>CM064356.1:7522500-12522500 GCA_032595735.1 Pelochelys cantorii
GAATTGCAGAACGTGCACGTTTAGTCTAAGCTCTGACTTGGGAACGGCTGCCCATCCACTGCACGTCTCCTCTCTGCATCTCGGAGCGGTGCATTGCCAGGCACTGAGACGGATGGGCAGGGGTCAACCACTCACCACTGAAATGCAGCCAACCCACTTTTATCACAGGAAGCCAGGTCCCTGAGCTAGACGGACCTCAGCTCTGACCCCACCTGACCATTCTGATGCTCTCTGGGGCAGCGGGAGAGCTGCCGAACGGCTGCACAAAAGGCCAGGCCAGGAAATGAGGAAGAAAATGACATTGGAGGGAGAAGGGATTTTGGGGAGAGCAAGAGATGTGGAAACTAACAATTAGAAATGTCAGTGGTCGGGGCACAGGCTTGTCCACAGCTCCCACACCCACCAGCACGGGAGCGTCCCATGTAATCGGAGCCAGACAGCACAACACCCTGCTAAGGCTGTACTGGGGCACCAGCTCAGTGGTAGCTCAGAGGGAAGGCTGACCTCTACTGAATCACCAGCGCCTCTCCCTGCAGTTCTGGCATGAGCCAGCCCCAGCTTGTATGGCCGGACAGGCAAATACAGCTGCAGGCAAAACAGGTTCTGCCAGTCTACCATGAGGTGTAGCGTGTGCCCTTCTCCATGACCCCTTGCTCCCCTCTTGTAACCCACTCACCCCAGCGGCACAGCCTCTTTTCCTCAGCAGATGGAAAGGTCTTTCCTCCGCTGCCTTGGGGCCGGAGTCTGCTCCAATTTGTATGGCCCCGTGAGTTTCCCTGTTGACTCTAGTGGGAGCGGGATGGGGCAGTTATTTGCATGTACTTGGATCTGCTTGAATGCCAACTGGGGGCTCACTCAGCAGCCACATGGGGCTTGTCTGCACAGTACAGCAAAGTGCACTAGCCAGGGGCTCTCTGGAGAGGGCTGCAGTGGGCTACGCTCAGACTGCCCAGCATACTGACACGAACCCTTTAGACTGCACCAGCAGGGCAGTGGGAGCACAGCACAGTAGGGTGCTCTACAAATCACACCCCGTAGAGCATTGTGTCCTGCCATGTCGACAAGCCCTTCAGGGTTCACGTTTGTGCCTGTGCCACACCCAGTGGCCTCAAGGATCTTACAGTAATAGCCAGAGTGCTAGCCAAATGTCATCAGCTCATAGCAGTATGGGGCCTAGGACACATGGCTGAGCATTTCTGAGTCTATCCAGCAGAAGGCAATGCTGCAGGTGCTCATCCCCCGATCATTGACTGTCCCATTCCGCAGTGACATGTGCACTGGGATCACTGCTGTTCATGCTCTCAGACATATTCCAGAGGGCAGCTACAGCAGCAGCCAAACCCATCAAAGAGCAGGAGCTGCTGTCAGTTTAGCATGGCCAGGACTTGTCACTGGCAAGGGTGGGGAATCGGCATGGGGCTGCCACCAGCATGGCATAGATGCTGGGTAACACTGACCAGCCTGGACATAGAAAAGCAAATGCTTTATGGGACGAATCCACAGTGACCCATGGGCTCAGTACTCACAATCCTCGGGCACATGGACTGAATGCTAACATGGGAACAGTGTAGAAGAGCCCTTGGGTCCCATAGAAATGTCTGGCAGAAGCATCCACGCGAGTCCTTTCCTACCCAGAGTGGGCAGCCGGCCATTATATCACAGGCTCTTCCTCACTGTCCCACCCCCAGCTGGCCAAAGGGGTGCACCTCGAAACACTATTGCCATCAGCCCCGCCACACCCTCGTGGTACCCTCCATCTGTCTGCACGGGCCCCTTCACCCTGTGGCCAGAGACTCGCCACTATGTGAACAGCCACTTTGCTTTGCTGCAGGCTCCCATCCATGTGGGAGGTGCTGGCAAGCAATCCATGCCACACCCGCCCCCAGGAAACCCACCAGGTCTACCAATCAAGTCCCATCCTGAGAAGCAGCGTGTTAATAGGATCACTTTGGGGCCCTGCTCTCTGTCTTGCCCTTTGTTGACAGATGCCAGGAGGACCTCAGGCCAGCTTCAGCTGTGGCTCTTGACTTCATTGGAGTTGTGCCCATCCATGCCAGGGCCATACTCACCCATCATTCCATCCATCACTTACAGAGGGGGCCCTACAGCTGCAGACATAGCTACTGAAGTTGCCCACAGGAGCACATCCCCTCCCTCCAGCCACTCCCACAAGTGGCCTGTCTTTGTTCCCATGGGGACAGCTTGATTCTGTGCCGGTGGTGGGGTGGGCATGAAAGTAACCCTGGCTATGAAAGTTATCCTGGGCACTTGGAGCAGATAGGCATGCCTTTCAGAGGGCACTGCTCCAGGTGCATGGCATGGGACTACATTAGGCCTGGATGTCGGAGCATCGCGTCTCCAGGAACGCATACTGGGAGGTGCACATGTCCGCGTGGTGCACGGAGCCATGTGTAGCTCCTGCACGTGCATGGGTGTATCTCCAGTGCCAGAGCTGCCCCCCATGCCCTGCTGGCTGCGTGCACACAGACGGCAGCCTGTTCAGGTGCATGGCACGGTGCTGTCCTATCTAGATGAGCAATGCTGAGCTCATGCAATGCTCTCGGGCTGTGACTTCCCCAGACCCACCTGTTATTGAGCAGGGCGAGGAGCTCTCCAGCGTGGTACAGGTCGTTCTTTGTCACCCGGCTGAAACGGAATTCATTGAGGTTGCAGAAAGTGACAGCGGGGAAGGTCAGCCTGGTTGTGGCCACTTCGTCCAGCTTGGTGACATGTGGGTAGAGGAAGTAGTATTGGATCCTCTCCGTGCAGACGTAGGCCAGCAGGGCCACAGAGCCCAGAAAGCAGAGAGTCCACATGATGCGCTTGAAGGAGAGCCTCTCGTAGGAGATGATGTGGGACAGGCCGTGCAGCGTGGAGCTGCTGGCAAAGGCCTGGATACTGACTGGATGGCCATTCTCCACCTCCTCCTCGTCCACTTTCAGGTCCATCATAGTCAGGGCTGAGGTGCAGCGCAGGCCACTCTGTGAAGAATATACGAGCCCATTACTCCCAGAGCAGCCACATGGACAGGCCAGCCTGGACTCTGCTGCTCCTCCCAGGCTAAGGACCTCCGCAGGGACAGCAACGATGCCTCCGGGGGCGAGGCAGTAATGAAAGGCGTGTTCCCCGTGGACTCAGCATCCCAGGAAATGGAGCAAACGATGGGAATCCTGGGAGGATGCTCCCAGCTGCCTCTGAGGGATTCTATCCCATGACCGGAGATTTTAACACAGCCCCTCATATTTCTACATGCCTCCCACCCTGCCTCTGTCACGGTGATGTCCACACACCAAAGCTAGTGACCATTCTCCCCCAACCAACTCTTTCACCGGCTTATCAGATCCTCCCCCTTTCCTCTCCCCCTCCCCCCCAGCACTGGCATGTCAAGAAACAGATCAAAGAGACACAAATCCAAACCTGAAGGCAGGGTCAGTGTCCAGAGCTGGGTTCACACGGCTCCTGCAGGGCTGGTCCCAGCAGCAAAGAAGCCAGGTCCTTGCACATAGACCTGCCTCCACCTCTCCCCGTCTGGAGGAGAAGAAGGGAGCAAGGGAGACGCATGCACGGAAGGATGTGAGAGTCACAGAGACTGGCAGGTGGAGGAAAACCGGAAAAAGAAGGAGAGAAATAAAAATAACCCTCACCCCTCAAGTCCCTTCGGCGGGAGGGGGGCAATCCTGGGGGATCTGGGCTGCACCAAGGCGCCGGTTCACTGCAGCTGCTCTGGGAAATCAGAGGCGATCATAGCTGGAAAGGAGGCAGCTGAAGGGAGAGAAGAGCAATTGAGAAAGCGAGCGAGCAGGCTTCTGTATCCCTGCCAAACACATGGATACCTCCCCTTGTGGCTATTCAGAAGCGTGTTATTCCTTCAGATGCATAATCCGCATGAATTCATTGTCTCCGTGCTGGTGGGGCCCAAATGGCGAGCGGACGGGTCCTGCAGGGGCTGATGGGGAGCTCAGTGCGAGGGAGCGAGGGAGAGAAAGACAGACCAGGGGAGAAGAGGAGGAGGTGGAGGAGGCGGAGGAGAGCGGCTCTGGAGGTACCGAGGCAGCGAGTGCAGTCTGGCTGTGCTGTACTGGCTGGCAGAAGCTGTTGATGCTGATGCCGTGTGCATGTGGAGAGTGTGTGTGAGGGACTCTCCCATCCCCCCGTGCTGTCTTAATCAATGCTCCACTCCTCTCGCAGCTGATGGCACCGCCTGCCACAAACACAGCATGTCCTAGTCAGGGACAATCCTGCCCTGGCCAAAGCCTGACCCCACTGATCTAATAGGCCTTTGCCATCCTGTCCCTTCTAGGGTTCTCAATTGCAATGGGACCCATTCATCCCCAACTTAGGGGCAGTGTCTGGTCTGTAACAGCAGCATTACTGTGCCCGGAGCCGTCTCTCTCCCTTTACTTCTCTTCAGTCTCTGAGCTGGATCAATGAGCCTAGAATAAGGAGGAACTGAATAGCCACTTGTCTCAGAACCTCTCTCCCACCCCCGAAGGCTGGCAGGACAATGGTGAATCTCAGTGATTTATTTCTAGTCTCCCAAACTCTCTGCACTTTGTGTCATCACATACTCCAGTGCCAAGTGGGTGTAAAATGCTACCAGATCAGAATGAATATGCACATTGCACTCACAGCATGACAAGGGAAAGGGCATGGAGTCTTAAACCCTCTTTTCTCCCTAGCTCTAGAAGTTCAATCATTTCCCAGCCAAGCAATTCCACTTATTACCCCACCCCATTTTTCTATAGTTTGCAGAGCCTTGCAGAAGAGTCATGAAAATTCTCTCCCCTGCTCCAAAACCTGCAAATCTGCCCTGACCGTGAGGATGACAACAGAGAAATAAAACCCCAAAGACAGCTTTACTCGATCATAAACCATAGCACAGTAGAGATTTTCCCCAGCTGAGCTGCTGAGTGCAATTCTGCAGGCTGGGCAGAGTAGAGGTAGAGGAGGGGACTGGTGGCCCATGATCCTTGCTGTCTGATTGCCCTGACGAAAGTGTGTGGGGCCCCTATAGCTCAACATTTCCATGTGCATGCCCAGGAAATTGGGGGGCCTTTTGCCTTTCATCCGCTGCACCTTCCGATTTTTAAGTTCTCTCTCCTAGTCAGATATTTGGCTACTGAGAAGACACACACATTGTCCTCTCTCTCTCTCAGGGAGACTTGATTTTTATCCCTTCCTGAGGATGCTCTTTCGGGGCCTATCCACACAAGGGAGAAAAGGTGCATTTGTAGTCACATTGCCTAACATGGTAAAATCCACGTGTGGACAAGGCCTTTGTAGTTTTAACGCTGTTAGTAAGTCATGGTAAATGCTAGCCCCTCCCCCCCACCCTCTCTTCCCAGTCTTCACCTCAGCCTACTCGCACACAGAAACCACAAATGACCTTGCCTTCACGAGGATTTACCCCACATCAGTGACTACATGTTAGCTACTGTGAGGCAAGATAACACCATGCCCTAAAGATCCACCCAAATCTTGGACAGAGGGGGACTGCCTGTTGAAGAGTCATTGGCTAGCAGGTAGTAATGAGACCAAGGTTTTCATCCTGGAAACCTTGTATTCACACTAGCTGGTTTTCTCTTTCCCTCTCCCTCCCAGAGTCAGGGCTGTCAAGACAGGATGACCCAGAAAATGAACAGTCAAATGCTAGGGGGTAATGAATGGGAAAAAGGGTTTAACAGAGCTCTCCCAGGTCTACTTTCTGGCCATGGTTTCAATTCCCACAGCCTTCAAAAAGAATGAATAAGCTGCAGTGGCACTGGTTTGATAGCAGCACTTGGTCAGAGGTGGAGAGTCAACACAAGACAGGAGGAGACAGAAGGGGACATTCACCCCACCAATTTGGACATTGTTTTCATGGCCCTGTGTTGTAATACACGAGATAAATGCGTGTGATCGTGGGTTCATATGTACATGTACATGCAACAGCATACATGAAACTGTGTGCACAATTTGCAAACCATGATACCACATTAGTGTATGCACTTATGATTTGTGTGTGCAAATCCCTTCTTTGTACATGGTGTAGCACACAATGGCGCACATACTTTTTACACTTGCCGTTGGGAAAATCTGCCCAATAAAATTCCCAGTTTTCATTCCTGGTGCATCGGTCTCCCTCCCTTGGAAACGATGGAGGCTCCCATCAGACAGGCACCAAAGATGTTCAACCCCTGAAAAGGCCGGTGAAAAGCTGCACGTGCTGTGTGATGCAGTCTTTACCCTGGAGCTTTAAAAGCATCAACGGCACCTGCCCTGTTGCCCGAGGGCCAGAGCGCAGCTCCTGCCGTGATCTGGCAGTACAAGAGGACTCTCAAGCCAAGTTAGCGGTTGCTCCATTCCATCTCCTGTCTCATCCCAGGGGCTCTGGCTGTGTAAGGCCATTGCACAGGTGTAACTGACTGATGAGTAGCTATTTCCCGGCAGTGTCAGTCACAGAAAGGGGATACATAAGGCTGCTGGTGAACGTCCCCTGAAAACTTCATGTGGGGCTGGTGCATCTGGCTCGCAGGCGATGGATATCCCAGTGGTGCTGCTGCGTCTGCATGAGCTTGCAGTTCTAGTCGGGTGTAACTCAAGGACTAGGTTCTGATTTATTCTAGGGATGTAAAATCCCATTTAATCAGTTAACTGGTTAAATGTTACATTTAACTGGTTAACCACTTAACCAGGGGCTGCTCCAGGTTGGCCAGGCCCACTGAGCTGTGGGCTGCTCCGGCCAGGCTGGGCCATGACCACTGCGGGTGGAGGCTGCTCGGGTTGGGCTGGGCCCGCTGCACCGCATCGCAGGCACAGGGCTGCTCCGAATGGGCTGGGTGAACTGCTCTGCGGGTGAGGAGCTGTTGCAGCCCAGCCAGGCCGCTGGTTGACCTGTTACCAGCATACATCACCTGGTAAGGGTGATGCTTGTAGTAGGTCAGGATTTACTGTTGTGGTGTCCTGACAGGTCAAATACTCCGTCAGTGATGATAACCAGTCGCTGTGTTCAGTGATGTGGACCGTGTTGACTTGCACAATTAGTCAGCACAGCAGACCCTGAGAGAGCCCCCAAAGACTACAAATCAAATAAGGATCAAAGGTGCCCAGCTAGGTTCATTGTTAAGCAAAGTACAGTCATAGTTCTCAGTAGACTCTTCTGAACCACTACGCATATATACCCGTAACAATGGACTCAGCTCAGTCAGTGGGAGGTCCCACTGCCCCCTTGGCTGGATAAAGACTGTCCCTCCTCCTCCCCCCCAGATGCCACTTTATATATCACTCCTGACATGTCAGGTTGCCTCCCTCTGATGTTGCTAGGTTACTACCCTCTACCGCTACTTAGATACCACCCATCCCCCTGCACCTCGTGGTTCAATGAGAACATCTCTATCCATCACACTGTCATTTTAGACCCTTTCCTGAACCTGGGTCGGTCTCTCTGGAGCATGTGGGTACCAAGGTCTTTCTTAACGAGCTGGTGGTACCATCCTTTTGGAATGCGCTTTCAACATATGACCAGGGCCAATTACTGTTTTACAGTCGGTACCTAGTACCAATGACTGTTCTACCCTGGGCCTATTACCAATTAGTGTTTTGCATGCTCAGCCCTGTTCGTGCCAATTTCTGCGAGCAAGGGCAGGCCTCTTGCTCACAGCTTAGCTTTGCTTTATATTAGCCAAGTGTTGTCCATTGTTAGCTAGGCCTCAGGCCTCAAACCAGGCCCATGCTACCTGGGCTTTTGTTTCAGGCTCTCATCTTACTACAATGCTTACTAGTTAATTGGTTACATCCCTAATGTATTACGCCCTTTGCCGTTTGGAAGCTGGCTATTTTGGGGCCTGGTTTTCCTCTTTCACTTTTGACAATTTGATTGTCTTCCATGGAGCTTAACTAGTGGGCACTGGGGAATCAGACCTCTTCCCTCTCCTTACAACTGTAACCCAGCAGCCGGGACTCAGCGTTGAGAGCAATTGGGATCATAGGCGTGCACCCAAAGAATTTTTTTAAAATGTACTCTTTGACCCCATTAGCCACATCCCTGACCCCTGTTAACCACGCCCCTGATCCCCATTAGCCACGCCTCTGGAGGTAACACTCTCAGGGCAAGATGGACACATGACCAGAAGTAAAAGGTGTCATGTGACCCCCCTCTAAGGACTTTTCCCACCATCCTCCTACCAATAGGGATTAGTTTGGCCCCCACCAAACCCCCCTCATGCAATTAACTTGCAATTGCATTAACCCAATGTGTGTGTGACATTAACTCCAGGGCGGAGAGGCTGGGGGATGTGTTCCCTCTAAGAGTTTCCTCCCATGAGCAGAATGAATTGTGTTGTGCACCAGTACTGAGTTCATGTGGCTTGTTTGGATGTGCCACTGTGGCACCCAAGTTATTAATAAATATCTTATAAACCTCTACCTTTTCCCTCTGCTGCCATGTCTCCTCCCCTTGCTCCATCAGCTCCCCTGGTGCCTGCTGCCCCCGACCTCTCACCCTCCTCTGCTGTCCTGACTCCTGCCCTTCTCACTTCCCTCAGCCCTCCTGAGACCTGCCCTCCTCCACCAGCCCTTCTCTGCTCCCTGTGCCCATTCCTCCAGTAGCCCCACTCTGATCATGCGAGCTACCCCTCCTCATCCCCTCTCCTAACACCTGCCCTGCCTTTCTCCTCTGGTGCTGGTCCCTCCCCTGCAGGTGTCTGCCCTTCTGCTTCACCCCCAGAATCCCCTGGCACCTGCACTTTCCGTTACCCCTGCACCCTCCTGGTGCCTCCCCATTCCCTCACTGCCCCTGCCCCCTTTTCCCTCTTTTTCCCTGATGCCCCCCCGCCCCTCTCTGGAGTCCCCCCGCCCACACTTAGGGGTGATCCCTGGGGGCTGCTGATGGGTTCTGTGGCTTCCAGGAGTAACCCCCGCTGCTGGGGCCACTAAGACCCATCACAAGAGAGGCCCAGGGTGTTCTCCAGCTGACTCGTGCAGGCTGCCCCAGAGGGCCCAGGTTGGGGGGCCTTGCCAATTCACCTCATACATCAGACAGTATCCAGTGTTTCTGGCCATATGGTTTCAGAGCAAGACCCTCTCACTAGGACACATTAAGCAGGCCCGGATGGCTGCCAGGGAGTATATGTATCTGTGCACTGGAGAGATGGACATTGCCCGTCAGGGAGGGGAAAAGAGCAACAATTTTTCTTGGCTGGGGGCAACTGCAAGGCAGTAGCCTTTTTCCCCTCTTGCAGGAGCCTACTTTCTGATCTGCCTGGGAGATTTTAACCCTCCCCCTGACTCTCCCGCACTCCTGCCCCCGGGAATCTTCCCTCCCAGGGTGCAGGTTTATCCTGCCCTCCCCCAACCCAGCCTCGGGCGGAGGTGCTGAGGGAGGATGCCCGTGTGTTTCTCCCCCCTTCCCCCCCCCGGAGCCTGCAGCTGCGGGCAGGGAGTGGAAGGGGTTACAAGCCCTACCTCTCCACCTGTTCTCACCGCAGCCCCACTCTACCAGCTCTGGGCAGCGCTTGTGGCTGGGCTGTCTCCTCCCTCCCTCACTTCTGCATTCAGAGCCTGATTCTCTGGAATTATCCATCCCCGCTGGAGCCTCTTCCCAAAACTTTCAGGCAGTGGGCAGGACCTCGCCTGCCATGAGTCTGCCCCTGCCAGGCAGCCTCCCCGGCCCAACACCGCTGGCCCACGGGCTCCTCACCTCCTGCACTGCACCTGGGCTCTGCGTGGTGTCCAGGAGCGGCTTGCAGGGTTTATCCCCCTCCTCCTCCAGCAGCCTCCAGCCGGCCCATCTGTCAGTCCGCCCCTGCATTAGGGGCACACCCTGTGAGTATGCCTGTGGCTGGGACTCAGGATTAGCTTTGAGCGCCAGGAGGGAGTTTCCTCAGCTCTGGAAATTTGTTTCTCCCTCCTGATCTGACAAAGTCTTGAGTTTGCTGAATGTCAAGGCACTCTGCGCTTTGCTCAGGTTTTGTCTGGGGATTCAGTAGAGGAGCCAGGACCTCAGCTCAAGGTGGTTGGGAATTTCGTTACTGAATAGCTCATATTTACAACACAGCTACAGCTTCACATGTCTTGCATCTTCCAACCAAGAGTCTCACTGCCCTTGCCAGATTCCATGAGACCAGAAAGCATCATACCACTTTACCAGCACACCAGCACACAGTGATGCTATATGATTTACCCTAGGGGCAGATAGGAGGGGCCCGGCTTCCCAAGCTCTGCACTAGCCCCTTGAATCTGTTTTCTAAACTGGAAACTATTCTTTTAGACAAGAAAAAAATGCAGACCACTCTATCCAAGCAACAGCTGAGCTCAGCTGATGAAATGCAGGAGTGTGCAGAAGAAAGAGGCTTCTTTGTGAGCAACAGAAATCATGGATTAAAAAAAATCTATTTATGGATGTAGAAGCATTAAAACTTTTACTGTAGAATCTCAGCCTGTTCTTTGCTGAAATCAGTGGAACCAGTGAAAAGAGCCCCAACAGCAGGACATGTTTTAACAGAGTCTGTTTGCATGTGGGATAAATAGCAGGATACAGCCAAGCCCACCATTTCAGACAGCAACCCCGCTCCTTCTCCCTCTCAAGTTTCTGTGAGCCAAGGTCCCCTGGGACCATCGCAGCCAGGGCTTTGTCAAGCCCGGACTTAAAATATCTCTAGGAATGGAGATTCCACCACCTCCCTAGGGAACCTATTACAGTGCTGCACCCCCCTCCTAGTAAAGTAATTTTTCCTAATATCCAACCTAGACCTCCCCACTGCAACTTCATATTGCAACTGTCTCCCCCTCCCTTCCCCTTCAAATCCTTCCTGTCGTCTTTGACTAAGAGTATCAGAGGGGTCGCCATGTCAGTCTATAACTTTAAAAAAATGAGTAGTCCTGTAGCACGTTAGGGTATGTCTACACTTGCAGCCTATTTCGGAATAGGGCTGCAAATGTAGGCATTCGGAATTGCAAATCAAGCCTGGGATTTAAATATCCTGTGCTTGATTTGCATCTTCCCGGCTGGGCGCCATTTTTTGAAATTTACAAGCCCGGAATAACTGCCCATATCTACACACGGCAGTGAAACTGGCGTTCGAAATAAAGCTCTATTTCGAACTACCTGTTAAACCTCATTGCAGGAGGAATAACAGGTAGTTCGAAATAGGGCTTTATTCTGAATGCCCGTTTTCACTGCTACGTGTAGACGCGGGCAGTTATTCCGGGCTTGTAAATTTCAAAAAAAAAAAAAAAAAAAAAGAAAGAGAAAATGGTGCCTGGCCAGGAAGATGCAAATCAAGTGTGGGATATTTAAATCCCGGGCTTGATTTGCAATTCCGAATGCCTACATTTGCAGCCCTATTCCGAAATAGGCTGCAAAAGTAGACATACCCACAGAGACTAACAAATACATATATATTTTCTCAGATGTGAGTGGAGAAAAAAGGGAAAACTTCCCAGAAAAAGCAGGGAGAGTGAGAGAAAAAAACACTTGTCAATAGTAGTGCTGGTGCTAATGAGTCTGTAAGTGTCCCGTACTTAGCTTCTGATGTCATTTGGGTACTGAATATAATAGCCCATCCAGTTCATGCCTTTGTTCAGGCCATGCGAGATAGTGTCAAATTTGCATATTCCACAGTTTCTCTCTGTAGCTGGTTCCTGAAATTCCTTTGTGGGACACTTACATACTCAACCTCATTAGCACCGGCACCACAGTGGTTTTTTTTTCTCTCCCTCTCCCTTCTTTTTCTGTACAAATTAGGAGGGTTCCCCTTTTTTTCTCCATTCTCATCTGAGGAAGTGGGTTGTGCCCACCAAAGCTCATGTATTTTGTTAGTCTCTAATGTGCTATAGGACTACTCATTGTCTTTGACTAAGTTCTTCCAGGCAGGTCCCACAGTGTGTTTGTGTCTGTCCAATACTCAACACAAAGGGGTACTAACTGGCCTCCTGGGTTGCAGCTTCAGTGGAGATACCAAGGGCCAAATGGGCCATAGCGACTCATCTCCCTTCATACTCAGAGGGACTTCTCTGTCTAACCCCTGAGGTGCATTGGCAGGGAAAGCTTGCCCTGGCAAAGGCCGTGCTGCAGCAGCTAGAGAGGATTCAGTGTCCAGGGCAGGAAATCGGGAACTTTTCCTTGGTGCACAAGTCGCAGCCTTTCAAGAAAACACATTCTGATGTGCCACATCCTGGGCTGGAGTAAATCAACATTGCTCCAACGAGGTCCGTGGGGCCACACTGATTTACACTAGCTGGAGATTTGGCCCATAACCTGGAAATTTAAGATTTCAAAGCAGTTTTCAAACCCTTCTTTTATGTGTCTGCTAGAAAGTGGTGTCACTGTTTGCAGATGCCTTTACCTTCTTCTGCTCCAGTTTGCACATTGGCTAAGCAGGAGAGCTGACAGGTCTGTGTTGATCGCTGTCTCTGTGTTAGGGTTTCTAATGGAAATTCAGAGGCAAACGCACCACAAAGAGAACATCTTTTCTCCTCTACTCTCTTGCTGGTTTTAACTGTCATATTTATTTTTTACAAACGAGCCAATCTCTGCTGTATTTTTATCGACAGTCAGTTCACCAACGGTGAAGCTGAAGAACCTGGACATGTGTTGTTTGAGACATCTGAGCATATGTGCAATGCCTGCGTGCTCTTTCCCCCTTCTGTGTGGATTCTGAGCTGCTCATCTGTGTGGTATAGACCCTACATTGGAACATAAGAACGGCCACACTGGGTCAGACCAAAGGTCCATCTAGCCAATGTCCTGTCTGCTGACAGTGGCCAATGCCAGGTGTCCCAGAGGGAATGAATGGAACAGATAATCATCAAGAGATCCATCCCCTGTTGTTGATTCCCAGCTTCTGACAAACAGAGGCTAGGGACACCATCTCTGCCCACCCTGGCTAATAGCCATTGATGGGCTTATCCTCCATGTTCTTTTCCGAATCCTGTTAAAATCCTGGACTTCACAACGCCCTCTGGCAAGGAGTGCCACAGGCTGACTGTGCACTGTGTAGCTAACAGAGAATCTTCTTCACATCAAGTGGTCAGTGCTTCTGCTTTTGTAGCAGGTTCTCTCCCCATGCTGCCATGAACCTCCAGGAGCCATTTTGGGAGTGCCAGAAGTCCTTCCATCAACCTGACCAGCCTCTGACGATCCTACGGGCCTCAAACACAGTAAGTGGGACTTCAGCGACATGGGACGGCATCACATAGCCCCCTCAAAGATATCTTTCCCTACCTAGGGAGAAGGACAATTGGGGCTTTTCCCTAAAGGGAAGGAGACCAGCTGTCTCAGGGAAGTGGCACTGTCAGGAGCTCCCTCCAACTGGGGAAGTCAGACCCTTGCTCAGGGGAGGGGGATGCTTCCAGAAGGGCACCCCCATTCTGCGGAGAATGCTATCCCTGAAGAGAACAGCACATAAAGGTATGGAGAAGACTAGGCCTTCCTCAGCCACTCCCAGCAGAGGAGAGTAGGCCTAACTAGGCCTCCACCCCACCCCTGCTCTGCTGCCTTAGGTATTAGACCTGCTCAAAGGGCCCAAAATAGCTAAAAGGCCCAGGATGAAGGCTATGATTGACAATAGCACTCCTGTGGCGTAATGGGGCTCTTATTAATGAGATTAACACTTGCCTGTACAGAACACAGAATCTCTCAGGGGGTGGTCTGAGACTGTGGGATGAGCTCCTGCAAGAATGAAGAACCAACCCAGAGCTCACCACCTTCCGCTCCACAAGCAAAGCGCATTTCTTTGACCTGGGCCACATGTAATCCACATAGGAACAGGTGTATTTCTTTTTTTTTTTTTTTTTTTAAAGACACACTGCCAGAGAAGGCACTCATGCTTCTTCCTCTAAAGAGAGGAGGGGAGAACAAACCACCCATGACAGTGGTGTGTCCTGTGGCTTAGCACTGCTGGAAGGCATCAGACACAACGGTGAGGAGCACAGTGTAGGAAATCTACACAGAATGGAACCAAACAGAATTCTCTTCAGACTCTCACTGCCGCAGGCAGGCAGAGCGGATCCAATTAACAGGAAAAGAGTAATCAAGAAAAGGTGTTAATGTGCCAAACGGTGATTAGGGCTCTTAGCACTGTTCTTAGGAAGCAAGTGTGCCCACACAAGCGGGTGGGGAGGGGGGCACTGAGGCAAGGGGGAAGGCTTCTGGTTAAAAGCATGTGAGGTAATGCGGGAGACTTCCATGGGTGTGTGGCATCCGTGCTGGAACTAGGAATGTGTGTGTGTGGGGGGGGGGAGATGTGTGTGCTGTCTGGTGGGGGGGAAGGGGAGGGAAGATGTGTGTGCTGCAGCGCCCCCTGGCTTGAAGTGGTTTCCATTATATACAGGGTTTACAGTTTGGTTCAATAGCTGTCAGCACCCCCACTATACAAATTGCTCCAGCATCCCTGACATATGGTTCCAATTCCTTCCTCCAGCAGTTGTGCAGACTGAGGCAACCTCCAGGCTCTGGCCGTCAGGTCCATCCCCCACTCGTCTTTCTGGCCATTTAGGCAATTCAGGTCCAAGTGGGAGCCCCCATGACCTCACCTCTAAGCTGCAGCCTTGCTTTATCTTTGATGGGAGAGGCCGGTCACCAGGCAGGGCTCCTCCCAGACTCCAAAATATACACGGCTACATCCAGGCTCTTTCAAGGAGATTTCTCCCACAATAGAAGCCAGCGAACAAACAAAAGTATTAGCATATGAGGACAGAAGCTTTTGTGAGGACAGTCTGAGGAAGTTTCTGCCCTAATGCCCTAATAAATGTCTTGCAGCCCCTGAGGCTATGTCTAGACTGAAGCGTTTTTGCACAAAAACTCGTGGAGCATCCACACCTCAAGTGTGTTTTTGCACAAGAAAATTGACAGAACAGAGGGGTTTTTGCACCAGAGTTATTCCTCTTTCTACAAGGAATAACTCCTTTCTGTGCAAGAGCTCTTGCACAAAAAGGGGTGTGTGGACAGGGAACTGCCTCTTTTTGTGCAAAAAACCCCTATTGAAAAAAACACAGGTGCCCTGGTGACCATTCTGTGAATAGCAATCAGAGCTTGCTTTCTTTCTAGAGAGCGTCCATGCAGTCTGGATGCTCTCTTGTGCAAAAGCGCATTGCTTTTTTGATGCACTTTTGCAGTGTGGACATTCTCTTGCACAAAAAGTTTTTGAAGAAGATCTCTTCCGCAAAATGCTTCTTGTGCAAGAAGCCTTCAGTGTAGACGTAGCGTGAGAGACTCACAAAACATGTAAATGGTATCATGAGCTTCCGTGGGCACAACCTGCCTCTGAAGAACTTCTGAAGAAGTGGGTTGTGCCCACGAAAGCGCCTGATACCATCTACATGCTTTGTGAGTCTCTAAGGGGCTGCAAGACTATTTGTTGTTTTTTTAAGGTTTTCCAGTTACAGACTAACGCAACTCCCCCTCTGAAACCTAATAAAGGTGTTAGTCTTTAAAGTGCCATCAGACTCTTTGTTTTTGCTGAAACAGATGAATGCGGCTACCAGAAAAAATCAGTCCTTTAACTCAGTCCTTACTTTCAGGGTTCAGTCCCACCCCTCTGAGGAGCCTCTGGCAGCTTCCAAGTTTTGACCAACTTTGCAGCCTCAGAGCTGTCTCTTTCCTTTGCCTCAGGGGATTATCCTCACTCTGCTGGAGCCTTTCCCACAGAAACACAACCTATCCCAAACAACTCCTCCTTTTTTGCCCCCTTAGCAGTCCTTTATAGGCCCAGGTGTAGCCTGGTCCCTTTGAATTGGCTGGATTGGACTCATATGCTCTGCTCCAGGGGAGCTGGCCCTAGTCTATCCACAAGGATCAACTGCCCTTGGACAAGGCTCCAGATACATGAGGTGTCTGCCGGGGCTCAACACAATTGTTACTTGTTGTGATGATCACCTGTTGTGTTTACTCCATCTGGGGCTTCTGGCATTGGCCAGTGTCGGTGGACAGGATGCTGGGCTAGATGGACCTTTGGTCTGGCCCAGTACAGCCATTCTTATATAATTCTTCTGTGGGCAGGCTAAGGTCCTCTATCCTCCCAGAGTGACACTCCTCCTCTTTATGTGGGCTGGAAGCGGTCGCCGAAGGGAGAGGTCTCAGACTACCACCCCCATCTCAGTGGAACACCTTGTGAGGTGGGATGGTCCCCCCCTCCCCAGTGTCCTGAAGGGCCACAATGAGGTAGCAGCAGAGCCTTTGCCAGGCTGGTATCAGCAGAGATACCACAAAGCAGTGGGTGTGAGCGACTGTCTCAGGCTCTTTGAAGACTCAAGCAGATGTTACTGCATCAGTTACACTGGAGTCACATTTGCAGCGGTTCCCCTCCCAACCATGAGGGCTAGCAAGAGATTTTTTTTGAAGGAATGTTTAGATCATGTCACCGTCACGTGACAGGATCCTACACAGATGCCCATTGTGACTGTGGCATAACAGGTTTCATTGTTACTCACCCTGAAGAGCTCCTCAAGTGCAAACCCTAAACCCTCACTCTGAACTGTTCCCTGGGTACTCACCCTACAAAAACCCTCTCAGTGTTCCTCTCACACCATTGTCCCCCCATGCTTTCCCCAACCGGCTCCTGTCTGAGCACCCTGGGGGGGTGACATGATGCCTTCCTCCTGGAGAGTTCATGCAAAAGTCCTCCCTGAGTAAACTTACCTCAGGTGCTCACCGTGAACAGTTTCCCTGGGCCTCACTCAAAACTGCTCTTCAGGTGCTCATAGTGCACTACTCCACACTAAAGAACTCCTCCAAAACAGTTTTGCAGGCACACAGGCTAACCTGCCTGCCATAGCTTCATCCTGTACCACAGCTGGAGGCTCATTCTCAACTATTCCTAAGTGCTCTCCAGCAAATTCTCCCCAGTAGCTCCAGATTAAGGCAGTCTGGGGCACAAAGGAAGCCCGCACAAGGGGATGTGTCTGTCTCTGCTCTCACACCTTGGGCCTGTCCTGCTTGTGGTAGTACTGCCAAAGGCCCCACCATTACTCCTCTGTGTCTCAGCCAGTTCACACCTTTCGCAGTGCCGGTGTCATGCGACTTAGGCAAACCAGCCTGGCTTCACTCAGATCATGTCTTCAACAGGGAGGGATAGACACATAATTTTAAAAGAAGAAAGCTGAGATGCTAACATTATACTAGGACTCCAGAGACAGGCCCTAGATATGTCCTCACTATAGCCACTCCCTAATGAGCTTCCCACTCCCTGATCTAGCCCTTTGCCCCATTCCTCATTCTCTTAACAAGTTTACATCCCAATGCAGTCCCATACCTCACTTCCCGATTGTGCTGACACTCTGGTCTGTCCAAAACAAAAGTATAAACATATCCTGTAAACATACTTATGATAAACTGGACTGTCAGGAGTTGTTGTCATTGTCCTCAAAACTTAGCAATGGTTCAAATGAGGAAAACACATGCACAGAGCTGTCTCCCTTCTGTTGCATCCCAGGCCCTGGGACACAGACCGGAAAGAAGAGACATTATCTGTGTGGACAAAATCTCTCTTGAGAGACCTGGGAACCCAAGCGGAGTCCTGGACAGATTCCACCCATGTGGGAAAGTCTTCAGCGGCTGGACGTACAGGAGCCAAGAGAGTCCCTGTGAGGGAGATGCCAGAGAGGTGTCAAAAAAAGCCTCCTCCCCACCCTGTCAAGAAATTCTCTCAGTTTTCTACCTCAAGGCTGCCCCTCCAGTAAGAGCAGTAGCAGGTGCTAACACAGAGCAGAGGGGCTGTAAACACTAGTGACCTGCCTGCACTTGCTCTCCAGAGTTGCTTTTTGGATAAATCTTCTAGTCTAGTGCATTGAAGGCCAAGGGGGGGCTGAAGTAGGTTCATGATTACCCAAGAGTAACCCAGCTTGCTCCCCCATAAGAGCTGACTGCTGCGAGTAATTAACAGAGCCCTTCCTTTAGTGCAGGGGTGACACCCCCTGCTTTTTAGTGCTGAAGGTGAAGGGTTCAAGCCCTGTTGAGGACCTAGAGGCTACGGCTACACTGCTGGGTTTTTTTTTTCAGAAGAAGATATGCAAATCACGCTTGCATTTGCATATCTTCTTCCGATTCTTTTTGCCGCGAGTGGTTACAAAGCAGAAGGGTGCTCACCCTCATCCAACAGCCACCTGCCTGGATGCCTTTACAAAACGGCATGGTGTGCAGGCGAGGTACGCTCCGAGAGAAAGGTGTTCTGCTTTCATTAAGCCAAAGCGAGGGGCACCTGCTGAGTCTGACTGAAGGAACATGGGCCCAGTTTTCTTTCCAACAGCACCAGGGTTTTCACTACTTGAATGGATGATGGTTTGAATTTCCAAAGAGGTTGGAATGTGATCTGGGCCTGAGGAGGAGGACAGAGATCTTTCTTCTAAGGGGCAAGAGACCAGGCAAGCTGTCTAAATGTTAAGCCAATATTCAGGAAAATATTTCCTGGAGGAAGTATCGGCAGGGGCACTGTCCATGCTGGGCAGATCTGGCTCGCTCAGCTGCAGTCAGGATGCATTAGGGTCAAGAGCCAGAGAGCAAGATGAATGAGAGAAAGGAGAAGAGAGAACAAGAAGTGACAGAGGGGATAAGAGAGTGAAAGAATAAGGAAGAAGAATGATCACGGTGCAGAGAGAAAGGAATAAAGAATGATTGAGCACTAGCGAGAGCCAGAAAATCCGAAGGAGAGAGGAGCTGAGAAAATGCAGGGAGAAGTAAAGAAAGCTTACAAGGCAGGATGGGTAAGATGCACTAGAGAGAACCTGGACAGAAGAGAGATGACAGGGAAGAAGGGAAGATTGAAAGAGAATGTGACAGAAAGAAAGAGGAGGGGGTTGCTTCCACCCAGCAGAGATGACAAACTGTCAGCAGTGATTGGTACCATCCCCAGACATGTAAATTTATCTGGGCACCTGAAGTGCCTCCCTCCTGGGCATCTTGGGGTAATTTGGAACTTGCCACCAACTCAGGCCACCAACTCATCACTTCTGGGTCTCGTGAGTCATGCATTCAGCAATCACAAATCTCCCTCTCTGCAGCTCAGTGACTCTGGCCCAGGCAGGGCACAAAGCAGATCATGGGTCACATGCCTGCTGTCCCTGATTTATGAGGAGAGGCTGAGGGATTTGGTCTTATTTAGTCTGCAGAAGAGAAGAGTGAGGGGGGAGTTGATAGCAGCCATCGAATACCAGAAAGGAAGTTCCAGAGAGGGTGGAGAGAGGCTGTTCTCAGTGATGGCAGATGACAGAACAAGAAGCAATGGTCTCAAGTTGCAGTAGGGGAAGTCTAGGTTGGATATTAGGAAAATATTTCACTAGGAGGGGGGTGAAGCCCTGGGATGGTTCCCTAGGGAGCGGGTGGAATGTCCATCCCTAGAGGTGTTTAAGTCCTGGCTTGACAAAGCCTGGCTGAGATGGTTTAGTTGGGGTTGATCCTGCTTTGGGCAGGGGGTTGGACTAGGTGAAGTCCTGAGGTCTCTTCCAGCCCTGGGATTCTAAGACAAGCCAGCTGTGGGGCTGGCATTTAGAATAAATCCCAGGAAAAGCTTCCTAAGTGCAAGAACAGTGGGACAATGAGCACCCCTGGGCGACTGTGAAAGTCTCTTCACCGGAGGTTTTTGAAAGGAGGCTGGATAACCATCTGTCACAGATTTAAATACAACAAATGCTTCCTCTTGGCAGGGAGTAAGACTACTATATGGCCCTTGCGGTCCCTCTAACCCAGTGGTCACCAACCAGTAGATTGGGATCTACCGGTAAATCTTCAAGCCTCTGACAGGGGATCCTGACTGGTTTGGCTGGGAAGCTATCAAGCGCTGGCACTTCAGTTGCCCCTCCACCCCATCATGCTGCTCCTGCCCTCTGCCTTGGAGCTGCCCCTTGGGAGCCTCCTGCTTGCTGTGCAGGGTGTGGGAGGGAGAAGAGGGGGGGCACTGATGTCAGGGTGTCCTTCCTCCCCCCAATTCTTTACCCTATCTCCACACAGAGAGGAGGGGATGGAGGGAGCTTGGCAATGCAAATCTCTGTCACTCTCACACAGTGCGTGTAGTGTCTGTCATTCTCACAAACACACATTGTCCTTCCCTCTCATCTCCTGACCCAACACGTATGGGGGTGGGGGGATGTTACTACATTTACTGCTTGCAAAATGGGTTATTTTTAGTTTGTGACTGGTCTGTGCATTTCATAACTTTCATTTCTCTCTTGTGCTTACATTTAATTCTTTGGGTAGTGAGTTCTAAAATGCTTAACCTGTTGTGTCTGGACTAATTGTACTCCTGGAAGTGGCTGGCATGTCCCTGCAGCCCCTGAGGGAGGCAGAGCAGGGGGTCTCCACATGCTGTCCTTGCCTGTGGACACCAGTCCTACTGCTCCCATTGATCAATAATGGAGAACTGTGGCCAGTAGAGGCTGTGGGGTTGGTGCCTGTAGAGGAGGGGCAGCACATGGAGCACATGCCAGTTCTTTTCAGAAGTGGTGCAGGGCCAGGGCAGGAGTAAGCCTGCATTAGCTTCACTGCTCTATGCCAGGGGGGGCTGTCTGGCCACTCCCAGGGTGGGTGGAGGCATTGGAACCCACCCCCTGCAGGCAAATGCCCTGTGCTCTAGGTGCACTCCAGAGCCCACCCCACCTCTAGGGCACCCCTTGTCCTGCCTTCCTAATGCAGGAGCCCATCCCAATCCCTGGGGCAACTGGTGTTGGCTGCCAGGCCATTGCCTGGGTGGGTGAGGACTTCAGTTCACACCCCTGTGCTGTGGAGGCTGATGCTCTATCTACAAGTTTGCTGGAGATCCCACTCTACCTCCAGCAGGTCCCTTATCCTGATTTCCAAATGTGCAAGCCAGCTCTATCTCTGTGTTGGCTGTCAGGCCACTCCCACAGTGGGCAAGACTTGAACCCCCAAACCTGTGCTCTGCAGGTGAATGCCCTAGCCCCCAGGCCACTCTAGATCTCACCCCACTGCCCTCCCTTCAGGGTGTCCCCTCACACACTCTGAACCCTTTGGCCTAAGACCAGAGCCTGCACCCCAACCTCCTACCCCAGCCTGGTGAAAGTGAATGAGATTCAGGGAGGAAGAGAGATGGAGTGAGGAGGGTGAAGCCTCAGAGAAGGGGTGGAGTAGGGGCGGGGCTCAGAGAAGTGAGGGAAAGGAAGCTGGGCAAGGGTATTTGAGTTTGAGGTAGATCTTACATTGCACTTAAATTGAAAAAGTGATCTTGTGGTTAAAATGGTTGGAGACCACTGCTCTAACCCTACCACTTTGGCCCTCTCATCCCCCCAGTCTTCATACAACCCTGTCAAAAGCACTCTGTGATCAGCCACATTCAAGGGGATTATCCATAGGATAAAGTGAGGCTAGTGGGAATATAACTCCAGCCTTGGTGTCTTTGGTTTTACATTCCTGCCTAATGCATCAAGTTCACCTGTGCTGCTTCCATGCCAATGGAAGGTTGGGGCAGCAACCCTTCCGCCCAGCCCCACCCCATCATCTGAACCCTCTGCAGATTTAGCGGCTTCCAGGGAGAGTAACTCTCATCTTCCATCCTGGGCAGCTTCGCAGAGCTAACCCGCCTGGGGAGGGATCTCCCAAAGAGAAAGAGCAGAATTACCCCAGTGGGCCTAGTGCCTCATACCAATGCACCCATGGCATGCAGGCATGCTGCAAATACAATCTTTGCTGGCCCCGTGTTTGGAGTCTCCATTCATTGCAGGACCTTAGGCAAAATAGTTGAGCTACATCATAAAATTGAACTAAACGATTATGTGGCATTTATACCTGGCACTTGCATTGTCCAGCCATTAAGGATTCAGTGCACTACCCACACCACTGCCGGCTCTGGAGCTTTCGAGTTATCCTTTGTGCGCTCAATCTTGCACGGCGCGCCATGCCCTCAATTACTAATGAAGCCCTTTGGAGCTGAGTCAGGTCCCTGGTTAGTTCCCTTGTTATGAAAAGAATCTTATAGCAGGAAAGCAAAGGTACCTTGGGCAGCCAGCAGATGGCAGCACAAACAGCACAGCAGAGAACTACATTACAGGGATGCGTCCAGTCCACACACCGCAACACCGTGCTCCTTTGCCCGGGTTCACGCGTTGCTTGTGAATAGGAGGCAAAGAAAGGCTCTTCTCCCTTGTTGCAATGCCCAGCTCGCCAGGCATTAGATGCCACACCAGGCATTGTCAGCGGGAGCTAGCTGGAGTCTGGTGTGTTAGGAGCGGGTAGTTTGAGAGGGCCCTGGCCTCATCCACCCTGTCCCGCACAGACTCCCATTCAGTCTCTGTGGCCCATTCACACCTTTGGGATGACCAGCCAGGACGACGAGTGTTCCAGGGTTGCCATTCTGCCAGCAAATGGCCTGAGATCCTCCAATTCGTTCCATAGGTCAGGCCACCAAATAAGTGGCAAACAGTGATGCCTTTTACAGCCTTCTCCAGGGGGCACTCCACTGGAGTGAGAGGACGATCCAGCCCCTTCTTGCTATTAGCCTCAGCTAGGTTCAGTTCACAGAATCCTAGAATCCTAGAACTGAAAGGGACTTTGAGAGGTCATCGAGTCCAATCCCCTGCCCTCACGGCAGGACCAACCACTGTCTAGAATAAATCATCCCTAATAGATCCCTATTCAGCCTGCTCTTAAATATCTCCAGTGATGGAGATTCCACAACCTCCGTAGGCAATTTATTCACCACCCAGACAGGTAGGAAGTTTTTCCTAATGTTCAACCTAAATCTTCCATGCTGCAGTTTAAGCCCATTGCTTCTTGTCCTATCCTCAGAGGCCAAGGGGAACAATTTTTCTCCCTCCTCCTTTTAGATACTTGAAAACTACTATCATGTCCCCTCTCAGTCTTCTCTTTTCTAAACTAAACAAGCCCAGTTCTTTCAGTCTTCCCTCAGCTGGTTGTCCCTATGCTGAAAGGCTCCATACCCTACCACCCAACTCCTCAAGCCGTCCCCTGCCCCGATACTCTGCTTCCTGCTTGAAGAGTTGGTTCTTCAGCCCTTTGGGATGCCACGAAACCTGGTTTTAATGGCTCCATCTCAGTTCTGATGGCGACCTTCCTGGAAGCCTGAACAGCAGCTTCCCATACCGCCAGGGTTACCATTCCCAATTCTCAGAGGGGTAGCCATGTTAATTTGTAACTTTAAAAGCAATGAGGAGTCCTGTGGCATCTTAGCCCTGGTCTACACTAGGGAGTTATTTTGAAATAACAAGCAGAGCGTCCACACTACCAAGCCTGTTATTTCAAAATAAGGGGCTGGTGATTTCGAAATAATAACTCTTGCTTTCCATGAGGAATAATGCTTATTTTGAAATACTTATTTAGAACTAGCAGTCATGTGGACGCTTCACTGCAGCTATTTCAAAATAACTATTCCCCAGAGCCATTCAAAGTAATTACTCCCCAGTGCTTCCTGGGGCTCTAAGTCGAGGTAGCGTGTTCACATTAAGGGTACATCTACACTGCAACACTATTTTGAAATAACGTAATCTGCGTCTACACAGCAGGCAGTTATTTCAAAATAGTGTCAAAATACTGTCAAGCTGGAGGGCTTCTTACTCTGACTCCAGTAATCCTCAGTGTACGAGGAATAAGGGAAGTCAGAGAAAGAGCGCTCTATTTTGAAATAAGTGCTGTGTAGACACTCCCTATTTCGAAAAAAGCTATTTGAAATGAGATACGCAATTGATGTAGCTCAATTTACATAGTTTATTTCAAGTTTAAGGGAGCCTGCCTCCATCTAATTTCGAGGCTTCCCTGTAGTGTGGACATACAGTTTTGAAATAGTTATTTCAGGAGTTGTTATTTCAAAATAAATTATTTTGAAATAATTTCCTGGTGTAGACATGCCCTAAGAGACTAACCAAAATATATAGAATCATGAGCTTTCATGGGTAAAACCCACTTTATCAGATGAATTGGGAGTGGAAATAACAGGAGCCAAGATTATGTGTGTATATATCAACAGCAGAAGAAGGACCTGTCAATTGTTGGACCTGCATTAATGAGGCCAATTAAATGGGCTGGATGTGTCCCATACATAGCGTTTGATGTGGAAATGCAGATGTTAAAGGTGGGAGAAATTGGCTTGGTAATGAGCCAACCGGTTAACGTCTTTGTTAAAGTCCAGGGGTAACGGTGTCAAATCTGTAGATGAATTCCAGTTCTGGAGGCTCTCGTTGTAATTGGTTAGTGACATTCCTTTGTAGAAGAATGGCTACTTTTAAATTCAGGCCTGCGTGATCAGCCAGATTACTCATTGTTTCTCCAGGTTTACAATGGCTCGGAGTCATAGCACTGGGTCACGGTGCTGGGATAGTGCAACAAGCCAGGCAAAGTAAGCCACCGTCTGTCTCAGGGAACAACTTTTCTTAGCAGCCCATAAACCAGGCACTTTTCTTTAAACATCATTTCCTTAGACTAGGCAGCCCCCTGCTTGCAAATTGCTTCTTTATCTGGAACCACAGTCCATCTGTCGTATCCGAGGCAATTTAATTCGTATTGGTCTATTAAGTGCTGCAGTTGCTGGAGGTGCTTTGCTGGTGCTGTGCACTGCAGTTCTGTAATTCCTTAGAAGCTAGTAAAAGCTCTCATTTTTACAGGGCTGGTTTTCCACCCTACCAGTCCAAGACACTTTCTTAAGCATTCCCATAAACTGCGACACCCCTACGGTCACACAAGGCTGAAGATGGAGGGTCACTTAAATGCCAGCTATTCAGAACAGAGCCCTCATTGTTCGCAGCTGGGACATTTAGAGCCTTTGAAGCAGCAGAGGTTGCAAATGACAGACATGTCTGATCCAGTTTGGGCTTTTATTGCTTGCAAATGCAGGCACTGTTATGGCTTCTGGTGCCAGAAAACAAGCAAAATCACCCATGGCCATGTAGTTGTCAGGAAGCAAAACCCTGACATCTGGCTAGGTCGTGGGCTCATCCCTCCACACTGTGGAAGCAAGAGGAATGAACCAGGGTGACTGGCCCTTACTGGCCACATCTGTTCTAGAAATCTCACCTGTTTGTGACCAGCTTGGCTGCTCTGCATAGGATGAAACACAGAAGAGTCAGGATGTTGGGCACATTATTGATGGTAGGGACAGCTGCGGCCATTGCCTGGCAGCACAGGCTCTTGCTAGATTGACTCAGCTGCACCTCAGACAATCCAGAGCTCAGCTTCCAGGAGGGACAAACTACATTGTAGGACACCGAAGGAAACTATGGGAGAAAGCGTCTAACTTCTGTAGCCCCCGCAAAACTCCCATAATTCCCCAGGGTAGCCCCTAATGTATTTGGTGTCAGGGTCATTTTTAAGATCTAGTCTTCACACGTCACCATGGAGAGTGTGTCTCTACTGCACAGTTGAAGCAGCCGGAGAGTGAGTCTACATAGCACCATTATTTCAGAATAACAATGTGAGTGTCTACACATCAATTCCATTCTTTCGAATTGATTTTGAAATAACGCACGAAATCTGTGAACGTACGAAATAATGCACGAAATAACGCACAAAATCTGTAAACGCACGAAATAATGCACAAAATCTGTAAACATCATTCCACGAGGAATAATGCATATTCCAAAATAGCTCTTTCGGAATAGCCATAGTGTGGACATTCCACTGCTGCTATTTCGAAATAGCTCCTCCCAAGGCCATTCAATGTAATTACTCCCCAGAGCCTCCTGGGGCTTTAAATAGAGGTAGCACGTCCACATTAGGGAAGCCTGCCTTGGACTAATTTTGAGCCTTCCCTGCAGTGTAGATGCACTATTTCGAAATAAGCTATTTCAGAGTATTTCTTCCGGAACAGCCTATTTCAAAATAAGTGTGCAGAGTAGATGTACCCTGAGGGAGCAGCACTCGATTTTAATGGTAGAAGCCATCTGAACCCGAACTTGTACAGCACGAAGTGGTTTCGCTCACACGGGAGGCAAAGGATGGTTTTGGGTGGTGAATAACTTTGTTTAAGCCCAGCAGCAAGAGTCGAGTGCTCCTGGCTGAGAAGAGCTAGGCATCTATCAGGAATGGTCTCTAGAGGGCAGGGGACTGGCTCTGATGACCTCTTGAGGTCCTTTCCAGTTCTAGTGTCCTATGATTCATTTCTTTGCAGAGAAGTTCTGTCAGGTCTGAAGTGAGCGCCTGCCACACACCCCAGCTGGATCCAATCATGGCAGAGGGAACAAAGGCAGAGCCCTCTCTACTTGGATTTCGGCCCATGGCAGTTGCTGGAGCTCTGCAGTTGATGAGTAAGTTTGGAATCGGAAGGGTCCATTTTGTTACTTCCTCTAGTTCAAAGACTATAGCAGGAAACAGGCTCAAGTGTCTTCTGTATGCTGATGGCACCAGCTCTCTATTTGTGTCTCCTCCCAGACGGCCTTAGACAGCCAACCTTAGACGGCTGGGGCCTGGATGGGGGCTAGGCAGCTCAGGCGCAGGCCAGGGAGGACTGAGATTATGTACAGATTGGAGAACATGGCAGTCACTCTGCATGATGAAGTGTATAAACCCTGCATGAGCATGGAAGGGAGTAAGGAACTGATATGGGCGGGAGTTGCTGTGGCCTCACCCACAAACCATGCCAAGACTGGAGGAAGAGTTAAAAAGAGGGAACCAGGAAAACTCTGGGACTTATGAGCTTTTCTGGGGAGAGAGAAAACTGAAGGCCTATGAAGCCCCTACTCTCACCAAAGGAGAGCACAGAATCCCCCAGGCGAAGAGGAAAAGAGCTGAGACTTGCACCGATACTCCAGGGCTCCTTGGTAGTAAAAGAGACCCCAGTCGTGACAGGAGCAGCTTACAAGGGTTTGCTTTAGTTTTCTTTTGCTTAACGCCCTCTGCCGACCTGGTGGGTGGCATCCTGGGGGAACAAAAAGGGGTTGAGGCAGACGAGCAGCCGTGTCCAGAAGACAAGAAGATACTCCCAGCACCAGCTGGGGTGGGGGGGGAGCAGATGGACTCACATGGGTGCAGCCCTTATGTAGTCTAAAGGGGGATGTCCCGGTGAGGATAGATTTGTGACATTATGCCAGCACAAATAGGATGTATCCATCACCTGTTTCTAATGTCAATACCACAAGGGGCCTGGTCAGTATTCTTTCTGATCATTCTTCCTCTCTACTCTGCGCTGATCAGGACTCAATTGGAGTATTGTGTCCAGTTCTGGGCACCACATTTCAAGAAAGATGTGAAGAAATTGGAGAAGGTTCAGAGAAGAGCAACAAGAATGATTAAAGATGTAGAGAACATGATCTATGAAGGAAGACTGAAAGAATTGAGCTTGTTTAGTTTGGAAAAGAGAAGACTAAGGCTATGTCTAGACTGCAGGCTTCTTTCGGACTAAGCTTTTCTGGAAGAGATCTTCTGGAAAAACTTCTTTGGAAAGACAGTGTCCACACAGCAAAAGCGCATCGAAAAAGCGATGTGCTTTTTCGAAAGAGTGTCCACATTGACTGGACGCTATCTCGCATGTAAGTTGTGATTACTATGGACAGAGTGGCCACCAGGGCACCTGTGCTTTTTCCTGGAGGCCTCTTCTTTCGGAAAAAAACCCTCTTCCCCGTCCATACGTGCGTTTTTGCAGAAAACCCCCTGCATTCTTTCGACTTTCTGTTGAAAGAATTCAATTGCAGTGTGGATGTAAGTGTAGTTTTTCCGGAAAAATGGCCATTTTTCTGGAAAATCTCTGCAGACATACCCTGAGAGGGGACATAATAGTGGTTTTCAGGTATCTCAAAGGGTGTCACAAGGAGGAGGGAGAAAAATTGTTCTCCTTGGCCTCTGAGGACAGGACAAGAAGCAATGGGCTTAAATTGCAGCAAGGGAGGTTTAGGTTGGACATTAGGAAAAACTTCCTGCCTGTTAGGGTGGTTAAACACTGGAATAAATTGCCTAGGGAGGATGTGGAATCTCCATCTCTGGAGATATTTAAGAGCGGGTTAGATAGACACCTGTCAGGGATGGTCTAGACAGTGCTTGGTCCTGCCGTCAGGGCAGGGGACTGGACTCGATGGCCTCTCGAGGTCCCTTCCAGTTCTAGTGTTCTATGATTCTACGATTAATCTTTTCCATCCATATGCGGACTACATTTTTATGTGCACTAAGGCATGTATGAATGTGCACCACCAGTAGAAACAAAAATCCCAGCTGGGGTGCTCTGCTAATCCCCTGGGCACCATGTGAATCTCTCCTGAATGGCTGCACAAGCATACAGCTTCCAGGGAACACTGGTCTTGATGAGCAGAGCCAACAGCCCTGCTGGGCCTCTGGGCAGGGCAGGGGGAGACCTGCTCCAGGCCCCCATAAGTGGCAGGGCCTCAGGTAGAAGGGGTGGCACTGAGGCTAGACAGCCCTTAGCACTACCCAGAGAATACTGCACCTCCCCCAGGCAGCCCTCAGTGCTGTTGGGAGCATGTGGGTTGGTGCTCCTGCAGCAATTTAAAGGGCCCAGGGCTCCAGCTGGTGCAGTGGCAGGGGCAGTGCATGGGAGCTCCAGCCCCTTTTGTATCGTTGAGCCCCAGGGTAATTGCTCCTCCCTCCTGTTGGCCGGCCTGGTCTAGATGGATCCCCTACTGCTATGGGATTCTGAGGTAGCCGGGGTTGCCTAGTGCACTTTTCCTCTGTGCTCGGCGAGGGGTTGTGTCTGTTCCTTTCAGATGCAGGACTCTGCTTCAGGTCACCTTGAGAACGGTTACTACAATGTACTCACACCTGGAGAAGTTGCATGCAGTGCAGACACTTACTTTGGGGCTTGGCTACTCTTAAAATGCCACAGTGACACAGCTGCACCACGGTAGCACTTCCGTGCAGACCCTCTCTGAGCCAGTGGGGAGAGGTTCTCCCCTGGGTGTAGATAATCCACCTCTCTGAGGGTGTGTCTAGACTACATGGCTCCGTCGATGGAGCCATGTAAAGTAGTTTACTCGACATAGTCAATGAAGCGGGGATTTAAATAATCCCCACTTCATTGAAATAAAAATGGCCGCCGTGCTGTGCTGACAATCAGCTGATCCGGCATAGCGCGGCAGTCTAGATGCGGTGCAGTCGACAAGGGAAGCCTTTGTCGACCGCTCCTGTAAGCCTCGAAACTGACTCTAGACTGCTGCGCTGTGCCGGATCAGCTGATTGTCGGCACGGCGCAGTGGCCATTTTCATTTTAATGAAGCAGGGATTATTTAAATCCCTGCTTCATTGACTATGTCGAGTAAACTACTTTACATGGCTCCGTCGACAGAGCCATGTGGTCTAGACACACCCTGAGAGATGGCTGGCAGGTGGACAGAAGAACGTTTCCTTTGGCCTAGCACTGTCTACACTGGGACGTAGGCATGCTTCACAGTCACTGAACCATAGGACTGGAAGGAACCTGCTAAGGTCATCAAGTCCAGTCCCCCACACGCATGCTGCCCATTCACAACGCTGCTCAGGGAAGTGGGTTTTTTACTCCCTGACCTTCACGGTTAAACCAACCTAATTTTCTATAGTAGACCAGGGTTTTCTACTGCTGCCCCTCACCAGAAAAAGTGCAACGATTTGGCCTGGACTATGGACCTGTTACTCATGTGCATAATCCATGGACTTCAAAAGGACAGGCAGGGGTGCAGAATTAGGCCCTGTGGAGGGGTCTCGTGTTATCCCAGAGCACAGCGGATTTCCGGGCAAAGCTTAAGTTGTTGGTTGGACATTGGAAGCCCCAGCCTTGTTGCCAGCTGAAACATGTGCCTCGTGCTCCCTGCCAGACCAGGGTGGAGAAGGTTCTGAAGAACTCAGATCAACAGCACCTGCTGGTTGTGAGCAGGAGGCAGAAAGTTCTGCCAGGGGCTTGGCTTGGAACTCATTTGGGCTCCAAAGCCTGGATTTCTATAGGACTGCATAGAAACGGGGACCCGTGGTATGGGGTTTTTTGGATCCTCCCATAGAATTCAGTAGAGAATTCTCTTCCTGATCTAGGCTATGTCTACGCTGCAGAGTGTACGGGAGGTATCCCGGAAAAGCTCTGCTGCATCCAAGGAATGCATCTGCTTTTCTGAAAAAAATTTCGGAAAAACAGATGCATTTTTTCGGCATCCCTGTAAACCTCGTTCTACGAGGAAGAAGGGGATATTCCGAAAGAGGGTTTTTTCCTGACGTTTGGCCCCGTGTAGACAGGCCAAATGTTGGAAAAGCCTCTTTGGGAAGAAAAGCAGGAAAAGGTACGCCAGTTGCAGTTTGCAATTGGTGTTTTTCCGATTTTTCTCTGTAGTGTAGACATAAAGCTAGAGAGCCCTGGGAGGCTCCACAGATAGGCTACAGCAGGGCTGTACTAGACAATGAAAGCCTAGAGTTACAGAGCAGTTTTGCTGTAGACCCTTAGTAGTTTACTCTATTATGTTCCGGGGGAGCAGGGGAGGGAGAGCACAGTTCAAGAGGCTGGGCAATCTGGTGGGTGGGGTGGGGGGACAATATTGCTTGGGGTTGGGATACAATCGCCAGCAGCAGCAAGAAAGTCAGGGGCGAGGGGCTTGTTTGGAGCCTGACTGACAACACTTGTCAGTAGAAATACTCAACAGACACAGAGCAAGCTCTGGCTTGGCAAACAGAGGGCCAATTCAGAGACCTTCTGCCTGTGCGCACCCAGGCACATATACAGCTACACAGAAAGTGGTCGGGTACGCATGTGTGTGCACGCACCCCCCAGGCATGATCCAGAGTCAAAGTCAATGTGAGTCTTTCCAGTTCTCAGGCCCAAAGAATGCACATGTTCACTTGCACACACAGGTTGGAAACTGCACCTGATGAGCTCTCCAGCAAGCTCTGGATACCATGTGACAATGACAGAATGCAGCACGACACAACTGCAAATGTGGCACTCCTGGTCCATGGCACAGCCCTGTACCGCAGTACCCACATGAGGCACACAGGCCCAGCTGGATGTGTTCTGCAGCGCTGGCTATGATGGAGATTGGCCCTGGCCTACATCTGTCTTTAGAACTGGCGCTCTGGGGTAAGTGCATGCCAAGTCTGGGTGTGTGCTCCATGGTAAACCCCTACCATCAGCATTTTGGGAGGGGAGACTCTTGTACCACGCCCCATTTGGGGATGCTCCTCTCTCCATGTCTTTGCTTTGTGGGGCAGGTTCTATAGCCTCCCTCATGCCACCTTTCCATGGGGCAGGCTCCCATTCATGCCTCCCCTCCACTTCTGCTTTGAGGAGAGGCGCTCCATCTCCCTTATCTCCCCACTGGCATGTTAAGTAGTGCTATCAATTCCAATTAAAAACAAAGGGAAAAAACAGGCCCCCTCTCACTAGCACTGAGTGACATGTAAAATGTCTCATTTGAGGATGCTCCCCTGCTAATGGATTGCAAATTGCTTCAATCAGCTCCGATATTACAGATTGCTTGTCTGAAATTGCTGTAAGGAGCTCATTCCGGGGGCCAAATGCACTTCCCAGCTTGGGGAAATAACCATCACATGGTAGCAATAGTAAGTTGTATGCAAATGAGGCACTAAAGCCCCAGCAAGGCCCATGTCAGACACAACCCCACCAGCTCCGGCTAGGAGCTGCTTGGGGACACACACATACACACACACACACACACACACTCGCTGCAGTACGGGGCTCGGATACCAGTTACAGATTACAAAGCCAATTGCTGTGACAGCTGCATAATGCCACAGTAAATGTAACAAAGTGGCCCTCGTGGATTCAGAACACCATCACCATTTAATCAGCTGAAGGCGCTTTTAAAATCTCACCGGGGGTTTGCAGTGGGACAGCCCTGCTAGAAAGGGTGAAGAGCTGGGTTTTTCTTGTATTACATCGCCAGCCCCCTCCACCGCAGGTAGCAGCCCCATGGATTTCTGGGTAATGGAGACTAGGGCATTGACTCCAGCCAGAGTTGAAGGGCTGTGATTAGCCACCTGCTTGAGGAATACCCAGCTGCTTGTCAGACAAGAGGCAACAGGTATTTGAATTGGACTAAAAGTCATTGGTTTAATGGGGCTGTTGCTATCTATTCAACAGGCAGGTGGGCCCAGCAACTCTGACACATAGGAGATTTTGTTCTAAATGGCTGACAAGATTTACAATAAGTAATTTTCTACTTTAGGTATTCTCACCTGCTTAGCCACATCCACCCTGAATGAATTAGCTCTGATATTACACTCCCATCTCTGTATCCCTACTATCCATTTCTTTTTCTTTCACTTCATGCATCTGACAAAGTGGTTTTTACCCTTGAAAGGTTATGGCCAAATAAATCCGTTAGTCTTAGGATGCATCTACAGTGCACCCGTAGCTTATTTCGAAATTGACTCAAAATATCTTATTTAGTAATCTGGCACTGTCTATGCAGCGCCAGATTTTGAAATAACCCACTATTCTGAAACGTCCCTTACTCCTCATGGAATGAGGTTTACAGGGACATCAGAATAGCGAGCCTGTAATATTTCGAAATAGCTATCCTGTGTCTTAACAGCAAGCCCGTTATTTTGGTCTTCCAAAATAGCGCAGCAGTGTAGACGTAGCCTAAGGTACCTCATTGTTTTCACATAATACATTTGTTAGTCTTTAAGATGTCACCCGACACCTTGTTGTTTTTGCTGACAAGTAGAAATAATTAGACCAGCCAATAACAATTACATCCACTTAGCTGCAAGGGAACCGGAAGTAGTGAGGCAGAGATGAAGACCACGTCTATACTTACAAACCCACTGGATGAGCGCTTTGACCATGTACTATCTTTCACAGCCACCCCGATGTTCTGCATGCATTGGTCATAATGGCTGGTTGCAATACCCAAGACAAGATCTTGAGCTCAGGCCTGCCTGAACTGATGCCTTCTACAGAGGTTTCCTCCCAGCATGGGCGGGATACCATATTCACTGGAGTTTAGTCCCTGAATGCCTTCCCACAATGGCTCATGTTTTTACCCAGAAGAAGACGGTTCCCAACACATCTTCCCTGTCTTTATGGTACAGGAGAGAAAAGTGCACCTACTGCTTATTTCAGGAATTAGGAGATAGGCAGGGACCCTTGTTAAATCAGCCCCCTACCATTTCACGTAGGCTGCAGGGCATCACAGATCTTCCTAGCTCTGAAAGGGAGAGATAGCTCAGTGGTTTGAGCATGGGCCTCCTAAAGCCAACATTGTGAGCTTGATCCTTGAGGAGGCCATTTAGGAATCTGGGGCAAAATCTGTCAGGGATGATACTTAGTCCTGCTGTGAAGACAGGGGACTGGACTCAATGACCTTTCAAAGTCCCTTCCAGTTCTAGGAGATAGGCATCTCCATTCATTAAAAAGGATACACAGCCAAGGCAACAGTTTACAGCAGAAGTCCAGACTATTTGAACCCAATGAAGAAACTGTTCTTGATGTTGAACTAATGTTATATGAAAATAATGCTCACAATGTGATTTTCTACCCACATGGCAGACACCTCATAATGTGTCCATTCAGCTTTAGTGACCCCCCTCCAATCCTCACCCTCCCGAAGAAAGGGAAGAAGGGCCTACCAAAGAGGTTATAGCTGCTTTTGGAATAGGGGAGGCAGTAACTGTAATGGTTAGAGCAAGAGTCTGGCTATCAGGACTTCTGGATGAGAACATTATGAATTATCTGCTGGAAGCCAGAGCTGATGCATCTTGTTGAGACTAATGAGGCTATTGGCAGAAATACATTTCTTAAACTTGCTGGCTCTGGCTGAGGTGGAGTGTTTGCTATGATCTCAGACACAGAGAGCCTTGGCAAGCCTCAGACGAGCATACTGACACTTGCTATTGTTTTTAAAGAAGTAGTCCCTGATCACAGTGCCTGGCCACTTTAAGTCCTAGAATTTGGGGCACTTAAATGGGATCCAAATCCTCTAATTAAAGCTTTAAGATGCGGGGAAGGACGGAGGTGTTAGTCAACATAGTGAAAGTGAATCAGCAAGGTTCATGTGGCCATAGGCATAACAGGTCAAATTCACTGGGGTCAGTGGTGCTGCATCTGCTTCCACAGTCAACTTGTGGAACTCCTTGCAAGAGGAAGTTGTGAAGACCAGGACTTTAACAGGATCCAAAAAAGAACTAGATACATTTATGGAGGATAGGTCCTGCACCTGCTAATGATGACTCTCCCCCGTGGCATAGCACATCATTTCTGCTCCCTGGCTGGCTGATGGCAGGGAGAGTTTCAAGCTGGCCACACAACCCCTTCCAGTGTGAATGCTTGTGCAGCAAAACTTCCCTGGCACAAGGGTCCATGAAAAGCAGGCGAGCGAGTTGCTAGTACAAGAGCACACGTGTGTTGTATTCAAGCAAACGACTGCAGCGGCTGTCACTCACCCCACATTTCCATATTAATAAGGAAAGGAATGTTCTGGCTGCACACTGAGCCCAATCAGCAAAAATCCCCAAACAAGTCACTTCTCCAGAGCAGCATCTTTTAGAGCCTGGCTGTTCCCCATCAGGAGCGCAGCACGCTGCGGAGACCAGATGGAAATTAGGCTCTTGATGGGAGGAACATTAAGGCATTAATTCAGTTGTCAGGCTCCATCTAAAAGAATCATGTGCAGAACATGGAGGCAGTAACAAAGGCTGCCGTGGGGGCTGGCTGGCTGGGGGGTCTCCAGAGAGCACTTTGGTAGTTTTAGTTCAAGGTGGGGTCAGCAGCCAAAATCTTGATTTGGGCCAGTCCCCAAGATTCAGCTGAAGGAATCTGAACCTGAGACCGATTCATATTTTGCAGTGAGCGAGAAGGGGCTGAATGAGACGCGATGGGAGGGAGCAAATAAGCACAGAGACCTGAATGTCACTGGCGTACGACCTTCAGCTCAGACCCACAATCTGAGGCTATTCAGACCCAGCTGTGTGGCTGTGGCTCTCCCCTCTGCCCGAAATCATCATGTTCTTTACTGTCCCCATCTGCCACCAGAGCGTGGCTGTCGTTATCATACTTAAGGGGGCCAGAATTCTTTGGGACAGGCTTGCATGGTTCTAGCCCCAGCCCATGAAGAGAGAGCAGAAACCCACGGGTGGGTCTGAGTGGCCAGGTTCAGACTAAGATTCAGCATGCCTCAACGTCCCGGAAATTGTGGGAGTTTGAACCTTGGGTTCTGGTTCTGGCCCATTTCGGTAGAAATCAGAAGGGAATGTGGATGGGAACTCCCCAAGGAATCGATACCCAGAAATGACCAAAAATAAGAAAACTGGACTTGTTTCATCCCCTGAATTCTAGTCCCCAGAAATTATAAAAAATTCCTGTTTTATTTATCCCAATGTGGAGAAGCTTGGGTAGAGGTGGGCCACGATCCAAATGGTTCATGCACCTGTTATTGCATGATTATACCCTATTATTTAATACCAGTGCTCCAATGGGGGCTGGAAATCCCTTTATAGCCTGTGTAAATATTTTATACTTGTTACTGTAAATAGAAAAGCTTACAAACAGGCACAGAGGAGGGGATGGGAGCTGGGCTCTGGAATTGCAGCACAAAGAGCACAGCGTGTGGATACAGATAATTTGATCTGCCGGCATCAGCCGCTGTGTGCCCCACAACGGGAACAGAAAGACGTTTCAGTTGCTCTTTCCTGCCAGCACATAGAAGAGAAACAGAGATGAGGGTGCAGCAGGAAGAGCAACCTAATAGTCGGGCCACTGGGGAGATCATCCAAGAGTCCCTGGGGCTTCACTGGTATCTGGGTGGCTAAAAGCCGGTCTGCACACGGTTCCTACACCCCTACGAACCACTCAGATGGTTACAGTGGCACAGCCCTAAGGTGGGCACACTTGAGTCACTGTCAAGGTGCTATATTAGTACAGTTTATTTCCCCAAATTAAGGGGCTAGGACATGAGTGGGCAATAATTTTTGCTAGGGGGCCATTCCAAGATTTTGGTTAGTGGTCAAGGGCTGCACTTTTCTTTGGAGGGACTGCGGGGTCTGGGTGCAGAAGGGAGCTCAGGGTAGGGGACTGGGGTTCAGAAGAGGGTGTGGGGCTTGAGAGAGAGTTTGGGTGAGGGCAGGGGTTGTGACCTGGGCAGAGGATTGGGGTGCAATGTCCAGGAGCAGATATGCAAGCAGGAGAAGATTCTGACCTGAGGGAAGAGTGTAGGAGGGGATGCAGGGTCTGGGAGGGAGTTGTGACCTGGGATGAGGGAAGTAGGGTGCAGAGAGTTTGGGTGGTGACCTGGGGCAGGGGTTTGGGGTGCAGGAACTGGCCAGTCGGAGCTGCAATGGTTGTCTGGGTGTGGGGGCAGCACGTGAAGTGTCTCCCTCCAGTGCGTGGTGCAGAAAATCACATGGAGCAGCCAACAACTTTGAGTAGCCTGGGGCTGCGGCAGGCAGGGAGTTTGCCTGAAGGTCCCAGCAGGGCGGGCTGCATCAAAAGGCTTGGTGGGCTGGATCTGGGCCCAAGCCGTATCTTGTCCACCCCTGAGCAAGGAGTTTCAACACCTTGATAATAATTATACATGTGTCCACCCTAGGGGGTTGTACCACCTTAAATAGGAGTCTCTACTAATACAGTACCACAAAAACTGCATAGATAAGATCTTTAGGATGCAGAGAGTTTCATTTCATTCTCAGAGAGTAGTTATTAACAGTTCACAATCATAGTGGAAGGGTGTAACAAGTGGGGTTCCACAGGGGTCTGTTTTGGGACTGGTTCTGTTCAATATCTTCATCAATGATTTATATGATAGCATAGAGAGGATGCTTATTAAGTTGGCAGATGATACCAAGTGCTTTTCAGGTTTGTCAAGGCTCCTTCTCCACTCTGGCACGATAAATGCAGAAGTGGGGGCCCGCAAAAGTACCCCAAAACCTTCTCTTTTCAGGCTTTGGTATAAAACTTCCCACCAAAATCTTAACAACCTAGATTTTGGGGAATTCTCACCCCTAAATACAAACCAGGACACAAAAATTAACCAATACCAGGTTAATAAAAAGAAAAGAGAAAGAACTTTTATTTTCACCACAATATTCCTGTTGCAAGCATAATGACGAGATGGAAAAGTAACAAAGTAATATACTCATAGAGGGGAAATCCACCATGGGCCAGGAACTTAGTTACAAAGGAGAGCAAAACCCATTTTTAAATGCACAGATATCAGATCCCATTTCCCAAACCATAAAACAATAAAACCTAACGGATTTATCTAAACTTTACCCTACTTACAGATAGTGAGTTCTTTTCTTGGAGGGAGACATTCTGTCTGTCCCCCTCAGTAGCTGGAGAGAAACTGCCCCAGAGACAAAGGAGGGAGAAACCAAAAATTCCTTTGTCCCAGTTTGAAATTCCTACCTGCATTCCTATTGGCCAACTCCACCTGGCTTAGGTATAGTTAACCCCTTAGTCCCAGGCTGCTGGCTAACCCTCATGATCATGACAAGGTCAGAGTCATAATTCAAAATGATCTGGACAAACTGGAGAAATGGTCTGAGGTAAATAAGATGAAGTTTAATAAGGACAAATGCAAAGTACTCCACTTAGGAAGGAACAATCTGTTTTACACATACAGAATGGGAAGTGACTGTCTAGGAAGGAGTACTGCAGAAAGAGATCTGGGGGTCATAGTGGACCACACGCTAAATACGAGACAACAGTGTGACACTGTTACAAAAAAAGCAAACATGATTCTGGGATGCATTAACAGGAGTGTGGTGAGCAAGACATGAGAAGTCATTTTTCCGCTCTACTCTGCACTGATTAGGCCTGAATTGGAGTATTGTGTCCAGTTCTAGGCACCATATTTCAACAAAGATGTGGAGAAATTGGAGACGGTCCAGAGAAGAGCAACAAAAATGATTTAAGGTCTAGAAAACATGGCCTATGAGGGAAGACTGAAAGAACTGGGTGTGATGGGTGTGATGGGGCATACAAAGCCTGACCTCCCAGCTGGAGGCCTTTCAGTACCCCGGCCAGCAGCAGAAGCAGTGGAGAGGTCCTCCAAGCAGGGTAGAGGGGCAGCCTTCACTGCAGCTAATCAGGATGCGGCAGGCTGCTATATAAGGAGCTGCTAGCTAGGGCTGGTCAGTTCCTTCTTGGAGCTCAACCCAGGTAGACCTCTGGGCTGACTGGGAACACCAGAACCTTGGACAGCTCCAAGTGGGCTCTGGGTCTTTGTAACTAAGCGGAGCTAGATCCTGTGGCTAAAGGCTAACCAGTGACAACTCTGTGGGACCCCAAACAAGGGGAATTCTGCAACAAGGCCCTAGAGAAGGTCTGGATGAAATGGCATCCTGGGAAATGGCCCAGAGACATGACCATAGTTAAGGACTTTGAAACTTGGCAGGTAACTGCTATGTAGAGGGTCCCTGGGCCAGGACCCAGAGATGTGGGTGGGCCTGGGTCCCCCCCAACCTCCTGCAAACCACACCCAAGCAAGGGGGGTAAAAGAGGAGGCCTGAACCTCGGCCACAGACTGGACTTTGACTTTCCCGCAAACAGGGGAGTTAAATGTTGCGAGACCCTTTCAGCCACCAAGGGGCGCTCGCACACAGAACTGAGCCTGTTACATTGGGCTTGTTTAATTTAGAAAAAGAAGACTGAGAGGGGACATGGTAGCAGTTTTCAAGTATCTAAAAGGGTGTTATAAGGAGGAGGGAGGAAAATTGTTCTTCTTGGCCTCTGAGGATAGGACAAGAAGCAATGGGCTTAACTTGCAGCAAGGGAGGGTTAGGTTGGAGATTAGGAAAAACCATTTCCCTAGGAGGGTGGGGATGCACTGGAATAAACTGCCTAGGGGGGTTGTGGAACTTCCATCACTGTAGATATTTAGGAGCAGGTTCGACAGACACCTGTCAGGGATGGTCTAGACTGTGATTGGTCCTACTGTTAGGGCAGGGAACTGGACTTGACCCTTTCAGTTCTAGTGTTCTATGATTCTATGATCTGTTCAAATCCAGACCACATCAATAATGACTGAAAGCCATTCTGCTCAATGCCTGGTCAAAGCCCTTATGTGAGACAAGTAAAGCCAGATGAAACTCTTCTGAGGGCCGAGAGCTATAATATTTTGGTGGGGCCCCTATGCTCCAGGATGGGGCCAAATGTGAGGGGGTTCAGTGTGCAGGAGAGGGCTGTGGGTTGAAGCAGGAGGTAGGTGTGGAAGGGGTGAGGGCTCTGACTGGGAGTGCAAGGGGAGGCTCCAGGCTGGGGCCATGGGGTTTGGAATGTGGGAAGGGGCTCAGGACAGGCGGTGGGTGGGCATGTGGAATTTAGGTGGGAGTTAGGGTGCTGGAGCAGGCTCAGGGCTGGGGCAGGGGGTTGGGGCTGAGGACTGGGGGTTGGGGTGTGGGGCACTTATGTGAGACAACTTCCCTTTGGTGGTGGGGAAAAGTAGGTGGCTCAGCATGGGTTGCTCTGCTCTGTGCTTACTTATTGGCACCCCCCCCCCACAGCTCCCATTGACCAGAAACCCTGGCCAATGGGAGCTGCAGGAGGTGGTGCCTTCAGGCAAGGGTAGCACAGGGATGCAGCTTCTTCTGGTGCACATGCTCCAGTTCAACAGTGGGGGTGGCAGTATGTTGAGCCACCTCCCCTTCCCTCAGCCAGTTAGGGCTAGATAATGCTGGACTTTAGTGCCTGCAACCTGTGGCCCCTGACTTAGGGTACGTCTACACCTCAGTGCTATTTTGTGATATCCCGAAATAGCTACCCGACATCTTTTGAACTCGTCTGCTGTAGTGAAATATAGCGGACGCGCTATTTCGGCATCCCTGTAAACCTCATTGCACGAGGGATAAGGAATGTCCTGAAATAGTGTTTTATTCCTTTTGGCAGACACGCCAAATTTTGAAATAGCCTATTTCAAAAAAGAATTGAAATAAGATATGGAATTTGTGTAGTGCAAATTGTGTATCTTATTTTGAGCTAAGGGTGCAGTGTAGACACACCCTAAAGGGCCATAGAAAAATGATCTGCACTTTTGGCAGCCCAGAGTTCTTGTTGCAGGATCCCCCTTAGCCAGGGCTGCACCCCCTAAAGCCCCTTTCTTATTCCAGCCATGGAAATGACTGTGTCTCAGTCCAGTCCCAAGTATGACAGGTGCCTACACCACAAACAATCCACCAACAAAATTCCGCATCCCTGTTAACAATTGCAGCAAAGAGGCACCTAAGGCAGGTCTGAGGTACATAGGCAGGTTGGTGGGGAGGGCAAGCTTGCGATCCATTCTATAACAATGTTATGGATAAAGGCAGGCTTTCCAATTCTGGGGCCAAGCAGCTAGCAATACCTGCCACCACCAGCATCTTTAAAAGCCAACAGCAACCCTGAGAGCAGTAAGAGGTGCCTGCAGAGCTAACACACAGCATCCCCAGGGAGAGAAACAAAACCCAGGTAGCTGTAATCTGCAGCGTCTCCTCCCAAAAAGTAGGCAATGGTATCTCTCAAGGGGACATTACCCCAGCTCTATGAATCCAGGGCAGGGGATTATAGTATCCTACATAAAGCACCTCCCCTTGCCCAGTATCTGAGAACACAGATTGCAGCTGGTTTTTTGCTTCCCACATGAAAATGTGATCTCAGGGCATGAAGTGAAGGGGAAAGCCTCATAACAAACAGAAACAAACAACTGGCCCAAGGGCCCTATTATGCATATGTTTGCAAAGTGGAGCAGGCTGTGATGCCTCTGGGGTTTTTAGCATATTAAAAATCAGGCTCCAAAGCCTGTAAATAAGTGAAGGGATTTGCAAGTTTGCAGCATAGCATGGTGGGGTGGTGAAAGCCGCAAATTCCTCAGCTGAGGCACCACGTAACTCTCCCCTCACCCCAAGTGTGCTCCTTTCAGATGAAATGCCACTCTTGGGAAGAGGCTGCAGCTTCCCACACCAAGGCTTTGTCTACACTGGTGGCTTCTTGCGCAAGAACATCTTGCTCAAGTGTTCTTGTGCAAGAAGTCTTGCACAAGAAAATGTCCACACTGCCACGTGCGCGCTGTGCTTTTGCGCAAGAGCACCCATGGCGCTGTGGATGCTCTCTTGCACAAGAAAGCTCTGATGGCCATTTTAGCCATAGGGCTTTCTTGCGCAAGAAACCCCTGCTGAGCATCCACACTGCCCTCTTGCGCAAGAGCTCCTGCGCAAGATGGCTTACACCTGTTAAAAAAGAGCGTAGCTCTTGTGCAAGGAGCCCTCTTACCATGCCGTACTGTAAATTTCCTTGCGCAAGAGCGGGCAGGCAGTGTGGACGCTCTGCAGATTCTTGCGCAAGAACGGCCGTACTTGCGCAAGAAACCGCGAATATAGACATAGCCCAAGGGAAGTTGGGCTGGGAACTGGGATGGGATGGAGGGAAGCGGCTTGCAGTAGCTTAAATCACAATACTAATTCTTAGTGCTTTCAGGTAAGCTTTCCTGGGAGGATCTCAAATCCTTGAAATACAAACACACAGCCTCCCAAGGGGAGCAGATAAGGGATATATCAAAATAAAGAGATTGCTTCGCCAACTTCTGAAATACACCATCCCCTGGGGATGGATGCAGCAGCTGCTCTGCAGCGCACAGTAACTCTACACAGCCGTTTGAGCCAGGATGTGGAGCAGAGCACATTTGAATAGAACCAGAGAAGAGATGTAAAGCAGGTAGCATGAGTTGGAATCTGGCCAGGCAAACTCCCCTTTAACATTATGGAGAACTGCCATAGGATCTGAGGGGTTGGGGTGTCTTAAAGCCCAGGTCTGCAGACTGACACTGTCTCATGCCATGGTGCTAAAAACAGCTGGGGACACACTCAGCCTGGAGATTGGGCTCCCAAGTCCAGGGATAGGAGCAGGTTTTGGAGCTGAAGCTCTAAGCCAAACCACAACGTCTACATAGCTGTTGTCACTCCCTCCCCCCCCATGCTTTATGAAGATTGGCTTATGAATATGAATATGCATAACTCCAAGGCACTTTATGCAAAACAGGTCATGTGGCATGTCATTTTAAAAACTGTAATCTGCTGAGCCTGTATATCCTATTTTTGTGCACGTATTATATGAAGTTAGAAATATGAACTGGGAATCTGTTCTTAATTCTGAATGGGCTAAGTTAATGGCTTGGTGATCAAGTCAATAATGTGAATGGGCTTATAGGAAAAACAAAACCAAGCTGTGGCTGGCCCTAGAAAGACATGTGACCGTGTCACCTGATACTGAAATCCATCTTGAATATGGTATTTCTCCATAAAGATAGGGAGACTGAATAAAGGGTTCCTGTCCTAGGGGAAAATCTATTTAAGAGTTGGAAAACAATCAGTCTTTTGTCTTTAGCTGGCTTTGGAATTTGCCTCCTCACCCTAAGAGATACACATGAAGAGACCTAGAAACAGAGAACTGTAGGGAAAGGGTGAAGGTAAAGCCGCTGGGAACAGGTCAGAAAAAGATCAATGCTGGCCTGAGATAAGAATAAGGGTGAGAAACACAGCTTGTAACAACTTCTCTTAGGGTATGTCTACACAGCACTGTTATTCCAAAATAACATAGTCTGTGTCTACACAGCAAGCCATTATTTCAACATAATGTGAAAATAATGTCAAGCTGGAAGACTTCTTACTCTGACTCCTGTAGCCCTCATTTTAGGAGGAGTAAGGGAAGTCAGAGGAAGAGTGCTCTTTCTCAGACTTCCTGCTGTGTAGACAGCACCAAAAGCTGAAATAAGCTATTTTGACTTAAGCCATGCATTGATGTAGCTCAAGTTGCGTAGCTTATTTTGGCTTTAGCCCTGCTGTGTAGACGTGCCCTTAGTGTATTAAGCTTAGCTGGTGTGTTTTGTTTAACTTGGTAACTTACTTTGCTCTGTCTGTTTTCACTTGCAATCACTTACATCCTACTCTTTATATTTACTAAAAGTACTTTTGTTTATTATCAAGTCCAGTGTAAATAACTGCTAGCTGGTGGGGGAAGTAACCATTGTGCATCTCCCTCTTTCATTGATAAAAGGGGCTGACCTTATGAGCTTTCCCTGTGTAAAATTTTCACACAAAGTTAGACGGATTTATTTGATGTTTGGTCCCTTTTGGGGTTTGGGTTCCCAGGTGCTGTTAACAGCCCTATAGCTGAGCCCTCCCAGAGTTGAGCTAGTTCAGCATCTATGTTGCTCTGCAGGGGGGTGGTAACCCCAACTCTGTGCCTTGGTTGATGGAGACCGGAGCTTCTGACCCAGCAGGACAGGATGGTGGGGAACCCCCGAGGGCAGGAAGGAGGGCTCAGCGGCAAAACCAGCACACCGGGAGACAACCCCAAGGGGACTTCTGTGATCCAACCCATCACAGCTGCTTTTAGGACTGTTGTACAGGCCCTGCAAACTGGAGTCTGTAGACTTGGGCTCTGAGACTCAGGCTATGTCTAGGCTGCATCCCTCTGTCGGCAGAGGGATGCAGATTAGGCAGGTCGACATTGCAAATGAGGCAGGGATTTAAATATCCTGTGCCTAATTTGCATAAAATGGCCGCTGCGTTTTGCCGACTCTGCACTTTGTTGGCAAAAAGCGGCAGTCTAGAGGGGGATCTGTTGAGAAAGAAAGCCTTTTTCAACAGATCCTGTAAACCTCCTTGCAGGAGGCATAAGGGATCTGTCGAAAAAGGCTTTCTTTCTCGACAGATCCCCCTCTAGACCGCTGCTTTTTGCTGACAAAGTGCTGAGTCGGCAAAACGCAGTGGTCATTTTTATGCAAATTAGGCACGGGATATTTAAATCCCTGCCTCATTTGCAATGTCGACCTGCCTAATCTGCATCCCTCTGCTGACAGAGGGATGCAGTCTAGACATACCCTCACTGTTACACAGCAAAGACAAACCCTCATTGACCATAATGTTGGGGGAGGGGATACTGAGATAAGCACCAAGTGAATCACCAACATTTCCTCCTGAAGCACCCATACAATGTTTCTAAGCGGTCTCCAATCCAACCTGGGCCTAATCCTAATGTGTCTGAAAATTCTAAGGGGGCCTCAGAGCAGAGATTTAACCAAAGCTATGAGCAGAAACATCAAGTTCCTCTAATTTGCTTTATCCTTGTCAATCAACACATTTTAGTCAAAGCTATTAAACCCCCAGTGTCACACAGTTTCTAATGTCTTCTTGTTGAAGAGATGGTTAGTTCTGCATAGCACCTGCTGCAGTGAAAAAGAGAGCCTGAAACACAAGGCCTTGTATCACAGCCTGCTATGAGGCCTGGTCTAAAGTAGAATCATAGAATCCTAGGGCTGGAAGAGACCCCAGGAGGTCATCGAGACCAGCCCCCTGCCCAAGTAGGGGTCAAAGCTTTTCTGCTATACAGCAAAGTTAGACTGTGAGCTAGGGCCAGGGCCTGCTTACAAAACCTGGCAAAACCAGGGTGAATATTGCTGAAAGGCACAAATTGCTAGATACAAAATGTTCACGCAAACACATCCCAAGCAGGGGGTACCTGAACATCTTAACACCAAGACTGCACAAGTAGCCTCCCTATAGATAAGAGGAACATGCTGGCCCATCTGAAAGATAAGGTCAGGATGATGAAAAAATATACTTTAATTGAACTGACAGGTGTAAGGTCGTGGGCTAGCCATGTCAGAGAGGGAGTATGTCACTTGTTTGTACTGGGGTGCAAAAAGGTAACTCTGAGGAGGTGTTGGAGTTTGGCTGAGGGGAAAGTCTCACTACTAACTGAGCTTGTCCATTGACAGAAGCTGATGTGTGATAGCGTACTTGTGACCATTGTGTTGTGATGTTAGCACCATGCTTCACTGTCAATAAACCTATCCAAGTTCCTTTGCTGAAAACCAAGTCTGAATTTACTGGGTTGATTGATCAATCTGGAGTCTCCACTATCTGTGCAGAGCTGGGGCAGTATATATAGATAAAAAATGCAACCGGCATGCACCCACACATCTGTCACCTCCAGCCAGCAGCCATATGTTGTAATGCAGCCCTACTCACTGAGGCTGTAAGTCAGATTTAAATGGGGTGAAATGCAAGTTCCTCTGGAGCCACGGCAGCTGGTGCAGTCTGAATACAGAGAGCCCACTGGGTCCCATTGCCCCAACAACCTTCCCCTGCTAGAACTAATCTCCTAACTAGGTCACCATTCAATTTCCAGTAAGAGTTCCACTGGAGCAATCCTTCTCCTGGGTCTTAACAGGATGCACATTAAAGAACCCCATTCCAGGGCATCCCTCACCACCAACTCCTTAACAGAGACATTACTGTCTTGGGTGCCAATGATCAGGGAATCCCCAGTTGTTTGAAGGCAGGTAGAGTATTTGGTACACACACCTCCAGGCAGTGAGATGTTAACAGCATCTCGGAGACAGGAGTAGTGGGTTGGAAATGCCTCCAACAGTTTGCATTGCATAAAACTCTACAGGCAAGGATTCAAGTCCCTGCCTACCAGCGTAACCCTATGTGCAATGTGGAGGGGAAAACCTGACAGTCCAAGTGCACAAGAGGTGAACCGGAGCAGGAGTGGGAGCTAAGACCTCAGGCACTTCATATCTCTGTGCCTCAGTCTTCCCATCCGAGCCCTAGGAATGATACCGCTGTAATGAATGAGCCATTGAGTGTATGTACAGCACTTGGAACAGCTTCAGCTGTAGGGTCCGGAATAAGGTTCCTTGGCACTTCAGTAACACAAATCAATAATAAAAATAATATATTGTCAATGGAAAATCTCCAATTCCTCAGCATGAAGCCGCATCTCTGGTGCAGCCTTCAATTACACTTTATTCCTGCCAGGCATGGAACAAAAATAGCCCAAAAACACAGGCGTCACCAAGCAAGTTACAGCTGGATGAGGTCTCTGCTCCCATGGCACTGTGCTTGAGCTAAAGGAGACTCTCCATTGTGATGTGAGTTTGAACTACAGGACGCCTGAAGTGGGAGCACAGGAGAGCCACGGACTTGGGAAAGGCAGGGAGCTTCGGTGAATGGAGAGGAAGGGCCATGAATCAGAGGTGAGGGGGTTAACAGGGAGGTGAGAAAGGACCCTAACTGAGCAGTTGCTTTCACTTTAGCGTTGCTCTGTGCGGCACATTCTGATGAATTACACAGGTTCAGCTGGAGTAAACACAATGCATTAAATAAGTCCGCTATTTGCTTCCCCTCCCACCAGGAATGATGGGCCACCTGCCCCAGCAGAGAGTGCCATATGGCTGAATTACCACCGCACCATAATTAATACCGTGCCGACTATCACAGCCTCCATGGCGCCTCAGTCCCCACTAAATATTGACTCACCCGCAATAATTCCACAAGGGGGAAGCATCAGCAGTAATTAAAAGTCTGTCCCATGCCCAGGGAGGTCTGATTGCTGCTGAGGGCAGGGGCCACATGAAGAACGGCAAGGGACACCTGCGCTGTTCATCTCAGTGGGGCTCCTGGGGAAGCCACTGGGAATGTTAATCTGCAAGGATCCGTGGTATGGTGGGATCTGTAGGTGTGATTAATGGGAGGGGTACTACCCTTTTCTGGGCATTCCAGCCATTCAGTTAACTAAATTGCCTGGAAGGGTTTAAACCATAGACAATGGGTCCTAGACTGTCTCCAAGAATACTAGGAAAGCAGGAACTGAGTTGGCAGGAAGCTAGGAGAGCCAATGGAAACAGAGTGTGGGTTTTTGAATGGGAAGCAGTGATCTCCCTGTGCCATTCTTTTTGTGGCCAGAGAGCTGGAAGACATGAATTAAGCCAGGGAGCAGGCCACAATGTGTCCAGCAACATCCATGCCTAGGGAAAGACTAAATCTTGGAACAACAGATATGTGAGTAGAACAGGGAATAGTTAGTCAGATGCAATCAGGGTATTTTCTTCATTTTTGGATTTGCTGGGCTTCTCCATGCTGAGCCCATGTAACTACCCTCTTACAAACAACTTCAAAAGCAATGTATAGTCCTGCAGCACCTTAGAGACTAACCAAAAATGTAGGTGGTATCACAAGTTTTCATGGGCATAACCCACTTCTTCAGATGAATGGAGTTAAGTGGTCCAGGGTACAAATAAGTAGCAGAGAAAGAGAGGGGATGGAGAGGGAAAGAGAAGGAAAAAATGGGAAAAAATATTGTCAATTAGAATGTCCATGCTAAATGAGGCTAATGGAGTGGGCTCTAAGTACCCGGTGCTTAGCTTTTTATGTCATTAGGATGTGGGATGTAGCAGCCCATCCAGTTCAGGTCTTTGTTCAGACCTCGGTTCCAGGTGTCCGACTTGTAAATGAAACCAAGTTCTGCAGCTTCTCTCTCAAGTTGGTTTTTGAAATTGCTTTGTAATAATATAGTCACTTTTAGATCCATTAGTGAGTGCCCGGGCAAGTTAAAATGATCCAGTTCGGGTCTTTGTTCAGACCTCAATTCCAGGGACTCTCCGAGCTGACTCCTAGGGATGCAATTCCCTGTGTTTTAATCTTTCTTTTTTTAGTTGCTCTGTAACACGTAGCAACCAAGGAACGTTTCGCCAAGTGTGCTTTCTTTGTATTGTTAATAAAATCACCTTTTAAAGACCATGATCTGATTCTTGTGTGCACGTGCCTAACACTGCAAGGCCAGCTCTTAGGAAAAATTAGTTTTTCCAAGCTCTCTCCAGAGGGAGGGCTAAAGAGCTTGAGGGTACCCACAGGAAGGAGTTACCAAATGTGTCTTCCTGGGTTCTCAAAGGAGTTTTTACCAAGTCAAGGCCAGGGAATTTGTGACCTTGGGGAGTTTTTAAACAAAAGCCTTTAGTGACAACGTATTTCGAAGACTCTTGTGGGCCCCCACCTTCTGCACTTGAAGTGCCCATGTGGGGAACAGCCTTGATGGGAGGGTAGCCTAATGGCCTATCTCCTTTCGTCTCCTCATTATGCACTTTCTGTGGCCCCCGCTGTACTCTTAGCAGCCCCAGTGTTCACTGTCCCCCATTCGCCATCGCTACTGCTTCCTCATTGCTCTCTTTCACATCCTGCCCCATTCCCATTGCAAGTCAACTCATCAGGCCTTCACAATGAGTCTCCCATTTATTCTCCATGCCCCATCATTTCCCTCTTGTTGCGGCACTGGATGGAAGGCTGGCTAGCTCAAGACCTTTGGAATACAGAGTCTCAGCTCTGGTCCATCAGTTCAATTTCAGGGTTCTGGCTCAGTGGCTACGCTTAGTCTTCCCCAGCTGACGGGCTGCTGAGAATAGCCTCTTCCTCCTCATGAAGCTACTGCTACTCCACGCCCCTCTCGGCAGGCAGGCGACAGCGTCCTCCTCACTGTGCCAGAAGTTGGGTCCCTGGCTGGGTCCACCAAAATCGGTAATCTCTTGGACTACAACTGGAAGGACAGGGTGGACCCCCTAGCACCTCTCATGCCCTCTGGTGTGTGCTCCTGGAAGTGAGGGCAGCCTTAACACCCGCCTCTTGCACCTTCCCCAAGCAAGCTCTGTACTCCCTGCCCACCCCTCCTCCGGGGACCTCCAGATCTCACCATCAAGTCTCTCCACCACATGCCTCCCTCGCTGGCCCCTCTGCACCATCTGAGCATGCTACGTGAGCTCCTCCAAACTCTGCCTAGGAAACAGCTGTTTACACCCCTGCTTCACATCTTTCACTTCCTCACCACCCCGTGTCCTGCCCCAACAGCAAATGGTAGGACCTCCTCCTATCTGGAGAGGGTGAGCTCCAGTGAGCCAGTCTGCATTCCCCCTTGGTCCCATAGCCCGCTGGGGGTTGGTGGCTCTTCATGGAGCGGTGAGCACAGGCATGTACCTGGCATCATCTCCTCTCAACCTGCCCCTTCTGTGACACAAGGGAGACCCTAACACACATCAACACATCCTGGTCTATGCACACCCCATTCAAACCCCCACAGTCACTACTAGACCACCTCCCTGAAGTCATGTCTCTGGGCTACATTCCTCTGGGCCACAACCACTGGCTCCTTGGACACCTCTGAGGAGCAGTGGGCATTATCTGGGGTTCTCTGCCCAGTGTCTCTTTCTGGTTCCCAGGGACACTCAACTCCAGATGAAAAACACTCACTTCCACTTCCATGGTTTTTTCATCTGTTGCCCTTTGAAATCTTTTAAGACCTGGGTCCAGTAGCTCCTCCCCTTAGGTGCAGGGGATGGGGAGAGCCATAGAGGTGTGCCAGGAGAGAGAGATGGGTCTGGGTCTCCCCAACTGGGATGGGGTTGTGAGAGGATCTGGGATGGGTCTAGCTCATCCTTGGCACCAATGCAGGAGAAGGAGATGCAGTGGCAGGGATCTGGCAGATCTGGTAAGCAGCTGGCAAAGCACAGGTTCCCCACAACCGTCTCACCCTATGGGGTGAGAGCATCTCTGGGGATGGCTGACTATAGTGGCAAACTCTCTGGCTGTGTCCACACTGGTGCGATCTTGCGCCAAAGCGGCCGCTTTTGCGCAAAAACATTCTGCCTGTCTACACTGGCGGGGAGTTCTTGCGCAAGAACACTGACGTTCTAGTGTGTGAAATCAGGGCTTCTTGCGCAAGAACTATGATGCTCCCGCTCAGGAATAAGCCCTTTTGCGCAACTGTTCTTGCGCAAGAGGCCAGTGTAGACAGGCAACATGAATTTCTTGCGCAAGAAAGCCCGATGGCTAAAATGGCATCAGAGCTTTCTTGCGCAAGAGAGCGTCTACACTGGCAAGGATGCTCTTGCGCAAAAGCACATCTCTTGCACAAAGGCACATGCCAGTGTAGACGCTCTCTTGCGCAAATACTTTAACGCAAGAACTCTTGCGTTAAAGAGTATTTGCGTAAGATCATGCCAATGTAGACACAGCCTCTGTGTTAGAGCCTCCGCAGGGCACCAAATTCCCCTCTCCTGCCTAGTTCCAGGCTGCCAGCACAGCTTTTACGGGTGCCATCAATTAGAATAGCCAGCAGTGAATTACAGCAATGCAATTAAACAGCACAATGCCACAATGACACCTCTGGCGGGGGGAGGGGAGGGTGGCTCCTAATTTCCTAGCTGACCCAAGTGGGCAGGCCCTGCTGGAAGGCAGTTGTATCTGGGGCAGATGGCTGGTTTTTAATTTTCCTCTGGCATCCAAGAAAGGGAGGGGACACGGCTGGCCCTGGGCTCATTAATCTGCTGAGAATCTAGAGAACTGGGATGGAGTGGAGAGTCAAACAGATTGAATGAGTCCTGGGTGCCAAAGGGCACTGAGAATGGGATACTACCTGGGACACAAGAGGATTGTCTTAAATGCATATCTGATTTGCAACACATCAGTCACATGGGACAGGGAAGACACAAACATGATGGGAAGGGAGGCAATCTGTGTTTCTTAGGCAGTGCAGTGAAGGGCACTGTGACAGGGAGATCCTGCCACACCCTGCCTCAGAAAGAGTCATAGATAAGTCCTCCAGAAGGCAAGAGTGGCAGTGGAGGGCCCAGCCAATCAGACGCCAGGAAGGCCTATAAAGGGAGCTGCAAAACACAGCAGCAGTCAGTGTGGGGCAGAGCTCAAGGAGAGCAGACTGTGAGGCTGTTTCCAGGAGGGGAACACACGGGAGGAGGCACACAGGGGTGGAGACACACAGGAGAGTGACTTGGTTGGAGAGCTGAGTAGCCAAAAAGGCTTTTTAAAAAAACAGTGCAGGCACATGCACTTGACCAGTCAGGAACACTCATGGGAGGGGAGTGCCTTGCCCCATTTCAGGCACCCATGTACATAAGAACATAAGATAAGAACAGCCACACTGGGTCAGACAAAGGTCCATCTAGTCCAGTATCCTGTCTGCCGACAGTGGCCAATGCCAGATGCCTCAGAGGGAGTGACACAACAAACAGAGGCTAGGGACACCATTCCTGCACATCCTGGCTAATATTCATTGATGGACCTAACTTCCATGAATTTATCTAGCTCTTTTTCGAACCCTGTTAAAGTCCTGGTCTTCACAACATCCTCTGGGAAGGAGTTCCACAGGTTGACTGTGCGCTGCATGAAGAAAAACTTCCTTTTGTTTGTTTTAAACCTGCTACCTATTAATTTCATTTGGTGACCCCTAGTTCTTATATTATGGGAACAAGTAGATAATTTTTCCTTATTCACTTTTTCCATACCAGTCATGATTTTGTAGACCTCTATCATATCCCGCCCTCCCCTTAGTCTCCTCTTTTCTCAGATGAAAAATCCCAGTCTTTTTAATCTCTCTTCACATACCTGACATTTACATCCATGTGTCCCGCAAGGACACAATGCTGCTGCTAGACAGAGGGAAGGAAGAGAAATGCACCTCAGGTATGGGAGGTTGGATATGATATTGCACTCTGATGAGTGCTTTGGCTGGGTCAGAAATCCACCCAGCAATGCAATCAGAGGTGACAGCGTCCAGGGCCACATAAAGATCTGGGGAGACCAGTTTTCCCTCAGGAACAGACTCCACTTGTCCAGTGCCCTTCTGTGTTCAGATAGGCGGGAAGTTCCTGCCTCCCCACATCTGTATAACCCACAAGAGGTCCAGTCCTATCTGTACAGACCCCAGCTTGGGGGAGGGGGAACAAGAGCTCATGCAGACTCAGGGCATGTCTACACTGGTGAGCTGTTTTGAAATAAGAAGCCGAGCGTCCACACTACCAAGCCTGTTATTTCGAAATAATAACTCCTGCTTGTGAAGAGGAATCAGCTTATTTTGAAATAGTTATTTCGGGAGTTATTGTTTTGAAGTAACCTGGCGGTGTAGATGTAGCCTCATAGGGCTGCAGAGACATTGCATCTCTGGGATGGGAGGCAGGACACGGGCTCACTTAGGGTCAAGGGCACCATTTCGGGAGGGTGGGGGGGCAGCAGCCATCTGCTCCGGCTGGGAGCTCAGGATTGTAGCCTCACAGAAGGGAGCACGGTGATCATCCACTGACCCTGTGTTGAACATGGTCCTGAGAGCTGCCCCACAGAAGTTCCTAGAGCAGATGTTTTAGAAAGACACCCAGGGTGTGCCCGCAAGAGGGGTCCGCTCCCCCCGCCCACACTCACCGGAAGTGGAGCCAAGACGGCCCCAGCTCGCTTTGCTCTCCCAACCACGCCACCGAAGCGGGGACAGAGCAAGGGTGGCCAGAGGGGGGGCAGTGGAGCCAACAGCCATGCTGGGGCCCTGGGCAAGGTGGGGGGGGGGCTGCTTCACGCTCCTGGAAGGGGCAGGACCAAAGGCTGAAGGGGCCTAGGGCAGCTGGCTCTCAGCATTACCCAGAATGCGGCGTACCCCGCTTCCCCCTCAGTGCTGCTTGGAGTGCACAACCCCCACTTCCTTAGGCAGCTCTATAAGCCACGAGGAGTGCTGTGGTGGCCCTATGGTGGAAATTTAAAGGGCTCAAGGCTCTGAGTGCCACCACTGCCAGAGCTCCGGGCCCCTTGAATCACTGGGCCCCAGAGCAACTACCCCCTTGACTCCCAACTCTCGGCAGACCTGGAGGCAGGGCTTGGGCAGAAGGGGGTTGTTCCCAGGCTGAGGGGGGTGTCACGTGGTCTGTGGTCCCCTGGGTCCCCCCCTCACCAATCGCCTCCGGAGGTAGACTAATCTCTTTACAGAGCACTTAATCGCTGTATCAGTTATGAATGTGAAAAAAACCTTCCTGAGCCCCAGCACCTCCTTCGTTTCAAATTAAGCCCTGTCTACTCCTGCGCAGTTCCCCCATTCATGCATCCAAGGATCACAGTAGCCTTCTGGGCACACCATTGCCCTGGGAGCTCATGCGCTGATCGATGCCTGTCCATCCTCATCCCCAAGCTCTCTCAGAGGTACTGCTTCCCACGGGTGTGCCCAGCCCCCTCAGCAGGGCACACGCCTTGTCCCTGGAAGTATACACCGCGGCTAGCCACGTTAAAATGCACACTAGGGATGTTACAATTCAGTGAATCAGCTACTCAATTAATTGATGGAATTTCCATCGACTACTCGATTAGTTTATTAGAGGGAGGTGGGGCGCTCAGTATCCTGTGAGCTCTTAGTACATTTAAAAGGCAGAAGAGCAGCGGGGAACACGGGGCAAGCGGGACTCAAGCAGTCCCCCACAGGGCTCTTTCTATGTTTCAAAGGCAGAGGTGCATCATTCGGGACCCTGCTCGCGCTGTTTCCCTGCTGTGCCTTTGGCTCCCCTGCCTCCCGCAGAGATGGTGCTGGGGGGAGCTGGCTTCTGCTCTCCTCCACTTGCTGCTTCTCTCTGATAGAGGCAGCAAAGGGGAGAAGGGAAGTGGCTAATCAGGTCACTACTTGACTACCCAATAAGCACATGCTTATCAGGTAGTCGACTGGTAGCTTACATCCCTAATGCTCATTGTTTGCTGGTGCCCGGTTTATCGATCCCGGTCACTCATATTATCCCCCCGTCCTCCTCATTTACCCCCCTCCCCCCAGTTTGGGATCATCCCCAAGCTTTATAGGTGACAATTTTGGTTTTATTTCCAGGTCATTGACAGACGTAATAAACAATGTAGGGGCACCTAGGGCACAGCTTCACTGCACTCAAATGCTCCCACCTGGCCTGTGCCTCCGGCTTGCAGGGCTTAGGGTGGGAGGCTATAAAATTGCAGCCTAGACAGTCAGGCTCAGTTGAGAGCCCTGGCTTAGGGACCCTGTGAGAGGGCATATCTCAGAGCCCACACACCAGCCCAAGCCCACACCTCTACTCTGTGATTTAATAACCCTGCAGCCTGAGCCTGAGCCAGGGATGTTTTACTGCAGCCTACACACGAACAGATCCCTGTGGGACCCCCCTTTAGAAACACACCTGCCCAGCACCAATTCCCAGTTTACAGGGGAAGGGACCCAGCTTATTAGGGCTTGAGAATCCAGGCACAGGGAAGCAGACTGTTAGCTTGTGGCATGGAGGAGGAAAAGCAGCTGCAGATGAAAGGCCTGGTGAGGCAGCACTGAGTGAGCCGCGTGTTTGGAGGAGATGAAACAACGTTTGGAGACAGGTGCTGAGCTGATCAAAGTTGCACGACAACAGCAGGAAGCTTGGCTGGTGATCAAAGCACTGAAGCAGAAGGGGGGGGGGTTGAATGAGACAAGCTAGGCCACCCCTTTCAATCTGATAGGGGAGACTCCAACTTCACAAAGGAGAGGAAGCCTGAAATACCCAGCTGTGCAACTCAGAAACCACTCAAGGCATAAGCAGAGAGGAACCTAAAACAGTGCAGCCCCCACCCACCCCAGACACCAGACACCAGAACCCTTTGGGAGCAAAGGAGTCATCATCACAGGGACAAGTAGCCTCAGCCAAACCGCAACTACAAGAGGTCATAACAGACATGATTTTCTGTCACCCTCCCAGTTCCAAAGGGTGGGGGCTGCCAGTGGCTTTCCCATGCTGCGCGGGAAGATGTTGAGAGGTACTGTGTGGCTATATCTACATTGGCAAGATTTTGCTCAAAGGTGGCCGCTTTTGCACAAAATCTTGTCTCCTGTCTACACTGGCTGCGAGTATTTGCGCAAGAACACTGACGTTGTAATGTACAAAATCAGTGCTTCTTGCGCAAATAGTCTGACGCTCCCGCTCAGGGATAAGCCCTCTTGCACAAGTATTCTTGTGCAAGAGGCCAGTGTAGACAGCAACGTTAATTTCTTGCGCAAGAAAGCCCGATGGCTAAAATGGCCATTGGAGATTTCTTGCACAAGAGAGCGTCTACACTGGCACGGATGCTTTTGTGCAAAAGCAAATCTTTTGCGCAAAGGCACATGCCAGTGTAGACGCTCTCTTGTGCAAATACTTTTAATGGAAAAACTTTTCCGTTAAAAGTATTTGCGCAAAATCATGCCAGTCTAGACGCAGCCTGTGAGAATAAAGCATCTTGGTTCCCAATTTCTTTCCACTTACATCCCCAATGTAGCCTGGTACAATCTTGACTCGTGTGCTGCAATCTTGACTCCATGATCCTCAGCGCTCAGAGAATTTGAATCATAGGAAACCTCTGTCTGATTCTGGAAGTGAAAGAGCCTTGGGTTCTCAGCGATTCAGGGATTTCGAGATGGTCCCTCAGCTGCTGGAGGCCTTTAGGCATGTTCCCTCTAGGAGAGGCCCAACTAGCCTCATGCCATAGGTTTGCAAACCCTGATCACAAGAACCTTCACAGATGCAAGAGTTTGGATTTGCATCCCATCCACAATAATCAGAGCCCTGTATCTGCATCCACATCAGCAAAAATGAGCTGTGGATATCGGCATCCACGTCTGTGGCTGCGAATACCTGTGGATATAACGTGGAAATCCACAGATTTGCAGGGTTCTTTATACAAAATGTGTATCCACATCCGCATCCACAAAAAAGAGACACAGATATCCATGCATTTGCAGGGCTCTAACAATAATTAACTTGCATCCAACCTGCATTCCACCTTTCAATAGATAGAGCCACATCAGCAACCTAGTGTGAGAGCCCTGCCCCAATACAGACACTTGGAACCATATCAGATTTGCAATAATGGTGAACAATACAGCCACATCTGCAGGTGCCCACAGGTTTGTAGGGCTATTTGATCACTTCTTACATAAGAACATAAGAATGGCCAAACTGAATAAGACCAAAGATCCATCTAGCCCTGTATCCTGTCTTTCAACAGTGGCCAATGCCAGATGCCCCATAGGGAGTGAACAGAACAGGTAGTCATCACGTGATCCCACTCCTGTTATCCATTTCCAGCCTCTGACAAACAGAGGCTAGGGACACCTTTTCTACCCATCCTGGCTAATAAGCATTGATGGACCTAATCTCCACAAATGTATCTAGTTCTTTTTTGAAGTGTGTTAAATTCACAACATCCTCTGGCAAGGAGTTCCACAGGTTGACTGTGCGCTGCATGAAGAAAAACTTCCTTTTGTTTGTTTTCTGCTGCATGCATGGAAGGGGCTCGTATGCACATGGGGAAATGACTTACGTCCTCTATATTTAGATGATAATGCCTCCCACAAGACCTATAATATCATGTACCCCCTCATTCACACCCCTCCACGGCCAGTGGTATCTTAGCAGTACCCTGGTTCCCCCTTTTCAGAACCCTTTCAAGGGCTCACTCAATTCAAAAGGCAGTTCAAACAAATCCCATCTTGAGAGGACAACATCCTGTTGGTGAGTCCTCCAGCACATACTGGCCCTTTGGCAGTTCAATGTCTCTCTCTGAATTAAGCCAAAAAGCAAATGAGCTCACACTTATATAAGCACATAAGAACGGCCATATGGGTCAGACCAAAGGTCTATCTAGTCCAATCATAGCTGACGGTGGCCAATGGCAGATGCCCCTGAGGGAATTAACACAACAGGTAATCCTCTCGTGATCCCTTTTCTGTCATCCATTTCCAAACAGAGTCTAGGGACACCATTGACGCACCTAACCTCCATGAATTTATCTAGCTCTTTTTTGAACCCTGTTAAAGTCCTGGTCTTCACATCCTCTGGCAAGGAGTTCCACAGGTTGACTATGCGCTACGTGGAAAAAAACTTCCTTTTTTCATTTTAAACCTGCTGCCTATTAATTTCATTTGATGACCCCTAGTTCTTACAGTATGGGAACAAGTAAATAACTTCCTTATTCACTTTTTCCATACCAGTCATGATTTTATAGACCTCTATCATATCCCCCCTTAGTCTCTACTTATCACCCCCGGGATCCTGGTGTCTCTCCTAGGTCTCCCTGCCTGGAGAACTTTCTCCTGCTTGTCCCCTGTTGACTCAGGAGCCACCTTCTTACTCCCTGCAGAATACTGCAATGACTACAATCTCCTAACCTTCCCCCTGAAACGCAGGTGCGGATTTATCACGCGCCAGTTGCTCTGCAGCTTCCTCACTGCTGCATTGTGCAGTGCGAGCCTGCAGAGCATGATGGGAGCTGAGAGCCCATGGGGCTTTGAGAGTTGTAGTTCTTTGGCCAGCTCCATGCCTAGAGAGCAGGCGGCACTGTGAGTGGGGAATACCCACGGGGAGTAAAAGGCTTTGGCCCAAATCTCACCCTCAGAAGTCTTCCCCAGACTGGATTAGGGATGCTGGTGGCCTCGGCTGGCTGCCCCCAAAGAAGGAATTGGGTGGGCTGAGTGGACAATGTGCCTTGTTCTAAGCCTAGCAAGGGAGGGATGGGGACCCCACCAGCAGAGGTTAACATGATACGTAAGGGAGGGAAGGCTCTATGAGAGGCCCTGCGCAGCTTTAGGTACAATACCAGGCACCGGAGGAGTCGACTCAATTTCCACAGCCATGGAAGCGCCTGCCTTCCAGATTTGAACAGGAGTGCTCCAGTTCCATTTGGGCTGCTGTTACCTCATTTCTCCACATGAAATACTGATCCACTGGCATTTGTTGTAGAAAAAGTAGGATAAAATTGAGCAACAAAAGCTGGCATCTTCCCAGTGCTAATTAGGACTGGAGTTGCTATTTTCAACTACCATTATGATTTTTTTTAAAGTTTTCTTCTTTGAAAAAGCAGACAGTAACGTTGTACTGGTGATTCCCCCAAAGAAATGAAGAGTGGAACAAAAGAACAACAAAGGTACCTCAACTTTTCCTCATTATGTGGGAGAGTCTTACATCATGGATCCAGATGTCTTCCAGTCACACAAACTGAAAATTGTTCCACTTTACTGAAGTTTTGTGGCTGTGCACTCCAGCTACATCCACAGTACGAGTTTTCTCAGCAAAAAATATGCTAATGAGGGACTCATTTGCATGAGTCTCAATCTCATTTGCATATTTTCTGCCAATCTGTTTTTGTGCTAGGGGTTTTTTTGCGCAAAAACAAGCGGTGTGGATATTTTCTTTTGGTGCAAAAACCCCTTTTTTCGCAAGATCGGTATACCTCCTTTTTGGGGGCATAAGGATCTTGTGGAAAAAGGGGGTTTTGCGCCAAAAGAAAACGTCCACACTGCTTGTTTTTGCACAAAAACCTCTAGTGTAAAAACGGATTGGCAGTAAATATGCAAATGAGATCATGACTCATGCAAATGAGTCCCTTATTAGCATATGTTTTGCTGAGAAAACTCGTAGTGTAGACGTAGCCTCCCAAAATTCCTACTGAATTCAGAAGTGCCTTCCTTCTGTGACTGCACTGCCTGATATTTTCAGCCCTTGTGAGCGGAGCAGGTTTACGTTGAGCAATTGGGTGGGAGGCCTCTCAGAAAAAGTTAAGAGCTGCAGGAAGTGTTGGTTATCTCCTAGGCAATGTGAGACCCTCCTGTTACAATAATAAACCAGTGCAGCATAGCGTGTGCTTTGCTCCTAGAGTCTAGGATGGGTCCTTTGCTTCTATGGAAAGACTCTGGACTGCAGCAGGCTTTGGGCAGAACTGGTTATGGTTGTAACTCCTCTGTCTTCATAAAGTCTCAGTCCCACAGCCTATGTCTTGATTGCAGGTTTCTTTTGGAAGAAGCTTTTCCAGAAGAGATCTTCCAGAAAAACTTATTCCAAAAGAGCGCATCCACACTGCCAAAGTGCATCGAAAAAGCGATCTGCTTTTTTGAGAGATAGCATCCACACTGAATGGACACTCTCTCAGGTTTTAGTTGTGATTGCTAAGGACGAAGTGGCCACCGGGGCACCTGTGCTTTTTCCTCTTTCCTCTTCTTCCCAAAGAACTCCCTCTTTTCCGTCAACACACGCCTTTTTCCGAAAGACCTCTTTCGCAAAAAGGCTTCTTCCTCGTAGAATGAGAATTACCAACGCTGGAATACCCCCTCTGTTCTTTCGATTTTCTTTTGGAAGAATGCGCTTGCAGTGTGGACGTAATTGAAGTTTTTTTGGAAAAACAGCCATTTTTCCGAAAAACTCTGGGCGGTGTGAACCTGTTGAAGACCTGCTGCTCTAGGATGGGAACCTCCTGGTGTCTCGTCCTCCAAAATCATTCAGGCTGCACTTTCTGCATGACTGTGCTAGCAGAGGGGTGTGTGGAAATTGGGGGCCCTGCCACAGGGGATGGGTCTCTCAGGTGCTTACAGCCATGATTCAGAGGGAAGCACTGCACTGCAGAATCTGTGGCTGTCTAGGACCAGCACTGAGGATTTAGAATCCCAAGTGCTGCTATTGCAAGGTTCAAGCTGGCCCAGCCTTGGAATTGCCACCCCTCCCGTGGCTGGTAGCTGGAGAAGCTGCAGGGGGCTGTGTGACTACGGGGGCCATGAAGCTAGGAGCGGATAAAGAAACTGGAGTTAACCTCATGGAACAGAGTCAACCATAGGAAAGGCAGGTCAAGGGGAGCAGGGAAAGAGGAAGTGAAACAGGTTGGAGAATGGTCCCTGCTGACTGGGGAGTACGTCCGAGGTAGAAGGGAAACAAGCCTGGGGAGAGGTGGAGGTGGCCAGCTAGTAGATTAGCATGAGGGAGCAGCAGGAGAAAGGCAGGTGACTTCAGGTTCCCAGGGGCTAAGTGCTCGCTTTGAGGAAATGGTGTGTGCAAGTGGTTTGCTCCGAGGGCAGGCTGGGCGGGGGGAGGGATTAGTCATTGATCTGGTATCCGCTGGCGGTCGAACTTTGCTGAGCTGAGGCCCAGGCCACATACAGCAGTGGTGGGCAGCCTGTGGCCCGCTAGGGTTCTACGTGTGGCCCACAAGACTTTTTGTTTACTGCTGCCCAAGGGCCAGGCTACCAGATTCCGGTGGTTTCCATATGTGTAGTGTTTTTTTCAGACTGGTGTTACGAAAGTGACACACACTGTAAAGCCAGGGCACATAAAGTGAGGCGTGTGCTGACTGCACACAACGTGGACGGTGAGAGCCATGGGCTCCCTCTGCAGTCAATCAAAGCACTCCTAGGATTCAGTCGGCCCACCCTGCCAAGTCTGCACACAAGTGCAGTTAGAAAAACTAGCCTATCCCAGGAGACCGGCTTCGTTACAACAATGTTGCGGCCCCCACTCACTAGCCTAGGTTGCCCATTGCTGACCTATAGGGACTGGTGAAAAAGGGTGGCTCTGGAAAGGGAAAAAGGAAAAAGGGTGGCTTTTCCACAGGGAAAGCTTGGAATTACAATACATATGCAAATTTAATTCAATTAATTATGGACTTAATCAAGATATGGGGTGGTGGAACCTTTATCAGTGAAGGGGCTAACTACTTTCTGAATGGTGCTAACTACTTTCTGAACATCTTTCTCTTCCACCACCCCCGCCCCTTCCCTTCTTCTATTTATTTCGAGTTTCCTTATCCTCTAATCATAACTCCGGTCATCTGAAGAAGTGGGCTGTGCCCACGAAAGCTCATGATACCATCTACATGTTTTGTTAGTCTATAAAGTGCTACCAGCCCATTTGCTTGCTGTTTTTTTTCTGGAAACGTGGCTATAGCATGTCTGGATGAGCAAGGAGAAAATCTATGAGGAGTTTCTCCTGATCGCTATGAAATTTCTGCTCACTGTGGACATTGGTTAACCCACGCGGGCGTAGGGCTCAGGAGAAACACTGAGGGCCGAAGAAGCTGTGTACAGCAGTACACACAATGTAATCAAAATATAAAACACCTCTGAGATTCAGTAACAGGTTTGCTATGGCACTGCGACACCAGGCCTACACTCGGAAAGGGCTGATAACGACTTCATAGGGGCCTACAAATAAGTTTGCCACCAGGCCCGCAAAATGTTAATCCAGTCCTGCTTCAGTAGCATCTCCTGCTCTTTTTATCAGGTGTGCACCTGATTCAATCCAGATGTGACTTATCCTCCAATCAGGGCTGTCTTAGCCCTAAGCTCGCCAACCCATGGGGCAAGACAACCTGTCACAGGGTCGAACAAGGGAACAACTTGCATCACTGGTCCTCGAGCCCCATGCTTGGCTCTTACCACATGGAGAGAATTCAGTGCTCCATGCCATTTACATGGGATTAACCAAGCCCCCCAGGGAATCGCTGAAGGGGGTCTCATGGGGCACATCTGCCATCCCCAGGAATCATCTCTGTTTATTAAAGGGACAAGTTGTTTCGGGAGCTTATAGTAATGCCATGAAAGCTTTTATCTGCTGGTGTGAAAGGCACTAATATCACTGCGCTCAGTGTGGGTGGGGAAATTAGACAAGAGTTCCTCTTTGCTGACGCTTTTCCCCCGTATTCATCTTTCTCAACAATTATCTTTTATTTTGATATCTTTCTATTTAAATCTGCAGAGCTTCTTTCGGGATAATAGAGCGGCCAGATCTCTTGAATAACCAAGCATTTCGCAGTGCCTGTTGCGGGGGAGCAGAGAGAGACAGAGAATGGTAAAGGGGAGAAGATGGCTCAAGCATCCCTTCCAGTGTCTTCAAGAGGAGCCATCTCCAGGAATCAGGAAACACCTGCTGCAGCGCGCCCAAGGAAAGCCAGAGAGGGAAGGAGAAGCGCTAAGGACAAGAAGGAAGGAGAAGAGACTATTATTTCCTGGATTCCTCCTAGGTAAGAGGTGTTCAGTCTACATGATACATTCAGTCCTTGGTCTCTGCCGCCCAGGGACCCAGGTTTGTGCCACTTGTGATGCGGACCCCTCCTGTCCACTAGCAAGAAAGCCAAAATGCCCCCCAATTCACTTCCCATGGGTGGTCACTGAGCAGGCATGAGATGGGAATGACATTTGCTCAGTACTGACTTGGCCCAGGATTTACTGATGCCGTAGAAAAGCAAGTTGTGTCTAATTGTAATAACAGTATTTCTAGGACATGAGCAGGATGTGGGGAAGGGGGCTGGGGAAAGAGGCATTTCCAGAGCACTGTGGTGAGTGTGCACCACCTCACACTCTGTTCCCCCCCCACCCTTCTGCTGTCCAATCCCCTTCCCAGGACTTTACAGACACACTTCTCTAGCTAAGGCCATGGAGTATTTTGACCCCCCGACATTGTTCCGCAGGGGTTGCTGTGAGCGACACACGGTGCCTGTCTTTCCAGCCCTTTGCCCTTTTTGCGTGCCTTTCTACCCTCAAAGAGCTTTCTGACATTAACGGGGCCTCCCAATGTTGCTGAGGGGTGTCGAAGTAAAAACTTCACTCTGTTTACGCGGCTAAAATATATGGTTTTATTGGCCAATAAAAGCAAAGTGAGCCAAACGTGGACCCAGCAAAGTCAGGCCCAGTAAGGCTGCTGATACAATCCGTCATAGTATCTTTATACCCTTGACCAAACAGCCTGACGTCAGGGCATTCAAATACAGAAATCATCAATTAAGCTAGGAAAATAAAGCCTTATCAACAAGATGGAGGACAGGTACGAGGGAGTACCTCTCCTGTCTAAACCAGCCCAATTAACACATTCCAATAGCACATCTGTCTTGGCCTGGCACATGGGGTGATAGAAAGTTCACTCTGGCCTACATGCAAAGGCAAAAAGCTGAAATGGTTTCTGCTATACAAGATGGCTTTTAGCTAAACATATAAAATGGTTACGGCAGTCTCTACAGGGGAGAGGTCACTTTTAGCCCCGTCTTTCTGGGAAGGAAATACAACACAGTGCAAGAGACTTCTAGGAGGTCACTCAGGCCAGGTTTACACTAAGTGAGCAAGTCGATCTAAGATACGCAACTCCAGCTACATGACTAACAGAACTGGAGTCGATGTACTGTAAGTCAAATTTCTGCAGTGTCCCCACTGTGGGAGGTCAACAGGAGAAACTCTCCCATTGACTTGGAGTACCAGGGTCAAAAGGGGCACCATCAGCAGTCGATTGAGTGGGTCCTCCTTACTAATCTGCTAAATCAAACCCTGGTAGATTCATCTCTGGAGTACTGATCTCAGGGTAGGTGTAGACCTTGTCTCAGTGAATCAATGGCAGAGCTGGGAGGAGAATCCAGAGGTCCTGGCTCCCTGCTCCAACCATTAGGCAGCACACTTTCCCCAGACCAGGAATGGAATTCAGGCATCCTGGCTTCCAGGCCCCCTTAAGCACTGAGTGAGTCCTGCTGTCTTTGCAATGCTAAAGATATTGCTGTCAGGAAAGGCGGATTAGGAAGTCACAGAAGGCTTGTGGCTTCAAACAGCTGGCTCAGTGATAGGGGGTGATTAGCTGGGCCTCCCTGTGATGAAATTTCCAAATCAATACAGGTCATCTACCAGTGGCCCAAGAGTACCCAGACATGAACTACTCCAAGACAGCCAAGAATTAAAAACAACAGAATATCACCTACAGCCCCCAACTTAAACCCCTCCAATACATTATCAGCAATCTACAACCTATCCTGGAAAATGACTCCTCACTCTCACAGGCCTTGGGGGACAGGCCAATCCTCGCCTACAGACAACCCCCTAACCTCAAACAAATTCTTTCCAGTAACCATGCAACACACCTTCATCATAATCATTCGGGAACTCATCCCTGCAATCAGCCCCAGTGCCAACTCTGTCCACACATCTACACAAGCGATTTCATCACTGGACCCAACCATATCAGCCACCACATCAATGGCTCATTTAACTGCACATCCACTAATGTGATCTATGTCATCTGGGGTATGTCTAGACTACATGCCTCTGTCGGCAGAAGCATGTAAAATAGGCCACCCAACATAATCAATGAAGCGGGGATTTAAATATCCTCAGCTTCATTAAAATAAATATGGCCGTCGCGCTGTGCTGGCTCAGCTGATCATCGGCACAGCGTGTGAGTCAAGATGCGGATCGGTTGACAGGGGAAGCCTTTGTCGACCGCTCCTGTAAACCTCGTTTCACGAGGCATAAGGGAGCGGTCGGCAAAGGCTTCCCCTGTCGACCGATCCGCGTCTTGACTTGCACGCTGTGCCGATGATCAGCTGAGCCGGCACAGCGTGGTGACCATTTTTATTTTAATGATGCCGGGGATATTTAAATCCTTGCTTGATTGACTATGTCAGGTAGCCTATTTTACATGCCTCTGCCGACAGAGGCATGTAGTCTAGACATACTCCAAATGCCAGCAATGTCCCTCTGCCATATATATTGGCCAGACTGGACAGTCTCTACGGGAAGGAATTATTGGACACAACTCAGACATCCAAAAAGGCCACACACAGAAACCTGTTGGAGAACACTTTAACCCCGGGGGGTCACGAGCAACTTAGAGGGAGGTCGCCGTATCACAAAGTTTGAGAACCCCTGCTTTAACCTGTCTGGGCACTCATTAATGGATCTCCAAGTCACCGGTGTTGTGTCAGGCCAATTCCACAAGCCAAATACACAGGGAAGCCTGGGAACTTAACTTCATTTACAGGTTTGGGACCCATCACAAAGATACGAATAAAAACATTACCTGGCTAGCATACTACCTTCCACATCCTAATGACTTAACCAACCAAACAATGGGCACTCAGGAACGGTCCGAGGCCGGCTGCGGCAGCTGGCACCCTAGGTGGAAGGCGCGATCGGCGCCCCTGCCTGCTCGGCCGTCAATGGCCGTGACGTAATCACAGGGCGCCCCTCTGGGCACTTAAGAACAATTTGCACCTTCTCTATCAGTTTCATGTAAATATGAAATCTCCAATCGACTTTTTTCCCCTTTTTCTCTTCCTTTCCGTATTTATTTTGGAACTGGAACTTTAATACTCCATTCATCTGAAGAAGTGGGCTGTGCCCATGAAAGCTACATGTTTTGTACCATCGACATGTTTTGTTAGTCTTTAAGGTGCTGCTAGACTATTTGTCATTTTTTAAGTTTCTCCATGGTTCAGTGCAGCTTCAGGCCTATGATCCGCCCTGGCAATCTCCTTCTCTAGACTAATTCTCCCCTAGACATACCAGTAAAGGGAAAAATGAAGCCACGTCTGAGACCCCCTCAGAACTGGGAGATGCAGGGACCCCAATAATGAACCCTCAGGTTTAGGTCAGAGGCCTCGCAGCAGCCTGAGGTCTAAGCTGGATTTGAGAGGGGCACCGACTGAAAGACTCCATGTCTCAAGAGATGCCCGGCCTATCAGCAGAGCCCCGCAAAGATATAAAATGTGTATCCTCATCTGCATCCGCATACACGGCTACAAAGCAGATAGGGATTTGCAGGGCTCTACCTGTCAGCAGCCCAAGGACCTGTAGGTCTGCAGAGACCAATTCCACAGCAGAGAGAGCTGGGTATAGGGTTGCCAGGTGTCCGGATTTCTACCGGACAGTCCGGTATTTGCACCGTCTGTCCGGTAGAAAAATTCAGAAAATACCGGACGTGCAATGTCTGGTATTTTCTGAATTTCCGGCTGGGCGCCGGATGGAAGCCTGATGGGGGCGGGGAAGTGACTGGGAGGCAGGGCCACAATTGGCGCTAGGAGCCTGTGGTCGCGTGCAAAAGCCGGGGGGAAAGGCGGGGGTGGGTCTCCCAGCCACTCCCCCCACCCAGCTTCTGCACGCGACCAGAGGCTCCCAGTGCAAATCGCGGCCCCGCCTTTCAGCTGGGAGTCTCTGGCTGCGTGCAGAAGCCAGGCGGGGGGAGCAGCTCCCAGCCACTCCCCCCGCCCCCGCCCAGCTTCTACTAGCAACACGAGGTAGTGCCTGCTGGGGGGCGCGGCCCCTTGGACTCCAGCTGCGGTCAGTGGCTGCACCCCTCCTCCCCCCATCAGCTCCGCTTCCTGCCCCCCTTCCTCTGGGCCCCCCGATCTCCCATCCAGCCCTGAGGCCCCTGACCCTCCCCAGCTCTGCTTCCTGGCCCCCCTTCCTTCCACCCCCCCCCCCCGTTCCTCCCAGCCAGCCCTGTGGCCCACCCCCAGCTCTGCTTCCCATCCCCCCCCTTCCTCCCGGTTAGCCCCGTGGCCCCCGGACCTCCCCCCCCCCCGCCAGCTCTGCTTCCCACCCCGCCCCACTCCCAGGCAGTCCCTCCCATCCCCACTCCCCCACCCACGATCAAGTGTGTCCGGTTTTTTGGCGGGATCTACCTGGTAACCCTAGCTGGGTACTAGGTTCTGACCCAGGCCTCTCCAGAATGCAATGCAATGGTGGAGGGCAGTCTGTCTCAACAACTCCTTCTTTGGCCTGGTCAGACTGAGGCCCTGGCTGAGTTCCCCCCACTCTTGCCTGCCCTTTGCTGCTCCTGGGCCTTTCCCATTGCTCCTCACAGACTATTGGGCAGGCCTGGATTCTGCCTGTGTAACCCACATATCTGGTGTGGTTCACTGTCCCATGTAGTGGCATTTAGACAGAAAGAAAGAATACGTGTGCTCTGCAGCCTTAGCTAGGAGCCAACCGGCTTTATAGCCCAAGCTGTAGGCTCATGAACTAAGCTCCAAAAGGCCTAGTTTGGTTCTGCCTCTCAGTGTTACACAAGCAAGCTTTAAAGGCTCCAGTGTGTTCAGCAGGTAAGAGGTATTTCCCACTGAGCTGGCAGCCTTGGTGCATCCTGGCTAAACTATAGGTCTTTGGGAAGCAAAAATGCAGTTTACAGAGAGGGGGACTGACGAGCTGGCTTTTCATGCTCCTGTGGATTAGATGAGGAAGCAATCCCCTCCTCTGCTCCATGACTCAGAAACTTCTCAGGGGCAGAGAGACCTAGGGATGCAGAGGGCTATGGAACAAAAATATGGCACTTCTGGTTATTTAGTAGTTAGCACTAGACAGAATTCTTTCCTGTGTGCCCTGGCAAATCACTCCTTCTTTCAGTACTTCAATTTCCCCTTTGCTTAGGCTTGCCAGATGCTTTCAACAAAAATCCCGAACATAGCAAACTTGATTGAGCAAAAAAAAAAAAAAAAAACCCTCGCTGCGCCTTTACATGGCCCCGTGCTCCTCACGCCCCTGCCACATGCGGCAGGGGAAAACTGTCCACACCGGGCTTCCGTCCGAAGGAAACAGGAAATATTTTCTGGGTTTTTTTACCAGACGGGGGACCCGAATCCTGGACTGTCTAGGTGAAAACCAGACACATGGCAACCCTAGCTTGGCTGCTTAGCACACCCACATCTGTGAAGGCCTCCGTCTCGCCATGCCATAGAACAAGATGGTCCAAGCTGTTCCCTCATTCAGCACCAGGACCAGGCTGATGTTTCAGTAGGCTGGTGAACCCAAACAATCCCATTATTTGGCAAAGGGAAGGCTCCCATCCTAACTAGCATGGGGCAACCAGAACCGCCGCCTGCTATGCAGGAACATCTTTCAGTAGTTCCACATGATCCACTTTACACGTTTCCTCGGGTCGTAAATCCCACGTTGTCTGATTTCATCTGCTGACAGGGCCTTGCTTGTTTAATCACTCATACAGAAGAGGCTTATTAGCTAGAATAGACATGGCCTGGGGAGAGTATTTCAGAGCAGCCGGCTGTTGCTACAAGACCAGTTGGCGTGAAGATGTTCAGGCTGAGTGGAGACCAGCGGCAGGGAGGAGAGGGAGAGTTGGAAGGTTGGGCATCTACACAAGCAGGGGCCCAGTCATTAAGCGATTGCTCCTTTCGGTGGCAGAGGGTGCCAGGGGGTGGGGGATCCCATGGGTGCACGTAAGGGGAGCTCCTCCACACAAACGCAATGATCTAAATTGGGAGCTGAACTTCATTTGCTTTCTCATGGATAGAGGTCTGCCTCGCACAAAGCATGCCCCCAGATAGCAGCCCCCTTGGAGAGAGATGAGCAGACTGTAGGAAACATACTCCCCTCTCTCTCACTCAGAGTGGTACCCTCCAGGGAGGGTTAATTCTTCACATGTAATTTAGCACTGGACAGAGGGGCTGTTTTGCACAGGGCAGCTACAGCAGAGGGAGTGACAACATGGAACTGGGAGTGGCTTGCCAGCCTGGGCTCCCTCTCACACTGTGATGCTGTGACAAGCTGCAAACCTCTCCAGGTCCTGCACTTACACATCCAGCCACAGGCAGGGACACAGACAGCCGAGGGCATGTCTACACCGGGGAGTTATTTTGAAATAACTCCCCATGTTTCGAAATAACGAGATGAGCATCCACACTACCACGCCTGTTATTTCGAAATAAGGGACTGGTTATTTCGAAATAATAACTCCTGCTTGTGAAAAGGAATGAGCGTATTTCAAAATAGTTATTTCGGGAGTTATTATTTTGAAATAATCTAGTAGTGTAGACATAGCCTGAGTGACATAAAAACTTCTCATGAACTAACAACAGGGAGCCTCCAGTTAACTCCCCTCGGCATCCCAGACTACACCCCGCCCCCTGCCAGAACCAAACCCTCCTGCCCTGATCAGAAGCCTCGCCAGTGGAGGTTTATAACCGAGTGTGCCCTCCCCTCAATCTGGCGAGGACATGCACCAGCTTTGGTTTCTGAGTTTAGGTGGCCTAAGCACTCCAAGCAAAATGCACTGTTTTAGAGAAATATAAACCAGGTTTATTAACTACAGAAAGAGAGATGTGAAGTAGTTATAAGTGGTAGGCATAAAAAGACAGAGATGGTCACAAAAATAAATAAAAATAAGCCCCCAATCTGTAGTCTCATAAACTATACAGGACTTGAATCAAGCACTATTCTCATCCCCCACTGGCTGCTACAATCCTTTATGCACAGAATTCCCTCCTGAGGTCTGGATCAATTTCCTCAGACGATCTTCATCTTCTTAGCACCCCTGTTGTTTCCAGAGTAGGTGGCAGAGAAGAAAGGGCTTTGCCTGTTGTGACTGTCCTTTATTTTGTACCCCTTGGTCCATGTGCTTCTCAGCCTCTAGCGCAGACATGTCACGGTGGGCTTTGCTGAGTCACAGTGAATGATTAATTCCCATTGCATGGTGCTTGAACAGTTGAGTCACCCAGTTAATTAATGGGTGGTCAACACCCACCTGGGCAGGGATCGTTCGCATGCCACTAACAAACACACAGCATAAACACCCACACAGCACACTTTCAGAACTCCATACACACTAATAATAAATACACACATTTGGACGGGACAAGAGATTTCAGCAGACTATGACTTTTCCTATGGTAACTTACATGGCATGCTTTGCATGAAATATTATCACCACACATGGATAATGGATATGAAGGTCAACAGGCTGCTATTCTAAGGTATAGTGTGCCACAGGGGCAACTGGTAAGGGGAGGGCACAGGGGGCCACTGGTCATGTGACCACCCCTCCAGCCTGGGAAGGGCTGGGACAGCCACTCTCTGCCCCAGGCCCCTCCCCTCCCCTACTCCACTCTCTCTCTGCTCCCCCCTCTTCTCCCAGTCCCCTCCCCTGAGCAATGCATCCTGGAGGAGTAGTGGGGCCCCTCTTCTCCTGCTGCTGCCAGTGAGTGCGGGGAGAGGGGGGCAGACCCTGCTGCATGTGCCAGGCCACCCCACTAATGCCCCAGGACCCAGGAACTCTAGCCCTGCTGTTTGCTGTCCGACCTCTTGCCCCTTCTGCCCATGATGTGGGGGATGTGTCCCTTTGTGTCCCCCCATGCACTGTCCCTGGTGTATCACACTTGGGGGAGAGTACGGCGTAAAGTGGAACTAAACTGGGCCAATCTGAGACCTGCCAAACTCTTTCCACACAAGCCACTGGTGGCTGGTTATTACTGACCAAGTCTGGAGTAAAGCTGATGACCTAAAGGTTTAAGGCTTTGTCTTTCACCACCCAAAGTCCTCTGATGTGCTCAGTTCTCCCGTGGTAGACCCTCTGCCATCCATGTTCCCGGATCCATTTTCCAGGCTGCTGTATTTGTCAGAGTTAGAGGATGGTGGGAGGGAATATTGGCCATCCACTTAAAGTGTTACTATAGGGCCAATTAACCGGACAGGCCATAGCAGAGGGACTCAAGGGACTCAACTAATCCCCTGACTGAATCAGAGAGCCCAGCTGAGGAGGCACCAGCTGGGCTGGGTTTCTAGAGACAGCACGCTGATAACGGTGCGGGTTGCAGTTGCGCACGGGGAGTAGAGGCTGGAGAGCTAGGGCAGTGTACAGTTACCCCTTGGCAGGAGGGAGCTGTGAGGCTGGCAAACCTGGAGAGGAGGGGATAGGCACAAAGTTGGGAAAGGCAGTAGGGTCTCGTAGGGCACAGACCTTCGGGGCTGATCCCTGGACTGGAACCCTTAGTCGAGTCATGCTATGCTGGTGTATGGCTGCGGTTGGTCTTGTATCTGAGATTCATCTCGGACGCCGTTGTCGACAGGTGAATTAACATTATTCCTAGAGACAAATGTGATATTCAATTGACTCTGACTTTGCACGGTACCACCTCAATTCCAGCTGCTGCTCTCAGGGCCTCTCTGCAGCCAGCACTGACAAGCAAGAAATGGTGTGAGAAAGTGCCACCATGCCCCATTGCTCCAAGGCCCTCGCGGGGGCGAGTATGCACACCCCATTTCCCCCAGCTTCTCTCTGACCCCGGTGCTGATCAGAACAAAATAGAAGCCATTTAAAAACACTGATGGTAACTGTAAGTGGGCCGGGCGCCCCACCAAACCTGCTAAGTGCCATAATTTACTGGTGGCCCAAGTCCACTGCACCCCGCAAGGCATCCCTGCCTTTCCTGCTGGGCCCGTACAGAGGAGAGCAGAGAGAGGCTGCAAGTCGTATCATTATGACTCCAGCCCAGGCAAAAGGATGGCAGTCACGTCTCAGGAATGGAGTTACGCTGGAATGAATTTAACTTGGCTCAGTTTTGTGGGGGGTTGGCAGAGGCTGTAGGGAGAGCAGGCCTTGGTCTCTGATATGGACTATGATATTCACTGCAACACTCTGGTGCTGGCCTGGCATACACAGATGCATGCTCATAATCTGTGCACTTGCTGACATGAGACTGGACTTCATTCACGAAGCAAAAGGGTTAATAATGGAAGCATACTGTGAGCCTTTCAGATAGCATAGCATAGCATAGCATAGACTTTAAGGTCAGAAGGGACCATTTTGATCATCTAGTCTGACCCCCTGCACAATGCAGGCCACAGAATCTCACCCACCCACTGCTAGAATAATCCTCTCACCTATATCTCAGATATTGAAGTCCTTGAAATGATGGTTCAAAGACCCCAAGATGCAGAGAATCCTCCCGCTAGTGACCCGTGCCCCATGCTACAGAGGAAGGCGAAAAACCTCCAGGGCCTCTGCCAATCTACCCTGGAGGAAAATTCCTTCCTGACCCCAAAGATGGCGATCAGCTGAACCCTGAGCATGTGGGCAAGACTCACGAGCCAGACACCCAGAAAAAAGTTCTCTATAGCAACTCCTATCATCCCACCATTGGCCTATATACCACTGGTAGTGAAAGGTCAATTAACTGCCAAGATCATGTTACCTCATCAAACCATCCCCTTCATAAACCCATCTAGCTTTATCTTGAAGCCAGATAGGTCTTTTGCCCCCACTACTTCCCTTGGAAGGCTGTTCCAGAACTTCACTCCTCTGATGGTTAGAAACCTTCGCCTAATTTCGAGTCTAAACTTCCTAATAGCCAGCTTATATCCATTTGTTCTTGTGTCCACATTGGTATTTAGTTTAAATAATTCTTCTCCCTCCTTGGCATTTATCCCTCTAATATATTTAAAGAGAGCAATCATATCTCCCCTCAGCCTTCTTTTGGTTAAGGTAAACAAGCCAAGTTCCTTGAGTCTCCCTTCATAAGACAGGTTTTCCATTCCTCGGATCATCCTAGTGGCCCTTCTTTGTACCTGTTCCAGTTTGAATTCATCCTTCTTAAACATGGGAGACCAGAACTACACACAGTATTCCAAATGAGGTCTCACCAGTGCCTTGTGTAACGGCACTAACACCTCCTTATCCCTACTGGAAATACCTCGCCTAATGCATCCCAAGACCGTATTAGCCTTTTTCACAGCCATGTCACAATGGCGGCTCATAGTCATCCTGTGATCAACCAGGACTCCGAGATCCTTCTCCTCTTCCGTTACTTCCAACTGATGTCCCCAGTTTATAACTAAAATTCTTGTTATTAATCCCTAAATGCATAACCTTACACTTCTCACTATTAAATTTCATCCTATTACTATTACTCCAATTTATAAGATCATCCAGATCTTCCTGTATGATATCCCGATCTTTTTCTGAATTGGCAATACCTCCCAACTTTGTGTCATCCGCAAACTTTATTAGCACACTCCCACTTTTAGTGCTGAGGTCAGTAATAAAAAGATTAAATAATAATGGTCCCAGAACTGATCCCTGAGGAACTCCGCTAGTAACCTCTCTCCAGCCTGACAGTTCACCTTTCAGTATGACTCACTGTAGTCTCCCCTTTAACCAATTCCTTATCCACCTCTCAATTTTCATATTGATCCCCATCTTTTCCAATTTAACCAATAATTCCCCATGTGGTACTGTATCAAATGCCTTACTGAAATCGAGGTAGATTAGATCCACTGCATTTCCTTTATCTAAAAAAATCTGTTACTTTCTCAAAGAAGGAGATCAGGTTGGTTTGGCACTATCTACCTTTTGTAAAACCATGTTGTAATTTGTCCCAATTGCCATTAACCTCAATGTCCCTAACTACTTTCTCCTTCAAAATTTTTTCCAAGACCTTGCATACTACAGATGTCAAACTAACAGGCCTGTAGTTACCTGAGTCACTTTTTTTCCCTTTCTTAAAAATAGGAACTATATTAGCAATTCTCCAGTCAAATGGTACAACCCCTGAGTTTAGAGATTCATTAAAAATTTTTGCTAATGGACTTGCAATTTCATGTGCCAGTTCCTTTACTATTCTTGGATGAAGGTTATCTGGGCCCCCTGATTTACTCCCATTAAGATGTTTGAGTTTGGCTTCTACCTCGGATTTGGTAATATCTACCTCCATGTCCTTATTCCCATTTGTTATGTTGCCATTATCCCTAAGCTCTTCATTGGCCTCATTAAATACAGAAGCAAAGTATTTGTTTAGATATTGGGCCATGCCTAGATTATCCTTAACCTCCACTCCATCCTCAGTGATTGGCGATCCCACTTCCTCTTTTTTTGTTTTCTTCCTATTTATATGGCTATAAAACCTTTTACTATTGGTTTTAATTCCCTTTGCAAGGTCCAACTCAACATGACTTTTAGCCTGTCTCACTTTGTCTCTACATGCTCGAACCTCAATAAGGTAGTTTTCTTTACTGATCCCTCCCATCTTCCACTCCTTATATGCTTTCTGCTTTTTCTTAATCACCTCCCTGAGATTCTTGTTCATCCAACTTGGTCTTAAACACCTACCTATACATTTTTTCCTCTTTCTTGGGATACAGGCTTCTGATAGCTTCTGCAACTTTAACTTAAAATAATCCCAGGCCTCCTCCACTTTTAGATCCATAAATTCTTTAGTCTAATCCACTTCCCTAACTAATTTCCTTAATTTATTAAAATTAGCCCTTTTGAAATCAAAAACCCTAGTCTCAGATTTATTTTTGTTTATCCTTCCATTTAGTTTGAACTGAATTAGCTCATGATCGCTTGAGCCAAGGTTGTCCCCTACAACCATTTCTTCTATGAGGTCCTCGCTACTCACCAAAACCAAATCTAAAATGGCTTCCCCCCTTGTTGGTTCAACAACTACTTGATGAAGGAATTCATCAGCTATCACATGCCTGGGAGTGGTTGCATGTTCTGTTGCGTCTACACTGCAGGGCTTAACTCAAAATAAGCTACACAAATTGAGCCATGTCAATTGCGTAGCTTATTTTGAAATAGCTTATTTCAAAATTGGGAGTGTCTATGCTCTTATTTCAAAACAGAGCACTCTTCCCCTGACGTCCCTTACTCCTCATACAATGAGGGTTACAGGAGTTGGAGTAAGAAGTCCTCCAGCTTGACAGTATTTCGACATTATTTCGAAATAACTGCCTGCTGTGTAGTCACGGTCTAAGTTATTTTGAAATAATGTTGCTGTGCAGATGTACCCATAGCCTCTGTCTAATAAAAGAAAGAAAGCAGCATTGGAACACCAGTGAGACTGTTGCTGAGATCCCTACAGACCCAGGGAATCTTTGTGCCTTTTGAAAGTTCTGCATTTGGCATAGAGTCCAGGTGTGTGCCTCAAGATTTCTGGACACAAGCCAGGTTTATAAAAGGTGCACGTGTGGGATCCAGCTTGAGATAAGATGCTGAAGCACAGTGATGGTTTTTGCAGTAAACTGGAGTGTGCCTAATCTGAGTCACATTAGGACCAGAGTGGAACTGTCTATGAAAGTAGGGATGTAAAACATTAAACAGTTAACCAATAAGTATTAGTCTTACCACTAATATATTGCAGTTAATATTTAAAACAGACAGGAAAAATAATTTCAGGACATTGTAATACCCAAACTGCGAAGGAAAAATGGGCAAAGAATACAGAATATCATGCAAAGAAATTCATGTGAAGATCAAAGAAGACTATGGGGACTTCAGAATAGATTGAGAGAGGTGGCTGAGAAGAATGAGATCTGAAGAAGGCACAAAGAGAGGGCAGGCTGAAAGAGGTTCTCCCGGTAATGCTGAGAAATGAAAATGGCAAAAGGACATCAGAAAGGAGTAAGATAAAATTCTACAGTGATCTCTGCTCCTTGTATGTCAGCATCCAGCGTACACTATCAAGGCAGGAGGCTACAGAAAGAAATTCCTCACATTATGTGGGAAGAAACTGAATATGTAGTTCATAACATGAAGAGCAGGAAGAGCCCAGGAGTGGATGATATTTAGCTGGAATATTTCTAAGCAGAGGAAGATGTTCTCTTCAAACGTTGGTGCAACAGTTCACCATCTACATCAATAGCAAGCCTGTCCCAGGTGCATGGAAGAAATCTTAATACTATTGATGAAAACAGGTGAGCCAGAAGGATTGATGAGCAACTAGCATCTGATCACACTTTTCTCACATGTGTATAAGGTCTTCACCTGCATCATACTGAATCAGATTATGATGAATCTTGAAACACATGAAAGCAGATGTAAGCTGCATTTGTAAGCAGATGTAAGCTGGAACTGAAAGAATGCTACCCTTACTGCTAGCTGGAAGTGGGAAGAGACCTTGGGTGTGTGTCTGTAAATACAGTTTGCTCCTGCTTTGCTTAGATGTGTTAGATATTCAACAGATGGGGTGGTGTTTTGTTCATTGTAATCAACTTAATTTGTGACCCAACACCAGCTAGGTTTGCATTAAATGCAGAGATAACTTAAATGCGGTTACCTATGTTTGTAATTTTGTGAGAATACAAAAAAGTAGGACTGTGCTAAATTGTCCCAAAGAAAAGGGCTCACAGTTAGCCTCTTTTCTTGTGTTAATTGTGCGGAAGTTGTGTTTCTTCTATTCTGCTTGCTCAGAGTGAAATCACTGGGAGCTGAAACCATTTGAGACCAATGGACAGAATTCAGAGTCAAGAGGTGGATGGCAGTGGATTCCTGGGTGGCCAGCATGGTGAGCAGACCTCAGGGCAGGCAGTAGACCTGAGCAGCTGCACACCTGACCATGAGTTCCTTGAGTTCAAGTGCCATGAGTTCCATGAGGTCCCAGGATCAAAGACAAGCCCCAGCATGGAGCATGCAGGAGATCCTGGGTCTAATTGCTTAGTGGGGGGAGGAATCTGTTCAGGCAGAACTATGAAGCAGCAAAAGGAATGCAGAGATTGCAAGGGGGTGGAGGATAAAGGTTATGCCAGGGACACCCAACAGTGCCGAGTAAAAATAAAGCAGCTGAAGCAGTTGCGCCAAAAGACAAAGAAGGCAAACGGACGGTGTGGAGCATTGCTGCAAACATGCTGCTTCTGCGAGCAGCGGTGTGCGATCCTTGGGGGGTCCCAACCAATTTCCTGAGCCAGTCCATGGATTCCTCCTAAGTCACTCTTCAGGCAGCCTTGGGCAGCAGCATGGAGGACACAGCATGGTGGAGGATGAGGAGGAGAATGGTCAGCAGGCAAATGGGGCAACCGAGGTCACTGAGAGCCAAGAATTTTTTATAACTTTGGAGACAGTTCTCTTCTCCCAGGGCATCTCCCAGCCAGCCACTGATCCCAGGGAGGGCACGTCTGGTGAGTTCACATTTTTTATCTTGCTAGAAGTGGTTTAAGGCAATCGGATATGATCGGAGACGGCAACTGTGCCTATATAGTGAGGGTCCCCAGAACAGCTTGTTAACGTGTCTGGAGATAGAGCTGAAATCCTCCCTGCACATCTCCATAAAGCTCTCATGGAGGAACTCTTTAATCCTTCTCATGAGGTTTCTGGGGAGGCTGCCTTATCCATCCTCCACGGCAGGACACCTTCCCTCGCCAAGCCAGCGGTAAGTGGTCTGGTATCATTGCAGCACAAAGCAGTGCAGCGTAAGGGCCAGGTTTTTGGCCACATTCACTCGGCATTTGCTCCCCACCACTCTGTGTGATTTGGAGAAGACCGATATCTCACATGGCAACCTGGATGAAGCAGGGGAAGCAATTAGCTGATGCCTCTGCAATTTGCCCATTTGCTCATCCCCAGTGAAGCCTTGCTGGAGCCCCTGCGCTGCCTTGCTGCCATGCCCGGAACCTCTACTCTCTCCCTCTCCCCCACCCATTCCTGCAAGAAGGGAACATAAGAACATAAGAACATAAGAATGGCCATACTGGGTCAGACCAAAGGTCCATCGAGCCCAGCATCCCATCTGCCGACGGTGGCCAATGCCAGGTGCCCCAGAGAAGGAGAACAGAAGACAATGATCAAGTGATTTATCTCCTGCCATCCATCTCCTGCCCTTGTTATGAAGGCTAGGGCACCATACTTTATCCCTGGCTAATAGCCATTTATGGACCTAACCTGCAAAAATTTATCAAGCTCTTTTTTAAACCCTAATAGAGTCCTGGCCTTCACAGCCTCCTCGGGCAAGGAGTTCCACAGGTTGACTGTGCGCTGTGTGAAGAAAAATTTCCTTTTATTAGTTTTGAACCTACTACCCATCAATTTCATTTGGTGTCCCCTAGTTCTTGTATTATGGGAAAAGGTAAATAATTTTTCTATAATCACTTTCTCCACACCATTCATGATTTTATATACCTCTATCATATCGCCCCTCAATCGCCTTTTTTCCAAACTGAAAAGTCCCAGTCTCTCTAGCCTCTCCCCATATGGGACCCTTTCCAAGCCCCTAATCATCTTAGTCGCCCTTTTCTGAACCTTTTCTAATGCCAATATATCTTTTTTGAGGTGAGGAGACCACATCTGCACGCAGTACTCGCGATGTGGGCGTACCATAGTTTTATATAGGGGAAGTATGATATCTTTTGTCTTATTATCTATCCCTTTTTTAATAATTCCTAACATCCTATTTGCCTTACTAACTGCCGCTGCACACTGCGTGGATGTCTTCATAGAACTATCCACTATAACTCCAAGATCCCTTTCCTGATCTGTCGTAGCTAAATTTGACCCCATCATGTAGAACGTGTAATTTGGGTTATTTTTTCCAACATGCATTACCTTACACTTACCCACATTAAATTTCATTTGCCATTTTGCTGCCCAATCACTCAGTTTGCTGAGATCTTTTTGTAGTTCTTCACAATCCCTTTTGCTTTTGACTGTCCTGAACAACTTTGTGTCATCTGCAAACTTGGCCACCTCAGTGCTTACCTCATTTTCTAGATCACTGATGAACAAGTTGAACAGGATTGGTCCCAGTACTGACCCCTGGGGAACACCACTAGTTACCCTCCTCCATTGTGAAAATTTACCATTTATTCCCACCCTTTGTTTTCTGTCTTTTAACCAATTCTTGATCCATGAAAGGACCTTTCCTCCTATCCCATGACCACCTAATTTACGTAAAAGCCTTTGGTGTGGGACCGTGTCAAAGGCTTTCTGGAAATCTAGGTATATTATATCCACTGGATGCCCCTTGTCCGCATGTTTATTAACCCCTTCAAAGAATTCTAACAGATTAGTTAGACACGACTGCCCTCTGCAGAAACCATGCTGACTTTTGCCCAACAATTCGTGCTCTTCTATGTGCCTTGCAATTTTACTCTTTACTAGTGTTTCTACTAATTTGCCTGGTACTGATGTTAAACTTATCGGTCTATAATTGCCAGGATCTCCTCTAGAGCCTTTTTTAAATATTGGTGTTATATTGGCCATCTTCCAGTCATTTGGTACCAAAGTGGATTTAAAGGATAGGTTACAAACCACTGTTAATAACTCTGCAATTTCACATTTGAGTTCTTTCAGAACCCTTGGGTGAATGCCGTCTGGTCCCGGAGATTTGTTACTATTCAGCTTATCAATTAATTCCATAACCTCCTCTAATGTCACTTCAATCTGAGTGAGTTCCTCAGATTTGTCACCTAAAAAGGCTGGCTCAGATTTAGGAACCTCTGTAACATCCTCAGCCGTGAAGACTGAAGCAAAGAAATCATTTAATCGCTCCGCAATGGCACTGTCTTCCTTGATCGCTCCTTTTATATCTTTATCATCCAAGGGCCCCACTGCTTTTTTAGCGGGCTTCCTGCTTCTAATGTATTTAAAAAACATTTTACTATCATTTTTTGAATTTTTGGCTAGCTGTTCCTCAAACTCTTTTTTGGCTTTTCTTACTACATTATGACACTTAATTTGGGAGTGTTTATGTTCCTTTCTATTTTCCTCACTAGGATTTGACTTCCACTTTTTAAAAGCTGCCCTTTTCTCTCTCACTGCCTTTTTAACATGGCTGTTTAGCCATGGTGGTTCTTTGTTAGGTCTCTTACTGTGTTTTTTTATTTGGGGTATACATTTAAGTTGGGCCTCTAGTATGGTGTCTTTAAACAGTTCCCATGCAGCTTCCAGGGATTTTAGTTTAATTACTCTCCCTTTTAGTTTCTGTTTAACTAGCTTCCTCATTTTAGTGTAATTCCCCTTTTTGAAACTAAATGCCAGAGTGTTTGACCGCTGCGGTGTTCTTCCCAACACAGGAATATTAAAGGTTATTATATTGTGGTCACTATTTCCAAGCGGTCCAGTAACAGTTACCTCTTGGACCAGATCCTGCGTTCCAGTCAAGACTAGGTCGAGAATCGACTCTCCCCTTGTGGGTTCCTGTACTAGCTGCTCCAAGAAGCAGTCATTTAAGGCATCAAGAAATTTAATCTCTGAATCCCGTCCTGAGGTGACATGCACCCAATCAATATGGGGATAATTGAAATCTCCTATTATTACTGTGTTTTTTATTTTGGTAGCCTCTCTAATCTCCCTTATCATTTCAGCATCACTATCACTGTCCTGGTTAGGTGGTCGGTAATATATTCCTAATGCCATATTCATATTAGAGGAATGAATTGTTATCCATAATGATTCTATGGAAAGTTGCCTTCCCTTGGCAAATGGGGGGGTGCAGAACACACAGGCGTCGTGTGAGCCGCTGTCCTGCTCTGCAGCCACGCCTGGGCCCCTTTCCCCATTCCACCCACAGGCTCAAGCCTCAGCCTGTCCCTTACCATGCCTGCCACTGAACTGAGTCCAGCTGCTCCCTGCAGAACTCTGTGGCGTACCTGCTGCAAAGTGGCCACCTAAAAGCTTAACTGCGGCCTTGTCCGTAACACATCCCTATTGTCTTTGGACAGACCTTCCTTGTATTCTAACAGACTAGGTTTTGCACACCACAACGTACGTCCTGTAAAAGGCTGCCCCTTCACTTTTTGTTCCAGAAGGAACAGCAGTCAGCCTGCTGCACACACCCCCAACCCTGCCAGCTGTCTGTCTGGCACAAATCCACAGGTGAAAATGGATTGGGGAAGACATGTTTAAGGAGAAAATGCAATCTTCCAACTTGGCTAGGGAGCCAAAAAATAAGGAGTAACGTTAGTTTGAACCTAGGGGTTTGGTTCGAACTAACGCGTCCCGGCGTGCACTTTCACTTTCGGAACAGCTATTGAGCGGAGTAACGCACTGGCAAGATCATGCTAATGAAGCATGGGATATTTAAATCCCCGCTTCATTAACAATTTCGGTCGCCTACATTTGCATCCCTAGCTCGAACTAGGGAGCAAGTGTAGAAGTACCCTGAGATCTAACCCAGTCAGCAGACTGTGGAACCTTCCCTTTAAATGCCCCAAAGCACATTCTACCACTAGCCTGCACTTGCTTAGCCTGTAGTTCAGGGGTGGGCAAAAGGGCTTCCACAGGTTAGATTCTGGCCTGCCAAGTGGGTTGATCTGGCCCATGGAGGTCCTGCTGCTCTCCTGCCCCCAGGCCAATCAGGGCCTAGGGACAGGGGAGCGTGCAGAGCTTAGAGTCAACCCTGGTAGTTGACTCTAAGTGCCACATGCCAAAGGGCTGGGAGCGAGAGACTTTGCGCTCCCCCCGCCCCCAGGCCAATTAGGGTCTGGGGGTAGGGAAGTGTGCAAAGTCTCCTCCTGCCCTGCCCCTGCCTTGCAAGGAGTGCACATAAGCACAGGGGCAGGGTGGGAGGAGACTTTGCGCACTCCACTCGCCCCCAAGAGCTGACTGGCCTGGGGGCAGGGGGAGCATGCCAAGTCTCCTCCCACCCTGCAAGGGGCTTGGCACTTAGAGTCAACTGCCAGCTGCTGTTGAGCTGGCAGGTGACTCTAAGCGTGGCTCTCCCTTGCTGGGTGAGAGTAGACCTCATTGACTTGGGGGCAGGAGGGGGGAGTGTGTGAAGTCTCCTCCCACTGCTAGGGGCATGGGCACCTAGAGGGAACCTCCAGCTGTTCAGAACAGCTGGCAGTTCTCTCTGAGGGGGCGGGGGCAAAGATTTCACATGCTCCCCTACCCCCAGACCAATCAGGGTCTGTGGGTAGGGAAGCATGGAAGAGTCCTGGCCCTGCCCCTGCCCCTGCCCCTTCCGCCTGAGGCTCCACCCCTTCTGGGGTGGCCTGGGGCCACTTCAAAAATTTCTGAAGTGGCCTCTGGTCAAAAATTATTGCCCACCTCTGCTATAGTTGAACTGCTCCTTGCTACGATCCAAGCTGCCCATGTACAGCCCCCGAGTCACAGGAGCAAGGGGTAGGCTGGGTCTCCAAGGATCGCTACTGGCATTTCAATGTCTCCAATTGTAATTTTCCAGTCTGGAAAAAAGTTCCCACATTCCTAAAGATGCGCATGTCATGCATCTTTCCCAACCATCCCACGTTTGCAAAGTGGTCAGGTGCCACCCTACCACAGATTGGGAATGCCATCGTGGCAAAGCCCTGCACTGTGGCATCCACATTTCCCAGCATCACTATCCTCTGTAGCAGAAGGGTATTGATCGCTTTGGCTACGTGGATCACAACAGCCGCCACTGTAGATTTCCCCACTCCAAATTGATTCCCAACTGACTGGTAGCTGTCTGGCTTTGCAAGCTTCCATAGGGCAATTGCCACTTGCCTCACCACTCTCAGAGTGGGTCTCGTTCTGGTATTCTTACACACCAGGGCAGGGGAAAGTAATTCGCAAACTTCCATGGAAGTGGTCTTAAGCATGTGAAAGTTTTGCAGCCACTGGTGATCATCCCATATTTGCATAATAAAGCGGTCCCACCAGTCTGTGCTTGTTCAATGGCACCAGAACGGGCATTCCACTGTTTCTAGTGGCTCAAATGCCAGTGGCATTTGCCATTCGCTCAGCTTAGGTGCTTTGCAGAAGGGTATGTTCATGGCCTCCAGAGATTCTCCCTCATTCCGATGGATCCTGGATACGCTCTGGTCATACTCCAGCATTAGGCACACCAAGCTTAACATCATCATCATAATGCTTTCATTCACGATGGGTTCCACGCTCTCATTGCTATGGCATCCACATGGTTAACCAACAAGAGAAAAAAGAGCGCAAAAAGACTGTTTGCCACTGGTCTTTGGCACAAGGATAAATGGACACAAATCAGACATCAAGAAGTAACATACATATTCCTGTAGTGTAAGGGAACATTTTAACCTTCCTGGACATTCAGTAATGGATTTAAAAGTAGCCATCCTTCTACAAAAAAAATCCCTTCAAAACCTTATTACAAAGGGAAATAGATGAACTCCAATTCATTTGCAAATTCAATACTATCAAATTAGGCCTGAATAAAGATTTAAACTGGTTAACACCCTACAAAGGCAATTTCTCCTTTCTGGATATTCATATCTCCCCATCATCTGCTGTAAATGAGCCACATCCACCCTGACTTGATTAACACCATTAACACTGGTCCTACACTTGATAAGTAACTTCTTTCTTTTGTTGTACTTTTAAATACATGTGCATAATTTCCACTCCAATTCATCTGATGAAATGGGTTTTACCCACAAAAGCTGATGCCCTAGTAAATCTGTTAGTCTCTGAGAGTATGTCTATACTACAAAGTTAATTCGAACTAACAGCTGTTAGTTCGAATTAACTTTCATAGCGTCTATACATGCAAACCGCTAGTTCAAACTTAATTCGAACTAGCGGAGCGCTTAATTCGAACTAGGTAAACCTCATTCTACGAGGACTAGTTCGAATTAAGTAGTTTGAATTAAGGTCTGTGTAGCCACTTAATTCGAACTAGCTGGAGGCTAGCTCTTCCCAGGTTCCCCCTGGTGGCCACTCTGGGCCAAACCAGGAAAACCCTCCTCTCCCCCAGCCCCGGGGCCCTTAAAGGGGTAGACTCTGGCCAGATGGCACTTGCCAGAGACAGCCCTTCCAGCAGTCTCTGCCCCTGACCCAGTGGCCCCACGATGAGCCAGGGAGCCAGTGACAGCCAGCCATCCCCCGCCCAGTCCCCCAGCACCCGGGGCCAGCCAGGGGCCGTAGATGGCACGCGCCCTCCTGGAGTAGTGCGGAGGTCATGGATCTCATTGAGGTTTGGGGGCAGACCCCCAATCTCCATGATCTCTGCACTAGGAGGAGGCTGTCTACGGCTGCATAGCGGCCACCATGGCCCAAAAGGGACACAGGCGCACCCAGGAGCAGGTGTGCCTGAAAGTTAAACAGCTGCGGCAGGTGCATGCCAGGGCCACCAGGGGCGGCGCCGCAGCAGGGGCTGCCACCTGTCCCTACTTCCCCGCCCTCGACCAACTCTTGGGGGGCGGGGCGGTCTGCGCCAGCCCGGGAGGCAGCGAGCCAGGACCAGAGGGCCCTGGCCCGGGCGCACCGGAGGGGCCTCCGCCAGCTGTTCCAGCACCGGAGTCGGCAGGGTCATCGGGGGAGGCCATACTGGGTAAGTGCCAGCACTGTCCCCTGCCGGGGGGGGCGGGGAGGGAGACCAGGGACTGCGCGCGTGGGCCATGCCTCCCACGGATCATGCAGCCACCCTTGGGCAGGTGGCTCCAGCTGCGTGACACCCAGGGGCCGTGGCCCAATAGGCACATGCGTGTGTGAAGAGACCTGACACGCTCCCGACCCCAGGGTGGGACCCAGCAGGACGCTCTCCCTTCACACGCCCCCTCTACACAGAGGCAGGGGACATCTCCCCCCGCCGCCCCGGCCACACTATACACGGCACAGGGGCATGGGTACGGTCTAGGGGCAGCTCCCAGTCCTGGGGAGAGCCAGACATCCTGACCATGGCCTCTGTGCAAGCACGTCGGCTCTGACGGTGCAGGGCACGGTCGCCCTCACGTCGCAGGGATGTGGGGGCTGGGCATCATCCACTGTGTCCCCAGGGACAACTGACCACTTCTCTTCTTTCTCTACAGCTGCACCAGCTGCTCGTGCAGGGCGCACCACCCCACCTGGGACATGCTCCCGCACCCGCGGCCTGCTCCGGACCACCAGCACGGAGCAGGATTACTGGGACCAGCACCTGGGGTCCCTGTGAGCCCTGAACCGCACCGTGGAGGCCTGGATGCGGGCAGACCTGCAGCTCCGCCAGGAGCAGTTGGCTGAGGAGCGAGCCAGAAACGCTACCCTGAAGGCCCTGCTGCAGAGCATGGTGTCCCGTGCCCATCCTGCGCCTACTGCCCCCCCAACAGCTGTCCCTCCTCCCACTCCTGCCCTCCCTGCCCCCCCTCCCACCTCTTCCTCCTCAACCCCCACACCCTCCTCCTTGCCGTGCTGGGAGGTGGTTGGCCCGGCAAGACCCCCACCCCTGATCCCTGAGTTTCCCCTCCCCCTCCTCTCCCTTGCTTCCCCCTTCCAGCTCCCTCCTCCCAGGTTTCCCCCTCCCCTCTCCCACCCTCTCTCCTGCCTCTCCCGCCTCCTTTGCCCCATCTCCCCACAGTTTTATTCCCCCTCCCCAGTTGTGTTGAATAAAGAGAATTGTTATTTTTGAAAATACGTGTCTTTTATTTGACATCAGGAAGGGGGGGGCTAGGGAAGTGGAAGGAGGAGAGGGAGGAATGGGGCACAAGCCCCCGGTGGGGCAGACCAGGGAGACTGTTAGCACTCCTCAGGGTGGAAGCTCTCCTGCAGGGCCCCCTGGATCCTGACATCCCCTTGATGGTCCTCCCGGATGGCAGCCTGCAGAGAGTGCAGCCAGGCTGCCGGCAATGTGTCCACGAGACGCAGCAGGGTCCCCGGGGGCAGGTCTGGTTCCATGTTGCAGAGTGCCGTGGTGCCCCGAGTGAGGGCAAGCAGAGCACTCCGAGACACAAATGCTTTGCTGTCCCTCATTGAGGTAGACCAGCAAGCGGGGAACCCTGAGAACTGTCTGTCCGGGGTGGGGGGTCGGGTCCCTTTAAGCACAGCCCTCGGGTAGCCTGAGGCAGCAGCTCCACGCTCTAAGTCCTGGTTCCGGCCAGCCTTAACTTCAGTTCAGGGTCCACTCAATGCGGACATGCTATTTCGAATTAGCAAAACGCTAATTCGAATTAGTTTTTAGGTCTAGATGCACTAATTTGAATTAGCTTAGTTTGAATTAACTAATTCGAATTAAGTTCGTTCGAATTAGTGCTGTAGTGTAGACATACCCTGAGGGTGTGTCTCTAGACAGAGCCATGTAAACTAGTTTACCCGACATAGTCAATGAAGCGGGGATTGAAATAATCCCCACTTCATTCAAATAAAAATGGCCACTGCGCTGTGCTGACAATCAGCTGATCCAGCACAGCGCGGCAGTCAAGACGCGGATCGGTCGACAGGGAACGCCTTTGTCAACCGCTCCCTTATGCCTCGTGAAACGAGGTTAACAGGAGCGGTCGACAAAGGAAGCCTTTGTCGACTGATCTGTCTAGACTACCGCGCTGTGCCGGATGAGCTGATTGTCGGCACAGCACGGTGGCCATTTTTATTTTAATGAAGCGGGGATTATTTAAATCCCCACTTCATTGACTATGTCAGGTAAACTAGTTTACATGGCTCCGTCGATGGAGCCATGTAGTCTAGACACACCCTAAGGTGCCACAGGACTCATTGTTTTTGCAGATGCAGACTAATAATTTTAATAGTTTAAACAGGTACTTTTAAACCAATATTTACAACCTTATATGAAAGGCTGAGCATGTCTGCGTATAATTCCCCGTTCCAGGAACTGGGTGTGCCTTTTTTCAAAAAAAATTCCCCTGCGTCTAGACTGCTGCCGTGTTCTTTCAAAAGTAAATCAAAAGAACGCAGCAGTTTTTTCAACTGCGGAAAACCTCGTTTTACGAGGAAGAACGCCTTTTTTCAAAAGTGCTCTTTCGAAAAAAGGCGCTATGTAATGCAAAGTGTGCTTTTTTGAAAGAGCATCCAGACTGCCTGGGTGCTCTTTTGAAAAAGCGACTTGCTTTTTCTAAAGTACTGGTTGTAGTCTACACGCTCTTTTTCGAAAGAGGCTTTTTCAAAAGTATCTTTCGAAAAAGCCTCTTTCGAAAGAGGCTTGCAGTCTAGACGTAGCCTGAGTTACTGGCCATACTTCTTGCTCCAGGAGCTTTTCTTTATAGTGGCAAACTGTGTTAAGATCTCTCTTTTGAGAGAGAATTGCATCATTTCTCTGGCTCTTCCTGATTCCTCCCTCTGAAAAAATGTCAAAGTCTCCCAGTAAACAAAAGAAAATTTTTCATGTCCCTGCTTCTTGCTGGTTTTGTTCTCTGGTGTCTCCTACAGGTCAGAGAGATGCCAAATACCCACCTGCAGGTGGACAGTTCACAAACTATTGGTTACAGCAACTCAAAGTCCAGCTGAGGTGAAGGGGACCTCAGTATCTCTGGAAAGTTAGGTCCTATCATGCAACACTTTCCAGCCCGACCTCCCAGCTGCCCTAGTAGGTGGTGAAAATGATGTAGCTAAAAGAGGTAACTTCACTAAGGCTATGTCTACACTAGCCCCCTAGTTCGAACTAGGGAGGCTAATGTAGGCATTCGAACTTGCAAATGAAGCCCGGGATTTAAATATCCCGGGCTTCATTTGCATGTTCCCGGGCAGGCCTCATTCCATGAGGTGTAACAGTTAATTCGAACTAAGGACTTAGTTTGAATTAACTTTTAACTGCCGCGTGTAGCCGCGGGCAGTTAGTTCGGACTAGGGGGATTTAAAAATGGCGCCCGCCCAGGAACATGCAAATGAAGCCCGGGATATTTAAATCCTGGGCTTCATTTGCAAGTTCGAATGCCTACATTAGCCTCCCTAGTTCGAACTAGGAGGCTAGTGTAGACATACCCTAAGGTAATAGTGTGATGGAAGGACTAGGAATAAACCCCCAGGCTTCTGCTGCCCAATTTCTTGCTGTACAGTGTGCTGGTCATTTAAGGGCCGACATGCTTGGGGTAAGGGGAGCAAGGCCTACTGGAAATGGGATATAGAAGAGATTCTTGTTCTCAGCAGGGGATGGAAGTGTGAGAGAACAGTGGATTCCCCCTACACCACAGCTCTGACTCCTGGAGGGGGAGAGAGGACAGATACAAGGGCAATATGTGGCAGCACTCCCTAGGGAGGGGGTTGGGTGGGGCCCCAGAGCAGATGAGAGGCCGTTAAATCACTAATATAGAGTCTATGACACACAGATAAACTCTTCTGATTCCACTGGGCAGCGGGCCCTTGTGCGCACACATGGGCACCCTCCTCCCAGACTGTATGTTCTTTGCCTTCCTCAGCTACAGAAAGCCAGACTGTGTATTGCATCCTGCAAGAGCGCTCAATCTGAAAAGGGTTCGGTTCCAAAGCCCTAGTACAGTTAAGGCTGTTCACAAATACAGCATGCAGGGAGCAGACTGTGGCTGAGTTCTCAGATACTATTTCAGCAAATGCAAAGACAATTACAGAGCTACTTAGAAGTGTGCAATGCAGGGATCGCGGGTCCCTGGGAAGGGCCAGAACAAACCAAGCTCATTCATAGCTGAGTTAAGCCATCTGGTGCTGGAGTGGCTGTGGTACAGCTGGGATTTGGGATTGACTTGCCAGAGGATCAGAACGGTGACTTTCCCTGGGTTTTTTGTCTATGTAAACCCTAAGGGGATCCACTCAGTGCTTTGCAGGCAGGCCAGCAGTACAACTGCCTGTCCTCTCCTCAGGGCGGTACAACCTGTCCAGTGGGTTGTGGCCAGGAAGGCTGACCCACAGCCTTTTCGCTCACTCTGAAAGGCCACGATTGCATCGTCATGCAGGTCACTGCGTGTGTGCAGTGGAGTGTTTTGTGGGCGTGCCAATAGATGGGTTAGGTCTCGCTCACAGGTTCGGTCACTCTCTGTGCTTGTCTTTGGCAGGACCTAAACAGATGAGTTTGCTCTGCAGACCCTCAGCTCCAAACCCCACCCCCAGCACAGGTGTGATGCTGTGGGTTGGGGTGACGTAATGGGGGACTGCGTTCACTCGGTCGTCACGGTGTTCACTCTGTTTTTGCATCCACTGTTTACTTTGTTATGCTTTATGTGAGTCCGACTGTCCTGTGCTGCTCTGTAGTGACTCTGTGTGTGTGTGTGTGTGTGTGTGTGTGTGTGTGTGTGTTTACTCCTGAGGGAAGGCACGTAGGGAATGGCCCAGGCCATCCAGACACCAGAGCTAGGTGGAGGATTCAGTCATGCGACACTTTTCTCCAGGAAGCAGGACAAAGCAGGAGGCAGGGCTGCCTAGAGGGCTGGGTGACGAGCTGTGGGGTGTGTGGGTTAGTTTTTCAACTAGCTTAGGGAGAAGGCAGCCTAGCTGGCTTGGGGAGCCAGGCAGGGGCCCAGGGTCCTGGCTCTGGGCCCCCCCTTATCCCCAAGATGGATTGTGCTGAATGCTCCTGGTTCCTGTAACACCAAGTCTGTGCTACGCTGTGTCCCTGTCAATGAATAAACCTTCTGTTCTACTTGCTGGCTGAGAGTCACGTCTGACCTTGGATGGGGGTGGAGGGCCTGGGAGGGGCAGCTAGTGACTATAGGCCGACTCGGCCGTCGCCTAGGGCGCCGCCTTCAACGGCGCCTGATGATGACGTCACAGGGCGCTCGGGGCACCCAATGATGACGTCACTCCATTGACGGCCGTGCAGGCAGGGGTGCCAGCTGCCGCAGCCCACCTCGGGCTGCTCCTGGGGCCCGATGACTCCCCCACACTCTGTGACAGGTGGCCAGCAGAGACTGGCTCACCCAGGGCTAGGATTGAGCTCCACTGAATGGTGCATATTTGGGAATTCCTAGGGATGGGTGAGCATTGAGGATGAGTTGTTTGCTCATGACTGCAGACAACCGTCCTCAAGCCAGGGCTAGGCTCACTGAAGGAGCAATGTCTGCAAAAGCTCGAGGCTGGTGAGGTCATGTGTGAAGCAGGCTGTGCATGGATAGGAACTGTGTGAAAAGTCAACTTAGGGTTGTAAATTCAGCAAAATGTGGTAGTGTAGGCAAGATCCCATTTCGACCATATTTTGGAGATGTGGTTATAACAGCTATTTCCTCCCCACTCCCCACCATGCTTAAAACATGACTTGGACCATGGCCCAGACCATATTTTAACCATGGTCCCTGAAATCTCAGACTTCTGAACATACTTTCATGCTGCAGGACTCCAGTATAGGTTTAGATCTAGTATACCTTTGTCCCATCTACCTCCCAAGACTGAACTGTGTCCTACCCACGTAAGCACAGCAGGAAAGACCCTTAACCTAAGGTCAGTATTATCAGATTGCTCATTTCAGGCCCCTCCTGCAGTGTCCAGTGGGCAGCCTGCACATGCAGCAGACCATGCACCCCCTTTCTGCTCCTCATGGTCTGTGAAAGGAGGGCTGGGGGCACAGGGAGGGAGGGGAGTGCATGGCCCCAGCCTTGGAGCACCTACAGAACACCGACAACACTCTGCGCCCAGAACGCCTGGAGTAGAATGCCTTCCCCTGCCTGGGATACCAGCCGCCAAGGCTGCTCCTCACTGGTGTCTGTTTATCCCCCCAAATGCTTCCTCTCTGCTCCCCATCCACTGAGCTCACAGAACTGGAGTTCACTAGTAAATGGCTTCAAGCTCAGTTGCCCTGGACTGACATGCAGCTCTGATCAGGGGTGTCAGGTCTGCAGAAATTTGGGTGGTGCCCAGACTTCCAAGAGCCTACAGCTCTCCTCAACCCGTCCCTCCCCGCCCCCACCTACCTAAGGCTCTAGGAGGGACTTTGGGTGCTGGGTGCAGTCTCTGGGCCTGGGCAGGGGATTGGGGTGCAGAAGGAAGTACAGGATGCAGGCTCTGGGAAGGAGTTTGGGTGCAGGAGGGGGATGAGGGGTGCAAGCTCTGAGATGGTGTCTGGGTGCTGGGCACAGGCTCTGGCCTGGGGCAGGGGGTAAGGATGTGGGAGGGGCTGCAGGAGGCAGGCTCTGCGCGGGAGTTTGAGGGCAGGAGGGAGTGCAGGGGGAGAGGGTGGAGGGTGCCATGCTTACCTGGGTCACCCCCCTCTGGCAGCAGATCTTGGGGGGGGACTCCATGCACTTAGCCCCACCCCTTGATTCTGCAGCTCTTCCTCAGCCACTCCGATAGCACCTCCTTCCCCAGCGGTCATCAGCCCCAAATGAGCTGCTCCATCTGCCTTTATAGCCAGCCACCAGCTGGAGCATGCCCAGCAGGATGCGGGGGGGAGGGGGAGTGGGGTTCTCAGCCAGGTGACCCTGGTACCCACCCTGTGACAGGCTGCCCAAGGATTTGTCTGCTAATGGTCTGGAGCTAAAGGGCCCATTCCACCAGATCTCCTCCCATCCTTTTAATCTCATTACTCAACCCGTTTGTTAGACACTCGCCTGCTGTAGGAGAGGGCCCTTTCCTTTTTTCTTTTTTCCCCTGGTATTAAAATCTCAGAACAGACTTTCCTGCAAAGAACCTGGGCTGGATATTTAGGAATAAAAAAGTCTCCAGCAGCTTTATTGGGCCCTGAATTACCATTGATCAAACGATCAATAACAGAGGCTGTCTCTGCCCAACAAACCTTCCTGTGTTTGTGGCAGGATCCTGTTTGCTGGCCTGCTGCTGCCTGGGGCTGTGGTGTCATCAGCAGCCCTCTGGGTGACTGCTGGGTCCATGCCAGGGCTTCAGGAGACCTTGTGTGGAGAAGCTAGACAGCACAGAGAGAAACACAGGCTCTGTCTGTGTCTTGCAACCTTAATAAAGGTTCAACTGGTCTCTTTCCTCCTGCACAGCTGAGGCTGGGGTTGCAGAGGGAATGGCAAAGGAATGGCTTGGAATTTGGAAGCATTTATTGAAATGTCATCGCTTCCCTTCTATCTTGGCAAGTCAGCATTCCCTGTTGGCTCAGTGGGTTGTCTGAAAGCAAACCTCATTACCCTGGTGTGAAGAAGGTCCCGGCTACCCCCCATTTTGCAGGTGCAGAAACGGAACCATAGGAAGTGCAATTTCGTTTCCCAGCTCTCGGCACAAGTTAGATGCAAAGGTAGAAAATCTAAATCACAGCTGTGCATGGACCCTACGATTCCTGAGTACAACCTGGGAGGCTGAGGACTAGTTCCCTGCACTAACCAATGGACAACCTTCCCGACAAGAGCCATGATTGGCTGCAGTTTACTGTTTCCTGCTCTAACCACTAGGTCATCGAGCCTCCCTACTTTACTGCCTCAGTGCAGCAGATTGGGTCAAGTGTGTGTTTCTTACCCTTGATGCAGAAATGCCTCCCCTATCTCCACATCCAGCTTGGGTGATTGTAGGGGGAGGGAGGACTAATGAATGGGGGGGGGTGACGTAGTGTGGGTACCTTGCTGGTTGCTATGCTGGGCAGTGGGCTGTGGGTGACCTCCGCTGGCTGCTGTCTGTAGCATGGCCCAGCAGGGCAGGGGATGAGTCATTATGCAAGGGGGCTCTGAACCTGTCCAACGAGTTATCTCCCAGGGAGCGGAACAATGGGAAGGAGGGGAGTGGAGCCCTGGCTGGGGGCAGGGCTGGAAGAAAGAGTTAGTTTCTGTCTGGAATCATGGAGGAAACAGCCTGAGCAAAGGGGGGCTGGGATTTAGAGGCCCAGTCTCCCTCATCCCAAGAGGAGCTGAGGCATCCTAGGCCTAGCCCTATAACCAGATTACATCTATGCTGTGCTGTATCCTGGAGAAGCAATAAACTCCCTCTATTCTACTGGCTGGTGGAGTCTGTTCGTGCCACTACAGGGGTGCAGGAGTTGGGGGACCCCGACACGTTGTCACAGGGGGAGCCTGGCTGGAGAAGGCAGAAGAAGCAGTGACCTGGGAGAGTTTCAGGGGCAGCACAGCAATTATGTGATGAGAACATATTAAGGCCGAAGGGCCAAATTATGGTTCTAGTGATTCAGGAGTAAAAGTGCAGTGGGTGCAGGATCGAGCCCTCACCGGGCTGATTTTTGTTTTTAAAGAAAGGCAGCAATCTGGGGCATCCTGCCTTCTCCAAGGGATGACTGCTCCCAGGGGCCATAAACAGGGAGCCGTGGAGAATTATTGTTATAGCCCTGGGCTGACACTTGCTGATAATAAAACAGGCACGAATATTTGACTTTTCCCAGGAAACAGCTGCAAGACTTAAAAGCACCAGAACAAAGTCACATACAAATATTTATTTTTTTAAATGCTGGATTTGGATTCATGATGTCGCAGGGGGATTAGCAGAGCAGAGGAGCTGGCCCCCCCCAGCATATCGCTTGGGTGCGCTAGGCTTGTTGAGAGCAGATGCTGTCTGCTTAGCTAAGCAGCCTTGGGTCTCATTAGGAAGGGATTTTCCTCACCTCTGCCTGGGATCCAGCCTTTCTAATAACCATGTTGTTTAAGCTTCCAGCCTCTGGTTAAAATCTGCTTGGTCTTTCTACTAAACTGGCCCGGCCTGATGAGGCAGCGTCTTGGAGGACGGACGACAGATAACACCAAACCAGCACTGGCTGGCTGACGTGCATCCTCCACTCACTGCAACGATGCTCCCATTCCAGGCCATGTCCAGAGACTTCCGAAAAAGACAGTTGGGAGTCAGAGGCACTTTTGTGCCTTAGCTCTGCCACTGATTTTCTGTATGATCCCGAGTGAGCTTCTCCTGCACCGAGGATTCCCTATCTCTAAAATGACTTACGGTCAGGAAACAAACCAACCTCTCTAAAGGGTTAGAAGGCTTCACTGATTGGAGCATGGAATGTGCTTACATGATCCAGGACCACAGCCACCTGCAATGGGAGTGAAATCAGGGAGTCCCTTCTGCTTGTGCCATGGAGGAATTTGGCCCAACGCTAACTCATGACTTCCAGTTATTATCCTATAGGAATCCTACCAGCCCCAGGTTGTGTGCCCAGCTTACAGGACTCATGACCTTTCCGAGTGGAGGCTGGTTTGGGGAATGCGGCTTGATCACAGTCACTTCTACAGGCATTACAAATGTCATCTAAGTGCTACAAATAACCCTCTGATTATCTACTGTCTCTTAATGCTACTCCCCAGAGATAACAAGCTGGGATGCTTCCTCTGGGCCATATAATAATCACCCCAATTAGTCCCAAGCAGCAGTTATTAAGCTCACGGCAGCACTTTAGTTTACAAAGCAGAAATAAGCAGGTACCTGTGATAGTCATGCGGCTGGGAGTGACCCAGGATATTCCATGCTTTGTGGCATGGGAAAGGTAGGAAAACTCACTTGCAAGAAATCCCACCACAGGTATGAGGCAACGCCCCCAACAGCACCCTCCACAGGAAAGTCCCTGCACACCAGTAGACTTGTTTTGTTTCAAAACCAATGGATAACTAGCCAAAACAAATGCAATCTGTTGTTAATGCTGGCAATTGTTATTCCCCTGCATAGATCTCTCTTTCCTCCAAACACAATTTACTCTTATGGGCGGAGGGTCAAAATCCAGACCCAAATCCAGCATTCATGATTGGGGCTTCTCTCCACAGGCCCAGCTGGGGTTGTGTGCACCACAGCTTGGAAACCTTTTCCCAGGAAGCTGCTATTTTTCTGTTTTCACTTCTTATTTTAAACCATTAGCCCTTCTGCTCACAAAAATAACCTTCTAAATGTGATTTGCACATACACCTATGCTGGGAGGTTGGCCCAAGTGCGCAGATAGCCTAAAATACTAGCTCTGATGTGAACTATCCCTATTAGTATCAAAGGATATTTAGCCCTGGAATCTAATGATGACAATTTAATGTCTACATTGATCATGATTTTCAACATCAAAACCATTTCGGAAAGGAGAGAGAGATTATATTATGAGAGCTACTGTGTGGAGGCTGGGTTGGACTTCCCATGGTTCCATGTTTATTTTTTCCGTCCCTCTGACATTTTGGCCTAATGTTGAAGCATTTGAAAAGATATTTCAAGTAGTCATATTGACGGAAGAGGTAAACATCCCTCCATGGGCCTGGTGAAAACGCAACAGGTTCCAGTAGGGCTCCTTTTAGGACCCCAATGGGCTGGGATTTCCCTTCTGGAAACACTTGTTTCTTTGCTGTGACACTTGCAGGAAAGGGATTAAGTGGTGTACAGTACTTCACATAGAGCACCATGATATGTTTATAGACTCTGGAAGTCACAGATCGTAACTGTGTGGTTTGAGCGGAGTCAGCATGACATTTAATTACTCTTAATTGGTACAAGGCCTGAGGTGAACTGGAAGTGTTAATTTCATGGTCTTTGGTACTTAAACCACTGTTCAGTCTAGTCTAAATTGTCTGCCAGTATCTGTCCATCCATCCCGTTATCTGTTTTTCTATCCAATCCAATATGCCCCATGTCTGCATTTCTCTTTATCTAGGCATTAATACCCATTCATCACTGTGGCATCCCTGGACCAGACAACCGCTTGGGTGGCACATCAGCCCATGAATTCCAGCGACAGCAGAGAAAGGGGCTAATGGAATTTGCAAGCCCATTATGACAAAAGGCCGAAATTGAAAAGAAGCAGCAAAGGGGTTAATTGACTCCTCAGCCGACATGTAAAAGAACATTATGGTCAACTGCTTCTGACTGTATGTCCCACTCCCCTGCCACACTTAGAATGGGATCATCATCTGAGAGCTCCTGGACACACTTGGCTGTGTGTTTTTCCTTACCCTCCCCTACTCTAGTTCACGCTCTAAGGTTTTACATCCTTGGTTTTCCTTGTAAATGGCTCTGATTTTAAATAGATTCCTCTGCATCGGAGCCACAAGGACGTCTGCTCTGCTCCTGTTACTTCATGTGGGCACAGATGGCTTCTCTTCAATGTGTCACATCCCAGGATTTGTGGTGTCAATGTGCTGTCTCCACTTGCGTGGGGAGGCTTTGCCAATCCTGGGGAACAGAGACAGGAGGAAAAACAGCGAGAAGACAGAGACACTCCAACCCCTCCCATCCCAGCGAAACCCTCCAACCTAAATAGCTCCAAATCCGTCACGTGTCAGAAGAGATGCAGATTTGTGCAAACCCCTACAGCAGGAGGCATTGGCTCACCTGTCGGTGAAATGAAATCTGAAAATTATAGATCTCTCAAGCATCATTTAAGCAAACTGACCAGGATCCAGCCACTGCTGAGACATCACGTGTGTAATGTGTGTGGAGTTAAAAACCTGTCAGATCACTGTGAGAGGCTGCACATTGCACGATCCTTCCCCTTTCCCCCTCAGCGTGGGTTCTCTGCTCCCTGGTCTTTGTAAGTCCCAAGGGTGTCTGTAAATGTTCTCCCAGGGAGCCCATCAGAAGTGGCTCTGCTGGCCCTATTACTTTCTCACAATGCCCCCTGCCCTGAGCATTTGCAATGCAGTGGGCTGACCACACTCTAGCACTGCACCGGGAGGCAGCAGGCTAGGTGCTGACTCAGCACTGCCCTGGTGGCTGGGGGCTGGCCCAGCCCTGAATGGATCTGTGTTTGGAGGCAGTGTGTTGTGGCTTATGATGTTAGCAAAGTGCGGCAACAAAATGATTGATTCACCAAAGGTTACCAAATCTTTTGGGGTTTTTTTTTCAGTTCTTCCTTCTGTCTGACATGGAATAAGAAGGGCCTGCTAACAGCTCACATGTGATATGGACACAGTGAACAGTCTATAGTACTGCTCTTAGGGCTTCCAGGATGTGAATCTGATTGCTTGTACCTGATACTGACATGTGAGTCCATGGCAGAGGTCAAGGGATCACTGTTTTCTCTTGCAGCCTCCACCCTTCCTATAAGTACATTTTACCTTTTTAGAGCCAGGTAGATAAACTTGTGAGCATGGCTGTAAGCACAAACCCTGCAGCAGAAATAAACATTCTAATCCAATCCTAATCACACCCCAGTAAGGACAACAGCATACACACACACAGTCGCAACCCGTTGCATTCCAGCATAGAGAAAAACATGCCGTTCCACCCTGGCACACTGCAAGATTCTCCTTCTCTCTCTGACACACTCATTCCCAGTCTCTCTCACACACACACTTGCGTCGCCAGACACACAAACACACTTCCTCACAATTCCTGACGATTTTCTATTACTCTAGGAGTCAAGCAGTTAAAACAAAGAGACCAATGAGCCAGGCTCTGGGACACAGAAATAAGCCCGAGCAGAAGCCCAGGGCGGTGGTGCCTGGTGAATTATGCATGACACAGGAAAGCCTTTATCTGTGCGGACAATAGGCCTATGCCAGGCGGTTAGACTCTCTGCCGTACCTGTATTTTCTTTTCGCTCGCACTTTATCTCCACTCCCAGCTTGTAATTCAGCACAAATATCAGAGGAGGCTGGAAGATTAATTTTCTCCATTTGCATGGCAAAGGGGCAGGGGGGATTTCTCTCACTCTGGACTCCCAGCTGCTTAATCCTCAGACAAGCAGTGCAGAAGAAAAAGGCAAAAGGCAAAATTCTATCAGCACCGACAAGAGAAAAAAACCAAAGGCAATTTCAGGGTTTAGGTCTGGTGTTTGTACCCTGGTATTGGCCTGGCCTTAATGGCAGATGGCAGCTACCCGACACCCATCTATATGAAGACAGGAGACACCCCATGCCAGGCTGTTTGTCACAGACTTTTGCCTTCCCTGCACAATACTTCTTTGCCACGCCCATATAGGAGCTGGCCACACCCACTTTTCTAAGTGCCGGTGTGGAACTTGATTCCCTCTCTGGTGTTTGGTCCATCTGAGGAGTGGTTAAGTGCCTCTTACTGCGAGCTCCTTAGAGAGATGCTCTTTTAACTCAAGTGGTAGAGGCTCATGTTTAGGGCTGCCAACCCCACATGATTGCCGTGGAGTCTCCAGGAACTGCCGATGAATCTTTAATGAGATGAAACTTCCAGGAATACCTCCAACCAAAGCTGGCAGCCCAGGTCATGTGGTTAGTGCAGATCTCCAGGGACAAACTCGGCTGTTGACCCAACTATGCATGGGCGGTGGGTGAACCTCTGCTTTGGGGGGACAAGCCCAGCAGCCCTGCCCCCTCTGCATGCCAGAGCCCTGAATAGGGCTGCCAGGTGTCCAGTTTTTGCCCAGACTGTCTGTTATTTGGGTCCCCCGTCCAGTAAAAAAGCCCAGAAAATACTGGACATGTGAAATGTCCAGTATTTCCTGTTTCCCTCAGATGGAAGCCAGGTGGGGACAATTTTCCCCTGCCGCGTCTGGCAGGGGTGGGAGAGTGAGGAATGTGGGGCCATTTAAAGGCACAGCAGCAACTTTGCTCAACAACTTTGGTCTCCACCCCTTATTTTTTTATTTTTTTGCTTTTGCTCAACAACTTTGGTCCCCCGTCTCCCCCCGCTTTTTTTTTCTCAGCAGAATTTTTTCCTGGTGTTTTGTTTTTTGTTTTTTTTTTGGAAGGGGGTGTTCAGTATTTTTTGTTAAACCATCTGGCAACCTTAGCCCTGAAGCCTCCCCCCATAAAAGGAAAAATCCTGAGGGGCCCTCCAGTTCAGAGGTGCCCTGGCCTGCCCACCCCAGACTCTAGCACCACACACCAGACTGAGCTGCTCCCCTGACCCTGGAGCACCAAGCCAGCCCCAGTGCCTGACTGAACTGGCAGCCTCCCTGAACACCAGGCTAGCCCCAGTTGGGCTGGGCCAAGCCACAAGTTCCCCGAAGCGCTGGACTGGCCCCAGCACTACCAGGATCCGGCTGGCCCCAGCAGCCTCTTCAACCACCAGCTCTTCCCACCCTGAAGGCCCCGACCTCGCACTGAGCCACTGTCCCCAGCAGCAGTCCTCTGGCTCCCTGCGACACTCCTCACTCCCCTGGCCCCAGGGAGAGGACACGGGGAGCAGTGGGGGCCTCTAGGGAGGGAGGAGGCGTGGAGGTTCTCAGGGAAGGGGGGCACCATGGCCCAGCTGTCCGGCGGCGGGCCAGCAGCAGTGTCGGGGAAGGCAATACCTTCCCTGGCTTATAACTCCCACCCATGCAACTATGGCTGTTTAAAAACGGACATGCGAAGAACTGGCCCAGTGTGCCGCTCCTGTGGTTTGGCAGATGGATGCTTTCACTCCCACGCATGCTGCTTGCCTTGGAGAGTGATTGTGCCACTTTCACGTTCTTGGCCTTACCATGCCTCCATTAGGGGAAAACTCATGGCCCGGGCGTGTCTTTTTAGAAAGAGTTTTAACAAAATGCACTATTCAGAGTATAATGAAACCGTGTGTTGTGGGTGGGGATGCACGGCCGCATATGTGCGCTGATACAGTCTGAATATGTGTCATCAGAGTACCCATACTGGGCCAGACCTGTTGTTTATCCAGCCCCATATGTGTCTCTAACAGAAGCCAACACCAACTGCATCAGAAGGAACTAACAGAGGAGAGCAATTATCAAGAGGGCCTTCGTCATCAAGTCCCCGCATCTGGCAGTCAGAGGCTAATGGACACCCAGAGCGTGGAGTTGCATTCCTGACCATCTTGGCTAATAGCCACTGATGGATCTAGCCTCCATTAACTGATCTAGTTCTTTTTTTGAGCCCACTTATAGTTTTGGTCTTTACAACATCCCCTGGCAAGGAGTTCCACAGGTTGACTGCATGCTGCGTGAAGAGGAACTTCCTTTTGTCTGATTTAAACCTGCTGCCTATTAGTGGGTGACAGCCTAGTTCTTTTTTGCCACATCATCATAATTGTTTTGACCTCTATCATAGTTGTATAGACCTCTATCTAAATCTTCTTTTTTCTAATTTTTTAACTCTATTCTCATATGGAAGCTATTAATTTTTGTTGTCCTACTTTCTATCTTGGTAGCATCAGGGATTTATATAGTGGCATTATGATATTTACTGTCTTATTATCTATACCTTTCCTAAGGGTTGCTAGCATGGTTAGCTTTTTTTGACTGCTGCACTGAGCAGTTATTTTCAGAGAACTACCCACAATGACTTGAAGGTCTCTTTTTTTTTTTTTTTGGAGTGGTGACAGCTAATTTAGACCCCCTTGTTTTGTATGCATAGTTGCAATTTTGTTTCCCAAAGTGCATTACTTTGCATAGGCCCTATAGTTCCAGAAGCTAAAAGAGCTTATCCATTCACTCAGGTGATGGGGTACAGAGCTATAGGACGGGCATTCTACTCCCTTTGCTGATAGGAAGCTCCTAGTGCTATGGTGAGCAGCAAGATGATATTCTGAAGTCTGAGGGGGCCACATATTTGTTCCTACAGAATATCTGTTTTAGGAGTTTTAAAAACTGGTTTTAACCCTTTCCCAGCCCGGCCATGCTTGTGGTCCAGGACAGCTAGAAAATGTACTTGCAAATGTGAAACTAATTAATCTATTTGCAAATGAGGAACCAAACAATGAAATACTGTCGAGTTGAAAATGACGCTCTTCTCCTCTCTGCCCGATAAAGTGCAATAGGATTAATGATGGACAAAGATCAGGGATTATTAGTATTACGGGAGCACCTGGAAACCTCAACCAAGATTGACCTGTAGGGTGTGTTTGTACAGCATCTGAGAGAGTCCCTGCACTGAAGAGTTTACACTCTGGAGAGACAAAGGGATTTTTACAGATAGAGACATGACTTGTCCAAGGTCTCACGAGAGTGCTGTAGTAGAGCCAGCACTTTAACCTGGATTTCCGGAGTACTGGAGTACTGCCTTAAGCACAATGCCATCCTTTCCCTCTCTCCCTTAGAGATCACTGCATTGCATTAGAATTCCAGCACTTTTGTCAGCAAAACTTCTATTGGTCAGGGGTGTGAAGAAACCACGCCCTGACCGACATACGTTTCACTGACAAGGTGCCAGTGTGGACAGCACTACTGGTGGGAGACACTCTCCTGCCAGCGTAACTACTGCCACTCATTGGGGGTGGTTTAATTATGTCAGCATGCTCCTGCTGGCATTGTACGGCTACAACAGGCTATGGCTATAGAAGTCCGACTGTTCCAGTGTCTGTAATGAGGACATCTGTGCCTGTAATGCTGACATAGCCTAAATCTCACAGCCCCTTCCAGTGGCATTATCCTCTTCACTTTAGAGAGAAATGGGAGTGCCAAACGGATGTCATCAACTTAAAAATCCCAGAGCAACCTGGAGGCATGTGGCTAGAAATCAGCAAGTCCTGAATGCAGATGCCGGCGCTTCCACTTACTGGCTACAGGGCCCTAGGGAAGTCCCTTCAGCTTCCCCATCTGTAAAGTGGAAATAATGGAACTGGCGCACCCAGTTACAGGAATGCTGCGGGGACCAATTTGCAAATGCACGTGCAATGCTTTGCAAATGTAAAGCACTATATAACTCACTGTCTCCATCTGAAAATGTGGGACCAACTGTTGTTACATGCGACCGCTACAATGACTGTCACCAAGTGAGACAGGAAGGGGTGGGGGGAGATTTCATTTTGTGTTTGTTTCCTTTAGGCATTTTTGTCATCTCGGTTGCAGTGTTTCCCCTATAGAGTCAGTTGGTCCCTTACTGAAAAGACATTGATGAACAACAACAAAATGGCAAAAAAATTCTTACAAAATATTTCATTTGTAAGGGATTTTTTTTTTTAAATTTGGGAACTTGCCATTTTAGGGGGGCTCTCTCAGAAGATGAGTGCCCCTTTAATATGCATGCAGAGAACAGAGGTCTTGTTTGTATAGATCCCTGTCAACGCAATATGATGATCGGTGTCCATAGATTTAAATTAAAGGACTCGTCCTTCCATTCATATAAATCATTCAACAAACAGTAACCTCTCACATACCTACTCTACAGGACAGACCCCTTCACATACACTCCCCCACATAAATACATAACATGCCAGTACATATACCCAGTCATGTACACGTACAGTACACAACAACCAGCCACGTGTTATACACACTATCGATACTCAACAAATTGAATGTCCATAAATGGGCACACAAACTGCTCACAGATCCCCTCGTTCATTAAAGCTTATTCCATTTCTGTCAGTTTCAGGCCTTTCCCAGCTGAGCCGGGTTTATTGTAGAAACATCAGCAGCCCCTCTTCCTTCAGCGCTGAAGGCTCCAGGTCATAATTAGTAATTTATGCAGCTTCTAATCAATGCAAAATGTGAATTTTTAATCCTCCCGGCTTTCCCTCAGGAGCCACTTTCTTGGGGGCTTGGATTTCCATGAGCAGAGAGGGTTGCAGGCCTCAGCTGTGGAAAATACCATATGGCTGCACCTTCCTGGGCATGCTTCACTGCCTGAGCCAAGCACCTGCCAATTGCTGGCTAAAGGGCAAAGTGAGAAAGTGACATGAGACTAGAGATACTTACGTAAGAATGCGTCAGAGATATCAGGGCTGCAGTTTTCAGGAGCCAAATTACGGTCTTTTGGGGTCAAATCCAGCCCCTGACACGATGTGTGCATGTTTTCCTCTCCGTGGAAACGGATGTAGCTCTACTGAACAAGTGTGGAAGGTGGCAGGGGTGAGAAGCACTGGATGTGCTCATGTAGCCCTTACGGGAGCGTTCTGCATGGCAACATGTAAGGTGTGGGTGGGGCTGGGGTGGGCGCAAAGGATTCATATTTTAGGACCTGTTGGCTAACACTGATGAAATCGGGGTTGATGTGGTTGCAGCACTTTGAGCTAAAGTCATCCTTACTTATGTAAAAAGTGCATTTTCTACTAAAGTAAGTTGCTGGGCTGGATCCTCCTAATTGCTGAATTCTGGGTCTCTGCAGACTTGGCTCTTGTGTCATCATTTACTGAGTCCAAATTCTCCACTCACTCATCCATTATAGTGTCTTGCATTCCCTTTACAGAGTCTCCTTTAGCTGTCAGGCAGTGGTGAATCAGGCCCTGGGGTACCTCTGATAAACTCATTTGCTAAAATATCCCATAGAAGACAAGAAGCCTTTGAACTCTGTTGAGTTACCTCATCACTTATGCAGGTGTTTTACTTTTGTGTATGTGATTGCAAGGAAATAAAAGAGATGGAATGGAAATAGACAGCAGCACAGGAGAAAAAATAGCCTTGTTCACAGCAATCTGAAGCAATTACCAGTCTTTAGATGGGTCTATTTGTACCTAGCCTGATTAAAATCCCCTTTTCCCCTGTCTGTAGATACATTTTGAGATCGTCAGCTGATCTAAATGAGCACAGCTACACTGACGACAGCGTTAAACTGATTTACACCACCAAGGGCATGTCTACACTAGGAAATTATTTTGAAACAGGAAATTATTTCAGAAGTTATTATTATGAAATAAGTTATCTCGAAATAGCGTGTCCACACTACAGGAAAGCCTTGAAATTAGTCCAAGGCAGGCTCCCTTAATGTGGACACACAACCTCGACTTAGAGCCCAAGGAAGCAGTGGAGAGTAATTACTTTGAATGACTCTGGGTTATTATTTCTGGGTTGTTATTTCGAATAGCAGCAATAGAGTGTCCACACTGCCATTACTTCAGAATAACTATTTCGAAATAAGTGTTATTCCTTGTGGAAAGCAGGAGTTATTATTTCGAAATAATGGGCTTGGTAGTGTGGACTTATTATTTTGAAATGAGGGGAGTTATTTCTAAATAACTCCCTAGTGTAGACCAGGACTTAGAGACCTCTCCCATAGTGAGGGCTGAGTCTCCTCTCACTTACACTAACGTGCTCACTGACTTCAGTAGAGTTCCTCCTTATTTACACTGGTGCGAGTGAGAGGAAAATCTGATACCAGAATAAATGAATTTACTGAGATCCCATTTTTTGCCTGAATTTTTAATCTGGCTGCAGCACCATCCTGGTGGATTTCACCATGTGGCGGTGGAAGGGTTTTGAAATGGCAGGACGACTCCTTGTTTTTGCTGAAACAGACTAACGCAGCTACCCCACTGAAACTTGAGAGAAGAGTACTGGCTTTGGGAGTGTCGGGCCCATGTCCCCAGGAGCCACCCAATGGAGTTAGTGTTTCATGACCTGCACCCCTGTGCTGCTGATGCTGGCTGCAGAGAGAATGCTGCTGTTGATATGTAGGTTTGAATCCCAGTTTCTCCAGAGGCAGAGCTCTTGGAACCACTCTAGCCGCTTGAGATGACCTCTACAGGTTACCCAGGTCTCAAGAAATCACTTCTCTCATCTCTGCAGTCAGACACGTCTGTGGTGACATGCAGCAACACTCGCGAACAGTTGAGGACAGGGATAATGTTGTAGGCCAGGGGTCTCCAACCTTTTTAAGCATGAGATCACTTCTTTAATTTAAGTGCAATCCAAGATCTACCTCAAATCCAAATACTCTTGCCCTGCCTCCTTTGTGCCCCTTCTCCGAGGCCCCGCCCCCTGCTCACTCCATCCTCCCTCACTTTCACCAGACAGGAGCAGCGGGTTGGGGGAGGGGCAAGCTCTGGTCTTGGATTAAGGGATTTGGAGTGTGAGAGGGGCTCTAAGCTGAGCTTGGGGCAGGCAACTGGGGTGCCAGAGGGGGTTCTAGGTGCAGGCTCTGGAAGAGAATTTGGATGCAGGGGTGCTTGCGGCTGGGGCAGGGGCTCGGAATGCAGGAGGGGGTTCATGACTGGGGTAGGGTTTTGGGATGTGGGCTCCCCCCTGCCCTGGCCCTGGCCCACTCCCAAAAGCAGCCAGCAAACTCCATCCTAAGTCCTGTTGTGCCCACACTCTGCTCTGTGGAGATAGGGTACAGGGTAGGAAAGGGGGCATCTTGACATGAGTACCCCTCCTCATGCTCCCCTGCCCTGCACAGAAAGCAGGAGGTTCCTGAGGGGACAGCTCCAAGGCAAAGGGCTGGAGATGCTCAGCAGTGGGGGGAGGGGCAGCTGAAGTGCCGGCACTTGACAGCCACTTGTCCAAACCAGTCAGGATCACCTGTCAGAGGCTCCAAGATCTACCGGTAGATCCCGATCCACTGGTTGGTGACCCCAGTAGTAGGCATTTGAAACACTGGGCATTTTACGGCATTTGAAACACTGGGCATTTTACGGCCAGCAGGAAGGACACAGTCTCTGAAACTTGAATCTGGCCAGAACATTGCTGCTAATACCCCTTCTCTTCCAAAAATATGTGCTATGGATCCTGCTGAGGATGTGCAACAAGTATGTGAAATAATAGTCTGGGTGCTGCCATTTCATTTGAAAGACGGCAGCTCTGGCAGAACAGCTTTCCCAGGACCATACGGGAGAATTGGGGTCAATACTGCCCCAGAGAGGCCAGTGCCTTTTACTGCCACCTATTGCACTTCCTGCATTTAACACCCACTAGCACTGGGACAGGGGGCATCAGTCTTGAAGCAAAAAGTGCTTCTCACTGAGTCCTCAGTGTCACTCTGCAGAATTGCTGCTGCACTGTGGCATTGGACTGACACTGTCTCCAAGGTGTGAGCATCCACGCCCACCATTCCCTGCTGCAAAAGGCACCCTAGATTTGGTATGGGGGTCGCTTCTTACTCAGAACAGGAGATACCCTCTGTCGAAGCCCTGTTATCCCATTCTGCTGCCCTGGGGAATTTCCTGAAAAGCTCTACGCATTACAGCAGACTTCAGTCAGCTTCTGAGACTTCCAACATCACAGCGCAGTTGCTATAGCTTCTAAATATTTTGCATTTGTGATAGCATCCCTGAATACACTGGTACTTGTTAAGTGCTGTTTGATGTTATATGCAGAGAAAAAAATAATCTGAGTAAACATGTTCAAATGGCTAAAAAGGCCTTTGGAGAGGGTGGACTTATATGGTGCATGTAGCAAAGTCAGCCTGTCAGTACCGGTCTAAGTCCACTTTGAACTCAGCAAAAAATGAATGTCACATTCAGATTGGATCAGCCAATAATACACATTATAAGTCCTGGTTTTTAACAAGTTTTAAAGTCTGTGTGGGTGTGTACAGCATCCTGGTGGATTTGTTCATTTATAATTCTTCGTCTTCTTTAACATTAAAATATTGTATAAACTTCTAGTGCAAACAGAAATTATGGGCTTGATGCAGAAATTACTGGGTGAGGTTCCATGGATTGTATTATACAGGAGGTCAGACTTGCTAGATAATCATAATCATCCTTTCTGACCTTAAAATCTATGGATCCCCTGAGCTTAGAACGGAAAGCTTTATTTCATCAGCTATTTTTAGATCACCTTCTCTCTATAGTTATATTTCGATTGCAGTGAAACCATAAGTTCATTTTTAAAAACACAACAACCTGCCGCATTGTTGGTGCTTCTATCGAAAAAAAAGCCTGATCGACAGTCAGTTAAATCAATAAAAAAATGCCCATTGACTTCTATGGGCTTTGTGCTAGGCCCTGGATTGTCTGCTGATATTGACAAATAAGTCTGCTATTTAGATTTACTTCTTTGAGTCCACTTCAGTGGGATTATTCCTGATTTACACAGGCGTGAGTTAAATCAGAATCAGGCTCTGGGCTCTTTAAACAAAGCAGTAATACAGAACACAGCACAAAAACCTCTCCTTGGACAGTATAAAATAAGTCAGGACTACATACAAGAAAACATTCTGTAGAGAATAAGCCAGCCTGAAGATTTATATCAAGAACTGTGGCACCCCCTAATGGTCTGTGACAGAAATCATCCTAGGAAGAATTTAAATCATCCTAGGGAAAATTCATGCGGCTGAAACCATTGTGTTCCAACTAACTTAGCCTCATAGTTTTAAATCACTTTTTTGTTAAGTGTTGTTTGCGATAATAGCCCATGGAGAATATGAACCTACAAATCTCTTTTCCTCCATTGTTTTTATGAGATTGCTCATATTTGCAGTGCTATACAGAATAATGTATTATGATAGCATTGCATTCACAGCTTTCTTACTTTTGGAAGGTCATTCGTGAAGGCTGAACTGTTTATTATTGTAGAGCACAGTTCTGTTCAGTTAATTTAGAACTATGCAGGTCAATTGGTTATTACAAGTTCGTTTGTGAGCATTAGACACACTGGTTTGTTACTGGTTTGTAAGGTTGCTCCTGAGTGTACAGGTGCGTCTAAACTGCAGGGCTTATCTCGAAATAAGCTACACAAATTGAGCTACATCAATTGTGTATCTTATTTTGAAATAGCTTGTTTTGAAATTGGGAGTGTCTACACAGCACTTATTTTGAAATAGAGCACTCTTCTTCTGACTTCCCTTATTTCTCATACACTGAGGGTTACAGGAGTTGGACTAAGAAGTCCTCCAGCTTGACAGTATTTTGACAATATTTCAAAATAACTGCTTGCAGTGTAGACGGGAACTAAATTATTGTGGAATAGGACTAGTTATTTCGGAATAGTGTTGCAGTGTAGACGTACCCTTGGTGAACAACATTTTGTTTCTGTTGTTTCATGTTTGGCAATAATGTTTTTATAATGTACAGCAGTGGTCTCCAACCTTTTTAACCACAAGATCACTTTCTCAATTTAAGTGCAATGTAAGATCTACCTCAAACACAAATATCCTTGTGCCGCTTCCTTCCCGCCCCTTCTCTAGAGCCCCACCCCTGCTCCACCCCTTCTCTGAGGCCTCACCCTGCTCACTCCTTCCCCTTCCTCCTCGAATCTCATTCACTTTCACCAGGCTGGGATAGGGGTGCAGGCTCTGGTCTTCGGCCAAGGCGTTCGGAGTGTGTGAAGGGACACCCTGAAGGTAGGGAGGTGGGGTGGATTCTGGAGTGGCCTAGGGGATAGGGCATTTGCCTGGGGAGTGCAGGGTTGGGAGCCTGAGTTCCCCCTGGCCCATACTCCACCCACTCAAGCAATTGCCTGGCAGGCAACACCAGTTGTCCCAGGGATGGAGCTAGCACCTGCATTAGGAAGGCAGGATAAGGGACCATCTGAAGATAAGGCAGCAGGATGGGTCCTGGAGTAGATGAGGGAATAGGGTATTCACCTGGGGAGCAGAGGGGGGTGGGTTCAAGTCTTGCCCACCCTGGGAGCAGCAAGGGTTAGCACTAGCTTGCACATTTGGAAATCAGCATAAAGGGACCTATGGGAGGTGGGGTGGGATCTTCAGTGAACTTGGCAATAGGACATCAGCCTCTGGAGCACAGGGTGGTGAACTCAAGTTCCCCCACCCAGGCAACAGCCTAGCAGCTAACACCAGCTGCCCCAGGGATGGAGTGGGCTCCAGTATTAGGAAGGCAGGATAAGGGACATCATAGAGATGGGTTGAGTTCTGGAGTGGCTCTGGGGAGCACAGGGTTGTGAGCTTGAGTCCTGCCCACCCTGGGAGGGGCTGGACAGCCAACATAAGCTGGCTTCCATATCACAAAGACAGGATAAGGGACCCTCTGAAGGTAGTAGGGAGGTGGGCTGGGTTCTGGAGTGGCTTACAGGATAGGGCATACACCTGGGACATGTAGGGTGCTGGGCTCAAGTCCCATCCACCCTGGGAGCAGCCAGACAGCTGACCCAGGGATGGGTTGGGTTGGGCTCCTGCACTAGGAAGGCAGGATAAGGAACACCCTCAAGGCAGGGAGGTGGGGTGGACCAGGGGATGGGGCATGCAGGGTGATGGGCCCAAGTGCCTCCACCCATCCTGGGAGTGGCCAGACAGCCCCCCAAGGGATGGAGCAGTGAAGTTAATGCAGGCTTACTCCTGCCCTGGCCCTGCACCACTTCTGAAAAAAGCTGGCATGTGCTCCATGTGCTGCCCCTCCTCTACAGGCACCAACCCCACAGCCTCTACTGGCCACAGTTCTCCATTATTGATCAATGGGAGCAGTAGGACTGGTGTCCACAGGCAAGGACAGCATGTGGAGGCCCCCTGCTCTGCCTCCCTCAGGGGCTGCAGGGACATGCCAGCCACTTCCAGGAGTACAATTCGTCCAGACACAACAGGTTAAGCATTTTGGAACTCACTACCCAAAGAATTAAATGTAAGCACAAGAGAGAAATGAAAGAAATGCACAGACCAGTCACAAACTAAAAATAACCCACTTTGCAAGCAGTAAATGTAGTAACATTCCCCCACCCCCATACGTGTTGGGTCAGGAGATGAGAGGGAAGGACAATGTGTGTTTGTGAGAATGACAGACACACACGCACTGTGTGAGAGTGACAGAGATTTGCATTGCCAAGCTCCTTCCATCCCCTTTTCTCTGTGTGGAGACAGGGTACAGAACTGGGAGGAGGAGGGACACCCTGACATCAGTGCCCCCCCCCTCTTCTCCTTCCCACACCCTGCACAGCAAGCAGGAGACTCCCAAGGGGCAGCTCCAAGGCAGAGGGCAGAAGCAACATGACAGGGTGGAGGGGCAACTGAAGTGCCACCTGTCAGAGGCTCGAAGATCTACCGGTTGATCCCGAACTACTGGTTGGTGACGACTGATGTACAGTTTGTTATTTTAAGACAATTGAATCAAATTTTGTGTCAAATTTTTCACTACATTATAAAAACTTTTCAGATTACAGCTTCATTTCTGAAATGTTCACTAAGACTACTACATACTTAAACTCAAGGAGTGCCAAAATACAAGTTGGCCCAGGGCACCACTTTCCCTAAGGTTGACCCTGGTGAGGAAGTGGAGTCTGTGGGAAGTGGAACTTAGGGGAGAGGGGAAGGAGGGTGCTTGGGGAGGGGAAACTTTATGGGAGGAGAAAAAGCGGGTCCCCCAGGAAGGGAGCATAGCGAACAAGAGCAGCTAACGGGAGTTTGAAGAGGGAAATCTCCGGATGAGGGAGGAGTGATTATGTGATCCATGGGGTAAGTGGCTGTCTGGAGCGTGTGTGTGTTTGTATTTGAAAGATACTGTCATGAGCTTGTTTGCAAGTTCGTGTGCTGAGCTTGTTGGTTTGGAGGACCATGTGCTGAGCACCGTGTGCTGAGGCTAGCAGCCTGCTAAGCAAAGCTGAGAGCTTCTTAATGAGAATCCTTTTCACATCCATCAAGCCTTAACCAGGGGGCAGTGCTATAAAAGCCCACTCCTAAGTGACCTGGGAGGTTAGTGAACAGGGGCAGCTAACAGAGGAGTTTGGCAAGCGAGTTCTCCGGGTAAAGGAAGAATGACTACGTGACCTTTAGGGTAAGAGAATGTGTGTTGGGTGTTTGTGTGTGTGTGTGGGGGGGGGGCAGGTAACAGGGGACTTTTGTGAGGGAGTTTACAGGGGGAGTTTGAAGGGGGCTAGATACACTTGGAATTCTTTAAAACTTCTTTAAACTCAACTAAAACCAAAACCACCTGATTTTTAAAAAGCTACCAAGAAACTAATTAGCTGTAGGAGTAAAAAGAGAATGCAGGGAGAAGCCCAGCACCAGTGTGGGGGCCATCCTGTTTATTTCACTCAATGTAGCAGATATGATTACCTGCCCTATAGACAGATGAGAGGAGCTACGGGACACAGAGAGGTATGTAAATGAGACTTTCTGGGACACCGTAGAACAGTCCCACCTCCAGTCAGAAAGCCCCTGTGCTGTTGAGAAGGGTGAAGAGCTCAGAGAAGGTGAACATCCAACTGGAGCAGAGGGAAATGATTCCATAGTTGGGACCCTCCTTCCAGATGATGTCGTGGTATCCTCACACACTGAGGATACCTCTCTGGGGGAGGGAACGCCAGTTATTAGGAAAAGGCAGGTGTTAGTAATGGGAGGGCTCGATCATTAGAAACATAGACAATGGGGTTTGTGATGACCAGGAGAACCATATGGTGACTTGTCTGCCTGGTGCGAAGGTCGTGAGTCTCTTGAAACATCTAGATGCACTTATGTGTAGTTCTGGGCAGGAGCCGATGGTCGTGGTACATGCAGGTATCAATGACATATGGAAGGGCAGGACAAAGGCCAATTTTAGTCTGTGAAGAAAAAGATCAAAATCCAGGACCTCAACTGTGGCATTTTCTGGAATGCTTCCAGTTCCACGAGCAGGGCCAGGTAGGCAGGCAGAAGTGCAGGGTCTCAATGCATGGATGAGATAATGGTGTAGGGAGGTTGGGTTTAAATTTATTAGGAACTGGGGAAACTTTTGGGAAAGGGGGGGCCTATACAGAAAGGATGGGCTCCACCTAAACCAAAATAGAGCCAGGTTGCTGGCACATAAAATAAAAAATGTTGTAGAGCAGTTTATAAACTAAGGGCTGGGGAAAGCCGACAGGTGCAGAGGCGCACATGGATCGGACAGAGACATCTCTTGGGGAGAGTCTATAAATGGAGATTTTCTATGTCCTAGTACAGAGGAGACAATGAAAGATAAGATATGGGTAAGATCTGATGAGAAACAATCAAATGAAAAGAGTCCCATTCAATCACATTTGATAACGGCAGACAGCTAAATAGTGACAAGTTCTTAAAGTGCTTGTGTACAAATGCTAGAAGTCTAAATAATAAGAAGGGTGAACTTGAGTGTCTCATATTGAATGAGACTATTGATATAATAGGCATCACAGAAACTTGGTGGAATGAGGACAATCAATGGGACACCAGGGTACAAAATATATCGGAAGGACGGAACAAGTTGTGCTGGTAGGGGAGTGGCACTATACATGAGAGAAAATGTAAATTCAAATGAAGTAAAAATCTTAAATGAACCAAACTGTTCCATAGAATCTCTATGGATAGTAATTCCGTACTCTAATCATAAGAATATAGCACTAGGGATGTATTACCAACCGCCTGACCAGGAGAGTGATCGTGACTATGAAATGCTAAGGGAGATTAGAAAAGCTATAAAAATAAAAAACTCCATAATAATGGGGGATTTCAACTATCCCCATATTGACTGGGTACACGTCATCTCAAGACGGGACACAGAGATGAAGTTTCTTGACACTTTAAATGACTGCTTCTTGGAGCAGCTGGTTGTGGAACCCACAAGAGGAAAGGTAATTCTTGATTTAGTCCTAAATGGAGCGCAGGATCTGGTCTAAGAGGTGAATATAGCTGGACTGCTTGGAAATAGTGACCATAATACAATAAAATCTAACATCCCAGTGGTGGGGAAAACACCACAGCAGCATTTAATGCCACCACTGGCATTTAATTTCAGAAAGGAGAACTACACAAAAATGAGGAGGTTAGTTAAACAGAAATTAAAAGGTACAGTGCCAAAAGTAAAATCCCTGCAAGCTACATGGATACTTTTCAAAGACACCATAATAAAGGCTCAACTTAAATAAACATTGAGGTGGCAAAATTTGCAGATGATACCAAACTTCTCAAGATAGCTAAGACCAAAGCAGACTGTGAAGAGCTTCAAAAGGATCTCACAAAACGAGGTGATTGGGCAACAAAATGACAAATGAATTTTAAAGTTGATAAATGCAAAGTAATGCACATTGGAAAACATAATCCCGACTACACATATAAAGTGATGGGGACTAATTCAGCTATAACTACTCAAGAGAAAGATCTTGGAGTCATTGTGGATAGTTCTCTGAAAACATCCACTCAACATGCAGCAGCAGTCAAAAAGCAAACAATGTTGGGAGTCATTCAAAAGGGATAGAGAATTAGACAGAGAATATATTATTGCCCCTAGATAAATCCATGGCACATTCACATCAGTGTGCTGATGTGGTTGCCTCATCTCAAAAAAGATATCTTGGCATTGGAAAAAGTTCAGAAAAAGGCAACAAACATGATAGGGGTTTGGAACGGCTGCCATATGAGGAGAGATTAACAAGACTAGGACTTTTCATCTTAGAAAAGAAGAGAAGAGGGGATATCATAGAGGACTATAAAATCATAAAAGGTAGGGAGAAAGTAAATAACGAAAAACTATTTACTTGCTCCTATAACACAAGAACTAGGGGTCACCAAATGAAATTAATAGGTAGCAGATTTAAAACAAACAAAGGGATGTTTTTCTTCACACAGTACACATGGTCTGTGGAACTCCTTGCCAGAGGATGTCATACAGGCCAGGACTTTAACAGGGTTCAAAAAAGAACTAGATACATTCATGGAGGTTAGGTCCATCAATACTTATTAGCCAGGATGGACAGGGATGGGATCCCTAACCTGTGTTTGTCAGAAACTGGGAATGGGTGACAGCAGGGAATCACTTGATGATTTCCTGTTCTGTGAACTCTCTTTGGGCTTCTGGCATTGGCCACTGTCAGAAGACAGGGTACTGGGCTAGATGGACCTTTGGTCTGACCCAGTAGGGCCATTCTTATGGTTTTATGAGAACCTGATGGGAGGAGGCAAGAAAGGTCTCCAGGGAGAGGGAACCTCAGGGGAGGGGAACCTGAGGGGAGATGGGATGGGAAGTCCCTGGGGAGAGGAACCTGAGAGGAGATGGGATGGGAGGTCCCTGGGGAAGGGAAACCCAAGGGGAGGGGGTCCCTGGGAAGGGCAGCCTATGGGAACAGGAAAAGAATACCCAGGAAAGGGAACCTGAGGGGTCCACTAAGGGAAAGAGGCTGGAAACTCCTGCCCCAGATGGAGGCTCCAATGATCCAGGCTGCATCAATGGGCAGCTTCAGACAAATCGCTCTGTCATTCTGGAATGGTCCAGGGGATCCAGCGGCCTCATGCCCATTCACATGCGCAATGACCAGGGACCCAGTTCTTCCTGGTGAAAGTTCAGCCATGGGCAGTGGGTATAATGGGCCAGGGGAAACTAAGGCCCCCTGTCAAGGCTGATTCCCCACTCTGGCATGATGAATGCAGAAGTGGGGGCCCGCAAAAGTACCCCAAAACCTTATCTTTACAGGCTTTGGTATAAAACTTCCCCCCAAAATCTTAAAAACCTAGATTTTTGGGATAAAAGTCCGTTGCCACCACCCAAGTAATGGTAAGAAAACCAGGGAAGAGATCACTTGGGAAATCTCAGCCCTAAAGTAAAACCAGGACACAAAAATTAACCAATATCAGGTTAATAAAAAAGAAAGAACTTTTATTATCACCACAATACTCCTGTTACAAGCATAATGACTAGATGGAAACATCACCGATTAATTTAGTCATGGGGGACTCCCATGGGCCAAAAACTTAGTTACAAAGGAGAGGAAAACCCATTTTTAAATGCACAGACATCAGATTCCCATTCCCAAATCATAAAACAATAAAAATGGATTTATCTAAACTTTACCCTACTTACCAATAGTGAAGAATCTTTTCTTGGAGAGAAGAGTCTTTTCTTGTTGTCTGTCTGCCTCAGTATCTGGAGAACAACTGCCCAGGGACAAAGGAGGGAAAAACCAAAAATTCCTTTGTCCCAGTTTGAAATCCCTATCTGCATTTCTATTGGCTGACTGCTACTTGGCTAGGTACAGTTAACCCCTTAGTCCCCAGGCTGTTGGCCATCCCTCATGATCATGACACCCCCAAACCCAGGTGGGATGGAAAGGAGAAGTATGGGTGGGGCATCAAGCACAAGGGGTGGGACTAGAGGTCTAGCCTCCCTGAAAGCCAGGGGTTTTCAGAGTTCGCCTGTGTGCCTGGATGAACTGCAGTGGGATATGATTGTGAGAGGGGCTGTTCCTGAGAACCGGTTCCCCTTAAGCTGCCTCACGTCAGCCGCCCAAAGACACTCGACACACCTTGCTCCCTGTGCCTCAGTTCTCCATCTGTAAAGTGGGCTGAATAACTTGGCCTTTCTCTGACCTGCTGGAACCCAACTCACTCCGGGCTCTGGACAGCTCACTACCAAGGCTGCAGATGGGAGCAAAGGAACCAAAGGGGATTACATGGGCTGTCATCCCCTTTGGGCAGGGCAAGTCACCAGCAGCAAATCAACATGTCAGCCCCACGTTGGCCAAACCATCCCTCGGAGCGGGAAGAAGGGGGCTGGCCAGCAGCAGCTCCTCGAGGAGCCCCTGGTCCCAGCCAGACCCCTCTTCCAGAGTGAGATCTGGAAATGTGGTCTCCTACTCAGATGAGCCGGCTCTTCCCTTTTATCCCCTTGCTCCAAGCCTGTTGCAGATGGAGTGGGGAAGGGAAGATGGGGCCCAGGGCAGCTCATTTACCCCTTCCTGCCCATGATGGGTTTCTATACCCCCCCTCTGCATACTTCAGGGCTGGGACCCTCACTAATGATGTGTGTGTGGAATGCCCATCAGAACGGGGCCCTCCAGTTGCTTCTGCAATACACATAATTAATAGGAAGAAACAATTTTATCTTCTAGTGCTGAACGCCATGCCTGCAATTGTGCCCAAGAGCCAGGCCCCAGGGATCGATTTCTGCGGGGTGAATGAATATTACTACATCGTCCGCTCTGACCTGGGCTGCTACATGAGGTCGACCAATTTCAAGGAAGGCAAAGATCTGACTGTGTATGGCCTGCACCCCTCCTGCCAGGGCGGGGAGCACTACCTGGTCCACAAGGACGACCTCTTCTATATCATCAAAGGCGGGGCTTTTAGCCACGTGTTGAACATGAGAACTGGATACAGGTGCCGTGGTCTACAATCTCCACCCCAACTGCCAGGGAGGAGACCATTATCTCTCGGCCTTCGGGCATTTCTACATCACCTTCCAGAGCAAGGGAGTCTACCGCAAGGTCACCGACATGAACACCGATTCCGATGCCGTCGAATACTGCACCCCTCCCCCAAAATAAACAGTTCTGCACACGTTATTTTGCAATTTGGCACAATTCCACCTATTGTATTTGTCCAAATAACATTCTATAATCACACCAGTTTCAATTCTTTGGGTAATTTATGTCAAACTACCTATAACAATAGAGACACAAAAATCCCTTGTTTCTCTACCCTTTCCTTGGCAGAGGAAGGCAGAGGGGTCAGACACCCGCACCCCTACCCACACCCAGACACTCATCCCCCCCACACCACCATGCGGGAGCAGGGGCAGCAAATTCTATGGGTCCATGATGCCCAGGCTCCAGGAATATTCCTGGTCCAGAGGCTTCCCACTTGCTCCGCGTGGCTGCCAGCACATCCCTATGAATCTGGGGAGGGTCCCTACACCCTGCCCCTGCCCCTGCTCCAAGCTCCCTTGTGGCCATTGGTGTTGCAGGGCCCGTGCCTATTTGCAGCCATGCGCAGAAACCCTCCCCACTACCACCTAGGAACCACTGCCAGAGGGGGTGCTCCAGGTAAGCACCGCTCCCCTCTCCCCACTCCCCCTCCTACACCCCCTCCCTCACATCCCTCCTAGAGTCTGCACTCCTTCCCCTCCCCCACACTCCTTTCTGCCCCAAAACTCCTGGTCAGAGCCTGCACCCCTCATCTCCTTATCTACCCCCACCTCATATCCCAGCCCAGAGCCAGCACCCAGACCCTGTCCCACACCCACCAGAGCCCAACCCCTCATCCCTCCTGCACCCAAACTCCTTCTCAAAGCCTTCACCCTGCCAATGTTCCCTCTAATCTTTTCCATTCATGTGTAGAATACATTTTATGTGCACCAAGGCCTGTGTAAATGTGTACCACCAGGAAAAACACAAACCCAGTTGTGGGTGCTCTGCCAATCAGCTGGGTGGCACTGGAATGGCTCCTGAGCCAAGCACCTGGCTTAGAGGGAACACTGCTCTGCCCCCCAATCCACAGCCCCAACCCAGTGCTCAAACTCCTTCCCAGAGCCTGTGCCCCTCCCACACCCAAACAACCTCCCCATGCCTTAGGCAGGTGAGGAGGGGGGTTCTGGGCACCACCACAATGTCTACAAACCTGAGCCCCTGCCCTGGAGCCCAGGGATCCAGAGGGAGAAACAGCTGGCTGCTCTGTCCCAGCCTTGCACGGAGATTCCTGCTCCACCCTCTCCTTCGCTGGAAACTGCAGCTACTCGGACCCCACTAGCTCCAGTGTCTGACAAGCTTGGCTTTGCCGGGCCCTGCAGCCCGGCATGGTGGCCAGCAGCTCTGCAGCCTGTTTCCGAGGGGGCGGGAATGGAAGGAAATTCTGTGTGCACAACATTAATTTCTGTGCAAATTGTGAATTGTGCCATGGGGTAGAATTCCCCCAGGAGTAATATGCCCCCCAGTGCCAGGGGGTTTTTACGCACCAGGGCTCAGCCACACCTCTGGGGCTACTCCCCATAGATACTGTGCGAGCTACACTTGTGCAAATAAGTGTTCAGAAGCAAATCACACATGAGGTCCTAGTGCAGATGTTGCTCTTGCTACATTCTCTTGTCACTCGGGAATGAGTGGTTTGCTCAGAGAGGAATCGATCACTTCTCTGCAGCTGGGATTTTAGGCCTGACTTGGGCGTCTAACTCCCAGACGTAATGAAACAACCACTGCTCGTGTTGGTTACCACACGACCAACACGTTGTCGTAACAACCACTTACAGACTAACAAAAATATAGATGGTATCATGAGCTTTCATGAGCAAAACCCACTTGCTCACTCCACTCATCTGAGGAAGTGGGTTTTGGCTAGGAAAGCTCATGATACCATATATATATATAGTTAGTTAGTTAGTCTCTAAAGTGCTACAAGACCACTCGGGGTTTTTTTTTTTTTCTCATTACAGACTAAAACAGCTCCCCCTGCGAGACTCCTAGACCTTATCTACTGCTTTGAGATGGGAAAGAAAGCCTTCCGCAGCAGGCAGAGCCCACCACCCCTCAATGATCGGCACAAATTGCACAGTGAAAAAGAAAAGGGGGGCCAAGAGCCCCAGTCCCATGGGATTGTGTGTCGCTTTCGTTTCAGCAGGTCATTACTTTCATCTCTGAATTAGCTAAGTCGGTTTTCACAGGGGAAGGTTTTTACTAGTAGCTGTGTCCCCAGAATCCAACTTCATCTTGGTATCTTTGTGTCCATGAAGTTCCCGGAGGCGTAAAATAAAGTGGCTTGTGCAGCATTTCCTCCTTCTGTGGTGTGAATGTCCCATAACCGGAGGTGTGCGGGTTGGGAGGGATCTGGTACCAACATTACCCAGCTGGTTTCATCAGTCCAGTTCCAAAGAGCTGGACATGAGGCAATAGTGACAAGTAGCCAAGAGAAACGAGACCCAGGTGAAAAACGAGCTTTGGGTTTTTCCAGTTAGCTTCAGAACTCAGGGCATCTGGGGGAGGGGACAGGGCATCTGGGAGACTCTGGGTGAGTAGTAGAGTGCAGGGGCAGGTTGAAATGGTGTGGGGGGGGTCTGAGCAGGTAGTAGGGTGAAGGAGCAGCCTGGGGTGGGAGAGCGGGGTCTGAGCGGGAGGGAACAGGGGATTAGAACTCCTACCTGGCACAGGGGGACCTCAGGTGGCTCAGTGCTACCTTACATTTGCATACATCTCCCTCTGCATTAAAGGTCTAGAAAACATGACCTATGAGGGAAGCCTGAAAGAACTGGGCTTGTTTAGTTTAGAAAAGAGAAGACTGAGAGGGGACATCAGAGCAGTTTTCAGGTATCTAAAAGGGTGTCACAAGGAGGAAGGAGAAAAATTGTTCTCCTTGGCCTCTGAGGATAGGACAAGAAGCAATGGGCTTAAATTGCAGCAAGGGAGGTTTAGGTTGGACATTATGAAAAACTTCCTACCTGTCTGGGTGGTGAATAAATTGCCTAGGGAGGCTATGGAATCTCCATTACTGGAGATATTTAAAAGCAGATTAGATAGATCTATCAGGGATGATCTAGATGATGCTTGGCCCTGCCGTGAGGGCAGGGGACTGGACTTGACGACCTCACGAGGTCCCTTCCAGTTCTAGGGTTCTATGATTTTCCCCCTCTCCCCCTCCCCCCACGATTCCCAGCTAATAGGAGTGAAGTGGATGGAGCCTGGAAGCAAGTGCAGGGACAGAGCTTCCCTGTGCTGCCATGACAAGACACTTCCTCTCCCCTGCAAGGCAGAGCCCGCCAGACAGCTGAGGCTTGCCTTGATCCAGCCCACGAGGCTCTGGGCTTCCCGTCCCTGCAACAGGGAGCCGATGTTGGTGCTCCAGCCACATGGGGAAGCCAAGGCTCAGAATCTCATTGACTGGCTGGAGCACCAGCACCGGCTTGCCCCACTGCAGGCGGGGGAGGGGAGAGCCTAGCAGGCCGGATCAAGGCAAACCCCTCCAGCCCACAGTCTGTAGGTTCCCCATCCCTGCTAAGGCTTGCAAAAGGTGCTCTATAAATTGGGCAAACCTAGCTGGCCCTGCAGGTTGGACTACCGAGTGTGAAGAGCAGAGGGCACCAGAGCGCTGTGCTGAAACACCCTCAGGTGGACACAGCAGGTGTGAACTAGAGTTGCCAACTCTCCAGGATTAGCCTGGAGTCTCTAGGACTGTGCATGAAAGTGTGTTATTAGAGGGATGCTCATGAGATCTGGATAACTGCCTAGGCTTGCTCCCCTGTTCTTATTCAGAAAAGTCAACTTAGATCATAGAACAGGCCTGCACACCTTGGAAAGCGACGAGGGCCATATTACTCCAAAGAAAACAGCTGCGGGCCACAAGTAGAGATGCTCTCCCAAAAAATACCAAACACATGGCTAAAAATTTTTGTTGAGCAAAAAAAAAAAAAGAAAAAAACACGTGTCTCCACTTGGTCCCCTGGCATTTATCTCTCCTTCACTCTGCCCCTTGGTGTCTTCCCCTTTCTCCTGACTTGACTCCCTCTCTTCAGCACAAGCCCCTTCCCCTCCCCTACCTGGCTTCTGCCTTTTTGAATCCGGCAGTTGCTGGCCATGACATCACGATGTCATGCCAGCATCCTGGCATCTGCTGGCATCCCGCCCGCTGGCTCGGCGGTGAGAATCGCCGCACTTCCCCCTCCCTGGAGGCGCTCTGCTCCTCTGCCTGGCTGGCAGATCGGATGGGGCCGCGCCACCCATGGTTGTCACGGGCCGCACAGTGAGCCCCTGTGGGTGGGCCGTATGTCGTGCAGGCCTGTCATAGAATCATAGAAGTGTAGGGCAGGAAAGGGACTTGGAATGTCGTCAAGTCCATATCCTTGTTCTCAGGCTGGACCAAGTCAACCAAAACTGTCCCTGTCTGGTGTTTGTCTAGCCCATTCTGGAAATCTTGTCATGAGGGGGATTCCAGAACCTCCCTTGGAAGCCTCTTCCAGAATTAACTGCCCTTGTATTTAGAAAGTTTTTCCTAATAGCTGACATATATCTCCCCGACTGCAGACTGAGCCTATTTGTTCTTGTCCTACCTCCAGTGGAGATGAAGAACAATTAACCACATTCTTCTTTCTAACAGCCCCCTCAGCCTTTTTTTTCCTCCTGAGTAAACGTGCCCAGTTTTTTGTAACCATTCCTGATAAGTCAGTTTTTAAATCTTTTCTCACTTTTGTTGCTTCCTTTTGAAATCTCCTATTTGTCTACATCTTTCCTAAAATGTGGGTCCCAGAACTGAAAACAATATTCCATCTGAAGCCGCACCAGCGCCGAAGAAAGTGAGACAATTGCCTCCCACATCTTACATACAACATTCCTGTTAATACACCCCAGCATATTAGCCTTCTTCACAATTACAGTGCATTATTGAATCATATTCCACTTATGATCCTCTCTAACCCCTAGATCCTTTTCAGCAGTACTACCATCTAGCCAGCTGTGCCCTATTTTGCAATTTCCCTTCTTACAAGAAGTATTTTGCAAGAAGTATTTTGCACTTGTCTTTATTGACTTTTGTTTTGTTGCTTTCACACCAATTCTCCAATTTGTTGAGATCATGTTGACTTCTAATCCTGTCCTCTGCACACTCCAGATAGAATTCTGCAGCAGAAATTAAAAATTGTGTCCCCCCCCCTGCAAATTGTGCACACAATAAAAAAGTTTACAAATTTTATTTATTGATCAATAAATGTGGAGGCTCCATCATGGCAGTGGGGAGGGGTAGATCTCTCTTTTGCATGGTGGTAGGAGAAGACCTGCAGCCCTCTCCCCGTCACAGGACATGGATGTGTCGGTGAAGCTGAGCCCAACCCTGACACAGTGCCAAGGCTGGGCCTACCCCCAGAAACATCCTGAGATCCCTCCACAGCAGCAGCACCACATGTGAGTGGGCAGGCTCAGCCCAGCAGGGTGTAAGTGTGGAGGGGCTTGGTGTAGGCAGAGAGAACTCTGAGCAGAGCTGTCTGGGTGCAGAGAGGTCTGGGTGTTTGAGGGACCTCAGTACACAGGGTCTCTGAGGGCTTCTGAGTGCAGGGCCAATGGAGCTCTGCAGAGGGGCCAGGTGATGGTGGCTGTACCTCACCAGGAGGCTCTTGGTGTGTGTGGGGTGTGTGTGTGTGGGGCTTAGTGGGACGGAGCTAGCTTCTTACCTGTTCATGGAGTCAATGGCTGTGAGACAACCCCTTCTAATCACAGGGGTAGATCTCTCTTTTGCATGGGCCATGGTTGAATGGCAGCCTCAGGGAGGCAAACTCCAGCCCTACCCCTTCTGCCCAAGACCCATCCTTACCATGCCCACTACAGCCCAGCCCCCATTGTGGCTGCTGGGCCCCTGCCCCAAGCTCCCAGCTGCCCCAATATGGCCATTGGCCCTTGCCAAAGTAGCATCTCCCCCCTGCCCCAATTCTTGGACTGTTGTGCAGCCTCAGCTCTACCTCCCTGACCCCTGGAGTGCCAGGCAACCCCAGCTCCCTCCTGGCTCCTGGGGCTTTAGGATGATTTTGTGGTTAATCCACAGCATCATGTGCTGGTGTGCTAGCTTCTATTCCTGGTTCTGCCATTGACTCACAATTTGACTTTGGGCAAGTAAGCACCATTCTGTGCCTCAGTTTCCCTATAGAATATGTATAATTTTGACCTACTTTCCTGGGGAATGAAGTAAAGAAGCTTAATTCATTAATATTTACAAAGGGCTTTGAAATTGTCAGGTGAAAAATACTATAAAGATGCAAATTATTAATGTATTATTTGTAGTTATTCTGGGCAAGGCTCTATAACCTAGGAGACACAGGGTCCTGTGAAAGTCAGACTCTGTTATACACAGTAATATGCTTTATGAACTCACTTCTCCCACTTCATAATTTTAAGCATTTAGTTCTGCTTTATTAATCGCTAATATCCATCCTCCAGTTACCCACTGTTTTGTTTCAGTGTTAAGAAATTAAAATTCATGATTATTTTATGGTTATGTGAGTTTGTTGTGTGTAATTGTTGGTTTTTATTTGTTTTTATGCTAACATGGTACACATAGTTAAATGTCTCAGAATGGATCATGTAGGCAGAGTGTGAAATGTGCTCTTGCTTTTTAAAGCAGAGGGGATAAGATCTTAAATTGTTTTTCAGATCAAGATTTCAGGGGGAAGTCTCTGGAGGTATCATTGTTCTGAACTGGGAGTCTTTAAATGTTCTAATTTGTATGTTAAAGGATGCTGGGAGGCAGTTTTATCTGGTGGGTAAAACAATAGACTCCAGAGATGGAAAAGAATTTTAGATTATCCAGTTTACCTCCTTGTAAGTGGAGGTGCTGGGTGAGAGTCAGGACTCTTGGGTTCTATTCCTGATTTACTGTGTATCCTCTTCTGCTCAGCTTTCCCTCAATAGTTTCTTCTCAAAGACACACAATTTACTTGCATACAAAAACCAACCTACGAACTAGTCAAGCTATTGCTTTGACAAGCTGGGAAAGGAAGAGAGATTTCAACTGTTATTTTTAACTAACTGGGAGAAGCTCAGATGCTAATTTGATGTGGGCATTATAATAAGTACCTAAGTAGATAGATAGACCTTTAGCAAACGATTTCACCTATAGCCTTTATATTCCCCATCTGTAAAATGGGGCCATTCTAACCTAAACTGTCTATCTAATCTGAATTAATTTATCTAATTGATCTAATTTGCTTTATACAGCACTTGCTCCTGTGTTATCCAAATGCTGATGAAGAAGGCTAACATTTTCAAAAGTGGCCACTGATTTTGAGTGCCTCAGCTAGAATCAGACCCAGCTCCTACTGAAGGAAATGGAAGTACTCCCACTGAATTCACAGGGATTTGTCAGGCCTTTTTTTGGTGCTCAGCAGTGCCGTGGTCATGGGTGGGTCTGACTGGGCTGAGGCCTACCTGCTTTGCATCCAGGCCCACCCACACAGGCCCCCATGGGCTCTCCTTGTGCCCCAACTCTTGCCCTGCTCTGCCAGGGCTTACCCCACTCTGGCCAGAAATTGGGGCTGGGGTGCCAGGGTTTAACCCCAGCCCCCCATGATTGCCCACTCACCCGAAGTCAGGAGCCACCCAAGTGGGCCCTTCTGGCTACGTCACTGGTGCTCAGTTGTTGCTTTACGCCATATTTTCAAAGGTCCTGATACTTGTGTTACTTTTGCCTTCAGCTAGGGTAGTGGGTTACTATATCTTCTGAAAACCAAGCCCAAAATGACTCAGATGGGGCACCTCAAAAAGGAAGGCACTCACTATTGGTGGCTACTTTTGAAAATGTTGCTCTAAATGTCTGTGAAGCTCTTGGAGGTTACCAGACGAAAAGGACAGTATTATCACCCTCAGAGCCAATGAAACTTCTTTTTTATTCCCGACTCCCGCCTGAATTTTTGACCTTGCAAGCAGGTAAAATATCACACTGTTCCTGTTGAACTTAATGAGCATTTGTTCTACCACAATGCGTTTCTTCTCTTTGCCATCCTGCAGCACCATTTTTCATTGCTTCAGGCTCATAATAAAGTAAGATATTAAAACAGTTTTACTAGGAGGAATGGGCTTTTTTGTACACTAGTAAAATAGCAACACTCAGAATTATTGCTTAGGGCATTAGAGAGACAAGATGGGTGAGGTAATATCTTTTATGGGATCAACATCTATTTGTGGAAGAGACAAGCTTCCACAGAGGTTTCCAAGTTTGGACAAGTCTTGGAGCATTTTTACAGAACTCGGCAGTGCAGAATACTGGGGTGTGCACCAAAGTGCTGCTCTGTAGCTCCCCTGGGGATGGTTTGGGCATGAACTGAACAGTTCCTAGTTTGCATTAACATATAGACCCCTGCACACAGGACTGCATTAGTACAAATTAGGAACCTCTTAGTTTACACAGAGTTGCCAACTCTGGCTGAAACTATTCCAGAAGACTTCCTGCCCCCCTCTCCCAACATGATGTAATGTCACTTTTCTATTAAAGTCTCCAGAATTGCTGTCAATAGTCACCATGAGAGTCATGCTGACTCCAAGGGTGCTTCTGCACAGCAAAGTTTTTTTGGAATAACAGCTGTTATTCCAAAATAACTATGCGAGCATCTATACAGCAATTCCGTTATTGCAAAATAATTTCAAAATAACGGATGGCTTATTCCGACTTCTGTAAGCATCATTCTACGAAGAATAACGCCTATTTGGAAATAGCTATTTTGAAATAAGGCATGTGTAGACGCTCCACTGCTGCTATTTCGAAATAGACCCTCACCAGGGCCATTCTAAGTTATTCCTCTTGGGGCTCTAAATCAAGATAGCATGTCTACATTAGGGAAGCCTGCCTTGGGCTAATTTTGAAGCTTCACTGCAGTGTAGACGTGCTGTTTTGAAATAAGCTATTTAAGAATAACTGTTCCAGAATAGCTTATTCCAAAATAACTGTGCAGTGTAGACATACCCCAAGAGACTCCAGGCTAATCCTGGAGAGTTGGCAACTCTATTTCACACCTGCTGTATCCACCTGAGAGTGTTTCAGCACAGCACTCTGGTGCCCTCTGCTCTTCATACTGGGTAGCCCGACCTGCAAGGCCAGCTAGGTTTGCCCAATTTATAGAGCACCTTTTGCGAGCATTAGCAGGGAGGGGGAACCTACGGCCTGCGGGCTGGAGGGGGTTGCCTAGATCCAGCCCACGAGCTCTTCCCTCCCCCGCCTGCTGTGGGGCAAGCCGGTGCTGGTGCTCCAGCCAGTCAATGAGTTTCTGAGCCTTGGCTTCCCCATGTGGCTGGAGCACCGATGCTGGCTCCCTGCTGCAGGGAGGGGAAGCCCAGAGCCTCGTGGGCTGGATCAAGGCAAGCCTCAGCCTTGCAGGGGAGAGGAAGTGGCTTGTCATTGCAGCGCAGGGAAGCTCTGTCCCTGCACTTGCTTCCAGGCTCCATCCACTTCACTTCCCATTGGCTGGGAATCCTGTGTGTGTGTGGAGGGGGAATCATAGAACCTTAGAACTGGAAGGAACCTCGAGAGGTCATCAAGTCCAGTCCCCTGCCCTCATGGCAGGGCCAAGCACTGTCTAGATCATCCCTGATGGATCTATCCAACCTGCTCTTCAATATCTCCACTGGTGGAGATTCCACAACCTCCATAGGCAACTTATTCACCACCCTGACAGGTAGGAAGTTTTTCGTAATGTCCAACCTTAGCCTCCCTTGCTGCAGTTTAAGCCCATTGCTTCTTGTCCTATCATCAGAGGCCAAGGAAAACAATTTTTTCCCTCCTCCTTGTAACACCCTTTTAGATACTAGAAAACTGCTCTCTCGTCCCCTCTCAGTCTTCTCTTTTCTAAACTAAACAGGACCAGTTCTTTCAGAAGAATTCTTGGCTAATTCAGAGATGAAAGTAACAATCCGTTATTGCAAAAGAATTAGCCAAGTCGGTTTTCACAGGGGAGGGTTTTTACTAGTAGCCGCGTCCCCAGAATCCAATTTCCCCAGATTCATAGGGATGTGCTGGCAGCCACGTGGAGTAAGTGGGAAGCCCCTGTAGCCTCAGTGCACTGCCAGTGATGGCGGCTTGGGGCCCAGGCCCTTTTAAATTGCCCAGCGTTGGTGGGAAGCACCGAGGGACGCATGGGAGGGGGGACAGGTGATGCCTTGGGAGAGACTTTGCTGGAGCAAGGCCCCAGCTCCAGGAATATTCCTGGAGCCCGGGCACCATGGACCCATAGAACTTGCTGACCCTGCTGCTGCATGGTGGTGTGCAGGGGTGAGTGTCTGGGTGTGGGTCTTGGAAGATGGGCTCTGGGGGTAGGGGTGCGGGTGTCTGACCCCTCTGCTGGGCTCTGCTGGAGAAAGGGTAGAGAAACAAGAGATTCACTCTCTACTCCTGGGGGGCGGGGGATTTTTGTGTCTGTATTGTTACAGGTATTTTGACATAAATTACCCAAAGAATTGAAACTGGTGTGATTATAGAATGTTAGTTGGCAAATACAATAGGTGGAATTGTGCCAAATTGCAAAATATCGTGTGCAGAATTTTTTATATTGGGGGGGGGCAGAACGTTTCATGTTTTGGTGTGAAATTGCCCCAGGAGTAACAGTGTGTGCTCAGTATGGCTCGGCCGGGCAGCTTTCATGCTGCTAGTCAAAGAATAAGAAAACACTCTGGGCCGGGAAATGCTTTGCCAGCCAGGCAAGTGCAAACCCATTGTCAACCCATTGCCCGGAAGGCCACCATGCAAGGATCTTCTATGTCTACACTAAAGTACTAACCCTAAATAATCATGCAGGCTCTTAGGTACTCCTGGGTGCTCCCCCTTTCAGATCACTGCTTAGAAGGCAGCAAGGGACGTTGGTAGGCGGAATCTTCTCATTTGGCTGCAGGGTCAGGTTGACAGACTCCTCCACTTCCATGGCCTCGCTCCAGTTCTCTTGCTCCGTGTTGACACAACTTCCGCCATAATCAGCGGTGAGGGAGAACTGATACTTGGCAATGGCTTTGGTGAGGGCTCCGGCCTGGGAGGATGCCGAGATGCTCACATTCCAGTTGTGCTCCATGCTTCTCATCTTCTCCTTGGCATAGCCCACCTGCCTGGTGATCTTGTTCCAGGTGATGGGCATGTTGGTATTGTTGGAAATGGTCTTGATGGCCTCCCGAGTGCCAAACGCTGGACCCTTGGTCAGAGCCAACCCTCCCAGTTGACCACATCAGGGTGGAAGGAATAAGTGACGGCATCTATGTTCTCGTGGAAATTGGTGGTTTGATAGTACTGGATGCCCCATTCATCATGGGGCTTCACAAAGTAATAATAGTCCTTGATACCCCAGTAATAGAGGCCGTCTATGTAGGACGAGTGGAGGGTGTATTCGACAGCATCGGAATCGGTGTTCATGTCGGTGACCTTGCAGTAGTCTCCCTTGCTCTGGAAGATTATGTAGAAATGCCCGAAGGCCGAGAGATAATGGTCTCCTCCCTGGCAGTTGGGGTGGAGATTGTAGACCATGGCACCTGTATCCGGTTCTCATGTTCAACACATGGCTAAAAGCCCCGCCTTTGATGTAGAAGAGGTCGTCCTTGTGGACCAGGTAGTGCTCCCCGCCCTGGCAGGAGGGGTGCAGGCCATACACAGTCAGATCTTTGCCTTCCTTGAAATTGGTCGACCTCATGTAGCAGCCCAGGTCAGAGCAGATGATGTAGTAATATTCATTCACCCCACAGAAATCGACCCCCGGGGCCTGGCTCTTGGGCACAATTGCAGGCATGGGGTTGGCACTAGGAGATAAAATTGTTTCTTTCTATTAATTATGTGTATTGCAGAAGCAGCTCGAGGGCCCCGTTCTGATGGGCATTCCACACATGCATCAGTAGTGAGGGTCCCAGCCCTGAACTATGCAGGGGGGGGTATGGAAACCACCGTGGGCAGGAAGGGGTAAATGAGCTGCTCTGGGCTCCATTGGCATCATACTTGGAACGAGGGGATAAAAGGGAAGAGCCGGCTCATCTGGGAAGGAGACCAGATTTCCAGATCTCACTCTAGGAGACGGGTCTGGCTGGGCCCAAGTGGGCCAAGTTATTCAGCCCACTTTACAGATGGAGAACTGAGGCGCAGGGAGCAAGGTGTGTTGAGTGTCTTTGGGCAGCTGACGTGAGGCAGCTTAAGGGGAACTGGTTCTCAGGAACAGCTACTCTCAGAATCGCATCCCATTGCAGTTCATGCAGGCACACAGCCGAAGTCTGGAAACCCCTGGCTTTTGGGAAGGCTAGACCTCTAGACCCACCCCTTGTGCTTGATGTGCTGCCCATACGCCTCCCTTCCATCCCACCTGGGTTTGGGGGTGTCATGGGCCTTAGCTTCCCCTGACCCATTACACCCACCGCCCATGGCTGAACTTTCACCAGGGGGACTGGATGCCTGGTCACTGTGCATGTGGCATGAGGCATGAGGCCTCTGGATCCCCGGGACAGTTCCAGAATGACAGATAGAGTGGTTTGTCCAAAGCCGCCCATGGGTGCAGCCTGGATCATTGAAGCCTCCATCTGGGGCAGGAGTTTCCAGCTTCTTTCCCTTATTGGGCCTCTCAGGTTCCCTTTCCTGGGTATTCTTTTCCCATCCCCATAGGCTGACCTTCCCAAGCATCCCCTCACCTTGCTTTTCCTTCCCTGGGAACCCTCCTTCTACCTTCCATCAGGTTTCCCCTTCCCAGGGACCTCCCTTCCCTTCTCCTGTCAGGTTCCCCTCCACAGAGACCTCCTGTCTCATCTCCCCTCAGGTTCCCTCTCCCTGGGGACCTTCCTTGCCTCCTCCCATCAGGTTCTCATAAAACCATAAAAACGGCTCTACTGGGTCAGACCAAAGGTCCATCCAGCCCAGTACCCTGTCTTCTGACAGTGGCCAATGCCAGACCCCCCCCAGAGGGAGTGAACAGAACAGTTCCACGAGAGTAACGAGGATGGAACGAGGAGTAATGGTAGTTTGAATTAGGATCTCTAATTCGAACTACTTACTCCGTGCCGCGTGTAGCCGTGGGCACGGAGTTCGGACTAAGGGGGATTTAAAAATGGCGGCGCCCGGGAACATGCAAATGAAGCCCGGGATATTTAAATCCCGGGCTTCATTTGCAACTCTGGTTGCCCTCATTTGCCTACCTAGTTCGAACTAACAAGCTAGTGTAGACATACCCTCACCTATTAACTTCATTTGGTGACCCCTGGTTATTGTGTTATAGGAGCAAGTAAATAGCTTTTCCATATTCACTTTCTCCATATCTGTCATGATTTTATAGACCTCTACAATATCCCCTCTTCTCCTCTTTTCTCTCGTGTATAGTGCCACTCCCCTACCAGCACAACTTGTTCCGTCCTTCCTATATATTTTGTACCCTGATATGACTGTGTCCTATTGATTGTCCTCATTCCACCAAGCCACAGTGTTGGGCCGCTGTGGTGTTTTCCCCACCACTGGGATGTTAAATTTTATTGTATTATGGTCACTATTTCCAAGCAGTCCAGCTATATTCACCTCTTAGACCAGATCCTGCGCTCCATTTAGGACTAAACCAAGAATTACCTTTCCTCTTGTGGGTTCCACAACCAGCTGCTCCAAGAAGCAGTTATTTAAAGTGTCAAGAAATGTTATCTCTGCATCCCGTCTTGAGGTGATGTGTACCCAGTCAATATGGGGATAGTTGAAATCCCCCATTATTATGGAGTTTTTTATTTTTATAGCTTTTCTAATCTCCCTTAGCATTTCATAGTCACGATCACTCTCCTGGTCAGGTGGTTGGTAATACATCCCTAGTGCGATATTCTTATGATTAGAGTATGGAATTACTATCCATAGAGATTCTATGGAACAGTTTGGTTCATTTCAGATTTTTACTTCATTTGAATTTACATTTTCTCTCATGTATAGTGCCACTCCCCTACCAGCACAACTTGTTCCGTCCTTCCGATATATTTTGTACCCTGGTGTCCCATTGATTGTCCTCATTCCACCAAGTTTCTGTGATGCCTATTATATCAATAGTCTCATTCAATATGAGACACTCAAGTTCACCCTTCTTATTATTTAGACTTCTAGCATTTGTACACAAGCACTTTAAAAACTTGTCACTATTTAGCTGTCTGCCGTTATCAAATGTGATTGAATGGGACTCTTTTCATTTGATTGTTTCTCATCAGATCTTACCCATATCTTATCTTTCATTGTCTCCTCTGTACTAGGACATAGAAAATCTCCATTTATAGACTCTCCCCAAGAGATGTCTCTGTCCGATCCATGTGCGCCTCTGCACCTGTCGGCTTTCCCCAGCCCTTAGTTTATAAACTGCTCTACAACATTTTTTATTTTATGTGTCAGCAACCTGTCTCCATTTTGATTGAGGGGGAGCCCATCCTTTCTGTATAGGCCCCCCTTTCCCAAAAGTTTCCCCAGTTCCTAATAAATCTAAACCCAACCTCCCTACACCATTATCTCATCCATGCATTGAGACCCTGCACTTCTGCCTGCCTACCTGGCCCTGCTCGTGGAACTGGAAGCATTCCAGAAAATGCCACCGTTGAGGTCCTGGATTTTGATCTCTTTCTTTGCAGCCTAAATTTGGCCTCCACAACCTTTGTCCTACCCTTCCATATGTAATTGATACCTACATGTACCACGACCATCGGCTCCTCCCCAGAACTACACATAAGTGCATCTAGATGTCTCAAGAGACTCACGACCTTCGCACCAGGCAGGCAAGTCACCATATGGTTCTCCTGGTCATCACAAACCCCATTGTCTATGTTTCTAATGATCGAGCCCTCCCATTACTAACACCTGCCTTTTCCTAATAACTGGCGTTCCCTCCCCCAGAGAGGTATCCTCAGTGTGTGAGGATACCACGACATCATCTGGAAGGAGGGTCCCAACTATGGAATCATTTCCCTCTGCTCCAGTTGGATGTTCACCTTCTCTGAGCTCTTCACCCTTCTCAACAGCACAGGGGCTTTCTGACTGGAGGTGGGACTGTTCTACGGTGTCCCAGAAAGTCTCATTTACATACCTCTCTGTGTCCCGTAGCTCCTCTCATCTGTCTATAGGGCAGGTAATCATATCTGCTACATTGAGTGAAATAAACAGGATGGTCCCCACTCTGGTGCTGGGCTTCTCCCTGCATTCTCTTTTTACTCCTACAGCTAATTAGTTTCTTGGTAGCTTTTTAAAAATCAGGTGGTTTTGGTTTTAGTTGAGTTTAAAGAAGTTTTAAAGAATTCCAAGTGTATCTAGCCCCCTTCAAACTCCCCCTGTAAACTCCCTCACAAAACTCCCCTGTTACCTGCCCCACAAAACACAGTCTCTTACCCCAAGGGTCACGTAGTCATTCTTCCTTTACCTGGAGAACTCGCTCACCAAACTCCTCTGTTAGCTGCCCTGTTCACTAACCTCCCAGGTTACTTAGGAGTGGGCTCTTATAGCCCTGACCTTCCAAAGTAGCCCTGCCCCCTGGTTAAGGCTTGATGGATGTGAAAAGGATTCTCATTAAGAAGCTCTCAGCTTTGCTTAGCAGGGTGCTAGCCTCAGCACCCGGTGCTCAGCATACAGACCTGCAAACAAACAAACTCAACACACAGTCCTTCAAACAAACAAGCTCATCAGAGTATTGTTCAAATACAAACACACACACACTAGAAACAGCCAATTACTCCAAGGGTCACGTAATCACTCCTCCTTCACCTGAAGATTTCCCTTGCCAAACTCCCGTTAGCTGCCACTGTTCGCTAAGCTCCCTGCCTGGGGGACTCTCTTTCCCTCCTCCCATAAGGTTTCCCCTCCCCAAGCACCCTCTTTCCCCTCTCCCCTGAATTCCACTTCCCAGAGACTCCACTTCCCCACCAGGGTCAGCCTTAGGGAAAATTATACCCTGGGCAAACTTGTATTTTGGCACCCCTTGAGTTTAAGTATGTAGTGGTCTTAGTGAACATTTCAGAAATGAAGCTGTAATCTGAAAAGTTTTTAGCGTGTACTGAAAAATTTGTCATAAAATTTGATTAAATTTTCTTAAAATAGCAAACTGTACATTATAAGCTTCAGGGGGTAGCCAAATTAGTATGTACAGGATAAAGTTAAAAAACAACAAATGGTCTGGTAGCACTTTATAGACTAACAAAACATGTAGATGGTATTATGAGTTTTTGTGGGCACAGCCCACTTCTTCAGATGACTGGAGTTTTGAGTTTAGGATGTGCAGACCCAAAATAAAGAAGAGAGAAGGGGGAAAAAAGGAAGGGGACAGGAAACAAGGAGTAGAGGGTACGAAAATATCAAAGGGAAATACAAGTAGGCAGAACTGGTAACCTATAAGCATCTAAAGCAGTGATTCCCAACCTTTTTCCCATGGAGGAACCCCTAAAATAATGTTTCATATCCCGAGGAACCTCTACCTATGAAAACGTTTGCTTGACCAGAAAAAGTTGACAGCGAGGAGTGCAATTCAATTACTGCTAAATTATTGTCAGGAAAATTTATTTGTAAAGATCTGTTTTATATATATATGTCAGCTTACATTGTAAGAAAAAAAAATTATTTATTCCACGATTTCTTGCTGAACCCCTGACGATGGTCTGTGGAACCCCAGGGTTCTGCAGAACCCTGGTTGGGAAACACTGATCTAAAGATTGGATAGTTAAAAGAAGCAGATAAGGATCATAGGATAACAATTAGATAGGGAGGGTACTAACGCAGGAACCTACACAAAGAGCAGTTGGCACCTTCATTGAATGTTAGGTTGATAATGTCCCAGCCATCCGTTATCTCAGTTGAGGAGGTTATCAGTGTGACAATTGAATTTGTGGATGAACTGCAATTCCAATGCCTCTCTGTGTATTCAGCTTGTAGAATTGGTTTGTGACAAGATAGCCACCTGGAGATCTTTTAAGGAGTGATTAGGTAGATTGAAGTGTTCTCCAACAGGTTTCTGTATGTTCCATTTATATATATCTGATTTGTGTTCATCGATTTTTTCCCATAGGGACTGTCCAGTTTGTCTAATAATAACAGTGCGGTATTGCTGGCATTTGATGGCATAGATCAAATTACTGAATGTGCAGTTAAATGAGCCCTTGATTTGGTAGCTTATGTTGTTGGCTCCAGTGATGAATTCGCTTATATAGATATGGGGGCTGGGTTCCTGGATGCTTATGATGTGGTTGTGTAGCATGGTGACCAGAAAGAATTCGTTTCAGGTTGGGGGGGTTGACTGTAAGCGAGAATAGGCTTTTTCCCCAAGGTCTCTGAGAGTGAGGGATCATTTTCCAAGATGGGTTGCAGATTTTGTATAGTGCGTTGGAGGGGTTTGAGTTGTGGACTGTAAGTAATGACAAGTGGAATTCTGTTATTTTCTCTTTTGGGTCTGTCTTGAAGTAGTTCATGTCTAGGTTCTTTTTTGGCTTCTATCAATCTGTTTTTTTCACTTCTCCAGGTGGGTATTTCAGTTTTAGGAATGCTCTATAAAGATCTTGTAGGTGTTTGTCTCTGTCTGTGGGATCGGAGCAAATCTAGTTGTATCTTAGGGCTTGGCTGTATACAATAGATTGAGAAATGTGTCTGGGATGGAAGCTGGAGGCATGAAGGTAAGTGTAGCGGTCGGTGAGTTTCCGGTATAGCATGGTGGAAATTTGTCCATTATTTAATTGTACTGTAGTGTCCAGGAAGTGGATTTCTCATCTGGATTGGTCCAGGCTGAAGTTGATGGTGGGGCGGAAGTTGTTGAAATCCTTGTGAAATTCTTCAAGAGTCTCTTTTCTGTGGGTCCATATGATGATGTCATTGATGTAGCCTAAGTGTACATTATAAAAACATTATAGCCAAACATGAAACTAAACCTGAACTAATGGATAACAACAGAAACAAAATGTTGTTCGCCAAGATGCTAAGATTCAGAGGCTGCACGGGAGCCTTTGCTGCTGCAAACTGTGACATTGCTTGTGACAGGTGAGATTTTGAGCCACAGCATTCTCCATAGACAGGGGGTAGAGCTGGAGTCTCAAGAGATTAAGGGACAAGGCACATCCTTGGGGCAGATGAAGGAAACTGCTCAGTTCTTTGCTCCCCTGAGTGCAGGGCCTGCTATTGTCTCTGCCCCTTGCAAAGGGAATTTTCATTATCAGTCCTTTTTCCAAGCCCTTCCCTTAACAGCTACATGGGGAATGGATTATTGTATATGAAATATTGAGCTAAGACACGAGGCACAGAAGGTAGGCTGCTCCGTGTGAATGGCATCAGATTGTGAATGAAACAGTGGGTGAAAAACCTGAGTGGTCACTCTTCCTCCACTGGGTTTTTCCTCCACAGTTTGAGCTGCTCTGCAGCAGCCCTGGCAGCTCCCTTGCCGCAGCTGCACTTGCCCCTTATGCCTGGTGCTTGTCCTACAGCTCAAGGCAAGCTCCATGCTGTGAGATGGGGGCTGCATCTTGCCTACACCCATGGCCCTCCTGCAGCCCCATGGCCACTCTAGACTCACCAAGGAGTCTGATTGTGGTGAGGATCGGGAAGGCAACTTTAACTGTGATTCCAGAGGATACTTAGGCACTTGGAATCTCTGGAATTTTTTCCTAAATAACTTAGAAATTAGTTGTTGATGTCACAGCACACACACAAATCCTGAAATATTCCCATCAGTAATAAGTCAGTTATTTACAGCTAGGGAAAGCAAGAAAAATGCTGCTTGAGAACTTAAGAGTCCATATTCAGCGACAGAAACTTCTGAACTGGGTTTGTTACAAATGGACGAGTGACAGAATAGTTGAAGTGACACATTATGTCTGGTTTCAGGATATTGATTTTGCAGATGTGATATTGTGATATTGTACATGTGATATTGACACTTGGGCTATGTCTACACTGGCGGGTTCTTGGGCAAGAACAGTTGTTCTTGTGCAAGAATCCGCAGAGCGTCCACACTGCCCACCCGCTCTTGCGCAAGAAGATTTACAGTACGGTGTGGTAAGAGAGGGCTTCTTGCACAAGAGCTACGCTCTTTTTTAACAGGTGTAAGCCCTCTTGCGCAGGGGCTCTTGTGGAACAGGGCAGTGTGGACGCTGGGCAGGGGCTTCTTGCGCAAGAAAGCCCTATGGCTAAAATGGCCATCAGAACATTCTTGCGCAAGACAGCATCCACACTGCCATGGATGCTCTTGTGCAAACGCACAGCTCACACATGGCAGTGTGGACATTTTCTTGCGCAAGACTTCTTGCACAAGAACACTTGCACAAGATATTCTTGCGCAAGAAGCTGCCAGTGTAGACATAGCCTTGGTGGTTTTTGCTGTCCTGTTGGAACTGGGATGAGAGCCACAAGGTGAATGAGGTCATATCTTTCATTGTACCAAATGTGGTTGGTGAAAGAGACAAGTTTTGGAACCCCACAGAGCTCTTCTCTGGGTTTGTGGAGCAAAACAGGGCCAATCTCTTTCACCAACCAAAGCTCAGGGCAGTTAAGACTGGCTTTTGAACTCCCAGTAACTAGATACCTAAGGGTACATCTAGACTACATGCCTCTGCTGACAGAGGCATGTAAAATAGGCTACCCGACATAGTCAATGAAGCGGGGATTTAAATATCCCCAGCTTCATTAAAATAAAAATGGCCGTGGTGCTGTGCCGGCTCAGCTGATCGTCAGCACAGCGTGTGAGTCAAGATGCAGATCAGTCAACAAGGGAATCCTTTGTCGATCGCTCCTGTAAACCTTCATTTTTATTTTAATGAAGCCGGGGATATTTAAATCCCCGCTTCATTGACTATGTCGGGTATCCTATTTTACATGCCTCTGTCGGCAGAGGCATGTAGTCTAGACGTACCCTAAGTGACTTGTTTGCCAGCTGTGCAATTGGTCCTGTCCTCCAGCCCCACATCTCTCACACTGGGCCACTAGACCCCACAACTCCTCCCAGAGCCAGTAATAGAACCCAGGCGTCCTGGCGCCCAGGCACTATTTGAAAACCGTGGGAGGGGTGGGCAGGCACAGCCTGCCCACTTCTCAAAGCCCCTCCCCCAGCCTTGCACGAGAGAAGACTAGACCCAGGGTCCAACTAAATCTGGGGGACAAGTAATGACAAAACAGAGTCAGGTGGTGCGGGTCACAGGTTTAAAACGAGGGAACCGGACAGGGACACCGAGCAGAGAACACCAGACAGTGCCCACTGCTCCTCAAAGCTGTTGATGGAGCCAGTGGATGCTGCCCAGAAGAACTCAGCCTGGATAGTGACACAAGGGAGGCCCAGGCCCTGCTCTGACCACTAGCCTCTGCTTGTCTCTTAGAGCTGGGAAGAGAACCCAGGAGTCCTGGCTCCAGAAATCCCCCAATGTTCCTGTCACCCTTTTGCCAAGATTCCCAGCCTCCCCCCACCCAGGTCAACCCAGAGTCACCCCTGATTGTAGTTGGACCTGAGCCAAATTCTGCTCCCCCCCCCCATGGTCACCCCGCAGTGCCCTCCCCACGTTGGCCTCATTATCTATTCTCAGCTCATCCAGCTGCCGCCAGAGCTGAGTTTCCAGATGCCCCTTCCCCTCTGGCCCCCTAATAGCTCTCGGCCGGGCGGGTGGGTGCGGGAAGGGGAAGGTGCTGCCCAGGCCCACGGTGCGGCGGGACATGCTTGGCTGGGGGGTCAGGGTCACAGGCTTAGGGTCCAAACCCTGGCCAGACGGGGGAGAGAGGGCCGGTTTAGCGCTCACAGGAGACTGCACCGTGGTGGGGGCGGGGGAGGCACGGTGCATCTACCCTGCATGGAGGCTGCAGGCACGCGGCACGCGCTGAGCTCTCCACTGCTACGCGGGCCCTACACGCCCCAGCACCCCTCCGGGTTCGGAAGCCTGGCCCTGAACAAAGATGGCGTCCCGCTCAGCTTCAGCGTGCCCGTTGCGGAAGCGGAGCCAATGGCAGAGAAGGCCCCTTCCCCTTCCCTCCCCCCCCGCCTCAGCTCGCTGTTCATTGGCCAGATTCAAATCCGAAGACGAGGCGGCCGCGCGGAACCGGGCGGGCAGAGTTGCGGTTGAGCGCGCGTCGGGGGGTTGGCGAGGCGAGCCAGGGCCGCCCGTGCGCGGCCTGAGGCGGTCGGGGTGAGTAGCGGGCGTTCCCGGTGACACGCCGGCCGGGGCCGAGGGGGAGTCTCTCCCGGGCTGAGGCCGCGCGTCCCTCGGGCCCCTGGCCGGCTCTGCGGGGCGGGAGCCGGTCCGAGCTGGCATCGGCCAGACACGGCTTGGCCTGGGGGCGCGGCCGGAGCGTGTCCTGACTTGTCTCCTGGGACTGACCCCTGCTCCCCCTTCAAGCAAGGGTGGGTCCCCCGGGGGCAGCGGGGCCGCGCTGGGGCGGGGAAGGCGCCTGAGGGCGGCGCGCCTCCGCATCTCTTGAGGGGGTGTTACCCGCCAAGGCTGATGGCCCAGATCGGCCCCGGGGCTGCAGACACGGACTCGGGCAGCTCCCGCCCTGAGGCTCGCTCCGGGGTCATCTTCGAAACTGACCATCAGACTCCTCCCGTAAGGCTACAGTTAGACCTTCCCCAGCCCTCCCGTGTGTCTGGAAAGGGAGGGCGACCTGCAGTCTGCAGCCCCCTCCCTGGTCACTGCGGAACAGAGCTGCCCGGCACGGGTCTGTGCAATGAGCCTGCTTGGTGTCTATCGTCTGTCTAGCGACTACTCTCCTGTTTAATTGGTTGGCGGGTTTAAACTTTGTGTTTAATTGTTTAACTGATTAAATGGGAGACAGGCTGGGGCGGGGGGGTGCTCTCCAGCCTGGCCGGAGCAGTCCCTGCCTGCAATGGGCCAGCCCCGTTCCTGCTTCCCCTGTTAACCGGTTACCCCTAGGGTTGCCAGGTGTCCAGTTTTCAACCAGACAGTCCAGTATTTGAGCTTTCTGTTTGGGAAACAACATGAGAAAATATAAATGTCTGGTATTTTCTAAAGTAGATTGTGATGTAATGTCAAGTGTGTCTGGTATTTTTGTTGAAATCATCTGGCAACCCTAGTTACTCCTTCATGTTCCTACTGAGAACAGGAATGTTCAAATACTGTGTCCGTCCAGTGGTAGATTTGTTGTTGTTCCTTCTCTGCTGAGAATGATCCTCCATCTGCACTTAGAGGAATATGAGATACATTTGCCAACTAAGGAGATGGCTCCACAAAGTTCCAAGAGGTGCTTGAGATGCTCTTAGCTAAATAAGACACTTCAGATGGTTTGGCAATGCTGGCACTGATTGGCTAGCGATGAGGTAATGATTTTCTACTGGAAGAGTGCTCATTTCTGAGAGTAAACATATATTGCCACCTACATCCTATTACATGAACTTTGAAACATAGGGACCTGAATTAGAGTTCTGTTAGACATGCTAGTAAGCTTATCAGGTGAGGTATAAATAAATAGCATCATGGTGAAGTGAGGAGCTTGTACAAGACAAACAAGAATAGGATATTACATAATATAATGCAAAGACAACCACGGTCAGTTTGATTTACAATCTGACCACTAGGTAGATGGTGGGATGTTGTATGCAAGGAACATAACTAGCCTGGTCATTGCAGAGGAAAAAAACAGAAAGAAATGACTGGTAGTTGTGTACTGCTTCCTGTGTCCATAAAGTTGCTTTGGATGAGGAAAGAGTAAACTGTATATCAATTAAAGCAGGGGTGAGGAACCTTTTTTGGGTCAGGGCCACTGACCTATAGAAAAATCAGTTGGGGCCCATACACAAGTGAGAAGCAAAGGGGGGGAAAAAAACCCTAAACTTTCACTGACCTGGCTCCTGAAGCAACTCCCCAAATTCCCGTTGCACACGAGAGCCTAGGGGGGAGTTGGCTAGTAGATCTTGTGTGCTTCAGACCCTATGCCTTAGTTTCCCCACTCCTGAATTAAAGGCATACTGCAGACAGAAAGGGACATCTCTGAAGTTACTCTTCCTGTGAAGAGCAGACCTTGGCTACTGCTTGCTTCCATCAAAGCTCTTTGAATTCCTGATAGAGGAGCTGACATTACTGCTTGCAGTCTGTGAAAATTTTTTACCAACTTTTGTTGAGGTGATGTCATGCCTGATTGTTTCTGGTTGGTGTGTTTGTGTGTGTGTGTGTGTGTGTGTGTGTGGTTTTTTTTTTTGTATGTAACCAAAAGTGGTGCTTATTTTTTTTCTTACACTTATTTTCATAACCACAGGAGATGGGTTTTTAATGAGACAATAAAGAGAACTGCTGCTGAAGTGATTCCAGGGACATTTAACCCAGTAGCGGTCTTTATTGGAGTATTGAGACTGTTGTGGAGAATTTCTTGGTTAGTGCTTGAAAAGGTATATCATTTTGGACATGGTACCAAAGAATTCAGGTGTTAAGGAGTCATATATGTTGTTCTAATTAGGCCTGTATGGTAAAGATCTTAATTTGCATAACATATGCAGCATTTTAATTTTACTAGGGGGCTGTGCCCCCTCTCGCAGGGGGTAGGCAATCCCAGCTTCCCCCCCCCCCCGTCCGCCAGCCTGGGCCCCTTCTCCCCTGCCCTCCCAATGCCCAGGCTTCTTCTACCCCACCAGCTCGGGTCCCTTCCCTGCCCCCACCCCCATCCCAGCTGCGCCAGACTGGATCCCTTCTCGCCCCGCACCCGGTCACGCCAGCTGCCACCCCCCTGACCCCGGCCTAACCGCCCCCTCTCCCGGGTGAGTCCCTGCCCCCAGGCATGGCTGGACTGCAGCAAGGCCAGGCCCAGCCCTGCCCCCAGCATCTGGGCAAGGCCACAACAGAGAAGGCCAGGCTGCTGTATGCCAGGCCTGGCTCTGCTCCCAGTGTCGGGGGAAGGCAGAGGCCACACGGTGCTCCAGCCCAGATCTCCACATTGCTGCCGGAGAGGTCCGGGCTGGCAGTGGGTGGGGCTTGGCTCCAGAGACAGGGCCTGGGGCGGATGAGGCAGTGCTTTACCTGCCTGTGCCTACCCCCCTTGCCTGTGGATGCTGTGATGTGATGTCGCTTCATTGTCCCACAGGAAAAAAAAATTTATATATATTTTAATTTTATGTCCACGCTGCCATATAGTCTGTCATACTTGCACTGCATCTAGAATAAAATATCTACATTAATTTGGCAGTTAAGGCCTTTGGCTGTTTGCCTGATATTGAGTAGTTCAAGGTATTTCCATAGATTCATATGTCATGCCTTGTAGTTATGTGCTAATGGCATTTTATCTCAAAACTTTGCTATCCTTTAGCAGTATGAATCACTAAATTGGCACAAACCAATCAGCCTTTTATGTTAATTAAAACAATCTAATTCTCAAATTGAATTCTAAAATGTGTTCCTACTGCTATTTATTTAGGGAACATTGGTTCTTTGCATCTGGTCACTGGATGAGAATAGTAAAAACTCCACAAAAACGTTCTGGTTTGGCTTGAGGTACTGAACACTCAATTTTACAATGAAGTTAATGGGAATTCTGGATATTCGGTACCTTTGAAAAATCATAGGGTTAGAAGAGATTGCAAGGGTTAGCTAGTCTAACCTCCTGACAACATGCAGAATTTTGTTGTCTAAATCAGAGATGGACAATTTTTGCTAGGGGCCATTCCAAGAATTTGGTAAACAGTCAAGGGCCGCACTCTTCCATTATATTAATGGAGAAGATGTGGGGGTCGGGGTGGAGGTTGGAGGCCAAAGGGAGCTTGGGGTGTGGGATTTGCAAGGGAGTTTGGGTGAAGGAGGGGACTGTGACCTGGGGCAGAAGACTGCATTGCAGGAGGGGGTGAAGGGCCTGGGAGGGGAGAGTGACCTTGGGTAGAGGTGCAGGTTTTTGGGTTGTGACCTGGGATAGGGAATTGGGGTGCAGGGTCAGAGAGTGATATGGTTGCAGGAGAGGATTCCGGCCTCGCAGAAGGTGTAGGAGGAGGGAGTGCAGGGTCTGGGAAGGGGTTGTAACCTGGAGCAAGAGCGTAGGAGGGGGAACAGGGATATGAGTTGTGACCATAGGACAGTGGATTGGGGTGCAAAGTTTGGGAAGGGTTTGTGATTGGAGTAGGAGTATATGAGAGGAAGCAGTGTCTGGGAAGGTGTACGGGGCTGGAGCAGGGGTGCAGAAGGTTTGGGTTACATGGGATGTAGGAGTGGGACAGAGGTTTGTGGAAGGGAGGAGCTGGGGTGCCAGAGGCAGGCTCTGGCTGGGAGACACGTACCTGGGTGGCTCCCAGCCAGCAACTCAGCAGGTTCCTTAGCCAGAGTCCCTGCCTTCCATGTCCCTGTATGTGCTCAAAGCACCTTCAGGGGCCTTATTTGCTGCTGTGGGCCTGGGGGAATGAGGGTGGAGGGGCACATCATATGCTGCCTGTTCTGCAACCAGGCAGCTTCTATTGGCTGGAAACTGGCCAATGGGAGCTACTGGGGGCAGGGGTAGCATGAGATGTGTCTCTCTCTCCCCTGGTTCTCTGCATTCAGGGATGCACACATGGCCCTGCAACTGGCTTTACTGAGTGCCGGGGGCCCAGCTGAGGCTCTTGTGGATTGAAGAGGGCCCGTGGACCATATTTTGCCCAGCCCTGTTCTAAACCACCAATGCAGATAGCTGTCCAGCCTCTTTGAAAATCTTCAGTGAAGGAGCTTCCACAGCCTCTAGACCAGGGCTACTCAACACACGTCCCGTGGGCCACACGCGGCCCGTTTGTTTCCATCCCGCAGTGTGGTTTGGATTTATGCAGGGCTCAACACGCAGCCCGCAGGTGGGATCCTTTGAACATGGCCTCCACTGGGAACTACACTCCACAATGGCGAGGCGGGGTGAGCACTGAAAGATGCAAGCAGATGAATACCGGGTGTTTGTGTTTCTAGCCCCCGGAGAGGAGGCTAATGCCAGGAGCACCGGGGCATTGTGGAAAGTACTGGCTGCTTAGCCTTGTGGGCAGTGCCTGAGAAGTGCTGACTGGCTCACACTGGCCACATTTGGGTCCAGCGCCACAGTTTAAGGCTTAATCTTTGTATTCATGCCCATCAGTGTGAAAGAAGCTATTTGAATATTTTTGCATATATATTTGCATGTATATGCAACCACACTTAAGTTGCGGCCCTCGGCATGTGCTGAGAGTATCATTGTGGCCCCCCGGGGCTTCCAAAGTTGAGTAGCCCTGCTCTAGGCAGTCAGTTCCATTGTCCTCCAGGTAAGAAGTTTTTCCTAAATTTAATCTTAATCTGCTGTGCTGTAGTTTGAACCCATTGTATCTGAAGACTGAGGGGAAATGATAGCAATCTCCTCTTTTCCGAGCTAAACATACCCAGTTCCTTCAGCCTTTGCTCTTATGACTTTCATTCCCTCTCAATGATCATCTTTGTCCCTTGTCACTGCATTCATTCTAGTTTCTCTACATCCTTTCTATATATTGGAGACCAAAATTGGATGCAACTTTCCACTTGAAGCTTAACTAGTGATGAGTAGGGTGGTACTATGCATACTATATACCTCTGTTATGCAGCCTAAAATTGCATTTTTTTTATGCAACAGCATCACATTGCTGACTCATGTTGAGGTTGTGATCTTACACGACTCCCAGATCATTATCAGCAATGCTGCTGCTATGTCACATGCTATTCCTGGGGTGGCCAACCTGTGGCTCTTGAGCCACATGTGGCTTTTTGCTCACAGAAATGCAGCTCCCAGGGTTATGGCTTGTTCGGAGCCGCATGCCCGCTTTGTGCATGTGCCCCAGTTCCTGGAGGGAGAAGTGCATGGCTGTGTCAGCTCCAGTGAGACCCAGGCATTGGGTTAGAATGGGAGAGGCCTGGGGGTGCGTGGCTCTTGGGGGGGGGGGGGGGGAGGGGGGGGGGCATTGGGTTAGGCGGGGGGCTGGGGGTGCCTGGCTCTGCGGGAGGGATGTGTGGCTCTTTGCACTACTATCCACAGCTCTTTTGGCTCTTCATGTCTAACTGGTTGGCCACCCCTGCCCTATTCATTTGTTGTTTATATCCTGGTTCTTCAATTTATCAAGATCCCTCTGAATCCTCCAAAATATTGTTAACCTCTCCAGCTTTGTGTCATCTGCAAATTTAATCAGTGCTGTATTCTGGTAATTAATAAAGGTATTAAACAACACCATACTCAGAATACATCGCTGTCGAACCTCACTTGAAACCTCTCTCCAATCTGACACAATTCTGTTGATAGTTACTATTTTTCTTTGTGATTGTTTAACCAGTTAGATATCCAGTTAATGATAGTTGCACTGAGCCTGAATTTTTCCAGCTTATTTATCAAAATGCCATCTGCGACTGTGTCAAAAACCTAGCAGAGAGTCAGCTATGAGAATCATTCCATTGGAAAGCATTTAGAAACAATTCTGCTATCATATCAAACTCTTTCCTTACCCTTACTAAGAACACTTTCATGAAAATTAAGTCTTTGAGGATTCATCTGCTTCTGATGCTGGTTTGGCATCTGAACTTGTAATTCAGGCCCAGTCCTTTCAAAGCCTTACTCCTTGTAATTAAAGATTACTAACTAATGAGACTTTGCTGGACTGTACCATTGGTTTGACATCAGTCATGATGAAACTAACAGAATTAAATAGGAAAATATATGGATGCTTAAAAATTGATGTCCCCCCCCTTCTTTTTAGGTGTCCCTATTATGAAGAGTATGCGTGAAACAACAGACACACAGAATAACCTTGTTGCAGTAGAATTTTTCTTCTATGAGATCTCATTTTGAATTTTCCATGTTAAATGGGATTATAGCATGCCTGTTCAGAGTGATTTATATGTATATTGCTTTAAAATATTCTTTTTTACCCTTTAATTGTGGAGGTGGTTTATTGTGTAGCTTGAATGCCAGGGCATACTACAGTGTAATCATCTGCATGTACTTGTTATTAACAGGTTAGCCAGAGTTCTCATAAGCATTCCAGCAGAAACTGACATTAGGGAAGTAATTTCTGCACTGCTGAGCTAGCAATTACTGTCTTAATCACTGCTGTGATGTAATTGGTGCTGCCATGGCCAGGATTTTAAAAGACCTTTTCAGTAAGAACAGTAATTTTAAAAATGAAGCAAAATCCAAATCTACCCAAAGATCTCAAGAATATTTGTTCTAATTTTTACGTGTGTAGCTCTGCAAATGTATGGATAATGTTGTCTTATGAATTCCTTGGTTGAATAGGAATAATATCATATACCCTCAAAATAGGTATGAAATAGCATAGTCGATTAACTGATAAGCAAAAGCTTATGGGTTAATGCTATAGACTACACGCATTTCCCCTCACCAGTAAATTTTTTAGCAGACTGGCCAGCAGCCCGCCTGAGTCCTGGCTCACGCCAGGTCCAGGATCTACCCATGTTGCGGCTCTGCATTCAAGTGTATTGGGAGTTGGGTGGGCAAACAGCTTCCCTTGTCGACCGCACCGCGTCTAGATTGCTGCGCTGTGCCGGATCAGCTGATTGTCGGCACAGCGTGGCAGCCATTTTTATTTTAATGAAGCGGGGATTATTTAAATCCCCGCTTCATTGACTATGTCGAGTAAACTACTTTACATGGCTCCGTCGATGGAGCCATGTAGTCTAGACACACCCCTGATGTTGAGACTTTGGAGCACAGGTTTGTTCTAGGCTGTCAATGACTCTTTTGTCTGGAGGAGGGAAAAACCTGGATAGATTATTTTAACTCTCTTGATTTCTTAGCAGGAAGATGGAAACAGCAATGCTGAATTTACGGAATCTGTTTGACCATCTCATGCGCCAGGCAGAATTCCTAAATGAAGGAAGTGAATATCGTAAGTCATGTCACCGTTAACTCATGTAGGTTGTTCAGTATAAAAATAAGACAGCTGTTAGCTTGTTTTGATTTCAGCCCTGTGTACCAAAGAGCCCTCTGATGGCTTTGTAGGTAGTGGTGGTCTTCCAGGTACATAGATTTGGGAGCAAACTTGGTTCATTAGCTCTCACTGGATGCTTGAAGTGGCCATTTGAATTTCTGGGAAGGATGCATCATGATGTAGCAAGCTGGTGGGGTTTTTTCACTCAGAATTTCAAAGTTGGAATTCATAAGGTTGGTAAGCAACAGAAAGTATGTGTGTGTAGTAAGCTAATGTTTACCAAAGGAGGGGGTTAAAACCTTATGGGGGCCAAATAGTTAACTTTCTTTGACATGGGTTTACTGCTGCCATTAATAGCAAGTTGAAAAACACTGGCTGAAGACAATCTTGTGAAATCTCTTCTTGTTGTAGCCTTGCAGGGTGGAACAGCTAAAGTAAATATCTTTTTATTTTCAAATCAATATTTGTATAATTATCTAGCTGAATGGGATTGCAGCTCCAGACATCTGTAATACTAACCTACATCTACTGGAGCATATTACAGCAGTTAACATTTGAATCTGCTACTGAATGTTTTTCCTGTGTACTAAGTTGTGACCATTATGTATTCTGTCCTCATGTTATTTTAATAATAGTAACTTTGTCTTGATGTATGACAATTTTCCAGGAAGGTCATCTTTTTCTTTAAGCTGATTTACAATGACACATGAAACCTGAGAAGTGACTATCTTATATTGAAGTCTACATTCTTCTTTGAAAGATGTCCCTGTGGGTTTTCCACAGTAGGTGTCGGTGTGCCCCTGTGTCGCTGATCAGAGTCTCTTAGAGCAGTTTCCTAGGGGCCATGCAGGCACAGTGCCTGCAGTGCCCTGATATCATGCATGTGCCCCCTTCCTCAATTCCTTTTCTACCATCCCCAGCCAGAGACTCAGCCCTGCAGTGTTCCTTTGCAAGCTTCTCTTTGTTATGGTTCTAGTTAGGTAATTAGGTTTTTTTCTCCTAGTTGTTTAGATGGCATTTCCAATTTTTTCCCCTCAACTTAAAAAAAAAACCTTAAAAAATGTGCCTTGTCATTATAGTTTTGATAGGATACCTGGCTCATCAGATTTTAAATGCTGTTCATCATGCAATGACTCTGTTCCCATCTCAGATGGGCACTGACAATGCGTACATCACCTGAGGGAATCCCATATTTCCCACACTTATGCTCATTGCAGCAAGCTCAAAGCATGAGCTCACAGGGACAGGGACCTGTGCCTCAAACTTATCTTGCCTGAAAAATCCCTTTGTTTGACCTGAGACCCAGGTCTTCACTCCTGAAACCCTTCAATCCACAGAAGAAAAGAAAACCTCAAAAAAGTATGCCTCTGTGATAGTGCATAGAGTCCCTCCTTCAAAAGGGCATTCTCCAAGCACTTAGGTGCTGACTCTATCTGCCATGCTGCATCTCAGTACCTATCATGCTCTGGGCATCTCCGGCACTGCCCGCAACCATCACTAACCGTGCTGTGCACCTACCCTGTGCCAAGGATAAAGACTCAAGTTTCCTGCCTTACATACTGTGGTACCAATATTGCCTCTCTAATGGTACAGGCACCACTTCTGGTACCTGCTACTAATGCTGCACCACTCACCAGCACTGCTGAGGCACTAGCCATCTCCCCATCTTGGCCAGCATTGTTTGAACCTGAGGCGCAGTAACTGACCCCTTGCCTGTCACAGCACTGTCTACTCTGGCTCTGTAATTTACTCACCAGAGTGACCTCTTAGGGCGATTTAAAAGGCGAAGAGACTTTCTCAGCACCAGCCTCTCACAAGGCACTCTGGCACCACACCAACACCTCTTGCTGTTGATTTTTTCCAGTGAGGAAGATGAGGATGTGGAGGTAGTCTTCTCACCACAAAACTCTCTTCCCATTGATCCATCCACTGTCTTGGCACATACTCAATCCTGATGCACTGAAGTCAGAGATTTGCCCTCCTGGTATGGACAGCTGTGGATGCCACCTCCCATGCCCCCCCGGGACACTGGCAATATTGGAACCCGTGTGGACACCACTACAGACACCAGTCTAAAAAGCACACACTGTACCACAGGAGACATCCTTGCCCCATCAGTTTCCATCTATGCAACAGCAACATGATGAGGCAGACCGTACCCAGCCACAGCCACTAGGCCCCTATACATCCCCAGAAACCAATTCATCCTCCTCCCCAGACATAGCCATCGTGCCACTTTCCCTATTGCTGCTGATGACTTCACTCATTTTAGGGGCCTTTTCAAATGTGCATTACGTTGGAGAAGGTTGCATGAGCTCACTGATATTTTACAGTTCGTAACATCATCCAGGATTGCTTTACCATTTACTTCTGCAGTAATGGATCCAGCCAAGACCATCTGGCAGACCCCTGCCACTGTACTATCCACTTATTTGCAGGTGGGTAGAAAATATGTCCCACCTAGAGGCTTGGATTTCCTCTTCACTCACCCCATCTCCAACTTGCTGATTGTGGAAGCTGCCCATCAGAGAAATAAGCAGCAACATTTTTGCTCCACACCCTCAGACTGTGATAGTAAAATGTTTGACCTTTTTGGCTACAGAGTAAATATGTCATCCACTCTTCCATTCTGCGTGGCCAATTACACAGCCCTCTTGAATAAATATGGCCACAAGAATTACTCAAAATTCAAAGACTTTATTAATGACATCCTGGATGCGAAAAACTAGCAGTTCAAGGCTGTCATAGTTCAGGGTCATGCCACTTCCTGCGTGGCCTTGCAAGCAGTTTTTGACACTGCAGGCTCAGTGGCAAGGTCCATGACTACAGCAGTTATGAGGTGGGCCTCTTGGTTGAACTCCGCTGCCGCCTTACAGGAGATTGAATCATCAATAGATGATGTCCCATTTGATGGAGACAAATTATTCTCAGAGACCACCAATGAAATCCTACACACCATGAAGGATTCCAGAGCCACATTCCAATACTTGGGTATCCACGCCTAGGTGGAGACAATGCAGGTATCAGCCTTATCCCAGACGGTAATATCTTCCATGTGCCCAACACAATCAGAAGCAAGACCAACAACATTAACACAACAGAAATAGGTCTCAGTGCTATCGCCCACCCTCAACAATATGCATCAGCTCCCTCAACCTAACAAGCAAATTTGAAGGCTTTGTTGAGGGGTTGGAAAACCGCTCACTCTCTCCAGTGTCACCATCCTTTATTAAGTTGTTTGTTTGAACATTATCTCCTCCCATTTTATTGTAATCAACAGTCTATCACATTAGATAGATGGATGTTGCAAACTGTACTCTTAGGATATACCGTTCCTTGTGACCATCACATTGGGTTGATACATTGGAGAGATTGTGTATGGTGGTTTGGCCATGAGTACAACAAAGATAAAGTGATCTTCTGTACTCGCCCTGAATTCTTGTCAAAAATTCACTCCACCTTCCTACATTTTTTCCTGAAGCCACATGGCATCTCCAAGTCATCAATGCACATAATGGATCTGCATAGAGCACTCTTTTTATATCCATAGGACAAAACCATTCAGGTCTTCACCTAAATTGTTCATATCCATAGCAAAGGTAAAGCCATCTCCTTGCAGAAATTTTCACACTGGATCTCGGACTGCTATAACGCTAATGGTGCTAATTCTCCTACCTCCATCTGTGCTCACTCCACCAGGCTTCCATAGCCTTTCTATGCAAGATCCTAATTTGTAGAGCTGCTACATGAGCCTCTAGGCATACTTTTGCCAAACACTATGCACTCATGCAAGGTCTAGTCTCTGATCTCAGTGTGGCTAAGGAACTTTTATCCATGGCTTTTCTACCTGATCCGAAGTCCCTACCTTCTTAATGCACGCACCTTTCTGGTCCCATACTGTGCAGCACCCACTGAGACATCTCTCGAAGAGCAGGAGGTTACTCACCGTGTGATAGTAACTGATGTTCTTTGAGTATTCCTGTGGTTGCTCCACTGCCCTTCCTTACTCCCCTCCACTTCAGGTTTTCTATTGGCTCTCCATGGTAGAAAAGGAACTTTGTGGGGGGAGGGGCACACATGCGTTACATCAAGACACGCAAGGTGTGCGGCCCAGGCATTGCATCTGGGTGGCCCCGCCAATCAGAGGTGCACTGACACTTACTGTGGAGCACCCACTGAGATGCTCATCTCCAATGTCAGTTACTGCATAAGGTGAGCAGCTTCTTACATGGTAGAGATAGGGTGGCCAGTAAAAGAAGGCTGATCTGTCATCTTTTTTTGAAGGTAATCATTAATGGAAGGTTTTCTTACATAAAGGAGGAATGCTATATTTCTTCTGCTTCCATTCTTCACTGTTGTTAAGACTAAGTGTCCTCTTCCAGAGTTTATACAGTTGGCAAAGAACTTTGAAGAGTTCCGAAAAAAGTGGCAGAAGGCAGATCACGAGCTGGCCAGGTACAAGGATCTTCTGATGAAAACAGAAACTGAGCGTAGTGCGCTGGATGTGAAGTTGAAACATGCTCGCAATCAGGTGGATGTGGAGATCAAGCGAAGACAGCGAGCAGAAGCAGACTGTGAGAAGCTGGTGAGTATCATGTTACTTCTGATGTGACTCCTGTATGAAATAGGCTTTGTTACAGTTCCATAGAGATTAATCTAAATGACTGTGTTCATGCTGTAGATAAGTCCACTCAGATAAGGATCTGGAAATTTACAACAGACCTCTATGTACTTACGTGTGTTGGCACAAACATAATAATTCCTGTAATATATTTTAATATTCCTCTGTCTCACAGTACCATCTCCTTCAATTTAAGGCTGTTGATCAGTAGTTAACTGCAATTAAATTAAAAAATTAATTTTAATCTTGTCTGATTGCAGATTTAATTATACTGTTAAACAACAGAATGCCAATTCAATTTATTTTTATACATTTTCAAATATATTGATTTCAATTACAAACCAGAATACAAAATGTACAGTGCTCAATTTATTTTTATTATAAATATTAGTGCTATTAAAAATGGTAGATAAATAGTATTTTTCAATTTACCTCGTACAAGTACTGTAGTGCAATCTCTTTATTGTGAAAATGCAACTTACAAATGCAGATATTTTTATATTTTTGCGGGTTATATAACTGAACTCAAAATCAAAGCAATATATATCTTCAGAGCCTACAAGTCCATTCAGTCCTTTTTCTTGTTCAGCCAATTGCTAAGATAGACAAGTTTATTTACATTTAGAGGAGATAATTCTGTTGGCTTGTTGTTTTACAATGCCACCTGAAAGTGATAAAAGGCATTTGCATGGCACTTTTGTATCCTGCAGTGCAATGTATTTGTGACAGATATGCTAAACATTTATATGCCACTTCTTGTTTTGGCCACCATTCCAGAAGACGTACTTAAATGCTGATGATGCTTGTTTTTTTTTTTAAAAAAAGCCTCCAATCAAAAATTTAATTTACTTCTTGCGGGAGAATAGTATATCTCCTGCATTCTGCCATATATTCCATGTTAAAGCAGTCCTGGATGATGACCCAACACATTTTTGTTTTAAGAACACTTTCACTACAGATTTGACAAAGTGCAAAAAAAGTACCAATGTGAGACTTCTAAAGATACCTAAGTATTAAGAAGCCTTCCAAAATCTGAGACGGAGGAGGTGTGGTGCATTTTCTTAGGAGTCTTAAAAGAATAACAATTTGATATGGAAACTACAGAACCCAAACCACCAAAAAGGAAAATCAGCCTTCAGCTGGTGGCAAGATGATGAAAGTGAACATGCCTGTTGCTGCTTTGGACCTTTGTGGAGTAGAACCTCTTTGTGATGCTTCACTCCCATATTTCTATAAAAATGTTTGACTGTGCATGACTCCAATATGCTTTATGCAAAACAAGGCAAGTTAACTTATCATTCAAGAGCATCTGATTCCCTGAATGTATTTCTTCAGTTTGTAGGCATCTATCACTTATGTGAAGTTAGAAATATTAAGTGTAAACCTGTTTTATTAACTCTGGTTCTTCTAGTAAAATCCATTAGTGGTTCTTAAGGAACTTAATGGCCTGGTACTGAAGACAATGATCTGTAAATGGTTGTTTTTCCCGTAAGACTTGTCGTTGGTCCTACTGAGACGTGTGACCATGCCCCTAGTATTGGAGTCAATTTAGTATTTTTCCTTTGGGATGGGGAGGATTGAACAAAGGTTTCCTACCGGGGGCAATTCTTTTTAAGAGATGGGAAGCGATCAGTGACAGCCTTCATCTGACTTTCGAAACTTCATCACCATAAGAGGATACACAAGAAGCTGTTAGACCTAGGCTAGAGAAGGGATCAGCTATGACTTGAAGGATTTTACCTCAAATAAGAGAGAAAAATCTGTAACAATTTTTCTTATTGTGTTAGGCTTAGCTGGTATGTTTTGTTTTTTATATTTAGTTACATGCTTTGATTTGCCTGTTTTCACTTGCAATCACATAAATCCTACTTCTTATACTTAATAAAAAACATATTTATTATCAAATCCAGTGTAAATACTACCGGGGGCAGGGAGCAACAGCTAGGTACCTTTCTCTTTGTTTGATACAGAACAAACTCTATGAGCTTTCTCTGTGTAAAACTTGTATATGATGTATGGTATATGTGTATACAGTACTTTTTTTATGACGGTACTGCCCGGTATACAGTACCTGCACCTCCAGACGCAGTACCAGCACTTCCAGTTAGAGCTCAACAACTTTTCCCCTGGAGTACCGGCACTTTTTTTTTTTTGAATGCGTGTATGATGGATTTATTTGGGGGTTTGATTCCTGCTCCTGGATGTTAAGTTTCTGTAGCTGAGCTCTCCCAGAGCTGTCATCAGCATCTGTGTTACTGAGCTGGGGCGGAGGGTGTTGCTTCCCCAAATTAATGCGTTTGCAGGGTAGACTAGAGCTGCTGGCACAGCAAGATGGGAGTGAAGTGTCCTAGAGGGCAGGTAGGTGGGCTCAGTTGTGTGATCAGCACACCAGGTGAAAGTCTCAAGGGGACCTCCTGTGATCCAACCTGTCACGTTCTTATCAGCATGGGCACATGGAATGGTAATTGAAGCATGAAGGAGCATATGAATCGTCAGAGCATCTGGCACGCAAATATCTTGTGACACCAGATACAACTGCGCCATCAATCACAATTTTTTAATCTCTTGACAGCCCTACTTCAAATGTAACAAAAAGTAACATTTTAATGACACTGGACAATAGGAAATGGCACGAGGCACTTTCATTGGATTAGAGTATTAGAAACGTTCAGTGTGGTACTGTGACTGCTTGAGTTCACTCTAACTTCAAAGCTGCGTGCAACTCTTATGGGAGTTTAATGAGCTGATAGGAACTATTTTTAACTCTCCTGGTTTAGAGGTGTAAAGGGTTAACTGGTTACCCAGTAAGGGGCAACCGGTTAACTGGAGGGCCATGGTGGGCCCAGCCTGGCTGGAGCAGACCCCCACCCACATCCCAACGTGGGTGGAGGCTGCTCCAGTCCCCCACCATGGGATCATGGTTAACCAATCAAACCTGGTTAAGTTTTTAACTGGGATTTTATATCCCTATCCTGGTCTCAGGTAGAGGGGACGTAGTTAGAATGTGAGTGGCAGGAATGGAAAGAAATACTATATTACATGAATTTACAAAGCCACAAAATCATGACATCTTGCATCACTGCAGCATTGTGAGACATCAGTGAATTCCAGGAAGTTCCATTGGGAATCTTGTGACTTTCTATGAAGCCTTTTGTTGCAGAGTTTAGTAATTATAGATATTTATAACCAGGGCTTGACAAACGGCAAAACCTACTTGCCCGCACTGCACATGCGCAAGACCCGCATTGCGCATGCACGCGCCGCCGGTGAACGGGGCGACCGGCTGAAATCTACTCGCCATGGGCGAGTAGATTCAATGATTTGTCGAGCCCTGTTTATAACCATGCAGGTAGGAATTGAATCATATTGGAAAGACTGGTAAGGAGTTGAATTTATCTTATGGCATCTGACGAAGTGGGTCTTTGCTCACAAAAGCTTATGCTCCAATAAATCTGTTAGTCTATAAGGTGCCACAGGACTTCTCATTTTTGCAGATTTAGACTAACTTGGCTACCCCTCTGATACTTATCTTACTGTGTTGTTTGGAAGATTCCGTATTTGTTTCCTCAGCAGACTGGAATTATTCAATTCTGTGTAATCCTTTTGTGCATTTCTCAGTAGTCTAAAAAGGTTTAAGCTACTTGGAATTCTGGAAGCCAATACTGAATCTAATAAGACATCAATAAATTATACTTTCTTGCTGTAGAAAACAGTCTTCATTTGAATAAGTTTAATTCAGAAGAATCTCACTGCTGCTACAAGTTGAACCTCTGGTCCAGGACACTGTGGTTCGGCAACATTCGTGGTCCAACAGGACTATGGATATTGCTGGACCAGAGTGTCCCGGCTGCTGGGAGTGGAAGGCTGGCTGGGTGTTTGGCCACTGGCCCCTCTGCTGCCAATAGCCTGACCAGAGCTGGGAGCAGAGCTAGTCCAGTGGCTGGGGTCCAGCTGGCAGCCAGGAGCAGTCAGCAGCCCCAGTGGCCCCCTGGGAAAAGCTGGAGGCTGGTAGCAGAGGGTCTGGAATTGACCTCTGGTCCAGGAAACACCCTCGTTCAGGACCGGTAAAGTCCTGAGTGCGCTGAACCAGGGAAGTCCAAGCTGTACTTTTAAATTGAGATTGTTACCTGTTGGAAGCTTGGGCACCAGTTTCTACTTCACGGGCTCTTAATATGCTGTTGGAGTAGCAAACTTTCTCAAAGCCTATCTGCATTAGTTGTATTAAATGTCTTATGTTCTGCCTGTCTTCCATAAATCTAAAGTGAAGCTTTCTCCCCTAGCTACTATTGATGTCTTCTGCTTTATAGGAGCGGCAGATCCAACTGATTCGAGAACTACTGATGTGTGATGCATCTGGCAGTATTCAGCTAAGTGAAGAACAGAAGAGTGCCCTGGCTTTCCTTAACAGGCCTCAACCTTCTACTAGGGGTTCTGGGAACAGAAGGTAGGAATCTGACCATAAAGGAAATCACTGATTAGCACAACTACTTAAAGTCTTGGTCCATAGATCTATAGTAATCTAAGACTGTGGTAGAACTCTTTAATATCCCAAAGATACCTCCTTTTTTTTTTTTCTGTCATCTCGTATTCCAGAATTTTTTTTTGACCTCTTCCTCAGTGATTTAATCCATAACATTATTTTTTAAAAAGTTTTGAAAATTTGAAACTGTTTGCCTTTCTTATTGAAACCTATAAGAATTGCATATAATAGGTTTTTTTGGCTTTCTTGGGACAATTGATTCATTTAATGAAGTCATAGGCCATGTCTACACTAAGAGATGAGGTCACCTGATTTTGCAAAGTCACAGGTCCGTGTCCCGCTGCGGGGAAGAATTTAACATAATTCAATTTAGGGGCAGACTGCCTTTAACTTTGGGAGTGAGGCACTGTGGGTAGCTATCTTTCTATGCCTGTGTCACTTTGCATTCTGTGTTTTGCTCCCAGTGCACGCTGGGACCAAAAGTGTGCAGCAGGTGGTTATGGGTTCATATCATCAGCATCTCATAATGCGCTCGTCTACTCCCTCCCCCTTGATTCAGACAAATGGGAAACAGTCTTTTCGGGCTCTTTTTGGCCCTGGTTGCCTGTGCCACAGCAGCATGAGCATGGATCCACATAAACCATTGTAATGGTGATGTCTACCTTGATGTGCCTAATGGCGCAGTATTTCAAGAGCATTAGCACAGCACTCTAGGAAGAGGACGAGGAGGAGGCGAAATCTCCATCTTGGCGAAATCACCCACTTTGTGGGTGAAGAATATAAAAGCATAGGACAATGCAGCTTTATTGAAAGCTCTCAGTTTTTTTTCCTGTGCTTTCACTTCAGCTATAATAACACTACTTGTAAAAGATTTTCCTTTTTATATAACTGTACTAAACTGTGTCAATAACTAAGCCTGCACACCAATAATAAACCTGAAGGTGAAGCAGTGGTTCAGAAATACTTCTTAGTCATTGACCTGGTTCCAGAGAGCTCCTGTATTTATCCTTGTTTGTTTACCAAGGATTATCTGAGCTGAATATACACTTGAGGGAGGGTAGAAGGAGGGAATTTGGGATTTGTTGTGGATAAGTAAATGAAAACCTCTGCTCTGTGGTTCAGCTGCCCAAAAAAGTAAAAATGTTGGGGAGTATAAGGAATGGGACGAAAAACATTTCAGTACTGTTCTATAAATCAGTGACATGCTCTCATCTGGATTGCTGTATTCAGTCTGAAAGAGGAAGAAGAAATAAGAGGGTTCAGAGAGGTACTGAAAGCCTTTTTCAAATGGAAAGACTTCTGTTTGAGAGTGTCAACTTTGCAACTGTTTAGAGAAAAAATGGGTCGATACAGAAGATTGCTACAAAGAATGCAAGTTGGATATTCATGTTTATCCTTTCTCACAGAGCAATTTACATTCCATGAAACTGAAAGCAAGTTTAAAACTGACCACAGGAAACTTCTTAATATATGACAAATTAATGAGTTTCATTGCCATAAGGCAGTGGTCGCCAACCAGTAGATTGGGATCTACTGGTAGAGCTTGGAGTCTCTGACATGTGATCCTGACAGGTTTGGCCAGGAAACTATCAAGCGCTGGCACTTCAGTTGCCCCTCCACCCACTGTCATGCTGCTCCTGCCCTCTGCCTTGGATCTGCCTCCCTGGGAGCCTCCTGCTTGCTGTGCACAGTGTGGGAAGGAGAAGTGGGGGTGCTGATGTCAGGGTGTCCCTCCTCCCACCACTTCTGTACCCTACCTCCACGCAGAGAGGAGGGCGGTGGAGGGAGCCTGGCAATGCAAATCTCAATCACTCTTCGCGCTGTCTTTATCATTCTTGCAAACACATGCTGTCCTTCTCTCATCTCCCATCCCAACCTGTATGTGGGGGGTTGTTGTTACTACTTTTACTGCTTGCAAAGTGTGTAATTTTTTTGTTCTTGACTGGTTTGAGCATTTCATAATTTTCATTTCTCTCTCAGGTGTAAATTAAATTCTTTGAGTAGTGTGTTCTAAAATGCCTAACCTGTCATGGGTGGTATAATTATCCCAATGGTATTTGCTGCTCCTGGAAGTGGCTGGCATGTCCCTGCAGCCCCTGAGAGAGGCAGAGCAGGGAGTCTCCACATGCTGGCCTTGCCTGCAGACACCACTCCCATTGATTAATAACGGGGAGCTGTGGGCTCCGTGCCTGTAGATGAGGGGCAGCACATGGAGCCATTGCTGTACATGCCAGCTGCTTTCAGGAGTGGTGCAGGACCAGGGCAGGAGTAAGCCTGCCTTAACTCCACTGCTCCACCACCTGGAAGCCATCTCAGTTAAGCGGTGCCCAGTCAGAGCCTGCATCCTGAATCCCTGTCCCAGTCCTGAACCCCTTCCTGCACCCAACCTTCTGTCCCAGACATGAGTTCCCCTGAACCCAAACTCCTTCCCAAGCTTTCACCCGAAATTCCTCCTGGACCCCAATTCTGCCCCTCTTCCCCCCACCCTGGACTAAGCCCAGAGCCCCTCCCACACTCTGAACCCTTTAGCCCAAGACTAGATCTTGCACCCTAACACTCTGCTCCAGCCTGGTGAAAGTGAATGAGGTTCAGGGAGGAAGGGGGATGGAGTGAGCAGGGTAAGGCCTCGGAGAAGGGATGGAGAAAGGGCGGGGCCTCAGAAGGGGCGGGAAGGAAGCCAGGCAAGGGAATTTGTGTTTGAGGTAGATCTTACATTGCAGTTAAATACAAAAAGTGATCTTGTGATTAAAAAGGTTGGAGACCACTGCCATAAGATATCACTACGGCCAAAAAAAAAAAAAAAATCTATATAGGGAATTAAAATAGGCCAAGTCCACCCTAGGGGGCAGTGTCAAATTAAGGTATGCAATTCCAGCTACATGAATTGCATAGCTGGTGTCAACATACCTTGTACTGAGTTACCATTGCATCTCCATTGCGGGGCATAGATGGGAGAAAATCCTATCAAGTCCCCTTACACTTCTCAATATAGCAGAGTACTGAGTTGATGAGTGCAATAAAGGTTGATTTAGTGGGTCTTTACTAGACTTGCTAAATCAACCCCTGGGGGATTGATCCCTGCAGCACAGGTCTCCCAGTAAGTGTAGACAAGGCCATAGTTCCATTATTATATTTTCCATGCTTCAGGGCATATATCAACTATGAACTGATGGGGGTTAGAAACATTCCTGCTTTCTAGGACAGGATATTCCATAACTGTCCACTGCAAGGGTTTCTTTCTTTCTCTGGATGAGCTGACATCACTGTCAGAGTGCATATTAAACTCAACAGACCACTGATCTCATCTAGTGTGTGTCTTCCTAATTTCTTGTTTTACATAGTGGACAAAGGACACACAAATTCTCTGACAGGTGTTTAACTTGTTCTTAAAATCCTCCAATGATGAAGACTCAAAACTCTTCCTTGAAAGCCTCTTCCAGAGCTTAACTGGAAAGTATCCCCTAGTATTTAAACTAAGTCTCCCTTGCTGCAGATTAAACCTATTAGTGCTTGTTAAACTTTCAGACGTAGAGAACTGTTCACCATTCTCTTTACAACACTTCTTAACATATTAAAGATTATCAGGTCCCCACTTAGTCTTTTTTTCTTAAGAGTAAACATACAGTTGTGTTTTTTTTTAATCTTTCCTCTTCGGTCACATTTTCTAAACCTTTGATCATTTTTGGTTTTTTTTTTCTGGATCTCTCTAGACTTAACTATGTTTGGTAGTTAGCCTCAGCTAGGTCTTGAATTTCATACCATAAAACTGTACATTTAGATGGGGGTAGGGAGGTAGAGAAAGTCATTCTTCTGTGATTGTCTGTTCGGCTGCAGTCAAAAAGATAACTTTTATATTGATTTGTGAAGGAACTTATCTTTGCAGTCAGAAGAGGGAGAAGCTTCATGTGGCAGGGAAGAGGAAGAGAGAAGGCTTGTGTTTGGGGAATACAAAAAAAATACTGACCTGTTAAATCAGATTTATTTCTACTCCATAGATTTGGGTTTCTTCTAGTAAATCGCAAATTACAGGCCAGCAGTGTGAGTCAACACTCCCATTTATACTGCCTTAATGCTGCATTCAAAGCATCAAGATCTTGCCTCATTTCAAACTGAAATACATAACTATTGCCTGGTCAGTAAACTTGTACTGGAATCAGGAAGTCAACAGGGAAGTGAAATCCACAGGTTAATAGATTTTTTTTTTTTTTTTTTTTTTACTTTGTTTCTAGACTTTCAACAATAGATGAATCTGGCTCAATTCTATCAGACATCAGCTTTGACAAGACTGAAGATTCATTGGTAATGTAACTCCAGTCTTTGAGAATTATCTGCGTTCACTTCCCATATTGCTATTTCAGCAGCTCAGTGTTTTGCAATATCACCTGTAAAAACACTGCATTGCCAAGCAAAACTTAGTGTTGATATGTTGATTTGGCTGACACAACTATGATATGAGTGTTAACTTTTCATCAGAGTGCTGGTTCGTGATACCACAAGATTGGATTTCTAGTCTTTAGTTACTATTATTTTTACAAGAACTCAGTATTGTGGTGGTATAAGTAGGGATTCATGTCTGGTGCTGAATGGCCAAAAAAAAAAAAAAAAAATCTAACTATGGCTTCAAGACTAAGCCTGTTAAGTTTATGAAGGGAATGGTGAAACTGCCTAGAATGGTGTGAAATGATTTGCAGCTGGTAGCAACAAATATATCCCCAATGGCTGGTAATGAGATGCTAGATAGGAAGGGCTCTGAGAATACTTTCCCAAGTGTCTGGGAAAAGAATGGGTCTTGCCTACATGCAAAAGGTCTTGTCTTGATTGCCATATTTGGGGTTGGGAAGGAATTTTCACCTGGGTTAGACTGGCAGAGACCCCCATGGGTTTTTTGTGTTCCTCTGCTGTATGGGCCATGGATCACTTGCAGGTATAACTTGTATAAAAGATAGATTCTCTGTAACTTGACAGCTTTAAAACATGATTTAGGTACTTCAGTAAGTCAGCTTGAGGTTAAGGGATCTATTCTAGAAATGGTTGGGTGAGATTCTGTGACTTGCAACGTGCAAGAGGTCAGACTAGATGACCATGATATAGTCCCTTCTGACCTTAAAGTCTCTGAAGGAAGCAGTGAATTCTGAACCTCTGTCCTTTTATCCCTGCTGTCAGAATCATAATGAGCATAGAAGTAAGGTAACTTCAGTACCGGGCAAATTAGTTGAAGCAATAGTAAAGGATAAAATTGTGAAGCATGTAGAAGAACATAATTTGTTGGACAAAAGTCAACATGGTTTCTGTAAAGGGAAATTCTGTCTCTAATAGATTAGAGAGTTCTTTGAAGGGGTTAACAAACATGCGGACAAGGGGGATCCAGTAGATACAGTATACTTAGATTTTCAGAAAGCCTTTGACAAGTTCCCTCACCAAAGGCTCTTGTGTAAATTACATGGCCATGGGATAAGAGGGAAGGTCCTTTCTTGGACTGAGAACTGGTTAAAAGACAGGAAACAAAGGGTAGGAATAAATGGTAAATTTTCAGAATGGAGAGGGGTAACTAGTGGTGTCCCCCAAGGGTCGGTCCTAGGTCCAGCCGTGTAGTCGGCCTGTGGAACTCCTTGCCAGAGGAGGCTGTGAAGGCTAGGACTATAATAGAGTTTAAAGAGAAGCTAGATAATTTCATGGAGGTTAGGTCCATAAAAGGCTATTAGCCAGGGAGAAAAAATGGTGTCCTTGGCCTCTGTTTGTCAGAGGCTGGAGAGGGATGGCAGGAGACAAATCGCTTGATCATTGTCTTCGGTCCACCCTCTCTGGGGCACCTGGTGCTGGCCACTGTCGGCAGACAGGATACTGGGCTAGATTGACCTTTGGTCTGACCCAGTACAGCCATTCTTATGTTCCCCAGTTATGGAAAAACACAAATGGAGCTTGAGAAAACACTGGATGAATAACTGGATGATAAGACTGACCTGTATTATTTCTCTTGACCTCGCTGGTCCATTATTCCTTACAATCAATTTAATTAAAGACATGGTTAAAATCTGGAAGATATCTGCAGTATGCTAACACAAAAAAACTCTTACCATAGGATTGGGATTCCTCTTTGGTGAAGGCTGTCAAACTGAAGAAGAGAGAGAAACGGGTATGTTACACTCTTTCCCTTTGGAGGTTGGAGTAGTCAGGAGTAGTACTTGTAATGGTTCAGCACTTATAATAGTCAGCTATATAACAATCTCCGATCTGGTGGTTACTGTCCAACTTGAGTGAGATCAGACCACCCAAAAATGCACTCTAACATGCACTGTGGGCTAAAATCATAGAATCCTAGGGCGGCTTCTTAATGTATAGAACTGGGCTATGTAGAGGAATAAGTCCTTTAACTTAAATTCTTTGCATCCAAAAATTCAAAGCCCATTGTGTGGTTTCAGATGAAAGCTTTGGAAGTAACTTTCAATTATCAGCTGGAGATGCGTGGAGTGAATTCCCACGTCTCGTACTACTCTGAGCTACAGTGTACAAGCAGAAGTTACTGGAGTGAAGCTGCTTGGTGGATTTATTTAATCTTTTTGGAAACATGTAATAGGTTCCTCCTAGGCTGCTACCTGGGACTGGGATACCACTGAAGGCCTCCCCACTCAACCCACCAGCCAGGACTCCCTCTTCCTATACTGATGGAGAGGGCTTTGCAGCTTGCTACAGGCTCCAGCCTACACTTTCAGGAGCATACCAACCAGTAGGGACACACCCAGCTGTAGTTACATACAAGCTCTTTGACGAGCCCCTGCATAGGAAGCCTTCAGGTAGGGGAACAACCAGTTCTTCACATACATACACCCTCTGGAATGTAAACCCAAAATTGTACCATCTTGCACCGTACAGGAAACTGTATAGTGTAAATTCATAAAATTTGTCCTCTCTCAATGTGGAGAAGAATATGCAACTGCTTTTTGCCTATGAGTTATGATTCCCACACACTGGTTTAGATAAAGCAAAAATAAGTTTAACTGCTAAAGAGAGATTAAGTTGGGGTTCTCAAACTTTGTGATACCATGACCCTTCTCTCAGTTGCTTGCGACTCCCCAGGGGGTTGGGACCCACAGTTTGAGAAATGCGGGATTAAGTGATTATAAGAGGGTTTTTTTGTTGTTGATTTGCTAGGTAAACTAAGCTTAATATACTAAACAGACGGATTATGAATATCAAAGTCTCACCCTAAGTAATGCAACCAGACTGCAAATTCTTAAGGGGCAAGCTGAATTTGCTTACAGCTTGGAATCCCAAACAGTAGCAACTGGTGACAGGAGGAAGAGGGAGGGCACTTGCTATGTGTCACCCATCCGTGCCTGGGGAAGGGCCTGGACAAGCCCTTTCTGCCCCTGCTCTTGCTCCACCCCCGGGAACTGGTGGTGGCAGGAAGGGCTCTGGCCAGGGGTCTTCAGCTTGTGCGGCACTGCTCTCTGGCTGTGTCGCCTCTCCCCTGCATAAGCTGGAGCTACCTGGCCCACGCCTTCCCTTGCTCTCATTGGTGGATACTGGCAGGAAGGGGCAGACTCCTGCTGCCAGTGCAGCCCCACAGGTCCACTTATGAGTCTGTGTCCTGCCCCAGCCCCATGCTTGCCATCTAGCCTGCATCTTCCCTGCAGCTGGTGAGTGAGTATGGTGTATGTGGGGGGGGGGCGCTCCTGCTGCTGGTGCCAATCCTCTAATCGCTAGCCTGGGTCACTTGGAGAATGCATGTGGCCCCACATGCACGCTCTGCATCCCATTCACAGGCTAAAAATCCCTTTCACCTGATAAGGTTTCTCCTCACCTTATATAGCTTTTATACATGGAGGGAACTCTTTGATTCAAAGCTTGGTTCCCGCATGAGTTTGTGGGAAAACACTGGCATCCCAAGATGGAATCTAGAAACGTAGTCTTTGTAGAGTCATAGCAGCCATTGTCTGTAGCATTCTCAGTAAGACTTCCAGATAGACTTCTGCTAAGGCCTATTGGTTTTCCTAATGGCTCATTGCCCAGAATAGACCTTTCACCTAGCTATATAGAATGAAAACATCTTGTCTAGTGGGCATTCTCCATGTATAAGTACATTTTGAAATACAGATATAGTTAATATTCTTTGAGGGCTTGCTCGTGTATTCTAGTAAGTGTGCATGCTGCATGCATGGTCGTTGGAAGGCTTTTTTCCCCTTAGCGGTACCTGTTGGGCTGGCTGTGGAACCCCTTAGAGTAGCGCCTGCATGGCATGGCATGGCATATAGGGTTCAGCTGGCCCTCTACCCCTCAGTTCCTTCTTAACCTCCAGTGACGGTTGTTGGAGTGCTAGGTTGCTTGGTCTGCGAGGCAACCCTAACTGTGTCTTTCTCTTTCCCATTCTTCGCTTATAGTTCACTAAGATTTACCCAGCATTGCTCAGGCCCTTAACTAATTTTTGGGTTTTGGAAAATAAAAGGAAAATGTACATGCTTCTTTTGAATCATTGCTCTGGGGTGGGGCACTGCAGCAGCTTGGGGCCAGGTGAGAAACGCTCCAGTGGGCACAGCCGGGGAGAGGTGCAAGTCTCCTGGCTGGGGCAGGGCCAGGTTCATCTGCCCCCTGAGCTCTCCAGCCAGAGTGAGAAATACAGCAAACTACACATTCCCCTCCACTCCTTGACAAAGGAGAAGAGCCAGCAATGTTTCTGTACGAATGGGGGGGACCTTCAACCCTCTCCACCCTTCCGAAAGGGTGCCTGGAAAGTGGGAGGCTCATGACTGAGGCAGTGCCAGATGAGGGGGAGGTCCCCCCAGCCAACCCTTTCCCCCTGCTGGGTGATTCTCTTTTCTGTATGGTTTTATTGGAAGCAATCCCATTCCAGGCACACCCCATTTTCCTGACACAACCAAACCCTTACCTTGTGTTCAGTTATGATAGGAGGAACCTATATACCAAATTTGGTAATCTTGGCTCTTACTGCTTAGGAGTTCTTGAATAAACAGGCACACACCTCTCTCAAATATATTGTAGATTAATTAGAGTTGTTAACAGTTACCATATGGGGGGGTTCCCCCCGCTTTTGTTCCTTTTAGTTTGTTGTTCCAGTCGTCCCCCCCCCCCCCCCCCCCCCGTGTTTAAGAACTGCATCACTTGTGGCAATCCTATGCCCAAAGGGTATCCACATGGGGTTTGCCTCAGTGTTTAGATCAGAGTGGGAACTTTTTTGGGGCTGGGTGCTGCTGACCCACAGAACAATCAATCGGGGGATGCACACAAGTTTGAAGCAAAAGAGAAAAATTCACTGACATGGCCCTGATTGAGAAGGAGAAAGACATTCCCCACATTTCCTTCACACACCAGAACCTAGGAGGACCAAGGCTAGTAGATTTTGTGTGCTTCAGCCTCATGGGGGGATGGCAGGAGGGCTGGAGCACCAATGCTGGGGGGAAGCCCCAAGCCTCAAGGGCCAGATCCAAGCAAGCCGAGGGCCAGTATCTGCAGGGGTTTCAAGCCTCTAACTAAGAGTGAGATCAGCATGTGAAACTCCTGCTAATGGAGTTGGCATTTTGACCCCTGATGCTGGATCCAATCCCATAGTCTTCAGTGCGTTGTCCTCTGGCATACAAGACAGTGGGGCACCCTCAGAACAGTGATGCTGGCACCATTGACTCTTGCCCTGAGTGCAGTGTTGTCGAGTCTGGTGGTGTTGGACTCTCTGGGCGGGAAGTCCTCGAAGAAAGCCTGAATCTGCCTTTGAGGCCGGACACTGTTGAGACAACATAGTCTTATTTGAATGACAGAGCCCATGGCACTGGCACCAGTCCATATCTCCAGCATCAGCACCATCATTGGTGCAGCAGTCACCCCTGGCACTGCAGCCATAGGGCTTTCTGCTGGCACCAGTACCATACAGCATCAAGGCAGACTGATTCTACTGCAGCAACACACTCAGTCCCCTCGGAGACAGATGTCCTTTGCGTCTAGCAATGGCCAGTACTGCTCCCGCTCTCAACACCGTTGCCAGCACTGCCAGTGGGATGCTTCCCCCACACTGCAACCGCTTTGGCCCCCACAGTGGCAGGTGCTTGTGCTGTGGCCATTTTGAACATGCTGGGCCTACCATCAGGGTTAGGACCCAGTATCTCAGGCACCTTTGGTGGCCACCTCCTGCCAGGAGCCCTCAGCCATGGGTAATGGCTCCTGAGCCCCTGAAGGACTCTAAACTTACTCCGGTTCAAGCACTGTCTTAGCACTTGCTGGTGCCACCAATGTCTTGGCCCCTCTGTGTCTTGGGACACCAGCGAGCCAGAAGGTCTGGATGATCCTCTCAGAAATCCTCCTCTCCAGACAAGGTTGTCACAGGCATGTCCTCACTTCCTGCCCCTGATGTGAGGGCGCATCAGGACCTCTTACGGCAAGTGGCCTGCAGCCTAAATGTGCACACAGAAGAGGTTGTGTAGGACACTGAGCCAATGGTGGACATCTTGGTCCCTGAGACGCAATCCAGGGTGGCCTGCCCTTCATCAAGACTATCCAGTCTACCACCAAGGAGCTGTGGCAGACCCTGGCCTGCCTTCCTCTGATGGCGAAGGGGGTGGAGAGATGCTACTTTGTTTCCCAGCAGGGGTACGGACTCAGAGCCATCATGGATCTTTGAAATCTATACCTGTTCATTTAAAAAGTTCAAGTTCTGTAAGGTTTCCTTGGCCTCTATTCTCCCTTCCCTAGATCTGGGGATGCCTTTGATATGAAGATGTGTACATTGATATTTCTGTCATTCCTTCATGGAGGTGGTTTCTCTGTTTTGTGGTTGGTGGCCGCCAAAACCTGTTCACAGTTCTGTTTGGCCTTTCTACGGCGCTGAGGGTGTTCACGAAATGCATGGCAGTAGTGGCTGCCTTTCTACCCAAGAGCAGGGTATAGGTCATCTTCTACTTAGATGATTAGCTGGTCAAGGACAGATCCCAGAAGCAGGTCTGCCAGCATGTGGGGCTGGCATGGGTGACCTTTGCCATGCTGGGTCTCATTCTCAGTGTTCCCAAGTCTCAGTTGGTCCTGGGTCAGCACAGAGTTCATTGGGCCCCTTCTAGGTTCTACCCATGCAAGGGCCTTCCTGTCAGAGTTCTGCTTTCACACGTTCGTGGACATTATTGACGTCCTACAGTGTTTGCCTACAACTATGGTCAAGAAATTGCATGAGGCTCCTGGTCCACATGGTGATCCACACCTTCATTGCACAGCACACCAGACTCTGCCTTTGACCCTGCCAGACCTGTTTACCCAACAGGGATGTACTATATCAACAAATAGGATGGTGCTCGGGTCTCTCTGCTCTGCCATGAAGCCCTTGACCTGTGGGACTTTTGCATCATGCACCAAATCCACCTGTAAGTCTCCCACCTACTGGGGGCTCAGAACACCCTGGGTGATCACCTCCAGTGCTCTTTCCACACCCACAAAGGGTCTCTGTGTGGACCTCACCCTCTCCATCTTCCAGAAGTGTGGTCAGCCCCACATACTCCTGCTTGCCACACATGGCATGGAGACTCCATGGCTAAATCCTCAAGAGCTTCAGTGTCCATTTTGGTTAGGGAGGTCCTGGGTAGCAAGAAGCCATCCACTAGGACTATGTACTTAGCTAAGTGGTAGCACTTCTTTGGTCTCTCCAAAAAGGAGCTCAGCCTCAGGAGACCACTATTACTTTTAGAGCTGAAACAACAAGGCCTGGCCCTGTCATCTCTTAAGTTCATTTGGGTGCCATTTCAGCCTTCCACCCAGGGGTGGGTGATAGGTCCCTTTTTGCTCACCCCACTGTGGGGGGCTTTCTCAAGGGTATTGAACAGCTATATCCAAAGCTTAAACACCCCTTATCTGGTCCTCTCCCAGCTCATGGGGCCTCCTTTTGAACCTTTAGCTACCTGTCCCCCATCCTACCTCTCATGGAAGATTGCCTTCCTGGCAACCATAATGTCAGCCACATGGGTTTCGGAGCTCCATGTTTTAGAAGGGCATGGTGCAGCTCTGGCCCTACCTGGCCTTCCTACCCAAAGTGTTTTCATATATTCCTGTGAATTAGGACCCTTTTCTGCCAATGTTCTTACCTAAGCCACATGCCCCTTTTAGGGATTGAACCCTACCCTCCTTGGATGTCAGGAGGCATTTGCTTTCCACATTGAACACACCAAATTGTTTTGTAAATCACCACAACTGTTTATTGCTGTTGTGGAATGGATGAGCAGGCTTCCCATCTTGTCCCAGTGTCTCTTCCTGGATTATGTCCTTCATCCCGACGTGTTATAACTTGGCTCATTCCATGAGGTCACAGGCTTCCTTGGCAGCATTCCTTGCACAGGGTCTGCAGGGCAGCGAGGTAATCCTGCCCCTCCTACCCCCCACTTTTTGCAACACACCATGCCATCCCCCAGCAGGCTCAGGATGGTGTGGTGTTTGGCAGGCTGTTCCTCCAGACTGCTGCACAGCGATCTGCCACCCTTCCTTCAGGTAAGCTGCTTGTATGTTTTGAAATGCACATGAGCAATCACTTTAAGAAAAAATGATTATTTACCTTTTGTAACTGTTGTTTGAGACGTGTTGCTCATGCCCATTCCAAATCCCACCCACCTCTCCTCCGTCGGAATGACTGCAAGAAGGAGCTGAGGGAGCAGAGGGCCGACTGAGACCTATGTACCTCGTCGTGCAGGTGCCTCTTCTAGGGGGCTCCACAGCCAGCTCGACAAGTACCGCTAGGGGGAAAGCCTTCTGACAATACCACTTGTTGGAATGGGCACGAGCAACACATCTCAAAGAACAACAGTTACAAAAGGTAAATAACCGTTTTTTCACAACTCCAGATAGAAAAATATTACATGTGTATGAATAGGATGATAATATTTGGCAAATCATAACCTTTTCAATTATCTCATGCTACCTATCTTGCATAAAATACATTATTATTGTCATAGTCACCATATCTCTGTAAAAATAGGGGGTGCAATATCAACATGAAACTAATAATAGGAGGAAAATCAAAGGTTGGTATTTCCATAATAAAAGTGGGCTGAGGATTTGTCCTGCTACCCTGTGATAAGCATGTGGGTGGGTAGAGAAGAGGGACCATACCGTCAGAAGATATGACTGTCTTATTGGTGGAGGATTTGGTATTTGCTCCCCATTCGCCAAAAGCATTCATGTTGAAGAAAAATTACTTGCTTTCCCTGAAGGACTTGTTGGTGGAGTAGTAAGTTGACCGTCAAACTCTTGCAAAGCTTGTGTACTGAACCATTTCTATTGGTCAGTTAGGCTGCCTTATTGCACAAGTCTTCATATCCTTGCTAGAATAGAAATCATGATGAACTTAAATATTTGCAAACAGTGTAGTGGAATTTACTCCAACACTTCAGGAAATGCAGTGCGATGCTCTAGGGTCAATGCCCCCAATTTTGTGAAATGTATATTTTCTTTTCAGCGTTCTTCCAGACAGTTCATAGAAGGACCACCAGGTCCTTTAAAAAAAACCCGATCAATTGGCTCCACAGTGGATCAGGTATGTAAAGCAGCTGAGTTTGTATTCATCTAAAATCTCTTGTCAGATATGTCTATTTGTGTAGGTAGTCCCCATATGCAGCAGGATAGTCTTCAAAACTAGAGCTAGTGTAACAGCTTCACCGGGACAGTATCTCATGGAGTAACAGCTAACACTAGTAATGTAATGTTCTGGAAATTATCTTCCTTTTCTGTCCCTCGGGCACCTGACACGAGATGAGATCAAATCTATGGGGTAGCAGTGTTAGTCTGTAGCTTTAAAAACAAGTAGTCCTGTGGCACCTTAAACTAATAATGTGTATATATAGTATCATGAGCTTTCGTGGGCAAAACCCACTTCCAGGACCACAGGACTACTCATTGAGTGGAAATCAGATGCCCGATTAAGTTGTACACATTAATGCAATGTAAGTGACCTTCTAGGATCAATACAAACTAAATGTCCCTTGCCACATCATATTGTCATCACTAATCATATGGCTCTCTTGGTTCAGGGAAACGAGTCTATAGTTGCAAAGACAACACTTATGGTCCCTAATGATGGAGGCCCAATTGAAGCCATCTCCACTATTCAGACAATACCCTATCATCTCAGAAGCCGGAGGAAGACAGGTAGGTGTATGTATATCTGCAAGCTGTCCCTTACCCTGGTTTAAATACAGTGTGGTCACTTGTCACTTAATTTTCATGAATCTTTATTTGCCTGTCTCAGCAGGCCCTGATAGAAATTGATGTTATCATATTGAAGGGTTATTTTTAAAAAGGGCAATCTGAGAGATCTTAATGGTTACTAGTAAAATAAACAGCAAGGACTGGAACTTGTTTGCTGAATCACACTACACAATGACCAATTTGAGAGTGAGTAAACTAGGCGCGCACAGTTTTTCTCTGCCTCTCTTTATTTGTTAAACATAACTAGGCTAGTAAGTGTTAAAATCTTGGAGAGGAGGATGAAGTAAGGAGGATGGAAACAAAATTAAATAAAAATCTTTGTTCCTTCCACCTGCTGCTTCCTATTTTCCCTATAATTAGCATTAAACAGGTATCCTGAAAGCTGGTAATCGGATAATACTCTTTTAGGTGTCCTAATCCTGGCTGTTGGGGAAACTCAAATTTATCTTTTAAAAAGAAAGAATAAATATTTATTTGAAAGTTGGGTTATAGAAGGATCTTTAAATGAGATTGAGACAAAAGGAAAAAAACTAAACATGGGGGCACTGTTCTTTCAGACTCTCTGAAACAGGCCATAGGTATTTCTAACGCAAAGGAAATCAAACTGAAAGACAAAATTCTTGGTTTTAACCTTCTCTTCCATGTTCATGTACCTTTCTTGACCTACTTCTGTCTCCAAATAAATGACTGCTAAAAACTCCTTTAATAAATCTTCTGTAGGAAGGTGTACTGAAAAATCTAACACAGGAAGTGGGGGGTTCTAGCATTGCTTTTATATAGTCATCAGCTAAGTAATTGCTCAAAAAATTTTGGTGTGATAGAAGTGCTCAGAGTGTATCCAGTATAAGAATTGTGCCTATATCAATGCTTATGCAGTAGCTCTTATTCTCTCTCTTAATCCACGAGGTGCTGCTCCTGTGCAATAAAACTGAAGCGTGGAGCCCTAATTCTCTGATTGTCAAAATGCTTGCAAAGTAACATGGCTTTGCTTTCAGTTTGAACACATTAATGCACCATACTTCCTGCTTTCCAGAGCCAAACAAGTCTATAACAGTGGTTGCCTGTGAAGTAGATAGGAACACATAATTGCATAATTAACCATTAATTGCCAGTTGTATCTGTAACAGTCTCTGCTGGTTGCACTACTATTGGCCTAATACGCTCTACAGGTGCACCTGTCAGTACATGTTAGGCCATGGATATCCCTCAGTCATTTATTATAATTTCCTGCCAGTTCCAAGACACTTGTCTCAATCATTGTGTATTCTTATATAGAAAACGGAAGTCTAGAAAATTCTTTCTCTTTCAGCCAGTTTGCAACCCTGGAATAGTGACTCAAGCTTGGGCAGTAGGCAGCTGGAATCCAGATCAGAAACTGATGGCTCTAGCACTCCACAGAGCAATGGGGGGATGAGACTGCATGAATTTGTATCGAAGACGGTATGTGTACAGGTGGCAGAAACTTGAGCAGCTCTCCCCTTTTAGTTCTCTTGGGAGTGGATTATAGTGTCCTAAAAGAGATTCACTGGACATACTACTGTACATCCCTCTGAGTGTAGGTTGGTGCAGTGTTGGTTATCCAATCCCATGTTGGCTGTTCCAGCTCTGGGCTCTGACCCTGAGTCCTCAACTATGTCTTTGTTGGCTCATGCTGTGCAAGACATCTTGCACTGCTGTGTTGAAGTGTAACTGCTGATAGTTCAGCCCTTAAGATCCAGAGTTTAGACTTCCTATGAATGTCCTTATGAGTGTGAGAGATGCCATAATGGCTGGAATTAAGAAGATAAAATAGACAGGGTTTGCAGAAAACAGAATCACCAACCATTGACAAGGGCTTATTTAAAGTCCAGCCCCATTATTCTTTGTATAGATTTGACATGATGATATCTGCACTTTGCCATCAATATAGAACAGACACTCATCCAGTATAACTGAAACTAAATTGTATCTACTGTAAATTTGTCTCAGTATTGCCACTTCCTCACACACAGGCTCTTTGTTTCCAGGTTATCAAGCCGGAGTCATGTGTTCCATGTGGAAAGCGGATAAAGTTCGGGAAACTGTCCCTAAAGTGCCGGGACTGCCGTGTGGTGACTCACCCAGAATGTCGGGACCGATGTCCTCTTCCCTGCATCCCAACATTAACAGGCACTCCTCTCAGAGTTGGAGAGGTATGGCTTTTATGTGAGAACCCTGTAGCTGCCAACAACAAATGGGCAAATGTCCATTTGGGAGAGCGAGACCTTTCTTAAGGACTCCAGGAACTTTGTATACTGGCTAACTTGTTGCTGCATTGTGTGGATTTTCCGCTTTATTACAGATCTAATAGAAATACATAAATGAGAGTGTTTTTAAAAATAAGCCAAGAATAGTAGAAATTGGGAGGTTTCTTGGAGTGTGGAGAATTGTGTGTGTGGTGGCTCTGAAAGTATGTGGTGGAAGCATTTTGTTCTCATTTTGCAGGCAGTCACAGAACCTGTTTCCAGATCTGCACACTGATGTTTCCTGTGCAGCCTCATCTGTCCCTGGCCTATGGAGTTAAACTTAACTTCACAGTTTTTGGCGCTCCTTTTCCTATAAAGGATATCTGGGTAGATACTGCTTAGCTCTCTGCCAGAGCATATCCTGTTTGACTTCTCGCTGTGCCCATGGTACTACTTTTGTGGGTCTGGAGAATGAGAATCTAGTGACTACTCCTAAGCCTACGTCTGATTGTAATTTCTCAGGAAATCCTCTTCCAGTGACCTGGAGCTTGTAAATTTCAGTATTGTGAAATCAGTCTCTTCCTCCTTTTAGGGAACGCTGATGGACTTTGTGCCCATGACTCCACCAATGATTCCTTCTATTATAGTTCATTGTGTGAATGAGATTGAGCAGCGAGGGTTACATGAGGTAAGAATCACCTGAAAGCAGTGGGGATGCTAGTAAAATGAGTATGTAAGAGCTTTTATTTATGATGATGTAGATGTACGTAGTACTGTTCAACACGTGAGTCATAATGAACAAGTTATGGTCCCTACTCAGATCTTAGTTTACAATGGGGACAGGAGATTCCTTTTGCTAGATTTCTCAAGGTGTTTGAACAGGTGAAGTCTTAACTAAAGGCATTGCTCTCTGCTAACAGACAGGCCTGTACCGAATTTCTGGCTGTGACCGGACAGTGAAAGAGCTGAAGGAGAAGTTTCTTCGAGGGAAGACTGTACCTCTGCTCAGCAAAGTGGAGGACATCCATGCCATCTGTGGCCTTCTTAAAGACTTCCTACGCAGCCTAAAGGAACCCATTCTCACTTTCCGGCTGAACAAGACTTTTATGGAGGCAGCAGGTGAGGCGACCCAAATGCCATCAACAACTGTAGTGCCTGAAGGAACATTCTCAGACAGAACCATCTGAATTGGCAATGTGAATGTATAGGAAGTTCTGGATATACTGTAGAGGGATTTTCCTTCCTTTCTACCACTGATCCCCCTCTCCAACAATGCCTGGTGTTAGCTTTGTTCTAGTCAAGTATCTCATCCTTTGAAGAACTTTCTCTGATCAGTAAGCTGCCTTGCATCTGCAGCTACTCATTCTGTGGTTTTATCCTGTAGGTTGCTAACATTAGGTATAAACTCTTTTTAGCTTAACCCTTCAATAATCCCAGTTTTTGATTTTTGGAACTCATCAATAGTTCTGGTAGTCAAGTTCAGTGAGGTCTTGAAGCTATTCTCACGTTTGTACAGAATTTTGAAATTATTGTCCAACACAGAGATCACAATACTTTACACTTAATGTTGTTCACCAGAAGATTTCAAAGCATTTTACGTTTAAGCCTATAACATGAAACTTCTGAGACATTGGTGGTATTCCCATTTTAGATGAGGAAACCAAAGCACAGGTGTTTGAATGACTTGCTCAAGGTTAGATAGTATCAGTGTTAGAATGAGAACTTAGGAGCATAGGACCCAGAATATTGACACCCTCCAGCACTGTGCTGGAGCATACTGCTGTCTGAGGACAGTGGTCCCACAGGCCTCTCTAATCACTTTCTTTTTTTATTTAAAGAAATTGTGGATGAAGACAACAGTGTGGCTGCCATGTACCAGGCCGTTGGTGAACTCCCTCAGGCCAACAGAGACACCCTCGCTTTTCTCATGATTCACCTTCAGAGGTGGGTTCAGCCAGGTTAGAAGTTCTGGAAGAGAGGAAAAGAGATGCTGCAGGCTGGGTGTTGAGTCACGAGGGAGTCTTCACCCTGGACTGTTGGCAGATTCAGATAGAATTGGCAGATGTGACATCAGCTCGCATTCAGTGGTTTTTATCTGTGAACAAAATTTACTTAATGGCCTTTTCTTTCCTTTCCTTTTCTTTCTTTCTTGTCTAGAGTGTCTCAGAGCCCAGACACTAAAATGGACATCACCAACCTGTCCAAAGTCTTTGGCCCCACAATAGTTGCCCATGCTGTGCCTGATCCTGACCCCATGACGCTATTGCAGGACACTAAACGACAACCCAAGGTAGGTGATTAGCAAAGACACTTGGAGAGGAGCATGAGTATAAGACACATGAAGTACCCTCCTGGCGGCTCTTGTCTTCTGGCCCATCTGATACCACTTTTAGGCTGAATGAATTGTGGATTTCTGGTATGGTGGAGAATTGTGTGCTAAAGTGTGTTTCTGTAGGTGGTAGAGCGGCTGCTGTCACTGCCTGTGGAGTACTGGAGCCAGTTCATGATGGTGGAGCAAGAAAACATTGACCCAGCGCATATAATTGAAAATTCCAATGCCTATTCCACTCCTCAAACACCAGATGTTAAAGGTAGTCCTGGAATGTTGCTCTATCAGATCTTCAACTATGGCCAAACATCCACTCTCACTAAACCAATGTCCTTGGATCAAAGCCTTTTGTTAGATTGTGTTGGAACAAGTCTGCTGAACTAATTCCTACTCTTCCTGTCCCACCCTGCAGATACCACACAGCTTTTGACATTGTTGGTAACTGCTCTTTATCCCCGATACGGGATTTCAGGTACTATAGCGGTGTTGGTACAAGGGACGGTGAGGTCTTTTATTGGACCAGTTGTTGGAAGAGACAAGCTTTGAAGGAAGCTACACTTTGTAGCTTCAAAGCTTGTCTCTTTCACTAACAGAAGTTGGTCCAATAAAAGATATTCTCACCCATCTTGTGTCTCTAATGGCATTTCAAAATAGGCATTCTGTGGCCCTTTTTACCCACCTCCCATGTTCAAGAAGAGTCTTACTTTTTCACACTGAGGTCCTAATAATTCTGGTTCCTTAGCCTGGCTATGATCCCAGCCCCGACTCTCTTCCTGCTCTCCACCACCAGGCTCCTGGCTAGTGATGTAATAATGTAGTCGATTAAGCGATAAGCAAAAGCTTATCAGCTAATGCTATAGACTACATGCATTCCTCTACCCTTGCCAGTACACTTTTTAGCAGGCTGGCCAGCTGCCCAGCTTGTGCCAGGTCCGGAACCCACCCTGCTGCGGCTCTGCATTTTAAAGTGTATAAGGAGCCAGGTGGGCAGGCAGCCCAGCTCAGTTCCGGCTCATGCCGGGTCTGGGAGCTCAGACTCTTCCCCCCCCGCCCCGATGGGCTGCTGCCACTCTGTGTTGCTGTCTTTGCATAAGAGGCAGCAGCACAGGGTGAGAGGCAGCTGGTCCATGAGGGGAACTGTTTTTTAAACTAGCTCCTCTAGTGGACCAACTCCCGCCTGGCACCCCATACTGCTGCCTCTGTATCAGAGGCAGTAGTGCAGAGTGGCAGGGGGCTCCCTGGAAGTGGGCTGCTGGCCCTGCCCCCAGGGACTATAGGATAGTCGAGTAACTGATAAGAATTCATGAGGTTACTCGACTATTCAATTAACCAATATTTAACTTCCCTACTCCTGGCCCTCCTGCCATTGGGCTCTTGGCTGCTGGGGTTCTCTGGATGTTGCTGGTGTCAAAGTTGACTCAGGACTCACAATTTTCGTAGACCATTCTGTTTTATTAGCAAAGCGCTTCGCTAATACAACCAGAAAAGTGAGACCCCATCCCAAACCCAAGCCGCCTTATTTATACAGATAAAAGAGTAGAACAGACAAAGGATTGAAAAAGGTTGCGAATTGACAAAGTTACCTGGGGTCAGTCAAATATCTCATTTGCTTATCAACTCTCACCAATCTCCTGTCTGCCTTAACATCCTCCTTCCTGCTTACACACAACTTTACCTTAACATCTCTCTTCCTGCTAAAGGAACAAACATGTTTTTAATTCATTCTACTTTTACAATATAATTCAGTCTTTCACACTGGTTTAGAGATGGTCCTGGTTTAGGGAGGTGCAACCTGTATCTTATGCCAGGATAGAGTTTCTTTAATCAGATTTAACAAACCTTATGGAAAAGTAACATATGCTTACATACAAAGTGTACCAAGCAGTGACTAATGCTTCACTTAGCTTTGCTTTTGTGTCTTTATTTGCATATAGCATATGGAACTGGTTGTGCTGCCTTGCTATTATAAATCTAGAGTGCCATCATTGACTTCAGCAGAGTTACCTGGTTCACCATATGGCAACAGGGCAAAATATAATCCCATGACTTTAGTTTAAGAAGAAATATTGTAAGTGGCTAATTGTGTGCCTGTTCTAATATAACTCTTGTTCCTCTATTGGAAGTGAGCATGCTGGGTCCTCTCACTACTCCAGAACAGCAACTAACGAAGACTCCATCATCTAGCTCCCTGTCCCAGAAGGTCCGATCTACATTCAGCAGGAGTACCCCGAAGTAAGTGACACTACGTAAAATCAAGTACTAAGGCCATGTCTACATTCCCAAGCTCACAGTGGCATAGCTATGCTGCTGGGAGAGATCTTTCCCATTGGCATAATAAAACCACCTCCTCAAGTGGCGGTTGGAGAATCTGTTCACACAAGCACGTCTGTCAGTGTAATTTATTTTGTCCAGGGTGATGTTTTTTCCTCACATCCCTGAGGGCACATTTAGACTACCCTCAGCTTCCAAAAGAAAATATGCAAATTCGGTGCAAAATTTGCATATCTTCTTCCGATCCCTTTTTTGGAAGAGTTTTGTTTTGGGGGGTGGGGGGAAGAGAGTCTAGACAGGGTTTTTCACACACACACCCCTTATTCAAAAGAACCCTGTAAACCTCATTTTTTGAGGAATAAGGTTTCTTTTGAAAAAGAGGGCGGGGTTGCATGAAAACTCCTGTTCTAGATTTAAAAAAAAAAACTTTTGAAAAAGGGATCGGAAAATATGCAAATTTGTGCTGAATTTGCATATCTTTTGGAAGCCAGAGTAGTCTGGACGTGTCCTGAGAGAGAACTTATGCTGACAAAAATGGCTTTAGTCTGAGCTACTGTCTCAGTCCAAATAATATCATGCACTATGTTTGAGTTCTTATATATCCCATTAAACTAAATGTTGCAATAGAGCTTAGTGGATAGTATAAGTTAGGAAAGCAAAAAACTGGCCTTTGAGGAATAATACGTACTTCCTGGTTATAGAGAATTCATTGGTCATTGCACAGTGCTTACTATTTATGTAGCTTTTTTTTAATAGTGGGCTGGAGCGAGGTACTACTCCATGAGAGGGGTGGAATATATGACTGAACTAAAGGGGTTGATGAAATTACCACGCCTTGGATCTGCCCTTCCTCAATATAAATTCATAACAGTAGGTGGCTGCATGAAAGACAGCTGTCTCTCATCCCTGCTTCTTAGGCCAGCTGGCCAAAGGGGCAACTTGTGTACAGGCCCAGGCTGCTCTCCCTTGCTACCATGGCATTTCGTTAAACAGAATGTCTGTATTTCAGACTTCAGGGACCAACAAAAGGCAGACCTGTCATAAGTATTACACAGCCTGATGATCAGGGAAGGGAGACCACAAACAAGTTTTAAAAAAGATGATGGCAATGTGCTAATTCACCAGTCCATCACAAGGAGGTGCACAAATGGAAGAGCTGGGAATTGTTGCTTTATAACAGAGCTTTACCATTTCTGTTTAATTAGATTTGGGAGCAAAAGCAAGTCTGCCACCAACCTTGGACGCCAGGGAAACTTCTTTGCCTCTCCTCTGCTGCACTAAAATGGACCTGGAGTTTCAGCTCTTCTATAACGTTTACAGCTCACATATGCATGAGTACAATAAAGGATTGACTGCCCATCACCACTCTCAGCAGCCTTGTGTACTAGGCTATAATCTTATTACTTTTATGTTTAGCTTAATTTAGGCTTTGCAAAATGAAACTCAGAATGTATTTTAATAAATATTTAGTGTCCTATCTAGTGTTAGAGAGGAAAGTAACTGGCAAGATCTAGTCAGTATGTTAGGGCAAATTGCCACACAAACACTGATTGGAAAATGTATCTTTCAGTGGGAAGCTGGCCTCCATCTTTTTAAGAGCACCTTAAATGGAACTCCAATAAAGACTTTTTAAACACTATAAGGCAGCATTTTGCACCAGCAGTAATCCTACCGTGTTCCAAGAGAGCAAACATAATCCTCTGGGGAGCAAGTGCTGAGCTTGTGTATAGGGAACCAGTGAATGCTGAGATGACAATGTTCTTCCTTTGCAGGTCTATTTTTAGTGAAGCCAGTGATTTTTAAAAGTGAGAACTCCTAAAACTTGGTCATGTGAAAAATTACAAAAACCAATGTTCCATTAATGTGCCTAAGCCTGCCAGAAGTCTTGAGACTCTTATTTGTGTACTATAAAATGTCTCGCCCTGTAAATATGGTACTGAGGTTTGTATCTGTCTTGACTACAGGCCGTAATTTTGGCCTCTGCTTCTACAAAAGCTGGTTTTGTTTGTTTTTAATGAATTGTCACTTCGTCTGTGATTTATACAGCAGAACTACATAAACATCTGCTCTCTTAGTAAGAAAAGTTTTATAGATAAGACTGCCTGCCAATACTGGCATAAAGAATCCTTGGATAGGTACTGTGGGTACTTCTTAAAACTATACTACCCTGCTTGACATTGGGATGGGGTGTGTTAATGACTATTTTCCAAATTCCAGGATGAGAGGGGGATGCTAATTTACCAAGGCGAATGCTGCACCAGAAGACTTGTTAAGCATGTACCAATATTTATAAAAACTGTTTCTCAATATTAAGTTCCTGGAAACTGTACTGACTTCTGCCTGTAAGAATAATGTACAGTTGGTATATAAAGTAAATCACACTTTTCTAATGAGGCCCAGGTCACTAATGCATTTCTCTTATTTGTGTGTTTAAATATGCCATGCTATGTTTCAGACCCAAATCCAAAATTCATGCTTGGCCTGAGATTCTCTCAACTCTTCTGTTCTTCCTGCTGCTACTGCCTCCCAGAGGGGCCAAAAAACACTCCCTCTTTTTGCTATCTCTCTCCCCACCCCTGGCTATGAAATACTTCATGTGCCATCAAACACATTTTCACCTGGCCTGCCCAGGACTATTCATCACTGTTGATTATCTGAAGATGGGTAAAGAAAATAGATTTTCAGAGTTAGCAGAAGCTAGAAATAAACAGTTAATACGACTTGAGGGAGAAGGAAAAAAAACACATGAACTTGGAGGTGAAGGGAGAGATAATTACAGTCTTGTAAGTGGCGGGAGCTCATCTTGCCCTCCATTGCCTGGTGCAGGCTTGTTCACAATTGTCTCTAGCTGGGTGAAGGTTTTGCCCATCTTTACTGATCTATTTCAACAAGAACATTAATTGTTCTTAAGTGTCTTCAACCCAACACTTACATGAGCATTCACGAACTAGAAAGTGGAGAACCCACATCTTACCTTTTACAAATCTTATTTTTAAGGCATTCTGATTTTTTAGGCTTCACTCATGCCTTTTGCATGAGTGGAATTAACATTTTGTACATCCTCTATGGACAGAGGACTTTAGTCACTAAGTGCACCAATTCAGAACATTTATCCAGCACTGAATATGTTTTAGCCCTTGTCTTACTGCACAAATGGTCAGCTGACCCCCAAAGTATTGAAAGCAGAAACCATTACTGGTATTCTTGAGTACTCATCTCCTCCCCCTTCCCCCCCCCCCCCATTTAAAGAGCTGCTAGACCACTACAGGAAGCAAGTACCTTTCATGTTAGCAGGATGTGTACTGTTTTAAAAGGTAAAAAAAATATTTTATCCTGGGAATGTCAGTCCTGGGTGGTGTCTGCAATTTTCCTATGGCTCTAAATGCAACAATTGCAGAATTCCTCCAGGACTAATTGAGTGCGATAGAAATGAATATTCTGGGTACATATTACCCAGAGGGGAGTACCATGAGGGCTGCATGGGATTTTTGCTCATCCGCACACTTCATAATTTAACTCCATTTTCTTAATTGGGTAACATCGGTACTTGAATGGTTCTGAGATGAAGTGGGGCTTTAGGAGAAACACCACTTACTGGGAACCTCATGAACACTTCATAGCTCACAGCCAGCTGAGCAGAAGATTCTCTACCCCAGGTTTTGTGGCTTGATGACAGTGGATATGTCTATGCTGCAGTAAAAAAGCCAGCATTGTCTGGTGACTGCTGCCTTGGGCTTGCAGGGCTCAGCCCATGAGAGTTATAAAACTGCGTTGTAGTTATATGGGCTCAGGCTGGAGTCAGGGCTCTGGGTCCTCATGGAGAGATGGGGGAGGGTTCCAGAACCTGGGCTGTAGCCTGAGCTGTCTACACTGCAATTTAACAGCCTGAGCCCTGCAAGCCCAAGTCAGCTGGCCTGGACCACATACCTTCTGTGCTGCCCTTCCCATTTGTAAAATAGAGGTAATAGTACATCCCTACTTCACAGGGGTAGTCTGAAGACAAATACATTAATAAATGCGAAATACTTAGATACTATGATAAACTTAACAACAAAATGGTCTGGTAGCACTTTATAGACTAACAAAACACACAGTGCCCACAAAAGCTCATGATACCATCTACATGTTTTGTTAGTCTGTACAGGATAAACTTAAACAACAACAAATGGTCTGGTAGCACTTTATAGACTAACTCAGCTACCCCCCGAATCCTTAAATACTACGGTAATACTGACTAGACTAGTGCCTAAAATAGAAACACAGACTTCCAGTCCTTTGCTGTAATCTGGATTGCACTCCTTCCCCTTGGCACAATTAGCTTCCCTAAGGCTTTGTTATAGATTTCATTTAAACATAGCATTAACAAGTTATCACATCTGTGTTCACTCTAGTTGAACGATCCATTGGGTCCAGTTAATTTCTGCTGGTAGCCCTATTTTTTATAGCCTGGACGATGTCCTTTAATCTGTATTTATGCTCCAATCTGGTGTATTTAAATCCTTGTAAAAATTACACAAAAAAGCTCTTGCAAATATCCTGAAAGACAATAAAAATTTGACCATTGCAGTTCTGAATAGAGGGTGTAATTGCCATGTGTTGAGTTCCAAACAAAAAGATTGCCAAGGTAAGGATTGCTACCATTTTCTTTCCTGCTTGTATTGCTTCTGTATCTTGGTGGGGGAAAATAAAAAGATCTATTTTATTGCTGAAATATGTCTTATTTAATGTTCCTCATATTTTCTGTTAGTGTCTAAAATTGGAAGCAATTAGAAATAGCAGGGTCAGGAAGACTGGAAAGCAAGACACAAAATTTCAGTAATTGCATGTATGAATCAGAGAAACTGCTCTGGCACGGGCTGTTTAGAGGCTCTGTTCTCTCAATAGCACAATCTAGACATCATATACTTAGAAAAGCATCCCAGAAAGTCTTAAGTGGGAAAAGTCTGAAGAACTATCTGAGGAACTTTGTTTCTTTTGAGCATTTTTAAAATCTCAAATATTTTAAAAATCAAGCCTGAATGGGGTGAGAACAGGAGTAAATCATGTTCTGAGGCTTAACTAATTAGCACTTGATGATCATTGGCTGTACAAAGTGTCATTGGGTCTGGATGTACAAAGTATTATTTACATGATGTTTGAACAGAAGGCATGAGAAGTAAAACAATGGGAGGCAAATTGGAAAGCATGAGGAGCAATTTTTGCTGATGTCTGCTTCACTGCTAGTGAACAATCAATAAAAGTGAAATCAATTGACCCGCTTTGGTACTGGCAGTTTCATTACTTTTAGGGTGTAAACATGATTTGTTGACACTTCTGCAAATAAACTTCCACCACCAATAAGCAGTGTTTGCTTTGTCAATGTTTATTACTTGCAGGCAATAACCTGCTGGGCATTCTGGGATTTGTAGTCCACAGCTTGCTCAGCTGGGCAATCCTTGGCTAATGGTAGGTGTTAACCAGCTCCCAGAAAGGAGCGAGCCAAATGCTGTTTTGAAAGCAGTGTGATTGTACACAGTGGCTGCGTCTAGATTGGCATGATTTTCCGGAAATGCTTTTAATGGAAAAGTTTTCCGTTAAAAGCATTTTCGAACAGAGCGTCTAGATTGGCACGGACGCTTTTCCGCAAAAGCATTTTTTGCAGAAAAGTGTCCTTGGCCAATCTAGACACGCTTTTGCGCAAGAAAGCCCCAGTTGCCATTTTAGCCACCGGGGCTTTTTTGCGCAAAACAATACCACGTTGTCTACACTGGCCCTCTTGCGCAAAAGCATTTGCGCAAGAGGGCTTTTGCCCGAACGGGAGCAGCATAGTATTTCCGCAAGAACACTGACGATCATACATGAGATCGTCAGTGTTCTTGCGGAAACTCAAGCGGCCAGTCTAGACAGCTGGCAAGTTTTTCCGGAAAAGCGGCTGATTTTCCAGGAAAACTGGCCTGTCTAGACACAGCCAGTGGGTGTTGGAAGGGTTGTAATAGTTGTGCTGGCTGTCCCAGCAGGGTCTGTGGGCATTAAAGGAATGGCTGTGTATGGGGGATGTCTAAGGCCCTGGGAGGATGTCGCACAGGAGGGCCCAGGATTGTGGCTTCCCACCCACAGCGGGGAATGAAATACAGGAGAGCTGGTGCCAAGAGCACAGCAGGTCTCTGAAAATAAGTGGGGGTAAGATGGCTGACTTTCTACTCCCATAAAACCAAACCCCCTTGCCCTGCCCTGCTCCGTGCTTGTTCTCCCACCCTCACTGGCTCATTTTCAGTGAGTTGACTAGGGGATGTGAAGTGGGAGGGAGTACAGGCTGTGTGCTGTGGGTGCAGTTTCTGGGGTGGGGCCAGAAATGAGGGGTTCAGGGTCCAGGAAGGATCTGCAGGCTAGGGCAGGGAGTTAGAGTACAGAGGGGCATGTGAGGGCTCTTGCTGAAATGCAGATTCTGGGGTGGGGATGGATGAGGATGCTTTAGGCTGGCAGTGAGGGGTGCAGACGGTAGGAGGGGTATTAGGACTGGGGCAGAGGTTGGGGCATGTGGGAGGCTCGGGGGCAGGCTCTGGGTGGTGCTTTCCTCCAGCAGCTCAGGGAAAGCAGCAGAATGTCCCCCTCTGGTGCCTGTGTGGCCAGGTGGCTCTGCATTTTACCGGGTCTTCAGGCACCACCCCTACAGCTCCCATTGGCCAAGGTTCCCAGCTAATAGGAGCTGAGGAGCACTTGGGGAGGGGGCAGCGTGCACAGTCCCCTGGCTCCAATGCATAGGAGCTAGAGGGCGGATGTGCTGCCGCTGCAGGGAGCCTGCCCTAGCCCTGCCACACTATCCACCAGACTTCTAACCGTCCACTTGGCAGGTCTGCCTGGAGCTACCAGGGCCCCTTTTCAACTGGGCATTGCAGTTGAAAATTGGCCACCCTAACTGGGGGGGAAGTTGGGGGGCTGTGGGCTGTTGAGAGCCCTGCAAACGTGCAGGCAATCGGCACCGGATGCTAGGTGCAGGAATGAGAGGGGCTTTGCCAGGGGATGAACTGGTGGCCAAACGCATAACAAAAAAGAGCTAGATAAGTTCATGAGGTCAGGCCCATTGATGGCTTATAGGCAAGATCGTCCAGGATATGCTTGGGAGGGGAAGAATCTGTTCTCCAGGCAGCTCTGATGCTGGCCACTGTTGGGCACAGTCAGGTACTGCAAAGCACTCAAGATACTTCATGACAGGAGTGAGGCTTAGGCCAAACCCTCCTTATTGGCATCTCTCATTGGCTAGTTTTTAGGCACTTTGCATAGTGGCTTCTGGGAATCCCATCCCCAGTCATGGTGTAGGGAGTGCGACACCTAATTCAGGCAGTAGATCTTGTTATTCCAGTGATTGTCGAGGCCCCTAAGTCTCTTTGTAGATCCAGGCCTGCTGGCAGTAAGGGGATGTGGCTGTAGTCCAGCTCTTTCCCCCTCTAGCACCACAAGAGGTCTGGTCACCTTAGGAGCCAGGTTTTAGGGGCAGCATAAAGAACTCTGAAAAGGCTCTTGCAAATTCGTTTATTTACAAAGTTATACATACAGAACTGATTCCAAGACAAACAAAGGAAATGTAAACTCCCAGCACGGGAAATAGTGTTCAGCGGCTGTTGGACTTTGCTGGCTTGACCAGCCCAGTATAAAAGAAACCATCTAGGGCACTTGACCAATGTTTCCTCCAATTTTTTCCATACATTTTATGTAACCAAGGCATGTGTGGATGTGTACCACCAGTAGAAACATGCTGCTGGCTTTTGCCCACTGTGAGTGCGCTGCTAATCAGTTGGATGGCACCCGAATCTCTCCTGGGTGGCCACCCAAGTTCATAGCTTATAGGGAACACTGCTCTTGACTGTTTCATGACCTTGGAGAAGAGCTAGGAAATTCCATGGTTTAGTATGGCTCTCCTGAACAAGCACAATGTCTGGGTAAGCTTTCAAAACTCCCATATTGACTGCAGTATCGTGGGGAGATGGATCATACAAAAAAGTCACTAATGCTCGAGAATCCACCTCTGATGTTAAACTGACCCCCCATGTGTGCTGGAGCAGGATTTAGTGACAGGAGGGGGGTGTGTGTGTCAGTCAATGCTGTGTAGCCATGCAGTGCCCCTATAGTGGGTTAGTTGATCTTATTTTCTACATTAATTATTAGCAATCAGTTATCTTCCTAATGGTCATAGGTACATAGCTCATTACAGCCTCTTAGTGCCTTAATTCAAGCTGTTCAGTGCATGGCTGACGTGTATATTGCAAAGGGTAGCTACAGCCTGCGGCAGTGAGCAATGTGAGGTGGGTTTGCTGCTCAAGACACTTTGGCTGTGTCTATACTGGCGTGATCTTGCGCCAGAGCTAGGCAAATGAGGCTCAGCGTGGAATATCGCTGAGCCTCATTTGCATAACTAATGAGCCACCATTTTTGCAGAAGAGGCTCTTGCGCAAGACGGAGCTGTCTACACTGCCCCTTCTTGCGCAAGAAAAACCCTCTTGCACAAAGCTGTTATGCTGATTATTTTCAGGCATAACGGCTTTGCGCAAGAGGGTTTTTCATGCGCAAGAAGGGGCAGTGTAGACAGCTCTGTCTTGCACAAGAGCCTCTTCCGCAAAAATGGCGGCTCATTAGTTATGCAAATGAGGCTCGGCGATATTCCATGCTGAGCCTCATTTGCATAGCTCTGCCGCAAGATCGCGCCAGTATAGACACAGCCTTTGTATTGGTGGTGGATTTCAAGTTTCTCAGGAAGAGGAAGTACCCAGGTAAACTGGAGCTGGCCGTGGGTTTCCCAGCTGACCTGCTGGAGCTTAGAGCCAGTGCTGATAAATACGGTATTGATCCATTGCCTTTTGTCACTGGGGAGGGGGAGGTGAAAGTTCGGTTCATATGCTGCCTGAGTCATAAACAGAATGACTTTGTCGTTTTCCCTGATTAGCTTTTAATTTTCCTAGGCAACAAAGTTCACCCTGCCCCATTTTTTAGACAATCCTGGGTAGGAGGCGTGAGCCCAACGCTAGCCTGGACAGACACTCTGTAACGCCTTGGCACAAATCTCAAAGGCAGGCTCTGAGCTCCATGGAATTCAAAGGCAGGACTGGCTGGCCGGCTGGCCCCAGAGCATGCTGGGTGCTGTTATGTTCACCCTTGTTCATTCCATGGGCGGCAGGTGTAAGACGCGGGGGAGGGCAGCGCCCTGCTCCCCCTCCGCCCCCCAGCTTCAGCATGGCTCCTGGGCTGCAGGCGCTGGCACAGTGCACCCTCCCCAGGCTCTGGGCCAGGGAGGCTCTCGTGGGGGGCTGGCAGCTTGCTCCTGCAATAGGGGGTGGGCTTGGCTCCCATGGGAGGTCAGGGCCTCAGGCAGAATGGGTGGGACTGGGGTTTGCCTCCCCCAGCCCTAAATTCACCCAGTGCCCATGATTCACTCCCTGTCTGGTCTGATGAGTCTGAAAAAGGAAAACAGGGAATAGAAGCAACACGGGCAAAGGTGGAACAGCGGCAACAGGGACTGAAATGTAATTGTGTTGGATTTCAAGAGCTGCCCCTGGCATGCGGCATACCCCGGCTCTGCCAATGGAATGCCAAGTTACAGCTCATGGGTTTTCCTAGCTGTTATACCCCCACCTCCTTACAGTCAAGCACAGCATCAGAGTGAAGGCCTCGACTCACAGACTTTCAGCGCTGAAGGGAGGATTGTGACTGTCTCGTCTGACCCGCACATTGCAGGTCACAGAACCTCCCCTTCCCCCGTCCCCTCCTCTAACAGCCCCATAGCCTCTGGCTGAGTTACTGGAGTCTTCAAATCCTGTTTTCAAGCTTTCAAGTCACAGAGACCTACAAGTGACTCATGCCCCCTGTGACAGAGGAAGGCATTCCCTTCCCAACCCCCGGCTCTCCAGCAATCTGACCTGGAGAAATATTCCTCCCCCATCCCAGTTAGATCCTGAGCATGTGGGCAAGACCCACCAGCCAGATAGGAGGGACAGGGACAGCGTGGTGGTCTCCAGTCAGGGCTTGTGGGTGCGGCTGCTGGGTAAGGTGCAGGGGACAATTTCCCTGGCCTCTGCTTAGTCAGCCCTGGCCCCAGCCAGGCCCCAAGGCATGCGCTCCCTGCTCCTACAGACCCAGCCCCCACCAGGAGCTGGCAGGATTGGCCAGCCTGGCCAAGGAAGGTGGGGCTGGAAGTTCCTCCCAGTGGAGACACGATGGGCGAGCAAGTGTGCTCCCCTTTACATTGTGCCTCCCCCCCCCATATCAGAAGGCATGTGTTGTTGATGCTCAGGATCCTGGCCCTGCCAAATACCGTCATTGTGCTCAGCCAGCATGGGCTGGAACCTGGCTGAGTCTACTGCAGACCTACCCACAAACCCCCACCTGCCTGTAGGAGGCTGCATGACTACAGCCTGTGTTGTACGACATTGGTCAATGACACCGGCTGTGCGCTCTGTTTTGCTGCCTCTGGATCTTCTGCCTCCACGTCCAAGGTGCCTTTTAGAATTGCCAGCCTCTGTGAAAGACTCTTCAGGTCCGGAGAGAGAACTACATTATAGATCAGAGCAGCGAGGATCCCGCCAGCCATGGGGCCAACCCAGAATATCTGCGCAGAGAGGGTGAGAAATTGCACATTATTCTACAGTGATCATGCCTAGAAGCCGGGGCTCTATTGTGCTAGGCAATGGTTGTGGCCCCAATTAGCTTGTGTTGTTCTTTGAATGGGTGTCAGGAGGGCGTCCATTGCTGGCACGCCTGCGTTCCTCATTTAAAAGCTTGAAAACTTTCCATGTCTGGCAAAGCCACGGATGCACCCTTTGCCACCTGTGCAAAGGAACCAAAGTGGAAGGAAGCTGGCCCTTCCCTCAGTTCCCTCCCACCACCTGTGGCAACAAGACTGACTCCTAACGTTTTACATTGGAGACATTACATCTTCACTCTTTTGAATATTATTTTGCAGGGTGGCTATCTCCCTCCCAAGCAATAAACTCATTCACAAGGTAGGTTGGGCAGACAGGAGGGGCCCTGTCTGCCCCTCAGTATGGTGGACTGAGGTGTTTTGTGCCAACTGCTGGTTATGGTGCATTCAAAGGCCATGGTGCCTTCTGCCAATGTACCAGCAGGGACCATATTTTAGGGCCATCTCTTCACTTTTGGTTTGAGCTCCCAAGCCAATATTCTAGACCTCTGTAATAATTCTGGCGGGCTTTGCCAGGCAAGTCTGTACTCACAAGCGCAGAGGTTTGAGCAAATGACCTTTATGCGGGGCAGTGATGGGAGAAAAGGGAGAGGCAGGTTGGGATCAATATTTACACATCCACCGCCCTTTACCTTCAGGGTGCGTACGTCATAGTCCCAAGAAATTGGAGGATCCATGGTGAACACAGCTTTTCCTGTCTCCCAACTGCCCCCTCTCTGCAGGTCCCCAGGTTCTCCACTCCCAGTGCAGGGGCCTTGTTTCTTACCAAGCTCTGGAGTGATTTCAGCAGCTCTGCCTGGGAAGTGTCAGCGGAGCTGCTAAACGGACACACCAGGGCTGGCCCATACAATTGCTTTCCCTTTGCTGTTACCCTGTTACAAACTGTAGCCTGCAGGCGAATCCAACAGTGGCTTTACTCTGCCTGTTGCTCAGGTAACTCGCACTGCCACTTGGCTCCATTTTCTGTTTCCATGTGAAATTGCTGTCTGCATGTTAGACCTACACCTCCTACTTCCCCTCAGTCTTTGCTGCTGGAATTAAACTTAGGCTCCCCCTCTGTGGCCTGGCCCCAGAAAGCCCCACAACGAAACGGCAATGCACAATAGCTTGTCAGTTTTGGTGAGGGCCTCTTACCCCACCTCAGCACATGCACGTTGTCACCCCCCAACATATTGTCAGGGCCTGCCCCGGAGGGTTCCCAACAGGTAAATTGCAAAAAATATGGATCTCAAGTCCAAAATAGAATCGATTTCTAACTCCCTATCCTCAAAGCACCCACGCTGAGTGTGCAGCTGAGGGCCTGTTGCTCTCCGTCCATTTCCCTTGCCCTCCACTAGAGGAGAGCAAAGAATCCAGGTGAAATTTAGGTGAGGTACTGCCTCGCCCAGGCAGCTCCCCTTGCCGTCCTGCAGAGACCAGCTCACCCCGCGGCCCCCCCATCTCTTCTAGGCTTCAGATACAGGGCTTCCGAGACAAACCCTCTGCCCCTCACTGACTGGAACAGCAGATGCCTGTTCTGCCCTGGGGAGGGACACGGCCCAGACACTTGTGCCATCTCTCACGCCTACCCCCAGGGACCTGGTGGTCCAGGAGTCAAGATTCACACCATCCCAGGCAGCTCCGGCTCCAGGGGCAGTGATATTAGCCCTGGCGAATGCTCTAGCTACCTGGTGCTGAATGCCCAGCGCAGCAGGCAATGGCAAAAGAAGGTTGCGCTAAAATGCTCGGCCCTGGTATCCCTAATGCTGATCATGTCAGTCTCAGTGCTGACAACCTTGCCGCCCTCCCCCCTCTCCCCGCCAGCTCCACAGCCTTTCCCTTCCCTGCCAAAATGGAGAGGCCCCACTCTCTCCTCGAGTGACGCTGAGAACAGCTCGGAGCGGACGTGTCCCCCCGGCAGGACTCCAGATGGGGTAGAAGCCTTGCCACAAACTGAAGATGATGCCGAGACACTGGCAGCTGTTGGCAGAGTGAGGGAGGATCATGCACCAGTACCAAGAACTGGGGAGGCCCTGGAACTGGAACCCTTTGTAGTATTGTAGTTTGCCTTCGACTGCTGGTCCTCTTAGTACCAGGCCTCATGCTGACACAGGCATCAGTGCTGCTGTGGCACATTAATCGGTGTCCCCGTTCCTGGGGAATTACATCTCTTCCCTTCCCCAGGAGATTCGTTCCCTCCTGCACTGAGCCTGGAGTCCCTCCTGGAAGGGTGCGGTCGGTCCTGGCAGAGGGACCTCAACAGGCAGCACAGAGTCTGTGTGCGGGATGGTAACGCATGGGACAGCTTGCTGGCTGGTTGTACCAGCACTGGCTATTCCAGCCCTCCTGCAAGCTGCCCTGGCCTGGACCTGGGCAGGGGAACCTCTCCCATATCTGGGCAAAGAGGAGTATAGCTCAGGCCAGCCGCTTCTGGCATTCGCAGCTGACATCATCTTGGAGCTGTGAGAGAACTGAGGGAAGGTTGGGGGCCTGGCTGCCCTTTATGGTTGGAGAGGGGCCCCCTGTCAGGCACTGATAAGAAAACACACACACACGGTCACATGTGAACCTGCAGGTGGCGCCAGGGTTCACGCTAATGTTTCCCACCCCTGTGCGGAATGAATTTTGTCATGGGCACCAATGTGGAGGTGACGTGTCACATGAAGGTGCCCATAACAAAATTCATGTGGAGGGGATCGAGGGGCTCTGAGTATGGGGGGGGTTGAGGCCTGGGGCAGCAGGCTAAGGAGTGTGAGGGCTCCGGCTGGGGGCGCAGATTCCAGGGAGGGGTCTGAGGTGAAGGAGGTTGCTCCAGGGCTACTGTGAGGAGCAAGTAATGCCCCCCCCCCCCGACAGCAGCACCTGAGCTGGGAGGGAAAATTGCCTCTCCCTGCTGTGGCAGCTCCGGGGCCGGGGCTTCAGGATAGGTGCCCCTCCCAACCATAGCAGGTGTCAGCCAGACTGGGCTGGAGCTGGAGAAGGATTCCACATCTGCAGCACATCCTGGTGCTGTGGCTGGGTCTAGGCCAGGCTGCTCCTGCCATCGCTGGGGGAGTCTTGGGCTGGGCCACTTTAACTGGAGTGGAAGGGACTCCAGGTACAGCCCGGGCTGCCCTGGCCGTGCTTGTATTTGGGCCAGGTTCATGCCAACAGGTCCCACCTTGGGCGGGTTCCTTGACTGCCTACTCGGTGCTTAGGAAACTGCAAGGCCGCACTGCTTAAAGGGAGCTTAGGTGGGCTCCATGCTGAGCACAGCACGTCAGAGAACTGCAGTTACTGCAGGGTAAGTAACCAGCCAAGTGGGACTGCAGACAAGCTGTGAGTCCAACAACCGATCAGCGTGGAAAGCTGTAGTGACAACACCCCAGTAGGTGGCTAATCCGATATAATGGTACTTTACAGGGATCAGAGAGGGAGGAATTTTTAAAAAGGGACGTGTAAGAAGATTGTGAAGGGGTCTGATGAAGTGGGAGTTTTCTGTAATATTTGTTATAAGCACGTTGCCTACCTCAGTTTCCCTCTTCACTTCGCATTGCTACCCACTGGCTGCGGCTGGGGAATGGCAGGAGACCTAAGGTGCTGTGTGATGGAATTGTGGATCGGTGAAGGCCTGGCTGTAACTGACCATCACCCTGGAGGGCCTGCAAAGACAACGGAAGCCCGAGGGCTGAGCAACGCACGGTACGCCGCTGACACCTCCCAGAGCAGCCCATGTGAACTCAGCATTGGCCAATGGCAGACAAGGGTGGCTTTTGGGAGAGAGCCTGTGTGCGCTCCTGGGAGCGGGATGGAGAAGTTGCAAGAAACCACTGGCCAAGGGGAGTGCTAACGTGGCCCGAATGGGCAACGTCATAAGCCTTTATTTCTCGGCTGCCATGTTCCGACTGAGCACTCACACCTGCGCAGGTGTGAACAGGCTGTCAGGCCTCTTGCAAATACCTGCCCAGGTCCCTGGAGAGTGCGAATATCTCACACCAGAAGGCTAGTTCAGGTGGCCTCCCTTGGCAGAGCTGACGGTGCAAAACAGGAGTGTCAGAGCCCCGACGCTCAGCTGCAGAGGTACTGAGGCCATGCGGCCTGCCATTGAAGAGGAGTGGGGCCTCAGGGTGGGAGGGGGCTCTGGCACACTGAAGGGGGTTCCTCCACGGGACTGTTTAAAAGCTGGGGTAGCTCTGGTGGCCCCACGACACATGGCTTTGACATTTATGGTGAGTGCCGTCCAGGCACGATGGGGTGGCATGGAACAGCCCCATCTGCTTTTCCTGAACATTTGAAAAAACAGGCAGCCAAGACTGTCATCAGCTGTGGAACGCGAGGGTGGGTGTTGTCTAACCCCATCTATAACATGAGTGGTTAGGCAGGGCTCAGCTGTGAAAGGTAAAGATGAGTAGTTTGTGAGTAGGGGAGCCACTGGCGGATACCAAAGGAGAGGAGATGGGGGCCAAGTGACCCACCAGGATTATCGTCTTGGTGGCAGCATTTCAAATGGCTCAAGTGAAAAGGAAAATTGTCAGGACCAGAGAGGACGGTGAGGAAGTTGAGATAAGAGAGCCTGTAGGTGAGATTCAGCTGTGGTAGGAGAAGTTATTCATAGGGTTGGGGGCTGGGGCTCCTTTGGCTAAAATGGCTTCATCCCAATAGGCTGTCCTTAAATTCTCCCTGCCTGGCGTTCTCATCCTCCAGCTGCACATCCACGCAGCCAATGGCTGTATCTGCACAGTACCACCAGGCGGCAGCGCTTACAATCAGCCTGGTTACGTTTGGGCAGGCGGCTGCTTGCAGTGCTCCACCCTTCAGTAAGGCAAAGTTGCTTGGGAACATGTTCATTTTCTGTAGCCCTGAGCTGAAATGACTCAGCTGCTCCGTTTCAGTTCTGTGCTGAGATCTGTGGCTCACAACTTCCCCACCTCCGGGCCAGCAAAGGGTTCCACATTAAAAGACAAAAGATGCGTTGGGCCCTGAATCTTACCCTGCAGTACAAGACCAGGAGTTTCTCAGTATTGATTAGCTAGTTTGACTTCTATCCTAACTCTTATTTATGTGCCTGCGTTCTAAGAGCAGATGTCCAAGGGGAAGAAAAGGAGCCGCTCTGCTCAAGCTGTTTCAGCAGGAACATGGGTTCAGGCCTGTGGTTACACTCCATTAAGAATGAATGGTCCAGACACTCAAACACTGCAGCAGCCATCGAAGGGACGATGTCCCCTTAGACTGGCCTCTCTGGGCGCACAGTTTCAGTGGGGAAAAAACCTGATAGAGGAACCCAAGTGTCTTTACACTTGGGCCCTGAAGCAAGGAAACTGAATGAGCAGTGTGGTAAAGCATTCCTCTTGAGATAGTAGGGCCCTTCCTACCTAAGGGAGACCAAGACACAGAATCAGAGAAGGAAGGGAGGTGTCCCCAGACTACCACCCCTCTTTCAGGAGTCTGATCTGCCTTCCGTACCCCCCAAGTTACACCTCACTTGCTTACAGAATCAGACACAAAAACCACAAAAGTGTCACAACACACCATTACTGAATGATTGCTCACTTTCTATTTTACCATATAATTACAAAATGAATTAGTTGGAATATAAATATTATACCCTGAGATGGAAGTATCTACTACTCATAGAGCCATATAAACAAGCCATTTTATGGAATTTTACTTTGTACCGACCTTGCTAGTGCCTTTTTCGTGCCTGTTGTAAAACTAGGCACATAGCTAGAAGAGCTGAAGTACCCTCTGGAAGTCCTCTGCATTCCCCCAGGGTGTGTGTACCCCTGGCTGAGAGCAGCTCAGCTAGAAGAACAGCAGGACCTGCTGTCATTTGGGATCAGAGTGGGTCATAAAAGCCTCTTTGCTTGCTAAGGGATTGTCTACATGGGTACACTGGCTGAAATAAGTGATTGCAGAATTGCTCCCCCCCCATTATTGGCTGGTCTATTCTGGAATAATTAGTGCATTCATAGAGCAGCTAATTATTCTGAAATAAAATGACCTTTATTCCTGAATAGAGTCCATGTAGGGAGATTATCCTGGAATAGCTATTCCAGATTGATTGTTCCACATTAGCTGTGCTAGTCAGTTTCTCTGCATAAAGCAGCATTGTGAGAATGGTTCATTTCCTTTCCTGAAGAGGAAGCCTGTTTAATGTAGCTTGCATCAGCTGCCCTAAAGGAACTAAATATTGGGGTGGCCTGTTTGAGATGTCCAAGTAATGTTTCCCTAGTGCTTTGTCATTGACCTTGGTTCCCGAAGGGAGGCTCAGACTGTTTAAGCTGATCTAGCCCTACTGGTACACAAGGGACCCCGAGCTAAGAGTAGAAGAATCACAAGTTGTCACCCTGAGAGAGGCAAGGACAAGAGGGCTAAGATCCGTGGTGGGTCACACGTGGCCCATTGGGGTTCTATGTGCAGCCCATGAGACAGTTTGTTTTCCACTGCCCACAGGCAGCATTGCCAGATTCCACTGGATTTTTTTCCTGCTGGTGTCACTAAAGTGACACACATGAAGCCAGGGCACATGAAATGAGGCAAAACTGATTGCTCACAGCACTGACTGTAAAAGCTGTGTGTTCCCTCTGCAGCCAATCAAAGTGAGGCTACGGTTCCGTTGGCTTGCCCCGCACATTCTAAGTACACCATGTGGCCCCCCACTGCCCTGGCCGTGCTACACAGGAGAAGCCGCGAGGCAGCCTACAACCACACCATCCTGGGCCGGCCCTGAGGAGGAGCCGCGTAAGTCTTCTTCTAATTGATAAAGCTCAGCCATGTTATTCCCTAAAGAGCTCCTAGCAACCTGGGGGGCAGTAAGGCCAGATGTCAATGTTTCACCCAAGGTAGTTTGGAGAGGGTAGACAGAAAAGGAAGGGACATAATGATATTACCCAGTGGGCAGAAAACTTCTTGACTATGACAGCAGGGCCAAAGGATCGTGCAGGATTCATGGAACAGCCAGTGAAGTAGATCTAGTGAACAGAGTTGGAGAAGAAAGCGTTAGGAGAATGGCTCTGTCTAAAGATGAACGAAGTCCAAAGGCACCTGGTATGAGATTTGGTGCGTCTCTCTGGCTGTGGCGTACGCGGTTAGACATGTACCGACACTTCCTTGCTGAGCTATGGATTATTGCTGTCTCCTGGGAGAAGCATGGAACTGGCCTAGCTGGGGGATCGTTTCACACTGAGCACCTTGTACTGGGAGAGACAGGGGCCGGCATAACTAAGCTTCCCCCACCACTAGCACTTCTGCCAGTGCTCTGAGTGGTGCTATTGGCAGGCAGCATGGCAGCGCTTGCTTTTGATTTGTCTAGTCAGCCGTTAGGTCCCCACCCTGCATGCTGGATGCCCCCCAGATGCTTACCCCAATGAGGTGTCCCAAGGCAACGGACATGCCAATGAACGTGGCGGGGGAGTTGGCATTTCTGTGTCTGTCCGTGGAAGCAAAATAGCACAGCACCAGCTGGAAGGTGAGAATGAGCTCCACAGCCACGGCTTGTCCAGAAGTGATGTTGCTCCGTACCTGGGGAAAGGGATGGCAAAGGGACTTCTTAGGAGACCACGGCAGCCCGTCGGCTTCTGCCCACCAGCCACACTAGGCAACGCTGCTGCCTCACACAGTCCAGTTGCGCCTCGGAGTCTGAGGCCAGGTCCATACTACACCCTTAAGGTACGCAACTCCAGCTATGCAAATAACATACCTTAAGCCGAGCTTCGCGCTGTCTCCACAGTGGGACTGTGATGGGGGGTGGTCACAGAAGACCCCTTGGGGCTGCTTCCCAGTGTGATGATAAAGCCACTGCCACACACCTCCTTGCTCTCTGGGGCTTCTCACCATCCTGTCCTGCTGGGCCAGCTCTCCCCAGCCAAGGCACAGAGCTGTGATCACCCCCTCCCCTCCCAAAGAGCAGAACCAACACTGAACCCCTTCAGGTCTGAGGAGAATGCAGTCTCGGACAACACTACCCAGGAACCCAACCCCCAAATGGGATCAGAACCCCACCAAAATCATTCAGGCAAGCCCCTTTAACAGTGAAAGGAGGGCATGCATGCTGATTGCTCCCTGACACTGGGCTTGGTAGCAAATACAAGTAATGTTATTAAGTCCAAATAGGAGGATTTAAGTGGTTGCAAGTGAACACGTAGCAGAGTAAATTACAAATTTAAAATAAACAACAGTACATGGCTAGTTCTAACACACTAAAGCTTATTGCAAATTTACCCTAAAACTGTTCTTATTTCGGCTAAAACTCCAAGCCAGGGAAGATCTTTTCCCCCTGGAGTCTCTGGTAATTCTCTTGGGTGTGTCATGCCAGCCAAAGACAAAGAGCCTGAAAACTTTGCATCCCAAATACACTTCCTTTTGGGCGGGCAGGAAGTCTTTGTTTCTACGTTCCACCCTTGGATGGAAAATTACCGGGTCAGACCCTACCAGTTAGGGAGGTCACATGTCTTCCTAAGACCAACCACTGCTTAAACTTAAAGAACAAAAGAGGCTGTTTACAGGTGATCACCCAGACACTGAGGTGCCAAGCACTGGAAACACCCTTGGTGGCTTTTATTTGCACATTTAAAACTATAAACTGTTCCCTACCCCATATCTCTAACTTTACATACAAAAGTGATCCATTCACCAGAATATGATATACAGACCCAGCAGATTGTGACATTACAATTGATAAGGTTACATGAGGTATTTTGTCCAAAACATCTTTGAGTTATGTATATTTGTGCCCATAAGACAATTTCATAAAGCATGGGGGCGGGGGTCTGTGACAGGGAGGTTGATGGGAGCAAATTGAGGAGTATGATGTTGACTGAGGGGGCGCCCTCAGCATTTGATTTAGCGAGTCCTTTCTAGACCCACTAAATCAAACACCAGAAGATCGATTTCCAGCACAGTAAGTATGGACGTAGCCTTAAGTATAACAGACGGGGGAAGGGGCTCTTTCATGGTTTGTAGCCTTAATTTTGGAGCCGTAGGGTAGCAACTGACCAAGTGTAGGCAGGGGAGCTGAGAGTCTCGCTGGGCCCTGGGCAAGGTGGAGGGGGGCAGCTTGGTGCACCCAGAAGGGGTGGGTCCTTAGATGGAAGAGGTAGGGCTGGGGGCAGCCCCCCTTCCACACCACCCAGATCACAACACATCCTCCCCAGCCCTCAGAGTTGCCCAAAGCAGGCAGCACGGTGTTCCAAAGGTGATTTAAAGCTCTGGGCACTGCCACTACCCCAGTAACATTGCCAGGCCTGGAGCAATTGCTCCCTTTGCCCTCCCCTGTTGGCAGGCTTGAGTGTAGGAGTGATAAGCCCAGAATGTGCAGATCAGGCATCTCTGGCAGATCTGTTACTGCTGCTCCAAAGCTTTTGTAGGCTCCTGGGGACAGAAGAGCTCAGCATCCCGCAGGTCCCACTGAGGGCAATGGAGGGTTTGACGCACACACCAGTTCAGAACCACCGGGCTGGAGGGCGCGGAGTGCTGTTGAAAATCTGTTCCTTACAGCTTACCTGCTAGGGTGCTGGGGGCCCAAAAAGTGGAGAGGCAGGCAGGTTCTCCTGCACCTCACACCCACTCAGCTGGGAATAGAGGGAAAGGATTTGCAACCTGTCACCAGCAGGAACACCAAGATGTGGAGTCCTTTAAGTTGTTCTGAGATCTTGGGTGAGTCTCTTCCTCATATGCAATAGTCACAGTAATAAATGCCCAACCCTTTGCTAATCACTTCCACTAGCCGCCCCTTTGGCTTGATTTAAACAGCCCCAGAATGCTGAGGTCTCTAGTATGACTTTGTTTGACCTGTATCTAAACCCCTGCTTGCACTAGGCAATCACTTCCAGCTGGTCACTAGGCAGGTTTCACTGCAGAGTTCAGCCCATTTGTGTTTCCATCTTGAGCAGATGGTGGTGATTTCTATCACAGCCCCCTTCAATTCACGCCTACCGCAGCGCTGGGCTCCGAACTAAATTACAACATAATTCCGCTTGGTTGGCAAGGGTTTTTTTCCTGCAGCAGAGTGCAGGTCTGGATTGAGGGGCAGAGAGAACATAGGAACAGCCACACTGGGTCAGACCAAAGGTCCATCTAGCCCAGTGTCCTGTCTTCTGACAGTGGCCAATGCCAGGTGCCCCAGAGGGAGGGAACAGAACAGGGAATCATCAAGTGATTCCCCCCTGTAACCCATTCCCAGCCTCTGACAAACAGAGGGTAGGGACACCATTCCTGCCCATCCTGCTAATATACATTGATGGACCTAACCTCCCGGAATGTATCTAGTACTTTTTGGAACCCTCTTAAAGTTCTGGTTTTCACAACCTCCTCTGGCAAGGAGTTCCACAAGAAAAAATTCCTTTTGCTTGTTTTAAACCTGCTACCTATTAATTTCATTTGGTGACCCCCTAGTTCTTATGTGACGGGAACAAGTAAATAACTTTTCCTTATTCACTTTCTCCAAACCGGGCATGATCGTATAGACCTCTATCATATCCCCCCTTAGTCTCCTCTTTTCTAAGATGAAAAGTCCCAGTCTTTTAAATCTCTCTTTATATGGCAACCATTCCAAACCCCTAATCATTCTGGTTGCCCTTTGCTGAACTTTCTCCAATGACAATATATCTTTTTTGAGATGAGGCGGTGACATCTGTTCGCACTATTCAAGATGTGGGCATACCATGGATTTATAAAGAGGCAATGAGATATTTTCTGTCCTAGTCTCTATCCCTTTTTAAATGATTCCTAACATTCTATTTGCCTTTTTGACTGAGGCTGATAATGGAGTGGATGTTTTCTATGAACTCCAATATCTGTCTCTTGAGTGGTTACACCTAATTTCGTCTCCATCATTTTGTATGTATAGTTGGGATTATGTTTTCCAATGTGCATTACTTTGCAGTTATCAACATTAAAATTCATTTGCCATTTTGTTGCCTAGTCACCCAGTTTTGTGAGCTCCTTTTGAAGCTCTTCACAGTTGCTTTGGTCTTGAACAGTTTCGTATCATTTGCAAATTTTGCCACCTCACTGTTTACCCCTTTCTCCAGATTTATGAATATGTTCAATAGGATGGGTCCCAGTATGGACCCCTTGGTGTAGTTACCTCTCTCTCCATTCTGGAAACTGACCATTTATTCCTACCCTTTGTTTCCTGTCTTTTAACCAGTTCTCAATCTATGAGAGGGCTGTCCTTCTTATCTCATGACTGCTTATGTAAGTGACACCACTCTCTGTCAGCTCAGATCTATATATCAACCCAAGCCTGGACCACCCCCACTTTCAGGTTGTCACTTGTACCCTGTGTTGCTGGTCCAGAGGCTACCAGGGTAGGGCTAGAACCTACCAGCCTCATTTCCCCAGGCAAACACCCTATCACCGGAGCCAGGCGGGAGTCTACCTCATCACCCTACCTTCAGGATGAGGGTTTGAGCTGCCCCCTATCCAACATGACCAGGTTGGCAATGGATGCACACGGCACCCTTGGGACGTAGGACAGATAAGAGACTGGAAGACTTGTGGTTTGGATGTTTGCAAATACCTGGCTTATGGCAACGTTAAAGCCCCTTCAGTTTCTTCAGCACTACCAAAAAAGAGGGATGGGGAACTCACCGTGTTAATGCCAAAGCCTCTGTGCACCTCTGCAGGTGTCACTCCATACAGGGTGGCTGCTCCAGCGATGCCTCCGGCCAGCTGGGCAACCATGTAGCAAGCCGCTCTTGCCAAAGAGATGCGAGAGCCAAGCAGGAAGGCCAGAGTCACAGCTGGGTTGAGAAGAGCGCCACTGACGTGCCAGGCAATATGCACGACGGTCGCTGCAGCCAAGTTGAAGGTGATCGAGATCTGTAAGATTGTAGGCAGGGCCGAGGGCCAGCGGAGGACTGAGCCCAGGCCGAAGAAGACGTAGATGGAGGTGGCTAGAAACTCGGAGAAGACAGCCCGGTAGAAGGTCACAGACAGCACTTCCTTCCACATTCTCTCATGAGCCCAAGAGTGAGAGGGACAGACAGGGCTCCTCTGACCCTGGAGCTCCTTTTTATTGGAGGGCATGGGAGGAAATGCTAGGTAAGCAAGTAAGTTTGTAAAACTGGGCAGGACCAGGAAATCTAGAACCTGGAAATGCATGGAAGGAGTGAGGAGTGAGTCAGACCTGCCCAGTTCAGCACACACCAGTACTCCTCCCCTCAGCTCCTCTTCCTATGCCGGACTTCACTCAAATTCTGAACCTCAGAAATGAGTGTGTGTTGTCACGGCCGTGTAACTTGGGCAGGGCAGATGCGCTCCTGGAATCTCACACACACAAACACACACACCCTCACCCACCCCATCACAGGGGGCTGTGGGGCTTGGGGATGGACAGCTGGAGGATATGATAGTGGGGATTGGGGTGAGTGAACGGAGGAGCTGAAGATGGGGGGAGACCATATGGAGGTGGGAGCCTTGTGGATATGGGGTGTTTTGTAAGTGTGGGGTTCAGGGCAGGGCAGCAGGGTGGCTGGGTTTGATCGCTGGGGGAACCCTGAGGGAACTATGGTTGGGAGTCTCTGGCTGGGTGTTATGAAGTGGGCTGCTCAAGAAGGTATTAGGGTATGGGGCGGTAAGGTGGGATGGTGTGGCATGGTGGAGAGGGGGGTGGATTAAGGATGGGCCCAGCCATGTTGGAGTTGTGGAGAAATGGGGGGAGTAAGAGTAGGGGGATTGCAGAACCTAGGGTGTTCAGGATGGGGTGACTGCGGGGGTGGGGTCCTCTTGGGATGGGGGGTTTCCTGGGCTGGCTAGAGCAAGGAGGGTTGACAGAGGACTCAGGAGGGGGTAGCTGGCAGCATGGGCAGCACTGGGAAGCCCATGGGGATTTGAGAGGGTTGTGGGGAGACCCAGGGAATGGAGGGGAAGCAGGAGGTTGGGAGGGGAGATTTCACACTGGAGATTTAACTCACAGTACGCTGGGGTCTGTTTGGGAGCAGCATGCCGGAGGTCCAGGGTACAGACTGCAACTCCTGCGATGCCTTTGGTGGGATCTGGAGCTAGTGATCAGGAAAGACCTGATGGGAAACTTTGGGGGGGGGGGGGGAGGAAAAAGTCTGTTTGGCTTTGGTAATAAAGGAATAAAGTTTGCAAGACATTTGTCTTCAGAGTGAGCTAATCAAAGTAATCTTTACATCCTCAGTCCTAGCATTGCTGTTTTCTGAATCATCACCCGCCCTCAAGCATTTGCATGGTTTCCCAGAATCACTGCTGTCGCAAGGCCCTAGAGTGCCCTGATGCAAGAACAGATTAGGGACCGCATCGCAATTCCAGGCCACAGTCCCCCAAACCCCAAGGCACCCAGCATCCCAGCCCCCAGCCTTCCCCCACTCCCCCCACATCCTCCTTTTCTTCCAACTCATTTACGCCCCATAACACCCACTCCAAATGCTCACTCCCACAGCGCTCCCCACAGCTCAGCCAGAACTCACTGCACCAGCTTCCCCCGCCTCCCCTGGACCCTCCTGACTACTCCTCTGCCACTCGTGCCAGACCCAGCACTTTACGCTCATCCCAGACCCTGCTCCTAGCTCCCCACAGCCCAGCCCCCAAGCCTGAGTGATGAACGGCATTGCTGCCTGGTACATGGGCTTGTAGTGCCACTCACCTTTGGCCTGGCCAATTCTCCATCATAATGATGGACAGTTGGGGCACATTTGAGCAGCTTTGTGGCTCCATGCCCCACAGTCATATTGAGCCCCACTGTGCCCTATCATGCCAAAGAGGTGGGGGAGCCAAATTTGAATGAGTGGCATTGAGACACGCACCAGGTGAAGTTCTGGAGTGCTGCTCCAGTTGGTTGGGGTCCTGGCACAATGGCACCACTGGTGCATGGTAGCTACCCCACTGCTCAGAATTCAGTCCCCTTTTCTGCAGCAGTAAAGCCAAACCAAACCTTAGAGTCCACGTCCCACCCTGCCTGAGCTCTGGGAAATCGCGCTAAGAAGTGGAGGGTTGCTGTGGTGGGGAGAAATGAAACCGTCCCAAGTGTGAGAAATGCAAGCACAGCTGCCCGGTTTCATCATAAGAGAACCAGGAAGCACATTAAACCCTGGAGCGAGTTTGCTTCCTCGTTCTCTGCTAAATCAAGTGCTGCTGTGCGAAGGGTTTTCCCTTCCAGCATCCATGTTTTCACCACAACATCTAGTCAAGTGAGATTGTTTGTAAGAGGAAAAAACGCTAATGCTCCTGCCAAAATCCCAACCGCAGAAGAGCCCGGGTCCTTATTCTAAGAGATTCTCTTTTGATTTTGGCTGGAGCCCCTCTGCCCACTCCAACCTGGGAACGTGCTCTGGGTTGGGCGCCAAGCCCATAACCACTCACAGACACAGAGCGGGTAAACAAATGGCCTCTCGTGGGAGAAGAGATGGTTGGGGAAAAAAGAAAGGCAGGTTGGACTGGGGCGAGTATTTACACTTTTACGTATTCCACTACCCAGTCCCAAACAATTTGACGTTAAATGGTTTCTGCAATTAGCCTCACACTCGCCCACAACTTCTCTGTAACAGAATCCACTTGTGTATGCAAATGCTACAACCCATTCTAATAACCGTTACCTAAAATATGCATTCTGAGCTGTGAGATCCAACCTGGGACTCAGGGAAAGGGTAGGAATAGGGGTTAGGGGTACAGATTAGGTTAGGTTTGGAAAGGATAGAGTGGGGGGGCTGGGTTAGAGTTTGGGGTTCGGGTAAAGGTTTAATGTTATGGGTTAGGGTCAGAATGAGGGTTAAGGTTAGGTTGAGGGGGTTAGGGTGAGACAAGTTTAGGTTAGGGGTTAGGGTGAGGGTTAGGCTTAATGTTAGGGTTAATGGTGAGGATTTAAGGGTTAGGAGTACAGGGGGGTTTAGAGTGAGGGTTGGGGACAGGGTTAAAGAGTACGGTTAGGGTAGAATTTAGGAGTTAGGGTTATAGCGGGGTTTAGGGTGAAGGTTGGGGGTAGGGTTAGTTTAGGATTTTGCTTTGGGTTAGAGTTGGGATGGTTAGGGGTCAGGTCAGGATCAGGGTCAGGATGAGGGTTTGGGATTAGGGTGAGGGGTAGGTTTAAGATTAGGTATGCGTTAGGGTTAGCACTTATGGACACTGTTAAGATTAGATTTATAGTTGGGGGTTGGAATTAGGTTCAGGTTGAGGGTTAGGTTAGGATTTAGGCTGAGGGATTAGGTTCAGGTTTATGGATTCTGGTGAGGGTGTAGGATTAGGGTTCAGGGTTGGGTTAGCTTTATGGGTGAGTATAAATATAGGTTTAATGGTTATGGTTTAGATTTAGGGTTCCAGTTGGATTTAGGTTTAGAGGTTAGGTTTAGCATAGAGTTTGGGTCAGGGTCTGGCAAAGGTTAGGGTTGAGGGTGAAGATTAGAGTTAAGGATTAGGGTTTAGCAGGGTTAGAGTTAGGTTTTAGTTTAGGGGTTGGGGTCAGAGGTTGAGGGGAGCGTCAAGGGTTAGGATTAGGGTTAGGGTTAGGCTATCTTTAATCATTAGATAGGTTTAAGGTTAGATGGTTAGGGTTACATTTAGGGTTAGGGTTTGGGGGTAGTAGTAGGGAGTTGAGGTTTTAGGATTAGGGCTATTGATTGGGGTTATAATTTGGGTTTTGGTTAGGATTTAGGTTCAGGATGAAGGTGAGAGGGTGAGGGGTAAGGGTGGGGTTGGAGGTAGGCTGGGGGATAGGGTGCAGGGTGGGGGTCAGGATTAGGGTTAGGTTAGGATGTGGGTTAGGGTTGTGTTTGAGTTAGGGTGTGGGTGAGGGATTTAGGATTAAAGTTTAGGTTTAGGGTTTAGAATTAAGGCTAGAGTGAGAAGTTAGGGTTTAGGGTTAGGATTGGGTTGGGTTAGAGTTAGGGGATGAGGGTTAAGGTTAGGAGTTAGGGTTGGGATAGGGTTAGGTTTAGTTTTAGGTGTTAGGGTTAGGGTAGGGGCTTGGGTGGGTGTGAGGGTTAGGAGTTAGTGTTAAGGTTGGAGGGTTATGCTTATGCTTTGAGTTACATGTTGGATAAGGGTTTATGGGGCTAGGGTGTGGCATAGGGTTAGATTTTAAGGTTAGGGATTAGGGTTTATGTGACAGGTTGGATCCCAGAGGTCCCTTTGGTGCTAATCATACCACTGAGACCACCTACCTGCCCTCTGGGGCGCCCCACCACCCTGTCCTGCTGGGCCAGAAGCTCTAATCCCCCAGCAAAGGCACAGAGTTGGGGTGACAGCCCCCTAACTGAGTAACACAGACACTGAACCAGCTCAGTTCTCAGAGGGCTCAGCTTTAGGGACATGTCAGCACCCAGGAGCATGGCCCCAGAGAGGACCAAACCCCCAGATAAATCCATTGTATGCTGTAGAAAAATATTACACAGAGAAAGCTCATCGAGTTTGCTCTCTATCAATCAAAGAGAGAGGTTGCACAACTGTTCCTCTTGCTCCCGCCCCATAACAATTATTTACATTAGGTTTGATAATAAACAAAAGTGTCTTTATGTAAGTGAGTGCAAGTGAAAACAGACAGCTCAATGTAAGTTACTAAGCCAAAATAAACAAATCTCCCAGCTAAGCCTAACACACTACGGGAAGTTGTTACAAAACCTATTCCTCAACTTAGCTCTTATCTCAGATGCAGTTCTTCACAAGCCAGCACTAATCTTTTCTCTGGCCTTGGTCTAACAGCCTCTTCTGTGCCCTCTTAGAGTGGGTGAGGCAGTTTCAAAAGCCAGCTGAAGATGACGCAGACTGTTTCGCATTCCTTAAATAGAATTTCCCAAGGGTGGAAACCTTTTGTTTAACTCTCCCCAGGGAAAAATACCAAATTCAAGGTGGATTCCAGCTATTGGAGGCATGGCCACAGGTCTTAGTACAGTGGTGAGCAATCATTTTCGCAGTCGGGCCTCTTACTGAATTTTGGTACATGGTCACGGGCTGGCTCCACCCCCGGAAGGGGCGGGGCAGGGAATTAGACCCCCCCCCCAGAGATGTCTAGGGCTTTTACTTAAAATCACAGCAATGGGGGTTGCAGCTCACGGCCCCACTGCTACCGGGTTACCTGGCAACCACCCAGATTCACTGCTGCTATTTAAAGGGCTCCCAGTCACGGTGCTGCCCTGGCAGGGGCCAGAACTGCGAGCCTTTTAAACAGCTGCAGAAACCCCAGGCAGCTGCCAGGCAATGCGGTAGCAGCAGGACTGGGAGCCCCTTAAATAGCAGCAACCATGTTGCCTCGCTGACATCCTGGGTTGCTGAGGCTGCTTGAAAGGCTCATGGCTCCGGCCTCTGCTGGGGTAGGGCTGCAACCAGGAGCTGGGAGCCATTTAAATAGGATTCTGCTGCTTGGGACACCGCCTGGAAATTCGGTTTCATGGGAAGCAGGAGATAAATAGGAAGTGGCCAGATGCAGTCCATGGGCTGGATCCAAGTGTCAGGCGGGCCGGATCCAGCCCCCAGGCCGCATCTTGCCTAGCCCTGTCTTAGTAGGACCAAGCACAGTTTGGGCTCACAGGGAAAACAAAGCCATTTATAGATCACTGTCCTGAGCCCCTGAGTACCTTTGAATGGTTCTTGCTAGAAATTCTAGATTAATACGCAGGGTTAAACGTCATATTTCTCACTTCACATACCAGAATGATACATGCACACCAATAGAATATACACGCTCGGGGCTCACAGGCACTTGAATGATGGGTTACTTGACCTGTTTTGCATAAGGCATGTTTGAGTTATGCACATTCATTTTCAGAAATGTATTTTCATGAAACTATGGAGGTGAAGTGTCACACCTCTCCCCTGAGTTCACTGCGAGAGGGTTGGACCGTGTCCAGCGCGGAGGCAGTGTGCTCCAAATTTCTACTGGGCTTTGGTTACTCAACCACCCAGTGTTAGTATACCCTGTGGGGTCATTCAGAGGTGTTTTCCCAGAGTTCTGGGTTCCTGTGCCCCGAGGGCCTGAAAACATGTGTGTGGAGGGGAAGTGCCCCCCGAATGCAGGCAGCAATAGCTTTTAAAGTGTAGGTGTCTTGGCCTTTAGCCACGAGCGCCATGAGGTGGCATGCCTCAGTTTCCCCTACCACACAGTAGTGTCGGTTTGTTATGTCTTTGCTGCTATTCCCAGCTCTAGGCCTGTGTGCAAGTCTTAGCTTAGAAGCTGCATGTGCTCATGGGACTTCTTTGCTCCTGTCCTCAGCATGTACAAAGTTTTCTCCTGAAATCATGTGTGTTACACAATTTCAAGGGGTTTACCATCCGTATGAATTCCTTTGTGTTGATCCATAGATGTGCGAAAAGGCAGAAGGGTACCTGCAAACCCAAGGCAGAGTGGCATTTCCAAGTAGGGTCACCATACCACACCCTCAGGTTACCCCATTTGGGTTGTGTGGTATCTGTCGCCCCTTCATATACCAAGGTGTGTAATAAGCCATAGGCTTTCCTTTTTCCTCCGGAAAAGTTTCCATGCTGGGAGGAGGCAGGGGTTTCCCATGGAGATGCACCTCCCCCGCAGAAGAGTCTCTAGTTCTCTCTCCTTGTGTTGAGGTATTTCCCACCACCTCCCTGGGGAGGGGGTGTGTATTAGCACACTTACACACCCCAGTAGCCTTTGTGAGATTTTTACCTTCCTGTCCCAAAGAGATGGGGTTAGCATTCCCAGGCACGGCCAGCTGCGTCTCTGGCACCAGTGTGTTTTGGACCTGTGGGGTTCCCATTGTTCCCCCAGATTCTATTCTTAAGAGGCTAATAGCAGCGCCCCACCCCTCCCAGGAGCTCAGACCCGCCACTCCCCTCACTTGAAACCTGACTGACAGGTGGGTCTCTTGGGATTGCAGATGCAGACCCAGCACCCTTCTCCCAGGCCCCCCTGCTAAAGGTGGGGAGACACTCCTGCTCTGCCTGCTCCAGGCCATCTCTCCCTGTTCCATTGCTGGCACACAGCTCCCAGCCATGACAGACCCTTCCCTGGTAAGCCCTGTACCCTTTATCCCCTTTAAAATGGGTTGACATGCAGTGATCAGGCCCCCGGGGTTCCTCAGCCTGTTACAAACAATGTATCGTATCGTCTGTTGTCTGTGCAAATAATGTATCATATAGGGCTTGTAAGGTGCAACTATGTATATCCAGCTTGCAAAATGTTGTGATGCGCTATTAATTTAAGTACAATGCCAGAATGCTTATGCTAGCACCTTAGACACAGAGCTGTCAATCATTGAAAGAACCATTACTGTAAGGTGATTTAGCACGTAGGGTTAAACTGACTGTGTAAGTTTGAAAATATATGAATGTTCATTAGAGGGACTGTTACTCATGAATATGGAATTTTTGAAATGTGTCATCCAGTCATTTTAAACTTATGTAAATAAGCATTCTTGTCCACCAATCATTTTAAAAGTATAAAGCTTATGAATATGCATAAGCCCAGCCTTATAAGTCCTCGCAACACCAGTTTGGGGTTCGGTTGCGTCGGGGCGTTGGGCTTAGGCATAGATCTAGCTTAGAGAGAGAGAGAGTGCGAGAGGTCTAGCGTCTTGTCCCGGCTCGAATGAGTGAGGGTTAAGCATCATCTCAGATTTAAGACAGGCGGAAGGCTTGTTCTTATATTCTGATAGTCTTCATTTAGTTTAGGTTTAGTTTAGTTAGTTTAGTTTTTAGGTAGATTAGATTTCTTCTTCGTGTTTGTCCGTCAGGCAGCGTCGGTCGATGCATGTCGGCCGTCGTCGTGTCTGTTCGGCGGGTGCATCGCGAATTAGTTAAGGTATTATTTTAGGTTAGATTAAGTTTAGGGTAGAGGTAGAGTCTTAGCATCCATCGCCGTCGAGCTGCTTCTGAAGCGCAGGAAGAGCCGGAAGAGTCGTGACCCGCGGAAGGCGAAGTCATCGCACTCAACCTCAGCGCTTCGTGGGATCGCCTGGCAGCTCCTCTCCCGCGGCTTTAAATTAGCCAACGGATTGAGGTCGCCAGCTTCGGCACCGGCAGCCATCGAGGGACTCCTGGCCGTTCCTCCCTGAGGGCTTTCAATTAGCCCAAAGGTTGTAGGTCGCCAGCAACCCATCCATCACCACTGCGACGTGAGACTCTGGTAGTATAATTGGTTATTTTAAAAGGGGACTTCCCCCTAGTTTGTAAATCCTGAGATTTAGTTCAATATAGTCCTGTGGTTATAAAACCTATCTAAATTGTCAAGTATTTATTTTATGCGCTACTCTTTGGGTAAGGACAATCTGCAACCGGTGAACAGATACGGTATTCGGGGTCACACCTGCCTTTGTAAGTTATTAGCATCATAATCAATTAGGCTAATCAGGCATTCCCTATTATTGTTACCCATGAGGGCGTAACAAGCCCCCACAGTGGCTTCTTAGACCTCCCCCTCCTCCTGAAGGCTTTCCTCCAAGACACGTCTCCCTGTGTCCCACAGCTGGATCTGCCCCCTTCTGGGCATTTCACAGCTTGGACAGACCCCTGGGTGCTAGGCAATAGCTCAGGGCTAGCTTCCTCCACCCCTCCCTCGTGTTGCAAATTGTCTAGCACTCCTGGAGAGGAATTAAAGAGACACCCTCTTATTTCCTCACCAGCCCCTGTGGCTTTGCCTTTTCCCATTTGAATTTCAGCACCAGATTCCTCCTTGCTGCCAACAAACCTTGGGATGGATTCAGCTACCTCAAAAAAGTCATTCCCCCAAATAAATGGTGAACAACTCTGTGACATGGCAGCAACTGTAAACTCAGCTTATTGTTGTTTGCCTGAACCTGCACCCTGGCCAAACATTTTACACAGAGAATGCTCATAGAGTTTGCTCTCAATGAAAGAGAGAGGTGCCCACTTCCCCCAAGTAACAATTATTTACACTGGGCTTGATAATAAACAAAAGTGTTTTTATTAAGTATATAAAGTAGGATTTAAGTGAGTGCAAGTGAAAACAGACAGATCAAAGTAAGTTACTAAACCAAAATAAACAAACCTCACCAATTAGATGTAGTACACTAAGGAACTTGTTACATTCAAATGCTTACCCTAACTGTGGTACGAATCATCTTTTTCACAAGCTAGGCGGCCTCCTAGTTTGGGCCCGATCCTTCCCCTGTTCTGTTTGAGATTTTTCCAGCAAGCATCTTGGGTAGTAAGTAGGGGTCTCTTGGCATCTGGGCATTCTCCTAGTGTGTTTTGGTTTCCAACCTTTATATCCCCATTGCCCAAGATGGGAATTCTTTGTGTTCAGTTCAAACTTTTCTCACCTCAAGTGGAAAAGTACAAGATCCAAAATGGGTTTTGGACACAGCAGGACCAACCACAATCCAGGTTTCCAGGAAAAACAAAACCATTCACAGATCATTACCTAGAGCATGGTGCCATTCAGTTCTCAAGTAACGCTAATGGCTCCACTACAAATTCTAGATTTATAAATGGACTCACACTTCATATTTCTAAGTTCACATACAAGGGGGTTGGACTCAATGACCTCCTGAGGACTCTTCCAACCCTATGATTCTATGAAGAATGATACTTGCACAGAAATAGAATATACACATCCAGCAGATCAGAACTATAAAAATTAGGGTGTGTCTACACCACAGTGCTATTTCGAATTAACTTAATTCGAAATAGTTAATTCGAATTAAGCTAATTCGAAATAACCATCTATACACAAAAACTATTTCGAAATAGCATTTAGCTATTTTGAAATGGCATGTCTACATTGAGTGTACCCTGAACCGAAGTTAAGGCTGGCCAGAACCAGTGCTGACAGGGCATCAGGTTAGGACTTAGTGTGTGGGGCTGCTGCCTGAGGCTAACTGAGCTCCATGCTTAAAGGGACCCTACCTCTACCCCGGACAGACAGTTCTCAGGGTTCCCCGCTTGCTTGTCTACCTCGATGAAGGACAGCAAAGCAGTCCTGTCTTGGAGTGCCCTGAGTGTCCGAACTCGGGACACCACAGCAGTCGGCCACATGGAGCCAGAGCTGCCCCTGGGCACGCCGGTGCGTCTCGTGGGGTCGTTGCCATCAGCCCAGCCGCACTTGCTGCAGGCTGCCATCCGGGGGAGTCCATCGGGGGGCTGTCAGGATCCAGGAGGCCCTGCAGGAAAGCGTCCACCCCGAGGAGCCCTCAGAGCCTCCCCGGTCCTCCCCACTGGGGGCTCATGCCCCATTCCTCCCTCACGTCCTTCCACTTACCCCTCCCTAGCCCCCCTTCCTGATGTCAAATAAAAGACACGTATGTTCAAAAATAGAAACTGGGTTTATTGAACAAAACTGGGGGGGGGGAATGAACCTCTGGGGAGACTGGGAAAAGGAGGCAGGAGAGGGGAAGAGAGAGGGTGGAAGAGGGGAGGGGGAAACCTGGGAGGAGGGAGCTGGAAGGGGGAAGCAAGGGGAAGAAGGGGGAGGGGAAGCTCAGGGCTCAGGGTTGGGGGTCTCACCAGACCAACTTGACTTTCATGCTAACCTGCTCCTGGGTTCACATGTGGCCTTTGGTGGCCAGGCTGGCAGCTATCCTGCCATAGACGGCCGCGTTCCTCCATCTAGGGCTGAGATCATGGAAGTTGGGGGCATCCCCCCAAACCTGAATAAGGTCCATGATCTCCACCCTGGACCAGGAAGGTGCCTGCCTTCTCCAGCCCCTGTCAGGCTCCTAGGAGCTGGCAGACTGCTCCTGGGGAGTGATGGAGGGCTGGCTGCCAGTGGCTTGCTGGCTTATGTTTTGGGGCCACTGGGTCAGGGGCCCCAGTGGCCACTGCTGGCTCTGGCCTGGCAGGCTTGGAGCTGGCACAGGCATTGCGGCCAGGGTCTACCCCTTTAATGGCTCCGGTGCTGGGGGAGAGGAGAGTAAGCTTTCCTGGTTGTGCCCAGAGTGGCCACCAGGGCTCCCTGGGAAGGGCTGGAAGCCCCTTATTTCGAATTAAGTGTCTACTCGTAGAATGAGGTTTACCAAATTTGAAATAAGGGCTCCACTATTTCGAATTTATTTCGAAATAGCGGTTTGCCTGTGTAGACGCTATTAAAGTTAATTCAGAATAACTGCTGTTATTTCGAATTTACTTTGTAGTGTAGACATACCCTCAGATATTACATGATGCATTTTGCCTAAAGCATCTTTGAATTATGCATATTCATAAGCCAATTTTAATGAATATAGCTTCTATTTCATTCCATTGGCTGACCCTTCCACCCCTGCTGGGCCACACCTGCTACCTGGGACTGGGTTGCGCTAACTGGCTAGCAGCAGTCCAGAGAAGAAGGACCATGCAGGAACATTTGAAGATGGGGCAAGGAGGATCAAAAAGTGCTTTACTTTCACAATTGCCAAGGAGGAGAGGGACACAGTCCATCAAAAGAGGTGGAGCAGGGAGCTCAGGGAGAGAAAGGTGCATATGTGGGCCGGCAGGGCGCTACCTCTAGGTCACGTCACTGGTGCATGTGCCAGCTGTCATGTCTGCAGGGGCACAGGGACATGTAGACACGACAGGGTCCTGGGTCACAGTGGCTGGAGGGGGAGTTTATAGCAGAGCCTAGGAGCAGAATGACAGATGGAGTTTCTGTTCCAAACTCCTGACTGCTGTGTGTCTGAGACCAAGAGCCTCTAACCCAGGCCAGGGCAAAATACGGCCTACAATGCACCAAGCCACCGGGTCCAGCCTGTGGATGCTGCGGGGAGCCCCAGGTAGGCTCCCCACTCGCCTCACCCCACCCGCACGCTGCTCAGAAATGCGGCTGCAGGGCGGTTTTTCTTTAAAAACTGTGAATCTGGAGGGAAGGGGGGAAAACTTTAGGAGCTGCTCCTGCCCCCAGCACAATCCCATTGGCCGATTTCTGGCCAGCTCCATGCACGGAGCCCAGTCAGTGGCTCAGGGCTCCATGCATGGAGCTGACGGATTGGGCAGAGCTGATTAATCACCTGTGAAGCTGTGCTGCCGCTCAGCTTAGAGGGAACACTGGCAGGCAGGTAGGCTGATTCCGGAATGGGCTGCTGGCTGGTGAGTCTCCTGGTCAGATCCTGCCTCTGGCACCCCAGCTTCTCCCTTCCCCAGCCCTCTGCCCCCCCACTCCTGCCCTCTACTCCACATACCCAAATCCTCTGCCCCCCTCCTGTTCCCATATCCCCTCCCAGCTCCAGCACCCCAATCCCCTGCCCCAGATCACAGTTCCTTCCTGGCCTAGCTCACAACCCAAATCCCTTCACCCCCTCCTGTACCCTAATTCCCTGCCTTCGGTTACGATCCAACCCCCTGCACCCCAGTCCAGTGCCTCAGGTCACAACTGCCTCTTTCACCCAAACTCCCTCCCTTAGCTCAAGCTCCCTTCTACACCCAACATCCATCCCCCTGCACCGCCTCCATTCATATCATGGAAGAGTGCAGCCCCCGACCACTTTCCAAATTCTTGGAATGGCCCCCCATCAGAAATAATTGCCCACCCCTGTTCTAACCCCTCTGTGCAGGAGACAGGCCCTGGCTCCCAGAGCAAGGAAGGGGCCGGGAGCTGTAGTAAGAGGAGGGCCTGAAACATAAGCCCACATATCACAGGCCTGGGGTAAGGCCTGAGGCCCAGACACAATGGTCAGAACGTTGCTAATGTAAAGCAGAGTGAAGCTGTGAGCAGGAGGCAGGCCCTGCTCCCAGAAGTGGGTGAGAACAGAGCTGATATTCCAGAGACACTCAGACCTAAGAGGGGCTACGCACAGGCTGTGAGCACATTCCAGAGGGGTCATAACAGAACGCCTCCCTAAGAAACCTCTTGGTACCCACCTTCTCCCCACAGATAACAGGCGTTCTGACCCAGGTTCAGGACTGGATCTAAACTGATGGCAGGACAGAGAGTGATCGAACCCCCATGAACAAGAAGATGGGTGGATGTAGGTAATGTCAGAGGGTGGCAACCTGATATTTCAGGGGTGATGTGTAACTTGTTTGTACCTGTGTATAAAGGTGAACCCCAAAGAGTTGTCTTTGGCTGACATGGGGGCAGTGTCTCACCCCTGGCACTGACAAAATCAGTCCATTGTAACAGGCCTACACGTGTTAGCCTAACTGTAGACCCTTTGGTCCAGAGAAGATAGGACTGTGCCTCGGCTACAATAAACCTGGCCTGGTGCCTTCGATCTTTATCTGATTTCGTGGTCATTGAGGGCTCTTTCGGAGTCTGCCATGTTGACTAATTGCGCATGGGCAACACTGCAAATGGGAGCAAAGGCAGGAACGCACGCACCCGAATTATTAGCATCACTGAAGAACCAGGAGTCCTGTCAGGATGCCCCACCAGTAAATCCTGACTGAGCCAAGCACACGCTGATTTATGCCATATACTGAACCTATTTTGGCCAGGCCTGAACTCTCCAGCTCTCTGACACTTCATAGCTTTCTACTTGTCCTGCACATTCCCTTGTATGACTGCTAAACTTTATTGGCCAATTGTGTTAAGTCCCGTTTGGTGGGCCTGGGGATGTTAGGCCTGGGACTTTGCTTGAAGAATGTTGTTTTATGACTGAACCTTGGAGCACTGCCGGATAAGAACTATATGTGGCTAATGTTTCCTTTAAAGGAAACAGCAGAATTCAGGTTACTTGCACAACTTTAGCACAGTGCGTTGGACATGTGTCTTCTGATACAGACTCACACATGTAGCCATGTGGTCAATTCCTTACCCCTCACTACATCAATTTCCATCCAACTACCAAGGGAAGTGGTGGTTTCTTTATCTCTTGATGTCTTCCAGTGCCTTTCTGGAGTGTGTTTTGGTCCAAAGCTCGCTACTGTGCCAGACAGGAGGCCCATGATGTGCAGTGGCATCACATTAGATGATCAGACAGTCTCTTCTGGCCTTAAAGTCTATGAAGCTGTTTCAACTAAGCGGGAGCAGCTCCACCATGCAAAGGGGCTGGCCAGGAGCAGGACATTAGCCCTGCAGGGCAGGGGCAAGTGTGGCAATGACATCACAAAGGCCTTTTGCAACATTTCAGCTTATTGGTTAAAGGAGGTGGTGACCTCACAGAGAGACCATGGTAATGCAGCCAGCCGAGACAGGCTGCTGGGTAGGGGCAATCTCACAGACTCCTGTGGCTTTGCCGCAGGGCATCTCTTTGAGGTTCCCTTTGAAGACTGAGAGAATTCAGAGTCACCTATGTGAGCGTGAGGAGGAGCCCCTGTGGAGTTTTCTCCTTTCCCACTATTACTTTTGCTAGAAGAGTAATGTCCCTTTGGGGAAGGTCAGGGCCTCTGAGAGGTTTGGTAACTATGCAGCCTGATCCTCCTGGTACTGGTCATATTGAAGGCATGGAAAACACTTTGTTAAGGTGGGGGAATTTTTTCTTCACCTGGCCTCTGCCCCTTGGAATCACTGGGGAGACTGGTATGTGTCTTTTCTGGTTTCCATTTCCCTGCTTCCCTCTTCCACTGGTCGTGGGGGATGCTACTCTCTAACCATGGGCATATGGTGGCTAAGGCAAGGGAAGGCTCTGCCTTCCCAAACTGCCAGCCTGGCCACGCCCACACTCTGCCCCCAGAGTGGCTACTGTAGGTGTTCTGGGGGTGGAGTATTGCTGCCCCCAGTGCCTGCCCTCTTGGTACTCCTGTCTGCAGGGCCGGCCCAAGCCATTTGTGCACCCCGGGCCCCAGGAGTGCAGTGCATGCGCGGCTCCGCCCCCGGGTGCGCAGCGCCCCTGGGCCCCAGGCGCCCAGCACATGCGCGGCCCCACCCCGGGGCACTGGCGCATGTGTGGCCCTGCCCCTGCCTGGTCCGGCAGCCCCGCGCAGCACCCCCTACAATGGGGCGCCCTGGGTGGTAGCCCAGTCAGCCTGTAACTTGGGCCAGCTCTGCCTGTCTGGGGAGGCTGGAACCATCTCCTGCCCTCTCCTAGTGCTCCAGGAGCCATGCTGCATGCACGCTCCCCTTCCCTCTTTGCCCCTCCTTCCCTGGTGCTCCAGGGAGGCTTGGCACGCTGCCCTACCTCTGCCCCTCCCTTCAACTTCCTGAAGGGAGGTTCCAAAGAGAATGGAGAGAGGCGGTTCTCAGTAGTGATGGATGGCAGAACAAGGAGCAATGGTCTCAAGTTGTGGTGGGAGAGGTCCAGGTTGGATATTAGGAAAAAGCTATTTCGCCAGGAGAGTGGTGAAGCACTGGAATGGGTTACCTAGGGAGGTGGCGGAATCTCAATCCCTAGAGGTGTTTAAGTCTTGGCTTGACAAAGCCCTGGCTGGGATGATTGAGTTGGGGTTGGTCCTGCTTTGGGCAGGGGGCTAGACTTGATGACTCCTGAGGTCTCCTCCAGCCCTGGGATTCTGTGATTCTATGACCAAGCAGTGCAGGCAGGTCCAGAAGGTGGCAATTACTCCCATGCCCACATGCCCTCCTAATTATCTGAATTTTTGATGCTCTGATCTGGCCCCTGGACCTAGTCGGATGTGAGGAGTGAGATTTGCTGCATACGATCTGAAATAGTTAATTTTACTGGTATTTTATTATGTTTAAATAATTAAGCGGAGCAGCTCCTTAGTCCAAACGGAAGCTTCTTATCTAGTTTCTGAATCAAAGTGTCTCCTCTTTGTGTGCAATGAGACAATTTAATGGTATGTGACAAACAGGAGATTCTTTTGATTTGTAAAAAAAATAAGTTTTTGCAAAGAATTTTAATCCAAATCGATTCATGGTTTCAAAACACAAACTTGTTTCATATTCACAAGATTTTTCAATAGAAACTGTTTCAATTAAAACTTTCCCACCATCTCAAGTTCCTGGGCTCTGTCCCTGCCTCTGGGGGATTCGTTGTCTGCTGGGGAGAGCAAGAGTGAGAAGCATTGGATTTTCTCTCTGGCTCTGCCCTCGCCTTGCTGTGTGCCCTGGGGTAGGGCATTTCCTTCTCTGTAGCTCAGGATCCCAGTCTGTCCAATGGGAAGAGAGACACTTCTGTAACTCCTGGCAGCAGTGAGTCTGGGTGAGTGACTGAGCAGTAAAGCCTGTGTGCAGGCCCGCACTCAAGGGGGGGTGCGAAGGTTGTGAAAGCCCCCCCCCCCATAGTCCCACAAGTGAGCATGCTCCAGCTGGCCTGGGGAAGGCAGGAACACACTGCTCGAGGCTCCCTCCCCCATGCTCTGACTGGCTGAGGAAAGGCTGGGGCTGATTTCCCCACTTACTTGGGGGACCATAGGGGGTGCATTCACACCCTTGCAGTCCACATTTACAAATAAAGCACAGCACCCCCCGCCCCAGAAATTCCTGTGTTCAGGCCTGGTATGGAGGAAAAAGGGCTGTTTCATGGTGTGGCGCACCAAGGCATCTGAAATTTGCTCATATGTCTAGTCCAGAGACACAAGAAATGATCAGGGACAAAGCCCGCAGTGAGGTGTGAATGCGAGAGGTCAGGGTGTGCATTTGAGGTCTCCCCAGGGCTTCACACATCTCACTGTCCTGTGGCAGGTGTAGCCCCTGATCCCTCCCCTTGTGGCTCCACACAAGGCCTTGGCAAATTTCCTCACTACCAGGCTGGGGAACCTGCTGGCAGACTCCCCAGACACAGACGGGCTCCAATACAGCGTGGAGGTGAGCCCAGTGAGGGGATGGGAGTAGGGTTCCCAGGTGTCCGGTATTCACCTGGACAGTCCGGTATTTTCTCCTCCTGTCCGGTAAAAAATTCAGAGAATGCCGGACACCTAAAATGTCCAGTATTTTCTGAATTTTTCCCCAGCCAGGAGGCGAAAATGCCAGGCACCTGGCAACCCTACAAACAGCGCCCGGCCTCCCCCCCCCAGCTCCCAACACCCCCAGCCCCCCGACCCCAGCTCCCATGCTTACCTGGTTCTCCAAGGCTGTCAGCACAAAATGGCTGCTGGCCAAAAGACCTAAGGGGTCTTAGTGCTCAACGCCTGGGTCTTAGTGCTCAACTGCTCCCCTGTTCCTATACCTGCACTTAAAGGGGACATGCTATTTAACGCTGTTTTATTTTATTTTTTTTTGCTCAACAACTTTGGTCCCCCCCCCTTTTTTTTCCCCTTCAACAGAATTTTTCCCCGTTTTTTTTTGGCGGAGGAGTGGGGGCACGTGTTCAGTATTTTTTGTTTCAACCATCTGGCAACCCTAGATGGGACACAATTGTATCTTGAGACTGGGGAGGCCTGAAAAGGAGACACTGGAAGACCAGTTTTGTGGCCTATCTCTCCCCTTCCCCCCCAGCTTGGATCCCACTGGGCCCTCCTTGGTCATGGCAGTCAGGGCAAAGCAATTTCTGGCCTTTCCTCCTTCAGGACCAGGGGAAGGAGCTGGGGCTTCAAGCCAGAGCTCTGCCTGATTCAGTCGGGTGCTTACCACCAGGCCCCAGGCTGGCCAGGAGGGAACCTCAGCCCATCCCCCACCATGAGATCATAGAATCATAGAATACTACAACTAGAAGGGACCTCGAGAGGTCGTCGAGTCCAGTCCCCTGCCCTCATGGCAGGACCAAATACTGTCTAGACCATCCCTGATAGACATTTATCTAACCTACTCTTAAATATCTCCAGAGATGGAGATTCCACAACCTCCCTGGGCAATTTATTCCAGTGTTTGACTACCCTGACAGTTAGGAACTTTTTCCTAATGTCCAACCTAAACCTCCCTTGCTGCAGTTTAAGCCCATTGCTTCTTGTTCTATCCTCAGAGGCCAAGATGAACAAGTTTTCTCCCTCCTCATGACACCCTTTTAGATACCTGAAAACTGCTATCATGTCCCCCCCCAGTCTTCTCTTTTCTAAACTAAACAAACCCAATTCTTTCAGCCTTCCTTCAGAGGTCACGTTCTCTAGACCTTTAATCATTCTTGTTGCTCTTCTCTGGACCCTCTCCAATTTCTCCACATCCTTCTTGAAATGCGGTGCCTGGAACTGGACACAATACTCCAACTGAGGCCTAAGCAGTGCAGAGTAGAGTGGAAGAATGACTTCTCGTGTCTTGCTCACAACACACCTGTTAATGCATCCCAGAATCATGTTTGCTTTTTTTGCAACAGCATCACACTGCTGACTCCTATTCAGCTTGTGGTCCACTATAACCCCTCGATCCCTTTCTGCTGTGCTCCTTCCTAGACAGTTGCTTCCCATTCTGAGATCCAAACCACGGTTCTCAGAGAAGGGTCACTGGCTCCTTCCTAGAGAAACAGGAGGTTGCCCAGGGAATCAGCCACTCCCTGCCCCCACCAAGGACGTGCAAGTGGGGAGGGGCAAAGGGTTTGTCCCCTTCCTGCTGCGCTGTGATGGGACCGGCTCCGGCACGGAACATTGTCCCCAGCTGGACAGACAGGAGCAAGCTGTGACCGGCAAGACATACGCAAGCTCTGTGGCTCCTGAGTCAGATATTCCCCCTGAGACCCATGGCCCAGGCCCGGGGGCTGGGGAGGGGCCATTTGCACAGCACCTGCCCCGCCACCCTCCCCCACAGCATGTGGGCTTCAGGGTCAGGGCCAGAGTGTCCCAGGGCCAGAAGGCACAGCACAGCTCTTCTCCAATCCATCATCCTTCTGCCTGATTGGGACCTCTGGTAATTGACCTCTGACCCCAGCTCCCTGACTTGGAGTGCAGGTGGCTGGACTGGAGGGACTGTGGATTAGGAGAGTCCCCCTGGGGAGCCAGAGGCAGAGCCAGGCATGAGATGGGCTTGGGTCAGGTTTTTTTCCTGGTCAGTGGTGAGCCTGGGCCTTCAAGGGGACCATGCTCCAGCCCCAACTCCAGCCCAGTTTATGCCAGGCCTCGGCTCCCTTCCTGTCATCCTGGGTTCAAGTCCCATCTCCCCTGTCCCACATCCCTTTGCTCCAGGCTCCCTTGGGGGCTCCAGCTCCTCTCCACTGGCATTTCTGGCAGAGGAACTTGGGGGAGAGAGGCTCCTGACTCAGGGGACACTGGGAGTTGACAGAAGAAGGCTGAGGGAGTCCTCAGTTCAGGTCTTTGTTTAAGCCATTTTTAAACCTGCTTTCCTTACATTCCACACCCAACTGACATTGAAAACTAAGTATGGGACACTTCCAGCCCACTTAATTACCCTCCTTAGCACTGGCACTGCTATAACAGGTACTACCCCTCTCCCTCTTTTTCTGTTGTAAACTGTGAGAGTCATATCAGCGTATGACAAAATCTACTTTCTGAAATAGAGTAGATCGATTGGAGGCTGGGGGCACAAGGAGCCAAAGGGGCTTAGCTTGCAGTGCAGGGTGGTGTTGGATGGGTGGCAGTTGGGGCAGGTAGAAGGTAAGGTTGCCAGATATTTTCACAAAAAATCCTGAACATGGCAGGGAAAAAATTGGTTGAGCAAAAAACAAAACAAAACTGGGGGATTAAAAGGTCGCTGTGCCTTTAAATTCCCACACTCCCTGCTCCCCCCGCCCCCTCCAGACATGGCAGGAGAGCAGGGGAAAAATGTCCCCGCTGGCCTTCCATCTGAGAAAACCAGAACATTTCTGGGTTTTTTTACCGGACAGAAGACGCAATTACTGGACTGTCCAGGTGAAAACCGGTCACCTGGCAACCTTACTAGAAGGGACTAAGGAGAAATGAACCAAGCTGGGTGGGATCTATGGAAAGGGGACAAGTGTGATGGGCAGGAAGCAATGGGGGGAGGGGGAGAGGGAGGGGAGGCAGTAAGGGGTGCTGCTGGCTGTGTGGGGCGTGGGGTATTCTTCCTGGAAAGTGTCTGCGGGGCCTGAATCTCACAAGCTCCTTTGGTCCCTCAAGAGCTCACTGAGGAGCTGCCTGGTGACTGCATCCAGTGCCCGCCTCACTGATTGCTGGGAGCAGCCTCAGGGTCTGAGACTCTTCTGGCTTCCCGACCCAGATACCACTCAGACCTTGGGCCGAGCCCCATGCCCAGGCCAGCTCCCAAGGGTGGCTCCTCTGGCAGAGGAGACAGGAACGGTCAGTCTCAGCTGTCTGGGCTGCAAGTTCACTATCTCCTGTGTGTGTGTGTGTGTGTGCGTGTGCGTGTGCGCACGTGCATGTTTGTGCAGTTTCCTACTTAGAGGCATAAGAGAATGGGGAGGGTTTGCCGAAAGCAAAGCATTTCCACGTGGCGAGCCTTTTGAAGTGAAGTGAGGCTGAATGGGATTTCTAGGGTGTCACAATGGCCTCTGCTAACATGTGGGTCAGCACGTTTGGCTGGGTACTAGACTCCCATGCCTGCTTTCCAGAGAGGGATTCTTTGAGGCCAGAAGAACAGGGGAGGAAACTGTGGAGGAGCGTGCTCCTGCTGCTCCTTCCTATGGAAGGTGTGTGGGCTTGGTGGGCTGGCTCTGTGCATTGGGAGTCTGGGGTCCAGGGAAGCCCCAGCCTCACCCAGGCCAAGCCCACTCTTACATTTCTTACACTTACACCTCTCCCTGAGGCTGCAGTGGTGACTGTTAAGCCTTCCCTGGTGGCTTGGAGTAGAGAGCCTGCTCCCATAGGGTACATTTGAGAAAACACAGCGGGTAGCAAGAATTCAGACCATCAGGATGTTCCCGGGGCATTTTCTACCACTGGGGAAGGCAGCTGGCCAGGCTTGGCCCAGGGCCCAAGTCCCTTTCAGTCACTGGGTGAAGGATGTAACTGAGAGAAGGGAAATCTGTTTCCCTTCTGGGCAATCTGTTTGCTTAGGTTTAGGGTCACTGCAGGATGGGCGGGACAGCCGTTGCAGCTGCTGGCAGGAGCTTTAGGGCCCACAGTGTAGCCCTGTGGTCAGGGCTGGTATGAAACTTGGGGAAGGGAAAGGGGAGCTCTACCAAGAACCAACCTGGGCATTGTGGAGATGACAGGGCAGTGATGAATGGGAGGGATACTACTCTTTTCTGCACATTCCAGCCTTGCAATGGAGGTAAAGTCTTCACAGTGGTTCACTTTTGAAAGCTAACCCTAATTATCCTGCCTGTAAGGGTTAAACCCATGGATAGTGAGTCCTAGAGAGTCTCCAGGAACTCTAGGGAAACAAGAAGTGAGTTGGCAGGAAGCCAGGAGAGCTAATGAAAACAGTGTGATCTTTTGAATTAGAAGCAGTGATCTTCCTGTGCCAGTCTTTGTATGACCAGAGCAAAGCCTGGGAGACAAGAATTAAGCCAGGAAAATAGTCCTGGAGGAATCAGTGATATCCATGCCTAGGGAAGGACTAAATCTTGGAGCAACAGCTATATGAGTAGAACAGGGAATGTTTAGTTAGACGTGATCAGCTTATTTTATTTTTGGGTTTGTTGGACTTCTCTGTGCTGAACACATATATTACCCCCTTACACTGTAACTTTCCAAGCTGAATCCCAGGGAAGCAATTCTCTGTGTTTAAATCTTTTTTCAGTTGCTCTATAATGCGTAACAACCAAGAAATGTTTCACCAAGTATGTTTTCTTTGTTAATAAAAATCACCTTTTTAAGACCATGATCTGATTCCTGAGTCCTGGAAGGCAGGAGGTTCTGTGTGCATGCGCCTAAGACTGCGAGGGCAGATATTAAGAAAAATTACACCTTTTTCAAGCTCTCTACAAAGGGAGGCTTAAAGAGCTTGAGGGTACCCATAGGAAGAAATTCCCAACTATGTCTTCCTAGGTTCTCAAAGGGGGTTTTGCCTTTAGGTGGTGGCAGAAATACCAAGCCAAGATCAGGGAACCAGTGAGCTTGGGGAGATTTTAAACAGAAGCCTTTAGTGGCTGGGTATTTTAAAAATCTTTTGCAGGTCCCCACCTTCTGCACTCAGGGTGCCAGATGGGGGAACAGCCCTAAAAAGGGGTATTGCTGTAACAAGGCAGGGTTCAGACTGACATGGGCCTTCTCTCTGGCTCAGCAGCCGGAAAGACTCCAGCCTACATGGGCCTACTGAGACTGGCGGGAGCCCTCTGGGAGCAGTCAGCATGCAGGTTGGCACTTAGGTTGTTTGCTGAGGGCTCACTGGAATGCTTTTGTCATTGGAACAAACGTGCTATTTTAGAAGTTCTGAGTGGTCACTGGTAATGGCTGCACATCACTGCTCCTAGAGAGAACACAACCCCAGCAGCTGGCCCTTGGTTGCAGGTATCACTGGTAAGGCTGGGAGCTACACATCCATAAAACCCTGATCGGGGCAGCGAGAGGCAGGGGATGTTGGGAGCTGAGCAGCTTGAGTGGGTTGTCTCAAGGGAGCACAGAGTGGAAATGCCAGTGTAGTTACACTGAACCTGCAGGAATGGGCATGCAACGGCTTGGGGGAGCCAGGGTAATGCAGGAGCCAGGGAGAGGTAAGGAGTGTGGATGGGAAAAGTATGCATCATGCTTTCTTTGGGGGCGGGGGGGGAGAGGCAGGATTGTTAGGACCCCAAGCCTCTCCCATTGAGTCAGGTGCATCTGCCCCTATCTCCCCAACCCCATGTCTCCCTGCACCCACCCAGCCATTCTGAACCTCAGTGTGGGACCCCCCTCAGCAGTCCCGTGCCCCACTCTGTCTAAACCTGGCTCTGCAGGCAGGAGGCTGTAATGAATTGCTGCTCCTGGGGGAAATCTGCAGCACTGGGCAGGCATGGAATAGTTTCTCCCCACTCCCCCAAAGATACATTTCTGCTCCAGAAATGCTGCAGTTCTCTCATTTGCCCACCAGAGGACACTGTGGCACCAGACTAGCGGCTGGGTCCCTGCTGCTGGTTTTTTCTGGCACGGCAGTGACCTCTGGTGGCTAAAGGCAAAACTGCAGCACTTCTGAGGCAGAAATGCATTTTCTGGGGGCGGGGGGGGGGGAAACTGTGGGACACACGAATTCTGCATGTCTGCAGCAGTGCAGAATCCCCCCAGGAGCAAAAGCCATGCACAACTACAAAGCCGAACTGGCTTGATGGTGACACCGTTGCAAAGGTGCTGCAGGTTATGGTGGGTGCCAAGTTGGTGGATACCAAGTCAGTACCATGACACAGCTGTGGAAAAGCTAATACAGTTCTGGGGCATATTAAAAAGAGGCAGGGGTGACTTTTAGGGGCATGTGTCCCAATCCCATGGGCAGGAGGGGCAAGGGACCAGCCAGCAGCCATAGGGGCCAGTGCCTCTGGGCCCCCCACAGACTACTAGGGGGCCTGGTAGTGCCCATAGCAACCATCCACATGCACCGGCAGCAGTGGGGTAAGTGAAGCAATGCAACCCCAGATCTCTTTGTTCTGTCGCTGGGGGGAGGCGCAGGACCGTCTCCCTGCACTGTCCATCAGGAAGTGCAGCAATGTGGTTAGGAGAGCAGCGGGAGCTGTGGTCATGTTGCTCGGTTGCTGCCGGTGAGCGCAGGAGGCTGGACCCTCACTGCCAATGCCAGACCCCCAGCCCTGTTAGCCCACTGGGCCACATCCCTCAGGGGAGGGAGGGAAATGCAGGGAGATGAGCACAGGCCTGTCTGGAGGATGCAAACGGGAGAGTGCAGAGCAGAGTAACAAAAAGGACCCACGGTTTAGAAAGGAAAGGTCCAGGGTTCCTTGGTCCTGCCTCATCTGGGTGCTTAGCTGGCTGCACGAGGCCCTCCCAACCTTGCATTTGCAGATCTACGCTTCAGTCCAGGGCTCACACCTGTGCTGTAGGATTCTCAACCGTTTTCTTTCTGGAGCCTGCCCAATGTGCTATAACCCCCCATATCTCAATTGTACCACAGCTGTTCTGCATAAAACACTGGCCCTAGCTCTAGGGGGTAGCACGCAGGGCACAAGCCCAGGCCCCATGAAGTGAAGTTGCTCCTACAGGAGTAGATTTGCTGGGGCCTAGGAAGACCCAGGTTAATGGCCCCTTGGCCTGATGAGAAGGGGTTTGAACAGGGACATCCCACTGCCCAGGTGAGTGCCCTGAATGACTGGGCTAGAACAGGGAGAGCACCTTGAACAGCCCCTGGGCCAGGCACTAGGCCCCTCCCCTGGGGGATGGGGCAAAGGAGCAGAACCGGGGTTCCTGTCAGAGGGGGAATCGAGCCAGGGTCCCCCCACACCCAGGTGAATGTGCAAAGTGCTGGGCTGAGGATGAGAAGCTGGAGTGATGCACATGCTGCTGCTGTTTGTGCAAGGCACAGCTTGGGGCTAGACTCTAGGAGAGGGGATCTGGCTGCAGAGACGCTCCCCCCACAGCCTGGATCTGGGCACCCCCTGCCCTCGATGAGCTCTGCTATTGCCTAGCTTAGCTGACTAGCAGGCTGGTGTTTGGGGAGCTCGTTCATAGGCCCCTCTACCCCCACGCATTGTACTGGAAGCCTGGGCACCCCACCAGGCTTTGGGGATGCCACTGGGTGGCTGGCACACACGGCATCGCATTCCCACGCTCTCCAGCAGGGGGCGTAGCATGTACAGTAGCCCAAATAGGTCCCATCCTCTTCTCATGGGCGGCGAGGGCACATTAGTTCCAAGTGCTGCAGCAAGGGGCAGGGGGGCATGTGGACACAAAGGTCCCATCCTGTCCAGGAGAGGGCAGTAGTGCGCACTCCCCTAGGCACACACAGGGCCCATCCTATCCAGCAGGGGGCAATAGTGCACACATGTGTACACACCCCTAGACACACACAGGTCCTTTCCTTTCTCTCCAGTGCAGGCCATACTGCTCATGTGCCCTAATCACGACCGTGACCAAGGCGCAGCTGTCAATAACCAGGCCAGGAGGCATCTTTGGAACACATTTAATAATAAAATAACAATAGAGAGTGAGTGCCTCCCTGAGGCAGGAAGCTGGATCCCCCAACCAATTAGTGACAACAGCCTCCCCTCCCCCCCCGCCAGGTCACTTATCCTTGAACGGGGAGAGGACACGATCTGTTTTTAAAATTGCCCCCTTCTCTCAAACCAACAACAAATCACAGAACAAAGGGGGTGGGGAGTGTCCGCCATCGGCGGGCACCAGTCCCAAGGACTGTCCAATACACAGCACCATGGGGCACTAAGGGCTCTGGCCTCCTCAGCTGGGATCTGCCCCATGAAGACCTGGCTTCTAAAATGAGCCTGCTTGGCCCCAGCAGGTGCAGGAGGGGGGCTGGGGGCTGTTTTGAACAGCCAATATAAAGTGGCAGGATAAATACCAAGAAGAGGCCCCCGCCCTGGCAGGGAGGATGGCTGTAGTGCAATTTAGGCTCTTGGCTGCCTAGGCCGGCTGCCCCTGCCCTGGGAGCGCCTCAGGGCTGAGGATTTAGCTGAGCCCTGACCCCAATGGGCCAAGCTGGGGTGAGAATCCAGGGGCCAGAGCCCCCTTACCCCTCAGTATCCCACGCTGCTCCATGGCTGGGGGGAGAGAAATGAAGATAATTTGCCTGGTCTTGGGTCCCGGGGCAGCTGTGGCCAGGCCTAGTCTCCAGTGCAGCTGCTGGAGCACCAGTTACCACTCACGCCTCGGGCTCAGCTGAACCCACCAGAGCCAGGAGAGGCAGGGTCCGGGCCCAGGGCCCCAGCCCTGAGAAGGGTGAGAGAGTGAGAGGGAATGGGGGGGCCAGGCTAGCATCTGGCGCCATGACTGCTCACGTCCCAGGCACTGCCAGTAGCCAGACTGTCCTGTCTGCTGGCATCCGGGCTGTTCCACCAGGGCAGCAAGCTGCCCTTTCCATGCAATGCCTATGCGGAGCCCCGCAACCCCTCAGACCCCCCATCCCCAAAGGGCTAGGGCCAGTACTTCAGCCGGCGTGGTCTGGGAGCGAGCGCTGATACCGGGCTGTGAGGAGTCGGCTGCAGGGTAGGCAGCAGCACTGGCGCAGTCGGCCCTGGGGGCGATGGGCAGAGCTGGCAGAGTAGGCTGCTCTGGCACCACCCTTTCCATAGCAGAGCCTGCCGCGACTGAGGGGGGACACACAGGAACACCAGGAAAAAACCAGCGCTCCCCCTGGGGGTCCTGCCAGGCTGCGCCCGACGCAGCCCGGCCATTCCTGAGGGCCAGCGTTGGAGGGCAGCGCAGGACCATGCCGGGATTTCACACTGGAGACACAACATAATAACTTAGAGATGCTGCAAGCGGGGTTTGGGCTGGGGAGGGGGCTGGCCCTACAGCGTGGGGTCAGTGCAAAGCGGGGAGCACCTGGGCCAGACCTCCAACCACACTAGAAAATTCCTGATAACAATTAAGAAGATTAATACTGACGTCGAAGGGTTTATTGCACTTGGAGAGACTTTAAATTAGAGCCCAGAATTCCTGGCCACAGCCTTGGGCCGCCCAGCCCCATTGCCCCACCTGGCAGCTGAGAGCTCAGTGCCGGCGTGGGCGCAGCTGGCGGACCATGGCTTTGGCTTCCTATGCTGCAATCTTTGGCATCACTGAGTGTGGCCCCGAGGACCCGTGGCTGGAAATGCCCATTGTGTCCTTGAGGGAGCTGCCACCGACAGGAAGTGGGCTGGGGAAGGCAGGAAGTCCCGCCCAGCTCCGTGGCAGTGGCTGGATGGGGCGATTGTGCTTGTCCAGCCTCGCTTTGGCATGTCCGAGTGGACGGGCAGCTTGTAAACTGTCCAGTTCAGACTCCACAACCCTGTGCCAACGCCGGACGGATGCACAGAGGAACGCGCTTCACGCTGTGCCACAGGAGGAGCCCACGGCTCCACAGAGACCAACAGGGCCTCCTGGCAGCCTTCAAGTATTGCCCGTGGCTAGAGAGCGCAACCCTCAGGGTCTGACCTGCCGGGGTGCCCTCAGGGGGCAGTAGGCGGCTGCCAGGGTCTAGTGCCGAGGGGAGGTGGAGATGCCACCCCCATGGGCACAGAGCAGGCGGGGCGTTCTCCATCTGCTGCTGCAGTCCTGGGGGCTCAGCTCATGGCCACCCCTGGTGGGGCCCCCTTGGGTCTGTCTCTGCCCCATTGGCAAGCTTGCTGGGTGCAGCCCGTCCTTGCTGTGCCAGGCTGCGCCGCCCCTCCCCGATGCCGCTCTGAGGCAGCCACGCCGGCAAAAGCAAACAAGACAGACAGACAGACAGAGCCCAGATGCGTAGGGCAGCCGGGCGGCCCTGGCCCCGCTATGCCTCTGAGGCCGCCTGTGGCTTCAGCTGAGCCTTCTCCATAGCCGTGCCGTAGGGCAGGGAGCGTTTGAAAAACCCCAGCTGCAGAGACAAGAGGCAGGGCAGTGAGCACACAAGGCAGCACATCCCAAGCACCCTGAGCGTGCCCTGTCTTCCAGCCCCGCTCCCACCAAGAGCCCCACTCCCCGCTCAGAGCTGGGCACAGACCCCTGATCCCCAAGTCCCAAGGGGAGTTATTTCTGGGAGACCCTCGCTTGCTCTTTCAGTGCAGGCACCTCCCCTCCCTGGCACCGTCCCTCTCTCCTACCCTGTGGAGAGCTCCCCGCGGGCACAGTGTAACGTCTCGCCAGGGCAGGCCTCACACGGGGACTGGTGGCTGCTCCAGGGCGTTGAAGCCCCAGCCCGCTGGCTCAGAACCTCCCGGGGAACAGCTGATGCCCGTGGGCAGCGCAAAGCTCCTGCTTTCCAGCTGGCATGACCACTGCTCAATGCTGCAGCGAAGCCTGCTGAGCTGAGAGCTCTGCCAGCCCCAGTGCAGCTGCTCACAGGGGCCAGCCAGGCCTCTGCTCCCCCCAGCTGGTTCTGGAAGCTGCTGGGCCCCGGCCTACCCCAGCCCCTCACCTTGTACAGCACGTAGATGAGCAGTGCCAGGAGCAGCAGTCCGAGCAGGATGGCCAGGATGATGATCCACAGCGGGACCCCTTGGCTGCTCTCCGGTTTCGCCCATTGAATCGCCGTGGTGACCTGCCAATGCCATGAGATGGGAAGGGGTGAGGCAGAAGCTGGGGAACCCCTCCCCCCCCATCTTCCCACTCCCCCCTGTCCACAGCTGCCTGCTCTCCTGACCCCCATGCTGGGCACTGCTGGGTGGGGCTGGGCCGGGCGCGATCTGCAGCATTCTCTCGGGTACCCAAAGGGGCATGCAAAGGGCGCCATGCCCAGCACTGGAGTGCAGCCAGGGGGGGCCATGCCAAAGGGGTGCCATGCCCAGCACTGGAGTGCAGCGCACCGCACAGGACACTCAGACATCACCCAGAGCAAAGTGCAGGGAGGTCAGGGCAGCTGGCAGCGCTGGCATTGAGCCCAACCAGGGCAGGTGTGCCTGGGAGTTTAATGACCAAGCGCACTTGATAGCTCGAGTCCATTGTTTCTGGTGGTGCAGCGCCCCTAGGGAAATCCCCTTCCACTCCCCACAGCAGCACCATCCCCACGGAGACCCCCGTCCGCTCCCTGCCCCCCATGACATCCCAGCCCCCTGTGGTGCAGAGCCCCCTAGCTCCACCCTAGGGCCTGGGGGCCACCCTGGCTCACCGAGCTGAGCAGCCAGCCCCAGGGTGCTGAGCGGAGGGGAAGGAGCTCACTTGCTCTCCCTCCCACACACTCCACTAGTCACTGGCCCAGGGCGGGTTTGCTGCAGGCTCCACTCACCTGGGCCTGGTCTGGGCTTTGACTCTGCCCCAGCCACCTCCCCCCCGTCCACTGTACCCCACTCCCTCTGTATGGCCCACGGGCAGCCACTGACCTTCAAGGCCTCGCTGGGGTACTCCTGGGGCTGGATCTTGTAGGGCATCCTGTCAACCTGGTACTTGACCTCGCACTGCAGAGCCTGGGGCTGGTTCTCCTTCTGCAGCCAAACCCAGAGGGGCACGTCAGCCATGTGCAGCAAGAGGACCTGGAGGGTGGTGAGCCCCTAGCCCAGGGAGAGGGCAGGCGCCCTCGCCCAGGCCAGTGCCAGGCACCACCACCAATCAGCACTCACGCATGGCCCAGATGTCAGGGCAATCGGTGTCTCTAGGCCTCAGGGCCAGCGAGCAGTGGAGTCGGTAACACAGGTCAGCTTACAGCCCTGGAGGGCCTCTGCGAGCTGCAGCTATCTCTGGGGGGGAGGGGGAATGACCCACCCCATGGGGCAGGACAGGGAGAGGAATCCTGCATTTAGCTGGAACCGCAGGGTGTCTGGAGCAGCCCCAGTGGCCAGAACAGCAGGGCTGGTGCTCCAAGTCTCCCCCAGAAGGGCCCAGACCCTGGTTTTACACCTCCCCCCCCCAGCTGGCCCCTCCCCTTGAAGCACCCGCCATTCCTCCTGGGGCACCCGCACTGCAGCACAGCCCCCATGCTGCACTGGGGGCAGCACAGAGGAAAGGGGGGAGCAGCCCCAGGGCTTCCTACAGCCTCCAGCAGCCCTTGGCAGGACTCCCAGCTTCAGACTGGCCAGGGCTGACCCTGCTTAGCTGGAAGGGCCCCAGAGGCACGCGGCCACGCTAAGCCAGGGTGCCAGGGCGGGTGCTGCCCATCAGTAGCTGAAGTGGGACAGGACCCAGGCTGGGGTGAGGAGAGGGCCGAGCCAACCAGGCTGCAGGCAGGGACGCGGGGCACATAGGTGTGAATTTACAGTGCAGCAGCAGCAAGTGCAGGGGCTGGGATGACCACTAGGTGGCGCTATCCCTGCACATCTAGAGAGGCTGGCAGAGAGGCGCCCCAGCCCTCACTGGGGGGACTGGGCAGGGCCTGGGCAGGCAGGGGCACTGGTGGGGGGCTGGGTAGAGCAGGGCAGGCAGGGGCCTTGCTGGAGGCTGGGGCATTGGTGGGGGGCTGGGCAGCAGCTGGGAAGGCAGGGGTCTTGCTGGGGGCTGGGCAGGTGGGCACCGTGTGCCAATCGCTGCTGCCCTTGGAAGTGGCTGACACTGCCCAGAGGAGGAAGACACCATGACCCTGCCCAGGCAGGATGGATCTGGGCAGAGTCCGAGGGGAAGGGAACAGAGGAGAATTGGGTGCTCCTGGAGAGACCCCAGGGCAGGGCGGGGCGGGGCAGGACAGGGGCTGTGTGACATGGGGCTGTTGCCCAGGCAGAGGATCCAGCCTGCCCAGAGCCTGGCAAATGGGGGGGGGGGTCACACAGGCCCCCAGGGCTGGAACTGACTCAGAGAAGGGCTGGCAGCCATGGGGGACAGACAGTGACTTGGGAGGCCCCCCGCTCACAGGAAAGCTGAGGCCTCCATCCAGGCCCCTGCGGGCAACATGTATGGGGCCTCCCGAGGGGCAGGGAGCTGGGAGACGTGGGGGGGGGGGCAGAGCACCACTCACCTGCTGGAAGGTCTTGGCCCACATCCGGAAGTAGAGCCTCAGGCTGACCCGCTGCTGCCTCTGCAGCGTCCCCACCTGGCAGCTCAGCTGGAAGCACTCGGCCTCGGGGCACTTCTGTGGGGAGAAGCGGTTGGACAGAGGCTCAGTGACACAGCAGGGCGGGGGCCAGCAGGGGGCGACAGGAGTCACACTCTCCAGCATTAGACCTTTGACACTGGTGGCCACTGGCAAGCAGCCCCAGGAACAGGGCTTGGTGGAGCTGGCCCAGCGCAATAGCTGGAGTTAGCCTCAGCATTCGGAAAGGCCAAGCGACCAGCGCTGGCACTGAGCTTTGCATGGAAAAGGAGGCTCGTAGCCGTGGCTCCATGCCTGATGGGACTCAAATGTAGCCACCTCTGGTGCGGGGCATGGCAGCGCATGGCAGTGCTGAGTGGGCATGAGAGGAGGAGCTGAATCCAGGTGCAATGGCAGGGGGTGGGTGTACCAGACACTCCAGCACACAGGTACCTCTCTGCCTGTGCGGGCCAGGCCCTGGGGAGTGGGTGTGGATTGAGGACTCTACACTCCAGGTCCAGGCCATACTCTTGTGCACTGTGCCCCCAGCAGTCACAGAGCGCCCCAGGCACAGTAACCCCTGGCCTGCGGTGTGCAGAGTTCACAGCACTGACCAGGGTATGGTGGCTCCTAGAGGCCCCGCTGCTCCGCGCTGTGTCCCGTCTCTGCAGGTAATGCTGCTCTAGGCCGGGAGAGGCTGTGGGACTCTGCTCCAGCTGTAAACACATTCCAAGGAGACAGTGTTACCTTTGCTTGGCCCCCAAATACCCTGCACAAGTGAGGGATGGAGGGGGGGAGCCAGGCCTACAAAGCCCTACACCTCTGATCTGCCCTGTGAACCCCTGACCTGCATCTAGCTTGACCCTGGTAGGCAGAATGCCAGATCTTGCCCAGCTGCTGCCACTACTAAGAACTGATGGCCTCACAGCTGGAGAACAGACCAGATGGTATGTTAGTTTGGCTCAGAATAGATATTAGTCTTATAAGAATGTATGTAGTACTTAGACTCTAGGAAATGCTTGCATGTTGCTGCATGCATTACTTCTAGCAGAGTTCTACGCCAATGCGCATGCACAGAATTCATGTGCTATGCAGATTTTTTTTTCCCCTCAGCAGAAAATACAGAGCAGCTACTCCTGGGCAGGAGACAGGGAAGTGAAAAGGCTACGCTCCTCACAGCTCCCTGCCTGCAGGGCCAGATCAGGAGGAATGGCCTGGGGTGTGGATGGGTAGACAGTGTGTGGTGCATGGGGTTGCTGGGTGAGGCTCATAGACTGGGGTCTGAGGAGCCAGTGGGAGGGGGGGAAACTGAGGTGGGGGCTGAATGGGAGTAGGGGTGACTGAGTGTGAGCGCAGGGGCATAAGGGGCCAGGGTGTCGGGAGACATGGGGGGAGGGAATCAGCCAGTGTCTGCATGGGGAAGGCTCCCTAATGATTCTCCCCTTCCCCCAGAAAACCCGGTTTCATATTTCTCCCCCCACTCTCAGCAGCCTTCCCCCTCCCTCAGCTGCTTGGTTACCACGACTCCCCCACCCCCTGCCCCTGCTTCTGAGGGGGCGGGAAGGGGGAGAGGCAGGAGATACATTTCTGTATTGTAGTTTAAATGAACGATTACTCAGAATTCTAGATTACTCTGCCTACTAAGGCATCCATGTGTCGGAAAACACTCCGGAAATGGTTGCTATTGTCTGTATTGTTACAGACATACTTGCTGACAAGTATTTTGGAAGAAATTACCAAAGTAACGGAAACTGGTGTGTTTATACTATTAAACTGTGCTATTTTGACAAATAAAATGTGCAGAATTTTAAAATCCTGTGCACAGAACTGTTCATTTTTTGGTGCCGAACTGCCCCAGGAGTAAGGTATTCCTCCCACTGGAAACCTTGGTGTCCCAGCACGAGGCAAGAGTCCAGGGTCTGCTTTGAAACAGCCTATAGACACCAGACAAAGCCGTGGGGAACATGAGCAGGCAACGGGCTTTGCTGATCACTCCCCTCACCCCAGGGAAGAGGAGCCATGCATGTGGACTCATCCCCTCATCTTGAACCTTGGGGGAAGGGAATAAAAATCCCCGACAAGACGTCATGGCATCTTTGTGGCCGTTTGGACTTGGAAGGGTGAGAGGCTCTACCCTGAGGCCAGAAATCCCCAAGGGGATTCAGAGACACTTGGACTAGATCTTAGGACTAAGAAGGTGTGGGACGGAGGGCACCAGCTGCGCTGGGGTAAATAATGGGTCTCTTGGCTGGAACGTGCTGGGATTTTTGGAGTGTGACGATTTCATCCCACTTACCTGCAGCTTGAGCGGGTTGATGAGCTGGTTGGAGGAGCAATTGGCCGGCACCGAGTAACGGGTCACGTACATCACTTGTTTCCCCTGGAAACTCATGGGGCAGCTCAGCTCCAGGACCCCATGGCTGATGGCGCTGGGACCCTCATTCACCAGCTGCAAGCAGGGAGAGGGAGGGTCTGTGCCAGCCTGCAGTGGCCCGCGGGGCACTAGGCTCACAGGTAACAGGGCTGCCCCTCTGGCTGTGCCATGGCCTGGCAGGCTGGAGAGCTCCAATGTGGCAAGGGAGAGGAAAAGGCAGGGCAGGTCCCTTCCAACCCTACATTCCAGCTGGCCTGGACAGAGTACCCCACCCTCAGCACCCCCCCTCAGGATGGGCCTCCAGGGCCTTCCAGTCAGACTAGCCCTGCAGGCAGCCCCTCTTCTCCCAGGCTGGCCCCACACATGCCCCCCCCAACCTATCCTGTCCCCAAGGCCCTCTGGCATCTCCCAGCAGTGAGGCTGGACTGTTCCTGCCCAGCCAGCGGGGGGGAGGCTCTGCCTGCTGCCCTGATGCTGGCAGGCCCCAGAGGCCTGGGGGAACCGTGCTCCATGTGACACTCACCTCATACACGTGCTGCACCTCAGGGCCCACGTCCTGCTCCTTCACTGGATTCCTGCCAGGCTTCCAGCCCGAGATGGGGAAGGACACAGACTCAGGCTTGGAGACCCTGTGGGGCAGGCATGGACGGTCACTGGCTGCTGGCCCTGGGATCAGCCACTGCAGCGAGGGGCCATGGCTGATCTGGGCTGAGCTGCCAAACTCACGTTAGGCAGGGACAGGGAGCAGCCACCGCTGGGCCACGGCTTCCCTGCCGGGCTGGGCGGGATACGAATTAGTGACTGGGGGAGGGGGCTATTTTCTGGAGGGGCCCTGGGAGCTGCAAAGGAGGGGGCCACAGGACATGGACTGAGTCTGGCTCTCCCACACAAGGCCTGGCCCCTTGCTCAGGCTCTGCAGGGAAGATGGGGCTGGGCACACTCACCCGTGGGAGGAGACCCTGGCAGCAGCCTCGACACGCAGTGAGAACGCCACCACCTCGCTGCGGGAGTTGTTCTGGTTCTTGCTGGGGAGAGAGCAGAGAGCATTATGGGGCAGCCCGCTTCCCTGCACGGCTCCCCGCAGGGCCCAGGCTCTGCATGGCCCCCCGCTCCCCTGCACGGCTCCCTCCTCCCCTGCACGGCTCCCCACTCCCCTGCACGGCTCCCTGCACGGCCCAGGCTCTCCACGGCTCCCCCCTCCCCTGCACGGCCCAGGCTCTTCACGGCTCCCCCCTCCCCTGCACGGCTCCCCCCTCCCCTGCACGGCCCAGGCTCTTCACGGCTCCCCCCTCCCCTGCACGGCTCCCCCCTCCCCTGCACGGCCCGGGCTCTGCACGGCTCCCCACTCCCCAGCACGGCTTCCCCCTCCCCAACATGGCTCCCCGCTCCCCCGCACGGCCCGGGCTCTGCACGGCTCCCCGCTCCCCCGCACGGCCCGGGCTCTGCACGGCTCCCCACTCCCCAGCACAGCTTCCCCCTCCCCAGCATGGCTCCCCGCTCCCCCGCACGGCCCGGGCTCTGCACGGCTCCCCGCTCCCCAGCACGGCCCGGGCTCTGCACGGCTCCCCACTCCCCAGCACAGCTTCCCCCTCCCCAGCATGGCTCCCCGCTCCCCCGCACGGCCCGGGCTCTGCACGGCTCCCCGCTCCCCAGCACGGCCCGGGCTCTGCACGGCTCCCCGCTCCCCAGCACGGCCCGGGCTCTGCACGGCTCCCCGCTCCCCAGCACGGCTTCCCCCTCCCCAGCATGGCTCCCCGCTCCCCAGCACGGCCCGGGCTCTGCACGGCTCCCCGCTCCCCAGCACGGCTTCCCCCTCCCCAGCATGGCTCCCCGCTCCCCAGCACGGCCCGGGCTCTGCACGGCTCCCCACTCCCCAGCACGGCTTCCCCCTCCCCAGCATGGCTCCCCGCTCCCCAGCACGGCCCGGGCTCTGCATGGCTCCCCGCTCCCCAGCACGGCCCGGGCTCTGCATGGCTCCCCGCTCCCCAGCACGGCTCCCCCCTCCCCCGCACGGCCCAGACTCTGCACGGCTCCCCGCTCCCCAGCACGGCCCTCCATTCTCTTCCGTGGGAGTATGTAGAGTGCCCTTTACCCATGATCCTCCACCCTGGGCAGGTTACCAGAACCACAGTGCCTGCAGCTGCCACCGGCCTGCCCCTCTTCTGGGGTCATGCCCAAGATGCCTCAGGACCCAGACCTCAGGGCAGGGGCCCACAGGTGGCCAGTGGCTCAGTGCAGGGGGTGCCGGAGGCCTATGCTGAATTAGCCATGAGGGCCATGCAGTTGGGTATTGCTGTGGCCACACTGGGGCAGGCTCCTTGGGGGCTGGCAATGGGGGTGCTGCCCAGCTGGGCCCAGAAGGGAGATTTTGGGCCCAGCGGAGGGAAGTGGCAGAGGGCCACTTCCTGCACAGCCTTTGGAGGTAGGGCACTGCCCCCAGGGTGCTACAGGGCTTAATCTGTGCATGGGCTGAGCCCTGGCCCCTCTGGGCTTGGCCAGTCAGAGCCCCCATGCCTCTTTCATTACAAATTAAGCCCTGGGTGCAGCTGAGCTCCTGTGTGGGGGTGGCCCACTCAGGGAGCAGTGGGGCTATGGGAGAGGGGAGTGTGTGTGTGTGTGTGTGTGTGGGGCTATGGGAGAGGGGAGTGTGTGTGTGTGTGTGTGCCTGGCATTACCTCTGGATCTGGAACTCAAACTGGATGTTCTTCTTGTTGTCACGAAGGTGGGGGACGGTGAAGCGCAGGCCCCCTGAGAGCTGGGGGAGGGACAGAGTGGGGTTAATAAGTTCTCCCAGCTCCCTGCAATGACCAGCTCCCCATCTGCCCCCGACTTCCCCCTCGCCCATGAAAGCCCTGCTCCTTGTGTGCCCCCAACACGCCCCTTGGTCTACGACAGCCCAGCTCCTTACCCCCTTTGGTGCATCCCCAGCCCATGACAGCTCTACTTACCCCCAACGCACTCCCAGCCCATGGGCACCCTTGCCCCCCACCCATCACTCGCTCATTTCACCAGGCTGGGGAAGGGTTTGGGATGGGGGGAGGGTCGAGGGTGGGGATGGGGGGAGGGTCAGAGTCCAGGTGGGGAATCCAGGCTGGAGCTGGGGTTTCAGAGTGCAAGAGGAGGTTCCCAGCAGAGGCAGGGGGTGGGGTAGGAGAAGTGAGGGCTCCGGCTGGGGGTGTGACTGCTGGGGCAGGGCCAGAAATGAGGGGATCAAGGTGTGGACTGTGACTCTGGACTGCTGGCCTGGTGCTCAGACTGGCCGTGACTTGGGGCGCCTGGGCCAGGGCTCTTGCAGCCGTGGGGTGTGTGGGTATGGTTTGCGCTCCAGCCACAGAGGAGGTTGGGGCTCCAATGGGTGGGAAGGGCGAGGTTGGCGGGGGGGGGCGGGGTTCACTTGCCATCCATGCCCCAGCTGGTGAGAGCCCTGTTTGCCCAGATTGCCCCCCAGCCCTGGCTGGGCCGTCAGCAGCTCCAACACATGCTGGTCTCGGCCTGTGTTGCCCGCTGGGCCCCTGGCGAGGGCAACTGACGAGCCAGAAGCAGTCAGTGGGAACAAGGAGAAATCTCAGTGCCATGCCCTGCCGGGCCCACCACCCCACCTGCCCTAGCACCCAGCCACCCTCACATCCAGGGGCCTCACCAGCTCTGGCACCAAAACACCCCCTCCCCGATGCCCAGGGGAAGTGGCCAGACAGGCCATTGCCACCCCAAAGTCCTGCCTGGGCTCTCAGCAGAGCCGGTGGCGGTTAGGCAGCGGGCACTGCCCAGCGAGGGCCCCTGGCCAGCTCCCCAGGGTGCTCCAGGCATGGCAGCTACTCACGCTGGTGCCTGCCTTCATGGGGTTGCCGAGGTCGCAGATCACCGTGCGGGTCCGGTTCACCGACTCATAGGCACAGCTCAGGTTAGTGAAGTTCTGCGGGGGGGGGGGGAGGGAAGAGGGGTGAGATGAGAAGAGCTGCCCCTTCCCCTACAGAGAAAAATCCTTGCCCCTCCCCCTGCAATCCCCACCAGGCGCGGATCTGCCCTCTTGCCTGACGCGCCCACCCTGCTCTGGGGGGCCAGAGACTCCCCCAAGCTCCTGTGCAGGAGTCCTGTCCCCAGGGGTCCCCGTGCAGCAGGCAGCACATGGCCAGCCCAAGCTGCCCGTATCCTGCCCCAGGGGATCTGCCTGGCACCGAGGGGCCCATGCCAAGGAGCTGCAGCCCAGAGCCACGTCCCTGAAGCCTGTGTCACTGGGGCAGCAGAGGGCCCTGTCCGACTGTCCTGGGCCGCCCTGATCCCCAGGGTCCTCTGCCACCTACCCCCTGGTTGCGGATCACCCCGGAGTAGTCGGCCTCCACGGGCAGGGTGACGTAGAGCTCGGCTTCGTAGGCACCGCCCTCGCCGCGGTTGTAGGCGTTGAAGGTCAGGTTCAGGGCGTTCTTGTCCCCCAGGTAGACCACGCTGTGCTCCCTGCCGGGCACAATGGGCATGAGAGCCAGCGAGTGCAGCCTGGTCCTGGCACACCCACCGCCTGACGCAGGTCACAGCCAGGCTCCCCGCCAGAGGGCGTGCGGGCAGCTGGGGGTGTGCCAGCACCCTGGAGCACAGCAGGGTCCTCACAACCAGGCTGCCCCCAGGCAATACCCCCCCAGCCACATCGCTGCAGCTCCCACCCCACAGGATTATTTCTGGGGAAGAAGGGGGGCACGGAAATGCCCCAGGGCCCCCACTCAGCAGCTGTAGCAGGGGGTAGCCCTGCTCCCAGGGCCGTGCTGCCATAGCTCCGCCCAGCTCCGCTTACAGGCAGCGCCAGGCTAAGGGCTTCCATATGCACAGCTGCTTGGTGTTAGCCGGGGGCGGGGGAGTCACGTCGCCCACGCAGCTGGGGATCCTCCAGGCTCTGAGCTCTGCCAGGGAGGGGCTGTCAGCAGCTCCTGCCCATCCGGGCCTTGCCTGGAGGAGGGAGTGCACCCCCCCAGAGCCAGCCGCCTCAGGCCCTTGGGGCTGGAGAAACTAGAGCAGGGCCAGAGCAGCGGCAGCGTCCCCTGGCTCCCACCCTGCCCCAGACAGTGTGATCCCCACACCCCGCAAGTGCCCCAGGGCGTTGGGGGACCACCCACTCAACCCCACCTGCAGGGACAGCTCTCCTCTTGCCCTGCAATCCAGACAGGCACCACTGCCTCTGGGCGCCCAGGGCAGCAGAAAAGGAAGATGACAGGGTGGGGGCTGGCACCAGGACCAGCCCCCCAGACACTTCCTGCACAGTCCAGACCCGATCCGGGCAGGCCTGCCCCACAGCCTGCAAGGCAGCAAGTGCCCCGAGGAACAGCCCCATCTCGCAGCGGGGAGAAGAGACTCCACAAGGCCTCTGTCCACAGCACTCTCTGCCCCACCCTGCTCCCCACCCAGTCTGCCCCCCACCCCAGGCCATCTTCCTCCAGCCCTGCCCCCCACCCCATCCACCTCCCACCCCAGCACTATCCTCCCCTGCCCTGCCCCCTACCCCAGTGCAATCCTCCCCTGACCCACCTCCCGCACTATCCGCCCAATTTATGGCCCCTTGCGCTACCTGCCCCCAGCGCTATCTGCCCCACCTCTCCCTGCCCCCAGCCACTGTCAACTCCTGCACGGCGCCTCAGTCCACCTGGATGGCTGGTCTCGGCCCTCGCTCCCAGCCTTCTGTGCCCTGGGGCGCCCTTGGCCTGTGGGGTTGCTGGGGGCTGAGTATCCTCCGTGCTGGGCCCAGCATGGACCCTTGACTGAGCCTTGGCCAGGGAGGGGAAGGGCCTTGCTGGAGGCTGGGGATGGACCCCAGGAGTCCTAGCTCCCAGCACCACTAGACCACATTCCCCGCACATTCCCCACATTCCCCCCCACCCCCGCCCCTGCTCACAGCCCCCACCTCCTCCGTGCTCTGAGCTGGTCCCAGCAGATGCCCCTGCCCGAGGAGCCTCCTGCCAGCCTTACCCTGAGACCTCGAGCTGCAGGTCGGGGACGCAGATATTGTCCTCGCCACAGTCCAGCTGGATCTGGGCCTGGGGGTGAGAGAAGGGGGGGTCAGTGTGAGCACCCCCTCCCCTGCTGCCTCAGGGGTGACAGCCGCCTCCGTGCCCTGGACTGGCCTCCCCGAGGCAGCCCAGGGTGAATCCTAGAGCCTGACGCAGACCATGGAGCTGCCCAGCGTCTGTCCTTCAGCTCCTGGTGGGTGCGGCATGGCCAGCCAGGACCCCTGCATGGTGCACACACATGGGGAACCACTGGGCCCCATGCTGCCCTCCTGGGCTCCATCACTTGCACAGGTGCATCAGGCCCCCGGTCGGGGGTGGGCATGGCAGTGCAGGGGGAGGGGCGAAGGTCGTGGGACCTTTTCTGCCTGTGCCACCCGCAGTGCCAGCTGGACACAGGACAGGGCAGGGAGCAGCTGGGCACAGATGGGTGCTGGTGAGTGGGCTCCAAGAGGGGTGCTAAGGAGGGAGACGCCACTGGATCCAGGGGACCTCCCAGGGGCCCTGCTGCCAGAAAAGGCCCGGGGAGACGGCCCTGGGGACTCCAATTTGGTCCCTCCCTCCCAGCTGTGGACAAAGCTGGGCTGGCAACCCCGCCCCCCACTCCCAGTCTGAGATCTGGACAGCAACTCCCCTGCCCCTGCCCCCAAAACAGAGCTGGGAGCCTGCCAGTCTCCCACAGGGGGCCCTCAGCACCCGACAAAGAGGGGCCTGGGCAGTGGGGTGCCACCCCACCCCCTTCCCTTCCCCCACCGCACCTTCTGCTCGATTTTGTTCTTGGTGAGGTGGTTGAGGATGGGCTGCAGCCCGTAGGCGTCCACCGGGGCCCGCGAGTCGAGGCCGAAGCTCAGCTGCACGTGGATGGGGGACAGCTTGTCGCGGAACTCAGACTCGTTCTGGGGAGAGAGGAGAGTGCCTGGGGCAGCATGAAGGTGGCTCTGAGTCCCCGGCCCCATGAAGCCGCCACTGCCAAGGGACCCCACTCCTCCGGCAGCCTGGCCAGCGCAGCCCTTCTGGGACCGCGAGAGCTCAGTGGCCAGGGAGCCAGAGAACCAGACGGTCAGGCGGCCTCCTCAGCGACCCCTGGGACCCCCCCCACAGGCAACGGCTGGCTCGGCACCAGCTGGGGTCTCCCAGTGCAGGCCGGCTGGGCTGGCCTCACTTACCTGCAGGTAGATTTTCATCTCCCTGCACTTGTCCAGGGCGCCGTTGTGCACCTGGATGGTCTGGTTCAGGGTGGGCTTGTGGGATTGCAGGAACAGCGCCCGCTCCTTCTGCTTCAGGTGGTCCAGGTGCAGCTCCACAGTGAACCCTGCCAGGGAGGAGGTCGGGGTGAGTGGAAGCCCAGGGGAGCGCTGCAGGCCCAGCTCCAGGCCACGGGAGCACCCCGCTGCCTCCCCCCTCTGCGCACGACTGCCGCAACATTGCACGGGCTGCCTCTGACAAGGGGGCCCTTCCTCTACCACGGGCAGGCGGCCCCCTCTGGGGCGGGGCTCAGCCACTGGTTCCCAGCCCACAGCAATCGGACAAAGCAGCTTGGGAAGCAAAGCGGAATCCTGTGTCCCACTGGAGTGAAGGGGAGGTTAGAGGCAGAGAAATTACCCAAGTTTGGACTCACTGAGGACACAGGTCATTAAACAGGTTACCCCAGCCATGGGAAAATGGGTCAGAGCATCTTTAATTCCCTCCTGGAGCCAGGGCCTCAGTGTTACAGCTCATACGACACACAGCAATGTCCCTTGGGTCACCCTCACCTGTGTGGGGAGAACAGCCCACCCCTCCCCCGCTGAGCCAACCCCTCCCGCCCCCCTGCAGCACAGCGCCCCCTGCTGAGCCTCCCCGTCCCCTGCAGCACAGCGCCCCCTGCTGAGCATCCCCACCCCTGCAGCACAGCGCCCCCTGCTGAGCCTCCCCGCCCCCTGCAGCACAGCGCCCCCTGCTGAGCCTCCCCGCCCCCTGCAGCACAGCGCCCCCTGCTGAGCCTCCCTGCCCCCTGCTGAGCCTCCCCGCCCCCTGCAGCACAGCGCCCCCTGCTGAGCCTCCCTGCCCCCTGCTGAGCCTCCCCGCCCCCTGCAGCACAGCGCCCCCTGCTGAGCCTCTCTGCCCCCTGCTGAGCCTCCCCGCCCCCTGCAGCACAGCGCCCCCTGCTGAGCCTCCACTCTGCCCCCTATTGACTCATCACACACTGCCTCCTGGGCTCCCATCGAAGCCCTGGCATAGCCAGACCTAGTTTCCTTCACCTACCCCACACCAGAATGGACACCCCCCATTGGCTGCCAGGTTCCCAAGTGCTCTGTGACAGTGAAACTCCCCAGACCAAGGGATTCTGGGAATATCTGGGGTAGCACCTGGCTCCTGCCTCCTCCAACAACGCTCACTACTCACCAATGGAGTCAGGCACGTGCTTCCCCGAGGCGTTGAGGCAGAAGCTCAGGTTTATGCTGCCAAGATGGGAGAGAGAGACGTGCAATGAGCCAGGAGCAGCTGCCTGCCTAGGGCAGGCAAACCCCTGCTGGAGCCCGCCCGGGCCTTGCCAGACCCAGAGCAGGGGCAGGGCAACCACGCAGGACCTTCACAGACCCAGCAAACCATTGCTGGGGTAGAGCCAGGAGCAGGATGCAGGAGTCCTGACCCCAAGTCCCACACTCTGCTCTGCTCTTAGTTACCCACCCCTCTGGGAAGATGAGGAGAGAGAGGCCCTACTCACAATGCAACAGGGAAACTGAGGCGCGGTCACTGGCAGGGCTGGGAATGGGTGTCAGGGCTCCGGTCTGTGCTCTGGCCACTGTGCCCCCACTAGGTCTGGGCTGGTCAAAGGCTGGGTGACAGCTAGACCCAAGGGGGATAGGCCTGGAGCCCTGAACCCAGATCCTGGGACCTGCAGTGACCCCAAAGCCAGTGACATCTCCAGGGCTGCCTCCCACCCACTTCTAAATAATCCTCAGATACCAGCCCCCATGCGGGTCCCACCTCGCCCCAGCCCTGGTGCAGCTGTGAGCCAGCTAGCAGCCACCCCCAAGCGCCTGGGGACAAGTTAATTGTTAACCTGAGGGAGGTGGGAGCAAGAGGGATTCCTCAGGTCAAATCCCTCCCAGGGTGAGCGGGGCGGGGGTGGGGCTGCTGCAGCACAGAGGGGCATCAGGAGCAGCACCGGACTGGCCCCATGGGGCATTCCTGCAGCCCTACCCCTGTAATGCCAGTCCCACCCCGCCGGCTCCATCCCCCTCCCCCCTTCTGGTGCAGACCTCGCCCATTTGCCCCACCCCAATGCCAACCCCCCCTCTTCACTTCCCCCTTCTTGTGACCGTCCCCCTTCTTCCCTCCCCTGCTGCTGATCCCCTCCCAGCCCCCTGGGGCGGCCCCCTCTCCATTCCCACCCCAGTGCCTGAAGCTGCCTGCCCCAGCCGCTCTGCTGGCAACCCCGGTTCCAGGCTGGGGCCGCCAGCGTCCCAGCTCCCTCCAGCCGCCTCACAATCGCTCATTCATGGAAGCGCAGGGCAGGTGGCCAGCAGCCCGGTTGCTGAGCAACAGATAAATAGCTTGCTCTAAACATCCCCCCCGCAGCCCTGGCGCGAGAGCAGCCAGCCGCGCGCGGGAGCATTGACACACGCGAGGCGGGGTTACACCCGGGGCGGGGGGGGGTGGTGAGGACAGGGCGGGGTCCCCTCACAGCTGAGCTCATTGGCAGTGTTTCAGGGAGCCAAGCCCCAGAGTGGAGTTCATAACAAAAGCCAAAAGCAGAGGCAATTTGCCCGGCCCACTGCTGGCCTGGGGCGTTCTGCCTGGCCAGATCCTCGTGTTCGCTATGCCCAGGGAGCACTTCCCCACCCCACGCGGCAGTGCAGCCACCTGGGGGGGAGGGGGGGAGCACAGCAGCTGTTTAACCCCACGCGGCAGCGCAGGACAAGCAGAGGGGGAGAACCCAACAGCCAGTCACCTAGGCAGGCTCACAGCCAGGCACTCAGCATCAGAACGCTATGGAAGCAATGCCTGCCCGCAGGGAGGCCCCGAGTCCCGCCCTAGGGGCAGAGCTGGGGGGGGGAGGCATTACCTACCAGGCCACGTGCGTGTCAGTGCCCTCCAGCGTGCAGGATCGCTCTTCAGGGTTGAACATGGCGGGGAAGATGCTGAGGGAGGCGCTGGCATAGACGATGGGACGGCCTCTGTGTGGGGCGGCAGGACGACAGGGCAGAAGGTCACACGCTACAGTGACAGCCTGGAGGGACCAGGCAGGTTCGGGGCTGGGCTGACCCTGAAGGGGCGGTGGGAAATGGGGCCTGAGAGCTGGGATGGCTCCCTGGCTGGGACTGGGCCATTCACACCAGAGGACTTGGCTCCACATTGCTCCAGGAATCCCCAGAGCAGCCTCTTCCCCTCCCTGCCATACCCAGGGATGCTCCTGGCTCAGGCTGGCTCCCATGCCACCCCCATGCTGGCCAATGACCTCCAAGCTGGCTGAGCGTACAGCTGCTAGGGCCCCCCAGCCTGGGGCTGAGGGCAGGCCGGGCGATGCTGAGCCATGCAGTGTGGACTCCTGGAACCAGCCCCCCAATCCCCAGGAAGGAGCCCACCCAGAGTCACATCACCTACCGGTACACCAGGGCTGTGTCCACTCCGAACGCACCCACAATCAAGTCTGCAGGGCAAACACAGACAGCTCAGGGCCAGCCCACAGCAGGACAACACCTGGGCACCAAGCACTGTGTGTCCCCAGTGCCTGGGGAGCTAGTGGGGAGCTCACTGCCATGGGGCTGGGGGGGATCTGTGCGGGGCGGGAGCTGGCAGGGAGCTCGCTGCCATGGGGTTGGGGGGGGCGTTCTGTGCCAGGGGAGCTAGCAGGGAGTTCGCTGCCATAGGATGGAGGGGGGGGGGGTGCAGGCGGGAGCTGGCAGGGAGCTCGCTGGCACGGGGCTGGGGGTCTGTGCCAGGGGAGCTAGCAGGAAGCTCACTGCCATGGGGTCAGCTGCCAAGTCTCCCTTGCGCCAGCCCTTACCTGGGTAGCCATTTCCGTCCAGGTCCTTGGCTCCACGGAGGGCAAACCCAAAGAAGTCGGGCGAGCTGCCGGGGGGCCAGTGCCCCTGCAGGACCTGGGAGTGCTGGGCCTTCACCCCACCTGCCTGGCCGTTGTACACGTACACCAGGCCCTGCTGCGCGTCCCCGCCGAACGGCGCCCCAATCGCAACGTCTGCAGGGAGACAAGCACTGAGGTCAGTGGGGGTGTGAGCTGCACCCCACTCCCAGTCCTCACCCCCAGCATGGCAGCCAGGAAAGACAGCCGGACACAGGGCGCCACGCTGGATTATGGCACCGTCCCTTTCAGTGCTAGGCAGTGAGGGCCACAGGGACTGCCCCTTCCCCCAGGCTCCGTCCCCCACTGTCCCACCCTGCCCAGCCCACAGAGGGCATGGGCAGCTGGGTCCCCACATGCTGGGGGACTGAGGCTGCCACGGACGAGGACAAGGCTGAGACCTGCCAAACTCTTTTCACCTTGGTGACCCCAAGCAGCCGGCGAGGGCAGGATTCCGGTCGCCACCGACCAGACCTAGGTCCCTGCCTGGCCCCGGGGTGAGGCAGGGCCCATGGAACAGCGCTGTGGGGGAGAAGCAGCTTTGCCTCCTGGAAATGCAGGGCTGGACGAGATCTCGTAGCCTGCCTCATCCAGCCCCCTGCTAGAACCAGCTACCCCGACAGCTGCTTGTCTATGGCGCCCAGGAAGCCCCGTGCTCAGAACAACAGGATCTGGGAGCCAGCAGCACTGCCTCTCTAGGCCCAGCATAGCTCCCATCACAGCGGGCCACGGCACCCGGATTCCTACACAGAGCAGGCCAGACACCCCGCGCAGGGCCTGGGGCTGCCCCGCCAGGGGCCCATTCCCACCCCATCCCTCTCCCGGGGCAAGCAGCCCCCTTGTGGCCTAATGAAGCCCCAGTGTCAGCTGCAATCGGGGCCTGCAAAGGGCTGGATGGGGACCCCATGAGCAGCTGCTGCTCCCCTGGCTCCGAGGCGCTTGGCATTCAGGCTGACACAGGCCCCCAGGTCTGCACTGGTCGTTACGCTTTTCCCTGGGCTGTTTTTGCCTCTGGTAGTTCCTGCTGGGGTTGAAAAAATGGGAGAGTCCATAATTCCCCCCCTTCCGCCCCAGGGCATCCCAGGAACCCAGACTCTGCGGGTCCCTGGCTCCTGTAGCAGGGAGTGGTCAAACTAAGGGGTGCACATGCCTAGCTTCAGTCCCAGCTGGGCTTCAGCCAGGCGGGAGGGGTTACACACACACACTAACCATTGTAGCCATCCTGGTTCAGGTCTCCCAGCGGGGCCAGGGTGCTCCCAAAGCGGCCGAACTCCTTTTCCCCCGTCAGCACCATGGAGGCGTTGGGCTCCATGCCGTGGGGCTGCTGCAGGTAAACGTAGACTCTGCCCACCTCCTGCACCCGCCCATCCTCTGTCTTCTCCATGAACAGCGGGGCGCCCACCAGCAGGTCGTCCAGGCTTCAGGTGGAGGGAGAGAGGGAGAGACCCAGGGCTTAGAACCTGGGCTGGCGCTACAGCCATCGGCAGCCTCCAGTGTGGGTGGGTACCTCGCCTTCCACCCCACACACAGCAGGGGGTGATGTTCACAGGGCACTAATGCCTGGTAATGCTCCAGCGGCTGTCAGCCAAGCCACCTGCTCGCTCCTGGCCCAGTGTCCAGCCTGGGGGTGTGTGGGTGTTCAAAGAGAGAGCCCGTCCTGCACTCACCCCACAGCGGTGGCTCCTGCCCCAAAGGCCAGGCCAGGCTAGAGCGGGGAGCCAGGCCCAGCCCCATGGGAGAGGGATCCACTCACTGGTCAACAACCCCTTCTCCCTGGTGCTTCTCCTCCACACGGTGCCCAGGAGCCACCTAAAACTCTCCCCTTCCGTGCCCCAACTCTCTATGGGGCACGGGCAACTGTTTGGGAAACTCTATAATAAGCGATGGGGCCATGAACAGGACTCAGGTGCCGCGATGTTCTACAAGAGTCCCACTCCAACCCATTGCATCCCACTCTCTCCCAGAGCTGGGACCAGAAGCCTGGAGTCCTGCCTGTCTAGTACCCACCAGGGCATCCCGTTTCCCGCGATTTGCCACCTACATGCTGCAGATCCCAAACAGCCATTTGCTATCAAGCCTCCTGCCCTGCCAGCTGTGGAGAGAGCTTTAAAAAAAAAAATCTCTGTGCCGTGTTAACTCTGAAACTTAAGGACAACCACTGAATGTGAGTTTTCAAAACTCTTCCACAGCCAGTTAACACACGCAGGAGAGGGCAGCTGCATGGCACCAGCCGCACGTGTGTCTCCTGCTGGCATACTTGGGCTGAGCTGCGTTCTGGTGGGAGCTCATTGTCTGCCATGTGGTCGCCCTGCCTGAGCCTTGAGGAGGCAGCTGGATTGAGGCCACATGGTCCGTGGCAGATGAACACCTGCAGCCTTGGGAACCAAGCGCCTTTATGGGCTGGGGCACAGAGCAGGGTGACCTGGCCCCACGGGGTGTTTCTATACTGCAGTTAAACACCCACAGGGGGTCGCAGGCTAACAGGCTGTCTCATGGCGACTTAGACGTTGGAACACGGGATCTAGGACCCACCTGAAACCTGAGCCCAGTGAAGTAGCCCCTTGGCCCAAGTCTGTGGACATGGACGGGTGTCTGACTGTAGTGCAAACAAGCCCACAAGGGCAGTGGCGTAGTGAGGGCGGGACACGGGGGGTCAGTTGCCCCCGGTGCCACGTTAGGGGGGGCGCCAGTTTAGTCCACCTCCACTCCCCCTGCTATTCCTTGGTTTGCCTGCTCCTCCTCCGCCTGCCGCGCTGGCTGGAGCCTCCTCCCCACCTCTCCGCCCCCAACCCAACCCTCCTCCATCTTCACAGGCAGGTTAATGTGTCCAGGGGCCGGGCCCCAAACTGGAGGAGGCGGGGGAAGATGCGGTATAAGCTCCCCCACCATGGTCGGGCTCAGCCGTGTGCCAGGTTTGGGGCCCCGCTGCGCAGAGGCGGCAGGGGAGGCACAAATTTTTCCTTTGCTGCCGGGTGCATAACACCCGCGCTACGCCTCTGCACAGGGGCCGGCCGCCACTGCCAAAGGGCTCAGGGGTGAATCGAGGGTGCAGCCCAGCAAGGAGACATCTGCATCCCCAAGCTCCCGGGACACACGGTGCTAATTGGCTGGCAGCCTTGGCCCTGGCTGAGCCCGCGAGAAGCCGATCTCCTGGACTCCAGCTCTCCACCTGGCTCCATCTCCTTCCCCTAGTGAGAGCCAGGGGCTAGATGCTCTGGGGCTCCCACAGCCCTGTGAGTGGGCGTGCAGTGGGCGCGTGCCTAAGCGGGCGCCGGAGCGTGGGGCGCGTGTGCATGGGCAGGGGAGCAGTTGTGTGCATTTGGCAGCACGTGTGTATGGGGGCGTGAGTTCCACTCACAATCCCTTCCAAATCGGGGCCTGCCGGGGGAGGCGACAGGAGCCAAGGGCTGCGTCAGCCACTTCCTCAGAACGGGAGGAGCTGCCAAGAACTGGACACGGGCCCCACTCCCGCCCAGCCCCCCGGGCCCTGCTAAACTCACTGCAGCCAAGGCAGTGACTGTGTGGCCATGGGGCGGGGGAGAGGGTGTTGCTAAGCTGGGCCTCTGACAGGGTTTTGGTGTGAGCAGGGGCCAGGGATGCTGCTGTCCCATCCCCTGCGCCGGGGGTGGGGCTGGGTCCGCAGGCTCCGAGCAGGGTGCTCACTTACCAGCCCCTCTGGAACAGGCAATTTATTCCCCACACGTAATCGGGGGGCGACGGGGGGAAGAGCTAGTCCTGGGGGGTCATGTGCAGTGCAGAGCCCTGCCACCCCCCACACCACCACTACACAGGCCCGTCATGTGCCTCTCCTCATGCTACAAAACCCCTCACCCCTCCACACAGCCCAGCCCTTCCCTGCTTGACCCAGCGGCCCCCTTAATCCCCCAAACTGCCAGTAACAGCCCCGCACTCACCCGTCGCCATTCACATCAGCAGCAGCCACCGCGTAGCCGAAGTAGGCTGCCATCTGGGGGGAGAAAGGGCCCATCGGGCTCCACGATTAGGCCGATGGATTTTGCCTCCTGCTACGAGTGGGGGAACCCTCCTGGGGCAGGGCCCACATGCCCGATTGGGGCCGGGGCTCCCTCTGGTCGGGCCTAGCCAAAGGCTGGTCCCAGCTCTGCAGTGGGCAGGGTGGGGCAGGGGCTTGGGCTGACCACCCACAGCATCCGGCTGGACCTGTGGCCTGAGACAGGGATACTGCCCGAATGAGAAAGAGATTTTCAAAGCTCCCCCTTCTACTCCCCACCCCGCAGGGGGGCTCCATCCCCCCCTCCCCTGGGCTGGCTCACACGCCCCCCCAGCCTGCAGGGAACCAGCGCCGCATGGGGACAGTGCTCCACCTCACCCCCAGCAGCTAAGTGCCACGGGATGGGCCAGGCCCAGCTGCTGTGGAGAGCGTTGCTGCGCTGAGCTCCTGCCCCTTTGCAGCCCTGGGTGGCCTGGACCCAATGTCATCCCGTTACAGAGGCGGCAGTGGCTGCTGGGGTCATTCCACTGCCCCCAGGACGGGGACAGTGTTCCCGCAACAATCTGTCAACGAACACGCCACCCATGCGCCAAGGCAGCCCCAGGCCCCTCGCCTGCTGGCTCGGGGCCACGCCCGCGGTTTCATGCTTCGCCCTGCATGCCGACGGTTCACCCTTCTCCCCCCACTGACAGGGTATTTCCAAAGCACTTCTAGCCCCATGCACCGCCACGGCGCTACCAGGACCCATCTGGGACAGTGACACGCAGGGTGTGGGTAAGGGCGCGCCCCTCCCCCTGCATGGCCTCGTTCCAAAGCCCAGCTTAGACGACAGAAAAGCCTTGGCCCACGTGGCCAGCACGCCCTGCTCACCTGCTCCCCAGAGAAGTTATACAGGGACCTCATGTCTGTTCCATTCAGGACAGTGACCTGGCAAGAGAAGACCCAGGTCACAGCTTGGTCGTCAAGTGCTCATCCCCAGCCCGCAGGGCAGAACTGCTCTGACCGGGCCTCGCTCCCTTCCCAGGGGAGTCCCCAGCCGATTTCAATTTGCCCCACTGGGTCTTCTAGCCCAGGCGGCCCCTGCTCACTACACTGCTCTGCTGAGTCAGGAGTGGGGGAGGAGTCCCAGCTGGCGTCTGTGACTTTGTCAGGAAGAAAATCCAAGTCCCATTTCTTTTGCGCCACAGGCTCTAAAGGCAAAGCCCACAGCAGCTAAGCGCCCTCTCCACATTACAGATGGGAAACCACATGGGAGAAGAGTCCTGAGTTCTAAGTCGCACCCCTGCTCTAACCACCAGACCCCACTCCCCCAGTGCAGAGAACAGAACCCAGGAGTCCTGAGCCCTAGCTTCCCTGCCCATTCTAACCACTAGTCCTCACTCTCTCCAGAGCAAAGATCAGGACCCAGGAGTCCTGAGCCCTCGCCCTTTCCGCCATGCTCTAACCACTATACCCCATTCCCCCCAGAGCAGAGAGCAGGACCCAGGGTGCTAAGTCCCATCTCTCCGCGAAAAGCTCCGCTGTCATCTTTCAGTGTGGGGAGGGGCCCTGGCCGGACTCTGGTGTCGCTTGGGCAGAGTCACTCTGCAGCCAGTCCCCAGCAGCGGGTCTAGCGATGCCACACAGCAGGGTTCGGGGGCAGGCCATGGGTTGGGCCTGGGATGTCAATAGAATCGGGTCACATGCATGGAGGTGACCACAAAAGCCCTGGGTGGGCCAGGCTGCTCCTTCCTTCCTGTGCATCAGCCCCACCCTCCATCTCCTCAGCTCAGGCTTCCCTCCATTCCAGGGGGGCCTGTCGCAGTCTGTCTGTGTGCACCACAGCTCGTGGGGCTCGGGCTAGGGGCTCTGTAACTGCGAGGCAGATGTCGGGACCTGGGCTGGCGCCCATGCTCCGGGACCCTGTGTGGGGGAGGGCTCAGCATCTGCCCACGATTACTCTGCCGTGGGGCATTTAATTGCAGCGGATACATGCCATCAGCCGGAGGAATGTGCCAGTCACTACGGAAACAACCGACTCAGCAGGATTGTGGGGCATAGCAAGGCCCATGTGCGGCGGCAGGGGAGCCCATGTGGGTCTGGTAGGGAGCTGGCAGAGACAGCCCCGCCCCGCACAGCCATCCTGCAAGCAGCGGCTGGGGGCACGAGCACTGCACCCCCACCCCACTGACCCAGAGCCAAGCTAGGAGAAACGGGCAAAACCGTCCACTTCAGGGGGGCCGTGGCACTGGCTGCTCTTGGCGCTCTAAGCACAACCTGGGCCAGGCTGGTGAGAGGCTCCCAGGGCAGATGGAGGGAGGACAAGGGAAGCAGCGACGCAGCTGGAAAAGGAGGCCTGGAACATCTGGGTGCAGCCAGGCGGAGAGACAGGAGAGCTCCCTCAGCCCCCACCCTGTTGCCCCGACCTAGGAGCTTACGTAGCCGTAGGTCAGGTTTCCCTTGGGAACGCCGGCCACAAAGTCTGCAAAGGAGCAAAGAGATACGGGTCCATTAGCTCTGGGCGGCAGCTCAGCCTGGGGGGTGGGCAACACCGACAAAGCCAGGCTGGGCTGGCCAATGCCACACCACAGGGAAAGCAGTTCACCCAGACAATGGGCGGGGGACCCCTAGAGCCCAGACTCCAGGGGGCTGAAGCCAAGCCCAGCAGGGGTCTGGATCTGCAGAGTCCATTGATCCATCCACTACCCTGCACCCATGGTCGCTGACGGCTTGCTCCCTGCCTGGGTGTGGGGGGCAGGCGGATCTGGTCTGAGCCCCTGACCCCAACCCTCCAATCTGGGTGGCAGTGTGCACCCCCAGGCTATTTCTCATGGAACATGGGGCGAGCACATCACAGCCCCCAAGCAGCGGCCCCCCCAGGGTCATGGCCTTCCCGACAGCTGTGTGAGGGTTCAAACCCCACGGGGTGGCTCATTTCTGCCTCCTCCACGGCTGCTTCTCCAAAGCCCCAGGCTCCCTGGGACGGACCCTGCACCAATCTGGGGGCAGAACTCGGGGAGGGGGCCTTCAGCATTTACTCCCCTCCTCCCCCGTCCCGTCTCCAGAGAGCCCAGCACAGCTGGTACCTTCAGTGGAATCCCCGCTGAACTCGCCAACAGCCACAGAATACCCTGCCGGCAGAGGAAGCGAGGGGTTAGGCTCTGGCACCGCGCAGCACCGTCCCCTTTGTTTGGTTAGACCCTACATCAACACTGGACAGGGCGCTGGATCAGACAGAACCACTCCTCAGCTGCTCTGCTCTGCCTTGCTCTGCCCCAGAGAGGGGTGAGGCGTTAGCTCCTGGGAGGGAGCACTGGGTGAGGGTCAGGGGTTCCCTCTCCATCCCTCACTGCCTCACTGGCACCAAGGCACAGGCTGCATCTGCACAAGAGGAGATCCCCGGAGGTGGCTGCCACTCCCTTTGTCACAGTCTGTCAAGGGCCAGGGTCTATGGCTGCAGTGCGGGGGCTGGGAGGCAGGGACTGGGGTCTAGTGGTTGGAGCTGGGAGCTGGACTGGGAGGAGAGAGGGCACCTGGGTTCGATTGCCAGTTCTGGGAGGGGAGTGGTGCCTAGTGGTTAGATTGGGAGGAGGCAGGACTCAGCTCTGGGAAAGGAGCGATGTTAGTGGCTGGCCCAGGTGGGGCTGGGTCAGGATGCCTGGGTTCTTTGGCCAGTTCTGGGCGGGGAGTAGGATCTAGTGGTTGGAGCGGTGGGAGGTGCTGGGAGGCAGGACTGCTGGGTTTGCGGTGCATCCTTGGAAGCAGTACAGCCTCCGTTTGCCCAGCTGTGAACAGCAGGCCTCCCCCGGCCCATGGTGAGCGAGACAGGGGTTGGAATCCCTCTCCGTTTGGCACAGGGGAGCAGCAGTCGAGTCTCAGCCCCTGAAGTTGGCAACCTCTGCCCAGTCCCCTGCATTCCCCGGATGACACCACCGATGAACCTGCAGGGAGGTACCTCCGTCTGCTGGGAGCTGGCTCACTTCCTGCGGCTCACTTCCCACCGGCACCCAGAAGAGGAACCAGCCCACTGGGGCCCTCTACATGCAGCTATCGCCTCCCCCACTCACAGGACACCTCCCCCCACCAGCCAGGGCACTCACCCAGATAGCTGTCATCATAAATGGGGGCAGCCTGGCGTGTCTCCAGCTGCCCCTGGGTGGCCAGGATGAAATACTCAGGGTAATAGGCCTCCTTGATCTGCTCCTGTGTGGCTGAGATCACCTGGCCTGGGGGGAGATGGGGTGGGCAGCTCAGAGCCTGGCACCATGGGGAGGCACCCCATAGAGGGGAAAAAACAGGGTGGGGGAAGGGGTGGTACCCAATGGGGAGGGGGAGAAACAAGGTGGGGGAAGGGGTGACTCCCCAAGGAAAAAACCAGGGAAGGGCTAGTGCCCCAGGGAGGGGTAGAACGGGGAGAAGATGGCATGGGAGGGCAGTAGCAAGGGATGCAGGAGGAGGAAGATGGCAGGGAAGGGCAGTAGCAGAGGATGTGGGAGGGGGAAGATGGCAGGGGAGGGCAGTAGCGGGGTGGGGGAGGGGTAAGATGGCAGGGGAGGGCAGTAGCGGGGGTGGGGGACACTCACCTTGCCAGAAAAAGCTTCCCGGGCCTCCAAGCAGCACTCGCCCGGTCTGCAGAGCAAAGAGCCTGGTCAGAGCCACAAGGCAAGACCCTGAAAGCAAGCAACTACTGGTGTCCCCCCCACCCTCAAGGGAAAACCAGGATAAGTGGGTTCAGAGTCCCCCACTGGGGGTAGCAGAGAGGGGCTGGGCTGGCCTCCACAGGCCCAGCCATGTTGGGCAGAGTGGGGCCCCATGCTGGCCCCCACGGGGCTGGGGGGACACGGGAGAAGCTGCAGCTGTCTGTGTCCCCTCAGGCACGACTGATGCCACCAGAAACCTGCCCTGGCATGGGGGGAGGGGTAGGGGGAGAGCAGGCAGAGACTCCCCCCTGCCCTGCTTGTGGGCCACAGGGGATACGACCGGAATGGGCCGGAGGGGTTGGGGTGCTCCTCACAAGGCCCCACTCCCAGCATCCAGCAACTTCCAGCACGTGGGGGGTGGCACATCAGAACATGCTTCCTCCAGGGGGTTCTGCCCCTGCTGCCCGCTAGGGGAACGCTCCCGTAGGCAGTGCCTGTCCGGGGCCTGTCCCGGAGGAACCCAGCTCTCCCCCACAGACATGCTGGGGCAGCAGGCAGGGGGTGCTCTGTGGCTCCCAGAGCTCCGGGACACAGCGCATGGCATCTGGACCTCTTACCTTGGTGAACTCAGCGCTGAAACCACCCTGGCAGTATCCCTGCCCAGCCTCTGAATCCAGATCTGCAGCGAGAAACACCAGTGAGGGGGGAGCGTGCAATGGGGAGGGCGGCATGGGGGCATCAGGACTGTGGGCTCCCTGCCCCCTGCTCCAGCCACTAGGCTCCTCTCCCCACCTTCCCAGATAACACTGTTGCCACCCACTCTAATGCCATCCCTGGGAACATGTGCCCAGTCCAGCACATGTGAGGGAAACCTGGGATCCCGCGGACCCAGATGGAAAGATTTCCTGATTATCCCTCTAGGCTGTGCTGCTGCCCAGCCCAGCCCTGCCCAGCCCAGCCCAAGGAAGGGGCACCAAAGGGACTCTCCCCCCATACCTGTGCGGCAGGGCGAATACTCCACGAACTTGGTGAAGTTGCTGACAGACAGGTAGCAGGTGCCCACGGGGTCTCGGCTGGACTCCTCCTTGATGGTGCGCCAGCTGTACAGGGGGGCGCAGGCCTGGGGCGGGGACAGAGCAGCTGGGTCAGCAGCTGCTGGGGATGGGGGAGATCTAGTGATGTAGGCATAGGAGGCCCTGCTACATGATGGTGTCAATGAACCCTCTAACTACTCTAGCACTGAGTGGGGCCAGGCGAGAACCCCCTACCCCACAGCCAGGCTGAGAATCCAACCCCCATCCCGCTCCCGGGTGGGCACTACCCAGCCAGAGTCCCCCTGTGCCATTCTCACCAGGATGGAGCTGCCGTGGGACCGCACCGTTGCGCCGAACCATTGCAGGGATTTGAACTCCACTGGCACCAGCCCGTCCAGGCCGAAGTCATGTGGGCGGGACCCTGCAAAGACAAACTTGGTCACAGATGGGCTGGGCTCCATGACCAGCACCAGCCGCTCCCCCCATGGGGGCCTGGGACACAGCTCGGCCGCGCAGCGGGCACCACTGACCCGACAGCCCAGGGGACAGCACGGCCCTGAGGCCCCGACAACTGGGAGGGAGCTGCTGGCATAGGGCAGCCCCCTTGCAAATGCACAGGTGGGGTGTAGGACTGCATGCTCCGAGCTGTCTCAGAAGGGGACATTTGGCCAAAGTGTCCCAGGAAGGGACAGTCTGTCACCCTCCCCAACCCCCCGACCTCTTGTCACCCTTGTCAGGAAAACACAAGTGGAGATGAATTCCTGGAAGAGCAAGAACTCCTTCTCTCCCCCTGCATTGTACCCACTGCTACTGCACTGTGCCCCTGCCCCCACTGCAACCACCCTGACCCCGCACTGCGTTCCTGCCCCCAACCATGGCCCCCACTGCAATCTCCGCCATCTCCCCTGCACTGTGCCCCTGCCCCCACTGCAGCCACCCCGCACTGCATCCCTGCCCCCACCCACAGCCCCCACTGCAATCTCCCCCATCGCCCCTGCACTGTGCCCCTGCCCCCACTGCAACCACCCTGACCCCGCACTGCGTTCCTGCCCCCAACCATGGCCCCCACTGCAATCTCCGCCATCTCCCCTGCACTGTGCCCCTGCCCCCACTGCAGCCACCCCGCACTGCATCCCTGCCCCCACCCACAGCCCCCACTGCAATCTCCCCCATCGCCCCTGCACTGTGCCCCTGCCCCCACTGCAACCACCCTGACCCCGCACTGCGTTCCTGCCCCCAACCATGGCCCCCACTGCAATCTCCCCCATTGCCCCTACCCCGTGCCTCTTCCCCCACTGCAACCACCCTGCCCTGTATCCCTGCCCACACCCACAACCCACACTACAACCCCTCTGTCCCCTCTTCTGCACACCTGTCCCCAACCTGTACTGCAACTCGCTGCCCCCATACAGCCCCCTGCATCCTACATGGTAACATCTGGGACTTCTCTCCCCTAATCCGCCCTCTCCCATCATCCACACTGCCCCCCCTCTTCTGCAGTACACTTCCCTGCCCCCACATTGCCTTGGGAGGGGGCTCCTGTACCCAATCCCACCACAGCTGCCTCTTGCATCCCCCTTTCTTCCTCTTGTCTCTCCCCCCCCATCTTGGCTCTAGGGCACAGGGGGCACACTAAGGCTGGCAAGCTACATCTGGCCAATCAGAGCCTTCAGTCTGGACCCCGAGCTCCAGCAGGGGTCTGGACAGTCTTGCTGCAGGGAGCCAGCCCAACTCCCTGGCAGTGCAGCAAGCAGGGGTGGCTAGTCCCCGGCTCTGCCCCTTCTGCCCCCTCCCTCACAGCTTCAGCTTCCCCCAGTGCCTGGGATACGCCATCAGGGGGTGGGCAGCAGGGAGGGTTGGATAGGGAGGGAGATCCTGGGGGACAGTCAAGGGGCAAAGGAGCAGGGGGGCTGGATGATGGTAGGGGTACTGTTGGGGTCCGGGGCAAGGACTGGGGGGGCGGGTGGATAGGGGGCAGGAGCCAGGTCATACCTGGCTGTTGGCGGGACACAGCCTTCCTCACCCTTTCCTACCCAGCTCTCCTTACAATTCCCCTACCAGCCCTCAGGCCAAAATGTTTGCCCACCCTGCTCTGGGGGTTGATGAACCCAGAGCCAACTGTGGTTCATCATTAACCACTTATCTCAGTGGGGGATCATGGCCCCAGAGCAGGAGACCAAGTGACTCCAGCTGCCGGCAGGGTGCTGAGGGGAGCGAGGGATCTGCCAGCAAGGCCGGGAGCCAGCTGGGCCCTGTCTGAGAGCGTCTGGTCCGAGCCACGCGGGGCAACGCTCCCACAGGGCCGCGTCCCGCTCTCCAGCTGTAATGCGATCGGCAGGGCCGGCGAGCCAAGGAAAATCCCCTGGCTGCGAGTCAACTGCGGCCCCATCCGAGCCAGTCCCTCCAGGGCGCCGGCATCCCCCGCAGCCAGGGAAACCCTGCTCCAGGTCACCGCAGCCGGGCGCCAGCTCTGCAAGCCAGCCGCAAAGCCCTTGCTTCCCTTTGCAAAGCTGGGTAAATATTTGTCCTGGGCCAGAGTGAGAGGCAGCCGGAGCCGGAGCCGTGGCCATGTGGGTGGGAGAAGGGGCCCCCTCCCCCAGGGTTCCCTGCCTCCCCTGCAATGGCCCTGACTATGTGGGGAGCTCCCCTCCTGCCCCCCAAGCTTGTGGCTCGGTCCCCCGGGACGGCACTGACCATTGGTGAGGGATCCAGCGCGTCACCCTGGGAGAGCGACAGCCGCATGGATGTGCCCGTTGCCATGGCAACCCCCAGACTTTGCACCCCGCCTGTCCCCACACAAAGCCATGCCAGGGCCCCAGCTGGGATCACCCTGTGAAAACCTGGAGGATGCTGGGAACAGGCTGGCTGCCATGGAAACGCGGCTGCCTCTGGAGTGGGGTGCATGGGATGTTTAATGGGGCGCCGTGACGGCAGAGGGTCCTATGGGACAGAAAGTGATGAGGAAACACGAGTCGGGGGAAGATAGGGGGCACAAGAACCATCCGAGCTGGGAGGGGCCAGCACCCCCCAGCGAAGGCCTGTCCTGACTAGGTAACTGGTTAATCTTAACAGATGCTGCTTACTGGGTAATGGTTAACCACTACCCAGGAGCAGCCCCCCTCCAGCAGAGGGTTGCTCCAGCCCCACTGGGCCCCAGGGCAGGTCTCCTGGCTCCCAGCCCACTTCCAGCAGCCCCACACGGGGCTGTCAAAGCCCGTCCACTCACCCTCCTCTGGGCTGGAACAGTGCCCCCTGCTCCAGCCTCCCCCCCCCCTTTTAATCACTTAACTGGTTAAACAATTAAACAGGATTTTACATCCCTAGTCCTGGCAGCCCTGGGGGGCTCCAACACAGTGTCCCAGCCTTCAGCTCTGTCCCCCAGCTCTGCAACCCCTCAGTCCCAGCCCCACAGCCCCCTGCTACCTCAGCCCTTAGACTCTGTCCCCCAGCTCTGCCACTGCCCCTCAATTCTGGCTTTGTAGCCATCATTGACCCAGTCCTTGGCTCTGCCCCCCAGCTCTGGTCCTGGGGGCCTGGGATGGCCAGAGGAGCTGCCCCCCTGTTTCTGGGATTACTGCGAATCTGGGCTCTCCCACACTGGGAGCACTGACTGCTAGGCTGCCCAGCCTTTCTGGCCAGGGGTGGGCATGACCTGGGGCTGATGCCCTACCTAACCTGGCCCCCCCGCCCCCAGCTTCACTGGCCGCGCTTCAGAAGGAGGCTGTGGGCTTGGCCAGGAGGGTCAATGCTCCCTCCAGGGCAGGGAGAGGAGACTAGGCCAATGTCCTGGCGAGGGGTGCTCTGGGTGGAGGCAGGTGCAGGGCACTTTGGGAGCAAGAGACCTCAGAGCACAGCAGCTGCGTACAGCGACAGGGGCAGAAAAATCCACTGTCGGGCTCTGTTGGGGTGCACTTGGCAGGGACCAGCCAGACTGCGAGCGCTGGCTGTGGGGGAGACCCGCCCCTGCAGCCGGGGGCAGGGAGAGACTAGATGGGAGTGCCAGACAGGCGGTGCTGGGATGGGGGCTGGGTGCCATGGCGGCAGGGTGGGGCTGTGCTGCCAGGTCTCTGGGCCCAGGCAGCAGATGGGGCGGGGAGATGGCAGAAGGCTCCCCCCAGCTCAAGTCACTGTGGTTTGGGGGCCTTAGTCTGGGGTCAGCTCCAGCCGCAGTAGCAGCTTACAGACTGGCTGCTGGCCCTACACAGAGCCCACCTCTCTGCTCTGGCCATGCAGGGAGGCCAGAGCCCAGGGCAGGGAGGCCAGCAGGGCCGGATTTCCCTTGGCACTGCTGCTGGGCTGGCTAACAATAGAAACCGCCTGGCTGGGGAGAGAGGAGACAGGCCAGGGCTAGCGCTCTCATGTGGCTGCTGCCCATTCCAGAGAGGGACAGGGCCACCTTCTGAAGGTGGTGGAAAGGTGTAAATCCCGGGGACAGGGGAATTCATCAGGCCCTGGCCCCATGGGATTCCCCGGGGCTTCAGGGCTTCCCCCCTTACAGCTCATCTCATGGACAAGAGAGAATCTCAATCCCGATGCCTTAGCTCCCAACTATCCCACCCTGGGCTCTGCACACACACACCAGCTTTGCTGCTGCCCCTCGATCCCAACCTAGAGCCTCTACTGTCCCAGCCCTTGGCTCTGTCCCCCAGCTCTACCGGTGCCCCTCAGTCTTGACGAGCGTTCCCTGTAAGCTGGGCGCTTGTGTGGCCGCTCAGGAGAGATTCCAGTGCTGCCCAGCTGATTAGCAGAGCGCCCAGCTAGGTTTTGTGTTTCTACTGGTGGTGCACATTCGTGCATGCCTTGGTGCACGTAAACATTTATTCTGCACGTGGATGGAAAAAATCCGCACATGGATGGAAACAATTAGAGGGAACATTGATCCCAACCCACACCCCCTGCTGTCGCAGCTCTGGGCTCCCCCTCTTTCAGCTCTGCCAGTGGCCCTCAGTCCCGACCCACAGACCCCACTGTCCCAGCCCTCGGCTCTGTCTCTGCCTCTGTCAGTGCCCCTAATCCTGACCTGCAGCCCCCTGCTAGCCCAGCCCTGCCCTCCAGCCCTGCTGGTGTCCCTCAATCCAAACTCGCAGGCCCTGCCAGCCCAGCCCTGCCCTTCAGCCCTGCTGGTGCCCCTCAATCCGAACTCACAGGCCCTGCTATCCCAGCCCAGCCCTGCCCTCCAGCCCTGCTGGTGCCCCTCAATTCGAACTCACAGGCCCTGCTATCCCAGCCCAGCCCTGCCCTCCAGCCCTGCTGGTGCCCCTCAATTCGAACTCACAGGCCCTGCTATCCCAGCCCAGCCCTGCCCTGCCCTCCAGCCCTGCTGGTGCCCCTCAATCCGAACTCACAGGCCCTGCAATCCCAGCCCAGCCCTGCCCTGCCCTTCAGCCCTGCTGGTGCCCCTCAATCCGAACTCACAGGCCCTGCAATCCCAGCCCTGGGCTCCCCCACACCCAGCTCTGCTGATGCCCATCAGTTCTTCTTTTACAAGAGCCTGCCTAAGGGGAGGGGCTGTGAGCCAGGACAGGTAACCCCCCTCCCGCTGGCCCCGCCCCCCATGCCGAGGCAGGTTCGCCCTTTACCTGTCTGGTCAAATTCAATGGGGGTGCAGCTGGTGTTGCCCCGGTGCCAGGGGCAGTAGTAGACGGCCCCACCCTGCGTGACGTTGGGCTGGCTCGTGTTGGCCTTGGGAGCGCCAACCAGGATGCTGATACTGCTGCGAAAGGGGGGGAGGAAAGGGCTGTGAGTAGATGGCACCTGGCCCCTCAGCTGGGCTGGGCCCCTCTTCCCCGCCCACCCCAGGGTCCCTGCCCAGCTCCCAGGCTCGATGCAAACAGCCATGAGCCACTACTCCAGAGCCTGCTGTGCCCCTTGCATGCTCCATGGGCATGGCTGATGCCCGGGACTGCTGGAGCTGTCGCGGAGCCCTTGCGCCTGGGGACCAGTGTAGTCCCAGTCTGAGAACCCCTGCCCCCAGTAGCCCCCTGTGTGCCTCTGGCAGGAATTAGCATAACCCACCCCTAGCTGGGAGCACTGGGGCTGAGTTTGCCCCATCTCTCCCCGGGTTCCCCAAGGGCTGGGCCTGCCTCCCTGGGCACTGGCTGCAGATTCATTGCAGGGTCCACGTGCCATCTGCCAGGCTTGCTCCTTCCCCGGGATACCACCCCCAGCCCCAAGCTCCCTCCCAGGGATTCCCCTGGCGAAACAGCTCCAGGGGAGCCCCTCAGCACCGCCATGGCAGCAGCTTCCCAGCCCCTGCGGGGGACCTGGAGCTGCGGCGACCGAGCAGGGCTGGGGGGGGAGCTGGTCCTTCCCACACTTTGCTCATTAAGAAAAAGCCAGCAGGAGGGAAGGAGCCCCCAGGTCCCAGCAGGCACTGGCTGCCTGTTTGCCATGAGGCCAGGAGGGGATGGGGCCAGAGAGCAGGACCAGAGCTGTATAAAAAGGGACTTGCCATTAAGGGAGGGAGGGAATTGTTGGGGGGCAACCAGCCCAGGTGCCCACTGCAGGAAGACACATTGACAGTGTCCCAGACTCCTGCTCTGAACCAGGGCTGAACGCCTGCACTGGCCAGGCAGCTGGAGGGGGAGGGATGAGGAAGGCTCTTGACAGGAGAGGCAGGGATTTCTCATGCTTGACCTCTCCTTAAAGGGGGGGGGCAAATCTACAGCACAGCGCCACTTGCCACTGCGCTGGGCCAGCTGCTCCCCGCAGCACCATGGGGCCAGCCCCCTACTCAGTGCCCCACAGCCTGCTCCCTGCAGCACCTCCCAGTGCCACAGTGAGGCCTCAAACCCACTTCTCATGCCCCCCCTGCCACCTGCTCCTTTCCCCAAGCTTTATTCCCCTCTGCGCTCCCCCTTCCACGGGTCTCCCTGCGCTCAGCTGCACAGTCTCTGGCTGAGCCTTGTCAGCACCTGGCACAAGGGGCCCTTGTTGTGGGCAGCCAGGTGTGCTCAGAGCAGCTGCATGACTGCGATTCACCCACCCGAGCCCAGCCAGGCCTGGACAGAGGTAAACCCTACCCCTGTCCACAGGCGCCTTGGAGGGAGAGATACGGGCCACTGGTGCTGGCTCACCCAGAACTGGCCCCAACCGCCAGCCTCCGTTGGGACAGCAACTGGCTGCTGGTCTCTACCACTTGGACCCTGGGCTGCCGCTGGGACCAAGGTGCTGGAATCCCTGCCTGGAAAGCCCAAAGAGCCAGGTTCCCTGGATGTGCAGCCTGAGGCCCCTCCATTCAATGGGAGACCCTCAGCTCCCAGGGCAGCCGCCATTCCTGACTCCTAGGCAAGGTTCCCTCTAAGCTACGCAGTAGTATGGCCCATAGCTGCTTAATGAGCCCTGCCCAGGGGCTCAGGGCTGTGTGCACAGAGCAGTCTCTCCCAGCCCAACGCTCAGCAGGGAGCTACTGCTGTCGAGGCACGTCTATACTAGAAATTATTTTGAAATAACTCCTGAAATAACAAAATCGAAATAGCATGTCCCCACGACGGGGGAGCCTCAAAATTAGCCCAAGGCAGGCTCCATTATTGTGGACGTGCTACCTCAACTTAGAACCCCAGGAAGCACTGGGGAGTAATCACTTCAAATAGGTTGGGAGAGTAGTCATTTTGAAATAGCAGCAGTGGAGCGTCCACACTAACACTATTTTGAAATTAGCGTTATTCCCCGAGGAAAGCAAGAGTTCAGATTTCGAAATAACGGGCTTGGTAGTGTGAACGCTCTGCTTGTTTTGTTGAAATAAGGGGGACTATTTTGAAATGACTCCTTAGTGTAGACCAGGACTAGCTGAGGGAGAAGTGCCCCTCCCCCAGCCAGGAGCTCCATGTGTGGCAGCCCTGAGCCCTTGGGTGGGGCTCATTAAGCAGCTGTGGAGCCGTGTTGCTGCCCAGATTAGAGGGAACCTTGCTCGTAGGGACCGTCCCGGAACTTTCGCACTTCACCCCACATGGGGATTGGGCACCCCAGCTCTGGGGGTGGGTCTTAGCACCAGTGCCACGTGCTTAGCTTCCCCCCAAACACACTCAACATGCTCCCAAGTGCCTGCAGGCGTGGGGAGCAGTCTGACTCCGCTCCCCATGGCTGGACCCTCTGTCTTTTGCAGCGGGTGGCCCGAGAGGGCTGGAGACCAGCATCCTCCCCAGATTATCCCCCCCTCTCCCCGTCCCATGAGTCTGAGGTGCCAGCTCAGCCCCACCCAGCACAGAACAGAGTCAGCCCCTGTGACACACCACCCCTCAAAGTAGCACCCTGACCCCCATATTCCCCATGGTGAGATGATTCTGATGCGTCTGGTACACGGGCTGCCTTTTTGGGAGGTATCACTGAAAAGTCTTGATCCGCTGAACATGAATACCCCACGGAGCTGCATGTGCTAGCACAGTACAGGAAGTTACGAAGTTTTTACATGTGTGTTAGTGAAATACATGGGGAGGTTGGGAACACCACGGCCGGCCTGTCAGGGGCAGCAAAGGGGCACCTAGTGAGGCAGATTTATATCAGCAACAGCTGCACACGTGTCCATGGCCCCAAGAGGGGAAGCCATTCTCCCAGTGGGCAGCACAGAGACTCCTCAGAGAGGCACAGGTGTAGGGAGGACGACCTAACCCCCACGCCACAGCAAGGATCTTCCTAGCAGCTGTGGGAAATTTTCACAGACAACAGCATCACCACGTGGCCTCTCCTCTCCCTGCCCAACACCTGGAACAGCAGCCAGAAGACAAAGACTGAACTGGGGCAACTGAACGAGAATCCAGCCTGGGAAGAGAATCCAGCCTGTGTCCTGCAAACTGTGAGCAGCTGTAACACGTGTACAGGTGAGAGACTGATTCAAACCCTGCTTAGTCTGTTAAAGTTAGAATTTCAACTGTGCACCAACTTTAATTTCTTAGGTATCCAGCTATGATCCCGCTGCCTGCTACTTCATCACTGAAAATCTGTCTCTGTGGTTAATAAATCCGGTTTATATTTTACCAAAAATGGTGCAGTTCTCATAGAAGTGCTGGGCGAATCTCGGCCCAGGTTAAAGCTCCGGATACATTCAATGAGATGCCTATTCAGGATGCTTTAAATTGCTGTACAGTCAAAGAACTAGCTTTGGAACGATTTCAGGGCACCCCTGAAACACGGAGGGCGACGTGTAGAAATCTGCAGAGGGCTGCTGGTCTGAGGAATGGGGAAGAGATGAGCGGGATGGGAGCCGGCGGGGAAATGGGCGAGGGGGAAAGGTGGTGAAAGCTTTGAAGAAGCGCTTGATGCTGTGGCTCAGGCACATTGCATCTGCAAAGATGCTGTGAAGCAGGGTCTGTGGGACAAAAATGTGAACCCCCTGGGTGAGATGGTGACTCTAGCTGACACCTTTGAGCGGACCCAGGCATCTACTGACACTAAACCACAGAAAGAGGAGTTCAAATTAGGGATGTAATAGTGTAGTCGATTAATCGATAAGCAAAAGATATCGGTTAATGCTACAGACTACACACATTCCGCCCTCGCCCCTCCTTTTTTTTTAGCAGGCTGGACAGCAGCCTGGCTCAGTCCTCAATCCAGGGACCTACTCCCCCTGTGGCTCTGCATTTAAAGTGTATTAGGAGCCGGATGGGCAGGCAGCCCAGCTCAGCTCTGGCTCGCGCCGGGTCTGGGAGCTCAGATTCCCCCTTAGACAGGGGCTGCTGCTACCCCGTGCTGCTGCCTCTTTATCAGAGGCAACAACACAGGGCGACAGGCAGCAGGCCCTCAAGGGGAGCAGCTTTTTTAATTGGCTCCCCTTGCAGATGAGCTCCCTCCTGGCACCCTGCGCTGCTGCCTCTGATACAGAGGCAACAGCATGGAGTAGCAGGGGTCTCCTCGGGAGAGGGGCCAGAGATCGCTGGCTGCCAGCCCCGCCCCCAGGGACTATAGAATAGTTGACTAACCAATAAGAATTCATGAGGTTACTCGACTATTCAGTGACCCGATATTTAATTTAAGTGACCCCTTGTTCAAATTTGGTAGGAAGCAGGGTTCCTGTTTTACCCCTTGGAAAAGAGGGTGGCTGCGAGGCTGGGCACGCACCTCCCCAGACCCAGGCCTCTGTTCCCCATCCTGTAAAAGCAGAAGAGTCCACAGATGCTGTCACTACAATGCCCTGATCATTCAGGGAAAAAAAGCCCTGTGCTGGGAGGAGGCTGACACCAAATAGCCCATATTCTTGCTGCTGCTCTCAGCACAGAGCCCTCAGGCGCCAGACCCCTCTTGGTTTTGTGGGCTTGGATTCTGCAGAACCAGCATGAGCCCAGTAGAGCTGTCAGGGCGAATGGCAGGACTGCTCAGGGCGGGAAGATGCCAGTGCCAAGGTTGCCAGGGTTAAGCAGAATGAAATTCAAGAAGGTGCCATGTGGCCAGGACAAAGGCAGAGCTTTGATGCACAGGAAGTGTCAGGATCCTCGTGCCTTTGGCCCGAATGCCCATCAAAATGGATGGGCCAGAAAGGGAGTTAAAGATGGGAGTGGTGGATGATACCCCCACCCCCCCCGACATGCTTATGGGGAATGGTTGCAGGGTGATTCTGCCAGGACCCCAGGGAAAAGACAAAGTCCCCAGAACTGCTGAAGGAAAAGGAGAAAGTATCTTTGATTCCCCCACAGCAGAGGGAAGCCACATGCTTGCAAGTGTGTGGGGGGAAGGGGGGTGCCCCCCTGCACCGGAACTGAAGGCAGCACCTCCTCAGAAAGGGGAAGAGTAGCCCCTGTCACTGTCCAGGGTATTAGCTGCTTTGCAGATGGGCAAGGAATAGATCCCACCCTAGAGAACACAGAGAGCTGTGTCCTAGCGGGGGACCCAGAAAAGGAAAGCGGGGAAAGAAAAGCACGAGTATAGGAATGTCTCCTCACTGCTCACTGGGGAGAGGATGCCTGGGACAGAGCAGCTGGTTCAGCATTTGTGCACCCAGACATGTAGCCTGTAACACAGGTTCAGAGAGGGGACTGTGTATCTGGCCTTAGGAAGGGGAGTCCTCACCCAGCCAACTTCTCCAGGGAGCTCGAGTGTCCCAGTCTTCCAAGACCCTGGTTCTGACATGCACATTGTAAAGTGGTTCTGACCCGCGTGTGTAAAGTGGTTCTGATGTGTGTGTGTAAAGTAACTTTTTCTCTGTTAAGATGCAGCTTCTGTGCCTGGAACAGCCAAGAAGTGGAGTCCAGGAAGTGCTGTATGTGAGCAAACAAAGGACCCAGCTGGTGGAGGGGAGTGGGTTTTCCACGGGGCTGATAAGTAGGGATGTGAATGGTTAACTGGTTAACCAGGAAGCATCACCCCTACTGGGTGATACTTACCAGTTATGGTTAACTGGTGGGGACTGGAGCAGCCTCCGCCCGCAGAAGGGGTGGGGGGGAGGAGAGGGGTGCTCCAGACCTGCGAGTCCACCATGGGCGGGGGGCGCTCCAGCCCACCCAGAGCAGCCCCTGTCTGCAGTGGGCCTGGCATGCCTCAACCGGGACACTCCAGCGCTCTCTACTGGGAGGACACAAGAAGCAGCTGAGGGAGAGGCTAATGAGCAACCACTCTTAACCCAGAAAGCTCAACCCCCTAGGAAAAGGGGCAGGGAAGGCCAGTACTGGACATAGGGAAAGCCTCAGAGAAGCAATGGATTTTTTCCTTATGTACAGTCCAGGAGTTGGGGGAAAAAAGTCCACAGAGGGCCAGGAGTCCCCTGACATCTTCACCTCCCCGGAGCCTGCACTCCCAGATCCCCCAAGATCATTGGCATAAGAACCCGTAGTGACAGGAACACTGCAGGGAAAGAAAACAAACCATAACAACACATGCTACGGTTCCGGAAGGAGCTGAAAGACACAATGGGTATTGTACAACCCCAGCCAGTCTAAACAGAGGACATGGTATGACACAGACACTTGTAAACACCCAGCTGTGTTTGGCTGTGCACACAAATATCTTTGGTGCTACTGTTAAACTTGGTGTTAAAAATGTGTTGCTCGTGCTAAAACTGATGACCAAAATTGGTAGGGATGTCACACCCTAGAAAGAACTCATCCAGTGTTAAGAGGCCATATGACAATGCTGCTTCTCTGCTAATGCCTGTAAGCAGGCTTGAAACTTTTCACAGCAAAGAAACCATAATAAACCTGGCTCGCTTATGGAAGGGGAAACTGAGGTACAAGCCCAGATGCCCAAGTTCTAGAAAAAATTAATATCCACACTGAGCTCACAGAGTCTGGAGCAGCGGAAGGCTTAACCATGCAGCAAAGCTACACAGAAACAGCCCAGAGAAAACACACTTGCTAACTTTCGAGCTCACTAGACAGCTCCACAGAGTTCAAAGGCCCACTGCACTTTGCAAGATCACATGAAGGTAACACAGCGGGGTTTAGCAACCCTGGGGAGTTATACTGTCAAAACCTAGAGGGGAACCTGAGCCCACTGCCTCTGCATTAGTCAGTAGTACTCCTGCAGTAAGCTGAGGAAGGAGCATGACACAGCACTCCTCAAAGGAGCGCCCTGACCCCGTCACGTTATTGCATTTTAATGTGAGCAGGCAGATCACTGTTGTACCCACCGTTCCGTGTCGGCCCCAAATCCTGTGCAAAGTGGGCCAAGTGAGGTGTCTATGAAAGCTTATTTTATGCTGATTCTCTCTGTGCTACCCACATACTTTCATGATTTCTATATGGAAAGTTGTATTTTAAATGTTCTCTGTCTGGGAGACAGCAATAGGCATCGACCACCTATTGTGAGGAGTGGTCATTCGGGGTATGTCTACACAGCAAGCCATTATTTCAGAACAACAAAGAGCGCATCTACATAGCAAGCCGTTATTCCAGAATACTGTTGAGCTGGAGGACTTCTTACTCCGAATCCTGTAACCCTCATTTTACGAGGCTTAAGGGAAGTTGAAGGAAGAACATTCTTCCTTTGACTTCCTGCTGTGTCGACAGCGCCAAAAGCAGAGTTAAGCCATTTCAACTTCAGCTATGCAACTGAATTGCTGAAATTGCACAGCTTAATTCAACTTTTGCCCTCAGCGAATAACTATGCTGAGCAGCGATGCTGCATGGACAATGGCTCTTACGGGTTGCCAATTGACATCTGAGGAGCACACAATGGCCCCTTGCCTAAGAAGGACACACCTGGATACTCTTTGTCTAGGGCAGTGTTTCTCAACCAGTGGTACGAGTACCCTTAGGGGTACTTGAGAGAAGTCTGGGGGGTATATCAACACAACTGAAATTAGGAGAAAACTGAATTTTTGTTTTAAGTTTTACAGCGCTTTATTATTTTTGTACTTTTTACACCCAAAAATTTCATTGCCCACCCGGCTACAATTAAGTTGTTTAAACAAATGTGTTGCAATGGTAGAAAAAAATTATGTGTCTGGAAAAAAAAAAATATATATATGTATATATATATACTTTTTTTTAAGAGGTAATTTATTAAAAAAAAGGTTGAGAAACACTGCTCTAGAGCTCAATGCCTAAAGGACATGGACAGGTTAGTTGATCATGTGATCAGCTCCATTTTGGGAGGTACCATCACTCAGGAGAACAATGGATTTCCTTCTCCATGGGCAAGATTATAAAAAGACCCTGGAGCTGCCTCCATCTTTGTCTTCACTCCTGTCCTCTGCTCCAGAAGCACCTGGGCTAAGGACAGAGGGCCCGGAAGGATTTGTGGACCCATCCTAACATAGGATGTACTCCAGAGACTTTTAAGCTGGCAGTTTGTTACATCTCTGCTAAGAGCCTGCATCAAGAACTCGGTGACTGATGTATGTTATGTGCTTTCTTTAACCATCCTACTCTCAACCTTTTCTTTCATTTTATTAATAAACCTTTAGATTTTAGATTCTAAAGGATTGGCCCAGCATGCTCTTTTGGGTAAGATCTGAGACATACATTGGCCTGGGACTGTGGCTGGTCCTTCAGGACCAGGAGAACCTGTTCAGAGCTGGTGAGATTGGCTTTCATAACTTCTCACCTGTGCAAGGAGTGGTGCTGGTTTTGGCATAGGTAGAGCTGGAGTGTCTAAGGGAATTTGTTTGTGCAGCTCCTTGCTGGCCAGACTGGCAGCTGGAGTGCTCTGTGTGACTGGTTTGGTGTCTTAAAGAGAAGGACCCCAGTCTTGGGCTGTATGTAGCCCTGGTTCTAAGCAATTTGCCCCAGTTCGACCCTCACAGAGGTGCCCCAGACAACCTGTTACATTACAGCGGTGTAGTCATGCTTGGGTCCACAGAACCAGGTCAACTGAGCTTTGGATCAGGACGCCACACTGCTCTAAATTTGATTTTGGGATTGAGATTTTGGTTGGCTACAATAAGTCAGCAATGATAAGAGGGTCTGTGCAAAAAAGCCCTGGAAAATCTGTGCTCTAAAAAAAGGAATCACCTTTAGGAAGAAAGCTTCGAATCACGCACTGAGATTCTGGTCATCACTCTGGACATCTGAAGAAGTAGGCTGTAGACATGATACTGTCTACATGTTTTGTTAGTCTATAAAGTGCTACCAGATCATTTGTTGTTTTTTAAGTTTATCCTGTACAGACTAACCTGGCTACCCCCTGAAGCTACTGAGATCTTTGTTAGTGGCCAGAGATGCTGCAGAAGAAATGAGAGTGCAGAGTCCAAGGAGGAAAATGCAACTTAAATAGAAACAAGAAATGGAAGAGTTTTCTCCACTAACCGAGCTGAGAATGGCTAAGGCAGACAGAGAAGCGGCAGAAAGGAGGGCTGAACTGGAGAGAGAAGCTGCTGAATTGGAAAGAAAAGCCAGGCAAACTGAGGCAAGAACTGCCAGCCTTGAACGCCAGATCAAAAAATGGGAAGACCAGCAGAGACTGTATCCTGTTGGGAGTTCGGTGTATAACTATGCTGGTACGTGGTTTGATTATGACATGGCAGATATATTTAATCAGGCTAATGTCTGAACCCAGCCCCAAAGCATGTATGAATGTAACACTTTCGTATTGTCGGTAACTAACAGGGAGATCTGTGAAGGGTGTGTGTGACTCGGGGCAGTTATCTGTGTGTAGCCAGTCCTACTGTGACTGAGGGGAGAGTTTCTCTAAAGGTTTGCCTGGGGAAGATCGCCGTGTGTCTGTGACTGAGGTTTCCGCATGTCTAATATCTCAGACGTGAGGCTGGAATTAGATCCAGGACAAAAGGAACACAAGGGTCAGGAAAATGTTTCTCTAAAGCAGATGGCAGTGGATGGCCAGGGTGAAGTCCCCAGTGAGGAAAACAATAAAAGTTCTTGCAGGTGATGGATTGTTGGCCAGTGAAGCTTGTGAAACTGAAAATGATTTGGCTGAGGAAGTTCAGTGGGCTCAGTCACAGTGTGTGGGGGCTCAGGGCCGGACGGAGGCATGGGCGAGCCGGGCAGCTGCCCAGGGCGCCAACCGATGGGGGGCGCCTGATGGCAGCTGTAAGGGGTGCGCGGCGTCCCTTACAGCTGCCATCAGGCACCGCACGCCCCGCTCCCGCAGCGCCGGCCCGCCCGCATCCCCGCGGCGCTGGCCAGCAATGCCCTTCCCCCTACGGCCGCGGGGCCCTACACGGCCCGACGCACGTGCCAGCAGCAACGGCCAGGCCGGACTGGGCCGCGCTTGCACTGTGCGCCCCAGGGGTGGGCCCCGGGCTGCGCGCCAGCGGCCGTAGCTGGGCTGCACATGCGCCGTGCGCCCCAGGGGCGGGCCTGCGCATCCTGGGGGGGGGCCCACTCCCCATGGACGGGCCCACGCATGCGCCGTGCACCCAGGGGCGGCGCTGCGCGCCCGTGCCCGGGGCGCCAGAATACCTCGGGCCGGCCCTGTGGGGGCTGGTAGTTTACCTGTGTCTGTGAAAGAAGCTGTCTCAATTGCGAGGTGTGTGTATGAATTGCCAGGACTCTGTCTGTCTGTCTGTGCGTGTTTGTGTGTGTGTCTTCTGAGGATGGTGCAGTTGTCCCAGAGTTGGCTCTGGATAAGGGAATGGTCCTGAGTTTGTTTCTGCCTGGGAGAATGTAACTGGCTTAAATCCAGTTAGTGTAATGTCAGAACTCCAGAGATCAAACAATTCTGGGGGTGTGGGAGCCCTGTCTGACACAGACTCTCCACAGACTTGGGCACCTCCTTGTGCCTCAGTTTCTCTCCCATGAGCTAACCCCAGGAATGCCAAGCCCCATGTAGATCTGCCTGCCAGGGAGCAGAGGTGTGGAGGCAGCCAAGAGAGGCAGGCACCACTGCACACCTCCTCCCTCCTCTACATAGCTGGGCAACTGGGGAAGCTCCCTGCCTTTGCCAGACAGTCCCCAGGAGCAGTCCCCCAAAACAGAGGGGACACGGAAGCGGATGGGCAGAGCTCTGGGGGCCATGGCACGGGGGCAGTGCTCCATTTACAACCACAGCTACATAGCCTGGGCCCCCCTTCTCTGGAGCAGATGTAGCCTTGTAATTGTGTAAGTAATAAGTCAGTTAGTTACAATGAATGTAAAAGGTTTGGATTAAACTTAAACACAAGATGTAGGCCTCAATAAATCAATAAATGCAGCATGTTGCCTTATCCCCCTGAAAAAGGTCCCGTGTGTTTCTTTTAAGCATAACATTTTGGTGGAGAATAGCGAAAGGGGAGACATCACACCAAATTGGTTGGATAATATCCAAAGAAAAAAACTGCAGTGTAAACTAAGAAATAGCGAGATATTGCATAAGAAAAATTGATCGATCAAGGTATATGCACCCCCGGCTGTAGAGACCCGGGCACTAGGAATAAAAGCTTAGTGTCTTCTATTCCCCCTGCAAGGTGGGGCAGGAAGGAATTTCTGGTTATCGTATTTTTTGGCACACCACTGGTTATTGAGACTAGGATACTGAGTAAAGATGTTCAAAAGGAAAAATGTACAAGCAGAAAAGGAGGCTCCTCCTAAAGAGGAAAAATTGGAATTTGTAAAGGAAAGTATCCCTTTCAACCAAATCCTGCATAAATTTGGACACAATCATTGGACAGGTCAGGTTCTTGCCGACGTCCATACCATTGCAGACTTCGAAGATAAATTGGCCAAATATTTCCTGGTATATAAACCCTCCACGGCCAGTAAAAAAGAATCACCCGCCATTTGGCTATTCCAGAAGGCTTGTAATGAAATTTCTCGCCAGGAATTAGAAAAATGGAAGGTGCTTTGCAATGGTACACAGAGCCAATCAGAAATTTTAAGAAACGAATGTCAAAGATTAAAACAGCTAAATGGAAATCTAAAAGAATTGGCTGAGTCAAGGGGGAAATATGGACTGTCATTTGTAAAGCAAAAGAAAGCTCTAAAGAATAGGAATGAAGTAAAAGAGCTAGAATTTTGCAATTAACGTAATATGGCTTAAACAGCATTCCACTATACTAGCTTCCCAAATAAATGAAAAAAAAAAAAAAAAAGAGAAAGAGGAAGCAACACAGGCTGTCGAGCACTGGAAAGCTGCTCTGCTGGCAGGGCAACTGGCTGTCCAGGCATATGATCTGCTTGAACAAGTAAATCAGGAAAATAAGAAATTGGAAAAAGTTCCTGGAAAAGAAAGAAGCACCATCCCCTGTAGTTAAACATCAGACTTTTTTGGGGCATAAGGATCTTGCGGAAAAAGGGGTTTTTGCACAGAAAGAAAACGTCCATACTGCTTGTTTTTGCGCAAAAACCCCTAGTGCAAAAACAGATCAGCAGAAAATATGCAAATGAGATCATGACTCATGCAAATGAGTCCCTCATTAGCATATTTTTTGGTGTAGACGTAGCCCCACAGTGCCTGAAGAGTGGGAACAGAAACAGAAAAGGTGGCCCTGGCAAATGTAAAAGATGAGATGGGGTGCACTGCATTACAACCACAATCATATGAGGGTCAAGTCCAAAAGAATGAAGATTAGCGTCTCCATTCTTCCCTCGTATAGGGTCTTAAGGGTACATGACAAATAAGACTAAAAATTGCTGGTAAAAACAAACAGGGCACAATGGTGCAAAGATTCAGAAAGAAACCCCTCACGAAGAGGAGAAGAGGTAAACTGTATCTTTGGAACAAATATTGCAAAAGCTTAGGCATAGCCCCTAGTCTGACAATGCCTTAGCTTATGTTTATACCATGTAGACCTTAAAAACAAATTGGCAAAACGTTTACTGGTTTACAAACCCTTAATCCCAATCAAAAGAGATACTGCTGCAGTCTGGCCGTTATGAAAAGCCTGTAATGAGAAGTTTAAAAAAAAATTAGCTGACTGCAGAAATGAACATTTGGATTTACCCAAGAAAAGGAACCAGAAGCTGTGGGGGTTAGTTAAGGAGCCCACCCTTCTTGCTAAATTAGTAAGGGACAAAACCTGTGTCCGTGGAAAGGGGCCATTCAGCAGAGAAAGCAGGATCAGGCCCAGACAGATAAGAAAGCAAACAAACAAGTGTGAGTGGGGAAGAGGTGTGGAACCCTGAGGGCATAGTGGCAGGAATAAGAGAAAGCAGTAAGTACAGGCATTGGAGATTTGAATTTTTGGAATATTACTTAGAATGGTGATATCTAAACTAATGAAGTTTTCATTTGAAGGACAAAGCAAGTGATTAAGGGAAAGAGAGTGAGAAGTTAACTGCCAGTCTGGAAGGAATTGAGCAATTGTTGTAATATACTAAAAGGAAAAGTATTATAAGAAATTTTATGCCAATGTTATTGTTTAGTCCTGGGATAAATTTAATATTTATAAAGTAACCTTGTAACAATGTATAATGCATATGATTTTGTTTTGGAAAAGGAAAACGCTTTAAGTATGATAAAATGATAGTTTAAAAACACGTATTTTCTGCAGTATAATAAGGAAACTGAGTTATACCACCTTATTAAATTAATGATTAAACAGTGGGATAGTTCACCCTCAAATCATAAAGGGAAAAGTTATTCAAACTGGGTCTGCTTATAAAACAAAATTACATGGAAGTATTGGGGTAACTACAGGCAAGTAAAAACATCAGCAAGAATATCTGTAAAAGAAAGAAGTATGTTAAGACAGAATATGTGTCATCCCCACAGGGGTAGAAAAATGTTTTCTTTTGTCTTTCAGAACATCAGGTACCAGCTGAAGAGCAATCAAGGATAATATGAATTTATTGTTGCAAAAAAAAATTGTGTTTCATGTGTTGTGTCTCGTGTTGTGTTATATGTTTGTTGTTTTGTGTTGTTTGTCTCAATGCTAGCATTATTATGTATTGTTCTGGGAAAAGAGGGGATACTGTAGTAAGCATAAAAAAATCAATGACTCTCTAATCAGACCTCTTCCTTTCCTTACTCACCTCCCACCAAATTGTTAATTAAATGCCCATCTCCATGGTGGTCTACCTAAAGAGCAAGGATCAGGTGGTGGCTGGTTGTTTTGACAAACTTGCTGGGCTTGGCAAGCTGCAAAAGTTGATTCTCAAACTATGTAAGTAAAGCAGAAGTTGGAGTGGGTAGGTACAAAAAGAAAATGTGTAGTAAGTAAAAAGGGTGCAGGCACAACAAACTTAAATTCCTGTAAATGGTAACAACCTAGTATAGTATGGTAATGGTTTAAGCTAGTAAGTAACATTTTAAAGAATGTTACCCAAAGTAGTATGAAACATAAATAACAGATAAACCACTGGTGGGGAGGTGTCCCTGTTCCTAAAGCACATGCAGGGGCAATAATGAGAAACAACGCATGCCCTCTCTGCTGTAACCCCAGGATGGGCTGGTAGCCAGGTTATGTTCCTGAATCTTGAGGCTAATGCCTGGAGACAGGGGGCCATCATTGCCATGGGTGCAGGGCACACCTATTGGGTCTTAATCCGTTAGGAAACAACTTACTTTTTGTGCTGGGGTACATTTAAAACTCTGAGAATAATTTTGTATTTTCTCTGCAGATGCTGTTAATCCTATGCCCATGGATAGTGGAAGTGTTTGAAGGTCAATATATAGTTATTTAAACAAGAATACATGTAAAAATAATTGCTGCTCCACATCTGATATCTGTCACCTTGACCTGTCCTCCCCCAGCTCAAATACTGTATGGGGCAAAAACCACTTTCTTCCATTATCAACCATCTACTGACTGGGTAACTTGGACCACCGACAGTATCTCTAACGTCACCTTTGGAGTTACAGGCTGTATTTGGGTCCACCCAGACCAGAGCTTGCCAGCATCGCACTCCCAAATTGAAATGAGGGCTTCCATGTCCCTAGTGGAGCCGGTAACCTTACCTTTGAAATAACATGAACTGGACATTATGGGCAGAAGATACCGAATATGTTACTGAAGTAGTATATTATTTTCCAATGCGGAAGGAAAAGGAAATTGAAATAGATGCTACTAACATTCTAGATTTTGATTTCTCCTTAGGAATAGATTGGACCAAATTGTATGGAAGGGTCTATAAAAATTAGCAGATCAGCAAATTGATTACAACTACCCAACAGAAGATTCAGGCTAGAAGCAGGGGATCCTTCATCAAGGAAAATAAATACTTAGAATAGCAGACCAGACTCAAAAATTAAGTGTTCAGCATTGGTGTGATGGATTTGGAGGATCGTCACCCACCTGGAACACGGCCTTAAACACAGTCTTACACCCCATCATTGTTATACTGATAGTGATTATGTTTATCATTATGTGCTGTATATGTTGTTGGATCAAAAAAACTGTATTTTAAATTAAAACCACAAGCCTATGTAATATCTTAATATAGTGCCATGAAACAGTAAAAGAATTCTAGGCTTCTTTGCAGCCTTTCTGGAGGAAAAATAGGCCCTTTTTTTCCAAAGGAATGTCTGTAAAGTATCCGGGCAAAAAGATAATTACAAAATATTTAAAAATATGACCACTTCTTGAGGGGTTAAAAGGGGGACAAATGTAGCCTTGTAATTGTGTAAGCAATAAGTCTGTTAGTTATAGCTATGCTGACCATATGGCCCCAAAAATCCGGGACTGTCCCGAATTTTAATGTGCTGTCCTGGGTGCCCCGTGTAGCTATGATTTGTCCTGGAAAAAGTCCGGAGGCTCCTAGCGCAGCAGGAAGCGGCTGCACAGCTGATTCTCCTCCTCCTCCCCTCACTGGGGGAGGAGTCAGGGACGCTTCCCGGGACCTCCCTGAGGCTGGGGATCCACCCAATAGAAGCGGGAGGCATTGCCTGTAGGAGCGCAGGGAATGCAAGTGGCTGGGCTGGGGTGGACAAGGGGAGAGGGGAGCGGTGCGGTGAAGAGCGGCACCCCCCCACGGCTCAGCTGAGCGGAGGGTGGGGGTGAAAAGCAGCAGCCCGGCTGGGTGGGGGTAAAGAGCAGCCCAACGCAGCCCCGCTGGGTGGGGGGGGGGGTGAAGAGCAGCCCCCCCATGACTTGGCTGGGTGGTGGTGGCCAGAGAGCAGTCCGGCCCAGGGGGCAGCCGGAGAGCGGCCTGGTGGCCGGAGAGCGGCCTGGGCGACTGGAGGGAGGCCGGAGGATGACCCGGGCAGGGCAGGGGGGCTAGAGAGTGGCTACCCCCCAAGTCCACTCCTGCACCCTCCCTCTTGGCCAGATACCCTACCCCCAGTCCACTCCTGCATCCACCATTCCTCCTGCACCCTCCCTTGCTCTTGCTCTCTCCCCCTAGCCAAACACCCTACTTCCAGCCTGCTTCTGCACCCTACCTGCCACCCAGACCTTGCATCCTCTCTCTCTTCTGCCCCCCACCTCCTTCCCAGATTCTGCACCCCATCCCTACCCCATTCTCTGGCAACCCTGTCACAAATACTGAACCCCTCATTTTTGTGCCCACCCCAGAACCTAAGGCAAAATGCATAGACTTGAATGGAAGGAAAATCCTATAAAGGATGGGGCATGTTCTTCAGGTTCTGTCCTCCTTAGGGTTGCCAGATAGTTTAAAAAAAAATACCGAACATGGCAGGAAAAAATTGGTTGAGGGGAAAAAAAAACCCCACGGGAACAAAGTTGTTGAGCAAAAAAAAAACCAGCCCCACCAAAACAAAGAGTCACTGCGCCTTTAAATCCCCACGCTTCCCCCCGGCTTCACCAGACACGGCAGGGGAAGAATGTCCCAAGCAGGCTTCCGTCTGAGAAACACAAAATACCGGACATTTTACATGTCCGGTACTTTCTGGTTTTTTTACCGGGCACAAGCTGCAAATACTGGACTGTCCGGGCCAACGCCTGGCAACCCTTGTCCTGCTAAGACCATGGAGCATCAGTCCAGACTTATCTAGCCAATACGTTGGGTCCAGCAACAGACTGGTAACTATTCCATCAGCAGGACGTGTGTGCGCGTGTGCATGTGACTGCACTGCATATGCTACTTTGTTATATTATCAATAAATGAGCCGTGTTGCCTTATCCCCTGAAAAAGGTCCCGTGTGCTTCTTTTAAGCACAACACAGACCAGGGCTCCCCTGCAGGCCACAGAGGAGGCATCACCCTGGGTCTCCCCTCTAGCCCCACACCAGGCTCTCTCCCGAGCCAGCACGCAGGGAACGGCTGGGCTCCCTCCTAGCCAGCCAGCGAGGCTGAACGAGTCGGGGCTGGGAGTCCAGCCACGGGGGGTGCTTGTTGGCATGGGCTGAGCCGGGAGTTCCTGGCTGGCAGGGAGCTGGGACCTGGCTCCGCTCTGTTTGTCATGGACAGAATTTAAGGCCGAGCCGCGTGCTAGCAGGAGGGAGGGACGATGTCAGCTGGAGCCGGCCCAGGGCCCCGCAGCCGAGGATCCCAGTGGACAGTTCTTCCAGCTGGCCCTCTCAGGCCTCTGCTGGCCGAAGGGTTCCGTGTATGGAGTGAGCCAGGCGGCTATCTCCTGAATCTCTCTGAGCTGACTCCATGAGCCTAGCCAGGCCCAGACCCAGGCCCTGCCCCTGCCCAACGGCCATGGCACCAAACCCCACACTCTGCTCAGGGGATGCGGGGCCGAGCCGTGCTGCTGGCCCCTACACACAGAGATCTTGGCCCATGTGCCCAATGACCGGACTAGCAGGCCCTCGAAGCCCCATTGCCCCTTCACCTCAGGCTGGGGCAGATGCATGGGCAAAGGAACTGCTCTGAAGCAGCCAAAGGTTCCAGTCTCTGTGGGTGCGACCCCCCCCCCTCCCAGCACATGGGACGACCTGGAGGCATCAGGAGCCCCAGAACTTGGCCTGTTCACACCTGGTGTGTGCTCCGGTATCACCTTGGGCAGGCAGCACCCCCCCGCTCCCACCAAGGGGGAGACTAGCCCACAGCAGACTCAGCCTTCCTGGGCAGGCTGTGAGCAGAACCCCTGGCCCCTGGAGAACAGCTCCAGTCTGCAGCGCTGTAGCAGGCCCAGCCCCATTCCCTGCGAGCCTCACCTCAGCTGCTCTCCTCTGCATCCCTGCCACAGGCTCCCCCCCCAGCCAGTCCCCGCGGACCAGGGCAGGGCCGAGCAGAGCTTCCGACAGCTCTGGATCACTGACCCTGCCACTCCTGCCCACGCCAGCGTCCCGCTTGGAGCTGGTCACACTGCCAATGCGAACCCCGCTCCACAACCGCGTCCCTGGGCAGGCCATGAACCCCCAGCCCTGGCAACGGCCCCCAGCCCTCAGGCTCCAGGGTTAGGGTGGCGAACTGAGGTAAAGCTTGTAGAGATGGGTCACCCAGCCCAAGGAGCGAAAAGGAAGTGACACTCGGCGCACACGCTGCCCGGCTCTGCTCTCAGCACTGGGGCTATGGGGCCAAGGGCTCCAGGCAGTAGCAGGGCCTGCATGTCAGGGGCTGCACAGACAGTCCCTGCCCCAGGACTCGCAATGCCAGCAGAGGGGCAGGATGAGACAGGGAAGGGCACTAAAGGCCATGGCACCGCTCAGCTAGGATCTAGTGCAGCCAAACCCATCCAGGATGCCCCCAGGCCAGGCCAGCATCACCCCACCCGGCTCTGCAGGTCCAGGGGGAGTCGGACCTGGACAGAGACCTGTCAACCTCAGAGTAAAACCCCTCACAGAGCAGCCGGGGGACTCCACGAGCCCCCGGGGCTCCCAGCAGTGGCTCTGGGGACGTTGGTGGCAGGAAACTGTAGGGCACAGGAATGGGAGGGGTCCCGGGTGTGCAGCCCCCGCGGGTCTCGGCCCAGCTGTCCCAGGCTGGCTGCAGGCAGTGCAGTGGCCCTGGAACGGTCCAGGAGCCTGCTCCCACCCCCCAGCCTGCCTGGATGAAGAGGGAGGGAGGGGCAGGCCCTGCAGGCCTAGGCAGGGCAGGGCAGAGGGGCGCAGGGAGGGCGCTGGGCCATCAAAGGCTCTGGCTGAGCCCTCAGGGCATGTCTCTGAAGGGGGAGGGGACACCTGCTGTGTCTTTCCCAAGGCAGGGCTGGGAATGAGCCAGCCTGGAGAACAAAGGCGGCCAAGCTCTTGCTGCCCCCCTCCCCGGGTCTAGTGGGGGAGGGGCAGGACAAGCAAGGTGGTGGGAATCTGCCCCAAGAGACTGGGAATGTGGGAAAGGGCAAGAGGCAGGATCCCTGAACTGGGGGCACAGGACAGCAGGCCCCAAGGGGCACCATGGGGGCGAGAGACAGAGCTGCCCCCCAGCACACACAGAGGGGAGAGTGGGACCTCAGGCCCAGGTGGTGCAGCACCTTTTGGGGAGCAGAGTTCCAGGGCCTGGACCCTAGAGCTGGCCCAGCCAAGGGGCCAACGGGCACCAGGGGCTGGGCTCCCGTGCTGCAGCGTTGGGGGTGGGGATGTTACATCCCCCATCTGGATTCACACCCAGCCCCACTTGTGTCTGCCTGCCAGCTCATGCCCCTCGCCATGGCGCTCTGCAGGGGCCCAGCGCTGCCCCACAGCCCGAAGCAAAGCTCCGCATCCAGGCTTCAGCCGCCTAGAAGGGGACCAAGCCGGACCCGGCTCCAGCCATGCTGCCCCATGGGGGCTCGCCAGCCCCAGCACCCTGGGCGTTTGGTTCGGCCTATCATGGAGACGGAAACCCCAGCTTAAAGGCCCTTGGTGTAGAGGACAGAGAGGAAATGAGGCCTATGGGTTAGTACAGGATGTGGAGGGTGGGTGTTGGGACTCTGGGGTTCTGCTCCTGACTCACACTGAATCACTCACAGCATGGGCAAGTCCCTGCGACTCACCGCCTCAGTTTCCCCTCTGAAGCAGGGCTGATAACCCTCTCCCTCCCCATCCCAGATGGAAGGGGGATTCATAAGAGCTGGAAGATCACAAGGCACCCTCAGAGCATCACAGCAATCGTGCATGCACCCTTCCTGCCAGGCGGCTGCCCGGGGGGTGGGGCAGGGCAGCTAGAGAGCTGGAGAGCTCCCCGAGGCCTAACTCTCTCCATGGGCCAGAGAGCCCCCAAAGCCACTGCTGGCCTTGCTGCTCCCCCAGATGGTGCCCAGCTGATGGTAGGCTACTCCTCCCCAGCAGTGTGCTGGCACTGAGCAGGTTTACCTACTGGCCCTTGGAGACAGGGCGAGCAGGTCGGCCGGCCAGCCCCCCGGAAGCAAGGAAGGGAGTTACACTCAGCTGCTCACCCACAAAGTCCCGGCTGGGGACTGGGATCAGCTGATTGAGGGCAGAGGCAGCAGCCGGGCTGGGATTCTCCTGGGAAAGCGGCATTTGCTCCCACATTATTCCTGCTCCGTGGTTTGGGCCGGCGGGGAGCCAGGGCTACGGGAACAGCCTGACTCACTGCGCGGCTCCTGCTGCCAGCCAGAGCGCGCAGACGGGAAAAGGGAGAGACAGACAGGAAAGGCATTGCATGGGGAGCTGCGCCACTGGCGGTGTGGGCTTCCCGGCCACTCGGCGCTTCCTGTGGGGAGCCGGGACAGAACCGGGATCCCCCTGCTGAGAGCCCCAGTCCCAGAGCAGGGCTAAGGGAGACCCCACCCGAGGATTCGGGGGCGCGGTGCCCCACCAGCAAGGAGAGGCAGCAGCACACATGGGCACGGCAGAGCACAAGCCAAACTTTCCCCAACTCACGGCTGCATCCTGGTCAGCCCTTGCCACCCCCACATGCACCTCCACCATGGGACTCCACAAGGCCACCCCTAGACAACACAGCCCAGCGGCCAGCAGCTCAGGACCCCTCTCCTCCCCGACTGGCTCAGCAAGGGGCAGGGCCTGGCAGCCACAGGCAGGAGGCAAAAGGAGCCAACACCAGCTCCGGATGCCGCCCTAGTCCCTGGGAAGCTCAGCTCCCTGGAACTCCAAGGGTGGGGGTCAAACTGCTCAGGGGGGTCACACAGGAGCTCTCTGGAGTCTCACCCCTCCCTGTGCTCCAGGAGGCGGGGGTGTGGAGAGTCTGCTCTGGGGTCAGGGTGGGCAAGGTCTCCCTGGGAAGCTCTGGGATCCCCACTACCCACCATTCTCCTCCCACTGCCCAGCTGGCCTGAGCTGCCCCACATGGGATCCAGTCCCTCTGCCCTGGCCTTGGCCGCCCATTTGCCCTCTGAGGGTCTCCAGTGTGAAGCATTCTCTGGCCCCTTTCTCCCAGCTTTGTGTAGATCCCCCCCTCCCCCCGCTGCTGGTATCAGAACCGTGGTGTGAATGGGTTAATAGGCCATTCACAGGTTCTGTGGGCTGCCTCTGAGGGGGTGCTAGGGTCACTCAGAAAGCTCCCCCTTATGGACACCAGAGCAGAGACTGCCTGAGGTCTGGGCTGGGCTGCTCTGGGTTGGATGATCAGGGAGAGTCCCCACCAGAGTCCCCTGTAAGCTGCACGCTTGGGCGGCCACTCAGGAGAGATTCAAATGCCACCCAGCTGACTAGCAGAGCGCCCACAGCTGCCCGGAGCCAGCAGCATGTGTTTCTGCTGGTGGTGCACATGCCTCGGTGCACATAGCAAAAAATTATTCCATGCATGGATGGAAAAAATGAGAGGGAACGCTGGCCCCCACCCTAGGGAGCAGGGACAAGGGCCCCTTTCAGGTGTGCCCCAGGGAGTTCAGCTTGAGTTTGGCAAAGAGAAGAATCAGGGGTCAGTCTCTACACACGCCTACAGGAATGGACTCTTCAGTCGAACTCGGCAGGGTCTGACACACGCCAGGCCGGCAGCTGAAGCCAGATCAGCTCAGCCTGGCCGTAAGGTGAGCGCGTGACAGTGAGGGGCCTGTGGTGGATTCTCCATGCCTGGCACTTTTCCATCGTCTGGACTAGCTCAAGCAGAAACACGGTCCTGCAGCCTGGGCAGTGCTGTTCAGGCTGGATGATCACACGGCCCCTTCTGTCTTGGAATCCGTGGATTATTAAATGTGACTGGCACAGACTGGCCCATGGCCAGGCCGAGCTCTTGGGCAATAAACCAATGGCTCCAGTTGTGAATTTAACCCTTTGGTGCCTCTTGCTGTAGCAGGGAGCTGTTCCCCTCCCCCGGCATAACCAGCTGACATCCCCCATTCCAAAGAAGCAGGGTGCTTAGCTTGCTGTCACCATGCTGGGGAACACAGGAAGGACAGCAAGGCTGGGAGGCCACAAGACCACAGCATTGGGCTGACTCTCTGCCAGCATTGTGCACTCAAAGCTCTTTACAAAAAGGACGAGGGGAGGCAATTCTGACATCCCCCTGAAATAGATGGGGAAACTGAGGCACGGGGATGTCACACAGGTCATTGGCAGAGCAGTGCATAGAACCGAGGAGTCCTGCCTCCCAGCTCCACACCTAGTCCAGCAGACTACCCTGCTGAAATGTCTACTGCCACCAAGGCTGACAAAACCTCTTCCTGATCTCCCCATGCAAAAGTTAGCAACTCTTTTCCGTAGTGAGCTGCACACGAGTGTAGTGGGGGCTAGGAGTCAGGATTCCCAGTTCTGTCCCCAGCTCTGCCACTACCTTACTGTGTATCCTTGAATGAGCCACTTCCCCACTCTGTGACTCAGTTTCCTCTTCTATAAAGTGTAATAGTTGCCCAGGGCTGTGAAGAAGAAATGCTACCAGAGACATCTCCCTCTCTGGAAACTCTAGACTGAGCATCCCAGTGCCAGTTGCTTCCTGCCCCATGCCCTCTCGCAGAGCCAGTGAACAGGAAGTGGGGAAAAAGGCGAGCCAGGTGAAAAGTCCTTCCTCCCTGTCTCAGGCCGTGCTCAGATCAGCCCCGCGTGAGAGGCTATGACATCCAAGCCAGGCAAGAGATGTGTTGAGCAAGGAAAGGAAATCAGGGACATTTGTGAGGTTTCATTACAGGATGCACTGAATCAGCTGCAAGGAGGTTGGGAAACCAGTGGCACCGCAGGCGAAGGGGGCGGGCAATTGGCAGCATGGGACAAGGGACCCGCCCAAGAAATCACAGAACCCTGGAATCCACAAACCAGACCTCAGTGTGAACACACTGTGCCACCCAAAGCGCATCGCACAGGAGGGGGAACTGAGCCGCACAATCAGCCCCCCCTCCCATTTTGGTCAGTCCCAATAGCCCGGAGGAGGAAAACAGATGTCCAGGCGTATGGTCTGCAGTGAGTGAGGAGCTGAGCTGGGGACAGAACCGGGGCCTCCCAACCCCCCACACCCTCTGCTCTAACCACCGAGACCCCACTCTCCCAGAAACACAACCCAGGAGTCCTGACCCCCAGCCCCCCACTGCCCCAGAGCCAGAAACAGAACCCTGGCATCCTGACCCCCAGATCTCCTGTTCACACGCACTAGACCCCACTCCAACCTCTAGACCCCACTCCTCCAGAGCCAGAAACAAACTGGGAAGTCCTGGCTCTTAGCTACCAGACCATGTGCTGCTAGGAAGCCAAGCTCACAGAGCTGGGTACGATCAGAGATGGCTGTGGTTTTAGCCCCTCCCCCCTTGGCTATTTCAAAGCTGGGATGCCAGGCTGGGCCCTCCCTATGGCCCCTTGGGTAGACTGGGCAGCAATCTGCAGATTCAGGTCTCATTGGGGGTTGCTCTCCCAGCGCAGAGTGCTGGGATATGGCCCAGCCGGTCTATAAACATTTCCCCCCCCAAAAGGGACTCATTCTCTAATGCAGCCACCTCTGGGGCAAAGCACAGCAGCCAGCACACCTGCCAGCCAAGGGACAGGGATCTCAGCTGAAGAATATCGGGGTGACGTCACCGGGGCTGCACCTTGGGTCCCAATGTGCCACGTCCCTGACATCACACTGGGGGTTCGATGCAGTTTCACGGCAGCTGAAAGGGTTAACCCCTGGCAGAGGGGAAGTGGCTCTCACACCCCTAGCCCAAGCCACCAGGGCAGGGCTGCACATGGCAGACCCTCAGGCCAATCAGCCCAGGACTGGAGGCACTTTCCTGTTCAGTGGCCGGGGCTGGGCGGTGTTAGGCTAACAGGATCAAATGGCAACAGCTGCCTCTTCCAAGCCATGGGGCGGGGGGCTTTACCAGCCCAGCTGCCCCTTCGCTCATCCACGTCGGGGCTTTAACAAGCTCAGCCTGACTGGCGGCTCTGGCTCTGAGTGCTGGGAACTCCTGGGGTCAGCGGGAGTAGGGACCCAGGGCACACTCACGAGGGGCATCTCCAGGGGCCAGCTCATGGGCTGGCCGGCTGCCACAGGCCACGGGACACAGCTCTCCCCGACTCCACCCTCCCCCTGGATCAGAGCCACAAGGCCCCAGCCCATTCAGCACTGCCACAGGGACAAGAGGGGTTCTAATAAGTGAGAGTCCCTGGAGCAGCATGTGGGAGATCTGTGCCCCTGGGGGACCGGGGGGTTCAGAGCCAGGACCCCTGGCTTCTATCCCCAGTCTGGGAGGAGACCGGGGTCCAGGGGTTAGTGCAGCAAAGAGGCAGGACTCCTGGGTTCTATTCTTGTCTCTGGAGGAGCCAGGTCCAGGGGGCGGGGCTGGGAGCCAGGGCTCAGGGCCCCTAGTCAGAGCTGTCTGGTGTTGGGAGGAACCGGCTAATGCCCCTAGTGTGGGACCCCTGCTCTGGCTCACCCCACAGGCCAGTGTCACCCGCTTCCCCCACCCCAGGGTCCCTGGTTAGGCAGCAGCCTGAAGCCGGAGCCGAGAGCTCTGGAGGGGTCCTGCCCTCCACCCTGCCACGTTCACTGCCCCGAGGGCCCCGAGTCTTGCTGGCTTCCTCCGCACCCAACGCCGCGGGACCTCGGCAGGAAGATTCGCCCCCAGCCTGACGGGTGGGCCACGGGCCAGCTCAGGAAGGGGAAATGCAGGAGCAGCGCAGCCCTGGTGCATCCCCCCGTTCCCAGCTCGCATGGCCCAGACAAGGGCTGCCCAGGGAGGGAGCGGGGCAGGAGGGGCCGCCCCAGCCCAGCGGGGTCTCTCCCAGGGCGCCCCCACGCACCGGTCCCTGCGCCGCCAGCGCTGGAATCCGCCTGCTCCGAGTTACAAGGGAAGGAGCCGATCCCAGCTCCGATTACAGGAAACGCTCCGTTCCCAGCCTGTGCTGTGCGGGCCGGGAGGGGGTCCCACCGGAGCGCGGGGCTCCGGCCACAGCGCCGCCCCCGCCCCGGGTCCCCACGCGCGTGTCCCCCCCCCCGCGGGGCGGGTGGATCCGCCCCGGGCGCGCCAGGCGGGGACGGAACCCGGCAGAACCAGCGCGCCGCGGCTGGGCTCCAGGGAGCGTGGCAGGACCGGACCGGACGGGTCGGGCTGGGGGAGCGAGCGGCTGGTAACGGGCCGGGCGGAAAGAGCCGAGGCCCCGCCAGGGGGACTGGGAGTAGAGCCCGGAAAGTCAGAGCTGGGTAGGAGCAGCCCCCGCAGCGGTAACAAGGGCCGTGAACCCCCCTCCCCCACCGGGGGCCATAAGCCCCCACCCCCACAGGGGGTCGTGAGCCCCCTTCCCCGGCACTAAGTGGGCGCCGCTAACCCCCCGCCCCGGCATTAAGTGGGGGCCGTGAACACCCCCCCCGGCGCTAACGGGGGGCCGCGAACCCCCCCTCCCCGGCACTAAATGAGAATTGTGAACACCCCCCCCCCGGCGCTAACGGGGGGCCGCGAACCCCCCGCCCCGGCACTAAGTGGGCGCCGCTAACCCCCCGCCCCGGCATTAAGTGGGGGCCGTGAACACCCCCCCGGCGCTAATGGGGGCCGCGAACCCCCCCTCCCCGGCACTAAATGAGAATTGTGAACACCCCCCCCCGCGCTAACGGGGGGCTGCGAACTCTGGCACTAAGGGGGGGGCCGCGAACTCTGGCACTAAGGGGGGGGCCGCGAACCCCCCCTTCCCTTTCCGGCACTCTGCTCTCCGAGGTGCCCGGGCCGCTCGCTCACCTCTGGGGCTCCGGGAGGTAGAAATCCACGGCGAAGCCGAAGAGGCTGCCCGCGGCCCCGCGGAACAGCGCCGGCTCGGCCACGTCCAGGTTGAAGGCGCCGGCGGGCGGCAGGGCGAGCAGCAGCAACAGCAGCAGGGTCCCGGGGGGCGGCATGGCGGAGCCCGGCGCTGGCGGCCCCGCTCCGACGCGCAGGCAGGACCTTGCGGGAGCCCGGCTCCGAGACCCCTCCTGGAAGCGCCCGCGGGGTGTTTCCACCCCACCTCCCACCCCAAAGGGAGGAGTCACCAGCCGCGGCTGCGCCTACCCCCTGCCTGCGGGTGGATCTCGCCTGGCCGAGCGAACACGGGCGGGTTTGGAGAGCGGGACCCCGCTGGCGCGGGCCGGGCCGGGGGCGAGCCCGAGACCCCAGCGATGGGCCGGGAAGGATCAGAGGGGCGGGCGCAGCTTGGCGCTCTTGGGCCACAACAGGAAGCTTCTGTGCTGCTCACGCTTGTGGGATGTAGCCGCCCCCAAGTGAGCAAGACCCTGATCCCCTCGCCCCAAAGAGAAATATGTTGGGGGGGGGGTGTAACTGCACCTGGCTGGGCCCCTCCCGGGGCAGCTCCTTGCAAAGGCAGAAGGGGGTTGTCAGAGAGAAGGAAAAGTGCTTTGATTCTATACCCAGAGGCCATGGGTCAGGTCCCATGCCACAGACAGGGAAACTGAGGCACTGAGCGGACCGGCAGCCACTTGTGTGTTGGACTGGCCACCTCCTTCTGGGCCTCAGTTCCCACGGCTGTAGCATGGGGCTAAGGATCCCCCCTAGCAGGGTTTGGGGCAGTGCCCAGAGACAGCGGTGGGGGAGGGGCACATAAACACCACTACATGTATCAGAGGCAGGGTAGAGGCCAGGTCTTTTGGCTTCCAGCCCAGCGGCCTTGCCCCTTGCCAGCCCTCCTGGAGCGGCCACTGGGGGCACATCCCAGTGGCTCCCGCCCGGCTGAGCTCATGGAAAGAGGTGACCCTGCAATGTGCAAAACATTTGCTTAGGCAGAAGCCTTGGAAATCGCACACAATATCCCAGCACAGGAGGCCCGGGGGGGGGGGGGGAACGCCCTGAGGCCAGCACTTGCCAGGCCTCCACCACCCACCAGCTTTCCACTGACATCCCAGGCCAGCAGGCCTGAGTCAGTATGGGGCAGGGAGCCCAACTCTCCAGCCCCTGCCCCCCTGAGACTCTGCTGCTGGCACAGCCAGCCAGCAGCCCTCACAGCCAGCGAGGGAGGGAGGGTGTGAAACCGGGAGGAGAACAAAGGGGGAGACATGCAAAAGTTAATGTCCGTGACGGCTTGAGGTCTTCCAGCACAGACAGGAACAGCACCCAGGCGTCCAGCGCCCTCCCGGCTCTAACTCCCACACCTCTCCCTTAAGAGCCTGTTCCTGCTGGGTTCGTGCTGGGCCGCTTGTGCAGGCCCAGGTGTGTTACTGCATGGTTGTTTGTGTACAGATGGAGGTGTGATCACAGCGTCACTTGTACACACAACAGCATGTTATTGTGTGTTCTTCCCACCAGTTCAGTCCACTCCAGAGGATTCCGCAGCTGCAGCCTCTTGGCTTTTCTAGCATCCCATTAATAGGGAACCTGGAGAGCTATCCTAGGGCTGAAGGTGGGGAGCTCCTTCCCCAGGGGCCCAGGCAGCCTATCCCAGGGGTACGGCAGGAAAGGACCCTGGCCAAGGGTGACGTAACCTATCTGATGGTTACAATGTAAGGGATGCACGGAGTCAAAGGCTGTGGTGCTGTGATAAATTAATAGGGCAGGGCTCCTCCAATAGACACACCTGTGCACACATGCACGCAGAGCCAGGCACACACATGAGCACACATACACACAACCATTCACATACACACACAGCCGGGCATGCACATGAGCACTGCCATGCACACGTACACAGACATACATGCACATACACACACAAGCACACAGGCATCTGCAAACATCTTTGGATTCTACTTTTGCACAGGACGTCCCTTCTTCTACTGTTTCCTTTGTTCCCTGTTTCTTCATCCGTCCGTCCCTCCCTCCCTCCATGGCCCTGCAGGGTCCCATTTTCTGAAATGCCCCTTTCCCCCCATACACACGCTCCCTGCACCAGTCTCCCCAATGCCCCAAACAGACACCACCTTCCCTGGTCTTTTTCTGGTGGTCCCCTTCTCCCTGACATACAACTCCACTAACACGCACTGTTCCTCAGTTTGCCATCGGGGGGCAGCCTTGCCCAGAATTGGCCCCTCTATCTGGGGACAGGAGCATCACATGGGGTTCAGCAGGGGGACTTTCTGCCTCCCTGTGGGTGGCCCTTGGGGATAGGAGGGATGGGGGGAGCTGGCAGGGTGAAAAATGGGCCCAGCTATTGGAAGCTGCCCTGACTTGCACCCACAGCCCAGAGCAGGCTCCCTGATCTTTCCAGCGTTCCCCAAAGTCCCACCGAGCCATGGGGACAGAGGCATAGGGGCTGAGCCATGGGTGCAGCAGAGCTTCTTTTGGACTAGTTCCAGGCCCCTCGGAAACAGGAAGTGCTGGAAATCTTGTGCTGGAGGCATTTCCCCATGACTTCCCAGCTGGCAGGGAGAGCCCCACCTCTGAGCTCCCCCAGAACAGCCACCAGGCTAGAATGTCTCCACACACCTCTCAGAAGTGATGTCTCTCACACGGAAATTCCAGGGAATCCCGTCAGTTCTGAGATGGCCTGGGCCTGACACCTCCAATCTCCACAAGCAACCCTACAATAACAAACCAGCACGCCGGGCCTCAGTGCATGCTGGCATCTCTACAATAACAAAGCAGCACACAGGATCCCAATGCACACAGGCAACTCCACAATAATGAACCAGCACCAGGGCTCCAGTGCAGACATACACGTGACCCTACAATAACAGACCAGGGTGCCAGCCCCTTCTGCAAGCTGCACCAAGGAAGGTGGGAACATGGCCGGGGCAGAGGCCAAGTCCCAGACCCCACTATGGACCGGTCTGGTGGGCACGAGGAAAGGAAAAGCCATGTAATGTGGATCTCCAGGTGGGGAGGTGCTGGGGCTGCGTCTTGCCCCCTTCCCGCCTCATGCCCATCTGTTTCTCCTCTCTGGGCTCTGAGCCCTCCCTCCCCAGCCAGATTCATACTACTCCATCTCAGCTGACACATGGGCAGGACCCATTCTCACATCCCCACTGCACCCTAAATAGCCATGGAGCAGCAAGGGGGATAGCATGGATGGGGGGACAGGGCACTGGAACAATTTGTACAGTGGGGAGCTGACAACCATTGAACCAGGGTGTAAAACCTGTGCAGGAGGGAAACTGCCATAAGCCAGGGGGTGCGGCAGCTTCCCTGCCCCCCCTACGTCAGGCACCTATGAAGGGGTGTGCTGGGGGCCCTGCCTGAGCCTGGCATGGGGATCCCTGCAGACCTTAGGGCCCTTGCCACACACAAGAGACACCTGATGAGGTTTGAACACACTGGGAGCAGAATTGGCCCCTTGGTCCAGTTTATCAGGACACATCAAATGGTAGCACCGACAAGCGGAGCAAACAGCAAGAGACAGGCTGGCAGGGGACAGTGACAGGAACTCAACTGGGCAGGGGCCTAGCAGAAAGGGGGAAAGGTAGCAGTGAGCTAAGTGGTGGGGGAGGGGCAGGAGGCTGTCAGGTGCGGGAGGGGCACGGGGCTCTCAGGGGAGGGGCAGCAGAGGGCTCTCAGAGGACTGGAGGACAGGGGCACTCACATATGGGGCAGGTTGCAGGGATTTTCCTGTCACTGCTGCATCCTCCCAGGAAGGCCCCTGTTGGGGGAGGGGGGATTGAATTAGAAAAGCAATGCAATTGCCCCTCTCCATGGGGCAACTGCTGCATGAGATCAATGGGGGTCGTACCCCTGCCCCCATTGATCTCATGCAGCAGCTGCCCCATGGAGAGGGGAGGGAACCATCTCACACAAAGGTGGGGGGCAAAATCACCTCCAAAAACCTCTGCCCCAGGGCTCCCCTTGCTTCATTCACCCCTCTGGCGTTGGCTCCACCACTCCATCTTGCTGCCATCCCCTCTTCTCCCCCCGGGCATCTGTCTGTGTCCCACCACTCCCCCATCTTCTCCCCCCCCCAACTAACCAGGGCTGGCGTAGACACACAGGTCTCCCCCCATCCCCACCTGGGGAGTTGCATTGCAGTACCCTGTGCGCCTGGGAGATGAGTGTCCACCTCTTTGCAGGGGCTGGCCCCAGGGGATCCCTGGCCCAGTGGGGGGGGGGCTGTGCTGTGCTGAGGGACCCAAGAGATTCCCCGTGCAATGGCCGCTAATGAAAATCAACCCACCCAGCATCAGTGTCAGAGCAGCAGGGAGCCCGCTGAGTAGCCGAGCCTGCCAACCTGAGGAAAAAGCGCTGGAGCAGGGAGAAACCTCCAGGCCCGGGTCAGGAGAGTCTCTCATCAGGTCTGTGTCTCTCCGGTGGCTGAAGAAGATGCTGATTTCTCTGGATCTGCTTTGCCCCCCCACAGCCTGGCCACGGACTCAACTGGCACCCTGGGGCAGGCTGTGTCACCCGTGGGTTATGGGGGGGATGGGGCAGTGCCCTGGGCACAGCAGGAAACAGCAGGGAAAGCCTGTTTGCACATGTATCCCTCAGCAACCAGCAGCCCGGGGGAGGAGGATGGGGAAGTGTGGGAGGATGGTCTGTCTGTCTGTGTCTGTGTGTTGGTGGTGTCACTATTTCACAGCTAGATGTGGCTCAGACTGCCACACCCCAGCTTTGCCAATGCCCCCATGGCACCCGGCATGCAGAGCAATGCTGTGAAAGCAGGCTGTGGGACTGGTGCACATGGGGTTAAAAGGGCCTAGGCCCATGGGATGGTCTCCCCTGTGTAAGGTCTGAGTGGGGGTTGCTATGGCAGCAGCCCCCCTCAGCCACAGGTGGAGGACTCAGCCTGGAAGGAGGGACAAAGCCCAGGAGTGGGCAGGGCTCAGCTCCCCATAGGGTGAGGGGGAAAGACCCTACAGTAAATAACACTGCCCCAGCCCTGCCCCGATGGCCCAGACAGAGACTCACTCGCTTGGCCGCTCTTCCTGTGGAAATGATGGAGTGAAAGGAGCAGAGCACAGACAGCCCCTGTCGCTGTCTCCCCCCTGCCTGGGAGCACCCCTCCCCCGTGCACCCCATGCCCTTCTCCCCGCAGGGCCTGGCTGCGGGAGGATGTCTGGGCCAGCAACCCCAGCGACCTTGGGGCACTGACACACAGCTGGGAGGGCGAGGGGTCCGGGGGGAATTACTCACTGCTGGCTGCATGCCTGGGACACTGATGCAATGGGCTCTGCTCACATCTGGGGGCGGGAAAGGGGAGCCTGGGCTGCAGAGCAGGGAACGCTCCGTGCCAGAGAGCAGCAGCAGCTCCATGACTTCATGGAACCAAAATAGCTCAGGTGAACCTCACACTGCCCTCCTGGCGCCTAGGGGGAGCTGTGCTGCATGGGCGGGGGGGGGGTATTCGGGGGTGTTGTGCTGAGGAAGCGGGTGGGGGGTGCTGTGCTGCATGAGCTGAGGGTGTCACTCATTAGGGAGCTCTGTACCAGAGTGAGGGAGTGGGTCGGGGCTCAGTAGGGGGCGTTGTGCTGTGGCGGGGGGGAGCATGTCGGGGCTGCCCTCTGTGTCCAGGAGCTAGAGGGGCCTTTCTCTCTGCCCCTGGAGCCAAACCCCTCCGTGCTCTGCAGGGCTGCACTGAAGGGGCCTGGCAGCCTGAGCCACCCCGGGCAGGGACTGGGGAAGCAGCGGGTTGATCAATACAGCTCTGTGCTGGGGTGGGGGGAGCCTCAACAAAGCCCCATTGAGGGAGCAAGGAGCCAGGTTGGCCTCTGGCAGGCACAGGGCTCAGGGGGCCAGGAGGGGAGATCAAAGGGGCTGGGCACCTGGCACTTCATGGGGACCATGTTAAATCCCTAACACCACCCCCCTAAGCAGCACCACAGCTCAGCGGTGTTAGAGCAGCAGAGAGAGGTGAGGGGAGGGCTGGGAGCCAGGACAACACTGAGGGGGATGTGAGCTCAGGCAGTGGCAAGGGTTGGGGGGGGGGGCACCCTGCCCTTCTGTGGGACAGGAGGGCTGTGGGGGAGGGACACATTCTTTGAGATTAATCATTAGCAAGGGGGCAGCAGCTCTTCCCTCCCAGTCCCAGCTGGGGCCTCCTTGGGCAGCAGGAGCTGGGGCAGTCACGTGGGCCTCCATTTATTACCCTGGCTCCACCTAGAAGCCCCCTTGGGCTCCATCCTGTGGATTCCTCCCCAGCTCTGCCAGTGCCCCTCAAGCTCAGCCCCACTACTGCCTCTGCACAGTGCCCCAGCCAGCTCCCACCCCCTGAGGAGCCCATGGCTGGGGTAGCTGGCGACTGTGGGTCAGGACTGAGGGGCACTGGCAGACTTGTGTGGTGGGGGGAGCCCAGGGCTGGGCTGGCAGGGTTCTTTGGAGCATAAATAACTCTTGCCACTCCCACCCTTCTCCCTCAAATGCCCTGTCTCAACGTCCCCATCTCTGTGACCCCTGCCCCATCCTCCCAACCTTCCTGGCACAAACAGCTCACCTTCCCCCCGCCCCCTGTTCATTCCCACAGGGGCTGGCCAAGACTCCCAACCCACAAGGGCCAGGCCAGCATCTCTGATCAGCAGGCGCCTGCTGGGTTCAAAGGCTTTTCTCCATAGCTTGGCACAAAGCTCAGCCCCAGGGTTGCTCTGAGCTGGCTCGGGGACAAAGCAAGAACTTCCCCAGCCCAGGGGTCCTCCATTGTTCCTTGTCCCCAGCCCCCCAGCTCAGCCCCCTGTCTCAGGGCCTCCATCACTACCCACAGCATAGGGGCCCCAGTCTGGGCCCATACACATAGCTTTCCCCAGACCAGGGCTCCCCACCTTTCTGCTCGGGTCACAGCTGTGATGAGCAGGCCACCCCACCCCAGGCTGTGGGGGTTCTTGGGCTGGGCAGCCCCAGAGCCTCCCAGGCCTGGGTGGGGTGCCCAAGCCTTGTGTTGAGAGGGAGTCTTGTGTTACTTGCCTGAGCCAGGATCCACAGTGTCCTGATGCCACACAGACAGGGCAGGCTGTGATCCCTTCTCAATCCTCTGCCCTGCCTGCTGGGCTTCCAGGAGTGGAGTCTGAGCCCACCCCCTGCCAGAGTCACATGCCAGGGACTGTATCCCATCCCCTCAAGTTCCTCCTGCAGCCGAGTGGGAGGTGCTGTGTGTCACGGTGCCACCCCTGCTATGTGTCACAGTGCCACCCCTGCTATGTGCCACAGTGCCACCCCTGCTATGTGCCATAGCCTCTGTACCGCTCTGCTACCAATGGAGATTCTCTTCCAGCTCATGGGCTGGGGCTGCAGCAGCGAGCGGGGCTGGGCTCTGCCAGCAGTGTGCTGAGCTCTTACCAGACAGGAAAGGCTGACTGTGAACAGAACAAGTTCCCTGCCCCTGGTTGGTGGGGGAGGGGAGGGATTTGGCCCACACCTCTGGGCTGAGGGGAGAGCCCAAAGTGCTGGCTGACTTGCAGAAGGGTCCCCACCTCGGTGCCCTGGAGCAGCGTCAGTGGTGGGTGGGGGCATCTCTGGTGGGAATTCTGGGGAGAAAGGAGAAAAATCAACTTGATCAAATAACATTGGGGAGGAAGTGCATGGATGGGGTGGGGCAGGGCAGAGCAGTGGGAGAGGTGGGTTGGGGGTGTAGCAGAAGGGGGGGGAGGGGAGATGTGGGAGGGGATAGAGATGGGGGGTGTAGGAGATGCAGGGACAGAGAAGATATGGGGGTGGGGAGGTGCAGGGGGTGGACAGATGAGGGGGGTCTGGAGGGGCAGGAGAGGTGGAGGGTGAGAGGCTTATGAGGGGAAGTGGGCAGGGATGTCCAGAGGCTCATCTGGTTCAGGTGTGGGGCTAGGGGCCAGAAGACCCCCTAGGTTCAGATCCTAGCCCCACCCACTGCAGAACCATGAGCAGACCTGCTGTGGCCAGATTTCTCAAAGGGTTCCTCTCCTGTCCTTTAGGGGGATGCATGTGTGAAGGCCTCTAGCACTTAGCTAAAGGAGTGACTCCACTGGTGGGCAGCAGTAGAAAGTTCTTATCCTTAGCGCATGCGTGCGTGCGCGTGTGTGTGTTGCACACACCTGCCCTGGGAAGCCGGGCCAGGAGTCAGAGATTGGGGTCTGCTTGGCAACCGCCCTTCTGGAGACTTGCTCCCCCTGGGATTGTGGGGGTGACCTGCAAGTGCCTGGGGTGTGGGTCAGTGGCACTTTCCCAAAGCAGCAGAGGTGCCCGCTGGTCAGAGCTGCCTGAACTCAGCCCCTGCCTGACAGGCGGCATAATCCCCAGCACCCAGCTAACCCCAGGTGCCTGGCCTCATTGGCCACAAGCCAGCCCCGCTCCTTCCTGTGCTGCCCAAACCCCCCCAAGTGCAGGGGGAGGGGGAGGACTGGCAGCCATGTGCTGGAGTCTGGACCCCCTAGGAAAGTCACGTAGGATCCAGCCCAGCCCAGAGCTGCTAGGGCTGAAATGGAGGGAGAAGCATTGGTCAGAATTAGCCAAACTTCCCTCACAGCTCTGCTGGAGCCCCCTGAGCCACAGCTCCCCAGCCCTGGCTCCCCCACACCTCCCCCCAGCTCTGTGCTCCCTGATTCCCAGCCCCAGCTACCCAGTCCTGGCTCCCCCTGCCCTTCCCCCCAGCTCTGTGCTCCTCAATCCTGACCCACAGCCCCAATTATCCAGCCTGAGCCTGGGCTCCCCTCATGCCCCCCTCCCAGGTTTGCTGGTGTCCTTCAGTCCTGACCCACAGATCCCTGCTGGGCAGTGGTAAACAGGAAGAGTGTTCCCTAACCTGAACGAGAGGCCATACTCCCCAGATGAGAAGTGGGCAAACTCCCTGCAGCCATGTTTACCCTCAGCTGCTGCCCCAGTGCTGCTAGCCCAGCTCTGCCCCCCCCCCCGCCCCACCTCAGTGACTGAACTTCTCCAGGTCTGCCTGGGGGGGGAGGGGGCGCCTGCTGGTCCAGGTCCAACCGGCCCAGGCACCTGGGGGGAGGGCAAATCTGTCCTCAACCAGGCCAGCCCCTCTGGGGGGCTCCTAATGAACCTTGTGGTTGGAAAGAATCTGGACAGCAGGAGACACATGGCTGGAGTGTGATGTAATGGGAGGGTGTAATGGAGGAAGGGAGAGGGGAGTTAAGGGAGGGGGTGGACAGGGAGAGCTGGGGGAGGGGGAGGAGGAAAGGGAGGAGAGAGATGGGGGAGGGGAAGTAGGGCCGGGGAGGTGGAGGAAGGGGGAGAAGGGAGGGAGAGGAAATGAGAGATGGGGAAGGGAAGAAGGACAGGACACCTGGGGGGACAGGGAAGGAGGAGGGTGAGGGAGAGATGGGGGAGGAGAAGGGAGGGCAAGGAGAGCTGAGGGAGGGGGAGCTAATGGGAGAGGAGGCAGGGGGGAGCATCAGGTAGGTGGGCAGGGCTGGTTTCTCTGCTGGCATTTCCCCTCCCTGTCTCTCTGTCCCAGTGCTCCGCGTCCCTTCTCGCTCTGACACAATGGATCCTTCCTTCTCTTCCAGGGTCCGGGCTGTTCACACCATGGATCTGCTGCCATCCAGCATCCCCTGAGTGAATTCTTCTGGGGATGCACCCTGTAGTTCCCAGTGCGGTGCTAGATGGTGCTGGGTGGGGGCTCAGCAGGGGCGCTGTGCTGCAGGGGGCGGGGTGGGGGACTGAGCAGGGGGTGCTGTGCTGCAGGGACGGGGGCTCAGCAGGGGGCGCCGTGCTGCAGGGGGCGGGGTGGGGGAACTCAGCAGGGGCGCTGTGCTGCAGGGGGCGGGGTGGGGCACTCAGCAGGGCGCGCTGTGCCATTTGCTTTCCCCTCCCAGTCACCGTTGACCCCTGTGCAGCACTAGGGGCGTCTGATTTTCTCCTCCGCTCTACATGCCTGGCCTGGGTCTCCCATGCTTGGATGTGACAGCCTCATACGGAGCCACATGCAGCTGGGCAGTGACAATCCTCCCGCGTGTGCAATGCAGGTGTGCAAGGAGGTCCCTGCCGAGCCGTGGAGAGAGCTGTGTTTACCACTTCCTGGCACCATCACCCCTGAGCCACATCCGCCTCCAAGCCCACTGCTGGGTGAAATACCTGGGTCTGGAAAGGTCTTTCCTTCCCCCAGCTGTGAAACTGTCCCCTTCCCTCCCAGCCCTGGGACACAGCAGGGCTAGAAATGAGGGTGTTGGACTGGCTCCCATGGACCATGGTCCTGGCATGTGTTGCCACGTGTCTTTGCAGAGGGGCTGCAGGAGCCCTGAGCAGCCCTGTCACATAAACAAAACCCTCCCAAAACAAAGGCCTCCTCACACCCAGCGCCCCTGGGAGAACAGAGACCAAGGTCCACAGGGCTGCTGGGTGTGATGTGGGCTTTGTTTTGGGAGGGCTTTGTTTACGTGGCTGGGCTGCTCAGGGGTCCTACAGCCCCTCTGCAAACAGACATGGATGCCCTGTCTCACTCCCCAAGACCGCCCAGCGCTGTCATGTGGGTGTGGCGTTCCCAGGAGCTGCCCTCTCTGTGCCAGTGCCACAGGTGGCTGCCACCCCCCCAGCCGGGCAGACTTGGCCCCTGGCCTGGCAGGGGGACTGACGGCTCCAAGCTGGGCTAGCCAGGGCTCCAGCAAGTGGCTTCTCTCTGCCCAGCAGACAAAGGGAGCGTTTCCTGCAGGGCCTGGCAGGGGAAGGGCTGGGGCCAGCTGGGAACAATGCACTTGCTACAGGCGCTTCCTGGCTGTTAACAGGCTGTGGGGAACATGGGGCCCATGATGGGCAGCTCCTGACTCCCTGGCAGTGGCGTGGCTCCGGGCGGCTGTTCTAGGGTCTGGTCACGTTACGCTCAGGTTGCCTAGTTGGGCTGGGCCCACAGACTAACTGGGGCCGGGGTCTGTGGCTCAGTCGCTGGAACAATCTGTGCAGTGGGGGACCTGAGAGCCAATGAGCCAAACCATAAACCCTCTTGCTAATGGAAACTACTGCGAGTCCGGGGTGCTCCTAAGGCCAGTGCTAATGCGCCGCAGCATGCCACTGGCAACTTGTCCTGGACACGGGTTTCTGCCACTGTCCCGGGGTGCTCCTAAGGCCAGTGTTAATGCACCCCAGCACGCCACTGACAACTTGTCCTGGACCATGGGTTTCTGCCACTGTCCTGCAAGGAGAGCGGGGGGGGGGGAAGGGGGGGAGGAGGTGACTCAGTTTCCCCACCAGTAACAGGGGGACAGTGGCTGACAAAGGGCTTTGAGAGACTCAGCTGACCAGTGCTGCAAAACACCAGAGCTGTGTGGCTCTCCTCTGTCTGCGTGTGACTGTGACGCAAGCCAAGTCCGGGACAGCCCCCTCGGCAGGATCAAAGCAAAGGCACCGGCGACACAGTAAGAGACAGCTCATGTCTGCATAGGGACAGCCGCGGATCTGGGCTGGCCGGGTTCCATGCGGCACAGATCTGGGCTGGCCGGGTTCCATGGGGCACAGATCTGGGCTGGCCGGGTTCCATGGGGCACAGATCTGGGCTGGGCTGGTTCCATGCGGCATAGATCTGGGCTGGCCGGGTTCCATGGGGCACAGATCTGGGCTGGCCGGGTTCCATGGGGCACAGATCTGGGCTGGGCTGGTTCCATGCGGCACAGATCTGGGCTGGCCGGGTTCCATGGGGCACAGATCTGGGCTGGGCTGGTTCCATGCGGCACAGATCTGAGCTGGCCGGGTTCCATGGGGCACAGATCTGGGCTGGCCGGGTTCCATAGGGCACAGATCTGGGCTGGCCGGGTTCCATGGGGCAGAGATCTGGGCTGGGCCGGTTCCATGGGGCAGAGATCTGGGCTGGCCGGGTTCCATGGGGTAGCAGATCTGGGCTGGCCGGGTTCCATGGGGCACAGATCTGGGCTGGCTGGGTTCCATGGAGCACAGATCTGGGCTGGGCCGGTTCCATGGGGTAGCAGATCTGGGCTGGCCAGGTTCCATGGGGTAGCAGATCTGGGCTGGCCAGGTTCCATGGGGTAGCGGATCTGGGCTGGCCAGGTTCCATGGGGCAGGGGCATTTCACGGTTGCTTTACAGGAAGCTGTCCCCCCTTGGGCAGAGCCTTCCCTCAGCTGAACCCTGGCCAGAGGCTTTGTAACCTTTGTTTGATCCACCAAAACAAACATGAGGCAGTAGCCCCCTCCCCCCACTGCTCCACTTCCCCCATCCCCATCTTATCAGCCCATCCAGCCCCACACTAACCCTGCAGAAACACGTGCGGCCCATCCTTGACCACACTAGGGAGTTGGTTCCTGAACTGGGGTGGAGGAGGGGAGAGTATCAAATGAAGGGGCTGGAGGAGGGGCCATAGGGTATTGGGGGCTCAGATGAGGGTGCAGGGAGGCCATGAGGTGCAGTGGGGTTGGATGAAAATGCCAGGGATTCTGGGGGGCCATGGGATGCCGGGGAGTCAGATGAAGATGCCAAGGGGGCCGTGGGGTGCTGGGGGGGGGTCAGATGAGGGTGCCAGGGATACCGGAGGCCCATGGGATACAGGATATTTGGATGAGGGTGTGGAAGGACCCAGGGTGCTTGGAGCTGGGGACTCCTGGGCTATGTCTACCCTGTGGCACTATTTCAGGGTCCCGGAGGATTCCCAGAATAGCTCTCCCGCGTCTTTCGAGTGCACTTGTTATTTCGAAATATGAAGGGCTCGCTATTGCGACGTCCCTGAGCCCCTCATTGCACGAGGAGGAAGGGACGCTTTGGGATCGCGGGCTACTTCAAAATCAGTGCTGTGTAGACAGCGCCAACGTACGAAATAAGCTATTTCGAAATTGCCTGGAAATAAGCTGCGCAATTTGTGTAGCTCAAGCTGCATCTCTTATTTGGAGCTACAACAGGGCAGTGTAGACGCCCCCCTGCTGTCCGAGGAGTGGCCCATGCATGGGGGGGTGGAGCGGGGCGCTCAGAGCAGTCTCAGGAGGGCAGGTCAGATGCCAGTGGGCAGGGCAGTGCACTGGGAGGGAGTTTCGCTGCTATCCTGGGCCAAGACCCTTCCCCTCGTGTTTGTCCACGGAGATGGGCTGTGAGAGGGGCAGGCTCTGTCTGAGGCAGGGCCTGCTGCTCTGAGCAGCCGTCTGCTCTTCTTGGTGCCCAGAGGGGTCCGTGGCCCCCGGCCCGTCGTGTCCATTAGGACACACAAATCAGTTCATGCAGGGCTCAGTGCTGGGGTGGCCCCCCAGAGCCCCAGGATCCCGTACCCAGGGCCCGGGGTTCAGACTGCTGGGCACAGCAGGGTGCCAGGGAGCGATGCCAGCTGCAGGCCAGGGCTGGTGCTGTGATCCACTCAACGGCTCGTCACAGGAATCCCAGAGCTGGAGCTGGAGCTGTCAGTGTGAGGTAGGCGAGGGGAGGGGGCGGCTGCAGCCAAAGGAGAACCCCGACCCCCGGGATCTCCTGCAGGCCGGGCTAATTATGGCCATGTCTCTGGCCTGTGTTTACAGTTTCCTTTGAGTCATTGCAGACGGCTCCTGCACGGAGCAGACCAAGGGGGCAGCCCTGCCAATCACAGTGGCTGACTCACTGCTCCTGGCACAGGCCCTATATAGCCATGGCGGGAAGCTGGCGGGGGGCTGCGCGGCCCCCAGATAAGGACTTCACATCACCAGCAGCTGTGACTGGAGGCAACTCGCCTTCCTGCAGCCACGTGGCGGCCAGAAGGCAGGACGTCCCTCCCTCTGTGAGCATGGGGAGCATGGCTCAGCCACTCCGGGGGGGAGCCACATGGGAGACCTGTCTGCATATGGCAGCCCACAGCGCTCAGAATGCAACGAGGGCCAACGGGGCCAAGCCCAACGGTCCCTGCACCCTGCGAGCCAGGCTGGGCTCACAACGCTCTGCGGGACAGACACCTCTGAGCGTGTGAGCACACCCTGGCTGGGAAGGGGCCATGGGGCCTTCCCCCCCTAAGGCGAAGGCTCTGCCAAATCCCTAGGGTGGAGGGCTGGCCAGCTGGTGGGGGAGCGGGGGGGCAGGGAATGGGACACAGGATCTTCCCTAGGGCACTGGTCCACACACAGCTCAAGCTGAGAGTGACTGAAAGTTGTTTTCAACTGGGGGGCAGGAATTAGTGGCTCCCTCTAGGGCCCAGCTGGCTCATACCCACTGCCAGGCTCACTGGTAACTGCCACCCTGGGGAGAGGGGGTCAGACCAGAATCCCCTGGTGCAGACCCACCTGGCCAGTCCTGCTGCCCCGAAGGAACCCAGGCACCAGCCCCCCAGTGCTGGGAGCTGGGGAAGGGTCTCCTGGCTTCTTGGCTTTGCTGTTGCTTGTTGCTCAGAGTCCCCAGAAGTCAGATCCCTCCATCTGCCCCCCTGTGCACTGAACACCCACTGTCTTTACCATACAAGTCCAGGAATGTGTGATTCCCTTCCCCTGCTTCGTCAGGGGAACATCCAGCGCAGGGCCTGCCGCCCAGGAGCAGCCTGGTCGGCTCCAAGCAGGGAGCATGTTACTCAGCGCCACGTGGGGCCGTGGGAGGCAAGATTTAGCTCATTTGCTGGCATATCCCTTCCCCAGTCATCCACTGCCCCAGTAAGGAGCCCAGACGGACACAGCACGGCACTGCTGAGCAGGGTTCCACAGCCCCTGTCCAGCCAGTGTACAGAGAGCACAGCACCAGACACGAGGGTGAGGGACATGGGATGGGTAGATAGACAGCTGGATGACAGGTGCGTGGGGGGATAGATAGGATGGATAGATAGATTGTATTGGGATAGTTAGATAGATAGATAGTGTGAAGACAGACAGACAGACAGACAGATGATAAGTGTGCACTAGGGATGTGAATGGAAGCTGGGTGGAGCCGGGCTGGGGGTTCCAGGTCTGGACAGACCTTGGCTGCAGAGTGAGAGCCACTGGGCTGCTTTAGGGCCTGCAGCTCACTGTGAGATCCTGGGGACCCTGCTCCATCAAACAGCCCAGACGTTGGGACCAGATCCCACCCCAGTATGCTCCCTCCATCCCCCAAACACACCTCACTGAGTGCCCCCCACATGGATTTTGGGACAGCTGCAAAAGGCGCAGTCTGAGCACACTGGGGAACCAGGCAGGCCAGGATCTGACACTGACCGCCTGCATGGCCCTGCCTCAGTTTCCCCCAGCGAAAGGTGTGCTGGGATCGCTGGCTGCTATTCATACCAGGGTCTGAGCTGTGGGACACCCGAGCATTGCCTTGGGCTGGGGAAACAGTGGAGCAAACATCTGACCCGGGTGCCAGGGGTTCTTGCCTGAGACGCCTGCTTGGCAGGCGGCCTGCTGCATGGCCCCCACGGGGGCGCTGGCTGGGTGCCCTACTCTTGTCTTCCCGAGCACAGGGGAACACTTTCCAGGGGCTGCCTGCTTCCCAAAAAGGACCTGGAGATGTTAGAGAGCTGGAAGGGAGGGGCTCTCTGTGGGGGCAGGGAGGTGCAGCACCACAGCAGGGATTATAAAGGCTCCATCCCTGCGAGCCTGGCCACTAGAGGGCAACTCCCTCCCAAGACAGACAGACAGACAGACTCCTTCCCCAGCAGCTAACAGGGACCTGTGCTCCCCCTGTGGATAGCCAGCCAAGGGGTGGCAGTGACACCCCCGCATTTGGAGGGGTTGCTGCTGGCTGGCACAAGCGAAGCCACGAGGCTCTGGGCGTTGTACGGGGGTAGCAGCGCCAAAGATGGAGTGAGCTTGTCCCAGCAAAGCTAGCGGGCAAATGGTGCCAATGGGGGTTGGGCACAAATACCCTTCGTATCATCAGCAAATGCCCATCATCTCCGACAAAGACACTTGCACCACCTTGACTCCCTGGGGTGTCCGGCTGGGGTACTTGAGGGTGCCAACGGGCCCCTGACACTGGCATTATTTGCTACCTGATGGCCCAGGGGAGCATGCAGGCAGATCATCCAGAGTGGGGCAGAGAGGGAGCATGGCACGGCTGGGACCTGGCTACATGCTAGGTCCCCCAAGAGCAAACCTGAGCCATTGCAGGGGCCGGCAACACTCCCTGTAAGCCAAGGTGCACCAGCCACGCCCCACTCTCCATGGGTGCCCCCCCATGCACCCCGACCCTTCTGATGGGTTGCCTCAGGAAAGCCCCGTTCACCCAGGGACTCGCTGCAGCCAGGGGCAGACTGGTGATGAGTCGGCCCCAGCAGCTGCACTCACCAAAGTGGATCACGGCTGATACTAAAATGGGCATGAACTGAAATTGCAGAGCTAGACGCTCCGGAACGCGGGGGCAGGGACACCCGAGCCCTGGCCCAGAGCCAGTTCCAGAGAAGGGAAGCCCAATGCTGACCCTCCCAACAATGGGATGTTCCACTCGGGATGTGAAATACATGGCCAGGGTCATAGATCAGCTTTCCAGGGCCTGACATGCATACACCCACACCCACACCAGCTGTCCCAATCTCGCCTGCAGGGGGCAGTTTGCACCCTGGCCACACTGCTGCTTGGCTTTCAGCTGTAGGGGGCAGTGCACGCACACACACACAGTCCCTCTCTCGCCTGTAGGGGGCAGTGCACACACATACAGTCCCTCTCTCGCCTGTAGGGGGCAGTGCACACACACACAGTCCCTCTCTCGCCTGTAGGGGGCAGTGCACATGCACACAGAGTCCCTCTCTTGCCTGTAGGGGGCAGTGCGCGCACACACACACACACACACACACACACACAGAGCATCCCTCTCTTGCCTGTAGGGGGCAGTGTACACATACACACAGAGTCCCTCTCTTACCCGTAGGGGGCAGTACATGCATGCACAGTCCATCTCTTACCCATAGAGGGTAGTGCACTTGCTAAGCATGTTGGAAGGAGCTGATCACTCTGGCATGGCCGTAGCAGGACCCAGACCAGACGTGCCTGGCAACTCCTCAGCTGGCTGAGCACATTGTAACCGAGTCCCAAGCCGCACTCGCTCCTGCTGGCACAGCACCCTCTGCCCCAGCTGGGCAGACTTGTGCCTCAGCATGCTCTTGCTGAGCAGGCTCATGGCAAGGGGCTGGTTTCGTTGCTCATTCCATAGAACTGCTAACTAGCAAGGGGCTAGATCTAGGCTGGGGTTTGTGGTCTGGGCTCCATCTGCTAACATCCATTACCCAATTAATCTGCCAATCTAATCTCCCAGCGGGCTAGTTAAGGAGTGAAGTGCATTTAATGGTTTGATGTTTGCATTCGCAGCCCTGGGCCCTGACATGGCCCTTGGGCAGTGTTGCAGGGGGGAGGAGAGGAGTGGAGGCTCAGCCACCTGGGGATGCTGGGGTGACACAGAACTGGGATCTCTTGTCCAGAATGGCTAAGGACATTGCATCACTGCCAGCTGCCTCTCTCCACATTTCATTAGTCGGCCCAGTTTTACATACTGTTGTGCACGTGTAACCCACACACCTAGGCTACATCTACACTGGCAGCTTCTTGCACAAGAACTGTTTTGCGGAACAGTTTTTGCACAAAAAGTCTTCCACAAGAGCACGTGGACACTGGCATGTACTTTTGTGCAAGAGCGTCTATGGCAGTGTGGACGTTCTCTTGCGGAAGAAAGCTCTCATGGCCATTTTAGCCATAGGGGTTTCATGAGCAAGAAATTCATGTTGCCTGTCTACACTGCCCTCTTGCGCAAGAGGGCTTATTCCTCATGGGGAGAGGAGTAACTCTTCCGGAATAACTCTTCTGCATAGTCCTGTCTTTTGTTTCTTCTGGAAGAAGTCCTGTTTTCTGACGCTAGACTGTAAATTTACTTGCGCAAGAATGCACGTGCAGTGTAGACACCCGGCAAGTTTTTGCACAAGAACAGCTGTTCTTGCATAAGAAGGTGCCAGTGTAGATGTAACCCTAGTGTGGTTCACTGTTCTATACAGTGGCACTGAGACCACAGCAACAGATAAGACCAAGAGCATGCAGCATGGCTGAGAGTTAGTTGGCTTTTAGCTCAGAGGGTAGAGGTTCCTATACTAAGTTTTAGAGGTCCCAGGTTCAAATCCACCTGGTGGCAGTTACACATGCATTGCTGATTTGCACGTGCACACCCAATAGTGCAAAGCAGGCCCTGAATGGTTTAGGACAGAGCACTTGGCAGCATCTGCCTCTGAGAGGGGACCACAGCTATTTCATAGCCACCTTGCCCCCAGGGAAGATTGATGGCCCTGTTACAGAGAGGGGGAAACCGAGGCACAGAGGTGCCATGATGTGCTTGAGGCAGCACAGAGGGAAGCTCTGGGTGCTAGACAGGAGTCAGCTCAGGCTTTGCAGCTGGGTTTGAGCACAGGACTAGATTAGGGGCTGGCAGGTTGAGACTTCTCACTGGGTGAGAGGCAGATGCCACGTGCTCTCTCCCGAGTATGTACACATTATATTCGGGACGGGGATGTGGCCAGCAATCCGCCCTGCGGGAATAGTAGAGCCACAGGGCAGGACTGGAGCTGTCCACTCCCCCACTACATTTTTATCAGTGTGGGGCTAAACCCTGGGTCTGCCCATGCCAGAGGGGGAGAGGGGGCAGGGAGTTCCCATTGGCCCCCCAGCCTTAGCTCAGCTGGGGCACTGAGCCCATGGTCCCAGCTAACCAGCCCAAAGCAGTGCGAGCAGTTTGATTGGCTGTTGCAGGACCTGGCTGGAGCCTGGATTTGCAGGCTGGGAACCTCCACCAGCCTTTACACCATGCAGGGTCCCTGCAGCTCGTGCGGAGCCCCAGTACCTGAGTCAGTGCACATCTGTCTGCACGAGCTGCACTCGCAGCCCGGGTTACACAGCAGGCGGCTGGGCCGTGGCCTCCAGGCCCTGCTGCACTAGAACTAAAGGAGAGATTCCCCCAAGGATCTCAAAGCACAGGGCTGGTTTGCAGCACCGCAGCTTCCGACGCCCGGCTCAGGGTCACGCGCTGAATCCCAGACACAACAGGGGGTCACTAGGTTTTGCCCACTCTAGTTCAATCCTGAATCCCCCCCGTGTCCCTGCTCCTGGTGACCTGCCCCCTGGCTCAGTGCTGGGGAAGGGACCCTGGGCCTGCCCTGCACTGTGGCAGCTTGGGCTCCTGCTCTGTGTGGCCAGGCAGGAACGAAGTCAGGAGCCCCTGGCTCAGGACTAATTGGGAATCCCCCTCCCAGCCCTTCAGCACCAGCTGCCCTGGCCCCCCACCGGTGGGAGCAGGCAGGGGAGGCCTTGCATCCCCCCCAAAGGGCTGTTGAAAGTCTGGCTGGCAGTGCAGCAGGGCTAAGGCAGACTCCCTACCTGCCCTGGCTCCATACGACCAGCATGTCTCAACTCCCTGCAGCCACTAGCAGAAGCGCAGCCAGGGAAAGTTCCGTGATGCCCTTGCCATGAGCACCGGCTTTGCAGCTCCCATTGGCCAGGAACTGCAGCCCACGGGAGCTGTGGGAGTGGCGCCTGAGCACGGGGGCAGCGTGCACCCCACAGAGCCCCCTGGCCACACCTCTGCCGTGGGGCCAGACATGCAGGCTGCTTCCTGGAGCAGCACAGAGCCAGGGAGCTGTGCTGCCGACCAGGAGCTACCTGAGGTAAGCGCTGTTTGACTGCAGCCCCTGCCCTAAACTCTCTGTCCCAGGTTGGAACCCGCTGCTGCACCCCAACCCCTCAGCCCCAGCCCAATGCCTCCTCCTGCTCTCCAAACACCTCATCCCTGACCCCACCCCAGAGTCCACAACCTCAGTCAGAGCCCTCACCCCCTCCCACATCCCAGACCCCTGCCTCCTCATTTCTGGCTCCACCCCCGAGCCTGCCCGCTCTCAGCTGGAGCCCTCACCCCCTTCTGCTTTCCCCTCACCCCAGCTCAGAGAAACTGAGTGAGGGTGGGGGAGAGGGAGAGCAAATGAGGGAGGGAGTGGGGCGTGGCCTCAGAGAAGGGGAGGCAGGGCCTTGGGCAAGGGGCAGGAGTGGGGCATAATCTCAGGGAAGGAGGGGCCTGGAGATGGGGCAGGGGCGTGGCCTCAGAGAAGGGGAAGCAGGGGTGGGACCTTGTGGGAGGAGCCTTGGGGAAGGGGTGGGGGTGGAGGGTGGCCTGAGAGAATGGGGGGCAGAGTGGGGCCTTGGGCAAGGGTGTTTGTTTTTTGTGCAGTTAGAAAGTTGGCGACCCTGCCCAAATGGATTCTGAATCCAGAGCAATCCCAGGATTGCTTGGCCCCTGCTGCCTGGGCCTGGAAGTCAGGGGAGGGCATGGAACTGTGCATGCCTGGTCCCCAGATCCTGCTGATCTGGGCAGGGCTGGCCTGCCTGTGGATTTGGGGAGGGGGATTTGGGAAAGAGCAGCAGTTGCCACTGTGGGGGACAGGAGCTGAGGCAGGAAGTCTGCAGAGGGTCCCTGCAGGCAGCAGAGCGCCCTGGAGAGACAGTCTCACCCCTTCCCCCAAGGCCCGCTCTGAAGCCCAGGGCAGGGAGAGGCCGCAGTTGCCTTGGGAAGATGCAGGGCCATGGCACCTCCTTTTTCCCACTGGCAAAGGTGCTCAGGGCTATGGGTGGGAAAGCAGGAGGCTTCCACAGCCCCTCCCCCTCGCCTGCGTGGGTTCTCGTCCAGCTCAGGGACAGTTCCCAGTCATAGACTCCAGCTGTGAGTCACCCCCGGCCTGGAGAAAATCAGGAATCTTCACTTCCCACCGTGGGCCCGGGCCCCTGTGGGCTGCTGGAATCAAGGCGAGAAGGGAGCGAGATCACATAACAAAACATCTGTGGGAAGGGGGCGGTTCCCAGGGCTCCTCCGAAGTAGCTGCCGGCTGCTTGCTCTGTCACAGCAGATGCTGGTTCAGTCAAGGGCCCTGTTGCTGCCACACGGTTCTCATAATGAGCAGAGCTGGGCAGGAGAGGGGGTTTTCCCGTGCAAAACTGTGATGGAAAGGCTTGTTTTTATCTCATCCTCCCCTGTCGGCTCCAGGAGGGAGGGAAAAGGAAGCACTTCCTCAGCTAGGGAAGAAACAGGTAGATGAAGGGACTCACCAAAGGCCACACAGAAAGTCTGTGGCAGCGCCAGATACTGAGCCCAGCTCCCTGGAGTGCCATTCCAGTGCTCTGCCCACTAGGCCACCCATCCCACCTGTCTGCTTGGGGCCAGGTTTCATTGGTGTGTGCTGCTGGGAATGTGTTTTCCATGTGAGCGGCCATTTTGTGAAGCCAGGTTGATGCGGTGTTCCAGAGGAAACGGATGCACCCTGCCCACACTCACACATACGGAGAGAGCCACATAAACACTGTGTTACACAGGAGATACACCCACCCACCCGCCTGCCCTGCTTACGCTTTGGTATCCTTGACTTCTGTTGATTCCCTCTCCCCCATCTAAACAAAAGCTGTTAAGACTGGGAATCTCCTGCTTCTAGGGATGTAATATCCTGTTTAATCAGTTACCTGGTTAAACGTTATGTTTAACCGGTTAACCGCTTAAATGGGGACGGGTGTGGGTTGCTCTGGCTGGGCTGAAGCACCCCTTGCCCACAGCAGGCCCTGCCTGGCTAGAGCAGTCCTCTTCCCGTGGCTGGCAGGGGCTGCTCCACCCCACTGGTTAATTGTAACCTAGTAAGGGTGATGCTTACCATTTAACTGGTTAACCATTCACATCCTGCTTGAGTCTCCCTCTTCTCTGGGCTGTGTGTAAAACAGCACCCAGTTGTGTGGGTGTATGCATGTGTGTGTATAGTGAGAGAGAGAGAGGTCTGGGTTGTGTCTGCAACAGCTCTGGGCTATATGTGTGTATATGTAGCATGTCTGAGCTGTGTGTGTGTGTATAGTAGCTCTGGGCTGTGTGTGCGTGTAATAGGGTTGGGCTCTGTGTGTGTGTGTGTGTGTGTGTGTGTGTGTGTGTGTAGCAGGTCTGGGCTGTTGGGTGAGTGGGCGTAGCAAGTCTGGGCTGTGTGGGTGGGTGGCAGGTTTCTTCTGGTACTAGTTGGATTTCTAAGACATTGTCCCATTCCCTCCCCCCCATTTCAATTCAGACTCGAGGACACTCACACCTCTGGACACTCACACCTCTGCCACAGTGCAGCTGTAGCACTTGGCACTGTCGCTTTGTCTATACGTCTACCTTTAAAGTGCGGTTACAGGCAGTGTAGACAAGCCTGTTGTGGCCATTGCCTCGGCTGGCGCAAGAGCTCCTCCTGCTGGTGCAGTGAATGCACTGCCCGAGAGGCGATAGTTATAGCCACAGGAGAGGCCCTTGTTGGCATAGTGCTGTCTACTCTGCAGTGTGTTTGGTGTAACTGCAGGGTTTGCAGGGTAGCCCGGTGTTGTTCTCTTGGCCTGCCCCTGCCTCAGCCCCAGCCCCAGCTCCAGCCCGTGTGCCCAGACTAGGGTTGCCAGATGGTTTCAACAAAAATACCAGACACACTTGACATCACATCACAATCTACATGACATCTGATTTAGAAAATACCGGACATTTATAGTTTCTCATTTATATTTTCTCAATTTGTTTCCCGAACAGAAAGCTCAAATACTGGACTGTCCGGTTCAAAACCGGACACCTGGCAACCCTAGCCCAGACTGACAGTTCCTGCTCTTTTAACCGTGCAACTGACAAGGACACTGCCTTTGTTGTCTGCGCCCCGTTGGGTGCAGAACAGAATGTGTCCATCAAACAGAGCTGCAGCCCACTCACCACACCAGCCGGCTGGGCTAACAGTCCAGTGGCAGATCTGTGAGATGGGAGTCGGCCCGAGAACAGTGAGCTCCAAAGCTCAGTGAGCAGCTGCATGATCCAAGTTTGTTTCCCGCTGTGTCTGGTCTCTTCTCTAGCCAGGAACGACCTGTCGTGTGGGGCGAATAGCCGGCACACTCTGGGCATTCTGTGAAGGCTGGGAGATTACCAGACCATGTGCTTGGGCAGAGCCTGGCACAAAAAGGCCCCAGTCCATGGCTGGAGATGCTACACTGTCCTAATAAAGGGATCCCAATCCAGGATCGGGGCTATAGAGTACTGCCATCATATACCAGTAATGGGCCGATAGAAATGGGTAGAAATGCCAGGCTTGAATACAGGTGTGGGAATATACCACCAACCGGCTAGGACGGTGACAGTGGCTGTGAAGAAGATTAGAGAGGCTACAAAAACAGAAACCCCAATGAGGGATTTCAATGGTCCGCATATTGACTAGGAACATGTCGCCTCAGGATGGGATGCAGGGATAAAATTTCTAGACACCATTAGTGACTGCTTCTTAGAGCAGTTAGTCCTGCAACCCACAAGGGGATTTTATCCTGAGTAGTGCAGTCACAAGAGCGAAATACCTGCAGGGAAACTTTTAAAAAACACCATAATGGAGGTTCAAACTATATGTTGCCACCAAATAATAATAGTAATAAATGTGGTACTTGCAATTAACAATTAATAATTAATATTTGATAATAATAAATAAAACAGTTAAAGGAATAAAAATGTCACCATGGCTAAACAACAGCGTAAAAGAGACAGTGAGAGACCAAAAGGCACCCTTTAGAAGTTGGAAATCCAATCCTACTGTGGAAAAAAGAAAGTGCATAAACCGTCAAGGCAAACGTAAAAGTGTCATTAAGGGGGACAAAAAATGTTTTGAAGAGCAACTAGCAGAGGACATAAAACTAACAACCACATTGAAGACTCTTAAGTAAGTTATCATGAAATGAGAGGAAAAATTCTCTCATGGATCAGTGACTGGTTAAAAGTTAGACCACAAAGGGTAGCAATAAATGGTCAGTTTTCACAGTTTTCACAGTGGAGAGAGGTAAAGAGCAGGGAAAAGACAAAAATCTTTACTGGGACTGGTGCTATTCAGCGTACCCAGAATGATCAGCAAACAGGATAAACAGTGAGGTGGCAAAGTTTGCAGATGATACAAAATTACCCAAGATAATTAACTGCAAAGCTGACTGTGGAAAAGTTCCAAAGGCATCCCACAAACTGGGCAACAAAATGGCAGATCATAGGATCATAAAGCTGGAAGAGACCTCAGGAGGTCATCGAGTCCAGCCCCCTGCCCAAGGCAGGACCAATCCCAACTAAATCAACCCAGCCAGGGCTTTGTCAAGCCGAGACTTAAACACCTCTAGGAATGGAGATTCCACCCCCTCCCTAGGTAACCCATCCCAGTGCTTCCCTACCCTCCTAGGGAAATAGTTTTTCCTAATATCCAATCCAGATCTTTCCCACTGTAACTTGAGCCCATTGCGCCTTGTTCTGCCGTCCGTCACTGGAATGCAGTGTTGGTAAATGCAAAGTCATGCACATCGGAGAACATAACTTTGCTGTTACTATTCAAGACAGAGATCTCAGAGTGGCTACAGGTAGGTCTCCATAATATCCCCCACTGTGGCACTCTGTCCCTAAAAGCAACACCCTGGCACAGCCATAGTCACTCCTGTCGCATGATTATGACACACGTCATACAAAGCAGGCCATGTAAGACATCACATGACCGGTCATGATCTGCCAAAACCCATTGTTCTATCCCAATGTCTATAGCATGTGTGTGCAGGAAGTTAGGAGATTCTGCTGCATGGTTGTTTCTGAAATGTGGTGGGAGGAATCTGCTGCTAGTTCTCCAGCAACAGGAAAGGAGGCGATCTGCTCCTTAGGGGAGTTAAAGGACCCTTAGTCAGCAGGGAGCTGGAGACAAGGGATTTGCAATGCTGTCAAAGTACCACACAAGGGGGACTGCTCCACTCTGGGACTCAGCAAAGCTCTCCAGCCCAAGCGCATGGGCTGAGGACATACAAGTGGGGAGAGTGGCAGCATGTTTTAATCTTCCTCCTCCCCATCTATGCTGGAAGTGACAAGATCGCTGGGAAGACAAAGGCTTGAAGTGAGGAGACTGGTCCAAGGCTGAAAGGGGAAGCCTGTGTATTAACTGTAACCAGCATGCAGTGGGGTGAACCTAACTGCTTGAGCCAGTACTGCCAAGTGTAATAAGGGTCACAGGTTCAACTCTGCGCTCTGCTTTTATTTTCCTTGATAATTATCTCTGACCTTTTGTGTCTACCACTTAGAATCGTCTCAAATCCATCTTCCTATGGTTAATTAGCCTGTTCTATAGTTTACCTAAAACCATGTCTCGAGATGCTGGGGAAACCTACGCCCCGTTTACCTGCGTCCTCTCCACATCCAGGGAGGGGCAGAGCGGGTGATAAACTTGCACTTCCGGGCGCACGGCGAGGGGCTGGGGAGGTTGGCGAGTGCGTTTCTCCGTGCGAGTCATGAGCAGCTCTGGGAATGTTCCTGCAGTCGCAGGGCTGGTGGCAAGGGGAGGCAAAAGGGGCAATTTCCCTGGGGCCAGGTGATATAAAAGAGGCCAGGTCTCCAAGCCACTGTTGCCGCTGCCATGGGAGCAGTAGCAACTGGCGCCCCAGACCCTTTACATCACTGCTGGCATCCTGGGCTAGCCCCCAGCTCTGCCTCTTCCTCCTGAGGCCCCGCCCCAGCTGGGCGTGGGGCTCCACGTGGGGTTGTGCTGAGTGATGACAGCCCCTGGAGGGGGTTGCTGCTGCTCACTAGCAAGGTGCTGTGAGGGATGGCCCAAGCTGGAGAGTTAAGGGGTCACAGCTGTACCCTCCAGGGATCCCATCACACTAATGTACAGCGCCCAGCACAATGGGGCTGATCCATGACCAGGGCTGTGGGGCACTAAGGCAGCACCCCACAGCCAGCATCTCCCAGGTTTGGGGTCACAGCTGCACCAGTGCATCATCTCTCCCCTCCCGGCCAAGGGCCCGCAGAGCACTGTGTAGAAACTCGCCCAACCCCGCCCCCCAGCTTTGGCCGGGGAGCAACAGCAGGGCTGGAGTGAGAGGCAGGAGGAATCCCGCGTCCAGCTGGCACAGCAGGAGGAATGTGAAGGCAGCGGAACATGACAAGCCCCGCAGGCACAAGGCCAGGGCTCTGCGTTAACACCCGGCTCCTGGGAATGGCGCCAGGACATTGTTCATAGTTGCATGTTGCCAGGACTTGAGTTTTACGTCCCTAGCAAGGGGGGCAGCCCACAGCCGCTGCACTGACCCCCCGAATGAGGGTTTCCTGCAGCTACTCCATGACCCCTGCCATTGGGGACAGCCCCTGGCCCTGCACCCCTCCGTGGGCACAGCTCCGCCCAATGGAGGCAGCCCCTGGTCCCTGTGACCCCCCCTTGCCTGAAACGCTGTTTCCAGGCTCACATCAAAATGCCTCTTTGTGAACCCAGGAGGAAACAGTGTCCTGCTTCCGCTCAGTGCCTGGACAAGCTGCAGAAAGCCGGGTCCAGGTTCGGCCTCTTCCTGTGGCTGAGAGGAGTGGCTGGTCTGCACGGCTGGATTCCGGGCATCCCCACCCCCACCCCCCTCTTTTCCATGGGGCAAACAGGGAACTGAGAGCGGAGCAGCGAGGTGTCATGGCCGGGCGCATGCAGACCCATCCCAGGGGGACATCCACAGCCACACACGCAGAGGTGCGCTCTCCCCCTCCCCCCCGCCACCCGCATGTAAACACACACAAATCCGGTCCCAGACGTGCCAGCAAACACCCCCAACAGCAGAGAGGCAGCCCCACATGATGCCCCACTAAGGCCGGGAGGCAAGCGTTGCCTAAAGACCTGGCTTGGTTTGTTTCAGGCCGTGGGGCCTGGGAAGGGGAGAAAATGGGGGAGTGGAGCAGCGCGGGAGGGGGAGGCTGCTGCAGTCCATCTCACACTCTCAAGACAGAGCTGTCTCACCTGTGCCAGCACAAAGGGGGCAAATCAAAGCACAGATACACTGGGAACTGGCCTACGGGATGGTACAAATTTGGCCGTGACAGCATGCAGGGCTCTGTTTGAGGGAGCAGGGGCAGGCACCCCCCAGAGCAGAGAGCACGGTGAAGCATACCCTCAAATGCATCAGCGGCCCCTTTCTCACTGACTCGGGAGACGGAAAATCCTCCAGCAGGGTTTTTTGCGGGGAAATCTCCAGCAGAGCCCGCGTCTGCCTTTGCACCGCGGAAAGCAGAGCCCCAGGACAGGGGGCAGGTAGAAGCAGAGGCATCCGGCAGGGGGATGTAATTAGTGACGTGGGCAGGAAATGGAGCAGGCTGTTGTGGAAATGTGGGATGGGAGCTTGGCTGGGTGTCCATGTGGGTCAGAGATAAAGCTGCTTTTCAGGCAATAGGCTAGTTCCCTGAATGACCTGGGTCAGGCAGTGTGCCCCGGTCTAACAAGTCATGGTGTCTGGAATTCGTGGAGAGGGAAGGGTCGGTTATTGGCTGTCACACTCGTCATTCGCAGGGAGCAGAGGTTTTGGCTGGGGAATTTCCTGTTTTCTGTCCGGAGAAGCTTTGCACAATCTGGACGGGCCAGGCTCCCAGGTGGCAGCTGGCAGCAGAGCTCAGTGGAGCAGGAAGTCACAGGCGGACGAGGTACTTCTGGGAGGGGAAGTTGATTCTCTGAAAACAGTGTGCAAAGGTACACTGGGCACAGGTGCCTGTCCACTGGCTGGCAGGGGGGCAGACAGGATTGCTGGGCCCCCAGGCAATTGGGAAGGAGGCTCCATGCTCCTGGAGGGGGCAGGGCCTCAGACAGAAGGGTGGGGCCAGGGAGCCAGCCCCCAGCCCTGCCCCGACCATGCCACACCCACCCCTATCCGCCAGCCCTCTGAGTCACCTGGAGCTTGTGGTGCGGGGCTCTGGAGCATGGCTTGGCACTCCAGCAGTGATTTAAAGGGCCCAGCGCACCAGCAGCTGAGAGCCCGGGCCCTTGAGAATTAATGGGTCCCCGGGCAATTGCCCCCTTTAATCCCTCCATCGCTGGGCCTGCAGGTAGGGCTGCCAGATGGTTGAAACAAAAATACCGACCCCCCCCCCCCCCAAAAGTGGGGAAAAAATTCTGTTGAAGGGAAAAAAAAGGGGGGGAGAGACCAAAGTTATTGCGGGGGGGGGGAAGGATTTCAAGTAAGCCACACAAAAAAATTAAAATAAAGCAGCATTAAAACAGCATGTCCCCTTTAAGAGTGAGTGCAGGGATAGGAACAGGGGAGCGGCTGAGCACTAATACCCAGGGGAAAGCATTGCTTCCCCTAGGTCTTTTGGCCGGCAGCCATTTTGTACCGGCAGCCTTGGGGAGCCAGGGAAGCACGGGGGCTGGGGTTGGGGGGCTGGGGGTGTTGGGAGCCAGGGGGGAGGCCAGGCGCTGAGTGTTTGTAGGGTTGCCAGGTGCCCGGCATTTTCGCCTCCTGGCTAGGGAAAAATTCAGAAAATACCAGACGTCTCAGGTGTCTGGTATTCTCTGAATTTTTTTACCGGACAGGAGCCGAAAATACCGGACTGTCTGGGTGAATATCGGACACCTGGGAACCCTATGTGCAGGCTGGAGTTTATCTGGCAGACGCAAATGCCACATTGTGTTCCCCATGGCACTGGACTCCTAGGGCTTCCCCTATGGCAGGGGTCTCACACTCCCAGTCTGGGGGCCATCTATGGCCTAAGCACTTCCCCAATCTGGCCTGTGAAACAGTCTGAAAACGTTATTCAATCAGGCCGGCAGGGACTCACCCACACACATGGCTCCCAGCAGCACCTGGGCCCCGAGCACCCACGGGCTATATCTACATGCACAGCTTCTTGTGCCAGAAATATACAAATGAGGCTAAGCGTGGAATGTTGCCAAGCCTCATTTGCATACCTAATGAGCCGCCATTTTTGCAGAAGAGGCTCTTGCACCAGAAGGAGCTGTCTACACTGCCCCTTCTTGCACAAGATAACCCCTCTTGCACAATGCCATTACGCCAATTATTTTCAGGAATAACGGCATTGTGCAAGCGGGGTTTTCTTGCACAAGAAGGGGCAGTGTGGACAGCTCCTTCTAGCGCAAGAGCCTCTTCTGCAAAAATGGCGGCTCATTAGGTATGCAAATGAGGCTTGGCAGCATTCCACGCTTAGCCTCATTTGCATATTTCTGGTGCAAGAAGCCACGAGTGTAGACATAGCTACACAGTCCCAGCCACATAGGGTGCCGCTTATTCCAGGAAGCCACACAGGGCTGGTGGGTTTCACTTTAGGTTGCTTCAAGTGGGGGCAGGATAGCTCTGTGGTTTAAGCATGGGCCTGCTAAACCCGGGTTTGGACGGTCAATCCTTGAAAGGACTGTTTAGGGATCTGGGGTAAATCTGCCAGGGATGGTCCTTGGTCCTGCCGTGAGGGCAGGGGACTGGACTTGATGACCTCTCAAGGTCCCTTCCAGCTCTATGAGATAGGCATATCTCCATATTTATATATATCCCAATGCAAGGGCGTGGCTGTTATCGAAGGGGGCGGGATCCCAGTGCGAGGGAAGAGATGTTATTGGAAGGGCGGGATCCCAGTGCGAGGGCACGGATGTTATTGGAGGGGCGGGATCCCAGTGCGAGGGCACGGATGTTATTGGAGGGGCAGGATCCCAGTGCGAGGGCATGGATGTTATCGGAGGCAGGGGATCCCAGTGCGAGGGCGTGGATGTTATTGGAGGGGAGCAGGATCCCAGTGCGAGGGTGCAGACGTTATTGGAGGGGGCGGGATCCCAGTGCGAGGGTGCGGATGTTATCGAGGGGGGCGGGATACCAGTGCGAGGGCACGGACGTTATTGCGGGGGGGAACCTAGTGCGAGGGCGCGGATGTTATTGGAGGGGGGCAGGATCCCAGTGGGAGGGCGCGGATGTTATCGGAGGGGGGCGGGATCCCACTGCGAGGGTGTGGATGTTATTGGAGGGGGCGGGATCCTAGTGTCAGGGGGCGGATGTTGTTGGAGCACAAGGACATGGGGTGTGAGTGGGAGGACTCAGTTTCATCTCTTTTATAGGACCATGGTCTGTCTGGGTTCCTGGGCACAGGGGGAGAGGCTGTCGCCTTATGTGTATTGTCCTGCCAACCCCAAGAGTTCAAAACTCATGAATCAGCCCCTCCACTCCCCACAAGAGAAGGGCTTCTTGAAATCACAGATCGAAATACACTCGGGGATCTTTTAATTTGGCGCCGGATGGGCGAGGTCTTTGGCTGAACTCGGGGCACATTTTCAGCTTCTCTCCACAAACCATGAGACCTAAAGAGACCTAAAGTCTCCCTTTAAAAACCAAAGAGAAAGAAAAATGCAGTTGGGAGGATTCCCTTCTAATACCAGGCCGCGGACCAGCATCACCTACTCGCTCAGGGCGGTCCCGGCTGACACGGTGCACAGGCAGCAGGCAGTGATGTTCCCAGATGTGGCTTCATTCTAATGACATGGCTGGGGCTTTCCAGAAAAACAAAAGCCCCAATTATCAGGAGGCTTGTGACTGTCTGCAGCCCTGGCCCAAGGCGGCCATGATCCAGCTCAGGGCCTGCAGGCAAGCTGCGCTGTAAATGGGGCGAAGGGGGACGGGGGAAGGCCCTGAAGCTATTGATGCCCTGTGAAGCCGGCACCTTTCACCAGCAAGACACTGGCTTCAGAAAGCAAAAGGGAGTGTTAATTGATTGCATCCCTGAGGACATAAAACACAGGCAAGAGCCGCAGCACCTGGAGTCCAGCTGGGAACCATCAGTCCAGGGGCTCTGCTGGCCCTTGTGGGCAGGGAAGGCTGCTGCTGGCGGAGAGGAGCGCCGCAGCCCAGCCCATGCTGCTGCTGGTGGAGAGGAGCACCAGGGCCTGGCCCTTGCTGCTGCTATGGAGAGGAGTGCTGCGGCCTGGCCCGGCCCTTGCTGCTGCTGACGGAGAGGAGCGCCGCAGCCTGGCCCGTGCTGCTGCTGGCAGAGAGGAGCACCATGGCCTGGCCCGGCCCTTGCTGCTGCTGGTGGAGAAGAGCGCCGTGGCCCAGCCCATGATGCATGCTGGCCCTGAGCTGGGAAACATGCTGCTGAGCAGCAACATCCCGGGGAGTCACGAGACGGGAGGCGAGGAGCCAAACGGCTCAGGGCGAAATTCCTGAGCACTGAGTGCGGCCTGCGTGTTGAGCAGAGGGAGCCGCGCACTCTTCCTGGGATGCTTCCACATGCACATCTGCACCTTGGGCTGGGGCCAGAACATCAAAACGAGGGAGGGGAGAGGAAGCCCCTTCGAACAGCTCCAGCTGGCTGGGCTCAGAGACAGCAGCGTAGCAGGGCTGCACTCTGCCCTGAGCATTCTGGCAAAGAGCAGGCAGCTCTGCCACACCCAGTGTCCAGTGGAACAGGGGGTGAGGCAGTGGAAAGGCTGCCAGCAGGCCTAGTGGTTGGTGTAGTGTAGGCGTTGGGCTTGGATTCTCTGATCAGTCTGGAGCACGCCCCTTTACAAAGGACTTTGCCGAGGTGGAGTTGAGGCAGCTGCTGCACAGCAGTGCCCCCTGCCCTCCCATCCCATCCCAACCCAACACAATGTTCCTGCACAGCCTCACTTCTCCCCCCCAGCACTTGGCTAGGTTGCTGTTTCAGGGTCAGAGCTTTAAGGGTAGTTTAAGCACCTAAAGATGCAGAAAAGAGGAGCATCTGGAAATGCCACAAGGTACCTTGTTCAGGGCCTGAAGACCTGACAATCTAGCACCATGTGCCTAAACTTCAGGAAATTAAGTGACCTGACAAACTGGAGCTGGGCAGCTGGGAACAAGCAGAGCCATCTTGGTGTGTGCAGTGGGATCTATGCCTGTTGGAGACAATTATTCCCCAGGCCAGTTGTACTAACAGACCCTGCTGGGGACTAGGCCATATTGGCCATAGCTCTGCTCTGGAGTTGCAGTGGGAATGTACTCTATGTACAGGGCCTTTTTCTTAGGCAATGGTCCCAGTTCCTATGGCTGTCCTTGTGAGGGCAGAGTTAAGGCTGTGTTGTGGGTGACACTAATTAGCATTGTCTGTTTGTCTGGTATCTGAGTTCGGGGCTCCTCAGCCCCACAGCTGGACAGACCCCAGTCTGCAGCAAGCACCTCAAGTCCACCTTAGCAGAGATGTTTGTACATATGAGTGAGCCTGGGCAGCAGCAGGCTCTGACAGCCCCCCCCCCCCCCGCAACAGACCTGCTCTAACTCCCTCGTGGCTGGCACTGCGAGGCTCCGCTTTGAGACACGGGGAGTGTGACTCAGGCTCATCACCCAAAATAACCCTCTGGAGCGGCCAGTGTGGAAAACAGGCCCCCATCACTCTGAGAGCTTGAGCACAGTGTGGCCTGAGAGATCCAGTGAGTCTAAGAGCAGGTGGGACCCTGCTGACTCCAGCCTGAGCTCCAGGACCTCCCCAGCCAGAGATTCCCCCCAGGAGAGCTGGCTGGAAAACGGGCTTTGAGCCCCACAAACACTTTGAGATTCAGAAATGTTCCATTCTCCACTGGGACAAAGCTGAGACCCTTGGACATTTCTGGCACCCCCGCCCCACGAGTGAGAGACAGCAACGCTGCAGAACAGCCGGTAGATAGGCAGTGGGATGCGGGCGGCCGAGGTTCGAAGCCCTTCTCTAAGCAGCAGAGAGTCTGGCCTGTCTCTTGCGCTGGGTTTTATGAGCAAGGGGTTCATAGCTGTGCAGAGGGTGCTGCCTGGCTCCCCTTGAGGGATGGGGCTTCGGCCACGCCCCTCTCCTGGGCACTTCCAGTTGATTTCTGTGATTCACTTTCTTAGCCACCTAAGGCTCCTACCTCTGCCTGCCTAGTGTGGGGGAAGGGTTCCACCGGCAGCAGGCACCTCAGTCCCTGCATGGCTCTGGCCCTCAGTTCAAACGCTGAGATGATGAGGCCAGTCTCAGCAGCGAGTGGGACACATGAAGCGCAGCGTGTCACATGACTCATCCTGCAGAGAGGATATCAGCCTACTACTGCCGCAGCTCAGTGGCAGCAGCCTGGGCACTGGTGCTGAAGGTTGGATGCTCTGCTGGGGCTGTGTCCCCAGAGAAGCATAGGCAGAGAGGATGGTGGCCAGTGTCACAGCACCTAGAAAATCCCTGCGATTCCCAAAGCTGGAATTCAGCCTCTCGGCTCCCAGGGCAATGACAGGCACCTCCAAAAGGGAACCCCACAGCCAGCAGGCTGGGCAGCTCCTCACTAAGGTGCCCCATGGGAGCTGCTGAGCCAAGGCATGTGCAGTAAGTGCAGGCTGCAGGGAGGTGCTGCCCATGGCTTGGCACTGAGTCGCTCCCGGTGGTGGGCACAGAGGCTGTGGAGGCGGCTTGGTCCCAGCTGTGAGCCTGGCAGGTGGGCTGTGCTGTTGGAATCTGGGAGATGCCAAGTCAAGTCTCCGGGGCCTGCAGGGGAGAAGGGCTTTGAACTGGGCTCTGTCCCTCCCCAGGGCCTGCTGGAGTGATCAGGCTACAAGGTCATTCTCCTGCTGTGCTGGGCCCAGTGTTGAAGCTGTTTCCCTGTGGCTCAGCCATTGGGCAAGAGCACAAGCCCCTGTCCGGGTATGTCCTGGGAGGCAGAGCCTGCCCTGAGGAGGGGAACCCAGGGCCCGTCCCCCTTCTCCAGGGGTTGTTAATGGGAGGTGATTACACCCTCAAGGGGAGAGGCTGCAGGGATCCCCCATCTTGGGCCAGCGTCTAGCCCAGCTGTTCAAAACCCATTCTCCCCCTCAGGCCGAGGGGACTTGCTCTGGTATCTACCTGAGCCATGGGGCTCGCAGCTAGGAGGCAGCTACCCTTCCCCTCTTCCCCCCCATGCTTTGTGCAAGGGTCTGATCCAGTAGCTGAGCTGAGCCCTCTTGCCCAAGGGGCCCTGCCAGTGAGTCCATCTTCCCCTGGGATGTGCGTTGCTCAGGGCACACCAGGCATGGGGCTGCAGGGCACGTGTCCAGCACAGCACATAGCCTCTCTGGGGCTCTTACTGCAGAAAGGTGGGTGCTGAGGCCACATACTGGGCCATGTACCAGGCTGAGCGGCAGCTTCTGGGGGTCCCAGTGGGTCCTGGTTCTGGGGCACCAAAATCCCTTGTGAATCCAGCCCAGAGTAGAATCAGGGTACTTTGACACTCAGGGAAGTGTGGGCTCAGCTGGGGTGGGGCACTTAGAGATTCCCAGAGCCCCAGGCTAGAAGGGACCTGTAGGATCTAGCCTGACCTGCCCAGCACAGGCCCTGCAACCCCCCTTCCCACCTTCTCACAGGTAAGATGATCACCTGCCCTGAGGAAGTGCAGCAGACTCAGTCTCCATAGAAAAATGGTTACTGATGGAAGAGCCAGCAGGACCCTGGGGGATGGTCCCGTGGGTGGTTCCCTTTACTTGCCTGAGGTGATTCAGAGTCTGTGACCTTTGGCTCCTGCTGCTGGACATGCCGCCCCAGCTCCAGAAACAGAGGCACCGATGAAGAGCCAGGAACTTGTGGGCGGATGGATGAGCCCAGGATGAAAATTGTAGCCACTTCCCATTGGCTGAGGCTGCCCCTCAGGCCTGTCACTAGCCAACAACTGCTCTGAGACCTTCCAGGCTCCCTCCTTGGGGGCTGCTGGGGCGCACTGCAGGACTGGGGAGCCTGAGTCTGCGGCGCGCCTGCTGCTTATCCACCGGGGGCCAGGCTGAGCCAGGCAGCACCCGGGTGTCTGGCACAAGGGCCCATTCTGGCCAGTGGTCCCAGCCCATTGCTGAGGGGAGCCAGAGTGGGTGGTTCAGCTGGAGATGCCCAGTGCCCAGAGAAATCCCCTACGTCCCTGCTGAGAGATTCCCGGGGATTCCCCCGCCACGCCCAATTGTGCACCTGCCTCCCACGGGTCCCTGCCACCACTCTCTGCTGGGAGGATGCTCTGCACATCATCCCTCAGAAGAGCAGCAATGGCTGTAGAAAGGGGGGGATTTCACGATCCCCCCAGTGTGGGGGGCAGGCCCTTGCCCATGGGCGCACGGTGGGGAGGAGCCCTGGCGTGGAGCCCTGCTGTGGGCACTCTCCCCCCCCCGCCTCTCAAACACATGGGAGCTGTGCTGAGCCCCAGCCCGGCCCCCCCAACTGTGGGCTGCAGAGCATCAGGGGCCTGGGCGCCATGGCAACCACATGGGGATGTCCTGGCCCCCAGGGCTCCTCTCCCCAGCTGGGACTCTAGGGCCAAGCAAAGCCCCAGGCGCTCGGCATCATGATCCTAGGTACAGGCAGGCCGAGAAGGGGCCCAACCCCGCCCCATGCCTGTGAACGCAGAGTGGACAGGCCTGCGCAGCCCCCTCAGGCTCAGCCGGCGTCTGGGCCTCCAGTACCACCCTACTGGAGAGCAGCTGGGAGCAGGAACGGGCCCGCCTAGGCTCTCCTGGCAAGTTCCAATCCTTCCCTTCCCCCCCCCCGGGCCTCCCAGCTGCCCTCCCGGCCCGCGTGCAGAGCACACCCATAGAAGGCGACAGGGGACTCAGCCGGCTGCTGGGCACCTGGCCAGCACTCCCAGCCTGGCCAGGGGGCTGCTTTATACGGACAGGAGCTGCAGCTCAGCCTGGCCTCATTAACTGCTCGGGAGCCAGTGGGGGGGGGTGGGTTTGGGGGCACCGTGGGGATCACATTCCCCCTCCTTTCCCTGATGGCTTTTGGGGCGGCACACGGGGTCTCTGCATTTCAGACAGCACCAGAGAAAGTCCCACCCACCCCTGACACCAGGCCTGGATGCAGAGATCAGGGTTTTGCAAAAGGCTCCCCCCACCCCCAAGGCTGCACCTCCTGGCTCCGGCATTGGGGTAACCTCACCCCCAGCCCCACATGCCCAACCCCCCCAGGCATAGGAATTGGCCTGGCTGGTTCCACCCCAGCGGGGAGACCCTCTGCAAGGGGATATGCTGGATGTGGCCCCTTCGCATCCACTCGGTGGAATGAGTGCTTTCAAAAGGGGGCATTGCAGGGCAGATGAGGGGACCCGGTTTGACCAAATGTACCTCTGTGGCCACATCCTCCCCATTATTGTAACAATCTGTGCACAGTGTGATGCACTTGCTGGTCTATACAGGCTAGTACAATACGCCTGGCTGCATTGGGTGGGACGTTATAAATTCCTCCGCCCGGTGTTAGTACTGCACGCCTGAGGCTGGCAAAGATATCTGTCCCGAAGAAGGAAGGCGTCCTCTGCTGGTTTACATGTAAGCACTCGACAGTCATGAAGGAAGATGGGAAACAAAAGGTGCTCACACAGATGAGGGAAAGGCAGCAGGGACCACCCTTCCACATAGACACTGAGTCTCCTGAATCCAGCTGGAAGTTCAGGGGAGAGGGGGACTGATGTTCTAAAAAGCAGGGACAACCAGCCCCAGACACCCCCTCTCTCTCTGCCCATCACATTCACAGCACCTGGAGCACCAAGACAAAGGGAGCGTTTGCTGAGTTTGGGAGAAAGGGTCCGGACCTACGAACTTTGATGAGTGTGAGTGCTGAGTGCACAGGGCCAGAAAACTTTGTTTTTAAGCTTACCATAGTTGAGGAGAGGCACCACTTGCGTTTTATCTCTATTTTGCTTGTAAACGTTTCTGGGTTTTATGCCTCAATATTTTTGCTCACTGAAAAACCTCTGTGTAGTTAATAAACTCGTCGGACTGTTTTCTCTGAGCCAGTGTTCTTAAATGGGCGCGATTGGGAAACTGCATTTGGGCTGGTACATTCTGTTCACAGTGTTTCTTTTAAAGAACTAATGGCCTTTGTGTGAACTCGTGCTGTCCAGGAAAGGGCTAGGCCAGACAGGGTGCACATCTCTGGGGAGATCTGGGACTGGGGTGTGTTGGGGCCACTCAGTCTTACCCAGGCTGGCTGCTGCCCACACACAGACAGAGCTGGGAGGGACTTGCATGCTCTGAGCAGTCCAAGCTGGACGCTACAGCAGCCAAGCAGTGTCAAGGGCACCCCAGGTAAAAGGGTAGGCGTGGCACAGCTGCTCATGGTACCCAGCTAGGGGACAGGGAGGGACTGCCACAGTGCCCCTCCCCCAGCACACACAGCCTGGCTTGCAACTTCCTGTCTCTGCTGCCTGTTTCTGCCTCATGGCATCTCCCAGGGTCCGTCTACACTGCAATAAAGACCCCGTGGCACTGAGTCTCAGAGCCCAGGTCAGCTGTGGGGCTCAGGCTGCGGGGCTAAAATGTACAGTGTGGATGTTCCACATGGGCTGGAGTTGGGATGTAAGTGACCAGTCAGTGCTGGAGGGAGCTGGCTTAAAAGCCGGTTCCCACCAGCACCATCTCTGCAGGGGGCAGGGGAGGCAGGGGGGTAGCAGGGATCGGGTGCGAGCCAGGAATCAGCTGATTCCCGGCTCGTGCCCAGTCCCAGACACTGCATCTCTGCTTTTCAAATGCATTAAGGGCTCTTAATATATTGAAAAGGGTAAAGTGCAGCGGTGGGACCTGGTGTAAGATGGGAATCCACTGTCCTGGCTTGCACTGGCTCTTAACACATTTAAAAGGCAGAGCTGCAGCGGGGTTAGCTGCTGAGCCAGGAACTAACCGCACTGCGGCTCCCCCGCTTATTGACTAATCAACTAGTTGATTATACTAAATTTAACATCCCTAGGCTGGAGCCTGGATTCTCGTGGGTGCACTTAGCATCTGCACTGCAACTGCCTGCAGAAGCCGGACCTGCGGGTTTCCTGTGCAGTGTAGACGTGCCCAGGGCTCTGGCCTAGGACTGAAAAGGAAAGCGGCAGAGAGAGGCAGGGGAGATGGTTCCTGCTGCAGCCGGGCTGAAAGGATCCCTGGCACAGGCCAGTCCTAACACTGGGCAACCGTTTGCGTCTCAGCCAGAGCAGGGCCCTGTTGTTTCTGCAGCCAGGGGGCTTGACAACCTGGGGGCTTGTTTTCTGAGGCTGCCTGTGCTACTCCAGAGAGCGACAGAACAAGCCTCCCGCAGGCTTCACTGGGGCAGTGATTGCTAGCACCCAAAGGCCTGGGGAGACCATGGACCTACTCCTGTAGAGTGGATCCCAATGGCCCCTTCCCAGCCTCCCACCCAGGAACCCAGCCACTCTTCCCAGCCTGCCCCCCCCAGGAACCCAGCTACTCTTCCCAGCCTGCCCCCCCAGGAACCCAGCTACTCTTCCCAGCCTGTCCCCCCAGGAACCCAGCCACTCTTCCCAGCCCCCTCCTCAAGAATCTGGCCACTCTTCCCAGCACCCCCATCCAGGAACCCAGCCACACACACATACCCCGCCCATAGGAACCCAACCACTCTTCCCAGCCCCCGCCACCCCCGCCCACAGGAATCCAGCCACTCTTCCCAGCCCCCTCCCAGGACCCCAGCCACTCTTCCCAGCCCACCCCCACCCATAGGAACCCAGCCACTCTTCCCAGCCCTGCTCAGGAATCTGGTCACTCTTCTCAGCCGCCGAGCCTCCCAAATCGTGCTCTGCCAGTGGGATGAGCAGTGGCAGATTACCGGATTACGCATGGGACCATGGGTCCCATGGCCAGGGACCCCCAGAGAGGGGACACAGAGCTTGTCTTGTCTCAGGGCCTCAGCAGGGAGAGGTGTGCATAGGGCTGAAAGGAGTGAGAGGGGGCAGGGCCGTGGGGGAAAGAGGCAGAGTGGTGCAGAATGGGGGCAGGCTGAGGGGGAGAAGTGGGTTGGAGCCTGGGGTGAGAATGCAAGAGGAAGGGTTGGGACTGGGCAGGGGCTCCAGGCTCAGAGCTCCACCATGGTCTTGGCTGGGGCCAAGTTCTCAGACACGTTCTCCCCTTGCAGCTCCGACCAAGCTCTCAGCTGCCCTGTCCTGGCTGGGACCACCGTGGGGCTGAGAGCAGCGAGTGGGGCTGAGGGGTCAGCAGGAGGAGGTGTGGCCAGGGGCCTTAACTTGTTGCCTATGTGCCCTCCCTACCCTGCCTCGCACCAGGGACCTGTCCACCACTTCACACTTTCACCCTCAGTGCCCCATCCACCCCCGGCCAACCCTCCCTCTCCTCATCTACCCTGGGAATGGACGGGTGCTCAGGCCTGGGCCGTGGGCAAGGGACAGGCCCTCGGGATGGGCTGTGGGGAAGGGAGGGGTGCTCAGGCCTGGGCCGTGGGGAAGGGACAGGTCCTCGGGGCGGGCTGTGGGGAAGGGAAGGATGCTCAGGCCTGGGCTGTGGGGAAGGGATAGGCCCTCGGGGTGGGCTGTGGGGAAGGGCGAGATGCTCAGGCCTGGGCCATGGGGAAGGGACAGGCCCTCCAGGTGGGCTGTGGGGAAGGGAGGGGTGCTCAGGCCTGGGCCGTGGGGAAGGGACAGGCCCTCGGGATGGGCTGTGGGGAAGGGAGGGGTGCTCAGGCCTGGGCCATGGGGAAGGGACAGGTCCTCGGGACGGGCTGTGGGGAAGGGAAGGATGCTCAGGCCTGGGCCGTGGGGAAGGGACAGGTCCTCGGGACGGGCTGTGGGGAAGGGAAGGATGCTCAGGCCTGGGCTGTGGGGAAGGGATAGGCCCTCGGGGCAGGCTGTGGGGAAGGGCGGGATGCTCAGGCCTGGGCCATGGGGAAGGGACAGGCCCTCGGGGCAGGCTGTGGGGAAGGAAGAGGAGCTCACACTCAGGAGGAGCTGGAGGAGGAGCTGGGTTCTGCAGCATTGGCCATGGTACTGTAAGAGACGCTGCTCTCACCTGTGCCAACTCTGCTCATCCTGTTGCTCTCCCAGCACAGGAAGGCAGCACCCAGACAGTGACTGTTGAGGCCCGGCTGTTGCCAGGGTAGTTGCTGGCTGTTTGCTGCCATTGCATCCTCTATTGCCTGGGCAATGCGGGTGCTTTCACTGCAGCCTGGAGGACACTTCTAGCATGAGGTATCCCCCTTGTCAGTCACCCTGTCTTGGCACAAGAGCCCCTGTGGCAGACTGTACCCCAGTATTCCTTCCTGGTGCCCTGGGAGGGATCATCTGATAACTTATCCTTTGCTGGTCACTATTGTAGTGGTACACTATGGGTGGCAACCTATGTTCCCTCTATTATTTCCTTCCAAGTGTGGAATACATTTTATTGTGTGCACTGACATATGTGTGAATGTGCACCATCAGTAGAAACACAGGCTGCCAGCTCCTGCCAGCTGTGGGTGCTCTGCTAATCAGCAGGGTGGCATTTGAATCTCTCCTGGGCAGCTGCCCAAGTGTACAGCTTAGAGAGAACACTGGCAACATTGTTGTGATGTTGTGACACTCAATGCCTTGTGGGACCGTCCCTTAGCCCTTCCTCATTTACATATCGTGATATAGCATCTCAAGTGGGCGGTGTACGGTATCAGGGGAAAGTACTGACCTGGGTGTTTGGCTGGTCCTTTGGGATGGGAAGAACCTTTTATTTGATGAGTCTGGTTTTAATAACCCGCTAGTCCCTATATGTGGTGTTTCTGGTAGTGATGCAGAGCAACTGGAGTATCTGAGGGAAAGGCTTTTCTGGCTTCTTGTTAGCCAGTGCAGTGAGACAGAAGTTCTCTTTTTGGCTGGTTTGGCTGGTGGGCCAGTCTTGGGTGGAGACTCCCCTTTTCCTCGGCACCCTGTCCTGACTTGGATACTCTCCTCAGTGTCCCACAGATGCACACTGCTTACACAGAGGTACCCCCTGCTCCAGGCTGTGCTCCGGAGATCCTGTCACAAAAGGAATAGTGCTCCGCCCTACGTGCTTTTAATCAGGAAACAGTCATCTAGCCAGAAAGGCAGACAAAGAAACCTCAGACAGGTGAGGGAAAACAGCAGGAACCATCTTCCCCTGTGGACTGTCTGGCTGATCATGCTCTCACAGACACATACATAGCACCCCCCCACACACACAACATGCGCTTCAACAGACACACACTCACTCTCACAGATATACACACACACTTGCACACACTTTCTCAAAGGAATTCCAGCAGACATCAGCTGCCCTTCCTCTTGGGGCGCTACACAGCTTTGGGGGAGAAGCACTCTATCGCACTTCCAACCTGCCTACCCCCCCACCCGCCCGCTTCCCCAAACCTGCCCACTTCCCCCCACCTGCCCACTTCCTCTATTGCTCCATCTTCTCACCCTCCCCTGACCTGTCACTCTATCACCCCTCCAGTCCTTCTGTTCATTCCCTACTGCCCACCTCATAGGCTTGTAGACTTTAGCTCAGAAGGGAGCATCATGACTATCTAATCTGCCCTCCTGCCCACTGCAGGCCACAGAGCCGCCCTCCCACTCCTGTGAAAGACCGCCAGCCTCCGGCTGAGTCACTGACGTCCTCAGATCAGGGTGTAAAACCTTCTAGTCACAGAGAGTCCCCCTGCCTGCCCCCAGCACCCTGGAAAGAATTGAGGAGGCCCAATCCCCCCCCCTCCGCCACTGTCAACCCCTCCTGCTACGGATAACCCCACCTGCCTCCAGAGGCCAAGCCGCCCCAACGGGGGTTGCCAGTTTTGGCTGGATGCATTCCTGGAGGTCTCCTCACATGACATTATCATTAACTGATGATTAATCTGTAATTCCCAGAGACTGGGGGCTGTTTGTGGCAGTCTGGTGTGTGCAGGCGGCTGGGGGCTCCAGGGCAGCCCCATTTATCCCTGGGCCTTGGCACTGCGATGAGGTTGGATGGAAACCCAGCCAGCTCACCTCACGCCAGGGCCAGGACAGTGTCAGAGGGAGCGAAAGAGCCCAAGTGAAAGCAGAGCCCCTGCCTGAGCCCCTGGGGCAGGGGTGTCATTCCCAGTTCTCCCCCAGATACCGCGGGGCAGGAACAAGCCTGTTGCGGGAACAGAGCCACCTGTGGAGTGGAATAAAAGCCCCATTCCCTCCCAGGAGCCAGGGTGGCACTTGGGGACATCCTGGAGGACCCAGAGTTCTCATCCTGGCTCTGCAGCTTCAGCGATTATTTAGCTCCAGCCTCCTTTTCTGCAGCCCTGAGCGCCCCCAGCTGCACGGAGGCGGATCACAGCCCGTGTCAGTGGCCACACCGCGACCAGGACAAACAGCTGGATGGGAGCTGCGGGGTGCCCGGTGCCCCTGGGTCTGTGATGGAGACTGTGGGGTGACGGGGGTGCACTCAGCACAAACAGCTCCTCTCGATTTCTGCCCTGCCACCCCCATGTGCCTGGAGACTCCCCTCCTGCGCCAGCAAACCCCAGCAGGGCTCTGAATTGCAACACAATGAACCGGCCACAGGCTGGCCTGGCTGGCAAGGGGCGGCATGAAAGGGTCCCAAAGGGGGCGCAGGGAAAGGAGCTTGCTGGCCGTGGCAGGGGGCAGGGCCCTCTAGCTTGCACGCCGGGAAAGGAACAGAGCAGAGCTCCAGCCTGGCTACGTCCCCAGCTCTTGCCTTGGCCTTGTAAAAAGCTAACAGATGTAGCACGAGATTTTAAAGCGAATGCGCCGTGTCCTGGGCCTGGAGCGGAGGCTGGGAAGCCTTCCCAATAAAAACCAGCGCCAGGTTCCCTGTAATCAGTTCCAGAGTGTGGGGAGCGGCGTGCGGGGTGGGGCAGGGCTGGGAGGCCTTTAAAAACACAGACAGCTTGATGCCAGCCTGCCCTCGCTACATGAAGTCACACTGCCAGAAAGGGCCCAGTCCTGCAATGGGACAGCAGAGGGTTGTTATCGCTACCCTCCTGCTCTACAGAGAGGGAAACTGAGGCACGGGGCTGCACAGCGGCATCAGGGCCTAGCTGGAGCCCATCGGATCCTCACTTGCTGCAGCGGCATTAGGGCTCCCGGTATAAGCACAGGCAGACCTGCTCAGGTAGAGCATCCACCTCTAGAGGGCAGCACACCTGACGCCACTGCCCAGCCCCGTGCCTCAGTTTCCTTCTCTATAGAACAGGAGGGTAGCAATACCAACCCCCCAGGCCCTAGCCCTAGCTCCATGCCAGGGTTCAGCTCCCCTCCCCTGCCCTGTGGTCTGGCTGCCTCTGGGACCCTTCACGAGTTGGCAGGAGAGCGCCGAGCTTGGTGCCTGGCCAGGCTGGAGCTGGCCCAAAGGAAACACCTCCATGTTCTTTCCATGTGCCAACCAGGCCCCTGGAGCCAGCAGGAAGGGCTGGGATAGTCACATGCCCACTGGGTCTCCCAGTCACCAGCACGTTGCCCAGAGCCTGGCTCGGAGGGAAGAACAGACCCAGTCCAGCCCTGACGTCCCTGCCTGCGGGTCTGGGAGCAAGCCTGGAACTGCCAGCCCCGTCCCAGCGAGCCGCTTGCTGCTGCTTTTTCCAGGGACCCCTCCACCCTCCCCAGCCCTAGAGCCAGACACTCACCCAGGCCCGCTGTGGCCATGGTGGGCGCTCCCACTCCTTCCTGCCGGACAGCAGCTGAGGGGTGGCAGTGACCGTGCCCAGAAACCAGACCTGCCCATATTAAAAGGGGGCCCAGAGGGCTTGTCCGGACAAGGAGGGCACGAGCCCTGCCCCACTAGGACTGGGCATGGTCCCCAGGCTGCTGCTTGAAAGCACTGGCTGGTAGGTGCCACGAGCTGCTTAGTTCTCAGCCCTTCCTGGCACAGGGCCCTGTTCTGGCGAGTTCCCAGGCCAGGGGGAGGGGAATAGGCCCAGGGAAGGGGAGCAGCCACTCAAGGTCATGAGGCAGGTCAGAGCCAGGCATGGAGCCCAGATGTCCTGATTCCCCGGCTTCTGCCTGCTAGGCCGCGGTAGCAGCGCTGCCCAGATGATGCTTAGCACTGGGCTCCACCTGGGAGGGGGGTCTTCACCCCCATTTCACCCAGGGGGAAACTGAGGCACAGAGCAGGTGAGGGGCTGACTCAGTGGATGCTTCAGCTGGTGTTTGGCTCCCAGACCTGAGTTCAGACATGGCAGGATAGCTACAGCTAGGGCTGCCAGGTGTCTGGTTTTGAACTGGACAGTCCGGTATTTGAGGGTTGGGAAACAAATTGAGAAAATACTGGACATATAAAATGTCCAGTATTTTCTAATTAGGTAAGTTTTATTATTATTATGAGTATCAGCACATAGTTGTGAACTGCCTGGCTGGTAGACACGCTCATGCTAAGTGTGTCTACCAGCCAGGTAGTACACAACTACGCGGGGGGTGGGGGGCGGGGCTGGGGTGGGATGGAATCCCCAGGGCCGGACTCGCTCGTGCTTTGCCGGGACTGTGTGCGGGATGGGCAGCGCCCCAGGATCTATGTGCACCCAGGTCAGTCCCGCTCCCCGCTGGCTGGATTCTCCCCCCCGCCCCCCCCCCCCGGTCAGCCCTGCTTCCCACCAGCCGGTCCCCTGCCCCATCTCCCCCAGACAGCCCTGCTGCCCCCGACTCCCCCCCGATCATCCCCGCCAGCCCCGCTGCGCCCGACCCCCTCCCTGCCCAGCCCTGCTTCCCACCTGCCGGTTCTCCCCCCTCCTCCTCCCGATTTCCCCCGGCCAGCTCCACTTCCCCCGGACCCCTCCCCCACCACGGCCAGCCCTGCTTCTCGCTGGTCAGTTCCCCCCATCTTCCCCAGCCAATCCCACTGCCCCGGACCCTCCCCCCGATCTCCCCTGGCCAGCCCCGCTGCCTCCCCCCCCGGCCAGCCCTGCTTCCCGTCAGTCGGTGTCCCCCCCTCCTCCCGGCCAGACCCACTCCCCTCCCGGCCGGCCCCCCCGCCCCATCTGAGATCAAGTGTGTCCAGTATTTTTTTGAAGCCTTCTGGTAACCTCAGCTACAGCCCCTAGTATGAACAGGGCTGCAACCCCAGCCCCTTTCACCACCACCCCTCCCTCCCACAGCCAAAAGGCCCTTCCCAGCACCAGCATTTCCTGGAGGGCCCAGCCTGGAGAGTCCCCAGAGACTCCTGGAAACAACTGGACAAGTTGTCCCCGGTTTGCCTTCTCCAGCTCCATCTCCTCTTGCATCAGCCCCCACCCCTGCGCTGGGCCTGTGCTCCCTGCCCAGAGAGCGACACACCCAGCACCTCACCTGTTCCATCCCAGGCTTCTCATTCTAGCCTGGCCTGGACAGCTGGGGTGGGGGCAAATGAGAAGGTGGGAGAAGGAGGGGGAGGGGATGTGGTGGGGGTGGGGGTGGGGCTGTGGCTGCGGGTGGGCGGGGAGGGGTAGGAAGTGAAAATGAATCATGTTAAACGGAAGCTGTGACTGAGCTTTAATTAGCAGAAAAGTTCCCTGTGAGCAGGGGCCTCTCCTGCTGCTGCCCACAGAGTTCAGTTCCCAGGCACAGTGAGGGGGTGGGATCGAGGACGGGGGTAGAAGGCTGGGGGAAGAGGCTTGTGGGTCAGTGGGATGATGGGTCAATGGAGTGGGGTCAGGGAAGGCATGTCTATCAGTGGACAGGGCCAGATTAAGACCTTTAGAGGCCCTAAGCACTGAAAAGATTATGGTGCCCCCCCAATATGTAATTCAAAATAAAAACAATACTGTACCGTAAAATCTCATTTTTTTTGGTGGCCCTGCTTTGCTGGTGCCGTAAGCACATGCTTAGTCTGCCTATTGGGTAATCCAGCCCGGGGGGGGAGGGGGCAGAGGCATGTGGGTCGGTGGGGGGGCAGAGGCATGTCCATCAGTGGTAGAGGCATGTGGGTCAGTGGGGGGTAGAGGCATTTGGGTTAGTTGGGGGGCAGAGGCATATGGGTCAGTGAGGGGCAGAGGCATGTGGGTCAGTGGCTCCATGTCACCTAGTGAATTGTACCCTGCAACCCCCATGAGCTGCATCTCTATCAAGCCCCTGCCCCCGGTGATCAGGCCACAAACAAGCTGCCAAAGGACCCTCGAGTGGCTGGGGATGCTGGGTGTCAGGGTGTGGGAGGAGCTATGTGTGGGGGGTGCCCCTAGGCTGCTCTGGCTCCACTGCTGTGCCCTCTGGCTCCGCTGGGCTGGGGTTGCTGTGCTGGCAGCCCTGTGCTGCTGGAACCCAGCTGCGACCAAGTCACCTCAGCGTCTTTGAGGCCCCCTCAGGCAGAGGCTGAGCCAGTGGGCTGGGAGAGGAGCTGGGAGAGAACCAGGAGTCCTGACGCCCAGCCCCGGCTCTACCCACTAGATTCTAGCCCAGAATAACAGTGAACCCAGGTCAGGCCTTCCAGCAGACACCCCGACCTCATGCAGGGTGAGGGGGAGGCTTGTCGCTCCCATTTTACAGCAGGGGAAACTGAGGCTGGTGAGTGTTCTTAGAGCCAGCTGAATGGCACCAGACCTTAGCTCAGCCTTTCCATGGGTTAGCGCTGGTCTCAGGCCCCTGAACTCTGTCTGTTTGGTGCTGGAGGATGGGGGGTGCGAGGCAGGGCTAATAGGACAGACTGGGAGTGCGGGATTGACCCCTTGGAGCCAACATGGGCAGCCCAGACATGGGGCACATGGCAGCCTGGCCATGGGGCATGTGGCAGCCCTGACCTGGGTCACGTGGCCTAGGGGAGTGGGGCGCTGACAGGCTGGAAGCTGGTGGCTGTGGTTCTGTTTCCTCAAAGTCACTTCCACCCACTGCAGGCTCAGGGGTGTGATTCACCCTGTCAGCCACCCTCTGGCCGGCGGGCCAGGTGGGAGACCCTGAGACCACGTCACCTCCCGGGAGAGATCTGCCCTTCGCCCCCCATATGGGCACTGAGCCCTGCACCAACCGTCCCCTTCTGTGGGAGAGAGGGGGCGAGGGAACAGCTACCCGGGGCTCAGGTTAGCTTGGGGAACTCACACGTTCATCTCTTAGTGAGGCATTGTCTGGCCCAAACATCACTCCAGAGCCTCCTTCCCCCCCCGCAGTTACCTGCCCCTCCATGGGCTGCCCCTTCCCCTAGGATACCCACCCCTCCATGGGCTGCCCCCTTCTCCTGGGATACCCACCCCTCCATGGGATGCCTCCTTCCCCTGGGATACCTGCCCCTCCACAGGCTGCCCCTTCCCCTGGGATACCCGCACCTCCATGGGCTGCCCCTCCACATCATTCCTGAGCCCCCACCCAAACACACAGGCTCTGCCCTGACCCTTTGGCTCCCCAGAGCCATGCACACAGCACCCCTGCTGTCCTGCTGCCCCCCGACATGCAGCCAGCTCTGGGGCACGGCGAGCCACACAGTAGCTCCAGGCAGTTCATGAGGCTTCCCCCTCTGGGGCTAACATGGGCCCTAGTCACTGGCTGCTGGTGGAGATGTCAGCCCCAGGCTGGCCTGGGCCACGTGGTGGGGTCTCTTGGGGGGTACAGAAGCCCACCCTGGTGAGCTTGTTCCCCGCCTTGTCCGCAGAGCCAGAGCAGCCCTGGCCTGGCATGGTGCTGTGCTGCCCCCTGCTGGGGGCACAGGGGCCTTGCCCCTGCAGGGAGCCTGGCCCTGCTGATCCCTGACTCGAAGCTTTGCTAGGGAGTCCACGGTCACCAGGGCCAAACGGGAGAGAGGCCTAATGGAGCGGCGATGGCACGGGGCCCTCGCTAATCTCTGCTGAGGCCAGGGGAGCCGTGCCCTCCCTGGCACCCTGGCACCTTGGTTCAGGCCAGGTTCCCACGGGTATGTAGGTGCCTAACTTCTGGTTTCTGCTAGACCAGACTAACACGGCTACATTTCTATTACTAACTTCTAGTGATTCAACTTAAAAACCAGCGACTAATCCTGCAGCACCTTTGAGACTAACCAACCACATAGAAAAAAACCACAGCAAGCGAATGGTCTGGTAGCACTTTATAGACTAACAAAACATGTAGATGGTATCATGAGCTTTCGTGGGCACAACCCACTTCTTCAGATGAATGGAGTTCGAGGGGGTCCAGTTTTCAAATAAATAGCACAGAGAGGGGATGGGAGGGGAGGAAAAAGAAGAGAAAAAAGGTCAGTTAGAGCAGTGTTTTTCAACCTTTTTTTGTAAAGTACTCCCTTTAATTAAAAAAAAAAAAGTACCCCCCAGTACCTACAGTTTTCAGACACACAAAATTTTTTTCTACCATAGCAACACCTTTGTTTAAATGACTTAATCGTACCCGGGTGGGCAATGAAATTTCTGGGTGTAAAAAGTACAAAAATAATAAAGTGCTATAAAACTTAAAACAAAAATTCAGTTTTCTCCGTATTTCAGTTGTGTTGATGTACCCCCCAGACTTCTCTCGAGTACCCTTAAGAGTACTCATACCACTGGTTGAGAAACACTGAGTTAGAGTGTCCATGCTAAATGAAGCTGGTAAGAGCACTTAGTACCCACACTAAGGACCCTTTGTTTCGTTTTTTATGCCATTAGGATGGGGAACATAGCGGGCCATCCCACCAACGGCTTTGCTTTGACTTCTGTTGTAGGAATCACACGTGTAAATGGAATTAAGTTCTGTAGCTTTCCTGTGGAGCTGGCTTTTGAAATTGATTTGCGATAATGCCCTGATTTTGAGAGCCAGGAATGAGTGCTGAAGAAGTGTGCTATGCCCATAAAATCCCATGACACCACCTACATGTTTTGTGAGTCTCTAAGGGGCTGCAGGACTATTGGTTGTTTTTTAAGTTTTTCCTGAGACTCACTCGGCTCCCGCTCTGAGATTTTTTATTCTAGTGATTCAGTGGGACTTTGGTGCTGAAAGCCAGCCCTTAGTCTGCCATGCCTCAGTTTCCCTCCTGCACTGGGGACAGTGGCTCTGCAGAGAGGTGTGAGGATAAAGGCACTGAGGCCTGTGAGGAGCCCAGGCACTGCAGGGTGAAACCCACTTTACCTCGAGCAGGCAGGCGGGGGAAGACATGGGTTTGGGTGTGGCCCACAGCAGAGCACGCAGAGCCAGCTCTTCCTTCCTCCCCAGAGCCCACAAGCCGACTGTTGCCGCTGTGGCTTTTATCCCGTTCAACACTGCGCTCTGCTCTCACCGTGCTGTGACACAGGTACGTGACCAACTGCCGCACAGCTGTGCTAGGTGTGCCGCGGCGGGGGCCTGCCCTCCTCAGCAAGCCAGGCACTTGCCCACCACAGCTTGGGGCAGCTCTGCCTATCTGTGCCGGGGCAGCAGCACCACCGGGCCCCGGGCTACTGAAACTGCCAGCCCAGAGAGGCCCGTGTGCCCCTGTCCTAGGAGGGGCAGGGCTGGGTGGGCACCACAGTGCCCTGCGCTAGCAGGGAGCCCCTGGGTCATAGTGATGAGGCACTATGTCGACACTATCCCATCCCTACTCCCCCCATGTGCTGCCTGCTTATGCTGAGCAATCCCAGCTCGGCGGGCCAGGCTCAGCCCAGAAGGGCTTGGCATGACGCCCACCTTGTCTCTAGGGGTATTGGGAATGGCTGCAGTGAGTGGCACGGGGCAGGAGAGCTCACTTCCCCCTCCTCTCTGGAGACAGCAGCATCCCCGGGGGCAGGTGTTTTTGTGACTCCTCTGCCCTGCCCTGCCCTGCCCTGCCATGTGCTTCTCCAGAGCCCAGCTGCTGCGAGTGGTGCCGCAGGGCTGCCGACCTGAGGGCTGGGAGAGACCATGGCTTGCAGCCCACAGAAAACACTGCAGAGCCCAGGACACGGGCTGCTCCCAGAGTTACTGCTACACTGCAGCCCATCCCCTGCACTGCCTGTTCTCCCCTACTCACTGCCCACTGCCACCCCTGGCACTGACAGACCCATCCCCTGCACTGCCCTGCTCTCCCCCCAGCAGTGCCAGCCCCATCCCCTGCTCTGCTAAGACAGGATGTTGGGTGGAATGTGATGGGGGCAGAACAAGGCCAAGCAGTTGGCCAGGTTTCCAGCGAACCTGGGCGCCATCGCTTGCAGGCAGTGTCAAAGGCTCCGGGCCCAGGGAGAGGTGAGTGTCCAGCCTGGCCTGGCGCCTGGCAATGCCGATTTGGGTGGGGGTGCTGGGGAATGGAAGTTCCCTGAGCCTGGCAGACTTTGCCTTGGGACTTGGGCACCCGTCCTAGGGGGTGAGTGGGGAGTGCTCAGTGTACTCTGCAGACCCACATTAGTGCCGTGGGAAGCCGTGTTCACCTCCCCTGGCAAGAGGGTGGGGATGAGGACCCAGGAGTCCTGGATCTCAGTCCTTCCTGCCCCTGCTCTAGTGTCCTGGCCCCACTCTCACCTGGAGCGGACAGTAGGACCCCGGAGTCCTGGCTCTAATCACTAGAGCAGCGGGTCTCAGAGAGCGGGCCAGGACCCCAAAGTGGGTCGAGAGGCAATCCTATTTGAACGGGGTCACCAAGGCTGGCTTCGATTTTCTGGGGCCCGACAGCTTCAAGCCCTGGCAGGGGTGCTCCGACTGTGGCCCCTCCACCCAGGGTGCTGGGCTCGTGTGGGCTCAGGCATCGCCCCTCCCTGCCCCCCCGGGGCTGTCAGAAGGGGATGGCCGTGCAATGAGTTTGTTTGAGAGGCCCCCTCTAGACTAGCCACCCTCCCAGCCCTGCAGCAGCCAGGACTTTGCAGGGGTTCCCTAGACCAGCCTTCCAGCGCCACCTGCTGCCCCAACAGGCCACCTGTTCTACAGAAAAAAGCAACAATTGGTCCTGTAGCACTTTGTAGACGAACAGAACATGTAGACGGTATCATGCGCTTTCGTGGGCGCAGCCCACTTCTTCAGATGACCGGAGTTTTGAGTTTAGGATGTGCAGACCCAAAATAAATAGGGGAGGGGAGAGGGGGGTTGGGAGACAGGGAGCAGAGGGTATAGAAAATCAGGAAGGTACAGGGAATCAGTAAGTATCTTACAGTAAGTATTTTACAGAGGCCAGCCCCTGGCTTAAGCATTTATTCGCAACTGGAACGTGTTTTGGTGAAACACAAGAAAGAACAAAATCCAGGCCAGTGATCATGTCGAAACAGAGAGACACTGCAAAGCAAACGGAGTTCAAATTCTGGAGGCAAAATCTTTGAGTCTCAGGAAAGGGGGAATTTCTCCCGTAGTCCTGCTGTGTGCTGGATATTCGCTGTTCCTGGTTTGAAGCCAGACAGACCCGCAGCGGGGGGAGGAGGGGAGGACAGAAATGTGGGAGAAATGCAGCATTTGTGGCTGTGCTTGGACCACCGAACAGAAGGCTGCGTTAGGCTGGCAGATCGGACATAACGCCGGCACTCACAGTAACACGAAGGGAAGGGTACATAAGGTTTTTACGTGCCCCTGCTGTGCTGCCCACTGGCTGTGCCCACTGATGAGCTGGGCTTGGGTGCCAAGGCCAGGAGGGTTTTCAAGGCTCACAAATGAAAAACAAATGTAAGCAGGGTCTGAAGGAATGTGTCCATTACCGCTAAGGGGAGGAGAGACCCTGCCTGTGCCTATGTAAATACAGTTTGCTCCTGCTTTGCTTAGATTTGTTAGCTATTCAGCAAGCAGAGTTGTATTTTGCTCATTGTAATCAACTTAATTTGTGGCCCAACACCAGCTCGGTCTGTATTATATACAGGGACAGCTGAAATACGGCCACCAATGTTTGTAATGTTGTGGGAATATAGAAAAGTCAGATTGTGCTACATTATTCCCAATGAAAGGGCTCACAGTTTGGCACAGAGAAACTTGCTAAGCAGGGGCTCCACTTCCAGAGCTCTGTGAGGGAAGGTTGTTTGGTCAGCAGGCTATAATGTGGCCTCCCCTGCCTGGACTGGTTTGACCTGTCCCCCCTTCCCGAAGAACAGAGCTAAATAGGCCATTAGGTGCCTCTTATATTAATGGTGCTGGGGTGGTGTTTCTTCTACCCGGTGTGCTCAGAGCTGAAATCACTGGAAGCTGAATTCCCTTGAGACCAGTGGGCAGAAGTCACAGCCAAGGAGTGGGAGGCAGTGGACGGTGACTGGGGTGGCGGCGGAGAGATGCGGGGAGCAGCGGTGGCAGGATGAGCCGTTAGAGGGTGGAGAGGGATGAGTGGCCAGCAGGGCGGCAGCAGACAGCAGTGACCAGCCGAGGGGGTAAGATGCCGCTTTACCTCCCCCTGCCAGGAGGGGAGGTAGACTCTGCGGATGACCCTCTGAGCTCTGGTCTGCCCTGACCGAGGGCAGCCACTGGGAGTGGGGTGCAGAGAAGAGTAGGGCATGTGAAGGGAACATTTACATTGCTGGACATAAGAACCCAAGAGGAAAAGGACACTGACCAGCTGACTTGGGGTGGGACTGTTACCCCTGGGTTCTGTTTATGAACTCTGTTTGTGGTAAACCTTAAAAAACAACAAATAGAGTTGCAGCACCTTAAAGACTAACAAAATATGTAGATGGTATCATGAGCTTTCATGGGCACAAAGAAGTGGGTTTTGCCCATAAAAGCTCACAATACCATCTACATGTTTTGTTAGTCTTTAAGGTGCCACTAGACTATTCGTTTTTTGTTGTTTTTTTTCCCCGTTATAGACTAACTCAGTTCCCCCTCTGAAACTTCTGCTTGTGGTGTTTCTCCAAATTAATGACAAGTTACTTCCCTTTCTGTTAATAAAAGTTTCTTTTTTACACTGACTCTGTGCTTGCAAGTGGGGAAGCAGTGACCCACAGAGGCGCCCAGGGCTGGTGTGTGAATTTCCCAGGTTACTAGGTGGGGCTTGGGCCAGTTCTGTGTTGGATGGATAGAGAGGAACCCCTAGATCAGTGGTTCTCAAAGTGTGCTCTGTAGACCCCTAGTCTATCATGCAGGTGGTCTGCAGGCTTGGGGCTTGCCCTCCTGCCCCACAGCAGGGAGCCTGTGCTGGCACTCGAGCCCCACACCTGCCCATGAGGTTGGAACGCCAGCGCTGGCTTTCTGCTGCAGGGGAGGTAGGGGGAATGAGTTTCGCAGGCCAGATCCAGCTTGTGGGGGGAGGAAGCGGCTCCACATGCTGCAGCTCTCCCTCCCCCCCAGCTGGGAAAATAGCAGCACAGGAAATGGCTCACCTGGAAGCTTTCCCTGGAGCTCCCATTGACTGGAATCACCACCAGTGGAAGCAGCAGAGGGCAATGCCTGGGGGCGGTGGGAGGCATGGAGCCAGGTAAGCATCCCCCATCCCCATCCTTCCCTTCAACCTGCTCCTGCACCCAACCACCCACCCAGACCTTGCACCCTCCCCCACCCATTTTGTCATGGCAGGTGATTGGCTGGTGGTCTGTGTAAAAGTCTGCGTTGAGTGGGGAGGGCTGCGGGCCGAAAAGTTTGAGAACCACTGATCTAGATCTTGAACCCAGCCCTGGCTGCTGCTGGCGCTACCCGGCTGAAGGGGTTACACACAGTTCCTTGGACAAGAGCAAGGAAGAGCCGGGACACTGTGAGGGTTTCAGGGGAAAGGTGGGGCAGCCTGGGATTTTTTTTTGGCAGTCTCTTTAAGAACCCCACAGAGGGAGCAGGTGGGGGGCAGTTTCTCTGCTCACTATTCTGACAGCCAGTAAGGCCTAATACTTGCCCTATTGGTTTTGGTCCATTGCTTTCTGGCCCCCTAGTTTGTTTATTAAATTCCACTTCAACACAGCCCTTGGGTTGTACCAGCAGGCTGTGCTTTGCTTGCACTGACTTGGCCTTGTTTGCTCAAACAGGCACCAAGCTCAATTAGTGTCAGAGCAGCAGCACAGAGAGAGAGGACAGGGTCTTGAAACCTTCCCCTCCTCCCACCAGGTAGGTCTCCTCCCCCTGAGCATTGTGGGAAAGGCAGGTAGCTCATGACTCTTTGGCTAAGACCCCTGGCTTGAGGCGCACGTCCGTGGAGCTGGTGACAAGGCTGGGCAGAGCCCAGTAGCTCAGCTGGGAATCCGAGCTGGGGCCTAGGAGTCCAACAGGAATAGAGTCTGAAGATGGCTGTGTCTCATGGCAGAGGGGCTGGCTGATCTGGCCTATCTCCTCCCTTATGGGCTGGTGCCAGGCTGAGCACCCTCTGGGGCAGGAATCCCGCCCTTACCCCACCTGGCACAGGGCAGGGGCCACATTGAAATTCACAAGCATAACGGCTAGGGAAGGGACTAGAACCTGCAGCACTGAAATGCAGCAGCCAGATCTCCCAGAGCTCCCTTCAGCTTGCTCGGGGAAGAGCAGGGAAGCCCCCTGCCCGGCTGCCCTTCCCTGCACGCTGAGGAGAGTGGGAGCTGCTGGACCCTGAGGCCTGCAGAACTTGGATCTGAGCTGGATTGTTTAGTCCCAAGTGGCTCAGTGAACTCCGAGCAGCTGAACACGGTTTAGAATGGAAACTGCCCCCTCCCTGCATGCTTCTGAGCCCCACTGTGCTGTCCTCACTCCCACGCCCCTTCTGAGCCCCGCCCCATCCTTTCCTGTCTGTTCCCACTCCCCTTTCCCCCTGTGCCACATCCCATCCTTCCCGACCCCTACCCCACCTCAACCCCACTGCACCATCCTGTCCCATCCTTCCCTCCCCCATCCCCAGCTGTGCTCATACCCTTCACTGCTCCTTTCCCCACCCTACCATGGGTGGGTGGATACCCCATCACTGACCATTTCGCAGGCCAGAGGGGATCCTTTTCTAACCTCTGCTGTAGGGATCCTTTGTGGGCAGGGCTCTGGCCCATGTGACACAGGAAATCAAACTAGGTCACAATGGGCACCGCTCACTAGTGAACCTGGACAGGTGCTGCGTCCTGCCTGGGGCGGGGGTGGGGCGGCTCTTTCCCAGTTGGGGCTCTGCCAAGGCTGCCTTACAGCCTCCCCCCAAATCCGTTCCCCTCTGCTGGTGCCTCTGACTAGCTGCCTATCACTGTGCAGTGGGGCGGGGAGCACCCCAAGGCTGTCTGGATGGGCCAAACATCTTAACAGAACGGTGTGTTGCAGGCTGCTCCCACCAGGGACCACTCAGCCTCGGGGTGGTGACCCCAGGTGACACAGCGACAGCAGCAGATGGGGGTGCTGTGAACTGGACATGGCGCCTCATCCAGCTCTCCCTGCTGGACTCCCACGCCCACCGATGGTGCCGCATGGCTTGGGGGCGAGCTCCAAGGCAAACCAACCACTTCTGCCTAAGCACCTATGCTTGCTGGTACTTGGAGCTGGCTGAAGGGGAGCCTGTGTTCGGGCTGCATGGGGGCTGCAGAGAGAGATCCTTGCCCCACAGTTCTCCCCACTGTTGGTGCTACAGCAGCAAGGTTTCATTGCCAAGTGCTGCCTCAGCTGGTGGGGTAGGGGCATGCATGCCTTGAGGAGCACCCACCCTCAGACTCAGATCCAGGCTCAGTGTCACAGCTCCAGTTTGAACAACCCTGGGCCATTTTCCTGACATCTCCATTAGCCCCAGAACCAATGGGACTTCCCAGCTGTCCTTCCTCCCCCGTCCCTGTTCTCCACCTTCACAGAGTGAGGAGGGCGGGACTTCGGAGAAGGGGTAGGGCAGGGCCTCAGAGAAGGGGCTGGGAAGGAGGAGAGGCAAAGGTATTTGGGTCTGAAGTAGATCCTGGATTGACTTCAGTTCAAAAAGTGATCTTGGGCTTAAAAGGGTTGGAGATCACTGCTCTAAGGTTCCTCCTCCCATCCCCCAACCATTGTGACTCCAGCCAGCCACCCAGCCTTGGGAATCCCACCTGGGCTCAGCCAAATGGGCAACATCCACACCAGGGCTCACCTCTGTCCCTCTCCACACCCCTGGCTGATTGTCTCTGCGGTAATGGGGTAAGCCCCTAGGTTGCCTTCTGGCCACCAGCTGCAGCTTACATCAGGAACAGACCTGCTCTAGTGCTCACTGATTAAGGATAAAAGCCAAATTAACAGTTGGGTTGATATTTTGCAATTAAAAAGTATACCTGCCAGCCTCCCGCTGCCCCCGCACCTGCAGGCTGAGCAGCTGCGGGGATTATTCACTCCATAGCCGAGTGGGGAGTAGTTATCGCTTTTATCCTTTCAGGCTGAAACACAAACACAGGCTGAGAAAAGCTCCTCTCCAAAGAACCCAATTTAAACAAGTCTGGAAGCAAAGCCCAGAAGGGGATTGCACAGCCAAAGCCTCAATTGCAGCCTTCCAGCCACAAAGTGCCTTGGAAAGCATGGAAAGAAAGAAAAGCAACTCACGCCACAGGGTGCCTGCTGCGTGTGAGGCGCAAACGCAAGCGCTGCCTGCCCTTCAAAGCTCTCAAGCCTGACATTCTGGAATAAGGTTTCCATCAGGTGGTCTGTATTTCACAGCCAACGTGAAATAGACAACACACAATTTGCTGAAGCTATTGACAGAACTGTGCTGCTCCTTAAGATGCCATGAAGGGTCAACAGCGTCAGACGCTTCTCCAGCCTGGTGGGAAGGATGTTCGGCTTCCAGGCTGCTCAAAGTGCTCTGTGCATAAATAAAGGGGCTTTCGAACTCTGTCTGACAAGCACAGCTGCAGGCCTTGGAACCCTTTGTGCTTTAAAAAATTTAGTCACAGGCAGCAAAGATAAACAATGTATCGTATGAGTTATGAGAACCCCAGGAATGCAGGGATCTGGGAAGGGTTATTTGAGTTTATTCTCCTCCCTCCCCCAAAATCAGACACTTTTACCTGGATGAATTCTGGCAGGGGCTTGACGTGTTTCTTTCCCTTTACAGTCCCCAAAATACAATTGTGGGACTATTTTAAACTGGCAGCTAGCCAATACAATCAAAGCAAAGATAGCAACACTAACACTTTCTGCACCGAGGCACTCATGCTTCTTTAAAGCCCTTCCCAAACTGGCATTGTCCGAGGGCCCATTCAAACCACGAGCTCTCACTTCAGCTCAAGCAGCACAGCACTAAGCACCAACAAATCAACCCATCCCAACATCTATGTTCTTGGCTTTCAGAAGCCAAACTCTGGTCCGTGGCCTGCTGACTTGTAAGCCTAGGTCTGGCAGACGCATATTTAACATTATGTGCATGTAGAATCCCATTCAATGGGACCACTCGTGCCTACAGAGCAGCACATTTAGATAAACCTTTGCACAACAAGGTTCCAGTACCTTCTTTGCTGACTCCGGGCCAAAGCTCGCTGCTGGCATAATTGCCATGGCGCCAGGATACAGCTCTGACAGTTTCCCCTGGCTGATAAGAACAGCCAGACTGGGTCAGGCCAAAGGTCCATCTAGCTCGCTATCCTGTCTTCCAACAGTGGCCAATGCCAGGTGCCACAGAGGAAATCAACAGAACAGGTAATCAACTGATACATTCTGTTGCCCATTCCCAATTTCTGATAAACAGAGGCTAGGGACGCCATCCCTGACCACACTGGCTAAAACACCATTCCCCTGAATTTACCTAGCTCTTTTTTAAACCCTAATGGTATCATCCTGTTTTAAATTTTGTGTCCCAGGCTTCAAAATTATGAGGATTTTTTTTCTTTCATTCATTAAAGATTTTAAAAATAGCTGCCAAAAGAAAAGTGTGAAGAATTACAGACAAGTGTTCAAGGAACATCACAATCTGTTTATACTGAGCTGATAACAGGTTCACATTTTCAACAGCTAGGAAGTGACTTTGGGTGGTGAGCTCCTTTGATTGACATTTGAGGCCAGGTCTAAACTAGCTGAAAAGCTGGTAGCGGGCAACTCCAGCTACGTAGAATATGTAGCTTGGCAGCGTCCTCACAGCAGGAGGCCAAAGGAGCTAACGCTTCCATCAGCTTCCCTTACTCCTTACAACTGAGGAGTACAGCGCAAGCCAGCGCTTCCCTAGGTGTTCAATTTACAGGTCTATACTAGACCTGCTAAATCAAACGCCAAAATGTCAATCTCTAGCACAGCGAGTGATGACGTGCTCTGAGATTAGACTCACAAGTGCCTCATTCACTTATGAAAAGGGATTTAAGCCTTGGCTGTTGAGGGAACACAATGACAGTGTTTGATACCATGTTTTACAGACTTCCAAGGCTGAAGATTAGGTTAGCTAGAGTGATTGGTATTTTGTTTACACGCAAGGTCAGAGTACATTATAAACACTAACACTAAGCTGTATACACGGAGGAAGACACTGACAGAGATGCAGTAGCTACTACACTTCAGACTCAAAATTAGATTCATTAAAATTGAGTATTTGGCACAAGATAAAGCTGGGCTTGGTTTTGTGGAATCTTGCTGTTTTACCAGATAATGGAACTGACATTTAAATCTTTAACTGCATTTCCTAATGCTGTATTGCTCTGGGAAACCGAGAAATGATTGATGGGCATGACTGGAACTCAGGTTAATGCAGCTGTTTAAGAATTGTGTCAGCAGTCGTGTAACCTGCCAGCAAGGACACACTTATTCCAGTAGGTTGCCTTAGTTTCAAACCCTTCCCAAGTGATATAAACCAAACCAACAAAGTCTCAGAGGGGTAGCTTTGCTAGTCTGCATCTGAAAAAACAAGGAATCCAGTGGCACCTTAAGCTATGTCTACACTGCAACAAAATAGTATCCCGAAATACCTATCCCACATCTTCACAGCTAGCCCATTATTTCAGGCTCGTTATGCCAATGTCCCTGTAAACCTCATTCCACAAGGAGTAAGGGACGTTTCAGAATAGTGCTTTATTTTATGATTTGGCACTGTGTAGACAGCGCCAAATGACAAAATAAGCTATTTCAAAATAGCATTGAAATAAGATAATAAAATTGCGTATCTTATTTCGAGTTGTGGTGCAGTGCAGACACACCCTTAAGGGTATTGTTTATTGGGACATAAGCTTTCGTGGATTAAAATTCACTTCATCATGTCGGAGGCCAGGTCTACACTGGCAGAGAAAATCGATGCAAGGTATGCAACTTCAGCTACGTGCACTGATTTTCTGGGGTGGCCCCATAGCCGGAGGTTCATGGAAGAAATGCTCCCGTCAACTTCTCTTACTCCTCGAGCAGAGCACCAGCACCGATGGGGGCACCCTCAGCACTTTACTAGACCCACTAAATCAAACCCCAGATGATCAACTGCCAGAGCGTGGATCCTCCAGCAAGTGGAAACATGGCCTAAGGTGCTACAGGACTCCTTGCTGTTTTTTGCAAACCAGCCAAGGCCCTTTGGATACTGGACTCTGTGTCCACAAGCATTCTACCCATGCAACTAGAGTGGCTGTAATTCAGACCTTCACCTACATTTAAAAAAAAAAAAAAAAAAAAAAAGTCTTTCCCCACACAAAGCCAAAGGCTCCTATGTAATTTGAGCACTGGAAATGTTACCTACAGCCCAAAATCAATTTGTGTTGCTCTGATTGCTGCTAGTGGGGGCTTATTTTCCTGTTGCTAGACTGGACCAATTACCTCCTTAAATCAGAGTGTATTCTCCAGTGCACAGCCTTGTTAAAAGGCATACACAGCTCAGTCACACCAATCTCACTACAATCTAGAAGTCACCAGTCAGCACTGAAGGTAATGTAATCTACCATTTGAGATGATGGAATTCTTGACAGCAGACAGTACTGCTTAAAGGATTAGCAGAGATGCTATATAAAGGTTATGTTTTCTCTTCATTTTCATGCTGAAGGACAAAGAAAATAAAATGGCCTGTTAAAATGGTATAAAATGAAAAGGCAGTCTCAGAAACTCAAAAAGCAGATTTTATTTCAATACAAACAAAAGTAAAGTCATGGCCATCTTGTAGGAACAGAAATATCAAAACAAACACAAAATCTCAAGCTCAGGTTATTTTCACCTCTGAGAAACTAACTACACTCTTAACTGTCTCTCTTTTCTCTATAGGCTCACTAGTTCAGCTTTATGCAGTGTAACATTACACAGGTGCAAAGCAAATACAAATTCACAAAAGCACCTGAAGTGTAACCAAAGCAGTTCCCTCCAGCACACTGGTTGATGAGTATTTGGCAAGGTTTTCCAACAGCTTCCATTCTTCTTAACGAATCCTGGGCAATCTTGAAAATCAGGTACATGTTTTGGGACCTGGATTTTCAGAACTACACCTAAGTAGTGGCAGGAATTGTCCAATGGCTATTAGCTAGTTACACTGTTTCTAATGGCCCACAATAGAAAGTTGTAACTTTTAGCCCATCCTTAACACTTCCAAAAAAACCCAAACAAACCCCTTGAGAAAATAAAACTTTAGATGAAATGCACTTTAATGTAAACCAGAGTAACTGTTGCCAACAGGCTTCTCAAACTTCCCCTTGTTCTTAACCCTGGAGGAGCATCAAGCTGCTGGGTAGTTAGGTGAAGCTTTCCTCTAAGGAAGACCACCACTGATTTATCCAGCATACATTCTGCCCCAGCTCACTGCTATCCTGTGCCTTCACTCCCACTACCGCAAAGCTGCTGCGACATGCTGCCCTGCTGCCAGATGTGCTCAGACACCAATGACCTGGGCCCCGTGGCTCTCTGGGAGGAGTCACTTTCCAATCACCAGGTCTGGCTCTGATTTTGGAAACAAGCTGTATTTTCACACAAGACAGATGATGCCTGGGTGGTCTCTGACAGTGCAGCACTGGTTTCCAGTTCAGGATACTGGTGCCTTTGGGGTGTCTGTTTCAGCAAGAACACAGTGTTTTAGAATTGCGTATTCTGGACCAGACTCTCAGCCAGTGTAGAGAGGCATGGCTCCAATGAAGCCAATTCACCCTAGAAGAGGACCTTGCCCATTGTACACAGTCCCTGGATGTACCACTATTTAAGGCTGCATCTGGGTGTCAACATGAACCACTGTTTTCAAGGTATTAAGATTCAGTCACAGTTTTGGTCCAGGCTGAAACTAGGTCACAGGCAAACACCTTCCCAGCTGCCAGTCTGAGGGTGACAAATACTTTCTCACTCCACTTGAAGTGGTTCTGTTGTTGTTAAGAAATTTCACAGGCCATTAGTCTACAACCTCAACCAATGCTCCAGGGGCTTCAGAAGACATACAACAAAACAGCTTTCCTAAGCAAAGCAGCTACACATTTTCCATGAATTCACACAAGACTGAGACCTGACAGGGTAGTGACATCCACTTTGGGGCTGCAGACCTGCTGCATCAGGGGCCCTACCAGAGACGATTATGGCATAGTTTTATTCTGAAGCACACATGGGCCCTGACCCATTCCTGTGACTCCAAAGCCTGGAACAGGGCCAGGCTTCAGCACAGTTCACGAATACACCACTGCCAGAGTACTCTGCTTAGATGGAGCCCTCTGAACTGCTGTATTTGATGGGGGTGACAGACCAAATGAACTGATTGCTCACAAACTAAAGACAACAAACATGAAAGTGGGTTGGAAAGAATCAAAGGGATTGAGCCTCAAAATCCAAACACACAAATAAAATGCTACACAAAAACCCCTGTAGACGTTAGAGCATCACAGAGCTCATAACCTCAAGAGACAAGAGCACCTGTCTGCAGGATTCAGGAGCATTTTGCCTAAATCTGACAGGTCAGAAAGGAAATCAGAGTAGGCTGTCTCTTCTCCAAGATGTCCCCTTTCAAGTTAAGGTGTTATATTTCACAGGGGTAAGACAAAAACTCCCCTGCAGTTGCAGTAACTTATCTGAAGCCCACTAGATAAAAGATTGCTTGCTTCTTTTACAGTTAAGGCTGCCCAAGCTGCCAGACCCCTTCTGGGTATGCTTTGAAATGGGTGTGTGTACCTTATTTATTGCATGGATCCTTTAGATCAAAGCCCAACTCTGGTTCTGACAGTGTTAGCTGTAAGGTCACATGTGCATGTTGGTAAGGCCGTACTAAGATGAAAGGGAGGAGGGTAGGGACAGACTAGATAAGGTCAGAGCTTGTTAGTAGGAATGCGGAAGGTGACAGGCTGGGACAAGCAGACGAAAGGGGATTATTTTCAGGATCACATAGTAGGGGAAAGACATGCTGCCCTAAACCTGACTTCAAATTTCCTCGCTTTTTAATACAAGAGGGTGGGATTTTAGAAATGTGCAGTTTTGGCCTAACTGCTCCCAGTGAAGCTAAAGGCTCCCATTTGTACCACCAGGAGCAGTGAGGGTCTCTACATGTGGAAGTTTACACTAGAATAGCTCGAGCAGTCTAAGACCCTGTGTAGACATTCTGTCCTAGAATTCAGAGAGCCTTTTTCTCATTTAGCTTAATCCATTTTGGACACAAATTAAGCTTTAAACTAAATTAGGAAAGGGTACTCTTATTCAGCAGTAAATGTCCACAGAGGGAGGTAATCCAAAACAACTATTTCAGTGACGTTCATGCTGTAGGCAAGCCTGACAGCCAAACAAGGCCTTTGGGATATCTCACACAAGCTAATTCGGTTGTAGTTCCTGCCCTGATGCTGAGGGACACTCTCATGCTATGGCTACACTGTGGCCTTCTTCCAGAAAAGCTTATGCAAATGAAGCATGGTGTGGCATATCGCTGTGCTTCATTTGCATAATTAATTAGCAGCCGCTTTTGTGCAAAAAGGAGCTGTGCAGATGGCTCCTTTTTGGGCAAAACCCCCTTATTGTGCAAGAGCCGTTCTTCCTCAAAAAAGCCTCTTGTGCAAAAGCAGCTGCTAATTAATTATGCAAATGAAGCACGGCAATATTCCATGCTATGCTTCATTTGCATAAGCTTTTCCGGAAGAAGGCTACAGTGTAGCCGTAGCCTCAGTGTCTGAATTCTGTGAACCTTCCTGCCTCCACAAATCTGAGGAAAAGCATCTGAATAGCTATCCTAGAAGTCCCATGACTATCTATCCTTTGGAGGCAAACATGTAGGCTTAACAGTATACTGCAAAATACATTCTATGGAGGTACTACACACTGTGCCAATGAATTCGGAGGTTAACAATATGGTGCCATTACATACAATTGTTAGGGAGAGTTATTCCACATGCACTGGGATTTGTAGACTAGATTTAATTGCCAAATTAAAAAGATGTATAGTGTAAGGTTTAGATGTATAGTTTACTTTGCTGCTAAGAAATTGACTGTCCTCAAGAGAAATTATATGTTCAAGTTGCAACTGCCCACAAAGTTTCATAATAGAGCTGATGCTCATCTTGGGAATGTGCTATTTACCCATTATCACAAGTTTTCAGATATTTCTCTCATTGGGTTTGCAATGGGATCTCCTAAGCTGCAATGCCAGACATGTAACACTGAAATCACTATTTGAGATTTCTGAAGAGTGTCTCATGGATGCAACAATAGGTGCATGAAGAGCTCACTAACCAGGGCATGTTTGTATTTCTTGTCAGAATGGCAGACAGGGATTTTGTTACACTTTCCTTTTGACCAAAAACACTTCACTGCCTCAAAGGGCTAGTCCTATATTGGTTTCCATGGTGACAACCTGGTGTCAAGCACAGAATTATTCTTCCAGTGCAAGATCAAGCAGTCATTCTTGTCTAAGAGCAAGGAGGGGCCTTTGCTTTTTATTCTTGTGTGTGGTGGAGGGGAAACAGGACACAGCAGATGTGACGGCCCAGATACTAGGTCTGGCTGATATCAGCTGGCTCCAGCATCAGCATGATTCAAATATTTCCTAGTCTAATTAACAGAGCCTAAGGACAACTTGAAACTATGCTGATTACAGCAGTTCTCCAGGGGCTGCTGGGCCAAGGATGGCTGAAGTGTACCATGTTCTAGTAAGAGCCACTCCAGCACCCAAGAAGGGAGCAGGTGGTGTGAAATTCATTATGTTCACTTGAGGTCAGGGAAATTTCTAGCTCCCCTGTCCCCTGTGCACTGCTGGATACAGATTGGACAGAGCGAGGTACCAGGATCTAGCCAGATAACATTAAAGTGTGAGACTATCTAGCTCATCTGACACCGGGAGTTGGACTGGTGGATGTTCCAACATGTGTAACGTTCCTGACACTCCAGCCCTATCCTTATAAAAATCAACATCCCTCGCCTTCCCTGTGAATCACAAGAACATCCTCCTCAGAACTCAATGCCACAAAGTGCTCTGTGATGAAAGATAAAAACTCATGGCAAGCTCCCATTGCACAAGAGTCTGAGTGAGACCACAGATGGGTGCTAGGCCAGAGGTACTCAAGGAGCTGCTTGCACTGGGCACAGTGTGGAGAGATGCAGTGTTAGGGCTGCCAAGGCGTTTAAGCAGAATGCAGCCATTCTATTGACAAGGAAGCTAGTTTGCAGAATCCCCTTTTGGGCCTACACAAAACAATGAGAATATTTTGTTTTAAAAGTGTATTGCTTTGATTCCCCCATGCACCATCTACAGTCTGAATAGCAAGTGGATGGGCACAACAGGAGGGCCTAAGAGCTGCTGCTGATCTGACCAAGGGACACATGAGGACTAACACACATTCAAGGGCTCTAGAGAGAAACTTAAGAAGGAGCCAAATACGCAGATGCCCAATTCCCCTTCAGGGAGAGATGTACCACTTTGAGAGCTTACCCTCAGTGAAAGGGGACTCACATGGACCAGTGGTCTAACCTAGCACAGCAATCCCTGAGAGGAACGTTTCATCAATAACATACAGCGCTAAACAGCTATAACACATTTTAATCCCTAGACATGCAGGAGTCCAGCAGTGATTTAGGCTGAACACCCTAGAGGAGGTAACTTGCAGAGCATGCTCTTCCAGGTGGTTTAAACTCTGCTAGCTCCTTGGCACAGAGTTTGTTTTTGAAGGTCTGATCTCTGGTATCAAGGGGTTAACAGCATTCTAACTACCTTGGTCTGGGCAATTTCGAGGCAGCCAGGTATGTGAAGGACAGTTCTGCGGGAAGGTTAGGGCTACAAGTTCTTAGCCAACACGGAGGGAGTTTAGTCTGAATCTACTAATCAGCTAGCACCTCACTTTTCTACAGGAAAAAGATGTGGACTCAATTGCAGCCTTTTCTCCAGTCTTCAGTTACAAGCTCCTGCAATCAGATTAAAAAGAAAGCAATTTAAGATATCAATAATAGCAGTTCTAACATCATCCCACAGTTGTAAACATCAGATAAATTGCTTTGGACTCAATCTAGGTCCGTAAGTTATCATCCCCACCCTCAAAGTAAAAAACTGTTAAACCTTTGAGACACGTGTACTGTTCTTCCAGACTTGTGCTCAGAACCAGGCAGTTTGCAGTCTCACAAGGAGTCCAAAAGAGAAGTGTTTTGGAGACAAAATTCAAACTTCACTGAAGCTCTAAGCAGATAGTTTTAATGGGGCATTTTTCAAGTACTGTTCTGGCTTGAAAAGCAAGGATATTAGTTCTCTCTACTCTTATCTGCTACTTATGTGCATTTGTTTGTTATCTGTCTGCTTACTTTACTGACCAAACTACTCCTGCAAGCCAGCACAGCTGAGAGTGAGAGCTGGCTTCTGAATGACCAGATTAGTCAAACAGAGTTCCAGCTGCAGAATTTCTAATTCTTGGCAAAGCACAAGCCAGTGTGACTTTCAGATTCTTGCTGGGATTCTAAGATCTTTGTCTTCTTATTCTCTGTTTGTACAACCCTTAGCACCCCGAGATCCTGCTTGTAACAGTAATATACATAATAATATCATGAATTTGTAGATTTAACGGCTGAGGAAAACACATTTCCTTGGGAATTAATCATATCTGTCAGTCCTCCACTTCCACCTTGTGTTTTATGTAAAGCTGCTTTTGACAGAAGAACTGCATGGTGGGAAAAAGCAGTTGATTAGCATAGTGTATTATAACTGTCAGATTTTTCTTAAATCAGGTATTTCAAGCAGGCTGTTAGACATACTTTTGAAATGTATTTCTCAGTCAGCACCTCGAAGTTAGTTACATGAAACGTGACTTGCTAAATCAAAATCCAGTGATAAAAATGTGAGAACTACAGAAACTTCACACCAAGCTTTCCATTTAGGTGGAGTGTATTTTGCACTGCAAATAACTGTACCTATGATATTGTATCCTTCATTCATTCACACTTTTGCCCGGCAATTTACAGCAGGTGTCAAGTAAGTGTGTTTCAATGGGATCTCCTGCAAAGGCCTGCTTTTTTTAACTGGAAAATTCCTACTCAAAGGTAAACCCTAATAATGCTACTTTGCGCTTCTTCACCACCTTTCATGTGAGGATACTTTATGGTTCACATGTTTATCTTCTCAGAGACCCTGCAAAGTGGCTATTGCTGCATTCTATAGATAGCGAAACTGAGGCACTGGGGGTTTAAGTATCTTGTTAAGATCAAGCAGACAGTCTCTACAGCTATTGGGGCTCAAGCTGGGAACATATGCTCAGATCACAGATATTCTGTCACTGGCAAAAGTAAAAGACTTCTCACTACCATTTAAAGTAATGGCTACTTCAAAGGAATTCTCTTGCAAAATCTTCCTTCCTTTCAAATCACAGGCATCGCCAGAACAGGACAGCTTTATGGCCTGTCCATCATAGCTACAGTTTGACAAGAGAACAACAGCAGAAATGCTCAGTGGGTTACACCTCCATCTAGTTAGTGCTTGTTAAGGATGTGAGTGAGCAGTTAACTATTCAACTACCGGATAAGCATAAGCTTCCTTGAGTACTCAACTACTCGCTTCCCCCCTTGCTGCTTTCTGTATGAGAGGCAGCAAGAGAGGGAAAAACAGGAGCCAGTGCTGGAGGGAGCTGACTTACAAGCCGTTTCCCCCAGCACCCTTCCGCAGTGCCCCCTGCCCCTCTCCCTCCCTGCTGCGAAGCAGCTTCTGCTCACAGTGGGCTGAGGCTCGCCTCCGGCAAAGGCTGCTCTGGCAGCAGCCCCTACCCACGGCCAGCCCTGTCTGCCGCGAACAGGGGCTGCTGGACTCAGCACAAGTTGGGACTCCGCAGTCTGGCTCATGCTGGTCCAGAATACTGCACCTCTGCATTTTAAATGTAGCAAGAGCCCGGCTGGCAGCTCTTACTAACTACATTTAAAATGCAGAGCAGAAGTGCAGGTGGCTCCCGGAGTCTGCACAAGCCGGGGGTGCTCAGTGCCGACTTGAGCTGGCTTCAGGAGCTACCCATGCTGTGGCTCTGCAGAGCAGCCCTTATCAACTAATTGTGTAGTCGATACAAATTGAATCAACTAAACAATTAGCTAGATAACTGCAATTTAACATCCTTTGTGCTTGTTGCTAAGGGGCAAAATATTTTCAAGTAAGCATTCTGTAAGTACAGGAAACTCCTTCCCTAAGACCTGAATGGCATGGCTCATCACCAGGCTGTTTAATTATAGTTACTCTGAACTAGGAATGTTAAAATGTATAACTGCGGAAAATTTCAGTGGTTACATGGGGGAGAGAGCAGCTGGATCCCTGTGTGTACGGGCAGGCAGCAGGATGGGGCAACAGGCAGCTCCCTGGGAGCTGGTGCATGTGGACAGCTGGCATTTAAGCCATCTCCCCACATGTACCGGGAGCCTGCATTTATCCATGTACACTTTCACATCCCTACTCTGAACTAAGTGCTTTGGGGAGCGGGATTTTTGGACAAAGGGTTTTGGACAAACTGAATTGCATTTTAAAGAAAAAACCTTCTGAGGAGTCGTATGTGGCAAGAGTTGACAAGAACATAAGAGCTGCCATACTGGGTCAGACTATGTCCCCTCTTGCTCAGTATTGTCTCCAATGGCAGTCCCCACCAGAGCTTCGGGAGAGTGAATAGAACAGGGCAATTATGGAATAATTCACCCCTGCTTCTGGCAGTCACCTGTTTAGAATCAGCAAAAGCACAGGGTTGCATTCCTGACCATCTTGGCCAGGGGTCTCGGACTCGTGGCGCATCTGCAGCCCAAGCAGTTCCACAACATGACCCGCGCATAGCTGTTGGCACATGAATCTCTGTGCCCCTGGGGAAGGTTTCCATACCCTTTGCCCAAGTCCAGTCCTTGCACCACCCATACCCACCCTGCCTCTTCCCATCCCTGCTCTGCCTTCTCCCTCTCAATCTCGCCCTTTCCCCCCTGGGATTACAGGAGGCATAGGAGGGTGATAGCCGGGGTCAGTCCCTGCCCCACCATCCTGCACTCAGTGTGGCAGCAGATGCTGCAGAGAAGCAGAGTGATGCAGCAGCCTCTGCTCTGTTTCCATTTCCCAGACTATCCCAGTTGCTCCGCTTCACTGCAGCAGGGCCAGGGGATGCACGAGAACCAGGAGACGTTCTGCTAGAGAGGGGTGCCTGCTGGCCCACTAGTGGGATCTGAGGACTAACTGTGGCCCTAAGGTAAATGGAATTTGAGATCCCTGACCTTGGCTAATACCTATTGATTATTCTATCCTCCAACTTACACAATTCCTGCTTAAACCTAGTTACACCTTTGGCCATAACATCCCATGTCAACGAGTTCCACAGATTAGCTATATGAAAAGGCATTTCCTTTTGTTTGTATTAAGCCTGATGCCTGCTATGGTAAATAATGCTTCTGCTGGACTTAGCAGAGCATGGCTCTCCAGCTCACAAACACATGACACTGTCAGGAGGAGAGGGAGATGGACTATTCCATGCAGCTGCTGTTCCCATTATGTCCTGAAGGAAGAAAGCAGCATGCAGGAAATTCTCTACAAGCCAGGGACCCAGCATCAGGCTGTTTCTCCCTCTGTTCCCTGGGCTCTAGGGAGTAGAGGGTGCAGGTTCTGAGCTGTGCGGTGCCTCACACTTGTATCCTAAGGGTATGGGAGCAATGTCTCAGACTGGAGGGACAGACATATCTCCCAAGATGTGCTCATCTGGCACAAGAGACATACCCAGACCGAGGTACCTAACAAAAGCATAACAAAGAAACAGGAACTGGGCTGTCACAGAAGTTTCTTTGACTCTACTCCTGAGGAAATCTTTTTTGTTGCCTGTATTGTTACAGACATACTTACTGACAGGTATTTTGAAATAAATTAAATTACCAAAAAGAATTGAAACCAGTGTGATTATTTTGACAACTGAAATATGCAGAATTTTAAAATATTGTGTGCAGATTGTTTGATTTTTAGCACTGAATTCCCCTAGGAGTGCACATTGCTATACTGCTATGCAGGTGACTTCCTAAGGCCAGGTCTACATGAAAGGGGAAGGGTACATTAAGATACGCAACTCCAGCTATGTTAACTATGTAGCTGGAATCACTGTACCTTGATTCTAGTTTCCCCACCATGCCCACAGCGGAGGCCAACAGGAGCAAACGCTTCTGTCAGCTTCCCTTACTCCATGCTGGAGCAGGAGTACTGGCCACTGATGGGGGAGCCGTCTAAGTTCAATTTAGTGGGTCTTTACTAGACCCGCTTAATCAAACTCTGGAAGATTGATCACAGCAGCATCAATCTTCCCTGGAGTGAAAACATGGCCTTAAGTACACACTTATTCCAAACAACAATGGCCTTTTCAGTGTTTAGATTACTTCCAAGGGGATGTAACGTTGGCAGGTTCTCTTGGATAGATGCACCCTTGAGACTTCAATCAGGTTCTGCAAAACAAAACCAAATGCTGCAGCTGCTACACATGTACAGCTCCCACTGACTCCGGTAGCAGTTATGCCCAAAGAGCTACAACTGTACTGAGTTCCACTGTGCCAAACTCAGACTTGTCTGTAAGCCTCAACTTTTAACAAATCATGGTGAATAATAATCTGGTATTTCAATGTCAGGTGCTATAGTAATGGGGACAATACATGGAGCTCCTTTGCCACAGAGCCTTTTACTTTCCTACAGTGAATTAAAACCTGGACCCAGAAAACACTCCATCCACAACAGTGATGGAGTTACTTGTAGGAAGGACTGTGTTACAGAGCTTCCCATCTCCACTTGCTCATCACGGTGGTAATAAAAGCATTTCAGTTTATGCAGGTGAATGCTGACACGGAATAAAAATAGAGAAAAAAGTTCACACACTCCACTTTTAGCTAACATGCAGGTCGTAGCTTACAGCATGGGCAGGCCACGTGCCTTTGTACTTACTGCTTTTCCAGGATAGGATATACGGCAAGGATCTGGGTGCTCTCATGCCTGCTGTTAGGTTACTCTTTTGCTCCGTTACTACACTGGATCCAGAGCTGAAGGATCAAATAAAAATTATCCTGCACATGTGTACTTTTTAGCCAAATGCCTTTACCATATAATACCCAAATATTTTTCTAACATTGAAGCGGACAGAATATGTAAATTAATATAAACCCTCATGCAATCAGAAGAGTTACTGCTCCTCTCAAAGGCTAGAGAAGAGCGTCAAATATGTTGATGCCATCTACTTTTCAGCTAAAATCACCAGTTAATCAGTCACCCAAACAAGAAAAGCAAAAAGGCATCAAGAAAAACCAAAGGTAAAGCTTGGTTATAAATATTGCACTGCCCTCAACTGTAAATAGTATCTCAGCACACATCCTACTGTAAATAACAGCATGGATTTGTCAAGAACAAGTTGTGAGAAACAAACCTAATTGCTTTCTTTGGAATGGTAAAATGCTGTGTGGATGGGAGGGAGAAGGAAAGTGGTAGATGTGGTGTACCTTGAGTTTATTAAGACTTTTGATACTGTCTCACATGACCTCCTAATAAAACAAACTAAGGAAATACAGAAATGGAGCTGCTGTAAGGTGGGAAAATAACTGAAAAATCTGGGAACAGATAGTTATCAGTGGTTCACAGTCAGCTAGAAGGGCATATTGAGTGGGCTCCCACAGGTCTCAATTCTGGGTCCAGTTCTATTTAATAACTTAAATGATTTAGTTAATGGCAGTTTGCTGCAGATGACACCCAACTGGGAGGGGTCGCAAGGCCTTGAAGGATAAGATTAAAATTCAAAATTTGGTCTCAAGTAAACAGGATGTGTGACACTACACCCTACAGTAATATAGAATAATAATATGATTATGGCATAATTATGACTTTTGTAAAAGATAGATCACATAAGGTGACATTAGATTTGCTGAATATGATTTTCTTATTTGTATGCCTGTATAAGTGGGCCTCATCCTCCCTGACTGAATTGACCTCATTATCTCTAGCCTTACTCTTGACTGGTACTCTTTTCTTATGCCTATATATTTATACCTGCCTCTGGAATTTCCACTACATGCATCTGACTAAGTGGGCCCACGAAAGCTTATGCTCCAATAAATCTGTTAGTCTATAAAGTGCCACAGGACTCCTCGTTGCTTTTGTGTAATTTTTGTATCCGAAGTTATGAATATTGACTAGGGCTCTATTTCAAAGGGCTTTTACTCTGGAAAATGACCACTGTCAGCATTTTCAGGGATTTAAGGGATTATGGGCTACAACAATGAAGAAACCAAACAATGCTAATGGCTCATCAACAAAGACCATGGGCTCTGAAATAGCTTAGCCTTCCTGTGGCCATTTCAATCATCTTGCAAATACTGGCTGCTATGACTACAAGGGCATGTGACCAGATCACATATCTCTGGACTTCATTTTACATACCTGTATTTTTCTACAAACTGGCCTGGGTTAGAAGAGTTACTGCCATATGAAAAAATTATAGAAGGCAAGGTGTTGTTCATTTTCCCACAACCCAGAGAGAAGCTCCAAAACAAAAAGACTTGGAATCCCAAACTGCAAAGCAATTGAAGCCTGTCCCTTAAGAATCTGCAAGCCCACTTGCCTCATCAGCCAGGGTAAGAATTCACTAATTCATATTCAATCTTTCCAGTATTTTAGGCTTTGTTTGTGGTTTTATTTACTAGGTCAGGGGTCAGCAACCTTTCCAAAGTGGCGTACCAAGATTTAACCCTCCTGTCCTGGGCCATGCCACTCAACTGGGAAGGAGAGAGGAGCCCTTTCCACCACTCACCCTGTGGACCACCTGGGTCAATGCAAACCTTTCTGTGGACCACCAGGTGGTAATGGAAACTCACTGTTAATTACATAATTATGCCCGAGCCATTCAGCTAGTGCTGCAGCTGGTGAGAAGAGTTTAATTTAAATTATGAGAAAATTAAAATGCTTAATCTGCTTAATGTTAGTTTAATCAAACTTCATTTTAAATACCATAAAATATTCTTGTATGTCCAACACAAAAGATTTCATCGTTTTCTTTATTATGGCAGTGGTAGGCAACCTTTTTCGGGTCAGAAACCACTGATCCACAGAAAAATCAGTTGGGGACCACACAAGTGAGAAGCAAAAAAACTCCTTCGTCAACCCCCACAGATGTAGCCCCCAACTGACACACCTCACTCTTCTGGTACTCCAGCCCCACAGGGTGAGGGGAAGGGACAGGGAGGACTGAGGTTCAGGGCTTCCCATAGACCAGATTTACTTTTCTGGGGGTCAAGAGTTAGTGGATTTTGTGGACCCCCCTTAGGCTCTGGAGTGGAAACAAAAGTGAAGGGTTCAACGTGTGGGACAGGGATGCCAGTGAGTGGGATAGGGATGCAAGAAAGAATCCTAGAACTGGAAGGGATCTTGAGAGGTCATTGAGTCTAGTCTCCTGCCCTCACAGCAGGACCAAGCACTGTCTAGATCATCCCAGATAGATGCCTATCCAGCCTGCTCTTAAATATCTCCAGTGATGGATTCCACAACCTCCTAGGCAATTTATTCCAGTGTTTAACCACCCTGACAATTAGGAAGTTTTTCTTAATGTCCAACCTAAACTATCCTTGCTGCAATTTAAGCCCATTGCTTCTAGTCCTTTCATCAGAGGCCAAGGAAAACATTTTTTCTCCCTCCTCCTTGTAACACCCTTTTAGATACTTGAAAACTGCTCTTATGTCCCCTTTTTCTAAACTAAACATGCCCAATTCTTTCAATTGTCCCTCAAAGGTCATGTTTTCTAGACCTTCAATCATTTTTGTTGCTTTTCTCTGGACCTTCTCCAATTTCTCCACATCTTTCTTGAAATGCGGTGCCCAGAATTGGACACAATACTTCAATTGGGGCCTAATCAGCACAGAGTAGAATGGAAGAAATGCAATTAGGAATTTCAAACTGAGAAAGGGGTTCTCTCGCTCTCCTTTTGTTTTTAGATCAGAACAGTTTTTCCCCAGATACCAAGGGAGTCAGGCTCTCCCAGGAATGGGACTCCTTGAAATAGGTTAAGTAGGGAAAAGTTTAGATAGTCTGTCAGGTTAATTGTTTTACTTGTTTGGGGGTTTGGAAATCATGTCTGAGCTGGTTAATTGTTTTTCTCTTGTAACTAAGGATTACAATATAGGTATTTCCTGAGTCTATTTTACTCCATGGCTTTTAACACCCAGTCATTTACTATACTTGCAACAGTAGTTTTGTTTTGATAATAAATGCGTGGGGTATTTTTGTTTTGATTAACCAGTATTGGTTGATTGTTGTGTCCTTAAACCTACATGCCTAAGGGTATATCTACACTTGCACCCTAGTTCGAATTAGGAATGCAAATGCAGGCATTCGAAATAGTCAATGTAGCCAAGAAGCCTAATGGCATATTAGGGTGCATTAGGAGGAGAATTGCCAGCTGATCTAGAGAAGTGATTTATTCCCCTTTATTTGGCACTAGTGAGGCCACATCTGGAATACTGCATCCAATTCTGGGCCCCCCACTACAGAAAGGATGTGGACGCATTGGAGAGGGTCCAGCGGAGGGCAACCAAAATAATTAGGGGTTGGAGCACATGACCTACGAGGAGAGGCTGAGGGATTTGGGCTTATTTAGTCTGCAGAAGAAGAGAAGAGCGAGGGGGGAGTTGATAGCAGCCTTCAACTTCCTGAAGGGAGGTTCCAAAGAGGATGGAGAGAGGCTGTTCTCAGCGGTGACAGATGGCAGAACAAGGAGCAATGGTCTCAAGTTACAGTGGGGGAGGTCTAGGTTGGATATTAGGAAAAACTATTTCACTAGGAGGGTGGTGAAGCACTGGAATGGGTTACCTAGGGAGATGGTGGAATCTCTATCCCTAGAGGTTTTTAAGTCTTGGCTTGACAAAGTCCTGGCAGGGATGATTTAGTTGGGGTTGGTCCTGCTTTGGATAGGGGGCTGGATTCGATGACCTCCTGAGGTCTCTTCCAGCCCTGTGATTCTACGATAGGACAAGAAACAATGGGCTTAAATTGCAGAAACGGAGGATTTAGGTTAGCCGTTAGGAAAGACTTCCTGTCGGTGTAGTTAAGAACTGGAATAAATTGTCTGTGGAGGCTGTAGAATCTCAGAGATTTTAAGAACTTGTTAGACAAACACCTCTCAGAGATGGGAGTGATAATACTTGGTCCTGCCATGAGTGCAGGCCATTGGACTTGGTACCTTTAGAGGTCATCTTTCAGTGATTCCTTGTTACTGTTACAGGATGTATAAGGCCATATACTGATGACCTCTGATTAGATAGAGGAGGCATAGTAAAATGACTTAGTTATTCAGGAGCTGAGAAGAGAGATAATGACCAGACACACCATGCTTCGTTTTCGAAACCTGCATTTTGATTGCTCTTCATAAACAATAAAATGATTATTTCTGACTACAAGTTCTAACTGCCTGAAAAATTTCCCACCTGTTAGAAGTTATTTGCAGCAGGTCATGAAGTTACTTGAAGGAGGTCAGCTATCAGAAGTTAGGCAATTTAGGCTTTAAGAGCTGGCATCAACCTGCACTTCTATCAAACTCAGCATAACTGTTTAGTGGTTAATACCACCCCAACAAATATATAACCAGTTGGAGTTGAATTCAGGACCATCACTACTCCTCTAGTTCTACTGTAATACCATTATATGGTAACAAGAGTAGGTTCTTATACGCTTTTATATAGCCTTACCATTAAAAGGAGACAGGAAACATTGACACAGAGTCATAGGAATGTTGATCCATTCCAGTGGGAACTCCCCACCCAGTCACGCCAAAACCAGGTTTCATATAGTAAATTGCCTCTTGCCCTGATGGGCAATGAGAATTAGAAGTAGTCTGAAAGCACATTTTCTATGGAAAGCACTGTCACAAGAAATACACCTTTTGGTACCTGTTTGTGCCACTACGAAACGTTCCCCAAATGAATGTAGAATTTGATTGCTCCTGTAGATCTGCCAAAGGAAACAGAAATCATTGTGGCTCAGTCCTAAGTAACTTCTGCAAGCGTCGTAGCAACAGAAAATGAGAAATATGACAAGGATGTTGCTAGGTTTACAAAACCGAATGAGAATTGAGCTAAAGCTTGGCATAAGTGACAGCAAAGCAGACATTTAATTGAGAAATATGAAGTGTAAAGGTTATCATCAATTTCCATTTTTATCAAAGCACAGATGGTGCAACAGACCACATGGGAAACAACAGATGTTTTGTGGAGAATAGCAGGCATATGGAAGAGCCCATGAAGCAGGAGACTTTGATTTGGTCAGGGACAGTATAATTGGGTATCCCAAAACATGAAGAAGAGTCTTTAGAACCTTTCTCTCTCCTAGTCCATGTAAGTTCTTGGAAGGGGCAGGGGGCAAAGGAGAAGGCAATAGTATGGGCCGACAGCCACTGTGTCAATCTACTTTCTCACCTTTATCCCAGTCTTCGTCACATGGGGGCGGCTGCCACGTGCTGACAATGTTCATTTTCTCTCTCTGGCAGTTATTTGACTGACTCACTTAAAACAAAGAAGATTCTTAGTGAGAAAATCTTTTTTTGGATCAAATAAAATCCTTTATAGAGGCATTTATCATTTTTTACCTAACTGTAAAATAGCTCCAGGCTTTGGAGAGGAATAGCATATACTAGAAACTGATCAAGTACTTGCCTAGTCTTAGGAGCAAAACTCTTAGATCTTCACTCTTTAGGCCAGGGATGGACAATATGAAGGTAACAAGAGGCAACAAAATCCATGAGAACCTTTGGCAGGCCATACCCTGAAAGGCTGTATTGCATCACTCAAATGTTTGCTACAACACAGAACATTTGGCAGGCCACAAACTGATCTGGCAGGGTGGATGTGACCTCCAGTTGCCAATCCCAGGGATTTTTCAGTATGGTCATGTTCTAAGCCCTGTCTACATTAAAATGCACATCATTACTAGTTTCAGCACAAGTTTACTTTTGCCAGTGAACAGTTGGTTTTCCAGTGCTGTAATAGTCACACAGACATCACTGGGGTGGGAAGAACTTGAACATGACCCACATAACCAAGTGATTTAAGTGCTGGGGTGACAGACCCACCTCTTTCATGGCCATTATTTTTCCTCTATAAGCCACCCAGATTCCCAAATAGATCTTGTTTCAATATACAGTTTATGGCACAATGTACAGTTTTCTTTTTAATACTAAAATCTCTGGCAGATAACACATGCGATGCAAGCCAGTTGCTTTTCAGATGTTTGGAAGAATTTGCATGGATACAGAATGAATGAAACACAAATCTCCAAGGGCTCCAGCTGCTTCTGTATTACACAGCACTATGATTAAAGGGTTATAATAATAGAATATTAAGCAATCTTAGACATTAACAACAAAAGTTAGAATTCTGCTAGCCCAAGTGTTCTAGAAGCAAGTTTCCATAGTCAAAGGAATCTAATATTTTCTCACCAATGTCTTGCTCAATGCAGCTTTTGTCATCACAGCTTGATATATGATGGCTGATCTCAGCTTTGGGAACCTGATGGCGTGCATTAAAAGGGCACGTAGCTAGTTGCTTTGCAATTTCAGGGTGGTTCTAGAGAAATTGAAAAGTATGTGCTATACTCATTGAATGCACCATAACCATTGTTTTCTCTAGTCATTAGTGAAGGGTTTGTGCAATTTGCACCCTGAAATTAGTTTTTGAAAAAAATTAAAACAAGGAAAGTCAAAATGTAGCTTAGATGCTGAACACAAATGCGGTGGGGAAACAGCAAAGCATATGCAACTTTTATGATAGAGCTTATGTTTGTTTTTAAATTCAGTATGATGTTTCAATGTATCTGACTGAAAAGCAGCCCCAGTACAAATGCAGTGGAACTGTTGCAATGTCATCACTGACATGGTTCAATGCACAGATGAAATTGCTCTAAAAACCCTACATGGGGAATAAGTGCTCTGAAACCCTAAATAATTCAGCCACTTTTTTTAAATTAAGAAAGCAACATACTAGAGAACTAGTCCCTGCCTGCGCTAGAGCTTAAGTCTTTGCAGTTAATGTAACCTTTCTGAAACAAGACAGAATTTACTCAATGTTCCACCTGAGGCCACATTTATATTTGGGAGTATAGGTAGACTAGTGTGGATGCAGCAGAGTACTACTATTCCCACTGAATTAAAGACCCTTGCTCTTTCCTAAGGATAAAGATGACAGAGAAAGAACACATACTGCTCAAGCCAGCTCTGCATGGCTTTTGCATTGGTACAACTATGTTGACTAGGGGTGTGATTCTTAGCCAATAGTTATACTCAGGGCTTGACAAATCACTGAATCTACTTGCCCTTGGCGAGTAGATTTCAGCCAGTCGCCCTGTTCACCGGCAGCACGAGCATGAGCAATGTGGGCCTTGCGCATGTGCAGCGCGGGGCTGGCGAGTAGGTTTCACCGCCATTTGTCAAGCCCTGGTTATATTGATACACCATCTTAACATGTGGGTGCAGTTATACTATATATATTTGGTGATACCAGTAAACTAGAACACGGTAGTACTGGAGAGGTTAAAATAAGAGACTAGATTGAGAGGACAAAAGAAAGGAGCAGCTTCTCCTGTTAAATATATTGCATTCTAGCCCAGGGTAGAAGACTGAAGAGAAAGTTTCAGCCAGATGTATACTGAATATAAGATGGCTTAGCAGCTGCACTGCAAAATAAAGAACTAACTATAACACCAGATTACTTCTGCTTTGGCCAGCCAGAAGGCATCCATGTATTCCCTGCATGGCCTGAAGTGTGACATAAATATCTTGGTCCAATGAATGAACTGTTGCAAGAACACAAGATCCTATCACTAAGAGTTTTCTGAAGAACCTGTATCACCTTTCTTCAGGGCAAATGCACTGATCTGAAGTGCATTACTAAATATGAACTGAATGCTTTTACTACGTGGTAAATGGATGACAGATACAAATATGAAACAAAGATAGCTGCTTCCAGCTTAAGTGCAAATGAATATATAGTTCCACCAAAAGGCAACACAGCATACTAAACTCATCACACTAGCATTCACAAAAATATAACTTCTCAAATGCATTAGATACCTTAACATCCCATCCTACCTTCCTGCACTTTATAAGATGATAGGGAAACCGACAAGCCCTGATTTGATGATAGTTATCATATGGACATTGTATTAGCTTTTCTGGATCCAAAGCATCAACTGGCAAAGGAAAAAAGAAAGACAAAAGAAAAGATTCTGTAAAACAAGAATTAAGAACATCAACATAATTAACAAGTGTGGAGACACATTAAACACAGAAACTGTCCTCTAATGGGGTTAAGCCTTTAATTTTTAATAGACTACACGAAAGTTAAAAACTGCTAAGTTCGTACTCACTGTGTGCACCCAACCAAATTCACTTTGGATTTTTGGTGAGTGGAATATTCAATTTAAAATGTGGAAATTGTAGTTGGTAGTGCAGAAAGTGGCCAGTATATATTGAGTACAGAACAGTGAGCTGGAAAGAAACACATTACTACAAAAACCCTTGAACTTATCAAATGAGCTAGTTAAATTTAAAAAAGTTAATCCAGGCAAATGAAAGCAGAATTGCAATATTTTTCCCAACCACCTAACAGGGTAAGTAGGTGTGAGAGAGGTCAGACAGTAGTGATATGCTAAGGTCTGGCAAAAGCATAGCATTCTGAAGTAAATCTTTTGCATTTATGTTTATGCCCAAAGACCATCTCTGTTGAAGTGAGAAAAATCAAACATGTCTGGGATGCAATTTGCACGACAGTGCACTTGGCCCTGTACAGTGCAGAGGTTGGCAGGTGCTTAGGAGCCCAAACACTCACTGAACATTGTAAGGGCCTAAACCACAGGTATTTTTAAATGTTCCCTCCTGGTCCACACAACAACTCAGAGAGGCAAAGGCCACCTTAATTACTTAAAAGTTACACAGAAGAGACAAGGTAAGTGAGGACCAACTTCTGGTGGCAAGAGAGACAAGCTTTCACAAGAATACACAGACTTCTTCTCCAGGATTCAGTTTGTGTTCATGCAGCAGCTTTCTTATCACAAAGATGTCTCCCCTCACATGTCCCATGCTATTTACCCATGTCTATATCAGTACACAGAGTAAACCTGTGGCACCTTAGACACTAACAAAAAATATATAGAGTATCATGAGCTTTCATGGGCTTAAATGCACTTCTTCAAATGAGCTTGAGTGGAGAAAAAAAAGAGGGGGCAACAGTGGACAGAGAGCATGCACCAAAGGAACATGGGACAATGGACTGTGGAAGATTTTCTAGAGAACTGGAAGTAAAGGGGATGGGCCAGGTTGATTATATACATGTGTTTCAACCTTTTTGATACCAGGGTCCAGCTTGCTGCCTTCCTAAACAGTACCAGGCAGATCTCAAGGACAGACCATTGAGAAACACTGACATAGGTAATTACAACAAGTGTCTACTTCTGACAGTGGGAATTTTGTGCAACAGCACAAAAGATGGAGGGGAAACAACTGGATGTGATGGGGGGGTGGAGGGGGGGGGGCTGCTGGAACCTGGTCAGTTCCTTGGTTTGAGACTTGGGGGAGAGCCCAGAGCTCTGGGCTGTCTCAAGACAGACTTTGCTGTAACTTCCTGCCCTGCTTTCTATACTAACAAGATCTGGTCTAAAACAAAAGACAGAACTATGTAGCACTTTAAAGACTAACAAGATGGTTTATAGGTGATGAGCTTTTGTGGGCCAGACCCACTTCCTCAGATCAATATGTGGAAGAAAATCGGCACAACCATATATACCAGTGTGATACAATCAAAAAAATGAACGCATGTGAAATTGACAAATCAAATTTTAGAACAGAGTGGGGGTGAGGGGGAAAGGTTAGTTTCTGTGAGGTAATAACATTAGGGGTAATAATTGGGGAAGCTATCTTTGTAATGGGTGAGATAATTAGAGCCTTTGTTTAAGCCCATATATAAAGTGTCAAAGTTAAGCATGAATGACAATTCTGAAGCTTCACGTTGAAGTCTAGAGATAAAGTCTCTTTGAAGCAGTATGCATGTTTTAAGGTCACTGAGGTAATGACCAGTCTAGCTGAAATGGCAGGCAACAGCTTTCTCTCTGTGAGAGAGTCTTATGTCTGTTTTGTGTGCATTGATTCTTTGGCGAAGTGTCTGAGACGTCTGTCCAATGTACATAGCAGATGGACACTTTAGGCACATGATGGCATAAATTATATTTCTGGATGAACAGGAATGTGTGTTCTTGATCTTGTAACTGGCATGGTTAGGTCCAACAATGGTGTCAGCAGAGTAAATATGTGGACAAAGCTGGCACCGGGGTTTGTTGCAAGGGAAAGTTCCAGGGCTGGTATTAGTGTGATATGTCCTGTGGTTGTTGGTAAGAATCATCCTGAGGTTGACCTATAGACAACCACTTAACCGCAGGATGATTCTTACCAACAACCACAGGACATATCACACTAATACCAACCCTGGTGCCAGCTTTGTCCACATATTTACTCTGCTGACACCATTGTTGGACCTAACCATGCCAGTTACAAGATCAAGAACACATATTCCTGTTCATCCAGAAATATAATTTATGCCATCATGTGCCTAAAGTGTCCGTCTGCTATGTACATTGGACAGACGTCTCAGACACTTCGCCAAAGAATCAATGTACACAAAACAGACATAAGACTCTCTCACAGAGAGAAAGCTGTTGCCTGCCATTTCAGCCAGACTGATCATTCCCTCAGTGACCTTAAAACATGCATACTGCTTCAAAGAGACTTTATCTCTAGACTTCATCGTGAAGCTTCAGAATTGTCATTCATGCTTAAGTTTGACACTTTATGTATGGGTTTAAACAAAGACTCTAATTATCTCACCCATTACAAAGATAGCTTCCCCCATTATCACCCCTAATGTCATTACCTCACAGAAACTTCCCCCATTATCACCCCTAATGTCATTACCTCACAGAAACTAACCTTCCCCCCTCACCCCCACTCTGTTCTAAAATTTGATTTGTCAATTTCACATGCGTTCATTTTTTTGACTGTATCACACTGGTATATATGGTTGTGCCGATTTTCTTCCACATATTGATCTGAGGAAGTGGGTCTGGCCCACGAAAGCTCATCACCTATAAACCATCTTGTTAGTCTTTAAAGTGCTACATAGTTCTGTCTTTTGTTTCAGCTACACCAGACTAACACGGCTGCATCTCTATCAAACATCTGGTCTATGCTGTGTTCCAGACGACTAAACCCTTCTGGTTTACACTGCTGGCTGAGAGTCACTCCTGACTACAGAAGTTGAAGGTTCACAGCCTTCCCTTATCAACTAATCGTGTAGTTGATGGAAATTCCATCGACTACTTGACTAGCTAATTAACTGTAACTTAACATCCCTGTTAGAGACTAACAAAAGAGAGAGAGAGAGAGAGAGAGAGAGAATCATGGGCAAAACCCACTTCTTCAGATGAGATGATCAAATGGTCAAAGCCAAATAGCGCCAGGCCCAGGACCTACCCCCGCTGCAGCTCTGCAGTTTAAATGTACTAAGAGCTGGGTTGCCTGCATGCCTAACTCCCACTACATTTAAATTGCAGAGCCACAATGGGGGTAGCTCCCAGGCCTGGCGCAAGCCAGGAATGAGCACCTTCCCTTACTGACTAATTGTGTAGTTAATAAAAATTCTGTCGACTACACAATAAGCCAATTACCCCGCTCTTAACATCCTTAATGTCCACCAACATCCTTAATGTCCACCAGAACACCTGAATCCTAGAGAGGAAAGTTACTTCCCTAGAAGCCACTCCATCTGTAAAGAACCCAGAGGGATAGCCATGTTAGTCTGTAACTTTAAAAGCAACTTTAAAAAGAAGACTTAGAGACTAACAAAAATATATGTACAGTATCATGAGCTTTCATGGGCAAAACCCACTTCTTCAGATGAGAGGATCAGATGGACAAAGCCAAATACTGTCAATGATAGCTTTCTCACACTGTATCTTTGCAATAGTCATGAATAAAATCATAGAATTGCAGAACTGGAAGGAACCTCCACATTCAGCCCCCTGCATGAATGTTACAAGCCAGTAAAGAAACTTACCATAGTTGTTTTCTAAATCTATATTACTGGAGCTGAAGGAATGCGGATTCAAGGTTTGTTGGAGAACCCTATGAGCCAGTCTGTGAGCATCTCTCTCCTCCTTAAAATATCTACCCTATAGACCAAAAACAGGGAGATTCACAGATTTCTAAAGCCAGAAGAGAATTATAATAATCTAGGAGTGGTTTTCAATCTGTAATCCATGGACTGTGAGTGTCAGACTTTGTCTAAGATTTTCAAAGGGATCCCACACCTCTATTTGAAATTTGTTAGGCATCCACAAATGAAAAGAGGTTGAAAACCATTTTTCTAGGCTGAGCTTCTCTATAATACAAGCCATTGGACTTTCCTGAATTAATTCCTGTTTGACCTAAAGCAGATCTTTTAGAAAGATATCCAATTTTTATTTTAAAAATTGGATAATCTACGACAACAGTTGGTCATTTTTCCAATGGTTAATTACTCTGTTAAAAATAAGCCTAATTTCCAACTTTGCAGTTTTTTAGCTTCAACTTCCAGGCACTGGTAACAACTGGAAAATAATTTCAATTTATCCACAACAGCTACTAAGGATCAAAGATCAACCACACTATAGCAGCAGGTAGACATCTATGCTATGTATGCATAGAATACAAGCTTATTCTTGGTGGCCAATGTATAAGATAGAGTGGGTACCAGGAAATTACATTCTTCTGCTTCACTGAGAAAAGATGTTAAAACGCACAGATTTTCATCTGAAGCATCCTCTTTGCCCAATATAGTTAACAAGGTTAAAAGAACCAGTTCTCAAGAAAACTGAGCCATGTATTCTGGGAGCTCAGGTATCTTTTCTTATATACCCTTTAATGCTCCATCCTAAGGCCCCTCAACCTGCCTGACTGGTCAACACTTTTACGCCTACCTTGTGGCTCATGATCTCTTCGAAGAACTTGGTCCCTGATGCTTTGGTTAAAAAAGAAAAAAAAAAAGCAGTTAGTCTCTCCTGAATTCACTGAAATTCATACAATGTGAATGCAACAGTCATTTAAAAATTCCTTCCCCACAAGATAAATTGTAAATCTAAATAAGAGATATTTTAAAAGACTGCACAGTCTAGACAAATCCCAGATTGTTGCCCACCAGAAAATATGGCTGCTGCTTTTACAAAGAACCAAAATTATATGCCCTATAAAACTGGAGCTCATGGATCTAGTGTGTCAGTTACATATCCCTCGCTCAAATGTGAGCTACAGATCTGACCAGCACCAGTAACTTTAAGATGCCTCTGACAAACTGGTACGGTGTGACCTAGGACACCTTAGAGACTTCTAGTATGTCCTGAACCACATGACCCAGTCCACAGGACACTAAGGGGGCATGTGCATAGGCGGTGAGTGAACCTAAGGGCTGGGGGAGCAAGTCCCCAGCAGTGTTTCCTGTAAACTGAGCGCTTGGGTAGATACCCAGGAGAGATTCAGATTCTTTCCAGCTGATTAGCAGAATGCCACAGCCAGCAGCATGTGTTTCTACTGGTGGTGCACATCCGCACATGTCTTGGTGCACATAATATTCCTTCTGCACACGGATGGAAATAATTAGAGTGAACATTGGTCCCCAGCCCTCCCCTTCTGTCCAAGACCCCACCATTGCCACCCAGGGCCCCGTGGGAGCCAAGCCTCTCCTCTCCCAATAGGGGAAAGCCATCCCCCCAGCAGGTGGTACACAGCCCCAGACTCACTCCCTCCTTGAGCACTGGGACAGAGGGCAGGCAGCACACAGACCCAGTCTTCCCTGGCTCCAAACCACAGGGAGGGAGGATGGGTGCCTCCTTGACAGCTGCAGCCTTCCCTGGAGCATAGCAGGGTGGGCAGTCCCTCCCTCCAGCCCCAGAGAGCGGGCAACACACAGTGAGTGGCTCCCCTTGGCCCCAGAGCACAGATAGCACCCAGTCCAAGCCTCCCCAGCCCTGGAAGGTCTCGTAGTATGTCCCCAGCCTCAGCGGGGCTGAAGTCCGGGAAGCCCCAGAAGACTGGAAGAGCCACGCTGAATGAGGGTGGGACTGGGGGCAGAGTGTGGGTGGGGCCAATTGGGCAACTTGGGAGAGCATCTGCCTTCCCTTGCCTCTTATACCAGCTGCCCATGGGCATAGAGCAGTCTAAGAATACTCGAGAACAGACAATATCCTCCTTTGGATTGACAACTTTCTAATGGCATAAAAACCAAACACCTTTGTCCTGCCCTTTTCCCCAAGGCCCAGCACACCCCAACCCCACTCCATCCTCTCTCCACCTCCCTCAGACTGGAGCAGGGACACCAGGAGGAGGTTGGTTTCAGAGAGTTCAGAAGGCAGAAGGGTGTGCAGACAGAGGTGAGGGATTTGAGATGCAGGAGGGAACTCAGAGCAGGGGCAAAGGGTTAACATGCAGGGGAGGTGGCGCAGGTAGCAGCTCAGGGCTGGGGTTCGAGGGCTGAAAGCTCCAGCTGGGTGCGGGCTCAGTGATGGGGGGGTTGGGTGGGGTGCAGGAGGCAGCCAAGGACTCTGGCCTGTGGGGCAGGGGTGCCAACCCATTTCAGATTTTGGTGGGGGAGGGGCAACCTGTGCATACCCTGATTGGGGGAGGGGGTAATGAGAGCTTGCGGGAGCCAGATGAGGACAGCGGCTTTAGCAGTATTATTGAGCATGCTTAGTACAAGCAAATTGGAGAGAGGGAAAAACCAATTCCATTTGCCTTCCCCCACCCCCATACATATCACTTCTTTCTAGGGCTAGTAAGGCACTGGAAAACTCCAGGGCTACGTCCACACCGTGAGTTTTTGCACAAAAACTCATGGAGCATCCACACTATAAGTGCGTTTTCGCGCAAGAAAAAGTACAGTAGATTGTCAGAAGACAGGGCTTTTTGCGCAAGAGTTATTCCTCTTTCTATGAGGAATAAGCCTTTTTGCACAAGAGCTCTTGCACAAAAAGGCATGTGTGGACCAACAACAGGACTATGTCTACACTCACGGCTTCTTGCACAAGTACAGCCGTTCTTGCGCAAGAATCCGCAGAGTATCCACACTGCCTGCCCGCTCTTGTGCAAGGAAATTTACATTACGGCATGGTAAGAGAGGGCTTCTTGTGCAAGCACTACGCTCTTTTTTTATCAAGTGTAAGCCCTCTTGAGCAGGAGCTCTTGCGCAAGTGTGGACGCTCGGCAGGGATTTCTTGTGCAAGAAACCCCTATGGCTAAAATGGCCATCAGAGCTTTCTTGCGCAAAAGCACAGTTCGCAGATGGCAGTGTGGACGTTTTCTTACACAAGACTTCTTGCACAAGAACCCTTGCACAAGATGTTCTTGCGCAAGAAGCCACCAGTGTAGACATAGCCTTACAGTTTGGGCCTTTCCACTCTCTCCTGGCAAAGAGTTCCACACGTTGACTATGAAGAAATTTGTTTTAAATCCGCTGTCTATAAATTTAATTTGTTATTAATTTAATTGTGCTATGTTAGTGAAGGAGTAAATAACATTTCCTTATTCTATTTTTCCACACCATTCATGATTTTCTAGATATGTGAAATATCCCTCCATCCTTTAGTCATTCATTTTCCAAGCTGAAAATTCCCAGTCTTGCTAATCTCTCCTCATATGGAAGCTGTTCCTTACCCCTAATCATTTCTGTTGCCCTTTCTGTCCCTTTCCAATGTTTTCATGATGATCTAACAATCACCTAATTACTTGAATGTGCAGTCTTTCATTATGCTAATCACTTACCTCCCTCTTTTTATAACAGACTTGCTGCCCTAAAGACAAAGCTACAAACAGCTCAAACTCTATTGCAGTTGAGAGCTGCCTTTGGTGCCAGGGCATGCAGTTTTAGCAGACCTCAAGTATGAAAACCAGGTTTTCAAAGTTGGGAGGGAGGACTACTGCCCCCCCCCCAGCCTGTTGTGACGTGGTGTACGGTATTCGGAATGCAGAGGTGTTGGGTTATGGGAAGGAGTTGGGTGCAGATTGTGGGAAGGAATTTGGGTGCAGGGGGGCTTGGGGCTCTAGGTTCGGGTGCAGGGGGCTGGGTTGTGGGAAAGTTTAGGTGCGGGGGGGGGCCTCTGGCTTGAGGTGCAGGTTGTGGGAAGGAATTTGGGTGCGGGGGGGCTGGGTTGAGGGAACGAGTTAGGGTGCGGGGGGGGGGCTCGGGGCGCCAGCCGAGGATGCGGGGGGGGGGGGCGCGGCTCGGGGCTGGAGCGGAGGGATCTGGGCAAGGGGTACAAGTGGCGCTTAGTTGGGACAGCGGGCGGGGCGGACCAGTGTGTGGGGCGGGGGCACCGCACCGCGCCTCAGCCCGCCCGCCTTCTAGCGCCCGCGAAGCGCCGCGTCGTGGCAGCCCTCGCAGGGGCGGGGCCCTGGGTCCGGGGCGCCCCCGCCGAGCGGGGCCTTGAGAAGGAAGCGCGGCTCCCCCCCGCGACCCTGCCTGACGGGCGCGCGGCGTTACCCAGCAGGCTGTGCGCCGAACCAGCGCGTGCCCCTTCGCGCGAAGGTAGCTCCCGGTCCTCGAGCAGCCGCTGCGAAGCTCCGCCCCCCAACGCGATCACAACGAGGCTCTACTCCTCCCCGGAGCACCGCAACAAGGCTTCTCGAGTCACACCCCCCAGGGCGGGGCTGCGGGGGAGGTGCCTGCCCTGCTCCCTCTGCACAGGGGTTCGCGCGCGCCGGCGTTGTGCCTGGCGTGGCGCGCAGGGCATGTTGGGAGTGGAGGGGGCGCCTGGTGGGAGCATGCGTAAGGGGGACCGGGTGCATGCTGGGACAGCAGTTTGGGCAGGGGACGCACTGCATGCTGGGACAGCAGCTGAGGGCGGGGCAGTGCATGCTGGGAACATGGCTAAGGGAGGGAGCAATGGGTGCTGGGACAGCAGTTGAAGGGGAGGAGCAGTGCATGCTGGGAACATGGCTAAGCCTCGAGCAGTGCATGCTGGGAACATGGCTAAGCCTCGAGCAGTGCATGCTGGGCCAGCTGAGAGTGCAGCCAGGCAGGGAGGGGTGCATGTTCATGAGCTATGGGCCGCGTGGCCCACGCTGGGCCCTCTGGAATGTGTCACTTCGGTACTAGCACATGCTTTTGCTCTGAAACATGACTGGCTAAAAATGGCCCTTCTCTAGCGGACCCTGTTTGTAGTGAAATCAGGGCTGTGATCATAGTGACAAAAAGGAGGTTTTCTGCATTTTGCTCCTCTTAACTTTGCAGAGCCTCTCCAGCTACAGGATGGAGCGTTTGGGTCTGTTCTGTGCCATCACTTATTTATTGGTATTAGCACAGTGCCCAGGAGCCCGAGTCATGGATAAGGATCTGTTGTGCGAGGTGCTGTGTAGTGACAAAATAAATGCAGCATTAACAGAATCAGTATATGGCCTCTATATCGGGGTGGGCAAAAGGGCCTCCAAGAGGGTGGATCTTGCCTGCAGAGGCCCTGCAGCTCCCCTGCTCCTAGGCCAATCAGGGCCTGGGGAGGGGGAGTGTGCAAAGTTTCCTTTGCCCTGGTCCTGCACTGCGAGGAGCGCGTAGCACTTAGAAGTGCCATATGCTCCTGGCAGGATGGGAGGAGACTTTGTGCGCTCCCGCACCCCCAGGCCAATCAGCCAGGGGCATGGGCATCTAAAGGGAAGAGGTGGGGGCGGGCGAGCAAAGGTGTTCCCCCACCCCCAGAGCAATCATGATCTGGGGGTGGGGTGGGGTGGGGAACCCAGAAGCATCCTGGTCCTGCCCCTTCCGGAGCAGCCTGGGGCCACTTCAGAAACTTTTGAAGTGGCCCCTGACAAAAAAAATATTGCCCACCCCTGCTCTATATAAATCTCTGCTACAGCCACATTGTGAATACTGTGTGCAGATGTGGTTGCTCCATCTCAAAAGAGATACAGCAATTGGGAAAGGTGCAGAAAAGGGCAACAAAAATGATTATTGGTGTGAAACTGCTCCCATATCAGGAGAGACTAATAAGGCTTGGACTTTTCAGCATGGAAAAGAGATGAATGAGGGGATATGACAGACTGCTATAAATCCATGACTGCTGTGGAGAAAGTAAATATGGAAATGTTAATCTTTCGCATAATACAAGAACTAGGGGTCACCGAATGAAATTATTGGCAGCAGGTTTAAAACAAACAAAAAGAAGTATTTCTTCATATAACACAGTCAGCCAGATGAACACTTTACCAGAGATTTTGTGAAGACCAAAACTATAACAGGGTTTAAAAAACTAGATGGGTTCATTAATGGTTATTAATGAGGATGGGCAGGGATGCAAAACTGCTCTGACATACAGAGTCTTCTCATCCATAGGACGGGTAGGGGGACCCACAGTGGCCACTTCTACTATGGATGGTCTCAGGGCATCTGGGAGATTACCTGTGGGAGACGTCTGGCGCCAGGCAGCACCAGGCATTGCCACCTCCACACTCATCATGATGGCAAGAGTCGGAATGACTGACCAGCTTTGCTCTGCTGACTTCTCCCAGCCCACTGTGCTTAGCTTCACTGCACCCCAGCTCTTCCTGCCACTGCAGAGAAGCAGAGCACAGCAGGTTGGGGGGGGGGGGAGGTAGAGCAGAGCAGGCTGCCAGGCCCCCTGGTTCCCACTACTGCAGTAAGTGCAGGAGGGGGGGCTGACCACTGCTGCTGCCCTGTACCTGGCTTCCCCTCCCAGATATCCCCCCAGCTTGCATTGCTCAGAGGACTGGGGAAGGAGCAGGATGGGAGCCAGGGTGGAGCCTCTGGTGGGGGTGTGTGTTTGCCTTGGGCCCCACTCCTGGGTCACTGGCAAGCAGGGTTCCCCAAGTCCTGTGCTCCCCTAAGGACAGCCCTTACCTCCATTTGCCAAAAGCTGGGAATGGGTGACAAGGGATGTAGCACTTGTTCATTCTCTCTGTTGGCCCTGAGGGAAGACCAAATGCTGGGCTAGATGGACTATTGATCTGACCCAGCATGGCCATTCTTATGTTCTGATTGCTCATAAACTTAATCAGTTACTACTGTGCCAGCTAAGTGCATGTGTCATTTAAATTGACCCTCAGAGCAGTTATTACAGGCAATGCATGAGGACAGAAGCTCAGCTTGACTCTTTGATCCTGGCATTAGTTTGCAGGGTGAGTAGGAGAAAATGTCTATTTGCTTGCAGCGTGAGCACATTTACTATGGCATCTCAGAGTGATGATGGGCATGGGCTCCCCCTTAATGACATTTAGACTGTCTCCCTTTTCAGAGTGAAAAGCATTTAATTCCTGCAGTGTGGGCCATATGATGTAAATTAGTTGCGTTCTGCTGGCTCTGCTCATGTCTAGTGTAGCTTTGTTTAAAGCTGACATGGAAAATGTGAAGTTCCCCAACTACTGTCTGCAGGCTTATGTGATGTAGTGGGGGGTACCTTGCTGGTTGTTATGTTGGGCAGTGGGTTGTCAGTGACCTCCACTGGCTGCTGTCTGCAGCACGGCCCAGCAGGGCAGGGGATGAGTCATTATGCAAGGGAGCTTCGAAACTTGTCAGACAGGTATCTCCCATGGAGCGGAACAATGGAAAGGAAGGGGGCAAGGCCAGCCCTGGCTGGGGGCAGGGCTGGAAGGAAGAGTTAGTTTCTGTCTGGGATCATGGAGGAGACAGCCTAGGCCCAGAGGGGCTGGAATTTAGGGGCCCAGCATCCCCCATCTCAAGGGGGGCTGAGGCATCCTAGGCCCGGTTCCTGTAACCAGATGACATCTGTGCTGTGCTGTATCCTGGAGAAGCAATAAACTCCCTCTATTCTACTGGCTGGTGGAGTCTGTCCGTGCCATTACGGGGGTGCAGGAGTCAGGGGACCCCGACGTGCCGCCACAGTGGTGTCAGAAGTGGGATGCACTGCACCCCGTGGATGGAGCTCCCAGCAGCAAGTGACAAGGCGCAGTAGAAGCAAGAGCCGTGGAGCCAGGCGTGCTGGAGACAGAGCGAAGCGGTTCCTGAGAATTGTGGGGCACAGCAGCACTAGACTGGTGAGTCTGCACCGAGGGGACCAATGGGGAGATGGCCTACACCCAACTCCTGAAGGCAGAGCTGGTGAAGCTGTGCAGAGAGAGGGGCTTGCCTGTGCGGAACGCAACCAAGGCCCAGCTGATTGCCCGGCTGGAAGAGAATGACCAGCCACAGGGCTGGGATCCTGTCCCAGTGGGGAGCAGCCAGACTCCCCCTGGGAGCGTGTCAGGCTCTGAGGGTGGGCAGAGCACTGGAACCCACCGGAGAGACGGGACAGCCTCCCAGGGGAACCCTGCAAACCGTAGTCCACCCAGGGGAGGGTCCAACCCAGCGGAGCTGCGGCGGCTGGAGATCCAGCTGCAGATGAAGGAATTGGAAGTCCAGGACCGCAGAGAGCAGCGACAGCATGAGCTGGCCATGGCAGAGTGGAGAAGCGCTAGGGCCCCGGCTGCGCCGAGTGCGGATGGGCCCCAAGGGCCCCCGGCTGCCAGACGTTTGGAGAAGCTCGTGGTGGCCCAACTGAAGGACGTAGGTGACGTAGACGGGTTCCTCAGCTCCTTTGAGAGGGCTTGTGGACTGCAACGGGTCCCCACAGCTGACTGGCTACAGGAGCTCATCCCCACACTGAACCAGGAGGCTGCCGGGGTGCTCAATCAACTGGAGGACCTACAGCCAGGGGATTACAACCGAGTCAAGGAGGCCCTGCTGCACAAATTTGGGCTGACCCCCGAAATGTACAGGAAGAAGTTCCGGGGGGGTGCAGAAGGAGCCACGGGAGACCTATGTGGATCTGGCCTCCCACCTGGCGCAATACTGCCACAAGTGGGTGTCTGGAGTCAGAGCCCAGACCGCAGAGGACCTGCTCAAGCTGATCATGATGGAGCAGTTCGATGGAGCGTGCACACTCAGCCTGAGGCTGTGGCTCAAGGACCAGAGGCCAGAGAATCCCCAGGAAGCCAGGAGGCTGGCGGACGAGTTCACAGAGAGCCGGTCCGGGTGTGAACGGGAGTCCCGGAGAGAGAGGGAATCGCGCCGAGACCGGATCTCGGCTGAGCGACGGAGAGAGTCATCTACGAGGCGAGCCCAAGAGACAAGCTGTCTGTGCCCCAGAGAACCAGCCAGGGCCTGGACAGAGACAGCCCAAAGGGGCCCGCGGGGCCTAACCTGCCATCGCTGTGGGCAATGAGGCCATAAGAGAGCTCATTGCACCAGGCACAAGAACAGGTCCCATGACCTGGGACTTTCCAGGGTTAACTGGCTGGGGCTGGAGGAAGGGCAGGCTGCCCCAGAGGCAGGGGCTGGCCGGCAAACCTCAGCTCAGAGTGGGGGGAAGGATGCTCAGTGCACCTCCCATGGGAGATCTAACCCTCGGGAGGTGGATTTCTCCATGTACCGGGTGGGGGCAGGGCGGCCCCTGCGGAGCGAATGCCTCGTACCCCTGCAGGTGGATGGTAGGAAGGTGACGGGTTTCTGGGACACGGGGGTGGAGGTGACGCTGGCCCGATCCGACATAGTGGCCCCAGACCGGGTTCTACCCCACGCTCAGCTGACCCTGAAGGGCATAGACGGGTCCCCGTTTAAAGTGCCTGTAGCCAGGGTGCATCTGAAATGGGGGGCCAAGGAAGGTCTCAAGGAAGTGGGGGTCCACCCACACTTGCCCACAGAAGTGCTGATGGGGAATGACCTAGAGGAGTGGCCCCATGAATCCCAGCGAGCTCTAGTCACCGCCCGTAGCCAGAGCCAGCTGAGGGGCTGGCAACCTGGATCCAGGGAAGGACTCCCGGCAGGGTCCTGAGGGTCCCATCCCAGTGGACACGGGGTCCAGCCAAACTGGGACTCCGGACCTAGGCAAGGGCGGGGAACAGGTCCCGATCCCTGCCCCAGCACCTGAATTCCAGGCTGCGGTGCAGGCAGACCCCTTCTTGCAGAAGCTGAGGGACCAGGCTGGCCTCCGTGCAGCTCAGCCCCTGGGGAGAGGAGGCCAGGAGAGATTCCTGTGGGAGCGGGGATTCCTGTTCTGGGAATGGCTTCCCCCCAGGAAGGTGAGGGCATGGGGGGTCCAGCAGCAGCTGGTCGTCCCCCAAAAGTATCGCCACAAGCTGCTGTATCTGGCCCACAACGTCTCCTTTGCGGGGCACCGGGGGATCCGGAGCACACGGCTGAGGCTGCTCCAACACGTCTATTGGCCGGGGATATTTGCAGCCGTGCAGCGGTACTGCCGGTCCTGCAACTCCTGCCAGAGGGGCGGGAAGGCCGAAGATGGGAGGAAAGCTGCTCGGGGGCCCCTACCCTGTATAGAGGAGCCCCTGGGCTTGCTGAGAGAGTTATGGGAGGGGAAGACCTCCCTGGATGGAGCGTTGGGGGTGGAAGACGTCCTGGCTTTCCGGGAAAAGCTCGCTGGGCTCATGGGCCCAGCCAGAGAGACCCGGGCCAGAGATCAAGGGCAGTGGAAGGGCTGGTACAACCACCGAAGACAGGCCCGTGCCAGCCCCCCCCGGAGCTGTGCAGCAACGGGACAGGGGAAAGCTGGCCCTGCAGGGCATCGCCGTGGCCAGCCCGAGTCAAGGGGAGCACCCATGCCCCAGGGCGGGTTCCCACACAGAGGACCCGAACTTCCCTAGGTCACGAGCGGAGTGACCCTGCTCAGTTCGTTCTCGGAGGGGGGGAGAACTGTGACGTAGTGGGGGTTGTATGCTGGGCAGTGGGTTGTCAGTGACCTCCACTGGCTGCTGTCTGCAGCACGGCCCAGCAGGGCAGGGGATGAGTCATTATGCAAGGGGGCTTCGAAACTCGTCAGACAGGTATCTCCCATGGAGCGGAACAATGGAAAGGAAGGGGGCGAGGCCAGACCTGGCTGGGGGCAGGGCTGGAAGGAAGAGTTAGTTTCTGTCTGGGATCATGGAGGAGACAGCTTAGGGAAAGGGGCTGGAATTTAGGGGCCCAGTCCCCCCCATCTCAAGGGGGGCTGAGGCATCCTAGGCCCTGTTCCTGTAACCAGATGACATCTGTGCTGTGCTGTATCCTGGAGAAGCAATAAACTCCCTCTATTCTACTGGCTGGTGGAGTCTGTCCGTGCCATTACGGGGGGGGGCAGGAGTCGGGGGACCCCGACGTGCCGCCACAGCTTATTACTACCCTTTCTGTGCAGGCTGTGCATGGAGCATCTTCCCCACGTCTCCCTGAGACGCATCTAAATACCCATATTCCATTTTCAGTCTGTAAGCTGCAGTAATCGCAATGAAATTGTTCATACTGATCTTCCCTGACCCATAAATGTTATTTGTTCGGATCCCAACCAGATTGAAATTTCTATAGAAGGAAATATAGGGCCTCCTAAACAAACACACCGATGTCAGGCTTCATTACCTTCAGTAATGGCTGTCTCCAAGCAGTGGAGCCGTGCCTGACAAATCTGCTCCACTGGGCACTCAGCAAACAAGCCCAATGAGTGTTCAACAGCCCAGAAAAGAGTGACACGAGCTCTGTCTTTCAGTAGAGGTTAAAATATTGGGCCTGATTCTGATCACACTTATACAGGCATGAATCAAGTATAGCACCTCAGAAGTTAGTTGAATTAGATGCTGTAGCGGCGCGTCGGGGTCCCCAACTCCTGCACCCCCGTAATGGCACGGACAGACTCCACCAGCCAGTAGAATAGAGGAAGTTTATTGCTTCTCCAGGATACAGCACAGCACAGATGTCATCTGTTACAGGAACCGGGCCTAGGATGCCTCAGCCCCCCTTGAGATGGGGAAGACCGGGCTCCTAAATTCCAGCCCCTTTCCCTAGGCCGTCTCCTCCATGATCCCAGACAGAAACTGCCCCTCTCTTCTAGCCCTGTCCCCCTTGCCAGCCCTGGCCTCGCCCCCTTCCTTTGTTTCTCTCCCTGGGAAGTAACTGGTCGGACAAGTTGAGCTACCCTTGCATAATGACTCATCCCCTGTCCTGCTGGGCCGTGCTTTGTACAAACAGCCGTCAGCGGGGGTCACTCACAGCCCACCGCCCAGCATAGCAACCAGCAAGGTACCCACACTACGTCACAGATGCACTCTCTCATTTTCTCCCCACTTAATTTTTTAATTACATTATTTTCTAGGTAGCTGTCATGAGCTACGAAAAGCCAAGGCCTGGTGCAGGTGAAGCATTGGCTCGGCTGCGGTCATGTCTTGGGACATTACAGCTGTAATCACAGCACCCACATTGCAAAGGGGTTGCTGAGCACCCACATCTCGCCCAACTGAAGCCAGGGAGGGTCCAGCATTTTGAATGTTATTTGAATTTGACCACGGGATGGCCAATCTGTTCCCATTTAGGTGCCTTGAAAGTACCTGCTCATCCCTATTTAGGCACCCGAATAACACCCTGATTTTTCAGAATTGCTGAAATCAGCAGGAGCCCAATGTCTCCAACTATTCAAGGCGCCGAGATCCGGAGCTAGATACCTAACATTAGATGCCCCCTTTGAAAGCTTTGGCTTTCTTCACCACAATGCTGGAGTCTGGCTAGTGGCTCTGTGGTATTCAGCCCCCTTTTTTACATGTCCAGTGGGGCTCTGGGTTTGGAACACCAAATTGGAAGTGTAGGACTGGCAGTTGGGGCACCATTCCCTCTTGGCACGAAACAAGCTGTTGATCACAATGGAGGAAGTGGCCACTGACCCCCTTCAACTGTTAGCAAAGGGCAAACCCCCTGAAAATGTGATTCTGTGTTGCTGCGTGATGTGTGATTTATCTCTTAGCACCCTGGCTGTGCACTGAGGTCCCTGCCTCAAAGAGGTCATATTCTGTGGAAAAGACCAAAGGTGTGTGTGAGTGGGATCGCATAGTCAGGTGTGTGTCCCCTGCTCAGCCAAACAGGAGCGGCAGGAGGAAGGATTTGAAGGAAAGCAGAGTGGGCTTTCATGATGAGTTCAGGAAGGACATTCTGTGCATAAGGACCGCATGGAAGATGATGCTAAATTCATCCATTGTTCCATGTAAGACAATCTGAGTACTGTGCTGAGTTGTCTAGCACAGTGATTGTCACCTTTCCAGGCCTCTGTCTCCTTGCAGGAGTCTCATCTTGCATACCCCACATTTCACCTCCCTTGAAAAATGACTTGCTTATAAAAGTAGACAAATACGAAAGTGTCACAGCACACTAGGATAGGTCGCACCTCTAAAATCCAGGATTCTCTGGTCTGGCAACATCTGTGGTCTGGCATGACCATGGATGTTCCAGGATCAGAGAGTCCTGGCATGCTGCAAGAGGATGGGGGCCGGGAGTCAACGCATGGCTGAGCAGGGCTGCGAGGGGGAAACCAGGAGCCAGCATGTGGCTCATCCGGGCTGGGGAGGGGCCAGGAGCTGGTGTGCGGCTCAGCTGGGCTGCAGGGAGAGCCAGGAAGCCCATTGTGTGTGCAGGAGCCAGTGGGGGAGACCAACAGCCCTGGGCCTGAAATGACCTTTCCTGGTCCAGAAAAATGCCTCATCCAGGACCAGTCAGGTCTTGAGGGTGCCGGACCAGGGACGTCCAATCTGTACTGGCAAATTGCCGACTTTCTAATTTTTGCCATATACTTATAAATCAATTGGAATATGATGGGTGCTGAACGTCTTACATTGTATAGCATACAGAGCAGTATAAACAAGTCGTCGTATGAATTGTTAGTTTGTACTGACTGTGTTGGTGCTTTTTATACAGCCTGTTGTATAACTACGCACATAGCTAGATGAGTTGATGTGCCCTCTGGAAGACCTCTGGGTACCCCCAAGGATACACGTACCCCTGGTTTAGAACCACTGGCCTTGCACAGTGGGCTGAGGGACTAGTCACCATTGAAGAGAAGGCTATAAGTAGCTACACAGGGAGGGGATTTCCCATTGCAGAATGCTTTTCCGTGTAGCTGACACAGGCAGAACAAGAGCTGAAATTAGACAGATTCAGACTAGAAATAAGGTCAGTTTTGTAGAAGTGAGAATCATTAACCATTGGAACAACTCACCTGGGCTCATGGTGGAGTCTTCATCCCCTGTAGCGTTTAAGTGATGACTAAGTATCTTTATGGAAGATCCAGCTGTAGCACAGCCAGTAGTGATGGGTTTCATGCAGGAATCTCTGGGTGAGGTTCTCTCTGACCTGTGCTAGGAGGTCAGAACAAATGGTCACAGTGATCCCTCAGATCTTAAAATCAATGACTGGGACTCCTCTGTGCTACCACAGTATAAATAATAAGCCTTTCTATTACTTGTATTTGCTGATCCTAGACAGCTGCCAGTAAACCGTATCCAGATGAATTAGTCCACCCAGTGGTCATTAACCCCCGCCAAGATGATTGCGACCTAGATCTGCCAAGTTCCCAGCTTGGAAGCTGTGTGGTAAGGGCCATCTTTTTGTCCTGGGTTTGTATAGCACCTAGCACTATGGGGTCCTGGCCCAAGACTAGAACTCCTAAGAACCACAGCAGTACAATTAATATTAGTATTTAGCGTACTGCAATAATGCCTAGGAGCATTAGTCATGAACCCCGCTGTGCTAAGCATTGTACAAAATAAAAAAACAGTCCCTGCTCTAAAACGCTTCCAATTTAAGTACAAGACAACAGATGGATGCTGACAGTGGAGGACAAGGAAACAAATATTGGTAGAATTTTAAGAAATTGCTACTTTAAAACAGCTAATCAAGCATTTGTTTTGCAATTGACAGCCTAACACAAGTGAAATTGGTTATCCTGGTTGGTTTCTGACCTTGATTTGACCTTCCAAAGGCTTTGTATCTCAAGAATTAGACAAATGCTATGAACAAAGAAGTGGCCTTGACATAAGGAGATTTGCTCTCTGCTGTGCTGATTTTGACTCTGAATATATTTAAATCCAGTGATGCAAAAAGAGGAAGATTACCATGCACAGAGCGGCAGGCCCCTGTAATTTTATTGTGACACAAAACTGTCAGATTTCTTTTCTCTAGCTTTAGGTTTTATTGAATTGCAATGTGTATCAATCTCACTCCATGACACTTGCTGCTCCAGTAATTTAAAAGTGCGAATGATAAAGAAGTGCTAAAGACTTCCAAGAAGAATGATGTTTAAATGTGGAACTAGGATTCTACTCAAATCGAATTCATCATCAAGAAATTTCTTTCTACCACATGGTGGGGGTGTTTGTTCAGTGATTAGAGCACAGTGCCAGGCAGTTCAGCATGGGACTATCTCATGAGATCTTTGGGGTAAAAACACACCTGACCTCTATGTCTTCCCTTCTGGAGAATGGAACACTAATGCTTCTGTACTGCTTGGAGAGAACCACTCCAATCACGTCACTAGAATCTGAAGAATTTGTAAATCTTTGGAGGAAAGGTATGAAACAAAGGCAAAGAGAGCACCAAGGGGGACTAGAGTTGCCAGATACTTTCACAAAAAGTCCCGAACATGGCAGGAAAAATATTGGTTGAGGAGGGGAAGGAAGAAAAAAAGTAGGGGAGGACCAAAGTTTTTGAGTATTAAAAAAAAAAAAAAAAATCGCCCCGCTCCCCTCCACCAGACGCAGCAGGGGAAGAATGTCCCCACCAGCCTTCTATCCGAGAGAAACAGAAAATACCGGACATTTTACATGTCCGGTATTTTCTCAGTTGTTTTACTGGACGGGCCACAAATACCGGACTGTCTGGGTGAAAACCAGACACCTGGCAACTGCAAGGGGGACCCAATCAGTCTTTGGATATGTAAAAGCAACAAGTTGTTCTTTGGCTCCTTACAGACGAACAAAACAGTACTACTCATCGTTTTTAAAGTTACAGACTAACATGGCGACCCCTCCGAGCTATGTAAAAGGGTGTTAAAGAGGGTGATGATCAAGCGTTCTCCATGTCTACTAAAGGCAAGATAAAATAGAATGGACTTAAGCTACGCAACTCCAGCGATGTGAATAACATCGCTGGAGTCGATGTACCTTTAAATGGAGTTACTTCCCTTACTTTTCTCATTTGGGATAGCATAACAAAGTCAACGGGAGAATGATTTGTGATCGATATGGCAGGTTTTCACTAGACCCACTAAACTGGTGGATGGCGCTCCACCAGTAGTAGTGTAGTGTAGTGTAGAGGTGGCTTTAGTCTACAATGGGGGAAACCCCGAGGCTGGAAAATCTCTGACTCTGGAACAGGTTACCTAGGAAAATGTCATTGGAGGGTTTTAAAGAACAGGCTAGAAGACAATCACCTGTCAGGGATGGCTTAGGTGTATTTAATCCTGTCTCAGTGTGGGGGAAGGGCTAGATGACCTCTTGAGGTTCCTTCCAGCTGTGGCAACTGGTGAGAGGGGACACTGGGGGAGCACTGGCCATGAGACCACTGCCCCCCAGCCTGGATAATGGCAGTGAGAACCCCCCTCCACCAGGCCCTGCTTCTCTCCACCCCTGCTCCATCACCTTCCTGCCCTTGCTTTACCCCCTACCTCATCCCCCAGCTCCCCTCCCCCCACTGACAGCAGTGGGGGAAGTGGAGCAATATGGCCCCAGCTTGCTCTGCTCCCCCAGCTGCATCGCTCTGTTTCCCAGTGGTGAGTACAGGGTGGATCCCGCCCCTGCCCCTGAATGACAGGCCAGGAGAGTGGAGCGAAGCAAGCGGGGGCCACGTTGCTCTCCTTCCCCCATCTCTGCTGGTTTTGGGGGGGCAGGGGCTGGATCTAGACATCCTGAGACTGTCCCCACTGGCTGCTGGCTGGCCCTATGCCCCTCCTGCCCATGGCATTTGGGCCCGTGTGTCACCCCTGCCTCCAGCCCTATGTTTCTGTGATTAGATTTGTGAAGCTGTTTGGAGCAGCTCACCCGAGTGAAGTAATAACTTTCTCCTACCAAGAGAAGTTGGTCCTATAATAGATATTACCTCCCCCACCTTGTCCCTCGTCTGATCTCACAGCAGATTGAAGGCCAGTTGATTTAGTTTTAAAATTTCCTGTTGGAAGGAGCTGTTAAAGTGACATTTTCCCATGAAAACCACCATTTTTGGGTGGGAACATTTTTCTATTAGAAATGTCACCCCATACCCACTTTTCCTTCAATGCCACGGCCTTGTCACTAGGGGGCGAGCCCTGGTGAAAACTAGGGCTCAGGTTGTATATTGGGGGATTTTTGGAGCAGGGTCCAAGGCAGGAGTGGGAAGTTAAATGTGCTCGCTGTGCTCATGCTCCAGCAATATTCAGGGCATGGGGGCCCTGCTCCACCAATGTTCAGGGCCTGCCATCCACCTCGCGCTTCCCCAGGAGCGTCCCTGCCTGCACCCTGGACAGCGGAGTGGTTACCCTGCTGCTCCATGCTGTGCAGCTGTGCTCCTGGCGGGAGCCAGGCCTGGCCCAAGGGTGTTTGATGCCCTAGACAAACTATGACTTTGACACACATGCACACGCGTGCGTGCACACATGAGAAGTGCAGAATGAAATGTTACCTTTACTAGCATTACCTGTCACATTGGGATGGTAGACGTACATGTGGCCTCCTCCCTCCTCACTGTTCGTGGGGGTGGGGAGGTTTGGGCAGACTCTGCCACGTGGCCACCTCCCTTCCCATTGCTCTGGGACCAGGGAGGCTTGGGCCAGGTCCTCCCTCCTGCCTGTGCATGGGGGCAGGGAGGCTCAGGCCGTGCAGCCTCTTTTCTTCCTGCTGCTCCAGGGATGCTGGGGAGTGTGTAGGGTTGCCAGATGGTTTAACAAACACCCCCCCCCCCCCGCAAAAAACAAAAACAGGAAAAATTCTGTTGAAGGGAAAAAAGGACCCTGAGAACTGTTAAGAAAAAACAACAAAAAACCCCAGTGTGGTCCCTTTAAGAAACACTTTTCTTTTGAGGCTTTTTGGCTCTAACAGGCTGCCGGCAGCTGCCTGCCATCTTGGCTCCCTGCACTGGGCCGGACAGCTCCCCTGCGGAACCCGGTAAGCAGCTGGGATTTTTGCTTCCTGGCCGGGAAAAAAAATCAGACAATCCCGGACATTTTAGGTGTCTGGTATTTTCTGAAATTTTTTACTGGACAGGAGGTGAAAATACTGGACTGTCCAGTTCAATACCAGACACCTGGGAACCCTACCTGCTGCCACCAATTATTGTGAGAATGTCCTGGGAGTTACTACTCTTTATTGGGTGGTTTCTCTAGTTCAGTCAATAGATCTTTTTACAATAGGGTTACCAGGTGGCTTCAAAAAAAATACCAAACACACTTCATCTCAAATGGGGCAGGGGAAGAGACAATGGCCAGGAGGGGAGCGGGGCTGGCCAGGAGGATGGGGGGGGGGGGCAGCGAGGGTGGCTGGGGGAGATCGGGGGGGACTGGCCGGCGGGAAGCAGGCCTGGCTGGGAGGGGGGCGGGGGAGCCAAGCTGGCTGGGGGAGATTGGGTGGAAGGGGGGGGACTGGCCGCTGGGAAGCAGGGCTGGCCAGGAGAGGGTCGAGTGGAGCGAATCGGCTGACGGGGCGTGGGACTGACCCGGGTGCACGCAGATCCCAGGGTGCTACCTGTCCTGTGCATGGTCCTGGCGAAGCACGAGCGAGTCTGGTCCTGGGGATTCCCTCCCGCCTCCCCCCCCCCCCCATAGTTGCATACTGTCTGGGTGGTAGACACGCTCATGCAGCATGATAATAAAACTTACCTAATTAGAAAATGTCCAGTATTTTCTTTCCCCACACAGAACCCTCAAAACCGGACACCTGGCAACTCTAGGTGTGTATGCTCTTCCCCTCCCTGCAGTGGGGGTGAGGGCATGCATGCTCAGCTTGCTGCTGCTGCTCCTCTTCCCCCCCCCCCCCCTGTGGTGGGGACAGGACATCAGTAGAGGGAGCAGGGGTATAGGTGAGGTTGGGGGCCAGCTTCCCCCTAGAAACTTCTCAAATCTTCTCTGTTGCAGACTGCATGACAGACACCATTGCTTTTATAATAGTATATAGATCTACTTTACATTCAAAATGAATGTCAAACTACAAATACATAGTGTTGATTTTTTTTTCCTGCTTTTCATTAAGCCTAACAGAATTATATTGTATAGGGTAAGCGGCCTACTAGCTGAGACTGGATGGGTAGAATGCTATGAAAATCTTCATTCCTTCATACTGAGTGAAGTCTGTTTTTGAGTCACAATTCTCTCATGCTGGTCCATTGATTTGTGTAAACATTTAAAACTTTGCTTTGTGTGCATTTGCTTTTGCACATTGGGCAATAAAGTCATCTGAGACAAAGTTGTGAAGCTACAGCAATGGTGGCCAGTTCAACCCATCTCTGTCAGCATAGAAGAACAAGGGTATTTTTTGTCAGTTTTTAGTAAGAATGATTGAAAGTGTAATAATGCACAGAAAGAGAAAAATTATGAATTTGCAACCCTACAGCGCACACAGCTCTTTACCCATTGAAACCTTTCCTAGAGTGTTACTGCACATGCGATAACATAACAGTGACATAAACCTGGTCATTTTAATTTATTTTATCAATTTCAATATTCACTTCAAACTATTTAAAAATTAAACAGGCCAGAATTTCTACTATTATTAAACATTATTGTAATTAAAACAGAAAGCAATGCATATGTTAAGGGGTATTTATTAATATTAGCAGTCAGGTGTTTGAAAATCAGGGCTTTACTATTACTTTAATAGTAATAGTCTACAATCTTATTCTTGTAAGTACTTGGGAGTCTCCTTTTATAATCGTATTAAAACTTCTTACCAAATTTTTCAAGTCCAACAATACAAATTCTTCATGGGCACAGCCTCTTTGAGCCCACAGCTCAGAACATGGCAGAGCACGTGGTGTTGGTAGCTGACTGGCTTTCACTAAGTGGCAAACACCACTGACATGTATGACTGGCCAGCACATGGCTACGGAGAATGACTGAGCCACCAGACCTAGACCCCAGGCAGCAAACCCAACTGGCACTCTTTTAAAGCCATGCTATGACACTTTAACAGTAGCTGCATATGCAGCTGTGCTCCATGATGTGAATTCCACTAGATATTTGATGGAGTTTGTCTGTTTGTTCAAGGCCTACTTCCTAAGTGGTAAGAACTAGGCCCACCAAATTTCATAGGCAGCTTCTTCTTATAACGGGTGGCATGGTGGGGTGGGGATAGGGCAACCCCTGCTGCGCATGCATGAGGCCCCTTGCTGCTGCTGAGCTAGGATCCCCTAATGCCCTAGATCCCTCCCATCCATAGAACAGTTGGGGTAGCTATGACAGGGGCACAGGGCAGCCCTCCCAACTGTCCTATGGATGGGGCAGCTGCATCCAGCCCCCGCCTGTGTCCCTCTCTCACCAATTGCTCCCTTCACCTGTTCGCTCTGCAAGGTGCGTTCTACTCCTTCCCCACCCTGTGTCCGTCTGTGGTGCTGGGGCAGGGGGGCAAGGAGAGTTGTGTGTGTCTACAGCCCGAAGCCCTGCTATAAAAACATGGCAGGAATCAAGCAGTATCAGCAGTGTAGAAATTAACCGCTCTCAAAATGAGCTAGGGAAAGAATTGAGTTGGATGATGCATAAACAAATGAACAAACAGGCTGAGGTGCAACCATCATCGCCAAGCATAAAGTCAGAGCAGGAGGCTCCTGCCAACACTGCCCAAGGCGTCCAGGCAGAGCCCAGAGGCTCAGACTGAGGCATTGGAGCCACAAGACGTACCTGTGAGGAAGAGTGGGAGCCCTTAGGGCTTGGCCCACTGCAGGGTTCCCTGGGGCACTGCACCTGGCAACACAGGAAGGCAAGTAATCCACTACAGGGCAGTGATAGCATGGACAAGAGTCACACTGGAGGAGACTGCAATACTCTCTCTCTCAGTGAGTTGAGCTGAGAGAACAAGACCCCACTGCTCTGCGCTGCCCAGCCAGGGCTGATCTGTCTTTTCCCTGTGCAGGAGAGATCTGCCCTCAGCAGGGGACCCCCCCAACACATGGAGCACAGCACTAGGTGAACAGTAGCCAGGCTGAGCTTTGCCTAGAGTGAAGACAGCAGTTGGGGTGAGTTTTGGCCCAGCTTGTAAGGCCTCACCCCCAAAGGGGCGACACAAGGAGGGAAAAAGTAGTAACTTTCCCAAGTGGAAGTTGGTCCAATAAGGGATGTCACCTCACCTGCCTTCTCTCGAACATCCTGGGACTGACCCGCTTACAGTACTGCATTCAACTTGATGGCCTCTCTGAATGCAGTGTGGGGAGGGGCAGAGTTAAGGACTCCCACAAGGAGGGGGAATGGGGGATGCAGGGGCAGGGTACACAGCCTGTAGCATGAGGGTGGCACAGCTTGTGAGGGAAGAAGTGGGAGCACACAAGGAGTCCCTCCTGCTCAGCAAACTCAGCACGCAGATGCTGTGAAACATGCAACCCTCATACACCCAGGGACAGCACCCTGTGACCTTGCGCCAGAGTCCACGTGCAGTGCTGATCGGTGGAACTGAACTGGACCCACTGCAGCGTAGCAGAGGAAACTCATTTGCTCTGTAAGTGGGCCAAGTGCCACTCCATGGGACTGTGCACCACACCCAGCAGGTGTGGGGGGTTACACAGGCAGCCCCCTATATAGAGCCACTGTGGGGGGGGAGGGTTGGGTGGGGAGCAAGTAATGATTTACCTTTAAGTAGCCTCAGCATAGTTCAAACCTTTCCCCAAAGGGAGATCAGGCAGGTTACAACTAGGAATGCAAAATCCCGGTTAAATTGGTGAGCCAGTTGAACATGAAGTTTAACCAGTTAAGGGAGGGAGTTTTCCAGCCCAGCTAGGCTGAAGCACCACCCTCAAGTGGCCAGGCTGGAAAGCAGGGGCTGCTTCAGCCCAGTGGGAGTAGCACCTGCCTGCACTCCCACCCCTCCAACAGACCGTCTTCAATGGGCCCCAAGGGCCTGAAGTAACTCCTGCCCACAGCTGCTCCAGCCCCCACCAGTTAACCTTCCACAGCCCTAGTTAATTAGTTTAAAGGAATAAACTGTGGGTTGCAAGTCACAGCTAGAGGATATGGGGGAACATGCTCAGAAGCCTGAGAACACAGACTAAGCTGGGTCCTTTCAAACAAAATGGCATTTGGCTCCAATCAAACAAAGGCACATGTGGCCTGTGTTCCTGGCTCTAAAACCCAACTACTGGGGGGGTGGAAGGAGGAGGGAAGAGATCCCAGACAGCACTGGTGGAAGAGGCTTTAGAGGGCATACAGCTCACAAGCACCCAGTGTGATGCTATGGCAGAGAGGGCGACTATAAGTTGTGGCTGTTTAAAACGGAGATGATTATCTTTTGGAAGGTTCTTGGCGAGACAGCCCCAGGCCCACTGCAGCCAGTTCTCCCAAGTGGCTTTTTCCATAAGTGGTGAAAAGCAATAGGGCAAGAGCTGAGGAAATGTCTTGCAGCGAGACCTAGGGGCTGTGTCTAGACTGGCATGATTTTCCGCAAATGCTTTTAACGGAAAAGTTTCTGTTAAAAGCATTTGCGGAAAAGAGCATCTAGATTGGCATGGACGCTTTTGCACAAAAGCACTTTTTGTGGAAAGCATCCGTGCCACTCTAGATGCGGTTTTGCACAAGATAGCCCCGATTGCCATTTTCGCCATGGGGCTTTTTTGCACAAAACGGTTCTCAGCTGTCTACACTGGCCCTCTTTTTTCCCCCCTGAACAGGAGAGTCATTGTATTTGCGCAAGAACACTGACGATCGTACATTAGATTGTCAGTGTTCTTGTGCAAATTCAAGCGGCCAGTCTAGACAGCTGGCAAGTTTTTCCCGCAAAAGCAGCCGCTTTTGCGGAAAATCTTGCCAGTCTAGACACAGCCAGGGAGCCCAGGCTGTTCTGCTCCCCAAGAAACTTTAGGGCTACATCTACACTGCAGGCTTCTTGCGCAATAACTTTTTGCGGAAGAGATCTTCCACAAAAACTTCTTGCACAAGAGCACGTCCGCACTGCCATGTGCTTTTGCGCTAGAGAGCACCCACGCTGCCATGGATGCTCTTGTGCAAGAAAGCTCTGATTACCATTCTGTGAATGGCCATCAGAGCACCTGTGCTTTTTCCGATAGGGGTTTCTTGTGCAAGAAGCCCCTAGTGTCTGTCCACACACACCTTTTTGCACAAGAGCTCTTGCACAAAAAGGTTTATTCCTCATAGAAAGAGGAATAACTTGAGACAGGGCTTTTTGCACAATCTACTGTACTTTTTCTTGTGCAAAAATGCACTTGTAGGGTGGATGCTCTGAGTTTGTGCAAACTCTGCAGTGTAGATGTAGCCAAGGTGTCTGAGCACCCCCTCCCCCAAGGGAGAAATACTGGGCTCAGAGGGCTCTCTAGGCAAGGGGAGAAAGGCAGAGGAAGTAGTAGCAGCAGCAGGTGAAAGACAGATACTCAAGTTAGAAGGAGGCACATTTCCCACAGGGCTGATGAACTAGAATTTATCTAGTTCTTTTTTGAACCCTCTTAGTTTTAGCTACATCCTCTGGCAAGGAGTTCCACAGGTTGACTGGGTGTTGGGTAAAGAAATGCTTCCTTTTGTTTGTTTTAAGCCTGCTGCCCATTAGCTTCACTTGGTTCTTATTTTAGGAGAAGAATTAAACACTTCCTCCAGAGCCATCACAATTTCATAGACCTCCATCATATCCTCCCTTCAGTCATCTTTTCCAAAAAGAGAGTCCCAGTCTTAATTTGCCTCTCCTAAGCTGTGATGGGTTCACTCCATCCAAGCCTCCACTGTGGGAAAGGAGTAAATGGAAAATGAATTTTTCTAAAGGGCATATGTGGCATTGGGACAGAGAATGCAACACTAGAGTGTTTATACAGAGGAAGGTTTTATTTCCCAGTCTAGGCACTTTCAGGAGATGTCTAAGGCTGGCAGTGGGGATCTAAAAAAGTTTAAAATATTGATTAAGTTTAAAATCTTCAGCTGGTCGCCAGGCTGTTCCTTCCCATTGCAAGAGCCTCACCAATGACCTGTTGAGACAGTCAGGCATTAGCAGAGAAGGCAGGTGAGAGAAGGCACTACATTTACAGAGAGCAGGTGCTGCCCTAATGCCATGGTGAAAGGCTGGCCATGTTTTCAGTGAAGCCAAGGCATGAAATAGAAGGGCTGAGCCACTAGCTAACCCAGAATAGTTAGAGCCATGCACCCTGGCCTGAAGGCAGTTACAGTGCTGGTACCTGCACAGCTATTCCTGTCTGAGAAGGGGAATAGACTTCTAGGCATCTGTCCCAGTACTGTATCTACATGCCCCAATGCATAGGGCTGACCCAGCACAAGCTGTTTTGGGCAACTTGACCAGTTTCTGAAACATCATGACCTATCCCCACCTCCCTAGATGGTCCCAGTCTCACTCCACCTCATACCTTTTCTCCAGGGACCCTTTGAAGCCCTCGCTGCTGCGGAGGCGCTTATGTCCTGCATTTGCTGATTTCCACCCCAGCCGGTCTCACCAAGACTGGACCATGGGAGGGAAACAGAGGTGAGTTAGCAGACACCAGGAGTTAGTCTGACATGGCCATGCTCTCTGCATATGGTATCATGTGACCCTGACTCCATCAGCCCCCTGCCCCATACAGACAAGTCTCCTCAGCATGCCTCAGCCCCTAGCCCAGGTTACCCAGTGCTGAAAGGCCAGCTGTAAGTAAGGCCACATGGCATTCCAGAAGATCTGCCAACTATGTGTGCTGAGGGTTCCCCCTTCAGGAGCCCTGACAGGGTCTCGCCATTCTGTTCCATGCCAGCAAGCATAGGATTGTCTCCCCACAGTACTCCTGTAACAGGCAAGCCTCGTCCCCAGGACAGGGACAATGCTGGGGCTGCAGGTCACCATGGGCCTTTGCAGTGATCCTTCCCACCTTGGCCCACAGCAACTGTTCAGGCACCTACCTGGATTCTACTCCTGGCCAGGAGGGTCAGTGGAAAGCATGTATGTGGGCATGGGCAGGTTGTTCGCCCAGCATGGCAGGGTCCTGCTCCCCAGGTAGTCAGTCAGAAAGCACATTCCCATAGGCTGGTGTAAGTAACTCTTGCCTGCTGCCATGGGGCACTAGCTGTGTGTAGTGGGGGGCAGGAGTGGGACACATTGCACTCAGAGCAAGGCTGTGCCACCCTGAATCCAACAGCTGGCTGCTCCTGCATAGCCAGTCTCTCCTTGGAGCTCAGCATGCGTTCCCTTTGAAGACGCTTGGCCCTGCACCTCTGGTGCTCAGCTAGCTGCATTAGTTCCCCAACACTAGCATGGCTTCCATTCAGCAGCACAAGAGCACTTTGGAGCCCCTCCCTAGTGCTCCTGCCCCGCAAGGGTTCAAGGGCTTGTTAACTCACCACACTGCATTGTGAGGGGGCGTACACCACATCCTAGCCATGTACCTCTACAACCCTACCCCTCCAGGTAGAACACTCCAGTCAACACAGCAAGCTTCTCCTGGTCACAGTATAATCTACCTCCCAGGAGGCAATAGATGAGGGAAAGCATAGCTAGTCCCACCTATGTGACAGCGCTGCAACCTGTAACAAGTCCTTAGAGCCAAGAAACCCAATGCTCCCAAGTATGGGGTGTAAGCTAAGAGAAGTCCCTGGAATCCACTCCCCTTACATCAGAGCTTTTGGATCCTACTAGGCCCAAAGGAGTGGACATGGGTTGGGCTCCCTCCCATGGGGCAAAGGCATTTCCAACAGGAACACTGCCTCCAAAGCACATGCCTGTGACATGGCCAGCCTCAGTTTCCCTGTCAATAACTTCAGAGGCTCTCAGCCTATAACTCAGAGGCTGACATCACAAAACAACATCCTCAAAGTCCCAATCAAGAGCTTGTATTATAGAACATTTGTAACTTCATCCATCCCACTCGTCACGTCACTTGCAGGCTTTTCTGCCCAGAGCCTTTCCTGCCTCAGCAGGCTGCTCCCAGGACTACCTAGCTAGAGTCACCCTCCACACCTTCCCCAGGAATCCTCTTCTCTGATCCCAGGGACCTGATTGATGGGTCACATGACCTTCATTTTCCCCACTTGGCCCACTGATTACCTGTTTTGCCCAAGATCTCTGGGGCCAGCTGCCCTGGGACAGTGGCTGCACAATCTGGGATACGTGGGCACATCAGTTCTATCGCACCACTACAAGGTCAGGCAGGAGCAGTCAAGCAGTTCTCCTGCTGGGCCAGCAGAACCACGTACTGGCCCCGTTCTGCCCTCAACTACATCCTGGCAATCTGGGGTTACACGTGCAGAAGCAGGCCCGTTACAGCCTTGGATATTGCAGGGGTGTTTCAAACCAACTGCTATTCCATTTCTGGCTGCCCAAACAGAACAGCAGCATCCCAGAGTTGGACTCTTGTGGAATGCTCAGAGATGTTAGAAGGCCAAGAGCCCAGCTGGCCCGACAGCAGGGCCAGCCCCACCAAGTCCTAGGAGTTGGCTCCTTTTTGCATGCTGGTTACAGAGCCTTGCACAGTCCAAGTTGTCAACCTTTCCACTCCACTAGGCAGGCCAGACCCACTTGTTTTAAAGTTACTCAGCAGCTGGGGCTTTACAGAAAGTGAAGCTACCAAGTACCATGACATTTGCCACAAAAAAACCAAGCAAGCAGTCTGGTAGCACTTTATAGACTAACAAAACATGTAGATGATATGAGCTTTCGTGAGCACAGCCCACTTCTTCAGATGACCAGAGTTACGAGTTGGGGATTGAAAACTCGAAATAAATAGGAGGGGAATGGGGGCTGGGAGATAGAACATCATTAAGTATCTGGAGAATGGGTACTTAAACCTAAGTAGATAAAAATCAAAGTCAATAGATAGATTCCTAAAACAGGAAGAATACAACTCAGGGTATATTCTCTCTCTCCCCCTCCCCCTTCCCTTTCCCCTCTATTTCAAGTTTTCATATCCCCTACTCATAACTCTGGTCATCTGAAGAAGTGGGCTGTGCCCATGAAAGCTCATACCATCTACATGTTGTGTTAGTCTATAAAGTGCTACCAGACCATTTGTTGTTTTTTTCTGTAACAGACTAACTCGGCTAGCCCCCAAGCTCCATTTGCCACAAAGTTACCCACTGGCCGCTCTGCTAATGTGCATAGCTCTTGGCCCCAGCAGAGCCAGGACGTTCATGCCAGGGAGGGAGAGGAGTGGAGGGGAGCTGGCCTGTGGCCCTCTTCCCAAGAGGGTGTGAAGTGGTTACCAGAGAGTGCAAGGAAAGTCTTACCTTTGATTTGGGCTTAGCATGAAGTTTGCCTGGGAGCCAAGAACAAAAGGAGAGGTGGCGGCAGCGTCTGCATCTGAGGAGACAGCTTAGCGTGAGTGCCCAATGAAAGATTCACACCCCAAGACTCTACCCTCGGGTCACATGATTAGGGGCCGTGGCCCTGCTCCCTCTGCAGCTCACTCGCTTGGAACCGCTCTTGCTCCAAAGCTCTCAGCTGCCTTCCAGCAGGAAGGTGGAACTGGGAGGTGCTCTGGGGGCCCTAAGCTATTGCTGGAGGCTGTGAGTGAACACTTGGAAATTGTCCTGTTCCAGTCATTGACTCTTCCAACAGTGACCAGTGCCAGATGCTCCAGACAGGATACTGGGCTGGAGAGGCCATTGGTCTGACCCAGGGTTGCGGCTCTTTGACTGCTCACTGTGCTAGCCCTGATCCTGCTGCCCTCCCAATTAAAGGAGCACGGGCATGCAGAGGAACCTCAATGCCAGGGAGGCTAGCAGGTGCATTCTCTCGGCAATGCTCCCAAATGGCAGCACGCTGAATGGCTTCCTGCCCAGGCCCTCAGTAACAGGCCAGCGAAGTTTCATACTTGCCCAACAGTTAAGCTAGCAAGCGAGGGGCCTGGCACAGAGGGTCAGAGCAGGATGCAGGTTTGTTGACAAGACTTTTCCTGACCACGAGGCTGGCAACTCAGGAGGCATTTGAGCAGCAGCACCAGTCCCGTCCACAGTAAGGGTGTTAAGGAGTGGGTATTTGGCTAATAGCACAGGCAATACAAATTGTACTGACTACACCACGGGTTCCCAAACTAAGGGCATGCCCCCGGGCGAGAAGAAATTCCAGGGGATGAGGCGACCCAGCCCCCCCCCCAGTCAATCCCCCCCAAGTTTTGCTGCTATTTGTTTTGTCCCCAGTCAGGTCCCCCCCACCCCCCAAACAAGTTTTGCTGCTATTGGGGGGGGGGGGGAGGGTTTCTCAAAAATCAAAAAGATGCCAAAAAGTTTGGGAACCACTACACAATTAGTCAATAAGGGGAGGCCTCTGCAGAGCCCCAGTGGGGGCTCTGGGACAGCTGTGACTGCAGTTTAAAATGTAGTAAGAGCCAGGCAGCTGTTGCTACATTTAAAGTGCAGAGCCACAGCTATCCTGGAGCTGGCACAAGCCAGGACTGCTCCGTCCCAGCTTGTGCTGGGTCTAGCACCCTGTTTGCTGTGGCCCAGGCTGGCCACAGGCAGAGGCTGCTCTGACAGCAGCCTCTGTCTGGGGGGGGGGGGGGGGGGGGGGCGGGGGAGGAGCAGCTCCCCACTGGGACCCCTGCAGACAGGGGCTGCTGCCAGAGCCGCCTCTGCCCAGTGAGGCTTGGCCTGCTTCACAGCAGCCTCCCCTCAGGGCTGGACAAGCCAGGCAGCTGCCCGGGTGCCAGCCAATGGGGGCGCCTGATGGCAGCTGTAAGGGGCGTGTGGCATCCCTTATAGTGCCATCAGGTGCTGTGCACCCGGCTCCCACAGGGCCAGCCCCCCCATCCCCACAGTGCCGGCCAGCAGTGCCTTCCCCCCCCCCTCCCCCACAGCCGCGGGGCTCTGCACAGCCAGGCGTGGCCCACCCCGGGCTGCGCGCCAGCAGCGGTGGCCAGGCTGGGCCGGGCAGTGCACGTGTCGTGTCGTGTGCCAGTGGCCAGCCCCGGGGACATGCCCCAGGCTGTGCACCAGCAGCCATGGCCGGGCATGCGCTGCGTACCCTGGGGGGGGGCGGGCCTTCACATGTGCTGTGAGTGGCGCCCTGAGTCCAGGGCACCAAAATGGCTCAGGCCGGCCCTGCCTCCCCTACCCACCTCCCCATTGCTGCTGCCTTTGGCCTGAGTCCACCATTGTCCTGGGTGTCACTTCTGCCTCCTCCGCCCTTCACTTATCCCACTCTCGTGAGGTCTCACTGGACCAAGTGGAGGCAGGTGCTGTGCCGTGGGGTGAGCAGTAGCTGGGAATGAGGGGCCAATGGTAGGGGTGGGCTGCCATTGGGAGACACCAGGCATGCCCCGGGAAAGCTAGCTGACAGGCCTCTGCTCACAGGGTGGTTGTTAGAGCGATGCCATTTTGGGGTGGCCTGATAAGGTGGCCGTGGACCACACTTTAAGAACCACTGGTTTAGAACAAGTCAGCCACCTACTCCTGACAGACCATTTGAGGTGATGAAATGGCTTGACACCTCTTCAGTGATAGGGAGAAAGGAGGGGGAGCCTGTTAGTGGGTTAGAGATTAGGTTATACTAAGCAGAGCCCCACCAAATGGATGGGCCAGTTTGGTAAATTTCAGTCATAAGATTTTAAGAGTGTCTGGTTTGAGATATTTAAATCTGAAGTTTGTGTTATTGGAGGGGTCCTGACCCCCTCCCCCAAAATAGACTGTAAAGAGGGTTGTAGTACTGCTACCCTTACTTCTGCACTGCTGCTTGTCGAGCTGGGATGTTAGTCAGCAACTGCCATTCTCTGGGTGCCCGGTGCCAAAAAACAGCAGCGCAGAAGTAAGGAAGACATGGGCATGGTGCTGCCTTCAGTCTGGGGCCCCTGACCAACATTACAACCATCTCTCTCCAGTTGCTCAAGAAGGCAGCAAGAAGGGTGGCAATACTGTGACCCTCAAACTAACCTTGTAGTCCTCCTGGGTCAGGACCAATTTGAGAAATTCAGGTCCCACCCTGAAATCTGTATTGTAGAGGGTTAAAGCACACAGGAGGCCAGATTTCATGGGAGGACACCACATGTTATGCTCTGTGACATTTTGCATGGCTGTGAATTTGGGAGGGCTCTAATGAGCCATAAATCTAGTGTTTCTTCAGTTCATGCTTCAGTGTCTAGCCAAGTTGGAATGTAAGTGCCCAGGTTCCTCTCTTGAAGGGCTTGCTGAGGTTTCCTTTGAGGATGCGGACTAAGAGGCCAGATTCACCCTGAGAGGCCACGGTGAAAGTTGTTCAGCTGCAGACAGGGGCTTTCCATTTTTCTGTGCGCTTATTCAGGAGCACAGTGATGGTTTGTCTCATTTCACCCTCATCATTTCTGGGGCATTTTGCAGTGGTGTGGGTTCCAGACAATGTTCCTCCTAAAGTTCATTCTACATGTGCAGCACTGGCATGCACATACACAGAAAAAATTCAGTTCATAGGTATTAATCTACAGTGTAAAAATATATATGAAAGAAAAATATTAAAGCCAAAGGATCACAAACAGCTTAAGGAGTGGGCCTTGTTAATTTAATCTGAAATAAAATAAGAGGGTATATACCCCAAGGGCAGTGTAATTGTTATCCTAAGGACCCAAGCTACTACTTGCTAAAATGTGCCATACGGAAGCTATATAAATAAAAGCAGACATGGCCAATAAGTGAAAACAAAAATATGCACCAGTGTCCCAATTTAATAACCTACTGCCATAGACAGCTAGATCTTCAGGGCAAACTGCTCAAACAACCCAATCTTCCAAAACACTAGAATGCTACAGACTTTTGCAGTCCACAGAACTATACTTCTTACAGGCATATCTGTATCGATAGCTGGGTTTCAAGGTACTAAACAAATCTACAAGTCAATTAGATTCCTCTCCTCACAAATGTAAGTTTGATACCAGATGAGGAAGAGACATTTACTGAGGCTTATACAATTCCTATGGGATATCAGCTCTTAAATTAAGACTTCACACAGCAGGAAAAATAAGCAAAGCCACAAAGACAGCAAACAAAGCCACAAACGACCCTGGAAATGTGACGAAGTAAAACATCAAGTGGCTGGATGTTGTGGGTATTTTAAATGAGTGTTTTTGAGAGAGACACAGCATGAGCCCCCCCCCCCCCCAAGTGTAGAGCCCTGTAGCAACAGGCCAATTTCTGCAAGTTTCACACTGGAATGTGTGTGTCAGTCACCGACTCCAAAAACAAACCCTCAGAGTAGGCTCATTATATTTTGTACAAGCTCTGGCCTTCAGTAAATGGAGCACCGTTAACCCCTGGCTTTGGAGTATGCAGATAGACCTTTGCTTCAAAGAGCTTGCAGATGAAGACTTCATCCTACAAACCACCTACCACCAAAGTGCTTGCTACTTATCAGTCAATTGGGATTACTCTGAACAGCCACAACTATCCCAGATGGCAAAGATCTGGCCTTAATGGTTTGATACCTTGCCCCAAACAAATTCTGAAACTTAATGGAAATCGCTTGTCTAGAAGCCTGTCTAAGTCACCAGCAGCCTTGGTGCTGGGGTATCCTAGGTCAGTGGTCCCCAATGCGGTGCCCGTGGGTGTCATTTATGTGCGCCTGCTGAATGATCTGGGCTGGCACCACCCCTGGCACATAGGTGGTGCCAGCCCTGGGCACATGGGCAGCACCAGCCCATGGCACATGAGCAGGCCCACCCTGGACACCTGGTGCGTGAGTGGCCCCACCCCTGGACACCCAGCAGCCCTGAAAGGTTGGGGACCACTGTCCTAGGTTACAAATTCAAAATAGTGCAAATGCAACTCTAAAGCTGTAATACATGTTCCCAGACTAGGGATGTCAAATGGCATTTATCAGCTAATCGACTACCCTCTGCCTCTTGCCCCACCCCTCTGCCAAGGAGTTAGTGCTGTGGGGGACCTGCTCTCCCTCCCTCCCCCAGCTGCCTCTGACAGAAGCAGTGGGGAGGAGGGGGGGGAGAGCAACTACTCAAGTCACTAAGTGACTGATAAGTATATGCTTATTGGATAGGCAACTAGTTGCTTACATCCCTATAGAGGACAGTCCTATTTAGTGCATTGGGAGCCCAGAGCAGGGGGATGTGGAAGGGGCAAGGGTGACATTTTCGAAGAGCCAACTGCTGCTGCTCTCCCCCCACGCCCCCAACTCTCAGGGAGCAAGGGCAAAGTTCCCAGCCTGCTGCATTTTCCTCTGCCCTCCCCTCTGCTGCAGGAAGCAAGAGGAAGGCACAAGCTGAGCACTTCCCCTCACTCCCTTAGTCAGAGGAAGATGACCCAGTGTAACAATATGGTTTTTCTGTAGCCATATTGGAAGACCGGTAGCCCTAACGGAAGGCCAAAGGTTTCCTCTGCAGCCAGACTGAAGAGCAGCAGCCTTCACATTCCATCTAAGGTGCATTACACCCGCAGTCACCAGAAATCTGTTTCTTTATCAAGATGGGTAGAGAAAACTTAGTTAACAGCATTTCTGCTGGCAAGAAACGGCTTAATAGCAGAGGTTGTGAAATCCTCATTCTATGATTACTGTCCTCACTTTCCTATTGTTTGTCTGCATGATCTCACCGGTTTGTCTGCTGTATAACTGCGCTAGCTGTAAATCAACTAAGGCAGTAGGGTATGATTGGTTAGGTAGTTCTATTACAGTATGTTAGGATTGGGTAATAAAATTATACTAAAGTAACTGGTTATAGTCTAGCTAAGAAGGACTCACTTTTCACTATATAAACTGGCATCCAAGGAGGAGACCAGAGGAAAAAGGAAAGGGAAGACCTGGAAGAACTTGCCTCCAAGACACAGCCTAAGGCCAGAACTGCCACAACTCCTCTGCACAACCCTGCTTGCTGTTCAGCAGCTAAGATCCAGAGAGACTGACCTTGCCTGGCCAACAAGGGAAGTCTGCCTGCCTTTATCAGCCTTGGTGAGCATGACGCTGTGTGCTTAGCATATGTATTCTGCTTGCTTGGCAATTATCAATAAATAAAGAATATTACTGTGTAAGGCTCTTTCAGTGGCAAAAGGTCCTGCAAACATGCAGGAAGTTACACCCTAAGCCCTAGGAATTGGGTATGGGTGGGTGTGTCCCTGAAGCGTGGAAGGGATAAACACCATATGTACAGCTGCAACCACACAAACTCCCTGCACTCTCCTGAAAGGGCACAGGGGGAAGAAGGAGGGGGGCTAGGGCAGCCCTGGACAGGGGCAGTGGGCACACCCCCAGCCAGCCCCTTTCACCTGCTGCTGATTAATGCAGCCTGTAGGAAAGCCCCAGGGTGCAGCAGCTTATGGCACCTCATGTCTCAGACAAAGAGGACATTAAGGTGTCCTGTTGTGTATCTGTGGAGGACAGAGTAGCAAAAAACCAGGCCCAGCCTCTGTAAAGAGGACAAAATGGCCACCCTATCTCAGCCAAAACCAAACATTAAGCAGCTGGGGGACAAAGCATTAATTTTAGCAGCTAAATTAACCTCTGCCAGTTAAGCAATTGCCCAAAATTCTATCCAGTGCAAAAGCGAGATATAAATAATGCATCATTACTTCTGCAAAGACAGAGCATTAACAGATTTATGAATCCAAACTCAAAACGCCACCAGTCAGCCAGTTATTGCAGCTGTCCTCCAGCCAGAGCTTCTTATGAGTATTTCATCTTTGGAAGACCAATAGCAGTTCTATTTAGAGCACACCCCAAATCCTGTTCCTATTTGGGTCATTCGGCTTGACTTGTGTACCAGCTTCAGGTACAATCAGCGGGGAAGTAGTGAAAGTGAAGTGAATGCCTTTTGTGATTGCCATTTTAATGTAAACAACCCTAATGGCTAGATCAGAGGTAAAATCCTGCCAAACACATATGTTTGACTGGCACACATGGCCATCATCAGTGACAAACAAATGTGACATTAGTTACATCTTGCTCACTAGTATCTTTCCAGGCCACCACCCACAGCTCAGCTGGGAGTCTAGCTCTCTTCCAGGCAGCCCAAGTCAAGTCTCCTCCCTGTCTGCCCACCTTCTCTGCAGGGTCAGGCAGCACCTAATTAGCGGAGCCACCCTACGCAGCTCCACTAAGCATGGCTGCTCAGGCAGGCACCTTTGGAGGGAACTATGGTTCCAGCATTGGATGGCAGGTGACAACTAGGGTGTGTGATTGGAGGGGTAATCTCTTCTCTTCCCCCCCTGCCATTGAAAGACTATTTGGGCACCAAGAAGTTTTATCAATATAGGACCCCCCCCCCCAACAAAAAGCCATTGAGGGCAGGGGTGGAGAACCTTTTTGGATTGGGGGCTGCTGACCCACAAAAAAAACTGCTGCCTCCGACTGAAGTGAGAAGCCCCACAACTGAGAAGGAAAAAGGTACTCCGCACATTCCCCTTGCACAACAGAGCCTGGGTGTGTGTGTGGGGGGGGGGGGACACCATGCTAATAGATTGACACCCACCCACAGGGCTGGAGCACCAGTGTGGGCTCCCCAATGTGGGGGGAGGGGGGGAATCTCTGAACCTCAGGGGCCGGATCCAAACAAGCCAGGGCTGCATCCAGCTCCTGGGCTGGAGGTTCCCTACCACTGATTTAGGGCCCCAGGAATTAACTTGCTGAGCTGGGTTGCAAGTGCTTTGGCACATAGGATTCAAATTCAAAGTTAGGTGGACAAACTGGAGAAGTGGCCTGAGAACTAAGATGATGTTCAATAAAGGACAAATGCAAAGTACTCCACTTTGTATGTGTGCACCTGATTGTTCCTAAGTGGGAAGTGACTGCCTAGGAAGGATCCCTGCAGAAAGATCTGGGAGTTAGTGGACCACAATCTGAATAGGTGTCAGTGTAACACGCCATTCTCGGAAGCATTAGCAGCATGTTGTAAGCAAAGCACAAGTAATTCCTCCACTCTACTCAGTGCTGAGTAGGCCTCAGCTACTGAGTCCAGTTCCAAGTTCCACTTTTGAGGAAAGATTTGCACAAACTGAAGACAGTTCAGCAAAGAACAGCCAAAGTTAAAGGTCTAGAAAACACGAGCTATGGAGGGAAGGGTTAGTCTTGGGAAGGAGACTCAATAGGGACAGAAGGAAGACGACTGGTTTCTTGTCCTTTCTTCAGAGATTTAAAGGAGAACAGTGGGCTCAAGTGGCAGTAAGGGAGATTTAGGTTAGCCATTAGGAAAAGCTCCCTGCCAGGGCAATTAAGTACTGTAATAATTTATCCAGGGAGGTTGCAGAACCTCAGTCAATTAGAGATTAAGAGCAGGTTAGACAAACACCTGACAGGGATGGTCTGAATCCTCAGTCCTGCCTTGAGTGCAGGGGACTGAACTAGAAGACTTCTTGAGATCTCTTCCAGTCATACAATTCTAGGATTCTACAATCTTTCCTGAACCTTAAACAGCCTCCCCCCACAGACCAGGTCACACCGACCCTGTCTGAACTGTTGCAAAGCCTACAGACATGGCTCCACTTTCAGGCTCCAGGGGCCCTCCTGTATCTCCTGTCATGACATGTGGTATAGACCTCATCCAGTGCGCTCAATGCCAGCAACATCCTGAGCTGAAGGACAGGCAATCCCTATACTGTTGAATGAACTTCCACAGGAAAACAAAGACGCTTTTACCTGGGGAAGTGAGAACACCCTTCATAAAAGGATCCCTGTGTCTGCCCTCAGGCCTGGTCTGCAGGTGACACCTGCACCATCCCTTCAGAAGACACTCCTGAAAGCTTAAATTCCTAATTGTGCTAGGCACCAAAACATGTACTGGAGACAATCCACTAACTGTCCCTTCTCCCAGCTGCCCTCCATCCCATGGAAGCGGAGGAGGTTAAAGAGCCACTTCACCACAAATGGTCTCAACACATGTTAACTACTTAGCTAACAATCTGCTCCACCTTGTATTTAGCCACAACTCCTTTGAGATGAGCAAGAGCCAGCAGGAGGGCTCAGAGTCAGTGGCTGTTCTCACTGATTTCAGCAGGGGCGGGATTTGCCTTTGTTCATGGGGCACAGGGAAGAGATTGCAGCTGCTCAGGAGAACCTACCTGGAAAAGGCTGGAGCACAGCAGGGGGACCTGCTGCACTTCTGATGTTCAAATGTATGATTTCAAGAACGGGACCTTTAACACCCGTCATCTGAAGTGGGTTGTGCCCATGAAAGCTTCATCCATGTGTTTTGTTAATATTGCAGCACCTTAAAAGCTATGTGTTTAAGTTTTTCCAGTTACAGACTAACTCGGCTACCCCTCTGAATCCGTAGTGGAGACAGCCAGCCTTGTCAGCTACAGCCAGCTTTGGCCACCTAGGAACAACTGTACATATCCTTGCACCCCTGCCAAGCATACACCTTTGTAAAACCCTAAACAATGTGGGACGCAAAGCAGCTGTACTTCAATGTGTGCCAAGTTAGTTTAGTGAAACACCAGGTCCCCCCCACCATCTTTAATCCTATTTAAAGGAAAACCTGTCTATTCTGGGCTAGTGCCCAGATATGCTAAGGGCAGGGGCTATTTCATGATTACTTGGTTTACGACAAGTATCAGAAGGGTTGCCGTGTTAGGCTGTATCTGCAAAAAAAATTGTGAGTTCTGTGGCACCTGAAAGATGCCCAAATAAATCTGTTTAATAAGCTTTTGTGGGCAAAAACTGTTGTATCTGACAAAAATGGAGTTTTGTCCATGAAAGCTTATGCTCAAATAAATCTGTTTAATCTTTAAGGTGCCACAGGATTCCTTGGTTTATGCCACAGGCTAAAGTCACTTATTCTGGAAGTCAGGGAAGTAATGCTGAGTTGTTTTATTCCACAATAGCTATGCCAGACAGTGTCCATGTGTAGACACATTATACTAGTGACTGGCAAAACTAAAGGCAGCATGGCATATGGTTTCATGGTCCACGGCCATGTGTCCAACATGCTAGCCAATAGCCAGTTGGATGTGGCAGTAGCCACTGTAATGGCTACTGCTTCACAACTGGTTGGAAGCTGCGGCTCTAAGGCTTGGTCTACATCTAAAACTTAGATCAGTCTTTGGAGTGTAACACACACACACACACACACACACACACACCCCCGCCCCCCCTCCATCCATCTGAGGATGTAGTTAAGCCAGCCTAAATCCTGGTGGCATGACAGCGCTGGAAGATGACCCACCTAGGGCAGTGGAAGATATCAAGGAGGTGGATTAAATACAGTGACTAAAAACCCCCTTCCACTGCTGCAGCAAGTACCTATAGTTCAGCACTTTAACCATAGCCTCAGGCGAGTCCACATGACAATGACACCACAAACAGCTTCCTCAGACACTCACCTGCTTCCCAGTCCTCTTGGCATGGGGGGCCCTGCCAGGATCTTGGGGTCTCTTTCCAGTCCTTCTTGGGACTGAAAGTCATTGCTGTCCCTGCAAGCAAAGGAGACACATTATGGGATTTGGAAGGAAGAGAAGCAAAGTAGCTGGTCTAGGAGTGACATGGTCCTTGGCACAGATCATGGCTCAGTTCTGTTAGCCAGGTCACATTGAACTGGAGATGCTCCCTAGTAGGGAAAAGTCTCTGAATAGTCCTTGGAGCCAGGTTCATGTCACACTTAGTATGTCCAGGGTCTCTGCTCTCCTGCTCCAGCTTGCTAGCCAGCTGGACAGCCTGCATTCCCCAGGCTGTCTGGTTGGCAGTGAGTATCAAGCCGAGTGCCCCAAGAGTCAGTTTTGTTCAACATCTTTATTAATGACCTGGATGAGGGGATGGATTGCACTCAGAACAAGTTCTATTTACACGAAGCTGGGGTAGAGGTAGCTATGCTGGATGGTATGGAAATTGGGCCAATGGAAATCTGATTAGTTTCAATAAGGACAAGTGCAAAGTCTTATACTTGGGACAGAAGAATCCCAAGCACTGGGATAGGCTGGGGACTGACTGTCTAAGTAGCAGTTGGGCAGGAAAGGACCTGGGGATTACAGTGGATGAAAAATTGGATATGAATCAGTGCACCCTTCTAGTCAAGAAGGCTAATGGCATATTGGGCTGCATTAGTAGGGGCACTACCAGCAGAGTTAGGGAAGTGAGTATTTATTCCGTGCTGGAGAGTCCTCATCAGGAGTAGTGTGTCCAGTTCTAGGCCCTCCATTACAGAAGACATGTGGACACATTGAAGAAAGTCCAGTGGAGGGCAACAAAAATGATTAGGGGGCTAGGGCACATGACTTGCTAGGAGAGGCTGAAGGATTTGGGCTGATTTAGTCTGCAGAAGAATGAGGGCGGGGGAGGCGATTTAGTAGCAGCCTTCAACCACCTGAAGGGGGTTCCAAAGAGGATGGAGAGAGGCTGTTCAGTGGTGACTGATGGCAGAACAAGGAGCAGTGGTCTCAAGTTACAGTGGGGAGAGGTTTAGGTTAGTTTTTCCTAATATCCATTTCCCTAGGAGGGTGGGGAAGCACTGGGAGGGGTTCCCTAAGGAGGTAGTGGAATCTCCATCCCTAGAGTGTTTAAATCTTGGCTTGACAAAGCCCTGGATGGGATGGTTTAATTGGGGTTGGTCCTGCTTGGGCAGGGGCTGGACTCGATGACTCCTGAGGTCTCTTTCAACCCTAGGATTCTAGGACTGCAACTTGGAAAGTCTAGTGTTTCAAAGCCCCAAAACCTTTTCCTAACACATTCATGGAGATCAGTGCTTTCCTGACTGACATGCTCCATTTAAGTTCCCAGTTGTCTCTCCTAAGTACCTAGCCAGCCACTCAGCAACACTGGGTACCTCCTAAGTACCTAGCCTGGGCACTTCAGAAACACTGCACCCAAATGCTCTGATCTGTGGATGTAGGCATGCAAGCTACCCTCCCCCCCACCCCCCATGAGATGTTAGGAGATGGTAGCGCTCAGTTGCTCCCAACCCAGCAAGCAGATCGGGGTAGAGACCATGACCCTTCAGTGATGCCAGATGACTTGTCCTTGCTGTGCCTGACAGTTGTGCTCTCCCCACCCCACTAGCCAGGAGGCTACTTCCCTAGCCCTAGTCTGCAGGAGATGCACAGCTCACCATTGACATTGGGTAGGGAAAGGACCATCTCTAAGAAACAGCATTATAAGCCCAGCCTGCTCTGTGCTGGAATTTTAGCCACTAGTGCAAAATCTGCATGTCACTTTATACCTATGCAGCTAAGCCAGCCCCTGCTGCTGCTGACCGAGAGATGTGCTGGGCCGCAGAGCTCTGTGTAAGTGCACGTACTGCAGCAGTCGTGTGCATATCCAGCCCATGCCAGGCTTGCACAGTGTCCATTACAAGATGCCCTAGCAGGCTCAGTCTCCCAGGCTGGGATGAGGCAGGGCAGGGGAGCAGGCACGTATTCAAGCGGGGAGCTGACATCAGCTCCCACCCTCCCCCTGGCTTACCGCTGAACAGCTCTGGCGCCGTGTTGTCGGTGCAGGTGGAGATGTGAAGCTGGAGCTCTCGCTTCGGTACTTTGTGGCGAGCATTGTAGGGGCAGGTGGCCAGCTCTTTGGCTATTTTCTTATTGTTCTAGAAGAGAAGCCACGAGATGCCACTGTGCAGAAAGCAGGGAGGTACCACCGTGGGCATGAGCTCTGCTCAGTGCACCTCCTGCTGCTCAAGGGGGGGGGCGTGGGGTATTGCTAGACGCAGAGGCAGAAGACTGGCGAGCCAACAAAGCGCTGACTTGCCAAGCGCTTAGTGTGCGTGCGCGTGCTATTCAGTACGTTTACACACTGCAGCTCAGAGCAAGCCTCCAGCTGGAGGGAGGGAGTGGAAACAGTCATGCCTGAAGCAGTGCGCTAAGATAGCAGTGAGGACATGACAGTGTGGACTGGAACTTGGGCTCTCCAGCCTCCACAACAGCCACATGGCTATTTAGCTGCACTAACTCTAGCCCCACTAGGGGAGCCTGCAGCAGCACTGAATTTCTTGGGCCCGATTCTTGGTTGCTCCATCCTAGTCCTTGGAGGGATAAGCAGGGAGCAGAACAGACTGGAGACAGACCCCCTATCTTAGCTCTCCCTTGATTTGGGCTGAGCAGCTCCTGCCCTTACTGCTGCACATGAAGAGCAACCTTTGGGCTGCTCTAACAGAGCTTTACTTCCCATGGCCCCTGGGCAGCAGAGCATAGCTATTACAGATACTCTAGCTAGGCTGCAGCCTGTCCCCTCCATTAGGAGCTTGGAGCTTGCACCCAACCCAGGGAGGCACCTCTGCAGGCTGTTGTCCCAGAAGACTATTTCCACACACTTGAGACCCTCTGACTGCACAAAGGGGCCTGAAGAGACTTCAGTGTAGCCTTACTGAGGCACCAGGGTGCCCCTCTGACACAGGGTAGGCCTGGATCCAAGCTGCCCTGAAGTTCAAGTGCTGAAGTCTCTCCAAGGGTTAACTCCTGCTGAGTTAGGTCTTCACTGCCATCAGCACTTGGGCTGGGCTGGCCTGGCCTGGCCTGAACAGCTGAGCCCAGAGCCCTGCCCAAGTTATTAGAGCTGCACTCACACCTGCAAGGCTCTTAGACTTTGGAGTAGGCACAGAGTTACTGACTCACTCAGCTGAGCTGCTCGAGGATTTTTTTCCCAGGGAACTATGGGCAGGCAATGGAGGACTATCAGGTTAAGTCATGGTCTTCAGTGCAGAGCGGGCAGGTTACCAACACAATCTTAAGAGGCACCCCAGACTCCAGTGCGGGTTGGCTAATCCAGGTGAAGCACCACCACAATGGGCCAAAGCATTTGCTTATGGACATTACAGGGTAGGGGCAGACCTGAGTGACCTGGGCAGTGGAGATAAAGTTTCACAGAAATGTAGATCTGAAAGGGACCTCAAGTCATCGGGTCCATCTTCTGCACAGAGGCAGGGCTAAATGCTATCTAGCCCGTCCCAGGTTTTTGTCTAGCCTGTTTAAGAATCTCCCTTAGATCTCCCCACCTCAGTAGAAGCCTATTATTTCTTGTCCTATGGATACGGAGAACAATTTAATCACCCTGTTCTTTACAAGATCTTTTTACCTGCTTGAAGGACCAGGCCTGCCCTCCCTCAGTCTTCTCTTGCTAAACCCAATTATTCCCAATCTTTCCTTGTGGGTCATGTTTTTTAGACTTTTAAATCACTTCTGTTGTCCTCCTCTGAACTGCCTCCAGTTTATCTACATCTTTCCTGGAGAGAGGTTCAGGCCTTAGTGAGTTCAGGGAGGAATTCGTGTCTGGCTTACAGTAGTCCTGCTCTTACATCCCAGAACAGGCAATGTTTGGCAATAGTATTACATTGCTGAGCCCTTTGAGTCTGATCCACCATGAGCCCCAGATCCCTTCCTGCAGTTGTTTCCCATTTTGGGTTTGCACTGGGAGGAATGTGTGTCTTGTTGTGCAAAGAGCTTGTGGGGGACACGTGGCCATCTTCTCTCGGGGCATCTCAGCCTGCCCTTGGAGCACATTGAGCTTGTCATCCCCTCTCAACAATCAAGCTAGTGAACACACCAAAGTGTGGCATACAGAAGCTAAATAAATGAGACGTTTTGTTCCCATAACACAAGAACTAGGGGTCACCAAATGACATTAGTAGGAAGTAGGTTTAAAATACATGTGGAAGCATTTTGACAACAGAAGACCTATGGAACTTCTTGCCTAGAGGATGCTTTGAAGACTAGGAATAACAGGGTTTAACACCACACCACATCTAGATAAATTCATGGAGGTTAGGGGCACCAATGCTTCTTAGCCAGAATGGGCAGGGATGGGGGCCCCAGCCTCTTTGGCAGAAACTGGGAATGGGCAACAGGAGATGCATCACTTCATGAATGCCTCTTCTGTTCATTCCCTCTGGGGCACCTGGCATTGGCCACTGTTGGAGGACAGGATACTGGGCTAGATTGACAGGATACTGAGCTAGATTGACCTTTGGCCTGACCCAGTAAGGCTGGTCTTATGTCATGAAGTAAAAGCTTCACTAGTTAGCTTGCTCTTACCTCACTGCATTTGACCAGGTGGTAGGGGAACCGGCTAGCTCGGATCTGGTGGTTTTTGTCATAGGGGCACGGCATGAGCTGCTCAGGATCCATCACACCTGCACATCAAAAAAGCACAGAATACAGTTAGCAAGGCCAGGGGAGGGGCAGGCTGCCCGGAGTATCAGATACCAGGGGTGATGCCTTCAGCAGCTAGAACCCCCATAGCAGAGGCCCAGTTCCCCCTCTTCTTCACAGCTGATCCAGCAAAGAGCAAAGGGGAACCCCAGCACTGCAGGGGAGAACTGGGCCTTCATGATAGACTTTGATGCCAATGGGATCAGGGCCTTGAGTAGGGCTGGCCAAGATGCAGCCCAGGAGGAGCGGGGGGCAGATCCAGCCTGCCTAACACTTGGATCCAGCCTGCAGACTGCATCTGGCCGGATTCCATTTATATCCTGGCCGGGCCACCGAATGTCCAGGCAGTGGCTTAGGCAGCAGGACTGTATTTAAATGGCTCACAGCTGCTGGTTACAGTGCTGCCTTGACAGGGGCCGGAGCGGTGAGCCCTTAATATCACTGCAGCAAGCCCACATGGCTGCCAGGCAACGCAATAGTGACAGGGCTGGGAGCTGCCAGCCCTTTACTGCAAAGCCTCCAGCCCCAGACAACTCTAGAGGGAGGCTAGCCCCCAGGCTCGGCCCCTTCTAGGTGGGTGAAGCCAGCCCATGACCACCTACCAAAATTCATTAAATGGCCCCCCTGCAAAAATTATTGCCCACCCCTGGCCTTGAGGGTAACCTCAGTGAGATCACACCTCCATGCAGCTGCCTCCACGCATTCAGACCAGGAGATTATCTTCAAAAGGAGGGGGTCAGACTAAGGATTTTAGATTTTATCTGCAGCCACAGAGTGAGTTGTTACCGTGGGGATCTCTCTTGGCCTATGTACACTGACCCAGTGGAACTGGGCAGGATCCGAGTCCTCATGCCAACTCCCTTTACCTGGATGCCTGCCTGACTCTGCCGTGCGTTGGAGTCCTCACAACCCCTGCAAGGCTGGGCCTAGGATCCCTGGGAGGCTTCATCTCAGTATCAGGGTCAGATAGGCCAGGGTGGCTCCCCCTCTGTGGGGCTCTCCCCATGCCAGCCGCTTCCTAGCCAGCAAGCGGCACATTAACACCAAACCAAACAGTTTCTTGTTGTGCAGTAAATCGTAGGAGATGGAACATGGGAAAGGCAAAGGCACTGGTGCCTCCCTTGTGGCATGGGGACCCCACAGGCAGCTGTCCTGAAGGAAGTTCATAGCCTGTTCTATGCCCATCCCAAGCCTCCTGCCCAGGCCCTGGCTGTGGTGACACTGGAGGTGGGACACTTGCCCTGGCAGTGGCCCTGCCCCCTCAGCAAGACTCCCCTCTCCCCCCAGTCCAAGGCCTTGTGTCCGTGGTGTCTCCTTGCCCTGGACCCTCTGCCCAGGGCCCCCTTGCCCTCTCCACAGCTGGTTCTGGTGTTACTGACGGCACAACCAACATCTGTCCGCAGCCCTAGGCCTGCAGCTCCACCCCGGCTCTGGCTGCCCTCCACCCTCCCCGCTTTAGCTCAGCCCTGTGCTGGCCTAGCCAGCTTATATGGGGACAGGACCCCATGTGCCTTGACTCCATTATTGGAGTGCCTGCCTGCCCTGGAGCATTTGGCCTCTCCCCGATTGGTCCTGGGCACTGTCAGTCTCACCATCTTGAGATCTCATTGGCCCTTCACTTTGGATACCAGGAGAGGGCAGAGCAAGGAACCCCAGTGTGCCAGGGCCAGCTCCCTCCCTAGTTCCGTGAAGGTCCAGCACAGAGGTGGGTGATAGTTTTGCTGGGGGCCACCTCAGGATTTGGTAAGAATCAAGGGCCACACTTTTCTATGGAGGGGTGCAGGGTCTGGGATGGAGGTTGGGTGCAGATGGGAGCTCAGGGTTGGGGACTGGATGCAGAGAAGGTGTGCGGCCCTGGGAGGGAGTTTGGGTGAAGGGATTGGGGCACAGGGTCCAGGAGGGGGTCTGGGTACAGGAGAGGATTCTAATTTGAGGATGTGTGTAGAAGGGGATGCAGGGTCTGGCCAGAAGGTGTTTACATAAGCAGCTCCTGGCCAGCAGCACTCTCAGGCAGCCACTGTTTGCTAGCAGCCCCAGACCACTCAAACCCAGCTGGCTGTTCCATGTGGCTCTGAGCTTGTGGCAGAGGAAGCTGTGTGCAATCCCAGCGAAATCTCTCAGCTCCCATTGGCAGGTTTCCAGTCTATTGGAGCAGAGAGATTTTGCTGGGGGCAAGGGCAGCACACAGCCCTCCCTCCCCTCAGTACAGAGAACCACATGGAGCAGCTAGCCACTTTGGTTCTGTTCTGTGCTGCAGGGACAGCCAGAGGCCAGGTTAAAAGGATTGGTGGGCCAGATCCAGCCCACCCTTGGTCCAGCAGCATCCTCCCAGTGCCACATCACTATTAGCTGGGGCATCAGCTAGACACCAGGCTCCATAGATTACAGTAGAGTTACAGGTGTCAGCAGCACTGCCTTCCTGCCCTGGGGCTGGCAGAGAACTGTCCCAGACACACAGAGCCAGGAGTATGGGATGCAATAAGAGATATTAACACTTCAGCTGGGGATGCATACAGCTGTTGAAGTGCAAGGGCTTGAGCTGCTCCTTCTATCACTGTGGGAAAGCTACCACCACCAGCCTCCTGCTCCTTAGCTGCAGCCACCTCATTGTGACAGAGACCCGGACTGTCTCCAGTCTGCCAGCAAGTGGAGTGTGTTTACAGAGTGCTAAGTGCTACTTTAGGCTAGGCAAGGGCTCCTGAGTGTTCTTCAGAAACCAGGTGGGGCTCAGCCTTGATGCATGTGCAAAGCAGCAGGAGAGAGTTCTGCTCCAATCCAGCTTTGTTGCTGGGCTGCCCTAGGACTGACTGGCAGTTATACCATAGTGGTGCCAACCAATGCCCATCTCTTCCCCTCCCTCCCCCACCTGTGTTAGATAGCCAGAGTGCTCTGCAGCATTCTGCACATGGGGAAATGGAGGCACAGGGAGCAGAAGGGAACTTGTGCAAGGTCATCAGGACAGTGGCTGAGCTGAGAATGGAGCTAAATCAGAGGTTTGGCAGTAGCTAGGTGGGGGGAGGGGCAGGGTTGAATTCCCTCCCCCAGGCAAGGCTCTAGCAGTAGATTTGCCTCTACTCTCAGCCATGAAAGGAGCCCCAACAGGAACCATGCTGTTTACAGAGGCCAGCCCTGTCCTGTGAATTAGGCCCATAGCAGTGTAGAGCCAGCACACATGTTGCCATTCTCCTAATGGCATTTCATAGTCCATCGTCCCCCCCAACAATGGCACAAGGAGCCAGGCAGGGCAGAGCAGGTACCCAGTGCCTTACAGCAGTGGTTCCCATTTCGGGATCAATTGTTTTGGGAGCCCCCCCCCAAGCAGTGCCAGTATTAGACTTGCTGGCACCCAGGGCAGAAAGCCAATGCCTCGCTACTTGGTGAGGAAGCCTGTCCACCCAAGCCATACCCATCAGGGCTAAAGCTGAGCATCTGTTTCATGGGGCCCCTTTGGTCCTGGGCAGTTGCCCAGCTTTTATAGGGAGGAAAACAGGAGTTGAGATGTGAAGTTTGAGAGGGTGTTCTCAACCTTTTTTTGGCACCCCTCCCCCCCTTACAGGAATAGCACAAAGGCCTGGCTCACAGAGCTAAGCCCAGCAAACATACAGCAGCATTACAGCCAGGGAAGAGGGACAGCAGTACTCTGCCCTTGGCCAAACACTTGAGCTACACAGCATTTGGCTCAGTAGAAGAGCCAAATATTGCTGTGATGCCACCAAACATGGCTAGAAAGCCCCACACTGAGTTTTTGTAAGAACCTTTGCTAGATCCCCTACCCAGCACCTCAGAAGCTTAGGTTGCCTTTAGGTCTTTCTAATCCCACAGCCAGTTTTCTCAGGAAGGGATTCCTGCAGCAGCAGCTGCTTCCCCTCCCAGCCCCAAGTCCCCCCCCCAAGTAAAGAGAGGCCAGCATTGGCACAGAGACCAAGCCTTGCCTGTACTCACCACAGCCAGTCTTTCTGGAAGCTGTATCCCACCAACCCCCCTGCTTTGCTCCTTGAGCAGCCACTACAATCAGCCTCTTTTATAGGCCACTTATTTAGCACAGGTGAGGGCAAATTCCTACCTTATCTCTCAGATAAATCCTCCCTTCAGACTACTCCCACTACAACCTGAGAACAAGCTCCCCCTGCTGGTGGCTCTGGCTGGTTTAGATCGTATGGCCCCTTACTTGGCTCCAACAGGGCTCCCTGTGCAGGGATGGGGCCCTGTGGTACCCAGGGAATCCGGGCCAAACCGCTGCATGTTTTAAGTTGTGGAACTGGGTGCAGGTGCCACGGGGGGGGGGGGGGGCCTGGCCAATGAGCTTCCAGAATGCTCAGTGACATCATCCCACGCGAGCTGCATGAATGCAGACAACGCTGGGGCACCCTAATGCTTGCTTGGGTGGGGGTCTGGGCATCCCTGTTGCTCAGCAGGGAGGGCTGTGCTGCGTCAGTGCCTGGATGGGAGATCCCTGCAGGTGCTGAGGATTGAGGAACTGGTTTATTCCCTGGACAATCCTGGAGGGAGCCCTGCTGGGAACCTGACACTTGCAATTGTGGTAAATCCCAGGGCCAGGGAATGTGAGTTGATCCTAGGACCATCACAACTCAAATTGCAGGTGGGGCAGGCAGGCAGGCAGAAGTGCCCAGTGGGGAGAGCACTAGCCTGGGAGTTCTCAGTCCTGCTCCTATTTCCTTGCCTGTTGTGTGACTTAGCAAGCTGTTCTGTTTCCTTCCCATCCTGTCTGTCCTGTCCATTCAGACTGTGACCCCGCTGGGGCAGAGACTCTCTCTTGCTCCGTTTCTGTGCAGCACCTCGTGCGACGGAGCCCTAATCTCGGTTGAGTTCCTAGCTGCTCTTGTGATTTATACCTTGGTGAACGGGCCAGTGAGCCACTGTGTGCAGTGATGGTGGGTGGTGCCAGGCAGTCAGTGCAGGAGGGTCATTCATCTTCTTATCCCTATCACTGGAAGAGTCCCTGCTGCTCTGTGATCAGCCCCCTTCCAGCTCAGCTTGGTCCTTGATACTGCCAGCCCAGGCCGGTTAGAACCTGTGCTGCCATGGGGCTGCATTATGTGGGCTGTGGTTTCCCTCTGTACTGTGCATTGCTGCCCCGTGGGTGCAAAAGGGTTAAGTCACTGTCTGGGAGGGGTGTGGGGGTGGTCCTCAAGGAACTGATGGGACCTGGATCCATATCAACAGAGAATCTGAAAAGACAATGGAAGCCCCAAGGGCTGAGACAGGCAGGTTGAGTGGCAGACAGGGGGAAGTGGGAAAGGGAATATGTAGAGTGCTCTCACCTGCGTTGAACTGAGTGAGACAGAGAGCTGGAGGATTGCTCTGGCTTGGCCAGATGGACTCGCTCTTTGGCTTTCGTTCTTTCTGTGGAGCTCAGGACTAGGCTGGGTTCCAGCTGACTGAACAACCCTGCCCTGGTTTGAAAGGCTCCTGGTGTGGCTGCAAGTCCTCTCGGAGGGCTCTGTGCCCTGCCGGGGACAGGACAAGCCTGCGGCAGAGGTCTGGCTTGGCTGGTTTCTGTGCGGAGAACCGAGGAGAGAGACGAGGATCAAATGCTGAAGCAGTGGAGCCCATGGGCCCGCACCTGTGGAACTGAGCAGGTCTGGGGCCTGGCACTCTGCCAGGGTCACTCCCAAGAGACTGGCGACAGGCCGGGCATAGACCAGACCCTGTGGGTCTGAAACAGGGCCACTAGGAATCAGCCTGACCCCCACCCTTCCCCATACACAGCTGTAGGTGCAAGGTGGCCATGGAGTCTCTGCCAGCCAGTGGTGGGGGGCAAAGGGGACAGCTGCCTGGGAGCCTGGTGATTTGAAAGGGCCTGAGGCTCCAGTGGCAGTAGCAGCACCTGGAGCCCCGGGCACTTTGAATTGTCGCCGCATGCCAGGCAGCGCTGAAGGGCCGGCTGGGGGAGGCTAGCCCCTGTCCCTGCCTCTTCTGCCCAGCACTACCCCTTCCAGGGGCCTGGAGCTGCCCCCCCCCGACACCTTGCCCAGGGCCCAGTGAAGTCTATTGGCCACCCTAGCCTGCGAGCTGCCCCCACACCGATTCTGCAGGTCCCGTTGGACATGCCGCCGCTTCCAGGAACCGCCTGAGGTAAGTGCCGCCTGGCCGGCGCCCGCACCCTCTCCTACTCCCCAGCCGCTTGCCTAGCCCTGAGTCTGAGCCTCCTCCGGCACCTAAACTCCCTTCCAGAGCCAGGACCCCAAACCTCCTCCTGCACCCTAACCCCCTGTCCCAGGCTGAGCCCGGAGGCCACCCCTTACTCCCATAGCCCACACCCTCTTCTGTGCCCCACCCCCTGTCCCAGCCCAGTGAAACTGCATGAGGGTGGGGCAGAATGAGCGGGGCGGGGTAGTTGGAGAATGAGCAGGGCGGGCGGCAGGGCAAAGATGTTTGTTTTTTGGGGATGAGACAGTAGGACAACGACTTTCTCTGGCTGTGGGGCTGTCCACGTTATGAGAGAGAGCTTGGCACAGGCAGTGAGGAGCAGTTAGGATCCAGGGCTTGAGCGTGGTGTTCTCAGGTGACTAGGCCTCCTCCGTTTATGACACACTCAGGTGCCCTGGCAGAGGGGGTGCCCGGGAGGCAGTGAGCTTGGCTGGAGACCCTGCACAAGAGGCTGCTAACCCCCCACCAGGCCATTCAGCATTTGTTCCTGGGAGGGTTTCCCTCTTTGACCTGCTCACAGCCAGCTCTTCCATCCACCCTGCAGGCTGGAAACATCTTCTCCCCTGCCCTGAGTGATGGGTTCCCTGGCTCCATAGTGTGGATGGACCCTTGTCTAGGAGTGTCCTTCATTTGGAAGGGTTCCAGATTTCCCAGTGGGGGGGGGGAGACGGGGGGTGAGGGAGGCTTGCTTGGGAGGCAAAGCAAGAGCAGGTGCAGGGAGGCATCCCAAATATTCCCTAGAATCTCAGCTGCTGTTTAAAAAGTCCAGTCTCCGGCTGTTAGAGGAAACTCACCCAAGAGACAAGTGGGAAGCCTGAGACAATAGGAAACTGTCCTGGGGATTGGGGTGGGGAGGGGCTCTGACTTTCCATGGCTGGGAGAGGTGTGAATTGCTCTGTCATCCCATTGTGGGCTCACTCAGAGCTAGGCCAGTGCTGGCACTTGGAGTAGCAGCGCCCTGAACTATTTCAGTGCTTGTGAAAGCTTGGAGCCGCCATGGGGCCAGACCCAGGAGAACAGCAGGGTGCCTTGCGCCTTATCAGCTCTCTTGTCTAGAGGCCCCATGTCGAAACACTTCATTCCTTGTTCTCAGCTCTCCATTTTGAGGAGAACTCAGTTGTTTGGGTTTGTTGCAGAGAACAGCACAGAACTGGAGCCCTGGCGACTGGTGCCCTGCTGACCAGCAGACCCCGCTCAGAGGACACAACCAGTCCTGGCCAGATGAAGGACAATGGGCTGCAGAGGGGAGACCTTGGTGACCTGCCCAGCTGGTTCCAGCCAGGAGAGAACAATGGACCAAGGAGGGGAGAAGCGGAGAAGAGAGGGGTCCAGGCGACCCTGTCTATGTAGAGAGAAGACAATGGACAGGGGAGGGGCTGTTGCTGGGGATATTGGAGGCTCTGCTGGAAGATGGGGGCTTCGGATCTGGACAGAGAGCAGAGCAGGCTGGGCTCCCGTAGTTGCAGGGGAGACTGAGACGTGCTGGGCAGAGGGAGGCCAGGCCTACAGGCCTGAGAGATCCTTTGCTGCGTTCAAAGCTCAATAAACCCTCCTGTTTTGTGCTGGCTGAGAGTTGCTCTGGTCTGGAGAACAGGGTTGCACTAGTCCCTCGGGGAGTGGAGGCCCCAGGAGTCCAGAGGGAGTGGACCCCCCGGAGGGGCTCACGGCGGAAGCAGACATGTTGAAGGCCTTGAGAGGTGCCGTCCCGAAGGCAGAGAGGCAGACCCCCCCCAGGTGGGAGTGGACACCCCAAGAGAGGGTAGTTGCACTGGAGTGGACCCCCTGAGAAAGGGCTGTCACACTGCCACTGTACTGGAGTGGGCTGCCCGAGAAGGGACTGGTGCACTGGAGATGGGGTGGTTCTGCCCTGGGACTGACGGGCCAAGTGTGGGCACGACCTGTGAGCCGTGACGACATGGTAGAAAAGGATGGTTTGAGGTGCACCTTGTAGACCGTTGGCTGCGGGTGCAGGTGCTTTGCAGTGAGAGACTGCCAGCGACAAACGAGGGTGTTGAGGGAACCAGCTGGGAAATGGCCTATGCCCAGCTCTGTAAGAGCGACCTGGCACTTCTGTGCAGGGCCAGGGGGCTGAGTGTGGGGAGGCTCACTGAGAAGTAGCTAATAGCTCAGCTTATGGAGAATGACCAGTTGGCACTACTGGTTCTGGGTCCCAGCAGGGCTCCCGGGATGCCCAGAGGGCCAGGGAGTCACCAGTGGGCAGTCAGTATAGCAGCCTGGAGTCTGTCAGAGCTGACTCCCCAGTCTGCACAGGGGAGCCCCAATCCGGGTTCTGTCCAGTGGAGCTGCGGAGGCTGGAGCTGAAAGTGAAGCAGCTGGAGCTGGAGGAGCAGAGACTGTGTCCAACAGTGGAAGCACGAGCTGGAGCTGCAGGAGAGATGGGCCAGGAGGTCCTGCCCAGGAGTATGCTGGGAAGGACCCTGGGATGCAGTGCTGGCAGGAAGGTGGACTCCAAGCTGCTACCCCGTTTAGAGAAGGGGATGACATGGATGCCTACCTCACAGCCTTTGAGAGGGCTTGTGATCTGCACCTGATTGACCCTGCAGATAGGCTCTGCTGTCTGACCCCCCTGCAGGGGCCCAAGACCATAATGACATTTGGCCAAGTGGACGGGATTGAGACTGGGGACTATGAGCTTTTCAAACAGGCCTGTCTGCTGAGGTTTGAGCTGACCCCCGAGGCTGACTGGACACGGTTCTGCGGTGTGCACAAGTCCACAAGGCAACTTCCTTGTAAGTGATACAAACTGCTGGGGGAATATCTCCACAAGTGGGGAAGGGGGCTGGGGCTACCACCACTGAGGATGTGTACAACCTGGTGAGGCTGGAGCAGCTGTAAGACATTTGCCCTCCAGACCTCAAGTTGTGGTTGGCCAACCAGAAGCCCAAAGACTTGCACAGTGCGGGGACACTGGTGGACGAGTTTGTGGCCAGCAGATCAGGAACAGGTGGGAGACTCACATGAGGCCCTGAGAGGCACCGGCCCGGGGGTGGAAGGGCTGACCCAAGTGAGAATGGGCACCCCAAGAGAGGGTAGCCACACTGAAGTGGACCTCCTGAGCAAAGACTGTCAGACTGCCATTGTACTGGAGTGGGCTCCCCGAGAAGGGGATGCCACATTGGAGAGGGACGGATGGGCCAAATGTGGGCATGACTTGTGAGCCGTGACGCCTGGCCCACCAGCTCTTCCGCTCAAGGCTCTGATCCTTCCCAGAGCCCTCCCAGGGTGGGCTGCTGCTGTTGCTTGGTGAGTCTCCCTTCTCCCCTCTCCTCCACCCCCTCTGTCCCCATCAGGGGCAGATGAGAGTTTTGCAGGGCCCAGGGCAGCACAATTTCGCGGGGCACCTCCCACTGGGCGTCTCCTCTCTCACCTGTGTTGCGCGGTGTTTCAGCACGCCGCGCATGTGCTGCTCCACCGTGTGGCACGCAGCACCGGGGAATTTAAAGTGCGATATCCTGCCGGGCCAGTCTGCCCCTGAGCGCAGGGCCTGGGGCAGCCACCTTGCTCGCCCTGCCCTATATCTGCCGCTGGTCCCCAGGGGGACTGACAGACTTGCCAGGCCCCTGGGCCAGGTGGGGGGAGACTCTGTGCTCCCACAAGGGCTGGGGCCTCAGGCCAAAGGGATGGGGTTATGGCTAGCCTGCCCTGCACACTTCTGCCAGCCCTTCAGAGCTGTGCAGAGCTGTGCTGGTGATTTAAAGGGCCCTGGGCTCTGGTAGCAGTGCCCGGGAGCCCTAGTCCAGGGGTGGCCAACCTGTGGCTCGTGAGCCACATGCAGCTCTTCTCCCCTTAAAGTGCGGCTCGCGAAGCCACCCCTGTGCCCCTAGAAACAGTCCTCGGTCCCCGGCTCCCTGTGGTCACCGGGGCAGGGGAGCCATCCGGTGTGGCGATTCAGAATGGTCTACAGGAGCCTGTTCTGGCCAAAAAGCTTTGTCTTTTCTTTTAAAGGGGCAGCGTATTTTTTTTTTCTCAACAAAAATTGCTCAAAAAAAAAATTCTGGTGCGGCTCTTCGCTTTTTTTCCGCCACTTTTCGGCTCTCTTCATTTAATGGGTTGACCACCCCTGCCCTAGTCCCTTTTGAATCGCCAGTCCCTGGGGCAGTTGCCTCCTTCCCACCCCACCCCCGGCCATCAGTAGCCCTTTGGCGATTCCCTGCAGCTACTGGTGAAATCTGTTGGCCACCCTGTCTCTGAGCTGCCCCCTCCCCAGCACCGACTCTGCAGCTCCCATTGGCCAGGAGCCACAACCAATGGGAGCTGCGAGAGCAGTGCCTGCAGGCAGGGGCAGTGCACCCAGCAGCCTGGCCACCCCTGAGCTAAGGAGCCCAGGGATATGCTGCTGCCATTTCCCAGAGCAACAGATCAGGCCCCCTCCACAGGCTGTTTATGACACACATGTCCTGCAGAGGGTTTTGCGATTACTGGTTGTCTGTCCATGCCTGGGACTCCTCACCCTCCACCCCCATGGGGGATCCTGGATCCCTGCCTCTCCTCTTCTCTCCAAAGCCCTGACCCCCAGCCAGGCTGGAAGGGCAGCCCAGCCCAGAGCCTGCAGCTGTGGGGAGCCTTGGACCCTCCATCTGCCCTCGGTGAGGGACCTGGGGGGTGGGAACAAAGCCCAGGCTGGGGCTGCTCTCGGGCCCCCCTGCTCAGGCAGGTGGAGGGGCTTGGGATCCCCAGCCTGGCTCCAGCTTCTGGCTTGGCCAGGGCCAGGGCCTTGGGGGAAGAGGGCGGTAGGGATGGGGCCACGAAGGGGAAGGAGCCTCATGTCCCCTCCACTTTTAGGCAGACTCAGTCGCCCCTGGATCAGCGTGTTGATGTTTCCCTTGATTTGCAATGGTGTGAATGGCAGGGGGCATTGGGGGCGAGCCCGGCACCCCTGGGTCCGGCATGGGGCCCGTGCAGACTGGGCTGATGATGTCAAACAGCTGGGGTTTGGCAAGAGTGGAGCAGACTGCTGCTCCGTGTGACAGGGCTTGCGGCAGAGCTCGGGGCCCTTCTGAGGCCCGCCCGAAGCCAAGCCCAGCACAGGAAGCCACGGCTCAGAAAGGAGAGCGGCTGGCGGCCTTTGGGGAAGTGAAGCTCCGTGGTGGCTTTGAGCGCTGGGGCCAATCAGAGGGGGATCGCTGCCTCTCCTCCAATCAAAGAGGAAGCACCAATTGGACAAGCAGCCCCATCCTCCCAGCGCAGCCGTGCCATTTTGGTGCCTGTCGGGTTGTTGCCGGAGGGTCGGCCTGGCCTGCTTCCTGCAGCGGGTTATTTGGTGTGGAGCGGGGCGCGATCTCGCCTGAGGAGATGTCTCTCCCCTCCATCTACCAGCACAAGTTTGCTGAGAAGCTGACAATCCTCAATGACAGAGGGAAGGGCGTCCTCATCCGGATGTACAACATCAAGAAGGTGGGTGGGGCCCACTGGCTAGGGGCTGGATTTGTACCAGCCTTGGGCTTGCTAGGGAAAGGCTGGTTCTTCTGTGATTACAGCAGAGGGTTGGGAGCCAGGATGCCTTCCTTTCTGGCCTAGGGAGGAGAGTGGGGTTTAGTGGGTACAGCAGGGGCTTTGGGAGCCAGCACATCCTGGATTCTATTCTTGGCCCAAGGCGGAGAGTGGGGTCTAGTGGGTAGAGCAGGGGCTGTGGGAGCCAGCACACCTGGATTCTGTTCCTGGCTGAGGGAGGAGAGTGGGGTCGAGTGGGTAGAGCACGAAGCGGGGTCAGGAGTCCTAGTGTTGCCAGACTTGTTCTGGGTCTGAGGGGAAGCTGACTTCTTTCACTAGCTCAAGGGGCTAACAGCTCCTTTGTGGCAGCAGTGGTTTTAGGGGAGGAGGGGGGGTTGAATTGGGATCCAGCCCAAGGTTTGGCTGAGAATTCAAGGCCGAAGCAGGGCAAGGGTTCAGGCTCAAACCCACTGAGTTGTTGCTCCCTCAGATTTTGGTCCCGGCTAGTGGAAACCTCAGGCTGCTCCCAGGAGGGCCCTCCTGGCCTCATATCTCCTGCGAGCCACCCCCACTGCGCAGCCAGGAGGCAGGGTCCTCTGGCCACAGATCCTGATGTGACTCAGTCCCCAGGGATGCCAGCTCCGTGTGTGAACTACCTAGAGCATGGACAGGCAATCAGTGAAGTCACCCCGAACCCCAGCTGGGCTGTACCTTGACCCCTCTCCTGGGCTGGCCCTGTCCTGTGCTGGGCTGGGCTGGCAGCTCTTGATGCTGGCCACACAGTTCAGCCTTTCTTATAACATGCCAGTCACGCTCCCCCTTCCCCCCCCCCGCCCATCTCCTGCCATGGCTGGAGGCCAGTATTGTCCTCGGAGGCAATATTGCTGCATGTGTGGGCGGCTGGGGCTGGGAGCTCAGGCCTAGCAGACTGCAGTGGTGGGAGACAGGACTCCTGGTTCTCTCCCAGCCTCTGTCCCTGACTGGCTGCATCCCCCACTGTGCTTCGGTTTCCCCATCTGTGACATGGGAAGGAGGAGACAGATCTGGCTCTCTGAGGTGCCTGGGGATCCTTGCTGGATGATGAATGTTGGGCACTCCTGGGGCAGTGGTCAGGGTGTGGGCTGGCACGGTGGAGGGAGCCTCTTCTCTCGGCTCAGGAGTCAACTGATCGGGCTGTTACTAGTTTCCTGCCGTTAGACTGGCTCATGTGACAGTGCCCTGGGAGTCAGAACCCAGCTGGGGCAAGAGGCTGCTGGGTAGAGCCTGGAGCCATTTTAGTCACAACCACAAACAGCTGCCATCTGCTCTCTTCCTGGTGCGGCCGCTCAGCAGCTTCCTCTTTCTCAGCTGGGCCTGGTGATAGCATCCTGTGTGCACAGATCACAGCCTGCCTGTGCCCCAATCCCCATGTTCTTCCCCAGGGCTCCCAGCTGGGCCTCCCAGAGCTAGGCGGGGAGTTATTGGCCTTTGACCAGTAGACTATCCGATAAGCAAATGCTTATCGGATAGTCTACAGGCTTGTCAATTAGTTGCTCCCCCCCCCCTTGCTGCCTCTATCAGAAAGAGGCAGTAAGGGTGGGGGGAAGAGGAGGGGGTGCTTCAAAGTGGCAGCAGTGTGTGGAGCCTGGGGCCAGACCCCGGGCTCCACGCCGTGCTGCTGCTTTGAAATGCCGCATGCCGCCTGGGGCCAGTTGGGAGTCCCCAGCTGTCCCGGGCTGCACGCAGTGTTTCAAAGCAGCAACGCCACATGAACCCCGGGGACTGCTGCTTTGAAATGCCATGTGCAGCCCGGGTCCCCGGCTGGCCCTGGGCTCCATGCGGCGCTGCCACTTTGAAACACCGGGGGGAGCCCAGGGCCAGCAGGGGACTGCTTGAATCCCCTGCTAGCCCTGTGCTCCCCGCAGCACTTTTGCCTTTGAAGTGTAGCCACAGTCCCAGGGCCATTGCTACACTTCAAAGGTGGAGGTGCTCTATCGACTGATCGAGTAGTCGATGCAAATTGCATCGACTATTCGATTAGCCAATTAATCGAAATTTTACATCCCTACCACTGATCCGCAACTCTGGGTGTGCCAGACAACAGGAGTAGGGCTAGGACTTGGACCCCTTCCATGCTCAGAGCCCCTCCGCCTGCCACAGGGATCTCTTCCATCACTGCTCGCAGTGCAGCAGGGGTAGCCCATCCGCAGACTGCAAACCCACATCTGGGCCAACAGATGCATTTGAACGGATCCCAACATCTTTTTATTTACTTATCATTGGCACAGGTTGTTGTTGTTGTTGATTAGTTTCTCTAGAGGCTGGACCTTAATGAAGAATTTTGTACCTTGACAAAAAAGAATTGTCTACCCTGGCAATACAGGGTCTGTGCCACACAGTTCATTCCATTGTACAACCCATGCAAAGTTAAATAGCATCATGAGTTCACCAGGCCCAGTCCCTGCATCCACCCTTTGCTCCACAGGGCTCGGATAGAAGCAAGGGGCTGCAGGCCAGAGGCAACATTTCAGATTTTGGTGGGAGGGGACAACTTAAAGCATGATGCCAGGGGCTACGAAGGCACCTGAAAACTCTAATTTTTTGCAGATAATAACTTAGTAGTTAGCTGACAACAGCACTGTATCTAGTTCCTATAGAAAGAAAGGAAATAATTATTAGACCCACTCAACTCTACTACTAACATGTTCCAACATCTTGTGTCAAGTCACTTAAAGGACATTGGCTGGCTGGCACACTACCTTCCACATCCTAATGACTTAACCAACCAACCCAACAATGGAGGTGCTAAGATGCTAGTTCTTATCAGGCTCTTGTAACTATTTGAACCATCTACTCACCACCTCTCTCTCTCTCTCTCTCTGTTTTCTCTTTTTTTTCCTCCCCTCCCCTTATTTATTCTTGGATCTGGACTTCTAACACTCCAGTCATCTGAAGAAGTGGGTTATGCCCACAAAAGCTCATAATACATCTGCATGTTTTGTTAGTCTTTAAGGTGCTACTAGTCTGTTGTTTTTTAAGTTTTTCCTGTTACAGACTAACTCGGCTCCCCCTCTGAAGCTTTTAAGGGACATTGGTTAATTTTAAAATGTTAATGTATATTCTTACTCTTGAATACAACAACAAAACAACTGTAGGGAAATCTAGATTACTTTCACTCACTTTTTGTAGTTCACCCAGCATGGTTCACCTTTTAACCTTTGGAAACATCCTACTAGGGCAAGGCCTTGTGTATGTATATTGCACCTACCTGGAGGTGACACTTCAAGTCACTTTCACACTATTGCCAACCCCAAATGTTCAGAAATCATGAATCGGGCTCACCAAAAATCTGAGATTGGCTTTAAAATCCTGAGATGATGTAAAAAGTAACAGCTTGGTGTTCTTTGTATTTAGTTTCTACTTTTTGAGCATTTAGGGTGCACTGGGGGGGGGTCACATTTTGATGCTTTCTCCACCGCCATAATGGCTAGAAAGTTCATTTTTCCTTAAGAAGGAAGGCGGAAACCATCACACATCCCCTTGACTGCAGGAGCTGAGGCTTCAAGGAAAACAATAATTATCATGAGGCTCACAACGAAAAGCTTATTACTTTCCAGAGGGCTTTTCAACACAACGCTACAGTGATCAAGTTGCTCTTTCCATAGGAGAATATTTTAAACTAAGGCTGTCAAATAATTTAAAGAAGTAATTGCACACTGTTAATAATGGAATATCATTTATTTAAATATTTGTGGGTTTTCTACATTTTCAAATATATTGATTTCAGTTACAACACAGAATACAAAGCATATGGTGATTGTTTTATATTTATTTTTCATTTCAATTCACTTAATACTGAGGTGGGCAATAATTTTAGAAGGGGGGCACTTCACAAATTTTTGAAGTGGCCCCAGGTTACCCCAGAAGGGGCAGGGCCTCAGATGGCTGGGGCGGGGCCAGGACACTTATGTGCTTCCCCACCCACAGACCCTGATTGGTCTGGGGGCGGGGAGAGCAGCAGGGTGTCTGCAGGCCAGATCAACCTGCTTGGCTGGCTGGATCCAGCCCGGGGATGCTCTCTTGCCCACCCTTGACTTAAAACAAGTACTGTAGTGCAATTTTTTTATTGTGAAAGTTGAACTTACATATGTAGAATTGTGTACAATCCTCCCCCCTCCCCCCACGTTCAAAAATAAAGCAATGCAAGACTTAGAAGGCTACAAGGCTGCTTCGTCAAACTTCTTGATCCAGTCACTCAGACAAACAAGTTCGTTTACATTTATGGGAGATAATGCTGCTCACTTCTGGTTTACGTCACCTGAAAGTGAGGACAGACGCTCGCATGGCACTATTCTAGCTGGCATTACGTGTTGGACACGTGAAAGATTCACAGAGGACATGTGTCTATGCTGATGACGAGTTATGCTCAGTAGTGATCCAAAGTAGTACACTGCAGACCAATACGTGTTCATGCCAGATGATATCAGCAGAAGGTTGATTTTCTTTTTTTGGTGGTTTGGATTCTGTAGTTTCCACACCTGAGTGTTGCTTTTTTAAGACCCCTGAAAGCATGTTCCTCACCTCATTCCTCTTAGATTTTGGAAGACGCATCGGATTCTTAAACTGTGGGTGGAGTGTTTTAGTATCTTTAGTACTCTCACATTGGTACCTTCTTTGTGTTTTGTCAGATCTGCAGCGAAAGCATTCTTAAAACACAACATGTGCTGGGTCATCATCTGAGGCTGTTATGACACACAGTATGTAGCAGAATGTGGGTAAAACAGAGCAGGAGACATACAATTCCCCCGGGGGTTCAGTCACAAATGTAATTAACTCATTATTTTTTAAGAACATCATCAGTATTGCAGCATATACTCTGGAATGGTGGCCAAATGAAGAATGTTTAGCACATCTGGCACATAAATACTTCGCAAGACCAGCTAAAAAAGTGTCATGTGAACATCTGTCCTCACTTTCAGGTGACACTGTAAATAAGAAGTGGGCAGCATTATCTCCTGTAAATGTAAACAAACTTGTTTGTCTTAGGCTACATCTACACTGCAGCCTTTTGTCTGCAGAGGCAATGCAAATGAAGCGCTCATTAGCATTTGTCGTGCTATCATTTGCATATTCTCTTTAGAGAATATGCAGAGATCCTAAGGGGCAGAAGATCCTAAGGCGTTTTTTGGGTCTACACTGCTTGTTTTTGCGCAAAAATCTCTTCCGCAAAAAGCATGGGCAGAGAATATGCAAATGACCGTGCCAAATGCTAATGAGCGCTTCATTTGCATTGTCTCTGCCGACAAAAGGCTGCAGTATAGACATAGTCAGAGGGTAAGTCTACACTTGCACCCTATTTCGAAATAGGGATGGAAATGTAGGTGTTCGAAACAGTAAATGAAGCTGTGATTTAAATATCCCATGCTTCATTAGCATAATTGCGTCTGGGTGTTATTTCAAAATTGCGCTATTTTGAAATAAAACACCCTGTGTAACCATGTTATTTTGAGAGAAAATCCTTCTCTCGAAATAACTGGTAAACCTCATTGTATTTTTGGTTTTTTGAGTGCAGATATATAACAAAAGAATTTCTACATTTGTAAGTTGCACTTCCAGGATGGAGAGATTGCATTGCTGTGCTTGTAGAAGGTGAAGTGAAGAAGACTACTTCTTTTATTATCATTTTTACAATGCAAAGGTAACCACCACTAGACAGCTCTGAACTTGGGACCTTGCAGTTTAGCATAGGAGCCTTTATGTTACAGCTTGTGCTACAAAGCCAGTTGGCTCACAGCTTAGGCAGTAGGGCTCCCTTGTTCTTATCTCTTGCTGTAAGTGGTTTTAGTGCCATTGCATGGGACAATGAACTACACTAGGGCTCCGTCTATACTGCAGGCTTCTTGCGCAAAAACTTTTTGTGGAAGAGATCTTCCACAAAGTTCTTGCGCAAGAGTGCATCCACACTGCCATGGATGCTCTTGCACAAGAAAGCTCTGATGGCCATTCACAGAATGGCTATCAGAGTACCTGTGCTTTTTCCGATAGGGGTTTTTTGCTCAAGAAATCCCTGTTGTCCATCCACACATGCCTTTTTGCGCAAGAGCTCTTGAGCAAAAAGGCTTATTCCCAGTAGAAAGAGGAATAACTCTTGTGCAAAAGCCCTGTCTTCTGATGATCTACTGTACTTATTCCTGTGCAAAAACGTGCTTGTAGTGTGGACCTTCCATGAGTTTTTGCACAAAAGCTCTGCAGTGTAGATGTAGCTTCAGTGTGTGGGTTATGCAAATGTTTGTAATAAAATAATCACATAAAGTGTGCAGTGTACACTTTGTATTCTGTGTTGCAATTGAAATCAATGCATTTGAAAATGTAGAAAAACTTCCAAAAATGTTTAATACATTTCAATTGGTATATTCTGTGTTGTTGAACAGAGCAATTACAGCTCTAGTTCATCATGGTTACCTTTTTTGAGTTCACTGTGTGAGTTAAGTACAATTAATTGGCAGCTTTATTGCAAACCAAACCCCATGAAAATTCCACATTTTAAAGATGAGAAAAAAATGGAGTCTTCTGAGCTAGCTGAGGGCCATGGTAGGTGGGAAAGGAAAATAAAGAGACACAGGAGCTCTAAGCAGCTATTTTTCTTGAAAGAAAACTGGTGGGTCAAATCTTCCAGTCCTTAATGAAATAACACTTCTGATGTCGTCAGCGCCTCCGCTCATAGAAATTAGTATGTGCTGACAACTCTACCATTGGTCAGATGTTGGCTGCATGTGTGTTCTCTCTGTGTGGCACGCTGGCTCTTGCCAAGTATGACTGAACTGCCCCAGTAAGCACAGACTTGTTAGTAGCCAATCACTGGGTGAGGTTTACTGCTGGAGAAGCACAGTAATAGCACCTGGCAGATTGTCCGGGGAAGGGGACACTAAGACATGTGTGCCAGCGACACAGGACTCAGCTCAGGCAGTGGCGGACTTCCCACTGCCCCTAGGCACTGCCACTGCCACTGCCAATGAGGTATCTCATGGCTGGTATTAGGGCGGTCTGGCACCCCCCTGCTGGATAGGGTTGCCAGATGGTTGAAACAAAAATACCGAACCCTCCCCCCCTCGCCAAAAAAAAACACCAGGAAAAAATTCTGTTGAAGGGGAAAAAAGGGGCGGGGGGGGGGGGACAAAAAAAATTAAAACAGCATGTCCTCTTTAAGTGCAGAGATAGGAACAGTGGAGAGGTTGAGCACTAAGACCCAGGGGAAGCATTGCTTCCCTTAGGTCTTTTGGCCGGCAGCCATTTTGTGCCAGCAGTTTTGGGGAACCAGCTAAGCATGGGGGCTGGGGTCGGGGGGCTAGGGGTGTTGGGAGCCGGGGAGGGCTCAGGGGAGGCTGGGCGCTGAGTGTTTGTAGGGTTGCCAGGTGCCCGGCATTTTCGCCTCCTGGCCGGGGAAAAATTCAGAAAATATTTGAATTTTTTTACCGGACGGGAGCCGAAAATACCAGACTGTCCGGGTGAATACCGGACACCTGGCAGCCCTACTTCTGGAATGTGTTTGTGTGAGTGTCCTGTGCCTCAGAATAGGGTTGGCAGGTGTCCGGTATTGACCCGGCCAGTCCGGTATTTGCGGATTCTGTCCGGTAAAAAAAAAAGAAAATATCGGCCATGTAAAATGTCTGGTATTTTCATTTTCTCTCGGATGGAAGGCCGCTTGGGACATTCCTTCCCTGCGGTGTCTGGTGGGGGTAGGGGGAGCATGGGGATTTAAAGGCACTGTGACTCTTTTTGTTGTGCAGTTGTTTTGGGGTTTTTTTGCTCAACAACTTTGGTCCCTGTGTTTTTTGTTTTTGTTTTTGCGCAACCAATTTTTTCCCCGCCATGTTCGGTATTTTTTGTGTAACTGTTTGGCAACTCTACCTCAGGAGTGTGTGTGGTTTTGTAATTCCCGCCCAGAGTCTGTGAGCGTGCACACAGGCAGAGCCCAACTTTGCTAACTTTGGGTGCGTATAGACAGCTCCCTTCTCTTGGAATAAGCTACGCAATTTGTGCTACGCAAATTATTATGAGTCTAAATTGAAAGCGCCAAATTTCAAAATAAGCTCTGTCTACACAGCGGCAAATTTCAAAATAAGGCGCTATTCCGACGATTCCCTTAACCCTCATGGAACGAGGGCTACAGGGATGCCAGACTAGCGTGCCCACTATTTCGGGAAATAGTGGGCGCTTTTAAAGACACGGCATTGCTATTTTGGGATGCTTCCTGTATCCAGAAAGAGCAATGCAGTCTAGATGTACCCTTTGTTTTCTATTAGCAGGACCTGGTTACCACTTTAGTTCAGGCCTCTGACCTCATACCAGAGCTCTGAATCAAGATCTTGTGTCTCAGTTTCTCTTTCTACTACACATTTCATACTTAAATATCGGAGTCATCTTATCTAGGGCTACACACTTTATACACGTTGGCACAGGGGCTACATTCTGCAATATTCTGAACAGTGGTGAGCTCTGTGAATAACGTAGATCATGATAATCATTGCTGACTTTATGTACTTTGTGGGTGCAATTTCGGTTCCTTGTTCAGGAATTGGCCTAGATACAACTGAAATCCTAAGAGTTTGAGACATAATGTGACATTCACCCGACACCCATTCCTTCCTTCCTTCCTTTTCTCAGACTTGGAACAAAAAAAGACAAACCAAATGGCTACGTCTAGACTACATCCCTTTTTCGGAAAAGGGATGTAAATTAGACGTATCGCAATTGCTAATGAAGCGGGGATTTAAATCTCCCCCGCTTCATTAGCATAAAAATGGCTGAAGCTTTTTTTCTGCACGGAGCTTTGCCGGAAAAAAGCGCCAGTCTAGACGCTGATCTTGCAGAAAATAAAGCCTTTTCCGAAAGATCCCTTATCCCTCCTGGGGCTGGATTGCGCTGGCCTGGCCTGGGCCCTGCAAGTCCTGTCCATAGGATGGGTGAAGTGGCCCCTGTGGCTCCTGCTTCCAAGCGCTGGGGACTGGCAGCCGCTCCGAACTGTCCTAGGATGGGACACTCCGCTGCCTCCCCTTGGGGTGAAGTGATCGCCTCTCATTTGCCATCCTTCCTGAATTCTGTGCCAGGACACCTTCCCAGTCGCCTGGGATCATTTCCTGGAGTCTCAGGCAACTGGCCTTGGTTTGGCTCCCATCAATCTCAATCCTCTCTTTTTTGCAGCAAGAGCAGACCAGGTTGGGCCTGTACATAGGGAGCTAGAGAGACCTGGGTTCTACCTCTCCCCAGACTGCCTGTGGGGTCGCAGGCCAGGGCCTTTGGGACAGAGCTTGACAGGTTCTAGGCACCCAAAAATGCAGCTCAGCCTCTAGTGGGGTTAACAAGGCACCAAAACCTTCTGGCTGCTTTTGAAAAACCCACTAGGTGCCCAAATGCCTTTGAAAATCTGCCCTTAGAATCATAGAACACTAGAACTGGAAGGGACCTCGAGAAATCATTAAGTCCAGTCCCCTGCATTCATGGCAGGGCCAAGCACCATCTAGACCAGCGGTTCCTAACCTTTTCCAGATGGGGACCCAGGGCAATTCAAAAAATGTGTGAATGGTTCCTTAAGAGCCCCCTGGGGAGACACCTGGCAACCCTTTTGAAATGTAATGGCTACCCATATTTGGGTCCCGACCCATAGGGTGGGAAACCCTGATCTAGACCATCCCTGACAGGTGTCTATCCAACCTGCTCTTAAATATCTCCAGTGATGGAGATTCCACAACCTCCCTAGGCAATTTATTCCAGTGTTTAACCACCCTGGACAGTTAGGAAGTTTTTCCTAATGTCCAACCTAAACCTCCCTTGCTGCAACTTAAGCCCATTGCTTCTTGTCCTATCCTCAGAGGCCAAGGGGAACAATTTTTCTCCCTCCTCCTTGTAACACCCTTTTAGATACTAGAAAACTGCTCTCATGTCCCATCTCAGTCTTCTCTTTTCTAAACGAAACAAGCCCAATTCTTTCAGTCTTCCCTTAGTCTGTGTGTCCTCCCTCTCCTCCCCCTGCCCCCGTGCAATGGGATAACGGCCCTGCTCAGCCACCCCAGGGCTGGGAGGAGACTGACATAGTGAGGCGCTCAGATACTGTGATGATGTACCACAGGGGAAGGGGGAACTTCTCTGTACCACTGTCAACCCTTCCCTGGGGTTTGGCCCCTTCTTTTCTCCCATCCCCCTCACGTCTCCTTCTTTTCTGAGTGTGACCTTGGCTCAGAAGGCTTGGCTCTATTCGCGTTCCCTGTTCTCTTTTCAACACCCCCACCCTGCCCCATGCAAAGGGATTCCTCTTTTCCATGCTCCTAAGGACTTCCAGATCCTTAATGTACTTGCCCACCCTTTCTCACCCTTAATCACCCAAACCCTAACTCCCTGCCCAGGGGCACATTCCACAGTCATGCTGTGCAGTGAAGAGGCCCACCTGGGAGCCACTCCTGTGCCCAAAGAAACTCCTGGCCTGCAGCAGCAGCCCCTTCCCCCGCCCCAGTGGCACCCCTGCTGCAGGCCTGGGTGCAGGGCCTGTGACAGAGCTGGGCGGGCGGAGCCCAGGGCTGGCACAGCAGGGGCTGTGGGCTATCAGTGGGAAGCATCACTACTGGGCAGGGCATGGATTTCTCTGGCGGGCAGGTGGGGCCTGTTTGGGTTTCCATAGAGAATAGGATCCACTCGACCTGGCTCTGCCCTGCCTGGCGGCTCAGCCCTGCTGACGCCCGGCACTTCCTCTGTTCCAGACGTGCTCGGACCCCAGGAGCAAACCCCCCTTCTTCACCGAGAAAACCATGGAGGCCTCCATCAAATACATCAACAAGAAGTTCCCAAATGTGGATGCGCGGAGCAGCACGGTGAGCAGCCTCCCACAGCCAGGGGCTCAGCCCCTTGCCCATGGAACAGCTCCCACGTAGGTCTGCACCAGTCTGGGGGCTCAGATGTGGAGAGGCCCCATGTCTGCCAGCATGTAGGGATCCATACCGCCCCCACCCTGCCAGCGCTGCCACCCATCCAGTCCCACCCTGCCGGCGCTGCCACGCGTACAGCCTTCGCCCTGCCGGCGCTGCCACGCGTACAGCCTTCGCCCTGCCAGCGCTGCCACGCGTACAGCCCCCACCCTGCCAGCGCTGCCACCCATCCAGTCCCACCCTGCCGGCGCTGCCACGCGTACAGCCTTCACCCTGCCGGCGCTGCCACCCGTCCAGCCCCCACCCTGCCGGCGCTGCCACCCGTACAGCCCCCACCCTGCCGGCGCTGCCACGCATACAGCCTTCGCCCTGCCGGCGCTGCCACGCGTACAGCCTTCACCCTGCCGGCGCTGCCACCCGTCCAGCCCCCACCCTGCCGGCGCTGCCACTCGTCCAGCCCCCACCCTGCCGGCGCTGCCACTCGTCCAGCCCCCAGCCTGCCGGCGCTGCCACCCGTACAGCCCCCACCCTGCCGGCGCTGCCACGCATACAGCCTTCGCCCTGCCGGCGCTGCCATGCGTACAGCCTTCACCCTGCCAGCGCTGCCACCCATCCAGCCCCCACCCTGCCGGCGCTGCCACTCGTCCAGCCCCCAGCCTGCCGGCGCTGCCACCCGTACAGCCCCCACCCTGCCGGCGCTGCCACCCGTACAGCCCCCACCCTGCCGGCGCTGCCACCCGCACAGCCCCCACCCTGCCGGTGCTGCCATCCATGCAGCCCTCACCCTGCCGGCGCTGCCACCCGTACAGCCCCCACCCTGCCGGGCTGCCATCCATGCAGCCCTCACCCTGCCGGCATGGTGCTCGGATCAGTATCGGCCCCCTTCACACTGCCATGGCACCATACGCATGGGAGGCAGGAGTGTGAGAGGTTCAGCAGCAGCCCCAGTTTTGGACCGGGTGTCTTCACCACTGGCCCCACAGCAAGGTCCAGGCCATCAGCCCAGCACCCTGGGGCTCCACTGCCAGTCCCAGGGTCCCAGCCATTGGCCTCTGGGGCTCCACTGCTCCCATGCTCAGGGCTCTACAGCTGCCTCTAGCTGTGCACCCTTCTCCCCCCAGGACAGTGAGGGGCGCAGACAGGAGGAGAGCTCAGCACCCCTACCCTAGAAATCATTCCAGCACCACTGTATGGCGCTCGGATGCATATGGCCCCTTCCCCTGCTGCTGGAGTGCTTGGCTCTGCATAGCCCGCCCTGGCTTGAAGGCCGCAGATGCCCTGGGGCGAGTGTGCCAGGACAGCAGTAGCCAGCCCTGAATGCCAGTGACCCATGGGGGAGGGGTGGGGTGGCTGGTTCCGTGGCAGGGCCATGGGCTGGCAGCCGCACAGCGACTCCCCCCCCCCCACCCCGCTGTGGGCGGCCGGGGGAAAGCCACTCCCTGTGTCTGCTTTTGCCTTAGCAACACCTGGGCCCGGTGCACAAGGAGAAGGGCGAGGTCATCAAAGTGCTCAGCAGCTACTACCAGTCCTTCGTGGACGTGATGGAGTTCCGGGTGAGTTCCTGCAGGGGGCGCCGTGGCCCTGTGCGGACCGGGGAGGCGGCAGTGGGGATGGGGGCGGGAGGGTGGCCCAAGGGGGGAATGTCCTGGCCTGGGATTTGCAAGACCTGCCACAGACTGCCCGGGTTCCCCTGGATCAGCCGCCTCCAGGGAGCCAAATGCCTGAACACCTCTAAGGTCTGCGGGTCGGGCTGATAACACAGCTCCCTCCACCCCCCTCCGGGGTTGTGGGGAGGAGGGTAAATCCATTGCAGATTGCAGCGGTGCCCAGATGCTGTGGTGATGGCCTCACGTAGGGAGGATGCTTGACCCAGCTCCCACCTGCTTTGCACCAGTCTGAGTCAGTTTGCCAGGGATGGAGCAGGTGCTGCCCATGTCACGGAGGCTGTGTGGGGCTGAGGCTGGCCCTAGCTCCCATGTGAGCCCTTCCCCAAGGTTCATTCCAGGCGCACTGCACCTTGGGCACTAGTTACACCAGACCCTGTTGCTCCTGGAGCAGTAGGAAGTGTTGGAGGGCCTTTGCCCTCGTGTAGGTGCCAAATCTTGGGTGAGGAAGCTGCCTGCCCTCTTGGCAGCCTGCCCTCTTGCCCTCTGCCCCTGCTGATGTAGCCCCCAGTCTGGTAATGCCGGGGTGTGGGGCTGTGGCTTGGGGAAGGGCTGGGGGCTCCAAGGTGCGACTGACACAGCTTCCCCTGGCAGGACCACGTGTATGAGCTGCTGAACACCATCGATGCCAGCCAGTGCTACTTCGACATTGTGAGTGCGTGGACGGGGTGCCGCAAGGGGCGGTGCATGGGCAGGGACAGGCTGTGTGTGTGGGGGGTGTGTGCATGGATAAGGTGCCCAAAGGGGCAGGCTGTGTGGGGGGTGCATGGACAGGGCGCCCAAAGGAGCAGGCTCTATGGAGGGTGCATCAGCAGGACCAGCCCGAGGCCGGCTGTAGCAGCTGGCGCCCCAGCAGAAGGCGCGATCGGCACCTCCGCCTGCACGGCCGTCAATGGCCGTGACATAATCACGGGGCGCCCGGGCATCCCATGACATCATCATCGGGCGCCCGGGCCGGAGGCGCCCTAGGCGACCGCCTAGTCTGCCTAGGCTCATGAGCTGCCCCTGGGTGCATGCACAGTGCTTGCACGTGCAAATCCTCTCACACTTGCGCACACTGTCACTCCCAGTCACTGACATGCCCCGCTGTGCTGCCCCCCTACAGCACGTGAACTACGACTTCACCAAGAACTACCTGGACCTGGTGGTGACCTACACATCTGTCATCCTGTTGCTGTCGCGCATCGAGGACCGCAAAGCCCTGATCGGGATGTACAACTGCGCCCATGAGATGATCCAGGGCAGCGGGTAAGAGGGAACTAGGGGCTGGAAGGGGGAAGGGTTGTGCTGGAGAGGGTGGCACACACAATGCTGGGTGAGCCACAGGATCAGTTAACCAGTGGGATTCCCTGCTGCAGGACAAGCATGGGCCAGATGGCTCCACAGGGCAGTGTGTAAATCCCAGTGGTAGCGCCCATGTGGAAGAGAGAGGGGTAGTAGAACTTGCAAGGTAATTTGCTGTGGAGTGCATGACCTGGACATTGGGGAGTAATTTAGGGAGGGGTGCAGAGTCCAGGCACGAGGAGGCTGTTTGCCATGGGGTGCATGACCCAGGCGCTGGGGGGCAGTTGCCATGGGGTGCATGACCCGGGCACGTGGGGGGCAGTTTGCCATGGGGCATGTGACCAGGGAACTGGGGGGCAGTTTGCCATGGGGTGTGTGACCCGGACCTTGGGGTCAGTTTACTGTGGGGGCATGAACCAAATCTCTGCCTTTGCCATCTGCCTGCAGTGACCCCAGCTTCGCCCGGCTGGGCCAGATGGTGCTGGAGTATGACAACCCGCTCAAGAAACTCACAGAAGAGTTTGGGCCTCACACCAAGGTGAGTGACACTGGCAAGGGTCTGTGCTTGGGGGGAGGGGTGGCTGGCACTAGTGATAACCACTGGGCACAAGGGGAGGGGGCGGCTGGCACTAGTGATAACTGCTGGTCCCAGCTGTCACTGCCTGAGAACAGTCCAGGCTGCATGCACAGTCCTATAAGAAGGTGCTCTCCCCCACCCCCCAGCCCCCACTTTAGGAACCGACTACCACCTAGCCAGAGCCTCGCCTCTTCCTTGCCTCCTCCCGCAAGGGCGGGGTCCCTCTCCTGTATCTCGGGCTCAGCCACAGCCCCCCCCAGTAGGCACCCACCCTCCCCTAGGGTATGTCTAGACTACATGGCTCCGTCGATGGAGCCATGTAAACTAGCATACCTGGCATAGGCAAAGAAGCGGGGATTTAAATAATCCCCGCTTCATTAAAATAAACATGGCTGCTGCGCTGTGCCGACGATCAGCTGATCCGGCACAGCGCGGCAGTCTAGACGCGGATCTGTCGGCTGGGGAAGACTTTGCCGACTGATCCCTTGTGCCTCGTGAAACGAGGTTTACAGGATCGGAGGGGAGGTACACAAAAGTGAGAAGCAAAAATTTAAAAAAGCCAAACCGACCAACCCCAACCCAACTCAAGAACCCTGGGGGAGAGGCAGAAGGACACTCCCCACCTTCTCTCCCACATCAGAGCCTGGGGGCCCCAGACTAGTAGATTTTGTGAGCCCCCACTACGCTTTCGGGTGGGGCCAAAATGAGGAGTTCAGTGTGGGAGGGGGCTGCCAGGAAGCAGGCTTGCAATCTAGGTGGGAGGGAGGGTGCAGGAGTGGGTTGGGGGGTCGGAGGGGCCTAGGGGTGGGCTGGACAGGAGGTAGGGTGTAGGAACAGAGGGGAATGTCTGGCCACGAGGGGACTGCAGGCTGGAGCACCAGTGCCGGCTCCCTGATGCTGGGGGAAGCTCCGAGTCTTGGGGGCCAGATCTGGCCCCCAGGACATAGGATCCCAGGCCCTGCTTTAGGCCTCACAATGTGGCCATATCCTGTGCCTGGCCTCAAACCTGGCTCCTCCATATCCTGCCTTATGCCTGGCCCCTATGGTTCTCTCCTCACCTGAGGGCAGGCTACAGGCCCACGTCTGGGCCCTGGGCCTGACCTTGCTGCGAGGGGGCTGTCTAGCTGGTGTTACAATTATTGCTGCTGCTGCACCACTAACTACCCCTGCCCCCTCCAGGCCGTGACCAGCGCCCTCCTCTCTCTCCATTTCCTCTTTGCCCGGAGGAACCAGTTGGCCGAGCAGTGGCGCAACGACCAGCTCCTGAGCCTGATCAGCAACTCGGCCACCATGCTGAGCCCGGCCAGCTCGGACGTCGTGAGTCTGGCCTTCCGGGGCCTGGGGCCGGCTGGGGGGGCCCTGAGCGCAGGGTTTGGGGGTGTTGTCTGCAGGACACTGTACGATGGCTCTGCCCACAGCCACCTCACCCAGCTGAGGGCTGTGCTGCAGGTCCTAGGAGTCTGGGGCAGACCCCAACCTCTTGTCCAGCAGGGGCTGCGCCCCGTAGGGACTCCCAGCATGCAGGTGAGGGACTGCTCCGATCCCTGTCTGTGGGGAGCTGAGGGCAGGCTGCCGTGGAGGGTGCCCCTTGGTACCCATGACAACGAGGCTGGGAACCCCAAGGTTCGGCATGCCACGGCCAGGCCCACACCAAGATCTGACCCAGGCAGCCATTCATGTAGGACCTGGTGATCCAAAGAGCTTGGCCACGGGTTCTGGGGGTTGGGAGGCAGGGGCTGAGCCAGCTCGCAGGGCCCAGGGGGAAGTCAGGGCCGAGAGCCAGGATAGCAGCTCTTGTTCCTGGTGGCAAGACTGCTCCTCTCTCTCCCCAGATGGCCTGTGAGTACCTGTCGCTGGAGGTGATGGAGCGCTGGATACTGAGTGAGTCACACCCCACCTGGTGGAAGGGCCCTCCGGGGCATGGCTGGGCCTGGCACAGACCCCACAGCCTCCGGATGTAGCAGGGGAGGGTTGCATCTTCCAGTGATGCCCATGGGAATCCCTTCCTGCTCCTGGCATCCACCCATCCCTCCACCCCCATATAGACCCCTCCCTCCACCCTATTCTGTCCATATACACCCATCCCCACCTCCTGAGATCCACCTATCTCTACCCATCCATCCACATAGCTATAGACTCCAAGGGAACATCTCCATACTGATATTAATGGGCCTCCCTCGTCTGCCTAGGGGGTCTCTTTCTCTCCAGATATTAATGCCTTGTCCAGGGAGTCACCAACAGGTGTTTTCATAGTACAAGGCCCCTCGTGTGATGGGCGGGCAGTTGGCAGGGAAGGGTATGACTCACCTCAGCACCTGCCTGGTCCATCGAGCCGATGATCACTACCTGTTGGGCCCAACAATCTAGCCAGCTTTCTATCCGCCTTACAATCCATTTATCAAGTCCATACTTCCTTTACTTGCTGGCAAGAATATTGTGGGAGACTGTATCAAAGCTTTGTTAGAGTCAAGGTATATCACATCCACTGACTTCCCCATGTCCACAGAGCCAGTTACCTCATCACAGGAGCTAATCAGGTTGGTCAGGCATGACTTGCCCTTGGTGACTCCATGTTGATTATTCCTGATCACTTTCCCTTCTTCCAAATGCTTCAAAATGGATTCTTTGAGGATCTCCTCCATGATTTTTCCGGGGACTGAGGTGAGGCTGACTGGTCTGTAGTTCCCTGGATTGTCCTTCTTCCCTTTTTTAAAGATGGGCACTACATTTGCCTTTTCCCAGTCATCCGGGATCTCTCCCGATCTCCATGAGTTTTCAAAGGTAATGGCCAAAGGCTCTGCAATGACATTTGCCAACTCCCTCAGTACCCTCGGATGCATTAAATCCGGACCCATGGATTTGTGTATGTCTAGCTTTTCTAAACAATTGTTCTTTGTCCTGTTCTTTAAACCTGTTCTTTGTCCACCAAGGGCTGCCCACCTCCTTCCCATACTGCATTGCCTAGTGCAGTAGTCTGGGAGCTGACCTTGTCTGTGAAGACAGAGGCAAAAAAACCATTGAGTATTTCAGCTTTTCCCACATCATCTGTCACTAGGTTACCTCCCTCATCCAGTAAGGGCCCCACACCCTCTCTGATCACCCTCTTATTTCTCACATGCCTGTAGAAACCTTTCTTGTTCCCCTTCACATCCCTTGCTAGCTGCAATTCCAATTGTGCTTTCACCTTCCTGATTACTCCCCTGCATTCTGGAGCAATATATTTATACTCCTCCCTAGTCACCTGTCCAAGTTTCCACTTCTTATAAGCTTCCTTTCTGTGTTTAAGCTCACCAAGGATTTCCCAGCTAAGCCAAGCTGGTCACCTGCCATATTGCTGATAGTAGCTGAAGGCTGCTATCAAATCCCCCCCTCTCTCTTCTCTTCTGCAGGCTAAATAAGCCCAAATCCCTCAGCCTTTCCTCATAGGCCATGTGCTCCAGCCCCTCATCATTTTGGTTGCCCTAGTTCTGCTGGCAAGGCTCCTGCTAATGTCCTCCCCTCTGCCCCTCCCTGCAGTTGGTTTCCTGCTGTGCCATGGCTGCCTGAGCTCCGGCCCACAGTGCCTGGAGCTGTGGAAGCTGGGCCTGCAGGGCTCACTCTACATCACCCTCATCCGGGACGAAGCCCTGCAGATCCACAAGGTCTCCGAGGAGCTCTTTGGCAGCCTGAAAGGGTAACAGGGCAGCAGGGGGCATCGGGCGCTGCAGGGGACATTGGGAGTGTGAGGGTGGGAGCTGACACATGCATGGAGGGTGGCTGCTGGGGGCAAGCCAGGTGTGGGGGGGAGGTGGAAGGCAGGGGCAGGAGCAGTTTGTGGGGATGTGTGGGGGGCAGTGTTTCCTCTTAATTTTTTCCATCCATGGGCAAAATAATTATTGTTACGTGCACCAAGGCAAGTGCAGATGTTCACCACCAATAGAAACAAATGCTACCGGCTTTGGACAGCTGTGGGCGCTCGACTAATCAGCTGGGCCGCACCTGAATCTCTCCTGGGTGGCCACCCAAGTGCTCAGCTTCCAGGGAACACCAGTGGGGGGAGGGGTAGCGGCTAGCAAGGGGCGGAGGGTGGCTGCTGAGGGCAGGGCAGCTGGCAGGGCAGGTGGATGGTAGGGGTCGGAGGGGAAGGACAGGGAGAGCTCTATGTGACTAGTACAGTGTCCCAGGATTGGTACCACACCTCAGCTTTGGGATAGGCCTTGGAGGGACTTCTGTGATGTGCTGGGCGCCCCTTGCCCATTCCAGCTATGGCCCCTGGAGCCTATCACTGGACTGACCAGAAGGGGCAGCACAGGCTGACCTGGCCAGCCCCGGACCCGGGGAACCTCTTTTTCAGGCCTTGTGTTTCCCTCTCTGACTTCCTCACATCCTTCCTCTCCGGTGCTAGGGGTTCCTTCCTGCAGCCCAGACTCCCATGCCCTCGCCACACCCCCCATCTAGACCTGGTCTCCAGCTGCGTTCCTCCTCCCGCTGGGCCCCAGCTGTCCCTGTGCTGGCGGCTGGGTTTTCCACTGCCTCCTCAGACTTTCCAGCCAGATGGGGCATCCTCAGCCAGCCGTGTAGTCACCCATTCAGGCTCAGACAGCTAGACAACACCTGCCTTCCCCACCCCCCGACTCTTAGCCAGCCCTTATCCCTTAGCCAGCACACTTATCCCTCATCCTCCCCACTGGATAGCAATGCATTGGGGAAACTGAGGCACACGTCGGCTTCAAGAAAATATTACAGAAAATTCTGTTCTGGAGTTCAGTGGGTTGGCTGAGCTGCACTGGGTGGGGGGACGGGAGAGGGGCTGTGTCAGGGTCTCACAGCAGGCTGGGGGCTCCCCTGCCAGTAAGTGCTCACTCTCACCACCTTTGCAGGTATGGGAAGCGGGTAGCGGAGGTCAAGGAGTGCAAGGAGCAAGCTGTGGCAAACAGGTACAGGCTGCCTGGGCCTTGCGCTCGCCCATCCCCATTCTCACCTGGGTCATCCACAGGGCTGGGGATTTAGTGCTCATGGCGGGTGGGTCCCTTTGGCACTGGCTAGTGCCCTTTACAGTGCGGGCAGGGCCTGTATAATGGCTCTGAACAAGCACCTCTGCTAACACATGGCACCGGGTGCTGCTCCACTCCTGCCCAACCAGTGCCCCTAATCCCAAGCCACAGCCCCTGCCAGCCCTGCCCTGGGCTCCCCACCCCCCAGTTCAGCGTGTGCCCCTCACTCCCCACCGCCCCTGCTGTGGCCCACTGGGATGAGAGATTTGTCCTGAGTAACTCCTGGATGCTGCAGCCCCATGCAACACCCTACATGGCTGTGGGATGACACGGGGCTTGCCCTGCTGCAGCTGCATCCAGGGTGCAGAGAGCAGCCTTGGACTCCCTGGTGCTGGGTGGGCTCTGGGGTGGGCATGGTACTGGGGTGGTGGTGGGCAGTGCAGTGTCTGGTACAATCACTCCCCCTTGCACAGTGGCCAGTTGCACCGGAACCGGCGGGCTTTCCTACGCCATGCGGTGCGGGAGCTGGAGGCGCTGCTGGACGACCAGCCCGGGCTGCTGGGCCCCAAGGTGAGGAGGGGCAGGGCTGGAACCGAGAAGGGGCATGAGGATGTCTGAGTGCATGTGTGTGCGTGTGTGTGAGCATGTGTGGTGCCTGTACTTTCATGTCCAGTCCCGCCGCCTGTCTCACTGCCAAAGGGCTCCGCTCTCTGCCCCGCAGCCTTGGGTCTGGGGGAACATGGGGTCTCCCCAGTGGTGAGTCCTTGTCACGCTCCTCCAGTCCCAGGAGACCCCCCCCCCCCCACCAGCAGAGTATCAGTGCCCCCAGTGCCGACCATCAGCCCTGCTTTGCCCTCCCCCGTCCATGGCCCCAGTCCCAACCTGCAGTCCCTGCTATCCCAGCCCTGGCTCTGCCTACCACCCTACCAGTGCCCCCAGTCCTGATCCTCAGCCCTGCTTTGCCCTCCCCCATCCATGGCCCCAGTCCCAACCTGCAGTCCCTGCTAGCCTGGCCCTGGCTCTGCCTACCACCCTACCAGTGCCCCCAGCCCCGACTCTCAGCCCTGCTTTGCCCTCCCCTGTCCATGGCCCCAGTCCCAACCTGCAGTCCCTGCTAGCCCAGCCCTGGCTCTGCCTACCACCCTACCAGTGCCCCCAGCCCCGACCCTCAGCCTTGCTAGCCCTGCCTTGGCTCCCGCTGTGACTGGATCAGACACCAGTGTGGCTCCTCCTCTCATCTCTTGATCAGTCCCAGTCATTGCCTGAGCCTGAGACCACCCCGGGGTTTCCTGCGACTGAGGCCCAAGGGTGCACCTTCCCCGGCAGCAAGGCGAGCTGGCTCTGCCCCAGGCTGGCTCTTGTCCTCAGCCTGTGACAGGTTTCGAGCCCAGAAGCCCACCCGCCCCATAGCTCGGACATCGGTTCCCATACCAGCACTCAGGCCAGCTGGCTAGTTCTTAGCTCTCAGCAGAGCCGCCCTGCCCCGTTGGGTGCCATGGCGAGGAAACAGTCAGACACAGAAGTACTCTACCCACGAGGAGGGGTGTGGACCTGCCTGCGTCCCCAGCCATGCTGTGAGGGTTGTTTCCTCTCCATGAAGTGGTTCCCCCCATTCCTGGTCACCCACGCGCACCATGCCTGCCCATGGGGGGGTGGGGGGGGCGGTATTTGGCTCTGACAGCCCATGAGCCCTTGAGCCCCAGGGGCCCAGCCTCCAGCCAGGCCTGAGCCATCCCTGCCTGGAGCTGATGACACCAATCTCCTTGCCAGGCTCTCTTCGTCTTTATGGCGCTCTCCTTGTGCCGCGATGAGGTGAACTGGCTGGTGCGTCATGCTGAGCATGTCACCAAGACCAAGACCCCTGAGGACTACGCCGATAGGTTAGGCCAGGGGCAGGGTGGGCACTATGGGGGTGGGGATGGGGGTGTCCTGGGCAAGGAGGTGCAGATCCACGGTAAAGCCTGGTTGTCGGGGAGCAGGCTTTGGGGTGGTCTGGGGTAGGGGACAGACCCTGAGGGAGTCTGGCTCTGTGAGGGAGGGGACAGGCACTGGGCGGGGGGGTTGGCTCTGAGGGAAGGGACAGGTATTGAGGGGAGTCTGGCTCTGTGAGGGAGGGGATAGGCACTGGGGGGGTGTTTGGCTCTGCGAGAGAGGGGACAGGCACTGCGGGAGGTTTGGCTCTATGAGGAGACAGGCACTGCGGGGGGATCTGGCTCTGTGAGGGAGGGGACAGGCACTGGGGGTTTGGCCCTGTGGTGGGGGCTAGGCCCATGTGGGACTGGCATGGGGAGGGGCAGGCACTGAGCAGGTTTGGCTCGGAGCGGGACAGGCACTGAGGGAGCTGGTCCTCGGGGGGACAGGCCTATGGTGGGTCTGGCTCTAGGGGGGACGGGCGCAGGGAGGGTGAGGGAGACAGACACTGGTCGCTGTGAGACATGGGAGGCTGTGGGACCCATGCTGAGTGGGGTGCACTGGACCTGTGGGCCTCCGGGCAGAGAAGAAGGGCTGGGTCTTTGCTCATGGCCGCACAGCCTGGGGGTTAGGAAATGGAGCCAAGTGACATGACAGCAGTTTGTGGCTCAGGTGACAATCCTGGGCCCAATTCGGCCAGTGGCGCATGTGTCACATACCCCCAGGGCAGGTGGGCTGGATGCTGCAAGTGGCACCCACTTTGCCTGGCGCAGCCTGGGGGACATGGGCTAAGGGCATGTGAGGGGAGATGACTTCTGCAGGGAAGGGGAACTGCGGTGGGGCCTTCCCTGGGTCGGGGAATTGGTAGCCCTAGCTCCGTGGGCACAGGCGTCCCTTCTGGCTGGGGAACCTAGAGGGGAACATGTGCCCCGAGTGGTGGGCTGATCAGAGCTTGTGTGGACACCTGCGAGAGGGGTGTGGTGGGAGTCCTGTGGCACCGTGGTGGGCGCGGGGCTGCCCTCAGCATCCGGTTTCCAGCTGGAGCTGTCAGATTCGGCTCCATCCCGGCCTGGCCCCCGGAGGCTTGGCCAGCGCATTAGGATGCGGAGGGGAGCATTGTGGGATCGTGAGCCTAGGCAAACTAGGCAGTTGCCTAGGGCACCGCCGGCCCGGGCGCCCAATGATGATGTCACAGCCATTGACGGCCGTGCAGGCGGGGGCGCCGATCGTGCCTTCCGCCTAGGGCGCCAGCTGTCGCAGCCGGCCTCAGGCCACTCCTGATTGGCAGCAGGAGCAAAGGGCCCACATCCCTGGGCAGGGTGGCTGGGGCGCAGCCCTGTCTCCCCAGAAGAGCCTGACCCAGCCGCATGTCACCCCTGCAGTCACATTGCGGAGCTGCTCTTCCTCATGGAGCAGCTGTGTGTCCTGGTGCGCAAGCACAGCCTGGTGATCCAGCGCTACCACGTCCAGTACCTGGCTCGCTTCGATGCCCTGCTGCTCAGCGACATCATCCAGGTAGGCCGGGGAAGGGCTGGGGGAGCCGGGCCAGCCAGACGCACAGCCCTGAGAGGGGACATTCCCTCGCCCTTGGGAGCCCCGCAGGAGCCATGAGCGCTCTGCACCCCAGCGGCCCGTGAGACGCCCTCTAAGCCGCGCCTGTCTCTTTCAGAATCTGACCGTGTGCCCCGAGGAGGAGTCCATCATCATGTCGTCCTTCGTCAGCAGCCTGTCGTCCCTCACCCTGAAACAAGGTACGCAGCCCCCCATTCCCCTCACTCCCTGCTCTGCCCGGAGCAGCAGCTCCAGCCCAGAGCTCCCAGAGGGCGGTACGCTGCAGCCAGCCAGGACCCAGCCCCAGCCCCTGCCACCCATGCGAAGGGGGCAGCTCTGGCAGCCGGGCTCTGCTGTGCCAAGCCAGCCACCCTATGCCCCTGTGTGCTGAGTCAGTTGTGGGGACAGGAGCATCAAGGGGAGAGCCCCCCCCCACCCGTGGGCCCACTGCCAGCTCTGAGCCATTTCTCTTTCCTGCAGTTGACAACAAGGAGAAGTTTGATTTCTCAGGGCTTCGCCTGGATTGGTTCCGGCTGCAGGTAACTCCCCTCCCCTTCTCATATGTGTGCGTCCCTATTAGGGGCTGGGCATCTGCCAGGGTGCGCCAGCAACCCCTGCCCAAGACCCTGCCAGCCCCGCACTGGCAGCCCCTTCCCCAGCCAGCCCCGTGACAGGCTGCAAATGGCAACCCCTGCCTCCCCCCAGCTCAGCCCCCTGCTACACCCAGAACAGCCTTGTTTCTGTTCACTAACTAGGGCCATGGCCCTGCTCCAGGCTCCCCTGCCCAGCCACAGGCCCGTGGGATGGGGAGCTTGGGAGCTGGTGGAACTGCCCATGGTAGGACTTGACCCTCGGGCTGGCAGCACCAAGCACACAGCTCCCTGCCCCAGGGGAGCTGCAGAGCAGATTGTGGGGGAGGGATGATATGGCTGCCCCAGCCCTGGGCTATTTCTCACCCCCGCTTATCCCCTCCAGGCTTACACCAGTGCGGCCAAGGCCCCCTTGCAGCTGCGCGAGAACCCGGACGTGGGCCGCGTGATGAACCTCATCGTGTTCCATTCCAAGATGCTGGACTCACTGGAGGAGCTGCTAGTGGAGACTTCGGACCTGTCGGCCTTCTGGTGTGTACACAGAGCGCCCTGTGTTGGCAGGCCAGTGCCGCCTAGAGCCTCAGTTTCCCCATCAGACAGTGTGATGCCAGGCAGGATCCGTTACCCTCGGAGCCATGATGTGTCAGATGGCGGGTGGGGAGATTTGGTGCCCGATAGTGTTGCTAAGGCCTGGTTCCCAGCCGTGTGCTCAGTCTGTTTGGAACTGGCCCCTCCCACATGGATCCACACACTCGTGTACGCCTGGCACCATGCGTGGAATCTAGCTGTGATTTAGGGCAGTTGCAGAGGGCACAGCAGCTGGCAGGATCTAGGCCTCTGAGTGGGACGTGGGTTGGAGTGGTGCAGCTCACATGGAATCACACACACACACGCACAAACACAGAATCACATAGAGACTCACGCGCACGTGGAATCTCATGCATGCACACACTGGGGGCACACACAATCACACAAGCACACCCAGACTCATGCACAACCACAGAATCACATGCACATGGAATCGTGCACACACCTGCGTGGAAAGGTACATGCATGAACACACACACAGACTCACACACACATGGACTCATGTACAGGGCTCGACAGTTACTGTAATCTACTCGCCCATGGCAAGTAGATTACAAGCTGGCACAGCCGCTCAGCGCGGTCTGCGCATGTGCAGTGTGCTGAACTGCACGGCTGGCGAGCGGGGCTCACCGCTGCTTGGTGAGCCCTGCTCATGTACATACACACACAGCCACAGAATCACATGTCCATGGAATCACGCACACAAACCTACATGGACAGGTGCATGCCCACAAACAGAATGTCACACATAGAGTCCCACGCACAAACATGGAATCTCACACACAAGTATGGAATCACACGCATGTGCACACATTCTCAGTCAGACTCTTCCTGCCTCACCTGCCCTGGCGTGTCCATCTCCCCTGACAGTTTCTACATCCGTCCTTTTGAGAAGCTCTTTGCTCTGACCATGGAGGAGCCGGCCATGCTGCGCTTCACCATCGCCTTCCCGCTTGTCTGCAGCCACTTTGCCCACTGCACCCACCCCATGTGTCCAGAGGAGGTGTGTGCTGCTGTCGTGGGGGGGGGGGGGAGCAGGGTAACATGGGGGGGATGGGAACAGTCTGGGGACAGGTGCGGGGGGCATGCATGGTGCTGCATAGATGGAGACCCTGCTGTGGGAAGGGGTGCAAGAGCATGCCTGGTGAGGCATGGTGAAGGTGGGGGGACATGCATGGGGATTTGTGGGGGAGCCAGGGGGACAGAGGAGCGATATAAAGGGGGAGAGCCGGGGGCATGCCTGGAGATGCATATGGGGAAAACTCGGTGTGGGGAGGAGTGGGCATGCATGGAGGTGTGTGGGGGAGGAGCAGGCAGTGGGCACACATGGCATTGCACGGGGAGGGGCAGTGTGTCTCCCCATGGGGTATGAAGCCGAGTGGGGCTGGCGTTCGGGGTCCATGGCTGGAAGGTGCCAGGCTGAGCAGGGCAGTGAGCAGCCCCTGGACTCTTCCCCAGTATCCCCACCTGAAGAGCCGCAGCCTGGGTATGTGCAACAGCTTCCTAGAGGAGATGGCCAAGCAGGCGGCCAGCTGCATCCTGGACGCGTGTGCCGAGCAGCGCAACCTCAGCGACCAGGTGATGGCCCCAGGGGAAGCGTCCAGCCTGCAGGCACCTCTGCAGCCAGGGGAGGGGCATAGCATGGTGTGTGGGAGGGGGTGCCCAGTGGACCTGCCAACCTGGGGGCACCTCCGTGAGCCTGTGAAGGGTGCCTATGCTAGGGGGTTCCTGGAGCAGCTGCCAAACTGGGGGTCCCTCACCAAGCAAGGGAGGGAATATGGGGTGTGGCGTGGCATGGGAGGGGGCGCCAGGGAGCCAGTGACTGCAGCTTGCTGAGCCCTGCCGGCAATGGGGTGTGGGCATCAGCATGGCCAGCGGCTCCATGCTAGGAGAGCCCGATACCAAGCAGGCAGGATTCGCCCTGAGGCCCAGCCATGCTGCCATTGTCGGGGGAAGGCAGGATCGGGGTGCAGGGGGAGGGGATATGTGCCTCTGGGGGGCTGCTCCATCCTGGCTGGCCAAGCCCTCAGCCTCTCCCTCGCTCAGTGCCCTGTCTCTGTCTCTTGGGAAGCTGCTGCCCAAGCACTGCGCCTCCACCATCAGCAAGGCCCGGAACAAGAAGATCCATAAACAGCCTCCCAAGAAGGGGGAGCCGGAGCGGGACAAGCCAGGGGCTGAGAGCCAGAGGAAGGACCGGAGTGTGGTGACCAAGTAAGCCCACAGTGCGGGGGGCTGCCAGGGAGGCATTAGAGCCCCTTTGCTGCCTGGGGGACTCCCATCCCTCAGATGGCTGGGGGGCTCCGGAGCAGTGAGGGGACAGGCTCTGGGTCCCCAGAGGGGCTGATGGCTCTGACCCAAGAAGTGACACTGGTACCTGGCCCTGCATGAGCACCCCTAGCCTGCCTGGTGCCCACTGTACACTTGGCTCACTGGGCTGCCCATTGCCTCTCGGAGCAGGGGTGGCAGTGAGCCCAGACCTCCGGATTGACAGTCGCCCTTGGAGTGAACCCAGGCGTCCAGGCTGCCTGTCACCCCTTGGAGCGGAGGGGGGGTTAACCCAGGCGTCCGGGCTGCCTGTCACCCCTTGGGGCGGAGGGGGGGTTAACCTAGGTGTCCGGGCTGCCTGTCACCCCTTGGGGCGGAGGGGGGGTTAACCTAGGTGTCCGGGCTGCCCACTGCTGCAGCACTTTCCCATTCTTTCGAATGATCCCACCGCATTTGGGCTGTGGGCACTGGGCAGCGTTGGGCTGGTAGGGGTGCAGGGAGAGGGCTCCCAAGCTCTTGGCAGCAAGCAGTGACTGCGCCACGTCTCCTCCCCAGCATGGACAAGCTGCACCAGATGCTGAGCGAGCTCTCCCTGAGCCTCAACCACATCCCCAGCTTCACTGTGTTCGAGCACACGGTCACGCCGGCCGAGTACCTCAGCAGCCACCTGGAGATGCGGCTCAACAAGTGTGTGGGTCCCATGGCTGGGGCTGGGCATGGCCTGTCCCTGCCCATTGTGGCTGGGTGGGGGTGGGGGTGGGGGTGTGGCCTGTCCCCGCCTATGGCAGCTGGGTGGGGGTGGGGGTGGGGAGGTGGCCTGTCCCTGCCCATGGCAGCTGGGTGGTGGTGGGGGTGTGGCCTGTCCCCGCCCTATGGCAGCTGGGTGGGGGTGGAGGTGGGGATGTGGCCTGTCCCTGCCCATGGCAGCTGGGTGGTGGTGGGGGTGTGGCCTGTCCCCGCCCATGGCAGCTGGGTGGGGGTGGGGGTGGGGATGTGGCCTGTCCCTGCCCATGGCAGCTGGGTGGTGGTGGGGGTGTGGCCTGTCCCTGCCCATTGTGGCTGGGTGGGGGTGGGGGTGGGGGTGTGGCCTGTCCCCGCCCATGGCAGCGTGGTGGGTGGGTGGTGGGTGGTGGGGATGTGGCCTGTCCCTGCCCATGGCAGCTGAGTGGGGATGGGGGTGTGGCCTGTCCCCGCCCATGGCAGCTGGGTGGGGGTGGGGGTGGGGATGTGGCCTGTCCCTGCCCATGGCAGCTGGGTGGGGGTGGGGGTGGGGGTGTGGCCTGTCCCTGCCCATGGCAGCTGTGGGGTGGGGGTGGGATGTGGCCTTTCCCTGCCCATGGCAGCTGAGTGGGGATGGGGGTGTGGCCTGTCCCTGCCCATGGCAGCTGGGTGGGGATGGGGGTGTGGCCTGTCCCTGCCCATGGCAGCTGAGTGGGGATGGGGGTGTGGCCTGTCCCTGCCCATGGCAGCTGAGTGGGGATGGGGGTGTGGCCTGTCCCTGCCCATGGCAGCTGAGTGGGGATGGGGGTGTGGCCTGTCCCTGCCCATGGCAGCTGAGTGGGGATGGGGGTGTGGCCTGTCCCTGCCCATGGCAGCTGGGTGGTGGTGGATGTGTGGCCTGTCCCTGTCCATGGCAGCTGGGTGGGGGTGGGGGTGTGGCCTGTCCCCACCCATGGCAGCTGGGTGGGGATGGGGGTGTGGCCTGTCCCTGCCCATGGGCCTCGGGCAGGCAGGTGGGGCTGGGACGTGGTGTGTCCCTGCCCACGGTTCTCATTCAGAGGCTGAGGTGGATATTGGTGCTTTTCAGTCCACAAGCCCCAGGCAGCTTCTGGGCTCGGTTGTGCTGGGAGATGCCCATTCTCCAGGAACACTGGGGCAGGGGGGCTGGATGTTTTCAAGGGGGGGCTGTGGGCTCAACAGAGAGTCTGTGCCGAGCACCCTCTGAGCCCCCCATTCCCTTACAGATCCTTCGTGTCCATGGCCAACTACAACCAGGCTACGCAGGAGATCACGCGGCCCTCCGAGTTGCTGGCCGGCCTTCGCACCTACCTCGCCTTCCTCCAGTCGCTGGGGCAGTTCATGTGTGTGGACACCAGCCGCATCATCCGCAGTGTGCTGCTTCAGCAGACGCAGCCCCTGGACTCCAACGGGGAGCAGACCCTCACCACCATCTACACCAACTGGTGGGGACCTGGGCTGGGGGCAGCCTAGCCTGGGCTATGGGTCAGGACAGAGCCCTGGGTACCCCTGAGCCATGGGGCAGGAGAGCCCAGGAGATGCCTAGCGCTATAGGGAGGTGGGAAAAGCTGAGCTAAGAATGTGAGGAAGGGGTTGAGAGTCTTGTGCATGTGGAGTGTAGAGCAGAATGGGCCCAGGGGCGACCTGACGAGTCTCTAGCTACATTAAGGGATGTTGGAAGGACAGTGCCCAGTTCTCCATGTCCTGTCCTTAATGCAGCTGAAGAGAAGAAGGAAGCAGCTGTTCGCTGTGCGGGAGATCTCAGTGTGAGAGTGGGAAAAGCTCCCTGCCTGACGCGTGGGGTCGGTGGGCTGTGGAGCAGGGGTTGTGAAGTCCCTGTCACTGGAGGTGTGTAGGAGCTGGTTGGACAGACCCCTGCCAGGGACAGTCCAGGTGTCCTGGGTCCTGCCTCCATGTCTGTGGCCCTGCGCACCTGGGGAGTCCATGCTCTGAGGGCAATGGGTGGCTCTGCCCAGCACGGGGCCGCCAGGGGAGATGCAGTCAGGCCCTTCGGTCTCGCAGGCAGAGCTATCCCATCCACAGGACAGTTCGGGGCAGCTGCCCCAGGCCCTGCAATTTGGGGTCCCTCAGCGGCTGCCTCAACTGCCCTATGGACAGGAGGGTCTTCCATGTTAGTTGCAGGGCTCAGGGCAGCCTTGGGGATTACCTGGGGGGCTTGGTGTGGGGTGGCAGCAGGGAGTCAGGCCCCCCACCCGCTCTCACCATGGCGCCGGGTGCCGGAGTGACCTGGCAGCCTGCTCTGCTGCCATCTCCCAGCCTGCCCTGTGCCAGGCCCTCCCAGTAATCCCCCGGTTTCAGGCAAGGGGTGCAATGGAGGTTGTAGGGGGTGGATCTAAGCAGAGGCAGGTCTTGGGGGAAGGGGCAGAGTGGGACATGGCAGGGCGAGGGGGGTTTGCCCGGGAGGGGGGGTTGGACCCCCCCTCCATGGTTGGCCCTGCTGCAGTTTCTGGGCAAACAGGGCTGGGGAGGAGAAGGAACAAAAACTTACTTCTAGAGCCAGTGAGGGGGCAGGCTGCCTGTGTCAGTGCCCCTCAGTTCTGACCCGGAGCCCCCTGCTATCCCAGACTGGGGTCCCTGCCACCCCTGGCCCTGCCAGTGCCCCCTCAATCCCACCCCAGGGCAGTGTGGGCCCTGGCAGCTGGACTAGGAGCATGCTGGGAAACTCATGCTGGGCCTGGCCGATGGGGTCAGTGGATGCTTTTGGGCTCCCTGCAGGTACCTGGAGGCGCTGCTGCGCCAGGCCAGCATGGGGGTCATTGTGCTGTCCCCGGCCATGCAGGCCTTCATCAGCATCCCCAGGGAGGGGGAGCAGAGCTTCAGTGCGGAGGAGTTCTCAGACGTCTCAGGTGAGCTGGGGCAGCTCCATGTGCTGAGGAGGGGGCCGCGGGATGCAGAGGCTGTGTGAGGGCAGGACAGCTGACCTCATTGGCCCTGGCTGGCTGCGGGCTGGGCTGCAGCATGGGAGGACATGTGGCAGCAGGGTGGCTGCTCTGCGGGGCTCTGCAGCACTGGGAGAGGCAGGAGTGGGACATGGGGCAGCAGGACGGTGGGCTCCGGAGCTGGGGGTGGGGATGTGCGGCGGTGCCAGAGTGTCTGGCTCTGGAGTTGGGGGTAGGGATGCGCGGCGGTTCCGGGGTGTCTGGCTCTGGAGCTGGGGGTGGGGATGCGCGGCGGTGCCCGGGGTGTCCAGCTCTGGGGATGGGGATGTGTGGCGGTGCCGGGGTGTCTGGCTCTGGGGGTGGGGGTGGGGATGGGGATGTGCGGCGGTGCCGGGGTGTCTGGCTCTGGAGCTGGGGGTGGGGATGTGCGGTGGTGCCCGGGGTGTCTGGCTCTGGAGCTGGGGGTGGGGATGTGCGGTGGTGCCGGGGTGTCTGGCTCTGGAGCTGGGGGTGGGGATGTGCGGTGGTGCCCGGGGTGTCTGGCTCTGGAGTTGGGGGTGGGGATGCGCGGCAGTTCCGGGGTGTCTGGCTCTGGAGTTGGGGGTGGGGATGGGTGGTGGTGCTGGGTGTCTGGCTCTGGAGTTGAGGGTGAGGATGCGCGGTGGTGCTGGGGTGGCCAGCTCTGGGGACGGGGTTCAGGATGTCTGGTGGCAGACTAGCTCGTGGCAGGGCAGCCAGCTGTCAGGGAGTTAGTCTGCCTTGCTCAGGACCAGGTGTGGTGCTGGGACAGGCCATTTGGGGGCGTGGGAGGGCCTGTCCCTTGTCCAGGAGAGTGGGGGTGTAGGTCTGACCCAAGTAGGCAGAAGGAGCTAACCCCTCCCCTCCCTCCAGAGATGCGGGCAGTGGCCGAGCTGCTGGGCCCCTATGGCATGAAGTTCCTGAGCGACAACCTCATGTGGCACGTGACCTCGCAGGTGGTGGAGCTGAAGGTAGGAGGCTGGGGTGGGCAGAGACACTGCTGGCTGCACTCAGATCCCCACAGCGACCGGCCCAGCAGGCAGCTGGAGCCAGTGCTTACTGGAGAGGGGCCAGCTGGTCTCCTGGGCTCTCCAGGAGTGTTGTGGGATTAGTGTGGGGACAGGGGGATGGGAGGCAGAACTCCTGGGTTCTCGGGGAGTGTTGTGGGATTAGTGTGGGGGCAGGGGCATGGGAGCCAGAACTCCTGGGTTCTCGGGGAGTGTTGTGGGATTAGTGTGGGGGCAGGGGGATGGGAGCCAGAACTCCTGGGTTCTCGGGGAGTGTTGTGGGATTAGTGTGGGGGCAGGGGCATGGGAGCCAGAACTCCTGGGTTCTCGGGGAGTGTTGTGGGATTAGTGTGGGGGCAGGGGGATGGGAGCCAGGACTCCTGGGTTCTCGGGGAGTGTTGTGGGAGTAGTGTGGGGGCAGGGGGATGGGAGCCAGAACTCCTGGGTTCTCGGGGAGTGTTGTGGGATTAGTGTGGGGGCAGGGGGATGGGAGCCAGAACTCCTGGGTTCTCGGGGAGTGTTGTGGGATTAGTGTGGGGGCAGGGGCATGGGAGCCAGAACTCCTGGGTTCTCGGGGAGTGTTGTGGGATTAGTGTGGGGGCAGGGGCATGGGAGCCAGGACTCCTGGGTTCTCGGGGAGTGTTGTGGGATTAGTGTGGGGGCCGGGGGATGGGAGCCAGAACTCCTGGGTTCTCGGGGAGTGTTGTGGGATTAGTGTGGGGGCAGGGGGATGGGAGCCAGGACTCCTGGGTTCTCGGGGAGTGTTGTGGGAGTAGTGTGGGGGCAGGGGGATGGGAGCCAGAACTCCTGGGTTCTCGGGGAGTGTTGTGGGAGTAGTGTGGGGGCAGGGGGATGGGAGCCAGAACTCCTGGGTTCTCGGGGAGTGTTGTGGGATTAGTGTGGGGGCAGGGGCATGGGAGCCAGAACTCCTGGGTTCTCGGGGAGTGTTGTGGGATTAGTGTGGGGGCAGGGGCATGGGAGCCAGGACTCCTGGGTTCTCGGGGAGTGTTGTGGGATTAGTGTGGGGGCAGGGGGATGGGAGCCAGAACTCCTGGGTTCTCGGGGAGTGTTGTGGGATTAGTGTGGGTGCAGGGGGATGGGAGCCAGAACTCCTGGGTTCTCGGGGAGTGTTGTGGGATTAGTGTGGGTGCAGGGGGATGGGAGCCAGAACTCCTGGGTTCTCGGGGAGTGTTGTGGGATTAGTGTGGGGGCAGGGGCATGGGAGCCAGAACTCCTGGGTTCTCGGGGAGTGTTGTGGGATTAGTGTGGGGGCAGGGGCATGGGAGCCAGGACTCCTGGGTTTTATGGCCAGACCTAACACTAACTTGCTGTGTCCTGCTGAATATTTCCCCTCAGCTCCGCGTGCAATTGCCCAGCCAACTGGCTCTTTGGTTCATGTGAGTTATGGGGAGTCAGTTCATCAGTGTCTGGGAGTTCCCTTAGAGCCAGAGGAGCTGGTGTTGGATAAAATACTGATACCAGGAAAGTCCTGTGGCAGCAGCACCTGGCTGTGGCCAACCTGGGTGTGGCTGATTGGGGCATTGGGCACGTCCGGCCTGGTAGGTTCTGGCTCTCGGCCAGTCGGCCCTGGTGGGTTCTGGCTCTGGCCCAGTGGGGCCTGGCGGGTTCTGGCTCTGGCCCAGTCAGGCCTGGCTGGTTGTGGCTCTTGCTGGCTCTGGCCCAGTCAGCTCTGCTCTGGCAGGTTCTGGCTCTGGCCCAGTCAGGCCTGGCAGGTTCCGGCTGGCCCCTGTTTACCATGGTGATTATGTGTGTTGCAGAAGTTGGTGACGGAGAACATGGATGTGCTGGTACAGATCCGCTCCAACTTCTACAAGCCTGAGGAGATGGCATCACTGCTGCCCAGGCTGACGTGTAAGTGTTGTTCCCCCATCCACCCATCCCTGGCATTGGCCATTGAATCCGCTGCCCAGTCCAGAGCCAGCCGAGGGTGCAGCTCAGGACTGAACTGCAGTGAGCACTGACTGGAGAGGAGACACAGGAGGGCAATAGCAGGGAGTAAGGGGGACAGACTGAGGGATGAGGTGAAGGGCACTGGCTGAGCTGGAGGTTCGGGGGGCTGAGGGTTGATGTGAGAGGCTCGGGGGGGGCTGAGGGTTGATGTGAGAGGCTCGGGGGGGGCTGAGGGTTGATGTGAGGGACTCGGGAGGCTGAGGGTTCATTTGAGGGGCTCAGGAGGGGGCTGAGGGTTGATGTGAGGGGCTCGGGGGGGCTGAGGGTTGATGTGAGGGGCTCAGGAGGGGGGCTGAGGGTTGATGTGAGGGGCTCAGGAGGGGGGGCGAGGGGCTCAGGGGAGCTGAGGGTTGGGGTGAGGGGCTCAGGAGGGGGGCTGAGGGTTGGGGTGAGGGGCTCGGGGGGGCTGAGGGTTGATGTGAGGGGCTCAGGAGGGGGGCTGAGGGTTGGAGTGAGGGGCACTGGCTGAACTGGGGTCTCAGGAGGGGAATGGCAGGGGAAGGGCTGCAGGTCAGGAGTGAGGGGTGCTAGTGGAAGGTAAACAGTCCCCCGTCATAGGCCCAGGGATCTGTTGTACCCCATGTGTCCTTGCAACTCACCCGTGCCCCCCTGCCCTCCCTCAGCTGCTGATAACGTGTTGAAAAGAATGACCATTATCGGGGAGATCCTGAACTTCCGCTCCATGGCGCAGAGTGGGCTGCGTGAGGTGGGTGCCAGTTGGTCGGGGGGTGGGGGAGCATTGCCTGAGGCAGAGACTGGTCAGTCCACAGGAGGCTGCGTGAGGTGAGGGACTGGTCAGTCAGGGGGAGCTGTGTGAGGAGGGGGCCGGTCAATAGGGGGAGCTGTGTGAGGGGGGGCCGGTCAATAGGGGGAGCTGTATGATGTGGGGGGCCTTAAAAATGCTTCAGTACTGCTGAGTCTGGGCTGTTGGATTCCGAAGGCTCCTGCAGTCCCTGTCCCTGCACTGCCGGAAAGTACAGCTGGGCCCAATCCATGCCTGCCTGGCCCGGGGTGTGTCACTCGCCCCTGTGCAAAGTGAGGGTGCATGGAGTCACCAGTGAGCCTCCCCTGCCTGGCCCCTGTGCATCACCTTTGTTGTGTGGGAGCAGCATGGGGCATGTGTTCGTGTGGGATCAGAGAGCACCCGAGGTGGGGGAGGGACAGCTTTGGGTCCCCCCTGCCTCTGACAGGTGTGAGAGCCGCATGCTCCCGCCATTCCCCCATGGCCAGGGGCGGAGGAGCTGGCTGCCCCCACTGTGCACCAGCCTGGGAGGCCATCTACTCCAACCCCCCACTCAGAGCAGGACCAACCCAACTAAATCATCCCAGCCAGGGCTTTGTCAAGCCCGGACTAAAAAATTCCAGGTTTAGAGATTCCACCCCCTCCCTAGGGAACCCATCTCAGTGCTTCACCACCCACCTAGGGAAATAGTTTTTCCTAATATCCAACCTAGACCTCCCCCACTGCAACTTGAGACCTCCTTGTTCTGCCATCCGTCCCCACTGAAAACAGTCTCTCTTCATCCTCTGTAGAACCTCCCCTTGAGGTAGTTGAAAACTGCTCTCAACCCCCCTTCACTCTTCTCTTCTGCAGACTAAATAAGTCCAGTTCCTTCAGCCGATCCTCCAAATCCCTCAGCCTCTCCATAGGTCATGTACTGCAGCCCGCTAATCATTTTTGTTGCCCGCCGCTGTACTTTCTCCAATGCGTCAACATCCTTTCTGTAAAGGAGGGCCTAGAACTGGACGCAGTAATCCTGATAGGGTCTCACCAGAGCCGAATAAAGGGGAATAAATCACTTCTCTAGATCTGCTGGCCATGCTCCTCCTAATGCACCCTAATATGCCAATAGTCTTTTTGGAACAAGGGCACAGTGTTGACTCATATTGTTATGCTTTTAAGAAGCACATGGGATCTTTGTCAGGGGACAAGGCAATAAGCTGCCTTAATTAAAAATAAAGTATGAAAAGCAGCATATGCATTTGTTCACACACTCAGGGGTCCTGCCAATGTTCTTATAGTTACGTCTGTCGAGGCTCAAGTCAGTCTATTGGCCAGTTACACTGAACATGAGGGAGGAGCCGGGTTCTGTCGATCTCCATTTGAGGCTCCAAGGTTTGGCTTTGCAGGACCAAACCCAGGCTACATCGAGACTGCAGGCTTTTTGTGCAAGAAGCTTTTGTTGGAAGAGATCTTCCACAAAAACTTATTGCACAAGAGAGCATCCACACTGCAAAAGCGCATAGAAAAAGCGATGTGCTTTTGCGAAAGAGAGCGTCCAGACTGCCTGGATGCTCTCTCGCAAGTAAGCAGTGATTGCTATGGACAGAATGGCCACCAGTGCACCTGTGCTTTTTCCTCTTCCCTCTTCTTGCGCAAAAAACCTCTGGGTATGTCTACACTACCACCCTAGTTCGAACTAGGGTGGTTAATGTAGGCATTCGAAGTTGCAAATGAAGCCCGGGATTTAAATATCCCGGGCTTCATTTGCATCTTGCCGGGCGGGCGCCATTTTTAAATCCCCTTAGGTCGAACTCCGTGCCCGCGGCTACACGCGGCACGGAGTAGGTAGTTCAAATTAGGATCTCTAATTCGAACTACCGTTACTCGAGGTGTACCGGTAGTTCGAATTAGAGATCCTAATTCGAACTACCTACTCCGTGCCGCGTGTAGCCGCGGGCACGGAGTTCGACCTAAGGGGATTTAAAAATGGCGCCCGCCCGGCAAGATGCAAATGAAGCCCGGGATATTTAAATCCCGGGCTTCATTTGCAACTTCGAATGCCTACATTAACCACCCTAGTTCGAACTAGGGTGGTAGTGTAGACATACCCTCTCTTCCCCGTCCACACATGCCTTTTTGTTCAGGAGCTCTTGCGCAAAAAGGTGTTCTTCCTCATAGAACGATTACCAATTGTGCAAAAACCCCTCTGATCTTTCGATTTACTTGCACAAAAACACGCTTGAGGTGTGGACGCTCCGCGAGTTTTTGTGGAAAACGGCTGTTTTTCCGCAAAAACTCTGTAGTGTAGACAGCCTCAGAGTCCCATGGCAAGAGCATCTCATTTTTGTACTTGTAAGATTCCAGTTGAGTCTGTGGGTTTTGCAATGTTATGCAGCAGTCCTCGATGTGTTAATCTTGGGGGTTTCCTGCAATTATCCTTTGATGGAGCAGGAGACCTGTCCGGATGCCACACCAGTGAATCCTGAATTTACTGTATCGCTGTCGTGAACTACTACACCAGTTACATCATAGTTCATTAATTGTGCCAGGGTTTCCATGTCTTTCTGTTTGTCAGCCATGCTTGGTACATTTGTGTACAGGTGTAACCCACACACCTTCTGGCTTTGGTGCATGGTCCCATTGTCTAGTGGCACCGAGACCACTTACAGAGAGAATAACAAGCTTGTTCTACAGCCTTTGTGACCAGCCAGCTGGCTTTTAGCTCATGTGGCAGAGGTTCATGTACTAAGCCCCAGAGGTCCCAGGTTTGATTCTGTTCATAGATGTCTGGGGTCTGTTGGAATGACACAGGCCCTAAAATAATTAGCTGATTACCCTGCTTTCTCAGTATGGGTCAGGATTGCCCAGTTGTACCCTCCTCCTTGGCATAAGGATCTTGCAGAAAACTGGGTTTTTGCTCAAAAAACCCCTATCCACACTACCTTTTTCTCTGCAAAACCCCTTTGTCCAAAAAGGTGTGCATAAATTATGCAAATGAGGCACAGCAATATGCTAATCCATGCCTCATTTGCGTACTTACTGCCAGCAAAACTGGCAGTGTAGATGAAGCCCTTGTGTTTCCTCATGGTATTCCACTTGTCCACTTACCTCAGGGCTAAGGTCACCATCCCCTAGAGCAGTGTTTCTCAAACTGTGCTCTGCGGAGCCCTAGGGATCCGCGGGACATCTCCAGTGGCTCCACGAGGTTGACAAACTGGAAAGCCTTCAAAAGCATAATTGAGAATCGCCTCGGACTAGCACAATTAACACACACTGCTGGGGCTCTGCATAAATTTTTACGCATGTAAAGGGCTCCGGAGCCCAAAAAGTTTGAGAAACGCTGCCCTAGAGAATCTACTTTAAAACCCTTCTCACCAGGTTAGCAAGCCTGCCTGCAAAGATGCTCTTCCCGCTCTTCATTAGCAATCCTTGTTCCTGGAGCAACATCCCATGGTTGCAGAGCCCAAAGCCCTTCTCTCTGATGCCACCTACATAACCCCCCATTTACCTCTCAGTTTGATGGTCCCTACCTGGGCCTTTTCCTCCCACAGGGAGGATGGACACAGCTTGTGCCTCAAACTCCTTTATCCTTCTTCCCAGAGTCGTGTCGTCTGCAGTGATCTGCACAAGGTCATTCTTGTCAGTGTCCTTGGTGCCCAAGAAGTAGGAAGGGGTAGCGGTCCAAGGGCTTGATCTCCATCACATCCTGAATTCTAGCTCCAGGCAGGCAGCGCACTTCTCAAGCGAGTCCCCGATAACTACCACCATCTCCTCCTCTTGGGAGTGGGTGGTTATGGAACCCCTCCCTTAGGACAATGCATCCCATGCCTTCCGATTGATGGGACATCTTCTGGCCCCTTTCCTCAGATAGCTCTTCCAGACCACTCTCCACTGCAGTACCCACGCAGAGAGCCTGAAAACAGTTTCTTACCTGTGTCTGCCCCAGGGGTATGTGAGTTCTCCTTCCTGTGGAGGTCACATGCTGCCAGTGCTGCTCTGCACTGCCCTCTGGTTCTTCAGCACGCAGTGCCTGCAATACCAAGTGCTGGCTTCTCTCCAGAAAGTCCTCATTGTCTCTGTGGCAATGCAGGGCAGATAGCTGGACCTCTGGTCCTCTAACCTTCTCTTCCAGCATGGAGACCACTTTGTGCAGATGAAGTCACTTCTGTCCCCTGGAAGAAAGACAAACACGACACCTCCAGTGCAGGTCACAACAGCTGATCTCTCACTGCCCATAGTGTCCTCTCTTCAGATGTTGTGTGTACTGCTCACAGAACCCTGAAAGGCACCAATGCTCTGTGGGAGTTCTCTTCCCGTGCCCCCGGCAAACTCCCTCTGTTTACCTGTCCTCTGCTCACGCTCATTCAGTTCCCAACTGGCCGCTTTTTTATAAGGCTGCTGGCTCCAAACAGTTGGCCCGGCTCAAAGCCTTCCCTCCAGTAAGCACTCCAGGCCCACCTGGAGCAAAGCCCCCCCAAGCGCCTACGGCCCAACAGTCCCTGCAGCTAGCTCCAGTCAAACAGATGGTCACAGCAGACGGACACTCGGACATCTCAGCACAGCCCCCCAGGCAGCGCTCCCCAGAGCGCCTCTCAGACGGTTCCCTGGCAGCCTCGAGAGCCTCAGCTATTGCACTGCTCACTTCCCGGACGTAGCTGCCATGTCCCACCCCCGGGCTGGCTGCAGCTCAGTGGTGGGTAAAGCCCTCCTGGCCATCTGTGCAATGCTGTAGGAGCCTGGGCGTGGAAGGGCAGAGTGGAGGGACTCGTCTAGGCATCACCATGAGGCAGAGGGAGGGCAGAGCAGTGCGGCAGGCACCAGGGGGACTGCCTGTGTCCATTGGCGTCTCAAGGGCTGGCTTTCTCCTTGCTGCAGGTCTTCTCCAACCGCTGCCCGTACCTGATGGGCCCCATCGAGTGCCTGAAGGACTTTGTCACCCCTGACACGGACATAAAGGTGGGTGTGACCCTCACGCTTCTCTCCGCTGTGGGCCAGGCTCTATGGCAAGGCAGGCGGATCAGAGAACAGGCTGGGCTGTGGGGCATGCAGCCTCCCACTGCACTGTCCGTGCCTGAGCCCCTGGGCGACTTGCCAGGGCGACCCTCCTGCTGCCAGGGACAGCTGGGGATCCTGAGCATGGCAGCACGTTCTGCCCTGCTGCCCCCTGGCTGTGGGCTGGCGGGGGGGTAGTCCAGCTGCACAGGAGACAAAACTCCCAGCTCGCTTTGACCCTCTGGTCAGGCCCCCATGCCTGGCTCAGGTTCTTAGGAGTCACCCTTGGGGGTCTGCAGACCCAGTTGAGGAGGGGCTAGGGGTGCTGCTGCTGCATGGGCCAGGGATCGGCCCTCGGCGCCTGAGTTAATTCTTAGCCATGAGCATGATGGAAACTGTGGGCCTTAGTTTTATCTTTCTGCTGCTGCAGAGATGGCTGGACGCCTGCCTGCCACAGCGGGGTCTGGGTCTGTCTGAGCCGTCGCCTTGCCGGGCCTGGGCCCAGCATGCCACAGTGTCCCCATACCACCCCCTGCAGGCGGGGAGTTCCAGGGGCTAGTGGCTGGGCATGGGCCAGCCAGCACTGCTGCAGATGGGCTGAGCTCTCCAAGTCCTCTGCCCTGCTCTGAGGGAACTCAGACCTCAAATGGTACGGAGACCCAAGGTAAGAAATGGAGACCCCCTTCTCCCCGCCACCTCCCATTCTAGTGTCAGCTCTGGATAGGCCTGGTTGGAAGGCTGTGCAGGCCCCATACCAGAAGGAGACCGGCCACAGCAGCACCCTGGGGACATGGCATCAGTGCCCCAAGTCCCTTGGTGTCAGTGGGCCGTGGTTCAGCCCACAGAGCCCAGGGCTGGACACTCCTGTGTTTGGACCCCTGGCTGGAGCATTGGCCTCCAGCCCTGGGTGGGAGTGGAGACCCCTGTGGAGGGGGTGCCCAGGCAGCCATACGTTCTGGTCACCCAGGGCCAGACACGGCCACATAGTACGCTGCCGAGGCGTCATGCATGGTGCTCTGCACAGGGACGCCGCGCCCCAAGGTGGCAAGGTCTGGGGAGGGCCTGTCTGGTGGAGAGCTGTATACCCATTGTGGGACTTGACAAATTCAATCCCTGCAGGCCAGATTCTGCCCTGAGCTCGGCGTGGTGGCTCCCCAGTGGGATGTGCTGATACAGCTGGGACAGTGCCAATACAGTGCTGCCCTTGCTACTGGGGGCGCAGCATGAGCATGGGGGGCTCCCACTGGCTTTGGGTACAGGCATGGCTCTGGCGCAGCAGGTCATTCCCAGGGTGATGGCTCATGGGGTTGTGTTTAGTGGCTGCCAGTTCAAATTGGGGTTTCCTGGCTGGGCCCCATTTTTAGTCCAGAGGAGCTGGTGCTGCAGGGTCCTGGGGGCACCAAGGGGACAGACCTGTTTGGTGGGGCCATCTGTTCTACCGATACTTGAAAGGTCAGCCTGAGGGTGGAGGCAGAGCAGGGTGTGTGTGTGAATGACACAGGGTGTGAATGCAGAGCAGAGTGTGTGTGTGCATGACAGGGTGTGAATGCAGAGCAGGGCAATGTGTGTGTGTGCATGACACAGTGTGTGTGTGTGTGTGAATGCAGAACCAGGCAGAGTGCGTATGAATGACGCAGGTGTAAATTCAGAGCATGGCAGCATGTGTTAATGACGCAGGGTGTGAATGCAGATTAGGGCAGTGTGTGTATCACACAGGATGTGAATGCAGAGCAGGGCAGTGTGTGTGTGTGTGTCAGTCACACAGGGTGTAAATGCAGATCAGGGCAGCATGTGTTAATGACATAGGGTGTGAATGCAGAGCAGGGCAGTGTGTGCATCACACAGGGTGTGAATGCAGAGCAGGGCAGTGTGTGTGTGTGTGTGTGGGTGTGGGTGTCACACAGGGTGTGAATGCAGAGCAGGGCAGTGTGTGTGTGTGTATCACACAGGGTGTGAATGCAGAACCAGGCAGAGTGCATATGAAAGACGCAGGTGTGAATGCAGAGCATGGCAGCATGTGTTAATGACACAGGGTGTGAATGCAGAGCAAGGCAGCCTGTGTGTGTGTATGATGCAGAGTGTGAACGCAGGGTAGATCAGGGCGTGTGAATGACTCTCACGGGGGCCGGGGGGACTCACTGCCACGGAGCCTCCTGCACTGGAATTAGCTCCTATCAGCACACAGGGCGCCTCTCAGTGTCCTCACTCCACATTCTCCATTCTGGACCCGTGTCGCTCCCAGACCACCGTCCTTTCCGGGGGTTTATCAGCAGCCCCGTGTCCCTGCACTCCTGGGACCTCCCCTCCCGGAGAACCCCCAATTCCCCTTGCCCCACCTTGCCTCAGTGACCCATTGTCAGTCTTCATCCAGCCCCTGCCACAGGGGCAAACTGCAGTCTGGCCACTCATCATTGGCAAGAGGATGTGGACCTGCTGCCTTTGCCTACCCTGGGTGCCCCCTTGCAGTCCTAGTACTCTCAGGCCTTGCTTCAGGCCCTGCAGCCTGGGAACTTGTCCAGCTCTGCCTGCCTTTCCCCAGCCCTGCTCTAAGTCAGGAAGCCTCCAGCTTCCCTGGCAACTAGGTCCCTCCTGCTCCCCAGCTAGACAAGAGGGTGGGTGTCCTCGCCTCCCTCCCGGAGCCCTTATTGATACAGCCCTCACTGGGCCTCAATTGGCAGCATCTGCCTCAGCTGTGGGCTTTGTTCTCAGCCCTCTGCCAGGGCTGGGATTTTCCCTTAAAGGGCCAGTGTGGGGCTGACGCCCTGTCACAATGACGTAGGGTGTGAATACAGAACTGAGCAGACTGGATGAGTTTAATGAATGACACAGGGTGTGAATGCAGAACAGGACAGACTGGATGTGTTAATAACAAACAGTGTGTGAATGCAGAGCTGTGTGAGAATGACACGGGTGTGGATACAGAGCGGATTGGGGTGTATACTAATAACACAGGGTGTGAATGCAGAGCTGGGAAGTATGTGCGAATGACACAGGGTGTGAATGCAGAGCTGGGCAGATTGGACATGTTAATGACACAGAGAGTGAATTCAGAGCTGGGCAGGGGGTGTGTTAAGGACATAGGGTGTGACTGCAGAGCTGGGCAGGGTCTGTGTTAAGGATGTAGGGTGTGACTGCAGAGCTGGGCAGGGTCTGTGTTAAGGATGTAGGGTGTGGCTGCAGAGCTGGGCAAGGTATGAGTTAATGAGGCAGGCTATGAATGCAGAGGTGCCGTGGGTATTTACTGCACATCTGTCCTGTGGGGCAAGGAGAGGTATGAGCTGCCTGGCCTTGGGCTGCCAGAGAGTCCCACTCCAGCTCTTGCCCATATTTCAGAACCATGGACAGAGGTCTGGTCCCGCTGATGCCGCTCCCGGTAGCAAGATGGGAGCAGCTCGGGAGGAGGGCACTGGATCTCTGCCACACCCTATGTGGGGCTGACTGTCCCCAGGCTGGGTCTGGGTAGATCAGACCCTAGTGCGGGTCACCAGATCTTGTGAGGGCAGCACACACCTGCCGTCCACCGGCTGAGCGAGTCTCTCATGCTGAGACCTGTCGGATGGGGGGAGCTCAGTGGGGCCAGGATGAATCACTCCAGGCCTGGGTGCCACTTGCACCTGGCAGATGGATCATGGGGCTGGGCTAATGCACCTGGGGCCGTGCTGATCAGGGGACGGAGCTCAGAATCATAGAGCAGAGGGACGAGCTGCCTGGAGCTGCTGGCTGGGCCCCCTGCTCTCATTGACCCCAGTTCCTTGTGCAGGCAGGACTAGGCAGGCCCAGTGCCTCAGTGGGGTTGGCGGCTCTGTCCCCAGCATGCTTGGACTGCTGTATCCATCCCTCTGCCCTTGGCCAGAGCGGGGCCCTCTGTGCTCCCCAGCGGCTGGCCCGCCACCCCCACAGCATGAAGCACCTGCGAGGGAAGGAGCTGGCTGCTCCAGCAGAACTAGCATGGTGTCAGCCCACTGGGCTAGAAGAAGCAGGGGCCCCAGCTTGTGCCTCTAGCAGCCAGAGGGCCCAGCGCGGCCTGAGGGACCCCAAGAGGGAGAGGCCAGCACGCTGCATGCAAGCGCCCGCCCAGCTGGGGTGGGGGACTGTACAGGGAGCATTGCGGGGAGCACAATACGGGTATGTGGGGCTGGGAGATGCAGCCACCGCCAGGTATCCTGATCCACATGCCAGAGGATGGACACCGGTGGCTCTGAGGCCAGGCGTTTGGCAGACGCAGGCAGGAGGGAGGGGCACATCCAGGAGCGGTCCCATGGTACTGCTTTTGCTCCCCAGGGCCATCGATGGAGAGCAGCCAGGGGACAGCCTGAGAAACTCCCAGGGAGAGGGGGTATCTGGGCTGTGTGGGGCAGGGAACAGCCCTGGCAGAGTTGTGTGTGCCTGGGTCATTGGGTCAGGGCAGTGATACCCACCACAAGCCCCAGGGGGCAGCAGCAGACAGCCCATTAGACCTCTGCTTTGGGTTGTGGCAGGGCTACAGGCAGGGCCCTCTGCGGCTGTGTTTGCTGGGGGTGTCCCTCTTGGTACAGCTGGGATGGGCACCGTGTTACAGGCGGGAGCGTGATCGTAGACGGTGGGGACGGGTCTGGCGAGCTGCCATGCTGGTCCCGTTGGGCTCAGCTGGGCTATCCGGGCTGCTCAGAACTGTGCATGGCACTGCAGGGCCAGTTCTGCAAACAGTTCAAGCTGGAAGCAGGAGGGAGCCGGGTGATTCTGCGCCAGGGCTGCAGGGAGATGCTGGGCTAGGATTTCAGGTGCATCAGCTGGCTAGGCCAGGGGTGTTCAGCTCTGCATTTCAGACCCATGGGTGTGTAACTAGGTCTGTATATAGTCTTGGTTTGACCCTGGGGGATGTTTATTTCAGCAGCACCAATATTGCCTTGTGTGCCTATGGGTCCTTGCCTGTTGTGTTGTTGCGTGCTGCTAAGCAGCTGCTGTGTTCAACCTAGAGGTGGCTGCATCAGAGTGGTTAACAAAGTGTCCTCTGTATGTGCACATCCAGTGAAGCCAGTGGGTGGGGAAGGGCGAGAGGGATGTAAGCAGGGTGATTTTTCATTGCTGAGTTAAAGGAATTTGCAGCTGCCAAGCAGGGGCATCCTGGGGGAGATCAGCTCTCTAGGGTACACACATCTGGTTCTGTGGAGCTTCCCACTGATCTGTGAGAGAGGACAACCTGCTATTCAGCCAGAGTGCAGACCAGCCTGGGCTTTGGCGCTTGGGGACATGAATGAAGCTACAGAGAGGGGCTCCCTTTTTATCCCCGTGTTGCCGTGGCGGAAGCTGCAGCGCAGAGGGAGGGAAAGTGAAGTGACTCGCCCAAGGTCACCAGTCTGTCAGTGGCAGAGCCAGGAATGGAACCCAGGAGTCCTGCCTCCCTGCCTCAGCACAGAAAGGGAGGAGCGATGGCTGTGAGCTCATTATCCTGCACCATACAAAGGGCTCAGCTCCTGAGACATGGAGGGAGCTCTCTGTCTGTGTGTCATGGCTGTCCATCTGTCCCGCTGTGTCAGGTTTGTCTATCTGTCTCTGGGATGCCTGTATCTTCCCATTTACCAGTGTTGCCTCTAATCTTTTCCATCCATATGCGCATTTTTTCATCCATGTGCAGAATACATTTTTATGTGCCTTGAGGCATGTGTGAATGTGCACCATCAGTAGAAACACAAACCTAGCTGGGGTGCTCTGCTAATCAGCTGGGCGGCACTGGAATCTCTCCTGAGCAGCCCCACAAGCACCCAGCTTACAGGGATCACGGCCCTTTACCTTTCTGGAGAACAAGCCATGAGAGCGATGGGAGTTCAGGGCTGTGGCCTTGGGGAGCCTGGAGCCCCTCTTCCCCCTTCTCCCCAGCCAGCTCCTGCCTGAGGGATAGGGCTAGTTCATATCCCAGCCAGGAAGCCATGCAGTGGGCATAAGTCCCCTCCATGGACCCTAAAAGCTGGACTGAGACCCCAGGGGGCAGCCCCCCAAGCAGTCATGGCTGTGGGGTCACTAGGAGTCACTTGTGTCCCACCAGGTCTGGATCCTACCCCTGCCCATCGACTAGTCAAAAAACTATCCGATATAAGCACATGCTTATCGGATAGTCGACTAGTCTTTAACACCCTTAACTTAAACACCTCTAGGGATGGAGATTCCCTCACCTCCCTAGGGAACGCGTTCCAGGGCTTCACCCCCCTCCTAGGGAAATAGCTTTTCCTAATATCCAACCTAGACCTCCCCCACCGCAACTTGAGACCATTGCTCCTTGTTCTGCCGTCTGCCACTATTGAGAACAGCTGGGTACAGGCGTGGTGCAGTCTCAGCAGGCCTGGGTACCTGGCTGGGCCCAAGGCATGGCACAGTCAGACCTGGGACAGGCTCCTGCCTCAAGTGCCTAAGCTCTGGCCCCCTCCTCGGGGTCTGTGTGCACGGCCACTGCATGGCCAGCTTGGGTACATCTACCCGTGCTAGCTTTCTGTGAGCTAGGGCACTAAAATAGCAGTGGGGTGGCCTGGGGGTGGGATGAGGGAGCTGTACACTCCTCTCTGAACCCTTGCTCCATACCTGGGGGTAGGCTAGCCCATAGGGACTTGGCCATCCAGCAAGCTGCACTGTGTAAATCCCGTCTACCCCAGGGGCAGGCAGCCGGGGCTAATATCAAGCCACTTCTACCCCATTTTGGGTCTGGTTCCCCACTCTGCTGGGCCCCCCAGAAAGCAGAGCTCTTGGCAGCCGCCCCCAGCTTGCTGCTCCTTTCCACTGGGCTCTGCACGTCTCCAGGGAGAAAGCCCTGCCTGCTGTACCCCAGCCTCCTGCAACAGCGTTTCTGACCCCTCCATCAGCCTCTGGCCCTTCACACAGCCCAGTGCCCACAGCCCAGGGGCTCCGGGTCCCCCACTCTCCTGCACTGAAGGGAGACACTCCCGGGGAAGGCAGGATGGTCTGTGGCCCCGCAGGCCTGGGGCAGGAGGCTGTGCCAATATGTGGCAGAAGGAGCTTGTTTCTCTCCAGCCGGTAGCAGTCCATGGGCCGCTGACTGGCCCGAGGGGCTGGGGCTCCTGCACTCACAGCAGCTGATATTTTACCCCATAAACACACAGGGTACAGGCATGGTGCAAGGGGTCCTGGGAGCTCTCCGGCCATGCTGATATCCCTTCTCCCGGCCTTTCCCCCAGGTCACCTTGAGCATCTTCGAGCTGGCCACAGCGGCCGGGATCCCATGCGACATTGACCCCGCGCTGGTGACGGCACTTTCCAACCTGAAGACCGGTAAGAGCCAGGCCGAGAGCCACCAGGCGAGGTGACAGCAGAGCCCCTCTAGTCCAGTCCTCCGGCGCTGATGCCACCTTGCAGTCTGGTGCACTCGCTCCTCCAGTCACGCTCTCACATGCGACTGTGAATTGAGATGCAGGCAACTGTTCCAGCTCACAGACATGGACGCTGGGGGCATTTGTGTCTGTAGCAGTGCTCAGCCCGGCCCTGCCTACGCTAGAAAGTGGCAGTTTTTTAACTATCCCAGGCTAGTCAAAGCAGTACAACCCCACCCGGCATGAATGCAGTTACACCAGGGTGACGGGATCCCCAGGGTGCAGCCTGGGACTGGGGGCCGCTGTGCCCCCTTAACTCTCCCGCCTGGGATGTGTCTCACAGTGACCAGCTGCAAACCCCTCCAGGTGCTGTTATCACTCAGCACAACCCCATGTGGAGCCCCACACCCAGCTAGATTGCTTGACTGCTCCCAGAGCCTCACAAATCCCACAGACACCAGCCAGATTCCCCCAGCTCCCAGTATTGTACCTGCAGAAGTTACCACTTGGCATTGCTCGAGGTGAGCACTGAAAGGCTATGTCTACACTGTAGCCTTCTTTCGGAAAAGCTTATGCAAATGAAGCATGGAGTGGAATATCTCTGTGCTTCATTTGCATAATTAATTAGAGGCCGTTTTTGCACAAGAGGCTTTTGCGCAAAAAGGAGCCGTGATGGGCAAAACATCAGAGTAGTTCCCAAAAGAAAAGAAGATGCTGGCATGCAGTCTGAACTCTCAGGCTGGGCAGCGCTAGAGCATGCCGTTTTCCACTCTCCACTGTTCACAGTACACAAGTTTTTCCCTTAATCCCGGTCCTGGCTCTTCTATTGGAGTTTCAGTCTTCTCAGTGTCCTTGTTGCTTGCAGCACATGTGGGGTCAGGAGAAAGGCCAGGCATGGGCCCTGTGGGCTCTTCTATACCCTCTGTACCATGTGCCTGGGGCGCACAAGGCCAGGCATGTCCCAGGTCACTGCTGAGTCCCAGGCAAGGGGGAGCAATTCCCCTCCTGTGGCCTCATGCCCATTGAATTGTGCAGTGTCTGGCTGACTCCCCAGTACAGCGTGTTTTACTGACAGCCACCCAACCCAATCTCATCCCTTCAAGGCACTAGGCAGGTTTAGACAGAGCAGTGGGTTTCAGCAGTGGGTTTCATAACCTTTCCCCAGATACCTCACCTGGCCTGCCTTCCACGCAATGTCACGGAGATATGCACAAGGCTCATGGGGGGCCTCAGGCATCCTCCACGGTGTTGAGCGGGGAGGGTTGGGGGACCTACTGGTATAGAATGCCACAGCCAGTTTAAAGTGGCTTATGCCAGTACAGCTGTTCCTGAATGGGATGGGGGCTCCCCCTAGGGCTGGTGCCCGTGTCACTAGATTGGTACAATCTCAGCCCCACTCCCAACAGAGCCGAAACAGGAGGCCTTTCCAGGGAGGGCCAGGCCTCAGCCAAGCGCTTTGGAGGTGCACACGTGTAGGTGACCGTGAGCAAGTCACTGCCCTGCTCTGTTCCTCAGTTTCCCCTCTGTAAAATGGCAATGATGACGCTGACCTTTGGGTTCTCTGCATTAAGCCCTTGATAAAAGGGAATTGCCTTACACTGAACCATCTGTTAGTGGAGGCAGAACCTGGCGCTAGCAATGAGCGAAGCCAATAAAGATTTGGGCAGGGATGACAAATATGTCTTAATCATCCACATAGCATTGTCCCAGGTGCTGCAGCTGATCCAGGGACATTCAGGGGACACAGTCGGGATCCTCATGGCTCTGGTCCCCGACTGTCTGCATGCTGCCTACCAGCCTGGGGCACCCAAGGGAGCTCTCCCCGCCCTCCCTTTCACCACGCTGGAAGTTTTTCCATGGTGCATATGCAGCGTCAAGCGAATCTGAGTAGTGTCAGTTCTGTTCAGCAAAACTCAAAGCTGCGGAGCAGCAGGGGCCTGGCTCCATCGATCAGATAATTTACTGGCCTGTCACAGCCGCTGGGTGTTTTTATAGATATGTTTTGGTAAGTCTGTCGAGTAGCCAAGCTGGGGAGAAGAGTGGAGAGCACAAACCGAGCTTATTACTGAAACTTCTGGTTGTACATCTTCTCCCACTCTGCCTGACAGACAGCTCGTCCCCTGAGGAGGAGTACAAGTCAGCCTGTCTGCTGCTGGTCTTCGTGGCTGTAGCCCTGCCGCTCCTCGCCATCGACCCCTATTCCGTGTATAGCATCGAGATGGATGGTAAGAGGCCAGGAAGGGCTATTTTCCCAACGCCTGCCACACATGCCGCTAAAGAGCCCTGCACCAGTACCCCGGACTAGATCCCCAGCCTGCCCTGCAGGGGGCGCCCCAGAGTACCACACTGCTGTGCTGGGGCTGGGGGATGCCCAGACGGCAGGGCAGCTGGTGCAAGTTCGTGTTACAAAGCGCACGCTCCCAAGACATAGGCCCTCGTGTTGTTCCGTGCTACAGCCCCAACCTGCATTTGCGGAAAGGCTGGGTGGGGTCCTTTGTAACACAGGCCTGGCTCACAATTCGAGGGAACCTGCCCCAGCTGATGCATTCAGTTAGTTCCATACTTCACTTGTCAAGAAAAATACCAACACGAGCAAAGGAAAATGCCCAAGTCTGCCTGCTGTGACAGGGCTGCTCACACGCATCACATCAGAGCTGCGCTGGGGAGTTTGCTGCAGCAGGCCTGGATCCAGCTCCAGGAATGCAGGACGGGCGGGGCCCTCGTGGCCCATCCTCTACTACTGCCAGCAGCCTCGTCAGATCAGCCCCTTCCTAAGTGCATCAAGCTCCCGCTTCTAACTCAGGCGGTTTCTTGCCTGTGGGGAAGCTGTTCCCACACCGCCCTCTGGCAGTCAGGGTGCAGCTGCACTATGGGAGAAGGTCGAATTAAGCTGTGCAACTTCAGCTACGGCAGTTGCGTTGCTGAAGTCAAAGTAGCTTCACTGGGCTTTTGGCGCCGTCCACACTGCAGGAAGTCAAAGGTAAAATGCTCTCCCCTTGACGTCCCTTACTCCTCGTGGAAGCAGGGTTACCGGCGTCGACCAGAGTGCCCCTCTCAATTCGAATTAGTGTCTCGCTAGACCCGCTAATTCGAACCCCAGAAGATCGACAGCGGCAGCTTCGATCTTCTCTGTAATGTAGACTCACCCTTAGAAACCTGCTTCTTATTTCCAGCCTCAGTTTACCCCCGGAGTTCCTGTGCCAGCCTTGTCCTTTAGCTTCAATAGCTCTACCCCCTCCCTGGCATCACCCCCCAAAGGATTTACAGAGGGAGCAGCGCCCCCTGCCCTGCAGCCTCGCTTGCTAGTGTCTGTAAGATCGGCTCATCATCCCTGGGCCAGCCGCGTAGCCCTTCTCCGCACCTCTGCCATTTGGAATTGGTTCCTGCCAGCGAGGGGCCCACAGCTGCACACCTGATTCCGGAGGAGGTTTTCCCAGTGCCATGCCAATGGCAGTGATACTTCCCTCGCGCTGCTGCCAGCCCCTCACCAGTCGCCCAGTGCCTTCGCGGCATTGAGTGGCTTAAAACTAAGCGTGTGTGTGAGGGCTCCCAGGCCCAGGCCCAGGCCCCTTAGATTCTGAGGTGGGAACGGTGTCTTTGCAGCAGTGCAGCACCTGGCGCGCTGTTGAGCATGCAGGGCACTGGGGGTGCTGTGGAGAGACAGGCACAGCCTCCCTGCCCCACTCCAGGTCAGTGAGCTGCAGGCATCAAGCCTCCCCGTCTCCTCCTTACTGCAGGTTACAGCAACAATATCCACTGCCTGGCCAAAGCCATCATCCATGTCTCGGCCGCGCTCTTCACCGTCCACAGCAAGAACATCGAGACGCACCTCAAGGAGTTCCTGCTGGTGAGTGCTTACTGGGCAAGGCGTACTGTCCCCGAGGGTATGTGGGGAGTACTGCCCCCAAGGGTGTGCAGGAAGCACTGCCCCCTAGGTTGTGTGGGGAGTACTGCCGCCAAGGATGTGAGGGGAATACTGCCCCTTAGAGCACACTCTGAGTACTGCCCCCTAGGGCGCGCTGGGAGTACTGCCTGTAAAGACAGTAATTTTCAAACTTTTTTCTCATCACCTAGTTGAAGGAAATTGTTGATGCCCCTGGCCCAACATAATGTGACTGGAGAGTGGGCTCTGGGAGTGGGGCTGAGGAGGAGAGCTTTGAGGTGTAGGAGGGAGCTCTGGCTTTGGGGTGGGGGTCAGGGCTGGGGCAGGAGGGTCTTACCTCGAGCAGCAGCCCAGAAGCAGCCAGCAGCAGGTTCCCAGCCAATGGAGGTGCGGAGCCAGAGCTCAGGGCAGGGGCAGGGTGCGGAGCCCTGGGCGCTCTTCTGCCACCTGCCCTTACCTAGGAGCTGGGCCTGCTGCTGGGTGCTCCTGGGGTGCAGTGCAGTCTGCAATGCAATGAGGGGCCTGGGACAAAACCCGCCTCCACTCCAGCCTGCCCCTGCTCCACCCTCCCCCACCTCTTCCGGCCCTGCCCTGCCCCCTCCCGCCCCATTGCACCCTCCCCCTAAGACCCCTCCTCCACACAACACAGGAGATTACTGGGGGCACCTGGCACCGGCAGCAAAGGCTGGGCCCCCCTCCCGCTCACCATGCCAGCCACCAGCCCCAGCCCTCTTCATTCGCTGTGTGGAAGTGAAGTGACCCGGCGGGGAAATGGCAGAGCCGGGTTGCTCTGCTTCCTGTGTCTCCTGTCCCGCTGGAGAGTGAGGGGGAAGGCCCCGTCCCTGCTGCCCACGACAGTGATCCCCAAGGGGTCCCCCAAAGTGCAGCGCCCCTGGCTGCTGCCCCGAACCGTCCAATGGACGAGACAGCTCTGGAGGCCCGGGCTGTCTCCCGTTGTTTCCGAGTCCAGCCCTGGCCCTCTGGGTCTCCAGTCCGGCTGTGCTGTAAGAGAAGCTAATTAGTGATGCTCCAGCGGAGGTTTGCAGGGAGCTGCTGCTGCGAGTCTGTCACCAAACAGGGATTCCTTCCCCAGGGAGTTCTTGTTTGAGCTCTTCAGAGGCATTTACATTCCTTTGGTGGGAAAAGAACCAGCCAGGGCCTTAGGAGAGCAATAAGGCGGCACAGTGGATAAGACTGCAGTTTACTCCTGTCTGCGCTGCTCAGGCTTGGCAGGGGTTTGCCTGCCCATCTGTTAAGCTGGGGGATTTAGTGAGTGACAAGCCACCGCCTAGTTCCCAGGGCCTCCCGGTTCTCCACTCCCATCTCATTTTTTTGCCCTCAGTGTTTCAGACTTTCCTTGACATTGCTCCATGCAGCTCTGGAGTCCCAAGGCCAAACACCAGGGAAAATCAATTCTGTGCCCTTCTCCCTGGCTCCTGGTGGGTGACTGATGGAGGAACGGGGGGATTGCAATAGACTTGTGCGTCAGACTTTTATTTTTGGCCTGTGGGAAAGCAGCCAGCTAGGGAGCAAACCTGATTCATTGTTCATTAGAAATGGCAGAGATCGCAAACCGAGCCAAGGATGTCCTCTCTGAACATAAGAACATAAGAACATAAGAATGGCCATACTGGGTCAGACCAAAGGTCCATCGAGCCCAGCATCCCATCTGCCCACGGTGGCCAATGCCAGGTGCCCCAGAGAAGGAGAACAGAAGACAATGATCAAGTGATTTATCTCCTGCCATCCATCTCCTGCCCTTGTTATGAAGGCTAGGGCACCATACTTTATCCCTGGCTAATAGCCATTTATGGACCTAACCTGCAAAAATTTATCAAGCTCTTTTTTAAACCCTAATAGAGTCCTGGCCTTCACAGCCTCCTCTGCAAAGTCTCACCTGCACCCAAAGCCCCGCCGAGATCACTGCTGGTTTGGGTCTGACCTAGGACGATCGTAGCCAAGAGCTGGCTTTTTGCAGCGTCCCATGACGTGTAATGAGTTGCTAGTTCTCAGTTCACTCCCTACTGAGGAAGCATCACAGGGCAAGAGATGTACCAGTTCTGAATCTCTCTCACTTGCTCCTTGCGGAGCTGGGTGTCTCCCAGTTGCTCATGTCTTTATCCCCACACACCCGTGGGGGCAAGGCAGGGCATCCCCATCATATGGCTGGGACCCCGAGGCACGGAGACACTGCCCGAAGCCATGAGTGACAGGCATGGCTGAGCTGCTGAGGGGGGGCTGGTAACTCAGGCCTGCTGCCTTGCAGGGGTGGAGCCATGCACTGCAGTGAAGCGGCTCCTACCCCCATTGGGGCGGGTGAGGTTAGATCCTGGCCCAGGTACACTGGTGTATTCTCGTGTGGCAGGGGCGGATCCCCGCCTCAATGTGCAGCGAACACAGGGAGAAAATCCAAGCACTGAGCAAAGCCCGGATGCCGGGGCAGGAGCAGAGGCTGCTCCTTGGAGAGCCTCACAGCTGGCTGGTAGGGAGAGCATGTCATGGGCAGGCAGCACTGAGCTCTCAGCTTCGGGGGCTCGTTCGCCAGGACAGACAAAAGCAAACCCCTGGTGCCCTGCACACATGGTCACTGCCTGCTGCTGCCCACCGTGACCTGCTGCCCGAGATCCAGCCACAGACCCAGGGCATGGGGTGTGTCCAGGCATCTGCAGAGATAACAGGCGGTGAGCCCAGGCGGCCCTTCCCAGGGGCATGAAGAATCACAGAGTGGTTAGACCATCAGCTCCGTCCGCCTGGGCAGCGCAATCCCTGCGGCAGGGAGTGTGTCAGGGACGGGGACTCGGTTCTGCCCCCTGGGTTGGGGCCAGTGGTGGTGGTGACTCCCCTGGGGCACTTGCTACCCCAGTGTCCTGGCAGGGAGCGGAGGGAGGCTGTGCTGGAGAGGGTCTGTCAGTCTGTCTGTTTAGGCCTAAAAGTGAGGTTGGGGTCGCTGCAGCACTCAGGTTTGTGGGCCCGACCCCCCGTGGTGATACAGCCAGGTCCAGGGAAGGGGGTTTCCATCAACCCAGCTGCTGCCCCTCGAGGGGCTGTGCGGGGTTCCTAGTGCAATGGAACCCCCCTTCTCTTGCTGTAGGTAGTGTTGACACTGCATCACTGCCGCAGCTTGGCTGCAGTGCCGGAGCCGGCCACTGTGGGGCTGTGGTGTGGCCACGGGCTCCGACTGCTTCAGGGCAAACCCAGGTGCTGGCTGAGCGGGTCAGGAAGGTTATTACCCTGTTGCTCGCTAGGGGGCTGCTACAGCCGCCAGAGGTGGGACCCTGCCTGACCCAGTGCACAAGGCGGAGTTTCGGGAGGGCGGGGGGCAGCAGCTGTGCGCTCCCTTCACTAGCCAGGAGTGAGAGGCACGCAGGGGATCCAAGCTCTTTCCCCTCACTCTCTTAGTGTCTGGGGATCGGGATGAAAGGCCAGACGTGTCTCAGAGCGCACGGCTGCCCCCCGAAATGCCGCCCTTGCTGGTGCGGCAGGCTCCGGGCTCCCATGTTCCCTTCTGTGCCTGACCACGCAGCTCCCCCCGAGAACAAAGGCAAATGCCCCTCCCCCACACTGAGAACAATGGAAAAGTCCCCCCTCCCCTGCTGTGAACAGAGATGAATCTCCCTTGCCCCCCCGCCCCTCCCCCGAGCAATGGGGAATCCCCCCTTCTGTGGCGCTGGCCAGGGGCCTCCGGAGCATTCTCACCTTTCTGCTCTCACCCCAGCCAGTCTCCAGGGTGCCATTGTCCCGGGCACAGCAGGCTGCTGGTTTGCTCCTTCCGAGCTCCTTGATGTTCCAGTTCTGAGCCCCAAAAGGGCCTGGTGATGGCTCCCTGCCAGCTCAGTGTCCCTGGCTGGTGCCCACCCCAGGGCCCAGAAAAGGGCGGGCGAAGAATCACTTCCCTGCACCTAGGGAGTCTCCATTTCAGTCAGGTGCGCTTTCCCCTCCCCCGGCCCCATGGCGAGCTGGGCTGGGATCTGGATCCGGCTTGGGGCAGACCTCTGCCCTGCCCCATCCCCAGGCTCTGGAGTAGGCAGCAGCTCCGAATCCTTCAAGCCCGTTTTCAGTCCCGAGAGGAGCTTAGCAAAGCTCAACCCCTCCGATGCCCTAGGCGCTCTTCCCCGTGCACGGCAGCCCCCTGCCCCATGCGCCCCAGCCGAGGCATCGTCCCAGCTGCCACGGGGCCTGTGCTTTTGCTTCCCTCACTGACTGCAGACCTGCCGAGGCACCGCGGGCAGAGCCAGGGAGCTCATCTCTCTCCCTCCTCACAGCTGGCGTCCGTGAGCCTCCTGCAGCTGGGCCAAGAGACCGACAAGCTCCGGGCCAAGAACCGGGAATCCATCTCCCTGCTGATGCACTTGGTGAGGCTCCTGCATGCTGGGGTGGACAATGGGCAGCCCCCCCCCCCCCACGGAGACACTCGGACGCTGAGACACCCACATACACTCTGGGACTGGTGCTGTGGTGCTGGGCAGGATTTTGGCCATGCGGTGCTGAGCTGCGCCCAGCTTGGGGGCCAGGCTGGACTCCCCCCTTCACTCACAGGGATAAAAGCAGTCAGAGGAGCAGAAACAGGCTCCCTGCCGTGTTGGGTGGGGCTCAGCCTGGCCCCTGCAGCCCATGTTTTCCATGCCGCTGGGGGCAGATTAGGACCAGCTGAGTCAAGCCAGTTCTCATGCCCAGCCCCGTGCAGGGCCATCGCTTCTCAGGCAGCAGCATCACCAGGTCACTGCTCTCTTGTCTGCCCCTCCTGGGGACCAAGGCCTTGTCTCTGGGGCAAGATTGTGGCCCCGCAGATGGACAGAGCCCCTTTCTCCTTGCCCCTCCAGCCCCTAGGTGGATTGGTGGGCACTCTGTAGCCCCTTGTGCCGGGGGGATTGAACCCCCAGCACCACACGCACTGCCCAGGGAAAGCTGCTGTAGTCCCTGGGGCCAGCACCCTTGGGTGTTGTGCCCACGCCTCTCTGTCAGTGCATGCCCTAGTCACCCTGCCAGGCCAGGGTTTCTCTGAGTGTTTGGAGAGGAGGCAGCAGGTAGGCTGCACACAGGGCAGAGTCCAGCAGATGCCAGGCCACAGTACTGCCACCCTTACTTCTGTGCCGCTGCCTGCAGAGCTGGGCGCTTGGTCAGCAGCTTCTGCTCTCTGGCTACCCAGCTCTGAAGGCAGCAGTGTAGAGGTAAGAGTGGCTTGATGTAGTAATGCCACCGTTATCGCTGTGCTGCTGCTGGTGGGGCAGTGTCTTCAGAGCTGGGCGCCTGGCCAGCAGCCACTGCTCTCTGGCTACCCAGCTCTGAGGGCAGGGCAGAAGGAAGGGTGGCAATACCGTGGCTGTGTGCTGCTGCGGCCGCACAGGAAACATTCAAAAGCCACCCAGCTAATTAGCAGAATGCCCCTAGCTAGGGGTTTTCTCTACTGGTGGTGCCCATTCGCACATGCTTCAGTGCACATAAACATTTAATCTGCAGATGGATGGAAAAAATCCGCACATGGCTGGAAAAGATTAGTGGGAACATTGCTGTTGTCCCCTAAAATAACCTTGTGCCCCCCCAACTCCCTTTTGGGTCCAGACTCCCAGTCTGAGAAATGGTCTCCCCTGTACAATCTGTGCAGTACAGGGAGAATGCACACAACACACCAGATTTCATGTGGGGGGGGGGGAACATTTCATGGTCCGTGACACATTTTTCCTGGCTGTACATTTGGTAGGTACAGCTGCTGCCTCTGGTCTTGTGCTGCGAGAGCCGGGGTGAGCGGTTGGTTCCGGAAGGGTGGGCACCGTTGGCCCTTACTTGGATTTACCCTCGGTGGGGAGCTGTCAGGGGCTCCGGGCTTCAGTCCCCGGCAGTTTTGATCACCAGGTCCAGCCTGCCTGCTTAAAGCATCTGTCGCCCCCCTGTGCTGTGTGGGGCGGGGGCTGCAGGCAGGATGGGGGAACTCTAAGAAGGCAGCTGCCACCCCTGGAGCTGCCTTATTGGCACCAGAGTATAGCCCCTGCGCCAGCCAGAGCTGGCCCCGTGCAGGCTGGGCAGCCAGCTATCTGTCTCCATTAGCACTGGAAGGTTATTGATTCCTGCCCTGATGGGAGGAGACGGTTGTGCCTGGGGAAGGCGAGGGCTCCCCATCCACTCCCTGGACAGGCCTGCGCTGCCCGTGATTGGTATTCGGGGAGCGCGGGTGTTTGCAGCAAAGCAATTTAAATGCAAATGTTTCAATCTGGAGTGTGTGAATGAGGCTGCCCGGGCCCATTGTGCCCCTCTGGGGGGAGCGCTTTGGGCCCGGCGCGTGGGCTCTGTACCTATCCTGGCTCCTGAGCCTGACCCAGGGGCATCGGGCGCCTGGACGGGCAAGCACAGAGCCTGGCAGGGGCTGCAGCTGGGTGAGGGCGAAGCTCCACAGCTAGGTTAGGGGATGCCCATGCAGGGGCCTCAGAATTGATGGGGGGTGGCTGGGCTGCCCCATAAGCCCTGGGTGGGGAGCAGGGACAGCAGAGGCAGGCCCAGGCCCTGGGCTCCTCCCTGGCCGGGTGCTGGAAGGAGAGGCTGGCACTGCTGGGGTGAAGCAGCAGTCACAGCCGAAGACATGGGTGTGACATACGGAGCTTCCCGTTTGGGTCAGCGGCTTTCAGCACCATGGAATCCCAGGGCTGGAGATGCCTCAGGAGGCATCGAGTCCAGCCCCCTGCCCAGGGCAGGACCAAGCCCAGCTCAATCATCCCAGCCAGGGCCTTGTCAAGCCGGGACTTAGACACCTCTAGGGATGCAGATTCCACCCCCTCTCTGGGGAACCCCTCCCAGTGCTGCCCCACCCTCAGAGGCTCCCTCTCCCCCAGCCACTCCCTGCTGAGACGATTGTGGGGGGGGGGGCACGATCTGCCCCTGGTCTGATGCCCTGTCCTATCCCCCAGTCCTGGGAAATGGCTGCTGGACAAGGGCTGATCCCACCCTTCCCATCTGCCCACGCTGCACTGCCAGGGCTTTCTGGGAGCAAGGCCCCAGGCAAGGAAGGGCTGGGCCCTTTTCAATGTGAACGCCGTGCTGGGCCCAGCTCTCCCTGCCATCCCGCCATCCCACCCCTCCTGGCCCCTCATTCCCAAGGCCCCCCGCCTGCTTGGACCCCAGGGTCCGCAGTGAATTTCTGCCACCGCTGGAGCCTGAATGTCTGCACAGCAAAAGGGAGGGCGAGACACTCAGTTATGGACACTGGCTGCCCCTCCCTCCCACGCAGAGGGAGCCCAGACTCCTGTGTTCTATTCCCTGCACTGCCATTGCCTGGCTGCCTGACTTCAGGAAATTCACCGCTCCCCTCGCTAGCCCCTCGCCCTGCATGGTCAGACCACTTCCGCCCTTCTTCACTGCTCTAGTACAAATGGGGAAACTGAAGCACAGAGCAGTGAGGAGCTCCTCAGGAATAGAACCCAGGTCTGCTGTGTCCCATGCGGTCCCCGAGCCACCTGCCAGCTTTTCCCCCAACACCTTCTGCAGCAGCTCTACATGCCCAGCCGCGGGCCTCTAGAACAATAGCTGTTCCTGCTGCCTGTCTCGCTGCAGGCCACACCATGTAATGCCAGCGGTCTCCAGAGAGTCCGTGTGGCAGTCGTGCCCAGCATTCCCCTGCTCCGTGGGGCCATATGCTGGGGCCCATGGCGGGGACAGACCCTGACCCAGCTCTTCTGTGTGTCTGTTGCAGATCGTGGAGGAGTCATCCTTCCTGACGGCCGACATGCTGGAGACCTGCTTCCCCTACGTGCTGCTCCGCAACGCCTACCACGAAGTGCACAAGGCTTTCCTGCTGAGCAAACTCTCCGCACACTGACAGCCGCTGGTGGGGCTCCCAGCCGCCCCTCGCCCACCCTTCCCCACAGCTTTGCCAACGAGCCCACCTCTTCTAGGCCGCGGAGCAGGCGCTTAGATTGCCATAGGGCCTGCGGGCTGTGCTTACCTGTGTGCACATGCAGGACGCTGGCAGAGCAGGTGCCAGCCCATGCCAGAGCCGCAAGCCTAGTCCCTTGTGTATCAGCGTAGCCCAAAGCGCCTGTTAAACATGTCGGAGAGAGCCTGGTGTTTAAACTTCATGAAAGCTCGTGGGAGATCCCTTGTGTTGGTTTCACTTCTCACTGGCCGGTTGTATGGGAGTAGCAAACATTTCCCTTGTCTAACCCCTGTAACTAAATGACCCCCAAACGAGCCAGGAAAGGAGATTGAAGCTTGTGGCATGCAAATGAGGGACTTCAACAGCAGAGTGCTAATTTCAGAGTGACTGGTGACTGGCGGTCAGAGACTCCCTGTGCGTTCCTCCTCCCTGGCCTCCAAGACAGCGCCCCCCAGCTTGTAAATCTGGCTTCTAGGAACAGGGAAGTGCCCAGATGCAAAGCGGAGACCCCCAGAGACCACCTGGGAACCTGAAAAGCCTTCTAGGAAATGGCACTTTATTCCGCTGCAGCCACCATTCAGAGTGACAGGCTGGGACTCTCTGTGCATATCATTTACCTGCCTTAACGTCGCTACAATTCTTCTTTCCTCTTCTCCGCTAATAAATGGTTAGTTTACTACCCGCGTTGTCCTGGTGTAAGATCCGGCGTGCCAACTGGGCCAGTGACGGGGCTCTGGGGACTGGGAGCAACCTGCATGAGATGTGGTTTTTGGTGTAAGTGACCATTTGATCACAAAGTCCAGTTTGTCCAGCTGGGAAGCCTTGGGGAAGGTAGTGACTCCGTGCTAAGACTGACACAGGGATCCTGGAGCTCACCGTTGGCACTGGCTTGGTGAAATGGAATTACAGAGCACACCTCTGGTGTGGGGCGTCTTCCGTGAGCTCGGCGCTCTCAGTTCTGCACTGCTCCCAGCAGCAGGACAGCCTGCATTGCCTTTCGAAAGGCAGCCTGGTGGAGTGGTTAGCAGTGCAGGCTGGGGTTCAGGACTTGGGCTCTACCCCTGCTCTAGGAGGGGGGTGGTGTCTAGTGGGTTTGAACAGGGAATCGGGAGGCAGGACTCCTGTGTTGTTTCCAGCCCTGCTGCTGACTTGAGCATGTCCCAGCCCTGTTCTGGGCCTGTTTGCCCACCTCTAGAAGGGAGATGGAGACACTGACCTATCTGTTAACTAACAGCCCCTCCTCTCCCACAACCAGTTCTTCTCTCGCCCTTCCTGCAGAAATGTTCTTCAGCTGAGCTTGCTAGGAATGGAAGCAAAACACCACAACCTCTGCAGTGCTGGCCTGTTGGACCCATAACCCTCTCCCCTGGGATGGGCTGGGGCTGTGGGGTATTGGCCAGAGCTGGCCAGGTCTTGGCCCCAGGGAGTGGCCAAGGTGCAGACTCCTTTGCTTGGTGGCTTTGCTCCTTGCCAGGAGCAGACCCTTTGAAATGGGCCCAGCCCCAGAGTCAGAGCTGCTAAGCCCTGGCCAGTGCAGGGGGTATTTTAAGGATATTGGCTCGGTCTGTGGGGAACTCAGCACTTGTGGGGCTGGGATTCCCCCCAGGGCAGCCCTGCTCCACTCATCTCCCACAGATGCCATGGATCTAGCCTGGGGAGAGGGTAACTCACCCCATCCCCAGAAAGAGCACAACGGTCATTCAGGCACGAATCCCAAAGCCGGAAGGAATGACTGTGATTGTCCAAACAAAAGGAAAAACTATGTTGCACTTTAAAGACTAACAAGATGGTTTAATAGGTAATGAGCTTTCATGGGCCAGGCCCACTTCCTCAGATCGTATTCTGAAAGAGAATTGGCATGACCATATATACCAAAGGAATACAATAAAAAAGTATTGTATTGTAAACTGACGAATCAGATTTAGAACAGAAGGTGGGGTGAGGGCGAGGGAGAGGGAGGGAGGGAATAGCTGTTTATAAGTCAATGCATGGCTAATCAGGGGTGGTAAGTGGGGAAGCTGTCTTTATAATGTGTAAGATAATTAGCATCTTTGTTATGGCCCATTGGTAAAGTGTCAAATTTAAGCATGAATGAAAGTTCTGAAGTTTCTCTCTGTAATGGTGTTAAAGTCTCTTTGAAGTAAGATGCATGTAGTAAGGTCGTTAAGACTGTCCAGGTAGGTTGAACTGCAAACTGACAGGTTTTTCCTTGTGAAGATGTTTGATGTCTGATTTGTTGCAGCCATGACACAGCAGAGCCTGGAGACCTGCCCCAGCAAAATTCCTGTTGGTGCTGGAGATCCCTTTGCTCACCCTGCAGGGCTGGGGCTGGCAAAACCAGCTATGTTTGAATCTCCACCAGGGAAGGCATCATCTGTGCTCCAGTCCCAGGGAGCCCTGGCTGAGTGACTTGGGACCTGATCCTGGGCTCATGCACACAATCCATTAGCACCACTGCCTCTGGCCCCCATAACAGCTGCCTCTGAATGAACCTCTGCCTTGCTGAGGGAGCATGGGGCCTGCCCCTCTGGCTCAGAGCAATGTCCTATCCCCTAAGCCATTCAAAAACCCTCCATGCCTACCTACAGGGGGTCCCTTATCCTGTGTTGGCTGTCTGGCTGCTTCTAGGGCAGGTGGGAGGGGTGCTGGACTTAAGCTGCCCAGAGGGTGGTAGGACTTGAACTCACCACCCTGTGCATACCCTACTTCCCTAAGCCACTACAGAACCCCCACATTCCTGTCTTTCAGCAAGTCCCCCTTATCCTGCCTTCCTTATGCAGGAGCTGGCTCCATCTCTGGGACAGCCTGTGGTGGCTGTCTGGGGCTTAAACCCAGCACTCTGCACTCCCCAGGTGTATGGATGCCCTATCCCCTAATCCACTCCAGAACAGCCCTCCCTCTCCCTACTTTCAGAGGGTCCTTTATCCTGTGTTGGCTGTCTGGCCACTCCCAGCCCACTCGCCAGGAGGGGTTCTACAGGTCTAGGTGTGACAGCTTCAGTCAGGAAGGCCTTTGGCATCATTTCCCCATTTTAAGGGGGCCAGAGAGACACAGTGACTTTCCCCAAGCAAGGAACAGAACCCAGGAGTCCTGGTGCCCCAGCCATCTCTGCTCTAATCCATGAAACCACTTTCCCACCGAGCTGGGGAGAGATACTCCCGTCCTGGCTCCCAGCCCCCCACCCTGGTCACTGCCGCTCCAGTTAGCAGCTTGGCTTTCAGAGCATCCCTCTGGGGCAGAAAGCCCCAGAATCGGAGGCCAGGGGCAGTATCAGGGCATCGGGGATTCAGCGTTTCCCCTACCGGCTCCCTGGTCTCGTGGGGGAGGGGTGTCTTGCAGCGCGAGCCCCCAGTGATGTTGACACCCCCGCCCCTTCGTGCCGAGCCAGACCACTCAGCAACGATGTTGACACTAGTGCCTTCTCCCAGCTGATGCATCGGTCTGGTGTGAACATCTCCCGGGATGGCTGCTGCGGTTGGGCTCGCAGCGCCTCCGGGGCCACTGAGCTGGGGGACATGGCCCAGCCGCACAAATGTCCCATTAAACAGGGATATTTCCTCACCTGCGCCTCTCCCATTCCCTGTAGCTGCCTCTTCACATCCCCCCTCCAAAGCCCCCACTCTCCCAGCCAGGTCCCCCCCACACCCACAGCTGTGCAAGGCCAGGGTCCCATGGGGAGCGGAGTGCTGCACTGCTCATTAAAGCCTCATTTGTTGTCTGGCAGGTGGCGATGGGGAGGCAGGCGAGCGCTTCCAAGATTTATTGGCTTTAATTAATTAACGTGTTTGTTTCTCCCGTCGTCGCTTGGCCCCGCTGATCACTCCACTCTGGCGCAGTCGCTGCTGTACAAACCCGTCTGATTAAAAACAATCCTGATCTGCAGCCTGGCCCACACGAACGCCAGCCGCGCCACACGGCGATGGCCCCATATGCACAGGTGTCCCCTCCCCGGCCCCAGTTCCAGATGGGAAACTGAGGCAGGGGTGTCAGGACACATTTCTGAAAGTGCTCAGCGGGATGCTGGCAAAGCAGGCGCCAGCTTGTGCCAAGGTCCCCAAGTCTGTGCTGAACAGTGGCAAACCCCTCGCAGGAGCTTGCCTGGCTACACACGGCACGGACTAGGTAGTTCGAATTAGGATCTTTAATAATTCGAACTACCTAGTCCGTGCTGCATGTAGCTGTGGGCACGGAGTTCGGACTAAGGGGGATTTAAAAATGGCGGCGCCTGGGAACATGCAAATGAAGCCTGGGATATTTAAACCCCGGGCTTCATTTGCAACTCCGCTTGCCCTCATTACGCTACCTAGCTTGAACTAATGAGCGAGTGTAGACGTACCCTTTGAGCATGTGGAGCTGTCATAACCAGGAGGGCTGATCAGCACCTGGAGACTAAGGGGTTAACTAGGTCTCCTGTCCCTAGCCAGGTATCTGGTCAGCCAACAGCAATGCAGGTAGGGATTTCAAACTGGGACAAAGGAATTTTTATCTTTTCCCTCCAAGTAACAGGGAGGTGGGAAGCCCTGTCTCTCTCCAAGAAAAGACCTCTTAGAATGTGTAAGTAGGGCAAAGTTTAGTTAGCCCGTCAGGTTTTATTGTTTTCTGTTTTGGGGATTTGGAACTGATGTCTGTGCTGTTAAAAGTGTTTTTTCTCTCTCTTTTGTAATGAAGCTTTCTAACCCAGGGAATTGTCTCTGAGTATATCAATTGGTGGCTCTTACCATCTAGCCACCTCAGCTACGCTTGCAACGGTAGTTTTGTTTTGATAATAAAAGTTTGTTTTCTTTTTCTAATTAACCAGTCTGTATTGGTTCATTTTTGTGTCCTGGAGGGTCTGTCTGTCTGTCTCTGTCTAACTCAGGGGCAGTGTGACAGGGCGGCATGGGCAGAAGAGCCAAACCCCGCGCCCCGCACTCAAGCGGCTGGCGGCCCCGGAGCCGCAGGGTGCAAGCGGCTCTGCTGAGCCTGCTCGGTGGCAGCTGCCCGTGCAAATGCAGGAGTTGCCCCGGCCGGAGGGCCAGGGGAGGGGAGGAGGGACCAGAGAGCGCATGCGCCGGCGTCCCGGAAAACGGGCGCCGGCTTTGAAAAGGGAGGGCTCTCGCCCTGAAAGGGGGGGAGCAGGGACCGAGGCCAACAAGGCGCCAGGAACTGGCAGCGCCAACCCAGTTGGGCCTACGGCCATAGCGGACAGACTAGCAGGCTCAGGGGCTACGAGGGGGGCTGGGATGCCCGGCGAACCAGAGCGCCTGGAGCGTCCGGAGGAGAGGCGGCACCGGCTTTGAAAAGGGAGGGCTCTCGCCCAGACTGGGTAGAAGCAACCACGGGGCCTGGAGACTGGACGAACCCGATGGCGGACGACCCGAGGGAAGGAAGGAGCCCAGGATGGGACCAAGGCTGGCCCGAGGACCTGTGAGTTGCGGCATTGGCCGCCCCCCCGGTTGAGCAAAGCGTCATTGATGCCTGTTCTTAGGGTCCTGGGCTGGGACCTGGAGAGAGGGAGGGCCAGGACCCCCTTCCCTCACAGCCGGTCCCGAGGCGGCTAGAGCGACTTAACAGGCCGGAAAGGACTTAAACGCACAAAGAAAGAGGACTGAGGCGGAGGGCCAACCCCCGGACAGGGAAGGACCCTTAACAGGCAGCTATCACAGACTGCAGCTTGTTTTCTCTTTTCTTTCTCAAGTCTTTCGGCAGAAAAGAGCTTGAGGTACCCCTTAGGTTTTAGGGAGGAGGTTTCCCAAATGATCTTTCCCTGGTTTCCTTGGAATTACTTGGGTGGTGGCAGTGGATAGTCTCCAGAGTCCGGGTATTAGGATTTGGGGGGGAAGTTTTTATACCAAAGCCTGTAGAGATAAGGTTTTGGGGTGCTTTTGTGGGCCCCCACTTCTGTATTTGTCATGCCAGAGTGGGGAACAGCCTTGACATGGTGGTAGAGGTGGGATCATTTTGAGAACCCAGGATTTTAAAAGGACACAGGTTTTTCTTTTGAGTAGTTGCAAGCTTTGGAGGGTTTTTTTTCTTTTTGTTTTCTGTTGCTGCCTTGGGGAGAGGCACACAGAAGGTTTAGCTAAAGCCAGACAGTCCAATCCAACCAGTTTGTTTTTCTCTAGCTTTCGGGGCAACTGGATAGCTATGCTAGAAGAGGGCAGGGAAACAGCCCAGTGCATGCTTTTGTGATCGGGCAAAGTAGCCCTAAAGCAACCAACCCTTCCTAAGCAACATCCTGAAGTAGAAACAGCCTCAGATCAAGGCAAGATGTCCAGCTCCAAGGAAGATTCACACTCCGAGGAGGGGGCACGAGCAGCAGATAGCAGCCCTCCTGGTTATGACAGGAGCCCACACTGCAAGGTAATTTTTGAGCATTCACGTTGGGAGCCTCTGCGACTGCGTCACTCACCAGCTGGGAGAGAGACGTTAACTCCTGTGAAGGGCTGAGCTTGAACAGAAGGTTTTGTGCCCTTCCTGTAAGACAAGGCCATCGGAACCAGCTGGCCTATTGTGGGGCTGAAATTTCCCTACGGGCCCTCACAGGAGGACAAAAGACGTGTTCTTCTGCCTCTGCCCTGCAAAGATGAGTCCTGCAAGTGGGATCCTCCCAGCAGTTCAGAGCACATGGCAGGAGGGAGATGAAAGCCCCACACAAAAGAAACTTGGCATCTCTATGGTGCTTGCTCTCCAGGGGCCCAGGTGTTTCTAAGCATAAGCAACTGTTCCCAAGCTGCTTAGCTTGGCTTAGCCCTACAGGGCACATGGAGCGTGTGTGTTTTCCTGTTTATCTTGTAAATAATTCTCTGGTTTCCTTTCCCAGTAAATCTGTATGTAGTTGAATACAGGCCTCACTAAAAGCATTGTTTTTGGTGGGAGATCTAAGGGGCCACCGACCTGGGGTAAGTGGCTGGGAGCTTGTGAGACTGGTTGTGATTCTTCATGCATGGGACCATCTGTCACAAAGGCCAGCTCACCTGGTGGCAAGGCATGTCCAAGCACCCCGAGGGACTGTCTGTCGCACTAATCTCTGCTGCGTGAGGTAACATTTGAAAACTCCTAATTTGCTGGGCATTACTGTCCTGGTGAGAGATGTGTGGTGACATCGTATGTGAAGTTATAAGAGTCTCCTGTGCGGTGTTAGTAACACATGCCCCATATACCCCACAGCTCTGCCCACAAAGAAGTTAGCAAACAGGCGTGTTGTAGGCAAAGGAATGTGTGCTTCCGGGGCTATCACGCAGGAAGGAAAACAAAGAAAGCTCAAACAGGTGAGAAAACGTCAGCGGGGAACATCCTTCCCCATAGACATTTTGTCTCCTAGTGCCTACCGGGAAATGTTTTTCAAGAAGGGGGCTGAATGAAACTATATAAAGGAGGGACAAATACCCCAAGACACCCCCTCCCCCATCCCATTGCATTTCACTGCACCTGAAGAGACAAAGGACGCAGGTGCTGGACTCTGGAGGGATGCTACCAGACAGTTTGGTCAGTAATTGGTTGGAGCATGTGGTGGGAAGCTGTGCTTGCATCTAATAAAGTTAATCACATCAGGCTTTAGGACTGTAAATGTTTTACCTTGCTTTTCTTGAAATCATTTCTGACTTTTATGGCTCATTACTTGTATTCACTTAAAATCTCTCTGTCATTAATCTGCTTGTTTTACTGTTTGATCTGCTCCAATGTGTCTGATCACTGTTTGAGCTAATACACTGGCATATCATTCACTTATGGGCATCGCGCACTGGAAATATTTGTATTGTCCAGGAAAGGGACAGTCAGGTCAGTGCCTCCATTCCTGGGGCAACATCTGAGCGTGGGGGGGTGTTGGGTCCCCCTGCTGTCTAACCAAGGCTGGGGAGAGCAGGTAACCCCTGTGTGGCTGGCAGGCTGTGTTCACAGGCACTCAGGGTATGACCTGCATGTTGGCTATTGGCGAGTTGCCCAGGCAATCTAAGGCACCCCTGGGTGCAAGGCGGGAGTGACACAGCTCCACCGGTGTGCACTGCACCTGGGTATGTCACAGAATTACAACCGCCCTATCCATAGGCCCCCTGCCAATGGATGGGACCCCGGTACAGAATGGCCCTGCACAGAAACTAAGGCCTGGTCTACACCATGTAGCTCTGTTGCCAGCCCCCCAGCACAGACATGGGCAGGCTGGCGACGGCTCCCGTGTCCCTTGGGGGGGCTGTTCCTACGGTGTCAGTCGGGGCAGGCCGTCTCTGCGCTGGGGGCCATGCTGGGACAGTCCCCACAGCACCCGGGAGCTGGAATGGTCATTGCAGTCCCTGCCCCAGGGCCCTGCTGGATTCACGGTGCAGAGCTGGCACCCTGGCTCCCTGGACACGTGGGCAGGTTGGACGTGGGGCCCGCCCAGGCTTGCCACCGACGCCAAAATTCCGTTTTCATCAGCTGACGGTGCCATGGCAACGCGGGGCGCCTGAGCGCTTTACAGATGATGCTCCTGGGAGCGCCTCCCGTCAGCATAGTTACCTCCCCCCCCATAGGGCAGCAGCTCTATGGGAGAGTCGCCCCCTGCTGGTCTGGGGCTGTCCATGTGCCCGGTCAGGTCAGCGAAGGCCAGTGGTCATCAACCCGTCTGTTGAGATCTATTGGCAGATCTTGGAGCCTCTGGCAGGTGACTGGTTTGGCCAAGAGGCTACCAAGTGCTGGCACTTCAGCTGCCCCTCCCCGCACTGCTGCTCAGCTCCTGCCCTTTGCCTTGGAGCTGCCCCTCCCCCTGGGGACCCTCCTACTTCCAGTGCAGGGCAGGGGAGGGAGAGGAGGGTGCTGATGTCAAGGTGCCCCCTCCCACTCTGTATCCTTTCTCTACAAAGCACAGAGGGGGACACCCCAGGGCTTGGGATGGAGTTTGCTGGCTGCTTTTGGGAATGGTGCAGGGCCAGGGCAGGGGTGAGCCTACCTTAGCCCCACTGCACCACCACCCAGGAGCCGCCTGAGGTCAGCAGTGTCCAGCTGGAGCCCACATCCCTAATTCCTACCCCGGTCATGAACCCCCTCCAGCATGCCCTAGCCCCGAGCACCCCTGCAGCCAAACGCTGTCCCAGAGCCTGCACCTAGAACTCCACCTACATCCCAACTGCCTGCCCCAGGGGAGGGCCGTTTGCTCTCCCCTGCTGCATGTGGAGTAAGGCAGCCCCTCAGCGTGCCGACTGCATCAGGGCCCATAAATCAGCTAGGCAGAGGGGTGGTCAGAAAAAATTGTCAGTACCCTAACCCGTCCCTCGCCCCCTCCTCCCCCCACCAGCAAATCAGCAGATCCAGAAAATAAAATAGCCAGTCTCCAGCAGAGAAAAAATGACTAGCCAATAAGAGGAGAGAAAAAATAGCCAGCCAATCAGTACAGCTAAAGCAGCCAGCCAATCAGGGTGAGCATTGGCACCCAGGAGCTTCTTGTACAAGCCCAGAGCATGTTAAGATGCCCACAGGGGTAAGTGGAGCTGAGAAGGAGTTCTGCAGAGAGACCAAGGTCCAGAGCCTCGGGGACTTACCCAAGATCATAGAGGAAGTCAGTAGCAGAGCTGAACCCAGCCTTCCTAAATCTCAGATGGCTGCCATAACCAATGCACCACCCTGCCTTTTTAATTGAGGCTCAGAAAATAAAAACAGCAAATAAAGAACAAATACAAAGTCTCTGGGCTGGAGTGAAAGCAGCCGGTGTTACTCGCCCAGCTGGCAGCATCCTCTCTGCCAGCCCACCCCACACGGTCACACCCGCACTGCAGCCTCACATGGCCATGCACTGGGAGCTGGGAATTTCTGTTGCATTCCCATTGCCAGCTGCAGGGCTGACACTGGCTGATGCAGGGCAGCTGGGGGCTGCAGCAAGACAAGAAGAGGCCAAGTGCAGACATGTTTTCACCTCAGAGTGGCAGGCACTGGCTTACATAGTAAGCCCCCCCCGCCCCCCGGCTTTCCCTTTGTCTCCTGCACTCCCGGTCCTGGATTCTTCAGCTCTGCTGGGCTGAATGGGTTTTACAGCGGGAGAGGAGGCGGTTGCGGCAATGGGTGGTCCAATTCTGTGCCATGGTGCTGAGCACTGCAGGCACCACAGGGACTTGCCCTGGATGCTCATGCTGCACCAGAGGGTAGAAAAACAAAGTGCCCATCAGGATCCAGGGTCTGGGCATGAGCCGGGATTGGGCAGTTTGATGAGTAACAAGAGACTGTTTGTCAGGGCCAGCTCCGGCTCCTTGTGTGAGTGATGGCCTCCGGGCCCTGTGCAAACGCTGTCACCCATGGTGAGTCACCCTGACCTCCAAGGGAGGGGCGCATTGCCTTTCCCGCTCCCGGCCTTGCACAAGGGTGACCAGCCTCTGTGGAGCTGCTCTGTATGTACTGGCTGCTCCAGGGGGAGTCTGCAGCACCAGCCCCTGAGCCGAGTGCAGAATCAGGCCTGCTCGCTGGGATCGTGCGGCACATGGCAATGGTGCAGACTCCCAGCTTTCATTACAAAGGAAGCAAAAAAAAAAAAAAAAAAGAAGAAGAAACGCTCTAACCCCCGCAGTGGTGTTGAAAATCTTCCAGCCCTTCCCTCAGCAGCTGGATAACAACATGCAATCACGGCCGATTAAGCCTGCAGCTAACGCAGAGATTGAGAGAGTGGGAGAGGATGAGGAGGACAGGGCCATCTCCCAGCACACTCTGGATCGCTTGAGCAGCTAGGCCCTTTCCAACAGAAGGCACGTTAGTACAGGCAGGGCAAGTCCCCATCTGGTTCCACAGAGTGCAGGCCTTGCCTCCCCACGCAGCCTGTGTCTGGGAGCAGGATTCAGGGCCAAGCAGTGGAGCAGGAGCTCCCGCTGTGGTGCTGTGGTACAAGAGGCTAGTGCAGATCTCGGCAGTTATGCAGGTTGGACCTTTCAGGTCCTGCACCCTCTGGACCTGACCTGTCCCAAACAAGAGAACTTGCTGAAACAGTGGAGGTCTCCTGCTACCAGCCCCTCAGCCCACCGCCCCACTGCCCTAGGTGACACCCAGGCTGCTGGCTTTCCCCTTTGTGAGGGTCTAAAATCTCTGCTCAGGCCAGGTTGTTTCTAGTGTTTTTTTGGGACGGGTCCCTGCCTGGAGACATTCTTGTGATGGTAGAAAGGAGTCTGTCAAGGGGAAGGGCCAGCAGTGAGACAGCAGATTGTGTGTCCCAGGGGCAGCCCTGCTTTCCTGGGTGCTGTGAGCCCAGCTGCACTTTCCCAGGGGACCACAGCTGTCCTAGAGGTTAGTGAAGGGGGAGGCTGTTCAGCCCTCACAGAATTACTGCTGTAGGTGTAGCTGCCACCAGGGATCTGTGGAGTTTAATATAGAAGCCTCTGCAGCTTGAGCTACAAAGCCAGCTGGCTCTCAGCTTTGGCTGCAGAGCTCCCTTGTTCTTATCTCTCGCTGTAAGTGGTCTAAGTGCCACTGCATGGGACAGTGAACCATACTAGGGGTGCGGGTTACACAGGCTTGCTGCAGACTGACAGGTGTCACTGCATTGGTTAAATGCCTGTCATGTTTCATGATCTCAGTCACAGATTGTAAACTTAGACCCCTGTCCCTGCTCGGCTTCGGAGCCTGTTACTAAATACCGTCCCCAGGCAGGTACCTACAGACTGTGACCAAGTTGCCCCGAACCTTCTTTTTGTTAAACTAAACAGACTGAGCTCATTGATTCTCTCATGCTTGGGGAAGGTTTCCTGGCCCTTTTGTCATCTTCGTGGCTCTTTTCTGAATCCTCCAACTGATCAACGTCCCTCGTGACAGGAGTCCAGCAGCCACCGCAGCAGGGCCAAAGACAGAGGTGAAATAGACGTGTGATTCCCCTGCTTCCTGGATCCCAGAACAGCATCGCGGCATCGCCCTGGGAGCTCATGTTTTGTTGATTATCTTGTACCCCCCAGGCTAGTATAAGTGTGCAGCCCTGGGCTTGTAGCAGTGCACTGATCTGGGCCACAAACCCTCTCCCTGCAGCTTCTCCGCCTGCGAGCTGGGGGTGGGTATCCAACCTCCCTGGTAAGGCTCAGGCGAGGGGGGGCTGGAAAGCGGGAGCAGGGATAGTTAGTATTCGTTGTGTGATGACACCGCCGGGCCGGTACAAAGGCCGTGTGCACCACAGGCTGTTATTCACATTGGCAGCTGCCTTCTGATGCCAACAACTCGCCGACGGCTAACATTTCCGAGGTAATGAGTGCCTGGGGATTACTGGGCCGGATTTCCAGGGTAGGTGCTCAGCTCCTTCAAGGCATCTCGGGTTGGGCTCCCATAGCCTGAGCCCCGTCACTCCTCACTGTCTTCATCTGCAAATTTGACACTCTCTCTCCCGGCTTGAACAGAGACCTGAACTGGATGGGCCATTATGAACCCAGATCTCCTTACACTCAACACCCAACTGACATCAAAAGCTAAGTATGTGACACTTCCAGCCCACTCAATTAGCCTCGTTAGCACCAGCACCACTATTGACAGGTACTGCCCCCCCCTTCTTTTTCTGTCATAAATTGTGAGTCCCCCCCCCTTTTCTCTCCACTCTGCTCATCTGAGGAAGTGGGTTGTTGTGCCCACGGAAGCTCAGGATACTGTCTATATTTTTTGTTGGTCTCTAAGGTGCAACAGGACAGCTAATTGTTTTTAAGGACAGAACGTGGAAGAGAGAGCCGGGGAGACGGCCCCATGTTGCAGAACATGAGCCATGCACTGGAACAGAACTCTGGATGGGCCCAGTGATGCTGGAGGGGTGAGGAGATGTGGGAAGCGTTTTTTATTATGATTATTTTTGCTAGATCTCTGTATTTTTCATGTGCTCAAGGGAGGAGCAGTCAGGTGTCAGGTGTCTGTGCAACATGCCTGTGTGTTCTGCGCTGTTCATGCAGCCTCAGGGCTGGTAGAGGGGAAGCAAATGGCTTGCGCCGCTCCCCCCGCCTTTGGGATTCTGGGAGAGGGGCTATTTGGGGGTCAGCGCAGGTCCTGCGGGCCTACTGCAGGTGGGCTCATGAGCTCCATGTCTGTGACAGTTAGTGGCAGGAAATATGCCAGAGTGGGCTGGAGTGTGCTGAGACCCAGGGGAGCTTAGGGCACAGGGGTAGACCCCTGCACAGATACAAAATTTGTATCTGCATCTGTATCCGCAGAAATGAGCCAGGGCCATCTGCATCCCTATCTCTACAACCGCAGATACAGAGTGGACATGGGGTCCTAGTGCCGGGATCTCCTCAAAGCAATCTCGTGAGCCGCCAGCAGGGGGCGCTGTGACAGTAGCATTTCACACCTGCCTTGCACTAACTGAACCTTGCAAGGTCCCCACTCCTGGAATGCTACAAGCTCATCATTTGGTGGGGTGGGGGAGTGGGGAAAAATTCTGGGGGCTGCTGGTTGCCTGCCCGGGCACTAGTGAAGCAGGCCCTCATGCTGCGGGAAGACAAGCCCAGGGATGGACTGAAGTCAGCCAAGTTAGCTCAGGCGTGAGTTTGGCCTGTAAAGGGAGCCAGCGTGTAAATGGCTTGGAGCCCTCAGAAGTGTGCGAGGCAGGGCAGGGCACGGCTGCTGACGCAGGGAGGGAGCTCAGATTCAGAGCCTGCGCTATGTGACAGCAGGATCCTTATGGCCTCGGGGCTTCACAGGAGCAGCACAGGCTAAGTGTGAGCAACTCAGCTCTCCAGAGAAGCCACCGAGACTCCCAGCCAAGGCATCAGGAGTGCAGTGAGCTCTGCTCTGGGAGACCCTGCTCCCCTGCCAGGGCTTTAAAAGGCTGGAGCAAAGGTTAATGGATTCGCACAAAACAACATGCATCACCTGGGCTTTCTGACAGGTTCAGTTTTCCTTGACATGCCTCTGCCAAGACAGCGAGCAGCAGGGATCCGGGCAGGGCAGGCGCAGCATCTGTCAACACAGAGCAGGCAGGCAGCGGGCGCGAGGCACAGAGACATAGAAACAGGAGACACAGCTCGGATTCTGGAGAGTGGCAGAGCCTGGGACGGAGCCGCTGCCCGGTGTGACCTACCTGGGCAAACCCCCTAGGGAAGGGCTGCAGGCCAAGCAGCGTGAGCAAGCTTCTGAACAGCGAATTAAGGGAAAGCAGGGAGCCTCCCAGGAATGGCAGACGGGCAGGATCAGTAAGGGGAAAGCGACCTCTTGGGGGCAGAAAGTGCAGGGAAGAAGTGAGAACTGCCAAAAGCCCAGCAGGGCTGGACCATGCCAAGAAAGTTAGCCAAATAAATACATAAAAACAAGGCAATAAGTAGTGGGACCACGAAGCATGGTGAGTCATATGGAAAACAGCTTAATAGAACTAATTCGAGGGACTGGGACAATCTCCACCCAAGAAACAGGCACAGGCAATTGCAAGCCCAATAGCAAGGGTTTTGAATGATTGTGTGACGTTGGGGGTTGTCCCCCCATGGCTGGAGAATGGCTAACATAGGACCTGTTTCTAAGAAAGAGGGGGAAAAGTGATCTGGGAAACTCCAGGCCTGTTAGTTTGGGCTCTGTTGTATGCAAGGTCTTGAAACAAATGCTGAAAGAGAAAGTGTAGGGTGTCGAGGTGAATGGGAGTTGGGATAAAATACACCACGTTTGATAAAAGGTTGCTCATTCCAGGCCAAGTGGATCAGTGTTTTCAAGAAGAGAACTCATTTTTTTAGACAACGGGAATGCAGTAGATTGAATCTCCCTGGATTTCAGCGGGGCATTTGATGTTGTCCTGCATGGAAAATTATTTGTTGAATCGGAGAAGATAGGGTTAAGAGAACGGATGGTGGATAAGGAAGTGGTGAAAGGGTCCTACCTGTCAGGCTGGTAGGAGCTTATTTTAGTGAAGTTCCTCCGGGATTGGTTTTTGTGACTGATCTTCTTTAGCATTTGTACCTTGGCACCAAAAGTGAGTGTTGGCTAATAAAGTGTGTGGTGGCCCAAAGGTGGGGGTATTGCCAGTACAAAGGAGGACCAGAATACCGTACAATGTTAGGGTGGCCTTGAAAGCTGAAATAATACAAATGGGAATGGGAATAGGGCAAAGTGTAAAGTCATACACTTAGGGACTAGCCGCAAGAGTGTTCCCTATAAGCTGGGGATGTATTAGAAATGACAGACAAGGAGAAAGACCTGGGCTGACCCCAGGGTGACTATGAGCTGCCAATGTGGTGACACCATGAAAAAGCCTAATATGGTCTTAGGCTGTGTCAGGTGAGGTGTTCCATAGCAACAGGGCAGTGTTGGTTCCAGAGTACACCTGGGCACTGGGGAGACCCTCTGGCACTCTTGGCCAACTCTGGTCTCTCATGTTTCAGAAAGATGCGTTCAAAGTGGCACAGGTGCCGAGGTGAGGCACTAGGCTGATCAGAGGAATGGGAAAGCTACCTATGGAGAGGAGACTTGAAGAGCTCGCTTTTATGGCCTCGCCAAAGGAAGGCTGAGGGGAGATACAACTGCTCCTTCGAAGTACATCAGAGGGACACATACCAGGGAGGGAGAGGAGTTATTTACATGCCCATGTGAAAAGAAGAACAAATGGCTATAAACAGTCCATCAACAAAGTTAGATTTGAAATGAGCCAAAAGTTTCAAAGCATCAGAGGAGTGACATTTGACCAGTCAGAGGAGTGACATTCGACCTGTCAGAGGAGTGACATTCGACCCGTCAGAGGAGTGACAGTTGGGAACAGCCTCCCAAGGGGAGCCGTGGGGGCACAAGACCCAACTGGCTGCAGATCTGAGCTTGACAAATTTCTGGAGGGGATGGGATGGTGGCACTGCCGACACTGGCAGGCAGCCAGGCTGTGACCACAAGCAGCAAGTATGTCTGGTGGTGGAGATGGGACCCCAGAGCGGGAGGGCTCGGAGTTACATGGAGAATTCTTTCCCAGGTGTCTGGCTGTGGGGTCTTGCCCACATGCTCAGGGTCCAACTGATCGCTGCATCTGGGGTGGGGAAGGAATTTCCCCCCAAAGTCAGACTGGCAGAGACGCTGGGGGGGTTCACCTTCCTCTGTAGCAAGGGGCAAGGGGCCCTGGCAGGTTTCAGCTAGTGTAAATGGTGCAGTCTCCATAACTTCAAGTCCTTAAATCCTGATTTGAGGACGACAGTGACTCAGACAGAGACTAGGGGTCTCTTACAGGGTCAGGGGGTTGAGGTTCTGTTGCCTGCAATGTGCAGGGGGTCAGACAAGATGATCCCAATGGTCCCTTGTGACTTGTAGCTGGCTACACTGCTCACAGGCTCAGATATGGCAAAGCCAGCCTCGCTCTGGGCTGGGGACGGCACTGAACTCTAGAAAGCAGCTCCGTGCATTATTATTGATGGTGTGTGTTGTGGCAGTGTGCGCAGCCCCAGCCATCAGTGTTCCTCCTAATTTTTTCCATCTATGTGTGGGATAAATGTTGCTCTGTGCATTAAGGCATGTGTGGACGTGCACCACCAGTAGAAACACATGCTGCTGGCTGTGGGCACAGTGGGTGCTCTGCTACTCAGTTGGGCAGCATTTGAATCTCTCCTGGGTGGCCACCCAAGCACTCAGCTTACAGGGAGCACCCACCCATGGCCCAGGGCCCACGATGCCAGGGGCCCTACAGGCTCAGAGTTAAGCGGTGGTCAGGACCCCAAAGAGCTGCTGATCTAAGCAGTGACACGTCAGTGACATGGAGCAAGAGCTGTTATAACATCTGCTAGGAGCTTCGTCTTCCTAGCAGAAATTCCCATTGCAGTTTTGACCATGCAAGGACTGCAGGGTCAGGTTGTATGCTGCCCACATAGAACCAGCCCTGAAATGCAGCCAGCTCTTGGGTGGAGCTCGGTAGCTGTTTAACACAAGTTAAACAAAATGGCGATGAGCCCGGGGAAATGCTGAGAACGTAGCAGTGAGCCCAGGGCAGGATCTATAGAAGGATCCTGTTGAAACCACAGAGGGAGGCAGAAGGCACTCGCCCAAATGTGGTGGCTCTGAGCTGATTCACACTGGGGAGAGCCACCTACTGAGTACAGCCTGTTGCTTATAGGTCTCTCATCTCCATAGAATCATAGAATCATAGAGCTGGAAGAGACCTCAGGAGGTCATCAAGTCTAGTCCCCTGCCCATAACAGCCTGTTTAGCTTGTGAGAGCTGCTAGGATTACTTCATGTGGTGGAATGTCCTTCGCCACAGCTCAGAACTAAACGGAATGACAATTTTCTCTGCTTTCAAACAGAAAATCAATGCTGGTTTCCACGATGGCTTCCCCCAGTGCTCTCAGCAAAAACATCAGGTGCACATTTCTACTTCAGTGGAGAACATGGGGCATCCACCCCAGGAAGAATCAACTCAGCATTAGAGCTGGCTGAAAAATCAAATCAAGTTTCCATGACAGTTTTGCAAGCAGTTTTGTCGACTGAAGGCTTTTTTGGATTTTGTATGTTTTTCAGAATATTGTTTGAATCCAAACATTTTAAGGGAGGTTTCCAACCACAGTCACTTTCAAAATACTAAATTTCCAAATTCTGAAATAAAACATTTTTAATTTTGTAAAAATTCAACATTTAGACAAAATTGGCAGTGGGTGAAAAATGGCAAATAAAAAGCTGCACAATTAGGAAAAAAAAAGGGGAAAGTTTTCAAAGAAACATTTCAAATTCTTGGGAAAAAATCACCTTTTTTGGCACAGTGGTCTTTTCTTGAAAAGCAGGAAAACAGCGTAAAAAAAAAAAAGCTTTGAACAGAAAAATGCCAGCCTCAAATTAAAAAAATAAAATCGGAATTCACTTTGGGCAGATTCCTACCTCTGTAATGGTATTCTGCCAGCCTAACATTCCTTCAGCTAGGGCACATCCAGACTACATGGCGGAGCCATGTAGATTAGGGCTGTAGGCAAAGGGAAATGAAGTGGCGTTTTAAATAATCGCCGCTTCATTTAAATTAAAATGGCTGCCGCGCTGGGCCGATCAGCTGTTTGTCGGCACAGCGCTGTAGTCTGGACGCTCTGCGGTCGACATCAAAGGCATTTGTCGACCTCCCCGGTAAACCTCATCCCACGTCGACGGAGCCATGTAGTCTAGACGTGCCCCTAGTGTCCCTAACTTCTACGTGTGGTCATGGAGCGAGGACAGGCCCGTGCACAGCACAGTGCTGACATTTAAACTGCAGGGGACTTTGTGCTCCCCTAGGGCCAGGCCCTACAAAGAGTGCAGTAGGGACAGATATCTCTCTCCTGCTCCCGCTCTGGGCTGGAATGGAGCTGGCAGCACAAAGTCTTCCTCCTGCCTCCTCAGCTAGGAATTGCTTTCCCCTCTAATTGGAGCAGCAGGAACACGGCCCTTTGAAGTCAGAGATTCCCTTTTTAACGCAGTTTTGGTTAGTGGCATCTTGTGTTTGTGTGGAAGACAAGATAAGACAAAGCAGGCAGGTGGGGAGCAGAGTTAGGTGAGGAGATTGACAGCCACAAACAGCCGGGGAACGTTGCTTATTGATGACAAGCAGAGAGGAGCTGTTGGAGAGAGTTGGTTGTAAAGCATGTTTGTTCATTTGTTCTTTTCTTCTTTTTCTCCTCGGCGAGGGTTTCTTTTGCGTTCCCCTCTTCTCTGAAGTGAGGCCCAGGGCTGCTGAGCTGAATGGTGAGACGGGGAGGGGGAAACGGGCAGTTTGTGTGGCTTCGTTCTGTGATGCGGCCTCAGCTTTCATTCTGCTCACATCGTGCGCGCTCCATGCCCGGCAGATTGGAATGGAGATGGCAGAGCAGATCCACCGTGACCGGCTCGGAGAATGACTCACCGGGAGCTGGGGGCATGTTAGCTCGCCGCTTCAAAGTCAAAGTTCCAGTCCCTCCCCCGGCATCTTCCCTCGAGCAGAACCGTCCGGATTCTCTCTGTCACGTTGCTGAACAGGTGTCCGCTGGCCTGCCAGTACCAGCAGACAGCAACCTTTCCCCGCTGGGGCAGAGAGCTAATGTACGCGGCTGCCTGGTTCCATGCCTGGCTGCTCTAGTTGGAGGCAGGGGGTGTAGGGTTCCGACAAACCTGAGGCCGGTACGGACCTCAGCAGCTGCCCCAAGCTGAGACAAGGAGCAGGGCAGTTTCAGCTTAGAGTGAGCCATCGGTGGGCCTGGGGGGATTGGACCGGGGAGAGCCCCTGGCTAGACACAGGCGGGTTCCTTTCCACCGTCCGCTGAGCATCAGCATCAGCCACTGCGGGAGGCTGGGCTGTGGGCTAGAGGGACGTGTGGTCTGCGCCAAGGTGGCTGGAAGCAAGGAAGCCCCGGGGTGCTTCATGGGCTGACCCAGCACGGCTGGGGCACCCAGGCAGCACAGTTCTTTAGCGCCTCAGAAATGTTCTGTTCAGAGCAGAGGCTGGAGCCGAGGTGCAGCAGCAGCTCTCACAGAACCGTGGCCTGAGCGAGGCCCCGACACAGCGAGACCCCCGGCACAGGGGTGCCACTAAGCCCGTGTGTCGTCAGGGGCTAAGCACCAGGCCGGCTTGGCTGAACCGGGACCCCTGCTCCCAGACCACCTGTCCCTTCCTGACACGCTGTCCGAGGCGGTGGCTGCCAGGGCAGCACATCCCCCACTGCGGAGTGGCCGATGGCATCGCCGTCCACGGAAGCCACGGCAGAGAGGACGTGCCCACAGCCAGCTCGCATTGTTAGACAAGGCCAAGAGGCCTCCCTGGCACTGGCATGAGCGCTGCCGCCGGGCAACTTCCCCGAGGTACAGAGAGGCCCCTCTAGAGCCTAGCGCAGTGGCTCCAGCGGCTCTTCATGCAGGAGGAACAGCCTGGGGGCTGCACTTCTGGGCAGGGGCTTAGGGGAATCAGGGCTCGTTCCCGGCTCTGCTACAGACCTTGTGTGACCCTAGGGCCAGAGCCATCCCATCTCTCTGGGCTTCTTTTCCCCATCTGCCTAGCAACCCTTCCCAGGTCAGACTGGCCCCTCGGCTCTTTGGGCTCTTTGGGGCAGGGGCTGCTTTCACTGTGCGTAAGGAACATGGGGGCTCTGAGCTCTGTGGTGGCCTCTAAGTGCTGCTTGAATGCAATGAGTCATAGTGACACTTTTCACCTCTTTTCTGATCTGTGAGTGACCTGTGATTGCCTTGGGGTTAGCCTTGCTGTGTTGTTTGCCAAGTCGTGTCCCTGCCTCTCCCTTGCCCGATCCCCACCCCCCTCGCCTCCTCGCTAGCCCCACGCCCCTCTCTCTCCCTCCCCGGACCCCCGCCCGTGGTGTCTCCCTAATCCAGCCCCCACCCCCCCTCTCCCTCGCCCGGCCCCCACCCCCTCTCTTCCTCACCGGACCCCCGCCCGTGTCTCTCCCTCACCCAGCCCCTGCCCTCCTCTCTCCCTCACTGGGCCTGCACCTGCATCTCCTTCTCTCCGGGCCCTTGCCCACCTCTTTCTGGGTCGGCCATCGCCACACTACAGTAGGGTTTGTCCCAGCAGCCAGGGTCTGGGTGAATGCAGCCGGAAACGCCCCGGCACGGCTGGTGCCAAAGGGCCGGTGTTGATCCCGGCAAGGCAGAGCCCAGGCAAAGCAGCAGGGGCAGTGAGGGGAGGAGCAGACCCTGGGGCTCGGGCTGACCAGTGGAACTTAGAGGGCTCCAACCACCCATCTGGCACCATCCAGCTCCCTGGCTGCAGTCACTCAGGGGAGCCCGTCACAACCAATGAGCCTCTGGCCCAGAACGTTTGTTTTACATCTGCTGGAGCTGGACTGGGGGCTGCACAGATACATGGGGCTGGCCAAAGCCCCGTCCCCCTTGGCTGAAAGGAAGAACCCCTAGTGGGGGGCAGCCAGTGTCCTCGGGTGCCCACAGGCTGGGCTGAGGCCCAGAGCCAGCGACGAGCTTGGCCAAGGCCACGCGGTGGGGCCCAAGCAGACCCAGCATTGAACCCAGGTATCCTGAGCCCCACGCCCAGGCCGTAGCCATGCTGCTGAGGGCTGGAACGGCAGGCACGTGTTTCCACTGCGCTGTCATGGAGCTGCTGGGGAGGTGACTGTCCGCTCTGAGCGAGGCAGGGCTCTGGGCAGACACAAGGGGCCTTCTCCTTGGCCGGGGCAGGGGCTGAGGCTCAGACGCACCATTCTGGAGCCGCAGGGGACCTGCTGGGCCATGGCGTCAGTCAGAGCAGCTTCAGGGCTGCTCTAAATGATGCTCTGCTGCCTGGGGCCCTGGGAAGCAGATCACAGCAGTGGTGCCCTGCAGCCATGCCCACTGCCTGCCCTGCCTGCTCCAGATGGCAAGGGCTGGGAACAGGGCTCGTGCACAGGCTGGGGAGACCCTGGCACAGCAGGGATTCTGACCAGTTCCACCTGGAGTAGCACCAGGTTCCAGATCCTGATGGCCAGGATTTTTCATCCCCTCTTTTTCTGCCTGGCAAGGGACTCAGCCCAGAGCCCTGGCTGCTGGCCATTGCAGCTGTGACACCCAGGGGCCCAGCGTGCTATTGGGGAGCGAGACACAGCGTGGGGTGGGGAGTGGATCACGCTGCTCAGAGCCTGATGGGGATGCAATTCGCACTCTCAGGGAGGACAACAGACCCTGCATGCAGCCCTGGCACTAGTGCAAGCACACGAGGGGCAGAGCAGAGTGATTCTCCCGGTGCCCAGGGCACGCTGCCTGCACACCAGGAGCCGCTGGGACCTTCTAGCTGCTGCACAAGTAGCAGCCTCGTGCTGCCTCCCTCCCCTCCAGGGCGCACTGCTGCGCACTCTGCCCAGACCGTCACTGGCTCGTGCCTCAATGAAAGGTGAGAAGCTCGTTACTGGCCTCGCCGGATGCCCGCTTCTATTTTTGAGCTCATCAATCACGCTATTAAATAATAATGAGCTTGCCAGTGCTCCCCGCTGGGGGAGCGGCTTTGTCTGGCAGCATGTTCATTACCCACATTAGCTCCCGCTCCTCCTGCATGCAGCCCACTCCGCCAGTGCGGCCCGTCGGATGGGCCAGCAGTGGGCCTGCCCTGCCATGAGCAATGACTGGCCCAGCATGGCTGTCTGGCACTGCAGGGTGCAGAGGCCCTACAGCAGGGGTGGGGAATCCCTTTTGGGTCAGAGGCCACATGCAAGTAAGAAGCAAAAAATCCAGTGTCTGTGAACTGAACCCCAGGGTACAGGGTAGGACTTGAACCCCAGGGGAAATGAAGGCACCATGTCCCATAACACTCACGAGAAGCAGCTGGCAGTGCACAGCAACTCCGCCCTGAGGCAGGGAAAGGGACGAGAATGCAACATACGCCATCAGCCACTTTCCTGATGGTTAACAGGGAGCTGTGACAGGTACCATCCAACTGGAAGGATCCTTCCTCACACTGGACATCCCCAGTGGGAGGATGCTAAGAGCTTTGGGGGAGTTTTCTCCCCTACCCCCACTCAGATCAACTACCCCAGGTGTGGCCATGGGGGGGTGGGGATTTGACTTCGGGGTCGCTCCATTGTGTCAAAGCCAAGTCCAGGTGCTAACAGCCCCGATCTCATAATTCTGTTATGGGTTAAGAGGGAAGGGCTTCTCCTGGATTGGTAACTGGTTAAAAGATAGGAAACAAAGGGTAGGAATAAATGGTCAGTTTTCTGAATAGAGAGAGATGTCCCCCAGAGATCTGTACGGGGATCAGCCCTATTCAATGAAGGATCTAGAGAAAGGGGAAAATGGAGGTGGCAAAATTTGCAGAGGACACAAAACTCCTCAAGATAGTTAAGTCCAAAGAAGACGGCGAAGAGCTTCAAAAGCATCTCACAAAACTAGGTGACTGGACAACAAAACAGCAGTTGAAGTTCAGTGTAGATAAATGCAGAGTAATGCACATTGGAAAACATAATTCTGCATACATGTATAAAATTATGGGGATTAAATTAGCTGTTACCACTCAAGAGAGAGATCTCGGAGTCATTGTGGATAGTTCTCTGAAAACATCCACTCTGCAGCGGCAGTGAAAAAAGCAAATAGAATGTTAGAAATCATTTAAAAAGGGATAGAGAGTAAGCCAGAGACTATCTAATTGCCTCTATATAAATCCATGGTACGCACACATCTTGAATACTGCGTACAGATGTGGTTGCCTCATCTCAGCAAAGATATCTTGTCACTGGAAAATGTTCAGAAAAGGGCAACCAAAATGATCAGGGTATGGAAGGCTGCCATGTGAGGGGAGTTTAATAAGACTGGGGCTTTTCAGCTTGGAAAAGAAACAACTAAGGGGCAGGGGATATGATAGAGGTCATAAAATAATGACTAGTGTGGAGAAAGTGAAAAAAGAAGAGTTATTTACTCTTTCCCATAACACAAGAATCATAGAATCCTAAGGCTGGAAGAGACCTCAGGAGCCATCGAGTCCAGCCCTCTGCCCAAAGCAAGACCCACCCCAACACAATCATCCCAGCCAGGGCTTTGTCAAGCTGGGACTTAAAAACCTCTAGGGATGGAGATTCCACAAGCTCCTTAGGGAACCCATCCCAGTGCTTCCCCATCCTCCCAGGGAAATAGTTTTTCCTAATATCCAACCTCGACCTCCCCCACTGCAACTTGAGACCATTGTTCCTTGTTCTGCGATCCATCACCACTGAGAAAAGCCTCTCTCCATTCTCTTTGGAACCCCCTTCAGGTAGTTGAAGGCTGCTATCAACTCCCCCTCTTTATTTCCCCCCCCCCCCACTCTTCTCTTCTGCAGGCTAAATAAGCCCAAATCCCTCAGCCTCTCCTCGTAGGTCATGTGCTCCATCCCCTTAATAATTTTTGTTGCCCTCCTCTGGACTCTCTCCAATGTGTCCACATCCTTTTGGTAATGGGGGCCCCAGAACTGGATGCAATACTCCAGGTGGCCGAATAAAGAGAAATAATCATTTCTCTAGATCTGCTGGCAATGCTCCTCCTAATGCACCCTAATATGCTGTTAGCTTTCTTGGCTACAAGGGCACACTGTTGACTCATATCCAGCTTCTCATCCACTGTCATCCCCAGGTCCTTTTCTGCTGAACTGCTGCTTAGCGAGTAAGTCCCCAGCCTGTGACAATGCTTGGGATTCTTCTGTCCCAAGTGCAGGACTCTGCACTTGTCTTTGTTGAACATCATCAGATTTCTTTTGGCCCAATCTTCCCATTTGTCTAGGTCACTCTGGACCCTATCCCTGCCCTCTGGTGTATCTACCTCTCCCCCTAGCTTAGTGTCAGCTGCAAACTTGCTGAGGGTGCAACCCATCCCCTCACCCAGGTCATTAATAAAGATGTTGAACAAAACCAGCCCTAGAACTGACCCTTGGGACACTCCACTTGAAATTGACCGTCAACCAGACGTCGAGCCATTGATCACGGCCCATTGAGCCCGACAATCTAGCCAGCTTTCCAGCCACCTTACAGTCCATCTATCCAATCCATACGTCCTTCACTTGCTGGCAAAAATCCTGTGGGAGACTGTATCAAAAGCTTTGCTAAAGTCAAGGTATATCACATCCACTGCGTTCCCCATAGCCACAGAGCCAATTACCTTGTCGTAGAAGGCAATCAGGTTGGTCAGGCATGACTTGCCCTTGGTCAATCCATGTTGACTATTCCTGAGCACTTTCCTCTCTTACAAGTGCTACAGGATCCCCTCCATGATTTTTCTGGAGACTGATGAGAGGCTGCCTGATCTGTAGTTCCCTGGATTGTCCTTCTTCCCTTTTTTAAAGATGGGCACTACATTTGCCTTTTTACAATTGTCTGGGTCCACCCCAGATCGCCACAAGTTTTCAAAGATAATGGCCAATGGCTCTGCAATCACATCAGCCAAGTCCCTCAGCACCCTCAGATGTGTTAGACCCAGCCCCATGGATTTGTGTATGTTCAGCTTTTCTAAATAGTTCTTAACCTGTTCTTTCTCCACCGAGGGCTGTCCACCTCCTCCCCATACTGTGTTGCCCAGTGCAGTGGTCTGGGAGCTGACCTTGTCTGTGAAGACAGAGGCAGATCACCAAATGAAAATATTAGATAGCAGGTTTAAAACAAACAAAAGGAAGTGTTTCTTCACACAACACACAGTCAATCTGTGGAACTCCTTGCCAGAGGAAGTTGTGAAGTTCAAGACCATAACAGGGTTCAAGAAAGCACTTGATAAATTCATGGGGTACATCTACACAGCAGGGCTTAACTTGAAATAATCGACACAAATTGAGCTATGTCAATTGCATAGCTTATTTTGTAATAGTTTATTTTGATTTTTGGTGCGGTCTATACAGCACTCACTTTGAAGTAGAGCACTCTTCCTCCGACTTCCATTACTCCTCATAAAATGAGGGTTACAGGAGTTGGAGTAAGAAGTCCTCCAGCTTGACAGTAATTTGACATTATGTCGAAATAACTACCGGCTGTGTAGACTATGTTATTTCGAAATAACGCTAATTATTTTGAAATAATGTTGCTGTGTAGACATAGCCTTGGAGGTTAGGTCCATCAATGGCTATTGGGCAGGATGGGCAGGAATGATGCCCTTAGTCCCTGTTTGCCAGAAGCCGGGAATGGGCAACAGGGGAGGGATCACTTAATGATTCCCTGTTCTGTTCATTTCGTCTGGGGCACCTGGCATTGGCCACTGTCAGCAGATGGACCTTTGGACTGACCCAGTGTGGCCATTCTTATGTTCTTATTCCTTCTGAAACACATAAGCGCTGCATCTCTGCAGCTCCACCAGGGAGGTTTCTCCACTGCATACTGGTGGCAGTGTTTCCTAGTGGATAGAGAACTAGGCAGGGGCTCAAGAGACCTGGGCTGTTGTCCTGACTGTGCACTGGTTTGTGGGGTGACCCAGGGCAAGTCACTTTCCTGCTCTGTGCACCAGTGTCCCCAGCTGTAACATGGGGATAGCGCTATTGACTTGCTTCAGGAAGCCGCCCTGGAGCCACTCACGAACAACAGCCACACAGGGTCAGATCAAAGGCCCCTCCAGCCCAGTGTCCTGTCCTCTGACAGTGGCCAGTGCCAGGTGCCCCAGAGGGAGTGAACAGAACAGGGAATCATCAAGTGATCCCTCCCCTATTGCCCATTCCCAGCTTCCGGTATATTGATGCCTGATAACACATGAAGCATCAGGAGGAGCATTGCCAGCAGTTCTAGGGAAGAGATTATTCCCCTTTATTCAGCACTGGTGAGGCCACATCTGGGGTACTGGGCTCAATTCTACCCCTCCCCCCCATTACGGAAAGAATGAGGATGCACTGGAGAGAGTGTAGTGGAGGCAACAAAAATGATCCGGGGGCTGGAGCACATGATCTATGAGGAGAGGCTGAGGGATTTGGGCTTATTTAGTCTGCAGAAGAGAAGAGTGAGGGGGGATTTGAGAGCAGCCTTTAACTACCTCAAGGGGGGTTCCAAAGAGGATGGAGAGAGGCTGTTCTTAGTGGTGGCGGATGGCAGAACAAGGAGCAATGGGCTCAGGTTACAGTGGGGGAGGTCTAGGATGGATAGTAGGAAAAACTATTTCACGGGGAGGGCAGTGAAGCACGGGACGTGTTCCCTAGGGTACGTCTACACTGCATGCTTAATTTGGAATGAAATAGTCCGGAAGAAATATTCCAAAATAGCTTATTTGGAAATAGCGCGTCTACACAGCAAATGCCCATCGAAATGGCGCGAAGCTATTTCAAAATAGAGCGTCCACGCTGATTGGATGCTGAATCGCATTTAAGGCCACCCGGAGCCACTTCAGGCTGGGCATCAGTACTCAGTTACTGCCTGGAGCTGCTGCCTGAGGCTATCTGAGGCTTAAGCTTAAAGGGAGTCCCCTGTGTAGCCGTGTCTCAGGTTCTTCTCCTTTGCCTACTTCCTTGAGGGGCAGCAAAGCCTTTTCTCTGCCTGCTCTGGTTTCCCTTGCAGACACCTCAGCTCTCCTGCCATGGAGCTGGACCTGCCCCTGGGCAGTTGACGGCCCTTATCTGTTGTGCTGCAGTTTCTGCAGGCTGCCTTCCTGGCCCTGCAGGAACACAACCCCCAGCTCATCGCGGAGACCCTCATGATCTCTCTGTGAGCGCAGCTCTTGCAGCTGCACCCAACTGTGCACCACCGCTTCTGGCATCTGGACACCAGTTCTGACTGGTGGGACCGGCTCGTCATGGAGCAGTGGGGTGAGCAGCAGTGGCTCCAGAACAGGGATTTCCCAACACCCCCCCATGGGGGTGTATACCCCCCCAAATTTCCCCAATACCCCCCCAGTTTTGTGAACTATGGTGCCATACAGCCCACCTTCACCCTCACCCCTCATCGGCCCTGACACCCCCCCATGTAAATTCGAACACCCCCTGTGACGGGGCATCTCCACCCCGCACTGAGAGCCGCCCCGAACCCCGATCCGGGGAGCCCGGAGGAGGGCCAAGAGGGGACGGAGACCCGCTGGAAAACCCCTGCCGGGGAACGGCCGAGGGGAGTGCGGGCGGCAAAGCGGGGAATGCAGTCCGTCCGCCGCTGCCAGTGCCTGTGGATGACGTCGCCTGTGATGTCACGCGGAAGACGCTGGGGGGGCAGGGGCGAGGACGTCGGGGAAGGCTGTCCCTGGATGCCATGGTGGGGGATTTAAAAGGGTGGGAGGATGCTGGGGAGAGGAGGAAGGAAGAGGAAGAGGGGAAGAGGGTTAGAGGAAGCTAAAATGAAGGCGGAGCAGAGACCAGCGCACGGAGCGCTTCGCAAAAGGACCCAGGACGGGAGATGGCAGCGGTGAGTCCTAACCCCGACCTGGTGAGCCAGAATTAATTATGCAGCCGGGGAAGAAGTGGCCCAGGGCAGGGCCGTGAACCCCATGAGTGGAGGAGTTTAGGGGCTACAGCCCCCTCCACTGAGCAGGGGACCAAGGTCCCCACTTAGGGCCCTGGGCCGGGGCTCGGAGAGAGGGAGGGCCCGAGCCCGCTACCCCGACGCTAGGGGCGTGGCCCCTGGGCAGCGCAGCCGTCCGGCCATAGTGGAAGATAAAAAGGGGAACGCCAACCTCGCGAAAGGGAGAGGCAATCAGTAAAATTCGAGCCGCCATTGGCGGCGCCGAGAAACAGTTGTGACTTTGGGGAGTGGGGAGACTTGAACCCCACAAGGGGGAACATATAACCCCCCTCCTAATTTCAATTCCTGGGGAGGCTACTGCTCCAGAATTTCTGCATGCAGAAGGAGACCTTCCTGGAGCTCTGTGAGTGGCTCGCCCCTGCCCTGAGGCAATAGGACACCCACATGAGACCCGCCATGTCCCTCAAGAAGCGGGTCACCATTACTATTTGGAAGCTAGCCATGCCAGACAGCTACTGATCCATCAGGAAGGAGTTCAGCACGGGGAGATAGACTGTTGGGGCCCTGGTCATGCAGGTATGGTGCTCTCGGGCTATTGTCCCAGGAGGGGGATGAAGTCCTGGGTGGTGTCAACCATCCCCCTCTCACAACGGGTTCGGCTGTGGAGAACAGAGAGACGGTCAGTCATCCCTGGAGACACAGTGCCTGAAGCCTTGCCCTCATCTGTGAGCTGAGACTGACAGTTCTTGGGTCAGACAAAGGCAATGTGCTTGGAGCAAGGCCACCTGTGGCCTGGACAGCAGGCCCTTTCCTTCAGGGGCCTAGATGTCCTGGGGGGGATGGTGGTGGTGGAGGAGCCTCACTTCCCCCAGGTCCCGGGGACAAGCAGGCATGGGAAGGTGTTGGCCACACTGGGATCCTGCAGGCGGAAATGGGGCCACGGGGTGGCTGGGCTTCCCTCCGTGCCGTGCACACGCCGGGTCCAGCAGTGGTGGCATCCCACGGGGAGAGAACTTGTATCCCTGCCCGCTGGGGCAGAGGGGGGCGAGGTGTTACGGGGGAGGTGTGTGTGAGTGACAGACACTCCTGCGCCTCGCTGTGCTGTCCCCGGGAGCAGGTGCTGCCTCGAGCGTGCAGGCATGTGCGTGTGTGTGTGCATGTATGCGGCACTCCTGAGTGTGTGTGTGGCCGTGTCCCCAGCCTCGTAGTGGTGACTTGTGGTGGGAGGGCATCCCCCCGTGCTGGGAGTGTGGCCGGCCTCCCCAGAGCCTGTGAGCAATAGCACAGTATGCTCTGGTGCAGCCTCCTGATGCTGCATGTGCACGGGCTGCTGTGCAATCCCATGCCGAGAAAGCCAAGCGAGGAGCGCCCCAGCCCCCCGCTGCCCGCCCCGTGCGTGTCAGTAACTAAGGTCATTCACCTGATGTGCCTTCCCCGGCCTCGGAGGATGCCTGGGACACATCCAGGCTGTGGGGTACCAGCTCCAGGCTCAGCGTGGTGATGGCGCTGGTGGTGTCAGGGTCCTCCTCTTCCTCCTCCTCCTCCTCTTCCTCACCACCAGCTCTGCCCCCCAGCCCTGAGCCCACTACCGGGGGGGAAGGGACTGACCCACCCCCCAGGGTGTGGTGCAGGTCCGTGTAATAGGGGCAGGCGTGGGTTCAGCCCTGGTTCAGGATCTTCCCTCCCTCGCCCTGGCATATGCTTGGCTGAATTCCTTAACTTTCATCCGCACCTGCTCCTGGGTGTGGATGTGCCCCCTAGTGGCCAAACTCTCAGCCATGCGGCCATAGACATTTGCATTCCTGCCTCTGATGCGGAGATCCTGGCGGTTCTCCTCACCCCAGACCTCAGTGGGGGTCAGGATCTCTGCACCACACCAGGAAGGTGCATGCCTCTTTCAGCACCTGGCAGGGTCCTGGGAGCTGTCTGACTGCTCCCTGGGAGCAGTGGAGGGCTCGGTGGGAGCAATGGAGTTGCTCATTATGGCCCAAATTCAAGGCTGTGGCAGATGCTGGGTGGCTCAGAGCTGTCAGGGCCAGCTTCCTGCCACAAGCTCTTTCCCTTCTGCCTGCAGCTTTAAGGGTGCAGGCAGGGCCAGATTAAGGCATGGGCTAGCTGGGCAGCTGCCTGGGGCGCCAACTACGGGGGGCGCCTGATGGCAGCTGTAAGTGGCGCGCAGTGCTCCTTATAGCTCCCATCAGGCGCCGCGCGCCCAGCTCCCGGATCACGGGCTGCAGCAGCTCCCAGCGGCCACCCTGCAGCGGCCGCCCGGGGCAGGGGCCGCGTTAACCCCCGCAGTGCCGGCCAGCAGCATCCTTCCCCCCGCGAACGTGGGGCCCTGCACAGCCAGGTTCGGCCCGCCCCAGGCGGCCCCAGGTAGCACGCCAGTGGTGGGCCGGGCCGGACTGGGCATGTGTGTCCTGCCGCTGCCAGCTCCGCGTGCCTTCCCCCATACGCCGGGCAGGGATGGGGCCGTGCATGCACCCTCCCTCAACCTGGGGCGCAATTAAACTGTCTGCCTGGGGCGCCAGAATAGCTCGGTCTGGCCCTGGCTGCAGGGGACAGGAAACTATAGAGTTGTGATGAGTGTGGCCAAAGTGGCCAGCAGGGCACCAGTGGGATTTCCTGGAGGTCCTTTATTTCGAAATAACTCCAGCTGCCCGCTCTACACATGCACTAATAGCTATTTGGGAATAGGCCTTATTCCTCGTGGAATGAGGTTTACAGAACTCGGAATAAGCCACCTGTTATTTTGATATTATTTTGAAATAGCGGAATCGCTGTGTAGACGCTTACAAAGTTATTTCAGGATAAAGTCCATTATTCCAAAATAACGCTGCTGTGTAGACGCATCCCTAGGGAGGGGGTGGAATCTCCATCCCTAGAGGTTTTTACGTCCTGGCTTGACAAAGCCCTGGCTGGGATGATTGAGTTGGGGTTGGTCCTGCTTTGGGCAGGGGGCTGGACTCAGTGACTCCTGAGGTCTCCTCCAGCCCTAGGATTCTATGATTCTAAAGCCCCTTCCCTAAAGAAACCAAACTGCACACATCCCCGAGCAGGCCGCTGGTTTGGCTGGCATTCGCACCCAGCTGAAGTGACACAATCGGGATTTACACCACCTCTCCCTCTGTGCTCCTGTGAGAGTCTGTCAGATTGGAGCCCCCCCACCCCAGCACTGCACCTCCTGCAAACAGCAGCTCCCGGCATCGCTGCCTGCTGGAAAGGCTCCGTGCACACCTACAACGTTACATAAGTGCTTATTAATAACATCTGGAGGCTGCCGCGTCTCCTGCACGTGGTTCCGCAGCGGGCAGCTCTGATGTCTCGGCTCTTGCCCTCCAGCACAATGCCCCGGCAGCCTGGCCAGCTGGAAGGGGGCGGGAGGTAGCACATGGGTGGAGCAGCCTTGGGAGCACCAGTGCCTGTGCGTTGCTTTGAAGACACAAGCACTAAGTCTAGGGATCAATTACAGCGTATACCCCAAGTTATTCCTCTTGTGACAAGCCCATGTGCAAGTCACGTGGCAGCACGGGGTTTGGTAATCAGATCCTCAGGCCAGGCCCTTGCCTCCTCAGCTAAGGAACACCCATTAGCTGTTTGCAGTGCAGGGGCTGTGACACACAGCTCAGCCATACTAATACTACCCCGTTGCTAAGGTTGGGAACCCAAGAGATACCAGCTGGATCATGACAAATAATTTGTCGAAACCTTCTACACAGGATCCCTGCATGCACTGATGAGGGGTCATCTCATACAGGGGCAGGGCAGGGGCAGGGGCAGGATCAGCACCTGAGGTGGTTAGAATCAGGGCCAAGATCAGTGATTTTGGGGGTCCAGCCAGAGACAGCTTAAAGGGGTCTGATATGGAGGGGGGGAGCAGATGTCAGCATTCAATCAGGCGGCAAACCTCAGATGTCCCCCTGTGTGAGCTTGGCTCCAACCAGAGGGATTGTCCCCTTTTTAAGTGCAAAGTCAGAGGCACCAGCCCACCGCAAATCCCAGATCTGCAGGCTACAAAGGAGCAGCGGAGGGAGGAAGAAGCCATCTGTCTAGCTCCCTCCAGTGTCTAAAACCCCTGTCCCTTCTGTAAGCCAAGGGAGTGGGGCGGGGAGCAGGGGGCTTGGCCACTGGGGACCTCAGCCTCTGGTCCCACCCAGCTCCCAGCTCCCAGCCCAGTGGCTGCGTGGGCGCCACATTCCGTGCCACCTGGTCCCCTGGGCATTGCAGCTGGGTGTGCGAGTCCAGCTTGCCAGCTCTTGTTCCGCCAGCAGCCAGCACAGCCTGCGGCACCAGCAGCCCTCAAACTAGCCCCGGGGTCCGGCAGCTCACCCCTCCCACCACTCACTGCCGCTGGGCTCCTGCAGCTGCCCCGTTTTCAACATGTCTCCTCCAGCTAGGAGCCCAGCCACTGCAGAGCAAACAAGACACTTTTTTCCTGCCTCCCATCCCCAGTGGGGCACCATGCTCCTGCCGGCTTGGGCTGCAAGCCTGGGGACAAAGGGGCTGCAGGCCACGCCTTGCCCACAGGGCACCAGGGTAACCCAGGACCTTGCATGGCTTTGCACGGGGCACTTGGGTGGGATTTCATAGACGCTGCTGTTGGGATGCACAGGGCCGGTCTCCCTCTCCCGGCGCTGGGCTGGTCCCTGCAGTTTGGAGGGGAAAAGAAGTAGCAGTAGCATCAACTGCTCAGACGCTAGATGCCCTGGGAGCAGCCCTGGGTAGGCGCCACGTGTGCTGCCTCGACTGGCTGACACTGTCTGCAGCCCAGGTGTATAGTTCGGCTCAGTGATTGTCATTGCCCCCACTAGACCCATTGCTCTGCCCCTCCCCCCCGGCCTCTAGGGGAGAAGGTGTCAATTTCGCACCCTTGGGCCACAGTCCACAGTCTCCTGCCCCTCCCCCCAGCTGCAAGGGTTCTCCCTTCCTAAGCCAAAAGGGAGGTGGCCAGGTTATGTGTCCTGTAGCGAGGACACCCCTCTGCTCTGGATCCTCCCCCCCCCCCCAGGGCACTTCTCTTGCCCTGACCCCCTGGTCCTCAGCTCACAGGTGGCTGGGCAGGGGCTCCAGGGCAGCTGGAGAGTTCCTGCTGCTCCAGCACCTCAGACACGGGATCCTGCCACGGGGGAGGAGGCTTCCTGCGGATGGCAGAGTGCAAGGGGACTGGGCCAGAACCACTGGCTATGCTGCAGAAGGAAGCCCCACCCCCAGATCCCCCATCTCAGGGAAGCTCCATGCCAGGGAGATTCTCACTGGATCTCTGCTCCCCACAGAGGCTTCAGAAGTAGGTAACCACGGCATTACTTACCCAGAGGAAAAATCCCTTCCTAGCCCTCATCAGAGCAAGCTTGACTCATGCTCAGAAGCTGCAGGGCTAGTATCCCACCAAGTTTTTTCCTCCAGGGCGCTTGACCTCCCATGATGTCATGTGGCAATGAGTTCCACTGGTTTATGACATGTGAAAGTATTGGCTGTTATCCACTTGCCATTCATCCCCCATGATGGCAAGTCATGCAAAGGGAAGAAAACCCACCCACATACCTTTGCTAATCAATAATAGTTTGCAGTGTTGCTGCAGCCCTGTAGGTCCTGGGTATGAGAAAGACGAGGTATCTTATTGGAGCAATGTCTGTGCAAGATGCAGAGCTGCAGAGAGCTTTGCATCACTTGCATCCCTCCCCAGGCCCCGAGAGAGAGCTCTGGGCAGCTCGAATCATGGCCTTCCCGCAGCAGACGGTGGCCCACTAACGCCTACATTGTCTCTCCCTTTGCTACTCTCTTCAATCCCCTGACTCAAGGCCCTTGCTTGAGGCTCCGTGTTATTTTGGTCGCCCATATTTGCGCTTCCTCGACTCGTTTCTCTCTGTCTCGGGAGGAGGTGCCCAGCGTGTTCCAAGGAGGGGCAGCCCTCCCATCTGTCCCACGGTACGACACTGTTTGCACGGTTCTCCAGCCCGTCCCCTCGGCAGCCTCATGCCTTGGTTGCTGGTCTGGCTCTGGCTGCACACTGAGGAGCTGCCTTTGCCGAGCTGAGAGATGACAGTCCATTTCGGACCCGGCTGAGTTAATCCAACTGGTCCTGCCAACGCTCTGTCCCCCGCATGGCTCTGCTGCCTGCTGTCGGCTCGGGAGGTCCTTTGAATAACAGCTGGCTGTAGCTGGCCTACTTAGATATAAAAACCTTTCCGAAACTATTGTCTAGCTCTCTTAGCCTCTTATCTGCCCCTGTCACCATGGCATCCGAGCACCTCACAGTCTTTGATGGTACCCTTCCTCTATCCGGCAGGCAGCCCAGCACTTCCAGCCTGTTCTCTCTGGCTGCACAACTCAGAGAAACAAGGGGACGTGCCCATGGTCACCCAGACAGTCTGTGTTGGAGCTGGGAATTGACTCCGGGGCTGTGGAGTTCGCCCCAGACCCCTTGACGTGCTGCCTCGCCTTGTCGTGTTATGCAGCCTGCTCTGTGTATCACACGGGGCACTAGCTAGTGACATCTGATGCTGCCACACCAACAGCCAGGAGACTTGGCTGTGAATTTATCTGGGCACTTCCCTGTAAGACACAACACTGTGTACTAAGCTCACAGCACCGAGAGTCAGCTAGTTCCCTGCTCAAGCAGACAGTGGGGCCCCCCACCCTCCAGCTAACATAGTCATGGACTTGAAGTCTAGTGCAGTGTTCCCTGTAAGTCTAGTGCGCTTGTGCGCTTGTGCGGCTTGGGCGCTTGTGCAGCTACTCAGAAAAGATCCCCGTGCCGCCCAGCTGATTAGCAGAGAATCCACAGCTGGGTTTTGTGTTTCTCTACTAGTGGTGCACATCTGCACATATCTTAGTGCATGTAAAATTTATTCCACACATGGATGGCGATTAGAGGGAACGTTGATCTAGTGTGGCCTCCTCCTGCAAAACACGGATGACGAGACAAGCAGAGGCTCCTATCTTGGGAGCTGATGTCATTGTATCAGGTGGGCCCTGAACCTCTCCTTGCCTCCCCTCCCCCCACCCCCAGCTAAAATAGTTGCCCTTCACCCCACCACACAGACCGAGGCCAGCTCACTACCTGGTATTTGGTGTTTTCTGAAAGTCCCAGCTCTTGGATTACAAGGGACTCTCGGCTTTTAATTTGTGTAAAAATAAGTGTCTAGCCCCAAAGGCTGGGAGAAAAGCTGGAGAAGGCGCCTCCCAAAGACACAAAGAGGCAAATAAACAATCCCTCAGGTGGAATTTTTTAACATCTCATGATTTCTGATGCCCTCTCATGAGGGGCGGCTGGCCCAGGGGGCTTCGCTCCACCCAGGGGCTCAGAGAAGAACTACCAGACCAATTTTGGGGGTGGCCTAAGCTTCCTTGGCTTGCCTCAGTTGAGGGGCCTGGGCGAGGTGGCCTTTGAGGTCCCTTCCAGCCCCACCTGTCTATGAGTCTAGGAGGGCTGGAAAACCTGCCTTAGGGAGAGAGACGACGGAAGTCGCATCCACTTACACTACCCCCAATGGCTGGACAAGAGGTGCCTTGCTTGTAGTCCATGAGAACACACACAGGGCAGCCTTTCTCAAAGCCGCAGGCTCTTTAATCTCTCCAAGGCAGAACAAAACCCAATGGCTACGTCTAGACTGGCATGATTTTCTGCAAATGCTTTTAACGGAAAAGTTTTCCATTAAAAGCATTTGCGGAAAAGAGCATCTAGATTGCGGAAAAAGAGCGTCTAGATTGCGGAAAAGCGCGACCCTGGCAAATCTAGACGCACTTTTGCGCAAGAAAGCCCCGATCGCCATTTTAGCCATCGGGGCTTTTTTGCGCAAAACAATTCTGGGTTGTCTACACTGGCCCTCTTGCGCAAAAGCTTTGAGCAAGAGGGCTTTTGCCCGAACGGGAGCAGCATAGTATTTGCGCAAGAACACTGACGATCATACATGATATCGTCAGTGTTCTTGCGCAAATTCAAGCGGCCAGTGTAGACAGCTGGCAAGTTTTTCCGGAAAAGCGGCTGATTTTCCGGAAAAACTGGCCAGTCTAGACACAGCCAATGGCTGGTAGTGAAGACCCATAGTTCAGGCTGGAAATAAAGTTCAAGTTTTTAACAGTGAAGATCATTGACTGTAGGAACCATCACTTGGAGTCCTTAGATCAAGACTGGAGAGCTACCCCCAGCTCAGTGTCTCTGAGTCTTCCCAGGCTCCTGGGCCCCTGTCAGGAGGCTGATTTGTCTTGTGTACCCCAAGTTTCACCTGCCTGCCAAATCAGACAGAAAACCCCCAAGCGCCCCAGCCCGCGCTTTGTCTGCATGAGTTTGGCTTGTATGGACTCTGCTGCTTTCTATGCAGCCTGTTTTAAAACTAGTCAGGTGTCTAGAGGCGTCACTGTGGCCTCAGAAGATCTCTGTGCACCCCCAGGGATATGCGCACCCCTGGTTGAGAGCCGCTGCTCAAGCTCGTCTGGAAATTCAGGGATTGCTGCAGAGATCGTGGGATGAAGGCCTCTGCTTTCTGAACTGAGGACAGATTAGATGAGGGGTGGCCAACTCGGGAAGGGAAGGAGCCAGACTTTACCAATGTACATTGCAAAAGAGCCACAGTGATATGTCAGCAGCCCCCCTCAGATCTCCCCTTGGCCCCCAACGCCTCTCGCTTGCTGGCAGCCATGCCACCTAGCACCTCCCTCTCCCTCCCCTGCCCCGTGCCTCCCACCTGCTTGACTTTCTGCAGGTGTGTCTGCGGGTGGCCCTGGGGGCGATTCCTGGCACATAGAAACACTTGTGCTACTTCTCTCTGGACAGCAGGCTAATATAGGCGTGTGCCGCAACAACACAGCGGGGCCCTGGGTTCTGCCGTGCATGCAGGTGGCAGGAACCCAGCACAGCTGTTTGCTGTAGCTCTTCATATGGGAATGTGACCAGGGCACTTAGAACATTGCAATACAGATGGGACCTTTCATAACAAGTCAGGGCTTGGGCTTGTCTCAGCTGGGAGATGGCTCCTCCCGCAGCCCTGGTATCCCCACTGGGTTGTTGGCTCACTGCTGGCCATGGACTTGGCACCATTTCTGCAGGACCTGGGATTTCTATGGAAGTGCCTTTTCCCACTGGTGAGCAAGTGAGCCTACAGCCTGGGCCCGCCAGTCTGCAGGGGCGGGAGCATCCACCGAGAGATTCCCTTTTCCACAGAGAGAATTCAACAGCAATAGTTCCAGTTTCCACTTCTTTTAAGTTTGTATTCACACCTTGCCACAGCCAAGTCACTGCCCTGCCCCTCCCTCCCACCCCCTTCCTTCTGCCCTCTCACCTGCCCTGCCCCTCCCCCCACCCCTTCCTTCTGCCCTTTCACCTGCCCTTCCCCTCCCTCCCACCCCCTACCTTCTGCCCTCTCACCTGCCCTGCCCTTCCCCTCCCTCCCACCCCCTCCTTCTGCCCTCTCACCTGCCCTGCCCTTCCCCTCCCTCCCACCCCCTTCCTTCTGCCCTCTCACCTGCCCTGCTCTTCCCCTCCCTCCCACCCCCTCCTTCTGCCCGCTCACCTGCTCTGCCCTTCCCCTCCCTCCCACCCCCTTCCTTCTGCCCGCTCACCTGCCCTGCCCTTCCCCTCCCTCCCACCCCCTACCTTCTGCCCTCTCACCTGCCCTGCTCTTCCCCTCCCTCCCACCCCCTTCCTTCTGCCCTCTCATAAGAACATAAGAACATAAGAATGGCCGTACCGGGTCAGACCAAAGGTCCATCTAGCCCAGTATCCTGTCTGCCGACAGTGGCCAGCACCAGGTGCCCCAGAGAGGGTGGACCGAAGACAATGATCAAGCGATTTGTCTTCTGCCATCCCTCTCCAGCCTCTGACAAACAGAGGCCAAGGACACCATTTTATCCCCTGGCTAATAGCCTTTTATGGACCTAACCTCCATGAAATTATCTAGCTTCTCTTTAAACTCTATTATAGTCCTAGCCTTCACAGCCTCCTCTGGCAAGGAGTTCCACAGGCTGACTACACGCTGTGTGAAGAAGAACTTTCTTTTATTAGTTTTAAACCTGCTACCCATTAATTTCATTTGGTGTCCTCTAGTTCTTCTATTTAGAGAACTAATAAATAACTTTTCTTTATCGGCCCTCTCCACACCACTCATGATTTTATATACCTCTATCATATCCCCCCGCAGTCTCCTCTTTTCTAAACTGAAAAGTCCCAGTCGTTTTAACCTCTCCTCATATGGGACCCGTTCCAAACCCCTAATCATTTTAGTTGCCCTTTTCTGAACCCTTTCCAAGGCCAAAATATCTTTTTTGAGGTGAGGAGACCACATCTGTACACAGTATTCAAGATGTGGGCGTACCATAGTTTTATACGGGGGCAGTAAGATATTCTGGGTCTTATTTTCTATCCCTTTCTTAATAATTCCGAGCATCCTATTTGCCTTTTTGACCGCTGCTGCACACTGTGTGTGGAAGTTTTCAGAGAACTGTCCACGATAACTCCAAGATCTCTTTCCTGATTTGTCGTAGCCAAATTAGCCCCCATCATACTGTATGTATAGTTAGGGTTATTTTTCCCGATGTCCATTACTTTACACTTATCCACATTAAATTTCATTTGCCATTTTGTTGCCCAATCACTCAGTTTGGTGAGATCTTCTTGGAGTCCCTCACAGTCTGCTTCTGTCTTGACTATCCTAAACAGTTTGGTATCATCTGCAAACTTTACCACCTCACTGCTTACCCCTTTCTCCAGATCATTTATGAATAAGTTGAACAGGATTGGTCCTAGGACCGACCCTTGGGGGACACCACTAGTTACCCCTCTCCATTCTGAAAATTTACCATTTATTCCTACCCTTTGTTTCCTGTCTTTTAACCAGTTCTCAATCCAAGAAAGGACCTTCCCGCTTATCCCATGGCCATGTAATTTACACAAGAGCCTTTGGTGAGGGACTTTGTCAAAGGCTTTCTGAAAATCTAAGTATACTATATCTACTGGATCCCCCTTGTCCGCATGTTTGTTAACCCCTTCAAAGAACTCTAATAGATTAGTAAGACAGGATTTCCCTTTACAGAAACCATGTTGACTTTTGTCCAACAAATTATGTTCTTCTACATGCTTCACAATTTTATTCTTTACTATTGTTTCGACGAATTTGCCCGGTCCTGAAGTTAGACTTACCGGTCTGTAATTGCCCGGATCGCCTCTAGAGCCCTTTTTAAATATTGGTGTCACATTGGCTACCTTCCAGTCATTAGGTACAGAAGCCGATTTAAGGGATAGGTTACAAACCACAGATAATAGTTCAGCAATTTCCCATTTGAGTTCTTTTAGAACCCTTGGATGAATGCCATCCGGTCCCGGAGATTTGTTAACATTAAGTTTTTCTATTTGTTCCAAAACCTCCTCTAATGACACTTCAATCCGGGACAGTTCCTCAGATTCATCACCCACAAAGGACGGTGCAGATTTGGGAATCTCCCCAACGTCCTCAGCCGTGAAGACTGAAGCAAAGAAATCATTTAGTTTCTCCGCAATGGCTTTATCGTCCTTGATTGCGCCTTTTATAGTTCGATCATCTAGGGGACCCACAGGTTTTTTAGCAGGCTTCCTGCTTCTAATGTACTTAAAAAACATTTTGTTATTTCTTTTTGAGTTTTTGGCTAGCTGTTCCTCAAAGTCTTTTTTTATTACATTTTTACACTTGATTTGACAGTGTTTATGTTCCTTTCTATTTATCTCACTAGGATTGGACTTCCACTTCTTAAAAGATGCCTTTTTGTCCCTCACTGCTTCTTTTACATGGTGGTTAAGCCACGGTGACACTTTTTTAGGTCTCTTGCTATGTTTTTTAATTTGGGGTATACATTTAAGTTGGGCCTCTATTATGGTGTCTTTAAAAAGTTTCCATGCAGCTTGCAGGGATTTGGCTCTTGTCACTGTGCCTTTTAATTTCTGTTTAACTAGCCTCTCACTGTGCCTTTTAATTTCTGTTTAACTAGCCTCTCACCTGCCCTGCCCCTCCCCCGACCCCTTCCATCTGCCCTTTCACTTGCCCTGCCCCTCCCCCCACCCCTTCCTTCTGCCCTCTCACCTGCCCTGCCCTTCCCCTCCCATCCTCTTCCTTCTGCCCTCTTGCCTGCTCTTCCCTTCCCCTCCCACCCCATTCCTTCTGCCCTCTCACCTGCCCTGCCCTGCCCCTCCCTCCCACCCCTTCCTTCTGCCTTCTCACCTGCCCTGCCCTTCCCCTCCTTCCCATCCCCTTCCTTCTGCCCTCTCACCTGCCCTGCCCTGCCCCTCCCTCTCACCCCCTTCCTTCTGCCCTCTCACCTGCCCTGCACTTCCCTTCCTTCCCACCCCCTTCCTTCTGCCCTCTCACCTGCCCTGCCCTGCCCTTCCCCTCCTTCCCATCCCCTTCCTTCTGCCCTCTCACCTGCCCTGCCCTTCCCCTCCCACCCTTTTCCTTCTGCCCTCTCACCTGCCCTGCCCTTCTCCTCCCACCACCTTCCTTCTGCCCTCTCACCTGCCCTGCCCTTCCCCTCCCGCCCGGCCCTTCCTTCTGCCTCTCACCTGCCCTGCCCTTCCCCTCCCTTCCACCCCCTACCTTCTGCTCTCTCACCTGCCCTGCCCTTCCCCTCCCCCCTTCCCCTCTGCTCTCTCACTCGCCCTCCCCCCCTATAGTCACTGCCAATCTGACCTGGGGAAAATTTCTTTGTGATGATGCAGCCTGGGTACCACTGAGCTCTAACCTGGGCTCCCTCATGCTGTGATGTTGTGACAAGCTGCGACCCCATCCACGTCCTGCACTTACACAGACTTCCACAGGCAGGGCCTAGGTTGCCAGGTGTCTGGCTTACAACCAAAACGCCTGGTCGAAAATGGACCCTGGCAGCTGTGGTCAGCACTGCTAACTGGGTCACTAAAAGTCTGGTTGGAGCTGCCTCAGCAGGGCTGTTCCCTGCCTACTCTGGCTCTGTGTGGCTCCTGGAAGTGGCCTGCATGTCCCTGCAGAAGGCTCAGCATGCTGCCCCCCCAGTGCCAGCACCACAGCTCCCATTGGCCAGGAATTGTGGCCAATGAGAGCTGTAGGGACGGCATAAGCAGCGGGATGGAGTGAGCAGGGTGGGTGGGGCCTCATAGAAGGGGCAGGACCTTGGAGAAGAGGTGGGGAAGGGACAGAGCAAGGTGTTTGGTTTTGTGCAGTTAGAAAGTCGGTAGTGCGGGCAGGGACACACCCAGCTCAGCTACATGAACGTTTCTCCCACCCACTTATGAACCAAGAGAAAGGCTACGGCCAATTCCTCCCAGTGCCCCAATCTCCAACCTCTGAGCTGAACCGTCCTGGCCGGTGTCAGTTTATAACCCTGTCTGTCCCTCCCTCAATGTGGAGAGCTCAGACACCAGCTTCTGTACGCTGAGCAGTTGCCCTAAGCGCTTAAAGCAAACACAGCGCTTTAGGTAAAACATAAGGAGAGGTATTAACTACAGGAAGCTAGATGTGAAGTGGTTATAAGTGGAAGACATTAAAGGACAGAGATGATTTTCAGAGAAAATGAAAATAAGCACCCAATCTATAGGCTGTAAACTAAATAAGAAAGAATGAAGCACTATTCAGCGCCCCCCTTGCCGCCCCACTGGATGATACAGACTTTCATGTACAATACTTCCCTCCTGATGTCTGGACCTGTCTCTTCAGATGACCTTCATCTTCTTGACATGCCAGTTGCTTCCAGTGTAGGTGGGGGAGGAGAATGGCTCAGAACTTCTTAATTGCCCCTTGGACCTTTGGCCCATGTGCCTGGCACACACTAGCCCAGGCATGTCCTGGTGGGCTTTGCTGAATCACAGTGATGGAGCAATTCCCATTGTGTGGTGCCCACATAGTGGAGACAAACAGCTGATTAATGGATGGTGAGTTCAACATCCCTCTGGAAAGGGATCCTTTGTATGTCACTAGCAGCCTTATAACATATTTCATTAACAACCAGACAGTACCATCTCCGAATGTCCTACACACTGCTGATGTGTGCGTTTGGACAGGCCGGTGGGTCTCACCTTTCATGTGATACATCACATGGCCTGCTTGGTATGAAATCTCACAACCACTTGTGAATAATGTATGTGTGTGTGTGTGTGGGGGGGGGGTTACACGGCATTGTTGAGGGTTACAGAGTGACATAGCCTTCCTACCCCACATGTGGCAATGGCACACATGAGCAAGAACTGGCCAGCCAAGCGCCTGGGCAGAAGAACTCTCGGTGTCATCTCAGAGCTCTGGCCCTCCCTGCCCAGTGCCACCCCCCTCCAGCTATGGCCATCCCTGATGCTTCAGAGGAAGGAGACAAAAAAATCCCACCCTGAATACACTGGGGATTCCTTCCTGACCTCTGCAGGTGGCCAGCCAAAGCCCTGAAGCATGAATGGTAGGAACATAAGCCATAAACCAGCAGGGAGCCCTGCCTCATTCCAGGAGCAGCAATCCTGTCCTATAGCTTGTGACATAGTGGGGGGAGCTGTACACTCTTGTGGCTCTGGATCCACTCTGGTTTGGCATTCACTGGTTGCTGTGTTGTGCTGTGTGTGACCCCTACTGGCCTATGCTGATCTGCAGAGACTCTGTGTGTGTGTGTGTGTGTGTGTGTGTGTGTGTAAGGCCCAGCAAGGGGGGGGGGGATGGCCCCTGAGGGAAGGCATGTGTGTGTGTGTGTGTGTGTGTGTGTGTATGTGTATGTGTAGGGCCCAGCAGGGGATGGTGCCTGCGGGAAGGCACGTAGGCATGGCCCAGCTGCCTGACACCTGGGCTAGGTGGTGGACTCTGAACAAAGCAAGGGGTGTGGCTGCCTGGGGGCTGAGGGACCAGTTGCTTGGGGTTGGGGCAGTCTTAGCTGGGGGAAGCATGAAGGAAGCGGACTAAGTCCAAGACGGGCCTGCAAATCCCTTCCTTCCGAGAGGGCTAAGGCTGTCTGCCCTGGCTCCTACCTCAACATTGAGTCTATGCTGTGCTGTATCTCGGAGAAGCAATAAACCCTTTTTACTCTACTGGCTGGTGGAGAGTCACCTCTGGCTACGGACGGGGGTGCAGGGTGGGAGGCTCCCTGACGCGCTGCCACACAGCTACCCTCACAAATGTGTCTGGCTCTTTGGACACTCGTTACGTGGATTGCTGCGCCGCAGAGACCGTTATGCCCTGCAGTGGCTTGGGAGGCCTCGCTGAAGTCAGCTGACATATCCGTGGGCCGGGGGACTTGAAGGACAGCACTGAGCAGTGTAGCACTGGCAGACAAGCACGGGCTTGGGGACAACAGGAGCGAAGTGGATTTCCTGCGAAATATCTGGGAGGAGGTGAATGAAAATTCCTTCCCTCCCTTCCTGCCCTAGCTCGAGTGCTGGTTTTGCAAAACCTGGCTGGGACTCTGACCTGAGTGTCCTGGGTGAATTACTGCCCCCCACCAGGGGAAACTCCCTTGCCACCGGCTACAGGACCCACAGGCTCTTTCCTGCAGGCTGCCGACAGACACAACCCACTTCGATGCCCCCAAGTGCCTCTCCCCCTACCTCCCAGACAGCCGCACTGTACACACAGCCACTGTCTCTGCAGAAACAGCCTCCCCTCCTCCAGTTGACTGGTTTCACCTCAGTCACTCTCTGCGCAGCACAGGGCAGGTGGGTTAGAGGAAAGCCAAACAGCAGCGTATTGGGCAGAGCTGGAGATAAGATTCAAACAGAAGCAAGTCAGAGGGCTTGGAAACAAGAGGTAACCCCCCTCCCTTGCAACCTGTACCCTTTGCATCTTCACAGGTACCCTTCCTGGCTTCTCCTGCACCCGTTGGCTTGTGCAACACGTATCCAGGTCAGAGACTGGGGACCCTCTTTTCATCCCCATTGACTGAGTCACTCGTCTGTCACAGAACATCGTCTGGGCCTTTTCTCCTCCTTGTACAGTCACGCGCTCTTAGCCAAGGGGCCCCTCTCCCCGCCCTCCCCTGGGTTTCCTATTGTCAATGGCCAGCCTGCGCCCAGTGCAGACAGTAAACACTGCCTGTCTCCAGGGCTGCTCATTGTTCTCACCTTGCCTGGGTCAGTTCCTCTGGCTCGCCCTCCTCAGGTGACAGGTTTCACTCCCAGCCCATTGGGAGCTAAACACCCACAGGTCACCTAGCTCTAAAATCGCTTCCTGTGCAAACAGCTGGCAACAGCCCTGACAATCAGGCAGCTCTGGCTTTTGGCAGAGCCCCCCATCCTGCTTGGGTCAAGTACTGAGCAGTGAGTTGGCCCAAGGAAAATCCACCTGCCAGGACTGTCTGTGTTCCCCGGTAGGGATGTTATGGACCAGTTGACTAGTGGATCCCCCCCACTTGCTGCCTCTAGAAGATAGAGGCAGCAAAGCGCGGGAGAGGGGTACTTCAAAGCGGCAGCGCCGCACAGCGGAATGGGGGATCAGCTGTGTGGTGCTGTCCCTTTAAAAGGCCAAAGTGCCATGGAGCCCGGGGTCAGCTGGGGACTCCTCAGCTAGCCCCAGGTTCTGCGCAGCATTTCCCCAGAACCCAGGGTCAGCTGGGGAGTCCCCTGCTGACCCCGGGCTCCATGGGTTTGAAATGCACTAGAGTCCCCATGGGGACTCTTGTACATTTCAAAGCAGGCACCCTCGTGCAGCCTGGACTCAGGGGGACTTCCCGCTGGCCCCGGGCTGTACCTGGAGTTCCTCATTCCTCCTTTGAAATGGAGAAGAGCCCCAGCCGGAAGACATGCAAAAGAGGAAAGCGGAAGTGCCTATTGAGTAGTCGATGGAAATTCCATCGACTACTCGACTAGTCAGTTGACTGCATTTTAACATCCCTATTCCCAAAGAGCTGTGGAAAGTCTCACTGGAGGAGGGGCCTTGCTCCACCAAACACCTCTTCCGGGAATCTGACTGACCCATCAATGGGCGGGGTTGTGCCAAACTTGTAAGCCCAGGAAAACTTTGCATGGGGTTTACATGCCTGGCTCTGAGCAGAGCCCTAGCTGGAGCTGTGTTTCATGTGTGTCCTCTGTCATGCTTTCCCCTGGAGAATCAAGGTGCTTGCTTCGAAAGAGCAGATGCTACGATAACTGGGGCTATTACAGCAGGTGACAGCGAAGTGCAGACATGGGCCACTTAGATCTCCTGGGTTCCCTGGGGCCATGTCCTGCTGCCACCAGCCCTGTCCCCATGGGGAAGCCTGATTTCTCCTGGGGCTTGCAGGACTGAGCATCTTGCCCGGGCTTGGCAGTCTCACGTGCAGCGCACTTTCCTTCTGGCTCTGCCTTGGTTTCCTGATGTGCAGGTAGCTGGTTGTCCGAAGCCCAATGCCCCTCAGGCTGAGGTGTCGGAGCCGGGCTGGGGTCTGTCCTGTGGCCACTAACCAGCACATGGGAACCGAGGCTTGCCCTGTGGGAGGCTTTGTTCTGTGTCCTACGAGAGCAGGAATATTGTCCTTAAACTGTCCACACAGAACAGAAAAATAGCCCTTGTCCAAGGAGACATTGGTGCTGCGTGAGGGCACCTGGGGGCCTGGGGGTCACTTGTCCCCCTCAATTTTAATTGCTGAAGCCAGGTGCTCTGACTTTGCCTCCTGCCCCGCAGGGCACTGGTCGCCTCTGGACCTCACCTAGGCTACTTTGGCTCTGCTTCTGTGCCACCAGCGGAGGGAGGCGAGGTTGGCAGAGCAAGCTGCCACCGCTAATAATGTCCCTGCACAAGTGTGAAAGTGACTGTGCTAATTTCAAGCTCCATTAGAAATGAGTTTTCCCTGTGAGGGGAGATGGAGAGTTAGAAGGGGGGTTAGGAGCCAGCTCTGAGGAAACAGCCACAGTGGGTCGGATGTTGTTTGCTGGGTTGTTGTTGGCGCTCTGGCTCCAGGCTAGGAGACAGACCAGGCAGCTAAGGGAGTGTCTTTCCTGCATGAACTCCTGGTGTGGGAGGGACCAGCTTTCAAAGGGCACCGGGCTCTTCTTCAGGTCTGTGGAATGAATGTTGGTCTCCCCTTTGGTTTCAGGGTTGTGACAAAGCGAAGGTGGGGGTGGGGGGACGGACAGGCTGACAGAGCACTGGTGGGGGAGGACATTTGCTCAGTGATTTTAGCACTTTCCTGAGCTGTGGGAGACCCACTTCAATCCCCCCAAGTGAGTTGGAAAAGGGATTTGCATTTGGGCTGCCCCATGGCAGGAGAGGGACTTAGCCACTGGGCTGGGGATAACTGGGCATGAGGCTGTCTCCGGCTCTCCTCTAGTTCACTTGCTAGCAAAGGAGCCGGCACTGGAGCAGGGATGTACGTTTGGGTGTCCCGTGTTCTAGGGGAGGGTCTTAGCCCCCAGATGATGGAGCCCTTCTGTCTTTCTTTGGCCCTGTGACTATTCCCTGCAACTGTCAGTCCTGATGGATCACAGGCTGAGAATAGTTGAGACTGAGTTGTCTCCACTGCCCAAGGCCCCGCGGTGGCACAGAAATGATTAGCCGAGAGGAGGTGCATCCTCCTGCCCCCAGTATGGGGGCAGGAGGATGCACCTCCCACTGCAGCAATGTATCCCTACCCCATGCTGCAGTGGGAGGTGCATCCTCCTGCCCCCATACTGCTGCCAATCTGACCTGGGGAAAATTCCTTCCCAAGCCCATCAGTGTGTGAGCATGGCCCAGCGGCCCAGGTGCCTGTACTACAGGGGAGCTGATTCACCTCTGCTCCAGGCAGGAAGGACAGGGAAGTGGGGGAGGGCATGGCAAGGTGGCGTCTTTGCTCCTCTGCTGTTCTGGCCTGTGCTCAGGGCTGCTCTGACTTCCCCTTGGCTGGGGCTGATCCGACAGCCACAGGGAGCCGAAGCACAGTCATACTCCAGCCACGCCGCCTGCTCTTGGGCTGTGCCCTGCTCCCAGTGAGAGCTACCTGAGGTGGTGTTGAGTCCTTAGGCTCCACAGGGAAGCACATGGGGGGCCAGATCTGCCAGCTCCAAGGCTCATTGATGCCAGCCAAGCAGCACAAAGGGGCTGTGATGCCACAGACTAAACTCTGCTCCCCCACATTGGCTTGGCTGGGCTGCCTCAGGTCTGGGTCTGGGAGGGAGCTTGCACTGGGGCTGAAGCCCCCAAACTTGGTCACAGACACCTAACCAGCCATTCCAGAAAAGACCATTCAAAATGGCGGCAGAGCCCTGTTGAGCCCATGGCGAGAACTCCCCGGGGCATGGGGCTCCTCCCGGGTCGGCTCATTAGCCATGCACTGGCTAGCCCAATTGCTCGAGCTGTGTGATGCACAGCTCTGCGTTGCGCTGGGGAATTGTCTGTCTGTAATGTTTCACACAGGGACTCCCTGACACACGGATGCTGCTCCTGAGAGCATGCAAAAGGGAAACCGGAAACAGCAGAGGCACACGGGGCATGAGGTAAACTGAAGGGAAACACACTCCCAGAGACACCTGGAAATAGACCCAAGTCCACAGCGTGGAGCAAAGTGGGGTATAGGCACTGCCTGATGGGATCTGCCACAGGCTCCATCTACCCCAGGATCCTGTCTTCGGCAGTGCCCAGCATCCGAGGCTGCAAAGGAAGGTGCAAAAACTCCTGAAAGGCAATTCTGGAACCATTTTCCCTTCGGCCCCATTGGTGAGAGGTTGGCTTGTGTGCAGGGTGTGGCAGGGCAACTGAACCACAGCAGCGCTGTGACTGGATGCAGCGGGAGCGCTCAGCTCTCACACTGAACCTTATGTGTGTTGAGCACACCCCTCACTTCCTGTGCCCTGGCTTTACGTGCGTGTCGCTTCAGTAGCACCGCCTGGAAAAAACCTGCATGGATGGAAACCGGCGGAATTTGGTGACCCTCTGTGTGGGCCACACACAGAACCCTGATGGGCTGCAAGATGCCCATCACTGCTGTAGTGGATTCGCTACTGTGCCGCCTTCGAGCCGACTTCACTCCCCTGACTTGGCATGTAAGTGGCACCGCACGGTGTTAACTTACAATCTTAATTTCCATGTGGGCTGACAGAGACAGGTGAATAATCCTCCTCTGTCTGGCAGAACCCGGAAGCCCGTATCATTAGCACACATACCTACCTCCTGGCACATGCTGCTAATGCCCAGGCTGTTATCTGAGATTGTGGGTACCAGAATGAGGGGCAGGGGAGGTCTTGTCACCCCCTTGCCAGCTGCCCCTGAGGGGCTCTTTGGGTGTGTGACCCTCTAGTGGAAACTGCCCTGGCTCATGTAAGTGCAGAAGATGGGATTATCTGTATCAGTGGCAAATCAGGTCCTGAGCTCTGGGCTGAGTCGCCTGTGGCAGGGAGCTCCTGCAGGCTCTGTGCCAAAGGAGTTCCCTTTGCCTGGTGTGTGTCTTCTGCCTTTCCACTGCCCCCAGCACCCTCTTGTCAGGTAGATGCAATTCACCTTCGCTAATCCTTCCCTAGGTTAGACCCCAGGCATTTGCTGTCTTCTTTGCCCCCTTGCTGAACCAAACATCCCCCTTTTCCCAGTCTCTTCCCATCTCACTGGCTTCTCCCCCTTCCCATGCCCACTGGCTGAACAGAACCCGGGAATGCGCTGCTGCCCTTTCTGGGGAGAGAGGGGCCTTGTGGCACCTTCCCTTCTCCAGCCTGGCCGAAAGGGCCCCAGTGTTCCTGAGCACATGCGAGTGCTCCCCAGAGCCCCTGCTGGAGAGCTGACCGGGGGGGCGCACGGTGAGGCGGGGATGAGACCCATGGGACTTGCTCTCTTGCAGATTCTGCTGGCCGCGGGGAATAAGCCAGCAGTGCAGTCGGCACCTCAAGCTACGCGCTAGAGCTACGACCTGGGGGGGAGGTGGGTTCGGGACCTGAGCTGTGGCAGGGCTCGGCTCCACCCAGCCCCCCGGCTGAGGCCTTCACATCCCCCCCACGTGCGCCTCGCGCCCGCCCGGCGCGGCACCTGCCCAAGTCCCGGCGCGTGGTCCCGATCCGAGACGGGGAAAGCCCAGCCCCGCACCCTTCGCCGGGCCCCACTCGTGTAAAGTTGCCGGCTCCCGCGGGGCGCCGGGGAGGGGCCAGCGCCGGCCGCAAGCAGCAGACGCGCCCGGGGAACCATGCAGCAGGTTCGGGTGTAAACGCGCTTCTCCCGCCCGGAGCCGGGCACCGGCTGGCACCTGGGGCCCCCGGATGCCATTTTAGCTTCATCTCCCGGCGCCGGGCTGCAGCCCCGGGCTGGCGAAGCGGCGGCAGAAGGGAAGGCGCCGGGGCTGGGCCGGGCATGGGGGTGCCCTGGCGGCGCTGCCAGAGGCTGAGCGAGCGGCATCTCCGGCGGGGGAGGCGCTCCAGCGGGCGGAGCGGGGCGGGGGAGCCCGGCTGGCGGAGGGGGGGGGGGGCTCGCCAGGCGCTCCGGAGGGAGGCCATTACCAGGCGAGCGGGGAGGGACCGCGGCGCGCACGTTCCGGGCGCCCCTGCGCAGGCACCTGGCTGCGGGGTCGCCGGGGCTGAGAGCGGCAGGCGCCCACTGGCCGGGTAAGTGGCGGCCGCAGGGGCCACCGGCGCGGGGGGCGGCAGCTGCCCGCCGGCGCTCACGGTCTCTCTCCCCCGCGCTGCAGAAGGAGCAGGAGATGGACGCGCCGCGGAGCCCCCCGCAGCTGGACCGGGACCTGCTGGAGTCGCCCGAGGGCTGCCCGTCCCCGCTGGAGCTCAAGTCCGCCCCCAGCAAGAAGATGTGGGTCAAGCTCCGGGCGCTGTGAGTAATCCCGGCCTGGCAGAGCGGGGACCCCTTCCCTCAGCCTGCCCCCACTGCCTCGGGGATCCCTTCCCTCTGCCTGGAGCCCTGACCCCCCACTGCTCCGGGGGCCCTTCTCTCTGCCTGCCCCACACTGCCCTCCAGAGACTCCTTCCCTTTGCCTGCCCCCATTGCCTCAGGGACCCCTTCCCTCTGCCTGGAGTCCTGACCCCCCAGCTCCCAGGGATCCCTTCCCTCAGCCTGCCCCCACTGCCTCGGGGATCCCTTCCCTCTGCCTGGAGCCCTGACCCCCCACTGCTCCGGGGGCCCTTCTCTCTGCCTGCCCCACACTGCCCTCCAGAGACTCCTTCCCTTTGCCTGCCCCCATTGCCTCTGGGACCCCTTCCCTCTGCCTGGAGTCCTGACCCCCCAGCCCCCAGGGATCCCTTCCCTCAGCCTGCCCCCACTGCCTCGGGGATCCCTTCCCTCTGCCTGGAGCCCTGACCTCCCCCCTCCCCACTGCCCAGGAGGCACTTTTCCCTCTTCCTGGGCCCTGCTTCCAGGAAACCCTCCTTCTGCCCAGTGTCACCTGCATCCCTTTGCCTCATGCTCCCATCCCCCTTCACCCTCTGTATCCCCCTCCTGCTCCTTCCTTGGATCCCCAATGCCCCAGGGACTCCTGTCAACTTTCCCTTCCCTCTGGGGTTTCCGGGCCCCACCAACCCTCCATGCACCCAGCCTTCCTCCCCCCACACCTGGTGCCCACCCTACAGTTTATTTTGGGGGTGGGTTTTTTGGAGGAGAGGAAGGTTTGTCTTCTTCCCTAATGTAAGGGCACCTGTGAACATGGGGTTGTATGGGGGGGGGGTGCTGCAATAAACTGAGCTGTGTGTGTTTGGAGGGGGAGGAGAGAGGGCACTGGCATGGCTGGGTTCGGCAGTGTGTGAGCTGACAGACACAAGGGGCAATGCCACTGCCTGATTGATTGCAGAGCCATGTGCTTTGCCTGGTCTATTGAGTCAGTGCATCCAGTTCTCTATTGTCAGCTGATGCCGAGCCCTAAATTCCAAGGCTAATTATGATGCGGCTCCTGTGCAATTAACCGCCCTTGCTGAAAAGCCTTGTGCTTGCCTGGGCAGCCCGTGCAAAGGGGACTGAGCACCCTGGGAAGCCCAGCTCTGCTTGGGTGCAGCGCTGTGTGTGTGAGGCTCAAGCATGAGGTGTTCTTGTCGTTCATCAGCTGAGCAAATAGATCATTTTTGCCTAATGCAGCAAGTGCTCTGTGGTGAGGTAGAGCTATGTCCTTAATGAGCGGAGCGGCGTGTTAGCCCCTAGATGAAAGAGGCGAACGCCGGGGAGAACTTAAGAGATGTGGCATGTTGTCTGTCTCCAGCCCGCTGCACACCTGAGGGAGCGCACACACTTTCTGCATGGACCGAGCTCCTGGCTTGCTTGGGATTTAAATACATGAAAAATAGTAAAAGGCAGGATAAAAAATACATGGGTTGGGAAGGGTGAGTGAACAGTAAGGCTAGAAAAGCCCAGGGCAAAGAAGGAATTTCTTGTTCCCATAGGAGACCCGGGGAGACTCTGAAATATCCGGGGGTGCAGACTGCTTGGCAGTGTGAGATGAACCAGACAGTTGAGCTGGAAATGTGTTGGCCATTGCCTGTGCTCCGGAGTGATTAGTGGCATCCCACAAGTCCTGGGTACCTCGTTTAGCAGCCCAGCCCTGCCCTGAGCATCACAGGATGGGGCTGCTTCAAGTGGCGTCGTGGCCAGAGTTTGTTTTACGACACCCCTGAGCGTCTTTCTGTTCCACGATGCTCAGGGTTCACCGTCTGAAGGGAATATTTCAGCTGCGGAGGGAGCTGGTGAAATGGGAGGGAAAGAGGGACTGCCTGTGGCTGGTTTCCCAGGCAGGGGTGCTGCGTTCAGGCTGTGTGTTACTTGTGAGTGTCTGGGTAACTGGGGGTCGTACAGACACTGGTCATGGACCCTGCATTTTTAGCACCCTGGCTGCTCGCCTGAAGATATGTCCCCGAAAGGGACGATTCTGTCTGTTCTTTAGGGTTACAAGCTTGTCGACACCATGTGGTATGTGTGATGCGGTGGGAATAAACTGTAGCCTGATAATCATTTGTCTGCATGTTTGGTGGCTATTTCCCGGGAACTCGCATGCGCTTGGGAAATCTGAAGAGAGGCCTGAATTACCACGTAAGGGGCACAGACCCTGGTGTCAGATCAGTGCTAGCCCTGGTCCTTACACCCTTCCATCTGCAGCCCAGTTATCGGCACCAGTGCCTGGGTCTGCGTGGGTGGGTCGGAGTCGCGGGTCCGGGCCAGTAATTGTAACAATTCCAACTTGCAATGGGTAGACATAGTTAAGAGGTCTGGGAAATCTTTATCAGGGTACCACAAGGTGACCTGTCGCTGCTGCAGGACTCCTGTAGCTAGTCCCTGTGCATTGTCACCGTTCAGAGAACGTAAGTAATTAAACCTGCCTGCGCTGTGGCTGATTGCTATTCATGACAAGGTTTTAAAATGTGTTGGAATTTCACTGTCCCAAGAGCCCTGTCTCGGGATATGCGTCCAACTAACAACTTGCCAGACGCAGTTTTCATTTCCTTTGGCACCCGTCACCTTCATGCGAGAGAGGCAGCCTCCGGAGAGGGTCTCAGTAATTATAACACCTGTCAATAACCCTCACCTGGGCTGTGGTATTCTCTCACTGTGAGACTGTAATCTGGGAAGAAGTTATCTTTGGGATTGGAGAAGCCATATGGACAGTCTCCTGGAAACACATCTCCTCGTCCAGGGGTAGCCAACAGGCTGACTGTGGGCCAAACCCAGATGAGCAGCCACTTTTTAACAGACCCCGGAGTCTTTTATTTACTTATTATCATTATGGTTATTAATGTTGTTGTTTTCTCTGGAGTCTGGATCTTGACTACACCTTGCCAAGGTCCAAATGTCTCGACAAAAAATAATTGATTGCCCCTGTCTTGGTCAGTTTCCCTCTTGGGACTTTCTCTTTCCTGCTGAAGACTGTTTTGGATCTTGGCCCTAAGGTTAGGCTGTTCTGTTGCTGATAGTGTTTCACAGAGCCATGCTGCAGCAGGGGGAGGAAGCTCTTTTTCTCTTCAGGGGTCAGCCACGAGCTCAGAGCACCCTGGCCACCCCAAATGTGCCAGGCTTAGGGCAGGGGTGTGGTCCCTTCTCTGCTCCATGGGGAGCACAGAGCTCAGCTGCCTGTAGAGGCTGCACCTAACCCCATCCCCTACAATGCAACCAGCTCTCAAAGCCGGCCTGGGCATGCACACATGTGTGTGTGTGTTTAAAATTCCCCGTATCCCTGCTAGCCAGGAACTTACATTGACTAGCTGGAGGCTGTGAAAAATTCCTCCTGCTCCTGTATTCTCCAGGATGCAGAAATAAAATGGAGGGGGGAAGAGAGAGTGTGTGTGTGTTGCTGTTTCACTGGGCTGCCTGACTCCCAGTGAGTAGGTCCCATGTCTGAGGGTTCAAGGGGAACTTCTTTTGGATGCAAAACTTACTTTGGATGCAAATCACCGGGGCTCGGAGTCCCTGAGATTGGGTTTGGATTAGGGATCTGAACCAGGAAACTGATTAAACGGTACCCGGGAGCAGCCTCCAGTCTGCCACAGGGCTCCGGGAGCGCCTGGCACAGTGGAGGTAGGGTGGGCCCACACTGGCAGCCCCTGTGTGGCCAGGGGCCTGTGCTCCACTGCTTAACCGTTCACCTAGTGTTTAACAGGTTCACTGATTAGCCAGGATTTACACCCCTAGTTTGAAGTTAACTGGAGGCGACAAGTTTCTCTTCTAGTGCCGGGGACCCGTGGCTTCCTGTGCTGGGTTATTTAGTTGGGGCTGCGTCTTGGAGCAGGGCTCCCGTTTGTCCCCCCTGCTCACGCTCTGGGCCGCGCGTGTCCCAGCTCAGGTGACTCTCCCATGCTCCCCGGAGGCAGCGCCCCCTGTCTGAGCCCCCGTTTCTCAGGGGCTGATGAACCGTTGGAAAAACCGGTCCCCTGGAGGCTGCCACGTGTTCTGTTGTTTCTTGGCCCCCAAGGAGAACAATAATTGTGGTTCGGAAAGTCTGACCCCATTTCATTCTTGGGGGGGGAGTGTTAAGAGTAAGAGTGACTTTCACTTTCTCAGGGCCCGGCTATGCCCTGTGCCCCCAGATGGTCTTTAAATGTGTCTCACCTTTGCTTCTTCTCCCCCACCTTCCCCCCCCTCCCCGGCCCCCCGCTTCTTTTGGAGCTAAATCTACCCAGGCCATGGATGGTGCTGAGAGACCCACGGTGTGATCAGCAAGTGATTGCCTGAGACCTTTCCTAGAGCTTGTGGTTGTGCTGCTTGTGCCCAGGTTCCTGTCCCCCCTACCCCCCCCAAGCAACTGGGCTGAACCCTGGCAAGGGGCTTACAGTAGGAGAGGGAGGGGTGGTATGTAAAGCAGAGGTGGCTTGGGAAAAGGGCCAGCTGTTCAGGGGCACAGCAGGGTCCCGCGTGGAGAGCCCTGCCAATCTGCAGATATCGGCTTTATACCCGCAGGCCAGCCACAGCCGCGGCTGGAGATGCAGATCTCCGTGGCTCATTTTTGCGGCTGCAGATACATGCGGGGCCCCACCCGTGTGAGCGGCTGGTTAATGGGCCCAGGTGTAGACAGACTCAGACACTCTTTATGGAGCGGGGGCGAAGCACTCCAGTAGAGGCATCCCCTAACTGACTTCCCTTATGGCTTGTGTTTTGTATGTGGAGCCAAGATAGTAAGGGGGCACTAACAGCGTTTGAACCATCCAAGCGGCTCCAGGGGTCCTGAGGCAGCTTCCCAGCCCCGGGAGGGCTGCCTGCCATGTTTGTGGTGCCCTGCACTTAGTCCTGGGCCAGACGGGAGCGGCTGCCCTGAGCTCTCTGGCCCCACGGCTCTGTGCTGCTTCCCTGTCGTGGCAGAGGAGGCTGGAAGGGAACTGATCTAGTTGGAGCAGGTGCATGGCCCTAGAGGCACTCTCCTGGGTCCTCCAGCCCTGTGGTGGGGAGGATATGGGACTAGTCCAGTGTTGCTGAGAACAGTGGGCTTGCCCGACCAGGAACAGAGCAGGGAGATCCCGCCCCAGGAGGGGGCAGAGTGGGAGTGGTGTTCAGGTTGCAGTTGTGGGGAGTGAGAGATTTCCAGGCTCAGACCAATTTCAATGAATACAATAAAGGAGATGTTCGGGTCGGTTGCCTCTCGCTAGAATGGGAGCCCAGCTGCTGGCAGGGATGTGGGGCCTAGGAACACAACTAGGAGTTCTAGGCAATCTCTCACACAGCCGCTGCATGTTCACAGGGAGGGGAGTTAGCCTATGAAATGTTTCACCAAGGGAGGTGGCAGATTCTCCCTCTCTTGGAGTCCCTTTCTATAGGCTCTGCCCTGGCTCAGCCAGGCATCATTTGCCTCAAAGCAGGAAGTACAAGGTGAAATCATACGGCTTATGCGGTGCAGCAGGTCGGACCAGACTAATAGATTTTAAGGCCAGAAGGGACCATTCTGATGATCTAGTCTGACTTCCAGAGTATCCCAGCCAGTGACTCCTGCCCCCAGCCACATTACAGGCTGGTCACAGTCATTGCTTGTAGCTTTAACATCGAGTCTCTCTCCCTTGTCTTACCCTCTCCCTGGCTATTAGCTGCATTGGCATGGCATTGCCCCTCGAAAGGGAAATGCCCGGGATTTAGTGACAGCATCTAACCAAGAGTCGGTTGTAATGAGCCTATGGCATGAGCTTGTGTGTGCTCTGCTTCCCCTTAACAAACAGAATTGGAGCCGTGTGTCAAAAGCCCCGTACTGTCACAGCTGATAGAGAGTCTCCTTTAGCTTGGCGTGGGCTCCAGCAGCAGGAGGCTCTGTAAAGTGTCACGGGGCTGTTGTTTGTAGCACAGGGATGAACTGGGAAAGGTGATGAAGCCATGAACTTCCTTTGGGCTTATTAATCAGTTGGCAAAAGGACCTTAAGGTACATCGTGGAGTCAGCTCAGTGAGTTGAGTTTGTGCTTCTAGAGGGCAAGGTGGTAGGTGTGATCCCAGCTGGTAACCTGAGGGGTTGTGGGCTTTGTGTCTGTATAATACCTGCTTTTAACAATTAAAAAAGCCCAAACAGCTGCTGGGTTTTTAACCCTAGAATTCCTCCCAGGTAATGTGCACTCAGCCTGCTGGCTCTGCTGAGTGGCGCCGTACAAAGCACTTTGCATGGGGATGTTTCTTGCTGCACCGGCTGTATCTTTCTACCCCACCAAAGCTCCTGAGAGCAGCCCCCGCTGGCCTCAAGACAAGCTCAGTAATGCGCCTGGGGCGGGCGCCTCTTTCGGGGGAGCTGGCGTAGTGCTGAGCCGTGGCACAGGCAGCTCCCACGGGGAGGAGACTTGCAAAGTCTGCAATAATTTCCCTGTTCTTTTAATTAGCGTATTGACAAATGTAACCGCCTCTTTAATACCTGCTAGCCTGGTGAAGTCCCCGTCTGGTGAAGTCCCCGTCTGGTGAAGAGAGAGGATCTGTGCTGCCTTAATTAGCCAGGGCACAAGGAGACTAGCACCGGCTCTGCCCCCTGCTATTAGAAGGATGCAGCGGCTGGTCGGCAGAGGCAGGACGTGGCTGCAGTTACACTGTTGGGGGTTCTGTGTTGGACACCCAGGCACCCTGTAGTTTCCAGACTCCTGCCTGGTCTCCCTGGATCCTGGCCTGGATTCGGCAGATGTGGATCAGGCTGGGGGCTGCTCTGCTTCCCAGGTCTGAGTCCTAACCACCCCCGTTGGGGGCTGAGGCCAGCTACCAAAGGCCTGGCCATGCACTGGGAACAGCCTCTCCCCCCTCTGCCTGTGGTGATCGTCCCAGGAGCAGCCAGGCATGAGGCCTCTGCTAGCTGTGGAGTTAACGGCTCTCTGTGCGACCTGCTTGTGGTGGTCCTTCCCCCTGGTGTATGGGCCAGACGTTCCAAAGGGCTCAGCCAGGGGGTGGATTCCCCAGTGCTCTGTGGGAGCTGGTGGGCTATGGGCTCCTGGCGGTGCCTGTCAGTGTGGATTTCCAGGGGCACTGGTGCAGCTCCTGGGGCCGGAAGCGCTGCAGGTAACAGCTCCTTGGTGAATCGGGCCAGAGTCTTATTAACAACGTCTGTCTCGCTCCAGGACTGTTGGATATACGGTGAGGCCCGGTCCCTGCCCCAAAGAACTATGCGATTGCACAAAACATCTCTCAGCCTCACTGGGTATCGGCTCTCCCCCCAGCCCCCCATGCTTTCATCTGTAGGTTCCTTAAACAGCAGAGGCCAAATGCTTTGAGTGCCAAGCAGGTCCTGTCACGTTGAGGTAATGCAGATCGCAGCCTCTAGGTGGCAGCATCAGCGAAACTCCCAAATCACGGATGGAGCCGAATTAGCGATCAGCCTTAGCCAGAAGAGCCACAGTCGTGTGAACTCATGTCCTGTAGTGCTGTCGGTTTTACATACCTAGCCTCGTCTCACAGCGAGTAAGTGCGAGTTGAGAACTTCACTGGTTAATCCCCTAGTAAAAGTGTCCTGACTGGCTCAGAACTTAGATCACGGGGGCTATGTCTACACTGCAAGGCTTTTGTGCAAAAATGGCTGTTTTTGCACAAAAACCTGTGGAGCATCCACACCTCAAATGTGCTTTTGTGCAAGTAAATCAGCAGTAAAACGGCAGAAGGGAGGGCTTTTGCCGGTGTAGGTAAACATCCTTCTACGAGGCATAACTCCCTTTTGCGCTACAGCTATTGCGCAAAAAGGCAAGTGTGGACGCTCCAGAAACCCCTATGGGAAAAAGGACAGGTGGCTCTGATGACCATTCTGTGAATGGCCATCAGAGCTTTCTTGCTCAAGAGCGTCCATGCAGTGTGGATGCTCTTGTGCAAAAGCACATCGCTTTTGCAATGCACTTTGAGGTGTGGACGTGCTCTTGTGCAAGAAGCCTGCAGTGTAGACGTAGCCACAGTGTTTTACTATCACATCAGCAAAGAGCCTCAGCAGACACATGAAAGAGCCACTGGTGAGTTTCTGGCTTTGTCTACACTGGCAATTGAGGGACAAAACTTTTGTCATTCACAGAAACTTAACTCCCCCTTTCTCTCCCCCACGGCAAGTACTACTGTAAACAGCGCTTTGTGGGCAGGACAAAGCAAACCCCGCTCATGGGGTCTGGACGTTTTTTGTCAGCAAAAGTGCGGCCAAACCGTGTTTACGCCGCCTGACTTCCAGCGAGGGCTCATGTCGCTGAAAGCTGCATAGTGTAGGCGTACCCTGAGTATCGCTGTCCTAAGTCAACCGTCCTGGGGTTGTTTTAAAAGTTTGCAGGGGTGGCAAGTAGCCACTTGGTAGTTAAGGTTGCAACAGGGGTTCTGTTCAAACCCGAATTGTGGCAGTTCTGTAAAATGCACCTGCAGAGATGGGTCTGGCAGCTGCTTCATGTGGAGTTTGTGATGCACATTTGAGGGAATTGGGTTTCTGAGATTTCCCCCCTCCTCCCCCCTTCCAAGGCCTAACGTTATGCGTTTCAGTTTCTTGCTCCTCTCTTTGCAAGGTGGGGGTAGAACAGTGGCAAGTGGAACTGATCACTGGAGAGCCAGAGCCAGCTCCAAAGAGCTAGATCGATTCATGGAGGTGAGGTCCAGCAATGGCTATTAGCCAGGATGGGTAGGAATGATGTCCCTAGCCTCTGTTTCTCTGGAGGTGGGTGACAGGAGAGGGATCACGTGATGATTCCCTGTTCTGTTCACTCTGGGGCACCTGGCATTGGCCACTGTTGGAAACAGGACACTGGCTAGATGGGCCTTTGGTCTGACCCAGTGTGGCCGTTCTTATGTTCCAAACCAACTCCAATAAAGTGATTGGACTTTGGGTTTGGTGCTGCAGAGCCATGTGCAGGGAGCAACAGACTGAAAGCTGCCTCCACAGAGTAGCCTGTTGCTTAGGAGAAGGTGCACTGGGCTGGGAGCCAGCGGAACCAGGAGTTCAAAACGCCTCTTCCGACAGCTGCTTCGTTCTGCTCTGGGGGCGAGGGGAGCCCTGCCACGCCATCCCGCAGGGCGGAAATCTGGAGACGGGCACAAGGAGCACAGAGCACTTCTGTGCCTGCAGCCCTCGCTCCGGACTGAGCCAGGTCTCTGGGCGACTGAGCGTTCATTTCACAGGCAAGATGTGGAGTGGGGAGCAGAGACCTGTGGCCTGCCCGAAAGTCACATGAGCAACGAAAGGAGCTAGGGAAGGGGCTGGGCCTTGGGGAAGGCCAATTGATAGTTCTGGTGTTAACTAAAATCTAGCCCATGGTGACTGCTCAGAAGAGGCCAGGATTGGGAGGCTGGAAGTCAGCATCCCCAAAGTAGTGTGTGTGTGTGGGGAGCTAGGACGGCAGAGGCCGGGGGTCAGGACTGAGGGGCTCTGGCAGAGCTGTGGGTGTGGGGAACCTACGGCTGGATAGCAGGGGGCTGCCAGTTGGGGCTTGGGGGTGTCAGAACTATGTGTGGAGACCAGGGCTGTGGGTTGAGGTTGAGGGATACAGGCAGAGCTGTGGGGAGTCCAGGGCTGCGGGGCGTGGGGGGTTGAGGTTGAGGGGCACCAGCAGAGCTGTATGAGTGAAGCGTTCGCTGTAGCTGCTAGCCTGGTTTGGCTGCAGCCCATTGCTGAGCTGAGGCACACCATAGCACGCCCCACTAGAGAGACAGCTATATATCTATATTTAAAGAGAGAAACTGAAGTTAACTGAGTGACAACACAGGCGGCTGGGAGGCGAATTATTTTTTCCTTTTAATCTTTGCATGAATTTCCGCGCTCGTGATCTGCACTTGCCTTTGAAACGAGGGGAGAATTTCTGATTGTGTTTCAGCATTTCCCGCCTACTGATCTAACACGAACTACAAAGCAGAGGCTGGCGCAGGAGCAGCCATACAGGGGGGCTTAAATGCCTGGCTCTCTGGGGTGGGAAGAAATCTCTGGCTTGTACTGAAGCTAGAAAACTGTGCTGCTTTCCCCTAGGGAGGGGGGCACCTGGAGGGGACAAGCCTTTGGTTTGTCAGGCCATGATCTTCTGTTGGCCACCACCGAGGGGGGTTGCTGTGGGGTTGCCTTGTCTGAGATCTTGTTGTCAGAACTGGGGAAGAGAGGGCGGGGGGGGGAGGGGGGAGATACCAGCTGTTTACTGACACTTGCTCCCGTGTGTCTGCTGTTTGCCTTGCAACTCCATAGCTTGCAAAGGGTCCGGTATATGTAGGATGGGGGAGCTCTCCGCAAATCAGATAAGTGACATCAAGAGGACGTGGCTACACAGTGGTTCTGGCCCCCTCCCCGATCTGTTTCCCTAACCCAGGCAGCACCTCTGCGCCCAGTTCCGCGAGGCAGCGCTGCTCCTTTCCCCTGCACCGCACGGTACCTACCGCTCCTGCCCTCCAGTTCCTGGCTCCTTGCTGTCCATCTCCGGGGAGCCTGCCTCCTCCGTGCTGCATGGCTGACAGCTTCAGCGGACGTGCTGCACTTGGCTGTTTTCTTTCTTTTCTAACCCTCCCCTCCCCTCACCCTGCAAAGAGGGAACCATTTGGTGTATTTCCTGCTGGAGGCTGATTTCCCCAGTGCTCAGATCCCGTGAGTCAGGATCGAGAAGGAGCTGTGTTCAAATGGCGCCTCCCCAAGGGCTGTGGGCCCAACCTCCCTTCTCCGGCGCAGAGTTTGCAGGGCCCAGGTGGTGTGGTGCCCTCACAGCCCCCGAAGGCGCATTCTGAGCAGAAGGCCTGAGAAATTCCCCCTGCAAGCCTGGTACTGGTGAATATTTTCTCTGCACCTGCAAAGGGCAGCAGCAGAGCTGCTGTGAGTTCCAGGTCAGCCCTGCACCCGGCAGGGACCCACCCAAGCAGAGACCTGGGCTTAGCCATGGGCCGGGGACGTGCTCTGCGCTGGCACAGGCGTTGCCGGCAGAGCTGTTAGCGAGGCTCCTAGCCCACAAATGCTTACGGCCCAAGGGAGCGTCTGGTCACCGTGGACGGCGGTTCTCAAACTGTTGTCCGGGGGACTCCAGTGCCACTCCCGATAGAGTCAAACACTTTGTTTACATCTAACCCCATTGAAAAGGCTGGAGGTAAAGAGGGGTTTGGGGTGGAGGCTGGCAGCTTGTGACCCCCCAGGTAATAACCTCACAAACCCCAAGAGGGCTCCCAACCCCAGCTTGAGAAGCCCGGAGCTAGGAGTTCCATCTGGTTACTCCAGCCCACCAGCGCATGTCTGGCTATGGGCCAGTGGTGGGCAACCTGCAGACCAAGGGCCACATGCTGCCCATTGGGGTTCTGTGAGGGGCTCACGAGGCCTTTCATTTACTGTTGCCAGAATCAGCTGGTTTCCATCCGCAGTTTTTTTCCTACCGGTGATCCTAAAGTGACACCCGTAAAGCCAGGGGGAGGCGAGGTGTGTGCTGATCACACACCACACTGACTATGAGAGCTGTGGCCATCCCAAGTGGCCTGTCTCTGGGTGTCAGCCCAGCCACGCGTGCCCATCGCCTCCAGTCAAAGCGCTGCTACGGGTCAGTCGGCTCAGCCCGCACATGCTAGGGACACACTAACTGCCCCATGCCGGGGAAGTGTCTGGCTTGCGACAGTCTTGCAGCCCACTGAGATGCCCACTCACTAGCCTAGGTTGCCCATGGTTGCTACTGGTTGTGTCCGGCTGTGCCGTGGTTTGACAGCCCAGCTGGGGGGCTGCAGGGTGAAGCTGTCTGCCTTGGCAACTGAAGCCCGAGAGCTAAAGGGTTGAGACCTCTGCTCCCATGGACCTTTCACCCTTTCCTGGGGCAGGCCTGGGCATGGCCGGCGCAGGGACTCTTGGAGGCATCTCTTCAGGGCCATGACCTCTCTCCCCACCCTCCCAGCGGCCCTGTTCCTGCTGCTTGAGATGACAGGTGGAAAGAAGCTGGACAGGGCCAGGCTTTCCAAAGTGCTCCATTCCCATTGTTCTGAAGTGGGAGACGGGGGAGGGGGAGTTCTCCATTGTTCTGAGTGGCGGGGGAGGAGATTTCCATTGTTCTGAGTGGCGGGGGAGGAGTGCTCCATTGTTCTGACTGGCAGAGGAAGAGTTCTCCGTGGGGAGTGTGACAATTCAGGTGCCAGCAACGGGAATGTGTGACAGATCTTCCATCCCAAGTGGCCTGTCTCTGGGTGTCACCTGGCATACCCCCGTCCCCCGCACCAGCTTTCAGATACCCCGACCATCTCTGGGCTGCTTTGCTGATCCCCTGGGGGGATGCCTCTCTACCAGACCCAGGCTGCGTTCCCACCTCTCACCTGGGGATGGCGTCCTGGCTCCCAGCGTCTCTGGAACCCCTGCCCAGTGCCATGTTCCCACTAGGGCTCTCTGGGCTGCTGGGGAGGAAAGTGGATGGAGGGGATTCTGTGGAGCTGGGCCAGCTGGGATGTTGGGCAGCAGAGTGCCAGACCCGATGGGCCGCCGCTCTGTCTCTGCTTTCCCTCCTTTCCAAGCGGCTGTTTGGAGGACAAAGCCAGTTTGCTCACTAAGCCCTGGTCTACACTAGGGAGCTATTTCAAAATAACTCCCTTTATTTCGAAATAACAAGTGGAGCGTCCACACTACCAAGCCCGTTATTTTGAAATAAGGGTCTGGTTATTTCAAAATAATAATTCCTGCTTTTCACGAGGAATAACGCTCGTTTGAAAATAGTTATTTTGAAATAACAGTTGTGTGAACACTCCACTGCTGCTCCTTAGAAATAACAACTCCCCAGAGTCAGTCAGAGTAATTACTCCCCAGTGCTTCCTGTAAGTCGAGGTAGTTCTCTTGGATCACATTAAGGGAGCCTGCCTCGGCTTAATTTTGAGGCCTCCCTATAGTGTGGACACACTATTTCTAAATAGTTATTTTGGGAGTTATAATTTTGAAATCGGTTATTTTGAAATAATTTCCTAGTGTGGATGTGCCCTGAGTGCCCAGCAGTCTGCTGGCCTGTGCTGCCAGGGGGTCCGGCATCTGGGGTGCCCGCTTGCCCACGGTTCCCCACATTGCTTTGTTCACTCCTATGTCTGGGGAGGCTGCTCTGCGGTCTAACCACTGGACTTAGCAAACATTCTCTGAGGAGGCGCTGGGGCCAGTGTTCCCCCTAATCTTTTCCATCCATGTGTGGAATAATTGTTATGTGCACCAAGGCATGTGCACCACCAGGAGACACAAAACCTAGCTGTGGGTGCTGTGCTCATTCTCTGGGCAGTTGCACAAAGGCACAGCATACAGGGAACAGTGGCTGTGGCAGGTGATTCCTGACCTGGACCCTGTCTGGTCACTACACCCGTGGCTGCTCTGGAGAGGAGCTGGGCTCGGCTAGCAGCAGAGGGAGGTGGTGTGTGCTGAGGTGCAGTTTGAAAGTGTTCTCTTGCATCGTTTGTATCTAACCATGGGCTGGAGGAGGGAGGGCGCGTGTGTGTCTGTCTGTCTGTGGAGCTGTCTGGTTTCACGAGGTTTGCTCAGTGCTGAGAAATGAAGTAAATCACTGCCCGGCTCCACACTGGGATCCCAGCAGAGCCCACTGTGCTTGGGAACGAATGGACATGCAGGACCTGTCAGAATGGCTGGGATCTGCGCTAGAGACCGCACTGCCTGGGGCGGGCGGCCCACGCCCTTCTGCATCCCTGCAGGCTTTCCAGTCACAGTGACTCTGCCCCACCCTGCCTCAAACTTGCCCCTGCCAATGGGTTTGGCTCTTTGGTGGCCTTGTGCCAGGGCAGATCTCAGACCCGTCCCTGGGCCGTCACCAGTGACTAGGGGTGGGGGAAGCGGCTCCGCCTCCCCTTAAATATTTTTGAGAGTTCAACATGTCTCAAACGGGGACAAAAAGTCTAAATCTTCAAAATATTTGCAAACCAAAACATCCCTGAAAGCATTCCCCTTTGGGTGACTGGAAATGTTGTGGTCTCCCTCCTCCTTTTTTTTTTTGTCTAAGTTTAAATTTCAGAACAAAATGTCATTTTGAATCGGGAACATTCAGATTTTTGGTTCAGAAAACATCAGAACTGAACACTTCAGCAACGTCCATTCTCTCCCCATCTCTCGGAGTTGGGAGGCTCATCGGCTCCGGCCCTGCTTCGCCAGCCGCTTGGGTTCCAACCAGCCAACAATTTTCCATTTAAAAACATCTGACTGAACAATTCACACCAGTTGCAGCAGGATCCTGCGGAGTGGGAGCCCCTGCTCCCGGCAGGACGGAGCTGCTGGTGAGAGGGGCTGGGGCCACTTCTGGTGATGGGCGGGGAGGGGGAGACTGCAAACAGAAATGACTGGGTGCAGGAGCAGGGGGCGCGTGATGGCTGACATGGGTTGTGCTGTGAAACGCCATTCGCTTTGCGCAGAGACCCTGCTTGCCCAGCGTGCGCCAGAGTTGGAGCTGCTACCTGCGCTTGTGGTGCTCCCTCCCCTTTTTCCTCCTGTTAGCCCTGCCAGAGCACCCGTGCTCAGGCAACCAGACTCTTTCTCGTGTGCCGTCCCCAGAAGGCGCTGGGCCTGGACTGGCATGTGGACCTGCTGTCTGGTGGGCAGAGAGCTGGGTGCTCATCTCCCCGGCTGGGTTTGCAGGGCGGTCATTGGAACCCCCCTTCCCTCTGGCAGAGCACATGCTCACGAGGGGACGGAGCCTCTTCTTGGATCATTTTCAGGCGGCAGTCGGAGCCGCATCTGGGAGCTTTCTGCAGCTCTGCAGTCTGAGCTGCTGCTTGCAATCCGGGGCAAAGAAGAACTGGGGAGGCCACGTGTACTGTAGCCAGAGGCGTTACATGCCCAAATGCAGGTCTGGGGACTCTGCGGCCTGCATTAGTAGCACTGAGCATGCTGCCTCCATGCTACGTCCACTAGACCCCCAAGCCCAATTGGCAGAGCACCCCACCTCCCTCAGGGCAGCAGGAATGGTGGGTGCTTGCACCTCAAGTGACTGTGTGAGTGGGGGTGTGGCAGGTTCTAGTCTGTTACCTGGACAGGTCCAATATTGGCTCTCCATCCCTGGGCCTCATGAAGGAGGAGGGAATGGTTAGCCCCTTTGGATGGATAGAGAAACTGAGGCATGGAGCGGAGAAGGGTCATCTAGCCAACGAGCGGCAGCGCTGGGACTAGAAGGCAGATCTCCTGAGTCCCAGCCCAGTGCTCTGTCCTTTGGGCCTGCGAGCACCATTGCTGCCCGAAGGACTACCGCTGGCCTGCCTGGCTGCTCCGACTCTGGCTGGCTGGGCACTGAGCCTTGTGCACCTGCTGCTCCCACAGGCACCCAGCTGATTCTCTGGCTTGGTGGAGACGCCCCTTCCCTGCCGTGCAGCCCTGGGTGTCTGTGCTCGGGGCTGTACGTCCAGCGCAGCCAGGACCGCCTCGGGGGTGTTTCTAGCAGGGGGCACCCTCTCAAGGCCAAACAGGAGAGAAACTGCCTCACCCTTCCCCACAAGTGCAGGCCTCTCCGAGCAGGAGTGATGTGGTCGGAGAGCAAGATGAGCAGCCAGGGTCCCATGCTCAGCTCTGCACAGACTTAGTGACGAGCCTGCTCCGGTTCCCATTGGCCCCAGGGAGCTAGAGGGGCCAGGGATGGAGTTTTGGGCAGGTCCCTTCCCCCTCTGTAAAATGGGGCTCATGACACTGCCAGACTCCACCACCCTGGAGCTGAGGCTTTATTAGGGATGTAAAATCCTGTTTAATTGGTTAACTGGTTACATCGTTGAACTGGTAAAAGGGGACATGGGCAGGGGGAGGGGCCAGCCAGAGCAGCCCCTGCTTGCGGGGCTCCTGGGCTCCTCACGAACAGAGGCCGCTCAGGATGTCAGAGCGGCTCCTGCCTGTAGCGGGCCCTCCGCAGGGCAGGAGTAGCCACCTGCTGTGGGCAGGTGGGAGACTGCTCCAGCCCCCACTTATTAACAGTTAACTAGAACCGGTAAACCTCCTGGTTAACCTTTCACATCCTTAGCTACCATCCCAGTACCTGTGAAGTGCAGGAGAAGGACCTTGGGGACATGTTCCATCTGCCTCTTCATTGGAAGTTTCCCCCACTCTCCCTTTCCATTAGGAGTCTTGGCAGCGGGCGCTGCTTGGAGACGGGTGTGTACAGAACAATGGATCCTGGATAAGAACTCCCATGCTGGAGAGGGAACAAATGATAAAGCAAGGCAATACTTCCGGCCAATGCGTCTTCCCTGTTAGAGCAACGCTTTGTCAAAGTCCGTGGGAGACCTCCCATGTGCTTTGGAGGCTCCTGCAGGATTACGGCTCATGTCCGTGGGGTGCACCCGTATGCAGAATCCCCTCAGGGCTCCATGTGGGCACAGGGGCTGTAGGGTCAGGGCTGCTGCTTTCCAGTGGACTGTCACCACAGTGCAGGAAGGAGAAGGGGCATGAGGTCTGTGTCAGCTTGCAGTAATGAAATGCCCAGCCCGAGGAAAGGGCCTGTCCAAAGGGGAGAGCAGGCGCCAGTGGGAAATGGAAAGTGTGCCCCTGATTGGCTGTGTCAGGATGGAGAAAAGTGAAAGGTTAGTTCCTATAGATGTGAACCCTTCAGTGCAGGGAGCAGCTCTCTGTTCTGGTTGTGCAGCACCCAGGACCTGGTCTGTGGGTGGGGCTGCTGGCAGCGATAGGAATACGAATGAGTGGAATAATAATATGGAACTCGCCTGTCATGTTTCTCCATCATGAAGCGGCAAGTAAGTACATATGCATGTGTGGGTGTTTTCTCCTTGTTAATCTTCCTTTAGAAACACAAGGTACTGGTGTCTCCTGGGTTTGCTAGAGGACTTGTTGGATGTCTTGGATGTGGCTTGTGAGCTTGTGGCTGTGTAAAATCAGGGGAGCGTGGGTTTAATCTTTAACAAAGACTTCTTTTCTCCTAAGTGTTTCTCACACACTTGAGTTAAATTAACAACCCCCAGCCAAATCCAGAGCCAAAGATTTATAAAGAGAATAAAATAATAACCACCTGGCCTCTGAAATACCAGGGTGTTTCTGATGTTTTATCACCTTTTAGAGTTTATCACCTTTCAGAGTTTTTCATGAAAAAACAAGGCCTGAATTTTGGCACGTGAGGGTTCTGGTCCCCCTAGACAAGAGCAGAGCTATTGCTTTGTTGGTGCTAGCAGCAAGTGCAGAGTAATGCTTGCTTGGCCATGGGTGCCTTATTGTTTTAACTAAAAAACAAACATGGAAATTAGTTGTCAAAACCTGTCATGGACGCTTTCAATCTTCCTGTTCCACAGGCGGCGTGAGGGGAACAGGAGCGGAGCAGTTGACCCAGCTGTGCCGCAGGCATGTGGTGCTTTGTGTTCTTGGGGTTTGGCTGAATTGTGTGGCGAGTGGCTGCTTGTGGCATGCAGCGAGTTAATATGACGGCTGGCTCCTTATGGTCTGTGGCTCCTGAGTTCCTCTTGCTTTTCCAACCTGAGACCTTGCCACAGCACAGGGTTATGCTGGACTTGGACAGGGCTCATGTGTGAGCAGCGGACAAGGAGGGAGATGAATGAGGCCGGAGCCCCTTTTCCAGTAAGTTACCCACTGCGCTGAAGGGAGCAATTGAAGTGACCTGCCCTGTGGCACCCGTGTATCCAGCTGACACAGGCACCCTTCTCTTGCCTTCGCCATGGGGATTTGGGAACACTTCATCACTTCTTTGGTTCTCCCTGCTCGGAAAGCCTTTGCCAGGCAGGGGGATTTTCTCGGTGCCTTGTGGCCCTGATTCCTGCTTAAAGTAGCATTAGGCTCAGGGGCGACTGGCTTAGAATCTCCCACTTCTCTCCCCTAACACCTGCAGCACTGGCCCCTGCAGACGTGCGGCCCTGGCAGCAGCGAAACAGAATCTTGGAAAGAGACATGAGGGATGTTTAAACTAGGGATGTTAAGGACTAGTCGACTATGCGATAAGCAAATGCTTATTGGATCGTTGAGAGGATAGTCGACTAATCGCACCCCCCCTTGCTTCTTCTATCAGATAGAGGCAGCAAGGTGAGGGGGGAAGAGGGGGTACTTCAAAGCAGCAGCACCTCACAGAGCTCGGGGACCCAAGGATCAGAGGACAGAAATACCACTGAGTCCTGGCCCCTGCTCACCAGCAGATGTCAGCAGAGAGCTCCCTTCCGGATGGAGCGGCGAAGGGCCACCCAGGCTAGTGAGTGAGCTGCATGAGTGGCCATCCTGCATCTCAGGGGGCCCCAAGATTATCATAACCAAGATGGCCTCCCATAGGGTAGTGGTTGCGCACCTAGAATGTGCAGCGTGAGCTGACTGAACCGCTGCAGCGGGAACGCCCGTCTCTGGCGGCCCATGTCGTGTGCAATCTGCACGCCCCTCGCTTCCCGTGCCCTGGCATTACGTGCGTGGCGCTTTAACACTGGCAGGGCAAAAACTGTGCAGGTGAAAACAGGCGGAATCTGGCAACCCTGCAAAAACGTTGCGCGCGCTGCACACAGAACCTCCGATGGGCCACGTCTGGCCTGTAGGCCGCCGGTTGCCATGGAGACTCGATCCAGTCCTGATTCCAAAGCTCCTCTAGGGTGTACTTCCCCTGTTCATCCATAGAGGTCAGTAGAGAGCTCCCAGCTGCCAAGGGACTCAGGCCACAGGGTTTATAAATACTTGGGCTTGTTTCTCCCAAAGGTGTAAGAGCTCCATTGCCACTGGGGGAAGTTTAGCATTGCAGTGGGCAGGTGTATATAAGGGGCCGGGATTAGAACTGTTCAACCACGTATCATGAGCCCTGTACTGTTGACAGCTGATGAGAATCCTCCTGTAGCTGGAGTGGTAAGGGGCTGGGCTTTTGGACCAGGAAGATCCTGGCTTTGTCCCAGCAAAGTTCTGATTGTTCATGGTGAGCAGCAAAATGACAACTGTGAAGTCCTGCTTGGCCACAGATTTGCTACAGTCTCGTGTTTCCCAGGTGCAGGATGACTCATTTCACCAGATGATGGAGGCTGAGGCTGTCATGTGGCTGGCACTTCACCTGGGCTATTTCTGAGCCACTGCTCCCGGGCACAGCCATGCTGTTCTCTGGGCTCTAAGGCCACATGGACTCGGGGAGAGCCCCGTTACTTCTTAGGTGCCATCTCTCTCTCTGTAGGAGAATCTGCTGCTGTTGCCTGGCCTCAGAGAGTCCAGTTTAGGGCTACTTTCCTCCTGCCATGCCATGGGCATTGCAACTCTCCACGGACACTCTCCTGCCTCTTCCATGCAACCCCAGCACCCCCAGCCCACACCACCGGACTCGGGCTCCTGCTTGGGATGTGATTGATCAGCTTCTGATGCCTATGTCCCTGCATTGGCTGACTTCTTGATGCAGTGGGAGGGTCTGTTCCAAGACTGTTTTGACCAGCAGCTGTCAATCAGGGCATTTGATGGACAAGACAAGCTGCTCACCCCAGCAGCACTGGAAAAGCTGTCAAGTCAGGACTTCTCCCTGAGTCTGCCCTGTGGTGGTGTCCATGAATCAAGACCACTGTGCTGGCCGCTTGACTCTTATTCCCCCTCCCCTCCCCCACAGGACTATGCCAGGAACGGCAGATGGCACCCCTGCACCTGGTAGGGCATGTCTTACCTGCCTGCCTCCATCTCTGCAGCTGCACCAGCCTGCCCTGTCCTAGACCCACCCCTCAGTGCCCGTATCTGGCTCTTTGGAACATCATTAATTCCTCTTTGCACCAGCACAAGCCCGTGGCCTCTTGTCCCTCCCCAGCCCATTAACTCAGGGCAATGGAGGGATTATTTTAAGCATCAGCTGCAGCTGGTTCCATCTGTGTCTGCTTCCCGTAGCATCTGACTCCCCGAAACCTCTTCCCCTCTGTGGCTAGGGCAGCACAATCCAGCCCCGTTCAGATGCTCAGCTGATGTGGTCGAGGGTTTTCTTTTTTCTTGAAGGCAATCTAAGGAGAGTTGATGAGTTAGTGCTGCCTCCCAGGGACCTGCTCAGAGGAGGAGGTTTGGGGGAGAGATGTCAGAAGGCTTTCTGGCTCCTGGAAAGGTAGATGGGGCAGTTGGTGCTGAAGGTATGGGCTCTGCCAGCCTGTGACAGGCTGCTTTAAGTGATCTGGGAGGCTGTGACTGAGGCAGCCCCAGGCAATGTTCCCTCTCATCTTTTCCATCCATATGCGGAATAATTTTATGTGCACTGAGGCATGTGCGAATGTGCACCACCAGTGGAAACCAAAGACCTAGCTGGGGGGAGTTCTGCTAATCAGCTGGGTGGCATTTGAATCTCTCCTGAGCAGCTGCGCCAATGCCCAGCTTACCGGGAACACTGGCTCAATGTACCAGTTGCAGAGGGGCTGGAGCCGATGATGAGCATGGCTGGGATTTGTAGACTGTCAAAAATGCCCTGTGGGGTACCTTCAGACTCTGCTAAATCCATCCTGTCTGGGTCCACGGCCCCCTGCCTGCCTCGGGCCCACCACAATGCCCTGCCAATGTCCAGTCTTCCCCTCCCCTGCCCACGTCCCAACTCGGGCCCATCACAGCCCCTTGCCCACGGACCTGCCTTTGTGTCCTCTGTCCCCACATGGGCCACCCCTGCCCCAGTGAGTTCAGCTGCAGCCCACTGGGGAGACTTGAGGCCACTGCACGAGAAGGTGGAGGGCAGGGAGAGGGTTGCTGTTGCAGGAGCAAGACGTGGAGGGTGGCTCTGTGGTGGAAGGGAACGCTGGTCGTTCACACGCCACCCCTCTGAGGCGGCTTACCATGGAGAACACACTCACCGTCCTCTATAACAGCCCTCACCATAGCTGAAGACTTAGCAGCACCCCTCCGCTGTCGTTCCTCCACCTTTAACGTGCCCAGGGGGGTTCACCATCCCTTTGCTAGGTCAGGTTTTCGAAACCTTTCATACTGGTTGTTGCTGTCCTCTGGACGCTTTCCAGTTTGTCCCCGTCTTTTCTGAAGTGGGGCCCAGAGTTGGATACAGGACTCCAGTGGAGGCCTCATCACAGCCATACAGAGCAGGACCGTTACCTCCTGCGTCTTCCATGCGACACTCCTGTTGATACATGCCAGAATGAGATTAGCCTTTCTCTGCTTGTTGTTGACTCATATTCACATCAAGATCAACAACGTGATGCAGTTTCAGAAAAGGCTAAAATCGTTCTGGGGTGAGTATAATATATAGTATATAATTACCCGCACCGTTAAAACATTTATGCCCTATTTCCAGTCTGAATTTGTCTAGCTTCAGCTTCCAGCCACTGGCTCGTGTCGTGCATTTCTTTGCTAGATTCCCATTGTCAAATATTTGTTCCTCTTGTAGGTACTTACAGACTACAGTCAAGTCCCCCCGTTCACCTTCTCTCTGTCAAGCTAAATAGACAGAGTTCCTGGGGTCTGTCACTGGAAGGCAGGTTGTCTGATCTTACAGTTTTTGTGGTTCTTTTCTGAATCCTCCAGTTTACCACCATTTTTCTTGACTTGTGGGCACCAGAGCTAGACACAGGACTCCAGCAGTGGTCACACCAGGACCTGACAGAATAACCTCTTTGCTTCTCAAAAGTCCCTTGTTCATTGAGTTAGCCCTTTCGGTCACAGCATTGTCCTGGGTAGCTCACGTTCAGCTGATTATACACCATGAGCCCAAATCTTTTTCTGGGTGCGTGCTTCCCAAGAGAGAGCCCCATCCTGTAAGTGTGGCCGACAGTCTCTCTTCTAAGAGAGACTGTACAACACCATATTGACTGGTACATGGACAAGTAACCATATTAAAATAAACAGTCTACAACCTATCCCGGAACATGACCCCTCACTCTCAGAGGCCTTGGGGGAAAGGCCTGTTCCCTCTTACAGACAACCCCTAACCTTAAACGAATTATTTCCGGTAACCATGCAACACAGCTACATCATCATCATCCTGGAACCCATCCCTGTAATCAACCCCGCTGCCAACTCTGCACACACATCTATACTAATGATTTCATCACTGGACCCAATGACATTGGCCACCAAATCAAAGGCTCATTTAACTGCACATCCACTAATGTGATCTATGCCAGCAATGTCCCTTTGCAATGTATATTGGCCAAATCGGACAATCTGTAGGAGGGGAAAGAATTAATGGACACACATCAGATATCCGAAAAGGTAACACACAAAAGCCTGTTGGAGAACACTTTAATCTGCCTGGACACTCATTAATGGATCTCCAAGTCACTGTTTTGTTTCAGACCAATTCCACAAGCCAAATACACAGAGAAGGATTGGAACTTAACTTCATTCACAAGTTTAATTCTTATACTAATGGTCTAAACAGGGATACTGGATGGCTCACAGGCTATCTTCCACCTTTTAATAACTGAACCAACCAACCAAACAATGGAGGTGCTAATGGTTCTTAACAGACTCCTGTAACTACTTGAACTATCCACTCACCATCTACATGTTTTGTTAGTCTTTGAAGTGCTACTAGACTAATTTTTTAAAAGCTTTATCTACTCACAGTCTCTCTTTTTCTTCCTCCCTCCCCTTTTTCTCCCCCCCATTCCCTTGTTTGTCCTTGTATCTGGACTCATTATACTCCGGTCATCTGAAAAAGTGGGTTTTGCCCATGAAAGCTCATGATACCATCTACATGTTTTGTTAGTCTTTAAAGTGCTACTAGACTATTTATTGTTTTTTAAGTTTTTCATATTAAAACACACAGGGCTTGCTTGCATCCTGCGTATAAAGTTATCTGGATCACACGAAGTTACCCTTCCTCTTCCCTGTTTATTATTCTCACAACTTGTGTGTTAACAGAACCTTCACTGATAACATTTGCATATTTCTTCCTGTGTTTTGATACAAATATTAAATAATGTAGGGCCTAGAAATGGTCTCTGTGAGACCCAACGAGACACACCTATTTGATAATGATTTCCCGTTCACAGTCATATTTTGAGACCCATCAGTTAGCCAGCTATTAATCCATTTCCTGTGTGACGTGTTAATTTTATTCTGTTCTAGTGTGTTTTAATCAAAACATGTGAAGTGCCCACTCAGACACCGTACACAAGTCTAATATATTAATATCCTTATCAACCAAAATTGTAATCTCATAAAAAAAGGGTATGAAGCTAATTTGACAAGATCTATTTTCCATAAACCCATCTTCATTGGCATTGATTATATTACCTTTTTTTAATTCTCCATTATGTCCCATATTGGCCGCTCCATTATCTTGCCTGGGATCAATTTTTGAATGACAAGTCATCCCATTTATTCTTCTTAAATATTGGCACCATATTTATCTTTCTTCCAGTCTTCTGGAACATCCCTACAGTTCCAAAACTTATTGAAAATCAACATTAATAGTCCTACAAGTTCCTCATCCAGCTCTCTTGAAACTCTTAGCTACAAAGTTATCTGGCCTTGCTGATTTAAAAATGTCTAACCTTAGTTAATAGCTGATGTTTAACATCCTCCTGAGATACTAGTTGAATGGAAAAATGTTACCGTATGATATATCACATCATCTGTTTTACCGAAGCATAGAACAGAAATATTTATTGACTACTTCTGCCTTTTTTGCGTTACTGTTGATAATTTCACCATTTCATCTAGTAATGGACAAATACAATTCTTAGGATTCTTTTTCTTTACAATACACTTAAACTCTTCCTTATCGTCCATAACTCCACTGGCAATAGAATAGTCCCTGTGTCCTTTTGTTTCCCTTATCATTTTTCTGCAATTCCTAGCTCAACCTTCTTACTCAGCTATGGGTCCATGGCTTTTTGGGCATCTAATAAAGTGTTCTAAACCAATTTCCAATTATCATTCTCATTTTTCTGATTAAATTTTTTCTCCCAGCTGATTTGGCTCATAATTATTCTCAGTTTTGTGAAATGGTCCCTTTTAAAGCACCAAGTATAAAAATTACTGGTCTGGACTTTATTCTATTTACACATTACAAAATAAGTCCTGACTATTAGCAATAGAACACATATTAGTAAGGAAGCAGTAGCAGCCTCATAAACCTCTCCTTTTGATCCTAGCTACTAAAAAGAGACAAAGACTATTTCTGCATTGGTGTGGGTTATGCAGGCACATAATTTGGCACGTACCTTCTAAAAGGCAGAGTGGGAAAATGGACAAGACTGGGCTGTGCTGTACTGGGTGCTCTGGTCAAACAAACATTGGTCAGGGATGATCTAATGGTGCTTGGTCTTGCCATGAGTGTAGGGGACTGGACTTGATGACCTCTCGAGGTTCCTTCCAGGCTGAGTAGCCTGTAATTCAATGGTTCTATGAATGTAGGCACGTAAAACTGCTTTGCATTAATGTCAGTGGCTACGCAAGGGCCTGGGTGAATTGAAGCCATAAATATCCAGTCCTTTTTAAGCATCATGCCAAGCTCTTGGCTTCTGTAATACCCTGAGGCAGTGAGTTCCACAGATTTAATATTACGGCCTATATTCTCTCTGAGCCTTGTTTAGTAGAAATCAGCACGTGTGTTTGGGGAACCATAGTCTCTGATGGCCCTAGTGTAAACTAGACCCTCCTAGGGGCTGCTCCATCTTCTGCTGTTAATCTGAGATCCCTGTGCGGTTGTGTCTTCTCTGGTGACAGATGAAGGGTGTGGCTGGTGCAGCAGTTGGCTCTGCAAGGGAGATCCTCTCTGTTAGGGGGATTATCTGCTGCCTGGTTGTGGCTCCCCTCCCCCACCTGAGCACAGCAGGGCTGGGTGGCTTTGGGGCACCTGGCCCACCATGTTTAAAGACTCCCCTTGCACTGATTCTCACTGCTCTGCCTCTTTAATTCCTAAGTTGAGCCATTGCTCTTGTCTCCAGAGGGCACACAAGACAGATGTTCTTCTCTGCGCTCTGTCTCCCTGGGAGCCAGCAGCATGTTTCAAGTAGGCGTTTGCAGCCGGAGCTGTTCTGGGGCGGCTGCTCTGCGGCTGGGGGCGGATGAAAGTCCAAGCTCCTCTGTGTTTGGCGCGAGCTGCTTTCGCTGTGTTTGAAAAAGGAAACTCTGAGAGCTCCTCAAAGGCTCCCTTGGCACCGGGCTCCTGACGACAGAGGGAACCAAGCCTGTGCTTAATGCTGTGCTGCGTCTAATGACCTGCCTACTCCCAGGAGCTGTGGGGAAGGCAGCACGGGCTGCCTACAAATCCGCCAGATCAGTAGACGTGGCTTGAAATCTGAAAGCCTCAGATCCCGCTGGCTCCAGTCCCCACGTAACAAGGGGGGAGGCGAGGCAGGGCCTTGAAATGGCACCTGAGTGTGTGGGGGGGTGGTAACTGAATGCAGGGGTCAGAATCACTAGTAATTTCGCAGGCCAGGGCAATGTGCTGTCTGGTGCGGATCAGCGGCTCTGACCCGGGCAGTCTTTAGCTGATAGCCCCAAGAGGTGGCGGTGGTGGGGGGGCGGCCAGGCCCAGGCCCAAGCCCAAAGGCAGGGGCTGGCTTGGGCTGTTCTTCTCACCCCCCTGCTGGAGGCTAGGAAGTGCCTGCCCTGGGTTTGCCCCTAGGAAGAGCTGCAGCCCTTGAGCCCCGCAGGGCAGGAAGCCGCTCTGCATAAGAAGGGCCAATCCTGCCTGGGTGCAGAGCCCTGGGACTCAATGTCCTTTTGGGATCCGGTATGTATGGTTGGGGGTGAGCACTTGGCACATCCCAAGAGGGAGAGGCTCCAGGACTGTGGGGTGTGACTTGGAGGAGGCATGGTGCTGTGATGCTGCGGGTGTGTGAGAGAGACAGTCACACACACACACACACGCTCACACTCTGCTGTCTGGACAAAGGGATCAGCTCGTTCCAACCCATCGTGTTCCAGCATCAGCAGTGGGTTTCCACGGGTCTGTAAAGTTACTCTGGGGGCCTGGGCCTGGCTGGAGTCGGGGTCACCCCACAGCCCATTGGACTGAATGGCTCCGATCCTTCTCACAGCAAAATTCCCCCCGTGGAGAAAATAAAATTGGTGGAGTCCAGCCTTGGCCCTGGCATTCGGGCTGCAGGGGCCACTTAATCTCCCTTCAGTCCTGGAGCTGCAGGCCTCTGTGCTAGCTTTGCTGCCAGGGCGCCAGCCTGGCATGTGGAAACCCAGGCTCAGTTTGCAGCCCTGCTGCAAATGCCCTCTGTGAGCCCTTGGCTGAGTCACTGCATTTCTCCAGGCATTGCGAGCTGCCGTGTCTGGCTGGTGCCCCCAGCCCAGGCGCTCGCTGGGGCAGGGACTGTCTCTCTGCCTCTGTGCAGTGCCTGGTGCGACTGGGCCCAATCCTGCTTGGTGCCTCCAAACACCGCTCGAATACAAACCTGCAGCCCCACACCGGCCTCTTGGCACAGAACCGCCCCCCAACACCACAGCAGCTGGGTGGCCCAGACTCCAGTGTATTTATCCCCCCCCATGCAGTGGGGCAGGGCTAATGCCACGGTACTAATGGAAACTGAGGCTCCAGGAGCCTGCCCAGGGTCACACAGCAAGTGTGTTGTCTGGGCCCCTGGCTAGTGCCTGACCACTAGGACCAAGCTGCTCCTGTCCCGCCAGGGCCCCTTGGGCCAGTTGTTGCCCTGCTGCTTTCCCTGGTTGGGCTCCACTGGGCAGAGCCAAGGCTCAGAGCGCGTCTGCTGGAAGGTGCAGCGTGGTGCTGCGGGCAGCCGGTGCACTCTGCTGGGGCAATGCACCATCACCTGCTTCACACCCGCTGCAGCTGTTTGAGGAACCGCCCTGCGGCTCCGCTCTGGGCCAGAACAAGTTAAGGAGACTCCTGCTAGCACCTTGGACAGCTGCCATTATCCTCTGCAGCCAGCGTAGAGCCGAGGTTGCAGCCGGGTGTTGGCAGGCTGCTGTGGGCAGTGGGAAGGGAATGGGGCAGGAGCTGTGCCAGGCCGGCCTGGTCCCTGCCATGTGACTCCCGCACAAGGGGCACGCTTTATGTTTCTGTAGCCCCCCTTGTGTATCCCATACGCCATCCCTGCTGCACTGTGGTGTAAGGCTGCCACTAGGGAGTGCGTGTGCATGGGGGATGAAGGGTATGGGCATGGGAACGTGCACTGCATGGAAAGTGCCCTGGCTCTTGGCTGGCTGGGACCGTGGTGCTTGATGGTCTCAGCACATGCAGTAAATGCGGCGATGCCAGCTCTCCAGCCCAGTTTGAGCTGTTAATTGTTTCTATCACAGTGGTGTCGAGAGGCCCAACTGGGATCAGGGCCCTGTCATGCTCCTGCACAGACAGAGGGAGAGCTCAGCCCAACCAGATAAAGCAAAGGCAGGGGCCTTATCCTCCAGCTCTGACAGGGGCAAGGCCTTGCCCAAGGATAGCCAGGGAATTGGTGGCAGAGCTGGGAATTGAGTCCAGCTTTCCTGAGCCCTGGCCACTGCTTGAAAGACATGCCTGGCTGTGCACTGTTGCAGCAAGATTGAATGGAGATTCCCTCCTGCCTCTTGAAACTGCCCAGGCTCCAGCCCAGCAGCCCTGGTAATTGCCCCCAGCAACAGGGAGGGCTGAGCTAACACATGGCATCAGGAAATTGAGGTGTTTTGTGCTTGGATGGCTGCACCACCCTTCTGCTGCCCAGGGATGGTTAAGCTGTGTGGACACTGGGGGGTATCAGCAGAGCTGGGAGGGGGCCCAGGAGTGGTAGAGCAAGGGCTGTGTGTGGGCACTGAGGGGCTGGGATGCCCTGATGGGAATAGCATGTGGCTGTAGGCTTGGGGCACTGAGAGAGGTTGTAGGGGGGGGAAAAGCATGAACAACAGGTGGGGTGGGTGGCTTCTTACCTTAGACTTTGCACCAGCAGTGGTAAGTTTCCACATGGGACTCAGGGGTAATAGCCAGTGCAGCGAGCTGGGCAGGACTAGAACCAGCCACCCTGTGCTCCCCAGGCAAATGCCCTATCCATTAAACCCTAGCCAGGACTAGACCCACCCACTCCCTACCTTCAGGGTGCCCCTTATCCTGCCTCCTCCCTGCTGGGCCAGCAGGGGGGGACTAGAACCCACCCCATATGCTCCCTAGGCACATGCCATAGCCACTAAGTCACACCAGGAATCACCCCACCTGTCTACCTTCAGGGTGTCCCTTATCCTGCCCGCAGGCTGGCTGGGTGCTGACCTGGGCAAGGCGGTTTTGCAGCAGGTCCCAAAGCAGTGGGGTGGCTGGTGAAAGCTGGAGGGCCCATGGGTATTTTCCTGCTTAACATTAATTGCTTAGGATTCCTTTTTGAGGAACTTAATCTGGCGTTTGACAGGAAATGGGTCTCTCTCCCAGCTCGCTAATTGTCTAATAAATCTTTAAAGGGATAATTTTTTTAAGATATTAAAGCCCCAAAAGAAATATTTTGCCCTGTGAGGCCGATGCAGGAAATTAAAATCCCAGAGATAAACGGCGCGGCGCGGTGGCCCGCAGCGCCCGTGTGCGTGGTGCTATTCCAGGCTGCACTGAGCACAACCGGCTGTGAAAGGCCAGGCCGGCAATGACATGGTAATTAGGGTCAGATGGTAAATGCATCCAGCACCCGTTAGTCCATTTGCAGGTCCTGGGAGGGGGAATTAGGGTGTCATCCTGCTGCTGCACAGGGAAAAGGTGCCAGGCTGCGACTGAAGCAGTGATACCTGGCAGCGAAAACACTGCTCTGGCAGATGGGAGGCCTGGCTTCTATTCCTGCCTTTGCCACTGACCTGGATCACCTCGGGGACTCCCTGCATTACTCAGGGCCTCAGTTTCCCCATCAAGTCAATGGGGCTCTTGAGCTCTGCAGCTGGAAAGAGCCAGAGAAGAGCTTGGGGTCGTTCTGTATTGGAGGAAAGGCCCCGAGATGAGCTAATTCTTCCCAGTTAGAGTCCCCTGTAGCGGGTACAGAGCACATTGGAGTGAACGGCTCCACCAGGCCATGGATGATGGTCAGTGTGTTCCGTCCCAGAGTGGCACAGGGGCTCAGTCACAGCGGGGAGGGGGTCAGTAAGAAATGGGTTGAAAAAGCAGCGCCCTTTCCGTGCGAGGCTGTGGCCGCCTCTGCTGACCAGCCATGTGAGCGGAGAGCTCCGCGTGCGGCATTTCCCCAGCTACTGTGTGCTCGTCTCCCCTGCTGCAGGAAAGGGGGAGTCTGGGCACAGGATTATTAACCGCCCTTGTTCTCTGGAGCATGTTAAAAGGACGCGTCTGGTCTTGAAATGGACCAAAAGTCTCCTGAATTCCTGAGCTAGCGCGGGAGCTGAGCTGCTTCCCTTCCTGCTGATACTGATCAGGGCCTTTCCTGGCCCAGGGAGGGCTAGAGCTGCAAGAGATCCCGAGGGAACTAGCTGAGGTGAATTCCGCCTGTTCTAGGAGGCCGCAGGGAGACCGATTTAAGGTGGCAGGCCGTGTTTCTCAGGCGGAGAACTTGGCTCTCGGGTTAACCGAGTGTGTGTGACAGGCGTGCGCGCGGCAGAGGGAGCAGGCGCACAGGGCCCTTGTAAGAGTTGTGATACTGCACACCAGCGTGCTGGCAATCTCTCCCAGCTGCGCTGTTTGCCGTCACCTCTTCAAGCAATTGGATGCTTTTATCTCTGACGCCTGCTTGTCTGAGGCCTGTTCCTGGGGCAGGTGGGCTGTGGGTGGGAGGCGCAGGTCCCAGAGGCGGGAGGGATCCTGCTGCTGTAGGCAGCCCGTGTCTCCATGGCGCCCCGGGCAGGAGAAGCAGAGGCAGAGGCCGAGCTGTCAGGCGCTGAGCCGGCACTCGCTCTGTGGATACCAGTCAATCACGATGAAACCTAAGGCCTGCGAGCAAGGGGCCTTAGTCTGATTTACCTGTCGCCCGCAGGCGTCTGTCCAGACTTAACCCTCTCCCGGCCCCTGGGGGCACTGCGGTTTCCCTGCTCCTGTTCCATGTGGGGGTAGCCCAGCCTTGGCTGAGGGGGCCACTTTCAGGCACTGACCCCCGCAATGGGAGCATGAGCAAGCTGGGCATGGAAGCATTTGAGTAACTGAGGCCTGTGTGGAGGGGCTGAGGTGGGGGCCAGCAGAGGTTTCTAGTCGGTTTGTGTGGGTGCGCTGCGCCAGTGCCGGGAAATGGACTGGTGCAGGCCAGGCCTATGAGCAGGTACAGCATGTTCCTTGGGTGATCTTGCTCCATTTAAACCCAAGAGACACTAGGACAAGCAGCCTCCCCCTGTGGCGGAGATGTAGCAGAGATGTCCTGCCCCCCAACCCTGTCCCCTGACACCTGTGTCCTGCCTCGCGCTGCAGTGTGTGGGGTGGGGGCTCTGTGGAGCAGGGGCTTCCTCTGACAGGTTTGTACAGCCTCTAGTGGGGCTCCTCAGTGCTGCCGTAATACAGCTAGTACACCCCCCGCGGTCGTGTTCTCCCCAGAGCTGGCAGCACCAGCCTGTCCCCTCCTGGTGGGAACGCAGCTGCGCTGGGAGCTGGGGGAGGGGGGCTGCACAGCCCACCTGCCAGCAGAGCATGTGGAGTCAGCCCAGCACCGGGCACTGTGGGGATGTGCTGAGTCCCACGACGGGGGGGTCTGTAGCCTGGGTCTGTGTCTCTCTCCTGTGGACCCCACTGAGGGCTTGGGTGCATTTTGCTCCCTGCGGGTTCCTGGGGGCCCTGCAGCCACCTGGGTCTCCTGCAGCCAGGCCAGGTGCAGAGAAGACTGCCAGCCCCCCCACCCCGGTGCTTGCACTCTCTCCCCCTCAACTAAGCTAACAGCCTGAGCTCACTGCTAACCAGACCCCTCCCCGCCCCCACCCCTGCTGAGCTAAGACCTGGGTTCTCTGCTAACCAGCACCTCCTCCCCCCCCCATTCAACCCCCTCCCCAGCTGAGCTAAGACCTGGGCTCACTGCTAACCAGCATTTCCCACCCATTCACATCCCCCCGCCAGCTGAGCTAAGACCTGAGCTTGCTGTTAACCAGCCTCCCCCCACTGAGCTAAGACCTGGGCTCACTGCTAACCAGAACCGCCGCCCCCCCCCCCCCGTTCACACACACACCACCCCAGCTGAGCTTAGACTTGCTACCCAGAGCTGCCCCCCCGCCCCCAACCAGCAGAGGGCTTGAAACCCTCAGAGAGGAGAAGGGGGTGTGGGCATCTGGAGAAATCCTCCCCTTGCCTCTAAGCCTGTAGTCGGGCCTGAGATCAGGCCCTAGTTCCTGGGGAGGACTGCTTCTTCCCATCCCCCAGCGCTAGCCCTGTCCCCCCCTTCTCTGTGCCCTTCTGTGTACAGGAGAATGTGGCTGTAGCCCCTGGGCAGGGAGAGGGGTTGGGTTGGGGTGGCTGTGGGTTGTGATTAGAGAGGGGTGGTGAGTCTTGTCTAATGGGGGTCTCTGGGTTTGGCTCTGACCTACTGCCCAGGGCGTGGGGTGTTGAGGCCCCTGCAGTCCCCGTAGCTGCTGTTCTCTCTGGCTTGTGACTAGCCCAGTCCCCATGCCCTGCAGGGTACGTGTCTGGCACCTGCTCTCCTGGGCTGAGCTAGCGCTGCCCTGTGCTCTTCAGTGTGTCTGCGGGGGCCGGGGGGCACCAGTTCTCTTGCTAAGTTTTGAGCAGTGTTCTGGGTCTCTAACGTAACTCCAGCCGGGCTCCTGCCCTGCTGCTGCACCCTGGCTGGGCTGGGGCAGATGGGGGAGGTTCTAGCAGCGGCCAGGACGTGAGCCGTGCGCGGTCACCTGGCACTCACCACCAACTGCTGCCTTCTGCCTTTCAGAGCTTCCCTGCCCCAGGCACTTGCCAGGCTGGATGGCCCGGAGAGAACTGGGAAAGGCAGAGGAGGGTTTGGGGGGAGTGTGCACAGCTGGAGGAGGAAATGGGAAGGGGAATGTGCACAGCTGGAGGAGGGTATATGGGGGGAGAGTGTGCACAGCTGGAGGAGGCTATCTGGAGGGAGTGTGCACAGCTGGAGAAGGGTATGAGGGGGGAATGCGCACAGCTTGGGGAGGGGAGGAGGAAAGTGCTGATCAGACTTCGATCTGCAGAGCTGGTGCTGTTACTTTCCCAGAGTCACATGCATGGCTTGCCCCTGTCCTGCACAACACTGTGCATGTGACTCCCAGCTGCAGACTCTTCCTCTCGCTTAATACAGAACAAGCCTGCTTCTCCAGTCTGGTCCCCATGCCAGCCCATGCGTCTGCTCTGCACCTAGTGGCAAAGCCCATTGTGCCTGGAGATCTGCATGGGTAGGCTGGCAAGGCTCTGGTGGCTGGGGAGGGGGGGAGGTGTTTTTATTCCGGTGGCTGCAGTGCAGTGGGCTGCATGGCTGTGTGGTGTGTTGGATTTCTGTGTTCTGCACCTTTATCTTCTACAGAAACCACCCTGCTGCGGTGCTGGGAGACCCAGCTGATGCAGGAGAACTGCACACAAACTGCACACTTGCTCTCGCACAGAGACTTTACTTTTGTTCTTCCTTAGCTGTTTTCTTTTGTTTTCTCAAAGGCGGAGGGGTGGGGGATGGACCCTGGAGTGGCCTAGGGCAGTGCCCCTCAACTCCCAGGAGCACCCAAGAGAAATCTGGGGGTACATCAACACAACTGAAATTTGGAGAAAACTGAATTTTTGTTTTAAGTAACAGCTCAGAGCATGTGGCTGCTGTGGCTGTGGGAATCCATAACCCCTCTGCGAGCTGTGGCTTGCGCAATCAGGGCATGGCAGAGCTATGCACCCCTCCCCGTGTGGGAATGGTCCTGGCATGAGCCAGGATCCATGAATGGCTCCCCTTATCTGGCTGCGTTGGGACGCTGCTCTATTGCTCGCCTCCCCATTCATTTGTAACAAGCCTGTGCTTGACAAGAAGCAGATAAGCGGCTACTCTGTGCAAAGCCCTGTTATCTCTTTGAAGTGGGGGGGGGGGGAGCAGAAGGAAAGGAAGCCCTGACTGCACTAACCAGCCCAGAACACGTTAATCTCCATGCAGCATGTCGGGGCCTTTACAAAGTAATTAAAGAGGTTGGGTGGCAGGCGGGTGCAGCCAGCAGTGCCCCTTCCTGATGTTTGTCTGAGTCTCCACCCCCAACAGCAGCGTTGTCACCTTCCTCTGGGGAGTCAGAAAGTCTGCAGCCACCTGCGAATGGGCAGGGCTGCAGCTCGGCAAGCAACTAGTACCCTCCCCCTCTCAGCTGTGAGACCAGGCTGGCTCTCCAGCCCTGGCTGAGCACTGAACCCTGGGACCTGCCAGCCCGAGCTCTGAATGCTGAGGGGGGTGTGTGAAAGTGTGGGGTGCAGACACCTCTGAGTGCAGGGGAGACACAAAACACTGCCTGGTGGCAATGGGAAAAGAGGGTTTTATTGTGAGTCCTTAAGTCCTTCTTAAATCCCCAGCTGCTGGAGTCCAGTGACTATAGGGGAATCTCTGCTTTCATCTCAACCAAAAATGCAATTTTCCAGCCTTCATCTTGGAAATGGGGCCCGGGCAGGGCTAGAAAACATAAGGGGGTTGAGGAAACCCCAAAAGTTTATTCTTAAAAAAAAAAAAAACAACCTCTCATGACAGTTGAGGGCCAGCCTCATCAATTCTGATGGTTGGTGTTGGTCAGATTGTATCCACCCCCATTTTACAGAGGGGAAGTGAGGCACACAGCTCAGAGGGGCCAAGGTCCCAGGATGTGGCAGAGCTGGAGAAAGGCCCCCCCTCCCATCTGTCGGTATATAGCAGAGTGACTGGTCCGTGAATCTGCAGTAGGGCCAGTGGGAAACGCGGAGGGAGCCATGTTCTGTCGGAACCTGCAGTTCTGTCAAAATTGGGACAGTTTTGCTGGAGTTTCATTTTGGAAGAAAATTGGTGGCAGGGGAAGTTCCAGGCAGGGAGACATGTTGTGTTTTGGCGTCTTTGAAATGAAACTATTATCATACACTATGATGTTTAAAAACTATAAATCGGGAAAAAAATGAAACAACCCGCAATGACATTCTTCTCCCCCCGAATTTTTCTTTGTGAATTTTGTCATGTTTGTGTTTTGTTTCTATCTGGAGCTCAAAACCTTTCTCAAAAAAGACCTGCCCCGCTGCTCCGCCCCGCCCCGAGGAGGCCCTGGCTTTATAGTAACAGTGCAGGGCTCTTCTCTGACAGATAAATGCTTTAGTATCTGACCCTTGAGGTCTATAAAATCATGACTGGTGTGGAAAAAGTTAATCAGGAAAAGCTATTTATTTATTCCCACAATATAAGAACTAGGGGGTCACCAAATGAAATTCATAGGTGGCAGGTTTAAAACAAACAAAAGGAAGCTTTTCTTCATGCAGCACACAGGCAACGTGTGGAACTCCTTGCCAGAGGATGCAGTGAAGGCTAGAACTTTAATAGGGTTCAAAAAAGAGCTAGATAGATTCATGGAGGTTAGGTCCATGAATGGCTATTAGCCAGGATGGGGTATCTGATATTGGCCACTGTCGGCAGACAGGATACTGGGCTAGATGGACCTTTGGTCTGACCCAGTATGGCCGTTCTTATGTTCTTCTGTTCTCTGCTCTCCCCCAGGGGCTGGGAGCTGCCCCCCAGTCCTTTGGAGGCTGAGCCGAGCCAACAAGCTGCATGTGGGGGTAACCCAGGCTCCCTGCTCAGAGCTGATGGTCTGTCCCCCGAAGCACACCCCGTTTGCTTTCTATGTTGCTTATCCCAGGGCCTGGTTCGAGGGAGCCCAGCACTTTTCCAGACAAATTCCCCCTTGTCTGAGCTGACCCGGCTGTACTGGAGACCAAGTCCAAACAGGTGTTGGCTTGTGAGGGCCCTGCCCCTTGGAGCCCGCCAGGGGCCCACAACACAGACATGTAAAGGGCATTCAGTGGATCTTCATAACATGTTTGTCTTTCCCCCCAGGGGGCTTGATGTTCACATGGTTCCTTCTAGGGCGTTGCAGGAGTACACGCGATGGCGGGAGATGAGCACGCTGGAGGGATGGCTCATTGCTTGGGAGACATGAGCTATGAGCTAGAGGCCTCCATGGGGTCTAGAGCAGCAGGAAGGGGTCTGGTGATTAGAGTGAGGACTTCTGGGTTCTGTCACCAGCTCTGGCATGGTATGTGGCTCTGGGCTATTCAGGGCCTCGCTCTGTGCCTCAGTTTCCGCATCTGTAATGGGGTGCTAGCTCCGACCTTACGGAGTACCGACGTTTATGAAGCAAGATAAGATCCCACCATGAATCTGGTGAAACAGCAAACCTCGCCTGGTGGTCTCCTGCTTTTCCCAGCTCTCCCAGGCCTGTGCGGTCCGGGGGCAAGGTGTCGTCCTGGTGAGTTCTGTGCTGACACCTGCCAAACTGTGATTGAAAATAGTAGTAACTGAAGCACGATTTCCCCCAAACTGCCTGTCCTAGCACAAGGACCTTTAGTGAGCAGAGTGCACACGTCTTCGCTAGGTTTGTTGATTTCGAGGCCAGAAGGGGCCACTGGGATAATCTAGTCCAGGGGTGGGGAACGTTTTTGGGCCAGGGGCCACTAACCCACAGAAAAATCAATCGGGGGCCGCATACAGGTGAGAAACAAGAAACCCCCAAACCCTAAACCCTCATTGACATGGCCCCCAACTGAGGAGAAAGACACCCCATGTTCCCCTTGAACACCAGGGCGTGGGGGGGCGGTCCAGCCTAGCAGGTTTTGTGTGCTCCAGCCCTGCGGAGAACACACAGGCCAGAGATCTGCCCCAAAATAATCCCCAGAGCAGAGCTTTTAGAAAAAACTTCAGCGGGATTGAAAAATTGTCAGTGATGGAGAATCCACCACGGCCCTTGGTAAATTGTTCTAGTGATTAATTACTCCCACCATTAAAAATGTACACCCATTGCCACCCTAAAAGTGTCTAGCTTCAGCTTCCAGCCAGTGGATCATGTTAGACTCTGCTAGGCCGCAGAGCCCAGTATTAAACATTTATTCCCCAGGCAGAAACTTACAGACTGTGATCAAGTCACACCTGAAACTTCTCTTTCTTAGACTCCCTGAGTTCAATCTATTGAGTCTATCATTATAAGGCCTGATTTCTAATCCTTTAATCATTCTCATGGCGCTTCTCTGGACTCGCTCCAATTTACTAACATCCTGCTTGAATTAGCAGGGCTGGATGCGGGATTCCAGCAGCCTTCACACGAGAGCCAAATGCCGAGGTAAAATAACTTCTCTGCTCCTGCCTGAGATTCCCCCGTTTCTCCATCCCAGGATCACATTTGTTCTTTTGGCCACAGAGTTGCATTAGGAGCTCGTGTGCAGCTGACTATCCACCATGACGCCGAGTGTTCTTCAGCCTTCTGCTTCCCAGGTGAGAGGCCACCTCCCTGCCAGTAGTTCCCCCAATCTTTGTTCCCAGACGTACACATTTACACTTATCTGTATGACAGCTGCCATTGCTCACTTGTGCCCAGTTCACAAGTCAATCTAGAGCACTGGGGATCAATGATCTGTCTTCTTCATTGTTTATCTCTCTCCCCATTTTTGTGTCATTTGCAGACCTTGTAAGTGATGATTTTTATGTTCTTCCATTTCATCGAGAAAGATGTTAAATAGCAAAGGGCCAAGAACCGATCCCACTGGAAACAGAATCCGTGATGACAATTCCCCATTTCCAGGTACATTTGAAGAACGATCAGTTTTTAGTCCATTTCATGTATACCATGTTCGTTTTGTACCATTCTTCTCCTTTTAAGCAAAATGTCATGCGGCACCACATCAAATGCCTTACAGAAGCCTAAGCCTATTATGTCAACACCACTGCCTTTTATCCATCAAACTTATAATCTCTTACAATATAAAGATAAGTTCATTATGCAGAATCTATTTTCCATGGGCCCATGGTGCTTTGTGTTAATTACATTTCCCTCCTTTAGTTCTGTGTTAATTGAGTCCCATATCACTGTTGCATTATCTTGCTTGGGATCAATGTTGTGCTGACAGGCCTTTGACCCACGTCATCCCATTTACCCTTTTTAAAAATTGTTGTGATATTAGCATTCTCCCCCAGCAATCCAAGACTTATTGAAAATCAACAGTAACATCTTGGGCCAGCCACCCGGGATACGGTCCCTTTAAGTTACCCTGTGGTTTCTCATAGGCCATTAGGTGGGGTCATGTACCATGTTAGTCTGATGTGACACTTCCCTTTGCTGAGCGGTGGTTTGATCTTATCTGACTGTTCATTGGCACAGATCCTGCTCCAAGCCAGAGCTGTGCAAACCTCTCGCACACCCTGGGCAGCTGTTCACAGGTATGGTGAGAACAGGGGCGAGTCAGTTATTTTTTTGTCAAAGTCCAGGTATGATCAAGATCCAGACTCTCGAGAAAATAATTACAAATAACAGTGATGATGCTAATGAGTGAACAAAAAGATGTCTGGGTCCATTCAAAAGCCTCTAGCAGTCCAGATCTGGTCCACGGGCTGCCTGTGGACTACCCTGGAGCAAGGCCTGGAGAGCCTGATGCAGGGCATGGCAGTTTCTCCATCGGGAACCAAGCCTGGTTGATGCATCTGGCTGAGCAGCAACGGCTGGACTTTGGGCTCTGTCACCAAGTGGTGAGAGTTGGGGCTGCCTTGCCTAATGGCAGGAGTCAGTGGCTGGGGATAGAGGAACCTGGGCCCAGCCTGCTCCACCAGGTTCCAGCCCAGAGCCCTTCAAAATACTGGTCCCAGTATGTGGCCTGGGGGCAGGTGTGTATGGGCCTGTTCCAGGCCTGCCAGCGGAGGGTGGGGAAGGAGCAATTGCTCCAAGGCCTCATGTTTCAATGGGGCCTGGAACTCCCAGCCACCACTGCTGCTGGAGCCCGGACCCCTTTGAAGTAAGGCGGGAGCGCTGCTCTGCTGCTCTGTGCTGTGGCTTTGAGGGATGGCAGGGGGGCAGCACCACTCGCAGGACTGCATGGGCCCGTCCCAGTACTTGGGGCACCAGCAGCTTCTCTTCAGAAGGCTGCGGGCCCTCTCCAGTGCGTCCTGCCCAGCCTGAGCCCAGCTGCTCCCTTTCAGCCCTCCCGCCATGGGTGCATGCCCAGCAGGGGCGAGGGCCTGCCGTGTCCAGAGCAGCTCGTTAAGCCTTGCCTCCCCTCCACCCCCAAACAGCAGCTCCCAGCACCTCCTGTGGAGATGAGATGGCCCCTGGCTTAGCATTGCATTATTGGGGTTGCCAGCTCTGTGGCCCTAACGCACCCAGCGCCATGGGGTCCTGGGCACTCCCCTGATACCCCGAATCAGTAATGGACAGCGCTTGGCATGCTGGGTCCTGACTAGGGTGCTACCACAAGACAGATAATTTTGTGTTACTTTAGTGACAATGCTAGGGGTTAGAGGTGGGTTGGCTGGGGCTGCCCGGGAGCATAGCAGGGGCAGATCCTAGTGCATGTGTGTGTGTCTGGGGCGGAGGAGCCTACGGGGTGGGGGGGTGTTTAAAATGGGCTGGTTCTGAGCATTTTCTTACAGCTGTAACAAGGGCATTGCTGCTGGGGAGCAGTGTTGAGCTTTCTCATCTCTGAGGTTATGAGGGTATTAACCCTGGGAACAACTTGCCAGCGGCTGTGGGAAATATTCCAGCAAATTGGAGCCCTTGGGTCGGGACTGGATTCCTCTCCCATACAGTCTGTCTCCCAGGCATGAGTCCTTGCATGGAAATCCCTGACATGTGTGGAAAGTCAGGCTAGGTGAGCAGAGTCCCTGCCTCAGTTTCCCCATACAGACTGAGGAGAATGATACTTTGGACAAGTATCTTCTGACGTTCAGCTGAGTGCTAGGTATTAATGATTATTGTAATGGCCCCTCCTGGCCTGAAAGTCTCTTTGTGAACTTTATAGATTGTTTTCTCCTGAGCAGGCGTTGGAGGGCTGCGTTAATAGCTATTCATAAAAACAAAGTAACCAATAAAGGGGGGGAATGAGAATATGAACAGCCTGAAAAAAATGCCTTCCCCTCTCAATTAATCAGATCTCATTTTCTTTGCTATTGTGCTTAGAAAGCTATTAGCTCTCTAGTGAGTCACAGTGTCCCACGACAGAGCAGCCAAGAACGGAATGTCAAATGGGTTTTCAAAAAACCAAAAACTTGATTTTTAATTCCCCCCGCTCACCTATTTCAGGCTCCTGTTCCCCCCATCCCCCGCACTTTCCCGATCATCTTTAACTCCCGACTTCCTGCAGCACTAGAGCAGCCAGCATGTGTATGAAATAGGGCAAAGGGCTTGCAATTAAGCGTACCAAGCCACAACTGTGGCCCCAAAGCCGTCAGCACCTCCGGGGAAAAGCAGGCCGCTGGGTTTTTTTGTTTGTTTTGTTGTTTTTAAAGAAACATGCTCAGGCCTTCTGCAAATTTTGGCCCATGTACTAAACTTCAGTCCCTCCCAGCTCTTGTGCCCCACACCTGCAGCAGTGTTGGGGGCAGGTAGCTTCCTCCGTGTTGCAGGGTGCAGCCAGTGCAGAGTTGCGCTATCCTCACTCGGGCAGCCGTCCTGGGGGCCGCAGGGATTTGGTTTAACTGGCTGCCCAGGTGGAGCAATGAGGAAGAGTTGGGGACTGCGGGTGCCAAGTGTGACAGCGTTTGGGGGGAGCTGCTCTCAGCTCTGAGCAGTGACCCGAAGGGAAGCCCAGGCGCAGAAGAAGCAGGAGCTCTGGGATGCAGTGAACCTGCTTGCCTGGTCTTGCCAGTGCAATTAGCGCAGGACGGGTGCCTGTTTGCCCAGTGGAGTCCCCACCTCGGGTGTCGCGACTTGGTGCCCAGGGCTGTATGGCCACTCAGGTTTGGCCTGGCCCTCTTGACAGGGGTGGGGCTGGGCCAAACCTGAGCCATGCTGCTGTTGCAATGCCCAGAGCAGGAAGGCGAGGCCAGCCAGCCCCTGGGGACTGTGGGATGAGTGTGGTACAGGCTTGCTCTGGGACTCCTACCCCAGGGCTTCCTGCCCAACCTACCTCCTACCTCCAGAGGCAGGATCTGCCTCTCCTGCCCCAAGGGCTCCCAGCTTCCAGGGGTCAGGACCCATCCAATGCTTCTCACTCCCTGGGTCCTTGTCTCTCCTTGGGGCAGGGCCAAGAGGGGTGGGGGGAGGCTGGGGCTCAGTGGAGGAGGGTGAATGGATCAGGTGTGTGTAGGAATTTCAGGGCTAGTGAGGATTTTGCAGAGTGAGGTTCAGTGGGGGAGGGGGAATGTATAAGGGGGACACAGGCGCCCAAGGAGGCTCCCTGGCGGTAGGGGGTGGGGGGACTGGAGAAGGAGGCTGCAGTGCTTGGGAAGACCCATGGTGTCCTATGTAGTTATTTGGGGGGCAGTATTGGGAACCTTTCCACTGGAGGACTCTCAGGAGCTGTCTGGGTATTTTGAGGTGGCTGCCTCATGTGGCTGTATAGAAGTGGGGTCTAACTCCCAGCGTCTCTCAGCCGTGCGGAGAGGCTGGGACTGATGCTGTTTTGATTAATACATGCTCAGTTGAAGTGTTTTATTAATGAAAAGGTGACAAAAAGAAATAAAACAATGTTTACAGGCATAAAGCAAAATAAAGGGAAAGTTTCTGAAAAGTAAAAGTAAAAAATATAAAAAATAAAAATAGCTCTCGCCAGTGGTATGAGACGGGTGAAATGCCGGCAGAAGTGATGTGTGTTTCCTTCACGTTGTGTTGCTGGTACCCCTCAGTCCCGACCCACAGCTTTCTGATAGCTCAGCCCTGAGCACTCTTCTCCCTCCCCGCCCCGCTGGTGCCCCTCAGACCTGCCCCTCACCCCTTCTCTCCAAGCCCTAGCCCCCTTCCATGCCCCATCTCCACCTCATATTTAAACTGAACTTCAACTTTCTTGAGGTTAAATACATTGACACAACTTCCTGTTTTGGTTTTAAGAAAAATGATTCTCACGCCTCTACCGGGGCTGGTTTGGGCCGAGAAGCAAAAGCACAGAAGGGGCGTGAGGGAGGGTGTTGTTCTGGTCTGAGCCAGTTCCCCTCTGAGTCCAGACTCACCAGCCCCTTCCCTGGCTGTAGTCAGGAGAGCCCATGTGATGAATGTTACATGGTGGCACTGGGCCAAGACAGAGAGCCAGCAAGACCCACCAAGTCCGTTTTCTAATGTCTGCACTGCCCACCGAGGCTGGCCTCCGAGTCACCCACACACATCAGTCTGAGCCGGATCTTGGTCCCTGTGTGGGCTGCGTCAGAGCCCACATCCTGCTGAGACTGAGGAGCAAGCCTGAGTCAGCGCAGTGAGGACACGTTAGCCCGGCTGTGAGACCTGGGTCCAGCAAGATTTACACTGCAGCAGGGATGCCGAGGCATGGCACGGCTGGGTCCCATCGCCCCAGGCTTAGTGTGCAATGTAGACATGCCTCCTGTGTCCAGCAGCCTTGGGGCTGTGTGCATTGCCCTTAGCACCACCGAGCTGTGGGAGGGAAGCCCAGGGCCGGGCTGACGCGGAACTCATGCAAAAATCCTGTTTCGGGGGGATTGGGAAATTTGTTTTGGTTTAGCAGCAAACCCAGAAAATTTCAAAATTCTCACTGAAAGAAAATTCCCCCAGATGCCCTTTCAGGTTCCTGGAAATGTTTCATCTTTGACGTCACTAGCCAGAGATCGACTTGAGAAGAGCTGACTGATACCAAACCTACAAATAGTCACAAGGAGACTTGATTCTGGAGCAGTCCACATGTTTCATTCTGAAGCATCTCCCAGCCAGATGAGTTTGCCCCTCCCCCTCCACTCAGGCTGCACAGGACGCACTGGCAGCTGCCCGTCCTGCTGGTAGGGTTCCAAGCACAGGCGTTGGCTAGATTAGGGCCGGATGCACACAGGGCCGCCCTGTCTGATTTCTGGGGACTCTTTAAAGCAATGCCAGCCTGTTGCTGCACACCGCGCGCCACACAGATTCTCCTTTCTCTCCATCCCAGCCAAACCCTGGCTCTGCTCTGCTGTGGGGAGATGGGCTCTGCCCCAGGCTGGGCTGTCTGACACCCACCCCCCCGTCCTGCACCCCATTTATGGTCTCTCCCCTGTAAAAGCCAGAAGGCAGCTCCCCACGACACGGGGCAGGCATGGGCCCCGCCATACAGCTCCGTGGTACCCGATGTCCCTGCCGCGGGTGCCGCCCTCCTGCCCATCCTGCCTTGGAGCTTGGAAGAGACACTGTAGAGAGATCCCCTGTGGGGCCTGCCAGAGGCAGAGCCGTCCCTGCCGTGATCCCCATGCCCTGTGCTCTTCCATCAGCGCTGCCTGCCCCTGCCCTGGGTGTCAAAGCTGGCTCCTCTGCAGGCCGGCTGCTGCCGTCTCCGTCAAGGGGACATGTTTGCACATCCCCTCGTGCCTCGTCTCTCAGCCTCTCCCTGTCCTGCTCCCATTTCCCACCCCACGGCCCATGTGTTCACCACGTGTCTGCACAGGGCTCTGGCCCTGCCCAGCTCTGCCCACGGCCCGTGTGCTTACCACCTGCCTGCACAGAGCTCTGGCCCTGCCCAGCACTGCCCACGGCCTGTGTGCTTACCACCTGCCTGCACAGAGCTCTGGCCCTGCCCAGCACTGCCCATGGCCCGTGTGCTCACCACCTGCCTGCACGGGACTCTGGCCCTGCCCAGCACTGCCCACGGCCTGTGTGCTTACCACCTGCCTGCACAGAGCTCTGGCCCTGCCCAGCACTGCCCATGGCCCGTGTGCTCACCACCTGCCTGCACGGGACTCTGGCCCCGCCCAGCACTGCCCATGGCCCGTGTGCTCACCACCTGTCTGCACGGGACTCTGGCCCTGCCCAGCACTGCCCACGTGCTCACCACCTGCCTGCACGGGACTCTGGCCCTGCCCAGCACTGCCCACGGCCCATGTGCTCACTATCTGCCTGCACGAGACTCTGGCCCTGTCCAGCACTGCCCATGGCCCGTGTGCTCACTACTGGCCTGCACGTGGCACTGGCCCTGGCCAGCACTGCCCATGGCATGGTGTTGCACCAGCAAGTCCTGCCCTGGAGCACCTCGGGCCTGGCTGAGTGAGGCAAGAGTGTGAGCCCTGTTTACAGATGGGGAAACTGAGGCACAGAGTAGCAATGGGACTTTTACCCCTCTCGGATTGCTGTTGCTGAGCTCCCAGGAAGAGACAGGGTGGGGGCCAGGCTTTGGGGGAAAGGGTGGAGTGGGGCCACGGCTTAGAGTGCGGGGGGAGGAGGGGACAGTTGAATCCCCTATAGCAAAATGAGAAGTCGGTGCCTATGAGCCAAACTGAGACTAGACCCTCCTGATGGAAGCACTCAACCCCTTCCACAGCTGAGCGCACAGCCCAGGTTCTGTAACGCCCAGCCCCCCGTACCTCCCCAGTTATCACACTCCCTCCCGGAGCTGGGCATAGGACCCAGGAGTCCTGACTCCCTCTTCTCTGCTTTAACCACAGCCACTGACTGGCTCCCAAATCTTCGCCTTAATCTTGGTGCCAGCTCTCCTGCTAATTGAATGATTTTTATCAGCCATGTGACGGCGCCAGTTTGGATTATTGACACCTGATTCGTCAGCCCCCAGACAGTGCCTGTCATTAAGCCAAGCTCATTAAGCCTTCCATCAGCGCCATGCAAAGAGCCATTATTATTTATTTATTTTCCAGATGACTGGGTTTTACTGCAAATTGCTTTGCAGCCTGCACTGGGCTCAGCGGGAGAGAGCCGGCCTCCTCCTCTGGAGCGCTCAGCGCGGAGGCTGGAGCAGGAATAGCCAGCAAAGGCAGGACATGGGGAGAATACGTGGGTGCTTTCCCAGGAGGCAGTGACCCCACAAGAGCCCTAGACTGGGAAAGAGGCACTTACCTGGGATAGAGATGGAGGGGGGGGGAGATTTGCTGAACACTTTTTTACCAGTCCTAGCAGCATTTGAACCTAGGTGGTTCCCCTATGCACCACAGACTGTGGCTGTCTGAGCAGAAGGGTAACTCCATTGAATGGCTGCAGTAGTAGGCTGTTACTCTTTAGTGGACCCGCCACCAGACGGGGAGATGATGCTTGCTGCCAGGGAGGTTGCAGAAGCTGTGTGGCTGTGGTCGCCTGTGTCAGATGCAGCCCAACATATAGGCAGGGGCCTTGACCCTGGGAGGCAGTGACACTGATAATGATTTGGGGGTTGTGGTGGATAATCAGCTGAACATGAGCTCCCAGTGTGGCCAAAAGGGCTAATGTGATTGTGGGATTCAGGAGTGGTTAGGGCAGGGGTGGGCAATAAGTTTTGGTGGGGGGCCCTACCAAGATTTTGGAAAGTGGTCAAGGGCCGCACTTTTCTGTAGAGGAGATGCGGGGTCTAGGGTGGAGGTTGGGTGCAGAAGGGTGCACAGGGTAAGAGAGTGGGGTGCAGGAGATGGTGTGGGGTCTGAGAGGGAGTTTGGGTGGAGGAGGGGGTTGTGACTGGGTCAGGGGATTGGGGTGTCGGATCAGGGACAGAGTATGGGTGCAAGAGAGGATTCTGGCCTAGGGAAGGGGCTCTAGGATGGGGTGCAAAGTCTGGGAGGGAATTGTGACCTGGCAGAAGGAAAAAAGGGGGTGCAGACTGCAGAGGGTTTGGATGGTGACCTGGGGGAGGGAGTTGGGGGGTAGGAGTGCAGTGGCAGGCTTTGGCTGGGTGGCGCTTACTTAAGAATCTCCCAGCTAGCAGCACCAAGGCAGGCTGGGCTCCCTGCCTGCTGCAGCCCCAGCCCACTTGAAACTGCAAGCTGCTCCCTCCACATGGCTCTCAGCTCTGGGAGGGGGAAGAGGCTTGCACTGCCCCCATCAGCCCCTAGGCCAATCTCTTGGCTCCTATTGGCTGGTTGTTTCCAGCCAATAAGAGCAGAGAGATTGGGAGCTGAGGCTTGAGCTGGAGGCGGGGAGATCCCATGAAGCCCTGGGATGGTTCCCTAGGGAGGGGGTGGAATCTCCATCCCTAGAGGTGTTTAAGTCCTGGCTTGACCAAGCCCCGGCTGGGTTGATTTAGTTGGGGTTGGTCCTGCCTTGGGCAGGGGGCTGGACTCAATGACTCCTGTGGTCTCCTCCAGCCCTGGGATTCTAGGGTTCTGTGAAGCCTCCCCCTCCTTGCAGCACAGACTGTGCTTTAAACCTCAGCAGCTGCGTGTCTGAGTGTCCTGGCAGGGTGGTCCGCGGGCTGGATCTGGTGGCTGGGTGGGCCGGATCTGGTCCCCGGCTCTATTTTGCCCAGCCCTGGGTTAGCGGGTGACTTGCTCGGTCTATAACAGCTCTTCCCAAATGTTTTGCCTGCACAATCCTATTTTAGTGAATTATTTCCTTCTGGGACCCCAGCCAGCAGAGAGGCCATTTTGCACAGCATCCAGCGTGAAGTTGTGGTGCATGCGAGATCCCGCTGAATGGGGGATGCATTTGTAGAGCGGGGGTGTTCAGACACAAACAGGAACAGGCTCTGGTTTTCCTTGTTGGTCGGCAGGGGAAGATGCAGCCCCGCTCTGTCCTGACGAGGGGGAGGAGGGGAGCTGTGGCCTGGGTTATTGAATCCTTCCTACTGGGTGTGAACCCCTTACTGCCAGGTGCCTTTCCTCCTGGACCAAGGGAATCCCACCCCCAGAGTCCAGCCCTTGCTGGGACACCAGGATGACTGTGCTGGACCTGGGCTGTCTGCCATGCAGGAGCTGGGTGACTCTTTCTCTCCCAGTGTCCCTCCCATGCTGCAGGACCCCAGTTGTGCTCCAAGGTTTGCAGGGCGGACATCTCCCAGAGTGCTCCTGTCTCCAGCCTGTGCTAATGCCCAGCTCAGGTGCCGCGTTGCCCGTGGCCTCCCCTCCCCAAAGGCAGCTGCAGCTCGCGAGGGCCGTGCTGTGATTTCACAGGGGGAACCAGGCTGGGAGGAGGTTTCTTCTCCCTTTGGCACATGCTCTTCTAGCCTTGGAGTGTCTGTGTCTGGGTGTGAAATACCTGGGGCTCGGCTCCCCGTGCCGCACTCAGAGGAGAGCCAATGAAGGGCCCCTGGGCTCCCCCTGGAGCTGCCCACTACATATCCAGGCCTTGGCAAACAGCTAAGCTCCATCATCCCCCGTCATCTCCGTCTGGGAGCGGGTATGTGCCATCACGTTAAGGGACAAGCAGCTCAGGGTCTGGATTCCTGAGGGGTCGGCATGCTGCTGTGTGGTGCAGAACAAGCCTGCTTGGTTTTTATTAATTTGTTTAGCTCCAAAGACCAATGTGCTGCATTGTGGTTGTCACGGGAGACAGCTGCTCCTTTCCCAAGTCAAACAGTCCTTCCTCTTGCCCTGCCTCAGTTTCCCCATCTCTCAGTGGGGAGTAAATCCTTTCCTGTTCACTGGACGTGTGGCAGCCTCATTTGCATTTGCTCCTGTTCCAGGCCCCGATGCCTCTTTTCCCAGGTGCCAGGTCTCACGATTTTATCACACCACTCAGGATCTTTGCCCTCGGAATCACACCTGAGGGGGACTCCTGGCTTGCAATCAGTGGGCTATGAAAACCTTTCCAGCCTGCCAGGGGGCCGAGAACAGTTTGAAGACGTGCTCCTGAAAGGCGCAGAGCCTTCCAGGCAAAGGAGAAGAGCCTGTTTATTACTTTAAAAAAATCTTGTGATTTTCAAGCTGGCCTCGGGGCGTTTTCCATCCGGGATTGACAACAGAGCAGGCTGCAGGAGATGGATGCGGAGTTCCATTGGACTAGTGGCCCCTTAGGCAGCCTAGCAGGAGGCTGGCTCTGCTGTGTGGGCTGGTAACAGTCTCCAGGGCTGTGCGATTGTTTAGCCCTGTTGGATGCTTTCCTGCCCTGTTCTCTGCTTGTCCTGGCCAGCTGGCCAGGCATGGGTACGGCTGGCCCCACAGCACGTTCCGCAGCTCTGTCTCGGCTGTTCCCATCTGCCTGCCGGTCTGTCTTCCGCCTGCACCGGCTGGCTGGCAGGGGGGAGGGGAGTCTATGGGAACGAGTTGGATTGTAGTATAGGGAAGAGTCAGGCTGGGCGGGGAGGGTGTGTCTGCATGGCAGACCGAAACCCCACAGCCCTGAGTCGGCTATGGTAACTTCCCAGGCTTGGGTTGCTAGTGGCACTGCTGACAAACTGCAGCTGGTTCTCTGCAGAGCCCCAGGGAAACGAGCTGTGCAAATAATGAAATCAGTAGGAGCTTTGTTTTCTGAAGCTGAGAGAGAGAGAGAGAGAGAGAGAGAGAGACTCACTCCCCCCCCCCTCGGATTCTGTGCCCCCCCCATCACTGTTTATTTATGTGTAGCTCTTAGGCACCCCAGGCATGGCCCAGGGCCCGATTGTGCCGCGTGCTGCACAAAGCCGGAGCAGAGAGGCCGTCCCCGTCCCACGGAGTGGAGAGGCGAAGTGTAAGGCCAGAGACGGCCATGGACAGACAGACGGGTGAGGGAGCAGTGAAGCACATTGTGTGCAGACAGGCCAGACGCAGGCGGGGGAGCACACGACGCGCCAGCAGAGAGATGGGCACTGGCAGCAAACAGCAGGTTCGCACCACCCTGGGTTTATGGGAAAGAAGCTCAGCTGAAGAGATGAGGACAGGGAGGGCTGGAGCAAAGCAGGGTCAGCCCAGGGCAGAGCCAGCCAGAGCTCGGCTGCAGTGTGACCGAATGGCTCAAGCCCCGGCTTTGGCTGCTCCTGGTCCTACCCGCTTGAGCATCTGGTTGGTTCCTCTGCCATTCTCCCCTGAGCCACGTGGGTGGTGGGACTTCCTGGCCTGCACAGCTCTGAGTTCAGTCTGCTGGAGAAGCCCTGATTCCCCTACCTCATGGGTGCCGTGGCCCGTGGGATGCAGGAGGGGTTGCTGGGTGGGTGCCGTGGCCCGTGGGATGCAGGAGGGGTTGCTGGGTGGGTGCCGTGGCCCGTGGGATGCAGGAGGGGTTGCTGGGTGGGTGCCGTGGCCCGTGGGATGCAGGAGGGGTTGCTGGGTGGGTGCCGTGGCCCGTGGGATGCAGGAGGGGTTGCTGGGTGGGTGCCGTGGCCCGTGGGATGCAGGAGGGGTTGTTGGGTGGGTGCCGTGGCCCGTGGGATGCAGGAGGGGTTGCTGGGTGGGAAGTGGGGGGGCACTAAAGCTAGGGCTGCTCCTGCCGGTCCATAATTGGGCAGCCAGCCCATCCTGTCCCCCTGCCACTGCTGGACCTACCCTGCCATTCTGAGCGTACCAGCTCGTGCAGAGCTAGACACGTGTTTGCCTGAACTGGGGATCACCACTCCAGCTCACGTGTGAACGGATCCTGAGTCGTGATTGGCAACCTCTCCTGCATCCCATGGGCCACGGCACCCACCCAGCGCCCCCTCCTGCATCCCATGGGCCACGGCACCCACCCAGCGCCCCCTCCTGCATCCCATGGGCCACGGCACTCACCCAGCGATCCCTCCTGCATCCCATGGGCCACGGCACTCACCCAGCGCCCCCTCCTGCATCCCATGGGCCACGGCACCCACCCAGCGCCCCCTCCTGCATCCCATGGGCCACGGCACCCACCCAGCGATCCCTCCTGCATCCCATGGTGCCCTCCCAGAGACCCCTCCTGCATCCCACAGGCCATGGCGCCCACCCAGTGACCCCTCCTGCCTGAGTCCAGAACTGGTGGAATTGGAAAGTGAAGCCCCAAGGGGGACCATCCTTCAGTCCCTTTTGTTACTGGAGCCATGGCTAGACTTACCTCCCTGCTTGGGAGGGGAGGTGGTTCCCAAGTTCATGGGGTATTACTACTGTGGGGCAGGCCAAGGCAGCCCAGTTCGGTCTCCGCTGGAACAAAACAATAGTTACATCAGACAGGTACAAGGGTCTGTCACAGCAAGCACAGCCCCTAACTGCCCCCCCCGGAGGAAAATCAGCCCCCCGCATCTGTCCTGGAATGCAAATGGTGGGAGCAGTGCCCCTGTTCCCGCCTGGCCCTGTCAGCAACTCTGCTCCCGGGAAATCCGTTCCAATTACACAGAGCTGGGAGCCACAGCTGGCCCGGCAGGGGCATATCGACGAGGTGGCGGGAATCCAGAATCCGCTCCTTGTCGAGGTTGCTTTTTGTTCTGCCACGCGCAGGCTTCTCAGTAATCCAGCCCGGGAGCTGCCGCCACCACTGCGTGCACAGGCACCTGTGGGGCTAGACCCATAGGGCTCTGCCCCCTTGTGCTGACAGTCACCCCGTGGGGCTAGACCCATAGGGCACTGCCCCCTGTGCTGACAGTCACCCTTTGGGGCTAGACCCATAGGCTCTGCCCCCTTGTGCTGACAGTCACCCTGTGGGGCGAGACCCATAGGGCTCTGCCCCCTCGTGCTGACAGTCACCCCATGGGGCTAGACCCATAGGGCTCTGTCCCCTTGTGCTGACAGTCACCCTATGGGGCTAGACCCATAGGGTTCTGCCCCCTTGTGCTGACACCCCCAAAGGGATGAGGTGTTGCAGTGCCTGTATCCGGGTGCTCTGCTGCCTACTGGAACCCCAAGCCCCCCGTACCATGCTCAGAGAGTTAGGGTAGGCCCACAGTACCCTCCCCCCCACACTGGGGTCTGAGCCTGGGGTCTGAGATCTGCCCTTCGGCGGGTTTCCAAGCCTGGGCCCAACAGGCCACACACCTGTGATTAGACCCACAGCATGAGCCTGACTCAGCTGGCCGAGACTCTGAGACTCACTGTGGGGCAGGGCTTGTTTTGCAGCATAGTGCACAGTGGGCACCTGAGAAGGGGCTTGTGGGAAGGCAGCGCGTCGCAAAGCTGAGCTCTCAGGCAAGAAGTGGGGCTTAGGGCCCCCTCGCCCATCCAAGGGCTGTAGGTGCCTCGCTCTGCGCACGGTTCACAGCCAGGGCCCCTGACCTGGGGCTGGGTGCTTAGGCCAGCGTGTCGGGCGCGGATACCCCCTCTGTGGCTGGCAGCCCAGGGGTTGGGGCATGCTCCTGGCGAGTGGGAAAGCTGTTTTCAAATTCCTGCTCCACTCATTTGGAGCAGGGTCTTGGGTCTCCCATTGCCCAGCTGCGCGCTGGGACACCAGGCTAAGGCTGGTCTGGAGTGGGGCTTGCCATCTACCCTGCTGCAGCTGCTCCCCGTTTTTCAATACTCGCAGAGTAGGGGCTCCTAGCTCTCCAGGGCCTGCCTTTGCCACTGGGCGGAGGGCGAAAAGGCCCTGCCTAGTCACCTCTGGCTGTTTCGTGCAGGTCAGATGTGCTCAGCACACGCACCAGACCAGGCCCTGCAGGAGAGATGGGCAGGGGACCACCCAGGTTGCGCATCCTGCTGCTGCTTGGCTGGCAGCCAGGCAGTGCCAGGACGTAGGCAGTGCGGTGTCGCCTCAGTTTCCATGTGGGGACCACCGAGGGGTTTGAGGTGCCTCTGGGCTGAGGAGCCAGCTGAGCGGGGGTTCCGAGGGTCTTATCAGTGGCGGCCCGTCAATATAGGCGAACGAGGCGGTCGCTTAGGGTGCCAAGATAAACAGCCATTGAGGGCTTTGGAGGTGGGGGCGCCTATCGCGTGCCGATCGCGCGTTTCGCCTAGGGCGCCAGTTGCCAGCAGCTCGTCAAGGGCCACTCCTGGGTCTTAGTGTGCCTGAATGTCAGACTTAGGCGCCTGAGTCCCGGCGTGGAGCTCAGCCCCTGCGCCCACATGAGGCACAGATGGGGGGTCACGGGTCCCTGTCCCGCAAAGGATATTGCAGTGACTGCCATCTTCTCGCTTCTGGCGGCAGACGGGAGCACTGGGACTGTCTCAGCTGATTGCCCATCGAGCACCAGCCCTGAGGCTTTGCTGAATTAAAGATCTTTTAGAAAATCATCCAGTCTTGTTAACGCCCTCCTCCCCTGGGCTGGAGACTCTGCAGTGCAGGTTAATTATTCTCACATTACTGTGGCCCTGTGAGTGGGGCTGAATCAGGATCCCCCAGAACAAACCCCAGAAGCTGCTGCAGCTTGAGCTAAAGGTGCAAGTCCTGCATTCTGCAGCTGAACCAGGCACCCATGCTCCAGAGCAAGCTCCGAACCTGCCACGGGACATGCTTGGACCACGGGGTTGTGCCCGGAGAACTCAGAGCAAAGAGACGGGAGGGGTTTCTGCTGCCAGGTGGCAGGGGAGTCCTCTCGTGCCAGAGGCTTTGGTGCTGCAGTGTAGTTTTGCTGAGTGATGCTATTAGTCACTGGTCAGGTTTGAACTGCAGTTAACTAAATAGCATTGCAAGTTTATTGTGCTCGTCTGACAATTCTTATTAGTGCTAATGAGGCGGAGCCGTGCCAGGGAGCACCAGACCGGAGGAGCCATCAGGAAACTGCCTCTGGAACTCTATCTTTATTTTTTAATAATCTCTTGATTAGGTTTTAAATATCCCCCCAAGGCAGAGCATGTTTGCTGCTTTACCCAGGGCTTCAGTGAGAAAGGAGCCTTCACTTTAGCATACAATGCAGCTAGAGGTCATGCGACACCTGTTATAGTGCTTTAATTATCCTGGTTCAATTAAAATGGCCCAGGCCCCGACCCTCTCTCCCAGTTACCTTGGTGTAAGGGGCATTTTATTGGGCTGGCTTTTCCTGTTAGCCTGAGGCTGCACCAGTCCAATGCAGTAAAAGAACATTCCCCAGCCACTGGAGTTAGATTAGCAAAACGTTCAAGCAATGAGCAGGCCCAAGTCCTAATCTCAAGGAACATGGGCCCTTCGAACCAGGAGGCGCATTGAAAGGCTTTGTCCACCCTGCTGTGAGTTACAGCCGTGACAAAAACACTCCCAATGATACAGCTGCCCCTGCAAAAGCCCCATCTCCATCACAGTTATACCAGCAAATAAAATAACCCCTCTTGCTGACACAGCTTGTCACACCCAGGAACTGGTATAAGCCACGTTGTGGCTGAGAGGCTGTTGATACAGCTCAGCTGGCAAACCCTTGCCTGTGTAGACGCGGCCTTAGACTGATATTGGAAATTGGACTTCACCTCCTGAGTCACTTGGACACGATTGAAAATGTTCCCGTGGGGTGATTGAGTAACTCACAAACTGAATCTCAGTCCACACTGTGAGGCTGTTGCCAAAGAGGCAAGTCCCAAGTAGACTCAAAGAGTTACGATGGGATCTCACAAAACCAGGTGACTGGGCAACACAATGGCAGATGAGACTCCGTGTTGATAAATACAAAGTAATGCACACTGGAAAACAGAATCCAACGATGCATATAATATGATGGGTTTAAATTAGCCGATAAAACTCACGACGTCATGGATACTTGTCTGAAAACATCCATTAATGTGCAGCAGCAGTCAAAAAGTGAACAGAATGTTAGGAATCATTAGGAAAGAGATGAATAATTAGACAGAAACCATCATAATGACAGTCTGTAAATCCGTGGTTCGCCCACACCTCAAAAGTACAGAGAAGGGCAACAAAAATAATTAGGGGTATGGAACAGCTTCCATTCGAGGACAGATTTAAAAGGTTGGGACTTTTCAGCTTGGAAAAGAAACGACTAAGGGGAGGATATGCTAAAGGCCTATAGAATCATGACTGGTATGGCGAAAGCAAATAAGGAAGCATTATTTATCCCTTCACGTTACACGTGAACCAGGAGTCATCCAGTGAAATTAATATGCAGCAGATTTAAAACAAACAGTACTACTGTGCACAACACCCAGTTGGCTGGTGGAACTCACTGCCAAGGGAGTTGGAGAAGGCTAGCAGTATAATGGGGTTCAAAAAGAATTGGGTAAGTTGATGGAGGATAGGCCCACCAATGGCTTTTAGCCAAAATGGCCAGAGACACAGCCCCACGTGCTGGGTGTCCCTAACCCACTGACTGCCAGGAGCTGGAAAACGGGGAGTGGCCCACTCAGTACATTGCTCTGCTCTATTCATTCCCTCTGAAGCAGCTGTCAGACAGCAGGCCCAGGCAAGAGAGACTATTAGTCTGACTCAGTGCAGCCGTTCTTGTGTTCTTAATGCTCGAGATAGCAGAGAGAGGGCTCCACACATATTCACTGGACTTACAATGTTTTAGCTGCACATGGGCAGCTGCACTAGGGATAACTGCAGCCAGTGAACATGCCTTCAAATGCAGCCTCTCACTCAGTCTAGATGAGTTTCTGGCTGTCCCTGCTGGAACTAGGGGTGCGCCAGGTGCTGCAGGACACCCTGGCTTGACGTGATCCCATTATGTACAGGATTTACAGTAGCTCCCCATCCCCACTGTGAACATTGTTCCAGCCCCCACTGCTGCCTTGCCCATGCTACCAGCACATGGACCCTGATCTCTCTGCTCTGAGGTCAGCTCAATCCATGAGAAAGCTCTGAAAGCCTCTGCCACAGGAAGTGGCCACTGCAAACCTCTTAGCAGAGCCGTTCTGAGCAAGCCAGGACTGCAAGCCAGTTCCCAGGGGTGTCCTTGAGCTGATTCCAGCAGCTCCCCCCTGTCCCAAAGGGAGTGAGCCCCGTATAGCCATTCCATAGATGTCTGGTCACGGGGGAGAGGCATTTCTTGGAACCGCTCCTTTTCCAGGAATGTCCCATATGGTGGGTGCTCTCCTCCTCCCTGACACAGGTCCTCCTTCCCTGAGGAAGCTGAACCACAGGCTGGAAAAGGCTTCTAATTTTGGCAGCATTCAGGGCATGGGTTAGCACTGCAGCCCTGTTCATACTGGTTAACAAACCAACCTGGTTTAGAGGAGAAGTGGAAATAGCTGTAAAAATAATAAAGAATAAATGGGGACGTTGATAACAGTGAATATAAATCAGAAGCTAGGAATTGTAGAAAATTGATAAGGGAATCAAATGGACATAAGGAAAAATCTATGGTCCCCAGAGTTAAGGACAATAAAAAGGTGGGTTTTTTACTTGCATTAGGAACAATAAGAATCCTGACAATTGTATCAGCCCATTATTAGATGGAAATGGTAGAATTATCAACGATAAAGCAAAAATATTTAACAAATATTTCTGTTCTGTATTGGGGGGTATGATGTAGTTATATCATAAGAACATAAGAATGGCTGTACTGGGTCAAACCAAAGGTCCATCTAGCCCAGTAGCCTGTCTGCTGACAGTGGCCAGCGCCAGGTGCCCCAGAGAGGGTGGACCGAAGACAATGATCAAGCGATTTGTCTCGTGCCATCCATCTCCAGCCTCTGACAAACAGAGGCCAGGGACACCATTCCTACCCTCTGACTAATAGCCTTTTATGGACCTAACCTCCATGAATTTATCTAGCTTCTCTTTAAACTCTGTTATAGTTCTAGCCTTCACAGCCTCCTCTGGCAAAGAGTTCCACAGGTTGACTATGCGCGGTGTGAAGAAGAACTTTCGCTTATAAGTTTTAAACCTGCTACCCATTAATTTCATTTGGTATCCTCTAGTCCTTATATTATGGGAACTAATAAATAACTTTTCTTTATTCACCCTCTCCACGCCACTCATGATTTTATATACCTCTATCATATCCCCTCTCAGTCTCCTCTTTTCCAAACTGAAAAGTCCCAGTCGCTTTAGCCTCTCCTCATATGGGACCCGTTCCAAACCCCTAATCATTTTAGTTGCCCTTTTCTGAACCTTTTCCAAGGGCAAAATATCTTTTTTGAGGTGAGGAGACCACATCTGTACACAGTACTCAAGATGTGGGCGTACCATAGTTTCATACAGGGGCAGTAAGATATTCTGTGTCTTATTTTCTATCCCTTTCTTAATAATTCCTAACATTCTATTTGCCTTTTTGACTGCCGCAGCACTCTGTGTGGACGTTTTCAGAGAACTATCCACGATAACTCCAAGATCTCTTTCCTGATTTGTCGTAGCCAAATTAGCCCCCATCATACTATATGTATAGTTGGGGTTATTTTTTCCAATGTGCATTACTTTACACTTATCCACATTAAACTTCATTTGCCATTTTGTTGCCCAGTCACTTAGTTTTGTGAGATCATATCATATGACAACACTTTTTCCATTGCGCTAGTATCTCAGGAAGCTGTTAAATAGTAGGTACTAAAGTTAGACATTTTAAAAATAGCAGGTACAGGTAACTTACATCCACAGATTTTAAAAGAACTGGCTGAAGAGAACTCTGGACCACTGATGCTGATTTTCAGGAAGTTGGGACCCTAGTGAATTTCTGGGAGACTGGAAGAAGGCTGATGTTGTGCCAAGATTTTAAAAAGGTAAATAGGATGGCCTGGGTAACTATAGGCCTGTAAATGCGACATCAATCCTGGGCAAGATCACGAAGCAGCTGACACTGGACTTAAATAATAAGGAGTTAAAGGTGAGTAATACAGTTAATGCCAGTCAACATGAGTTTATGGGAAACAGATCTTGGCAAACTAACTTGACATCTTTTTTTTTGGATGAGATTACTAGTTTGGCTGATAAATTTCATTCTGTTGATGTAGTGTGTTTGGCTTGGTGCCACATGACATTTTGCTTAAAAAACCCAGAACTATGTAAAATTAACTTGGCTAATGGATAGGTTTCGAAATGTAATTGTAAACAGGGAATTAACAGAGAACGGGTGTGTTTCTAAAGGGGTCCCATAGAGATCAGGTCCTGCATCCCCCCATATTAAATGTCTTTAAGTGACATGCGATCATCACTGACAAAGTGTGCACATGACGCAAAAATTGGGGAGTGGTGAATAATAAAGAGAGCAGGTCACTGGTGCAGCGCAGTCTGTTTGCTGAGCAAGCAGGGTGCAAGCAAACACGATGCTTTCATATGGCTAAGTGTATCCGTGTACATCCTGCAACAAAGTGGGGGTGCTCCTGGGTTCACGCACCCACCAAAAAAAAGAGCAGAATGAATCTTCTGTGGGCTTGGCGCCTGGCCTATTGCCCGCCTGCTGCCCACATGTACAGCATGTGTATTAATATGGTGAAATGTAGGTGTGTACACCTGGGAGCACAGACTGTAGGCCACAATTACAGGATGGGGGACTCTGCAGCAAAGCAGGGATCCTGAGAAAGATTTGGGGATCAGGGTGGGCTGTCAGCTGGACATGTGTGATGCTGTGGCTGAAAGAGCTAAGGTGCCCCTGGGATTCACAAACAGGGGCATTGCTGGCTCTGTGTGATGGCTGCTGGAACTCTGTGTCCAGCTCCGCTGTCTGCAACTGCAGCAGGAAGTTGATAAGCTGGAGAGGGTTGAGGGAAGAGCCATGAGGGTGATTAGATGCCCTATAAGAATCGAGGGGCTCAGCTACTTAGCTTAACTCAGAGGAAGTCATCACAGTCCGTGAGTACTGACATGGGGAACAAATGCTTCACAGTATGGAATTACTAGAAGATTTACCCGGCATTGCTCGGGTCCTTCAGAGCAGGGGGCTGAGTGTGTGGGGGCTCAGGGCAGGGGACTGGGGGTGCAAGAGCCAGGACTGGGAGTGAGGAAGGACTCGGGGCAGGAGGTGGGAGTGGCCACTGGCCTGCCCAGGGCTGATCTGCTTGGCTGCTGGCTTCTTTCTGGGGCCTGCCTGGGGCTGTGCTCCCTGAGGCCAACCCAGGGGCAGTGGGAGCCACGCTGCCAGCTGCTCCCCAGGGACCAGCCTGGGTGGTGGGGAATGCACAGCTTTTCTCCTGGGGCAGGACACTTGCTGCGCCCCTGTGGTCATTTGGAAGTATAACTGTCCCTGCTATCAACCTCTCCCCTCCCATTTGATGCGAAACAACCGCATCCCATGCACAGCCCATTGTCTTGGCACAACCAAACCCTGGCTTTACGTTTGGCGAAGAGGAGGAGTTCTTAAACAAACGGACTCACAGATGGACGGGCCCACGGACGGACAGGTGCACTAACTCTCTCAAATACAAAGTAGATAAAATACATCGTACTTGCAGTCTAGCTGGGAGTGATCCAAAGGCTGGACGTGGGAGCTAGATATTTCAGACTGGAAATAAAGTGTAAATTGTTGACTGAGAGTAATCATTGGAACAATTCCCCAAGGCTCATGCTGCCATCTCCATCATCGACTTTTCAAATCCAGCCTGGATGTTTTTCTAACCAATCTGTGCTAGGATTTGCCTGGGGGGAAGTTCTCTGGCCTGACAGTCACAGGAGGTCCCTGCTCCTCTGGGAATGGGCCCATGTACATTAGCCAGGCTATGACCCCTTGCAATGGAGAGGCAGAGCAGAAAGTGGCTGGGCTCCATCACCACAGCAACAGCAAATGGTCCATGGAGTTTCTGCCGAGATCACCAGGCTCAGGGGCGGCCCTAGACTAGCAGCCAGCAACTGGCGCCCTAGGTGAACCATGCGATCGGCGCCCCCACCTCCAAACCCCTCAATGATACTGCACCACCATTTGGCGCCCCATTTAACTTGGTGCCCTAGGCGACCACCTAGTTCGCCTATATAGACGGGCCGCCACTGCTGGCTTGTGGCGTAAGTCCTGTCATTCATGTGGCTGAGTCCCGGCCCCAACACACAGAGCACTAGACAATCAGGGAGAAAAGAAACATGGAATCATAGAATCACAGCACTGGAAGGGACCTCGAGGGGGCATCACGTCCAGTCCCCTGCCCTCACAGCAGGACCAAGCACTGTCTAGACCTAGGCCCACCGATGGGGGAGTTGCCTCTGGGCCCAGTGATTCAATGGGAGTTTAAATGCGCTGTTCGCATGCACGTCGGGCTCCCTTGTAAATGCTGTGGTGAATGCCATCTGGGCAGACCCGTAGCCATCAGTGACTTTGGACCAGCATGGGGAGGGGGCGTGTGCTGGAGACTCAGGTTACATTTCCATCTAGGTGACTTAGGAACCTAATTTCCATTTTCCAAAGTGACCCTGGGGCTACCATCGCATTGACAGTTGTTGGGACGCAGGCGCCCCAGTGTTCACATCCCTTTTGATGCACTGGAGGGGCTAGAGCCCTGCTCCCCACCTTCAGTGACTGGGCTGGCAGCGCCTGGCCAGCAGGGGCAAAGAGCATCCAGTCCCGCCCCAGCCTTGCTGCTGAGCTTGGTCCAGATGCTGCGGAGCAGAGAGCTCTGGTTTATATTTTTAAAGCTCGCACAATCTGCCTAGAATAGCGCGGCCGCACCTAGCCCTGCCCCCTCCCAGCGACCGGCTTCCCAAGGGGACAGCAGAGCGGGCAGCCTGCAAACTCCGACTGGAAGGACTCTGAGGAGTGAGGAGAGAGGCCCCACTTGGCACGTTGCTGCAGCTCCGTGAGCTGAACCCTGGGGATGTTGGACACACCCTCCCCCCTGCTCCTTTCTGGGGTGCAGGGCCAGCTCCTGGATTTCCAGACTGTCCCCCGAGCAGCCCGTGCTGCTGCGCAGCGCCCTGCAGATGGGTCCTCCCAAGAAGAGCTGGGAAGTGGCTCTTTACGAGGCTAGAGCCACGGGCAGGGCTCTGTGGGCTCCAGCGGAGTAAACTCACAGTCAGAACTGGGCTGAGGTTGGAGGCAAGGGAGGGGTCTGGTTGCTTGTTTCACAGCAAATTTTCCTCCACGGCCGCCTGACAGTTCCTGTGGGGTTATTTCCTTCATCACTCCCCTCTGAGGCCGCCCCCTTCCCCCGCCCTCCTGGCCACAACACTCCCACGCCACCACTGCAGCTGCCAAAGTTAGTTCCTCTGAAGAAAACAGCTTCCCCGCGGCCCTGGAGAGAGGGGGCCCAGGCTCCCCTGGGATTTCCACCATTTGCGAGTTGGGGACCCCCAGGGTGTTCCCCAGCACTAGCCTAGCTGGCACTTGGGCTCCATGGCGCGCTTCGTGACAGTGCAGAGAATCCATTTGCAAGGGCCCATCCTAAGGTAAGACATGGGGAGTTCCCCACATGCTTTCACGCAGCTCGGCTCTGCTCTGCCAGGAGCACCAGCGTGGGGGTTCTGGCCATGGGGAGGCAGTTTCTGGTCCTGAACCCAGCCTGCGGTCTCCATACGGCACTGACACCTGGGCTGCGCTGATTCCCCAGGGTTATTTAGCGGGACGGTATCCCACGCTGACCAGGCTTTAAATCTTGCTTTGATGCTCCAGTGTAAGGAGCACTGGACCGGGGCAGGAAAGTCAGAGCATGGAGGTACAAAGACCTCCAACCACACTCCTCTTTGCTCAGCAGAGACACCCTCTGTTCCCTGGCACTGGGTCACTGCAGGGGCTAAGCCATAACCCTTTCCCTGTTCCTACTTTTCCATCCAGCCCCCTGGTGCAGCATTGCGCATGCTGTTAAGCAGCTGCTGCGTTCCACCCCCGCGGGGGCTGCGTGTCAGTGCTAGGGGCCTGGGCTTGCACTTCTGTAGCTCTGAGGCTGGAGGGTGCTCACCATTGTGCAGGGAAGGCACAGAAAGGCAATGTGGCCCCCTGAGGTCAGCAAGCTGGCTGTGGCAAAAAATCCAGAGGGGAAGCCGGGAGTGCTGACTCCCACCTAAAGCGCATTGGAGTCCTTGGTGAGAAACCGACTCGCGGGAGATATCACAGACTTGTTTGCTGACAAAGGCACCAGGGCAAACCAGACAAGAGCTAAGAACTTGGGCAAAGAGCAAAATAACAGAGTCTATTTTAGGGTCTGAGTTTTGTTCCAGCTCCCAAACTAAGTGAATGCAAACGCCATGCGCTGAGTCCAGGCAGCAGCAGGCAGAGGTTTGGTATAGGGCGTTTTGCTAGCCTGGCCTCTAGCTTAACAAACCCATTTACTCAGGAAGGGCCAGATCCCAGGGCTGGGTCTGCATAGACAGAATCCCACATCGGGGTCGAGGGGTGCAGGGATCAGCCCATCAGGATCCAGCCCTTTGTCCCCAGGGGAGTTGGCCCCATGGTCTGGGCTGCACTGAGGCAGCCTCCTCGCACGCTCTCGCCAGTGCAGCTGTGGTGTTGAGCATGCTGAGAGCTGGGCCAGTGTCAGCAGCTCCATGAACCTGGGTGGGATTTAGGTGAGAAAAGGGGATCTGGGTGCTTCCCTTTTGGAGGGGCTGGTGGGGCTGGCACAGCATGGTGAGGTTCTGCTAGCTCGGAGTAGGGGGCAGCCGCCCCACTCTGCTGCCTTGCTCCCCCACTCCCTGGCCATACTCCCTTGCTGCACCCCACACCTCCTGCCCCTGCTGGCTCCCCGGTTCTGTGCTCCCCCCCGCCCAGGCAAGGAGTTTTGTAAGAGTCTGCGCCGGCAGGGTGGGGCCACCATTCCTTCCCCCTTAGAGGAACCAGCCCACGTGGCTGGAGTTGGCTGCCCCCTCAGGCATGGCAGTGGTTCATTGTTCCCCTGTGCTCCCCTGTCTGTCTGCACCAGGTGTATCTTGTAGCCTATGGTGCTAGGGGGGCAGCAGCCCTCTCTGTCGGGTGCTGGTGCAGCGCCTGGTGCCCGGGGTCCTGGGCCCTGTAGTTACAGCCCAGCAAGGGGCTGAGGAGGGCCCTCCCTCCCCCACCTTCTGGGGCTGAACTTATGAGCAGCCGAGAGTCCTGCTTTCCAGGCCCAGCAGGAGCAGGCTGGGTGGAGACTGGGGACTGGCTCTTGTAGAGATCTTTGGGCGCTGGTGCCCAGCCCATCCAAGCTGACAGCCACCCAGTGCTGCTGTACCAGCAAGGGCAGCCTTGCCAGCCTGGAGTTAGGCCTCCGCACTGGCTGGGCCCTGCCGCCCTGAGCTGCAGGGAGGGCCTGACTTTCAGGGCTCAGTTCGGGGCACCTCATGTCCATCCATGGCCATGCAGGCAGGAGGGCTCTGCCTGGTGCAAGCCTGAGCTCCTGGCTTTGAGACCAGGCCCCTTGGGGGCTTAGCCATGGGGCGGGGCATCAGAGCTGAGTTTGTGATGGAAACATTGCTGGCATTGGAATGGCAAGGGCAGGTCGGGGAGGCAGCAAGCATGGAGCCGCCCCTGCTGAGCACCTGCCCCGAAGAAAAAATTACTCAGAGGACAGTGGGTGGGGCAAGGGGTAGAGCCAGGAAGTTACACCCCAGGGAGTGAGGTTTAGGTGTCCTGCCCCATTCACACCTGCGCAGAGTGGGGGGGCAAATGCTCCGAGAGCAGCATTCTCCTCTGGCACTAGGCTGCTTGTTCCCTGGAGGGCGCCCTGCATGGGATGGGCAAACAGAGCAGCCCTGCCGCGGCACTGGTGGCCAGGAGCAGGGCTGGCACAGAACCCTGGGACTTGTGACACACCGGGCGGGGGGGGGGGTCTCAATGGCCATTTGCACCTTCTCCAGTGGCCTCTAATGCATCCAGTACCAGTCCTGTCATTGGGCCTCTAGAGCAGGGCAGAGCAGGGGGGGAAGGCCCCTTGCAGGGGGTTTCTCTCGATGGCGTCATCGCCTGGGCGCTGTTTGGCCTCTAACCTTGTTGAGAGCGTCTTGAGCGAGCGATTTCTGTTCCCTGCCGTGCTCCGAAATGGCCCCATTAGCGCCATTGCGCGGGGCCATCAATCCGCAACGCAGCAGTGGAACGTCATGTCGATGCTAATCCCAGCACTTGTGCTGTCTGCAGCCGGAGGCTCGGGAGGGGGAGCGAGAGCCTCCCCTACACCAGGCGCGGGAGCTGCTGTGACCTTTCCAGGAAGGGCTTGTTCCTGGCAGAGTAGGTGGGTGAGATGGGAGGGCAGGTACCGGGCAGGGCTGGGCTTGGTGGGGGTTGCCAGGGTGCAGCATCTTCTCTGAGCTTGGTGAGAGAAAATGTGCAGGGGACAGAAGTGACTTAACAGGGGAACTGAAACGCTCTGTGAAAACACAAGACCCAGGGAGAGATTCCATAGACTGAGAGAGTCTATGGCCCCAATGACCATTAGACCATTCGGACTGGCCTGCTGTAGGCCAGCCCAGCACCCAGTGAGGGGCTAGACTCAAGCACTTCAGAGAATGGAAAGACCGAGGGGCGCTTGGGGCTGAGGCCGGGCAAGGGAGGGAATTGACTGGGATAAGTGGTGAGAGTCCCAGCAGGTGTCCCTGCGCTATGCTGCAGAGCAGTTGAAGAAAATCCAGGGTCCCTGCCAGTCTGACCTGGGGAAAAGTCCTTCCTGACGCAAAACCTGAGGCTCAGTTGCATCCTGAGCCTGTGAACCAAGTTCACCAATTAAACATCTAAGACAAAGGATTCTCTGTGTCACCTCAACCATGAGTCCACCCTGTCCGCTGTCCTGTCTCCCAGCTGCTGCAGAGGAGGGCAAACCCCTCCCCCCGAATACATCTCTGCTTTGGGGCGGGGGGGGGGGGGATGTTCCTTCTTGAATCTGCAGACAATTGGATGAAGCCCTGGAGCATTAGAGTCAAACTCCCTCCTCCCGATGAGTTGGGGCTGAGCCAGGGGTGGGCAAAAGGGCCTCCATGGGCCGGATCCGGCCTGCCAAGCAAGTCTTTCTGGCCCGCGGACACACTGCTCCTCCCCCACCCCCAGGCCAATCAGGGCCTGGAGATGGGGGAGTGGGTGAAGTTTCCTCCCCCGCCAGTGGTACACAGCGCTTAGTCAACCAACAGGGTTGACTTGTGTGGCACCCCCTTGCAGGGCGGGGGCAGGGAGCGAGAGACTTCCCATGCTTCCCCCTGAGTGACCTGGGGGTGGGGGGAGCGTGTGAAGTCTCCCCTCCCCCGCCCCCCGCTAGGGATGTGGGCACCTAGAGGGAACCCTCGTGGGGAGGTCCGGAGCAAAGACTTCACACGCTTCCCCCATCCCCAGGCCAATCAGGGTCTATGGGCAGGGAAGCACAGAAGTGTCCTGGCCCCGCCCTTTCTGGGGCAGCCCGGGGCCACTTCAAAAATTTCTGAAGTGCCCCCCCTGTCTAAAATTATTGCCCACCCCTGGGCTGAGCTGAACCGTGACTGGTTTGACTTTTTATCTCTCTCCTCATACACAGACAGATATAGGCAAATTGGCAGGAAGTTCCCCACAGTTACACTGAGCTGCCGCTGGTTCCAGTGGGGTTGGAATAAGACCCTGTAATTTTACCCCTGTGTAAGTGCATTGAGTCCCTGACTGGCACCTGTCGGTGAATGGAAAATCAGAGCCTGGGTATGTCTACACTGCACTGTAAGCCCGGGGTTAGTGGGACTCGAGTTAGCAGACTCTGGGTTTGTTAACCTAGGGCTGGAGCATCTAAATGCATCAGTAACTCCAGGTAAGGAATTGTGGAACCCTCAGTCCCAATCTGGGGCTCCAGGGTCTACACTGCATTATGTAGGTCTGGGCCCAGTCCCCCATATCCCAGACTTCTAGCACCTTCCCCAATGTGACCACTGTGGGAAAACATGACTGGCACAAAACTTGACTGGCTAGAGGACAAAGAAAGAAAGCCTGTGGGATACTGTTGGTGGACTCCCAGGGGGCTGTGTCTATACTGCAAAGCAATAGGGCTTGAACCCTGTGTCCTGCCTAGCCTTGGACTTGAAACTTTCACCCCTGTGAGTTCCTAGGACTCTGTGTGTAGGCAGATTGAGCCTGAATTCAAGCCCTGAGCTTACATTACAGTGTGGACACGCCCCCCCCAACCAAGCAAACCTGAGTCAGCGTTTACATGGGGGATCCGGAGCAGGATTGGGCTGTGGTAGTAGCTGGGTGGCAGAGTTTGGTTCTAATGGAGTCTGGTGTCATTCCAGCGAGGAAGCTGGCTCTGTGCCTGCAAAGCTTAATAAAAACATCTGACAAGGCATAGCTGGTGCCCTGCTCCCTGCCAGGGGCAGAGGGGCCATGGCAAAGCTGTCACTCTCCAAATTCCTCAGTCCAGGTCCAGGCCCAGATTCCATGCTGCCGGGTGCTGCAGCCATGGGCCAGGGACTCCAGTGCAGCTTTTCCTCCCATTGCAAACCTCCCACCTGCAGGGGTTTCCTGCCGAGTCAGAATGTTCCCATTCCTGGGCTGGTGGTAAAGAGTCAGATCTGGGCTGGGACTCTCATGGCTCCCTGCTACACTGCCACTGTCTGGAGAGAGGAAAGGACAGGCACAAAACCAGCTTGCAGCTTGCATTCCTTTCCCAGTTTAGTCCCTCTGCTCTGAAGCAGACAGCCTGGAGTTATTTGTGGCATTGCAGCAACCCAGCAGTTGAACTCAGGGCCCTGCTGCGCATCAGGGGACTGCACAGACAGAGAGCAAGACAGTCCCTTCACCAGACAGCTCACACTCTAGCAAGGCAGATGACCAGCAAGGAGAAGAAGGGTGATTAGGGCCCTGAGAGAGGTGCTGTTTCCTGATCACAGGAGAAGTTGTGGGCAGAGCAAGGGTTTGAACCATGGCCCCTTGCATTACACCTTCACCCCCAGGCTAGCCTTCTCTCTCAGCATACTTCATACATCCTGTGGGGTTGCATTGCTCAACCTCTTGCTGTGATTCCACTCACTTCAGACATACCTAGCATAAACAAGGTAAGTCTCCCCAGCACATTCAGTGGAGCTTGGAACTGGCCCCAGGGGCAGGCAAGAGCAGGTGGGCAGAATTTGAATCTACCACACTGCCCTCCACAGGCAGATGACCTATCCCCTAGTCCACTCCAGAACCCACTCCACTATCTTACCTTCAGGGGGGTCCCTTATCTTGCCTTCCTAATGCAAGAGCTAGCTCAATTCCTGGGGCAGCCTATGTTGGCTGTCCTACTGCTCCCAGGGTGGGCAGGATTTGAACCCAGCACCCTGCAGGTAGATGCCCTATCCCCTAGTCCACTCCAGAATCCAACCCACACCCACTCCCAGCAGCTCATGTCCATGCCTTGCTTCACAGCTCAGCCTGATCCTACTCTCATCTTGGGGTGTGTCTAGACTACATGGCTCCGTCGATGGAGCCATGTAGATGAGTGATGGGGTCGGCTGTTTCCTCACGTCCAGGACTGACTGTTCCCTAGGCCCAGCCCTCAGCCTGGAAGTTGAGATTGCAGACGCGCACGTGCAAGCGTGAGCGGCTGCACTCGCCTCCTGGGACTCTCTTCCAGGGCAGTGAGAAAGGAATCCAATCCCAGCGCAGTTCCAGTCTCTGGGGCGGGGCGTTTCCTCCTTTCCCTCCCCTTTCCCATGGCCAGGAGTAAGCAGCACAGTCCGGGCAGCCTGGGCTGTGCAGGGAGCTCCTTGGCAGCCAGGCCTTCCCCTTCAGGGGAAGGGCAGGAGCCATGTTTGTTCAGGGAGCCTTGGATGTCCTGAGGCTGCTTCCACTCCCAGAGCTGCTGGTTCTGCACTGCTCCAGGTGCCAGGGCCTTTGCCAGCCGGGGAGCCTGCCGAGAGTTGCAGGGACTCGGCTGTGGGTTTGTATCGGTGGGCTATGAGACTGAGATGGAGACAGGAGGCTCTCAAGTGTACACCCTGCTCCTTGCTTAGCCCATGTTCTGATGCCTGTGGAAAATTCCCTGTCACAGCTCAGGGCAGGCTGAGCTCCCTGGGGGTATGTCTACACTGCAGAGTTTTTCCAGAAAAACAGCCGTTTTTCCGGAAAAACTACACTTACGTCCACACTGCAATTGCATTCTTTCAAAAGTTGAAAGAACAGAGGGGTTTTTCTGACAGCGAAACCTCTTTCTACAAGGAAGAAGCCTTTTTCCGAAGCAGCTCTTTTGGAAACAGGCGTGTGTGAGCGGGGAAGAGGGTTTTTTTTCGAAAGCCTTCAGGGGAAAGCACAGATGCCCTGGTGGCCACTCCATCCATAATAATCACAACGTAAACACGAGATAGTGTCCAATCAATTGAAAAATGCAGATCGCTTTTTTGATGTGCTTTTGCTGTGTGGATTCTCTCTTTTGGAAGTTTTTGCAGAAGATCTCTTCTGGAAAAGCTTCTTCCGAGAGAAACCTGCAGTCTAGACACAGCCTGGGGCAGGACCTGTCTCGTGGTGTGTGCAAAGTGCCCTGCACGAGGGGGCCCTGAGCTCAGTGGTAAGAGCTAGTGCTGTGGCAGCACTGAAGAATGACTGTAACAGAGAAATATTCGGGGCGGGGGGCTCTTTAGCAAGGGGGAGTCAGTAGATCTCAGACTGTTTGTGTTACACTCTGCTCCTGGATGTGTCGATCTGTTAAGGAAGTGGCGTGTTGTTTGGCTTTAACATTTCCCATCTGCCCCCAGAATCACCTTTCCTTTTGGAAAACATTGGGGCTGTGTCTACACTGGTGCATCTTGCGCAAAAGCGGCCGCTCTTGTGCAAAAACTTGCTGCCTGTCTACACTGGCTGCGTGTTCTTGTGCAAGTAAACTGATGTTCTAATGTATAAAATCATGGCTTCTTGTGCAAGAACTCTGACGCTCCCGCTCAGGAATAAGCCCTCTTGCGCAAGAGCTCTTCCAGAAAAGGCCAGTGTAGACCGGCAAGATGAATTTCTTGTGCAAGAAAGCCCTATGGTTAAAATGGCCATCAGAGCTTTCTTGTGCAAGACAGCGTCTACACTGGCATGGATGCTCTTGTGCAAAAGCACATGCCAGTGTAGACGCTCTCTTCTGGAAGAGTTTTTGCGTGAGAACGTGCCAGTGTAGACGTAGCCTGGGAGTAAGGTGCCACCTGCGTATCTTGAAATGCCTCCAGACAAGGTCCCTCAGGGCAGCCCCCCCCCCCACCAGTGCCCTTCCCCCTGCCCCAGGGAGACCCACTCCATTCACCACGGCGCAGTCAATCATTTGTCCTCCGCAGCTGCCAAAAATCCAAGGCTGGCTGTGGAGCTGGGGGCACCGGCACTCAGACCCCCCAAGCTCATTTTCCAGGGGCAATGAGCAGGTTGGTGATAGGAGCAGCTGTTCATAGGCTGGATTGCAGCAGGCAGCCTCAGCACTGTCTAGGCTGGGCACCCAGCGCAGCCTTGCACTGCCCCCTGCTTCTGCACAAGGCTGCTTGATTGTCCCTGCTGCCTTCAGAGGCTCTGAAAAGGGGCAAGGAACAGACAGCCACAGGCCCTGGTGGGTCAGCCGGATAATGGAGTGAAATCAGTACAGGTGCTTGAGAATGGGGCTGTCATCAGCCCCGCAGAGGCCAGCTGCAATTGACCACATCACAGCGGTCGTAATGAGATGCTCAGCGGAGATTAAGCATCGTCTCGTGGTCAGATGCTTCCTTTTTCTCAGCTTGTCCACGCAGCCTGTTGGGGCTCGTCTTGTGGCTGTGTCAGATGGGAACCAATTGGCAGGTGCTGAGAGGGGAGACGTGCCTTGCGGTGGCTGAATATGGGAACTAATTGGAGCTTGTAAGCAATCACTCCTGGGTTCTGCAGGGCTCAATGCATGGGCACCTCGCAGCCCTGTCCTGCTGGACATTCAGACGCACAGGGAGAGACAGGCCCTGCTCTGCAGAGCCCAGCACCGGGGCCTGCCGGTCAGTGGGGTGGATCCAAAAAGAACGAGGGGTCCTGTGGCACCTTGGGGACTCAGACTTATTAGGGCACCAGCGTTTGTGGGTAAAACCCGCTTTGTCGGATGGAGTGGAGTGGAAGTTACCAAAGCAGGGATCTGTATAAGGAAGAAGTTGCTTCTGTTAATGAATCATAGAATCCTAGAACACTAGAATCAGAAGGGACCTCAAGAGGTCATCAAGTCCAGTCCCCTGCCCTCACAGCAGGACCAGACACTGTCTAGATCATCCCTGACAGGTGTCTGTCTAACCTGCTGTGACGGCGTGTCGGGGTCCCCCGATCCTGCAGCCCCATAGCAGCAAGAACAGACTCCGTCAGCCAGTAGAATAGAGGGGGTTTATTGCTCCTCCAGGATACAGCACAGCATAGATGTGATGTGGTTACAGGAGTCAGGGCCAGGATGCCTCAGACCCCTTGGGTTAGGGGGTCCATCGCCCCCCCCAACCCTCAGCACCCAGCTTAGTCTGTTCCCTTCATGCTCTCTAGCCAGAAACTGCCTCACTTCCAGACCCTGCCCCCCACCCAGGTGTTCGTCTCCACCTCCCTTCCTTTGTCTCTCCCCTGGGAAGAGCTTTGCTAACTGCTTAGGTTGGGACTAGGTGTCTGGGCCAATACTCATGTGGGTGAGTCAGTGGGAATCACACATCACAGCGCAGGGGAACCCCTGGTTACAGAGCAGACAGCACCTCCACTACGTCACACCTGCTCTTCAATATCTCCAGTGATGGAGATTCCACAATCCCCTAGGCAATTTATTCCAGTGTTTAACCACCCTGGACAGTTAGGACGTTTTTCCTGCTGTCCAACCTAAACCTCCCTTGCTGCAATTTAAGCCCATTGCTTCTTGTTCTAATCAAGCCAGGGTAGAAGTGGGTCATTCACAGCATTTGATGTTGAGCCACAAAAGCTGATGCCCCTAGTAAATCTGTGAGTCTCCCAGGTGCCCCAGGACTCCTTGTTTTTGCAGATACAGACCAACATGACACCAGACCTCTGGGCCTGATACAGCCAGCCATGCAAGGGAGGGCACATCAAGCCCTTTTTGTTTGCACATGTAACCACCACCAGGCAGATTTGAACCTGGGACTTTTGGAGCTTAGTATAGGAGCCTTTATCCTTTGAGCTAAAAGTCAGCTGCCTCTCAGTCCATGCTGTAGAGGTCTCTTGTTCTTAGCTGTTGCTGTGGTCTAGGTGCTACTACATGGGACAGTGAACCACACTAGGGCTACATCTACACTTCAGGGCTATGTCTACACTGGCAGGTTCTTGTGTCAGAAATATGCAAATGAGGCTAAGTGTGGAATATCGCTGAGCCTCATTTGCATATCTAATGAGCCGCCATTTTTGCAGAAGAGGCTCTTGCGCCAGAAGGATCTGTCTACACTGCCCCTTCTTGCGCAAGATAACCCCTCTTGCGCGATGCTGCTACGCTGATTATTTTCAGGAATAACGGCATTGCGCAAGAGGGGTTTTCTTGCGCAAGAAGGGGCAGTGTAGACAGCTTCTTCTGGCGCAAGACCCTCTTCCACAGAAATGGCGGCTCATTAGATATGCAAATGAGGCTCAGCGATATTCCACGCTTAGCCTCATTTGCACATTTCTGGCGCAAGAACTCGCCAGTGTAGACATAACCCAGGGTTTTTGCGCAAAAATCCACGGAGCATCCACACCTCAGTGTGTTTTTGCACAAGAAAATTTACAGTAAATCAAAAGAACAGAGGGATTTTTGCGGTGTAGGTAATCCTCTTTCTACGAGAAATAACTCCTTTTTGCACAAGAGCTCTTGCACAAAAAGGTGTGTGTGGACAGGCAACAGGGGGTTTTTGCACAAAAAGAGCCAATCCAAAAAAGCATAGTTGTCCTGGTGGCCATTCTGTGAATGGCAATCAGAGCTTTCTGTTGAGAGAGCGTATATGCAGTCTGGACGCTGTCTTGTGCAAAAGCACACAGCTTTTGCGATGCGCTTTTGCAGTGTGGACGCACTTTTCTGCAAGAAGTTTTTGCAGAAGATCTCTTCCGCAAAAAGCTTCTTGTGCAAGAAGCCTGCAGTGTAGACGTAGCCCAGGTGTGTGGGTAACACATGCTCTTTATGGATGCACACACATTGCCCACTTCTTCTATCACACTTGCCCCCCACATACACATTCATTTACCCCCAAAGCTCTTTGTTATACCAAAGGTCTCTGTGCTCAAACAGCCCTATCCTCCATCTGGGGTCCTCAGCCCTGGCGTTCCAGGGGGCATTGACAGTGCTCAGGACAGTGCCAATGACACAAAGATCAGGAGAGTGGAAATAAAGAAGAAGACGGGTCCCTGATTCCCAGAGATCTGGATCAGCTGGGAGCACCAAACCATCTGTTCTGATTCAGCTGAATGTAGATGGAAGAATGCAGGCCATAGGGACAGGCTAGGGGACTCTGGCCTGGGAAGTAGTGACTCTAAGAAAGATTTGGGAGCTGTGGTGGATCAACCAGGTGAACATGAGCTCCCAGTGCGACGCTGTGGACAAAGGGGCTAATGTGCTCCTGGGATGTATAAATATGGGACTCTCAAGCAGGAGCAAAAAGGTTCTTTACCTTTCTATTTGGCTCTGGTGCCACCACTCTTGGACTCCTGGGCCCAGTTCTGGTGTCCACGATTCATGAAGGATGTGAAGGATGTTGATACCTTGGAGGGTTTGGAGAGGAGCCACTGTTGCCCGGGGTTTTCAGAACCAAGAACAGGGGCAATTTACCGGTTTTACTTTAGATGGTGTTAGGAATAAATTAACAGAAATTCAGTGATTCTGTCTGATTAAGGGTTAAATGCAAGGAAGCACGGGCTTATTTAACACTGCAGTTGATTAGATTTAAGCAATAGGTCTAGAACATCCCAGATATTAACCTGATATCTGGAAGGGTACTGAGTAATTCACGGCAGATTCAGGGGCTAGGTGTTTGTCCACTGGGAAGAAAAGGAAAAATATCTCTTGAGATGGCTTCAATGGGGCTGCTTCCAAGAACATTCCATTAGCTAATTTTTATAACTCACTTTTACAAAACACACAGGTTATAAGGACCCGATTGTATTATATTTTAAAAAATGTTTAATAAACATTAATAATCTAAATGTAAGGCTTTTTATCCACAAAGGTTTTTAGACTCAATTGTTTACTTGTCTTTCCCCTCCCCCCACTCTGATTAGCAGAAACTGCCAACTAGATTTGACCATGTCTCTAAAAGCCTGTCTCCAAATTAACCCTTAACTAGGTGGTGTTCTATTTTATTAATTTACTAGCATGTTTACTTGGCATTGCTTGGGTCCTCAAGGAGGGGCTATGGGCAGAGGGCAAGGGGTGTGGGTGGGTGCAGGAGTCAGGGTTGGGGGTGAGGAGAGGCCCAAGCAAGGGAGTCAGGATGTATGGGTGCAGGAGCAGGCGGAGGCCATGCTTCCCAGGCAATAGCTGCCCAGGACTGGCTGCAGCAGTAGGGGCTATGCTGCTGGGCAGCTCTTTGTGGCTCACTGCAGTGGTGGAGGCCACGCTGCTCATTTAGCACTTTACCTGTGATGGTGGCCAGCAACATCCAGAGCCCTGCCACCAGCCGGCTACTCTCTTACGGACAGAGGGTATCACCAACTCTCTCAGATATATAGTAGGTAGTGGCTGAATGCACATAATATGGTTGGAAGTAGCTTAATCATGTTTTGGGGCATACACACCCTTCAAATCCAGGGCAATACCATGAGAATGATTAAAGGGTTAAAAAACCTGCTTTATAGTGATAGATTTAAGGTGCTTCAACTAGCTTAACAAAGAGAAGGGTAAGGGGGTGACTTGAACACAGTGTATAGCAGGGCTAGTCAAGTGTTTTTTGTCAAGGTCCAAACCTCACTGGCATTGGAAAAGGTTCAGAAAAGGGCAACAAAAATGATTAGGGGTTTGGAACGGGTGCCATATGAAGAGAGATTAAAAAGGCTTGGACTTTTCAGCTTAGAAAAGAGGAGACTAAGGTAGGATATGATAGAGGTCTATAAAATCATGACTGGTGTGGAAAAAGTGAATAAGGAAAAGTTATTCCTCCAATATAAGAATGAGGGGGTCACCAAATAAAATTAATAGGTAGCAGGTTTAAAACAAACAAAAGGAAGTTTTTCTTCACTCAGCGCATAGTCAACCTGTGGAACTCCTTGCCAAAGATTAGGACTTTAACAGGGTTCAAAAAAGAGCTAGATACATTCATTGAAATTAAGTCCATTGATTAGCTATTAGCCAGGATGGGTAGGAATGGTGTCCCTAGCCTCTGTTTGTCTGGATGACAGGAGAGGGATCACGTGATGATTACCTGTTATATTCCCTCCCTCTGGAGTATCTGGTATTGGCCACTGTTGGCAGACAGGATACTGGGCCAGATGGACCTTTGGTCTGACCCAGTATGGATGTTCTTATGTTCTTATGAGAGAGAGACATTTTTTCACACTGCAATAAAAATAATGATGATCTATTATATATTTGGGAGAGTTTGTCTGTCTGTCCATCTGTTTGTCAGTCCAAGAACTGCTCCTCCCCCTTAGCTCTAACTCTCCAGTGGCCCCTGGCTGGAGTGCACTGTCCACCTGGGGCTGGGGCACTGCCCCCTGGATACCGACCCTGCTCCAGCCTCAAGGAGACCAAGCTGCAGCATCTTGTCCCAGGTGGTTCCCAGGAACTCTGGTGTTATGGCCATAGCCAGGGTGGTCCTGGGAAGCACTGCAGGGCTGGCTACCCACCCCCCACTGGGTTGGAGCCCCCACAGAGCTGGGGAGGTAACCTCCCCAGGGAGCTGTGTGCTGCGTCCCCGACCAGCAGCCTGGGTGGCTCATGGGGATTTCAGTGGTGCTGTGTGGACGAGCTAAGTACTGGCCCTTGGGGAGGGCTGATCTTACAGCAAGGGGCAGAGCAGGCTGGTGAGGGGCCAAGGACCCTTCCCCAGCTGTGGGGCACCTCTGTCTCTGGCAGGGAGGAGCCAGCATGCCCACAGCTTTGTTGGCATCCCGCTGTGGCCGTGTCCAGTCCTGAACTCCCACGTGCTCTGTTACACAGCCAGAAGGGACCATACAGTCTGTCGTGCTGTCTCCCAGTCTACAGCCCTGCCCAGGATGGGGGGGCTTGACCCTCCCTAGCAGGCCCAGAGCAATCTGCAGGGATGTCTGTCCTGTTTGGCTGTTGTCGTCCCGTCCCCCCCCCCCAGCCCACCCTTATGGAGCAGCGGGCTCTGCCTGGTGACTTCGGGGGGCACAAGGTTCTGTCACTCCTGGCTCAGAGACGGGATCTTGCTTGGGTGCTGCAGGGCTCCATCCTGGCAGGTCGGAGGCACTGCTGAAATATAAATAATAATGTCCCATTCCCACTGCCCTGAGCCAGCAGTTGCCTCTGCCTTCCCTACTCTCCACCCTCCCTTTCTGTGCCCCCATGCTTGCCCTGCGCTGGGTACCCTGCCTGGACCCAGGCTCTAGCTCTTCCCTGTCATGCTGGGTTGGAAATGCCACCCAAGCAGGTAGCTTCCTTCTAGCTGCGTTCATCTGCCAGCGAGCCCTGGGGCCCTTGGCGCCACCAGGTGGCCACTAGCTGCCAGGCTTCGCAGGTCTTCATGGAGAAAGAACAGCCCGCGGCCTGACCCAGCAGTTGACACCCCTGACAGCTGCCAGAGAACAGGGCGTGGCTGAGGGACTGAGGCCGGGCAGAGGGAAAGGGAGAAAGGGGCCCTATGCCAGTCTCTGCCACCCACTTTCTGGGGTGAGTCCCTTCAACCCTCTGTGCCTCAGTGCCCCCATCTGTTAAAGCTGGGGCAGGGGCAGTGCTCAGGGTGAAAGGGGCTGCCTGCCGTGCAGGGATGCTCAGAGCAGCAGGGACTATTGTGGTCATCTCATAGTCTGCCCTCCTGTGAGACCGAGGCCACAGAACTGCCCTGGCATGGACCAGACTAGTTCCGCAGCTGGTTGATTTGAACATTGCCGATAATGGAGAATCCACCACAGCCCTTGGGAGGTGTTCCAGGGTTAATTACAAGTGCGGCCGTCGTCTTAGACCGTAGGATTGTGGCGTTTGGGGCATCTAGTAAAATGTGCTTAAACAATTCCCAAGTATTCATCTCATATTTCTGATTAAATTCTTCCTCCCAGCTGATTTGGCTCATAATTGTTCTCAGCCTTGTGAACATGGCTCTTCTCAGGCAGTTGTCTGGGCTTTATCCTGTTTGCACATAAGCAATGTAATCAAGTCGCCATCACTGGTATCTATGCTGCCCTTATATCGTGTGATCAGTTTCTCTTTACTGTCAAGATGCGGTCTAGCATAGAATTCCCCTGCGCTGGCAGCCACACTTTGTGGGCCAGGAAATTGTCATCTGTAGAGTTTAGCAATTCTGAAGAAGTTTTAATTAGGGACGTGAAAGGTGTACCAGTTAACCTTAATGGGAGATGCTTAACGATTCCAGTTAACCAGTGGGGGCTGAAGCAGCTTCCCGCCCACTGTGGACAATAATCACTAGGGTCCGTGGTGCCAGGACTCCTGGGTCCTGTTCTTGGTCTTGCCACTGACTCATTGGGTGCTCTTGGCTGGGCGAGTCCATGCTACAGGTTCCCTTACCTTGACACCCACACCATTTTGTTAATTGCCAGCCGCTGGCAAGAAGATTCATGCAGATCCCAGGGGTTTTGTTTTTCTAATCCATGGAATTTGCAGTGAGTTAGCAAGAGACTGACCCCTGCAATCCTGACTCCAAGCCCCCATTCTAATCATTAGACCCCACTTCCCTCCTGAGCCAAAGAGAGAACCCAGGAGTACTGACTCCCAACCCCCACTCTAACCACTAGATCCCACTCTTCTCCCAGTCTGGAGTGCTAACTCTCAGCCCTGCTGCTGTACCCACTAGCCCACATGGCCTGTTCTGTGGGAAGGGGCATGGTCGTCCTACTTGGGGGTGCTGGGAGGGCTGCTGGTCAGCCTCTTGCTCTGTAGGATCTCCTCAACACCCTGTCGCACCAACCGATCATTTGTTATGCAAAGCAGGGAGAATAACTTAATCTACATAATTACATAATTCCCGGGGGTGGGGGGAGTGGCACAGCCACTAAAAGGAGCCACGTGCAGGAATATTGGAGCAGTATTTACCATCATGAATTCCCTGCCCGAGTTTCCGCAGAGCACTGCGGAGAGCTGCATGCACTTGCGGGGCCATAGCATGACTGACTACGTGTGACTGACTGGGCTCTGATTTGGCTGCCCCAGCCTCAGACTTCTAGTGCTTCCTTCCCCAGCCTGGGCCTCAGAGCCCTCCCTGGCCCCCCTGGGCCTCAGCCACCGGGGAACCTTTTTTGGGTTGGGAGCTGCTGACCTACAGAACAATCAGTCAGGGGCCGCAAAAATAAAAACAAAGTCCTCACTGACGTGGCCCCTGGCTGAGAAGGAGAAATGGACACCCCTGAGCCTGGGGGGGCGGTGTAGGCTAGTAGATTTTGTGTTCTCCAGCCCCTCAATGGGGCAGCGGTTAGGGCTCCCCAGTGCTGGGGGCGAGCCCTGACCCTCAGGGGCCAGATCCAGGCAAGCTGGGGGCTGCATCAAGCCCCAGGGCCTGAGGTTTTCCACCCCTGCCCTAGGGCATCTCCTGGCTGTTTCCTGGCCCTTGCATCCCACTTGTGTTTCTGTCTCATGGCAACACCTTGCTCCACCCCCCACCCACTGCCCTACCATGTCTCCAAGCCTTGCGGCCTCTCCCCCCCCCATCTGTAGCGGCTGCTGGGTTGGACCTGGGCTGGGCTCACTCCATGATCAATCTCAGGAGCTACATTTCTCTCTCTCTGGGCCGCTCCTAGCCATGAGGGCCAGCACCGCGTGTCAGTGAGAGCATCGGTCACAGACTGAACCAGCACTGCACTCGCAGGGCGTAGAGCCCTTAGAAGCCCACAGGCATCGCTCCTGCTGGGCCTGGGCAGGCCACCAGAATGGGGCACCTGCCCCCTGGTGGGGGAGGGTCACTCACAGGGCAGAACCCTGCCAGGGAACCAGCCCCAAGGGAGTTGACAGAGCAGAGGGGCCTGGCGGCGGAGGGGATATTAGTGATGCCACCGCAGGGGATGGCCATGGCCAGGGGACATAGGAGAGGGGTGTGTGGAGGGAGGCTCCTAGCTGGCAGGGCCATTTTCCTCTTTTATAGAGGACACTCCTGGTTTTTGCTGCTCTGCCCTCTATTGATACGGGACAGGAGGCCTTTATGTCCTCTGTTTGCCTCTTGAGTCCAGAGGTGAAAGGAAGCTGGTGCACCCTGCTGCAATGCTCCAGCTGGGGCACTCGGCTGCCTCTGCTCCCAGCTGGGCTGGGCTCCTGGGGCTCTCCTGCAGGCTGCCTTCCTAAGCAGCAGGCAGCCAGACAGGTGAAAGGGGCGAGCTGGGGTGTGTGTGTCCCCTCCATAACCAGGGCTCCTCCAGCCCCTAAACTCCCCTGGCCCCCTTTCGCGAGAGTTGGGGGGGGGGGGGACTGCAGCCATGTGTATTGTGTTTTTTCCCTCTTCCCCTGACTATCAAGGAGCAAGGGGAAAGTGCTCAGCTTGTACCTTCCTCTTGTTCCCAGCCGCAGAGGGAAGGGCAGAGGAGGATGCAGCAGGCTGGGAACTTTCCCCTCGCTCCCTCAGAGTCAGCAGAAGAAAAGCAGCAATGACTCAGTATGTGTGGCGGCAGCCTCCCTGCCCTCTGGAAATAGTGCTCTTGCCCCACATAATCCCTCCACTCCCTGCCCTGACTCCTGAACCCCCCACACCCCCTGTCCTGGGCCCCCTATGCACTAAATGCAACTGTCCTCTATTCTTGAGGTACTTTGATGGCCACCCTACTCCTAGCAGGAGAGGCCAGGGACTCAGGAAGGCAGGTGGTGCAGCCCAGAGGTAGGGTTGCCAGGTGTCCGGTTTTGAACCAAACAGTCCAGTACTTGAGCTCTCTGTTCGGGAAACAAATTGAGAAAATCGAAATGAGAAAATAGAACTGTCCAGTATTTTCTAACTAAGCTGTCATGTAGATTGTGATGTAATGTCAAGTGTGTCCGGTATTTTTGTTGAAACCATCTGGCAACCCTACCCAGAGGTGATGGGAGAGAGAAAAGATGGGGGCAATTAGAGCCCTCTTGTCCCCCCACAATTAAGATTCCTGGCAGGCATGTTATTAGCCCTCCCCGCCAGTGACTCCAATGAACCCAGGAGCTTCTGTGCCCACCCTTTGGCTCCAATGACCCTAGCATCCGCCATCTTGGAAAATGGCCACCAAGTGTTTTCAGTGCGCTTGGTCAAGGCTGTCAAAACGCTGAGGAGTTTGGGGAGCCTGACTCATGTGAGCCAAGAGGAGTCATGAGGGGCTGGACTTTGAAAAGCTGGGAGTCCCCTGCACGGAGAGCACTGTGAGGGGATGAGCACCTGGGATGGTTAAACTCTCTGGTCCTGGCTTTCTCCCACCCTGTGGGCTGTGTGAACAGCAAGCTGTGTGAGACCCTAATCCCCACAGAGGTTTCTAGAGGGAAACTGAGGCATTTATAGGAATCCTACAGCTATTACAGAATATCCCCTCTTTGTCACCCCACAGCAATACAACAACTAAATAATAATGTCCAGAGTAAGGATGTTAAATTTAGACTAACTGGCTAATCGAATAGTAGATGCAATTTGCATTGACTATTCGATTAGTCAATAAGGGCGTCTCCGCTTTTCAAGTGTAGCAACAGCCCCAGGGCTATTGCTACAATTCAAAGACGAAAGTGCTGTGGGGAGCACAGGGTCAGCGGGGAACTCAAGAGCCCCCTGCTGGCCTGGTGCTCCCTGTGGCATTTCAAAGGGGCAGCGTCGCATGGAGCCCGGGGTCACCTGGGGACTCAGAATCCCCAGCTGACTCCAGGCTCCATGAAACGCAGCGTGCAGCCCCAGGGACAACTGGGAATCCAGCCCCCAGCTGGCCCTGGGCTGCACACGGCATTTCAAAGCAGCAGATCCCGGGCTCCACGTGGTGCTGCCGCTTTGATGCACCCCCATCTCTTCCCCCCCCTTCCCTCTCTTTCTGATAGAGGCAGCATGGCGGGCGGGGGGGAAGCGACTAGTCGACTAGTGTGTTGACTGGTCGTTCACATCCTTAGTCCAGAGGGCTGCGGGGTGGAGTACCAGGGAAGGTGGGGCACAGCGGCACAGGCATTCATGGGAGCTGGAATGAAAGGTGCCGCCACACCCCCTGGCTCCAAGTGGTTTCCATTATTTACAAGGTTTACCACTCTACACATTGCTCCAACACCCTCCGCATGCCTGAAGCTGTCCTATGGGTCAGTGGGCTAGTTAGAGAGTGGCACAAATGTTCATGGAAATGCACTGAATTCAGTCAGAGCTGTCCATCTTCCTCTGACCTGCTTCCAGCACCTCCATTTGGGTCTCAATTCCACCCACCCCCTGCAAGCCAAGCCACGCCAAGCCAAGCAGCAGGCTGACTTCTGGGGAGGGGCTGTCTGGTTCTGGATCCTTAGCTCTGGTTAGGCTGCAGCCATTTTCCAGGTCCAGGGTTAATAGCCTAGCAGTTCCGCACAGTGATGGAAAGCCGTGGCTGCAGTTGGAGGCTCCTGGGGCCTGGCAGGGAGCAGCGGAGGAGAAAATGGAGAAAACGCATCTGCTTAGGAACAAAACTCGCTCCAAGGGAATGTGTGTTCAGTTGCTCCTGCAAAGCAACAGCGAATGGATCTGGATCTAAATCCTCAAAGGGCAGGTGTGGGGTGGTGCAGCAAGGATGGGGGGAGGCGGGGAAAAGTGGCTTCCACCCAACATTGGAACGATACTGGCACAAATGGCGATGGGTAAGCAGGAGACTCGGCACGTGGGAGGGAAGATCGTAACCCTGCAAGTCAAACCCACCATCCACAGAGTGAGTTGCTGCAGCAACTGATGGGGATGGGGAGTGTGGGAGAGCGAATTCAGATTTAACCCTTAGGAGGACTGTTTCTTCTAGCACACCAGCCCTTGCCCCCCCAGAGGAGGTGCTGGGCTCCTGCCACGCAATAGGGCCTGGTGTCTAGAGTCTGTCCCCAGCAGACTGGCTCTTCCCAGGCCTGGCAGGGCTAGAGAGCAAAGCTGCACAAGGAGGTGCTGGCAGTGGGAGGAAAGGGCTGATTGTTTGCTCTGGAAGTTTGGGAAGCGACAGTGAGTCTGTACGGGGGAGAGGGGGGGCAGTTCCACAGGCTGCAGAGGGGACGGCTTGTGCCGCCATCTGCTAGATTTTATAGACACAGAGCGAGGGGGCCAGTATGAGCAGGAGAGAGAGGAACGTGGAGTGGGGCAAGGTCCAGACAGATTCCTGGGGCAGTTTTAAACCCCTTGGTAGGGCTGTAGCAGCTGTCACGCAGTCCTGGCCTGGAGATGTTAGTGAACTTGAGCTGACAATTCCCTTGTGCCATGCGGGAGGATCTTCACCCCCATTTTACACCTGGGAAAACTGAGGCACAGTCTGGTCTGTGGGGCCTTGCGGACTGATGCTCTTCTGGAGCTGCAAAGAGAACCCAGGGCCCAGACACTCAAGCCAGCGCTTGAACCGCTAGGCCCCACAAGCCTCTGGCCCGGAAAATTCCAGTACTCTCAAGAGTCCTCACAGAAAAGTTTGTGACACAAGACACTTGACAAGCGTCTGACCTTGCGAATCCCAAGGGCTCCTTGGTGCGACATGGCTGTCTCACATGGGCTGCCTGGGAGCTGTGACTGTCTGCAGGCAGCTAAAGGAGCTCGGGTTTTGCTCCATGTCAGCAGTCAGCGCTACCTCTACAGGCAGGCACTGGTTCAGTCCTGTGGTGTGAGGCACCCGCAGCCGTGATCAAACCTCTGGCGCTAGGGCTCCTGGGTAGCTCAAGATGAATGGCAAGAAAAGTGATTGACAAAGAGCTTTGCAAGAGAACTTCACTCCCTCTGGATCCAGCCCCCTTCCTACTGCTGCCTGGGAACACTCCCGATCATACGAACGTCGCTGAATTCTGATGGGGGCCCAGAGCCAAGAGCAGCTTCATGGCACCATGAGATCCATTTACTAACAACAAAACCATAAGCCTGAGTGTGTCACTCAGGCTATGTCTACACTACAGTGATTATCGGAAAGAGTACACAAATTGCGTTCCGTCTGCACTGGGCCAAATTTCGGAAAAGCCTCCTCTTTCGGAAGAGCCCTTCTTCCTTGTGGGAGGATGAAGACAGGGCTTCCGAAAGAGCACGTCTGCTCTTCCACAAAAAAAAGCGGAGGAGCAGACGCGTTCCCTGGACACAGCGGAGCTTTTCCAGGATATCCCAGAAAACCCCCGTAGTGTCCTTCCTCAGAGAAGGAAGGCTGGTTAAAGTGCTGAGCTGGAGTCAAATCCCAGTTTTGCCGGAGGCAGCTTAAATGAGTCACATAATCATTTTTTGCCTCAGTGCCTCACCTGTAAAATGGGAATAATAATCTGTCCTGTGCTTTGCTTCATCTGTTCAGACTGGGAGGTCCCTGGGGCAGGGGCTGTCTCACGCTGGGTCTGTGTGACAGGTTCTGATTCGGAGCAGGGCCTTTAGGATGGGAAATGATCTGAATAAGGAAAATTAGTGTCCCCCATCAGGGAACAGAACAGTAGGAAGGTAGGTACCTAATGATATAGTTTTAGGCACTTTGTGTTTCTAACAAATGCTTCTGAACTAGTTAGGTTCCTAACTCCCTTGGAAAGTCATTGGGAGTCAAGCACCCAACTCACCTAGGCATTTGTGATAATCCCCCTAGGCACCTCTCTGCATCTTGAGGCATCTATGGACATGGGTGCATTGGGTCTCATGTGGGCAGCTTGCTGCACTGGAAGCATGTTGGAAACATGATGGTGAGACAGCTTTCCATCAGGAAACACTGCTGTGATGAACTCACCCGTTGTCACAAAAGCCTGTCGAGTCGGACAAAATATTCTGTGGGAAAAAAAAAGATCAAAAGATCTGCCCCAGAACTAGTGAATTTCTGTCCCATGGGAGATGCTGCAAATATTTGGGCTGGGTACGGTTCAGAATGAGGCATTTTTTGACATGTTGACATTTCCCTTGAAACAGGCTGTCCGAGGTTTGGCCAGGTCAGAGTGACACCGAACTCCTCCCCGGGATTAGAATCACCGAGCACTTCCTGGGAGCCCAGAAATGCCTCCGCCCTGCAGATGCACATGTAGAGTTTGGGGGGGGGGCTGGCTACATGGCTCCTTGGTGGCAAAGGGCTGGGGCACGGGGCAAGCCCCCCAGCAGGAGCATCTTGGAGACAAGAGCGCTCCTCTGCGAAGTGTCTCCTTGAGTTTGCCCTTGCTCTCGGCTTTGAAGGATGCTGCTGCTTTCTCTCTCCCTCCGCTTTGCCTCTCAGCAGCCACCTTCCCGGCTAATTGAAAAGATAGTTGGGCGAGATTATAGTGTTGCTGTTTAAATTGCCCAGGAGGGGAGGCCGACTCGGCAGCCAGCGAGGGAGGGATATTTTCAGGCCAGCAAGTCTAGATCACAGGGCTGTCGGGTTGAAATGTGATCGTTCAAGCAGCGTCCCCTGAGCCCCTTCTGCCTGAAGCAGTGGGACACCACCTCGGTGGTTTACTCACCTGTGTGGATGCCTGGCTGGCAGGGGTGCTGATGCATTCCCCACTCCTCTAATATTGGCTCCCCTCTGTGTGTGCAGGGGATTAATCTAGGCAGGATTAGACAGGGCCTTGAGGACAGAGAGCCATTACGTCTGCTCCAGAGGTGAGCTGTCCCCACCCAGAGGTGTTTGGATCTGGGGACTTGTCGTTGGCCCTTGAGGAGAGTCCCCTAAGAGGCAGGGAGCAAATGAATCACTTTGCTAGATACGACAAATCCAGGCCTGATGAGAGACACTGGATTTATGGCTTGTAACAATCTGTAACTCACTAGTATCCCTCCCTCTCCCCTGCCACCCGTGAAGCTTTAACAGGCCACTTGACCTTGGATGGTCTCTTGAAATATGTTACCCACTTGTGCTAAACAATCAGTTCCACCTTGTCTTTAGCTGTGACACTTGGCACCTTTTGCAGCCTGAAGAAGAGCTGAGCAGCTCCAGTGCTTGTCTTCTCACCCACAGGAATTGGTGCAATAAAAGAGATCACCTCCCCAACCTGGTCTCTCAGGCTATGTCTACACAACAGTGATCTATCGGAAAAAGGCACGTAAACGGCATTCCGCAATTTGCGTACCTTTTTCCGATAGTTTTTTCGGAAGAGGCTTTTCCGAAATTTGGCCCATCTACACCGGGCCAAATTTTGGAAAAGCTGCCTCTTTCGGAAGAGCCCTTTTTCTTCATGGGAGGAGGAAGACAGGACTTCCGAAAGAGTGCGTCTGCTCTTCTGCAAAAAAAAAGCCGAAGAGCAGACGTGTTCCCTGGACACGGCGGAGTTTTTCCCAGATACCTCCGGTACCCTGGAAAAAACCCATAGTGTAGACATAGCCCCAAGGAGCTCGATGGGCAAGGGGGGCTCCCCCCACCCACCTCAGAAAGGAAAACTGGGACGCTTGCTTGTCCTGAGAACATTGATCCCTGCTGTCACCCCTTCACTGCTCACTTCTAGTCAAACTGCCCATCCAAGCCTGCTCTTACCCCACCCGCCCCCAGCTCCCTCACATCCACCCTCAATCCCCAATTGTCTCCACTCCTCCCCGCCACCTCCCCCACCCCCTCCCAGGTCAGAATCCCACAGGGTCCCTCGCCCCCCTGCATCCCACGCCCTGCCGGCTCAGACACAGCCCCCTTCCATGCATGCGTCTCGCCCTCCCTGCCCGGCTCGGAAATGGCACGGAGGTATTCTGGCCATAGTGGCCTGATGCCAAGATTCCCTTGGGGAATCTCATACAGGGCTGGGTTCTCCTACTGGAGTACACCTTGTTAGGTGCGATGGACGTGCTGAGCTGGCTTGGAGCTCCCCTTAGACACCCCACACTGGATCTGTGTGATGAGCCAAGAACAGATTCTGAAATGTGCCCGAGACACAAGCTGTGCTCGAGAGACCACTCGGAACAGCACCTGCGGGCGAGATCCATCTGTGGAATTGTTCCTATTTGCCCTCTGTTCGGTGGTAGCATCTAGGAGCCTTGACTCCCCCGGCATGGCCCCTGCCTCTATGACGGGTGGAGAACCTAAGGCCTGAGGGCCGGATGCGGCCCCCAGCTTGCCTGGATCCAACCCCTGAGACTCAGGGCTCCTCCCCCCAAGAACTGGGGAGCCCATACTGGTGCTCTAGCCACCCTGCTGTCGCTCTGCGGGGTTGGAGCACACAAAATCTACTAGCCTGGTGTGCAAGAGGAATGGGGGGAGAGTCTTTCCCCTTCTCAGTTGGGGGCGATGTCAGGGAGGGCTTTTTTTTTTCTCACTTGTGCATGGCCCCCAACTCATTTTTCTGTGGGTCAGCACTTAAAAAAGGTTCCCCACCCCTGCCTCCAAGACAAGACACAGCCGGTGGCTACAGAGAGGCAGATGGGGAGCATAAGGGAACGAGAGGATAACAGAGGTCAGCATGATGGTCTGTGGGTCAGCTAGGTCGCTGCTGTTGTCAAGATTTTCAGCTCTCTAATGGTTTGATGCCTCATCTTGCAACTGGCCGCCCCTTGTCCCAGTCTCACACTGTGGCACTTCCTCTCTGCAGCTTGGCCTTCTCGCAAGTCACTAGCGTTTCTCCCCACTGGGGGGTCAGAGTCTCTCTCTGTAAGCCACATCAGGCCTCCTGGCAGAGAGGGGGTTGGAGGCGGGGTTGGGAGGACAGTGCAGATGTTGACACATGTGACTATGCAAAGAGGGACCAGGCGTAACACAGCTATCCATGGCTATCCTCATTATGGACGGCAAACATCCTGGAAGAGCAGTTAAGTCTCCTGCTTTAGGGCTCCAGCTGGTCGCTAAACATTAGAGACCAAGATGAAACCTTCATGAGGGCAGATTATCCCCATCTACCACTATGAAGTCCTCACCCCTTCCTCTGCAGCATCTAGTGCTGGACCTGTCGGAGTCAGACCTGGAACAGCCCAGCCAGACGCTGGGGTCTGATCCCATCTGACAATTCCCATGTGCCTGGGCTGTGTGAGACGTCCCGTAGCAATCTCATGCTCTGTGAGGGGGGTCAGTGATGCCTGTGGCCAGTTTCTAAGCCTAGAACATAGAGGGACTGGGGACCTCTAGCTCCGTTGGCATCTCTGATCGAGGGACACTGCTCTCCACCTTGGTGCTCTCTATATGGTGGCAGAGATTCCTGCTCTGGGGTCTGGCAGGGAAGCAGTAAAATTGCTTGGCATGAAGCAGCCCGTCTCTTTGCTCCTGTAAGTGTCTTAAGAGCTTGTTCAATGCCAGTTGCCCTGGTTAAGCTGCGCAGAGTTGCCCTCTGTTCCCGGAGAGCCGCTGCTGACTGCTGGGAGTCTGCATTGCAGGGGAGGTTTCTTGAGACCTGGATGACCCCATATAGTGCTTCAGGCAAGGAGCATCTTAGCCCCCCCCCCCCACACATACACTTCACACACCATTCAACAGTCTTTGGAACACCTTAGCTGTTATATGGCATTTGTCGCCCGCTTCACCATTTCGAAGCATGATTTGCATGCCCGATTGATCCCTGTCACATAAGATGATAAATTTGCACACCAAGAGCTGCAAATCTGTACTTATTCAAGCCATATAGAAGCAAGTAAAAGGAAGGAAAATGTCGTTCTCGGAAACTCTGGAAGGTTCCACGAGATTCTACAAAGTTCTGGAACATTCTAGGAGATTAGTGGAATGCTTGAGACCTTTTACCTCAGCCCTTCTATTTTCCCTTTTGTCACTAGCAACAGAAACAACCCCCTGAGACTTGCTGCTCCCTCCAAGCCCGGCATCCCTGCCCCTACATCTTAGCCTGGGCATCATGTAACCCAGAGGGCTTGGGGGTTGCTTTACTCACCTCTGTGTCACCTCCTTTGGGCTCATCCAGAGACTAGTGTGATGCCTCGCTTTTCCGCCCCTTGTGCCAGTCTCACACTGCGGCAGTTCCTCTGTGTGGCTTGGCCCTGCCCCCCACTTCGGTGTCAAAGTTTCTCTACATAAGCCACATCATGCAGCCCTTCAAAATCCACCACCCTGTCTGCACCAGCCTCGGGCTGGGAGGGGAACCCAGGGCTACCCTCTACACTGAGTTCCTGCTAGGGACCCTACAGTCATCAGCTACTGCCCCTGTGGTCTCACCCCCAGACTTCTTCCTGCTCCTTCCTCTCCACCCCAAGAGTCTCTGCAGCCTCTCTCCCCTGTGTCCACCTTCTGCTCTCCTCGCCCTGACTCTGCACAGGCCCAGCCTCAGGTCCACTTAGGGCTGTCTAGCAAGCCCGCATACTTACCAGGAGCAGTGCATCCAGTCAGTCAGCCCCTTCTCAGCTGTACTACCCCTCCATGGGGTGTGAGGGGTAAACACCCCCCTCCCACACAAGGGTGATTCCACCTGATCAGAATTTGCCTAGACGTATTTCAGCTGAGTGAGGTCACTGACTTCATGGTGCGGGATGGACTGGCACATGGACTGGCCGACCGTAGAGGGGAAGCAGAGAAATGTGGAGGTGGCTGCGTAAATGCAGCCTGGCGGGTAGGGTTGCCAGATGGTTTAACAAAAAATACCGAACTCGCCCCCCCCCCCCAAAAAAAACCACACCGGGAAAAAATTCTGTTGAGGAAAAAAAAAGGGGGGAAACCAAAGTTGTTAAGCAAAAGTTGCACCACTCCCTCCAGTTTGGGGCCACACACTAGCCCCCAATGCACTCACCCCTCCCCCAGAGCCAGGTCCACCTAGCATCCCCCATCCCCGGGCACTTACCCTTCCCCCTGAGCCAGGCATCCCCAGCACCAGGAGTGCCCCACCCCAATCAAATCCCCCCGCCCCCGCAGTGCCAGGCACCAGAGGAGTGGGAGGGCTGGGTAAGGAAATCTTACTTTTAAAGTTGCTGCTCCTGCCACCCGGCCCGGCTGCCTTGGCTCACATTGTGTAGAGGGAGGCATCACGTGGCCAGCTGCCGGGTCTCTGCTGGTCATGTGGGCCAGAGCAGCATGCACTCTGCTCCCACCCCAGCCCGGCGCCCGGTAAGTGCCCCCTCCTGCCCCCCCTTCACTATGACTCTGCTGCGCTCCTCACTCCGCCGCCAGACGCGGCAGGGAAAAATTGTCCCTGCTGGGCATCCATCCGAGAGAAACAGGAAATACTGGACATTTCACATGTCCGGTATTTTCTGGGGGTTTTTTTTGTACTGGATGAGGCAGGAAATGCCGGACTGTCCGGGTGAATAGCAGACACCTGGCAACCCTACTGGCGGGTCCCAGGTACTCCGCAAAGCTCTTGTTCCTTATAGCCCAGGCTTGTCCTCTTGGAGCCATTGTTGTCATGATGAGCGGCTAAGGAAGCAGGCAAACCCCTTGCCCTGCTGTGGGTCCCAAAGCAACGAGACGGGCCTCCCCGTTTTCCCTCAGGCAAGGTGTAGCACAAGGCCAGATTTCGAACGGCGTTTGGGTGTCTAAAGATGAAGGTCACGCCTAGTAGGATTTTCAAAAGTGTTTTTTATTTCGGTGTGAACTGGGCACGTCTACAAACCTGCTAGGAGGCCACCTACATCTGTCGGCAACTAAATGCCTTTAAAAAATGTGTCCTCGCTGACTGAGATCAGCTACCCCTCCCTGTGTGTGCACAGCCATCACCACACGCACCTGCCAGCAGCCTGGGGCCTAGAAAATCATGCAGAGCCATCACCTCCTCCTCCTCTCAGCACTGCAGTGTGCTGCTCAACAGCTGACGACCCCCCCAGAGGAGGCCGGACTTCAGTGCTGAGTGAAAGATTTTCTGCCGTGAGTGGGCAAAACGCCCATGGGACTCTGTGGGTGAAAGACACGCCGGGCCTGATGTTCAAAAGTGATCCTCGGTGGGTGGAAAGGAACTTCTCCGTCGCTTTCAGTCAGAGCTTCTGTGTCATTAGAGCCTATCGAGACCGCCAGGCCTGTGCCATGGAACGGAATGAAAATAAGGACTCCGGTAATTACTGTGACTGTTAGTGGCACAAGCAAGGTGGTCACAGGGAGGTACAACACAGCCAGGCTGAAGAGGAGACTGGCTCCTAGTTGCCCGCAACTTGCATGAAGCTGCAGATACCCTGCTCTAAGAAATATCTGTCTGACTCACCACTGGGGTACCTGCCATCTAGCCACCCCTGTCCACCCCTGTGCTCTGGCCTCCAGACGGTATTCTCCCTGCTCTGCTCTGCCTGTGCTGTGACCAGGCACTGCTGTGGGCTGCCCTGGGATGCCTGCAGGGCCACAGTGTGCCACTCCCAGCCCCATGCCGTGCCAGGGGGTGGGAGGCTCTGCAGAGCCGGGAGGGAAGTTGGGAAGGAGCAGAGGGCAGTGAAATTATTGCTTTATTGTCAGCTTGGAACTGCCCCCCTCCCTCCCATGCACGGGCTCCCTCGGGACGTGTGGGATTCCAGCCCCGGTGTGTCATTCTGCACGGAGCAGCGATGGGTGCTTGCAATGCTCCCCCTTCGCCGGCAGAGCCTGGGTGCTCCCTGCCCCACTGCCTGCTTTCCTCTCTGCACCTTGCGCTCGTCTGCCTGACCGCTTCCACACTGACACCACGGGGCTGGAGAGCAAAATGGCTGTGCGGAGGGGGTGTGCAGACATGCGCACCCACGCGCGTGTGTGTGTGCGCACGCGTGCACATCTTGTCAGGGCAGAGCAGGTTTCTGATTGACTATGGAGGTGTTAATCCAATTGCCAGCCACTGAAAAGCCTTCAGAGGCTGTTCATCATGTAAATAGCATTAGGAGGGCTGCTCAGTCAGATCCCAGCCTTGCATTCGAAGGGGAGCCCGGTCTCGTTTCCCTTGCCGGGATTATTACCTTGCCTCAGCATGAGGCCAGGTGGGCTCAGCATGGGGATCCCACCAGTGGCCAGCGTGCGCCGGGGGTGTGGTTGGGCCACAGCTTGCTGCGGCGCCCTGTCTGTGTGCGATTCGCCAGGTACCTGGGCCAATGGGGCCCATCATCTCAGGTGCGGCTTGTGTGCCAGGCACCATTCACACCCAGTCCGGCTGTTTGGCACTCACCAGTGAAATGAGCCGGAGAGTTCTTAGCCCCCATCACAAAGCCACCCCCACCTCTGGCTGACTGTCCCTGCAAACAAGGTAAGATTAGAATAGGGCCCCAGAGGCAGAGCTGCTCCCAAACCTGGCTTGGTGGGGGTCACGTGGGATCAGGGGCAGCCTGCAGCCACACAGCCCATGTTCCGTGGCAGGAAACAGGCCACAGGGCAAACCCCAGCAGAACCCTGGGTTAGAGCTGCCACCTCCAAGAGGCAGAAGAAATGGCCACAGGCCACCTCTGTATGGACACAAAGGTCCTAGCGCCAACTACAGCTAAGTCCAGCCAGCTCCCAGGAGCCGCACTACCAGCCCCTCCCAGGAGCTCCTGTCTGCACCACACAGGCCCACTCCTCACACCTGCCTGCTGCTGAGCCTGTGGGGAGGACCCACAGCTGAGCCCTGAGTCCTGGAGCCCAGCTCCAAGAGGCGCTGCTGAGCTCGGGGAGGACCCAGGTGCCAGCCGGGCTCCCAAGGGTAGCGAGAGGTGACAGTGAAGCACAGAGCACAGCACAGACAGCCTGGCAGTGCCAGCACCAGGCAGGTGGCAGCCCTACCCCTTCTGAGGCTCTTTGGGGAGTGCAGGGGAGGAGTTTTGCTCTGGGGCCTCCCTGAGTTCAGAGACAGACGGTGTGGCTGCCTGCAGGCCCGGCCTTAGGCTGTCCCTGTCCCGAGCCCAAGTACAAGGGGCTGCAGCTGGAGCTGGTACTGGACAAGATGGTCACCTGTGTCGCCGTGGGTGCTGCTCATCTCGCTGGTCTTCACACGGGAGATCTCCATCAGTACCTGCCCGGCCAGCCCCACAGCCCGGAGCCCTGCCGCTGCCCCGACCGGATCCCCCTGCATTGCCCTGCCGGCATCTGGGCTCCAGCCCGGCTGCATTGGCAAAGCTGCTGGAGCTGGCCCGGCCCACATGTGTTGACAGCTCAAGGCTGTGCTTGGCCCTACTGAGCTGGGATGCAGCCCCGAGCCGCTCGCCTTTCTCCCTGGCTTCCGCAGGTCATGTTTGATCTGTGTGGAGGGGAGAGTCAGACGGGTCAGCAGAGAACCTGGCCTGGCCAGTGTGTTGTGGAATAGACCCTGCAAGTGACTTGTGCTGCCCAGGCTGGACTCTGTAACCCCGGGATGGGGGTGAGGGGGAACCTTTTTTGGGTTGGGGGACACTGACCCACAGAAAAAACAGTTGGGGGCCACACACAGGCCTCTCCCTGACGTGGCCCCTCACTGAGAAGGAGAAAGACCCTCCCCACTTTCCCCTCACACACCAGAGCCTACAGGGGCCCAGGCTAGTAGATTTTGTGTGATCCAGCCCTGTATGGGGGATGGGGGAGCTGGAGCACCAGCATGGGCTCCCCCATGTTGGGCTGGGGGAGGGAGAAAAACCCTGAGCCTCGGGGGCTAGAACCAGACAAGCCGGGGGCCACAGCCAGCCCTTGGGCCTTAGGTTCTCCCTCCCTGCTATAACCACTCAACTGGGTTTGATTTAGACTAGGGCATCCACCAGCTGGGCTCTGCTATCAGTGTGCTGCCTTGGGCCCTACAAACTCTTTGGCTGGGCCTGGCTGCCTGCTGAGCCTCACTGAGCTTTCGGCTGCAGCCCCAGTCCCTCCAAGAGGCTGCTTGACCCGATGGTGCCAGGTGCCGAGATGTGAGGAAGGAGATCGTGAGCAGTAGACATTGAACCCAGCCCCTCTGGAGCTAAGAGCACAAGCCACTAACTACACAAGCTCCATTAACCAAGGCTGCAGCCAGCCCCCCAGCACCTCTCCCTGGCCCAGCCACCGCTGGCGGGACAAAGCACCTTCCTGAGTGGCAGCTTAGAGCAGCAAAATTCCACCTGATGCTCTGATGGGAGAAGCAGAGTTGTCCGGGCTCACCTGTGCATAGCACCTGGAAGCTGTGGTTCTCTAGCCCCAGAGGCAGCCCTCAGCTCCTGAGACCCACTCTAAGGAGCAGGTTCTCAGCAATTGCGGCAGGGTCTGGCTTGGCCCCTTGCTGTCATACACGTAACAGCATCGACCCGCGGCCTGCTACCGCAGGAGCTTTCACCCTGCAGCGTCAGCTACAGCAGAGAGCTGAACAGTCCATAGTTTAGAGAGCAGCTGGCAAAGAGCCCGCAGCCCTCCCCATGCCAGTCCAAGCAGGAGGACGCCTTGCTGGGAGCGCAGACCCTCTGACTTGTGAGCACAGAGCTGGGACTGCTTTCAGTGGGCAACTCCAGCTCCCACTGGCAGTCATGGCATGAAGGGCTTGCTTAGAGCAGCACACAAACCGGTCCCTCCCTGCCCATGAAGTACAAACCAGAGAGGCAGCTGGCTCCTTGGGAAAGTCAATTAGCACAAGAAAAAAAGCTTTGATTTAAAGAGACTCCAGGTGAATGACAACTCCTAATCTGAGGAGGAGTAATTCAGGGAGGTAGGGGGAGCGTGTGCGGGTGTGAGAGACAGAGAGTGGTTCCTTGCCATCCATTGGAAGGGGGGGCAGTTAAAGAGCTACTGCAAAGATAAAGATCTGTTCCTATTTTTCCTCACTTCTCACATTGCCCTTCAAGGAAATACCTCGATCGTGACTATTAGATCAAGCTGCAGAGTAACAGAAACATGAAGGGGTTTGGTTAGGAAATAAAGGAGCTCTCAAACCATCGGGGGGAACTGCACAAAACCCAAGACCACATGGAGCTCAGAGTATCACCCTCTGCATAGTATTTGCACTAGCACTCCCTGGTGTGACATGTACCAACTCAGAATGCCCTTGTCTCTGGTGTTAATCACTGCATGGGGTGTAAGCAAGATCAGCTAGGGCCACTCCACCCCAGTAGGCATTTCACAGTGAAAGCCAAGCATTTAAAAAGGGGCTGCTGGTGTGGAAGACCCCACCTTGGTGCCTGATTTGTAGAGATGCTCAACCCCCAAATCTCCAGGTGAAGCCTAGAAGAGCTGGGGGCTCCCAGCTTTGTTTGTAAATCAGTCCCCAGGTGCTTCAAGTTGGGCTCTGAAAAAGGAAGTCACCCCAAATCCATGACAATTTAAGCTGGCATTCTAACCAGGTGGCCCCAGGATCTGAATCTGACGTTTGTGAGTGTAATTAGTTGGATAGGAATCCTATTTAAAACAATTTCAACCTGAGATAATTAAACTGGATGAATTTGATGAGTCTAATTTACTTCACTGCTGATTAACTTTGCTTCATTTTGCAATGCAGTCAGCTGGGAAAGGGAAACAAATTCAGTTCCGCCAATGCAAGTGATTTTATCTAAGTCTGCTGCTATTCTTTGTCTCCTTAAGTCTCCAGCTGCTGGAGTCAAGTGATCATGTGAGACTATCAACTTTTTTTTTCTCTCCCTCATGATTGTGAAGAAAATCTTGAAACTGTGATCTAAGCAGTACTTACATGTTGTGAACCAGCAGCTAAAAAAAAAGTCATGAAATTTAATTTGGTTAAAATCTCAAAATTTTAAAGCCAGTCTCGTGATTTTTTAGTGCTGACTCATAAATGCTGGAGGGATGGCCAGGCTGCAATCTTGTTCTAGCTCACTTTGGCCCGGATTTTTAAAGGTATTTAGGCAGCCCACTCCCATTCTTGTCAGTTTCACTGCCACAAGTCCCATGCGCTAGCCCAACGATTCTGAGACTTCATTGTACTCTGCGGGCCCCCTTCTGACAACAAAAATGGCTCCATGATCCTATGGGTCCCACAAAACTCAGCTGCTCCGGCTTGGGTTGTAGGGTTTGAGCTTTGGCTTTCTGCCCAGAGCTGCAGCAACGCCAGCCCTGGTGACCCATTGAAATGAACTTGTGACCCACTTTGAGGGTCCTGACCCACAGTTTGGGAATCACTGCACTAGCCCAAATGCTGAAATTCTCGCTTCTTGACTCTGTCTGGGCAAAGCTCCCACCTCCTGCCAAAACAAAGATCCCATCTGCTCCCACTGCAAACGAAATCCAGGGCAAAGGAATTTTCCAATCTGTTAACTTTGGTCTCCCTTTCAGGCAACCCTGAAAGTTCGGGCTGGAGCCACTTGTATTTCCAATTGGAATCACTTTCGTTTTACATCAGCAGAAAGTAACAAAAGGAGAGAACAAAGTGAAGTCCTTGGGCACTCACTGTCTGTGTCTCAGTGCACGTGTGCATGTGCGGGCGTCGTCTGCACTGTTCGGAGCCCAGAAAGGCAGCTGGCTCTAGCAGATGGCAACAAGTGCCAGCGTATTTAAAGGGGAGAATCCCATTGAGCCAGACTGCCAGGCTTTGTGCTGCTGCAGACAGCGTTTGAAGGAGACAAACCTCCTGTTTCAGGGCATTAGCTGATCTCTAACTGGTTGGGACAGGGAGGAGCTGTTCATTGGGGCAGATCACCTCACACCTGCCTGATTCGGGGTTCTCTGCAGTGCCTGTGGGAGATGGGTCCTGCAGTGGGTTACAGGCTCCCCTGAGGGTCACTGGCCGTGCGTAGGGAGCTCAGTGCTAGTAGCTTGTAGTGCTGCTTCATTGGAGAGCCGGCTGAGAAAAGCTGGTGGTTCTCAGCCCAGCACTGGTGCTTAGCCCCAGGGCAAAGCACAGGCCTTTATGTCCTGGAATGAGCATTTGTGCAGCAGCCAGACATGCAGCTCTGCTGGAGCAGGAGCAGGACAACAGGTCTCCAGTCTGGGAGCTGCCCACTCCCTTCCTCCCTGGGCAGAGCAGCTCCTGCAGCTTGCTGTGGCCTGGGGTTGAAGCTGCAGGTTCTAGCCCCACTGCTGATTCTGGGTGTGCATGGCAATGGGTTTCTTTGAGCCAGTGTGGCTCAGATACCAGCTCCATCGGCCTCCCCTTCAGCAGGGGAGCAGGGCTCTTGCTGCCCCTGCCCCCAGAGGGGGCCATGTGTGGGCTGGCAGGAGCCAGTGAGTGAGGAGCTGTGACAGAGGGGGTGTACTGGGCTGGGTAGGGCATTGGCCGCGATGGACCCATGCAGCCTTTCTCCCCTGTGGCTGGCAGGGGACGCTGTCAGAGGCCAGGGGTCACCCATGCCTGTCCTCTCTTGCAGGCTGAGGTACATGGTGAAGCAGCTGGAGAATGGCGAGGTGAACATCGAGGAGCTGAAGAAGAACCTGGAGTACACAGCCTCGCTGCTGGAGGCCGTCTACATTGATGAGACCAGGTAGGCTGGGGCATGCCTGCCCCATAGCGCCCCATGGCATGCTAGGGGTTATACTGGGGATGGCTCCTCCTGGGGGAAGGTGTATAGGGGATGGGGTGCCCCTATACAGGGGTGGGAGGTACATAGGCAATAGGGTGCCATGCTGACAGGGGTGTTTATAGGAACAGAGCGGTGTCCTGCCTGGGTGGTGTGTGTGTGTGGGGGGGGGGGGAGTGTGTAGGGTGCCAAGCTGTCCTTCAGTGGCTCAAGAAAATGAGAACCAACCTCCAGGCAGATGGCTAAGAACCAGGGCACAGCCCCCTCGTTGTTTGAGTTGGGAGCTTAGACTCCTCAGGCAATGTAACAGCTCAGCCACAGGGTCGCAGACTGTCTCCTATGGCACTCAGATCTGTCCTGCCACCAGATGAGTCGGCCTTCATGGCAGACGGTCCCTTACTCTAGGGATCATGGCAGTAGTCTGGTTACTCCTAGTCCCAGAGGGCCAGTCACTTACTTACCGCAGGTCAGGCCTACTTAGACCTCACACCAAAGACAACGCTTATAGCCAACCCTCTAATGGATCGTAAACAGGTTTATTAACTAGGAGAAGGAACTAGAGTCATTTACGAGGTGAAGTCATGTGACCATACACACTCAAATGAGTCCCAGGCTTAAGTTTCAAAAGGCAATAGGCTCTTCTATGCTAAGCAAACTCAGTACGGTCCTTTGGGCTAACCCAGGCTAAGTACTGGGGATCTTTTGCTTGTGCCTAGTAATCCTTGCCCCTCAAAGTTCAAGCAGTATAAAGCATGGGCAGTGGGTGAAGGTAGGGCTGGGGGAGGCAAGCCCCCTGCCCTTTCTCCCCAGGCCCTGCTCCCCCAGCACCACGGGGAGGGAGGAGGGCACCGCTCCAGCCTCCCCAGCTCCAGAGCACTGGGGAAGATGGGCAGCGCGCAGCCCCAGCTTCTCTGGCTCGCACGGGGAGGACCTGTGGGCAGAGTGTGGGAGGGGCCATGCCTGGCAGTTTGGGAAGGCAAAGCCTTCCCCTGCCTATTATATCTGCCACCCTGGGTATGGTTCCTCCTTGTTAGCGCTCTGGATTGATTTCCCCTTTCTGCTTCCAGCTGCAATTTCAGCTATTGGGAGGAATTCACTCGTGTGGCTCCTCTTCCTGGGGGCAGTGCGGGAGGGGGCAGCAATCAACAGTCTTTTGTCCTTCCATGTTCATCTGGTGTGTGTGCGGGGGGAGGGGGAAGGCTCCGTGGCTGGGCAGAAAACACCTGCTGGAGACTAGGCTCACTCCCCTTAAAGCTTCTCCGCAGTCTGATGCGTTACCATTGCAGAGCAGACCCTAACCATGACCTGGTCTCATGGGAGGCAGACGCTGCCAGTGAGATGAATGCAGACGGCAACTCCCAAGCATTTCACAAAGTCTAAACACATTCTTCTAATCCTGACCCGTTTGAACAGTACGACATGCAGGGTAGCCGCTGTGTGTTTGTTGGTGTTCGGTTGAGACATGGGGCTTCGGCATGAGCTGGGATGAGGTCTGCCAGCATCACCTCGGGATGCCATACTGACAGGGCACGTGGGAGGAGGGCCCATGGCTTTCACAGAGCCCGGGACGCTGTGCAGATGGAGCATATGGGGCATGTACAGGGATGGCTCGTGGGGCTGGTGTGTGTCCATTCCTGGTTCACTGGCAGTTTCCGTTTCAGGCAAATCCTGGACACAGAGGATGAGCTGCAGGAGATCAAGTCGGACGCGGTGCCGTCTGAGGTGCGGGACTGGCTGGCTTCCACCTTCACCCAGCAGACCCGCGCCAAGGGCCGGCGCTCCGAGGAGAAGCCGAAGTTCCGCAGCATCGTCCATGCTGTGCAAGCTGGCATCTTCGTGGAGAGGTTCGGAGCCGGGGGCGACACGGGGGGCTGTCTGGGGGAGCTTGCAGCGTACTGTATTGGCATGGAGGAAGCGAGCAATTTGCCTGGTAGAGGGGACTGTGAGCCTGGACTGGTGATTTCTGTTCCTGAATCTGGGAGGGTACTGGGATCTGGGAGTTTGAGCAAGGGGGCACGAGCTGGGACTCCTGGGTTCTCTTCCCAGCTCTGGGAGAGGAATGGTGTCCAGAGGTTAGAGTGGGGGAGCTGGGAGTCCAGATTCCTGGTTCCATTCCTGGATTTGGGAGGTGATAGTTCAGTCACTTCCTCGCTTTGTGCCTCAGTTTCCCATATGGTGCCCAGGGATGCTCCCCACACTGGGTGCATGGGTGGAGAATGCGTCTGTTGAGTATCTGCTGAGCACTCTGAAACTCTGCAGGCAGGCTGGGCAGGGTCACACCCCTCTCCCCTTGCATGACAATGGATCTGCTTGGCTGGGCTGGCCACCTGCCCTAGTGCCCTTTGGGGGCAAATGGGGAGTAGGACCCCGGCCTCACCTGCCCACCTCTTGTAGGATGTTTCGCCGGACGTACACGGCCGTGGGGCCCAACTACTCCAACTCCGTCATCAACTGCCTAAAGGTAACAGCAGGGTGCGTGTGTGTGCGTGTGTGTGTGTATGTGTACGTGTGTGTGTACATGTGTGTGCTGCTCCCCACACCCCTGACACTGTCTGCGCCAGGGGCCATGGCTCCCCTGGGGGCAGAGGCTGCAGCCAGCAGCAGCCCGGCATCCTCTCTGCTACTCGCCCTTGTCGCCCTGCAGCCGTCAGAGCCAAGGGCGACTCTGCCCTGCGCTGGCAGAGCCAAAGTGCCCGTAGCTTGGGAGGGTCGCCTGGCCCAGCTCTGCCGTGTCCCATCCCAGCTCCCTCCTCCTGTGACGTGCCTGCCATGAGCCTGTTTGTATCGGCTGGGCAGGGCTGGCTGATGGACCGGGCCGCCCACAACCCTAGGTGTCAGCCCCTCCTACCCTGAGCTGGGGTACCTGTGCCCCTCCTCTCCTGCTCCCCTTGGTCATGCACTGTCCTCTGAGCCATTCCCAGCCCTGAGCTGGAGACAGGCTGTTTCAAAGATCCAAAGGGGAATTCCCCGTCTGTAACTCTGCTGGCTGGAACAGGGCCCTGCTGGGGAAGCAGACTGTGCACCCCTCTCCAGCCACGCTGCTCAGCGAGGGGGTGTGACACCCGCTCTGCCCTTCCCCCACAGACCCTGGACCTGTGGTGCTTTGACGTGTTTTCACTGAACAGAGTGACAGATGACCACGCCCTGCGCACCATCGTCTTCGAGCTGCTCACCCGACACAACCTCAACAGCCGCTTCAAGGTCAGCGCCTGCCACCGTCCCCTCACCCCCCACCTGCCCCCCACCTGCCACCAGCCCCCAACCTCTTATTCCCCACCAGCCCCCTGCTCCCATCATGCCCCCCACCTGCCACCTTCCCCTCATTTCCCCCCAGTCTCCTTCCTCCTCTGTGCCCCCCACTGACCCTCTGCCACCTTCCCCTCACCCCCCCACCTGCCACCCTTCCCTCACTTCTTCCCCCCCCCCCCCCGGTCTCCTCCATCCTCCATGCCCCACACCCACCTTCTGCCATCTTCCCCACACCCCCCACTAGCCCTCTGCTCCTCCCCTGCCCCTCACCATGCGCCATCACCAGCTTCCTGCCCACTCAGCCCCAGAGGGCTGGAAGATCCAATGGACAGTGGAACAGGTGATACTGGGATCTCCAACTCACTACACAGTCCAGATCTTTCCCCAGCTCTCAGCTGGAGAGAAGGTTTGAGGGACATAGTGTACAGGGGTGGCCAGCAGAGTAGCCACCCGAATAAGCCTTGTGAGGTCACAGCTGCTCTGGACCCATTCTTGGGGCTGGGGGGTTGGCTGCTGGGCTCTGTGTGTTGTTGGAAGGGCTGAGCCTCACAGAGGAGAAATCCCCTAAGCTCTTCTCTGAGCCAGCTGATTGGAGAGGTCACGCTGATTTCTGCAGCTCCGCCTAGGCCTAGGTCTGTGGGTGTGTGCGTGCACTCACCTATGCATGAACATGGGTAATGCCTGCAGACCTTGGACAGGATCAAACCTGGGACTTCTCCATGCTCACTGCATGTGCTAAAAGCTCTTTGCTAAGGCTGTAGGAGACTCATCACTCTCTAGCTCAGGGTGGTTAATAATTTTAGATGGGGGGCCACTTCACTAATTTTTGAAGTGTCCTCGGGCTGCCCTGGAAGGGACGGGGCCTCTGGTGGAGGGGGCAGGGCCTCTGGTGGAGGGGGCGGGGCCAGGACACTTCCATGCTCCTCCACCCACAGACCCTGATTGGCCTGGGGGTGGGGGAGCACATGAAGTCTTTGCCCCCAACCTCCCCTTGCCTAGAGAGAACTGCCAGCTGTTCTGAAGAGCTGGAAGTTCCCTCTAGGCACCTGCCCCCTTGTAGTGCAGGAGGAGACTTCATGAGCTGCCCCCAACCCCAGGCCAATCAGCGGCAAGCAGTGCTTGCAGGGCAGGGGCAGGGAGCAAGAGACTTTGTGTGCTCCTCCCACCCACAGGCCCTGATTGACCAGGGGGAGTGGCAGGACATCTGCAGGCTGGATCCACCCATCAGGCTGTTCTGGGGCGAGGGGGGGGGCCGAAGCAGACTCCGTCTCCATGCACCATCTGTCTCTGGAGCAGACTCTCCTTTACCCCTCTCCCTAAGCGAGTCTCCTCTCCCCCGCCCTAGCAGGGTTGGGACTTGACAGAGAGCACCTCTGCTCCCCGTCTCTTCTCTGCCCTCTGCGTGTGGCAGGGCCCTGGCAATGTGGTGCCGTCCCTGGCAGTGGGTGCTCCCTGGGCCAGGCTGCTCCCTGGCAGTTGTAGAACAGGCAGGGCAGGACTGCCCCCCGCCTGTGAGCCTCAGCCTGGCCCCAAGGAGCCCCTCAGTGGCTGAGGGGTCCTGGTGCCCTTCATTCCCTGGCCTCTTTGCTGGTACTGCTGAAAGACACACCTGGCTTTCCTTGTGGGAGCAGCGCCAGCTGGATGGGGCCTGAGCCAATCTGACATCAGCAAACAGGGCAAGACCCCCCAAAACCACAGGGGAGAGCAGGCCTTTGCCCTGAAGGCAATCAGAGGCCTGTGGCCTAGAGGCCAGAGCACAGGTCTAAAAGGGTCCTTTTCCCACATGGGCAGCCTTGAGCAAGTCACTTGAGCTGTCTCTGTGCCTCAATTTCCCCATCTGTCCTGCCTCTAGGGCTTATTACGTGCTGAGCTTTCTGGCTCCAGGACAAGCCGGTGGCCCTCTCTGGCATGCCGATACCACTGCAGTGCACGGGGGGTGTCTGGCTTGCACGCGGCAGGCTCAGGACTCCGGTGTTGCGGCCTGATCCTGGTCTCCTTGCTCTGCAGATCCCCACTGTGTTTTTAATAACCTTCCTGGATGCGCTGGAGGCCGGCTACGGGAAATACAAGAACCCTTACCACAATCAGATCCACGCGGCCGACGTGACCCAGACTGTGCACTGCTTCCTGCTGCGCACTGGCATGGTGGTGCGTGGACACTGGCTGTGCCCCTGGCCCCTTCCCGGGGCTCGTGCTGAGGGTCACGGTCTGGTCTCTTCGCTGGCTGGTGGCTGAGGGCGGGCGGCAGGAAGATCAGGGCATGCTACTGCTTCCTCCCTGGTGCCATGGGTAGGGGATATCCCCATGCTCCTTGGCTCCTCATCTGGGGAGGGGGAAGCTCCGTTCAGGCTCAAAGATCCAGAGCTTGGTTCAGCCAGTTTTAGAGTCAGGGCCCAGCCTGGGGTTGAGTCAGATCCAGCCCCGCTGCCCCAGAGTTTGGGGGTCTTGGTCCAAGCCCCATAAGTGCTGCCTAGATCCATGCAACAGGCGTGTTGGTACCAAGGAGCACAGCGCCCCCTAGTGGCCTCTCCACCCTCATAGAAATGGCTGGGTGGGCGAGTGGAGCTGAGGGCCCTTTTCCCAGCCCCTTGGGTGGGCCCTGCCCTGCCACCCCCTGCACCTGGCACCTGCCAGCAGAGCCCACAGCCCCTGGGAGGGAGGGAGGAACACACTGGAGGGACATACATTTGGGGGTCACTATATTAAAGTGCTGCTGCCAACATCCCCCCGGCAGGTTATGCAGGAACAGGGGCAGGATGGGCAAGGGGTCTGAGCTGGGCAGGGCCCCTCCTGGGCACTAACAGCGTCTCTGCCTCCCCCAGCACTGTCTGACGGAGATTGAGGTCCTGGCCATCATCTTTGCAGCTGCCATCCATGACTATGAGCACACGGGCACCACCAATAGCTTCCACATTCAGACCAAGTGAGTGCCCAGGCAGCCACTCACGGCATGGCCGCTCAGCCCGGGATCACTTGGGCCCTCTGGGGAGGAGCTGGGCTTCACTAAGGGACCGGGGGTGGGCAAGGTGCCCATTGGCCAGGGAGCAGGGAGGGGCAGGGTGCCTGTGGGCCAGGCAATAGAGGAGGAGCAGGGTGCTTCTGGGCTGGGCATAGATATGGGGTGAGGATGGGGACACCTCTGGGCTGGGCACCCTACAAAGGTTTGCATTGGTGGTGGGTGAGCAGCAGATACCATGAGAATTACCCTCCCCCGTTGCTCTGGTCCGGCCCGTGTTCCTGCCCTGGCAAGGCCCAAACCCAGTCTGCATTCCAGTGAGGAAGGGTCAGGCTCACTCCAGCCTGCGCTTTGGGCTGGGTCGGCTCCACTGCAGCCTTTGCTCCTGCGGGGATCAGACCCACTTTGGCTGGCACACTGGGGGAGGATCGGCCCACTCCAGCCTGTGCTCTGGGATCCAGCCCCGCTCTGGCCTGCACTCTGGGGGAGGATCAGGCCCACTCCAGCCCCCAGGAGCATGGGGCCTGCTCTGTCTGCTCTTGGGAGTTTCAGCTGCTCTAGCCTGTGGTTCTGGGGGAGGATCAGGCACTCTCCAGCCTGAGCCCTGTGGAGGATTGGGCCCACTCTGGCCTGCACTCTGTGGAGGATCGGGCCTGGCCTGTACTCCAGTGAAGAACTGGACCTACTCCAGCCTGGGTTCTGGGGCAGAATCAGGCCCGATCTGGCCTACGCTCTGCAGGTTCACCCATCCCGCAGAGATGCAGTTGTGATAGGGACCGGCTGCCAGCCTGGGGCAGCTTCTCCCCAGCCCCAAATCTGAACTCCTCTGCTCCCAGGTCTGACTGTGCCATCCTGTACAACGACCGCTCCGTGCTGGAGAACCACCACATCAGTGCCGTCTTCCGCATGATGCAGGACGACGAAATGAACATCTTCATCAACCTGGCCAAGGATGAGTTTGGGTGAGGCCCCACCCTGCCAGCCCAGTGCAAACCCCCTGCTCCAGTCTCCCCTCACTTTGGCCAGCCCGGGTATTGCAATAAATGGCTGATCGTGGTGCCCATCTGGGAGCAGGCAGCACATCACAGGCCTCTGCCTATGATCATCTGTGTCCACCCTAGCTACTGGGCAGCAGATACAGACATCAGCTCTGCTAGGGGCCCAAATCAAAATGGAGGCAGAGAGGGAACTTCCCCCCCCTCCGTGTTTGATTGATCAGTTGTGTTCCTGTTTCGCTCGGGAGCCGGGCCCTGTGGTGTTGGCACAGTATAGACACAGCACTGAAAGGCAGTCCCCAGAATGCCTCGGGGGTGAGCTGCTGTTGTGATTTTTCTCCACCAAGTGACTGTAAAGCACCCCAATATGCTGGTGGAAGTGGTTAAAGCTGTGGGTCTGTCTCTCTGAGATTCATGCACAGAGGGCCTGGGGCACATCCAGCCCCCTGCATGGGATGGGACCTGGGGTGGGAAGCTCACTCAGTCTGAGACACCAACTATATTTCTGAGCCTTCTCTGGCTGGGGACCCCTGAATGGGGAGCGGCAGCGGCCAGCTCAGGTCCATTGGGTTGTGCTGACAGTGCAGCCACAAAGGAGCCAGCTCATGGGATGCAGTGGGCGGGGCGGGTGGGACAGGCTAGGTCGCTGGCGGGACAGGAGTGACCACGCATCTGTTTCTCCACATGGGGAAGGGAGCTGCGGTCCCTGGTGATTGAGATGGTCCTGGCCACAGACATGTCCTGTCACTTCCAGCAGGTCAAGTCCATGAAAACCTCTCTGCAGCAGCTGGAGAGGTGAGTGAAGGGGCGGGGGTGTGCGTGGGGGTGTCTTTCCAGGCAAAGTGCTACTTCTAGGGGAAGCAAGAGGCAGTGTTGGCGGGGGGCGTGGGAAAGATGCTTTGTGCACGTAGGAAGTTTATGAGCACGTGTGACTTTGTGTGCAGCTGAGGTGGGTGACAGGAATGTGTGTGTCGCACAAGGATTTTGGGAGTGGGCTATGTGTTGGGAGGAGGGGTGTGTGTGTGTGCACGCCTGCATGCTCTGATTGTGCAGCTCTGTGTGTATGCACACCCCCATGTATGTCTACACATGCCTGCAAGTACCCGTGTGTGTGTGTGCACGTGCGCGCGCAATGTCTCACACTGACAAATCAAAGAGCCACAAGAACAATTCAGCGCCTGGAGAAGCTGCCTGCCACGGCGAGACTGAAGAAGCTCCATCTACTTAGCTTATCAAACAGCAGGGCAAGAGCTGACCTTCTCCTGTCTGGAAATCCCTACACGGGAGCAGATCTCTGAGAGTGAAGAGCTCTTTAATCTTGCCGTCAAAGGCTGAGTGGGAGCCAGTGGCTTGAATCAGAAGCTCAGGCTAGAAAAAGACAGAAAAGGTTAAGTGAGAAGACTTAGCCCTTGAGAAAACTGGCTGGGGATGCAGTGAATTCTTGGTCACCTGGGGCCGACCAGTCTATGCCTCTCACGCCTCCCTCTGCAGGATCGATAAATCGAAAGCGCTGTCGCTGCTGCTGCATGCGGCTGACATCAGCCACCCCACCAAGCAATGGAGTGTCCACAGCCGCTGGACCAAGGCTCTCATGGAGGAGTTCTTCAGACAGGTAGTGTGGGAGGGCCAGCCACTTCCCAAGGCCTATGGCTCTTTCCACAGGCATCATTTCAGATTTTGGTTGCGGGGAGGGTGACCTGTGCATACTGTGATGAGGGGGAAGAGTGAGAGCACGGGGGCAGACTGAGGACAGCAGCTGCAGTAGTGTTACTGAGCATGCTCAGTACAAGCCAAGGAGCAATTTGAGGGGGACTGATCCCATTTGTCCTCCACCCCACAGATATCACCTCTTAGGCACTGGAAAACTCTAGTGTTTTTGGCAGATAACTTAGCAATTAGCTGACAGGAGCACTGTATCTAATTTCTAGATAAAAGAAAGAGAATGAAATAAATATTAGACCCACTCAGCTCTACCATTAACATGGTCAGGCATCTTGTGGCAAGTCGCTTAAGGGACGTTGGTTAGCCTTAAAATGTTAATATATATTCTTACTTTGTTACTAATTTTGTGGGGAGAGAGAGAGAGAGCGACTGTCAGGACTCTTGGGTTCGATCTCAGGTCTGGAAGGGGAGTGGGGTCTAGTGGGTCACAGCAGGAGGCAGATACATTTGGGCGCTATATAAGAACATCAGAACGGCCCTACTGGGTCAGACCAATGGTCCATCTAGCCCAGAATCCTGTCTTCCATCAGTGGCCAATGCCAGATGTTTCAGAAGCTATGAACAGAAGAGGCAATCATCAAGTGATCCATCCCCTGTCACCCGTCCCAGCTTTGGGACACCATCTCTGCCCACCCTGGCTAGTAGCCAGGGATGGACCTATCCTCCTTGAACTTATTTTGTTCTTATTGGAACCCTGTTATAATTTGGGCCTTTTCACCATCTCCTGGCAAAGAGTTCCACAGGTTGATTGTAAAGAAATAATTTGTATTGCTTGTTTTAAATCTGCTGCCTATAAATTTGATTGGGTCAGCTTCTTGTGTTATGTTAGTGAAGGAATAAATAATGTTCCCTGATTCCATTTTTCCACACTATTGATAATTTTCTAGACATCTGACACATCCCCCGACCCTTTAGTCATTTATTTTCCAAGCTGAAAAGTCCCAGTCTAGTTAATCTCTCCTCATATGGAAGCTGTTCCTTACCCCTCATCATTTCTGTTGCCCTGCCTGTACCTTTTCCAGATCTGATCTTTTCAGATGGGGTGACCAGATCTGCATGCAGTATTCAAGGTGTGGGCACACCATGACTTTATATAGAGGCAATATGACATTTTTCTGTCTTATCTACTCCTTTTCTAATGATTCCCAATATTCTTTTAGCTTTTTAGTTTTTAGACTGCCACTGCACTGCACATGGAGCAGATGTTTTCAGGCAACTATCCACAATGATTCCAAGATTTCTTTCTTGAGTGGTAACAGCTAATTTAGACCCCATCATTTCTGTATGTATAGTTGGGATTATATTTTTCCATGTGCATTACATTGCGTTTATCAACACTGAATTCCATCTGCCCTTTTGTTGCTCAATCACCCAGTTTTGTGAGATCCCTTTGTAGCTCTTTGCAGTCAGCTTTGGACTTAACTATTTTGAGTAATTTTGTACTATCTGCAAATTTTGCTACCTTACTGTTTACCCCTTTTCTAGAACATTTATAAGTTTAACAATACTGGTCCAAATCCAAATCCCAGCAGCACAACACTCATTCCTACTCTTTTCTGCCCTGTCTTGTAAGTGCAGTATCTGGCAATGTTTTCATGATGATCTAAGGATCCTTCAGTTACTTGAATGACCAGCCTTTTGTTATTCTTAATCACCTGCCTCCCTCTTTTTTATAACTAACTCCCTGCCCCAAAGGCAAAGCTGCAAACAGCTCAAGTTCTGTTGAATTTAAGAACTGCCTCTGGAGCCGGGGCATGCAGCGTTAAGCAGACCTCAAGTATGAAATCCAGGGGTTCCCCCCAAATCCCCTTAAATGGCACCTTTAGCTCTTTCACAGTGAGTCATGTTGCCTCTTCCCAGCTCCCTTGAAAGCTGGACGAGCCCAAGAGGTTCCGGCCTTTGGCCAGAAGCAGTTCAGGGGATCCAGGAGCCTGCAGCTCCACAACATTCACCTTGGAAACCTGCCTCAGTTGGCGAGAAGTCCCCAGTGATTCCAGTGTGATCTGCTGCCAGGCAGAGGCCAGGCTCCGGCTGCATGTGGAGAGTGGGTCATCATTGCTAAAGCTCCCTTGAACTGGCTCCTCTCGGCCAGGAATGGTTAATTCGCTTACACAGGTGACCCCAGATGAGGCACTGGAGTTCATCCCACCCTGCTGTGACCTCCTCGGTCCACCCCCAAGTGTGGGCCTGCCCCATGGTCACTCTGTTGGGCACAGGCTTCCCTGTGGCTCTGGAGTACCACCACGCTTTCTGAGCCATTGCTGAGCTGGGGCAGTGATTCTGAACCAGCCCCCTGACAGCAGAGAGCCCAGCCCAGAGCCTCTTCCAGCCAAGGAGTTGTGGGCTGGAGATCCCCAGAAGTAGGGCCGGGGCCCCGGGAGAGGAAGGAAGGTGGCTCAAAGCCCATAGTGGAGCTGGGAAGCAAGCCCCGGAGTCCTGACCCTCCCACTGCTGTTAGACCCAACTTGGCTTATCACCAACCAGGCAAACAGCACAAGCCCCATTTTACTGATGAGGAAACTGAGGCATAGTGAGGGGAAGGGGCTTGCCCCGGATCACATGGTGGGATATGGGAACCAGCAGATGATGGCCCCAAGCCTGGCACTCATTGCACTTGCTCATGCTGCCTCTGGCTCCGGGGTGGGTGAAACAAGGCACTGGCTGGTTGGAATGGATTTTGGGATCATTCTCTTCCAACAGCCACATGGTGACTGCGATGGCATGTGGCCACAAGGCATGTGACAGCCACATAGTGACTGTGATGCCACGGGGCACACAACAGTCACCTGGTGAGTGCGATGACATGCGGCCACGGGGCCCACGACAGCCATGCGGTGACGGGGATAGAGGATGCCTGAGGATGTTGTGAAGGCCAAGACTATAACAGGATTCGAAAAGGACTGTCAGAGGCTGGGAATGGGTGACAGGGGATGGTTCACTTGATGATTCCCTGGTCTGTTCATTCCCTCTGGGGCACCTGGCACTGGCCACTGTCAAAACACGGGGCACTGGGCCAGATGGACTTTCAGTCTGACCCATATGGCCAGTCTTATGTTCCTATTCCATATGGCCATGGGGCATAATTGTCGTGTGGGGCATGTGATAACACGAGGCAATGGGCTGAGTGGTGACTCCAGTGCCGTGCGACTGCAGGTGCAACAGCTGTATGGTGTTTGCAGTGCCGTGGGGCACAACCACCATGTGGTAACTGCGCTGCCAGGGGCATCACTAGGGACTCATCCCCACTGGCAGGTGAAAACAGGCATCTGCAGCTCCAGACACTGGGTGACCCAACCTTGGTCCAGGCGACGCAGACAGACGGGTGCAGATCGAGGCCATGTCCTGCCCCCGGGGCTGTGTTTTGACCAGCCAAGAACTGAGCCCAGGTGTCTGGCTCGTGTGTCCCAAGCTCAGAGCAGTCACCCACTCCTGCGCTCAGGCTGCTCTTGCGTCCCCCTGGGGCCCAGGCATTTGGCAGGGTTAACCGTTCTCTTTGCCTTGTTTCTCCCAGGGGGACAAGGAGGCTGAGCTGGGCCTGCCCTTCTCTCCGCTCTGTGATCGCAAGTCCACACTGGTGGCCCAGTCCCAGATTGGTGAGTTGCTGCCCTGCCCTAGGGTATATTTGGAGACATGGCTGGCCCTATTTGGAGACGTGGCTGACCATCGGGCCAGGCCTTGTCCTCATGTCGGGACACTGAGCCCTGCTGGCTGGTGGGGTTCTGGGTGTGTCGTGCTCTAATGCCACCTCCCTCTGCCTCTGCAGGTTTCATTGATTTCATCGTGGAGCCAACTTTCTCGGTGCTGACAGACGTGGCGGAGAAGATCGTTCTCCCGCTGGTGGAGGAAGGCTCCAAGTCGAAGTCCTCCTCCAGCCAGCAGAGCAGGTGGGTGCTGGCATGGGTGGCACAGAGCAGCTAGAAAGCTCAGGGGAGTGTTACTAGCACACAGGCCCATGTAGGCTGCCAGCACACTCAGGGGCAAGGAGCTGAGCCTTACAGTGGCTGCTGGACACAGAGGTTGTATCATTATCTCTACACTGCAGTTGGGGAAACTGAGGCAGGGAAGGGCCTGACTCATAATCACACAGCTAATGTATAGCAGATTTGGGATTGGAACCCAGGAGTCCAGGCTCTGAGGCTGCACACACAGCCCATAGGCCCAGTCCAGCCCATGCCCCTTGTGCCATTTCCCCCATGGGGGAGTGTAGCCCCAGGGAAGGGAAGGTGCTGGCTCACCTCTGACCGCAGGGATCCCCAGGGCAGGGCAGGGCAGAGCAGAGCAGAGCAGCTGTGACCCAGGACCTGAAGCCCCTGGGCAGAACCTACAGGCCAGGGCCAGGCTGTCACAGCAGCCCTCATTGCTCTGGGGGAAGGGAGCTCTTCATTGTGCCCGTAATGGGGACGGGGAGGGAAGGATCCAATTGTTCTCAGCAGTAGGGGGCGGGGGGAGAGGGGCAAACTAGGGCTGCCCAGAAAACCAGAATTCCATGGTGTGAAAACTGCCTAGGTTACTGTATTGGGCCAGAACCGAGACCTTTGAACCTATTGGACAAAAATCCAGAAAGCAAGCAAGCGAGATGCACCCCAATGCCTGGGCACTCTTTGGGGCTGTGGGGGACACAGGCTCCAGGTCCTGCTTAGCCCAATTCGGCGCAGGTCTCCCACAGCCCAGGGGACCCAGACCGCTGGGGCACTGGCTGTTCTGGGAAGTGGGGGGCACACAGGGGCTCTGTCCCTGCTCTTGCCCAGAAATTGCATCTGGGCCTGAGGCCCCAGCTTGGGAACAGTCTCATACAGTCTCAAGCTGGCTGGGGCTTAAATGTAGCGAATGCCAGGAAAAGGCAGTGATCACCCCTGAGAGAGCCCATGTCCCATGTAACTGCAACACCTCTGCTGGGGTCTCCATTCTGGCTGTGGGTCGGTTGTGCAGCCTAGAGGCGTTTGGCTTGTTTCTGAGCTGCTTGGAGGGGATGTCTGCAGGGCTGGGTCAGCTCCTCTCAGGGAAGGGGGGCTGTGCAGTGGGCTAGATGGGCCTGTGTCCTCGGACCCTGTCCTCAAGAGCACCCACTGTCCATGGACTGAAAGGGTGGCCATGCTGGTGAAGTGAGGTAGTCACCAGTGCTGACCAGAGGGGCCAGACCCCCATGTAGGCTGGTGCTGCTGGATGAGCCCTGGGGCCTTGAGAGGCAGTGCAGCCTGTGAGACTGGACAGCAGGACACCTGTGTTCTGCTCCCATCTCTGCTACTGATGATGTGGCTGCAGGTAAACCCTACCTGCCAATGCCTCAGTTTCCCCATGTGGAAAATGCTGCCACTCCTAGCAAAGCTGAGTTAGCCGAGCCGGGGTCTTCCCTTGCTCCAGCATGGACCAGCAGCTCACTGGCCTGTGCTGTGCAGGAGCCCAGGTGCATTGGCCAACAGCCAGCCACTCCTCTGTGGAGCCCGGTGACTTTAGTCAGAGCTTGGGGAGCTAAGCTGTTGTGGGCCACAGGCAGAGAGCAGGGAGTTCGATGTGCTGCCAATGCCCAAGGGCCCTGCCAGTCTGACCTGAGCATGTGAGTGAGACCCACCAGTGGGCATCTGGCCGGTGCCCAGCTTAGAGCACTGAGTCACCTGCCCCAGAACTTCACTGAGCTTGACGATGGTACCCACAGCAGCCCCAGCACCCCCAGAGCCCTTCCTACCTCCCGAGATTCCCGGGGTGCAGTCCCCTGCTGGAGCTTTGGGACCGGGCTGAACACTCCACCTGGCAGTACCCAGCGGGTCCTTAGGCCAGTGAGGCGCCAATCTCTCTGCTCCAGACAGGACTTTGAAAGTCTCCTGAGAACAGACCCACCCCCCACCTGAGCCGCGGGAATATGGAAACCAGCCACTCCGGAGACTGCCCCAAAATGCTGGTTCAGGCTGAGCTGCAGCCCAGTCTGCCCTGGCCCTGCCCTGCCCCGCAGGAAAGGCAGGTTCCCAGCTGTGCTGCCTGCCTGTGTCCCCGCTGGGCCCTGCAGGAGCTCCCGGCAACAATACTTTCTCTCTGTGTGAAGGGGAATTTCAAGGTGTCACTTCCAAAGGCCTTTTATCTCCACCCGGTGCTGGGGAGCAGGGATCAGGGGCAAGCCTGGCCTGGGGCAAAGTCAGTCGCTGTGTAAATGATTCTTTTGGAGCGGGGAGTCACAGCCCAACTTCAGAGCTTCTCTGCTGCTCTGTATGCGCCTGCCAGCTTCCCTGCAGCTGGAGAGAGCCGGAGGCGAGTGACCCAGCTGGGACCCTGCCGATGGCTCCAGGCTGCAGTGCCTGAGCCTCACAGACATGAAGTCACCGAGCCTCCCCATTAGCTCATGGTCATCATTATCACCGCTTCCCCCAGGGGAAACTGAGGCAATGAGCCCAGGGGCCTGTTCCAGAGTCGTTCCAGTCACCTGAATGCATTTTGGGTCAGGCCCCAGACAAGTGGCAGAAGTGGGGACAGAGCCCAGGCTCTCAGCCCCCCTGCTCCAGCGCCCTAGAGCCCCTTCCCCTCCCAGAGCTGGGGACAGAGCCCAGGCCTCTGTAGCCACAGGACAAGTGGCCAAAGACCAGGAGGTTGGTGGTGCAGGCGGCTGCTGGACACCGACACCATGAAGCCTGGACACGTTTTCTGTGACATTTGCCTGGCTGTGTCAGCGCCCCCCCCCCCCATCACAGGCACAGGCCACCCCTTGCTGGCAGCGATTTGCTGCTCCCGCTTCCAGCTGCCTCGTGTGCGATCTGAGCGCGCCCCCTGCTGGCCCTGAGCGTAACACCAGCGGGGCTGCGGGGAGCCCTGGGAAGGAGCAGTGGGTTCGGTCAGACTTGTTCAGCACTGGGATACCTCCAGGCCACCCCCTCACCGGGGTCAGCGCCAACAGAGCCCCCCTACTGGCAGCAGTGCCTGGCTTCGGGCTGGCAGCATTCCTGCTCCCCCTGCTCCTGCCGCTGGATGCCAGTCTCAGTCGGACCCTCACTGAGCAGGTGCTCCGGGGCAGCCGTGGGGTCTAGTGCTCAGTGCAAGGGACGGGAGCTGTGAGGCAGGAGTCTCGTCTCCCTCCTGTCTGTGAAACCTGGACAGGTGACATAGCCTCCTGTGCCTCAGTTTCCCCTCTGTGCCAGGAGGGCTGTGGGGTGCCCGGGAACAGGTGCATTCAGGGTTATTGGTTACTCCAGCTGAGGGGCTGATTTGAGCACAGGCAGTTCCCCTGAGCACAGGCTGGAGGGGAGGAGATAAACCCTCCGGGTCTTCGCCCCAGCCCCTCCATTCCACCTGCTGGGGCTCCCTGCCATGCCCCCAGCCTTGGTGTGGTGCTGAGTGGTTCCCACACTGCACTGGCGCTGCCCCCTCTGGCTTCCCCACAGCTCCCAATGGAGGCAGCCGTCCCTGGACGAGCATTCAGAGCTGGGCGACATCAACACCGACATCACCAGCTTCCGCTCCACCTGGAGCAAGTACATCCAGGAGAACAAGCAGAAGTGGAAGGAGCGAGCGGCCAGTGGTATGTGCTGGGCATGGGAGGCCGGGGGGCGGGGGGGCAGCCAAGGGCCTGGAGCCCTCTGTGGAGAGACCTTTCGCCACCCGTCCAGTCCAAGAAACCCTCAGGGGGCTTGCACCCCACTGCCCCCGCCCCCTGCACTGACTGCGGGTTTGGACAGCCTGGGGGCACTGCGACCCCCTCGCCGGTCCCAGTAAGGGCCGTGCTGCATGAGGAAGGGTCCGGCGGTGGGTGTCAAGTGGGCTCTGAGCTGTGGCAGTGGCAGGCCCATTGGGCTGAGGGTGCTCGTGGGAGCAGGGACCAGGGGGGCCAGCAGAGGCTGGTCACTTCATTCCAAATCAGACCAATGCAGGGAAGTGGAGTGAGATGGAGAAACACTGGATGCTTCAGTCCACACAGGCTACAGGGTGGCCCTGCATGAGATGAGTTGGCAGGTCTCAGCTCCGTCCGCATGCAGATGGCACTAAGCAAGGGTTATGGAGCCAATGGGCCACCTGCACTAGCTCCATCCGGAGCGGGGTCCCAGCAGGCCCATCTTGTGAGCTGTCCCCAGTGCCCCAAATGCCCTGTCTCCCCAGGGATCACTAACCAGACTTCCATCGATGAGCTGTCATCCTGCGAGGAGGAGCCACGGGTACCTGAGAACCAGCACAATCAGAATGGCGATGTGGAATAGCACAGTCAGCGAGGGATCTAGGTGAGCTCCGGTCTCCGCCCTCCCGCAGTCTGTACAGCCTGGTGCCAGTTGCCGCGAACCCCCCGTCAGTGCGGCCTGGCGCTGGCACCGGTCACCGCGAACCCCCCGTCAGTGCGGCCTGGCGCTGGCACCGGTCACCGCGAACCCCCCCCCGTCAGCGTGGCCTGGCGCTGGCACCGGTCACCGCGAACCCCCCCCCGTCAGCGTGGCCTGGCACTGGCACCGGTCACCGCGAACCCCACGTCAGTGCGGCCTGGCACTGGCACCCTGACACAGTGCGCCGGCTGGGTTGCATCCCACTCCTGCTCTGCCTGAGTGTAAATGGCACACGAGGGAAAGGGAAGTGCCAAGGCTGGTAGGCTCAGAGCACACCCAGCGAGCCAGCTCTGTCCAGGGCTCCCTGCTAGTCACAGCCTGTAGGGGAGCCTGGCCCTTCCTGGCATGGCGCAGCCAGGGCTGCAGCCCTTCTCTGGGCTGGATCAGCACCTCCAGGAGCAAGACTGCCTTGCCCCGGTGCACATAGTGACTGGCCTGGGGTACAGAGATTCCTGCCCCAGCAGTGAGTGCCCACACGTTGGTGTCACCTTGGCTCTTGGGCTGTCAGGGGGCAGGGGGACCACCCTCCCTTCTATCCCCATCCTCTAGGTATGAGGGCGCATCCCCGGCATACCCAGCTCGGACTGTCGGGAGCAGCATGGGCAGCTGCTGTGAGGTGCAGGGGGGTGGGCCGGGCAGCGCTGGGCTGCACAGAGGGGGCTGGGCACCACCACGCTCCCTGGCTGAGCAGGAGGGGGAGGTGGGACGTACTGCCCTGCACACAGGGAGCCATGCGCCAATGTGCCCTCACACAGGCACGGGGCGGGGGGGACTCGGGTCCCCAGGGGCTAGTGGACACACTGTTCTGCACAGAGGTGTCCCTGCACCAGCGCACCCAGGGGTTGGCACAGTGCAGGGTGGGCCCTGGCTCAGCAGGGCCTGGTGGGCAGGCAGATCCCGCTGTCTAGGCCTTGACTCTCCTGCTCTGGCCCAGCAGGTCCCTTTTCCGACTGAATGATGCAGTTTAGTCCAAAGTCTTCGATGCCATCGAAATCAGCACCATTGCAGGAGGAGCCGCCCCTGGCCGGAGGGCACGAGAACAACCATTGCCGAGATATAATTCTTAAATGTCACCTTAGAGCCGAGGGAAACCCTGATGTCACCAAGCACATGGCCTGAGCCCATCCAAGCCCTCCCTCACCACCCCCCAGACCTCTGCAAAGGCCAGGCCAGCCCTGCCAAGCCAGACACAACAGCCCCTGATCTGCCTGCCTTCCTGCCCCACCCCTCCAGTGGGGGCCATCGGAGGCATCTCACTGCCTGGCCAGTAAACGCCCAGAGCTTCTGGGCCAGGGCCTTGCCCACCTCTTTGTATAGGACTTGTTCTGTGCCATCCCGAGGTGTCAGATGCCCAGGGATGAGTGAGGAGAGGCAGCTTCAAGGGGTTGAAGCTGGGCTGGGGAAGGGGTCCCCAAAGATGGAATTTGGGGCAGAGGGGGTTCCATGTATGTTCCCTCTGTGTTCCAACAGCTCCTGTGCCAGGGCCTGAGTCCGCATTGTCAGAACAGCTCTTGGGCCCCCACTAAGCACCTAGAGGTGGGATCGGGGTCTAGCTTGGCATGGGCTGGCAAAGTGGGCCCCACGGCATGACACTTCCTGTGCACTAAACCCCTTCCCCTGGCGCCCTTCCAGTCTGATTGGGTCAGGGCCCAGCCACTCTCCTTCCCGTGAGGAGCCCTGGGCTCCGGCTGATGTCATGGGGCTGGCGTGGGCGGGTAGCCGCAGGGCCGCGCTCTTTTTCACACCAAGGAGCTGTCATGTGGAATCTGGTCTTGCCAGGCCCCATGTGACATGTGTGCTCAGTGTCACCTTGCACATGGGTCTGCGCACTGTGGCAGGACAGCCACGAGGAAGGGCATGGAAGGAGGGGCAGGGGCAGGGCGTTCATTCCTCCCCCATCAAAGAGCAGTGTCATCCTGAGCCATGTCCCATGGCTGGAGCGAGGGTTCCCAACCAGGCCCTGGCTCCTCACCGGACTCGGCAACCGCCACAGCCTCCCTCCCTCCCTGCAGCACTGGCATGTTTTGAACCCTGCACGCTGGGCCTGGCCTGCTCCCACACGCACTGACTCTGGCAGCCTCAGCTCACGCGTGTTACCCCTGCCGAGCTGCCATGCGATGTGCTGCAGCAGGGGTCAGCAAGGTCCCTGGGTGCCAGCAGGCTCCAGGGCGTTGGCACAGCTGGGGGGAGGGCAGGGCTGGGGGCTGAGCACCCTAGAGGGGCTGGACAGGGAATGAAGATTAGGGGGTGACTGACAAGCATTGGCAGAGCCGGGGGAGCTCTGGGGCTGCAGGCAGGAGAGAGGGGCTCTGGTAGGTCAGCGGGGGGGGGGGGGGATCCTAGGGCTCAGCTAGCGGGGGGGGGTCTGCAGATGGAAGGGAGGGGCTCTGGTAGTCGGGGGGGGGGAATCCCAGGGCTCAGCTAGAGGGGGCTGCAGGCAGGAGGGAGGGGCTCTGGTAGGTCGGAGGAGGGGAGATTCCCAGGGCTCAGCTAGAGGGGGCTGCAGGCGGGGGGGGGGGCGCTCTGGTAGGTCAGAGGAAGGGAGAACCCGGGGCTCAGCTAGAGGGGGGGCTGCAGGCGGAAGGGGGGGGCCCTCTGGTAGGTCGGAGGAAGGGAGATCCCAGGGCTCAGCTAGAGGGGGGATGCAGGTGGGAGGGGAGGGCTCTGGTAGGTCGGGGGGATCCCAGGGCTCAGCTAACCAGGGCTGTAGGTCAGACCTGCAGGGTGGCAATGGCCCATGTCTCAATCCAGCCCTCTCCACAGCTAACAGTACATTCCCCCAGGACTCTGCCAGCCAGCTCTGCAGTGGGGTGTCTGGGAGCTGCCCAATGCTGAACTTCCCAGGGCTGGGGCCTGGGCCTTGTCTAGATGAGAGATCTGGGGGGGCCTGCTCCAACCAGCGTGACCTCGGACCACCCTCTCAGAGCCCTGCCAGCCCAGAGCTAGGGCGTGTTGCTGGCTGCTGAGCCAGTGGCTGTGGGCTAGGACCCCTGGGGTCTTTGCCCGGCTCCAGGAGCAGCTGGGGGAAGGGGGAGAAATATGTATTTTTAAAAGAGTGTATGTGTAGTAGTGCAGGCCGGGCGCTGGGCGTCCGCACTCCTGGGCGCTCTCTGCAGCACTGGGAGTGGGGAGGGTCTCGTGGATGGGGGAAGTCCTCGGAGTCCTTTGCTACTGGGAAGGTGCTTGTGACCAAGGTACCGCCTGACTCAGTTTCCTCTGCTGCCTCTGGGTCGTGGCACTTCCCCAGGGGTTGCCAGGCTAATGTCAGTGTTGGTTGACAAGTGTTTTGAGATGAGGGGCGGGAGGAGGGGAATGGGTGTGTGAATGAGGAGCTGGGCTCCACCCTCGTGCTGCCTGGGCTTCAGATCCAGGGAACCCCTCCGGGTTTGTCCTGCAGCGCGTGCTGGGGGCTCCATGCTCAGTGGGCCGACAGGGCACTCACCATAGGTGCTCACTGCCCTGGGCTGGGGGCTGGAAGCTGCATGCATAGGGGCCAGAGTGTGGGGCCTGAGGCTGTATCACTACAGGGGCTGGGAGCCGCATGCTTTGAAGAGCTGGGAGCCAAGGACGTGGGGGGTGAGGCTGGGAGGTACACTTGCTATAAGGGCCAGGAGCCCAGGGGATGGCTGGGAGGTGACATTTGTTATAAGGGCTAAGAGCCCAGGGAGTGGCTGGGAGGTACATTTGCTATACGGGCCAGGAGCCTGGGGTGGGTGGGAGGTACACATGCTATAAGGGCCAGGAGGTGTGCTCCCATGGAGGGAGTGAGAGCCATGTGCACTGCATTGTACTTGCTATAGGAGCTGGGCATGTGGGAAGGAGGGGGAGGTGCATGCTTTGAGGAGTACACTGGCACTAAGTGCTGGGTATTCGGAGTGGATGGGGGCAGGTATACCAGCTGTAAGGGCTGGGTGCTTGCAGGGACGGGATGGGGGCAGGTATACCAGCTGTAAGGGCTGGGTGCTTGCAGGGAGGGGAGGGAGTTATACCTATTATAAGGGTACCTCCCAACTGTCCCCCAGGGCACCTGACCCCTATAGTGCTGGGCTCCTGGAGCAGATTTGTCTTTGGCTCAGCCGAGGTGAAGCTCTGATGCCCCCTGGATGACTCGCCTGTCAGACTAGGGGACCCGGATGCTGGGTCTTCAAGTGCTGCCCCCCCACATCCCAGGATGCCCAGCTCTCTGGGAGCCTGCCCCCTCCGCTGGGCCGGCCCGGCTGGCCTTTATGCTGGGCTGGCAGGAGACACTGATGTCACTGGTCTCTGCAGGGAGCAGTGCTGTGCCCTGACCACAGACATGCATGTATTCAGGAGGGCAGTTCCCGACATATCTCCGAGAGCTGGGGATGGGGCGCTCCCACCCCCAGTCCCTCCGCCATTCAGTGGCACCTGCAGAATCCCTCTTCCCCTTCCAGAGGGCACCACAGCCCTGCCCTTAGGAAGGAAGCTGCGGCCGATGGACCACGTTTGCTCCTGGTGCATGGGGAAGGAAGTGGGGCCGGGCATCTGGACCCCTGGGTGCTACCCCCAGCTTGCGGAGGGGAGTGACGTCTAGTAGTTGGAACAGGAGACTGGGACTCGAGACACAGGTTCTAGTCCAGGCTTTGGGAGCAAACAGGGTGCGGGAGGAGGATTTGCTGTGTGGCTTTGGGAGAGTCACCCCATGGCCAGCATTGAGTCACCCCCACCCCAGTAACATGGGGCAAATGATGTTGCAGAGTGCGGGCTGGTTTGGAACTGAGTCTGCTCTGAAGGAGGTGGGGGGGGGGGCAAAGGCGCCAGGGAGGAAGAGCAAAGGGGGACAAAGCCCCCAGCCCAGTCAGAGCCATTTGCCTGTTCTCAGAGCACCCAAGCGTCAACTCCAGGCCACACCCTGCTCTTGCCCACACCATGGAAACCCCACACGAGGCCTGGCCAGAGAGCACAGAGCCAGCAGGGCTCAGCGCCTCACAGGGCCGGGCATGAGGTGAGACAGAATCAGGCTCAGAATCAGCAGCTCCCCATCAGGAGCATTCCTGGGACTGACCTCCTCAAACTGGCTTCCTTGGGGCTCTTTCAGCTGTGAGGATCTTTAATCTGGTCACTGCTTAGTGGCCATGCCCCAATGGCCCTAAGCTGCTAACCTCTCCCGCCTGCACTGTAAATACACCCGAGCTCACCTCCGCCATGGGTATTTGCTGTACGTGTTTGTACTTCAGGCGTAATTTTCTACCATGCAGTTACTCTTCTTTTCTCGAAACCGGTTATTATTCGAACAGCTCCACATTCCAACGCTGAACCCAAACTCTGCGCATGTAAAAATGAAACCAAGGAACTAAGCAAAAGAACTACGTGAAGGACAAATAAAAAAGAAAAGCGAATTAAAAATGGTTTCTGTTGTTTTTCCCCTGCCTATGGGCATAATTTTTAAAGTCCTCAGACCAACTGAGAGAAAGAAAAAAATCTTCATCAGGGAGAAAAAAGTGATTTATTGATTGATTGTTTTTGGTTTTTTAGAAAAAAACAGCAACCCCTGTCTAGTTCTTACCCTGGCTCGGGAAACAGAGTGGGATCTAATTAGTAGGGCAGGATTTTTCTAACAGTTTCTGTAAGTATATCAGAATCAGCAAGTCTGCCACAAAAAAACAAAAAATCAGTGGAGCACCCAAGGTAAACAAGGCAGCTGCAGTGACGTTAAATGAATTCTTTGCATCAGTCATCTCTGCAGATGTGAGGGAGATTCCCACACCTGAGCCATTCCTTTTCAAGGAACAGTTCTGAGGAACAGTCCCAGACTGAGGTGTCAATAGAGAAGGTTTTGGAACAAATTGATAAACAGTAATAAGTCCCAAGGACCAGCTGGTATTTGCCCAAGAGTTCTGAAGGAACTCAAATGAGAAATTACAGACCTGCTACCCATGGTATGTACATCAGCCTCTGCCCCAGCTGATTGGAAAGGAGCAAACGTTGTGCTGATCTTTAAAAAAGATGCCAGAGTGATCCGGACAATTACAGGCCGATAAGCCAAACTTCAGTACCAGGCAGATGGGTTAAAGAACAGACACATAGATGAACACAATATGTTGGGGAAAAGTCAACACGGGAAAATAAAGGGAAATCCTGCCTCAACACATTAGAATTTTTGGAGGGTGTCAACGAGCATGTGGACAAAAGTGAGCTGGTGGACACAGTGGGCTTAAAAGCCTTTGCTAAGGTCTCACATCAAAGGCTCTTGAACAAAGCGAGCCATTGGGGCAAACAAGGCAAGGTCCCCTCATGGCTCAGTACCTGGTTAAAAGGCAGGAAACAAAGGGCAAAGTGAAACACTCTCTCAATGAACAGCGAGAAATAACAGGTCCCCAAGCAACTGTACTGGGGCTTGTGCAGTTCACAGGTCCATAAATGACCTGGGAAGTGGGGGTGGACAGTGAAGGTGCAAACCTCCCTGACAACACAACGTTACTCACCAGATGAGCAACTGTGAAGAGTTACAAGGAGCTCACAGGACTGGGTGACTGGGCAACAAAAGTGCAGATGCTGTTCAGTATGGGTAAGTGCAAAGTAATGCGCATTGGAAACCAGCATCCCAACTCCACCGAAGGTGATGGGGGAGGGTCTAAATGACCTGTTACTAATGAAAGAGTCACTGGAGTCATTGTGGGGCGTCCTCTGAAAACATCCACTCAATGGGCAGCAGGGGCCAGAAAAGAAATACAATGTTGGGAATCATTAGGCAAGAGAGAGCCCAAACCAGCAAACATTATAGTGCCACCCTGTTAATCCATGGCATGTGGCTATTCACACACTGAGTGCAACTGTGGTTGCCCCAGCTGAAAAAGTGATGTTAGAACTGGGACAAGTACAGCAAGGAGCAAAAAAAAGGGATTAAGGGTATGGAACCATTTCTGTATGAGAAGGGCTTAAAAAGATTGGGCCTGTTCAGCTTGGGGAAGAGGTGACTAAGGGGGGGGGCTATAAAACCATGCCTGGAGCGGAGACAGTGAACAGGAAAGTGACATCTACCTTCTCACAGAACACAAGACCCAGGGGTCCGCCAATGGAATTGACAGGCAGCAGGTATAAAATGAACCCAAGGAGCCAACACCTGGAATTCGTTGCCAGGGGAAAGTTCTGAAGGTCACATAAATAACTGGGTTCAAAGAATACTTAAATTCATGGTGGTTAGGTGCATCAGGGGCTATTAGGCCAGGTTGTCAGGGTGTGCTGGGTGTCCCCGAAGCACTGCCTGCCAGCAGGTGGGACTGGACAATGGGATGGGTCACTCAAACCTGCCCTGCCCTGTTCATTGACTCTGAAGCACCTGGCACGAGTCACTGCTGGCGACAGGATACTGAGCTGGCTGGACCATTGGTCTGGCCTACTGCGGCTCTTTAGGACTCCTTGGCTCTATCTGCCAGCCTGGGAGGGGAGTGGTGCCTAGTGGATAGGGCAGGGGCTGCTGTGGGGTCAGACAGACATCTCTGTTACTGAGCACACAGGGCGTTAACCATAGGACTTTGCCTTTGATCCCCTGGCCATTTCCGAGTGCCATTGTGGCCTAGGCCAGGCCTCTCCTCTCCAGCCAGCTGGGGCCCCTGTTCCCTTGGCAGCTGCTCTGGCTGGGCCTGGGACCAAGCTCAGAGCTGGCTGCACTGAAAGCCTCCTGGCTGCCATGGAGACACAGCTAGGATAGGGCCTCCCCTCCATGGAGCCCCCTGGGATACTAGTGCCCTGGAGCTGCGGGGGGCAGGCCGAGAGCAGGGCCCTGGGAGCCGGGGGCATGTCTGTGCCTGGTGGTCAGTGCTGAGGAGGGGGCTGCGGGAGAGCCCAGAACCGCAGAGACAACGCTCCCTTGCCTCAGCACCACGGGATGGAAGACCCCTCCCAGTGAGACCAATGGAGGCTCCTCCCCCAGGACAAGGGGGCTTGCCCTCCTGTCATTCTCAGTGCAGGCTGCTGGGGGCTGGGCACGTCCTCAGCCAGGCCTGCCTCCCGCCAGCCCCCCGCCCTTGCAGCCAGGGGGTGGGACCTGACTGGCCTTTAGAGGGAAATGACAAACGCTTTGAGACATGGCACAGGCCTCAGCCAGTGGCTCCCTGCATGTCCCCCCAGCCTGCACTGCTCTGTGCCTCATGGCCCAGGGGCCTGCTGGAGTGTGGGCGGGGGGGCGGCGTGACAGGCTCCCCGGGGGGCTCCAGCCTCCCACCCAGAGCCGCTGTGCCTGCTCCCGTCAGCTGCTCGGCACCGCCCCCCACATAGCCATCTATCTGGGGAGGAGCTGGAGAGCCACTAATGCTGAGCCCCCCTGCAGACTGGCCAGGCGAGCAGAGTGACCAGGAACACAGTGGCCCCTGCAGCCCTGATCCTCACTTTGCTTCTCCGGCTTTTATTTTCGACGCGCTCCTTCCCAGGAATGAACGGCAGGAATTTCAAAACTAACCAGACCCTTTACTGCCCAGCATGTGCTCGGCCTGTGGAGCTCCCTGCACCTGAGGATGTTAAGAGGTGGCTAATCCACTCATTGCGTACTCGATAAAACTTTTGTCGACTACACGATTAGTCAATAAGGGAAGGCTGCTGCGGCTCGGCCATTTAAATGTAGCAAGAGCAGGGCAATGCAGGCAGTGCAGCGCCTCCTACATTTAAACTGCAGAGGTGCAGTGGGGGTAGCTCCTGGACCCCGCTCACGCCGGGTCCAGCAGCCTCCCCAGTCTCCCCGATTGAGGCAGCAACGCAGGGTTGTAGGAGCAGGCAGCACTACGGAGACAGTGCTGGGGGAACCAGCTGTTAATTCGGCTCCCCCCAGTACCAGTTCCTGCTTCCTCCCCCTACTTGCTGCCTCTGTATCAGCGTAGTTGAATAGTCAACTTGACAACTTGCTTCCAACTCTCCCTACAACACTGGCACCTGCTGGCCTTGGACCGTGCGACTCCAGAGGGACCGGACACTCCTGCAGCTCACAAGAACCGCCAGGCTTTGGGAAGGGTTAACCCTCCTGCTTCGCTGGCCACTCAAGAGCAGGATGAGACCTGCACAGATTATCCTCTGCCTGCTGCAGCGGGCTTCTTCCCCCTTCCTTTGCAGCCTCTGGCACCGGAGAGCTGGGAGACGGGGCAGGATGGGCCCTGTCTGGCACAGCCCAGTGTCCCCCCTGCACTGCACCCCAGCGCGGGGTGCAATGAGCAGCAGGCGCCAACAGGAGAAGATCTGTTTATTGATTGACACGACAGGCTCGGTGCTCTGGACGGACAAAGCGGCAGTGATTTGCAGAGGGCTGAGTGCAGGTGATGACAGACACGCCGGGCAGGGCTCAGCCTCCTGCACCGCCGCACAGGGGCAATGTACGCTCACCTCCCAGGCTTGCCCTGGGGTCAGCCGAGCCCGGCCCAGCTTGGCCCCACCGGTGCTGAGACCTGGCTGAGGGCGGCAGGAGCCTGGTAGGGCGAAAGGCCCTGCGCACACCCAGGGGGAGGAGGAAGTGCTGCGGTTTTGCTGCAGGGGGTTCCTGTGTGGCTGGGGAGAAAGGGGTGTCCCCGGGCTCCTCAGGGCTCGTCCACACCAGCACAAAGGTGTCTTTAAACCAGGACTGGGACATGCTTGACAGGGTGTGTCAGGTTGGGGAGGGAGGCCCGGGGGCAGCCTGACAGAAGGCTCAGCCATTGCCTCATTCCCCCTGTGGCCTCATGCAGAGTGCAAGGCTCTGTGCTGTGCTGTGCTGTGCTGTGCTGGGCAGCGCAAGGGGGATCTCTCTGGACACTGCATGGAACTACAAATCCATGCCCGGCCCTGCCAATCCCGCCCAGGGTCATTGTGCTTGCTGTGAAAGGCCCCATGTGTGCCAGGCTGCTCCATCTGCCATGAGCCAGGAAGGGCTGGTGGGGACCTGGGGCCAGATTGCAGCCTTCTCCTTCCCACCCCAGGGCACCTTCTCTACATCAATAAAAAACCCCAAAATCACAAACACCCAAACAGCCATTGAAATCTTAGAAAACAATCATCAAGTGCCCGCTCCAAACTCAGTGATCTTCCTTCTTCCTTCCTCCCTGCTGCGTCGCCCTGCCTCTGTCCTCGAAACACCACTCACACTGGATGGCACGCCACCTACAGGAGGGTCAATACACAACAGATGTTGGGGTTGGGAGTGGGACCCACTCTATGAACTCACAAAAGCAAGGGAACGAAAAGCCATGTTGCTTCCCAATTCATTCTGCTGCTCCTTCACCTGCAGGCACATGCCCTCCCATTGCCTGTCTGTTCACAGCCTGAAGATCTTGGTGCATCTCCTGTCCCCCCACAGCAACCACAGAGCAATGCTCCCTCTAATCATTTCCATCCACGTGCAGAATAATTTTTTGTGCACTGAGGCATGGGCACGTGTGAATATGCACCAGCACTAGAAACAAGAAACCCAGCTGTAGGCACTTGCTAATCAGCTGGGCAGTACTGGAATCTCTCCTGAGTGGCCACACAAGCACCCGGGCACCCAGCTTACAGGGAACACTGCTGCAGAGTCAAGTCAGACCTAGCAACATCTTTATGCCCTGCCTATGCTGCCAGCCCCCAGTGTCTGTGTCCTTTCTCTGAATTCTTATCAGCATGTTGGTATTGTCTGGTACCTAAGGGTATGTCTAAACTACATGGCTCCGTTGATGGAGCCATGTAGATTAGTGTATTCGAAAAAGGGAAATGAAGCGGCGATTTAAATAATCGCCGCTTCATTTACATCAAAATGGCTGCCGCGCTGTGCCAATCAGCTGTCTGGAGGCACAGCGCGGTAGTCTGGATGCTCTGCAGTCGACAAGGGCTTCGAGGCATAACAGGGTGGTCGACAAGGGCTTCTCTTGTCGACTACGGAGCATCCAGACTACTGCGCTGTGCTGCCAAACAGCTGATCGGCACAGCGTGGCAGCCATTTTGATGTAAATGAAGCAGCAATTATTTAAATTGTTTAGAAACCTAATCTACATGGCTCTGTTGACAGAGCCACGTAGTCTAGACACACCCCAAGGGTCAGATGGATCTGACCAATCAGTCTGTCTAAACCATCCCCTCTCTGCACATAGAAGCAGCATGCCCTGTTGTAGCTTGTGTCTGCTCAGGTCACCTTAATATATGGAGATATGCCTATTTCATAGAGCTGGAAGGGACCTTGAAAGGTCATTGAGTCCAATCCCCTGCCTTCATAAGAGGACCAGGTACCATCCATGATATATTTGCCCCAGTTCTCTAAATGGCCCCCCCCTCAAGGGCTGAGCTCACAACCATGGGTTTAGCAGGCCAATGCTCAAACTACAGAGCTATCCCTGCCCCCCGCCTTCCTGCTCCCGCCTCCCAGGGATTCCTACCTAGTCACTGGCAGGAGCCGGCTTGCCTGAGGAGTCCGCTGGCCGTCTGTGTACGTGCTGCTTCTCCGAGCACCGTCCTGGCCTTCCTTCGCCTTCACTTCTTGCACAAGCTCCTGTTGATTCGTCCTCTGCAAAAAACAGGCCCAAGGAGCTGGATGTGAGGGTCTTCCCCTTGCAGGGTGTTCCCAACATGGGCTTGCACCTTGGGACAGGCTGCTCCCCAGAGGGGGCTCCCGACGCAGCCTGCTCCAGGGACCTTCGCCCTGCAGGACATGTGGCAGCCTGCCCTAGTGGGCCACCTTCTTCCCGAGCAGAGAGAGGCTGCCACGGAGACTGACTGAGTGGAGATTGTGGTGACTTTTGGTGGGGCGGGCACTGCTTTCACGAGTGCCAAGGGATTCTGGATGCCCAGCACAAGCACACTGAGCCAGATCTCCCCCAGCCGGGCACTGGTGCCAAGACAGAGGAGGAGGACTTGTGCCTCCCCTATCCAGCATGCCCCTCAAGGCTAGGGGGCATTTCGGTGCTGCCCAGGGACCTCATGGGGCATTGCAGATTGGAAAGGGGGGTGCAGGCACCCAGCCAGAGCCACTGCGGGCCCCCCCAACCAGTGCTCTGAGCCCCCCTCTAATGACTCGGTCATTTAAGAAGGGAATAGCCCACAGCCACTTCCAGCTACAGGCCAATATCCCGCCTGCTCAAGTGAGGGCCAGGCCTTTAATGCTGTAGAAATCCCAGGCGAGTGATGGAGGAGCAGGGTGCACGGACACATTCTTGTGGGCTGCTTTAGGGAAGCCGTGTGTAGCTGATGCAGTGTTGTTCCCAGCACAAGAGAGTCGGGGGAGGAGAGGGACCTCATGTATTGTCCCAGCTTTGCTGGGGAAAGAGACAAGCTTTGGAGCCGCACCGAGATCTTCGTCACTGAATCCTAGAACTGGAAGGGACCTCGAGAGATCATCAAGTCTAGTCCTCTGCCCTCATGGCAGGACCAAGCACCATCTAGATCATCCCCAAAGGTGTCTGTCTAACCTGCTCTTAAATATCTCCAGCGATGGAGATTCCACAACCCCCCTAGGCAATTTATTCCAGTGTTTAACCACCCTGACAGGAAGTTTTTCCTGATGTCCAACCTAAACCTCCCTTGCTGCAGTTTAAGCCCATTGCTCCTTGTCCTATCTTCAAAGGACAAGGAGAACAATATTTCTCCTTCCTTGTAATACCCTTTTAGATACTTGAAAACTGCTCTCATGTCCCCTCTCAGTCTTCTCTTTTCCAAACAGGCCCAGTTCTTTCAGTCTTCCCTCACAGATCATGTTCTCTAGACCTTTTCATGCAAAACCTGCAGCCTTGTCTTCCCCACTGTGATGATCAACAACCCCACAACACACCTTTCAAGATGCATGGGTCCTATCACGTGCCTGCTACAACATGTGGGGTACCCCATCCACTCTGCTAAATGCCCCATAACAGTGATACGGATAACCAGACATTCACCTTGCTCTCCAGTGAACTCACCCAGGAAAATGATGAGACAAACCACCACAGCGCCTGTGAGTAGGCCTGCCACACCTGACCTCTCAGTCCCCATCCTCAAAGAAAACCTGCCCAACTCCTTCAAAGGACGACCCTGGGAGCTCACATTCACAACTAACTTACACAATTACACAGTTATCAGTACGGCCTCTTTCTTGGCTCCTGTGTTACTGAACCAAAGTCTTGCTCACTAGATTGCAGGCCTGTTGCTGTTTTCATGTTACAGGCCTCTATTTAGGCCTGCTAACTCCATGTTACTGACCCTCAACTTACTACATTGGACACTAAATACCATGGACTGAATGAGACACTGGATTCATGGCTTACTGCAACAATCTCTAACCCACAGACAACTCTCCCATCGAAGCTGCTTTTCCCCTTCCTCCTGCCCGCCCCACTATGGCACTTCACCTTGAATGGTCCCTTAAAATCTGTCTTCACTGTCACTAAACAATCAGCTCCACCTTGTATTTAGCCGGGACACTGAGTATTTTCCCCAGGCCTGAAGGACAGCACTGTGAAAGCTCAAGAGCTTCTCTCTGTCCGTAACCCCGAGCGGTCCAGTAAAATAACGGGCCTCGCCCAGCTTGTCTCCCTGTGCACAGCTTATGAGTTCTGTTTGACTTCGGAAACTCCCTGGGAATCCGGCTGCAAGGCTGCAGTCTCACTGTGAATGGTGGAGGGTGTTTGCCCTCTGTGGTGCCACTTGTCTCCACATGGAGCTGACCAGTGGCACCACGCCAACGAAGGGGGGTTGTTAAACATGGATAATTTCCCCTTTGGATGGACAGCCTGTGAACAGAGACGCTGTTGCTCAAGGTGCAGCCGGTGAGGCCGACTGTGAGGTCATCTGGCAAAGGGGGTTTGGGAGAAGAAGTTTCTCACCAGCCACGAGAGAGAGACCAGAAGCAGAAGTGGAAGACGTCATGATCTGGGGAAGCCAGAATGCGCCACAGTGGAACTGAGGCGAGCAAATGCCTCCTAGTGTGGTGTTAATTTGTCTAGCTCTAGGTAATCCTTGTGCTATCTGCAGTACAGAAAAACTGGGTTTGGACTCCTTTGCAAAGCCCGTGTGCCTGTGTGCGTCCCCATCATGCCCCCCGGAAGGATAGGGGAAGCTGAGGACAATGAAATGACTATCAGACATGCCATCGTTCAGCGATGATGCAACCAACAGAATTGCCAGGCCCGTGAGCAAGGTGTGTGTGTGTGGGGGGTGGCTCTTTGCCCCCACAAGGGGCAGAGCCTCAGGCAGAAGGGGTCGGATTGGGGCAAGCTTCCCCCAGCCAGCCCTTCAGCCCTGCCTGGAGGGCACCTCCCAGAGCTCCGGGGGCAATTTAAAGGGCCTAGCACTCCATCTGCTGCCACTGTTGCAGTAGCAGCAGTGGCGGCCAGGACCCCCAGGCCCTTTTAAATTGCCAGACCCTGGGGCAGCTGTCTCCACACCCCCCCTCAATAGCCCGAGCCAGGCTGTTGATGGAAGAATAGCTAGATAAGGAAAGCACAGACAGAGAAAAAGAGCGCCGCAGTGCACAGATCTCAAAGTCCTTTGCAGACATTAGCTGTCAGTCCCATGGCAAGTAGGGTATGAGCATCTCCCTGGCATACAGAAGGGGAAACTGAGGCATAGAGAGGGGCTGAAATCTGCTCAAAGTCACACAGAGCCAGGGAGAGAATCCAGGTTTTCTGTCTCCCGCTCCTGCAGCAGGAGAGCCTGTGGTGTTCCATGCAGCTGTCCTGCACTTTTAGATGAAGCAGCAAAAATCAGGATGCGAGTGAGAAGCTGGGAAGCCGGTTCTCATCTGGCTGCGTCAGTTGCGCTGGAGTCAGTGATGTGCGTGTCCCACTTTGCAGGCTGCTGGCAGGAGGACTTAGTACATATTTGATGAGGGGTTTGGAGGAATTTTTAAAAGGCTGCTCCAGTGAGTGATTCATCAGGGAGGGAAGGGATCACACCTTTTCCCCAACTGCATCACGGCACCCTGGGGCATCCAGATTCCCAGCTGCTCTACCATGCGCTTGCCCAATCCATCACTCTATTGATCAGCTGCGTTGGCATCGCCGGGTGGCTGCATCTTCCCTCTGTGTCCACTAGAGGCCAGTGTTCTCACAGCTGCTGCGGATCCTTTCTCATCTCCATCAGACCCAAACCCTACCCCCTCCACCTCGTTCCCACAGCTTCTCCAAGATATGGCTTCACTTAGCCCACCGGGGCAAGGAAGTGGGGCACCATGGGGAGAGGCTAGCATGGGGTATGGGTTAGAAGAAAGGGGGTTTGCGCCACATGGCGGTTGGGGCTTGTGGGTCAGAGCTAAGGTTATTGCTGTGATGTGCGCAGGTGAATTTCCACACTGAGGGTATGTCTACACTACCACCCTAGTTCGAACTAGGGTGGTTAATGTAGGCATTCAAAGTTGCAAATGAAGCCCGGGATTTAAATATCCCGGGCTTCATTTGCATCTTGCCGGGCGGGTGCCATTTTTAAATCCCCTTAGGTCGAACTCCGTGCCCACGGCTACATGCGGCACGGAGTAGGTAGTTCGAATTAGGATCTCTAATTCGAACTACCGGTACACCTCGTTCCACGAGGATATTTAAATCCCGGGCTTCAGTTGCAACTTCGAATGCCTACATTAACCGCCCTAGTTCGAACTAGGGTGGTAGTGTAGACATACCCTGAAAGCCCTGCTGCTAAGTGAAAGCTGTTGTCAGGGCAATGGGCACTGTGGTTACTCCCTCCGCTGTTCCTTCCCAAGGCTCTGAGGGCTCAGCCTGGCTGAGTACTGTGTGCTTTGTATGAGAGCTTTACAGGAGTATTTACAGTAGCTGCCTCCTTGCTGCACAGGGTGGGAAGAGGAGGGGAGGGGACAGTCCTAGATGAACTGACCTCATGGCTAAAGGGAGTCGCACCCTCTTGTGCATCAGTTCCCCTCCTGTAGCGTGCATGGGTGGCAGGTTTGTATAATTTTTGGTAGTGCCCCATTAGCCACACCCCCTGACCCCTGTTAGCCACACCCCCTGCCCCCCCCCCCCATTAGTGATGCCTCTGGAGGTAACACGCTCGGGGCAAGATGGACACATGACCAGAAGTAAAAGGTGTCATGTCACCCCTCTCGAAGGGCTTTTCCCACCATCCTCCTACCAACAGTTTGGCCCCCACCAAGCCCCCCTCATGCAACTATCCTGCAATTGCATTAACCCAATGTGTGTGACGTTAACTCGGGGGCAGAGAGGCTGGGGGAAGTGTTCCCTCTAAGGCTATGTCTACACTCGCGGCTTCTTGCGCAAGTACGGCCGTTCTTGCGCAAGAACCCACAGGGCATCCACACTGCCCGCCTGCTCTTGCTCAAGGAAATTTACAGTACGGCGTGGTAAGAGAGGGCGTCTTGCGCAAGAGCTACGCTCTTTTCTAACAGGTGTAAGCTCTCTTGCGCAAGAGGGCAGTGGGGATGCTCGGCAGGGATTTCTTGTGCAAGAAACCCCTATGGCTAAAATGGCCATTGGAGCTTTCTTGGGCAAGAGAGCGTCCACACTGCCATGGATGCTCTTGTGCAAAAGCACAGCTCGCACATGGCAGTGTGGACGTGTTCTTGCACAAGAACCCTTGCGCCAGATGTTCTGGCGCAAGAAACCACCAGTGTAGACATAGCCTCAGAGTTTCCACCCATGAGCAGAATGGATTTTGTGTTGTGCACCAGTACTGAGTTCTTGTGGCTTGTTTGGATGTGCCACTGTGGCACCCAAGTTATTAATAAATATTTTTAAACCTTTACCTTTTCTCTCTGCTGCCATGTCTCCTCCCCTTGTTCCATCAGCTCCCCTGGTGCCTGCTGCCCCCCAATTCCTCACCCTCCTCTGCTGTCCTGACTCCTGCCCTTCTCACTGCCCGCAGCCCTCCTGCAACCTGCCCCCTCCACCAGCCCTTCTCTCTCCCTTGTGCCCACTCCTCCAGTAGCCCCACTCTGATCATGTGAGCTACCCCTCCTCATCCCCTCTTCTAACACCTCCCTCTACATACCTGCCCTGCCTCTATCCTTTGGTGCTGGTCCCTCCCCTGCAGGTGTCTGCCCTTCTGCTTCACCCTCAGAATCCCCTGGCACCTGCACCTTCCCTTAGCCCTGCACCCTCCTGGTGCCTCCCCCTTCCCTCACTGCCCCTGCCCCCTTTGCCCTCTTTTTCCCTGATGCCCACCCCCTCACCACTCTCTGCCCCTATTCCCCTCATGCCCCTCCGTGCCCTCACACATGACTTGCTCCATCCTGGCCTTCCTCATGCCCACCCCTCTTTTCAAGCCTTCTCCCAGCACCTCCTCCTTCAGCCCCCAATGCCCTTACCCTCTCCCCTCCTAGCATCACCCTGTCCCCCTCCCACTGACACCTCCCCTCCTGCCCTTTTCCTCGTTGTCTGCACTTGGCCCCCTGGCATTTGTCTCTCCTCTACCCTGTCCCTTTGGTGCCTTTCTTCCCCCTCCCCTCCCCCTCCGCACAAGCACCTTCCTCTCCCAGCCCTCCCCTACCTTTTGCCTTCCACTTTACGGGGCCGGAGTCTGCGCTCTGCCCCAGAAGACTCCGAACCTGCAACTCAGCCGCGAGACACCAGCAGTTTTAAAGTCCCGGGCCGGGCCGTGACGTCACATCACGCCTGGGTATCTCCCCGCCCACCTGTTTGAGCACGCAGTGCATGGCAGCAGCAGCCGGCACGGGGGAGCTGACTGAAGGTTGCGCATGGCAGGGACGGTCCGGGGCTGGGGCCGGGGAAGAGACGCTCTGGGGCCGGGGTCCGCTCCAAGCAGGGCCGGGGGAGAGACCCAGCTCCAAATATTGGTGGAGTAGGGCCCCCGGCTCTAAATATTGCTGGAGCATGGGCACCACGAGCCCATATAACTTGCCGCCCGTGGTAGCGTGGGGTGGAGAGCCCCACCCATCTCTCCATGGGGCTGGGAGGGTAAATGCCTTAAAGCAGGTGAGGTACCCCGGTACCACAGTGACGGTACCTGAGACAGGGACTTGCAAGCCCAGGGGCACAAAGCAAAACTCAATGCCACATTTAAGCAGTCACAGGCCTGATCTTCCTGAGAGCAGACATTGGCCAGAGCAGGCTGGGCTCCACCCCAAATGCCCCATAGCCAGAGGCTGCCGCCTGTCCCAGGATCTGGGGGGCCAGGGTTGGGCTTGGAGGCCGGATGAGCTGCAGGTTCTGCCTTGGGACCCAGCTCCCATGGTCTGCTTGTGGCAGTGGCACTGACACCAGCATACGCACAGCGGGCTGCACGTTACCCCTGCCTCACACTGGTGTGAGTGAGGCACAAGGTGTGAGTGGAGAAAGGAAGAACCAGGCCTGGCACAGAGCAGGGCAGATAGAGAGGCCGGGGCCGACCCACCCTGCAGGGAAAGGACTCTGTCCGGTGAGGGCATGTCTATGTTATACTCACGCCCGTCTGGCCCAGCATGGTTGCCCTCCGGAGACACCAGCCTGGTCTTGGCCCGGACATGGGGGCAGGTCCCCCCAGGGCTGTGACTGGGGTCTGTGTTACCATGGTGGCAGCACCCGGGGCTGTGTGGCTCCTGGCTCCCCACACTGGCATCTTCCTCCTCCCGCTCCTGCTTGCACAGGTGGTGCTCCACCATCATCTGCAGCTCTGAGGGAGAGAGGAACACTGGGTGAGCCACGCGCAGGGCTTGGGGCCAAAGGGGGAGCTCCTGGCCCCTGGGGGTCGTCAGACCCATGGACTCCTGCGCTGTGTCTCTCCAATGGGGCACACTCCAATGGGCTGGCTCACCATGGCTCAGAGTTTATCCTGATAGCCCCCAGGCCTGGCGCCAGGGCTGAGCCACCTGGGGCAGACTGAGTGCTGATCCCCCCAAACCTGGGGCCCGTTCCCAGCACTGCCACCCACACTCATTCCTAGCATGCCTGTCCCAGCACCGATCCTCTCCACTCAGAGGAGAAATGATGCGACTGGAGGGAATGTGAGAACAGACCGAGACGGCGGGCGGGCGGGTGAAGGAAGCAGGAGAGGACAGAAGCATTTCCTGGAGACAACCAACTGCGCGTCCTCATGCTCCCCAGCCCAGCGTGAAGTGGAGGACGTGCCGCGGTACCTTTCATGGTGGGCGTCGTGCGGGGGACCTTCTTCCGCTGCCTGGGGGACATGGACAGCCCCGACTGCAAAGGGAGGAAAGGCCAGGTCACTGCAAGACACTGCAGGGCACAAGAACCCTACAGCCACCCGAGCCGGAGGCACTGGGGCTGCTTTGGTTGTTTGCAGGGGCTGGCATCCAGCAGGCACAAAACAGGGCACATTGCCCCCCACGCCACTCCGGTCCCCCCACTGAACAGGTCCCCATCTACAGAGCCTCTGCCCCCTCCCTCCTCTCAGTCATCTCCCCATCACGTGCCCACACACCCACAGCGAGGCACTTGCTCATTCACACCCCCTTACCCCACCCCCAAACCTGCTCCTGCACACTCAGACTCCCCCGCTTGCTCCCTACACCTGTGTTCTCTGGGGATGGCAGCCCCTTGGCTCGCTGGGCCCTGGGCTGAGGCGAGACTGAGCCCACTGATGGAGCTGCTCTGCCCTGCTGCTCCAGCACAAGACTCAGGCATGTGCTTGCCAGGAAATGCAAGGCCTGCAGGAGTCGTACTGCACTGGGCTCACCTGACGGGCACTTGCCTGCCAGCCCTTCCCAACCCACCAGAGGAGGGTGCGTGAGACAAGAGGCACCTACCTTCAGCAGTGGGTTGGGGAGACGGTCCTCGTCGATTTCTGGGGGGGGGCGGGGAAGAGAAGAGGAGCAAGAAGTTAACAGAGAGAAGGCACCAGGAGCTGATCACATCCAGTGCAGGCTGGCACAAGGGGGGGTCTCTCGTCCCCAGGGGCAGAGCCAGCTCTGGGGACCCTCAGCAGCTGCTTTAGAACACGGTGTTCAAAGCGTTAACCCTCCTTCCGCCCCCCCCCCACCCTTTGCCTGTTGGGAGCAGCCCTGGCTGGGGACCTCAAAACGCTTTGGAAACATGGACCAACATCATCGCAGCCTCCCAGTGCGGGAGGGGGCAGGGCAGGGGCTCAGCCCTGGTCCGCAAGGGGGCTGGGATATTTGCTCAGATACTCGTCCTGCCTCCTCAAGCAGCCAGAGGCTGGGCCCGACTGAGCATGCCTCTCACGTGCCATTCCCAGCACTGCAAAATGCCCCCCTCCCATTCAGCATGGAGGCACTCTGCGCCCCCCTGGCACTGGGCAGGGGGCAGGGGTCAGGCCCTAGCCCTGGCCGGGAGTCTCCGTTTGTCACTGGTGAAATGCACTGGCTCCGTCCCAGGGAGCAAGCCAGCTCCCAGCACAGCAATGGAGTCTCTGTGCCAGGGCACCACAGCCCAGGCTGGTGTGGGGCACACGGCACAGTAGGCCCGACGCTGCCAGACTCACCCTAACCCACAGTGGGGCAGCTCCAGTTGCTGATAATTTGCAGCAGCGTGGCTGAGATCAGGGTCAGGCCCAGCCTGCTGGGTTTATCTGTTCCCAGTTTTTCCCTGGTGAGGTTGGTTTTGTTGTCAGTCCCTGCTGGGCAGCCTGGGTGAGTGGCCCCTTCTCTTTCCTAGAGTGTGTGTGTGTGTGTGTGTGTGTCAGTATGTGTGCACTCTTTGTACAGAGTGCCCACAAAATAGGTATATTTGTGGGATGGTCTGTGGGGTGTGTGCTAAGTGCATGTGGAGAGCAGGTTGCTGCAGAGCAGGGAAAGTGTGTGTGTGTGTGTGTGTGTGTGTGTGTGTGTGTGTGTGTGTGTGCGTGTGCATATGCGCACACATGAGAGAGAGAGAGAGAGGGAGATTCCGTGGGCTCTCTGCCTGTGTCTTGCCACCTCCCCCGCAGGACTGGGCTGGGATGCTGTCACCATGGCAATTTCTGCTCCAACAGACTAAAAAAATCCCCCAGTTTTAAAACACTTGCCCGCTCAGCAATGGGTACCTGACCTGTAGCATCTCAGTTGCCTGGGAAACAAAACAGGGTGTTGCCATGGTAACCAGAATTCCACTGACCACCAAATTCCCTCAGCCATTGAGAGGCTTGTGGGCCTCAGGAGGGCCTCAATGGAAGAGCCATTGGTCTTCTCTCCTTTCAAGCCCTCATCCCTCCCCTCACGCTGCTCTGAAGCACTGGGAGAAAGAAAGAATGACTTTGTGGTGTTGCAGCCTCCACTATAGCAACGGTGGATTCTCCATCACAGGCAATTTTTAAATCCAGACTGGATTGTTGTCTAGAAGTTCTCCTTTCATTCCAACAAGGATTAATTCACAGAAGGTCTCTGGCCTGTGGTAAACAGGAGGCCGGACTAGATTATCACAATGGCCCCTTCTGGACTTAGAATCTTTGAAGGTCTCATGGCTTGTCTAGACTTAAAATGCTACAGCAGCACAGCTGCGTACCTACGGTGACAGGAACAGCCCTCCTCCTCCTCAAGAGGTGGTACCTAGCTGGATGGATGCAGTTAAACCAACTTAACTGTCTAGTGCAGACCTGACTTAGAATCATAGAATCATAGAATTGGAAGGGACTTCGAGAGGTCATCGAGTCCAGTCCCCTGCCCTCATGGCAGGACCAAGCACTGTCTAGAATAGATCATCCCTGACAGGTGTCTGTCTAACCTGCTCTTAAATATTTCCAGCGATGGAGATTCCACAACCTCCCTAGGCAATTTATTCCATTGTTTAACCACCTTGACGGGTAGGAAGTTTTTCCTAATGTCCAACCTAAATCTCCCATGTTGCAACTTAAGAATATTGTTTCTTGTCCTGTCATCAGAGGCCAAGGAGAACAATTTTTCTCTCTCCTCCTTGTCATACCCTTTTAGATACTTGAAATCCACTATCATGTCCCCTCTCAGTCTTCTCTTTTCTAAACTAAACAAGCCCAGTTCTTTCAGTCTTCCCTCATACGCCATGTTTTCTAGACCTTTAATCATTTTTGTTGCTCTTCTCTGGACCCTTTCTAGTTTCTCCACATCTTTCTTGAAATGTGGTGCCCAGAACTGGACACAATACTCCCATTGAGGCCTAATCAGTGCAGAGTACAGTGGAAGAATGACTTTTTGTGTCTTCCTCACAACACTCCTATTAATACATCCTAGAACCATGATTGATTTTTTTGCAACAGTGTCACACTGTTGACTCATGTTTAACTTGTGGTCCACTATGACCCCTAAATCCCTTTCAGCAGTACTCTTTCCTAGACAATCACTTCCCATTCTGTATGTGTGAAACTGATTGTTCCTTCCTAAGTGGAGTACTTTGCATTTGTCCTTATTAAACTTCAACCTGTTTACTGCAGAGCATTTCTCTAGTTTGTCCAGATCATTTTGAATTTTGACCCTATCCTCCAAAGCACTTGCAACCCCTGCCAGCTTGGTATCATCTGCAAACTTAATAAGCGTATGCTCTATGCCATCATCTAAATCATTGATGAAGATATTGAACAGAACCAATCCCAAAACAGACCCCTGCAGAACCCCACTGGTTATGCCCTTCCAGCATGATTGTGAACTGTTAATAACTACTCTCTGAGAATGGATATCCAGCCAGTTATGTAGTCACCTTATCGTAGCCCCAGCTAGGTTGCATTTCCCTAGTTTATTGATAAGAAGGTCATGCGAGACTATGTAAAATGCCTTACTAAAGTCTAGGTATGCCACCTCCACCGCTTCTCCCTTATCCACAAGGCTTGATATCCTATCAAAGAAAGCTATCAGATTGGTTTGACATGAGTTGTTCTTTACAAATCCATGCTGGCTGTTACCTATCACCTTATTATCTTCCGGATGTTTGCAGACTGATTCCTTATTTACTTGTTCCATTATCTTCCCTGGCATAGAAGTTGAACTGACTGGTCTGTAGTTTCCTGGGTTGTCCTTATTTCCCTTTTTATAGATGGGCACTATATTTGCTCTTTTACAGTCTTCTGGAATCTCTCCCAACTTCCATGACTTTTCAAAGATGATGGCTCAGATACCTCCTCTATCAGATCCCTGAGTATTCTAGGATGCATTTCATCAGGCCCTGATGACTTGAAGACATCTAACTTTTCTAAATAATTTTTAACTTGTTCTTTTATTTTAACTTCTAAACCTACCCCATTTCCATTAGCATTCATTATGTTAGGCATGCTGTCACCATCCATCTTCTTGACAAAAACCGAAACAAAGAAGTCGTTAAACACCTCTGCCATTTCCAAGTTTCCTGTTATTGATTCTCCCTCTTCACTGAGCAATGGGCCTACCCTTTCCTTGGTCTTCCTCTTGCTTCTAATATGCTTGTAGAACATCTTCTTGTTACCTTTTATGTCTCTAGCTAGATTTAGCTCATTTTGTGCTTTTGTCTTTCTAATCTTGCCCCTGCATACCTGTGTTGTTTGCTTATATTTATCCCTTGTAATTTGACCTAGTTTCCACTTTTCATACAACTCCTTTTTAACTTTTCAGAAAGTGGGGCCTCTGTCACTGCTGTTTGGTGTTCTCAGAGCTAACCTGAGCAAAGTACAGCATGAGATGGGAGGCAAATCCACTTGTCTGAGCAAATTAGTCCTGATCCAAGTGATCCTGATCATGTCGCTCAATCCCAGCTTCTGACAAACAGAGGCTAGGGTAAGCATTCCTACCTATCCTGGCTAATAGCCATTGATGGACCTAACTGTCATGAATTTATCTAGTTCTTTTTTGAACCCTGTTAAAGTCTTGGTCTTCACAACATCCTCTAGCAAGGCGTTCCAGAGGTTGAATGTGCATTGTATGAAAACATACTTTCTTTTGTTTATTTTAAACCTGCTATCTATTAATTTCATTTGGTGATGCCTAGTTTTTGTGTTATGGGAACAAATAAATAATGTTTCCTTATTTAATTTCTCCACACCAGTTATAATTGTATAGACCTCTACCATATCCACCCTTAGTCTCGTCTATGCTGAAAAGTCCCAGTCTTATTCTCTCCTCATATGGCAGCCATTCCATACCCCTACTAATTTTTGTTGCCCTTTTCTGAACTTTTTCCAATGCCAAGATATCTTTTTTGAGATGAGGTGACCACATCTGCTTGCAGTATTCAAAATGTGGGCATATCATGGATTTATATAGAGGCAATAAGATATTCACTGTCTTATTCTCCATCCCTTTCTTAATGATTCCCAATTTTCTGTTTGCTTTTTTAATCTCTGCTACCTCACACTAGATGCTGCACACTACAGGCTGGTACTCCCTGGCTGTGTTTACATTAAGCTAATTGTCAGAGGAAACCAGCCTTTTAACCAGTGTGATGCAGGTCTAGGTGAGGGCTGAGCCCTGTCTACACTAGTACCTCTACCAGGTGGGGTTGCCCCAGGAGGGATTGTCCAAACTGGCCAGTGGCCAGGGCTGTAGAAAGACAAGTGAACGAGCTCTTACGGTGAGATTTGGGGAGACTGACCTCTCTCACACCATTAGAACCATAGAGCCATAGAGTTAGAATCAAGGGTCACCAAGTCTAACCTCCTGCTGTGACGCAGGATTTGTTAGGTCCGGGATTAGCACCATCATGTTGCACGGCAAATATTTGATAAAATTCCTGATAGATGGCTCCAGCCTGCTTTGGAAAACCTCCAGTTAAGGAGCTTCCACACCCTCCCAAGGCATCTGTTCCATTGTCCTACAGTTCTTATAGCTAGGAAGCTTTTCCTGAGATTCAATCTAAATCTGCTATTCTGTAGTTTAAATCCATTGTCTCTTGTCCTGTCCTCTTGTGGCAAGAAAGAACAACTTTTCTCCTTCTTTGTTTCCAAACTAACCAGACCCAGTTCCTTCAGCCTGTGCCCTATGGCCTGCATTCCCTCCCTTTGATTAGCTTCAGGGCTTGCCTCTGGATCTTGTCCAGTTTTCTGCCTTCTGTCTATACACTGGTGACCAAACCTGGACACAGGATTCCTGCCGAGGCCTAACCAGCACTGAATAGAACCGTGCTGTCACCTCCTGTAACCTATCACTGCACTTGCTCTTTGTGCAAGAGCAGTGCATTGCTGACCCATATTGAGGCTGTGATCCACCCTTCTCAGCTGTGCTGCAGCAATGCCAGTTCCCCACATTCTATTTATGCATTTGTCCCCCCGCAAAGTCTCGCCCCTTACACGGTCTTAGCTGAGTTTGATTTTATTGTCTATACCCCAGTTCCCCAGCTAATTAAGATCCCTCTGAAGTTTACCTCTGTCCTCCAAAGTGTCAGCAACCCCTTTGACCAATTGTGCTTCAGACTGACATCCTGTACCCCCATATTCATTGTTTGACATTTCCTACTAAGCCAGCCATGTGAGGTGTCCTATGAAAAGGCATGACATGCAGGAACCCACTGTTCTGTCTCAATATGTATATGACTGATGCGTATAAAGGGATGTGATTGTGCTCTCTGGTTGTTCCTGAAGTATGCTGTAAGTTTGCTAGTGACACACAAAGTGTCCCTGCCCAGATGGGTCAATTGTGTGACATAACTATGCAAGTACCACACAATGGGAACTGCTCCATCACTGTGACTCAACACAGACCATCAGGACTTGCCTGGGCTAGTGTCTGCCAGGCACATGAGCCAAAGTATAAAACAAGGGACTATAGCACCATGTCCTGGCTTTTCTCCTCCTACACCTATGCTGGAAAGAGCCAAGATGCCAGGAAGATGAAGCTCATCTGAGGAGACTGGTCCAGGCTTCAAAGGGGAGTTTGTGCACTAAGAGTTGGAACATCCAGTGGGTGAGAACATTGCTTGATCTAAATATTGTCTAGTGGAATAGGGTTTTAAATTTAGATTGGGTGCCTGTCTTTTCTTTGGCAACCATCTCTGTTCTTTTACACCAACCTCTTATGATCACTTATAATCTGTCCTCCTGGAGTGAATAAACCTGCTTTATATTTTACCTAAAATGGGGTGTTTTTGCTTTAAGTGCTTGGGAAAGCTCAGGGTGCCTGTTCTCTCCACATTGAGGGAGGGGCAGGATGGGTTATAAACTACACAGGTCAGGCTTCTGATCTGGGCAAGACCATATAGCTCAGCGGTGCGAGTCAGGGAGCTAGGGGGAATCAGCTGGTGCCTTTCTCTGTGTGATTCATGAGTGGCTCTGGGAATATTCACACACTCCAGCTGGGTGAGGGGCTCCGTGGGCTCTTAGGCTGAGTGATCACAGTGCCCAGGAGGGCTTTGCTGCTTGTTACTAGTAAAGCACTGTGAAAGACAGCCTAGGCTGGAGAGATAAGGGGCACAGCGGCACTCCATTTCCAGATTGTACCCCATGGAATAACTCCCCTCAGCTTTATGACATCTGCAAACAGGATCAGCATGCTCTCTATACCAGGTCATTAATAACTCCAGACCCAGAACAGATCCCCATGGAACCCCACACGAGACCTCCTTCTAATCTGCAATCATTCCATGAATCGTTATTCTTTCTTCACTGTTGGTTAACCAGTTATGTATCCACTTCATGGTAGTTCTGTTGAGCCTGCATTTCTCCAGCTGCCTTATCGGAATGTCATGTGGGATTTTGTCCAAAGCCTTCCTGGAGTCCAGGTATATTATGTCCACTGCACCACCGCCCCCCGCACACTCCCCATCAAACCAGTTACCCTGGCAAAGAAGGAAACCATGTTGGTTTGGCATGATTTGTTCCTGGTAAATCCATGCTGGCTGTTAGTGGCCATCCCTTCACCCTGCAGGTATTTGCAAATGGATTGTTGTATACATTGCTGTATCAAGTCAGGATGTCTGGACTAGAGTTCATTGGCTTCTCCTTCACCCCCATTTTAAAGATAGGTTACCACAACAGTGGCAGCTGCTGGAGTCCTGGGTCCTTTAAATAGCCACTGGGCTGTGCTGAAGGGCTGGCTGGTGGAGACTAACCTGCACCCCAGCACTTCTACCAGAGGCTCTGCTCCTTCCTGGGGCCCGGAGCTGGCCCTCCTCATCTTGTCTGTTGGCAGCCCTGGTCACAGAGTACTCAGGCAAACATAACCTGATATCAAGTGGTACCAGACCATACCCATATCAAGGATGCTACAAAAACATTCCCCAAGGATAACAGGAGCACACTGACTGCTCCTAAGAGATAAGGTCAGGATGACAATATGTAATAGAGATGTTTTGATCAAACCAACATGTACAGGGTGACATCAGGGGGGCAGTGACTAACTATGTCAGAGGCTCTGTTTGTATCAAGGTATAAAGATGTATCTCAGAGTGAGTATCTTTGTCCTGCCAAGGGGGTAATGAAAAATCCCACCATTCACTGAGCTGCATCCATTGTCACGGGTGCACGTGTCTTTGCATACTTGTAGAGTCTGCCAGGTGGTATTCCTGTGCTCCGTCAACAAACCTCACCTGGTGCCTTCGTCTCTTAATGGATCGTGTGGTCATTGTGTGGTTTGCTCAAGATGTGCCATGCCAGAGAGGGCAGTACGGGACCAGGAAGAGAACTGGCAGCATGTAACTTCTAGAAGGGGAAAAAGGCCAGCAGAGGAATCCCCCAGTGCTATAGAGGTAAGTAATCGCTTTCAGGCTCTCTCCACAGGCTCTGAAGTGGTGAATGCTTTGGAAGGGACCTCACAAGGAAGAAACTGGAAGGGAACACCATCTAGTGGAAGGCATGGGATGCGTAGTCCTAGGGATGGGGGTTCCACGACCACCCCCCCCAAAAGAAGATGACAGATGGTGGTGGTCAGGGACTCCCTCCTAAGAGGGACTGAGCCATCCATCTGCCATCCGGACCTGGAATCTCGAGAGGTGTGCTGCTTACCAGGAGCTCAAATTCAGGATGTGACTGAGAGGCTTACAAAACTGATCAAACCTTCGGATCTCTACCCCTTCCTGCTTCTCCACGTGGGAACTAACGATAGGGCCAAGAATGACCTTGAGCGGGCTACTGCAGATTATGTAGCACTGGGAAGAAGGACTCAAGAATTCAGAGTGCAAGTGGTGTTCTCGTCCATCCTCCCTGTTGAAGGGAAAGGACTGGGCAGGGATCGTCAAATTGAGAGAGTAAATGCGTGGTTGTGCAGGTGGTGTCGCAGAGAGGGCTTTGGTTTCTTCGACCATGGGACTCTGTTCCGGGCACGAGGATTGTTAGGAAGAGATGGGATCCACCTAACGAAGAGAGGAAGGAGCATCTTCGCGGGCAGGCTTGCAAACCTAGTGAGGAGGCTTTAAACTAGGTTCATTGGGGGACGATGACAAAAACCCTGAAGGGAGTGGGAAAGTCGGATACCAGGAAGGAATGCAAAGAGGAACGAGCAAGAAAGGAGGACCCCTGATTCGAATGAAGAAGATGGGGCGATCAACTGGTTATCTGAGGTGTTTGTACACTAATGCGAGAAGCCTGGGCAGCAAACAGGAAGAACTAGAGGCCCTGTCCCAGTCTAAGAAACATGATTTAATTGGGATAACAGAGATTTGGTGGGATGACTCGCATGACTGAAGCGCTGTCATGGAAGGGTATAGACTGTTCAGGACGAACAGGCAGGGGAGAAAAGGAGGAGGAGTTGCACTATATGTAAGAGAGCACTATGATTGCTCTGAACTCCAGTATAAAGAGGGAGAAAAACCTGTTGAGAGTCTATGGGTTAAGTTTAGAGGTGCAAACAACAGCAGTGATGTTGTGGTTGGTGTCTACTACAGGCCACCGAATCAGGTGGATGAGGTAGATGAGGCTTTCTTCGGACAATTGAAAGAAGCTTCCAGATTGCAGGCCCTGGTTCTCATGGGGGACTTTAATCACCCTGACATCTGTTGGGAGACCAATACGGCAGTACACAGGCAATCCAGGAAGTTTTTTGAGAATGTGGGGGATAACTTCTTGGTACAAGTGCTGAAGGATCCGACCAGGAGCCGTGCGCAGCTTGACCTTCTGCTCACAAACAGGGAGGAACTAATAGAGGAAGTAGGGGTGGGTGACAACCTGGGAAGCAGTGATCATGAGATGGTAGATTTCAGGATCCTGACCAAAGGAAGAAGAGAGAGTAGTAAAATACACACCTTGGACTTCAGAAAAGCAGATTTTGACTCTCTCAGAGACCTGATGGGCAGAATCCCCTGGGATGCTAACATGAAGGGGAAAGGAGTCCAGGACAGCTGGCAGTATTTTAAAGAAGCCTTATTGAAGGCACAGAAAGAAACCATCCCAATGCGTAGCAAGAGAGGCAAACATGGTAGGAGACCGGATTGGCTTACAGGGGAAATCCTTGGTGAACTTAAGTACAAAAAGGAAGCTTACAAAAAGTGGAGACTTGGACAAATGACCAGGGAAGGGTATAAATGTATAGCTCGAGAATGCCGGGGGGTTATCAGGAAGGCGAAAGCACAAATGGAATTGCGACTGGCTAAGGATGTGAAGGATAACAAGAAAGGTTTCTACAGGCATGTTAACAAGAAGAAGGTGATCAGAGAGGGTGTGCGACCCCTACGGGATGAAGGAGGTAACCTAGTGACAGATGACGTGGGGAAAGCTGAAGTACTCAATGCTTTCTTTGCCTCTGTATTCACAGACAAGGTCGGCTCCCGGACTAATGCGCTAAGTGACGCAAGATGGGATGAAGATGGACAGCCTTTGATGGGTAAAGAACAGGTTAGGAACTATTTAGAAAAGCTAAACGTACACAAATCCATGGGTCCGGCTTAATGCATCCGAGGGTACTGAGGGAGTTGCAAATGTCATTGAGGAGCCTTTGGCCATTATCTTTGAAAAGTCGTGGAGATTGGGAGAGATCCTGGATGATTGGAAAAAAGCAAATGTAGTGCCCATCTTCAAAGAAGGGAAAAGGATGATCCAGGGAACTATAGGCCGGTCAGTCTTACCTTGGTTCCTGGAAAAATCATGGAAGGGATCCTTAAGGAATCCATTTTGAGGCACTTGGAAGAGAGGAAAGTGATCAGGAATAGTCAGCATGGATTCACAAAGGGCAAGTCCTGCCTGACCAATCTGATTAGCTTCTATGATGAGGTAACTGGCTCTGTGGACATGGGAAAGTCAGTGGATATGATATACCTTGACCTTAGCAAGGCTTTTGATATGGTCTCCCACAATATTCTTGCCACCAAGTTAAGGGAATGTGGATTGGATAAATGGACGGTAAGATGGATCGAAAGACGACTAGAAGGCTGGGCCCAGCGGGTAGTGATCAACGGCTTGATGTCAGGATGGCGGGTCAGTTTCTAGCGGAGTGCCCCAAGGTTCGGTTCTAGGACCGGTTTTGTTCAATATCTTTATTAACAGGGCTAGACAAACCCCGGCGAGAGCTACTTGCCAGCCCCACACCGCGCGTGCGCCAGACTGGCACTGCGCATGCATGAAGCACCAGTGAATGGGGTGCATGGAGCAACCGGCTGAAATCTACTCATCATGGGCAAGTAGATTCAGCGGTTTGTCGAGCCCTGTTTATTAATGACCTGGATGAGGGGATAGATTGCACCCTCAGCAAGTTTGCAGATGACACTAAGTTAGGGAGAGAGGTAGATACGCTTGAGGGCAGAGAGAGGGTCCAGAGTGACTTAGACAAATTGGAGGATTGGGCCACAAGAAATCTGATGAGGTTCAACAAGGACAAGTGCAGAGTCCTGCACTTGGGATGGAAGAATCCCAAGCATTGTTACAGGCTGGGGACCAACCAGCTAAGTAGTAGTTCTGCAGAAAAGGACCTGGGGGTTGCAGTGGATGAGAAGCTGGATATGAGTCAACAGTGTGCCCTTGGAGCCAAGAAGACTAATGGCATATTAGGATGCATTAAGAGGAGCATTGCCAGCAGATCCAGAGATGTCATTATTCCCCTTTATTCGGCTCTGGTGAGGCCACATCTGGAGTACTGTGTCCAGTTCTGGGCCCCCCACTATAGAAAGAATGTGGACGCACTGGAGAGGGTCCAGTGGAGGGCGACCAAAATGATTAGGGGGCTGGAGTGCATGACCTCTGAGGAGAGACTGAAGGATTTGGGTTTTTTTAGTCTGCAGAAGAGAAGAGTGAGGGGGCATTTAATAACAGCCTTCAATTTCCTGAAGGGAGGTTTCAAAGAGGATGGAGAGATGCTGTTCACAGTAGTGATGGATGGCAGAACAAGGCGCAATGGTCTCAAGTTACAGTGGGAAAGATCTAGGTTGGATATTAGGAAAAACTATTTCACTAGGAGGGTGGTGAAGTACTGGAATGGGTTACCTAGGGAGGTGGTGAAATCTCCATCCCTGGAGGTTTTTAAGTCTCGGCTTGACAGGGCCCTGGCTGGGTTGATTTAGTTGGGATTGGTCCTGCCTTGGGCAGGGGGTTGGACTTGATGACCTCCTGAGGTCTCTTCCAGCTCTATGATTCTATGAGCTTCAAAGATGGTGGGATAGTGTAAACTTTGTACATAGCAGGAGTGTAGAACTTAAAGGGGGAGTTGTAATGGAAGGATGAACTGTATCATAAGGTGCTACTAAACTATTTGTTGTTTTTTAAGTTTTTCCTGTATCATACAGCTCAGCCACTAGGTAGCGATGTGTGTGACATAAGGTAGTTAAGTTAACCTGTGTCATACCTGGCAAAGAATTAAAGGATCTTACAGGACACACATCTTGTGAGTATCTTGCTCAGAAGCAAGCACTGTGATCAACCCCTGCCTGCTCAGGAGCACGACAGTTACCACACGTGTGCCTGGGAGTATGGAGGCCCTGGCTTGTGCTAATGACAGTCAAGATACTGACAGTGAAACAAAGTACAATTGATTTAACTCTCCTAAAGACAGGGCTTAGCCAGCTGCTACAGAGAACATAATTCCCACAGAAGCAGCTAACCCAAATAAATCAAGCATGCCTACTCTCCATCAAAACCAGCCTCCACCGTCCCATCATACAGTGCAGTTGAAGGAGAAAACACATTTAGATGTGGTTAAGCCCAGAGGCTCTGACCTTGGATGCTCTGCGCAGGGCACAGTCTAAGTGTAGGATGAGACACAATCTAAAGACAAGGGTGCTTGAGGTGATTCTGGTCACTGTCGTAAGAAGCTGTCACCTAAGATGTTCCCAGGTTCCATCCACAAACACCCTCCAAGAGCTACCCCCTTGACAGCCAATGTACAGAGCTTCATAATAGAACGGTCCCTCTCCTTTTACATGTCATTAGTAGGCTTCCGAGTCAACACACAGTGAGACAAATGGGGGAGGTTCAGTCCCCACTACTCCAGTCTGTGCACACACAGGGGAATGGCACTGCATTTGTTACACTTGCTGGTAACTGGCTGCACTGGTGCTGTGCTCAGGTTCCATCAGCAGAGGGTCTGGCCCTTCGTATGTTTTTAATGAAAACAAAGATTGTGGCGACCAAGGAGGCCATCATCACAGAAAGTCACTGGCACGAGGGCAGCTCACCCAGTCCAGTGCAAAGTGTCTTGTGGATGCTAATCCCTCTGTCTACAGCTGTGTGGCAGGCTGCAAAGATACTTCCAGCCCTGCAGAGCCTCTGAGCGGGATCATGGAGGGCAGCCAGGACTCTAGCTGTGCAAAACCTCCCATCGTTAACATTTCATTCCTGCTGTCACTTCCCATCTCTGGGAGAGGGAGATTTCACCCTGGCTGATGGAGCGTGTCCGCCAACTCCTTTCATGGTAAGAGACAAAGCATGGAGCCTTCTCTCTGCAATCCGGCTGCAGGGAGAATACCTGCATTGTGTGCATCAGAGGGTATCATGGTTGCGAAGGAAAGACAGACCAATTACGGCATAAATGAGCTCAATACATCTGCCAGCTCCTCTCAGCGCCATGCATTCAATTAGTTTTTGTTTACAGAGACGTAGTCCGTGCAGCTCTAGGAACCTGGCTGGCTCCGGTGTTTATAACGGGGTCAACCCAAATTCCCAGATCCAAATGCCATGGGCCTCCGGGATGATTGAAACCTTGATTCAAATCAATGGCTCCAGCCAGACCCGGAATGAGGGACTTGGCATCTGAAAATCTGCCTGTCGCTGGTCCCTAGCTGCTTTCCCTCCATCAGCAGGAAGCTCTGCTCAGCCTCTTGGAGGGAAAGCGAGCAGTTGCAGCATTGCAAACTCATTCATATTTGATCGCCCAGGAGTGTTTTTAAAAGACTGCAGCCTGCTGGTCCCAGTGGCATGTCACAGCTCATTTGTCAGTGGAGTGGAGGGAGAGGGGCCTTGGTTGGAACAGCAGCTAAATCCTGACAACGGCTGCTCCCAGAAACAGGCAAGGGCTTTCCTGGCCCCTGAGTGCATGAAACAGAGCAGAGCATTGGAATAGGAAAAACTGCAACCCAAACCCAAGCAATAGAACACATGAGGATAGGAGCGCCCCCTGCTGTTCTGCCAAGTGGTGATTAGCAAATGGTGATGCCTTCCCCAGAGCAGGGCCCAAAAAACAAGCCAAAGGGAGTTGTACTGGAATGGCCTACAACAGAAAACACTCTCACCTGGAGCAATTAATATGAAGGGAGACTTGCTAATGGCCTGTACTATCCACAAGGAGCTATTCAGCAGATGCTGACACAGGGAACACTAGAAGTTCTGAAAAGGAAAATCTAGGAGTGATGTTTGGAAAATGAAGTTTTTTGCAGAAAATGTCAACTTTTTGGTGGGAAACAAAGTATTTCCATTCGGAAATGCCACATGGGAGCTGTAGTCTGAGTGTTCCAAACTCCCATTTCCCTCTAAAAGCCAGGCTGCCTGGTCTAAGGGCGTCTCTCAGCTGGTATGGGGAGGCTGTTGCATCATGAAATTGTCCTTGTGTATCTTGGGAGACGTAGTCCAGCCAAGCTCATAGAGAAGAATGGGGAGATGAGGAAACCAAACCACAACTCCCATGAGGCAGAGCAGCAGGCTTTCTGAACTGAAATATTTCTGTTTTCAGGTGTCTGGGTTTTTTGACAGAAAATTGGTTTTTCCTCAGAAAGCAGACTCTTTGATTGAAACAAAATAGTTTAGTCAAAAATCCAGTTTTCCATCAAAAATAACTTGATGGAATTGACCAGGCTGAACCTTTATGGCAAGTATCCAGAACACATGGTAACAGTGTGATCTATATAGAGCTGGACAAATAACTGATTTTTTCTTTCAGTGGCTGAACCAAAAAATCAGAATTTCTATTGGTTTGGGCTGATCCAAACCAGAAAAATTTCAGGTTTTTTTTCCCGGTGGTTTTTTCCATTTTTGTTTTTTGCTTTTAAAAAAATTATTCTCAGCTACAGTCTGAAACAGACCATTGTTTTGAAACTAAAACTCAAAATATGTCATTTTTAAAATTTCAAAAGTTTCAACTTTAAACAAAAAATCTTATTTTTTTAACCGTAGAAATTATTTGCTGAATTCAGCCTGAATTCATGAATAGCCGATCAATCTAACACTGATTTTTTTGTTGAATTGTTTGAAAAAGTTTACCCAGAGCTAGGTCTGTGTTGTTAGTGGTGTTATTATAGAGTCTTACAAGTTCCTTTTCCAGAGAGTGAGCAGCGTTCAGACTTTGAAGCAATGCTCTGTTGGTGTTGGCTTTGCAATACAGTTTCTTCGGGGTGCTGTTGCAAACAGCTGAGAGTTTGCTCCTTGCCTGACTCTCTCTAGCTAGTACCAATGATAGGGCAGGGTTACTCCGTGGATACCAAGACTATGTCTACAGGGGCTAGACTTGATGACCTTCTGAGGTCTCTTCCAGCTCTATGGTTCTATGATTCTATGATACATTGCGCTCTCTTGTTCAATAACATATGCAAATGAGGCGCGGCAATGAATATCGCCGCACCTCATTTGCATACTTAATGAGCCGCCATTTTGCACAAGGGGCTTTTGCACAAGAGCCATTCTGCCACTTATTTTCAGGCAGAACGGCTCTTGCACAAGAGGGGGTTTTTGCGCAAGAAGGAGCAGTGTAGACTGCTCCTTCTTGTGCAAAAGCCCCTTGTGCAAAATGGCGGCTCATTAAGTATGCAAGTGAGGCGTGGCGATATTCATTGCCGCGCCTCATTTGCATATGTTATTGTGCAAGAGAGTGCAATGTAGACGTAGCCCCAGGAATATAAGCTTGAAGTGTTACTAATGAACCTTTTGCCTGCAGGTCACTGGTTTGAATTCAGCCAGTGTAGCTAGGCTGAGAACTAGCAACGGAGTCATGCCAAACGCTCCAGAACAACACGGCTTATTGCGCACCCATCTCTCCTCCGGCACTCCGATTTTAGGACTCAAGCATGGCCTAACCTTGTTCCCCTTGGATTTGGTGTCGCTGACATGAAATAAGTCTGGTAAATCCCCATTCCAGCTTCTACACTACAGGTACCACTGTGATGCATGCCAGACAGAGAACAGCTGGGGGCAGAGACCATCTACCACCTGTCTGCGCAGCGCCCTGTGTGACTGGGCCCTGTTCTCAGCCTTGACCTCTAACGAGCTATGGCAGGATGGGCCAAACCTTCCTAACCGTGATGACTGTGGGAGACTTGGCAGCACAGGGGGCAGAGTCCCTGGATCAAAACAAAATACACGATTTTTCAGACAGGTTTGTGTAAACTTGTATGGTTGTCAAAACAGATGCAAAATCCCTTAAGTCAAGCCTGGTCCAAATCCGTGGCCTGATACAAAAGGCCCTGCTCACCCCTCCCTCTTGGATCAACAAGAACTGTGAAGACAAGACGCCAGAACAATCAGGCCACATATTTTGGAGCCTCAACATGGGATTCAGGGCCAAGCAGTGGGTTCCACATTGGAAAGTGTAGTCTTTGGCCTGTGCAGGGTAGTCCTGCAGCTTTCTGGCCTGGCTCGCGCCAGCTTCTCTGCTAACTCGCTCCCTGTATCTGGGGCACACAGCCAGCCCATCCCAGGGGAAAGGAAATGCTAGGGAGGCCAACTTTCTACTTGTACAAACCTGAACCCCCTTTCCCCATGGCTGCTCTCAGTCTGCACGTCGCAGGTCAGATGCAGCCCTTGTAAAGTACAGGCAGAGGGCAGGTAGCTCCCTTGACATTTTCGCAGACAGACAATAGATCAGAGTTCAGCCAGGCATCCGCTGCCTGGTGCAGAGAGAAGCTGCCAAAGGGCTCCTGGGATAGGATGGTGCATGCCGGGCCTCTTGGATGCCGGAGGCAGCTGTGTCCAAGGGAGACAAAAGATTGGCAGGGTGAGGTAGGGGGCTGAGCCCCCTGGGACTCTGGGATAGCTTCAGCCTTGGAAGCAGAACAGGCAGCATGGCCTGGATTGGAGCAAGGCATGCTGGTGGGGTGGGGAAGCAGGCAGAAGGGAATCACAGAATCACAGAATCATAGAGCTGGAAGGGACCTTGAGAGGTCATCAAGTCCAGACCCCTGCCCTCACGGCAGGGCCAAGCACCATCCAGATCAGGGCTACTCAACACAGGCCGCATGCGGCCCATGGCCCATTTGTTTGTGGCCCGCGGTGTGGTTTGGGTTTATGTGGGAGTCCACACGCGGCCCGCAGGCAGGGCAGCCCGTGGATGTAGGCAACCTTGGCAGTTGCCTAGGGCGCCGCATTTAACGCGACGCCCAATGATGACGTCACACCATTGAGGGCTATGGAGGCGGGGGCGCCGATCGCGCATTCCACCTAGGGCGCCAGTTGCCGGCAGCTCTCCTCGAGCTGCTCCTGCCCGCAGGTGGGATCCTTTGAATGCACTCCACAACAGCGAGGCATCTCCCAGGCTGGGTAAGCACTGAAAGACGCAAGCGGACGGGCTGGCTGGAACAGACGGGTACAGGGTGTCAGCATTTCTAGCCCCCTGGGAAGAGGTGCCGGGAGCGCTGGGGCATTGTGGGAAGTGTTTTGTATTCATGCTCGTCAGTGTAAAAGAAGCTATTTGCATATATTTGCATATATATTTGCATGTATATGCAACCACAATTAAGTTGTGGCCCTCCGCATGTGCTGTGAGTATCATTGTGGCCCCCGGGGCTTCCAAAGTTGACTAGCCCTGATCTACATCATTCCTGACAGGTGTCTGTCTAACCTGCTCTTAAATATCTCCAGTGATGGAGATTCCACAACCTCCCTAGGCAATTTATTCCAGTGTTTAACCACCCTGACAGTTAGGAAGTTTCTCCTAATGTCCAACCTAAACCTCTCTTGCTACAATTTAAGCCCATTGCTTCTTGTCCTATGTATCCTCAGAGGCCAAGGAGAACAATTTTTTTCCCTCCGCCTCGTAACACCCTTTCAGATACTTGAAAACCACTATCATGTCCCCTTTCAGTCTTCTCTTTTCCAAACTAAACAAGCCCAATTCTTTCAAGTCTTCTCTCATAACTCATGTTCTCTAGACCTTTAATCATTCTTGTTGCTCTTCGCTGGACCTTCTCCAATTTCTCCACATCTTTCTTGAAATGTGGTGCCCAGAACTGGACACACTACTCCAATTGAGGCCTAATCAGTGCAGAGTACAGCGGAAGAATGACTTTTCATGTCTTGCTCACAACACTCCTGTTAATGCATCCCAGAATCATGTTTGCTTTTTTTGCAACAGTGTCACACTGTTGACTCCTATTTAGTTTGTGGTCCACTATGACCCCTAGATCCCTTTCAGCAGTACTCCTTCCTAAACAACGAGAAGTCCTATGGCACCTTATAGACTAACAGATTTATTGGAGCATAAGCTTTCGTGGGCAAAGACCCACTTCATCAGATGCATCCACGAAAGCTTATGCTCCAATAAATCTGTTAGTCTATAAGGTGCACAGGACTTCTCGTTGTTTTTGCAGATTAGGACTAATACGGACTAATATGGCTACCCCTCTGATACTTGCCATCCTAAACAGTCACTTCCCATTCTGTATGTGTGAAACTGTATGTTCCTTCCTAAGTGGAGTACTTTGCATTTGTCCTTATTAAACTTCATCCTGTTTATCTCAGATCATTTCTCCAGTTTGTCCAGATCATTTTGCATTTTGACTCTATCCTCCAAAGCACTTACAACCAGATTGGTATTATCTGCAAACTTAATAAGCGTACTCTCTATGCCATCATCTAAACTGTTGATGAAGATATTGAACAGAACCGATCCCAAAACAGACCCCTGTAGAACACCACTGATTATGGCCTCCCAGCATGATTGTGAACCGTTAATAACTACTCTCTGAGAATGGATATCCAGCCCATTATGCACTCACCTTATAGTAGCCTCATCTAAGTTGTATTTCCCTAATGTATTGATTTATTTAAGAAGGTCATGTGAGACTGTGTCAAATTCCTTACTAAAGTCTAGGTATACTACGTCCCTTATCCACAAGACTCGATAGCCTATCAAAGAAAGCTATCAGATTGGTTTGACATGAGTTGTTCTTTACAAATCCATGCTGGCCGGTACGTATCACCTTATTATCTTCCAGATGTTTGCAGATGAATTCCTTAATTATTTGCTCCATTATCGTCCCTGGCACAGAAGTTAAACGGACTGGTCTGTAGTTTCTTGGGTTGTTCTGATTTCCCTTTTTACAGATAGGCACTATATTTGCCCATTTCCAGTTTTCTGGAATCTCTCTCGAATTCCATGACTTTTCAAAGATGATAGCTAAAGACTCAGATACCTCCTCTGTCAGCTCCCTGAGTATTCTAGGATGCATTTCATCAGGCCCTGATGACTTGAAGACATCTAACTTTTCTAAGTAATTGTTAACTTGTTCTTTTATTTTAACTTTTAAACCTACCCCATTTCCGTTACCATTCACTATCTTAGGCATCCTGTCACCATCCATCTTATTGACAAAAACTGAAACAAGTCATTAAGCACTTCTGCCATTTCTAAGTTTCCTGTTATTGTTTCTCCCTCTTCACTGAGCAATGGGCCTACCCTTTCCTCGGTCTTCCTCTTGCTCCGAATATACTTGTAGAACATGTTCTTGTTACCTTTTGTCTCTCGCTAGATTTAGCTCGTTTTGTGCTTTTGTCTTTCTAATCTTGCCCTTATATCCCTGTGTTGTTTGCTTATATTCATCCATTGGAAGGTGAGGGACAGATCCCCCCCAATGAGGGAGCGAAACCCCTTCCTCCCAGAGTCTGTGGGGGTGTACTGTGGGGTAGTGGTGCCTACAGATTGACCACCGGGCATGGCCAGAAACCTACCCAGGCCAATCGAAGTCCATATGTCGGGAGAGGGCCCTGGCATAGGGGCCTGTACTAAGGGCCAGATCTGAGAAGGGAAACACATTTCCCAGGATCCCCTGAAAGAGACCAATCCTGCATATCATCTGCTGGCTACAAATCTCACCTGGGGACGACTGGTCGCTGCTCAGAACCAGGGTGGCAGGAGTTGGCCGGCGCCTCCGGATCTAGACAGAGAGGGAACAAAAATCAGCTCAGTCGTGCAATAGGAGACAAACATCGGCTGTGCAACAGGAGACAAAACAATGCAGCAGCAACCCAGAGACTGAGCCCGACTGCCACTGCCCAGGTGCAGCAAGCGGTTTGAAACCAGCCCCTGCCTTGTTTCATAGCGTCCCTCTGTCAGTGACTCTGCTGCACACAGTGGGCCTGGTCCCACACTTCCCCACTGTCCCAGGTGAGGGCAGGGCAGGCAGCACAGTGCTAAGAGAAGAGTTTGGCCTAGTCGTCTTTGTTAATGACCTGGAAGAGGAGATGGATTGCACCCTCAACAAGTTTGTGGATGACACTAGGGGGAGATACATTGGAGGGCAGGGATAGGGTCCACAGTGACTTAGACAAATTGGAGGTTTGGGCCAAAAGAAATCTGATGAGGTTCAACAAGGACAGGACTTAAGATGGAAGAATCCCAAGCACTGCTACAGGCTGGGGACTAACTGGCTAAGCAGCAGTTCGGCAGAAAGGGACCCGGGGATGACAGTGAATGAGGAGCTGGATATGAGTCAACAGTTGGCCCTTGTAGCCAAGAAGGCTAATGGCATAGAATCATAGAACACTAGAACTGGAAGGGACCTCGAGAGGTCATCAAGTCCAGACCCCTGCCCTCACGGCAGGACCAAGCACCATCTAGACCATCCCTGACAGATGTCTATCTAACCTGCTTTTAAATATCTCCAGAGATGGAGATTCAACAACCTCCGTAGGCAGCTTATTCCAGTGTTTAACCACCCTGAAAGTTAGGAAGTTTTTCCTAATGTCCAACCTAAACCACCCTTGCTGCGGTTTAAGCCCATTGCTTCTTGTCCTGTCCTCAGGAGGAGCATTGCCAGCAGATCTAAGGAAGTGATTATTCCCCTTTATTTGGCACTGGTGAGGCCACATCTGGAGTATTGCGTTCAGTTCTGGGCCCTCCATTATAGAAAGGTTGTGGGTGCACTGGAGGGAATCCAGCAGAGGGCAACAAAAATGATTAGGGGGATGGAGCACATGATCTATGAGGAGAGGCTGAGGGATTTGGGCTTATTTAGTCTGCAGAAGAGACGAGTGAGGGGGGATTTGATAACAGCCTTTAACTACCTCAAGGGGGGTTCCAAAGAGAATGGAGAGAGGCTGTTCTCAGTGGTGACAAATGACAGAAGGAGGAGCAATGGTCTCAAATTACAGTGGGGGAGGTCTAGGTTGGATATTAGGGAAAACTATTTCCCTAGGAGAGTGGGAAAGCATTGGAATCGGGGAGGTGGTAGAATCTCCATCCCTAGAGGTTTTTAAGTCCCGGTTTGACAAGGCCCTGGCTGGGTTGATTTAGTTGGGGTTGGTCCTGCTTTGGGCAGCGAGGTTGGACTTGATGACCTCCTGAGGTCTCTTCCAGCCCTAGGATTCTGTGGTGCTCCCTGTCTATGGTACAGCAGTTAGAGACTGACCTGTCAATCACACACCTCATTTGGAATCAGAAATATACAATCAGGCAGCATGGGAGAAAAGGGAACACTGGACAGTACAGTCCTGTGTCCAGCATAAACTGCTAACAAAATAAAGGGAAAGTTTTAAGAGAGATTTGACAAGGTAAGGAAACTGTTTTGGTGTTTGTTTTGTTTAACATAGTTAAAAGCATTTTTCTTCTGCTTCAAAGCTGTATTAAGTCAATGTTCAGTTGTGAAGTTTGGAAAGAACGTTTTGTTCAAAGTAATGAACATTTCAAAGTTACAAACAGACTCCATTCCTGAGGTGTTCGTAATGCTGAGGGTCTCCTGTACTTGCTACCCCCAGCCGCTTGTCTCTTGCATACCAGTTAAACGTGGGCTGATATTTAGCACTGCATTTATTAGAGATGGCTCGAGCCCCAAAACCAGTATCTGTGGGAGGATTGCATATACCCATAAAGATGCAATGTGGTGAGTGTTTGGTCTGGGATTCTGGTTCTGTATTATCCCAGGCGAGGATCCCAAAGCACTGTACAAACACAAAAAGGATGGCAAAAATGAATACAGAATCTAGGTCCTCTGCCTTCAGCCACAAGAAGGGTATGTCTACACTACAGCACTAATTCGAACTAAGCTAATTCGAATTAGTGCATCTAGACCTAAAAACTAATTTGAATTAGCGTTTTGCTAATTCGAACTAGCATGTCCACGTTGAGTGGACCCTGAACCGAAGTTAAGGCTGGCCGGAACCAGTGCCGGCAGGGCATCAGGTTAGGACTTAGAGCGTGGAGCTGCTGCCTCAGGCTAGCTGAGGGCTGTGCTTAAAGGGACCCGACCCCCACCCCGGACAGACAGTTCTCAGGGTTCCCCACTTGCTTGTCTACCTCGATGAGGGACAGCAAAGCAGTGCTGTCTTGGAGTGCCCTGAGTGCCCACACTCGGCACATCACAGCACTCGGCCATCAGCCCGGCTGCACTTGCCGCAAGCTGCCATCCAGGGGTGTCAATCGGGGGGCTGTCAGGATCCAGGAGGCCCTGCAGGAGAGCTTCCACCCTGAGGAGCCCGCAGAGCCACCCCAGTCCTCCCCATCGGGGACTCGTGCCCCATTCCTCCCTCACCTCCTTCCACTTACCCTTCCCTAGCCCCCCTTCCTGATGTAAAAAATAAAGGACACGTGTTCAAAAATAGAAACTCTCTTTATTTAACAAAACTGCGGGGGGGGATTAACCTCTGGGGAGACTGGGAAAAGGAGGTGGGAGAGGGGAAGAGAGAGGGTGGGAGAGGGGAGGGGGAAACCTGGGAGGAGGGAGCTGGAAGGGGGAAGCCAGGGGAAGGAGGAGGAGGGGAAGTATAAAACTATGGTACGTCATATCTTCAGTACTGTGTGCAGATGTGGTCTCCTCACCTCAAAAAAGATATTTTGGCCTTGGAAAGGGTTCAGAAAAGGGCAACTGCAATGATTAGGGGTTTGGAACAGGTCCCATATGAAGAGAGGCTAAAGAGACTGGGACTTTTCAGCTTAGAAAAGAGGAGATTGAGGGGGGATATATAGAGGTCTATAAAAGCATGAGTGGTGTGGAGAGGGTGTATAAAGAAAAGTTCTTCATTAGTTCCCATAATAGAAGGACTAGAGGACACCAAATGAAATGAATGGACAGCAGGTTTAAAACTAATAAGGAAAAGTTCTTCTTCACACAGCACATAGTCAACCTGTGGAATTCCTTGCCACAGGAGGCTGTGAAGGCTAGAACTATAACAGAGTTTAAAGAGAAGTTAGATAAAGTCATGGAGGTTGGGTCCATGGAGTGCTATTAGCCAGGGGGGTAGGAACGGTGTCCCTGGCCTCTGTTTGTGGAAGGCTGGAGATGGATGGCACGAGACAAATCGCTTGGTCATTGTCTTCGGTCCATCCCCTCCGGGGTACCTGGTGTTGGCCGCTGTCGGCAGACAGGCTACTGGGCTAGATGGACCTTTGGTCTGACCCAGTACGGCCGTTCTTATGTTCTTATGTTCTAAGCTCAGGGCTCAGGGTCGGGGGTCTCACTGGACCAACTTGATTTTCATGCAAACCTGCTCCTGGGTTCGCATGTGGCTTTTGGTGGCCAGGCTGGCAGCTATCCTGCCCTAGATGGCTGCATTCCTGTGCCTAGTGCAGAGGTCGTGGACGTTGGAGGCCTCCCCCCAAACCTCGATAAGGTCCACGATCTCCGCACTAGACCAGGCGGGCGCCCGCCTCTTGTGGCCCCGTGCAGGCTCCTGGGAGCTGCCAGCCTGGTCCTGGGAAGAGGCGGAGGGCTGGGTGGCAGCAGGTGGCTGGCTCATGCCGTGCCAGGTGCAGGGTCTGCTGGCTGGGTGCTGGCAGGCTTGCAACTGGCATGAGCACTGTAGCCAGACTGTGCCCCTTTAAGGGCTCCGGGGCCGGGAGGGGGGCAGAAAAGTTTCCCTGGTTTGGCCCAGAGTGGCCATCAGGGCAAGCTGGGAAGGGCTAGCCTCCAACTAGTTCGAATTAAGTGGCTACACAGCCCTTAATTTGAACTACTTAATTCGAACTAGGCATTAGTCCTCGCAGAATGAGGTTTACCTAGTTCGAATTAAGCGCTCCACTCGTTCGAATTAAGTTCGAACTAGCGGTTTGTATGTATAGATGCTATGAAAGTTAATTCGAACTAACAGCTGTTAGTTCGAATTAACTTTGTAGTGTAGACATACCCGAAGAGTCTTGCTCCTGCATTGGTATTTCTAACATGACACATGCAGCAATATTGACTACAGCTGTCGAAAATTTCCCATAAATATTTTGATGAAAAATGGCTTTTGATGGAATTTTTGATGGACATTTTCAAACAGTTTTTACCATTTCCATCAAAAAGTGGAGTTTTGTCAAAAATAGAAATGCTGAGAGATTTTAGTTTCAATCAATTTTTTTCCATTTTTCACCAGAAGCAAAACTGTTTCTCAAAGGAAAGTTGCAGCAGAATAGCTCTAAGCTTCCCACAGGGTGGGGAAATGGTTTCTAGTCAGCACCGCTGTTTCCTCATGGAGCACAGGGCTTGCCCACTGTTATAAGGGTGCATCTACACAGCACTCTAAACTCGAAATAAGATATGCAATTTGTGCTACGCAAATTGCATATCTTAGAATCATAGAATCCTAGAACTGGAAGAAACCTCACGAGGTCATTAAGTCCAGCCTCCTGCCCAAGGCAGGACCAATCCCAACTAAAACACAGCTTAGTTGGGGCCAATCCCAGTTAAAACAATAGCTTATTTTGAAATTTGGTGCATTTACACAATGCCAGATTTTGAAATAACGCACTATTTTGGGACATCCCTTAACCCTCGTGGAATGAAGGTTACAGGCATGCCGAAATAGCGCACCCATTATTTTGAAAAATATTTCGAAATAAGGAGCAGCTTGTTAATACATGGGGTAGCTATTTTGGGATACCTCCGGTATCCTGAAATAGCTGTGCTGTGTAGATGTACACTTACAGAGCTTCAGCGGTATAGCAGCACTGATGCAGCTCTGCTGGTGTAGCGCTTAGTGAAGTAGCTACCTACACGGATGGGAGAGCGTCTCCCTTCAGTGTAGGTATGTCACCTCCCTGACAAGTGGTAGTTATGGCAACAGCAGAGGCCATCTTGTTGACATTGTGCTGTCTACACCAGGAGTGAGGTGGGTGTCGCTGTCATCCAGGGGCGTGTCCTGACAGACACGGAGATACAGACAGAAGTCTGTCATGCAGACCAGGGCACAGACAGTAAAGAACACTGTCTCTTTAAGAAAAAGCTGCCTAAAGTGACAAGGGAGCTGTATGTAACTGATACAATCATTGCATCAGCCCAGGGCCGCGAGCTTGCGGATCCATTGGGCTACAGAAATAAGGAGGCAGCAGAAATGGACAACGCTGCTCCTGGCCTGCTCAGTGACCTTGGGAAAGTCCACTTCCTTGCTCTGTGCCTCAGTTTCTCCCTCTGTAAAATAGGGATAATGATCCTGACCGCCCTGTAAAGTGCTTTGCAACCTACTGATGAAAAGCACTAGACAAGAGCTGGGGATTTCTATCTGCTAGAGTTTAGGGCCCATGTGTTTCTCTTTTGAACATCTGGCCCACATTGGGTGCTGAGGACTCTCCAAAATCTGGCTCGGGAGGCAATGCCGGATATGAGGAATGCTTGTAGGCAGGGTGTTGGGGCTGCGGAGAAGAGGCCAGCTCCCAGCTCACCACAGCTTCCTGGTGTGACCTTGAGTTAATCACATAATCCTGGGCCTCAGCTGGGACTTGGGGATCAGGAGCCTTCTCTTCCCCCGGCCCTCTGCATGCCTGCTAGGTCAGGAGCTCCCAGGGGCTCGTGGTGTGTATGGACAGCACCCGGCACTGGGGTGCGATGGGAATGCAGAGAGTCTTGCAATGGTGCAGCTGGAGGCAAGGGTGCAAATCAGCAGCGCTCTAGCTAAGGAGCTGCTCCCTGATGCCTGTCTAGCGCCATCCGTTTCGCTGTGGCTGGGTGGCTTGGAGCCTCGGCGGCTTCCAAGCAGTTCAGCAGGATGCAGATGTCCTTTACAATCGATGCCTTAAACAGTTCCTGGCAAACATGGAAAATATTGACTATAATAAGGTGCGTGGGCTAATTATACCCAGTGCTGATAAACACTTGGCGATGTCTGGGCTCTTTTGTGGTCCTCTTTAGCTCCAGCCTTCCTCCTCCAATGAGGCTGCCTCTTATTAATAGCACTCTTCATTGCCAGAGCACTTCAGCAAGGATAATTAATTAATCATTTAATCCGAGCGCTTGCTGTGTTCAAAGCACGGTACAGCCATTAACTACCTGGGCCCATTGATCACACGAAAGCCGTGGGCTGGTCACTGCACCGTAGAGAGAGCCGAGCCCACCTGTGCTGTTAGTCTGCGTGACAGCTGGCTGGCTGGAGGGGCTCCAGGAGGGAAACCTGGGATGGATCCACAACAGCTGCAGGAGGGGGGTGGCTAACTAGGATAGAAGTACAGTTGTGCACTTAAGGTGTTGGATTGAGGCTCAGAAATTCTGGGTGCAATTCCTGGATCTCCCCCCAGCTGCTTTGTGTGGCCCTGGGCAAATCCCATAGGCCCAGGGCCACAGAGCATTTAGGTTCCTAACGTCACCTGATTTCCTAAGTTCACCCAATGGAACTTAGGAATCCAAACACCTTGGTGGACCCAGGGCTTAGTGCATCTGGGCCTCAGTGCTTCATGTGTGCCATGGGGCAACTGTATGAACTCTGTCTTCCTTGCCTAGTCAACAGCGTCAGCGCCTAGCGCAGGAAATGCCCGCCAACCAGCTGGCAGAAATGCTGCGGGGTCCTGATCTCAGCTGTGGGTCTTTGCATTGAGCAGGTTCCCCCCTGCAGACATCTTTGCAAAGGGATCTTGGTTCCCGCAGGAGGAGGGGGAAAGGGGCTGTTCTTAGTGCCACTGCCTAGGAGGACAGTGGATTTCACCACCCACATCCAACATTTGCTCTTCTACCCCCAAGGTGCATCTTGTGCACGGTTTAAACAGTTGTGGTCAATCCGTCAGGGCCTACACCCAGCACCATGCAGTTTGGAGGAGAAGCACAGCCTGGGTGGGCTAATCTTGTGCTGCCCATGGGGAGGGGAAGGGACCTTTCTCTCTCCTCTTCTGTGACAGCCCCTGCAGTAAGATTGGCAGCCCTGCTGGAGCCAGGCCAAGCTTCCTGTGGGCAGCCGCAGCACCCAGAATTGCCACAGCAGAGTCCCCTACAACCCCGGTTCCTCCCACAGCTGGGCTGCCACTTCCGGGCCAGCCTGCCCCAGCACCCCAGGGCTGGCGCTTGTCCATTCAGCCCTGCACCAGGGCCATTCCCCTCAGTGGCGCACAGGGCCTGGCAGGATGCAGAACCTCGCCCCCTCCCCAGGCAAAGGAGGCAGCCGTGCCCAGCAGTCACACCCCAGGACTCCTGGGGCCTGTTCTCTGTTGTGCTGTCTGGCTCTGTGCAAGTTACTTCCCTGGGTCTGTCCCTTGGCTTCCCCTGCTGGCAAACAGGGGTGACTGTAAATTCGTGGGATTTAAAGCCAGAATCTAGTGTGGACTCCTGTGTCACAGAGGCCATTCCATGCCCCCCAGTGACCCTGAACTGAGCCCAGTAACTCATGTCTAGCTGAAACCCTCCCAGAAAGGCCTCTGGTCTGGCTCTGAAGCCAGCAAGAGACAGCGACTCCAGTCCACGAGCGGCGGCTAGGCGGCTGTACTAGGCAGGGGAGGGCTTTGCCTTCCCAAACAGCCAGCCTGGCCCCGCTCACACTCCGCCTCCAGAATGTCTGCTGGGGGCAGAGTGTTGCTGCCACTGGGCACCCGCCCTCCTCGTGCTCCAGGCTGGGGAGGCTGGGGCCATGCGCCTGCTTGCCTGCCCTCCCCGTGCTGGGAGGTGGTGTGTGGCTCAGCTCGGGGCCTCGGAAGAAGAGGCAGGACTGGGGGTGAGGATGTGGGATTGCCTCCCGCAGCCCTACCCTCACCCACCGCCCATGCTCCAGCCCTTCCCTTGACAAGTTGTTCCAAGGGTTAATCGCCCTCCCGGCTCCATGCCTGTGCCTAGTCGGCAGTTTGAATCTCTCTGGCTTCCGGATGATTCTTGCCCCACGTTTGTACAGGCCTTCGAGAGGCTCACGGGCGGGCTCGGCAGCCTCAGGCGGGAGGATGTTGCACGGAGCCTGTGTGGAGACGGGCCCGCTGTGCGTTAGAGGCTCATGCTGGGAGGGAAGAGCCAGGCAGTAACTCACCCTCCAGCCAGGGCTGCTCTGAGCAAACAGGATTTGAAGGAGTTACTGAGCAGTGGCTGCACCCAGTGCTGCCCCCTGAGCTGCCCAGGCTGCTCCTGCTTTCCCGGCTACTCTCACTTTGCTGCCTGCCTCCCATCAATAGCAGGAAGAGCCATGGTATCAATCAGAGCTGTGGGGAACACGGAGCAGGGCCCATCGGCACTGCAGCGCCCAACGCACTCAGTGCGTTATTGACACAACACGCACAGGCACCCCCCGCCCCCGTGTCCAGCAGCCATGAGCTGCTCTGGGCCAGGAGGCTCAGCTAGGGCTTTGGGATCCCTGGCAGATTTGCTACCAGCTGTGTGTGGGTCTCACTGGCAAAGACGCAGGCAGACGGCACCAAATGACCTCAGCACGGTCTGGCTGCCAGGCAGGGCAGAGTCCTGGTGAACACCACACCCTTTGGCCACACTGTCACTCCTGCTTCCAAGGGAGGTGGGGGAAAGATTTAAGTGGCAGAAGATTCCTCTCCTGTGCTCTGAACCATTTCCATGGCCCGTGGGCCTCAGCCATCCATCCCCCGCATGAGGTCGCAGCATTGCGATGAGCAAACCCAGCAAGAGGGTGGCTGACGAGTGAATCCCTGGCAGAGTGAGGCAGAGCTGGGTTAGAAAAGCGGTCATTGTAGCGCCTTCCAGAAATGAGCCAGAAACTTCCCCCTGTGCAGTCCATGCACAGAATCATTTACCACCCCTCAGCCGTTCAGTGACAGCTGAACCCGGACAGAGCTGTGCTCACTAGTCCCCAGCCACCTTCCTCCTGCTGCCCAAAGCTGTTCCCCTGTCAAACAGGAGCGAAGTCACTGAGCACTCACACCCCTGGGACAGGGAGCGAACAGCCCATGTGAACAAGGCAGCCCATGTGAACAAGACAGCCCATGTGAAAGTCTGCAGGGGATAATCTGCAGCAGACTGGCCCAGGGCCCAGCTGTTCTACAGGTGGGGAGCAGGGCTGGGGTGAGGGTTGGGGGAATGCAGCACGGACAAGAAAGTCCACATGCTGCTCTCACGGGCTGTGTCTCCTCTTGCCCCTCGTGCTCCCCCAGCAGAACCAGCGGCTTCCCTGCTCAATGCCTGATGCAGCCTGTTCCCCAGCAACCCCCATGAGATCCCTTCACTTCCTGTTCCCCAAACCCTGTGCTTTCTCACACAGCACCACGGCAACAAGGGGAGAGCTAGGCCATCCCTGGGAGCGATAGCCCAGGTGGGGCTGCTTCTCTCATCCATCATCGTTGCCCCTCGTGCAGAGAGCTTCTCAAGCTCACAGCATCTGTCTCTGGCGCCAATCTGCCAAGTGAGACCTTTGGATTCTCCAGGGGGGCTGGCGTTCACTCTCTGTAGCAAACCAAACAACCTGGGCTCGTGTTGCCAGCAATCAGAGCCAGTCTAGGCCATCGCCCAGCTCTGAGGGAACTCTGGGCCGCCGTATCCCAGCTGTGAGCCAGACCTGCTAGCGACGAGAGGGCGATGGAGGAAAGTAGGCCTCGGTGCTTAAGAAAAGCTGCCGTGCTGCAGCCAAACTGGGGGAGGGATCTCAAGGGTACTTTGGCACCTGCTGGCCTTGTCACTTTGCCCTGAGCATGGCCACTTCCCGCTCACTGTAGAGTCTAGCTTGGAAACTGGAATCAATAAAATCAAAGTGTCTATTTCTGTGGGGAAATGAAGGCGTCTTTGATAGCGATCCCTCTCTGCTGAGCAGAAATCCTCCCGGATCCCATCAGATGCCGTCCCCTGCTTTCTGTTGGGCACGATCGGAGGATCTGGGGCCAGCTGCTCTTTCCAATGAGACCACTTGGAAATGCCAGGGAGGGTCTCCTGGACCAATGAACACTCCGGGTCTGCAGGGCCTAGTGATCAGCTGTGACCGTGTCCACAGGCAAGGAGAGCCAGGTCACCACACAAACCACCCAGAATGTTACCCGAGTGAGGGGGAGCATTTTGATATGGTTGCTCCTCTCCCCTTCGGCATCTGTAATACAGTTATCTCTGCCCTCCCTGGGGAGCCAGGACAGGGCTCTTCTGAGCCCCACATTACAGGTGGGGGAACTGTGACCCAAACACACAGAGTGACATGCCCATGGTGAGGCCAGTAACTGAACTGCACTGAGCCCGAGGCCAGCACCAATCCACTGTACCCTCCTTCAGCATGCACTGTTCTCATACATTTATGCTGCAATCAGCAAAAGCTACAGATCCCTCGACTTGGGGTAGATAGTGGGGAAGTTAATTTGGACTAAGCATCCCGAGTAGGGAGGGTACAAAATTCACTCCACAGCATAAAGTCAGCTCTGCCTGGGATGAGTGGTCCCTGGTCAGGCACAGGGAGACAAAGCACCAGAGAAATACATCACAATCAGCATAACAATACCGTGCCCTGTGCCAAGTAGGACCCAGTGGCATTTCTTTGTCAAGAGCCAAGGCACATTCATACACTCCGAGGGTGTGTCTACACTACACAGCTTTTAGCAACAAGGCTGTCGGCACGTGTGAATGCTTTTTGTCTGCACTTTTGCCAGCAAAATATTTCCCCTCCCAAGGAGCAGGTTTCGCTTTGTGAGCAGGAGAGTATTCCTGCTGACAAAGCAGCATTCCCACGTGCACTTGCCATGGCAAAACCATGGTTGTCTCCGTGGTTGTCTAAGTGTAGACACAGCCTAGAGACTCACAGGTCTAGAAGGGAGAAGGGTTTGATATGATCATCTTGTCTGAACTCCTGCGGCATACAAGCCAGAGAATTTCCCAGCAATTCCTGCTCGGAGGACAGTGAGTGAGTGACAGCTGGCTCAGCTGTCTTTGGGAAGGACACCCAGGCTGTAGGCCAGAGCCAGAGAGGCCAGGGGGATTTCTCGGCAAGGTCCTGGAGATCTGTGCACTGCCATTGTCCTGCCAGCTGGGGGTGCGGTGTGGGGAGACCCAAACACCTGGTCACAAGAGCAATGGGTGAAACTGAAATTATTGCTAATGAGTCCAATGCATGCGCTGGGGGTGAGGTGCAGGCATGTTAGCTCTGGAAACACAACCTGCTCAGGCTGGTCTTCAGTGCCCCTCAGATTCCCCCTCCTGGCTGTGCAGCGTGGGCCTGGAACAGGTGCTCTCTTTAGCCAGGGAAGTGTCTGTCTCCTCAGAGCCCCCATGGACACAAGCTTCCTGCTTTCTCCACACTGGGGAGATGGTGTTAAAGACAGAGGCTTAGCGAAGGGAGGGCGGGGGGGGGGGCAATTGCCCCCAGGCGCCACGCTAGGGGGGCGCTGGGCCGGGGTGAGAGCAAGCACATGCTGCGTAGGCCCACCTGGCATGGGCGGTGAGTTATATGGCCGTCCCTGCCGTGCACAGCTTTCAGTCGGCTCCCCCTTGCCCGCGCACTCTGCACACGGCAGGGACGATCTGGGGCCGGGGGGGAACAGCCATAAACTCACCACCCATGCTAGCGTTCAGTCAGCTCCCCCTTGCCTGCGCACGCTGCGCAGCATTTCCAGGTGACTGGGGAGACGCCCGGGCGTGACGTGACGTCACGTCACGTCACAGTCCAGGACTTTAAAAGTGTTTGGTGCTGCGTGGTGCCAGCCTAGCTTCCGGTTCGGAGTCCGGGGACTTCTGGGGCCCGAGCGCAGACTCTGGCCCCACAAAGCGGAACACAGAAGGTACAGCAGGGCAGGACAGGGCAGGGGGAAAACTAGGGGGAAGGGGTGGGAGAGGAAGGGGCTTGTGTGGAGGGGGGAGGGGTGAGGAAGGGGCTTGTGTGGAGGGGGAGGGGAGAGGAAAGATACAAATGCCAGGGGGCCAAGTGCAGACAATGAGGAAAAGGGCAGGAGGGGAGGTGTCAGTGGGAGGGGGACAGGGTGATGCTGGGAGAGGAGAGGGTAAGGTCATTAGCGTCTAGAAGGGGGAGGGACAGGTGCTGGGAGAAGGCTTGAAAGGAGGGGTGGGCATGAGAAAGGTGGGGATGGAGCAAGTCATGTGTGAGGGCACAGAGCGGCATGAGGGGAATAGGGGCAGAGAGTGGTGAGGGGGTGGGCATCAGGGAAAAAGAGGGCAAAGGGGGCAGGGGCAGTGAGGGAAGGGGGAAGCACCAGGTGGGTGCAGGGCTAAGGGAAGGTGCAGGTGCCAGGCAGGGGATTCTGGGGGTGAAGCAGAAGGGCAGACACCTGCAGGGGAGGGACCAGCACCAGAGGAGAGAAGCAGGGCAGGTGTGTAGAGGGAGGTGTTAGAAGAGGGGATGAGGAGGGGTAGCTCACATGATCAGAGTGGGGCTACTGGAGGAGTGGGCACAGGAGGGAGAGAAGGGCTGGTGGAGGGGGGCAGGTCGCAGGAGGGCTGAGGGCAGTCAGAAGGGCAGGAGTCAGGACAGCAGAGGAAGGTGAGGAGTTGGTGGGCAGCAAGCACTAGGGGAGATGATGGAGCAAGGAGAGGAGACATGGCAACAGAGAGAAAAGGTAAAAGTTTAAAAATATGTATTAATAACTTGGTATGCTGCCCATGGCCAGTTTGTTTGCGCCCCGCGGTGCAGTTTGGGTTTATGTGGGGATCAACACGTGGCCGGTGAGTGGGAGCCAAAACAAAAAAATAGTCAATGTAATGATCTTCTGTTGATATGTGTTTTAGTAGTTAAATTCTTGGACTGTCATTGCTCATGAAAAGTGCTGTCACATGGGTAGAAATCAGATAAATATTGCATTTTATTAATATCAGCAAAACTGACTTAAATGGGGCCTGTGTGTTGTGTAGTCTTGCCTTAATCTTTGTATTCATGCCTGTCAGTGTGAGAGAAGCTATTTGTATATATTTGCTTGCATATGCAACCACACTTAAGTTGAGGCCCTCAGCATGTTCTGTAAGCATCAGTGTGGCCTCTGGGGCTTTCAAAGGTGAGTTGCCCTAGCTCATCCCTGACAGGTGTCCGTCTAACCTGGTCTTAAATATCTCCAGTGATGGAGATTCCGCAATCTCCCTAGGCAATTTATTCCAGCGTTTAATCACCCTGACAGGCAGGAAGTTTTTCCTAATGTCCAACCTAAACCTCCCTTGCTGCAATTTAAGCCCATTGCTTCTCATCCTAACCTCAGAGGCCAAGCAGAACAATTTTTCTTCCTCCTCCTTATGATACTCTTTTAGATACTTGAAAGCTGCTCTCATGTCCCTTTTCGGTCTTCTCTTTTCCAAGGTAAACAAGGCCAATTCCTTCAGCCTTGCCTCATATTTCATGTTCTCTAGACCTTTCATCATTTGTGTTGATCTTCTCTGGACTTTCTCCAGTTTCTCCACGTTTCCTGAAATGTGACGTCCAGAACTGGACCTGATACTCCAGCTGGGGCCTAATGTAGATGGCTCATTCCCTGCCTAGGGGACGTGAGACTGGGCGGGTTAATTTCCAATCCTCCTCTTTATTCTTTTCCTAAGCCAGGAGGGCACGGTAGTTCTGATGGGGGCTCTGCAGGAAGGCAGCCCGCACTGCCCCCTGCCTGAAACCTTGTGCAGATGTTAAACAGCTGTCCAGCCCACCCTAGAGGTGACTGCATTTCAGCGTGCCTGAAGCAACACAGCACCAGCAATGGACAGGAGAATGGCTCCCAGGCATGGCTTGGTCATGACTGCTTTAGTCCCATTGGATGGGCCTCAGCCTCTTTCCTTCCCCTCCCCCGCTTTGCAATGGGGCTGTAGACTCTGGGGGAGAGGGGGGGAGGCAGGCAGAGGTGTCTCCCTGCAGCAGATGTAGACACGTCTCTGTATTAATCATTCTCTCATTGCAGTTTTTAGCTTTGTATTGAGTCCTTTTACATGGAAACTTTGTATTAAGTCTTGGTAGAACAGTCCCTAGGACAAGTGAGGCAGAGACTGTCCCTGTGGGGTGAATGAGGTGGGAATGGATAAGGCGGAAGGTGAGCACCTCTGGGCAGTTGCAAAGGTTGGAGAGGGGATGGAAGCCAGATCCAAGATCAATGAGCCCTGGGAAGTGGGCCCATTGAAAGGAGACTAGACCTGTGGATGCTTTGGGGGTCAGCAGCAAGGGCCTGCTTTGGGAAGCCCCCTCTTTGGAGGTGAATGTGGCAGCACTGGGACACCACCCAGAAGCAGGCGCCACAGACACTAACTGCAGATTCATGGGACGGCTCTCAAATCTTGCACATGCATAAGATGATAGATCTGCAGGAGGGGGGGCAGTGGCATAGCGAGGGGGCCGGAGGGGTCAGTTGCCCCTGGGCACCATGCTAGGGAGGCTCCAATTTAATCCCATTCTGCTCCCCCCGCTATCCCTTCAGCTCATGTGCTCCTACTCTGCCTGCCACTGGCAGCTGGAGCCTCCTCCCTGCCTCTCTGCTCTGAGCCCGACCCTGCTCCAAGCCCAACCCTCCTCCATCTCCACTGGAGGGTTAGTGCATGTGGGAGCCCAGCCCCAAACTGTAGGGTGTGGGGAAAGATGCAGTACAAGTTCCTCTCAGCTGTGCACCAGGTTCGGGGCCGTGCCACATGGAGGGGTGGGGGGGCGCGAATTTTTCCTTTGCCCCCGGGCGCATAACAACCTCGCTACGCCTCTGGTTAAAGACCCAAGCAGATTGCTGCTCACTGGGCATTGCCAGAGCCTGCTGCAGCAAGCCGATGGAGCAAACTGATAAGTCCGTCTCTCTTCCCACCCGAGAGCAGCACTGCTGAGTTGGGTGCATCGGTCTCTCCTGCTGCTGGAAGGGCATCCATTAAAGATGGTGGGGCGTGGAGGGCAGTGGGCCGAGAGATGCTGAAGCACAGGGTCCTCCATGCGGGTTTGCCATTGATAGGCAAAACGGGGCTGGAGTTGTCCAACGAGTAGCTAGCTCAGGGCTCATGGTGTAGTGAGGGGCTGGGGAGCAGAAAGCTACTACAGGCCAAGCTGGAAGGCATAGATAAGGTTGCCTGGCATTTCCCATGATAAGAACCTGCTTTATGTTGCTTATAATTTTGCCTGATCACAGCACTGGGTCAGCTTGGATCCATACCCAATCCTCCCTCCAAAGGGCCAGTCCCCCTCCCCAAGACCCAACACTGTCTGACCTCCAAGGATAGAATTAATCCCAGTTTGGTGGCCATGACCTCTGCACTGCAGAGGTTCTCCAGGGATGGTGCATGCTGCACTGGGCCGGGTGGGGCTCTATGCAAATCGTCCTGGAAGCAGTCCTTCGGGAGGGGAAGAGAGAAATGTTAGACTTAAAGTATCTGCTGAGCAGAGAGAGATGAGAGGAACCTACTTTGTGCACAATAACCTTAGGGAGCAACTGCAAACCAGGAAGGGGTGGAAATGCCTTGGTTTGTAAGGCTTGGTCAGGGCTAGATTGCACTGCACCCATGAGATGTCTTTGGTGCCTATCACCGGAGTATCTCAGTACTTCACATCTTACCCTCCTCACACCCCTTGTGGGGCAGAACACGGCTGTTATCCACAGAACATGGGGGGAACTGAGGCCCATAGGCATCGAGGGCTGGATATTAAAGGTAGCTAGGCCTGTAAAGATGCACATATGCGCCTAGCTCCCCACAAGGCACCTCCCTGCATCTTTAAGGGCCTTCGGAACCCCTTACAAATTTTGCCACCCAGGGTGCTAGTGCCAGAGCAGATCTCCCAGATCATCACTTGAAGCACTCACCCTCTCTTTCCCTCTCCTCCTCAGCACAGCTTGGTTTGCTAAGCACCTGGCCTCCTAACCTGGAATCTCTCCACATGCCAATTCCAGGAGAATCCTTTACTCTTCAGTGCCCTGAGGAGATGCTCATGAGACCAAGGGAGGGGGTGGCGATGGAAACACCTCTGGTCCTTATGCGGCTCTGGTCCTTATGCAGCAATCATCTGGATGCTCCCTGCCTCTTTCATGCTCCTTCTTGTTGGACTAGTTGCCATAGAAACCCAGTATCTGAATTTTAAGCAGAGATTTAAAAGGTACAAAAATGGGTTCTTCCCCGGTAACTAAATTGCTCGATATCGCCTGTTGCCAAGCCATGCCCCCTGCCCCAGGCTCATGAGCTGTGTGAGGGCCATGGTTGGAAGGTCTCCATCCAGCTTGCAATGGGCACGTCTCTGTGTTCCATCACCTAACTAGCCCCCTTCTTCACACTCTCTGTCCTGGTGGGAGATCACACCCACAGCTCCTAGCAACACAGTGGGAGAGGAGGGCATATGGCCCCTTGGGGACTAGGGATGTGAATGGGTAACCAGTTAACCTTACCAGGTGATGCTTACTGGGTAATGGTTAACCAGGGCCTGAGAGCAACCTCTCACCCGCAGCCCAATGCGGGTGGAGGGCTGCTCTAGCCCCTCCAGGCCCACTGCAATGAGGCCAGGCCTGGAGCGGGCAGCCCTGCGCAGGGCGAGGAGAGCCAGCAGCCCCTCGGCAGCTGGGCTGAAATGGTTCCCCACCCAGGATCCTGTCTAAACGAGTAACCAGTCAAACCTAACATGTAACCAGTTAACTGATTAAATGGGATTTTACATCCCTACTGGGAACCAGGCCCTGCAAGGCCCAAAGGGTCTGAACTGCTCCCCTCTGCCCCTCCTGGCTCATGGGAGACATGCACAAGGATGGGAACTCCTGCCTGCCTGACCCTCAGAGATGCTGCTCCCTCCATTCGCTGACTGCAGCCCCTTGCCAGGGGAGAGCTCCCCCTGGTCTGGTCCCACACCTGGACATGGTGTGAGGAGCCGGGGGAGGACATGGCCTGGGCATTGGGCAGGGGAGTGAGCAATGATGGCCCCTGAAGGCTGGGTTTTACCGCACACCTCACTTCCTGGACCAGCACGTCCCCAGCGGTGCCTGAACTCTCTCTGCAGCCCCCAGCAGTCCCCAGGCTCACTACACTGCTCCTGCTCTGTCAGCCAGCAGGATCCGTCCTGCCCTGGGCCTCCATCACCCTCCGCATCTCTTCTCCTGCCCCCAGGAGAGCTGCCCCATGCATTCAGCTCTGCTCTGCTTGGAGAGGTGGCAGGAGAAACAGGCTGCAGGGCAAAGGCCAGCTCCAGAGGGACTCCAAAGATGCAAAGTCAACTAGCACCCAAAGGGGATCTGGCTGCAAACCTGACTTGTGCAGAGACTGGGCTCCGCCAGGAACAAGGTTAAGAAAATAAGAACAGCCATACTGGGTCAGCCCAAAGGTCCATCTAGCCCAGTATCCTGTCTGCCGACAGTAGCAAATGGCAGATGCCCCAGAGGGAGTGAACACAACGTGATTCCTCTCCTGTTATCCATTTCCAGACAAACAGGGTATGTCTAGACTACATGGCTCCATCGATGGAGCCATGTAGATGAGTTTACTAGACATAGGAAAATGAAGTGGCGATTTAAATAATCGCCGCTTCATTTACATCAAAATGGCCGCCGCACTGTGCCAATCAGCTGTTTGGCGGCACAGCAGGGCAGTCTGGACACACCGCGGTCGACAAGGGAAGCCTTTGTCGACCACTCCGGTAAACCTCATTTCACGAGGCAAACAGCTGATCCACACAGCGCGGTGGCCATTTTGATGTAAATGAAGCGGCGATTATTTAAATCACCGTTTCATTTTCCTATGACTAGTAAACTCATCTACATGGCTCCGTTGACGGAGCCATGTAGTCTAGACATACCCACAGAGGCTAGGGACACCGTTCCTACCCATCCTGGCTAATAGCCATCGATGGACTTAATTTCCATGAATGTATCTAGCTCTTTTTGAACTCTGTTAAAGTCCTAGCCTTCACAACAGCCTCTGGCAAGGAGTTCCACAGGATGACTATGCACTGCATGAAGAAAAACTTCCTCTTGTTTTAAACCTGCTACCTATTCATTTCACTTGGTGAGACCTAGTTCTTATATTATGAGAACAAGTAAATACATTTTCCTTATTCACTTTTTCCATACCAGTCATGATTTTATAGACCTCTATCATCTTCCCACTTTGTCTCCTTTTTTCTAAGATGAAAAGTCCAGGTCTTTCTCATCTCTCTTCATATGGGACCCATTCCAAACTCCTAATCATTTTTGTTGTTCTTTTCTGAACCTTTTTCCAATGCCAATATATCTTTTTTGAGATGAGGTGACCACATCTGTACGCAATATTCAAGATGTAGGCATACCATGGTTTTATACGGAGGCAATAAAATATTCTCTGGTTTATTCTCTATCCCGATTCCTAATGTTCTGTCTGCTTTTTTCACTGCCGCTGCCTATTGTGTGGATGTTTTCAGAGAACTACCCACAATGACTCCAAGATCTTTCTCTTGAATAGTTATAGCTGAATTAGTCCCCATCACTTTATATGTATAGCTGGGATTATGTTTTCCAATGTGCATTACTTTGCATTTATCAACATTAAAATTCATTTGCCATTTTGTTGCCCGATCACCTCGTTTTGTGAGTTCCTTTTGAAGCTCTTCACAGTCTGCTTTGGTCTTAGCTATCTTGAGCAGTTGGTATCATCTGCAAATTTCGCCAACTCACTGTTTACCCCTTTCTCCAGATCATGTATAAATAAGATGAATAGGATTGGTCCAAGAACAGACCCTTGGGGGACACCACTAGTTACCTCTCTCCACTCTGAGATGCTACGGGGCCCCTGTCACCATGGCATCAGAGCATCTTGCAACAGGAGCAGTCTGAGCTCCCAGTGCAGAGGCTGCGGTGTCACCAAGGAGGAGATTTGGCCCAGCCTGTCTGCTGGCTAGAGGGAGAGGGTGATGGCTTGACAGCACAGACAGATCCTAGCACTCCCAGTGCTGCATCTGCCATGGCATCAGACACCATCGCGGCATGCCGCAGCTCCCACAGCCACATGCTTGGCACCTGACGCTTGATCAGAGGCACAGAGGACAGAAACAAAACCCAGAACAAAAGGCAGTGACAGTGGTTGCTCCAGGTCTGCACAGCCAGACTGACGCCCCCCCCAGTGCAAAGCCGAGGAGTCTGGGGGGGGGCATGCGGGGCTGGCCCCCTGCTCTGCTGAGCAGGGATGGTGTGAGGGGGACCTAGGGTCAGTCTCTGGTCTTGTTCCCACTGGTGCAATGCACTGGCGTCTCTGGGGCTGCTCTGTGGGACAGCAGTGGGGCCATGACACGCAGGGTACCTAGCAATGCCAGCCCGACTGCCCCTGCAGGAGACGAACATAGCTGGGGGGTTGGGAACTGAATCTCCCTTTTCAGGGGCCTGGAGGCAGAAAGAGGGGCAATGGGACTGTCTCAGTGCTGCCAGCCGAGCGCCTGCTTCTCCTTGCTTTTTGGTTTCAAGGGCAGATCTCCCCCTGCAGACAGGGGTGCAGGAGACAGGCTGCAACAGCTGCCCCAGGACCTCGACACCCAGTTCTGCTGCTTGTGGCACACGGTGCCTGTGTCCAGCACCATCAAGGGAGTTTTATTCACAACCGTTGTCCAGCTGTTTAACCCTGTGAGAGCCACAACGCTGGCAGGCCAGGTGCCAGGTTATGCCATGGTCCCCATGCCCAGAGCTGGACTCCGGGTGTGGCACGGTTACAATGGGCATTCAGTATAAGAATGTGTTTAGTGCTTAGGCTCCATTGAATACTTGTGAGCTGCTGCAGCACTAATCTCACTCACAGCACCTTTATCTCATAGTGCAAGGTAATATTTGAACATTTGCATAAGCCTCTGGGACTGCGTAAATCAGAGCCATTAACTAGTGTGACATACTGGTCTCCAGAAGGTGTCACATCCTGCCCAACAAAGAAGGTCCATGGACACAAGATCTTAAAGAAGACAAAAAGCTTTGCTGTTTATTCTCTCTCTCCTCTGAAGAGGAGGTGAATTCCTCTCACCAGCTAAGTTTGCAGTTCAAAGCACAAGGAGTAAAGGAATAAAACCATAACAAAGAGGAACCACATTTCCCTGCTGTCTGGACACTGAGTTTCCAGGCATAAGCCAGGGATCCTCAGATGCTTAGCCTGGGATAGCCCTAAGGGACATACTGCACTTACTTATTATAGAAGCTTTTATTACCTTTTGAAATTTAAGATTATAATTTACATGTGTGTATTTACCCGCTTCAATCTTGTAAATAATGTTCTGGTTTCATTTCCCCAGTTAGTAAATCTGTAAATAGTTTATAATAGAACAGGCTAAAAGTGTTGCCTTTGGTATGAGAAAAAGGAAATATTTCTTCATGCAACAGGAACTACTTGCCAGAGGATGTTGTGAAGGCCAAGACTATGCTAGGGTTCATACAAGAGCTAGATACATTCATGGAGGATAGGTCCATCATGGCCATTAGCCAGGATGGGCAGGGATGGTGTCCTTAGCCTCCGTTTGCCTGTAACTAGGAACGGGCAACAGGGGATGGATCACTTGACGATTCTCTGCTCTCTTCACTCCCTCTGGGGCATCTGGCATTGGCCACTGTCAAAAGACAGGATACTGGGCTGGATGGACCTTTGGTCTGACCCACTGTGGCTGTTCTTATGAGATACCAGCTTTATTGTTGTAAGTTCAATGACCTCAAAGCACTTTACAGCTAGCAGTGAATTAGCCCCCCCTCATCTCTTGGGAGATGATCAGTGTCATTATTTCCATGGGACAAGATGGGGAAATGGAAGCCCAGAGTAGAGTTGCCAGATGGTATAACCAAAAATACTGACCCCCCCCCCCAAAAAAAACCCACCAGGGAAAAAATTCTATTGGGGGGAGGGGGAGAAATAGGGATAGGAACAGGGGAGAGGTTGAGCACTAAGACCCAGGGAAGGCATTGCTTCCCCTTGGTCTTTAGGCTTTTTGCCAGTGGCCATTTTGTTTTCTTGATCAAGCCAGAACGCAGCTTCCCTGTGGAACCAGGTAAGCAGGGGGCCCAGGGGTGGGGAGGCTGGGGGTGTTGGGGACCCGGGAGGGGGGAGGCCAGGGGCTGGGCCCAATTGCCAAGTGTGTCGTAGGGTTGCCAGGTGTCTGGTATTTTCACCTTCTGGCCGGGAAAAAAAAATCAGAAAATACCAGACATTTCAGGTGGTATTTTCTGAATTGTTTTACCCGACAGGAGGTGGAAATACTGGAGTGTCCAGGTCAATACCAGACACCTGACAACCCTAGCCCAGAGTACTGAAGTGACTTGCCTAAGATCACCCAGCTAGTCACTCCCTGCAACCACTCAACTCCACTGCCCAGGCAGAGCCAAAGATAGAACCTATGAGTCCAGGCCCCTCCGCTCTCACCACTACACTACACTCCTTTCCCAGAGCCAGGGCCTTCAAGCATGGAACGACACACCTGGCCTTGTTACCCCTGATGGGGGGACTACCCCATTGCTGCTGCTGCTCCCTGCCCCCGAGTCAGGACTCTTTGCGTTTTGCCGCTTTCCTTTCTTTGCTGTTTCTAGATCAATCTCCACCATGGATTGACCATTGCCATGGAGAACAATAACTATGGGCACGTCAGACTGCTCAAAGTGCGTGTCTGTGTGCGTGTGCATGCACGTGCGACCGCCAACACGTGCGTGTCTCAAGGTGTGTTAGTGAAAGTACAGTGTCTGTGTGACCATGCGTGTGCACGAGGGGCAGCGCTCATGTGTGCGCGTGAGGGCACCTCTGGCTGCAGGAAGCACATCCCGGATCTGGCCAGCAACCAATGCACACCCCCATCTGGCAGGTTTGAATGAGCCATGGGGGTCAGAGCGAAGCATCAGGCCACAGAAAGCCACCAGGGCTGCAAGCCTATCTGTGCTAGGGGAGGACTCACCAGACGTGCTAGCCCTCGTGATGCTGAGTGGCGCCCACCCCGCGACGTCATGAGCACCCCGCAGCCCAGCGCTGGCACCGGGCCCCGCTGCAATGCCAGGCTGGCACCCGCAGCAGGGGAGGATGATCTCCATTAGACCCCCTACCAGGGCCTGCCTACTCCCACTGCACGGCCACGTCTCAAAGCTCCTGGAGCCACCAGTGGGACCTGCACACACAGAGCAACCCACTCCCCAGTCACTGCCCCGAGCCCCTCCCCCAGCCCTTCACCTGAGAGCCGACTGAAACTGAAGAACATGTGCGGGCAGCTGGATCACAGTATTTACTGGCCGGAGCCGCGCTGCCAGACGGGATGGGGCCAGGCCCCTTCGGTCCCTCTCCCCACGGCGCTCACTGCCACACACCAGTGAGGCCCAAGGCTCAGAGGGACCTTTCTCTGCATCCACCTGAGAACAGGCTCCATACCTTAGACAGGTCAAATCCTGGCTAACAGGGCTTGGGTGGGAACTGTCCCTGGGCCAGGGTATCCCAGAATCCCCTTCCTGTCCTACACCCTGAGGTGACTGGTCAGAGGGGGTCTGGGAGGGCTGCCAGGAGAGCAGAGCAAGCTGGGCCACGTTGCTCTGCTTCCCCTGCCACTGCCGGGGGGTGGGTGGGCCAGACCCCTGATGCAGGTGCCAGGCCCCCCCGCCCCGCTAATGCCCCTGCCAGCTGCTGGCCAGCCCCTCCTGCTCATGCCTTTGGGGGTCATGTGACTCCTTGAGCCCTCCACATGTTGTCCCTGCTTCCACCTCCCCGTGAAGCAGGGGGTGGTCATGACCAGGGCCATTGCTAGAGGGGTGCGGGGTCTGCAGCAACAGTGTCCCTTCCCCAGGCATGGAGCGACTCCCTTCCTGCCCCTGCTCCAGCCCCAGCCTTGCTCTGGCCTCTCCCCCCACTGCACCCGTTTCCTCCAAGAGACATAAGCCGGGGAGTTATTGGGGGGCCTGGCATGGCACGGCAGCAGGGATTGCCCCCCTCACACTCACCACAGAGCCAGGAGCTGCAGGAAGCAGGGTGCCCCACCTGGCCCCAGCCTCTCCACGCTGCTCTCCCAAGCCCTGCATCATTCAGGGGAGGGGAGAGTCAGGTCACTCTGCATCCCACTGCACTCTGTGACCTGGCTGGGAGATGGCGGCGGAGTGGAGCAGGCTGCTGGGTCGCTCCGTGTCCTGTAGCTCCTGCGCCATGGTGAGCACAGGGAGTCTGACCCCTGCCATTGCCCTGTGCCCCCAAGCAACCCCCCAGGCTGCCCTCCACCCCCAGGCTCACAGCGATATGGGGAACCATACCCTCCATGGGACAGATGAGGTAGCTGCTGCTGGGCCCCTCAAAGCTCAGAGCCTGGGTTCCCAAGGACGGGGCGGCTTTGGTCGGGCCTCTAAGAGATGGGGCCCCAGGCCAGGTGGGCCCCTGGACTGATTCACTGGCGCCATGGGGCCCAGAGGCAGAGAGCAGCCGTGGCCAGACACGCGCAGGCTAAGCTGGGCTGCAGATTCAGCAGCTCTCAGCGTCAGGAGACATTCAAATGCCCTTCCTCAGCAGAGCACAGCGCCGGCTGGGAAACACAGACCTGTCAGCTGGGTGTTCCTCCCCCAGCCCTCCCGCTGCCTTCTGACCACCCAGCCAAGCTCCAAGCGAGGGGAGATCCCCCCACCTGGGTGTTCCTCCCCCAGCCCTCCCGCTGCCTTCTGACCGCCCAGCCAAGCCCCAAGCGAGGGGAGATCCCCCTGCCTGGGTGTTCCTCCCCCAGCCCTCCCTCTGCCTTCTGACCGCCCAGCCAAGCCCCAAGCGGGGGGAGATCCCCCCGCCTGGGCCAGCACCCAGAGACTGGTCCTGGACAGGGCGACGGGAAGCAACACCGACCCTGTGCACTCAGCTCCTCCATGCACCAGGCCCGCGCCAGTTGTGAGGCAGTGTAGCGGGAGCCAGCGTAGCAGCAAGCAGCAGAGGGCTAGGCCCAGCCTCACGGGATCAGCCGCCAGGAGCACTGCAAAGCCTCGCAAAACCAAGTCAGAAACCCTCTCCCTGGCAGAGCAGTGGCTGACGTCTGGTCCCACTGTACACAGCTCCCCATCCCCCTGCAGCTGAGCCTCTGCTACCCCTTCCTCGCAGGGCACATGGGCTAAGTGCTGCCTGGCAAGTGGCAGGGGAGGGGGGACTGTTAAATGCCTCCATTGGAGGAAAGGAAGGGGGGGGTCCATTAGGCATATTGGCATTGACTGCAGCAGGCCCAGGTCAGGGCCTTTCCCCATCACTCAGTGGCAGGGGAGGGGGAGCCATTACCTGCTTGGGATTAATGAGCAGCTGCTGGTGTAGTGGCAAAGGAAAAAGCCCCAGGGGAGAGTCAGCCCAGCACTGAGGACTGGAAAGGGCTACACTAGGGCAGGAGGCCACTAGCTCAGGGCTGCAGGCGGGGACGGGAGCATTAGCCAGCAGCAAGGTGGGGAGGGGAAGGGCCGCTGCCGAGGGAGGGCAACAGCCCAGCAGGAGGGTGGTGGAGGGCCAAGAGACATGGGGATGGGGAGACCTGGGCTGGGACCTGCAGCACATGGGTATCTGGCCCAGAAGGTGATACCAGATTCACTCAGTGGGATCCTCTCTCCTCTGACACCAGGGCCGTGTGTCCAGGCTGAGTCTGGCATGGCTGGGGCCCGGGGCCAACACCCTGGATTTCTGGAGAGCTGTTCAGTTTAAAGGGCATGGGCCTCACTGTACAGCCTGGTCCAGCTCCCACCTCGCTGGGATCAGAGTGGGCCCTTCTGGAGGCCTTGGCTCTCCCTTCCTTGCAGGGGTGCATGGAATTGGTGAGGAGACGCCCCTGCTGGGAGCCATGCTCTGCAATCTCCAAGTAGCTGGGCTCCATGGCGCTGCTGGGGGGGGGGGGGAAGGGAAGGGGAGGAGGTAGTGGCCCTGGGCCCCCAGCCATGCCAGACTCAGCCCGGCAACACTCATGAGGCAACACTGGAGAGGGCCAGGGAAAGTACATGAGGTGGCAGCCTCACTGCAAGAGCCGAGCAGTGCAGGGGAAACCCAGTGGTGCTGTTCAGAGGCATGTGGGGTTCAGGGGCCCAGCCAAGCTGCACCATACCAAGCGCACAGGGCTGGCCAGGGCTAGTGACAGGCCCTGCAGGAACCAGGTGCATGGGCAGGAAGGAGGAACTGGGCGCTGCTCCCAAGGAGGCCTGAATCCCATGGCTTCCCAGTGGGGACACCACATCTGTGGCCCCCCCCCAGACCCGTAGCAGGCACTGATTGGCTTGGGGGGGAGGAGGGGGAGAGGCAAAATGGTAAGGCCAGAGAGCACTGGGGCAATGCAGGGGATGGAGTGGAGGGAGGAGGGGTACAGAACTCGCTTCGGGCCGGGGCAGCATAGGCTGAGTGCAAATGGTGCAGTGGGTCGAATTCCCCACTCCCTGGGTCCCTCAGGCAGCAGTTTTAACCCAGCCCATGTGGCCAGGTTTGTCCCCGGCCTGCCTAGGTGAGGTCATTCACTGAGCCTGTGAGAGCAGTCCTGGGGTTTCAGTGCAGTTCCCAGGTGTCACCAACCCCCCAAACTAGCTCTCGGGAGGGGGCCAAGGTGTGAGGCCCACAAGGACTGCAGGCCCAACCAGTACCAGACCTGGGCCTTGAGGGCCTGTTCCGCCCAGGCCTCAGTGGGGTGTGCAGGTGCAGAGGGGGTGGCCAGCAGACCAAGGCAGTGCTAGGCCCAGGCAGAAGCCCTATTCAGCCAGGAAAGGTTCGGCACCAGTCCAGGGCAGAGCACATGGGCGCAGGCCTGGCCCTGGGGCTGGAAGGTTCAGCAGCTGAAGGATGAGGACACTCACTCTGCAGTGCCTGGAAGCTCAGGGCGAGCCCATTCAAGCTCCCTCAGCAGCAAATCCACTCAGAAAAGGTGAAATAAAAATAAACCTGCAACTAAAATACCCCAGGGGAGGGGAGCTGCCGGTACTGGCACCGCGCCCGCTGTGCAGTGAGATAGCTCCAAGTTCCGGCGCTGGCAAACATGCACCTGTGCAGAGTCTGCTCCTAGCGCGGTACCTGCTAAATGAGACGTCTCCTGCGCGGAGCTGGGTAATTGCCCATCTGTGCAGAGGCTGGCAAATGGAACTGAACTCATTGCCTGTTCATTGACTGCCTCCTTGGCTCAGTCAGCGCAGGAGACCTGGGGCTGGGCACAATCCCGGAGCCCAGGAGTGGGGAGGGGAGAGCAGGGTTCTAGTGGACACGAGTTTCTCTCTGGAGCCACTTCCAAACTATTCATTCACTTCCCTTCTGATTCCTGCTGCATTTAATTTCCACAAAAGGGAGGGGCCAGCAGAGCTGGGGAAGGGCAGGTGTAGTGCAGTGCTGGCATGTCTGACACATACTGCTGTGTAAAGCCCTCAATACCCAGCACTGCCCCCTGCTCCCTCAGCCCCAGGTTGCCCTCTAACACACACAGCTCCATCGCTGCTCCTCAAAATCACTGCCTACTGCCCCCCCGCTCGACCCAGGCTGCCCTCCAATACACACAGCTCCGTCGCTGCTCCTCAAAATCCCCGCCCGCTGCCCCCCCGGACTGGAGCAATACCTAGGCCCGTGTGCCCTGTGCCACTGAGACAGTTCAGTGCGTGCTGCACACTTCTGAAAACTTTGTCGGCCCTGCCTGCTCCCGGGTGCCAAATACCTTGCAGCCCATGTTAGACAGGCCTGCATGCGCAGAGCCAGGGATGCTGCTTAGAGGGGAGCAGGTTTTTGAGACGCTTCCCTTCCCTGGCCACAAAAGTGGCCATTCATGAGCCCATCTTACCTGGCAGCTGAACCCAGAACTCACCTGCCCTGGAAACGCTGCAGAAAACAAGCAGCCTTTTGAGGTTTGTGCTCTGACTCTGAATGGCAGCAGGGAGCACACAGGGCTGTGAAAACATCCAGAGAGAGCGAGACCCCAAACTCTATCGGATGCCAAATGGGGGGAGGGCGAGAACTGGGGGAGGAGCTGAGGTTAGGGTTGTCAGGTGTCTGGTTTTGAACCTGACAATCCAGTATTTGAGCTTTCTGTTTGGGAAACAAATTGAGAAAATATAAATGTCCAGTATTTTCTAAATAAGATGTAATGTAGATTGTGATGTAATGTCAAATGTGTCCAGTATTTTTGTTGAAACCATCTGGCAACCCTAGCTGAGGTTCCCGTTGCAGTTTTAGTTTATTTGGCCCCCAAAATACCCACAACCCTGGGGTATGAACCCCATTCTCATAGCTATCCCTCACAGACTGCTCCTGTCTGTGTTCAGCCCCTGCAGAACAGGTCCCCTCTGTGGATCTCAAACCACTTCACTGGCTTGTCCTCTCCATGCTACAGAGGAGGAAAGGCTCGTGGTCACACAGCCATGCAGTGGCAGAGCTGGGAACAGAAGTTAGATCTCCCCAGTGTCCCCTGTGCTTTAACCAGTGGACAGCACCACCCCAAGCATGGCTGGGGCTCAGAAATAAACTGAAGCTCTTACAAGATGCCAGTGACAAGCAAGTAGAGAAGGCTCATCCACTTCCCTTGTTCTAGCCTTCTCCCCTGAACTGTCCCCTCCGTGGCTGGAAAAGCTGCCCGACTAGAGCTCTGTACAGGAACTTCTCCTTTTCCTGTACAATGTTCCTCTGGGTTGGAGCTGAGCGGAGCTCACTGTGACCTGGGAAGATCTGAGGGTTGGTTACACACAAAGAAGGACAAACAATGAACTAAGCAGGGGAGGGAGGGAAAGATGGGACTAAGTGAAACACTGGGAGGGAGTAAGTCTCAATAATCCTTGCTGGGGGAGGCAGATGGAGATGGCATCCAGAATGGGACTGATCAGGTTCTACAACCTTCTGCCCCTAAGTAATTGCAGCACCCAGCACGAAGATGCAGCCACCTCTGGGGTGGAAAGTGGCAGCTGCTTAAATAGCCACACAGGGAGCCACAACTCAGCCATGTCAGATCATCTTGTCTGAGCTCCTGCAGCATACAAGCCAGAGAATTTCCCAGCGATTCCTGCTCGGAGGACAGTGAGTGAGTGACAGCTGGCTCAGCTGTCTTTGGGAAGGACACCCAGGCTGTAGGCCAGAGCGAGAGAGGCCAGGGGGATTTCTCGGCAAGGTCCTGGAGATCTGTGCACTGCCATTGTCCTGCCAGCTGGGAGTGTGGTGTGGGGAGACCCAAACACCTGGCCACAAGAGCAATGGGTGAAACTGAAATTATTGCTAATGAGTCCAATGCATGCGCTGGGGGTGAGGTGCAGGCATGTTAGCTCTGGAAACACAACCTGCTCAGGCTGGTCTTCAGTGCCCCTCAGATTCCCCCTCCTGGCTGTGCAGCATGGGCCTGGAACAGGTGCTCTCTTTAGCCAGGGAAGTGTCTGTCTCCTCATGTCAGAGGGCTCAGTTCACCTCAGGAAGCCCACACTCCACAGATCACAAAGACAGTCGACAGCACCTGGACCACTTCTGGCCTCTCTAGGGCACCGGTTCCAACCCAGCCCAGGACCTCCACCTCCACAGTGGCTCGGTGCCCCTGGCCTGAAGTGAGTTGTGACAGGTCTCAGCCTGTTTCTGCTACACATCCTCTCTCACCACAACCAGCAAGAGCAAGCAGAGGCTGTGGGCTGAACGCAGCTCAGGGTCCCAGCTGGGAGAAGGCATGTTGCCAGCCCCAGGGTGAGGCTCAGAGTGGAGCTGTGGGTGGCTAGGAGCTCCTGCCTGGGCTGCATCTGTTCTGCAAGAGGAGCTCAGCACCCAGGCTCCTTCATCAGAAGAGCCATTCACAGGGGGGCTGGGCTGGGCTCTAGGAGACCATTTGCTTGGCACCTAACTTACCAGTGGGGGCAAAGGGGCCAAGCGCAGTGTTAATTTGCCGAAGCAAAAGGCGGCAGCTGAATCCCTTCCCGCTCAGCATGAGGAGAAAGCAAACCTGGGTCAGCAACTTGTGTTGCAAATCAGAGCGTTTGCTTTGGCAGTGAACCAGGCGCCAGCACTGAGCCAGCAGCACATTAGCATGCATTAGCATGGGCTCATTGGTTGGCTGCTGGCATGGGCGTGCAGAAGCCAGGGGCAGGGCTGTGCCCCCACACTGCGCATGTTGGCTCTGCTGCTTGAAGGTTCCTGCGCTGGGCAGGTGCCTGGGGCAGGGCTGGTGCCAAAGCAGTTATTCAGCCCCCCGGCAAGTCTACCTGTCAGTCCCCACAGACACCCACAGTCTACCTAGCGGTTTTATCCTGCAGCCCACCAGAGTGCCTCTGGACTCCTGTGGCTACTGCCATTGATCATACAAGTCCCTGGAAGACATCACGGAGTCTCCAGCTCTGCCTGCAGGCCTCAAACCTCTTGCTTGGACAGTATTTGGTTTGGTTTTCTGGGGGAGGGGGCTTCCCCTGGAAACTCAGCCCAAGAAGTAACCTGGCTCCGAGAGCAGGGAGGGGGTGCATGGCAAATGGGGAGCAGCAGGGGAGCTGCCCAAGGGACAGCGTGCACAGCTGGATGCAGCAGGAACCACAGCACTGCATGGGAGGGCTCTGATTGGGTCTGCACTGAATCTGTGGGTGCAACAAAGATGGGAGACGCAAGGCAGAGGGGGCCTGGTGAGATACAAACTCACAAGCCTGGCCTGGACACCAGCAAGCTCCTATTTTGCTCTAGCAGACATTGAAGAGGGAATCCAGGGAACCAGGCCTGACGGGGGCCTCTCTTAGACTGGCCCCTCCTGCCCAGGGACCAAATAGGAACCACTATTGTTTTGTTTTGAATCAGCTGATTTCCCCTCCCTGCCAGCTCTAGTCCAATGCCCTTTGCTCGGCCATGGCTGAGTCATTGGTGGGACCCATGAGGGCTAGTGTCTGCAGGAGCCTGAGAGTCATGGGCAGCTCTGCAGAGGATGGGTTACCCCAGCACCACCGGCTGCATCACTTACAGCAAAATCACCTCTTTGCGTGCCAATGCTGGGGAGGGCGAGGACTGAGAAACGTGATGTGCCAGCTCCTCACTGCAGAGCAGGGCCAGCCCAGCAAGGGGTCCCACTGCATCCACATCTCAGCCCCTCTGAAGCAGAACCCCATCGCCACCTCGTAGATCCCAGCAGACTGCCCCGCCCCAAACACATCACACCCTCCTGGCCTCTCTTCACCCTCAGCTGAAGGCCTGCCCCCCTCAGCCACACCTCGCTCATGGGGTGGGGGCAGCTACGGTCTCTAACCAAGCCCCTCCCTGTTCCTATCGCTCCCTCTCCACTGACTGGACACAGCAGTTTCAGTGCAATTCAAAGCTAACTTCTCATGCCAACGGCGAGGAGCAGGGCACGCTCCCTCCCGCCTGCTGCTCAGGCACTCAGCCATCCCCTCTTGCACCAGCACCTGAGAAGGACTCGCAGGCAGGGACTGGTCCAGCAGCTTCAGGGAGGGGCTGTGACCTGGCTGTGCCTGGGCGCAGCCTCAGCGGGCTAGAAGGAAAATGTGACTGAGGCATCAAGGCTCCATTGCCCAGGCAGGAGACAGCCAATTCCAGTCATGGCCATGGCAGCGGGGAGAGCCCATGTGCCAGCTCCTCCCCCGCAGCGAGTCACTGCCTCTCGCCTTGCCTTTGGCTTTCCAGGTAGACTAGCTCCCCATGGACCCCAGGAGGCTCCTGAGTGGGGTCTCTGCCGCGAGTGTTCGAAGCTGGGGGCCAAACTGAGAACTCAGGCCGTTGTGATGCCCCAGGCTTTGCCCTCAAAGAAGGTCCCATCCCCCCATGATGCCCAGGGACCTCCTTCCACAACACAATCATGCTCCCCCTTTGGCCAGCAATGAACAGTGCTGACATGTAAGCGCCATCATTATGCTCCAGGGGCAACACCCTTGGGAATGAACAGGCTCAGCTTGCACAGAGCAACTGTGCCGGGGTCTTTGCTCACTCTGGCAGACATCACTGCTCTGGTGACACTCTGGTCACATTTTTTGGGGGCATCTTATAGCCATGAGGGCTAGAGACGTCATTCTGGTTTTGAGGAGAGCCTGGGACGGCAGCCCCAGGAGAGTCTCACATCCTCAAAGGGCTGTGAATTGGCCTGGGATGGCCCTGGCTCTGGAATCAGGCACTTGAAGGGGCTGTCCACTTGGTGCTGGACTCCTTGCATCACACCAGCTTCGTCGCCCTGCCCTGCGTCCCTTGTCTGATGCTTTCAGATGCTGCACTTCCCAGAGTGAATGCATAGTGCCCAGGAAGTTTGCACAGACACATGCATGAGGCGGGGTTACTTGGCACAGCACTGCTGACTCCCCGGGTGCCTGGCAGCCCACACTGGCCAGACGCAGCCACCCGCAACAAAGACGTCTCCGTGATACAGCACAAGCAGTAGTGCCAGATGTTTCACATCTATGAGCTCTGCCTGTGATGTCACTGAACCCAAACAAGAGACAGGGAAACTGAGGCATGGATACGCGCTGGGACTCACTCAGCATCACAGAGAAAGCCTGTGGCCAAGCCAGAAATAGAAGCCACAAGTCCTAGCTCCCAGGCCTCCCTGCTCGAAGCCACTAGACCTCACTGAGCTGGAAACAGACCCCAGGAGTCCTGCCTCCCACTCACCTCATTAACCCACTAAACCTACTCGCAGGGGTGACTCAGTCACAGTGTGGGAGCACCTGCTTGGGGAGCAGCTGTTTGATAATGGGCTCTCCAATCTAGCAGACAAAGATCTAACGGGCTGTAAAGGCTGGTAGCTGAAGATAGACAAATCCAGAGTGGGAAAAAAAGGCACAAATCTGTAGCAGAGATTGATCGTTGGAACAATTTCCCACCAGCTGCTGTGAGTTCTCCAGCACCGGCAACTTTTACATCAAAACTGGATGCTGTTAGAAAAAGGTCTGTTCTGCTTTCACTGGGAATGAATTCAGAGAAGTTCTAGGCAGGAGCTCACACTCTGATCACACTGGTCCTTTCGACTCTCTCAATTCCAGCTCTCACCCTCCTGGGAAAGGCTCTCAGCCCAGAAGGTGCGGGGGAGTGGGAGGGTGGAAGCACCTATTCCTAGCTCAGCAAAGCAGCTGCACAAGAGGGTGGATGAGGATGGTGCTATTTCCACTGCTCTGCCTAGTGCCTTACGCCCTGCATCAGTTTCCCAGCCCCCAGCCCAGTTGCTATGGGCAAGATGCTACAGGGCTCTGCCGGAGAGCCTCTCTGCTAAGGAGCTGGGCAGCAGTGACACAGATGGGGCCTGAAAGCCTTTCACACCTCTGGGCAGGGACAGCAAGACACCTGGTGCTGGGACAGCATGTTTGCCTTTGGGCTCCCACTTCTTTGGGCTCCCCAGCATGGTCCTGCTGTGAAAACGGAGGCCACAGAGGGGCAGCGCTGGGGCTGCCATCCCCAGAACTGAGAGGAAGACTCATGAGCTTCAGCCCTGGAACCTATTAAAATGCTGGGCCCTGCACAGGGAGAGCCCATTGACTGCAAGGAGCTCCCGTAAAAAATCTCCACTCCCTCCACAGGGAAGGCAGGACTAGAGGGGCCCAGGCTGGTAGCTACTGCTCAGCTGGACTCCGCAATGCCTCTGCAACTTCTCAAATGGCCCACAGATCTGAGGTCAGAGCAGTCCTCTTTGCCCCACACCTCCGCCCCTCCCAGTCCCAGGGGAGAGGGCCCCACCCAAGTCTCCAAAGAAGGAGACAACCTTAGAAATCATGTTTGGATTATTTAATGAATGACCCTTGCTTGCTGTTTTGTTGCCTTGGGTTCTAAAGCCTTTCGCTTATGCTCAAGTCACATTTTCAAACTTTTTTCTCCACAACCAGGAGTCTCAGAAGCTCACGGCTATTCTACCCCTGAACTTCCCACAAACAGCGCTGCTACTGTCTCTCAACCTGCAGCCCCCGACTGCCGCACCCCTAGAATGCCCCCCAGCTCTGCTAGTGCCTCCCGATCCTGGGCCACTGCCTCCAGCTAAGCCTGTGCTAGACTTTCCAATCCCAGCGCTACTAATGCACCTTAGTCCCGGCCTGGCCTTTGCCATTTCATTCTCGAGCTCTCCCTTGACACACAATCCCTGCGGCTCTTTCTTCCCAAAAGGGGACTGCAGGCCAAGGGAGCTGAGAAGCTGCTGTAAGGCAATCACAGGACAGCTGCCTGGGTGAGGCCATTAGCCCTGTGAACTGTGCCAGGATTTTACACCTCTCTGCCCCTGGGTGCTGAACCCCTAGGTCAACACAGCTATGCCAGCGCCATGCTGTGCCATTACCATGCCATGGCCATGCCAGTGCCATGATGTGCTGTGCCAGCCCTGCCTCTGCCACCAACTTCCCACAGAAATCCCAAGGGGGCTGGTCACAGAGCCCGCCCCCGCTGAACAAGAGTGAAAAAGGCTCAAGCCCTGGAGTTTCAGCAGCGCCACGTGGGCGGCGTTAGTTCAGTCTAGACCCTGACCCGCGGTTCACAGGCGCATTGTGCTGCGCTAGCGGCTCGGCACCGCCCGCAGCCCCGGGCCGGGCCGGGCCACGTGCTGCTCTCAGCCCAGTCACTCGCCGCTCTGGGCTCACTGGTGTGGGCAGCCCGGGGCTGCTCTGCGGAGCTTGAGTGATGCCGCCCCGCCCGCCGGACAGCCCTGGGCGGGGGCGCTGGGAGCACCCGGGGCTGCTGGTCAGGCCAGGCTGGGGCAGTCAAAGGGAAGCACCGGTCAGAATCCACAAGGTGCACTTGAGGGAAGCTGTCATGGGGGGGGGGGAGGGAAGCTGTCCTAACACCCCCCCCCCACACACACACATACGCTGTAAGTGCTCCGAACACCCGGGCAGACAACGTACACCGCCACATCTCGCACTCCCCCCCCCCCCCGGCACAGCACCCCGACACCCCTACCACCCCGCACCCCCCCCCACGGCACAGCACCCCTAACACCTCGCACACACCCCACCCGGCACCGCACCCCAGACACCCCTACCACCCCTCACCCGCCTGGCACGGCATCCCAGACACCCCTATCACCCTGCCCCACGCAGCCCTCATCATACACCCGCACCCCCACTCCCCACCCAATTTCCTCTCCCCCACAGCACCCCATATATCCCTACCACCCCGCACTACACCCCCCCCACACACCCCGCATCATCCCCACCCGCCACAGCACCCCAGACACCCCTACTACCCCGCCCCACGCACCCCCACAACACCCCGCCATACACCCGAACCCCCACTCCCCGCCCAACATCCCCACCTCCCACAGCACCCCAGACGCCCCTTACCACCACGCACCCCAACACTCAGCGACCCCCACAAGACCGCGACTCGGAGCCGGAGCCTCCCGCCCCCAGTTACTGGGCCCGGACGGGCAGCTCCTGCCCGGCAGCCTTTCCCTGCGGCAGGCCGGTGAGAGTCCCCGGCCGGGCCGGGGGCGCTGGCAGCCCCGCGCAGGGGGGTCGGTGCGTGCGCCCTGCCGCGGCCGCTGCCCGCACGGTGGCTCCCCTCGCCACGGAGCCGCCCGACGAACAAAGCTCCGCTCCGGACCCACCTGCTCGGCCGCCTCGGGGTCCAGATGCGGCTCCAGCAGCGGGACGGTGAACTGGATCTTGCGGGGGCTGTTGGGCTCCATGGCCGGGCGCGCAGGCGGCTCCAGCTCGGCGCGCCCGGAGACACAGGCAAGCAGCGGCGGACGCGCCCCGCGCTCGCCCCTGCCAGACTCCGCTCAGCCCTGCTCCGGCAGCTGGCGAAGCCGCGGGTGCCTATTGGCTGGCCGGGCGCGGCCCGCCGCCCCCCTCCCCCTGACACTCTCTTCCCGGAGCGTTAACCCTCCGCCTCCCGGCCCCGCAGCGCCCGAGGGACGGGCCGCTCCGCGCGATGGGCGGGGGGAAGAGGGTGCGGAGCATCTCCGAGGGGGCGCTCATCGCTCCGGCGTGCGTGCGCGATGTAAGGGGTCGGCCGGAGCAGACGGGTCAGATCCCGTTCCGAGATGGCGCAGGGTGGAGGATCAGGCCCTACCGCCTCCGGTTCATCCTCCGCTTCTTCCCATCGCGGGATACCTCGGCGGAGGCGGTGGCCTAGCAGGGAAGAGCAGGGACCTGCAGCGGGGCAAGAGCCGGGTAGTACCGCAGCCTCAGAGCCAGGGGGGACAGCAACCCCAGAGGTCCCAAAGCGGGGGGGAGGGCAGCAATCCCGGAGTGTGTGTGGAGGGGAGACAGCAGTTCCAGAGCTGGGGGGCAGTAGCCACAGAAGGGGAGGCAGCAGCTCCAGAGTGTGGGGAGGAGACAGCTGCCGGGGGGGGGGGGGGTGTGCAGCCCTAGAGCGGGGAACAGAGCTCTGGAGCCGGAGGGAAAGTAGCCCCAGAATGGGCTGGGCAGCCACAGAGCCAATGTGACAATAGCTCCAGAGCTGGGGGACACCCCAGAGTTGGGTGACAGCAGCTCCAGAGCTTGGGTAGCAATAGCTCCAGAGTTGGGCAGGCAGCACCCCAAAATCAGGGTAACAGCAACCCAAGAGTTGGGGGGGGCATTAGCCCCAGAACTGGTGGAGGACAGCAGCCCCAGAGCTGGGGAGCAGGAACAGCAGCCCCAGGACTGCCCTGAGAAGTCAAGTGCTGTTTTTGGACAATTTTTTTAAATGCTGTGTTGGATCAAATCCAGCCAGTGTTTTTCTCTGATTTTTTACCTTCAAAGGGTCAGATTTTGTTTTGAAATTCTACCAAATTATTGAAAAAAGCAAAGGCCAAATACACCCAATCCAAAACAAACAATGGACACCCCTTAGTTTGAAGTTGAACAAACCACCTCTTTCAACCAAAATGCATTAGGGGGAGGTGGAGGTTTTGGTTTGGCCACCAAACTGAAAAATCCATTATTGGTGAGTCCCGCTGGCATCCTGGGACATCCTCATCCAAGCCAGGCCAGGCCAGTCTATTCTCTCCTAGCTACAGTGCAGCCCCCATTATTGCAGTGTCCTAGCACTCTCCAGTCACATGGTATGTCACACAATCATAGAAGATGAGGGGTGGAAGAGACAACCCTTTGCTCAAACCAGGACCAGCCCCAACTAAATCATCCCAGCCAGGGCTTTGTCAAGATGAGCCGTAAAAACTTCTACTGCTGGAGATTCTGCCACCTCCCTAGGTAACCCATTCCAGTGCTTCACCTAGGGAAATAGTTTTTCATACTATCTAACCTAGACCTCCCCCAGTGCAACTTGAGACCATTGCTCCTTGATCTGCCATCTGCCACCAGTGAAATGAGCCTGGCTGCTTCCTTTTTGGACCATGTCACCACCCAGTTTCAGGTCCCCCTTCATTCTTCTCTTCTGAAGATTAAATAAGCCCAGTTCCCTCAGCTTCCCCTCATAAGTCCTGTGTCCCAGCCCCCTAATCATTTTTGTTGCCTCCACTGGACTCTCTCCAATTTGTCAACATCTTTTCAGTAGCAGGGGGTCTCAAACCAGGATGTGATATCCCAGTTGTGGCTGCACCGGTGCCAAATAGAGGTGGATAACCACTTCTGTCAATCTGCTGCCAATGCTTCTACTAATGCCCCCCAATATGCCGTTAGCCTTCTTGGCTACCAGGGCACACTGTTGACTCATATCCAGCTTCTTGTCCACACTAATCCCCAGGTCCTTTTCTGCCAAACTGCCTCTTAGCCAGTTGGTCTCCAGCCTGTAGCAGGGCTTGGGATTCTTCCGTCCCAAGTGCAGGACTTCACCCTTGTCCTTGATGAACCTCATCAGATTTCTTTTGGCTCAATCCTCCAATTTGTCCAGGTCACTCTGGACTCTATCCCTACCTCTCCCCCTAACTTACGGTATGTCTACACTAGCCCCCTAGTTCGAACTCGGGAGGCTAATGTAGGCATTCGAACTTGCAAATGAAGCCTGGGATTTAAATATCCCAGGCTTTATTTGCATCTTTCCGTCCGGGTGCCATTTTTAAATCACCTTAGTCCGAACTAACTGCCCGCGGCTACACGCGGCAGTCAAACGTTAACTCGAACTAAGTCCTTAGTTCAAGTTAACTGTTACACCTCATGAGTGAAAAAGATTTCCTTTAAAAACTGGAGGTCAAAGGCTTACTGAGGGAAACAGAAAGGTGCACAGCTCTGGTGCGTCGAAGTGTAAAAGTATAATTAGGCAGGCTGAAAGGAAACAGCAACTAGCAAAGGACACAAAACTAACACCAGTTTCTTTGAAGTCCATCTGACACAGGAAGCCTGCCAAGCATAGGGTGGGCCTATTTGAAACCCTAGGGGTGGGCGGGCGTCAGCCTGCCCACTTCTCAAAGCCCCTCCCCCAGCCTTGCAGGAGGGATGACTAGACCCAGGGCCCAACTAATGTCGGGGGACAAATAATAACAAAACAGGGTCAAGGGGTGCGGGTCACAGATTTAAAATGAGGGAACCGGATGGGGACACCGAGCAGAGGACCCCGGACAGTGCCCACTGCTCCCTGAAGCTGTCGATGGAGCCAGTGGACGCGGCCCAGAGGAACTCTGCCCGGATACGTGCCACTAGGGAGGAACGGAAGTAGGCCCCGCAGTGGCAGAGAACCCCCTCATCTGGCACTAGATGACTGAGGTGCTAAAGCAGCACTGAAAGAAGGCAAGGCAGCTGCGGAGAAGCGACATGAATTCTTTCTACCCCTCATCACTGCAGAAGGTGTGAGGGAGGAGTCCACGCCCAAGCCGGTCTGTTCAGACGACCGACCTGATGCGCTGTCCCACACTGGGGTGTCAGTAGAGGAGCTTTTGCAGCAGACTGATACATTTGTGCAGTGATAAGCCAGGGGACCAGATGGCAGGGCTGTAACTAGGGCGGGGTGAGAAGGGCAGCCTCCCAGTATAGGGCAGTGCAGGATTGGGCCAGCCAGTGTCGGCCCCTCCCTCTGCAGGTTTGGACCCAGCAGCGTCAGCCTCAGAGTCCGTGGCGTAGTTTTTTTGGGGAGGAGGGGGGCATTTCCCTCCTGCCCTCCCTGCAGCAACTCCCAGAGGTAGGAGCACAGGAGATGATCTGGAGTTGCTTCTCCCCTCCTGCCTCTGCAGCAGGCTGCTGCCGCCTCCTGGGTCCTAGTGCAGGCTGTGTTGTGTGCTGGGTGCCCTATAGAGCCCATCCTGTTTTCTGTACAATGGTGAGTGCTGGGGAGGGGGGGATAGGGCGGGCAAGGGGGGCTGTAACAAGGGACTTGGAGGGATGGGGGAAGAGGCAGGGAGAAGGAAGGGGTTTGGATGGAGCAGGAGTAAGAGAAGGGGATTGGAGAATGGGGGCAGCAGGTGCTGGTGCCCCTCAGCAGTAGCATCTGGGGCTCCTGCATTAAGCCAGTCCATCCCCCGAGCACTGGCAGCCCATCTCCCCTGGGTGCTCCTGCATCAGGTACGCCCCCAGCCCCCCAACTATTCTTCCCTGTGCATAGACAGCCCTGCAGCACGCCCTAAATGTCCCCTTCATCTCCTCCTCCCTCCAGCAGTGTCTTCTCTGTGGGAACTTGAACTGTGGTAATCTGAGGAGTTGCTCTCTTCTCAAGGCGTTGGCTCCCCTGGGTGGACGAGATGAGTCCACCCTGCCAGCAGCTGCCTACTCCTGGCGCATAGCTGGGCACTGGACTTGCATGGCATAGCTCACAGCTCGGGCTGTGTGAACGAGAGGCCAGCAGCCACAGGGCTGGGCCAGGGCAGCCAATAGGAGTAAGGGAAGGCAGAAATCGGGGAGGGGCACATGACCCTGTGTGCCACCTCACACATTGCCTCTAGAGGGCACACGCGTGATTGCTTTCCCTGGGCGCTACCATGCTTAGCTGTGGCTCTGCCAGCAGAATGAAAGTGCAGAACTACTAGCGGTGGGATGTAATCTACTGCTCTACACAGGCTCTGGACCAGGTGACTGGCAGCTAATGCCATGCTGATTTTTTAAAAGGCTCCAGAGGCGATCCCAGCAATTACAGGCTCAGAAGCCTCACTTCGGCACCTGTTGCCTGTCCAGGGTAGGGGGATCTGAGAGCAGACCCGGCCCATGTCCCTGCTCCCTGGGATCCCCGCCATGGCACCTCAGAGCTGCCTGTGTGGTGGCTGGGCTGTGGCTCTGAGGCCCTGTCCCCTGACTGGAGCTGGGTGAGGGAAAGAGTCACGTGAACAGCTATAGGGAGCTGGGGACCCTCCATTTGCACTGGGCAGGTCTTCAAGGAGAAGAGGGTGGGGTCACAAAGGTTTCATGGGGAGCCTGGCTCCCCCACTTTTCAGAAGGCTCCACTGCCCTTTGCTCTGACCCCTGGCCCGTGATGGTCCTTGGTGCTGCCAGGCCGGGCTGAGCCACTGCCCTCTGGCCAGCGATGGCACTGCCCAGACTGGGCTCCATATTTTCAAAAGTGGTCAGTGATTGGGTGTCTCTGTTTTGGGGCACCCTGCTCGAGGTGCCCAAAGTCCATTTTAATGTCGGTCTCCTTGTTGCTGATGCCTCAGGAGTGAACCAGGGGTGAAAGTAACTTACATTCTTACAGCTACTGTTGTATTGAACCCCTTGGGGGACTCAGGGCAGGAGATTGGGGTGTGTGTGATATGACAGTATCTGTAAGAAATTAAGAGTGGAGTGGAGTGCGGTGCAAGGGACTCAGGGAAGGGGGTGGGATTGTGGGGAGGGGGTGCAGGAGTCAGGTCTGTGGGGGGGGTGCAGGAGACAGGGTTGGGGGCTGTGGGGAGGGGATCAGGGCAGAGAGTTGGGGTGTGGGGGATGCAGGAGACGGGTTTGGGATTTGAGGAGGAGCTCAGGGCAGGAGGCTGGGGGTGCAGGAGTCAGGGCTGGGAGCTGTGTGGGAGGGCTCAGGGCAGAGGATTGGGGTGTGTGTGGAGAGGTGAAAGAATTGCGTCTGGGAGTGTGGAGGGCAGGGCAGGGGGTTAGGGTTTGTGGGGTGCAGGAATCAGGACAGGGGTTGGGGAGTGAGGAGAGTGCAGGGGTGTGTGGACACCCTTTAGGGAGGGTGGAGGGCTGAAGCCCCCCCATTTCTATCGTGCTGCTTGTTGTTCCCCTCTGTCACGCCCAGGGAGTGAGAGGGAAGTGCAGAGCATGGGTCACTCACTCCTCGGCCCTCTGCCCCCAGCCAGGAGGGAGAGGAAGGCAGGGATGCTCTGAGCTTTCCTCTGGCTCCCTGACAGCCACGGGATGGGAACAGCAAGCAACAGGCAGTGCTGGTAGGAATGGGGGGGAGCCTCAGCCCCCTGCCCTCCCTAAAGGACGCCCTGGGGAAGGGTCTCAGGGCTGGCGCCATCCCAGACCAGTGCAGGGGCACCCCCAGCCCCTGTCACCTGCCTGCTGCTTAGTGCAGCAGCCTGCAGGTGAGCCCCAGGGGCCCGGCTGGGAGTGCGCCCACTGCATCCTGCAGCGGAGCACCTCAGCCAGGGCGCCCAGCCTACTTTCACATGTGGTGTTACCTGTCGGGTGGGCAGGTGCGCTGTTTGCTGGCCGTGCCCCAGTCATTCTGCTTGGCAGCAGGTCTGAGCCCAGTGCCCAGCTGGCTGCATGGTTGGGGAATCCAAGCCCTGCCCCTCTCTGCCTCTTTTTCTGCTGCTTTTCCAGGAGGAAAAGAAAAGCACCGTGGCTGAGCGGCCAGTGGGCTCCGTGTGCTCCATGCCTCCATTGTGGGGAGGGAGGGCAGCCCAGAAGGGAGCAGTTCTCTGTGTTAACCATTACAGAGATCCCAGCCACACTGCTGCTGCATCACGCAGGCCCATGGCACCATCAGCCTCTCGCTTCAGGCTCTTTTCTGCCCCTTCCTCACAGGAGCCCCATTTCCTGCAGCCGGTGTCCTCCTTAAGGGGGCATCCTGGGCTGACGTCAAGCCAGCACAGGCCTGCAGAAGTTCAGTCCGTTCCTGCTACGCAGGCACGGCCCCTGCAGCTCTCTTGGGGCCCAGTCTCTGGCCCTGCAGATGATTTCTGCCTTACACGGGGTCACTGAGAGATGCTCGGACTTGGGCACAGAGATCACAGCAGATCTAGGAATTAACTTGGACTGAGGGAAGCCCCGCCTGCCACTTTATGCCCACGCTCATCCTCCTCCACAGCCTCTGTGAGAGCAACCCCTTGGAGCCGTCGCCCTTCAGCCCCCGCTTTGCAGCTTAGTTCATTCCAAGGGAGGTAGGACTTAGGCTGCCGATTGCTGGATGAGGACCGCGGGAGGGGGAGCTACTTAACATGTGTCCTGGCATGTGCGAGGGAGTGTCTGACAAGCAGCTCCAGGCTGTGCTGCTGATTGCTCCCTGCTTTGATCTGTGCCCAGAACCAAAAGAACAGCTGTGTGACACTCCCCCCACAGGGAGGCCTGGCAGGCATCTCATTAATCACTGTGGATTGCTCCCAGCCAGGCCCAACAGGGGAGGACTCTTGTCTCTGTCCTGGGGGCTGGGGAGGGGCTCAAAGGGTCACTTCCCCAGTGCAAAGCAAGGCAGCCAGTTCCCCCGCACGCGCGCGTCACCAGCGAATCACAGAGCACTTCACAAAGGAGACCCCGTCACTGATCCCATTTCACAGATGAGGAAACTGAAACCCCCTGGGGGCAGTGTGTCACACAGCCAGCCAGTGGCAGAACTGGGCAGAGAAACCGGGCCTCCTGAGCCCAGAGCTCTATCACTAGGGCATGCTGCCACGCAGAGGGGTGAACCCGCTGCCTCTGCTTTGTGCCTACTCCTACTACACCAGCTACGTCTACATTGCATCCCTCTTGCGCAAAAGCCTATGCAAATGAAACTCGGATTAGCATATTGCTGCACTATATTTGCATAATTAATAAGGGGCTGTTTTTGCTCGAGGCTTTTGCACGAAAAGGAGCCATCTACACAACTCCTTTTTGCGCAAACCCCCCCCTCTTGCGCAAGAGCCATTCTTTCTGAAAAAATGAGGAAGAACGGCTCTTGCGCAAGAGGGTGTTTTTGCACAAAAAGGAACTGTGTAGATGGCTCCTTTTTGCGCGAAAGCCTCTTGTGCAAAAATGGCCCCTAATTTATTATGCAAATGAAGTGTGGCAATATGCTAATCCATGCTTCATTTGCGTAGGCTTTTGCACAAGAGGGGTGCAATGTAGACATAGCCTAAGAATAGAGGATTCAGCTGGAGTCCCGAGCTGGGCTCTCCCCTGCCCAGCCAGCACACTGGGGGAGACAAGCAAGCCCCATTTGTAGGAATTGTGGGAATAAACACAATCTCAACATGGCAGAGTCTAGACATGATCCTTGAATATTCCCAGCTCTGCCATTGATGCAATAGGTGGCCTTGGGCCAGTCTCTTTTTTTCCCAGTGCCTCAGTTTCTTTGTCTGTACAGTGGGTTTAATGGGATAGTTTCATAGAGTTTCAGACCAGAAGGGTCCTTAGTCTGACCTCTTGCGCAACACAGAGCGTTACAGTCCACCCCTTACCCCGGTCCGGAGCCCAATAACTTGGGTTAAAACTAAAACATTTCAGTTCCCAGGAGATTAAACTGTCATGTGCCCCAAGCAGAAAAAAGGAGAGTCCAGGTGCCACCAATGCCTCAGGCCCCTGCAATGGCAGGGAGGGGAGTAGGTGGGATGTGCCCAGACATTCGCTGCTGTGGAGGGTGGTGACCTTCCCCCTCATGGGTCCCTGCCAAGCTCATCTGGGGGAGAATTCTTCCTGACCCCAAGTCTGGCCACTCTCGGGGTGACCCTGAGCATAAGAGGAAGGAATGTCTGGCTCAGCTCAGGGCTCTGGCCCGTTCCGCCCGGCTAGGGCCAGTCCCTGATGCTGCAGAGGAAGATGAAAACAACAACACAACAGCAACAAAAGCAGCTCTGGCATCCACCTGAGCAGCTGGGCCTGGGGAAGAAATCCCTTCCTGCCTCCGGCTGGAGAGCAGCTGAAGGCCTGAAGAGTGAGACTGGATTGTAGCGAGTATCTTGACATGGCGCTACAAACGAACATGTTGAGAGCAATGCGAGTTCTCCCCACAGCCCAGGAGGTGTGGGATGGATTCAGCTGGTGTAATCCTTCTGCCGGGTAGGCCTGGCAGCAACCAGGACCGGGTTCAATATCTTGGGGTCCATCTCACACAGAACCGGCTCGAGCCCCCACCCAGTAACCTGGGAAATTCACACACCCCTGGGTGCCTCTGAGAGGCAATGCCTCCCCACTCGCAAGCACAGAGTCTGAGTGTAGGAAAGAAACATTTAATGAAACAGAGAGAGAGAAGTCATACGGCATTAACTTGGGAAAATACCACAAACAGAGTTCATAACTCAAACATGAACTAAGCCGCCCCTCCACCCCAGCCAAGAATCACCCTAAGTCCCAAAGTCCGACACCCCAAAAGTCTCTGTCCCTGGTCAGTGCCACCCAGAGTCCAAAGGTCCACCCTCAGGGTTTCACCTCCCAACCCAATGGGATGGGGGGATAGATGGGGGCACCTTACGAGCCACTCCGCCATGCTCCACCAGCTGTCTCGTTCCACGCCACCGGACACTCCCCTGGTCGCCTGCTGCCGCTCCTCGCCTGCCGCCGCTCCTACCAGCTGCACCACGCCGCTGGTCACCGCTCCTCGCCTGCCGCCGCTCCTACCAGCTGCACCACGCCGCTGGTCACCGCTCCTCGCCTGCCGCCGCTCCTACCGGCCAGACCACGCCACTGGCCAGTGATTCCCACCAGCCACTCTGCTGGCCGCCGCCGCTTCGCTGGCTGCAATGGGTCTGGCTCTCAGCCAAAGCAGTGATTTCAGCTCTTAGTGATTTCAACTCTTTAGCCGCCACCTGGACTGGCAAAGGAATCCAGCTTCTACTGGACTAGCAAAAAGACTCCTCATGGAGTCTGCTTTAGGTCTGTCCTTAAAACAAAGGGGGAAAGGGGCAGGTTGGGCCAGTCCTACAGCTCACACCTAGCAGGTGTGAAGCAGGCTGACTCAAGCCCTTTAACCCTTCCCCCCAGCTCCACTCACTCAACTCTGGAAGGGGGGAAGCTTGTTCCTCGAAGACCTCTTACAATGGTGGTGGTGTCTCTCCTGCAAGCACTGGTGGCATGTTTTACAGTTCCCACATTTAGGGGTAGCATGATTTGTGACCCCCATAACAGCCCCAAATTATTTACAATACGCCACATTCCATTCCAACACTGATCCACATTTTCAAACACATTTCCATCCTCCATGAGCTGTATTTACATATCAGCAGTTAACAGTTAATTATCTTGCAGAGCTAAACAATTGGGCTGTGTCTACACTGGCGCGATCTTGCGCAAAAGCGGCCGCTCTTGCGCAAAAACTTGCTGTCTGTCTACACTGGCTGCGTGTTCTTGCGCAAGTAAACTGACGTTCTAATGTATGAAATCAGGGCTTCTTGCGCCAGAACTCTGACGCTCCCGCTCAGGAATAAGCCCTTTTGCGCAACTGTTCTTGCGCAAATGGCCAGTGTAGACAGGCAACATGAATTTCTTGCTCAAGAAAGCCCTATGGCTAAAATGGCCATCAGAGTTTTCTTGCGCAAGAGAGCGTCTACACTGGCAAGGATGCTCTTGCGCAAAAGCACATCTCTTGTGCAAAAGCACATGCCAGTGTAGACGCTCTCTTGCTCAACTACTTTAACGCAAGAATTCTTGCACTAAAGAGTTTTTGCTCAAGATCACGCCAGTGTAGACGTAGCCTTGTAGTGGGCACACCCACCCCAGGGCAGCTCTCTCCTTTTAGCTGGCTGATAGCAAGCAGCAGTTCAGCCCCTGCTTACATCGGCGCAAAGAGTCAGAGAAGGTAACATAACCCAATTACTGTCCAGTGTTCAAGAGTGTTGAAGTCCAGGGGCAGCCTGCTCAGTGCCCTGGCAAATGCACCATTCAAATCCTTTGAGCCTTTCCCCAAAGATACAGAGAATAAAGAACCGGGGAAGCCTTTGAAATATGCCGCGTTCATAAGCTCTTCATTGTCCCCACATCCCTGGTTCTTTTCCCAGGGGGAGTCTCAAAGTCAGCTGGAGCTAGTGCAGGTGGCAGTGTCATCTGGCTCCCACCCTCTGGCCTGGTCTGGCCACAACATCTCTCAGGATCATGACGATGAAGGAGCAGGGTCCCAGGAAACGATGGTGCAGCTCACTCCAGCTGCCAGTTTTTCTCCCAGTCTCTTTCCAAAAAGGAGTGCTGGGTGGACTGGCCTACCCGTTCATCAGTCTGTCCCCCAGCCAGGCCTCATTTCTGACACACCAGTTTTGATTCATTGACTTCTGTCTGGTCCGACACTCCTGTTTGCCAGTCCACACCTGAGCACCGTGAGTTATCCTGGCAGGGCTTTTGTTTGTGCTAATGCCATCTGGCCACCAGGCTTTTGCACCTTTCCCCATCAATAGTTGATGTTACTGCAGGCCTGGGCAAAACACGGCCCCTGGGCCAGATTCGCCCCACCGAGCCACTGGATCTGGTCCGCGGACGCTGCGGGGAGCCCCAGGCAGACTCCCTGCTTGCCTCACCCTGCCTGCACGCTGCTCAGAAAAGCAGCTGCCAGGCCATTTCTCTTTCATAACTGTGAGCCCCGAGGGGAGTGGGGAAGGCTTCAGGTGCTGCCCCCACCCCCAGCACAATCCCACTGGCGGCCAATGGGAGCTGCCTATTTGAATAACAGGCAGCATATGAAGCACCACACGCCACACGTCCCTTCCCCCCCCCCCCGGTCATTATTCACACACGCACGTGGACCTGCAGCCTGTGAAGGAGCAGGGCAGACTGCCTGCCTGAGACACGTGCTGAGCTGCTGTCTAGGAGTCAATCAGGTAAGTCTCCTGGCCAAAGCCTACTTCTGGCACCCCAGCCCCTCCCTTCCCCAACCCTCTTCCCCCCACTCCTGCCCCCCTACTCCACATACCCAAACCCTCTGCCCCCTCCTGCACCCCTATCCCCTTCCAGAACCATCACCCCAATCCCCTGCCCCAGGTCACAACCCCTTCCTGTCCTAGGTCACAACCCAAACCCCTGCACCCCAGTCCAGTGCCCCAGGTCACAACCGCATCCTTCACCCAAACTGCCTCCCAGACCCCATTCTTCTTCCTGTACCCCAATCCCTTACCCCACGGTCTCTTCTGCACCCAACCTTCATCCTAGACCCTGCACCTCCTCCATTAATATCATGGAAGAGTGCAGCCCTCGGCCACATTCCAACATCTTGGAGTGGTCCCCATTGAAAATTATCGCCCACCCCTGTGTTACCGGGTATTGTGACATGTCATGAAATTTCACTTACTTCTCTCAGCTGAGCTCACAATTAGAGCAAATCGGTAGGGGACTCCCAGACTCCAAGGCCCTGCTGAATTATCCATAATGTGAAGTATTGTGCAGACATAATGGGTGATCAGGTACTACAATCTGAGCAGAGTACAAGCTCCTACACACCTGAGAAAGGTAGATCCAGTTCCTCTGGAGACAGTCAGGCTGTGTCTAGACTACACGTCTCTGTCAACAGAGAGATGTAGATTAGGCACGTCAAAATTGCTAAAGAAGCAGAGAATTAAATATCCCTCACTTCATTAGCATAAACATGGCCACCGCTTTTTTTCAAAATGGAGCTTTTTCGAAAAAAAAAAAAAAAAACAAGCAGTCTAGACGCGGATCTGTTGAAAATAAACCCTTTTTTGACAGATCCTGTAAACCTCATTTTTTGAGGAATATAGGATCTGTCGAAAAAGGCTTTATTTTCGACAGATACGCGTCTAGACTGCCGTTTTTTCCCGAAAAAGCTCCGTTTTGAAAAAAAGTGGTGGCCATGTTTATGCTAATGAAGCACGGGATATTTAAATCCTTGCTTCATTAGCAATTTCAACGTGCTTGATTTGTGTCCCTCTGTCAACAGAGGGATGCAGTCTAGATGTAGCCTCAGATAGATGTGTGTGGGGACAGATGTTTCGTAGGGTTAATTCATAAATGTGCTGTAGAAGATTCTTTAATAGAGGTGAAGATTTATAATCCACATTTTCAAACTCAGATAGCTACATCCGCTCTGGGGAGCCTAAGTACATGGCCTGTTTCCAAAGGCGCTGAGACCCCACTGCTCCTGTTGCCTTCAGTGGGGGCCCAGGGTGCAGATCAGCATAAAGCAGAAGGGCGAGTCAGGTGACAGATCAGGATTTCAGTTTGACTTCAGGCACCCTCCTCTGAAAATTTTCATTTGATTTTCAGATTTGATCTCCCCCCACATTAGTCATCCCCCCTCCCCCCGCCCCCAGGGAAGCAGAGACTGGGCTCCAATTAAAGTGGCTAATGGCAGCTTTCCAGCGTGAGAGGGTCAGAAGCCCTGCAGTGGATAAATGACTGACTCCTGCTAATCTCCAGCTGTCTGGGGCTGTGGCAGCAGACTGGAAGTTCAGCCAGAATCCTCCGAATAGATCAAGCAGCAACTGGTGGTAGTTGAAAAAATGTCAGAGGGGAAATGAACCTTCAGTCTGTCTTCTTTATTATCCACAGCACGACGTGCCAGGGGCTGCACACAGACATAGTGCAGGTCCCTGTCCCAGATAGACTTGTCTGACAAAGCAGAAGCCCCACATATGGAGGATGATGTTAAAGACTGATGAAGGAAGATCAATATCTGAACTGAATGCTTTGTCTCCCGCACAGCTCTGTTAGAGTCACTGGAGCAGGGCTGATTTACACCAGCCAGGGCTCTGTCCCAGATATAACAATGGAGAAATCCAAGGGTAACTCCAGCACCATGAAAAGGATGCTCGCATGTCAGATTCTGTGCCCACATGCCATAAAGTGCATAAACATTGGGACCACTCCCCAACGGGTGTGAATGGGCACAGCTCCCTTCATTTCATGGACTTATGCTGATTTAGGCCACCTGAGTTTTTGACCCCATCAATCTGCCTGGGAGAGAAGTGAGGGTGACCGCTAAGACTTTGCAATGGGTGCTGGGTAAGGTGTTAAGGGGAAGAGTTACAGGGAGAGGGGGTCAGGTTTCAGGTAAAGTGGGCTTGTGTTCCCGGGAGCTCACTTGATTCCACTACAGTTCACAAGCTCATGTTCTTTGCCAGGCAAGGCAGCACCAGGGATCTGTAGGCCCCATGCAGCATGTTCTTGCATTTGTCTATTGGTGCACACAGCTTCCACACTGGTGCAAACCAGCCCCATATCAGTGGAATCCATATCCCCAGCCAATTCTGTTTGTCATTTGTCAATAGCTGCTACCCCATTTCCAAAACTTCCAGCCATCCAGTCAGGAAGCAGGAACAGAACTGCCTGACCTAGGTAGCTAATCCCACGATGTGTATAGCAAATGTTCTAAGCAGATGGTTTGCGACTGACTCACAGTCAGGCTGAAGATTGAGTATCCAACCCACCTGGCAAATACTGACACAGAACGATCCAGATCCCTGACGTTGGGTGTGGGATCCCAGGAGAGGGCTGCCTTTGCACTCCCTGGTCCTGTGGTCCCCAGTGTCTCTAGAGCAGTGTTTCTCAACCAGTGGTGCCCTTAGGGGTACTCGAGAAAAGTCTGGGGGGTATATCAACCCAACTGAAATGTGGAGAAAACTGAATTTTTGTTCTAAGTTTTACAGCGCTTTATTATTTTTGTACTTTTTATACCCAAAAATTTCATCATCTGCCCAGCTATGATTAAGTTGTTTAAACAAATGTGTTGCAATGGTAGAAAAAAATTGTGTGTGTCTGAAAACTGTAGGTACTGGGAGTACTTATACTTTTTTTTTAAAGGGGGTACTTTATAAAAAAAGGTTGAGAAACACTGCTCTAGAGCAACCCCAGGGCTGTTCTAACTAAGCCTATGTTGTAACAGCAGCATGCCGTCCTGCCCCTAGGAGACACCCAGCTAAACCCTGGGACACTGGAAGCCCCTCAATATGAACAGACAGAGTGCATACTGTATAGTACAGACTACCATCATATCTGGCCTGTCACCCTCATTTCTCCAACACACAGATGTCATAATCTGTACTTAAAAGGTATCATGCAAGGTGTTCTATGTAAACTTGTGACAGGCTAGTCCCAAAAATCAGTGTGGTGTAGGTATGAGGGGTCTATCAAAAATTGCAGATGTGTGCTGGACATATTAGCTTAAAATATGACAATGCATTAGCCCAGCTTGTCTGAGACAAAGGAATGGGTATTTGTCTGATCAGCTTGCTCACAGACCAAGGACAATGCAAGTACATTCACATATAAGGTAAACAAAGCCATCAGGCTAAGAAATGGAGGAGAAGTCTGCTTAATGATCATGACAGGGGACAGAATCTGAACCCCAGGAAAACTTCCTGGCTTGTGAGACAAGGGAATATAAAGTCAAGCAAAAAGCCATTTTGGCGATCCATCACTGAGGTGACTTAGGGTTCAGTGCTCTCTGAGCCTATGAAGGCTGGATCCTCTTGGCTTGGCATGCAGGAGCAGTTGAAAATGGGCTATAGGTGAGAAATTTGCCTAGACAAAAATAATAACTTGATGAAATTAAGCTTTAGTCACTAGAAAGCACCTTTCACTTTGCTTTAGAATCATAGCGCTAGAAGGGACTGTAAGGCTACGTCTATACTGCAAGACTTTTCCACAAGAGGAAATGCAAATGGAGCGCTCATTTGCATATGTCGCACTCACATCTGCATTTCCTCTTTGGATCCCTTTTGCGCAAAAACCCCCTTTTGTGCAAGAGCTGTTCTTCCTCATTTTTTGAGGAATAACGGATCTTGTGAAATAGGGTTTTTTTTTCTGACAAATGGCCACGTCTACATGGGGTTTTTTAACTGTGAAACCTCTTCCGCGAAAAGGATCGGCAGACAATATGCAAATGAGAGCATGATTTGCATATCTTCTGCGGGAAAAAAAACAGCAGTGTAGACATAGCCATAGAGTCCAAATGCTGTGCAACTGGTTTAACACCATCAGTTCGTGCTGACCATCTCGTTGTTGACATGCCGTGGAGGGAAACAGGCAGAAGCTGCTTCAGAATTTCAAGGACTGCTACTGAAGAGGTTGTACAATTGCTGGGTTGTTTCAGAGTATGTGATTGCTTCCTTGCATGATTCAGCTCCATCAACACCAACAAGATTTAGTGTGTGATTGCCACAACTGGAGAAAATAGTTTGGATTTTGCTCAAGGACTGTTTGTATTCCATTGTACTTCCCAGCCATATTGGATCCATTGTCATAGGCCTGGCCAATGCAGACTTGAACATTTAATTTGAAGCCTTCCAGAATTTCTAATACACGAGTGGCAATTTCTTTTCCAGTTTTTTTCATGAAATTATCAAACAAAATGAATCATTCTTCAATTGAAACCTTTGAACTTCCTGCAATTTTAACATATTGAACAACCAAGGTCGTCTGTTCTTTATGAGTTGGATCAATAATAATTGAGTCAATATGAGACTGAAGTTGCATCAATAATCATTGAAAAGTACTTCACATGTTGTATCTCTTCAAGAATTGTTGTTTGCACAAATGTCCCACACAGCTCAATAAACTCATTTTGTATTCTGGTATTCTTGCATGTGTTTTCTGCTCTCTTATGAGTCACAAACACACTTAACATGGCCTGATAAAAGTGGCTCATACTTGCTAAGAAGCTCAGGTATACGAAGAAAGTTTCCATTGGTAGAGTCACAGATACATTGACTGGAACCAAAGAAAGCCAATCCCCATTCAGAAAGAAAAAGAATGACATTCAATATGTGCTCAAGGAGGTTTTTTTCCCTAGTTATCAATTTCTGTGTTTATTTCACACAGGGGTTCAGTTGAACTGTCAGCTAGTGTTGCTCTACTAGCTGATTTCCATGTAACATAGTTATCTTTATGCAATACAGAAGTTTCACGTGCAGGTTTTCAGTCTTTCAACTTCCTCCAACCTCTGCTGATGTTCTAACCAGATAGATCAGACAGTATTGATGCATTTGAAGTGTTGCTGTTAAAAATGAAACAGACTACACAGTGCAGAGCCTGCTTTTCCATGCTCTGGCAGAGGCAGTCTCTTGTGTAGGTCTCTCCATTTGAAGAGTTTTTGTCAGCAGACGAGTGGGAAAAGCATGATTTTCAGTATCTTTTGGTATATTACTTGGAATCTGAAAACAACTAACTTTGAGAAACAACTGCATTTGAGCAACATTGTTCTTATCAAGAAGTCCAATATCAGGTTCTGATACCACTGTTATTACACTGTATCCTATGCTAGTCATAAGTTCTTGCTTTTGCTGTGCAGCTTCTCCGAGGTTCTCATTTTCTGCCTGCACAGTCTCTAAATCGAGCGTAGATTCTGCATCTGTCGCTCCTGTTGGCATTTCTGTGTCTTGATTAATGATCTCCTCATTTTGAGGCAGTGGCATTGAAATGCCATTTGTAGGTATAAAGTTGTCATCATCAGAACTGCAAGTTTCACTGTCAGCATGGTCACCATCTAATGGCTGAGGTGTCTTTTCTACGATAAATGATGTTATTGGCTTTAAACTCTTAACTGCTGCTTCACTCTGTTGCTTTCACCCTCTCTAAGTATGCATCCAGACTACATTCCTCATTTGAAAGAGGAATGCAAATGAGGGAAATCAAAAATGCAAATAAAGTGCTAATTTACAAATCTCACGTTTCATTTGCATAATCTCATCTGATCGCTTTTTCAGAAGAGATTTTTTTCGAAAAAAAAAAGCAGTCTAGACGGGGGTTCTTTTGAAAAAAAACCACCCTTTTTTGAAAGAACCCTGTAAACCTCATTTTTTCAGGAATAAGGGTTCTTTCAAAAAAAAGGGTTTTAATTATGTATACTTCACAATGAATATTAAATAATAATGGTTTAGGGGTGTTATTTACTCAGGCCCTTATAGTCTTATTTAAAAGTCTTGAAATTTCATCTGCTAACATGTTCCTGTTATTAAATTCCTCTAATAACTGTTGTGTTGTTATGAATATGAACATGGTGTGATAGCCAGATTAGATATAAAGTTTATGAAACAGCTGGAATTAAAAGTTTATTATCAGAAAAAAGCCTTTAAAGGTGAATCTAAAACTGGATGAAGAGGTAGCTTACAGCTGAGCCTGATATGGTTGTTGTATATAAAGACACATAAGAAAAAACAAGAATACAAAAATCTCCTATGCAGAGATAAACATCTAATTTAAAGGTTAAACTTACCCTCAGACCAAGCAAAATCACTTTACTTTAACAGAATGAATTATGACTTTCAAAACCTCTAAACGATGCAAAGACGTAAACAGCATTTCATAATGTAGAATCACTAATTACAGAAGTGTCTCCAGTGATGCAGATGAAAACTCGGATGTGACTGAAAAACTGGTGAAGGCCTGAGGTCCCACAATGATTTAAATCAATTTTTTGCAGGTCTATAGAGCTTTTTTTTGTGGTCTCTGCTATAACTGCAAGGTGTATAATAAATAGAAATGACTTGGTGGAAAAATGTCAACATTTGAGGCCTCTTTGTCTCCTGAGACCCAGGTCAAATGGCCCTTCTCCCCTGCCTTCCCCCCCCCCCCGATAGGGTCTGTTCCCAGCGCATCTGTTCCCTTGTCCTACAGTTCTTGCAGTTAGGAAGTTTTTCCTGAGATGAAATTTAAATCTGTTATTCTGTAATTTAAATCCATAGCCTCTTGACTTTCCCTCCGGGGCAAGAGAGAACAACTTTTCTCCCTCTTTGCTGTGGCAGCCTTTCAAGTATCTGAACATCAATATCATATCCCCCCATACCCATCTCCTCTTTTCCAAACTGAACGTACCCAGCTGTTTCAGCCTTTGCTCAGATGGCTGCGTTCTGTCCCTTTGATCATCTTTGTTGCACCCCTCTGGATCCTTCCCAGTTTCTTTCTTGCAGTACATTGGTGACCAATACTGGACACAGTACTCCAGATAAGGACAGTGCTGAGTAAATGGGACTGTCACCTCCTTTGGCTTGCATGCTATACATCCTTAACGCAAACTATAATTGTTTTTGCTCTTTTTGCAACAGCATCACATTGCTGATTCACGTTGAGCTTGGGATCTATCACAACTCCCAGATCCTTCTCAGCAGTGCACTACTGCCAAGACAGATTTCTCCATTCGGTATCTGTGCATTTCGTTTTCCTTCTGATGTATATAGCACCTGACACTTATCTTTGTTGAATTTCATTTTGTTGTCTATAACCCAGTTTGCCAATTTATCAAGTTTCCTTTGAATTTTAGTTCAATCTTTCAAAATCTTGGTAACCTTCCTAGTTCTGTGGAACCTGCAGACTTGATCAGTATGCTCTATACCTACCCCCAGGCCATTAATAAAGATATTAAATAAAGTGGGCCCAGAACAGATCCCTGTGGAACCCCCTTTGGGACCTCCCTCCAATCCAACATCATTCCATTAACAGTTACTCTTTGTTTGTGGTTGTTGAATCAATTATGAATCCACCTAGTAGTGGTAGTTCTGCCAAGCCCGTATTTCTCCAGCTGACTTATCAAAATGTCATGTGGGACTGTGTCCGAAGACTTGCTGAAGTCCAGGGTTATATTATTTTCACCACCTTCCTCCTATCCGCCACAACATCTACCCAGTCAAAGAAGGAAATTAAGCTGGTTTGCCATGGTTTGTTCTTGGTAGATCCATTCCCTGGCTCCTCCTTCCCCCCCTTTAAATGATGGGCACGACATTAGCCCTTCTCTAGTTTTCTGGGACCTCTCTTCTTATGCACAAGTTTTAAAATATTATTGTCAGTGACTCTGAGTTTTCTTCAGTTACGTCCTTCTGTACCCTCAGGTGAACAGCATCAATCCCTGCTGACTTGAATTCATTCAAACTGACCACAACATCTCTGACATGTTCTTTACTTATCCTGGCCTGCATCCCTTCCCCTTTATTGACTATGGTAAATGCACTAGCCATCTGGTCACAGGCTATTTTTATTTTATTTTTGTAACTTATACCTGTTCATTGTTTTTTTATTTATTATCACTCTGTTCTTTGTTAATAAACTTATTCTTGTTTTTATTGCCAAGCCAACTCAGTTCTGTATTTTACAGCAAAGAGAAAGTTTGCAGCTGCACTAGCAGGCTGGGGTGTGCACGGTTTCATTGGCAGCAAGCAACCAGTACGTCTACACAACAACATTATGTTGAAATAAATAGCGCTATTTCGAAATAACTTAGTCCGCATCTACACAGCAGACAGTTATTTTGAAATAATGTTGAAATCCTATCAAGCTGGAGGACTTCTTACTCCAACTCCTGTAACCCTCACTATACAAGGAGGAAGGGAAATCAGAGGAAGAGCGCTCTATTTGAAATGAGTGCTGTGTACATGCTCTCAATTTCGAAATAAGCTACGCAATTGACGTAGCTCAATTTGCATAGTTTATTTCGAGTTAAGCTCTGCTGTGTATATGTGCCCTGGGTGTCCAGTGAGAGGAACTGAGCACTGCAGGGAGCTGTCTCTGGGGGACTCAGGACTGCGGGGGGGAGCTGCTACCTGCCAGGCAGGGTTTGGTCTAGCAGAGGCCCGGGGAGTTTGCTGGTGAGGCTGGCTAGCTAGGATGTCTGGGAGCTCACACATGATTGAACAGCAGCACAGTTCCCCCTTGCTGAGGCTGTGAGGGGGAACATGGTGGTTCGCTGATCTGGGTAGCCCAGGAAGGACATCACACTGTTTACTGGGGGCCAGTTACAGACCTGGGATTTTTCTGTGCGGGTAGGTGCCACTCCGAGGCTGTGTCTAGACTACAAAGTTCTACTGGAAAATGATACGCAAATTGTTCGCAATTTGCGTATTTTTTCCGCTTTTCTTCAGAAAGAGGCTTTTCCGAAAATTGGCCCATCTACACTGGGCCAGTTGTCGGAAAAAACCCTCTTCCGGAACATCCCTTCTTCCTCGTGGGATGTCGAAAAAACACCTAAACATTTTTTTTTTCGGAAAAACAGATGAATTCCTTGGACATGGCAGAGCTTTTCTGGGATACCTCCAGTATCCTGGAAAAACTCTGCAATCTAGACGTACCCAGAGCCCCTTGTTCCACCCAGGTAGCACCTAGGAACCATGTTACAAGCAGGATCTGACCCCTGAATCAGTTAGTAGAAATCAGCATTTCTGAGAAGAAAGCAAACGTCTAAGCTCACAAAAACGGATTTTCCCAGTGAGCCTCTGAGCCAGTTTTCCCCGGAGCGAGGCAGGGCAGCCGGGTGACTAGCAGACAGGCTGGTGAAAGGAGCCTTTCTCTGAGGAAAAGGGGGTGGAAAAATCTGAGCAGATGTTAATCCAGTTAAGAGAGAAGTGCCTTTTAGCACAAACAACCTCCCCACCCCCACGTGCGACTGAGCTGCCGCTCCCCATTCGCACACCTCGGGGGCAGGCTGCGTGTGAGCCTGAGCGTGACGCTCTCTGACACACCATAGCAAACCGCTTTGCCAGGCATGAAATCCCAAGCCTAGCGCAGGCTCCTATGGGATGCTGGGCCCAGCCGCGCTGCGTGCCGTCAGCTAGCTTCCTCCGTGCGCGGGCGCCAGGGCAGGAGGCAGCTTGTCCTCTGCTGGGCAGCAGCAGCAAGGGCTAGTGCAGCCCTGAGGGGCTCTGTGGGCTATGGCGGGGCACAGGCCTGCCCCTTGACTGCCCCACTCCGTCCTGGAGCGACATCTGTCTGTCTGCACCATGAGGACCTCTCTGGGGCAGGGGCCGTGTGTCCAGCCCCCGGTGCAATGGGGCCCTGGTCTCAGTGGGGCGTGAGGCTGCTACTGGGACCCCTGGCCTGGTGTGAAAGGACCCCTGTCTGCAGCTTCACTCTGGGTATTTTGTTTCACCTCAGCCTCACTCAGGGGCTGGAGACCCCCTAGGCTGTTGTGCTGGTGTCAGAGTTTCCCAGTCCCCCGTGTCCCCACCTCGCTCCCAGAGACTCCGTGGGCCGCATCCCCTCAGCCTGGCTGGCACCAGGAAGGGGTAGGGGTGTGCCTGCTGGAGCAGCATAGGGGGAGAGGTTGAGGGGGTGGGGAGCAGCACGACACAGATGGGACCCTTGGTGGCTGTACTGGTGCAGCCCTGACCAGGGACCAGGCCATGCTGGGCACCAACTGGCAGGGATGCAAAGGGGAGGGCACCCCATACACACTCCCATCTTCAGCTGGCTTCCCACAGCCAGCTGGGGACTACAGGAGCATGGCTAATTGTTGGCGCAGTCACTGCTGCTGGCAGCTGGTGTGGCTCTGGCACAGCCCAGGGGTCCGTGTGCTTCGCCTGGGGCAGCGGTCCCAGGCCGGGGTTATGTCACTGAGGGTGACTCTACAGGAGGGGCAGGGCGTGGTGGTCAGGCATAGCACCATTCCCGGAGCCACACAGGCTGCACCTTTGGCCTCTGGCTGGGACCTGGCTCCTGGTTCTGCTCTCTGCCATGCCTCTACGCCTGAGCACGGGTCAGAGACAGTCTCTGAGTGCTGCCCACACATGTGCCAAGACATCCCTGAGCTCGGTGCTGTACGCACACAGCAGGTGCATCCAGCCACAAGGGGCCCAGTGGCTCAGGCAGAGGCGATGATGTGACGACTTGGTTCCAAGGTGCAGCGCTGTAGCAGCTGCCTGCACCACACTGCTGCCCCTGACTGTGTCTGGTGGGTAACTGGGGCACGGGGAGGGGGTCACAAAGCCTTTCACTGTCCCCAGCAGCTGCCTGACCAGCAAAGTCTGAGACGAGGGAAAGTGCCCGGGCCCTGTGTCCGCAGAGGGGAGCTGGGGCGAAGCAGCCTGAGAAGGGGGAGCTGGGGAAGGCCAGGGCTAAGGATGCTGGGGAGGGCGAGGGAGGAGATGGGGGTCTGGCCAGGGCCTGGGTAGCTTAGCTCAGAAGCTCAGTGTAATAGCCCCTGACTGTGCCTGGTGCAGGCGGGTGGGTGGGCTGAAGAGATCAGTGGCTCCCAGCAGGAAAAGTCTTTCCCCTACAGGCCCATGTCCTCTCCCACTACCGGGTGGGCTGGTTGTGCCCTCACTGTGCTTGGCAAAACCTCCCCTCGGGAGGAGCCATGGAGACACAAGTTGTAGTACTGGGCGCTAACCACCTGCCACCACCTCCCCATCCCAGGGGGTCCTTGGAGCCGGTTCTGATCTGTGCAGGGTCATTCCCCTGGGGCATCCATGGAGCCTCGACTGCTCTCCGCTGAAATTGGCGCTGCTCCTCTGGGAGCTATGACGGCCCCACGGGCAGCAGGCCCCCAAGACTCCCTTCCCGGCCCCCTCGAGATGTGCGGAGCTGAGGCTGGTGTGCAGAGGAGGGGCGTTACCCCACCCCAATGACAGCAGAGCCGTGATTGGATGAGATCCCCTAATGGTCTGACTCCTCCCCTCCCCTGGGGTCCATGCTCAGGGCAGTCCCCACTCGCAGGACTCAATGCGACCTGGGACCCCAGGGACCCCTCTGGTGGCTGGGCAGGTGCCGTGGCCGCCCGGCCTCGCCCAGGCTGGCTCTGGTTTGCAGCTGATCCGGATGCTAGAGGGGGGCACGGAGTGGCCAGGCTTTGTGGTCAGAGCTCTGCCCCCAGGGACCTGGCGCTCTGCGTGCTCTCCTCACAGCCTGGCACAGGGGCGGGGCAGGGCAGCATGGTTTGCCTCCAGGGAGGGGGCAGGGAAAGCACAGTCTCTCCTAGTCTCCAGGTGTGGATGGGCAGCAAGACTCAGGCCCCCTTACTCCCTGCTACGGATGTTGAGAACTAGTCGAATAGTCGATTCACACCCCCCTTGCTGCCTCTATTCACCCCCCCTTGCTGCCGTACCGAGCACCATGCAGTGCTGCTGCTTTGAAGTACCCCTTCTCCCCCTGCTTTGCCGCCTCTAGCTGATAGAGGCAGTGGGGGGTGGGGGGTGGGGGGTGGAAACGACTAGTCGACTTGACTATCCGATAAGCAGGAAACAAATCTCGTGTGTCGACTCACTGAGCCTCAGCCCCAGGCCAAAATTTATAGCAAAGGGGGTGTGAGTGGTTCATGGGGCAAGTGGTTCCCAGATGGGCTCCCGTGGCGCCAGAGCAGCTCTGCCTGCTGTGGGTTGCACCAGGTCAGGGGCTTTTCAAAGCATCTTCAGGTGCCCCCGGGCAGCTGGCGAAGGATCTCAGGACTCTTCAGGCTGCCCGACACCGCCCCACGCCGCCGATAGTCTGGCTGAGAGGAAGGGGCCTGCGGAAGTGGGGTGCGGAGCTCAGCAAGGGGCCCAGGGAGGGGGTTAGCTGGGAGGTGGGAGTGTCTCTCCAGTGTGCAGTGAGGGCCCAAGCCGTCACCTGGGGGATCCGCCCCTGCAGGCTGGGGCCAGGGTACTGGGAACACTATCAGAAAGTAAATGTTTGAAGAGAGCCAGGTCAGTTCTGCACACAGGGGCCAGTGGTGTCTGCGGAGCTGGGTGCAAAGGGCAGAGGAAGGAGAACCCTCCCTCTGCAGCTGCCCCCTGCTCCTTCCCCTTTTCCTGGAAGGGGGAGTCATTAACCTGCTGCCAGCATCACGCCGCACCGGACAGCTCGCACAGGACGGGGCTGCCTGGGGACCAGAGACCGGGGGCAGGGTCATGCTCCAGAAGCAGAAAAGCTAGAAATGGCTCTGACCCAAATGACACAGTCCCTGTCCCAGGGGTCACTGGCAGCTGGTCTGTCCATAATGGGCCTACCCGAGCTGCCAGATCCAAACCCCTGCCCCAAACCTGGCCCAATCCAGGACCTCTGCAGGGCTGCCTGGGCATGATGGGGAGCTGCGGGCTGCCATGGAGGGGTAGGGCTGGGTCTATCACACCTGACTGGTCCCAGACCAGACCAGCAGGCCGCCAAAGGCCCGTCAGCCTGACCTTGGCCAGTCTGGGCCTAGAGGGTCAGGCCTGAGGCGGGGCCATGTGGGGAGGACAGGTGAGGCAGCCTGGAGGAGTCCTCACCCACAGCTCCCTCAGCCTCCATCCCCCGCTGCCGATTTTCTTCTTTAAACAGCACTGGATAGGGAGGGCTGGTTTGGCCCCTTTGCTAAACGGAGGCCTGGGCCTGGCTCCGAGACCTGGTCAGGGGCTTTGTCACTGATTCCACCTTGCCACAACATTGCCAAGAGAGGCTGGGGCTGGGTCTCCCATGCCTGAGAGCCGTGGGGAGCTTCCCCTGGGTCTTAGTGCTCAACCGCTCCCCTGTTCCTATCCCTACACTCACTCTTAAAGGGGACATGCTGTTTTAATGCTGTTTTATTTTAATTTTTTTTTTTTGATCAACAACTTTTGTCTCCCCCCCCTTTTTTTTCCCCTTCAACAGAATTTTTTCCCGGTGTTTTTTTTGTGTGTGTGTGGGGGGGGTGTTCAGTATTTTTGTTTCTGGCAACCATCTGGCAACCCTACTCCCTACACACTGCCGAGAGGGCTCACTCAAAGCCATTTAACACTGACGGCCCAGGGCCTCGTTAGCAGGGCCCAGCACTGTGCAGCCTGGCTGGTAATGACAAGTCTGGAGATGAGGGTTTACTGCGGTGGGAACCTCATTCCTCCCTTTTCATTGTAGAGGCTCCTGCCCTCCCCTGCCGGGGCTCTGAGAACTCCTGCTCTCACCGTCCTGTGCGGACTGGGCCCCCCACTGCCTGGAGCAGCCTCCCCAGCTCGGCCCCTGGCTCCTCCACTTTCCTCCCTTGCTCCTGGCCTTCTCACAGCTCCTCTGCCTTTGTCCTGGGGCCTCGCTCAGCCCAGGGATGGGGGAATGTTCATTTCATTGCATCCTAAGAATAGGCAGCACCTGCCCGGTCCCTGCACATCCCCACCTGAGGCTGGGCTGCACAGTGACTCCCCTCTGCTCCCACCCATGGCTGGCCTTACCCATACACATTATACACAGCTGTGTAGAGCATCCACAAATTTGGGACACTGCTGGGTCTTAATGTCCACCCACCCACCTCTTCTTATCCCCGTTCCGTGGCTCTGCTTCCTCTGGAGAGGATCTGGTTAACTTAAAAGTGACAAAGCCTGTCAGAGCTGTTAGCAGACACTGAAACTGTGAACGAGCCATTCGAGTGATAACGAAGCCATTTAACAGGCATGTGCCACGCCCAGGTATGTCCTGTCGGTTTCTGAGTGCACAATGTTAGTCGACAGGACCTGCGTTTAAAATTTGTTTAAAAAATATTTCATTAGTGTGTTGCTGAAGATTAAATCACCTCTCTAAAAAATCATCCTGTCCCCAGCTGCCGCCAGGCATGGGCACCGGTTAATAGAACTGCATAATAATAGACCATAGATCCTAGGGACGTATCTGCTCCCACCCCCAGTCCTCACAGAGCACTGCAGCCACAGCCACAGAACAAAGAGGCAGCTTCTCCAGTGTATAGGACTTGTCCACATTAAGGTGCTATCGGGTTAATTCCAGCAGGTCCCCTTCTGCACTAGCTGACCGTTGTGGGCACTGACTAGCCTCACACGGAAGTTCTGGGGGCCTTCAACTGTAGACACTGATGCAAACAAGTTATGTCTCATGCTCCTGATGTAGTTACCAACCCTACACCTTGTACCTGCTGCCTTGAATAGACCATCTCCATCCATCACCTTGTCCCCCTGTCCTTGTCTCATTTGGGTTGGTGTAGCACTATAGCAGCTTCAGGGAGTGTGCCCGGTTTTTGCTGACTTTGGTTCAGGCCTCTCCATGCACCAGGATCAATCTCTTTGTCTCTACTACAGGAGTTACACACCAGTGGCTTCTGTCTCTGGGCATGGAGAGACTATTAGGATCAATCCCCATTCTGACCGTGATGCAGGAGGGTCAGTCACTGACCTTCTTCCTGAACAGGCATCTGTCACTGTATTTTCTTTCCCCTTAATATACTCAGGTTTCATGTCATGTTCTTAGATTATCATGCTCCACCACAGCAGTTTGGAGTTGGAGCCTGTGATGAATAGGGGAGTGCTGGCCAGCATTCAGTGACTAAAGGGTTAAACTCAGGTAGCTAGGGGGTGTTGGCAGGGAGCTAGGAAAGCCAGTGGAAAAAAGGTGTTGAAATTTAAATGGGAAGATATACCTGCCTACTTTTTTTACTTTGTGTGAGTTTTTTAAGCTAGGAGCTGGGGGAAGCAAGATGAATTGAACCAGGCAGAACTAGCACGCCCACAAGGAATACTGAGCATGAAAATGGTCTAGACCTGGAAATACATGAGTAAATAGAAAAATATATATTCAGTCGTGATTAGGTTCTTTTTCTTTGTTTTGTTGTTTGGTTAAACTTCTTTGTGTTAAATCCATGTGCTCCCCCATTAACTATATCTAAGCTGCACCCAGAGATACCGTTTTTTCTCTGACTTTTAATCCGGTCTTTTCTTAGTTGCTCTGTAACACCTAGCAACCAAGTATGTTTTATCAAGTTTATCTTTTTGTTTTGTTAATAAAATCATCTTTTTAAGTCAATAGTTTGATCCTTATGTCCTGGAATGTAGCAGGAGATCTGTGTGTACATGCCTAAGACGGAGAGGTCAGCTATCAGAGATTGCAGTTTGTTTTCTGTTTTCTTTTCCAAGCTCTCTTGTGGTAAAAGAGCTTGGGGGTACCACTCTGGAAGAAGTCCAAGTGCTTCCTAAGCCTAAGAAGAAAGGTGTTTTTTTTATTCACTTGGCAGTAGCAGCTATCTCCCAAGGCCAGGGAATCTGTGACCTCGTGGAGTTCTTGTAAGCAGAAGCCTAGAGAGGCAAGATATTTAAGGTCTTTTGCGGGCCCCCACCTTCTGCACTCAGAGTGCCAGAGTGGGGAACAGCCTTGACAGAGCCTTTCGTTTTTGTGTAACCAAGTTAATGGCGAATGGGTCAATTAGAACCCAGAATTTTTGGTTAAAGAGACAAAACCAGCATTGGGCACCCTAAGCTAGTGAGTGGGCTGCATGAATGGCCCTGCTTCATCTCAGCAGCTGTAAGACCAAGATCAGGGCTGTCCTTGTGAATTCTGTTGCCCAGTTCTCCTAGGGGAGACTGTGCTCAGAGCTGTGGGGTCAGGAACAGGGCAGGGAGGCTGGTGGGGCAACAAGCAGAAGGAGGAGCAGTGTGGCCCACCAGAGCTGTGCGATGGGGGAGTGAGGCTGTTGGGCCAGGACGTGGAGTGGGAGGGCTGAGGGATTGGGGCTGGCAGGGCTAGAAGCTTGGGCATCTGGGGCCAGGAGGAGGAGCAGCGACCACGGGATTGGACTGCTGGGTCAAGAGACAGAGCAGGGACTGGGGGCTGGGTATTGGGGCTGCTTGAGCTGGCACTGTCCCTGGCTGGTGTTAGGCATATGCAGCATAAGGCATAAATGTAGTGGTGCCCTATGCAGCTGTGTAGTCTGCATAAGCCTAGAGACGGCCCTGATCAAGCCATTCTCCCAGGACAGGGTAGTGTTGCTCACTGTGCTTGCCTAGAATCTGCAGGGGGGGAGGTTGCTGATTGAACAGTAGCCGCACTTTGATTGGATGCAGAGGGAGTGCAGTCACTGTGGTGTGCAATCAGCCCACACCTCACTTCCTGTGCCCTGGCTTTACGTGCGTGTCTCTTCAGTAACACCGGGAGGGAAAAAACCCTGCGGGGATGGAAACCAGCGGAATCTGGCAATCCTGCATGTGGGGCAACCGTAAACAAAAGGTCTCGTGGGCCCACATAGGCCGCAAGTTGCCCACCATTGGTCTTAACTGTTTGATTCCACCTCAGGCCTCTGAAGCTAGGGCCAGGTCTACACTGTGGGAGAAAGTTGACTTAAGATATGCAACTCTAGCTATGTGAGGTCCCACTCAGTCCCGCTGGCCCCACAGTGGGAGGCTCCACTAGTGACCCAGGGTCCTGCTCAGCTGCTGGTCCCAGGGGATCCATCACTGGCCCCGGAATCTTGGCTGCCTGCCCCACATGCAGGGTTCCAGGCTCCTGACCCTGCTGCTGGCCTGTAGATTCCACTTCCTGCCCAGCATTCCTCTCTGCTTCCGGCCCCATGCCCAGGGCCTCCGCTACCAGCATGGGGGCCTGCTCCACCACCAGCCCAGGGGGCTCAACTGCTAGCTGCAGATCCAAGGTGCTGAGGGGGCCAGACAGAGCTGGGGTGTGTGATCAGCAACCCCTGTCCAAGAACTGTTCCAGTGCCACTGGCAGAGAAAGGGTTAAAGAGAGCCTTCAGCTCCCTGGCACTGCCCCACTACACCTGCAGCCACTGCCAGGCCTGGGCGGGGAAGTAAAGGAGAGACCCTGGCTCTGGTCCAGGCTGACTGGTGACCGGGCGACAGGTGGCTCTGCCCCTCTGTGGGAGGAGAGTGTCACTACAAGCCTGAGGGTGGGGCCAGCACCTGGGAGAGCAGAGTGCATCCCCGCCAGGCAGACCCAGTAGCACTCAGCTCTGAGTGCACTGGCCTACCGGGCTGGATAGGCATCGTGAGGCCAGGCCCCTCCCGCCTTACATCCACCCCACTCGGAGGGCCCTGTGAGTGCAGCAGGACACACAACAGGTGCATAAAGGAGCGCTGCTGCAGGCAACACACTGCAGACTGCTCTATGTGGGTCCATCTGCGCTGCACACGAAGGAGCGCTGCTGCAGGCAACACACTGCAGACTGCTCTATGTGGGTCCGTCTGCTCTGCACGCTTATTTTGGAATAAGCTGTTTTGGAAGAAAAACTCTGAAATCGCTGATTTGAAAATAGTGTGTCTATGCTGGAATGCCCATCAAACCAGCGCTGAGCTATTTTGGAACAGAGCCTCCACATGCATTGGATGCTGAGTTGCATTTAAGGCCCCCTCCACCCCGCCCCTGAGCCACTTTGGGCAGGGCATCAGGGCAGCAGTCCCTGAGGCCGTCCAAGGGACTCCCCTGTGTAGCCCTGTCTCAAGCTCCTCTCTTTTGCCTGCTTCCTTGAGGGGCAGCAAACCCATTCCTCTGCCTGCTCTAGTTGCCCTTGCAGACACCACAGCACTTCTGCCACGGAGCTGGACCTGTGGGACAGCAGTTGCCAGCTCCTGGACCTCATGATGCACTTCCTGGTGCAGTTACTGCAGGCTGCCCTCGTGGCACTGAAGAATCTGGACCCGCAGCTCCCTGTGGGTCACCTCCTCGCCTCTCTCCACATGCTGCTCATGCTGCACAGCCCCTCCTACCCTCTCTTGCACACCATGCACCACCACATCTGGCGACTGGACACCAGTTCCGACTGGTGGAACCGGATTGCCATAGAGTGGTGGGATGACCAGCAGTGGCTCCAGAACTTCCTGGAGCTGTGCAAGTGGCAACCAGGAGCAGGTTGCCATTGCTCTGTGGAAGCTCACCACGCTGGACAGCTACTGCTCCATTGGGAACCACGTGGGGAGATCGACTGTAGAGGCTGTGGTCATGCAGGTATGATTCTCTTACCATATAATTGGGAGGGTGGTGAATTACTGGAACGGGGTTCCCTAGGGGAGAAGGTGGTGGTGGAAGCTCCCTCCCCAGAAGGTTTGTCAGTCCCGGCTTCACAAAGCCCTGCTAGGGGATGGGATTAGCTGGAGTTGGGCCTGGTGTGTGGGGGAAGGGAGGCTGGGCTTGGGGACCTCCCGAGGGCCCTGGCAACCCAGTGATTCCCTGTTTGTCTCCTTCTACAGGTGGTGAGGGCCATCAACACCATCCTGCTGCGACATGGGCCCCATCGTCAACGGCTTTGCTGATGAGTGTGGACGGAGTACCCAGCAGGACACCTGTGGGAAACCCTGGAGGTCACTTATTTTGAACCAACCACAACTGCCCCGGCTACACACGCCCTATTTTGAAATAACTATTCTGGTATAGCCATTATCCCTCGTAAAATGAGGGTTACAGAATCTGGAATAAGATGCCTGTTATTTCGAAATTATTTCCAAATAATGAGTTTGCTGTGTAGACGCTCACCTAGTTATTTCGAAATAACGCTGCTGTGTAGACGTGCCCTATGGGTGTGACACAGGGCCAGAAAGGGTTAAGCAACTTCCTGGCTAACTGACCCAGGTTCAACCTTTAGAGACAGCTTAGTAGATAATAGCTGTGTTTTGGGGTGTTTAGCTCCGCAAAGGTTGACAATATAACCAAACGGTTCCTGTCTATTGCTGCACTCTGTTAATTCAGAGATGAAAAGGAGATGAATGGTTTGATGAACTGTGAATGTGGTAATATCGCTGTTCTTACTTCTCTTTGAAGTTTGCAGTAAACTGGCTGAAGATGGGCAATTACCTTATGCTAATGGATGTATCCAATTACAAGTGATGCTTAGGAAATAGGATGTTTACCTAAGGACTGCATGCAGTCAAGAAGCTGGAAAATAAGAATGACTATAAAAGGAACTCTTGGGCCTTGATCCTATCATCTCAAATCTGCTTAAACTTCATCAGGGAAAAAGTTTAATCCTCAAGAAAACTGAGGTCTCCAGTCCCAGGACTATAACATATGGACAAATTCTCAAAGGACTTTTTGCAACTCTGAAGTTTGCCATTCTTTGTATATATTATGATCTTTTAACCAGTTCTCTCTCTTTTTTCTTTTTTCTTTTTAAACAAATGTTAGTTTAGTTTAGTAAGAATTGGCAGTAAGTGTGTATTTGGGTAAGTTCTAGTATATATTATGATCTTTTAACCAGTTCTCTCTTTTTTTTCTTTTTTCTTTTTTTTAACAAATGCTAGTTTAGTTTAGTAAGAATTGGCAGTAAGTGTGTATTTAGGTAAGCTGGGTTGCTTTTAAGGGAATTGTATCTTGGCAGCAAGGTGTAGAAGTGTAACCCTTCTACCCGGAGCAGTTGGCATCCAGAAGGGCTGGGGTCAGTATCTAGGGGGAGTGGGTCTTTCAGCAATGTAACCAAACTGGCCTGAGCCCCCAACCAGTGAACTGGGAAAATTCCAACCTACCCACAGGACACCACTAGAGGCAATTCTTCCCCTCTCGCAAGCACTGAGTCGGAAATAGGAACAGTCTGTTTAATAACAATAATCTAGCATCACTCTATGGAAACAAACATAAACAAAGAAAACCCGTAAACAAGATACCATTGCCCGAGTCTGCAGGGCAGAGTCTTTTGCTTGAAGATCTTTAGTCCAAACCCCCCCCCCCCACTTTGAAAACTCCACTCTCGGCTCTGTCCAGTCAGTATGACCCAGAGTTCATAGGTACATCATCATGACATCTGCACTTGGTGAGAATGTGGCAAGGCCACCTGCATGCTGCTCCTGCCGGCCACCTGTCGCTCACTCCCACCTGTTCCTGCCAGCCTTGTGATGGATTTGACTCTGGGCCAAACCTAGTGATTTCAGCTCTCTGCAATTTCAGCTTCTCAGCGATTCCAGCTCTTGGCCCAAAGCATAGTCCAGCCAAAAGATTCCAGCAGCTACGGGAATAAAATTTTAAAATAATAAACACCTTCTGGAGTCTGTTTTAGTTCTATCATTAGAACAGGGGTGGGGGGGGGGGAGAGAAAAACAGGATAAATCATCCTTACATCTCATGTATGGAGGGCATGCAGCTTGCTGGTTCACAGCTAGGCCCTTCCCCCCAGTTGACTTCACAGAGTTTGGCAGAGGAAGCCTTGTCCATCTGAGGTTCTTTACACTGACAGGGTCTCTCCTTTGAACCTAGTTAAATACAGTCTGACTTTTCTGCATTCATAGACTCATAGACTCATAGGTTGTGTCTAGACTGGTGCGATCTTGTGCCAGAGCTATGCAAATGAGGCTCAGCATGGAATATCGCCGAGCCTCATTTGCATAACCAATGAGCCGCCATTTTTGCGGAAGAGGCTCTTGCACAAGACGGAGCTGTCTACACTGCCCCTTCTTGCGCAAGAAAAACCCTCTTGCGCAAAGCCGTTATGCCTGAAAATAATCAGCATAACGGCTTTGCGCAAGAGGGTTTTTCTTGCGCAAGACGGGGCAGTGTAGACAGCTCCGTCTTGTGCAAGAGCCTCTTCCGCAAAAATGGCGGCTCATTGGTTATGCAAATGAGGCTCGGCGATATTCCACGCTGAGCCTCATTTGCATAGCTCTGGTGCAAGATCGCGCCAGTCTAGACACAGCCATAGACTTTAAGGTCAGAAGGGACCATTTTGATCATCTAGTCTGACCCCCTGCACAATGCAGGCCACAGAATCTCACCCACCCACTGCTAGAACAATCCTCTCACCTATATCTCAGATCTTGAAGTCCTTGAAACGATGGTTCAAAGACCCCAAGATGCAGAGAATCCACCTGCTAGTGACCCGTGCCCCATGCTACAGAGGAAGGCCTCTGCCAATCTACCCTGGAGGAAAATTCCTTCCCGACCCCAAATATGGTGATCAGCTGAACCCTGAGCATGTGGGCAAGACTCACGAGCCAAACACCCAGAAAAAAGTTCTCTATAGTGTAGAAGCAAAGACTTCACTCAGTTTACGCGGCTAAACAGATGGTTTTATTGGCCAATAAAAGCAAAGTGAGCCAAACGTGGTCCCAGCAGAGCCGGGCCCAGTGAGGCTGGCTAATACAATCAATCCTAGTATTTTATACCCTTAACCAAACAAGTCTGATGCCAGGGCATTCCATCAAAACAAACTTCAAAGAGAAATTATCAGCACAGAAAGAAACAGGTTTTTAGGGAGTTTGAGCTTCAGCTCAAAATAGTTCATTAGCACATTCCAACAGCCCATCCTCCTGGCCTTTCTCACATTGGTGAAGGTCAGTTAACTTTCTAGTGTACGTGCAGAAGCGAGAAACTTAAATGGCTTCTGTTATATGAAGTGGCTTCTAGCTAAATATGAAATGGTTTCTACAGTTTTTCTACAATTGCAACTCCTATCTTCCCACCATTCCCAATAACTGCAAGCATTGGTGGTTGTATCTTACAATTCCTGCATTTAGGGTTAACATGGTTTGTGACCCCACAACAGCCAAATTGGTTACAATGGGAAAACACCATTCTAACAATTGAGTACCTAACAGGCCTAAGCAAACTGAGTGAACTGTATTTACATAACCACACCCAGGATTTCTTTCCCATTCCAGGGTGAACTATATTTACATAACAACTGTTGAATACCTAGCAGGCCTAAGCAAACTGAGTGAACATAACCACACCCAGGATTCCTTTCCCATTCCAACTGGCTGTAATGGAAGCATTGATTCAGACCCTGCTACATCAGCTATTTTTTTGGCTAGTTTGGTGGATCTAAATATTAGAATAACCACCAGCTTTGGGGATTGTCTGTCCCATTCTTTGCAGTTTGCCCTACCTGAGCAATCTCAGAGTGGCCCCCTGGGATTGGGCCATGCCCAAAACTGAAGGGACATGGGCTGGAGAAGCAGGGCCAAGTTCCCTCTATCGTACCCCTTAAGGGCTAAGGCCCTGATGGGAGTAGAGGCTGGAAGGTTCTTGGCGTAAGGTCAGGAACCAGGTCCCTCAGCCAGGGAAGCAAGGTGCTGGAAGTCACATGCACTGACAATTGGGTACGTGGATCTCTGAGTACCTTATCACAGTCACTGAATGCAGGCAGTTTTCAGTGATAATAGCCAAGCAGTCTTATGGAAGGTTGGCCCTGCGGTTTGGTCAGAGTACAGGCCAATTGATACTAGTTTCCACTTTCAAGGGATCAGGAGACATTTGGTCACCCCCTACCCAGTGTCCCAAATAAGGAACCTTGGAAGCTCCTCTTTTGCATATGGATGCCTTTATCTCTCAGTCTGTGAACACAATTCCCAGGTACTTTTTGTAATCTGAGCACAGATAACTAATGCTATATCATCAACATTAGTTCCCACAAAGTCTCGTAATCCATTTAACACTTGATTGGTGAGCCTCTGAAAAGTGCCCCACGTCATGAATTAACTCAGATGGCAGCATGTTGAACTTGCATTGTCCCAAGTCAATAATAAAAGTGGATTTTTGCTGTCTAAAGGAACCTGCTAATCACCTTTAACCTATCATGCTCAGGAATTTTGCTTTGCCCAAAGTATGTAATTATAACTGTATGAACAGTTACCAAGAAGATGGCAAGTCAGATATTGCAGGAAGATGAACAACTTGCTGATTATTATATAACAACTTGCCCGATATAGGTACAGTTAACACACAAAGTACTTTACAGATAGGCTGAAAATAGCTGACTAGAAGGCGTTTAACAAGCATGTTGGGGAGTTGTTTAAAGTTTTTCCCCAGAGAAAGAGAAGAGGCCCACACTTCAAAGCAGCTGTGACCAAATCAATGGGCTCTGCATTTATATCAGAGGTTGGAGGAAGAGATCACTTGTGCTGTAAAAATCACCAGCAGGGAAAAGACAGCATGGAGGCTACACCAGACCACCAGCATCCACCCCCGCAGGGAAAGGGACTTTATCTGGGGCTACCTTTCAGCAGAATACATTTCAAAGGGCAGTGGACTATCGAGAGAGGGGGTGTGAATCCCTAAGATATTCCCCTGAGGAGACAAAGGAAACAGGCACTTGTGTTCTGTGAAGGGCCCTGGCCAGACAGTCTGGTCAGCCATGCTGGAGAAATGCCTCTTTGAATAAGGGACTGAAATGAGGTTTTAGTCTCAGGAGGGTATTTTTACCCTGGTTTGCTTGCAGTTGCCTTGCTCTTGGTATCACTTCAGCTGATGCCTTTCTGTTCAATAAGTGTGTATTACTTTCCGTATAAACCAGAACAGAGCTGCAATGGGAACAAGAGGGGCTGTCAGCCCCCAGGTACATGAATGGGTGGCAGGTGTTGTTCCTTTAAGAGAGCAGCAAACTCACTGATATGTATGTGTTCCAGGAGAGGCCGGGACACTGCAGGGAGAGTCTCTGGGGAACTAGCATGCAATGTAGGGTTATGTCTACACAGCAAAGTTATCTCGGGATACCAGAAGTATATTCTGAAATAGCTACCCCGCCTTTTTGGAACGTGTCCGCTATTCCGAAATACGGCGAACGCGCTATTTCGCCATCCCTGTAAACCTCATTCTCCAAGGAGTAAGGGATGGCTCGAAATGGCACTTTATTTTGAAATGTGGTGCCAAATGACGAAATGCGCTATTTCAAAATAGGCTCGAAATAAGCTACACAAATTGCATATCTTCTTTTGAGCTTCAGGTGCTGTGTAGACGCATGCTAGGTTACCTGCGAGGCCAGGCGAAGGGCGGCAGAGCCTCGAGCAGCTGGCTAGTGAGGCAGCCAGCAGAGCAGACACGCAGACCAATCCCCAGCAAAGTTCTCTCATGTAGACGCCACACTAATACAGTAGCTCCCAGTTCTGGGTGTCCTGAACAGCACGTCACTAACCACGAATACAGGGGTGGGCAATAATTTTTCCAGGGGGGCCATTTCAGGAATTTTGACTGTGGTTGTGGGCTGTCCCCCGCCCCCAAGGGGCAGGGCCTTGGGCGGAAAGGGGCTGTTCCCTCTAGGCGCGGCCAGCCCCTCGTGGGAGAGGAGACTTTGTGTGCTCCCCCACGCCAAGCCCTGACTGGGCTGGGAGCAGGGGAGCATGTGAAGACTCTTGCCCCCTGACCCCACCCTGACAGTGGCATGTGGCTCCTAGAGGGAACCACCAGCCATTTGGAACAGCTGGCAGTTCCCTCTGGTGCCGCACTCCCCTGGCAGGGGGAGGAGACTTCGCACGCTCCCCCGTCTCAAGGTCTCGATTGGCCTGGGGGCAGGGGAGTGGCAGGGACCCAGGCAGCCGTGGGTTGGATCAAACGGCTTGGTGGGCCTGTGGGCCCTGTCTTGCCCATCCCGGCACTAACATGTCATCGGTTCTAGGCATAGGATATGCAACAGGAACTGAGAGGGCATCCAGCTTTCTACAACCAACACAAAACCTCACCGTCTTATTTGGTTTAGGAGCCAACACAACAGGTGAGGCCCAGACGCAGTCAGATTTATTCCCATATCCAGCAGACTCTGCATTGCTTAGACCAGTGGTCACCAACCAGTAGATGGGGATCTACCAGTAGATCTTGGAGCCTCTGACAGGGGATCCTGACTGGTTTGGCCAAGAGGATATCAAGTGCCAATACTTCAGCTGCCCCTCCCCACTCTGCTGCACATCACCTGCCCTTTGCCTTGGAGCTGTCCCCTCAGGAGCCTTCTGCTTTCTGTGCAGGGCAGGGGAGGGAGAGGAGGGTGCTGATGCCAGGGTGCCCTCTCCCTCTCTATATCCTGTCTCCACAGAGCAGAGAGGGGACACAACAGGACTTGGAGGGAGTTTGCTGGCTGCTTTTGGGAGTGGTGTGGGGCCAAGTCAGGGATGAGCCTGCCTTAGCCCCTCTGCACCACCAACCAGGCGCCACCTGAGGTCAGCAGGGCCCAGCTGGAGCCCACATCCCAAAACTCCTACCCAAGTCATGAACCGCTCCTGCACCCCAAGCCCCTGCCCTAGCCCCCAGTACACCTTCATCCAAACATCTTCTTAGAGCCTGCACCTAGAACTCCCTCCTACCTCCTGCCTGCCTGCCCCAAGCTCAGATTAGACTCCTCTCACACTCCAAATCCCTTAATCAAAGACCAGAGCCTGCACCCCAACCCTCTACCCTTGCCTGGTGAAAGGGAAGGAGGATGGGGGAGGGAGTGAGGATGGAGTGAGCAGGGGCGGGGCCTCGGAGAAGGGGCACAAAGCAGGCAGGACAAGGGTATCTAGGTTTGAGGTAGATCTTGGATTGCACTTAAATTCAAAAAGTGATATCGTGCTTGAAAAGGTTGGAGACCCCTGGCTTAGAGCATCTGTTCCAGTGCTTTCCCAGTGGCTGGATACGCCCTGCTTGGTTCAGGCTGGGGTCCTCGTTATGGACATTGTAGGAGCCCTCCCTGGCATGCTAAAGAACATCTACCAGTGCCTGATGTGTCCTGAAAGAGGTGCCTGGGCTCAAGCAATGGGGTTTGCACTTGTAAGTGATGCAGAAAGCCTGAGGCATGGGGCTATGAACAGCCAAGCCAGGAGATGCCATATAAAGCACTGCCACCTGCTTGTGGCTTTGCAGTGCAGCCGGAATGTCTGCCCTGTCCATCTAGATGAGCTCTACATGTCTCCCTGCGGTCACTTGATGCTCGTGCTGGCATTCAGCCATCAAATCAAGGCACTGTGTGCCAGGTCTATATAATCATGACTGGTGTGGAGAAAGTGAATAAAGGAGAGTTATGTACCCCTTCCCATAGCACAAGAAGTGTGTGTGGGGGGGTCACCAAATAAAATTAATAGGTAGCAAGTTTAAAATAAACAAAAGGAAGTATTTCATCTGTGGAACTCCTTGCTAGAGGATGTTATGAAGGCTAAGAGTATAATGGGGTTGAAAAAAGAGCTAGATAAATTCATGAAGGACAGGTCCATCAATTTTTGGGGTGGGTCAAAAGCTGAGAATGGGCAACAGGAGATGGAGCTCTTGATGATCAAGTGTCTAAAAGGAGGAGGGAGAAAATTATTCTCCTTAATCTCTGATGATACAACAAGATACAATGGGCTTAAATTGCAGCAAGGGAGGTTTAAGTTGGACATTAGGAAAAACTTTCTAACTTTAAGGTAGTTATGCACTGGAATAAGTTGCCTAGGGAGGCTGTGGAATCTCCATCAGTGGAAATTTTAAAGAGCAGGTTACACAAACACCTGTTGGGGATGGAGCTTGGTCTTGCCTGGGATTTGATGATTCTATAATGAATACGGGCAGAAGGGGGTGTGAACTTGGATTCCCCTTGCTTAGGGCAATTGTTTCTCATCTCTTCTGTGGAGTTACACGAAAAACACTTTATTGGACTGTCCTGTGGTAGAGGTCTGTGAAGGGCTATGAACCAGCTATTGATTTGCTAGTGCTCCCTGTAAGCAGGCGCGTCGCACACCCTATGGGCGCGTCGCACACCCTATGGGCGCGCCGCCCTGGGGTCCTGGTCTGGGTCCTATTGCCCGCCCAAGCCCGGCTATTTCCCCCAAAACCAGTACAACGGCTGCCTTAAGGCGGGATCAGCATCTTTAATGTAGTTACTAGTTCTCCAGATAAAACAATAGTCGCCCCTTTCCGCATCCCGCTTCACACCAGCGAGACAGGAGGTAGGGGGACCCGGGCCCGCCCACTCCTCCGGGTCCCGGCCCAGGGCCCTAAGAGAGGTGAGATCATTCTCTCTCTTCTCCCTATGGTCGATGGGGACACTGCCCGAAACACGTCGACCCACAAGCTCCACGCCCTGCCCTGGGCCACTTCCTACTCACCCCCTTCCCTGCTTTCTTCCTTCCTCGCCCAACCCCCAGCGCGCGGCCCATTACATCACGACCGCCCCGGCGTCGGACCTACTCCCCCACCTTCCTCCTGTGCACTGCTCCAGCCCCACTCACCTCTCCTGCTTCCCCCGCTTTGACCAGTGGTGGGTCCCTTTTGAAGACCACGCCGCAACGTCGCCCCGGCTGTACGGAGCGCATGCCGGCCCGTCGCACGCTCTCCCTCCCCTTATGTGAGTGAGGGGCAGGCTTGCCGCGGCCACTCACCTCGGCAGTGTATGCGTGGGCGTCTTGCCCCGGCGCCGTCGCCCCTGCCTCCTCCGGCGCAATCTCTGGCCCCGGCACATGGAGCGCGGCAGCTCTGCCACAAGCCATGCCTGTGCCGGCTCTCTGTAGCCCCACCGCCGTGCAGGTCTCCTCCCGTGCGGCCTCTGTCCTGGGAGTGCGGAGCCCATCGGCTCCGTCACACTCCCCACCACACAACATTTTCCAGGGACAAACCAGGGGTGTGTTCTGCCCTTCTCTTTGGGCTTTCTCTCCCTGCACAGCCTTGCCTGTACATACAAGTCAGCTCATTCAGCAGCAGCTTTGACGGACCCTGGACGTTTCTCTCACACAATGATTAGTGCAATGAAATCTACCAGTTTACCCTCAGTGGCTGCCCTTTTATTCTTAATCTGCTTTTTCCACCAACCCACCATTTTATCCATAAATTCCCTATGGCTTCATTTACCAGCTTGCCTAAGGTGCCTGAACCTGAAACAACACATTTCTCGTGTAATCTGAAATCATTTTAACAGAGACATTATAAAAACATCACATTTCTTTGTGTCATACACATCTCACCCACTGCACCCCTCTAATGCTTTACCCCAATGGCGAGAGGAAGCATTTTCCTTGCTTGTAAGTGGGGCACAATTTGTCCCAGCTGCTTGGGGGTGGGAAGGATAGATTATTGCTTGCGTGTTTTCTATCTGCACTGTCAGCATCTTGAATTGGTGCCTCTCCTCACACTCCAGCACATCCAGCTCCGGGGTTCAGAGTGTGTTGCTTCTTGCTGCCCGTTTTCTGCCTCCCTCTGCTTTCTTTTGTTCTATTTCCTCACTTGAAATAAACTAGCAGAAAATAATGAAACTGACCTTTCTGTCTGTTTCTAGTCTTCTCACTCATGAATCTCTTTAGGCTATAATTTGTCAGTGCTTTGAAGTGTGAACCTTAGTCAACCCACAAACTGTGTGCAAATCCTTTCCAACTATGCCACCCTGATGCTTCCCGAATGGTAAGACACACCATTCTTTTTCTCCTTTCACGAAAGAGTGGCAGCTCTCTCCCACCTAGTCTGCAAGCCAAACAAAACCCTTGGCCCCTCACCAGTCCTTCCCTGGCTTTGCAGATTAATCCAGAGTATGCATCATTTCCCAAGTGCCCCAAAAGTGCCTTCCTGGAGCATCCCACCCTAGACCCAGGATACTCTGAGAAATTATCCTGTCCTCTAGCTCCAGAGAGACAACACACACAGCCACCTGTTGGGAAGCAGAGTAATCACACCGTACTTGCCTAGAGCAGCAGTGGGATGCATTGACAATAAGTTTATTACAAAAGAAGAGCTGTTGGCAACACTAAGCAGAGGTAATAGAAACAGGGAATGGATATGAATGCAATAAAAATATAACACACACGTAAAGACTAGCTACAGCCCTAGCAGTCTCCAAGCTTGGTCTACAGCAGTTTTCTTACCCACTATTACTTTTCAGGGTCACCAGCCCACGTAGCTGGGGATCCACCGTTCCGGGGCAAAGAGCGCTGTCTTGTCACGTTGCCTTCTACTTTCCATTGTCTTTGTCTTGAGAGTCAGGGTGGCCCCTTGGGGTCCAGACTGCAGGGTGCCCTCCAGAGCGCTGGTGCCAGGCTGGTTCCTAATCCCCCTGGTAACTGGTGTGGACCTCAAATGAAAATGAGCTGCCCATCGCCTCTGGCGTCCTCATGCTCAATTTACACCAGAGACCCAGACCAGGGGAGCTGTCAGCCTCCGCAGGCTGCCAGGCAAGATGTGTGTGGAGTCAGCTCCGGCCCCCGGAAGGCAGGAGCGGTGGGGATGAGGCCACTAGCCCTCAGCATGCACCGATTGTGGCACATCCTGCCCCGCCTCCCTCCGCCGTCAGCACCCCCCCCCCCCCAGCAGCTCTAAGAGCCGCCCGGAGAGTGCTCTGCAACACACTCCAGCAGTGACTTAGCAGCAGCAGCAGCTGGGAGCTCCAGGCCCCTTTGAATCACCAGGCCCTGGGGCAATTGCCCTCTGTTCCCCCCTCGACAGGCCTGACCCAGACAAAGGGCCAAAGCAACATTCCTTTGTCTAGCAGAAACTCCACCAGGGCCAGCTCTAGGTTTTTTGCCACCCCAAGAAAAAAACTTTTTGGCAGCCTCTCCCCCTTTTTTGTTGGCTTTTACACGTTTGCACTTTGCAATGGTTTTTTTTGTTTTGTTTTGGGTTTTTTTTAACTGTTTAAAATTAAAAAAAAATGAAAACAGAAAATTTATAGTTAGTGAAATACAACAATTTCCTACTAGTGTACTCATTTAATTTTAACAAAATCACAATTACAAACATCATGGAGAGGAGGGGAACGGAGAGGGCAGGAGCAGGAGCTCAAGGGGGGGTGTCTCGGGGAAGGGAGGGGGGAGATCTTGGCTTGCCCTGACATTTACAGCGTGATCTTGGGTGGGAAGAGGCTGGAGACCCCTGGCTGAGAGGCAAAAGGGAAGCTGCGGCGTCTGTTCCCACTGCCCAGCCAAGAGAGACGCTGTCGGTAGGGTTGCCAGGTGTCCGGTATTGTACCGGACTGTCCAGTATTTGCACGCTCTGTCCAGTAACACAAATCAGAAAATACTGGACACGTGCAATGTCCGGTATTTTCTGATTTTTCCGGCTGCCCCGTTCCACCTGACCCCCCCACGACCAGCCCTGCTTCCCGTTGACCCCCCATCTCCCCCAGCCAGCCCTGTTGCCGCCCCCCCCCGTTAGCTGTTTCCAGGCCCCCCCCTTCCCGGCCAGCACCGCTCCCTTCCTGGCCAGCCATCCCCCCAGTGAAGCATGTTTGGGGTTGGTTGTTTGTTTAAATGATTACCTGGTAACTGCTAGCAGTGATCCGGGTTCTCGGAGGTTGTGTGTGGGGTTTTCTTTGGCTCAACAACTTTGGTCCCTCCCCCCCCCCTTTTTTTTCCTTCAACAAAATTTTTTCCCAGTGGTTTTTTTTTTGGGGGGGGGGTATTCGGTATTTTTCTTTCAGCCATCTGGCAACCCTAGCTGTCGGAGGCCGATGTACAAGCAGTGGAACAGAAGGCCCGTGACATGGGCCTGGGAACTGACTGCGGGAAAGCTCTCTCTGCCCAAAGCAGGCTCAGCCCCCTTCTTCCCACCCTCTGCGTGCGCCCCCGTCTCTCAGCGCTGTGCGGGTCCTGCAGCTGCCGAACCATTGGAACAGCCAGGTCACGTGACCCATTTCAAATGGCAATAAGCATGCGGCTCCTCCGGGCGGTTGCCAGCGAAGCGGGGCAGGGCGTTCGCACACAGGCTGGCTGGCGGGAGGGCGGAGTCTGGGTGCGGGTGTGGGGAAGGGGATAATCTGTTTTACTTTTTAAAAATATTCATCCTGCTGCGTTTCCCAGGGTGCCCTGCACAGGAGGTCCGGATCCTCCCTTTGGGGAAGCCCCATTCAGACTCCCCCGCTCTTAGTGGCATTGGAAGATATAGGCCCGACAGTGCAAGAGATCGGGTAAGTGACGCCTTCTCCTTAGGGGTGTTAATCAGCAGTGCCCACGGGAGCCTTGGGGCCGGGCATTGCCAAGGGCAGCTGCTTACCTGGAAATGCTGCCCCTGGAAATGTGCCACCCCAAGCAACCGCTTGATTTGCTGGTGCCTAGAGCCGGCCCTGCACTCCGCAAAACCTGTTGTAGGCCAGTGTCTCCAGCACAGAGCCCTAACCCCTTTGAACGATGTTAATGCCCTGTTACTCCTCATGATGTGAGGGCTGCTGTGCAAACGTACCCTGTGGCTACATCTACACTGCACAGTTATTTCAGAATAAGCTATTCTGGAATAGTTATTCTGAAATAGCTTATTTCGAAATAGCACGTCTACACTACAGGAAAGCCTCAAAATTAATATGAAGCAGGCTTCCCTAATGTAGATGAGCTATCTCGATTTAGAGCCCCAGGAGGAATAACTTAGAATGGCCCCGGTGAGGGGCTATTTCGAAACAGAAGTGGAGCATCTACACACGCCTTATTTCGAAATAGCTATTTCACAATAGGTGTTATTCTCCATAGAATGAGGTTTACAGAAGTCAGAATAAGCTGTCCGTTATTTCAAAATTATTTCAGAATAACAGAGTTGCTGTGTGGATGCTCACATTGTTATTTTGCAATAATGGCCGCTATTCCAAAATAACTTTGCTGTGCAGATGTACCCTACGAGAGCAGTGCACTAGGTGCGCGAGCGTCTCAGACCTGGCAGGAGTCACAGAGCAGTGGCCCTCTGCCAGATTGCTCAGGGGGTCTATGAGGGTCTCAGCTGTCCCTGCTCACCCACAGAGACCAAACCGCAGAAGGCGCCTGCCAGTCCCAGTATCCCAAGACCTTCGCTGTCACCAGGCTGATGGCAGAGGTCCCTGGGAGTTCAGAGCAGCGTGAAAGGATGTGCAGAGAGCTGGGTAGGCTGGCCCCCTCTGTGCCTGATGAGACCCGCTGGACCAATAGGACCAGGGTCTGGCGGGCCGAGGGGATGAGCCTTGGACCTTGGTGAAGTAATGTGAATTCAACGAAGTTATGAAAGAAATCAGACAAGTCCAGGCCAGGCCCAGCCCCTCAAAACGGGGCCCAGTCCAGGTGAGATAGGTTGGGTCAAGCAAGGGAAAGAGGGTTTCTGGGGAAAGATTTTCTACTACAAGACCCAGCCCCAGCTGCAGCCCCAGAGCATAAAGGTGCGGGAAGGCCCTTGGTTTGGCGTGATCATGGGCCACATTAAAGATCTGTGTGGACAGAGGCTAAGTTGCTGGGGATTGCTCAAACCTCATCCCACCACAGGCCCTGCCATATTCCATTCCTCCCAGCAAGTCCCCACCCTGCTCCACTTCCACTGAACGCTGAGCTCTCATTATTTTTATCTGTAGGTGCAGGATTGTGCTCAGGTCATACACCTTGCTGGACATTTCTGGAACATAAAACGTGGGACTCGAAGCTCCTTCAAGCCCCCTCTTCCTTCCCCCAAGCCTGGCTGAATCCCAGTGTAGCTGCCCTGGGTTCCAGTGAGCTGGCATGCAGGCCCCACTGAAATGCCTCGTGCACTGCAGGGGCTTCACTCTGTGAGCAGGGTGTGGGGAGGCACTGGGGCGATGGGGCTGCGCCAGCCCTGGAGTGACAGTGGCCACAGCTGCGCAGCTCAGGAGCTTAAATAGGTTGTTGAGAAATTGGTGAGGGGGCAGCAAAGAGCCACAAACGACCTGTGGGCTGGAGAAATGGCCTGACAGGGCGATGCCGAGCGAGCGTATCCCACAGAGCTGGGCCTCGATCCCCAGGTGGGCCCCTTCACCAGGGACTAAAGGGCTTTTTGATCTGGTGGAGAAAGGCAGAACAAGAGCCAGCGGCTGGCAGCGGAAGCCAGGCAGATTCAAGTGAGAAATAAGGCAGAACTGTGTAATGGGGAGGGGATTAACCATAGGAACAAACAAGCTGGGCACTTAGCAGGGAAGCCGCTTCTGTGGTCAGATCCAGGCTGGGGGTCTTTCCGGAAGGGGCGTTAGCCAAACACAAGCCACCGGGCTCAGTGCAGAGGGACCAGGGGACCTTCTCTGGCCTGTGCCCCCACAGAAGGGCAGTCGGGATGCTCTGATTACCCCATCTGGCCTCCTACTGTCCAGAGCTGTAGGAGCCTAGTCAGGTTCCTGGATGCTGTCTGCAAAGTGCACAGCTCAGAATGAGCACTGGAGCCTTCCCCTTTAAATCGGCAGGCCCCAGCTCCACCAACTGCTGGGGGCATGCCTGCTTCCTGCTCGGCTTGTTCCCGTGCCACCGCTGAAGCTGCGCCTGTCTGGCGGCACCAGGAAGCAGGTGCGTCCGACGCCCTTGATAGAGGGTCTGCCGGCCCCTGGCTTTACTGAGCCTCAAATCTCCCTGTGAGACTCAGTCATATTGGGGACATGCTGCCATTGGCTGTCGGAAGTTGCTCTTCATTATCATTAGGAACATGCTGCCTCTGGCTGTCAGATATTGCTCCTCGTTATCGTTAGGAACGTCTAGAGGAACACAGCGAGCTGCTTTGAGGGCACCGGTCACGGGGCTCGCTCCAGTGTCTCCCTCAGCAAACTGGGGCCAAAAGCAGAAGAATTTGAACGTACAGACCCAAGGATACCTGGAACCCTCCCTGCATATCACAAAGCTTCATAGGCCTCAGCAGGTTGATTTACAGCCGCTGGGGATGCAGCCCGGAGATTGCCATATGAATATTGCTCAGCAACTTGCACTGAGTGAAATTCACTGGGGGGAGGGGCACTTTGGAGAGGGGCAGGGGGCAGTTCTGCAGGTAGGTGTACCCCGTGGTCCCATGCAGCTGGTTTGTCAGGCTAAGCCTCCTATTCCAGCCCAGCCTGGCTGGAGGGGGCCTTTTACCTGCATAGAAGCTCACTGCAAGTAGAGTGAACTTCCCCAGACAGGCACAGAGAAGAAGAATGGGCTAGATCCGAAGTGTGTGTGTAAACTGGTGTCACTCCATAGCTGAGCACTGCTATGTTCACACCCACTGAGGGGCTCCTCGCCGTATTTACCAGCCCAGATTCTGCAGTTAGCGCCGGATCCTGTCCCCTTCCTGGCACAAGCAGGGGCTTGATTCACTGGCAACAGGGTGAATGGTGAAACTCTGCCCCAGCCTCGATTTTCAAATCCAGCTGCCCCTTTCAAGCGAGTGCCCCTGAGTGAGGCTGGGTGCTCCGTGGGGTTGGGTGTGTCCCATTGTGCTTTATCGCCACCCTGGGGACAGGTTTGACACAGCTTGTTCACCAGCTCCCATGCTGGGATAACGCCCACTCGCCCTGAATGAGACACAAACGAGAGCGGGGACTCAGGCCACTGGGCCGTGCTAGTCTCTTCTTACAGACACCCATGCACACGCGCGCATGCTCCAGGGCAGTTGTGCATGCCCTGCTCCCTTCACCCTCCCACTCACCTGCTCCTTCTCCCCTGGCCACGGAACAGCGATCTCTGAAGTCCGGAGATGCAAACGATTCGATGTTTTTTGGGATGAGCTTCCAGCCAGCAGAAGTCCAGTTTCCTTTCCTTTTGCCTTTGGTCACCCCCCTTGTTTTTTCCCACTTACTTCCTGTTTGTCCCTAATATAGATAGCAGTATTTTCAGTATCCCTTAACCAATCATTCTACTGAAATGTAACTAACCAACCTGACCTGGATAGGCCACTACTTTCCACATCCTAATGACATGAAATGCTAAGCACCGAGTACTTGGAATACTTAGAGCCCACTCGATTAGCCTCATTTAGCATGGACACTGTAATGGGCAACTTTTTTTTCTCTTTTCTTTCCCTCCCCATCCCCTCTCTTTCTTTGCTATTTATTTGCAACCTGGACCCCTTTACTCCATTCATCTGAAGAAGTGGGCAGTATCCATGAAAGCTCATGATACCATCTGCATTTTTGTTAGTCTCTATGGGTATATCTACACAACGGCATTATTTTGGGATAACGGACATTATCCTGAAATAGCATTGGGCATGTCTTAACAGCAAGCCCATTATTTTGAAATAATTTGAAATAACAGGCAGTTTATTCTGGTTTCTTGTAAATCTCATGGCACGAGGAATAAGGAAGATTCCGGAATAGTGCTCTATTTTGAAAATTGGTGCTATGTAGACTGTGCCAAATTTTGAAATTTTGAAATTGCGTAGCTTATTTTGAGCTACGTGCAACTGTGTAGATGCATTGTAAGATGCTGCAGGACTATTCACTGTTTAAGTTTTTTTCAGTCCTAACATATTTTAACATGGTTGTCTAACCAATTACATCCCACACTTTAATTGGTTTACACCCAGGAAAATGAATTATACAGGAGACAGAAACAATCAAAGAGCCATACAGATGAGCACTAGAGAGATGGGGAGCATAAGGACAAAGCAATAAAGAAATGCAGATTTCCCAACCCCAACTATTGGCAAGTGGCTCCTTGCCAGAAAGGAAGCAGAAACCATCAACCTAAGTTTCAGTGACTGGTTTGGAGTTTTGGGAATTCACCTTTCTTACTGGTTTGGCTTTGCTCTTTCATAGGCCTTTCCAGGCAGGCCCGAATAGCTATGTCCTAACAAGCAGCATCAGCAGGCCAGGAACCTCAGGGATTATAAATCTCCCCTGGGCTTGAGTTGGCTCCATTTGCCAGCCACTGATGGAGGTGGGGGCCAGTTCCTAGGAAGTGGTTTAGGGAAGCGCCGTAAATATTTTTCAGTTGCAGCTACTCCTACCTGTGCAGGGCTACAAAGAGGGAATCAGAGGAGGATCTGTCCCCTCATCTGAAATACTAGTAGTTCTGCTGCTGACATGTGAGCCAGAAGAGAATCCAGCTCCCTGTGCCAGAGCTGGGCGGCAGATGTATAAAGCATTGTCACCAAGGTGTATCGATGGGCTGTTGGGTGTGTGCTAGCAGAGAGAGGGGCATCTGACAAGCCTTTTCCAGCACAGCATCACTTTTAAACAACTTCACCAGAAAGTCCTTGTATGACAAAGGGCTGCTTGAAAGCCAGAGAAGACTTCACAGCCTTTTGCTCAAATGTGGTTTGGATCTTGTTTGTTTGGGGTTTTTTGTCAAAACACAAAATTTTCTCACAGATTTGAAATTGAGGCAAGCCAAGCTGCTCGACTGCTGACCAGTGCTGGGGGAACAAAGGGGGAAATGGTGAATATTTTGTTGTTCTTTATCTAGCTGCCGCTGGCTGTCGGAAGTTGGTTATCACTAGGATCGCCTGCCCAAACACAGCAAGCTGCTTCGTGGGCCTTCGAAATTTCAAAACCAAATTTCACCAAAATGCAAACAACTTTTGACCTGTACCGCAAGGGAACTCACAGGGCTGCCAGGCCCTGGTGTCTGGTTTCTAGTGGCAGGTGATGCCAGTTTGTGGAGCATCCGACAATGTAAAGAGTTGCAGGAAGAATAGAGTAACAGCATGCAAGTCTTGGCTGGCCTCTAGCTGGGCAGAAATCCCTCTGTGGGTAGGACTCTCTGCCGCACAATCTCTGAGTGATATTGCAAACCAGTGGTGGGCAACCTGCGGCCCACTGGGGTTCCCCCTGCAGCCTGCAGACCCCCACATGCCTCTCGCATACTGGGGCAGTGGAGCCCCACACTTCCTGCTCTTCCCCCTCCCTCCACGCACTTTCAGCGCACCACAAATCCGCTAATTTGTGCCCCGGCCCTGCTCCTCGCCCTTCCTCCCAGAGCTGGAACACTGGAATCAGCTGTTTGGAGCTGTTCACTGAGGTGAAGGAGGGCCGCTCATGCAGCCCATTCGCTATTCCAGCTCGCTCATCACAGTTGCAGATGCATGAAATATCTTTGGGACCACTTTGTGCGAAGTGCATGTTTCACTGTGGGCCAGGATTGCATGCAGCTCCACATGGGTGTGTGCAAGGGGCAGAGTTAAGGTGAATCAGTTGGGTTTTAAACAACTTCAGAGGGTGCTGTCTCTGGGAAGGCCCGTTTACACTGGTTCAAACTGGGTTTTGGTGAGACAAAGAAAGGGCTTCTGACGTGTCTGCATGGACTTACAGCCTCCTTCGGATCCAGCCTTGGACAAGACTGTCTGCCCAAGGTCCTTACCAGGCCCCCCGAATCTGAGCAGGGGTGTAGAGCTGCCATGGCGGCCTGGAGTGGCACCTGGAATCCAGGGCACAGCGATGCACCCACCGTTCCAAAAGAGAGGCTGCTCTGCCTTGCCACTTTCTGAGCCGCCCTGTGCACGTGCCTGGCTGCAGGCAAAGCCCCATGCCTGGAGGAGGGTGGGGCATCATGGGGAGACTCTGAGCTAGCACAGTCTGTCATTGCCCGTCCACCCGAATGTCAGGGCTCGCTCCAATGTCCAGCAGCCTCCCAGAGTTACCCAGCAGGGCGAGAGAGTCACACAGCCACTTTGCCAATGGCATTAGTGGCCAAGCTGAGACATCCACAGCCACCATCCTGCTGGAGGCAGGGTGTCAAGCCCAGTGGTTAACAGGAAACAGCTGCTGGATGGACAGATATGGGGACTGGTAAGACTGTAATTAAACCCTGTGGTATGAAACCCTGTCAAATGCCTACAAGGGATGATTGAGTTGGGGTTTGTTCTGCTTTGGGCTGGGGGTTGGACTCGATGCGTCCTGAGTTCTCTGCCAGCCCTGGGATTCTAGGGTCAAGGTCTCCTTCCAACTGAGAAAGAGAACAACACGCCCCTCATTCCCTCGCACACCAAAGCCTAGGCTAGTAGATTTTGTGTGCTCCAGCCCCACAGGGTACAGTGAGGGTGGGGGAGCCCCCAGCCTTGGGGGCCAGATCCAGGCAAACCAGGGACCGCATCTGGCCTCCGGCCGTCGGTTCCCCACTCCTGTTCTAAGGTGTGAAACATAGGATGAAGTTCATGGTGCAAACATCTCTGCTCTGCCTCCAGCACAGGAAGGGCCGGGTGCTGGGTGTCTAGCATCAGCAGACAAACATGCCATTTCCTTTGCTTTGGGGAAATGACTTTGTGGCTTTAAAGGCAGCAGGGATGAATCATAGAATCACAGAACACTAGAACTGGAAGGGACCTTGAGAAGTCATCAAGTCCAGGCCCCTGCCCTCACATCAGGACCAAGCACCGTCTAGACCATCCCTGATACATGCCTATTCAACCTGCTGTTAAATATCTCCAGTGATGGAGATTCCACAACCTCCCTAGGCAATTTATTCCAGCGTTTAACAACCCTGACAGGTAGGAAGTTTTTCCTAATGTCCAGCCTAAACCTCCCTTGCTGCAATTTAAGCCCATTGCTTCTTGTCCTGTCATCAGAGGCCAAGGAGAACAATTTTTCTCTCTCCTCCTTCTAACACCCTTTTAGATACTTGAAAACAACTATCATGTCCCCTCTCAGTCTTCTCTTTTCTAAACTAAACAAGCCCAATTCTTTCAGACTTCACTCACAGGTCATGTTTTCTAGACCTTTAATCATTTTTGTTGTTCTTTTCCTCCAATTTCTCCACATATTTGTTGAAATGTGGTGCCCAGAACTGGACAGAACTCCAAGTGAGACCTAATCACCACAGAGTAGAGTGGAAGAATGACTTCTCGTGTCTTGCTCACAACACTCCTGTTAATGAATCCCAGAATCATGTTTGCTTTTTTTTTGCAACAGTGTCACACTGTTGACTCATATTTAGCTTGTTGTCCACTATGACCCCTATATCTCTTTCAGCAGTACTCCTTCCTAGACAGTCACTTCCCATTTTGTGTGTGTGAAACTGATTGTTCCTTCCTAAGTGGAATACTTTGCATTTGTCCTTATTAAACTTCATCCTATTTACCACAGACCATTTCTCCAGTTTGTCCAGATCATTTTTAATTATGACCCTATTCTCCAAAGCACTTGCAATCCCTCCCAGCTTGGTATTATCTGCAAACTTAATAAGCATATTCTCTATGCCAATATCTAAATAGTTGATGAAGATATTAGATAGAACCGGTCCCAAAACAGAGCCCTGCGGAACCCCACTGGTTATGCCCTTCCAGCATAACTGTGAATCACTAATAACTATTCTCTGAGGGTATGTCTACACTGCAGCGTTAATTCGAGTTATCTTAATTCTAAATAGTTAATTCGAATTAAGCTAATTCGAACTACCGCGTCCACACTGAGTGGACACAGAATCGGATTTAAGGCCGGCTGGAACCAGGTCGGGGTAGGGCATCAGATCAGGAGTGTAAACTTTGTGTGGCTGTTGCTTGAGGCTATCTGAGGCTTGTGCTTAAAGAGACACACGCACACACATCCCAGGCAGCCGATTCTCAGGTGTCCCTGCTTGCTTGCCTGCCTCGTTGAGGGACAGCAAAGCATTTGTGTCTCTGTGTGCTCTGGTTGCCCTCACTTGAGACACTATAGCACTCTGCAACATGGAGCCAGAGCTGCCCCTGGGCACTCTGGTGCGTCTCGTGGACGCGTTGCTATCACCCTGGCTGCACCTGCTGCAGGCTGCCATCCGGGAGGTCCATCAGGGGGCTGTCAGTATCCAGGAAGCCCTGCAGGAGCGCGTCCACCCTGAGGAGCCCTCAGAGCCTCCCTGGTCTGCCCCATTGGGGGCTTGTGCCTCATTCCTCCCTCACGTCCTTCCACTTACCCCTCCCTAACCCCCCTTTCTGATGTCAAATAAAATACACATATTTTCATAAACAAAAACTCTCTTTATTTAACAAAACTGGGGGGGGGGGCGAAATGAAACTCTGGTGAGACTTGGGAAAGAAGGCGGGAGAGGGGAGGAGAGAGGGTGGGAGATGGGAGCGGGACACCTGGGAGGAGGGAGCTGGAAGTGGGAGGCAAGGGGAGGAAGGGGAGAAGCTCAGGGGCGGGGGGAGAAGCTCAGGGGTGGGGGGTCTTACCGGCCCTCCCGTCTCCCAGCACTGCGCGTGTGGGGGCCTTGGCATCCCTGGGGTGGGGGAGCAGGTATGGAGGGTGGGGCAGGTGAGGCGGGGAGGGCGGGGGGGAGGAAGAAGCGGGAGGGGGAGCAGGAGTGGGAGGAGGAGCGATAGCTGGGGCAGCCACAGGGGCTGGAGCGGCAGCAGGCACCAATCTCTGCACCAGGGTCTGCAGGTGGTCGCAGATGGCACGGCCCTGCTCCCGCAGCTCCCTCAAACCCTCCCACCGCAGCTGCAGGTCTTCCTCCACCCAGCGCTCCTGGCAGCGGACCTGCCTGGCACATAGTGCCAGGTGCTGCTGGTGGTACTCCTCCAGGTGCCGGGTCATCCTGCTGGCCCGGGTGCAGGAGGCTGTCCTGGGCGGGGTGCTGAACCCTGCATTCATAGCTGGTGCGGCTGTGGAGAAACAAGAGATGCGCTCAGTTCTCCCTGGGGACACAGTGGGTGAAGCCCAGCCCCCCTCTGCAAGGCGAGGAGGGCAGGTCTCCTCACCATCATGTCCAGCTATCCCCGGGAGTGTGAGCTGGCCCGGGACTGCACCCATGCCCCTGTGCTGTATAAAGTGTGTGTGTGGGGGGGGAGGGGAGATGTGCCCTGCCTCTGCGTAGAGGGGGCTTCTGGAGGGAGGGCATTGTGCAATGTCTCTTCCTGGGGTCAGGAGCATGTCATGTGCCTTCATACATACATGCGTGTGGGTAACAGGCCAGGGCCCCTGTGTGGCAGGCAGCTGGGGCCACATGCCCTGGCTGGCACGGCACATGCACAGGTTGCTGCATGATCTGTGGTCAGCAAAGACCACACGCGCAGTCCCTGGGCTACTCCCCACCCCCACCCCGCATAAGGGGACAGGGATGGCACTCACATGTCGAGGCCTCCCCAGCCTCGGACGACACTGACGACAGGCTTGCTGGGATGGCTTGGGGTTCTGGGGTGTGCGGCAGGCTCCCTCCAGTCTGCTGGCCATCCTCCTCTTCCTCCTCCTCCTCCGTGCCCTGGTCAGGGCCCTCTGCCCCAGGGTCGATGACCACCTGGGGGGCACGGACTGTCTGAGCCCCCAGGATGCGGTCCAGGATGTCAAAATAGGGGAAAGGGTCTGGGTCTGCCCCTGGTTGGGAGCTGCCCACTGTGGCCCTGACATAGGCCTGCCGCAGCTCCTTAATTTTTGTGCGCACCTGCTCCTGGTTGCGCCTGTGGCCTTTGGTGGCCAGGCTGTCGGCCATCCATCGGTAGACAGCCACGTTCCTCCATCTAGTGCAGAGATCATGGACATTGGCGGCCTCCCCCCAAACCTGTATCAGGTCCATGATCTCCGCACTGGACCAGGAAGGCGCCCGCCTTTTCCATCCCCTGGCAGGCTCCTGGGAGCTGCCAGACTGGTCCTGGGGAGCGGTGGAGGGCTGGCTGGCACTGGGTGGCTGGCTCATGCTGGCACCTGGGTCAGGGGCAGCACCTGCGGGCTCTGGGCTGGCAGGCCTGCAGCTGGCACAGGCCCTGTGGCCAAACAGACTCTGCCCCTTTAAGGGCTCCAGGCCTGGGAGCGGAGCAAAAGAGTTGTCCTGGTTTGGCCCAGAGTGGCCACCAGGGGAAACTGGGAAGGGCTGGAGGCCCTCTATTTCGGAATAAGCCTCTACACAGCACTTATTCCGAATTAGCTAATTTGAGTTTGGGAATACTCCTCGTCGAATGAGGTTTACCAAACTCGAATTAAGCACCCCGCTATTTCGAATTTAATTCAAAATAGCGGTTTGCCTGCGTAGACGCTATGAAAGTTAATTCGAAATAACGTCTGTTATTTCAAATTAACTTTGATGTGTAAACATACCCTGAGGCTATGTCTAAACTACACCCCTCTGTCGGCAGAGGGATGTAAATTAGACACATTGAAAGTGCAAATGAAGCGGGGATTTAAATATCCCGCACTTCATTTGCATAATCCCTTCATGGCGCTGTTTCGAGCAAGCGCCATTTTGAAACTGAAACCGCAGTTTAGACACAGTTTTTTCGACAATGGGGCGATTTTTTGAAAGATCCTGAACTCCTTGGTACAGGATCTTTTGAAAAATCTCTCTGCTGGTACAACACTGCATGGCTGGGAGCTGCTTCGCAGGGGCCAGCCCTGCCTGGTGCCTCCCTTAGGGCCAAAGAGCTGCTTCTGGGGGGGGGCGGGCGGGGGGTGTTTCAATGCACAGCACATCAGAGGGCTCCTTGAGGCAGAGCTGGCACTGGGCACAGGCAGGTGAAAGTATCGCTTAGATGAGGCCCCAGAGTAGCTCAATGGTGCCCCATTCATTTTGTACAAGCCTCATTTCCCTGTTTTATTCCAGGGGGGAGGACATTCCTGCTGTGGGTCCCCATGGGCTAGCGCCAGCTCTGCCTTGGGGGACAGAGACTGGACTGGGGGCAGAGGGGTGAGTGCGGGGGAGGAGAGAAGGGAACGATTTCAGGAGGGCGGGGGCCACGGCAGCACATGCCGGGTCACTGCCGCTCTTCCTCTGACTCTCAGGGAACTAGGGAAAGTTCACAGCCAGCTGCATCTTCCTCTGCCCTCCCCTCCGCAGCCAGGAATGAGAGGAAGGCACAAACTGAGCACTTTGCCTCACTCCCTGGCTATGTCTAGACTGGCAAGTTTTTCCGCAAAAGCGGTAGCTTTTGCGCAAAAACTTGACAGCTGTCTACACTGGCAAAAGCACTGACGTTCTAATGTAAGAAATCAGTGCTTCTTGCGCAAATACTTTGATGCTCCCGTTCGGGCAAAAGTCCTTTTGCGCAAAAGCTTTTGCGCAAAAGGGCCAGTGTAGACAGCTCAGATTTGTTTTGCGCAAAAAAGCCCCGATGGCTAAAATGGTGATCGGGGCTTTCTTGCGCAAAAGCGCGTCTAGATTGGCACGGACGCTTTTCCGCAAAAAATGCTTTTGCGGAAAAGCGTCCATGCCAATCTAGACGCTCTTTTCCGCAAATGCTTTTAACGAAAAATCTTTTCCGTTAAAAGCATTTGCGGAAAATCATGCCAGTCTAGACGTAGCCCCTTAGTCAGGGGAAGAGCCAGAGTACACGGAGCTGCAGCCCTCTCCCCCCCCAAAGGGTGCCGGGGGTGGCTAGGGCCTGGGGCAGCCCTGGATGGGGGTGGCAGGTATACCCCAAACCAGCCTCTTTCACCTGTCTCGCTGCCTGCTGCTTAGCAAGGCAGCCTGCAGGAGAGCTCTGGGAGCCCAGCTCGGCTGGGAGCAGCTGGACCCGAGTGCCTGAGCGGGCCAGCTTCTTGCCAGAGCACTGCACCGGGATGCACCGGCTTCCCTTCACCTCTGGTCTCAAGAGGCAAACAGAGGACATCACGGTGTCCTGTTCCGTATCAATAGACGACAGAGGACAGAGTAGCAAAACCCAGGACTGTCCGCTCTAAAAGAGGATGAGTGGCCACCCTATCACCAAGCAAGGCTACACGAATACTCTCCCAGCGGCTCATGAGTTACAGGCAGAGAGGCCCAGCCAGCGACCTGGTCCCAGATGTGCACCCTGAGAAATACGCGTCCTGCACTGCCTACTTTGCTCGCCGTGTGGCCCAAGCTGTATAGCGTGAGCCGTTCCATCAAAGGGTAGTGAACACGCAACCACCTTTGGTAACCTGGCAGCGATTCCCCAGACAGCTCAGCCCAAACCCCGCTGGTTTAGATAAATGTTGAAACAAGGGTATGAACTAGGGCAAGGTAGGTTTTCAGGGGCTGTGAGGGGTAAAGGCATACCCATCAGGGCTGGTGATGGAAGAAAGGAAAAACAAACCCACACACGCTATTTCCAATAGCCCTGCTGTACATGTCACAGGTGTTCTCCCCTCAGCCTGGGACCTGCTTCCACAGTGCCATGGAGCTTCTCTCCGTCTTGCTTCTCCTTCTCCTTATACCCCAACTTTGTGCTGGAAAATCCTTGCTGGGTCCGGGGCGAGGTAGTCCCGTTGCCAGTGTGCTCTGCAAACCGTCCTTCAGGTGCATTTTGTGCTGCCCCGAAGCCATGGGTGGCGGGTATCAGGCAGGGGAAGGTGAAGCCTTGACTCACTGCCTGCCTGACTCCGCCCACACTCCGCCTCCAGCCCCACCCTCTTTCAGCGTGTTTCCCCCAATCTCCCAGAACTCTCTGGGCTTCAGCCTTGGCTGGGGCTGCTGGGACAGGGTGCTGCCTGCGCTCTGGGTCCAGGAGGCAGCCCACATTATGAGGCCAGAGGCCCATCCTCACCATGCTCCAAGGAAGGTTGCAGCTGCGCACTGCCCACTCTCCCCACTGTGCTCCTGCTGGGGCCAAGGAGGCTGGGGGGTGGTGCGGGGTGGTCTGCCCCTATGGGAGGGAGTGCTGGCAGCAGCGGGGCTGGGCACTTTCCTTCCCCAGCCCTAGGTTCAACCACAGCCCATGCACAGAAGCCACAGGTGTGGAAATTGGGGTGCGGGACAGCTGCAGCACCCAGAGGCCTAGCTGCCACATCATGTTCCAGGGGCTGTGCTGCCGGCTTCACCCCAGAGTCCCACCTGCTGTCCTGCACTCCCAGGGCTCTGCTTTAGCCCCCCTGCCCTGGGCCCTGGCTGCTGCTCCTTGCCCTGCTCTGCTCTTGGCCTCAGCTGGGGGAGGAGTAAGGGGCGTGTCAGCACCCCTACTCTTAAAAGTGTTCCCGTGCCACTGGCGGGAGCCACGCGTAAATCTTGTTTACAATTAGTAGTTAATCGTGTTCTGACACTGGGGACCAGCCCTTCGTGTCTCTGAGGGGCTGGTCTGTGGTTACTAGCCAATAGCCCATCATAAGACGGGATTTTCGGGTCTCTCCACCATGTCTCTCTCTCTCTCCTTCTCCTACTGCCTCCCCTTCTCTCTCTCTCCGCTCTCCTCCGCCTCCTGCCTCTCTCTCCATCTCTTTCTTTCTCTTCTCCTCCCCCTCCTGCCTCTCCCGCGGTGGACCACGAAGCCCAAACAGTTGCTTGCGCCACTTGCTCCCGTGTGGCGGCCTGACTGAGTGGCGCAGAAGTCAGCCGAGCGCCTCTGTGGGAGGCGAAGGGGGGCGGGGCAGTGACGTTCATGTCCAGGGGGCGGGGCCTGGAACCGCTGTCACGCCACACAACACTGCCCCACACCCCTTCGCCTCCCGCCATGGCGCTCAGCTGACATCTGCTCCTCTCAGCCGGGCCGCTGCGGGGGAGCAAGTGGAGCAAGCGGCCATTTGGGCTCCCCTGCAGCGGCCCGGCTGAGTGGCACAGAAGTCAGCCGAGCACCACGGCAGGAGGCGAAGGGGGGTGCAAAGGAGGGCGGGGCGGTGATGTACACAGCCAGGCCCCGCCCCCTGGCCGTGTACGTCACTGCCCCGCCCCCTTCCCCTCCCGCTGTGGAGCTTGGCTGACTTCTGTGCCACTCAGCCGGGCTGCCATCGGGGAGCAAGCGGCCGTTTGGGCCCCGCGCTCCCCATGCTGCACGGGGTTGCTGCATGGGGACCACAGCGCCCAAACGGCCACTTGCGCCACTTGCTCCCGCGCGGCAGTCCAGCTGAGCGGCACAGAAGTCAGCTGAGCGCCACGGCAGGAGGCAACAGCACCACCCAGAGGGAACAGACAGCATTTCAGCGTTACAGAGTCACAGACAATGGGCTACTATATATGATTCCCACACTCCCAGTATGTTGCAGTAACAAACACAGCAACATTTCATAAAGTTATGAGCCATCATAAAGGTACGAACCAAGACATCACCTGGCTAGCACACTACAAGTTCTCTTGTCTTTCCTTCTCACCTGCAGTCTGCTGTGAGCTTTCCTCTAGGCTCTTGGGGCTGAGAACTCTGGCTACGGTCACTCACTTGTTCCCTCTCTTTGTGAGCGTAACTGCTCCTCCCTTCTACGCTGCCCTCCCACCTGCTGGTCCCGCCTGCTGCACCCTGTCTTTATTTCCGAGTATCAAAGCTCTTCCTGAGCTCTGGTTTGCCTGTACTGGCTGTTTTTCCCCTCTCATTGGTTTTTGTGTTCACACGCTTCCACTGGCTGCTTTCCTCACCCAGCCGCTGACCTGCGCGGTTCTTCATTCCAGCTGGCATCTGTAAGTCTGGACTTTCCCTTTAGCCTCCTTCCTTCCTTAAGCTGCTTTTTGAAACTCAGCCACAGCTTCTCTCTGCATCTCCAGTGCTCAGCTCTTCCTTCAGCTCTGCCAGGCAGGGCCTCATGCAAACCAAGCACAGCAGGCCAGTGTGCTGGAAGGTGCAAGCATCATGCACCTTTCCAGACCAGCCAGTGCTAATGTCTGTGCAATGCCCACTGTGATCCACAAGCACCTTGCAGTTACTGTGCTTGGGGCATAAGTGGTCTGGTGCCAGAATTGGAGTGTGTGTGCCGTCTAGCGCTCCCCCCACCCCTCGCAGTTTGGGAAGCCCGTCCAAGCAAAGCCATCTGCAATTTCATGCACGATGCCCAGAGTCACAGCTTTTCGGAGGGGGATGCGATTTATGGCCCTGCACACTCCCATCCGCATGAGTTCAACAGCCGACTTTCCCACCAAACTGACTAGCGGCCGAGTGGAAGCTGCCTGGCATAGCCACAGTGCGATTGCCACGTGCGTCTTCACTGGCAGGGCAGCACTCATCCACATGTCCTTGTGCCGCAGGGCAGGGGTGAGCTCAGCACACAGTCCCATGAGGGTGGCTTTCCTCATTCCAAAGCTCTGCAGCCACTGCTCATCATCCCAGGCTTGCATGCCAATGGGATCCCACTTCCCAGGGCTTGTCTCCCGCGCCCAGAAGCAGCGCTCCACTGTGAATGGAACATGGGATCTCGCCTCATACAAATGCTGCACAGACTCCTCCTTGTCACTTTGCAGCTTCATCTTAGTGAGACTGTCATAACCAGGAGTGCTGACCAGCACCTGGTGACTAAGGGGTTAACTCTGTCCCTAGCCAGGTGGTCAGCCAATAACAATGCAGGTAGGAATTTCAAACTGGAAAAGAGAGGGTTTATCTTTCGCTTCTGTGTTTGAGAGGCAGAGCAGTTTCTTCCAAGACTGAGGGAGATGGGAGACACTTCTCTCTCCCAGAACCGACTTCTTAAAATGTGTAAGTCTGGAAAAGTTTAGATAGTCCATCAGGATTTGTTGTTTTTCTTATTTGGGAATTTGGAAATAATGTCTGAGCTGTTAATTGTGTTTTTCTTTTTTCTTTGTAACTAACTTTTAGCCCAGGGGGTTCCCCTGAGTATCTATATCAATTGGTGGCTCTTTCCATCTAGTCACTTTACTATGCTTGTAACTGTAGTTTTGTTTTGGTAATAAAGGATTGTTTTCTTTTCTAATTAACTGGGATTGGTTGATTGTTGTGTCCTTAGGACTCAGCGCCTAATTACAAGGGCAGAGTCCTTGTTGTCTGTGAATTCCCTGTTTTTCCCAACTCCAAGTAAAATGGAGGTTGGGGCAGGGGGAGAGTTTTACCTTAAGGAGGAGATTTCCCAAGTGATCTCTTCCCTAGTTTTTCTTAGAATTAGTTGGGTGGTGGCAGCGGATTTTCCAAAATGCAGGTATTAGGATTTGGGGGAGGGGGGAGTTTTTGTACCAGAGCCTGTAGAGGCAAGGTTTTGGAGTGCTCTTGTGGGCCCCCACTTCTGTATTCATCGTGCCAGAGTGGGGAACAGCCTTCACAGACCTATCGGCATTTCAGCCCCGGCTGTGGATCCATCCTGCAGGCCAAGGAGGCAGCGCGCTCAGCACAGAAGCTGCGAAAAGATGATGCCAAATGCAGATGGAAGCGCAGGGGCTGGGACGGGACCCAGAATGCTCCACACCTCCCCTCTTTGCGGTGGAAGAGGAAGAGGAACTTGGCGGGAAGCTGCCCAGAATGCACTGCTCCGAAAGCTGCTGCAAGTGCCACAGGTGCGTTCCCACAACTGAGCTGGTGGCTGACAGTGTGGACACCCAACAGCATTTCCACTGCAGCGCGCTGGGAGTGGCGCAGTAACTTCCAGCGCTGGACAGTTCCAGTGTAGATGCGGCCTGAGCTGCAGCTACATTGCTCAGTAGCACAAGCCCCAGGAACCCGAGCCAGCTGAACCAGGTGGACAGACCAAATCCACAGGTCTGGATCCCTTGCACCCAGCTTAGTGTGCAGTGGAAACATGCCCCCAGAGACCCAATGGGAGCCCTTGGATCCCACCCCAAAGAGACCATGAGTCATGGGCCTGCCCCTTGGAGGTGACAGGAAAGGGGTCTCAGCAGGAACAGCCTGTGAGCCCATGACAGCCTCCATCCCTTTGCTCTCCTTCTTGCCTTGCCTCCGCCCAGACCATCTACAACATCTCCAGACCACAGCCCCTGCACAGCCTGCAAGTGCCTCCAGAGGCAGCAGGCTCCCAGCCAAGGCAGGCTGCTGGGGCTGGCCCAGACTCACAGGCATGGGGTGGGCGGGGGCCTGCAGCCACCTGCGTCAAACAGCTGCAGCAGCCGCGGCAAGTAAATGAAAGTCCCATCACTTATTCATGCAACAGCGAGGCTCTTTTGGTCTCTGCAAGTCTCCAGCAGGCGGAATTAACTAACTAGGTCAGTGAAGGGGGGGAGGGTGTGGAGTATGGTCTGACTCGCTGGCTCCTCCATCAGCCTGGGAGGAGGGGAGGGCCAGGATGCTGTGCCTGCTCTCTGGACATCCCAGGGGATTTTTCCTCCCACTTGCCCAGTGCACCAGAGACCTGGCTGAGCCACCTTCCTGCTGGGGTCCCTGCAGTGGTGTCGGCTTTTGGGGCGCACTGAGATCCGGGAGCAGGCTGGGAAGATGGTGGCAGCACAGGACCTGCCTGTGTCTGGCAGGAGATTTTGAAGCCCGGAGTGCTGCTCCTTGGGCCCAGCTTCCTTGTGCCAGGGCGATAACGGGCACCGGCCCCACCCTAACATGCACCTTCCGCAGCAAGTGTGCAGTAAGTACCCTGTGCTCACCATATCAGCGGCTCCTGTGGGTCCCACTCTGTGGGGCTGGCTGGGCTTGGCTCCCTGCTCTGGACCTTGTGATCTCCGGGGTCTCAGAACCACTCCAGTTTGGTCCAGCTCCCCTGCTGTGGGAGTGGCATTGCAGCCTGGTGTCTGGGGTCCGAGCCCAGATGGCCCCTGTTGCCGACAGAGAGCACATGGCTGGAGCTGTGCTGTGACCTGTGGAATGGCTTGCGGAGTGGAGTGCCCAGCTCAGCTGTCCCCACAGGGCCGGAGCCGCCGGAGCGGCCTCTGTAGGGTGAGCGCAGGGCAAGCTCTGTGCCGCAGCCTCACATGCCATGTGTCATGTGCTGGTGACCCAATTCTGAGCCGAGACCCCCAGACTGAGAAACCCTGCACCAAACCCACTCCCCTCCCCGTGGCTGGCAGCCATGTCCTGCGCTGATCCCATCAGAGAGCGTCAATTATTGATGAGGAAGGATTCGTGTACAAGCTGCCGTGCTCAGTGCTGGGAAATGGCCCCCCTCCCTCATGTGCCTGCCACGGAGTCTGGGACTGCTCTGTATGAAGCCAGGCAGGGCTCCGGGCAGCCGTGTCCATGGCAAGGGGCCGCTTCGGCTATGGCCCTCCTGGCTGTGACCTCAGAGCATTCAGCCCCCGTTCATGGTGCACTTCTCCTTGGTGGGTCCCTGGGGAGCCAGAGGGCCTGCACCCCAGCTCTGCAGTGAGCCGTGACCCTCAGCTGGTGTGTAGCATGGAGGGTTTATTGCGCAACAGGAACACAGCACAGAACAGAGCTTGTAAGTGCAGGATGAGCAAAGTCCATCATGGGGAACCCGGGCCAGACACCTCGTCGCATCCCGTTCCTGGCTCTCAGGTTACAAAGGGCACTGGCCATCACTTAAGTGCAGGCAGCTGGAGCCACCTCACCCGCCTCAGCAAAAATCACAAACACTTATTCCTATCCCCTAGACATTGGTGCAATGCACAGGGAAACTGAGGCACACACAGTATTCAACAAACCAGGGGGCCTCACATAGGCTCACAGACAACGCACCAAGGGAAACCCCCACTTTGTCCCAGTGCTTCAGCTTCCTGTCCTCTCTCACATGGCGCAGAACTGGAAGGGGCCTCGAGAGGCTGAGTCCAGACCCCTGCCCTCACGGCAGAACCAAGCACCACATGACTCCTCCCTGTTCCACCCTAGCCCGGGACAGGGCCGGGCAATCCCCCTCTGCCTCCTCCCCACCCTGCTCTGCCCCATTCTCCCCCCAAGGCCCCTGCCCCGAATGACACGGCCTGCTGGCAGGCAGCACCAGCGGTTGGTGGGGGAGGGAAGTGGAGCCAGTTGGCCCCAGCTCACTCTGCTGTGCCAGCCACGTCGCTCCGTTTCCTGCTGGCGAGTGCAGGGCGGCCTAGCCACCTCCCCTGAGCAATGCACAACAGTGTCAGAGACAGGCCCCTGGGAAGTGTCTCGAGCTGGGCACCTAGAGTCACTGCCCAGGCAGTGTTTGGGGCCCTCCTGCCAAACCCCCTGTGAAGTGTGAAACTCTGGGGTGTGGAACGGTGTGAGAATAAGCATGGATGCCCTGGTCCCCTGTGTGCACAGGCTCAGTGCCAGGCCCTTGTGCTCTCCCAGTGCCCGGGTGGCTCTTCCAGGGGAGGCTGTGTGGCTCCAGCACTCTCAGGAACTCATTGACACGCTCATTGACACACACAAGTGCATGGACTGACATACCAGCGTGAGCCTGGCTCTGGTCAGCCTAGCCAGCTCAGTCACTTTCCACACAAAGCCAAACTGGAACCAGTTTAAACTAAACTGCATTTAAACACAAATCAGAGTGTCCACACGGGGTCTGCACCAGGTTAGCGAAGCCAGTTTAAGTTAAACCCATTGGTGCAAACTTCTTTTGTGGACAAGGTCTAACATGTGGACAATGCTGCCACATCCCCTGTCGTGCAGGCCTGGTCTTTCCTCAGTGGGAGTCCCTGGCTGGTGAATGGGGAAGGTCGTGGTTCTGTCCCATTGTCCCAGCCTGAGCCCAGGTCCAGGGTGTCCCCCAAGCACTCCTGCACCTTGGCAAGAGTTAGTGTGAGAGGCAAGAGGCTGACACTGCTGGAAAACACCCCACCCTGAGACTGGAGCACCCCAATTTCTGTGGCAGGGTCTCTCTGGCACCTGGGTACTGCTCACATCAGGGTCTCTCCGGGAGAAGTGCCAGGCTGGAAGCAGGATCAAGGCTTGGCCTGATGCTTTATGGAAGATCCAGCCTGATTTACAGGGGCTTTGAACTGGGGAAAGTCTGTTCCAGCTGCCACGTCCCATCTCCACCACAGGCGCAGAACATTGGGACAAACTCACTGCCTTCTCCTATCCCCCGCCTGGCCAGATCACCGTGAAAACATGGAACTAAGAGTTTGGAGAGCTGGGTTTGACTGTCAGCCCTGCCGCCAGCTGCTCCTCCTGGTACTAATGCCGTCTAGCTGGCTGGAGTCAGGGATAAAGGAGCCTTTGGCTAGTGTGCTGAGAGTCACTCAGTGGGCAGCGCCTCGCCGCATGCAAGTCGGCAAAGGAACAATGTAGGTTGAATCTTATGGAGCGATGGATACTACAGCCCCCAACCAAGACATTGGGTTCTAGCTCCCGCTGTGGCACTTCCTTTCCCCAACCTGTGCCTCAATTTCCCCTCTGGGTGAAGCGAAGACAGAGGGCTATATCTGGGCTGTGTGCTATTATTAGCCGCCCCCTCCTGCGTTGGTGGATCATCAAGTTTTCCCGTCTAGGCAGCGGATGTGGGTCAACGTTTGAGGTTTCGTTGTTGATTTTTTTAAGTTTCCTCTTCAAAACAGATCAGCTTCCTCCCTCCCGGCTGACGACAGATGCCTGCGTGGGCCGTCGCGCCTCAGTGCTGTGACGGGACGCCACGCCGGATGGAGCCTCTCTGGAGTTAGACGGCGTTGCACTGGTCAGCCAGTGTCCAGGGTCACACTGGCGCCCCCCAGCCCCGGTAAGTGACGGGCCCTGCTGGGAGGCCCAAACCACTTGCTCTGGGCACCTGTTCTGAGAACCGCATGCTGGGCAAGGGTCGGCTGGCAATGAGGGGGCTGTGGCAGGGGAGGAAGAGGGCGGTTGCAGGGTGGAAGGTGGGAATGGGGCCCAGAGGGAGGATGGTGCAGTGAGTGGGCAGCAGGGTGCACCCAAAGCAACGGGAAATTACCCATAAGGGCGGTTTTGTTTCAGAGTGAAATGAGGAGTGGGGGGCTGGGATTGGGAGGAGAGGGGGCAGGGTGAGGAAGGCGGGGTCCAGCAGGGCAGGCAGTGGGGCTAGGGGAAGGGGGAAGGGCAGGGGGTGGGTGTCAGAACAAGGGTGGGAGCAGGGTGGTGAGGGCAGGGGCAGGCAGTAGAGGCAAGGTGGGGGCAGGGTAGAGTGTGGAAAGGACAGGGTGGGGAGAGCAGGGGGTGAGGGCTGGGTGGAGAGGGGTGGAGCAGGCAGGAGGGGCAGGGTAGGGGGCAGGGTTCAGAGCGGGGAAGGACAGGGGGTGCAGGGCAGGGACTGAGGGCAGAGTGGGGAGGGAAGGGGCAAGCAGGAAGGGAGGGGCAGGGATGAAGCAGGGGAGGTCACAAGGTGGGAGTCAGAGCAGGGAGTGAGGGCAGGATGGGGGACAGGGTTGGGAGCGGGGAAGGGCAGATGGGGGGCAAGGTTGGGGGCAGGGGCTGGGGGCCAGGGTTGGGAGTGGGGGAGGGCAGGGGGTGAGGGCAGGAGATAAGAGCATGGTGGGGAGGGCAGGCCTTGCAGCATTAGTTGTCCAAGAGCCAGGGCTGGTCCCCAGTGACCTTGTCCCATGGGCTCTCCAGCGTGTGGCAGTGCAGGGGTTGGCCCACCTGTGGCAGTGCCTGGGAGACAGGGCACAGCCCCTGGCTCTCTGTGGCTTTGGTACGGTGCCCTGGGAGCCCTGTGCTCTGGGAGGTGCCCACACCAGTGCAATGCCCAATGCGACAGAGCAAAGCCCGTCCCTGCACGACTCCTGGGACTCCCAGCCTGGTGGGAGCCGCGCGACTGCAGGGAGTGGTGGAGCCTCTGCCTGCAGCAGCCAGAAGTTTGACTCTGTGTCAAGGGAGGGGCTCCACTTCCGGCAGTGGCAGGACTGAAGGAGGGTCAATGTCTGGGTGTAGGAGACAAGGGGGGCAGTGTGGGGAGGAGAAGGGGCTCAGTGCTCTGGGAACTGAGGGGGGGCAGTGTGGGGAGGAGAAGGCGCTCAGTGATTTGGAACTGAGGGGGGCAGTGTCTGGGTCTGGGGGCAGCAAGGAGTCAATGCCCCAGCCCCTTGCTGCCTGCTTGTGCGGGGCCAGCCTGGCCTGGGGAGCCACTCTCCTCTCCTGAGCCCTCCCTCCCAGGCAGGGCTGGCGTTGCTGCCTTCCCCCCAAAAGTTCCTTTGTGCTCTGAAAGAGCTCGCCCCCCCTTTGGGGGCAAAACTGGGCATTGGTCCCATTTGCTCTCCCCACGGAGGGTCAGTCGGTTGGTCAAATGCCCAGGTGGACAGGGCTGAACCAAGGAACCATGGTCACCCTGCTCACACTGCCCGGCCTGCACCTCCCTCCGCCTCAGAGACAGTGCGTGCGGCTGACGTCGCCTGGAGGTGATGGGCCTGATCCCTGTGGCCAGAGCCAGAGAGGAGGGGCAGAGTTTCCCAGCAAGCGGGAGGGGAAAAGCAGCTTTACACAGCGGAGTCCCACCACCCCCTGAGGCTCTGAGTGCTGAGGGCTGCAGCCTTCGAGGGAAGGTGGTGACAGCGTGGCCAGTCCTTCAGAGCACTTCCCCTTCCTGAACAGCGCCAGGAGCCCACGGGAAGGGCTGCAGGCTCCGTCTCTTGGTCTCGCCAATGCAGACTGGAGGCCTTTCTCTGGAAGAGGCATGAGGCAAGCCCACGGCAGCGGGCTCAGCACAGCGCAGTGGGTGGCATCCCTTGCCCTGCGCTAAGAGGACTCAGACTGGAGGGTCTAATGTGGATCTGTGAATAACTTCCCCATGGCTCCTGGTGCCGGGGATGCTGCTCTGAGCATGGGCTGTTCACGATGCTCTGGCTGAGCTGTGCGACTGGCACGTGACGGGGCTGCTCCACAAAGTGGCCAGGCCGGCACTTCAGCCCCACCCTCAGGGAGCGCAGGAGGACTCGCGGCACTTCCCAGGCTGCTGCTGTGTGCGCAGACACCATCCCACTTGCATGGGTGCGGGGGGACCCCGTGCAGGTTTGTGCCCCTCCGTGAGCACCAGGGTGGCTGGGAGGAGCCAGTGGAAGTGGAGATGGAGCAGTGACAGGGAGACCTCCGGGGTCGGTCAGAAGAAATCAGACATTTCTGACGCAGCTGGAGGGAGCCTGTGGTGACTCTAGCTCGTCGGCATCCCCTGAGTCATGGGGGGAGGGCTCCCCAACTATGGGTGTCCTGCTTGTCCCTCAGGACCCCCTGGAGAGCACGGGTCACAACCAGACCTCACTGTGGCAGGAGCTAGGAGAGCCAGCCCAGCTCCCGGCACTGGAGGTGGGGCGCGGGGCATGCTGCAGGCCATGGGGCATGGCCACACGTCCACTGGGGTGGGGGTGGGGCATTGGCCCTGGTGGTACAGAGCTGTCTCTCTGCCCGACTGGCCATGGCAGTTCTCCCAGGTGGGTGACAGGTGTTTGGGGGTTGCTCTCCGTGAGTGTCTGGCGGCAGCAGGGCCAGAGCAGTTTCCCCCTCCGCAGGGGGTGGGGCAGAGAGCTCTTCCTCCTGCACTGGCTGCGTACCTCATTCCTGGCAGAGAAGGCTAACTTAGAATGGGGCTGAGACCCTCCCAGCCCAGGAGACACATGGGGGGCTCCCAGGGTCACCACAGGGGCAAGGGCCCAGCAGCACCCAGGAGTCAGAGGAGTGAGGGTATGTCTACACTAGCCCCCTAGTTCAAACTAGGGAGGCTAATGTAGGCATTCCAAGTCGCAAATCAAGCCCGGGATTTAAATATCCTGCGCTTGATTTGCACCTTCCCGGCCGGTCGCCATTTTTGAAATTTACAAGTCCGGACTAACTGCCTGCGTCTATACACGGCAAGGACCCGGTAGTTCGAAATAAAGTCCTAAATCGAACTACCTCTTAAACCTCATTCCAGGAGGACTAACAGGTAGTTTGAACTAGGGCTTTATTTCGAACTACTGGTTCCCTGCCACGTGTAGATGCGGGCAGTTAGTCCAGACTTGTAAATTTAAAAAAAAAAAAAAAAAAAAAAATGGCAACCGGCAGGGAAGATGCAAATCAAGCGCTGGATATTTAAATCCCGGGCTTGATTTGCATCTTCGAATGCCTATATTAGCCTCCCTAGTTCGAACTAAGGGGCTAGTGTAGACATACCCTGAGTGTGGCTGGAATATGATGAGACTGTGCTGCTAACAGCGCCCCCCGGGAGTCTGTTTATAACAAAGGCAGGATGATCAAGATAACAAAAGTCTTGTCATTAAATTACATGAAATTACATTAAATTAGGGAGGTTGGATGATGCTGAAAGCATTCCCGGGCATGCAGTTACAAGATAAGGAACAACAGTGTAGGAATAGAAGCTTCGGGGGTAGCTGAGTTAGTCTCTACAGGATAAACTCAGAAAACAACAAATGGTCTGGTAGCACTTTATAGAGTAACAAAACATGTACATGGTATCATGAGCTTTCGTGGGCACAGCCCACTTCCAAGCTCATGATACCATCATGACAGCATCTACAGAGTAGGAATAGATGGTCCATTCTCCGAATGGAGAGAAGTAAATAGAGGTGTCCCCAGAGGTCTGGGATGAGTGCTGTTCACTGTGTTCCTAAGAAGAGGGGCAAAGAGTGAGGTGGCAAAGTTTGCAGATGATACAAAATTCCTCAGGAGAGTTAAGTGCCAAAAAGACCGCAAAGAGTTACAAAGGAACCTCACAAAACTCAGGGGGGAGGGGACTTGGCAACAAAGTAGCATGTGAAATTCAATGTTAAATGCCAAGTAATGCACCTGGCAAAATAGAATCCCAATAACCCATACAAATTGATGGGGCCTAACTTAGCTGTTACCCATCAAGAAAGAGATCTTGGAGTCATTTGCATAAGAGTCCTTCTCACTTCAGAAGATTTAAAAGTTCTCTTCAGTCCTCAACAGGACAGACAACACTGAATAATGTAGCTGCCCTTAACATGTAGGCAGGTGCCTCACCCCCTACATGCCTCACCCCCTCTTTAGCTGGTGGCCCCCTTTGTGTCTCTCCCAGTAATCACCCCTGCTCCCAGCTTGTCTTACATGGGCCCCAAAACACTCTCAGATGCTCATGATTCCTGGTCTGGGCCAGCACAAGATGGATGGCCTGGAAGGGGAGGCTGTGGGCCACAGAGCTGTTGTTCATCATAGAATCATTGAATCCTACGGTCGGAAGAGACCTCAGGAGGACCTCACCCCCGCCCAAAGCTGGACCAACCCCAACTCAATCATCCCAGCCAGGGCTTTGTCAAGCCTGGGACTTAAACACCTCTAGGGATGGAGATTCCACTACCTCCCTAGGGAACCCATCCCAGTGCTTCCCTACCCTCCTAGTGAAATAGTTTTTCCTAATGTCCAGCCTAGACCTCCCCCACTATAACTTGAGACCATTGCTCCTTGTTCTGCCATCCATCACCACTGAGAACAGCCTCTCTCCATCCTCTTTGGTACGCATGTGATGTAGCAAAGCAGCATCTCTGATATCTGCGCGGCCGCAGGGGGTGGGCGGTAGTTTCCGTAGCGGCAGCTGGTGCAGGAATCCACGAACTACATTGACGATGGGGGAGTGGCTCGCTTCCCTTGCCTGGACACCTGGCGCCTGGTGCAGGAGTTTCCATCTACAGGAGGGGGGCGCAATTTTCAGTGATTGGGTGGGGTTATCACAGGCCATGCCTCTCCCCACCTGCCCTTGGGTATTTGTGTGGGGAGGGGAGGCCATGTGATATACACCCCACCGTGGTTAGGACATAGGAGAATGGCCATACTGGCTCAGACCAATGGCCCATCTAGTCCTGTTTTCTGATAGTGGCTTATGCCAGATGCTTCAGAAGAAATGAACAGAACAGGGCAATTATCTCAGACGTTCAAGAATACCCTGAGCAGGAGATCCCTGGGAGTTTTGGCTAACAGCCATGGGTGGACCGATCCTCCATGAACCGGTCTCCTTCATTGAAACCACTTATGCTTTTGGCCTTCACAACATCCCCTGGCAATGAGTCCCACAGGTTGGCTCTGCATTGTGTGTTTGTTTAAAATCGGTTGCCTATTTCATTGAGTGACCCCTGGTCTCATGATATGTGAGAGGGTAAATGACTCTTCCTTATTCAATTTTCTCCATGCCACCCTAAAGGCTTCTATCATCCCCCAGTCACTAGCTTCCTTTCTCAGTTAACAGTCCCAGTCTTTTTACCTTCTCGTCAGGTACACACTGTTCCATCCCCCTCATCATTTCTGTTACCCTTCTCGGTACCTTTCTTGGGTCTAATATATTTAAGATGGAATGAGCAGAACTGCACACAGTATTCCGAGGGTAGACCTAATCTCGCGGCATTATTATAGTTACTGTGTATGATTTATCTAGTTCCTAGCACTCTGTTTGTTTTTTTGACCACTGCTGCCCATTGAGTGGATGTTTTCAGACAACTATCCACAATGACTCCAGCATCTCTCTCTTGGGTTCATTGGTAACAGCTAATATAGACCCCATCGTTGTGTACGCACAGTTGGGGTTATGCCCTCCAATGTGCATGACTCTGGCTGCGTCTAGACTGGCATGATTTTCCGCAAATGCTTTTAACGGAAAAGTTTTTCCCTTAAAAACATTTGCGGAAAAGAGCGTCTAGATTGGCACGGACGCTTTTGCGCAAAAGCACTTTTTGCGCAAAAACGTCCGTGCCACTCTAGACGCGGTTTTGCGCAAGAAAGCCCCGATCGCCATTTTCACCATCGGGGCTTTTTTGCGCAAAACAGTCCTCCCCTGTCTACACTGGCCCTCTTGCGCAAATACATTTGCGCAAGAGGGCTTTTTCCCGAACTGGAGCATCATAGTATTTGCGCAAGAACACTGACGATCATACATTAGATTGTCAGTGTTCTTGCGCAAATTCAAGCAGCCAGTCTAGACACAGCCTTTGCATTTATCACCATTGCATCTGATTTGCTAGCTTGCTGCCCGATCTCCCTGTTTGGTGAGATCCTTTTGTAGCTCTTCATAGTCAGCTTTGGACTTTGTATCTTGAGTAATTTTATATCATCTGCAAATGTTGCCACTTCATCCTTTTTCCAGACCATTTATGAATATGTTGATCAGCACTGGTACCACTACAGATCCCTGGGGGGCATCACTCACAGACCCAGGCCCCATGCTTTGTGGTCCCCTACTGGCCACCTCAGCCATCCTATGGACAGGTTCCAGGGGAGCCTGGCATGGGGCAGAGGCAGGGGTTCGGCCCCCTGCTCTCCCCAGAATGGCAGGAGCTGGAGTGACCTGGCAACCTGCTCTATTCTACCCCACCCCCTTGTCTTCTCCCATCCTGCTCTGCTCAGCTTGGGAATCATTCTGAGATCTGGGATGGGCAGCAATTCAAGTTCCAAGGCCAGATGGGAACATTGAGTGTGACTTTTGTGTCACACAGGCCAGAGAGCTGCCCTAAATAGTTCCCCATTGAACCAGAGCATAAAATCAACCCAGTCTAAAATTGCTAGTGAGGGAGAATCCACCAGGGGCCTGGTAAACTGTTCCACTGCTTAATTACCCTTTTCCCCACTCTGAATTTGTCTAGCTTCACCTTTCCGCCACTGGATCATGTTAGACCACAAAGAGCCTGTTCGGAAATATTTGTTCCCCTTTTAGGTATTTACAGACTGTGATGAAAACACTCAGAAACTTCTCAGCTCTGGGCATGGGAACGGCAGTGGTTCCAGTTCCTGGGAATGGGAGTGGTTCCAGGCACAGGGAATGGGAGTGGTTCCAGTTCCTGGGAATGGGAGTGGTTCCAGGCACAGGGAATGGGAGTGGTTCCAGTTCCTGGGAATGGGAGTGGTTCCAGGCACAGGGAATGGGAGTGGTTCCAGGAGCTGGAAACAGGAGAGATTCTGGGCAGTGGGGATCTGGGTGCTGAGAATGGGAGAAATTCCAGGTCCTAGGAATGGGAGAGATTCCAGGTCCTAGGAATGGGAGAGCGTTCAGTGCTGGGAACAGAAGAGGTCCTGGACACTAGGGAAAAATAAAGGTTGTAGATTAGCCTTTTCTGGGCCAGGGGCTACTGACCCCCAAGCAAGTAGATTTTGTGAGCTCCAGCCCAGAGTGGGATAGCGGGGGGTGGGGGGTGGGTGGAGTGCCAGCACAGGCTCCCCAATGCTGGGCGGGGAGACTGAGCCTTGGGTGTTGGATCCATGCAAGCTGGGGGGCCACAGGTTCCACACTCCTGTTCTAGGTGCTGGGAACAGGAGTGGTTCCAGGTGCTGGGGAATGTGTGGGGTTCCAGGTGCTGGGGAGTGGTATCGGTTCTGGGTGATGGAGAATGGGAGCGGTTCTGGGCACTGGCGAATGGCAGGGGTTCTGGGTGCTGGGGAATGGGAGGGATTCCAGGCGCTGGGGAATGGGAGGGGTTCTAGGCGCTGGGTTCCACGTGCTGGGGAATGGGAGCGGTTCTGGGTGCTGGTGAAGGGAAGCAGTTCTGGGTGCTGGGGAACGGGAGTGGTTCTGGGTGCTGGGGAACGGGAGCGGTTCCAGGCACTGGGGAATGGGAGCAGTTCCAGGTGCTGGGGAACAGGAGCAGTTCCAGGTGCTGGGGAATGGGAGCAGTTCCAGGCGCTGGGGCCCGGGAGCGGTTCCGGGTGCTGGGAGGCATGGCTCAGCTGGCAAGCTGCAGAAGCGGACCCTCGGCTGTGCTATGGCAGAGGAGGTGGCTCAGCTGAGACCTGGATGCATTGACTGACTGTTGGTTTCTCTCAGGCTCTTGGCTCTTCCCAGAACATCCTGTGGCCCCACCAGCCATGGAGGGTGCATCAGCACTGAGCCCCTCCTCCTGGGAGAAACGCAGAGCATGGGTCCGGCAGAGCCGGTGCTGGCGCACCACCGTGCTCCTGGAGGAGGAGGCAGCAGTGGTCCTGCAGGATGTGCCTGAGCTGCAGCCACCGCACCTAGATGATGTCTTCCTCGATGGTGGAAGACCAGGCAGGGAAGTGGACAGAGGTGGGTGGAGTGTGTGTGACTGGCTGTATGTGTTGGGGGGTACCGGGATCTTTCTTTACCTCCTGTGCTCAGCATGCATAGTGAGACTGGTACTGCGCTTGCCCCAGGATTGGTCTGAACACCCCCAGGCCTCCCCCTCAGGTTTTTTGGGATCTGCAAAAACACCCCTGGGAAAGTTTCAGTCACTGGAAAAAATTTCCATCAAATGCCCCTGTTCCTGTCCTTGATGACCCCATTCCAAACTCTTGCACCTTGTGCCCAGGCCTGTGGCTGCATCCCTGACCCCACCTGCTCATTCTCGATGCCACAGCCCCCAGTGCCAACCCCCTGTCCCCGCTCCTGGGCCAAGACCTCTCTTCGTGGAGTGGCCAGGGCCAGGACTGGCCCTTCTTTCTTGGCCTTGCATCCTCTCTCCACAGGAGGACAAGGCTCAGTGTTCAGCCCAGGAGGTGGGGCTCCCAGCCATAGCAGGGCCCACTGCCCAGGGGACATGCTGGGAGCCCCAGGCTGGTGCACCCATCCTGCTCATGCCAATGAGCTGCTGTTCTGGGGTTGGCCCTGGAGAGGTCATGGGGCAGCTGGCACAGAGAGGTTCTGGGTGGGAGTGGGGGCGGGAAAGGGGGAGGGAAGGGTTCTCCCTGGTTTATCCGACGGACTTTTGTATTTCCAACAGGAAACTCCTCCAGCAAGATCGAGACCTGGCTGCAGGATTGTGGGTGAGTCCAGCTGCCCTGTGTGTGTGTATGTGTGTGTGTGTGTGTGTGTGTGTGTGTGTGTTGGCGCATGTGACAGAATCATAGAACCACAGAACCACGAGGGACATCTAGTCTAAGTCCTGCCACGATGCAGGATTTGTTGTGTCTGAACCATCCAAGACAGATGGCTCCAGCCTCCTTTTGGCTTCCACAACCTCCGAGGCCTCTGTTCTGCAGTCCTGCTCCTCTTACAGTTGGGGTATGTCTACACTGCAGAGTTTTTTCCAGAAAAACAGCTGTTTTTCTGAAAAAACTTCACTTACGTCCACACTGCAATCGCGTTCTTTTGAAACAAAATCGAAAAGAACAGAGGGGTTTTTCCGACATTGGTAAATCTCTTTCTATGAGGAAAGAGCTCTTTCAGAAAAAGGTGTGTGTGGACGGGGAAGAGGGAGTTCTTTCAAAAGAAGAGGAAAGAGGAAAAAGCACAGGTGCCCTGGTCGCCACTCTGTCCACAGTAATCACAGTTTAAATGAGAGAGAGCATCTCTTCAGTGTGGATGCTATCTTTCAAAAAAGCAGATGGCTTTTTCAATGCACTTTGGCAGTGTGGACATTCTCTTTCGGAAGAAGTTTTTTCGGAAGACCTCTTCTGGAAAAGCTTCTTCCGAAATTAACCTGCAGTTTAGACATAGCTTTGGGAAGGTTTTCCTGAGATTCAATCTACAGCTACGCCCGTTGCCTCTTGTCCTGGCCCCTGTGGCAAGAGAGAACAACTTTTCTCTATCTTTTTCATGGCAGATTTTCAAATATCCGAAGGTCACTCTCATGTCCCCGCTCCGTTGCCTCTTCTCCAGTGAAGCAGACCCAGTTCCTTCAGCCTTTGCTTCCCTCTTCTTTGCTCGTCTATATTGCTCCCTTCTAGATTTTAACTAGTTTCTCCCCATCTTTTCTATACAACGGTGACCCAGATTGGACTCAGTACTCCCCAGGAGGCCTAGCCAATGTCGAGTAGAGTGGCATTCTAAAGTTGCATTTTTTCTGAAACTGCAGTGCATTGCTGACTCATGTTGAGGCTGGGTCCACCACAACTCCCAGACCCTGCTCAGCTGTGCTGCTGTCTGTCCAGTTTGCCCCCATCTGTATTTGGTTTTACTTCCCTAAGTGTACCCCTGACATTTGTCTTTGTGGCATTTCAGTTTGTTGTCTGTAGCCCAGTTCTTCAATTTATAAAGAGCCTTCTGAATTTTCGCACTATTCTGCAAAGAGTTGGCAGCCCCTCCCCTTCCTGGAAGCTGTGTGTCATCTGTACATTTGATCAGCACACTCTACCCCAACGTCTAGGTTCATGGGCAGTTCACAGCGTGACGGCTGGGCCCCTCCAAACAGCCCTGCACAGCTCCACCCATGTCCTGCCCCAAGGCCTCTCCTACCTGCAGCTAGTTGCCCCATTCCAGGCTTTGTTTGCAGTTGTTTAACCAATGTATGTACGCACCACAGAGCCAGGATTTCAGGCCTGTATTCAGGAATTTTTGTGGTGTGTGTGTGTGCTTTTTTTGTAAATGTGGACCACAAGGGTGTGAATGCACACCCCCCATGCTCCCTCAAGTAAGTGGGGAAATCAGCCCCAGCCTTCCGCTGGCTGGTCAGAGCATGGGGGAGGGAGACTCCGGCAGCGCGCCGCTCCTGCCTTCCCCTGGCCAGCCGGAGCATGTTTACTTGGGCGACCACGATGGGGGGCACCCCCTCCCACCACATATGGACCTGGATTTGTTCTTGGTAAATCCATACCTGCTGCTAGTGATTATCCCTTCATCCTGCAGGTCCATTCCTCCCCACCTCCTGTGGAGAGACTATTGTGTGCATATGTCACTGCTGCCCACGCTCTGTGTGTGTGTCAGAGAGAGAGAGAGAGATGCTGCCCCTGGATGCACCCCCTGCCCACTCCCTGAACAGGACGTGCAGCTGGCTCCGCTCCCACATGATGATGCCGCAACATGCCAGCTCCAAGGGCAGAACACACTAGTTTAATGCAGGCACTTCCCTGGTGCAGGGCAGAGACTCCAGGCCTGGGGGTGTGGGCACACAGCTGGGCGGAGTCTCTCCAGGACCCCCCAAGCACAGACAGAGCTGTTCTCCTGGAACCCTTCAATGCTCTCCATTTGGGGAGCCCAGGGGGCACCCCTCACACTCATCTCCCCCTTGCTTACCCCAATTCCAGCCTTCACCTCCCACCCATCTCCAATTCACACCCCCATTCCAGCTCTCCCCTCACACCCATCTCCAATTTATACCCCCATTCCAGCTCTCCCCTCATACCCATCCCTCCTTTCACACCCATCCCCTTACTTATCTACCATATCTGTCCCCATCTCATGCCTCCCCCACACACATCCCCCATCCCTCCCCTTACACCCATCACCATCCCAGCCCTTTCCCTCACACATATTCTGTTCCCTTCCCCACATCCGTTCCGGCCCTCCCCCTGCATGCTTCCCTACCATCATCGCTGCTCCCCCAACCCCCATTCTGGCCCTCCCCCTTACCCATTGTACTTTACTCCCTTCTTCCATGGGGCTGGATGCTTTGTACTCTCTCTGGGAGCAAAGTGGATCAGTGGCGTTTAGGGGTAAGAAGTTGCATTGAGAGGCAGTAGGAAGAGACCCCCCTCAGTATGCAAGGGGCACTGGGAGATCCTGCCATTGAAATAACAACAACAACTAGGACAGGATCCCCAGGCTGCAGCCTGGGACTGTGGGACCACTATAATATATGGAGATATACCTATCTCATAGAAGTGGGAGGGACCTTGAGAGGTCATTGAGTCCAATCCTCTGCCCTCACAGCAGGACCAAGTACCATCCCTGACAGATTTGCCCCAGACTCCTAAGTGGCCTTCTCAAGGATTGAGCTCATAAGCCTAGGCTTAGTATGGCAATGCTCAAACCACTGAGCTATCCCTCTCCTAGTTCTCCAGTCTGGGATGTTTCTCACAATGCTTTGCTAGTGACAAGCTGCAAACCCCTCCAGGTGCTGTTTCACTTATCATAACAACATGTGGCCCCCCACGCCCAGCTAGATTTCATGACTGTGCCCAAAGCGGCTCATGAATTACTCAGAGAAAGGCACCCCCCTGTACCTCAGGAATATATCATCTTTCACTGCTTAGATTTTATTAATTTGTTCATCAATATACCCCTGTTTGTATAATTTGAGCAGATTTTCCAGGTGCTTAAGGCAAACTCACTGGCAAAGCCAGTTTACTGACAACAAAAGATAGACTTTAAGTGATTTTAAGTGATAGAGAAAAAGTCAGAGTTAATTACTCTGAAAATGAAAAGAAAAATAATAAAAGAAAATATAATTTCAGCATGCAGTTTAAACTCTCAACCCTATTAGTTTGGGCAACCACTAGATGAATCAGTTTTTCACGCTCCAGTGGATATTTCACCCTTGAATCCTGGGCAAATATCCTCTGTTGGAGTCTTCACACTTTCCCTCTCAGTGTCCCTGTTGCTTGCAGCATAGGTGAGGGCAGGAGAAAGGCAGAACATGGGCTCCTGTGTTTTGGTTTGGTTTAGTCCATGTACCTGGAGAACAGAAGTCCAGGCATGTCCAGGGGCATTGCTGAGTCACCAGGAAGGCTGAGCAGTTCTCCTGCAGTGGCATCATGCAGGTGAGTCATTGAATTGTAGCTCCCTGGCTGGACAATGGTCATTAATGTTTGTCACTCGCCTGGGTGCAGGTTACTTTCTTAGTCTATGAGGAGCTAATATTGGGGCTGATTCTCCAACTTACAGCATGTTTTAGTGACAACCACACAACACAATCGCATAGCTTCATATGCACTGAGAGACATGTTCAGGTAGAGCAGTGATTTTCAGCACACCAGACCCTTTCCCTGATACCACACATGGCCTGCTTTAGATGCGAGCTCACTGTTATGTACAACTGAGGGATACGCTGGTGACAGGACACTCCCCAAGGTATAGAATGTCACACTAATGGGCTGTTCTCTCTGGCTCAGGGTGTCCATGGAGGTCCTGCCTGAGGAGCCTGGCCTGCTTGCCCCCTTTGGTAGGTTGCTGTCCCCTGTGCTTGACCCTTTCCAGACGTGAGGAACTGGGAGCTGGTTGGAGCTGTGGAGCTCAGAGGGGAATGGTGCTGGGGGAGGGAACCGCAGATCCCAGGGATAGGTCATTGCATAGGGAGCAGTCTATGCTTGGGGTGTCCCATGTGCACCAGGGACCAGGGGAAAATCTGAGCACTCCCAGAAGCACAACCCCCTTTGCTCCCAGTGACCAGCCCAGAGCCTGCAGGGTGAGCACCCTGCCCAGCCCAGAGCCTGCTAGCCCAACTTCCAGGGCACTACTCAGCCATTGCTCTCTTGCAGGATGCAGTAGTAACGGGACCAGCTTTGAGGATGATTTGACGCTTGGAGCAGAAGGTACCAGCCGTGAGGGATGCCAGCTCCCAGCCAGTTCCCCCAACAGCAGAGAGCGGGGGCAGAGTCACTTCTGGTGCAGTGCAGTGACGTGCACATCAGCTGTCACCAGTCTCAGCCACCTTAGGGCAGCACAGCCCTGCCCCACCAGGCCTGTGATTTCCCTGCCACCTCCAAGGGGAGGAGACCAGGCACTAAGAATGAGCCACGCCCGAATCCTCCAGCTTGAAGGTGGGAGGGTGCTTGCTGGGGGAGAATGGAGGGGGCTGGGTATCCTCAAATCCCTGTCCCTCCCTCAGCAGTGTGATGCCCCATCCCCCTGGTCCAGCACATCTGACCCAGCTACCCTGTAGGGCAGGCACTGATAGAGTATCTGGTAAACGCCTGCCCAGCCTGGTCCCCAGGAACCTTGGCTAGGGCAGCTGGTTCTGGGCCAAAGCCACTGTGCTGACTCCTTCTCCCCAGTGCTATCTGTTTGCCCCCCATGAGGCCTGCCTCTTGGTGCCCAAGTCAGGGGAGCCCCTGCTGTGTGTGTATGTGCTGGGAGTGCCAAGCTGGAATTTGGAGACACCTTGTGTGACTCACCTGTTTCTTTGCCTTGTTCTTCCAGCTCTGTTGTTACCTGGCAATGACAAAGCCGCTGACAGGTGAGAATATTTAATCCCACCACAAGGGTCTCTCCTCCTCTTCCTCCCTCTTCCAGCCCTGAGCACTGGCTCTTGTGCCCCAACATGCCCTGCACCCAGGCTGCCCACCCCCTCAGGCCCCATCTTCATTCACCCGCCCATCCCAGGGCACAAGCCCTCTGCATGGCCTGCCTCCCACCTGCAGGCCTTGCTCCCATTAGGCCCTGCACCCTGCTGTGCGTTCCATTCACAGGGCCTGAGCCCTGGAGGGATGTAGGGCACAATCTGGAGCAGGGATATTACTGCTCAGGAGATGGTGACCGGGGCTCTGGCCGGGGATGACTCTGGCCAGGCCACACTACTCCTGTTTGTGACCTCCTCTGCCTTCTATCCCACAGAAAGACCCTGCTGGAGAAGCCCTGGCCAGGCCAGAACCTCCACCTCGGGAACAGCATGGCATCCAGTGCCCTCTCTAGTGGCACCAACAAGACCACCTCCAGGTAGGACCCCGAGGGCCTCAGGACAGGGTTGGTATTTCCCAGGGGCAGTGAGTCCATCTGGCCCTTGAGCTCTGGTGAGGCAGCTGCAGTCAGTCCTGGCCCTGTGGGGGTCTCTCCATTGCAGCCAAGCCAGGTTGCTTGGGGGTCCCTCAGATAACAGCCAAGAATTCGCCTTTGGTATCTATAGAGCAGCAAGCAGCAAATTCCTCAGAATATCCTCCAACCTGACACACACCGGCCTCAGCTAGGGCACTTGGAGAGGCAGGCCTAGGGCTGGTAGGCAACGTGTGGGGATGGAGGTGTGGGGACGAGCTGTGTGATGGGGGGCAGCACATGGAGATGCTATGTGGTGAGAGGATGTGGAAATGAGGTGGTGTGTGAGGTGGGGATATGGAAAGAGGGTGTGGTGGTGGGGACAGTGTGTGGTGGGGGTAGTTTGTATCCATGGGGATGTGGGGCAGGGATGATGTGTGGAGATGGGCCTGGTGGAGGGATGGTGTGTGGTGTGGGTAGTTTGTATCCATGGGGATGTAGCAGGGGGATGGCATGTGGAGATGGGTGTGGTGGAGGGATGGTGTGTGGTGGGGGTAGCTTGTATCCATGGGGACAGAGTATGGGGATAGGATGTAGCAGGGGGATGGTGTGTGGAGATGGGCCTGGTGGAGGGATGGTGTGTCGTGTGGGTAGTTTGTATCCATGGGGATGTAGCAGGGGGATGGCGTGTGGAGATGGGCCTGGTGGAGGGATGGTGTGTGGTGGGGGTAGCTTGTATCCATGGGGACAGAGTATGGGGATAGGATGTAGCAGGGGGATGGTGTGTGGAGATGGGCCTGGTGGAGGGATGGTGTGCCGTGTGGGTAGTTTGTATCCATGGGGATGTAGCAGGGGGATGGTGTGTGGAGATGGGCCTGGTGGAGGGATGGTGTGTGGTGGGGGTAGCTTGTATCCATGGAGACAGAGTATGGGGATAGGATGTAGCAGGGGGATGGCGTGTGGAGATGGGCCTGGTGGAGGGATGGTGTGTCGTGCAGGTAGTTTGTATCCATGGGGATGTAGCAGGGGGATGGCGTGTGGAGATGGGTGTGGTGGAGGGATGGTGTGTGGAGGGGGTAGCTTGTATCCATGGGGACAGAAGGAAGGGCCATGGCTGGTGTGTGGGCGAGGGGTGTGGCAGTGGGGACAACATGTGGGGATGGGGTGTAAACCCTGCTGTTCCCTCTGCAGCCTCTCTGAGATCCTGGAGTGGTGCCAGGAGGACGCTGAGGAGATTCTCTTCAACTTGGGCTTTGTGCAGGACGAACCTCAGGCCGCAGCCAGGATTCCGTCTCGCTTCTTCTCGGCTCCTTCCCAAGCCAAAGGCATCAATTTCCAGCTCTTCCTGAAGGCCCAGGTGCAGCGCCTGGAGATGGAGGACCCCTGCCTGACCCTGGCCAGTAGGTGTTGCTGGGGTTACCGTGGGGATCCCTGGGTGTTCCAGAGGAGCCTGGATGGGGGAGGGGGTTAAAACAGCCAGGCTGAGACACCTGCAGTCAGGGGCAAGGGGCCGTGAGCTGTATCCAAAGCTGGGGCAGACTGTGAGCCCAGCCACCCTGCCTAGCCCAGCCCCAGCCCCAGCCCTGCTTATTTTCCTGTCACCGCACTCCGGGGATTCATACCCCCTGGTGCCTAAGGCAGGTTCCCATTTCAGACGGGTGCTTGGAGAAGGGATTGGCCTGTGCTGGTGGGGGTGGGGCATGCCCATGGGGGAATGATGTGGTGGAACGGGTCGTGGCAGTGGAGGATGGGGAGGGGGATATAGTGGTAAGAGAAGATGATTAGAAGCCAGGACTCCTGGGTTCTATTCCCACCTCATCACACTGTGCAGCCTTGGGCAAGGTGCTTCCTCTCTGCTGCTGCAGTTTCCTCACCTGTGTGCTGGGCAGAATGAGATCTGCTACAGGAAAGTGCATGGAGCCTCTCTAATCCTTGGGGAGGTTTGCTCCTGTTCTCACTGCCCCCCTCCCAGGCACCCCCTTCAACCAACACTGAATAGGCCATTAGAACTGTCTGGATACTGCAGCCCATCCCAGCAACCCTGCTAAAAGATCCACACATGTCCAGGGCAGCAGGGACTGTTCTGACCATCTAGTGCAGCCTCAGGCATGGCCCAGGGACTCTTACCTCTGGCCAAGTAACTTCTACACATACAAAATGATGGGGAATAATTTAGCTGTAATCACTCAAAAGAGAGATCTTGGAGTCATTGTGGATAGAATCATAGAACACTGAGACTGGAACGGACCTCGAGAGGTCATTGAGTCCAGTCCCCTGCCCTCATGGCAGGATGAAATACTGTCTAGACCATCCCTGATAGACATTTATCTAACCTACTCTTAAATATCTCCAGAGATGGGGATTCCACAACCTCCTTGGGCAATTTATTCCAGTGTTTGACTACCCTGACAGGAACTTTTTCCTAATGTCCAACCTAAACCTCCCTTGCTGCAGTGTAAGCCCATTGCTTCTTGTTCTATCCTCAGAGGCCAAGATGAACAAGTTTTTTCCCTCCTCCTTATGACACCCTTTTAGATACCTGAAAACTGCTATCATGTCCCCCCTCAACCTTCTCTTTTCTAAACTAAACAAACCCGATTCTTTCAGCCTTCCTTCATAGGTCACATTCTCTAGACCTTTAATCATTCTTGTTGCTCTTCTCTGGACCCTCTCCAATTTCTCCACATCTTCTGGATAATTCACAGAAACATCCATTTAGCGGCAGTCGAAAAATCAAACAGAATGTTAGAAATCATTTAAAAAGGGATAGAAAATAAGACAGAGAATATCTTATTGCCTCTATATAAATCCATGGTACGCCCACATTTCGAATACTGCGTACAGGTGTGGTTGCCTCATCTCAAAAAAGATATATTGGCATTGGAAAAGGTTTAGAAAAGGGCAACAAAATTATTAGGGGTTTGGCATGGGTGTCATATCAAGAGAGATTAAAAAGACTGTGCCTTTTCAGCTTAGAAAACAGGAGACTAAGTGGGGATATGGCAGAGGTCTATAAAATCATGACAGGTATGGAAAAAGTGAATAAGGAAAAGTTATTTACTTGTTCCCATAATATAAGAACCAGAGGTCACCAAATGAAATTAATAGGTAGCAGGTTTAAAACAAACAAAAGGAAGTTTTTCTTTACACAGTGCAGAGTCAACCTGTGGAACTCCTTGCCAGAGGATGTTGTGAAGACCAGGTCTTTAACAGGATTCAAAAAAGAACTAGATAAATTCATGGAGGTTAGGTCCATCAATACTTATTAGCCAGGATGGGTAGGAATGGTATCCCTAGCCTCTGTCAGGGGCTGGAAATGGATGAGGAGAGAGGGATCACATGATGATTCCCTGTTCTGATCACTCCCTCTGGGGCATCTGGCATTGGCCACTGTCAGCAGACAGGACACTGGTCTAGATGGATCTTTGGTCTGACCCAATTTGATCATTCTTATGTCCTTATGTTCTTCTTGACACCTGAGCATCCTCCATCTTTGCTCTGACTTTCTCTCTCCTCTCCATGATGCCAGGTCGGTTCCAGCAGGTGGAGGCACTGGCTGCGACAGCGGACGCCTTCTTCTGCCTCTATTCCTACGTCTCCAAGACACCCCTGCAGAAGATCTCGCCGGCCCAGGTTTTCTGGAGCTGCCCAGAAATCCCCAGCACCTGGGTTGTGCCCACAAAGGTTGAGGCTACATCTCCTGTGGACCGGCTGAAGAAAGCCATCTCCAAGATGTGCCTGTACACCTCACCCAAATCTGAGTCCCCACACAGAGCCAGCAAGGCACCCAGCTGCCGGAGGAGCAGCTTGGGCAGGGTAGTTCAGGAGGTGCTGGAGAGGGCAAGGGAAGAGCGGTTCCGATTTGCCCAAACAGACATAGAGGGCATGGAAGGGGCAGACTGGGAGAAGCCCACAGGGACAGTGCAGTGCTGGCACAGAGAGCAGAGCTCCTCCCAAGAGCTATCAGAGCCAGAAGACAACAGTCCAGAGCATCTCTGCCATGGAGGTGAGACAGCCCCCACGCCCCCAGAAGGGCAAGGAGAGCGCCACACAGTGCCAGCCCTGCGCAGATTGCAATGGGCCCCACAGGGGCTACCTGATGGCAGAGGCAGGGCTTGTGCAGAGGGGCCAAGTAATCCAGGCCAGAAGGAGAAGAAAGGCCCTGGAGAAGCCCCTTTGGAGGTAGCTCCTTCCAAATGGGAGGTGTCCTTGGACGTGTCCTGCCCCTCACGGGGAGCAGAGTCTGATGAGCAGGGTTCCCAGGTTGGAGACACTGTTGCACCATGGTCTTATCTCATCCCATCTCCTGGGACACACTGTGAAGCCAGCAAAGCCAGGGGCACTCTTGGGACAACGTGGTTCCAACTGGAGCCCAGAGAGGGGCTCAGAAGTGAGTCTGGGATTGCCTTAGACTTGTCAAGGACTCTGAGCTGGGATAATACCAGATCCTGCGTAGCCTGGCTGGCCGACCCGAGGGGAGCCCCTGAGAAGGATGGACGAGAAGATCACAGGGAAGAGGAACCAAGGGCTGAAGGCAAACCATACGCCCCGCCCACAGGGAGCTCCCGCACATGTGGCTCTCAGGACACTGTATGTCCCCAAGGGTGGGACAGCAAAGACTTAGGGCCAACGTTGCTCTCCAGTGGGGAGGTTCCTGCTTCGTGGGCAGCAGGTGGGGGCTCCATGATCCATGGGCCCCGCCAGGTACTGACGCTGCCCCTCCAGGAGGATGACTCCTTTGAAATGGAAGAGGTGGGTGTTGCCATGTGGATGCCTTGAGCCTAATCACTGGGCCCCTCGGGGGGCCAAGACCTTCTCCCCACGAGCAAGGAGTGCCCCATAGACAGCCGCAGGTACTTCATGCACGCCTCAGCAGCCCTGCCCCTGGCCTGGTATGCCTGGACCTCCCCACCTCCCAGAGTGCAGCACGCAGGTTCCACAGCAGGGTGTATAGCACTTCCCTGGGACACTGGTCGTGCCCTCGCCTGGTCATAGACCACAGGATGCACCAGCTGCCTGGCATAGATCCACTGAAAGACAGCTGTGGGCCATGTGCAGGGCACTGCCAGGGTGGGGCTTCAGGGTACGATCTGACCTCTCTTGCTTGGGAACAGTGCGAGTTGGAAGAGTCAGGGGAGCAATAGCTGGTTAGCCACTGAGTGGGACGACCTGAGAGAGGGGCAAGGATGAGCTGCCAGCAGAGAACTCAGTGCAGCACATGTCCCTGCACGCTAACAATGATCCAGGCTATCTGGGTTTGAGAGATAGAAAGTTTCAAATGAACCTGGTCCCGGAGGGGAGGGAGCTAGGTCTGGGGGGTTGGCCTCCCATAGCGACTGCGGGGAAAGAGGCAGGTGGAACAGAGACAGTGAGACACAATGCTGCCTCTTTGAAGAACTAGCTGGTGCAATGAGTCTGTCCAACAGCATTTTGACAGGGCCCCTTTGCAGGGTGGCTGCTGCCCACCCTTTCACTGGTACCCAGACAATTGCTTCTTAGCATCCCCCCACCTGATATGCACCCCACACCGGGTGCTGCAGAGTTCACACCTCCCCTGAATAAAATAGGGTGCTCAGCACCCGCCAGGATGGATTAATCTTTATGGGCCCAGTTGCCTGGATCATGACCCCTGCTCTGCCCACACTCTGCCTGTGGCCCCACTTCCATGTGGCCTTCCTCCTCCCCCCTCCACCGAGGCCACGGCCGCTGCACGGGGGTGGGAGAGGAGCACTGCCATCAAAACCAAAAGTCAGCACCTGTGCACACATCCCACTGTCTCCAGCAGGTGCCCCAGTCACTCACTCACTGACACAGAGGGCCAATGCTCCCAGCTGCTAGCCCCAGCCCTCCCTCGGCCCCAGTGCAAGGCCTGCACTCAACCAGTTCTTGCTTTCAGGTGCAAAGCGCCAGTGAGGATGAGGGTGGTGCCCCCGAGGCAGGAGCCTGGCTGCCTGCACCAGCCTTGCCAAGACACCGGAGAAGTAAGTTGGCTCTGGCTGGGGCCATGTGCAGGGAATGGCCGTGCTCCAGCTGCCAGTGCTCTCTGGAGGGGGCTGGGTCAGAGCATTGGGGCCAGAAGGGAGGGGGCAGCAGCAATGTCTGGGGGCTGCAGGTAGCAGAGGAGCTGGGCCAGGCATGGCTCTGGGCACTGCCCTGTTTGGAGCCCATGGGTGCTCAGACTTTCGCCCCGATGCACATCTGAGTGGGAGGCCTTTTACACCCCACAGAGCCAGGCAGTCTGGGAGCCGGGGTGTCAGCAACACCAGAAAGGGAATGCTGGGACAGGTCCCACGCCTCCCAGGGGCTACAAGTTAAAGCCAGACGAATCCAGAGTGTACATATTTGACAGCGAGGAGAACTCACCCTCGGAACCACCTCCCATGGGTCATGGTGACTTCTCTGGCTAGGGTTGCCAGATGGTCGAAACAAAAATACCAAACACCTCTCTCCCCCCAAAAAAAGGGGAAAAATTCTGTTGAAGGGAAAAAAAGGGGGGGGAGACCAAAGTTGTTGAGCAAAAAAAGACTCCAAGTAAGCCCCCCCTCCCCAAATTAAAATAAAATAGCACTAAAAGCATGTCCCCTTTAAGAGTGAGCACAGGGATAGGAACAGGGGAGTGGTTGAGCATTGCTTCCCCTTGGTCTTTTGGCCAGCAGCCATTTTGTGCTGGCAGCCTTGGGGAACCAGTAAGCATGGGGGCTGGGGTCGGGGGTGTTGGGAGCCAGGGGAGGGCTCAGGGGAGGCTGGGCACTGAGTGTTTGTAGGGTTGCCAAGTACCCGGCATTTTCGCCTCCTGGCTGAGGAAAAATTCAGAAAATACCAGACGTCTCAGGTGTCCAGTATTCTCTGAATTTTTTTTTACCGGACAGGAGCTGAAAATACCGGACTGTCCAGGTGAATACCGGACACCTTGCAACCCTATTTTCTGGCACCGACACTTTTAAAATCCAGCCTGGATGGTTTTCTCCCAGCTCTGCCCTAGGAATGGTTTTAGGGGCAGGTCTCTCATCAGAGTGACAGCAGAGGTCAGGCTGCTAGATGATCACAGTGGGCCCTTCTGGGCTTGGTATCTCTAAGGGCCCAATTGAGCCTGGAGAGCCTGTCTTGGTCAGCTGGGTGTGGGGAGAGCAGAGTCAGCCTCACTTGCGGCCCTGCGCTGAGCCCCCCAGTCCTGCACTTGTCCCCTCGGTCCCCTACCCAGCCCCTGCAGACGACCTTCAGCTCCTCATCCAGCCCCCAGCTCTGCATGTGGCCCCCAGCCCCCCTCACTGCCCTGCTGCCACCCTGCCCCCAGCCCCTCACACAACCCTGCCCTGCGGCAGCCCTGCCCCCAGCTCCTCACACAGCCCTGCCCTGCTGCACATAACCTCTCACACAGCCCAGCCCCTCCTGCACTGCCGTGCCCCCAGGCCCTCACACAGCCCAGCCCCTCCTGCACTGCCGTGCCCCCAGGCCCTCACACAGCCCAGCCCCTCCTGCACTGCCGTGCCCCCAGGCCCTCACACAGCCCAGCCCCTCCTGCACTGCCGTGCCCCCAGGCCCTCACACAGCCCAGCCCCTCCTGCATGGCCGTGCCCCCAGGCCCTCACACAGCCCTGCCCTGCTGCACCCTGCACACAGCCCAGCCCCTCACACAACCCTGCCCTGCAGCGACCCTGCCCCCAGCTCCTCACACAGCCCTGCCCTGCTGCACATAACCTCTCACACAGCCCAGCCCCTCCTGCACTGCCGTGCCCCCAGGCCCTCACACAGCCCAGCCCCTCCTGCATGGCCGTGCCCCCAGGCCCTCACACAGCCCTGCCCTGCTGCACCCTGCACACAGCCCAGCCCCTCACACAACCCTGCCCTGCAGCGACCCTGCCCCCAGCTCCTCACACAGCCCTGCCCTGCTGCACATAACCTCTCACACAGCCCAGCCCCTCCTGCACTGTCGTGCCCCCAGGCCCTCACACAACCCAGCCCCTCCTGCACTGCCGTGCCCCCAGGCCCTCACACAGCCCAGCCCCTCCTGCATGGCCGTGCCCCCAGGCCCTCACACAGCCCTGCCCTGCTGCACCCTGCACACAGCCCCTCACACAGCCCAGCCCCTCACACAGCCCTGCCCTGCCACGGCCCTGTCCCCAGCCCCTCACATAGCCCTGCCCTACTGCACACAGCCCCTCACACAGCCCAGCCCCCAGCCCCTCACACAGCCCTGCCCCCAGCCCCTATCCCTGAGTCCTGCACTGCCTTGCTCACAGCCCCTCACATAGTCCTGCCCCTAGCTCTTCACACAGCTCTGCTCTACCCTGCCATGCCCTGTCCCCAGACCTGCGTCCGGCACAGCCCTGCCCACAGCCTCCCCGCCCAGTTGTAGTGTGTACAGAGGGGTGGATCTTTCATACCGATGCCCCGAAAAGAGGTGCCTGGCCTGGTCCCAGCCTGTATTTCTCTTGGCTTTAGGTTTCATGCTCCATGCCCACAGTGCACAGTCTGACAGCAGCGGTTTCATGGAGGAGCCAGTGCCCGACTTGACGCCCACCACCCAGCTTCCTGGCATGGCCGACTCCCAGCTCTGCAGGCCAATGGAGGGTCCATGTGACACAGGACAGGACTCCCTGGCTGAGAATTCATCTGAGCAGCGAGGAGATACCAGCTGTTTCCAGGTCACACACTGCTTCACAGCCCATCCCAAGCCCCTTCCAGAGCTATGACAGGGTCTGGACATGTCCCTTAGGGCAGCAGGATAATGGCTTCCTGGGCCAGGGGGAGCTACGTCCCCCGCGCTCTGTGTCACGGGGCATGGAACAGTGCCTGGCCTGGGAACAGCCCAGGGGTGCAGAGTGGGAGGAGGGGCACTGCTCCCCAGGGCAAGCTTAGCAGGGGGATAGACACCTGCCAGGCAGCCATGGTGACCCAGAGGGGCAGGGTGTGGCGGGAGAGGCTCCCACCCACCAGTGAGCCTGGGCTTGTGGGGGTAGCTCTGGGGTTTAAAAAAGAAAAGTGGACTCAGAACTTCTGCCAAAAGCAGCAAATTGTCCTTCCTCCCCCAGCCCCCGGTTCACCAGCACCATCAGCAACACTTGGGCACCGCCATAGATTTGCCAGCGTGACAGTCGGATGGAGTTATGGGGTTTCACTTGTCTCTGTTGCGTGCCCCCTGCTGGCACAAATTGCTCCACGGATCCATGGGGTTGAGGGCTCACCACTCGCAGCCTCACTAGCACTTTGGGACTGGTTTTGTTACACATGCTGTAGCGCTTGCAACACTAGGACAGCTGGATAGTGCCCAGCAACAGTCCATGCACACTGTAAATAAACACATGGGAGAGGATGGCTGTGCACATTTGTGGAGCTGTATGAATGGATACAGGTTTGAGGTACCTTCCTCCAGGCCCAAAGGCGCCAGCTTTGGGCGCCCTGCACACTGGGGCTCAGCCCAGAGGCTGGCTGTGGGGGGACAGAATTGATTCTGTGGGTTAATTAACCAATCCCAGCAACTAGGGTTGCTGACTGTCTAACTGCACAAAACAGAACACCCTTGTCCAGTCCCCTGCCCCAACACCCACCCCTCCTGAGCCCCCATGCCCTCCCTCGGTCGCTGTTCCCCTCCCTCCATCCCTCCCTCACATTCACTGGGCAAAGGGGTTGGGATGCAGGTGGTTACAGCCAGGGCTTGGAGTCCTTGCTGGTTGACTGTGAGTCTCTTCTTTGTACCTCAGTTTTCCCACCTGTAGCCTGGCGCTAGGTCTGTCTGGATCCCCGCCTGCTGTAGGCTCCCGAGCGCGATACCTGTAGGTTGCTTTGCAATGTCCGGACAAGCTGCTTCCTGCACCTTCCCTCCCTGGGCTGTATCTTTACTTCTTGCCATGGTGATTCAGCTGCACTGCCTGAGGCACAGCCAGTGCCCCCCAGGGGAAGGGCTCCATGCTGCCCCCGCACAGCACTCATAGGCACTGGTGGGAGGTGACTTTTGTGATCCTTTTCCAGCCCAGGCCATCCCTGCCCCGCTGCCCATGGCTGAGCCCCACCCCGACACTCCCTGTAGTTCTGTGACATGGGGAGGCTTGGTCCCCACTCACTGATGGGAAACAGGCCCTGAGGGACTAAAGAGATCAGCCCCCAGCAGTTCCCTCTCTCCACAGGGCAGGGCCATGGGTGTTCTCCACCATCTCAACATGGGTCTCCCCACTCCACTCCTTCCCCAAGGCCCCACCCCGTGCCTCCCTTACCCACCCCGCCCACCATGCAAGGCCCACCCTCCCCCCAGCCCTCCCAGCACACTGAACAGATGATCGCGGCAAGTGGGCGGCTCTGGGAGGGAGGGGGAAGAGCTGATTGGTGGGTCCTGAGCACCCCCTCTATTTTCCCAGTTCCAGAGCACCCACAGAGTTGGCACCTTTGAGGACTCTGGGGGTATGTCTAGGTTTGCCCAGTGCCGCGCTGGCAGGAGGGGACGTGACACTTAGTTCATCAACCAAAACCGGCTGAGTCTGCGCAGTGTGTGTCCTCTGGGTGTGCGAGACATAAGAGGACAAGAACCTACTGCTCCCCTAAGCTAGTGCAGATGGTCTTTTAGCTCTAGCTGTACTGGCTTCTGCTTTTAGCACCCGAGGTTCAGCCCCACTGTGGACCTGGGCAAGGGATTCAGCACTGCAGAGGCATCTAGGACAGGAAAAGAGAAGCAGCTCGAGCCATGCTGCTCATTACCATCACTGAAATAGTCACCGGCGCGGGCACAGGCCCCAGCTCTCACTCAGGGTGGGTTTGCTCAGAGCGAGGTCAGCCAGGAGGGGTGTACAAATACCCGAGTCATGGCCACCCCATGGTTCCCCCAGCAGCTCAGCCGTGGCTCGAGCGTGATGGCTCTAAGGGCCCCTAAAACCAGTTTATGCAAATCCCAGCTGCTGTTTCCTTCTACAGTTTCTAAGCCAGCAAATAAGTATTTACAGGAAATCCACCCACAGAGTACGGACTTGCAGGCAGCGCTGGGTACGGGGTGAAGCGTGTCATGGTTTGGCTGCCCCAGGACCCTGTGGGTGTGAATGGGATTTCCAGCCAGGGAAAGCTCATCAATGGAACTGTCTCAGAAAGGGAGGAGACGCCTGACCTGCACCATAATCTGTCCGTTGCCCTCAAATGGGGCTCCCACAGCCTCTCCCGAGCAGAGGCAGATTGAGATTTATTGGGGCCCAAGTCACAAAGAACATTTGGACTCCCCTCCCAACTCCCCAGCAACATTCCCTTTAATTTTTCCCGTTTGTGCATGGAATCAATTTTGTTCTGTGCTGTTCTGTGCATCAAGGCATGTGTGGATGTGCGCCGCCAGTAGAAACACATGCTGCCAGCTGTGGGCACTCTGCTAATCAGCTGGGTGGCATTTGAATCTCTACTGAAAGTGGCTGCCCAAGTTCTCAGTTTACAGAGAACACTTCCCCCCAGCCTCTGGGGCCCTGCTCCCTGTTCCTTCCCTTCCCTAAGTGCCCCATACCCTGACCTGGCTGGAACCTATACTGTGGTAAGAGCTGCACAGGCAGCCTGGGCTGCTGTGTGGAGCCCTGGACTCTCTACCTGCCCTGGGCAACATGCCCTGGGGGGAAGAGACATGGGTCAGGGCCTTTTTTTGGGCATCCTGGTACCCTGTCCAGGATGCTCCACAGCTGCCTGATCTCCATGAGCGGCTCTTACCACACCCTAGGGCAGGTACAAAGTACAGTCCACGAATCACTAGTGGTCCATACCCGCCTCCCAGGTGGTCCACGGCTTGAGCTCAGCTCTCTCCTTTCCCCACTATGGGAACAGCAGCGCAGTGACTCGCTGGCTGGTGTTATCTGGGCTGTGGTCTTGGTGGCACCCCGTGGGAAAGCAGCAGCCCATGTCCCACGTGGCCGCCAGCAGCGCTCTAGCACTGCCACCGTCCAGCATCCCTAGATGGACGATCAGCATCTGCCTCCCCGCACTGCGCCGCGGCATCTGCCCATGGGCCCTACCACCTCCAGGTACTGCCCAGGGGAGGCACCATGCCAGTTGCTGGAGAAGCCCAGAAAGTGGCAGGGCTGGCGCTGTCACACTGCAGGGTTGGGGAAACATCCAGAGGAGCCCAGATGCCTTTCCCCTGCGGGACCTGCCCATCCTGCCTTCCGCTCAGCCGTGCAGGCAGCAGCATTTCCGAGGCGGGGAGGGCTGCTCTGTAGGGCAGCTGCGCAGACCGGCCGAAGCCAGGGGAGGGGGCTGCCTGTTTCCCCAGGGGGCAGGGGGTGCAGCCAGAGGGACTCTGTCCCCAACCTTCACCCCTCACAAAAGAGCTGTGTAAACCAAGAAACGCTTCTGTATTGCATTGCATTCAGTGCACCCCACCCCCTGTCTTGCTCTGTACCACCACGAAAAAACTTTATCTGGAATCTCAGGATTTCCTGTGCTGACATGGTACCATTTGGGTTGTCATAAACACAAAGCCAGGGCAGAGGACAACAGAGGAACCACGCTCCCCCTGGCCCCCCCGCACGCTGAAACGGGCAGCAATCCTAAACATTTAGTTTTCTGTTTAGAAACAATAGCCTGTAGGATTGTGCTACTTCCGGTAGCACCCCAATTCCCCTCATTCACCTCCCCCCACCAAGACCCCACACTCACAGCTTGTGCCTACATCCTCCCTTGCTCCTGCACCCGCTCTCCTGGCCACACACTACATCCTCCCTTGATCCTGCTCCCTCCCCCCACCAGACACCCTACCTCCAGCCTACTTCTGTACCCTACCTCCCACCCAGACCTCACCCCCTCACCCCTTCCTGCACCCCACCTCCCACCCAGATCCTACACCTCCACCCCATCACACTTGCTGGCAGCCCTGTCTCACACATTGAACCCCTCATTTTTGTCCCCACCCCAGAGCCTAAGAGGGTCCACAAAATCCACTAACTCTGGAACCCCAGAAAAGTAAAATGGGAAGCCCTGAACCTTAGTCCTCCCTGTCCCTTCCCCTCACCCCATGGGATTGGAGTGCCAGAGGAGTGGGGTGTCTCAGCTGGGGGCCACATCAGTGAGAGTTGGGGGTTTTTGGAGGAGTTTTTTTGCTTCTCACTTGTGTGGTCCCCAACTGATTTTTCTGTGGGTCAGTGGCCCTGCCATAAATAAAGAAAACATTGAAACCTTTTGTGTTGGACATAAATTAATATTTTACTTTATTTAAAATGAAGTTTGATAAACTAACATGAGCAAGTTAAAATGCTTCATCTGTTTAATAATTTAAATTAAACCGTTCTCCCCAGCTGCAGCACTAGCAAAATGCCTTGGATGTAATTAGGTAATGAACAGTGAGTTTCCATTTGCAACTAGTGGTCCATGGAAAGGTTTGCATTGAGCCAGGTGGTCCATGGGCCAAAAAAAAGTTTGAGACCCACTGCCCTAGGTGACCATATGCCCCATTCTGGCTGGGACAGTCCCTTTTTTCAGCCCTTCTCCCGACGTCCTGACCATTCTGCAGAAGTGGGCATTTGTCCCCTTTGTTCTTGCCAACTTGGCTCCCCTGCTGTGAGACTGTGACAGTCCCAGTGTCCCAGGAACCCCGCCCCAGGCTGCACTCTATGATCTTGGCTCTAACTAATTTGCTGGTTATGTGGACGATTGGGCCCACACTGACTGGTCATTTACCCCACTCTCCCATGTCTGGCAGAATTTCCCTCACCTGCTCTCTCCACAGGATCTGCAAGGAGAGGGGCACCTGGAGAGTTCCTTGTGCTCTGCTCTGTGAGTCATGGCTTCATTTGTTCCTGACGATCTTGGCTTGGGGTGCTGTGGGGAAGTCCTCAGGCAGCTCACAGCCACTCAAACTCACCCTTGCCCTTTGGGTAGCCACGTAGGGCAGGTGTGTCCCTGTCATGTCCCGCCCTCTCCCGGAGCATGCACAGGAGTTATAAGTTCATTGCTCCTTTAAGGAGACAAACAGCTTGTTACAGTGAATGGAGACCAGTGCAACCCAAGCCCCGGGTTGCTTATAGAAAAAGTAAAGCAAGTTATTTAATTAAACAGAGAGCGGGTTCAAGCAACCTCATGTACAAGGGCTGGAGATAGAAAGGGATGCAGACAAACAAAGGTACAAACACGCTTTCCGATGGCTCTGACCTAACCTACACTCTAGTCAAGGATATTTCCTCACCTGTCTTCCTTTTCTAGCAAGAGTGGGCGAGCTTTAGTCAGGAGCCCCACAGAGTCCAAGGAGCTGGTTTTCCTTGTCTCCTCAGGTGAAGGATAAACTTCAGGGTTCACCCCCTCTCTTTATAGTGCAGTGACCCTTTGAAATGGAGCCTTTGGAAAGCGATCCCTGGATCACGTTTTGGGATGCCAGGCTGGCTTCTTCCCTGCTTGGGATTTTGACAATGTCATGATCTCTTGCTTCCAGCTCTGACACAAATTTTGAATTGAATTTGGCCACCCCGGGGTCTTGGCCTCTCCCCTGTGCTGAGAGGAAATCTGTTTATCAACTACTTCCCGCACACCTTTCCCACATTTCCAGCATACATCTGTAAAGTCCCTGCTGGGTTGACCCAAGACTATTAATGGACAAGGAGTTATTAGTTTCCCAAAGCCACGTTACATGACATGTGCCGGGGTAGACTCAGCTGATCAGGCCAGCTGCAATTCACTGCTAGATAGCAGGAGCCTCTTGCCTTCTGGCATAAGGATGCTCTTACTTAATGTCTGCAGTACACCATGGCTTCAAAACGGGTTGGTAGAACGAGTAAAAGAGTTAGCAGATGCTATGCTGGGTCTCTGCTGGCCTGATTTAGTTTCCAGGAAACAGAAGCGGTGGGATGTCTGGCTCTGGCACGGCTCAGCAGAACAAAGTAGTGACATCTACTCTTGACAGAGGGGGTGTTGAGGCCATGGCCCATCACACCGGCCAGGATCCACTGAACACAGTTCCCCTGTGCACCCCCATCTGTCAGTCTGTCTCCATCGGGCATCTCATAGGTTGTTAGCTCTTTAAGGCAGGGAGATGGACCCTCTCTTTGTGCAGCGCCTGGTGCAGTGGGGTCCTGAGCCATGACCGGGGTTTGTCTGCAATAAGAATCACAACAGCAGCAACAATAAGGAGCATGTCCCCACCTCAAGTCACCCCCACCATTCCCCACAGCACAGCCCCCTCCCCAGCACCACACTGGGGAACTGGGGTAAGCATTCCAAACCCTTCCACATTCAGTACGAAATTGCTCCCTGATTGCTCACCCTGGACGGTAAAGGCACCACCAGTGCTCTGGGTCATGTGGCATCCAAGACTTACTCCAAGTCCTGCTAGAACAAAGGAAACAGGAAATCCTGCCAATGGCAGCGCTGGCAAGTGCAGCATCACTTAGCCTTGAGTTTGGCTAAAATGGCCCTGCGGCTTCTTGCTGTGCTCATGAGGGATCAAAGCAGGAATGGCAGAAATGGGGAGGAGTGTTAATATTTCCATAATCTTTTCACTGACCCTTTTTAGCTTCCCCTGGCTCTGCCATAATGCCCCCTTTGCACACGTACCGCCAGGGAGCATGCATGTCCATGCACATGCACACACCACTGCCGCAGCCCTGATGCACTGCAGGAGAAGGAATCCCAGAGCAGCTCGTTTCACTTTTAAGGCTCCTGCTCCATGGCGTATTTTAAATATTTAAGGGCAAGCTTGCCAGGCCCCAAGCACAAGGTCAAGGTGAAGGATGCCTGTCCCTCCCTGATGTGGTGCTGCTGTAAAATCCCTGCCTCGGGGAACGTGGCCACGGAGGGAACAACAAGAAACGTTCTTGTAGTGGGTGCAGCTGCGGTGTGTGTGTGCCTTTGCAAAGGAAGCTCTGTAGCCTGCTGTCAGCCGGTGGTCAGGGCAGTGAGTGGTGTGTGTGTATTATACACCCGAGTCTTCAACTGCTGAGACACAAGGCCCCGTCGCAGTGGGCAGTCTAGGTGAGACTAACAGGCGCCCCAAGGAGTTTAACATTCGTGTCTTTACCGCTAGGATCGGGATCCTTTTGCGGTGGGCTGCCAACAGGCCAACAGACGCCCCAGAGTTTACAGGGAGAGCTTATTACACCTCAGATTTTGACTGATAGGGTACATGATCCCTTCGCAGCGTGCAGCCTGGGGAGGCTGAGAGATGCCCCAACGGATCCGTCCCCTGGAAGCGACACGATCCAACGCTCAAGCTGTCCCTATATCTGTCCCTTATGACCGGCTGGAGTTCTTTTTAAAATTGTGCTTGGTTCTGTTACAGCAACTGAAGGAGTCAGGTCACAGCTTAAACAGTTACTATTTTATTGTTACAGGGTAAACTTAGCTGTTAAATGCTACTACTGTGTTACAGATAACACAGCCACTACAAAGGACAGGACAGAAATTACACTAATAAGTCACTTACAGGTACCATGAAACCCTTTTGGTTCTCTGAGCTCTTATTAAATGCATGCAAAATAGACACCTAGCAGGTATATATTCTCACCCCTGCGTTCCAGACTTGGCATGGCCAGCATCTTTCTCTCAAGCCCTCGGGAAGAAGTAGGGCAAGGTTGGGCGTCCCACAGACCTCAGGAGACAATCAATACCTGCCAGCAGGTGTAGGTGATTGGAGCTCACATGGTGTTGGCTACTGAACCCCTCTTTATACCCCTTGGGTCACGTAGGCTTCTTCATGGTCTCAAGTGGCCAATTAGGAAAAATGGCTTTGAACGCCAAGTTTCCCACGAAGGGAGCAAAGCATAATTCACACCTGGGAAAATGCAGACAATGGGCACCTCTGGTATGTGATGGGTGAAGATTCCTCTCCTGGGACAGTGCAGGCGTGTCAGTTACTGGTACTAGCCATCAGGGCAGCGGGAGGCCCCAGGTTGTCAGCTAGCCCATTTACTGTCTAGTTTCTGTTTATGGTAGAGTCAGGGACAGGCAGCACACCTGCGTTCCCAGGGCATCAAAGGCTGACTGCCTTTCTCTTGCTCTCTGGGGGGGGGGGAACAAGATGGGGTTCATGTCTGGCTACACCTGTCCCTGTCTAGTGCAGGAACATGAGATCAAGGCAGAATCAGTGACTCCCAGGGAGCCGAGGGGAATCCGAGGCAATGGCACCTTTGGAGTAAGGTGGGGCGTGTGCCTGGCTACCCACCTCCTGCAAACCCCAAAGAAAAGGCTGTACCAGGCTATGTCTACACTACAGAGGGTTTTTTTTTTCTGAAAAAATTTCACTTACATCCACGCTGCAATCATGTTCTTTCAAAAAAAAATCAAAAGATTTTTTGATTTTTCCGACATTGGTAAACCTCTTTCTATGAGGAAGAAGCCTTTTCCGAAAGAGCTCTTTTGGAAAAAGGTGTGTGTGGACAGGGAAGAGGGAGTTCTTTTGGAAGAAGAGGAAAAAGGAAAAAGCGCAGGTGCCCTGGTGGCCACTCTGTCCATAGCAATCACAGCTTATATGCGAGACAGCGTACATTCAGTGTGGACGCTCTCTTCTGAAAAAGCAGATGGCTTTTTCGATGTGCTTTGGCAGTGTGGATGCTCTCTTTTGGAAGAAGTTTTTTCAGAAGATCTCTTCTGGAAAAGCTTCTTCTGAAAGAAACCCGCAGTCTAGATGTAGCCCCAGGGACCCCTGGAAATAGAAACGCCGTGCGGGAGGGGTGGACACCTCAGAAAGGCCTGCACCTCACAGGAGGGCTGGGGGCTGTTGCAGAGAAGGGCATCATGGGAGCGAGGAATTGAGGCTGGTGGGTGTGCTTTCCAAGGCCAGGATGCCAACCTCAGGAAATCAAACATCCTGAGTCCAACCCCAAAAATCCCAAAGAAAAGATAATCAAATGTTCTACAGCCTGTCTGGTACCTGACTCTTCCTTAGGCTTTGGCCAGTGTGGGTGTAAGGGGCTCGGGGTGAAAGGGTGACCTTTATGGTGCACAAATCAGATGCCTCTCCCTGGCTGCTTGGATGGGGACACCAGCTGCCCTGAGACTGGAAACTTCCAGTCTCTATACTGCCTCCCCAGCTTCATCCTGCCCCCTCAGCCTCTTCCTGCCCCCTACCTCCAGTTCCCCACATCCCCCTTAGCCTCCCTCCTGCTCCCCCATCTCTCCGCCATCATCTCTGGCTCTGTCCAACTCTTCTACAGACAAGCTCCCCTCTGGCAGCATTATTTTTCCATTCCAACATGAATAATAAATCCAGATTAACAACTCATCAGTGAGCCAGGAAATTTGATGTGTGGCAAGTGAACAAATTTCAGCACCGAGTCAGTGCTGGGTGGAGAATGGAAATCCCATCCCCCCCCCAATAAAAATGTTTTCTAAGTATTTTTCATCCTGGATCAGGATGAAGAGTCAAAAATCTTACATGGGATCTCCAGCCAAATTCCATCTGGGGAAACCAACCTGAAACTTTTGGCTTCCCAGCCACTTGAGGTGGAAGGTTCTTGACAGTTTCACTTTTGCCTGGCTGCTAGAGAGGTGTCGCCTCCTCCCCTACCCACCTGTTCATAGGCACCGACTCTGTGGGTGCTCTGGAGCTGAAGCATCCATGGAAATATAACAGCGGGTGCTCAGCACCAATGGCAACCTTGAAGATCAGCTCCTCCCCCCAGTCCCTTTTGTCCGCCATGAACAGCTGTACAGCTGCATGCAGGAGGAGTGGGGCAGAAAGAGGCGGAAGGTGGGACAGGATGGGTAGGGGCAGGGGGAAGAAGTGGAGTGGGAGATGGGGTATGGGGTGCAGTGGTGGTTTAAGCACCCCAGGGAATTGAGGAACTCAGCATCTATGCACCTGTTCACCACCAGGCTCTGTTGGTGCTGAGACCCTAATAATAGTCCAGCATTGAGGCTCCACAGGAACAAAGCAAACGCTTTTACTTAAGAACCTCCATCGCCAATTCCTCAGTATTTCTAACACATCTCTCCAGAAGCCCGAACCTCTGCAAGAAGCAAGGTTGCACCTGTCTGAACGTCACTCCAAAGAGCGTGGTCCCTGCCATCAGGATGGGATGGTTTGGTCCAAAAGGGGCAAGTTTAGACTATCAAAAGCAAGAGCTTAAAGTGATAGTGTAGGTCTTTCTTAGGCCAGGTTGATTGAAAGTACAACAGAGGGCAGGCATATAGGGAGGGCCCCACCAAACTCGCTGCTCATTTCGGGCACTTTTGTGGTCATAGAATTTAATTAATGGTAAATGTCCTGATTTCAGATAGTTAAATGTGAAATGTCATGGTGTAACTGTAGGGATTGTGACCCAAGGAGTGGTGTGTGTGTGTGTGTGCATGCATGCGTGTGTGGGTCACAAGGTTATTGTGGGGGGAGTGTTGTGGTGCTGCTACTCTTACTTCCGCGCTGTTGCTGGCTAAAGTGATGCTTTCAGGGCTGGGGAGCTGGAGAATGGTGGCTGCTGACTGGGAGCCCTGTTCTGAAGCCAGCTGCAGCAGTGCAGAAGTAGGGATGGCAGGGTATGATATTGCCCCTCTGACTTCAGCGCTGCTGCCTGCAGAGCTGGGCCCTCAGTCAGCAGCCACCACTCTCTGGCTGCCCACTGCTGAAGGCAGAAGCACAGAGGGGAGGCATGCTATGGTGTTGCCACCCTTCAGCGAATCATAGAGTCTTAGGGTTGGAAAAGACCTCAGGAGGTCATCGAGTCCAATCCCCTGCCCAATGATTTAATACCAACTAAATCATCCCAGCCAGGGCTTTGTCAGTCCAGGACTTAAAAACTTCCCCTGGGATGCTAACATGAAGGGGAAAGGAGTCCAAGACAGCTGGCAGTATTTTAAAGAAGCCTTATTGAAGGCACAGAAAGAAACCATCCCGACGCGTAACAAGAGAGGCAAACATGGTAGGAGACCGGATTGGCTTACGGGGGAAATCCTTGGTGAACTTAAGCACAAAAAGGAAGCTTACAAAAAGTGGAAACTTGGACAAATGACCAGGGAGGGGTTTAAATGTATAGCTCGAGAATGCCGGGGGGTTATCAGGAAGGCGAAAGCGCAAATGGAATTGCGACTGGCTAAGGATGTGAAGGATAACAAGAAAGGTTTCTACAGGCATGTTAACAAGAAGAAGGTGATCAGAGAGGGTGTGCGACCCCTACGGGATGAAGGAGGTAACCTAGTGACAGATGATGTGGGGAAAGCTGAAGTACTCAATGCTTTCTTTGCCTCTGTATTCACGGACAAGGTCAGCGCAGAAGTCCAGGAGCCAAGTGACGTAAGATGGGATGAAGATGGACAGCCCGTGGTGGGTAAAGAACAGGTTAGGAACTATTTAGAAAAGCTAAACGTACACAAATCCATGGGTCCGGACTTAATGCATCCGAGGGTACTGAGGGAGTTGGCAAATGTCATTGAGGAGCCTTTGGCCATTATCTTTGAAAAGTCGTGGAGGTCGGGAGAGATCCCGGATGGTTGGAAAAAGGCAAATGTAGTGCCCATCTTCAAAAAAGGGAAGAAGGACGATCCAGGGAACTATAGGCCGCTCAGTCTTACCTTGGTTCCTGGAAAAATCATGGAAGGGATCCTTAAGGAATCCATTTTGAGGCACTTGGAGGAGAGGAAAGTGATTGGGAATAGTCAGCATGGATTCACAAAGGGCAAGTCGTGCCTGACCAATCTGATTAGCTTCTGCAGACTAAATAAGCCTAAATCCCTCAGCCTCTCCTTGTAGGTCATGTGCTCCAGCCCCCTAATCATTTTTGTTGCCCTCTGCTGGACTCTCTCCAATCCCTTCTGTAGTGGGGCACCCAGAACTGGACGCAGTACTTCAGATATGGCCTCACTAATGCTGAATAAAGGGGAATACCCATTTCTGTTACTTATGTGCTGCTTCTAGAAGGGTGCTGTATTCCGAGCTTGATGCCTAGCCAACAGCCACTGTTCTCTGGCTGCCCAGTGCAGAAGTAAGGGTTGCAATACTGTGACCCTCCTCAAATAGCCTAGTGATCCCCCTGCAACTCCCTTTTGGGTCAGGACCCTTGGTGTGAGAAATGCTGGTTTGCCCCGTGGAATCTGTACAGTGCAGGGAAAAGACACATAGACCAGATTGCACAGGGGGAGACCAGCTTTCACAATCCATGGTGTGTTTTTCCCGGCCGTGAATTCCCCCTACCTATTGCATCCCTTGGCTATGGTACAGAGCATGGCTACTTGAGGTCTTCTAGGAAGTGCAGCCTCAGCAAGACCCCCTGGCATTATTTCTATTGAAGAACCAAGGGGAGCACCAAGCTCTGCAATGAAATCTCATGCCCTGCATGTCCTGTAGCCCTGCGGCAGGGCAGAGCTGCTCACAAGGCTTCTCAGCGTACTCCTTGCAAATCTGGATTCTGCAGCCTCTTTGTGGATTCAGTCACATCTTCTTAGGCCTCTGGCCCTTGACGAGGGTGAATCTTTCCTAGATGAGAGTTCAGCAAGGTCCTGGGGTCCCACGTGGTGACCGACCTCAGTCTTGTTCACCCTGCTTCTGGGCCCCCCTGGAGGGGGCGGCCCTCTGATTGCTATTGGCCATTTGCAGTATTGCACTCAGCTTTCCGCTCTCCCCTTCTCTGCTGCTTCCCGCACTATCCAGAAGAGGGCCCCAGTGGATAACAGATTTCTTCCATGTGCCTTTTCCTTCCAGTACACTGGACTTACCTACTGTCACTTGGGTCCTCCAGTTTACCTGTGTGGTCTGGGGGTGGATTTTTCCCACTCCTGAGCAACGTAAGTGTACCAACCTAATGTCCTAGTTTAGACTAGGCCATAATGTTAAGTTGTTGCCTTCTGTATTACATTGCTGTTGTATCTGATTGGCGGGGGAGGGAGGTGGTGGTTTAGCAAGAAGTTCAGACCTACCAGCTGGAGCTGGTACTGGCAGAATAGTTCCCGCTAAGGTGTGTGCTTGCACACGTGCGCACCAAGAATTTGAGGCTCACCCACCTCCTCAGCAGAGCCAAGCAGTGGCTGCTCAGCTGTTCTGGGGTAGGGCCACGTGGTGGGCAGCTGCCCCACCCCAGGAGCAACAGGGGAGCCACCACACAGCCCTGGCTCTAGCTTCAGCCCTTCCCCAGGGCTGGAGCTGGGGCCAGGGCAGGCCGTGTGGTGGGTGGTGGCAGCTCTGGCAGCTGGGACTGGAGCTGCTGCGTCGATACCAGTGGGGGGACAGTGGAGCCAAGGACAGCGGGATCCCAGCACAGAAGGCAGCCGGGTGGGGGGCAAAGGCACCAGCCATCTGTGGGGGGGGGGGAGGCATGAGGCACAGGTAAATTTAGGGGGGCGAGGTGCAGGGTTGGACACAAGTCTCTGGGTGATGGTGGGAGGTGGGGACAGGCGAGGTACGGGCACAGGTCTCTGGACAGTGGTGCTTGACATATATACTGGTGGCATATGGGGGGGCAGATTGCAAGGCTGGGCACAACTACAGGGTGTGGAAGGGGGGTAGGCAGTTAGCTAGGCCTGTACAGGTACCAGCTGGCTGTGTGTGGTCCTGATGGGGGCACAGGCAGTGGGGCACACATAGTGTATGTTGGGGGCAGGGGTCAGCAAGCTGGGTGGTTTTCAGGGTGGGTGGGTGCAGGGCCACGGACCTTGTTGATTATCCATTATTTTAGTATTTGTTCTTATATTACGATTTATATTATGTATGTATGTAATCTTGTTAGTAACTGGTATTGGTGCACAAGACAAAACTCCCTCTGCTCACGGATGGAAAATCTTAGAGGGAACCCTGCCTGGCAGAGTTCCAATAAGTCCCTGAGCTTCTCTCAGCTAGTACCTTTCATTTCACAGATTTCTGGGCTGATCATAGGGTAGGAGACATTCCATTGGAGGAACATGACAGACTATATATAAAGATGTAGATCTGATTCACAAGGCAAACAATTGTAATTTGGGTTGGGTTTCATGGGGTAAGAGGCAGTTTGCCCCACTTCAGTTTTCTGGGACTCACAGCCAGTTATTTCTAGGCAGTTTTGCTCCTGTGGTTTCCATATCTGCCCCTGGCCTTTGGTTCTTGCATAGGAGACTTATAAGGGTGTAAACCCAGGAAAAGGGATGGTTACATTTGTCTGTCACCTGGAAGGGACTCTCTTTGGTTTGAAGAACTAACAATAGTTGAAAGATTCTTTCTCAGGTATCAGATCTCTCCTTTCCTGAGAATTGTGTATTTTTGCTTTAGCTTAGTTAACGCTCCCCGGACAAGATGTCCCACCCCTTGGGAGGGGTCCCCTTGGGAGGGGTCTATTAATGATAAGAATCAGTCTATTGAAGAACCAAGGGGAGCACCAAGCTCTGCAATGAAATCTCATCCCCTGCATGTCCTGAATTTATCTAGCTGTTTTTTTGAACCCTGTTGTAGTGTAGCTTCACTAAAGCCTCAGGCAAGGAGTTCCACAGGTTGATTCTGTATTTTGTGAATGTTGATCCTCACAGTCTTTAGTGCTGAGAGGAAACTAATGGTTTGGAATATGTATAAGAGTGACTGGTGACAATCCTTGTAGCTGTGGAGGGAGTTACAAGGCTGTGAGAGAGCTGTCATTGTTAACAGTATTTTCAGGAATGTCTGAACACACAGCAATTTACACAGCCCTCTATGGTTTTGGACACCCCATTCATTCCCTTTCATGTTCACTGGGGTGCCCAGAACCTCCCAGGCAGCTTTGACAGTCTTTGTACTGCCATTTGCTTGACAATTATGCTAACAAAAAGGCCCTGTAATGAGGAAGGTTGGGGTGAGGCCTGGGGTATTTTCTTTCTTTCTTCTCCCCACTTGCCTAAACCATGCCATTGTTCTGTCAGCTGGAAGCAGATATGAACCTTCCATTATCTTTTGTCAGTTTCATTGGATTGGCTGGGGCTGGAGTTTCTTGTTAGGCACCAAGGGGGGGAACACTAAAGTAGAAGGTTTTTAGAGGTGGGATTCCGGCTTACATGATGCCAGGTAAAGGAGCTGTTGGAAACTGGCTTGGAGCTTACCAGTCTGGGGCTACGTCTAGACTACAGGCTTCTTCCAGAAGAAGCTTTTCCAGAAGAGATCCTCCCTAAAAACTTCTTCCAAAAGAGAGCGTCCACACTGCCAAAGCGCATAGAAAAAGTGACCTGCTCTTTCGAAAGATAGCATCCACACTGAATGGACGCTATCTCGCATGTAAGCTGTGATTGCTATGGACGGAGTGGCCACCAGGGCACCTGTGCTTTTCCTCTTCTTCTGAAAGAACTCCCTCTTTCCCATCCACACATGCCTTTTTCCAAGAGAGCTCTTTTGCAAAAAGGCTTTTCCCTCTTAGAAAGAGGTTTACCAATATCGGAAAAACCCTTCTGTTCTTTTGATTTTTTTTCGAAAGAACCTAATTGCAGTGTGGACGTAAGTGAAGTTTTATTGGAAAAACGGCCATTTTTCAAAAAAACCCTGTGCAGTGTAGACATACTGAGACAAGTAACAATGGATGGATACAGGCAGATGGAAGGAAGCAATGAGATGGTGTTGGTCAGCATGATAGGTCTCAACATACCAGCAGCCATACTGCACCGTGTAGTCCAAAGGAGGCCACACCACTGATTTATACAAATGCATTATATTACTCCCCAGATTGTTCATTGCCCTATTCTTTATGCACCCCAACAGCTTGTTTGGTTTTGGGCTGACGCTGCACATAGAACTCCCGCAAGACGCACAGGCATTTCCTACACTACAGACCCTGCAATGGCACAGCAAAGATGCTGCAACCATAGCCCCATAGTGTAGATCGGGGTGGCCAACCCACGGCTCGCGAGCCGCATGCGGCTCTTCAAAGGAAAAATTGTGGCTTCAGCACCCGTGGCTGTTGTCACGGTCCCCTGCTCTGACCCTTTTTTCCTTGACCGGTCAGGGTGTTGCTTGGCGCAGTGAGATCTGACGCTGCATCCGATGGAAGCCCGCTTGGGCCACACGCAGCTCTTAAAGGGGCAGCCTTTTTTTTTTCTCAACAACTTCTTTCCCTCGGCTCTTTGCGCTGTATCCACCTTTATTTTGGCTCTTCGTCTGTAACGAGTTGGCCACCCCTGGTGTAGATACTTGTGTTGTGAGGACCAATGGGGTTTTGCTGTAGCAGCTGACAATAATCCTAGAGGAGAGACCTAAGTCACTGGAAGAATTCTTCTGTCAGCCTCATGGTGTCTAGACTGGGGCTTAGGTCACTTAATTATGTTTCTAGGTCAAGCTGGGTTTTAGGTGTAGACCATGTACCAGGTCCTGTTCTGATCTTATCCATGAAGCGTAGAGCTCTGTTGGGGCACCCAGGCTGGGCTTCCTGGTTGTACACCGGCCTGCTGGCGGGGTGGGGGCAAAGGGGACAATTGCTCAAGGGCCCAAATAATTTAAAAGGGACCCAGGGCCCTCAGCTGCTGCTACTGTTACCACAGCAACAGAGACAGCTGGGCCTGCCCCGCCCCTTTTAAAATAGTCCAGGTAGGCTGCGGGGCTTCTAGGCACACGTGAGATGGTTCCAATGGTGGCGAAGGCAGCCGGGGGGGCATGTGAAAGTGCGCCCAGGAGCACAGCCAGCAGGTGCAGCACAGCCTAAATGTCAGGTGGCCCGTGTCTGCGCAGGCACAGTGTTTGCGCATGTGAGGGCCTAGTGGCTGTCCTACCCTGGGGTCAGTAGGCCTGGTGGTACAAACTCTCCCATGGTGCACCATGGTCTCCCCTCTTGTTGCTAGGGGAACCATCCTCTGGGCAGTTGCACAGGTGCAGTGTAACAGCCTGTTCCCCACCCCAAGAGGAAACATGAAAGCACCTGTAAACAAAAGTGCTCCAAGGACAGAGGTGGAGATGAGCTGTTGGACCCAGTCAGAAAGAACAGCTCTGGCCTGAAAAGACTTCACCTGAAATGAGAACTTGGATGAGAAATTATGATTTGTAACAACTTCTCTTTGCCCTGGTTTACACTAGAGACTTATTTCAAAATAACTCCCCTTATTTCTAAATAACAAGCGGAGTGTCCACACTATGGCTATGGCTACACTGCAATGCTCTTTCGGGACATCAGAATATCCCGAAATAGCTGTACCTCATCTTCACAGCAAGCCCATTATTTCGGGCTCGCTATTCCGACGTCCCTGTAAACCTCATTCCACGAGGAGAAAGGGATGTTTCAGAATAGCGGGTTATTTTAAAATTTGGTGCTGTGTAGACAATACGAAAGTACAAAATAAGCTATTTCAAAATAAGATCGAAATAAGATATGCAATTTGCATGGCTCAAATTGTGTATCTTATTTTGAATTACAGTGCAGTGTAGATGTAGCCTACCAAGCCTGTTATTTCAAAATAAGGGGCTGGTTATTTTGAAATAATAACTCCTGCTTTCCACGAGGAATAACACTTATTTTGAAATAGTTATTTCAAAATAGCAATAGTGTGCATGCTCCACTGTTGCTATTTCAAAATAACTACTCCCCAGAGTCATTCAAAGTAATTACTCCCCACTGCTTTCTGGGGCTCTAAGTCAGGGTAGCGTGTCCATATTAAGGGAGCCTGCCTCAGAGTAATTTCAAGGCTTCCAGGTAGTGTGGAGATGTTAGTTCGGAATAGTTGTTTCAGGAGTTATTATTTCGAAATAAGTTATTTTGAAATAACTTCGTAGTGTGGACATGCCTTGAGTGCATTAGGCTTAGCTGGTGTGGCTATGTCTAGACTGCCGCTTTTTATTGGTAAAAGGTACGCAAACTGCACTCCGCAATTTGCATACCTTTTTCTGATTATTTTTTCGGAAGAGGTTTTTCCAAAATTTGGCCCATCTACATGGGGCCAAATTTCAGAAAAACCTTCTCTTTCGGAAGAGCTGTTCTTCCTCTTGAAATGAGGAAGACAGGGCTTCTGAAAGCGCACGTCTGCTCTTTCGCAAAAAATGTCGGAAGAGCAGACGCATTCCCTGGACATAGTGGAGTTTTTCCGGGATGAAAAACTCTGTAATCTGGACATAGCCTGGGTCTGTTTTATTTTAGCCTAGTAACTTACCCCCTGGCTTTGGGTCTTCTGCAGATTTGATTAGTAAACTCTGTTCCTAAAGCCAGGTTATTCATAATGATGCTAAAAAACACAGGACCCAGAACAGGTCCCTGTGGAAGCTCCCATGCTCCCCCCTTCCCCAAGCTGACATCATCCCAATAATAATTACTCATTGTTTGAAGTTGTTTACCAAAAAATGCTAGTTACAGTCAAAAAAGCAAACAAAATGTTAGGAATCATTAGGAAAGGTAAGTACCATAACATCAGTCTATAAATCCATGGTATGTCCACACCTTGAATACTGAGTGCAGTTCTGTTTGCCCGATCTCAAAAAAAAAAAAAATAGAAATGATAAAGGTACAGAGAAGAGCAACACAAACGATGAAGGGTTTGGAACAGGAGAGATTAAAAAGACTGAGACTGTTCAACTCGGAAAAGAGATGATTAAGTGTGTGTGTGGGGGCGGGTATGAAAGAGGTCTATCAAATCATGACTGGTGTGGAGAAAGTGAAGAAGGAAGCGTTATTCATGACATGAGAGCCAGGCGTCACCCAATGAAATGAATAGGCAGCAGGTTTAAAAGGAAGTATTTTTTCAAAGTGTGTAGTCAGCCTATGACACACTTTGCGAGGGGATGTTAAAGAGGCCAAAACTGTAAGTGGGTTAAAAAAAGAATGAGAATGAGAAAAGTTCCTGGAGGACAGGAGACAAGATGGCCCAGCATGCAACCCCATGCTCTGGATGTTCCTAACCCTCTGACTGCCAGAAACCTGGCGTGGGCTACAGGGGATGGATCATTTGATGATTCCCTGTTCTGTTCATTCCCTCTGAAGCACTTGGCATTGGCCACTGTTGGCAGACAGGATACTGGGCTGGATAGATCTTTGGTCTGATCCAGTGTGACTGTTCTTATGTTCTTATGTAGTCTTCACACAGGTTGAGGTGAGCATTGGGGGTTGGGATGAAGCAGGCTATGTCTAGACTGCAGGCTTCTTTCAGAAGAAGCTTTTCCAGAAGAGATCTTCCAGAAACACTTCTTTTGAAAGAGAGAATCCACACAGCAAAAGTTATCTTGCATTTAAGCTGTGATTACTATGGATAGAGTGGCCACCAGGGCACTTGAGCTTTTTCCTGGAGGCCTCTTCTTTAAAAAAAACCCTCTTCCCTGTCCACACAAGCCTTTTTCCAAAAGAGCTCTTTCGGAAAAAGGCTTCTTCCTTGTAGAAAGAGGTTTACCGCTGTTGGAAAAACCCCTCTGTTCTTTCGACTTTCTGTGGAAAGAATGCAATTGCAGTGTGGACATAAGTGTAGTTTTTCCGGTAAAACTCTGCAGTATAGACATACCCCCAGGCTATGCCTACACTACAAGTTTTTTGCGCAAAAACCTGCGGAGCGTCCACACCTCAAATGGACTCTTGCGCAATTAAATGGGCAGGAAATGGCAGAACAGAGGGCTTTTTCCGCCATAGGTAAACCTCCTTTTCTGAGGCATAACTGCTTTTAGCGCTACAGCTATTGCACAAGAAGGCAAATGTGGACGCTCCAGAGGGGTTTCTTGCGCAAGAAACCCCTGTGAGAAAAAGCACAGGTGCTCTGATGGCCATTCTGTGAATGGCCATCAGAGCTTTCTTGCGCAAGAGCTTCCATGCAGTATGGACGCTCTCTTGTGCAATAGCACATCGCTTTTGCGATGTGCTTTGAGGTGTGGATGTGCTCTTGCACAAGAAGTTTTTGTACAAAAGCTCTTGCGCAAAAGGCTTCTTGTGCAAGAAGCATGTAGTGTAGATGTAGCCCCAGAGGACAGCTTGAGTGAAGGGTGTGGGGAGCTAAAATAAGCTTAAAAGAGACTCTCTGTTTGCCTACTGAAGACATGGCTTGCATGGCCTTTCAAATCTGGCCCTGATGATGGATGCTGAACCCCTGTGGCAATTCTGACTTTAACCTTCTCAGCGGGGGAGCTGTGTTTAGTCTGTAACTTGAAAAACAACGAGCAGGCCTGTGGCACCTGAGGCTATGTCTAGACTACGGAGTTTTTCCGGGATACCAGAGGTATCCCGGAAAAACTCTGCCACATCCAGGGAACGTGTTTGCTCTTCTGACATTTTTGGTGGAAGAGCAGGCGAGCTCTTTCGGAAACTTTGTCTTCCTCATGCCACAAGGAAGAAGGGCTCTTCTAAGAAAGGAGGTTTTTCTGAAATTTGGCCCAGTGTAGACGGGACAAATTTTGGAAAAGCCTCTTCCGACAAAACTATCAGAAAAAGGTAGCAAATTGTGGAGTGCCATTTGCGTACCTTTTGCCGAAAAAAGCCACAGTCTAGACATAGCCTCAGGGTATGTCTACACTACAAAGTTAATTCGAACTAACAGCTGTTAGTTCGAATTAACTTTCATAGGCGCTACACATGCAAACCGCTAGTTCGAACTTAATTCAAACTAGCGGAGCGCTTAATTCGAACTAGGTAAACCTCATTCTACGAGGACTAACGCCTAGTTCGAATTAAGTAGTTCAAATTAAGGGCTGTGTAGCCACTTAATTCGAACTAGTTGGAGGCTAACTCTTCCCAGCTTGCCCTGGTGGCCACTCTGGGCCAAACCAGGGAAACTCTTCTGTCCTCCTCCCGGCCCCGGAGCCCTTAAAGGGGTACGGTCTGGCTACAGTGCCCATGCCAGGTGCAAACCTGCCAGCACCCAGCCAGCAGACCCTGCACCTGGCACGGCATGAGCCAGCCACCCGCTGCCACCCAGCCCTCTGCCTCTTCCCAGGACCAGGCTGGCGGCTCCCAGGAGCCTGCCCGGGGCCGCAAGAGGTGGGCGCCTGCCTGGTCTAGTGTGGAGATCATGGACCTCATCGAGGTTTGGGGGGAGACCTCCAAAGTCCACGACCTCCGCACTAGGCACAGGAACGAGGCCGTCTAGGGCAGGATAGCTGCCAGCCTGGCCACCAAAGGCCAAATGCAAACCCAGGAGCAGGTTTGCATGAAAATCAAGTTGGTCCAGTGAGACCCCCGACCCTGAGCCCTGAGCTTAGAACATAAGAACATAAGAACAGCTGTACTGGGTCAGACCAAAGGTCCATCTAGCCCAGTAGCCTGTCTGCTGACAGCGGCCAACACCACATACCCTGGAGGGGATGGACCAAAGACAATGACCAAGCCATTTGTCTCGTGCCATCCATCTCCAGCCTTCCACAAACAGAGGCCAGGGACACCGTTCCTACCCCCTGGCTAATAGCACTCCATGAACCCAACCTCCATGACTTTATCTAACTTCTCTTTAAACTCTGTTATAGTTCTAGCCTTCACAGCCTCCTGAGGCAAGGAGTTCCACAGGTTGACTATGTGCTGTGTGAAAAAGAACTTTTGCTTATTAGTTTTAAACCTGCTGTCCATTCATTTCATTTGGTGTCCTCTAGTCCTTCTATTATGGGAACTAATGAAGAACTTTTCTTTATTCACCCTCTCCACAACACTCATGATTTTATATACCTCTATCATATCCCCCCTCAGTCTCCTCTTTTCTAAGCTGAAAAGTCCCAGTCTCTTTAGCCTCTCTTCATATGGGACCTGTTCCAAACCCCTAATCATTGCAGTTGCCCTTTTCTGAACCCTTTCCAAGGCCAAAATATCTTTTTTGAAGTGAGGAGACCACATCTCTACACAATACTGAAGATATGGTGTACCATAGTTTTATACTTCCCCTCCTCCTCCTTCCCCTGGCTTCCCCCTTCCAGCTCGCTCCTCCCAGGTTTCCACCTCCCCTCTCCCACCCTCTCTCTTCCCCTCTCCCACCTCCTTTTCCTAGTCTCCCCAGAGATTAATCCCCCCCCGCAGTTTTGTTAAATAAAGAGAGTTTCTATTTTTGAACACGTGTCCTTTATTTTTTACATCAGGAAGGGGGGCTAGGGAAGGGTAAGTGGAAGGAGGTGAGGGAGGAATGGGGCATGAGTCCCCGATGGGGAGGACTGGGGTGGCTCTGCGAGCTCCTCAGGGTGGAAGCTCTCCTGCAGGGCCTCCTGGATCCTTACAGCCCCCCGATTGACCCCCCCGGATGGCAGCCTGCGGCAAGTGCAGCCGGGCTGATGGCCGAGTGCTGTGATGTGCCGAGTGTGGGCACTCAGGGAACTCCAAGACAGGACTGCTTTGCTGTCCCTCATCGAGGTAGACAAGCAAGCGGGGAACCCTGAGAACTGTCTGTCCGGGGGGGGGGGGGTCGGGTCCCTTTAAGCACAGCCCTCGGCTAGCCGGAGGCAGCAGCTCCACACTCTAAGTCCTGGTTCCGGCCAGCCTTAACTTAGGTTCAGAGTCCACTCAGTGTGGACATGCTAGTTCGAATTAGCAAAACGCTAATTCAGATTAGTTTTTAGGTCTATATGCACTAGTTCGAATTAGCTTAGTTCAAATTAACTAATTCAAATTAAGTTAGTTCGAATTAGTGCTGTAGTGTAGACATACCCTCAGAGACTAACAAAACTAGATAGAAATCTTGAGCTTTCGTGGGCAAAACCCACTTCCTCAGATGAACTGTGCCCATGGAAGCATATGCTACTGTCTATATTTTTGTTAGTCTCTAAGGGGCCACAGGGCTACTCGTTGACTTTACTATGCAAAGCTTGTTCTGAGGCTGGTTGTTGAGCTCCCTTTGGCAAGCGCACTGCATTATCCTGACAGCCCCTCACAGTGTCATTGTTCCCTGCGGCTGGCTGTGGTGTTACTAACAATGGGTTTACTCAGAACAGAGTGGAGTTTAAATTAGAAACTGACTGGCAGGCCCTCATGCTTTATTGTGTTGGCCAGTGTAATCCTGCGTGAAAGGAGAACCTGCGTCTGCCTGTCACACAAAGGAGTGCGTCTGCTAAAGGAACGTCCTTTGTACCCATGGCAGGATAACGGTGCTGAAAAGGAGGGATGCTCAGAAGTGTGGAGCAAAAAGTAGGTGAACAAGAATGCCCAGCAATGGAAGAGGGCAGTTATATAACTGACATTTCTGAAACCTGGGGGACTGGAAGAAATCAATGGGATACTGTAATTACTGGCTGCAAACTAGGGATGTTAAATATTAGTTAACTGAATAGATGATTAACCTCATGAATTCTTACCAGTTAATCAACTATTCTGTAGTCCCAAGAGGTGGGGCTGGCAGCCAGTGCTCTCCGCCCCCACTCCAGGGGAGCCCACTGCTACCCTGTGCTGCTGAGTCTCTCTCAGAGGCAGCAGCATGGAGTGCCAGGCGGGAGCTGGTCTGTGAGAGGAGTCAGTTTAAAAAATAGCTCCCCTCACGGACCGGCTGCCTGCCACCCCATGCTGCTGCTTCTGATACAGAGGCAGCAGCACGGGGTGGCAGCAGCACCTGTCCAGGGTCGGAGTCTGAGCTCCTGGACTCAGTACAAGCCAGGACTGAGCTGGGCTGCCTATCCCCCAGCTCCTAATACACTTTAAATGCAGAGGTGCAGCAGGGGTAGGTCCCAGACCCAGCGCAAGCCGGGACTGAGCCAGGCTGCTAGCCAGCCTGCTAAAAAATTTCCTGGCGGAGGGAGGGAGGGGGGATGCGTGTAGTCTCTAGCATTAACCTATAAGCTTTTGCTTATCGGTTAATCGATTAATCAGCTACACTATTACATCCCTACTGCAAACAATGCAGGAAGGACAGACTGGGTGTCAGAGGTGGGGAACCAGGACTATATCAACACAATTCAAGAAAACCAAAAATAAATCCTTGGAATGGAGAGCCCCACCCCACTGAACCCACATGGCTCTGAACTCCCAGCTACGAGAACAGAAATAGGTTGCACGGGGAGGGGGAAGCTCCAATCAGGAAAAGGAGACAGAGTGCCCTGCATCACCTGTCCCATGGACCAGCCCCCCTGCATCATGAGGTGTTAACAGAGAAGAAATGTCGGGCTCCGCCTATTCATTTCTGGTTGGGAATCTTTAGGGATCACATTTCCCAGCTTCCCTGCACAACCACACGAGTTAGAAATGACTTTAAAAGCAGAAAAACTGGAATGATCTGAAAAGCACCAGATCTCACCCTAGTCACCAGTGTTGTTGGGGGTATGATTCACAGCCCAAGACATACCTGGCCACGCAAGCGTGCTAAGCAGCCATAGCAACAGGAGAGCAGCTGGGGCTAGTCGCTCTGAGAACCTAGCTGTCCAAGTCTATAGGTACGCACGTGGGGTAGGTACCCCGCGTCACACTGTCGTGGCTCCCCTTTATTTGCCTGCTTGATCAGAGCTAGTGCAGGTGTGTCTCCCTGAATGGGAATAACACCCCCAGCTTGAAGTGTAGATGTCACCAAACAACCTGATTCCATCAGGGATTTCAGTTTCCATACACAACTTGTGTGAGTCTCACAGGGGGTCATGGATTAGAGAAGCAATTTTTGGGCAGCTTAGAAGATGGCTTCTCAGAACAGCCGGCGCTCGAATGCACAAGGCCAGAGGCTGCACTCACATCAGTGTTGTGTTCCACGCAAGAGCTAATGCCAAAAGAGCTGTAGTAAGGTCACTAAGGGCTATGTCTACACCACAGAGGTTTTTTAGGAAAACAGCCGTTTTTCTGAAAAAACTTCACTTACGTTCACACTGCATTTGCGTTTGTTCAACAAGAAATTGAAAGAACAGAGGCGCTTTTCCGACATTGGTAAACCTCTTTCTACGAGACTGGGACCCTGTGATTAGGCACACAGCATTTTGCTTATCAATAGGGCCTTCCAAATTCACCTTAACGTGTAAAGCGACCCGCAGGGAAATCATTCTGTCTGGAACTAGCAAGTGCCGGGAGGATTCGCTGCTTTAAGCATGACTGGCGCTTCCAAGTTAAGGTTCTTGGATAAGCATAGTGATTTTCAGAGTGGCTGGTCACTCCCACCTCCTACTGGCTGAGCACCATTGGCTGAGCACTCCCACCCCGTATTGGTTCCAATGGGAGCTGCATCTGAAATCCAGCCACTTATAAGAGCCACTGGATATCTGGGCCTCCATTTTGCTGTGGTACTTCTAAGCTGGCAGCATCTCCCTTGAAATAAAATTGAACAACAAACCTCTGATGGGAGGGCTGTGCAATAGTCACGCCTGGCTGGTGTCTTAGCCCAGGCCAGCTGCCTCAGGTGCCCTGGCAGGGTCCCTCTGCCTGGAGCTGTGCACAATGCCAGGAGAGCCAAGCACCTCATACAGCTGTGAATCTGAAGCCGGAGCAGCTCCAGAGCCACAGGGGAGCTGGGCTGAGTTCCAGCAGCAAGCTGCCAACAAGGGAGCTGCACCCCTCTGCACTGCGAGTCTGCGGGCCGGGCAACAGAACTAGCCCCCCTCTTATGCAGCCAGGCCGCAAATCCGCTGGAGATGCCAAGGCAGATACTTGCGGAGTCTGCCAAACTGCCAGATGCCACTGCTGCCAGCAACACTATGCCCACAGCTTGACATCTGGGTCCCGCAGATGCGGCCCAGAGAGAGGGCTAGTGCAGCTGGCCAAGGGGCAGGGCTGCTTTTCCCCTCTGCTCCCATCACCCCTTTGTTCCTCCATCTAGCCGGAGGACCCTGAACTGCCGGGTCTCCTATAACGTAGGGTATGAGGCTGGGTCCAGCACGCCAGCGGCAGTGAGCAGTCACCAGTCCAGAGCTAGCTGGGGATAAAAGGCTGCAAAGCCCTCAGTCCTGCCAGCCGACTTACCTGCACGCAGGTCAGAACTGTATGTCTGCCATCTAGTGGCTGTGCTGGGGACCTACAAGGGGGAGTTCCAGAGAGGACACGGAGATACAGAACCGAATTCTTCAGACACTTTACAACCTGAAACAAAAGACAGGACCATGCAGCACTTTAAAGACTAACAAGATGGTTTATTAGGTGATGAGCTTTCGTGGGCCAGACCCACTTCCTCAGATCAATTTGTGGAAGAATCTGAGGAAGTGGGTCTGGCCCACGAAAGCTCATCACCTAATAAACCATCTTGTTAGTCTTTAAAGTGCTGCATAGTCCTGTCTTTTGTTTCAGCAAGACCAGACTAACACGGCTGCATCTCTATCTCTTTATACCCTGGCAGCATGACAGGCCCTGAGAGAATGTATCCATCCTCCTCCCTTCCAGACATGTACCAGATGGGCAAAGCTGGACCCACCGTCTGATCCAGACTAGAGCTGCCCCCCGAAGTATGGAGGTGGCTGGGCCTGGGATTCTAGTTCAGCCACACACACCATCCCCCCTTAATTCAGGCTCTCACTAAGCACCTTCTCTCCCCTTCTCTCACCACAGGCTTTTCTGTGAACTTGCTGCCTCCATTGTATTTAACTCTTCTAGCCCTTTTCTCTCCTGATCCACAGCACAGGGCAAGCATTGCCTGGGACTCACAGATACCCAGAGACCCACTCCAGCCAACACTCACTCAAACTTAGATTTAGCCTATGGCATAGAGAGTGTGCTTACAAAGTTGGCGGATGATACCAAGCTGGGAGGGGTTGCAAGCGCTTTGGAGGGCAGGATGAAAATTCAAAATGATCTGGACAAATTAGAGAAAAATGCAAAATGGGGTTCTGCAGGGATCTTTCCAATATCTTCATCAGCGATTTAGATGACGGCATAGAGAGTACGCTTATTAAGTTGGCAGGTGATACCAAGCTGGGAGGGGTTGCAACTGCTTTGAAGAATAGAGTCATAATTCAAAATGATCTGGACAAACTGGAGAAATGGTCTGAGGTAAATAGGATGAAGTTTAATAAGGACAAATGCAAAGTGTGCCACTTAGGAAGCACTTCCACACCTATAGAATGGGAAGTGACTGCCTAGGAAGGAGTACTGCTTGTGGTCATAGTGAACCACAAGCTAATATAAGTCAACAGACACCGTTGCAAAAAAAGCAAACATGATACTACATATTTTTGTTAGTCTCTAAGGGTGCGTCTTCACAGCAGGGCTTAACTCAAAATAAGCTATGCAAATTGAGCTAAGTCAATTGCTTAGCTTATTTCGAAATAGCTTATTTTGAAATTGGGAGTGTCTACACAGCACTTATTTTGAAATAGAGCACTCTTCCCCCGACTTCCCTTACTCCTTGTACAATAAGGTTTACAGGAATCGGAGTAAGAAATCCTCCAGCTTGACAGTATTTCAACATTATTTCAAAGTAACCACCTGCTCTGTAGATGCGAACTAAGTTATTTCAAAATAACTCTAGTTATTTTGAAATAATGTTGCTGTGTAAATGTATCTTAAGGTGCTACAGGACTACTCATTGTTTTTATTATTCTGGGATGTATTATCAAGAGTATTGTGAGCAAAACATGAGAATTCATTCTTCTGCTCTACTCTGCATTGATTAGGCCTCAGCTGGAGTATTGTGTCCAGCTTTGGACACTACATTTCAGAAATGATGTGGAGAAATTAGAGAAGATCCAGAGAAGTGCAAGAAAAATGATTAATCGTCTAGAAAATATGACCTATGAGGGAAGACTGAAAGAACTGGGCTTGCTTAGTTTGGAAAAAGGAAGATGATAGTAGTTTTCAAGTACTTCAAGGAGGCAGGAGAAAAATTATTCTTCTAACATCTTAGGGAAAGAAGCAATGGGCTTAAATTGCAGCAAGGGAGGTTTAGATGGGACATTAGAAAAAACTACCTGTCAGGGTGGTTAAACACTGGAATAAATTGCCTAGGGGGGTTGTGAAATTGCCATCAATGGAGATATTTAAGAGCAGATTAAACAAACACCTGTCAGGGCTGGTTCTCCCTACAGGGTGCATTTTGTCCTTGCCCGCTGTCCAGGGCCGTGCAGCTAAGCTGCCTGCAGTCCCCACACTGCAGGCCCGGCCCCATCCTGCCCGCGCTTAGCTACGCTGTTTTGCAGCCAGTGAGGTCTGGATGAGTTACAGACGTGCGATTCCGGTGCTTGCTGGCTCTGGCTTGGCTGCCGTTAGCCTGGTGCTTGAGCTGCCCAGCCACAGGGCACAGGAAAGGTCAGGAGCTGGGAACCTCTGCCCTCCCCCGCCACATGCCACTCAGCCTGAAAAGGGCACAGGGCAGTGCTTGGGCTGCTCCCACCCAAGGGCCATTCCTTCCCATAGGTCTGAGCAGAGGGCACAGGGACCTCTGGCCTTTGGCAGCTACCTGAACGCTGGCCGCCTGGCGCAGCCGGCAGACTCCCAAAGGGGCATGGAGCCTCCCTGGGTGCCTCGCTCACCATTATCCTGGGACACTTTCAGGGCCGTCCCTACGCACACGTGGAATACGCGGCTGTATAGGGCACCTGAAAATTTGGGGCACCACGGGGCCAGTAGGTAAGAGCAGACTGACTCCCACACGTGCATGTGGGGGAGCTGACCCGCTCCTGCTGCCCCAGGTGATGGCGAGTCTTGGCGGCATGTGCCGGGGGAGTGGGGGCGGTTACCTGATGGCTGCCAGAGGCCGCCCGAGCCCAGGGCTGCAGAAGGAGTCGCTGAGTCCCTGGACAAAGTGTGTGTGTGCGGCTGAGGGGGGGGGGGGCGGGGGCAGCTCCTGGATGCAGAAGGGGCAGGGCCTCGGGTGAAAGGGGCAGGGTGGAAGCTAGTCCCCTCCCACTGCCTGGCTGTGCTGTCCAGGATCCAGCCATGATTTAAAGGGCCGGGGGCTCCAGCTGATATTGTGATAGTGGTGCCAGCAGCTGGGAGCTCCAGGACCTTTTAAATTGCCAGGCCCCAGGGCAGCTGCTGCTTTTGGCCCCCACCCACTAGGCAGCCCTGTCTAAACCCAGTGCCCAGCTCGCTGCAGGCTGGAGCGCTCTGACTTACAGCCGGCTGCCCAGCTGCATGGCAGCCTCCATGCGGCCAGGTGAGGCATTTAACCCTTTCCCTGCTGGAATACCCCAGGTAACATCCCATGAGGAGGGGAAGGGAGGGGGAGAGCGCAGGGGGCCCTGGGCTGGGAACAAATCAAACAGGGGGCATGGGGGGTGGGTTGCATAGGCCCCATAAATTTTAAGGACGGCCCTGGACACTTCACTCCGCTTTGACAGTGCTGAGGAGTGGAACCCACCCCTGAGAATCCTGCTGCCCCATGCTGGGGTGGTAGAGCTGGTGAAGCTGGGGTGGTAGAGCTGGGGTGGTCTGCACTGGCTCTGCTCCCCGTGGGCTTGGGAAGGGAGCAGACCGGGCCTGCGCTATTGCTATTCACTGGCTTCCAGAGCCCTTGGAGACACAGAGTGCGCTGCAGTCCTGAGGCCACTCTGACTTACACCAGGAGCTGGACTGGGCCTTGCGTGGCCCGACAGCACTTCGGCCAGCCCCTCCCTCCTCACTTAAAGCACCGGAACATAGCAACTGAGAATGTGCTCAGGCTCCCCTCACTGTTACTCTTCGGTGGCATCGGTGGGGAATGTAACGAATAACTCTCATTAATACTGAGCTGGGGCACAGCCTCCTCACCCCTGGGTCCCAAAGCACTTGGCAAAGGCAGCTCTCTGCCATTGCCCCTGCTGCAGAGTTGGGGAAACTGAGGCACAGAGCTGCCAGGACTTACCCAAGGCCACAGTGCGAGTCCATGGACAGCCAGCTCCTGAATCCTAGGCCTAGAGTGTGCCCTCTGGACACATCACCCTGAAGTGCATTCTAGCAAGGCCTCTAGCTCGGCAGTAGCCTGCAGATATAAGCTGTTCTCCCGTTAAATACAGAGATTGATGCCGCTCCCAGTATAGGAAGCCTGCCCTTACAGCAATAAATGGAGAGATACGTCCAAAGCTGAGCAATAAAACCTGTCAAGCCTGCTCACCAGCAGATGTCAGGCCCTGCCAGAGATCCAGCCGCTTGGTGAGGCTCAGAGGTCAAATGGAAGGAACACAATGGGACAGACAAAAGCTCTTTCTCTAAAGGAGAGGCCATCTGGAGAGCTGGGTTACTGACCAGCCTGCACTAACCTGATGTGTCCAGTCCCCCGCCACCACCAGGGGCTGCTTAGGGCAAGCAAACATCTCTCCTAATGGGCTTGATCCTGCTTTTGTTTACACTGGAGTGAATCCAGAGTCACTCACTGGATTTACACTTGTGACAGTGAGAGCAGGCTCAGGCTCAGGCTCAAAGAGTATCAGCACTTCCCAGGGAAAGCAAAGAACTGTTCCCCTCTGGGGCTGCAGCTGCTCCCGCAGACAGACCCAGGGGTGCCATCCAGGTGAGTGGAGGGCCTCATTTCACTTGGCCAGTTATTTATTTATACCCCAATAGCCTACACAGGCCCCAGCACAAACTGGGGCCCTATTACATGCACATAGCAAAAAACAGGTCCTGCCCCCAAAGGTTTATGCTGTAAGGCAGGGGTGGGTAACCTCAGGCCTGAGGGGGCTGAATCTGGCCCCCAGCTTGCTGGATCCAGCCCCTGGTTCGGGGCTCCCTCCCAGCATTGGGGAACACATGCTGGTGCTCCAGCCCCCCTCTTCCTCTGCAGCTTCCTCTGTGGGGCTGGAGCATCAGTGCTGGCTCCCTGCTGTTGGGGGGAGGAGCCCTGAGCTCCATGGGCTGTAGTCAGGCAATCCAGAGCTGGATCTGATCTATGGGCTCTGCCTGATGGGGGAGGAAGCTTCTCACTTTTGTGTAGCCCTTGACTGATTTTTCTGTGGGTCAGTGGTCCTGACCCAAAAAGGTTCCCCACTCCGGCTCTAAGGCCATAAAAAGTGAGAGTGCAGTAAAAAAAAAAGTCAGTAGACAGGAGATTTGAACTCATGGCCCACTTACTGCAAATACAGAGTCATGAGCTAACTGTAGGGGCAGGAGGCCAATGTGTCCCACTTGCTCATCTTTCTAGGGGTACGTCTGCACAGCAATGTTCTTTCAGACTAACCAACGTTATTCCAAAATTCAAAGCCCTGCCCTGCCCCTTCTGCATCCAGGAGCTGCTCCCCCTGCCCACATTTTGCCCAGGGGCTCAGCAATTCCTTCTGCACTGCAAGCTATTATTTGGAAATAATGTCGAGCTGGAGGACTTCTAACTCCGACTCCTGTAACCACATTTCACGAGGAGTAAGGGAAGACAGGGGAAGAGTGCTCTACCCGCACTTCCTGCTGTGTAGACAGCACCGAAAGCTGGAATAAGCTATTTCAACTTCAGCTATGCAACTGATGTAGCTCAAGTTGCATAGCTTAACTCGGCTTTAGCCCTGCTGTGTGGCTGTGCCTCGAGCAGCAAGAGTCAATGCTAGCTGGGGGTTATGTCATCAACTACACACGCTGGTTCATCCTGGGTCATTTCTCTTCATGTGTTTTTAAGCAGCTAAGAGAAGGGCCCATAGCCACATGCAGAGCAGAACCCAGCTCTTGCCAAGCCAATCAGAGCTAAAGCAAAAGGCGCTGCGCCTGTTCGTCTGCCTGTCCCAGCCCATTCCGTGTCAACCCCCACCTACAATTCCACTTCTGGTCACAGGCAGAGCCTTGCCTTGGCTTTTAGCCATTTACTTGCAATTGGGTTTGAAATCCCTTTGCACTGAAGAGCAGCCCGGTGTGTTGGGACAGGGCTCTCATTTGCCCTGCAAGGCACCTGGGTCTGGGACACCCCCATGAAACTGGGGGCAGATCAGACAAGCTCCAGTGAGTTCTGAGCAGCGCAGCCTTTCAGCCTGCCCCAGACGCTCCTGCCCAGCATGGCAATTGCATGCTGCAGTGTCCTGCATGGCAGATGAGGGACAGGAGGGAGCCGAAATACACATAAACCAGGTTCTTTACTGAGACTGCTTGTCCCAGACAGACCCTGGGGCTCTCCAGCTCCCAGAGCTGCTGACAGGGGCTGCATTACCAGGTGTGACCACACATGAGGCCCCCTAAGTCCTAGAATCATAGAATCCCAGTAGTGGAGGAGATCTCAGGAGGTCATCAAGTCCAGCCCCCTGCCCAAAGCAGGACTAACTCCAACTCAATCATCCCAGCCAGGGCTTTGTCAAGCTGGGATTTAAAAACCTCTTGGGATGGAGATTCCACTACCTCCCCAGGTAACCCATTCCAGTACTTCACCACCCTCCTAATGAAAGTTTTTCCTAATATCCAACCTAGACCTGCCCCACTGTAACTTGAGACCATTGCTCCTTGTCCTGTCATCTGTCACCACTGAGAACAGCCTCTCTCCACTCTCTTTGGAACCCCCCTTCAGGTAGTTGAAGCTGCTACCAAATCCCCCCTCACTCTTCTGTAGACTAAAGAAGCCCAAATCCTTCAGCCTCTCCTCATAGGTCATATGTTCCAGCCCCTCATCATTTTTGTTACCCTCCGCTGGACCCTCTCCAATGCATCCACATCCTTTCTGTAATGGGGGACCCAGAACCGTAACAATGCTTGGAATTCTTGTGTCCCAAGTGCAGGACTCTGCACTTGTCCTTGTTGAACTTCATCAGATTTCTTTTGGCCCAATCCTCCAATTTAGTTAGGTCACTCTGGACCCTATCCCTACTCTCCAGTGTATCTACCCCCCTCCTAGCTTAGTGTCATCTGCAAACTTGCTGAGGGTGCAACCCGTCCCCTCATCCAGGTCATTAATTAAGATGTTGATCACAAACAGCCCTAGAACTGATCCTTGGGGCACTCCACTGATACCAACTGCCAACCAGCCGTCGAGCTATTGATCACTGCCTGTTGAGCCCAACAATCTAGCCAGCTTTCTATCCACCTTACAGTCTATCTATCCTATCCATACTTCCTTAACTTACTGGCAAGAATACTATGGGAGACCATATCAAAAGCTTTGCTAATGTCAAGGTATATCACGTCCACCACCTTCCCCATGTCCACAGAGCCAGTTACCTCATCATAGAAGGCAATCAGGTTGGTCAGGCATGACTTGCCCTTGGTGAATCCATGCTGACTATTCCTGATCACTTTCCTCTCTTCCAAATGCTTCAGAATGGATTCCTTGAGGATCCCCTCCATGATTTTTCCGGGGACTGAGGTAAGGCTGACTAGTTTTAGTTCCCTGGATTGTCCTTCTTCCTCCCTTTTTAAAAAGATGGGCACTACATTTGCCTTTTTACAGTTGTCTGGGACCTACCCCAGTCACCACGAATTTCTAAAGATAATGGCCAATGGCTCTTCAATCACATCAGCCAACTCCCTCAGCACCCTCAGAGGCATTAAATCCAGCCCCATGGATTTGTGTATGTCTAGCTTTTCTAAATAGTTCTTACCGTATGATTTTTCCACCGAGGGCTGCCCACCTCCTTCCCACACTGTGCTGCCTAGTGCAGCCATCTGGGAGCTGACTTTGTGAAGACAAAAAAAGCGTTGAGTCACTAGGTTATTTCCCTCATCCAGTAAGAGCCCCACAACCACCCTGATCACCCTCTTATTGCTAATATGCCTGTAGAAACCTTTCTTGAGCTTTCACCTTCCTGATAACTCCCTTGCATGCTAGAGCAACATATTTATACTCCTCCCTAGTCATCTGTCCAAGTTTCCACTGCTTGTAAGCTTCCCTTTTGTGTTTAAGCTCACCAAGGATTTCCCCAGTAAGCCAATCTGGTCGCCTACCATATTTGCTTTTCTTAGTGTGCTTCGGGATGGGTTCTTCCTAGGCCTTCAATGAAGCTTCTTTAAAATACAGCCAGCTCTCCTGGACTCCTTTCCCCCTCATGTTAGCATCCCAGAGGATCCTGCCCATCAGTTCCCAGAAGGAGTCAAAGGCTGCTTTTCTGAGATCCAGCGTGTGTATTTTGCTACTCTCCTTTCTACCTTTTGTCAGGATCCTGAACTCGACCATCTCATGATCACTGCTGCCCAGGTTGCCACCTACATCTGCTTCCCCTACTAGTTCCTCCCTGTTTGTGAGCAGCAGGTCAAGCTGTGCATGGCCCCTGGTCGGTTCTTTTAGCACTTGTACCAGGAAGTTATCCTCAACATTCTGCAAAACTTCCTGAAGGGCCTGTGCCCTGCTGTATTGGTCTCCCAGCAGATATCAGGGTGATTGAAGTTCCCCACGAGAACGAGGGCCTGTGATTCAGAAGCTTCTGTTGTCTGAAGAAAGCCTCATCATCCTCATCCACCTGATCTGGTGGTCGATAGCAGACACCAACCACGACATCACCCTTGTTGCTCCTGTCTCTAAACTTGACCCAAAGACTCTCAACAGGCTTTTCTCCCATTTTATACTGGAGCTCTGAGCAATCACACTTCTCTTTTACGTACAGTGCGACTCCTCCTCCTTTTCTCCCCTGCCTGTCTTTCCTGAATAGTTTACACCCTTCCATGACAGTGCTACAGTCATGTGAGTCATCCCACCAAGTCTCCGTTATTCCAATCACATCATAGTTGTTGGACTGTGCCAGGATTTCTAATTCTTCCTGTTTGTTTCCCGTGTTCGTGTACAGATACCTTAGATAACTAGCTAATTGCCCTGCTTTCTCAGTATGAATCAGGCCCTGTTGCACCTTCCTCCTTGTGTTTCTTCCCAGTATCCTACTTCCCACTTACTTCAAGGCCTAGGTCACTGTTCAATGATGAATCTAGTTTAAAGCCCTCCTCACTAGGTTTGCAAGCCTGCCTGTGAAGATGCTCTGCCTTCTCTTTGTTAGGTGGATCCTATCTCTTCCTAGCAATCCTTATGCCCAAACAGTATCCCATGATCAAAGAATCCAAACCCCTCTCTCTGACACCACCTGCCCAACCACGCATTTACTTCCAAAATTCGACAATCCGCACCTGGGCCTTTTCCTTCAACAGGGTGGATGGAAGAAAACACCACTTGCGCTTCAAATTCCTTGATCCTTCTTCCCAGCGCCATGTAATCTGCAGTGACCCACTCAAGGTCATTCTTGGCAATACTGTTGGTTCCTACATGGGGAAGTAGGAAGAGGTAGCAGTCCAAAGTCTTGATCAGTCTCAGAAGACTCTCAGTCTCATGAAGAAGTTACTCACCTTGTGCAGTAACAATGGTTCTTCGAGATGCGTATCCCGTGAGTGCTCCACTGTAGGTGTCGGGCTTGTCCCGGCACCACAGATCGGAGATCTTTTCTAGCCGTAGTTTGCCGGACTGCGCATGAGCAAAGTGAGGCTCGTGGCTTTTTGCGCCGTTTGAGTGCGCGCAGTCCGGCTCCTGCCAGTTCCTCCTGCCTCTTGATCTGAAAGATATAAAATAGAGAAACTCTGAAGAGGGGAGGAGGACGGGTCGTGGAGCACCCATGGGACACGCATCTCGAAGAACCATCGTTACTGCACAAGGTGAGTAACTTCTTCTTCTTCTTCGAGCAGTGTCCCATGGGTGCTCCACTGTAGGTGAATGTACAGCAGTAGTTCGCGAATGGAGGAGGGTTCAGAGCTAATATGCTGTAGCCGTGGATAACACCGCTGACGCCACCGCAGAATCCGGTATTAAGAGATTGGGGATGGCGTAATGTGTAGCGAAGATTAAGTTGGAAGACCACGTAGCAGCTCTACAAATATCTCTCAATGGAACTCCCTTGAGGAAAGCAGTGGACGTTGCAATAGCCCGAGTCGAATGGGCCCTCAATGTCGACGGCAGTGGTTTGCTCCATAGGTTATAGCAACTCCTTATACATTGCACGATAATGGAGGAGATGCGTTGCGCGGACAATGGGCGGCCTTTAGAACGGTCTGCTATTGATATTAGTAGTAAGTGCGCCTTTCAAAAGGGTCTGGTTCTCTCGATATAGAAGGCCAGCACTCGTCTGACATGCAAAGTGTGTAGGCGCGCATGCTCAGGCGAAGGGTGTGGTTTGGGGTGGAAGATAGGCAGAACTATAGGTTCGTTGATGTGAAAATGAGAGATCACTTTGGGGAGAAAATGCGGTTGCGGTCACAATATCACTCGTTGGTGAGTGAATATTGTATAGGGAGGAGAGGCTGATAGAGCAGCTAGTTCGCCGACTCTCCTCACGGAAGTAATTGCTAGCAAGAAAACGACCTTCATGGACGGGTTATGAAGATTGCATGTCGCTAACGGTTCAAAGGGTTTTCCCATGAAAGTATTCAGGACCATTTCGAGATCCCAAGGGTCCGCAGGTTGGGTATAATGTGGGTACAAGTTGGCCATTCCTTTCAGGAACCTTTTAATTATCGGATGGGAGAATACTGAACATCCCTCGACAGATTGGTGAAAGGCGGTTATTGCAGCGACATGTACTTTAATGGAAGTGCAGGTAAGGACAGAATTTTTGAGGTGCACCAGATAGTCTAGGATGCACTGTATGGGTGCAGAAGTCGGATTCAGGCCCATTTGGAAACACCATGAAGAGAAGCGGGACCATTTTGAGAGGTAAGTAGTTTGCGTAGATAATTTTCTACTATTTAGTAATATGTGTTTGACAGATTGTGAACATGCTACTTCTGACTGTTGGAACCAACTAGGTACCACGCTGTCAGTGCGAGATGGTCCACCTGTGGATGGAGTAGGGAGCGATGATTCTGTGAGAGCAGATCGTGTCGTATCGGTAGAGGATATGGAGGACGTATCGACATACAATGGAGGTAAGGATACCACGTTTGCCATGGCCAGGAGGGGGCTATTAGGATCACCGTGGGTCCTTCTCGTATAATTTTCTCCACGACCCTGGGTATCAAAGGTGTGGGGGGAAACGTGTACAGTAGGTGATGTCCCCAGTTGTATAGGGAAAACGTCCCCTTTCGAATCTCGCCCAATTCCCGCTCTCGAGCAATACTGAGGACATTTCGCGTTGTGATGAGTGGCAAATAAGTCTACTGACAGAAATCCCCAACGTTGAAATATCGCAGAAAACACTGTGGGATGTAACTCCCACTCGTGGTTGAGAGAAAAATGCCTGCTCAGGGCGTCAGCTGTAACATTGTGCTGGCCTGGGAGATATTCTGCGACTAGAGAAACATTGTGACGGTTGCACATGTTCCATAGATGTACCGCTTCTGCGCACAAGGAGTGGGATCTGGCTCCACCTGCTTGTTTATATAATAAATGGTTGTCATATTGTCGGTAAGGATTCGTATGACTTGTCCTCGAATGATGGGAAGGAAATGTTGGCAGGCTTTGTACACTGCCCTGAGTTCCAGGAAGTTGATGTGCATCAACGATTCGTCGGGAGTCCATAGACCTTGTACTTGTTCATGCCCGAGGTGAGCACCACATCCGATGAGTGACGCATCAGTTGTAAGCTGTGCTGACGGCTGAGGGCAATGAAAGGGTACGCCCGACATTAGATTGCCTGGAACTGTCCACCAAGCTAGTGACGCTTTGACGTGGGTGGGAATCGTTACTGTCATATGTACGTCGCGTACGTTGGGGGGGCATACCCCTGCCATCCAATGTTGAAGGCAGCGAAAACGTAACCTTGCGTGTTTGACAACATACGTTGTGGAAGCCATGTGTCCCATAAGTTGCAGACACCATAGTATGGGGACCCTTGGGCTGATGAGCAAGATCTGGATCAAATCCTGAATTGCCTGGAACCTTTCTATCGGTAATAAAGCACGCTCGCGTGTAGAGTCAAGACGAGCACCGATGAATTGTATTGATTGGTGCGGTTCCAGCGAGGACTTCGGGATATTGAGAATGAGACCCAGCGCTTTGAAGACCATGCGTGTGGTGTCTGTAGCATGGTGTGCTTTGCGCAATGATTGAGCTCTGATTAGGCAATTGTCGAGGTAGGGAAAAATCATTACGTGTAGACGACGAAGATACACAGTCACTACAGCAAGCGTCTTGGAGAAAACCCGTGGAGCCGACGAGAGACCGAACGGCAGGACCTTGTACTTGAAATGGTCTGCGCTGATTTGAAAGCGTAAGAATCTCCTGTGTGCCGGATGAATTGCAATGTGAAAATATGCATCTTGGAGATCGAGGGATGTGAACCAGTCCCCGTTCTGAAGTGCTGGGATGATTGTAGCCAGGGTAACCATTCGGAATCGTTGTTTCCGTAAGTAACAGTTGAGACCACGGAGATCTAGTATTGGTCTCCATCCCCCCGATTTCTTTTCCGTTACGAAATATCGGGAATAAAACCCTCTGCCCTTGAACTCATTTGGAACAGGCTCTATCACTCCGATGGTGAGTAGACGAGTAACCTCTTGCTTGAGCAAGGGCTCGTGAGATGGGTCCCTGAAAAGGGACAGGGCGGGGGGGAAGGGGGAGGCAATGACATGAATGGGATGGTGTAACCAAGGCGAATTGTTTGAAGGACCCATTTGTCGTTGGTGATGTAGGCCCATTGATGGAGGTATGGTCTCAAGCGGTGGTGGAAGATTGCCATTGTAGCGCTCAGACTGGTGATAGTAGGATTGGTTCTCAATCCCTCGACTGGTGCATCAAACCTGCTGTCTATTACCCTGCTGGGAAGACGCTTTGGGTGGTGGACGTCTTTGCTGTTGGCGTTGTCTACCCCTTTGTTGCTCGTGTGGCCTATACGGAGGAGGTTGCCGGAGAATGGGTCTTTGCTTTTGGTAGGGAGTGTATCGTTTCCAACGGTACGGTGGCATGTACATGCCTAACGTTTTTCAAGTGGTCCTGGAGTCTTTCCCCAAGGGGAGGAATTGGTCCGTCTTATCGGAGAAGAGATTCTGTCTGTCGAAGGGTAAATCCTAGACTTTTGACAAAAGGTCCTTAGGGGCAGACGACTGCTGCAGCCAGGACTGCTGCAGTCGTGCGCGCTGCAGTGTCAGCTGTATCCAGGGCAATATGTAGAGCCGTTCTGGAGGCTGCGTAGCCCACTTGTATTACTGCCTTCAAGATTTCCCATTTGGCCTCTGGGAGGTGCTGAAGCAGCGGTACAAGTTTGGCATAATTGTCAAAACTGTGATTCGCCAACAGTGTTGAATAGTTGGCCATACGCAGAGTGAGTGTTGCAGAAGAATATACTTTGCAGCCAAATAAGTCAAGGCGCTTACTATCCCTGTCCGCGGCAGTAGGCTTATGTTGGGGCATCTTTGCTTTTTGCTGTACTGCATCCACAACCAATGAATTGGGCTGTGGATGAGTAAAAAGGAATTCCATTCCTTTGGCGGGGACTAAATACTTTTTATCCGCCTTTTTATTCGTGGGCGGGTCGGATGCCGGCAACTGCCAAATATCATCAGCTATTTCAAGAATAGCCTCGTCTAACGGCAACGAGATTTTGGGCTGGTGAGACTGCTTGATATTACGGAGGAGGTGATGTTATTTCTGTTGCACATCCCACATTTGCACCTTTTGGGTCTCTGCCACTCTCTTAAAAAGCTCTTGAAACTGGTGTAGGTCATCCGAGGGTGAGGTGTCTCCTTGAAAAAGTGCGTCGTCTGGGGACAATGAAGATTGATCCGTAGGCGATCGATGAGGTTCGGGATCTCGAGTGGAAAGAGGTTGTTGAGTGTGAGAAGGAGACCCTGACGGAGTTGGTGGTCTTGAAGATGCAGGAGGAGCAGGATGTTCCCGGGTGAGAGAGGAACAGGAGTGTGTCTGAGGCAACCGGTGATGATGAGACGACGACCTATGGTGATGATAGGGCGGTGTGGAGCAACAGTACCTTCTGGAATAGTCAGAATGGGTCGAAAACATGGGTGATCTTGGAGACCGTGACCTCTCTCTATAATAGGTGGTGTGGCTGGATGGCCGACGATCATGACGGTAGTGATGTCCTGATCGTGGAGAAAGATGGCCAGTACGGGAGTACCCAGAGTACGCTGGGAATGGTGACCGTACTTCAGGCGAGAATTCCGGACTTGGTGACAGAGAAGATAATTTCTTGGTTCTGTGATGTGTAGGTAATGCCAACAACTGTTCCGGTGGAGAAGAAGTTGGAGTGGAGAGTACTGTATGAGGGATTATCTCCACTGGTATTGAAGAAGATGGTGCCTAAGTTCCCTCTGGTACCGAGTGGTGTGCCAATGTAGAGCGTGTCGGCACCGATGATCGTGATGGGTCGGAGTAACCTTTGGAAGGAGAGGATTGCCTCGGTTCCGGAGAGCGTCTCAAAGGGGAAGGACATCTCGGTGCCGGTGAGCACCTTACTAAAGAAGGAAGCCTCTGTACTGACGATCGGTCCGGTGCCAAAGGGTGACCCGGTGCCAGCAAACATCTTGGTTGAGAGGGATGCTCCGGTGCCGGTGAGCGCCTTGCCGGTGATCGGTGTCTCAGTGCCGGTGAGTGTGAAGGAGGCGAAGGACTCCTCGGCGTTGATGATCGACTTGGTGCCGGCGAGCTTGTAGGAGACAAAGGGCTCTCAGGTGTCACAGAGCGTTTCGGCACCAGCGGTCCCGGTGCCGGTTGTCTTGGAGGTGAACAAAGTCTCGGTGCCGCATGTGCCTGGGGCAAAGAGCGACTCTGAACTGGCGATCGTGCCAGAGAATGAATCGGTGCCAACGAGCGCTCCTGTGTCGAGGAGTGGCTCAGTGCCGGAGGCCGCTTCGAGGAGCGGCTCGGTGCCGGGGACCGGCTCGGTGCTGGGGAGCGTCCCGCACCAGGAGAGGTTGTTGGAGCCATGGAGGTCCCTGGTGGTTTGGAGACCGAGAGAACGGCTGAGAACGTGGAGCCCGATATAGAGGGGCTCGGAGCCGACTTACTCCGGCTGTCTTTCGGCTCGTGTGGCAGCTGCCGCTGATGTCCCTGGCTTATCACCTACACTCATCCGTGAAGGTGGGAGGGATCGCACTGGAGATGGTTTCCTCTTCGTCTTCTTAGTTTGTTCTGCATGCCCCTTTGGTTGTTGGGTTTGAGGCTGCAGGGCTTTGTCAAATAAGAGGATCTTCAGTCGCATGTCCCTGTCTCTTCTTGCTCTGTCTGTGAGTTTTGAGCAATGGGGACATTTTTGGAGTATGTGGCCTTCCCCGAGGCACCTGATACACAGGGAGTGGCTGTCGGAGGCAGGCATTGCCTCATGGCACTCGCCACATTTCTTAAACCCAGGTATTGAACTATTTACAGTGATAACTATTGAAGAATTTTTTTTTTACGACTAGAACTATTAACTATAACTTTTAACTATGTATAAAGACTAATAATAAGCTCTCTCTGTCTCTATGAAACAGGAGTTCATGAGAGAGCAATCAGTACGTCCGCGGCCGAGGACGGTCAGGAGGAACTGGCGAGAGCCGGACCGCGCGCACTCAAACGGCGCGAAAAGCCATGAGCCTCACTTTGCGCATGCGCGGTCCAGCAGACTATGGCTAGAAGAGATCTCCGATCTGCGGCGCCGGGACAAGCCCGACACCTACAGTGGAGCACCCACGGGATACTGCTCAAAGAAGAACCTGAATTCTAGCTCCCGCCAAGCAACACTCGCTCAAGTTTCCTGGTCTGGATGGCAGATGGACATCTCCTGCTCCCTCCCAGAACCCACCCCCCTGCCCTGACTCCTGCACCCCCCTCTCTGAGCTCCCAACACCTACACATGTCCCAACCCCCCAGGGGGTATGTCAGAACGGTACCTATAAGAAATTTCAGTTACTCTCACACCTGGCAGTGAGGCCAACACTTGCATGATGCTTCCCAGGCTGCCTGTGCCTTAAGCCTCTCTGCCCAGCCCCAGCAGACAGCTCTGGATCCCAGTGCTGGCAGCCACCTGGCCAATGAGCAGGAGCATCATTTCAGATTTTGATTGGGGGAGTGACCTGTGCACGCCATGATGGGGGGTAGAGAGTGTGAGAATGGGTGGGGCAGACTGGGGCCAGCGGCTTCATCAGGGTTACTGAGCATGCTCAGTACAAGGCAAGCAGCAAATTGGGAGGCCTGATTCAATTCTCCTACCACACACACACACAGAGATCATGTTTTCTAGGGCTGCTAAGGCACTGGAAAACTAGTGTTTTTGGCAGATAACTTAGCAATTAGCTGACAGGAGCACTGTATCTACTTCCTATACAAAAGAAAGAAAATGAAATAAATATTAGATCCACTCAGCTCTAATATTAACATGGTCAGGCATCTTGTTGCAAGTCACTTCAGTGACACTGGTTAGCCTTAAAGATTGAATATATATTCTTAGTTGGCTACTGACTCTATGGAGAGAGAGCGACTGTCAGGACTCTTGGGCTCGATCTCAGCTCTGGGAGGGGAGTGGGGTCTAGTGGGGTACAGCAGGTGGCCAGTTATGGACCTATCCTCCTTGAACTTATTTTTTTCGTATTGGAACCCTTTTATAGTTTGGGCCTTTCTGCCATCTCCTGGCAAAGAGTTCCACAGGTTGACTGTGAAGAAATAATTTGTTTTGCTTGTTTTAAATCTGCTGCCTATAAATTTGACTGGGTCGGCGTCTTGTGTTATGTCAGTGAAGGAGTAAATAACTTTCCTTATTCTATTTTTCCACACTTTTCATGATTTTCTAGACCTCTGACATATCCCCCCCCACCCTTCAGTCATTTCTTTTCCAAGTGGAAAAGTCCCAGTTTTGTTAATCTCTCCTCATATGGAAGCTGTTCCTTACCCCTCATCATTTCTGTTGCCCTGTCTGTGCCTTTTCCAAATCCAGTAGATCTGTTCAGATGGGGTGACCCGATCTGCATGCAGTATTCAAGGTGTGGGCACACCATGACTTTATATAGAGGCAATATGATATTTTCTGTCTTGCTGTCTATGCCTTTCCTAATGATTCCCAATATTTGTTAGTTTTTTAGTTTTTAGGCTGCCACTGCACATTGAGCAGATGTTTTTAGGGAACTATCTACAAGGATTCCAAGATCTCTTTCTTGAATGGTAACAGCTATTTTAGACCCCATCATTTTTGTATGTATAATTGGGATTATATTTTTCCATGGGCATTTCTTTGCATTTATCAGCATAGAATTCCATCTGCCCTTCTATTGCCCAATCACCCAGTTTTTGTGAGATCCCTTTGTAGCTCTTTGCAGTCAGCTTTGGACTTAACTATTTTGAGTCATTTTGTACTATCTGCAAATTTTGCCATCTCACTGTTTACCCCGTTTTCAAGAACATTTGTAAATTTAGCACTACTAGTCCAAATGCAAATCCCAGCAAACACAGCACTCATTCCTACTCTCCTCCTCCCCACCCCGTCTTGTAAGTGCAGTACCTAGCAATGTTTTCATGATGATCTAACAATCCTTCAGTTACTTCAATGACCAGCTTTTTGTTATTCTAAATCACCTGCCTCCCTCTTTTTTCTAACAAACTCCCTGCCCCAAAGGCAAAGCTGCAAGCAGCTCAAACTCTGTTGCGTTTAAGGACTGCCTCTGGAGCCCGGGCATGGGGCTTTAAGTAGATCTCAAGTATGAAATTCGGGGCTTCAAACTTCAGCGGGGCCCTTGGTGCCCTTGCCAGTAAGAGGGGAGCCATGCACCTCATAGCCTGGCTGCCGGGCAGGAAGTGAGTCTCTGCCCCTGCCCCATTGCTGGGTGAGCCGGAGGCGAAACCATTCGGGGATCCTGTGGAACGTCCCTTTGTTATGCAAAGGGGCTTCCCCCTCCCTGCTTTGCTCTGCCTGGTACCACAATCACTCAATGTGACAAACATAGGTCAGCAAGCACTGGCCAAGGCGTAGACTTAAGCCTGGGCCAGCCCCAGCCCCAGCCCCTCACCCAGCCACAGCCAACCCGCCCCAACACCTGATTTCTCCTTAATTACATTCCCCATCACCCCTCAGTGTCATGCTAATCAGCCCAGGATTGGCGCAGCTGCCTGGATTAAATTAGGCCCCAATAATACAAGGTAATTATATTTCCATGCAGGATCCGGAATTCTCTCTTCTGTGGCTAGCGGCAGGGAGGGGCTGTCTCTGAAAGGGAACTGGGGGCCCGACATGCAATTGGCTCTCCCAATATTTACTCTGGCAATTACCCCCCCATTCAGCCTTCACCCCTTTGGAGAACAGTGGCCTGAAAATGTGATTAGAGCCGTGGGTTAGGATTTGGGCAGACTGTGTGTGTGAGGGGTGAGACAGGATGTGTGGCAAGGATGTGGTGGGGCTGGGAGCAGGGACAGGAGGTGATTTGGGCCAGTGAATTGCAGTGGGGGGGGGGGAGGGCATGAGGCTAATGCACTGCAGGGCCCATCTGCATCCCTGAATCAGCCAAAATCAGTGAGCACTTGAGAATATTTAGGAGCAGGGGGCAAACGTTGGTCCCGTGGGCAAAGTGGAGATTCATAGGAATCTGTGTCCTTTGGTTTAACTGGAGTCTTCCATTCCTAGCTCATGGCCCTTTTTGCAGCAATTAGTGTAGGAGGTACATCTAAATATCCCCCAGACTTCACCCTGGGCTGTGCACGTGGCAGCTCAGCTCCTCTCAGCAGCCGCCCAGCACGCTGCACAGCTGGGTCAGTGCCAGGGCTGCGCAGAACAAGGCCCATTTTGAAAATTGTCAGCAAAATAGGTTTTTTTCAGTGACTGTTTTCATGACATATCGGTTTCTTTTCTTCAATCTGTACAAGTAAGAACCACAAAGCCCATTTGACCGAGGGGGAAACTGAGGCACAGGGAAGGGGAGGGACTTGTATGAGGTCACACAGGTCAGTGAGCCAGAAATAGAATTCTGATCACCTGACTCCCAATCCGGGGCCCTGCACTCTGACCTGTCCTTCAGCCCCCTGACTCCTCATTGTCCACCCTCCACACTTACCCCCCCCCATCCCCTACCACCAAACAAAAAAAAAGGGGAGGGAGCTTTACAGAAAGCTCTAAATTTTACCAGGGGGACAAGGGCCAGGGTTGAGGGGCTGGCGCAGTTCATAGAATCATAGAATCCTAGAGCTGGAAGAGACCTCAGGAGGTCATCAAGTCCAGCCCCCTGCCCTAGGCAGGATCAATCCCAACTAAATCAACCCAGCCAGGGCTTTGTCAAGCCAAGACTTAAAAACCTCTAGGGATGGAGATTCCACCACCTCCCTAGGTAACCCATTCCAGTGCTTCACCCCCCTCCTAGTGAAATAGTTTTTCTTAATATCCAACCTAGACTTCCCCCTCTGTAACTTGAGACCATGGTTCCTTGTTCTGCCATCCGTCACTACTGAGAACAGCCTTTCTCCATCCTCTTTGGAACCTCCCTTCAGGAAGTTGAAGGCTGCTATCAAATCCCCCCTCACTCTTCTCTTCTGCAGATTAAACAAACCCAAATCCTTCAGTGTCTCCTCATAGGTCATGTGCTCCAGCCCCCGAATCATTTTGGTCACCCTCCGCTGGACCCTCTCCAATGCGTCCACATCCTTTCTATAGTGGGGGGCCCAGAACTGGACACGATATTCTAGATGTGGCCTCCCCAGAGCCGAATAAAGGGGAAGTTGTGTGTGGGAAGTCCAGGACTGGCCATGAGAAGCCTGTGATCAGAACTGAGAGGCCCCAGGGTGTGTGGCCGGGACAGAGGGCTGGAATAGCAGGGGGTGCAGGTCCGGAATGAGGTGGAGTGGCAGCACTGTGTGTGTGGAGCCCTTGACTGGAGCAGAAGGGGGCTGTGATTTGGGATTGTGGCAGGAGCCCAGTGCCCGAATGACGGGGTGGCGGGTTGAGAGTGAGGGACACTAACAGAGCTGGGAGGGGAACCCAGGGTTAGAAATGCAGGGGGCTGTGGGGCAGGACTGTGGAGCCAGTGACAGAGCTGGGGTGGAGGTGTGGAAATGCAAGGGGGTGTATGTTGGGTTTGCGGGGCATCGACAAATGCTGCAGATCAGGCCTGGGGGGAAATAGCAGAGCTAGAGGCAGAAAAGCAGCACTGGAGTAGAAGAGGAAACGTAGCTCCTGAGGGATGGGACATATGTTCCAGAATTTGGACCTCTTGACTCCACCCCTGCCCCTCTTCACAGAGCTTGGCCTTTGAGTCTCTTACAAGCCCCTCCTCTTGTCTGCTCACGGCATCCTTACTCAGTGTGCGAAGTGGGTGAGCCCCCTATGTCCTGGGGAAACGAGGTCACCAGTGACGTGGCAAAAGAATGGGAGAGTTTTTGACTTGTGCCGTCCCCCTTCACTGCGGTCATTTAGAGCTGGTCCAAAAGCAGAAAGTCAGATAGTTGGACACTAATGTTTGTCCGAATATCAAAAAAAAAAAAAAAAGCCAGGGAAAGAAACGTTATGAAAAGGTGGGTTTAGAAATGGTGCAGCATTTGTCACCAGGACACTAATGGGGGTGGGGAATGTCCCACTGTCTGGTACTGGGAATGGGAGGTCCTGGGATTTGGCATGAGGCACAGACTGTCCCCGCCCTCAGGACTGGAGCAGCATTTCAGAAACATCAGACCAAAGTGAAAGTCTCTTTTTTGTCCCAAAGGGAAAATTTAACAATTTTATCAAAAATCTCCATTTTCCTGCAGGAAATTTCCATTTTGATGAAACCACCTTTTCCAAGGGGAAAACTTTTTGTGCAACAGATGTTTCCCAGCAATAATTTCTTTCTCCCCAGCAAGTGCAGGGGCCTACCTTCCTCACACCTCTGGCTCAAGAACCTTTGACCCCTGGCAGCTGGGGCGGGGGTATCATTTTCTCCAGAGGGGATTATACTGACAGTCGCTATTCAGTTGGGATGAGCAGCCTTACACCAGCATAGCCAGTGTCTGGGGGGAGGGAGGGAGGAGGATATGGCCGCCTAGTGCGCAGTGGTGCTGGGGCTGTGCTGGCCCAGGGTGTTTGAGACAAGGCAGGTGAGGTGATATATTTTATTGGATCAGTTCCCATTGGCGGGCGAGACCTGCACAGAGCTCTTCTTCAGAGCTGGGAAACACAGCTCTGTGTAAGCCCAGGCTGGCCTTACCATGACATGAACTGAGGCGGCCGCCTCAGGTGCCAGACTTTGGGGGGGGCACCACTAGGACCCAGAGAATTGAGACCTTTCAAAGTTTTGGCGCAAGCGAGGGGGCATAGGGGCATCATTTGAGCTCCCTGCCTCAGGTGCCAAAATATTGTGGGCCGGCCCTGGTGTAAGCTCATAAGCTGGTCTCTCACCAAAGGAGGTTGGTTGAATAATGGATACCACCTCCCGCCCCTCATCTCTCAGCTTCTGGCGTAGTGAGGGCCTAGCACAGAGCGTTGCCTTGCTGCTTCCCCACCCCTTCCTAGGGTGTCTGTGAACTTCTGCAGGGGCTGCGAACCTCTTTACAAGCCCGTTAATGAGTCGCTCCAGCCTCCCTCTGCCCCTTGCAGGTCAATGGCTCAGAGAGAGGCATCCAGAACCCTGTACAGATGAGGGGCGGCACCCTACCTTCTTGGGGAGCCCCTGGAGTGCCCCGAGCCCGAATAGCCCCACACCTGTGGCAATGGGAGAGCTGTAAACAGTGGGGCTTGGTGTCTGGGATGACCCCACCCTGCTCCCTCCTCCCCCAGGGACTGGCAGTGCAGAGCGTGGGGTCCCAGATGAGCCACTTAAGGGCCGACAGACAGAATCTGCTTTCAATAATCCCACTCCAGGCTGTGGAGTGGAAGTGCCTGGGCATCTGAGAGCCCCACGTAGGCCGCATAGGCCTTGGAGCTGAATTAGTCTGACGGCCCTGTATCAGGTGCATCTAGCACTGGTCTGGAGGGGGAGAAGGGGGCCGTGGGAAGAGGGGGCCGGGACCGAGGACAGTTCTGGGCTGCACTTGCTTTCCTGAGACCTCCCTGCTAGGACAGTGTCACCTAAGTGGCCTCACAGGCCTTGTCCCCAGGAGATTCCTCTGAGCTGCTGGGTTCTTGCTACGTTCTCAGCCCTCAAGTCGAAGACTCCAAGTGACGGCGACTCTGCCCCCTCCCCCGGCAGCCATAACAATGGCTGATCACCCACCCCCACTGTGAGGAATGGGCCTTCTCTCAGGTCTGGACTTTTCGGGCTCCCCGTCCCAGCCATTGGGCCCCATTCTGCCATTGCCTGCTGGGTTAGAGGCTCTCAGTACTTCCTCCCCAGGTAGCCGTTGTGGTGCGTGGATGGGGGATGATTCCCTGTCCTGTCTGCAGGAGTTCAGAGTAGACAGCCACACTGGCCCCTTCTGGCTGTGACATCGATAACCCTACTAGCCCCCTCCCAAGCTGCTGGGACCCACCCCTTCCATGTGTGCCTCTCTGTGTTTCCTCCTTTGTGAGGGCCACGTCTCAGCCTCTCTCCGTTCAGAGGAGACACCTCCCCTCCCCCTGTGCGTCTGACCTCACACCCTCTGCTCTGGCAAATCGGCTTTTTGTCCTGCTCTCTCAGTGCAGGGACATGTCCCCCTTCCCGGTGCATCCCAAATGCACTTGCCTCCCGCTCTGCTCCCGCCCCTCCAGATCTCAGCCCAGGCCCATGAGGTGCCATGGCTCGCTGGGTGACAGTGGCCCAGACAGTGCCAGGAGGCAGCCGCTTGTCCCTGGTCTTCTCAAGCCTACAATACAGCCTGGGTAATGTGGGTCACATCCCCTCCCAAGAGGCTTATGTCTCCGCAGCCTGCCCCGACAGCTGGGAATGGCTCACACATGGCTGCAAGGGTCGGGTTCCTGGGGGAGGGGGAAAGGAAGTGCTGGGCAGGCAGGGGGGTGAATCCTGATGTGCAGGGAGTTGGAATGACCTGTTCCCAGAGCAGCACCCCTTGGTTCCCCAGGACTCCTACCCAGCACTGCTTGTTCTCTCCTGGAGGAGTCCTGCATTGCCCCATCTCATAGGGCCCTTGCCAGACGATGGAAGGAGCTGGCCTCCCTCCAACCAGCAGCTCCCTGAGGGCCCAGGAGCAGCCCGACCCAGTCACCCATCTGCAGGTGGAGAACCTCACCGTGCAGCCCATGGTGCACATGGAAACAGGGTATTTGGGATGCTAGAGGGGTATTTGGGGGCTGTGGCAGAGGTGTTTGAGGGTACTGGAGGGGTGTGTGTATACTGGGAGGATGCATTGGGGGTGCTGGTAGGAATATTTGGGAGTGCTAGGGGGTATTTGGGGGCTGTGGGAGAGGCGCTGAGGGTGCTGGAGTGGTGTGTGTACTGGCAGGATGTGTTGGGGTGCTGGGGGGGGATACCTGCACCCTCACTCTCAAGGTGGGGGCAGTGTTACTCGCTGTCACTGTGGCAGGGTGGCTAGTGCAGGTCCAGGACACAGGGCCAGCCCATCAGTCAGCACCTGCCTTCGAGTCTCTTGCCCTCCCATAGCAGGGACCTGAGGCCTGGCTCTGTCACCTCCCTGGCTGAATCTGAGGCCCCAGGCAGAGCTGGTGGCCCAGCCAAGAGATGCTTGGCAGCTCCTTTTATCTGGGCAGCCCAGCTCCCTCCAGCTCCCTGATTGCCCTTCAGTTCCTTGCCTGGCGCACCCAGAGAGACTCCCACTGCCCCCTTACTGAACCTGGGCAAGAGCCCAGAGGAGAACACCAATGCTCACCCTCAGAAAACTTGCCCTCTGAGGAAAGGGTAAGACCTGGGTGTGCTTAGTTCTGAGACAAGAAGACGGGGGGGTGACCTGATAACCCTCTTCTGGCATGGTGAGGGCTGTTACAAGGAGGACAGGACAGTGATCAATTGCTCCCATGGCCACCGAAAGCAGCACAAGACGCAGTGGGTTCAACCAACAGCAGGGGAGAGTGAGGTTTGATACTGGGGGAACTTTCTAACTCTAAGGTCTGGAGTGGGCTTCCAAGGGAAACGGGGGAATCCTCATCTGTAGAGGTTCCTAAGGATGGGCTGGGCAAACCCCCTCCGGGCTCCTCTAGTGTTACTCGTCCTGCCTCAGCACAAGGGGCTGCACTTGACAATTCAGCCCCTCCCCCCGACATTTCTGTGATTCGGTGTCACAGCGTGGCACCCCCATGGCACCTCCCATGTAACCCAATAGCCACCGATCACCTAACACAATGTAGCAGCCCTGTGTCACACAGCCGTGCCTTCCAGCTCAGCATGGCACGCTCATATAGCACAGCACGACACCCCCTGTAACACAGCACAGCACCCCCTGTAACACAGCACGGCACCTGATGTAACACAGGATGGCACCCCCATATAACACAGCATGACACCCCATGTAACACAGATTGGCATGCCCTGTAGTACAGCATGGCATCCCTGTATCACAACATGGCACCCCCTGTAACACAGCATGGCACCCCCATATATCACAGCATGGCACCCCCTATATCACAGCATAGAATCATAGAACCATAGAGCTGGAAGAGACCTCAGGAGGTCATCAAGTCCAGCCCCCTGCCTAAGGCAGGACCAATCCCAACCAATCCTGTGGCACCTCCCGTGTAGTTGAGTACATCATATTCCCACATAACACACAACACAGCATGGGCCCTTCCCCCCCACCTGGTGTGGCACCTTTGGAGCCATCCCCACGCAGGGTGTGGCGGCGCATCGGGGTCCCCCGCCTCCTGCACCCCGTAGTGGCACAAACAGACTCCACCAGCCAGTAGAATAGAGGGAGTTTATTGCTTCTCCAGGATACAGCACAGCATAGATGTAATCTGGTTACAGGGCAGGCCTAGGATGCCTCAGCCCCCCTTGAGATGGGGGAGACTGGGCCCCTAAATCCCAGCCTGTTGCTTAGGCTGCTTCCTCCATGATTCCAGACAGAAACTAAAAATCTCTTCCAGCCCTGCCCCCCAGCCAGGTGCTGGTCTCTGCCCTCCTTCCTTTGTCTCTCCCTGGGAGACTGAGCCTGGGTGTCTGGGTTAATACACATTTGGGAGAGTCAGTGAGAATCTCCCATCACAGCGCAGGGGGACCCCGGGTCACAGAGCAGACAGCACCCCCACTACGTCACACAGGGCACTTCCGTGTCTGCTGATCTATGCGACATCACAAGGAGATCGATGCCCCCCCCAGGCTCTCCTCCCTGACATGATGCTGCATGGGACCCCCCTTCCAGGGAGCGCGAAGAGCAGAGGATCCTATGGCATCTCTTTCCTAGCCAATGTGGCCTGGACCCCACCTGCCTGCCTTGCCCAGCACACGTGGACCAACATGGCACGGCCTGCCTTCCCCATCCAACCCTAGGTGCCCCGATCCTGCTGCAGCACGGCAGTGGGGCCCAGGAAAACCCTGCCCCCCTTTCCCAGTTGCTCTCTGCCGTGCACCAGCCCCTTCCAGGCTTGTCGCCGCTGCGGTGAGAGTGCTGCCGTCTGTTTGCCTCGGGTGCTGATTGGCTGCTTTGAACGTGACATGAGCTGAATAGTGTCAGGACAGGCGTGTCCCACGGGCCCTGGAGGGGGAGGGGCCCCGCCGAGGGCTGGCAGATGGGGCTGCTTGTGCAGCGTGCCAGAGGAATACAATGTGCAGCAGTGAATCCAATCAGGGGGCCATGTGCACTGAAAGGGGAGACGCTCTGGCAGGGGCGCTACTGGGAGCTCGGGGGCATCTGGCTCAGAGTCACCAAACCAGAGCTGAAGGCAGCTTGGGGGAGCAGAATCCCGTGTGCGGTGCTGGCATGGCCAGCGCCTGGGAGGGACCCTGCCTGGCAGGCCCAGTGCTCCAGCCACTCACACAGTGGAGGCAGCAACGAGATTCGAGGGGCCTGGCCTGGCGCTAAAGCTGGGGGATGGGAGATTGTCTCCCCACCCTATGCCCCTGACATAGTGCAGGAGCCTGGAGCGCTGCACGTGTGTGTGCACATGGACACGCCCTGCCCTCACTTGGCGGCTAGGCTCGGTGACAGCGAGCAACCAGAGCCAGGTCCTGTTCCCTGCTGCCAAGCACTCCCTACGACTCCTGCGGCCAGCCCCTTCCCTGCGCCCCGGCTGTCCCCCGGAGGTGGAGACGAGGGCCAGACATGCTCAGTATTCATGTTCTTTGCGCTCACCCTGCATCCTTTGTCTGGGGGTCTCAAAAGTTCTTGGCCAACATGACTTGCATGCCAGCCCCTCTCTGCAGTGTAGGGCAGAATGACTGTCCCCACACAGACAGGAAAATCAAGGCAGAGAGAGAGACTTGCCCGATGGCAGGCAGACCTCATGTTGCTGGGAGACTCCGTCGAGGTGGTATCTATTGGTAGAGAGCGGTAAACTGAGTCACAGAAGGGGCTGAACAGCACAGTCAGGATTCAAACCCAGTTCTCCAGACCCGCTGGCACTAACCAGGCCCAGAAAAGAGGCTGAAAATAAACTGTCCATGTTCCCTGCAGCCTTTGGGACAGGGCGGGGGGCTGGACTTGATGACCTTCTGAGGTCTCTTCCAGCTCTATGGGTCTATGATTCTATGATCTGTTCCTCTGTAACCAAGTCACTGTCACTCCTCCCCCAGCTGGATTGTGCATAGGGCCTGAGCTGGGAGCTGGCTTCTGACCACACATGTTGGATCAGGGCCCATGGGCCACAGAGGCACATCTCTGCCTATTCCCCTCTGGTTTGTGGATCTCTCTGGGGTCACCCAGGGATACAGGTGCCCAGGGAACATTTCCCCTGGTGACTTAGGCACTGAATGAATTCAGCACCCATGGGGGCGCAGTGGCAGCTGCAGTGGAGCCTAGAACTTGCCTGGGGCCCACGACCATAGGGGCCTCGGAGCGCCCAAGCCCCCTTAGAAAATAAGGCATAAATTGCAGTGCAGTGAACTCAGCAAAGCCTAACTGGCTTCAACAATCTGGGGCTGAAGCACTTTTGAAATTGTTCTCATACCTTTTACCTTCCCTGACATTTGTCCCCTCCCCTGCACCGGCCCATTGTTGGTCTGGCTACACGGCCATGGAAAGGGCCCCTCCGGAGAATCTCAGAGCCTGATTCTCTGCCCTGGAGGCTTGCTGGAATGTGTCTATTGGCTGCAATGGAACCAAATTGGAGCAACCTCCCTCTGCGCCACGCTGCCCGCAGCCTGTTCCAAAGAGCTCTGGTGAGTGACCAGTCCTGAAAGGAGGGTCTAGCTCCCCCCCCCATATTATTCCTAAGAGGGGAGCAAGGAGGAGCTGGCAATCTGAGCGGAAAGGTGAACATCTTGAGAGAAAGCTCCCAGGGGGCGTCCCCCTTAACTGGAACAGATGTAAAGTCTCCTCACAATAGGATTAGTCTGTGGCACGTGGACTCCTCCGGCTCTGCGGTGAAAGGAAGCCTGTCTGCAGACAATGGGCCATGATCTCCCCCATCAGTTCACTGGGGTCACTCACAGACCCAGCCCAGAGGAGGCCAGGCAGGCTGCTCATTCTCTGAGCCTCAGACGTTTAGGGGCCAGGGCTGTCCAGAAAAGCAAGGACATTTGCATGTACCACCCCTGCTCCCAGATTCATCTCATTGGCCGGCCGCTCTCCCTCTTTGTATAGTTCCGAATAGAGGCAGGAGTCCAAACCTGTTGGAACCATCTGCCAGGAAGGGAGAGGGTGATATTCGATACGGAGCTGGGGGGACTGTGGCAACAGGCAGATTTATTGGCTGCAATCTGTTCCCTGAGTACCCAGAGCAGCCAAGCCCAGAGGTGGAACCTTAGACATCAATCCACTAATGAATTAATTAGTATTCCCTGTAATCCCAGGCTTCCAAGGAAATGAGTGTGTGTGCCCCAAATTACTGTGCAGTGGCTTCAGGGTTGGCATAGGCAGGGGATCTCTCAAAGAAGTGAGCTCTGTGCCCCGCCAAGGAAACCAGACAGCAGCCAGCACAGTAGTAACACCAGAGGCCGTGAGCCTCTCAGGGCCCTCGCTGATGCTGACCTAAAGGATGGGGGCTCCAGGCCTGTCTGGGAGAAAATCTGAGCATCCCCATTCACAGGGAAATAGAGAGGATGAGGACTTTCAGTGCCCAACTGAAAGTGGGACCCTACAGTACCCGGGGTTGCACAAACCTTGACTAAGATCAGGACCCCGTTGTACCAGGCGCTGCACAGACCCTGGCTGAGGTCAGGGTGCCAGGTGCTGCACAGACATAGGAGGAGAACTGTGTTATCCACTCCTGTGAGTGTTGCAAGTTGTATGATAATTGGAGCATTTCTTAAAGCCCCAGCTCTGGGAGTCAAGTGATGCCCTGAGAACTCAGCTGAATAGGGAAGGAAGTTTCTTGCTCTTTTGATTGAAGAGGCAGCTCTGGCAATGTGACTGGATCGTGACCACCTGGTTCAAACACCAGCAGGCAAATAGAAACAATCCCACATTTATGGTTCCTTTCAAACTCACCTCACACTTTCTTAGGCCCGAATCATGATTTTTGAGTTGGAGGTGCTGGATGACGTGGTCTGTGCTCCAAAGAGTTTGCAAGACAGACACAGGGTGGGTTTAATGAGCTCCTGGAACAACGGACCAAGGGACGGGGTTCATCACTTGGAGCCTTTCAATCCAGGGTGGTTGTCTCTTTTGGTAAGATACATTCTGGCTCAAGCAGGTATTAATCCAGGGATCCCCAGTGCTATGCAAATTGAAAATTACTCTTGAATGTAGCAGCAGCAGCAGCAGAGATTAAAAAGATTGAGACATTTCATCTTAGAAAAGAGGAGACAAGGGGGGATATGATAGAGGTCTATAAAATCATGACTCATTTGGAGAAAGTGAATAAGGAAAAGTTATTTACTTGTTCCCATAACATATGAATTAGGGGTCACCAAATGAAATTCACAAGTAGCAGGTTTAAAACAAACAAAAGGAAATATTTCTTCATACAACACACAGTCAGCCTGTGGAACTCCTTGCCAGAGGATGTGAAGACCAGGATTTTAAAAGGGTTAAAAAAAGAGCTAGATAAGGTCATGGAGGACAGGTCCATCAATGGCTATTAGTCAGGATGGGCAGAGATGGTGTCCCTAGCCTCTGTTTGTTAGAAGCTGGGAATGGGTGACAGGGGAGGGATCACTTGATGATTGCCTGTTCTGTTCACTCCCCCTGAGGCTATGTCTACACTACACTGTTCTTCTGGAGAAAGCCACGCCTATTGCAAACCGTAATTTGCATAGCTTTTTCTGCTTCTTTTTTCAGAAGAGGCTTTTCCAACATTTGGCCCATCTACATTGGGCCAAATGTTAGGAAAAAAACCCTTGTTCAGAACAACTTTTCTTCCTCATAAAACAAGGTTTACAGGGATGCCAAAAAAGTGCATCTGCTCTTCCGAATTTTTTTTTGGAAGAGCAGATGCATTCCCTGTAGTATAGACATAGCCTGAGGCACCTGGCATTGGCCACTGTTAGAAGACAGGATACTGTGCTAGATGGACCTTTGGTCTGACTCAGTACGGCGGTTCTTTGGTTCTTATGTTCTCATTTACTACTACAACTAAACTGTATTAACATGGCACGTGCCATAGATAAATCAATCCATTACTTAGGATTCTGTACTTGGGCCTTCTGATTCTAGGTGTACAAGACCTTTTTCAAAAGCGTGGCAATGACAGGCACCATTTTCAAAAGTGACTCAGGCATTTAGGAGCCGGAGTCAATTGGAAAGCCAGTGGCACTGAAGGGCTTTCCGAGATGGTCCCTTCTAGGCTGCTCTGGGGACGCTGGTAGGTGCTAGCAGCCCAGGCGGGGCCGGGTGCTTGGTGCTGTACTAACCTCACGCAGTTTGCCTGGCAGGGTACAAGGTCCCGCCTGGGAAGTCCCGGAGCCGGCTGCAGGAGCGCTGGGAGGGCCGGCCCGCCAGCAGGAGGAGCCTGCCAGCCCCACTAACCGCTGCCCCTCGGAAAGGGGAGGAGTCACCAGGCAGCGCAGTGGTGCAGAAATTGCTCGGGGAATCTTTCAAAACTGCCGCGCCCCGGCTCCCCGCTCAGAGCCAGGAACTGGCCGAGGGGAGCGTGGTCCGGAAAGGGGCCGAGAAGGCGCAGCCCAGCCTCGCTCGGGCTGGCTGGGGCTAGGCGCGGGGAGGCTGGGGGCTCGGGCGGAGCTGGCCAGAGCCCTGGTGCTGAACCCGCGGGCGGGCGGAGTGGCATGGCTACCGGCCTCTGAGAGCGGCGCCGGCGAGGACTCGCTCGGGGGCGGCGGCGGCGGCGGCGGCGGCTCGGCCAGAGGCCCGCTCTCCGCTCCCGCAGGTGAGGCTGCGGCCGCGACGCGCTGGAGGAACGGGGCGGCCGAGCGGGCCCTTTGGTCTCCGGGAAAGCAAATACCCCGGGCGGGATTTCAAACTGCCAGCTGGGATGTGCGGGGTGAGTTGCGGGTCCCTTGTCTGGGAGCTGGGTGAGCTGCGGGTCCCCTAGCTGGGATGTGCGGGGTGAGTTGCGGGTCCCTTGTCTGGGAGCTGGGTGAGTTGCGGGTCCCCTAGCTGGGATGTGCGGGGTGAGTTGCGGGTCCCTTGTCTGGGAGCTGGGTGAGTTGCGGGTCCCCTAGCTGGGATGTGCGGGGTGAGTTGCGGGTCCCTTGTCTGGGAGCTGGGTGAGTTGCGGGTCCCCTAGCTGGGATGTGCGGGGTGAGTTGCGGGTCCCTTGTCTGGGAGCTGGGTGAGTTGCGGGTCCCCTAGCTGGGATGTGCGGGGTGAGTTGCGGGTCCCTTGTCTGGGAGCTGGGTGAGTTGCGGGTCCCCTAGCTGGAATGTGCGGGGTGAGTTGCGAGTCCCTTGTCTGGGAGCTGGGTGAGCTGCGGGTCCCCTAGCTGGGATGTGCGGGGTGAGTTGCGGGTCCCTTGTCTGGGAGCTGGGTGAGTTGCGGGTCCCCTAGCTGGGATGTGCGGGGTGAGTTGCGGGTCCCTTGTCTGGGAGCTGGGTGAGTTGCGGGTCCCCTAGCTGGGATGTGCGGGGTGAGTTAAGGTCCCGTGGCTGGGATGTGCGGGGTGAGTTGCGGGTCCCTTGTCTGGGAGCTGGGTGAGTTGCGGGTCCCCTAGCTGGGATGTGCGGGGTGAGTTGCGAGTCCCTTGTCTGGGAGCTGGGTGAGTTGCGGGTCCCCTAGCTGGGATGTGCGGGGTGAGTTAAGGTCCCGTGGCTGGGATGTGCGGGGTGAGTTGCGAGTCCCTTGTCTGGGATCTGGGTGAGTTGCGGGTCCCCTAGCTGGGATGTGCGGGGTGAGTTAAGGTCCCGTGGCTGGGATGTGCGGGGTGAGTTGCGGGTCCCTTGTCTGGGATCTGGGTGGGTTGCGGGTCCCGTAGCTGGGATGTGATGTGCGGGGTGAGTTGCGGGTCCCGTGGCTGGTATGTGCGGGGTGAGTTGCGAGTCCCTTGTCTGGGATCTGGGTGAGTTGCGGGTCCCCTAGCTGGGATGTGCGGGGTGAGTTGAGGGTCCCGTGGCTGGGATGTACGGGGTGAGTTGCGGGTCCAAAGCAGACTCCGGGTTTGCTGAATAACAGACGCTCTCGGACGAGGCACAAATGGGGCAGCACTTCGGAACCACTTGGCCGCCGAGTTGAAGCCCGGAGCCGGGCCGGGGGGCTGGGGCCGGGGCTGTCTGCGAGCAGGGAGCCCCAGCGAGCCCACAATTAATTCGTCCTCCTCCAGGGCTCCCCCGCCGACGGCGAGAAGCCCTGAGTCACCGACAGCTGCGGAGCCCTGGGGCCCGGGCCGCGTTAGCAGGCGAGGCCGCGCGGGCAGCGTGGTCTGTGGGGCTGGAGGCTGCCCGGCTGCGCTGGGTTTCCCGGACGAGGCTGGAGCGGGGCTGGAGTCCAAAACGCCAGGAGTGGCTGGGCCCGGCTCCGAGCTCCTGCTGCCGCCTACGGGCCCCCGCGGCCGCGGTGAGAGTTTGTGACTCGGAAATTCTGCCCCGGCCGAGCGAAGTTCCCCGCTGGCTTGTGGCGCGGTGTCGCGGGCCAGCAACGCCAGAAGCGGGTGGATGAGTGAACTGGGCATTTCCCCGAGGTCTCCGCTCCGCCTTTTGCCGGGCGGCACCGCGGGAAGCGTTTTCCTGCCCTTGGCTTTTGCAGAGAGAGCTGGGGAGGGACACAAAGTGCTAGAGGCCCCCGGGCCAGGAGATTTTCCTTCCTTTCTTCCTCCGTCCCTCCCTCCTTTCTTCTTTCTTCCGTCCTTCTCTCCCTCCCTCCTTCTTTCCTCTCTCCTCCCTCCCTCCCTCATGTTCCAGCCATTCTCGAATTCTAAAAGCTCCCAGCTGGTACCAAACACTGATGAACACCAACCGCTTTAGAACAGAATTCCTACCGCCCGTGCCCGGCGGAACCTGCCAGGGGTGCCTGCCTTGCCTGCACCGCACTGCCTGGCTCCTGAAACACTCCTCTAGAGACTCCAACCGACCCCCTGGGCCCTGTTCCATCACCTCCCTGGCTCTTCCCATTTCGGGGGGAAGTTTGCAATGTAATAAACAGCTACCCCAAGTGAGCAAATGGGGGACAGACAGCCTGGGGCAGCTGAAATGAACTAGGCAGGAGCCAGCGCAGATGCCAGCCAGGGGCATTCAAGGTTGACAGCAGAACATGGCATTGGTGGGGCTTGAAAATGCAGAGGCATCGGCCGAGGGATCTCTGGCCCATCGCTGGCAAAAGCACCGAGCAGCTAAGCTCCACTGGCTGCTAAGAGCCTTTTTGGGGGAATGGTCCTTGACCACATCATGAACAGAGACCCCCCAGGGGCTCCGAGGGGTTGGCCCAGCTGTCCTGCTGGCACTTGGCCGGTTTGCATTTCCAGTGCCTATGCGCTTTTCATTCACAAGCACTTCACAAGCAGGTAGCCACTGGGAGGCACCCACCTCTGGGGGGAGCAGTGTCTCCTGAATAGGGCACAGCAACACTGTACAAGGGCTTAGGGCGGAAGTACAGCAGACTGGCATGTGCCACTGGAGCTGTGGAGGGGTTTAGGTGGGGGAGAATGGAATTATCTAGCTTGGGATTTAGTCAGGACACTAGAGTTGACTTCCCTGCTCTTGCAAAACACACCACGGGGTCACTCAGCTGATGGGGGTCCACTTAAGAGAAACATTGAAATGTGGACTCCTGGGTGTACTTCATGGTCCCTACTCCCCACCCCGCCCTGACTGGCCTGAGTAAGGCAAGAGTAAGTAGCTCTGCTTCAGGGGGGCTGCGTATGTGGGTGACAGGCATTTAACACCAGGGAAGAGAGAATGTTTCCAGGCACGGATCCTCCTGGAGAGCTGCTCAGGGCGCGGGGACCCTGCTGGAGGGAAGCTGAGTCTCCGTGCCTGGGTAAGGAAATGTCTGAGCCTCAGGGGCAGCAGAAGTCATGTGACCCCTGTTGCTATTCCCCCAGCACCAGGCTGCTAAATGGGGCTGTCCCAGAGTAGCCCCTGATGTGTACTGGGACTCAGCCCGGGGAACTGCTGGCCCCGGTGGCTTGTGGGGACTCACCCCAGGGAACTGCTGGCCCTGGTGGCTTGTAGGGGGCTGCAACCCAGGAGAGAGTAGAAGGCTTTGTGATTTGGGCACATCGTTGGGGAAAGGGACCAGCACCCCACCAAAGCAGCATCCCAGCTAGCTCTGGCACTTGAATGTTTCCTATAACAGCCGTCGGCTAGGGGCTGTTTCCTATAACAGCTGTCGGCCAGGGCCTTTGAGTGGGCTGTAAGCCTTTGTCCTGGGGTCTGTCTCCAGTGCAGCTGGAAGCTGACCTGAGGAGACAACTGGCTAGTTCTGCCTGGACTGGCAAACTGAAAATAGCCACGTGGTTGTTGTAGCAGCCTGGGCGAGCCACCTGCACTCAAGGCCCTGGGTCCAGTCTCAGCCCAAGCCCCCACCAACTGCCCCCTCCAGACCACTCTTTTTAGCATGGAGCTTGCGTCTCTCTGCTCAGTGTAAGCGTCCCTTCAAGGCTAACACCCCAGCTTCCCCTGCTTGTGCTAACGGAGCAGCTTCTCTAGCTGGCAGCCGTAGTAGCTTTGCACCTCTTAGGTGGACTAATCTTTAGAGGGGAGCAAAGATCTGGACTCAGTCAGGGCGGGTCGCACGTGTCATTTGCATCTTGTAATTTTTCAGTATGGGCAGTAGCACGGACCCTGAAGGGTCTGCCCAGTTTCATGACCTGATTTCCATTGACATGAGTTTGGGTCTCTTGGTTTATCAACTCAAGCTGTCTGAATATGCAAATTCCTGTGATTGCAGTAACTGACTCTGCTGTCTGGGTCTTCCCTGCCCCCCGCCCCCTCAAGCAATTCACGGATTTCTTCTGGTTTCTCTTGTTGGTGTGCTGATGGCACCAAGAGGCCTAAACTCAAACTTGGGGCCTGACTGTGCTGGGCGCACCCTCTTCCCACTCCTGAGATCTGGGCGTCTGTCATGCCAGGCACTGTCTCCCATCTCTGTAACCAACTGCACCCAGCTGCTGGCTCTGAGTGCTGTTGCTGGACCATGGGGTAGTCCAGCATCCCTGGCCAGAGAGAGGAGGGGCAGAGGTGTAAGTGACCCAAGCTGGGTGCTTTCCTCTCGCTCCCCAACAGTGAGGGAAAGGGAAGTAGAGCAAGCAGTGCCCTGGTATGATGGGCATCAGTCCCCTCTCCCTTCCTAAATTGTGCCCTGGCTGCTACCTGTTAGTGATTCATGCCCCTGTGCCCTGGTGCAAGAGTGACTCTGATTTATGTCCCTTTCTGACCCTTTAGCCTCAGTTTCCCAGGGAGGATTTCTCCCAGCTGAAGTGCTGAGCTGTGACCCCGCATTGAAACTTTACTTATTGCAGATTGCAGTACTGTGTGTGTACATCTGTGCCTATGTGTGTACATGCATCCCTTGTATGTGTGCACATGTACGTATGAGCATGTGTACGTGTTAGTGTGCCCATGCGTGTGCTGTGAGAGTTTCTGTGTACATGCATGTTCAGATGCACAGCTGAGTATGTGTGTGTGCATGTGGGTGTGCGAACATGCGGGGCTGGCTGTGGTGGATAAAAACCCAGCTGCTTTCTGGACTCTGCCTGCCTCCTGGACAGCTGTGTGCAGGCTGTCGCAGTCAGAGCAGGGAAAGCATCTCCTCTGATCCCTCCTCTCCCATCTGCATTTCCAGCACTAGGGGTGGGGTTTTCAGGGCACTGAGCACAGAGAGTTGCAGGATCTGGCACCAGTGGGAAGGGGGTCAGAGCTGGTGCATGGCTGCTTTGGGGTTCCCCTGCAGGCCAGCTGGCAGGGTGGTTTTTGTAAGTTTGAGGCAGGGACTTGGAGCTAAGTGCAGTGTCTGCTCTGCTGCTGACTGGGGCCTGATTCTGATCCCATTCCCCTGGTGACTGCATTTCTGCCATTGGAGCCGTATGGGTTTAAAAGAGGTTGTTCAGTTTGGAAAAGGGAAGACCGAGCTGGGACATGACAGCAGCTTTCAAGGGCCTAAAAAGGTGTTACAAGGAAGAGGGAGAAAAATTGTTCCCCTTGGCTTCTAAGGATGGGACAAGAAGAAATGGGCTTAAAGTGCAGCAAGGGAGGTTTCGGTCGGATATTAGGAAAAGCTTCTTATCTATCAGGGTGGTTAAACACTGAAATAAATTTGCCCAGAAACTTCAACACACAGGCCAAGAGTGGGGGAGGAGGGCAGATGAGCTGGCCTCGTTCCCACCTGCAATGGAAATGGGTTCTGATCCAGGTGGAGGGATGGAGGAATCCATGGTCCAGATCCTGGCCAGTGCTGTGGCCCCTTTGGCAGTAGACTAGTGAGGCAGTGTAAGCAGGTACCATTGCTAACCCAGGCTTCCAGCTGCCTCTTTCTCCAAAAAGCGACCTGTGATATTTACTGACCACAGACCTTGGCAGCCTGGCTTTGAGTCAGTCCCTAGAGATGACCCTTGCAGAAGCACAATGCCCCCTAGTGTCCCACTGAGACACTGGGCAGGGATTCCTAGATTCACACATTCCATGGCCAGATGAGACTGTTGTAATCCTCCAGCCTGACCTTGTGTATAACATTTGCCAGAGACGAGCTCCTAGAGCAGAACTTTTAGAAACAGCCAGTCTCAATATTAAACTAGTCAGCGATGTAGAGTCTATCACAACCCTCTGCAAATTGTTCCAGTGGTTGATTATGCACCCAGTGAACAATTCATGCTTTACTTCCTGTCTGAATTTGGTGAGCTTCAGCTTCCAGCCACTGAATCATGTGAGACCTTTCCCTGCTAGACCGAAGATCCCATTGTTAAATATTTGCTCCTCATGCAGGGGCCTTACAGGTACTTGTAGACTGATCAAGTCACCCCTTAACTTTCTCATTCTTAGGCTAAATAGCTTGTGCTCCTGTGGTCTATAAGGCCGATTTCCAAATTCTTTGATCATTCTCTTGGCTCTTCTCTGACCTCTCTCCAATTTATCACTGCCCTTTTTGAATTATGGATGCCAGAGCTGGACACAGGATTCCAGCAGTGGTCACACTCGTGCCCATTACAAAGGTAGAAGAACCTTCTACTCCTACTTGAGATTCCCCTGTTCAGGAATTCAAGAACTGCTTTAGTCCTTTTGACCACCCCATTGTACTGGGACCTACCTCATGTTCAGCTGATTATCCTCCATCACCCCCAAATCATTTTCAGTCACTGCTTCATCAAAATGTTGTGCAGTACGAAAACAAAGCCCTAGAGAAGTTCAAGTCAGTTCCATCAACACTATTATCTTTACCTCCCAAATGTGTAATCTCACCAAAAAAGATATCAGATTACTAGGCCATAATTACTGGTCAACCTGTTTACCCTTTTAAAATATACTACCATAACAGTAGCTTTCTTCCAGTCCTTTGTAACTTCCCTGATGTTCCAAAACTTATTGAAATTCAACATTAAGGGCTTGTCTAGACTACATCCCTCTTTCAAAAGAGGAATGTAAATGACTGAGCCCAACAGAAAGTGCAAATGAAGCGTGGATTTAAATATCCCACACTTCATTTGCATATTCATGTCCGATCGCTGTTTCGAAAAAGGGTATTTTGAAAGTGAAACCACAGTCTAGACGTGGTTCTTTAAAAAAACAAACCCTTTTTCAAAAGATCCCGTACTCCTGAAAAAATGAGGAGTACAGGTTCTTTCAAAAACCAGTGATTGGATGCAAATATTCAAATGAAGCATGGGATATTTAAATCCATACTTCATTTGCACTTTCGATTGGGCTCATTTGCATCCCTCTTTTGAAAGAGGGATGTAGTCTAGACATAGCCTAATAGTCCAGCAAGATCCTCAGCCAACTCTTTTAGAACTCTTGGATTCAAGTTGGCTAGACCTGCTGATTTTAAATTAATTTAGAAACAGCTTTTAACAGCCTTCTGATATACTAGTGGGATGGAGGAAATGTTATCACAATCATAAGGTGAAACTACATTATCTGTTTTTCCCTGAATACAGAACAGGAATTGAACACTTCTGCTATTTCTGTATTGTTATTGAGAATTTTCCCGTTTGATCAAGTAATGTACTAATGCCATTGTCCAGATTCCTTTTGTTCTTAATATATTTTTAAAAGTCCTTCTTATTCTGCTGATTCACAGTGGGCAGCATCCCCTACCGCAGGGATTTCCAAGCCTGCCGTCCCAGGAGGTTGAGCTTAGGTGCCATATGTCTCCCCCATGCACTGCCTGGCAGGCAGGTGAAGAAGGAAGGCCACTCTAAGCAGCTCCAGGCTGGAAAGGAGAAGCCCCAGGGTTCCTGCCTGCTCCTAGGCCCATTTCAGCCCTGTCAAGTCCCAATTCTGGGTCCCATTCTCACCTCTACCCAACCCCGGGCCATGCCCAAGTTTGTGCAGGGACAGAGCCCCCACAGTATTTCCACAGCAAGGGCACTAGCCTGTTGCCCCCACTCCCCCACCACTTCGATGTTTCAGCACCTCACAGTCTTCACTACACTGATCCTTTCAACCATCTGTGAGGCAAAGCCAATGGAGAGCAGTGGGCCAGAGAGGCCAAGTGATGTGAGAAAGGTCACAGGGGGAGCAGGTGAGCCAGGGACAGAGCCTCAAAGCCGGGGACATTCCAGAAGTATAGAAGAAAGCTAATACTGGGCTAGTTTTCAAAAAGGGTAAACAGGATGACCCAGGCAATTATAGACCTGTCAGCCAGACATCAACTCTGGGCAGGGTACTGGAGCAGCTGATACGGGATGCAATGAATAGTGATCTAAAGGAGGGTAATGCCAAAAAAGAACCAAAAAAGTGTCACCAGGGCTTAACAACCAAGTAAAAGAAGCAGTGAGAGATAAAAAGGCATCATTTTAAAAGTGGAAGTTAAATCCTAGTGAGGAAAATAGAAAGGAGTATAAACTCTGGCAAATTAAGTGTAAAAATCATATATATAGTAGACCAATGTCTGTGACTCTGTAACGCTGTAGCGTTACATGTTGCCTCTGGGGGGCACTGTTGCCTCCCGCCATGGTGCTCAGCTGACTTCTGCGCCGCTTAGCCGGGCCGCCGCGGGGGAACAAGCAGAGCAAGTGGCCATTTGGGCTCCCCCGCAGTGGTCCAGCTGAGCAGCACAGAACTCAGCCGAGCGCCACGGCGGAAGGCAAAGGGGGGCGGGGCACTGACATGCAGCGTGACAGCAGCTCCAGGCCCCCCCCAGCTGTGAACAGACCCTGGCCGGGGGGGGAGGCGGGGGAACGAGGGGGAAGAGGACGGGGGACAACTGGGAGCCTGCAGGATCAGTGCTGGGGTGAAGGGAAACAGTGCAGGGGGGCAGCTGGAGCTCATAGGCAGCCGCTCAGCTGGGCTGCCACACGGGAGCAAGTGGCACAAACAGCCGTTTGGGCTCTGCGCTCCCCACGCAGGAGGAGGAGGAGAAGAGAAAGAGAGAGTGAGAGGCAGGAGGAGGAGGAGGAGAGAGAATGAGAGGCAGGAGGGGGAGGAGAAGAGAAAGAGAGACGGAAAGAGAGGCAGGAGATGGAGGAGAGCTGAGAGAGAGAGAGGGGGAGGCAGTAGGAGGAGGGGAGAGAGAGAGAGAGAGATGGAGTGAGAGACTGGAGGCTCAGGAGAGAAGACTGAGATAGAAAGGGAATAGGACATGGAGGAGAGACCTGAAAATCCCATTTTATGACGGGCTAATTGGCTAGTATAATACGAAAAGCCAAAAAGTAGTTTGAAGAGCAGCTAGCCAAACACTCCAAATGTAATAGCAAAATGTTTTTTCAGTATATCAGAAGCAGGAAGCCGGCTAAACAACCAGTGGGGTCCTTGGACGATCAAGATGTTAAAGGAGCACTCAAAAACGATAAAGTCATTGCGGAGAAGCTAAATGATTTCTTTGCTTCGGTCTTCATGGTTGAGGATGTTAGGGAGAGTCCCAAACCTGAGCCATTCTTTTTAGGTGACAAATCTGAGGACTTGTCCCAGATTGAGGTGTCATTAGAGGAGGTTGTGGAACAAATTGATAAACTTAACAGTAACAAATCACCGGGACCAGATGGCATCCACCCAAGAGTTCTGAAAGAACTCAAATGGCTAATTGCTGAACTATTAACTGTAGTTTGTAACCTATCCTTTAAATCAGCTTCTGTGCCAAATGACTGGAGGATAGCTAATGTGACACCAATATTTAAAAAGGGCTCTAGAGGTGATCCTGGTAATTACAGACTGGTAAGTCTAACGTCAGTATGAAGCAAATTAGTTGAAACTATAGTTGAAATTAGTTGAATAAAATTGTCAGACACATAGAATAACCTAATTTGTTGTGGGAAAAGTCAACATGATTTCTGTAAAGGGAAATCATGTCTTAATAATCTACTAGAGTTCTTTGAGGGGGTCAACAATCATGTGGACAAGGGGGATCCAGTAGATATAGTGTAGTTAGATTTCCAGAAAGCCTTTGACAAGGTTCCTCACCAAAGGCTCTTAAGTAAAGTAAGTTGTCATGGGATAAGAGGGAAGGTCCTGTCATGGATTGATAACTGGTTAAAAGACAGGAAACAAAGGGTAGGAATAAATGGTAAGTTTTCAGAATGGAGAGAGGTAACTAGTGGTGTCCCCCAAGGGTCTGTACTAGGACCAATCCTATTCAACCTATTTATAAATGATCCGGAGAAAGGGGTAAAGAGTGAGGTGGCAAAATTTGGAGATGATATTAAACTGCTCAAGATAGTTAAGACCAAAGCAGACTGTAAAGAGCTTCAAAAAGATCTCACTAAACTAAGTGATTGGGCAACAAAATGGCAAATGAAATTTAATGTTGGTAAATGTAAAGTAATGTACATTGGAAAAAATAACCCCAGCTATACATACAATATGATGGGGACTAATTTAGCTACAACTACTCAAGAGAGAGATCTTGGAGTCATTGTGGATAGTTCTCTGAAAACATCCACTCAATGTGCAGCGGCAGTCAAAAAAGCAAACAGAATGTTAGGAATCATTAAAAAAGGGATAGAAAATAAGACAGAGAATATCTTATTGACTCTATATAAAACCATGGTACACCCACATCTTGAATACTGCATACAGATGTGGTCGCATCATCTCAAAAAAGGTATATTGGCATTGGAAAAGGTTCAGAAAAGGGCAACAAAAATGATTAGGAATTTAGAACGTGTCCCATATGAAGAGAGATTAAAGACTGGGACTTTTCATCTTAGAAAAGAGGAGACTAAGGGGGGATATGATAGAGGTCTGTAAAATCATGACTGATTTGGAGAAAATGAATAAGGAAAAGTTATTTATTTGTTCCCATAACATAAGAACTAGGGGTCATCAAATGAAATTAATAGGTAGCAGGTTTAAAACAAGCAAAAAGAAGTTTTTCTTCACACAGCACATGGTTGGCCCGTGGAACTCCTTGCCAGAGGAAGTTGTGAAGACAAAGACATTAACAGGGTTCAGGAAATAACTAGATAAATGCATGGAGATTAGGTCCATCAATGACTATGAGCCAGGATGTGTAGGAATGGTGTCCCTAGCCTCTATCAGAGGCTGGGAATGGGGGACAGGAGAGGGATTGCTTGAAGATTCCCTGTTCTGTTCACTCCCTCAAGGGCATCTGGCATTGGCCACTGTTGGGAGCCAGGATACTGGGCTAGATGTATTAGTGTATTAGTATTAGTGTTGGTGTAAAATATATTTAGGTTCTGGTAAAAGCATCTGACTTGATGCAAAAGATTTTTTGGTTAAAATATTAGAACAATGTTAAATGTAAACGGCTCCTTAAATAGATTGAAAACTGGGTAGGTCTCAAGATGCAACTGTAAATAAGAAATTGTCATCAGGGAGGTCTGTTTCCAGTGGGGTCCTACAGGGATTGGCTCTTGGCTCTCAGCTAACATCTTTATCATGACCTGGAAGAAAACAAAATCATCACTGGGAACGTTTGTGGATGACTAAAATCTGGGGGGAGTGGTAACTAATGAAGAGAGCAGGTCACCGATTCAGAGCACTAGAGGGTTTGGCATACTGGGTGCAAGCAAACAATATCTGCTTGGATACAGCTTAGTAAGCGTACCCAGCTAGAAAGAAAGGCTCTAGGCCCTGCTTCCAGGGTGGGGACTCGCTCTGGAGATAAATGCATGGCTCTGAAGATTTGGGGACTCTGGTGGGCAATTGATTGGACATGAGCTCTCAGGGTGCCCTTGTGGCCGAAAGGCGAACATGATCCCGGGAGGCATAAACAGGAGACTCTCGAGCAGGAGCAGAGAGGTTTATTGTACCTGCGCACCTGGCTCTGGTGCAACTGCTGTGTCCGGCTCTAGTGCCCCCAATCAAGAAGGATGTTGGTGAAGTGAAGGCGCAGAGCAGAGCCCTTGGGCATGATTAAAGGTTAGAAATCCCACGTTCAAGTGGAAGACTCAAGGAGCTCTGTCTAGTTAGCCTAAGAAAGAGACAGTCTGGGGTGACTGGATCACAGTCTAAAAGTACCTATGTGGGGAACAAGTGTGTAATAATGAGCTCTTCTGGCGAGCAAGGTGTAACACCACCCAATGGCTGGAAGCTGACACTGGGCAAATTTAGATGGACAATACGGCATAAATATTTAGCAGTGAGTGTGATTAGCCATTGCAACAATTTGCCAAGGGTCATGGTGGAGTCTCCATCCCTGGCAAGTTTTCAATCCAGATTGGAAGTTTTCTCTAAAAGCTCTGGGGATTTTTAGGGGGCAGATCTCTGGCCGGGTGACACAGGAGATCAGGCTAGATGGTTGCAGTGTTTCCTTGTGGCCTTAGACTTATGAAAACTCCAAGTATCCCAAGCTCCAGGCTAATACTCTGGCCTGTGGATCCCCCTTCTTTATGCCTGAACCTCACTCTGGCTTCCTGGGTTGTGAGGCTCCTCCTGCATGCCCCTTCCATTGGTTACTCTCCAACAGTGTCTGAACAAAGGGGCAGCAAAACATTGCTGCTTTGACATGAAGTTCATAGTGGAAATTTTGAGCTCTTATGGCAAATGAGGTTCCTGCAAAAAATAGTTTTTCATTTTGAAAAAAAAAATTGCAATGAAAAATGTTCAGAAGGATTTTTTTGAAAAAATACTGATTTAAAAAAATGTTTTATTTTGAAACAATGGGAAGATTTGCCCTCGGTGTTCTGTTTTCCAATCCCTTTTTGGCCACTGCAAGAAAGTGGGGGAAAGATTAAAAGTCAACAAACCAAAACATTTCTTTGCGCAGTTAGTCTTTTTGTCCCTGAAAAAAAGATTAACAGAGTTTTGCAATAAAAAGGCTTATTTCTGCTCAATTGTTAAACCTTTTACGCCCTTTGTCTCGCACTTTTCCATTGAAAAGAAAAGGGAAAAATATAAAAAAGTGAGGAAAGGGGAAAAATCCCTGAAAATTCAAACCAAAATGGTTTAAAATGAAACAAAAATCTTCATTTCATTTTGGAAAAGCAATTCACATTGAATATTTCACTGAAAATGGGGGAAATGTAAAAGGTCCAATTAACAAACCTGTTTGCTTTTTGGCTTTTTCATGACACCCCTGCCCCGGTCTGAGCTGCTGCAGGTACTAGCTGGTGTTAGGATCCTGCAGCTCGTTGATCAGATCAGCTGGGTTTGGCAGTGTGAGGCCAACAAAGCCCCTGTGTGTGTTCCTGGGAGAGGTGCTATTCATTCCCTTCCTTCTCATGGTGCACAGCCTGTCCTGCTGAGGAGCTCTGGATCCCATCATAAGCCACATGGAGCTCAACAGCTGCAGGCATCCACAGGACTCAGCGTAAGCCAGAGTTGCAGACTGAGTACTGAGTCCAAACCCCAGTGTGATCAGGGGTCACCCACTGAAATGAAGAGGCTGCAGGCTTAAAAGAAACAAAAGAAAGTTTTTCTTCACACAACATGCAGCCAACCTGTGGAACTCCTTGCCAGGGGATGTTGTGAAGGACAGGAGTATAACAGGGTTAAAAAAGTTGATAGAGGATCAGTCCATCAGTGGCTATTAGCCAGGATGGGAAGGAATGGTGTTTGTCAGCCTCTGTCTGTCAGAAGCTGGGAATGGGTGACAGGGATGGGATCACTTGATGATTGCCTGTTCTGTTTATTGCCTCTAAGGCACTTGGCATTGGCCACTGTCAGCAGACAGAACACTGGGCTAGATGGACTTTGGTCTGACCCATTGTGGCCATTCTTATGCTCTTATTCCTAGGGACCCCATGTTCTGAGAGGTGTCTTCTTTGGGCTAGGGATATTAGAGGAGCTGCCCATTTGTAGTCTTTAAAGTCAACAGAGCATTTTTTGCTAGCGTTAGGGTGTCCTCCCCCAATTTCCAGCTCAGGAGCCAGATCACATTCTTCCTGAATTGTCAACTAGAGATGGGAATCTCCCTTCATTTCCCCACTGCAGATCATTATGCAGTGTTGCTGTGCACTATTTGGCTACGTCTACACTGCACATTCATTTTGAAATAAGCTATTCTGGAAGATATCTTCCGAAATGCTTATTTCAAAATAACTGCAGCTGCCTTGTCTCCACAGCCCCTATTTCAAAATAACTCTTTCAGAAGATGCATTATTCCTCGTAGAATGAGGTTTACAGATTTCAGAATAAGCCACCCGTTATTTCAAAAAAAATTCAAAATAACGCTATTGCTGTTTAGACACTCACGTAGTAATCATATATATAGTAGCCCGATGTCTGAGAGTCTGTAACGCTGTAGCATTACAGTCTTGCCTCTGGGGGGCGCTCTTGCTACCCGCTGTGATGCTTGGCTGAGCAGCGCAGAACTCAGCTGAGCACCACTGCGGGAGGGGAAGGGGGCGGGGTGGTGACATACACGGCCCCGCCCCCTGGCCATGTATGTCACTGGGGTAGGGTGTAAAAAAAACCAGACACCCTTGATCGGGGGCGGAAGGGGGGAGGGACCAGCCGGGAGAGGAGCGGGGCTGCCTGGGGGGGGGAAGCAGAACTGGGCGGGGGGGGGTCAGAAGCAGTGTAGCTGGCCAGGGGAGAATGGGAGAGGGGCGGCTGGCGGGAAACAAAGCTGGTCGGGGGTGGGAGTTGGGGGCAGCAAGGCTGGCCGTGGGAAATCAGGAGGAGGAACTGGTTGGCGGGGGGCGGGAAAAGGGAATCGGCCGACGGGGAGCCAGACTCACCCAGGCACGTGCAGATCCCAGGGTGCTGCCCGCCCCGCTCATGCATCCCCGACAGAGACAGAGGAGAGCGGAGAGAGAGTAAGAGGCAGGAGGGAGAGAAGAGAAAGAGGAAGATGGAGTGGAGAGAGAGTGAGAGGCAGGAGGAGGAGGAGAAGAGAAAGGGAGAGTGAGAGGCAGGAGGGGGAGAAGAGAAAGAAAGAGACGGAGAGAGAGGCAGAAGGTGGAGGAGAGGTGAGAGAGAGGGGGGGAGACAGTAGGAGGGGGAGAGAGAGAAAGGGTACATCTAAACTAGCCCCCTAGATTGATCTAGGGAGGCTAATGAGGGCGACCGAAATTGCAAATCAAGCCCGGGATTTAAATATCCTGCGTTTGATTTGCATGTTCCCGGCCGGTCGCCATTTTAGAAATTGACTAGCCCGAAGTAACTGCCCACGTCTACACATGGCAGTGAAACAGGATTCTGATTTAAAACCCCTAAATCGAATTAGCTGGTGAACCTCACTGCAGGAGGAATACCAGCTAATTTGAGTTAGGGCTTTAAGTCGGAATCCCGTTTCACTGCCGCATGTAGACGCGGGCAGTTACTTCGGGCTAGTCAATTTCTAAAATGGCGACTGGCCGGGAACATGCAAATCAAGCGCAGGATATTTAAATCCCGGGCTTGATTTGCAATTTCGGTCGCCCTCATTAGCCTCCCTAGATCGCTATAGGGGGCTAGTGTAGACGTACCCAGAGAGAGACGGAGTGAGAGACCGGAGGCTCAGGAGAGAAGACGGACGTGGAGGAGAGACCTGAAAATCCTGTCTTATGACGGGCTAATTGGCTAGTTTTGGAATAACGGCCTTTATTCCAAAATAACTTTGCTATGTAGATGCACCCTTTAATAGCCTCTGTATGCCATCCAAGGCTACATCTACACTGCAGAGCTTTTCTGGGATACATTTTTACGGATTTTTTTTCTGAAAAAAAATTTGGAAAAGCAGGCCCGTTTTTTCTGTATCCCTATAAACAAGGAAGAAGGGATGTTCCAAAATAGGCTTTTTTTTCTGACATTTGGCCCCATGTAGGTGTGCCAAATGTCGGAAAACCCTCTTTTGGCAAAAAAGTGGAAAAAAATCTGCAAATTGCGCTTTGCAATTTGCATATCTTTTTCCGACTTTTCTTTGTAGTGTAGACACAGCCCTAGAGGTGGCTGCATTTCAGGGGAGAATAAAGTGATTCCAGTGAAGCATTAGTTTTAGTTTGCTCTGTTTTTAAAGGGCACTGAGACCTTTCAACTTTCAGCCTGAACGTTGCTATATGAATGGCTATCGTCCCTGTGATAAAGCACTGCATGCTCGAGTCCTGCGGGGCTGGGCGTTTCTCCCTCTCTCTCCCCCTGGGTCTCTCTGACAAATGTGCACACACTCTGCGGATAGTGGAAATGGCATTCAGGAGGCACCTCCCCCCCCAACCCGCCCGCAGACCCTGCAGCTGTGGGTTCCTAGCACTTCCCCGATCCTCCCCCATCCGCACTGTTCACTTTCCTGCATTCCTGTCAAACTGACCAATGCTGGCAAGTTAGTCACTCCCCTTTGCAGTTTCTGAGAGCCCCATTAAACTCAAGGAGCGATCAGCCACTAAATCCCATTGCAGCTTTGGCACAGGTAAATTATTGACCAATTCTCAGGTGAGAATGGGGGCTGAGCTCTGGTGTCACAGGCCAGAGTCCTGCCCCGCCATCAATCCTGGTTGAAAAACTTTTAGAAAAACTGCCAGGACAATTGTTCCAGTGGCTAGTTACCCGCCCTGTTAAACCAAAGGTGCCTTCTTTATAGTCTCAGTTTGTCTAGCTTTGGCTTCCAGCCTTGGCTCCCTGAGAGAGGGGAGCCCAGTCAGTGGCAGCCTGCTCAGCACAGCGCACAAGGGTTGGAGCTGCACTTTCTGGGAATGCTAGTTGATACCGACAAGGCAACGGCCAGAAGCCTGGTGAGATAACACAGCAGCGCCTGGTGCCACAGGGCTGGAGAGCTGTCCCAAGTGCTCAGCTGCGGGTCCCCCTCACAGGGGGCCTGCTGTGGCAGGGATAGCTGTGGCTAGGACAACCCATTTGTGCCCACTGCAGTATAGATTAGAGCAAGACAGAACCTGCGGCTCCTTACGCCCAGGGCGGGATCAGTCCCTGGCTGCCCCCAAGCGCAGAGAGAGACATGCCCCCTTGTGGCTTGGCTGCCTCCAAAGACCCGGCTCCAAAATCTTTCCTGTCATGTTTGCCCATGTTGGTTTCCGAGGGAAAACATCCTGTGACTCTCTTCCTCTTGCTGCTGCTAATTGGTGCCCACCTGGCCCTGCTGGATGCGACGGATGTTTGCGCAATTAACACCCTAATCCACTGCCCAAGCCCCATCATGCATATTAAATGCGGGATTTTCCACATGGGATGGATGGGTGGTGTGGCCTGGGGACCCCTTGCTTGGGTGGCACACTTTCAATAAAGCAGCTTACATGTTAAGCTTTATTAAATGAGTCAGTCGAGCTGACAGGATTTGGGAGACTGATTAACATGAAACCCAGGCTGTTTTGTGTAGTGTGACTGCATTAATTATGCAGCGGAGGTAAATGAAGTTTCAGGCAAACAAGCTCAGGTTACAGGAGCTAAGGCAGAGAAATAAAAAGCAGAGCAGCTTACAGAGAGCTCTGCCCTGTCTCCCACCGAGACCAGGTTTCACAATGCCTGCTTTAAAATGATCTGCAAGAACTGAAACAACTCAGTGCATGCCAGGCACCCTGGGGGCTCCCAAAGGAACAGTCCTCCTGCCACAGATCAGATGGCAAGTTGGCGACCATGGTGGGAGAACCAGGGTGTCTCAAAGGCTCAGGTTGAGATCTACCGTGCCCATCTGATTCATTTGGTTTGACATGTTCATTTATGATACAGGAGCACCTACCTGCCCCGGCCATGCCCAGGCCCCACTCAGCCTAGCACTGCACAGATCCATGGGAATGGCAGACCTTGCCCAGGGAACTTACCAAGTACACAGACAAAGGTACTGCCATTGTCCCCATTTTCCAGATGGAAAACTGAACTGAGGCACAGACAGATTAAGTGACCCGCCTGAGGTTGTTCAGGGAGTCTGTGACAGAACCAGGGACTGAACACAGCTCTCCTGAGTTCCAGGCCTGTGTCTGATGCACCAAGCCTGCCTTCCTCTTGTCCATCCATGGGGCACTGTCTGCTCAGCGCTTCTCCCTGGCACCGCCTGGGCGAGTGAGGACCAGCCCCTGATCTGGTCATGCACTGAGACAGACAGACAGACATCCCAGGGCTACATATTCAAGAGGAGCCTCCTCCTGAGATCTCCTCCCTGACCCCCCAGCTCTTCCATTGTGGCCAAACATCCTGCAAAAGAAGCATGGGTGGCATTTCTGTGGCACTGATGCAGGGGCTTTGTCCAGCTAGACTAGTGGCTTGCACAGCAACCCCACACTGCATGGCCTTGGGGCCAGCATTCAAACCTGGCTTTACTGTGTGTTGAGATGGAGCCCAAACCCCACATCTTGAATCAGAGCTTAGTGCTGCCTGGGAACACCCCAGCCACATGTGCAGCAGGGGCCTGGCTTCCAGAGCACTGGAGAGTGACTGTCCCACCCACAGCCAGCCGGAGCTGCAGGAGCTCAGAGGCTGTGGGAGTCTGAGCTAGTGCATGGTGCCCATGTTCCAAAGAGTGTCACAGTTCTACAGCCAGGCAGAAAGAATGCACACACAAACACATGTATGCACACATACACACACTCATACTCACACACACACACACACTCCAGTGCACAAACACACACACATACCTGCTCACCCCCCTCCCCCACACACTACAATGCAGAGACACCACATACTATTTAGCCTTTCCTTAGCTCAGTAATTCTCAGCCTTTCTATACTGGGAGCCCTCTCCCAGCCAGTCAGGACCCCTGTTCCCTGAGCCAGCACCTCTGTGCACCCTGCAGGCTTCCATGACCCCAGTTCTGCGGGAGAGCTCTCCCTCCACCCCCGTACTCCCAGCACAAAGAAGAGCATCTTGCCCATTGTTTTTGTTTTCCAACCGGCCATGAAGCAATGAGACGAATCCATCTCATTCACGGCCTGAGCCTCATGGAGCTGATTGAATTCAGACTCCAAATACTCACAGTGACATTTAAGGGAGTAAAACAAATCCATAAAACTCGGTCACTGGAACCCCGGAGACCTGAAGGGCAGATATGCACAACAGGCAGCAGGAGGCTCTTTGCCTGTACTCAAAGGAGACAAGCTCTTGCTCAGTTCTCATTCTATCCAGCAGGGAGCAGTGGTTCAGCAACCAGTTGGTACCTCCATGCTTCCACTCCTGGGCAAAATGAGCCCTTAAACATCCAGGCTAACTAAGAGGGGGACTGACTCCAGAGGCTGGGCACACAACTGTTCATAAGGAGCATTGTGCTCACCCATCAAACCCCATCCATGCGGCATGGCAGGGGAAGGGACTAGGTAGCAGGTTTAAAACAAACATAGGGAAGTATTTCTTCACACAGCGCACAGTCAACCTGTGGAACTCCTTGCCAGAGGATGTTGTGAAAATCAGGACTTTAACAGGGTTCAAAAAAGATCTAGATAAATTCATGGAGGCTAGGTCCATCAATGGCTATTAGCAGGGCTCGACAAATCCATGTATCTACTCGCCCATGGTGAGTAGATTTCAGCCGGTCGCCCTGTTCACCGGTGGTGCACGCATGCGCAGTGCCGGTCTGGCGCATGTGCGGTGTGGGGCTGGCAAGTGGATTTCGCCGGGGTTTGTTGAGCCCTGGCTATTAGCCAGGGTGGATAGGAATGGTGTCCCAAGCCTCTGTTTGTCAGAGGCTGGGAATGGGTGACAGGGGAGGGATCACTTGATGGTTACCTGTTCTGTTCACTTCTTCTGGGGCTTTTGGCATTGGCCACAGCTGGCAGACAGGATGCTGGGCTAGATGGACCTTTGGTCTGACCCAGTATGGCCATTCTTATGAAGGAGTGCACAGCACTTGGGGGCTATTGCTCCCAAAATACAGCTCCTTATCTAGGGATTCCTTGGCCTGGGAAAAGCTCATCAAAGCTGGCAGGAATCATTGCCACTGAAAGCTATGTGCATGGTGCTCAGACACCACAGTGATGGGCATGCAATAAAAATTGTTGCTAGGTAGATAGATAGATAGATACTGTAGGCACATAGACAGAAAGACAAATAGATGGAGAGATAGATACTGCCTATGAACTACGGATTTGTGCTGTAGCATTTACAGTATTGGAAGGTGACTTTGCATTCAATTTCTGAAGCATGTGAAGTGAAGAGTGAGTCCTTGGCCTGGGCCTTATTAACACCCACTGGTTTCTTTGTTGCAGAGATCAGGGATGACCAAGACATATGCCAAACCCAAAGAGATGTCCGAGCTGGTCACCTCCCAGTCATGGATGGAGGAAGCCCTGAGCTCCCAGGATGAAATGAAGGAGGAGGACAGCAGACAAGCCCCCTATGGAATGGTGGCCAGCTTGAATGACGAGCATGACAGCATTGAGGAGGAGGAGGAGGAAGAGGATGGAGAGAAGCCTAAGAGAAGAGGGCCAAAGAAAAAGAAAATGACCAAGGCGCGGCTGGAACGGTTCCGGGCCCGACGGGTCAAGGCCAATGCCAGGGAACGCACTCGGATGCACGGGCTGAATGATGCTCTGGATAATCTGAGGCGGGTGATGCCTTGTTACTCCAAGACACAGAAGCTGTCCAAGATTGAGACATTGAGGCTCGCAAGGAATTACATATGGGCTCTGTCGGAGGTGCTGGAAACGGGGCAGACCCCAGAAGGGAAGGGCTTCGTGGAGATGCTTTGCAAAGGTTTGTCACAGCCAACCAGTAACCTAGTTGCCGGCTGTCTGCAGCTGGGACCTCAGTCCCTCTTCCTGGAGAAGCATGAAGAGAAGTCCCCAGTGTGTGACTCTGCTGTACCTGGCCATACCTTCAACTACCAATCTCCGGGACTGCCAAGCCCCCCCTATGGGAACATGGAAACTCACCTCTTACATCTAAAGCCTCCCACCTTCAAAAGTTTGGTGGATCCCTCCTTTGGGAGCCACCCCCCAGACTGCACCACTCCACCATACGAAGGGCCCCTGACACCTCCCCTGAGCATCAGTGGGAACTTCTCCTTGAAGCAGGATGGGTGTCCAGACCTGGAGAAGTCCTACACCATCATGGCCCACTACCCTTCCATGAGCCTGGGCGGAGCTCACGGGCACCCCTCTCATTTCCAAAGCACAGTGCCCCGCTACGAGCTCCCCATGGACATGAGCTATGAGTCCTACCCGCACCATGTGATTGGTCCCCAGCTCAACACTATATTTAATGAATGAGGGGAAGGCGGGCAGCTAGACATCAACATTCAGAACCAAGAGACATACAGCCATTCAGTGTAGATGTTTCTGGAGTGACCATGGCTGGGATGGGGACATCACTGCTCCAAAGCTGTGTGAAAGACCTCTGGACCAGTCTCCTTGAGACACCTCTATGAAAACCTCTGCTGGCCCTTTCCATACTCTTGACAATTGTGTAGTTGCTGGTTTCTACATTTTCCCCAAGATTGGCTACTTTGTTTATTGACAGCCAAGTACGCACTGGACTGATCACTTTTGCTTTTAAACGGAACAGCCCCCTCGATCGACACCCCGAGAGACACAGCGGTGGGGGCAGGAGCCAACAGAGTATTTCAAGCTGTCTGCAGCATTTGGGGCGCTGCATTGGTTCCAGGTACATGCAGTACTGGAACAGAACAGCAGCTCCTCATCAGGCCTCTGTCCCAAGCAACAGAATTTAATCCAAACCACCGATCCATCTGGGAGAGACCTGGTTGTGGAATTCTGCCATTTGGAACTGATAAAAGAAACAGCCATGAACAAAGACAGTCGAGTCATCGTTTCATAACTGCTCCCAAAGGAACATCAGCCAAGCATGAGACACACACCCTGGAACCCGAAAAAGACATGGCAAAAATCTCCATCTCTTCCAGTGCACTAGCCACTGGACAAACCTGTGTCTCTTGCCAAACAGGGCTCCCGTCAGCTCCTTCTCGGGAATCCCACCCCACGTGATTACTAACCCCGTTCTGAGGGAAGCACGCAGGCTTTGTTGAGCACCGCACGGACTATACTCCTGGGACAGGCAGCTCAGCTTTTCCCTTGGGGTCTCTCAGGTCCAGCAGTGACTTTACTGGCTGGGGAAGGTGGAGATGATCGGAACCAGTTACAAACAGCACTAAACTAACCATGCAAAGAGATATATGTAGTAGGGGGTTCTCCCAGCCAGCTTCCAATGCATCGGACATCCTCCCAGCTCCCAATGCATTGGACATCCTCCCAGCGCCCAATGCATCGAACATCCTCCCAGCACCCAATGCATTGGACGTCCTCCCAGCGCCCAAAGCATTGGACGACATCCCAGCTTCCAATGCATCGGATGTCCTCCCAGAGCCCAATGCATTGGATGTCCTCCCAGGTCTCACCCTCCCAGCGCCCAATGCATCGGACGTCCTCCCAGCTCCCAATGCATCAGACATCATCCCAGCTCCGAATGCATCGAACGTCTTCCCAGGTCCCAATGCATCAGACGTCCTCCCAGCTCCCAATGCATCGGACATCCTCCCAGCTCCGAATGCATCGAACATCCTCCCAGCTCCCAGTGCATCAGACGTCCTCCCAGCTCCCAATGCATCAGACGTCCTCCCAGCTCCCAATGCATCGAACGTCCTCCCAGCTCCCAATGCATCAGACGTCCTCCCAGCTCCCAATGCATCGGACATCATCCCAGCTCCCAATGCATCGGACGACTTCCCAGCTTCCAATGCATCGGACGTCCTCCCAGCTTGAAACCCTGGACACTTTGTCTTCACTGTCCCCTTCTCAATCAGGGACTAGACGATCAGTCCAGACTCGAAGCTTCAAGGAAATCAAATCGCCATTTACATCTACTCCAGTCCTGGAGCTGCCAATCTGCACTCCCCAGTGAAATGCTGTCCCGCAGAACTTTGTGTGTTACTCAACACCAGCATGAGATCATCCGAGCATGAACCCCTTTTTGAGGCCATGTGTAGAACACGTGGTTCAGTTACATGTAACCTGCAGAGAAACAGAAGACTCCAAACTATAGGATGCTTCATTTGGTAGACGTACAAATACCTGCCACTTAAAACTTAGACATAATTATTAAAATAGAGGTTTAAATTAAATCACAAACACATGGCCAGGGCAAATGTTTCACAATGGTTTGTATTATATTTATTATACCCAGTGTTTGGAAACCAGATCCTGCCAAAATAAGTATGTCTTAATTTCCTGTCTTATTTATTATTTATCTGGGTCTAATTTATTTTGTTTGCATTTTACAGAGACTATGGAATGTGCTATATAGCCTGTTTGTTTCCTAATCAACTTTAAAGTGTTTAGTTGGAGTTTAGCTTTGTGGGGAAATGCATGTCGGGTTTTGCATTGATGTTGCTCCATGGTTATTTATTAGACATTATTTATTTAATTTATTCGCCCTCTGCTGCTTCTGTGCCCATCTTCCAGGGGTTAAACCAAGTATGAACCAAGGAACTGCGTATTTAATGTTGCCCCTTTTTGTTTTTGGAAGATATTTGCCAGACCTTGCCTGTCAGTCCCTAGACATGTCTATACAAGCAATAATGTTTAACGGCTATGCAATTATTTTTATTTTCCTTTCAAGAAAAGTCAGGCAACTATTTTTGGAATCCCCCACTGCTATTGTTGCCCTCGAGGGCCCTTTGTGGGGAAGCCTCACTATTTTCTGGAGGAAATTTGTATAGAGCTGGAATTTTGTAATGTCTCAAACTCCAAAGGACCCTTTTTGTACAGTCCCTAGGATGATTATTAGTGGTCCATTTTGTTTTGTACTAAGAGCAAACATTCTATCCTTTTGTAAAGAAAGCCAGATCAGCTTGTTGGCTCCAATAAAGCTGTGGATCTTGTTTCAAACAGTGTTGCTCAGGCCTGCAGATTGTTCTCGTCTTTTTTCTTTTGCTGACTCCTGGGCCGATGATCAGCTGGCTGACCTCCCACCAGTCATGCTGCACAGACTCACTCCAGCTGTAATGGTGTTGGTGTTGGGGTCTGGGCCACCTCCAAGGAAAGCCAGGAGATTGATTCCCACTGACTTCACTATGGGAGATGGATTGGGCCCTATGGGTCTCACAGCAGGATGTAATGTGCACTTAGACGGCGTGAACTGCAGATTTAGAATGCCCATAAACCCATGCACCCACCCAAGCTAGTCTCCATAGAGAAAGTAGGTCCCACCATTGACTTAGCTCCATAAGACTCATCCAAAAGCAGATTGGTCCATTTTCCAGCCCTGTAGAGACCTGGGTTCTGTTCCCTCCCCTGCCAGCTGAGACAAGTCCCTTCTCCTCTCTGTGGCTCAGATTCACCATCCATGTTACTATGCATTTTAAAGGAGCACTTGAGGCCACAGGGCCCTAACATACTGGGAGCTGCCCAGAGCCAGGGCCAGGTTAATAGACATTAAGGCTAGAAGGAACTGTTCTACTCATCCAGTCTGAGATCCGCACAGCATCACCTGGAGGCTCCTGCATTGTGAGGAGTTTAGCTGAGCTATAGCTGGTCTTTAGAGGCATGTCCACACTGCAGTAACAGACCTGGCACCAACACTGCAGTAACAGACCTGGTATCCACACTACAGTAACAGACCCGGCATTCACAGTGCAGTAATAGACCCGGTATCCACACTGCAGTAACAGACCCGGTATCCACACTGCAATAACAGACCCGGTATCCACACTGCAGGAACAGACCGGGCATTCACACTGCAATAACAGATCTAGCCCACAGCCTCAGCGGGCCCAGGTCGGCTGACTTGGGTCCTAGGGCTTGGACCATAGGGCTGAAACTTCTTATGGAGAGGTTTGGGCTGGGGCTGGAGCCCAGGGTCTGATCTCCATGTGGGGTGAGTCTAAGAGCCCATGCTCTAGCCTCTATGCTGCTGTTAGCCTCCCAGCCCAAGCCCCATGAGTCTGAGTCAGCTGAGCCAGGCCCTTAGCCATGGAGCCATGGTTTGCCTTGCAGTGTAGAGGAGCTCTTAGAAAGAGATGCCCAGGCATAATTCAGTGGCTCCAAGGGCTGGGCAGCCTCCTCACCCTGAGCAGGGCAGCCACGTGCCAAGCACTTACACTGCTGGTAAAAGGGCATGGATTTGGAGAGACGCTCTCCCACATCCCGCACCCATGGCTGGGGGAAGGGCACTGAGCACTTACCTAGGCAATGCTGGTGCTGCCTTCTTCTCTCCTGCTGGCCCCAAAGGCTACGTCTAGACTGCAGCCTTCTTTCGAAAGAAGCTTTTCCAGAAGATCGTAATTCGAAAGAGAGCGTCTACACAGCAAAAGCGCAACGGAAAAGCGATCTGCTTTTTTGAAAGAGAGCATCCACACTGACTGGGCACTATCTTGATGTCAATTGTGATTACTGTGGATGGAGCGGCCACCAGGGCACCTGTGCTTTTCCTGGAGGCCTCTTCTTTCAAAAAAACACTCTTCCAAAAAAGGCTTCTTCCTCATAGAAAGAGGTTTACCGCTGTTGGAAAAACCCCTCCGTTCTTTCGGCTTTCTGTCAAAAGAACATAATAGCAGCGTGGACATAAGTGTAGTTTTTCCAGTAAAATTCTGCAGTGTAGACATACCCAGAGATGAGCAACGACTCCTCAGAGAACACAGTCCTGGGAGCAGGTTCTGGCCCCTTTCCCCTGGGAAGTGAGTGGCCAGACCCGCCACTGGCTCCGAACCAGCCCTGACACAGCCTTGGTGTGGCAAGTGGCAGGGGGAGAGGAGCCAGCATCAGGATGGGACATTCCCTGATCTATTGCCTGGCTCCCGAGAGGTTAGCTAGGCCCATTAGTCAGCGTGGGGAGATCATAGAGAACCCACCTGTGTCCCGTGCCACTTGACACCTTGAGTCAGTGAGAGGAACCATGTGGCAAACTGGCCCCTCCATGACTCTGCCCACCTGGAGCTCAGCCCTCCAACCATGTTCACACACACGCCCAGGGCATGCCAGCATCACTGGCCAGGCCAGAGAGAAGGAAATTGAAACCCAAAGCAGGGAAGTGTCCAAGCCTGACAGAGTCGGTGAGAGGGCTAGCAACAGAACCCAGGAGTCAGGCCTTCCAGCATGCCCCGCTCCCATCACGAGACACCTCCCTGGCCACAGAGGCAGGACGAGAGCCCAGGAGCCCCCTGCTCTAAGCACTCGAATCGGGGAGTAGCCCCTTTGTCTAACCACTATACCATGCTCCCTCACATCACTGGGCACGGACCCCAGGACATCATACAGACCAATGGTAACGGACCCCTGCACCCCGTGGCACATGTAGCATCAGGCCAAAGCTCACAGCCCCAGTGTAGCACGGCTCCTGCCTGGCAGGGCTGATCGGCACAACTCAGTCCTGGCAGCAGCAGGCATCTCTGACTTTGGGGCTGCCCCGGCCCACTCCCTGGTCTAATGCCATGTGCCCATCCCCAGCGCGCCATCGGCACGTGTCCTGTACAGCTCAGTGCCTTGCTGCTCCCCAGCCCTGAGCGCCGCGGGGCCTGCTGCCGCCAGCAGCCCCTGCCTCCCCCGCACCAAGCCCAAGGGGAGCCACCAAAATTCCCTGATCCCTGCAAGATGCTGGCGACAGGCTGCTCCTCGGTCCCAGGGCAGGGTCGGGGGGGCAGGCAGAGTGTCAGGGCCCCCCGGGGGGATGGGCAGCTGCGGTTTCGCTGTGAGGGGAGGAGAGAGGCAGCAGCACTGAAGAGGGGATGGCCATGGCGGGGAGCAAGGCTCCTGCGTCAGCCACATGGCTCCCCTGGCCCGGCAGGCCAGAGCCGCCTTGCTCAGCTGCTCCCACAGCTTCTGCTCCATCCCATCCAGCTGGAGAGCAGAGCTGGAACCTCACCAGCTGAGGGCCGCATGCCAAGGCCACGGCACGGCCTGCCCAGCCTGAGGGGGATGAGACTATGTGGGTGCTCCTGGGGCACGGAAATGTGTCTCTGTGAGAACCTTGGAGGCAAGGGGAAACACCGCGCCAAGGCCAGGATATTGCTCCTACTTCACTCTGGCCTGCAGAGGAGAAGTGTGCTGATTCCCTGGCCCCTTGTATTCCCAGATGCCCTCACTATACTGGCCCCAGCCAGCCCCACACATGGGGTCAGGAAGCACCATGCTCCTAATATGATACATGGGGAAACTGAGGCACGGTGGAAGACTTTCTCCAGACTGCACGGCTATCTGTAATGGGGTGCTCTTAGCTCACCACTGCCCTTTCACTGAGCCATGCTGGTCCAATATCGATGAGCATGCCCTGCCCAGGTAGGGTGAGAGCTGCTAGCACACCCAGACTGAGGCCCTGCCGTCCTGGCTCAGCCCTGGGAAATGCGGGACCTGAGCCCATGAGCAAGGCCAGGCCTGGGCTGCCAGGCAATAGGGCTGCCAGCATCCCTTATGCAAATGCATGTCCTGTTCGAAATCTGGCTGGGATGCCCTGTGGCCTGCGTTTCAGTCAGGCACTTCGCTTTGCAAAGTGCTGCTGGGTGGCTGCCAGGCCTGGCCCACCAGGACCAGGTCCCACCCGAGCCCAGACTCCTGACATTGCTCCTCCCAATGGCGCCCTGCTGGCTGCAGCGAAGCCTCCACCAGTGCTGCCTTCCTCCAGTCGGCTCCCCTTCCCAGCCCCCAGCCCAGCAGCAGGCAGAGACAGCAAGTGTAGCCTCACGCAGCTCTGGGCACCTGCATGGAACCTGGACAGGGGCTGCTGGAGCTACCAGCCCAGCACCGGGGCCCTGCATCCACTGCAGGGCCCAGAACTGGAGGGAGAGCCCTAGCAGGATGGGGGAAGAGAAGGGCTTTGCCCCAGGGGCTCAAGACTGGGCACCAGTGTTCCCTGTAAGCTGGGTGCTTGTGCAGCCGCTCAGGATTTAAATGCTGCCCAGCTGATAGCAGAGCTCCCACAGCTGACTTTTTGTTTCCACTGGTGGTGCACATTCACACATACCTCGATGAACATAAAAATTATTCCACACATGGATGGAAAAGATTAGAGGGAACATTGCCGGGCACATCTGCGAGATGCCCCGAATTTCTGAAACACATTGCCTGCCCTACTGGGACAGACCACCCTGAGAGTTTGGGAGTGGGGGGGGGGGCAGAGTCGAGATGGAGGTGACAGTGTTGGGAAGAGGGGCACAGTGTTAGCCTGCACTGCCTGGCTCCAGCCCCCCACCCCACCCTGCAGCTTTCTCCTCACCTGGTGAGGGCAGGTCATGAGGCCCTTCCTAGAGGATCAGGAATGGCTCTAAACCACAGCTGAACAGGGGAGCTGGGCAAATACAGCCCCTCTGCAGCCCAACCCTGCCCTCAGTGCCCATGTGCACGAGGACGAACCAGACGTGACCATACTCATACGCATGTAGCTGCACCGACACACCGATATGCCCGTGCAGGGCTGCACACATGCACTAGCGCACACATGTACAGATGCACACCTCCCACTACCTGCACACACATGCTTGCCACATATACACCCCCCATCTCAACCAGCCCAGGGCGAGCGCTGGGCACTAGCAGCACACACTCGTGGCAGGACTGCGGCAGGCCGTTTCTAGCTGTGCACCTGGCCTCTGGGACTGCCTAGCTGGACATGGTGTAGTTCGAAGGGGCAGATTTCTGTCTCTCAGCACATTGCTGAGAGCCCTGTTGGAGCAGTGGCCACGGGCCAGCAAGCGCAGGGCTGTCTCTGGGTAACAGGCGGAGCTGGGGCACAGCTGTACTCTGCATACAGTTGCTTTTACATTAGCCAAGTCGCAGCAGCAGTTGACAACGTGCCCAATTCCCAGCGTTCGGCGGGAGCTCCCCAGCCCAGTGCGGAACTAGGCTGATCGGGGAGCTTGGCCGCAGCTGCCGGCCGGCCCCACTTGCAGCTGTTCAGGAGCCTTCTTTCCCAGAAGAGCGGAAACCCTGAGCAGTAACCACAGTGTGAGCAAGAGAGCATGCGTGTAGCCAGTGTGTGCATGTGTTTGGAGAGCCTGTGTGTGTATGTGTGTGTGTGTCTGTGTAAGGGCTCTGTGTATATGTATACGTGTATCAAGTGTGTGTGTGTGTGTGTGTGTGTGTGTCCAATGTGTGGGTGAGAGGTGTGTATAGGTGCATGCAGGTATCCAGTGTGTGTGTGTGTGTGTGTGAGTAAGGGGGTCTGTGTATCTGTGTACATGTATCAAGTGTGTGTGTGTGTGAGAGAGAGAGAGAAAGAATGAGAGAGAGAAGTGTATTTGCATATGGGTATTCTGTGTGTGTGTGTGTGTGTGTGTGCGCGCACACACATTCTGTCTGTACATCCAGCCTCTGTAACTGTGTATCCATCTCAACTGCAGGATCCCATAGCACTTTCTGTTCAATAAACTTAAACAGGGGGTGGCTTCCTCAGTCTCTGCCTACCTGGACGGCCCCAGATTTCGAATCATTTTGTGGCTCTCCCTGAATTCCATCTGGCTTGGTGATGCTCTTTCTGACATGTGGACATCAAAACTGGACACAAATTCCCTAGGAAGGGTCTCGCCGATGCTGGATGCAGATGATCATAAAATGGTTTACAAAGCTGGATCAATGCCAAAATCACAGTGTTACAGGCAGGGAAACGCAGGATGGGACTGGTGAAAGGTCTAGAAAATGGGCCTTGTGAGGAAAGGTTGAAGAAGTTGGGTTTGTTTAGTCAGGGCAGGAAGGGGGACAGGATAACAGCAGCCAAGGTTGTAAAGGTTTGTTAGGAAGAGCAAGGGGATAAACTGTTCTCATCTCCTGGGGACATGACAAGAAGCTCTGGGGTTGAACCACAGAGGGGGATTAAGGTTGGCCATTCCGAAAAACGCCCCTCCTGTCCGAGTGGTTACGCCCTGGAACAAATGGCCGAGGGAGGCTGTGGGATCTCTGGCGCTGGCAGTTTTTAAGAGCAGGTTGGACAAACCTGTCAGGGATGGGGTGTGGATGATGCTTAGCCCTGCCTCAGAGCAGGGCACTGGACGCGATGGCCTCTGGAGGTCCCTTCCAGGCCAGCATTCCTGCATGCTGCGGCCCTGACCACGGCGGGGTCCGTTAGGCAGGAGTTCTCACACTGGCTCCAGACCTCAGAGTGAGGTCACCAGAGCTGCCTTAGACTTGCTGAAGCCCGGGCCCCACCATCTGGGGCCAAATCCAAAGCTCGAGGGCTTCAGCTCTGGGCAGCAGGGCTCAGGTTACAGGCCTCCTGCCTGGGACTTGTCGTGCCCCCAACCTGGGGCATCAGGGCTTGGTCAGGTTCAGGCTTCCGAGCCTCTCCTGGGTCAGGCCATAATTGTGGCTGTCAGAAGGGGGTCGCAGCACCATGAAGTTTGAGAGCTAGGTGTTCCTGCAGTACAAAAGCGATGACACTACACTACCAGGCTCATCTGGAGAAGGACTGTGCCTGGAGAAGCCAGAAGCTTGGCTTTGCTGGCCCTGGTAATTCATTGATCATGTTCCTCCCCCTCCTCCCACCCCACCCGGAGAGACTCCCCAGCGCCCTGGTTTCCCTGGCGGGGTGGGAGTGCACAGAGCAGTGTAATTGCTAAGCCTTTTTAAAGCCAGATTTAGTGGCTGTAATTCTGATGTCTGTAATCTGATAACTCCATGAGCCCCTGAGCCCCTGATGTGCCCAGCGCGGGAAGCCATGAGGATTTCTCCACTAAGCTGAAATGTCAGACTGTTGATTCTGGACTTAATCGTCTTTTCCCATTGGGAACATCAGATTTTGGCAACTAACTTTGCTGCTGCCATGTGTGGGCTGGCACTGGCAGGCGGAGGGGCAGCCGGGGGCCTTCTGCCAGCCACACCCCCAGCACATGGGCTGCACACACAGCAGCTGCTGTGGGAAGAGTTGGTGTGTCTGGGAAGCTCACCTGGGCCCAAACCGGCAGCTCTCATGCATCAGGCGTGTTCCGCCCAGAATTGCCTCCCCCTGCACGTCACAGCAGCGATGGGCACCCCAGGTGAGTGAGCAGCCTGCTTCATCTCAATGGGCTCCAAGATCGCTGTAACCAGCCAGGACAGTCTCCCGGGGCAGGGCAGTGTTGCTCCCTGCACTGGCGTCCCTAGAATGGGCAGAGGGTGCTGAATGAACGGCAGCAACACTCTGATTGGCTGCAGCAGGAGTGCCCGCCTCTCACAGTCACTGCTGTGTGCAACCAGCACACACCTCACTTCCCGTGCCCTGGTGTTACGTGCGTGGCACTTCAGTTCACCAGTAGGGAAAAAACTGTGCAGAGCAAAACCAGTGGAATCTGGCAACCCTGTGCATGAGCAATGCAAACAAAGAGCCCTGGTGTGGACCCGGGGGCGCATGTCGCCCACCACTGCTTTATAAGGCCCCTCACCGGCTGCCAGGGCACTAAGGCAGAGTTTGCAGCCTGTGCCCTGAATTAGGGGCCTGCTGATCCCCATCAAAGGAACGCACAGAAAGCTCTGGCTGCAGTGGCTGCTTTCTAGTATGAGCTGGCTCCACAATCAGGCCTCGAACCTGGGTCAATAAAAGAGGCTACAGAGTCTCCTGTCCCCAGATCTCACCGCGTATAGTTCCTAGTTGGGATCAGCGAGTCAGCGAGTCTGGCTATGTTATGCCCACTGCAGCGCCTGCTGGCTTGGGCTGTCATTCCCAGCACCACAGTACCAGTCCTGCTGCCCCCTCCGGCTCCCCGGGTCAGTGTGACACCGAGAGTCCCTTGGGCGGGACATCGCCGCTGGTTCTCCTCTCGGTTACCAAGGGGCTGGTAATGGCCATTGCTTAACGGAGAGATTGAGCACAGGCTGCAAAGCTGGGACCTCCTGTTGGGCCCAGCTCAGTGTTCTGGCACGGGGGGAGCCCACGGGGACCCGTGGGGTGCTCACACCATAGGCCCTGCACGAGTCTGTGCAGGACGGGGGCCTAGGAGTGTGTGCAGCCCTGCTGCTGTCAGTATTAATAACCCATGAAGCCCTCGGACACCTTGACGGACAGGAGCTCGCAAAGGGTTAGTTCTCATGGAGCTTCTCCCTAGACTCAGTCACTGGACACTGCAGGGTCCTGCTGATTCGGGTTCCATTTGGCTTTGTGCTGGGGACTACCGGCTCTCAAGGATCTGCACTCCCTGTTTGGGCCTGGAGCCAAGGGGGAAGCAGCCCAAACTCCCAGTCTCCTGCATGCACTGAGATCACAGAACAAGGCTGTGCCTTTCTCAGCTCACAGAGACCTCACAACCCATCCAGCGCCCACAGGGGATCCTGTGATAACCTGACGTGAGTGTCCCCTGGCTGTGATCTGGGCTTGGTGAAGGGAGTGGACTTGTGAGTTTGTTCTTCAGAGAAACTTCTGCTCCTGCACAGCCAAGTTCTGTGCTACTTCAGGGGAGACATGTTATGCAAATGACCGAATGAGTCAATTTACATATTCATGAATAATTCAAAGAGAAACTTCAACACCAGCTTTGCAGAACCATGGGGTTTATGCTTGTAAGAAGCAGTGGCTGCTCCAACCTCCCGTTGGCACAGAGACCGATGCTGACAGTCCCAGCCACCTGGAAAGGGGAGGAGACAGAAAGAAACCAGGATCAACAGTTTAGCTGATCAAGCCCTAGCAGCTGGGCCAGGGACTGGCATGATGAAGGGAACCAGTATAGGACTCAAGCTGGGAATCCCTGATGGAGCCCACGGCACTGAGAACATGTCCAGCAAGTTGGTTGATGAAGCCCCGAGGAATTTGCCCAGGTGCCAAAAAGGGAAGGCAAGTGACCTAAGTTCTGCAGAAGGGACTAGAAAACACAGCTGCATCAAAGAGGCAAGAAGAAAAGCAACAAGGCAGCCTTTGAAATATGCTTGATGACAGTATAACAATACTGGGACTAGCGGGAACAAGCAGGATGAAGCAGAAGTCAAGGCATGTGAGGAAAATTATGATTTAATTGGCATTGCAGGGACAGTTCTCATGACTGGGGTGCCAGCCCTGAGGGATATAGCTTCTTCCAGAAGGCCAGCTATGGTAGAAAAGGAGGAGATGTTGCACTGTGTGTCAGGAATGGTGCAAAAGGAAGCAAGTGGCAGACTTACTGAGTTTCTGGGTGAGGGGGAAAAGGGAAAGGAACAAGCAGCAATGTTTTGGAGAGGGTCTGTTCTAGCCCACCAAATCAGGCAGAGGAAGTGGATGAGGTATTCTACAAGCAGTGAACACAAGTGAGCCAGTATTACGGTGGGGTGTGTGTGTCTGTGTGTTAATTTTCCTGATATCTGTTGGAAGCCCATTGCAGTGTTTGTAAGGGACAAGGAAACAACTCGGGAGTCCTCCCTTCTGGATCTGGTGTTGATCACGAGGGATAAACAGTGTGAATGGAAAGGTGCTTGGGAGGAAGTGATCATGGCCTGAGTGAATCAAGACCCTAAGGAAAGGGAGGGCATGAGGACAGCAAAGCAAGGACATGACTTCAGAAAGGCAGATTTCAGCCAAGCCAGAGACATAGCTGGTGAAGTCCCATGGAAAAACCAATTAAGAAAAGGCGTTGTAGGGGCTGGCATTTCCTAAGCAATGTATTAGTGGCTCAGCATCAAGCTATTCCAATGCAGAGGGAAGAGAAGAGCAATGGGAGGCCAACATGGTTACTCAAGGAGCTACCTAAAACCCACAAGGGATACATGCCAAAAGGCAATGGAAGGAGGGGCAAGTCACCAAGGGAATCAATATGGGACTGGGGAGTGTGCAAGGAGCAAATCAGGAAAGCCAAGGCAAAGAACAAGTTACAGCTGGCAAGGAACACTAGCGCCCACAAGAAAGGGTTGGATAAATGTGTCAGTAAAGTAAGATGAAGGAAGTAAGATGGGTCCATTGCTCACTGGAGAAGGTGAGCTGGTAACCGATGATCCTGTGTGAGTTGTTGGGAGCCACAGCTGGTGAGCAGCTCTGCGTGACATGTCCTGGGGGGTCGGTGGGCCCAGCTGTCCTGGGCCTCTGTCTGAGGCCTTAATCCCAACCTGCTCTGGCTTTGGCAGGTACCCGAGCTAGCCCCAGTGAGCAGGGATGTGACACACTTGGTCTCACTGATGCAGAGGTCACATATCCCCTGTGCTGAGTGGGACGCTCAGGCCGAGTGCCCCAGACCACATGGGCACTGGGGGAAGGGGCAGCCAGAGGAAATAGCAGCCCTACTGTGTGCACTTTAATCCAGCATCTTGTCCCAGCAAACAGCCCCAATCCTTTGGTGCCCAGGGCACAAAGGTGCACCAGGCCCAGCCCCAGAGGTGCCCCCAGCATGGCCATGTCACCAGCTAATGGGGCCTGGCAGGAGAAGGGGAACATGGCCAGATCTCCCTGCTCATGAGTTAGAGCTGCCTCCCGGTGGCTCTAACAGGACCCAGGAATGGAGGGACAGGAGGGGCATGGCTTTGCCTCTGCTGTCCCTGTGCTCAGAGATCCTCAGCTGGGCTGGGGTGCAGGGGCTCCAAGGGTTAATCAGAATCAAGACAGCAGTATTGGTGTGTGCAGGCAGGGAGCTCATGTGTATCCAGAGCTAGGCCTGCTCCGCCCCCCACATCTGCAGCGTGTGGCCTCTGTCCAGCTGCAGGGGACAGAGGGATTGTGAGGGCTAAGCTGTGGCAAATTACTCTTAATCTTCTGGTCCGAGATTTCCCAGTCAAGGCAGAGCTCTGCCCTGCTTGGGGATTCACCTCGGGAGCATCTGGGCCTGCAGAGAGAGTGGAGCTCGTGTAGGTTGCTATCCCTGGGCACCAGCCACAAGATGGGCATTGCCCTGTGGCTGGCAGGGACCAATATAAGCCCCTGGGTCTGCATGCAGGGGCCCTGGGACAGGGTCCCCTGCCCAAAGGAGAGGGCACAAGGCAAGGGGGCTGCTAAGGAGGCTGCTGAGCAGGACCCCCAACTCCAATCCCATGTTGTACTTAAAGTGCCACACGGGATCTTTTCTGGGGGATAAGGGAAAATTCCACATGTATTGGTGATACGTACAGCAATCAGCAAGTACCATACATTGTAAGAGGCAGGGCTCATCAGGAGGGTGTTATGGGAGGGTAGCGTTCGCTGGGAGTTGTAAGAGGCAGGGCTCATCAGGAGGGTGTTATAGGAGGGTAGGGTCCCATTGGGCTCCTGTGGTTAGTAATGAATTTTGTGCTGGTAAAAGGTGCCGGCAAAGAAGGGGGAATAGCAGGGCCAGTCTCCCCCTTTTCTTTCCTTTCCCCCACTGTACAAGTGGGTTGCTCTCCTGGAGTACCCAGAGCCATAACTACAGGTTGCCCCAATGCCTCAGCAAGTGAGAGCTTTGCTAGAGTGAGGATCCCTGCCACACCAGCCTGCCCACCTCACCAGCAAGCTCCTGAGGACTCTGCCATCTTTAACCAGACCAGGCAGGTGACAGTCATAGAATCACAGAATTCTAGGGCTGGACGACACCTCGGGAGGTCATCAAGTCCAGCCCCCTGCCCAAGGCAGGACCAACCCCAACTAAATCATACCAGCTAGGGCTTTATCAAGCCAGGACTTAAAAACCTCTAGGGATGGAGATTCCACCACCTCCCTAGGTAACCCATTCCAGTGCTTCACCATCCTCCTAGTGAAATAGTTTTTCCTAATATCCAATGTAGACCTCCCCCACTGTAACTAGAGACCATTGCTCCTTGTTCTGCCATCTGCCACCACTGTAAACAGCCTTTCTCCATCCTCTTTGGAACCTCCCTTCTGGAAGGTGAGCCCCGGTTCTTCAGTCCCCCAGAGATGTCTCCTCACTATGTCCATTTGGTCTCGCTGGACACTCACAGATGCTAGACACAAGTGATGGCCTGCTGAGCTCAGGCCCTTCGCCTCCATGCACATCACTGTGATGACTTTGTATTACCAGGAGGCATTTACTAACGAAGAGCAGAGATGTCCATGATACATTGCAGAGACAACAGACCCAGAGACTGGTTACAAATCAACCACAAGAAAACACACTTTTTAGTGTCTACATTTTTGCCCATTACAATCATGGTCTCAGGCAATTTCTCACCTACAGTCAGTTCTCAGCCTCAATCACATGGTTGGGGATCCAGAGAGCTTTGGCCCCTAGGGGATGGCTGACCAAGGGGTCCCCCTTTCTTCCCTTTCATAGCCCAGCAGAGCTGGGACTGCACTTTGAGAAGTGAGCCCCACAAAGTCCCTCTCCCCTGCTGGGTGTTCTCTGGGGTGCAGGAACTAAGCCCCTTCTGCGTCCTCTGGTCAATTTGCTCTGCCGATTGGCTCGCTCGCTTTGTGTATCTCAGCTGCAAAGGCCCTTTCATTGTCCTGTGAAAGTGGCGCTACCCGTCCGCCATGCGGCTTCATCCTCTGCAGGCTGATGGGTAAAGCCACATTCCATTGTCCAGGGCAGGCTTATTTACCAGGGAAACCACAGAGCAAGTGTGAACCCTAGACATGGGGGGGGATAATGTGAGGGGGATAATGGGGCTCTATATAAGACAAAGTCAGAATCAGAGAATCATAGAGCTGGAAGAGACCTCAGGAGGTCAGCAAGTCCAGCCTCCTGCCCAAAACAGGACCAATCCCAACTAAATCAACCCAGCCAGGGCTTTGTTAAGCCGAGACTTAAAAACCTCTATGGCTGGAGATTCTACCACCTCCCTAGGGAACCCATTCCAGTGCTTCACCACCCTCCTAGTGAAATAGTTTTTCTAATATCCAACCTAGACCTCCCCCACTGTAACTTGAGCCCATTGCTCCTTGTTCTGCCATCCGTCACTACTGAGAACAGCCTTTCTCCATCCTCTTTGGAACCTCCCTTCAGGAAGTTGAAGGCTGCTATCAAATCCCCCCTCACTCTTCTCTTCTGCAGACTAAATAAGCCCAAATTTCTCAGCCTCTCCTCATAGGTCATGTGCTCCAGCCCCCTAATCATTTTGGTTGCCCTCTGCTGGATCCTCTCCAATGCGTCCACATCCTTTCTATAGTGGTGGGGGGGGGAGGGACAGAACTGGACGCAATACTCCAGATGTGGCCTCCCCAGTGCCGAATCTAGTCTTTGGGTTAAAATTAGAGGTGAGAGCAACAAGAGTGATGTTATGGTGGGCGTCTGGTAGAGGCCATCAAACTGGGAGGATGAGGTAGATGAGAGTTTCTTTGGACAACAGAAGTTTCCAGATCACATGCCCTGATTCTCATTGAAGATTTCAGTCACCCTGACATCTGCAGGGAGAGCAACACAGCAGAGCACAGACATTCCAGGAAGTTTTTGGAGAGTGTTGAGCTAAACTTCCTGGTGCAAGTGTTCAAGGAAGCAACTCGGGGTTCATGCTCCTCTTGACCTGCTGCTCACAAACAGGGAGGAACTGGGAGATTCCTGGTGTCACAAATTCTTTTGACTGTCAAATGTTTTCCATTTGCCTGCTCTAAGAATGATTGTAGAATACTCTGGCAATGTGTGGAAACTGAGGGAAAAAAAGCATACATATTTTGAACAAAGTAAAAAACAAATGTGTAGCTCTTCCACAAGATGTGGCTGCAGCATTGCAGATTAAATTTAAGGAATGGCTGGAAGATGGTATGAATAAAGCAGAGGGATTTACATTCTTCAGTCTTGCCTGTAAAGCTGAATATTTTCCTGCCCAATTTGTGGTGTTATCAAAGCTCTGTCCATGACAACGTTGTATGTCCAAACCCAAATTTGCAATGATTTCCAAAACTGTTGTCTTAGTGAATTGTCAAATTCACTAAGATGTGGCAATAACACGTCTCAGCACGTTCCTCCAATAAGAACACTCCCTCTCAAATTGAGCCAATAACACAGAATTGACTCTTCCAGATAATTTACATCTTTGAACAAACTTACACGTAGCATTAATATGAGTTTGGAAGTTTCATGATCAGCAATATTTCTTGCAACATTTCTCCAATTAGAGTGTCCATTGACAAATGTTTGTGTTCCTTTACTATGGTCATGGAATAATTTGCAAACGTAACAGTAGACTGCCTTGGTGGTTTCCAAAATAAATTAACCAATTTCTCATGTCTGTGGTCCCATTTTTCTTCATCTTCAGAAAATGGGACTCATGAAGACCTCTGCATTGATTTTGTCCTCCAACCTCATACTCTTTTCTCAAATTTTATATATTACCTATGTTTTTGGTTTATTTACTAAGAAATATTCTATCCTAGCCAATTAAATAAATGTTGGCCATAATGCAATGTCTTCAGGGTAGGTTTCTTCTCTTACTTCGACAAAATTACCAATATTTTGTAATTCCATTGCCACTTTAGAGTCTGTTTGTTCAACTTTTACAGTCTTCACGGTAGCCCCACAACTCGGCAAGTGATCAGATAATTGAGATGTTTCCTTGCCCATACTTTCTGATGAATATCTTCTATTCAATACTTCAAGATTTTTAAAATAAGATGACAAACTGTCTTTTTGCTTAGCTTTGTATTTTTGCCTTGCCTTCATTTCTTTTGCATTTTTGACTGCCAGACTCATAGTATTGCTTCATTACTGTTAAGAAACTGACCTTGAATTTTAGGCAGACTAAAAATGCCTGAAAGAGCAGGGATGTAGCTATGGACAGGCCTGGGTGGGCCGTGGTCTGGACCACCCATTCCCCAATTAGGTTTAACACCTGTGGCACTGGAACATTTTTAATAGTGGAGTGCTGAAAGCTAGCCCCTGTCTCTCCTAGTGCAGGTCCAGACCTGGGTGTGGGGCACAGGCACAGGAACTAAGGTTTCAGGCAGGGCTGCCCACAGACTAGCCAAGCCTCAGGGCAAGATGTGGAGGGCAGGTCTTGGCCCCCAGAAGGGCAGGGCCTTGGGTGGAAGGAGTGGAGCTGGGGGCCCAGTGCAGGATATGGTGGAGCTGGAGAAAACTGACAGGAGATACGAAGATATCCATGGCTGCGGAGTTTCAGGTGCCCCAGTGGCCCTGCGCTGGCTGGCCCGGAGAAGAGGGCAGAGCCCACATGTGCTCCACTTGAAGGTGGGGGGGGGACACAGTTCCATCGGCCACCTGAGCACACACACACCCCATCCTGGGCTCCCCATCCCCCAGCCGCTCTCCCCTTCGCCCATGGGTGGCAGCCACTCACCAGGTGGCAGAAAACAGCAGCGCACCATTGCAGGGGCTGGAGGACTCAGGAGAGGGGGCAGCACAGCCAGGCAGCCAGCTGCCAGAGAGAAGTGATGCTTTCCCACTTCAAGGTGTGGCTTTTTCCTGCAGTTTTTGGGCTCTTCATCTCCCACTATCCTCCTCTCCCCTGCTGTGGACAGCTGTGGCCGCCCGCCCTCACCACCCCACGGGCAGCCACCAGTCACCAGGAGGTGGCCAGCAGCACGAACAAGGGCTGGAAGGCTTCAGAGGAGCACTGGGTAGCCGTACAGCTGGCGGATGGAGAGAAGTGCTGCTTTCCAGCTTCAAAGCGCCGCTTTTCTCCGGCCAGCTGTGCGGCTGCCCCATGCTCCTCTGCAGCCTTCCAGCCCCTGTTGGTGCCACTCACCACCTCCTGCCAGCTCTCCTGAGCCTACAGCCTGCAGCTGAGCCTCCCTGCTCTCCTGCCCCCCCCCCCTGCAGAGGGAGTGGCCCTCCATAGAGCGGCTACCCCCTGCACGATGGGGGGGAGGTACTGGACCTGGTGTTCGACTGCCCAGCCCTGTGGGCCCCATATTGTTGGGGGGGGCCCATGCCAGGGCACGGTATGTTTCATTGTAAATCTGCCCCTGCCCATATGCCTCGTCCTTCTGTCTCCCTCCCGCCATGTCCCTGCCCACCATGCAACATAATGCGGCTCCTGAAAGGGCACTGGATTAAAAAAAGAATTAAAGGAGATAATGTAATTAATGCCAATCAGCATGCGGTTACAGAAAATAGACCCCATCAGACCAACTTGATAGCTTTGGGATGAGATTACAAGTTTGGCTGATAAAGGTAACAATGTTGATGTAATACACTGAGGGTATTTCGAGACTACATGGCTCCATCGACGGAGCCATGTAAACTAGTTTTACCCGGCATAGTCAAAGAAGCGGGGATTTAAATAATCCCCGCTTCATTAAAATAAACATGGCCGCTGCGCTGTGCCGACAATCAGCTGATCCGACACAGCGCGGCAGTCTAGATGCGGATCTGTCAGCTGGGGAAGCCTTTGCCGACCAATCCCTTATGCCTCATGAAACAAGGTTTACAGGATCGATCGGCAAATGCTTCCCCAGCCGACCCGCGTCTAGACTGCCACGCTGTGTCGGATCAGCTGATTGTCGGCACAGCGCGGCGGCCATGTTTATTTTAATGAAGTGGGGATTATTTAAATCCCTGCTTCTTTGACTATGCCGAATACACTAATTTACATGGCTCCGTCGACAGAGCCATGTAGTCTAGACACACCCTTAGACGTCAGCAAGGCAGTTGGCATCCCATGACATTGTGATTAAATTACTAGAAAAGCCTAGAATTAACATGGCCCACATTAAATGGCTTAGAGACTGGCTAACTGATGGGTCGCAAAATGTCATCATATAAAGGGACTCCTCATCCAAAGGATGTGTTGCTAGTGGGGTCCTGCTGGGACCAAGATTTGGCCCTACACTATTTACCATTTTTATTAATGACCTGGAAGAAAACAAAAAAGCATTACTGACAAAGTTTGCAGATGACACAAAAATCTGGGTGGCTTGGTAACAACTGGGTGCAAGCAAACAGTATGGGTTTGAACATATCTAGGAACAAAGTCTTACGTGCATGCTGGGGGCTTGACCCTATGACTTGGATGTGGGGGTGGGAATTCAGCTGACCCTGAGCTGCTGAGGTGACACTGAGGACTAATGGGATCCTTGGGTGCATAACCAAGGGCATCCCAAGTAGGAGACCCTGCTGCTGTGTCTTATTCTGGTGCCCACAAGCCAAGAAGGATATTGATAAATTGGAGGGTTCAGAGAACAACCTGCCCATGAGAACAATTAAAGGGTTAGAAAACCCACTTACGGTGATGGACTCAAGGAGCTCAATCTATTTACTTTCAGAAAGAGATGGCTCTGGGGAACAAATATGTAACCCTGGGCTCTACAGTCTCACAATGAACGGTCTAACACATCCCCACGTGTGGAAGATGATGCTAGACAAGACATAGCAGTGCTAGTCTGCAACTTTAAAAACAACATGGCTGGTGCCCACAAAAGCTCATGATACCATCTATATTTTTGTTAGTCTCTAAGGGTATGTCTACACTGCGGGGCTATTTTGGGATACCGGAAGTATTCTGAAATCACTATTCCGTCTCTACTGAAGCAGCCCTTCATTTCAAAATAGATTTTTAAATAACTGGCAGCTTATTTCAACAACCCAGTAACCCTTGTTCCACGAGGGTTAAGGGGAATTTTGGAAGAGCGAGTTATTTTGAAATACACTGGAAATAAGCTATGCAGTTTGCATAGTACAAATTGCATAGCTAATTTCGAGCTAAGGGTGCTGTGTAGATGCACCCTAAGGTGCCATGGGACTACTCATTATTGTTAACAGCGAGAGTAGTTAACACTTTACCAAGGCTCTTGGAATGATTCTCCAACACAGGCTATTTTTCAGTCTGGATGGGGTGGTTTTCTGCAAACTCAGCTCTAGGAATTCTTTTGGGGGAAGTTCTATGGCCGGTGTTACTCAAAAAGTCAGACCAGAAAGATGATCACAACGGTCATTTCCAAGCTTGAAATCTATGACTGTCTTTCCTACCCTAAGCCCTGTGCCTTGCCTCTTTCTACTCCATGCCCCTCACCCCATGACTTGCCCCCATGCCTCTGCCCACCCCATGTCCCTCCCCCATGCCTCTCCCCACTCTGTGTCTTTGCCCACCCCATGTCCCTCCCCCATGCCTCTCCTCGCTCAAGCTCCACCCCACTCTATGCATCTACCTGCCCCACCCCCGGTCTCCCATGGTCAGTGCCACGGGGTGCTCCCATCCCGAGGGCTCTGGAGGAGATGGCTGCAAACTGCTTCCAGAGCAGAGCTGTTAATTCACACCAAGCCAGCCCTTGCTCAGCAACCCCCCACTAAGCTCTCCTGCCTCTCGCCAGGTCAGCGAGTGTTTCAATCGGTTTGCAAAGCTGTACAGAGTGTTTGCTCAGCAGTGGCCTGGGCTAGGGGATTAGGAGGCCCCCCCTCTGCATCTGCTCATCACAGCATCACAACTGGGACTGTCGAGGTTTGAACCCCGCAGCCCCCGGCATGAGTCCCCTCACTGAGGGGAGCACAGGGTGTGGGGCCCGTCATTCTCCCCTGGGAACTGAGCTAGCGGCTTCCACAGGCACCAGGTGCAGCCAGTAGGAGACACATTCCAGGTGAAACCGCCAGGAGGCAGGTTCCGCCGGGATACCACGGCCCAGCGTTCTAAATGAGCCTGTGGTCTGTGCTCTGGCTAGACACACGCACCCACAGACCAAGGGTGCCTGAGGAGAGCACCCCGGCATGTCACTCAGCAGCACACACCCCTGCAAGTAGCACAGAGCAGCACAGCACAGTGCGCTGCAGGGGGAGGAGCGTGCCGGGGTTTCAGACACTCTGATCTGTTGTTTGGCCTCAGGCAAATCACTTCCCCTTTGCCACGTGTGTGTGGGGCTGAGCCTTGGCGCCTGTAGGTGTCCCCCTGATGCTGATAATCCTAGTGCTGAGTATTGCCCCTGCTGCACAGAGCAGGGCCCCGGGTACAAACTCCCACCCCAGTGGCAGACCTGGGGCCCATCCCAGAAAGCCCTTGCCTGGCTGCTGAGCGATACCCATCAGGTGGTGGATCCATCGTGCTCTGGTGACACTTTTCTGACAGATTGCAATGGGATGGGGGGGGGCTAGCAGGGGGCTGGTGCTGAGCAGCATGGGCAGAGCCATGGGTGGCTCCCAGAGCTGATATATCGGGGCTGCGTGGGAGGGGACTGGTGAGTTGTGCATGACGCACTCAGGGCTGGGGCAGCAGTGAGGCCAGAGAAGTGGGTTACATGGGAGAGACCAGTGAGGCGTTTGACTTGGTCCCCCGTGCTGTTTGATTAAAGAGCTGGGGAATGGAATATTTGCATGGCGCGCATTCCATGGATCAAGCTGACTAACCAACAGGTGCCAGGACCCAGCTGTAAATGGAGCCTCATCATCGGAAGGGCGTGTTTCCAGCAGGGTCCCACAGGGATCACAGGGACCCACTGCTGTTTTTACAAGTGGCCTGAAAGAAAACAGAAAATCTTCACTGCTCAGGTTTGCAGGTGCCACACAAACTGGGATGAGAAGGACCAATCACTGGTGCCAGCTCTCCGGATCCTTTGGTAAACTGGGCACAAACACTGTGCATTTCACTCAGGCTACATGGCGATATTTACCTGTAGGAACAAGGGCCAGCAGCCCTGCTTGCACAAGGGCGGCTGGCCCTGGGAAGCAGTGACGGGGTGTTGTGCTGCACATGGCCCCCCCCAGTGTGACACTGTGGCCACAGGGTCCACTGTGATGCTGGGATGACTAATCAGGGGAATGCCAAGTGGGGCAGAAAGGCAATTTGACCTCTGCATTTGGCACTGGTGTGACCTCTGCTGGAACCTTGTGTCCAGTTCTGGTGCCCACAGTTCAAGAAGGACGTGGACCAATTGAAGAGAATTCAGAGAAGATCCACAAGACTGATGAAAGGGCAGACAACCTGCCTTATGGAGCTAGACACCAAAAGCTCCATCTATTTAGCTTAACAAAGAAGTTAAGAGGTGACTTGACTCCAGACTGAAAGTATCTATGTGGTAACAAATATTTAATACTGGGCTCTTCGGTCTAGCAGGGAAAGGTCTGACATGGTCCAATGGCTGGAGTTTGAAGCTAAACAAGTTCAGCCTGGACGACAGACACACTTTTTTACAGGGAGAGTAATTAGCCATTGGACCAATTTACCCAGGGCTGCAGTGGGTTCTCCATCCCTGACCACTTACAATCCAGACAGGATGTTGCTCTGAAAGCTCTGCTCTAGCAGTTCTTTGGGGGAAGGTATCTGGGCTGTCTTAGGGTATGTCTACACTAGCCCCCTAGTTCAAACTAGGGGGCTAGTGTAGACGTACCCTAGGAGAGGGCAGACTAGAGGATCCCAGGGATCCCTTCTGAGCTTGGAATGGATGAATCTATATGTATGAGGCATCTGCTTGGACCTACTGCTTCACACAGGCCAGATGGTCCACCCAATGATTCTTGTGTCTTGCCCAGTGACTCAGACTGAGCTGGAGCGGACTTGAGAAAGTGATGCCCAGTTCTGATGAGAAGAAGAATTCACCTCATCCCTCGGTAACTGGCTGCCAAGGTTAACTCCTCTGGGTCAAACGTGTGCACCTCGTCTGCAATCTGCCCCACCTCAGTTCTACCCACTGGCTCTTGTTCTGCCGTTGCCTGACCCACCAGAGAGCCCTTTGCTACCAGAGATCTCCTCCACGTCTAGATATCTACAGACCATGGCCAAGTCCCCTCTTAGCCCCCCGCTCAGCAGAGCTGCTCCAGTCCCTCTCTATGAGGCAGGTTTCCTGACTACCCAGCCTGGTGGCTCTTCTCTGAACCCTTTCCAATTAGTCAACATCCCTTTTGCAGGACGGACATCAGAACTGGCTGCAGCTCCCACTAGCGCTGAATCAAGAGGCGAAATCCTCTCCTTGCCTTATTCCCTGATTTCCAGCGCCAGGGCTCAGCGGCCTTTCCCCACAGCAGGACACTGGGAGCTCCTGTCCAGCTGGTTCTGTCAGGAACCTTACGTCCCTTTGGGATTTTCCATGGCCCTGCAGAGCCATTGAGCTCACTCAGGTGTGTCTACGCTGCACTCTAAACTCAAAATAAGATACACAAATTGCACCACACACATTGCGTACTTATTTCGAGTTTATTTCAAAATAGGCGATTTTGAAATTTGGTGCTGCTTAGCTCTGGTATCCCGCAATAACGTGGATGTGTAGACATACCCTCAGGGTCTGTCCCGGGAGATCAGGCCAGAGCAGCACCCCCAGAACGTGCACCCTCCATGCTCCTCTAGACCTGCCCACTCTGCTGCTCATGGGGTGGGCTAAGGCCCACGGGCCGGCTGTGACTCAGCAGCTGCAGCAGCCACCCACTGAATCAGAAAGCCCAGTGGCCATGCAGGGAATGGAGCAGCACTGCAGGATTCTCCTGGAAACCCAGCCCAGCCCTGGGATGTTGCCGGCCACGTGGGCTGCCGGGAGGGGGATAGCGCAAAGAGGTCACGACATCCTCAGTGGATCGTGAGATCCCTGGTATGAGAGTGAGTGGGTAGCTTCTCCCTGCCCCTTCCACGGCCCAGAAAACAGCGGCACTGCAGGCACCAAGCTCACAAAACTGCTTGTCAGGTCAGAGATTCGGGCAATTGGGGGGAGGACAGGACTCCTGCAATCCAGCCCCCTCCATCCCTCCGCCTGGAAACCTCGTGATAAGATGGAGCCAAAGGACTTACTTGGTGAAAATGTCCCTCCAGTTCAGGTGAAGGTTCAGGGCAGGGGGTGAGAGGAGCTGGAGCCAGCACCCTGGGGGTCAGCGTGGCTGACCATGCTGCCTTATGGGGGGGGGCATCGTATGACCCCAGAGGCTGCCCTGCTGCAGGCACAGGGGTGCAGAGGAGGCTGTTTCCCTGAACTCATCCTGCCAAGAAGCAGGGAAGATGCAGAGTCCTGCAGGAAGGGTACAGTGCAGCTGCCTGGTGGCCTGAGGCTGTTTGGCTGCTGGGGGGGCAGGGGCTGTGGGATTGCATGGGATGGCTGCACAGCTGGCTCCATCGCCCGTCTGGCACACCCGCAACATGGCACCCCTAGAACACAGGCACTCTGCAGTGGGGGGTAGCATGGCACCCCTAGAACACAGACACTCTGCAGTGGGGGGTAGCATGGCACCCCTAGAACACAGACACTCTGCAGATGGGGCAGCATGGCACCCCTGGAACACAGACACTCTGCAGAGGGGGCAGCATGGCACCCCTTGAACACAGGCACTCTGCGGAGGGGGCAGCATGGTACCCCTAGAACACAGACACTCTGCAGTGGGGACAGCATGGCACCCCTAGAACACAGACACTCTGCAGTGGGGGCAGCATGGCACCCCTAGAACACAAACACTCTGCAGTGGGGACAGCATGGCACCCCTAGAACACAGACACTCTGCAGAGGGGGCAGCATGGCACCCCTAGAACGCAGACACTCTGCGGAGGGGGCAGCATAGTACCCCTTGAACACAGGCACTCTGCAGTGGGGACAGCATGGCACCCCTAGAACACAGACATTCTGCAGGGGGGCAGCATGGCACCCCTTGAACACAGGCACTCTGCAGTAGGGGCAGCATGGCACCCCTTGAACACAGGCACTCTGCAGTAGGGGCAGCATGGCACACCAGAGCACGGGCACTCTGCAGAGGGAGATGCTTTGAGGGAGGTCTGTCATTATCACACCAGCATGCTGGGTCACAAGGGGATGTGGACGGCAATGGCAAGGCCAACACAGGCTGGGGGAAAACACCTGGACAACCTTTCAATGGGAGGCGGCATTCACACGGTCTGGAACTGGCTTTGGGGTGGCCACCCGCTGCCCAAGCAAGTCCTTCCCTGCGGGCCCAGCCCTGTCTGAGGCTCCTGACTTGACAGCTGTCGGGCACTGGGCAGCCACAGGCAAGGGTTTTATTATAATACAAGTTCAGGAACCTCCCCGCGTAATCCGCACCAGATAAACTAACAGCGGAGAGATTTGGAGTTATTGACGAAGTCTTGCTGCTCCGATGAGATTAGGGCTCTGGTTAATCTTGTAGCACGAGGGTTTGGGATGGTTTAATCAGAATTTGTACAGGAATAATCCTGTCTTTAAACTCTTCCTGTGGCCCAATCCCTCCCCAAGTTGTAATCAGGCAAGAGGCTCTCGGCTGAAGAGGCACGGGGGGGGTGGGTGTGTATGTGTGTGTGTCCAGCCTAAAGGTTGTTGTGTATTATCCCCAGCTGGAATCCCAGAGCCAGTTCTCCAGTGGAGCTCTCAGGGCCCCACACTGTTCTCGGGTCCCCCCAGGTGCAGCCAGAGGGAGGCTTAGTCTGGATGTGGGATCCAGCTATGCACGGCCAGCGTGGGCAGCAGTACTCGTCTCACTGGGGGGTTGCATCCTGCATGCTTCCTCCTGCCTGGTTTTGCAGGGCACTGAGCTAGCACCAATTGACATGCCTTGTTTGCACACAGGGCCCTGTGCTGGGCCATGCTCGATCCCAGCCGTACACAAGGCCTGGCATCCCGCAGGCTGAGAGAGGTCACCAACTGGCCCGCGCTGAAGTGTGTGGAAATGGGCTTGCCAGGCTGGGCCATGCCAAGGGGTCCAATGGACCAGTCTCTGCTGTTTCCATCATGCCCCCATTTGTCTGGGCATGAGGGTCACAGGAGTCACACTCTGGGGCAGTCACTATGGACATCTCCTGGGTGGGACCTGCTGCGGCCACCGCGGACACATCAGCACCACTGGCCACTCTATGCACATGGGGAAGCTGAAGTGCATCATGGGCTGGACAGACAGGGACATTCAGGTGTGTTTCACCTGCCCCCGGTGCTGACACTGACTGTGTCCACATTGACCTCCCACCCCAGGGGGCAGGCTGGACCTAGGCAGCCAAGGACAGCAGGTGTCATCCCAGCTCCTCCCTAAATCACAGAGAAACACACACAGACCCAGACACACAATGCACACACAGAGAAAGGCACACAGACACACAATGCACACACACAAATGCGCACAGCACAGACACAGACGCACAATGCACACAGAACTATGCACGCAGAGAAATTCACACAGACACAGACGCACAGAGGACATACACAGAGAAATGCACAAAGACACACAGATGCACACAAAGAGAAACACACACAGAAAGACACACAATACACACAGAGAGAAATGCACAGACACAGGGGAGCAGGCCGGTCACTGGCCAGAATTCTCCTCTGTAGTGTTTCAGGTGCACAGTGAGGGAGCAGAAACTAACAAAATGCCTAAGAGAGAGTGACGTTACCCAGGGCACAATCTGGATTGATGGGCAGCGGGGGTGCCTCTTACACTGGTTGGCCACTCCTCGTCAGTCCACACGCAGCCTACATGCCAAGCTACGCTGTCTGAGTGCTACAGCCAGCTACTCATGAGTTACACTGCCGGGCAGCACCAGCAAACTCCCAGGAGCAGACGTTCCCCAGAAATGTGGGTCTTGTCCTCCCCAACCCTCCTGGACAACTCAAGCACCTAGAAAAAATCCGTCACTCCATTAACAGAGAACAACATACACAAATCCTGTTACCCCACATGACCTTCCCAGACACTTCAATCCAAGCACACAGGTGTAGATAAAACAATAAAACAATTGTACTAACTACAGCAAGTAAATATAAGTTGTGGTGGGAGAGGTCCAGGTTGGATATTAGGAAAAACTATTTCACTAGGAGGGCAGTGAAGCACTGGAATGGGTTACCTAGGGAAGTAGTGGAGTCTCCATCCCTAGCGGTGTTTAAGTCTCGGCTTGACAAAGCCCTGGCTGGGTTGATTTAGTTGGGATTGGTCCTGCCTTGGGCAGGGGGCTGGACTTGATGGCCTTCTAAGGTCTCTTCCAGCTCTAGGATTCTATGATTCTATGATAAGTGAATACAAGCCATGAGGCAGAGGAGTCAAAATAAGAAATAAAAGGTAAAATGTAATTTAGATGGGTTCCCACTTGGCTCAAGTGTCACATGGGGTGCCAGAGGTGGGGAGGAAGAATGAGGGGGCATGTGCCCTCCCAAATGCTGTGGGTGGGGGGGACAAGGGGCCAGCAGCCAGCGGGGCCAGAACCTCTGGGCAGCCCAGGGGACTAGTGGGGGGCCCTGGCACCCACAACAGGGATTGGGCCCCCTTAACCTCACTGGCAGTGGTGAGGGGAAGCAGAGCATCACTTAGTCCCCCTGCTCTCAGCTGCGTTTCTCTGCTTCCTGCCAGGGCGTGCAGGAGGAAGGGGGTTCTACCCCTCCCCTGAGCAAGCAGTCGTGTAGTTGGCACCCCCTGTGTCCCACCTCAGCAGTCACCCCATGATCACAGCCCACCTCATACAGCTTTAATGTGTGGCGGGGACCCTTTATTCCAAAATAAATTCCTAGCCCAGTGTGTGGAAAAATACAGGTACCCAAAACAGAGATCAGTGTCATGCGGTCTGGTCACATGCCCTTGCATGCCCTGTGTGGCAGCGCGTCGGGGTCCCCTGACTCCTGCCCCCCCGTAATAGCACGGACAGACTCCACCAGCCAGTAGAATAGAGGAAGTTTATTGCTTCTCCAGGATACAGCACAGCACAGATGTCATCTGGTTACAGGAACCGGGCCTAGGATGACTCAGCCCCCCTTGAGATGGGGGATGCCGGGCCCCTAAATTCCAGCCCCTCTGGGCCCTAGGCTGTCTCCTCCATGATCCCAGACAGCCAAACTAAAACCCACTCCCTTCCAGCCCTGCCCCCAGCCAGGTCAGGCCTCGCCCCCTTCCTTTCCATTGTTCCACTCCATGGGAGATACCTGTCTGACCAGTTTCGAAGCCCCCTTGCATAATGACTCATCCCCTGCCCTGCTGGGCCGTGCTGCAGACAGCAGCCAGTGGAGGTCACTGACAACCCACTGCCCAGCATAGCAACCAGCAAGGTACCCACACTACGTCACAGTTCTCCCCCCCCCCCCCCCGAGAGCGAACTGAGCGGGACCACTCTGCCGGTGGCCTGGGGAAGTTCGGGCACCTCGCTATGAGACAGCGCGTCGGCGATGATGTTGGCGCTCCCCTTGACGTGGATCACTTCCATGTCATAGTCCTGCAGGAGCAGGCTCTACCTCAGCAGCTTGGCGTTGGTCCCCTTCATCTGGTGCAGCCAGGTCAGGGGGCTGTGGTCGGTGTACACCGTGAAACGCCGGCCAAACAGGTACGGCTGCAGCTTTTGCAGGGCCCACACCATCGCTAGGCATTCCCTCTCTACAGTTGCATAGCTCCGCTCCCGGGGCAGCAGTTTCCTGCTCAGGTACACGATGGGATGGCGTTCTCCCTTCTCGTCCGCCTGCATCAGCACTGCCCCCAGCCCGGTGTCCGAGGCGTCGGTAAACACGATAAAGGGCTTGTCAAAGTCCGGGTTTACCAACACTGGGGCCTTGACCAGGGCTTCCTTCAGTGCACAGAGAGCCCTCTGGCACTGCTCCATCCAGACCCCCCTGTCTGGCCTCCCCTTCCTGCACAGCTCTGTGATCGGGGCAGCGATGGAGCTGAAGTTGGGCACAAACCTCCGGTAATATCCCGCCATCCCAATGAAAGCCTGGACCTGCTTCTTGGTCTGGGGTACAGGCCAGTCTCTGATGGCCTCCACCTTGGCCGGCTCTGGCTTCAAGCAGCCACTCCCCACCTTATGGCCCAGGTAGGACACTTCGGCCATTCCAACCTTGCACTTCCCAGCCTTTATGGTCAGCCCAGCCTCCCTCAGCTGATCCAGTACCTAGCTGACTTGGGCCACGTGGTCCTCCCAGGACTGGCTGAGGCTACAGATATCATCTATGTACGCTAGGGCACAGTTCTCCATTCCCCGCAGCAGCTGGTCCACCAGACGCTGGAAGGTGGCCGGCGCCCCTTTGAGGCCGAAGGGCAGGACCAGGAACTCATAGAGCCCCAGCGGGGTGATGAAAGCCGATTTCAGTCTGGCCTCCTGGTCTAGCGGCACCTGCCAGTAGCCCTTGGTGAGGTCCAGGGTGGTGAGGTAGCGAGCTCCCCCCAGCTTGTCCAGGAGCTCATTGGGCCTTGGCATCGGGTAGGCGTCGGACACCGTGATGGCGTTGAGCTTCCGGTAGTCCATGCAGAACCGGATCGACCCGTCCTTCTTGGGAACCAGCACCACGGGAGAGGCCCAGGGGCTGGAGGACGGCTGGATCACCCCCAGGGCCAACATGTCCTGGACCTCTCTCTCTAGGTCCTGGGCGGTTTTCCCTGTGACCCTGAACGGGGAGCAGCGCACCGGGGGGTGAGTGCCCGTCTCCACCCTGTGGACAGCCAGGTTGGTGAGACCAGGCTTGTCGGAAAACAGCTGCTGGCGGGAGCGCAGCACCTCTCGGATCTCGGTCTGCTGGGCCGGGGTGAGCTGGTCCGAGAGGGAAATTGACTCCAACGAAGAGTCCTCTCCGGTCCCAGGGAACAGGCCGACCAGGGGATCCTCCCCCTGCTCCTCCCAGGGCTTACACACGGCCAGCACCAAGTTCTCCCTGTCCCAGTACGGCTTCATCATGTTAACATGACACACCCGCTGGCCGCGCGTCCGGCCTGTTAGCTCCACCACATAGTTCACCCCGTTCAGCTGCTTAACAACCTTGAAGGGGCCGTCCCAGGCGGCTTGCAGCTTATTCTTCCGCATGGGAATTAGGACCATCGCCTGGTCCCTGGTAGCGTAGGCGCGGGCCTGTGCATTGTGGTCGTACCAGACCTTCTGCTTCCTCTGGGTCCTGCTCAGGTTCTCTCTGGCCAGGCCCATGAGCTCGGCAAGTCGTTCCCGGAACATCAGGACGTATTCCACGACCGGCTCCCCCTGCGGGGAGACCTTCCCCTCCCACGCGTCTCTCAGTAAGTCCAGGGGGCCCCTCACTCGCCTCCCATATAACAGCTCGAACGGTGAGAACCCCGTGGACTCCTGGGGCACCTCCCTGTACGCAAACAGTAGGTGGGGTAGGTACTTGTCCCAGTCCTGCGAGTGTTTGTGCATAAAGGTCCTTAGCATCTGCTTCAGAGTCCCATTGAACCTCTCCACCAACCCGTTGGTCTGGGGGTGATACGCCGAGGCCCAGGTGTGCTGGACCCCACACTTCTCCCACAAGCACCGGAGCAGGGCCGACATGAAGTTAGATCCCTGGTCCGTGAGAACCTCCTGGGGGAACCCCACCCTACTGAAAATGGTCAGCAGTGCGTCTGCCACCGTGTCTGCCTCAATAGAGGGTAGGGCCACGGCCTCGGGGTAGCGGGTGGCAAAGTCCACCACCACCAGGATGTATTTCTTCCCCGTTCTGATCGCTCTATTGAAGGGCCCCACAATATCCATCGCCACCTTCTGGAAAGGCTCCTCTATGATGGGCAGGGGTCTCAACGCAGCTTTCTTCCTATCTTGGGCCTTCCCCACCCGCTGGCAGGAGTCGCAGGACCGGCAGTACTGCTGCACGGCCGCAAATATCCCCGGCCAGTAGAAGTTTTGGAGCAGCCTCAGCCGCGTGCGCCGGATCCCCTGGTGTCCCGAGAACGGGACGTCATGGGCCAGGTACAGCAGCTTACGGGGATACCTTTGGGGGACCACCAGCTGGCGCTGGAGCCCCCACTCCCCTACCTTCCCGGGGGAAGCCATTCCCGGTACAGAAATCCCCTCTCCCACTGGAACTTCTCCTGGCAATCTCCCCCCAGGGGTTGAGTTGCGCCCAGGTCGGCCCGGTCCCTCAGGGCCTGCAAGGAGGGATCCGCCCGCACCTCCGCCTGGAATTCAGCAGCTGGTGCTGGGACAGGGGCGTGTTCCCCCCCACTGCCTCGGTCTGACTCCATGTCTGCTGGGATGAGGCCCTGGGCCCCCTGTTGGGGAACCTCCTCGAGTTCCGGGGTGCCAGCCCCTTGCTGGCTCTGGCTACGGGTGGTGACCAGAGTCCTGTGGGGTCCGTCTGGCCACTCCTCTAGGTCACCCCCCATCAGCACCTCCGTGGGCAAGTGCGGGTGCACCCCCACTTCCTTGGGGCCCTCCTTGGACTCCCATTTCAGATGCACCCTGGCTAGGGGTACCTTAAATGGGGTCCCGTCTATGCCCCTCAGGGTCAGCTGAGTGTTGGGTAGCATACGGTCTGGGGCCACTATGTCGGGTCGGGCCAGCGTCACCTCCGCCCCCGTGTCCCAGAAACCCGTCACCTTCCTACCATCCGCCTCCAGGGGTACGAGGCACTCGCTCCGCAGGGGCCGCCCTGCCCCCACCCGGTACACGGAGAAATCCACCTCCCAAGGGTTAGATCTCCCATGGGAGGTGCACTGAGCATCCTTCCCCCCACTCTGAGCTGAGGTTTGCCTGCCAGCCCCTGCCTCTGGGGCAGCCTGCCCTTCCTCCAGCCCCAGCCAGTTAACCCTGGAAAGTCCCAGGTCATGGGACCTGTTCTTGTGCCTGGTGCAATGAGCTCTCTTATGGCCTCGTTGCCCACAGCGATGGCAGGTTCGGTTCTGTGGGCCCTTTTGGGTCGGCTCTGCCCGGGCCCTGGCTGGTTTTCTGGGGCACCGTTGACTGGTCCTGGTCCCTGGGGCTCGCCTCGGAGGTGCCTCTCTCCGTCGCTCAGCCGAGAACCGGTCTCTGCGCAATTCCCTTTCTCTCCGGGACTCCTGTTCGCACCCGGACCGGCTCTCCGTGAACTCATCCGCCAGCCTCCCAGCTTCCTGGGGGTTCTCCGGACTTCAGTCCTTGAGCCACAGCCTCAGGCTGGGTGTGCATGCTTCATAGAACTGCTCCATCATGACCAGCTTGAGCAGGTCCTCTGCGGTCTGGGCTCCAACTCCAGACACCCACTTGCGGCAGTATTGCACCAGGCGGGACGCCATATCTACATAGGTCTCCCGTGGCCCCTTCTGCACCCCCCGGAACTTCTTCCTGTACATCTCGGGGGTGAGCCCGAACTTGTGCAGCAGGGCCTCCTTGACTCGGTTATAATCCCCTGGCTGTAGGTCCTCCAGCTGACTGAGCACCCCGGCAGCCTCCTGGTTCAGTGCGGGGATGAGCTCCTGTAGCCAGTCAGCTGTGGGGACCCGTTGCAGTCCACAAGCCCTCTCAAAGGAGCTGAGGAACCCGTCTATGTAGCCCACGTCCTTCAGTTGGGCCACCACGAGCTTCTCCAAGCGTCTGGCCGCCCTGGGCCCTTGGGGCCCGTCCGCACTCGGCGCAGCCGGGGCCCTAACGCTTCTCCGCTCTGCCATGGCCAGCTCATGCTGTCACTGCTCTCTGCGGTTTTGGACTTCCAATTCCTTCATCTGCAGCTGGATCTCCAGCTGCTGCAGCTCCGCTGGGTTGGACCCTCCCCTGGGTGGACTACGGTTTGCAGGGTTCCCCTGGGAGGCTGTCCCGTCTCTCCGGTGGGTTCCAATGCTCTGCCCACCCTCAGAGCCTGACACGCTCCCAGGGGGGGTCTGGCTGCTCCCCACTGGGACAGGATCCCAGCCCTCTGGCTGGTCATTCTCTTCCAGCCGGGCAATCAGCTGGGCCTTGGTTGCGTTCCGCACAGGCAAGCCCCTCTCTCTGCACAGCTTCACCAGCTCTGCCTTCAGGAGTTGGGTGTAGGCCATCTCCCCGCTGGTCCCCTCGGTGCCGACTCACCAGTCTAGTGCTGCTGCACCCCACGATTCTCAGGAACTGCTTCGCTCTGTCTCCAGCACGCCTGGCTCCACGGCTCTTGCTTCTACTGCGCCTTGTCACTTGCTGCTGGGAGCTCCATCCGCGGGGTGCAGTGCATCCCACTTCTGACACCACTGTGGCAGCACGTCGGGGTCCCCCGACTCCTGCCCTCCCGTAATGGCACGGACAGACTCCACCAGCCAGTAGAATAATGGGAGTTTATTGCTTCTCCAGGATACAGCACAGCACAGATGTCATCTGGTTACAGGAACCGGGCCTAGGATGCCTCAGCCCCCCTTGAGATGGGGGATGCCGGGCCCCTAAATTCCAGCCCCTCTGGGCCCTAGGCTGTCTCCTCCATGATCCCAGGCAGCCAAACTAAAACCCACTCCCTTCCAGCCCTGCCCCCAGCCAGGTCTGGCCTTGCCCCCTTCCTTTCCATTGTTCCGCTCCATGGGAGATACCTGTCTGAGAGTTTCGAAGCCCCCTTGCATAATGACTCATCCCCTGCCCTGCTGGGCCATGCTGCAGACAGCAGCCAGTGGAGGTCACTGACAACCCGCTGCCCAGCATAGCAACCAGCAAGGTACCCACACTACTTCACACCCTGCTATGTCATACTACTCATTATTCACAAGCACTCTGGAAGCAGGTGGGAGATAAGCTTCTGCTAAGGCCTGTTATTTCCCCTTGTGGCCCATTACTTCAAATAGGCCCTTCACAACTGTGTATACAGTACCTGAAGCACTTTGTCAAGTGGGTGTCACCCAGGTGTAATCACATGTGAAATACAGATACACCTAGTCATAACTACAGATGCAAAAATACACCTACAGACACAGATACAATAGTCATAACTGCAGCTGCAAAAATGATACATGCATGAAAGAGGATAATGATCTTTAGAAAATCATAATTTTGCCAATAACACCTTACACAACTCATCTTGGACCATATGCATCATAATTATGCCATAATCATATCACAATAATATCACTATGCTGAATGTGGGGTGCAGTCATAGAATCATAGAATCATAGAACCATAGAGCTGGAAGAGACCTCAGAAGGTCATCAAGTCCAGCCCCCTGCTCTAGGCAGGACCAATCCCAACTAAATCAACCCAGCCAGGGCCCTGTCAAGCCGAGACTTAAACACCTCTAGGGATGGAGACTCCACTACTTCCCTAGGTAACCCATTCCAGTGCTTCACTACCCTCCTAGTGAAATAGTTTTTCCTAATATCCAACCTGGACCTCTCCCACCACAACTTGAGACCATTGCTCCTTGTTCTGCCATCCGTCACTACTGAGAACAGCCTCTCTCCATCCTCTTTGGAACCTCCCTTCAGGAAGTTGAAGGCTGCTATCAAATCCCCCCTTACGCTTCGCTTCTGCAGACTAAACAGACCCAACTCCCTCAGCCTCTCCTCATAGGTCATATGCTCCTGCCCCCTAATCATTTTGGTTGCCCTCCGCTGGACCCTCTCCAATGCGTCCACATCCTTTTTGTAGTGGGGGGCCCAGAACTGGACACAATACTCCAGATGTGGCCTCACCAGTGCCAAATAAAGGGGAATAATGACATCTCTGGATCTGCTGGCAATGCTCCTCTTAATGCAAACTAATATGCCATTAGCCTTCTTGGCTACAAGGGCACACTGTTGACTCATATCCAGCTTCTCATCCACTGTAACCCCCAGGTCCTTTTCTGCAGAACTGCTACTTAGCTGGTTGGTCCCCAGCTTGTAACTATGCTTGGGATTCTTCCGTCCCAAGTGCAGGACTCTGCACTTGTCCTTGTTGAACCTCATCAGATTTCTTGTGGCCCAATCCTCCAATTTGTCTAAGTCACTCTGGACCCTATCTCTGCCCTCAAGCGTATCTACCTCTCACCCTAGCTTAGTGTCATCTGCAAACTTGCTGAGGGTGCAATCCATCCCCTCATCCAGGTCATTAATAAAGATATTGAACAAAACCGGTCCTAGAGCCGAACCTTAGGGCACTCCGCTAGAAACCGACCGCCATCCTGACATCGAGCCGTTGATCACTACCCGCTGGGCCCGGCCTTCTAGCCAGCTTTCTATCCATCTTACTGTCCATTTATCCAATCCACATTCCCTTAACTTGCTGGCAAGAATATTGTGGAAGACCGTATCAAAAGCCATGCTAAAGTCAAGGTAGATCACATCCATTGACTTTCCCACGTCCACAGAGCCAGTTACCTTATCATAGAAGCTAATCAAATTGGTCAGGCACGACTTGCCCTTTGTGAATCCATGCTGACTATTCCTAATCACTTTCCTCTTTTCCAAGTGCCTCAAAATGGATTCCTTAAGGATCCCTTCCATGATTTTTCCAGGATCCGAGGTAAGACTGACTGGCCTATAGTTCCCTGGATCGTCCTTCTTCCGTTTTTTGAAGATGGGCACTACATTTGCCTTTTTCCAATCATCCGGGATTGTTCCCGATCTCCACGACTTTTCAAAGATAATGGCCAAAGGCTCCTCAATGACATTTGCCAACTCCCTCAGTACCCTCGGATGCATTAAGTCCGGACCCATGGATTTGTGTACATTTAGCTTTTCTAAATAGTTCCTAACCTGTTCTTTACCCACCACGGGCTGTCCATCTTCATCCCATCTTGCGTCACTTGGCTCCTGGACTTCTGCGCTGACCTTGTCCGTGAATACAGAGGCAAAGAAAGCATTGAGTACTTCAGCTTTCCCCACATCATCTGTCACTAGGTTACCTCCTTCATCCCGTAGGGGTCGCACACCCTCTCTGACCACCTTCTTCTTGTTAACATGCCTGTAGAAACCTTTCCTGTTATCCTTCACATCCTTAGCCAGTCGCAATTCCATTTGCGCTTTCGCCTTCCTGATAACCCCCCGGCATTCTCGAGCTATACATTTAAACCCCTCCCTGGTCATTTGTCCAAGTTTCCACTTTTTGTAAGCTTCCTTTTTGTGCTTAAGTTCACCAAGGATTTCCCCCATAAGCCAATCTGGTCTCCTACCATTTTTGCCTCACTTGCTACGTGTCGGGATGGTTTCTTTCTGTGCCTTCAATAAGGCTTCTTTAAAATACTGCCAGCTGTCCTGGACTCCTTTCCCCTTCATGTTAGCATCCCAGGGGATTCTGCCCATCAGATCTCTGAGGGAGTCAAAATCTGCTTTTTTGAAGTCCAAGGTGTGTATTTTACTACTCTCTTTTCTTCCTTTGATCAGGATCCTGAAATCTACCATCTCATGATCACTGCTTCCCAGGTTGTCACCCACCTCTACTTCCCCTATTAGTTCCTCCCTGTTTGTGAGCAGAAGGTCAAGCTGCGCACGGCCCCTGGTCGGATCCTTCAGCACTTGTACCAAGAAGTTATCCCCAACATTCTCCAAAAACTTCCTGGATTGCCTGTGTACTGCCGTATTGGTTTCCCAACAGATGTCAGCGTGATTAAAGTCCCCCACGAGAACCAGGGCCTGCAATCTGGAAGCTTCTCTCAGTTGTCCGAAGAAAGCCTCATCTATCTCATCCACCTGATTCGGTGGCCTGTAGCAGACAGCAACCACAACATCGCTGCTGTTGTTTGCTCCTTTAAACTTAACCCATAGACTCTCAACAGGTTTTTCTCCCTCTTTATACTGGAGTTCAGAGCAATCATAGTGCTCTCTTACATATAGTGCAACTCCTCCTCCTTTTCTCCCCTGCCTGTTCTTCCTGAACAGTCTATACCCTTCCATGACAGCGCTCCAGTCATGCGAGTCATCCCACCAAGTCTCTGTTATCCCAATTAAATCATATTTCTTGGACTGGGCCAGGGCCTCTAGTTCTTCCTGTTTGTTGCCCAGGCTTCTTGCATTAGCGTAGAAACACCTCAGATAACCAGTTGATCTCCCTATCCTCTCCATTCGAAACAGGGGTCCTCCTTTCTTGCTCGTTCCTCTTTGCATTTCTTCCCGGTATCCGACTTTCCCACTCCCCTCAGGGTTTTGGTCACCATCCCCCGACGAACCTAGTTTAAAGCCTCATCACTAGGTTTGCAAGCCTGCCCGCGAAGATGCTCCTTCCTCTCTTCGTTAGGCGGATACCTTCGTTCGGTGTCACAGCAACTTAACAGCTAATGTAACAAGCTAAGTGAATTAATAGAATCATAGAAAATTAGGGTTGGAAGAGACCTCAGAAGATCATCTGGTCCAACCCCCTGCCCAAAGCAGGACCAATCCCAATTTAATCATCCCAGCCAGGGCTTTGTCAAGCCAAGACTTAAACACCTCTAGGGATGGAGATTCTACCACCTCCCTAGGGAAACCATCTCAGTGCTTCACCACCCTCCAGGTAAAGTAGTTTTCCCTAATATCCAACCTAGACCTTCCCCACTGCATCTTGAGATCATTGCTCCTTGTTCTGCCATCTGTCACTACTGAGAACAGCCTTTCCACCCTCTTTGGAATCCCCCTTCAGGCAGCTGAAGGCTGCTATCAAATCCCCCTTCACTCTTTTCTTCTGAAAACTAAATAAACCCAAATCTGTCAGCCTCTCATATGTTTTGCACTCCAGTCACCTAATCATTTTCGTTGCCTTCCACTGAACCTTCCAAATTGTCCTCATCCTTTCCAGATTCTGGCAAACATAAGCTACAGGCACCATTTCTACCCATCCTGGCTAATAGCTTATCCTCCATGAATTTATCTAGTTCTTTCTTAAACCTTGTCAGAGTCTTGGCCTTCACAAAATCTTCTGGCAAGGAGTTCCACAGGTTGACTGTGTGTTGTGTGGAGAAATACTTCCTTTTGTTTGGTTTAAATCTGCTACCCATCAATTTAAATCTGCTACCCATCAATTTCCTAGTTCCTGTGTTATGGGAACAAGTAAATAGCTTTTTCTTATTCACTTTCTCCACGCCAGTCATGATTTTATATACTTCTATTATATTCCCCCTCAATCTCTTTTCTAAGCTGAAAAGTCCCAGTCTTTTTAATGTCTCTTCATAAGGCAGCCATTCCAAGCCCCTAATAATTTTTGTCACCGTTTTCTGAACTTTTTCCAATGCCAAGGTATCTTTTTTGAAATGAGATGACCATATCTGCATGGAGTATTTAAGATGTGGTCATGCCATGGATTTATACAAAGGCAATAAGATATTCACTGTCTTATTCTCTATCCCTTTCTTGATGATTCCTAACATTCTATTTGCTTTTTGACTGCTGCTGTACATTGAATGGATGTTTTCAGAGAACGATCCACAATAAGAACATAAGAACATAAGAACAGCCACACAGGGTCAGACCAAAGGTCCATCTAGCCCAGTATTCTGTCTGCAGACAGTGGCCAATACCAGATGCCCCAGAGGGAGGGATCACAACAGGTAATCCTCACATGATCCCTCCCCTGTCACCTACCTCCAGAGAAAGAGAGGCTAGAGATACCATTCTTACCCATCCTGGCTAATAGCCATTGATGGACCTAACCTCCATGAATCTATCTAGCTCCTTTTTAAACCCTGCTAAAGTTCTAGCCTTCACCTCATCCTCTGGCAAGAAGTTCCACAGGTTGACTGTGCACTGAATGAAAAAAAAACCTTCCTTTTGTTTGTTTTAAACCTGCTGCCTATTAATTTCATATAGTGACCCCAAGTTCTTATATTGTGGGAATAAGTAAATAACTTTTCCTTATTCACCTTTTCCACACCAGTTGTGATTTTATAGACCTCTGTCATATCCCCCCTTAGTCTCCTCTTTTCTAAGATGAAAAGTCCAAGTCTTTTTAATCTTTCTTCATATGGGACCCGTTCCAAATCCGTAACCATTTTTGTTGCCCCTTTCTGAACCTTTTCCAATGTCAATATATCTTTTTTGAGATGAGGCAACCACACCTGTACGCAGTATTCAAGATGTGGGCGTACCATGGTTTTATATAGAGGCAATAAGATATTCTCTGTCCCTTTTTAAATGATTCCTAACATTCTTTTTTGACTGCCGCTGCCCATTGAGTGGATGTTTTCAGAGAACTATCCACAATGACTCCAAGAGCTTTCTCTTGAGTAGATGTAGCCAAATTACTCTCCATCATATTGTGTATATAGCTGGGATTATTTTTTCCAATGTGCATTACTTTACATTTAACAACATTAAATGATACACAATGACTCCAGGATCTCTCTCTTGAGTGGTAACAGCTAATTTAGTCCCCATAATTATCCACATATAATCGGAATTATGTTTTCCAATTTGCGTTACTTTGCATTTTTCAACATTAAATTTCATCTGCCATTTTGTTGCCCAGTCACCTAGTTTTGAGAGCTCCTTCTGTAGTTCTGCACAATCTGCTTTGAACTTAGCTATCTTGAGCAGTTTAGTATCATCTGCAAATTTTGCCACCTCACTGTTTACCCTTTTCTCCAGATCATTTATGAATATGTTGAATAGAATTGGTCCCGGTATGGACCCCTGGGGGACCCCACTAGTTACCTCTCTCCATTCTGAACACTATTTATTCCTACCCTTTGTTTCCTATATTTTAGCTTCTGTCACAGACTTCCTGGGAGACTTTGGGCAAGTCATGTAATCACTCTCTGCCTCAGTTTCCTATTCCCACAATGGGGGTAGTAATGCTTCCCTGCCTCTTGGCATGTTGGGAGGGGGCCATGCCTGCTTGGCTGGGGGCCAGAGAAGAGTCTAGGGAGATAGGCCCAAGAGAGGACATTGATCGCTGGGGACCCGAGGCCATTCTTTGTGGTGGTCCAGGCCTGAATGGGGGCCAGAAGTGTTTCTTATGATTCCCATTTGGAACAGGCCCCTGACAGTTTACAGGAGCATGTCAGGGTCAGCGTGGCACCAGCACTAATGGCGTGGCACCGGGGTTAATGGCCTGGCACCAGGGCTAATGGCCAGCCAGACAAAGGGCTCTGGGCCCCGCAGAGAAGGACGAGAGCTCCCTGTTCTGCAAGGGGAGTGCTGGAGGGCTGGTGCAGAGCAATGCAGGGCACCACGTCTGCGGTTAGACTGTGCAGGCGCCTTTCAGGGAGCACAAAGGCCAGACGTGGCAGCACAGATGGACCCTTTCCCGCCTGCCCATGGCTCCGACCAGCATCACATTGTCCTGTAATTGAATCTACACGTTTATAGTTCATTACCTCCCTGATAGATTGGATTAGGTGGGGGCTGCCGCCAGCCAGCCTCCGCGGGAAACAGTTGGCTGCTTTCAGTCCCCACAGGGAGGCCATGCACCAGGGGGACAGAGGAGGGAGCCAATCCAGAGATAATGGAGCCAAGTGGGCAGAGCCGAGAGGCCGGAGGTGCCCTCCCCCTGCAGCCAGCAGACAGGGGCTCCCATTGTCTCCTATTTGAAGTTCACGTACAATGGATGCAGCCCGGGCTTTTGTCGGGGGCCATGCAGCTTTCAAAGCGCCCGGCCCCATCTGTGCCCTGCTTGTAGAGGAATTTCTCCACGCTCTCCTGCACCTCCATCCCCGGGCAGTGCCTGAGAGGGGAGCCAGAGCCAGGCCTTTGGCAGCCTGGCCCTGGGGTACAGCTGTGGGAGGGCAGCACTTCCAGCAGCCCTGTGTTATAGTGCTTGCAGGGCCCGATCCTGCCCTGCTCAATGAGCCCGATTCATGGCAGCTTCATACCAGAGCTTCACTTCCCCCACTTTACCGTGGTTCATGGCAGGTCCATGGGGACAGCTGCCCCCCTCCCCCCGGCGCACCACGGGCACAAGGACCAGACAGGAGAGTGCCCCCAAGGGCTTCCCTTCCCAGGGACACCTGCTGTAGGTCAAGGAGGAGACTAACAGGGAAAGAACCCCGAGCACCACCCACAGCATCCTGGCGACGCTCTTGAGCCTGCTTTGGGCAAGGGTGACACAGCTCTGGAAGGGGCCCCCAGCGGCCAGGCGAAGGGGGTGTGGTCACAGAGAAAAGGGGCGGGGCTGGAACAGGATTAAAGGGCTGGTGCCCAAGGCAGGGGAAGGGATTTGGCTCCTGCTAAGGGGTGCGTCTGGCAGGCCATCGTGCCACACTATTGCTGGGCTGCAGTTTCAGCCCCTGTGACCTTTAAAGGCTGGCGTGAGTTGGAGCAGCCCCAAGGCTGCTCTAACTTAGTGCGGAGGGAACAGTCATGGGACCCAGCCTTAGCAGCACAGTGAGGCGCATTAGCCTCCCTTCCTTCCCTGCAGCCTCCCCCACCTGGTGCATTTGAGCTGCAGCAGAGCTTCATGAGAGCAAGGGCGAGTGCCCTCCTCAGAGCAGCTGGGCTGCCATGAGCCCACTTGCATGGCCAGGCAGGGAGGGTCTGCGGCGAAGGGATCAGCCAGCAGGGGCTGCCCATCACTGCCCTTCGTTGGAGAGGGAGGTTCTGCACAGGGGGCCTTGTCAGTGTGGATGGGCCTTGGGAGGCCTCGGGAGGCAGCGGGTTGAGTCCTGGCAGCTCCTCTGGGCTGTGGGGCCGCAGGGACTGCCCTGGTGGATGAGAGCAAAGGCCCGAGGCCGATGTGCTCTCGTGACCCAAGGGGTAGTGATTACAGCTTCCTCCTCAGCTGCCCGTAACCCGCACGGGGCACAGCAAATGCATCTTTGGAGAGACACTTTTCCTGGGAGCAGCTTTGGAGGGGGGAGATGCAGCTGTGGCTGGCCCAGAGCTCCCTGGGGCAAGTGGGGTGGGCAGGGCTCCTCCAAGCAGGTCGGGGGACGCTAGACTGTGTCTAGCCTGGGGCTCAGGCTGGGGGTGAGATGAGAGGGGGTCTCAGGGGCCAGCAACAGGTGTGGGGCATGGGTAGAAGGGGTGGAGCCAGGACTCATGCCAGCCTCACTGGCTACAGCTGAACCTCAGGCTGCTTTCACTTGTCCCCCTGCTGCAATAGCATCTCTGGGGCAGAGGACTCGCCAGAGGGTATCATAGAACACTAGAACTGGAAGTGACCTCGAGAGGTCACTGAGTCCAGTCCCCTGCCCTCACAGCAGGACCAAGCACCATCTAGACCAGGGTTTTCCACCCTATGGGTCAGGACCCAAATATGGGGCACCATTACATTTCAAAAGGGTCTCCAAGTGTCTCCCCAGGTGGCTCTGCCCCCTCTACTCCCCCCATTTTTGAATTGCCTTGGGTCACCAAGTCTTCCTGAATTGTCAAAATGGGTCCCCATCTGGAAAAGGTTGGGAACCGCTGATCTAGACCATCCCTGACAGGTGTCTGTCCAACCTGCTCTTAAATATCTCCAGCCATGGAGATTCCACAACCTCCCGAGGCAATTTATTCCAGTGTTTAACCACCCTGGCAGGCAGGAAGTTTTTCCTAATGTCCAACCTAAACCTCCCTTGCTGCAATTTAAGCCCATTGCTTCTTGTCCTGTCATCAGAGGCCAAGGAGAACAATTTTCCCTCCTTCTCCCTGTGGGGGAAATTGTTCTCCTTGGTCTCTGATGAATCACTCGGGCCCTGGTCTATCCAGCTCTTCCCTTCTCTCCTGCCTCCTGGGCTCCTCCTGGGGAGCTGTCTCTGCTGCGTGCCAAAGGGTGTGCCAAGGAAAAAAACCCCTTCATGGCAGTGATGAGCCAGTCCATGGCTAGGGGCTGGCACTTGCCCAGGTTTGGCTTGGGGCTGGCACTTGCCCCGGGTTTGGCTTGGGTCTGGCACTTACCCAGGCATGGCTTGGGGCTGGCTCCCCTTTCGCTGACAGCAGGGCTGCTCTGTGGCCCCGAGTGTCTGTAATGCACTGGCCCCTTGGCATCGCCCCATAAGGGGCTGGCAGTGAGTGCATGAGTCTTCCCGGTGGCACGGAGCCAGTACCATGGCTATCCAGCACCCCCTTCCAGCCTCTGGGGCAGGGTGGCTGGAGAACTGCTACACTCCTGCTGTTCCCCCAGGAGACAGCAGCTGAGCTGTGATCTACTGTGGGATTGGGCAGGTTCCCCCCAGTCCTCCCCGTTAGCCATGGCTTCCCCTCCCCACGCTGAGCATTGCTGGCCCAAGACACCCGGGTCCCCTGATTTATGCCAGCAGGGGAGCACACTTAGCGCTGCTGGGGGCGTGGGGGGGCTCAACCAAACTTTTCCCCAGATATGGCACCAGCCCAGCCTGGGAAGCCAGGCCATTCCATGGGGGGCAGGGACACTGCCTGGCCTGGTCTGACGCCGATTCTAGGGTGAGGCTTCACATCAGCTCAGGCCAATAGACATTTTCCACGGACCGACCCCAGCGCTTGCAAAGCCCCCCTTGCTGGTACCCGGCTGCACAGCCCTGTGTGACCATATGGGATAGCGGCCACTCGCGCCTGTTACGCAAAGCGCCGTTTCCTCATTAACCTTTGCTCCGAGCTTCTGTCCTGCCCAGCTGTCAGGGAGCCGCACTCCCCAGACCTGCTGCCTCCCTGGTGCTGCACAGGGCTGAGGAGGACTGGGGAGGAGCACATGCCGTCGGCTGGGATGGCCCTGCACTGCCAGGACACTCGGCTGAGACCGGGAGGCTCCCTCACCGGTGTACATGACCCCGACAGCTCTGGGAAGGATTCCAAGGGCTCTGCCTCATCACGCAGCCTCCTCCTCTCTCCCCTCCACACTCAGTGGCCGGAAGCTGCTCACGCCGGGCATCCAGAGCTGGGCCTGTTAAGGGGGAGGACCCGCAGGGCATCCTGTGGCCTTCCTCAGTCGCTCCGCACCTGTGCCTGGCGGGGAGACCCTGTAGGCCACCTTGTGTGTTAGAGCAGCCTCAAGGCTACTCTTCCGTTCTGCTGCCTGTGGGCCCCAGGAGCAGAGAAGAGCCCTAGAGTGCAGGGCGTTGCGCCCCATAAGTGGGGGCTGGGGAAGGGCTTCTGCTGAGCTCTGCAGGCTTATTCTCAGGGGACCATTTCTGTTCACTGCAAGGCTCCAGAAGGGGCTTTCGCAGTGTAGGAACCAAGGCCCTGATGTGGTCACTGGGACCATGCAGGGAGTGCGCAGCGGGAGGCCAGCCCTGCTCCTCCGCTACAGCTGCATGTTGCGCTTGCTTTGCACAGTGACTGCAACGCCTCAGTGAGGGCGGGTTGGGCCCCGAGAGCCTGACTCCAGTTTGTCTTCCGCTGGATACAGAGGTGCAATGGCAATGGCTCCGTGAGAGCAGAGCCCAGCTGACGGGTGTGCACCACCTTCCGCCCGGGCCTAGCTGTCCATGCCCCTGAAGCCACAAAGCCCAGGGGGGGACACGCAGACATCTCATCCAGCCGATAAAACCAGGGCCCCCGCGTAAAATGGTTTAGCATCTTTCCCGCTTCCTTCTCATCCTCTTAGCCAAATGCACAGGCATGCCCTCCACGGGCTCTGCTACCAGCTGTGGCCGGAGCGCCATCGGGGCAGTTAGAGCCGTATCACTTACGGAAGGGGATTACGGAGCCTACCCTTAGTGCCGCAGCCCCCCGCGGCCTCCAGGATTAGTATCTAATGCAGCAGGCTTTGCCGGAATCAGCTCTAACCCTGCTCATCCTCGCTGCGCGGAGCTACTGAGGGGGAACTCCTTCCCAAGAGCTGGGGGCACCGATAGCAAAGCTTGCAAACTGCTCTCCATTGTCAGAGCCTGGGTGTAGCTGCTTAAAATGGTGTCAGGTTTTCACAGGTTGGGCTGAAATTTGCCCTGCTGGCTGATTGCCTTAGGCTGAGCTTTTCCCGAAAGTTTCAGCCTCACAGTTCCGCTGGCTCCGGAATGAGCTGAGCTGTCTTGTTCATATTAACAAGTTTCTCAGCTGCTCCCATGCGTCTGTGCTTTGGAGCAGGGACTGGGCATTTGGCAGGGGAGTCGTGCTGGGTTGGGATCAGAGAGGTGCCTTTTATCCCCACCATGGCCATGCATTTCGCTGCCGGACTCCTGAGCCCAGTTCAAAGAGCTGAATCCATTAGCTTAAGCACGAGAAGGTTGAGGGGTGGCTTGATCAGTCTGTAATACCTACTCTGGAGACAGGTATTTAATAATGGGCTCTTCAGCCGAGCAGGGGCAAGGTCTAGCAGGGACCAGTGCCTGGAAGTTGAAGCCAGGAAAATTCAAACAGGAAAGGAAGCAGAGAGGTAGCCGTGTTAGTCTGAAGTTAACAGTAACCAGTGGGAACAATTTAGCAAAGGGCATCTCCAGCACTGGGGATGCTCCAGGCCAGGCAGGATGCTTTTCTAGACCTGATCTGGGGATGCCGCCAAGGAAGGTCACAGCGTTTCTCAACTGTGGCCACCAGCAGATGTTTTGTGGCCAGGAGAGCAGCGCCCAGCTGTCGCGCCTCCATCGCCGGTACCACGGTTGTGAGATGTTCCGCCTTGGTGCTTGCGCCAGCACCACTGGCAGGGAGCGGTTCCCTGCTGCCGGCGGCCCCTTGGCAGACATGTGGGGCCAGGGTGCGCGGTGCCAGAGCGACAGCTCCCCCACTGCTGCTCAGCCAGGGCCCAAGGAGCCTGGGGCCCCATAGGCAGCCGGTGAGTTCCCGACCCACCTTCCTTGCGCAGGTGCTCCCTGAAGGGCCAAGGGAGGCAGGGACAGGGATGGGTCAATGCTCCCTCCAGCTGGGGCCGCTCTCGCTGGGGCTGCTTGGTGGGGAGGGACGCCCGCTCGCTGACACGCCTGGAGCACAACAGCAGGAGAAAAGGGAACGGGAAGCTTCACTTCCCGTCACCTGGCCCCACGCTGGGGGGGCCACGGCACAGCAGGGCACCCACTGAGGCACAGCAGGGCACAGCCACGGCACAGCAGGGCACCCACTGAGGCACAGCAGGGCACAGCCACGGCACAGCAGGGCACCCACCGAGGCTGCCCCGGGCTGCACGGAGGCAAGAAGCGCCATGAGTAAGTTACGAGGGCTGGAGTGTGAATATTGGTGCCTCCGCCTTTGTTTTCCTAAAGTCCGCTAAGTACTGAAGGGAAACAGTCAGAGCCACCGCCAGCAAGGGCTGGGGCCACACTCGGTGCCCACCAAGAGCTGTGTGCTGAGAGGAGGCCCAGGCCTGGCCCAGGCAGGAGGATCACAGTGTCCCTGCTGGCCGGGGCACTATGAGCACACTGGGATACCTGCCTGCAGCCCACTACGTGGTGCAGGCAGTTCCTGGCTACACCGCAGCTTGGGCCTGGACCCAAAGGGTTTCTCTGGATTAGAGCAGGCCCAGGCACCACAAGGGGGCGCAATCTTCTACCAAGGGAGTGGGATGGGATGGAAAAGCTGCTCCATACACAGGGATGGGCCTGCCTATAGGGACCACACCCCATCCCTGTGCCACTGCCCTGCGTATAGGGGCAATGCCTCATCCCTGTGCCCCTGCCCTGTAGGGGCAACACCCTTCCCCGTGCTCATTGTCACTTCCCTGCCCGATGCCAGGGCCCTGTCTGCATGAGGAAAGTGCACCAGGGTCTCCCAGGCCATTAGAAAACCATCTAGTGAACCAGTGCAAGCCTCTAGTGTCTCTGAATTGGGACCAGTCTGACTTACTTATGGTGACGCTGCTTGTGGAGCACCATTGCCTTCTGTGCACCAGGGTTTCAGTGCATCTGCCCTCAGGCTTGGCACCAGTCGCAGGAGGTGCCAGGGCAGGGCAGGTTTGCCCAGCCTAGAGCAGAGCCCCTGGGTGATCTCAGGGGGATGCTGCTTTGCCCTTGGTCGGGCTGACAGCACAGTGGGGTCCAGAGAGGGAACAGTTCCCTGCATGAGGGGTGACCCCCAAAGCTGAGACAAAGCCCTGCCTGCTGCTCCCTTGCGGCCCCTTCTTTTGCAAAGGCCCCGCCAGGGAGCCCAGGCCAGGCTGGGCCAACCTCACCCCGAGGCTCAGCTGCAGACTCATTAACAAACAAAACAAACCAAGCCAAGCAAGAAGCGGCTGGGAGGGAGGGGCCGGCATGTCCCTCGGAAATTCCCCGGTTCTGCTGCGCTCAGGTGGGGTCTGAGGGTTCGGCAGCTCCTCGGAGATCTCGCGCTCCCCCTGTCAGACGCAGATCGGGGGGCCTCGCACGGTCCCTTGGCTGGCAACAGATGGCTGGGAATCAGCTTGCTGACACCTGCCCCTCCTCTCGCCCCTCCCAGTGCCCTTGCACACGCCCTTCCCTTTATTCTGCACTCGGCGTGCTTTATTCCACAGCACTTTCTGCCAAGCGAGCGCCCTGATCACTGCTCCCCTCGGGACGGCCAGAGCCTGGGAGCCAGGTGCAGAGGGAGGTGATGGCTGTGCAAAGCAGGGGCCTTGCTCTTTCCTAGGCCCAATGGCCTTTCCTAGGCCCGGCACAGAAGAGCCAGGCAGTTAAAGGAGTTAGTCTCGTCAGTGCAACGCTGCTGACATCCAGAGCCAGTGTCACATCAGTGTAACGTTGGAGGGTTGCTCTCGATTGACACCAGGGTCAGAGCAGAGCCTGGCTCACGGCCTTCTCCTGGGTGGCTGAGTTGCATTCGCAGGCTGGTCAGCTGACACACGGGCATACAGAGCCACGCAGGGGCTGCCCTGGAAGTGTTCTGAGATTCAGATAGCAAGGCCTCCGCAGTGAGCCTGCCTGCAGGGAACTTTGCCTCAGAGCAGAGCTTTGCCCAAGAGTCAGGGTCTTTGTACGGCACAAGCTCAACATACCTGTGCAGCAGGGAACCTGGATTCCCAGCAGCATCACTAAGAGCAGAAGCTGCCTCAGAGAGATGGCTGGGGACTTGCTCAAGGACATAAGGTAAAGCAGTGCCCCATCTGGGACTGGAGCTCAGGAGTCCTAGTATTCCCTCTCATTTTTTCCATCCAAGTGCAGAATACATTTTTTCATGCACCCAGGCATGGATGGATGTGCACCACCAGTGGAAACACATTCTGCCAGCTGTGGGTGCTCTGCTATTCACCTGGGCGGCATTTGAATCTCCTGGGTGGCTGCCCAAGTGCTCAGCCTACAGGAACTCTGTTCCTGACCCCACTCCGCAGAGCAGGGAGTAGAACCCTGAAGTCCTGTGCCGCCCCCTGCTGCAACTAGTGGGCCATATTCCTTCTGGTCCTTCAACTTGGGATCCCTGACTCCCATTCACCTACCTGCTGCTCGAGAAAATAGCATCCCTACTCAGAGCGTACTTGTCGTACTGGAAAAAATAAGACCTAAGATGTGTTTGTACTCCTGTGGGTCAATAGTGCCAATCCAAAACAAGCTACAGATTGACTGGGCAAAATGGAAATAGTTTGTGGTGCTCCACAGTCACAAATATTATCAGCTGTTCTATAGAGAAGCATTTAAACTGGGCCGGCATGGCATGTCCCAATTAACCAACTTTACTTAAAAGTTAAATCATTTGTTGCCTTGACAGCAAATTAGCAGCAAGCATGTGAAACATGTCTCCTGTTTGATTACTTTCAAGGGAGGGAGTTGGTGTCTTTTCAAAAAACAAGTGTGTGTGTCTACACATGTGTGCATGCTCACCCGGGTGCATGCAGGACAGTGCGTGTTAACTTTGCATTTAGGTGTGTGAGGCAGCATAGCCTATGCGGGGTTAGTTTTGCTTTCTCTGAAGTGACTGTGATAAAACTAGATACAAGTGTCTGCAGGCAACACATGGGTGGCTTTTTGAGTTTCTCAGCATGTTTTTTGTTTAGCTTTCTGGGCTCTTATTTGAGGTACAGCTGAATGAATGAGTTTGATTTGACGACATGAGAAAAAAAAAAGCCCCAGACCGAAAACAAACAAATCCCCAGAAAACAATTGGATTGGCTGGCAAAAAAGCTGAATGTTTTGGTTTTTTCTCACCAAAATGAAAAAGCAAAACATTTTTGTTCAAGTTTGAACTACATATTTTGAACATCTATTCTGAAACATTTTTTGTTCCAAAAACATTTCCAAATGCAACCTTGCCACAATTTGTCTCAACAATGTCAACATATTTCCCCACGTTTTCCCCCTTTGTTCCCCTGTTTTGCTAACTTCAGCCTGAGTGTCCCCAACATGCATTTCAATTGATAGAGAAAAGGTCCCGTAGCTCTAGCTTGTGTGTCTTGTGCTGCTTCCACTCAGTGCTCACATGTGTGCTCTGTGCACACACAGACACATTGACCCTTAAAAGAGTGAAACACTCTGATAGCGGTGGTTTCAGAAGAGGTTATCTAGAGTTCATAGAGTGTAAAGACAGAAGGATCCATCAGATCGTCTCTAGACTGATCCAAAGAGCACAGGCCAGCAATTTCACCCATGCCTCACTCTCAGGGCTGGCCCACAAGATTTTGGCACCTGAGGCAGGGAGCTCAAATGACGCCCCCATACCCCCTCGCTTGCGCCAAAACTTTGAAAGGTCTCAATTCTGCCTTCTTCCTGTTCTACTCCTCTCATGGCACTGCTCTGCTACCTACATATGCACCAGCAGCAGGCACAATTTTCTACACTCTGGGTCCTAGTGGCACCCCCCCTCCCCCAGTCTGGCACCTCAGTTCGCCTCATGGTAAGGCCAGCCCTGCTCACTTTGCTGAGCTCAGGGTCTTGGGTCAGACTAAAGCACTTCAGAAGATGCAGTCTTGTGAGCCCCAGGAAGAGAACAGAGGAGCCTGAGGTGTCACTGATGCCCGAGAGCCCTGCAGTGGCAAGGAACTGAACAGCTGGGATAAGCCCTGATGATCCCAATAGGTGATCCCTACTTTATGCTGCAGAGAAGGTGAAAAAAACCAGGTCCCTGCCAGTGTCACTTTGGGGGAAATATCTTCCCAATCCCCAGATCTGGAGATCAGTGTGATCCTGAGCACGTGAGCAAGACCCCAACCAGGCATCTAGGAAAGATGATTCTGCACTACCTTAGGGTATGTCTACACTAGCCCCCTAGTTCAATCTAGGGAGGCTAATGAGGGCGACCAAAATTGCAAATCAAGCCTGGGATTTAAATATCCTGCGCTTGATTAGCATGTTCCCGGCCAGTCGCCATTTTAGAAATTGACTAGCCTGAAGTAACTGCCCGCGTCTACATGCAGCAGTGAAACGGGATTCCGAATTAAAGCCCTAAATTGAATTAGCTTGTAAACCTCATTGCAGGAGGAATAACAGCTAATTCGATTTAGGGCTTTAATTCGGAATCCCATTTCACTGCTGCATGTAAACGCGGGCAGTTACTTCGGGCTAGTCAATTTCTAAAATGGTGACCGGCCGGGAACATACTAATGAAGCGCGGGATATTTAAATCCCGTGCTTCATTTGCAATTTCAGTTGCCCTCATTAGCCTCCCTAGATTGAACTAGGGGGCTAGTGTAGACATACCCTTAGAGTGCTGGACCATTTCATCTGGCCTCTTGTTTTTAGCTACAGCCAGAGGAAGGTGAAACAAAACAAAACTAATACCCCTTTTCCCCCAAAACCACCTGAATGTATTGGAGGCAAAATTCCTTCCTGATCCTTGCTGGCAGCTGGCTTAAACCCTGAAACATGAAATTGGCGTATAGTCATTGTAGAGCAACAAGTGTTATGAGCATGGGGAGGGCAATGGAGCATTGCCTGTTCTCTCCATGGCCCAGGCAGGGATGGAATGAAGAGGGGATTCATGGATTTGGAAGGGACTACCAGGCCATCTAGCCTGATGTCCCAGCACACACAAGTTATAGAATTTTTTCAGATGCTGAGTAAGATAGAGCTGCCATATCCTACAGGAAAGCCTTTCTCTTAAGTAAAATGTGTACATTTTTTGCTTCTCCACAGCACCTGCCCTGCCGTGTCCCTCATCACTGCAAGGCACTTTGGGGAAAGAGAGGAGCAGGGTAAGGGTGCAGGAGTAGGAGGGTGACCTGCAGACCTGTGAAGCCTGGCTACCAGTGACTCACAATGAAATTTGCATCTTTCCTCTATGCTGGATACAGGGGAGAAAGTTACTTGCATTTCTAACAGATACTGTCCTATCATAACCCAGCTCATGTCGGGGGGGGGGGGAAGTTGTGGTACAGCTGTACCTATAAGAAATTTAAGTGTGGGGTGGAGTTCAGGGTATCTCAGGGCAGAGGGTTGGGGTATGTGGGGGTGCAGGAGTCAGGTCTGGGAGTGTGGGGGGAGGTTCAGGGCAGGGAGTGTGGGAGTGCAGGAGTCAGGGCAGGTGGCTGGGTTGTGGAGGGGTGCAGGAGTCAAGGCAGGGGTGGGGACATGCAGGAGTCAGGGCAGGAGGTTGTTGGGGGCTCAGGGCAGAGCATTGGGGTGTGAGGAGGCTCAGGGCAAGGGTTTGGGAGAAGCTCAGGGACAGAAGCTTCCCCCACTCTGCCCAGCTGCTGGATCCTCCTCTTACCCTAATGCGTGGCCCCTCTGCATGCCGCACACCAGCGTCTCCATGAGGTCGCCCCTGAACTCCACCAGGAAGAGGTGCCCGCCCTCCAGCCAACCCAGGCACTGGAAGAGGCCCTGGCCTCTGAGGTAGTTGCCTTGGTCTTCAGCTTGGGGAATGGCATCAGGCTCCCTCTGCTGCTTACAAGCCTACAACACCTTGGCACTGAACGCATTCTCCCCACCATGGTCCAGGCTGAAGTCCCAAGCCAGGTGGGTCAGCAGCTCCGCCCACGGGGGCCATAAACACCACGCTGCGGAGCTTGGCCGGCGGCGCTCTCTCCCGAGTCTCTCGGGTGGGCAGAGGGGGCACGCAGCGGCTCAGCAGCTCCTCGATGTCCAGGCTCAGAGCTGCTGGGGAGGCAGCAGTGCCTGGTCCCACAAGGCCCTGTCAGGGTCTCATTACTATGGAGACGGTGCTAGGCCACCTCAGCAGGACCCAGGACTGATGGAGCAGGTGCGGTGCAAACAGGATGGGGTCCATCCAGCCCATGCTGGCTGACCCCCACCCTGCTGGAAGCCCTTGGCCAGTGGCGCCAGAGCCTGACTAGGTGGGGACTGCACCCCCCCCCCCCCGCCGGCAGCTGCCCAAGCACTGGAGCTGGTGCCGGGGTGTGCTGTGGCTGGCAGCCCAAAGTGCTGGCAGCATCCAGAGCCCCACCCCAGCGGGCCAGCCTGTTACCAGAGCACTGCACTGGGGCGCACCGGCTCACTGTCACCTTTGGCTGGATGCAACCTCGTTTTAAACAGGGCTGTGACAAAGGGGAGCTGCAGCCTGGCAAGCCGCACCAAAGATCTCAGTGCTTGTCCATGTGAGGGGAAACGACTGATGCAGCCTTAGCAGGAACATTGACTTTATTCTGGAATAATTACTCCATGGATCATTTTTCTGGAGCAAAGTAACTGTCGTTCCAGAACAGTGCCCTCCCAGGGGAGGTACAGAGCCCTGGCTACAGGGGAATTATTCCACTCCAACTCCCTGCTGAGACAAGCCCTCAGAGAGAAACCATCTGTTGCTTCAAGGAACTTTTTCTTTAAGCCTTTGGGACAGTTCAGACAACTGATACCTACCACTTTCTTCCTCTTCATTTGTGAGTCTGCAGCCACAACCGCCTGCCGGGCTTTGTGTTTTCAATATGTGCTGGGGTGGGGTGCCTCAGTTTTTCCCGCAGTAAAACAGAGGTACTGACCCTGACCTCCTTTGAGAAGCACTTTGAGAGCCAGGGATGAAAAGATCCCAGAGTCAGTATCATTGTGCCTGGTGAGAGAAATGCACCAGACCAAGTGGCTTCACAATCCTGACTGTTGGTTTCTTTTTCTTTTCTGGCTCGTCCTGAGGCCTTCAATTCTGGCCTCTTGTCAGTTTTTCACCTCAGCCAGGAGGACAGAGAACTTACCATTTTGAGGACCCAGAAGGGAAGATTCCCATGAGATGCCCTGATTCCCGGCACTGGGACTTGAGAACTGGCAGCCCATGCAGCACCTGGGGGCGAATTTCATCATTCACACACAGACACCCCCCCATCCATTCACAGACACACACACACCCCATCCATCCATTCACACACACCATGCATTCACACACACACACCCCATCCATTCACAGACACACACACACCCCATCCATCCATTCACACACACCATACATTCACACACACACACAGGCACACACCCCATCCATCCATTCACACACACCATGCATTCACACACACACACAGACACCCCCCCATCCATTCACAGACACACACACACCCCATCCATCCATTCACACACACCATGCATTCACACACACACACAGACGCACACCCCATCCATTCACAGGCACATACACACTCCATCCATCCATTCATACACAACATACATTCACACACACACCCCCCATCCATTCACAGACACACACACACCCCATCCATCCATTCACACACACCATACATTCACACACACACACAGACACACACCCCATCCATCCATTCATACACACCATACATTCACACACACACACAGACACCCCCCCATCCATCCATTCACACACACCATGCATTCACACACACACACAGACACCCCCCATCCATTCACAGATACACACACACACCCAATCCATTCACACACACATATCCCATCACACACACACACACACACACACACACATCCGCTCACACACACACACCCAGACACATACCCCATCCATCCATTCACACACACAGACAGGCACACCCCACATCCATTCACACACACACACGGACACACACCCCCATCCATTCACAGACACACAGACACATACCCCATGCATTCACACACGCACACAGACACACACCCCATCCATCCATTCACACACACAGAACCAGTGGGCCTGATACTGCTTAGACTATGCTGAGCTCAGCACTGCTGCTCTGGCATGAGTGACAGGCTGTCAGCCCCTTCGGCCTGATCCTCCCATGCCACCCCAGGTTCCACACTTTTGGGGGCCCCATGGCGGCTGCTCCAACCATCCTATGGACAGGAGGGACTGGTACATTATGGGGGCCTGGGGTGGGGCGACAGCAGGAGTTGCCTCCCTCCCACTCTCCACGTGGGCGGTGGGTGCTGGAGTGGCCTGGCAGCTGCTCCACTCCATCTATCCTAAGCCAGAGAATATCTTCTTGCCTTTATATAAATCCATGGGATACCCACATCTTGAATACGGCATACAGATTTGGTTGCCTCATCTGAAAAAAGATATACTGGCATTGGAAAAGGCTCAGAAAAGGGCAACAAAAATGATTTGGGATTTCGAACGGGACCCATATAAAGACAGATTTAAAAAACTGGGACTTTTCATCTTAGAAAAGAGGAAACTAAGGGGGGATATGATAGAGGTCTATAAAATCATGACTGGGGTGGAAAAAATGAATAAGGAAAAGTTATTTACTTGTTTCCATAACACAAAAACTAGGACTCACCAAGCAAAATTGATAGGTAGCAGGTTTACAACAAACAAAAGGAAGTTTTTCTTCACGCAGCGCACAGTCACTCTGTGGAACTCCTCGCCAAAGGATGTTGTGAAGACCAGGACTTAAACAGGGTTCAAAAAAGAGCTAGATAAATTCATGGAGGTTCGGTCCATCAATGGATTTTAGCCAGGATGGGAGGGATAGTGTCCTTAGCCCCTCTGTTTGTCAGATACTCGAAATGGATGACAGAGGAGGGTCACTTGATGATTACCTGTTCTGTTCATTCCCTCGGGGGAACCTGGCATTGGCCACTGTTGGAGGACAGGACTCTGGGCTAGATGGACCTTTGGTCTTATGTTCTTACGTTCTCCCTGCCCGTTGCGTGCGGTTTCTCAGCAGTGACGGGAAGCATAGGACCCCACCCGAGGGTGCACTAGTTCCACTGCCCATGGAGAAGTGAGACACAGCAGGCCAGGAAGGCTGCATGACAGGGTGGAGTGGAGCAGATGCCTGGGCTGTTCTGGCTCCTGCCACCCACATGGTGAGTGGGGGGAGGTGAACCCTGCTGCCGTGGCACTAGGTCCCAATAATTCCATGGGACAGGGGAAGATGGAAGGCCAGGGTGGAGCAGGGGAAAGGGGAGGGAGGAGCCTGAAGTGGGTAATTGTCAGAAGGGCCGACTCTGGTCATTTGGACTGACCTCCAGTGTCACATAGGCCAGAGACCCGCCCTAGTCCCTAGAATCGAGTTCCCAGCAACAGTCAAGCCAGACTGAGCAATTCTCAGGGCTGCTCACCCCATTTCACCACAGGAGAAGAAGATCTAGCAGTGCCCAGGCTCCTGCAACTGCACTGCCTGTGCCCACTCCATGTCCAGAGCCTCCATGGCATCCCGGTCCCCGGGCCAAGACGCAGCTTGACTAGGAAGCTCCCGGGCAGCGATGCGAGAGTGGAGCTGTGACAGATGGCAGGGCTTCAGTAGTTTCTGGGGAGGGCGGGGCTGCAGCACCATCTGGCACGGTCACAGGTGACTCCCCCACACGTTCCCCACACACAGCAGTGGGGAGAAGGAAATGCCACAGCCTGATTTATAGATGGGCACGTACCCTTTGGGGACCCAGATGTGGCAATTCGGGGGATCCACATGAACAGGGCCATGCAGAGGGGGACATGAGGTCTGAGGCAAACTCCCTCCCCCCCCCACAATGTGCCCCAGGCATGAGGCCCGAGGTGAACCCCCTGTCCTGCCCAGGACTGGTGGGCTTAGTAGAACAGCCCAGCTAGCAACTTGCACCCCTTTTACAAGACCCCGACTGTTATATTGGTACAAGTCTTGAGTGTGAGCAAGTCCTAAAGCATTCAGGGGCTGTCATCTGTCTGGAGGTCAGGGGAACTTCAGCTCCTAAATCACTGGAGCTTTTGAACATTTTATACTTATTTCCTCTGGGCTTTGGTCCCCATCTGTAACTGCCTTTTGGGAGGCCAGGGGAGGCCAGGAGATAGATAGATAGATAGATAGATAGATAGATAGATAGATAGATAGATAGAGTGTATGGGGATAGACAGACAGACAGACAGCAGTACAGTAGAATTTCGAGTTATGAACACCTGAGGGATGAGCACTTCTGGTTCCAAGTGAGGTGTGTGGCTGCCTGGTAAGTCTGTAACTCATGTTCGTAACTCTGAGGTTTTCCTGCAGATTGTTTCCTGACATTCAGTGCCCTGTGTTGCCAGCCATTGGCTGCACACTGACATCGATACCCCAGCATGGGGTAGAGCAGTTTCCTGGTTCTCTCGTGTAGCTCTGGATGATGCCCAGATGGCTCTCTCCATGTTTCCAGTTGCTAAATCTCACTGGTGATGCCAAACCTGGTCATTAGCACATCCCTGGTGCCACCCTTCCACGTGCAGGCTGTGTCAGGTGTCACAAGGAAAGGGGCAGTGCCCGTGGGGCTCTCTCCTCTTTGAGACAGGAGCCACCCAGGAAGACGCTGGAGAGTCACCCAGGAAGACGCTGGAGTACCCAGCAGAGAGGTCAATTCTAGTGGAAGCCACCCACTGGGTTGAAGTTGTACAGAAAATGAGTGTGAGTGGAACAGTGATCGATCAGCCAAACAGCTCACCACCCACATGGCCATCCAGAAGCTGAACAATCAGCAGAGCCCAGAGTTTTCAGTTGCAGAGGGGGAATAGAGACTCTGTGACATGCCCTAGGGACCTGGCTGTTGCTGGTGATTTGATGTGGCAAGCAGCCAGACAGGAGGGGGATGTGGCTGCACATCCCCTTGAGTTAAGCAGTGAGCATCTCCATGTTGCCAGACATGGGTTGGGGTGACTCGCCTCCACACAGGCAGTGGGGACACGCAGCGTATTTGTGTTTCTCCATTGACACACCCTGGGCTTAGCCCTCCCAGAGTAGCACTGCAGGGAACATGGGAAGGGGAGAGCACTCAACTGTGGGTGGGGACCACGGGGAACTCCCAAGGAGGGTGAGCTACATTCACTTCCAAGGACAGGTGAACATGTTTGGGAAATAACAGCATGCCACTGGCCCTGTAGTCCCCAGGGCTGAGTCTACCGCCCTGCCCAGGTGCCATGGCAATAGAGCCAAGGGAATTCTTCTCTAAATAGTAAATTCATGGGACACTTTCACCCAATTTTACAGCGGGGGGAGGGGGAACTGGTGCATCACTCACAAAAGAGCTGAAGAGAGCTCTGCTCCTCTGGCAGCTCCAGGACTTCCTGGGGTGTGGGAGAGCAGCCGCAGTTCCTCGCTCTGCCAATGGGGAACAGGGTCTGGAACAGGAGGACCCTGCATTGCACAAGAGGGTCTTAAAGGTCTCGCTGAAGGAGCGCTGTGCAGAGCTAGTGAGCAGAGCAGTGCTCTAAGCTGTGCTCCCTCACATGCTGGGGGAGTGCCCCAGCTCCACAGCTCAGAGCTGTTCTCGGGCACGTTGCTGCAGGGGTTTGAGTGACTGAATTAGACAGGGGGCTAGCTTGACCTGCAGAGCTGAGAAATGCCCCAGTGCCTCAGGCCTCCCCTAGCGTGGGAGAGCCACATTCAGGTGGCTGTGCCACATCAGGCAGAGGAGGGCATGGAACCTGATTCTGAGTGCACGAACCATGGGGGTGACACTGAAGCAGCAGCAACTCCTGAATCTAGCACATGAAAATAGCCACAAACAGCATGTCTGCCTTGAACAAGCCTCCAGTGGCCTTTTTGACTTTCCAGAGTTTTTTCAAATTTGGTTCAAACCAGCCCCTCCCCCCAGATATCCACTGTGCTCTGTGGAGAGGGCCCGGCACTGGGACCTGTGTGGGCAGCAGGCTGCTGCCTTCCCCCAAGAAAACAGCCTGAGGCAGCAGCCGCCCTGGCTCCCCCCAGCGGATGGGAAGCTCCCTGGGTCCCTTGCAGGGAGCAGTCTGGGGATGGGGGGTGAACAGCTGAGCTGTGCTACAGAACTGCTCCTGTCCCTCCGCAGCCTGGCCCCTGGGAGGTGCCTTTGGGACCCAGACTCCAGGGACAGGAGGCTCAGCCAGCTCCCTGTAGAGAGGGACACACAGGCTCAGTGTACTCCGAGAGGAGGCCTGGGGGGAGACTTGCTCCCACCAGGGGTAATGGAGGCAAGAGGAGGGGACCATCCCCCCCCCCTCAGAGTGAGCAAAGTCCAACAAAAACCCCTCTGCTGTGGCACTGGCCAATGTTTGCTGGTGGATAAGACAGGAGACAGCTTCACTCCAGGCTACTCTGGCAGCAGCTGTGCTGCCCTGTGCATCAGCCAGGCCTCAGCCACCCTCGACTGAGGGGAGCAGCCACACCTGTGGGCCAAGAGGAAGCTGCGCGAGCTCAGCCCCTGATGCAGGAAAGGGGACCAGTGCGGGAGGGCCCATTTCAAACACCCCAAAGAGAAACAATCTGCTGGGCTTTCAGGAGCTTGCTCCCATAGATGGAATGGGCCTGTTAAGAAGCTGGTGTAGGGATAAGGGGAACGGGGAGGGGGCGGGGGCTGACATGCGGGCAGGGCTATGTGCAACTCAATACCCCGCCCTTCTACCTCCAGGAATACAGCCCAGTCCTCTCACATCCTCCCTGCACCCCCTAGCCCAGGGGTGGGCAATAATTTTTTGCCAGGGGCCACTTCAAAAAGCCCTGCTACGTCTACAATGGCATGATTTTGCGCAAGAACTCTTTTGCGGAAGAATTCTTGTGCAAAAACTCTTCCAGAAGAGAGCGTCTACGCTGGCATGTGCCTTTGCGCAAGAGTTGTGCTTTTGCGCGAGAGCATCCATGCCAGCTCTGATGGCCATTTTAACCATAGAATTGCGCAAGAAATTCATGTATGCCTCGTGGGATGAGGTTTACCGGGGAGGTTGACAAATGCCTTTGATGTTGACCACGGAGCGTCCAGACTACAGCGCTGTGCTGACAAACAGCTGATCAGCACAGCGCGGCAGCCATTTTAATTTAAATGAAGCGGCGATTATTTAAATCGCCGCTTCATTTTCCTATGTCTACAAAGGTAATCTACACGGCTCCGTTGACGGAGCCATGTAGTCTAGACATACCCCAAGTGACTCATGATGCCCCCTGCTGCAGAGGAAAGTGAATCCCTTCCTCCCTCCCAGGTTTATGCCAGTCTGATGGAGAGAGGGGAGGTAGGGGGGTAGGTGTGAATTCCTCACTTAAACTAGCCATTTCTATAAGGGCCTTGCTATTTACCAGTCTAAACTGGCATCACCTCTCAGGGCCAATGCTGAGGGGGATGCAGGGCGCAGTTACCCCAGGGCCCCTTAGAACTGCCATGGGATCCCTACCCCTTCTGCCTCACGCCCTGCCCTTTCCAGGTGCATGGAGCTGCCCCGCCCATTGCCCGGGTGCCAGACAATCCTCTCGGCTCCCCTGTCACCTCTTGCTGGCTTGTGAAGAGGCCTGTCAGCTATCACATCCAGGAATACCTGGGCCCTGCCGTTACTTACAGCTTCCAGGCTCTCTCCGTCCACAACCACACGCTGCCCAATAATAATAATGGTATCAGAAATGTTAAAGAGTTCTCTGTCTGCAGCCAGCTTGAATCCTGGGGTCTGTAGCAGCCCCAAGCACTGTCCCAGTGGAGCCTGTTCCCGTTCTTCCCCAAAATGATTTTGACCCGGATTCCACAGTCTACATCATCATTAACATCAATTTTACCGCAGCCTTTACCTTTATTCCTGCCTTTCCGGCACAGCACATGCCCTTCGCTACCTGTGCTCCAATCATGACTACTAGTCCTGTATGCTGCCACCTTCCCTATAATATCTGGTTTCACTCTGAGACTTCATCAAGTCCACCCCCCTGTGCTGAGGCAGGACCAAATAAACCTAGACACCATGGACAGGTGTCTGCTTAACCTGTTCTTACAAACCTCCGCTGACCTCCCTTGGAAGCGTACTGCCATGAGGGTTAGAAAGCTTTTCCTACTATCCATCAAAGCCTCCTTTGTGGCAGATTAAGCCCCCTCTTTCTTGTCCTATCTTCAGCGGATGTGGAAAACAATTCATCACTGTCTTCTTTATAATGGCCTTCACACATCTGAAGACTGTCATGAAGTCCCTCCTCTCAGTCTTCTTTTCTCAAGACTAGGCTTGCCCAAGTGCTTTAACCTTTCCTCACAGGCCAGCTTTCTAAATCTTCCATATTTGTTGTTGCTCTCCTCTGGACTCCCTTCTGTTTGTCCACATCTTGTCTCAAGAGAACATGCCAACTTAAGAACATAAAAACAGCCATTCTAGGTCAGACCAAAGGTCCATGAAGCCCAGAGTCCTGTCTTCAGACAGTGGTCAGAGCCAGGTGGCTCAGAGCTGGACATAATGCTCCAGCTGAGACCCACCAGTGTTGAATAGAGCCAGACAGTGTCTTAAATACTTGCCTATTACTACACCCCAGAAAGTTCATAGACTTTCTTGCAACTGTTCCATAGAACCATAGAGCTGAAAGAGACCTCAGGAGGTCATCAAGTCCAGCCCCCTGCTCTAGGCAGGACCAGTCCCAACTAGATCAACCCAGTCAGGGCTTTGTCAAGCCGAGACTGAAACACCTCTCGGGATGGAGACTCCACTACTTCCCTAGGTAACCCATTCCAGTGTTTCACCACTCTCCTAGTGAAATAGTGTTTCCTAATGTCCAACCTGGACCTCTCCCACCACAACTTAAGACCATTGCTCCTTGTTCTACCATCCGTCACTACTGAGAACAGCCTTTCTCCATCCTCTTTGGAACCTCCCTTCAGGAAGTTGAAGGCTGCTATCAAATCCCCCCTCATGCTTCGCTTCTGCAGACTAAGCAGACCCAACTCCCTCAGCCTCTCCTCATAGGTCATATGCTCCAGCCCCCTAATCATTTTGGTTGCCCTCCACTGGACCCTCTCCAATGTGTCCACATCCTTTTTGTAGTGCGGGGCCCAGAACTGGACACAATACTCCAGATGTGGCCTTACCAGAGCCGAATAAAGGGGAATAATGACATCTCTGGATCTGCTGGCAATGCTCCTCTTAATGCAACGTAATATGCCATTAGCCTTCTTGGCTACAAGGGCATACTGTTGACTCATATCCAGCTTCTCATCCCCCAGGTCCTTTTCTGCAGAACTACTACTTAGCTGGTTGGTCCCCAGCCTGTAACAATGCTTGGGATTCTTCCGTCCCAAATGCAGGACTCTGCACTTGTCCTTGTTGAACCTCATCAGATTTCTTGTGGCCCAATCCTCCAATTTGTCTAAGTCACTCTGGACTCTATCTCTGCCCTCCAGCGTATCTACCTGTCCCCCTAGCTTAGTGTCATCTGCAAACTTGCTGAGGGTGCAATCCATCCCCTCATCCAGGTCATTAATAAAGATATTGAACAAAACCGGTCCCAGAACCGAACCTTGGGGCACTCCGCTAGAAACCGACCGCCATCCTGACATCGAGCCGTTGATCACTACCTGCTGGGCCCGGCCTTCTAGCCAGCTTTCTATCCATCTTACCATCCATTTATCCAATCCACATTCCCTTAACTTGCTGGCAAGAATATTGTGGGAGACCGTATCAAAAGCCTTGCTAAAGTCAAGGTAGATCACATCCACTGACTTTCCCACGTCCACAAAGCCAGTTACCTCATCATAGAAGCTAATCAGATTGGTCAGGCACGACTTGCCCTTTGTGAATCCATGCTGACTATTCCTAATCACTTTCCTCTCCTCCAAGTGCCTCAAAATGGATTCCTTAAAGATCAATTCCATGATTTTTCCAGGAACCGAGGTAAGACTGACCGGCCTATAGTTCCCTGGATCGTCCTTCTTCCCTTTTTTGAAGATGGGCACTACATTTGCCTTTTTCCAATCATCCAGGATCTCTCCTGATCTCCACAACTTTTAAAAGATAATGGCCAAAGGCTCCTCGATGACATTTGCCAACTCCCTCAGTACCCTCGGATGCATTAAGTCCAGACCCATGGATTTGTGTACGTTTAGCTTTTCTAAATAGTTCCTAACCTGTTCTTTACCCACTAAGGGCTGTCCATCTTCATCCCATCTTGCGTCACTTAGTGCATTAGTCCGGGAGCCCACCTTGTCCGTGAATACAGAGGCAAAGAAAGCATTGAGTACTTCAGCTTTCCCCACATCATCTGTCACTAGGTTACCTCCTTCATCCCGTAGGGGCCGCACACCCTCTCTGATCACCTTCTTCTTGTTAACATGCCTGTAGAAACCTTTCTTGTTATCCTTCACATCCTTAGCCAGTCGCAATTCCATTTGCGCTTTCGCCTTCCTGATAACTCCCCGGCATTCTCAAGCTATACATTTAAACCCCTCCCTGGTCATTTGTCCAAGTTTCCACTTTTTGTAAGCTTCCTTTTTGTGCTTAAGTTCATGAAGGATTTCCCCCGTAAGCCAATCCGGTCTCCTACCATTTTTGCCTCTCTTGCTACGTGTCAGGATGGTTTCTTTCTGTGCCTTCAGTAAGGCTTCTTTAAAATACTGCCAGCTGTCCTGGACTCCTTTCCCCTTCATGTTAGCATCCCCGGGGATTCTGCCCATCAGGTCTCTGAGGAAGTCAAAATCTGCTTTTCTGAAGTCCAAGGTGTGTATTTTACTACTCTCTTTTCTTCCTTTGGCCAGGATCCTGAAATCTACCATCTCATGATCACTGCTTCCCAGGTTGTCACCCACCTCTACTTCCCCTATTAGTTCCTCCCTGTTTGTGAGCAGAAGGTCAAGCTGCGCACGGCCCCTGGTCGGATCCTTCAGCACTTGTACCAAGAAGTTATCCCCAACATTCTCCAAAAACTTCCTGGATTGCCTGTGTACTGCCGTATTGGTTTCCCAACAGATGTCAGGGTGATTAAAGTCCCCTACAAGAACCAGGGCCTGCGATCTGGAAGCTTCTCTCGGTTGTCCGAAGAAAGCCTCATCTACCTCATCCACCTGATTCGGTGGCCTGTAGTAGACACCAACCACAACATCACTGCTGTTGTTTGCACCTCTAAACTTGACCCATAGACTCTCAACAGGTTTTTCTCTATATATATACTGGAGTTCAGAGCAATCATAGTGCTCTCTTACATACAGTGCAACTCCTCCTCCTTTTCTCCCCTGCCTGTTCGTCCTGAACAGTCTATACCCTTCCATGACAGCGCTCCAGTCATGCGAGTCATCCCACCAAGTCTCTGTTATCCCAATTAAATCATATTTCTTGGACTGGGCCAGGGCCTCCAGTTCTTCCTGTCTGCTGCCCAGGCTTCTCGCATTAATGTACAAACACCTCAGACAACCAGTTGATCGCCCCATCTTCACCATTCGAATCAGGGGTCCTCCTTTCTTGCTCGTTCCTCTTTGCATTCCTTCCTGGTATCCGACTTTCCCACTCCCCTCAGGGTGTTGGTCACCGTCCCCCGATGAACCTAGTTTAAAGCCTCCTCACTAGGTTTGCAAGCCTGCCCGCGAAGATGCTCCTTCCTCTCTTCGTTAGGTGGATCCCATCTCTTCCTAACAATCCGTGTGCCCGGAACAGAGTCCCATGGTCGAAGAAACCAAAGCCCTCTCTGCGACACCACCTGCGCAACCACGCATTTACTTCCTCAATTCAACGATCCCTGCCCAGTCCTTTCCCTTCAACAGGGAGGATGGACGAGAACACCACTTGCGCTCCGAATTCTTGGGTCCTTCTTCCCAGTGCTACATAATCCGCAGTAACCCACTCAAGGTCATTCTTGGCCGTATCGTTAGTTCCCACGTGGAGAAGCAGGAAGGGGTAGCGATCCGCAGGTTTGATCAGCTTGGTAAGCCTCTCAGTCACATCCTGAATTTGAGCTCCCAGTAAGCAGCACACCTCTCGAGATTCCAGGTCCGGACGGCAGATGGATGGCTCAGTCCCTCTTCAGAGGGAGTCCCCGACCACCACCACCCGTCGTCTTCTTTTGGGGGTGGTGGTCGTGGAACCCCCATTCCTAGGACTACGCATCCCATGCCTTCCAGTAGATGGTGTTCCCTTCCCATTTCTTCCTTGTGAGGTCCCTTCCAAAGCATTCACCACTTCAGAGCCTGTGGAGAGAGTCTGAAAGCGATTACTTACCTCTATAGCACAGGGTGACTGTTGGCCTATATACAATTGGTAATTTACTGTAACCCCCAAATTCCTTTCAGAAGTGCTACCACCTACCCAGTTATTCCCCATTGCCTGGTCATGCATTTGTTGCATTTCTCCTTCCTAATTGAAGGCTTTGCACTTAATTTTATAACATTCCATCATTTTCATTTTAAGACAATTCCCTAGTTTGTTGAGGTCATTTTGAATTTTAATTCTGCCTTCCGAAGCACTTGCAACCCCCTCCCCCCCTCCCCCCGCCAGTTGGTGTCATCTGCAAATTTTATAAGAACACTCTCCATTCCAAGTCAGTAATTTCATCTAGATCACATTTGAAACTAGCAATTAATACACTGTGATATTAGTAGTTACTAGCCAATCACATACTGTGGCACTGGCATTACTGCATATTTGTTCAGCATGAATCATTGTAGAAGGCTCCCAAATTAAGGACTGTCCTGCCTCAGCAGCCAGAAACAAACACATGGGGAGCCCCCAGAGCAGATGTGAGCAGAGGTACAGGTGGTACCCTGGATGTGACGGGTGTGGGTGTACCCCAGGATGGGATTAAGTGAATTGCAACCACATTAAGTACATTCAGCTGCAATGAACAATTAAACTAAAACACCACCTAGTTAAGGGTTGACAGGAAAGCAGGCTTTTAGATGCACGGTCAAAATCTAGCTGGCAGTTTCTGCTCATCAGTATTGGAAAATGGGAGAAAAAAGTAAATAACTGAGAATGAAAGAGCAGGGCTGTCCTGGGAAGGACGCAGGGCCTGGGGCAATCCGTTCCAGTGCCCCAGATGCAAGGGCTGTGGAACCCCTCCCCCTTGCTGCAGGCCCTACCCCTCCCTGCCCCCCCTCCACCCCTCACCCAAGCTCTGCCTCTGCTCTGCCCCCGCCCCCTCACCCACCTCTTTGCTGGGCGCTCGGCTTCCCACCGCTGCTGAGAAACCATACACAGTGGGCCAGGAGAGGGCAGCGGGGCAGAGAGGAGCAAGCTGCCCGGCCACTCCTGCTCCTGCCACCCGCATGGTGAGTGGGGACAAAGGGGGGAGACAAACGCTGCTGCCACCCAATGCCAGGCCCCCGTAATTCCCTGTACCCTCCCCTCCACAGGACAGTTGGGGAAGCCCCAAAAGCACGGGGCCTGGGGCACCTGCTCCAATTCTGTGAAAGAAAGTAGGTGGCTGGAATCCTTGAGTCTAGATCAGGGGTCACCAACCAGTCGATGGGGATCTACTGGTAGTTCTTGGAACCTCTGACAGGGGATCCTGACTGGTTTGGCCAAGAGGCTGTCAAGTGCCGGCACTTCAGCTGCCCTCCCACCACTGCTGCACATCACCTGCCCTTTGCCTTGGAATTGTCCCCTCAGGAGCCTCCTGTTTGCTGGGCAGGGCAGGTGAGGGAGAGGAGGGCACTGATATCAAGGTACCCCACCCCCTCCAACTCTGTATCCTGTCTCCACAGAGCAGAATGGGGGCTCAACAGGACCTGGGAGGGAGTTTGCTGGCTGCTTTTGGGAGTGGTGCAGGGCCAGGGCAGGGGTGAGCCTGCCTTAGCCCCACTGCTCCACCACCCAGGACCCACCTGAGGTCAGCAGAGCCCAGCTGGTGCCCACATCCCAAAACCCCACCCCAGTCATATGAACACCCTCCTGCACCACAAGCCCCTGCCCTAGCCCCGAGCACCCTGGCATTCAAATGCCCTCCCAGAGCATGCACCTAGAACCCCCTCTGACACCCCAACTGCCTGCCCCAAGCTCAGCTCAGAGCCCCTGTCACACTCCAAATCCCTTATTCCAAGACGAGAGCCTGCACCCCAACCCTCTGCCCCTGCTCCGTGAAAGTGAGGGAGGGTGGGGGAGGGAGGGAGGATGGAGTGAGAGGGGCAAGGCCTCAGAGAAGGGTGGGAAGGAGGCGGGGCAAGGGTATTTGGGTCTGCGGTAGATCTTGGATTGCACTTACATTCAAAAAGTGATCTCGTGCTTAAAAAGGTGAGCTCATCGATACGTGCCAGATGTGAGGTAAATATCTGGGATGTTCTAATCAAAACCTATTGCTTGGATCTATGCGGGCATCACTCTAATAAACTGCAGTGTGAGAGCAGACCTGGTGTCTGTGCTGCCAGGGATCTCCAGGGATTTCTGTTGCCCATTGGCTGCCCTTGGTGATGCCTGGCTGACAGGAAGGGGCTGTGACGTGATACCGAATGTGTCGGCCGCTATTCCCAGCCCCTGGTGAACGCTGACGGGAGCCGGCTCTCGGAGGCAGGACCCGTCTCTCGCTGCGTGTCCATGCACAGCAGGGCTCCCTAAATGAGCGGGGTTTGCGGCCAGTGAGTTAGTGCAGCTGGAGGCCTGAGGGTAGTGGGTTTGCAGTCAGTTCTCAGGCTGGCGGTGGTGGGCCCGGCCAGTAGCTCCCAGCGTGCAGCTCTTACCCAAAGCGCCTGGCCCAAGGGGCCCTGGTTGGGGGTGGGGGGCTGATGCTGGCTGGGGTGCGCTAGTCCAGCACTTTGTTGTCGGATCGCGCTCCCCTCCAAGCCACAAGCCTGCTCCCCGCTAGAACTCACGGGAGCTGCTGTGGCCCTGGGCCCTGGCTGGGCCCCAGCTGGGCCCTGGAAGTCAACCCCCCTCGGGAGGCCAGGAGCAAGTATCCATAGAAGCTGAACTCCCATCGTGCCCTCAGGGCTTGAGCCACATGAGCAGAGAGCAGGGACTCAGCCAGCTTCCGCCCTAATTCAGGGCAGGCTTTTTTGCAGTTGCATCCCATTGTGGCCCCTGTGGGACTGGTGATCCGCTCTAAGCCCTGACCCTGTTCAGCAGGGCCCCTGCCTCCCCTTACTCCCTTCCCTTCCTCTGGCATGTGCCTTTTGGCAGAGCCTCGTGTGCAGGGAGCACCACCGTGTGGCCATAGAGCAGGCTGCACTCGGGCAGTGCTGGCTCCCAGACAGCAGCTACAGCAGGACTGTGGCTGTCCTGCCCCCCACCCCTTCCTCCACGTGGTTCCCCAGGACAACCTGGTGGCTCCTAATGGCAGAGTCTGCGTTCGGGCTGGCAGCAAGGAAAGGGCATGACAGTCCCTCTCCTGGGCTATGTCTACATTCGCGGCTTCTTGCGCAAGTATGGCCATTCTTGCGCAAGAATCTGCAGAGCGTCCACACTGCCTGCCCGCTCTTGCGCAAGGAAATTTACAGTAGGGCGTGGTAAGAGAGAGCTTCTTGCGCAAGAGCTACGCTCTTTTTTAACAAGTGTAAGCCCTCTTGCGCAGGAGCTCTTGAGCAAGAGGGCAGTGTGGACGCTCGGCAGGGATTTCTTGTGCAAGAAAGCCCTATGGCTAAAATGGCCATCAGAGCTTTCTTGTGCAAGAGAGCGTCCACACTGCCATGGGCACTCTTGCGCAAAAGCACAGCTCATACATGGCAGTGTGGACATTTTCTTGTGCAAGACTTCTTGCACAAAAACCCTTGCGCAAGATGTTCTTGTGCAAGAAGCCACGAGTGTAGACATAGCCCTGGGGTGGACCCACTTCCCCTATCCAGGCCAAGGGCTAACACCCGCTGTCAGCTGCTCAGACCTTGTCAGGGAGCCCAGAGGCTAGACAGACGAATTTGCTGCCATCTATGCCAGGGGAGGGGAGCCTCGGGGTTTAGAGCAGAACTTGGCAGAGCCGGGATCCCAAGGCAGCAGCGTTACCCTAGTGGGGCCAGCAGGTCAGGGGAGTTTTACTAGCAACTTACCTGGGAGCAGTTAGATCAGTGCCAAGCACCCCTTGAGCATCCCAACCCACCAAGGAGTGATGGCTGGGCCCAGGTGTCTGTAGAACTCTGCAGCCTTGGACTGAATTTTCCTGGCAAGCCCCATGGGCCAAACCTAGCCCCCAAGCCAGTGGAGAAGGAGACGCCTTCTCCACCCCAAAGCAGGCCCCGGCTTGTGTAGCCCATGGAAATTAGCTGAAGAAATTACCATCCCGGTGTCCCGGGGCAGGGGGAGGAGACTGTGCAGCCACAGTCACCACGTCAAAAAGGGGACAAGGCCAACTCCTTCCAAGCATCTTTTATTGCCCTCGTCTGCATTAATTCCCATGTCACAGACACTCAGCACTTCTTAGCGCTCCTCCGCTGGGCTGAGGGAACCGGGAGACACTCTTCAGGACTATAGACAGTTCACATTCCTTCTTTCCTTCCTCCCTCCCTCTCTTCCTTCCTTCCTCTCTTCCTTCTTTCCTTCCTTCCTGCCTTCTGCCCTCCCTCTCTGCCTTCCTTTCTTCCTTCCTTCCTTCCTCCCTCTCTTCCTTCCTTCCTCCTTCCTTTCCTCCCTCTCTCCCTCCTTTCCTCAGCCCTCCCTCCCTCCATCCCTCCTTCCTTCCTTCTGCAGGTGTCTCAGGGGGCTGCAGTCTCTCACTCCTGCCCCAGCCTCCTTCAGCTCCATGCACCCAGAGTGCACATGCAGCTCAATGATTTAACCCTGCCAAACAGGGCCCAGGCCAGGCAGGGGCAGAAGAGAGGGGGCAGCGCCTTGCAGCTTGTGGCCTCTCTCTGAGCCCCTGTCCTGGTGCAGCTGCATGCTCCCAGGATATCACCCCCCCACCCACGCCCCCTCCCCTGCCTCCCCACAGCTGGGCTCGCGAGCAGTGTCAGGATGATGTCACGTAGGCCGTCGCTATGTACTTCCTGTCGTTGCCATAGGTGGATTTGGTCCAGGTGTAGGTCTGGATGTCCAGCTGATGGCCCCCCAGGCTCAGCCGGCACCTGAGGAGGAAAGCCTGTTTCAGCATTGCCTTGCTCTGACTCCATGCCCTCCGGTCCCCGAGCGGCTTGGTGCTCAGGGACTTCATCTGTCCATGCCAGGCAGTGCTGGAGGAACCGCGCCCACCCCAGCAGTGTCCAGAACACATTGGGATTTCCATCTCCCCCGCATCACCTGGGCCAAGCCAAGCCCCTCTAACCTCCCCTTGGCCCATACTCTAGCCAGAACCAGGCTCCCCCTCCTGCTCCCAATACAACCCCATGCTCACGCCACCCTGAGGCCTGCAGACCCCGCAGTGGGCCACATCGATGCTGGGAGAGGGGCTGTGTTTGGTCACAGTGTGGCTCAGGGCTGGACTGCCAGCCAGGAGATGAGAGCGATATGTCACCTGGAACAGGCCCGTGTGCCAACGTCACTGAATTCAGGGCTGAGCAAAGCCTGGGTGAATATCCTCCACCCCGGGCAGCGGGAGAGGGTGCTGCCGGCTACACGGCCTTGCCCTCGGTGGGCAGATGGAGCAACACGGACAGTTTGCGGGACTCTTGTAGCTGGGTCGGTCCAATACAAGAGGTGACCTCGCCCTGCGTGTCTCTGACTGGGACGCGACAGACGTTAGGGACAGGCACAGAACTTACATCTTCCCTGGCCGAGCAATGAAGCACAGTGTGTAGAGGCCAAACTCGAACTCGGGGCTGCAGCCAATGAAGGCAGAGCCCACCTCCTTCAAATAGCCATCCCAGCTGAACTGCATCCCCAGCACGTCAGGGTATGAGGTCCACTAAGGAGAGAGAGAGAGAGAGAGCAAGGGGTCAGAGTGGTGACCCATCCGGGATCACACTCAGAGCGAGGGGGGGCTGTGACCCAGCCAGGGATCCAGGGTCACTCTCAGAGCGAGGGGGGGCTGTGACCCAGCCAGGGATCCGGGGTCACATTCAGAGGGAGGGGGGGCTGTGACCCAGCCAGGGATCCGGGGTCACATTGAGAGCGAGGGGGGGCTGTGACCCAGCCAGGGATCTGGGGTCACATTCAGAGCAAGGGGGGGCTGTGACCCAGCCAGGGATCCAGGGTCACTCTCAGAGCGAGGCAGGGCTGTGACCCAGCCAGGGATCCAGGGTCACTCTCAGAGCGAGAGGGGGCTGTGACCCAGCCAGGGATCCAGGGTCACTCTCAGAGCGAGGGGGGGCTGTGACCCAGCCAGGGATCTGGGATCACGCTCAGAGTGTTTGGGGGGGAGGGGGGCTGTGACCCAGCCAGGGATCCGGGGTCACATTCAGAGCAAGGGGGGGGCTGTGACCCAGCCAGTGATTGAGGGACGCTCTGTTCTGCACACATATCAGCGCAGGAGACATTAACACGCAGACAATTAATGCTTCCCCTTGGCTGCCCTTCCACTCCGGATCCCATCTCCCCCTTGCTCAGCCCTCGCTCTCCCGGCAGGAGAATGCACCCAAGGGAGCATCCCCGTGTGACCCTCAGGCTGGGGTCCAAGGGGCCATTGCTGATACTGGCAGGGACCCTCCAGGGAACCCAGGAGAGCGAGGGCTCAGCTGCCCTGCCATCCCAGAGGGCTTCACTGCTTTGACGGGCCTCTCCGTCCCCGTGCGGGCCGCTGGTCAGACTGCCCAGTGCCCGGTTTGCGCTGGCCCGGCGGCAGTACTGACCGGCCCGTTGTAGTTATGGCCGTAGTAGTCGACCAGCCCCTGCTTCTCCAGAAGGTAGAAACGAATCCAGTTGTGGAATCCAGACACTTTTCCTTTTTTAACTTCCCCTAAAGAGGAGGGGAATGGTCGCTGGGCACTGCACCCCGGGGAGGGGCCAAGCGCCCCTGGCCCTGCCCGCACTGTGCCTGCACCGCTCGCTGTGCACATGCATCCCCCCAGAGGGGAAAGGGCTTCCTCTGCCTTCGGCCAGCCCCCTGGGTGCAGTCTGCTCAGCAGCGGTGGCTTAGCCATGCCCAGGGGCCCAGCCAATTGGGGGACCCCCAAAATGGGCACCCGTGTGCCCCAACATGCTCTGCCTGCTCAGCACACCAGCTGGGGAGCAGGGTTGGGGTGCAGGCGGGTGGCTGAGGAAATACAGGGGAAGGGATGGAGAATGGCCCAGGGCCCATAACACAGGAGGGTCCATCCCTCCTGCTCAGCACATGCTTGGCCCTGCCCATCATCCCAGCCAGCCTCTGCTACATGGGCAGTGGGTATCACAGGCCAGGGGAGGCTGAGCCTCCTCAGACAGCCCATTGTGGCCCCACCCCTGCTTCCCGTTTCCTTCCCACTCTTTCCCCATGGTCTGGGCTGGCGCTGGCACTGGGGCTGGGCAGGCCGGCCTGTAGTCTGGACTCTGGGTGGCTGGGGCTGGTGTTTGAGCTGCCCAGGGCTGGAGGTGCTGCGGGGCCGTGCTGCCTGCTGGCCCAGCACTCATGGGCTGTGTGTACTGAGGGAGGGGGCGTTGGGCCCACACCACCTGCCTGGTGCTCTGGGCTCTGTGGGGCTGACACCGCGCCCGCCACCCATGCCCAGTACTCCAAGGCTGGAAGCACTCAGGAGACCAGGGACTGGAGGGCAGGCAGCTACACTGGGGATGCTCTGGACTCGGGGGGGGGGGGGAAGGGGCAGGGCCTCGGGCAGAAAGGGAGGAGCCAGGGGCTATGAACCCAGCCCGTACTGTACCTGAGAAGACGTGTTCAAAGCCGCTGGAATCCCCCTCACTGTTGCCTCTGGAATAAAGGCCAAACCACATCTTGTCCAGGTCACTGACAAACTCCTCCTGGGTGCTGTAGCGCTCTGGAGATAAAACGGCAGGGAGAGAGCCCCAAACGAGTGAGAGGAGGGAAACCAAACCTCTGAGGAGCACCTGTGGGGCCCCGTGGACCACTGACAGGCCCACTCACCCGTGGCTCTGGAGTGAGGTTTTACTGCATGAGCTGAAAGCCACGAGGCTCTGAGCCAAGGCTGTAGCAGACTCATCAATTGCTAGGCAGTCTAGGCACTACTGGAGTGGGATGGAGCAACACACCCAGCAGGAGTGGGTTACACATGCCCTGGACAGAGCCCCTTCCAATCCCAAAGAGCCAGAGATGAGGCAGAGTGGGCATCCCGGGGGTTACAGTGGGCCCTGAGCCTGCCAGGCAGGACTCTGGGTGCTCAGCCAGTGCCCATGCCCCTCCTGCTATGTGTTAATCTGGGACGCAGCATGAAGGTGCAGGGACCCATCCAGGTGCACAGCTGCTCCGGTTTCTAAGTCACAGTGCTGGAGAGCTGCTGTGTGGCCTGCCCTGGAGAGCTGCTGTGTGCCCTGGAACAGCAGGAGCAATGCACCCCAGGCAGCGGGACTGACCCCTCCGGGACCATTCAGACCCTGGCTTCACTGGAAGTAGCAGCAGGAGCTGCCTGCCGTGGGGGAGTGTCCTCTCTTGGCCCCTGGCACTTGGAGGAACAGGAGACACCTGCTGCTGGCAGCCCCTGGGGTTGGCCCCTGCTGTGCTGGTCACGCTCTAAAAGCGGGTTGGACCCAGACAGGGTCAGGATTCGCATGTAACACATTTCTCAGTGGCTTAGAGGGCGTCTTGCTTATTTTAGCTTAGTAGCCCACGTTGATCCAGCTGTTTTCACTTGCACCCGCTTCAGTCTCCTTTTCTCCTTACTAAAAAACACCTTCGTTTGTTACCAGGCCCAGTGTAAAGAACTGTTACCACTGGGCATCTCTCTCCCTGATAAAGGGAACCGACTTTACAAGCTGTCTCATAAGCTTGTACCTGGAACAAGATGGACTTGCTCCCAGGGTGGGTGGGACTGAAACCCCCAACACTGTACTCCAAAGGCAGCATGGGTGAGACTCAAACCCCCACCCTGTACTCCAAAGGCCACTGCCCTAGCCCTAGGTAACTCCAGAGCCCACCCTGCATAGTTAGTTTCAGAGGGTCCCTTATCCTGCTATCCTAATGTGATAGCCAGCTCCATCCTTTGGGGGTTGTGCTCCTGGGTGCTGAGCCCTTAAAGCTGAGCCCTCCCAGAGCAGAGTCTGTTACTTTCCTGGGAGGCAGTAACCCCAACTCTGGGAGACCAGAGCTTCTGGCCCAGCAGGGCAGGGTGGTGGGGAGCCCAGAGGGCAGGAAGGAGGACATCAGTGGCTTGATCAGCTCCCCAGGGGACAACCCCAGGGGACTTCTGTGATCCAACCCATCACACTCGTGTTCTCGGGGTAACACAGCTACAGTCTGAGCAACACACTCAACGGGAAGGCGGGTGACCCGGCCAGCTCTTGCTCAGCAGGTGCTGGCACGTGGGTGCTGGCTGCCCAGTGCTATTCTGGCACAGCACAGGGCCACTTACTTTTCTTGTGCAGGAAACTGTAAAGCGTTTTCATGAGCTCAGTTTTCATGACCTCCCTCAGGAAGTTCTCCTGCTCCTTCCGCTCCTCGGCACTGACAGATTCCCCCCGGCCCGTCATCCTCTGGTAATTGTCCAGCAGCCTGATGAAGCTGGCGTAGGTGGGTTTGGAGAAGAGCTTCTCGTTGACATATGTGTAGAGTCTGCAATGGAGAGATCATTGGCTGCTGCGGGAAACCAGGGACCAGGGACTCCCGGGGCCCAGCACGAGGTGCCCTTAAGGGCCTGGACTGCCAGAGTCAGTGTGCTCGGCACATCCTGAGGATCAGGTCTCGGGGCCAGGGAGCAAAATCACTGGGCACTTTTGAAAATGTAGGCCTAAGATCTTTGAAATGCCCGCCTGCCCCCCCCCCACACACACACTTCCCAGTCAGCCCCTCCCCCCCGATCCCAGCTGGGGCCCGCCACCCCAGCCATCAGAAGGCTTCTCCCTGCTCCCTCCCACCTCCAGGAACTCACATTCGCTGACACTGTCCACAGCCCTTCAGCCCATCACCTCTCAAGCAGGCCTCCGGCTTGGAGCCCCACAAGGCACTGGGCCACACTCCACCCCCCTTGGAGCTGGGGGGCTGGGACCAGGCCCCCTCCCCCAAGGCAATGGTGAGCGCCCACCACACTCACGGCTCAGGAGCATGATCCTCCTTGGCGCGGGTCTCGGCGGAGGAGGAGAGGTACTGCGGGTTGATGGAGATGTCGGACTTCCGGGCTTTGTTGACGTCTGCCTTGTACAGCTGCTCAGAGATGCTCAGGAGCTCCTCGTTGGTGATGGAATTGTGGCTGCTGGAGAATCCCTCTGCAGGGGCCAGGGCCAGTGCACAAGCAGGAGTGGGTGTGAAGAGCCAGGCCTGGGAGCTTACCCTTCTGGGGGGTGGGGGGCGGCTGTGTGCCCCACTGTCCACAGTTTCAGAGACTCACATGCCCCACACCAGGGGGCATTTCGCCTTCCCCCCAACACAGAGCTGCAGGGGCTGGGGCAGGGCTATTGAAAGCCACCGCAATGCTAGGGAGAGGGAGAGCTGAGGCTTCGAAGCAGGGGAGCCCCAAAGCTTCAGCATGACCTCACTGCTGGGGTGGAAGTCGGGAAATCCAGAGCTGAGCATCCCCCAAGGGGGCCAGGTTTGCAACTAAGAGAAATTCCCTGCAGACAAGGCCTCCCAACCCTGGCAACCAGTGAGTCGGCAGGGAAGGGCCCCAGTTATCTAGGGCGGGAGCAATCCCTACACAAGCCCCTCCCCCTGGCATCTTGGCACCGGCAAGAACAATGCTACTAGCTGCAGCACTTTCACCAGCAGACTCCCAGTGTTTGTTGCTTGCATCAAGCTCTGGCTCCTGGAGTCATGTGATGATGGGGAGGTGACAGCTGATAGTCCCAGACCGCTCAAGCGTGAGTGGCCAGCCCAAGTTGCTACCATTGGCCCCAGCAGTCATGCTGCTATTTTTGAGCATCCACTTCAGCAGTGTCTCTGCTTCTGTGTCTACCTGGGCTGCAAGGCGGAGACAGACGCGACAGGTCTAAAAGGACCACTGTGATCAGCCAGTGTGACCTGTACACAACACAGGCCAAAGACCTTCCCTGAGTCAGTTCCTTTCTGGACCAGAGCAGATCTTGCAGCTCAGGGCTTTCCAGCCGTTTCACTGTGGTCCCCTGAAAGATTTCCAGTGGAGGTGGGGAGGACCCCTTTGAAAATCTTAGGCCTAGTCCCAGGGTCCACAGAGCAGGGGTGAAAACCACTGTACCAGTGAAAGTATGCAGTCTTGATTGGAAAATGGCCAGTGTCGGGGTATCTACCACCTCCCTTGGTAAATTATTACAAAGTTGAATTGCCCTCACTTTTAAACATGCACCTTATTTATCTGCATTTGTCTAACTTCAACATCCAGCCCGGGATTGTATCAACCCTTTGTCCGTTACACTGACACGCCCGTTATTAAAGAGCTGTGCCTGGGTAGTTACCTGTGGACTTGAATCAACTCACCCCTTGACCTCTCTCTGTTAAGCTAAAGCGACTGAGACCTTGAGTCTCCCACTCCAAGGCAGCTTTTCCAATCCCTTGGTCATTCTCGTGGCTCTTCTCTGAACCCTCCACTTTATTAACATCCCTGTTGAATTGTGGGCACCAGAACTGGGCACAGGATTCCAGCAGCAGCCATGGCAGCGCCACACAGGTACAACGACCTCGCTGCTCCTCGGCGAGGTTCCCACTCGGTCATCCCAGAAGCGTGTTAGCCCCAGTCTCACACGGGGAGCTCATATTTAGCTGATTATCCACCAGGACTCCCACATCTTTCTGAGTCCCTACTTCCTAGGCCTGCGTCCCCTTCCTGTGAGTGTGGCTGCGTTCTTTGCTCCAGGACAGGGCGATAGCGACTGATCTTCCTCCCATACTGCACAGCACCGTCTGCCTGCACTGTGTGCAGAAGCGGGTCAGTGCTTCAAATGCCACTTGCGCTCCTCTGTGCAGGCAAGGAGAGGGCCTGTTCTCACTCAGATAGGCAGGGAGGGGCCCCGGATGCATCCGCTCCTCTCTGATGGAGGAACAAAGAGCACCTGTCACACTGGCAGGATGGGCTCTGGGTGGGAAGCAGGACTCCGAAAGGACTAGGGATGTAACTAGTTAACTGGTTAACCAGCAGTCTGGCTGGGCTGGAACAGCGCCCGCGCTGCAGGTGGGGGGCTGTTCGGATGTAACTAGTTAACTGGTTAACCGGGGCCTGGCTGGGCTGGAACAGCGCCCGCGCTGCAGGTGGGGGGCTGTTCAGATGTAACTAGTTAACTGGTTAACCGGGGCCTGGCTGGGCTGGAACAGCGCCCGCGCTGCAGGTGGGGGGCTGTTCAGATGTAACTAGTTAACTGGTTAACCGGGGCCTGGCTGGGCTGGAACAGCGCCCGCCCTGCAGGTGGGGGGCTGTTCAGATGTAACTAGTTAACTGGTTAACCGGGGCCTGGCTGGGCTGGAACAGCGCCTGCGCTGCAGGTGGGGACTGTTCCAGCTTGGCTGGGCCCCTCGCTCGTGGGATCTCGGTTGAGCGGTTAAACAGAACGATTAACCAGTACACTAATTAAATGGGATTTTACAGCCCTGAAAGGGACTTGGGGCTGATGATGGAAACCAACTCAACATGAGGTGCCAGCGTGGCTGCTTCTGGGAGTGTGAGCACAGGGCTCGGCCATATCACCGGGAATAGCGAGTCTGAGCAGGGAGTGCTGTGACGTAGTGTGGGTACCTTGCTGGTTGCTATGCTGGGCGGTGGGCTGTGAGTGACCCCCGCTGACGGCTGTTTGTACAAAGCACGGCCCAGCAGGACAGGGGATGAGTCATTATGCAAGGGTCTCTCAACTGGTCCAACCAGTTACTTCCCAGGGAGAGAAACAAAGGAAGGGGGCGAGGCCAGGCCCGGCAAGGGGGACAGGGCTAGAAGAGAGGGGCAGTTTCTGTCTGGGATCATGGAGGAGACGGCCTAGGGAAAGGGGCTGGAATTTAGGAGCCCAGTCTCCCCCATCTCAAGGGGGGCTGAGGCATCCTAGGCCCAGTTCCTGTAACCAGATGACATCTGTGCTGTGCTGTATCCTGGAGAAGCAATAAACTCCCTCTATTCTACTGGCTGGTGGAGTCTGTCCGTGCCATTACAGGGGTGCAGGAGTCGGGGGACCCCGACGCGCCGCCACAAGTGCATACAGCATCGGCGAGACTGACCCTGGATGCTGGGCCCGCCTTTCCAAAAGAAGCTGAATGACAAAGCGGAAAGGGGTCAGAGAAAAGCCCCAGGAATGACTCTTAGTGTGGAACCCCAGACCGAAGGAATTCCATCTGTTTAGCTTATCCAAGAGCAAGTGATGCGGTGTTTGGGCCAGGTCTGTAGTACCCAGTGGGGAGAAGGTTTCTGGCAGCAGATGCTTTCTGAATGGGAGACAACGGCAGAATGAAATCCAGTGGCCACAGCTGAAGTGGAAGAGTTCCCCATTGGAGCAGCTCACCCAAGAGCTGGAGGGCGTCTCTGTCTCTATGGGTATGTCTAGACTACATGCCTCTGCTGACAGAGGCATGTAAATTAGGCTACCCGACATAGTCAGTGAAGCGGGGATTTAAATATCCCCCGCTTCATTAAAATAAAAATGGCTGCCACGCTGTGCTGGCTCAGCTGATCGTTGGCACAGCACGGCAGTCAAGACGTGGGTTGGTCGACAGGGAACGCTTTTGTTGACTGCTCCCTTATGCCTCATGAAACGAGGTTTACAGGAGCGGTCGACAAAGGCGTTCCCTGTCGACCAATCCACGTCTTGACTGCCATGCTGTGCTGACGATCAGCTGAGCCGGCACAGCGCGGCGGCCATTTTTATTTTAATGAAGCGGGGGATATTTAAATCCCCGCTTCACTGACTATGTTGGGTAGTCTAATTTACATGCCTCTGTCGGCAGAGGCACGTAGTCTAGATATACCCTTGGAGTCCTTAAATCTCCTTCAGAAGGATGTGCCCTAGCCCAATCACAGACTATCACTACACCGCTGACTGCTGGGCCCATGCAAGGACCCTGGAGAATTCTCTGGCTTGTACTTTTCAGGACCTTGGACTGGAGTCAACATGAGTTTAAAATTCCATTACTCTCTGATGCCATAGGCCTGTGGGGATCCGGAGGTTTTTTGACACTGTCTGGATCTTCTAGCCCCTTTCATCTGCACCTTATTACAACTTATACCTCCAAGTTCTGACCTGCACTGACCTCTGTGGCACACAGCCCTACCACTGTGCTGCCACGGGCTGCTAACTACACTTCACTGCCTTACTTACAATAAGATGCTGACTCGTGAGAGTCACAGCTTTGGAAACCCATGGACTTTGTCCTGGTAAGAAATGCAGAAGAGCAACAGCACAGGTGCAGAGCCTGGGATGCAGGGAAGCGGAGGCAGGGACTGGCTGGAATAAGACCTCAGGTCACACACGTTGCTAGCGACAAGGGTAGCTACTCACCGCTGGAGTGGGCAGGCCTGGATGCAGTGTCCTTCTGTCTCCCATCTACATTCAGTGGAAAGAAAACAGAAACCAAACGATCCCTCTGTAGACAGTCCCAGACACAGGGTCCCGGGTTGTGGGGACTCCAGGGGACTTACACTGAGGCTGCGTCTAGACTGGCATGATTTTGCGCAAATACTTTTAACGGAAAAGTTTTTCCGTTAAAAGTATTTGCACAGGAGAGTGTCTATACTGGCATGTGCCTTTGCGCAAAAGATTTGCTTTTGCGCAAAAGCATCCGTGCACAGTATAGACACTCTCTTGTGCAAGAAAGCTCCGATGGCCATTTTAGCCATCGGGCTTTCTTGCGCAAGAAATTAACGTTCCTGTCTACACTGGCCCTCTTGCGCAAGTATTCTTGCGCAAGAGGGCTTATGCCTGAGCGGGAGCATCAAAGTATTTGCGCAAGAAGCACTGATTTTGTACATTACAAAGTCAGTATTCTTGCGCAAATTCTCGCAGCCAGTGTAGACAGGTGGCAAGTTGACAGGGTGCCAGTCTAGACGCACCCTGAAGGTGTTATTAAGAGAAACTGAGCATCGCAGTCCCTGCCTGTTGTCTACTCACTAAAGTGTTGTCTACTCATTAAAAGACAGCATCACACACAGGCTCGCACGCACACAAACGCACACACACAATTTTCATACTCAAGGGCACGTCCAAGCACCCACCCCCACAAACACGAGTGCCCACAGCCAGTGCCTTGCTTTGCCGGGTGGGTCTGCGCGTTCTGTTTGGGGCCAATAACCATGAGAATTCCCCCGACCAAGACCCATCCCCACAATGGATACTGACGGATGGAGTGGGAGAGCGACAGCCGGGCAGAGAAGCAGACCAGAGCCCAGCCCCAAGGGCCCCCGAGGTTGCTCACCCTTGCTGCAGTGCACATGGTAGTCTTCACAGCAGTTGCGATATTTTTCACACTTGGTATTACAATGACACTCATCCTCCCTGTTGTATCGCTCGTGGCAGCGCCCCCTGCAGGAGTCGGCATCAGTGTACAAGCCTGGGGCAAAGGGAAATCAAAGCTTTGGCTGAAAAGGCAGCGTGGGCTAGTCCTGTGGGAATCCCACTGCTGCTCCGATCAACATGGGCCCGGATCCGCACTGCAGCAGCTGCCCAGGCCACATACTCCAGAGGATGGTGCAGAAGGGTGGAGGTTCCGTTCCACGACCAGTGACTGGAGCCGCTGCGTCATGTGCACAGATGCCGCAGCGTGAGCCCCTGGAGAGGCTGTCCTGGCCCAGGCCGGGAGCAGGGTGTTGATCGCACTCAGGAAGCCATGGGGCAGAGGTGAGTAGCGATGGTTTCGCCCTGCCACATTTGGCTCCCAGCTGGAGTTCACTGGCCTTGAGAGGTGATTGGATTGGACGGGGCGGTTCTGTTGGTGGCAGAGGCTGCAGCTCACCCTGCGCAGAGCACGCAGCGAGTCCCCCTGTGCTGGGACCTGCCCATCAGGCTGTGCTGAGCGATGAGACAGGCTCAGGGGTTGCTGGGTGGTGCCATGGCCTGGCCAGTGCTGGAGCTCAAGGTGGCTGGTCCCTCTGGCCCTGTCTGGCCTTGCACTAGGAGGCTCAGTGAAGGAGGAAGTCAGCACGAGGCCTAGGTGGCTGGTAAGCCCCATATGACCCTGTTTCATAGCTCCTGTCATTCCAAAGCCAGGAGGGACCGTTGTGACCATCTGACTGAGCCCCATGCTGGCCAGAGAATTCCTGGCCCCCACCCTCCAGCTTGTAAGCGCAGACTTGTCCTGGGGCAAATTTCACCCTGGGACGGGCCAGCAAGGGAGTTAACAGCACGTTGTGTTAATTCCCAGTGTTGTGAATCCTGGACTGCGGTCCCTGGGCATCGATAGTAACTCACCGGCAGAGGTGGGAGGTGCCGGCTCCGTTTCCTCCGTATCCTCAGCCGCTGCAAGAGAGGGAAAGGAAAAGCCATGACAGTCGCTAGTGGGCTCAGTGGGGCTGCACTCGCTCATCTGGGCATGGCTCAGGCATGGCTGTACCAGGCAGTGGGACCTTGCCCCCTGCTCCAAGCAGGAGCACATCACTGTTGGTTTGTACCAGCTACATGTTACTCTTTGCTCGTGGGCCTCCTGCTTAGTGTATGGGGGCCTGGTCCCAAGACTCCACCCATTTCTTGCTCACTTACTCAGGGTGAGTAAATGTCCCTTTAACATGCACCTCTGGGCCCGCTGCAGGTGACCTTTGGGATCATTTGGGGTTAGCCAGAGCCAGTCATATGCATATATTTATATAGACACACACACACACAAGACTTGCACATATTTGGGGTGAAATGCTTGTACAGCGGTTGTGTGTCAGCCTAATGCTGGCCCCACTGCACATGTCTAGACTACATTCCTTTTGCGAAAGAGGAATGTAAATGAAACAAATAAAAAATGCAAATGAAGTGCGGATTTAAATATCCCACACTTCATTTGCATATTTTCATCTGAGTGCTTTTTCACAAAAGCGTTTTTCGAAAGTGAAAGCCCCATCTAGACAGGGTTCTTTTGAAAAAAAAACCCTTTTTCGAAAGAACCCGTACTCCTGAAAAAATGAGGCGTACAGATTCTTTTGAAAAAGGGGTGTTTTTTTCTAAAGAGCCCTGACTAGACTGCGCTTTCACTTTTGGAAACCCCTTTTTTGAAAAAGCGCTCAGATGCAAATATGCAAATGAAGCACGGGATATTTAAATCCGCGCTTCATTTGCACTTTCGATTTGCTTCATTTACATTCCTCTTTCGAAAGAGGAATGTAGTCGAGACACAGCCAAGGAGTCTCCAATCACTAAGGCCTGGTCTACAGGTCAGACGTGTCTATGGAAGTCATTTTTGATTGACTAATAATTGCTGCAGCTACACTACCAGGTCCCTTCTGCTGATCTAAATCCCCTGAAATGTCACCTCGCTACTCCACTTTGTGAGAGGCAAAGCGCTTAATTCAGTGTCGATGGGTCGACAGAGAGACAGTGAGGCCGCAGCGTTGTGTAAGCCAACTGAATTCGCCTGCAGGAGGTGTCTCACAACACTCCACTGTGAGCAGCCGGGGAGCAGCCCCTCCCCTGTTAAAGCCTCAGGAACTCTGGAATTTCCCACAGTCCTGGCATAGGGCGGGACCGTGGGATCTCTTCAGGGCGAATGCTAATTGCCTCCGCTTTCAAGTGCATCTCATAAACTCTGGCACAGCAGGCGAGTCTCCTTGGCTGACCTGTGTCAGGGAAACTACAAGGCGCTCTCGGTGGCTTTGTTGGTTTGTTTTAGAGGCGCAGTCACCAGTGCAGCTAACGGACACTGACCTGCACTCCATGCAGCCCAGCGAGGGAGGAGTGAGCATGCCTGCATGGGCAAAGAGGCCTTTAGTCCACTCGGCTACTCCTGATCCTGCCCATGCCGGACACTGCCTGGTCAGTTCAGAGCAGTGGTGGGCAACCTGCGGCCCACTGGGGCTCCACCTGCAGCCCACAGGCCCCCTGGCTGCCCTCCTCCCCCACACGCCTCTCGCACACTGGGGCGCCAGAGCCCCACTTTCCTGCTCCTCCCCACCCTTCCCAGCACTTTCCGAGGAGCCGTGAATCATCTGATTGGTGCTCCAGCCCCACTCCTCCCCCTCCCTCCCAGAGCTGGAATGCCGTAAATCAGCTGTTTGTGGTGTTCCAGCTCTGGGAGGGAGGGGAAGGAGTGGAGACAGAGATCCAGGTGATTCACGGCTCCTCCGAAAGTGCTGGGAGGGAGGGGGAAGAGCAGGTAAGTGCATGGCTCTGGTGCCGCAGTGCACTCCAGGCACAGAGGGGAGGGGGGCAGGCAGGAGAGCCACAGGCCGCAAATGGAGCCCTAGTGAGCCATGGACTACTGTGGCCCACTGAGGTGAAGGAGGGCCCAGGAGAGGGATCACATGAGGATTACCTGTTCGGTTCCCTTCCTTTGGGGCACCTGGCACTGGCCACTGTTGGAAACAGGACACTGGGCTAGATGGACCTTTGGTCTGACCCAGTCTAGCCGTTCTTATGCTCTTATGTTCTTATGTGACCCACCCACCATTCCTGGTTGCCCATCCCATGGGAGTGTTGTTGGCCTGCAGTGTGACCAGCTCACGCCCCTCACAAGAATCTCTCCACTGCTCCTCTATCAAATTCATGCTCCTTGCCCATACCTGGCAGGCCATCCTGGCTAGCAAACCAGTCCCACCACGAGTCTAGATTCCAAGACCCCACGATCTTCTAGTGTGACCTCCTGGATAAACCAGGCCACAGGACTTTCCCCCAGAATAATCCTCAAGGAACTATTTTGAGGAACAACATCCAAGCTTGACTTTAAACATTTCAGCGATGGCAAAACCACCCTGGCCTGTAAATCGTTCCAATGGTTCATTATTCCCACTGTGAAACGGTTACGCCGTATTTCCAGGAAAGTGGCCACTGGGTCATGGGACTCAGTTTTATTTATTCTTGTTATTTACTACTTGTGGAGAAGTAGCACCTGGGAGCCCCAGTCATGGCCCAGGGCTGCACAAACGCGGAATAACAGGAAGGTTCCTGCTCCAGAGGGATCACAGGCTAGTCCTGGCATGCAGATTATAGCTTGTAACCTCCACTGAAGGACTCAGACTAACACGTGTACAGAGAATTGACCCCTGTGAATCGATCCATGTGCATCCATCCCTAACACCCTCTTCCACTGTCCCTGCTTCTTGTGATACCCCCCTGAGCTGTCTGGGGCAGGGCTCTCACCCAGGCCTTTTCTAGCCCAGGACTGGAAGGGGGGTTCGTTGTCTGGTGGCCACGTTACACCCCCAGCTCAATCAAGCTCCATTTAACAAGCACCTTCTGAAGAGCCAGTCAAGACAAGGGCTGTCAGACTTTGGCCGGAGCTTAACTAGTTGAGCTGAAGCTAGCGGGTAGCAGGGTTTTAGCACCAATGTGCTGCTCAGAGGGCAGCAGCAGACCACACTAGCTAGCAATGCACCTTTCAGTAGTGGCCCACAGAGTCCATGTGCATGGACAGCACCCAGCACCCTGGGCCCCGGTCTAGGCACTACCGCCACAGGCAGCACATGCAATCAGTATTGGGGGGGGGGGGGGGGGATGTGACTTAGCTCTCTCAGGGAGAGCCTCCTTCGATGGAGGCAACTTACCCCATATAAGCTCTGGGCAGGGGTGGCCCTAGACTAGCTGCCAGCAACTGGCGCCCTAGGTGAACCATGCGATCGGCGCCCCCACCTCCAAACCCCTCAATGATACTGCGCCACCATTTGGCGCCCCATTTAACTTGGCGCCCTAGGCGACTGCCTAGTTCGCCTATATAGACGGGCCGCCCCTGGATCTGGGACAGTTAATGTCCAGTCAGCAGCCAGCTGGGTTTCAGCTCCAGAAAACGCTTCATAACACTCACTGCATGCGCTGGGCCTGAGTGTCCCCGGCCAATCAGGCAGCAGAAGCATTTGCATTTACATTACTAGCAGTGAGCTCAGGCCCTTCAATTCAGGACAGACAACCCTGCTCTAGCGGCAGCATCACTCTGACTCTGCACTCCTGCAGCACAGGGCTAAGGACTGCCCATGGCGCTGGAGAAGGGGGAATTGGGCTCCCTACTGTTCTGGGCAGCCAGGTCTGCAGCTTCACAGAGTCTTCCCAGCAGGGATTGCTGCTTGGATTTCCTGTTGTTCGCAGTCACTCCATTCCAGAAATATCCCCGGACATCTCCTGGATTCCAGGTTCTTTAGAAGGTTCCTCCCTGTTATTTTAGACTAGTTACTTATCAACAAGAATAACTTCTGCCCTTGCATTAGTCAGGAACAGTTACAGGGACAGCCAGTAAATCCTCATGTGGCAAAGGCGAATCTCATTGCTCAGGAGCATCGGGAAGGGGAAAGGGTCCTTCTGTGCTGCCACATTGCACAAGTGCCCTCTTTCCTGGGAGTTCAGGAGTGGGCGGGTTTGCCTCCTGCCTAAGGGCTCCTGCACTGGCAGAGGCAGCACCAGGGCTAGCTGGGCCCTGTCTGGTGAATGCCACCTCCTGGACCTGGGAACGTGGATGGGTTGGAAATTTTCCATTGCCATGGATTTGACAAAGGAAGCTGTTTGCAGAAAGCACCTGGAAATTCTGGCTTCTTGCCACAGAACCAAAAACTCAAAAAGAGAAAAATTCAGTGTTTGAGTTTTCAGTTTTTCATTGAAAAGCGGAATTTTTCCAGGCTCTAATGGTGCCTGGTGTGCTGGATCATGAGCCATGCCCTGAAAATCTCCCTGAGCCCCTGTAGTTCTGCTGCCAGCTCCAGGGCAAATGAAGCAACAGCTGCTAAAGCCTGCCCAGGCCTAGGGAGCTCGCCCAAAGACCCTGCAATTCAGCCACTGTGGGAGCAGAGTTGTCACAACACTGCCGAAGAGGGCAGCAGAGCAAGGGGCTGGGCCTCTGCAAAGGGGCTGATTTCAGCCAGACTGAAAAAGGGGACGGCTGCGGGTTGGAAAGGTCAGGTCCTTTGTATCAGGGGACGTAGCTAAAACCCCTCCCAGGCCCAGTCACAGAGTGTGCCTGCTCCCAGCGCCATCAGCTGCTGCACGGATGTGATCATTCATGGATGTGATGCATCAGAACAGGGCAATTTCCTTTTCCATAGCATGTGAGCCTCCTAGTGGTGTTCACTCTGTTCTCTGTCTCGGTGGCTGCGAAAACCAGGCAGAGCCGCAGCCTGCGTGGCGGGGGGAGCGCACAGTGCATGGTTCCTATCCCTGGGTGTTTGGGTCTGGTGATTTCGTCATGTTGCCTTTATTGCGTAAAGAGCAAAAGTCACAAGGGAATTTTTTATTAGCCACTGACGTCACCAGAGTAGCATCAACGCGAGTCACACCCTGCTCCCTCAGTGCTGCCTAGCCATGTGCGGGGCGCAGTAGGGAGATTTGCGAAAGAAGGTGTCTGAGGATCAAATGATCATGGGCCTCCACCCAGCCCTGGGAGAGAATCAGAGAATCCTAGACCTCAGGAGTCATGGAGTTCAACTCCCTGCCCAAAGCAGGACCAACCCTGACTCAATCATCCCATCCAGGGCTTTGTCAAGCCAGGACTTAAAAACCTCTAGGGATGGAGATTCCACCACCTCCCTAGGGAACCCCTCTCCTAGTGCGTCACCCCTCTCCTAGTGAAATAGTTTTTCTTAATATCCAACCTAGACCTCCCCCACTGTAACTTGAGACCATTGCTCCTCCTTCTGCCATCTGCCGCCACTGAGAACAGCCTCTCTCCATCCTCTTTGGAGCTTCCCTTCAAGAAGTTGAAGGCTGTTATCAAATCCGCCCTCACTCTTCTCTTCTGCAGACTAAATAAGCCCAAATCCCTCAGCCTGGCCTCGTAGGTCATGTGCTCCAATACCCTTATCATTTTGGTTGCCCTCCCCTGGACTTTCTCCAGTGTCCCATCTGCTGAGTCCTCTCTGTCGAGCAGCCCTGGAAAGTATCTCACAAACTAGCTCTAAATGAAAAACAAATCAGAGCCCCCCACAGCCTGTCTTGGACAGAAAGCAAAGGGCTACATTTGAAAGGCTGGGGAGTAAAATATTTACAGGCGTGTATCTGCGCGGGGTATAACCTGAGGGGAGGCTGAGCCCAGGGAACTGGAACAATTTGTATGGGGGGGAAGCTGAGAGCCAAGGGGTGTGGCAGGCCCCTAGATCCAGCACTTCTGGCTGTGTCATTACAACACTGCATATAATAGAACAGCCTCCAGTTTCTACCTTATCATGTTCTCTTGTGCTAAGCCCCCAAGGCCTCAACTCCACAAGGAGCTGGAGACTTCCTAGAAGTGCTTGGGGTGACCAGGCCTCTGATATAGGATCCTGTTACCTTCCCATAGGACTCTTACCTTCCCCTTCCCCACTTGTTATCTGGTCACCCCTGAGCTGCTCAGCGTCCCAATGGGAAGAAGCATCAGAACCCTCCATGGCAAAGCCCTGTTGGGAAAAGCCGCTGGCTGTCACGGCAGCATGTGAAGCAAAGCATCTCTACTCACTGCCAGAGGCTACGCTGCAGGCAATTCCTGCTGTGACGAGCAGGATCCAGGTCTTCATCATCACGGAGAAGCAGCAGATGAAGCTCCCAAGATGTCAGTAAGAAGGAGACTCCCAGATTCCCAAGTGCAGATCTGCGGGGCCCTGCTCTCTCTGTGGGCGGCAGAAGGCAGTGCCAGAGGGTGCTGAGGAGGCTTGCTGATCCCTTGTGGGAGGAGAGAGCGAGAGAGCTAGGGACACCTGGTGAGCTGTGCAGAGGAGTGCACCAGCCTTGCCAAAGAAAACCCAATTTTGAAAAGATTTGGCTGCTGTAGGTAGGCAGCAGGCTGGAAATTCCAGCTGAGTCTCTAGCTCTGCCCCACTTGCTGCAACACGCATGTGGCCCCAGGACGCTGAGTGCTCTGGTACTAGAAATCAACCACGGGTGAGACATCCTGGAGTGCCCACTCACTGGGGCGTGTGCTGCTGGCACTCACTGGCCTGGGCCTGGCCCTGCCATCCTGTGGCAGACGGGCTGCAGTGTGTGCTGGCCAGGGGCTAAAGGGGAAACATGCAAATAAAATCACTGCTGCACTCACTGGGCTAGTCACCAGTTCCCCACCCGGCTCCTCAGCCTGGCTTTTGGCACATCCTATGCAATGACCAACACCCCCTGTGGTCTCCCAGGGCCCCAAGGAGAGCCCCATTCCAGCCCCTCCCTTAGAGGTGTCACCCCTTAGAGGTGTCACAGGGCGCTGCCAGAGTTCCCCAGCCGCGTTTCATGCTCCCTGCCCCTTGGGGCCTTCAGTCATGTTACTGCAGAGACGCCGGGAGACGCCCAGCTAGTCCTGCTGGTTTCCAGTCCCAGAACTCATTGTATAAGTTGGGCAGGGCACTGACAAGGACCCAACTCATGGGGGCTGCCAAATGGGATCAAACCAGGGTGCCTCTAGCCCAGTGGCCTGTGGTGCAGACTCTCAGCCTAGTGGCTTCAGAGGAAGGTGCTAGGAGCCCCACTGGGGCAGCCACAGGACAGCCTGCCCTAGGCAAGTTCCCAGTTCCTGACCCCTGCCAGTGACAAGTCGGCCCATGCCCCGGGGGCGGGGGGGGGGAGTTCCAAGCCCTCCCCAGCTTATTTAGGTCATGTCCAGATGATTGGTGCTAGACTGGTGCCCCCAGCTTTGCGACAGTCCCTTTGAGGATCCTCCAAGGGGTCTTCCTCTTCTTCAGCCTCCCCGTCTCCTGCCCTCCTGCCTCATTCCATGAGCTCGGCTCAGTGAGTCCAGCTGAGGCAGATTACTGGTGGAGACATGTCCACTCTTCAGGGATTAGGTCACCTCAGCCAGCATTTGCAGTTACACTCAGTGAGGGCAAAATGGTCGGGACCATTAGTTATCTGGAACGCAGCAGAAGTCATAGAATCATAGAATCCTAGAGCTGGAAGAGACCTCAGGAGGTCATCAAGTCCAGCCCCCTGCCCAAAGTAGGACCAACCCCAACTAAATCAACCCAGCCAGGACTTTGTCAAGCCGAGACTTAAAAACCTCTAGGGATGGAGACTCCGCCACCTCCCTAGGTAACCATTCCAGTGCTTCACCACCCTCCTAGTGAAATAGTTTTTCCTAATTTCCATGTGTTGTATTGGGGGGGAGTAAAAAGCTGATCATGATACCTTAAAAGGGAAAATTGCCTTGGTAACTTTCAGATTCCTGTGGAATTGTGAATTCATACTAAGCTTCTGTGCAGTATTTAACCACTAGCTTCAGTAAGGATGAAATCAATTTTTGCTATGAAATTTATTGCTCCTTCACCAGGATTGTAATAGGCACTTGTGGATGCCAAGGTAGTTTCCTTTCACTTGACCTCACATTTGGCATATCTGTACAAAGCCAGTGGCTTTTCAAAAATCTCCTAAGCCATGGTTTCTGCCTTCCTTCTTAAAGTTTCTAGCCCTCATGGCTGTGGAATCTCCATCCCTTCTTATCACTGTCCTATACCCTTGGTGAAAGGTGTTAAGTAGCATGTTAAGTAATAGATTTCATCTCTTGTTAAACTGTTCATGTGGAGAAAGCAAAATGAAGGAGATGCTGCTCCTGTTTGTCTTGTAGTGAAAGAGGACTGGGCCAAAAGAAAGTCCTTAAGGGTATGTCTACACTAGCCACCCTAGTTCAGACTAGGGTGGCTAATGTAGTCATTCGAACTTGCAAATGAAGCCTGGGATTTAAATATCCCGGGCTTCATTTGCATGTTCCCAGGCGCCGCCATTTTTAAATGCCCGGTAGTTCGGACTCCCTGCCCGCGGCTACATGCGGCACGGGATAGGTAGTTCGAACTAAAGCCCCTAATTTGGACTACCGTTACTCCTCCTGCAATGAGGAGCCCCAGGCAGCTGCAGTATAAACTTATGGGGCCTGCAATGAGGAGTAACGGTAGTCCGAATTAGGGGCTTTAGTTCGAACTACCTAGCCCGTGCCGCGTGTAGCCGCGGGCAGGGAGTCCGAACTACTGGGCATTTAAAAATGGCGGCACCCAGGAACATGCAAATGAAGCCCGGGATATTTAAATCCCGGGCTTCATTTGCAAGTTCGAATGACTACATTAGCCACCCTAGTCCGAACTAGGGTGGCTAGTGTAGACATACCCTAGGTTAGCAGAGAAATGGAGATTAAAGCAGAGCCTAATTCCTCTCTGGTTAGGCAGAGCCCAGCAAAGCTGTAGTGAACTCCATCGTGCAAGCTTTGTCTCTCTGGCTGACCTCCTTGGTCAGGTCCCAGGGGACAGCCCGGACTAACTTTTGGAAACATCCGACGAGGACAAGGCCCTATAAGTTTATAGTGCAGCTGCCTGGGGCTCTACCAGTGTGACCCCACTGCAAATGATAAACTAGAAACTGACTTTAAACAGGAGCAAAACTGACACTTCAAAGTCACTTTCACAGCATTGCCAAACCCAAATGGTCGAAAATCATGAGTTAGGCTCACCAAAAGTCATGAGACTGGCTTAAAAATCATGAGATCATGTACAAATAACAGATTTGGTGAGTTTTAATTTGCCTTCCACTTTTGAGTCTTAAGGGTGCACTGGGGTCACATTTTGACACTTTCTCCACAGCCATGAGGGCTAGAAACTTTAAGAAGGAAGACGGAAACCATCACACACCCACTGGACTCCAGGAGCTGGGGCTTCAAGGAAAACAATAATTATCACAAGATGCAAGACAAAATGATGAGCATTGGCAACAATGCTTTTAGCCCTCTTTGAAGCGAACATGGGAAATCTATGGCAGCGGGAAGCCAGCGCTAAAGCCCCTGCATGGCTGGCTCTGCCTGATGGGGGTAGGATGCAGCTTTTGGGGGCGGGGGGGACTTTGCCTGATGGAGGGAGGAAACAGCTTGGGGGAGGGGGCGGTCTTTGCCTGGTGGGGGGAGGAAGCAGCTCTGTGTGCTGCTATTTCCCCTCCCTCCCACCTGGCTGGAGAAACTGCAGCATATGGAAGCTGTGTCCCTGTGCTTCCCTGCAGGCTCCGCCCCACTCCCCATTGCTCCCATTGCCTGGGAATCATGGCCAATGGGAGCAGCAGGGGCAGAGTGCCAGGGAGCAAGACCTGGGTTCTACTCCCCCCCTCTCCCAGACTGCCTGTGGGATCACAGGCCAGGGCCTTAGGGACAGAACTTGAAAGGTTCTAGGCACCCAAAGATGCAGCTTGGCCTTTAGTGGGGTTAACAAGGCACCAAAATCTTCTAGCTGCTTTTGCAAATGCTACTAGGTGTCCACATGCCTTTGCAAATCTGCCCTTAGTCTGTGTGTGCCTCAGTTCCCCGTCCCCCATGCAATGGGATAACGGCTCTGCTTGGCCTTCCCGGGGCTGGGAGGAGACTAGGGTTGCCAGGTGTCCGGTATTCTACTGGACAGTCCAGTTTTTGCACCCTCTGTCCGGTAAAAAAATTCAGAAAATACTGGACATGTGCAATGTCCGGTATTTTCTGTTTTTCCGGCTGGGCACTGGACGGAAGCCTGGTGGGGGCGGAGGGAGTGGCTGGGAGGCAAGGCTGCGATTGGCACTGGGAGCCTGTGGTAGCATGCAAAAGCCTGGTGGGGGCAGGGGGAAGTGGCTGGGAGTCCCAGCCACTTCCCCCGCCCGGCTTCTGCACGCAACCACAGGCTCCCAGCGCCGATCATGGCCCCACCTCCCAGCCAGGAGCCTGTGATTGCGTGCAGAAGCCGGGTGGGGGGAGTGGCTGGGAGTCCCAGGCTGGGAGGGGGGCCGCAATCGGTGCTGGGAGCCTCTGGTTGCGTGCAGAAACCAGGCGGGGCAGGGGGAATGGCTGGGAGGCGGGGCGCAATCGGCGCTGGGAGCCCTCAGCTGATTGCATCTGAGGAGTGACGCCTTGGGGAGGAGGAGAAGCCCCGTCCCTGCTCCTGAGCGCTGTTCAAGCGCGTTGTGGTGCTGTAGTCCAGGAGAGAAGCCCGCAGGTGCTTTGTAGTTGCGTTTAGGTACCTTCCATGGGCTCTCAGCCAAAACTGACTGGGGTGGAATTTCTGCTTCTTCCCACTGGGACCCCAAAGACCTGGCTATGGGGGAGTCACCTTCCTACTCATGGTCACCTCCCCGCCCTGCCCTGCCATTGTGTTGCCGCTGGGTCTGCCTCTCTCTGCTTTGGGTAGCAGGAGGCAGCTTTGCAGAGCAGGCTCTGCTGCCTCCCCCTTTGTTCCCAGCTTGGTGGCTCTTGGTAGTAGCAACACAGGATGTGTGTTTGGTGTGGGTGGGTTTTTTTTCTTTTTGCTCAACAAACTTTTAGCCCGTGTGTTCGGTATTTTTTAGGAGGCCATCTGGCAACCCTAGAGGAGACTGACATAGTGAGGCACTCAGGTACCATGGTGATGGGGCCACAGAAGTACCACAGGGGAAGTAGGAACTTTGTACCACTGCCAGCCCTTCCCTGGGGTATGGCCCCTTCTTTTCTCCCATCCCCCTCACGTCTCCCTCTTTTCTGAATGTAGCCATGACAGTGTGTCTTCTGAGTCCCCAGCGTTCTGTACACACACACACGCACATGCACACGCACTTCCTGTTTTACAGGCTCATCTAAAGACTTCCAGATCCTTCATTTAATTACCAGCCCTTGTGTATCAGAGTCACCCTTCCTTTGTTTATAACCAAACTCCTGAGCACAAGCTGGGAGCAGCACCTCTCCTCGGAGAACTCGGAGAACTCGCATTCCACACTCAGTTCAGAGTTCTGCTTGGGGCTACGACGTAGGCTGAAATGCTATGGCGGGGGGCGGGGGGTGGGGGGGAGCCTCCCTCTCACCCCCTCTAAGTGGTGCACCTGCAGCTGAGGCCTAAAACCTCAGCAGGAGCGGCTCCCCTGGTTTGCCAGCGCCACAGCGACGTTAACTCTGCATCTAGCTGTTAGTTACTGACAATGAGTGTCACTGCCACTAGTGGATGACTTGACCCTGAAGCACCCCCACGTCACCAGGAGCAAAGGAGTGATCGACAGAACTGGAAGAAGTTAAATGGTCTCTTCTGGCCGTGGAATCTATGAATCTATAACACTGGGGAGCCAAGAAAAGACAGTTTACATTTCTCGGGTTACTGGGTTAAGAAGAACACTACAGGGCAGCCTAGTGTTTAATTAACCTGGTGACACGTTAACCCTTCACTAGTGCTAGCTAACTGCTAACAGGGGGAAGAATGCTCAGTTTGCCCAGTGCAGACAAGGCCTTAGCTTCTGTGCAATGTTCTTGGACACCACCCTGTTCCCTTTGCCCCAGGCAACCATCTGTCGCTCTGTTCTCCCAGAGGCTTCCTGCCCCGACATCCTCCGGAATCTCTGCTTGTTTGTGTTTTGTTTTTTGCTCTGCAAGTTCCAGTTCCCTGCTCCCAGCCTCTGGGGCAGTGTTTGTTCCTGTGTCTTGACCTCTGGGGTGGCATTTCCATTTCCAGAAGGATCCCTGTCTGGCTTGAATCACCCCTGGACGTGGCATTAGCCAGACTGGGTTACCCCTTGTCCTCCTGCTTTCCTCTTTGCCCAGGGCTCCTGGGCCCCCAGGCCACGGTGATTGGTCCCGGCAGGAGCATCCCAGTGAAAACCCTGGGGTCTCTTCACTTTGGACCTCTGGCCTTTCTGGTGAACCAGCTCCTGCATCTGAAATTCCCTTAATGCCCCCTGCCAGTTAGGGGCTGAGGGGAAGGGGGGGGGAGAATGGAGTCAGGGGGAGCAGCGGAATCAGGGAGAGGTGGGGAAAGGGGGATGGGCCAGAGGCGAGTGTGGGAGGAGTGGGGAGAAGAGGAGCACTCAGGGGCAGGAGAGAAGGGAGGGGGGAGTGCTGCCCACTCTTACATTTCATCCCTCACGCTCTGCGGCCCCTTCTCCCACCATTGGCAGCGGCCATTGCGCCCTCTCGTGCTGATGGCTGGGAACTGCCTGTCCCCCACCCAAGAGGGAGGAGATGCTTAGGCTGCGAAGGCAACAGGCAGGCCTGGCTCCGGCTCTGCACACTGTTCCAGCACTGGGCTCATTTTGCACTGGCCTGGCACAGCAGCAGTCTGGGGGGATGCCAGCCAAAGGGGGCCGAGCACACGCATTATAAGCCATGAGCTCCGCAGTCAGCGCTGTGCAAGGTGCACTCTCCCCAGGCAGGGCCGGGCCTGTTATGCCCCTCACATGCTCTGCAGCCCATGGGCTGTCTGTGTCTGCCAGCAAAAGGCCAGTTGGGGTCCTTTGCCGGAGCGGGTATTTCTGATTTGTGGATGATGTCTGATGGCAGGTTGCCTGAGGACCCCCAAACTCAGTCCACGAGTCACTAGATAGATCATCAGCTGGCACAAGCTCTCTGCTGCTGCTGGATCGGCCCTGGAAAGGGATGAAAGACTCCACATCCCAGCACCGGCCGCTAGCCCTCCAGTCCCCACTCCACTGCTCTGAAGCCCCTCCAGCTATGTGTGACCAATGGGCCACTCTGAGTAAACCAGTGCAGCTGGCCCAGGGCAGTAGCACTTTGGTTCCAGGCCAGCCGGGCCAGGAACCTCGGAGGGCTGGGGGGCTCCCATTTTCCCACCTCCCAGGAGCCCAGCCCCTTTCTCCCCCCAAATAGTCAGGACCATGGGCTGAGCTGAGGCTGGGAGCAAGGGGCAGGGCTGTGTCACCGAACTGCTCTCCCCACAAGCCGCATCCCTCTTCTGTTAGTGTGCACTCCCCTTGCTGCTTCTTAGGGGATCTCTCTGCCCACCTGTCACTCCCCATGGGCCCTGGCTGGCAGCTAGGCATTGTGGGTGCCCATTTTCGCCCTGCCACCCTCCCTCCCCTGGGTCTGAGCACTGCGATGTGGGCCCATGGAGCGAAGAAGGGGCATGGCAGCTGCAGAGTCGCTTGTGGGGGAGCAGAGCACATTCCCATCCCAGTACCGAGCCATGGCAGGGAGTCGGTCCGAGCCAGGCACCTGGGAGCTGGGCCCTGCTGCCCAGACAGCGGAGCTGGGAGCGGATCAGACTCCACGGTGACACAGCACTCCCTGGGCCTCGGCTTGCCCAATGAGCGGAGCTGGCACAGCTGCCCAGACAGAATAATTGCAAAGTGACTCAACTGGTCTCCAGGACATTTGGGGAACAGACTCATCTGCTGAACATGGGGAGCTCTGGCTATCAACAGAATCAGGAGGGTGAAACACATGTTCCAAGCAGGCCTGGCACCTTCCCCCAGGGGCCCGTTATGATAGACTGCTGTGATTGACTTAAGCTGGCCCGGGCTGGCAGCAGAGGCCGAGGAACCTGACTGTGATGCCCGTATGCTCGTCTCCTGGAGGGCCTGGCTCCTCCCCTGCTCTGCCAGGCTTTTGTACCCTCTGGAGGAGGTGTTCTGCTTGTGCCCCATCTCATGCTTCATCAGAGCTTGGGGCCTGATTCGGATCTCAGTTACACCAGGGTCAGGCAGACGTAAAACCCACATGAGAAAAGACCCAGGCCCTCCGTGCGAAGGTGCCAGACCCACTAGCTGTTGCTTGGGGCCCTCAGTCCCATGGCACAGGCATGGCTGCTGTGGCCCACACTGCCCAACACCTGCCTTCTACTGGGTGGTTTCCTTCCCCTCCTGGCCCCGGAGCATTGCCACTTCCCCGACGCTCGTCTCAAAAGATCCAGAGCAGTTTCATCTGTGGGGCGAAAATGGGGCTGAATCCTCCGAGTCCCATGTGGCCTCCACTGGGGGGGGGGGGGGGGGGGCCTGGAAAGGGCCTCCAATGGCTGCAGAGAACCACTGCCCTTGGGGTCCGCGACCTGTGGGCATTAGGCAGGGACATGGGTCCCTGAGAGCCTCCTTCGCTCCCGTAGCAGCCATAGAAATAGTCAGGGACAGCAGCAGAGGCCAGTGGCCCCGGCTGTCAGTGGTGACTGGTGGGGTCCCGCTCCTCACTTCTCCTCAGTGAGACATTCCAAGCCCAGGGACTGAGGAGAGGTGGCAGCTAGCCGGCGCCCAGCTCTGGGGAGGGGGCAGTGGTGAGGGGTCAGCTAGCTGGGACCTCGGGGCAGCAGTGAGGGGCAGCCAGCTAGGGTCCAGCTCACTACGGGGGGCAGAGGTGAGGGGTCAGATAGATGGGGCTCTCTCTTGGGGGCAGCAGTGAGGAGTGACCAGACACGGAAAGCTCTGCAAATCCACAGCTATCCACAGGTATTCTCATCCACAGATGTCAGTGTGGGTATCCCTGGCTCATTTTGGCAGCTAGAGATGCAGAAGTGGATACAATTTTGTATCCACTGCAGGGCTCGACAGTCCTGGTACAGCTCTGGGGAGAGGGTGAAGGAGGAGGGGGCAGCGAGGGGGCAGATAGATGGGGCTCACCTCCAGGGTGAAGGGGAGGCTAAATGGGGACTGCCTCCAGGGGACAGCAGTGAGGGGGAAGCCCGAGCCTGTGCTGAAGGGGCAGCCAGACAGAGCCCAGCCCCATGGCAGCTGTGGTGAGGGGCCCACAGCATGGAACTATGTCTCCATCAGTTTGCTCTTGGGCTGGGTGTCCAGCCTGCTCGAGCAGGGGGTGGGCTGAGAGAGCCCTGTTCCCTGGCTCTGGAGGATGGAGAACTCTATGGCTCCAGGCAGGATCACCCCGCCAGAGCCCAGGGCAGGGGCCGCAGGTCGGGTTCCCAGCACCTTCCCGGGCTAAAGCTGAGGCAGGAACCACAGACCACGCCAGGATGCAGGGGGCTTGGAGTGGGGGAGGAGCCCATCATGGGGATTTTGCCCAACAGCCAAGGCCCCTCTCCTGGCTGGTTGGATACCCCTACCTCGTAGTCCTGAGCAGCCTCCTTACTGGGGACCACCGTGTGGGAGCGGTGCTCTAGGACTTGTCTCACACCAGGCAAATGGCCTCCCCGTCATCCGCGCAGAAGAGTGCAGCTCCATGCCATGCTGCTCACGCAGCTTCCCCTGGGGCTCCTGGCTGCCTGACGCCTTCCACGATGGGGCTGGACGCGGCCTGCGGGAACCCTGCCCTGCACGGTGGCAGAACACCCCGGCCGCGGAACCGCCCGCCTGTCGCAGAGTCAGTGATGGCCACAGGGTCCCTCAGATACTCCAGGCAGATGGAGCAGGACCCTTCGTCTTAAAGCTTCTCCATCAGGTTGTTTCCTGAGGCCATGGCTTCTGCACTCGAGTATTTCCATGTGCAGGGCTGCCAGCAACAGGAGCTCCTCCTTCCCGGCTTTCTCTACCAGGTTGCAGCAGGAGGGGCTGGAACAAGGAGGGATGGACACCGGACACTGGGCAGGGAGGGAGGGATGAGAGGCCACTGAGCACAGTGGGTTTGGTTTTGATTGCAATTTCCCCTGTGGAAGCCCTGAGCTGGTTTTATTGCTGGGAAATTCCGCTCCAGACTCACAAATGCATTGGAAGGGAAACAGCTGCCGCAATGCCCAGAGTTTGGGCTTCCATGTTTTTTCAGCCCAAGTCAAAAGAGCAGGTCATCCTCCAGAGAGCTGTAAACCAGATTAATGGGCTCCTGCCCCACTCTACCCCCTGGCACCCTGGCAGCTCTGGTCCAGTCGGCAGTGCTCCAGCCCTGTCCTGGGACAGTGCGCCCCAGGCAGGAGCAGGGAGCCACAGGGCTCCATGCATTGCTCCCACCCTAATCACTGGCTCTGCACTCCCATTGGTCAGTTCCCAGCGAATGGGAGCTGGGAGGCGGTGCTTGTAGGTGAGAGCAGCATGCATAGTGTGCCACAGAGTCTGGCTGCTTCTGGGGTGCAGCACCCCAGGACACACAGTCACCAGGCGGCCTGGTTTAGTGCCACTGACCAGGAGCTGCCCAGGTAAGCCTGAGTCCCAACCCCCCCCCCAGCCCAGCCCTGAGCAGCCCACCAAACCCGGAGCCCCCTGTTGCACACCAAACCCCTCGTTCCTGGTCCCACCCAAAGCACACACCCCCAGCCCAGAGCCTGTACGCCCTCCTGCACCTCAACTCCCTGCGCCAGCCCAGAGCCCCTCCCACACCCTGAACCACCATTTAGGGCCAACCCCCCATTCAGAGCCTTCACCCTGACGCAGGGAAAATGAGGGTGAGGAAGCGCAAGCCACTCAGGGAGAGGGAATGTAGTGAGTGGGGGGTGGGGCCTCGGGGAAAGAGTGGGATAGTGAGCGAGGGGTGGGGCCTCAGGGAAGGGGTGGGATAGTGAGCAAGGGGTGGGGCCTCGGGGAAGGGGTGGAATAGTGAGCAAGGGGTGGGGCCTCGGGGAAGGGGTGGAATAGTGAGTGAGGGGTGGGGCCTCGGGGAAGGGGTGGAATAGTGAGCGAGGGGTGGGGCCTCGGGGAAGGGGCGGGATAGTGAGTGGGGGTGGGGCCTCGGGGAAGGGGCGGGATAGTGAGCGAGGGATGGGGCCTCAGGGAAGGGGTGGGATAGTGAGCAAGGGGTGGGGCCTCAGGGAAGGGGTGGGATAGTGAGTGAGGGGTGGGGCCTTGGGGAAGGGGCGGGATAGTGAGTGGGGGTGGGGCCTCGGGGAAGGGGCGGGATAGTGAGTGAGGGGTGGGGCATCAGGGAAGGGGTGGGATAGTGAGTGAGGGGTGGGGCCTCGGGGAAGGGGTGGAATAGTGAGTGAGGGGTAGGGCCTCGGGGAAGGGGTGGAATAGTGAGCGAGGGGTGGGGCCTCAGGGAAGGGGTGGGATAGTGAGTGAGGGGTGGGGCCTTGGGGAAGGGGTGGGATAGTGAGCAAGGGGTGGGGCCTCAGGGAAGGGGTGGGATAGTGAGTGAGGGGTGGGGCCTTGGGGAAGGGGTGGGATAGTGAGCAAGGGGTGGGGCCTCAGGGAAGGGGTGGGATAGTGAGTGAGGGGTGGGGCCTTGGGGAAGGGGTGGAATAGTGAGTGGGGGTGGGGCCTCGGGGAAGGGGTGGAATAGTGAGCAAGGGGTGGAATAGTGAGCAAGGGGTGGGATAGTGAGTGAGGGGTGGGGCCTCGGGGAAGGGGTGGGATAGTGAGCGAGGGGTGGGGCCTTGGGGAAGGGGCGGGATAGTGAGTGGGGTGGGGCCTCAGGGAAGGGGTGGGATAGTGAGTGAGGGTGGGGCCTCAGGGAAGGGGTGGGATAGTGAGCAAGGGGTGGGGCCTCAGGGAAGGGGTGGGATAGTGAGTGAGGGGTGGGGCCTTGGGGAAGGGGTGGAATAGTGAGTGGGGGTGGGGCCTCGGGGAAGGGGTGGGATAGTGAGCAAGGGGTGGGGCCTTGGGGAAGGGGTGTTCAGGGTTGTGCCAATAGAAAGCTGATGACCCTAACTGAGGCTGAAAAGGGGGAAATTCTGAGACCAGTGATTATGGGGCAGTGAGGCAATTGTGAGGCTGGAAGGGCAACTGGGGCTGGGGAGGAGCAAGGACTTAGAACTCACCGGAAGGGGGCAGTTCTGACAGGTCGGCAGGAATAAGGGGAAGGAGACCAGGCTGAGTGGGAATCGTAGGAGGGCCAGGTTTGATGGGCAGGAGGAGTGGGAGGAGCAGGAAGCTGGTGGGGCGATCCTGTGTGATCTCCATGGGGAAGCGTCAAAGGGGCCTGAATCTCACACACTCCTTTGGGTCTCTCAGGAGCTCACTGAGGAGCTGCTAATGACTCTGCCCGTCCCCACCCTCGCCGACTCCACGACCACTGTGAGCAGCAGCCTCAGGTACCGAGACCCTCCTGGCTGGCTCCTCATGTCCAAGGCTGGGCGCTGCCTGTCCCAAGGTGGTGGAGTGGCAGGAATGTTCACTCCTGGCTGGGCTGCTATTTTCACTCCGGTCACATGACATTGGCCTTGAGGAGAGGGCCACTCCTGGGGCAGATACAGGAGGATCCGTGACAGGTGTTATTCCAGCGCCACCATTGACTGGCTCTGGGGCCTTGGCATGCCCTGGCTCAGTGCCTCAGTTTCCATTTTCACCAGGCTGGGCCTCTTTCCCTGCAATCTGACACCCGTGTTGATGCCTGTCCTTCTCCCACGCTGCATGATCTAATGCTGGCTCCTCTCTCTTGCCAGCACAATGCAACGTGCCCCCAATGCATAGGTGGAGTCCCACCTCCTGTGAGCTGCTCTGCATGGTGTCTTCAGCAGGGCGCAGAGAAGACACGACCATGGTCCAAGTAGATCAGCCAGGAGCAGGAATGGCCTCTGGTCCCTGATCCCTTGCATTCCCTATGCTACAGACTGGGGTGGGGTGGGCAGAGATGAAACAGGCTGCAGGGCTGGATCCTTCCCTCCAGGGATGGTTACATCACCCCTTCATGGGGAATTCCTTCCTTCCACAGGCTGTGTTCTGCGCGCAGCCCAGCTTCCGTCTGTAGCAACTTGGCTCTTCCATACTTTGCTGCCTATGACAAAGACAAAGCCCCTAATACCAGGGACCATGGTCTATAAGATGAAATTGTAACTGCCAGTGGGTGGATTTGAACCTGGGACCTGAGCGTAGGAACCTCTACAGCTTGAGCTAAAAGTGAGCAGGCTCTCAGCTTAGGCTGTAGAGCACCCTTACTTGTAGCTCTTGCTGTATGTGGCCTAAGTGCCACAGCATGGGACAGTGATCCACTCTGGGCTGTGTCTACCCTGGCATGTTCTTGCACGAAAACATGCCGCCTGTCTACACTGGCAGCGCGTTCTTGCGCAAGTAAACTGATGTTGTACTGTAGGAAAGCAGGGCTTCTTGCGCGAGAACTGTGATGCTCCCTCTCAGGAAGAGGCCCTCTTGCACAAGAGCTCTTCCAGAAGAGGGCCGTGTAGGCAGGCAACATGAATTTCTTGCACAAGAAGCCCCTCTGGTTAAAATGGCATCAGAGCTGTCTTGCGGAAGAGAGCGTCCACACTGCCGTGGGTGCTCTTGTGCAAGAAGCTGCCCGTGTAGACGTAGCCCTAGGTGAGTGGGTTACAAAGCTGCATGGCGGCTGGAGAGATCCCTTTGGGGCAAAGCCACATGCAGCAGATGCCTGTCCCAGTTACTAGAGAAACCTCTAAGAGGAAGGGAATAGACCTTTGGTCTGTCAGCTGCAAAAGGCCCGTGGCCTTTGCAACATTGCCAGGAAGTCTCTGCTGAGGATTCCCTCTTGTTGCTGAGAGCTGCACTTCGCCCTGCTCCTCCACACAGATGCATTCCCAGCATGCCTGGGCCCCACTCTAGGAAGAGCCTCTAGGACTTTTGATCCCCCAGTGTCTGCAACTGCGCCATTAGCACCAGCATGTGGAGCCTGGCTCTGGACAATCATCGAAAGACTCGTGTTCAGCTCTTCAGAAATCCCATCGCAGAGGGGCAGAGAAGATCGTTCCTCCAAAGAGCAGTGCTGGCCCCCTACGAGCCTTGCTCCAGAGCTGCCAGGCCAGGCATGGGGAGAGCAAGAGCTTGGCATCCTCTAGCTTTTGTTCTAGCTTTTTACCTGACAGTCCCAACTCTTGCCCTTGTTAAACCCAGATCCCTGTCACAGCCTTAATTCCGGCTTTGCTGCTGCTCCTTCCCAGCCCCAGAAACTGAAATACCTCCAGGGCAACCCCAGCGCAAAACAGCTCTTGAGTTTCAGTGTCAAAGCAAAGGGGTAAAGCCCGAATGAAAATAGCAGCTGGGCTTACTCCAAGGGGAGGCCTCAGAATTCCTTCACTGGCAATGACAGACACTGCTGAAAAGCGTCTTTTGCATTATTAGTAAGTAGACAGTAGCCTTTGAACGTCTCAGAGCAGCCCCTTGGAGACGCCATCCCCATGGAGATGGAGCACCCTTAGCCCAGACGCCAACAAGCCTGCTCCATGCCACAGGGCCACCTTTCCCTGTTCAGTCAGCTCTGAGGTGCAGCACCTCCTTTGTTTTTACATGACTTCGCGGATTGACTAATTGGAAAGGGGGGTGCGGCACTCACACCCCCTCTGTGCTGGGCCCCGAGAGGGAGGGTTTGTGGCAAGATCAGAAGTAAAGGAAGAGCCTGTTCTTGCCAAATGTTTGGCCAGCGAGGTTCAGCGGTTGATGCCTCCTGCGGTGGGACAGTTGTCTCTGCCGGGTTAGGCATTACTCTGGAATAGGCTCAGCAGTGTAGCTGCGGGCTGTGCCAAGTACGTGGAGAGAGGGGTGAGGGGCTTGCACCGGGAACACTATAGTGCGAGATCTGATGTCGAGCATAAATGCCACATCAACTGCCCTGACTGGCTGGGATGTCTCAGGGTGGAGGATGAAATCAGGAAGGGCTGGGGGCGTGGCTCTCTGGAGCCAGAGCTGTGCAGTGAGGCCCTGAGGGCTGTACAATCCACACAGGCTCAGCCTGAAAGGTGCCTTCTCTGCAATACAGGCTTTCCGGGGCAGGCCCAGCTAGTGCATGAGGGGGGCCGGTCTGTGCCTGCTGTTCCTACGTGACATTCTGCTCCTGGGGCACCTGCTTTAGCTGCTGGAGTTGAATGTTACAGGGCTGGGGGTGGGGGGGCAGGTGCAGAACTGGGGGTTGCAGCTTTGTTCTGCCTGTTCCCTGCAGGACCGTGATGCTGTGAGATCTGCTGGCGCAGAACTGCTGTCTTTCCTGGGGCACTTGCACCTGTCTGTGGGTGCAGGGTACAATCTAGACGAGGGAGCAGCTGCACCACCCTTGCCCTGCAACCCAGGCTGCCTTACAGTGCCTTGCTGAAAGAGTTCCTGCCTAGACAGCCTTCCTGCATGCAGGCCACCCCCAGAATGCCTGTCACTGCAGCCTGACAGTACCACCTTGGTGAGACTGCAGGGAGACCCAAAACAGCCCCAATCTCAGTTTTTTGCTCCACAAATGTGTGGACTAGGCAACAAGGTATGGGGAGGAGGTAAGAAGCCTTCAGTGAAGAAAGAACAGGTTAAGAGCTACTTAGAAAAGTTAGACATACACAAATCCATGGGGCTGGATCTCACGCATACAAGGGGGACTGAAGGAGTTGACTGATGTTATTGCAAAGCCTTTGGCCATTATCTTTGAAAACTTGTGGCAATTGGGGGAGGTCCTGGATGATTGGAAAAAGGCAAATGTAGTGCCCATCTTTAAAAAAGGGGGAAAAAGACAATCCAGGGAACTACAGACCGGTCAGCCTTACCTCAGTCCCCAGAAAAATCGTGGAGGGGATCCCTAAGGAATCCATTTTGAACCACTTGGAAGAAAAGAAAGTGATCAGGAACAGTCAGCATGGATTCACCAAGGGCAAGTCATGCCTGACCAACCTGATTAGCTTCTATGAGGAGGTAACTGGCTCTGTGGACATGGGGAAGTCAGTGGATGTGATATACATTGACTTTAGCAAAGCTTTTGATATGGTCTCCTGCAATATTCTTGCCAGAAAGTTAAGGAAGTATGGATTGGATAGATGGACTGTAAGGTGGATAGAAAACTGGCTAGACTGTCAGCAGTGATCAATGGCTCGATGTCTGGTTGGCAGCTGGTATTAAGCAGAGTGCTCCAAGGATTGAATCTGGGATCATTTTTGTTCAATATTTTTATTAATGACCTGGATGAGGGGATGGATTGCACCCTCATTGTGGATGACACTAAGCTAGGGGGAGAGGTAGATATGCTGGAGGGCAGGGATAGGGTCTAGAGTGACCTGGACAGATTAGAGGATTGGGCCAAAAGAAATCTGATGAGGTTCAACAAGAACAAGTGCAGAGTCCCTCACTTGGGACTGAAAAATCCCAAACATTGTCACAGGCTGGGGACCAACTTGCTAAGTAGTAGTTCTGCAGAAAAGGACCTGGGGGTTACAGCGGATGAGAAGCTGGATGTGAGTCAACAGTGTGCTCTTGTAGCCAAGAAAGCTAACAGCATATTAGGGTGCGTTGGGAGGAGGATTTCCAGCAGATCCAGGGAAGTGATTATTCCTCTTTATTTGGCACTGGTTGAGACCACATCTGGAGTACTGCGTCCAGTTCTGGGCCCCCCACTACAGAAGGGATGTGGATGCATTGGAGAGGGTCCAGCGGAGGGCAACCAAAATGATTAGGGGGCTGGAGGACATGACCCATAAAGAGAGGCTGAGGGATTTGGGCTTATTTAGTCTACAGAAGAGAAGAGTGAGGGGGGATTTAGTAGCAGCTTTTAGCTACCTGAAGGGAGGTTCCAAAGAGGATGGAGAGAGGCTGTTCTCAGTAGTGGCGGAAGGCAGAACAAGGAGCAACGGTCTCAAGTTACAGTGAGGCAGGTCTAGGTTGGATATTAGGAAAAGTATTTCCCTGGGGGGTAGGGAAGTACTGGGAGGGGTTCCCTAGGGAGGTGGTGGAATCTCTATCCCTAGGGCTACATCTACACTGGCATGATCTTGCGCAAGAACTCTTTTGTGGAAGAGTTCTTGTGCAAAATCTCTACCACAAGAGAGCGTCTACACTGGCATGTGCTTTTGCGCAAGAGCATCCATGCCAGTGTAGATGCTCTCTTGCGCAAGAAAGCTCTGATGCCATTTTAACCATAGGGTTTTCTTGCGCAAGAAATTCATGTTGCCTATCTACACTGGCCTCTTGCACAAGAACAGTTGCGCAAAAGGGCTTATTCCTGAGTGGGAGCATCAGAGTTCTTGTGCAAGAAGCCCTGATTTCATACATTAGAACGTCAGTTTATTTGCACAAGAACTTGCGGCCAGTGTCGACAGGCAACAAGATTTTGTGCAAGAGCAGTTGCTTTTGCGCAAGATCGCACCAATGTCGACACAGCCTAGAGGTTTTTAAGTCCCGGTTTGACAAAGCCCTGGCAGGGATGGTTTAGTTGGGGTGGGTCCTGCTTTGGGCAGGGGGCTGGACTCGATGACTCCTGAGGTCTCGTCCAGCCCAAGGATTCTATGATTCTATTGAGCTCAACCCTTTCTTGGACAATGCAAGTCTGTTAGTTCATGAATAGAAAAAAGTACAGAATGTGCTTATGAAGTTTCTCAAAAACTTCAAGCCAAACACAGCAAGATTATATAAAACATGATCATTAACCACAATGAGATTTTAAAGGAGTACAAGTACTTAAAAGTCAGTCAGAAACAGTTACAAGAAAAACAAAGATCAAATGTTACCGGTGCTTAATTGAAACTGTTAAATTCAAAGCAAAGTTTTCTCATCATGTGCTTTCAGCAGTCTTACTGACCAAACTTCCTAGCTCAGGGCCCTTTCTCCTACAATCCAGTGGCTGCTGCCTTTGGTGCTTCAGGTGACATGAAAGTGAGGGGAAAACCTTAGGATATTTGGCCCTCCTTTTTTATAGTTGAGGTACCCTTCCTGAAAAACATTTCCAGCTGAGTGGGAGAAAAAATGTCTATGCTGCATTTTCCTCACTTGTATGGATTCCTTTGTTTTCCCTCCTTCTTGAGTCTATTCCCTGCTTAACTGAAAATTAAGCAGAACATGCATTCCTTTGTTTAGGACAGATCTGTAGGCCAACCTATGTTTGGAATATGTGTTAATAACACCATACAGTGGAGTCTTACCGCTTCCTGTACAACGTTGCCATGTGTTTCATCAGGAATCTTCCTGAAATCAGCAAGTTGAATTTGCAGATGATACCTCACAGGGCCTACTTGCACAAAGATGATCAGAGTAGTCTGCAGGGGTACACTGTGTCACGCCGTCCAAGAGCAACAATGCAGTTGGTGCAGTCTCTTTTATGCTGCTCTTTTCAGGGCCTGAGAATTCCCACACCTGGAAAAGCCTCTCCCCTGGGCAGACCTCACAGTGAGATCTAGGCCCTGAGATGAGCAGGTTCCTGATCTTCATTACCTTACCTGGGCTGTAGGAAGAGTGCTGGTTCTTGGCCAGACTGAGCAACTCTTCCCCCCACATGCTAACACACACTGTGAGCTCTCCAGCTAAAGCTCCCATCCCTAGCACTCAGCCAGCTACCCTAAAGCAAGTGCCCTGAGGTTTTGCTTCCAGACACATTGACAGGACTGTTCCAGCTTCCTCTGAACTCCAGGAACTAGGTCCCTGCCATGAGACCTCTGAGGATTCGGGCCGTGCTGGTTGTGATGGGTGCTGTACAGCTTACACTGGCTGCCCCATTGCAGGGAGAGTAGCCCTGGTTGGCACTGGCACCTGTAAGTCTGAACAATGCTCCAAAAGTCCCATTCAGCCCAGTGACTCAGGACGTGGCTTGTGGAGGCCCTGCCAGAGTTGATCCCTGTGGAGCGTGGGGCTGTGCTCTGGAGGTGTGGGGTCTGTAACTGGGAATGGGTCTCCTGGAGTCTGTTGGTGGAGCTGCCTCTCCCAGCACCCACAGAGCTCTCTCTGTGGACATCTTGGCCCTGGATCGTCGCGAGAACGCTGCCTTGGAGGGGGAAAGGGGTCTGACTTCTCTGCACCTCAGCACATGCTTGGGCAGCCACTGGGAACATGGGAATGGCTCTGAGCCAAGCCAAGGTTCTCTGAGAGACGCGTGGAAGAGGCAGGTGTGAGGACCCTGCGGTAGCAAATAGGGGATGCACGGCCCTCCCCATCACATTGTCTCACTCTGGCCTTTAAGGGTGCATCTGCAGCATCCGCACGGCACCCGGAGCTCAAAATAAGCTACGCAATTTGGGTTACACAATTTACACAGCTTATTCCAAGCTAATTTCAAAATAGCTTGTTTTGTACTTTGGCGCTGTCTACGCAGCACTGATTTCAAAAGAAAGCACTGTTGTGAAATGGCCCTTCCTCCCTGTGGAAGGAGGGCTACAGGGATGTCGGAATAGCGAGCTTGTCATAGTTCATAATAACGGGCATGCTCAGAAGACACGGAATGGCTATTTTGGGATACTCCGGTGGCCTGAATAGCGCCGCAATGTAGACGTAGCCTAATCGTGGAGGTCAAGTCGACCTAACTGCTGGTGTCAGCAGAATTCTTCCCACAGCTGAGCTGACACCTTGTGGGGCAGCACGTTACCTACCCCAGCAGGAGACCCCCTCCCACTGGCGTTTCACTGACACGCTGCAGCTGCACGGCTCCTGCGTTTCAAGTGTAGATGGGCCTGTAGAGTAGCCTAAGCCCTGCAGAAGGCTGGGCAAGGCCAGCTCTAAAACCTGTTGCTTATGATGCAAACAGCCTGTCCTGCTCTGGCTCTTGCCAGCCTTTGGGCCTCAGTGACACCTGGGCCAGGGAGTTCCCACTATTGGGACAGCTTTCGAATTGCCCACCACCTTCTCTTGTAACCAAACAGCCCCTTGTTGTGCTGAGGGACGGCGAAGACAGACCCCAGCTCTGGGATGCAGGCACACTAGAAGCTCCACTCTCTCAGCTGTTGGCCAGTCATGGCCTTCTAGCTGGCTCCCTGGTCTCTTGGTGGTCTCCTCTCTCAGGTACTGTCCCCAGTTCCAGGGCAGGGCCAGGGAGAGCGGGTGTGTATGTCTCACTGCTTACTGCATGCTGCCTGCTGTCCAGTAGCACCCGGCGCGTTTCATCCAGAGTTCCAAGGGTGGCACTGAGCTTGGCTGAGGCATGGGGGCAGCAACAGGTCCAAGGTCACAGTGGCAGCAGCTGAGGGGCTGTTATCCCTGGCAAGGGTTGGTGGGGGGCAGCCCCACAATGTGCAGCTGGTCCCACACCAGGGATTAAGGAAGGCCCGGCTGCTGGCTCTGACAGCGACCCTTCGGAGATCCATCTGCTAGCATTTGATTTAGTGGGTCTATTGTAGACCCCCAGATTGAACACTGAGTACAGGCCCTGCTGGTGTCCTGTACTCCCCATTGTGCAAGGAGTAAGGGAGGCCACCGGGAGCACATGATCGCATCGGCCTCCCACTGTGTAGACGCTGCAGTGGCTCTGCTTAAGGCAAGTGAAATCAGCTATGCATTTGTGTAACTGGATGGCATACCTTAAGCCAACCTTCCTGCTCTAGTGTAGACCAGGCCCAAAGCTGCACATGGGAGCAATCTGGCTCTGCTCTGGTCTAAGGCCTCTGTCTCTGCCCTGGCAGGCTATGCCATGGATTCTTCCTACCAATCCGCCTCCTCCTTGCTATCCTCACTGGAATCCTCCTGGGACCCCAGCACAGGGGGCACAATCTGAGGGTTGCTGCAGCACCCCTGCATCCCTACTACACCTGTGCCTCTGCACTGCCACAGGGCACCCCATTGATCCTGGTGCCCCATAGCAGTTGCCCAGGTACCCACCCTTAAGTTGCCCTGCTTCCTACTATTGTGTGATGGGACTGAGCCAGACCCTGCTCCAGGGCCCCCTGAATATGGGCTGTGGGTCTGGCATGTTTCCAGCTTCTGCAGAGCCCCGCAGGACATGTAACCCTTGATGCCAGACTGTAGGTGCTGGCCTGGCTTGGCCTGCTGCTGGGCTGCTGGCAGGGAGAGAGAGGTAGGCTGGAGAAGGAAGTGGCTGAGTTTGCTTGTACCCTGAATGTGATAGGGGGTGGGGGCGGGGGTGGGAGACAGAGCCTGCCAGTATGAAGCCACCTGCACCCCCCCAGGAGCTGTGCCAAGTAGACACCCCCATTCCCTGCCTGTTCACACCCAGACCCTGAATCCCCAGGCTCCTTCTGCACCCCCCTCCCATCCTGACTCCATGCCCCAATCTTGTACTCCCCTGACTCCACACCCCACTCATGTGCTCTCCCTCCCATCCAGACCCCCACACCCCCTCCTGCCCTGACTCTACAGCCCACTCCTGTATTCCCCCTTCCACACAGACCCTGCATCCCCAGCCCGCGCCTACCTGCCCAGAGCCCCCCATTCCCAGCCCAGTCCTGTGCCTCACCTCCTGCCCAGCCCCTGCACCCCCACCTTTATCCACCTCTCCCGCATACTGAACCCCTCATTTTGGTCCCACTTCAGAGCGTAGGGGAGCCCCACAAAATCTACTAGCCCTGGGCCCCCAGAAGAGTTAATCCGGTCCTGGGGAGAAGCCCCCGAGCCTTGGTGCCCCCCAAGGGGCTGGAATGTGAGGAGAACCCTGGTGTCCTGAACTGCAGGAGCGAGGTGTCTTTTTTCTGCTTATTGATGGGGGCCACATCCATAAGGGGGTTTTAGGGGTTTTTATATTTTGCTCCTCACTTGGGCATGTCCTACGTCTGATTCTTCTGTGCCCACCCACCCAAAAAAAGTTCCTGTCCTTGCTGCCAGCTGTATTTACACCTGAAACCTTCCATGCCAAAATACAGGCTGCTTGCCTTGAGCTACACAGGGCATGCGCTTTAGCAGTAGCAATAATAGTGTTAGTGTAGAGCAGGGCTACTCAGCTTTGGAAGCCCTGGGGGCCACAATACTCACAGCACATGCCGAGGGCCCCAACTTAAGTGTGGTTGCACATACATGCAAATATATATGCAAATAGCTTCTTTCACACAATGCCCTGGTGCTCCCGGCACCTCCTCCATGGGGGCTAGAAACACCGACACCCTGTACCAGTCTGTTCCAGCCAGCCCATCCACTCATATCTTTCAATGCTCAGCCCATTGCGCAGTGAGTTCCCTGTGGAGGCCATGTTCAAAGGACCCACCTGCGGGCCACATGTTGAGCCTCGTGTAAACCTAAACCGCACCACAGGCCACATGCTGAGTACCCTGGGACAAGGCATCCGCCCTCCCACTCCGCCCACCCACAGAGGAGCCGGACAGCCAACTCAGGCTGCTCCAGGTATAGAGTGGGCGCCTGCATTAGGAAGGCAGTATAAGCATCATGCTGAAAGTAGGAAGGTGGAGTGGAGTCCTGCAGTGGCTTAGGGGATAGGGCATCTGCTGGGGAAATGCAGGGTGGTGGGCTTGAGTCCTGCTCCCCCTTGGCAGCTCAAGTTCTACCCATGCAGAGAGCAGCCAGGCAGCTAACGCAAGGATGGAGCTGGCTGTGGCATTAGGAAGGCAGGATAAGGGACATGCTAAAAGTGGGGTGGATCCTGGAGAGGTACAGGGGATAGGGCATTAGGCTGGGGAGCACAGGGAGGTGGACTTGAGCCCTGCCCCCCTCCCTGCAGCTCTAGTCCTACCCACCCTTGGAGCAGACCAGACACCCAACATAGGGTGCTCCAGGGATGGAGCGGGAGCCTGCATTAGGAAGGCAGGATACAGGACATGCTGAACATAGGGTGGGGTGGGTCCTGGAATGCAGCAGGGAGTTAGGGCATTTGCCTGGGGAGCACAGAGGGGTAAGTTCAAGTCCCTCTGCCTACAGTGGGAGCAGCCCAGACAGCACACACAGGCTGCTCAAGGGATGGAGCCAGCTCCTGCATTAGGAAGGCAGGATAAGGGACATGTAGGAAGGTGGGGTAGGTCATGGAGTGGCTTTGGGGACAGGGCATTTGCGGGGGAGTGCAGGATGGCAGGTGTGAGCTCAAGAGCAGCCAACACAGGCCCTTCAAGGAACAGAGCTGGCTCCCACCCTGAGAAGGCAGGATAAGGGGGACACAGAAAGTAGGGAGGTGGGGTGGGTCTTGAATGGGGATAGGGCACCCTGTGCACAGCCTGCTTCCAGCATGATAGTGGCAGAGCTGCCATGAGAGTTTTCCCACAAGGCCTCACTCCCCTTCTCCCCATGTATCTGACATGCCCAGAAGGCCAGGCTGAGGCTGGGGCTGGGGCAGTTCAGCTATGGGCAGCACTTGGCTCCTGGGGCTGTGTTCAGGGGGGAGTGGGGTTACTTCACTGCTGCCAAACTGGAGTCTCTCGGTACCAGCAGACATGCTCCAGGAGTGCCAGCGAAAGTCCCTTCAATTCAGGGCACTGACCAGAGAGCAGACCACATCTGCGCACAGGCCCAGCCTTGTCCTCTCCAGCACAGTCTGTGCGCCACCCAGCCCACTGCTCCATCAGACCCCGGCAAGCTGCTCCCCCAGCAGGGAGGGCGACAAGAGCTCCATGATGTGCTACAAGAGCAGCGCCCAGGGCTCAGTCCCTGCGGACACAGCAGTGCTGGGGGTCTCCCACGCAGCCATGCAGACAGGCTCTCTCTGAGCTTCAGGCTAATGAGCTCGGTGGCCCTAGGCCTTTACCCAGCCTGGGAGGCCCACACTACCTGTGGCCTACATGCTGCAGGGCAACAGAGCTGAGACAGGCGTTATATGCCAAGGACCATTTCCGCTGCAGCAGGAGCATGGGACACCCCCGGCTGTCTCTGCCCCAGATACCCAGCCAGCTGCCCCACTGGAGGCTGTATGAGCATGCACCCATCGACCCCTGGGGCAAGAGAAGCATTCAACTTGTCAGGCCAGTGCTGCCCCGGCTCCCCAGGCCTTTCGGCTGAGCTGCTTCTCGGGTACTCACATGGGAAGCCTTGATGCCCAGGCAAAGGACATGAGTGACCTTGGCCAGGCCCCTCAGCACTGGGACCCAATACCTTACCCTTCCCCCCCCCACCGGGAGGGGCACTGCTGGGCAGGGGCCTGCCCTGGCCGGCAGCGAGCTGCATGCCCAGAAATCCTGTCTGTGCAGCTGCTGGGGAGGGAGCTTTTTATTTCCTGCTCTTGGAAAGAGGATGAAGTTTTGATCCATCCTGGTCTTGGCAGTGGAGGACCATCCACCCCCTCCCCCAGCCTGGAGCGCTCCGGCTCTTACTTCCAGTGGGCCCTCTCCTGAACCGACCAGCTGTTAGTCACTGGTCGGCTCAGCTGCCAGGGCCTGGCATCCTTTACCCCATATTTACACTAGCCTTCGGCTCTCCAGCAAGGGCTAAGCTAGGCCAGGCCAGCCCAGGCCTGAAGAGATTCTAGCTCCCCTGGCTTATGGGGGCTGGCGCCTTGTCAGCAGGGGGACTCTGGGAGGCGCAAGCTATCCCCCCGCCTCACCCTGACAGGTCCAGCCGTGGGCACTATAGCTAGGGGCCAGGCTCCGTTGTGCCTGGCGCTGTCCCCTTCATGGTGCAGGGAATGCAGGAGGCACCACAGTAGAGAAGCTGCTTTCTCTCCTCCCCACTCCCTGGCAGGTCCAGGCTGGAGCTGCTGCTGCAGGACCAGGAAGGGAAACATCCCTGGGTACAAACCACTTCTCCTGGCAGCCGTGAGTAAAGTCAGAGCATCCGGCCCAGCCCCTTCCTGTCTCTCCTCCGAACAGAAGTTGCATGAGCTGAAAGCCGCCATTGGGGCTGGCCCATCACTGCTCCAGGTTCTGGCCAGCCAGCTCCACGTCCGAGAGAAGCAGCACAGCAGCCCAAGGGAGCCCCGGTCCTGGCTGGGCAGGCAATCTGGCAGCGGTGGGGGCAGTGGCCAGCCCTCTCCCAGGAGGTGGAGAGAGGCACAGCTGCCCCGTGCAGCCTGGCAGGGGCACTGTGTAGGTGGGGAGCGTGCCCCTTGGAGGGCCTAGCCTGGCCCCTCCTGCTCTGCCCCTGGTCCCGCGTGTCAGGACTCAAGGTCCCGCGACAGCCGTGACAGCTCCTTCTGGTTGTCTATCACTTTCAGGTGCTGGAGGTACGCCCAGGTGGAGACAGGACTCCGTCCGCTCAGCGACAGCTCAGAGCCTGCAGGAAAGAGCCCCAGATCAGAGGGGGGACATTCTTGGCTAAAGCCCCCAGCTCAGCCCAGGCCTTGACACAGAGCTCTAGGGCTCAGTGCTGGGTAAGCAACTGGAAGTGCAGCTTGTGCCTGGCTCTGTTGGACTCTGCCCTCGGCAGGGCTGGGCTGTGCATGGCGGCAACGCAACGCCAGGCTCACAGGAGCACCCCATGAGTGATCACGGGAAAGGCAGGGGTGGTGCAGCCTCTGGGCTGGAACGAACACAGGAGATCTCGTGAGGGTCCCCACCTGACAGATGGCTCAGGACAGGCCCAAGGTCCTAGGCGAGGCCATGGCAGAAGCAGCACTGGAAGCTGGATCCCTGCCTATCTTATCCAGGCTCGACCCATCCCAACCCAGCAGGCCTACTGGGGCAGGGCAGAGGGGAGGGTGCGGCTGAATGGCGGCCGGGCTCCATAGCTCCTCCAGGCACTGCCCCTGCCCCTCGTGGAGCTGAGTCAGGTGGGGACATGGGCTGCAGTCAGGCAGAACAGGGCACTACTGCACAGGGGCTAGGCCCCCAGAGCAGCAGGGGAGGCAGCCTCAGGCTAGGCCCCCAAGCTGCCCTGGTGGCATCTAGCTCATCCCCACCAGGCAGGACTGGCAACCTCCTTTACTCCAGTGCTTTCACCCTGGAACCTGCCAGTGAGCCAGAGCGCAGGACAGAGCTGCTCCTGCGTGCACAGAGAGCAGGCAGGCAGGTGCTGTCAGCTGTGATGGGGTCACTGCTCTCCCCTGCCATGACTCGGCACAAGGGGGCCATGCCGGCAAGGTGGCAGACTCAGTTCCCGCTGGCCCTTGGCTGACGCTGCAGGAAGATGATGGGTCGGTAGTGCAGAGACAGGGTGGAGGGACGAGGGAGTCTTCTGTGAGTTGAGGGCAGGGAGTGGTCCCCAGCTGGAGGGGACTTGGAAACCTTTTGCATGTGCCCTCCTGTGCTGGGGTGGGCTGTAAGAACACAACTAGCCCTGCTCAGGGGCTGGCCATGCTCCCCAGCTATGGCCAGAGGCAGGAGCACCCCAGAATCTGCCCCAGCTGCAGTGGGTGAGCAGGCAGGCCTCTGCTCACGCTCCCACCCCGGGCCTGACGTGCTCTCCCTAGCACAGATGTCAGGGGGAAGCCCCCCAGGGGATGGCAGGGAGTAGGCCATGCCCACATGGGCGCCTGGCGTGGCTGGTGCTGGCAGAGATGGACCGGGCAGCGGAGGTGTATGACTAGCCATGAATGGGGAAGGGGTAGCACTGGCCTAGCCTCCCCCACCCCCATGTTACTACTCATCCCTCCCATAGGCTGAGGCAGGGTAAGAAAGGTGGGGCTCCATACAGGTGGAGATCCGCAGGGCCTGGGGGTCCTCCAGCACGTGGGGGGCACGACTCCGCAGCGGCGAGATGGGAGCTAGGAGGGGATAACAGAACCAGATGTCAGGAACTCACAAGCATGGGCTTCCCACGCATGGGCCCCTTGCCCCTCTACATGCCCCTCCCCCAACGTCTGTCTGCCTGGGCCCCTGCTCCCCTATACGCCCCTCCCCCAACCTCTGCCTGCCTGGGCCCCCTGCTCTCCTTTCCCCCAACCTTGGCCTGCCTAGGCCCCTTCACCACTACACACCTCTGCTCCCCCACACACCCATACCCAACTTCAGCCTGCCTGGGCCCCTGCTCCCCCACACACCCATCCCCAACCTCAGCCTGCCGGGGCCCCTGCTCCCCCTACACACCCCTGCTTCAAAGCAGCAGCGCCGCGTGGAGCCCAGGGTCAGCAGAGGATGGGCTCCATGTGTTGCTGCGCCACTTTGAAACGCTGTGTGGAAAGTCCCCAGCTGACTCCGGGCTCCGTGCGGCGCTGCTGCTTTGAAATGCCGCAGGGAGCCCGGGACCAGCGAGCTCCATGCTCCCCGCAGTGCTTTCGCCTTTGAAGTGCCCTTATCGACTATTCGATTAGCCAAATAATTGAAATGTAACATCCCTCATTTCCGCCGGCAGCAGACGCCCACCTGGCTGTGTGGAAAGTGAGTCCTGGACACCTTAGAGTCTGAGCAAAATGCTGATCAAGGGCTTTCCCAGGGCGATTCTAGCCCAGAAGCGCACAGCAGGGAGGGGTGCACCCTGCTCCCAAGGGAAGACAATGGAGGGCTGGGACTGTATCTGGGGGTGCAGGTCCCCCGGGACAAGCTGCCCTATGGATGGAGGATCCCATTCAAAGGGGGAGGCTGGGTGAGCTAACCTTCAGGAGGGGTTAGCGTCCCTACTTTAATGTAACCCTTTGCCTCCAGGCAGTCCTCTGTTCTTCCTTAAATGGACTCTGACTCATTTGTAGGACGCGCCATCCAAGTGCTAGGAGCTGAGTGAGGGGAGGCCCCCCAGGCTCTTTTGGGAGCAGGGGACTGGTGAATTCTGGGAGTGTCCCACAGGCCTCGGGGACACCTGAGGGGTCACTAAGCTGGAGAGAGAGAGCGGGACCTGTGTGGCCCATGGCTGGTGGAGCCAGGGAGCTGACCCTGGCAGGTACAGACATGGTGCCTCACAGTCTTGGGCGCTCCCAGAAAGCATCACAACATGCCCCCCCCCTTTACCCCTCCCAGGGTCCTGTGCCCTCCTGCTCCAATGCCCCCATCTGCCAACATCTCCCTGCTAGGTGCCCTCCTGCTCCCCTGCCCCAGACCCTCTCCTCCTGATCCCTCTGGGCTGTCTGTGGCTGCCCTGGCTGGTGGAGCCCAGCACGGGGGGTGGGTTCCCAGGGGAGGCACTGACCCGCCATGGCCCTGGAGCGTGGCCATTCCCAGGGCTGGGAGTTGTCCTGCCCACAGGCCCCGTGTGCACTCACCATGCATGTGGCTCTGGCAGTGGTGGATGATGCGTACGGCCTTGGCCATCATTCGCTGTAGGAAGGACAGGGTCACTCACCGGCCAGCCAGTGTGGCACAGCCACACCCCAGCTCCTCACAGGCCACATCCCTCACAGGCTCCCCTCTTCTCCCACTCTGGAAGCCAACAGCTGCCTTGCCCAGCACATGCCCACGTCCGTCATACAGGCACCCCCAGCAAAGGGCCATGTGCTAAGCAGCCACAAGCCTATGGACTGGGGTGGGCACTGCGATGGGCAGCTCCTCTGCTCAGCTGGACAGCACTGCAGGAGGGGCAGGTGGAGCCAGCCATGCCCGGCTGGAGCACTGCCATGAGGCAGAGCAGCCGCAGACAGGGAGTGCTTCCCTGTGGTGGGTGAAGGGGACGGCCCCAGATTGCCCATGCACAGGAGCTGGACAGGGCTCTCTCAGCAAAGCTGTCAGCCAGAGCCAGGCTGGGCGGTCTGAGCACATGGCCAGGAGCTAGGACCCCTGGATTCCCACTGCAGCGCAGCTTCCTCCCTGGAGAAACGGGTCTCGGAGCTGCCTGCTGGGGAGCCCCAAATGCCTTCGCCTGGTGGCAACATGTCACTTTGCGAGGGGCGGGGCTGAAAGGGGACAGGCTCCGCCTCCCAATGCCTTTGCCTGGGACAGCACGTCACTTTGCAAGGGGCGGGGCTGAAAGGGGACAGGCTCCACCTCCCAATGCCTTCACCTGGGGGCAGCACGTCACTTTGCAAGGGGCGGGGCTGAAAGGGGACAGGCTCCACCTCCCAATGCCTTCGCCTGGGGGCAGCACGTCACTTTGCAAGGGGTGGGGCCGGGGGAAAGGCTCTACCTGACTCACCATCTTCTCGAAGTTGATGAGGTTCTCTGCCAGCGTGCGGTTGCCCTCATGGATGAAGGTCAGGTCTGCAAAGAGACACCTTGGAGTCAGTGCCCAGCCCCTGTGGTGCAGCTTCCTGCTACAGGGGCCAGGTTAGGGGCCAGACCATCAGCAGACACGGGAGTTTGAACCCCACAGCTGGGCTCTGCAGCTGGAGGCTGCTGCCACTGAGCCTGTGCTGGGCCCATCCTGCCAATGTTCCTCTGTCTGGCAGGGCAGTAATGGAGGTGTGGGTTCAGAATGCCCCCAAAGAGTAGCCCAACAGCAACCCCACAGAATGGAGCCCAAGCCCCTCAACCCCACAGATAGAGTCCTGACACCACAGGAAGGAACCCTGGGCCCCTCAACCCCACAGGATGGAGCCCCAGCTCTCCAACCCCACAAAAGGAGCCCAGGGCCCACAGAATGGAGCGCTGACCCTACAGGAAGGAGCCCCAGCCCCATGGGACAGGCTGTGTCACTGACTATGTCTACACTGGGCTGGTTTTGTGCAAGAAATATGCAAATGAGGCTAAGTGTGGAATATTGCTGAGCTTTATTTGCATAATTAACGAGCGGCTGCTTTTTGAGCAAGAGGCTTTTGTACAAAAGCCTCTTGCGCAAAAAGTGGCTGCTCATTAATTATGCAAATAAAGCTCGGCAATATTCCACGCTTAGCCTCATTTGCATATTTCTTGCACAAAACCAGTGCAGTGTAGATATAGCCACTGTGAGGCAGTGCAGTGCTGCTCCTTCAGTAGCCATAGGGCCCTACCTAGTGGGGAGTCCCCTGGGTTTCCTCAGGGCAGATGCCTGGACTCAGCAGGACCCCATGGCCTGCCCTCTCTGGGCACTAATGCCCAGGGGAACCGGCCTCCCTGGGAAAAAGGGGACCCAGTGCTGGGCTGGAGTCCCAGCAAACCTGGGCACAGAGTTACTGCCCAGCCCCTCTGCCCTCCCAGCTGCTCCGTACCTTTGAGCAGGAGGGGTATGAAGGGGACGATGGGCGGGGTCAGCTTGGCGATGGCCAGTCTATAGACTCTGTGATTCCATGAGGGGTCCTGGAAGGAGAAGAGGGTTTCAGAGCAGTGGCTGTTTCCTGGGCCCCAGGGCGGTGCCTTTGCCAGGCCAGGTCCCCAGCCGGCAGAGTTCAGCCTGGCAGCCTGAAAGAGCCCCCGGATGGAGGGTCACCTCACACGGCTGGGGGAGCACAGCGCCTGTTTGCAGTAGCTCCGGGCTGGAAGGGCAGCCAGTGTATGCTGCGGGGGATATAGGGAGGCAGAAAGTCCTCACTCAGATGACACTGAAGCCAGCGCCCCAGCTCACACCCAGAATATCTGTAATCACCAGTGAATAGGGGCTTAGCACAGCTTCTCCTGCGGTGCTAGAGCCAGAGTCCTGCGCCAGAGCCCTTTACCGCCGCCCGAGGGCTGCATGCAGCCCAGATGGGGGGTGCCCCTTCTTACTTCACCAGCACTACGTCCCGCCCACAGGCCCCTCCCCCGGGCACTGGCCAGCCCAGCCCAGCCCAGCAGGGCTTAACACCTGGGCTGGGCGACAGGACCTTGCCTGGAAGTGTCCCGCCACCTGCAGGAGTCAGGCGGGGAGGCGAAGGGGCTGGCAAAGGAGCAAACTTACCAGCATCCGCTCCAGTGCCGAGTGCAGCTTCCTGGTTTTGTGCGGCAGCCTCTGTGTGAGAGATGAGAGGGGGTGAGCCTGCCCCCAAGCCCCGGGCGAGTCCTCCACCCCCTGTTTCAGGACCCTGCTGCTCCACTGCACCCCAGCCCTGATCATCATCCATCACAGCAGCGCACGTTCTCAGAGCCTCTTCCAGGATGGGCGCTGCTTGGAGGCTGGCTCCCCTCAGCGCCTCCACAGCCAGGCCCTGGTCCCAGAACTGCCCCTCATTCCCACAGGGGCTCTGGGCATGAGGAAGGCAGGCCCAGGCCTTGGCCCAGAAACTAGACACTGGGATTGTTTCAGCCAGCACTGGGCTGCAGCCACTTCGGCGGGGACACAGGCCTTAGGGAAGGGAGTGAAGGTGGATCTGGATCTGAACCAGATGACATGGAGGGAAGTGAGAGAGGGAGCCCCACAGGGACTGTAGCCACATTACTCGAATGAACCCCTAGAGCCCATGGCTGAGTAGCATTAGAAATGGGTTGAGGCCAGATCCAAACGTGCCCAAAATTTCCTGGAGTTCTGATTTCCACCTGGCGCTCGGTGTCACTGGGCCCTGGGTTCTGGTTCCCACCTGGTGCTCGGTGTCTCTGAGACCTGGGCTATAACCAGCGTTTTGGTCCTTGCCCATCGCTCAGTGTGACTGAGGCTGGCGCTGCACCCATCGCCAGAGCTGGGCTCTCACTAGGCAGTCAGGAGCTGAGGGCCGCACTGTCATTTCCCGTGTCCTATATCTTGGCTTGACGTCTCACCCCAGTGGCCTGGCGAGCTGGACATGCCCATTGGCTCTTCCTCTGCTTGTCAGGGCCCAGCAGGGAGATGCTGATTTACCACTGGTGCTGGTCCCTGGGCCTGGGGGGAGTCCCCCGGCTGGTCTGACCCGGGGCAGCAGGGCTGTGTTTTGGGCTGTACCTCCCAGGTCTTGGTGAGGCGACTCACGGCCGTGTTGCTCAGGCCAAACATCACCGCGAAGAAGGAATTCAGGTTCTTCTGCTCCTTGAGACTAAATGAAGAGACAGTTACTCAGGGCGGGCGCCGGCGCTGGCCTGGATGGCCCGGCAGGGCCCATCAGCAGGCTGTCCCCAAGGCACGGGCTGGCTGGGGCTGCAGGGACTCCACTCATTGCAAATCACTCACTGTGCAGCCAGCTTGATGAACTTCCTGAGCAGCTGGGCCCGCCTGGCCGGCTCCGCGCAGAGGCAGAGCTCGGTGGCGATCCAGTACTGCAGCTCGTTGAAGCGACGCATGAGACGCTCCAGGTTGGCCGTGGTCACGCTGGGAAACGTCTGCTGCCCAAAGATGTAATAGATCAGCTCCACCTTCAAAACACAAGGCTGGAGCTCAGCGATGGCACGGGGCCCGCACTTCCTGAGGGCCAGCCCCGCCCTGGCCCACAGCCTGCGTCTGACCCAGACGTACTGCTCCGGCACTGCCCATTACCTGGTGGACACTGCTGAAGAGGTTCCAGTCGTAATCTGTCAGCTGACTGGCCAAGTCCTTGGAACTGATGAGATCCAGGACCTCTGAGGAGCCGGCGGTGGGCCCCAGCTGCTCGTGATGAGGGGTCTGGGAAGAGGAGGAGAGAGCATCACCCGGCATGCTCTGTGTGGACCATGGGCAGGGCCCGCAGCCTTGAGCAGGAGCGCTGCCAGCTCAGCAGGAGATCTTAGGTGGCCACAAACGTCCAGGCAGGACGGCCATGGGGGCCTGACCCCAAGCCGGCCACGCCACAGGCCAAGGACCAGCTCTTGTCACTGGGAGCAGATGGTGGCAACCTGGGCAGAGGCACTGCTGGCCAGGCCCTGTGTGGTGCCATGCTGGGCCTGGGGGCTCCTCGTCCCATACTAACCAGATCCCAGCTCTGAGTGTCTCTGTCTACGGGTGGCAGCGCCTTGGTGGGTGTGTGCTGGACCAGCTGTCCGGGGGGGTCCCAGAGCTGGGGGGGGGTCTCCAGCCTTCATCAATGAGAGGGGCACAAGGCCCACCCTGCCCCTGCTCTCCTCACCCAGCCCTCACCAGCGTGGGCAGCTCCTGCACATCCACCACAAAGAGTCTCTCGTTCAGGCCCAGGGACGTGTACACGCCGACGGCGTCCATCGGCAGCCCCACTTGATCTGTCGGAGAGAGCCAGTGGCAGAGCTGCTCCCGGCACGGCCGCCAGGCGGCAGTGTCTGCATGCCCTGGCCACCAGGCGGCAGTGTCTGCATGCCCTGGCCACCAGGCGGCAGTGTCTGGGGCACAGGGGACACGAGGACCAGTCCCAGGCTGGCCAGAGCAGCATCCCCCTTGCCCCAAGTGACTTCACAGGCTAGTACCAACCCCCATGGCTCCCAGAGTGGGTGCTGAGCCACGCCAGCTGTGCCACGCAATGATTGTGCATCCCAGCTGTGCACCAGGGCCCACGCTGGCTGCAGCATGGGGCACCCCACTCAGGGGCAGGCTGGGGCGGGGAATTGGCATGGAGCTGGGAGTGGACGCATGGCTGGGAAGGGCTGGGAGTGGGTGCAGCACTGGGAGGGGCTGGGAGCGGGCGTGGGGCTGGGAGGTCTCTGCACACACAGATCAGCTAGGCCCTGGCCACAGGTCTGCCCGTGAAGTGCGGTACGGTGCCCAGGCCAGGCTAGAGCAGGAGCAGCTGCTGCCACTAAACAGCGTCACCCCCTCTGGGTCGGGATGGGCAGGGCGAGCCTGGAGGAAACACTCTTAGCCTTGATGGCAGCAGAGAGGGGCAAAGGTAGTGGGGGGGGGGGGGGGAGGGTGCTTCGTGACTACAGAAAAGGGATCAAGCAGGCGAACAGGCCATCAGGTTGGGGAAGGGATAGGACGCACTGCCCGGGGCAGCTGGCGCGGTGGGGGAAGGGATAGGACACGATGGTAGGGGTGGGGGAAGGGATAGGACGCACTGCCCGGGGCAGCTGGCGGGATGGGGGAAGGGATAGGAGGCACTGCCTGGGGCAGCTGGCGGGGTGGGGGAAGGGATAGGACACAATGGTAGGGGTGGGGGAAGGGATGGGACACACTGCCCGGGGCAGCTGGCGGGGTGGGGGAAGGGATAGGACACAATGGTAGGGGTGGGGGAAGGGATGGGACGCACTGCCCGGGGCAGCTGGCGGGATGGGGGAAGGGATAGGAGGCACTGCCCGGGGCAGCTGGCGGGGTGGGGGAAGGGATGGGACGCACTGCCCGGGGCAGCTGGCGGGATGGGGGAAGGGATAGGAGGCACTGCCCGGGGCAGCTGGCGGGGTGGGGGAAGGGATGGGACACACTGCCCAGGGCAGCTGGCGGGGTGGTGGAAGGGACGGGACACACTGCCCAGGGCAGCTGGCGGGGTGGGGGAAGGGACGGGACACACTGCCCGGGCAGCTGGTGGGGTGGGGGAAGGGACAGGCTGCCCCACGCCCCTCACTCACCCCCTGCCGAGTTGACCTTGACCAGCACGCGCTCGCCACGCTCTCCCTCTTGGCATGCGAGGGCCTGGAGCACATCACGCACGGAGGCGTTCACTGGCAGCACCACGGTGAGGCAGGAGTGGTCGGCCCTGTAGACCTCATAGGGCACTAGGGAAGGCAGGGAGCACGTTAGTGAGATCCCCACGGCCAGGGCCCAGCCAGCAGAGGGCAGCTAGGATCCAGGATCCTCGGGCAGGGAGCAACATCTGGGGCATGTTCCGCTGTGAACTCCATGGACAGACCCTGGGGCCCCACAGCCCCAGCCTTGACTGCAAGTGCCTATGGGCTCTGAGTAGGGCCCTGCCTCTGGGGGAGCAACTATGTAAGGGGATCTGCACCCCACACACCTACCAGGTGACTGAATCTAAGGGGAGGGGCTACACCCCACACCTGAACAGGGTGACTATCTGAGGGGAGGGGCTGCACCCCACACTTCTACCAGGGTGGCTGTGTCTAAAGGGAGGGGCATGCACCTACTAGGGGTGATGGTGCCTCTGAGGATGCCTAAGAATTCACAGGATTTTGCCGGTAGCTCTGGGACTCTTGGTCTGTGTGTGTGTTGGGGGGGAGTTGTACATGAAGAGGCAGAAGGTGTCTGTCTGCTGTGGCAGCAGGCTGTCCGTGGTGTGTGCAGGGAGGAAATGGAAGCTGTCTCTGTGTGCGGAGGAGGAAGTGTCGTCTGTCTGTCTGTGTGTACTCCAGGCTGCGGCAGCAGGCTGTCCATGGTGTGTGCAGGGAGGCAGCGGAAGCTGTCTCTGTGTGCCGAGGCGGAAGGTGTCTGTCTGTCTGTGCCCCAGGCTGCCGCAGCAGGCTTTCTGTGACAGACGGACGCAGAGCTGCTACCTTTGTCCTGGGCCCCGATGGTATAGCTGTTACTCAGCGCAGCATCCTCCAGGGTGCTGAACCAGTTCACTGTGCTCCGAACCTGGGATGAGGAAGGCAGAGTGGCATATGGGGTGCTGGATGGCAGACGCTGGCATCTTCCATGCTCACAGCCCCAGGGAACAGCCTCTCCAGGGAGACCCACAAGGCAGCTCAGGTGAGCCAGGCCTCCAGAGCCCCACACAGCCGCCCTGGGCCTGTCAGGCCACTCTCCTTTAGGGTCCGCCCATCCCTGCTGGCTGCGGGGACCCTGCTTTGTCAGTACCTTGGGCTGTGGAGATGCGCTTCCACCACCGTTCTCCAGGCTGCAAAGAGGAGGAACACACACGGGTGAGAGCCTAGAGCCGCAGCTCCTGGGCACAAATCAGCAGCTGCTCCCCCAGCCACGGCCCCCGGGGCACCATGGCGCCCAGAGCACAGGGGACAGCAGCGAGTGCTCAGACTGCCAGCGGGGGGATGCCCCCAGAGCACTGACCGCCTTTTCAGCTGGGACCCCAGACACCTGGATGGGGAGAGGATCTGACTGATACTGACTCATTTCTCCTTCCACAGAGCCTGTCCTCCCAGTAGGTCCAAGAGCCCTTAGCCTCCCTCTGGGCCAGGCACACGAGTTAGCAGCCGGCCTGGGCTGCAGGCAGAGCCCTTGACTCCCTGCCCCCCCGTAACCCCGCACACCTGCATGTCCATCCTGGGGCTAGGCCCAGGAGTGCGGCGCTCAGCCATGCCACGACCGTGGCCACAGTGCTGGGACTCAGGCCCGTGAGAGGCCCGGGCCCGGCGGTAGTCACTGCAGAGCTGCCGCAGGAGTTGTGTCTGTCTAGGCATGGACTGAGCCCCGCTCAGAGAGAGGGGTGCTGGCAGCCGGGGCTGGGCCGGGACTCACACTCTGTGCCTCCGGCGATCTTGCATCTGGTCCTGGAGCGAGCTGCACAGCCGAGGGTCCCGGCTCGCAAAGTCCGAGAGGTTCTGCAGGACGAAGGCGCTAGTTGGTCAGGGCCGAGGCTGCACCATGCTGGGACCCCTCACATCACCTGCACAGGGCCCTGGCAATCCCTCCAGGAAGAGGGTATTTGGGGTTGGCTCCAGGGGGAGTAGTGCCCCCCACTGCCCGGCAAGGCCACGCACCTGGGTCCCTCCCTGGGGCTAGAAGGGTGCAGTAGCCAAGGGGCAGTTGATCTTTCCTGGGGTAGCAACCCCTGGTGCCAGATTATGGACTCGCTGCCTCGTGGGCTGCAAGGGACGGTGGCCATGGGTGGCAAGGAACAGAGCACAGCTGCCCCAGGGCCAGGATCAGCCTCGTTACTCCCAGGATGTGAGTCCCCTTCAGCTCGCCAGCCTCCTGCGTCCCCCCATCCCTCCGGTACCTGCAGCAGGGTCATGGCGCTGGGCTCAGCCTGCAGCAGGTGCCCGTAGAGCAGCACCCACTGGCTGACCAGCCTCAGGATCTTCTGCCGCTTGCTGAGGGAGTAGATGGCCTTCTCCTGCTCCGAGCCCTCCGATGGCTCCGCGTGGAAAGTGGGGCCAGTCAAGGAAGCCACGAGGGCAGTGTGTGCTGGGGCAGCAATGGGGCCAGGCAGCAGGCCTGCGGGGCACAGAGAGAGGCGAGCCCGGCAAAGTGCACCCAGAGAACGGCAGCAGCACAGCAGGGAGCTGGTGGTGCCAGCATGCTGTGCGCTCCCCAGCATATTCGCTCCAGGCTGACAGCAGCATTCTCCCGTGGACGGAACGCACCCAGCCCAGCCAGCAGCCCCTAGTCCCTCCGCCGGCCCTGTGCTCCCCAGCGCCGGGGTGGCTGTGACTCCCGTCACACAAGGGGGGTTACTCACTGTGATGCCGAGTCGGGGTTCCCCCAAATCCTGCAGCCCTGTAGCAGCAAGAACAGACTCCGCCAGCCAGAGAATAGAGAGGGTTTATTGCTCCACCAGGATACAGCACAGCATAGACGTGATATTGCTACAGGAGTCTGGGCCAGGATGCCTCAGATCCCTTGGGTTAGGGGGGTCCATCACCCCCCTAGACCTCCAGCCCTCAGTTTAGGCTGACTCCCTCCTGTTTCCCAGCCAGCAACTGTCCCTTCCCCCGAAACCTCCCTCCTTTGTTCACTGCCTGCCTTCAACAGGTCGGACAGGTTGGGTCTTTCCTAGTGACTTAAGGCAGCCGTCCTGCTGGGCAGTGCTACAGGTACCGGCCAGTAGGGGTCAACCCCAGCCCACACAGCCACCAGTGGTTGCCTATCGGGCCTGCCCACTACATCACACTCACATTGCTGAGTGACGCAACAGGCACTGCAGACATAAGCCGCAGACTGAGACCAGCCAAACAAGCCTAGGTCCGGAGCTCGAGTGAGTGTGGAGGGCGGCTGTAGCACTGCCAGGCCAATGGGCGCAGTACAGGGGCCCAGCCCAGGCGGACATGGAGTAGGGCCTGGCCCGATAGGCATGGCATAGAGGCCTGGCACAGGCAGACACGGCGTAGGGGCCCAGACCAGTGGACACAGCGTAGGAACCCGTCTGTTCAGACAGAAGAGTCCTCACACATTTCAAGTGCACCACAAACAGGTTAAAAGCGTACCCTCCCCCCCCGCCCCCACACCACCCCTTGCGTGCTTCTCTGGATCCCGCAGAGAACTGCCTGTTTCTCTCTTCCATGGCCAGGAGGACACCCCCAGGACCCACCTCCTGCCCAGTGGCCCTATGAGGTGCTTGTCCCAGCAGCCCCAGAAGGATATTGGTGCAGCAGGGCTCTGCAGAGCTGGGCAGTTGGCATGAAGACTTTGTACGTCAGCAGGAAATCCCCAACCAAGGTATCTGAAAGCCACAAGCCCAGCAGGAGTTAGAGGGCCTGTGCCCCTGACAGGACCCACCGGTTCTGGGCCCAGCAACAATCCCCAGACATGCTCCCACCATCCCCTCCACAATCTCACTGAGCCCCTCACTCCCACAATCCTCCCAGCCCCCCCAACCCCCCGCTCCCACAATCCTCCCAGACACCCCAGCCCCTTGCTCCCACCATCCCCTCCACAACCCTCCCACCCACCCACTGTGCTTCTGTTATCCCGCCAGCCACCCTAACCCCCTCTCTCACCATCCCCCCACAACCACGCAGCCCCCTACTCCCACCATCCCTCCACAGCCCTGCCACCCCCCTTCGCTCCCGCCAGCCCCCCACATACCTAGGGGGTCCGAGAACGTCGCGTCCAGCCTCATGGCTTCCAGCAAATACTCCAGGATCTTATCAGGGGTCCCAGCCATCACCGAGTACCTGGAGGACAGAGCACACCCAGGCATGCCAGACTCCCAGGGTTACAAAACCTCCTCCCCTAGCCATGTGGCCGAGCTATAGCTCACCCAGGCCCTCTGCCTGCCAGGCAGCCAAGCACAGAGATGCCGCTGCCAGTCCCACACACGCTCCCCACCTGGCAGCTGGGGCCCCCAGCTCAGCTATGTCCCAGCATCCTTTGCAACAGGCACTACAGCTGCTTTCCCCAGTGGATTCTGCGGCCAGGGGAGCAGACGCTGCAACTCCCTGCCCTGCTGCGTCAGAGCCTGGGACCCTGCCAGAGGCGGCAATGGAGCGGGGGTGGGGGGTGGCATGGAGCAGCCCGGGGAACCGGGAGAACCACCCAATCTGCCGGCCCTGCCTGGCAGGCTTTCGGCCGCTGTACCTACTGCTCCCCGCAGACGGAGATGGGCTGCCGGAGCCGCCACCCTGCAGGTTCTTCTCCAGCACTAGCACCACCTTCCCGTGCTCCTTCAGGCGCATGGTGTTGGCCTCGACATCCTAGAGAACCCAGTGTCAATGCTACTGCTCCGGGTTCCCCTGAGATGGGCAGCAGGGCTGGGCAGCGCAAGGCCTGGGGCGGGCCCAGGAACAGGGCAAGGACTCAGGGGTGGAGTGGGGATGGGGGCAGGAGTTCCACCCCCTTCCTGGGCAAGAGATGCACCAGGTCCCTCAGACTCCTCCCCATGGCTGTTGGTCCCTGCCCTGGGATCTGCTCCTGCTCATGGCTGCCCTGCCCCAGGACTCTGCTTTGGCAGATGCGTACCAGAGCCGGGGTCCCTGAGGGCAAAGCAGGGCAGCAGGTGATGGTAGCACATTGGGTAGGAGCATAAGTGGGAATGCCTCGTATTTTGGATGCCCGGTGAGCTGTGGGGGTGTGGCAGGGGCGGGGGAGATCCAGGTATGACTGTCTGGGGCTTGGGCTGGGAAGGCAATGGCCATTCCAGTTGCCTGGACAGTGGGTGCCCAGCATCTCAGGGCCGTGGACAGCAGATCCAGCCTGGTGAGGACAGGGAGGACAGGCGATAATATTTGCCTAGGAACAGGAGGAAAGGCCCAAGAAGGGGCCAGGTGCTGGTGTCAAACGAGGGTTGTTGGAGGGGAGTAGCGCCGACCTGGCTCTAACGAGGGCTCAGTTCTGGCCTGACCCTCGTGGACTTTGCTGTAACTTCTGTTCTCGGAGTTAACGAAAGACTCCTGGGTCCCAGACATCTACCCAACCCTCCTGCGTTCACAGCACTGGCCAAGTCACTTCAGATTCAGACAGCTGGGAGGCAGCTGCAGGGAGCTCCTGGCAGGCCCACCTTGACGATGCGGTTGAAGTCTCGCTTGTCCACACGCAGGAAATGGCAGTTGTCCTCCCGCAGGATGATGGTGGCAGCTCGGGGAGCATCATTCACCAGCGCGAGCTGCCCAAAGTCATCCCCCTCATGCAGGGTGGTCACCAGGCCCTGGGGGAGAAACCAGAGACTCCCCACCATCACCTACATGCTGGGAGCAGGAAGTCTGGGAGGTGCTGGGATCTGGGGGAGCACCAGGCTGGCCCAAGGGGCCAGGCCCTTCAGCTCCCACCTCCATTGGATTCCCTCAAGGGACGGTGTCTGGAGGTCCTGGTTCTGTCCCGGTAGTGGGGCCCAGTAGGACGGCAGGGGGTGGTGCCTGCAGGTCCCGGTTCTGTCCCAGCAGTGGGGCCAAGTTAGGGTGACCAGATGTCCCAATATTGGGCCTTTGTCTTACAAAGGCAACTCTACTCACCCCGTCCCAGTTTTTCATGCTCACTGGTCACCCTTGGCCCAGTAGACCTGCAGGAGCAGAGCCTGGCGGTCCAGTTGAGTCCCAGTGGTGGGACCCAGGCACCTGCAGGGGCAGGGCAGCGTGGGGGACAGGGCAGCACATACCTTGCCATGGGTCACCACGTTCACTGAGCCCTTCCAGATGATGTACCACGAGGTGCCCTTGTCTCCTTGGCTGAACACTGCAAAGAAGCCATCGTTTGTGCGGGGAGCCCAAGTGACAGCCGATGGGACAGCCCTGCCAGGGACTGTGTGTTCCAGGGGAGCTGCCCTGGGCGCAGAGATCTGGGGGGCACGGAACAAGCACTCTTGGGGCTGGGGCTTTGGCCAGCTCTGCCCCAAGCCATGAGAGCAGTGCAGCAGGGTCGGGATGTCCAAAGGCTGCTGCATGCCAGCACCACCAGCCATTCCCACCCAACCGCCCCGGGACCCCAGCAAACAGCCACAGGGCCAGGCCCTGCCCTGCACATCCCCCAGAGTCACTGGGCAAAGGGGGCCTCAGGACTGAGGCCTGTCATGGTGCCCTCAGGGGCCGGACAGTCTGCAGGGCGATGCCAGGCAAGGGGGTCTCCTGGGCACAACTTCCTGGTCAGAGGAAGCTGGGCGCCAGGCTGGCATGGAGGTGCACCAGGATCTGGACTGGCAAAGCGCCTGGGCGGGGGGGGAGCACGGCCAGAGTCACATGCTGGGCAAGGCGGATACTCACACACGGTGCCCGCCTTGGGGTGCGACTCAAACAGCAGCACGGACGCCAGCTCCCGCTTCACCTGCAGTGAAAGTCACCCCTTAGCTGCGCTGGGGGAGGGCGGGGATGGCAGGCAGCGCTGGGCGTATTGGGCCAGGTGCTCAGTGGACGGGGGCGTGACACACTGCTGGGCAGAGCAGGGCAGGAGGAAGAGCGGGAGCCCAGTGGGACCCAGGAGATGCCTGGGGAGTCACACAGGCAGCCAGGGGGCTGGCTGCTCCACTGTAGGTGCCCCAGCTAAGGCTGGGTGGAGGCAGCAGGGGATGGGGTGGGGCAGGACTGCAGGTGGCATGAGGGAGCAGGGAGAAGGGGAGGGCAACGTGGCTTGTGGGGAAAGGTCAGAAGAGGAATGGGGGTGGGTGGAGTTGAAGGGCGGTGGAGCCCGCAGAGAGGAGCAGGGCTGGTGGGGGAGGACAGGGGGACTGGCAGGGAAGGAGCGCAGGGCTGGTGGGGGAGAACAGCGGGACTAGTGGGGGAAGGGACACAGGGCTGGTGGGGGAGAACAGCGGGACTAGTGGGGGAAGGGGCGCAGGGCTGGTGGGGGAAGGCAGCGGGACTGGCGGGGCGGGGGAGGACAGGAGGACTGCCGGGGGAGGGGCACAGGGTAGGCAGGAGAGAGCAGAGGGACTGGTGGGGGAAGGGGCGCAGGGCTGGGCGGGGAGGGCAGCGGGACCAGCGGAGGAAAGGGCGCAGGGCTGGTGGGGGAGGACAGCGGGACCGGTGGGGGAAGGGGCGCAGGGCTGGTGGGGGAGGGCAGCGGTACTGGTGGGGGAAGGCGCGCAGGGCTGGGGGGGAGGGCAGCGGTACTGGTGGGGGAAGGCGCGCAGGGCTGGGGGGGAGGGCAGCGGTACTGGTGGGGGAAGGGGCGCAGGGCTGGTGGGGGAAGGCAGCAGGACCAGTGGGGGAAGGGAAATGGGGGTTCGCCAAGGCCAGGCTCACCGAGTAGGACAGATGGGCCACAGCTTTGATGTGCAGCAGCTCCTCAAAGATAAGCTCCAGCTCGTCCTGTGTGCGCTGGGCAGGGCTAGGGAGAGAGGGTGTTACCCTGGCACTGGCCTGGGCCCCAGACCCTCCTGCCAGGCATGGCCCCACGTGTAGGGCACCCCCTGCCTTCCCCGCACCCCCTACGAGGGCAGCCTCCCAACTCGGAAATGGCCCCAGGCCGGGGCAGCTCCTGGTCCCCTGCCAGTCCAGGGGTCGGGTCTAGGACCCCCCTTCCCAGGGTGCTGTCTGGGGGTGTCAGTGCATCAAGGCTCTGGGACTGAGGGCACTGACCTCCCACGTGTACCCCAGCCTGGCAGGGCAACTCCCTGCCCTCGGCATCATCCCTGAGCGCTCAGGCCCACCGCTCCCAGCAAATTTGGGTGGGCAGCCCAGCCGTGGGGAGGGATGGCCCAGGGGGCCGGGCTCCTGGTGGGCAGCCCAGCCGTGCGGAGGGATGGCCCAGGGGGCCGGGCTCTTGGTGGGCAGCCCAGCCATGGGGAGGGATGGCCCAGGGGACTGGGCTGTTGGTGGGCATCCCAGACCCCCCATCCATCGGGCCCATGTGGGACACTCACGGCTTGCGCAGGGCCATGGTGAGCAGCGCATCGGGGCCCAGCTGGGCCAGAAAGGCCAGTGCCTCCAGGAGCTCCTCGGTGCCCCAGGTGCCAGGCTCTGGACTCAGCTCCCCCTCGGCAAAGCGGTAAAACTGGGCGTCCTTGTCCTGGAAATGCCACTCCTGCCTCACTAGGACAGAGCCATGGGGCAGCGTCAGCCTGTGCCACCCCCAGAGCAGGGCCTGAGCCTGCCTGGCCAAGGGCCCAGCCCAACTCACAAGCTGCTGGGAGCCCATGGGAGCAGGGGCAGCAGGATCTGGGACAGGAATGAGCACCAGGGAGACTGCGGGCACTGCCAGCGTGTGCCACTGTGGGGTGCAGAGGCAGCTCCCTCATCTCGTCATGGCAGGAGCCTGACGTGGGCCCGCGCCCTGGACCCAGCATGGAGCCCAGCTAAGGAGCTTGGGCTTGGCAAGGGTGTTAACTCCGACACATCCCATGGGCCCCTCTCAGCTCCTGCCAACCCACCCCAGCAAGTCCTGGCCCATCACATTCTGACAAACCCCATGTGGTTCCTAGCCCTGGCACCCCAGCTCAGCCCAACCTGCCCCTGCACCGGGCCCTGGCACACCCTGCCCTCCATACCATACCCAGCCTGCCCTGCCAGACCCCCTGTGGCTGCAACCTGCCCCCACCCCCGGGCCCTGGCACACCCTGCCCTCCATACCGTACCCAGCCTGCCCTGCCAGACCCCCTGTGGCTGCAACCTGCCCCCCCCCCACCCCGGGCCCTGGCACACCCTGCCCTCCATACCGTACCCAGCCTGCCCTGCCAGACCCCCTGTGGCTGCAACCTGCCCCCCCCCACCCCGGGCCCTGGCACACTCTGCCCTCCAAATCTTATCCAGCCTGCCCTGCCAGACCCCTGTGGCCCCAACCTGCCCCTTGGTCTCCTGACAGTCCTTAGCCTGCCCTTCACCCATAGGACCTGTATATTGTCTAGCAGCCAGTTCAGTCCTGGCTCACCATCAGGGTACAACCACCTTGCCCTCCTCTGCCTGACACTATGTGGCCCCATCCCGCCCCAAGAGGACTTTGGCAGGTCCTAGCACACCCTTGTTATTGCATCCTGGCCCACCACACAAACCCCACATGGTTCCCAGCCCACCCCTTGCCTTCAGGTCCCAAGCCCACCTCCCCACATGGCTCCCAGCCTGGCCCCACACAGCCCCTGGCCTATCCTGCCCAGCCTGCCACACTCCCCATGGCTTTGGGCCCCAGCCCCGTCCACCCTGCCAGACTCCTGTTCTCCAGCCTGGCACCGCAGAGGTGGCCGGAGTCCTGGATGCCTCCCTTCCCCCCCCCACCCTCCGTAGTTCTCACCATGAGTCAGGACTCCTCCATCCACCAGCACCTGGCAAACCCCAATGGCCTGGCCCCGCGTTTGGACCGAGAGCCCTGCGCTGAGCAGCCAGTCCACCAGCTCCTTCCCGGAGAGGCACTGCCTGCAGGGGGAAGGGCAGCAGAGGGTGAGGCCAACCCGGGCTGGGGAGCGAGGCAGGAGAAAAGGGCAGGGTGGCTTTGTGTGGCATTTGTGGCATATTGGGGCTGCAGGACAGGACGGGCAGAGCTCTGGGGGGGGAGGGGCAGGACTGAAACAGCAGGGGCCTATGGCACAGGAATGAGGGGCACTGGCAGAGCTGCAGTCAGGGAGGGACAACCCCAGGGCTGGGATAGCAGAGATTGTGGTCCAGGACTGAGCAGAGCAGGGGAATAGAGAGTAGGAGAAGCCCAGGCCTGGAATCGCAGGGGGCTGTGGGTAGGGATCAGGGGGCACCATCGGAGCTGGGGGGGGGTCCAAGGTGGGAATTGCAGGGGTGGTGGGTCAGGATTGAGGGGCAGGAAGGGGAGACCCAGGGCAGGTATACCAGAGGCTGTGGGTTGGAAGGGTGGGGCTGTGTGGGAAGGCAGGCGGGGCTGTGTGGATCAGACTGGCAGAGCTATGGGGGCCGGAAGGGCGGGGCTGTGTGGGTCAGACTGGCAGAGCTATGGGGGTCGGAAGGGCATGGCTGCGTGGGAAGGACAGGCGGGGCTGTGTGGGTCAGACTAGCAGAGCTACGGGGGTCGGAAGGGCAGGGCTGTGTGGGAAGGACGGGAAGGGCTGTGTGGGTCAGAATGGCAGAGCTATGGGGGTTGGAAGGGCAGGGCTGTGTGGGGCAGGGCTGTAGGGCAGATGGGTGCTGCGGGGATCAGATGGGCAGGGCTGCGGGGGTTGGACTGATGGGTCTGTGGGCGGATGGGCAGGGCTATGTCTACACTGCACTCTAAACTTGAAATAAGATATGCAAATTGTGTAGCTTATTTCGAGTTTATTTCAAAATAAAGTGCTACTGTATTTCAAGACATCCCTTACCCCTCCTGGAATGAGGGTTACCGGGATGCCGAAATAGCATGCCCGTTATTTTGAAAAATATTTCGAAATAACGGGTGGCTTGTGAAGACCCAGGTAGCTATTTCGGGATCCTTTCATATCCCAAAATAACTTTGATATGTAGACATAGCCCCAGGGTATGTCTACACTACAAGGTTTTTGCGGCAGAGAGCATGCTAATGACGGACTCATTAGCATGAGTCGCAATGTCATAAGCATATTTTCTGCTGGTGCTTGTTGCGCAAGGGGTTTTTGCACAAAAAGAAGCAGTGTAGAGGTTAAACGGTACCTCTCCGGGAGAGGCATAAGGATCTTGCACAAAAGGGTTTTTTGCACAAAACGGAAGCGGCGACACTGCTTCTTTTTGCACAAAAGGTATCGGCAGAAAATATGCTAATGACATCGGGACTCATGCTAATGAGTCCATCATTAGCATACTCTCTGCTCGTAGTGTAGACAAAGCCTGGGAGTCCATGCTTGTCTCTCCCGTTCCCACTCTGGGGATGGGGCTGAGAGTCCCACCTGGATCTGGACCCAGGCCCACAGGAGCTGCCCTGTGAGATTCCCCTCTGGGAGGCCCTGCCAGGGCCATGGCCTCCTACCTGTGGTGCCTGAGGTGGTGTTTGTGGTCGCGGATGAGGCCAGGACGGGTGCTCATGAGGTGGCTGTACAGGAGCCTCCCTGCTCGCCAGATCTTCTCTGCAGGTGCCTTGGGGACAAACAAGCATTGGCAGGCAGGACGCTGAGCATGGGACTGGGCACTTCCTCCCTAGCCCTTCCCACCCCAGCCACTGGCACGGCTCGCTCTGCCACGTGGGCAGGGCCAGTCCTTCCCACCCCAGCCACTGGCACGGCTCGCTCTGCCACGTGGGCAGGGCCAGTCCTTCCCACCCTTGCCACTGGCACGGCTCGCTCTGCCACGTGGGCAGGGCCAGTCCTTCCCACCCTTGCCACTGGCACGGCTCGCTCTGCCACGTGGGCAGGGCCAGTCCTTCCCACCCCTGCCACTGGCACGGCTCGCTCTGCCACGTGGGCAGGGCCAGTCCTTCCCACCCCAGCCACTGGCACGGCTCGCTCTGCCACGTGGGCAGGGCCAGTCCTTCCCACCCCTGCCACTGGCACGGCTCGCTCTGCCACGTGGGCAGGACCAGTCCTTCCCACCCCTGCCACTGGCACTGCTCGCTCTGCCACGTGGGCAGGACCAGTCCTTCCCACCCCTGCCACTGGCACTGCTCGCTCTGCCACATGGGCAGGGCCAGTCCTACTTTGGACAGGAAATTGACCAGATGAAAGTAGCCCCAGCTTCGTCTCCTTCCTGCCCACATTGCTCCCCAGCCAGGGTCCAGGGTGCCCTTCGGGTTGGAGGGGCTCTCCCAGACCAAGGGGCAGTGAAGGCCTTTGGAGTTGCTTTGTGCAGGGGAGTGAACTGCCTGGGTGATGGGGCCTGGCTGTCCAGAGCAGGGACTCCCCACTCACCTGCGTCAGGCTCTGCCCAAAGTCTGGGGCTGACTCACTGTCAGGGAGCGGCGTCTGGAAAGCAACAGGGCAGACACAGGCCTCAGTCAGTGGCACACAGGGTCCCCTCCGCACCCACACTCTCTGTGTGCAGCCTGCAGTGGCACAGGCAGCCCAGTGGCTGAAGGGGCGGGGGCCCAGCACAGCCTGTGGCCACTCGCTAGGGAGGGCAGAGCTCTCCCAGGCTACCCTGCAGGGCACAGGGCGTGTCCGGGAAGACCCCTGGATCACACGGGCAGGCCTGCCTGCAGGAGTCCCACTCTGCTAAGCAAGGCTGCCCCCGGCCGCTGGTCAGTAACAGCTGCCATTGCCCGCCCCAGAGCAGCTGCACGTGGGGTGGTGCTGGGGCAGCTTCTCCGTGTGACACTCTGACGGGAGAGAATGCGTCAGAAAAGAGCAAATCTGCGCGGCCGGCTATCAGCCCCTGGTTGCTGGGGTCAGATTAGTCGCCCGCCCTCGCTGCTGCTTTGCTCGTGGCGCTGCCCCTTATGGGGCTGCCCCGCACGTAAATACAAGCCCAACCTCATCTCCTTGCCCAACCAGCACCTACCTCCCAGGGCCCATGGCAGGAGTGGGGTGCACGGGATAGTTCTGGGACTTTAACTCCTGACCTCAGACACAGCCCATCTAGACCCCACAGCACCAGAGCAGCCCCGTAGCAAGACCCCAGCTGACAGCCTCACTCATTTGCCAGCATGGGACTTGTCTGGGGGCCAAGCCAGGTCCAGCCCCTGCTCTCAGCTTGGGGAGCTGCCTGCGGAGCCAATGGTTCGGCACCGCCCAGAGCCCAGATGTGAGGCCCAGCTCAGGGGGGCTGGCACAATTTCTGCAGGGAGAGGGGCTGAGAGCCAGTAAGCCAAACTCTAACCCTTGTATATAATGGAAAGGTAGGGGATGTAGCTGCCCCCTCACCCCAGAACCTAGCAGCCTGCAATATGAAGCTAGTTGCTCTAGCTATGGGGAGAACTGGGTGGGGTTGGTGCTGCTGATGGCCAGTCGATGGGCCCAAGGGAACTCTGGGTCCAAGCCTAGCTTCTGGCTGGCCCACAAATGTCCCAGCTGTGCAGGGATCTGCCTGGGTTATGGGCCTCCCAGACGTCTCTAGGAAGAAAAGAACCGGCAGGAGGAGCTGTGATAGGTCCCAGCGCCCAGAACAGCAGCTGGGGCAGCACATTGGCCCCTGGCAGCAGAGTGCTGCGAGCTGGCACCATGTCACGGCTTCCATCAAGCAGAACCAATCTCCCTTGTGGGCCAGCTGCTCTCTCCCCCTGGGGCAGGCAGGGCTGCGGGGATCGGGCGGGCGGGGCTGCCTGGCAAAGAGCCCAGCCCAGCTCACGAGCTGTGGGCGGCCTCCAAACCTGCTGGGTCGCAATACTGCGCTGCTGAGGCCCTGGGATCCCAGATGAGCCTGGCCGACCCGGGGGGGCACCGCGGCTCAGAGAGCCTGCTCCTGGGCTAAGAATGGAAAGGGCAGGCAATTCTCTGGGGACATGGCCTTGAGGGAACCTCAACAAGTCTGTTCCCAGCCCCGGCCCTGCCCTGCCCTGCCCTGATCCACTCTGGGAGGATCCCAGCTGCACAAGAAGCAATGGGAGCTGAGCCTAGCATGCTGAGCAAGAGCACCCCAGGCCTGCTTTGCTCCCCACTGCCCAGCACTCCCTGGCCCTTTCTCCTCTGGCCCCCACCTCCCACGTGTGCTCAGATTTGCCAGGTTCCAACTTGAGTGGTGCCTCACCCACATTCGTGGCCTTGCACATGCACTTTCCAGGGGCATCTGAGCCTACAGGCTTCTCTCACGTTTCACGCGCACTGAACAGGGACCCTCACGATCCCCCCGTCTGACATCCTGCGCATGGCAGGCCACAACACCTCACACGCCCACTCCTGGATATGACCCTCCACCTCTGGCTGGGCCATTCATGCCCTCAGAGCAGGGCATAAAGCAGAGGTCTCAAACTCCCACAGCTGCACAATCTGGCCCGGGAGTCCTGGCGGGCAGCGGGGGGGGGAGGGGGGTGTCCTACTGTTCCTATCCCCAAATCCCCCCCCCCCTTCTCACCACAGCACCCCCCCTCCTCCCATGGCTCCCTGTCCCTTGAGGGATCACTGAGGGGGCCTGGTGGCACACAGCAGCAGCAGCCACCACCCCCACCCCCGTGGCAGCAGGAACCACAGGGGTGTGGAGCACACTCCGCAAGGACACCCATTCTGCTGCACTCTGCTTCCCTGCGGCTCCTGCCGCAGTGGGGAGTGAGGGGAGCCCAATTGCTGCTGACGTCCTGCGCCAGGGCCCCCGGTAAACCCTGAGGCCACACTCCTCAGGGGATGGGATAGGACTCGGGGAACAGATAGCCCCCTCCCCCTCCCGGCCCACTGGGACTGCTGAGCCAATTGCGCAATTACCAGAAGTTTGACACTCTGATGTGCAGATTTCAAGTGACAGAGACTCCCCCAGTTGCCTGTGACATGTGCCCCCTGCTGCAGAGAAGGCTAAAAACCCAAACCCCACAGGGTCTGCGCCAATCTCACGTACAGACAGTACATGGCAAATAGCACGTGTGATCTTAAAACTTACACGCTGTAAGTTACAAAGACATCCATCAGACAGCAGAAACCACAGCATGGGACTTGAGACCCTATCCAATGGAGCGCCTGTTTGCATGTCTCTTTGGTTATGGGATTCCCATTTCCTGCCCTGTGTCACATGGAATTGCGCCTGTCCCCTGACTGGCTGATTACGTAACTACAGTAAGAACACGTTGGGTGTTGCCGATTGTGTGCTTGTGCAAACCCAGAACGGCTGGATAGCACTGCAGGGTGAAATCAGGGAGACTTCCCACATGCACCATGGCGCCTCCGCCTTGCCCACAGCCCCTGGGCTCGCGCTCAGCTGCTCGGCGTCCCCACACCAGGCGCTTTTGGCCAGTCAGAAATCCAATTTCCCACTGAAGAGCATTTTGATGGCAAATGTTCAAGCAGCCCCACCTGGAGCTGCATTTTTGGGGGTGGGACTGATGGAATTTAGCAGCTAGAACCAGGAGAGGAGCCACAACCTCATGGTCAACCAGCTTCCTGCTGCCTCTCAAGGCTCAGCTCAATCATCGGCCTGTGAAGGGCGGCAGTGCAGACCCATCACCAGAGCCGGAAAGGGGGACACGCCCAGCTACACAATAACTCCAGGGAGGGAAGTCTCCTAATCCCAGGTTGTCAGCTGGCTCTGCACACACCTCAGCTCCCTGCCCTACAGTGGCCCTGCTCGGTCCTCGGTCAGTTCCCTGGCTCTTTAATTGTCCCAGCCCAAGATTCAGGAAACGTCTGCTGAGTTAAGGTCTCCACCAGTGGAAGGGCTAGAAAGTGTCTTTCCCTCTTGCTCAGATCATACCAGCAAGCCAGCCAGAGATGGAGGGCTGGATGCAGGGAGCGACCCTGCCTGAGCACGGGCACTGTTCGTGCTCTGCGGAGCTGGGGGCTGTACAGACCCTGGGAGACACTGCCCCATCCTGGGTTCTGAGCATTGGGCTGGCTGGAAAGTGTCAGCATCTGAAGGGTTAATGCTTCCTTGACGTGCTGTGGACATGCAACCTCCCCCAGGCCTATCTGCACTGCTCATAAGAGTTTGCAGGACTTGAGACATCAGTCAGATACACGGGGTCCCTACAAGAACCCCCAGGCCAAGCTGCGGGGCCCTTTGGGGCATTCGGACAGCCCAGAGGGGCTGCGCCCGGCCAGACCCAGGCATAGAAGCCCCAGGCCGAAGGAGGATAGCATTCCCATGGGACTATCTGGAAGGGGCCCTTTTCTGGACAGTTTGCCCCATTCGAGTGGAGGGGAGGAAGCAGCCGGCGGCATTCCCCTGCTGAGCTCAGGCCTCACAAATCCTCCCAGCCTTGCGCAAGGTCACCTGTTTCCCCCATCCCCATCAGAATGAGCCCATCTTCACTTCGGTTGAAATTCTGCGCCTGGTAGAGTCTTGTTTGGGAGCAGGTGTCAGAACAGGCTTGTCTCCTTGCAGTTAAACACTTGGTTCCGGGCAAGTTCATGCTGTTCAATAGATGATTTGAAAGTGTTTTAAATTCACAATCAGGATTCGAGGCACCTGTCAGGGACTCTCCTTGCATCCCATATTCCATGCCGATTTTGAACTGACAGCGACCCCGTGCTTGTTTTAAAACCGCCTGCTCGTTGTGTGGATACACCTCTCAGCAGAGAAACCTCACCTTCCGGAAACCATCACACTGCTGAACGGTGTCTTCTGATCTCTCTCATCAATCCACAGCTGTACGGCTGTATCAAACACCGTCCATACACCTGTTCTTATGGTTCCTCCCTCTTTGGCTTCTTTTGCACATTGCTTTATTTTCCCTGGCTTTTCCAAGTATCAGTGAAACCTGATTTCCTGGTCCAGCACCCTGGGACCCAACCAGTCCCAAACCAGGGAGTTTGATGGACCAGGGGAGGTCAATGCCAGCCCCTCTGCTGCCGCTGACTATGGAGTCCTACAGCCACCCTGCTTCTTCCCTCAAGGTTCCCCCACCACCACCACCACCCCCATCCCTGCTCCTTCCCTTCCATCCTGCTCTGGAAGCTCTCGGAGGGTGGAAGAAGAGTTACTGAGCACATAGAATCATAGAGCTGGAAGAGATCTCAGGAGGTCATCAAGTCCAGCCTCCTGCTCTAGGCAGGACCAACCCCAACTAAATCAGCCCAGCCAGGGCTTAAGTCAAGCTGGGACTTAAACACTTCTAGGGCTGGAGATTCCACCACTTCCCTAGGTAACCCATTCCAGTGCTTCCCCACCCTCCTAGTGAAATAGTTTTTCCTAATATCCAACCTAGACCTCCCGCACTGCAACTTGAGACCATTGCTCCTTGTTGTGCCATCCGTCACTAATGTGAACAGCCTTTCTCCATCCTCTTTGGAGACTCCCATCAGGAAATTAGGGAGGGATGGCTCCGTGGTTTGTGCATTGGCCTGCTAAACACAGGGTTGTAAATTCAATCCTTGAGGGGACCATTTAGGAATCTGGGGCAAATCTGTCAGGGATAGTACTTGGTGCTGCTGTGAGGGCAGGGGACTGGACTCAATGACTTCTCAAGGTCCCTTCCAGCTCTATGAGATGGTATATCTCCACATATAAAATTGAAGGCTGATATCAAATCCCCCCTCAATAGTCTCTTCTGCAGACTAATCAAACCCAAATCCCTCAGCCTCTCCTCATAGGTCATGTGCTCCAGCTCTCTAATCATTTTGGTTGCCCTCCACTGGACCCTCTCCAATGCGTCCACATCCTTTCTATAGTGGGGGGCCCAGAACTGGACACAATACACCAGATGTGGCCTCACCAGAGCCGAATAAAGGGGAATAATCACTTCTCTGGATCTGCTGGCAATGCTCCTCCTAATGTACCCCAATATGCCATTTGCCTTCTTGGCTCCAAGTGCACCCTGTTGACTCATATCCAGCTTCTCATCCACTGTAATCCCCAGGTCCTTTTCTGCAGAACTACTACTTACCCATTCGGTCCCCAGCCTGTAACTATGCTTGGGATTCTTCCATCCCAAGTGCAGGACTCTGCACTTGTCCTTGTTGAACCTCATCAGATTTCTTTTGGCCCAATCCTCTTATCTGTCTAGGTTACTCTGGACCTTACCCCTGCCCTCCAGCGTATCTACCTCTCCCCCTAGCTTAGTGTCATCCGCAAATTTGCTGAGGATGCAATCCATCCCCTCATCCAGGTCATTAATAAAGATATTGAAAAAAACAGGTCCTAGAACAGATCCTTGGGGCGCTCCGCTAGAAACCGACAGCCAACCTGACATCGAGCCGTTGATCACTAGTCGTTGGGCCCGATAGTCTAGACAGCTTTCTATCCATCTTACAGTCCATGTATCCAATCCATACTCCCTTAACTTGCTGGCAAGAATATTGTGGGAGACCGTATCAAAAGCTTTGCTAAAGTCATGGTATATCACATCCACTGACTTTCCCATCATATATATATAGCCCATTGTCTGTGCGTCTGTAACGCTGACGTACACGGCCCCGCCCCCTGGCCATGTACGTCAGCGCCCCGCCCCCCTTCCCCTCCCTTCTTGGCGGTTCGGCCCAGCGCTGCGCCGCTCAGCTGGGCCCCGGCGGGGGAGCAAGTGGCGGCAAGCGTGCCACAGAGGGAGGGGAAGGGGGGTGGGGCTGGCTGGAAGGGGGGTGGGAAGCAGAGCTGGGGGGGGGAGATCAGGGGCTGTGGGGCTGGAGGGGAGTATGCGGGGGCTCGGAGGAAGGGAAGCAGCACTGGCGGGGGGTATCCGGGGGGGCCGTGGGGCTGGCCAGCAGGAAGAGGGGGTGGGAAGCAGAGCTGGGGGGGGGATCGGGGGCTGTGGGGCTGGACAGGAGGAGGGGGGCGGGCAGCAGACCTGGCGGGGGGGGGTGTGCAGCGTGGACCCCAAACGGCCGCTTGCCGCCGCTTGCTCCTCCAGAGGGAGCGCCGCTCAGCTGGGCCCAGGGCAGCAAGTGGCCGCCGCTCAGCTGGGCCTGGTGGGAGCGCCGCTCAGCTGGGCCCAGCTGAGCAGCGCAGAATGCCACGGAGGGAGGGGAAGGGGGGCACGGCGCAGGGAGGGGAAGGGGGCGGAGCTGGCCGGAAGGGGGCGGAAAGCAGAGCTGGGGGGGATCGGGGGCTGTGGGGCTGGAGGGGCGGATGGGGGGGCCCGGAGGAAGGGGGAAGGGAAGCAGCGCTGGCAGGGGGGAGGAGGGGGGTGTCCAGGGGACCGTGGGGCTGGCTGGCAGGAAGAGGGGGCGGGAAGCAGAGCTGGGGGGGGGGATTGGGGGCTGTGGGGCTGGTCGGGAGGAGGGGGGCGGGAAGCAGACCTGGCGGGGGGGGGGTGCAGCCACTGGCCACAGCCGGACCCCAAACGGCCGCTTGCCACCGCTTGCTCCCCAGCCACGGCCCAACTGAGTGGCGCTGGCGCTGTGCCACTCAGCTGAACCCCAGTGGGACAGGAAGGGGGGGTGGGGCGGTGATGTACACGGCCGTGTACGTCACCGCCTCCCCTTCCTCCTCCCGCCGTGACGCTGAGTGGTGCACCCCTCAGCCGGGCCGCCGCGGGGGGGGGGGGGCGGTGACACAGACAGCCCCGCCCCTCCTCCCCCGCGGAAATATGGTAAGTAGAATCCCCTCCCCTGGTATTGCTTCGGGATGCCCTTTACCTTGAGGCAAAGGGAGATGGCTTTCTGCTGAAGAATCAATTGGTGGGAGGGATCCTCTGCAGGGGGTTGTGTGGGAGGATGAGGAGGCAGGAAGGGAAAAACTCTGTAGAGTATCTGTAATGGATGATCTCCAATATTCAATTGTCTGTGGTGATCGTGGCCCAATTGTGGGCAAAGCGAGCAAGCTGGCTGCTGAAAAGGACAGATGATGAGGCAGCTGGCTCATGGGTCTTGACCTGCATGTCAGAAGTGATGCTTGGCCTGCAGCTGGGGGAAGGTTGAGGAGGTGGCAGTAGCTGGTGTGGGGAAGCCTGGGACCTTTGTCATTTCCAGCAGGTTCCAGTGGCCATTGATAAAAGGGTTGGTAAGCAGTAGGCAGCCATGCTCTGAAAGTGGCCTCTGGTGTTTCCTCCAGGCACTACAAAGTGGAGTGAGTCCTGCAGGGAGTGGATGGACTCATCCATTTTGTCATCGAAAAGATTGTCTTCATTGGAAGGGGAGTCCTCAACATTGTTTTGGATCTCCCTCAAGAAACCAGGGACACAACCAGTCCTTGTGGCCAAAGAATGAGAAGCGGTTAGCTGTGTCTACCATGGCCTGAAGGGCCACCTTCACCACCAATTTCCTCCCATCCAGTATGGCCTGGAACTGGGCACAGCCATCTGCAGGGAGCTTGTCCATCAACCTTAGCAGTCTGCTGCATAGCACACTTCGCAAACAGAGCCTGACAGTTAGCTATGTGGAACTGCAGTCCTGTTAAGGAAGAACTGGAGCGGCGTTGACCCTCCTCACCCCAGGCCTGTCAGTCGGGAGCATGAGGAGACACTGTGCACGTGTGGGTCACTGAGTGAAAAAACTCAGGTGTATGACTGGTGTGGAGAAAGTGAATAATAAAGTGTTATTTACCCCATGGCACTGGAAGAAGAAGGGATAGATAAAAAAACAGAAAGTATCATATTGCCACTATTGAAATGCATGATACATTCGCACCTTGAATACTCCATGCAGTTCTGGTCACCCCATTTCAAGAGAAATATATTAAAACTGGAAAAGGTATAGAGAAGAGCTACAACCATTATTAAAGGTATGGAATAGCTTCTGTATGAGGAGGGATCAAAAAGACTCGGATCTTTCAGCTTGGAAAAGAGATGACCAAAGAGGGATGTGATAGAGGTCTATAAAATCATGTCTGGTGTGGAGGAAGTGAATAAGGAAGTGTTCTTTACCCCTACATACACAAGAAGAAACTGGGGTTACTCAATAGAATTAACAGAAAGCAGGTTAAAAACTAACATAAGGACGTACTTCTTTACGTAACGACCAGTCAACCTGCAGAACTCATTGCCAAGGGATGTTGTGAAGGTCAAAAGTATCACTGGGTTCAAAACACAGTCAGTTCATGGAGAGCTATTAGCCAAGGTGGGCAGGGACACAACCCCATGCTCTGGGTATCCCCAAACTTCTGACTGTCAGAAGCTGGGAGTGAACAACATGGGATGGCTCCCTCAATAATTGCCCTGTTCTGTTCACTTCTGCTGAAGCATCTGGACCCTGGGCTAAGTGGCCCACAGGCTTGATCCAGTGTCGGGACATAAAAATGTGTAAAAATATTAACTGAGTAACTGACCAAAATTCAATCAGTTACACGTGGGGCTGCCAGCTCCTGGCCTGAGCTGCCCAGCAGAGTTTAACTGTTTACAGGAGCCGATAAGCATCAGCTTATTGGTTAACCACTTACATTTCTAAGGGTATGTCTACACTACCACCCTAGTTCGAACTAGGGTGGCTAATGTAGGCATTCGAAGTTGCATGAGGTGTACCGGTGTACCGGTAGTTCGATCCTAATTCGAACTACCTACTCCGTGCCACGTGTAGCTGCAGGCACAGAGTTCGGACTAAGGGGGATTTAAAAATGGCGGCGCCCGGAAACATGCAAATGAAGCCTGGGATATTTAAATCCCGGGCTTCGTTTGCAACTCCGCTTGCCCTCATTTGCCTACCTAGCTCGAACTAATGAGCTAGTGTAGACATACCCTAACTGTTCTTATCCTGGCATCCTGTGTGTAGCAGGGCAATTGTCCCAGCTCCACAGACAGGAATTGAAGCCATACAGAGTGAGTGTGATACCCAAGGACACATGGAAAATCTGTGGTAGAAGCGGGACTTGAACCCAGCTCTCCCAGGCTAGTACCCTGACCACTGGACCATCCTTCCATGCACAGACCCATCTGAGGAGACGAAAGCTCCTTCCAATCCAGAATCAGAAACATCTCTACCGTCTATAAGCAAATATAAACAGTCTGGGGAATAAACAGGAAGAACTGGAAGGTTAGTACCTAAGCTATATTATGGCTGAATTGGCATGATAGTAGGACTGGCATATTGGTAAGGAGGGGTACAGCTTGTTCAGGAAGAACAGGCAAGGTGAAAAGGGAGGAGGTGTTGCACTATACACTTGCTCTGAGGTCCTGAGGGAGGCGAGAGGCAAACCAGTTGCAAGGCTCTCAGTAATGATAAAAAAAGGAAAATAGGAGTGATATCATGGTGGGGGTTTACAATGGACCATCAGTCAGGAAAAGGAGGGGGCATTTCTAGCACAAATCGCAGAAGTATCCAAAATGCAAGACCTAGTATTAATGGGGGACTTTAACTCTGCTGACATCCATGGGAAAAATAAAGTGGCAAAACCCAGCATTTCCAGTAAGCTCTTGAAATGCATTGAGAACAACTTTTTGTTTCAGAAAATGGGGGAAGTAATTCTCACCAACAGGAAAGAATTGATTGTGAAGGGGAAGGTGGATTCCTGTCTGACAGAGAGCAGCAGAACAAGGACCATGCACTTCAAGGCTACGTCTACACAGCTTCCCTCTTCTGAAAAAGCCTATGCTAATAAAGCGTGGATTAGCATATTGCCATGCTTCATTTACATAATTAATTAGGAGCCATTTTTGCACAAGAGGTTTTTGCACAAAAAGGCACCGTCTACACAGTGCCTTTTCGTGCAATAACCCCCTCTTGCGCAAGAGCCGTTCTTCCTGGAAAAATGAGGAAGAATGGCTCTTACGCAAAAACGGCCCCTAATTAATTATGCAAATGAAGTGCAGCAATATGCTAATCCACACTTCATTTGCATAGGCTTTTGCGGAAGAGGGAAGCTGTGTAGATGTAGCCCAAGAAAGCAGATTACTTATAAGTGGTTTGTTGTCAAACTGGGAGGACCTATCTATTGGGGTCCTGCAGGGGTCAGTGCTGAGTCCAGTGCTAGTCAATATTTTAACTGACGACTTGGATGATGAAGTGTAAAGCCTGCAGGTGACACCAAGCTGGGAAAGGTTACAAGCAGTTTGGAGGCAGGATTAAAATTCAAAACAACCTTGACAAATTGGAGAATTGGACTGAAATCAAGAAGATGAAATTCATGAAAGACAAATGCAAAGTGCGACGCTTAGGAAGGAAAAACCAAATGCATAACTACAAAATGGGATGTAAGTGCTTAGGTGGCAGTGCTGCTGAAACAGATGTGGGGATTATAGTAGACTATACATTGAATACGAGTCAACACTGTAGTGCCCTTGTGAAAAAGGCTAATGCCACGCTGGGGTGTATTAGCGGGACTGCTATACTTAAGACATGGAATGTAACAGCCCTGCTCAACACTGGAGAGGCCTCAGCTGGAGAACTGTGTCCAGTTCTGGGTGTCTGCCCCGATCCACAGAGCCCGTGATATAGCCCCAGCTTTGGAACAATCTTGCCAGCAGTGTGTTAGTCCCCCCCAGTGTCTCCTTCTTCCAGGGCAAGCCATGTGGCTTCACTGCCTCCTGAGACTGAACTCTGGTCCTGCGGCGCCCATTTCGCACCATGAGCTTTGTTCACCGAGTTCCCCTGAGACACACCCGCACAACATTAGGGAGCAGTGCCCCTCCTCCTTCAGCATTTGCAGTGAGAGCCAGCCAGAGTGTGTTAGTCAAACGGAGCACAGCATAGGAAGTCCTTGACTAGCACAGACACAAGAAAGATAAACCACAGTCCCTGCTGGACTCAGCACAGAGCCCAAAGCCCCGTCCCTTTGACCTCACTTTGTCCCAGATGAGGTGTGAGTGGAAGCCCTCAGCAGCTAACCCTTAACTTTCAGTAACCCTAACCACTTCCTGGCACTTCCCCAGCCCTTCGCTCTCCAGATGGGCAAACACTGTCAGCACCACCCCAGCAAAGCCTGTGGGGGAGCAGGGCTCTCTGCTCTGCTCCCCCTCACACAAAGGCTCCTGCCTGCCAGAGCAAGGCTAGCATGGCTCCCAGCGGCCGGGGTTGGGGTCACAAAGCTGGCTGCTCTCAGAGGCACATGGACAGTCTTTTCTGCCAGGAGACTCACAAGCCCCTTCCCCAGCCTGGTGTGCAGAAGCACCCACTCAGCCTCCACATCTCCCATTCCCCAGGGCAATGTGCGTTCACAGAGCACTGCTCTGCCTCTTCTTGGGGCACCAGCATGCCCAGGACAGTCTGCCAGGTGGGGGCACACGGATGGGGTCCTCTCCCTAAGCAGAGCCTGAAAAGCTCTCCCCCAACAGCTCCTGAGGCACTGGGGGAAAGGGCTTCAGGGGCTGCCAAGGTGATCAGCAGCACAAGCTGCGGGAGGAGATACGTTTTGTGGGCCCCACTTCCTATTGTGTGAGAGACTCGCTTTCCAGCTGCACAGCACTCTTCCAAAACTGCTTGGCAAAGGGATTGGGGGTGGCTGGTGGCAGGCACAGTGCTCTGTGGTGGATGAATGCACAGGAATGAAAGGTTACCCTGACTTACGAGTGAAGCCTGTCAAGGGATGTTCGGTAGCGTGGAACTGAATAGTCATGTAACCACATCAAATTTTAGTGGTTATACGACTGATAGTCCTCAGGGCAGGGCCGGCAGCCAGTGCGCACTCAGACCCACTGCCAGGGAGCCCCCTGCTACCCCTCACTGCTGCCTCTCTGTCAGAGGCAGCAGCGCGGGGCAGCAGGAGAGAGCCAGTCTGCAAGGGGAGTCAGTTTGAAAACCAGCTCCTCACACAGACCAGCTCCACCTACTGCCCCATGTTGCCTCTAATAGAGCTTGGACCACCCTGCAGACAGAGGCTGCTGCCATGCAGCCTCCCACGCTCCTGCTCCCTCCCTCCCTCCCCCCAGCTGCTGTAGGAGGCAGCAAGGGGAGGGGCAGGGGGGTCCAGGGAGCTGGCATACATGGAGAGCCAGCTTGAAAGCCGGCTCCTTGCACGTATCAGCTCCTGCCTGCCCCCTCACCCACTGATAGAGAGGCAGCAGTGTGGGGGTGGGGGCGGCAGGCAGATCCAGTGCTTGTGGGGAACGGATTTAAAAGCTGGCTCCCCATGGGCACTGGCTTCCCACCTCCCACCCTTGCTGCCTCTGATCCAGAGGAAGCACGCTGGGGGGGGAGGGGGGGGGGGAAGATGATGCATGTAGTCAACAGGATTAACTGATAAGCCCAGGCTTACTGGTTAATCATGTAGTTGTCAACATGCTGACATCCCGAAACCTGTCCCGCCTGAGAGGCTCCCCCCACACTAACCCTCACGTGCTAAGCAGAGAGTGGGGAGGCCAATGAAGATAAGTGAACGTTGGGGGGAGGGGGCTGAGCCTGATGGATGCTGCTAAATAGATACTATATTACTGAGCTGCCCCGACTCAGTGGAGCAGTAGAGCCCTGAGCGGAGAGAAATCGGTATCCGCGGAGCCTCAGCAGCCAAAGGATGGGAATGTGCCACCACTCCCAGGAGCCAGCACCCCGCCCCAGCAGTGCCTTCTGGGCAGGCAGCTGTACCGCCCTCAGCCCCGGCCTCAGCCACATCTCCTGTCTGGTGTTGCACAGCCCCGCTGGGGGCGGGACTAGGGGGCCATACAGCCCCACGGCCAGGAGGACTGATGGTGCCACATTCCTCCCCTCTGGCGGCTGCGTCTCCTAGGAGTCAAGGCCTGCGGATTTCTATCCACAGACAGACGTTAGTGTCCAGGCAGGTGCTGGGATTGCGGACGAGGAGGGCTGGCCCTGAGGCCTGGCACGGGGACAGTGCAAAGCAAAGAAGAGGCAGCAGCATGGAGGTTCCCCACTGCCCAGTGAAGTCACTAAGAGCTGCACTAAATGGGAAGCAGCGTTCCCTGTAAGCTGGGTGCTTGTGCAGCCGCTCAAGAGAGATTCCAGTGCCGCCCAGCTGATTAGCGAGCGCCCACAGCTGGGTTTCTTGTTTCTCCTGGTGGTGCACATTCGCACGTGCTGTGGTGCGCATTAAACTTTATTTTGCACATGGATGGAAAAATCCGCACATGGAAAGAAAAGATTCGAGGGACCATTGATGGGGAGCTTCAAATGCAACAATGCACAAGCGGCAGAGAGCATCCAACAGAGGCAGCAGCGAGTGGCCAGTAGCTGCCCTGGAGAATCTCACCCAGGGGCAGAGGTGACTGGTAAAGGGAGATACGGGGGAGGGGAGGCACTGGCCTGGGGAAGGGCAGGGACACCTCCTTCCACCCCCAGGGCCCTGCCTTTCCCTGCCCTTTCTCCACCCTTTTCCCTCCTCTTCCCCGCCCTTGCTACACCGCCACCCCATTCTTCCCCCAACTGCTGTGGCCCAGGGGACTCACAGGGATGGGGGTCCAGTGCCTTCCAGCCCCCCGCACTCACCAGCAGGGGAAGCAGAGCAACACAGCCCCAGCTTGCTCTGCTCTCCCGGCCCATCACTCCACTTCCTGCCGGCGAGTGCAGGGGGTCCTGCCCCTCCCTGAATGAGGCACCAGGAGAGCAGAGCAAGCTGGGGCCATATTGTTCCATTTCCCCACAACAGCTCATGAATGTGGGGGGGGGTGCCCTGTTGTGGGTGCCAGGCTCCCCTGCTAGTCCCTCTGCTCCACCGGCTGCTGGCCAGCCCCTTGCCCCTCCTACCCATGGTGTTTGGAGAGCATGTGCCTCCCCATGCCCCCTGCATGTTGCCCCTGCTCTCTGCCCAGCACTTCTGGCTGAAGCAGATGACACTTGCGAGCATAGCGAGCATGGGGTAGCTTCATGCCAAGAACCCGGCCTCACCTCACGTATGTCTACATTGCAGATGGGAGTGAGCTTCCCGGCCGAGGTGCACACCCACACACTACAGGCGGCGACTACTACCAGTGCCCCTGATTTGCAATGCAATTAGTTCCTGGGGAAGCGTCGCAAGTGGGGAGCGTCGTAAAGTGAACCCTCATTTATGATAGGTGTCATGAGCCATCGTAAATGTGGGACGAGGATGTATGTCAGGGATTTTCGGCCTCTTCCACACTTACAAAAATGATTGTAAGTGCAAGGGGTCACAACTCGGGCGGTCACATCTCAGGGGTTTCCTGTAACTCTGCTTGCACTGGTGCACTAGAAACAGCAGTGTGAACGTGGCTGCACGGCTGGTGGCACAGGCTAAACAAGGTTTGAGCCCTGGGTCTGTACTCATTGTGGCTAGCCCAAGCCAGTACACACCACAACATCCACACTGCTGTTTTGCAGAGCTAGTGTGTATCTCTTGCCAGGCTGGGGAGCTCACACCCAGCTTCAGGGAGACAGACCAGACATAACACAGCACCTGGCCCTGGCTACATCCAACCAAACCTCTGGTGATAACAGCTCCAGAGGACAGAAAAACACCTGGCCTGGCCAGCACAGACTGCCCCCCACATAACCCACATGAGGAGCAAAATGGAAAGAACAGAGAAAGGCGAGGCAATCCCAGGTTCCCATGGTGACCCCACCACTTCAGCCCTTCCTTGCACAATCAGCTCCTGGTCTCTGCTACGTCACCTCAGCCACTAAACCGGTGACAAGGACTAACGCTTTTCACTCACACAGCGGGGGGAGGAGGGGGTAATCAGCCTGCACTCCAGTCAGCCTGAACACGTGGTGCTCATCTCACAGAGACATGATCCCCAGCTGGAGCACAGCCCCCTAGCTCCAATGTCCTCACTAGCCTTAGGCAGACTAGGCCTCATGGGAGACGGAGAGTTTGGCATTGTACCAACCTTCTCCTGGTTCCCGGAATGCTGAGACTAGCCAGCATCTCGGCCCCAGATGCCGGACCTCGGGCCAGGGAGTAAAATATTCACGGCACTCATCACGTATCCGCGCCCAGGTTCTGCGGCGGACAGCACGCTGCACATAGCATCTGTAACTCTGCCCCTCGGGTTTCTGTCCTGGCCTGCAGCACAGTCCTCGTGCTGACCACACATCCCAGCCAGGCAGTTCAATGGTGCTTGGCTGGCTTTTCGCTCATTCCCAGGAGGATGGTACTTTTAACCTGTGACTTGAAGGCCACGCCACTTGCCTTCATGGCAGCTTTGCACTAGCCTCACACATGGCTTCCCTTTCTCTTTGTCACATCTCAGGAGTCCCAGTAGGCCTGAATCTCCCCTGCTTGGGGCAGCCAGTCACGCCTGTGAAAAGTGAGTGTGAAATGCAAGTGCTGGTGAAAGCAAGGATAGTTATGGTCTGGGGGTGGTTAAGTGACAGGGCAGGGGATAATTGGACCTGCTGGTTCACAGATCATGGTGCTTACCCCCCACATCTGCTCTCCCCAGTCTTGGAACCACTGGGAACCAGACCAGTCCCTATGCATAACTCAGAGAAGCCCTTAGGGTGATGGGGCCAAAACCTTGCAGTCAGAACTCACATATGGTCATTAAAAAAGAGATGGAGAATATCTTATTGTCTCTGTATAAATCCATGGTACGCCCACATCTTGAATCCTGCGTACAGATGTGGTCGCCTCATGTCAAAAATGATATCTTGTCACTGGAAATAGTTCAGAAAAGGGCAACCAAATTGATTAGGGGTTTGGAACGGCTGCCATATGAAGAGAAATTAAAAATATTGGGACTTTTCAGCTTAGAAAAGAGGAGACTAAGGAGGGATATAATAGAAGTCTATAACATCAAGACTGGTGTGGAGAAAGTGAATAAGGTAAAGTTATTTACTTGTTCCCATAATATAAGAACTAGGAGCTTCAGGGGGTAGCCGAGTTAGTCTTTTACAGAAAAAACAACAAATGGTCTGGTAGCACTTTATAGACTAACGAAACATGTAGATGGTATCATGAGCTTTTGGGGGCACAGCCCACTTCTTCAGATGACTGGAGTTATGAGTTTGGGATATGAAAACTCAAAATAAATAGGAGAGGGGAGAGAAAGAAAAAAGGGAGGGGGGTGGGAGACAGAGCATCATTAAGTATCTGGAGAATGGGTACTTAAACCTAAGCAGATAAAAATCAAAGTCAATAGATAGATAAAACAGGAAGGATACCACTCTGGGAGCTGTTAGCACCTTCAGTGGTTATTAAATAGGTAGAGTCCCCACCAGCCCATATCACGAATGAGTCCATTAGCATGTGAATTGAATTTGTGGATAAACTGGGATTCCAGGGCTTCTCTGTGTATTTGGCTTGTAGAGCTAGTTTGTGACAACACAGCCACCTACAGATCTGTCAGACTATGATTAGGCAAGTTGAAATGCTCACCAACAGGCTTCTGTATATTTCCTTTACGTATATCCGATTTGTGTCCATTGTTTCTTTTCCACAGAGACCGTCCAGTTTGTCCAAAATATATACAGCAGTGGGGCACTGCTGGCATTTGATGGCATAGATCAAATTACTGGATGTACAGTCAAATGACCCTGTGATTTTGTGGCTTATGTTGTTTGCTCCAGTGATGAATTCACCAGCGGCTGTCTATAAAGTGCTACCAGACCATTTGTTATAAGAACTAGGGGTCACCAAAGGAAATTAATTGGTAGCAGTTTTAAAACAAACAAAGGGAAGTCCTTTTTCACACAATGCATAGTCAACCCGTGGAACTCCTTGACAGAGAATGCTGTGAAGACCAGGACTTTAAGCCCTGGTCTGCACTAGGGAGTTATTTCAAAATAACTCCCCTCCCTTTATTTCGAAATAAAAAGCAAAGCGTCCACACTACCAAGCCCGTTATTTCGAAATAATAACTCCTGCTTGTCATGAGGAATAACATTTATTTCAAAATAGTTATTTGGGGAGTTATTATTTTGAAATAAGTTATTTTGAAATAATTTCCTAGTGCAGACATGCCCTAACAGGGTTCAAAAGAGAGCTAGATAAATTCATGGAGAACAGGTCTATCAATGGCTGTTAGCCAGGATGGGTAGGAATGGTGTCCCCAACCTCTGTTTGTCAGAAGCTGGGAATGGGTGACAGGAATTGGATCACGTGATAATCTCCTGTTCTGTTCATTCCCTCTGGGGGCACCTGGCATTGGCCACTGTTGGCAGACAGGCTATTGGGCTAGATGGACCTTTGATCTGACCCAGTATGGATGTTCTTATGTCATCTCTATAAGGCATCGGCGTTCCTGCAGTCTCCTGGGATGACACTTGGTCTCGCTGGGTGCAAAGCAAGACATCCTGTGGGGCTCTGAGCTGCTTTTGAGCTGCATGGTTGATTTGAAAGATATGTTCTTCCTCAAAGAGGGACAAGAGGAGTCATGGTCAAGAGATCACCTGCTGGGAGGGTGGTGAGGCACTGGAATGGGTTGGTATGTAATCTCTATCCTGAGAGGTTTTTAAGTCCAGGCTTGAGAAAGTTGTCAACCTACTTGGGGTTGGTCCTGCTTTGAGCAGGGCATTGGAGAAGATAACCTACTAGGTCTCTTCCAACCCTAATCTTCTATGATTCTATGTCACCATGTCTCTCTTCCACAGAGAAAATCTGTTACAAGTACTCTCTCTCTCTCCTGTCCTCCTGGCTTCCCTGCCAGTCTGGCCATGCTAGGAGGGTCAGAAGATGTCTTGGCTGGAGAAGGAAGCACTGAGTGAGTTCAATTGCTGAAAAGCGTTTTCCCACTCTTTGGTTCACGTTCAGAGATGTCCCTTTCCAATGAGTTAGCCCAAAGGTCTGGCACTGTATGGAATGAGCGCTGGTGGGGACAGGATGCTGCAGCTCCATGAAAGGGTTCCCCTTTAGCTCTGCCTGTGTGTCCTTTATGCCCGGGGATGGCACAGCCCACTTCTGTATGGAAAAGTTCATGTTTCCTCAAGGTGTGGACAGACTCGTGGGCTGTGCCTGGACGTCACTTCCTGGAAGTGGGAGAGTCCCACTCGAGTGGCAGCACCAACTGATCACTGTACAAGAGACACCATCTAGAACTACAACCACCCCTCTCTGAAAGGGGCCTGCACATTCCCCACAGCTCTAACCAAGAGCCACTGCCTGGGCTCAGGGAGCCAGCTCCAGGGACCCCACTTCCTTTGGCCCAGGGTCTGACTTGGCTTTTACAGCATTATTTCATATCTTCCTGCCATTACACATGAAGTGCAGCAGGTTCGTAGATGAGCTGTGGTGATAACAGGTATAAGGGGACTGTTATCTTACTAATACTTAGTGGGGGGCTGGCCTCTCCCCATACCAAACAAAAGGGGAAGGGTGGGGGCTGATGGGAAACCAGGACTCTGCGACTGACAGTCCCCAGGGGCAATGGGGAGAGGCCATCGCTCCAGGTCAGCCTGACTGACAGGGGTAAGGAGGGAGTCGGGAGGCCAGGGAGTCCAAATCTCTACGCGAGCTGCAGCTACCCAGGCCAGAGTGGGGCTGAGCTAAGGAGAGCAGGAGCCCAAGCCGAACAGGGGAGCTGAGACAGGAGCCACGACAACCATGGCCATAGGAGCTGCCCAGGGAGCAGTGCTTCAGGCACAGCAGGAGCAGTGCTGAGGCAGGGTGGAGCTGGGCCACACACGGTGAGCATGCGCAGGGAGACACCCCCATCCGAGAGGCCGTGCAGGCCAGAATGGGGGTGGGGATCATAACCCACCACCTAGAGCCTGAAGGCACGGGACCTGCAGCCTCCCTGCAGCGCAGCCAGCACCTGGCAGGGGCAGACTGAACTGCCCTGACATTCATCCCCATGCCACAGAGCGGGGACACGTGTTTTCCTTTAACTTTTCCCGTTTTCCTTATTTTGTACCATCGTGGCTGTTTAATGCACGGTATTTGCTTGAACTACATGCAGCGATCAGTGTGTCTGGGATGTGTCCAGAGCCAAGAGAGTGCCCCAAAGCAGGGACACCCTAGTCGAGGGGTGGGCAAAAGGGCCCTGCGAGCTGGATCCGGCCCAAGCAGGTGGATCCGGCCCGCGAAGGCCCTGCTGCTCCCCCGCCCCCAAGCCAATTAGCACACGAAGTTTCCTCTGCCCTGTCCCCACCCTGTGAGGCGCACGCGGCGCTTAGAAGCACCACACGCTCCTGGCAGGGCGGGAGGAGTAGGGTTGCCAGGTGTCCGGTTTTGAACAGTCCAGTACTTGAGCTTTCTGTTCGGGAAACAAACTCAGAAAATAGAAATGAGAAAACAGAACTGTCCGGTATTTTCTCAATAAGATGTCAAGTGTGTCCGGTATTTTTGTTGAAACCATCTGACAACCCTAGGGAGGAGACTTTGCGCGCTCCTCCACCTCCAAGCCCTGATTGGCCTGGGGGCAGAACGGGGACCGCGCAAAGTCTCTTCCCACTGCCAGGGACATGGGCTCCTAGGGCAGGGGTGGGCAATAATTTTTTGCCGGGGGCCACGTCACAAATTTTTGAAGTGGCCCTGAGCTGCTCCGGAAGGGGCGAGGCCTCAGGGGGAAGGGACGGGGTCAGGATACTTCCCTGCTTCCCCACCCACAGATCATGATTGGTCTGGGGGTGGGAGAGCGCCTTTGCCAACGTCCCCCCCGCCTGCCACCAGAGGTTCCCCTTAGGAACCCATGCCTCTAGCGGTGGGAGGAGACTTTGCACGCTCCCCCTTCTGCCCCTAGGCACTTCTAAGCGCTGCACGCTGCTCGCGGGGGGGGGGGCAGGGCAGAGGAAACTTCATGCGCTTCCCCCTGCCCCAGGCCCTAAGTGGCCTGTGGGCGAGGGAGTGACAGGGCCTCCACAGGCCGGATCAACCTGCGTGGCAGGCCGGATCCAGCCCGCAGAGGCCTTTTTGCCCACCCCTGTCCTAGGGAGAACCTCTAGGGAGGACAAAGGCGCTCCCCCACCCCCAGACCAATCATGGTCTGTGGGTGGGGAAGTAGGAAAGTATCCTGGCCCCGCCCCTTCCGCTCGAGGCCCCGCCCCTTCTGGAGCGGCCCTGGGCCACTTCAAAAATTTCTGAAGTGGCCCCCAGCAAAAAATTATTGCCCACCCCTCCCCTAGTCCCTGTCTTAAGTGACCATGACGAGGCTGGGGGTCCAGCCCCCCAGGAATCCTGGGCCCAGCCTTGTTGGAGTTACAAGGACTCTGCCACACAGCGGGGTTGCCAGGTGTCCGGTATTCACCCGGACAGTCCGGTATTCACCCGGACAGTCCGGTATTCACCCGGACAGTCCGGTATTCACCCGGACAGTCCGGTATTTTCGCCTCCTGTCCAGTAAAAAAATTCAGAGAATACCGGATACCTGAGATGTTGGGTATTTTCTGAATTTTTCCCTGGCCAGGAGGCGAAAAATGCCGGGCACCTGGCACCCTACAAACACTCAGCACCCGGCCTCCCCCGACCCCCAACCCCCTCAGCCCCCCAACCCCAGCCCCCATGCTTACCTGGTTCCCCAAGACTGCCAGCATAAAATGGCTGCTGGCCAAAAGACGTAGGGGAAGCAATGCTTTCCCCTGGGTATTAGTGTTCAGCCGCTCCCTGCACTCACTCTTAAAGAGGACATGCTGTTTTTTTGGCTTAATAAGTCCTTGGAGTCCTCCTTTTTTTTTTTTTTTTTTTAAATCAACAACTTTGGTCCCCCCCCCCCTTTTTTTCCCCTTCAACAGAATTTTTTCCCAGTGTTTTTTCTTTGGGGGGGGGGGGTGTTTGGTATTTTTGTTTCAACCATCTGGCAACCCTACACACAGGAGAGTGGAAGGGGAGCCCTCAGGGTCAGGGAGGCCGCTGGGCCAATTCCACTGAGGTAGTGTTTACACCAGGCTCATTCCCCCCTTACACGTCCATAGGCAGAAAGGTGGAAGAGCAGAGGCCCAGATCTCGTGCTGGCTCCCCACACTAGCAGCCCAACCAACACGAAAAGGTTCTGCAGAACTACTACTTAGCTGGTTGGTCCCCAGCCTGTAACAATGCTTGGGATTCTTCCGTCCCAAGTGCAGGACTCTGCACTTGTCCTTGTTGAACCTCATCAGATTTCTTGTGGCCCAATCCTCCAATTTGTCTAAGTCACTCTGGACTCTATCCCTGCCCTCAAGCGTATCTACCTCTCCCCCTAGCTTAGTGTCATCTGCAAACTTGCTGAGGGTGCAATCCATCCCCTCATCCAGGTCATTAATAAAGATATTGAACAAAACCGGTCCCAGAACCGAACCTTGGGGCACTCCGCTAGAAACCGACCGCCATCCTGACATCGAGCCGTTGATCACTACCCGCTGGGCCCGGCCTTTTAGCCAGCTTTCTATCCATCTTACCGTCCATTTATCCAATCCACATTCCCTTAACTTGCTGGCAAGAATATTGTGGGAGACCGTATCAAAAGCCTTGCTAAAGTCAAGGTAGATCACATCCACTGACTTTCTCATGTCCACAGAGCCAGTTACCTCATCATAGAAGCTAATCAGATTGGTCAGGCACGACTTGCCCTTTGTGAATCCATGCTGACTATTCCTAATCACTTTCCTCTCCTCCAAGTGCCTCAAAATGGATTCCTTAAAGATCCCTTCCATGATTTTTCCAGGAACCGAGGTAAGACTGACCGGCCTATAGTTCCCTGGATCATCCTTCTTCCGTTTTTTGAAGATGGGCACTATATTTGCCTTTTCCCAATCATCCGGGATCTCTCCCGATCTCCATGACTTTTCAAAGATAATGGCCAAAGGCTCCTCAATGACATTTGCCAACTCCCTCAGTATCCTCGGATGCATTAAGTCCGGACCCATGGATTTGTGTATGTTTAGCTTTTCTAAATAGTTCCTAACCTGTTCTTTACCCACCACGGGTTGTCCATCTTCATCCCATCTTGCATCACTTAGCGCATTAGTCCGAGAGCCCACCTTGTCCGTGAATACAGAGGCAAAGAAAGCATTGAGTACTTCAGCTTTCCCCACATCATCTGTCACTAGGTTACCTCCTTCATCCAGTAGGGGCCCCACACCCTCTCTGATCACCTTCTTCTTGTTAACATGCCTGTAGAAACCTTTCTTGTTATCCTTCACATCCTTAGCCAGTCACAATTCCATTTGCGCTTTCGCCTTCCTGATAACCCCCCGGCATTCTCGAGCTATACATTTAAACCCCTCCCTGGTCATTTGTCCAAGTTTCCACTTTTTGTAAGCTTCCTTTTTGTGCTTAAGTTCACCAAGGATTTCCCCCGTAAGCCAATCCTACCATGTTTGCCTCTCTTGCTACGCGTCGGGATGGTTTCTTTCTGTGCCTTCAATAAGGCTGCCCTAGTGCCGCACTGACAAGAGCAAGAGAACACAGCTGGCGCTAGCTGGGAGAGGAGATTCCACCTGCCACCAGCTAGTATCCTCCCTCCGGCTGAGATTGGCCACATCACACACAGAAGCTCAAGAAGCCCTAAAATATTAGAGCCACAACCTGTGAAATGAATCCAGCCCCCCGCCCCCCAGCTGATGAAAACCAGCCCAGAACAACTCGAAACGGGGACAGCATTTCCTCTCCTGGAGAAGCATGCCTGCCAAAACCCCCTGGGAAAGACAATCGTTTGCCGTGCTCAGGGAACTGAGACCCGTCCAGCTGCAGTCCCTCCTGCAACCTCTTATGTTGGGCAAAGTGTCTGACTAGGGGCCAGGAAGCTCCAACCAAGGTGACCTCAGACCTGGATGTCTCATGACCTGTTTTATTCCTGTTTCACAGGCTCCTCTAAGGGCACTACAGAGACAGCTCTGGCAGCACTAAAGTCGATCCCTTCGTGGCCACAGAGACAGGCAAAATCTCCTTGTTCGCACTGCTCAGCCTCTCTGCAGCCATTGGCAAGTGGCCCATACGGCACTGCTGCCCCACATGCATGATACAGCAACAGCAGACTGAGATGCCATGGGCTGAGGTTAGCCACGACCCCTAAACCCCAACACCCAGTTCTGTCCCTGCACCCTACTCCCCAAACCCCCAACTCACCACTTCTGCCCCCAACCCTCAACTCCCCCTTCTACCCTAAACCTGACCAGGAAGTCAATGTTTTGGATACAAAAGGGCTGGCAATTACATTAAGGATCATAGAATCATAGGGCTGGAAGAGACCTCAGGAGGTCATCAAGTCCAGCCCCCTCATCGAGTCCAAGATCTGGAAGTCCTTAGAGGAGCATGGAAAAGAGGAATCCCTTTGCATGGGACGGGGTGGGGGTGTTGAAGAGAGAACAGGGACCTCTAACAGAGCCAAGCCTTCTGAGCTAAGGTTACACTCAGAAAAGAGGGAGACGTGAGGGGGATGGGAGAAAAGAAGGGGCCAAACCCCAGGGAAGCGCTGGCAGTGGTGCAGAGAAGTTCCCACTTCCCCTGTGGTACTTCTGTGGCCCCATCACCATGGTTCCTGAGTGCCTCACTATGTCCGTCTCCTCCTGGCTCCGGGGAGGCTGAGTAGGGCCGTTATCCCATTGCACGGGGGGTGGGGCACACACAAACTATGGGCAGATTTTCAAAGGCATGTGGGCACCTAGTGGGATTTTCAAAAGCAACCAGAAGGTTTTGGTCCCTAAGGGTATGTCTACACTGCATTCCTCTTTCCAGAGAGGACTCCAAATGCAGCTGAGTGAAATCGCAAATGAAGTGCGGATTTGAATTTCCCGTGCTTCATTTGCACAATCGCATCCAGCCACTTTTTTGAAATACCCTATTTTGAAAAAAGAAACGCTCTCGAGATGTGTTTATTTTGAAAGAAAACCCTCCTTTCTAAATTACCCTTAAACCTCATTTAGGCTACATCTAGACTACATCCCTCTGTCGGCAGAGGGATGTAAATGAAGCACTTCGAAAGTGCAAATGAAGCTGGGATTTAAATATCCCACGCTTCATTTGCATAATCACATAATGGTGCTCTTTCGAAAAAGCGCTATATCGAAACTGAAACCACAGTCTAGACACGGTTCTTTCGAAAACGGGGTGCTTTTTTGTAAGAGGTTTCAATTTCGAAATAATGGTGCTCTTTTGAAAAAGCGCTATGTGATTATGCAAATGAAGCGTGGGATATTTAAATCCCAGCTTCATTTGCACTTTCAAAGTGCTTCATTTACACCCTCTGCTGACAGAGGGATGTAGTCTAGACGTAGCCCTTATAAGGAGTAAGGGTAATTTCGAAAGAAGGGTTTTCTTTCGAAATAACCACATCTAGACAGCGGGGGCCAGGGGGGTTTCATTCCTCTCTTGAAAGTGGAATACAGTGTAGACACATATAAAGCCCTGACCTGAAATCCCACAGGCAGTCTGGGGGAGGGCGGAGTAGAACCCAAGTCTTTCAGGGCTAGAGCCCTGTGCACAGCCCAACCTGGCTCTCCTGCTTGCTGCAAAAGAAGAGAGGACTGTGATTGATGGGAGCAACACCAAGAAGGCCAACTGTCTTAGACTCCAGGAAATGATCCTAGGGGACAGGGAAGGATGCACCAAAACTGTTTTTACATGATCTCATGATTTTTGGTGAGCCTGACTCCTGATTTTCAACATTTCAGGTTGTCAATACTGTGAAAGTGGCTTTGAAGTGTCAGTTTCACTCTGCTTTAAAGTCAGTTTCTAGTCTATTTGTCATGGGGTCACACCCCTCAGGGCCCAGGTAGGTTCAGTATAAACTCATGGGCCTTGTCTTATCTGGATGTTTCCGAAGTTAAATGAGCTATTCCAAGCGCAGTGAACTGCAGAAAAGTGACAGAAAGTCAGCTAGATTTTTCTACAATTGATTTAAGTATTGTATTCAAGAGCTAGTAACAAAGTGAGAGTGTACATTACAGTCTTACACCTAACCAGTGTCCTCTCCATGACTCGACACAAGATGTCAGACTGTATTAGTATTAGAGATGAGTTGATCTAATATTTATTTACATAGGAATTAGATACAGGGCTCCTGCCAGCTGATGTCTAATTCATTCTCTGCAAAACATCTGGAGTACTCAGGTGCCTGTGCAGCCTCTGGAATCACGGATAAAATTGCCTTCCCCCAATCTGATGTGGTGTCCCTTTGTCGCTGCATTTGCCTAATGTGCAGAATGGTCCATCTAGGGGTGGGACTCCAGTGCAGGAGCAGGCTCTGCGCACTGCACTGCCCCCCCAGCTCATTCTCCAGCCATCCCCACTGGCTGCAAGTCACTGCAACCCGCATCAGGTGCAGCTTTACCCCTTGCCACCTGCCGATGCACCAAGGCACCGGCTGCAGCTGCCCTTACTGATCCTGTGGACCCACATGTGGCGTGACAGCATCGGCTCTGCTGACTCAGACCATGCAGCCTCGTATGCCAGTCCTTTGCGAGCAGAGCAGGCGTGGCCAGGAACATCCTGATGACTCAGATTGTTAACTGTGATCGCCCTACATGCCGGAGTCCCAGATTCTTGCAGGAACAAATGGCGGAGGACAGCTGAGGGGAACTCAGACTCTCTCCAGCCCCCTTGGGTGAGGCTGTCTTCACACTTGTGGCCACAGGGACCAACTCTGTGCTCAAACACCCTCTGCCGCTGGGCGAGGCTGGCGATCAGGAGTTCCACAGATGATGGGAGATGTTTGGGGAGATCAGTGAGCAGGCAGCCTCGGGGCTGAATGGGGGTGCAAAGAGGTAGAGTGAGGGCTGTGGGGAGGGGCACAGTAGAGGCAGACCCTCAGGGCAGAGTGTAGATGGAGCACCCACTGGGAAAAGTGAGAGCCAATGCCTGTGCCCTCCAGCACAGAGATATGCGAACTGTGAGCACCACCCTGCCCCACCCTGCCCCCAGCTCTGCTCTGGCTCCTGCCTGACTCTCTTCCCAGCCTCAGCATGATTCTGCACCTGGCTGGAGGCCCAGCTGCCAGCCCCCACCATGGCCTGGCAGTGGCTATTCTCTTACCCCCGCTCCCAGCCTTGGCCCCTGGCCATGACTCCAGACCTAGCCCTCGCTGCAGCTTCAGCCCCCTCTTCCCAGCCCATGTCCCCATTCCTGGCACTAGCTTATCCCTGCTGAACAGCAGCAGGATGGGTAGAAATACTATCTTTCATCATTCTAGTGCCAGCTAGTGCCACGTGGCCTGGAGGGGAGCTCAAGGGACCAGTCAGACCTGTTTTCTGCATGTTGTACTAGACAAGACAGGAGTAAGCTTCTAATATTAACCCCGAGAGCAAGAGGCAACCCAGCCTGGGAGGGAAGGGGGGTTCAGCCTGGGAGGGAAGGGGGGAGGGCTCTGTGGGCGGGCCCCCAGCAGGAGGGCTCTGCGGATGGGTGGGCCCCTGGGGGGAGGACTCTGTGGGTGGGCCCCCGGGGGGAGGGCTCTGCGGGAGGGTGGGCTCCTGGGGGAGGGCCCTGCAGGCGGGTGGGCCCACGGGGACAGGCAGAATCCAGTGCTTATGACAAAGTGGTGTTGCGAGTTCAAACTTCATTTAGGGAAGGAGAAAACAGCTTTGTGGCCCTTTCCTGTCTCTGGGGCCTGCGATGAACTGTAGGGCTGGTGCACGGCTCCTGTCCCTCTGGGCCTTTCCCAAGACAGCGCTGGAGGGGCTAAGGGGCCCCATCACTCTTCCAGCTACAGACACTCCACCCCATCCCCCTGGGGGGCAGCTCCACTGTCTGAGGGAAGCATCGTTCTGACCTTCCCCCAACCCAGCCTCCGTGGAGAGCCTCACACACCAGCCCTCACCCACCTCTTGGACCCAAAACTGTGTCACCAGATTGTTCCAAGGGGCTGCATGACCCCCCCGTCCCATGGGGCTGGCTGTCTTCTCCTCCCTGCTCTAGGCCTTGAGACTTCCGGGGCTGCAACACTGCTCAGGTTTGGCCCTGCCGTGGGGAGGACAGGAGCCCGGGTAGCCAAATGTGAGCGAGCGGCACTGCCACCGCCTGAGCCAGGCCACAATTCCACTCTCACACCTCTAGTCCCGTCGGAGGATGGGGGGGGACCTGTGCAGCCCCAGAGTGGGCCCAGCCTTGCAGCCCTGGAGGCTGTGACGCCCGGTGCAGAGAGCCAAGCCCAGCCAGCTCCACAGCACAGGAACCGCCACTGTGGGGTGAGTGCTGGGCAGGATCCACCCCCCGCCCCAGGGGCAGGATCCGACCAAAACAATGCCAGGGCCTCCACCCCAGACTATTTCCTGGGTCACGACAGGCCATCCATGTTGACAAACGGGTCCTGAGCCTCCAAAGGCTTCCTGTGTTAGGCCATGGGGGTGCTCAATAGCCAGGGGTGGGGGGGAGGGACAGAGGAAGCAGCATGCAGATGGGGTTGGGTTACAGGAGCCTCCAATTAATGTGTCAGGAGGAGAGTATAATTACCCAAAGAACCTTTCCTTCCTCCCGCCCTCCCCTGCCTGGCCCAGATGGCTGGTTAACCCCTGCCATGACTGAGGCCACAAATCACCACAGCAAAACGGCGCCCACCCCTGGAGCAGGCAGTGGGGAATCTGCAAAAAGGAGCCAAACCCCTTTGCTGCTTCTGCTGGGGGGTCGGGAAGGGGGGAGGGCTCTTTGAGGAGTGTGAAAAGCTGAGCTTTTAAGAAATGCTTTCCCAGGTCAGTGAGGGGCCCAGCTCGGCCCCTCACTCCGCGCCTGGCCTGGGCATGTGGAACCATGGCCCCGAACACCTCCAGGCTCAGCAGCTCCCCCAAATCCAGAGCTCTCCCAAGCCTCCGAGTCGCCCTCTGGGTGCCAAGACTGTCACTCCCTGTACAAACATTCCTGAGGCTCGTGACTGGTTTATGGAGCAGGAAATGCACCTGTAATTAGGAGCCCAATGTTTACAAATTCATGGGCTGGGCAGTGAGTTACCCCTGCTGGCAGCTAGAGGGAGCAGCAGCTAAGCTCCTGGGGTCAGCTCTCCACAAACACACAGCAACACCCCACCTGGCCCTAGTACTGCTCATCAGAGGGCCACTAGTGCTACAGAAATAGCCCCTCCGCTGAGGCTGAAAAGCATTGTCCTCATGTTCAAGGTGGGGAAACTGAGGCACAGAACAGCCCTATGTCTTCCCCAAAGGCACAAGGCCATGGAACCCCCAATAGACCTAGATCCCACACTCTGATCTAATCACCCCTCATTTCTAAACCAGCTGAAACCATTTTAAAGAGAAGAACAGCTAACATTTTCGAGCCTGGGTTGTCCCATAACTCAGCCCTCGTGATAAACTTTTCGAAAGCCACCAATGCGTTCACCAGAGCAGAGCCCGGCAGCACCTGGAACCCAGCAAGGAACAAGGAAAGGAACTGGGTGCTTGGAGTCACAGATATATAATGGGATCCAGGGTTTCCTTATCATTCAGCAGCTCTAGAAGTGTCTCTCGTTCACGCGAGTAACATTCCCACTGAATGGTTTCCCTGGATGCTCAAAGCGACCTGTGTGTCCAGAGTAGGTTTGTGGCACACTGACTTTTGCTGCCCGCTCGGTGCCTGAGTGCTCCAATGCCATGCACCCAGCTGGCCCCAGCACGCCACTGCCTGCCTCGCCCCCACCAGCCCAGCCGGCACTGCCCCACCACCACCCACCCAGCCCCACAACAGCTCTCTTCTGCCCGCCCAGCCAGCACCCATCAACTCCCGTCCTGCCTCACCAGCCCTGCCCAGCCAGCCCCACCCCACCACCACACAGCCAGCCAGCCTCACCCCACTACAGCCCATGCAGCCCCGCCACATCACCACCCACCCTGCCCCACAACCACCAGCCCAGCCAGCCCCCCCCTCACCCTCATCCCAGCTTTCCCTGTAAGGACTGCTGCTCCCTACCTAACTTGTTGAGTATCCCCACCTGGCCCCTGCCCAGTTTGTCCCAGCCCCTCAGCTGCTGTCTCCAAGCAGCTTCCTCGGGAGTCTCCCTTTTCCATCTTCCTGCTGACAGGCTGCAAGGGCCTCAAGATCCTGTCTGTCTCCAGAAATCCGGCAGCTCTGGGCAGCTGGCCAAGCCCTGGGACCATGGCTCTGCTCTTGCGCTGGCCTTTGTTTGGGATCCCAGGGACAGCAACAAAGCTATTTCAGTCCTTAAGGCTCTTGTGAAGGCCCTCGCCCTTCCGCAGCTCCAAACAGGATGGCAAAAAACTAGCATCAGGCTCACCCCTGTGGGGTGCCTTCCTCTGCAGCCCTGAGCCACGGGGCCCTGCCCAGGGCCTGCAACCAGGGCTCTGGCCCCTCCTGGAGCTGTACGATCCAGAGTTCAGGGGCTCCCGGCCTGGCAAGACACATGTGGGGCAAGGGAACTCTCAGACCCCAGAGACTGAGGGACGCTCTGAAGTGACTTCCGCTCCCTCCTGAGCCTGGCACAGCAACACACATGGGCAGGTGCTGAAGTGCAAATGCTCAAAGCTGCAGACTGGCCAAGATTGCTGTGTTTACAGAGCCACAAGGGGCGCTCCAAAGGGATAGGTCTCCCAGAGCAACAGGGAACACAGGGGAAGCGGCTCCCATGCCAGGCCTAGCCAGCTCCTTAGGCAGCACAGTTCCCTTCTCCTGCCTCCTCCCCACTGCCAGCAATACGCACCCCAAGGGTGCTGTAGGTGTTAGCTGAAGGGCTTTGTCCTAAATTAAGAGCAGACCCACCCCTTTGCTCTGGGCTGGGCAACTTGCTGGAGGTTTAAGGAAACAAGACTGACACTAGCCCTTTGGGTAACGTCCTTGCAAGGCCGGTGCAGCAGAGCCCAGACCGAGGTGTGGAGATCAGTGTAGGCCTGGAACCTTACAGTGATTTCCCACCCGCACTGGAAATCCCCCGGTCACTTCCATTTTATTTTCCATTTATTTGTGTGCGCAGTTTTTAGAAAGAATGTTATAAAATGCTCTCAACTTCTTTCATTCATCATTTTCACTTTGTTGGTTTGCCCTTTTCTCTTTTTGGAACACAGGAGGATGGGGTCTTCAAGTCCAGTCCCTGCTATCACGGGCAGCCCTGCCACATCAGCCCCTTCAGAAACTTAGCAAGCACCAGCTTTTCCCACCTCTTGCCATTCTCCCTTCACCCAGGCATTTTCAGGGCTAGACAGCAAATGACGTTAAGAAATAAGAATGGCCATGCTGAGTCGGAGCCATAGTCTATCTAATCCATTCTCCTGTTCCCACCATGGCCAGTTCCAGTTGCTTCAGAGGAAATGAACAGAACAGAGCATTTTAACAAGTGATCCATCCCCTGCAGGCCAGTCCCAGTTTCTGGCAGTCAGAGGTTTAGGGACACCCAGAGCATGCGATTGTGTCCCTGACTACCTAGCCATCGATGGACTTATCTTTCACAAACTGATCTCATTTTTTTGTGAGCCCACTTCTACTTCTTTCACAACATCCCCTAGCAAGGGGATTCATTGTATGTTGTGTGAAGAAGGCCTTTCTTTTGTTTGTTTTAAACCTGCTGCCTATTAATGTCATTGGGTGACCTCTGGTTCTCGTGTTAGGTGAAGGGGTACAGTACACTTCTTTATTCACTTTCTGTACCCCATTCATGATCTTATAGACCTTTATATGCCCTTCCACTCCCTTCCCTCGCCATCGTCTCTTTTCCAAGCTGAACAGTCCCAGTCTTTTTACTTTCTCATCAGATGGAAGCTGGTCTATCCCCCTAATCATTTCTGTTGTGCTTCTCTGTACCTTTTCCAATGTTCCAGTGTTAACATATATATTTTATGAGATGGGGAGACCAGAACTACATACAATATTCAAGGTACAGGTGGACCACGAATTTATATGGAGTGATTGTTATTCACTGTCTTATTATCTATCCCTTTCCTAATGGTTCCTAACATTCTGTTAGCTGGTTTTGGCTGCCACTGCATGTTCAACAAATGCTTTTAGAAGACTATTTCACAGTGACTCTAAGCGGGAAGGAAAAAAAGGAAAGCCAAATGAAAAACAAGAAACAAAAATATCTTACAAAAAAAAAATCACAAAAAAATTGACACATTTTTCACAAAAAATATATTTGAAAAATAGCCATTTTTCCTTTAAAAACTTTGTTTGAAAAATGTCCCTAGCTCTTACTTTGACATCTCTGGGGGGGCAGACATGGATACATTTGAGAGATGGGCCAGTTAACCGGTCATGTGTCAGGAGCACCCCTACAAGCCCGCCCCTCGCTCCCCATGGTCTGTGCTCAGGATAGCCTTTGCTATGCCAGGTAGCTACCCCCTACCCCACGGACTCTCTGCTAGTGCTGTGGGGTCCAGTTCTCATGTGCACCAAGAATGCCACCTGCACAGGGCTTCTCCCTGCCAGAACACAGCCCTGTTCCCAGCCACTGGCACAGCAAGATCGGCCAAGACCAAGGAGGGCGGCGAGGGGGAGCCTGCACTGCAGCTATTCTCTGCTTCCAGGACACAAAGAGGACAATGGGAGGCACAACAAACATTAGAGCAGTTTTCATTTACGGGGGAAGAAGCAGGAATTCAAGGGAAATCCTGCCCATGGGATGTTTAGTGGGGCAGAGACAGGGTGGGCTTTTGCTGGTGCAGAGATTGCTGTGGAGGTGTTTCCTGTTCACATGCTCTGGACTTAAATCTAATCTAAGCCTCGGCCAAGTAGATTGCTTAAACACGCAGTGCAGCCACTGTGCAGTGAAGCACAATAGCACAGGTCTGATTTCATGCCTCAGTGCGAGCTGAGCCTGGACAACAAGCCGGGGCAATCGCCTGGGAACTGCTTTCGCTAACAGCTGGGGCCACGTCTGCGGAGGTGTCCCTTGTCCTGCCCAAATCACCTTGCACTACAGTAACAGGAGCGAGCCCCAGCCCAGGGCCTAGGCTGTCTGGAGACTGGCTCATGGAGATTAGACATCTGGAAATGTCAGTGCTGTCAGGGGAGTGCTGTGCTGGAAAGTGACACCAGAAGCTCCTTGTTCAATTCCCCTGTGCTTGATGTACAAGTGAACACTGTTTTCTCTGACTGTCCACCCTACAGCCCATTCCTGGGACCAGAGACACATCAGGGATTTTCCATCACCAGGAATTAAGGTTCCGCCCCAAAGCCCTCTGCACAGACAGCTTGGCGCCTTGCAGACCTACTCATGGTGCTGGACAGACCCCCGCAGCAAAACAAGCACAAGAGTCCCCTGAGTCTGACGGAGCTGAGGAGCAGCTCCAGCAGGAGGACTCTGCTGAGAAGGGTCCACTTAGAGGGGAAAGCCCAGAACCTGGCTAAGGCATCCCGTGGGCCGGCACGGTTCACATTTCAAACTCCAACATCACTCTGCAGCCTCCTTCCCTGAGGTTTTATTCCCTTTGCCCTCAGCACACGTTCCCTCCCGCTCGCTTCCCACCAGCCTCGCAGCAGAAGTGTGATGGAAACTGCCACAAATTACTATTGACTCCAGATCCAGAGGCCCCTTCTGTGCACTGAGTTGGCTGGGTCTCCGCTGGTTGTCACTAATAACAGTTCATAACCAGCTCCTCACTGGCTGTCTAAGGAGAGGGGCCAAGCCCTGACTGGGCTGCAGAGACTAACTCTCTTCTCCCCTCTGGCAATTCCCCCATTATCTGGCCCTGGTGCAGTCAGTCAAAGCAAGTGCCATATGGATGTGAAATACCAGAAAATTAGAATGCCTTCCAGCCCCACCCCCACTTGTGCACTGGCCATGTAAATAGCTCCTCAAATTGCAGGACAGCACAGGGTCACATCCCTTGGGTGGAGACAGTCTCTACACCAGTGCAACGTTCAGGTCTATACTGGCAGGGGAGGGGGAGGGAAGGGGGGTGCAGAGGTGCCACTCCAGCAACCTTTCCCTTTTAATGCTGCACCTTATCCGCTGGGCTAGGAACCCCAGGGAGTATCACCGTCAAACATCTCCAGGCTACTGACAAGGTGGAAACCATGGACTGTCCGTAGAACCTTGGGGACCTGCTTTCCACTGCCACCAAGCTCTTGCCAATGCCCAGGTCAGTTTGCTCTGCTAGTCAGTTTCAGGTGAGTTATTGCTACAGCAATGGCTCAAGGGATCCCTACTCCAACCCCACTCACCTTCGCTCCCAGTGCTGTCCCCTCACAAGCACCCACCTCCCCGCTGGCACCAGCCAGGCAGCACAAGCAACATTGGTACTTACCCATCGGATGCCCTGTATGCTGGGCAGGCTGCCCGCCTCCCCCTCCAGCCGGATCTGATAGCTGTAGCTCCGGAACAAGTGCATCTTCTTCACGAGCAGGTAGAGCCGGTGCCCTTCAGCAGTGGGGTCTCCGAGCTGGTGGGGCTGCGCTGGCGAGTCTTGGGGGCCAAGTCCGACATGCCACCTGCCCTGCGCGCCCCAGGCCACCTGTGTGCAAAGGGACCCTTGGCGTTCAGCCGGGCCGGGGCAGGCTTTGGCCACCCCCCTCCCGCAAGCTTTCCGCTTTCTCTGCTCCCGCCCCCCTGCACGAAGGGCAGCCAGCCGCGAACTCCCTCCCCTGTGTCTCACCTGCATGTCCCGCGGCTGAGCCAGTCACGGCTCCGGCTTCGGCTCCGGCAGGCGCCCAGCCGGCTGCCCTGGGGCAGTAGCCGGAGCAGCTGGGCTGGGGCGCGGAGAGTCCTCACCACTCGCGCTTCTCAGCGAGGGGTGCTTATGGCCCCGGGGCAGCCCTGGGTAAAGCCATGGCTCCCGGGATCTCGCTCCCCGAGCTCCGGCGCAGGCCGGCTGGAGACACGCTCTGTGCCGGCTGTTGCGCCTCCCCTCCGCGAGGGATTGGGAGCGAGCGCAGGAGACGCTCCAGCGCTTGGCGCGGGACCCGAGACTTCTCAGCTGCAAAAGACTCCAGCGCGGGCTGCGAGCGCCACGCCCCGAGCCCGTGCGAACCCTCCATGCGCAGCGCGCCCAGCACCGGGGCAGGCGCAGCTGAGGAGGCCCCATCTACGGGATTCTCCTTCCTTGCTCAGGGTCTGGAGTGGGGCTAGCCCAGTGGGATGGGGAGGCCGCCGCGGCCCTCTGGGGGCGGCCAGGGCCCAGGGCAGAGCCCGACGTGTCCCCTATCCAGAGCTGGGAGCCTTTCTCCAAAACTTTAGGCAGGTGAGAGCTTGAAGGCAGCAGACACTACACGTGTCCTGCAGACAAAATGAGCCCAGAGCTAGTGACCAGAGCGTCTCTGGTTGTTCCCTCTGCATTATTTGGTCCAGAAAAATAACAATTAATAGCTAATAAAAAGCCTTTTCAGTGGAAATGAACCTTTCATCTGTGTCCTGATGTTCATGAGTTTTGGTGAATCAACAAAAAGGGAACATTTCCCAAAACCACTTGGCACAATCCAGAAATGTTTCCATTTTTCCATTAATTTTTTCCTGGAAATTTTTTTTTTAAATGTCCAGCGTCCCCTGAAACAAAACTGGCATGTGCTGGGGTGATGGGCTGGCAACCAAGTGCTCCCAGGGCTGGGCGAAGGCAACATCCCAGACAATTAACTGGCTAAAGCTCTTATGATCCTCCTGGGCTCAGAATTAAATGCCCGGCCTCACCAGAGTGGTTCCCAGGCCCATCTCATCCCTTCCTCTCTGGCTGCACTCACACAAGCAGGGCTGTACCAAAGACAACTCCCCACAAATGGGAGTGCGGAGCTAGCAGTCTCATGGGAAAGAAGCGAGCAACAGTAAGACCCAGATTCTCCACTGAGGGAGCAAAGGCTGTATTTGTGTCCCTAATCCCAGAGCCAGTTCTAAGAGAGATTGCTGAGCTCGGTCCCTTGCTCCTGGCAACAGCCCAGTGTGCCCTCTAGGAGCCAGGCTAGGAGCATAGCTGCCCACAGCCCTGCCTCCTGGCCACACAGGAGTCCACCTCTGGCGCTGACCTGACCTCCATTTTTGCAGTAGCTAGAAACCTGCACTCATGCAGCTCTCTGGTTCTTGGTCTGGTTCAGACCTGCATGGCTTTGTGAAACAGGGGACTCTGCCCTTCTTGCTCCCAGTGACAGCCCGTCTTATCTATTGGGAGTGGGAGCTCTTTGGGGCCTGTCTGTGCAGCGCCTGGTGCCATACAGCCCCCAGCTTGGTTGTAACAACCATCACCATCAATGCCATCAATTGCACCTCCGCATAGCCTGGCCAGGAGACAGTGCCAGGCCTGGAGTCTGCCATGTGCACAGTCGGTGTGTCTGGAACATCTGAGTCAAAAGCCCAAGGCTGCTGTGGATTTGTCTTCACTGTTCATCTTTTTCAGAAGCAGACCCATGCAGCTTGCTAGCACCCTTCAGGTCTGAATGATTTCTGGATCTCAGAGCACTTCAGAGGCTGCATCCCTCACTCACCCACCACTCCTCATCAGCAACATCTGGCCAGAATGTGGCTGCTACTTGGAGAGACCCACAACAGACCCAAGGGGTAGCTGACACTTGGGTGGGGCTGGAGTCTGCACACTCACACAGGCGCCCGCTGGGGGCCGCTGGCAATTGGGCTCACAGTTAAGGGTGACACTTTATCATGAGTGGTGGGAAGGGAAGGCTGGGAGAGGCTGATCCTCTCCAAAGAGCCAGGCATGGCCTCTCCCTCACTCAGGACCCAGGGCCTCGATTCAGCAATGTTGCTGGATTCCAAGGGCTCATGCCACACCGTCCGCCTTCTTGAAGCTGGGGAGACCACAATGGGGCCTCAGGGGGAAGTAGCAGAGCTAGGGACCTGCCAGAGGCTCTGAGGCGAAAGCAGAGCAAATCACACCACTCTCAATGCTGTTGTATCCGTCACCCTGGCTAAGGCCCCATGAAGGACTCCGGAGACATGGGTTAACCTGAAGCCCCTGCAGGAACAGGCAGCATAGAAATTGGCACAAACGCCCCAAGTTCTTGGTATTGCAGTTGTATCTTGGCTCTTGGACTGTCACCTCCCTCCTGTCCCCCGAGATCTAGCTGGTCTCCCAGCACTGTGGCAGCCCCCCTGTCCCCCATAGATTGTTTTCACACCATGCTATATTTGGAGCATTAAACAACAAACCACACAAAATGTTCCTCTTTCCCTGAGCCCTCTTACTACTGCAACTGACACCTTCCTCCCCACAGCCTTCCTGCCCTCTCTGTCCCCATCCCAGGCCAAGAGCAGCCAATCAGCCTGACCTCTGAGTTAGCCCAGACCTGGAGGAGCAAGGGATAGCCAAGCTGGGAAATTCTCTGAATATGGACTCACATCTTAGCAATGGGGGGTAAGGGCAGGATTTGGGGAAGGCTTTGGGCTGAGACAAGAAAGGGGGAGGGGAGTCCAAGATGGCACCAGCGTTGCAAGCGGGGGTGATGGGAAGGATGTTCTGGTGGACAAGGTGCTGGGCTGGGCAAGTGACTGCATCTCTCTGAGCCTCAGTGCCCAATTACGACACTGTAAATGGTGTAAATTACACAAGAGGCACACGCTGGGAAGGGCCCACATTGCCTCACAGCTCCTTTGTGCCAGGTAGGTTGGTGAACTGGTGCACAGGCCAGGCCTCAGGGAATACCTCCAGCCTTCCAGGAGGCGGGCCTCTACGCCCAGCACAGAACTGGCTCTGCCAGCTCTGCCTACATGCACAGCTGCCCCGTGTGCAGGGTATGTTCTGGAGCAGGGCACAGACCGGGGTGTGCCAGGATATTCTTGAAGCCTTGTGACTCTGTGCCCTGAAATGGTCCATGGGGCCTGCATCAGGATCCATGTTGGACCCCGGGAGTCCCTGAGTAAGAGACACAAACATCCTGTCCATCTCCCTGTGCTGGCAGGGGCAGCCTTTCTGAAGCATGGATCCAATGGAGCGCAAATCACTGGAGTGCCATTAGTGCAGTGAGCGCCCCCAGCAGGGGACCTCTCCTGTAGGCATTAAGCAAACACGTTTCCCAGCAGAGTTCTCCTCTCGCTTCCTCTCTACTTTAGCTTCTGCAGAATCCTTCCCCCTCCAAGCACCCCCATAATCCTGCAGCAGCTGGGCAGGGTTCATAATGCCTGACTCAGCCATTAGCACAGAAATAAACGAACACATTCGTTACTTGACTATTGTTTAGTCAGTCCCTATTATCTGTTGTGTCTGGGTGAGCGACAATCCCAAACATCGCACTGAACTAGCTACACCGACCCAGCCAGCCTCTTCTGTAGCTCTCCCCCCTCGGACAGCAAACCTTTAACACTGATCTTCTCCCAGCTCCGCTTCAGCCCCACAGGCACAGGAGTGCTGGGGGAGGTTTCTGAAGCACCCAGCAGTGCCTGTATTTGTTGTAACATGAAAGACATGGCGAGGGGCCCTCCTCCCCCAGTGCACTTGCCATGTCTGAGCGAGGGCCCAAGCAGCCCTGTCTGCAAAGAAGCCCCCATGGAGTGAGCACCCCCAAGGGAGCCAGGGACCTCTGTCCAGGAAGGCTGGTGCCTCGCTGTTCAATAGGAGCTGTCACTAGAGACTCATGTTTGTGGAGCAGGCAGCCACATGGCCTATCACTAGCCTGCTCTGAAGGAGGATGCGGCACAGATATTGCTGGGGATGACCCCTCTGGGAAGCTGCCCAGCCCTGAAAGTAAATACTCTTGGCAGTATAATGCATGTGGATGTGCCAAGTTCACACATACAGAGCTCTCCGGCCTGACCCAGGCACCTGACTTCTGCTGACAAGTGCTTGAGCTCACTGAAATGCACAGATACACATGCATTTGACACATGCATTTGACAGCTGTTGCAAACGGCTACTGGAGGAGGAAAAGGTAGAAAGGAGTTAATCTATGTGAGGTAACTCAGAAAAGCACTTGCCCTTGGGGACTCTCTCTTGAAGGCTGAGGTCAAATGCAACATCCTAATGAAGCCTTGACACCTGGGCTTTGCTGCACTGGGGATTGGAGGTATCCCATTCATTGATCCCTCTTATCTTTTCCATCCATGTGCAGATTTTTTCCATCCATGTGCAGAATAAATTTTATGTGCACAGAGGCATGTACAAATGTGCACCACCAGAAGCTATACAAACGTAACCGTGGCCACACTGCTAATCAGCTGGGCAGCATTTGAATCTCGTCTGAGTGGCTGCACAGGTGTACTGCTTATAGGGAACATGAGTCCTAACCTTTGGACAGCTCTCTTACCCCAGGCTAGCAACCATGAGAGCAAGACTGGCGACTGGCTGCTGATGCTTTTATCTTGACATCCTCCGGATCTGTTCTGAGCAGGATACAAAATCCCTGAATCCTCTGCCAGTGCTAATGGGGAATCACGTCTCCTGAATTCCCTAATGTCGACACAGCCAAAGAGCAGAACCCAATTGAGCAACCACCCTCTCTGCCCCCACCTCATGCATTCCTGGGCGTTACTCCCAGAACAGAGCAGGCCTGAGCCCTCCTTAGCCTGTAAACATTTCCAAGGTCATGGCCTAGGCTAGTGCAGCCGTGCTGGTGAGGAGGGAGCCTGTGAGACACACACAAAGCAGCACAGCCATGTCCTCCTGGCCGCTGGGCTATTCCGAATTCTCCTCAGCCCACAGTCAGGGCCAGATTTGTCAAAGCTTGGTGCTGAGACAGAGCATGTTGGGTGCTGGGCTCTTTCGGAAACCTGCCCATAAGCAGCACAGCCGGAGCTGTTGGAGGCTGCATCCGTCTGAGCACTTGTTAGGCGCCTCCGTGGAGCTGGCCTGGTTTGAAAAGCCAGCCCTTGGCCTCCTATGCCAGGTGTGAGGTGGCACAATATGCACCATTCCCATAACATCACCATCTGCAAGCCCGCCTGAGGTGCTGGGCAGCGTGGGGCAGGCTGGGATGGTGTCAGGGCACAGACACTGCACCTCCCTTTGTGTCAGGTGGTCTCCTGTTTGGGTTTCATACACTCCGTTCTGAGCAGGCTTGGTGCATGAACAGCTGGTATCTTCTAGGCACCCCATTCAGCAGAGCTCCTGCCCTGCCATAAAACGCTTGCATAATGGCTCTGCTTTATCTGCATCTTTATCGCCATATTTAACCTGCTCACTTTATCTGCACCTGACTAATAATTAATCTCTTGAAACAGCCAGGCCTGGCCCTAGATTAATCTGTGGTTCATGTGGAGTGCTTATTGGAATTTCTCTCCCTCTTCTGGGAACACCCTCTCCTGCAGTGCTGTGCCCCTCCTGCCCCCCCATCCACCCAGAAAATGAAAATCTTTCCTGTTCTGTGGCATTGTTCCAATGCCTCTGGCTTTCCAAAGGGTGACACTCTGGCAATGGCTCCGAGACAAAATGGGCTTTCATTGAAAAATGGCCATGTTTTAAAAAAGGAAACTTTTCCATGTGGGATTGTCGAGCTTACTGACATTCCATGTGAAAAATGAGCTTCAGGGGGTAACCGAGTTAGTCTGCTACCAGACCATTTGCTTGCTGGTTTTTTTATGTGAAAAATGACATGCCTCTGTGAGTCCCCCCCAATCTCACAGCAACTAGCACCCAAATGCTTTCTGAACCACCCACAGTTCACAAAGTGACTGGAAAATATTGAAGGAACAGAAAATGTGTCTCATTTGAACCTTTGGAAACAACTTCCAAATTTCCAATTTTTTTCTTTGTGAAAATAGGTTTCCATTTTCCAACCCATTCTGAACACAACTCCTTCTCTGCTCCTTCACCCACCATCAGCCCATGCCATTTCATCCCCCCCCCACCTGGCCTTTGCATCCAGTATTTTATGTAGCACAGCCAGGGGTCCATGCTCTGCCATGGCAGAGTCATTCTCAGCCCACTGGAAGGGCAAAGGAGCAAAGATCTTTGTGGTGATTTTGTCCTAGAGCACAAACCTGGAGTTTCAGGGCCCTTCCAAACTGTGGCCAGGTGCATTGTGGCCAAAACGTGGTCCAAGGGCCATTCTGGCAGCAGGGGTTTTCCAGACAAGACAAGTACTCCGGCCTACCCCTCCTCCCTGACCTCTGCTATGCTAGGGGCTAGGAGCAGAGCTCAGCAAAACCGGGGCTTGTGCTGCCAAAGCAATACAAGTGGCAGCCTTCGGGGCTGAGGATCTGGTGAGAAGAGTGTACTACCAAAAGGCATAAGCAACTTACACAGGGCTGTTTCCAGTGGCTATAACCCTTGCATCTTGCACACCTTTCTGGGGAACCATTGCAGGCTGGATTGTTGGTTGGTGTAAGTGTAAATCTGCACCTTGGCACTAATTCAATGCCAATGGGAGTGAGCTGGGGGCAGGACATACTCACATCAGGGTGGGGGAGAGGTTAGGAACTCATCCCCTGGCTTCACTGGAGCCCAGGTTTATTCAGGCATGTCCCCGCTCATCTTTTCCTTGGGTAAGGCTGTTGAGGAGCGTGTGGTCTGGGAAAGATGGAAATAGGGCCCACAGTGGATGGCACTAGAGGGGTGATTGGAAAATGCAAACGACTACTACAGCAAATAGTGAAACCGGCCAGGCTAGTGCAGGGGAGCCCTGGCTGTGTGAGCACACAGTGGGCCATGCCTAGCTCTGAAGAAGCCCTGGGATCAGCACCAAAGGGAAGGTAACCAGGCTGGGGCTGCATGGCTGAAAGCCTCAGACTCCCATCTCTCGTCCTGAGCAATGGGCTCTCAGGTCTGGGGATCTCTTCTCCATGTGCTGGGTGGCTCCTGTGCTGCGTGTGGATGAGGGGAGAGTACACTGCTGGGCAGGTGCCTATTCTGCCAGCATCTCCACAGCCATTAGTGGCAGCATGCTGAGGGGGTGGACCAGGAGTTTGCTGGAAGGAATGTGTAACGTGTCCTTCCTGGATGTGTGCAACACTAGCAGGACTAACAGTTCCTCTCTCTGTTCCTGGCTGTGTCTGGATGCCCCTGGCCCCTTTGCACGACTGCCCAGGTCACACCCAAATCATTCTCGGCTCGTGGCTCCATCCTCTCCACAGTAAGCTCCAGTTGCAAAGCACCAGCCAGCAGTGAGCTGGCTCATACCCTGGGAGCACCAATTGTGACACGCTAGCATGAGTCGTAGGCGCAGGGTTATGGCAGCCGATGAACATCCCCAACCTGAGTGGGGGGTGTCTGAGCCTCCTGCTGACCAGCCTCCTCCCCTTGTACCTAGGCAGGGCACCCAAAGGCGGGAGGGCAATGCCGACAATGTGGTCCAGAGACCCTCTATGCCCTGAGGACAAGGCTGCTGGACTGGATCCTGACCCCAGGGAGGCTCCTCAGGCGCTGGCCACAAGTCAATTTTATTCTTCAAATACAAACTCACCAAGTAGCCCCTCTGCTCCGGGGCAGGCCACTTCCTGTAGCTTACCCCCAATTCTTAGCATCTCAGCTGGGAAACAGCTCATCGGTCACATCCCTCAAAGGGCAGCCACCCCGGGAGGCTGGGACACTCAGCTAGGAGCTGTCTCTGCTCTCTGGGGCATGCAGCAGAAGCACACAGCAGCAGCTCAGTAATAGAGGCTGTGGGTTCCCTGTTCTCTCTGTGTGCTGGGCAGGCTTCTCCTGTGGGTCTGGTGGCGGATCAGTTCGCTCATATTAGCAGCATAGAGCGTGGCTACAGAAATGCTCACCAGAGATGAGGGGCCCCATTGGATCCTGCTCCAGCCAGTGAGTCACACCAGCCCACTTGGACTGTCACGTCTGGCTGATTGTGGCGTTCACAGCCATAAACCAGCAAATTTCCTGACTGCATGGGAGCAGCATCCCCATCTCACTGGGGCACAGCCAAGCCCTCTGGGCACCTCTGGGCCAGGGCAGGCGGGTCCAGTCCTGGCTGGCTCTAAGCATCCCTCCCACAAGCTGCAGCAGACGAACAGCCCTTGGAAGAGGCGACTTGCCTCCTCAGCTTTGAAAGATCATGCAGCAATAGCTCTACTGACATCCCAGGGCAAACTCATCAGCACCAACCCCAGAGGCCTCTGGGAAGGGACTTTGATCCACAGGGGCAGCTCATCTTCAGGAGAGGAGACAATCCCAAGGGAGCAGGAGGGTGGTTGGGCCAGTCAACCAGCAGAGATGCTGTATAAACGCCACTCCCTTCCCCTACCCGCCAGCCAACACACATCTGCACCGTGTGCTCCCCCCGCAACCTCCTCACCCCCGCTGGGGCTGCCTTCTCTATGACAGGCTGCCCTGGCCTCAGAGCCTACCGCACCTGGTGATGGTGCATAGGCCCCCAGAGGGCAACGCAGAAGGCTTTGCAATGGGGGAGCAGGGACCCACTCCTGGGGACCTGAGCTCCTGGAAAACATAGAGGATTGAGACGAGTAGCTTGGGAGCTGCTGACCTGAGTCCAGACACAGCTGCAGCCCCTGCCTGAGTCACGTTTCGAAAGTAAGGCAGGGAGACCCCACGGATCAATTTTCTCCGGAGAAAAGTTTGAACTTCCTGCCTCCAACTTGAGAATCAAGCCCAAAATGCTGCTTCTCGTGTGGCTCCAGTCCGGCCCCAAAGCTGCTGGCCTCTTCCTCCCCTGGGAGGGGGAGGGAGTGGAAGACGCTTGTGTCCTGCAGGGGCCTGCACAACGAGTTCCCCAGATAGCCAGGTGGACACAATGCCCTGGCGTTGCCATAGCAAACCAGAGCAGTGTCCATCTAGTCCAGCTCCTGACTTGGACTCCAGCCAGGAGCTGCTGCTTCAGAGGAAGCTGCAGGAAACCCTCTAGTGGGCAATTCTGGAATAACCTGTCCTAGCTTCCTAGCCCCCCTCCAATGACTGGATCATGCCAGGAGGCACCAGGGTTATATAGCCGTGGGGCCTGTCTTCCTTCTCCAGTGGAAGGGGGAGATAAACACCTGTTCTTTTAGAGTCCTATCTGCAATGGCATTCAGTGGCAGGGAGTATCACAGGCTCATTGTGCCATGCAAAAATATTTCCGTCCCTCTAACGGTCCTTCTGCTGCCCCGGAGTGAGGCGAGGACACGAGTGCATGAGAGCTGAAGGGCTGCTGGGGAAAGTCAGTGCAGGGGGTTCCTGATGCTGAAGGAGGCGTTCCTGAGCAGGGAGATGTGGAGTGCTGCAGGAAAGCTGGCCTGTGGGTAATCCCCAGCCTGCCAGCATTTCCCTGGGGCTGTCCCTGGAAACCAGCGAAGGAGCCCCTCTCAGTCTGAGTCTTGCATGTGCCATTAATAACATAGGCCAAGGGAAAGCTTTAGGGATGCCCCAGCCTGTGCCTTTTCCCCACTCTGCTTCCATTGCTGCCATTGGTCCTTGGGGTTGGCCCACTCTGGGCCACAGCCCTCCCATCTGCCAGCAGCGCAGTGCTATGGGGCAGGGTTTCACACCTGTGGCCCCCTTTGTCCTGACAGGTGCTAAGGTGAATGGGAGCCACACGTTATCTGCCTCTTGCACACCCCAGCCAGAGTGAAGAGTGCAGCAAACTGTGCACTTCCCCTCACTCTCCCTGATGAAGGGGAATAGCCATCAATGTCCCTGTACAAATGGGTAGAGGGAGCTTCTGCCCCGCCCACCCTCCCTAAAGGGCACCTGGCGGGTGGAAGGCTCAGGGCTGGGGCCCCCAGCCAGCCCCTTTCACCTGCCTAGAGATTCTGCCTCTTTTCTGTGTGGTTTGATGAGAAGTAATCCCATTCCAGGCACATCCCATTGTCCAGGCACAACCAAACTCTGACCTTGCTTTCAGTTATCATAGGAGGAAGCTGAATACAGATTTGGTGGTCCTAGTTCATACCATTTAGGAGGAGTTCTCGAACACCCAAACACTCTCTAAAATATACAGAAGATTAGTAAACCCAAAAGAAAGTCTCTTTCATGGGATTCAGGGGTGGCCAGCCCTCCTCCTTGGGACCAGCGTTTCCCTGGGAGCTTGAGCGTGTCTCTCTCCCTGCAACTGAGCCCTGGCGGTCTCTGGACTCCAAAGCCTAGAGAGAGGGATAGGCTCCATAGAACAACCTCTAGCCTGAGTCCCAAACCTACACAGCTACATGAACCTGAGTCTGTCAAGCCAGACTGTGGAACTCCCTGCTGTGTTGCCACTCACCGTGTAGCTGTACCTTCGGGGTGCAAGGGGATAACCCGTTAACCGTTTACCAAGTAATGCTTACCGGGTAAGTGGTTAACCGGCTGCTCCCACCCAGCTGGGCCCACCGTGCCATGCTGTGAGCAGAGGTGCTGCAGCCCAGCCAGGCCTACTGTGCCATGCTGCAGGCGGAGGGGTACCCCAGCCCAGCCAGGCTAACTTTTTAAATGGGATTTTACATCCCAACTGTACCTGTAGGGCCAGCAAGCTGTGGACAGTCCCTCTTGAAGCTCAGCTGTCTGTTTTTCAGACAGATGCTGCTTCCAGACCATCTTCCTGCTGTGGTGTTGCTGACGCTGTCTAGTCTGTCGCATGTCATGGCAGACTAAGCATGTCTTTGCCCTCCTGCAGCCCTTGGTGCTTGGAGAAGAACCACTCCTCAGGTTCCCACTGAGAACAGCTCTGCAGAGGCTGTGTCTGCTGTGTAAGGATAAGGCCCTGTAGTAAGACCTGTAGCCATATTGTAAAGCCTAAGCCTAAGGCCTTTGTCTTTAGCCAGACTGAAAGAGCAGCAGCCATTAGCTGCAAAGCAGGAAGTCACATACTCACATTCCATCTAGTGTAATGCCAGAATGTTAAGAAGGCGACCCTGTACTAATGGTGCCCAATATCACAAGATAAAGAAACAGAGCTTAAGATGGCTAAAGAAAACTTAGTTTGAGAGAATTTTGTCTGGCAAGAAACTCCTTATCAATAGTTGGGATTCTGAAATCCTCATTTCTTTACTGTTCAGTGATTACAGTCCCCTGTTCCCTATTGTTGACTGTATGGTCTCTGGTTCTTTAATTGCTTTTGTCTGCTGGAGAATTAATTTTGCAACCTGTAAGTCAATTCTCCAAAATTAATTATGGTGCTGGGGTATAACTGGTTAGAGAATTATGTTACAATATGCTTAGGATTGGTGAGTAAAATAATTCGTTAAGGTATAATTAAGCAGGACTCAAGTGTCACCATATAAACTGGGGTTCAAACGGGAGTTCTTTGGGAATTGACACCAGGAAAAGCCCCAAGTTTAGAATTGCCAGATCTCAACCCTGTGTCAACTGCACCGGGCAAAAACTGTGAAGTCCCCAAGATAGCGCTGATCCTGACTATTCATCTATCTTATTGGGAGTGGTGAGCATTGTTTGCTTAGCCTGTGCATTCTGTTTTGGGTGATTGCTGATGGATAGAGGTTAAGTAGAATATTACTGTGTAAGGCTTTTTCACTGGTAAAGGACAGAGTGTAAGATTATGCCTGAGCCTAGCAATGAGTATGGTTCTTATATTGAAGCAGATTATGCCTGAGCTCTAGAAATGTGCGTAACCGAGAATTACATGCAGGTAATAGGTCCAGGCTCTGAAATCTTTTCTGGGAGTCAGGGGGAGGGCCTAGTTCCCACAGCCGATCAGCCAGAGTACAGGCTGAGAGCAGGAATTTGAGCATGGTGCCCCCAGCCAGTAGGTATGTGTTCAGAGAAGAGGCCCCATAAAGAAAAGCACTTGTGCTCTGCCTATGCACAGTGGGTTGTCCAGTGCATGCACCCAGTGAGCCTATGACAGCCCTAGTTCCACACTGCCCCAGTCTGGAGCCACACAAAGAATCTGACAGGCATTTGGGATTCTTTTGGTTCAGATCACTTTGTACCAGCTGACTCATCCTGGAGCTCTACAGTCAGGATCATGGAGGCCCCCTGGTGGAGGCGCTGCAGAATTGCCAGCACCATTTTCTAAAGCTGAGAATCAGGCTGTTTCCAAGTTTTTGGTCCAAAATATTGGCACCAGCACAAATGGTCAGATGAAAGTTCCCCTGAGAGTTCTCCATCTCCAACCCCTCCCCTACCTAGCCTAGGCAAAGCCTCTGGGCTCCAGCTGCCATCAATTCCCTACTAACACCACAGAACCCACCCCCACTAGTGCTGTCATGTGCAACCTTAGGTGCACGCTGATGTGCCCATTCTCTGAGACCCCTGAAGATTCATTGGGTCCTGGATCCACACCTCCAGGAGCTGCCTGGGAGCTGTAGCTAACATGCACCCAAACAAGCACTGCATAAGGACAGCAGGTGGCACTTCCTGGGGCCTGAGGACTGATCCCCTGGTAGGTTATCAGGAAGAACTGGGAAATGAGGCCTGCATAAGGGACTGGTTGGAGGGAGCGGGTAGGAGTTTGGCTGCTCCACACAGCACATGCCTGAGCACATCAAGCCCTTCAAGCATGAGCCCCCTTGGGAAAGACCCAGTGGCTGGAAGTTGCAGCAAGACGAGGTCAGACTGGAAACAGAATCATAAAAGATGAGGGTTGGAAGAGACCTCAGGAGGCCATCTGCTCCAACCCCCTGCTCCAAGCAGGACCAGTCCCGACTAAAGCACACGTACAGACAGCACACGTTTTTAACAGTGCGAGTAATTAACCTTTGGACCAACTTACCAAGGGAGCTTCTCCATCACTGGCACCTTTCTAATGTAGTTTGGATGCTTTTCCACAATATGTGTTTTAGCTCAAGCAAGAATGAATTCAGGGCAGTCCTGTGGCCTGTGTTATGCAGGTGAGACTAGATGGCCCCTCTTGAAGTCTAGGAATAAGTGTCTCTGTACTCAAGAGGGAACATGCATTGGCATGTGAGGGAGCCTCGCTCAGGACTCCACGCTGCCACGTGGGGCCTCTTCTCATCTGAGGCAGTTCTAGGAACCCTCCTTGTTCACACCAGAAACTCCAACACACAGCATGGCCAACACTGAAGCGCATGTGTCACCACAGCGCTCCTCTCCATGGAAGCTGGGAGCTCTGCAGGCAGGGGACGCCAGCAGCTTGCCACAGTAGCTGACCAGAGAGAGGTTCCCAGAACAGCTAAATACTTTTCAGGAGTGGCATTCGGACTGCCGGGCTCAGGCTGTACCCAGGCTCTGGGATCCTTCCTCCTCACAGGGTCCTGGAACCCAGGCTCCAGCCCAAGCCTGAACAACTATACCACAATTAAACAGCCTCTTGGCCTTAGCCTGAGCCAGCTAGCATGGACCAGCTGTGGCTTTTAACTGCAATGTAGACATCCCCTTGAGCTGGAATCCCATTTCACTTGCACCAGTCTCATAACGGGGTGTCAGTAAGGGAACTCCTGCTGACTGATGCTGGGGTGGGAAGGAAGAGCCGCAAGCCCTTTCTGAGATCCCAGACTAGTTGCTGTCAGCAGGACTGTTCCACCTGCCAATTCACAGGGCCCTCCCAAACTCTCTTGCCTTAGCAGGGGCAGGGCCCTCCCAAACTCTCTTGCCTGAGCACACAAGCTAAACCCTGACTTCACACAGGTTTTGGGGGCCTGCCTTTGCACCCACCTTGAGACCTCAGCAAACTCTGGGTTTGGCTCACACTACGGGGAGAGTGACAAGGCGATTTGGCGGAAAGTGAGAGCTCCTCTGAGTCCCACAAGAGATGAGCCAGACCAACCTTTCAGGCATGTTTGCCCAGCCCCTCCTCTGTGCTTCACCCTCGTACCAGCGAGATCTCCAAATCTAGCTTTCAAAGCCCTCTCTAGCTTTCTCTTGGGCCCGTTCATAAATCAATTCCAGGAAAAAATAAACTTCCAGGAACGCAGCAGACTGGCCTCAGCTTTCTGTGGGAAACACAGCAAACACGCATTGTCAGCACTGAATAAAGCCTGTGACATGTCAGCTAATTCTCTTTATAGCTCCAGGCCTGGCCTTTCCCATACCCAAGAGCTGGTACCAGCCTGCTAGCAGCTCCCCAGGGACCAATTCCCCTTGCAAATGGATCCATGCCATCAGGGCTATATTTGGGGCCATAACAGTGCCCCAGGTACTGTGAAGAGGATTCCTGTTTGTTAGCTGTCAAGATTTGCCCTTGCTAGCTGGTGGGAAGGGTTAGTACCACACTCAGACTGTCCTGTTCTGAAGGTCTAGTAAGGACATGACAGCAGAGACTTTAGCCTGGGCTACCTGAGTACATCTACACAGCAGGGCTTAACTTGAAATAAGCTATGCAAACTGAGCTATGTCAATTACGTAGGTTATTTTGAAATAGCTTATTTCAAAATTGGGAGCATCTACACAGCACTCATTTCGAAATAGAGCACTCTTCCCCTACTCCTCGTACAATGAGAGTTACAGGAGTTGGAGTAAGAAATCCTCCAGCTTGACAGTACTTCGACATCATTTCAAAATAACTGCCTGCAGTGTAGACATGGACTAAGTAAGGGTACGTCTACGCTAGCCCCCTAGATCAATCTAGGGAGGCTAATGAGGTGACCGGAATTGCAAAGCAAGCCCGGGATTTAAATATCCCGCGCTTGATTTGCATGTTCCCGGCCGGCCGCCATTTTAGAAATTGACTAGCCCGAAGTAACTGCCCGCGTCTACGCGTGGCAGTGAAATGGGATTCCGGAAAAAAGCCCTAAATCAAATTCGGTGGTAAACCTCTAGATCGATCTAGGGGGCTAGTGTAAACGTACCTTATTTTGAAATAATGTTGCTTATTTCGAAATAACTGTGAGCTGGAGCAGAGAAGTGGGAGTCTAGCCTTCAACTTGTCCAGCTAGCATGAGTTCAAAGCCTCTGTCTTGCTTTCCATCATTCATGGACATGTTAGGAGTCAGTCTGATGCCCCCCTGAACAGCCTAGGCTAGAAAAACCTCCGAAGTGCGGCTATTTCTTATCCATCTGTCCGTGCTGGTCGGAGGAGCCGTGTAACGGCAGGATAGTCTGCTAAAGAGAGAAGGAGGCCATGTGCAAACTGAGCCGTGCACAGATGAGCCTCTGTTTCAGTCTGGTTGGTTCAGGAGACTGCTAGTCCTCCTTGCCCCCGCCCCCAAGCATTCAGGCCACTGGCCAGGGCACTTTGGCTCATGAGTCACATAGGCCATCTCAAATGAGAACACCCTGTGACAACGAGTGACCAGTCATGAGCTCCCCAGTGGCAGTTAAAAATAACGAGCTAGTGAAAGAAAAACAATTTGTGAAACAACCACTAGGCTGGAATTTTCATATAAAGTTTTCAGCAAAAAAATGGCAAAATACTAAAAATATTGCCAATGTCACCAGAAGCAGCAATATGTGACCATGCTGTACTGAGGCCCTGTGAGCCTCTGGAGCCCTGTTTATGTGGGTACTTCATGTTCCACCAATGCCATGGCAGCTGAGGCCCTCTTCCTTTTCAGGCAAACTGAAGTTATTGCTTTCACTGCAAGAGTAACTCTGCTACCCAGACCAGAATGGGTGGTCTGATGCTCCCATTTGGCCTTAAGTTTTCTAAGTCCCTGCCAGAGATTGGTGACTGCACCCTCACAACTCCCTTATGAGACCGGAAGGTATGATCCCCATTTTACAAATGGGGAAATTGAGGCACACAGGGGGTAGGGGGGTTGGTGTGTGTTTTTTAAGGGCCAGATTTTCAGACAGGCCCACGATCCCACCATGAGTCTGAGGCAGAACCATCTTATCCCCACCTTTCCCTTTCTCAGTCCTTCACCCTTGCCTGTTTATGGCCCCTGCTAATAGTTTCTGTGATGCACATTTCAAACATTTTTGGATGTTTGCAAGATTGTCAATAGGCCATCAGCCTCAGGCACTTATCAGGCCCCCATCACTTCCCAATATTTAATGCCTTTATCCTCCCATCTCCTGTGAGGCAGGGCGAGGCAGGGCAGGGCAGGGCAGGGCATCCCATTGTACACATGGAGAGCAGAGGCCCTGGTCACAGTAGGTATGTCTACACTAAGTCCTTAGTTCGGATTAACTTCTGACTGCCGCGTGTAGCCGCGGGCAGTCAGTTCAAACTAAGGGGATTTAAAAATGGCGCCTGCCTGGGAACATGCAAATGAAGCCCGGGATATTTAAATCCCAGGCTTCATTTGCAAGTTCGAATGCCTACATTAGCCACCCTAGTTCGAACTAGGGGGCTAGTGTAGACATAGCCAGAGGGAGTCTGTGCTGGAGCCAGCAACAGAACCCTGTTCTCCCAGCCCATCCTTCCTCTCAAATCATCCATACTTGCTGGGGCACTATCAAATTCACAGTCCACTTTGGTCTATTTCATGGTCTATTTCATGGTCTATTTGGTCTATTTCATGATTTTTAAAATAGTAAATGTCATTATTTCAGATGTTTAAATCTGAAATTTCACAGCACTGTAATCATAAGGGTCCTGACCCAAAAACAAATTGAGGAGTTGCAAGGTTATTGTAGGGGGGTGCCCATAATGCCACCCTGGCTATGTCTATACTGCACCCATTTTGCACAAGAAATATGCAAATGAGGCTAAGAGTGGAATATCGCTGAGCCTCATTTGCATAATTAATGAGTGCCCACTTTTTGCGCAAAAACCCCCTCTTGTGCAAGAGCCGTTCTTCCGGAAAAAAATGTGGAAGAATGGCTTTTGCGTAAGAGGGGGTTTTGCGCAAAAAGGAGCCATATAGATGGCTCCTTTTTGTGCAAAAGTCTCTTGCACAAAAAGCGGGCATCATTAATTATGTAAATGAAACTCAGTGATATTCCACGCTTAGCCTCATTTGCATATTTCTTGTGCAAAACGGGTGCAATATAGATATAGCCTCTGACTACTGCTGGCAGTGGCACAGCCTTCAGAGCTGGGTGTCCAAAGACCAATGGCTGCTGGCCAGTGGCCCAGCTTTGAAGGCAAAGTGGCCGCCAGCAGTAGCACAAAAGTAAAGATGGTATGGTATGGTATTGCCAGTCTGACTTCTGTGCTGCTGCCTTCGGCCGCTGCTCTCCAGCCACCCCGCTCTGAAAGCAGTGCAGAACTAAGTGCGACAACACTACAGCCCTCTAAAATAACTGTACAGTCCATCTATTTCATCTGAAGATGTGGGTTGTACCCACGAAAGCTCATGATTCTATCTATATTTTTTGTTAGTCTCTAAGCTGCTGCAGGACCATTCATTGTTTTTTAAGTTTGTACAATCCCCTACAACTCACTTTTGGCTTAAGACTCCCAGTTTGAGAAACAGTGGTCTCACCTATAGAATCTGCATAGTATATGATAAAAGCACACAAAAGACCAGATTTCATGTGGAGAGACCAGATTTCAAAGCCTGTGATGCATTTTGCATGGCTGAGAATTTGGTAGGGCCCTAATAATTGCTGAATAATGAAAACCATATCCACAAAGCCTGCTGAAAATCACCTCGGTGTGATAGCTGCTGGGTGAGCCACTGCCGGCCAGCTCTGCTGTGCTCTGCTAGAGAGAGTCAGCGGGACCAGGTGCTCCTCCCCACATCGGAGTTTGTTCAGGGAAACTTTGCTCTTGATCTCATAAGAACATAAGAACGGCCAGACTGGGTCAGCCCCAAGGTCCATCTAGCCCAGTGTCCTGTCTGCTGACAGTGGCCAGTGCCACGTGCCCCCAAGGAAATGATTCATCCCTTGTTGCCCATTCCCAGCTTCTGGCAAACGGAGGCTAGGGACACCATCCCTGCCCAGCCTGGCCAGCAGCCTGATAGAGCGACCCTCCATGAACTCATGTCAATAGTATAGAACAGCGTATTTCATGAGTTCAGATATCTAAATCGGAAGTTTCACAGCATTGTAATCATAGGGGGTCCCACGTTCCCATTTTCACAGCGACTGCTCCCAAGGCAGCAGTGCGTGCCCCAGTGCTCTCCCACCGGGATGAGGGCAGTGAACCTTCCTGCCAGTGTCAGGATTCCCTAGCACAGACCCGCCCACCAGCTGCAGAGTGATTGGGGCAGAGGGGTGGCTCCTGGCTGTCATGTTTGCCCTGGCAGTGTGTGTGCCTAGCACTGTGGGGAGCCACTGGTGCATCCACTCCTGTCTTGACGGCAGAGCCAAGCTGAGGGCTCTGGCAGTTTCCATTAGCAGTTTGCAACCCCCAAGGAAATCTCACATACCTGCTGATTGTTCTCAAGAGCTGCGGGGGCCCCACAGGCCTGGTCAGGATGCCTGGAAGTGCTGGCAGCCTCCCCTTCTCTTGCTCTCTCTCGCTCTCGCTGCAGGCTCTCTGACGCAGGAAGACCTAGTGCAACTCTGGTTTTGATGTGGCCTCTCTGGCAGGCAGAGTGCTCACCCCCGGTCCTGCTCGGCAGGTGGGGGAGGGGCAGTGATGGGGGCAGGAGAGGAGGAAAGCAGCTTTGTATTTCTTATCACATCTCTGTTAGCTAAGAAAAGCAACAGTTTCCTCCTTGACCAATGAACGGCTGCACGCTGTTCAGGCTGGGTCCTTTGCTCTCACTGGGATGGCCCCTCTAGGCTACCCTCCTGGACCAGAAGAAACAGGATTCCCAGGGGTTCTTTATGGAGATCCCTGAAGCAGTCCAGACCCTGGGGCCTTTCTGGTGCTCACTCATTCCTCCAGAATGGACAGGAGCCCACAAGCCACCTTGCTGGAGCAACGGGGGGAGGGCAGGGAAAGTGGACCCCAAAACCTTCTTTGGATTCTTCTGACTCAGTCCCTGATGCTCAGAACTGAGACTTCATGGCCGGGAGTGACTCCAGAAGGGCACCCAAGCCAGCTGCCTGCTACAGCCCTTGTTCTGAGTCAGGGACGAGCCCACGAGCTGCCAGAGCTTTATTTACCTGCATGTCTGCAGGTACAGCCCGCTCGCAGCTCCCATTGGCTCCTGAGCGCCGTTCCCAGCCAATGGGGGCTATGGGAAGTCATGTCCCGGCCTGTGACACTTCCTGCTGCTCCCATTGGCTGGAAATGGCCAACGGGCACTATGAGCAGCTGTACCTGTGGACATGCAGGTAAATAAAGTGCCAGCTGTTCCCCAGGGGCTAACCCTGGCAACCGCGTCTGGCCCATGAGCCACTTACTGCCCACCACTCTCCTAAGTGCTGCTGCTGCAGTGACTGAAGGGATCTGCCAGGAAGCCCTGATGTTCGCTGGCCCTGCACTGCTGAACACCAGTCTCCTTGAACCAGCTTGTTGGGGGAAACCAAGTGTTGGTGGGATTGGCCCAGACTCAGCTTCTGACCAGCCTTTTTCAAGGAGGGGAGTTAGATGTGGGCAAGTTACTCAGGGAGCAGCTGCTTCCGAGCAGCTCCCAGAGAGTGAGCCCCAGTGGTTGCCAGCTCCTCTTCACAGGAGGGCACCTCCCCCGCCCCCAGCATTATGCACCTGGATTTTCCAGGGGAACTTTTGAGCATTCCGATTCCCAAACGTGGGTTGATAGTCTCACCACTTGGCAAACAGCAGAAATAGTAAGAGCATGCTGCATTCACCAGCCCTATTCCTCGCACAGCTCTACTAGCAGTGTTGTTTGCTGGCAGCCAGCTGGGAAAAGGTGACATCACAATGGGAATTTGCAGCAAGAAAGGAAGGAAGGGCAAGGAAGAGGACACAAGGGTAAGAGCTGCCTAGGAGTCTAAGTTCTCACAAGGGTGATAGGTAGAAGGTCTTCACCCCAAGAGGCCTAGGGGCCCCAAAATGGGGCAGTGCCTGGACTCAGTTCAGACTCTGGATGCTTAAAGAACATAGGATCTGGAGTTTGGTCTGGTAGACGCCCAAGAGAGCATTGGATTACACCTGTGAGCTCTCCACATCTTGTAAATGCTGGATTAGAGGGTCAGGCATGTGGGCAGAGACCAAGAGAAAGCTCCAGAGGGAGTGAAAAAGTGAAGACAATACTTCGCCCTGCCATAAATGCAGGGCATCGGACCAGATGACTTCTCAAGCTCCCTTCCAGGTTTACGAATCTAAGGCTATTAAGAACTTCCACCGCACTGGCTCTGCTCTGGGGGCAGTGAAAGCACTCAGGGCCTGGTCCCGCTCTCCCTTACACTGGCATGAAGCAGAAGTCTGTTCAGTGATGTGACAGGCACTAGAGAGAGTGAGCGGGACCAGAATCAGAGAGAGGACACATCTGTATGTCGCACAACTTTTTTGCCCAGAAAAAATGTGGGTGGGACTAAGAGTAACAGGGAGCTAACTAAACACTCGCTGATGGGCCCCATTTCCTAACACCTCTGGGCTCCTCTTTGAAGCCTCCACACTCTCCGTGACAAGAGGGAGGCATCTGATCTTTTAGCAGAGAGGTTGGTAGGTCCTGCACACACCACTGCTGTGGCTGGGTATGCACAAGAGGTGCTGCTGTGATCGCAGCTGAGAAACCAAGGTGGAGCATCTGAATAACAAGCATTATGTGTAACCAAAGAGCCACAATAGTGAGATGCAATGAACCTCTCTTGTAACCCGCCTCCACAGTCATGCACAGGAACAGTGAAGTGTCATTTCTGCCCACATGGGACCGACTAGTTTTACAGTTACAGCTGCTCGACATTTTTCAAATGAACATTTTTTCCACTGAGAAATGACCAAATACATTTTCATAAAACTTCTAATATTTTATTTTTTAAGCAAATCAGAAACTGTGCAGCCTGTCTTGATTTTTGACTTTTCCTTTTTTCTGGTTTTTTTTTTTTTGGCTTTTTCTTTTCTTTTTGGCTTTTTCTTTTCCTGAGATCTGATTTGTTTTTCCTGTCATTTCTGAAAATTGAAAACTTTTGAGAACCAGAAAAAGTATTCAAAAAAGCTTCCCAGAAATCAATAAAGCCAAATATTGATTCATCGCCAGCATTTTGAGGTGGGATGGGCTGGAGTCAATACAGATGCTCTTTCCCTGAGGGCTATGTGACCCAATGGCCAGAGTCAATATAGCTATCCCTGCCTCAAGGCCATGTGGCCCAGTGGCCACAGGCAGTATAGAGGCCTTCCCTCGTAGGGCTATATGGGTTAGCAGCCATAGTACAAATAAATGCCCTCTTCCTCAGGGCTGTGTGGCCTAATGGCCAGTTATTATAGGTGTGGTATAATGACTGTAGAAGGGATGGATCACCATTTTGGAGGGCAATGGCCGGGGTAGAAGAATATGAACACTCCTAACTCCCAGAACATACGATAGGCCACACTGGGTCAGATCAATGGTCCATCTAGCCTAGTCTTCTGTCTTCTGATAGTCTCCAGTGCCAGACACTTCTGAGGGAATGAACAGAAGAGGGCAATAATTGAGTACTCCCGCCCCTGTTGGCCACTCCTAGCTTTTGGCAGTCGGAGGTTAAGGGACAACTGAGCATAGGTGGCATGCATAAGAGGCTGGGGGTGGGAGGGCTGAGCCTCCTGCAAAAAGACTGGCCATGCAGGGGGCAAGAAGGTATGTGTGCTGACGCCTGAGCAGCTCAGGTAAGTAGCGCTGGGGCGGGGCAGAAGATCATGATCTCATCACTTTGAACAGCGGGAGGGCTATATCCTGTCACTTTTTTCTGCCTTAGGGGGGAGAGATGGAGGGAGAGGGCAGAGAGGAGTGAGCGGTGGAAGGTGGGATTTCGGAGGAAGAGGTGGAGTGGGAGAAGGAAGAGGTAGAGCGAGGGTTGAATCTTGGGGTAGAGTGAGGGATTAGGGCTAGGGTTGCCAGATGGTTTCTGAAAAAATACATAACAACAACCCTGAGAGTTGTTAAGCAAAAAAAAAAAAAGACCAGCATGGCCCCTTTAAGAAATGCTTTTGAGGCTTTTTGGCCCTAACAGGCTGCTGGCAGCTGCCTGCCATCTTGCCTCCCTGCTCCAAGCCGGACAGTTCCCCTGTGGAACCCAGTAAGCACCTGGTATTTTCGCCTCCTGGCTGGGAAAGAATCAGAAAATATCGGACATTTTAGGTGTCCGGTATTTTCTGAATTTTTTTACCGGACAGGAGGCGAAAATACTGGACTGTCCGGTTCAATACCAGACACCTGACAACCCTAATTAGGGCCATAGTCTGGGTACTAGTGGTCCCCCTTTTAGGGAGCTCTGGTGCTCACATAAGCCTCCCCACATGAAAAAGTCATGCCCCCCCCCATGACCCAGAGCATGGGATTGAACCACTGAACATCTTGGCTACGAGGCATTTATGGACTTACCTTCCACAAATGTACCTTGTTTGTTTTTGAACTTCCAGCCCTCACACCATCCCCTGCCATGAACACACATGAGAAAGTACTTCCTTATGCTTATTTTAAACCTGTTCATTTTCTTGGTTGACCCCCTTCTTGTTTTATGTGAAGGGGCTAATAACTAGAATTGCCAATTTTAGTTGGCCATATTCCTGGCGGTTCCATCACACCACATAATCCTTATTCAAAGACATTCCTGGAGGGTTGGCAACCCATACTTCCCTATTTTTCCTTATAACTCTCCCTAAGGACAGTTAATCCCAAAACTGCTGTTTCAATGTTTTCTCCCCTTTTCCTGAACCATCTAGTGCTGATCACTGCCAGAGTCTAACTGGAACACTTCTGAGGTTAATAAGATGAAGTTCAATAAGGACCAATGCAAAGTACTCCACTTAGGGAGGAACAATCAGTTTCACACATACAAAATGGGAAGTAACTGTCTAGGAAGGAGCACTGCAGAAAGGGATCTAGGGGTCATAGTGGACCACAAGCTAAATATGAGTCAACAGTGTGACACTGTTGCAAAAAACAGTTCTGAAGGCCAAATTTAGGTTGCTAAGAAAGAGATTGAAATCCAGGACGTCTGTGATAGCGTTCTCTGAAATGCTTCCAGTTCCACGTGCAGGGCAGCACTTGAGAGTCTCCATGCATGGATGAGATGATGGTGTAGAGAGGAGGGATTTAGATTTATTAGGAACAGGGGAACTTTAGAGAAAGGCGGAGCCTATACAAGAAGGATCGGCTCCACCTAAACCAAAATGGAACCAGATTGCTGGCACTTAACATTAAAAAGGTCGTAGAGCAGTTTTTAAACTAAAGGCGGGGAGAAAGCCGATGGGTGTGGAGGAGCACGTGGATCATCTCTTAGGGGAGGGTCTATTAACAGAGATTCTCTATGTTCTAGTAAAGAGGAGAGGATGGAAGATAATGAAATATGGGTAAAACCAGATGAGAAACAATCAAGTGAAAAAGTGTCGAACACATCAGGAAATGGCAGACAGATAAATAGTGCTATATTTTAAAGTGCTTATAAACAAATGCTAGAAGTCTAAATAATAAGATGGGTGAACTAGAGTGCTTTGTACTAAAGGAGGCTTTTGATATAATAGGCATCACAGAAACTTGGTGGAATGAGGACAATCAATGGGACACAGTCATATCAGGGTACAATATATATCGGAAGGACAGAACGGGTCATGCTGGTGGGGGAGTGGCACTATACGTGAAAGAAAATGTTGAATCAATTTAAGTAAAAATCTTAAATTAACCCAATTGTTCCACTATGGATAGTATCCACTATGGATAGTACTATGGATAGTAATTCCATGCTCTAATAATAAGAATATAGCAGTAGGGATAACAACCTGACCAGGATAGTGATAATGACTATGACATGCTAAGGGAGATTACAGAGGCTATCAAAATAAAAACTCAATAATAGTTGGGGATTTCAGCTATCCCTGTATTGACTGGGTACACGTCACTACAGGACAGGATGCAGAGATAAAATTTCTTGATACCTTAAATGACTGCTTCTTGGAGCAGCTGGTTCTGGAACGCACAAGGGGAGAGGCTATTCTTGATTTAGTCCTAAGTGGAGCGCAGGATCTGGTTCAAGAGATAAATATAACTGGACCGCTTGGAAATAGTGACCATAATACAATAAAATTTAACATCCCTGTGGTGGGAAAACACCTCAGCAGCCCAACACTATGGCATTTAATTTCAGAAAAGGGAACTACACAAAAATGAGGAGGTTAGTTAAACAGAAACTAAAAAGTACAGTGACAAAAGTAAAATCCCTGCAAGTGCATGGAAACTTTTCAAAGGCACCATAATGGAAACCCAACTTAAATGTATACCCCAAAGTAAAAAACACAGTAAGAGAACCAAAAAAGTGCCACCATGGCTTAACAACCAAGTAAAAGAAGCAGTGAGAGATATAAAGGCATTGTTTTAAAAGTGGAAGTTAAATCCTAGTGAGAAAAATAAAAAGGAGCATAAACTCTGACAAATTGACAAAAATGAACAGGTAGACAAAAACTCAAAAAGTAATAGCAAAATGTTTTTAAGTACATCAGAAGCAGGAAGCCTGCTAAACAACCAGTAGGGCCCTTGGACGATCAAGATGCTAAATGAGCACTCAAAGACAATAAAGTCATTGCGGAAAAATTAAATTAATTCTTTGCTTCAGTCTTCACAGCTGAGGATGTTAGGGAGATTCCCAAACATGAGCCATTCTTTTTACATGACAAATCTGAGGAATTGTCCCAGATTGAGGTGTCATTAGAGGAGATTTTGGAACAAATTGATAAACTTAACAGTAACAAGTCACCAGGACCAGATGGCATTCACCCAAGAATTCTAAAAAAACTCAAATGTAAAATTGCAGAACTATTAACTATAGTTTGTAACCTATCCTTTAAATCAGCTTCTGTGCCAAATGACTGGAGGATAGCTAATGTGACACCAATATTTAAAAAGGGCTCTAGAAGTGATCCTGGTAATTTCAGACTGGTAAGTCTAACATCAGTATGGAGCAAATTAGTTGAAACTATACTGAAGAATAAAATTATCAGACACATAGGTGAACATATTTTGTTGGAGAAAAGTCAACATGGTTTCTGTAAAGGGAAATCATGTCTTTATAATCTACTAGAGTTCTTGAGGGGGTCAACAATCATGTGGACAAGGGGGATCCAGTAGATATAGTGTAGTTAGATTTCCAGAAAGCTTTTGACAAGGTCCCTCACCAAAGTCTCTTAAGTAAAGTAAGTTGTCATGGGATAAGAGGGAAGGTCCTCTCATAGACTGATAACTGGTTAAAAGAGAGGAAACAAAGGGTAGGAATAAATGGTAAGTTTTCAGAGTGGAGAGAGGTAACTAGTGGCATCCCCCAAGGGTCCATACTGGGCCCAATCCTATTCAACCTATTTATACATGATCTGGAGAAAGGGGTAAACAGTAAGGTAGCAAAATTTGCAGATGATACTAAACTGCTCAAGATAGTTAAGACCAAAGCAGTCTGAAAAGCTTCCAAAGGATCTCACAAAACTAGGTGATTGGGCAACAAAATGGCAAATGAAATTTAATGTTGATAAATGTAAAGTAATGCACACTGGAAAAATAATCCCAACTATACACACAAGATGATGAGTACAGATTTAGCTACAACTGCTCAAGAGAGAGATCTTGGAATCATTATGGATAGTTCTCTGAAAAAAAACACTCAATATTCAGTGGCAGTCAAAAAAGCAAACAGAATGTTAGGAATCATTTAAAAAGGGATAGAGAATAAGACAGAGAACATTGTATTGCTTCTATATAAAACCATGGTATGCCCACATCTTGAATACTGCGTACAGGTGTGGTCGCCTCATCTCAAAAAAGATATTGGTATTGGAAAAGGTTCAGAAAAGGGCAACAAAAATTATTAGGGGTTTGGAACAGGTCCCATATGAAGAGAGATTAAAAAGACTTGGGGGATATGATAGAGATCTATAAAATCATGACTGGTGTGGAAAAAGCGAATAAGGAAAAGTTATTTACTTGTTTCCATACTGGAAGTATCCCGAAATAGCTATTCCACGTCTTTTGAGCAAACCCATTATTTTGAAATATAATGGTCTCACTATTCTGACATCCCTGTAAATCTCATTCCATGAGGAGTAAGGGATGTTTCAGAATAGAGCGCTATTTCAAAATTAACTCAAAATAACACAATTTGCGTAGCTTATTTCGAGCTCCAGGTGTAGTGTAGACACATCCCTAGGGGGCACTAAATGAAATTAATAGGTAGCAGGTTTAAAACAAACAAAGGAAGCTTTTCTTCACACAGCACATAGTCGGCCTGTCAAAACTCCTTCCCAGAGGACGTTGTGAAGGCCAGGACTTTCACAGGGTTCAAGAAAGAGCTAGATAAATTCATGGAGGTTAGGTCCATCAATGGCTATTAGCCAGAATGAGTAGGAATGGTGTCCCTAGCCTTTGTCAGAGGCTGGGAATGGAGAAGGATTACTTAATGATTCCATATTCTGTTCACTCCCTCTGGGAGTACCTGGCATTGGCCACTGTTGGAAGACTGAGCTAGATGGACCTTTGGTCTCACCCAGTATGGCCGTTCTTATGTTCTTAAAAGCAAACTTCATTCTGGCATGTATTAACAGGAGTGTTGTGGGCAACACACGAGACATTCTTCCCCTCTATTCTGCGCTAATTAGGCCTCAGGTGGAGCTTTGTGTTCAATTCTGGGCATCACATTTCTAGAAAGATGTGGAAAAATTGGAGATAATCCAGAGAAGAGCAAAAAAAATTATTAAAGGTCTAGAAAACATGACCTATGAGGGAAGACTGAAAGAATTGGAAAAGAGAAGACTGAGAAGGGGACATGATAACAGCTTTCAAGTACCTAAAAGGGTGTTACAAGGAGGAGGTAGCAAAATTGTTCTCCATGGCCTCTGAGGATAGGACAAGAAGCAATGGGCTTAAATTGCAGCAAGAGAGGCTGGACATTAGGAAAAACTTCCTAACTGTCAGAGTGGTTAAATACTGGAATAAATTGCCTAGGGAGGCTGTGGAATCTCCATCACTGAAGATTTTTAAAATATTTGGAGATATTTAAGAGCAGGTTGGACAGACATCTATCAGTGATCATCTAGATGGTGCTTGGTCCTACCATGAGGAAAGTGGACTGGACTTTGATGATCTCTTGAGGTCCCACACAGTGCTAGTATTCTATGCTTCTCTGATCCACTTACAGCTCCTCTGATCTATTATTTCTATGAATCTATCTTTCACATCAGCCAGATTTCAAGACTGCTGGAGAAAAGAATGAAGCCCCTGATTTAGGCTACATCTAGACTACAGGCTTCTTTCGGAAGAAGCTTTTTTTGTAAGAGATCTTCCAAAAAACTTGTTCCGAAAGAGTATCCACACTGCAAAAGTGCATTGAAAAAGCGATCTGCTTTTTCGAAAAAGAGCGTCCAGACTGAATGGATGCTCTCTCACATGTAAGCTGTGATTGCTGTGGCCACCAGGGCACCTGTGCTTTTCCCCCTTTCCTCTTCTTCCAAAAGAACTCCCTCTTCCCCGTCCACACATGCCTTTTTGCAAAAGAGCTCTTTCGCAAAAAGGCTTCTTCCTCATAGAATGAGTGTGGCGGCGCGTCGGGGTCCCCCGACTCCTGCACCCCCGTAATGGCACGGACAGACTCCACCAGCCAGTAGAATAGAGGGAGTTTATTGCTTCTCCAGGATATAGCACAGCACAGATGTCATCTGGTTACAGGAACCGGGCCTAGGATGCCTCAGCCCCCCTTGAGATGGGGGATGCTGGGCCCCTAAATTCCAGCCCCTCTGGGCCCTAGGCTGTCTCCTCCACGATCCCAGACAGCCCAACTCAAACCCCACTCCCTTCCAGCCCTGCCCCCAGCCAGGTCAGGCCTCGCCCCCTTCCTTTCCATTGTTCCACTCCATGGGAGATACCTGTCTGACCAGTTTCGAAGCCCCCTTGCATAATGACTCATCCCCTGCCCTGCTGGGCCGTGCTGCAGACAGCAGCCAGTGGAGGTCACTGACAACCCACTGCCCAGCATAGCAACCAGCAAGGTACCCACACTACGTCACAATGAGGATTACCGATGCTGGAAAAACCCCTCTGTTCTTTCAATTTTCTTGCGGAAGAATGCAATTGCAGTGTGGACGTTCCTCAAGTTTTGTTGGAAAAACAGCTGTTTTTCCAACAAAACTCTGTAGCGTAGACATACCCAGAGTAAAAATGTTTTCAGTGTACACGGGCAGGGCAGGGATTTTGTCTTTCCATGAGTGTCGATAGTGCCTGGCTCTGCTGATTGAATCCTGTACAGTAACCATAGGATGATGCTGCCACCTAGAGCATAAACTTGTTCATATTTATAGATAACAATCGCGGAGATGTACCAGAGACTCTGGCTATATCTAGACTGCAGGTTTCTTTCAGAAGAAGCTTTTTGGGAAGAGATCTTCCGAAAAAACGTCTTCCGAAAGAGAGCGTCTACACAGCAAAACTGCATTGAAAAAGCGATCTGCTTTTTCGAAAGATAGAGTCCACACTGAATGGATGCTATCTCGCATGTAAGCTGTGATTACTATGGACGGAGTGGTCACCAGGGCACACGTGCTTTTTCCTCTTTCCTCTTCTTTTGAAAGAACTCCTTCCCCATCCACACACAGCTTTTTCCGAAATAGCTCTTTTGGGAAAAGACTTCTTCCTCGTAGAAAGAAGTTTACCAATGTCGGAAAAACCCCTCTGTTCCTTCAATTTTTTTTTCAAAAGAACGTGATTGCAGTGTGGACATAAGTGAAGTTTTTCCAAAAAAACTCTGCAGTGTAGACATACCCTCTGTAGGGAGCGGGGATCAATTTCTTGGGTCTGTAAGCATCATTTTGGCAAATGGAGCAAAATTAGGAATTGAAGGGAAAAATCTGATTCCTGAAAAGCCACAAATAAAAAATTCTGAAGCTACAGAGCACCCACTCTGTACTGCCCCTTGAGAATTGCTGTGGTCAGGAGGAAACTATTGGGTAGTTATTCCAATAATTAATTATGCTGGGGTTATCTGAAGTGTCCAGAAGGCAACACTATCACCCTCTCACAGCTCTGTCTGTGTGCTGTAGGGACGAAACACTCTCCAGCAACCAGCTAATGGCAACACAATGTGCAGAAGTAACACTAGACCTAGATCCTACCCACTCATTTCTAAAATGAAAATGGCTGCAAGGTGCCTATTTATGAATTATAATATTAACTACATTATTATTAATTTTCCCAATTATTCTGCCTTGATTGTTTCTCTCCACTCTCAGTTCCAAACTACATTCCCAAGAGCTGAGAGGGGGTAAATATATAGCTTGCCCTGGTGGCTCTTTCAGCATGGAAGTCTTATGCAAATATAACCATTTACATCTCCAATTTTGTTGGACAATCAGATTTTGTGTTACACATGTTTTGGTTTGGAAAAGAGAAGACTGCAGCTTTCAAGTATCTAAGGGTATGTCTACACATCAAAGTTAATTCGAAATAACAGTCGTTATTTTGAATTAATTTTAATAGCGTCTACACAGGCAAACTGCTATTTCAAAATAAATTTGAAATAGCGGAGTGCTTATTTCGAATTTGGTAAACCTCATTCCACGAGGAATAATGACAAATTCAAAATAGCAAATTCGAAATAAGCACTGTATAGACGCTTATTTCGAAATAGGGGGCCTTCCCAGTTTCCCCTGGTGGTCACTCTGGGCCAAACCAGGAAAACTCAACTCCTCTCCTCTCCCCCAGCCCTGGAGCCCTTAAAGGGGTAGACTCTGGCCACACTGCACATGCCAGATCCAGGCCTGCCAGCAGTTGCTGCCCCTGACCCAGTGCTTGCAGAATGAGCCAGGCAGGCAGTGCCACCCAGCCGTCCACTGCCCAGTCCCCCAGCTCCCAGGAGCCAGCCAGGGGCCAGAGATGGTGGGCGCCCTCCTGGACTAGTGCAGAGATCATGGACCTCATAGAGGTTTGGGGGGAGGCCTCCAATGTCCATGATCTCTGCACTAGACGGAGGAACGCAGCCGTGTACGGCTGCATAGCTGCCACCATGGCCACCAAAGGCCACATGTGCACCCAGGAGCAGGTGCGCATGAAAATTAAAGAGCTCTGGCAGGCGTACGCAAGGGCCACTCGGGGCAGCTCCCTTACAGGGTTAGACATCTGTCCCCATTTTGATGCCCTGGACTGCATAGTGGGGGGAGGGACGGTCCGTGCCACCCCGGGGGACAACGATCCAGGAGCAGAGAGCCCTGACCAGGGCATGGAGGAGGAGCCGCAGGAGCCCCCACGGAGGATGCCGTGCCGCCAGGACCCCCGAGCTGTCCCAGCAGCTGAGTCATCAGGGTCGTCCGGGGAGGACACAACATGTGAGTGCCATCACTGTTCCCTTCCTGGGGGGGGGAGGACGGAGACCAGGGACCGCAGGCGTGGGCCTTGCTTACCACAGATCACGCAGCCACCTGTGCACGTGTGAGCACCTGCCATGCCACCCCTGGGCAGGTGGCTCCAGCTGCCTGCCACACAGGGGCCTTGGCCTGATAGCCACACGCGTGTGTGAAGAATCATAGAATCATAGAATACTAGGACTGGAAGGGACCTCGAGAGGTCGTCGAGTCCAGTCCCCTCCCTCATGGCAGGACCCAATACTGTCTAGACCATCCCTGATAGACATTTATCTAACCTACTCTTAAATATCTCCAGAGATGGAGATTCCACAACCTCCCTGGGCAATTTATTCCAGTGTTTGACTACCCTGACAGTTAGGAACTTTTTCCTAATGTCCAACCTAAACCTCCCTTGCTGCAGTGTGGGGCCCTTGGATGATAAAGATATAAAAGGAGCGATCAAGGAAGACAGTGCCATTGCGGAGCGATTAAATGATTTCTTTGCTTCAGTCTTCACGGCTGAGGATGTTACAGAGGTTCCTAAATCTGAGCCAGCCTTTTTAGGTGACAAATCTGAGGAACTCACTCAGATTGAAGTGACATTAGAGGAGGTTATGGAATTAATTGATAAGCTGAATAGTAACAAGTCTCCGGGACCAGACGGCATTCACCCAAGGGTTCTGAAAGAACTCAAATGTGAAATTGCGGAGTTATTAACAGTGGTTTGTAACCTATCCTTTAAATCCACTTTGGTACCAAATGACTGGAAGATGGCCAATATAACACCAATATTTAAAAAAGGCTCTAGAGGAGATCCTGGCAATTATAGACCGATAAGTTTAACATCAGTACCAGGCAAATTAGTAGAAACACTAGTAAAGAGTAAAATTGCAAGGCACATAGAAGAGCACGAATTGTTGGGCAAAAGTCAGCATGGTTTCTGCAGAGGGAAGTCGTGTCTAACGAATCTGTTAGAATTCTTTGAAGGGGTTAATAAACATGCGGACAAGGGGCACCCAGTGGATATAATATACCTAGATTTCCAGAAAGCCTTTGACACGGTCCCACACCAAAGGCTTTTACGTAAATTAGGTGGTCATGGGATAGGAGGAAAGGTCCTTTCATGGATCAAGAATTGGTTAAAAGACAGAAAACAAAGGGTGGGAATAAATGGTAAATTTTCACAATGGAGGAGGGTAACTAGTGGTGTTCCCCAGGGGTCAGTACTGGGACCAATCCTGTTCAACTTGTTCATCAATGATCTAGAAAATGAGGTAAGCAGTGAGGTGGCCAAGTTTGCAGATGACACAAAGTTGTTCAGGACAGTCAAAAGCAAAAGGGATTGTGAAGAACTACAAAAAGATCTCAGCAAACTGAGTGATTGGGCAGCAAAATGGCAAATGAAATTTAATGTGGGTAAGTGTAAGGTAATGCATGTTGGAAAAAATAACCCAAATTACACGTACTACATGATGGGGTCAAATTTAGCTACGACAGATCAGGAAAGGGATCTTGGAGTTATAGTGGATAGTTCTATGAAGACATCCACGCAGTGTGCAGCGGCAGTTAGTAAGGCAAATAGGATGTTAGGAATTATTAAAAAAGGGATAGATAATAAGACAAAAGATATCATACTTCCCCTATATAAAACTATGGTACGCCCACATCTCGAGTACTGCGTGCAGATGTGGTCTCCTCACCTCAAAAAAGATATATTGGCATTAGAAAAGGTTCAGAAAAGGGCGACTAAGATGATTAGGGGCTTGGAAAGGGTCCCATATGGGGAGAGGCTAGAGAGACTGGGACTTTTCAGTTTGGAAAAAAGGCGATTGAGGGGCGATATGATAGAGGTATATAAAATCATGAATGGTGTGGAGAAAGTGATTATAGAAAAATTATTTACCTTTTCCCATAATACAAGAACTAGGGGACACCAAATGAAATTGATGGGTAGTAGGTTCAAAACTAATAAAAGGAAATTTTTCTTCACACAGCGCACAGTCAACCTGTGGAACTCCTTGCCCGAGGAGGCTGTGAAGGCCAGGACTCTATTAGGGTTTAAAAAAGAGCTTGATAAATTTTTGCAGGTTAGGTCCATAAATGGCTATTAGCCAGGGATAAAGTATGGTGCCCTAGCCTTCATAACAAGGGCAGGAGATAAATCACTTGATCATTGTCTTCTGTTCTCCTTCTCTGGGGCACCTGGCATTGGCCACCGTCGGCAGATGGGATGCTGGGCTCGATGGACCTTTGGTCTGACCCAGTATGGCCATTCTTATGTTCTTATGTTCTTATGTTCAGTGTAAGCCCATTGCTTCTTGTTCTATCCTCAGAGGCCAAGATGAACAAGTTTTCTCCCTCCTCCTTATGACACCCTTTTAGATACCTGAAAACTGCTATCATGTCCCCCCTCAGTCTTCTCTTTTCTAAACTAAACAAACCCAATTCTTTCAGTCTTCCTTCAGAGGTCACATTCTCTAGACCTTTAATCATTCTTGTTGCTCTTCTCTGGACCCTCTCCAATTTCTCCACATATTTCTTGAAATGCGGTGCCCAGAACTGGACACAATACTCCAACTGAGACCTAACCAGCGCAGAGTAGAGCGGAAGAATGACTTCTCGTGTCTTGCTCACAACACGCCTGTTAATGCATCCCAGAATCATGTTTGCTTTTTTTGCAACAGCATCACACTGCTGACTCATATTCAGCTTGTGGTCCACTATAACCCCTAGATCTCTTTCTGCCGTACTCCTTCCTAGACAGTCACTTCCCATTCTGTATGTGTGAAACTGATTGTTCCTTCCTAAGTGGAGCACTTTGCATTTGTCTTTATTAAACTTCATCCTGTTTACCTCAGACCATTTCTCCAGTTTGTCCAGATCATTTTGAATTATGACCCTATCCTCCAGAGCAGTCGCAACCCCTCCCAGCTTGGTATCAAGACATGACATGCTCCTGACCCCGGGGCGGGACACAGCAGGACACCCTCCCTTCACAAGCCCCCTCTACACAGAGGCAGGGGACATCTCCCCCCCACCTCAGCCGCAATATACACAGCATAGGGGCATGGGTGCGGTCTCGGGGCAGCTCCCACTCCCGGGGATAGCTGGACATTCCGACCATGAGGACACGGTCATCCTCGCCTCACAGAGGGGGCCTGGGCTTCACCTACTGTGTCCCCAGGGAGAACTGACCACTTGTCTTGTTTCTTCACAGCCGCACCAGCTGCACGTGCAGGGCGCACCACCCCGCCTGGGACATGCTCCTGCACCCGAAGGCTCCGCAGGTGCACCTGAACAGTGCAGGGGTACCGACAGCAGCACCTGGGGGCACTGCGAGCCCTGCACCGCACCCTCCAGAACTGGGTGCAAGAAGACCTGCAGCTCCGGCGGGAGCAGCTTGCCCAGGGCTGTGCCATCTGCCAACACCTGCAGGCCCTGGTGCAAAGCATGCTGCTTCCTGCTGCTCCAGCACCTGCTGCCTCCCCAGCTACCACTCCTCCTCCCACTCCTTCTCCCCTTCCTGCTTCTCCCTCCACACCCTCCTCAACCTCCACACCCTCCTCCCCATCCCCCGGGGACGCCGAGGCCCCCGCATCGGCTGTGCTGGGAGACAGTTGGCCCAGCGAGACCCCCGCCACTGAGCTTCCCCTCTCCCTTCTTCCCCTTGCTTCCCCCTTCCAGCTCCCTCCTCCCAGGTTTCCCCCTCCGCTCTCCCACCCTCTCTCCTCCCCTCTCCCACCTCCTTTCCCCAGTCTCCCCAGAGTTTCATCCCCCCCCCCAGTTTTGTTAAATAAAGACAGTTTGTGTTTGTGAAAAAACATGCATTTTATTTGACATCATCAAAGTAGACAAGCAAGCAGGGAAACCTGAGAACCGGCTGTCTGGGGGCGGGGAGGGGAGGGGGCCCTTTTAGCACAAACCTCAGTTAGCCTCAGGCAGCAGCCACACAAGGTAAGTCCTGACCTGGTGCCCTGCTGGAACTGGTTCCGGCCAGCCTTAAATGCGATTCACAGTCCACTCAGTGTGGATGCACTATTTCGAAATGCATTTTGTGTATAGACGCGTTATTTCGAAATAAGCTATTTCAAATTAACTATTTCGAAATAAGATATTTCGAAATAACGCTGTCATATAGACATACCCAAAGAAAATTATTCTCCTTAACCTCTGATGACAGGAGCAGAAGTATTGCAGCGTGGGAGGTTTATCTTGGGGATTAGGAAAACTTTCTGTCAGCGGTGATTATACACTGGAATAAATTGCCTCGGGAAGTTTTGGAATCTCCGTCATTGGAGATATTTAAGAGCAGGTCAGATGAACATCTGACGGGGATGATCTAGATGGTGCTTGGTCTTGCCATGAGGGCAGGGGATTGAACTTGATAACTCCTCAAGGTACCTTCCAGTTCTAGTATTCTGTGATTCTATGTTTCACAAGTGTGTGCTGAATCCCTGTGAGTCCTAGGGGAATTCTGTAATTTTACCATGGCTCCAAACGCAATAATTAAAGAATTCCCCCAAGATTAACCTGTGGCATACAGAAGTCTCAGAGGGATAGCTGTGTTAGTCTGTATCTGCAAAAACAGCAAGGAGTCCTGTGGCACCTTAAAGATTGATTTATTTGGTCATAAGTTTTCATGGGCAAAGACCCATTTCATGAGATGCTGTGACATACATGTTACAGACAGGGTCAAGGGTCAGATGTGTGAGTGTAACGCATATACATCACACCTATGACTGTGCTGCAGACAGGATTGTGTCGTGTAATGTGTTGCATGCATGTTGCACATGTTACTATGTGACACACATGATGAATGTGAGACTGTTGTGTGCATAGGCACAGAGAGCTAGCCATGTTAGTCTGATCTTGGTAAAACAAAAAATCAGTCATGTAGCACTTTAAAGACTAACAAAATAGTTTATTAGGTGATGAGCTTTTGTGGGGCAGACCCACGTCTTCAGATCATATTCCTATTCACTTTCAGAATATGATCTGAAGAAGTGGGTCTGCCCCACGAAAGCTCATCACCTAATAACTATTTTGTTAGTCTTTAAAATGCTACATGACTGATTTTTTGTTGTATGCATGTTGTGAATAACACTATGTCAGTGCATGTTGCATGTGAGATTGTCATATGCATGCCTATGTTGTCATTAGGGATGAGAACAACTTGTCGACACACTAGTCGACTAGTCACTTCCCCCCTTGCTGCCTCTATCAAAAAGAGGAAGCAAGGCAGGTGAAGAAGGGGGGGTGCTTCAAAACAGCAGTGCTGTATGGAGCCCAGAGCCAGACATATATATTATATGTGGCATATATGTGGCATAAATATAACATGACTACATGTGTGACTGCTGCATACATTGCACACATGACCCTGCATCACACACAGAACTATGTGCAGCAGGCATGCTGCACCTGTGACTGTGTTCCATGCTGCACACATGATCATGAAGTAGGTGCATATTCAGGGCTCGACAAATCAGTGAATCTACTCGCCTGTGGCGAGTAGATTTCAGCCGGTCGCCCCGTTCACCGGCGGCGCGCGCATGTGTAATGCGGGTCTTGCGCATGCGCAGTGCAGGCCTGGCAAGTAGATTTCACTGCCATTTGTCAAGCCCAGTGCATATTGCATATGTGAATGTGTGCAGAGCATATGTGTGATTATAGTGTGTTGTATGTGTGTGATTGCTTTGTATGTTGATTGTGTGTTGTGTGCCTAAGGCTTTTATGATGCCATGCTGCATGTATGCTACATGGGTTATGTATTGCTTGTTGCCATGTGGCTTCCAAGATATGAGAGACATAAGCTGGATGAAACAACATCTTCTACTGGGGGAAGAGACAAGTTTTCCAGCTTTGCAGAGCCTCAGCTCTGAAAAAGAGTGCTGAGAAGCTCTGAGTTTGTCCCATCCACCAAGGGTAGGTAGTCCAATGAAAGACAAAGCTGCCAGGTGGCATCTGTCATACACGTCACCAATATGTAGTGCACAGATTGTATGACTGTGTCACATGCATTTTGCACGTATTGTATGAGTGTTCTTGAATGCGTTCTACCTCCCTATGTGTTTACTGCATATGTTGCATGAATGTCTCTTGGCATAGCCTGTACCCATGTCCGTGCCGCATATGTGTTGCACAAGTGCCCGTGGGCACAAACCGCCCCGTGTCCATGCCGCATGCATGTTGCACAAGAACCTGTGGGCACAAACCGCCCCGTGTCTGCGCCGCATGCCTGTTACACGAGAGCCTGTTGGCACAAACTGCCCTGTGTCCATGCCGCACACGTGTTGCACAAGTGCCCGTGGGCACAAACCACCTCATGTCCGTGCCACACGCGTGTAGCACAAGTGCCCATGGGCACAAACTGTGCTGTGTCCGTGCCGCATGCGTGTTGCACGAGTGCCCGTGGGCACAAACCACCCCGTGTCCACGCCGCACGCGTGTTGCACAAGTGCCCGTGGGCACAAACCGCCCCGTGTCCGCGCCGCACGCGTGTTGCACGAGTGCCCGTGGGCACAAACCGCCCCGTGTCCGCGCCGCACGCGTGTTGCACGAGTTCCCGTGGGCACAAACCGCCCCGTGTCCACGCCGCACGCATGTTGCACGAGTGCCCGTGGGCACAAACCGCCCCGTGTCCGCGCCGCACGCGTGTTGCACGAGAGCCTGTGGGCACAAACCGCCCCGTGTCCGCGCCGCATGCCTGTTACACGAGAGCCTGTTGGCACAAACTGCCCTGTGTCCATGCCGCACACGTGTTGCACAAGTGCCCGTGGGCACAAACCACCTCATGTCCGTGCCACACGCGTGTAGCACAAGTGCCCATGGGCACAAACTGTGCTGTGTCCGTGCCGCACGCGTGTTGCACGAGTGCCCGTGGGCACAAACCGCCCCGTGTCCGCTCCGCACGCGTGTTGCACGAGAGCCCGTGGGCACAAACCACCCCGTGTCCACGCCGCACGCGTGTTGCACAAGTGCCCGTGGGCACAAACCGCCCCGTGTCCGCGCCGCACGCGTGTTGCACGAGTGCCCGTGGGCACAAACCGCCCCGTGTCCGCGCCGCACGCGTGTTGCACGAGTGCCCGTGGGCACAAACCGCCCCGTGTCCGCGCCGCACGCGCGTTGCACGAGAGCCTGTGGGCACAAACCGCCCCGTGTCCGCGCCGCATGCCTGTTACACGAGAGCCTGTTGGCACAAACTGCCCTGTGTCCATGCCGCACACGTGTTGCACAAGTGCCCGTGGGCACAAACCACCTCATGTCCGTGCCACACGCGTGTAGCACAAGTGCCCATGGGCACAAACTGTGCTGTGTCCGTGCCGCACGCGTGTTGCACGAGTGCCCGTGGGCACAAACCGCCCCGTGTCCGCGCCGCACACGTGTTGCACGAGAGCCCGTGGGCACAAACCGCCCCGTGTCCGCGCCGCACGCGTGTTGCACGAGTGCCTGTGGGCACAAACCGCCCCGTGTCCGCGCCGCACGCGTGTTGCACGAGAGCCCGTGGGCACAAACCGCCCCGTGTCCGCGCCGCACGCGTGTTGCACGAGTGCCCGTGGGCACAAACCGCCCCGTGTCCGCGCCGCACGCGTGTTGCACGAGTGCCCGTGGGCACAAACCGCCCCGTGTCCGCGCCGCACGCGTTTTGCACGAGAGCCCGTGGGCACAAACCGCCCGGTGTCCGCGCCGCACGCGTGTTGCACGAGTGCCCGTGGGCACAAACCGCCCCGTGTCCGCGCCGCACGCGTGTTGCACGAGAGCCCGTGGACACAAACCGCCCTGTGTCCGCGCCGCACGCGTGTTGCACGAGAGCCCGTGGGCACAAACCGCCCCGTGTCCGCGCCGCACGCGTGTTGCACGAGAGCCCGTGGACACAAACCGCCCGGTGTCCGCGCCGCACGCGTGTTGCACGAGTGCCCGTGGGCACAAACCGCCCGGTGTCCGCGCCGCACGCGTGTTGCACGAATGCCCGTGGGCACAAACCGCCCTGTGTCCGCGCCGCACGCGTGTTGCACGAGAGCCCGTGGGCACAAACCGCCCCGTGTCCGCGCCGCACGCGTGTGGCTCGCTCCCCCGGCCGCCAGGGGCGCTGCGCCGCTTCCGGCGGGGCGGGGCGGGGCGGGGCGAGGGCGGCCCGCTCAGGCCGGGCTCTCTCATGGCGGTGAGCCGGGCGCTCGGGCTCCGACTGGCCTACGCGGCGGCGGGCGCCCTTATGGGCCTCTCGGCCTTCCTCACCTGGAGCCTGGCGCCGGCCTTCCGCCAGCCCGCCACCGCCGCCGCGGGGGGGCTCTCCGGTACGGGGGGCCAGTTGGGGGTCCCGGTTGCGGGGGGGGAGTTTTCAAGGTCGGGGGGCCGAGCGTGAGGGGGGGCCGGGGCCGGGGCCGGGGCCGGGGCCGGGGGGGGCTCTCCGGTTCATGGGGGAGGCGGTGCTGTCCAGGTCCGGGGACGCGTGGCAGGTGTGGGTCTGCTGGGACGGGGGCGTTGGACAGGGGGCTGTTTGGTACGCTGGGGGCGGGGGCCTGGAGGGTAGCTGTCTAGAATGGGAGGTGTGTGGGGGGGGTGCAGAGTGGGGCTGGGCACAGGGTGAGGCTTCCTGGCACAGGGCAGGATAGGTTGGGGGCTTTCTGATATTGACTGGCCATGGTCACAAGGGCCTGGATCATGGAACTCTCTGTTATGGGGTGCTGTCCTGTACGGGGGGGCACAAGGGGGCTCTGTGGTACGTGGGAGCTGGACACAGGTAATGGGGGAGCTGTCCAGGATGTGGTGACCAGGGTGCTCTCTGGTACTGAAGGGCAGGCACAGACATGGGCACGGGGAGCATTTCCCAATACCCAGGAATTAGGAGGGCTCCCTGGTATTGGGGATTCCTCATGTAGCTGGGACTCCAGGCACACCATGATCTTTCTGGAACTGCGGGAACAGGGTGGCCAGGGGCTCCAGTAGGGATGTGAACGACTAGTCGACATGCTAGTCGATTAGTCACTTCCATCCTCCTTTGCTGCCTCTATCAGAATGAGGAAGGGGGGTGCTTCAAAGCAGCAGCGCCTGGGCTCCACATGGTGCTGCTGCTTTGAAAGGCAGCATGCAGCCTGGGGCCAGCTGGGGACTGGAGGGCCCTGGGCTGCACGCGGCGTTTCAAAGCAGCAGCCCCTGTGGAGCCCGGGGTCAGCTGGGAATTCTGAGTCCACAGCTGACCCTGAGCTGCATGCCGGGCTGCCGCTTTGAAATGCCACAGGGAGCACTGGGCCAGCAGGGGACTGCTTGAGTTCCCCGCTGACCCCGTGCTCCCCGCAGTGCTTTCGTCTAATCGAATAGTCAGTGCAAATTGCATTGACTGTTTGATTAGCCAATTAATCTAAATTTAGCATCACTAGACTCCAGTACTGGGGACCCTGGGATAGGAAGGAACTTGGGGAGTTTATGGGAACATCTGGTTGTTGCTACTGCTCAGAGCAGGGTGCCTGTGGGGCCTCTTGGGGGTGGGAGATCATGTCACTAGCAGTCTGTGCTAAGGTAGCGTTGGTTGTGTGGGTGATGGTCAAGATCCTTTGCATATTTCTCTACTTGACCCTGTGCTGAGAAATCTGTTAGCCCAACTTTGCTGGGGACTTATATTGCATGCACCCTGCTGCCTGGCTGGGGACTGGAGTGGATCCACCTGGCCGGGGATCAGGTGAATTGAGGAAGGTACCCAAGTCTTTTGATGAGCTAGTAGCTCCCAGGGATCTGGAGTTTCCAATCTCATGTTTTGGGCTGGCTCCTCTGTTGTGGCTCATTTCATTCATTCTTTCCTGTGGAGTTTGACATTTACTTAGTTTACAGCAAATGAGGCTAAGTATAGTCCAGGGCCACTTCCCTGCCTAACGGGGGTGCAGCTTCTAGTATTTTCCAGACTGTTCCTGTCAGGAGGGAGGATTATATGCTGGGATTTATGCTTCACCAAGTTTGCTGTAAATGTGGCTGTCCTTTTCTCCACTTCATGCAGCTCTCGTATTGCCAGGAAGATACTAATGCTGCTCCTTTAGGGGAGATTGGGTCCCTGCAACTGTCAGAATAGCCCATTCTCGTACTCGTGGGACTGGATTTATAGAAAGTTTTTTGTCTTTGCTCACTTATGTAATATAGTTGCAGCTGCTGCTCTCAAGATTCTTAAGGTTTCATAATCACAAGGCATTTGTAGTAAGATGCTCCTGTTATGGTGGGTGGGAGTGGCATTTTAAGTGTTGTGATTCTCAGCGGGGGCTGAGAATCACATGTGGGGAGGGAGGGAGGAATAAGTTTGGCCAGTGAGGGTAGAGCAGGGTAATGGAGAAGCTACATAATGGTTTCGTTGTATAGGTCGGGGTGCTTTTTTGTATCGAGAGCTATTGGCCAACTGATAAAATCAAGCACAGACCACACATATTCAACTCGTGTCAGGGTAGGGGGGTGCAGAGGCTCAGGGGGCTTCCCTCCGCAGTGGGGCAAGCTGATGCTTATGGCTCCAGCCCTGGAGGCGGGAAGCCGTAAGCTTCTGCACTGCCCTGTGGGGCTGGAGCATGCCAACTTGCCTCGCTGAGCCTCAGTGACCCCACCACCACCATGACAGGTAAGTTGAAAGTATGTGGCCTACTGGCTGAATGAAATTGAGCAAGGGAGCAGATTGGGCTCATGAGCTGTAGGTTCACCACCCATGGCATAGATTATCAGAACTTTCAAACTGGAGTTGTAGCAGATATATAGGGACTCCTTCCCTGAATATTTACATGTGGCCCTTTGAAACTTTATCTAGTAAGATTGTGAATTTTCTTTAATAGTGCCCCTTGGAATCAGGATTTTTAAAGGACTGTATGTGAGCCTTATAATGCACTGTTAATGTCAGATCCAAGTTGAAATTTGCTGTTTAAAGTGGTGGTTTCAGGCCAAATGTGAAAAGTCAGTACATGAATAATATAAGTTAAAAAATAACTTAATTCTCCCCTCTTCCTGAACCTCACTTTTAACAGGTGCAGATTTTGCTCTTGTGTAACGTATTAGTCCCAAGAAAGTTGTTTCAGCAGCTCCTAGCTATCTCCTGTTTTCATAATGATGGGCCAAGGGTGGATTACATATGTATGTCTTTATGGGTTTCATTGTAAATGAGGATTGGAGAAATTATTTTTACCACTCATAGATTCCAGACACAATTTTTATGAACATAGTCTCAATTAGGTAACTGATTAAGCTAGCTCAAAATATGGCATTTGGGCAGGATGCGGGGATGGGGTGGAATGGGAGGATGTAGTAAAAGGCTGGGATTTAAAACCTTTTGTGGCTGCTGTAATAAACCCAATATTCTGACTAGTCCTGTTGCTGAAAATATATTCTTAGTTCTAGGTTGTGTGTGGGGTCCTGGTGAGCCCAGAATGGCTGCTGTTTACCTGCACAATCACTATGTTTTATGAACAACTTAAATCTTAAGTTCTCACCTTGTAATGTTATCTGTCATGCTCACAAAATAAAAATAAATGTCATGTTTCAATTATTCAGCCTACAAAAATATTCTAACCTTACACATTTTCACATCTTAAAAACAGTGTCCAGAGCAGTGTGTTCAGATTATACTTCTGGAGGACAAGCTGTGTTCCAAAAACTGTCCTGAGTGGAGAGGTGTCTCTCTTGGTTATTGATTTGATAGTTATCAGCCTTCAGGGACCATAAAAACTTTCATTGTGGACCATGGATTATTGCCCTGAAAAGGAAGAACTGAAAGCACCCATGAGTTTATTTCTCCAAAATTTTGGACTGGCAACTCGTGTTGTGTTGTCAGCTGTTCAGTAGAATCTATCAGTTTTAATCACCACAGGAATGAAAAAGCTCACAGTTTCCTGAGACAACTTCAGTAACATCATCTGTTTTAAGAATTCCCATTGAGCAGTGTAACGCAGGATGTAGCAAATATGTAAGGGAGAGCATAATTTGAAGATAATGCAGTTCCACGGATGTCTTTACAGTTTGGAAATTTTACATACAAATTCAAAGTGACATGATTTTGAGTGTTTCAGTCTTTGGAGTCCTCTGCATGTAATACTGCAAAGAGATCTGATTTTTCAGAATGTGTTCAGCATCTGTCTTCTGAAAACAAACACCTTTAAGTCACTTGTTGTTATTGGCTGTAATTAATGATTCTTAAATTAATAATTTATACAATTCTTGTCAGCTCTAGGAGAAAAAACAATTAGAAGCCACTTAATTTATTTAGCTGTGCCAGAATATATACTCTTTATACACAGTTACTTTTCAGAGTAGAATTGCATTTTTAAAGGTATATGGTCCTTCATCTATTCTGGTTGAACTCTGGAAAACCAACACTCCAGTGTGTTTCTGTTGCCCTGTCCTGTGCAGCAACAAGTCATGGACCAGCTGTGATACATGGGATACAGCTGTTCCCCTCTGCCAGCAGTCAGTTCCTTCCCAACTGGCTTTCCCTCTGTGCCTTGCTCTCATACTGCACTCGGGGAGCTTTCATTCTTTGCTTGCTGGAGAATCAAGCACAGAGGTGTTCCCTACCTGCCCCATTTTCCGGTTCTATAGAGCAATTTGGCATCCAATAAATATAAGAGGTTAAAGAAAAGCGTATTTTTCTACTGCCTGCATACAAAGTCTTCCCACTTAATGGGGTTTCCAGAGCCTGACCTTGACTGGGTATATATGAAAGGCAAAACCAATTTTAAAGCAATTCCTAACTGTTGTGTTTGAGGTTGTCTAGATTGGCATTTATAGTTCTGTTTTAACTCCACTTTGCATCTCAATGCAGACTGCATTCCTGGGATATAGTGAACTTTCAGGAGTGAAGCTGTTCACTACTCCACAAGTTAGAGCCGTGGTGTCCAACATGCTAGCCGCTAGCCACATGTGACTACCTGGCCGGTTGAGTGTGGCTAGTTGGCTATAACAGTAGCCACTGTTATAATAGTGGCTACTACTTCAAAACTGGTTGGACACCACGGCTTTAGAATGCCCCTTTATTTAGGCAATATGATCACTTAAATTCTCAGGTAAGCAGGGCTTTCCGTTAATTTTTGTCTCCAGGATTCTTCATTAAATGGTCTGTTTTTATCTATCTCATTACCTGATAATTGTTTCCATTGGGAGGGAGAGTGAAAGAAAAGAATTGAGCATGCTTTTTAAAAGTTTCCCAACTTTAACATTTTCACAATCAAATGGTGAGATGATAGCTGCCTTTTTGTGACTTTCCATATTTTTAACTGAGGATGGTAAAATGCAGTTATTTTACTAATCGAGTAGTTGATAGAATTTTTATCAACAACATGATTAGTTGATGGGGAAGGCAGCTGGCTCAGTCCTGGCTCACGCTGGGACCAAACCCCACTGCAGCTCTGCAATTTAAAACTCAGTAGGAGCTGGGCAGGGGGGAGGGAGCAAGCTGCCCGGCTCCTACTGCATTTTAAATTGCAGAGCTGCAGTGGGATTTGGTCCCAGTGCGAACCTGTACTGAGTCGGGCTGCCTTCTCAGCCAGCAACAGCCCCTATCTACATGGGGGGCCCAATTTCCCACTGGGACCCCCTGGGGACAGGGGTGCTTTGCGGCCACAGCCCCTGTCCACAGGGGGTGTCCCAGTGGGGAGTTGGGCCCCCCCTTCAGACAGGCTGTTCTGGCAGCAGCCCCTCCCCTGCCCCCATCCTCCATGCTGCTCTCTCTACAACAGCAAGTGGGGGGCAGGTGGCACCATGGTTTTGGGGGTACCGGCTTTTAAGCTGTTCCCCCCAGCACCGGCTCCTGCTTCCCCCCCTTTTTCCCTTTGCAGCCTCTGATACAGAGGCAGCAAGGGGGAGTAAATGTGAGTTGTTAACAGGATGAACCAGTAAGCCTAGGCTTATCAGGTAGCTGACTACTCGCTTATGTCCCTATTTTTAACAGGTAATAAATACCAAATGACTGCTTGTCAGCTAATGTTTGTGACACAGCCAACACAAAGGAGGCAGTGTTTGTTGTGCTGGTGCAGCCCATGTTGCTGTGCAAACAAAGCTGAGCTGGGTGCTGAGTAGGGATGTAAGAAAGCAGGTAATAATAGTTGAGTAACCACATGAATTCTTAGTGGTTAGTTGACTATTCAGTAGTCCCTGGGGACCGCGCCAGCAGCCAGTGCACTCCAGCCCAGCTCCATCCCGGGCTACTGCTTCTGTATCAGAGGCAGCAGTGCAGGGTGTCAGATGGGAGCTCATGATGCGAACCCTTGGCTCCCATCTCCCTCAGAGGCAGTAGGGGGCAGGAAGCATCATGAGCCAGTGCTGGAGAGACCAGATTTTAAGCCAGCTCTCCCTAGCACCAGCTCCTGCTTCCCTCTTCCACCTCTGATACAGAGGCAGCAAGGGGGTGGAACGCAAGTAGTTGACAAGATTAACCGATAAGCCTAGGCTTATCAGTTAACTGTCTAGTACTTGTTGATGTCACTAGTGCTAAGCTAGGTATTTCAATGCAGCACAGCCCATGCATTGGGATCTGAATATGTTGGCTGTTGACACAAACTTTTCTTTCATCTTAAATGTACCTGTTGCATTTCTAAGCTTGGGAAAACTAATCCAGGGACCGGAAAGAGTTGTAGGCCCGGTACTGTGTATGTGGAAGAAAGTTGTTGAATATCTTTGGCAGCCTAGCAGCGATTCCTCATTAGTATGCCTCTGATTAAGCTGAGTTTGCCTGCTCAATTGTTTTATCATTTTGTATTTGTTTGCACATGTTTATCTAGCTTTAACATCATCTTGCTTTCCCCTCACCTATTGCATTCTGTTCCTCTTCCATCTCTGTCCAGATCTGAGATTGCAGATCTGAAATTGATTGCTTCACTGACTTTCATTCCCTCCTTCCCTGTTTTTGTGACATCAGCTCCTTTTCAGAGTCTGCTTTTTCCTTTTCTCCTTGATACTTCGCTCTTGTTCGCTTTTCTGCCTGTCTCTGATATAAGAATTTGGTAATCAGTGTCAAGTATTTGTCTCTTATTGAGCTTGTGTTTGTAATCAATTGATTACACAATATACCCTTTTCCCAATATATACTAGTCAACTATCCGATAAGCATTTGCTTATCGGATAGTAATGTTGACTAGTGAGTCCCAGTGTGTGTCACTCCCTCCCCCCCCCCCCCCCCGGTGCGTCTATGAAATAGAGGCAGCAAAGGGTGGGGAGGGGTACGGGTACTTCAGAGTGGCAGCGCCGCACAGCAGTGTTGCCACTTTGAAACCCTAAGGTGGCTGCTGCACCTTTAAAATACCACCTCTGCAGGGATTTAAAGGGGCAGCTCTGGAGCCATGGGTCAACTGGGGATTCCCAGCTGATCTTGGGTTCCCTGCAGCATTTCCCTGGAACTCCCCAGCTGAATGGCGCAGAGGTGGAGTTTTAAAGGGGCAGCCCGCCACACAGCTGATCCGAGCTGACCGCCTCCGCGTGATTCAAAGGGGCAGCTGCCATTGACCCTGGGTCAGGCTGCCATTAAGTTGAGGACTCCCCAGCTGACCCGGGGTCCACGCAACATTTGGGTCAGCTGGGGACTCCCTAGCTGATCCCCCGGTTCACAGGGAGCCCGGAGTCAGCTGGGAAGTCCCCAGCTGAGCCTGGGCTCCTCTGCCACCCCTTTGAATCGTGCGGAGGCAGCAATTTCCCGGCTTCCAGGGAAGTGCCGGGTGGAACCGCTGGGGACTCTTGTGCATTTCAAAGCAGGCACCAGCCCAGAGTTCTGCATTCCTCCTTTGAAATGTGCAAGAGCCCTTACTGGGCCTCTTGTACATTTCAAAGGAGGAATGCGGAAATTCCATCGACTAATCAATTAACTGCATTTTAACATCCTTAGTGGGGTGGCTGGCGGGGATGCTGGTACTCAAGAAGATTAACTGATAAGCCTGCGCAACTGCTTGATCACATCTCTAACTACAGCCCCATGGGGAATAGTGAGGTGGGGACTAGAGCACCAGCACAGGCTCCCTAGTGCTGTGAGCAGGGAGCCCTGAGCCTCGGGATCGGGATCCAGACAAGCCAGGAGCTGCATCTGGTCCCCAGGTTCCTGTAACCGGGCGCATCTCACCACTAGAGGCGCCTCCTGCTGGACACTCTTGGAATTAGCTTTTTTTTTGCTAGAGTGCCCCTTTCTCGCTTGTGTCTTACCCATGGTTACCTAATTTCTCCACCTCTGCGTGCTGCCCTACCACAGTGCTCCTCACTCTGGGGTCGTCCTCTGAGAACCCCTGATGCCCACCTTGCCGCAGTGACCCACTGCCAGTCATCATCTAGCCCTTTACCTCAGGGGCAAACTACAGTGTGAAATGGCCACTCATCATTGGCAAGGGCTAAAGAGTTTTTGCGCAAGATCACGCCAGTGTAGACGTAGCCAGTCTGTATTTCCTCTTCTCCTGTATTTATACTTCCCTCAGCTGGACCCTAATTAGCTAGTACCTGCCTCAGCCTCTCCCAGGGCTTGGTTTTACCCTTAAAGGGCCAGTGTGGGGCTGACGCCCCCATCACAGTCCCCACCCTTGTTATTTAGCATTGCAAAGATGGGGAAACCTGAGCAGCAGTAGGAGGAGTGTGAAATCTGTCTTCTGGCAACTAAAGAGCAGCCTGGTGTTTTTTTGAAGGTACCAGGCATCTACATCATCCAGTGACTGTCAAGGGGCTGGTGAGTGGTCTGTGGTTCTGAAAATCAAAGCACTAACACTTAGAAACTTAAATATGCACTTAGGCATTCAGATTGAAAATTGTGATCTATATTTTCAATGAGACACAGACCTATTGAACCATCCTCTCACTTCAGGCCAGGAGTCCATTATATTTTATCAAGGTCCAAATTTCTTGGTCAATGTATAGTCAAGATCCTGACTCTAGAGGAAAAAATCCTCTCCCCTCAACAGTAATAAGTAAATAAAAAGATTTTGGGTCCATTCAAAAGCATCAGGTGGTCCGGATTTGGCCCTCAATCCACCTGACTACACCTGCTTTAGGCAGACGACAAACACAACTCCAGCAAACTGCCAGACAGTATAGTTAATGGGCTTAGTACTGATGGGGAGCCAGGCACTTGAGTAATAATCCCAGCTATCTCACTGGTTTACCACTTCACTTTGGGCAAGTCTCTTAATTTTTGAGTGTGGTAATTTCCCCTACTTGAAGTGTGGATAGTTGTTTACCTACATCTTAGTTGCTGTTTGTCCATTTCTTTAAACATGTAAAGAAAAGGATATAAATGGTGATTATTCTTGCAATACAATGTGTTTTTGGGGGGTGCCCATATAACTCAGTTCAGAATGACATTGCATTGATAATTTGTACTGTCATGTGGGATAAAGGAAGAAGCACAATAAAATGGCTTCAGGATGTATTCTGTTTAAAGTTAAATAATCTCCCTATTTCTCTGACTTCTATTTTTTTTTCTCCTCTACATATTTTGTCTCTGTACTCTTAATACTGAATGCATTTTATTTTCCAAAGAGAATGGGTGACTGTTTCCAAGATGTTCAGGTCTTTCTGGCAAAACATGTTTTGAGAACATAATCTACACCAGATATGCTGGAATGACTGCAAACAAGCTGATGTGTGTGCGCGTTTCATAGAGATGTGTTAAGCATTTTTCTAAATACCTGCTAAACTGGAAGGGTAGAAGTTTATCCTTTTTAGCAGGTTTGTATTATACTCTTTGGAGACTCTATTGACCAACCTAGGGCAACTCTATATGCGCTATCTTGATGCCTGCACAAAATTAAACATTAAAATAGCTTGTAAAAAAGAGCTATGTTTGTGCAGTAGCCAGTCTTTAAATATTAATAACTCTTGTTTAAGTACAAAATACCAGAAATTCATCATCTAAATTTGGGGGTGATGGCTGTTCAATTTTATGCTTTAAAATGGACAAAATAGGCATGAGCGAAGGGCCCTACCAAATTCAAGGCCATGAAAAATGTGTCATGAACCTTGAAATCTGGTCTGTCCTCCCCCACCCCCATGAAATTGTTCTTTTGTGTACTTTGACCCTACCTTATGCAGATTTCCCAGGGGACGCCAATATTTCTCAAATTGGGGGTATTGACCCAAAAGGGAGTTGCAGGGGGAGTCTCAAGGTCATTTTAGAGGAGCTCACTGTATCACCACTCTTATTTCTGTACTGCCTTCAGACCGGTGACCGGGGAACAGTGGCTGTTGATTTAGAGTGCAGCTTTCAGACCTTGGCACCTATCAGCAGCAGCACAGAAATAAGAGTTGCAATACCATGCCATCCCTATTTCTGCATTGCTGCTGGTGGCAGCTCTGCCTTCAGAGCTGGGCTCCCGACCAGCAGCTGCTGCTCCCAAGCTGAGCAGCTCTGAAGGCAGCACCACTGCCAGCATCCTTACAGAAGTAAAGATAGCAGTCCCGCAACACTACCTCTACTCCTTTGATCAGAATTCTTAAAATTACAATACTGTGAAATTTGAAATTTCAGATTTAAGTAGCTGAAATCATGAAACTTATGACGTTTTAAATTCTGTGACAGTGAAATTGACCAAAATGAACCGTAAATTTGGTTAGGCCCTAAAAATACACATGCACCAAAACAAGAAAATATGAATGGATGTTTTTGTCTTGATGCGCCTTTCTCCCTCCTTTCACTGTTGTCTATTTAAGCTGAGTTTTTAGAGTCCAAGATCTGTCCTATTATATGTCTGTGAAGTGCCAGGCAAAAATAATAAATAATATTGTTGGTTTAGTTTTGAAGTGGAATATTAGAAGCACAAAGCATCTGAAATCTATAAGTCTCATTTCCTGCTACTAAAACTGGCTGATCAGAGAGACTTAGAGTTGAGCAAAGACTTCAAATGCCTTTCTTCCTGCACATGTGCAATCCAGCCTATTTTGCTCTGAACCAAAAAGTCAATCCACTTGTACTGCACATGCCTCAAATGCAGTTTTGTGGGCTCAGAAGTTGGCCAAATGAAAACCAGTTTTCACTAGAATATTCAAAGATTCATCTCCTTAGACAACTGTTTCCTAAACAAATTTCAATTTTCAGTCCCCAGCTGTTTTGGCATATGAACTGTTCAAACAAACAAACATCTGAAGATTTTTTAACTAGATCCCAAAAATGGCTGAAGTTGAGCTATTTTGGCTTAGACTTTCAGAAGAAAACAGTTTATCCTTTTCATGGAGCTTTAAAGTTCTTCAGCCTGTCAGGTCAAGATCTTGGAAAGTTATGACAAAACAGGGTCAGAATAGAAATGCTTAAGTTCCTTTCGTATAGCTGTCACTAAAGCTTGAGCTAGAATAACTATAAGCAAGATGCATATGGATGTTTGATAAAAGATGGCATGAGGATTATGTGTTCTGAATAGGCTACTTTGGGCTAAATATATTTGTACAATTCTCCCCAGAATTGTGCCAGTGGTTCACAATAGTATTATCCATATTTATTTTAATTTTGCATACTCATCACATTTGTCATTGTCAGCAAATTTGGTTGTTTATTTGTTAAAGTCCTGTTTAGCTGCTCAGTCTTCTGGAACTCACTGTGGGAGGAAGAGCTGCTAAGAGTTTTTTGCTGTCTTGTGCTTTGTCAAACTGTCTGTGACAGCCACTGCTGTGAGCTCACAAATTATGAAGGGTATTTGTCCCACACCTGATTTGACAGCTGAGGCAGCTTTTATATTGTCTTGGTCAACAATGCAACCTATTCATCAAGACTCTGAAAAAGCAGTCAGAAAGAGGGGTAACTGTTTTTTTAATACAACCTGATGTTCATTTTAGTTGCATTTGGAGCAAATGAGACTTGTTTTATGTACCTTGAAGTATGGGAAGTTTTGGAATTATCTTAGTCAAATACTGAGGGTATCATTATATTAGTATTTTTCTCCATGAAGAGTTGGCTACCAAACTTGGTGACATCCTATTTTGAACTTATTTTTAGGAACTTGTTCCTTTTAGGGTTGCCAGGTGTCCGGTATTGACCCAGACAGTCTGGTATTTTCACCTCCTGTCCAGTAAAAAAAATTCAGAAAATACCGGACACCTAAAATGTCGGTATTTTCTGATTTTTTTTTTTTCCTGGCCAGGAGGCGAAAATACCAGGTGCTTACCTGGTTCTGCAGGGGAGCTGTCTGGCCTGGAGCAGGAAGACAAGATGGCAGACAGCTGCTGGCAGCTTGTTGGGGCCAAAAAGCCTCAAAAGCATTTCTTAAAGGGGCCATGCTGTGGGGGGTTTTTTCCCCTCAACAACTACTTTGGTCTCTTTCCCCCCCCCTTTTTTTTTTCTCGACAAAATTTTTTTCCCTGGTGTCTTTTTTTGGGGGCGGGGGGGGGGGGAGGATTTCAGTATTTTTGGTTAAACCATCTGGCAACCCTAGTTCCTTTGCACAGGATGTGTTCCAAGTACTCTATAGAGTTTATATTATAAAATCTGGATTTAAGATTTGTCAAAATACCTAAGTTGACTTTTTCTTTAAAGAAACTCTGCTTCTTCCCACACTATTTCAGATCTACTATATGTTTTACTTAGTTAATCCTTATTGTAGATGTGACTGCTTTCCCTTACTCTAAGTAAGAAATCCCTTAGATTCTATTTTGCTGAATGATCTCGGAACCATCCTGGGCTTAAACAGCTAATCAGCCAGAAGTAGTGGCAATGAAGTATTTCCAAGTATAAAGGATGCAAGATTATATAAGCAGCGTTTGGGCCACTGAGGCAGCTTCAGCTGGACACCTTCCAAAATGGCTGCTGCAAGGCTACCCTCAGAAGTCCTGGTGCTGCTTGTATGTGTGATTGTGGTGTGGGGCCTGGATCGAACTGCTGGACGCAGTATAGGGTTGCAGTGGTTAGCATGAATAGTTTTGGGGAGTAGGATTATGCAGAACAGAAGATTTAAATTCTTAGTCATGAACTGAACCCTCCTGAGTCTTTCCCCTGTTTTAAATCACATCATTTTGTTTTATTCCAATAAAAAATGTTTCTAAAAACAATTTTTTGGAGCAAAACAACTGAATCAGTCAGTTATTGTATTAGTGTTGGAGCCAGTACAGTAGAACTCACAAAGCTGTATAGGACTCCAACATCAGAGGTGCTGTATTTCTGCTGGAGTTGTTCTCCTATAAATGATGAATGTACTGCTTGTTGGGAGAGCAGAATGGTATGAACACTTTATGACCACAACCTGAGCATGTTACCCTGTCAATGGGAGTGTGCTATGAAACACAAGGATACGATGTTTGAAATTGGGGCCTTCTGACGACACACAATATCCTCTTGTCTTAAGAGGAACATGCATCAAAATGAAGCTAGCTCCGACTTTGTAGGTTTTATATTAACTAGGAACAGTCATATGTTCTCCTTTAGATTCCACACATAGTTGTTATGGCTACTCTCAAAGTTTAAGACCCCTTTTATTTTTAATCAGGCAGATTGACCTAGTCCCTCACCACTTACCCCAGGGAGGTTATGGGATAGAGATGGTTTCCTTTCATAGCTCCACTAAGACAAGTTTGTTGACATGGCTTTGTATGGTGGAGAGCTTTGCTCTTGTAATCTTTTTTGGTAAAATCAAAGTCCTTGGACTTGTCTGCATGTGGAGATATTGAGGAACAGCTATTCCTGAATACCTCCATGTGTGGTCATTTTTATTCCTCATTAAGGTAGCCTTGTATCTGTTTAAACTTATTGAGTGAGCCAAATAGTGGAGCTAACTATGGATAAGGCTTTCTCACTGAAACAAGGTGTCAACACATGGAGGTGTCATGGTGTGCACAAGCTCCTTGAGTGGTGTCTTCCCTCAGAGTGCACACACACTAGGGCAAACCTTGGCTTCAGCGCCTCCTTGGGTCTGACCTCAGAGTGTTCACTACCCCTGTTCATGACCTGAGCTTCCTGCAGCGAGTCCCCCTGAGGCATCCTTACTTACCCAGCAAAGGGGCTGTGAACCCCCAATTTCGCAGAAAATGATTCTCAGCCACTGGTGTAAACAGAAGGGTTTGTTAGCTGTCTGGGACAGCATGGAACAGATCTTGTTAGTAGAAATATTCAACAAAGTCCATTTCAGAAGGATGCAGAGTCCAGGAGTCTCTCTCCCAAGTCCCAACCCAGGAGTGGCTTTTGTCTAGCAATCTCTTGCAATCTGCTCATGTTTTCAATAAGAATGTTTGCTGAGCTATCCATGGATCCCCATTGCCTTTATTACTATATAAAATGCCTCTCATTCCTGTGGCTTGGAAGGAAACCAAGACTTCAGTTTTCCCAGTGAATATTTACAGTAAATGAGCGTGTGAGGGGAAATTACCTTTTGGGCAGAGACTAGTCATCATGTTTTCCTGAACAGCTTCCCAAAAACTTAGCAATAAATGCTCCAGTTTATCACATATTTGCTGTTTTTTTATTGTGAAAGCTTTCATCTCAGTCATCATATTGCTTTGTGTTTAGCAGTGTGTTGGTCTGATCTGGAAAAACAGACTACAGTTGTAATGAGCCGCAGAAGGTATCTGCCAACCTCTGGGGACAAGGCTTCAGAATGTGCTGTGAGGTTGTCATGAAAGTCACAGATTCTGTGGCTTTCTGGGACCTCTGACTTCTGCAACAGCCAGTGTGGCTGACCTGGGGCTCCCTGATCAGCTCACAGCCCCTGGGCCAGCCGCACTGACCACTGCAGGGGCAGTCTCAGGCCATCATGTTTCTCCCCCACTTCCCTCCCTCCCGCAGCAGCAGGAGTTGTGGTGTGGGATGGGGCTGATAGCTGGAGTGTGGGATGGGTTGAAGTCTCTAGTTAATGCTTAGCTCTGGGTACAGGAGCTCCCTGGAAATGGTGACATGTCCCTCCTTTGTCTTGTAGGCAGGGGAGCTAAGCAGCCAGGCTGCTCTGCACGCTGCTTCCATCCACAAGCTCTGCCCTTGCAGCTCTCATTGACCATGGTTCCCAGCCAATGGGAGCTATGGAGCTGGCGCTTGGGAAGGGGAGGCCCTTGGCTGTGCCTCTGCCTAGGAGAGGAGAGACATGTCGCCACTTCCAGGGAGCCGGGTAGGGAGCCTGCCACCCCGTCAAGCCCCCACCTCAGAGCACCTGCATCACCCCTGGGCTGCCCTCTGCCTCAGAGCACCCAAGTTTTAGTTAGGGATATATAATGCAAGTTGTGTACAGGTCACAGGCCAAGAATTTTTTTGCTGCCTATAACCTATCCATGACTTTTACTAAAAATACCTATGACTAAAATGTGGCCTTATTCATGAACCATGTAGTTCTTATAGTTCTGTGTTAATGTTAGAGTCCTCATTGTCAGTGGGAGGAAGGCATGTCTTGTTAGAACTTCTCCAGTGGGAAATGCATTGGCTTGGGTTGAAAGTCACTTTTATTGAATATTGCTTCTTCATTCTTAAAGTCCAGTTACTTGAGCATTGATCACTTGGGAGCAGCTGTTGACCAGTCAATCCTCCTGTGCAGTTGTTATGATCTACAGATGTTAAGGCCAGAAGGGACCAATCTAATCATTTGCATAATATGCATAGCACTGGCCAAAGAATTTCACCAAAAGTGGCCTTCTATCAGTACCATGGGGGACAGTCACCTTCTCTCATCAGGGCATCAGTGATTGTGCTCATGCTGCTGTCTCTAAGAGACTTCCCTTGTGGGCCCAGCAGGCGCACCAAAGATCAGAGATTGCCAAATGGAGAAGAAGAGAGTGACAGATTGCCTGTGAGTGTTTCATCAGGTACTGTACTGTGTCAGTAAGTACACTTGCTTAGGAGTTTCAGAACAAAACCGTTCTGAAATGAAAGCTGATTCTCCCTCATATAAGCTCTTTTGGTCCTCACCACCTGATACCGAACAGGAAATTCTGTGACTTTTGGGGGTGACAGGATGGGCATTCCGTCTCCAGGTCCATTCAGCCATGGACCTGTGGCCATCACACCAGAATGGGAGACAATGAGCATGAGCACTCAGACCAGGAGCAGCTGTCACTACTGGCTTGGCCCCTCTTCAAATCTGGGTTTGGTTGCCTGGAAATGGAACTCTCCATTTCCCAGTACCAGCTCCAGAGCCTCCCAGTTGCTCCAAAGGTCCATGTAGAGTTCATTTTGGTTTGAGACTGTTCTAGAGATCCTGGAGCGATTAGGTGCCATTGGTGTTTTTCAGCTACTGTGCAGATTGAAAAGGAATGAATGCCATCCCCTTCAGTGTTTGGTCCTGCCATGAGGGCAGGGGACTGGACTCAGTGACCTCTCAAGGTCCCTTCCAGTTCTAGTGTTCTGTGATTCTAAACGAACCTTTCTGTTGTGCTTACCGGGCAGTGGCTTTTTCTGCTATTGCTCATGTCCAATATATGTCAGTTATGCCAAGTTTGAATTCATCTGCTCCAGTTTTGATCACACTGCACTTCTTAAAAATCATGCCAGCTCTGGATGTGATAGCTAGGAGCGTGCTCCAGAATGTTAACTGTACTGGAAAAGGTATATTTTGCCTCTGCTCTGAAACCCTGGGGATTAGCAATCTAGCAACTTCTCTCTGTTTGTGCAGGTTTCCCTTTTTTGGCAGCTGTGTTTCTTGTTACTTAACATTTCTTTGTTCTTTACCTTAAGCTTGTAAGGACACAGCTTTTCATACGGTCTCCCACAGTATTCTTGCCAGCATGTTAAAGAAGTATGGATTGGATAAATGGACTGTAAGGTGGATAGAAAGCTGGCTGAATCGCTGGGCTCAATGTCTGGTTGGTGGTTGGTATCAAGCAGAGTGCCCGAAGGGTCAGTTCTGGGGTTGCTTTTGTTCAACATCTTTATTAATAACCTGGAGGAGGGGATGGATTGCATCCTCAGCAAATTTACAGATGACACTAAGCTAGGGGGAGAGGTAGATATGCTGGACAGGGTCCAGAGTGACCTAGACAAATTGGAGGATTGAGCCAAAAGAAATCTGATGAGGTTCAACGAGGACAAGTGCAGAGTCCTGAACTTGGGACAGAAGAATCCCAAGCACTGCTACATGCTAGGGACCGACTGGCTAAGCAGCAGTTCTGCAGAAAAGTATCTGGGGATTAGAGTGGATGAGAAGCTGGATATGAGTCAACAGTGTGCCCTTGTAGCCAAGAAGGTTAATAGCGTATTGGGGTGCATTAGTGGGAGCATTGGCAGCAGATCTAGGGAAGTGGTTATTCTGTTTTATTCAACACTGGTGAGGCCACATCTGGAGTATTGTGTCAAATTCTGGGCCCCCCAATTACAGAAAGGATGTGGACACATTGGAGAAAGTCCAGCGGAAGGCAACAAAAATATGGGGTCTAGAACACATTAATTTATGAGGGGAGGCTGAGGGATTAGGTTTATTTAGACTGGGGAAGAGGGAGGGGGAATTTGATAGCAGCATTCAGTTACCTGAAGGGGGTTCCAGAGAGGATGGAGAGAAGCTGTTCTCAGTGGTGACAAATGACAAAACGAGGAGCAATGGTCTCAAATTGTAGTAGGGGAGGTCTAGGTTGGATTTTAGTAAAAACTATTTTATTAGGAGAGTGGTGAAGCACTGGACTGGGTTATCTATGGAGGGGGTGGGATCTCCATCCCTGAAGATTTTTAAGTCCTGGCTTGACAAAGCCCTGGCTAGGATGATTTAGTTGTGGTTGGTCCTGCTTTTATTAGGGGGTTGGATTCGATGGCCTTCTGGTCTTTCCTAACCCTATGATTCTGTGATTCTCAGAGCAGGTGTTTTTCTTTCAGCCACATAGGACAAGAGAAATGTGATTGGACCTCTGTGGATTTCTAAGTTCTACTTTCATTGGTTGTGTATTTTTCTTGGTTTTGTTTTGTTTTTTTGATGGCTAAGTAAAGTTTCACTAGTAGCTTTTAGCTGAATTGCATATTCATCGGGGGAGTTGTGAACTTGATATGTATTGTGTTACCCCATACAAATAAGTAGAATCAGTACTAAGATGGCTAAAAGCAGACTTCTTTTGCAGCTTTACAAAGTGATCAGCTAATCTGATTCTAAGTATGAAAATGTGAGCCGCAAGTGCTGGAAGCTGTCCCTGGCTTATTTGATACAGCAGTAAAATCCTAATTGTCTTCAGTGCAAATTCATTTCCCTGCAGTGTAGTTCTTAGATTCTAGACAGCTGTGCTATGAGTCCGATTCCAACACTATGTAGTATTTGAAGCATTAGAATGAATTTTACATTTGAATAAATCCTATTAAGGTAGCTAGTTTTGTGTCTCACACCTCTCGTAGACTTCTAGGTTCTGAATGCAGTGATTGCATTCTTAATTTACCAGGAATCAAGTTATAATGCACTTGTGGAAAACTGGTTGTCTCCTGGGCAAGATTGTATTAATGACTGACCATCAGTTGTAAATAGTTCAGAGCTTTATAAAAAAAATTGAATCTAAAATATTATAGTAATTTTATGCAGCCTTAACAGATGTTGCAATTGCTAAAGATTGCTAGGCTTCTGCAGTTGTGAAACCCTGTTTCTATGGGTAGTGCCAATATGCTGGTTGGTTTGTTTGTTTTTGTTTTGAGAGTCCCAAGTCTGTAACTTGAAAAAGACAAGTAGTCCTATGGCACCTTAGAGACTAACAAAAATATAGGATCGTGAGCTTTATTAGATGTTAGAGTGGAAGTAACAGAATCCAAGAGATATGTAACAGCAAAACCTGTCAATTGTATGATCCCTGTTAATGAAGCTAATTAAGTGTGTTCCATTCAGAGCTTTTGATGTGAAAATGCAAATGATAAGGGTTTGTAGTGCATTAACCAGTTAATATCTTTATTCAAGTCCAGGGTAACAGTGTCAGATTTGTAAATCAATTCCAGTTCAGCCATCTCTCTCTGTAATTGGGTTGTGAAATTCCTTGCAGAATAGTTACTTTTAAATCCATGATTGAGAGTTTGGAGACATTTAGCATAAACAAATAGAATTCCAGGCTAACACAAATCTTTTAGATTTTTCCATTCAGCATAATGCTAAGGACTGGGCTTTGGGTGACTGGAACCTGTTTGCAAGGTTAGTGCAGTACAGCAACATGACCTGAGAGTGTTTAAAGGCAGAGGCCTTTCACATTCAGGAGCAGCCAATGATTTTGGGGGAAGGACTGAGGTGTATGTCCTGGCTGGTTTCCAGGAGTCTGAACCCTAAACCCAGAAGCATTAGAATTTAGACTCTGTTGTCTCATCAGTATGTGGACACTCTAGGAACCATCCCTAGAGAGAGGGAGGCTGACAACATCTTCCTTGTCACCAAAGTCATGTCAGATTATTCCATGGCTCATAGAGTTAACTGATAGTAAATACTGCTAAGTAATTTTTCATGCAGAAAGTGCTGTGTCAAGTCTTGCATAAGGAGGGAACCAGGTGATTCCTTGTGTGCTGAATCAGTTCCTGTCAGGGGAAAACTGTGTCATCAACTGCTGAGAACAGAAGCTTCATGCTGCAGCAGGAGCACCATGAATCAGCACTTCAACCAAGTAAAATGTGCCTGGTTGTTGTGGGAAAGTGCTTGTTCAGCTGCAGCAATCATGGGGCAATGTTTGAACAGGCAATTTCCCTTTTCTTTGTGTTAAATGTGGTTTGAACTTTTAGCTGCTGACTGCAGAGAACAAGCTTAGTTAATAGGATGTTCAAGGTTGGGAGCTTAAATTTCTAAGTGCTAGGTTCTTGTAACAAGCCTAGTATCGTGCTGTTAAAAGCATTGGTCACAATGTTGTGGTCTCCTGTATGTGTCCACAGAGCACAAGCGTTCCTTTCTGCTGAACATATCCAGCTCAGTCCTGATCCCTGCTGTGTGTACTGGTGCTGTGTGATGTAAAATCAGCTGTGCAAAAGCACTGGCAGTAGCAGATGTCACAAGATTTGCAGCATTAAGCTCTGGAATTGATAGTGTCTGCGTGCTGTCTGTCCAACCAGCCTAACAGGAGAGCAACAAGAGGCAAGCATGCCTATCTGATTATACACTGACCCGGGGTGTGATCTCTCACCCATTCACCCAGCATGAAATCGGGCTGAGGGCCCTGTGAAAGAGTGAGAATTTTCCATATTTTTTTTTAAGGAATCCTATGCTTAAATTTCCTCTTTATATTGAACTCCCATCCGGTGAGAGAAAAGGGACCCAGTTTGCTCTCAGGGCAGGCTGAGGCATAGGTGCGTTGTGTTGCCCAGCTATCTAAGGCCTAGGCCAACTCTGTATCAGTTGAAAATCTGAGAAACGGAAAACCCAGTCACCAGGACCTTGGCACCTAGCAACCAGAGACCCAAAGGGAGATGGATGAAAGAGGCTGTTGTCTGTAGGACCTTTGTGTTGTTTGTTGCAAATGTTCTTCGCGTGCTTGTCGATTCTGTTCTTGGGGTGTGTACGTCCATCAGCGTGGTCATCTGAAGTTTTTGCCGTAGCAGGATCTATAGGGTTGTCAGCAGCATCCACTGTCTGGAGAGCCATGTTCACACAGTCGTTTATCAGGTGCTGCCAGCCTTACGCCCTCTCAGTTCCTCCTTACTGCCTGGGGTGGTTAGTCAGAATGCCTTTCCCTGCTTGGCAAGAGCTAGTGGGTTTTCTCTGAATGAACTTTGTACATTTTGTTTTTGGTGTGAGTTAAGAACTTGTTATATGTAGTTGTTTGCAGTTAGGTCCCAGCAGGGCCTTTGCCCCAGGCAGAGCATGCCCAGGTCTCCTGAGTTAAAGATCTGCTCGGACTGCGTAGGTCCATGCCTATTAGTAACCCCATTGCAGCTGCCTTAAGTGCTTAGGGGAGTCACATGTCAATGATTGGTGCCAGATCTGTATCCTTTTGGCTGGGGACCCAGAGGAAGTGGAGTATCCATCTGAAGGCTCTCCTGATGAGGTCCACCCTTCATCCAGCTTCCGAGCCAGCCTGCCAAGTTGTACCAAGCATCTCGGCCTCCATGTGCCGCGTGCACCAGCACCCGGCTCCTCCTGGTGTGCTCCCCAGCACCGGTGCTGAAGAAAGGCTAAGAAACACGCCCTGGCACCAAGCAAAAAGACCCGGGAGTCGTCGAATGAGGGACCCAGATCAAGTTGCTCTGGAGCCCACACATCTGTGCATCCCTCGTTGGGGCTCCCAGCTCTCTCAAAGGTCTGCCACCAGCTCCTGAGAGCAGTGTAACCCACATCCCTGTTGGTACTGTCATCCTCCCAGACACAGATAGAGCAGAGGTCTCCACCCATGCCGCTAACAACTCGGGTGCAACAGAACTCAGCTAAGGCTCCTCAAGAGGGCAAGCAAGCTGCTAAGACCCCTCAAGAGAAGGGAAGAAGTGGTGAGACTCCTCCCCACCTCACTGCAGATCCCAGTACAGGTGCAAAACTTGCCCTAAAGTCACCCAGACAAGTGTCAAGATCCCTTCATCCCTCCTCCTGTACAGAAAGAGGCCTCCCCGTGTTCTTCCCAGCACCGATCATCCTCCCATCAGTCGTCATCTTAATGCTGGTGCTGATTACCAGCTGTGTGGGAGCGTCCCCTGTCTCTGTTCTGGTCTCCCCAGCATCTCTGCTTGTCAGTCGCTGGTAGGCACTGCCAGCAAGTAGACACAGATTCCTTTGGCAGCCCATTGCCCAAATCCCATCCATTAGATTGGGCACTTGGGCCATGTGTGGCGTTGCAGTGGCAGCATGGCCACGTGGGGAGTACTGGTAACGACAGTGTTCCCCACTGCAACGCTCTTCGGTCTGCAGTACTGCTGGCACCAGGCTGCGAGCCAGGGAGCCGTTCCAAGGTCAGGCCAGAGGAGCCTGTGCCCACACTTAAGCCTCCCTCTCCTGTGGTGGTCGAACCTCTGGAATTCTTTCCAGAAGCCCAGTCTTCCTCCCCTTCCCGGGGCCGTGGTGGGCTAGCCCGCCAGATCGTTTCAAGGAGCATCAGGCCCTATTTTGGCAGGTGGCCAAGAATTTGGGCCCAGAGGTACAAGAGATGGTGGATTAGGAGGATACCTTCTTTAATGCCTCTAACCCACCCAGGTTACCTTACCTGTACATGAAGGGATCTTTAAAATCACCAAGGACCTCTGACAACCCCCTTCTTCCATCCCTCCCATCCCCAAAAGGGCCGAGAAGAAGGGCTTTGTTCCAGCCAAAGGATTTAACAGCTATAAACCCACCCACCCCTGAGCTCACTGGTTGTGTCTTTGGTCAATGAGAAAGACAGACATGGTCATACCTCCTTGACTCCCAAGACTCAATCACTTTGGGGGGGAAATTTATTCAACAGCCAACTTACCATTTCAGGTGAATCGGCAGATATAATTTTAACCTCTGGGGCACTGCACAAGTTCCAGGAGTCTCTTCCGCAGGGTCTGGCCCAGGAATTTGGCGGCCTGGTGGAGGAGAGCATTGTGGTAGTCGGGCACGCCCTGCAAATAGCCCAGGATGTGGCAGACTCAGTAGCTCAGGTTGTTTCTTTGGAAGTAAGAAGGTGCAGCTCGTGACTCTGGTGAGTGGGCCTTTCACAGGAGATGCAGGCCTCAATTCAAGACCTGCCTTTTGATGGGATTGGTCTCTTCTCTGAGCAGACGGGGGCCAGGTTGCCTGGGTTAAACTCCAAGCTTGCTTCCGAGGACGCTGTTTCTGAGTCACCTAGAATGGAATCAGCGTGAGCACGCACTCGAAGAGGAAAAACAATTGCCCGCCTTTTCGAAAACTTCTTCAAGATGTGTGGCTTATGTCCATTCCGTTGCCCATCCTCCTGCCTCTGCCGGAGTTGTCGCCAAGAGGGAACTGAGATGGCATAGGGCTTGCTGCATAAGCACAGCCCTCCAAAGGGCGCCACAGCTGACCCTATGGATACTGCTAAGGAAAAAATTCTCCCAACAGCCATGCATGTGGGCACGCACGCATCTAGACTGGAATGGACATAAGCAACACATCTCCATGAACAATTACAAAACAGTGGGTAACAGTTTAATATGTAGTGAAAGAGAAAGGACAGTCTAATAGTCAAGACACCATGGGAAACTGCAATCTATCTCTGCCTCTGCCACAGAGTTCCTATGTGATCTTGGGCAAGTCACTTAAATTTAATTTTTTCACAAGTGGCTGCTAATCTAGCATGCCTCATTTGCCTGTGCCCTATTTGAGACACCGTAGGCCAGATATATAGAAGCGGTGAGTGAGTATGCACTGCTGCATGTGTGTGTAATTCATAGTTTTAATTTTTTGCAGAAAATAGCTTCTGCTGAAAGGTTGCTGCAGTTTTCCCTTTTGTGTGCACTATGGCCAGGAGAGTTGCTCTGTTCTAGTGCAAGCCCCAGCCAGGAAAGGGGAGAGAGTGAGCCTGCCTTCTTCACAGTGCCTATCGGGCCAGTTCAGGAGACTGGCTATGGGGAGACAGACAGCATGGGGCTACTGGGGATTGTAGGCAGGGGCTCATAAGGGCTAGTAAGGGAGGACAGACTGAGGCAGGGACTAAATGGGAGTGGTGGTGCTGGGCCACAGAGGGGAGGGAGGTACAGGGCCACATGGGCAGAGGGCGAGGGGGATGGCTCTGTGGGGGCACAGGGACATGAGGACAGAGCAGATGTGCTTGCCTGAATGAATGGGAGAGGCTAGAGGTCACCCAGTGTCTGCAGGGGGATGCTCCATAACAATCTCTTCCCCACCCCCCAAAAAACCTATTCCATACTTTTCCCACCCATACCCACAGCCTTTCAACTTCATACCCAGGCAGCATCCCAGCAATTACTTCCCTCTCCCTGAGCTCCTCCATTACCCCGACTCCCCAGTCGTTTGCACTGCTTCTGAGGGGTGTGGGATATGTACTGTAGTTTAAGTGAATCATTACTCAGTTCTGTATTAATATGCCAAGTAAGGAATGGCTTTGTCAAAAACATTGCCTGAATTTTTTTGTCTGTATTGTTACAGACATACTTGCTGACAGATATTCTGAAATAAATTACCACAGTAATTGAAACTGGTGTGATTGTATTGTTTTTAACAAATAAAATATGCAGAATTTTAAAATATTGTGTGCAGAATTTGTAATGTTTGTGGTGCAGAATTCCCTCCGGATAAAGTGAAGTCCATTGGAACTGTGCTTTGAACAGCTAACGTGCCATCAGATGCGAAATATGTTAACAGATAGGCCTTGGGTGTCTCCATTTTGGCAACCAAAATTAGTGGGCATGTGACAGTTTTGGCTTTAATTCTGTGCTTCAGTTCCCCAGATATAAAAAGAGTTAATAACACTGTTTAATGTTCTGATGCACTGAACTACTTCTGAAGTATCCATACTATGGTGAAAGAACCCTAACCATACCCAGGAAGAAATTAATCTTTGTATGAAGGGCAGGGTTTGCACCAGTATGTGTGAAATAAGGCGTGGGGTCAAGCACTGAATGTGGAATATAAAAAGTTATTGAATAACTACCTGTTCTTTAGTGAGCCTGGGTCCTGTGGAAAAAGTGTGAGCCCCTGTAATTGGTCTGTTTCGTAATGCATTCACTCAAGGGACTCAATTAGGGTTGCATAACCAACCTTAATTCTAGCATTTCCTAGCTTTGGAGCTCTTGACTTTGAAGCCTTAATGTTCTTACTGTAGCTTTTGGCTGTAACTCGCTGTATATTTGTTTGTGCTGCTGTGTGATCCGTTATTCTGATTCCCCTTGCTGTTTAATTGAGCAGGTGTTCTGGCGCTCTGGGCCCTAATCACGCATGTGATGTATGTGCAGGATTACTGGAGGACCTGGTTAAAAGGGCTGAGGTTTTTCCTCTTCATCGGGATCCTCTTCTCTGCTCTCTCCATGGTGGGATTTTGCACATTCCTTGTTCTGGCCATCACCAAGCACCAGTGTAAGTATATAGTGTCCCGGAAATGATCACGTGGAGGGGAAGGGAAGGGGCTGGAATTAATGGGATTGTAGAGGGGAGAACAGGCACAAGTTAGTGACAGTGAGTCCATGGCAGAGCTGGAGCTGGCATAGAGGCATGCCCAGAATCGTTCTCCTTCAGTAAGCCAACTTGTGGGGCCGTGTTGCAGGGCTGGGGCTTGCACACACCATATTGGCCAGATGGGACTAGGGATGTAAAATCTCAGTTAATCTGTTAACCAACTAAATGTTAGGTTGACCTAATGTTTAACTGGTTAACTGACTGAGTGGGATCCGGGCTGGGGACTGCTCCAGCCTGGCAGAAGCAGCTCCCACCGATGGGGCTCCCATCCTCAGACCCCACACTGGGGCTGTCGTCGGCTCCCAGCCCCCACTGAAACAGCTCCTGTTGGCAGCTGTCCCCCTGCTACTTCAGCCTCCATAGGTTACCAATGAACCAGAACCAATAAGCATCAAAAGTTAACCAGTTAACTTTCACATCCCTAGATGGAACTAACTTAAAAAACCTGATCCCATTTGTGGTATTTACACATAAACAGCCATGCAAGCCATCCCATCTGCCAAGGATTGGCAGGGTTCATTGGGAACAGATCCTCATTGCTTCCTTTTCTTTAGGAACTCCAATGGAGTTCTTCTGCAGAGAATTGAGGATCTTCTTTTATTGACACATTCGATTGAAATGCCATAAAATGTTAATGGTGCCCCATTGGTCCCGTCCCACCCCAGCAGGATGGTGGGTGTGGGGCAGGGGAGCAGTGAGGGTTAGTGCCTCTCAGTGTGGCTTTGGGCCCTGAGGTGCTACTGCTCTAGAAGCAACACTACCTAATGGGTGTGCTTTAGTCTGGACTGTACAGCACTTTCCCGATAGAGAGAGCGTTTGCCTGCAGTGTAAGACAGCTGAGGATTGAAGTGTGTGTGAAAGCCTGGTGCTGGACCACCTCTGAGAGACATGGAGCTTGTGTTCCTAGGCAAAGGCTCTTGCCATCTCTAGTGCCACATGTCACACTACTGTTTTCTGATGAATAACCAAAAATGCTTCTCTCCTTTTCTTCTCTGTGAGCCCTGCACAATATTGGACAGTTGCATATGCTTATTTATCCAGTAGTGTAAGATCCTTCAAGTAGTAATGTAAAGGGTTAACCAGTTATTCAGTAAGCATGAGTCTTACCAGCATGCTGACCGGATAACTGGTTAAACAGATGCCTGGCCTGACCAGAGCAGCCCCCCCCCACCCTGGCTGCTCCAGGGTTAACCAGTTAACATAGTGCTTAACCGGTTAACTTTTAAAACAGGAATTAACATCCCTACTTTCCAGCCTGCAGGTTATTTGAATTCCATCGTTAGATGCATGCTCATCCCATTTTGCATTAAAGGAACTGAAATAAGCTTCCAAGCAAGTAATAGCATTCCACTTGAGTCCCTCCGATTAGCATGCCTCGCTCCCACTCCTGCTCTGCAAATGCTTACAATTCTCCTGCTGCCAGCCCTTGCCCTGCATGCAGTTCTGGGCTCCTTCCTGTCACGGGCAGGGAAACACCCTTCTTGCTCTGTGCATGGGGATTCCTTGCTTCTCCTCAGAACCTCCAAATCAGAAGAGTTCCGAGCAAATGGTGGTCTCTTCCAGTGGAAAATGGACAGGGGTGTGGAAGCCTGGTCCATCGTGGGACCACAGTCCTCTACTCTTGGGCCCCACTTATCCAGAGGCAGTTGGGTTGGTAGCTGCATGATGGCTGTCTTGCTGCAGTCACTGCCTATGCATCTGGAGGGTCCCTGGCAGGAGGAAGGGAATAGCTGCACAGAGTGAGGAAGAGTCACTTTAACCCTTGCTCAGAACAGAACTGGGCATGGAGGCTGCTTCCTTGGAGTCCCATGAGTATCCTGCAGGTTGAGCCTCCAGGACCCACTGCATTTAGAACTGCCGCACCAATGCGCACAGCAGAGCTCTCAGCCTCTGCTGCTCCTGGAGACAGGAGCAGGTGGCTTCTGTTGAACGAGAGCTTGGAGAGAGGTTCTGCCTGAGACAGCCTTTTATGGTGAGCGTGGAATCTAAGGAGGGATTTTAAATGTAACTGGCTCCTTTTCTTTCCCAGCGCTGGCTGATCCCAGCAGCTATTACCTGTCATGTGTCTGGAGTTTCATCTCCCTGAAATGGGCTTTCCTGCTCAGCTTATATTCACACCGGTACCGGAATGAGTTTGCAGACATCAGCATCCTCAGTGACTTCTGAAGCGTGGACTCAATCCTGACAGAAGCTCCTAATGTTTGACTGAGCCTATGGATGCCCTGCCTGGGAAGGAGGCTGCGAGAGGCAGAGAGCAGGAGCAGCCCAGCACCACATGACTTGTCTGTCTGCAGTAGGGTTTTTCCTAATTGCTTTTATTCAACCACTTAATTTGGCTAATTATGTCAACCTAGTGTTTTTTTTACCCTCCGGGGAGTCCATGTGTCTGCCAGTGAGTCAGGAAGTTCCAGGCACTCACATGCAGCTGGCCTCAATTTGCTATCTGCTGTGCTCTGCTATCGTAGTCCAGTGACTTTCAAAGAGGACAGGTGCAGATTAGGCTGTGGAGGCAGCACCTGGTTAAGAATTGGGCATCCAATGAATCACCAGCATGTTCCTGGGGTTGCTTAGCAGGGGGCAATGCCATGTGACAGGAGATCTTTGTTCTCACAAGGCATTTGAGCAAGGGCTGCATGTTTCCCAGCACTGGGGACAACAAACCTGCTGATACCTCCAAGGCAGCCCCCCAAACCTTCAGCATTTCCTTGTGCTTCTTCCTGTAAAGAGTTGGGCTAAGAGGAAGGCATGGTGCCAGCTCCCCCCGCTCAGCAGAGCGCACAAATCCCCTCGTGCAGGCCAGAAGCAAGCAGTGAGCCGTGCAGCGTCAGTTGTATCAAAGGGAGGTCACGGCCTGGGAAAGCCAGGCCTGGGGGAATCAATGCCAGCTCAGCATTGCACCCTGGACCAGTGTGCTGCATGGCAACCCAGGATCGTTCTCAAAGGAGCAGCACTCGAGAGTGAGGGATGTTGAAAGTGACGTGGGCAGTGGGTGCGCTGGGCGAAGGGTCTCAGAAGGGTCATGGATGAGAATGATTCGTTATTTTAAAGCAGTCTGCCCCTTAGTGGTTGTGAAGCATTTGGAGGGCACTGTATGCGCTTATTCTATTTTGCTGTAAACTTCTATCTGCCCTGTCACTATAACCCATTGGTGTTGAGTGGCTCCAGCTAGCGTGGGGGAGAGAAGCAAGAGCTCAGCATGTCTGTGCATCCAGCAAAGGCCTGACCAGCCATAGCTGGCTGCCGCTCCGTGGAGGTAGCTGCTGCCTGCTGTAGGCCACTAGCAGTTTGCCTGGGTTGTGAAAGTTCTGCAGATATAAGATGAGCCCACATAAGGTAATGCCCCCATCCCCCCTCCCCGCTGACCTAAGGCAGGTGAAATTGCTGGTGGCAAACGGGTTGCAGGAGCATAGCAGAGGCCAGGAGTGACGCTGGTGCTTCTGCAGGTTTGAAAGTCCAGCAGATCTCCATGGCAGGTGTTACCAGCGTAATGCGCTGAATTGATGCCCATGAACATCATGGGGCCTGCTGAAGGAGTGTCCTACGGAATGCGCCTCCCCTATGCTCAGGGAAGGCCCGAGCACAGTGTCAGCTCCTGTGCAACACGGATCACTTGGACACTTAATGATCTTTCACCCTTGGGTTTGGGCCTTGTTAATATTCACCGTGGGAAGCTGCAAACTGCAGGCTGTTGCTTTCTTTCCTTCTGTTGCTCAGGCACATGCTTTCAGGCCAGGGTGGCCCTTGGGTTGCTTTGCTGGGGGTGTCTCAGCAGGGTGCAGCTGGGAGTTCCTTTTCAATAAATGAAAATAGCAGGTGTGTATGAGTGTTTCTTTGGTGCAGGTGGGTGGGGGCGGGGCAGAGGCACAAGGAACTCCAAGGCCTGGCACATGGAGAAGTGTCAAAGAATTGGGCTTGACTGCCCCATTATATGTATCTGCTCCCAGGTCCAGTTGTGAAGTCACTTCTGTGCCTGCTCCTGAGATGGGCTCCGAGAGCTCCTCAGCAAGCCAGAGCAGGGAGCGTGCAGAGGAAATGGCCTAGGGGCAGTGAGTAGGCTGTGGAGCAGGTGGGCTGCAGCCGTACCTGTCTGTGCTGTCAGGCCAGCTGTGCTGTAAGGCAGACTTGGGTCTCTGTGCGGTTGTCCACTGAGCAGCTTTCAGTGTCCAATGTAATGTGTCTCTCACCTTTACATGCCTAACTCAGCTGAATTTCCCAGAAAGTTGTAGCGCCCCTGCCCCCACCGCCACTGCCCTGGCACGGAAGATCAGTACTTCGAGCACTTGGCTGGGTTAATTTTTGGTTAAAGGGTTTTTCAGGCTTTGATTAGATGTAAACCGCCTTCTGGTGGTGGGGCAGAGACCCTACCAACTGACATCAGCCCCAGAGCAGCTTCCAGGGAATGCAAGGAGTGAAGGGCAGGGCAGCAAATGCTGGAGAGACAGGGCCACTGGAAATCCTGAGACCTGCAGGAATCTCCATTGCTACAGCTCTGAAATACCATTGAGGGTGATGTTGGCAGCAGGCAGGGTGAGACACCTGGCTGGAGTAGAATGCATGGCCCTGCCCTTATGAGCAAATCTGGCAAGGCAGGGAGGAGGCTGCCTGTGTGTTAGACATCAGTTTCCAAGTGGTTTTAAGCTGTGGTAGCATTAGTCTCCCAACTAACAGCTCATGTAGTCCTGCTCCTGGGAGGGATCCTGAACACGAAACGCTGCTGATCTCAAACTCAGAGGTTCATCATGACCCTAATGTTACTCTAAACGTGGAACTGCAGCTCCAGTCACTTACTAAATTATCCAGTAGAGAGAGTTTACTCTCTGTGCCTGTTGGCAAAGCCCTCCCATCTAAACTGAATGGGCACCTGCTAGCAGTGTGCCAGGGACTCCTCTCTCAGGTTTATACCCAAAAGGTCCACAGCAGCTCACCCAGAGGTTGTGGGGGACATTTTGTGAGACAGTAACTTTGCTTACAAACAGCCCACTTACTCTTCTCCACCACCTTTGCTCTCTCTACAATTTGCACTCGCGTCACAGCTTTTTAAAAGATTGTGTGTGTAAATATATATTTTTACATTGTGTTCATGCTTTGTTTGCATGCTTGGAAAGAATTGGGTCATGTAGCAGAGTGTAATTCATGGGGTGGGGTTCATTTTCATGTATCCCAGCGTGTCCGACATTGTACTAACCACACTGTAACTTTGTATGTCATGCCATCGTAAGAGCAGAAATACAGTGTCCTCTTTCTCACCAGCCAGAGTGTCCAGAGTGATTACCTGCCCCTGGGCTTGACTCCCTCTCCGGTAGGTGCCGTTGCAACAGCTTGTTTGCAGAAGTTGCTTTTAAAACCAGCTTTACAAGGAATTTTGAACAGTTGAAATTCCTGTGGATGGGCCTTGGATCGCAAACGGCGAACTCGATCACCTGCACTCAGCTCCCCATCCAGGCTTGCACTCCGCACAGCCTTGTGTGGCAGACGCAGCTCTGCAGAGTGAGCACGGGTACGCAGCCTGCAGCCACGAGGCCCCCAGCCCCTCAGCACACTCCTGAAGTGGGCGCTCAAGCTTTGACACCCACCCTCTGCCCCAGGCTTTAGCCTGAGCTGCCTTCAGGGTGCTGGCTCCATGGCTACTATACAAGCACTGGTGTGAGCGCTGTGAAGCCGCGTCTGCCACGCCAGCCCCAAAAGCTGTGGACAAGGCCCAAGTGACGTGTCCCGTGTCAGACACATTGCATCTAATGGGCATGAAGAGAAGTTGCCCCCTGTGAGAGTCACAGTCTCTGTCTTGGGCGGGGCCACTACTTTGGCTTGTGCATGTTCAGCTGCTCAGTCCTCAGCATGTAGCCCAGCCTCCGCAACCTCGGCCAGCGCATTGGCTACAGCACTGTCTCCAGCAGCAGTAAGGCTGCAGGCACTCTGGGCTTAACCTGCCCCAAGTGTCCACAGGGCAAAGGTGCAGCATGCCCTGACTCTGGTATAGCAAGGGGAGCACAGCCCAGCATCCCCCAGCCTGCCACCCCTGCTAGTGTAACCTGGGGAGCTAGAGCTTGCCTTTCTTAGAACTGCAGCTTTGCATTGGGAAAGGATAGTCACGGTTAAGACCAATTGGCTGCTGCTGGAGGAGGGAAGGCTGGATTCCACGCTAATGTCACTGCTGCACCGCTATGCAGTCTGGCCATCAGTTTGTCTGCAGAATCCAAAATCCAGCAGTCCTTTCAATTGTGTTCACTGCATGTCTTTACATGTGCCCAGAGCCTTGGAAAGGATGACAGATCCACTGCTCCAGTGTCCCTCTTTGGAAGGAAACCCACAGTGCTGCCCCCTGGATGCTCATCTGGGAGCAGTGCAGCTGTTGTTACTCTTACAGTTTCATTTACCCTGAGATTGAGGCTCCAGAGATCGGTCTCCTGGGATTCAATTTAGCAGGTGCAGTACAGACCCGCTAAATTGACCGGTGATGGCACCCCCGGTGACCCCGGTACTCCACCAGATTGCAAGGAGTAAGAGAGTTTCTCCCATTGACCTCCCGCAGTGGGGATGCTGCAGAAATTCGACTCAAGGTGTCGACTTGAGCAACACTGTTCTCTAGCTGGTGGTGCGTATCTTAAGTCAGCTTTCTCCCCTAGTGTAGCCCTGGCCTTAGACAAGGCCTCAGCGCAGCATAGGAGAGACCCCTGCTGCATGACTAGCCCCTGCCACTCTGAGCAGCAGGAAGGCTTCAAGAAGAGCTTGGCAGGGTTCTTACGAGGGGCTTCTCTGGCTCATGAGGCCATCCCACCCTGGGAGGGTGCAATGTGTAGGAGAAACTTTGGTGGTGCTAGTGGACTGCTGGCTGCCATGGGCTGGGTGCTGTAAAATGGTCCAGTGGGAGGTTACACCTTCCTGTGCAACACCAAGTGCTGACCTCTTGTAGCCAGTGCTGGGCAAAATGGTCCCTGCTCTGATCCCCTCTGAGTTTCTAGGATCTGAAACAGTCTCAAACCCTTTTCATCCTCTTCTAAGCCCTTTATCGTCTTAGCAGCTTGGCCAGAACTTGCTGCCAGCCTTTGTTAAACCATGTCTATCGCTGCTAAGAACCTGGGCAGTTCTTGTTTCTAGTTTCCCTTGACCATCCTGACCCTTGAATTGAAAGGTGCCCAGGGGAAAACTGGCACAACTTGTGGGCATTGCCTTTGCAAGCTCCCCTCATTCCTATCCCTGGTTTAATTCACACACTCCTCCAATGATCTTAGACCTCCTTGCTACTCTATTGTTGCCCCACTGGCAGCTTGCAGTCCTGACTGCCAGTCCTGGGCTTCCTATAAGGGAGAGCTATCCCTCAATCCTGACCTGCAGCCCTTCCCCTGCTATCCCTGGATTCCTTATGCACACGCAGCTCCCTCTGTCCTGGCCTGTTGCATAGTTGCCCATCCCAGTGCTGATAGAACTTTATGGCTTCACCAATATTGGTGTTGAATTCCCTTTGCTTGTTAATGGCAGTCCCTTTGAAACGAAGGCTTGGTCAGGTTTTTCACTTAAAATGGGAAGTCACCATCTTTATGTGAAGAGAAGAATCTAGCCTCAATTTGGAGCAAATAATCGGTGGGTAAAGACAATTTTTAGGGATGTTCAACTAGCGCAGGGATAGGCAACTTTATGATAGCAGGACACAAACTTCACTAAAACCCTTTGGCAAGAGGGGGTAGGGCAGTGGGTGCTCTACATGAGGAACGTGGAATCCTAGAACTGGCAGGAACCTCAAGAAGTCATCAAGTCCAGACCCCTGCCTTCACGGCAGGACCAAGCACCCACCCTGGCAGATGTTCAGCCAATCTTCTCTTAAAATCTCCTATGATGGAGATTCTACAACATCCCTATGCAGTTGATTCCTATACTTAGCCACCCTGACCACTAGGAATTTTTTGGAAACCTCCCTTGCCGCAATTTAAATTCACTGCTGCTTGTCCTATCCTCAGAGGTTAAGGAGAATAAATTTTCTTCCTCCTTGTAACAAACTTTTAGATACTGGAAATAAGTTATGTCCCTCTCAGTCTTCTCTTTTCAAGACTAAGGCCAGGTCTGCACTAGACCTGAAAGCTGGGCTTAAGGTACGCAACTCAGGTTACATAAAATTTGTAGCTGGTGTCAGCTTATCTTAAGCTGAGCTTGGCACCGTCTTCACAGAGGGAGGCTGACGGGAGCAAATGCTCCCATCAGCTTCCCATATCCCTCATGGCCACGAGGAGTACGGGTGCTGGCCAGAGCTGCCCTCGGCAGTCAATTTACAGATAGCAACTGGACCTGCTAAATCGAACTCCAGAAGAGCGATCTCAGGTGCAGCAAGTGAAGACGGGCCCTAAATAATCCCAGTTCTTTCACTTTTCCCTCAGTCAGGTTTTCATGACCTTTAATCCTTTTTATGGCTCTTCTCTCATCTTTCTGCAATTTTTCCACATCTCTCAGCTTTCAAGTTTTCCAGCATGTGGTGCACCCCCTCCCGTGCTAATCACACTGAGCTGTGGGGGTGACGAGGATGTGGGACACCTACAGTTTGTCGTACATTCTGGTGGGACTGACAGACGAGGCTGGGTTTTTGCTGTCACTTGTTTTCAAAGCTGTTTGCTCCATCTGTGAAGTAAATGAAAGTTGGTTTTTTTTAAAGAAAACTGGACAACTGGCACTGAGCTCAGCACAGGACAAACCATCTCTCTCCTGGGGACTAGCCAGTCATGATCTCCTGGCCACTGGGATGAGGCACCGCAGTGCCTGTTACTCCACATGGAGCAACCCCCAGAAGGGTCACAAGCTTTCCCAACAGGTTGCACGAGTATTTGCAGCTGAATGCTGGGAATCCTGGTTCCCAGCTCTGAGGAGACAGAGTGAGGCCTCCTGGGATAGAACAGGGATTGTGGGCTAGGAATCAGGATTTCTGGGTTCTATTTGGAGCTCTGGGAGGGGAGTAAAGCCTAATGATTGGGGTGGGGGGGACCACGGGAATCAGGAACGGTTGGATTTTTTCCTGCCTGGCTGAAGGCAACGATGGTTTTAGGCTGCAACAATACAATACGGCCAAGTACCTGGAATGGACAGATTGCAGGAGTGTGAATGCACTTGAGCTCTGAGGCCCCAATCCTGACTCCTTCAAAGCCAAGAGCAAGTCCACTTTCCTCGAGGTGACCGAAAAGATGACCCTGTACATGTGTTCACAGACATGCTCCGAAAATGGGAGAAATGATATTTTGGTGGCACAGGTTGCAAAACTAAACATTTCTATTTCAAACCTTTTGCAAAACAATGAATTGAAAGTATTTGTTGGAGAGCTTTTTCTTTTTTTACTTTTGATTTGATTTTTCGGGGGGGGGGTGGGAGGAGTGCAGGTGTGGGCGGGCGGGCGGGCATGGGTTAAACTGTGCTGGGTGCAGTGCATACTCTGAGCCCACGGGGCAGATGGAAGTTGTTCCCTGGACAATGCAGAGTCTGCCAGTCAGTAGAATATGCTGGGTGTGTGCCAGCCCAGGGGCATTTCAGAGACACCCTCTGCCTCCACAGGGCCCTGTGCTGGGGCATCTCCATCCAGCTTGGCACCCTATAACACACAGGTTTTGTTCATGGAATGTCAAGAAAGCAAAAGCTGCAGGAGGCTGAAACTGCTGCCTTGGTTCTGGTGCAAATCCAGGGCCTTGTCGGAGAAGTGGTAAAAGAGGAACAGCTGTGGGTGGGAGCCCGGGGCCAGGTTTACATCCACATTGTCCAAGCACCTGCTCCTTTGATTGGCCAGGGCCCCTCTCTGAGGCCTTGTCTACACTTAAAAGGTTGCAGCTGCACTACTGTCACGCTTCAGCGAAGACACAACCCACCCCCACAGGAGAGCTACTCCACTTCCCCAAGAGGCAGCACCAAGACTGAGGAGAGAATTCGCCTGTTGGCTCAGTGACATCTACACTGGGGATTATCTTAGTTTAACTGCCTTGTTCAGGGGGGTGGATTTTCACACCTGTGAGTGATGTAGTTACACAAACCTGATTTCCTAGTGTAGACCAGGCCTCAATGCTTTGTGACCCCCATGTTACATTAGGGGAAACTGAGGCACAATTCCCCCCCCCCCCCCCCCCCCGCCACAAACTTGTTCTGGATCTCATGGGAAGTTGGTGTAGGGAATTTGAACCCAGGCCTGGCAGTGGCAGAGTGAGGAGAAGGATCTGACTCTCCCAAGTCCTCCAAGCACCTGGTGATGAAGCCTCTAAATAAAACAAACACCTGGGACAAAAAATGGCCCTAGTTTAGTGTGAGGTGGCTCAACAGCCTGGGTGAGCATCACTCCTGTGCCACAGGCAGGCATGGCCTGTGCCCCGTGTAGGGTCCATCTACACAGCAACATTATTTCAAAATAGCGTTATTTCAAAATCACTTAGTCCACGGCTGCACAGCAGGCAGTTATTTCAAAATAATGTTGAAATCCTGTCAAGCTGGAGGACTTCTTACTCCGGCTCCTGTAACCCTCATTGGACGAGAAGAATGGAAATAGAGCATTCTCCAACCAACTTCCCTAATGAGTGCTGTGTAGACACTCCCAATTTCGAAATAAGCTACACAATTGATGTAGCTCCATTTGTGTAGCTTATTTCGAGTTAAGCCCTGCAGTGTAGACTTACCTGTACAGTCTCCATCGCCTTGGGGGATGGGACCTCTCCCCAGCCTGGACTTGGCTCCAAATAATTGCACTGGATTACGTGATAACTCCCCTCCCATCTCGGCCAGCCAGGCTGTGCTACCGCCCCATCCAGACCCCTCAGCCAGGCTCACCCCTTGGGGCTACTTCCCAACTCTGGGCCGCAAAGAGCGGGGGCGTTGTTTGGAGCCACCCCTGTTCTTGTGCTCAGGGCTGGCTGCTGTGGGTTGGCGTGCTCCAAGAGGAGGGGAGGCCCCTCGTGTTTATGTCTCTTCATCTGTTTTCGGTATCAGTGCCAGAGTAAGAGCCGGTGGGAGGCCAGGGTAATTAGAACATTTGGAACGCATTGGAGGGAAAGCATTGGAACGGGCTGCGGGCTTTGATGCCGTTCCTGCCGCAGGAAAGAGTCCAAGGTTCTGCAATGCTGCGGTTAAAGGCACCAGCCGGCATTTTTGCAGTGCTGAACTTCAAATCTGGCTCTAATTAGAACTGAAATGAGTTTGATGGGCTCAGCCGAATCCCCAGGGCTCACCAGCTCGCAGCACAAAGAGTGCACAATGCAGCACAACTGGCAGCCTCCTCAGCAGGGGCCCAGGCCTGGATTAGCCAGGGTCTTAGGAGCCAGGTTGAATGAGCACTGGTAGCCCTCTCAGGGCAGGGAGCCCAAGGCTGAGGGAGCAGGGGGGTGTGGGTCAAGCCTGAGGGACACCGGCCAAGCTGTGCAGTAACACTGGCTTCAGCAGTCTTCAAGCCAGTGCCATCAGACTACCTGCGTCTTCTACACAAGGGGAGGAGCCGATACTGTGAGCAAAGCCACTGGGAGACACTCCTTCCTCATTGGCCCGGTCTGTGAAGCCCACTGGTGCCCGGGGGACAGAAAGGGGAAAGCGCTGGAGAAGGCAGTAGAGCGACAACCAGGGAGAGAAGCCTGAGAGGTTTTCTGTCTGTCAGACTCTCCCAGTGCGGCGCTCTGGACCCACCCGTGTAGGGTTGCCAGATGGTTTAACAAAAAATACCGAACACCCCCCCGCCCAAAAAAAACGGAAAAAAAAATCTGTTGAGAAAAAAAAGGGGGGAGACCAAAGTTGTTGAGAAAAAAAAAGGGTGCTGCACCTTTAAATGGCCCCATGCTCCTCTCCCCCCACCCCCGCCAGGCATAGCAGGGGAAAATTCTCCCTGCTGGGCTTCTGTCCGAAGGAAACAGGAAATACCGGACATTTTACATGTCTGGTATTTTCTGTTTTTTTACCGGACGGGGGACCTGACTAATAGACAGTCAAACACCGGACACCTGGCAACCCTACACCCGTGGGCGGGCAGCACAGTAGGGGCTGGGCCTCTTGGAGAATCTGCCCTGGGGTACTGTGCAACCTGAGCCTGCAGGGTGTGACTCCTGAGCAGCCAGCAGTGACTGCGCACCTGTAGGAGCATGTTTTGAAGGGCCTGGGGGGAGGGAGTTGGCAGGACAAACGGGCCCAGCAGTTGGGATGGGGGGGCAGCCAAGAGGGTTTGGTTTAACTCTGGGTTACTGGGGTTTCAATTATCCCAAACCTTATGGGTCACAGGGCAGCCTCCGCCGAACACAGGCACAACCCTTTCCTGCACAGTCTGTGGCGAGATTCCCATATCTCCCATAAGGGGGAAGGGCCGGCTCCTGCCCTTGGGGGGACCAGGCAGGTTTCCACAGCTCTTGGGAGTGGCTGGAGCAGGGTTCCCTGTAAGCTGAGTGCTTGGGTGACTGCTCAGGAAAGATTCAAATGCTGCCTGGCTGGTTAGCAGAGCGCCCACAGCTGGCAGCAGGCATTTCTAGTGGTGGCCCACCTGACACAATTATTCTGCACACGGATGGAAAAGTTTAGGGGGCACATTGGGCTGACTTGCCCCATTCTAGAGGCAGGGCAGCCATAGAGCCTCCCTCCACTGACTCCTTCCCCAGGAGAGCCCAGAGCCAAGCCCAACCAGCCAGGGAGTCTGCTAATGCCAGAGCTGTGGGGACTGAACACCAGAGGGGGCTGCAGGCAGGTATATGATTACAGCTTGGGGCAGATCTACCAACATCTCAAAGTCATTTAAGCTACTTACTCACCTGCTCTGCTCCTCATTGCACAGACAGGGAGCCCCTGCTCAGTGAGGCTTGCTCTTGCGGGGCTGTGGAGAGACTTGAACCAAAGTCCCCCACTTGTTAGATTAGTGCAATAACCACTGGACCATCCTTCCCCTCTAATGGCCCATTCTCCAAGTCTTTCAGTTGTTCTAATGGCTCCTGGCCTTTTCCCAGCAGTGCCCACCCCCCTTTGGCTCCTATCTTCCATGAGATGAGATACCAACAAGGCTGTGGGCGGAGGCTCCTTGGCGCTCCCGGCCCATTCATTCCTGGTGTGGGAGCGAGGCTCTAGGGGGCGCGTCCCACAGAATTCATGCCTGAGCACCCAGCTGCCATTGCTCAGCCGCAGTTCATGGAGCCACCAAATCTCCATCGTTCCAACAGACGGACGTGATGGGGGCTGAGAGCAGCAAGCGGGCTGCTCCCAGCCTTCCTTGTCCTGTTTGCCTAGGCCCGAGGGCAGGAGACTCAAGCACAGGGACTCTAGCTTCAACCATGCTCCAAGCAGGACACTGAAGGCTTCTGGGCCTACTCCACACATAGGCTGGGAGCACCCAGGGGCCCTGGCTGGGATCAGGCCCATTATGAGGGGTGTTGCATCGGGTGAGGGGAGAGAGCTCAGAGGCCAAATGCCCGCGCCAGGCAAAGGAGAGATTGGTGTCCTCATGTCACCGATGGGAGCAGAGACTCAGAGGGACTGGCCCAGGGCAGAGCTAACCTTCATGTCCCGAGTCCCACCCCGCACCTTTGCCACAAGGCAGCCTTCTTCTTGCTGCTGGAGCTGCTGCACGGGGCTCTAGCTCCCTGCTTTGCTACACGGGCTCTAGCTCCCTGCTCCCTAATTGCTCTGGCAGAGGCCAGGGGCTGGGAGCAGGCTCCGTGCAGCCTCTGGAGACTAAACTCTCTGGATCTCAAAGCCCTTTCCGAATGGCAGGGAGGCAGGCGATGCCGCAGGCTACAGTTATAGAAACATGCAAAGGCCGGGCCGCAAGTCAGGCGGAGGTGTGTGGCACAGCTGGGAACAGGGCTCTGGTGCCAGGCTGGAGAGCAGGGCTAATGCTGGACATGAGCCAGGGCAGGCCTGCAGGCTGGGCTAGTGGAGTTGCTGGCAGCCTTGTGCTCAGGCCAGCCAGCAACCTGGTACTTGGGCCGGCTCACGCTGGCCTGGGGCTTGGGGTGGCTGGTAGGACTGCTGCATCATGGTCAGCAGGCCAGGGTTCAGGACAGGTGGCCTGGGGCTCCTCTGGCTGCGGGGGGGGACCTCAGGGCTGTGGCAGATGCGGGGGTGAGCCTTCCCAAATGTGCTTCCTATGATGCTGGGGGCACTTTCATGCTGCTTGGCTCTCAACAAGAATTTAAGCAGCTTGTAAAACCAACTCCAGTGTTAAAACTATTGGAGAGTAAGAGACTTACAAACCCGTCTTCAGATGCAGCCAAACAAGGCCTAACCACAGCTCTTGTCCCAGTCTAGTGAAGCTCTGGAAACCTGCTGCCAGCTTCCCTGTCCTGGAACTTCTGTTTCTGTTAAAAATGGTTGACGGCTCTTCCTCCACTTGAGTGACACGAGATCTTTAACATTTCAAGCTTCTGGTGGCCGGTACCCTCCAGTTTTGTCAGGCAACTGCATGGTCAGCTCATTCTCCAGCATTGATTCAAGCTGCTTCCACACCTGTACCCAAGTGAGTAAGTGCAAGGCTTTGGCACCTACACGTAGGGACTCGGGCTTGTTTTCCTATCCCTTAGGGGCCTACACTTAAGGCTCCCTGCCTTCTAACTCAGGCCTCTCCCAGCGGGTACGTCTACACAGCAGGGCTAAACTCGAAATAAGCTACGCAACTTGAGCTATGCTAACTGCGTAGCTTAAGTCAAAATAGCTTATTTCAATTTTGGGCACGTCTATACAGCCCTTATTTCGAAATAGAGCACTCTTCCCCCGACTTCCTTTACTCCTCGTACAATGAGGCTTACAGGAGTTGGAGTAAGAAGTGCTCCAGCTGGACATTATTTCCACATTATGTGGCAATAACCACTTGTGTAGACATGGATTTTGTTATTTTGGAATAACGCTGCTGTGTAGACATAGCCAGCATGAGGGAGTGTAGGCCAGTCTGTCCTGTGTTGGGCTCAAGTCCCTGACCTCTCCCTGGCTGTCAGGTACTGGGCCCAGGTACCTAGACCACTCCCAGCATGGGGGATGCAGGGCTCGGGCTGGTCAAAGATGAGCCAACATGCTCTGCACAATGTGCCCAAGGACCATGGAGAAGCCCAAGGTGGGGGCAGGTCCCACAGAAGGGGTTCACCTCCTGCTCCAAAGGCAGAGGCCCCTACACCCTCATGGCTGTGGATGGTTCACTTTCTAGCTTGGTTCAGCAGAGCAGGGCGAGCCCACTGGCCCTGTTTGTTTGTTTGCTAGAGGTACGGCCCTAAACTCTGCAGCAGTGGGGCTGGCCTGCCCTGGGAGCGCAGTGCCGAGTCAGCACATACTTGCTGTTAACTGGCTGGTGCTTATAAAAATCCCCCAAGTGCTATTGCATGTTAATAGTGACAGCCCTCGCACGCCACGGCCTGGCCTGGGGAGGGGGGCAGGGACTGCAGAGGAGTCAGCATGGCTGCTGGTGCACAGAGGGAGTGGGGAGCCGGACAGCACCCCAACCACCAGCCTGCTTCTCGCTTGGCCCTGCGGCATTCCTGGCAGCTGTCGACAGGCACCGGGCCACAGTCAGCCCATGGTGTCCACTGCATTGCCCTGGCCGCAGCAATGCATCCTGTGGGCCTCCAGCCAGTGCGCTGTTGCAGCTGCAGCACAGAGCTCTGCTGCACAGAGGGCCTTTTGCAAGTCAGGGCTTCTCCCCTCATCCCCAGTCCCACGCCAAAGAGTGCCCTGGGAGTGGGGCACTTGTCTGCACGAGCCTTTGCCAGGCTTCAGGGCTGGCGACTGCTCTGGGCCCGTGGAAGCATCTCTTCAGTCTGTGGCTGCAGGGTCGCTGCCCAGGCCTCTCTCCAGCTCCCATGTCTGCTCCAGAGCCCCTCACGCCTCGCTGGTGGCTGCTGCCGCAGGGAGAAGAATCCGTTTCATCACAGCGAAGCAGTTGCTTGGACAATCCCAAGTCCACTCTGACGGGCCTCCCCTCCCTGCTCCCTACTTCCCCCAAGCACCCTAAGAGCAGGCCATGTTGCCACTGGGGGCACGGCCCAGTCCGGTGGGACAGTGCAAGCTAGCAGCTACAAACAGCAGTGTGGACGTTGTAGCTTGTGTAGCAGGCCGGGGTAGTCACCTGAGCTTGGACCTAGGAGGTTGGGGGTCTGGCTGAGGCAGCGAGCCAGAGCCTCTGCCAGAGCTAGGCCTGGCCTTAGGGGAAGGCAAACAAGGCAGTTGCCTTGGGCCCCTGCGTGTCCCAGCACCCGCCTGCCTGGCTGCTCACTTGTTGCCCTGACTGGGAGCTGCCCAGCCGCACGGCTCAGCCAACCACAGAGACAAACTTTCCCAGGCCCCGCCCCTGCTCCCCCTCCTGCAGGTACCGGGGGAGGCGTGGGCTCCGGCCTCCATCCCCATAAAGGGTAGGAGACAGAGCCGGCCACTGGCCCATCCTGCAACTGCTCGCAACAGACCCCCACCCACACGCAGAGTCTGTCCCATGGAGGGGATATCCTGGCCAGGCAGAAGAGATTCCCAGTCTGGGATCATAGAATCCTAGAGCTGGAAGAGACCTCAGGAGGTCATCAAGTCCAGCCCCCCGCCCAAGGCAGGACCAATCCCAACTAAATCAACCCAGCCAGGGCTTTGTCAAGCCGAGACTTAAAAACCTCTAGGGATGGAGATTCCACCACTTCCTTAGGTAACCCATTCCAGTGCTTCACCACCCTCCTAGTGAAATAGTTTTTCCCACTATCCAACCTTTTTCCTCCCCCACTGTAACTTGAGACCATTGCTCCTTGTTCTGCCATCCGTCACTACTGAGAACAGCCTTTCTACATCCTCTTTGGAACCTCCCTTCAGGAAGTTGAAGGCTGCTACCAAATCCCCCCTCACTCTTCTCTTCTGCAGACTAAACAAACCCAAATCCTTCAGTGTCTCCTCATAGGTCATGCGCTCCAGCCCCCTAATCAGTTTGGTCACCCTCCACTGGACCCTCTCCAATGCGTCCACGTCCTTTCTATAGTGGGGGGCCCAGAACTGGACACAATACTCCAGATGTGGCCTCACCAGAACTGAATAAAGGGGAATAATCACTTCTCTGGATCTGCTGGCAGTGCTCCTCCTAATGCACCCTAATATGCCATTCTCCTTCTTGGCTACAAGGGCACACTGTTGACTTATATCCAGCTTCTCATCCACTGTCATCCCCAGGTCCTTTTCTGCAGAACTGCTACTTAGCCAGTTGGTCCCCAGCCTATAACAATGCTTGGGATTCTTCCATCCCAAGTGCAGGACTCTAAACTTGTCCTTGTTGAACCTCATCAGATTTCTTTTGGCCCAATCCTCTAATCTGTCCAGGTCACTCTGGACCCTGTCCCTACCTCTCCCCTAGCTTAGTGTCATCCACAAACTTTCTGAGGGTGCAATCCATCCCCTCATCCAGGTCATTAATAAAGATGTTGAACAAAACCGGTCCTAGAACAGATCCTTGTAGCACTCCACTAGAAACTGACCGCCAACCTGACATAGAGCCATTGATCACTACCCGTTGGACCCGACAGTCTAGCCAGCTTTCTATCCACCTTACAGTCCATTTATCCAATCCATATTCCCTTAACTTGCTGGCAAGAATATTGTGGGAGGTCATATCAAAAGCTTTGCTAAGGTCAAGGTATCCACTGACTTTCCCATATCCACAGAGCCAGTTACCTCATCATAGAAGCTAATCAGATTGGTCAGGTCCGACTTGCCCTTAGTGAATCCTTGTTGACTATTCCTGATCACTTTCCCCTCTTCCAAGTGCTTCAAAATTGATTCCTTGAGGATCCCCTCCATGATTTTTCCAGGGACTGAGGTAAGACTGACTGGTCTGTAGTTCCCTGGATTGTCCTTCTTCCCTTTTTTAAAAATGGGCACTACATTTGCCTTTTTCCAGTCATCCGGGATCTCTCCCAATCTCCATGAGTTTTCAAAGATAATGGCCAAAGGCTCCGCAATGACAGTGCTAACTCCCTCAGTACCCTCGGATGCATTAAATCCAGGCCCATGGATTTGTGTATGTCTAGCTTTTCTAAATAGTTCCTAACTTGTTCTTTCCCCACCAAAGGCTGTCCACCTCCTTCCCACACTGCGTTGCCTAGTGCATTTGTCTGGGAGCTGACCTTGTCAGTGAAGACAGAGGCAAAGAAGGCATTAAGTACTTCAGCTGTTCCCACATCATCTGTCACTAGGTTACCTCTCCCATCCAGTAAGGGTCCTACACCATCTCTGATCACTCTCTTATTGCTAACATGACTGTAGAAACCTTTCTTGTTCCCCTTCACATCCCTTGTTAGCTGCAATTCCAATTGTGCTTTTGCCTTCCTGTTTACTCCCCTGCATTCTCGAGCAATAAATTTATACTCCTCCCTAGTCAACTGTCCAAGTTTCCACTTCTTGTAAGCTTCCTTTTTTTTGTTTAAGCTCACCAAGGATGTCCCCGGTAAGCCAATCTGGTCACCTACCATATTTGCTTTTCTTGCTGCACATTGGGATGGTTTCTTCCTGTGCCTTTAATAAGGCTTCTTTAAAATACTGCCAGCTCTCCTGTACTCCTTTCCCCTTCATGTAAGCATCCCAGGGAATCCTGCCCATCAGTTCCCGGGGGATGCCCTGGTCAGAGTGAGGGGAAGAGACATCCTGCTCCATTGAGAGAATTCTCCCCTCCTCGCCATGTCTTGTAACATGATGGAGGGTCTCCCATGGAAGGCACAGGAACAGGGGAGAGAGACCCTGGGTCTCACACATGGGGTAAACGTACACCAGCTTACGGAAACACGGAGGGGACCATATTGAAAATGGTCTCAAGTCGCAGAAAATTGTACAATAACTTCCAAATCAAAAAGATTTACCTTCAATATGAGTCTTTTACTCTGTAAGACACTGGGAGTACTGACCAGATGTTTTAATGGATGCCGGGTCTGTCAAATAAACACCAGGTCTCTAATACAAGCAGGGGGTCTCGGATGGTTTGTACTAATGGATGCTGGGGGCTTCTATTGGAAGTTTTATAGTAGTGTGTAATGACATCATAGTGAGCAATAAAAGTGTGGTTGATGATAGTGAAATAGACACCCTTTGAAATTTTTCTCAAATCTAGAGGGTAGAATAGATCCAGCAAGTGACTTCTGCTGCCCAGGAGAGTCCCACCCACTGCTTGGCATCCTCCTTGCCTAGGCCCTGCTGAGTGCATTGTAAGAGTGGTGCATCCCTTGGTTGTTCCCCTGGGGCAGGCTGGGCTGCATGGGGCCTTGCTGTGGTGGAAGAAGACAGCACTGGGGCTGAGGCCCTTTTGGGGCTTTGTGCCTACAGGTCAAGGGGGGGGCTGGTCTGCTTTGGGGCCTGCTCCCCATGGGCACCATGGAATGGACCTCCCTGGGACCCCACCCCCAACAGGGACAGATACCTGCTCACCCCCCCTTGCTGTGCTGCACCCAGCCTCCCTGCCCCCCATTATCCCAAACACCCTCCAAGCTACCCTGACTCCAGCCTTATTTCCAGGTGCTCCCCACTGCCATTTCCCTGCCCCTGACCAGACACCCTACCCTAACCACCCTCCTGGCCCACCACCCAGTCTGTTCCTGCACCCTCCCCACTGCATCCACTGTTGCTCCTTGCACCCTTCCTCCTGGCCACACACCCTCCTTTGCTCCCTCCCTTAGCCAGGTGCCCTGCTTCTAGCCAGCTTCTGCACCCTACCTCCCAATCCTGTACCCTATCCATCACCAAGCTGGTGGGGGCTGTTCTTGGGGGGAGAGTTCAAACTCTCAACTTCTGGCTTTGAAAGCCTGTACCTGTTCTGCTGCACCACTGGAGGAGCCCCCAACTACCCTATATTCTGGGCCCCCCCTTATCTGTCCTATGTCCCACGGGTGCCAGCTCCATCCATCACCAAGCTCACTGGCAACCCTGTCCCACACACGGAACCCCTCATTTTTGTCCCCACCCCAGAGCCTAAAGGGGTCCATAAAATCCACTATGTCCAGAACCCTGAAAAGTAAATCTGGTCTATGGGAAGCCCTGAACCTCAGTCTTCCCTGTCCCTTCCCCTCGCCCCATGGGTCTGGAGTGCCAGAGGAGTGAGGTGTCTCAGTTTGGGGCCACATCAGTGAGGGTTTGGGAAGGACATTTTTTTGCTTTTCACTTGGGTAGTCCCCAGCTGTTTTTTCTGTGGGTCATTAGCCCTGCCATAAATAAAGAAAACATTGAAACCTTTTGTGTTGGACATTAATTAATGTTACTTTATTTAAAATGAAGTTTGATAAACTAATACTTAATCTGTTTAATAATTTAAATTAAACCATTATCCTCAGCTGCAGCACTAGCAAAATGGCTCGGGCGTAATTATGTAATGAACGGCGAGTTTCCATTAGCAACTGGTGGTCCACGGAAAGGTTTGCATTGAGCCAGGTGGTCCATGGGCCAAAAAGTTTGAGAACCGCTGGACTAGAGCATCCACTGGCCAGGCCCTGCTATGAGTGTGCGGCCTTGGGCCCTGCAAACCTTTTGGACGGGCCTGGCCCGAGCCACAGTGTCCATGTGTCCATTCTGCCAGTTGTGGGGCCTCTGAGCTGCAGTGCAGGCATACTACAAGGTGCGCCAACATGCTCCTGCCCCACCAGGGACTGCCTCCCCCCCCCCAAACAGACCTGTCCCAGCATTCTGCTTCCCTGGGTCGTGAAACACATGCTACATTATCCCCCCTCCCATGGGGGTGTCACAGCACATGCAAGCACTCGGTGCCGCCTGGGTTCTCTCCAGTAACTCGGGGGCTGAGCAAGTTTCTCAACAACCCCTCTAAAGCAGAGGGCAGTGCTCCGAACGATCGAGCGCCTGCTCTCCACTCCCAGCGTGATACCTCAGCTCCTGTTCACGCCACACAAATGCCCCTTCAGCTGAAGGGTGCCCGGGACACACCTGGCAAATGCCCAGGGAGTGAGATTTCAGGGGCACAAAATGATGAAGCTCCAGGGACATGATGTGAAAACCTGGCCCCTTTGGCCAAGGAATAACCCTACCCGCCAAGCCTGGCGAAGCAAGAGCCCGAGTCAGGCTGCATCCACCAAGCCAAGGCTGCAGGATTAGAAATGGATCCGCAATGCCAAACTGGGTTACTTCTGCCCAGCAGCTGGTGTTGGGAGCAGGCCTGACTAGCCAAAGCCCCGCCTAGGCTGGGGTACAGCCAGGGCCGATGTGGCTCATCTACTGAGTGGCTCACAGCTATTTTTAGCACCACTTTCAAGTTCTGGAGACGGACCAAGTGAATAAACACAACAGACCCCCCCCCCCAGCAGACGTGATTCCAATTGTTGCAAAGAAAGGCTGAACCTCCCAGCGTGTAAGCTGCAGGTCTATATTAGGAAAAGCATTTGCAATGGCATTTCTGGAGAGCTGTCAGGGCCCAGCTGGAGACCGCAGTGTACTTGGAAGGGAGGGTGCGTGGAAGGGCAGCAATCACACAAAGCCTCTCACCTTTCCATCTTGACTGGGTCAGCAGATGGCTCTTATCTGTTGGGGCACAAAGAAAAAGTTTCCTCTGGTGCAGCTGGCACCCGGGGGCAGGATACTGGGGGGGGGAAGCATTGGGGGCACTACACAGTGGTAAACTGTGCTTGTCTTTCTCTTAAAACAAAAATAACTGAGTAAAAAACCTGGCCTGGGGTCTCTCCCCTTGGCAATGCCCCTGGCCTGGCTCCTCACCTGTCTGCATTCCAGTCAGGCTGCCTGGCCACTTTCAGAGTGCACAGGAGAGACTGTGCCTGGCAGCCCTGGGATGGAGCTTGGTCTTGCTGTGGAGGTGGAGCATGCAGGCTCTTCAGAGGACTCAGTAGCCAGCCCCTAACAAGTCTTTACTGAGTATGTGCAAACTGAGATTCTCAGAGGTTCATGCCATGGCCAAGTGCCAGTGGATATTCATGGGACTGGCAAAAGGCACCTCCCTGGCCCCCAGTCCACTGTCTGTTTAAAAGTCCTCGCTGCAAAGCACAGAGATGCTAGAGCATCCCAATGAAACGGCCATGAGGACGGTGTAACACGAACAACACAATGTAGCTTTTCCCACCCACGAGTTTCCTCACCCGGGTCGCTCGCTGCAGACAGGTCTTGCGCATGCCATGTCGGTTCATCACCAGCTGCTTGATGTACAATCGGCTAGGCCATTGCTTGTCCCCCCAGTATATGTTTTGACCTTCTCTCCCGACACAAGTAAGGGGATTTCATCTCTCTGAGAGCCTCTGGCCCAGCCTGCCCTTTCCCTCCTTGTCTCTCCGGGCTCTTTTAACTGTCCCTGCTACTGAGCTGAGCTGAATAAGCTTGGTAGTGGTTTCATCATCCAGTCTTTAACCAATTAGCTCCTCTCTCCCACACTGGCACCCCTTCCCCCGCTGCATGCAGGGCCTTTTCTCCCCTTCTCAGGGCTCTGCTTTCCCGCTGGGGGCTGCTGGCCTCCCCTCCCAGGAGCAAGATCTCCTTAAACTGGCTCTCCCATGACTATCGGAGCCTTCTCCAGGCTCACCCAGCAAAAGTTGCTCTCTGATAGAAGAGGTAACCTGACCTCCCTTCTGCCCCACTGTCTTGACACAAGGGGGCCCTTTTAGGTCACTGGGCTTCTCCTACCCATTTTAATGACCCACCTAGGCTACCCTGCATTTCAGTACCTGGCTGTGCTGGCTCTGGGTCACTCTGACCCTTGACCTTTTCACGTACAATGTTGCCTATTTCTTCTGTGAACCCTTATCCTGGCTTTGCCTGCCGCCAGCTTGCACACTGTAAATCAGCCCCCCGACTTTCACAAGAAGCCAAAAATCAAACTAATCCCATTTCCAAACAAGGTTACAACAAACCAATCCCTGAGGCTGCATCTATACTACAAGCCTCTTCTGCAAGAGGAAATGCAAATGGAGCGCTCATTTGCATATGTCATGCTCTCATTTGCATTTCCTCTTCGGATCGCTCTTGTGCAAGAGGTTTTTGCGCAAAAAAGAGCTGTGTAGATGGCTTGGAAGAACAGCTCTTGCACAAAAGGATTTTTTTGCGCAAAAAGGAGCCATCCACACAGCTCTTTTTTGCGCAAAAACCTCTTGCGCAAAAGGGATCTGAAGAGGAAATGCAAATGAGAGCATGACATATGCAAATGAGCACTCCATTTGCATTTCCTCTTGCAGAAGAGGCTTATAGTATAGACGCAGCGGAGCCCACCCCTCTGTGTGACTAGATCTTCCCTGTATGCTGTCTGGGACTGGGTGGGCCTGCTGTGCACCCCGAGCCTCTGCCTGCCCCTTTACTTCTGCTTGCTGGGAGCCAACCAAAGACACACAAAAGCAAAACCAAACCCAAAAAGAAGCAGCAACAAGCTGCAATAAATCAAAAACTAGCCAACAAGGAGCTCCCAAGCCAGTTCAGCCAAAACCAAAGCAGATTTCTGCAGCTTTTAAGTGTCTTTGGTAACAACCAGTCCCACTTCGCCTGGCCCAGTCCTGCCCTCCTGGACCTCCCCAGCTCCCCGTTTGGATGGCCCCAACTGGCTGATGATAGGGGCCCTCCTATTGGCTCCCTACCTCCTGGGAGAGGTCCAGGCTGCTCACATAGTGCTGAACAAGTCTCAGTGGGGGCGTCGTGTTAGACTGGATCTGCACAAACCACGAGGAGTCCTGTGGCACCTTAAAGACAAGGGGCACGTCTACAATTCACTGTGCCGGAGATCAACGCTCTGGCATTCGATTCAGCGGGTTCGATTTAGACCCGTAAATGGAACGCTGAGGGCAGCTCCAGCCATCACCTGTACTTCTCACAGTTGCAAGGAGCAAGGGAAGCTGACGGAGTCGGAGCTGCGTACCATAAGCCAACCTTCCAGATCTAGTGTAGACCTGGTCTAACAGATTTATCTGAGCACAAGCTTTCATGGGTAAAAACCACTTTGTAAGATGCGACATCTGCATGGAACAAAGTGCTTTTTACCCATGAAAGCTCATGCCCAAATAAATCTGTTAGTCTTTAAGGGGCCAGAGGACTCCTCGTTGATAGTGCTGAATGACAAAGAAGCAGCAGGTTAGGATGATGATACAGTGACAGATTGAAGCCAGGGTGGATTGATTTAAATCACCAAAAAACCCATTGATTTAAATTACGTTTCACATTGATACTGCTTCGTACATTTCTTCAAACAATGGTACAAATCTGATCACTAAAACGTGTTAATTTATAGCTTAGTACAACATTTTACAACATCGAAGAGGTTACACTTTGTGTGATATGTTCAGATAACTTGATTTTTATTAATTTAGGAAATAGTACATAATGCTCATTACCTGCATCAAGCCGCAGAAGCAGCAGCAGTACATTAGGAATGTCCACACCGGGATTTGATCTACCTTCAAAGTGGAGCCAGTGCACAGCTCAAGGGCCGGTACGTGTAGTACAATTACATACCCCAAGGGCCAGAACAACTGGCACTATAGCTGGTTCAACAGTGCACACCTGTTGGTTGATACAGCTGGTATCAGCACACACCTGTCCGTCAATACAGCTGGTACTGGCGCACACCCTTAGAGCTAGTACAGCTGGCACCAGGTTCTACCCCTCTGTTAGTAGCATCCACCCACAGCTATGCACCCAGGCAGACACACAATAGAATCATAGAATCCTACGGTTGGAAGACACCTCAGGAGTCATTGAGTCCAGCCCCCTGCCCAAAGCAGGACTAACCTGAACTAAATAGCTGTGAGGTCTACACAATTACTTAGTCAACCAAACTAGTAATTGCATCCAGAACCAACAGCAAGTTTGTTTGACCCTATTTTCTATAGCACTGTGTGGGCTGGCATTAATGATGCTGCCATCCTTTTGACTCCTCAGTGATTGTGTCCAGTTTTGGTTACCTTCCTCCAGCTGAGCTGCAGCAGTTCCATTGTCTGCCTAGATGGCCAAGTCCCTGTGGGAGCTGCATGCTCCTTGTGCTTTTTAAAGCAGACTTCTTGTGTTTCAGTTGCTAAGAAGGGAAGAGCCATTTAGCTGGAGGGTGGTTAATCTCAGCAGACACCTTGGAAACAGACAGGTTCGGCTTGAACATGCCCCCTCACCCAGAAGTCAGCTACACAAACAGAACCTCTTGGCTCATGTTGCCATGGGCCACTGCAACCCCAACATGCCTGGTGTACCAAGGTTGTTTCCCATGGTCACCTGAGGGGGAGGTGAAAGGCCAGGGGTCAGGGCTCTCAGGCCCCAGGCTTTCCTGGGAGGATTTTTTTTTACCAACCTTTCCTCTTCTCTGCACTCTCCAGTAATACCAGCCATACCCCGAAAATAATGGAGTCCGTACGTCTCCCACACACAATGCAACCGTAGCGTGGCGTTTCTCCCGACACAGTCAGCATAATACCCTGGGTTCTGCAGTTGGGGCTTCAAGAGAAATACTGAAAAGGGGAATGCAAGAGTTTACAAGGCACTTAGGTTACCATATTGGCACAGCAGCTCTTTTCATTCACTATCTAGGTGAATTTTTCAAATAACAGGAAATCATAGAAGGTTAGAGTTGAAAGAGATCCCAGGAGGTCATCTAGTCCAACCCTGTGCTCCAAGCAGGACCAACCCCAACCAAATCAGCCCAGCAAGGGCTTTGGCTTAAAAACCTCTAAGGATGGAGATTCTACCAACACCCTTGGTAACCCATTCCAGTGCTTCACCATCCCCCTAGTGAAACAGTTTTTCTTAATATCCAATCTAGACCTCCCCCACTGCAACTTGAGACCACTGCTCCTTGTTCTGTCGTCTGCCACCACATCTACTTTGGAACTCCCCTTCAGGTAGTTGAAGGCTGCTATCAAATCCCCCCTCACTCTTCTGTACACTAAACAAGCCCAAACCCCTCAGCCTCTCCTTCTAAGTCATGTGCTCCAGCCCCCTAAATATTTTTGTTGCTATCCACTAGACTCTCTTCAATGCATCCAGATCCTTTCTGTAGTGGGGGGCCCGGAATTGGATGCAATACTCCAGATGTGGCCTCACCGGTGCCAAATTAAGGGGAATAATCGCTTCCCTAGATCTGCTGGCAATGCTTCTACTAATGCACCCCAATATACCATTAGCCTTCTTGACTCATATTCAGTTCATTTTCTTACTGAAATCCTCAGGTCGTTTTCTGCAGAACAGCCTGTAGTGATGCATGGGATTCTTCTGTCCTAAGTGCAGGACTCTGCACTTGTCCTTGCTGAACCTCATCAGATTTCTTTTGGCCCAATCCTTCGATTTGTCTAGGTCACTGTGGACCCTAGCCCTGCCCTCCAACATATCTATCTCTCCCGCTAGCTTAATGTCATCCATGAATTTGCTGAGGGTACAATCCATCCCCTCATCTAGGTCATTAATAAAGATGTTGAACAAAACTGGATAACAGAGCCAGTTATCTCATCATAGAAGGCAGTTAGGTTGATCAGGCATGACTTGCCTTTGGTGAATCCATGTTTGCTGTTCCGGATCACCTTCCTCAGTTCCAGGTGTTTCAAAATAGATTCCTCGAGAACCTGCTCTATGATTTTTCCAGAGACTGAGGTGAGGCTGACGGGTCTGTAGTTCCCCACATCCTCCTCCTTCCCCTTTTTGAAGATAGGCCTTTTTCCATTCATCCAGGACCTCCCTGGCTTGCCACGAGTTTTCAAAGATAATGGCCAATGGTTCTGCAATCACATCAGCATTAGATCCACCCCATGGGTCTATGTATGTCCAGCTTTTCTAAACAGTTTTAAACCTGTTCTTTCTCTACTGAGGGCTGCCCACTTCCTCCCCATACTGTGCTGCCCAGTGAAGCAGTCTGGGAGCTCATTTTGTCTGTGAAGATTGAGGCAAAAAAGCATTGAGTACTTCAGCTGTTCCCACAACATCTGTCACTAAGTTGCCTTTCCCCTTCAGTAAGGGTCCCACACCTTCCCTGTCCTTTTTTTTGCTAACATACCAGTAGAAACCCTTCTTGTTACCTTTCACATCCCTTGCACTTTGGCCTTCCTGATTACACTCTGACATGCTCAAGCAATGTTTTTATGGGTACATCTAGACTGCGGGTTTTTTCCGGGATACCAGAGGTATCCCAGAAAAACTCCTCCATGTCCAGGAATGCGTTTGCTCTTCTGCTTTTTTTTTTGTGGAAGAGAAAACACACTTGTATATCTCGTTCTACGAGGAATAAGGGCTCCTCCGAAAGAGGAGGCTTTTCCACCATTTGGCCCCATCTAAATGGGGCCAAATGTCGGAAAAGCCTCTTCCGGAAAAGCAATCGGAAAAAGCTATGCAGATTGCAGAGTGCAATACACGTTGCTTTTTCTGAAAAAAGGCTATAATGTAGATCTAGCCTAAATTGCTCTCTAGTCATCAGTCCAAATGCTCACTTCTTGTAAGCTTCCTTTCTGTGTTGAAGCTTGTCAAAGATTTCTCGGTTAAGCCAAGCAGGTCACCTGCCATATTTCCTATTCCTTCTGCACATCGGGATGGTTTCTTCCTGTGTCCTCAATAAGGCCAGCTCTCCTGGACTCCTTTCTCCCTTGGATAAGCCCACCAATTCCCTGAGAACGTCCAAGTCTGCAAGGTCCATATTCTGCTGCTCTCCTTTCTTCCTTTGCTCAGAATCTCCTGGTCACTGCTGTCCAGGTTGCAGTTCCCCTCCCAATTCCACCCTGCTTGTGAGCAGCAGGTCAAGAGGAGCATGAACCCCGAGTTGCTTCCTCCAACACTTGCACCAGGAAGTTTAGCTCAACACTCTCCAAAAACTTCCTGGAATGTCTGTGCTCTGCTGTGTTGCTCTCCCTGCAGATGTCAGGGTGATTGAAATCTTCAATGAGAATCAGGGCCTGTGATCTGGAAACTTCTGTTGTCCAAAGAAACTCTCATCTACCTCATCCTCCCAGTTTGATGGCCTCTACCAGACACCCACCACAACATCACTTTTGTTGTTCTCACCTCTAGTCTTAACCCAAAGACTAGATTCGGCACTGGGGAGGCCACATCCGGAGTATTGCGTCCAGTTCTGGCCCCCACACTATAGAAAGGACGTGGACGCATTGGAGAGGAGCCAAGGGACGGCAACCAAAATGATTAGGGGGCTGGAGCACATGACCTCTGAGGAAAGGCTGAAGGATTTGGGCTTATTCAGTCTGCAGAAGAGAAGAGTGAGGGGGGATTTGATAGCAGCCTTCAACTTCCTGAAGTGAGGTTCCAAAGAGGATGGAGAGAGGCTGTTCTCAGTAGTGACGGATGGCAGAACAAGGAGCAATGGGCTCAGATTACAGTGGGGGAGGTCTAGGTTGGATATTAGGAAAAACTATTTCACTAGGAGGGTGGTGAAGTAATGGAATGGGGTCCCTAGGGGGGGAGTGGACTCTCCATCCCAAGAGGTTTTTAAATCTCGGTTTGACAAAGCCCTGGCTGGGTTGAGTTAGTTGGGGTTGGTCCTGCTTTGGGCAGGGGGCTGGACTTGATGACCTCCTGAGGTCTCTTCCAGCTCTAGGATTCTGTGACTCTCAACAGGCTTTTCTCTGGTTTCATACCGGAGCTCTGAGCACTCAGACTGCTCTTACATACAGTGCAGCTCCTCCACCTTTTCTCCCCCGCCAGTCCTTCCATAGCCATCCATGACTGTGCTCCAGTCAGGGCCGGCTTTTGGAAGTGCGGGGCCCAATTTGAAGAATTTCGACAGGGCCCCGCAGCAATTTTGGTTGAGCAAAAAAAGAAAAGAAAAGCCCGGAGGTAGCTAACATTTCCCTAAACCCCACCCCCCCGCCTCCCGCGGTGCAGGGAAACCCTGCGCTCAGCTCACACCTCCTGCAGCGCCGCACTCCTCCTCCAGGGCCGACGTCCCCTCCCGCAGCACGCCCGGCACACTTCCGGGTTCAGGGTGCAGGGCCCCTTTAGGCATGGGGCCCGATTCAGGGAAATCGGACGAATCGGCCTAAGGCCAGCCCTGGCTCCAGTCATGTGAATTACTCCACCAAGTCTCTGATATTCCAGTCACATCATAGTTCTTTGACTGTGCAGGACTTCCAATTCTTCCTGCTTGTTCCCTGGGCTTCTTGCATTCGTATACAGACTCCTAAGATATCTAGCCAATTGCCCTACTTTCTCAGTATGGATCAGGGGACTTCCCCTGTTGCACCCTCCTCTGTGTGCTTCCTCCTGGGATTCCAGGGGCAGGTCCCCACACACCAGAGAACTTAGCTTTTTGCAGAACAGCCACTGCAGCTCAGAAGGGGCCCCTATTGGTCCACTCCATGATAGATCCCTCCCCTGCATCTGCAGCGGTTGCATCCTGCCCATCCAGGCTTTGTTTCCCAGGCCTGAAGAGGGAGGCACTGACTGAAGGTTTGTACCAGCCACCCTGCCAGTATGACAGGCAGCACCACTGTCCCTCACGTCCACTAAGTATCCCTGCCACAGGCACCCCACAACACCTCACCTGTACCCCCACTCCACGTATCCCTACTGCCTCCCCCTTCAGCAGTGTCCTCTTTTTGGGAACCTGAAATATTCTCTGACCAGTGGAGACTGCATCCTTCGATAGAAGGAGACAATGTCTTGGTTAGTTCTTCGAAGCATTTCCCCTTTCTTGACCATCATCTCTTCAGTCTTGACTTGGTTCAGCTGGAATAGCTGCTGTTTGTTGAAGAATTGATCTCTTGCAGGCATTCTGACATGTCCCAGTGGCAGTGGCTATGTAAGTTAAGAGCATAAGAATGGCCACACTGGGTCAGACCAAAGGTCCACTTAGCCCACGATCCCATCTTCCAATAGTGGCCAATGCCAGGTGCCCCAGAGGGAAGATTTAGAACGCATGCTGTGGGCCCTGCATACACTGTGGGTATGTCTACATTGCATTCCTCCTCTGAGAGGGGAATGCAAATGCAGACAAGTGAAATTGCAAATGAAGTGCAGATTTGAATTTCCCATGCTTCATTTGCATAATTGTGGAATGCCACTTGTCTGAAATAGCATCTTTCGAGAAAACAAACATGGTCCCCATGGGGTTATTTTGAGAAAAATCCCTTCCTTCAAAATAACCCTTACTCCTCAAAAAATGAGGCATTGGCCACTGTCAGCAGACAGGATACTAGGCTAGATGGACCTTTGATCTGACCCAGTGTGGGCAGTCTTATGTTCTAAGAGTTTTAAAAGAGCTGGCTGGGGAGCCAGCATGCAGGGAGCTCCCTGGACGGTTAATGTTGATTTTCAATAATTCTTAGAACACTGTGATAATTCCAGAAGAGAAAGGTTATGTACCATTATTTTTAAGAGGTAAATGGAAAGACCCAGAAAATTACTGATGCTGGGCAAGATAAAAGTGACTGATACAGAGACTGATTAATAAAGAATTAAAAGAAAGATCATATAATCAGTAATACTCGGTACTGCATAATGTATTGATTAAAAAACCCAGAAAGTTCTAAAATGAACAAGGCACACATAAAATGGATAGATCTCCAAGTGTAATTGCAGATAATAAATCTTCATAGAATAATGGTTTCTAGTGGGGCTCTACAGGGATTAGTTCTTAGCCCTGCATTATTTAATGTGTTTATTAAGGACTTGGGAGAAAAGATAAAATCATCACAGATAAAGTTTGCAAATGACACAATAATTGGGGGATGGGGAAATAATGAAGTGGGCAGGTTACTGATACAGAGTGACACTTACAGGATAGGGAAGCAGGGACTCTGAAAAAGACTTGGGAGTCCTGGTGGATAATCAGCAGAAAATGAGCTCCCAAGGTGAGGCTGTGGCCTAAAGTACTAGTCTGATCCTTGGTACGTACAAGAGGGTGTACTGACTAGAAAGAGAGGTGACTGGACCTCTGTATTTGGCACTGATGCGACTGCTGCTAGAATCCTTCTCCAGTTTTGATGCCCACAATTCAAGAAGGATGTTAATATGTTGGGCGACTCAGAGAAGAGCCATGAGAATGATTAAGATCAGACAACACAGCTAGTGAGAGACTCCAAGCGCTCAATCCATGTACTTAACAAAGAGAAGGTGAAGGGGTGACTTGATCAGGGAGTAAGTACCCACCGGTAGAACAAATATTTGATAATGGGATCTTCAATCTGCCAGAGAAAGGTCTGACACAATCCAATGCCTGGAAGTTGACACTAGAAAAGTCAGACTGGGATGAAGGTGTAAATGTTTACCAGTGAGAATAATGAACCACTAAACAATTTACTAAGGACTGTGGTGCATTCTCCATCACTGACCATTTTAAAAACAAGATTGGCTGTTTTTCTAAGATCTGCTCAAGATATTCTTGGGGCAGGTCTCTGGCCTTTGTTCTACATGAGGTCAGCACAGATGATCACAGTGGTCCCTTCTGGCCTTGGTATCTATGAGCCCCAGCACCTCTGGCACAGAGTGTCAAGTTGTCACACTGGCTGCAGCCATAGGTGCTAACGGAAGGCAGCAGCACAGCAGCAGCAGGGTAACTAGCAGGGCATTCAGCCAGTCCTAGTCTTGGGAGTGGTTCTGTGTCCTGCACCCACATGCAAACTCTAGTCCACTGCTGCAGTTCTACTGCCCTCTGGGTCCCGTCCCACACTCCCCAGCACTGAGGGACTGAGCATGGTCACTGACCCCCCACAAAGCGACTCTGCTCTCTGGACAGCAGAGCCAACAGCTCACCTTTTTAAGCCATGCAGCAACAGCAACACAGTGACTACTCGGTGCCTTTCATGTCCACACCAGCCCTGCCTCCTGTGCCAGCCCTTGTTCCACCCTGTGCCTGCCCCCCCGAGCCCTCGTCCCCAACTTCCTCGGAGCTCCTGGCTCCAACCACTGCCTGAGCTCCAGGGCTACAACTCTGGCTCTGCCCTTTGGTTCTGGTCTGGCTTCTGATGCTGACTATTAGCTTGTCCCTTGATCAAGCCTCCAGTTCTGGCCTCTGAGTCTGCACCCACTACTAGGCCAGACTCCTGATCCAATCACCTGCCCCCCCGTGTCTGACAACAGCCTCCTGAAGAAGTGGCTTATTGGAGCTTTTGAAAAAGCCTAAGAGGTTTGTGGCAAAAGGTGCCAAGGCTGGGCTTTTCAGAAGAGCCCAAGGGATTTAGGTGCTCAAATCCCACTGACTCCATTAGGCTCCTTTATAAACCCCAGCCTGTGTTAGCGTAACTGCCTGGGAGCCACAGATCCAGCCTCAAAGGCCACTTAGCTCTTGTGTAGGTTTGGCCTCTCTGGGCCTTTTTGCAGCCCTTCCCCCTCATGCAGAAAAATGCTCCCAGCTACCCCCAGGACAGTCGTTCTGAAGCCCTCACTCCCTGTAGCTGTGGAACCCACAGGGTGAGTGAGCTCCACATCAGGGCTTTGGCAGTTCCCAGACAATTTCCTTTGGTCTGAGCCCAAATTTCAGCAGAGCGAAGCACATGCCAAGACTCTCATCTGGCAATGACTAGAGAGGGAAAGGAGGAGGGGGAGGAGAGAAGAAGCATTCACACTGCAACCCCAGTGCGCTCTCTCTGCTCTGCACATATCCAAGGTGCAATTCATGGCCTTTCCCAGGAGGCCTTGCAGTATGGATCCATGCTGGATCAGAGGGATCATTTTTCATCTCCAGGGATCCCCAAACCCTTCTCAAACTCTAGGCACCTGACAGCCCAGAAATCCAGCCACCAGCCAAAGTGGGAAGGGAAATATTGGCCAGACTCTGACCTCTGAAAAGTGTCTTCAGATAGTCCACTGCATGGACTTCGATTTGTTTCCCCAGAAAGGCTGAGTCAGAGGCCCTGGGATTGGAACATTTAGGGCTTGGATTCTTTTCTGACAGGGGGGCAAAGTGAATCATTAAATCGAGATTTGAAGTCCTGCTAAAAGATCTGCTCTAGGTTACCCAAGGTGACTGGGCTCCATGGGGACAATCTTTGCTAGGCAGGATGTAAAATGCCAACTTGAACTATATTTATAAGATACAGACTAACACAGCTAGCCCCTGAGACTTTTCACCATGGAGGGCACTGCATTTAGCCATATGATGTGGAAATCCGTCAACTTCATGAAGAAACGCACATAGATACAAACAGACATCATCTTCCTCTCCAAGTGCAAACAGATGGACATCATACCCAATGTACTGAAAAGGAAAAATCCATTACAGTCAACATAGTACATAGACCACAGTGAGAGATTGCGCCACACTCTCAAAGAAACTGAGTAACCACTAATCAGCGTCATATTCAGCAAACAGGGGAAGATCAATAATGAGTTCTCAAAACTGAAGAGACTCATAATAAGCCAAGCTTCCACACAAACTCCCACATGGCTGGATTTTACAAAAACAAGACAAGCCATTTACAGCGCACACTTTACTTTCCTACAGAAGACAAAGGACAATAAACTACCTAAACTCCTCCAGGCCACAGGGGGCCAACCTATGGTACTCTCAACTCACCCAACAGCATTGTTAATCTATCCAACCACATACTTAGCCCAGCAGAGGAGTCTGTCCTGTCTCAGAGACTCTCTTTCTGCCCCACCACCTCAATGCACATAGAATCATAGAATCACAGAACACTAGAACTGGAAGGGACCTCAAGAAGTCATCAAGTCCAGTCCCCTGCCCTCACGGCATGACCAAGCACCATCTGATCATCCCTGATAGATGTCTATCCAACCTGCTCTTAAATATCTCCAGAGCTGGAGATTCCACAACCTCCCCAGGCAATTTATTCCAGTGTTTAACCACCCTAACAGGAAGTTTTTCTTAATGTTCAACCTAAACCTCCCTTGCTGTAATTTAAGCCCATTGCTTCTTGTCCTATCCTCAGAGGCCAAGGAGAACAATTTTTCTCCCTGCTCCATGCAACACTCTTTTAGGTACCTGAAAACTGCTAACATGTCCCCTTTCAGTTTTCTCTTTTCTAAACTAAACAAGCCCGATTCTTTCAGTCTTCCCATGAACGTGATACAGTGCTGCAGCTACTAGAAACCTATTTTCGCTATCTCTGACTCAAGGGATATTTCCAACACACTACTGAACACTGCGCTGATTCCCAGGATCCCTCCTACCAATACTACAAGAAAAATAATTCTACGTGGACTCCTCCTGATGGTCGAAATGAGAGTCTAGACCTCTACATTGAAAGCTTCCACAAATGTGCACAGGCTGAAATTGTGAACCAACAACATGACATGCCCCTTAACCTCAACCATGCCAAACGTAATACTATCCACAGCCTCAAAAACAACTCTGATATTCTAATCAAAGAAGCTGGCAAAGGAGGTGCTGTAGTCTTCATGATTAGGTCGGATTACAAACAGGAGGCTGCCACACAACTCTCCAGCTCCACATTCTACAGGCCACTTTCCTCTGATTCCACTGAGGAATAGCAAAAGAAACAACATCATCCGCTCAAGAAACTTCTTGCAATAGCCCGGGACCAAATCTCCAGTACACCCCTACAGCCCCCACCAGGAGTATTCTGTTTGCTGCCTAAGATCCATAAACCTAGAAATCCTAGAGGCCTCATCATCTCAGGCATTGGCACCCTTATGGCAGGGTTATCCGGCTATGTGGACTCTCTCCTCAGACCCTATGCTACCAGCACTCCTAGCAATTTTCAAGACATCACTGACTTCCTGAGGGAACTACAGAGCATCAGTAAACTTCCTGAAAACACCAACCTAGCTACCTTGGATGTAGATGCTCTCTACACCAATATTCCAAATGAGGACGGCCTTCAAGCTGACAGGAGTAGTGTCCCCAAAGATCCCATGGCACACCTGGTGACTGAGCTCCGTGACTTTGTCCTCACTGACAACAATTGCAATTTGGGACACTTTATACCTCCAAGTCAGCAGCACTGCTGTGGGTACCCACTTGGCCCCACAATATGACAACATTTTTATGGCTGACCGAGAACAACATTTCCTCAGCTCCTGTTCCCTAGCACCACTCCTCTATTTACTCTACATTGATGACATCTTCATGATAGGGAAGGAGGCCCTTAAAGAATTCCACTGAGATTTCAACGATTTCCACCTCACTATCAAGGTTCGACGGGGACAAGTGAGCAAAGCTCACAGGTAAGTGGAGAACATGGAGACCTGGGAGATGGGTCGGAAATGGGAGGGAGCGTGGGCTATAGTGGCAGGGAGAAAGGAGGATCGGGGCAAAACTGGGAGGCAAGGTCAAATCAGTATCTTAGATGCCTATATACAAATGCAAGAAGTATGGGTAATAAGCAGGAAGAACTGGAAGTGGTAATAAATAAGTACAATTATGACATTGTTGGCATCACAGAAACTTGGTGGGATAATACACATGATTGGAATGTTTGTATAGAAGGGTACAGCTTGCTCAGGAAGGATAGACAGGGAAAAAAGGGAGGAGGTGTTGCCTTATATATTAAAAATGAACACTTAGAGTGAGGTGGAGATGGACATAGGAGACGGAAGTGTTGAGAGTCTCTGGGTTAGGCTAAAAGGGATTAAAAACAAGGGTGATGTCATGCTAGGAGTCTACTACAGGCCACCTACCCAGGTGGAAGAAGTGGATGAGGCTTTTTTTTAAACAACTAACAATATCATCCAAAGCCCAGGATTTGGTGGTGATGAGGGACTTCAACTGTCCAGATATATGTTGGGAAAATAACATAGCAGGGCACAGGCTATCCAATAAGTTCTTGGACTGCATTGGAGACAACTTTTTATTTCAGAAGGTTGAAAAAACTACTGGGGGGAAGTTGTTCTAGATTTGATCCTAACAAATAGGGAGGAACCAGTTGAGAATTTGAAAGTGGAAGGCAGCTTAGGTGAAATCATAGAGTTCACATGAAATCATAGAGAAATCATGAAATCATAGAGTTCACAATCCTAAGGAAGGGTAGAAGGGAGAACAGCAGAATAGAGACAATGGATTTCAGGAAGGCGGATTTTGGTAAGCTCAGAGAGCTGATAGGTAAGGTCCCATGGGAATCAAGACTGAGGGGAAAAACAGCTGAGGAGAGTTGGAGGTTTTTCAAAGGGACATTACTAAGGGCCCAAAAGCAAGCTATTCCGCTGTATCGGAAAGATAGAAAATATGGCAAAAGACCGCCTTGGCTTAACCAGGAGATCTTGCATGATCTAAAAATAAAAAAGGAGTCATATAAAAAATGGAAAGTAGGACAAATTACAAGGGATGAATATAAGCAAACAACATAGGAATGCAGGGGCAAGATTAGAAAGACAAAGGCACAAAATGAGCTCAAACTAGCTACAGGAATAAGGGGAAACAAGAAGACTTTTTATAAATACATTAGAAGCAAGAGGAAGACCAAGGATAGGGTAGGCCCACTGGTCAGTGAGGAGGGAGAAACAGTAACAGGAAACTTGGAAATGGCAGAGATGCTTAATGACTTCTTTGTTTCGGTCTTCACCGAGAAGTCTGAAGGAATGCCTAACATAGTGAATGCTAGTGGGAAGGGGGTAGGTTTAGAAGATAAAATAAAAAAGGAACAAGTTAAAAATCACCTAGAAAAGTTAGATGCCTGCAAGTCACCAGGGCCTGATGAAATGCATCCTAGAATACTCAAGGAGCTGATAGAGGAGGTATCTGAGCCTCTAGCTATCATCTTTGGAAAATCATGGGAGACAGGAGACATTCCAGAAGACTGGAAAAGGGCAAATATAGTGCCCATTTATAAAAAGGGAAATAAGAACCACCCAGGAAACTATAGACCAGTTAGTTTAACTTCTGTGCCAGGGAAGATAATGGAGCAAGTAATTAAGGAAATCATCTGTAAACACTTGGAAGGTGGCAAGGTGATAGAGAACAGCCAGCATTGATTTGTAAAGAACAAATCATGTCATACCAATCTGATAGCTTTCTTTGATAGGATAATGAGTCTTGTGGATAAGGGAGAAGCGGTGGATGTGGTATACCTAGACTTTAGTAAGGCGTTTGATACGGTCTCGCATGATATTCTTATCAATAAACTAAGCAAATACAACTTAGATGGGGCTACTATAAGGTGGGTGCATAACTGGCTGGATAACCATACTCAGAGAGTAGTTATTAATGGTTCACAATCCTGCTGGAAAGGTATAACAAGTGGGATTCCACAGGGGTCTGTTTTGGGACGAGCTCTGTTTAATATCTTCATCAACGATTTAGATATTGGCATAGAAAGTACACTTATTAAGTTTGCAGATGATACCAAGCTGGGAGGGGTTGCGACTAATCTGGAGGATAGGGTCATAATTCAAAATGATCTGGACATATTGGAGAAATGGTCTGAGGTAAACAGGATGAAGTTTAATAAAGACAAATGCAAAGTGCTCCAGTTAGGAAGGAACAATCAGTTTCACACATACAGAATGGGAAGCGACTGTCGAGGAAGGAGTACGGCAGAAAGGGATCTAGGGGTTATAGTGGACCACAAGCTGAATATGAGTCAGCAGTGTGATGCTGTTGCAAAAAAAGCAAACATGATTCTGGGATGCATTAACAGGCGTGTTGTGAGCAAGACACGAGAAGTCATTCTTCCACTCTACTCTGCGCTAGTTAGGCCTCAGTTGGAGTATTGTGTCCAGTTCTGGGCACCACATTTCAAGAAGGATGTGGAGAAATTGGAGAGGGTCCAGAGAAGAACAACAAGAATGATTAAAGGAACGTGACCTCTGAAGGAAGGCTGAAAGAATTGGGTTTGTTTAGTTTAGAAAAGAGAAGACTGAGGGGGGACATGATAGCAGTTTTCAGGTATCTAAAAGGGTGTCATGAGGAGGGAGAAAACTTGTTCATCTTGGCCTCTGAGGATAGAACAAGAAGCAATGGGCTTAAACTGCAGCAAGGGAAGTTTAGGTTGGACATTAGGAAAAAGTTCCTAACTGTCAGGGTAGTCAAACACTGGAATAAATTGCCCAGGGAGGTTGTGGAATCTCCATCTCTGGAGATATTTAAGAGTAGGTTAGATAAATGTCTATCAAGGATGGTCTAGACCCGTGGTCACCAACTGGTAGATCGCGATCTACCGGTCGATCTCAGGGGCTCTAAGAGTCGCTATTGAGCCCTCTCTGAACTGCGCACCTGTGCAGCACATTTACATTGGATTTCCTCATTTGAGGAGCAGCTACTCACCGAGCAACAACACAGGTGAGTAGCTGCGCAGAATAGTGGGAGCTGGGAGGTCAGGAGGGCTGAAACACCCCGGCCAGCTGGCTGTGGCTTTCAGCTGAAAGAGGCTGCCCTGCGCTCCAGCTGATCGGCGGCTTCTCCTTTGCATCTGCCCACGTGGAGCGTGGGGCACCCTGGCTGAGCACCATGGCCAGCTGGCCGGGCAGCCGCTTCTCTTCACTCCAGCCCGGCTGCCCTGCTCTCAGCCTGGGAAGCTTGCTCCAGCACAGCTGAAGCTAGGCGCAGCCTCCCTGCGCTGAGCGCAGGGCAGCTGGGCTGGAGCAAAGAGAAGCGGCTTCTCTTCACTCCCGCCTGGCTGCCCTGTGGTCAGCCCGGAGGGAGCGCGGGACGGAGGCTTCCCTCTGTGGCTGGTGTAGGGGACTCCCTGCCTCCGAACCTTGTTCCCTCTCCCCTGCTCCAAACCTGTCCCCTGCCCTCCTGCCCCCCTGTTCCCTCTCCCTTGCCCCCCCCACCCCTCTGCAGAAACCTGTCCCCCTGCCTTCCCCACTACAGAAACCTGTCCCCCTGCTCCCCTGTGCAGAAACCTGTCCCCCCCAGCACCCTGTCCCCTGCTGCAGAAACCTGTCCTTCTGGCACCCTGCCCCCTCTCCTCTGCCCCCACTGGCACCCTGATCCCTGCCCCAGAACCCACTAGCACCCCTCCCCAGTACTGTGTCCTCTGCTCCCAAATGACTTTTCTATGGGTCAGTGACCCCTGACTCAAGGCAGGTTCCCTGCCATTCTCATAAATAAAGACAATGCAGAAACTTTTTGTGTTTAACATAGTATTTTATTTAAAAATGAAGCCTGGCCAACAAACCCCCAATTGGGGCCAAGCCCCCATCTGGCCACAACCACTCCTGCATTCCCTCTTCCCCAGACCCTAGATCTGAGCCTATCATACACTGGAACCCCCTGCCCTGAGCCCCTCACGTACCCCAACCCAAATTCCTGCACCCTCACTTCCACAAGCCTTTGGCTTGCTTAGTACCCCAACACTGCCCGGCCTGGAGCCCCCTCCCCGAGCCAGTGTCCCCTTCTCCACCTCCTCCTGCATTCAGATTTCCTCCCAGAGCTTGCACCTCTCACCCCTTCCCACACCCAAATCCCTCATTCCCACCCCAGAGACTACACATCCTGTCTCAACCCAGCGAGGGTCCGGCTAGACTGCAGGAGTTTTTCAGGATTCTGGAGATATCCCAGAAAAACTCTTCTGCATCCAGGGTTGCATTTGTTCTTCCGCTTTTTTTAGTGGAACAGCAAACATGCTTTTTGGTCACCCCTATATTCCTCTTTCCACAAGGAATAAGGGGGCTTCCAAAAGAAGGGGTTTTTTTTCTGACATTTGGTCCAGTCTAGACAGGCCAAATGTTGGAAAAACCTCTTCCTACAGAAGAATTTTTTTATAAAAAAAGCAGCAGTATAAGGACTGGGGATAGCAAGTGATGGAGAGGAGGAGAATAGAGAGGGCGGGGCTTCAAGGAAGGGGTGGGGCGTCAAGGAAGGGGCAGGGCTTTAAGGAAGGGATAGGGCAGTAGATCTTGGCTTGGTTTGTCATTTAAAAAGTGATCTTGGGTGTAAGAAGGTTGGAGACCACTGGTCTAGACAGTACTTGGTCCTGCCATGAGGGCAGGGGGCTGGACTCGATGACCTCTTGAGATCCCTTCCAGTCCTAGTATTCTATGATTCTATGATAAACCTCTGCCTGGAACAATCCACAAAGAGGTCTACTTTCTGGACACTACAGTACAAATAAATGATGGCCACATAAACAACACTCTATACCGGAAATCTACTGACCACTGTTCTTACCTACATGCCTCTAGCTTCCATCCAGGACACATCACATGATCGACTGTCTATACCAAGCCCTAAGATCAGGGATGGGTAAATTCTGGCCCGCAGGCTGGATCCGGTCCATAGGATCAACTTCTGGTGGGCCCCACCTCCAAGTTTACCTGTGCCTCCACAAGTATTGGACGATCACAGCTCTCAATGCCTCAACGGTAGCACACATAAACCTGTTGGGGAAAATTTTAACCTTCCTGGTCACTCAATCATGGATTTGAAAGTAGCCATTCTACAAAGGAATGCATCTTGAATTTTGTATGTTTCCACAGAGGTTTCCCACCCAAGGAATTCTATACAAGACAAGGAAAATAAAAAAAATATTGTCTTCAGCTGGTTTTGTAGACTGCCTCCCCATTCCAAAAAGAGAATTGAAAACACTTGGAAACAGAAGGACTGTTAATGACAGGGTGACAGGGTACTGCTGGGCCCAAGTCAGAAAGCGCATCAGTGGTCTGAGAACTTTACCTGGAATAAGGTGAGAAATTATGGCTGTGAAGGCTAGGACTATAACAGAGTTTAAAGAGAAGCTAGATAATTTCATGGAGGTTAGGTACATAAAAGGCTATTAGCCAGGGGTGTCCCTGGCCTCTGTTTGTCAGAGGCTGGAGATGGATGGCACGAGACAAATCGCTTGATCATTGTCTTCGGTCCACCCTCTCTGGGGCACCTGGTGCTGGCCACTGTCGGCAGACAGGATACTGGGCTAGATGGACCTTTGGTCTGACCCAGTACGGCCGTTCTTATGTTCTTATGTTCTAAGAAGGTGAGAAATTATGATTTGTAATGAGTTCTCTTGGGGTACAGCTACACCAGTGGTTGGCTACACCAGTGGTCACCAACCAATAGATCGGGATCTACTGGTAGATCTTGGAGCCTCTGGCAGGTGATCCTGACTGGTTTGGCCAAGAGGCTATTATTAAGTGCCAGCACGTCAGCTGCCCCTCCCCCCACTGCTGTGCATCTCTTGCCCTTTGCCTTAGAGCTGTCCCTTCAGGAACCTCCTGCTCACTGTGCAGGGCAGGGGAGGAAGAGGAGGGTGCTGATGTCAAGGTGCCTCCTCTTCCACTTTATATCCTGTCTCCACAGAGCAGAGATGAGACACAATAGGACTTGGGAGGGAGTTTGCTGGCTGCTTTTGGGAGTGATGCAGGGCCAGGGCAGGGGTGAGCCTGCCTTAGCCCCACTGCTCCACCACCCAGGAGCCACCTGAGGTAAACAGTGCCCATCTGGAGCCCACATCCCAAAACCCCACCCCAATCATAAACCCCCTCTGACACCCCTACCACCTCTGCATCCAAATGCCCTCCCAGAACCTGCACCTAGAACCCCCTCTGACACTCCAACTGCCTGCAGCTCAGAACCCCTCTCACACTCCAAATCCCTTAATCCAAGGCCAGAGCCTGTATCCCAGGACCTTCTGTCCCAGCCTTATGAAAGGGAGGGAGGATGGAGTGAGCAGGGGCAGGACCCTGGAGAAAGGGCACAAAGGAGGCGGGGCAAGGGAATTTGGGTTTCAGGTAGATCTTAGATTGCACTTAAATTCAAAAAGTGATCTCAAGCATAAAAAGGTTGGAGACCACTGAGCTACACTGTGGAGCTATTTTGAGATACCAGAAGTATCCCGAAATAGCTATTCCACATCTATTGAAGCAGCTGTTATTTCAAAATAGATTTCAAAATAACAGGCAGCTTATTCTGACGTCCTGGTAACCCAAATTCCATAAGGGTTAAGGGGCACTCCGAAATAGCAAGTTATTTCAAAATTTGGCACTGTGTAGACAGCGCTAAATTACAAAATAAGCTATTTTGAAATACACTCAAAAGAAGCTATGCAATTTGCTTAGGGCAAATTGTGTAGCTTATTTCAACCTAAGAGTGCTGTGTAGATGCACCCTTGGTGTATTAAGCTTAGCTTGTGTGTTTTTGTTTTATTTTGTTTAGTAACCTACATTGTTCTGTCTACTACCTCTTATGACCACTTAAACCCCACCTTTTCTACTTAATAAAATCACTTTTGTTTATTAATAAACCCAGTGTAAATTGTTATCTGGGAGGGGAGGGGGAAACAACTGTGCATCTTTCTCTGTCATTGATTAAGGCAACAAACATTTTTATTATACAGAGTAAGACGGATTTACCTGGGGTTCTGGTCCCATGGGGGCTGGGCACCTGGGGCTGTGGCAAGTCCCTGTGACTGAGCCTTCCCAGAGTTGAGCTGATCCAAATGTCTGTATTACTGTGCTGTGGACTGTGACCCCAATTCTGTACCAACGCTGGAGGAGATCAGAGGATATGGCTCAGCAGCACAGGGTGGTGGGGGTGCCCTAAAGGACAGGTTGGCAGACTCAGTGGTATTTCAGCACATCACATGACCAAACCCATCACAGAGTCATCAATAGCAAGCAAAGCACAGTGCTGTTGGACTCAGAATCTGACATGCCACATCTCTGGCCTATTATCAAATATCATGTCACTCCTTAACCTTAGCTTATCCCAATTGCTTTAACTCCTTGAGGCTCTCACTAAAAGCCTGTTTCCTAATCTTTAACCATTCTTGTGATTCTTCCCTGAAATCTCTTCAATTTATCATCATCCTTCTTGAGTTGTGGGCACCAAACTGGGACACAGTATTCTAGCAGTGGTCACACCAGTGCCAAGTGCAGAGATACAGCCACCCCTCGACTCAATATTCCCCTTTTATATATCCATGGATTGCACCAGGGCAGTAGTCCCCAACGCAGTGCCTGTGGGCGCCATGGCATTAATGTGCGCCCGCGGAATCATCTGGGCCGGCCCCGCCCCTGGCGCGCGGCACATGCGCAGTGCCGGCCCGGGCACATGGGCAGCCCCTGCCCCCGGGCACGTGGCGCATGCGTGGCCCCACCCCCCGGATGCACGGCGCATGAGCAACCCCGCCCCTGGACACCCGGCGCATGAGCGGCCCCGCCCCTGGGCGCCCGGCAGCCCCGAAAGGTTGGGAACCACTGCACTAGGGCTTTTGGCCACAGTGTCACCCTGGGAGCTCATGGTCAGTTGATTATTAGCCACAACAGCCAAAACTTTTCCAGTGGCACTGCTTCCCAAGACTGAGCCCCTATCAGGTGAGTATCTGTATCCCTAGATGTACATAGCTGTATTAATACACACATTGTTTGTTTGTACCCAGATTGCTCAGTATCATTATGTAACCATTTTTTGTGTTATGTGGAACTTTAACAGTGATGATTTCATCTTTCCTTCTAAGTCACTGATAAATGTTAAATGATGGAGAGCCAAGAACCGATCTTTGAGGGACCCCACTGGGCACACACCCACTTGATGATTCTTTGTTTACAGTTACCAGTTAATGAGCTGTCAGTTTGCCAGCTTTTCATCCTGCTTATATGGGCTATATTAAGTTTATTGTTGTTCAAGTTCTTTAATCAACGTCATGTGGAACAGTCAAATGCCTTTACAGAAGTATATTCCATAGGCAATGTTACCTTTTCAACCAAACGTGCACGCTCATCGAAAAAAGATATTGAAATAGTCTGGCAGGATCTCGTTTCCATAAACCCACACTGGTTGGCATTAATTATATTACCCTCCTTCAATGCGTTTATCAGTGAAGTATCAGCCACTTCATTATCTTGCCTGGGGCCAATGTCAGGCTAGCACACCTATAATTAATCACGTCCTCCTACAGCAAAAGCCTGTTTGTCCAACACTTCACCAACCAGCAAGCTGAATAAACTGGCATTTCTGATCTCCAGAGACAATCCATTTTATAGTGTGGGTGGTGCAGGGCTGGCAGGGGGGTGAGTCATGCAAGGGGCTGCGGGTCGCACTCTAGGAGGGCGTTTGAGTCTGGGCGGGGTTGGTGCAGAGGCTGGGGTGTGGAAGGAGCTTGATGTGCTGAAGGGGGAATGCTCCCTTCTGGTGGTTCCTGCAAGTAGCTCCCTGTCCCTGCTGTTGCTGGCAGATGTGTGGCCAGGTGGCTCTGCAGGCTGCCTCCATCCCCCCTCTCCAAATGCTTACACAGTGGCTCCCAGCCAGTTAGCGGGAACTGCAGCCAATGAGAGCTATGTGGGGCAGTGCCGGCAGGAGAGGCAGCGTACGTGCTTGTAGCAGACAGAGCCACCCGTCTGTGCCACCACTAGGAGCAGCAGGGATGGGGAGCTGCTTATGGGGATGGCTTGAGGTGAGCTCCCATACCTAACCCCCTGCTGGATCCAAGACCACTCCCAGAGTCTGTGACCCACAGCCCGTCCCACACTCCTGCCCCCCACTTCAAACCCTTCCCTCTTCATTAACCAGCATTTTTAATTTACTGGCATCCCCCATTTCCTCAGCATGTCAGATAAAAGGGCCTTTTGCTGTATTTACATTTAAAAATATTAGCACAGCATTAGTCTTCTTCAGTCTGCTGGAAATTGCAAGTTGGAAGACTTATTGAGAATCCAGTTAGGCCCTCAGCCAGCTCTTTTAAAACTCTTGGATGCAAGTATCTAGACCTGATTATTTTAAAATGGTTGTCTTTATCAGCTGCTACTTAACATCTTCCTGAGCTTATGGAATGCAAAGAATATTGTCATCATGTAATATGACTACGTCGGTTTTTCCAAACACAGAACAAAAATATTTATATAACACTCTTTTTTGCTTTTTCTGCATTATTATTGATAATTTTACCATTATATTTAATAATTACTGAATAACAGTGTTATTCTTATTAATCTTTTTGTACATAATAAACTTTTTTTAAAAACTCCTTATTGTCCTTTACTCTGCTGGCCACAAGTCCTCTCATGGATTTCTCCCAGTGTTTCTGGGAGATTTGGATTTGCTTCCCTTATCCATATTTACACTCCCTAGTTTCTGGTTTATATTCATTACTATCAACAGCCTCTTCCTTTTGTTTTTTATATTATATATGATTTTGTCGAGATGCCTTCACTTTCCCACTAAGCCAAGTCAGATTTTTAACCAATACTGCCTTCTTCCTTAATTGTGGCTTTTTTGGGCATCTACTCAAGTGTTGTTAAACAGTTCCTGGTTATCAGCCACATTTTTCTGATTAACTTCTTCTTCCCAGCTGATTTGGCTCATAATTGTTTTCAGCTTTGAACTCCTGGGAGTGTTAACAGAACACACTTGTCCCTAGGCAATATTTAGATAGCCTTGCTGGCTGGGAGTAGGAAGAAGTGTGGCTCCAGGTGTCAGGAATCAAGGCCTGCAGCAAAGCCAATCTGGAAGCAAGCCCTGCAGCAGAACCAGTCTGCCTATAGCTGGTGTGTAGTAGGCTGACTGATGGGCTACTTGCCCTCGGACTGGCTGGAAGAGTCACCAGAGCAGCTCTTACGCCCACAGCATCAGTTTAGTGGCTATGCAAAGCAGTTGCCCATGTCTGTGATGGTCCCTGCTCCTGCCTTAGAGCTCCTGCTTTACCCCTGCCTTTCCTCACTTCAGACAACCCAGTCCTGCTTCCTGGCCTTTGGCGCTCGGCACTGTCATCATGTGTCCAACTCTGGTTCTTGATGCCTGACTGCTGACTCCAGCTCTGATCCTGGGCTTCAATTCCTCACTTGTGACTTCTGATCTAACCACTAGGCATGACCACCCATGTCCCAGTAGCTGACACCTTGGGACATCTGTTGGGGCTTTAGAGTGAACTATGCCTACAGCGAGGGAGATGAGCTTCCTGCTGGGCCACCACAGTCCGAGGGCTTGCGGTGAGCTCCCATACCCTTCCAGCATCCCTAACCCCTTGCTGGACCCAAGACTGCAAGAGACTCAGTTCACAGCCAGTAGCTGCCCACTCCACTGCTGTTACAAGCCAGGGGGAGGTGTAATCCAGACTAGGGAGGGTTTTGTCACTGTAGCCCTGGGCAGCTCTGAATGCTTTGCTTTGGTAGCTCCCAAGCTGGGATGCTCCCCATACCCGTGCAGGTGACACCCTGAGGCTATGTCTGTAGATGTGTGTAGACGTGTGTAGACAGCAGAGCTATTTCAGGATACCAGAGGCATTCCGCGTCTTAAGAGCAAGCCCCTTATTTCGAAATATAACAGGCTCACTGTTCCGATGTCCCTGTAAACCTCACGGCACGAGGGATAAGGGACATTTCGGAACAGGGCCTTATTTCAAAATAACATCAAAATAGGCTACATAATTTGCTTCAGGGTAAGGGTGCTGTGTAGACCTCACCCTGAGTGTCAGTGTGTTGGGCAGCCCTGATTCAGCAGCTTGGAACCCAGCACAGATCTTAGGGTTCCACTGAACCTCTCCACCATCCCACTTGTCTCCAGCAACAGGGGGCAGCTTTTAGTCGTTTCACCCCCACACACACAACTTCTGAAACACACTGAATAGCGGAGGCATGACACTACTCACCCTCAGATAAAATCTCTTGAGGGAAACCCACTCTGCCAAAAAGAGTGAAAAGGGCTTTTGGCTACAGAATCAGCCTCAGGGTGCAATCTACCTGAAGGGGGCACAACCCATCACCCCCTAGATACATGGCTTTCCCCTTTGGGAAGGGTGTGGCATAGGGCCCAAAATGTCCATTACTGGTCTATAAAATGCCTCTTGTGTCACTGGCAAGGGGTGAAGAGGAACCTTTTGGGTCCCTGCAGGTCTTTCTTTTACAGCCTAATTCACAAGCCCTGCAATAACCTCCCCAATCGTTCAGTAATCCGGGGTGCGGGCTCGAAGCCATTTGTGTTGCTTGCTGCTGATGCCACCCACTGGATGGGTTACATCAGGCCAGGGTTGAACATTTATGGTGAAATCTGGGGCTGCTGAAATCACCTTGCCAGTTGCTGAAACCCCTGAAAGCATGTAATATACTGTCAGGCTCTGGGACCCAAAGCATTGAACCAGGGATACCCATAAGAACATAAGAACAACCATACTAGGTCAGACCAAAGGTCCATCTATTCCTGTATCCTGTCTTCTAACAGTGCCCAGACTACTGCACTAGGCAGCACAGTATGGGGAAGAGGTGGGCAACCCTTGGTGGAGAAAGAACGGGTTAAGAACTATTTAGAAAAGCTGGACAGACACAAATCCATGGGGCCGGATCTAATACATCCAAGGGTGCTATGGGAATTAGCTGATGTGATTGCAGAGCCATTGGCCATTATCTTTGAAAATTCGTGGTGACTGGGCAACGTCCTGGACACTTGGAAAAGGGCAAATGTAGTGTCCATCTTTAGAAAAGGGACGAAGGAGAATCCGGGGAACCACAGACTGGTCAGCCTCACCTCAGCCGCGGAAAGATCATGAAGGAAATCCATTTTGAAGCACATGGAAGAGAAGAAAGTGATCAGGAATAGTCAGCATGGATTCACCACATAGCTGACCAACCTGATTAGCTTCTATGATGAGGTAACTGGCTCTGTGGACATGGGGAAGGCAGTGGACGTGATATACCTTGACTTTAGCAAAACTTTTGATACGGTCTCCCACATTATTCTTGCCAGCCAGTTACGGAAATATGGATTGGCTAAATGGACTGTAAGGTGGAAAGAAAGCTGGCTAGATTGTCAGGCTCAACAGGTAGTGATCAATGGCTCCATGTCCGGTTGGCAGCCAGCCAGTATCAAGCGGAGCGCCCCAATGATCAGTTCTAGTGTCGGTTTTGTTCATCATTTTTATCAATAACCTGGATGAGGGGATGGATTGCACCCACACCATGTTTACGGATGACACTAAACTAGGGGGAGAGGTAGATATGTTGGAGGGCAGGAATAGGGTCCAGAGTGCCCTAGACATATTGGAGGATGGCACCAAAAGAAATCTGATGAGGTTCAGCAAGGACAAGTGCAGAGTCCCGCACTTGGGACAGAAGAATCCCAAGCATTGTCACAGGCTGGGGACCAACTGGCTAAGTAGCAGTTCATCAGGAAAGAACCTGGGGATTACAGTGATGAGAAGCTGGATATGAGCCAACAGTGTGCTCTGGTAGCCAAGAACGCTCATGGCATATTGGGGTGCATTAGGAGGAGCACTGCCAGCAGATCTAGAAAAGTGATTATTCTTCTTTATTCGGCACTGGTGAGGCCACATCTGGAGTATTGCAACCAATTCTGGGGCCTCCATTATAGAAAGGGTTAGGGTTAGGGAAAGTCCAGTGGAGGGCAACAAAAATAGGTGGCTGGAGAACATAATTCATAAGGACAGGCTGAGGGATTTGGGCTTATTTAGTCTACAGAAGAGAAGAGTGGGGGGGATTTGATAGCAGCCTTTAACTAACTGAAGGTGGGTGCCAAAGTAGATGGAGAGAGGCTGTTCTCAGTGGTGACGGACGGCAGACCAAGGAGCAATGGTCTCAAGTTGCAGTGGGGGAGGTCTAGGTTGGATATTAGGAAAGACTATTTCACTAGGAGGGGGGTGAAGCACTGGAATGGGTTACCTAGGGAGGTGGTGGAATCTCCATCTCTAGAGGTTTTTAAATCTCGGTTTGACAAAGCCCTGGCTGGGTTGATTTAGTTGGGGTTGGTCCTGCCTTGGGCAGGGGGCTGGACTTGATGACCTCCTCCGGTCTCTTCCAGCCCTGGGATTCTATGATTCTGTGACTCTCAACAAGCTTTTCTCCGGTTTGTACTGGAGCTCTGAGCACTCAGACTGCTCTTACATACAGTGCAGCTCCTCCACCTTTTCTCCCCCGCCAGTCCTTCCATAGCCATCCATGACCGTGCTCCAGTCAGGGCCGGCTTTAGGAAGTGCGGGGCCCAATTTGAAGAATTTCGACAGGGCCCCGCAGCAATTTTGGTTGAGCAAAAAAAAGAAAAGAAAAGCCCGGAGGTAGCTAACATTTCCCTAAACCCCACCCCCCCGCCTCCCGCGGTGCAGGGAAACCCTGCGCTCAGCTCACACCTCCTGCAGCGCCGCACTCCTCCTCCAGGGCCGACGTCCCCTCCCGCAGCACGCCCGGCACACTTCCGGGTTCAGGGTGCAGGGCCCCTTTAGGCATGGGGCCCGATTCAGGGAAATCGGACGAATCGGCCTAAGGCCAGCCCTGGCTCCAGTCATGTGAATTACTCCACCAAGTCTCCGATATTCCAGTCACATCATAGTTCTTTGACTGTGCAGGACTTCCAATTCTTCCTGCTTGTTCCCTGGGCTTCTTGCATTCGTATACAGACACCTAAGATATCTAGCCAATTGCCCTACTTTCCCTGTTGCACCCTCCTCTGTGTGCTTCCTCCTGGGATTCCGGTGACAGGTCCCCACCCACCAGAGAACTTAGCTTTTTGCAGAGCAGACACTGCAGCTCAGAAGGAGCCCTGATTGGGACACTCCCTGATTGATCCCTCCCCTGCATCTGCAGCTGTTGCATCCTGCCCATCCAGTCCCTGTGTCCCAGGCCTGGAGAGGGAGGCACTGACTGAAGGTTTGTACCAGCCACCTTGCCAGTATGACAGGCAGCACCACTGTCCCTCACCTCCACTCAGTATCCCTGCCACAGGCACCTCACAACACCTCACCTGTACCCCCACTCCACGTATCCCTACTGCCTCCCCCTTCAGCAGCATCCTCTTTTTGGGAACCTGAAATATTCTCTGACCTGTGGAGACTGCAGCCTTCAATAGAAAGAGACAATGTCTTGGTTAGTACTTCAAAGCATTTCCCCTTTCTTGACATTATCTCTTCAGTCTTGACTTGGTTCAGCTGGAATAACTGTTGAAGAATTGAGGCTGTTCACAGTAGTGATGGATGGCAGAACAAGGAGCAATGGTCTCAAGTTACAGTGTGAGAGGTCTACACTGGACATTAGGAAAAACGATTTCACTGGGAGGGTGGTGAAGCAGTGGTATGGGTTCCCTAGGGAGTGGGTGGAATCTCCATCCATAGAAGTTTTTCAGTCCTGGCTTGACAAAGCCTTGGCTGGGATTATTTATTTGGGGTTGGTCCTGCTTTGGGTAGGGGGTTGGATTTGATGACCTCCTGAGATCTCTTCCAGCCCTGGGGTTCTATGATTTTAGGTGCCCCAGAAGGAATGAACAGAACAGGGAATCATCAAGTGAACCAGCCCTGACAAAGAGGCCAGGGACACCGTCCCTGCCTATGCAGGTTCATAGCCATCGACGGACCCATCCTCCATGAGTTTATCTGGTTCTTGTTTGCACCCTGTTAAAGTCCTGGCCTTCACAACATCCTCTCCACTGTTTGAAGAAATATTCCTTTGTTTGTTTTAAATCTGCTAGCTATTAATTTCATGTGGTGACCTAGCTAAATAACTAGACAAAGTACAAGATACATTCATGGAGGTTAGGTCCATCGATACTTATTAACTAGGATGGGTGGGGATGGTGTCCCTGGCTTCTGTTTGTCAGAAGCTGGGAAGAGGTGACCGGGGTGGGATCACTTGATGATTCCCTGTTCCGTTCACTCCCTCTGGGGCACCTGGCATTGGCCACTGTGGGCAGTCAGGATACTGGGCTAGATGGACCTTTGGTCTGACCCAGTATGGCTGTTCTTATGTTCTTATGTTTGACCCCCAGTTCTTGTGTATTGGGAGGGAGTAAATAGCTTTTCCTTATTTAGATTCTCCACACCAGTCATGATTTTACAGACCTCCATCATATCCCCCTTCAGTTGCCTCTTTTGCAGTATGTGGACATAGAGGCTATGTCTAAACTACACCCCTCTGTCAGCAGAGGGATGTAAATTAGATGTATTGAAAGTGCAAATGAAGCGGGGATTTAAATATCCCGCGCTTAATTTGCATAATGGTGGCCGCCGCTTTTTTTCGAAACGGGGCATTTTTTGTACTCCTCAAGGATCTTTCGAAATGGGGCATTTCTGTTGAAAATGCTCCGTCTTAACTGCCGTTTTTTTCAAAAAGCCCCATTTCAAAAAAAAGCAGCGGCCGTCATTATGCAAATGAAGTGCGGGATATTTAAATCCCACCTTCATTTGCACTTTCAATACGTCTAATTTACATCCCTCTGCCAACAGAGGGGTGAAGTTTAGACGTAGCCAGAGTGCAGGTTTGTTGCTGACTGTGGGCGTCCTAGGAGGAGGACTACAGTAGCAAGGCGTGGTAAGGCACTCCAGAGTGCTATGACACCCACATAGCAGACACCGGATAAAGTATCAGTAGCAAAATAGTTTTGTGTTGGTATCTGGACGGGGCTGCAATCAGGAGCAGAGCTGGGTGGCATTTCCTGCCTGGGCATCTGTTGCCTTTGCCCCCTCAACAATCCTCCATACCCCCTAGCGGGGTGTGCTCCACAGCGTGGGGGCCTCTGCTTTAGGAGATCTGTGGAGGGGTGGGTAGGAATGGGTTGTGTCTGAGTCACTGGTTTTAGGTCTGAAGCTTCAGAAATTGGGTGTGGTGCTTTTGGGTATGCTCAGTAGGTTCCCTGTAGGTCAGTGTCAGAGGTCCCTGTGCCATGGGGTGTGCCCCCCAGCTGGGAATGGAGGCTCATCCAGGGAGGTGCAGCTGGGGCCTGGGCCAGCCCCCACAGGGAGGGGTATGGGAAGCGAATGCCTCCCAACTTTGCTCCTGGCCCCACACTTGGGGCCCTGGCTGCCTGCCCCATGCCTATGCTCACCTGCAGCTGTAGTCCCAGCCTCAGCCCTCTTACCCCTCTCTGCAGCCCAGCTTACAGCTCCAGGTCCTGGGGTGGGAGGGTGCAAGGTAAAGAGTTTAGGGAGCCCTGCTATAGGAGGGCTCAGACTGAGGGTGAGCAGCTGCTCTACAAATGGCCACGTCATGTGCCCTGTGTGGGCTGGGTGCGGGAGAAGCTGCCCCAGGAGCAGAAAGCAGACCCTCACTTGGGAGCATTTTGAAGCAAGTTAATGATATTGGTAACCCTCCAACAGGCTTGGGGCATGTAGCTAGAAAGGGAGGAGCGCTCAGAGCACTGAGGAGGCCCCTGGCTTTTGCTTCAGCTTCACAAAATGATTTGCCAAAGCAGAGTATAAGGAAGCGCCAGAGCTCCAGTCAGTCTGCTGCGGCGTACCAGACACAGCAAGCGAAAGCGCACCAGTCAGTCTGTTGCGGCCGTAATAAGCACGGCAAGTGACAGTATGCCAGTCAGTCTGCTGCGGCGGTACCAGGCACAGCAGGTGACAGTGTGCCAGTCAGAGCTGGGTGCCATGTAGGCAGGCCAGGCACTGCAAGCAACAGCACATCAGTGAGTCTGCTGCGGCGGTACCAGGCACAGCAAGCAATAGCGTGCCAGTCAGAGCTGGGTGTTACGTAGGTGGGGTGTGTGTGTGTGCGTGTGTGTGTGTAAAAGAAGCTCCACTCTCCTAGGCTGGCTGAGCTCTGACCCCACACTTGTGGGGCTGCCCGCTGTGTGGATGCTCTGTGCCAGACCTTGCAAGTGCTGTCCTGGCTCTGACAGCCTCTTTTCCCTGCCTGAAGAAATCACCCTAGAGGCAGGTGTGATTCTAGGGGCTCCTGAGATGCTTGGGGACCGGAGGGCCTTGTCCTAGGATCTCTGGAGAGAGCTTGAGAGCAGTCATGGGTTGGGGTTATGGTGGCTGCACCCTGTCCTGCCTGCCCTGGTCCTGCTGGCCGCTGCTGCCAGCCTGGCTGATAAACTCCGATAACCCTCGGACTATGGTGGCCCAGCAGGAAGCAGTATGCGCTGATGAGTGATGAGGGCCAGGTGTGAGCTGGCAGCAGCCATGTCATGGGGAGCTCTGCTTTGGAAGGGAGGTGGATGGGTGTGACTCTGCCTGGGATGCTCCGTGGGATCATATGGCTGCCTGTGAGTATGTGAGTGCAGATCTCTCTGTGTTGAGGGGAGTGTCAGTGTGTGCAGGCATGTGTGTGTGGTGTTCATGTTCAAGCCCTGTTTGCTAGGTGTGTATATGCACAGACACAGTTGTGTGACAGAAGGATATATATGCCGGGGTGTGTGTGAGAGAGAGGTGTGTGAAGGGTGTGTGCAGGCAGGCATACATGTGGTGAGACCTCGTCCATGAGTGTGAATGCAGAAAGCTTGTTTACAACTGTGTGTGGACACATGGAGGATGGAAACAGTGGATTTATGTGCGGGGGTGTGAGCACAGGTAGGGACATGGGATGTCAGCTCAGACTGGGACCCCCTGCAGTGACCAGAATCAGCTGGTTCACTGGAAGGTGGGGATTATGGGAACTATGCTCCAGATAAGTTCCTGCGATCAGCCCATGCCCTGAAGCAGGAGGATTCTAGTCTTCCCACAGCTCCTAGATCCTCTTTTAATATTTCCCATTCTAATGCTGGATGCTGTCATTGTTCATGTAAATGTCAAATCCTGCTGAATCTTGCTGCCCTTTTGGCCTCAAAGACATCCCGTGGCAGTGAACTGCAAAGTCAAAATGTGTAATGTGCGAGGGGAACATCTCCTTTGGTCAACTTTGAATTTGCAGCCTTTCACTTTAATTGACCATCCCTTGTTCCTGTGTATGAGCTGAGAATAGAAGCTGTTTCTCCAGGCAAGTCATTATTTCATATATTTTATCTTGTTCATACACATATTTACTATGGTAGTACCTAAGATCCAGCCAAGAGTGACATCCCATTGTCCTGGGCACTGCACAGTTACAGGGTAGCATCTTCTCTGGCTGAACCAGGAACTCTGGGGGGGAGGTTCCATGGCTTGTGTCAGACGGGATGATCACAGTGGGCCTTCGTGGCCTCGCAATCTCTGAACCCAAGGGTATATCTAGACTGCACCCCTCTGCCGGCAGAGGGATGCAGATTAGGCTGGGCGAAATTGCTAATGAAGCGGGGATTTAAATATCCTGCGCTTCATTAGCATAAAAATGGTTGCCACTTTTGTTCGGCACGGAGCTTTGTCAGAGAAAAGCGGCAGTCTAGACACTGATCTATCGCTGAAGAAAGCCTTTTCCGATAAATCCTGTATACCTCGTTTTACAAGGCATAAGGGATCTATCGGAAAAGGCTTTCTTTAGTGATAGATCAGCGTCTAGACTGCCACTTTTCTCCGACAAATCTCCGTGCTGAAAAAAAGCGGCAGCCATTTTTATGCTAATGAAGCGCGGGATATTTAAATCCCCGCTTCATTAGCAATTTTGCCCAGCCTAATCTGCATCCCTCTGCCGGCAGAGGGGTGCAGTCTAGACACACCCAAACAGAGCTGATCATCTAGAGCAGCAAGACACAGGATGGGACACGGGGTGCAACAAACTATCAGGATGAGCAATGTGGCGGCAGCAAAGAGCACATTAGTTCCATGTTGGGGGTGGGGTTTACCCCAATTGGGCCCAAACTTGGGGTGTTATGGGATGTTTTCCTTTGGAGGAGAAACCAGTGATGGAGTCAGGTGGTGTGATCCTGTAAGGAATGTATAAAGAATGTACAAAACTCCTTTTCCTCCGGCAGAGGAGGAATGAAATAATAGGAGACAGTTCCCCGCTCACTTGTGTCTCAGGCTATGTCTACGCTACAAGTTTTTGCAGCAGAAAGTATGCTAATGACGGACTCATTAGCATGAGTCGTGATGTCATTAGCATATTTTCTGCCGATGATTTTTGTGCAAGGGGTTTTTGCGCAAAAAGAAACAGTGTCGCCGCTTCCATTTTGTGCAAAAAAACCCTTTTGCGCAAGATCCTTATGCCTCTCTGGCAAAAAGTGCCTACTCTGCTTCTTTTTGCACAAAACCCCCTTGTAGTGTAGATAAAGCCTCTCTACGATAAAAGTCCCCAATTTTTTCATTCTCGCTGCATATGGAAGTTTTTCTATCTTGAGTGACGCTTATCACCTGGTGCTGACCCTGCTTCTGATTAACCCTGTCTGAGAAGGGCAGGGCCGTGACAAGGGCAGGGCAAGTGGGGCGCACACCCCAGGCACATCATAAGCAGGGGCGCAAAGATTCAATAAGTAAAACTAATAAGCTGCCAAAGTAAAGAGCATGATGCATGCTAACCTACAGAGAGGCGGCACATAATTAATATTTTGCTCTGGGAGAAAAAAATACCTACTTACGGCACTGGAGAAGGGGTGACCAGAACCGTATACAGGTCTGGGTGAGGGCGTCCCATTGATTTACATAGCAGCATGGTTATATCTCCTGCATTGTGCTCCCCATTTCCCTCTGCATCCTAACATCTTGTCTGGTTTGCTGACCATGGCTACACCTTGAACAGAGCTCCATGGAGCTGTCCGCAGCGATGGCCAAGTTCTTGTGCTGTTTACTACAGTAGATTGAAACCAAGGCCGGTTTATGAACAGTTTAAGTTACTGTTTCCAATGTGCATTACTTTGCATTTGTCAACACTGACTTTTATCTGCTGTTGATTTGCCCTTTGTCCAAGCCCTCCTGACACTCTTCCCTGTACTTGTCCCACACCAGTAATTCTGTAACATTGCAAATATTGCTCCTCCCTTTGTCCTAGTCATTAATAGATACCATGAATACCCTGGGATGCCACACAGAGACTTGATCCCCTGAGGTTCATCTGTGAACACAAATTCACAGTATGTTTCAACACTGATTTCTGTCTTTAAGGGCTTGTATTCACCTACCCCAAGTTTGATGATCCAGGTATTAATCTCCCTGGATTCGATTTAGCGCAGGGGTGGGCAATAATTTTGGAAGAGGGGGTCACTTCACAAATTTTGAAAGTGGCTGCGGGCCGACCCAGAAGAGGCAAGGTCTCGGATGGAAGGGTCGGGGTTGAGACCTACTCAGCTGGGAGCTTTGGTTGGCCTGTGATCCCTGACTCCAATGGAAGGGACCTAGAGCAGATGGGAGGGAGCTGAGGGCTAGCCTCCTCCCAAAGTTGTCTGGGGTGGAGGCTTAGATTTCACATAACATGGCTGGGAGCTCCTGGCCCCACTGATAACCTGTTGCCTGGCAGCCCCCCGGCATGCACAAGACCTTTGAATAGAAGCAGTTGAAAGGGCTTGTCAGGGCTGGTCCGAGCCATTCGCGCACCCCGGGCCCTGGGAGCGCAGCGCTGCCCCCAGGAGTGCGACGCATGCGCGGCTCCGCCCCCGGGCGCGTGGCGTCCCCCGCCCCCGGGCACCCAGAGCATGTGCGGCCCTGCCCCCGGGCGCGTGGTATCCCCCGCCCCCGGGCACCCAGAGCATGCGCGGCCCCGCCCCCGGGCGCGTGGCATCCCCCACCCCCGGGCACCCAGAGCATGCGCGGTCCCGCCCCCGAGCGCCCAGAGCATGCGCGGCCCCGCGCTCCCCAGGCACGCGGCGCATGCATGGCCCCGCCCCGGGTGCGCGGCGCATGCGTAGCGCCACCCCACGTGCGCGGAGCATGCACAGTGCCGCCCCCACCCGGCCCGGCAGCCCTGTGTGGTGCGCTCTACAATGGGGCGCCCTGGGTGGTTGCCTGGTTGGCCCGCACCTTGGGCCGGCTCTGGGGCTTGTGTCTCCCAGGCAACGGGTCAGTGGGACCAAGAGCTGCGCAAGCCCTTTAAATAGAAGCAGTTGAAAGGGCTCATGTGTCTCCAGCTCCCAGGCAATGTGCTAGGGCAGGAGTCAGCAGCCTTTCAGAGGTGGAGTGTCAAGATTTGACTTATTCACCTCTATGTATGGGTCCCAGTGCTGGTGACACTTTTTAAAGTCAGTAATAGTCCTACTTACAGCAACTTTATTAATAAATACATTAAGATGCAGATCTTACCTTTTAGTGCAGGGGTCGGCAACCTTTCAGAAGTGGTGTACTCAGATTTAACATATTCACAGATCCATGTTTTGGGGGAAGAAGGGGGGAGGAGAGGAAAAGCTGGCTACGATGACCTTAATTTCTGAATCAGCTACAGCTAGTGAGAATGGTTTAATTTAAATGATGAAACAGATTAAGCTTTTTAACTTTCTCATGTTAGTTTAGCAAACTTCATTTTAAATAAAGTAAAACATTATGTCCAACACAAAAGGTTTTCTTTATTTATGGCAGGGGTGGGGAACTATTTTTGGGTCGGGGGTGTGACGGACCGAGCCGGGTCTGGGCACAGCTGAGGGCGTCCACTCAGGGCAAATTGCTCAAAACTCGGGGCTCCTTACGGCCCCAGACTGGAGACCTTCCAAACAGGTCACAAACCAGCCACACCGAACGCTTCAGCTGCCAATCTGGCCAGCCAGAAGCCTCACGAGCAAAACCCCTCTGACACCCTAGCTCTTCCTGTGCCGCAATCAGCCCCGAGCCTGCACACAGGTGAGGGGTTTTAGAACCCAATCTCACCTACCCCGAACGGGTTCTTCCGGTCCCAAGAAACCAGCCACAGGTCCCAATCAATTTACCCTCTGGATCTTACCCACAAGATCACGCTGAGCCAATCCTTTAGAATCTAAAATCTAAAAGTTTATTACTAAAAGAAAGAAAAGCATGAGAGTAAGGTTGTTAAGGAGAATACATTACATGCATCGAATCACCAAGTTCTCAATGCAGGCTCTTAGCAGAGATGTTATAAACTGCTATCATAAAAGTCTCTGATGTACATCCTATGTCAGGATGGGTCCACGGTTCTTTCCGGCTCGTTGTTCCTGCAAGGCTGCATCTGGGATCAGGAGCTGAATTGAAGACAAGATGGAGGGTGCCACATGGCACTTATATACCTCTCCTGGCATCTTCCTGGCCAGAGCAGGTCACATGGTCGAGTGACCTATCTGTTTCACATGCTGGCAGCCATTATGCCCTGGGTGGTTTGCAGGTATCAGTCACATTCCTCAGGTGTGTATTGGCACCTAGAGATTCATTGTCTCCTTGCTAATTAGCACAGCCACTGCTGAACATTCTTTGCCTATTGTTCTGTCTCAGAGAGAGAATTTTCCAGCATCAACACAGAGTCCATATTTATAACTCCACATACAGATATTATACAAGTACATGAATGGCATACACAGAATCAGTAGAAAGTCTAAACTAAATGGAGAGAGTTTAGGGCCAGAACAGAAGGGACCACTAGATCATCCAGCCCAGGGCTGGGCAAAATACAACCGGGGGGGGGGGGAGTAGATTTGGCCCTGCCGGGACCCTCAGGCACACGCTGCTGCCGTGGTTTAAAGCAGTCCCTGTGGCTCTCTGCTCTGCTTGGAGGGGGAGGCTTCACTGAATCTCCCCCTGCCCGCCACCACCACAATCCTTAGCTCCTATTGGCTGGAAACAACGGGGCAATAAGAACTGACCTCAGCCAATCTCTCAGCTCATATTGGCTGGAAACAGCCAGCCAATCCGAGCTGAGAGATTGGCCAAAGAGACCGGGGCAGTGCAAGCTTCTTCCCCCACCAGGAGCTGAGAGCCATGTGGAGGGAGCAGCCTGCATTCTCAAGTGGGCTGGGGGGGCATCAGGCAGGGAGCCCAGCCTGCCTTGGGGGTACTGCAGCCTGCTGGCCAGGAAACACTTAGGAAATTTCTCCCCGCCAGCACCTGCCTCTGGCACCCCAAACCCTCCTGCACCCCAACTCCCTCCTCAGAAAAGTGCGGCCCTTGACCACTTACAAAAATCTTGGAGTGGCCCCCCCATCAAAAATTATTGTCCACCTCTACCTAGCCTAACCTTTATCTTCCACCTAGTTACCCCTGTATTGAAAACAAAGATTTAGTTAGGCTATGTCTCCACTGTGCAGGTTTTAGCGACAAGTCTGTGTTGACACAGCCCTGTCGCTAAGAGCATGTGTGAAAGCTATTAGTTGGCACTTTTGCTAACAAAATACTTCTACCCCCAACGAGGGTGTTTCCCTTTGTTGGCAGCAGATCACTCCTGCTGACAAAGTAGTGTTCACATTTTCACTTGCTACAGCAAAACTTTGTCATTCATGGGGGGGGGGGGGGGTTTAAAGCATCCCAGAACAACAAAACTTTTGTTGATCAAGTCCAGTGTAGACAGACCCTTAGACTAAAGCATTTCAGGCTTGGGGAACTAAGCTGTTGTGAGCCAAAAGCAGAGTACAGGTTGGTGCCACGAATCTCTGAGTCCCCAGCAGTGGCAGAGAATTGATTAGGTGGGATCTGCCCAGATAATTCTAGCAGGCAAACAAACGCAAAGGCCTCCATGGTCATTGACAGATTTACCGGGGGCTGGGGGGACCACCCTGGCTGGCCTCAGTTGTGTGATGTGCACACTCATGGTCTGCATGCAAGGGGTGTGTTTGTGAGAGCACATGTGAGTAAGTGTATGAGGTGGATGGGTCATGGGTGTGCAAGTGTATGTAAAATGCACATGCATATAAGTACGTGCTGAGAGAATTTCTGTATGTCCTTCCTGCTATGCTCTCTGAGAGGCATTCCCTTTTTAATAAGTCTGTTTCAGTCTCCTCCCGATGTAGCAGCTCATGCCCCTGCCTTCCCCCTTTTAAATCTTATTTGGAAGCTTTTAGCTGATACATTAGCCCAATAAAGCCCAACAATTGGAGAGAAACTCAATACCTCTCCCTACCCTGCCCCCTTCTCTGAGATCAAACAGGCTTTAATCAGAATAGAATTTCCTCTGAGAAAATGAGTAAAATCTGTGGCTCACATCCCCCAGCCTGCAGCTCCCCAGCATGGGCTCCCCACTTGGAAAATGAAACTGCAGCAAATTCTGGGGGGGAGGGTTTGGCGGGGAGGGATTGGGACTACAGTGGTGACAGTTATCCAAGGGCTTTGCCTTGGGCCTCATTGTCCCTAAAGCCCTTCCCAGTGCAGAGTTCAGATTTGGGACCAAGGGCTCAATTTTCCTCTCCTTGCAGTGAAATCTGGAGTGACTCCCCTGAGGTCAGTGCCATTGCATTGAGGTAAATGACAGGAGCCTCAGCCGTTCAGGGTATGTCATCACCGCCACTAAAACCCTGCAGCCAGCATGGGCTGCGGGGCTGTTTAATTGCGGAGTAAGCATACTTCACAGGGTCCGCACATTTACACAGCAATTAAACAGCCCCTTAGACCGAGCCCTACGAGCTTCAATCAGCTGCCATGGGCCAGCCCTGGGTTTTTAATTGCAGTGGTTGGGGGCCATTGACTGGGTGGGTTTTAAGAGATGCTGGGGGTGCAAAGTGTGAGTGTCAGGGGGCTGATAGGCTGGCTGGCTGCCATCTCCACGTAAAGTGTCCAGGCCAGGGACGCTGGCTCTGGAGTACCATGGCTGAGTCAGGCACTTCTTGCTACAGCCCAGCAATCCGGGACTACTTCGTAAAGTCCCACAGCACATGAAAGATCCTGCTCTGACGCTCAGGAAATGGGCCTCAAACCCGACTCCAAAGCACCGGCAACTCATTCCAGCCGTGGAGGGGATTGTTTCCTTTCATCCTCAGCCAGGAGTCTAACTGGCCTTTCGTCTCTCCCCAGACAGGGCTTTGAAGGCTTGCCGGGCCGGGCCCTCCCACATGTGTTGCTGGGGGTGGGGGCAGCGCCTACTCTAGGACTGGTATGGCAGGCAGGCATGGAAAGCAGCCAGGAAGAGAATGATTCATCCTCCAAAGCGCAGGGACCTCCAAATGGGCAACACAAAGTGTGGGGAGTGAAGTGACCTCCCCAGCCTGTGGTCCCTGAGCCAGGCTCCCTGCCCGGAGGGCTAGTGTGGGGGCGGTGCAGGCAGCAAGCAAGGGAGAACCTCAGGGTGGCTGGGCCTCATGCAAAAGACGGTTACTTACCTCGTAACTGTTGTTCTTCGAGTTGTGTTGCTTATGTCCATTCGGTCTAGGTGTGCGCGCCCCGTGCACAAGTTCCGGAAGCTTTTTGCCCTTAGCAGTCCCCGTTGGGCCAGCAGGGGAGCCCCCTGGAGTGGCGCCGATATATCCCAGCATATAACCCCCTGCTGGCCCTCCACCCCCTCAGTTCCTTCTTGCCGGAGATCCTGACGAAGGTGGAGGTAGGCGGGATCGGAATGGACATAAGCAACACGTCTCAAAGAACAACAGTTACGAGGTAAATAACCATCTTTTCTTCGAGTGCTTGCTTATGTCCATTCCATCTAGGTGATTCCAAGCAAACCCCTAAGGAGGCAGGGTCGGAACCTAGAGCGAAACGGACTGCAGCACCGCCTGACCTACCACTGTGTCCTGACTAGCTTGTAGCGTGATGGCATAATGCTTGGCGAAGGTATGGACTGAAGACCAGGTGGCCGCCCTGCATATGTCCACAACCGGCACCTGGGCTAGGAAGGCTGTGGAGGAGGCCTGGGCCCTAGTCGAGTGGGCCATGATAGGAGGGGCCACCCTCCCTGTGAGATCGTAACACATCTTGATACACGATGTAATCCATGACGAAAGACACTGAGCTGATACCGGGGAACCCTTCATCCTGTCTTGCTAACTACTCCTAAGGAGAAACTATGTACATAAGAAAGCTAAGGGTGCATTTGCAAAGGCAAGCAGAGCATTCCAGCAACCATCACGGGCGGAAAGAAGGAACTGAGGGGGTGGAGGGCCAGCAGGGGGTTATATGCTAGGATATACCGGTGCCACTCCAGGGGCCTCCCCTGCTGGCCCAATGGGTACTACTAAAAGCTTCCGGAACTTGTGCATGGGGCGCGCACACACCTAGACCGAATGGACATAAGCAAACACTCAAAGAAGAAACTGCCACTGAGGTGACAGAGACAGGCAGTGGGTGGGCCGGGGTATATGTGTGTGCACACAGTGTGTGTTTGCAGGTTTATAGGTGGACTAGCTGCTACCTCAATGGGTACGTACAGCTCTAGTTCACCCTGTGCAGGCCCAAAAACCACAGCAATCCCATAGCCTGGGGCTGGGGCCCCCACAGGCTTACACAACAGGAGCACTTCTCAGCAAGTATAACCCACACACCCAGGCTATGTCTATATTACAAGCCTCCTGTGGAAGAGCAATTGCAAATGGAGTGCTCATTTGCATAGGTCGTGCTCTCATCTGCATTTCCTCTTCCTTTCTCTTTTGCGCAAGAGCCATTCTTCCTCATTTTTTGAGGCGCCTTCTACACAGCACTTTTTTGTGCAAAAACCTCTTGCGCAAAAGGGAAAGGAAGAGGAAATGCAAATGAGAGCACAGCCTATGCAAATGAGTGCTCCATTTGCATTTGCTCTTCTGCAAGAGGCTCGTAGTATAGACATAGCCCTAGTGTGGTTTACTGTCCCATATAGTGGCACTTAGACCACTTACAGCTCTACAGCCTAAGCTGAGCCACAGTGGGCTTTTTACCTCAAGCTATAGAGGCTCCTTTGCTTAATTCCAGAGGTCCCAGGTTGAAATCTGCCCAGTGGTGGTTTACATAAACAGCAGTCAGGGCTGCTTCATAGAGCAGTGAAGGGCTCAGAGGGTGTGTCTACACAGGGAAGTTATTTTGGAATAACAGCCATTATGGCAAAATAACAGTGAGCGTCTACTCTACACAGCAATTCCATTATTTCAAAATAATTCCAAAATAACGGACAGCTTATTCCGACTTCTGTAACCTCATTCTACGAATAATAACGCCTATTCCGAAATAGCTATTTTGAAATAAGGTGCATGTAGATGCTCTACTGCTGCTATTTCAAAACAGCTCCTCACCAGGGCCGTTCTAAGTTATTCCTCCTGGGGCTCTAAATCACAATAGCAAGTCTACATTAGGGAAGCCTGCCTCAGACTAATTTTGAGGCTTCCCTGCAGTGTGGACGTGCTATTTTGAAATAAGCTATTTTGAAATAACTATTCCGGAATAGCTTATTCCGAAATAACTGTGCAGCGTAGCTGTAGCCAGAGGGGCCTTTATAAAAGTTAAGAGCACAGGCTTGTGGCACTGGTGTGTGTTATGGGATGCTGCCCCCATCCTGAGTGGGGGGTGGAGTCCATGCTGCACTCATTGTGGACTCTGTGTGATGGTTTTACAATGTCTTAGGTCTCTGTGATGATGAGTTAATGAGCAGCCAGTGTCCCAGTGGGCACTGCTGCATATTTGGGTGTTTAAATTGGTGTAAATATGGCACCAGCCCTGGAGGCAGCACAACACCAGGGCCTGGCTGGGGGCATAAAGGAGAGAGACAAAGATTTACTTATTTGATGTAGTTCTGGTTGTTTCTTAAGGATGCTGTCTTTCAGATAACCTACTGAATAGACAGTATCCAGTTTATCAAGTATTGCTGTGTCAGGATTTAGAATTGGTTTTCAGACACTGAACGAGATTGTTTTGAATAATATGTGCCTCAGGTAAGATGCAGTGTCACTAACCCAAATTATGACTGGTACTAACAGGGAATTTGTAGTCACCATGGACATGTCTACACAGCAGAGCTAAAGCTGAAATAAGCTACGCAACTTCAGCCACGTCAATAGCTTATTTTGGCTTTTGGCACTCTTCCTCTGACTTCCCTTAAAATGAGGGTTAGAGGAGTCGGAGTAAGAAGTCCCCCAGCTTGACAACATTTCGACATTATGTCAAAATAACTGCTTGTGTGTAAATATGGACTATGTTATTTTGGAATAACATCAGTTATTCTGAAATAACTCTGCTGTGTAGACATAGCCTATGTAACTTATTTACTAATTGTTCTTTTTTTTCTCGCATTCCTATTGCTTGCTGCCATTCATTTGTTGATTTTTATCTAGAGCTTTTGATGCGGTCTCCCACAATATTCTTGCCAGTAAGTTAAGGAAGTATGGATTGGCTAAATGGACTGTAAGATGGATAGAAAGCTGGCTAGATTGTCAGGCTCAGTGTGTGGTGATCAATGGCTCAATGTCTGATTGGCAGCCAGCCGATATCAAGCAGAGTGTCCCAAGGGTCAGTTCTGGTGCTAGCTTTGTTGAATATCTTTATTAATGACCTGGAAAAGGGATGGATTGCAGCCTCAGCAAGTTCACGGATGACACTAAGCTAGGGAGAGAGGTAGATATGTTGGAGGGTAGGGATAGGGTGTAGAGTGAGCTAGACAGATTGGAGGATTGGGCCAAAAGAAATCTCATGAGATTCAACAAGGCCTTGGGATGGAAGAATCCCAAGCACTGCTACAGGCTGGGGACCATCTGGATGAGAAGCTGGATATGAGTCAACAGTGTGCCTTGTAGCCAAGAAGGCTAATGGCATATTAGGCTGCATTAGGAGGAGCATTGCCAGCAGATCTAAAGAAGTGATTATTTCCCTTTATTTGGCACTGGTGAGGCCATATCTGGAGTAGTGTGTTCAATTCTGCACACCTCCATTAAAGAAAGGATGTGGGTCCATTGGAGAAAGTCCAGTGGAGACAACAAAAATGATTAGGGGGTGGGAGCACATGACTTAAGAGGAAAGGCTGAGGGATTTGGGCTTATTTAGTCTAAAGAAGAGAAGAGTGGGGAGGGATTTTATAGCAGCCTTCAACTTCCTGAAGGGGGGGAGTCCAAAGAAGATGCAGAGAGGCTGTTCTCAGAGGTAGTAGATGGCAGAATGAGGGGCAATGGTCTTAAGTTGCAGTAGGGGAGGTCTAGGTTGGATATTAGGAAAAACTATTTCACTAGGAAGGTGGCAAAGCACTGGAATGGGTTACCTAGGGAGGTTTCAAATGTCTATCTCTAGAGGTTTTTAAGTCCTGGTTTGACAAAGCCTTGGCTGGGATGATTTAGTTGGGGTTGGTCCTGCTTTGGGCAGGGAATTGGACTCAATGACTTCCTGAGGTCAATTCCAACCCTATGATTCTACAATTCCATAAGAAGGTGTATTGGGCTACGTCTAGACTACGGTGCTTTTTTTGTGGAAGAGCAGACGCGCTCTTTCGGAAGCCCTGTCTTCCTCATTTCCACAAGGAAGAAGGGCTCTTCCAAAAGAGGAGGCTTTTCCGAAATTTGGCCCAGCGTAGATGGGCTAAATTTCGGAAAAGCCTCTTCAGAAAAAACTATCAGAAAAAGGTAGGCAAATTGCAGAGTGCAATTTGCATACCTTTTTCCGATAGATCACTGTAGTCTAGCCATAACCTTGCTTTTACTTGCTGAGCACTCTGTTAGGCAAAAGAGATAGTAACATAATTTTTACCAATCTCTTTAGAGTTAATTTGCTTGTGATACCAATTTCACTTTTGTTAACTATTTAGAAATACAAACATTAGCAATTACTACTTCTGTTTAACATAATTTTATGAAGTATATACTATTAAACCAAAATAAATGTTAAATATAAGTCTATGCAAATCCTTGAAGGATAATAGAATGTTATGATGCTTTTGTTGTGTTTGGAATTCCAAGGTGGAACCTGTGGAAAAGGGGTTTTTCTGCTAATTTTTGTTAGTGTATATCCATAAATTGTTATTTTTAAACATTTTGTTATGATATTCTTATAACTATATTTAAAAGTAGAAGCACATTTATAAAAATCCAAAAAAAGAAATGGACATTTTGCTAATATTATCTTAACCTTAGTGCTGAGGTTTCCCTTACATTTCTTTCTTTGAATTATGAAAAACAAAATTGAGATTACTAAAAGAATATAATATAGCTGGGGTTATGTGCATTACATGTGCATTACATTGCATTTATCAACATTACATTTCACCATTTTGTTGTCCGGTTTTGTGAAATCACTTTGTAGCTTTTCCCTGTCAGCTTGGGACTTCGCTATCTTGAGTAGTTTTGTATCATCTTCAGATTTTGCCACCTCCCTGTTTACAGTCCTGAGGCTATCACATGGGTCACAGCATGCCCTTGAATTGAGAATCAGTGTGCTAGAGAGGCCAGAGACCAAAAAATTTCATGTGAGACTGGGCATTTTTAAAACAGTGTGAAATTATGGGCTGGAATAATTATGCTGTAATAGGGGAGGGATAGCTCAGTGGTTTAAGCATTAGCCTATTAAACCTAGGATTATGAGTTCAATCCTTAAAGGGGCCATTTAGGGAGCTAGAGCAAATCTGTCAAGGATGGTATTTGGTCCTGCTGTGAGGGCAGGGGACTGGATTCAATGAGCTCTCAAGATCCCTTGCAGCTCTATGAGAAAGGTATATCTCCATATTATTATGGGGAAAGTGGCATTGTGAGAACTTGAGCTGTATTTCCTAAAAAACTCTGGGCCACTGCTGGTATCCCATAAAGCATTGCAAAAATGCTCCTCATAGGGTTGCCAGGTATCTGGTATTGACGCAGACAGTCCAATATTTTTGCCTCCTGTCCGGTAAAAAAATTCAGAAAATACCAGACACCTGAAATGTCTGTTTGCCAAGAGGCAAAAATACCAGACACCTGGCAACCCTACCACACACTCAGCAACTGGGCCCAGCCCCCTGCCCCTCCCCAGGCTCCCAGACTCCCACCCCCGGACCCCGCCCCCAGACCCCCTTCTTACCTGGTTCCACAGGGAAGCTCCCTTCTGGCTTGACCAGGAAAACAAGATGGCCATGGGCAAAAAGCCTAAAGACCTGAGCAAGGGGAAGCAATGCCTTCCCTGGGTCTTAATGCTGAACCCCTCCTCTTCCTATCCCTATTCTGACTCTGCATGCAGTTAAAGGGGCCATGCTGTTTTAATGCTGTTTTACTGTATCTATTTATTTATTTGCTTAATAACTCTTGGGGTCCTTTATTTTTTCTCAACAATTTTGGTCTCCCCCCACTTTTTTTTCCCTCAACAGAATTTTTTCCCCGTGGTTTTTTTTTGGGGGGGGGGTTCGGTATTTTTGGTTAAACCATCTGGCAACCCTTGTTTCTCATGGCCTTGCTTTGGGCGTGACACACACATTTTCCACTACCAGAGCCTTTGTGCATTTGCTTGAGTGACACAGGCAAGTTGTCAGCCATGGGCCCACCTAATTTAGCTTGACCAGCCTTGGCAGTGTAGACACAGCCTATGGCACATAGCTCTAGGAGAAGGGCAGGGCTTAGCACATATCTGCCTGTTGGCATCTCCATTGGCTTGCATAGGCAGCTGAATGCCTAGTGTGCTGGCTTTGGGGAATCCCATTGTAAGTTGTCTGTCTCTCCCCATCATTGTACAGGGAACCTTTCATTTTTCCAGATGGGTGCTCCACTCCCGTTCTGTCCTGAGGCCCCACCCTCACTCCACCCCTTTCCCCAAGGCTCTACCCTAGTTCCACTTCTTCCTGCCCTCATTCTGCCCCCTCCCCTGAGTTCACTCCACCCTCACTCTGCCTCTTTCCACCCCCGCTATGCCCTTTTTGCAGCACCTCCCACCCACCACCAAACAGCTGATCAGTGGGTATCTGCTCAGCACCCACTGTTTTTTCCATGTGTGTTCCAGCCCCGGAGCACCCACAGTGTTGATGCCTGTGCTAGGCATTGAACTCTGGCTTTGTGAATTGCACTCTGTTGCTGGGATTTTCTAGGTACCTACAAGTTAGCCCATGTGATGTTCCACAGAGCTGGCCAGGTGGCCCCATGATCTCAGGCTAAAGTGCACATTAGAGAAGACAGGCAAGGGGAGGAGTCTAACAGGGCACCCTGTTTCTCTCCTGTTCTCCCACACTACGGTAATGGGGAGTAGAGTTAGACAGATGCGTGTACAACACCAGGAGCTTCTCAAGCAGCTGTGTGCCAAGCCAGTGGCTCCCAACCACTGGGCTGTGGCCTGCTGCCAGGCTGCAGACCTCTGGCTGCCAGGCCACAGCGGTTCTGGGGGCAGGAGCTGGGGTACACCGCTCTCACCGCAGCTGTTGGGAGAGGCGTGTCCTGCCCTGTCTCTCAGCCAACCAGCTCTGGGCAGGGGCGGGGTCTCCTCCCAGCCGTGGAAGAGCGCTTCCCTGCACTGCGGTCCATGTGACCCTCCCGGCACACAGGGAATTTCTCTTCTGAGGCTGGAAGGAAACCGCTCTTTTGTGGCTGGGAGGAGACCCTGCATAATGAATATGCAAATGAATACCCCATAATGAATATGCGAATGTTCAAATAAAATGTTACCAGTCTGCCAAAAGTTTGTGAATGGGTTTGCTGGTCCCCAGTATCAAAAAGATTGGGAACCATTGTGTCAAGCGATCTAACTGGAGAGCTCGACTTAAAGACTGGGCCCAACAGAGGCACAGGAAAGCTATCCAAGGGGCAAATGTCCAGGAACACCAGGCTGCACTGAGAGGCTGCTCCGCATGTGGATGGACACGCAGTGGAGAGGACAGAACAAAAAGAATGAATAATTAAGGATCAGATTATGTCACAAAGTCACAGAGTCTGTGACTTCCAGAGACCCCTGTGATATTTCCCCTCTGTCTGGAACAGCAGGGGAAGTGATGTTCCTTGAAGTTGCACAACAGCAAATACATCTGGATGGCAGACTCACATGGATCCCACTGTACAGAAAGGCCCCCTGGCCCCTTAACTCCCAGGAGAAAGGACGGGAGAGGTCAGTGGGGTTATGTCTCCCAGCTGATGATGACTGGCTGAATCACTGCGCACAGTGACGAAAGCCCATTTCTCAAAGACCCAGCAACATCTGCCAGGAATAGACTCATAGAATCATAAAACTGGACGAGACCTCGAGAGGTCATTGAGTCCAGCTCCCTGCCCCCATGGCAGGTCCGAGCATCTTCTAGATCATCCCTGATAGATGTCTATCCAACCTGCTCTTAAATATCGCCAGTGATGGAGATTCCACAACCTTCCTAGGCAATTTATTCCAGTGTTTAACCACCCTGACAGTTAGGAAGCTTTTCGTAATGTCCAACCTAAACCTCCTTTGCTGCAATTTAAGACCATTGCTTCTTGTCCTAGCATCAGAGGTCAAGGAGAACAATTTTCCCTCCTCCTTGTAACACCCTTTTAGATACTTGGGCTATGTCTACACTACAGAGTTTTTTCAGAAAAATCACTGTTTTTCTGAAAAAACGTCACTAACGTCCACACTGCAATTACGTTCTTTCGAAAAAAAATTGAAAGAACAGAGGGTTTTTCCCGACATTGGTAAACCTCTTTCTACGAGGAAGAAGCCTTTTTCCAAAAGAGCTCTTTTGGGAAAAGGCGTGTGTGGACGCGGAAGAGAGTGTTTTTTCGAAAGAAGAGGAAAGAGGAAAAAACACAGGTGCTCCATTCCGTCCATGGTAATCACAGCTTAAATGCGAGATGGCGTCCATTCAGTGTGTACACTATCATTCTAAAAAGCAGATTGCTTTTTTGATGCGCTTTGGCAGTGTGGACGCTCTCTTTCAGAAGAATTGTTTTTGGAAGATCTCTTCTGGAAAATCTTATTCCGAAAGAAGCCTGCAGTCTAGACATAGCCTTGGAAACAGTTATCATGTCCCCTCTGTCTTCTCTTTTCTAAACTGAACAAGCCCAATTCTTTCAGCCTTCCCTCATAGGACCATGTTTTCTAGACCTTTAATCAATTTTGTTTCTCTTCTGTGGATCTTCTCCAATTTCTCCACATTTCTTGAAATGTGGTGCCCAGAAATGGACACAATACTACAAGTGAGGCCTCATCAGTGCAGAGTAGCATGGAAGAATGACTTCTCATGTCTTGCTCACAACACTCCTGTTAATGCATCCCAGAATCATGTTTGCTTTTTTTGCAACAGTGTCTCACTGTTGACTCCTATTGAGCTTGTGGTCTGCTATGACTCCTAAATCCCTTTCTGCAGTATTCCTTCCTAGACAGTCGCTTCCCATTCTGTATGTGTGAAACGGATTGTTCCTTCCTAAGTAGAGTACTTTGCATTTGTCTTTATTAAACTTCATCCTGTTTACCTCAGACCATTTCTCCAGTTTGTCCAGATCATTCTGAATTATGACCCTATCTTCCAAAGCAGTTGCAACCCCTCCCAGCTTGATATCATCTGCAAACTTAATAATCTATGCCATCATCTAAATCTTTGATGAAGATGTTGAACAGAACCTTTTCCAAAACAGACCCTGGGGAACCCCACTTATGATGACTGTGAACCGTTAGTAACTACAGAATACTGCTAATCCTGACTTTAACTGACCTCTGGCCTTGGATGACTGGTTCAAATGCAGTTAACTAGAGGGCTTGGAAAGTGTTCTAATATGATAGAGCTTTCCTGATGTCCTCCCGCTCAATGGGTCATTATGCCAGTGCTCTGTGCCATCCCCCTCTCTCACATGCAAAGTCCTCTCAAACCTGTGACACCTTTGGGTCCCCATTAAGCCATCAAAAGTGAGAGGGCCTCCTTTGTCAGCGCACAAGTCTCTCTGGCTGGACGTAGAGCAAGCCCAGGTCCCTGTCAGCTGGCACCTGGATTCTGTTGCTATTGAATCACAAGTAGCTGGTTCCAGCTGTGTGGGAAGGAAGTCAGTGGCAGTAGCAGGACAAAGTGGCAGAGATGTGTTTGCACAGAGCCAGGGGTGTGTTTGCTCTACACTGGGTCAGCGGGAGTATACAGTCAGCCCTGGAGAATGGTTCAACAGCTGAGTCCACAGGCTGGATAAGCAGTGATGAGCAGGCAGGGGTGTGCTCCCTCCTGGTACCGCCCCGCCTGGTGCCTCACTCGGCTTTTAAATCCTAAGCAATAAAATTAGCAGGAGGAATAAGGCAGAGGTTTTTCTTCCACAGTCCTTTCAATGGTGATAATCTGCCTTATCTAGCCTCTCAAAGATGGTTCAGTATTTTTATTCCCTCTTAGAGAGGGAGAAATTGAAGCAGGGAGAGGCTAAGGCCAACATTTCAAATGCTGGTGCCAGTAAATCCATGCTGGTGTAGGTGCTGAAGTATGGTTTGAAAAGGCTAACTTTAAAAACCCCAGTGTGAAACTTTGGTTGGTCTGTGCTGACGTCTGTGCCACTATGTCTGTGCTGCTGTTATTACCTACCCACTTCATTTGCTGAGTAGACATACCCTTAGAAAGAGACAAAGGCTTTGACATCTCTGCTTACAGAACATTCACACCCCTGCAAATTGTTTCCTCAGGGATGCCTTTGTGAGTGACATATGAGCTTGTGTCTAAACACACTGAAATATAGACAGCCGCACTGGTTTGTACAACAGAAGTTACACAAGGTGAAATAAAGGTGTGATGTTGCCTGCTAAATACTTTGACTTAGGTAAACCTGTTAAATACCAGGGACAAGCTAAACCAGGTTTAAATCCATTAGTGTCCATACACAAAGTGACACTAGATTAAGCTAAATATGTGCCTCATTGGCCTTTTACCAGTGTGACCATCAAATCCTAACTTTGTCAGATCTCTCATTATTTTGTGTATGGATACATTTTGGTTTAAAAGCCCTTTATTTATTAAACCAGCTCCTAAATTAACTTACTCTGAACTGAAATAACCTTAGTTTGCACCAAAATCAGAGAATTCACACAGCCTTTAGCAATACAGGATTGGTGCAGAAATATCTTTTATTGGATCAATGTCTGTTGGTTAAGGAGACCACCTTTCGAACTATACAGAGCTCTTCTTTAGGTCACACACTGCAGACTCACAGCCTTTGGCAGTCATTCAAATAAGCTGATTTCAAATCACACATTTAGTGAATGCAACTTGCTCACCAACAAGGCCTTTAGTTAAATCAAAATCTAGCAGCAAAGAATTTGGTCAAAGGGGAGTGAAGGTTTTTCTGGTGCTGGCTCATCTCCTTCCAGAACAGGGGCATTCCAGCTGGAAACAGACACTTGGCAGAACTCAGAAATACACTCTGCAAAACAGAAGTCTCATGTGTGAAAGGTTAGTGACCAAAGACAGGGGTGAGAGGAGGGAATGGGGATTTCTGCTGACAAGTTTGAAGCAAATGAAAAAAAGTTTTTGTCAAAAATTTCTATGGAAAAACTCAACTTTTCAGAAAAAACAATCAAAGCTTGAAAACATTCAACAAAAAACTGGTTTTGTTTTTCCCCCCTGAAGAAAAAAAAAGAAAGAAACCGTACTGTTTGGAAATGCTTCCCTGGCTCCCCCAGGAGTTCAGATGCCTCACTCCCTTCTCCTTTGCAGGCTGGGCACCTTGCCTGGGCTACACCTCCCCAGTGGAGCCTTATGAATTTAGTGGGTGGAGACAGAAAGGCACCTCCTCTCACCCAACATTTCCCGCAGCTCCTCCCCATGGAGCCTGGTTTGACTGTAAATCTGGTTAAACGTTGACATTTTCCCCATGTGACTCATAGGCTCAGCAGGGACTTCAAGGACCATCTCGTCTGACCCCCAGGCCGTAAGCAGGGGTGTCAAACTTACGGCCCACAGGCCATCTGCAGCCCAAGCAGTTCCATAATCCAGCCCACACGTGGCTGCCAGTACATGAGCCCCTGTGGTAAGGGTGTCTGAACCCTTCCCCCAGTCCAGCTCCTGCTCTGCCTCTTCCCACCCTCCCCTGAGGGACATGGCCTCGGGGAATCCTGGGGAGCCTGGCATGGGGTGGCAGCAGGGGCCGAGCCCTCTCACACTCATGAGAGCAGCAGGAGCTGCAGAGAAGCGAAGCAATACAGCAGCCCCTGCTCTGCCACCATCCCCCAGGCCAGTCCGGTTGCTCCGCTTCACCATGGCGATGGCAGTGGAGCAACCGAGCCCCAGTGCAAGGTGGCTTGGGAGACAGTGGCAGAGTAGAGTAGACTGCTGTGCAGCTCCGCTTGCCCGCAGCTCCTGCTGCCATGGTGAGCGTGAGGTGGCCCAACCCCTGCTGCCAGCCCCAGCCCCCCCAGAGCCTGTGAGCTCAGCTGAGTATGGGAGACTGTCCTGACCAGAGGACAGGTGGGGTGGCCGCCGATGGGCCTGGGGCTCTGCACACATCTCCCCTGGCCCACAGGGATGTGCTGGCAGTGACACAGAGCTAGCGCTATAGCCCCGCTGTGCTGCTGGTGGTGGCACTGGGGTCCCTGTGGAGGTTACATTGGCTGGAGGCAGCAGGTGGAGCTGGGGGATGCATGCAGGGGAGACACATGAGATAACCCCCTCGTGCCCTGACAGAGGGGAGTGCCCCGCCCACTGGGCGGGTTTGAGGACTGGCTCTAGCCCCAAGGTGAATGGAGATGGAGACCCCTGCCCTATGAATTGAGTGAGCTGGAGCTAAGATTAGTGGCTGGTGGGTGCCACTGAAGCCACAAAGACTCAGATGGGATGGCTGGAACAGGTTCCCTCTGCAGCACTCCCAGCTGGGTCAATCAGCCCCTCCTGCTGAATAGGAGCTGCCAGGCACGGAGCCGTCCAAGGTTCTGTATGGACATTAAGGTTGATCCTCAGGCACCTTTCATAAGATCAGGGCTTTGGCTCAGTGCTTTCTCCTGCTCTTGAGCTCGCAGGCAGAGCCGTCCCATCCATAGGACAAATCAGGGCAGCGACCCCAGGCCCTGGGCTTTTGGGGACCCCATGGCAGTTGCCCCAACCATCCTATGGACAGGAAGGACCAGGGGGATTACAGGTCCTGGTGAGAGGTGGCAGCAGGGGTCTACCCCCATACTCACCACATGGGTGGCAGGAGCAAGAGCAGTCCAGCAGCCTGCTCTGCTCCACCCCGATGAGCCGCCCTCTCCCAGCCCATTGCGTGTGGCTTGTCAGCAGCGGCAAGAAGCAGAGCTCTCTGATTGGGGGGGAGGGGGGGCAACCCCTGCTGCTGCCACCCCAGGCCCCCTGTAATCCAGGCTGCATTGCTTGGAGGAGAAGGGAAGGGGGCGGGGAAAAATGGAAGGTAGTAGAGCTGGGTGGGGCCTGTGGCAGGAAGGGGCTGCCCCCACACCTGGGGTACTGAGAGGGTTTGCCCCAGATCCCACGCCTCCCTCAGGATGGCCCTAGTCACATGCACATTAAAAGAGGCAGAGTGGGTCCTCGATTCAGGGCAGCCTTCAGCCATCCAGCTAGGGTTATGCTGTTAGCCTTATCGATATTGATTGGGCTCATCCCTTTGCCATCTGCAGCAGCCTACACTGAGCACTGCAGAGGTTGGCAAGGGGGCGGGTCCCACAGCCTGCAGAAGGAATGATAAGGCCTGTGTGGAGGGCTGAGGAGCTCTGCCCAATAGGAACCAGAATATGGTGCTTTGCTCTTTTGATGACCAGATGGAAAAACATTCACATGTGGGTGCGTCTACACTGCACCGTAGGTTGTAAGAAGCTATGCAATTTGAACTACGCAAATTGCGCATCTTATTTCCATCTTATTTTGAAATTTGGTGCTGACTACACAGCACTGATTTCAAAATAACCCGCTGCTCCGAAACGTCCCTCGCTCCTCGTGCAATGAGGTTTACAGTGGCGGCGGAATAGCGAGTCCGTTATATTTTGAAATAACGGGCATGCTCAAAAGACACAGAATAGCTATTTCAGGATCCAATAGCACTGCAGTGTAGATGTAGCCACATAGACTCCAGCAGCGGGTGTGTCCATGCCAATGAGGAGTGGCCAGCATCTATGCACCAGGGGCTGGGCAGCACCAGTGTCTGGGCTGCATTTTCTCCAGCGTGCCATGCTGTCCCCTTCCCATCAGCCCTCTGTCCCCAGCATGCTCTGGCTCAGCGGGGAAGCTGGCCTCCTCATGGTGGTGTTCGCACAAGCATTTCTCTGGTTACTTCTGGCCTGGGTGCGGGGGAATGATGCTTCTCCCACTCTGCTCAAACATCATGTCATTGATTGCATTTGGGCCTCCCCTGCCCTGGGCAGGGTAATGTGCCTGATCTCCATGCTTCTGCCTCTCCTTTGGGGGCTGGGGGGAGGGGCGTTCCATGGAACATCTTTTAGTTCTTAAAAAGTTCAGAAAGTTCCAGGAACATTATGTCATTTTGACAAGGAAATGAATTGCAAGGCCATCAATCAGAAGTGCAGGCGCACAGATCAAAGGCCTCCGGAGTGCTTTACAGCCAGCGCTCTCCATGATCCAGCTCTTCCATATTCCCTGCGGTTGCCAGAGCAACAGCACGCTACAGTGGATGCTTTGCATTTTTATTCGCACCACACATGTTTCCACTCTAGCACTGAAATAACTAGAAAAACCTGTGAAACCAAAGTTGCTTCCCCCAGCCTGCAAGGGCAGCTGCTATTCCCAGCTTCCTTTCATGTTCCCCATTGATTAGTATTGGCCTCCTTTTCTCACACAGGACAAACCAGAGATTATTTGTGTCCCCTTCACCAAAGGAAAGGAGCTGACAAAGAGCCCAGAACAAATGTTCACCTCTCATTTGGTGCCCAGGGTTATTTGCAGGTGCAGTCAGTCTTCAGAGCTAGCAAGTGCCACAATCTGCAACACTTAGCTCGCACACCCAGCCTAGCCTTTGTACCTACAGATCCCAAAGCACCTAGCAAAGGTGGGTCAGCATCATTGTCCCCATTTCTCCGTGAGGGACGCTGGGCAGGAAACGGGAGGCCAGTGGCACAGCTGGGGAGCAGACCAGACTACAGATCTCCTGCCTCATCCTTGATCAGGCCAGGCATTGCCCCCTATACAGTTTGTATAAAAAAACTGCCTCCATGTTGGTGTTGCAGATGTAATGAGACTCAAATAAGAAAATCCCCAAAGTCCTGGGTATGATCCCTCAGTTCCCTTCTTCTCATCCCATCCATTAGTACTTCCCACAAATACATCCAGCACCCAAAGGCTTGGCATTGGCTCCCTACACAGCTCTCCTTTGGTATGTAGTAAGCTCGTGATCCCACCTCTTGCTCAGCGGGCTCCTCTTCTGCTTTCCCCCACTGACCCATCTATGTGACAGCAGCCTCCAGAAGTCAGTCACCTCCCATGGCATGTCAGCTCCAACCCATCGGCAGACAACTTCATATTCAGAAGAGGTGAAGCACATGGCACAACAGAGCAAAATGCTTATTCTGCCAGAGACTGGGGTGGTTCTGCGTGGGTGTTTGTTATTCTCAGCCATCCACAGTCTGGATTATTTTGTTGTTGCAAAAGCTTTTTGGGCAGCTGCCCTTCTTCCCCCCAAGAAGTCATGGGACACGATCTGGTATCTCCAAGGCTGGGGCTGAAGACTTAGTTCTATCACTGGCCAAGGCAGACCCTTCAAGACAGGAAGATCCTCTGATTAATCTTCTACGAGTGATTCTATCCAAGTGCAAATGTTGCAACTGGAAGAACCTGGAGTCTTAGCTCAGTCTCTGTAATGCCACACATCTCTTCCACAGCCAGCCCTGCTCAGGCTCTGAGGGTATGTCTACACTACAGCGTTAATTCGAGTTATCTTAATTCGAAATAGTTAATTCGAATTAGCTAATGCAGTTCGAATTAGCATTTTGCTAATTCGAAATACTGCATCCACACTGACTGGACACAGAATCGGAGTTAAGGCCAGCCAGAACCAGGTCAGGCAGGGCATCAGGTCAGAAGTGTCTGTGTGTGGCTGCTGCCTGAGGCTATCTGATGCCTGTGCTTAAAGAGACACCTCCCCCCACCCTCCGGGCAGCCGGTTCTCAGGTGTCCCTGCTTGTTTGCCTGCCTCAATGAGGGACAGCAAAGCATTTGTGTCTCTGCGTGCTCTGGTTGCCCTCACTCGGGACACCACAGCACTCTGCAACAAGGAGCCAGAGCTGCCCCTAAGCACTCTGGTGCTTCTCGTGGACGTGTTGCTGCGAGACTGGCTGCACTTTCTGCAGGCTGCCATCCCAGAGGTCCATCAGGGGGGCTGTCAGTATCCAGGAGGCCCTGCAGGAGAGCTTCCACCCTGAGGAGCACTAAGAACCTCCCTGGTCTGCCCCACTGGGGGCTTGTGCCTCATTCCTCCCTTCTTCCACTTACTCCTCCCTAACCCCCCTTCCTGATGTCAAATAAAAACACATTTCTTGCCAAAAACAAACTCTCTTTATTGACCGAAACTGGGGTGGGAATGAGGGTGGGAGAGGGGAGGGGAAACCTGGGAGTAGGGAGCTGGAAGGGGGAGGCAAGGGGAGGAAGGGGGAAGAGAAGCTCAGGGTTGGGGGTCTTGCCAGACCAACTTGATTTTCATGCAAACCTGCTCCTGGGTTTGCATGTGGCCTTTGGTGGCCAGGCTGGCAGCTTTCCTGCCATAGACGGCTGCATTCCTCTGTCTAGTGTGGAGATCATGGACATTGGGGGCATCCCCCCAGACCTGAGTATGGTCCACCCTGATCTCCGCCCTGGACCAGGAAGGCACCCGCCTTCTCCGGGCCCTGGCAGGCTCCTGGGAGCTGGCAGACTGCTCCTGGGGTGCAATGGAGCCACTGGGTCGGGGCAGTGACTGCTGGCTCTGGGCATTTACCAAACTCGAATTAAGCGCCCCGCTATTTCGAATTTAATTTGAAATAGCGGTTTGCTTGTGTAGATGCTATGGAAGTCAATTCGGAATAATGGCTGTTATTCCGAATTAACTTTGCAATGTAGACATACCCTGAGAAAAGACAGAGATCCGTGCAGGTTACCTGGCAGCGCTACCCCAACCTTCAGGCTGCACAGAAAGCAGAGGCATCAGCCCCTGCTGGGATGGATCTGGCTCAAGCTCCCTTCAGACTCTGAGCAGGACAAATAAGGAGGAACCCTGCCTCCAGGGACAGGAGAGAGGACCCATCATCTTCACCTTGCTGTCAAAGGGGGAGCTTCCTGGGTGACTGAGCCAGTATTTAAGAAGTCTCTGGTGAAGACATGACCTACAGAAAAAGATCACACACACCCCTGCAGGTCACAGGAGAGGTCTGCCTTGGTGACAGCTCTTGTTCAGCACGGAGCTTCAGTTTCTAGTGCAGATCTTTCCTCAGCCCAAAGTTCATTGGCTGCTTTGCAGGGGGCCAGACCAAGTCCTATGGTTGCCAACCCCCCTGGTTTCACAGGGAGGCTCTGACCCTCCTGATTTCAGTGGAAGCTAAATCTCTTGAAGCCAAAGCGGAAAACTGGCCACCAGAGGTCCAGCAGTGTAGCTGGGCTAAGGCAGGTTCTCTACATACCCTGACCCCTTGCTGGCATAGCCTTCCCTGCAGCCCCTATGCGGGTGGAACAGGGGGGGTCCACATGCTGCCTCCCCCCGGAGCAATGACTCTGCAGCTCTCACTGGCTGGGAACTGCAGCCAATGGGAGCAGTGGGGGTGGTGCTTGCAGGCAGCGTGCAGAGCCACCCTCCCTGTCTCGATCTGCAGGACGTCTCATTCCCATGAAGATCTTTTCTTGCCTTTGTAGAAATGGTGCCTCAGGCACCTGCTTCTTGAGTCTGTTCCACTTACTGTTAGGAGCTCTTCTTTAATGCCCTGGCAAAACTTTCCTTCTTTTGGTTCTGGCTGGTACTCCTAGCCCGCCCATCTCCAGAGACAGTGACGAATTCACTTGCTTCATTCCCATTCTCTCGCTGAAGTTATCTATAGGCTCCTTTTCTGCCCCACTCCTGACATAAGTGCTGGAAGTAAGGGTGCTTGAAGTGGCTTCCGTCCTGTACAGGGTTTACACTTTGGTTCAATAACTCTCAAGTCCCCTCCACTATAAAAAGCTTTCCAGCATCCCTGATTCCCGAGTTTGCTCTTTCCTAGATACTGTACATTCAGCTCCCTCAGGCTCCCAAAATGTGTTTGCCCTTGTGTCTTTGCTTCATTCCTTTCTATTTCTCCCCTTTCCAAAGCTGTCAGAAATGTATGCAAGTGGGCTCAATTTGCACCCCACTTGTCTGGCTATTATGATGCCATGTACCTCGTGGCTCCTGAAAAGTTACTTCTGGTTTATACTTTGTAATTTAGGTCAGAATTAGGCCTGAAGTCACTGCAGGGCTATGGAGAGTGATCCCGAGCCATCCCTAGCTTAACAGCAGAGCTGGTCAAAGCATAGGAAAAACAAAAAGACACCACAGCAATTTCAGTAAATTCAAATGCCTCTTCCATTCTGTGGTGCTGCAGCCAATAAAACAGTCTGATGTTTATTTTTTCCCCACGTTTTCTGTAAAATTTCTTCACAGTGAAATGAATAAAATGTTCAAAAGCTTCAGGGGGTAGCCGAGTTAGTCTCTAACAGGAAAAACTAAAAAAAAAAAAACCCAAATAGTCTAATAGCACCTTAAAGACTAACAAAACATGTAGATGGTATCATGAGCTTTCGTGGGTACAATCTTCAGATGACAGAGGTGTTAGAAGTCTTAACATAATGTGTTTGTAAAATCTGAGATTTTCACCATCTGACCAATCGAAATGAGCCCTAAAAAAGGGTGACGCATTTTCACTAAAAGTTTGCGTTACCATTTTACAGCTCAAAGTGTTTTCACAAAAAATCCTGTTGTCACAAAATGGCCAAATTTTCATGAAAATTGTATGCAACAACTCGTGCTTCCTTATGGTGGACAAATGAACTGGAGCTGTGACTTCCTGCAGATCCTAGTTCACTTTAGTCATCCTGCTCCCAGCTCAGCTGGGATCTTATACTCTGCTTTCTTCACACATGAGCATTTAAAAATAAATGAAATCAAATGAAAATTATTTATAAAAAGGAAAACCCAGAAAAATGCTAACCAAAACCATCACCTACACAGGAGCCACTTCCCTGCCACTGACCTAAACAAAGCGACACCAAACTACACAAGCATAGAAGCTAGACCCTGAATTCTATCTAGTTCCTGCTATGCTGGCTTATCCATGTCCTGCCCTTTAGTTTTCTCTTGTTTCCCCAGAACCTTGTGCTCCCTGTCTTGTCTCATTTTAGCCATCTGATTTGGGGTCCAGTCCTACAAACATTTATGCACCTCAGAGCTATAGGACAGTCCCAGTGCAGGCAAAATAAGCTTAGATAAATCACAAGGCATGATCAAACATCATGAGCTTTAATCCATAGAAGGTAATTAGGAAGTGAACTGGACTTAGGAAGAGATTAGGTGGTTATTAATTCCTGAGTCCTTCCTGAATTTGCCATTTTTTAAGAATTTGCCATTTTTTAAACTTGGTCCTTCCCACTCAGTTTTTGCACCCATTCAGGATGCAAGCAGCCATGCTGGCTGTTTGGTCATAAGAGAAGTTTCCCATTGAATTTAGGGGCAGTCGTTCCCACTGACGACAGTGATCCAGATGCAAGTGAACAGGAATTGGGAAGCAAGACCCCTTCAGCAGCCGTTCTTTGCAATGTGAATGTTGCCTTGTCATAGTGAAATTGGTAGAAGAATATGAAAACTCAACTATACAGCCATAAATCTGGACAAAAGTTGGATTTGTGGCTATGTGTGTACGTTGGATACAGAAAAAACTTAAAAAACAACAAATAGTCTAGTTGCATCTTAAAGACGAACAAAACATGCAGATGGTATCATGAGCTTTTGTGGGCACAGCCCACTTCTTCAGATGACAAGAGTGTTAGAAGTCCAGATCCAAGAATAAATTATTCAATTATTTCAATTATTCTTCGATCTGGACTACTAACACTCCTGTCATCTGAAGAAGTGGGCTATGCCCACGAAAGCTCATGATACCATCTACATGTTTTGTTAGTCTTTAAGGTGCTACTAGTCTATTTGTTGTCTTTTAAGTTTTTCCTGTTACAGACTAACTCAGCTACCCCTCTGAAGCTATTGGATACAGAGAATGTGTTCACTAACACTAGTGAATGTCTCGGTTTGGTAGAGATAGTGCGAGTGCCTTGTAGCAGTGCACAGGTAGGTTGGCTAGAGTGACCACACTGTAACATTAGTGGACATGGGGGGATATGTTCAGTAGAGACTACATGGAAGCATTAGACATCATTGCTTCAAAGGGCTGCAAAGAAATTTCAGGAGAATTAGCTTGTGGCTAAGACTCCATGTGATGTGTCTCAGGAGAGCTGGTGTCAGTCCCTGGCTCTGTTCTCCTGAACGACATGGTGGGACAAATCACGGAATCCTGTTGGCCTATGCCCAACCTGGAGACTTTAATCCTTCTGTTCTCCCACCCATGCCTGTCTGTTCTCCTTAGCCAACTGCAGCCAGCAGGCTGGTGAACCACCGAGGACAGTGCAGCAAGTTAGGCATGCGTGTAAATCTTTGCAGGACCAGGGTGGGGCCTCAGGGTGGAACTGTCTCTGTATTTACTGCTTCCACAACAATGTGGCCTTGCTCTCAGCTTCCCCTGGGGAGGCTGGGATTACCCCCAGCATACCAGTGATCCCGGAGCCTTTGCCGGGCCTGCAGAGAAGCTAGGCCAGCTCTGGTCTGTGACACAAGCCTGTGATGAGGCGAGGAAGGGACATCCCATATTTTTCTTTACTGAATTTAAAGAAAACATTTTTAAAGTACCCAAATCACTCAGAAGTCCATCCTCAGCCTGCGACAGGCACATAGGGCCCCACGTGTTACTGTGAGTCAATAGGGCTAAAGCTCTTAAATCACTTTGGAAAAAAATCCCCTATGCTTTTGAGATGGAAAGGTCCTTTCTCTCTAAGCACCCTAATAATACACATTGTCTTGAGTCAGTGGAAATGCTGTCATTAGTCTTTCTTAGAGTATAGTCCAAGGAATGAGGCCATTAATTAGATTAAAGTTTGGTGGTTGGTATGCTAGTAAATGTCACTATTATTCTGTTTTTTGTGAGACAAAGCCCTCTCCCTGGTGAAATTCAACTGTGAGGCCTAGGCAGCACTTAAGTAAGCAAAGAGTCCAACAGTGAGTCTCTGTGCAGACTAAGGGGTCCATGTAGCTGATCCTGATGCAGGACTAAGTTGGATAATCATCCCCAGAGAGTAGTTTTCAGTGGCTCACGGTCATGCTGGAAGGGCATAATGAGTGGAGTTCTGTTCGAAATCTTCATCAATGATTTCCATAATGGCATAGAGAGTGCACTTATAAAGTTTGTGGAGGTTACCAAAATGGCAAGTGTTGCAAGTGCTTCGGAGAAAAGGACTGTAATTCTGAATGATCTGGGAAAACTGGAGAAATGATCTGAGGTAAATAGGAGGAAATTCAAAGGACAAATGCAAAGTGCTCCACTTAGGAAGGAATAATCTGTTTCACACATACAGAATGGGAAGTGATGGTCTACAAAGGAGTACTGCAGAAAGGGATCTAGGGGTCATAGTGGATCACAAGCTAAATATGAATCAATGGTGTGACACTGTTGCAAAGAAAAAAGCAAATGTGATTCTAGGATGTATTAGTAGGAGTGTTGTGAGCAAGACACGAGAAGTCGTTCTGCTCTGCTCTGCACTGATTAGGCCTCAGTTGGAGTATTGTGTCCAGTTCTGGGCACCACATTCTAGGAAAGATGTGGAAAAACTGGAAAAAGTCCAGAGAAGAGCAACAAAAGTGATGGAAGATCTAGAAAACATGGCTATGAGGGAAGACTGAAAGAACTGGGCTTATTTAGTCTGGAAAAAAGAAGACTGAGAGGGCGCATGATAGCAACTCTCAAGTACCTAAAAGGTTGTTATAAGAAGGAGGGAGAAACATTATTCCCCTTGGCCTCTGAGGATAGGACAAGAAGCAATGAGCTTAAATTGCAGCAAGGAAGGTTTAGGTTGGACATTAGGAAAAACTTCCTACCTGTCAGGGTGGTTAAACACTGGAATAAATTGCCTTCACAGGTCATGGAATCTCCATCACTGAAGATATTTAAGAGGAGGTTAGACAGACATCTGTCAGGGATGGTATAGATGGTGCTTGGTCCTGCCGTGAGTGCCGAGGAATGGATTTGGTAACCTCTTGATGTCCCTTCCAGATCTATGTTTCTATGATTTTTGCACACATTATACAGATGAAGGATGGGGCACAAGAAGCATCCATAAGCTGGTGAGCAAGTGGTAGGGTCAGACACACCCCTGGTGAGTGTCATATGATTTTTGTGGGTTCTGGGATTCTTGTAGTTTGTTGGAGTGTGTCAACTATTTTGTTAACACTTATTTCAGGAGGAGGCTTATCTGTGTCTGCTGGCATACTATGGTGACAAGGCCCAGACAGACAGACAGACAGACAGATAGATAGATAGACATGAGATGCAAGCCCAGCTGCATGCCGGCTGTTCAGAATCATCCTGATTCCTAAGAAGAGAATGGTCTGAGCTACGGCATCTTCTGTTGGATCCAGTGAATGTCCCGTCTGGCTCTGTCCACAATATGCAATCTCACAGCAAATGTCTTCCCACATCTCCAGCTGAATCTGACCCTGATAAAAGGCTTGGATTAAAAATCAGGGATCAGACTTAGAAATCAGGGGTTGTGACTGGCTTTAACAAGCTGAGGGGGGTGGTTGAAAAAGTCTTCACTGCGGTTCCTGTTGCTCAGGTTAGCAGAAGGAACTTCCTCTGACATCCGGGCAGCAGGCAGGAGCATCTGTGCCTAAGGGCCTGGGGTGTGTTGTGGGGGAAGGGAGAAAGGAAATCTGGAACCCATAAGCTCCACTGATGTTTTCATTACCTTGTACTGTTGTATTGGTCTGTGCTTGGCCCCACCCCCAGCCCTTCCTGCCCTATCAGCAAAGGACATCAACAAAGTTATTCAAATGTCCCTCCTCTCCTTAGCCCCCCCCAACAAAAAACCAAAAAAACACCCAGCTCCTTGAAGGTTGGGGAGGCTCCGAGCCTTGAGGAAGTTTGGGAAGTCTGGCCAGTGGACACGTCAGGGCTGCATTCCCTGAGCTGGCTTTGTTTGCTTCCCAGGCTGTCTCTCCAGATGCACTGTGGCCTTTGCAGGCCCTCCATCCTGTGAGGTCCAAGGCCCCGGTGCCTGCCAGGTGGGAGAGACTCCTGGGCTGGAGGGGACCAGTGCTGAGAAGATGAAAGAGGAGAGCATGTGCCCGGACTCCCCTGAAGGCAGCCTGGTCACAAGTGAGGAGGAGGGTGAACGGCTTCATAAGAAATGTCTCCGCAAGCGCACCCAGCTGGGCAAGCCCGTGGAGGAGTGCAGCTCACATTCGCCGCAGGGCAAGCGCAGCAAGCGCAGCCCCGTCCCCCAGTCCTTCGAGGACGTGCACACTCAGCGGGTGATTGCCAACGTACGGGAGAGGCAGCGCACCCAGTCGCTCAACGATGCCTTTGCCGAGCTGCGCAAGATCATCCCCACGCTGCCCTCCGACAAGCTCAGCAAGATCCAGACCCTCAAGCTGGCCGCACGCTACATAGACTTCTTGTACCAGGTGCTGCAGAGCGATGAGTTGGACCACAAGATCACCAGCTGCAACTACCTGGCCCACGAGAGGCTGAGCTACGCCTTCTCCGTCTGGAGGATGGAAGGGGCTTGGTCCATGTCCGCTTCTCACTGAGCCTGCAGGATCCAGCCAACAGGTACGTAGAGCAAACGCCCTGCTGCCCAGCTCCCTGGGGCAGTCTCTGCATCCCTCCCTCTTGCCTCCTGCATTTGCAGCTTCTACATGGAAAACAAATGGCATTTTTCCCCTCCCCCCGCTGCCTTGGGCGGTGTTTTTGAACAAATCCCAGACGTGCGACAAGCCCGGTGTTCGGGCGGGGTAGCTGACCCCTGAGCTTTCCTGGCCGAGCTGCCACTCATGTTGATGGGGGGGCCTCGGCGGGATCAGAGCAGCAGAGACCTAGAGCAACTGATTTAATTTGCCAGCAACAAAGGAGGGTTGTTTCTAAGGGCCAGTTAATGAAAGGGTTAAAGCAAGGATCGAACAATCAGATCAATCCAGAGCGTGCAGTTTAAATCAGGAGCTGCTCTATGAAATCAGCAGAGTCACTGCCATGTACGAGAGAGGTGGGTCCGGCCCAGCCCATGCACCGATCACCCCGTGTGCAGCTCGCGTTGCACGGTGTAAAACAGGAGTGCCTCCGGATCAGGAGCGAAGTCAGGACAGTTGTACAGGGGCCATCACCTCCAGAGCTGCCTCCTTCCTCTGCGGGGGCAGCGTTTGCAAGGGTGGCGAGCAGGAATGGCCTATCCTCCGATGGCAGCTCTTCCTGATGGAGATGCCAGGAATAGGGCACTGCAGGGAGGATGCAGGAGACGCAGCGTCTCAGCCCCACACTGTGGCGAGCCTTGCTCTGTGGCTGGCTACAAGCATCCCAGCCTCAGGCAACACTGGGCTCCCCGCTCCCCTCTGCCTTCCCTCCTCTCAGAGTCCAGTCAGTGATTTGCTTCTTTCTAGCCACCACCTGGCAGGCAGGAAGAGCCCATGAAATGCGGACGCCAGGGCCAGGAAGGGTGAAAGCCCAGTATCCATCAGCCCCATCCCTAACCCTTCCCCTCCCTGACATATGAGCCAACAGGGACATGGGACTAGCAAGGAAAGCCAACGCTGGGCCTCCTTCCTCAGGCAACGCTCCCCCTGCAGTGGCCGCAGAAGGGCAGCAGCCGTCCTTGCCTAACGCAGGGCTGTGGGAACTGCCAGACTGGCTCCAGACAAAGTCCCCCCAGCCCAGTGTCCTGACTCTGGCAAGACGCAGCTCCAGAGGCTGCTGAGGAAGGTGTAAGGGTCCTGCAGGAGCAGATGGAGGGTAACCTGCCCCTATCGTAGGACTCAGCCCAGCCTCCACTAATTAGCTAAAGCCCTTCCCAGATGCTGGGGAACATTAATCGACAGGAACATTTTCATTTACTATAGAAATGTCTGGTCCCTTTTCCCAGGCCCCCAAAGGGACATGCGCCCAGCTCACTGCAGCTCCACACCCTGCTTGCTTTATGTGCCATAAAGCCACCTTCCTGCTCCATCCCCCGGGATCGGCCCAGGGCCTGGGTCCAGACTCCGGCCCTCATGCTGGGATCAAGATCTCTGGCTTTTCTTGCCTCTTGACAGGTAGGAGAGGGGGACCCAGTGTTAAGCAGCAATGGGCTGCTCTGGCTTGTGTCAGTCCCAGTCCTATGGCACACGCCGGTCTGGGCTCAGGCTGAGCTCACGAGGAATGTGTCTGTGTTATTTCTGCTCTCCCTGAGAGTTGCAGCCAAACTGCCTCGGCATGCAAAAGACCCTTCTCCTCTGATTTTTATTTGTAGGTATTAGTTCTTTTACGAGGGCGTGATCCTGCATGCCCCCTTACTCACACCCATGGGGCCAGTCGATAGCAGGAATAAATCCACTGAAGTGAGTGGTGTAGTTAGCTCAGAGTCAGACCATAAAGGTGAGCAGGGGCAGGATCAGGCTCTTTGTGGGTTTCAGTTTACATACAAAGCTACAGACCCTTTTTGTTAAACAAACAGGAAGGAATCTGTGCCTGCTCCCTTCTGTATGAGTCTGACACCCCACGGCCAAGCACTTCGCCTTCCCCAGGGCACACACAACAGGCTTTGTACACAGAGTGACCCAAGCTGGGAGTATGGCCTCTATTAGCGGCCCGTGCCTTGCTCACCCTCCGCTGTGCCAGGAGATGGGACGCCTGATCTCCAAAGCCCCTTTCTCTCTTGGCACACTGGGGAGTCAAACCCCAGCCCAGCCCCATTGTCAGTTTCATCAGATCAGGACTGGGCTCCCCAAAGGGAGGAGCTGGAGCAAGAGAATTGAAACAGAGCCTGGGGCACCCATGGAAGGTCCAGTGATGGGAGGCGGCTGCAATAGTGAGCAGAGCCCATAACGCGTCCCTTGGACTGGTTATCTCAGCCCTGCTGGAGTCTCAGCCACTGGTACTGGGACCATTCATCACTTAATGGCATTAGCTTATAGGGCCAGATTTCCAAGGTCTAGGTGCTGTAGGAAGCAGACTGGCACCGAGTGGGCTCTACAAAAGCACCTAGGCAGATTAGCTGCTGAACTGCCACTGAAATCAATTTGGGGCCCAACAGGAGATGGCTACAAGCATTCAACAGTGCCGAGCAACACAGTTCCTCACTGCAGGGGCCAGCTGCTCTGCAAATCAGCTGGCCGTGCCGCTCGGAAGCAGCACCTGAAGTGACCATTGCCACCCCCTTCAAACTGCTCCTTTTGCAAACCTTGGGTGAGTGTCTCATGCTGGGTACCAGTGAAAACACGGCCCCAGGAGTCACAGCTCAGTTCTGAACATTATCGAGCTGAGTATTCTTGTTCTGTTCCAATGTGATGCCCGAAATCTCACTGCTCCCTTTGCCCTGGAAATCCCCTGTGCGCCATCCCTGCCCTCAAGCACTGCCAGTCTGGTCTGTACCTGCCAGTGTCTGCTGCTGCTGCCTCCATGGCTGTAGGGCCTTCCTCTGTCGGCTCGAGGTAGCAGTGCAGTTAAAGTGTTATCATCCCCCTCCTCTGCCCTGGGGTCTTGCACTCCCCACGGTGTTATATTTGCTCTTAGTCCCATGCCAGTTTCTTCCACCGCAGCGTCAGGCTTCATGGAAAGAAAAACCTCCTTGGGTCACACACTGTAAGCACCATTGTTGTAAGCTCTAGATAGTCCCAATGGCTACGTCTAGACAACAAGCCTCTTTTGAAAAAGAGCATCTAGACTACAACAGTACTTTCAAAAAAGCGAGCTGCTTTTTCAAAAGAGAGCACCCAGGCAGTCTGGATGCTCTCTTTCGAAAAAGCACAGTTTGCATTACATAGCTCCTTTTTTCAAAAGAGCACTTTTGGAAAAAGGCGTTCTTCCTCGTAAAATGAGGTTTTCCACGGTCCAAAAAACTGCTGCATTCTTTCGATTTACTTTTGAAAGAATAGGGCAGCAGTTTAGATGCAGGGGAAGTTTTTTCAAAAAAACCCTGTACTCTAGACACACCCAATGAGAAGTGAAACGTAGTCTCAGGCTTTCGGTTCAGCCCTCAGCTCCCACTTGGAGCCACCGTCATTCACAAGGGCACATGCCCAAGCACACACCCCTGGCACCTGCCCTTCCCTTGAGACCAATTTTTGTTATTTACAAAAATGTTCCTGTTCCTCAACAATGTTTGTCTCTGCCATGTCACTGCAATGCACTCAGACAGCCAGGGGAGCATGGAAACAACCTGCCTCTGCACAGACTGCCACTACATGAACATGGTGCACAAGCTGTAACCAGAGGTGTTTGCCTCTTGTGCCTGTCATTGTGAGGTGTGGGTGCCCACACAACCAAAGCGGTTGAAATATAGTCAGATGGCAGGACGTGGCATTTAAGTTGATGGGGTTCCTTGAAGTGTCCTGTATTAGTTCTCTGAATATTAGGCCTAATTAGCACTGATTTACTGGATGACCCCAGTGAAGTCAGTGCCGAAAGGGACTCTGCTAATGTAACACCAGAGCGAAGTTTGTCCAGGAGAAAATGCGGCTGCTGGAGACAGCAGTTTAAATACACAGGCAGAAAAGTTCCTGTGAAGTCAATACTAACAGATCTGTTATTGCTCCTCGTGAGCAGGGCAGAGAACATTCATCAGTCACATTGGGTACACAGAGAGCTAACTCAGGCTAAGTTGTGTACGGCTTGAGTGAAAGGCCCAGACAAAGACGCTCCATGACTTTACTGTCATTGGATGAAGCCTCTTTCTAGAGCCTTGTGTGCGGTGGCTTGTCTCGGGGATGCCGTGCTTTCCCATGCTGAGAATGAAAGCACCTGGCACGTTCACAAATGCTGACCCAGTGTCTGGCTGTAGATCAGTGTGAATGGGGGTGTTGGGCTTGCTTTGCCAGGGGGTGTCTGAGCATGTGTTCCATTGTGCAAGTCAGGGTTCATTTCTGTTCCTGCCTATGCATGAGTCAGTCTGTGTGTGGCGGGCGTGTTGTTTCTCTGATAAACCAATGGGTGAAAGCCCCTTCAGTGAAATAACTTTTGCAAATACCCCCCCCAGTCCAGTAAGTACAGAGGAATTGGTGTCCTCAAGAGTCCTGATTTCATGTTTGGTCCAGACGAGTCCGAAAGGCTTGCTAGAAACTCGGGTCCTTTTATGATGCATCAGTTTCCCAAATGGGTGATTGTTTGTACTGGGCATTCCTGCCACAGGCCAATGATACGAAGCCCCAAGATAGGCAGGGAAATAATGGGCAGGGGAACGTGCAAGGCAGAGGGCAAAAGAAAGACACAACAGCACTCAGGGAAATGCTCGGTAGGTACAAAGGCGGCATCCATCTTGCCAGTGATTAACGAACACGGCGTTTGCGATGGGGCTGTCATTACATAATGCAAAGCAGCTAATGCCTGCTGAGTGTGCAGCATACTGGTCTCCACTGGAACCTGCCTATTAAATATCAAAGGCTGGTGGAAGAGCTGAGTGTGGCTAGAAGCAGGAGACAACATTGGGGGCGAGGAGGAAAGAAAGGGCGGCAGGGAGGGAGCCCCAGGGCAAGAAAAGCTAATGTTTGAAGTGTACGGAGCTCACAGTTTTCAGGGGAAAACCCCACAGTCGTGGGCACATTAACTGATGCCTTGTTCCTTTTCCTGATGAATGGGGAGAAAATGAGGCTATAATTTAAAATCTCCAGGGGAAAAAAATTCTAGAGCTGTTCGGGGTGGTTTTCTTTGACTTACTTTAAATTGACTCCCTGGATTCACTGTATTTTTACAATGCCCTTACATAGTTCTCCAATTGGAAAAGCCTTGGATGGCATTCACCATTTGCCTCTTGAGGATGGGTGCCCTGGCTGGGAGTCGGCTCTGTCACATAGTTATTTCTTTTCCCCCTGTTTTATAGCCAGGTCCTCCAACACAATGGCAAAGCCTCATGCAGCAAAAGGGGGAGGTAAGTTCAGCCCAAGAGGTCTCAGAGGCTTCCTCCTCCAGATCCATGCCTGTTTGGGTGTCAGTTCAGGGTGGTAGCATGGACACAGGAAAGGGCAGTGAGATCCTGCCAATAAAATTCTTTCTATGGATCAAAGAAACAGAAGTCTGCCTGATTAGTCTGTTTGGGTACATTGAAAGTGTGAAAGCAAGCAAGAAAAAAAAGGCTGGCCTATGACAATGCTCCTATTCAGGGGTAACCCATCAGGATTACACTGATAGAAGAGATCTCCCCAAACTATTTGTTCTTAAAAATGCACTTTAAATTCTCCACATGCTTTTCCCATGGTAGGGGGCTAATCGGGCAGCCACAGGGGACGAGAAGTGAAAAGTCCAATCTGGGGCTCTAATGTCAAGCCTGTTTTGGCTTCAGTTCTGCCCTGTCATTGGGCTTGACAAGGATAAAAAGGCTCTTTACCCTTGTGCTCCAGTGAAGGAATCTGTGAAGTCCCTGCCTCAGATGATCCATGAACAGACCCACCCAGGAAGCTCACTTTCCCCTGGGCCTCGATTGCCAAGGGAGGCAAAGAATGCCTGGCCCACTTTAGGCCAGCTGTGATGCTGGGCTGTGGTTTTCCTGTTGGCAGGGCTGGATGGCCAGTTGTAGGTCTGCACCTGTGCAGTGCTCTTCACCGTCTGGCTCCGTTGTCTCCCGGCCCTTGGATTTTGGAAATTCGCATGTGATCGGATTCATGAGAAAGTTTCCGCCTGCGCATTTTCTGAGTGCACTGAGCGTTTGGCAGCGCTATCCCAGGAAGCACTATCCCAGGCAGAGCTAACCCAGACAGCACAATCCCAGACAGCGCTATCCCGGGCAGCGCTATCCCAGGCAGCTCTAACCCAGACAGTGCAATCCCAGGCAGCGCTAACCCAGGCAGCACTAACCCAGGCTATCCAACCCAAGGCTAAGGGGCAGGCATGGAACAAATTGCCTTTTCTGGTGCAGTCTCCTATCATTTTGGCAGTAAGTTTTTCTAACTGCCTGGGGCCCCAGCTGGGGTTCTCAGCAGATCCTCCTGCACCCAAGGACCGGAGCTATCTCCGCTGCTTTGTGACCTGTGGGAAGTGGACGGAGAGCTGGGGAAAAGGCCATGTCAGGTGCTGTTTCATGCTGTCCTGAGAGGGGACTGCTCTGCTACTGGCTGCAAGCAGTGCAGTGGGTGCAGTGGCAGGAAGGCTCTCCAAATAGGCCATGGCTTCCTCCCTTGACAAGCATGGTGGTGGCACCTTGTGTTCATGCAGAGCACCAGTGTTTTCCCTCTTTGGTGGGCAGTGAAGTGTGGCTACAGCTGCAGCTGCCTCCTTCCCTGAGCCAGGTCCTCGCAGGGTATGTCTACCCTGGAAAAAAAGACCTACAAGCTAGAGCCAATTTCTCTCCCCTAGGGAGTGGATCTGACTTCGGCCAAGCGTGGGGGTGCCTATGTCACCCCATTCAGGCCCCTGCTCTTCATTCCCACTCCCTTGATGGGAATATAACGTGGGTTATAAATACACAGCCAACAGGGATCAAAGGGATCTGGGCCTGAGAGAATGAGGTCTTCTGGGAGGCACCAGGGAACTCTGAGCTGGGACAATTCATTCAGCATTGCATAATGTTTTCCAGCTGGGTGAGACATTCCGGAGGGGCAGGGCACATCCCGAGTTGTGTGAAGGAGGAGAATAGGGATCAATTGCTGCACTGGATGCATGTGGGGGGGGGGGGGCAGGGGAGGATTCATAGATTCTAAGGCCAGAAGTGATCATTGAGATCATCTAGTCTGACCTCCTGCATCACCCAGGCCAGAGACCTGCCCCCAAATAATCCCTCAGGCTTGGAGAAAAACTTCCAATCTGCATTGAGAAATTGTCTGTGTTGGAGAATCCACCGTGACCCTGGTTCCAATGGTTAATTACTCTCGCTAGTGAAAATGTACATCGTATTTCCAGTCTGAATTTGTTTGCCTTCAGCTCCCAGTCACTGGATCATGCTTGACTTTTCCCTGCTAGATTGACGAGCCCATTAACAATTATTTGTTCCCTGTGTAGATACATACTGTAGAACTCATCAAATCACCCCTTAACCATCTCTTTGCTAAGCTAAATGGAGGGAGCTCTTTGAGTCCATCATCATCTGGCAGGTTTTCTAACCCTTTAATCAATCTTGTGGCTCTTCTTGGAACCTCCCTATTCCTCAACATCCCTCCTGAATTTGGGGCACCAGAACTGGACATAATATTTCTGCAATGGCTGCACCAGTGCCAACTAGAGCAGTAAAATTACTTTGCTTCTTTTCTTTGCATTTTCCTTGTTTATGTATTCAGAATCACATTAGCTCTTTTGGTTGCATTGGGAGCTCATTTTCAGCTGATTATCCACCCTTCAAATCTTTTTCAGAGTGACTGCTTTTCAGGATAGAGTCCTCCAGCCTATAAACACGGCCTGCAGTCTGTGATCCCAGATGCACAGATTCACATTTAGCCAGAGTGAAACACATATTGTTTGCTAGTGCCCTAGTCACCAAGGGTACGTCTAGACTACATGGCTCCGTCAACGGAGCCATGTAAAATAGTTTACTCGGCATAGTCAATGAAGCGGGGATTTAAATAATCCCCGCTTCATTAAAATAAAAATGGCCACTGCTCTGTGCCGGCGATCATCTGATCCGGCACAGCGCGGCAGTCTAGACGCAGCGCAGTCGACAAGGGAAGCCTTTGTCGACTGCTCCAGTATGCCTCGCTTCATCCCCGCTTCATTGACTATGCCGAGTAAACTATTTTACATGGCTCCGTCGATGGAGCCATGTAGTCTAGACGTACCCCAAGTGATCTAGAGCTGTCCACTTCATTATTTACCACTCCCCCAATTTTTTGTCACCTGCAAACTTTATCAGTGATGATTTTATGTTTTCTACCAGGTCATTGATAAAAATGTTAAACAGCATAGGGCCATATAACCAGTTCTTGCAGGATTTTGCTGGAACTGTATCTGCTTGAAGGTGCCCCCTTTCCAATTACATTTTGAGACCTAGCCATTAGTCAGTTTTTAACCCATTTACTTTGGGCCATGTTAATTTTAGAGCTTTCCAGTTTTTTAATGCAAATGTTGGGCTGAACCAAGTCCAATGCCTTATGGACGTCTTAAGGATGTTCTGACCACACCAATACCTTTATCAGCTATGCTGGTAATCTTGTCTAAGACAGGTCTCAATAGCTTGGTGGGATCTATTTGTGTGAGGATGTGAGGCAGCAATCTGGGGTTTGTCAGTTCTTTTCCCTGCTCCACTTGTGAGGCACATGCTGATTAGTAAGCAATAATAGCCAGTAATTAATAACAACTGTCATTTCTACAGCCCCGGCTCCTGAAGCATTTTGCATGCACTCATGAGTGAGGCCTCTAGACATGGCTGCAAGTCAGGCCATGTCTTTGCCTTGTGTCAGCTGGAAGACTGAGGCCTGCAGCGGTGACAAAGGCACTGGGTGCCCTCTTGGCACACACACCAGTGAAGGCCACCGACAAAGGGGCAAAGGGAGCAGTTGCCCCAGGGACCAGTGATTTATAAAGGCCTGGGGCAGCATCCAGAGCCCAGAACCCTTTAAATCCCCACCAGAGCCCCATGCTGTGCAGTCCAGGCATGCTGAGGGCTGGCTAGGGAAGGTGCAGCGGGGTCTGGGCAGTGCTGAGGGCTGGCTGCCCTCACCCCACCCCTTCTGCCTGAGGCCCAGAGCCTCTCCTCCCCGTTGCCCTGGGCCCAGCAAAGTCTGTGCTGTTGAGGCACTTAAATGACAACACTGGGAGCTGTGGCAAATGGAGCTCAAAGCACTCTAGTCAGGGAAGATATGAGCCCATTTTTGCAGGCCCTCTCCAAGCATCCTCCCCTCTGGCTGCAGCTGCAGCTTTGGCTGCGTAAGCGCTGCAGGGTCTGACCTAACCCTAGAGACCAGAGCAGGGATTCACTGCCAAGAAGAGAGGACTCTAAGTGTCAGTGAGGAGCTGGGAGTCCTTGAGACAAAGGCAGAGGGCGGAGGGGCTGCTGTTTGTTGTTCTGCACACACTGAGGTCAAGGTTTCACAGGCAGTGGGCAGAGCTCAGTGGCTGAACAAAAAAATCCCCAAATTCTTTGTTTCAGGTTAACCCGGAAGGGATTTTTGTTTGCTTGTTTGTTTTTCTTGCCAAAATAAAAAACAAAACAAAAAAATGTTTTTTTCCTATTTAACTCAAATGAAACATTCTGTGGTTTTTATTTGTGAGTGTGTGTGTACGTGTTTACCCCATTTTTTCTGATTTAATAAAAATAAATACAGCTCATTGTTTCGGTGAAAAGTTGTTTCAGAAAGAAAAGTCAAAAGGTTTCATTTAGCAAATGTTGAAAAGAAAACTTTTGACAAGAAAGAAAGAAAGAAACAATAGAAGCTATATGCCAAATTTCACCAGAGTTGCAGAGAGTTCTGGTCGCCCCAAAGCTGCATTTCTCAGAGAAAAAACTGTCCAAAAAACATGACCCAGCTCTAGCTGAGAGTTCCACGGTGCCCGTCCAACCCTGGAGGGGCAAGAGAGGGGAGGGTTTTTTTCTTCTGCACTCATGAGCACAGTGCTTTGAGTTCTCTGGGTAAAGGGGGCTGTAGAAATGCAGTGACCCTAAGGATGGAAAATTCCATTGCTCTGGTGCTGCAGAACTACGATGGGTGGTCACTGTTGTGGAAGGAGAGGCAGGTCTCAGGAAGCTGGGGGCTAGTCAGGAAGGACTATGCATACAACTGTATTCAGTGCACCCCTCCCCTCTGCCCCCAGGCCTTTCTTTGCACTGTATTTTGTCCCAGTTGGAGTTTTTCAGGACATGTGCCTTCCCTAGTTGTAATGAGTTGCAGTCCTGAAACCTTGAGCCACGATCACACATGGTCTGTGGTCTGTCAGGCTGGGCCACAACCTACCAGCAGCAGCAGAAGGAAGTGGATGGGTTTTGCTGCCAGGGTTAGTTGGGCAGTGAGGCGGTCAGAAGGGAACTGTGGAGAACTTAACAATCTGAGAGCTGTTGTTGTCATCAACAAGGGCTTCTATCATTGCTGCCAGTTTCCAAAGCTCTTTTCTCTTCCTACCAGTATCGCCTCCTTTGCCCAGCTGGGTGCATCCCCGCACTGATCTCAGCCAGGCACTGGGAAAATTGGGAGATGCCACTGCTTGCGATTCCCATCATGGAGCTACCCGGTCTCTCTGGCCATTACTGCCAGTACAGAACACGCCCCTCTGTCCTTCATTCCAGGTTCCCAGCTGGGGCAGCATTTGGGGATTTGAGGACATCCAAGGGTCTAGAGACGGGTTTTTTGGGACTTGGCTAATTTCACTGAAAGGAACGGCCTTCCAGCCAATCGTTTTCGTGGCAGCTTCTATCTTTATAAGAAAGTGCACAGCATTTAACTCTGAGCTGTTCTCTGGGGACGGGGGCGGGGAGAGGCTCAGCTATGGAGCCTGAGAGCAAGAACTTAACACAGGTCAGGATTAAAGTTAATACACAGATAAAATTTCACAGCCTTGCCCTAGTGATCAATAAAATACCCACTGGTTTATGATCCCTGCAAAGAATCTGGCTCTGAGGATTTCAGCTGCATTCATTTAACCCCAAAGGAATGTCTTTGAGACGAGTCAGTGTTTCATGGCTGAGTGGCATGGAAAGGGCCTTGGGACCCAACAGAGAGTGGCTGAGCTGTATTAACATTTTTTGCATTTGATTTCCTTAAAAAAATTAAGGAGTTAGAAGAAAAAATGTTGAATGTGCCACTATCCTGTCTGGAGAACTGAGGGGTAATGCTTAGCCCCTCCCCCGATGCTCTGACCTGCAGGAGGTGTTACCGTTAATAGTTCTCTAACCACACCCACATACTAATGCTGTCCCTTTGCATCCTCTTCGATTTTGACCAGGATCATGAATGGGTGTTGACTGTTTGCATTGCAGTAGCCCCTAGATGATCCATTGAGCTGGGTGCTGTGTAGCCACATCCCGGGGTCACCCCCTGCCCTGAACATCTGCTGTCTATCTAGGTGACTCAACCAATCCAGGATTGTTATCCTTAGTCACAACAGGGGCCTGAGGGCCAGAGAGGTAAAGTGACTAGACCCACAGAGCCAGGTACTGAACTCACATCTGAGTGTCTGCTCAGCTTTCCCTCCCAATGAGCCTGGCTGTCACCAGTCCAATAGCCCCCACCAGTCCTTTCCCCGTTTGGGTATGTGCACTGACTCAGAGGCACTGGGACTCCACAACTCCCCCTGGAGTCAGGAGGGGAGGAATTCTGTTCCCCCAGCACCTTGCAGGATCTGGCCCTTCATGCTTCCCATTCGTAAGCCTTGGTGTGACCTCACATGAGCTAACTCAAGGAAACTAGAGGGAAATGTCCCCTGGGAGCAGCTCGTATCACGGGGTGGGACTCAGCCTCCTCTGCCTCCAGGCATGTCTATTCCTGCAGACTGAATGCTGGGATTGTCCCCAGGAAACTAGACAAGGGCCACAGTTGTCGGAGAGCTGCCCACATCTAGCCCTCACCTTTGTATCAAGTTTTGCCTGTCAGCTCCCACAGACTTCTCATCCAGAGGGGCTGTGGGTGCTCTGAAGTCAGGCTGCTCCGCAAGGTTGTTATTCTGCCTCTGAGTTTTGTGTGCAGTGGTAGTGCCAGCAGGTCCCAAGCAGGGGCTGGGCATTGCACAAACCAAACATTGTGAGAATGTTGACCCCAGTCACTTTTCCTAAGAGACGCGTTTTCTCTCTGCGTGAAATAAAGATTTAAAATTGCCTAAGTGCTGAAGCCAACTTGGAATCTCCTTAGCTCTGGTCAGTCCTTCAGGGATTCCAAGGAATGGGCCCCTTCTCCAGAATCTTCCTGCAGGCTACCAGGGCTGAGGGCCTGGCAAAGCAGCTCCCAGGCAATTATATGTGTGGGCAGGAGAGAGCTGCTGAAGGAGCCATGCTACAAGCTAGGGAGGAAAAGAGCCAGAGATGGTGGTTGGCGGTCGGTTTCTAGCAGAGTGCCCCAAGGATCAGTTCTAGGACCGGTTTTGTTCAACATCTTTATTAATGACCTGGATGAGGGGATGGGTTGCACCCTCAGCAAGTTTGCAGATGACACTAAGCTAGGGGAGAGGTAGGGACAGGGTCCAGAGTGACCTAGACAGATTAGAGGATTGGGCCAAAAGAAATCTGATGAGGTTCAACAAGGACAAGTGTAGAGTCCTGCACTTGGGACGGAAGAATCCCAAGCATTGTTACAGGCTGGGGACCAACTGGCTAAGTAGCAGTTCTGCAGAAAAGGACCTGGGGATTACAGTGGATGAGAAGCTGGATATGAGTCAACAGTGTGCCCTTGTAGCCAAGAAGGCTAATGGCATATTAGGGTGCATTAGGAGGAACATTGCCAGCAGATCTAGAGAAGTGATTATTCCCCTTTATTCAGCTCTGGTGAGGCCCATCTAGAGTGTTGTGTCCAGTTCTGGGCCCCCCACTATAGAAAGGATGTGGACGCATTGGAGAGGGACCAGCGGAGGGCAATCAAAATGATTAGGGGGCTGGAGTACATGACCTATGAGGAGAGGCTGAGGGATTTGGATTTGTTTAGTCTGCAGAAGAGAAGAGTGAGGGGGGATTTGGTAGCAGCCTTCAACTTCCTGAAGGGAGGTTCCAAAGAGGATGGAGTGAGGCTGTTCACAGTAGTGACGGATGGCAGAACAAGGAGCAATGGTCTCACTAGGAGGGTGGGGAAGCACTGGAATGGGTTACCTAGGGAGGTGGTGGAGTCTCTATCCCTAGAGGTTTTTAAGTCTCGGCTTGACAGGGCCCTGGCTGGGTTGATTTAATTGGGATTGGTCCTGCCTTGGGCAGGGGGCTGGACTTGATGAGCTCCTGAGGTCTCTTCCAGCTCTATGATTCTATGGTCCTGTGTGGGTGCAATTTGCTGGTCAACCTTGTGTTCCACTTCAGCCACACTGTTCTGAGGGCACCGTGGCCATCCCATCAGATAGGGACGTGGGCAGCTACAGATCTAGGCCCAGATGCCAAGTTTCATGCAGCACCATCAGAGACATTTTCTGCAAATTATGTAATGAGCTAATTTGCATATGTGATGGGTAGGAGGAGTGCTGGCCAGCATTCATTGATTAAAAGTTAAAGTCAGGTAGCTAAGGGGTGCAGGCCAGGGAGCCAGGAGAGCCAATGGTAAAAGGTGTTGAAATTTGAATGAAAGATATACCTGCCTGCCATTTTCTTTGTGTGAATTCTAAGCTAGGAGGAGATGGGGGGAACAAGATGAATTGAGCCAGGCAGAACTACCAGGCCTACAGGGAATACTGGGCATGGAAATGGACTAGACATTGAAGCATGGATCGTGAGTAGACAGGAAAACTGTATATTTAGTCGCAATCAGGTTATTTTCTTTGTTTTCTTGTGTGGTTAAACATCTCTGTGCTAAATCCATGTGCCCCCGCCATTCATTGTATCTAAGCTGCACCCAGAGATACCATTTTTCCCTGTGTTTTAATCTGTTCCTAACTCAGTTGCTTTGTAACATCTAGCAACCAAGTATGCTTTATCGAGTATATCTTTTTGTTTTGTAAATAAAATCACCTTTTTTAAGGCGATGGTTTGATTCTTGTGTTCTGAAAGGTAGCAGGAGGTCTGTGTAAGCATGCCTAAGACTGAGAAGTCAACTATCAAAGATTGCAGTTTGTTTTCTCTTTTTTCTTCAAGCTCTCTTGTGATAAAAGAGCTTGGGGGTAACCCTCTGGAAGAAGTTCAAGTGCTTCTTCCTGGGTCTAAGAAGAAGGGTTTTTTTTACAATTGGTGGTGGCAGCCAATCTCCCAAGTCCAGGGAATCAGTAACTTTGGGGAGGTTTTTTTTAGCAGAAGCCTATAGAGGCAAAGTATTTAAGGTCTCTTGCGGGCCCCTACTTTGACAGCATATTTGCAAAAAAGGTACCAGTGACGCTGCTCTTTGGCTTCTAAAAGAAGTTGTGCATGTTTAGTACTTGTGAAAAGCATTGAGTTTAACAGGCTGAGTAAATGTTGTCTGCCTATTTACTAGAGCAAGGAGATGGGTGACGTAATATCTTTTATTGGACCAACATCTGTTGATGAAAGAGACAAGCTCTCAAGCAATACAGAGATCTTCTTCAGGGCTGGGAAAGATGCTCAGAACATCACAGTTAAAACGGATTGTTAATAGGCTGGCAAGTGATTAAAAATTTAATTGTGTGATTGATTTTGATGTTAATAATAAAATACCATTTATTGAAATATTTTTGGATCTTTCCTATATTTTCAAATATAACTCCTTCATTTACAACACAGAACACAAACTGTATACTGCTCACTTTACATTTATTTCTACTACAAATATTTGCACTGCAAAAAAAAAATCGTATTTTTCAGTCACCTAATACAAGTACTGTAATGCAATTTATTTATCTTGAAAGTTGAACTTACAAAAATAGAATGATGTACAAAAATAACTGCATTCCAAAATAAAACAATGGAAAACTTTAGAGCCTACGAGTCCACTCAGTCCTTACATCTTGTTTGGCCAATCGCTCAGGCAAACAAATTTGTTGACGTCTGCAGGAGATACTGCTGCCTGATTCTTGTTTACAGTGTCACCTCAGAGTAAGAACACCTCGGAGTGTAACGTGGCACAGTTACAGCCAGCTTCACAAGATATTTATGGGTCAGATTCCCTAAAGAAAAATCAGTCAGGTGGGGGGCAGCAGGGGCTGGACTGCCAGTGCGGGCTCCCCACTGCTGGGAGGAAGAAAGGGGGAAGAGCCATGAGCCCCAGGGGCCGAATCCAGGCAAGCCAGAGACCGCATCTGGCCCCTGGGCCTTAGGTTCCCTACCCCTGCCCTAAAGAGTCATATGTCCTGTCATGCTTTAACCTCCATTCCATCCTGGTGATGGGTTTTGCTCGATCACAGTCTGAAGCAGTGAGACCAACACATGCCACCCATAGGAGGCTGATTTGCTTTTTGGTGGTTTGGGTTCTATAGTTCCACATTGGAAGGCAGCTTTTTAAGATTTCTGAAAGCAAGTTCCTCACCTCGTCCCTCTCCGATTTTGAGAAACACTTCAGATTCTTAACCCTCGGGTCCAGTGCTGCCGCCCTCTTTAGGAGTCTCACGCTGGCACTTTCTTTGTGCTTTGTCCAAAACGCAGCGAATGCTCTTAAAATGAGCAGCAAGTGCTGGGCCATCGTCCGAGGCTGTTGTAACACAAAGTCTGTGGCAGAATGTGGGTAGATTGGAGCAGGAGTTCAGTCACAAATTTAGTTCACACATTACGTTTTTCATGGGCACCGTCAGCTGAGAAGCATGTCCTCTGAAATGGTGGCCAAAGCATGAAGAGACATACAAATGTTCAGCATATCTGGCAGGTAAATCCCTTGGAATGCTGGCTGTTATGGTGCCATGCAAACACTTGCTTTCATTTTCAGGTGACATGGTAAGTAAGAAGCGGGCAGCATTATCGCCCATGAATGCAAACAAACCTGTTTGTCTGAGAGATTGGCTGCATAAGAAGTGGGACAGAGTGGAGTTGGGGGCTCTAAAGGTTTGCATAGTTTTCTTTTTGATTGCAAGTATGTAACAAAAAATCTGTATTTGTAAATTGCACTTACATGATAAAGAGACTGCACTACAGTAGGAGTGAATTGAAAAAAATACTATAGGTTGGACCTCCCTGGTGTGGTATCCTTGGGATCTGGCTGGTCCCAGATGAGAGGTTTTTCCAGACGGGAGGAGGCCATTTCTGGCCTTCCTGCTGCTGGCCCCCTCTCCCTCCCTGCCTCTCCACCGGACTTCCTGGCTCCCCCCACAGCCCAGCTGAGCCCCGTGCTGGTTCCCAGACCCCACATTCCAGCTGAGCTGAGCTATGCTCCCACCTCCCCACCCTTGCAGCCCAGGTGGGCTGCATGTTCCTCCCCTCCTGCACAACACTAGGCTCCCTGCCTTCCCACCCCACCTGCAGCGCGCCAGGACTCTGATCCTGGAATATCCATGGCCCTTCCGTACCATAGATGTTGCCGGACCAGAGAGTTCTGGTTTATGAAGGTGCAACCTGTATTTCTTTTTGTTTATATTTTTTACAGTGCAAATGTGTGTAATAAAAATAATAATATAAAGTTAGCACTGTCCCAAGGCCTGGGCAACATACAGCCCACAGGCTGCATTCGGCCCACCAAGCCACTGGATCCAGCCCGCAGACGGTACACAGAGCCCCAGACAGGGTCCTTGCTTGCCTCGCCCCACCAGCACACCACTCAGAAACCTGTCTGAATTCAGTGTTGCTTTAAAATCTGTGAGCCCGGAGGGGAGGGGAGAAGGCTTTAGGAGCTGCTACCATCCCCAGCACAATCCCATTGGCCAGTTTTTGGCCAAAAACTGGCCAGTGGGAACTGTCTGTTTCAATAACAAGCAACCAAGAAGCACCATGCCCCCTCCCCTGCAGGGCTGGTAGTTATTCACAGAGCACGTGGCTGTAGCCTGTGCGGGGATGGGTCAGGCAGGGAGGCTGCTTCAGAAAAGTGCTGCTGGGCTGCTGGCTGGTAAGTCTTCTGGCCAGAGCCTGCCTTGCACCCCAGCCCCTCCCTCCTCCAACCCTCTGGCCCCCACTCCTGCTCCCTACTCCACATACCCAAATCCTCTGCTCCCTTCTTACACCATATCCCCTCCCAGATCTGGCACCCCAATCCCCTGGCCCAGGTCACAGTCCCCTCCTGCCCTAGCTCACAACCCAAACCCCTGCACCTCAATCCCCTGCACCACCTCCTGTACCCCAATTCTCTGCCCTAGGTCACAATGCAACCCCCTGCACCCCAGTCCAGTGCCCCAGGTCACAACTGCCTCCTTCGCCCAAACTCCCTCCCTTACCCCAAACTCCCTTCTGCCCGCAACCTCCATCCTAGACCCTGCACCGCCTCCATTCATATGGAAGAGCGCAGCCCTCAACCACTTTCCGGATTCTGGGAGTGGCTCCCATCAGAAATCATTGCCCGCTCCTGCTTATGTTGGAATAGAAATCAAAATATTTGGAAATGTAGAAAAACCCGTCTAAAATATTTAATACATTTCAATTGGTATTCTATTGTCTAATAGTGCAATTAAAACTGCAACTAATCGTGATTACTTTTTTGAGTTAACCATGTGAGTTAACTGCAATTAACAACCCTAATTGTTAAACATACTAAATATCCATTTCCTGCTCATCACTGCCCTGCCAATCTGATCTGTGACAAGTGGTTTCCCCCTAGGGCAGAGGGCCTCAGACAGTGAGGTGTGCCCTGTAGCATGGCTCTGAGGAACATTTTGAATGCCATGGGGCGGCATGAAGGGCAGGGAGCAAGTGCCACCCAGTTTTGCTACCTCATTGGGGCTGCCAGCTTTCTAACTACACAAAACCAAACTCTCCTGTCTCACCACCTGCCCCTTCTCCAAGGCCCTTCCCCCGCGTTTGCTCCATCCTTCTTTCCTCTGCCATTCACTTTTCCCCACCCTCACTCACTTTCACTGGACAGGGGTTGGGATGCATGGGGGGCAGGTAAAGGCTCCAGCTAGGGGTGTGGGCTTTGGGGGGGCTGGGATGAGGGTTTGGGTACAGGAGGGGGCCCTGGGTGAGGGCAGGGGATTGGGGGTGAGGGCTCTGGCTGGGGTTGTGGGCTCTGGGTTGAAGCTGGCGGAGTTTGGGGTGCAGGAGCGGGGGCAGGTCTTGGGAAGGTTGGGGTGCAGGAGGAGGTTTAGGGTGCAGAGACCCTGCAGCATTTATCGCAGCTCCCAGGAAGTGGCTACTAGTTTCTGCAGCCCCTGGACACATGGGCAGCCAGGAGGGCTCTGTTCACTACCCTCACGCCTGCAGGCTTCACCCACTCAGTTTCCATTGGTCGTGGTTCCCGGCCACTGGGAGGGGCAGTGTGCAGAGCCCCACCAGCCATCCATGCACTTAGGAGCCACAGGGACCTGGCAGCCACTTCTGAGAGCCACAAAGAGCCAGAATAGGTCAGGAGCCTGCCTAAGCCCCATGGCCCTGCCGCACCATAGATCGGACTTTAACGGTCCGGTTGGCAGTGCAAATCAGAGTAACCAGGGTCCCTGCTGTGGACGCCCTGCTACCGTGACAGGGACAACACTACCCCCCACTTCCAGTAAGCACTCCTGCCACGGGTACCCCCAACTGTACTCCCACTCCAGCAATGTCCTCTTTTTGTGCATCTGAAATATTGTAGCCCTAACCACAGCATCTGACTGGCTATCACACTAATGGGCTTTTCCTCACTCCATTATGCGAAGGGGAAATTGAGGCAAAGATGGGGTGTTACTGTCATAAACTAGATGTCAGGCAACCCTGTCCCAGCTCTGCTCCAGCCCTACCTGACTGCAGCCTGGCCATGGCCCTGCCCCCTGCTGTAGTTCCTGGCTATGGCTCCATTCCTGGCTCCAGCTGCAGCCCCTTACTGGTGAGAGAGACAGACAAAATAAGGGATCATGCCGCAGTTTGGGGACCACTGCTTGTTGGGACTACAGGGATCGGGCAGGTTTCTGCTGATTCTACCAGCTAGTGAAAAGGCTGAGGTCGGACTTGTGAGACGTGAGCTGGAACTGAGGACCCCCCCCCCCCAACTCAGCTCATACAAAGGCCACTACATTTCCATTTGGTGGAAGTAACTTTCCACTCCTGCTGAACTGGAATGGATTCACACTTAAATTGAAGGCTTAATTCATTAGCCACGACCTGAGGCTTGTTTCTGGAAAGATCAGTTTGTTATGTCAACATCTCACCATTTGGGTGCTGACTCAGGCAGGGTCCCCACTCTCTGGACATAGGCAACATCCCACGCCCTGCGCTCAGACTGGGGTACACACTGCAGTGAGGGTGCAACACCCAGTCCACTCCACCATACACTAGTAGCAATCAGTGCAGAATTCCCTGGGTACTTGTGTTCCCTTCAGAACTGACTGCAGGGGTGTATTGGATTGGTGTATACATTCATTTAAATTCATAGGAGGACCTTGCAGTCATCCACACAGGTCATCAACAGTCTGATCCATAGCACCAGATCAGATCAACACTGAACCAACAGTCTGACCAACTGCATCCTGCTCCAATAGCAGGCATGGAGCAGCCAGCAGCAGGTGAGCAAACACAAAGCTCTTTGGGAGCCAGCACTGGAGGAGGGTTGAGTCTGAGGGTTCCTGGTGGTCAGAGCAGCATGGAAGCTAGTGGTAGCAGAGGCTAGCACACAGTTTGGGCCACGTCTTCTGAAGGATGCTGACATCTGCAAATCTGCAGCGTTCCAGATAAAAAAATTGTATCGGCATCCATATCCACAAAAATGAGCAGCCCCGTCTGAAGATGCAGCTACCCGCAGATTTGCAGGGCTCTACCGATTTCGATACAGACTCACAGAGAACACGAGCTCTGCTGCTGTGTGGGCCCATGTGAGCATACAGCTCATTTGCAGAGTGGCAGATGCAGGCTACGTCTAGACAGCGGGGCTATTTCAGGATAACGGAAGTATCCCGAAATAGCTATTCCGCCTCTTTAAACGCACCCATTATTTTGAAATACATTCCACAAGGGCTAAGGGACTTGTCGGAATAGCGCTTTAGCTCAAAATTTGGCCCTGTGAAGAACACCAAGTTTCGAAATAAGCTATTTCAAGGTAAGGGTGCAGTGTAGATGCACTCGCAGGGATTAGCTGGGGCTGCTGGACAGGCCTGGCACTGGCCTCTCAGGATATGTCTGCACAGCAGTGTTACTTTGGATAACTGACGTTATTCCGAAATAACATAGTCAGCGTCTACTACAAGCAGTTATTTCAACATAATGTCAACATAATGCCAAGCTGGAGGACTGCTTACTCCGACTCCTGTAACCCTCATTGTACGAGGGGTAAGGGAAGTCGGCGTGCTCTAACTCACGCTTCCTGTTGTGTAGACAGCGCCAAAAGCCAGAATAAGCTATTTCAACTTGAGCTACGCAATTGACATAGCTCAAGTTGCACAGCTCATTTCAGTTTTCGTCCTGCTGTGGAGACGTGCCCTGAGAATCGTAAGCCTGCTGAAGCTGTCTAGGGCTGTATTTCTCTTGCTCCACATGTAGTGTGGTCTCATCGCCCCTTGAGAATGCAAGATCTTACCGTCTGCTCTGAGAGACCCTAAGGCCCCCACAGATCTTGCGGGGCTGCACAATTAAAATACAACTGCAGTAATAATAGATAGCCCATAAACAACACGCATTTTGTGAAATACAGAAACCCCAGAGAGCTCCTTGCTTTGTTAAGAGGTAAAGGATGCAACTCTGCACGTCAGTGATCCCCCCAGAAAAGCCTGTCTCTCTGAAAAACCTGAGCTTTGTTACCAGTTTGGTTGGCTATGATTGTAACCCTGTTCCAGCAAATCACTCTGTGCCTAAGTCTGACTCCAGGTCTGTTCATTATGTGTAAACAGAACTGTTTAAAAAATGAGATAATATTTTTGTAAAAAATGCTGAGGTTTTGAATTGAATTCTATTTCAGAAGTCTCTGAATGGAACCTTTGCTTGTTTCTTCCAAGTGAAATATATCAACATTTCCTAAATTGTTACTTTATTTGCAATTTCCACTTTTCTCTCTTTTTTTTCCTCCCTTTATTTCCTTCTTTGTCATGAATGCAATAAAATTATTAACGTCCAGGTTACATTTGCTTTTCCCCCCCCTTTTCACTCTGCAGCTTTTCACATTTCTCCAGTCCTATGGCAGTCTTTGGAGTCACAGTTTAACTTCTTCTTTGGCCTCTCTAGGGCTTTGCCAAAGCTGAGAAGTTTTGAAAACTTACAGAGACAAAATGATTCACAGCGTTCCAGCTCTGGGGGTGGGGGTGGGGGGAAGGAATAGGTTCCAAGTGTGAATTAGGCGATCCACAGCTCCTCCAAAAGTGCTGGGAGGGAGGGGGGAGGTGTAAGAAGTGCGGGGCTCCAGTGACCTGATGCGCCGGAGGCACATGGGGGAGAGAAGCAGCCAGGGGGTCTATGGGCTGCACTGACCTAGGCCCAATCTCCCATTACTGGGGAGGGAGTTTCGCAGGAAGGTGCTGACTGACGGGTGTTGTGGGTGTAAGCCACCCACCCTGCTACCGTGACAGGGACAATACTACCCCCCACTTCCAGTAAGCACTCCTGCCACCGATACCCCCAACTGTATTCCCATTCCAGCAATGTCCTCTTTTTGTGCATCTGAAATATTGTAGCCCTAACCACAGCATCTGACTGGCTATCCCACTAATGGGCTTTTCCTCACTCCATTATACAGAAGGGGAAACTGAGGCAAAGAGCAGCGATGTGTCAAACCCAAGTTCACACATAGAATCAGAACAGGAGCTGGGAAGGGACCCAGGGTTCCTGAGACCTTCCCCCATACTTTAACCACTAGACCACACTCCCTCTCGTCGGATTCTTCATGACCAGCCAATAGTGGACCCTTGGGCCAATTGCCTGCAATGAGGGGGGCATGTTCACAGTGTGACAGGCAGCCACTGCTGGGAATGTGGCAGGACCTTGACAGTACAGCCTTCCCTTCCCCCCTCCCCCCCCCCAGCCAGCAGGAGACTAGGTCTGGCACACTGCACTATTGGCTTTCCTGTCCCAGCCCAGAGGCTGCCTTGGCTTGAGTACGGCAGAGTGAGCAAGCCCTGAGAATGTGCTTGGCCTTTGGCACAAAGCGCCATCAGAGAGCCATCTGCATCCCATATCACCAGGGGCTGCTCACCCTCCTTCCCTTCTGATCCAAGGGCTGAGCCCTCTGGTTCTGATTTGCAGCCTCCTCAGGGCCTGCACCACTGAATTCCTTGTCTTCCTCACCCTGCCTGACTTCAAAGGGCAGCCTCCTTCCTTTCATATCCACACACGCTACTCGTAAAGCCGGCAAACCCAGGGGAGCCTGCGTATGGAGCCTGGCTATTCTTGGAATATGATCTAATGTGGTAGCTTATTAGCTCCAGCCCTCAAGCAAGGGGCACGTTGCAGACAGTGTGTGCAGGCAGGAGAGCAGGGCCTGCGATGAGGGTGGGATGGGAGTTTGTCTGAACTGTCCTTTTATCCCTGAGATGGGTGAAATGTCAGGGCAGGATGAGAGTGCGTGGGGAGGGACTGCTTGGAGGGACTACCATGGGGAAGGAGGTACAGTGCTTTGGGGTATGGCAGGGGCAGGACACAGCAGCACATATTGTTTGTTTAACAGCTCTGACGCTCTTCTCCAGTTAGCCCAACCACTCTGGGAGTGCTGGGTTCTCCCACTTGCTCTAGCCACACCTGGGAGTAGTGTTGCCAGATACTTTCACAAAAAATCCCAAACGTGGGTACCAAAGTTGTTGAGCAAAAAAAAAAAAATCCTTGCGCTTCCCACACCAGACGCAGCAGGGGAAAAATGTCCCCACCGGCCTTTCATCTGAGAAGAACAGAGAATATATGTCTGGTATTTTCTGTTTTTTTTAACTGGACAGGGCCACAAATACCGGACTATCCGGGTGAAAACCGGACACCTGGCAACCCTACCCAGGAGGTTCCCAAGACAGTTCATGCAGCCAGCACAGTGACTGGCACTCAGCTACTGGCTGCACTGGACAATACTGCTCCCTGCCTGGGAGGGTTAGAGCAGCATGTGTCAGACTTGGGCTGTAATCCTGTAATCCCAGGGAGGCCACTGGGGCCACGTCTACACTGCACATTTATTTCAGAATAAGCTATTCCGGAATAGTTATTACAAAATAGCTTATTTTGAAATAGCACATCTACACTGCAAGGAAGCCTCAAAATGAGTCCGAGGCAGGCTTCCGTAATGTACAGGGGCTATCGCGATTTAGAGCCCCAGGAGAAAAAACTTAGAATGGCCCTGGTGAGGGGCTGTTTCAAAATAGCAGCAGTGGAGCATCTACACACACCTTATTTCGAAATAGGCGTTATTCTTCGCAGAATGAGGTTTACAGAAGTTAGAATAAGCTGTCCGTTATTTCGAAATAACAGAATTGCTGTGTAGTCACTCGCATAGTTATTGTGGAGTAATGGCCGTTATTCCGAAATAACTTTGCTATGTAGACACACCCTGGGAGTTTTGCTGCTGATTTAGTGGATCAGGATTGGAAATGTAAAGTGTAAGCTCTCTGGAGCAGGGGACGTGTCTAGTCTAGGCAGAACCTTGGTCCCATCCTCTTTGCCTTCTCACTGCCCAGATCGCTGGGCTCAGAGCTTGGCCCAGCTTGGGGTGGGTAACTTCCTAAGAAATAAGAAGCCAGGGCCTGCAGCCTCTCCATCCTCCTGACTCTGCAGATGCTGTGGGGAGGGGAGGGGAGTTGTTTTAAGCAAGTGACACCATCATCATCTTCTTCCTCGCTCCTTCCGCTCCCTGGAACAGATGTTTGCAGAGATGAAAGAAAAATGGCCTCAGCCTGGGGCCGGCTGCCTTCAATCAGTCCCACGTTGTGCCACAGCCAGCTCCGCCCCGCTTTGCGGGTTTCACTGCCATCTGTTTTAAGGTAGTTGACTGGGATCACATGGGCCATTCAGTCCCACTCCCCCAGGGAGCAGCAAGCAGGCAGCCTCTGGCTCCCAGTCAGGCCCTGCTGGAGCATTTGTCCTCCCATTGGGGTGAGCAAGCGGTAACTGTGCTCCTGAATCCATGCACAGCTCCGGGGGAAGTGCCTGCCCTACACAGGCCAGACTGCTAGTGAACAAGCACATAAAAGCGACAAGTCTCGCCTGCCAAGTGATACTTGGGAAAACAGAGATTAAGCTATTTCCCTGCCTACCTACTGCCCCCAATTTTAGAGTTGCCAAGTTTCCTGACTGGATGGACCAGATGTCATTTGCGGCAATGGCATCCAGTTGGGAAAGCTGGCAGAGCTACCCTGCCAAGCCAGTACCGATACAAGAGGGGGAGGGCACACACCAATCCAATGCTTGTGATGTTATCATGGTTCTCCATAGGGTAAGCGACTAGTCGACTATCTGAGAAGCATAAGCTTATCGGATAGTCGACTGGTGATACGACTAGTCACTTCCTCCCCTCCCCCACCTCATTGCTGCCTCTATCAGAGAGAGGCAGCAAGTGGAGAGCAGGAGACAGTGCTGGTTGAAAATTGGCTTAAAAGCCGGTTCCCCCCAGCATCGTCTCCGTGGGGGGCAAGGGAGGTAGAGGCACAACGGGAAACAGTGCGAGCAGGGACTGAAGCAGTCTCCACCGGCGCCACTTCTGCTGCGATTCTGCTTTTGAAATGTCCCAGATCTTATGAGGACCTTGTGAGGACCTTCTGCATGAGCAGATGGCCTGCCTCCAGTCCCTTGTCCGGGGGCTTGATGAGGAGTGCTGGGAGTGGGCTGCTGACCGAGAGGAGCACTGGGCTGACCAAGAGCAGCAGAAGGCCATCTGGGACCAGCTGGTGAGCCAGCATGAGGCCATGTGCTTCTCCCTCACCTCTGCGATGAAGTGCATGACCTTGTGCATGGCCATCAGCCACCTCGCCCCCATCTCCCTGGCCCCACCCCACCCCCATGCCCCTGGCTTTCCTTCCTAGTCTTCCCAGTGGCTGCTGGGGCCCCCGAACACGGGGCAGTGGGACCTCGAGGGCAGCCGAAGCCTCCAGAGCTGCACGGGGCAGGCACTAGTCCCAGCCCCATCCCTGAGCCTCCCTCCCCCATTCCAGGTTCTTTCCCTAGTCCCTCCCCTGTTTTATACCCCCTAATAAACAGACTTGTTTGTTAACAAGAGGGCTTTTTTATTTGCTCTGCGGGGGAGGGGAAAGTGGGAAGGGAGGGGGGGGAAAGGTACACAGGGGAAATGCAGGGACTTCTCGTGGAGAGGTCTGCAGGACAGTCTCACAGCTGGCCTTGGCTGAAACTCTCCCTCAAGGTCTCCCAGATGAGCACAGACCCTTGATGTGCTCTCTGTATGGCACTGGTGTTTGGCTGCTCGCAAGCCCTGGCCAGCTGTTCTGCCTCTGTCCCGCATTGGTTGTGATCCTGCCGTAGATGTTGGCATGGCGCTCCTTGGTTTAGAGATCCTAGAGGTTGGACTCCTCCCCGCACACCTTGATAAGGTCCAGGCCCTCTGCACCAGTCCAGGCCAGAGCTCTTCTGCGTCCTTGGGCGGTGGCGGCTGTGGAGGCAGCAGAAGGCTGCTGCAGGAGGGTGCGAGAGAGCTTTGGGGGTCTATCTCGGGTCTTGGTCTCTCGCACAGGGCTTGTACAGTTGACCATGTGGGAGAAGCCTTTCTCCTCTTCCTGGGACTTTTAGAGCTCCATAGGAGGAGGAGAGCAGTGGAGATGCCTGATGTGGCCAAAGCAGTCAGAGCTGCAGCTATGAGAGGCCTCCGGAGGCCAAATATTTTGAATTAGTGGCACTGGAGCATCCAAATTACTGTTATTTTGAAATTGCTATTTCGGAATTAGCATTCCTCCTTGTGAAAAGCAGGAGTACAGTGTTCAAATTCCACTGCCCGTTATTTTGAAATAACAGGCTTGGTAGTGTGGATGCCCCACTTATAAATTCAACCTTGGGGGGCTATTTCGAAAAAGAGCCTAGTGTAGACCAGGGCTTATAGACTGTGATCACGTCATCCCTTAATCTTTTCTTTCCTAAACAACACAGATTGAGCTCCTTAAGTCCTTCGCTATATCCATTTCATCATTCTCTTCCCTGGGCCCTCTCCAATATAACACACTTTTGAACTGTGGGCACCAGAACAGCATCCCAGCAGCAGCAGCACCTGTTCCCAATATTCCTACTTGATATTCCCCTAGATCATGTTAGCCCTTTTGGGTATTGTGTCATGCCGGGAGCTCGTGTTCAGCCACCACAACTCCCAAATCTCTTCCGGTCACTGCCTCCCAAGCTACAGCCCCCATTCTGTACGCCTGGTGAAGTCTTACTGAAAAACAACATCAATGGTTCAGCAAGCCCCTCAGCCTTCTCTTTTAAAACTCTTGGATGCAAGTTCCCTGGACCTGCTGATCTAAAAATGGCTCACTTTGAAAGTTGTTGTTTAACATCCTTCTGAGTTACAAGTGTACTGAACAGAGTATTATCCTCATTCCATGATATGAGCACCTCTCTTTTTTTTTTCCAAATACAGACCAGCAGTATTTGAATAGTTCTGTCTTTTCTGAATTATTTTTGGTAATTTTACCATGTCCATTAATAATGGAGGAATGTCATTTTTAGGTTTATTTTTCTTCCTAATATACTTTCAAAGTGCTTTTCATTGTCCCTAACTCTGCTGACCATAGATTTTTCTTTGTATTCCTTTGCTTTCCTTATAATTTTTCTACATTTCCAGCTTCTTTTATATTCATTACTATCAATTTCCTCTTTCTTCCATTTGTTACATGCTATATTTGATAATTGCTTTCATTTTCTCTCAAAACCAAGTCCATTTTCATTTAACCAATATGGTCTTCTTCCTCATTGTGGCTGTTTGGGCATCTAGTAAAATGTTCATAATTTTTAATTATCATTCACATTTTTCTGATTAAATTCTTCCTCCCAGTTAATTTGGCTCATAATTGTTTTCAGCTTTGGAAAACTGGCCCTGTTAAAGCTAGCATTAAATTTTAGTTCTGTGGTCATTTACTGTTAGAACAAGGTCTGCTATAGAATTCCCTGACACTTTTTGACATAGGAAATGATCTATCGTGTTGAAAAATGCCCAGGATGTTTTAGTGCCAACAAAATTGAAGCCCCCCATGACCACGCAGTATTTTCCCCAGCAGTTATAGAGAGGTGCATAAGATGGTCATCAGTATCCTGGTGTGATTTGTAGCACACACCAGTTAACATCCCATCTTGTGCTTTATTTGTTAAAACAGTGATCCATAAGCATTGAAGGTAACTTTGTTTCAAGTTATCATTGACAGAGCCAGGCCTACACTACAGACTTATATTGCTATAACTGTAACAAAGCCATACTGAGCTATCTCCCTAGCAGCCAATTCCAGGAGCCGTGGCAGGTAGGGTGCCTGCCTTAGCCATGGGCCCCCATTGGGTCCCTGAACTGACTTTTTACGGTCCAGACTTCCCCTGAGGGCCCACCCAACAGTCTAGGGCTGCCAGGTGTCCAGTATTCACCCGGATAGTCTGGTATTTTCGCCTCCTGTCCGGTAAAAAAAATTCAGAGAATACTGGACACCCAAAATGTCCAGTATTTTCTGAATTTTTCCCTGGCCAGGAGGCAAAAATGCCGGGCACCTGGCAACCCTACAAACACTCAGCGCCCGGCCTCCCCGCCAAGTTCCCCTCTGGCTCCCAACACCCCCAGCCCCCATGCTTACCTGGTTCCCCAAGGCTGCCGGCCAAAAGACCTAGGGGAAGCTTCCCCTGGGTCTTAGTGCTCAACTTCTCCTATCCCTGCACTCACTTTTAAAGGGGACATGCTGTTTTAATGCTGTTTTATTTTAATTTTTTTTTTACTTAATAAGTCCTTGGAGTCCTTTTTTTTTTCTCAACAACTTTGGTCTCCCTCCCTTTTTTTTCCCCTTCAACAGAATTTTTTCCCGTTTTTTGGGGGGGGGGGTTCAGTATTTTTGTTTCAACCATCTGGCAACACTATCCCTGTCCCAAGCTGTGAGGGGGCTGAGAGTGACTGAGGTGCTGCTGCTGTGTGAGCTGCTGGGAGAGGGACTGTTTGACTGCCCTGTAGACCAGAGCCTGCAGTTCCAGAGAAGGCACCAAATGGGCAGCACAGTGCAAGCTTCCAACACCACCCTGTGTTCTAATGTGCCCCATTCCCAGCCTCTGGGCCGAAAGGGTGTGCTGGCCTGGAGGACTAGCTACATGTGGCCTTGAGTGGCAACCCTCCAAGCATAGCACAGCGGCTGCTGCAGGAGAGTGCAGGCTGGCTCAGAAGGGGTTGGGGACGCTTCCTTCTCATTCAGTGCTGAGCCGAAGCCCTGGGACCATGGCGGGACAGGCTGCACCACTGGGTGCTGTCTGTTGAATGAGTCAGAAAGAAGCAGTTTGCATGCGTCCAGGGGGTCAGTTCAGAACCTGGCTCATTCCATGCTGGGTCCCTTTGCCCTGCCTGTGCTCGGTAACCGGGCAGGCACTCATAAGTAGCTGCTGCTTGGGCAGAACACGCTTGCATTGCTGCTGAATGCTCCCAACAAAGCATGCTTGATGTGCCCCCCCCCATACCGTAGCACTGCCCTGCTCTGCTGCACCACTGGAGGCTCTAGGGACATCTGCAACTCAGCCCTGGGCAGCAGGATGTGTGCCTGGAGCTCAAGGGAGAGCATACGTGCCAAGGCTCATGTTCAGAGCTGCTGCACACCAGTTCTCAGTGGGGAAGGGGATTTCCCCGGGGTGGAGGGAGGGAGACTCCCCATTGGGCACAGAGGGAGTGTTCTGTGGGGAGGATTGTCCGTGGGAAGAAGGAGGATTTTCCCTGGGGGGTATGGGATGCACCATGCAGAAAGGGGATTCTCAATTGTCTTCACTTGGAGGTGCTGGGCACCAAGCACTTTTCGAGCCCGCTCACCAAGTCCCTGTCTGGGAGCAAAGTGGTTGCTGTTGCAGGGGGTGCCTGACTGCGGCTGACTCTGGATCTCTCTCCCTAGGCGCTCCTGGGATGTGGGACAGACAAGCATCATGCTTCTGCCTCAAACAGAACAAAACATAAACGAAGCCAGGAATAAAGCGCCCCAGCGCCGCCAATGCTACTCTTCTCCTGAGCAGCCCCGGCCGGGGGAGGACGAGCAGGCGCCTCCTTTGGTACAATGATGACTTCTCAGCACAGGAACCTCTCACTTCCTCAGTCCTTTGACAAAGACCTGGAGAAAACGGGGTCTCTAGCAGAGGCAGAAACCCAAGCCAGCCCCGGACCATTTGGCTTGTAACAAGCTTGTGGGATCATGTGTATAAAACTCTTTTGCAAGATAATTTATTTTTGACTAGCAGATAAAAATAGCCAGTTATAAACCAATCCTCTGTTGGTACGAGCTGTCTGCAGGGCAAGTGCTCCGGACCCCCCAGAAAGGCTCCAAGGGGCCCACTCATGCCCATTTGCGCCCAGTGCTTGGCCTGCTGATGGGAACTGCCTGGCATGTCTCATCCACACATCCTGCAGCAGGACTGAATAACACAAGAAGGGATCTCCTGGGAGTTATCTGTGTCCGTTTAACCTGCCCTCAGCTTGGGGGTCTCTCCCATTTGCCAGCAGCAACTGCCTAGATAAGAGGGCTCCGTTTGGGCAACCAGAATGGCCCTGTTTTTCCCACTTCCTATTTCATCAGGTGCTGGAAGCCACAGAGAGAGATTAGCCCGATTTGCTGGCTTTGGGGAGCTGTGCTGGAAACGCCAGAGAGGAGCTGATCATCCCACTTCCAGCAGCAGCCCTGCCAGCTGCTCCCTCTAGCCTAGAGGACAATGCTCCACTGCAGGCATCCCCACAAATGTGCCCAGATGCTTCTTAGAACCTGAAGCGGCTCCATTGTCTAGAGCAGGGCTGGGGAACCTTTTCTGAGTCGGGGGCCACTGACCCACAGAAAAAATCAGTGGGGGTCGCACACAAGTGAGAAACTTTAAAGAAAAAACAAAAAAACAAATCTGCACTGACATGGCCCCTGACTGAGAAGGGGAAAGACACTCCAGAGCCTAGTGGGACCTAGGCTAGTAGATTTTGTGTGCTACAGCCCCGCAGGGAGATAAGCGGGCGGGTGGGGATGGCTTAAGCACTAGCATGGCTTCCCGATGCCGGGGGGGAACCCTGAGCCTTGGAGGCCAGATCCAGGCAAGCCGGAGGCTGCATCTGGCCCCCAGGCCTTATGTTCCCACTCCTGTTCTATAGCATCAAGCAGCTTCTTCCTGGCCGTATTTCCTCCTCCAGTCTCATCCACTTGTAAGCTGCTAGCTAGCTCTGGGGAGTGAGCGGGTGGAGCCAAGGAAGGGCGAGCAAGTGCTGGCAGACAGAGTGCATGCGCCGCTCTAGAACTGACCTGAACTGTTTTCCTGGGTGATGGCTTAGTCCAGCCACATTTGCAGACCTTTTGCTTCTTGCTTTAGTGCCAATGGGAAGGCAGTTCATAGAGTGGGTGAAATTGAACTCCAGAGAACTAAGTGGAGAGATGAGAACGTCCATGCCTTAAGTGTCTAAGAACTTGCATCAGAAATGTCTGACCCTGGGTAGCCCTGCACACTAGTAAATTGCTGCTTGGGCAGAACGCACTTGCATGCTGCTCAATGCGCCCGGCTGGCATGCATGCTGTACAGCATCCCATCCCGTAGCACCGATCTGCTCTGCGGTGCCACTAAGGCTCTTGGTAAGCCCAGCAAGCTGCTGTTTGTATAACGCCCACAGACAGAATCAAGCCTAGGACCTCTGGAGCTGAGTGCATGAGCTTCTACCGCAGGAGCTAAAAGGCAGAGGGCTCACAGCTAAGGCTGTAGAGCAGACTCATTATTCTCTCTGTAAGTGGTCCAAGGGCCACTCATGGGATAGCATGGCACACCTAGCAGGTGTGTGGGTTGCACTTGCAACTCAGCTCCAGGCAGTAGGAGCCAAGGGAGAGCATACATCCCAAGGCTCATGTTCAGAACTGCTGAGCACCAGTTCTCAGTGGAGAAGAGGAGTCTCTGTAGGGGGAGGGGAAGTCTACTGGCTCTGGGTGGTTGGAGCCAGTAGAGTCCACTAACTTGGCTAGTTGAAAATCAAGGGCACAAAAATCACACATTCACATTCCTGGGCGGGGGGCATTAGAGACTTTACTGATATTTTAAATACAATTTTTGCCCAGCTCTGACACTAGGCATGACTAGGAACCTGACTCTGGGTCCAGCTGGGTGTGGCCTCTCCAAGCTTCTCCAGCTCTCAAGTGAGGTTCACAGCATAGGTCGGTGGAGGGACGCTACACCCAGCCAGTGAATTTGCAGCAGAATAACCATGCTGGTGCCCAGGATTTTGCTTGATAATAGGGAGGGACCTGCAATGCAGCCAGGCCACCACACCTAGATCCACATGTAACTCTAGTCTGGTACTGGAGCAAATGGTCTCCGCTCCTCTGAAATCAGCCACTTTCTTTAGGCACCTAAATGTGAATGCTTTGGTAGAAGGATAAATAGCAAATGTGGGAATTTCCATATGGATTCTCACCGAGCTGATGTGCATTTCTCTGAGCAATCTTCTGTGCACAATAGTTCTGTCCGCCAAGGCAAGAGCGGTGCAACTGCTGAAACTGCTCTGAACCCGATGATCTTAGCTCTTGGACTATCTGGAGCCATCCGAACAGGATCTCCTCTGGTATCGTGACTCTGCTCATTCCTCCTGATTCACCAGACACAACAGGCAGTTTTCTCACATTCAGGTGCAAACCCACAGCACAAACGATCCTGCAAAAAGGCAACGCTCCACATCTTCCCAGCCATTAGCAAACCAAACCCTGGCTGCTGAATGAGGGAAAACTTTTGTTCTTCTTCCAGCAGCCAGGAGTCCATCCAGATTCTGGTTCCTGTTTGTCAAATGATAAAAATGCCAAAATCTGTATTCTTCAGACATAAGTATGACCACACTGGGGCTATGTCTACACTATGGTGTTTTTCTGGGGTACTGGAGGTATCCCGGAAAAACTCCGCCGTGTCCAGGAAACACATCTGCTCTTCCACTTTTTTTTTTTTTTGAAGAAGAAGAAGAGCAGATGCGCTCTTTCGGAAGCCCTGTCTTCCTCCTCCCACAAGGAAGAAAGGCTCTTCCGAAAGAGGAGGATTTTCTGAAATTTGAACCTGTATAGACAGGCCAAATTTCAGAAAAGCCTCTTTTGAAAAAACTATCGGAAAAAGGTACATAAATTGTGGAGCGCAATTTTCTGCTAGATCATTGTAGTCTAGACATAGCCTGGGTCAGACCAAACGTCCATCTAGCCCAGTATCCTATCTTCCAACAGTGTCCAATTCCAAATGCCCCATGAAGGAATCAACAGACCAGGTAACTATCAAGTGATCCATTCCCCAGCTTCTATCAAAGAGAGGCTAGGAACACCATCCCTCCCCATCCTGGCAAATAGCCACTGATGGAAACTACCCTCCATGAATTTATCTAGCTCTTTCTTGAACCCTGTTATATTCTTGGCCATCACAACATCCCCTGGCAAGGAGTTCCACAGATTCACTGTGTGTTGTGTAAAGAAATACTTCCTTTTGTTTGTTTTAAAACTTCTGACTATTAATTTTATTTGGTGGCCCTTACTTTTTATATTATGAGAAGAAGTAAATAATACTTCTTTATATACTTTCTTCACACCAGTTGTGATTTTATAGACCTCTATAATATCCTCCCTCTCTCATCTCTTTTCTAAGATAAAAAGTCACACTCTTATTAATCTCTCCTCATACTGGAACTATTCCATACTCCTAATTATTTTTGTTGCCATTTTCTGAACCTTTTCCTATTTCAATATATCTTTTTTGAAATAAGGTGACCACATCTGTATGTAGTATTCAAGATGTGGGCGTACCAGGGATTTATATAAAGGCAATAAGATATTCTCTGTCTTATTCTGTCTTATTATCGAGCCCTTTCTTAACTATTCCCAAAGTTCTGTTTGCTTTTTTGACTGTAACTGCAAATTGAGTGAATGTTTTCACATAAAAAGAATGGCTCAGGATTCCCTCATGTCCTCAGCTGTGAAGACAGATGCAAAAATTAATTTAGCTTCTCTGCAATGATCTTATCATCCTGGAGTGCTCCTTCAGCATCTCAATCATCCAGTGGCCCCACTTGTTGTTTCGGAGGCTTCCTGCTTCTGATGTACTTTTTGTTTTGTTCTTGTTTGTTTGTTTTTTCTGTTACTTTCTGAGTCTTTGGCTAGCTTTTCTTCAAATTCTTTTTTGGCTTTCCTACTTATATTTATACACATCATTTGCCAGAGTTTATGCTCTTTTCTATTTTCCTCACTAGGATCCACCTTTTAAAAATATGCCTTTATGCCTCTCACTGCTTCTCTTACTTCATTGTAAGAGGCAATGAGAGGCACAGTGTTACTTTTTTGGTTCTCTTTTTGAGTTTTTAATTTGGGGTATACATTTAAGTTGAGCCTCTGTTATGATGCCTTTAAAAAGTTTCCATACAGCTTGCAGGGATTTCATTTTTGGCAATGTACCTTCAATTTCTGCTTAAATTACCTCCTCATTTTTGCATACTTCTTCTTTCTGAAATTAAATGCTAAGGGGGTTGTGCTGCTGTTTTTCCTGCCACAGGGATGTTACATTTGATTATATTATGGTCACTATCTTTTTTAGTCCAGCAGTCCAGCTCCTCCTCTTCTACCTCTAAGATGGAACCAGTACTTTGTGACACTGGCACAAGACCCATTCTGTTTCCATGTGACAACAGAGCAATCTAAGGTTAGCCACATCAGTGCATGTCACTTTTCACGTTTCTCTAGCACTGTGGGATTGCACCCTTCTTGCTGCATTGATGCAAAACACCAACACAAGGCAGTCAAACCTTACTATGACATCAGAGTAACTCAGCCAAGCAGTCCCCTTCCTATCCTTCTCATTTGCATGCTGCAATTTTACTGGTTGAACCAAGTAAGTAGGCAGAAACGGTATCCATCAATACATCAATCCATTAATATTTATGCACATGAAATTTTATTTATGTGCATTCTCTTGTTGCTACATGTGGGATGACTCACATGAATGCCTGTATGTATTTGTTTGCAGGATCCAGCCATTCAGTTTTAGTTGCCAGCCACCAGAAGGTCAAAGGAATTTTCCAGGTTGAACGTGTTTTCCTATGTAACCCTTACTTTCTACATATAACAGCTGGTGGATGCTCTGCCCTCATGAGCTGATAGCAGTTTTCAAATTATCTAATTGTTCATGAAAATAAATAAAAATTATATTAAAATATGATTTTCTATATCTTCATTTATTAACTGCTAAGATCCAGGCTGTATCTGAAATATAGTGAAAACCATTTTTGTGATAAGTTGCCTTTAAAATACTCCTTTAAATTAAGCTTGTCAAGCATTAATCAAAGAATACAAAACATAAATATTTAAAGAAAAATACTTTAAATTCTCTTTTATAAAATTAATGTTGTGTTGAGATTCATTATAAAACCCACTATATCATATTACTTAAAATATCTAGAAATTTTAATACAAAAGGGGAAAATACCCTTAAATCAGATCTATTTTTTCAATTGTTATACAGCTATTATTATTTTTTATTATTTAAGACTACTAGTGTCAATTAATCACAGTTAAATCATGCAACTCAAAAATTAATTGTGATTAAAACATTAATCACAATCACATTTTAATCACGCTGTTAAACAACAGAATACTAATTGAAATGTATTAAATATTTTTTTTTTCTACATTTTAAATATATTTTATTTCAATTACAACAAAGAATAAAAAATGTACAGTACTCACTGGATATTATTTTTATTACAAATACAGGTTGAACTAATCTACTCTGGCACCCTTGGAACCTGACCTATGCTGAACCAGAGAATTTGCCAAACCATGGGAGGTCAATATTGTCTAGCAGCATTACCAACACTTCCATGGTTTATTAGGCTCTTAGAAAATATTTAGGGGTAAATTAGACCAAAATAGCAGCACAGAACACTGAGAGCCAGAACTGGTAGCTGTAAAAAACTTTATGGGACCTCAGGAAACTTGGCCACACCCATAATAAGTGGACACCAGGTTAATTAAAATCATGCTGTACCACGGATGTTGCAACACCAGAGAGTGCCAGACTAGAGAGTTTCAACCTGTATTTGCACTCTAAAAATGATTTCAATTTACCTCAGACATGTACTGTAGTGAAATCTCTTTGTCATGAAAGAATAGTAATAGAGATGTAGCTGTGTTAGTCTAGTCTAGCTGAAACAAAAAACAGGACTATGTAGCACTTTAAAGACTAACAAGATGGTTTATTAGGTGATGAGCTTTTGTGGGACAGACCCACTTCCTCAGATTCTTCCACAAATTGATCTGAGGAAGTGGGTCTGGCCCACAAAAGCTCATCACCTAATAAACCATACTGTTAGTCTTTAAAGTGCTACATAGTCCTGTTTTTTGTTTTATCATGAACGTGCAACTTAAAGAGTCTGATTTTTTGGGGTTACATAACTGAACTCCAAACCAAAACAACGTCAACTTTAGCACCTACAAGTCCATTCAGTCCTAACTCTTGTTCAGCCAATTGCTAAGACAAACAAGTTTGTTTACATTTATGGGTGATGCTGCTGCCTGCTTCTTACTTACCACTCCACCTTAAAGTGAGAACAAGCATTTGAATGGCACTTTTGTAGATGCCAGATAAGTTCTCTGTAGGCTGGACAGCCATGTGGCTGCGCAGCTGCCAAGTTACCATCAAAGAGGTGGTCATGGAATCCGCACAAGGCAGAGAGGAGGGTTGCCTCACCCTCAACTTCACTTCCAGCCTGGTGTCCAGGGGAGAGACAGCCTGAACCAAGCACTTCCCCACCAGACCAAATGCGACTGTGGCCTGGGCAGACTGGTCCCAGAGCCTCCCTATCGTGGCCAGACTTGGAACCCTCATGGCCATACCTGGAGACTCCTCCCATCGCAGCCAGAGTTGCCCATGCGGCCTGGACCTGTTCCCTCTTCCTCTCCCACTTTCCCCCACCATGGCCAGAGAGGCTGGAGCAACCCAGCCCCAGACCTTCCCCACCACAATCAGTCCAGGACTGACCCCATCTCCACAGCCATGACTGGTTCAACCTCCTCTTAAATATCTCCAATGATGGAGAGGTCACAACCTCCCTAGGCAATTTATTCCGGTGCTTAACCACCCTGACCACAAAAGCCCCATGTCCTGACCTGGCCCCCTCCAGCCCTACCCCTGAGCCCACACCCTCAGACAAAGCCTTTGCACTCCAACACTGTGTCCCAGTCCTGAGCCCTTCATGCCCAGCCTCACCCTAGAGTCCACACCCCCCCCAGCCAGAGCCTTCCCACTCCTGCATCCCCGCACTCTGCCCCAGGCCTGAATCTCAGAACCCCTTGTCCCCACCCCAGCCATATGAAAGTGATATGCTGCACCTCACCTCCATACTGGTGCACATAACAAAATTCAATCCACTCAGGGGTGGGAAAAAATTAGAGCTGCATGCCAGATACGCTATACATTTGTATGTCCCCTCATTCTTCAGTCAGCATTCCAGAGGACATGTGTTCATGCAGATGACACTCATTAAAAAATGATGAGTTAATTAAATTTGCAACTGAACTCCCTGGGGGAGACTTGAATGTTGCATGCTCTGTTTTACCACATTCTGCCATGTAATTCATGTTATAGCAGTCACAGATGATGACCCAGCACATGTTGTTCTTTTTGAGAACACCTTCACCGCACAGTGAGATTTCTAAAGAGAGCTACCGCACTCGCCCCAAGGCGTAAGAATCCAAAGTGCCTTCCAAAATCTGAGAGGGACGAGGTGTGAAGCTTGCTGTGAGAAGTCTTAACAGAGCAACACTTCGATGTGAAAACTACAGAACCTGAAATACAAAATCAGCTTTTGGTTGGTGGCATCTGACTCAGATGATTAAAATGAACATGCTTTGTTCTGCTCTTCTATTGCAGGGGCAACTGGTCAGGAAGGACCTTGGGGGGCACCAGCAACATGACCACCCCTCCGTGTGACTCCTCCCTGCACCACCCATAGCCTGGGGAAGACTGGGACAATGCCCCTCCACCTCAGGCACTGGCCCTACCCTGCCTCTGCTGTTCCCTGCCTCTTCCCCCAAACTCCCACTGCCACTGGCCAGCCCTGGGAAGAAGCTAGCAGACAGGCTGTGTATCCCACGCTGTCCTGGGGAGCAACTGGCATCCACCCCTGCCCAGAGCCCCTGAGACCCCCCTCTCCTGAACCCCCCACACCTCCCAACCCCCAGCCCTGACTCCTGCACCTTTTTGCTAGACACAAAAAGTCATGAAATGACTCCGTTTATGGCTTATCAGAAAAATCTATAACCCAGGAGTGGGTAACCTATGGCTTGTGGGCTGAGTCAAGGCAAGTTGCATGTTCTGCCTGGTGGAGGGAGGAGGCAGAACATGCAACTTGCTGTACCCCCTCCCCCTGCAGCTGGGGGAATGGCAGCACAGGGAATCTAGCACATGGAAGCTCTATCCCTCTGCTAGCTTGTAGGCACTCCCATCGCTCCCACTGGCTGGGGGGAGGGAGAGCATTCATCCCCACCACCAGTCCACTTCTGCATCCTGCCTCCCATCCAGACCCTACACCCCAACCTTGCTCCTGCACTCCTCCTCCCACCCAGACCCCTAATGCCCACCCCAGCCCATTCCTGCACCCTGCCTCTGGTCCAGACTCTGCATCCCCACCCCGCCCCTGCTCCTGTGCCCTACCTCCCACCCAGACCCTCCACCCCCATCCCACTCCTGCACTTGACCTCGCATCTAGATTCCGCATCCCCACCCCACCCCTGCTCCTGCACCCTACTTCCCACCCTGACCCTCCACCCCCACCCCACTCCTGCACTCTACCTCCCACCTAGACCCTGCACTCCAACCCCAGCCCGCTCTTACACCCTACTTCCCACGCAGAGCCTGCATCCCCCAACCTAAGCCGGTTCCTGCATGCTCTCTCCCACCCGGACCCTGCATCCCCCATCCCCAGCTTGCTCTCTAGTACCCTCATCTGGCACACTGAAAGAGAGGGTTACTCACCCTCTGCAATAACTGAGGTTCTTCAAGATGGGTGTCCCTGTGGGTGCTCCATCTTAGATATTTGGGTGCCACAGTGCGCCCAGCAGGAAGATTCCAACAGCAGTGCTAGTGATAGGTAGTTCGTGCATGCGCAGCACACTCCACGTGTCGGGCAGTTAACGCGCATGCACAGGCTACGAGCCCTTCAGTTCCTTCTCTGCCCCTGTAGGGATGTGTGATGATGGGGCAGAGAGGAGGAAGGGCGGGCGATGGAGCACCCACAGGGACACCCATCTCGAAGAACTTCAGTTACTGCAGAGGGTGAGTAACCCTCTTTTCTTCTTCGCGGAGTGTCCCTGTGGGTGCTCCACCTTAGGTTGACTGCTAGATGGAGGAGAGGTATTGGTAGAAAAGCGTAGAGGAGTACTATGCCCTGTTGATCGTGAATGCATTTCCCAGGGAGTGTGAGCCAATGCCCTCACATGAGCAGTACTGCAGGCACTTTTTATTGGTATGGGTCGCAGATAAGTCTATCTGAGGAAACCCCCAGCATTGGACAATTTGATGTAAGATGGTGGGATCCATTTCCCATTCATGGTTGGAGGAAAAGTTCCTGCTGAGAGAGTCCACTGTTATGTTGTCTTTGCCTGCGAGGTATGAGGCAATTAGGGTTATGTTGTGTGCAATGCACCACGTCCAGAGGTGGACTGTTTCCTTGCAGAGGGGGGGTAAGATCTGGCCCCTCCCTGCCTGTTGATGTAGAACACTGCAGCTTGGTTGTCTGTAAAGATCTGCACAGTGGAGTTGGGGATGTGGTCCTGGAAATGCTGGCAGGCGTAGAATACCGCACAGAGCTTGAGGGTATTGATATGCACAGTGGTCTCTGTGGGCAACCATTGGGCTTGTGTGGTAAGGATGCTGAGCTGGGCTCCCCAGCCTACGATCCATGGTGATCGTAGCAGAGGAGGCTCGTTTTTGGAAGGGGACCTCAGCGCACACGTTTTGTGCTTTTGACCACCATTGGAGTGAGTTCCTGATGGTGAGTGGCACCGAGACCAGCTGGAGGAGGCTGTACTTCCTCGGTCTGTACACTGAGCTGAGCCAATGCTGTAGCAGCCTCATGTGTAGTCTGGCATGAGGGACTGCCGTGGTTGCTGCTGCCATGTGGCCTAAGAGCTAGAGAGATGCTCTGGTGGGTAGCTGGGGAGCTGTGCGTTGGAGTTGAATGAGCTCCCGTATGACTAGGAATCTGTAATGGGGCAGAGATGCAGTGGCAGTGGTGCAGTCTAATCGAACCCCTAAGAACTCTAGCACCTGGGTTGGTTGGAGTTGACATTTTGAGAGGTTTATCTGGAGGCCCAGGGATCGAAAGAGGTCCATAGTGGTATTGACGGAGTTTTATGTTTCTTGAAGGGAGTTGGCTCTTATAAGGCAGCCGTCCAGATAAGGGAAGATGGACACTCCCTGCCTGCACAGATGAACTGTGACTACTGCCAGTACCTTGGAGAATACCCTCGGTGCAGTGGAAAGGCCGAAGGGGAGTACCATGTACTGGAAGTGCTGTCCACCTGCAGTAAATCTCATAGAATCCTAGGACTGGAAGAGACCTCAGGAGGTCATTGAGTCTAGTCCCTGCCCAAGACAGGACCAACCCCAACTAAATCATCCCAGCCAGGGCTTTGTCAAGCCGAGATTTAAAAACCTTGAGGGATGCAGATTCTACCACCTCCCTAGGTAATCCATTGCAGTGCTTCACCACCCTCCTAGTGAAATAGTTTTCCTAAAATCCAATCTAGATCTTCTTCACTGTAACTTGAGACCATTGCTCCTTATTTTGCCATCCATCGCTACTGAGAACAGCCTCTCTCCATCCTCTTTGGCACCTCTCTTTAGGAAGATGAAGGCTGCTATCAAATCCCCCCCTCACTCTTCTCTTCTGCAGACTAAATAAGCCCAAGTCCCTCAGCCTCTCCTTGTAGGTCAAGTGTTCCATCCCCCTATTCATCTGAGGTACTGCCTGTGCGCAGGGTGGATAGACACATGGAAATACGCATCCTGGAGGTCAAGAGTCACCAACCAGTCATCTTTGTTGAGGGAGGGGATAATGGTGGAGAGGGTCATCATACAGAAGCATTTGGAAAGAACATGCCTGTTGATGCCTCTGCAATCTAAGATTGGCCTCCATCTCCCTGACTTCTTTTCCATGAGGAAATACTGGGAATAGAAGCCAGTGTTGTGGTGCTGATGGGGAACATGTTCCACTGCTTTGCTGGAGAGCAGGTAGTCGATTTCTTGGCATAGGCTAGACTCATGAGATGGGTCCCTGAAGAGGGATGGGGTGGGTGGTTGGGATTTTGGGATGGACAGAAACGGTATGCAGTACCCGTTCTTTATGATGTCCAGCACACACTTCTTGGATGTTATGAAGCACCAGTGATGATAGAACAATGCTAGGCATTGTGTGGATATTGGAGTACTATGAAGGATGGGAGGAGAGGGATGAATTTGACGACTCCCGACCTGAGCTTCCAAACATTTGTCTATTATTAGAGGGCTGTGACGGGGTGGGCTGTTCGATGGATTGACACTTTCTGCTCTGGTGCTGTCGCTTCCTCTGATCATGGTGCCTCTGTGATTGAGCAAAGAGGGCAGGTCTATATCTCTGTGTATAATCTTTTTTTGTTTTCCTTTTGGCACAGGAACCTGAATGCCCAGCGTGCCAAGAGCGGCCCTAGAATCTTTCAAGGAGTGCAACGAAGTGTCTGTAGACACTGTGAAGAGCTTTGGGCCCTCAAATGGGAGGTCTTCCACCCTTGTCTGGACTTTTTTGGGGAAGCCAGATACGTGGAGCCAGGATGCTCTCCTTGTCATGACCACGGCTGCAAGAGAATGAGCAGCGGTGTCAGCAGAGTCAAGGGCGGCCTGTAGAGCTGTCCTGGCTTATGGGAGCCCTCATTTGTGTTGGCTTTAAACTGCTCCCTTTTCTGTTCTGGAAGATACTGAATAAAAGTGGACGTCTGCTCGAAGATGTGGTGTGTATATTTTGCAAGCATGGCCATGTAGTTCAAGATGTATAGCTGGAGGGATGCAGAGGAATAGGCTTTTCTACCCATAAGGTCAAGTCATTTCCACTCCTTATCAGGGGAGTGGATTTTGGTAAGGTATGTTTGGCCCTCTGGTTGGCAGTGTCACCTATGAGGGAACTGGCAGGGGTGTGAGAAGAGAAACTCCGTACCCTGCGAGGAGACGTAATATTTTCTATCTGCCTTCTTGCCCACTGGGGATATGGTGGCAGGTCTTTGCCACAGTTGTTTAGTGGGATCCATGAGGGCAGGATCCATGGGTAGCACTAATTAAACCGCCAGTGTGGCGTGTAGGATGCTGGTGAGCTTATGTTGAGTGTCAGGCTGTGTCATTAATGAAATTTCTGATGCATCAGCCACCCTATTAAAGCGGTCCTGGAAAGCCTGGGAATCATCACCTGATGAAGGGGCCGGTGGCATGAGGGCATCCACTGGAGGACAACCGAGTTGGTGGGTGAGATGAAGCGTTAGTGTCACCATTGATGAAAGGGTGATTGAAGTCAGTTTGATCCCCAGACACATCTAGGGAGGTCACCAGTGTGGGTCTCGAGTGAACCTGTTCAGCATGGTAGTATTGTTGCTGCTGCTGGTGTGTTCTGAAAGCTGCCCGGGGTCCCAGTAAGGCCAAATGGGAGGCAAGTGCATAAGAGGCGGTAGCCATTGGTTGGGGTGCCACTAAGGTTTTATGGGTTGTGGCTGAAGCATCTTCCCCTTAGGAGAGGAATGCCTGGGTGTCATAGCGTTTGAGACAGACACTAGATAAAGGAGGTGAAGAAGCTGTTATATTTGCTGGAGAGAACCTGGCTGGTGCGGGGGAGGTGTTAGTACTGAAAAGCAGAGTTGTGGGTACTGAGGTAACTTTTAGTTTGTCTGCAGATGTAAAAGAACAAGTTTGAGGCATAGGCGACAGGAGGTACTGTGCCTGTGTGCCTCTTGACGTGCCCGGTACCGGGGAAGGCGCGCACACCGACATTGTCGAGTGTGGGGCTTTGGTAAAACTGCTTTTGAGTGCCGAGTTGGTGGAGCCAGTGGCATCAGGGTTGCCCTGGGTTTTTGTGCCACAGGGAGCTTAGGCTTGCTAGCCTGTTTCGGCATTGTACCCATGCCCTGGGACCCTCGGGGCGCAGTGGGTGATCGCAGCCCTGGCAAGTTCTTGTCCAGAGCCCCCACAGGGGATGGAACTGGCTTGAATTTGTGGGATCATCCTTTCTTGGGTGAAGGGGATTCCCTGCTAGCATCTGCATGTGTCCTTTTAGCTTGGTCAGAGGTTGCAGAGCTCACAGCTGAGGCAGCTGAAGCCACCTTCTCTGACATCACTGCTGTGAGGGTTTAAGCGGGGATGCAGGGGGACCAGGGTCTAGGACTGGTCAGCGCGCCGGTCAAGTGAGATAGGTTTCGGTTTTAGCTCTCTTGCTTTGTGTGCTCTGGCTGTCAGGTCTCTATGATGAACGCACGGAATCATGCCGTGGTGCTCCTCCAGGCAGCGGAGACACATGAACGCCCTTTTGGGCACGACATATTCAAGCGGCAAATAGATGGTGCTTGAACTCAGGCTGCTTTTGGGGAGCGGGGGTTCTGAGGAGGTTTCTGAAGACAGTTTTCTTCTCAGCTGGAATAAATCAAATAGAATCAATAACTCAACACAATGGCGGGGAACGCCTCTGTGGGGCGAGTCCCACAAGGGGGACGTGGGAGGCAGGGCACCGTCGCTTATCTGTTGTTCCGCGGTTGATTGCAAACGGAAAAAATTGTTTTATTCTTAGAGTGAAGGGAGGCGATTTTAAGGCAAAAGCTGATACAAAGCTGTGCTAAAAAGGCCAGCTGTCTGTCTGAGAGCTCGGCGCAGAGTGCACTGAGGGGCCGGCCAGCACCGGGGGGCAGAGAAGGAACTGAAGGGATCGTAGCCCATGCCTGTGCATTAGCTGCCTGGAGTGCGCTGCACGTGCACGACCTACCTGTCACTAGCCCTGCTGTTGAAATCTGGCCGGGCGCTGCAGAGCCCGAACACCTCGCTATGTCTACACTGGCTCCACTTTGCAGAAAAATGCAAATGAGGCAAAGCGTGGAATATTGCTGTGCCTCATTTGCATAATTAACGAGGCTCCATTTTTGCGCAAAACCCCCCCTCTGGCACAAGAGCCATTCTTCTGCATTTTTTCAGGCAGAATGGCTCTTGCACAAGAGGGGGGTTTTGCACAAAAGCCTCTTGTGCAAAAATGGAGCCTCATTAATTAGGCAAATGAGGCACAGCAATATTCCACACTTCACCTCAATTGCATATTTTTTCCGCTAAATGTGAGCAGTGTAGACATAGCCCTTAGGTGGAGCACCCACTCCTCAAAGAAGAACCTTTATTTTTGCCCCCTCTCCCAGAGCCTCACAAGCACCTTAGCACCTCCCCAGCCATAGGGCTGGAGGTTGAAGGGAGGGAGGGGAATCCTTTCCCCCCCTGCTTCTCAGTTGGGGGCCAGGTCAGTGAGGTGGTTATTCTTTTTTTTTAGGGGATGGGGTTGTTTGTTTGCTTGTTTTTTTGTTTCTCACTTGTGTGGCCTCCAACAGATTTTTCTGTGGGTTATAGAATCATAGAATCAGAGGGATAAAAGAGACCCCAGGAGTCATCGAGTCCAACCCCCTGCCCAAAGCAGGACCAACCCCAACTAAATCATCCCAGCCAGGGATTTGTCAAGGGATGGAGATTCCACCACCTCTCTAGGGAACCCATCCCAGTGCTTCACCATCCTCCTAGTGAAATAGTTTTTCCTAATATCCAACCTAAACCTCACCCACTGCAACTTGAGACCATTGCTCCTTGTTCTGCCATCCGTCACTACTGAGAACAGCCTCTCGCCATCCTCTTCGGAACCTACCTTCAGGAAGTTGAAGGCTGCTACCAAATCCCCCCTCACTCTTCTCTTCTGTAGACTAAATGGGTATGTCTACACTACATGGCTCCGTCGACGAAGCCACGTAGATGAGGGTTGTAGACATAGCAAAATGAAGCGGCGATTTAAATAATTGCCGCTTCATTTACATCAAAATGGCTGCCGCACTGTGCCGATCAGCTATTTGTTGGCACAGCGCAGGAGTCTGGACGCTCGGTGGTCGACATCAGAAGCCTTTGTCGACTGCCCCGTTATGCCTCGTGGGATGAGGTTTACCGGGGCGGTCGACAAAGGCTTCTGATGTCGACCGCCGAGCGTCCAGAGTCCTGCGCTGTGCTGACAAACAGCTGATCGGCACAGCGCGGCAGCCATTTTGATGTAAATGAAGCGGTGATTATTTAAATCGCCGCTTCATTTTGCTATGTCTACAACCCTCATCTACATGGCTCCATCGACGGAGCCATGTAGTGTAGACATACCCAATAAGACCAAATGCCTCAGTTTCTCCTAGTAGGTCATGTGCTCCAGGCCCCTAATCATTTTGATTGCCTCTGCTGTACTCTCCAATTCATCCACACCCTTTCTGTAATGGGAGGGCCCGGAATTGGATGCAGTACTCCTGATGTGGCCTCACCAGCACCAAATAAAGGGGAATAATCACTTCCCTAGATTTGCTGGCAATGCTCCTCCTAATGCAACCTAATATGGCATTAGTCTTCTTGCCTACTAGGGCAAACTGGTGACTCATATCCAGCTTCTCATCCACTGTAACCCCCAGGTCCCTTTCTGATGAACTACTACTTAGTTAGTTGGTCCCCACCCTGTAGCAGCTCTTGGGATTCTTCCTTCCCAAGTGCAGGACTCTGCTCTTGTCCTTGTTGAACTTCATCAGATTTCTTTTAGCCCAATCCTCCAATTTGTCTAGGTCACTCTGGACTCTATCCGTGCCCTCCAACATACCTACCTCTCCCCCTAGCTTAGGCTACAGCTAGACTGCAGTCTTCTTTAGGAAGAAGCTTTTCCAGAAGAGATCTTCCAAAAAAACTTCTTCCGAAAGAGCACGTACACACTGCCAAAGCGCATCGAAAAAGCCATCTGCTTTTTTGAAAGAGAGCACCCACACTGAATGGACGCCGTCTCGCATGTAAGCTGTGATTGCTATGGACAGAATGGCCACCAGGGCACCTGTGCTTTTCCTCTTCCCTGTCCATACAAGCTTTTTTCCAAAAGAGCTCTTTCGGAAAAAGGTTTCTTCCTTGTGGAAAGAGGTTTACCCCTTTGTTCTTTCAATTTTTTTTCAAAAGAATACAATTGCAGTGTGGACGTAAGTGAAGTTTTTTCAGAAAAATGGCTGTTTTACCGAAAAAGCTCTGTAGTGTAGACATAGCCTCGGTGTCATCTGCAAACTTGCTGAGGGTGCAACCCATCCCCTCCTCCAGGTCATTAATAAAGATGTTGAACAAAGCCAGCCCCAGAACTGACTCTTGGGGCACTCTGCTTGATACCGACCACCAACCAGACACTGAGCCATTGATCGCTGCCCATGGAGCTCAACCATATCTAGCCAGCTTTCTGTCCACCTTACAGTCCATGTATCCAATCCAGACTTCCTTAACTTGCTGGCAAGCATACTGTGGGGGACCGTATCAAAAGCTCTGCTAAAGTCAAAGTATATCACATCCACCGCCTGCCCCATAACCACAGAGCCAGTTACCTCATCATAGAAGGCAGTCAGGTTGGTCAGGCATAACTTGTCCTTGTGAACGAGTGTTGACTGTTCCTGTTCACTTTCTTCTCTTGGAGACGATAATGGACCCACAGGAGCATTGAGTTCTGGGAGGGGGGAACATGTCCATGGGACTTTGGGCTCTTGAGGGGGAAAACAGAGCCACTGGAGCACTGGGTTCAATGGGGGGGGACTCATCTATGGTACTGTTGGCAAGAAAACAGAGCCACTGAAACTTTGGGAGGGAGAAGGACCATGGGGGCACTGGGCTCGTGGAGGGGACACTGGACCCACAGAAACATCGGGATGGGGGAAGAATGCCTCTGGGGTCTTGGGAGGGCAAGGCCCACATGGGTACTGGTGACTGGAGGGAAAACACCCCCAAGGGGCACTGAGCTCTCGGCAGGGACAATAGACCCACAGGTTGTTGGGTTCCAGAGGGAGCATGTCTAGAGTGGAACCAGGCACTTGATGGTGGGACAACATGGCTGTGTTGAAGGGAACATGTACGAGGCCCTGGCCTCTTGCAGGGAGGGAACAGACCCCCGGGAGTGATGCCAATGCGGCTCTGGACCCAAAGAGGGGAAAACAGATGTAATGGGGCATTGAGGGGAACATGCCCATGAGGCACTGGACTCTTGAGGGGGAGACAGACCCACATGGGTGGTGGGCTCTAAGTGAAACAAGTCAGTGGGGCACTAGGCTGTGGGACATTTATGGGGAACATATCCACAGAGGCTCTTGGATTTACAACCAACCAACATGGGTGCTAGGCTTAGACGGGAACATGGCCATGCAGCACTTGGTTCTTTGGGTGGTGGCAACACACCCACATAGGTCATTGGGCTCTGGCGAGAAACAATGCCCATGGAGCTCAGGGCTCTTGGTGTGAACAAGACCTAAGGGGCATTGGGTTGAGGGAAAATGTCCACATGTATATTGGGGTGGACAACAGAGCTAAATTGTCTTTGGGGGGAACACATCCGTGCAGAACTAAACTCTTTTGCAGAGAGCCCCAGAGAGGCCATGGGCTCTGAGGGAATATGTCAATGGGGTACTGGGTTCTTCAGGGGAGATAACAGATGCATAGGAGCATTGGGTCTTGAGGGAAAACTCACCCCTGTGGCACTGGACTCTTGGCGAGCACAAAGACCCACAGGGTGTTGGGGGAAACATATCCATGGGGCACTGGGCTCTTGGCAGAGCTAACAGAGCCAGGGGGCTTTGAGATTTTGGGGACATCTGTCCACTGGCTGTTCCATGGAGCACTCAGCTCTTGGGGGCAGGGGACAACAAACTCACAGGAATTTTGGGGGGGATCAAGGCTCTTGGTTAAAGAATAAGACCCACAGGATTAGTGAGCTTTGGGGGGGGATATCTCCACTGGGCTCTTGTGAAGGGACAACAGATCCACAGGGGCTTGTGTGGGGGGGAAACATCCACAGCGTACTGGGTTCCTATGAGAACATATCAGACCCACAGGGGCTAGGGGAACATGTCCACGGGGTACTAGGCTGTTGAAGGCAGACAACAACCCCATAGTGGTGATGAGGTCTGGGGAGATCGTTCTTAGGCACTGGGATGTTGCATGGGAACAAGAGACTCATAGACGTGTTGGGAGACTGGGGGGAAACATGGCCATGTGGTACTGCATCCTTGGTGGGTATAAGGACCCTCAGGGGCATTGTGGGGGAGACATGTCTGTGGGGCACTGGGCTCCCGAGGGTGGGGAACAACAGACCCACTGAAGCTTGGGGAGGGGGAGGACATATCCATGGAATTACTGGACGCTTGCAGGGGGTAACAGATCCACAAGAGCATGGGGCCCTGGAGGAACATGTCCATGGGACACTGGACTCTTGGCAGGGAGACCAGTCCCACAGGGTGTTGGGCTGTGGGGGGAACATGCCCAAGGGGCACTGGACTCTTAGTGGGGGGAACAGACCCACAGGGGCATTGGGAGAACATATTCATGGAGCACTGGGTTCTGGGGGAGAAGCCATATCCATGGGAGCACACAGATGGTGCAACATGTGGCAGAGTCTGAGCTGTGCCATGGGCCGCAGGTTGGCAATACACCCATCTCCCTACACGCAGCCTGTGCAGTTCAAAGGCAAAGAAATGTTTATTCTTCCCAGGTCAGAAAAAAGACCTTTCTGGCTGTTATATTTTTACAAATACTCACCCCTTTCGCTGCAGACAGAGCCTGGCCAGACGCCCCGTCCTGCCCCATGCTGCCAGAGCCTGGCCAGGTATCCCAGGCCCTGCTGTGCCCCCACCAGTATCACTGAAATTCATGCCTCCACCCTGCCCGTCTGCTGCTGTTTTGGACATTGACGAGGGGTGGGTAGCAGTGTACCCATAGAGAAACTTAGTCCATTGAGGGGTGCCCACCCTAGCACCCCAGGAAGTAATTGTGGCCATCGGACAGGCCCATGTGTGCGCTTTGCTGTGTCACATCAGCTTTTGAGTTGGGCCCCTCTCTAAAGCCAGGTGAGATTGTCCTGGTGTTCACAGCCCAATGGAGAGGGCTCAGAGCCTCAGGGCCTTGACTGGAGCTCACTACCATCAGTGACTTGTGGTAGCTCTCGGGAGGTGACTCACGGTAGCCCCTTTGCGCCCCTGCCAACATTTTAACTGCTACGTGGCCCCATGTGCCTGCTCCCCTGCCCAGTCAGTTCACTGAGAGACTGGGCATGACAACCCCACTTTGACAGGAGCTGGCTGGAATGAGATCAAGCCAGGAGCGTGGGCTCCTCAAGCAGAAAACTGCTACCGGCCGGCCCACTTCTGTTCCTCTGCAAAACCTGAACAGGGTAGGTGAGGGGGCTAGTTTTTAGCTCTTCTGCTTCCTTGAGATGATACAGTGAAGTCAGGGCCAGCTGGTGAGTCATAAAAGGTGCCAATGCTGGAGGCCACTGAGCAGAACCACAGGTCCCCTTCAGCTGGGTGAGCGGAAGGAGCTGAGGCTATGGGGTGGGGGGTACAAACCCGTGTGCTCTGCCCAGGGATGAGGGAAACTCTTGGCACGAGCAGCCCCGATTCTAGTCCCCCTGAAGCTGAGGAAAGGAACTGTCAGTCCAAGTGTGATTGTGTAGTGCTATCGGGACAGGGTCCCAATTGCAGCTGGCTGGGTGCAGCACCTGGCCTGACAGGGCTTTGATCATGGTTAGAGTCTGCACAGCAACTAGCACAATGGAGCCCTGATCTTGGTGGGGGTCTGGGAAGCAGCAGGGTTACATGGCCTCAATATTGGGGGAAGGGGTGTCTGTGCAGCACCTCTCACAATGATTTCCTGCTCAGGCAGGGTCTGCAGAGCACCCATGACTTGGGGAGGAGCAGGAATTGGGCTGGGGTCTCCATTTACTCCACAGAGGTTCTGACTGGATCTTGGGAGCTTGGAAGTGTTTCTAACGTGCCCCATCTTGGGCTAGCTGAGCACTGAGCAGCATTCAGACCCATGGTAAGCTGAGTCCATATTAGACTAAGACACTTTGTTTCTCCTTGGTAGCTGGGTACCAGGCAGGAAAGAGGGGCAGGGTCTAAGGCAGGCACCCTAGTGAGGACTGTCTCAGGGACACTAGGAGAGCCCTCAAGGGCTACTCTCGAAGAAGCCCCCGCCCATGGATCAGGACAAAGGGACTCGTTACAAAGATGTGGATCATCAGGTCACTGGCTTGGCTCCTTGTTCCAGGGCTCAAGTCGCTTCCTGAACGTTCGTCTGCAGAGGACTTTGTTCCTCACTGTCCCATGGAAGGAAAGGTCTGCCAGATGCACCTGAGCACACACATAGTTTGTAATAGTGCAAATCCGAGAGGCCCCATCCCCATGGGCTCATGCTCTGGTTAGTGGGTAAGGCAGCCATGTCCCATGCCTGCAGTTCTGGATAAACGAGCCCTGGAGTTCAGGCTTTTCCCACTTCCCTGGGATTTGCATGTCATCAACCATCTTCTAATCTCTTCTCATTCACAACAGGTTCGAGCCCCAACTTGCCACCCCTCACTCCCGGCGGCCCCAAAGGCACAGAGAATGTCCTGGCCCCCTCCCGGGGCGTGCAATGTAGGGGACCCTGTGGGGACCCGACTGTCTGGAGAAGCGGCACAATCCTCAGGTTGGTGCTGAACAGCTCGTCAACCACCACTGTCCACCCCAAGCCCCACCCAGTCCCCCCTGCCACCCGGACGAGCCCTTGCAGAAAGGCAGCTCTCCACCATGCAGGCAGGGTAGAAGCCTTTTCAACCTCACTGGCCCCTTATGCCCCTGCCAGGCCCCGAGGGGAGAGCAGGTGGAAGCACGTGGCCAGGCACGGCAGGGCAGCTCCCTGGAGCAGGAGATTCTGGTCCATGGCTGATCCCAAGCAGGAGGGTATTTCTCAGAGAGCAGCAGGCTCCTTTGAGGGTGACCTGCAGATGCTGCAGCCAGAGAGCCCGTCCATTCCATGGGTGAGACTTGGGGAGAGGACAGTGTGGCAAACAGGGAGCCAAGAGTTGAGAGCGAGTCACTGGTCAGGGAGAGTCCAGGCTCCTTCAGCCATTGGCGACTCAGACCAGCACCGCTCATCACTGGTTCATGGGCTCCTCTTCTTCCATCGGCTCGTCCTGGGGCCTGCAGTAGAGGAAACCAGCCACCTTAGTCAGAGGGGGGCAGCTCCCCCCACCATCCTCAGGGCTGCAGCAGGAATTTCCCACACTCCCTGGTCAGTGGGCAGGAGGGAGGGAATCTTCCCACCATCTCCCAGAGGTGCAGCTGGAATTTCCCACATTTCATTTCAGGGAGAGTAAGAAATACAAGAACTTTGTGTAGAATTTCTGAGCTCCCTCATGCTCCGAGGTGTCCCCCAAATTGGGTTAGGATGGCCCCACATCCTCTGCCCTGCAGTAAGCATTCACATAAGTGGGTGACACTGAGGAAATGAGGGAGCTGCATCATCCTCATGTTACCCACTCCGGGTGGGACGAGCCCGGCGCCCGTGTTCCCACGCCGGGGGAGCTGAGCCCGGCGCCCGTGTTCCCACGCCGGGGGAGCTAAGCCCGGCGCCCGTGTTCCCACGCCGGGGGAGCTGAGCCAGGCGCCCGTGTTCCCACGCCGGGGGAGCTGAGCCAGGCGCCCGTGTTCCCACGCCGGGGGAGCTGAGCCCGACGCCCGTGTTCCCACGCCATTCCTGCCAGGGGAGCTCAGGTCTCATGCTCACCTTGTTCTGTTGGCCTCTGTGGGTTTTCTACTCTCCTACTTTCTCCCATGCCTGGGGAGCTGCTGCGTGGCCGGCCAGGCTCTCCTGCATCAGGCACCCTGGAGTCTCTTGCTCATGGGGGTGACTTGCAGGCATGACACTGCATTTGCAAGCCCTGAGCACTGAACACCTTGGACTGATCTTTCCCTAGTGGGTGCCCTATGGCCCCATGGACCGGCTCTGAGCTGTGGGAATCCTCTGCACTGCCTTAGTGCCTCTGAGGGCAGTTTGTGCTGCATTCCCAGAGCCAGTGCAGGCTGGGCTCAGGGAGTTGCTGGTTACGGACTGGGGGCTGGTGGTAGGTTGTGACACCACCCTTGACTCCTCTCAGAAGCTGGCATCTGCCGGGAGGCCCAACAGGCACACAGCTTGCCTATGCTGTGGCTGGCGGCACACTGGCACCATGCTGCCAAGGGGCTCAGGGCCAGAGAGGGTGCTGGGGTTTGGGAGACCCAGGGGCGACAAGGAATGGCACCATCACCTCTTCTCCGCCATCGCCGCCACTGACAGGGAGGCCAAGGCTGTCACGGTCTCCACCTCCTCTGGGTCATGGTGCTGCGCTTCCAGGAAGGAGCAGCTCACCTTGGAGGCAAAACGCTGCACAGTGCCCCAGTACTGACCTGAAAGAGACACGGGACTTAGGGGGCCCCACCTCCATGCGGGCTCCTCATTCTCAGAGTGGTGGGGGGAAGGAGGAGAGGGAGAGGGGGCTTGCTGTGTATAGGGAGCAGGGGGAGGCTGGCCTAGCCTTGCCCAGCCTCTGGGGATCTGGGCTTGCCTGCATTAGAGGCTGCCCCAAGTTCCCTGGGGTGAGTGGCTAGGCTCAGCCTTCTCTGAGAGGGATACGTGTCCTGTGGCACTGGGGCCGGGCCCTTGACTGCAGCTCTAGGCATAATGCAGCCACAGAGCCAAGGAGCTGGGAGTCCAGCAGCCCCTCCCACCCTAGCTAAGGCGGCTGCTGAGTACCAGTGGTGGTGTGACTGGGGTCTGGCCTTGGAGGCTGATTCCACCCAGATCCCATTTCTGGACCCCCCTGGAGTCAGCTCCTCCCAGGGACACTCACTCTGGACCCGCATCACTGCTTCCAAGGAGCGCACGGCGTTGGGGTTCGGCTTCTGCCTCATACTCTCCTCTGGGAGAGGATCCAGCTGCAGGGACAAACACCAGCAAGGCCATGAGTGCTGCTCCCAGCCTTGAGGGGAGCTCAGGGAGAGTCATGTGATTCCCCTCAACCCCAGGGGGCTACACAGCTGCACCCTGCTGCCCTGCATGCAGATCCTAGGGCAGTCTGGCTCCCGTCCATCTGCACGGCTAAGAGTGCTGAACAATGAGTCCGCTTCAGGGAGGTGGAAGAGGAGCAGACTTGTGGGGACCACAGGGCCTGTGGTAACAGATCAACCCTGCATGGGCAGTTCCCAAGTCCTGCCCCCACATGCCCTCCCCGATACTGAGAAGACAGTAGGCCCCTGCAGAGGCCGGTGGGCTGTGGGGGAAGGGGTACCCTGCCATGTGACAGTGTCCAGTGGACAGGAGCTGGACGAGTGCCTCTCCTCTAACAAGTCCCAAGATTTGCCTCACTGGAGCCACTGCCCTGCCCTCCCCACTGGGGCTGGGGGAGCAATGCCAGAGCTCACCACCTCACCTCCTTGCCCAGCAGGGCAGCCACGCAGGCCTCCGAGGCATCGCAGATGGCCGTGAGGTCATGACCCCCTTCCAGGGCGAGGACGATGGCTCCCCCTGCCAGACTCATCAGCTGTCGGGTCATGTAGCCGAAGCCTGCGGAGGAAGAAGCCAAAGGGGCAGGCTGTCAGCCACCCTGCTGCACTGATCACGCCACGGCACACTGCCCTGGCCAGCAGAGGAGTGGGCTTGACAGGGGCACACAGCTGGCATCGGGCCCCAGCCCAGACTGTCAGCCTCGGGAAGTCTGCACCACTGGGACCACGTGTGCCTGCGACTGGGCAACAGACTGACCTGCCACCTGGGGCTGGGCAGCTCCCTCATGGCCCTCCATCTGGCCTCCTGCAGCCAGCAGGGCTGAGCCACTCCCACCAGGGGCCATGGGGTGGCTGCTACATCACAGAGCATAGACATAGCTATTACAAGAACCACCCAGGCACAGCCCCCGTGCCCTGGCCTTTGCTGCGTGGAGAGCCCCTCTGGGCCAGCGCTGCTGTGGGACCAGTGCCAGCAGCTCTCCCCTCCTCCGAGCATCCACACTCCTCCCCCACTGGCCTCCTGTAGCAACTCCGGAGAGCCCCAGACCCAACTTGCTTCTTAACCAGCCAGCGCACGAGCATCAACTGCAGCTCCTTACATTTGGCAGAGACTTTGTAGCCTCCCAGAGGTGGTGGGTGGCCGTCAGCTGCATCGAACCCCGCAGACACCAGCACCACCTCCGGAGAGAACTCGTGGGCAATCGGCATCACGACAGTCCTGCCAGGGAAGAAAACAATCCACGTTCAGCAAGGGTGATGGCTTGCGGCCGAGTACACAGCAGGGCTGGGCAGCCTGGCTTCCAGGCCAGTTCTGACAGTGATGCAGCTAGAGTAGGCTGAGCAGCATTGACAGAGTGTGCACACCTGGGGTGCCTCACCCAGCTGGCAGACACAAGTCTCTGCACAAAACTACAACCTAGCACCAGCCTTCTCTGCCTCAGGAAAAGGGAATGCACAGTGGTGACAGGCCCTGCGTAAACTCTGTCATTGGATCTTTAGAGACCAGCACATGACTGGGGCAGAAGGGGAGGAGACGCTAGGAAGGGACAGGAAGGGGCAGATGGGATGAGGCGCGACTGGGGGAGGAGGGGAGGTTGGGAAGGGACGGGGAGCGGGAGGCTGGAAGAGGCAGACAGGATGAGGTATGACGGGGCAGACAGGGAGGGGAGGCTGGGAAGGGATGGGGAGAGGCAGATGGGATGAGGCGATTGGACAGGGAGTGGCGCTGCTGCGAACAGAACCCTCCAAAGGAAGGCTACCTGAAAGCTGCCAAGTACTCTGGATCCCCCATGGGTGGGTCAAGCCCACCAGTCCAAGCTACGTTGACGTTAAATCCCTTGCCAGCGCCAGAGCCAACCTGGAAGAGAGAACAGGAGAGCGCTGCAGCAGAGGGCGTGGTATGCAAGGGCAGGACTCCACATGCCCGCTGTGCCATGCCAGGGCAGCTTCCCAGCCAGGACTGGCTGCAGGTCCAGGCTGGAGACTCACATGCTCCACAGTCGACGTGGCCCGGTCCTTGTGGCCTGGTCCTTGGGCTCAGGCTGCTTCTCACAGGGACTGTCCAGCAGAGCCCTGAAGCCCGGTAAGGAGCTGTGGGGTCTCCCTACAACCTGTGCATCAGGGCCTGGATGTCCCTGAAATAATCCCCAGGGAGATTCCTGCTGGGCCTGCGTCAGGGTTGCTCCACACCCCTGAGATAGCTGCCCAAGGTGACACTGGCTGGGGGCAGCTTGATGGACAGGGTGGATCTCAGTGCAGTCTGTTGCTGGAGAGCTGTCCTCGGCCAGACGGCAGCCTTGTCCCACACAGCTGGGTGTGTGTGGAAGGAGGAGCTGACACTCCCACCTGTGCCAGCAGCTGCCTGGTGAAACCATGGGGATTGCAGCACAGGTAGGGAGGTGTGGAGGAGAAAACAGCTCCTGAGGTGCCTAGTAACTGCAGCTACCGGCTGAGCATCATAACCCACCCACAGCCGCTGGGGCATCCGCCTGGACAAGGGACGGGAGCTCGACAAGCCACTCGCTTCACAGCACAAACCCCTGTGAAAGCACTTTGCAAAGGGGCTGAGTGGGCTCCTTGTTCAGGCCTTCCCCCTCCATGCTCCCGGAGCCAGGCTGGCCTCCAGGGTGATGCAGGGACAACATAGCTGGTGTGGGGACTGGTGTAGCACAGCCTTGGGGGAGGCTGGGTGGTTGTGGGCAGGATGGCCGCGGGGGAGGACTAGCTCAGGACTAAGCAGAGCTCAGTCAAGGACAGAGGAGAGGTACTGGGCACACTCTAGCGGCAAAACAGCACAGACCCTGCTCTGCCTCCCTCACCCTGGCCAGCCTCCCCTGCTCAGACCTTCCATAATCTCACCCAGCCTCTCCAACCAGAAGGAGCCCCGTGGCCCTGCCCAAACTTCCCAAATCAGCCTGCGCCCGTACAAACTTCCCCTTCTCTTGTCCAAGCTTTGCTGATCCCTGCCCCCGGTCTCCACCCAGCCTTCCCCTGTCGATCCAAGAGCATCCTCAAACCCTCCGGACCTGCAAGGACCAAGCTCAGCTCCTCTGGTGCTGCTGGGGTTATGCTGTGCTCATGCTGTGCTCACCCAATTTCACAGACTTTAAGGCCAGAAGGGACCATTTTCACCAACCGGTCTGAGCCTGAGCACCATGGGATTCACTGTGGAAGTCCTGCCGCTGGCCAAATACATCTGGCTGAGCCAGAACAGATCTTGTACGAAGGGACACCCAGACTCCAAGCAATGGAGAATGCTCATCCCTGGGGAGCTGTTCTGATGGGTGTGCCCCTCCCTCCATTAAATCATTACACCCTGTTTCCAGTCTGTTTGTCTGGCTTCAGCTTCAGCCACTGGATTTCCTCCTGCTTATATCTGCAAGATTAAAGAGCTCCCTCCACTCAGAAATCTCCTCCCTGTGTGAGTGCTTCCAGGCCGGCTCTTCCTTGCTCCCCGTTAAGCGAAGGAGCTGCCACTTCTTCAGCCCCTCGACCTCAAGCAGGCTCGCCAGAGTTGGGACGGCTCATGGACCATAGACCTGACCCCAAAACATGCCAGGCTCCACCTGGTCAGGAGCACACGTCCACCATTGGCTCTTGGCAAGCCTCCATGTGAACTACAGTGATGCACAAGGGCTCATAAGAGTGCCAAAGGGGTCAGAATGAGTCCATTCAACAGGGAATCTGGCTACTTCTGCTCTTTCCATGCTCCAGCCTGCCCCCTGCCACACATGCTGCTCCCACCCTCTTGCCTCCGAGAAGACACGGAGCTGAGGGAATTTGGGAGAGGCTCAGAGACCAATGCTCTCACCTCATCCGCTGCCCCGCTGCCGGGGAAAAAGTTGCCGTCATCATGGCGATGTAATGAGATGTAGAGAATATCTGGGTCTTTGTAGAACACTTGCTGGGTGCCGTTGCCATGGTGAACATCCTACGTGAGAGAGAGGCTGTAAGCAAACTCCATTTTCTTTGTCCATGGATGGCTCCAGAGCCAGCAGCCCAGAGGAGCCCAGGCAACACAGAGACAGCCCAGATCTCCGACAAGTGCCTTCTAGGGGACAGTGGCACCAGGCTTTGGCCTTTCTCCTGCCCCGCCTACGTTGGAAGCATCAAGAACACTGAGAAAATGAAGACCCTCCTCAAGACACAAGGTGGTCTGGTGAGGCCACATCTGGAGTATCGTGTCCAGTTCCGGGCCCCCCACTACAGAAAGGACGTGGACGCATTGGAGAGAGTTCAGCGGAGGGCAACCAAAATGATTAGGGGGCTGGAGCACATGACCTATGAGGAGAGACTGAGGGATCTGGGTTTGTTTAGTCTGCAGAAGAGAAGAGTGAGGGGGGATTTGGTAGCAGCCTTCAACTTCCTGAAGGGAGGTTCCAAAAAGGATAGAGTGAGGCTGTTCACAGTAGTGACAGATAGTAGAACAAGGAGCAAGTTACAGTGGGGGAAGTCTAGGTTGGATATTGGGAAAAACTATTTCCCTAGGAGGGTGGGGAACCACTGGAATGGGTTACCTAGGGAGGTAGTGGAATCTCCATCCCTAGAGGTTTTTAAGTCTTGGCTTGACAAAGCCCTGGCTGGGTTGATTTAGTTGGGGTTGGTCCTGCCTTGGGAAGGGGGCTGGACTTGATGACCTCCTGAGGTCTCTTCCAGCCCTAGGATTCTATGGTGCCTGTCCTCTCCACAGTGAGGAAGAGGTGGACTGGGTAATAAACTTACACTGGCCAGGTTCTGATCAGGGCAAGATGGAGCAGCTCTGAAGTGTAAGGCTGGAGAGAACCAGCTGGTGCCTTTCTTGGTGTGATTTGTGAGTGGCTCTGGGAGCAGCCATGCAATCTAGCTGGGTGCAGGGTTGTGCTGAGTGATAAGATCACCTGGGGGGCTTGAAGCTGGTCACTAGCACAGTGTTGTGAGAGACAGCCCAGGCTGGAGAGTTAAGGGGGCACTTAAGGGGTCCCAGTTCCAGGCTGCATCTTTGGGATCCCACCCACCCACCCAGCTCTGCCATGCTCATCAATCCCGACCTGCGGCCGCCTACTAACCTCACCTCCACAGTTCTGCCAGTGCCTCTCCATCCTGGCCTGCAGTCACTACTATCCCACCCACTAAACCCTGCCAGTGCCCCTCAGTCTTGGCCCATAACCCTGATCAGCAAAGCCACTGGCCTCTAAGGCAGGACAATGCTGTATCCATCCGTTTAAGCTGGCTGCCTGTTGGCTGCATTACAGTCCAGCTGGCACTCCTGTGAAAAAGAGCACAGCCCTTCCATGTCTGTCTAGATCACCGGGGACATGTGACTTGTTGCATCACATACAGCTGACTGGGCTCTGCCCAGAACTAACAAGCAGGGAGGAACCATGGGGAACAGCTGAGGAGAGGGTGGAGTGGGGAGAAGGTGTGGGGGGGAGGGCTGAAGGAGACTCACCCAGTCCACAATGAGGATTTTACTGAGCTTCCCCTTCTGCTGCAGCTGCTTAGCTGCTATTGCCACTGAGTTGAAAAAGCAGAAACCCCTGCAAGGAGGGAAGAGCAGAAGCTTGTTAGTGTCTAGGCCTCCTCCCCAAGCAGCCACTGTGTCCTCCCACTGTGACCCCCTCTGCCATGCTGCTTCTCCAGCCTCTCCCCTGCCCTCTGGATGGGGTGGGTGCTCCCTTCCCCTGCCCTCATGGTTTTCCCTTCTCCTCTGCTGGTTGGTCCCATACTACACAAGGGGGAGCCAAAGCTAGAGGCTCAGCCTGGGCTGCTCCTGCCCTGCATGACTAGCTGCTACACCACCACCTGGGTCCATGGCCTGCTCCCTGCAGCAGTCTGTCAGGGAGCTAGCCTGGCTCATGCTCTTCGGGCGGGGAGCAGCCAGGCTCAGAGGCAGAGACGAAGGCTCTTACATGGCAGTGGAAGGGTCCGCATGGTGTCCTGGGGGTCGCACCACGGCAAAGCCATTCTGGGGACAAGAAAAAGACTGTGATTGTGGGGCTGTTCTTGCCCAACTCTTCCCCCTGCTCCCAGGACACAGGTCAGGCTTTCCCTGAGGGCGTCAGGGTGCTCTCTCCAACCCAATGCAGCCTAGAGGATCCTGAGGTGACCCACACCCAGAAGCGCTTCAGCCTGCCTGGCTGCAGGAGTCTTGTGTCAGGCTCCGATGGGGAGTGTGTCTGCAGGGCCTGTCTAGGGGGAGCCAGAGCTCAGTCCTGGGGCCACTGCATGGAGCTGCCAGCATTTGACCCCAGTGATTCTGGTCATGGCACTCAGAGGTGTGAAATCCACACCCTCCTGCCAGATCCTGCTGTCAGTGGCACCTCCCAGCTAGGCCCCTCCTTGCTGGCTGCCATTTGTTTCCATGCTGAATTAGCATCTCTCTCTTAGCTCGAGAGGAAGGACAGGTCTGGCATTTCTAAGGGACACAGCTGCCTCTGTTTCTGAGCTGGCTGGCGAGAGGAGCCCTTTAACCACCATGTCAAGCCTGCTGACCCCACCAATGCCCTCCGTTGCCCCATCCAGATAAAGTCCAGGTGCCTACGCCTTCCAGAAGGAAATGCCTGGAGAGGCTTCTGTCCAGGGCCCCAGACACTGGTGGACATGCACGAAGGCCTAGAACCATTGCCGAGACCCACACAGGAGGATGAGTGCACCCCTGTGAGTCCCCACCAGCCAAGGCAATGACCAGGGATCCCCGCACCAGCCACTGGCAACGTGCCAATGCTCATTTCCTGGCCTCCTACTACCTTGAGCTCCCTTGTGGCCACCTTGAAGGCTAGGTCGGTGACGCTGCCGGCGGCCCACCGGGCAGCGTTGGAGGAGTGCAGCTCATTCCAGATAGTGTCGCTGTCCACCTGAAAGCAAGCGGACAGGAATGCAGTGAGCAGGGCAAGCCACCCCGGCAGCACTTGGGCACGGGGGAGTCTCTACGAGGGATCAAAGCGTGGAGTATGGGCTGGCTCTGGCAGCACCCTACTGTCTGGCTGCTCGGTGCCACAGGCCGAAGCCCAGGCCTCAGAGGGCAGCCAAAGGGGCTGAATGCCCAAATGCCAGTTCCCAAGCCAGGCAGGCCTCTGCACTCTGAGAGCCCAGGCTGGGCCAGCTTCCAGGGCACCAGCTTCCCACGTGGCCCCAGCCCGTGGCTGAGCAGGGCTGGAGGCGGGAGGGAGTCCAATGCAGGCTCTGCGCAGTGTGGCTCCCCTGTACCTGGGGCTGGGGCCGGGGTGGAGAAAACGCATTTTACCTTCATTATTTTATTTTATTGCTTAAACAAACATCTTGGTTTGATCAGGGTCACGTCATGGGCCGAGCCAGAGCGGAAACCTCAGTCTCTTCTGATCAAGTCCATGTGTGCGGCTCAAACGCCCCTTGCCCACAGACAGGGGCAGCGTCGCTCTGCTCTGCCTGGGGGAGGGACCAGCCAGAGGGGAGGAGGGGAGGCAGAGAAGAAAAGGTGCAGATGGGAGGGTGCGGGGCCAGTGGCCCAGCAGCAAGGGCAGGGGAGGCGGAGAGCCAGAGCAGGGAGAGAGAGAGACACTTCCTGAAAGAGAGGGAGAGGGAGACAGACAGACAGAGGAGAGTGCAGTGAATGGACAGAAACCAGGGCAGCAAGCTGCGAAAGGAAAGAGGCAGCAGAAGAGTCTGGAGCACTGGGCAAGTGGCACAGCTGGTTTGCTCTCCCCTACTGCTACTGCTCTGCCCCTCAAACCCTGCTCCACCTGGGTCCCTCCCTGCTTCCCTGGCCTGCCTTGGCTGGGACCACCCCTGCTCTGAGGGCACCAGGCTTCCAGTACCTGGCTGAGCCCCTTCATGACTGCCATGAACAACAGACAGGGGGTGCCATGACCCTGGGAGCCCATCGCCTGGAGATGACTGGTCCCTTGAGCTGCTCCGTGCCCACAGAGCCCATGGCTGTCCAGGGGCCAGCATGCTTGGCTAGGCCCACAGGGCGAGAGCGGGGGACCTGTTACTGAGCCCCAGTGCTAGTGGCTCCATCTTGGGGGGCGGGGGGGGGTTCCTGCTCTGTCCAACCTGGGCAAGAGGCCCAGCACCCTGAGCCACCCACCGCGAGCCCCCCCCCCCCAAGCCCCCGGAGGCAGAGCCTGTCACTTACCCCCACCCCCCCACAGGGCAGCATGACGAACATCCTCTGCGAAAGGATCCCTGCAAGAGAGAGAGGCGGTCAGGGCCAGGGTGAGAGGGCACGGGGGGCACTGCAGGTTGTCAGGCAGGCAGCAGGAGCAGCTAGGGGTTGGCGATGAGTGGCAGGAGGCGCCTGAGGGTTGGGGGGCAAGAGGGTGAGGGGGGTAGAAGGTGCCTTGAGGGCGAGGGGGGCAGGAGACACGTGGAAGGGGAGAGGCCTGGGGGCAGGAGACACCTGGCCTGGCTGCCTGGAAAGTGTTCGGCTTTACCTTCCAGTGTTTGGCGGAGACGCGTGGCCAGGGCTGGACTGAGCCTGCAGCAGCCGGCGCCTGGGCAGGGGCATGTGCTGGACAGAGAAGATGCAGGGAGCTGAATGGGAGTGTCTGGAGAGCTGGGGCGGGGGTTAGTGGCAGCAGTGGGACCAGCTGGCATGGCTGCATGTATCTGCTTCTCCTGAGCCCAGCAGGGCCAGAGGGCAGCACCCCACAGCTATTGCTCCTCCCCCTCCCCACGAGTCAGGGTATCCCAATCAGGCTGCTACTCAGCTCTCTCCTATGATGGGCTCCTGCCAGGGACCAGGAGCCTGCCCATCTGCACTGCCAGGAGTGGGTAGATTAGTTTAGCAGCAGCATCCTGGCCCAGTTGCAGCACCCCCTTGGCTTGGGCTGAGCACCCTCAAGCTGCCTGCAATGGGCGCATGGCGATGAACTAGAGCCAGCACGCCCCTCCCTGGGGCTAGTGCCATGGCAGGCAGGGGGTGGAGGCTTGGCCTGGCCATGTCCACCCTACATTCTGCCTCCAGCTCTGCCTCTGGGGTGGCATTTACTCAGAGCCATGCTGAGCTGCATGCAGTGGAGAACCAGCTCTGGGGTGCACTGGGGCCTGCATTCTCCCTGCAGCTGAAGAAGCCAACCTGCTCAGCTAGTGTCAGCTGCCTGCTGGGCAGGAGTCAGCCCACTTGGATGCAGGTTTTGCAGCACACCCAGAAGCTCCCTCTGTGATCTGCCCTTAGCCCTCGAGTGTGGGCAGAGCACATGATGGGGCCTATGGATCAGCACTCAGGGGAGAGGGCTGGGCCCCAGTGTGCAGAAGCAGCAAATGGGGCTCAAACTGCACAATGCCCAAAGCACGTGAGCCCTGAGATGGCTGTGTGCCCAGGGGCATTGGGAACACCAGTCCCCCCAGAAGGCAGCTTGTGCTCAGTGCAGGGTACTGGCCCTATGGGGGAGGGGAGCCCAGGCTCCTACCTGCCAGTTTCCCATTGTCCAGTTTGAGGCGGTTGAGGGGGTTGGTGCCGTAGAGGAAGACGTGGCGCTCAGTGTGCACCGACTGCAGCTCCTCCAGGGTTGCTTTGCGTCCCCGCAGACACTGGCAACAAATGGGAGCAGGGCAAGTTAGCAGCCTCAGGTGGCAGGGACGGGCACTCCTCCTCTGTATGCCCATGTGCCTCCTCTGGCAGGGCTCCTGTCCCTGCCTTACCCGGAGAAGCGACCGGCCTGAATGAGAGCTGCAGGCTGGGATCAGCATCTGAGCACCAGGAAGGAGAGCCTGGGGATGGATGTGCTGGTGGGCTGGGAGCCCCCACATTTAAGTGAAGACACGTCCACAGCTAGGTCAGTGCCAGGCAGCTTCCAATGGCCTAACTGCATAGAGGATGAGGCTGTACACGGGCAAGACTGCGGCTACAGGGTCAGAGACATGGCACTGCCCAGCGCGGGCTGTCACTGGCATCTGTGGTGATACTTAATGTCCCATGCTCTTGGCTATGTCCCAGCGGTGCAAAGCGCGGGGTCAGCAGGGCTGAGGGCTGGAACTGGGCCAGAGGAGAGGCACAGAGCTGGGAGCACTGTGGGCAGCATGCATGGCTGCCAGTGGGCACTGGCCAGCACCTGGAGATCTCGATCCAAGTGTTTCATACTTTTGTCCCCAGAAACAAGTGAACTCCCTGGCAGGACTCATGCTTTTTGTGAGTCTTGGCTCCACTCCCACCTCTGCAGGGAGACCTGGGTCTTCCTGACGTAAGATGCCCACTCGGTCAGTGGCCTCCCCCCGCTTTGGCAGCACCAGCTGAGCCTCCACTCTCTCACCTACCTCGCACTGGCTGCGCAGACCCCGCTCCTGTAGTCGGGACCAGATGCTCTGAATTCTCCCAGCATGCTCAGGGTGGTTGCTGTTGTCCCCACAGGAGCACTGGTGTTTGAGCATCACAGAGTCATACACAAGCCCTGCAACACAACAGCACGATGGAGCATTAGTGGACACCCTCCCTCCTGCGAGCTCCGTGACCCAGCGCTGGGCTCAGCTCCACAGTCTCTGAACCTACGTCTACACTACAGGGTTTTTGCCCAAGTAAATTTACAGTGAATCGACAGAACAGAGGACTTTTTGCGGTATAGGTATTCCTCTTTCTACGAGGAATAATTCCTTTTTGCGCAAGAGCAAAAACAGGACAGGAAACAGGGTTTTTTGTGCAAAAACAGCCTATCGAAAGAAGCACAGGTGCCCTGGTGGCCATTCTGTTAATGGCAATCAGCTTTCTTGCAAGAAAGTGTCCATGTAATTTAGACGCTCTCTTGCACAAAAGCACATCGCTTTTGTGCTTTTTTAGTGTGGACGCACTCTTGCGCAAGTTTTTGCAGAAGATCTCTTCTGCAAAAAGCTTCTTGCGCAAGAAGCCTGCAGTCTAGACATAGCCTAAGGTGCTACAGGACTATGTTTTTTAAAGTTACAGACTAACACAGCTCCCCCTCTGACACTTTCAATGTGAAGCAGCAGACAAAAAAGCAAACAGAATGTTGGGAATCATTAAGAAAGTGGTAGAAAATAAGAGAGAAAATATATTATTGCCCCTATATAAATTCACAGTACACTCTCATCTTGAATACTGCATATAGAACTACGTCTAGACTACAGGCTTCTTTCGGAAGAAGCTTTTTTCGGAAGTATCCCGGAAAAACTGTGCTACTTCCAGGGAACGCGTCTGCTCTTCCACTTTTTTTTTTTTTTGCAGAAGAGCAGACACGCTCTTTCGGAAGCCCTGTCTTCTTCCTGCCACGAGGAAGAAGGGCTCTTCCGAAAGAGGAGGCTTTTTCAAAATTTGGCCCAGTGTAGATGGGCCAAATAACAGAGAAGCCTCTTCCGAAAAAACTATCGGAAAAAGGAACGCAAATTGTGGAGCACAATTTGCGTACCTTTTTCTGATAGAACATTGTAGTGTAGACATAGCCTTGGTTCTGGAATCTACAAGAGGAGAGGCAATTCTTGATTTAGCATAGGATCTGCTCCAAGAGGTGAAAATAGCTGGACCACTTAGAAATAGTGACCATAATATAATTAAATTTAACATCCCTGTGGCAGGAAAACACCACACCAGCCCAATACTGTGGCATTTAATTTCAGAAAGGGGAACTACACAAAAAAGAGGTTAGTACATTGCCAAAAATGAAATCCTTTCAAGCTGCATGGAAATTTTTCAGAGACACCATAATAGAGGCTCTACTTAAATTTATACCCCAAATTTTAAAAAAACAGACGGAGAAACAAAAAAGTGCCACTATGGCTTAACAACCAAGTAAAAGAAGCAGTGAGAGACAAAAAAGGCATCGTTTAAGAAATAGAAGTTGAAGCCTAGTGAGGAAAATAGAAAGGAGCATAAATTCTGGCACAACAAAGAAAGTGTAAAAATATAATTAGGAAGACCAAAAAAGAATTTCACAGTTAGTGAAAGACTCAAAAGTAATAGTAAAAAATGTTTAAGTAAATCAGAAGCAGGAAGTCTGCTAAACAACCAGATCCTCTAAGGTCATTGCAGAGAAACTAAATGAATTGTTTGCATCTGTATTCACAGCTGAGGACATGAGGGAAATTCCCAAACCCGAGCCATTGTTTTTAGGTGACAAATCTGAAGAACGGTCCCAGATTCAGGTTTCATTAGAGGAAGTTTTGGAATAAATTGATAAACTTAACAGTAAAAGGTCACTGGGACCAGATGGCATTGACCCAAGAGTTCTGAAAGAACTCCAATGTGAAATTGCAGAAGTAGTAACCGTGAATTTGTAATCTGTCCTTTAAAACATCTTCTGTACCACATGACTGGAGGATAGCTAATGTGATGCCGGTTTTTTAAAAGGGTTCTAGAGATGATCTGGAAATTACAGGCTGCTAAGTCTAACTTTAGTACCAGCAATCTGGTTGAAATTATAGCAAAGAACAGAATTTTTGGACACACAGATGAACATAATTTGTTGGGGAAGAGTCAATATGTTTTTTGTAAAGGGAAATCATGCCTCACCAATCTACTAGAATTCTTTGGGGGGAGGGGTCAAAAGCATGCGGACAAGGGGGATCCAGTGGATATAGTGTACTTAGATTTCCAGATCGCCTTTGACAAAGTCCTCACCAAAGGCTGTTAAGCAAAGGAAACTTTCGTGCGATGTGAGGGAAAGGCCTCTCATGGACTGGTAACTAGTTAAAAGACAGGAAACAAAGTGTAGGAATAAATGGTGAGTTTTCCGAATGGAGAGAGGTAATTTGTGGTATCCTGTAGGGGCCTACACTGGGGCCCATACAATTCAATATGCTCATAAATGATCTGAAGAAAGAGATAAACAGCAAGGGGGCAAAATTTGCAGATGGTAGAAAACTGCTCAAGGTAATTAAACCCAAAGCAGACTGTGAAGAGCTTCAAAAGGATCTCACCAAACTAGATGACTGGGCAACAAAATGGCAGATGAAATTCAGTGTTGATAAATGCAAACTAATGAATACTGGAAAACAATCTCAACTGTATGTATAAAATGATGGGACTAAATAGCTGTTACCACTTGAGAGAGAGAGAGATCTTGGAGTCATTGTGTATCATTCTCTGAAAACATCCACTCAATGTGCAGTGAGCAGTCCTGTTTCACCTTAGAGACTAACAAATATATATATAGTATGAGCTTTCGTTGGCAAAACCCACTTCCTCAGATAAGCAGAGTGGAGAGACTCTGCTCATCTGAGGAAGTGGGTTTTGCCCACAACGCTCATGATACTATATTTTTGTTAGTCTCTAATGTGCTACAGGACTATTTGTTGTTTTTAAAGTTACAGACTAACACAGCTCCCCCTCTGACACTTTCAATGTGAAGCAGCAGACAAAAAAGCAAACAGAATGTTGGGAATCATTAAGAAAGTGGTAGAAAATAAGATAGAGAATATCTTATTGCCTCTATATAAATTCACAGTATGCCCTCACCTTGAATACTGCATATAGGGCTACATCTAGACTACAGGCTTCTTTCGGAAGAAGCTTTTTTCGGAAGAGATCTTCTGAAAAAACTTCTTCTGAAAGAGAGCATCCACACTGCAAAAGTGCATCAAAGAAGCGATCTGCTTTTTCGAAAGAGAGCGTCCAGACTGAATGGATGCCCTCTCGCATGTAAGCTGTGATTACTATGGACGGAGTGGCCACCAGGGCACCTGTGCTTTTTCTTCTTTCCTCTTCTTCTGAAAGAACTCTCTCTTCACTGTCCATACACGCCTTTTGGCGAAAGAGCTCTTTTGCAAAAAGGCTTCTTCCTTGTAGAATAAGGATTACCAATGCCAGAAAAACACCTCTGTTCTTTCGATTTTCTTGTGGAAGAATGCAATTGCAGTGTAGACGTTCCTGGAGTTTTATTGGAAAAACGGTAGTTTTTCTGACAAAACTCTGTAGTGTAGACATACCCTAGGTGTGGTCACCTCATCTCCAAAAGGATATCTTGGATTGGAAAAAGTTCAGAAAAGGACAAGAAAAATGATTAGGGGTATGGAAGAGGAGAGATTAAGAAGATTGGGACTTTTCAGCTTAGAAAAGAGATGACTAAGAGGGGATATGACAGAGACCTATAAAAATCATGATTGGTGTGGAGAAAAGTGAATAAAGAAGAGTTATTTATTCCTTTCCATAATAAAAGAAGTAGGAGTCACCAAATGAAATTAATAGGTAGCTGGTTTAAAACAAACAAAAAGAAGTTCTTCTTTAACACAGTCAATCTGTGGAATTCCTTGCCAGAGGATGTTGCAAAGAGCTGGAACCAGGGCCTTCACTGCAGCTTGGCTGGGCACTGGGCTAACCAGAATAGACCATGCTTTATCCTTCACTGCTCCGTGCTACCTTAAGGCCTTCCTGTTCTGTGTGCCAGTTAATGAATAGCCCTTCCTGCTGTGACAACACTGAGTGTCACTGCTACTGGTGCAAGGTGCATTGGCCCCTAACAAGTGCACAAGGCTCCATCAGGGTCTCTCGGATGGACTCACTGGACAGAGCTCACAGTGCTAAGCAGGAGTGCTGCAGGCCCTGGAGTCTGTTCTCAGGAGGTGGTCAAGCCCTAGAGGAAAAGCAAGACCCCTAGGGGGCCTGGCATGGAAGGGGTCCTCCTAGAGACCATTCCAAAGCATAGATCCTGTGGAGCCGTGACGTACCTGCAACCCTCCTGGAGCTCCCTTCCTGGAGGCAGCCACATTACCTGTTGTGAAGTGTGGTTTGGCAGGCGGCTCTTGCACCGGCAAGGAGAGTGCCCTGGTGGGTGCTTCTTGGGCAGGAAGGGCAATGGTAGCAGTAGCAGGAGATGACTGGGCCCTGGAGAGAGGCCGGTGCCCTCCGTGGGTGGCAGGGACCATCAGGGAGTCGGCTGGTGGCTGCCGCTTGAGAAGCGGGTGCTGCAGGCGCTGGTGCTGCTCCCACAGGTAGGCCTGAGGGGGAGAGGATGTGACAGATTAGTGTGGCGCCCTAGGCCCAGTATGCTCCGGGAGACTCTGCAGAGAACCCGGGTGCACATGCCGGGTGCTCTAGGCTGGGGAAGCCCATGCCTGCCAGTGAGCCGAGAGCACAGGCTGTGCTAACACTGCCAGGGCCAGTCTGTGTGGCAGCCAGCAGCTTCCGGCAGCATCTCAGCAGCTCTTCAAAGCCAGGCCTGAGCTGCTGTGGGGGTGAGGATCTCTGCCCTGAACATCAGGATCTGCTCACTGTGCAACCCAGGGCTGGAAACCCTCGCCCAGGGCTTTCCCCACAACCAACCAGGGAGGGCGTTGCTGCCAGAGCGCCAGCATGGGCCCTGGCCAAGTCACAGTGTCTACTGCCCTCTGGTGGCCCTGCATGGCATTACCCCACCCGCTGAACCTAGGGGAGAGGACACACAACACATCTGGCGGACACATTGCGCTGGCAGTTCAGCAGGAGACACCGGAACCGTTGGAGGCCTGGGGAGGAGCTTGCTTGGGCTCGTACAAGTGTTGCAAAGCATGGGGTGGCGTGGGTATAAAGGTACTTTACAGTGGCATAGGCGGGTCCCATATGGGAAGGCAATAAGCCATCCCAATACCCCCCGATAGAGAAATGACACACAAAGAGACTCCTCTACCAGGGGCAGTGCTCACTGAAGGAGCAGCCAGCCAGCATCTGGGTTTCTCTTCACTGATCACTGCGTTTCCTTGTTTCCTGCATACTATTCTGAGCCTTCGCGGGAGCCTCATTCACACGTGAGCTTGCTGACACAGAGATGTATTATGGGAGTACGGCCGCTCAGGCAGGATTGCAATGCCTCCCAGCTGATTAGCAGAGCACCCACAGCTAGGGTTGTGTTTCTACCAGTTGTGCACATTCCCACATACAAAATGGGATGGCACTTGGTCCTGCTGTGAAGGCAGGGGACTGGACTTGATGACCTTTCAAGGTCCCATCCAGTTCTAGGAGATAGGCAATCTCCATTCATATATAACACAATGTATTCCGCATATGGATAGAAAAAATTAGAAGCCGGGCAGCCTTAGCTCCTGGCTCAGCTGAGTCCTTTTGCCCTTCGCATCTAGGAATCCTCAGCCAGGGGCGGACTGGCCCAGCGGGATACCAGGAATTTCCCGGTGGGCCGTCGTCCGGTGGACCGTCGTGTCCGCACACTGTTGCCCCTCACACCGAGCGGCTCCGTGTCCGCGCTGTATGTGGCACGCAGAGTCCGACCCTCCACCTGCACCACGTGCCGGACATGATGCAGGGGGCGGGGCTTGAGGGGCACGCAGGGGTGACATCATGGGGAGGGCCATTCTCAACCCATTTCCCGGGCCTATTCTGATTGCCAGTACGCTCCTGTCCTCAGCAGAGCCTTCCACCCTGACAGGGGCACGAAGCAACAGGAGCAGGCCGGAGCTGGTAGCGGAGGGGCAGCGAAGGGTGCTCAGAAAGCCTTTGTGCAGGCCCACAGGTGCCCTTCAGTCGTGTGCCCTTCACTGCAACCCCTCCTCTTTCATGGGAGGGTGTTTGCCTGGGGGCCTTTGTGCCCTCCAGAACAGAGGAGCTGGCAGCCAGAGGCTGGGTGATAAGTCCTGAGCGCTCTGTGCAGCTCCCCACCCCACCCCCTGCCCCCCTGGACATGAGTTCGGAGAGGACATCAGCGCTACTCGCCATGGCCAGTGAAGTCAGGGCTGCTCCAGGCTGGTGTTGTGCCCAGTTCCACTTGTGTCCTAATCCCTGTCAGCCCTTAGGTACCTGCTGCAAGACAAGCTCCTCTTGTGGCTGCAAGAGCTTCGGGCTCCGCTCAGGCTCCTTTGTGCTGCCCCCTGGCCGCGTGAGCTCTCCTCGGCCTTTAGGCTGGTCACTGCGCCCACTCGCTCCCTCTGGGAGCCCCCGCTCGGCCTCCATGTCCTCCGAGGAGGGGATCTGCCGCAGACGAGGCTTCTCGCTGGACTTGGCCATGAGCTACAGGGGGATGAGTCTAAATCACTTTGGGGAAGGAACCTACCAGAGACTGGATATGGCCAGAAACCTCTTTAACATGTTTAATTAAATAAATACTAGTGGGAATTGTGTGACTCTGGGAGACTAACTTTCCTGAGAGAGACATGTGGACAAGTGCTAGTAATAACAGGAGGCCCAGGTTTCCTGGATGCGCTGGCTGACAGATTTCTTCACCAAATAGTCGCCCAGCTACAGGAGGTGATTGCATTTTAGATTTGGTATTGGTGAGTCGTGAGGACCTCGTAGAAGAGCTGATAGTAGGAGACAATCTTGGTTCTAGGGATCATGAGCTAATTCAGTTTAAATTACATGGAAGGATAAAAAAAAATTGATCCACCCTGAGGGGCCTTGATTTCAAAAGAACAAATTTTAAGAAATGAAGGAAATTAATTAGGGAAGGGGGCTGGGCCAAAGAGCCCAAGGCTCTGAATGGAGAGGAGGTCTGGAATTACTTTAAGGCAAAGTTCAGAAGCTCTCTGAAGCCTGCCTCCCAAGCAAGGGGGAAACCGTCAGGAAAGGCTGTGGCTCAGTCTGGATGAGCTAGCATCTCAAACAGGTGACTAGGCGAGAGCAGAAAGCCTACAAGGAACGGATGATGAGTGGGATCAGCAAGGAAAGTGACTGCTTGGGGGACAGAAAGTGGAGGGGAAAAGTGAGAACTGTGAAAGCCAAGCACTGCTGGGCCTTGCAAAGAGAATTAAAATCAATAGTAAAAGGGCCTTTAGCCATGTAAATGAACAGGAAAGAAGAAGTGGAGTTAAGCACTGCAGATGGGGCGGAGATTAAAGATAATCTGGGGATGGCCCAACACCTAAATAAATACTTTGCCTCAGTTTTTAATAAGGAGTTTGGGGCAGTGGCAGGGTAGCTAATGGAAATGAAGATATGGAAACAGAAATTACATCAGAGGTGGGAGTCAAACAGTTTTACTAGGACTAAATCAGGGGTCCGGGATACTCTCCATCCAAGAATATTAAAGGAACTGGCAGATACAATTGTCTGGCTCTGTACATGGGATTATGAGGGATCAGTGTGGTGGGTGGATGCCTTGCATGGGGGGGGGGGGGCTCAGTGGGGAGCAGGACTGGAGCCCATCACTCTGTGCTCCCCAGGCAATCGCCCTATTCACTAGGCCACTCCAGATCCTATCCCACCTCCCTACCTTCAGGATATCCCTTATCCTGCCTTCCTAATACCATTGCTTGCTCCATCCCTGGGGATACCCTGGACAGGGGGCTCTATACATAGGGTTATGAGGGATCAGTGTGGCAGTCAGACGCCCGGGATGGGGGGCTCTGCACACGGGATTATGAGGGACCAGGGTGGCGGGTGGATACCCTGGACGGGGAGCAGGGGGGCTCTGTACACGGGGTTATGAGGGATCAGTGTGGGGGGTGAATACCTTGCACAGGGGGCTCTGCCACTGAGAAGCTGGTAACTGTAAGGGCAGCAGCAGACACCCGGGAGCACACTTGCTGTCCTGGGACCAAGGGAGGGCAAAGCAGCTGCTTGTGTCTTTGGTCAATGCACCACGCAGTGCCCAGGCCTGGCAGACAGGGTGCCACATGGACCTTGCTCCATCATGCACGTGAAGTGCTCTCAGGCCCCAGGTGCTGCCCTGCACGGTGCCCTCTTGCCCTGGCTGTGGTGTTCCCCAGCCTGGGTTCCCGTCAGCCTCTTACCTTCCCCAAGTGTGTCTGCTGCTTGAGCCTCTCCAGGAATTGGGCATGGTGCTGTTGGTACGCCAGCTGCTGCTGGATGGCCTTGGGATTGGGGGGCAGGGGCTCCGAGCGGGTCCGCCCCAGAGGTTTGTGGTGGCCTGCCAGCGACAGTCGGTCGGTGGGGATGAGTGAGTGGGCGAAGTGGAACGGGACCGTCCCCAGGCCTGGCACTGTGGGGAGAGAGACTGGTGAGGCAGGGCTGGAGCTGGGTGCAGGACCAGAGCACCTCAGGCAGCCTGGGCTGGGTGTGTGGCATTATTGTCCCTAGCCTGGCCTGTGCCCCCTTCCCCCTCCCCCGGCCTGCCCTGTGCTACCACTCAGAGCCTTGCGGCCCCCTGGGCCTCTGCAGAAATCATGTCTGCTGGGCCCACCCCTCCCCATTTCACTTATTTATACAGCTCTTACAGATGTGTAAGGGGCCCTGGTACAGATGTTCCCCCTTCCTCCTTCTCAGCTCTGGGCTCCCCACTGGGCCAGCTAAGCCCTGAGAACCCGAGCTCCAGGGCACTCCAGGCAAGCACTCCCCAAGGACCGAAGAGCTAGGGCTCTCAGTGGGGGGCAAGGGGGCAATCTCTGAGGGAGGGGAATCTACCTGGCTCCCATTGGAGAAGGGGATTCTCCCTGGGACTCTCGGGGGACGAGGGGGGAGGCAAGCTCCATATTCTCACAGTGTGTGGAGAGGCAGGCCTTGATCCACGTGGCAGGCTGGGAGGTAAGCAGCACTGGGCATTCACCTTACATCTGGACTCAACTCCCACCCATGTCACCCCCACTGCCCTGCCACTGGACAGCCTGTGGTGCCTGGGGAGGGCTCTGGCTGCCCCTCACCACCTCTGTCTCTTCTGCTCCACAGCTGGTGGGGCCGAGGGGCTGGGGAGTCATGGAGAAGGAAGCCCAAAGGAGGAGGCTGGGAGCTGACGAAGAAAGACTCACCCCCTCCCAGCCCCAGCAAGTCAGCTGTGGCCTTGGCTGCAGTTGGGAGAGCAGCCTGGTTCGGAGCTGAGCTGTGCAGGAGCATCTTCCTGAGCATTCAGGCTACGTGAAGTAACCCGACAGCCACAGCTTCCCAAGCCATCTCCATTAGTGTTCACTCTGAGACCTAACAATGTGGGATTGCAAAGCAGCTCTCGTGCCAGCTGGTCAGAGGGGAGATCGTTCAGCCCAGCCCAATCCTCAGGGCTGCCAGGGGATCTCACGCAGCCCCGCAGGGAATCTGTGGAGATCCCGGACCCCAGAGGCACTGGGACTGCAGCCTCAGAACCAGGCCCCTTGGTCCAGTGGGAGGAATACGTACTTGCCACAAGGGGCGCGTGGGTGACCGAGGACTCAAGGATAATGACAGGCTGAAGCCGAGGGGACAGGGGACCCCCAGGTTCATGCTGCTCCAAGCCAGCTGGGATGAACATGGACGAGTGGGTGCCTGGGAGGACAGGCCCATTCAGCACTGGCACTCGGTGAGCCAAGCCAGAGAGGGAGCGGCGGTCTGCGTCGCCCTGCAGAGAGAACAGGGATCCATCAGCAGCATACCAGGGTGTGGGCAGGAGCAGACTGACCTGGCCAGGGCACTGGCACAATCCAGAGGAAAGGGACCCCCGGCTGCGTGTTCCTGAGCGGGGTCCTTGTGGGTCTGAACACCCATGAAGTGCTGCGGTACATCCAGGGCTGCTGCTCAATGACCTGTGCTATCCTGGCCCTCCAAAGGGGGGTTGGGCTCTCCCTGCCCTACACAAGCCCTCAACAGGATTCCAGAGTCCCTTGTGACCCAGCTGCTCCCCTGGCAGGAGCAGCAACCAGCAGTCCCAGCATGATGGCCGGTAGGAAGGCCACGTTCTGCGGGGCAAACTGGGCCCGTGAGCTCTCCTGCATCATCAGGCGCTGGGCGAGCGGTGCTCGCACCAAACACAATGTATTAGTCTCCAGACTAATGTGGGTACAGCTGTGTGGGGCAGCAGAGCCAGAGCCAGCAGAGGTGGGCAGCACGGACCCCGGGGGGAAACACCACCACCAACCAGGAGGCATGAGGAAGACACAGCACCAGATGGGGGCAGCATGGGACCAAGAGGGCATCAGGGCAGCCGTGTGATGGCTGGTGACTAGTCAAGGGCAGTGGCTTTGGGTGGGGTGCCACCAACTGGGGAGGGGGCAGCAGGGCCTAGACATCTAGGACTAAACCTAACTGGTTGTTTCCATGGAAGTGGGGATTCTGGGAGGAGAAGTCATCCAGTCCTAGCTCCAGGCTGCAGGGCCCACGAGAGATCGGGGGACAGAACTGTGGAGTGCATTAGCCCATGCTGCTCTCTGGGGCAGCTTGCCCCAAAGACCTCCCAAAGCAGCATGGCCTGGGCTCCTGTCAACAGGCCTGCAGGCTCCGTACCTCATGGGCCATGCAGGGCCCGGTGGGGAGGACTCCATGTTCCGCTGGGAGGCTGTCGTTGGGGGAGCTGCAGCCTGACACGGGGGTGCTGCTACTGCTGGGGGAAGAGTCTGCACAAGGAAGAGAAGTCAGACAAGAGAGCAGCAGGATGCAGGGTCTCCAGGACACGCAGGGGCCTAGCACCTTCCCAGCTGCAAGCAAATTGCTCCCCTCACACCTTTCCTTCCCTCAGGTACCTCTGTATCCCTTCCCAGGGACACAGCCTCGTCCCCACTCTCATGCACTGCTTCCCATCACAGCTGCCTCACCCTCCCTCACATGCCTAGCTACCCCAGCCCATGCTGCCCTCCGGGCACCTGCACAGTGCCCTTGACAAAATGCATCTGGACTGAGCCCTCTCCCTGACCAGCTGTCTGAGCCCAGGAGAGAGGCAAGGCCAGCCCATGCCCTGAGAGCACATACGCCTAGCAGTGCACCAGCCAGAGGCAGCTGGCATCTGTGCAGGGACTACCCTGAGGCAGGGCAGTGTGCGCCATTCTGGGGCAGTGCCTGGGGTACGCTACCTTCTGCCCAGCTGCACCAGCGGGACCAGTGCCACACTTGGGCATGTCCTGCTGCTCCCAGCAGGGGTCGAGCAGCCATGGCTGGGGCAGTGGGCAGGCACAGTTTGCACGGACTGCCTTGGGCCAATTAACCCCTCGGGCCTCTAAGGGATCAGGGAACCAGCCCAGTGCAGCCCCAGCATTGCCCTCCCCATTGGCAGGAGGCTCCCTTAAAGAACACTGCTGCCATGGGACAGCCCCAGCCCTGTGTGCTGAACCCCCCTTGCAGCTCCGCTGGCATGTGTCACCCTTGCATGCAGCCTCAGGCACAGGGCTTATGCAGGGCCCTAATGCATAGCTGCTGATCTCCCCAGGGCCCCAAGTGATCCTCACCAATGGCCTCTATTGGCCTCCTCTTCAGGGAAGGGGGTGCACTCTCCTTGCGAGTCAGCGGGTTCTTACGCCGGTCCATTGATTTCTTGGGCTTGTAGCGCACCTTCAGGTTGGGCTCAGATGCTGCAGGCAGACGAGGCCGTTAGTGGTCTCATTGGTACAGGTGCTGCTGGACTGGTTTCTTGGGCTCAGGCATGATCCTTGGGGCTGTCAGAGTTGCCATGAGACCCTCTCACCTCTGTGCCAGCCCAACCCCTTCCTGTCCCTAGCCAGCACCCATCTCAGCTCCCTGCCAGCACACAGGCCCTGCTTTGTGCAGGAGTGAAGGCCAAGAGGAAGTCTGGCTGGGAAGGCAGGCTGAGTCCACCCTGCAGTCACGCCCACGCCAGTGGGCCCAAAGGCAGCTTGGCAAGGCCTTACCTGTTTTCCGCAGAGGAAAGTGCTCCGGAGGGTCTATGGAACTGCTGGGGACTTGTGGCAGGAAGGGGCTGAGCACAGGAGGGGCAGGCCCTTCGGTATCCAGGGGCTCTAGAGATCTGCAGGGAGCACAGCACTGTTAGAGACTGGCCCTGGGCTCTAGGACTCTTCTCGAACCTGCAGTACTGGCATTCTCCAGGAAAGCCTGGCACAGCCTGGCCCACCAGGCCACCAAGGCTGCCCCCAACTTCTTAGCACTGGAACTGCCCCGGTCCTCAAGCTCCCATCCATCCAACAAAGGACATTCACCACCCTGATGCTGGGACAGCCTCGGCCCTGCACAGCCCCCCAGTGCCCTTGGCCCCGTGCAGCTCCCTGAAGCTCCTGGTGCTGGGACAGCCCCCTGACATCCTTGGCCCTACACAGCTCCTGCCCCTGGTGCTGGGACAGCCCCCGACACACTGTGCCTCATGCAGTCTCTGCCCACAAGGCAGCCCCCACTCTCCACCCAGGCCAGCACAGCCCCCCCACCCACAGTACTGGGTTTGCCCCAGCCTGGACTGTTCCCCTGGGAAAGGGGCACGTATGCATCACTCTGCTAAAGTTTTTTCCCCACAGTCTGTATGGGAAGTGCATCCCACCAAGGCACGGACACTCCCAAGACCTGCACTGATACAACACTGGAGCGGCGTCTGAGCCATGACCTTCAGAAACAGCCCAGTGATCTAAAGTGCCTAGCCACCGGTTTGCAGGGCCCTCAGTGCAGTCCCAGAGGCAGTGGGTCGACAACCCTTGGGGCCTGCCAGGTGCCCCTGGAGAGCAGATAAAACCAGGTCTGGCCACCAGAGGGAGCTCCCTGGTTGTAACAAAGCTCAGAAAAAGCTCTGAAGGGCTGGGCAGGGGCTTCCCCCACACAGACAGCCCCTGTCCTGCAGTCGGATGCAAGCCATCCTCCACCAGCAGCCCCTCAGGGGACAGTGAACACACAGTACCTCTGCCCCACCTCTACAGCTGGGGGGGCCAGTTGGGGATGCTCAGGTGTGTCTCACTCACCTGTACAGCTTGGGGGTGGGAGGTTGGGGACACTCAAGTGTCTCTCACTCACCTGTATGGCATTGGGGGGCCACTGGGGTTGCTGGTCCTTTCCAAAGCTGCCTGTTGTTTCTTTAGGATGACCTCAGCTAGCTTCTGCTTCACCACCGTGCTCGCCACCGCACCTGTAGGGAGAAACCATCCTGGGTTGGGAACTGAGTTAGGCCTCCTACGGGGTGCCCAGTGCGCTATGGGCAGCCATGGAAAGTCCTGGTCCTGTACAGCCTCACCACTCTCTTCCTGCCCAGGGGACCTGAGCGGCCAATGCCAACGGCCCAGCGACTTGGCTCCACAGCCAGCTGTGAAATCTTGGCCTGGCTGGAAACCTTGGGCCATGCCTGTGCTACATAATCTGCTGCCTTGCCATACAGCAACTGAGATTGGGGCCCTATTGTGTTAGGTCCTGTACATGCATGCACAATACCTGAGATCGGGACCTCATTGTGGAGCCTCATTGTGCTGGGCACTGGTGCACGCACGCACGCACTCTTTCTAAGCTTTTGGCAGATCCCAGTCTGGGAGCAGAATGTGGCCAGGACGCAGCCAGCCCAATGGCAGCCCCTCACCAAGTTGTCTCCATGGCCAGCTCCCAGCTCTGTAGCAAGCGGATGGCACACAGACTCACCCGGCCTGATCCAGTGAGGCACCAAACTCCCAGGCCTAACTTCACCTTGGCCTTGGTGCCCTGGGCCCAGCTCAGCACTGTAATGCCCTGCTCTCTCCTGGCCACACTGCACACTCTTCTTGCTTCCACAGCAGTTACGTTGCCTCAGTCCTCGTAGCTTCTGCATCCCGTCTCAGCTCCACTGGCTGCCCTGGTCCATCTTCAGGGAACTGTGTAACTTTGCAGAGCACTGGGAGCCCAGCCAGGCAAGTGGCAAATGTTAAGCAAGGTGGTCTGTCCCTTTTACAGTCCTGCAGCACTGCAAAGCAGCAAGCCCTTCCCTAAGGAGAAGCTGAGCAGGCAGGGTTTGCAATTAGCAGATCCAGCCAAGCAGCAGCTAATGACTGGCTCTGACTCCCAGCTGGGAGACCTAAGTAAGGACCAGCCCTTTAAAGGCCTGTGTGGTTCCCACAAACATGAATCAAAAGGGCCTCATCCTCTTCAGAGTGGAACAACTAGAAAAACACAGGGATCAAGTGACTCCAGGGCACTGGACATGTGACAAGAAGAATGGGAATGAGGGTCGTAGGCTTACAAACAGGACTCCAGAGGGAAACGCAGAGCAGAGAGCCGTGGCCAGAACCCACTGCCCCTCCAAAGAGTCCAAGCATGCACTCAGAGGCACTCTGCCCACAGAGTGAACAGACAAGTTCACAAAATTGAGCCCCACAATTTCCAGCTGCGGGGGCAGAAAAGAGGCTGCAGCCTGGTGCACTGTAAACATGCATGTACTCAGGTCTCCCTCTCACCACAGGAAGAAAACGTGTCAGAGGAGTCCAAAAACCACACTGCCCCCGTCCCCCCGCCCCATGCTCACAGCTTCGTGAGGCAGCCACCGTCTATTCCCAGCAGATTGGCACAAAGTTGGAAAACTGGCTGGCCCGCTGCAGCTTCTCACCCTCCAGAGATGACAGCATGTCCTGCCATTTCGTATCAGGGCAGGACATGAGGGTGAGGAAATGAACAATGTAGGGCCCAGGGTGTTCCTGTGATAAAGCTCAGCTCGGGGTGGGCTCAGGGTGTGCACAAGGCTAGTTAGTTAAGAACCATGCCCTCCCCGAAGGCACCAGAGAAACCCCATCCGTGCCCATATGCCATCAGACACCCGGGCCCCCAAGCAGGTTCAGTTTGCTAGTGGGGAGAGACTGGGGGGCCAAGAAGTAAATGCCCCGACACAGGGGCAGGGCAGAGCCCCACTGGATGGTAAGGAGTACAAGTGGGAGGGAAGTACATCACACTCACTGTGGACTATCAGGCCAGAGCTCTTGACCCAGCTGACCTGTGCAGAGGAGGCCACCGAATAGATGGTGTGTCAAGCCTCCACCCCCACGTCTTCCAGATCCTGGGCCAGAAGGAGTACATCGTCAGTGCACGCTGGCACGACCACCCTCCAAGCTGGGCTGTGGTGCACCCTATCGATCGCTTGCATAAGAGACAAAGGAAGGCTGTGATGATGATGGCATATAATTGGCCAGATGGAGGGCAGCCCGGCACACTCCCCCACCAAAGATGAAAGGTTTTGTCAAGGCCCAGTTGACACACAATGGGGACTGAAGTTGATTTCCCCCAGGGATCCCGTGAGATACGCATGGTCCACCCTGTCAAGCACCTTCTGCCGGTTGAGGGACAGGAAGGTGAGAGACAGACCATGCCTACGTGCCAGATGGAGAAAATCTCTAACTAGTTAGACTATCAGATATACTGTAGCGCAGGAGAGCTCAGGACTGGTTGGGGAGGATCACATCCACCAGCAACGACTTCTGCCACAGTAGTTGGCATTTGCTACAACCATACAATCCGCTGAGTAGTGATACCGGGTGCTGATTCCTCAGGTCCTGGTGGGCCTCCAGAGCAAGCATTGTCCACCTCTGCAATAAGAAGCACCCCACAATGGCAAGGTCCAGGCCAAGGAGGCCCAAGAATGAGTGGCAGAACCCCATAGTCAGCCCGGACATTTGCTAGAGAAAATCAGACAGATTATGAGAACTCAGCCAGTGTGAGAGAGGAAGTTCCAGTGGATCCCAGGCACTGAGGTGACCATTGAGAGTTCATCGAATCTGGAAAGAAAGTCTGTCATAGAATGCCCACCCCTTTTCTCACATCTGCTCTGGATCCGTAAGAGGGGTGCCATACTCCACCAGGGGGCAGCTGATATGTTTTCTTGGCACTCCACCTCTTCTCCAGGACTCAGAAGAAGCAAGATTTGTGATCCACCCTCAGAAGGAGTTGGATATGCAACCTGATGATTGTGCCCAAGTCCAGTGGTGGTCAAGGGCGTGGATCTCATCCAACTTCTCAAGACATTCCATGCGGAGGGATGGATTCTTGGGGTCAGCAGCCCTGCTCTTCTTCAATGCCATAACCTCCCATTCCAGCCGCTCCATCGACACATTCCTCTGCATTCCTGGCAAAGCAGCTTGACATACACCTTCCTCACACCCCGCCAGCTCCGCACCAAGAGACACAACTCTGCCTTCGCCAGGCCAGCTAAACCTCCCAGAACTCCATGAAGCCCATATCCTCTAACAAGCTGTTAGTAAAGTGCCAGTTGTGCAAGGGAAAGGGCACTGGGCACACAGACCAAGCAATTCCAGAGGAGGGGCTCATGCAGTAAGAAACCTGGAGATGCAGGTTCTGTGGTATGACCAAACCGCCTCCTCCCAAACACAGGCGAAGGAGGCAGGATCATCCCGGTGCTGGTCATGCCAAACATCCAGCAGGATGTACTCTCTGAGGATGTTAACAACCTCCCAGCACCTGTTTCCTAATGTAGTCCTGCTCTTCCAGAGTGGTGTTAAAATCCCTGCCCAGGACCAGGCACTCATGAGGATCCAAACCCCTGTTGATAGAAGCAAACCTGCTCTGGGCCTGGTCTTGGATATAAACATTCATGAGGTTTAAAGCAGCCCCTTCACATCGACCCGGAACTGCAGCAGGAAAACCAGAGACACCCACAGCAACTCCCAGTATTCAGGCGGTAGGACAAGAGAGAACAGGGTCACCACCCCAGCCAATGACATCATGAAATGGCTAAAATACATCACTGCCCAGGGCTGAACCACTCCACTCCTTGATGACACCCCGAGGGACAGACCTTAAGGATACGGGGACCCCACTAGCAGCCACCTCCTGATCAGCAGCTCCATGGAAAGAGAGAAGACTCCCCTACCATACATTTTGGAGGCTGCCGCAAAGGCTGAGTCCCCCCGCACCTTTGCCAGTGCCCTCACATAGACTAACACGTGGGGCAAAGCAGTGGCCAGGAGGCCAGGGAAGAGGTGGAAGTAGGGGAGGTGGTCAGCACTGCAGCCAGTGACGATGGCATATATTGTATATTTGCCACAGCCACTTGGGCATACCCCCCGGGTCTCCTGGGGAATGGGGCCCCCAGTGCTGGTAGGCGATCCAGCAGGGCCTCTTTCTGCCCTCCTTTGCAGGGCCTTGTCTTTGCCCTGAGCAAGCAATGGAAGAAGTGGAGGAGGAGAAGGCCCTCGTGGGACAACAGTTGTAGCCAGGGAACCACCCGCTCCCTTCTCTCTCTCTCTCTTCCCTTCATGGGAAGGAGGAGCTCTCACCAAAAGGGCAGCTGGTGGTGTAATTCCCAGCTCGAGGAGCTACCTGCACAAGCTCCAATCAAGCCTGCATGCTATAAATAGAAATGCAGCTATGGTGGTTCAAGTGGCAAGAGAGGATAGCTATGCCAAGCGCATCTAGATTGTCCTCGCTTGGCTAGGCTGTCCCATCTCCTGCTAAGCCTCTATTTTAACATGCTTGCCCTCCCAGAGCTAGCACAGGTATGGCGCTCTGAGCCGACACCTTTCAGCTCCAGTGCAGACATACACTCGCTGGGATCAGTGCTGACCCATTAGGCAGACACCAATCCAGCCAATCCAGCTGTGACCTCATTCCTGGTCAGTGCCAGGTCTCCCCACACTGCCCCACAACTGTGCACACTGCTTGCTGCAAAGATCATCAATTGGGAGCCCACTGGGTTTGCTCTTCCCAACAGGAAGCTGGTGGATGAAAGTGCTCAGAAGGCATTCTGAGTGTCCCCTCCCTGTAAGCTGTGTACTGTGCAGCCACTCAGGAGAGGTTAAATGCCGCCCAGCTGATTTTAGTTGTGACTGGTGGTGACACTGCTGCCGCCCAGAGCTTGCTTTTAGTTGTGACTGGTGGTGCACATTCACACACGCCTTGGTGCACATAAACATTATTCTGCACATGGATGGACAAGATTCCAGGGAACATTGCTGTGGAGTGACGGGTCTGGCCACAGCCCAGCTGGCTAGAAGATCCCGACTGATTTCCAAAGCTCCTGCTTGGCCAAGCATTCATCACACTGTTCTCAGCCACACCTCATCATTTGCACATTTCCACAGTGCTAGCAGCTCCCACGCCCTGGGAGGCAGCAGTGTCACTTCCACCTATCCCATCATGCTCAGCTCTTGAGCCTGCAAGCAGAGAGTTGTCTTCACTGCAGTGTTAGCCAGGTGATCCGTGCTCGGCTCTGACACACTGCAAAGCCACTGGCTCTGCATTCACTGGTGCGTGGCACAAGGACTTCTGGGGACAAAGCCCAGTTCTTAGTGCTGCACTGAGCTGAGCCACTCTGTGCCAGAGAACCTGTGTGCCTTTTGGGCACATGGGGAGGGCAAGAGAGGGTTTGGGGGAATTAACTGCAAAGTGGGCATGTAACCAGCTTGAGCAACAGCTCAGCCAGCTGAGGGCTGAGCATGGCCGCATGCAGGCTAGACGATCTGTGTGGATGGGAGCTGTGTAGGAGAGGCTCATGGGTGACCAGGGAGATGGATATAGTGGGTTCCCAGGGTATCAGGCACCATTGCTGCTAATGGGCTCTCTGAGGCTCCCAGGCTCTGCAGCCTGCCTTGTGGGGGCCTGGTGATGCATGTGGGGGAGCACACAAGGCCACATGCACCCTCCAGGGCAGGAGGGGCTGGCCAGCAGCCAGCAGGAGGGCCAGCACTGGCAACAAGAGTCTGCGCAGCGTGGCCCCCTCCCCACTCATTGGCAGCAGGGAAGGAGCAGGCTGGCCAGCTCCAGTCCACATGGTTCAGCTCCTTGGAAAGAGGCAGGGAGGGGTGGAGCAAAGGGCGGGAGAGGTGGGAACAGTGCCTCCCCCCGCCCCCCTCACCAGCACCTGGATGGAGCAGCAGGGGGCACTGACAAGGGTCAGGCTGGGGCTGCAGTTTGGAGCTGTTCCTAGGGGCCAGGCAGGGGTGAGGCACCTCAGGAAGCTTTGTATTGGGACAGGGACGACAGGGGCACCAAGTGCTCAGAGCAGCACCTCGGCCAGGGCTGTGTCCTGGGACCTGTGTCCATTGGCACTGGCTGGTTCAGCCTCTGGTCCTTCCCGCTGCCCTCAGCAGAAAATGGGCTGAAAAGGCAGAGAGCTGGGAGGAGGCCTTCACAAGCACCCGGTGCCCTAGAGCCTGGGCGGAGGATTCCTGGGCTCCTGTAGCAATGGCTCGTTCCCGCTGACTGTGACATCCCAGTGCCCGTGGCTCTGCATGTGGCGTGACCCTGCACAGCAAAGGAGAAGTAGAGGCAGGCTGGGGCCCAGCCTGCTTGGGGGCAGCAGGCAGGAGCAGGGGAATGAGAAGGGAGCTCACCAGGCAGGAGTGAGAGGCATGCACAGATTGCAAGCACTTTCCCCTCACTCCCTTAGCGTCCAGGGACGGGCTGTGTCCCGGAGTGCTCAGCTGCGGCCCCTCCCAAAACTCCGCCCTTGCACCTAGACTTGGCCAAGGCATCCCTCTGCTTTTCTGATTCAGTAGCAGCTGCAAACTTAGCAGCTGCCCTTGGCAGGAGGGTGGGGCTGGGCACCAGTGGGCCCTTTGTGGCTGGCAAAGGCCTTTAGTGGAGAAGCAGAGCAAGCACATCCTTGCCAGGAGCACCCTGCAGGGACTTGGAGAGCCTGAGCCAGGAGCACAGTGCCACACAGCAGGCAGGGCTGTGTTCAGCAAGAACCAGTCCGCGCACCAGCAGGGAGCACCCACATGGGAACTATCCCCTCCCCTCTGAACGGGCAGGGGGCCTGAGCAACCCCCCCCTTCACAGACTCCCAGGCAGAGCCATGGCACCACTGCTTTGCAGACAGACAGATGGACACAGGGAGAGATCTTACTTCGTTTGCTCTTGTCCTTATTGAGGAGTAGCCGCAGCTCCTGCTCCTGCTGCCCAGCCTCTGCCTCGCGCTGCGGGGAGTCCATGTTCACCTGCGGGGGGGACAGAGACCATCAGCATCGCAGTGCCCTGTGGGGAGGGGAGGGGCAAGCCCAGCCCTGGTCTAGGCCCTGTGTGGAAGGGAAAGGGAGCCTTGCCCCAGCCAGTGCCCTGTGGGGAAGGGGAGGGAAAAGTCTGCCCTCACTAGTATCCTGGAGGGAGGCAAAGGGAGCCCAGTCCCTGCTGGAGTCCTGTGGGGAGGGGAGCCTAGTCTGGGCCCTGTGTGGAAGGGAGGAGGGAGTCCTGCCCCAGTCTGGTATCTGTGGGGAGGGGAGGGGAAGGGAGAGGGAAGCCCAGCCACAGTCTGGGCCTTGTGGGGAGGGAAGCTCCATGCTGGAGAACATCCTGTGGGGAGGGGAGCCCTGCCCTGGTCCTGTGGGAAGGGGAGGCATGAGCCTCACCCAGGTAGGGCCCTGGGGGGAGGGGAGGGGAGAGCAGATCTCCTCCAAAGGTTGACCAGTGGGTTCCCAAGGGCCTTTGGCCCAGAACACCTGGACCAGGTTGGCATCAGAGTGGTTCATTCTCCATGAGCCTGTCCATTTAGCAGGGCACCAGCACCAGAGGGGAGGTGACTCTGGGAGGCACAGCATGAAAAGCCCAAGTCCCTCAGCCCTAAGTCATGGAGACATGATGGAGTAATGGGGTGCAGGGAGCATTCCCCCTTGGGCTCTAGGAATAATGACTCTCAAAGGAGGCCCTTAGGCGTGTGGAACACCAGCGATCTGGTGCCTGTCCCTGAAATGGGCCCAACCTGGTGCTTCAGGCTCCTGCCTGTCCTAGGGCTGCTCTCAGGCCAGGGTGCTATGTAAGCCAGGACTGGCAAGCAGAGAGCAGTGCAGCTGTCATTTGGGGAGGAGAGCAAAGCAGGGCCTCAGGGATCAGGCAGTAAAAGTAGATTTCCCATTGGCTGCAGTTACCCAGATGAGACTGTTGGGGTCTAGGGTAAGGGTGTTAAATTTAATCAACTAATTGACTAGTCGATTAATCGATAAGCAGGGGAGCCGCAGCGGGGTTAGTTCCCAGCCCCGGGAGCTAACCCCGATGCAGCTCTTCCTTTTAAATGTATTAAGAGCCGGCACGCTGCGCTTCTGATTTTTAAATGTATTAAGAGCCGGCAGGCTCTTAAAAAGCAGAGGCGCAGCGTCTGGGACTGGGCACTAGCCAGGAATCGGACAGAGGCAGCAAAGCGGGGGGGAAGCAACTAGTCGAGGGACTATTCGACTAGTGGCTTTCATCCCCAGTCCAGGGTAGGCCCCACTCCTCAAGTGCGGGATCCACGGGCTGTGCTGGGCATCAGACCAAGAGAGCAGGAAGCCATCCATATCCCTTGCTGAGCACTCCTTAGGCTTTGCCAGCCCTGGAACTTTCAGCCCTTTGCTGCAGTGAGAGCTGCAGGACTGGCTACTATCCTGCCACCCTGGAGAAGGGACCTCTGAGAACAGGGCTACTGGGTGTGAATTCTTCCTGGAATCAGAGGGAGGGCTCAGTTATGAGGCTCCAAGGGTGGACTGGCCCCGCCTACAACACCACATTTACCATAGGCTCTGGAAGGCTTGTTCCAGCCTTCGTGGATACGGACGTGGCCAGGATGCAGAGCAGAGACCTGGTGATGCCACCTCTGCTGTCAAGGTTCTGCCGTGGCCTAGGGAATGGATCTGGCGTGTCAGCTCAGCTCTGTTCTGGGCAGAGAACTTGGCTCTAAACCATCTGAGCCAGCCTGCAGCCCTTCCTTGGGCCAGGTTCTAGGACTGCCCTTTGGGTTTCCCCGCCATTGCCAGAAACAGGGGAGGAGTCACTGCTAGACCATCCCATGTTCCCAGGGACCAGGAGAGCTGTGCTCACCCCGACATGGACTACAGGTTTCTCAGGCCTGGACAGGGGAACGTACCGCTAACTGTGGAGCAGTGTCAGTGGCTCTCCTGATCCCTGTGAAAAACCAGTCCAGAAGGTGACTCCCTACTTGTCCCTGGTAATGGTCATGCTGCATAGGCCTGGCGCTGAGCCCCACTGGGGCCTCTGTGCTCATGGCCAGGCAGAAAGCCAATGCCAGGATGTCTCTGTGCCTGCAAGGCACTCAGGCTGGAGGGCACTTGGGAGCAGAGGCAGCATGCAGCACCACCACCAAATGGGCAGCATGCTGAGACCCAGAGGCTAGCAGGAATACCCCAGCATTTGCTCTGTAACTCCCTCCATTTCATTTGGCATCTTGGAGGGTTGATTTGCTCCATTCTCAGGGGCAAGAGAAACAAACGTTGATGTCTGATGAGGGGCTGGGAGAGCCAGGCATCTGCCCACAACACTGTCTGAGGCACCACCCAGCAGGACTGCCTGGGAAGCCAGACTCCTTGAGCTGCGGGCTACTCCTTGAGCTGCCTCGAGTTCTGATCACCAACAGCTTGGTCCTTCTGGGGTCTGGGTGTCTGTGTCCAGAGCCAGGGAGAGGCTGGTAGCTCCACCCCGCCTGTGCTGACTGCCTGGAGCCAGCCTCTGGCATGCCTGCAGCAGGCATGTGCCACCCCAACCTGCCCCAAGGAGCCATGTGTCCCCACAACCTGGAGCCTGACCCTGGGGCTCCCAGAGGCATTCCTACCCGCATGTGCTGGTGGGTGAACTGCTCCACCTGCTGTTGGTGCAGACTGGCCAAGAAGAGCTGGTGCTGCAGCTGCTGGGTCTGCTTGAGAGCCAGCAGGGTGGTATCGGAGCCGGGCTTGACAAAGCGCTGTCCGATCCGCAGGTCCATGGGGACGGCCTGAGGCACCGGCAGGGAGACGCACAGGTTCACAGCACCTGGCACGGAAGAAGCAGGGAGAGTTCAGTAACTGCCTGACACAGGGGACAAGCAGGGCACGGCTCACACCAGGGCAGTAGCACAGAGCCCTTTGCTACACAGGAGGAAGTTCAGCACCTGTTTCGCTCCTGGAGCACTGAGACCGGCTGAAGCTCCATGCAGCCCTGGGCCTGCGAGGGCCACAGCCAGCAGGTTCTGACCTGGATGCAGATCAGTTAGGCAGGAACAAGGGGTGATTGGAACCAGAGGGCCAGGCCAGGCCCATACCCAAGGCCCTATGCAAGAGCAACAGCATCTTCCATGGTCAGCAGTTCTGGAGCCCTGACAGCTGAGCTCTGGAGGACTCCAATGCAGTGAGCTCAGCTCACGGCTAGCTAGGGAGGGTTCTCAGCCTGCTGCATGGGCATCTGGTGGCTTAGGTGAGGGAAGGCTTTGCCTTCCCAAACAGCTAGCCTGGCCCTACCCACACTCCGCCCCCAGAACGCCTGTTGTAGGCATTCTGGGGCAGGTGTGTTGCTGCCCCCATAGCCTGCCCTCCTGGTGCTCCGGGCCAGGGAGCCTAGAGCCATGCAGCCTACTTCCCCTGTTGCTCTGGGAGCTGTGCTGCATGGCCTCTTCCTCTCCCTCAGTGCTCCAGGGATGTGGGGAAGCTGCGCTGTGCTCATGCACCCCCTCGCCTCTCTTCCCCTCCCCAGTGCCCTAGGGAGGTTGGGGTGTGCTTGGTGCACTGCCCTGCTTCCTCTCCTCCCCGTGAGGGGCGGGGGGGCCCCCAGCCCCAATTGCACCACTACCCATGCCTGCTGGCTTGACAGGATAAGTCTACCCTGCAATTAAAAACTCATGGCTGACCTGTGCCAGCTGATTTGAATTTGTGGGACAGAGCTTCAGGCTTAGGCTGGAGCCTCAACTCTAGGGTCTTGTAAGTTGAGTGGGTCCCAGAGCTCAGGCTGCAGGCCAAGCCCAAATGTCTACACCACAATTACACAGCCGCTAAGGCCAAGCCCCTTAGCCTGAGTCAGCTCGCACAGGCGAGCTGCAGGTGTTTAACTGCAGAGCAGATGTACTGGCCGTCCCCTGGGAGTAGAGACTCTCTCTGGGCTCTTTCCGTGTGTATCCTCTCTGTCCCAAGGAGCCTGCTCCTGGAACTGACTGATGATGCATGTGTCACATGCAGCCATCCATCTGGCTGTTTCCTGCAGTGCTGAGAGGAGTCAAAAGTGCAGAAGCCCTTGGAGGGCGTCTCTGCCAGTGCATGCAGCAGAACTGCAGGGCAATTTTGAACAGATTTCATTCTATCAGCTCTGGAATCAACTTAAGCTAATCTGAAACGAGCCTGGTTTAAACCAAACTAAAATCCAGTTAAGCGAGGCCAGTACGACTCCTGTGTGTAGGCAAGGGTCAGACACTAAACCCAGCAGGCCTCACTCACTCTGAACCACATGGCAGGCATTGTTGGGCAAGACAGCACCATTGTGAGTCATTCTCCTGCAACTATAACCTCACTGAATATGGGAAACCTACTAAAAAACCTCCCCACAACAGCACAAACTCTTCTCCCATTTAAACCTAGGGCCCAGACTAAAGATGGTCAAGCAGCCCTGTATGTATCTGGAGAACACCCCCCTGACGTGTGTTGGAGGAGAAATCCCTCCAGTGCATGCAATGCTGCCAACTTTCGTGCTTTTACTGCAGGTTTCATGATATTTGGTGCTCTTCATAAAGCTCCAGCTCCTGGAGTCAGATGATCACAAGACAATCACAACTTTGGGTTTTTTTTAATACAAGGTAAGTTTCCAGTTCTTGTTGTTATTGAGAAAAGCTTAAGGAAGTGACCCCTAAAAATGAAGAAACTAGAAGGCAAATAAGCAGAACCCTAAAATAATTAAAATCGCATGATTCTTAAACCAGTTCATGACGGGGAGATGGGACAGGGGACTCATGATTTGTTAAATGCTTGGGGTTGGCAGCGTTTTAATCTCTCCAAATGTAGAGACACGAGTCACCAGCAACACCACAGCATCCCCTGAATCACAGCTGCTCTCCCAGTGGCCCAAGGGATACTTGCTAGTACTTGCAGACTGCTGGGGGTGATATCCCAGGTACCCTCCTTCTTCATTCCAGTTCTAAGGGTGCATCTACACAGCACCCTTTCCTCAAAGTAAGTTATGCAATTTGCGATACGCAAATTGTGTAGCTTATTTCAAAGTAATTTCAAAATAGCTTATTTCAAAGTTTGATGCTGTCTACACAGTGCTGAATTTTGAAATAAAGCGCTATTCCAGCAAGTCCCTTAACCCTGGTGGAATAGCATGCTCATTATTTTGAAATATAACGGGTGTGCCAGCAGGTGGAACTTGACAGGGCCCTGTGTCCTGCCCTTTCCAATGTCTTACTGGGTCACCCCGCAGAGATTAAAAGCAAGCCTGAAAACCCCCAGCAATCTGGGCTTTGATTACTTTGCAGCAGGTGATGAAATCTGTCAACTGGGAGTAAACTGCTACAAGACACGGCAGAAATGCTGAGCACACAGCCTAAGGAAACCATGATGTCCAACCAGTTCTGAAGCAGTACCCTACAGTCAGAGCCGGCCCAAGGTACGGGCCAACCAGGCTACCGCCCGGGGCGCCCCATTGTAGGGGGTGCCGCACGGGGCTGCTGGGCCAGGCGGGGGCGGCACCGCACATGCTCCGCGCGCCCAGGGCAGCGCCACGGATGCGCCGGGTGCCCGGGGGTGGGGCCACGGATGTGCTGGGTGCCCGGGGGTGGGGCGTGCCCGGGGGCGGAGCCGCGCATGCGTTGCACTCCCAGGGGTGGCGCCGTGCTCCCGGGGCGCATGAATGGCTCGGGCCAGCCCTGCCTACAGTTATAGCAAACTAGCCACACACAACCCGTGGCACCACCTGCAAGCCCCTGCTGCCTCCCAGAGAGGCAGGAGTGTGGGTGGTAAGTGGAAGCTGGTGCTTCGAGGGGAGTGAGCTGGCTTAAAAGCAGAGGCAGCAGCACAGGGGCAGGAGGCAGGTAGGAGCCAATACACGTGGGGAGCTGGGGGGGACAGGGGAGGCTGCCACAGAGCAGCCTCTTTCTGTGGCGGGCCTGAACTCGTCACGGACACAGGCTGCTCCATGGGATACTGGGAGTGCCCTGGGACCATTTTAGTAACTGCATAACCATTTAAAAATTGTTGTGGCTACATGATTAGTAAGAAACACAAAATCTAACATCCCCTCTGGTTATCCCAGGCTTCAAAGCATGCTTACCAGGCAACCCATTAACCGATTAATCATTTACATCCCTAGCCCTGAGCTTTTCCTATGTCCCCAGCCCTGATTCCTGAACCACCCATGTCCCACCTCTCTGTCCTGAGTTCTCTATGCTCCCAGCCCCCCCCCGCCACCAACCTTGTGCCCTCAGCCCCTCCTAATTTCCAAATTATTTTGGGACACTCTTACTCTCCTAAACTCTGGAAATAACTAGTTAGGATTTCCATCACTTCAGTAATTTAATGATTGCTGGCAAAAAAAGATACTGATGTGATAACATATCTGAATAGATTATTCAGCTATCAATCTCAGCCTGGGCGAGTCCACACAAGAGATCCACTTCCTGGATACTACAGTACAAATAAATGATGGTCTCATAAACATCACCCTATGCTGGAAACTTACTGATCTCTATTCTCACCTAGCTTCCATCCATGACATGTCACATGATTGATTGTCTACAGCCAGACCCTAAGATACAACCTGCTCTAGTACCACAGACCAAGATAAACACCTACAAGATCTTTATCAGGCATTCTTAAAACTCATATACCCACCTCGGGAAGTGAGGAAACACACTGACAGAACCTGACAAGTACCCAGAAGTCACCTATTTCAAGACAGGCCCAACAAGGAAAACAAGAGAATACCACCAGTTATCACTTACAGCCCCCCAGCTGAAACCCCTCTGGAGCATCACTGACAATCTACAACAGGACTACTCAACAATTTGCAGCCTGCGGTGCGGTTTGGGTTTATGCGGGGCTCACCATGTGGCCAGTAGGTGGGAGTCAAAACAAAAAAGTAGTCAATATAATTGTCTTCTACTGATATGTGTTTTAGTAGTTAAATTCCTGGACTGTCATTTCTCATTAAAAGTGCTGTCATGTGGGTGGAAATCGGGTAAATATTACATTTTATTAATATCAGCAGAACTGACTTAAATGGGACCTGTGTGTTGTGTAGTCTTGCCTTAATCTTTGTATTCATGCCTGTCAGTGTGAAAGAAGATATTTGCATATATCTGCATGTATATGCAACCACACTTAAGTTGTGGCCCCCGGCTTGTGCTGTGAGTATCATTGTGGTCCCCAGGGCTTCCAAAGTTGAGTAGCCCTGCTCTACAACATACTCTGGAAAACGGCCCCTCACTCTCACGGAGTGAGACAGACCAGTTCTTGCCTACAGACAGCCCCCAACTTGAAACAAATACCAGCAGCCACACAACACACTACAAACAACACTTACCCAGAACCTATCCCTGCAACAACCCCCTTTGCCAACTCTGCCCACGTAGCTGTACAATTGGCACTATCACAAGACCTAACTACACAAGCCACAACTTCAGTGGCTCATCCACCTGAAGATCCACTAAAGTGATATATGCCATCAAGTGCCAGCAATGCTCCTCTGCCATGTATATTGGCCAAACCAGACAGTCTCGGTGCCAGAGGATAAATGGAAGCAAATCAGACATCAGGAACAGTAACACACATAAACCTGTCGGGGAAAATTTTAACCTTCCTGGTCACTCAGTCACGGATTTGAAAGTAGCCATTCTACAAAGAAATGCATCTTGAATTTTGTATGTTTCCACAGAGGTTTCCCACCTTAGGAAATTCTATACAAGACAAGGGAAATAAAAAAATATTGTCTTCAGCTGGCTTTGCAGACTGCCTCCCCACTCCAAAAGGACATTTGAAAACACTTGGAAACAGAAGGACTGTTAATGATGGGGTAACAGGGAACAGCTGAGCCCAAGTCAGAAAGGACAGCTGTGGTCTGAGAACTTTACCTGGAATAAGAAGGTGAGAAATTATGATTTGTAATGAGTTCTCTTGGGGCACAGCTACCTTGTAGGGGAATGCTATAACCTCCCTGGATATTTAGTAATGGGTTTAAAAGTAGCTATCCTACAAAATAACTTTTATCACTCAACTACAGAAAGAGACAGCAACACTGGAATTCCTTTACAAATTCAACACTATCAACTTAGGCTTGAATAAAGTTCTTAATTGGTTAACACACTACAAAGGCAATTTTTCCTCTTGTGATATTCACATCTCCACATCAAATGCTGTGAAGGAGCCACATCCACCCTGACTTGATTAGCCTCATTAACACTGGCCCTACACTTAAGAAGTAACTTCTTTCTTTTGCTGTACTTTTACATTTATAACTCTGCCTATGTAACTTCTACTCAAATTCATCTGATAAAGTGGATTTTACCCACTAAACCTGTTAGTCTCTAAGGTGCAGCAGGACTCCTTGATGTTAATACAAACACAGACTTGCTAGGAAGAGTGCAGTATACGTCTAATTCACAGAGTACCATAACTGTTCATCTGTATTGGAACTTCCGCCCACGCTGGGCTTCTTTCAAAGTTTTTTTTATTTCCTAATAGTAAAAATCCAAGAGAAAGTGTGGAATCCTTTTTTCAAAATTGAAATACCTTAAGACTAATGGAAGATTCTTTGTTGCTCCCTTATTTGAAGCATCAGTCATTAGTCTTAGACTAAATATTTCTGAACTGAATATGGGAAGAGTATATACGTCAATAATGGGCTAAAATGTTCTCTCTCAGTGCTTTAGCCGTGTTTTTTCTTCAAGTCAAATTGTTAGCCACAGACAAGTCATGGCAAACAGTTGTCAAATTCTATGCTACCAGTGATGCTTCAGGAAGATTAATGGTGTGTAACAGCATGGAACCTTTGCAAAGTTCAGCTGCAGCTGCATTACTGTCGCAAGGAACTTTGAAAAAATTCTCTGTATTAGTTGAAGTGCCTGTTCTACACGAGTTCTCTTTGTTGATTCAGATCGCCTTTCTCAGGATTGCTGACATCTACTTCCCCTGCCCCCACAGGCTGCAGAATGCACGGTACCTCCTGCCCTGCTTTTAGCGATGAACTCGGATTCTTTTGGCCATTCGAGACTAAATGACGTAACATGTTTCAGCATGGTGACTATAAACAAACTCCAAAACTATGTTGCCCTTACTGACCACAACAGACATTTTTTTTATTCTTATATGCAAAATACTGGCTCCACACTCACATTGGATCTGAATAAGACCCCCCTGCTGTGAGTGAAACAGCGGATGTTAAAAAACGTAGAATCCCTGAATCCTTTGGATATGTTGCTGTTGCTACTCTTTTCTGCAATGAAGAAGCTACATGTGAGGCCCACTGAGATGGTCAAAACATGAGCGAGACATTCCAACTGGTTTGAATAGCCTCAGTAATACGCATTTAAGGTACATGGGTTATTCTGAAATACAGCCACATTCTATAGTGATGCTTCCACCATTTCTCAGCCTAGCTTCATCCCTGATCCCACCCCTGTGCTGAGATGAGGTGCAGCAGTTTGGCTAGAAAGGGATTCTCCCACTATTTTCAGACTAGCCCCCAGTGCACCATTACAGAGAGACAGTTTCATTGTTAGCTGCTTATCTAGACCAGAAGTCAGCCATAAGCCTTAGATGTTTCTCTAAGTCTGGGTGTAAGAGTCTTTAAGCTCATTCTCTGTCTTTGTTTTGTTCATAAAATTCATTGATGGACAACCAATGACAGACAGTCAGTCAGACAGACAGACAGACATGGTTTCCTGCTGGAGCCTAAGTTTACTTCCAGGATCAGGCCCTCAGCTTAGGAGAGCTTCACTTCTAACAAACCAGAACCCTGGCCCTGGGCCACAAACTTACCCTTCTATTTCTGCCACACAACCCAGCCACACAATCCAGTATTTCAGCCTTGCCCTGTGATCCGGGCCAGCTCTTCCTAGAAGGGGGTTGTGAGGGCAGCTACATGCACTGCTATTCCTCCCCCCTTCCTGGCTGGAGCCCTGTTGCCACAAGTCCTAGGAAGCTCTGTCCTGGCCAACTGGAGCTATGGAGCAGCCTGTCTGTGGGGAGCTTGGACAGGGGCTACTGCCATCTTGCGCTGTTGCCTCTGTATTAGAAGCAGCAGAACAGGATGGTTGCAGGGGACTCCCCAGGAGTGGGGCCCGGAGTGCTCTGGCAGCCAACTCTGCCCCCAGGGACTATCGAATAGTCATGTAACTGCTAAAATTGTATGCGGTTACACGACTATTCAGTTATATGCAATCTAATATCCCTACCAGGCATGTGCAAATGTGCACCACCACTAGAAACAAAAAAATCTAGCTGTGGGTGCTCTGCTAATCCCACCCCAAAGCCTCCATTCCCAGCCAGAGCCCTCATCCCCCCCCCCCAACCATAAGCCCCCTTCCGCATTCCCAAATCCTTGGCTCCACCCCCATCACCAATTGTTTGTGTGCAGAATGAATTTTGTTATGTGCATCAATATAGAAGTGAGGTGTCGCACATCAGTTCCATATTGGTGCACATAACAAAACTCATTCTGCACATAAACATAAAAATTAGATCCACACCAAAATCCCCAAGGCTGGGCACACCTGCTGGGTGGGCTGAGTGAACCTCCATGGGTTCCAAGGGAACCAAGGGCATCGCTATTGCCCTTGAGGCCATCCCCGTGGCGGCAGTGGTATTGGGGGAGAGGGGAGTACCACCAGCACCAGAGCTTGGCCCAGAGGTAGGAGTCATACTCTATCAGAGGCAGCAGCGTGGGAGTGGGAGGGGGACACTGGCTCCCACCTTCCCTCCCCTTGCTGCCTCTGATACAGTGGCAGCAAGGGGGGGGGGGAATGTGTGTAGTCAATAGGATTAACCAGTAAGCTCAGGCTTATTGGTTAACCACGTAGTTGTCTACACATTGACATCCCTACCTGACAGACCTCCAGTGTAAACAGCTCTTCCACATGGCAGAGGCCTTCATCACTACTCAGTGTCATTGGAGCAGGATGGGAAGGGTTTGGCTGCTCTGTCTGCTCCACCTGACCCCTCGTTCCCTGAAGGGGTCAACGAGCTGCCCAGCACAGGTTTGGGTGTTCCTCCCATCTTTCCCCTATGAGACACTGGGGAAAGCCCCCTCGCCAGCACCTTCACTTTCCATGCAGCGGACTGTGAGGTGGAACAGTGCCGGTCCGATGGAAGAACCACCAGCGTGCCCCACACGGAGACTACCTCACTCGAGGCCCAGTCTGATCTGGTCTCCAGTGCTGGGGCTAGCACTGACTCCATCAGAAGCACCTTGAGATGAATGTCTCTTGAACAGCCTGCAAATGCAGCACTTGTTGCTAATGTGCTCCTCACCCTCAGGCAGCTCTTGTACGTGTCACTAACTGGCACAGGATGCTTACATTTTAAACGTGGCCTAAAACCCGGGGACCAGGGCATGCCCCATCTCTAGGCTAAGTCCCATCCAGGACACGAACTAGACTGACTAACACTAATGTTACTTAAAAAAAACGAGTGGGCCTGTAGCACCATAGACTAACAAAGAATTTATATCACATCATGAGCTTTTGTGGGCACAACGAACACTACTGAGAGAACTATCTGCACAAAGATAATTGCCTTGGCAGCAAGAAAAGCTGTCCAGCTCCCAGCAATTCTGATGCACTGTCACTGGTGTAAGAAGGAACTGAGGGTGGGGGGAACACACAGTGACCTTACATCGTGCCATGGGGTTGCGAAGGCTGCTCCCCTATGGGCACTGCTGAGGGAAACACTGGCACCAGTGTCTGTGGCAAGCACTCCCCCCAGTGGGGAATGGACAGGAGCAAGCACTTGAGGGCCTGAGGGAATTGCTTGTAGGACTTCTTGTTAGCCAGTGTGGTGAACAGAAGTTCTCTCTGTGACTGGTTTGGCACCTTAGAGTGGAGGACCCCCAGTTTTGGGCTATAAATAGCTCTGTTTCCTGTGGTGAGGTGTGGCAGGGGAAAGAGGGGGCATTGGCCTTGCTTCTCCCCGCCCCCTTGCTCTACCCCAACCCGCCTGCCTCTTCCCAGCACTCCCCAGAGGAACGGCACCACTGGGCTGGAGCCGCCCACCCTGCGCCTTCCCCACTACTGCCAGTGAGTGGAGGGGGAGGTGCTGCGGCCTCGTGCTGGCTGCTGGCCGGCCTCTCCCACCCTGGGGGGTGCATGTGGCGCCACATGCACCCCCCACACATTGCCTGTGCCTGTTTCTAAGCAATTCGCTTTGAATTGATACTCTCAGGCATGTCCTCCAGGAGCCCCCATTGTTACAAGCTGTATTATGGCAGGTGGGATCTAGGGCAAGGAGGTACACCTCATGATAGAGACAGGTGATGGCAGGGGTCCGGGGATGGGAGGGACCTGCACCCTGTGACGGAAAGAGGAGATGGCAGGGAGCAGAACGGGGCATTCGCCCTGCTGTAGGAGGAGGATGGACGATGGCAGGAGTAGGGGTGGGAAGGATGGTAAAAAGCATGTGATGGAGATGGGCAAGGGAAAGGAAGATCTGGGGAAGGACAGGCTTTTCTGCAGGATATTTATGAATCTTTTTTCATTAGCTTCAATCAAATTAAAAACAAACTCGGCAGGAGAAAAGGGACAATGTGTGTGGTTGGCGGGGAGACAGGCGAGTGGCCTGATGTGAGAGTCCAGGCGAACAAGCGGCAATCCCTCCCTGCTTGTCCAGAGCCAGGAAAGGCCTTGCCCACGCAGCCAAGAGGCCCTGTTTACAGCGGCGGGAGCTGCTGCAAAGTGGTTGCTGGGCAGGACTGTTCCTTTTGCAAAGTTTCTCCAGCAACTGGTCGCTCTTGGTGTGTGTTAACCCTGCAGAAGCCTTCGTCAGGCATCTCCCCTCCTGGAGCTCCCGCCACACCCACAGGGTTCTGCTCCTGATCCCCAGGACCTGCGGGCAGGAGAGAAGCTGGCTCCAAACTCCTAAGTCAGTGAGTGCGAAGCTACGCTCCAGCCCACAGAGTCACAGGAAGCACAGTAGAAACAGGCAGACCGAGGCTCGGACAGCAGCAAGAGACTGGAGAAATGAACCTGCTCTCCCTCCATGGATGCGTGACTTTGTGCAGCTACAGTGGATGCCTCTACATAGGGTATGTAGGCTCAGCAAATGCAGGTCTGAGACCACTAGTCAGTGCTGCATTTTGGGAGCTCCACTGTGACGAGGGATCCAGAGGCTGAGGCTGCCTTGGCTGGCTGCAGACAGCACAGTGACAGACGAGGAGACATCTTAGGCTGCAGAACTGGTGGATAGCATGGCATAAATGCTAGGGAGGCAGCACTTACCAGCCATGTCTGAAAGTCTTTAATAAACATAGGCTGAAGCCCCTGAGCTTTGGCTTTAGCCCTGTGTAGTGGGGGTGTGGCGTTGGCTTCTGCCCCAGCAAGTCTAATGCCATTCCTGATCACCCTTCATTTGAGAATCACTGTACTGAGTCGTCAGGCCAGCGAGGGAACAGAGGAGACTCAGTGTATGCCCCCTAACTACTCAGATGTGCTGTCCTGATAGCTCGGATGGACGTATGGATGGATATTTCCCTAGGGACCCGAACCAACTCTGTGCAACTGCCTGCAGTTGTTTCTGCTCAAACCCAGCCTCACTGTGGAGGGAAAATTGCAACACAGCACCCACTGCCCAAGGAGCGTCAGTGCTGACTCGCTCCCTGGCCTGGCCAGGGAAAGCCCTTTGGCAGCATTGACAAGAATGCAGACTCTGTGCTCAACAACACAAGATGGCTTACAAGCATTTTCCAGCTTGTTCACTCTCTCAGGGGGCTGGCCTATCCCTCCGCCTGGCACTGCATGGAGAAAACAGCAGCAGACATTCTGTTCTTTGCTTGGGGGGAGAGGGGGGCGCGGGAGGGAGAGCGCCTGCGAAGTGGCTACAGAGGACTGGTGCCTTGACCACAATGAAGGCCCAGAGGATGGTGCAAGGGACTCTTCTAGCTGAGTCAGGCTGTTACAGCATTCCTGGGCATGGAGGCAAAGCCTAGCCACAGCCAGAGAGCGCAGCACAGGCAAAGGAAGGTGTGGGAAGAAAGGAGTGAGACAGAGAAGTCCAGTGCAAAGAAAATATTAAAAACTGTGCAGTGAAAATCAAAACAAAGGCAGGAAAGTTCAGGTTCATACAGCAAAGAAATGCAGGTGCTTCAGACCCGGTGTCCTGTACCTAGCAGCCTCAGAGAAGGGGCTAGAAACGCCAGGCCCTGCCTTCAGGACCAGTTTTTTCTTAACTCCCAGCTCAGGCCCTGAAGAGTGAGAGGTGCCTCCCTTCTGAAATTTGGTGGTTGGTTTTTATTCTTGTTATTTTAAGGGGTTCTCCATCATTGCCCCATCCCTGTTGATATGCTGCTCAGTTCGTGTCCTTAATGAGAACTGGTGGCATAGCATTTCCCCGCCTAATTATTTTCTGTGATTCCTTTAGTACTTTTAAAGTTGCTGTCTTTCAACTTCATATACGGAAGATTGTGCATGTATGTGCATATACGGAAGATTTTCCAACTGTTTTTGTTGAGAGTCTATGGGTTAAGTTTAGAGGTGCAAACAACAGCAGTGATGTTGTGGTTGGTGTCTACTACAGGCCACCGAATCAGGTGGATGAGGTAGATGAGGCTTTCTTCGGACAACTGAGAGAAGCTTCCAGATCGCAGGCCCTGGTTCTCATAGGGGACTTTAATCACCCTGACATCTGTTGGGAAACCAATACGGCAGTACACAGGCAATCCAGGAAGTTTTTGGAGAATGTTGGGGATAACTTCTTGGTACAAGTGCTGAAGGATCCGACCAGGGGCCGTGCGCAGCTTGACCTTCTGCTCACAAACAGGGAGGAACTAATAGGGGAAGTAGAGGTGGGTGACAACCTGGGAAGCAGTGATCATGAGATGGTAGATTTCAGGATCCTGACCAAAGGAAGAAAAGAGAGCAGTAAAATACACACCTTGGACTTCAGAAAAGTAGATTTTGACTTCCTCAGAGACCTGATGGGCAGAATCCCCTGGGATGCTAACATGAAGGGGAAAGGAGTCCAGGACAGCTGGCAATATTTTAAAGAAGCCTTATTGAAGGCACAGAAAGAAACCATCCCGATGCATAGCAAGAGAGGCAAACATGGTAGGAGACCAGATTGGCTTACGGGGGAAATCCTTGGTGAACTTAAGCACAAAAAGGAAGCTTACAAAAAGTGGAAACTTGGACAAATGACCAGGGAGGGGTTTAAATGTATAGCTCGAGAATGCCGGGGGGTTATCAGGAAGGCGAAAGCACAAATGGAATTGCGACTGGCTAAGGATGTGAAGGACAACAAGAAAGGTTTCTACAGGCATGTTAACAAGAAGAAGGTGATCAGAGAGGGTGTGCGACCCCTACGGGATGAAGAAGGTAACCTAGTGACAGATGATGTGGGGAAAGCTGAAGTACTCAATGCTTTCTTTGCCTCTATATTCACGGACAAGGTGGGCTCCCGGACTAATGCGCTAAGTGACGCAAGATGGGATGAAGATGGACAGCCCTTAGTGGGTAAAGAACAGGTTAGGAACTATTTAGAAAAGCTAAACGTACACAAATCCATGGGTCCGGACTTAATGCATCCGAGGGTACTGAGGGAGTTGGCAAATGTCATTGAGGAGCCTTTGGCCATTATCTTTGAAAAGTCGTGGAGATTGGGAGAGATCCCGGTTGATTGGAAAAAGGCAAATGTAGTGCCCATCTTCAAAAAAGGGAAGAAGGACGATCCAGGGAACTATAGGCCGGTCAGTCTTACCTCGGTTCCTGGAAAAATCATGGAAGGGATCCTTAAGGAATCCATTTTGAGGCACTTGGAGGAAAGGAAAGTGATTAGGAATAGTCAGCATGGATTCACAAAGGGCAAGTCGTGCCTGACCAATCTGATTAGCTTCTATGATGAGGTAACTGGCTCTGTGAACATGGGAAAGTCAGTGGATGTGGCACTGTATGTGAAAGATAATGTAGAATCAAATGAAATAAAAATATTAAGTGAATCAACATGTTCAATAGAATCGCTATGGATAGTAATTCCGTGCTCTAATAATAAGAAATTAGCAGTAGGGATATATTACCGACCACCTGACCAGGACAGCGATACTGACATTGAAATGCTGAGGGAGATTAGAGAGGCTACCAAAATAAAGAACTCTATAATAATGGGGGATTTCAATTATCCCCATATTGACTGGGTACATGTCACCTCAGGAAGAGAAGCAGAGAGAAAATTTCTCAATGACTTAAATGACTGCTTCTTGGAGCAGCCGGTGCAGGAACCCACAAGGGGAGAGGCAATTCTCGATTTAGTCCTGAGTGAAGCGCAGGATCAGGTCCAGGAAATAACCGTTACATGACCGCTTGGGAATAGTGACCATAATATAATAACATTCAACATTCCCTGTGATGGGTAGAACACCTCAGCAGTCCAGCACCCTGGCATTTAATTTCAAAAAGGGGAATTACACAAAAATGAGGAGGCTAGTTAAACAGAAATTAAAAGGCACAGTGACTAGAGCCAAATCCCTGCAAGCTGCATGGAAACTTTTTAAAGACACCATAATAGAGGCCCAACTTAAATGTATACCCCAAATTAAAAAACATAGCAAGAGACCTAAAAAAGAGTCACCGTGGCTTAACCACCATGTAAAAGAAGCAGTGAGGGACAAAAAAGCATCTTTTACGAAGTGGAAGTCCAATCCTAGTGAGATAAATAGAAAGGAACATAAACATTGTCAAATCAAGTGTAAAAATGTAATAAGAAAAGCAAAAAAAGATTTTGAGGAACAGCTAGCCAAAAACTCAAAAAGAAATAACAAAATGTTTTTTAAGTACATTAGAAGCAGGAAGCCTGCTAAAAAACCTGTGGGTCCCCTAGACGATCGAACTATAAAAGGCGCAATCAAGGATGATAAAGCCATTGCGGAGAAACTAAATGATTTCTTTGCTTCAGTCTTCACGGCTGAAGACGTTGGGGAGATTCCCAAATCTGCACCGTCCTTTGTGGGTGATGAATCTGAGGAACTGTCCCGGATTGAAGTGTCATTAGAGGAGGTTTTGGAACAAATTAGAAAAACTTAATGTTAACAAATCTCCGGGACCGGCTGGCATTCATCCAAGAGTTCTAAAAGAACTCAAATGGGAAATTGCTGAACTATTATCTGTGGTTTGTAACCTATCCCTTAAATCGGCTTCTGTACCTAATGACTGGAAGGTAGCCAACGTGACACCAATATTTAAAAAGGGCTCTAGAGGCGATCCGGGCAATTACAGACCGGTAAGTCTAACTTCAGTACCGGGCAAATTAGTCAAAACAATAGTAAAGAATAAAATTGTGAAACATGTAGAAGAACATAATTTGTTGGACAAAAGTCAACATGGTTTCTGTAAAGGGAAATCCTGTCTTACTAATCTATTAGAGTTCTTTGAAGGGGTTAACAAACATGCGGACAAGGGGGATCCAGTAGATATAGTATACTTAGATTTTCAGAAAGCCTTTGACAAGGTCCCTCACCAAAGGCTCTTGTGTAAATTACATGGCCATGGGATAAGAGGGAAGGTCCTTTCTTGGATTGAGAACTGGTTAAAAGACAGGAAACAAAGGGTAGGAATAAATGGTAAATTTTCAGAATGGAGAGGGGTAACTAGTGGTGTCCCCCAAGGGTCGGTCCTAGGACCAATCCTGTTCAACTTATTCATAAATGATCTGGAGAAAGGGGTAAGCAGTGAGGTGGTAAAGTTTGCAGATGATACCAAACTGTTTAGGATAGTCAAGACAGAAGCAGACTGTGAGGGACTCCAAGAAGATCTCACCAAACTGAGTGATTGGGCAACAAAATGGCAAATGAAATTTAATGTGGATAAGTGTAAAGTAATGCACATCGGGAAAAATAACCCCAACTATACGTACAGTATGATGGGGGCTAATTTGGCTACGACAAATCAGGAAAGAGATCTTGGAGTTATCGTGGACAGTTCTCTGAAAACTTCCACACAGTGTGCAGCGGTGGTTAAAAAGGTAAATAGGATGCTAGGAATTATTAAGAAAGGGATAGAAAATAAGACCCAGAATATCTTACTGCCCCTGTATAAAACTATGGTACGCCCACATCTTGAATACTGTGTACAGATGTGGTCTCCTCACCTCAAAAAAGATATTGTGGCCTTGGAAAGGGTTCAGAAAAGGGCAACTAAAATGATTAGGGGTTTGGAACGGGTCCCATATGAGGAAAGGTTAAAGCGACTGGGACTTTTCAGTTTAGAAAAGAGGAGACTGAGGGGGGATATGATAGAGGTATATAAAATCATGAGTGGTGTGGAGAGGGCCGATAAAGAAAAGTTATTTATTAGTTCCCTAAATAGAAGAACTAGAGGACACCAAATGAAATTAATGGGTAGCAGGTTTTAAACTAATAAAAGAAAGTTCTTCTTCACACAGCGTGTAGTCAGCCTGTGGAACTCCTTGCCAGAGGAGGCTGTGAAGGCTAGGACTATAATAGAGTTTAAAGAGAAGCTAGATAATTTCATGGAGGTTAGGTCCATAAAAGGCTATTAGCCAGGGTATAAAATGGTGTCCTTGGCCTCTGTTTGTCAGAGGCTGGAGAGGGATGGCAGGAGACAAATCGCTTGATCATTGTCTTCGGTCCACCCTCTCTGGGGCACCTGGTGCTGGCCACTGTCGACAGACAGGATACTGGGCTAGATGGACCTTTGGTCTGACCCAGTACGGCTATTCTTATGTTCTTATGATGTGATATACCTTGACTTTAGCAAGGCTTTTGATATGGTCTCCCACAATATTCTTGCCAGCAAGTTAAGGGAATGTGGATTGGATAAATGGACGGTAAGATGGATAGAAAGCTGGCTAGAAAGCCGGGCCCAGCGGGTAGTGATCAACAGCTCAATGTCAGGATGGCGGTCAGTTTCCAGCGGAGTGCCCCAAGGTTCAGTTCTAGGACCGGTTTTGTTCAATATCTTTATTAATGACCTGGATGAGGGGATGGATTGCACCCTCAGCAAGTTTGCAGATGACACTAAGCTAGGGGGAGAGGTAGATACGCTTGAGGGCAGAGATAGGGTCCAGAGTGACTTAGACAAATTGGAGGATTGGGCCACAAGAAATCTGATGAGGTTCAACAAGGGCAAGTGCAGAGTCCTGCACTTGGGACGGAAGAATCCCAAGCATTGTTACAGGCTGGGGACCAACCAGCTAAGTAGTAGTTCTGCAGAAAAGGACCTGGGGGTTACAGTGGATGAGAAGATGGATATGAGTCAACAGTGTGCCCTTGTAGCCAAGAAGACTAATGGCATATTAGGTTGCATTAAGAGGAGCATTGCCAGCAGATCCAGAGATGTCATTATTCCCCTTTGTTCGGCTCTGGTGAGGCCACATCTGGAGTATTGTGTCCAGTTCTGGGCCCCCCACTACAAAAAGGATGTGGACACATTGGAGAGGTCCAGTGGAGGGCAACCAAAATGATTAGGGGGCTGGAGCATATGATCTATGAGGAGAGGCTGAGGGAGTTGGGTCTTTTTAGTCTGCAGAAGCGAAGAGTGGGGGGGATTTGATAGCAGCCTTCAACTTCCTGAAGAGAGGTTCCAAAGAGGATGTAGAAAGGCTGTTCACAGTAGTGACAGATGGCAGAACAAGGAGCAATGGTCTCAAGTTGTGGTGGGAGAGGTCCAGGTTGGATATTAGGAAAAACTATTTCACTAGGAGGGTAGTGAAGCACTGGAATGGGTTACCTAGGGAAGTAGTGGAGTCTCCATCCCTAGCGGTGTTTAAGTCTCGGCTTGACAAAGCCCTGGCTGGGTTGATTTAGTTGGGATTGGTCCTGCCTTGGGCGGGGGGCTGGACTTGATGACCTCCTGAGGTCTTTTCCAGCTCTATGGTTCTATGATTCTATGATAGTTGCTAAAATGTAGTTTATCATAGGGCTGTTCAGCTCACACAATGGACACCCTACCTTCCCCAGGGGTGGCTGGGTGCCCAAAGACAGGGCTGCAGAAAACTTCTTTTGCATTTCCCAATGTATCTGTAACATACCATGGTAGTAGTTCAGCTTCTGTCAGTGCAAAAGCTGAACACTTTTGTGGTGGGGAGCAAAACGCAGGAAATCTTCATTTGAAGAGTGTTAAAGCAGCAAAAAATTCTAAAAGACCCTAAAAATCACAAGAGCTGCAGTTTTCCCCACAGCCCTGATTTTCCCCCAGTTCCAATATCTAGGCCAGGTCTACACTACTTATGTTAGCAAAATGTATGTTGCTTAGGGTTGTGAAAAAAGACCCCCCGAGCAACATAAATTTCACTTAAGTCTCAGAGGGTACCCGTGTTAATCTGTGTCTGCAAAAACAATGAGAAGTCCTGTGGCATCTTAAAATACTAACAGATTTATTTGGGCATAAGCTTTTGTGGGCAAAGACCCACTTCATCAGATGCATCTCCATCCCACAGCTCTTATAGAATTCACTGTCCCAATAACTTTGGGCCAAAGATAGTGTGTAGAAGAGGCAAACAATGCACATGGAACAGCCAAGACTTCAAAAAAGCAGGTGGCATCTGGAGCCATACCAGCTTGTTTCAGCTGCTATAAACTGCAGAGTGAGAGAGATGATTCTCCAAAGAATCAATGGAAGCTGCTGGAGTGGGTGACTCAAGCGTAAAGGTGTGACAAAAATGGCAAACCCACTCATCTTGCAGCTGAAGAAATTGACATTTTTACTGGTGCAGAATCTCCTGTTATCTTCTTCAAGAAGATACGTCCCAGGTTACCCAAACTATTAGACTCAGTCAGCTAGTTCCCACACGGCCAGTCAAGATAGCCATATCAGAAAAAAGCCTTTCTGCAATGAGATGGATTACAAACAGGTTGCATTCAACCATGTTAGAAGAAAGATTTTTCTTCACTGGTTCTTTTTCACATAGAAGCTGACTTAATTGCAAAGTTGAATCCAGAGAACATTGTCTTTTTTCACAACCCTAAGCTAACCAAAGGGAAAGATGACTGTATCTACATTAAGAAATACATTATTTCTACAGTACATAAGAACATAAGAACATAAGAATGGCCATACTGGGTCAGACCAAAGGTCCATCGAGCCCAGCATCCCATCTGCCGACGGTGGCCAATGCCAGGTGCCCCAGAGAAGGAGAACAGAAGACAATGATCAAGTGATTTATCTCCTGCCATCCATCTCCTGCCCTTGTTATGAAGGCTAGGGCACCATACTTTATCCCTGGCTAATAGCCATTTATGGACCTAACCTGCAAAAATTTATCAAGCTCTTTTTTAAACCCTAATAGAGTCCTGGCCTTCACAGCCTCCTCGGGCAAGGAGTTCCACAGGTTGACTGTGCGCTGTGTGAAGAAAAATTTCCTTTTATTAGTTTTGAACCTACTACCCATCAATTTCATTTGGTGTCCCCTAGTTCTTGTATTATGGGAAAAGGTAAATAATTTTTCTATAATCACTTTCTCCACACCATTCATGATTTTATATACCTCTATCATATCGCCCCTCAGTCGCCTTTTTTCCAAACTGAAAAGTCCCAGTCTCTCTAGCCTCTCCCCATATGGGACCCTTTCCAAGCCCCTAATCATCTTAGTCGCCCTTTTCTGAACCTTTTCTAATGCCAATATATCTTTTTTGAGGTGAGGAGACCACATCTGCACACAGTACTCGAGATGTGGGCGTACCATAGTTTTATATAGGGGAAGTATGATATCTTTTGTCTTATTATCTATCCCTTTTTTAATAATTCCTAACATCCTATTTGCCTTACTAACTGCCGCTGCACACTGCGTGGATGTCTTCATAGAACTATCCACTATAACTCCAAGATCCCTTTCCTGATCTGTCGTAGCTAAATTTGACCCCATCATGTAGTACGTGTAATTTGGGTTATTTTTTCCAACATGCATTACCTTACACTTACCCACATTAAATTTCATTTGCCATTTTGCTGCCCAATCACTCAGTTTGCTGAGATCTTTTTGTAGTTCTTCACAATCCCTTTTGCTTTTGACTGTCCTGAACAACTTTGTGTCATCTGCAAACTTGGCCACCTCACTGCTTACCTCATTTTCTAGATCATTGATGAACAAGTTGAACAGGATTGGTCCCAGTACTGACCCCTGGGGAACACCACTAGTTACCCTCCTCCATTGTGAAAATTTACCATTTATTCCCACCCTTTGTTTTCTGTCTTTTAACCAATTCTTGATCCATGAAAGGACCTTTCCTCCTATCCCATGACCACCTAATTTACGTAAAAGCCTTTGGTGTGGGACCGTGTCAAAGGCTTTCTGGAAATCTAGGTATATTATATCCACTGGGTGCCCCTTGTCCGCATGTTTATTAACCCCTTCAAAGAATTCTAACAGATTCGTTAGACACGACTTCCCTCTGCAGAAACCATGCTGACTTTTGCCCAACAATTCGTGCTCTTCTATGTGCCTTGCAATTTTACTCTTTACTAGTGTTTCTACTAATTTGCCTGGTACTGATGTTAAACTTATCGGTCTATAATTGCCAGGATCTCCTCTAGAGCCTTTTTTAAATATTGGTGTTATATTGGCCATCTTCCAGTCATTTGGTACCAAAGTGGATTTAAAGGATAGGTTACAAACCACTGTTAATAACTCCGCAATTTCACATTTGAGTTCTTTCAGAACCCTTGGGTGAATGCCGTCTGGTCCCGGAGACTTGTTACTATTCAGCTTATCAATTAATTCCATAACCTCCTCTAATGTCACTTCAATCTGACTGAGTTCCTCAGATTTGTCACCTAAAAAGGCTGGCTCAGATTTAGGAACCTCTGTAACATCCTCAGCCGTGAAGACTGAAGCAAAGAAATCATTTAATCGCTCCGCAATGGCACTGTCTTCCTTGATCGCTCCTTTTATATCTTTATCATCCAAGGGCCCCACTGCTTTTTTAGCGGGCTTCCTGCTTCTAATGTATTTAAAAAACATTTTACTATCATTTTTTGAATTTTTGGCTAGCTGTTCCTCAAACTCTTTTTTGGCTTTTCTTACTACATTATGACACTTAATTTGGGAGTGTTTATGTTCCTTTCTATTTTCCTCACTAGGATTTGACTTCCACTTTTTAAAAGCTGCCCTTTTCTCTCTCACTGCCTTTTTAACATGGCTGTTTAGCCATGGTGGTTCTTTGTTAGGTCTCTTACTGTGTTTTTTTATTTGGGGTATACATTTAAGTTGGGCCTCTAGTATGGTGTCTTTAAACAGTTCCCATGCAGCTTCCAGGGATTTTAGTTTAATTACTCTCCCTTTTAGTTTCTGTTTAACTAGCTTCCTCATTTTAGTGTAATTCCCCTTTTTGAAATTAAATGCCAGAGTGTTTGACCGCTGCGGTGTTCTTCCCAACACAGGAATATTAAAAGTTATTATATTGTGGTCACTGTTTCCAAGCGGTCCAGTAACAGTTACCTCTTGGACCAGATCCTGCGTTCCAGTCAAGACTAGGTCGAGAATCGACTCTCCCCTTGTGGGTTCCTGTACTAGCTGCTCCAAGAAGCAGTCATTTAAGGCATCAAGAAATTTAATCTCTGAATCCCGTCCTGAGGTGACATGCACCCAATCAATATGGGGATAATTGAAATCTCCTATTATTACTGTGTTTTTTATTTTGGTAGCCTCTCTAATCTCCCTTATCATTTCAGCATCACTATCACTGTCCTGGTTAGGTGGTCGGTAATATATTCCTAATGCCATATTCATATTAGAGGAATGAATTGTTATCCATAATGATTCTATGGAACATTTTGATTCCTTTAGGATTTTTACTTCATTTGATTCTATATTATCCTTCACATATAGTACCACTCCGCCACCCGCACGACCTGTTCTGTCTTTCCGATATAATTTATATCCCGGTATGATAGTGTCCCACTGATTGTCCTCATTCCACCATGTTTCTGAGATGCCTATTATGTCAACTTCCTCCTTTGATATGAGGTACTCCAGTTCACCCATCTTATTAGACAGACTCCTAGCATTAGTGTAAAAGCATGTTAGAAAACTACCACTATTTATATGTCCGCCTTTCACAGACACATTGGATTTTTTTATGCACGATTGTTTCACATCTGATCTTGCCCATATATTATTTCCCACGTTCCCTATCTGACTAACTTCTAGGGAATCCCTATCTATGGATAATTAGGGAGGGATGATTTATAGTTACAGAAAAGTGCTTGGTTCTGTTTATTAAATTTGTTTTATACTACTGTTGATTTTAAGTGGTAGCTGGTAAATATGTGGTAGCTGGTAAATACGTCCAATAATTAAGCTAAAACAAAAAATTAAGGGTAATTAAATAATGAAAATAAACTCAATTTGTGATTTCATGTACACTGTAATTTAAATACAACTACCAGCCACAAAATCTGGAAGTGAGACCTATACCCATTAACAGTATTAAGCTACCTGGCTCCCCAAACATAGAAGTCACATTACACCTATGTTGCCAAACTCTCACATGTCTCTACTGAGCAAAAGACCCAAACTCCACCCTTCCAAACCCCACCCTTCCAAATAAGCCTCTGAGTACACCCCTGCTGAGAACAGAGCATAGGACTCACCTGGTGATGGGGGGGGGGGGGCATGGCTCACATCTCAGTCAGTGCATTCCCTACTCTGCCAAGCTTTAGGAATGAGGGGCCACCAATTGTTACAGGGGGAAAAATATACCCCCTCCCACATACACCCCTCCAAGACTCACTTTTCAAGTTTCAAAATGCTCTAGAGTGCACATACAGAGCCAGCCTGGCTTGGAAATTGGTATGCCAACCCACATCCTGGGTTGAGACTTTGGAGCACAAATCTGGGATCATAGAAACATAGAATCCTAGGGCTGGAAGAAACTTCAAGGGACCATCTAGTCCAACCCCCTGCTTAAAGCAGGACCAACCCCAACTAAATCATCCCTGCCAGGATTTGTTGAGGTTGGTCTTAAAATCTCCCACCCTTTCAGGTAGTTGAAGGCTGCTATCAGATCCCTCCTCACTCTTCTCTCCTGCAGGCTAAGTAAGCCCAAATCCCTCAGCCTCTCCTCATTTGGGATCATTTGATCAAGAGACACCTGAGCTCACTGTTAGTTCTCCCAGCTTAGTGTGCAACTCCAGAGTGGCGATTGGCACAGAGAAAATGGCAGGTGTTGGTAGGCATGGGCAGGGCTCTCTAGCCTTCCCAATGCCTCTTGCCACCAATAAGGGAGCAGAGCTAAGGCTGGGTGGAGTGTGATGTCAAACTGTGCCTTTACTGGTTGCCTAATGTTTGTGTTTGGTGGGTCTCAGAGGCTCCCACTGACACTATCTACAGCACCATTCAGCCTTATCACCCCCTCAGCCATCCCCGTCAGCGAACTGGGCAGGGACTGCTGCCCTCCAGAGCACCAGCTCAGAGCCTCTCCTTGCAGGCAGAGCCTCTCCTTGCTGCACGCTGATCTGGAGGGTTCCAGTGTCAGAGAGGTTAAGGCCAGAAGGGCCCACACCCTTCGGGCATCGAGTCTGACCTCCTGCATGCAACAATCTGCCAGCTTCACCCAGCACCCACTAGGCCCAACAGCCAAATGAGACCCTCAGGACACCAGACTATTATGTGCCTCAGGCTGAGAACAGGAGTGACGAAGAGGCACCAGTGCCTAAAGCCTCTGCAGTGGCAGGGCAATGATTGTATGAGATATACTCCACTCATCTTACACACTGCAGAGGAATACAAAAACCCCCCAGGTCTCTGCCAATCTGACTGAGGAGAAAATTTCTCCCTAACCCCATGTGTGGTGATGCCAGACCCTGAGCAAGCCAAGCCCTGGAGAGAGTGCTATCTTAGAGCGTTAGTCCTCCCTGCCCAGCTGTGCCCATCCATGGTGCTTTACAGGAAGGGCATAAAAAAACCTCTCCCCAAATACCCAGGGGAAATAATCCCTTCCCAGCCCTGCTGGTGGCGGGTTGAAACATGAAGTGTGAACTTGAGGAACATAAGACATAAAACGGAAGCGCCTCCCAGGCCCTGCCCCCACCACAGGCAACCCCATCACAGGACTCCAGCCGCTCTCCAAATGCAGCCAAATGATCCTGGGAAAGGAGACAGCACCTCCTCCCTTCAGGTTGCTTTGTGTTATGACGCCAGCTTGATTACATCAGCGCAGGAGGATGCAGCCAAGGGCAGCAGAACAAAGATGAAAGGACAATGAGAGCCTCTCCTCAAATAACAACTGTTTGCGTAAGGGGAAGAGAACACGAGAACATTCCAAACCGGTTTGGATGGAATGTTAATGGGCCAGTCAGCACATTCATGCTGCGCTGTGTTCAGGCCTGCAGCTCTTCTAGGTGCCACTGCAGAGTGGCACACTCTCTGCCCTCCTCCCACAATGCCCGACTGTCAGGGTCAGCACAGCCTCCCCCACACACACACTGTGCACACGCTGTCACCAGCCAGACTACCGTGCATGTGCTGCTACATACTCCAGTTTTCAGCTAAAGTGTCTTGCTCCTATTTACCCTCCAAGTCCCCAAAATAGTCCAAACAGAAGGGGCTGGACTCTACTTCTTCTTGTGCGTAATAACTGAAAGGATAAATTGCATCTGTGAGTCAGAGTCACTTGCTACTACTAGCTGCACTGGTGTCACCAAGGGCATAAGTCAGCCTGCATAATCTTTATTGCCATGCACAACATAGCAAGAAACCAGCTTGATAATCAGATCCCAAGGGCAGAGAGCAGGGTGCAGAAGTGGCTCTTAACTTGATAGTGATTGAGCTCCATGATGCCACTTGCAGTGAGTGACTACTCCGGGTGGACCTGCCTTTAATTGCAGGCTTTATATATGTTGCGGGCAAGGGTGCAAAGACTGGGCCTGGCGGCAGAGTTAGCAGAATGCTGACGGTAGCATAGAAAATGAACTGAAATGGAGCTGGGAAGACAGGATGGGACTGAACACCTGCACTAGGAGATACCATCCTGGGTAGAGACAGACACTCTTTGAGTCTGCTTTGAAATGTACAGTATGGCTTGGTGAGCTGGCGCTTGGATTCCAGGGTGATGGGCAACCTTACAGAAACACAGATTAGTGTTAGTTACACAGGCAGATTGTAATAGGCAGCCATGCAGGATTTCCAATATTATCCGTTACAGGAGCTGCAGTGTGAGTGCAGACATAGAAAAACCTGGCTAAACGTCTTATTTATTACTGTTATTACCAAGCACCTCTTGAGCTCCATGTGTCCTGGTGCACCCAGCACCACTGCCGTGGCCGTGACCACCCTGCCTGCCCAGCACCACCGTCACAACCCTGGCCGCCTGGCATCATTGTTTTGTTTCAGATTTGGACGGCCTCTATCTAAAAGATCCCACTGTCTTACATTAACCAGAGCCAACTGGATTTCTCTTTTGTGTTAATGACCCCTCCAGATGCTGCAGTTGCAGGGGCTGTACTGAGCCCTCCATTCAGATCAGTGTAAGCAGAAACGCTGCACACCCACACCTCACGCCTGTTCCAGCCTTTGCAAATCTGGGGACAGACTCTCGGAAGCATTCATCTCACCTTTAGGCACTGACATAAGTGGCCTGGTTCTCCAGAGTTCAGTGCCCTGGGCGCCGAGCATCTTGCAGTGCTGCTTGTTTCCCACCCTCAAGGAGAGCAGCGACTTGCACTGGTGGTGCCTACCCAGACATGGGCCTCTCTGATATCCCCCAGTCAAGGGAGTCTGTCATGTTAGTCCCAAAGTTGCAGTCTGCCTGAGTTTGGTGTCACCTCCCAGCTGGCGCTTTAGATTACTGACACCCAGCCCAGAGTCAGGCACTAGAGCGAGGGCGCTATTTATGCCAGAGGAAGGAAGCCTGCAGCATTTTCAGTTGCCTGCATGAATAATTTTTAGTGTCCCTCATGTCCCACAGCATCTCCTGCGTCTGGCCCCTTGCGAGCCAATGGGGGCAAGGCACAGCTCTGGCTGACGCTCTGCACTTGCACAGCTTCGTCGGTGGCAGGCCACAGATTAATGAAATCCCCAGTACAGAGAAGCCTGAACCTAGACTCAGAATTAAGGATGTTAAGGACTAGTCGACTAATCAACTATCCAATAAGCAAATGCAACTATCTGATAAGCAATATCGACTAGTTGATTCACACCCCCCCTTGCTGCCTCTATCAGATGGAGGCAGCAAAGGGGAGGAAAGGGGGTACTTCAAAGCAGCAGCACTGCACAGCTGATCTCTGGCTCAGCTGTGCGGCAGAGCCCAGAGTCAGGTGATCCCGGGCTCCACACAGCATTTCTGCAGAATCCAAGATCAGCTGAAGAGTCCCCAGCTGACCCCGGGCTCCACATGGCATTTCAAATCTGCAGTGCAGCATAGAGCCCGGGGTCAGTGGGGGACTCTGAATCCCACGCTGACCCCGGGCTCCATGAAGGCGCTTCCACTTTGAAATGCACAAGAGCCCCCGTTGGGGACTCTTGTACATTTCAAAGCTGGCCCATGTGCAGCGCGGAGTCAGCAGGACTTCCCGCTGGCCCTGGGCTGCACAAGTTCCGCATTCCTACTCTGAAATGTACAAGAGCCCCAGCGGGGGTTCTTGTATATTTCAAAGGAGGAATGCGGAAGTGCCTATCGACTAGTCGATGGAAATTCTATCGACTACTTGACTAGTAAATTAACCGCTAGTTAACATCCTTACTCAGAATTGCTAGGCCTCCAGTTTTTGGAAGCAGCCAGGGTTGCAGCAGGCATGGCTCCAAAGGCTCCTGGAACTACGCCAGACCTCTAACCCACATGCAATGCAAGGGGAAGAGCCCTTGAAAGCAAGTGGATACTGTGAAGAATTAAAGATTCATTCATCTTCAGAGACAGGTGGCCCCTGGGATCAGCTCACCAGCATGGTGCATGGATCACACAGTCTGGGGCTATTTTCAGGATGCCTTCTTTCTAGCTCTCCGCCCGTCTGGACTGAGGGATTTCAAATGAGAAGGCCCCACCAACTGAGTCCACACTGTGGACAGCCCCTGGCAGGTTTGAAATGGATAGGCAGCCAATGAGTAGTGATGTGATGTCGGGATGTTAAATTTCAATTAATCAGCTAATCAAAGAGTGGATGTAATTTCCATCGACTACTCAATTAGTCGATAAGGGGGAGGTGGGCATTCGCTAGCCCCCTGCGCCTCTGCCTTTTAAATGTAGTAAGAGTTACCTGCTCTTACTACATTTTAAAGGCAGAAGAGCAGCGGGGAACCCAGGGTGAGCAGAGACTCAAGCAGTCCCAGCTCGCCCCGGGTTCACACTACACTTCTGCCTTGGAAATGTAGCAATACATTTCAAAGGCAGAGGCGCAGCAGCTGGGACCTGGTGTGTGCGAGAAGTGCTTCAGTCCCTGCTCACACCATTTCCCCGCTGTATCTCAACCCTCCACCCCCCGCAGAGGTGGTACTGGGGGGAACTGGCTTTTAAGCTGGTTCCCCCCCTCCGATGGCTCTCTCTGATGGAGGCAGCAAGGTGGGGGGGAGCAACTAGTCAAGTCAATACTCGACCTGCATATACTTAGAGGGTAGTCGACGAGTCAACTAGTCGCTTACATCGCTAGTGTGATGTGACTCAGACACACAGCTAGGGTACAGTCTTTCTGAGAAACCTTTCCCCTTTATACTGACCCCCTTCAAAGTGTGTCTCTCCTTACGTGGCCTGTAGTAGCCTCAGCTAGACCCCTTCCATATAGGGATATAATAGTGTAGTCAATTAACCGATTAACCGATGAGCAAAACCTTATAGGTTAATGCTATAGACCAACGGTTCTCAAACTTTTTGGGCTCCAGAGCCCTTTACATGCATAAAAATTTATGCAGAGCCCCTGCGGTGTGTGTTAATTGCGTCAGTTCGAGGCGATTCTCAATTATACTTTTGAAGGCTTTCCAGTTTGTCAATCTCGCGGAGCCCCAGGGGCTCCACGGAGCACAGTTTGAGAAACACTGCTATAGACTATACACATTCCTCCACCTGCTGCTTGCCAGTACATTTTTTAGCAGGCTGGCAAGCAGCCCAGCTCAGTCCTGGCTTGCACTGGGTCCTGGACCTACCCCCGCTGCAGCTCTGCATTTAAAGTATATTAGGAGCCAGGTGGACAAGCATCCCGGCTCAGTTCCAGCTCGTGCCGGGTCTGGGAGCTCAGACCCCTCCCCCACAGACAGGGGCTGCGCAGGAATTATAGAATAGTCGACTAACCGATAAGAATTCATGAGGTTAATCGACTATTCAATTAACCATATTTAACATCCCTATTTCCATATTAATTCAGGTCCCAGGTGAGTCGCTCAAGGGAGAGGAGTTCTGAGTGTTGGTTATTGTATTTAACAATTCCTTTGCCTTTCCTAACTTCTTCCCTCCCAAGAATGCAGTGGATTCTAATGCTTCTCAAAGAGGGAGAACGACAGCCACAGAATGGAAACCTCTGCTCTTCCACAAGCCAGGAGCAGCAGTAGCACGGCAAGGGATGAGAGTGGCTGTGCTAGCTTGAGGGAGAATTTCTAGGGCTGAGAGTCTCCACTTGCTCATCTGCAATTGCTTCCTCTTCTGTCAATACCCTCCACACACGCAAGTAGGGGTAGGTGCAATATGCAGACTTGTCCTACCTGGAACTGCACTGCACTTTGAGTCTGCCCATTCCACTTTAAAATGTATTGTCCATTGAAACAACTATGGCTCAGGAAGCACTCTGGAAGTAGTTCCCCATGGATTGTGCAAAGGAGCCAGGGACTTGGATTACCCCCCTCTTGCCCAACCCCGCAAGAATACCTGTCTGGTAACAACCCCCTGGCCCATGAAAGAATGCACCAGTGCCAGTGGATTTGCAGATCTTCTAATACTTGCAGGGCCAGACATGGCAAGAGCTGCTGTTGTGTGCTCACCACACCCTTGCAGTTCTCACGGGCAATTACAGACTTTAGCAAAAATGTTAGACTCTGTTGGCAAGAAGCCCACTTAGCCTCATTCAGTGTGATGAAATTAAAGTGGGATTTGTGCCCTTTCTTTCTGGGATGTTGCCTTTAGACAAAACAAACAATCAGCATTTGCATGGGCAACAAGCAGGTGGCTTGGAGCTGAGCTGTGTGCACACAGCAGGTAGATGCTTCAGGTTCCCATTCAAAGACGCCAAAGGCTGGATGAACCAACAGGAGAACCCAAGAGTGGTTCCAGCTCTGCAGCAGGGGATTTTACCATGTGTCTCACACACCTGTTCAGACACAGACACCGTTTCCCAACACACACCTGGCCAAAAGTCAGCTGGAGAAGCCAGTGGAAAAAAAAGAATGTCGGAAGCCTATTGGAGCATCTTTGCCTCTGCTTTGCTAGCATAATACATTGCTGCTTTCAGTAGTGGATGAGAGTTTTGCAGGGCGCGGGGCCTATTGAAGCGTGGGGCCCGGGGCAGCCACCCCACTCGCCCTCCCCTATATCCGCCGCTGGCTGCTTGTATTGCAAGACAGCTAACATTATGGTTGCACTTTGCCTTCCACAGCAACTTCCATCAGTGCTGTCACCCCTTTTACCCAAGGGGTACAGAGGCCACAGGAGGTCAGGGACAGCAGCAGCAACAGAGAACACTCTGCCCTGTGTTTAGCGCCTATGCCATATTCCCTCTTGGGCAGGAGCCTTCACTGACCAGGACATTGCTGTGCCTTACAGCACAGGCCCAATGTTCTCACTCATAACGTGCCTGAGTTCATGGGCTCCCTGCAGGACATAAGAACGAGCCGCTGCACTATTACTGCCAGAACTTGGCAGCTCTTCCCTCAGTGTCTGCATTGAGTAAGGGAGGGGGTGGCCTCAGGGGGCTCCCAGCCCAAGATAGACAGGCCCAATGACCTGGGTGGAGCCAGCCAGCGCTCTGGAGAGCAATGATCAGCCTATTGCACAATTTGCCTCTCTCCCCCACCCACTCCAAGGTCCTTCTTTGAAGCAGAAAGGAGAAAGCTGGAAACATCCTTCCTCTCCTACACACAATAAACGGGAAGCAGCAAAGGAGCGGGGGAAGGCGGCTTTGATCCATGCAGAGAATAACAGGGGCTGCTCTTGACCCAGGTCCAGTCCTTCCTGCTAGTGCCCCAGCTCTGCAATGAAAGCTGGTGGAATAGCTGCAATTCCTGCCCTGGGAGCCGGACTGTAAAGCCCAGGGAAAAGGCCAGCCATGAAGTTACAGACAAACCCCCCTCAATAGCTTCCTCTGGCCACTGTAATGCCTCATAATGCCCTCTCTTCCTAACAATTTACAGGCTGTCTACACGACAAGTTTTCTCTGCAAAAATATGCTAATGAGGGTCTCATTTGCATGAGTTTGTGATCTCATGTGCGTATTTTCTGCGGCTCTGTTTTTGCGCTGGGGTTTTTGCGCAAAAACAAGCAGTGTGTACATTTTATTTTTGCGCAAACCCCCCTTTTTCCGGAAGATCCTTATGCCCCAAAAAAGGAGGTATACCAATCTTCCAGGAAAAGGGTATATTTGGTGGAGAAAACAGATGATGCAGTCTCATCATGTGGTCATGATAGCCCTCTTTCCCTTCCGGACATAACTTTGAAGGATCATAGAATCCTAGAGCTGGAAGAGACCTCAGGAGGTCATCAGGTCCAGCCCCCTGCCCAAGGCAGGACCAATCCCAACTAAATCAACCCAGCCACAGCTTTGTCAAGCCAAGACTTAAAAACCTCTAGGGATGGAGATTCCACCACCTCCCTAGGTAACCCATTCCAGTGCTTCCCCACCCTCCTAGTGAAATAGTTTTTCCTAATATCCAACCTAGACCTCCCCTACTGTAACTTGAGACCATTGCTCCTTGTTCTGCCATCCGTCACTACTGTGAACAGCCTTTCTCCGTCCTCTTTGGAACTTCCCTTAAGGAAGTTGAAGGCTGCTATCAAATCCCCCCTCACTCTTCTCTTCTGCAGACTAAACAAACCCAAATCCCTCAGTCTCTCCTCATAGCTCATGCGCTCCAGCCCCCTAATCATTTTGGTTGCCCTCCACTGGACCCTCTCCAATGCGTCCACATCCTTTCTATAGTGGGGGGTCCAGAACTGGACACAATACACCAGATGTGGCCTCACCAGAGCGGAATAAAGGGGAATAATCACTTCTCTGGATCTACTGGCAATGCTCCTCCTAATGCACCCTAATATGCCATTTGCCTTCTTGGCTACAAGGGCACACTGTTGACTCATATCCAGCTTCTCATCCACTGTAATCCCCAGGTCCAGTGGGGATGTTATGCAGAAGCTGCTACAGTCAGGCATTTTTAAATCAGCAGGTCTGGAGAACTGCATCCAAATGTTTTAAAATAACTGGACCATTAATGTTGATTTTTCAGTAAATCTTGGCACATTGAGGAAGTTTCAGAAAACAGGAAGAAGCTAATGTTATGCCAGTTTTTAAAAAGGGTGACTGGGATGAGGCAGGTAGTTATAGGCCTGTCAGCATGACATTGATGGAGCAGCTGATATGTGATTCGATAAATAAAGAATTATAGAAAGGTGATGTAATTAGTGCAAATCAGCATGGCTTTATGGAAAATGGATTCTGAAAAATGGCACACATTACATGGATTAAACACTGGCAGACTGATAGGTCTTAAAATGTAACTGTATACAGGGAATCATCAAAGAGTGGGTATATTTCTACTAGGGTTCTGCAGGGATCAGTTGTTACTATTTAATATTTTAAATTATGACTCAGATATAAACATAAACTGAACAAGTTTGCAGACAACATAAAAATTGAGGGAGTGGTAAGTAATAAAGAGGATAGGCCACTGATACAGACCCATCTGGATTGCTTGGAAAACAGGCCACAGGCAAACAATACACATTTTAAGACAGCTAAATGTAAGCATGTACATCTAGGAACAAAGAATGCCAGCCATATTTACAAGACAGGGAATGCTATCCTGGGAAGCAGTGACTGGGAGAACGATTTTTGAGTCATGGCGGATATCAGCCGAACCTGAACTCCCAGTGTGACTCTGTGGCCAAAAGGGCTAATCCAATCCTGTGATGCATAAGAAGGGGGATCTCAAGTAAGAGCAGAAAGCTTATTTTGCCCTCTGTATCTGGCACTGACAGCTTATACTGTCCAGCTTATGCTATGTCCAGCTGTCATGTCCACAACTCAACAAGGATGTTAATAAATTAGCAAGGATTCAGCGACTAGCAAATGAATGACTAAAGGAATAGAAAACATGCACCATAGTGATAGCTTGAGCTCTTTTGCTCTATTTATCTTAATAAAGTGAAGGTAACAGGGATGATTACTGACCCTGTAAAATGGCACACATGGGGAACATTAACAGCAAGTGCTTCAATCTAGCAGAGAAAGGTATAACACAATTCAATGGCTGGAAATTGAAGCTAGATAAATTCAGACTAGAAATTCTTAATGGTGAAGGCTGGAAGACCAAGAGTTGTGATGGATTCTCCGCTGCTGACAATTCTTCCTTCCCAACTGGATGTTTTCCTAGCAGCTCTGCTCTGGGAATTTCTGTGGGGCAGGTCTCTGGCCGGTGCTCTACAGCTGTGACCAGATGATCACAATGGACTCCACTGGCCTTGGAATCTACTAACCCAAAATAATTGAAAGCACGGGGACAAGGACCGTGGTTGGCTGCCACTGCGGCTCAATGGACCTTGCAGCCACAAGCAGAGCTGGCCCCAGCCCTTCTGGAAAGAATGACCTTGGCCACTACCTGCCTTAACAGCTTCAGCTGGAGGGGCCTTACCCTGTGGAAGAAGGTGACAGACTCAGACAAACAAGCAGGAGCAGCAGAACATGAGGAGTCTGCACCACCTCAAGCCCATGAAAACACACATCCCTACACACCCATCTCCCATTCTTATGCCTCGGGGCCACGCTGAGCACTGCATTACACTACCCCAATGCTGGTAAACTCAGCCCTGACAACACTGGTCAAAGCAGCAACCACAAGCACAGCATCAGGTTTGCTATGGCAGGGGAGATCAGAGCCTTTGGGAGGGGTCTCCACACACATGGAGCTATGCTCTGCACCCTCAGTCATGCAGGCACCCAGGCAGGGTTCCACTGAGCTCTCTCTTTCCCTGGCACCCTTGTAATGATCTGTAACCTCAACTGGTGGCACCTCCCCTTTCTGGAGGAAGGCTCCTGCTGTGTCTAAAGCCACCCAGCCTGGCCCCTTTGAAGGAGCAGAGCATGCTAGTCCATCTGGCATGCTGGGTGAGGGCCTAGGAATCAACCTACAGAGAAAGCCCTCCAACTTGAACATTAACTTCAGAACGTCTTGTCAGGCTGCCGCTCGCGTGGACAGCATTGAGCACAAGATCTGCACAGGAGAACGAGTCATCCTCCCCACAGCACAGCACAGGAAACTGAGACAAAGAAGAGGCAGGACCTCAGAAAGTCACTGGCAGAGCTAGGAAAGGAATCCAGGGCTATGTCTACACTCACAGCTTCTTGCGTGAGAAATATGCAAATGAGGCTAAGCGTGGAATATCGCCAAGCCTCATTTGCATACCTAATGAGCCGCCATTTTTGCAGAAGAGGCTCTTGCACCCAAAGGAGCTGTCTACACTGCCCCTTCTTGCACATGAAAACCCCTCTTGCGCAATGCCGCTACGCTGATTATTTTCAGGAATAACATCATTGCGCAAGAGGGGTTTTCTTGCGTAAGAAGGGGCAGTGTAGACAGTTCCTTCTGGTGCAAGAGCCTCTTCTGCAAAAATGGCGGCTCATTAGGTATGCAAATGAGGCTCGACGATATTACACACTTAGCCTCATTTGCATATTTCTCGTGCAAGAAGCCGCAAGTGTAGACATAGCCCAGGAGTCCTGACTCCCAAGCAGTGTCCTAGTACTGCAGCACACTGTCTCCAGTATTTACTGCAGCAGTCCAAAGTGCATGATGCCACCAGATCTAGATGCACCATCCTTACAAGCCCCTGAATGGAAACCCCTCTGGTGATCTGCAGTCAGACACAAGGCTAGCCCAGCTTGAACTTCTAAACTCCCGCTTCCCCATCCAGTCTCATCATCCTGCTGACTCAGGAGGGAGGGTGGGGCTCGGCTGCCCGTGGTTCCTGGAAAGGGGACCTTTCTGCGTGAGCTCTGTCTTTCCATTAAAGTGTTTGCACTCACTAACGCAGGAGGCTGGCTCCCCACCCAGCTGGGACATTCATCTGGATCCAGTTTCACTTTGTTTTCTTAGAAAATAGCTAGGGAGACAAAAGGAATGCATTGGGCTTCTTTTCCAGCACCAGGTCAGAACACTGGCCTCCACAATCCCTAGCCCTAAGGAGGAAACTGAACAGGGAAAGGGGCAGGTGGGAGTTCTCTGTCTGCCACTGTCCCCTCTCACAGAGCTAGGGACTGAGGGGTCTCTACCAGGGCTCAATGGCACTCTTTATTTTTAATAGAGGGTGATTTTTGTTCCTTTTGCTGAAAGGCTCAGACAGTGCCACCTTAACTACACTTCCTGCAAGGTGCCAAAACAGCCTTTCCAAGAATTTCTGGTGCTTGGCAGACAAGTTTGGAGGTGACAAATCAACTACAGAAGCAGGGAAGAAGTTGATTTCTTTTCACGGTGTTGTGGATCCCCTCTCTGAAGCCCACAGTCTCCCTCAGCTGATTACACATAGAAGGGTCTGACACTTCCCAGTAACATCAACAGGCTGCTCTGTGCCACTGCTCTCTACCCATATTGCTTCAGTACAGACCAGTTCATGGCACAGAAGACATTTGATCAAGGGCCTGGGGTTCCCGCTGCAGCCACCACTGCTACAGCAGAAACAGCAGTGGCCAATGCAGGGCTGTCCCTACCAGTGCTAGTGCCTTATGCAGCCCAGCACTCGCACCCCCTCTCCTGTGGGGAGAGCAGCCGCTCTGCAGAGGGGACGGTGCAGAGGCAGATGCTGTGGGGGGCAGAAGGTTGCCAACTCTGCAGGACCTGATACACTTTGCTGCAATGGCATCCGGTCCCAAAGCACCGGCATCCAGGGTTAGGGCAGGGATGGAGGCTGCCTCAGGGAGGCAGGTGGACAGCGAGCCTCGCCAGGGTCAGAAGACTCAAGAGGAACAAAGGGCTGCCACACAGCCAGCCAGAGAGAAGCGGTATTTTGAAGGGGAAACTACTACTTCTCTCCAGCCGCTGGCTGTGTGGCCACCCCCGACTTTTCCTGAGTCCTCTGGCTCATGTTACTCACTGCTACCTGGTGAGTGGGGACTGGGGGCCACCGGAGCTGGCACTGAGCCTTTAGGGGAGGGGGAATGGCCCAGGGATGGACTGAGCCCACAGGCAGGGGAGCAGCTGTCCCAAGGCATATGCAGCCTAGGGCACCAACAAAGTTAGTGCATACTCTATATATGCCTAAGGACGTCCCTGGGCCAAAGCCCCAGGCCCCTTAAATCTGGAGACTTGAACTGTCCCTTCCTCCTGAGATCCCATCCCTTGAAGGGCCCCAGAGCCCCCGCACATACCCCTTGCCCAGGGCCCAGCAAAGTCTGTCGGCCACCCTGGGTCCACTTGCAAAAGGCCTTGCAACATGACTGCCACTGACTCTCCTCCACCCAACTCATTGGCCACTCTACACAACAAACTCTCTTCCTGCTGACTACTGGTAGGAAATGCTTGTGTGAAGATACTTGTGTACGGACACAAATGGCAGCCCAGAGCTGAAAACAGAACCACACTCACAAGGGACTGAGAAAAGCAAGGAGAAACACTGCAATAACTCAGATGTATCTCTGCAGTCATCGGAGTCCATAGGGGTCCTGGAAAAGCACCACAGAGGATGTGGCTGCAGCATTTCCAGTCTCCTAGGCTCCAGCGACAGCCTCATGCTTTATAATTTCCTGGGTGCTCCTTGGCACCTTCACCCATGAGCACTCACTCCCCAAGCTTGAGAGTCCCTGCTCTACGGGCGTTATGGCAGTAGTGCCTCCTACTAAACACTGCCAACTTCTGGAAACCCAGCATGTTGTGGCCAGTTTCTCCTCCATGGATTTGTCTCAGCCAGCCCCATGTGCGTCTCAGCTGGCATCTCACGGTGAATCGGATGCCAGATACCTCTGTGCTGAGCTAGTGTGCTTGAAAACATATGACGATTTCAGCAGATTAATTGGAAACACAGCCTGGGTGTTGCAATCACACGAATGACTCCAACTGCAGGAGCAAATGTTTTCATCTTATACTGGAAGCAGTTACCCAAACGGCAGGGCACATTTTTCTTGCTCTCGCTCACCCCGTCTCCTGGTGAGCAAGCAGCCAGAGGAGAGCTTCATCTCTCCCAGCAGCACTGGCCAGACCCTGCACTCCACAGCTGGGACTGATGCAGCTCACCTTGCGTCAGCAGAGGAGGTGCTGCTGCTGCAGGGATTGCTGACGCGCTGCCACGGCTGGGTGGAAATTAAGTAGGAAAATATTTTACAAGAGCCTTCCCATTTTCATCAACATTTCATTTCAGCTGAGGTTACGCAGCCAGGGAGTCTGAGGACTGGCACTCCCCACCCCACAGCAAGACATTGCCCTGGGGCAGGCACAAAGACTGGTCTTGTGGTTACAGGTCTGGCTGGGGGCTTAGACAATCAGAGTTCAGTGCTCAGCTCTGAACCCTGAGCCAGTCACATGGGACCAGGTTTTCAGAATTGTTCAACTCCTGTTAGCATGTTAATGGGCAAATTTTCCAAGTGCCAGCACCCAGTGTGCTACACGCTGGGAAAATCCCTCATTGGGGCTCTAGTTTTTTGTTGCTTGGTGAGCTGAACTGGTGCAAAGGGCCCACAGTACCGGTCTATGCCTTCCTCCTGCAAACCTGTGCCCCTCCAAAACCCCAGAAGGATTATAAAGCCAGCCCCCAAAGCTTCTAATTACAGGAGACACAAGCTGCCGGCCCTCTGTCCTTGCATCTGAGAAACCACAGGGATAACCCTGTTCTCTAAGTCTGTGCCTCTATCTTCCCATCTGTGAAAAGAAAGAATGCTGTGTCCCACCTCAGGGTTTAGGCAGAGAGACCTTCCTAGTCTTTGTAGAACCCAGCTTCCAAGTTACACAATCATCAGAATCCAGCAGGATGTGTGAGAGCAGACTCATATGCCCTGCAGCAAGCAACAGCAGAGCTCAGAGAGTTTATCTTCTCCTAAAACACCAGGTCTAGGAGCTTTGCTGTTCCCACCAAGGGTGGCATCATGGGGCAGGCACACTGCTTAGAGAGGGTCTAGAGACACTGGTGCCATCCTGTGGATGATCACACCAGCCGGGCAGTACCAGGGTTACAACAATGGGAATTTTTAGGAAGATAAAACTTCCTGTGGCCATGTGGCTAGATACTCTCTGCGCATGCTGCTGTGGTTTCTGCTTGGGACAACGCCAGGCAGACAGACCCTGCCTATGGACCAGACAAGCAGTGGAGGGAAGGAGGAATCCATGTTCACATGGAAAGTTTTGATATGAACTCCAGAGGTTGGCCAAGAGAAATCCCCATGTGATCAGCCAGCTGTCAGAAAGCAGGGCTTGCAGCAGGGATGGAAAAGGCTGGTAAGTCTCACCCTAATGGGGAATGGGCCCAAAGCCCAGGTTAGGTGCCCTGCTGCACATGAGGAGCAGCCAAGTCTAGAGAGGCCTGTGATGGGGTGGGTTTGCTAATGACAGACGTGTAGAAGAAATTTCTGGGTAAATAGGAAGGATCTCCCCCAAACCTTAGGGGCTTGAATTACCCACAGTCCCTTCAGGCTGCTGACTGTTTGTTCTCAACCCAGCTCGGGACCCTTTGGCCATTCTCACTCTGGTGCCTAGATCCCAAGTGTGGACGCGCTGTGGAGGTTGTATCACGCCCTTGTTCTGGGAGGCGATACATTGGCACACGCTGCCATAAACTGCACTAGCCTGTTCTGCAACCATATCACGTTTCTCTGCCATACACCTTGTACAAAACACCCTCATCCTGGTGAGAGGCACCTGGCACTCATTTAGTGCTCCTGTAAAGCAATGACAGACTGGGCCACATACCACTCTGCCACTCCCACACCTAGCTTCTGAGCACCGCTGCTTCCCAAGGTTTCACTCAGCCTCTTGGAGTTTTCTTTAGATATACAAGCTGCATTTTCCCAAGCCAAATCTCTCTGTGTTGAATTCTACCCCTTTTTCAAGTCTCTCCAGGATTATTTGTCTGTTTTTGGCATTCCCAGCTCCTTTGCATTTAGGATCATTTGTCAGTTTCATCAAGGTGGGGGGGGGGGTTAATTTCCCTGTATCAGGTCATTAAGTATATTAAACAGAATCAATCTCTAGTGATGCTTTGCTATCAATCATTATCTTCTGAGCTAGTTTTCATTCACTCCACATGACAGATTTCCTTTCTCAGCCAACTTGAATGAAATTTTCAGTTCAGATTCCTAAAGCCTCTGTATCAAATGCTTTCCTAAAATCACAATATACTGGACCTGACTACTCCCTATCCACTAACAGTCCTCCCAGTTTTGTGATTCTATCAAAATAAAGCAACCAAGCTTTATAATTAGATTAAACTAGGGTTTTGCTTAAGGAGATTTGGGTTATTAAGATCTTTTCCTCTCTACAGTACAGAGATTGGTTGTGCTGATTGATGCTAAGTGAGCAAGAGGCAAGAGGCAGCTGAAAGCAGTTTATTCTGTCTGGAACTGAAAAGTCTGTAGCCCCACCTAATTAACAGCCTGGATTCCAGCTTCCTAGCCGGATGCTTAACAAAGGGAAAGGGCAGGCTGTGTGCTGTCTGCTTGGTTCAGTTCATCTGAGTCAATGCCTAGATCCGTCCTCTGTGGACTCGGTAAGGTTTCCCCTTTGTGTCACAAATATTTCTTCTAATATTCAGTATTTACAGAAAAGTCTGGAAGTGAGCCACTCAGCTCCTTATTGACAGCTGTCATCTAGGCTTTGTCTACATGTTAGCATTTAAAGCAGTGCCATGGCAGTGCGGTCATGGCAAGAGCGTGGGGTAAAGCATTTCTGCAAGGGGAGTAGCTAACAGCACCGAGAGTGCAGCTCTCTGCGCTGTAGGCATTGTCTAACACTGGTGCATTACAGCGCTGTAATGTGCTGCGTGAGTGGTGAGCAAGAAAGTAACAGTGCAGTTACTTGCCAGTGTAGTCAAGCTCCTAGTCACATTCCTCCTGCTCACAAGATTCCTCCTTTGAATTGACTTCAGCTCAGCAAGCTGTTCTGAAAAAAGCAATGGCAGAAGGTGCCTGTCTCTTGCTCACTACTTCAGGGATCCCTCCACGTCTCAGTTCGCACCCTCCCACCTGTTCGTCTGCACCCCAGGTATGTGCTGCTGCACCCGATAATCCCAGCTGCAGGCCGTCCTCACTCAGCTCCAGTTGCCAATATTGGCTTTGCTTATTTGAGGCCCCTTGGAACTATTCTGCTGCAGCTCAGGGAGGTGATCGTGCTGCTGCTTTGGGGTCTAGTGAGGAACAGGAAGCCTGCAAGACAGCTCAGCAGTGAGCAGATTCCTTCTGGTTGTCCCAAGGGCCTTTCCGGACATCAGCTATTAGCTGTGGAAACATCCTGTTATTGCAGTTCAGTTACAGGACTAAGCATGGCATCCTGTCCACTGGTGCTACTCAGAGCATGCAGGGCAATACGCATGGCCTGTGCACAAAGAGGGGGTGTGGCCACTGGGCTTTGGGAACTCTTGGGTGGAGTGTCTGAGCAGTAACCAATGAAGTGCTGACCCTAGCAAGTCTTTCCCATCTTGGATTCCTGGGACTGAGTACTCCCCAGCTGCCTGCTGGGCAAATGAAAACTACAGTTTTGCAAGGACTCGGGGAGCCCCTCTGTTGGAGTCCAGCAAGGAGGAGAGCCCTTTGTCACCCTGAGCCGCCAGAGGGAAAGGTCAAAATGGAGGAGAGAAACCCTGTGAAGGTGGAGGAAGCCAAAGCTCAAACAAACCCAATCCACAACTCCTTTCTGCAAACAGTTCCTCATGCTCCACCTCCATGTGTGCTTGCACCCCAGACCATGCTCTGCAGCCTACCCAAACCTAACCCACTCTCCCTCTCCTCTGCTCATGCCTCATTTTTCAGATCCTTTCACACCACACCCATATGCCTGGCACAGCCTCTCAGATCTCCGGCTCTCTCCCCTGCCACAGAACAGCTACGCCTCCCCTCCTTCACAGACTCAGAATGTAAGGCTACAAAGAAGCATTCTGAGCATTTAGTGTGAGTACTTGCACCGCTCTGGTCAGAGAGCTTCCCCCAGCAAATACTGGTGGTTGAATCAGGGTGTCCTTAAGATTTTTGGTACCCTACACAGCCCAAGCACTTGTACTCTTCACCCCCTACAGTGTTAGGATTGAAAGTTTTAATAAAACTTTCAATCCTAACAGCAGGGAGGGTGCCACTCCATGGAGCGAGTCTGTGCTGAGGGCAGTAGGGGCAGGTTGAGCTGGAGCAGAGGGGAGAAGAGCAGGGAGGCTGGTGAGGGGGCAGGCAGAAGGGGGAGCAGCACAGCTGATGGGAGCTGTGGACCAGCAGGTTGAATGGGGGGGGGGTGACACGGAGAGACCGGGGCTGGGTAGGTACACTAACACTGTAATACCACCCCCTTATTCTTACTTGGTATCTCCCCATTTATCGCTCAGAGGACTGCACTAGGGATGTAATAGTAGGCGATTAAGCGAAAGCTTATTGGTTAATGCTATAGACTACACGCATTTCCCTCTTCCCCCTCTCCCTGCCAGTAAATTTCTCAGTACTGGCTTGTGAGGGGTCCAGGACCTACCCCTGCTGCAGCTCTGCATTTCAAGTGTATTAAGAGCTGAGCAGGCAGGCAGCCCAGCTCAGTTCTGGCTCGCACCAGGTCTGGGAGCTCAGACCCTCCCTCAACAGGGACTGCTGCCACCCCGCGCTGCTGCCTCTTTATCAGAAGCAGCAGCACAGGGCAACAGGCAGCCAGTCCGCGAGGGGAGCTCGTTTTTAAAATGGCTCCCCTCATGGGCCAGCTCCCGCCTGGCACCCCGTGCTGCTGCCTCTGACACGGTGGCTGCTGGCCCTGCCCCTGGGGACTATGGAATAGTCGACTAACTGATAAAATTTCATGAGGTTACTCAACTATTCAATTAACCGATATTTAACATCCCTAGACTGTACTAGTGTAACCCACACACCTAGGCTATGTCTACGCTTGCGGCTTCTTGCACAAGAAATATGCAAATGAGGCTTGGCAATATTCCACGCTTAGCCTCATTTGCATATTTCTCGCGCAAGAAGCTGCGAGTGTAGACATAGCCCTAGTGTGGTTCACTGTCCCATGCAGTGGCACCTAGACCACAACAGCAGATAAGAACAACAGAACTCTACAGCATGGGCTCAGAGCCACTTCACTTTTAGCTCAAAGGGTAAAGGCTCCTACACTAAGCTCCAGAGGTTAAAGGTTCAAATCTGCACGATGGCGGTTACACTAGCTCTCTCAGGCTATGTGTACACTACACTATAGTTGTTTTTCCACAAAAACTCGCGGAGCGTCCATACCTCAAGCACGTTTTGCACAAGAGAATCAAAAGAACAGAGGGGGTTTTGTGCAATTGGTATTCCTCTTTTTACAAGGAATAATGCCTTTTTGCACAAGAGTTCTTGCACAAAAAGGCGTGTGTGGCTGGGAAAGAGGGATTTTTTGCACAAGAAGAGGGAAGAAGAAAAAGCACAGGTGCCCTGGTGGCCATTCTGTGCATAGCAATCCGGGCTTACTTTCGAGAGAGTGTCCATGCAGTGTGGATGCTCTCTTTCGCAAAAGCGCATCACTTTTTCGATGCACTTTTGTAGTGTGGACGCGCTCTTGCAAAAGAAGTTTTTGCGGAAGATCTCTTCTGATAAAAGCTTCTTGCGCAAGAAGCCTGCAGTCTAGACGTAGCCTCAGTCAACCTGTGGAACTGGGAGTTCACATTCAGTTAGTTGCCACTGTGAACCCAAAATCATTTTCAGAGTTCCAGTCATCAGGGCACACACCGCATCCTGTAAGCGAGTGACATTCTTTATAGCTTAGGCCAAGTCTACACTACAAACTTCCACTGGCCCTGGTCTGTCAGTCAGAGGCGAAGTGTGTGATCCTTGACTGACCAAGCTGTGCTGACCATCACCCCCAGCACAGAGCAATTATACTGGTAGACATGCATATTTCCTGGTATAGCTTATTTCATTGGGAGAGGAAGAGGAAGGGTGAGGTGCACCGAAAAAACAGTACTAGCAAAAGAGTAGACTTTCAGTGCAGACCTGATCCAAATGTACCAATGCTCACAAAATCTTTGTTGAATGCCAGTTCAGAACTTACTATATCCAAAAGGCTTTCACTGCCATCTCTACCAAAGCAATATGGACCCCTACCTCTTCCAAAGCACTCTCCAGTTCACAACAGTAACAGGGGCTCAGCAGCATTCCCAAAAGCCTTTCCAAATGTGTGACAGTCAGCTGCACTGATCCGCTGGTATAAGAGCTTCTGAGGTTACAGTAAAAAATTTGCATCATAATGAGTTTGATTAACTTAGGGAAACACCTGTACTTCAGTGCCTTATGCAGTAATGTTCAGATTTTAGTGGTTTAAATTTTAAAAAGTGTGTTTTAAATAATGTTTTCTTACCAGGTGTTTAAACAATCTTTAAACCAGGGGTGGGGAATAGGAATGTTAAATATCGGTTAATTGAATAGTTGATTAACCTCATGAATTCTTACTAGTTAATCTAAACTATTCTATAGTCCCAAGAGGTGGGGCTGGCAGCCAGTGCACTCCGCCCCCACTCCCAGGGAGCCCACTGCTCCCCCACGCTGCTGCATTTCTCTCAGAGGCAGCAGCGCGGGGTGCCATCAGGGAGCTGGTACGTGAGGGGAGTCAGTTTAAAACCAGCTCCCCTTGTGGACCAGCTGCCTGCCACCCCATGCTGCAGCCTCTGATATAGAGGGTATATCTACAATGCGGGTTTTTCCAGGACTCCACCGCCTCCAAGGAACGCGTTTGCTCTTCCGTTTTTTTTTGTGGAAGAGCAATCACGCTCTTTCAGGGAGCCCTGTATGCCTCGTTCTACGAGGAATAAGAGCTCCGCCGAAAGAGGAGGCTTTTCCGCCACTTGGCCCCATCTAGACTGGGCCAAATGGAGGAAAAGCCTCTTCCGGAAAAGCAATTGGAAAAAGCTATGCAAATTGCACAGCGCAATTTGTGTAGCTTTTTCCGAAAAAAAACCTATAGTGTAGACCTAGCCAGAGGCAGCAGCACGGGGTGGCAGCAGTCCTGGTCCAGGGTCGGGGTCTGAGCTCCTGGACTCAGTATAAGCCAGGACTGAGTTAGGCTGCCTGCCCGCCCAGCTCCTAATACGTTTTAAATGCAGAGCTGCAGCAGGGGTAGGTTCCAGACCCAGCGCAAGCTGGGACTGATCCAGGGTGCTGGCTAGCCTGCTAAAAAATTTACTGGCAAGGGGGAGGGATGCGTGTAGTCTATAGCATTAACCGATAAGCTTTTGCTTATCGGTTAATCGATTAATCAACTACACTATTACATCCCTAGTGGGAAACCTCAGGCCCAGGGCCAGATGCAGCCACCGGCTTGCCTGGATCTGGCCCCTGAGGCTCAGGTCCCCTCCTGCACTGGAGAACTTGTGCTGGGGCTCCAGCCCCCTGCTGCCCCACCATGGGGCTGGAGCACATAAAATCTACTAGCCTGGGCCCCCCTGGGCTCTGCTGTGTGAGGGGAATGTGGGGAGGGTCTTTCTCCTTCTCAGTCAGGTGCCACATCAGTGAGGAATTTTTGTGTGCGGCTCCTCACTGATTTTTCTGTGGGTCAGTGGCCCCCGCCCCAAAAAAGGTTCCCCACCCCTCCTTTAAACAAACAAAACCCCCAGTTTAGTTACATGCAGTCCTAAACCTACCCACAGGTTCTCCTGAGCCAACATTCGAGATCCCTCATTCTCAGTGCCAATATTTGATCTACACAAGTAATTGTAAGCCTCTCTGGACCAGTTTGTAGACAGGATTTGACATTTACTTTTTGCTATTTGCTAGAAGCTGGATGCTGCCTGGGGTGATTTATATAGGTTTAGCTGCCCTTTAGGCTGGAGTCATAGCTTCAGTTAGTAATAAGGTGGTGAAGTGCATAGGAACAGAAGAGAGTCAACAGAGGTGAAATCTGAACTGAGGACATCCTGGTCCTTGCTCAGACATATGGCTCCTTTGCTCCAGTGTAGTTGATGGGGCTCTCTGTCTGATACCAGCTGCACATGGAGACACTGTGTTCTCCCATGCAGGTACTACTTGTTCTGAATTATGACTAGTGTAGCCAAATAACATGTCAGATTCAACTTGGTTATTTAAAGGTGCAACTTCTTAATTTGTAGACAAAAGTTCAACAGAAGAGGGTGACCGGCTCATGAATTACCAGCTGCTGAGTGACTGAGAGGCAAAAATCCAATTCCTTGGAACTCAGATACTTTTCCCCAAAAAGAGATTCAAAAAGGTGAGGAATCACAGCCAGAATATCCAAAAAGTGGCAATTTCTGACTTCTTTTTATTCTCATGTATCAACGCAATAGGCACCAAACCAACACAAAGAGTTCAAATACCAGGTTAGTTTTCATTCCTGTGTTTTCTTTTTTGCCAATTCCACAATATTTCTGAAAAGTAACATTTTAGTCTTTATATAAATTACACTTTTTTAAAAAAAGATTTTGATCTTTTAAAGGCAGCTCAATCAGAAATTTGAATGTCAAATTCATAAATTAAACCCCACAGTTTCCCTTGCTAAGAAGTCAATCTTAACCCAGTTTTACCCTTGGGCTTTGTCTACGCTGCAGAGTTTTTGCACAAGAAGCTTTTTGTGGAAGAGATCTTCCACAAAAACGTCTTGCGCAAAAGCGCATCCACATCTCAAAAGTGCATCGCAAAAGCAATGTGTTTTTGCACAAGAGAGTGTCCACGCTGCATGGATGCTCTTGCACAAGAAAGCTCTGATGGCCATTCGCAGAATGGCCATCAGAGCACCTGTGCTTTTTCTGTGCTCTTTTTGCACAAGAAACCCCTGTGGAGCATCCACACATGCCTTTTTGTGCAAGAGCTGTAGCGCAGAAAGGAGTTATTCCGCATGGGGAAGCCTTCTGTCCTGTCCATTTACTGTAATTTTTTTTTGCGCAAAAACGCGCTTGAGATGTGGATGCTCTGCCAGTTTTTGTGCAAAAACCTTGTCGTGCAGACATAGCCTTGGAGAAACTGAGGCACAAGGTAGGGCAGGAACCTGCCTGAAGGTCACTCCCAAAGCCAGGTATAGAACTCTAGTCTTCTGTCTTTAGCCAATACATCAGACTCTCTCCCTACTCCCTGAGCAAAAGCTACATCACCCTTTAAAGGAAGGGTTGGTGCAGAAGAGGGGCTGTAGTAGCAGCAACTGCCCAACAGGAGTGGGAGTGAAAGAGGTGGGGGCCCTACTGGGACTCCACCCTTGATGCACTGGGCATTCTGGCAAAATGTGGCCAACAAGACTCCTCCTTTAAAGGGAAACATACTGGCTCAATCCTTTCTCTGAGCAAACTCTGGGCCTGCCCATGTCTGGGGGCACAGCACATGCCAATATCTGATTACAATGTTTAGTTTGTGGCTGTTCCCAGGACCCCCTCAGACTGTCAGGATGGCTCCTGTGCCTTTGAAGCAGTGCCGAGGAGATTCTGCTGCTTGTTCACAGTGTGAGCAGAGGGGAGATTGCAGTGCATATCTTGGTCTAGGTTTGAATGCATTTGCTTTTGTGACTGACTGTCTTTCTGTGTGTTATGTAGCCTTGGACTGAATCTGTGTGTACACTTACCACATATAGCGTGCATTTCTCAGGCTGCATATTTATCTTTAAGGGTGTGTGCATGTCTCCCTGGGAGCATGGCTGCATGGGCACATTCATCTTGAGCTCTCTGTCTGCCTGGCTCTCTGTGCATTTAGTTTTGTGTGCCTGCAGAGCTTTTGAACGGTTTTATCGTGTGCACTCGCTCTGCCCAGTGTGCATTCATCTACATGCACCTACGTTGTCACTCTGCTCATTAACACATTCTGGGAATGGATTATGCTTCCAGACTTCCTTTCTAGGTCTCTCAGGAACCCTGCCTCCCTCACATGCCTCCACAATCCACATCCCATTGGCCAGCCTCTCCCACCCTTCTCAGCTGTGCCTTCCCTTGGCCTGTGTGAGATACCTCAAGCCTGAAAAAAACATTATGGATTCCAATAACATGGAGATAAATAGCCACCCACTCATTGCCTGGCAAAGCCCAAATCAGGAGGGACCAGCAGCAGCATCTTCAGGACTCCTCAGGGCAGGATTGGGCGTCGTCCCAATCAGGGCAGCAAGCAGGGGGTTGTGCCTCGTGGCGACGTGTGGTGTGGTTCATGACTGCGATACAAGGGTGACTAAAACAAGTGACCACAGGAGACCTGGGGGGCTTTTTGTGCACTGCAGGGCCTTGAGGGTAGGCGTGCAGGCCACTGGGACGGTGGGGAACAGTGATAATACCCACAAGGGAAGGGTTGGGGCTGGCACAGTAAGGCTGATAGCCTCTTCTCACAGGAACAGTTCTAGCTTTTGTCTCTCTCTCCCTGTCCCCTTTCCTGCTGCCTCCCATGCCTGGAGCCATCATGTGAGCCTCCTGACCCCTTTCCCTAAGGCACCTGTGACACATCTATGCTGGAAAGGGAATGACAGCCAGGTTCCTGTCCTGCCGTGACAGGACTGGCTTGGAGGGCCAGCCATTTACAAGTCACTGGGTATGCCTACACTACAGAGTTTTGTTGGAAAAACAGTCGTTTTTCCAGCAAAACTTCAGGAACGTCCACACTGCAATTGCATTCTTCCGCAAGAAAAATCGAAAGAACAGAGGGGTTTTTCCGGCATTGGTAATCCTCATTCTACGAGGAAGAAGCCTTTTTGCGAAAGAGCTCTTTCTCCGAAAAGCATGTGTGGATGGGGAAGAGGGAGTTCTTTCGAAAGAAGAAGAAAGAAGAAAAAGCACAGGTGCCCTGGTGGCCACTCCGTCCATAGTAATCACAGCTTACATGCGAGAGAGCGTCCGTTCAGACTGGACTCTCTCTTTCGAAAAAGCAGATCGCTTTTTCAATGCCCTTTTGCAGTGTGGACACTCTCTTTCAGGAGAAGATCTCTTCCGAAAAAAGCTTCTTCCAAAAGAAGCCTGCAGTCTAGACGTAGCCGACCCACAGCTAGTATTCAGGAAAATGAACTAGATTCAAGGGAATTCCAAAATGGCAGGGCTAGCACCAGCTGTTCTCCCTCAGTGCCACAAACAGCAAACCAGCATTAGCCTGGGGTCACCCACACCAATAGCTTTCCTGCCACTGGTACAACCAGCATGAGCTACAGCCGACTCTGCCTTTGAGTCCTATGCAAGCCCCAGGTGACAGCCTTTCCAGCCCTTCGGAACCTCTCTAAACTAGGGTGAAAAATGTTCTTGGGAGTCTGGGCAGGGTTCCCAAGTTATGACAGTTTGGATGCTCATTGCCTCAGACCCAATCTGTCTCCTGCAGTTTGACCAGGAACCCTGATCTCTTCTGCAGACAAATTCAGTTGTTATGACTATGGGGAACATCAGCATTTCAAATGATGATGCAACTCAAGGGAACGTGAGCTGTTTTAAGGGGAAGTAGCATCTTGGCCAGTCCGGCTTAGGAATTGATCCTTGGTGCAGACAGCCATGGCCAGCAGGCTGAATGGTGCCGCCTATGTGAGCTGTAACCCAATATCTGTCCCCTACAGCCCTAAGACCATTGCTCACAGGGCCCCAGCACCTCCCAGTCCATACTGTGCATGGCTTTCTGCCACCATCTGGGCTCCATTTAGGGAGAGTTGATGTTTTTCCCAGGACTGTAATCTAAACTTCAGTACTAAGTTTATATCTCACATACCAGCACCTCGCTGCCAACCCGAACACGTGGAGGGGCAGCTCTTAAACTTCTCAGGCTCAGCCCCAGATGATCCAACATCCAGCCCACCAAAGGCTCAATGCACCTAAGAATTGTTGTGCCCACGCCCCCATGTCCTGCACCACCCCATTAGGGTGCATGATTGAACATCTTCCTCTGCCCATGAACTGCAGGACTGGAAAAGCTGAGAGCTACAGATCCCAGTGCAACTTTCCCTGGCCACGCTGTGACTGAGTCGTCCATGGCTAGAAAAGTCGGGAGCAAGGTTTCAGATCAGAATTTGAAGGAAAACCTTTTGCTCCCTTAAGAAGCATTTCTTACAACAGGGTCAGGATCAGAGATGCAGCCTGGGTTTGAAGAATGGTTTCTGTCACATGGAGGCAGAGAAGCACAGGACTGTTAGTAGCAAGTATGAAACCAACACTCCCTGGGGAGGTGGATGGACTGATGCATTTGGAGCTACGTGTCCATCTCCCACCCAAAGGGATTCTAACGGGGCACTCTATGCTGTTCTGGATGGCATGGGCCTACCAGTGCTTCCTTCAGCACTTGGAACATCAGCTATTCAAACCAGGCAGATGGATGCCTGGGTGCAGAGGCCTCAGCAAAGGAGACTGCTAGAAACAAAGGTTTCTCTCTGCCTATAGTTCTGCTCATCTGCCCTTCTGTGGCATAAAGCCCCGCACCCCCTACACACACACACTCCTTTGCAGGAAGAGGGAAGCCTGAGTTCTTGTGAGAGCAGCCTGCCAGTTTGGGTAGATTCAAAGCCTGGGCTCTGGCTTGCCAGAAACTGGGAACACGCAGACCACTGTGGCTGGCATGCTGTGCTCTGAGGCTGCCCAGGGGCCAAAGACCTTCTCCTGTTGCCTCCCAGGCAGAGCATTCCCTCAGCTCCTTCGCACACACTCATCTTCCTGTTTCTTACCTGGCGCAATATGGCTGACAGCCAGTGCACAGGAGTCAGACACATCCCTTAGTTCATCCCCAGAAGCTATTGCACCACTGTTCCAAACCTGCACTAAATGAGGACTGCTACATCCTGGGGCTGGAGCAGAAGCTAGAGTTGGAGAAGTGTCATGGCAGGACCTCAGCCAAAACACAGGCACAGGCGCCAGCCCTGCCCTGAAGGGCTCACAAGCTGAAGGAACCAGTCAGAGAAGGTGGGAAGGGAAACAGAGGCACAGAAGAGGAAATGAACAGTTCAGACTGGGAGCAAAGCCTGGCCTTCCGATCCAGAGTTCTGTTCACTAGCCCACAGACATCTATGCTCAGTCCTGCTTTCCCCCACAACATTAGCACCTCCAGCCCACACAGACTGAGAAAACAGCACCATGTTCCATCATGAGTGCTGGCACCACCTCCTCCCCCTTCATGCACCTGCACCCACAGGCTGGCAGAAAGAGGCATGGCAAGGTTTGGGGAGGGGAAGGAGTGGAACAGGAGGGTGGGGGCTGAGGCAGAGTGGGGATTGAGCACCCCAAGGGAAAATGAAAAGCCAGAATCTCTGCCTGCACCCTTAATCTGCTGCACTCCAAGGGCAGCCAAGGATGTGGGAAGGGAAGCCTTCTCTGTCATTGCCCAGGCTGCGCCTGCCTTTCATTAGCACCCGATTCTCACTCAGAACGCATTGTTAGGGTGTTATTCGTCAGGGCCTTGTGCACCTTACAACATTCTAAAAAGTAGGACATCAAAACCCCAACCTCAAACGCTAGAGAAAGGGAAATGCTCGTTAAGGTCTCCCCACATCTCCTGAACAAATACTAGCGCTACGAGAGAGCAAACCACAGACTTACGACAACCAGGAAATGCAGTTAAGGTGCTGCAATCTAAACTGGTAACACAGCTCTTCCGTCATGCAGAACCATAACCCACCCTCCCCACCCAGGGCATGTATCAGCTACAGGGAGCAAACCAGGGCCACAACTCAGCCCACTTTGCTAGTAGAAGCGACAATTATTTGCTAGACAAGACATTAGAATGTCAGGAATAAGAGAGTGTTGCTTAGTGGCTAGAGCAGGAACAACAATCCAGATAATCAAGCCCATGTAGCTCACAATCATTTTAAAGGTGATGTGGAGGAGCATTAGACCCTCTGCTGTAACAGAGACAAGAGTTTAAGCCCTAAACTCTGGCAGGAGTGTCTAAAAACTGGAAGAAATTCCTGACTTCCCTATGCCTAGAGAAAGCAAATAGGAGTTGGGTTAACAACAAAGGGATGAGATGAGGACAGAAGTGATTGTTATTCATTATTATTAAAATACTGAAGTTATAAAACATAATTTGGGATAATTTGAGGCTGCATCTCAGGAGCCCTTTGGGCAAATGAACTGAAACTTTCCAGTACAAGCTCTACTCTGGCCCTGCTGCTAACAAACCAGTTGTCAGAGTCCAGCTTTCTGACAGGACACAGAACAGACACTGGGCTGCAACTTGAAACATGGAGCCGTTGTTGCTGCCCCTCAACCTTCATTTTAAATTCCCCAGTAAATGTGTGTGATTGTTTCCTTTTGCCCTGACTGATGGGCTTTGCAGCACTTAATGCTCTTGTTCCTCCCAATGGCTCACTTCCAGGGGCAGATTCTTCCCTACACCCTAATCCCAGAGCTCAGAATGAAACCTCCTCCTAACTCCTGTGGTGTTCACAGAGAGGAAGCTGCACTCAAGTTTCCTTTGTCTGCTTTTATTGCCATGGCGATTTCTGCCTCCCTCCCCTCTTCTCTCCCTTCCCCCACCTCTACTCCCGCTGCTAAACTGGGAGCTTCCAGAACAAGGACTCTCGATCAGATAAAAACACCAGGCCTCAGACTGGTAAAACCAGAAGCCCCGATTAGAAATTCACATGGGTGCACAGTTCTGCAGCAGTGGGGCAGGAAAGCCACAGACTTGCAGTGAAAGGCTGTGTTTATGAGACCGGGGCAACAGGAAGTTTAAGCACAGAATTGAGAGGTGGGAACGGCCCAGCGTCCCATCGCTTGATGCAGTGCAAAGGCCTCAATGTCCCCTCCCATCTGGATGCTTCCCATATGTGTAATCTGGTCACTGCAAATCCTAAGGGCACAGGATGCTATTGCTCTTTGAGGGGACAGTTCATTTCCATATGAAATACAGGAGACACGGGGTACCTATGGCAGCAGACTTATAGAATTATAGAACACTAGAACTGGAAGGGACCTCAAGAGGTCACCAAGTCCAGTCCCCTGCCCTCACAGCAGGACCAAGCACTGTCTAGATCAGGGCTACTCAACTTTGGAATCCCCGGGGGCCGCAATTATACTCACAGCAGAGGCTGCAACTTAAGCGTGGTTGCATATACATGCAAATATATTTGCAAATATATGCAAATAGCTTCTTTCACACTGACAAGCATGAATACAAAGCACTTCCCACAATTCCCCAGTGCTCCCGGCACCTTCTCCCTGGAGACTAGAAACGCCAACACCCTGTACCCATCTGTTCCAGCCAGCCCATCCACTTGTGTCTTTCAATGCTCATCCCGCCTGGGAGACGCCTCGCCGTTGTGGAGCATGTTCTCAGTGGAGGCCATGTTCAAAGGATCCCACCTGCGGCTGAGTGTTGAGCCCCATGTAAACCCAAACCGCACCACGGGCTACAAACAAATGGGCGTGGGCCACATGCGGCCTTGGGCTGCATGCTGAGTAGTCCTGGTTTAGATCATCCCTGACAAGTGTCTGTTTAACCTGCTCTTAAATATCTCCAGCGATGGTGATTCCACCACCTCCCCAGGTAATTTATTGTTTAAACCACCCTGACAGGTAGGAAGTTTTTCCTAATGAAGTGCTTCCTTCAGCACTTGGAACATCAGCTATTCAAACCAGGCAGATGGATGCCTGGGTGCAGAGGCCTCAGCAAAGGAGACTGCTAGAAACAAAGGTTTCTCTCTGCCTATAGTTCTGTTCATCTGCCCATCTGTGGCATAAAGCGCCCCCCCCCACACACACATACACACACACTCCTTTGCAGGAAGAGGGAAGCCTGAGTTCTTGTGGGAGCCTGTGAACAGAATCATAGTAACAAAGTATGCTGCATGAAACACCAAGAGCCCTGGAACCTGAACACTGGGGAAAGGTTCTAAGGACATGTCTACACTACTCGCCGGATGGCTGGGCAGCAATCAATCCATTGGGGTCGGCAGTAAATTAACCACCAAGCGCTGTCCTGACGTCTCTGGTCCTCCACAAGAATGAGAAATGTAGGTGGATGCGACAGGAGAGTGTCTGCCATCAACTCACTGCTCCAAGTATGTCAACTTTGTGTAACTAATCAACGACCAGGTCTAAGCTTCCTGCATGCCAAAGCCTGCATCCTGGAACCAGCATGATCCTGCCAGTCCCAGTATCACAATCAAATATAGGAAAGGGGCAGAATGTCATTCCCTCATCTCCAGAATCAATTCCCGTTCGTGTGTAATATGGGTCCCCTGGCCCTGTGCATTCCAGCAGGCAGAGCACAGGGCACTTGGCAGGGAGAGGTGATGTTTTCCCACAGGCAGGATGCTGCACAAAGCACATTTATTGGAGCCTCTGATGAAGGCAGGAGGGTTCCTGGGCAAATCCCTTTTGATCTCAGTAAATAGAGTGTGGTTATGGTAGGGTAGAGTCAAGCAGGACACCCAGCTTCTATTCTTGGCTCCAACCTCCAAGTAGTGGTTTAACACATGTGTTAAGAAGACTTAATAACCCAAATCTGTGCCAGTGTTACACACTCTGAGCTACCGGCCTGCTGTTCCTGTGGAAAGCTCTGGAGATGGTGTCTCAGGGCTGGCAGGGTCTGTGCAAAGGGAAATTGCAACAGGATTATAATTAGTTTGCTTCCAAATTGATCACACACAAGCCATCTTCTTGGTCCTGTCCACAGTGAAGCCTATTCCTGCTTGCTTATTTGGCAGTGAACACATGGTACGAAAGGCTCAGACTGGGCAGTAAGTAGTGGCTCCGTATACCTCTGCCTTGCCCACCCTGAAGGAGAAGAAAAGAGCCTGGAGCATGGGCCTGGTGCTTGAACCAAAGTGAGCAAAAGCTATATTATGAGTAAGAGACAGACCATGTCAAAAGCAGATGTTTGCCTGCAAGGCAGTGAAGTACATTTCCAGAATCTTGGTTTTCATGCAGTCTTTGCACTTATGGCCGTGAATAAAATGTGAGCAGAATATATCCAATGTAGAGCTCACTAACCTGCTGGGAGCCTGGAACAATAGCTCTGAGAGGGATGAACAGTCCCGTTCCTCTCAGTTAGGTATAAGTTCACACATCTAGTGATGATCATTTAAATGTCAAAATTCTTAGGTATTAGCCTGCTCCATGGAAGTAAGGAGAGGGCCAATAAGTGGGTGTGGTGGGACAGCAGAGGAAAGTTACGGATCCACAACATTTGCTGTGCGCTTCTCACTTTGTGCCACCAGTGAGTGATGTTTGGGAGATTCCACCACTTGCCCCCATAAGGGTGGATGCAGAAAGCTCAGAAGGTTAAATTACTTGACGGCTGTTCTTCATGAACATTAGTCTTCAAAAACCAACTCCTCAGTTGTCTTGGCCTTGACACCTTTCATCTGTTTATTATTATTTGCTATTTATTGAACATTTTAGGTGTACCATGTGCTTTACAAGAAAGGGACCAAATTCTGCTCTCACACAGAAAATCTGGGGTAACTCTGTCTAATTAATGGACCTATTCCAGATTTACACTGTGTGACCGAGATCAGAATATAACCCAGGATTTCTGCTCAGAGGGAGTCACTCAGATGACGCACAGCACTGCAATACAAAAGCAGGATGGTACTGGGTCACAGGCAGGGTGAAGGGTCCTTCAATTAAGAGACTTAGTTCCTATCTACACTTGGGGGCAGCCCTCATGCAGCAATTGGTACAGCTGCACTGGGGCTGACCCCTAAGCAATGCATTGTGCCAATGAACAAGCATCTCTATAGCTCCGTGGTTTGGCCATTCACCAATAGCAGGGCATCTAAAAGTGAAACTTGGTGTTGCTTACATCCCCTTTGTGGAACTAGCCCCTCAAGTTATTAGAGGCTAAAATCCCAGCAATGGGGATCACAAATGTGCAGTGAGGCTGATGTGCTTTGCAGTGCAGTTTGAGTACTGAAGCCCTAAGACTCAAAGCACAGCTAAGTCAGAACCAGGGCGCTCTGCATGGAAACCAGCAAGCCCAACATTGCATGCAAGCAGTCACATGGCCTCAGAATAGGGCCCCCAGTCACTGGAAAAGGCTAATGAGCGTAGCAAGCCTTTCAATGCACTGGCAATAACACTGAAAGTCCACTTGGGAATCTGCCAAAATCATTTCCCACCGCCCCCATTTTCACATACCCTGGAAAAAGACAACCTGTGCAATAGAAACACTAAGCCTCTCCCCAGGAAACAGCTTCCTAGGAAACCTGATTCGACTATAAAGTGACTGTCTCCAACCATGTGTCTGTGCAGTGCCTAGCACAATGGGGATCTAATCTCAATTGTGACTCTCAGTGCTACAGAAACACAAATACGATTAAAGCAGTACCTTCATCATATAAGGGTTTCACACAAGTGCTAGCTCTGAGCTAGGAAACAACTCGCCACCTGCTGAAAAGCCCTTCTGCTGTGCATTCCAGCTGTAGAAAAAGTTTTCCACCTACAAAGAGAACAGGCCACTGTGTATGTACAGAAGTCCCCACTGTAACCCAAGTACTGGAAGAGAGAGTGGAGTCACTCCAGCCAATTTGCACTTTTGTTACTGGAAGGAAATGTGTTAATAGAAATTTGAACAATGGAGCCTCTTCTCACAGCCCTTCAGAACTGCACTCTGCTCCCTGCTTTGTGGTGCTGCACTGGAAAGAAAGCCTCTTTTATCCCGACCCAGTAGCCACTGGAGCACTTACAAGAGTCCAGAAGAAGCAATTCTGTATTGAGAAACAGAGCCCAAGGCACTTGGAAGGAAATAGGCAGGGAATGCCTTCAGAGATGACCTTTGACACTGCTTTGATCTCTGATGGGCTCCAAACTCTCAAGCATCCAGTGAAAGAATCTCAACTGCAGTAAACGGTGCATTTGAAGCCTTCTGTGATGCCTGGACTTGCTACGGATCTTATCAAACACTCAAATATTCACTGTCCAGACCCAAGACAGGGACCCACCTAGGGTTACCAACCCTCCCGGTTTCACCAGGAGTCTCCCAGAATCATTCCCTATCACCTGGAGGCTACTTCAGCCAAACCGGGTAGATCTGAGGCACTAACAGTCCAGCAGCACAGTGAAGCGAAGGCAGGATCCCTTATGTGCCTTGGGTCTGACTCCGCACCTCTCCCGGAAGCATCCGGTGCCATCCCTAGGACCCCTGTTGTGGGTCAGTAGGTGTCCGCATGCTGCACCCACCCCAAATGCCGACTCCAGAGCTCTAACTGGCCAAGAACTGTGGCCAATGGGAGCTGTGGGAATGATGGCTGCAGGCAGTGGCATAAGGAGACTCTCTCCCCAGCAGGAGCTGGTGCCAGCAGGGCGTGCTAATCGCTTTTGGGAGCCGCCCAAGATAAGCACTATCTCCACCTCCTCCTGTACCCCAACCCAGTGTCCCAGCCCAGAACTCACATGCTGAATCCAAATTCCCTCTCAGAGCCCACACCCTGCACCCCTTTCTGCACCCAAACCCCCTCTCACAGCCCACACTCTGCACCCCTTCCTGCACCCAAACCCCCTCTAAGAGCCCACACCCTGCACCCCTTCCTGAACCTGAACACCCTCTCAGAGCCCACACCCTACACCCCCTTCCTGCACCCAACGTCCCTCTCAGAGCCCACACCCTGCACCCCTTCCTGCACCTGAACCCCCCTCTCAGAGCCCACACCCTGCACCCCTTCTTGCACCCAAACTCCTGCTCAAAGCCCACTCCCCTCACCTGCTCCATTCCCCGAACCCCCAGCCCTAGTCGGATGAAAGTCAGTGAGGGTGGGGGAAAGCAAGTGATGGGGGTAAGGAGAGAATGAGTGAGCAGGACAAGGCCTTGCAGAAGGGATAGTACAGGGGAAGGGTCTATGGGTTTGTGCGATTAGACAGTTGTCTCCCCCAGCCACAAGGGAACAAGAGGTTTTCTACCTTTGAAGTTTATAAATAGGGTGACCATGTTTCCCCATGTGAAATAGGGACACGAAAGAGGGAGGGGTGCTTGGGGCTTCAGCTCTGCACGGGGGGGGGGCAGTTCTTGGGGCTCTAGGCCTGTGGGGGAGGGGAGCCACCAGTGCTTGGATGTCCGTGGGGAAAGATGACTGAGGAGACTCCAGTGCTCGGGGCTTCAAAGGCTCAAGACCTGCATGTTGGCGGCTCCTCCCCGCTCCGTGCTGCAGGAGAAATACGGGACAATGTGTCCGTTTTTAAAAAAAAGTCAGGATGCCAGAACAGCCCTTTAAACAGCCTGGGGAGAACGGGACGGATGGTCACCCTATTAATAAAAAAACTCAGATGTGGATCTCTCACATTTACCACATCTTCAGTGGGGAAGCACTGGGATGGGTTCCCTAGGAGGTGGTAGAATCTCCATCCCTCGTGGTGTTTAAGTCCCAACTTGACAAAGCCCTGGCTGGGATGGTTTAGTTGGGGTTGGTCCTGCTTTGGGCAGGGGGTTGGACTCGATGACTCCTGAGGTCTCCTCCAGCCCTAGGATTCTAGGATTCTAAGAGCTCAGTTCCCACTTACATAGCAAAAGAAGTGATTAGATATTCGAAAGGGCCCATTTACCGTTGCTTAGTTCTTGAAAAATCTGGTCCATAATAGAGCAACAATGCCAGATCAGCTCCAAAGAACAGATTTTACGACAAATGTGTCTGATGAAACAGGGTAATCAACTGTTAGAAAAGCATGCTCGTCTCTCCTGGCAGGCATCCTTCTCCAGCATCCTCATCACCGGCCTTGGAGCCAGAGTCAGAACTCCAAGGGAAGCTATGAATCAGTCTGAACCAGCAATCGTTCTGCATCCAGCGCCATCAGTTAGCACAGATCATCTGCACCAACCCAGTAAGAAGTGGATTTGAAACTTCCTGTGCCAGAAGCTCCTATCCCTGCACCTTGATTCAGTCTCCTGTGTCCAGAATTGCCTTCTTCCCTCCCAGGGCCCAAAGGAGCACTGTCAATGAGTAGCCCTGTGGCATACGCAGCCACTGCCAGAGAAGGGAAATCACACATGCTAACCATCCAGGAATACACTCCAGTAAGTGACAGTTCACTAATGAGGCAAATATCCCGAGACTTGTTGCAAATTCCTACATTGAAAAATGTGCAGCTGGTCCCTCTCCTGTCTTTCATTCCCCCCATCCATTCTGGCTTCCATCATGCCATGCACATATCCAGTCATCGCTCCTGCAGCACAGACACCTCTGCCAGGAGCAGCTGGCTTAGAAACGACAGACCATTCAGCAAAGTGCGTGACATCTTGTTGGGTCATTTTGTCTGTGTCTGGCTGAGTCTACACACCAATCTCCGGGGCTCTTATTTCACACCTCTGTGTTTGCAGCACTTTTGCTGAAGGAGCACAGTGGGGGGTTGAGATTGCGGGGGAGAGATAAGTGTTGCTATGAAATTTAAGCAAAAATATTATATGGGGCATAATTCACAATCATTTCTCCCTACAGTCTTGAATGCATGGCTATTGGGTAATGTGGCTTGCTCAACTAACCAGTGAGCTAAGAATAGAAACTGTGAAACAAAACCTGTCAGGATTGGCAGCTATTTCAGGTGCATTTGGTTGGTGGGACAGAATGACATAACAGGACAGGAGGAGGAAGCTGCTTGTGACACATCTGTAACCTCACAAGACATGGACAAGGTTAGGCATTGCCATTATGTGTGCTCCTCAGACACAGCACAGCAGGGACTGGGTCTGGGATGTGCTGTGACAGTCTGTCATGGCAGAATCAGGCTCTCTTATAGGAGAGAACTATGGGCCTGCATCTAAGGCAGCGTACCTGCTCACAGTCTGCAGCGAGGGAAGGGATTTTTGCACCGCTGCCTATCAAGGGCAGTGAAATCATCCTTCCATCTACCTGGCTGGGTCTGCACCTGGTGTTAGATTAGCTCAGGGATTTTTCATGCCCCTGAGCACCATAGCTATGAGAACCTAAATGTTAAATGTAGACTAGGCCTGACCCTGGTTGATTTTCAGGAATGATCCAGCTTAGGATTCCAGACACAGCGTAATGTGTGAAGGGCCCCGGGGCGATTGCTGTGTTAGACACACAGCACCTTCCTAGCTGACCCTCTTCTGTCACAGCACAACAGACAAAGCAGCAGGAGATGCAGGGGGGGATGAGCAGGGACCAGGGCAGAGTCTCTTCAATGCAGTTCCAGAGCGTACACTTATGACAAGAAGAGGCTGGTCATGCCCATAGCAGGATACCAAACACAGCCTGCAGGCCGCTTCCAGCCCCAGGGCCCTTCCTTCAGCCCCCAATTCATCCCATGAGTTTCCAAGGGAACCACCCCCAGGCCACTGAGCTGCCATCAGCCACCAGCTATCAAGCAGCCCTCTTCAGTCACCCACCTCTGCCTAGGGATGTAACAGTGTAGTCAATTAAACGATTAATCGATAAACAAAAGCTTATAGGTTAATGCTATAGATGACACCCATTCCCCTCCCCCTGCCCTTGCCAGTAAATTTTTTAGAAGGCTGGCCAGCAGCCCAGCTCAGTCCTGGCTCGTGCTGGGTCTGGGAGCTCAGACGCCCCCTAGACAGAGGCTGCTGCCACCCCACTCTGCTGCCTCTTTGTCAGAGGCAGCATCACAGGACAGCAGGCAGCCGGTCCACGATGGGAGCTGGTTTTTAAACTGGCTCCCCTCTCAGACCAGCTCCCGCCTGGCACCCAGGGCTGATGCTCTGTTACAGAGGCAGAAGCAGAGCGGCAGGGGGCTCCTCGGGAGTGAGGCCTGGGCACACTGGTTACAGGCTCCGCCCCCAGGAACTGTAGAATAGTCAACTAACCGATAAGAATTCACGGTTACTCAACTATTCAATTAACCGATATTTAACATCCCTACCTCTGCCCCAGCCTCCTGGCCTTCACTGAACCTGCAGACTTCAGCTACTGTTCTCCCCTGTGTAAGGAAATGGGGAATATTCCTTCAGGGAGTAAGGGCAGGGGACTGGACTCAGTGACCTCTCGAAGGCCCTTCCAGTTCTAGTGTTCCATGACTCTATTCCTAAAGATGAGAGGAGGTCACAAAAGTGCTGGGGAAAAGAGGGAAAATATCACATGACTGTGGGGAAAGGGGGCCCCTGACTGGGCAAGAGGAAGAGAGGGATCAAACAAGCATTTACTCTACACCATCTTTAACCCGGAGAGCCTGGCTGGAGAGGCTCCTTCTACAGCAGGACAAGTCCAACCATTAGCCTCTTGCTAGTGAGTTCTCTGTTCCCCTTTTCCGAGAAAGAGCCACACAGCTCCCCCCACAGCAGGTTCAGATCACTGCCCCACAGTGCACTCTTGGGAGGGACAGCTCAGGACATGCAGGGCTGGCAGCCTCCAGCCACTCAGAGGACTCTTCCCAGTGAAAGAACAGAGCCAGCTGGGAGCTCCCCACAGCCGTTCCAGCCCTCTTTGGAGGGCACAGCTCTGCAGAACCGGTGGCTAGTGCCAAACCCTGCCCCAGCCCCAGCAGAGCCAAGGCAGAGCAGCAAGAAGGGGCTGGCCAGTCTGAGGCTAGCCGGAGGCTGCAAGGAAGGGCCCTGGGGCTGGATCCAATCTGCAAGGCCTCCTCAGTTGTGGAGGAAAGGGGGCATTTGGGAGTAAGAAAGGTGAGGGGTGGGGACGCAGGGAGGCCTGTGAGCTGGGGAAGGAGGGGAAGTGTCTACTCATTGCAGGAAGTGAGCCGAGGTGGGAGTTACAGCAGAGAGCTACTGAGGGGGGGAGCCCCACCCTGTGCAGATGGTCGATCCCCACCCTGTGCAATTGGTTTATCTTTTGGGGAGCTCAAAGATACAGGAGAGAGCACACAAGCAAAAATAAATTATTTCCAGTTTGGGGGCAAGGGATCTTGCATGCCAGCCACAGTCCTGGCCTCCCTCCGCTTTTTTGCCCACCACCAGCCACCACTTGTGAGTAAGAAAGTAAGAGCTAACTGCTGCAATTCAGCTCCCATGCACTGGAGTGCTTACACTAGGGTGACTGAACACCCTGGCTAGCTGGGCAGCACCATCCAGAAATGGACATTTCAAGTCTAAGTCCCGGGCTGAATGATTCCAGGAGCACTCGTTCCAGATTCCCTGAGGCACCGTTTTGTGCCTGCCCCAGGCTTGGGGTGGTGCCAGCCACTCCCGGGGAGGGAGGAGGCTGAGGTGGGCCTTAACCTTCCTTCGTCACAGGACCCTAATCCCTGGATGGATGGCATGCTCGGGGGGGGGGGGAGGGGAAGACAGGAGCTCTTCTCTAAGGCACCCCAGCCCCACACCCAGAGCAGCAAGGTCTGGGCTTCCCCACAGTGGCCCACACTCCCTCCTTGCCCCAGCTCCAGCTTCCGGCCTGACTAGATGGGGGCCACAGATGGGGGCCACTAGATCAGGGGCCACAGAGGGGTCCTGGCTCCTGCACGTCTCATTTTTGCATTCTGAAAAAGGTGGTGACCCTAACTTAGAACATGCTTAACTTTGACATTCACAGGCTTGATTGGGGCGATGGGGTGCACTGCCCAGGCTCCAGCAGGACCCCAAATACACCCAACTCGCTTGGAATTCACACACGTGTGTACAATTTTAAGGGTCTGTCCTGGCCTTTGCTTCAGGGAACCTGAAATACCGTGGTGTCTGGTTTTCCTATGGCATTCCCAACAGTTAGGAACTGAAAGTTCATAGCAAGACTGGATCTCTCTTGATTTTAACCCCAACAATCACTCCTTGAGGTATTAAAAGAATAGCAAACACAAATACACGGATACTGCCACCTGCAGCTACCTTTGTCATGCGTACACTAAGCACATGACTGGACATGTCTGATTTAGTGACATAAATTCACAGCCATGAAAAACATGTCATGGACTGTGAAATCTAGTTCAAACCTGAAATCTGCCCTATACTGGGCAGATTTCACATGGCGGGGGGAGGGAGACCAGGATTTCTCAAATTGGGGGTCCTCACCCAAAAGGGAGTTGCGAGGTGGAGGGGGTGTCATAGTATTGCCACCCTTACTTCTGTGCTGCCTTCAGAGCTGGGCAGACGGCGAGCAGCTGCTGTTAGCCGGGTGCCCAACTCTGCAGGCAACAGTGCAGAAGGAAGAGTGGCAATACCACACTATGCTACCTTTTCTTCTGTGCTGCTGCTGGCAGAGACCCCACCTTCAGAGCTGGGCTCTTGGCCACACCCACTGCTCTCCACGTGCCCAGCTCTGAAAGCAGTGGCGCTACCACCAACAGTTCAGTAGTAAGGGTAGCTGTACTGCAATCTCCCCTGCAATAACCTTGTGACCCTCCCCCCTCCAATTCTTTTATTGGTCAGGTCCCCTTTAATTACAACAATGTGAAATTTCAGATTTAAATGACTAAAATTATAACGTTTATTATTTTTAAAAACCTATGACCATGAAATTGACCAAAACGGACCATGAGTTTGTTAGGGCCTTTTCCATAACCACATGGAGTTACACACACATGCACATAATTATAGGCAGCGCTGCCAACAAGGAATTGATTAAGTTATTACCTGTATTACAGTAGCCACTAGCAGCACTTGTCATGGATCAGGACCCATTGTGCAGATGATGAATGAACACCCAAAACACAGTTCCTGCCCCAGAGAGCTTGGTCTGTCCATCTGTCGCTCCTACTCCCTATGGCTACGTCTACACTGCCGGGGTTTTTTCAGCAGAAGATATGCAAATTGCACTCTCATTTGCATATCTTCTGCCAATCCTTTTTGCGGAAGAGGTTTTGCTGCTAAAAAGCACTGTGTAGGCGGGGCCATTTGTCGGGGAAAAAAACCTTTTGTGTGTCCCCATCACTAAGACACAGCATTACAGACCTGATCCAATTGTACCAAAGGAAGGAACTTCTGGGCAAAAATAAGTTCCTGTTTGGTTTGGACGGACTTTGGTGACAGAGTCTCAGAGGCGGAGCCGTGTTAGTCTGAAGTTACAAAAACAATGAGGAGTCCTGTGGCACCTTAGAGACAAAATCCACAGAACTCATTTTGGGTGACAGAGGCTACTGTGGGTATGAACATGGCTTCTCAGGGGAAAGCCAGAGCTGGGATTCAGGAGAAAGAAGAAGGGGAGAGGATGGGTTCTTTTCTTTTAGATTGTAAAACAAAGGTTTTAGCAAACAGTTCCTCAGGCAGGAGGAACCTGCATGAAGAGCTGGAGGCCACAGCAGACTGTGTTGGATCTGATGACAAACGTTTACAAGCCAAGACTGGCTCCAACCTAGCATGGAGAATGCAGGAACTACATCATACAACTGTGGTTCACCCAACATGAACTCTGCTCCGCTTGGGACTTGCAAGACCTTTCAGAAGGAGTCCATTAGATCCCAGGGGGCAACAACTCTGTCCAGTTTGTGGGGCAATGGACAGAGCTCCTGCTTTTACAGACCCTAAGCAGAGATGTCAAAAGAGGCACAGGGCCATTCCTTGGGCCCAAACCAACTCCAGGGCACTACAGCATCCCAACCTGCCCTGCTGGACAGCCCTGGTGACACTTGCCCAAGAGGCATCCACCTGCCTCATGAGACCTCTCCAAACAATTGTGTGTACTCCAGCTCTACATCCATTACAACAGCTTCCTCCATTAGCTCTTTGAATGGACACTTCAAACAATTATAGCTAGAAGTAAGGTCCAGGGGCAGAAAGTCATTTTGGAGGTATCAGTTGGGAATAGGCGACAGGCCTGTGTAAATATCCCTCCTGAAACACCATTGGAGGAGCAGGCACTCCACATCCAAGTTCCCTTCTAATCATGCAGGAGACAGTGACTAGCCCAGAGCAGAGCCAGCCACAGGCTCCTCGCAGCGAGAAGATTCAGCACCACAGCACTGATTTGATCATATTTCCACATCCATCACCAGTAGGAGGGGATTATTCTGCTCTAATCTTGCAATTGGATCAGCTGAGATTCTGCCAGGGTAGCAACCACAGTTTGTAAGCCCTTCAAGCTAGGGCAGTGTGAAGTGTCAGTGCAAACTGGTGGAGCTGAATAGCAACCACGAATGAGTGCTGGAGGGCTAAGTTTGAAAACTAAAAACCACATCACTTCAGCTCCTCAAATAAAGCAGCTTTCATTAGGAACCCAGTGCCCCCAGATACTGCTGGCATGGTAAGTTTCACCTTCTCTGCCGAATTAAACAATAAAATGTCTTGGAATTTGGAAACCAGTACAAATTCCACCTCCCCCTCTCCCGGCATGCACAACTTCCATGACTGCATCCATCAGGCCCCCTGGATATTTATACTTGGAGCCCTGCAAATCTATCCACTTTGTATCTGCAGCCACATATATGGATGCGGGGATCCACAGCTCATTTTTGTGCACATGGATGCAGATACACAAACTGCAAATTTGCAGATATCTCCTTTATCTCCATGAGTATCCTCATTCGTGGGTGTTAGTGCAGATATCTGCGGCTCATTTTTTAAGCCAGAGATATGGATACAGATACAAATTTTGTATCCACAGAGGGCTCTATTAATATCCTTTCTAAAACACTGTAAACCAGTGTTTCTTAAGCTTTTTAAGACCGAGGAACACTGAAAAATAATTTGTTTTTTATGAGGAACACCAAGGATTTTTTGTTGAGCAGGGGGAAAGTTATTGATAAAAAAAAAGGTTGCCTGCCCCTTTAAGGGTGGCCATTTTGAACTCTGTTGTTCTCTGCGATACACCTCCAACTGTCTCGCGGCACACTGGTGTGCCTCGGAACACAGTTTAAGAAACACTGCTGTAAACAGAGACTCCCCGCGCATGATGCCCACTCAGTGTCCTCCCTAGTCCCACCCATTCATTCACCCTTTCCCTTTCTTTCCCAGATCCCTCAGCTCCTCCTAGAATTCACACCCTCTCCCTCCAAAGTCTCTGGGCCTGATTTGCTCTGGATCCTGTGCCATGTGTGACCACTGAAACCAGTGCAAAGCAACTGAAGATTGGGTACAAGACACCACCAAGTCAAAACAGTTCCTTCCCAACATCACTGCACACTTTGTATTGCTTTTAGTGCTGGTTACATAGCTGAAACCATCTGTGCAATGCAATTCATTTGGAGGGTGGTATGTTATTTGGAGGAGCAGGGTGGGAGAGGACACTCTACACTGAAGTAAAATCCTCAGGTGCTCAGGTTTGACAGGTCTGTTGGTCCAGGTACAAATGCTTTCTATGTCAGAGTCCATCTCTGTGGGAAGCTGCATCAGGTAAATCCATAACTCAGTGTGTCTGTGCCCCACACAGCACACTGAGGGTGCAGAGACACTACGGGAGTATTCATAATAACAGCAAGGGAAGGGAAAAGAAAAAGAGCCCCCAGGACGGCATTTTTATTCATATGAATTTGCATAACAGCAGCATCCTGAGGCCCCAGGCAAGATCAGTCTCCCATTGTGCCCCGCTCTCCACAGGCAGCATGAGGGATACAATCAATTGACTAGACAAACAAAGGAGGGAGAGAGAGATAATTTGCTTGTGGATAGAGGATGGTGTCCAGCCGCTAAGGCACAAGATGGGATTAAGGACAGACCAGAACCCATCTGGAGGAGTTGTGAGGCTTCATCATTGATAGTCCAATTGAACCAAGTCCTGCCTCTCCCTTATCTAACAACTGGCACCAGGCTTGGCCCTCCAGGGATAATGCTGCTTTGGAGCATCTGGCATTGGGTCCGCCAGCCATGGGAAGGAGAACTCGGGGAGAAAGAATCCACAGGACTGTGGCCGTGATGTCAGAACACGGCTATAAGTCAGAAGGCACTGCATTTCCATCCTCTTCGGGATTTATTTACTGGGACTTCTGCCTTACCATCACAGAACAAAACAGACAGAGCAGATGCTGCTTCCCGACCCCATCCTGCCAAGGGTTAACTTGCTCTTGGTCAGCACCAATCTTCTGAGATGTGCTTGGGAATTTTCCAAGGCCAATTAAGAGCCTGCCACCTGGGTTCCAGCTGCTATTTATAACATGAATAATGGAACCAGGAACCACCCAAGCATACCAGCTCCATTTGTTATAGCTAAACTTGAACCTCAGAGGTTGTGTCCAGCAGCCTGGAGTGTTTGCTTACTCCCAGTTCACCTTCAGCATAAGATTAGCAACTGCTAGAGAAGGCACAGTTGGGAAGTCTGAGAGACCAGTCGCCAGAGCAGCATGAGCTCCCAGTTAGAGGCAGAACTAGTGACTCAGCAGAGGGCTCTGCTCTGCTCTAGTCCCTGGGCTCACATTTCTGCCTCTGGTCCCAGGAAGGAACTGGTTTTCTCACTCTCCTGCTAGGTCTTGTCTTTTACACCAAGCAGGTCTACATTAGGAAAGTAGGTTGGTTCAACTACATTGCTCAAGAGGGTAAAAATCCAAACTCCTGAGCAACTCATTAAACCAGCCTAACTCCTGGTGTAAAATGCACTAAGCTGACAGATGAATTCTCCCATCAACACTGTGGGCTATGGGAGAAGCTCTCCTGTCAGTGTGGATAATGTTTTCACTGAAGCGACCCCACTGCGTAGACCTGTCCTAGAGTGTAAGCTCTCCTGGGAGGGATTACTGTTTGCTGTAAGTTTATATGGTACCTAGCACGATGGGCCCCAAACTGGCTAGCCTCTCTATTAAATAAGCAGGCTCCTAATCCCATTCCTCAGCACTTGGCTAAACAGAAGAGAAGTTGGTAGTTAAAAAACCATCATGCATAAAGTCACAGGAGACATTTACAGACACTGCCTCCCCCGTTCACCCCAGCTAGGTTCCTGGATACTTCCTTTGGGGGCTGCATGTCCCAAGCAAACCATCACGATGGTTTCCACTGTCCCAGACAATGCACATACCACCATGATCTTCCAGAGCGACACAGAAGTGATGCACTCAGCAGACTCCAGGCCCACCTGCCACTGGATCTCCTACCAATTATCAGCACATTCAGCCAGCCCTTTTTCATTGCTGTTGCTGATTTTCCACTCCATTCCATCTCTGCCCCCACAGCTAATGCCATGGAAGCTCAAGGGCAGGACCAAGACAGAACCACCCCTTTCAACTCATGCCCTGTAGTTTTCGAGGGCCTGGGCACTCATAGCTGCTCCTGGCTTCTCTTCGTTGTCTTGAATGGGCACTGAGCTCCTTCCCCCACAGGAAGCCAGTCAAACCATTGTAAGGGAAGCTGAAAATGCAGAACTGGATGTAATGGGGTCTAGAGGCTTTGAACCCCTTTGATTCTGCAGTGACAGTCAGTCAAACATTCTGAGGCAAGGCCAACCAGCTGGGACGAGGCTTTTCAGGCTCAGCCAGGCCATGAAATTCTTTCAGCTTTTCTCACTTTCCCATGGTAACCAACTGCATGAGAAACACAGCCAGGATGGGGTTAATATGAGCACAACAAACAAAGCTGGTGACAGGAAAAGAGGTATTCTTGCCTCAGGACTTCAGGGAGTGCAGCTGAGATAATGAAACACAGACACTGGGAAGTGCTCTGAATACAACTGCTCTGAGGAGTGACTCACCTCCCCATTCTGCACTGGCTGGCTCCCCTCCTTGTCCCCAGTGGCTGCAGCTGGACTGAACACTGCACAGTAATGGAGTGGCAGAGCTCAGAACAGAGACCAGCCATGTGGCCAGAGGCAGAGCAGCCCTGTCCATGCTGGGAAGAGCAATGGGTAACAAACCGATCCAAAAAACAAGTCTTGGGACAAGCAGAGAAGGCGATTCCAGCCCCTGTGGGCTGTGCAGGAACACAAGGGGAGCACAGAAAGGGATTGTGGGAGCTAGAAATGAGACAAGAGTCTAAGTGGCGGAGACTGTCCCCACTGCAAGAGCAGGCTCTTGCTCCCCTAGAGGAGCCAGCATTAGCTCTGACACTGACATCAGAGTACGGATAAAAACTCAGCTCTCACCAAGCTGAACCTGTCTCATCCCATGGTCCAGTCTGCAATGGATCAGAAGGGAGACACATTCCTGCCCTCCACACAGAGCTGAGCAAAGATGAGACAGAGAGAGTGGAAGCTGCTGTAGTGCACACACCAAGGTGCTGGGAGGCTGAGGGTGTAGCAGGGAAGTCAACCAATAAGAGGGAACCAGACTGACAAGATGGAAGGAGCTGCTTTATCTGGCACACTGCAATGCTGCCAACTCATGATTTTTTTACTCATACGACTCATGGGTTCCTCCGAAAGCCCATGCTGGATTCAGGGGGTCCCAAGGCAATCTAAACCTTCATTTTTAAAAAAGGGTTTCTAGCCTTCCTGGCTACAAGAAAAAGCTTTAGAGCGTGACATCCCCCACCCCCAAAAGCTCCAATATTTTTTAAAATCTGCTTTTTGGAGCCTGACTACTGATGTGTGAATTGTTGGGGATGGTGCTCTGTGCTCTGCCCCCATGTGTGTAAATTACACCAGTTTACACTCATGCCAACTAACCAATACATGATTAGCACCACCATTCACATCCCCACAGACATTACCACATCGAGCCCCAAACTGCTTTGACTAGAACAACTTCAGCTCCTTGACAGAGACAAGACCAAACTCCCCGTTCCAGACACAAATTAGGGTTTTATTTTAAGCCACAGGCTGTCTGAAATGTAAACATACAGCTGAGGACCAAAAATCCAAGCACTGAGGCCTATGCACTAGCAACAAAACCGATCTGAATTCCCTATCTCCACATAAAGCAAAATGCAAATGCAGACCCAGGGGATCATGTGAACAGAGAAGGCTCATTACTAAAGGCTTGCTTACACTTACACTAAGCCTTGCTTAGTGAAGATGCTACCTACACAGCATGCCAGCCAATCATGGATACTCCACCTCCCCAAAAGGCAACAGCAGCTATGTCACTGCCATAAAACACTGTCTACACTTGGGTTTAGGTCAGTGGTGTGGAGTTCCAGATTCCTGAGTGAGGTAGTTATACTGACATAATTTGGTAAGACAGACCAAATCCAGGTCTGGATCCTATTATGTAGTATCTGTATTCCAGAACCACTGAATGGTTCCAGAGCATATCAGGACTCCACTGTTCTGGGCACTAAACGAGCACATAGTAAGAGACAGCCCCTGCCCTGGAGAGCTTCCAGTCTACATTCAGACCAGATAGAACAAGCTGGTTTAAGAAACAAGTGGAAAGAGTGTGTGCACATGCATGCGCATGCATGACTCCTAACTTTACCCCCTCCCCAGGATAAGAGACCCAGAAACATGTGGCTGCATGGAATGGCTTTGTCCATTTACACAGTTGAAGCTTGTGATAAATTAACCCACAGGAGATATTAGCAAGGTCAGAAATCCCTGTTGATAAGATCTAAACTGCTCTGACCCTTTTTCCCCAGAATCAAACCAAAGCTCCAAACTTTTTCTGACATGCAAACTATCTGGCTGCTGTTTTGTTTTCACTCTCTCTTGCTTCCTACTCACATCAGGCAGCTGAATAGGAAATGCTGAAATCCCAGGAGTGGCTCAGTCCAAATTAGGAAATACTGGAGATCTTCCAAGAAAGCCTGTGGTTTCCAGGCCGAAGAGCTGTGCACACATCTGGTCATTGGCATCACATTCTTATCTCCACAGAATGTGAGCCCCACCCTTCCCTGCCCAGGCCCAGAAATAAAGTACACAGCTGGGAACAGAAGGAAAGCACACCTGAAGGGCTGGTCACTGCTCCCTATACTGGGGGATATTCAGGAAGAAATAAATCTACCTACAGTATGTTCCATTGCCCAGGGCTGCCACATGCCCCAGGCGGTTGGGACACTAGGTTCTCCCAAGCACACATGCAGGGATTTCAATTTCAGATCATTCTAAATCCCCAGATTAGCAACTGTGTGAGAGTACCAGAGAAGCACTGTCCCTCTTGGAATGATGCCCTTTGTCTCTCATGCAGTCAGTGCCTCTGACCAGCACACAGCATGGAGGTTTCAGCTGCAAGTACTACAGTAAGAGTTAACAGTAACACATAATATGACACTGATGTCCGGCAGGGAATGGAGGGGGCCTGGTGCAAGATCTGCCAATGGTTCTCAACCTGTTTACCATTGTGGGCCACATCCAATGCCCTGAGGATGTCACATGGGCCACAGTTCTAGGCTGATTGAGCCCCAGGTGGAGAACCACTGCTAGTCCCTTCCTTCCTCTGCTCCATGCACTCTGGGCAGATGTAGATCTCTCCATAAATTGGGCCCTATTCTTGCCCAGCACATGCACACCTGAGCCAAGTCTCACCCAGTTGGCACAGCATTACCACTTCGCAGAAATCCCTGAATGCAGTCTAGTTACAGGGCTGGGCAGAGTATCTCTCCAATTCCCCCATTTGACGCGCTAAAGCCATGCTGACATGGGAGTTGCTGGAAACTCAGTTGTTATGGTGCATCAGCAGTCACAAAACAGTGCAAGACCTGGATGCCCGAGGCATTATAGTGACATTTCCATTCCCAAGGCAGAGCCACACACACCTCCTATAGAGTACGGGTACCACCAATGCTACCCACTAGTCAGCTCCAGACACCCATACAGACCCAGCCTGGTACAACAACAAGACTCAAATATGGCTACAAATAGCCATTTGTGGGGGCTCTGAGGTACTGTAAGCTGCGCCTGTCCCTTTCTATACAAAATGTCACAGAGGAATCTCAGCCAAAGCATCCAAGAAGGGCACAGTTGCCAACTCTTGCAATTTTATCGTGAGTCACATGATAGCTCATGTTTTTCCTTAAAGCTCCATCCAGCTCCGGCAGTCAAACAATTATGAGATCTCAGTTTTCATGTTAAAAAGAAAGTGTAAGTTTCCACCCCTCCTAGTTGTTGTAAAAACACTTGAAAATACAATTCCTGAAGACTTAAAAAAAACAAACCCAGAAGTCAAATAAAGAGACCCAAGTTTATTATTTTTCATGATTTTAAGGTACTCGATTTGGGGGTGAGGGGTTTACTCATCCTTGGTTGGCAATATTTGTGTAGTTAGTGAACTGAAGTGTGGGGCTTGGCTACATGGGGACACTTGGGACAGTTAAAATGAAGCTGTGACGTTAATGCTTGTTAACTCCTGTGTGGATGGTCTCATTCAGAAGTGGCCTTAGTTCACTGCAGCATTAGCCAGGGGTTGATTCACATTAACATCACGGATTCCAAAGGCAGAAGGGCCCGTTTTGATCTCTAGTCTGATCTCCTGTATAACACTGACCACAGAAGTTTCCCACAATAATTACAGGACCAGATCTTTTAGAAGATCCATTCAAGGATTCAAGCTTAATTGGCCTTAATTTTCCTGACAGTCCTGCATAGACAAGCCTGGGAGTTATTCACTCTCTAGGACATCCATTAAGGTGCCAGAGATGCACTGGGCTCAATTGGATACTCCTTAATCTGGACATTCCCTTACATCTATGTCCAATGCAGCATCCAGCTAGGGTTAAAAACGCCACCCTCCTTGTTCATGGCAGAGATGCCATCACACGCACAATCCCCAGCCCATCTGACACCCAGATGGCACCACAACAGCCTACTACAGAACCAGGCAGTGGACATAACACTCATTGCACACTGTCCACCTCAAAAAAAAAAAAAAAAAAAGACCCCAGACACAAACTCCTAGTAGCATCACACAGGATGAGACTGGATGTTTCTGTGGTATCCTGCACCAGATACAGTCCCAACTCCTGACTGACTTCACCTGAGCCAGACACTCCTGGTGTTCGGGCTCCCAAGGGCATAACCAGAAAGCTTGCTTCTTAGTTTCCAGATGAGTGAAACATCCTGCTTGCCTTGGATTGGATTTCTGGAATTACCACCTCAATGTTCTGCTTTGCAGAGACTTGGTGCCTGGGCCTCCCTGATGTCCTGGCTTGGAGAATTCCCACTCTGTGCAAGCAAGGCAGAGGGCACATCTCCCCTAGTCTACGGCCTGCTGTTCGCCTAGGCCTTGGGCTCTCCCTTACACCAACAGCCCTGCCTGCCATACCCAGCCAGGAAGACTGCTCTTGGGAAAAGAAAGTCTGCCCCTTTTCCAGAAGCTGCCCCATCTCTGAACATGGGACCCAGGGAATCCCACGTCTCAGCGGTCTAAGGCCTCCCTCTCAAGCCGGGGGAAAGAGGAGGAAATCCCAGGGGCTGGTTGACTAAGTCCATTGCATGTGGCAGGGCCTAGTCATGTGGGGAGATACAAAAATAGCTCAATCTCCTTTCTCATTTCCCTTTTCTCTGCATCCCAAGCGCAGCCTCCCTGCTCTGCTCTGTGAGCACCGCGCGAGGTGCCCGGGCTCTGCACCCGGGGACGGCGGGGGCGGGGGACAGCAGATCACTTACTTTGGCTGGAGGAGCCGCTCCCTTGGGCCACGCTCACACTCGCTTCTCCGCCTTTAATTCCATCTGGGGAGAAAACAGAATCCGACTCGTAAATGGTGTTGAGCATCGGATGTAGCCCTGGCATGGAGCCTGCTGCCGGAGCCCCGGGCCGGGGAGGGTCAGCGGGGCAACTCAGCCATCACAGCCCAGGCAGCGGACGCTCAGCGCTGGGCTCGGCAACTCTCGCATCCAGGCAGCTGCTTCCTGCCGGCGGCTCCTTCAGCTGGAGGAGGGGCAGGGCGAAGGGGCTTCCCTGGGTGCCATGATCTCAGCCCCGCGGCAGCTCTCAGGGACCAGCGAGAAAGCGAACACCGCCCATCCCCGTGCGCTCCGCGCCTGCCCGCTCCGCGCCGGGCTTTCCGCGGCCGATCCACCTGCGGCGGCCTCGCCCCAGCCCGGGCCAGGCGCAGAAATAGCTCGGGGTGGGGCTCGCCCCGAAATAGCCCGAGCGCAGAAGCCGGGCTCCGAGAGGGCAGGGAGGAGGGAAAAAAAAAGTTGCATTGTTTGCGAAGGGCGCTCGCGATTGGCCGGGCCGCAGCCAATGGCGAGCGAGCCAGGAAAGTTCGCTGTGGAAGCTCTAGCTCCATCCGCAGAGCGAGCCCAGAGCCCCGCCGGGCAGGTGGGAGCCCGCTAGGTTCGCTCCCAGCACCTGCACGGCCGGGGCTCCGGCTCCCTGAAAGAGCCTCGCTCTCCTCACCCTCATTGTACAAGGTAGGCTCTGGTGGTGCAACACCCTCCGGGGATCTGCGGGGCCAGATACATCTGGAGTCACTCGACGACCTGGGCAGCTCCGAGGCTGGCCCTCTTCCAGCGGCAGCCGCCCTGGAGTGTCATTTCGGGGGCGCCCATCAGGCCCCCTCCCAACGTGGATGCCAGGCTTGTATAATTTGGGTTGTGCCCAGAACAGGTCCAAGCAGAGCTGTTCCATCCATGGGACAGGCCACGGCAACCATCCTGGGCCCCGTGATTTGGGGGGGGGGGCACTTCAGGGGGACACAGGGTCCAGGGCAGCCTGGGGGGATAGCAGGGGCCAGGTGCTGGCAGCAGTGAGCAACCTGGCCCCAGCTCACTCCACACCAGTTTTGCTCGGAGGAAGGAGCAGAAACCAGAAAGAGGCAGGGTGGGGCTTGGGGCAAGAGGCAGGAAGAGAGGGAACAGGGGTTCACTGCTTCTGTTGCCAGGCCCTCTGCTAATCCCCCAGGCTGTCCTGGATCCCACATCCCCCAAAGTGAGGGGGCCCCAAAACGCAGGGCCTGAAATGGTTGTCCTGGTCCATCCAATGAACTTTGAAAGCCCAGACATTGGTAGAGACAGGCTCAAATTCCTGAATACTGGTGGAGCATGGGCATCACAGGCCCATATAACATGCCACCTATGCTCCCACAGTGCCAGCGGGACACCCACAACAGAATAGCAATGGCAAGTCAGGATCCAGCTCTGAGCAGTCAGCTGTGCTTCCCAGGACTCACAAGTCCCACAGTATCTGGTGTTTTCTAAAAGCCTCAACTTCTGGAGTAGGGTGATTACCTGACCTCTCTGCCCTGCTGCTTTGGGCCAGTGTGAAGTAACTATCTATCTTTTTGACTGCTTAGGGAAGTTTGAAAACATGACCCCTGAAAGGTTCAACCTCTAGAAGGCAAATAAAATAACTTGAGATTTATTTTTCATCCAATCATGAATTGCCCGGGGGGGGAGGGGGGAGGGAGGGGCAATGCACAGTTTGTGAATTCTTGGGACCACAGGACTGAATTAATACTGCCAGAGAGAAAACTGGCAGATTAGTAATCTATTTTCCAGACACTGCAAAGAGTGGGCCACTGAGATACCAGCCCCAGCTCCTCCCAGAGCACCAGTTGCAGGAGCTGGAGAGATCTGGGTAGGGCTATCAGAAGGCACTGTTGTTTATTCCCAAAGTCAGCCCTCCCCCCCATCAGTAAGAGGGTAACCCCTCTGAATTGTCTTCTCTGAACTATTATTACTATAGAGCATGAACAGGTAGTCTAGTGCAACAGAAATGTAAAGAGACAGGCTTTGTGCTAGAAAGAATCTCTCAGACCAGACACATTTCATAGCACATGTGCACACGCATATGTCCCATACATGCCAAGTGATGGTAAGTGCTCACTGAGCTGCATGAATTTTGCAAGAATCATGCTTTAAAAACTTTGCAGGCAAGATCTAAGGGAGTCAGCATGGAGATGAAGGAAGGGGTAGCTCAAGAGAAGGTTTTGGAGGGTTTTGGAGAGGGCGTGTTTCAATGCAGGCAAGCACAGATGGAGGGATGGCTGAGATAGGGTTGGCAGCCAGTAGCAAGGGATGGGCCAACTGGGCTGAGAAAGATAAAAAATATTCAAAGCATCATGTCAAATGAACTGAAATGAACCCAAAATCATTTCCAGGGACAAATATTTGATATTTTCCACAAACTTGCTACCTCTGCACATACCCTGGTTTCTTCTAGAAGTAGGAGCTGTTATCCTGAGAGAAACTATTTTAGAATTTTCTCTAACACCTTTCACCAGAACTTGAACTTCCAAAAAGTCAAACATATTTGTATGAGCTTCAAACTACAGTGGATGTTTCCCACGCACTCTGCACCTTTACACTTAGGAATTCTGCAGTCACATTTTGTTCACAATCTGTAGCAAAGGAGATGCACAGATTGTTCTTTATGTTGTTTTCCTTAGTCTAAAATAAGGAAGATGAAAGGACATTTGGCTCATTGTGTGAAGAATCAGACACACTGTAAACTAAATCTCCAAATCTTTGGAAGCTCCTCCACTGCCAGTTGTAATATTCTGTTTTAATCTAATTGAATTAATAAACATGTGTGACCACTAAACAGGCTCTGACTGGTCATTAGAAATGTGACTCCCCCTTAGGAATGTGACCTATAGTCTGCATCATCTCAGGCTTCTTCCTTCTGCTTCCCAGACGGGAGTTAAGAAAATCAGCCATGGGACACTTTTTGAACATAGCAATTCTTACTTGGTGGAAAGCAGGCAGGTCTGGGGTTCCATCCCCTATGTGCCCACGGCCACATTTCCACATTTCTGGCACTCAGTTCACAGCACAAAACCACCACTATGGCTGGCACTAATTGGCTCACATGTTGTCAGTCTGACTAGAGCAGTATGGTTTCCCGCTGGCTTTTTTTTATTTTGGTCAACAATTTTTCCCTGGAGGTGGGGTTTGGTTTTGTTTGTTTGTTTGTTTTGCTTGACAAATCGACAAATTTTCCCTCTGGCTGTAAGGCTTCCTCAAAATTCTTCTGAGTTTAAAAGGGTTCCGTGGCCCAATAAAATTGGGAAACACTGGACTAGAGAGACCAAGCTCTGAAGGGAAGCATGAAGATGGGATCACAGAGATGCCTCTCATATTCAGGATTGACTGGGAGCATTGCACAGGGGGAGTTTCTGCTGCCACTGCCCATGCTGTACTTGCTGCATGAATACAGAGGACAGAAGTGCCATTGCAGGGGTGGGGCAGCAGACAAATTTGTTCACCAGGGGCCTGATTCATAGATTCTAAAGAAAGAAGGAACCACAGTGACTGTCAGATCTGACCTCCAATCAGAGCTGGTCTTACGGGCGGGCGAGCCGGGCGGTCGCCTGGGGCTGCCATTTTCAAGGGGGCCGCCGACAGAGCCGGTGATAGGGGCGGGCTATGACTGCATTTCAGCCCATCCTCCTGAATCCTCCCCCCAGGTTTCCCTGGTTACTCCCTGACCCTTTTTTTTTCCTTCGCTTGACAAATTTTTCCAATTGGTTAGGACCGGCCCTGCCTCCCATATTGTACACGCCAAAGAACTTCCCCAATATCAAGCAGATCTATTAAAAAAAGTCCAATCTTGATGCTGCTTCTGCTCCCAGAGTAGTCAGTAGAGAATTTGTCGTTCCTGGGAGAAGGACTGAGTCCTAAAATTCTCACTAGCACAAGCAGTTGTCCATACTTCCGATGTTTGACAAAATTCCAGCATGTGCATGGCTGCAGCATTCTTTTCAAGCGATAATGTGGAACTTATTAACCAGATTGCACGTGTCTTTGCATGTATGAGGCTTTTACAGCTTGTCATAAATCCCAGAGCCAGGGTAAGGGGAAAGAGTGTAGGAAATCTCAGGGTAAGGTTGGTTAGATTCATGAACTTAAGAAAAAGGCCTGTTGCAGCAGTGCTTGCCAGCTATTTACCTTGTTTCCCAAACCTGCCTCCGTGAAGGATTCAGCTCACGTTAAAACAGTGCAGTGACACGCTTCCTAGAGAGAGTTCAGCCTGGCTATTGAATCACAGGCTGTGTTTAAAGATAAAACTTGTGAATTGCAGTTTTGCTGCTAATTTTAAAGCTGCTGGCATTTCAAGTGATTCTCATCCATTGCCCGTTCCTCTAGTCACCACAGGCCATCCAAAAGCTCAAATGTCAGGAGCAATGTGGAAAAAAATGTGTCCTTTGAGACCTGAGCCAGACCCCTATGAATCTGTGGTGAAGAGGTCTGATTCATTTTCAGGAGCCTTTGTATTTAGGGCCCTCAGTCAGCAGAGACACTTAGGGTACATCTAGACTACATGGCTTCGTCGCCGGAGCCATGTAGATTAGGTTTGTAGACATAGGAAAATGAAGCATTTAAATTAAAATGGCTGCCGCGCTGTGCCGATCAGCTGTTTGTCGGCACAGTGTGGGAGTCTGGACGCTCCGCGGTCGACATCAAAAGCCTTTGTCGACCGCCCCGTTATGCCTCCTGGGATGAGGTTTACCGGGGCGGTCGACAAAGGCTTTTGATGTCGACCGCGGAGCATCCAGACTCCCACGCTGTGCCGACAAACAGCTGATCGGCACAGCACAGCAGCCATTTTAATTTAAATGAAGCGGCGATTATTTAAATCGCCGCTTCATTTTCCTATGTCTACAAACCTAATCTACATGGCTCTGTCGACGGAGCCATGTAGTCTAGACGTACCCTTAGTTTTCAAGGCTCCGCCAGAGACGCTGGAACAATTTGTACAGTGGGGGGGGGGGGGGTGAGAGCCATTGAAGCAAACTGTAAACCCTGGATATAATGGAAAACACTTCAAGGCAAGGGTGCTACAGCACCTTTGCACCCCTAGTTCCTGTGGGCTTTATCTTCTCTGCTAAGATCATTTACTCCACTCCTGCACCCCTGAACTCCCACTGACTTCAGTGATGCAGGATTAGAACTTCTGATGGGGAGAGAGCTACACACAATGAAAAGATTAGATTGGCATTGGCACATCGCAGCCACTTCCTGCATACAGTCCCCAGGACTCCGTTACTACCAGTGACACTTCATTTCCAATGCTCACATAATTGATATTTGATATCCCCTGCTTGGAAGCCAAGGGAAGCTCCTGACTGAGACACAAAGCAGGATGGAGCCATACAATTAGCACAACCAGCTTCACCTATTTATATTAAGCTCCTAAGTGTATTGTTTCTATAAATATAATAGTGCTAATACATTACATCCAGGTTGCCATGAACCTCTTTAAAGATTCTGGGTTTCAGGGTTACCATGCCAATCACCTTGAAAAGGGAAGGGAAGGAGATGCAGCATAAAAAGTCGCAGCCACATACAATAACAAGCTGGACCAGAGGAGCCCATTTGAATTCTGTTCTTTGCCATATCTCAAGATACCAGAGAAAGAGAAACAAAAGGGAATTAAAATCCAACAAAACTGGAGCAAACAAGTTTTTACACATTGTATAATTAACAAGCGGAACTCACATATGATATTATTGGGTCAAAATAGTTTAGCATAAACACAAAAAAGGATTAGATGCCTGGAAAAAAAGGACGTATCATTCTATTCTCCCAGTCTTTTAATGCTTAGCTGCAGACATCTTTGGCTGGAACTATGGCACTGATCTGCACCAGTGTCCTTATCCAGTCCGTTTTTACTTCCAGTCAGTGACTGTCAGGCACGCAATTCCAGGTGTGGGAAGCAACCCTTTAAAAAAAGATGAGGCCTGTCTCACTCCTCAGGGATGTGCACCAGTAAAAGTGATTTGCACATGTGCCGTGAGCTTGGTGTGCCTGGTTGGCAGTGCTGTGTGTTGACTCACTGAATTCAAATTGCTGCCACTTGAGAGCATCTTTGAATCCAAGCAGGAACACAGACAGTAATTTCCACACCTGCACAGCGTGGTCGTTCTGAGAACGTGCGGCATGCACGTGATGGCATCTGCCTGGCAGCAGGGAAGCTTTGCCCAAAGTGCAGGCAAAGTGACACATGCCAGCGTCAGTGTTTGAAAGTGCTCTAAACATCCACATAGACAGGGAAATTGTGTTGAGTAGTGAGTGATATGTGCCCCCGCAGCAGGGTACACTGATTGTGATGCAAAGTTAGGGTCATTTAGTCAAGGGATTTTTGAAAGTGCAGCTCCCCTCAAAAATTAGCTGCTGAAATCACACTTGAGACCCCCCTCCAATCTGACATCATGTAGGTATTTACAGAGTATGATCAAGTCTCCTCTTAACCTCCTCTTTCTAAAGCTAAATAGACTGAGCTCCTTGAAGCTTGGCCTACACTAAAAGTTAGGTTGACCTAGCTATGTTGCTTAGAGGTGTGAAAAATCCACATCCCTGACCAGTGCAATTAAGCTAACCTAACCCCAGTGTAGACTTGGAAGAATTCTTCTATCTGCCTAGCTGCCACTTGTCAAGGGGGTGGATTACCTATACTTACAGGAGAACCCAGCCCATTGGTGTAGGTAGTGTCTATATCAGGGCTACTCATGTGGCCTGCGGCCTGTTTGTTTGCACCCCATGGTGCAGTTTGGGTTTACTGTGTGGTTTGGGTTGATATGTGTTTGAGTAGTTAAATTCCTGGACTGTTGTGAAGGCAAAACAAAAAAGTAGTCAATATAATGGTCTTCTGTTGATATGCATTTTAGTAGTTAAATTCTTGGATTGTCATTGGTCATTAAAAGCGCTGTCATATGGGTGGAAATTGGGTAAATAGTGTATTTTATTAATATCAGCAGAACTGACTTAAATGGGGCCCATGAGTTGTGTAGTCTTGCCTTAATCTTTGTATTCATGCCCGTCAGTGTGAAATAAGCTATTTGTATATATTTGCATATATATTTGCATGTACATGCAACCACACTTAAGTTGCAGCCCTCGGCACGTGCTGTGGGTATCAGTGTGGCCCGCGGGCTTCCAAAGTTGAGTAGCTCTGGTCTATACTGAAGTGCAAGAGTGGCGCAGCTACAGTGTTGCAGCCAAGGAGCATTTCAAATGTAGACAAACCCTGAATCTATCATTATAAGGCATAATATTGTCTCATCCTTTAATAATTCTTGTACCTCTTCACTGACCTCTCTCCAATATAGCAACAGCCTTCTTGAACTGAGGACACCAGAACTAGACACAGGATTCTAGCCATGACAACCTCCCAAGTCCTATTGAAGATTCCCCTGCTTATGCATCCAAAGACCATATTAGCCCGTTTGGGCACAGCGTTGCTCACACCATCACAGGTCCATTCATTTGCACATCTACCAATGTAATATACACCATCATGTGCCAGCAACGCCTCTCTGCTATATACATCAGCCCAACTGGACAGTCCCTGCGTAAAAGAATAAATGGACACAAATCAAATATCAGGAATGGTAATATACAAAAACCTGTAGGAGAACACTTCAATCTCCCTGGACACACAGTCGCAGATTTAAAGGTGGCCGTCCTGCAACAAAAAAACTTCAAGAACAGACTTCAAAGAGAAACTGCTGAGCTACAGTTCATCTACAAATTTGACACCATCATTTTAGGATTAAACAAAGACTATGAATGGTTAGCCAACTACAAAGGCAGTTTCTCTTCTCTTGGTGTTCACACCTCCACATCAGCTGCTAGAAGTGGGCCTCATCCTCCCTGACTGAATTGACCTCGTTATCTCTAGCCTTACTCTTGATTGGTACTCTTTTCTTACGCCTGTATATTATACCTGCCTCTGGAACTTCCACTACATGCATCTGACAAAGTGGGTCTTTGCCCATGAAAGCTTATGCTCCAATAAATCTGTTAGTCTATAAGGTGCCACAGGACTCCTCGTCGCTTTTGCAGTGTTGCTCATGTTCAGCTCATTATCCAGTAGGACTCCCAAGTCTTTTTCAGACTCACCACTTCCCAGGATAGAATCCCTGAGGGTATGTCTACACGACCACCCTAGTTCGAACTAGGGTGGTTAATGTAGGCATTCGAAGTTGCAAATGAAGCCCGGGATTTAAATATCCCAGGCTTCATTTGCATCTTGCCGGGCGGGCACCATTTTTAAATCCCCTTTGGTCGAACTCCGTGCCCGCGGCTACACGCAGCACGGAGTAGGTAGTTCGAATTAGGATCTCTAATTCGAACTACCGTTACTCCTCGTGAAACATACCCTCATTCAGTAAGGAGGGCCAAAAGTCTTTGTTCCTAAACATTTGCAGATTGCTATAAATATATCTTGATCTTAGTAAGGCTTTTCATACTGTCTTGCATGACCTTCCCAAACAAACTAGGGTAATACAACCTAGATGGAGCTATTATAAGGTGGGTGCAGAACTGGCTGGAAAAACATCCAAATAGTTATCAGTGATTCTCAGTGAAGCTGGAAGGGCATATTAAAATGGGATCCCACAGGGATCAGTTTAGGGCCAGTTCTGTTTGATATTTTCATCAGCGATTTAGATAATAGCATGGAGATACACTTATCAAGTTTACAGACGATTCCACGCTGGGAGGGGTTGCAAGAGCTTTGGAGGATAGGATTAAAATTCAAAATGATTTGGAGAAATGGACTGAAGTAAATAGGATGAAAGTCAATAAGGACAAATGTGAGGTACTCCACTTAGGAAAAAAACAGTTGCACAAATAGAAAATGGGAAATGATGGTTTTGAAAAGAATCCTACAGAAAGGGATCTGGGGACCATAGGGAATCTCAGCTAAATATGAGTCCGTGTAACACTGTTGCATAAAAGCAAACACTATTTGGGATGTATTAGCAAGGCAAGAGTGCTGTAAGCAAGATACAAGTTATTCTTCTGCTCTACTCTGCACTGATTAGTCCTTAGCTGGAGCATTGTGTCCAGTTCTGAGTGCCATTTTTCAGGAAAGATGTGAACAAACTGGAGACAGTCCAGGGAAAAACAACAAAAATTAAAAGGGAAGATTGAAACAACTGGGTTTGTTTAGTGTGGAGAAGTGAAGATGGAGGGGGGACACAATAACAGCTTTCAAGTACAGGTTGAACCTCTCTTGTCTGGCACCCTTGGGACCAGACTGGTTCCGAAACGACATTTTTCTGGACCATGGGATGTCAGTGTTTTCTAGCAGCATTACCTACACTTCCACTGCTTACTGTGCTTTTAGAGGACATTTAGGGGTAAATTAGAGCTAAATAACAGCACAGAAAACGGAGAACCAGGACTGGTGACTGTAAACAAACTTTATGGGGTCATGAGAAACTTGGCCACACCCATGAAAAGTGGACATCTGGCTAACTAAAATCATTCTGGACATCGGATGTTTCTGGATAAGAGAGTTCTGGACAAGAGAGGTTCAACCTGTGCATAAAAGATTGTTACAAAAATTGTTCTCTTTAACCTTTGAGGATAGGACAAGACGCGCAGGAGGGGGTGTACATTGCAACAAGGGCAGCTTAGGTTGGACATAAGGAAAAACTTCATAAATGTCAATTGAATCTTGGAATAAATTCCCTTGGTAAATTGTGGAATCTCCATCACTGGAGATTTAAGAGCAGGTTAGACCGATACCTGTCAGGGATGATCAGATGGTGCTTGGTCCTGCTGTGAGTGCTGGGGACTGGATTAGAGGACCTCTTGAGGTCCCTTCAAGATCTATGATTCTGTGCAATGTTCAGGGGCAGAATTAAGCAAAATACTAAAACCGCAACCTTCATAAGCTGTCTGTCACTAGACTGCCCCTGAGCTCAGCTAGTCAATAGTACCAACCAGTTTAGAAATGTTTCTAAAGCTTTAGCCCTTTGGGGATGGTGTGAGCAGTGTGTGCGACTTCGAGGAATGTCAGCATCTTACAACTGTAAACCATGTGCCTTCTGGCTGAGTCTCACTTTCAGAAAGTCATGTGGGCAGGATGTGTCTGGCATATCAAGCCTGCTATGGTGGTGCGGAGATGGGCTGAAATTAGAGGGAAGAGTGAGCCCTCTGAAAGTGACAGCAGAATCCTGGCCATGATGAATCACTTCCGTTCTGGAGAAGCCTGCCGGCTAGCAATGGGCACAATAGGCTGTGCTGGGAGCCGGGATAAGCACGGTTGGTGCATGCACCAGTGCACAGTGTGGATGCCGGAGAGGGAAGCTGAGAACAGACTAATCCAGTGCATGCCTCAGCATAACTACATCACTGAGGGGTGTGAAAAATCCAACCTAAGCCCCAGTTTAGACAGTGCTGTGTCAATGAACAGTTACCCCGTCTCTGGAGGTGGATTCAAGCTCTCCTGTTGGTGATGGGAAAAACTCTCCTGTTGGTGATGTAGCATCTTCACTAAGGCCAGAACTACACTAGACCTGGAAGGTCGGCTTAAAGAACACAACTCCAGCTACATAGAATACATAGCTGGAGTCGGCTTACCTTAAGCCAACCTTGGCAGCATCCACGCAGTGAGAAGCTGACAGGAGCAAACACTCCCATAAGATTCCCTTGCTCATCGCGCGACTGTGAGGAGCACGGGCACTAGTCGGAGCTGCCATCAGTATTTGATTTATGGGTCTTATCTAGACCTGCTAAATCAAACACCAGAAGGTCGACTTCTGGCGCGATGAGTGAAGACATGCCCTAAGAAGACACCTACACTAGCGGGTGTACAGCAGTACCAATGCGGCTGTGCTGCTATAAGCGTTTGTGATTCCCCTCTATGCCAACAGGAGAGCACTCTTACAAGGACAAACCACCTCGAAGAGTGGCAGTAGCTATGGCAGCAGGACAGTGTCCCCCCCTCCATAATGCTGTACACCCAAAGGGTAATGCTAGTGCTAGGCCCTCCAAAATCATGAGATGAAAACCTCATAAATGGTCACTGGTTTTAGTTGCCTCCAGGTCTCTGAGCATTTTCAGTTCATTCAGGCTACTGTTCAAGGGTTCCTCTCAACCACAAAGACTAAAAATTACACTGTTTGAAAAGGAAAGTTGAAATTCTCATATATCCCTGAGCCAAATTCTCATATATCCCAAGTGCTGCAGCGGTGAGAGGAAGAACCAATATTGCAAGATCTGCCATAAACTCATGAGTGCTCGTAACACTACTCAAGAGAATGCTAGAGCTGAGTGAAGCAGACATCTGTTCTCCTTGTAGAATGGCAGCATCTGGAGGGATAGTTGCAGCCGGTGCTTTTTTTGTGATGGTACTGCCCAGTATGCAGTACCGGCACCTCCAGTCAGAGCTTACCTGGAAAGAACAGAGAGTACCAGCACCTCTGTAATGAAAATGGTCGACAGTCGGCTGGGTCTTAAAGAGTACTGGCACCTTTTTTTTTTTTAAATAAAAAAAGCACTGGTTGCAGCCATTCAAATGTTTTACAACATTTTCATACAATCTTAGATTTCAGAACAAAGAGGGCCCATTGGGTTCCTCTACAATATGGACTTCCTGCCTAACACAGCACAGAAGGCCATGGGCGGTCAGTAATGGAGGCAAGGGAAGGCACAGCCTTCTCCAAACTGCCTACATGACTGACCGCCTAAGACTGGGGCTGCCGCCAGGGAAGACTGGAACTGCGGCACAGCAGCCTGGCTCTCCCCGACCCCCAGGGAAGGCTGGAGCTGCAGTGCAGCAGTCCGGCTCTTCCCAGCCCCCGCAGAAGGCAGTCCAGCACAGCAGCCAAAGATATGTTCAATCATAAAGGCCATAAATTACTTAAAAATAACTAAAACTGAGATTCTAATGTAAACCCACAAATTTGGGAGCTGGGAATTTACAAAAAATACCCCAAATATCATGAAAGCAGTAATGAAATTGTGAGAGTTGGCACCACTGTTTTACTATATAATCTGGATTTTCTTGTTGTCTGTATCAGTGTCCAATGCTTTTTACAATCCTGCCAACCCCTTGGCCTCAGTGATACCTTATGTCAGTGAGTTCCATGGACAAATTGTGTACAGTTGAAGTATTTTCTTAGATTCCTTTTCTATTTACTAACTTTAAATTCCATTGAATTTCCCCCCTGTACTTGTGTTATGTGATCAGAACTGCACACAGTGTCCAGGTGCAGGCTTCCTGCTGATTTATACAGAGATAATATGACGTTCCCTGAATTATTCTCTGTCCTGTGCCTTATGCACCCTAAAATCTTGTTTGCTTTTCTGACCACAGCTGCACACTGACGAGCGTTCTCCATGGAGCTGTCTACATGGATGGCCAGATCTCCGAGCTGATTGCTACAGCTAGTTTAGAACCCAGTCTGATGTGTGAATAGTTCAAATTATTCCCTCCCTGGACCATTGTACATTACTTTGCATTTGTCAACATTGGCTTCCATCTCTCTGCTGAAAACTACGTTTCTCCATGCACACAATCTCCCAGCCTGCTTTTGTGATTTCCCCTAATTGCCTGTTTCGCTCCCTGTACTTCTTTATTCATGCCACACTTTCTCCTATTAGGGCCACAGATAACTAAAGAGTGGCCATCCTACTTGAGAAGCTTCAGAGGGGTAGCCAAGTCAGTCTGTAACAGGAAAAACATTAAAAAAAATAGACTAGTAGCACCTTAAAGACTAACAAAACATGTATATGGGTATGTCTACACTACCACCTTAGTTCGAACTAGGGTGGTTAATGTAGGCATTCGAAGTTGCAAATGAAGCCCGGGATTTAAATATCCCGGGCTTCATTTGCATCTTGCCGGGCGGGCGCCATTTTTAAATCCCCTTAGGTCGAACTCCATGCCCGCAGCTACACGCGGCACAGAGTAGGTAGTTCGAATTAGGATCTCTAATTCGAACTACCGTTACTCCTCGTGGAACGAGGAATGATGGTTTCAATAAAAACACCGGGCACACTTGACATTACATCACAATCTACATTACATCTTATTTAGAAAATACCGGACATTTCTATTTTCTCATTTCTATTTTCTCAACTGGTTTCCCCAACAGAAAGCTCAAATACTGGACTGTCCAGTTCAAAACCGGACACCTGGCAACCCTACTTGGAGTTTCCTGAAGTCAATTAGTGTCTGTATGGATGCAGTGATCCATAATAGCAGCTCCCAATACAAGCCTGGGACCATGAATATAAAATAAATAAATACACTGAGAGAGCATGGTAGCAGGACTACAAGAGTGCATCTAGACAGTGGCACTATCTTGGGATAATTCCGGCATCCCAAAATAGTGTTTTCCACATCTTGACAGCACGCCCGTTATTTTGAAATAGCAGGCGCACAATTCCGACATCCCTGTAAACTTTGTTCCACAAGGATTAAGGAATGTTTCAGAATAGCGCTCTAATTCGAAATTTGGCGCTGTGTAAGCTATTTTGAAATTAACTCGAAATAAGCTACACAATTTGCATAGCTCAAATTGTGTAGCCTATTTTGAGTTAGGAGTGCAGTATAGATACACCACAAAAGAATAAAAATCTCTCCTAGCATGTAACCAAAACTTCTTTCTAGATTTCCCTATGGAGTGCATAGTGAACAATCCCGATTGACATTTATTTAGGCTATGGCTTCTAGACTGCAGGCTTCTTTCAGAAGAAGCTTTTCCAGAAAAGATCTTCCAGAAAAACTTCTTTCGAAAGAGAACGTCCACACAGCAAAAGTATATTGAAAAAGTGATCTGCTTTTTTGAAAGATAGCGTCCACATTGATTGGACACTATCTCACATTGAAGTTATGATTACTCTGGATGGAATGGCCACCAGGGCACCTGTGCTTTTTCCTGGAGGCCTCTTCTTTCGAAAAAAAAAAACCCTCTTCCCTGTCCACACATGCCTTTTTCCAAAAGAGCTCTTGCAGAAAAAGGCTTCTTCCTTGTAGAAAGAGGTTTACCATTGTCTGAAAAAACCCTGCATTCTTCAGAGTTTCTGTCGAAAGAATGCAATTGCAGTGTGGACGTAAGTGTAGTTTTTCCGGAAAAACAGCCGTTTTTCCAGAAAAACTCTACAGTGTAGACATATCCTTAGAGAGGCTCCTCTTTACATTTAAACAGCTGCATTTCCAGGAAACCCAAGCCAGGGGGTTTCTCTAGCTGCTTAAACACACTTCTCCTTTCCTCAGAAGAAAACATGTAAGGCAGAGAACAAAGCCCTGTCCCAGAGTGCACTTGGCCCATATTGCCTTTCACCCTCCGCTGCTGCAATAACCTCCATTCCTACTTGCGGCAAGACTGTCAACAAGTCTAATTGCTTCAGCTTTGTGGATGGTTATCCTGGGAGTTCCTTATAATACCAGGGCAAAACATGGGAAGCTGCATATGCATGCGTACACATGTGCGCACAGTACAGTGAGAAGGCAGTGAGAGGTGAAATTGCAGCACATGTAGATGTAAAACCTTCTCTAGCTTTGACTGAGATAGCACCTTAAAAATGGCAGTGTAGTCTGGGCAGTAGGGGCAGTGAGATGAATTGGCTGCTCTTGTACAATCCTCTCCAGGCCCCTGAGTTGGTCCTGCAGCAGCTGGCCCCAGCCGCTGCCTGTGACACTACAGCGTCGTTACTATTTTTAGTGAGCTGGCTCTGTCAACATATGTCTGTGTGCTGCAATCACGTGACCTGTAAACACACCAACATATGCACACATGAATATGACTGCACACCCCATTTACCACAGTGGTTCCCAACCCTTTTGATACCAGGGACCGGCAAACCTATTCACAAACTTTTGGTAGACTGGCAACATTTGCATATTCATTATCCAAAATAATGAATATACAAATATGCAAATAAAACGTTGCAAGTCCGCCAAAAGCCTTGGCTTCCAGAGTGCCCCAGTGTCAGCCCTAAACCCTAGAACCCCCCCCCCAACCCTCCACTACCCCCCCCCAACCCTCCACTACCCCCCAGCACCAGCCACTAACCCCAGAGTTCCCTACACCCAACCCCCAAGAACCTCCCCACGGTGCCAGCTCCCAGTCCCCAATATTAGCCCCATCCCCAGAGTTCCCAAGTGCCTGCCCTGCCCCCATAGCCTCCCCACTATTAGCCCTGCTCCCCGAGCACCCTCAGTGCCAGCCTCCCACCTCTTAGGGCCCCCAGACTCCCCTAGCACTAGACGCACCTCCAGAGCCCCTAGTGCCTGCCTTACCCCCTTCTCCTAGCCCTGCGCTGCCTGCCAGCTGAGCGCTGCTGCCCGGGTCGCAGCTGCTCTAAGGCTGCTGTGCTGGGCTCCACATGGCCCTCCCACCACACACAAAGCTCTCTTCCGTGGCTGGGAAGAGACCCCACCTCCACCCTGCCAGGCCTGGTGACAGCCCAGCCCCTGACACATGCACGGGATTGGCGGTGTCTGCGGCACACATGATTGGGGCAGGTGCACATTTCTGGTGGCTCGAGAGTTCCTCCCCAGGCCGTTAACAGTCAGGGTCTAGAGGCACAGGGTCACTCAGCCCAGGCACGTCTCGAGCTCATGGCCCCCATCCAACAACCAGGAGGTACTAGCCCCCCTGACACCCACTGGTTTGAGTCAGGGAGCCCGGCTCCCCCACACAACTCTGACTGGGGCTGCCAGCTGCAGCACCCCCGGGACTTTGGGAAGCAGCCAGACGCATGGAGCAGGCTGGAGCCGGCAGGGGAGACCCTGCAGGGGAAGCCAGGCCCTGCCAGAAAAGGGGTGGATATCACAGACACCCAGCTTGGCTCCCTGGAGCCTCTACCCTGATCCTCCTCAATAAAGATCGGGGTGCTCATGGCCATGAAGGCTCCACTCCCTGGTCCCAAACACACCGCAATGTAAAGGACACTGGGCAGCTGCCCATCACGCAGTTCTGCCGCATGGCTGCCACCAGAGCTGGAAACAGGGCCATGGTGAGGCTGCCCCAGCAGGGACAGCCTCACTGCGGCCTGGCTCCAGTCATAGCATACTGGGGCAGTCCGCAACGCCACTTGCCATGGGAGGGTGGGAGGAGAATTTTTAGTGCACGCGCAGGTGCACTCCTTATAGGGAACGGAGCTCCCCAATGGGCGGGGCTCATTAGCAGCTGGGTGCGTGGCCTTGCAGATAGGGTTGCCAGGTGTCCGGTTTTGAACCAGACAGTCCAATATTTGAGCTTTCTGTTCGGGAAACAAATTGAGAAAATATAAATGAGAAAATATAAATGTCCAGTATTTTCTAAATAAGATGGAATGTAGATTGTGATGTAATGTCAAGTGTGTCCGGTATTTTTGTTGAAACCATCTGGCAACCCTACTTGCAGAATGCCGTGGCCCAGCAGGCAGGGGTTTGCGGCCTGCCACCGATCCACAGACTGGTGGTTGGGAATCGCTGCATTTACCATACAACTACTTTCAGCAACCTGTAGAAGAATGGCTTGGCATCGTCTGTATTCTGGTGGCTCGAGAGTTCCTCCCCAGGCCGTTAACAGTCGGGGTCTAGAGGCACAGGGTCACTCAGCCCAGGCACGTCTTGAGCTCATGGCCCCCACCCAACAGCCACGTGGTACTAGCCCCCCCAGCACTGTGTGGCTGAAAATTGCAGACATTAGATGTTAATTCAATCTTTATGGAGTCTCTTACTCTCATATGTTCCATCCTTCTCCTGGATCAATCAGATCGTTCTGCCCACTCTATTTTTTCCTCTAGTTCCAGACACACAAGAACTTCCTTTACTCACAATTCCTTTTTCCACATTCCTGGCCGAAAGTCCTATGGAAGGGGCATTGGCAGAGGGGACTTTTTCTCAGTGATATTTGCTGGGGATCCAGATGAGCACAGGTTAGCAGTTCAGTCTGAGGTTTTGGCTGAACTTCAAGGCAAGTTTTCTTTGCTAATTTAGTTATGAAGCATGTGCTGAAACGTTTTGCTGATTTGGGATCTAACATGTGGCTAGAACTCCTACTCATTGACAGTGCTTGCAAGTGAATCCTGTCTCATTGCCTGATGAGAGTTACGTAATGCCCTCAGATGAAATTCCTTATAGTGGGGCCAGACTAGTGGGGGAGACAAGGGCTGGAAATAGCACTGCCTGCCAGGTAAAACTGCTAGCCATTTACCAAGCAGCACAAGGACAGGTCAGTGCAGTGGTGAAGGAAGCTGGTTGAAGGGAAAAATCCCCTGTGGGGCAGGACCATGTCTTTTCTGTAGGCCAGCGAGGGGCAACCTAGGGTAGTGAGTGGGCTGCATAAGTGGCTATCCTGCATCTCAGTGGGCTGCAAGGACTTCTAATACTCCAGTCATCTGAAGAAGTGGTCTGTGCCCACGAAAGCTCATGATACCATTGACATGTTTTGTTAGTCTATAAAGTGCTACCAGACTATTTGTTGTTTTTTAAATTTTTCCTGTCATAAGCGAGACGATCTCCCAGGAGAGGGTAGTGCTGCTGGCTGCACTTGGGTACCTAAACTTTGCGGGGTGAGCCGACTGAACTGCAGCAGCACTTTGCTTGGATGCAGAGGGAGTGTACGGCTCTCACAGTGAACATTGCATGCGATCAGCATGCACCTCCCTTCACCTGCCCTTGCTTTACAAGCATGTCACTTTAGTAACACAGGTAGGAAAAAACTAGACAGATGAAAACGAGCAGAATCTGGCAACCCTGTGCATTGGCAGCAGTAAACAAAATGTCTGGTGGGCCACGCATAGAACCCCAATGGGCTGGATGCAGCCCTTAGGCCGCAGATTGCCCTCCACTGCGATAGGCTGTGCTTTGTGACCCAGCAGCCTGGCCTGGGACCCAGCATGGTGTAGCAGCAGAACGCTGCAAAGGGATGAGAAGCAAGTCACAAGAGGGGCATGAAGAGGAGACATGGCCATACAGACAGGGTCAGCGAGGCCTCTGAGTCATTTCTGGAGGAGGGCAAAGAATGGGAAAATAAAACATTACCAAATTATTCTGAAGGCAGGCTGACCTGCCCTGGCAAGCTAAAGCATGACCCCACTCTCCCAGTAACCCTACTGGAATATACACATAGAGTTCTAAGGCAGGGGCGCTGCGGATTATGTGGGCTGCAGTTAGCAGAGTTACTTGGTTTGTATTTTCACTCAGACCTTTCCTCAGCCATGGGAACTAGTAGTTGCCTGGAGGAGCTGAGTCTGTCTGGTGCAGTAAGTGGAGGATTGGGCCACAAGAAATCTGATGAGGTTCAACAAGGACAAGTGCAGAGTCCTGCACTTGGGACAGTAGAGTCCCAAGCATTGTCACAGGCTGGGGACCAACTGGCTAAGCAGCAGTTCTGTAGAAAGGACCTGGGGATTTCAGTGGATGAGAAGCTGGATATGAGTCAACAATGTGCCCTTGTAGCCAAGAACACTAACAGCAAATTATTCCCCTTTATTCGGCACTGGTGAGGCCACATCTGGAGTATTGCATCCAATTCTGGGCCCCCACTGCAGAAAGCATTTAGATGTATTTCAACAAAAATGATTAGGAGAAGCTGAGGGATTTGGCCTTACTTAGTCTGCAGAAGAGAAAAGTGAGGGGGCATTTGATAGCAGCCTCCAACAACCTGAAGGAGGGTTCCAAAGAGGGTGGAGAGAGGCTGTTCTCAGTGGTGACAGATGACAGAAGGAGGAGCAATGGTCTCAAGTTGCAGTGAGAGAGGTCTAGTCTGGATATTAGGAAATCACATAAGAGGGTGGTAAAGCACTGGAATGGGTTCCCTAGGGAGGGGGTGGAATCTCCATCCCTAGAGGTGTCTAAGTCCCGGCTTAACCAAGCTCTAGCTGGGATGATTTAGTTGGGGTTGGTCCTGCTTTGAGCAGGGGGGTGGACTCAACTTTCTGAGGTATCCAACCCTTGGATTCTACCTTTTCCCTAATGGCAATGTCCACATAGGCCCTGAGCCCCAAACGGAAAAATTGCCGTGGTAACATTTTTATGACCTATAGCTCCTTCTGAGCCCAATCAATAAGTCAATGTGAATCCCAGAAGACCCCTTTCAGAACTGATCTCATGAATTACCAAGGTGAAGCAGATCAAAAGTAGGGTCATGTGGATCTTTGTGTACATGGGGTTTTTTGGGGAGGAGGGAAAGAAGACATGCCTTAATTTTTTCACCATCCCTTAAATTCGCTCAATCTGTCATAGAATCATAGAGCTGGAAGAGACCTCAGGAGGTCATCAAGTCTAGCCCCCTGCCCAAGGCAGGACCAATCCCAACTAAATCAACCTAGCCAGGGCTTTGTCAAGCCAAGACTTAAAAACCTCTAGGGATGGAGATTCCACCACCTCCCTAGGTAACCCATTCCAGTGCTTCACCACCCTCCTAGTGAAATAGTTTTTCCTAATATCCAGCCTAGACCTCCCTCACTGTAACTTGAGACCACTGCTCCTTGTTCTGCCATCTGTCACTATTGTGAACAGCCTCTCTCCATCCTCTTTGGAACCTCCCTTCAGGAAGTTGAAGGCTGCTATCAAATCCCCCTCATTCTTCTCTTCTGCAGACTAAACAAACCCAAATCCCTCAGTCTCTCCTCATAGCTCATGCGCTCCAGCCCCGTAATCATTTTGGTCACTCTCCGCTGGACCCTCACCAATGCATCCACATCCTTTCTATAGTGGGGGGCCCAGAATTGGACACAATATTCTATATGTGGCCTCACCAGAGCCGAATAAAGGGGAATAATCACTTCTTTGGATCTGCTTGCAATGCTCCTCCCAATGCACCCCAATATGCCATTCACTTTCTTGGCTACAAGAGTACTGTTGACTCATATCCAGGTTCTCATCCACTGTAATACCCAGGTCCTTTTCTTCAGAACTGCTACTTACCCATTTGGTCCCCAGCCTGTAACAATGCTTGAGATTCTTCCATCCCAAGCGCAGGACTCTACACTTGTCCTTGTTCAACCTCATCAGATTTCCTTTGGCCCAATCCTCTAATCTGTCCAGGTCGCTCTGGACCCTATTCCTGCCCTCCAGCATATCTACCTCTCCCCCTAGCTTAGTGTCATCTGCAAACTTGCTGAGGGTGCAATCCATCCCCTCATCCAAGTCACTAATACAGATGTTGAACAAAACCGGTCCAAGAACAGATCCTTGGGGCACTCTGCTAGAAACCGACCGCCAACCTGACATTGAGCCATTGATCAGTACCCGTTGGACCCGACAGTCTAGCCAGCTTTCTATCCATCTTACAGTCCATTTATCCAATCCATATTCCCTTAACTTGCTGGCAAGAATATTGTGGGAGACCATATCAAAAGCTTTGCTAAAGTTATGGTATATCACATCCACTGACGTTCCCATATCTACAGAGCCAGTTACCTCATCATAGAAGGCAATTTATGAATCTTCGTGAATCCATATTGACTATTCCTGATCACTTTCCCCTCTTCCAAGTGCTTCAAAATGTCTTTCTGTCCTCCTTGAAGCTACCCTTTCCCAATCTTTTGGAAATCTGCTGGCCTCAAATTCATATGTTATATTTCAGGATGCACTTTGGAGGACCCCCTCAAATGCCAATCAAAGCTGCTGTAAATTCCTCCAGTTTCTAAGCAAGGCTGCTTCCTTGTGGACAGTCATTCCAGAAGAAAAACCCTTCTCAGAGAGTAGTTATTAATGATTCACAATCATGCTGGAAGGGCATAACAAGTGTGGTTCTGCAGGGGTCTGTTTTGGGAATGGTTCTGTTCAATATCTTCTTCAACAATTTAGATGATGGCATAGAGAATACAATTATTAAGATTGCAGATTATCCCAAGCTGGGAGGGGTTGCAAGTTCTTTAGAGGATAGGATCAAAATTCAAAATGATCTGGACAAACTGGAGAAATGGTCTGAGGTAAACAGGATGAAGTTTAATAAAGACAAATGCAAAGTACTCCACCTAGGACAAAACAATCACTTTCACACATACAGAATGGGAAGTGATTGCCTGAAAGGGATTTAGGGGTCAGAATGTTAAACGTGAAACAAGTTAAACATGATTCTGGGATGCATTAACAGGAGTGTTCTGAGCAAGACACGTGAAGTCATTCTTCTGCTCTACTCTGTGCCGATTAGGCCCCAGTTGGAGTATTGTGTCCAGTTCTGGGCACCACATTTCAAGTAAGACTTGGAGAAATTGGAGAAGATCCAGAGAAGAGCAACAAAAATGATTAAAGGTCTAGAAAACATGACCTATAAGGGAAGACTGAAAGAAATGGCCTAAACAAGAAAAGAGAAGACTGAGGCTATGTCTAGACTGCAGAGTTTTTCCGGGATACCAGTGGTATCCCGGAAAAACTCTGCCATGTCCAAGGAACATTTCCGAAAAAAATTCAGAAAAGCAGATGCATTTTTTTGGCCTCCCTATAAACCTCATTTTACAAGGAAGAAGGGATGTTCTGAAAAAGGGTTTCCCCCTGACATTTGGCCCAGTGTAAATGAGCCAAATGTCAGAAAAGCCTCTTCCGAAAAAAGAATTGGAAAAAGATACGCTAATTGCAGTTTGCAATTTGCGTACCTTTTTCCAAAAAAACCCCAGCAGTGAGAGATAGACATAGCCTGAGAGGGGGACATGATAGCTGTTTTCAAGTATCTAAAAGGGTGTTACAAGGAGGAGGGAGAAAATTTGTTCTCCTTGGCCTCTGATGCTAGGACAAGAAGCAATGGGCTTAAATTGCAGCAAGGGAGGTTTAGGATGTACATTAGGAAAAACTTCCTAACTGTCAGGGTGGTTAAACACTGGAACAAATTGCCTTAGGAGGCTGTGGAATCTCCATCACTGGAGATTTTTAAGAGCAGGTTGGATAGACATCTATCAGGGATGGTCTAGACAGTGCTTGGTCCTGCTGTGAGGGCAGGGGACTGGACGACCTCTTGAGATCTCTTCAATTTCTATGATTCTATGATTCACTGAAAAGTGTTACCAGTTTGGTTGTGAATTCAGAATGAGGAGCAGCACCCAAATCTGAAGCATCACTCCTGGTTTCCAGAGAATGTGCCTCCACCATACTCCTCATGCTTGTGGCAGTGACAGGCTGCAGTCCTCCAGTGTGTGGAACATTTCTGGAGTTGACACAAACAGGAAGCATACATAGCAAAACTCACTTCTCCTAGGAGTGGAATGCACTAACTTCAGAGTGCATCTTGGGGGAAGAGAGCATCAGTTTTGCAATCTGGTGGCTTGAAAGACTATGGGAGAATTAGAGATGACTGGAAAATGGTGACAAGTTGGTGAAAGATTTTTAAATTTGTTGTGATTTTCGTGACATTATGAAAATCCCAAATATTCCAGCCAGCTCTAACCAGAATCTTGCGAGATACACAAGATGTTGTGAGGTGAGTCCCAAATACAGCCCAGCAGCGGGGCAATAAAGACCAGACTTAACCCCACCCCATTCCCACCCCTACCCCCAACCCCACCCACAGCAGTCATGGCTGAGAAATTCCACCAAGAGCAACCTATGCGTTTGAAGACAAAATGCAGGGCCAGAGTGGGAGGGGTAAGCCCAGACCTAAGTGGCAAATGCAGACCTCATGGCACTCTTTCCATTTCAGTGGGGGATGAATGTGGGGCTCAGAAACAGGTTTTGCAAAAAGTGAATCATCTCAGAGCCTAGGGGCAAAGCTGGGCAGCCAGTCTTGCACTGGCATATGCACATGGATAATGGCTCCTCACCAGCATACCTCTCCCTACCATGCTCTCTCTATAAACACTTATCTGTCTAATCTATCTATGCTATGCCTTGCTCATCACAGCAGTATCTGAGCACCTCCTTCTCTGCCAGTAACCCTGATCTGCTGATAGCCATACAGCTAACATCTGGCATCTAAAGGAGGAGCTGGGAAGCTCCTACTCAGATCCACCCTCCAGCAAATGTGCCAAGCCATTCACTTTCTTCTGGAAATCAAGCCAGTAGAGTGCAGTGTGGATTTCAGAAGGCACCAGTTCCTCAAGCCAAGAGAAGAGGATTCTCTGCATTTGCAGGTCATTGCTAGACCCCCCAGAGTCTGTATTAAGGAGACCAGGCTTGGACACTGAGTATACAACACTCATAGCTCAGTTGCGAAAGAAATGTTCTGTTTTGATCTGGGGAGATGAACCTGATTCACCCCCGCATGTTGTGCAATTGCCAGGCTGCAAACACAGGAAAAAAGAAAAGTCCGAGCAGTCTTAGCTGGTCCACACTCACTTTTTCCTTTTCCTCCCCATCACTAAGCCAGACAGGGTGTACAGCCAGCCCATATGGTCAGGGGAAATTGGATCTGGATCTGAGGGAGGACAAGTAGAAGTAAGGTCTTGCTTGGTAGTCAGGCTAAGGAGATACCAGCCCATATGGCTGAACAGCAGGATGTTCAGGAAGATGAGGGCGCAGCCAGAGCCCATCCACATGACTTTCCTAAGGCAGCACAGTGAACCAGAGGCACCCAGGAAAGGTGGGAACAAAGCTAAGAACACCCACTGTTGTTCCAGTGCAGAGCGCTGTGGTTCTGACCTCTGCCCTGTAGGGCACACTCAGGCACCCCTGCCTGGCAGGAACCCACTGGCCACTTCTGACATGCAGCTGGTTCTGAGGTGGAACTGACCCATTCTGCAGCAGCAAGTGGTAGAACACAGCAGCTACCCGAAGGAGCACCCTGGGCAATGACATGCAAACATGAGGCGTACAAGCTTGGGAACGGAGCCCATGGCCCAGCGTAGTGAAGAGACCCCGAGGTGTCAAAGAAGGGAGCTCAGCTGCCCCCAAAATCCAGACCAGCACTGCAGGGCCTGGTATGACTGGGGACCCCACTTTCTATCTGCACCATCTTCTGGCAGTGCCATATATCTGTGCCCCTCAGCTCGGAGCATTCACAGAGACCAGCAGCCCGGTTCCCACATCTGTCCTCATCCTTCACCCCAGCCGCCAAACCCTCCACTCTGCCAAGAGTCATGTGTGGGGCTGAGCCCTGCTGAACTCAGACCTGCTCTGACCCACACTCACGCTGCAGCTCCCAGGAGCCTTGTCGCCCACCTGCCAGCATGAGAAGCCAGAAAGGCGAAGCCCAGAGTGGGAAGTGACGGTGCAGCCAGGGCATGTGGTGTCCGTCAGAAGAGAGCTGTTCTCCAGGGGAGAGAGACTCATGACACTTGAGCCCATCTCCTGGCCCACCCCATTTTACAGAGCTGCACTTGGTAGGGGGTTCTCTGCGGCTCCATATCTACTGATATGCACGGAGTGCCCAGGGCACACAGTGAGCTGGCATCATGCCAACCATGTTCTACAGGTGCAGCAGGGAGCCAGGGCCCTGGACTCCACCACAGTGTCTGGTCTCATACCTGGGACTCAGTGACCCACACAGCAAGAACTGGATGATCTGAGTAGAGGGCACAGTGCCACCATGCTGGGAGCACCAGGCAAGTGGCGCTCACATGGCAGTGATGCTTAGGCACTGCAGGAGTGTGCAACACAAATGGAACCAGTGAGCATGAGCACACACTTTGATGGGCAGAGCATGTACAGCACCTGGAGCAGGGACCTTGCACACTGGAGAGAAACCTCCATCTCCTTTTCTTGGGGTTCAGTCTGATCATGCTTTTCCCTGCACTGACTGACTGTTCACTTGAGCTCCACTCCACGGCCCTTCTCTTGGTATACTCTCCCTTTCACTGCCTCCCTTCAATGTCACCTCCCTCCCACATGGTCTGCAAGCAGGACAGGGCTCTCCCACAAACTAAGGATGTTAAACATCGGTTAATTGAAGAGTCAATTAGCCTCATGAATTCTTATTGGTTACTCAACTATTCTGTAGTCCCCGGGGGTGGGGCCAGCAGCCAGTGTGCTCCAGCCCCACTCCTGAGGAACCCCCTGCCACTCACTCCACGGGACCTAGTCCACGAGGGGAGCCAGTTTAAAACCAGCTCTTCTTGCAGACCGGTGCCTATCACCCCACACTGCTGCCTCTGACACTAGCACCCCCTCCCATTGCACATACAGAGGCAGCAGCACGGGGTGGCAGCAGCCCCTATCTGGGGCAGAGGGCTGAGCTCCCGGAACCGGCGTGAGCTGGAACTGAGTTGGGCTGCCTGCCTGCCTGGCTCCTAATACACTTTAAATGCAGAGCTACAGCGGTCCCAGACCCAGCGTGAGCCAGGACTGAGCCAGGCTGCTAGCCAGCCTGCTAAAAAATGTACTGGCCAGTAGGGAAATGTGTGTAGTCTATTGCATTAACCTATAAGCTTTTGCTTATTGGTTAACCGACTACACTATTACATCCCTACCACAAACCTCACAACTTAGCAACAGAGATACATTCTGAGAAAGATGGTAACATGAAGACAGTGTTTGCTCCCTCTGGGTGGGTGTCTTATCCCTCCCTTCCAGCCTGGATCTGGGGGGCTCTAGGGGATGTCTGCCCAGCACTCAGAGCTAGGATTGCAGCTCAGGTAGCTAATGTGGCTAAAGATCACAAAGATGCTGTGGCACGGACACCAGCATGGGCTGTGCAAATGTAACTGCCCGCAGGCAGATTTTAGCCTGGGACCTCTGGAGTTTAGCATAGGAGCCGCTACAACTTGAGCTATAAAGCCAGCTGGCCGCAGCTTAGGCTGTAGAGCTCACTCATTTTTATCTCTCACTGAAAGTGGCCCAAGTGCCACTACATGGGACAGTGAACCACACCCACTCAGTGTCTGGGTTACACAAGCTGCCCTGAACTCTGAATACATACCAGCCAGGGTCCATGTTGCTGCTTCACTCCAATTTTAGCCACCTCCAGGGCTTGTCTGCCCTTCAAATGCTGCATTGGCGCTGCTGCAGTGAAGACATTACCAGCTGAGGAGTTCTCAAACCCCTAAGCGATATCTATTCCAACCTCTTTTCCTAGGGTAGGCCAGGCCCAGGTAGATTACAGCTGCAATCCCATCTTTGTATAGACATTGCCTTAGACTGTAAACTCTTCCAGACTCGGAATAGCTCTCAGGCCTGGTCTACACTAGAGCATTTAATTGGCTGAACTACATTGCTCACGGGTTTGACAGATACACACCCCTGAACAACACTTAAGCTACCTGAACTTGCGGTGTAGAATTCTTCCACCAACCAAGCTACTGCCTCATGAGGAGGTGGATTACCCACACCAACTAGCATCCCCTCCCATTGCACTAACATACACAGCAGCAGTTTAGCATTTCAAGGGCAGACAAACCCTCCCTCTGTGGTCATGTCCTCACTACTGCTGAGACTTGTCCTTCCCAGCTCAGGCAGATGAACACACCCACCTCTGCCTGAACAAGCAGCCTCAATATAGCACTATGGCCAGGAAGGCCCTGACTATGGCCCTCAGTCTTACCCCCCTCTGAGATCCTGGGTATGTAGTGGGGGTAGCTAGCCCATGCTGTACTACACTGCTATTTTTAGCACACTAGCTGGGCAGAACTAGTGCATGTATATCTACCTGCACTGGGAATTTGCCTCCCAACTGCTGTGTAGATAAGAACATAAGAAAGGCCAGACTGAGTCAGAGCAAAGGTCCATCTAGCCCAGTGTCCTGTCTTCTGACAGTGGCCAGTGCCAGGTGCCCCCAGAGGGAATGAACAGAATTATCAAGCAATTCCACTCCTGCCACCCCCATTCCCAGCCTCTGACCAACAGGGACACCATCCCAGCCCATGCTGGCTAATAGCCATTGATGGACTTATCCTCCATGAATGTATCTAGAGGTGCATCTACGCTGCACCCTTAGCTCGAAATAATACACGCAATTTGTGCTATGCAAATTGCATATCTTATTTCTATTCTTTTTCTTAATAAGCTATTTCGAAATTTGGCACATCTACACAGCGCCAAATTTCGAAATAAAACACTATTTTGAGACATCCCGTATCCCTCATGCAACGAGGTTTACAGGGATGCTGAAATAGTGCATCTGCTATATTTTGCATTAGAGGACATGTTCAAAAGACACAGGGTAGCTATTTCGGGATACCTCTGGTATCCCGAAATAGCACTGCAGTGTAGATGTATCCTGTCTCTTTTTGGAAACACCCTATGTGAGGATCTGTGTGGTGCCTAATCTCAGACTAGGGCTCTAGATGCTGCTGACAAATATTAAAGTTCTCATGCATCTTATTCTAAAAATGACCTGACTATTTGAGACACTTTAGGCCCTCTTTGGTTTGCAGCAAGAGCTTTAAATCTGCCGGTGGGATAGTTCAGTGGGATGTCTTTTCAGATTTGGCTGCCTTACCAATTGCTGAAAGTCGCCTTTTGCTTCTGCCCAGCATAGCTCACTAGAGGCTTGTGGCTAACGCTGAACATTCCCACTATCACCTGCATCACACACACAGAATGAAGCATCTGGCCACAGAGAAGGAAGCTGCTCCTCAGCACAGTGATATAATATCTCACCAGACACTCTTGAAAATGGCCAAGATGGCAAGTCTCCACTGATGGACATTTGAGGCACTGCAATCAAGAGTGGATCATGATTCGTGTCCTCTGCTCCTGTCCAAATCATAGACTCATAGAATCCCAGGGCTGGAGGAGACCTCAGGAGTCATCAAGTCCAATCCCCTGCCCAAAGCAGGACCAACCCCAACTAAATCATCCCAGCCAGGGCTTTGTCAAGCTGGGACTTTAAACACCTCTAGGGATGGAGATTCCACCACCTCCCTAGGGAAACTATTCCAGTGCTTCACCACCCTCCTAGGGAAATAGTTTTTCCTAATGATCTGGTTGTGTTCACTGTCCATGGCCTTTGACTGCTCCAAACTCTAGCACTATGTCTGTGCGAGTCACTGAACTGAGCCGGATATGAGAGATAACAGGGGCTCCACTCAACGCTTGGTGCTGGCCACTCAATTAGTTATTTGTCAGAAGGAAAATCATGTACACCCCCGCGTTTGATCCCTGCTAGGCCTGAAGGGTCTGAAACCTTGGAAGGCTGCAACCCAATGCAACTGGGCCTAGGAGAGAGAAGCCTCATCTATTGCTTTTGCCAATTATCTTCACAAAACAGGCTGTAATTTGGCATGTTGAGGAACCAAGACTGTCCCCATCCCCTGATAAGGGAGCAAGCACAGCACCATGGCCCTTGTGGCAAGGCAGGGCCATTACACACACACTGAGACCTGTTGCAATTGTCAATGGGAGAGGCGAGAGGCAGGGAGGGGTAGGACAGCAGGGAGCACAGCCAGGAATTGGTTCATATAATTACCTCAAGCAGCATCTCTCCCTTTCTCTTGGGGGTCTGAGAGCTCCCCCTTTCTCTGCAGATAGGATTGGATGTTTTAGATTGGAGTCAGGTCTCAGGGGTGGTTCATGATCCATTCCCAATCCATGGTTTTCCTTTCCCAGGCAGTGGTCGGGCTGGCTGATCTGCAGACAGGTGGGAGGCAGGCTGAGTCGCTCTGACATGGTCACAGAAGTGTTTGAGGCATTTTATTGCTGATGTGTGATATGGGAAGAGCCAGAGCAGCGAATCACACCCTGCATTGGGCAATTCTCAGCCAGCTGGGCTGGGAAAGTTGCTCTATTGCCTCAGAGCGGGGATTTGGGCAGCCCTCTCTGTGACAGCAGCATTCGGATAACATAGGGTTCATGGGCATAGGGAACCATGGGAACTGGCAGCAGAGGCTACTGGAGCCCAGAGCAGGCCTCATTCCACAGACTATACCAGCTCTCCTAGCACTGCCCTGGAGTGCTGGGCCTGTGCTGACTGTGAGAAGAGCATGCCCCTCACAGAGCACCCAGCCTACCACAGTCAGCACAGCTCCTCCTGCAGCTGTCGGGGCATTCGGGCTAGCGCCGAGTCTGAAGGAAAAGCACTCTGCACAGCAGTGGTTCTCAACCTCATGTGTGGGCCCCTAAGAAGTTTTGAATGTAGGGAGGGGCCCATTGGAAATTGACTGTCTGCGTAGACTGAAAACAGAGTGAACAGAATTCCACTATGTCTATGGCTCTCGATCTTCCCAGACTACTGTTCCCCTTTCAGGAGTCTGATTTGTCTAGTGTACCCCCAAGTTTCATCTCACTTAAAAACTCCCTGCTTACAAAATGAGACATACAAATACTAAAGAGTGCACTGTTACTACCAACGGCTGGCTTTCTCATTTTTACCATATCATTATCACAGAAATAGGGATATAAATATTGTGTTTGCATGTTGGTGTGCAGTCCATAGAGCAGTATAAACAAATAATTGCATGACATTTTAGTTTGAAGTGACTTGGCTAGTACTTTTCATGTAGACTGTTCTAAAATGAGGCGATTACTTCAATGTACCCCTTGGAAGCCCCCCTGCGCCCTCCCAAGGTGCACACTCCCCTGATGGAGAACCACTTGCCTTAGACATAGTAGGTCCAGGAACCACAGTTTGAGAACCACTGCTCTACAGAGGTTCCCACCATTTCTTGCTGCATGATGCGCCATGGCAACAGGCTGGGGCATGAGGCCAGTACTGACTCAAAGGAGAAGCCACCCCCTTGTGTGATCCTCAGCCCAATTCCTGCAGCATGCAGTCTCTTAGCAGGTTAACCGGTCTAACTCTCCACAACATGGGAGAGAGCTAATGTCAGCTCAGCAGGATGGTGCCATCCAGCTTCAAGCTCCATCGAAACAAGCTGAGGCATCACTCTACTTATCACTAAGTGGCTGGTGCCCACGTTCAGTGGGAGCAAGGACTATTGTGACTTTTCTTAAGCTCACCAGACTCCGATAATGCAGCCATTGGGGTCCATGTAAAGACTGAGATAAGCAGCAAGGAAGGTGCTTGGGGGAGTAGCTGCTAGAGGCTGTTCATACTGAACAGCAAACAGCAGGGCAGCAGATGTTTCATTGTGCACCAAGATTTTGCCAGATGAATTTTTCAATTACAATGCATAAAAATGTAGCAAAATAGGAACCATCCTCTTTGATTTATTATAACAATAACAAAATAAAACAGAAATGATGTATCTGTGGTATGGCCCCAGACCTGAGTAAGCACCTCCAGCTGACTGTTGTGTATTAAAAAACAAACACACACAAATGTGCTAAAGTAAAATTAAACACTTACGTAAAAGCCATTCAGAATTCAAACTGAGACGCGAAGGCCTTGTGACGGGGCGGCAAAGCCCTGCACTTGCAACCCTTCCCTCCTTATGGGGGACGAGCGGCAGAGCAATGCGGGGCGTAAGCCATCACCCCACGCAGCCGAGCCGAAGCGGCAGAACGGCGCATGCGCCGGTGGCACCGCATAAGGGGCCAGCCAACCCGGGGTTGCCAGGCAACCACACGCCGCCCCAGCTAATGGAGCCAGCGTGCTTGGGGCCGACTGGGGAGACATGGGTGTCGGCAGCTCCACGCAAGGGGCTGTCTCACCTGGTGTTGCCGGGCAACCAGATGCCACCCCAGCTGACAGAGCCGGCGCATTTGGGACCGCCCGGGGAGGCGTAGCTGGACGGCACGGTACATCCCCCATGGGCTGCGGGCGGGGTGACGTCAGCGGGGACGCCACAGGACAGCCCAGGGCAGAGGCCAGGGGGATAAAAAGGAGGTTAGAGGAGATACAGGGGGAGGACAAAGACGCGGGAGGAGAGGCGGAGAAGGGGAGGACTGAAAGAAGGAGTAGGACAGGAAGAGTCTTGGGGGCGAGAGACCGCAGTGGTGTGGCAAGTCCAGAACGCCGGGGTAGAACGTCCAGTGGAGTTGGAGCCTGGTGAGCCAAGAGGGGGAGGAAGTGGCCCAGGGCAGGGCTAGGGAGGTAAGCCTGCGGACTGGTGAGTTAAGGGGCAACGCCCCACCAGTCAGGTCACAGGGGGGAGGCACGGCTCCCCCTCAACCGTAGGGCCCTGGGTCAGGACTCGGAGAGAGGGCAGGCCCGAGTCCCCCTTCCCCTCCTCCACTGCCCACTGTCCCAGGCAACGGGAGCAGCATTCGCGGCGGCGGACAGGAGAGTAGCCCTGTAAGGCCCGGCGGGGCCTGTAGCTAGAGGCTCAGACAGCTGAGACCTTTCACACGTGGTGGAGAATGTGGGTAAATGATGATCCACCCCTGAACTAAGGGGACCTGGGTTTTTCTTTTTGGGGTGTTCTGTTTCATGTTTGCTTCATGAGATATTTAATTCCAGAGCAGAAGACGTTAGCACCATAGCCATGGAGGTCAACAAGCTGCAGGAGTGGTTAATGGAGAACCAGTGCCAGCAGCAACAGCAGCAGACTCAACTGGTGCAGCAGCTGGTGAGCCAGTACCAGGAACAGCAGCGGCAGATGGTGTGGGAGATCACGGACCAGCAACAAATAGCCAGACGGGGCCATGCGTCAGATGATCCAGCCTTGGGAGGGGAGGAGGACCTAGGGCCCGGCCACAAGCTGCGGATTCGTTTATCAAAGCTTGGACCTGAAGATGATCCCGAAGCCTTTTTAGCAACGTTTGAACGGGTGGCAGCGGCAGCCAAGTGGCCGGAGGAGCACTGGTCCACCCTCCTAGTGCTGTACCCGTCGGGCCCCGCCCAGTTAGCCTACAGAAGTTTGTCGGCAAGAGATTCCTTACATTATTTTAAGGTAAAAGAGGCGATTCTCAATCAGCTTGGGGTGACCCCGGAAACCTACCAAAAGCGTTTTCGGCAGGGGAGAGACCACAGGTGCTGGCGCAGAGACTCTGGGAGGTGTGCTGGCGGTGGCTAGAGCCAGAGTCCAAGACAGGTGTCCAGATCGCGGACAAGACTGTATTAGAGCAGTTTGTACAGGTTTTGCCGCCAGAAGGCCAAAGGTGGGTGCGTCGGCACCGTCCTGCCACCTTGAACGAAGCGGTGGCACTAATGGAGGATTATCTGACAGATGAAAAGGAAAGACCCCCGCAGTCCTGGGTGCACCAAGGACCCCCTCCTACCATGGACGTGGCACCTGGAGCAGAGCTGAAGGAGGAAAGAGCGGAGCATCTATGGCAGGGGAAGGAAGGAGGTTGGCCCCAGTATGGAGAATCCCGACAAACCCCAGCCTCGCGCCGGAGGGCAAAGGAGAGAGAGGAACACCGAGCGAAGAACCGGCTAAAAAATGGGGGGTCTGGTGAGGGGAGTTTGTTACCAATGTGGTCAAGAAGGACACTTCAGGAGAGAGTGCCCCTTGATGGATTATACATTTGGGTGGATTGCCGGGTCCCGCCCCGCCGTCAAGGCTCCACGGCTAACCACTGCTGGGTTTTTTCTTGCCCCACGTGACCCGCCCACGGACCGGCGTGGGCCAGTTCTAGGACCCACCTCTGATACCGGCCTGGGACCAGTAACTGTCTCTCTTCCCCCAGGCCCTCTCTAGGCTCCACCACGCGATACAGACGATCGCGGCGTACCTGAAATTGTAGCCCTGGGTGTTGGGGTTGCTCCACCCTGTCCTCCTACACAGGGCAGCTTGTGTAACCCACACACCAAGTGGGTGTGGATTCGCATCAGCCTTAAAATGGTGGGGTCAAAAGGCGGGCTCCCAGAGAATGGAGGGGGACTGAGAAATAACATTGGCAGCTCCTGGGGTGGAGACGGGGAGACCGCAACACGGGAATAGCCAGGCACGGCTCCCCCTCGACCTTAGGGCCCTGGGTCGGGACTCGGAGAGAGGGCAGGCCCGAGTCCCCCTTCCCCTCCTCCACTGCCCACTGTCCCAGGCAACGGGAGCAGCATTTGTGGCGGCGGACAGGAGAGTAGCCCTGTAAGGCCCAGCAGGGCCGGTGACTAGAGGCTCAGACAGTTGAGACCTTTCACAGCCTACACTAGGCAACAGAATATGGGAGTACGGGTGAAGGAGTTTGGAGTGCAGGTGGTATTCTCTTCGATCCTTCCTGTCGAAGGTAGGGGCCCGGGCAGAGACAGATGCATCCTGGAGGTGAATGCCTGACTGCGAAGATGGTGTCGCCAGGAGGGCTTTGGCTTCCTCGACCACGGGATGCTATTCCAGGAAGGACTGCTAGGCAGAGATGTCGTTCACCTTTCGAGGAGGGGGAAGACCCTATCTGGACACAGACTGACTAACCTAGTGAGGAGGGCTTTAAACTAGGTTCGACAGGGACAGGTGAGCAAAGCCTACAGGTAAGTGGAGAACATGGAGACCTGGGAGATGGGTTGGAAATGGGAGGGAGCGTGGGCTATAATGGCAGAGAAAAAGGAGGATCGGGGCAAAACTGGGAGGCAAGGTCAAATCAGTATCTTAGGTGCCTATATACAAATGCGAGAAGTATGGGTAATAAGCAGGAAGAACTGGAAGTGCTAATAAATAAGTACAATTATGGTATTGTTGGCGTCACAGAAACTTGGTGGGATAATACACATGATTGGAATGTTTGTATAGAAGGGTACAGCTTGCTCAGGAAGGATAGACAGGGAAAAAAGGGAGGAGGTGTTGCCTTATATATTAAAAATGAACACTTGGAGTGAGGTGGAGATGGACATAGGAGACGGAAGTGTTGAGAGTCTCTGGGTTAGGCTAAAAGGGATTAAAAACAAGGGTGATGTCATGCTAGGAGTCTACTACAGGCCACCTACCCAGGTGGAAGAAGTGGATGAGGCTTTTTTTAAACAACTAACAACATCATCCAAAGCCCAAGATTTGGTGGTGATGAGGGACTTCAACTGTCCAGATATATGTTGGGAAAATAACACAGCAGGGCACAGACTATCCAATAAGTTCTTGGACTGCATTGGAGACAACTTTTTATTTCAGAAGGTTGAAAAAGCTACTAGGGAGGAAGCTGTTCTAGATTTGATCCTAACAAATAGGGAGGAACCGGTTGAGAATTTGAAAGTGGAAGGCAGCTTGGGTGAAAGTGATCATGAAATCATACAGTTCACAATCCTAAGGAAGGGTAGAAGGGAGAACAGCAAAATAGAGACAATGGATTTCAGGAAGGCGGATTTTGGTAAGCTCAGAGAGCTGATAGGTAAGGTCCCATGGGAATCAAGACTAAGGGGAAAAACAGCTGAGGAGAGTTGGAGGTTTTTCAAAGGGACATTATTAAGGGCCCAAAAGCAAGCTATTCCGCTGTGTCGGAAAGATAGAAAATATGGCAAAAGACCGCCTTGGCTTAACCAGGAGATCTTGCATGATCTAAAAATAAAAAAGGAGTCATATAAAAAATGGAAAGTAGGACAAATTACAAAGGATGAATATAGGCAAACAACATAGGAATGCAGGGGCAAGATTAGAAAGGCAAAGGCACAAAATGAGCTCAAACTAGCTACGGGAATAAAGGGAAACAAGAAGACTTTTTATAAATACATTAGAAGCAAGAGGAAGACCAAGGACAGGGTAGGCCCACTGGTCAGTGAGGAGGGAGAAACAGTAACAGGAAACTTGGAAATGGCAGAGATGCTTAATGACTTCTTTGTTTCGGTCTTCACCGAGAAGTCTGAAGGAATGCCTAACATAGTGAATGCTAGTGGGAAGGGGGTAGGTTTAGAAGATAAAATAAAAAAAGAACAAGTTAAAAATCACCTAGAAAAGTTAGATGCCTGCAAGTCACCAGGGCCTGATGAAATGCATCCTAGAATACTCAAGGAGCTGATAGAGGAGGTATCTGAGCCTCTAGCTATCATCTTTGGAAAATCATGGGAGACAGGAGAGATTCCAGAAGACTGAAAAAGGGCAAATATAGTGCCCATTTATAAAAAGGGAAATAAGAACAACCCTGGAAACTACAGACCAGGTTAGTTTAACTTCTGTGCCAGGGAAGATAATGGAGCAAGTAATTAAGGAAATCATCTGTAAACACTTGGAAGGTGGTAAGGTGATACGGAACAGCCAGCATGGATTTGTAAAGAACAAATCATGTCAAACCAATCTGATAGCTTTCTTTGATAGGATAACGAGTCTTGTGGATAAGGGAGAAGCGGTGGATGTGGTATACCTAGACTTTAGTAAGGCGTTTGATATGGTCTCGCATGACATTTTTATCAATAAACTAGGTAAATATAACTTAGATGGGGCTACTATAAGGTGGGTGCATAACTGGCTGGATAACCGTACTCAGAGAGTAGTTATTAATGGTTCACAATCCTGCTGGAAAGGTGTAACAAGTGGGGTTCCGCAGGGGTCTGTTTTGGGACCGGCTCTGTTCAATATCTTCATCAACGATTGAGATATTGGCACAGAAAGTATGCTTATTAAGTTTGTAGATGATACCAAGCTGGGAGGGGTTGCGACTAATCTGGAGGATAGGGTCATAATTCAAAATGATCTGGACAAACTGGAGAAATGATCTGAGGTAAACAGGATGAAGTTTAATAAGACAAATGCAAAGTGCTCCAGTTAGGAAGGAACAATCAGTTTCACACATACAGAATGGGAAGTGACTGTCTGGGAAGGATTACAGCAGAAAGGGATCTAGGGGTTATAGTGGACCACAAGCTCAATATGAGTCAGCAGTGTGATGTTGTTGCAAAAAAAGCAAACACGATTCTGGGATGCATTAACAGGCGTGTTGTGAGCAAGACACGAGAAGTCATTCTTCCACTCTACTCTGCGCTGGTTAGGCCTCAGTTGGAGTATTGTGTCCAGTTCTGGGCACCGCATTTCAAGAAGGATGTGGAGAAATTGGAGAGGGTCCAGAGAAGAGCAACAAGAATGATTAAAGGTCTAGAGAACATGACCTATGAAGGAAGACTGAAAGAATTGGGTTTGTTTAGTTTAGAAAAGAGAAGACTGAGGGAGGACATGATAGTAGTTTTCAGGTATCTAAAAGGGTGTCATAAGGAGGAGGGAGAAAACTTGTTTATTTTGGCCTCTGAGGATAGAACAAGAAGCAATGGGCTTAAACTGCAGCAAGGGAGGTTTAGGTTGGACATCAGGAAAAAGTTCCTAACTGTCAGGGTAGTCAAACACTGGAATAAATTGCCCAGGGAGGTTGTGGAATCTCCATCTCTGGAGATATTTAAAAGTAGGTTAGATAAATGTCTATCAGGGATGGTCTAGACAGTATTTGGTCCTGCCATGAGGGAGGGGACTGGACTCGATGACCTCTCAAGGTCCCTTCCAGTCCTAGTATTCTATGTTTCTATGAATATGAGGACCAATCTTGCCCAGATAAGCTATATGGATTGTCCCATAATAGAACTTTCTATCTCATCTTTCCACAGCCCTGATCCTGCATTGTGTGCAGGCACAATCCTCTATATGGATTCAGCTGTAAAACCAAAGCTTAAGATTCTACCAGAGGTAAAGGTTACTTTCAAGATTCTTAGGTCCAAAATGTCAGCAACACTAACAGCACCAGGACCAACCACAGTGTTTTCCCCAAGAGCCCAGATTAGCTGGGTTTGTGGTTTTTAAATTAAATGCCACTCAAAAGCATTTTTAATAGCCAGTATTTTACTAGGACCTACAAAAATACTTGTTACTCCTTTGGCTCACCCTGAAACCGCAGTTACATTAAAAAGGAACCATTAAGTTTAAAAAAAAAAAGAATCACACTTCTGTCCGGAATGTTTTAACCTATTATTGTTACAAGCAAGTCCTCAGACTACATAACCCCAAACTGGTTAGAGGAAAAAAATATTTTATCAGTCTGTTTACTGCACACTTAGCAGCCCCTGGGTAGAGTCAGACTCACTCTTTCCCTTCTAGAGGCAGCTTCCCCTCCAGCTTGTGTAGGTCTTTCAGACAGCCACAGGGAGAGAAAAACATTTGGTTTTAAAACAGGAAAATGTGATTGTAAAACCACAACAATGGGCTGAGGAAGGACCTGGAGCTGCTTTGAGGCTGAGCTCTTGAAACTGACTAAACTACAAGTTGAAAACTGGCCTCCTCTTTAATAGGCCACTTCTAGATCCCTACACTGAGCTCCCCCTGGTGACTGAAGATGCAGTTGTCAAGGCTCCCATCTCCAATGCATCCTGAATCTACAGCCCCAGCAGCACTAGCAAACCCTCTTCCTGGAGCCTTGAGTACCAGGGAGAATTGTGAGATCAGACTATGAAGTGATCTCCTTACTTGAACCACTTGCTCAACAAGCCACAACCCATTTTAAATGGGGCATTTCTGTGGATTCTTGAGCAATTCTCACCAAACCCCATGTACTAAGGAACACTGTACACTCTGGACAGCAGCAGCGGTGCGGGGAATCTGCACCAAAAGCCTTCAATGTCCACATCCATCATCCTCCACAGACCCATTGCTTGCTACTCTAATCACAGTAACTCAGATGGAATGACTTCCTGGAAAGACCCTGTGCAAGAGCAGAGGATATTTTGCAAATGTCTCCATCTGAGTGACTGGAAATTGTTTATTTCCTTTTCAGATACCAAGAGGGTTTGCATCCAGATAAAGAAATAATTGCCGGCAATTTTTTCATAAACAAAAACAAACCTAGGAAGAACAAAAGCCTCTAGCAGCCTCTGGGGATTGTGTGCTCCTAGCATTCAGAGCTGCCAGGCAGTCTGGCGTCTGCAGTGCTATAAATCCTCCCCTCTAAGGCTGAGTCCACTGGCCTTCAGAATTCCAAATGTACAGCTGGATCCTGAGCCCAAGCTGCAGCAGAATCATCCCAGAGGAGCTGTCATCCTCTGCAGCAAATAAAGCAGCTCTCATTCATGTTGCACCCCTTGTCAGTACCCAGACCAAGCCAGAAAAGCTAACGATACAACCAGCAGGCCACACTGGTGGGACTACATCTAGACTGCAGGCTTCTTGCACAAGAAGCTTTTATCGGAAGAGATCTTCCTCAAAAACTTCTTGCACAAGAGCACGTCCACAATGCAAAAGCGCATCGAAAAAGTGATGTGCTTTGTGAACGAGAGCATCCAGACTGTATGGACGCTTTCTTGAAAGTAAGCACTGATTGGTATGCACAGAATGGCCACCAGAGCACCTGTGCTTTTTCCTCTTTCCACTTTTTGCACAAAACCCCCCTTTTCCCCATCCACACACGTTTTTTTGTGAAAGAACGCTTTCACAAAAAGGCTTCTTCCTCGTAGAAAGAGGAATACCAACTGCACAAAAATCCCTCTGTTTTTTCGATTCTCTTGCACAAAAATGTGCTTGAGGTGTGGACGCTCTGTGAGTTTTTGCGGAAAAACAGCTGTTTTTCCGCAAAAACTCTGTAGTGCAGACATAGCCTGGATGATGAATCCTGGTCACATGCCACCTGAGGCACATTGTCCATTTCCTAAGATCAGCAACATGCTGCTCAGCTTTAAGCAACTTCTGAAGATAATTCCTTTAAAAAAACGGATTGGTCAGCAGTATGTTCAGATTTCAGATTTCAAGCCTGCCCAGGACACCAGAGATTGGCTGCATAAGGTATTTCTCCTGTTAACATTTACCTTGTGGCTACAAATGCCCCTCAAACCCACCATCCTCTAGACTAAACTGTGGGTATTGTGCTGCCTTTAGCACTTTCCTTGTGCTGTCACTGACCTGCAAACAATTCAGAAACCGCATCCTGGACTAAAGCCTTCTCTGTTCCTGCTGCTGGGTGGCTGTCCCCTAAGGGTCCCATAGGAGAGGAAGCCAAATGCTTCCTCCCCCTTGTGGGAGGCAGAGAAGGTTAAGAGAACTGGAGGGGACAGAAAGTGCAGTGCAGACATTACCATTGTCCCTACACTCAGCAGATGGTCCTGGCCCACTTCTCTCTGTTAACACTCTCTTGGGCAAAAGGACTGCAAGAGCAAAGCCCACAGGATGCCCTGGGGAGTGGCACACTGAAGTGAGAGACAGGAAATCAGGCATTTGAGATTCACCTCTTCTATTGTTGATATTTCTGCACACATCCCCACCCTTTCCACTGAGCAGAGCTTCATCGAATCCTTTGGCTGGAGGAGAACTCAGGACTCATCGAGTCCAGCCCCCTGCTCAAAGCAAGACCAACTCCAACTAAATCATCCCAGCCAGGGTTTTGTCAAGCCGGGACTTAAACAACTCTAGGGATGGAGATTCCACCACCTCTCTAGGGAACCCATCCCAGTGCTTCTCCAGCCTGCTATGGAAATAGTTTTTCATACTATCCAACCTAGACCTCCCCCAGTGCAACTTGAGACCATTGCTCCTCATTTGTCATCTGCTGCCAGTGAGAACCATTATCCTGTCTTAAGACTGTGGCCAATGTCAGGAGAGGGACAGTGGCCAATGTCCCAGAAGGAATGAACAGAACAGTGATCCATCCCCTGTCACCCATTCCCAGCTTCTAACAAACACAGGCTAGGGACACCATCCCTGCCCATCCTGCCTAATAGCCATTGATGCGACTATCCTCCATGAATTTATCTAGCTCTGTTTTGAACCTGGTTATAGTCTTGGCTTTCACCATATCCACTGGCAAAGAGTTCCACAGGTTGACTAAGAACATAAGAACAGCTGTGTGAAAAAATATTTCCTTTTGTTTGTTTTAAATCTACACCTATTAATTTCTTTTGGTGACCCATAGGTCCTGTGTTATGGGATGACATTAAGAACACTTCCTTATTTACTTTCTTTCATAATTTGATAGAATTCTATCATATCCCTCCTTAGTCATCTTTTTTCCAATCCATCCCATCCCTTCCTCATCCTTCGTTACCTGGGGTGGGGGATGTCTGTCCTGCTATCCTGCACCGGGCAGCCAACAATATCCCAGAGGCTGCCTGTGACTTGTGAGATTGCTGTTGCCTGCTCCATCCCCGCCCCTCTACATCCCATTACGTAGCAGAGGAGACTCTGTCCCTCTGTTGCTGCCTGGGAAAGTGCAACAATCAGGCAATATGGCTGGAAGAGGAGAGGCTCTGGCGCTGCTGGTTTCTGGCCCCTTACCAACCACACACAGCATGGGGAGGGGAGTGTGACCCCTCCTGCCCCCCCCCCGGGATCACCCCTGAAACCACTTCTGCATGGGCATGTTTATATCACCGCGTTATTTTGAAATAACAAGGTGAGCATCCACACAGCAAGCTCTTAATTCGAAATTATTTTGAAATAATGGGCTTCTTATTTTGAAATAATAGACCCTCATTTCATGAGGAATAATGCTTATTTTGAAATTGCTATTTTGAACACTCCACTGCTGCTATTTCAAAATAGCTCCTCCCCAGGGCCATTCAAAGCAATTACTCCCCAGTGCCTCCTGGGGCTCTAAGTCGAGGTAGCGCATCCACATATATAGAATGGGTCAGGACCAACAAGCACAATGGGCACAACCTCAGAGACAAGACACACCCCCACATAGACACACATTATGACGACTATCACCTAAATGGGGCGAAACTACGTCACGGAGGCTATGTCTACACTACAGAGTTTTTGCAGAAAAATGGCCGTTTTTCCACAAAAACTCGAGGAGCATCCACACCTCAAGCATGTTTATGTGCAAGTAAATTGAAAGAACAGAGGGGTTTTTGTGCAATTGGTGATCCTCATTCTACGAGGAAGAATGCCTTTTTGCGCAAGAGCTCTTCTCTGTCCAGGAGAAGAAGGGTTTTTGCGCAAGAAGAGGGAAGAGGAAAAAGCACGTGTAGCGCCCCCTCTCCACCTGGTTACCTTCTTTAAGGCCAATCTCCTTACAGGTTTTGATGGATAGGTCTGGGTCTTCTGGATCCCGCCACCCACTCAACTTTATTTTTTCCAATGGATTTATTTGGCAGTGCCTCCACCCCCTTCACTCCTTCCTGGCAGGGTCACCAGGGCAGCTTGGGAGGAAAATTCTAACCCAGGGCAATCCCCACATATTTGCCATAGTTGGAGACTCCCAGAAAATAGCACAAACACATATACTATAATAAACACAATTATATTAAACAGGAGACAAATAGAACAGAACAGGGTAAAACACTATTTTTAGGTTCACCGGTGCCCAGCAACTGTAAGGTTAGTGTCCCGCTGGTACGCGTACTTTGTTGGGGCCCTTGATGACTTTTGACCACAAAATTCTTCTCTGCAGTGGTGTAGCAGTGGGGCTGAATAGGTCCAGTACAGCCCAAAGGACTCACAAGTGGGAGAAGGCAGTAAATCCCTCCACAGGTTTAATATGCAGCAGGTAATAAAATCCCCAAACAAATTCCCTGACTTACTAACTAAAAGATGGTGCACTCACACACTCCATGAATGAGCCTCAGGTTCAGAGATGACTCAGTCACTGCAGAGGGGCTGGTCTCTTCTGGCAGGGATCCTCTTCGGGCAGGAATCAGGCTGCTTCGGTCCCAGAATTTCCCCTCACCACAAAGGGGGTGCAAGGCTCAAGGTGCAGGCCACACAACTGAACCAAAATTCAAACTATAACCTCCTACCCCAGCATTCAGACACACACACAGCAGGCAGCAGCCCCAAACCAGCAGACAGAGCAGAGCTGACCATGCGGTGACTGGTCTCACCCAGGGAGCCGGAGAGCCAACTGGGCCTGGCTGGGGAAGCCTCCCAGCAAACTCCACAAACTGGGAATCAACAGTGGAGAAATAAAACCCCGCTGAGGGATCCTGCCTTCAGGTCCCTAGAGGCTAGCTCTCAGGGGGAAACCCTGCATGCAGGCCTAGGGCTTACTAGCTCCCACACAGCCAGCCCTCCCCTTGCCCTGGCTGGCTCCACTCCCTTCCAACAATGGCTCCTCCTCCCCCTCCTCAACTCCCTGGGAGGGGCATCTCACTCCCTATGGGTTGCCAGGCAGACTCTGTCCCTGGTAGGGAGGGGGAGCCAAGGCAAACTCAGTGTGCCTCTCCCTGAGCTGCCAGCAGACAGAGCCCCAGGAATCTAGATAATCTCCTTGGGGGTTACACACAGGTGCCTTGGTGGCTATTCTGTCCATAGCAATCACTGCTTACTTGCAAGAGAGAATCCAGGCAGTCTGGACGCTCTCTTGCGCAAAAGCGCATTGCTTTTTTGATGTGCTTTTGCAGTGTGGACGTCCTCTTGCACAAGAAGTTTTTGCGGAGGATCTCTTCTGACAAAAGCTTCTTGCACAAGAAGCCTGCAGTCTAGAGGTAGCCTGAGTGGGAAATGACTCATGAGCACCATCCCTCGTTTTCTCAGATACGGGAAAAGAACCCAGGAGTCTTGCCTCCTAGTCCAGATCATTCACATCATGTGGTCACCCACCACAAAGGATGATTTCCCCTCCTTATGCCCTGGTCAATTCTTCCTGTCCCAGTCTATGACAAGATAGTCTAGAGTAGGATCTACCTGCTAAAATGTTCTTGAGGCTAATGTAGTTAACAGTTGCTGCTCCTAAAACAATTTGTTTGGTGAAAGCAAGAAAAACCTGCCATAAACCCGGCTCCATTAACTCCAAGATGCTTCTTAGTAAGCCCCTCTCAAGCTTGCTGAGTTGCACGCAATTGCCTGTAGATCTGCATTTATCAATATTACTTGCCTTAAAAACCAATGTCATCAGAGACCTGTGTAACAAGCAACATGGCTGGAGACCTCTGTCTGGGGACCTGAGAGAAAGCATGTGGCTGAGCAGAACAGCCTCATGCAACTCAATGAAAGTGTCAGGAATTCTCAGTTACCAGCTTCTGCCCACAGGCACTAAATAAATACCCTAGTGCTTAAACAGCCACAATGGGGAGGAAGCAACCAGTGCCTAAATATACAGATCAGCCCATAGAGCTCATTTTAAAATGAATATGAGAAAGAAAAACAACAGCGGGGCCTGGTCTGACAGTCCTGTTGCAGCTAGTCCCTGCACAGTTTGTCAGTAATCTGAATCCCCTGAGACCTTCAGCACAAGCCGCAGGTGTCTATTTCTTGAGTGAAAGGAGTTGCCCCATTAACAGGGGCAGTAGCAGACTCATCACTTCAGTGACTGGCTGCTAGAGAGGGACACACGACTCACTGACCAGATAAGTTACACTTGCATGCCTAAGCCTCCAAATGAGGTCAGTTTGGGCACCACTCTTCCTCCCACACACAACCCAAATGCAGATTGATATCACAACCCTGGCCTGTTGATTGGCTGAACTTGTCTCACATGACTATCAGAAGCCCTAAATTTGAGAAGCAGAAGAGCATTGAAATTGCAGTAGCAGACAAGTCCCAGGGTGACATCGATGGAGAGACACTGGCTGGCAGTGCCCATGGCCACAGACAGAAAGATACCTGGGGACGTCTGTGTCTTCCTTGCCTCCTCCGAGCTGCTTAAGGGGCAGGACTGCGGAGACATTCCTCACTCACATCCACAGCCATCTTTGAAACATGCCATTTCTTTTCTATGCATGTGTACTGGAATCCATCCCAAAGACATCATTAGGGACTATAAACCCAAATACAGAACACTAGGGGCTTCAATGCCCAGAAGCAGCCCGGACTCACTTTAGGCCCACTGTTGAATAGCCATAATTCCAACTGAAGTTAGTAGGATCTAAGGGAGCGCAGCATCTCTGAAAAACAGATCCAGGATATCCCAGGTTGGGCTCCTAAAGACTGTGACACCCAATATTAAAGCAGGCCAGTTTGTCCCTATCCTGGCAAGACAGCTATGGGGAGAAAGGCTACTCACCTGGAACTGCTGACTTCGAATCTCACTTATGCCTCTTGGGAAAATCACTCTGTCTCACTTTCCACATCTGTGAAAAGAGCTGATATATTCTCCCACCGCCAGTGGAGGGTTAAAGGGCTGCAAAGTGCTGGAGATGTACTGAGTATGGTTTTGAATAAGGAGAGCAGATTTCTGCATGACCAACCGCAGAGGGCATGTCTACACAGCAAAGGTATTTCAAAATAACAGCCATTATTTCGAAATAATTTTACTAGCGTCTACACAGCCAAACCGCTATTTCGAAATTAATTCGAAATAGCAGAGCGCTTATCTTGAATTTAGTAAACCTCATTCCACGAGAAATAACACCAAATTCGAAATAGCTATTTCGAAATAAGTGCTGTGTAGACACTTATATCGAAATAGGGGGCCTCCAGCTTTCCCAGGGTGCCCTGGTGGCCACTCCAGCCTCAACCAAGAACACTCCTCTCCCTTCCCCCTCCCCAGAGCCCTTAAAGGGGTTGACTCTGGCCACAGTGCCTGTGCCAGCTCCAAGCCTGCCAGCCCAGAGCCAGCAGTCACTGCCCCTGACCCAGTGACCCCAAAACATGAGCCTGCAAGCCACTGGCAGCCAGCCCTCCACCACTCCCCAGGAGCAGTCTGCCAGCTCCCAGGAGCCTGCCAGGGCCCAGAGAAGGCGGGCACCTTCCTGGTCCAGGGTGGAGACCATGGACCTTATTCAGGTTTGGGGGGGATGCCCCCAAAGTCCATGATCTCCACACTAGATGGAGGAACGCAGCCGTCTATGGCAGGATAGCTGCCAGCCTGGCCACATGCGAACTCAGGAGCAGGTTTGCATGAAAATCAAGTTGGTCCGGCGAGACCCCCAACCCTGAGCCCTGAGCTTCCCCTCCCCCTTCTTCCCCTTGCTTCCCCCTTCCAGCTTCCTCCTCCCAAGTTTCCCTTCACCTCTCCCACCCTCTCTTCTCCCCTCTCCCGCATCCTTTCCCCAGTCTCACCAGAGTTTCATTCCCCCTCCCCAGTTTTGTTAAATAAAGAGAGTTTGTGTTCATGAAAATACGTGTATTTTATTTGACATCAGGAAGGAGGGTTAGGGAGGGGTAAGTGGAAGGACGTGAGGGAGGAATGAGGCACAAGCCCCCAGTGGGGCACACCAGGGAGGCTCTTAGTGCTCCTCAGGATGGAAGCTCTCACATCAGTCCTCCTGGATACTGACAGCCCCCTGATGGACCTCCCGGATGGCAGCCTGCAGAAAGTGCAGCCAGGCTCGCAGCAACACGTCCACGAGAAGCACCAGAGTGCCCAGGGGCAGCTCTGGCTCCATGTTGCAGAGTGCTGTGGTGTCCCGAGTGAGGGCAATCAGAGCACGCAGAGACAAAGTGCTTTGCTGTCCCTCATCGAGGTAGACAAGCAAGCAGGGAAACCTGAGAACCAGCTGTCTGGGAGGGCAGTCCCTTTAAGCACAGGCCTCAGATAGTGTCAGGCAGCAGCCACACAAAGTAACTCCTGACCTGATGCCCTGCCGGACCTGGTTCTGGCTGGCCTTAAATGCGATTCAGCGTCCACTTGATGTGGATGCGCTATTTCGAAATAGCAAAACGCTATTTCGAAATGCATTTTGTGTGTAGACACGTTATTTCAAAATAACTTATGTAGCGAAATAACGCTGTAGCATAGACATACCCATTGCTCTTTCACCTAGCAAAGGGGCCAGCTCCAACAGAGCCCAGCACATCACAGGCTCCCCAGAATGCAACTGGTGGGAATAAGTGCCCCCCTTGGTCATACACACTTGCTGCACCTTTAAATGAAAAGCAATAGCCCAGTTCCATGACCAGCCTTCAATGCAGAGAAAGACAAGCAGCAGCCACCCTGAAGCAGAGAGGGCTTATAGCCATGCCTTAAAATGGAGGGGGTTTTGCTCTTGATCAAATTGATCCAGTTTTTCTATTTCACATGTGAAAACCCTGATGGCTTCAGTTTCTAGCCACCAGGAAATAAAAGGAAGCTTTGGACGTGACATGCTGCTCTGTGCCAGGCCTGACTTCACTCCCCCAGAGTCCAGCACAGACAGATTGGAAACACCGAAGATCTGCTCCAGGGCTATTGGCCCTATTGTTCAGAATGGAATGAAATTCTCACCTCCTCTTCTAGGGCGCAGCCCCCAAGATGGATCACTGACCCTGGTTGCCCCACTTCTCTCCTGGGATTGGCCCAGCTCAATACAACCACTGGGCAGGATGAGGGGTCCCCAAATATAACCCTCCTGTCAATGGTGCCACTCCAAGTTATTTGCAGAGAGCAGAGCTTAAGATGCAAGAGTTAAAGCAGGAAGAGCTGCTGCAGTTTGGGGTAACAGTCTGGAGCTGGACACAAGCTCTGGGTCTCTGGGGTGATCTCTACATTGCAGCTCAGAGTGAGCTTCCCTGCACAGACAGATGGACTTGCACTAGCAGGGTTCGAGGTAGCCGGAAGAGAGGGGAATGCGGCAGGCTGTGCACTTTCCCTTCACTCCCTGATAGTCAGGAGAAGGGGAAGAAGAACAGCATTGACCGAGTATGTGCAACTGCAACCCTGCTCCCTGCCCTCCCAAAATTGCATCTTAGGGTGGGAACTCGGGACTGGGGCAGCTGGGGCGAGCCCTGAGCCAACCCCTTTCACCTGCCTGCAGGAAGCCCTGGGAGCCAGGCTGAGAGTGCACCACCTCCTTCCACTGTGCCAAGTGCACCAGCTAGCCGGCTTCTTGCTGGAGCAGTGTACCAGGGTGCATTGGCTTACCTTCATCTCTGCTCAGCGCAGTATGGTACTTACATCGGTGGGAGTAAGGCTGTAGTATAGACACTGGCATAATTATATCAACCTAACTGTATCATATAGACCAGTGGCTCTCAACCTTTCAGGAGTCTGGGCTGTCTTGCATAACCCCAAGTTTCACCTCACTTAAAAACTACTTGCTTGCACAATCAAACACATAAATACAAATGTCACAGTCACACAATGCCTATAAACTTGCTTACTTTTCATTTTTACAATATAATTCTAAAGTAAATCAATTAGAATAGAAATATTGTATTTGCGTTTCAGTTTAAGTCATTATCTGTATGAAATTTAGTATGTACTGACTTCACTAGTGCTTTTTATATAGCTTGTTGTAAAACTAGCCAACTGTTTGGGTAAGTTGATGTACCTCCTGCAAGACCTCTGTGTGCACCCAAATGTGCATATACCTCTGGTTTAGAACCACTGGGGTAGACCAGCCATTACACTCTAGTCTGATTTTAAAGCAAGCTTTTCATGAAACAAAGGAAACCGCATAAAACAGCAAGGAAAAGAGAAGTGGGAATAGGCCAAGAGGTGAGTTGGACAAGGGAGCAATATGAGATATGCGCATTTTAGGGCTGGGGATTGTGGATGGGCCAGGACCTCCAGGGGTAGAGGTGGAGACTATGCTACCATTGGAGCTGAGTCAATTTTTTTGACAAATAGTTTGACAAAAAAAATGCTGTTTCAGGTTAACTGAAAATATTTGTGAAATTGAGTAAGTCAGCGAGTAGTTCCAGCCAAACTCACTGAAAAAAAATCAACTTTTTCTTGGAAACAATGCTTCATTTCAAAATTTAACTAGATTTATTTTAAAATTAAAAAGGGTATAAGCCATGTGAAAACAAACCAGAAGCATTTGGTTCAACACAGAATGGGTTTGCAGGGTGGCGGGGAAGAAGGGGATATTTTAATTCAATTATCAAACTGCAGAGGCACTCAGCTCCATTACCACCCAGCTGGCAGAGTCCCTAGGCCCCATCTGGCCAGCTTCCCTCCTCTCTGAACTTGGTTTGCTGGCCTCATATTTCTGGAAGAGTTTGGTGGCTCAACTGCCACTGTGGATTTCACAGGCCCTCCTATGTGGGCTATTGTCTGTACAGTCCCACTGGCTCCCAGAGCATTACTCACGGGGGGCTTGTCATTTTCTGGTTCTGAAGACAAGTGTAGAATTCTCATGTTCCTGAGCTTCAGTGTGGCAGCACTTGCAGCTCCTTTCCAGCTCCCTTGCTATTCTCTTCACACTGATCTCCACTGTGATGTGAGGTTACCCCACTCCATTGAGATCCCTTCCAGTTCTACACTGCTAAGATTCTCTGGACTCCCTTTTCCTTCATGCAACTTTCTCCCCCCCATGTCTGTCCTATTCTGCTAGCTGAATTGGTCCATGTGTGGGATCAGCACTATGCACAGAACATCCTTCTCCCAGCACCTGTGTCTGATTAGACAAGACCACATCATTTGCTGGGACACTCTATAATTCTCCCCAGTTGCATCCCCTGCAAGGCCCCCAGCCACTTGGCTGGGTCAGAGGTCACTCCAAAAGGTGAAACATTTGCCTTAAAAAGCAGGGCTCCTTCTTCCCTGATTTCCTTGGGATTCCCATTTTGCAGAAGAGAAATAAAAATACCATGAACCAGAGCTCCCCCTCGACAACTTATGAACCACAGAAAGAGCTCAACAACGCCTGCACAGCCCACTGCGAGCACTTTCCCCTCCTCACCCTCACCACATGCTAAGGCAAGTAGGAGGCAGTGACACAAACGGCAGCATTCAAATCCTCTCTAGGGGGCACCATTAGCACACCATCTCTGCCGCAATGAGCCCAGGGTAACTGGGTCAGGGAGGTATGCAGTGGCATGTTTCAGCAGTGTGGGCAAATGCTGACCTCTGGAGGCAGGACAGGCCCTTATTGGCTCATTTGGTGGGAATATTGCCTGCCAGGCACAGCAACAAATCCCCACACTGGCTGTTTCTTAAGGGGTGTGGGCCAGCAAATCTCCCTCTATCACACAGTGCTGCACCTCTGCTATCCATGTTTCACTGGGCACCCTCTGATTTGCTGGCCGTCCAGGTAGAGTCACTTCCTGGGTTTTGCCCACTAAAGCTCATGATACTATAAATTTTTTTAAAAACGAGTAGTCCTGTGGCACCTTAGAGACTAATAAATATATATATATCGTATCATGAGCTTTTATGGGCAAAACCCACTTCTTCAGATGAGCTTGAGTGCCAAAGTGAGTTTTGCCCACTAACGCGCGCATCTTGGCCACCCTGACAGTTTATATACTTTTGTTAGTCTCTAAGGTGCCACAGGATTACTCATTTTTAAAGTTGCAGACTAACACGGCTCCCTTTCTGAAACTGATCCCCAGTGAAAGATAGCCTCTTGCTGAGCTAATGGTCACATGCCAAGAAGAACTGACTGAGTAAGCAGATGCAAAAGGAACATGCTGGAGGGAGATATAAAGTGCTATTCCGACAAGTCCCTTAACCCTTGTGGAAAGATTACAGGGATGCCGGAATAGCACGCCTGTTATTTTGAAATATATTTTGAAATAATGGGCGCATTTAAAGATGTGAAATCCCAAATAGCCCCGCTGTCTAGACGTAGCCTCACTGTTTTGCCAATATAAAATATTCAAAACACTTAGGCCTCCTTAAAAATCATGAGGTTCTAAAGATGTTGGGGTCTTTCCATTTTCCTTCTCCTAAATCAGACTTTGCCACACTGAATGCTGCAATGCCTAAATACCTTTGTAAATCTGGACCTTCATGCTCTTGATTCTAATGTGCTGAATTATTTACTGCTTTAATATCAAGCAGAATTATTTACTGCTTTAATATCAGACCTTGCTTGCACTCCATAGTTAAGGATTCAGGAACTATCCTGTGCTACAGCCATGTTTTCAACCCTTTAGGTAGGATGAGCCCAAAGGTGAGGTTTTTCGGGAGGTGGCAGCATCTTTGGACTTAGCTTTTAAAAACAGTTGTTTTTCTTTCTTTCTTTTACTACATCCTACATAGCTGCTTTTCCCGGTACTTTATGGATGGATGCTACACTGAGTGAAAACATGGGTCTTAGGCTATGTCTATACTACGTATCTTACAGCAGCATATCTGCGTTCTAGCAGTGTCACTGTAAGGTACACAGTGTAGCTGCTCTTTATTGGCAGAAAAGTTCTCCTGCCAACAAAATTAAAAAACCACCCCCAGGGAGGGGTAATAGCTTAGTTAGTGTGAAAGCACCTCTTGCTGACAAAGTGCTGTCACACCAGTACTTTTGTTGAGCTAGGGCAGTGTTCCCTGTAAGCTGTGCACTTGTGTGGCCACTCTGGAGAGATTCAAATGCCATCCAGTTGATTAGCAGAGCAGCCCCACTAGGTTTTGGGTTTCTATTGGTGGTGTACATTTGCATATACCTTGGGGCACATAAAAATTTAATCTGCACATAGATGGAAAAAATCCCCACATGGATGGAAAGATTAGAGGGAACATTGGTCAGGGGATGTTTTTTCACACCACTGAACAGCAAAAGTTTTACTGATGAAACTGCAGTGCAGACACAGCATTAAATGGGTTCCTCTTGTAGAAAATGTTTTGCAGTATCCTACAGTAAAAATCTAACACATTTTGTTTGTTTGGAGAACAGTGGAATATTTTTTATATGAGTTGCAAGATGTTTTTGCCTGTTATAGGGATTTCTGCACCTTCATCTGAAGCCGATGGTAATGGCAACTGTTTGAAACAGACTGTTGGGCTAGGATTATTCAGGGCTCCCAGTTTGGCAATTCTTATATTCCTGTAAATGTTAATAGATTGGCACTGATATAGCTGGTAAACTTTGCTGCCTTGCAGTACCACATATATAAAAGTCCCTCAGGGTCCCCAGAGATGCACTTACATGCACTCATTGCCTGGGTGGTCCCAGGAGGGAGGTAGTCCCAGGCTGATGGAGTCCTGAGCACAGCAGGGAGCCTGGGCTGGAGCAGGAAAGCAGCATGCTGCCCAGTGAAGAAGTCATGGGGAAGGAGCAGAAGAGGGAACTGGGAGAAGGGGGCTTGAGGATAAGGGAACCATAGGAAGAAGTGGGAGGCATGAGAGTGTACTAGGCAGGCAATATGGAGAAAGTGGCGGGGGGGGGGGGGGAGAAGAGCAGGCACGTCTGAAATGGAATGACAGACAGAGTGAAGGAGTGATCTGGTAATGGTCTTAATTTCCTGGTGAAGCCAACTGATATGGGCCAAGGTTGCAAAAGGTTAATACTACTGTTCTTGAAACCTGTGTGCTTGCGCGTGTGCTGCTGTCAGCACTAGTCCTGGTTTTTATCCTGGAGTTAACCTGTGTTTGGCCAGACATTATCTGCCCAGCACTGCTGCGGCATGTGCTATGGGATCAGGTGGCGCTGAAATGCCAGCACACAAATGGTCAGAACAACTAAGCCTCTGAATTTCCTGATTCTGGGGGTGCAAAGCCAAACCATGCCCCAAATATGTGAGGCAAAGTAACATGAACCTCTTCTTTGCAACCACTAGGGGGATCAGGAGGGGACACTGGGATAAAAATGGTACTTAGTCTTTTTCTTCTCCAAAGGGGAGCACTATTCCGATTTTACAGATGGGAAAACTGAGGCTCAGAGAATTCAGGTCCAGTGCCCTGCCACTGTCTCTGTGCTGGGAGCTCTGAGTTTAATGCTGTCAAGGAGGGAACAGTGTATCAGCTCATCTGCCAGCATAGCCCCTGAAGGCTCTTTGGCACAAGGACAAACCATAACTCACAGTAGTTAATGACCCGGAGATGAGGCTCTTAATGCACTTCCATGATGACAGAGATATCAGCAGACTATATCATATATATGGAACCTCGCTTCATCCCAGAGCCCTGCCCACCCTGGGACACTGCACATTAGAGCATCTTTGTAGAGTTTCTTAGCGGCTTCACACACATCAGTGACTGGATCAATAATAAATAAGCACGCAAATTAAGTATGTTTTAAAACCAAAAGAAACAGCATGAAAACCATCACCCGTATAATGGCCCACCCAGCTTTCTGGTTCCTTCCTTACAGCTTGGGTCCAGTTATTGTGAAAAGACTCCATGATTAGATACCACAGCAATGGTCACTGTAGAAAAGATGGCCAGGGAAGTGTTGGGGGAGGAAAGTAGTTAATGACTATACACAGAAGGAGAGTTGAGAGGAGTCTTTTCCCATTACCTTTGTTGTCTGTGCTCATCTGTGTGGCCAAAGTGGAGGACGGTGCCGCCTGGTTCCCCTTGACTTTCTGTCTCTCTCTCCTCCTTGCGCATCTCACACTGCTCAGTGACGGCGGCCCTTTCGTGTGGTCTACACACTGAGCTGTGAGAAGCACCAGCCCTGCTCTTTACCTTTTTTCTTCTCATGTAATTTCCATGCTCAGTTTCAGAATGACAGCACCTGACCCTGTGCTGCCTCAGCCACTGGCTCGCTCTCTAGCACAAGTAGCTTTATCTTACATCCTTTTATTTTGTGCTCTCACCCGGCTGGGGACGAACAGGTTTCAAATAAAACCAAACTGGCAGAGAGTGCTGGGTCTGGGCTGTCTTTCTGCAGATATTCTCAAGGAGAATGGCCTAGTTCCATAACACTCCTGCCAGCACTTTTCCCACTCGACTATTCAAGGAGTGTGAACTCAAGGTGAGCAGTGAGTTAGTGTTTTAGACAAGTGACTGTTGGGGGCGGGGGGAATGGAGGTGGTTTTTATTATTTGTATTATAGCGGGGGAGGGAGGAAATGGAGGTGGTGTTTTTATTATTTGCAGTATAGCAGAGCCTGTAGTGTCTCAAGCTGGCTGCTTCATATACACAGTAAAAGAGAGTCCATGACCTAACAGTCTGCTTCTGAGTACCCACACAAGTCAATGACATGCGGTTTCTTTAAGTGCCAGCCCTAGTTATCATGGCAGAGGAAAGAAGCATTATTATCCCCATCTCACAAACAGGAGCTGATGCCTAGACACATTCAGGGTGTCTCCACACTGCACGCATAGTTTGAAATAAGCAATTTGAGCTACACAAGCTGCGTAGCTTATTTTGAGTCAATTTCGAAATAGCTTATTTTGAAATTTGGCATTGTTGACTTATTCAAAATAGCCCGCTATTCCGAAATATCTCTTACTCCTAGTGGAATGAGGTTTACAGGGACGTTGGAATAGCGAGTCCGTTATAGTTCAAAATAATGGGCATGCTCAAAAGACACAGAATAGCTATTTTGGGATACCAGAGGTATCCTGAAAGAGCGCAGCAGCATAGATGTAGCCTTAATGACATGCTCACACACATAAAGGGAGGCTGCAGCAGATTCAGGAACTGAACCAAGCTCTCCCAAGGCTGAGGCCAGCATCTTTGGCTGCAAGGCCACCCTTCCCTTCAGTTGGTAACCTCTCACTTTTGAGAAATGCCCTCGAATATATGCCTAAAATTGGCAGTCCATGAACATTCCTACCAGAACATTTCTCCACAAGTACATCAGCCAGTAGAAAGCAGCTGAACCCCCACAACGTACATGCACCTGTACTTGAGTGGCCATGGAAAGAGACAGCTGTTGAGGTATTGTTCCAGCGAAAGCACCAAAACAGCCCCTGGCAGGGCTTTGTGCACTGGGCAAGAAACAGGGCCATCCTAGGATTTATGCAGCCCTACGCAGTCCTATTGAACTGGTGTCCTTGTGCCCAGTGGCAGCTGGAGGAGATGACAATCTTTTAGAAATATGATTTTATAATCTTCAGCAACACATTAATTAAATATTTTTAAAACAAATTAGGGGGCTGCGCCCCCTGCTCACTGCACTCACCAACCCCCCTCTCTCTGAGGGTAAGTGTCTGGCCAGGGGGAGGGTGCAGGAGTGGGCTGGGTGTAGGTGTCTGGCCAAGGGGGAGGGGGCAGAAGCAGGCTGGGCATGTGAGGTCTCAGCAGGGTGGTGTCTGATGGGGCTGGGGGTGGGGGAAGGGTGCGTGGCTTGCAGCTCCCACACACACACACCCGTCCCAAAGCGCCAGGGAAGGAGTGGTGGGAGGATGCATGGCTGTGGCCCCCCTGGGAAAGGGGAGGCTGCATGGTTTCCTCCCCCTCCAGGGGGGAAAGTCCACACGGTTCCTGGCACCCCTGGGAATGGGTAGGGGGGAAGGTCATGTGACGCTAGTGCCCCCTGGGAGGGGGGAAGATGCACATCTTGCAGCCCTCCCAGGAGGGGGGAGAGGGTAAAGCACATGGCTCCCGGCCCCCCCAGGAGTGGGCTAGGGTACAAGGCTCCCTGCCCCTGCAGAGGGGGGGTGCACAGCTCCAAGCCCCCCCGTGACAGGGGAGGCCTTGTGGCTCTGGCCCCCCAGGAAGGGGGAGAGAGGAGGCTGCATGGCTTGTGGTCCCCGCAGGACAGGGGAGAGGGGAGGACACCCGGTACCATGGAGGAGGAAGGGAGGAAGGAGGCTGAGGGCAGAGAGGATGGTGAAGTGACTTGATGTCACTCTGTCGTCCCTCAGGAACATCTTTTCATATATAGAGAGATTTTTAACTAAGGTCCTGTAGATTAACACAGTAAATTCAGAAACTGACAGTATATATTTGGGGTTGGCAAATGCCTGTTATTGGCTTCATTAGTAGGTGGGTGGACTTTAAGACCCAGTGGTGCCCCAAATTTTCAGGTGCCCCATGCAACCTTGGGGTAAGGATGGCTCTAGCAAGAAACAAGAAAATTTACACACATTTGATCTGAAATGTTTACATGTGGTGACTTTGGACCCTGTCATTCACACAGAGGGACTGTGTGCTTTTAGTCAGTAAGTTTTATTCTAGGTTAAAGGAAAACAGAACAAGAACAAACCACTAAAGTTTCCTTGAGAGATCACTGTATGTATCTTCTTTGTGACAGTCAGCATCAACTCTGCATCACAAAATGGCAGCTGTCCCTATCCTGTACCACAGGGAGCCATAGCTATGTCATTGGGAGAAGAGCTCTTCTCCTACTGATCAAGCTCTGTCTGCAGTAAAACAGCGTCTGGCAGGATTTCCCATGCCCCTGAATAAAAGGGTTATACTGACATAAGTGTATAAGAATAGCAGCGGCAGCGGCTGGAGCCCCAGGCCCTTTAAATTGCTGCTGGAGAGCACTCTAGGCAGCACTGAGTGCTGGGGAGGGGAGTGTACTGTGCTCCAGGCAGTGCTGAGGGCTGCCTAGGGGCCAGCGTGGTACACTCCAGGTGGCCCGAGGGCTGGCTGCTCTCGGCTCTTCCTTCCTTCCTTGGCCCTGCCACTGCCATGAGCATGGAGCCAGCCTCCCCCAAGCTGTTGGCCCCCCTGAATCAGAAACCATTTGGGGTTCAGAGGTGGTAGCTATGGGCAGATGGCCAAGTCCTTCTTTCTCAATGGGGTCCAATTGCTTACACTGTCTCCCGTTGTAGGTTTCTCCCTTCAGGTTTTATTAACTGGGTGGACTGTGATTAGTGTTCTCTGTAAGCTGCATGCTTTTGCAGCCACTCAGGAGAAATTCAGATGCCACTCAGCTAATTAGCAGAGCACCCAGAGCTAGGTTTTTGTTTTTATTGGTGGTGCACATCCATACATGCCTTGGTGCACACAAAAATGTATTCTGCACACGGATGGAAAAGATTAGAGGGACATTGCTTGTGACTCTTGATTTTTGCTGTTCTATGTTTTATTTGCTTTGATTATAAAAAAAAGTAAGGGAAGGGGAAATAGTGCTCACTAACCGGTGCCATGGAGCTCAGCGTTGCCATTCTGTAGCTCTGAACCACACCAAAGGGCTGGAGCTGAGACATAAAGAGCAGTCCCTTTTGGGTCTCCTATTTGTCACCTGTGTGTGCTCCAGGAGGTGTGTGAGCTGTAAACAGCAGGATGGCAGCTTCTCTTGCTGTTTGTTTGATGACTGTTCTGCCTGCTACAGTTATTTTTAGCCAGTGACGCCCAGGGTATTTCGCTGCAGGATGTCCGGTCTGAGCCTCTTTCTGGGAATCCCATGCGCTCTAATTGTAAACAGCCCTATTGAGTTGCTGTAAGAGTGCAAGGCCCTGGCGTGTCAGGTGTGAGTCAAACAGGAAGCCACTTGCTACAGCAGAGATGCATTTTCTCGAGCTGGTATCACCAGAGGAAAAAACGGCCTCAGTAAATTCAGTAAAACAAACCTGGCAGCTCTGACCTCTATACAAAGCTGAGTTAAAGCAAACAGTGATCACAAATGATTTGTTACAGGGCATTCCTGGATGTTGATTTCAATGGGAGGTAGGTGTCTGACCTGCTTAGGCACTTATCTGCCTCGCTAGGCACCAAAATACCTTTGTAAATCTGGCCCATAAGAGCCTAAATTTCATTGAATGTCACTCATTTTGAAACAGGACTTAGAAGGCTTTGAAAATTCTGTCCTCTGTTAAACAGCCCTCTAGTATCAGAAATCTAGTCTGATTTATAGCTTTTCTGCTATAAAACATTGCATATGCAGAGAAACTGACCCACATAATGATTGTGGAACAGCTAGTCTGGAACAGCTCTGTGTGGACACGATTCAGGATAGAAGTCACTTTTGTTTCAGGCTAATTATACTATTCGCAAAGCAAAGTAATGGTTCTAGAACAGTCTGCAGGGCTTAACTCTAAATAAGCTAGGCAAACTGAGCTATGTCAATTGCGTACCTTATTTTGAAATAGCTTATTGCCCAGGGAGGTTGTGGAATCTCCATCTCTGGAGATATTTAAGAGTAGGTTAGATAAATGTCTATCAGGGATGGTCTAGACAGTATTTGGTCCTGCCATGAGGGCAGGGGACTGGACTCGATGACCTCTCGAGGTCCCTTCCAGTCCTAGTATTCTATGATTCTATGATACATGGCACTTATTTCAAAATAGAGCACTCTTCCCCTGACTTCCCTTACTCCTCGTACAATAAGGGTTACAGAAGCTGGAGTAAGAAGTCTTCCAGCTTGACACTATTTTGACACTATTTTGAAATAACTGCCTGCTGTGTAGACGTGGAATAAGGTATTTCAGAATAGCACTAGTTATTTTGAAATAGTGTTGCAGGGTAGACATACCCCCAGTCTTCCACCTCCTGGTGACTGCTCCTTAAGTCTCCTTAAGTCTCCAGCCACAGGTTGAGTTTCCACTGAAAAAGCAGCTGGCTTACAGAGACATGAAAATGGCACTGATGGGTGCAGCTCCAAGCAATGGAGGGGGCACCTGCACTTATCACGAAACCACATGAAGCATCTGTCTGATGGGCTATGCCAGACTCCTTCATAGTACCCAGCCTGTCTTCCCTAGAGGAGATTCTGCTGCCTTTCCCTCCAGCCTGGGCTCTTGCATGGAAAGTATTGAGACTGGCAATCTCAGTCAGAGGCAGTGCCAGCCCCCTGGGGACCCACAGCAGGAATAATTTTGCCCCCTCAATACTAAAACAGGGAGTTTCTTTTAATAGAAAGTGAATAGTGGGCCTCCTTGAGCAGCTCGGCCCCTAAGCAATTGCTTAGTCTGCTTATGCCTAGCACTGGCTCTGATCTCTATTCCTAGCTATTTATTTCTTTGCACTTCCAAACTCATCACTAAGTGCCACCCTTAGGGTATGTCTAGACTTCATCCCTCTGTCGGCAGAGGGATGGAGATTAGGCAGGTCGACATTGCAAATGAGGCAGGGATTTAAATATCCCGTGCCTAATTTGTATAAAAACGACCACCGCGTTTTGCTGACTCAGCACTTTGTCCGCAAAAAGCGGCAGTCTAGTGAGGGATCTGTTGAGAAAGAAAGCCTTTTTCAACAGATCCTGTAAACCTCCTTGCAGGAGGCATAAGGGCTCTGTCAAAAAAGGTTTTCTTTCTCGACAGATCCCCCTCTAGACTGCCGCTTTTTGCAGACAAAGTGCTGAGTCAGCAAAACGTGGCAGCCATTTTTATGCAAATTAGGCGTGAGATATTTAACTTTGTTAACTTGCCGGCTGGGAGGGGAGAAGAGGTGTGTGCAAACATGCGTGCGTCCCTGCTCTTGCCTCCTGCTCCGGGAGGGGCTGGGCGGTTGGCACGTGGTACACTGGGGACAGGGCTACACAGTACTTTTCCCTGAGGGCTGTGTGCGGGGTCGAAGAGCCACCATGCCCGGCGCCCCGCTGTGCCTGGCCTGGCTGAAGCCAGTCCTGGGCGGCCCCAGGCTCTGCCTGCCCCAACCCCAGCCCCGGAGCTGCTGCCTGCAGGCAAAGAACTGGGCCAGGCAGGGAAGAGACTCTGCCCCCTCCCCATCCTCACCAGAGCACTGCTCCCCAAAGGCTGCGAGTCCCCATGCTGCTGTCCTGCTGGTGAGTGCGCTGGCGGCACAGGGATATGGGAGCTGGAGGGGGAGGTGAAAGAGGATGTGAGGGCAGGGTAGTAGGGGAAGGGGTTGCAGTGAAGGGCATGGGGCGATCCAGGGGATCAGGCTGTGGGAGCAGGATGGAATGGGGCAGGGGTTGCACTGAGGGGCATGAGGCAATGTGGGGGATCATGGGGCTGAGGGGAGTGAGGCTAGAGCAGAGGGAACATGTGAGGGGGGGGGATAAAATTTTACTTTGCTGAAGCTGCACTTTCCTTTACTCCCCACTTCTTTGCCTCCCTCCCCAACTCGCTATTTGGCTGCATTCTCACCCAGTCACCTTTTTTGCGTTACTGATCCAATCCCCTCCCATCCCAAACTCCCTCTTGTACCCCCAACCCACACCCTCTCCTGCCACCAAACTCCCTTCCAGATCCTGCACCCACCTCCCACCTAGATCCTGCATCCCTATCCCACTCGCTGGCAGCCCTGTCCCACACATTAAACGCTTATTTTTGTTCCCACCCCAGAATCTAGGGCATCCACAAAATCCAGCAACTCTGGAACTCCAGAAAAGTAAATCTGGCCTCTGGGAAGGCCTGAACCTCAGTCCTCCCTGTCCCTTCCCCTCATGGAGCTGGAGCGCCTGAGAAGTGAGGTGTCTCAGTTGGGGGCCACATCAGTGAGGGTTGTGGTTTGGGGAGGAGTTTTTTTGCTTCTCACTTGTGTGGTCCCCAGTTGATTTTTCTGTGGGTCAGTGGCCCTCGACCCAAAAAAGGTTCCCTACCTCTGCCATAAATAAAGAAAACATTGAAACCTTTTGTGTTGGACATAATGTTTTACTTGATTTAAAATGAAGTTTGATAAACTAACATGAGAAAGTTAAAATGTTTCATCTGTTTAATAATTTAAATTAAACCATTCTCCCCAGCTGCAGCACTAGCAAAATGTAATTATGTAATTAACAGTGAGTTTCCATTAGCAACTGGTAGTCTGCGGAAAGGTTTGGAGTGGGTGGGGCCTCAAAAAGGGGTGGGGTGTCAGGGAAGGGATGGGGTAGATCCTGGTTTGCCCTGACATTTAAAAAGTGATCTTGGGTGTAAAAAGGTTGGTGACCACTGTTCTAGCCTATCCCCTGGCCTGACCCATCCCAAACCACTTTCCTTACATCCTCCAGCCTAACCCTTGTCAAGCTGCTTCCTTTTCCTTCCCATCACAGATATTCACAACACCATAAATCCAACAGCAGTGGCTGGGGAACAGATGGTATGAGTGAACTACCTGGCTGCTTCTCCATCACAAGCCCCAACATGTTTGACAAGAACAGCAGCTACAGGTCACAAAGGAGACCTCCTCATAGAAGGATAGAGAATCATCTGCCTCCAGAGGAAGTGAAGAGAGACAGAGAGCAGAACCATATCTAACTGCCCCTCCACTCCTCAAGAATATTTAATTTAGGATCTTATAAAGTGTGATAAAGTCTGAGGAAGAATAGAACTAGGTGCAGAACTGTCATCTTCAAACAATGCTGTGTAGGCTCACTAGAATGGAGATTATGCAGGAGTAAGAAGAGGTTGCTTAGTAGGGGATCTCAAACTCTTGGGATAAACATCCTAGCTTTTATGCTGTTTATCTGACCCAAACCTAGGAAGCAACTTGGACATTTGCCTGGTACTTTTCCGATGACACCTAACATACAGCAAGGCTCCTAAACCCTGGTCTACACGAGGGAGTTATTTCAAAATAGCTCCTCCTATTTCAAAATAATAAGCAGAGCGTCCACACTACCAAGCCTGCTATTTCGAAATAATGGGCTGATTATTTCTAAATCTGTACTCCTGCTTTCCTCAGGGAATAACACCTATTTCAAAATTGTTATTTCAAAATAACATTAGTGTGGATAATCCAGTGCTGCTCATTCAAAATAATTAGCCTCTAGAGGTCTCCCACAGCTGCACTTCTGACTGCTCTGGTTACAGCTAGCATCTCCACTGCTCCCCTTCCCCTGAGGACTTAAAACTCCAGGCTGTAGGAGAAGGGCATGTGCCTCGTGATGACCTTTGCAAGCCCCGTGCTACACAACAGCATCCCAAGTAGCCATGAGCGACTCCAAGGCTCCCTCACAGGTCAGGGACGCAGGAGAGCTCCAGCCTGGACTGGTGCTGAGATCATGAACCTCATTAAGGTCTTCCAGGATCTCCACACCAGGAAAAGGAATGCAGAGGTTTACGGCTCGATTGCTGCCAGCCTGGTCGACAAAGGCCACAGCCAAAACCTTGGCCAGGTCTGCATGAAGGTGAAGGAGGTCCGGCAGGCCTACTACAAAGCCAGGGAGCAGAACGGACGCTCCAAGGCAGCAATGCACAGCTGCCGGTACTTTGACCAGCTGGATGCCATCCTGGGAGATGGGGCAGGTCCCCCCACATCATCATGGAGTCTGGCCAGGACACACCCAGTGTCAGCCTCCGGGAGAGCGGTGTTGTCGATGAGCAGAAAGAGAAGGAGCAGGAGGAGGAGGAGGAGGAGGAGGAGGAGGAGGCCAAGAGTTGCTCCTCACCCTGGAGCCAGTCCCCTCCTCTCAGGGTGTCTCCCAGGCTTCAGATGAACCTGGGGAAAGCACTTCAGGTGGGTTCTTTAGGGCTGTCACTAGGGAGCTCTGGGGACGGGGCTAATGTTAGGGGCTGGGGACTAGCACAGGCGGGGTTCTGGGCGGGGTTGGTGCAATGGGGCTCTGGAAACAGGAAGCTGGTGTGGGGGTGTCTATTGGGGGGCTCTAAGGGGCAGGGGTTGGCACTGAGGCATTTGGGATGGGGGGCTGGCACTGGGTGGGGCTAGGGCAGGGGATTCTTGGGTCAGTGGCTGGCACTGGGGGATAGTGGTGGGGTGGGGGAGCTCTAGGTGTTAGGGCTGGCACTGGGGGGGCTCAGGGAGCTGCAGTGCAGGCTTCAGCTGCAGCTGGAGCTGAAGCCGACTATTCATGGTGGCTCTGGGGGCCAAGGCTTTTGGCAGACCCAGTAACATTTTATTTGCATATTTGCAGTATAAAAAAGGTTGGGAACCACTGATCTACCTGACTCCACAGGATCTGTCAGAGGAAGGGAACCCATGAGGACCTGATGTGGGAGCAGATGGCCTGCCTTCAGTCCCTTGTCTGCCATGTGCTCCTTCTTAACTCTGTGATGGAGAACATGGCCTCATGCATGGAGCAGGCACAGCCCTGACTGTGGATTTCCCCATGCCAAACTGGTTCTGGATTGAGCAGAAACTGTGAGTTTACGGAGGGCGATAGCAATGCGCTTCTGCATGGGGATGGTGGGTTGTGGTCGGGTGTCCATCGCCTGAGGGCAGCTGCACAGCTCCAGGAAGGTGGCCTTGCACATGTGGAAGTTCTGGAGCCACTGCTGGTCATCCCATCGCTACAGGACGATGTAGTCCCACCAGTCCAAACTGGTCTCCCTCTGCCAGAAGTGGCATTCCACAGTGTCCAGGGGACTGAGGGGCATTTGCAGCAGCAGGAGCGCCAGGACATGGGTAATCAGGGCCTGTGGTGTGGGCTGGTCCCCATCCTGCAGGAGCAGCATGTGGGCACTTTGGAAGCACTGCACCATAAGGCAGCATGAGGGCCATGAGCCTGGCACTGCCACTCCGGCTCCATAGTGTCAGTGCTGTGGCATCAGCAAGGGCAACCAGAGCATGTTGCATTCCTTTTGTGTCCCGCGAGGTGGAACGCAGTGGAGGAGTGGCGTGTGAGACATGGCTGTAGAGGAGCCCTGAAAGCACACTTCACAGCTTGCCTGACCAAGCAGCCACAGGAAGTGTCTTCCGTCCTGGTGCCCTCCCCAGAGTGCTTCCGGGGGCTCTAAATCCGAGGTAGGCTCCAATCAGTGTGGACGCACTATTTCAAAATGATTCTGACTAATTTTGATGCTTCCCCGTGGTGTGGACGCGCTATTTCGATTTTGTTATTTCAGGAGTTATTATTTGAAGTTTAGTTATTTTGAAATAATTTCCTAGTCTGGACATGCCCTTAGTGGAATAAGCCTGCGGTAGGAGCCAGACGTTGTGCACCTATTCTAGCCTCACTACTGATTCTGTGTGCAGCTCATTTGTTCTGAGCCCCACATCACCTAAACCCATTAGTTTGAGTTTCCTGCTCTGTGAAATGGTGATAATATTACCCTACATCATCAGCTATCTGGAGGACTAACGATTGTCTATAGTGCACTCTTAAAATATGTAACTCTGGATAAAAGCTAAGTGTTATAAAATCTAAAGGCTAATTAATGAGTTTCCTGAATTACCACAATTCTGTTTATTTCACTGACTTTCTGGCTCATTCCCACAAAGGTGCATAGAGCCAGAGGAGCAGGAGTTTTGCGGAGAGCAATACCGTGTAAAACTGCAACATTGACACCTTAGTCCAGGGTCCAGAGACCTAACACTGAAGGCACCTAAACCCACTCTACACCTGCAGAAGTTCTGCAATGGAAGTTTCTGCCTCTGGGCATGTGAACTGCAGCCTCATTCTGGGTATCTGATGGATTGGGTTCCATTCAGAATCCTGCTAGAAGAAGAGGTAGTGCAGCCTCCCCCCGCCCTCGCCCCCCCCCGATGTAACTTGTTTCTGCTTGATCCATAACAGAAAGTGCTCCCCACATGAGGTGGGTTAGATGCTTCTGTTTCCTGTGAGAACATGTTGGGTGCTTGCCTCTCTCTACACAAAACAGCAGGAGGAGGAGGGACTGCAGCTGCCTACCTTATACCTTTTAGCCAAGGGTTAGCACCCCTTACCTGGGATGTGGGAGAGCCAGGTTCAGATCCCCCCTCTGCTTGCTGGGGAGACCGGATTTGACAAAGCCCTCCCATAGCTCTCATTGCTGAGCTGTGCATAAGACTAAATTTTTGTCATGGATATTTTTAGTAAAAGTCATGGACAAGTCACTGGAAATATATTAAAATTCAAGGAAGCCCATGACCTCTCCTGGACTTTCACTAAAATATCCCTGACAAAATGGGTAAGTGGGTTCAGCACCCACTTTTCCTGAGGCTCCCGGGTCCCAAGACACTGCAGGGGCTTGGGAGCTCTGGGGGCACCCAGGGCTTGCAGGCGCTGAGCTGCTTCAGGGTCCCCTTCCCACCCTGCAGGGTCGCTGGGAGCTGTGGTGGATGACCCCACTACCCACTGGGGCTGGGCAGCTGCATGGTCGCTCCATCAGGGTGTGGGCCGGGAGCCACAGGGGCCAGCTGTGAGCTCCGTCCCCAGGCAGAAAATATCACAGAGGTCAATGGAAATCACGGATTCTGTGATCTCCGTGACATAACTATAGCCTCAGTTACAGGATATTCTGGTGGGGGACTCACTTGTGATTTCCTGATGAAGCTGCTTCACTTTGGATACATAAATAAATGACCAAACAATCAGTGTAGCAGGCTGAGTGGCCCTGAGGTCTCCCGCCTCCCACACAGCTGTGCATGCCCTAACACCAGGCTGTAGCGTCATTCTTGCACACACTGTGTCACTAGCTGAATGATTCTACCAGTATTTATACACTGTGCAACAGATCCAAGCAGAGTCTAGTTAGGCATTTAAGCCACTTGACTGCAGAAGAATTCCCAGTTAGATGTGGGTGCCTACCTCTATGAGAGGGGTTTAAGAGTTAGGACACACTCCTCTTGGCATCTTCTATTATCTAATTTAGGCAGCCAGCCACCTGCTGGCTTCGGTGGATTGCTTTCTGAAGTGCCTCTCTTCTCATACATCATATAGAGTGCTGGGGTTAGATTTTCAAAGGTATGTATATACCTAATGAGATTTTCAAAAACACCTGGGTGCACAAAACTCCCTGATTTCATTGGGTGTTGGGCACATATGTACTTTTATAAACATTATTAGATACCAATGGGATTTTCAAAACTAATTCAGGCTTTGTGCACCACACAGGTATTCCAGATGTTTTGTAGGCTCTGAAGTCCCTTTGTGGATCTGGACCTTTATCCCCATTTGCCTCTTTCTGCTGATTTTTTCAGGGAACACAATCAAATCTTTCACAAATTGTTTTTCAGTATTGGTCTTCAAATTCTAAAGACCTCTGGAATAGATAGATGTCAATGTTTAGATTCACACCTCACTCCATGGGATAATTAAAGGTTCCCAATGATAAGCCCAATGTTCCCTACAGTATAGGGAATTTCTGTTTACATGACAAGTGCAGCTAGTGTAAAACATTGTCGCTCCCCCGATTAAATGAGTGGAGGCTCTGCTTCAATACAGCCAGGAAAACACTGAAAGTCAATAAGACTTTGGTTCCTAAGTCACCGAAACATCGTCAAATGTTACCCAAAATGACTCATGCTGGGAGCAACGTTGCAGTTGCTAGTGAAATAGGGCATGTGCGCATTGTGCGGGTCTCTTATCTGACTCATTTCTGTGTCTCTGGGGAAACACTAGGGATGATAAACAGTTCTCTCCTGCCTGCCTCCGTATTTACTAACCGAAATATGAAGTCTATTTTTAACCCTCTCACACCCACTTCAAGAGACAGCACAGTGAGCTGTCTCTCCTGCTTTTATCTTGAGAGTGTGTCATTGCAAATGCCAGTTTTGAGTCTGAGCTGGCTTAACTGGCTGATTACCAGGGTAATGTGACTGTGGCATTGGCAAGTTCTCAAGCAAAGTGAGACCAAAACAAAACTGTGGATATCTGCACTTTCCATGCTCTGTCTTTGCATTGTGTCCCCAAATGGTGTATACAAAGCAGAGAGGCTCCTGCATTTCTGTGTTCCAGCATATGACTCAACTAGGTGCCCACTCTTACAGCCACAGGTATGTCTACACTGCAACACTATTTCGAAATAACTAGCGCTATTCTGAAATACCTTAGTCCATGTCTACACAGCAGGCACTTATTTCAAAATAGTGTCAAAATAGTGTCAAGCTGGAGGACTTCTTACTCCATCTCCTGTAACCCTCATTGTACAAGGAGTAAGGGAAGTTGGATAAAGAGTGCTCTATTTCGAAATAAGTGCTGTGTAGACACTCCTAATTTAGAAATAAGCTATTTCAAAATAAGACATGCAATTGACTTAGCTCAATTTGTGTAGCTTATTTCAAGTTAAGCCCTGCCATGTAGATGCACCCCACTACATCCTTTGCACCATATGGGAACTGAGTAGTTAGTTCTCCGAGGGTACATCTACATAGCAGTGTGATTTTGGAATAACTGACATTATTTCAAAATAGCAAAATGCATGTCTACACAGCAAGCCTTTATTTTGGAATAATGTCGAGATTGAGGACTTCCTACTCTGAATCTTGTAACCCTCATTTCATGAGGAGTAAGGGAAGCAGAAGAAAGAGTGTTCTTCCTTCGACTTCCTGCTGTGTAGACAGCACCAAAAGCCAAATTAAGAAATTTTGACTTCAGCTATGCAATTGATGTAGCTGAAGTTGCATATCTTAATTTGACTTTTGCCCTGCAGTGTAGACGTGCCCAGAGAGCATGTCTACACTGGGGAGTTATTTTGAAATAACTCCCCTTATTTTGAAATAACAAGGCAAGTGTCCACACTACCAAGCCTGTTATTTCGAAATAATGGGCCTGTTATTTCAAAATAATAACTTCTGCTTGTGAAGAGGAATAAGCTTATTTTGAAACACTTATTTCGGGAGTTATTATTTCTAAAAAACTTATTTCAAAATAACCTGATAGTGTAGACATAGACAGAGAGGCTTCCTTCTCAGAAGGAAAGATTGTGGTCCAAAGGAAGACTGAAGATTGGGCCAAAGGGCATAGAGCTAACCAGACGCATACCTTCCCCAGGTCTGCATGTTTGGTCTAGAGTCTGGTCATTTACATCCACCAGGACTCCTCATGAATTGTCTGATGAAGGTATCTGCTGTCACAATCCACACACAAACACTCACAGACACATGCAAATGGGTACTCCAACACACACTTGCATATATGCATGTGCCTCACCCTCTGAGTGCATTCTCTGAGCTCAGATGCTGGCACCCTGGGGCGGATTTACAATTAAACATGGGCCACCCCAACAATATGGGGCCCCCAGGGCTGGGCAGTGCAGCATCAGGTCTGGCACCTCTCCCCCACCATGCAGGGGGCAGCCACTCTGTGGGGAGGGCCACTCCCTCTGCAGAGAAGGCGGGGGGGCAGGAGAGCAGGGAGGCTCACCTGCAGGCTGTAGGCTCAGGGGAGCTGGCAGGTAGGGTTGCCAGATGGTTTCAACAAAAATACCGGACACACTTGACATTACATCACAACCTACATGACAGCTTATTTAGAAAATACCGGACAGTTCTATTTTCTCATTTCAATTTTCTCAGTTTGTTTCCCGAACAGAAAGCTCAAATACTGGACGGTCTGGTTCAAAACTGGACACCTGGGAACCCTACTGGCAGGAGGTGGCGAGTGGCACCAACAGGGGCTGGAAGGCTGCAGAGGAGCACGGGGCAGCCGCACAGCTGGCTGGAGAAAAGTGGCGCTTTGAAGCGGGAAAGCAGCACTTCTCTCCATCCACCAGCTGTACGGCTACCCGCTGCTCCTCTGAAGCCTTCCAGCCCGTGTTCGTGCTGCTGGCCGCATCCTGATGACTGGCGGCTGCCCATGGGGTGGTGGGGGCGGGCGGCCACAGCTGTCCACGGCAGGGGAAAGGAGGGTAGTGGGAGATGAAGAGCCCAAAAGCTGCACAGCCTGCAGGAAAAAAGCTGCACCTTGAAGTGGGAAAGCATCACTTCTCTCCAGCAGCTGGCTGCCTGGCTGTGTTGCCCCCTCTCCTGAGTCCTCCAGCCCCTGCAATGATGCAGTGCTGTTGGCTGCTGTCCTCCGTTGCCATGGATATCTTCACAACTCCTCTGTCAGTCTTTAGCCCCACCATAGTGGCTCAGCTCCACCCCTTCCACCCAAGGCCCCACCCTTCTGGGGGCCAAGACTTGCCCTCCACACCTTGCCCTGAGGCCTGGCTATTCTGTGGGCAGCCATGCCTGAACCCTTAGTTCCTGTGCCTCTGGCCTGCACCCAGGTCTGGACCTGCACTAGGAGAGACAGGGGCTGGTTTTGAGCACCCCACTATTAAAAATGTTCCAGTGCCACAGGTGTTAAACCTAATTGGGGAATGGGTGGTACAGACCATGGCCCACCCAGACCTGTCCATAGCTACACTCCCGCTCTTTCAGACATTTTTAATCTGCCTAAAATTCAAGGTCAGTTTTTTAGCAATAATGAAGTAATACTATGAGTCTGGCAGTCAAAAATGCAAAAAAAATGAAGGCGAAGCAAAAAGATGAAGCTAAGCAAAAAGACAGCTTGTCATCTTATTTTAAAAATCTTGAACTATTGAATAGAGGACATTCATCAAAAAGTATGGGCAAGGAAACATCTCAATTATCTGATCACTTGTCGAGTTGTGGGGCTACCGGGAAGACCATAAAAGTTGAACAAGTGGACTCTAAAGTGGCAATGGAACTACAAAATATTGGTAATTTTGTCGAAGTTAGAGAAGAAACCTACTGTGAAGACATTGCATTATGGCCAAAATCTATTTAATTGGATATGATAGAACATTTCTTAGTAAATAAACCAAAAACATAGGTAATATGGAAAATTTGAGAAAAGAGTATGAGGTTGCAGGACAAAATCAATGTAAAGGTCTTCATGAGTCCCATTTTCTGAAGATGAAGAAAAATGGGACCACAGACATGAGAAATTGATCAATTTTTTTTCGGAAACCACCAAAGCAATCTACTTTTACGTTTGCAAATTATTTCCTGACCATAGTAAAGGAAAACAAACATTTGTTGACAGGCACTCTAATTGGAGAAATGTTGCAAGAGATATTGCTGATCATGAAACTTCCAAAGCTCATATTAATGCCATGTGTAAGTTTGTACAAAGATGTAAATTATCTGGAAGAGTCGATTCTGTGTTATTGGCTCAGTTTGAGAGGGAGTGTTCTTATTGGAGGAACGTGCTGAGATGTGTTATTGCCACGGTGAAACTGCTGTCTTCTTTGGGACTACCTCTAAGAGGACATGAAGAGTCATCACTGTCAAATCGAAAAAGTAATTTTTTTAACCTGCCTTGAATATCTTAGTGAATTTGACCATTTTCTCAATGAACATTTAGAAAATTATCAGTATTATGGCTCAGGGAAGACCAACTTTTTAATGTACCAAACCTACAATGAATTCATTACCATAATGGCAGAGCAGCTCAGAAACCAATTCACTGATGAAGTAAAGGATGCCAAGTACTATTCCATAATAGTCGATTCACCCAGATGTGAGTCATGTAGACCAACTAACATTAATTATAAGATATGTGACTAGCAATGGTGAAGTTGTAGAGAGATTTCTTTTGTTTTGTCCCACTCAGATCCCACACTTCTGAATGTCTAGAAACAACGGTTTTGGAAATCATTACAAATTTAGGTTTGGACATAAAAAATTGTTGTGGCAGAGCTTTGATAACACCACAGATATGGCAGGAAAATATTCAGGTCTACAGGCAAGACTGAACATTGTAAATCCCTGTGCTTTATTCATACCATGTTCCAGCCAGTCCTTAAATTTAATCTGCAATGCTGCAGCCACATCTTGTGAGAGAGCTACACATTTTTTTGACTTTGTTTCCATACATCAGAGGAGTATGCTACAATCATGCCTGGAACAGGCAAATGGAAAACATTTGACAGTCAAAAGAATTTATGACACTAGGTGGTCTGCTGATGCAGATGCTGTTTGGCTTTGAAAATGAGCTATGGTGTTATAAAGAGAATCTTATTAGACATAGCCACATCAGATTCTGAAAATCCATGTGCAAAAACTGAAGCAAAACCATTAGCAGAAAAGTTTGAAAAGTATGTTATTCCTGTTTTTACTATTTGTGGAACCATTTACTTCAAAGAATTAATGCTGTCAGCAAATCACTGCAAAAGTTGACACAAATTTATTGAATGCTGCACAAATTGTTAGCTTCAGTTACAAGTTTTGTCCTGGGAGTTAGAAATGACTATAGGTTTGTGGAAGCAGAGCTACTAACATAATAGCAAATATAGTTCCTCTGACATATATGATGAGAAGCATAAAACCCCCCAGTTATTTCTCGATGAAACTAGAGACAATGAAATCCATTTAAAAGGGAAAGAGAAGATCATCACTGAAACCGTCAATGTTATTTGTGACGCAATTGCAGGGTAGAGGTAAATTGCTAAAGAAAACTGTTGATTTTTTTTGGACAGAAGTATGGATGAAGATGCTAAAAGCCACTACAGTAAGAAATTAAGTGAATTCTACTGAGAGGACAGACACAAATCTTTTTGAAGATGACGTGAAACATTTCATTTATTTTATTGAAAATGATGAGGTTGTCACGTTACCGGAGTTTAAGGGAAGCAGCCTGGTCACTGTTGTGCCCGTGGGGGGGTGTTTGCCCCAAAAGTGGGTACAAAGGGGGCCATGTGAGGTGTAAAACAAAAGCCCACTGTCTACTGATTCTTTATATTCTCTTCATAAACCTGTATAATGTCTGTGTGGAATTTATAAACATGTACTCTGTATGGATACTGGAAGTTTCTCTATATGTGGTTGAGCAATAGGCGAGAAAAGCTCAGCCTATGGACATGCTAATTAGCAAGGCTCCAGGGACAATAGGTCTCTTAAGTACCAGAGACCCACCTGGGAAGGAATCTGGATGCCTGGCCACTGACCATGTGACTCTCTCCAGCTTAGAAGAAGCCAGGAAGGGATATAAAAATGCCATGCGGCATCCTCCATCTTGGTCTTCAGCTCAGCTCTTGATCCTAGAGGCAGGTTTGCAAGGAACCACGAGCCGGAAAGAACTGTGGACCCATCCTGACATAGGATGTACACCAAGGACTTTTAAGCCAGCAGTTATAACATCTCTGCTACAAGCCTGCATTGAGAACTGGGAGTTTCGATGCGTGTAATGTATGATACTTTAACAACCTCACTCTTATGCTTTTCTTTCATTTTGTAATAAACCTTTAGATTTTAGATTCTAAAGGATTGGCTCAACGTGATTTGTGGGTAAGATCCACAGTGTAAATTGATCGGGACCTGTGGCTGGTTTCTTGGGACCGGACAGAACCCATTCGGGGAGGGTGAGATTGGGTTCTAAAACCCTGTGTGTTAGGCCTGGGGCTGTTTGGGGCACGGAGAGAGCTGGGGTGCCAGAGGGGTTTGCTCGTGAGGCTTCTGGCTGGCCAGGCTGGCAGCTGAAGCGCTCGGTAAGACTGATTTGTGGCCTATTTGGGAAGGTCTCCAGTCTGGGGCTGTACGGAGCCCCTAGTTTGAGCAATTCGCCCTGAGTGGACACGCTCAATTGTGCCCAGATCCGGCCCGGTCTGTCACAGAGGTCTTTGCTTGAAGATCATGAGTTGATTTGTATAGACTTATACATAACTGTTTTCAGGCAACCTTTCGAAATGTAGAAACCATTCTGAAAATATTTTTAACAATACCTGTCACAAATGCTTCTGGTGAACGTTCTTTTTCTGTATTGAAATGAGATAAAATTATTTGCGAAATACAATGAGTCAGGAACATTTGACAAGTTCAGCAATATTGACAACTGAAAGTGCCTCTTTACAAAATATTACTTACAATGATTTAATTGACGATTTTGTTCAAAAAAAAGTGTAGAAAGAAAACTATCTTGATCAATTTTTCTCCAAATTGAATAAGTTTCTTCAGAGGAAGTTAATTTTTATTTTTTCCATTCATGTGTCATCTATATATTTTATTTTTACACATTTTTCATGTTAGCTCAATGCAAATACAAGCTTTCATCTAGACCAGAAGTTCTCAAATTGTGCTCCAAGAACTCCATTCAGGTGGACTGACTACAGGTTATCTGGGTTTTTTTTTTTCTTAAAGTGCTCTTATCCAAGGCACTTTACAATAGTTAGCTCATGGTACAAACAATATTTGGAAAGATCATTAAGTGGTCCACCAAGACCCTCAGAAATGTTCAAAAGTTAGACTTTAAAAATAATCAAGGTACCTCTCTTTATTTTCATTTACTTTTTATTACTGATAATATAGGAGGAGGATGAAGAAAAAAGAATGAAAAATGGGAGGGTCAGGAAGAGTCAATGTTCTTTTTCTTGGCTGGGTCCCCAAAGGGACCCAAAAAATAAAACTGAGGACAGGGCCCCACTAACGCTAAATCCGCCACTGCTGCCACCACTAGCACAGCTGTGAGCTGCACCAGTATGAAAGCGTGAAACATCAGACCATGTGCCACTAGACCAAGTGGCTCTGGGAATCTCACTTTCAGTCTTCTGGGTTGGAAATACCAAGAGAAACAGCATTTCCATTTCCTGGCCTCATTGCAAGCAGAAAGCACAGGTGTGTGGGAGGACTTTCAAACACTAAGAAGCTTCAGATTCAAAGTGAGGTCTTTGGGAACTCTTTGGGGGTCAGATTTGGGCTGCGTGGCATCGGGGGAGGGGGAAGATTCAGCACATGGCTCAGGCTAAATTAAGTGAAGTCAAAGGGCAGAGCAAGCTTAGTGCAGTCTTTTCTCCAAACCAGTTGGGTCCAGGCACACCCTGTCAAACCTACTCCCCTCCTGAACCTCAGGTAGTGGGTTACAACATACCTTCTCCAGTTAGCAGAGACTCTGACATTCACTCTGAGGGTGTGTCTAGACTACAGGGTTTTTTTGAAAAAAGTGGCCTTTTTTTGAAAAAACTTCACCTAGGTCTAGACTGCTGCCGCGTTCTTTTGAAATTAAGTTGAAAGAACGCGGCAGTTTTTTCAACCGCGGAAAACCTCATTTTATGAGGAATAACGCCTGTTTTCGAAAGTGCTCTTTCGAAAAAAGGCGTTATTGAATGCAAACAGGGCTTTTTCAAAAGAGAGCATCCAGACTGCCTGGGTGCTGTCTTTCAAAAAAGCAGCTTGCTTTGTCGAAAGAAGTGGTTGCAGTCTAGATGCTCTCTTTTGAAAGAGGCTTGTAGTCTAGACGTACCCTGTGTGGCTAGTTTTGCTGACTGGTCACAGAGCAACAACTTCAACCCAGGCTCCATAGTTGAAGGTTTTCCAAAGGCCAAAAACGGGCAGGCTCAGCAGCCCAGAAATAGCTCGGGAGACATAAATCTTTGCCACCCTCTTTCCCACTTCCCCTGTCAGAGGGGCCCCATGCCAGCAGGCCTTGAGGAGGCCAGAGATGGAGGGTGAGTTGTTTGTGTATCTCTGGGCTCAAGTTCCTGCTTCGGCTGTTTTTGCTCCCTTGTAAAGACCTCCCATAAAACCCTCATTTCCTGACACTCATGGGATGAGGCCATGAGTTCATGTTTTTGACAGCCTGGTGTCTCCATAGCAACCAGTGGTGATGTCACCAAAGTGAAATGATCGGAAGGGGCCTGGGAAACAGAACGATGTTCAGGAACAAGGCAGGGAAAGCAAGGCTGTGCAACATCCCTGGCCATGTTTTCCTAGGGCCAATGCGCGTGTGAAAGAAGCACAGGGAATGTTTTCCTTGGCTGGCTGGATGTGAACCTCAGCAGAACCATACAGGCGAGATAAAATCCTACTTAGTGCTGGCTCTGTTGGGAACCCACTACTGTGGGCTCTGGAAAGAAGTTCTACTACAGGATGCAAAACAAGCAGGGCAGATCCTCTGCTGGTGACTTCAGTGCCCAGTTACTGAGAATGTGGCCCAAAGTCTCCCATGGAACAGGGTCCAACTTGCAAAACCCCAAGGATATTCAGAACCAACTGGTATCCCCTGCTGGCTGCTCCAGCAGAGGGTCTCTTACCCTTGAAGGTGAGATCCCTTTAAGTCAGTGGTGTTGCACATTAGCAGGCTGGGAGTATGTTCTGTTGCTGCCTGAGCTGCACCTATTCACCTGTCTTCCATCTGTCTCTCTATTCATGCCGCCTGCTTAGTCCTCCCTACTTCACACAGACTCAAAATATGTCAGGACTGAACTGTGCAGGACTACCCCCTTTTTTTCATCTCCCTTCACAGCACCAAATTCAGATGGCCCTCCATCCTGTCTCCCATCCCTCTTTGCCTCAGTGGCTTCTCTCCCTTCCCTCCTCCAGCTATTTAGCAAATTCTCTCCCAACAGAGTCCCACCCCAAAAACAACCAAAAAGCCATAGAGGTTCTAAGGCCTGGTCTACATTAGGAAGTTAGGTTGCAATTATCTGCGTTAGGATGATTTTATAATCAATGAGTCTACACAACTAGCCCCTTTTGCCTACTCTAAGGGTGTTGAAAGTCAATTTCTGTCCTCCTTAAGAGGACTAGTGCTAGATTCACAACTGTCCTAGTGGTGCCAGCATCTGAGCTCAGAAAATGCACATGCATGTGTGCAAGGGTGTGTTGGTGTATCAAATCATGACCCCCAGGTTTGCTGCCGTTTGCAAAGGGTTTAAAGGGATTATCCCAAATAACAGTTTTCCCCCTCCCACTTTGCAGGTCTCTGAGGAAAGGGGGAGTTGCAGTCTGTAGGCATACGGCCGTGGGGTGGCAAACAGATTTTGAGATAGTGCAGAAGCAGCACTGTTAGTCAACGTTCTTGGACTCCAGGAAGTGTCCCACGGTGCCCCAATGTGACCTCTCTGGCCAACACTTTCAACTCTGCTGCTCTCCCAGATACACAGGAAAAGCCCTGGGAAATTTTGAATATCATATCCTGTTTGGCCAGCGTGGCAAACGCAGCAGCACACCTGACCATGAATTCCCAGGGTCACCAATGACCCTGGAACGTGCAGGAGATCCTGGATCTCATTGCTGCATGGGGAGAGGAATCTGTGCTGGCAGAACTCTGAAGCAGCAAAAGAAACACTGCTATTTATGCCAAGATTGCACAGGGAATGGCAGAAAAAGGATACAAGCAGGAACACCCAGCAGTGCCACATGAAAATAAAGGAGGTCAGGCAAGCATATCACAAGACAAAGGAGTTCTGGACAAACCATAACATAATGTGCAAGGTGTTTGCAATGCTTGCCACAGCAGTTTGAAGCTGAGCAGGATCCATGCTTGCCTTGCTAAGGCATCTGCACAGATAATCAGAGAAAAAAGGGTGCGAAAAGATTGTTTGCCATTGTTTCAAGCCGGGGGGGGGGGGAGGAGGGAGGAGATGGGTGGATTATGGAAGGCTAACAACATTGTACCCAGAAGCACCTGCTGCTATGTTTTTGTCCCATCAGGCACTGGGAGCCTAACCCAAAATGCAAATAGTGATGGGAACTGTGGGATGCCTCCCCACAGTGAGTCACTGTTAAAGGCAGCCACGTTACTGGGGATGCAACCTCATGTGCCCAGTGAGGACACACACCTTTGACTTTGTAAATTTGGATGCTAAAGAGACGACTTTAATCAATTTGACCTACATTCGTAGTGTAGACATACCCTAAGAAGCTGTTCTCTCTGGGTGAGTGTCCAATCCCTCTCCCAGGATATGCCTGCTTGTCAGACTGTGAGCGCTCTAGGGCAGGTGCTGTCCACTACTGTGTTTGTACAGTATCCAGGACAATGAGGTCTCGGTCTCAGTCCCTACCTTCTATGAACTAAAAACATACAAAGAAATAAATCTAGCTGTGTTTGGCGATGTCAAATCTCCTATAAGTTATTTGTATGATGCAAGCACCAGGTAAGCAGTTTTCTGCTTCTAGGAACAAAGGTTCCATTCAGCGCAGGATCATCAGAACAAAACCAAGCTCTGGCTTCTTTCTAATGCTTCACACAAAACAGGATTGGATATAGTCCTACAGGCAGGACAGAACACAAGGTACAGGAAGAGCATTGTGGAGACCAGAGATGACCAGTTTGTGCTGTTCCATATGGTACCCCGTGACTTGTGTGTTTAGTCCGAACAACTTAGATTTCACATAATCAGTCCTTGCCCTGTGGATTATGTAGTGATTAGTCAAATCATCTTGGGGTACATCTATACTACAGCGTTAATTCGAGTTAACTTAATTCGAAATAGTTAATTCGAATTAAGCTAATTTGAATTAACGCATCTACACACAAAACCTATTTCGAAATAGCGTTTTGCTATTTCGAAATAGTGCGTCCACACTGAGTGGACCCTGAACCGAAGTTAAGGCTGGCCGGAACCAGCGCCAGCAGGCCATCAGGTTAGGGCTTAGTGTGTGGGGCTGCTTCCTGAGGCTAACTGAGCTCCATGCTAAAAGGGACCCTACCCCCACCCCGGACAGACAGTTCTCAGGGTTCCCCGCTTGCTTGTCTACCTCGATGAGGGACAGCAAAGCAGTCGTGTCTTGGAGTGCCCTGAGTGCCCGCACTCGGGACACCATAGCACTCGGCTACATGGAGCCAGAGCTGCCCCTGGGCACGCCGGTGCGTCTCATGGGGTCGTTGCCATCAGCCCGGCTGCACTTGCTGCAGGCTGCCATCCGGGAGGTCCATCGGGGGAGCTGTCAGGATCCAGGAGGCCCTGCGGGAGAGTGTCCACCCCGAGGAGCCCTCAGAGCCACCCCGGTCCTCCCCACCGGGGGCTCGTGCCCCATTCCTCCCTCACGTCTTTCCACTTACCCCTCCCTAGCCCCCCTTCCTGATGTCAAACAAAAGACACGTATGTTCAAAAATAGAAACTGGGTTTATTGAACAAAACTGGGGGGGGGGGGGAGGATGAACCTCTGGGCAGACTGGGAAAAGGAGGTGGGAGAGGGGAAGAAAGAGGGTGGGAGAGGGGAGGGGGAAACCTGGGAGGAGGGAGCTGGAAGGGGGAAGCAAGGGAAAGAAGGGGGAGGGGAAGCTCAGGGCCCAGGGTTGGGGGGGTCTCGCCAGACCAACTTGATTTTCATGCAAACCTGCTCCTGGGTTCACATGTGGCCTTTGGTGGCCAGGCTGGCAGCTATCTGCCATAGACGGCCACGTTCCTTCGTCTAGTGAGGAGATCATGGACATTGGGGGCATCCCCCCCAAACCTGAATAAGGTCCATGATCTCCACCCTGGACCAGGAAGGTGCCCGCCTTCTCCAGCCCCTGTCAGGCTCCTGGGAGCTCACAGACTGCTCCTGGGGAGCGGTGAAGGGCTGGCTGCCAGTGGCTTGCTGGCTCATGTTTTGGGGCCACTGGGTCAGGGCTGGCAGGCTAGGAGTTGGCACAGGCACTGTGGCCAGGGTCTACCCCTTTAATGGCTCTGGGGCTGGGGGAGAGGAGAGTAAGTTTTCCTGGTTGTGCCCAGAGTGGCCACCAGGGCTCCCTGGGAGGACTGGAGGCCCCCTATTTCGAATTAAGTGTCTACACAGCACTTAATTTGAAATAGCTATTTCGAATTTGGCGTTACTCCTCGTAAAATGAGGTTTACCAAATCTGAATTAAGCGCTCCACTATTTCGAATTAATTTCAAAATAGCGGTTTGCAGGTACAGACACTATTAAAGTTAATTCAAAATAATGGCTGTTATTTCGAATTAACTTTGCAGTGTAGACATACCCTTGGATAATTAACCAGTTAGGGAAGCTTGTGATCCACCAAAATGATTAGGGGGCTGGAGCACATAACCTATGAGGAGAGCCTATGGGATTTGGGTTTGTTTAGTCTGCAGAAGAGACGAGTGAGGGGGGATTTGATAGCAGCCTTCAACTTCCTGAAGGGAGGTTCCAAAGAGGATGGAGAAAGGCTGTTCTCAGTAGTGACAGATGACAGAACGAGGAGCAATGGTCTCAAGTTACAGTGGGGGTGGTCTAGGTTGGATAGTAGGAAAAACTATTTCCATAGGAGGGTGGTGAAGCACTGGAATGGGTTACCTAGGGAGGTGGTGGAATCTCCATCCCTAGAGGTTTTTAAGTCTCAGCTTGACAAAGCCCTGGCTGGGTTGATTTAGTTGGGATTGGTCCTGCCTGGGGCAGGGGGCTGGACTTGATGACCTCCTGAGGTCTCTTCCAGCTCTAGGATTCTATATGCTGGCAAGCCAAAAGCAGAAGCCTAGGTGATGGCTGCCAAATAAAGTGATGGTATTATTTAGTCAGCTCTGACTCAAAGCTGCCAGACTATGTTATGCAAACTGGCTAGGAAACAACATGATCACTTTCCCCTGAGCTGGCTGAATACTGCCAGCAATTAGCCATCTGATAGTAACCCCTAGCAACAGAAGCTGACAAATGTATCCAAGCAGTGCTATCAAAACATGTTGAGTTCATGAAACACCATCAAAAAACGTAGAACAATGAGAACTGTCCGCCTAGATTAGACCAGGACGCATCTAGACTAGTATTCTGTCTCTGGCAGTGGCCGGCATCAGCAGCTTGCAAGGCAAGAACGCCTGAATTAGCAGCTATAATACATAGGGTTGCCAGACGGTTGAAACAGAAATACCGAACACCCCCCCCCCTCCCTCCCAAAAAAAACCAGGAAAAAATTCTGTTGAAGGGAAAAAAAGGGGGGTGGGGAGACCAAAGTTGTTGAGCAAAAAAAAAAAAGGACTCCAAGGACTTATTAAACCAAAAAAAAAATTAAAATAAAACAGCATTAAAACAGCATGTCCCCTTTAAGAGTGAGTGCTAGGGCTAGGAACAGGGGAGGGGTTGAGCACTAAGACCTAGGGGAAAGCATTGCTTCCCCTAGGTCTTTTGGCCGGCAGCCATTTTGTGCCGGCAGCCTTGGGGAACCAGGGAAGCATGGGGGCTGGGGTCGGGGGGCCTGGGGGTATTGGGAGCCAGGGGGGAGGCTGGGCGCTGAGTGTTTGTAGGGTTGCCAGGTGCCCAGCATTTTTGCCTCCTGGCTGGGGAAAAATTCAGAAAATACTGGACATTTTAGGTGTCCGGTATCCTCTGAATTTTTTTACCAGACAGGAGCCGAAAATACTGGACACCTGGCAACCCTAGCAGCAGAGCCTGCTCTGCAAAGCAGCCGCCTGCTACCCAAAGCAGAGAGGCAGACCCCAGAGCAACACAATGGCAGGGCGGAGGGTGGGGCGACCAGGGGTAGGAAGGTGACTTCCCCATAGCCAAGGTTTTGGGTGTCCCAGTGGAAAGAAGCGGGAATTCCACCCCACTCAGGTTTGGCTGAGAGCCCATGGAAAGCGCCTGAACAACCACAAAGCACCTGTGGGCTTCTGTCCTGGACTATGGCTCCACACCCTGTTTGAACAGCACTCAGGGACAGGGCTTCTCCTTCGCCTTCCCAAGGCATCACTCCTAGGCCAGAAGCAGCCAGGTGAAGGCTCCCAGCCCCCGATCGCACCCCGCCTCCCAGCTACTCCACCTGCCCCCGCCAGGCTTCTGCTCAATCACAGGCTCCCAGCCCCCGATTGCGCCCCACCTCCCAGACACTCCCCCCGCCCCTGCCAGGCTTCTGACACGACCAGAGTCTCCCAGCGGCGATCGCGGCCCCGCCTCCCAGCTGGGACTCCCAGGCTGGGAGGCGGGGCCGCGATCGCTGCTGGGAGCCTGTAATTGCGCAGAAGCCTGGCGGGGGCGGGGGGAGTCCCAGCCACTCCCCCCGCCCCCGCCAGGCTTCTAACGCAACCAGAGTCTCCCAGCGGTGATCGCAGCTCCGTCTCCCAGACTGGGAGTCCCAGCCACTCCTCCCGCCCACGTCAGGCTTCTGTCCGGTGCCCAGCCGGAAAAATCAGAGAATACCGGACACTGCACATGTCCGGTATTGTCTGCTTTTTTTTACTGGGCAGAGGGCGCAAATACCAGACTGTCCGGTAGGATACTGGACACCTGGCAACCCTAATAATACAACCTGCCCCATGCAAAGCTTTCTGTCAAAATCCCTTAGCGGCAGCCAGAGGCCAGCTCCTGCCATGAAGTGGAGGATGTCTATCCTCTGCAATGCTCTGATCTATTTTAATATCTCCTATTCTAGCACTGAAAAGCCTCATTGTCCATGTAAATGACAAATCCTATTGATTTTTGCTAAACACTTGGGCTATGTCTACACTCGCGGTTTCTTGTGCAAGTACGGCCGTTCTTGCACAAGAATCTGCAGAGCGTCCACACTGCCTGCCCGCTCTTGCGCAAGGAAATTTACAGTACGGCGTGGTAAGAGAGGGCTCCTTGCACAAGAGCTACGCTCTTTTTTAACAGGTGTAAGCCCTCTTGCGCAGGAGCTCTTGCGCAAGAGGGTAGTGTGGACGCTCGGCAGGGATTTCTTGCGCAAGAAAGCCCTATGGCTAAAATGGCCATCAGAGCTTTCTTGCGCAAGAGAGCGTCCACACTGCCATGGGTGCTCTTGCGCAAAAGCACAGCTCGCACATGGCAGTGTGGACATTTTCTTGCGCAAGACTTCTTGCACAAGAACACTTGCGCAAGATGTTCTTGCGCAAGCAGCCGCCAGTGTAGACAAAGCCTTGGTGTCACCTTATGGCAGTGAGTTCCACAAACTAATTGTCAATGTGTAGAAAAAACAATTAGCTATCCTTGCCTCCTTATAGTTTAATGTAGTGTCCCTCATTTTTGTATTAAGAGGGCATTAAATTAACATTATAGTTGTACAATCAAACACACATATGTTGTGGACACAAGATTTAATGTGATCTGTGCAACCTTAACTCTGTCCTCTTGTGCATTATGAGGAGTCTTTAATTACAGGATCAAACACTCTTTATTTAAGACCCATTTACCAAGCATGCCTTGTTCCTTGAGGTCACTCAGAGGTGGCAGTAACACAAGGAGTTGGACCACACCCTTTTTGGTTGCCATTTATTGAGGCTTACAGATAGGCCCTCCAGGGCTGAACTCCAGTGTCTCTCTCCTGTCTCCGGGTAAGGCGTTCTAAGTCCTTCTGCGAGCTAGATCTCAGTTCAAAGTTTCAGGCTTGACTTGTCAGGAGCTTAGCCTCTTGGCCTCTGGCTTCCAGGCCTTTCTCCCTAGCAGGTCACTAGCAGGAACTGGGGGCCTACTACTACCAGACAGACATTAACTGGCAGAAGCTCAGCTTGCCCCAGTCCTCTGATTCAGGCTTCCAGGCCCAAGCCCTTCTCTCAATCAGAGTCTCTAGCAGAAGCCTCCTGTTCACTGCAACTCCTCTTTGGAATATCTGTGGGTCTCCCTGAATGGGCCTTTCACTCACATTCCCAATCCAGCAGAAAAAGGAGGCCACTCTACAGCCCTGCATGGAGCTTTTTAAATTCTGCTCCTAATATGATGGCAGCAGGTGCTGCAGGATCCACTCCCCCTTCATTGCAGCCTCCTGCAGCTTGTCATAGGCCAGTCAGCCTGATCTTTCCAGTTGTGGCTCATTCTGTAATCAGAAGTGGGCCCTCTAGCCCCAAAGGGATGAGCCATGTTGTCACAGCCCCTTCCTAATCTCATGCACAAGAGGCTGGAGCACAGACGGTGAGGCACTGAAAAGTCTCACTGTTGAATAATTCTTTTTATCCTCATCATGAATTGTATGGCTCGTTGCTTTGCTTAGGCACCATGAAAACCAAACACAGGGTTATTCAATAGCACACACCACTACTATTTAGCCTTCTTTCAAATATGAACATGTTTATCCTTACAAATTCCTTGTGAAATAGGAAAATATCATCATCATCATCATTTCAGAAGTGAGGAGGGTGAGAGGGAGTTTGTGAGAGCAGGCTTGGATTGCAGAATCTGGGAGGGAGAGAGAGTGCAGGGGATGGTAGGAGTGGGGGTCTGGGCAGAAGGTGGGGTGCAGGAATAGAGCATGAGTGCAAGGTCGGGGTGGGAGGAGGGATGTGTGAAGGTGATCGGGGGTGCTTATCTGTATAGCTCCCTATGTACAAACATGGTTCCACACCCCCTGCCTCTCTAAGGCACAGCCCCCACTGCTTCCATTGGTCACAATGCCATTTGGTTGTGCTTGTGCCTAGGAGTTAGAGGGACTTCCAGGAGCCACCTGAGGTAAGCACTGCCCAGAGCCCACACCCTGCACTCTCTCCCATGCTCCAACCCCCTGCCCTAGTTCTGAGCCCATTCCTGCAAACCATCTCCCTCCTGGAGCCCACACTCCATGCCCCTTAGAATTATAGAATAATGGGCTATTAGAACTGGAAGAGACCTCAAGAAGTTATCAAGTCCAGTCCCCTGCCCTCACAGCAGGACCAAGTACCATCTAGGTCAGAGGTCGGGGGCCACTTTTTTGGGTTGGAACCCACTGACCCACAGAAAAATCAGTCAGGGGCCGCACACAAATGAGAAGCAACCCTCCTTCTGATATAGCCCCAAAGTAAGAAGGAGAATGACATTCCCTACATTCCCCTCACACACAAGAGCCTTGCAGGGCCCAGGCTAGTAGACTTTGTGTGCTCCAGCCCTATGGGAGGACAGCAGAGGAGCTGGAGCACCATGCAGCTTCCCCATTGCTGTGGGGGTTGCCCCAAGCCTTCGGGGCTGGATCCAGGCAAGCTGGGGATGCATCCAGCCCCTGGGCCTTAGATTCCTCACCCCTGATCTACATCATCCGTGATAGATGTCTGCTTAACCTGCTCTTAAATATCTTCAATGATGGAGATTCCACAACTTCCCACGGCAATTTATTCCAGTGTTTAATCACCCTGACAGCTAGGAAGTTTTTCCTAATGTCCAATCTAAATCTCTCTTGCAATTTAAGCCCATTGCTTCTTGTCCTATCATCAGAGGCCAAGGAGAACAATTTTTCTCACTCATCCTTGTCACACCCTTTTAGGTACTTGAAAACTGCTTTCATGTCCCCCCTCAGTCTTCTCTTTTCCCAACTAAACAAGCCCAGTTCTTTCAGTCTTCCCTCATAGTCATAGGTCATGTTTTTTAGACCTTTAATCATTTTTGTTGCTCTTCTCTAGACCTTCTCCAATTTCTCCATGTCTTTCTTGAAATGTAGTATGTGGAAATGGACACAATACTCCAACTGAGGCCTAATCAGTGCCCAGTAGAGCAGAAGAATGACTTCTCGTGTCTTGCTCACGACACTCTTGTTAATGCATCCAAGACTCATGTTTGCTTTTTTTGCAACAGTGTCACACTGTTAACTCATATTTAGCTTGTGGTCCACAATGACCTGGAAATCCCTTTCTGCAGTACTCCTTCCTAGACAGATGCTTCCCATTTTGTACACATGAAACTGATTGTTCCTTCCTAAGTGGAGTACTTTGCAGTTGTCCTTATTAAACTTCATCTTATTTACCTCAGACCATTTCTTCAGTTTGTCCAGATCATTTTGAATTATGACCCTATCTTCCAAATCACTTGCAACCCCTCTCAGGCTATGTCTAAACTGCAGAGCTTTTTCAAGGTATTGAAAATTTGGAAAAGCAGATGCGTTTTTTTGGCATCCCTGTAAATCTCATTCTACAAGAAAGAAGGGATGTTCCAAAAGAGGGCTTTTTTCCAACATTTAGCCCCGTGTAAACAGGCCAAATGTTAGAAAAGCGTCTTTTTTCATCTTTTCTTTGTAGTGTAGACATAGCCTCAGATTTGTATAATCTGCAAACTTTATAAGCATACTCTCTATGACATTATCTAAATCATTGCTGAAGATATTGAACAGAACCAGTCCCAAAACAGAACGCTGAGGAATCTAATTTGTTATGCCCTTCCAGCAGGACTGTGAACCATTAATAACTGCTCTCTGAGAACGGTTATCCGGCCAGTTATGCACCCACTTTATAGTAGCTCCATCTAGCTTGTATTTCCCTAGTTTATTGATAAGAAGGTCACATGAGACTATATCAAATGCTTTACTAAAGTCTAGGTATACCACAAGCGCCCTTCCCTGTTATCCACAAGACTTGTTATCCTATCAAAGAAAGCGCTCAGATTGGTTTGGTATGATTTGTTGTTTACAAATCTATGCTGGCTGTTACCTGTCATGTTATTGTCTTCCAAATGTTTGCAGATGAATTCCTTAATTATTTGCTCCATTACCTTTCCTGGCATAGAAGTTAAGCTGACTGGTCTGTAGTTTCCTGGGTTGTTCTTATTTCCCCCTTTATAGATGGGCACTATATTTGCCCTTTCCCAGTCTTCTCTACCCTTCCCACACCCTCACCTCTTACCCCAGCCATGAGCCACCTCTTGCACTCCAACTCTTGCCCGAGTCTGCACCCTGCACTGTGCACCAGCCCAGAGCTCCCTCCTGCACCCCAGCCTTCTGCCTCCATCCAGTGAAAATGCGTGAGCACAGGTGAGGGACAGTGAGTGACAAGTGGGAGAGGTGATGGAGTGAGTGGGGGCAAGGCCTAGGCAAAGGGGTGGGGCAGGGGTGAGACCTCAGGGCAGCATATGTGTTTTGTTTTCTGTAAGCAGAAAGTTGGCAACCCTAATTAAGGTTGCATTCCTAATTCTGACATTCCCTCATACTTGAATGCTTGCAACCTTAATGGCAGTTTTTAATGTAGATTTTGTATTGTGATAAGAGAGAGAGAGACTCTCATTATCTGTCTCAGAGGGGTAGCTGTGTTAGTCTTAACTGAAAAAACTGAAAAAACAATGAATGCTGCAGAACTATTAGTTGTTTTTTAAGTTCTCTCATTTAAGCGTGAATGTAATCTATTCACTGGGTAGAGGCAGGTCTGGGTGTCATGGGAATGGCAGCTTATCGGCTCTGATCTTTCCTGTGATTTACAGGCATAAATCTAAAACAGAAAGTTTAGTAGCATCTGTAAATATTTTAGGTGAGTTCAGTGTGATCCGATTTCCTAATGCTGATTCAGTATGATCACTGAATCTTCCTTTGGGATCCCAGCAATGCAAACCCTATTAGCAGGGGACAAAAGAGAAAACAAAACATTACCAGAAAAATCTTTCCTAAAATATTTCATGAAAAGTGAACACTCAGCAGAGCTGAGCTTCCTGCATAGTGAGAGTTGGCCTGCAAGTTAACAGGAAATCACTGCTTCCTGCCTGCAGAGGAAGTGCCCTATCTAGTGTCTCTGATCAAAAACAAACAGCACTACAATTAAACAAACAAAGGGCCCAAAGCTCTAGTGGCTTGGAGGTCTGGGTCAGCTCCAGTGTTAGGGAAGTGAGTCCAAAAATAAAAAGCCTGTAACCTTGTAAAAGGCGCTTATCCTCTTCCCTTCTCACTGCTGTTCCTTCCACGGCAAATGCCCAAACCCAAGAGTCAGGGCAGCCTTGTTTTTCACATTCATGAGGTCAGTACTAAGCTGAATAAACCAAGTCATACTGGCTGGGGCATTGACCGGCAGTGTTATTCCTGATTTAAACAACAGAAGGTTCACAGAGATGGGGGAACCCCACAGCTTGCAACCAGAGCTGCATTTAGGATACATCTACACAGCTGCGCTATTTTGGGATAATGTCCGTGATCCTGAAATAGAATTCTGCATGTCTTACCAGCACGCTTGTTATTTCAAAATAATGTGCTTCTTATTCCAGCTTCCTGTAAGCCTCTTTGCATGAGGATTAAGAAAGATGCCGGAATATCAATTTATTTTGAAATTAGCGGTGCGTAGACAGTGCCTCGTTTTGAAATAAGCTACACAATTTGCATAGCTCAAATTGCATAGCTTATTTTGAGGTACTCGCTACTGTGTAGACATACCCCTAGGCATCAGCCCTAATGGGCCACAGGAGTTGTCAGATATTTTTTGTCAAGGTCAATGTTTCTTGGTCAAGGTTTCACAAAGCCCTGGCTGGGATGTTTTAGATGGGGTTGGTCCTGCTCTGAGTAGGAGGTTGAACTAGATGGTCTCCTGAGCTCTCTTCCAACCCTCATCTATGATTCTATTATTGTAAGTTATAGTCACAGCTAAGAGAAAATAATTTTAAAAACCAGCAGTAATGGTAATTATAAGTAAACTAGCAGATGTACCTGGCATTGCTCGGGTCCGTAAGTCAATTAAGGTTTTTCTTTTTGTTTTGAAAACAAAAGGAAAATGTACATGCTTTATTAAAATGCTTGGATTTTTCAAAAATACCATGTTATTTTTATGAAGCTAATTTTTATTTTGGATTTCTTTAAAAAAGGAATTGTTAAAATGTTTCCATTAAATTTCTTTTAGTAAATTTTTAAAAACAGAATTCCACCAAGAGTATTTTTTTTCTTCATCCCTATAAATGCTTATCATTCACTATATTTTAACAAAAAAGGGCTAAAAGTCTGTTTGATTTCAAATAAGATTTTCTTCAAGTTTTCAAACCTTAAGCATTGATTTAGCTGTGCCAAAACAGAGCACTAGTCCAAATTTCTCCATTTTAATTCTTTTCTATAAGGCTTATTGAGAAGCAATCTTACTCTAGATTCATCCTATTTTTCTGCCTCATTTTGGTTCAGTCTCTTTCAACATTTTCTTGGGTATGTCAATTTTGAGGACAGTATTTGCTCTGGTGATTCTTTCATGGGCAAAGCCCACTTCCTCAGGTGAGCTTGAGTGGAGAAAAAAGGGGGACCCGCAGAATATATAGAAGAAAAAGAAGAGAGTGTGGAAAGAAAAAAATACCTGTTAATTGTAGTGCTGTTGCTAATTAGGTTAAATTAGTGGGATGGAAGTGTCCCATACTTAGCTTTTGATGTCAATGGGGTGTTGAATGTAAGGAAAGTTGGTTTTATAACAGTTCAAGTCTTTGTTCAATCCCAGGGCAACAGTGTCAAATTTATATATTAAGGTCAATTCCACACACTCTCTCTGTAGTTGGCTTGTGAAATTCCTTTGTAGAAGAATGGCTAAATTTAAATCCATTAATGAGTGCCCAGGCAGGTTAAAATGTTTCCCTACAGGTTTCTGTGTGTTACCATTTCTAATATCTGATGTGTGTCCAGAGATAGAGAAAGCCGACTCATTTCAAACAAAGCCCCAGGATTACTCTGGCCTTTTAATTTTCTTTTTGTTACAGTCACTTTCATACTGGGGAAGGGCACAGCCTTGGCCAGCCCCGGAAAATTCCTTTAGCCACAGAACTCATATGGCATGAGTAATGGCTGGCCAAGTGGCATCAAAGCCCAGCTGGGTGGACCCTGTGAAGGGTGAACAGACACCATGCAGAACTAGTCTTTCAAATGTAGGGCTCACCCTGTGAGGAGTTTATGTGAGGACCTAACTGCCCAGTTCCTGCCAGGCTGGAAGAACAAGAAGGAGACATGAGGTTCATGGAGGGGCCCATTCCAGCTTGCACACTTCTAGAGAGGCTGATGTACATGCACCCCCCTTGGACAATATCTCCTATTTGTGCCCATCCAAAGTGAGTCCTAAAGCAGCGATGTTCATGGGCCAAGGACAGGAGGGGGCCCTAGTCAGGTTGGGCTCCCAGACCTTAGGCATCCACAGAAATACTATTTCTAAGAAAAAGGGGATATATAGGGCACATGAATCTCCCATGGGAGGAAACAGCAGAAAAGGCTTGGAAACCTCTGCTGAACCACTCCAAACAGCCAGACACCTCCTCCCACAGGAAGGGAAAGAGCTGGTTGTAGGCTTGGGGGACAGAACACAACCCAGGACACCATCTTAAAGAGAATGGGGACTTCTCAAAGCCAGCCTGCCTGCTGACATTTCTTCAGCAGCAATTTAATTTAAGGGACTGGAGCATGGACTGATGGGGAAACAGAAAGTACTGGTAAGACCTGTCTCACAGGAGAGTGAGGCCACCTGTTAAAATGGCTGCACACACTTCCATGAAGGGACAGGCAGGATGCTGTCAGAATAAAATGAAGAATACTGTACTGAATCTAGCTGAAAGTTCAGGGGACAGGTTTTAAATATTTGAAATTATCTGGAAAAGGGGCGGAGTAGTGAGGAGACAAAAGTTGCAGGCAACACTAGGTTTTGTTAGTTAGTTAAGACAAAGAAGGTTGTGAGAAGAGTTGGGCAAATAACTGATTTTTTTTTTTTTTGGTTGTTGGCAGTTGTGATTTAAAAAAAAAAGTGTTCAACTCAAATGAAAGCTAGAAAAATACCAAACCTTTCAGCAAATCAACAGAGTTTGGCTGATCAAAGTCTCACTTGGCCCAAAACCCTTTGCTTCCAAGCATTTTTTAAGGGCTGGCATCACAAAACAGGAGATGTTGATGCTCCCCGTAAAATGTTTAGAGCCATAGTTATTGCTGCAAGGATGTGGGAGCCATGGGTTCCACCCCCCTTCACCTAGTGTTGCCAGATGGTTTCAACAAAAATACCGGACACACTTGATATTACGTCACAATCTACATTAGATCTTATTTAGAAAATACTGGACATTTCTATTTTCTCATTTATATTTTCTCAGTTTGTTTCCCAAACAGAAAGTTCAAATACTGGACTGTCCAGTTCAAAACTGGACACCTGGCAACCCTACCTTCACCTGATGGGAAGCAGGGATTTGAGCTTGGGTGCCCACTGCCCAGGGTGGGGAAAGAGGCGCCCTGACCTCTGGGCTATTCAGTGCTTAGAGGCAGAGCTTCCTTTACCTCTCCCGTTTGAAGCTGTTCCACTTGACTGCTCATTGGAGCAGAGACTTGAATGTGGGTTTCGAGGTGAATACTCTGACCACCAAATTACAGAGTCATTTGCATTGTGTCTGTGTATTCCAATGGCTATTCAAGTATTTTATACACACAAGAACAGCATCAACAGAAGAGGCTGTGGAGGCTTGCCAGAAGGTGATCACTGCTGAGCTACAGTAAGGAGACCTCACTTAATAAAAATATGACTCCACCTGAGAGCCTGAAGGAACTGTGTCTGTTCTATACCTGAGTCCCAGCAGCAATTCTCTTTGGCTTTCTTGCCGGAGCACACTCTCAGGCTATGTCTACACTACAAGTTTTCTCGGCAAAAAATATGCTAATGAGGGACTCATTTGCATGAATCGCAATCTAATTTGCATATTTTCTGCCGATCCGTTTTGCACTGGGGTTTTTGCGAAAGAAGCAGTGTGGACATTTTCTTTTTGCGCAAAAACCCCTTTTTCCACAAGATCAGAGTGTGGACATTTTCTTTTTGCACAAAACCCCCTTTTTCTGCAAGATCGGTATACGATCTTACGGAAAAAGGAGTTTTTGCAAGAAAAGAAAACGTCCACACTGCTTCTTTTTGCGCAAAAACCCCAGCAAAAAAACGGATTGGCAGAAAATATGCAAATGAGATTGTGACTCATGCAAATGAGCCCTCATTAGCATATTTTTTACTGAGAAAACTCATAGTGTAGACATAGCCTTAATGTTTTCATACAACTTGCCGTAATAGACAGGAATTCTTCTTATACCAGTTGCATAGAATATAGCAACACCCCAACTCCATGGGCCAACCTTTTTTTCATGGCTTGGTAGGCTGGCCATTTGCCCAGCAGTAAGCCTGTTTTTGGAGCAGTTTGGCCCTATCCGATATTGTACCTGGTTTTATCTGGTATCATTGCCTCTGCCTGTCTGCATGCAAAGTCACTGTGATGGGGGTAGCGCAGTGTGCTGTGCAAAATGGTGTTCTCCATGTGACTTGATCTCACATCCACCATGTGAGCAAGATCGTGCTGCTGAGAGGATTATGCAGGTGAGGATGGGCTTGTACTGCATCAGAAGTACTGGAATGTCAGATGTTCAGGGTATGCATAAGTGGCCACCTTATTGTTTTGTGCAAATAGCCAGGCACTTGATCAATGTCAGGTGTTGGTGTTTTTATTACAGAAGAAGCTGAGTGATTTATGCTGCTGGGACATGTTACATATAAAAATAGATTTTTAAAAAATGATTCAGAAAGGAAAATCCTTATCATGGTTTCTGCTGTGGTCAACCTGCAGAAAGGTAATGATAATAATAATAATAAATTTGTATTGTGATTGCACCTCGCATTCGAGTCATGGTTGAGGTCTGTATTGTGATTTGTATAAACAGATGGTCCTGGGCCCAAAGACCTTACAATATACTAATGATTTTGGCAGCACCTTTTGTCTGAGGGGGTCACAGATGTTAAGAACATTAATTTACAATCACTTTCTGATAAGTTATTGTTGCCCCCATATTACAGAAGAGAAAACTGAGGCACAGAAGTCACATGATTTGCGCATGTGCATAATGGAAGGTTTGCAAGTGGATTCACAGATTCCAAGGCCAGAAGGGGTCAGTGAGCTCATCTGCTCTGATCCCCTGAGTAACACAGACCATAGCACTGGCCTGAATCGGCATTTGAACTAGAGAAGATCCACTGGAAAAACATCCAATCTTACTTTTAAAAGCATGGTGATGGAGAATGCACCATGGCTCTTGCTAAATTGTTCCAGTGGTTAAGTAATCTCATGTGTTCCAAACATTGGTAAATATCAATAGCATGGCTTTGATTGCTCCTTGGCCAATTTCTTTAACACTCTTTTGTGCAAATTATCTGGCCCTGCAGATTTAAAAATATTTAACTTTAGCAGTTGCTGATTAAACATTCAGCCTTGTTACTTCAATGATGCCACAACTTTCCCCCTTATTCTTAATCCATTTATCTTTAATCTTTAGATCTTCATGATGTCAGAACAAGCAGGCACACAAGGAAGCCGACTAGCCCATCTCATTGTAGGCAATGACAATGAGAATGAGAATGAGCTCTCTGCTGACATCTAGTGATGAGCTATGGAAGAGGATGTCAGGGGCTGATCTTGCTTGTCTCTCTTTCCCCCTGCCCTCCACCTTGGTGCTCAGAATACTGGGACTGTTTGTCCAAATGATCACTTTTGTCTGGTGCAGTATCCCCAGCTCTCTTGTTAATGGAGCAGGAGTAATAAAGGGCTGTTATTCTTGAGGCGTAAATCCAGGGCAGCAGAACTGTTTGTGCTGTGCCTCTTCAAGGTGCCCAGGGGATGATGTATAATTGTCTGAGGTTGCTGGGTGGGGGCTTGAGCTGGTTTTGTGTTGTGTTGTTGAGAAGGAATCCCTGGCCCTTGTTGCTGCCAGCTCTGACTAGTGGAAGTATTAACGGAACGTTTTCATTCCCAGATCTCAAAGCACTGAGCAAAGGAAGGTCAGTGGGGAGCATTACCCAAGCTTCCTGACTCAGTTAGTGCTCTGGCAGAGGACTATGCTGCTTCTCGTCCACTGTCCTGCTTTCTATTGTGCCTTGTTCCACATGCCAACTGCTGAGGAATAGCCCTGCTTCTCAACCCCCAGAACCCTGACAAGTTTGGGGGTAGGCAGTCGGGAGAACTGTCCTCTCTGCCCCAAGAGACCCAGTTGTCTACACTGCTCAAGTGGGAAGCTGAGCTCTGCTCAAGGGGGACAAGTGACTCCTTACTCAACAGGAGCTTGGCTTGCTGGAAGGAGGGTGCAGGGCTGAGCTGCAAGGAAGTGCCACTCTGAATGGAGGGATCTGTCCAGGGAGCAGTCCAAGAGCCCAGCCACAGCCAGTCTGGCAGAGATCCAGCCCCAAAGGAGGATGTGCATGAAGACTGGAGTGAAGTTGAAGGGGCAGTTGAAGCCTGGCCTACGCTATAAACCTAGCCTGACAGAACAAGGTCCCTTCTGGTGACCTAAGTCACTTGTAATGTTGTCTTAATCTCTCCACCTCCGCAAGAGGCATAGTGCTTAATTCAATGTTGATGGGTCAACAGAGAGGTAGTATAGATGCATCATTGTTTAAATCAACCGAATTGGCCTCCAGGAGGTATCCCACAATATTGAATGTGGTGAATCTTCTTGGTCTGTCTGTGGGGAGCAGAGTCCATACAGACACAGCTCTAATCCAGCCATAGAAATGTTGGCACCTACAAAAAGCTCTCATGAGGTCTGGGGGACGAGGTCTATGCCAGGGGCACGCAGCAGGGCCACGTAAATGTCAAAGAACTTCACTGGCATACCAGAAGACAAAGGAGATGAACAGTCATTCTGGTTCTGCACCTCAGACGTGCTGCTTCTACAATGAGCTTCATTGGATTCTCAGTGGTGACCCCTCCACTACCCCAAATGTAGCATGGATACCACACAGGAGTCTGAGTCCTGGGCCACCTCAGGCAACAACGAGGAGGACATTCTGGAGCAGGGAGACGAGGAAAATGGGGGAAAGGTGAGTGGGATGCTTTCTACCTGAGATCTAGGAGCTATTTCTAACCCCAAGCAACCCAGCCAGACGTAGGACAGCATCATGGCCAAGTGTGATGCCAGGGAAGGCACTGCTGGTGAGTATGGAATTCCAATCAGAAGGGATTACATACTCTTATACTTTATGTTTAATATGAGAAAAAATGAAGTGTGTCGGGTATTTGAGTGCCAGTGGGGCCGACTATGCAGAGGGTGTCCCCTAAAAAACACAATTTGTGTGCACAGGGATGGCCTGGGAATCCTCTGTGCAGATCTCTAGGAAACTTTCATGGAGATACTCTGCAATGCTTTGCAGAAGGTTGCTGGGAAGGGCTGCCTTGTTTCTTCCACCATGGTAGGACTCTTTCCCATGCCAATCCAATATTAGCTCTGCTAGTATCATTGTGGTACACACCATAGCAGCATGAGGACCAGGTCTGTACCCAGACACTTGCAGCATTGGCTCTGTTGCCACCTCTGTGGCTGTCAGGAGACTGATATCACATAGGGTCACCTCAGGCAGACTGTGGAAGTTTTCATTACAAGTGCTCATACCCCCAAGCATATGATCCCCCCACTCACAGTGGTTTCTGGGTCCCTCACCCATGGCCTATGTGCAGGGATTGACATTGACCTCAGAATCTGCAAGCCCAGGGCAACTGCTACCAGCAGAGTTAGGAGAAGGGGGGTTAGGATTCCTGTGTTCTTTCACAGGCACAATTCCCTCTGCCCCGGAGCCAAGCCTCAGACAAAGACCAGGCTTAAGGAGGCTAAACACACCGGCCATGGTGCTGGGGCTGGGGCCATTGTCCACCTGTGCTCCTGACGAGGGTTGCCCAGAAGTTGCAGCACAGGGCCCATTGCTCATGCCACTGTGCCACGCTCACCATGACAGGAACAGCAAACTTGTTCATTGAACAGCGAAGGAGACTAATTCAGTTCTGACTTACACTTCAGTGTAACGAAGGGAGTGATTATTAAATAGCACTTTTGTCCTAGACCCAGGATAGGCATGCACTGAAAATAGCGGCCTTGTGCTTTGAATGCCTGACAGAGGAAAGCTTGGCCTTCAGCACAACCTCCAGACCTGCAGAGGCTTCTGCAGATTAGAAGACAGAAAAAGAGGAGGTGTGAAACATATTCAGTGAGACAATGAGCGTCCCAGGACCATGGACATGGAGCTAAGAGGATGTCATTGTCTAAAACTAGACCCAGAATGGAAAGCAGGAGAGCAGCCCAGGAACATGGGCGTGAACTCCAGTTCAAACTAACAAAAGATCTGTTCTCCACCCTGCAGAGGAAGGTGAAAACCCTTATGGTCTCTGACAGTCTTAGAAGAAAGTACTTCAAATATGGTCATCAGTTAGACCCTGAACACATGGGCGAGACCCATCAGCCAGACACCTGGGAACAAATTCTCCCCAGTAACTCAGAACCCATCCCATTTAGCATTTCATCTCCTGTTGTCAGAGCCCAAGCACAGGCCTCCTCCCACATACATACCACAATTTGCAGGCCGGGCTGGGCCCTCCAGATAAAGTGTATCTTTCTCCCTCCCCACCCCCATCTGAGGGCCCTGCCTGTCATTGGAGATATTTCCTGATAGCAGTCATGGATGGGCTGCATGCCATTGTAAGCAATCTCAGCATATCATCTCATCCATAAATTGATCAAGTTCAATCTTAAATGAGATTTGGCATTTTTCCCTTTGACGGTTTGATGTGGGGGGCAATCCAGACTGGTGTGGGCTGTGTCACCATTTACTCGGCTATGCCTCATATTACTTTGCCTCTGTAGCTCTCTTCCTGGGATGCTTACAGTCAGCAACAAGGATGCAGGTCACACGCTGAGGCTACAACTACACTGTGCTGTTTTGCGCAAGAAAAATGCAAATGAGGCAAAGCGTGGAATATCGCTGTGCCTCATTTGCATAATTAATGAGCGGCCACTTTTTGCGCAAGAGGCTTTTGAGCAAAAAGGAGCCATCTATACGGCTCCTTTTTGTGCAAAAACCCCCTCTTGCACAAGAGCCGTTCTGCTTTTTTTCAGGAAGAACGGCTTTTGAGCAAGAGGGGGGTTTTGCGCAAAAAGGAGCTGAGCAAAAAGCAAAAAAGCCTCTTGTGCAAAAAGCAGCCACTCATTAATTATGCAAATGAGGCACAGCGATATTCCACGCTTCACCTCATTCGCATATTTCTTGCGCAAAACAGCTCAGTGTAGATGTAGCCTGAGGGTACACTACAGAGAAGATTGAAGCTGCCACTGTTGATCTTCCAGGATTCGAATTAGCGGGTCTAGCGAAGACACTCTAATTCGAACTGAGAGGGGTGCTCTGATCAATGCCGGTAGTCCTGCTTCCACATGGAGTAAGGGAAATTGAAGGAAAGGTGTAACTTTGACTTCCTGCAGTGTGAACAGCGCCAAAAGTCAAGTTAAGCTACTTCAGCTATGCAATTAACGTAGCTGAAGTTGCATATCTTAATTCAACCTTATCCCATAGCATAGACATACCCAGAGTGTCTGTATGCTAGACAGTATTGGTTCAGCAGCTCTGACCCCAGCAGCCTTTCTACAATCATACACCCCCCCCTTCTTCCAGCCTTAGGTAGTGTTAATACATATATTTTATGGTGATATAAATCACCACTCCGTCACAAGGTAGAAAGAAGAGCAGCAAAATACACACCCTGGACTTCAGAAAAGCAGACTTTGACTCCCTCAGAGGACCGACGGGCAGGATCCCATGGGATGCTAACATGAAGGGGAAAGGAGTCCAGAAGAGCTGGCTGTATTTTAAAGAAGCATTATTGAAGGCACAGGAACAAACCATCCCGATGCACAGTAAGAAAAGCAAATATGGTAGGCGACCAGATTGGCTTACCAGGGAAATCCTTGGAGAGCTTAAACACAAAGAGGGAGCTTACAAAAAGTGGAATCTTGGACAGGTGACTAGGGAGGAGCAGAAATATATTGCTCGAGCATGCAGGGGGACAATCAGGAAGGCAAAAGCACAATTGGAATTGCAGCTGGCAAGGAATATGAAGGGTAACAAGAAAGGTTTCTACAGGTATATGTGCAATAAGAGAGTTATCAGAGAGGGTGTGGAAGGATAAGGATACTGGATGAGGGAGGTAACCTAGGCTTTGTCTACACTGCAGGGTTTTTGTGCAAGAAGCTTTTTGAGGAAGAGATCTTCTGCAAAAACATCTTGTGCAAAAGCGCATCTACGCCTCAAAAGCGCATTGCAAAAATGATGTGCTTTTGCGCAAGAGAGAGTCCACACTGCATGGACACCCTTGCACGAGAAAGCTCTGATGGCCATTAATAATTTTTCTGCGCTAGAAACGCCTCCAGAGCATCCACATATGCCTTTTTGCACAAGAGCTGTAGTGCAAAAAGGAGTTATTCCTTGTGGGGAGAGGAATAACTCTACTAGCAAAAGCTCTCTGTCCTGTCTATTTACTGGAATTTTTTTGCGCAAAAACGCGCTTGAGGTGTGGACACTACAAGGTATTTGCTCAAAAACCTTGTAGTGTAGACATAGCCCTAGTGACTGATGATGTGGGAAAAGCTGAAGTACTCAATGCTTTTTTTCCCTCTGTCTTCACAGACAAGGTCAGCTCCCAGACTGCTGCACCAGGCAACGCAGTAGGGGAAGGTGGTGGGCAGCCCTCGGTGGAGAAAGAACAGATTAAGAACTATTTAGAAAAGCTAGACATACACAAATCCATGGAGCTGGATTTAATGCATCCGAGGGTACCGAGGGACTTGGCAAATGTCATTTCAGATCTTTTGGCCATTATTTCTGAAAATTCGTGGCGATCGGGAGAGGTCCCAGATGATTGGAAAAAGGCAAAGGTAGTGCCCATTTTTAAGAAAGGGAAGAAGGACAACCAGGGAACTATAGATCGGTCAGTCTCACATCAGTCCGTGGAAAATTCATGGAGGGGATCCTCAAGGAATCTATTTTGAAGCACTTGGAAGAGAGGAAAGTGATCAGGAATAGGCAACATGGATTCACCAAGGGCAAGTTGTTCCTGACCAACCTGATTAGCTTCTATCATGAGGTAACTGGCTCTGTAGACATGGGGAAGTCAGTGGATGTGATATACCTTGACTTTAGCAAAGCTTTTGATACAGTCTCCCACAATATTCTTGACAGCAAGTTAAGGAAGTATGGATTGGATAAATGGACTGTAAGATTGATAGAAAGCTGGCTAGATTGTCAGGCCCAGTGGGTAGTGGTTAACGGCTTGATGTCAGGTTTCTATCGGAGTGCCCCAAGGATCGGTTCTAGGGCCAGTTTTGTTTAACATCTTTATTAATGACCTGGATGAGGGGATGGATTACACCCTCAGCAAGTTTGCGGATGACACTAAGTTAGGGGGAGAGGTAGATACGTTGGAGGGCAGGGATAGGGTCCAGAGTGACCTAGACAGATTAGAGGATTGGGCCAAAAGAAATCTGATGAGGTTGAACAAGGACAAGTGTAGAATCCTGCACTTGGGATGGAAGAATCCCAAGCCTTGTTACAGGCTGGGGACTGAATGGCTAAGTACCAGTTCAGAAGAAAAGGACCTGAGGATTACAGTGGATGAGAAGCTGGATATGAGTCAACAGTGTGCCCTTGTAGCCAAGAAGGCGAATGGAATATTAGGTTGCATTAGAAGGAGCATTGCTGGCAGATCTAGAGAAGTGATTATTCCCCTTTATTTGGCTCTGGTGAGGCCACATCTGTGTCCACTTCTGCCCTCCCCCCCCCAATAGAAAGATGTGGACTCATTGGAGAGGGTCCAGCGGAGAGCAACCAAAATGATTAGGGGGCTAAAGCACATAGCACATGACCTATGAGGAGAGGCTGAGGGGTTTGGGCTCATTTAGTCTGCAGAAGAGAAGAGTGAGGGGGGATTTGATAGCAGCCTTCAACTTCCTGAAGGGAGGTTCCAAAGAGCATGCAGAGAGGCTGTTCTCAGGAGTGATGGATGGCAGAATAAGAAGCAATGGTCTCAAGTTGGTCTAGGTTGGATATTAAGAAAAACTATTTCACTAGGAGGGTAGTGAAGCACTGGAATGGGTTACCTAGGGAGGTGGTGGAATCTCCATCCCTAGAGGTTTTTAAGTGTCAGCTTGACAAAGCTCTGGCTGGGTTGATTTAGTTGGGATTGGTCCTGCCTTGGGCGGGGGGCTGGACTTGATGACCTCCTGAGGTCTCTTCCAGCTCTATGGTTCTATGATTCAGTTCAAAGGAGAGAAACTGTCAGTGTAAAGAACCTCAGATGGACAAAGTTTCCCCTCCCAAAGCTCTGAGAAGTTACATGCTCTCCAGACGTGAGCTGTAATGATAGAACTAGAGCCGAGTCCATAAGGAGTCTCTTTATTATTTTAAATTTACTCCAGTGGATGCTGGAATTTCTTGTGTCTGGACTGTGCTTTGGGCCAAGAGCTAAAATCACTAGGTTTGGCCCTGAGCCAAATCCACCACAAGCCAGTGGAAGATGTGATGAGTGGCGGCAGCACAATGAGCAGCCAGCAGAGTGGCAATGGAGAGGCATATGGAGCAGTCAGCAGAGAGGCGGCAGAGAAGTGAGACGAATGGCCAGCAAGGCAGTGGCAGCGAGCAGGTGGATGGCGAGTGAGCAGCAGAGTGAGTAAGATGCCTCCTTACCTTCCCCCCACTCAGGATGGGAGGTGAACTCTGTGGATGCACCTCTGAACTCTGGGTCTCCCCTGACAAGGGCAGCAATTGTGAGCGGGGTGCAGAGGAGGGTTGGGGATGTGACAGGGACATTTACATTGGTAGATTTAAGAACCTAAGAGGAAAAGGACACCTCCCAACCTACTTGGGGTGGGACTTTTGTTCATGGTTTTGGTTATGAACTCTGCTTGTGGTGTTTTCCCAAATTAATGCCACACCACTTCCCTCCCCTTTTATTAAAGGGTTCTTTTCTACACTCAAACTCTGTGCTTGTGAGTGGGAAAGCATTGCCTTGCTGAGGCACCCAGGGGTGTTGTGTGAATTTCCCAGGTTACTAGGTGGGGGCTCAAGCCAGTTCTGTGTTGGATGGATGAAGAGGAGCCACTAGATATTGAACCCAGCCCTGGCTGCTGCTGGCACTACTGGGCAGAAGGGTTACATAGTAAACACAATCATTTGGAACCCATCTCTGCATATGTGGTTTCTTGTGTAAAGAGCAAACAACATGTCATTTTGTCTATAAGGGGACCTTCCTAGCACACCTCTTTCTGTCTGTGTTCACCATCCTTCAGACATTGTCTGTAAGGCTGCGTCTAGACTGCAGGCTTCTTTCAGGAGAAGCTTTTCCGGAAGAGATCTTCCGAAAAAACTTCTTCCAAAAGAGAGCGTCCACACTGCCAAAGTGCATAGAAAAAGTAATCTGCTTTTTCGACAGATAGTGTCCACACTGAATGGAAGCTATCTTGCACGTAAGCTGTGATTATTATGGACAGAGTGGCCACCAGGGCACCAAAAGCTCTTTCGGAAAAAGGCTTCTTCCTTGTAGAAAGAGGTTTACCAATGTCGGAAAAACCCCTCTGTTCTTTTGATTTTTTTCCAAAAGAACGCAATTGCAGTGTGGACATAAGTGAAGTTTTTTTGCAAAAACGGCCGTTTTTCGGCAAAATAGCCGTTTTTCCAAAAATCCTCTGTGGTGTAGACATAGCCTAACAGCCAGGATCATTATTAGTCTCCAGGAGAAATTATGGGAATTGTGGTCAATTTAGGGAGCTGGTGCCTCACTCATAACCTCTGTATCCCATCCCTCTCTCCCTGTCTCTAGAAATGGGCCTGGCTTAGGTGTTAGAAAGTCAAGAACATAAGGGATGTTTCCAGAGAAAATTGTGGGGTATTTACAAGTTAGCACATTTTACAAAATATGATTTTGTGCACTTTCCAACTCTTCCTTTCCCCTCTCTTGCTGGTACAACAAACTTCACTCCAGCAGGATGATGAACTCTGCAGTCCCTTACTCTGAACAAGAGATGTGGCAAAAGCAACAGTAGGCATCTTAGAAGGCGGTGATGGTAGACTGCAGATAAAATAGAGATGGTGAAGCTGGTCTGACTCTGTTATCAAGAATGGCCCCATAATGTCTATAATCCCCCCCTTGAATTTGCCTTCCACAAACCTGTCTCCGAAATCTGCTCGGTTTGGTGGATTGTGGGCCACATGAAATAGTATTTTAGCACCATGAGATGCCACAGATTCATAGCAAATGACGACTTCTTTCCATACTAGCACAGCTAAGCTTCAAGTCACTGAAAATCTTCCCTGCTTCTCTGCCTGCCTCGCTTATATTTCATTCCTTTTGATTCTCTCTCATATAAAAATAGGCCACATACAAAATTGGTTTAATTCACATGACGTCGGACTGGGAAAGAGTCTGTTAAAGGCAGGTAACACAAGTGACATATGCATGTCAGCGGGAGAAGGCTGCTGGGCCCAGATAACTCACCCTCCCCTTGAACTTCTTGTCTCTTAAACTCAGACCTGGTAAACTGGGGAGCTTACTGTTTTCTGCCAGAAGTGATTCCAATGGAGGCGCATCTCCTTTTGAATTCCTTTAAAATATTGCAGCTGGGATTCCACTTTGTCAATATCAATGAGAAAGATGCCAGCCAAGAGCTCAGCTCAGGGTCACAGTCTATGCCCTATTCCATAATATTTGTTTTCCTTTTCTTAGACTTTGAGGAGGTAAGAATCTTTCCTACCCTTCTGAAAATCCAGAATCTGCTCAATTGCACAGGCAGGCCTGTTCAGCAAGCCGATGGAATGACAGAGGTATAACTGAGAGCAGAATCTGGTCCACTGTATCTGACAGGGACATTTTACTCTCACATACATCCAAAGTGGCACACAATCCCAAGCAGTGCTCAGCGTTTTTCACACACTTAGCAGTTTTAGCATGGGCCCTTCCAGCCTCCACACATCTGCTGTATGTTACCTCTGCAGGCTCAGAGACAGAGGAGAGGAGCCCAGAATGTACCAGCAGTGGGGAAAAACACCCACCACCTTCATACTTATTTCCCTGCAGACAGAAACACAGTCACATTTGCAGAAGAGCTGACCAACAGGACAATAAGCAGCCTACTCACCCTGATTTAGTCCTTGCATCCAGAAGAATTAAAGCCCTAGAAGATGAGGTCTCATAGTTCAAGTTGTTTCTTAAGGGAGGCAGTTGTCTGTCTTTATATCACAAGATTCACTGAGGTTCAGTGAGAAAGAGAGAGCGAGAGAGGGGAAAGCAGAAGGGGAGGGACTGAGAGAAGCGCCCAGAGGCCGTATAGAATGACAATGGAAGGAAATGCTTTATCAAACCTAGAAAGCCTGGCCAACCCGGCCCTGGGAACACAAGGGGGGTGGGGGGGAGGCGTGCGGAAGAAAAATTAGCTAAGCTGTGCTGGGTGCCTCCCTGGGCCACGCATAGCCCTACTCCCACCAAACCCTCCTATCACATGCACCATGCAACACTATGGAAACTGTCGGTGGCAAAGCTCTTTTTTGATTAAGGAAAGAGAAATTTTGGCATTTAAAAAAACCAGAGAGGCTCAGAATCTAAAGTGCTCTCTGCCTCTCCTAACTCCAGCCTTCCAAGTTCCTATGAGTCAAATGTTAGCAATGTGTTACCGAAATGTTACAAATCTGGTATGCAGCATCTGAGAGGGTTTAGCTAATACAATCTGTGTTTGCTAGCTGGGAGAAAATTGTCAACAGAAAAAATTTTCTGTCTCTCTTTTTTTTTTTTTGAAGGGGGAAGGGAGAGAGCAATATCTTCTTTGTGTAGGGTTAACTAACATAGCTACTAACTGGGTGTTAACATAGCATTATCTGTATGAAACACAAGGGGAGGTCACACAAGGGAGAGAGGAAGAGTTATTATCCTTAGATTACTGATGGGGGAAACTGAGGCCCAGAGAAATTAAGTGACTTGTCCAAGATAATACAGGAAATTCAGAGCGCAGCTGGGTTTGAACTCAGAGCTTGTAAGACCCATGCCTTCATACACAAGATTCACAGACTGTAAAGCTAGAATGGGCACTTGTGATCATCTAATCTGATCTCCCATATAATGCAGGCTAGAAAATTTTGCCCACTTACCCCTGTATAGAGCCTGAGAACTTGTGTTTTTAAATCAGATCTAATAGAAAGGCATCCAGTCTGGATGGAAAGCCATCAGGAGATAGAGTATCTACCACTTTGCTTAGTAGGTAGTTCCAATGGTTAATCACTCTCACTGTTAAATAAATTGCGCCTTGCTTCTAATTTGAATGTGTATGGATTTAATTTCCAGACTGAATCTTGTTCTGCCTTTCTCCAATACAGTAAAGAGATTTATAATAGGCAGTGTTTTCTTTTCATAAAGATACTTACACATTGCCATCAAGTTACCCTTTGACCTTTTTTTTTAAATAAGCTAATTAGATTGTGCTCCTTATGTCTCTCACTGCAAGGCATTATTTCCAGCCCTCAAATTATTTCTGTGACTCTTCTCTGCACATGTTCTGATTTTTCAACATCCTTTTAAAAATGCGAACACCAAAACTGGATGCCATATTCCAGTATGGGTCTCACCATTGTGCTATACAGAAGTAATCTCACAACACTACTTCTCCTCCCAGGTTCTATCTGTCTTCAGGGGTAGAATAATAAATAATAATATGCCACACTGTGGCACATCTGCAGAATTACTGTGTCTAAACTCTAAGGCACAGTCCTGTAGCATCATGTCAGGAACCTCAACATTTACATATAGAATCAGAATATCCATCTCCTGGGAAAGTCTGAGAGCTTGAAATTTGGGTTTTCCCCCCACACGAGACAAAAAGTTGAAATCTTGGGATTTTTCACAAAGTATTCTGAAATATGTAATTTCAACCATATTGAAATGATTTGTTTCAGCTTTATAGTTTACATTAATATAATACAATATAATAATGTTTGACTGGTTATATAATATTATAAAAATAAGTCAAAACTGAATATTTTTTATCTTAGTGAAACATTTTAATAATTTCTCTTTGAACATTTTGATTAAACTGATGTGTTCCTGTGAAGCATTTCAACTTAGTCAGATCAGCATTTTCTGATGGAAACTGTTACATCAGAATATTCTAACCAGTTTATTTACAACAATTCATGCATCAAAAGTATATGTTACAAACATGCAAACAGCCTTCCCAGAGACATGTAGAGAACTTGCCTTTTGGTTAAGTTTTCCAGCAATGAAAATAAATAGTCACCATGTCTTCCCAGAGCTGCTAGTAAGAAAGCCCTGGTCTACACTAGGGAGTTATTTCAGAATAACCCCCTGTGTGTCGCTCTCAGGGAGGGGTGGCTCCCCCTCGTGGTCAGTGGGTGGCCACTCCGACCCACTATGTTTTCCACTGTCAGTTGAGGAATTAGCGGAGGCTACGATTCTGCGTGTAGATCCTCCCACTTGGTCGGCAGCAACCCGGCGTCTAGGGCCCGGCTGCAGTCTAGGGTGACCAGCAAATAAACAGTTCAACGCCCAGCCTCAGCTCAGGGCGGGCAACAAATAAGCAGTTCAAACACCCAGCCTCAGTTCAGAACGGGCAACAAATAATAAACAGTTCAAGGGCCCGGCCTCAGTTCAGGGCGGGCAGCACAATAATAAACAGTTCAAGGGCCCGGCCTCAGTTCAGGGCGGGCTGTGCAATAAGCAGTTCAGGGGCTGAACCCTGGTTCAGGGCGTGGCAGCAGGCAAAGAAACAGCAGTTCTAGGCCAAGCCCTTGTTCAGGGCGTGGCACCAGTTAAACAGTAAAGAGTTCCAAAGCTCAGGGTGTGGCAGCAGGCAAACAATCTAATGCCAGGCCCTTGTTCAGGGCGTGGTAGCAGTGGGTGTCGGCTGCAATTCAGGCACAGCCAAGGGGGAGTCTGCCACCCGAGCGTGGGGTTGTAGGGGGGACGCAGGCCACCCACACCACTGCGTCCCAGCCCAGGGCCCTCGTTGCAGCAGAGCAGTATGCTGCTGGGTCAGCGGGGATCCACTCCGCAACGCTGCCCGAGCTCTGTCTCAGCTCACAAAGCATCGGATTTCCCTGGGCTACTTCCAAACTCCCCTGAGGCTGTACCTGGGTTCCAGGCGAATCTTCTGGGCTCCAGCGCATCGGCAGCATGGGCCAGGCAGGGAGTCCATCTGGGTTGTCTGGGAGCAGCGGGCCCAGTGGCCTGGGCCAGTTCTCTGCTTCTGTAAGGTCTTGCTCCTCCAGTAGGGTTGCCAGGTGTCCAGTTTTGAACCGGACAGTCCAGTATTTGAGTTTTCTGTTTGGGAAACAAAATGAGAAAATATAAATGAGAAAATACATGTCGAATATTTTCTAAATAAGATGTAATGTAGATTGTGATGTAATGTCAAGTGTGTCCGGTATTTTTGTTGAAACCATTTGGCAACCCTATCTCCGGTGAGTGGAGGCTTCTGGCTCCTTCCACCATTGGGGCCTTTTGGGCCTTCTTGGCAGGCCTTTTATCTCCCTGGCCCCTCCTCCTGATTGATATAGTCAGGTGCTTCGTTAGGGCCAGCTATTGTTCACCAAGGCTCAGGGAGGGGTGGCTCCCCCTCGTGGTCAGTGGATGGCCACTCCGACCCACTACATCCCCCTTATTTCAAAATAACATGCAGGGCTGGTTATTTTGATTATCTCCTGCTTTCCTTGGGGAATAACACTTATTTCAAAATTATTATTTCGAAATAGCATTAGTGTGGATGATCCAGTGCTGCTAATTGAGAGGCCTCTCACACCTGCATTTGTGGCTGCTCTGGCCACAATTCCCAGCTCCACTGCTCTCCTACTTCTGAGGAGCTTAAAAGTCCAGGCTCCAGGAAGAGGCCTTGTGCACGAGGAGAGCTTTGCCAGCCCTGTGCCATACAGTCTCAGCTGGTGGGGCCATTGCAGACCCCAGCACTCATTTGAGCCCCCCATGACTGCCAGCACTCCCGTAGCACCTTCGGCTGCCACTGGCAAGGGACACAGGAGAGTATCACCTTGGACTGGTACAGAGATCCTGGACCTCATTGAGATCAGGGGTGAAGACGCCAACCTCCAGGATCTCTGCACCAGAAAGTACAATGCTGACATGTATGACTGGATGGCCACCAGCTTGGCCAACAAGAGACACACCTGGACCCTTGAGCAGTTCTGGGTGAAAATCAAGGAGCGCCAGCAGGCCTAGAAGCCCAGGGAGCAGAGTAGATGCTCTGGAGCAGCATCTCACACAGGCCACTACTATGAGCAGCTTGATGCCATCCTGGGACGGGGGTCAGTCACCTCTCCACCATCATTGGACACACCCAGTGTCAGTCTCCATGAGGGCAGGGTTGCAGAGAATGACAACTACGAGGAGGAGGAGGAGGAGGAAAAGCAGGCCAAGTAGGCAGCCATGCCCACAAACCAGGAGCTGCTCCTCACCCTGGAGACAGTCCCCCCTCCCATGATGTCTGCTAGGTGTTGGACGAACCCAAGGAAGGCACTTCAGGTGAGTTCTATAATTTCCCCATATAGAAGGGGCATGTGGTGGGCTGCGAGGGGCTGCATGCTCCTCGCTCGACCTACTCGGCCTGGGGGTCACAAAACAGCCTGAACACATGGGTGCACATAGAGCGGCAGTCCAAAGCACTCAGCTTCATGCACGTAGAGCGGCAGTCCAAAGCACTCAGGAACCCTTCGGGCCCTCTCACAAGGTTCCTGGAGAGGCCTGCCTTATTCTGGCCTTTGTGAGGGGACACCTTCCCATAACAAGCCACTACTAAGGAGTCTGGGGTCATGGCACAGGTTCGTGGTCACATTCAGGCAGCATCTGCTCTCTGTGAAATGCAGTGATCTGTGAAGACCAATCTCCTGCATGGGAACATGCTGGGTGGAGGAAGATGAAGGGACCCTAGTAGCACCTTCTCGGGCAAGCGGCATCTGCCACTCACACACAACTCCCCCGAAAATAACACCTCCCCCTCCAGCAGGCAGCAATAGAAGCTCTCTCTCTGTGGGACACCACCAGTACTGGACCTGGTGTGTGTGTGGGGGACAGAAGGAAGCCACGCCATTCCATCTCCCCTTCCCACTCACAGGCTCCTGGCCTGCCTGGCACCTGTCTTGTCCCCAGACTGTGGGTGTTGCAATGCCCCCCTGGGATGTCCATACACCTGCAAGAAAGTGCCCACTGTCTAGGCTACAGATGGCCTTGCTTAAAGCACATTGCCATCATCTGAACCAAGACCGTCAGTGTTGGCTCAGAGATTAGAGCTAGGCTTCATACACAATGTCTCCTGGGATGACTTTCTTTGTAACTTTTCTTCACAGCTGGGCCATCTGCAAGCTTGGCGCATCCCCCACTTCCTAAGCCACCTCAGCGGTTCCCAACCACCAGTCTGCAGACCAGTGCCAGGCCGTGAGCTGTTGGCTGCTGCGATTGGGGCACATCCACCACCTCGCATGCCATCTTCTGAACTCCACCAGAGCCGTTGGAGGAAGTCAACCTGGAAATCAACCTGATGAGTGAGCAGATGGTCTGCCTCCAGTCCCTCATCTGGGGGCTCGGTGAGGAGCTCCAGGAGCAGGCTGCTGACTGGGAGGAGCACCAGGCTGACCAGGGGCAGAAGAAGGCCACTTGGGACCAGCTGGCATGCCAGCACGAGGCCATGTGCTCCTCCTTCACCTCAGTGATGGAATGCATGGCCACATGCATGGAGCAGGCCACCAGTCACCTCCCCACCCCTACCTGAGCCCCTCCCCTGCCACCGCTCCTGCCCCACCCCCTTGGCTTCCCTTCGTAGCCCCCTCAGGGGCTTTTGGAGCCTCAGCACATGGGGCAGTGGGACCTTGATGCCAGACAAAGCCTCCCGAGCTGACTGAGGTATGTGCCAGTCCCACCCCATGGATATCTGGTGGCTTAGGTGGGGGAAGGCTTTGCCTTCTCAAACTGTCAGCCTTGCCCTGCCCGTACTCCACCTCTAGAGCACCTACTGTAGGCATTCTGGGGGCGGAGTGTTGCTGCCTCCAGCACCCACCCTCCCCGTGATCTAGGCTAGGGCGATTTAGGCTGCATGCTGCCCATCCTTCCCACTGCTTCAGGGGCTGGGGAGGCTGGCGCCACGTGGCTGCCTCCCTTCCCACTGCTCCGGGGGCCAGGGCCATTTGGGCCACACATCTTCTTCCCTCCCCACTACTTGGGGAGGCTTGGGCCAACTGGGGCTATATGGCTTCTCACCTCCCTGCTGCTCCAGGGAGGCTGGGGCATGCATGTGTGGAGAGAGACGCATACTCTTTGTGCACTGGTCCTCCTCCTCTGCTCCCCAGGGGCGGGGCCTCAGAAGAGGGGGCGGCGCTATAGGTGAGGCTGGGGGCCTGCCGGCGTGCATCTTCTGGAACAGCCATGAGATGTGGGTGTTGTGCACCTTTCCTGACCAGCTGACATTGATGTCCGTGAAGTGTCTCTCATGGTCCAACAGGGCCTGCGGCACCACTGAGACATACCCCTTTCTGTTTATGTAGTCCGAGGCACAGTGGTCAGGAGCCAGAATGGGGACATGTGTGCTGTCTATGGCCCTCTGCAGTTGCAGAAGCCCATGGTGGCAAAGTCATCCACGATGGTGTCGACGTTGCCCAGAGTGACGACCCTCCATAGCAAGATGTTGTTGATGGCCTTGGCTACCCACAGGAGCCCTGACTGTGGATGTTCCCATGCCCAATTGGTTCCTGACTGAGCAGAAGCTGTCCGGCGTGGCAAGCTTCCATAGGGCGTTGGCGACATGCTTCTGCAGGGGGATGGTGGGTCACAGTCGGGTGTCCTGTCACCTGAGGGCAGGGTGAGCTACTCACAGAGCCCCAGGAAAATGGCCTCGCACATGTGGAAGTTCTGGAGCCACTGTTGGTCATCCCATCTCTGCATGAGAATGCGGTCCCACCAGTCCAAACTGATCTCCTTCTGCCAGAAGTGGTGTTTGATGGTGGCCAGGGGATTGAGGGGCATTTGTAGCAGCAGGAGCGCCAAGACCTGGATGAAGGGGTCCTCTGGTTCGGGCTGGTCGTCGTCCTGCTGGAGCAGCATGTGGGCAGTTTGGACAAACTGCACCATGAGGCACAGCACAATGCCCATGAGCCTGGCACTGCCTTGCAGCAGCTCTGTCTCCATGGTGTCAGTGCTGTGGCACCCACAAGGTCAACCAGAGCACACAGCATCTGTTTGGTGTCCCATGAGGTGGAATGCAGCGGAGGAGTGAAGTGTGAGATGCAGCTGTAGCGATAAACCCCTGAAAGCACATGTCTCAGCTTGCCAGATATCACAGGAAGTATCTGCCCTCCTGGTGCCCTCTCCAGTGTGCTTCTGGGGTCTCTAAGTCTAAGGCAGGCTCCAATCAGTGTGGACACACTATTTCAAAATAATTCTGAGCAATTTCGATGCTCCCCCATAGTGGAGACATGCTATTTCGATTTTGTTGTTTCGGGAGATATTATTTCCATTTTACTTATTTTGAAATTATTTCCTATTGTAGACATACCCAATTATTTCCTGTTGTAGACATTTCCTATTGTAGACATTGATTTAAATGAGAATTAGGCACCGAGGTGCTTTTGAGAATCTTATTAGGGACCTAACTGCTTCCTTAGGCACTTAAATACCTTTAAAAATCTACTCTCCTGGTGGCTAAATCAGTTTTGACAATAGGACTTGGGCTCCTAAATTAGATAGGAACTTTTGAAATATTACAAATTCTCATGAGTCTCATTCACTTTGCCACACTGCCTTTCAGAAGGAATGTGTCAAATTATACATTAGGGAAGAGACAAAGTGGGTAAAGTAAAATCTTCTTGGACCAATTTCTACTGGTAAGAAAGACAGGTTTCTGACAGAGTTCTATCTTTCTTTCACCAACTAAAGTTGGTCTCATTAAAGATATTAGCATTATCCATCCCATTGTGACAGTAAACTTGTGTCTACCTCCCTCCCTGTTGTTCTTGCGGGAGGGGAGGCTTGGGCCAGCTCGGGCCGCATGGCCACCTCCCTCCCCACTGCTCCAGGGCCAGGGAGGCTGGAGACATATGGCCTCCTCTCTCCCCGCTGCTCTGGGGCTGGGGAGGCTTGGGCTGGCTTGGGCCGAACAGCTACCTCCCTTCCCGCTCTTTGGGGATGCTGGGGCACACATGCTCTTCCCTCCCCATGATGGGAGGGCGGCGCGCATGCACTTGGCGTGCTGCTCCTCCTCCTCCCCTCCCCTCAGTGGAGGGGCGGGGCTGTAGGTGGGGCATGGGGCCTGTCTCCTAGAAACTTCTCAAGTCTTCTCAAATGTTCTCTGTGACAGACATCAGACATTGTGATGGACACCTCTCCTTGCATATATAGTTTACCTCAGGCATCTTGTCTCTCATTTGCAGGGACTGACAGTTCTACAAAACACGGTTTACAAATGAAATATTGGGTAGAGCTAGAAGAGGAAATGGTTTTCCCTCCCATAAAATAATTTTGGAATTCAGATAAAATTATCCAAAGTGGAATCAAAAAATCAAAATATTGAACATTTTCAAGAACTAAAACCCTAAATTTTTTGGTTCAGGTCCACTGATATCAAACTTTTAAAAATTCTTTTGTTTTTAAGTTATAATTACCTAATTCATATCATTAGCTTATTGTTATATTAACAGACAATTTTATTTTAAAAAATGAAATGTTTCAACAATTTCAAAGCCTTTTTAAAAAATATTTCAAGATGGAAAATTCATTGACTCTGCACCTTTCTGGCAAAAAGTTTCAGTTTTGATGAACTTGCATTTTCCAGCATCCTACTGCTGTCTCACAAAGCATGTAACCTGTTGGCAGCCTATGTTGTTTTCCCTCTGCAGCCTGGTGTACACAGAGACAAGTAGAATATGCCCTGGTCCACAGTCATTCTTATGTGGAAGAGCTCTGACTTGTCCTTATGAAGTCTCTGGACTAGGGATGTTAAATATCGGTTAATTGAATAGTTAAGTAACCTCATGAATTCTTATCGGTTAGTCGACTATTCTGTAGTCCTGGGGGCGGGTCTGGCAGCCAGTGCACTCCAGCCTCGCCCAAGGAGCCCCCTTCCACTCTGCGAAGCCAGGGGGGTCAAGTGGGAGCCGGTCCATGAGGGAAGCCAGTTCAAAAACCAGCTCCCCTCATGGACTGGGTGCCTGTCACCCTGTTCTGCTGCCTCTGATAAAGAGGCAGCAGCATGGGGTGGCAGCAGCACATGTCCGGGGGTGGGGGCAGTCTGAGCTCCCGGACCTGGCACAAGCCTACCTGCCTGACTCCTAATACACTTTAAATGCAGAGCCACAGCAGGGATAGGTCCCAAACCCATCACAAACCAGGACTGAGCAGAGCTGCTGGCCAGCTTGCTAAAAAAATGTACTGGCAAGGCGCAGGTAGAGAAATGTGTATAGTCTATAACAGCGGTCTCCAACCTTTTTACACCCAAGATCACTTTTTAAATGACAGAACAAGCCAAGATCTACTGCCCCGCCCCTTCCTTGAAGCCCCGCCCTCCCTATTCTCCTCCTCTCCATCACTTGCTATCCCCAGCCCTTATACTGCTGCTTTTTTTCCCCCAATTCTTCTGTAGGAAGAGGTTTTTCCAACATTTGGCCTGTCTAGACTGGACCAAATGTCAGAAAAACCCCTTCTTTTGGAAGCCCCCTTAATCCTCATGGAAAGAGGAATATAGGGGTGACCGAAAGAGCATGTTTGCTCTTCCACTAAAAGAAGCGGAAGAACAAATGCATTCCTGGATGCAGAAGTGTTTTTCTGGGATATCTCCAGAATCCTGAAAAACTCCTGCAGTCTAGCCATAACCTTGCTGGGTTGAGACAGGATGTGTAGGCTCGGGGGTGGGAATGAGGGATTTGGGTGTGGGCAGGGGTGAGAGGTGCAAGCTCTGGGAGGAAATCTGGATGCAGGAGAAGGTGGATAAGGGGATGCTGGCTCGGGGAGGGGGCACCAGGCTGGGCAGTGTTGGTGTCAGATGTAGGGTTAGGGTACTAAGCAACCCACAGACTTCTGGATGTGAGGGTTCAGGAATTTGGGTTGGGGTATGTGAGGGGCTCAGGGCAGGGGGTTCCAGTGTATGACAGGTTCAGATCGAGGGTCTGGGGGAAGGGGGAGTGCAGGAGTGTTATGATGCTGTGGCCAGATGGGGGCTTGGCCCCAGTTGGGGGTTTGTTGGCCAGGCTTCATTTTTAAATAAAATACTATGTCAAACAAAAAGTTTCTGCATTGTCTTTATTTCTGAGAAGAGCAGGGAACCTGTTTTGAGTCAGGGGTCACTGGCCCAAGAAAAGTCAGTTGGGGCCACACGAGTGAGATGCAAAAAAACTCTCCTCCAACCCCCCCGCCCCCAAGCTTCACTAATGTGGCCCCAACTGTGTTGGTGGGAACAGTGGATATAGTACTGGGGAAGGGTGCTAGTGGGTGCTTTGGCAGGGGGCAGGGTGCCAGTGGGGACAGAGTTCTGCGGCTGGGGGCAGGGGAGAGGGAACAGGGTGCTGGGAGGGCAGAGGACAGGGTTCTGCAGCAGGGGACAGGGTGCCAGTGGGGACAGAGTTCTGTGGCTCAGGACAGGGGAGTGGGGACAGAGTTCTGGGAGTGGGGACGGGAATGGGGACAGAGTTCTGTGGCAGGAGAGGGGGGATGGAGTTCTGTGGCTGGGGAGAGGGAACTGGGGAGTGGGGGCAAGGGAGAGGGAACTAGGGAGTGGGGAGTGGGAACAGGGGGCAGGGGAGTGGGGCATACCAGAGCGGTCGACAAAGGCTTCCCTTGTCGACCGTTCCGCATCTAGACTGCCGCGCTGTGCTGGATCAGCTGATCGTCGGCACAGCGCGGCGGCCACTTTTATTTTAATGAAGCGGGGATTATTTAAATCCCCACTTCATTGACTATGCCGAGTAAACTATTTTACATGGCTCCATCGATGGAGCCATGTAGTCTAGACCTACCCATTGTTCTGTGTTTGTTGATACAAACCTAGCCTAGTGGGTGACAGGACGAGTTTGAGTTGTGCTCAGACCTAGCCACAAGAGAGGATGGCAACAGCAGGAAAATAAAACTGTTAATTCACAACAAGTCAGGGAGTTCTACCCCACTCTGAAGCACACCACTGTGATAAGTCTTGCAGCAAGCCTTAGAGCCCTGGGGACCTATTGCTCCCCAAAGCAGAATGAAACTAGAGTGGAACAAGTTTTTTTCACTAAAGACCAATACAAGGGGAGGGAATAGACCCATATGTTATTGCCTTACACACACGGGCTGCTACATACATGCTGAGAGATTTGATAGACACCCTGGCCAGGGACAGGATCACCACCTGTGGGAGTGGCTGCTCCAGGAAGGTGATCTCACATTAGACCAGTGGTGCAAATAAAATAGATTTCTTACTGGTACAGGTGTGGTGGAGACACCAGATTTGGGGGGGGGGAGGGGCATGCGACCCTCCATGTCACTCTACCCCAATCCTAGTCTGGGGCATCCAAGCTCTTCCCCTCCCTTCCCCATCCCGCATTGTCTGAGAGCAGGCTGGGGTGAATACAACTACCCCTCCCCCTATCCCTCCACTGAGCTGTGTCCCCTCTGGTTCCGTACAAGCAGCAGCTCTGCTGGAGGGCTGGGGGCAGGCTGGGGGATTTTCTTCCTTTCCCAGGAGGGAAAGGACCAGAGCACTGTCAGGTCCCCCAGCCAGTGTAGCACTCCCAGTTCTCCCCTTTCCCCTCCTAGCCCTGTTCTCCTGTAGGGCTCCATACAGATGGAGCCAGAAGAGAGGCAACTCCATGGAGGGGCTAAGGATGGAACAGTGTTTTCCCGGTACACCATACCAGCTAGAAATGTCTTACTGGTACGGCAGAGCAGACCGGCCTACTTGCACTGCTCCACTAGACAAAAGCTTAGACACCGGCTTGCAGGAAAATGCTTGAGAGAATGGATGGAAACCCTTACCAGGCTCAGAATCCTGAGAAGCACATGCAGTGAGACAGGAGCAAAGGAGAATGGGTGGCCAGCTCCATGCTGCTAGTGAGTGGCATTTACCGTGGTAGACACCATTGGTGGGTGAAGGGAAGAAGAAGTGTCTCACAATAGGAGCATTGCAAGAAACGTGGCAACAAGTTAAACCCTCTGAACAGCGAAGGTCTCAGAAAGATTGAATTAGACTTGCAGAAGAGTGTGTAGGCCACTCTCATTGGAGCTTTGCCAGCTGGGGCAGGCTTCTGGTGGCGCACGGCTCTGGCTGCTCCACCATCCACTGCCCCACCACTGCGCAGCCCCCTCCTTACTCCCCAGCACTGCCTCTGTCATACAGGGCCTCTGGTCCAGCTGCGCAGCCACCTCCTCCACATGTGTAGGCGGCAGCTTATTACAGCGGCCTCTGCTGCTGGGAGGGGGAGGGGTGGCCGGGTCCAAGGCAAAAGGCGCTGAGTAGCTGCTCCTGGACCTCGTTGCTTTTGAACTGCTAACTGAGCCCTGGCAGGGGCCGTGCAGAACCCAGGTGAAGCACTGCCACCCCCTCGGGGCGCACTCAGGCTCGGTGCCCCCCATGTGCTGCTGCTCTCTCTTCGTGCCCCCTCCCCACCCCGCTGGCAGAACAGCAGCGAGCCTGGTCTGGCAGGGAAGGTCGGGGTTTCTTCACACACACACCCACGCTCTCCTAGCCGGAAAACCCAACCTGGTGCTGCAGCCCTACGGCTGCACTAGGATCCCACTTCATGGCGGGGGGGGGACGGGGTTCCCTCTCCCTTCCCCCAAAGGACAGCGTGCTGCCTGGAGGCTTTCCCTGCTGCAACAGGGTGCCAAGCCAGGTAAGCGTCCCCCCTCATGCCCAGACCCCAAGCCAGGTAAGCGTCCCCCCTCATGCCCAGATCCCATACCCAAATCCCCCTCACTCACTCCCCTCTCCCCACCAAGACCCTGCACTGCCAGCTTGCTCTGACACCCTCCCTTGCTCCTGTACCCTCCCTCCTGGTCAGAAATCCTACCCCTAGACTGCTCCTGCACCCTGCCTCCTGGCCAGACTCCCTACTCCAAATCCCTTCCTGTACGCTCGCTTTTGGCCAGAGACCCTACCCCCAGCCTGTCTCTATACCCTACCTCCCACCCAGACCTCACAACCTTTCCCCCTTCTGCACCTCATCTTCCACCCAGATCCTGCACCATATCCCTAAGCCACGTCCAAGGAATGTGTCTGCTTTTCTGAAAAAAAATCGGAAAAGCAGATATGTTTTTTCAGCATTCCTGCAAACCTCATTCTACGAGGAAGAAGAGATGTTCCAAAAGAGGGTTTTTTCCGACATTTGGCCCTGTGTAGACAGGCCAAATGTCGGAAAAGCCTCTTTCAGAAGAAAAGCAGAAAAAGATACGCAAATTGCAGTTTGCAATTTGAATATCATTTTCTGACTTTTCTTTGTAGTGTAGACATAGCCCTACACATTGGCAGCCCTTCCCCCCCCCCCCCAAGCCAGAGCCTAAGAGGGTCCATAAAATCCACTAACTCTGGAATCTCAGAAAAGTAAATCTGGCCTATAGGAACCCCTGAACTAGGGATGTTAGGGTATGTCTACACAGCAAAGTTATTTCGAAATAACAGCAGTTATTTCGAAATAACTTTCCTAGTGTCTACACAGCCATTCCGTTATTTCGAAATTAATTCAGAATAGCGGAGGGCTTATTTTGAAATTGGTAAACCTCATTCCATGAGGAATAACACCCATTTCGAAATTGCTATTTCGAAATAAGTGCTGTGTAGACACTTATTACGAAATAGGGGGCCTCCAGCCCTTCCCAGGGTGCCCTGCTGGCCGCCCTGGCCACAAGGCAACTTCTGACCTGATGCCCTGCCAGAACTGATTCCAACCAGCCTTAAATGCGATTCAACATCCATTCAGTGTGGACGCACTATTTCAAAATAGAAAAACACTATTTTGAAATGCATTTTGTGTGTAGACGCGTTATTTCGAAATAAGCTATTTCGAATTAACTATTTCGAAATTAGATATTTTGAAACAATGCTGTAGCGTAGACATAACCTTAGGGAGTAGTCGACTACCCAATAAGCAAGGAGAGGCAGCAAGGAGGAGGAAATAGCCGTTACTCCTCATTCCACGAGGAGTAACGATAGTTCAAATTAGGATCTTTAATTCGAACTACCTAGTCTGTGCCGCATGTAGCCGTGGGCATGGAGTTCGGACTAAGAGTGATTTAAAAATGGCGGCGCCCGGGAACATGCAAATGAAGCCCGGGATATTTAAATCCCGGGCTTCATTTGCAACTCCGGTTGCCCTCATTTGCTCGAACTAACGAGCTAGTGTAGACATACCCTGAGTTAGCATCTTTGGCACATAGGAATACCCCATCACAGTGGAGTCAAAACAGTTCAGTGTAAGCAGTGATGAAATGAAGGAGCAAAACCCTGCTACCAATGAGGGTAGACTGGTTGCAGCTCAGTGGAGATACTGCTGTGAGGAGATGGCCAACAATCCTTTGTAATTTTTTAACTATCTTATATTTTCCTGTGGACAAATATCAAAAGCATTGCATCCACTTTTGGACCCCCCCCACTAGAAAAAGGATGTGGACAAATTGGAGAGAGTCCAGCAAAGGGCAACTAAAATGATTAGGAGCCTGGGGCACGTGACTTATAAGGAAGGATTTGGTAGCAACCTTCAGCTATCTGAAGGGGGGGGTCCTTCCTAAACAGATTCAACCTGTTGTTCCCCATAGTTCAAGGAATGGAGCTAATTAGGCTTCTTTAAAAGACTCTTATTTTAATTGCTGTCAGAACTAAAACCAATTGTAGTAAGACTGTGTTTCTGTACAGCTAAGCAAACAGGAAAAGGAATTTCAAATATTCCAGGGCCTTTAAATGGAGGAGTGGTCTATACCTGTCTACCTTCAGGGCAGCAGAGTTCAAATTCCTGATCCCATTGTGGGACACCTCCTAGAGGCCAATTAGGGCAACATAACCAAGCAAGGTATCTTACACTGCTACTACCTCTCTCTCACCATGTCACAAAAAGCTCTGTGCTGCTTGCTGAGGTAGTTTTGTTATGTCGGCATAGCATGGAAGTTACATCAGTGGGAGGAGCTGATTTGTTGACAAAACTATGAGGTGGGGACAAGGTCTAAGTGTTGTATCTCAAAGCAAACAGGAGAGAAGGGAAGAGCTTAACAACATCTGAGAAATAGCTGGGGCAACATGTTCAACACACTGACTTAATTTGTAGAAAAAATAAATGTTTTCCAAAGAAATCCATGTTCTATTGTGATTATATTGCGCAACATTTGCATGAGAGCACAGTGGGACAGAACACATGGAGAGAGGAAGGAGATTGCACAATTAAGAACTAGGATGGGACTCAGTAATTTGGTTTTGTTTCGGACTCTGACACACACTTCCTGTGGGCCTTGAGGAAGTCATTTCATCTCTCTGGGCTCAGCTGTAACTTGGGGGTGACAATCATTCCTCTTCTTTGTCCTCCTTGTCTACCTGCTCTAGGTAGAACGTAGCTCTTGGAGGCAGGGAGTGTCTCTTACTATTTCTGCAGTGCCCTGGGCAGCAGTCTGGGCTGGGACCGGGAGGTGCTATGAGAATAGAACTTATATAATGGGGCACTGCAACCTTAACAATCAGAACACTGAACATCTGGTACCGGCTTTTGCCACAAGTAACACCTAGGGCTCTTCCTACTGAAAGATATGAGAGAAGATGCAATTTGGTGTGTGTACTGTGCAACACTTGGTGCAGAGTCAGCTTCTGCTGTTGCTTGTGTTGTTTTTCACTGTGGAGGAGAAAAAAAATCTAAAATAATATAAAATAAAATGCACATAACTTGGCCCTGGCCTGACTTCATCTTACCTGGCTGCCTTCAGGATCCCCCTGCATCTGTACAGTTCTGGCATGGCAGTGGGGCGAACTTCTCCAGAACCTGGATTCTGTCAACTCAGAACCATTCACTCCCTGACCCAGGCCTGCTGTCATTTTGTGCACAGACCCTGAGCTTGTTTGAAATCAGGTGAAACTAGCTATACCTGAGTGTGGAAGGACTATCCCCTTTTTTACAGCTCCATAGGTGTACTTCATGCACCATACAGTATTTGCCCTGCTTCCTCTCAGGAATTTCTCCCTTTCCCTTCCCCAAAATCACCCTGTTTTGGCCTGCAGGCCCTCCTACCTACAGGGAGTCTAAAGAGAGAGTTTGGAAGGGGAGAGGGAAGGGGGTGAGGTACTCTTGCCTTTCCTTTAAACCCTTTTTTAGGACAGCAGGTATGGATGGTGATAGGTCTGCTGTTGTTACCTGCACAGCATGTGCCATGTTTGTCTTCCTCCCGGAAGAAAGAAGGGATTTCATCTGCACTAAATGCAAGCTGGTCACCATTTTGGAGGAAAAAATTAGAGGACTGGAGGCCCAAGTGTCGACCTCTGCTTGATCAGAGAGGATGAAGACTTCCTCAATAGAAGGCAGCGTTTAATCCTGCAAGCAAGGCAGGCGGAAGAGCCAGAGAGGGCAGTACAGGACGAGGAAGAGAACTGGCAGCATGTAACTTCTGGAAGGAAAAAAAGGCCAGCACGGGAATCCCCCATTCCTACAGAAGTAAGTAATTGCTTTCAGGCTCTCTCCACAGTCTCTGCAATGGTGAATGCTTTGGAAGGGACCTCACAAGGAAGAAATCGGAAGGGAACCACTTGTACTGGAAGGCATGGGATGCATAGTCCTAGGGATGGGAGTTCCACGACCACCACACCCAAAAGAAGAAGGCAGGTGGTGGTGGTCGGGGACTCCCTCCTAAGAGGGACTGAGCCATCCATCTGCCGTCCGGACCTGGAATCTCAAGAGGTATGCTGCTTACCGGGAGCTCACATTCAGGATGTGACTGAGAGGCTTACAAAACTGATCAAACCTTCGGATCGCTACCCTTCCTGCTTCTCCATGTGGGAACTAATGATATGGCCAAGAATGACCTTGAGTGGGTTACTGCGGATTACGTAGAGTTGGGAAGAAGGATCAAAGACTTCAGAGTGCAAGTGATGTTCTCATCCATCCACCCTGTTGAAGGGAAAGGACTGGGTAGGGATCGTTAAATTGAGGAAGTAAATGCATGGTTGCTCAGGTGGTGTCAGAGAGAGGGCTTTGGTTTCTTCGACCATGGGACTCTGTTCCAGGCACAAGGATTATTAGGAAGAGATGGGATCCACCTAACGAAGAGAGGAAGGAGCATCTTCGCGGGCAGGCTTGTAAACCTAGTGAGGAGGGCTTTAAACTAGGTTCATTGCGGGACGGAATCCTGACCAAAACCTTGAGGGGAGTGGGGAAGTCAGATACCGGGAAGAAATGCAAAGAGGAACGAGCAAGAAAGGAGGACCCCTGATTTGAATGGAGAGGGTAGGGTGATCAGCTGGTTATCTGAGGTGTTTGTACACCAATGTGAGAAGCCTGAGTAACAAACAGGAAGAATTGGAGGCCCTGGCCCAGTCCAAGAACTACGATTTGATGGGATAACAGAGACTTGGTGGGATGATTCGCATGACTGGAGCACTGTCATGGAAGGGTATAAACTGTTCAGGAAGAACAGGCAGGGGAGAAAAGGAGGAGGAGTTGCACTGTATGTAAGAGAGCACTATGATTGCTCAGAACTCCAGTATATAAAGGAAGAAAAGCCTCCTCTATATACTGAAAGTCTCATGGGAGACTTTCTTTTTATCCTTCACATCCCTTGCTAGCTGCAATTCCAACTGCGCTTTTGCCTTCCTGGTTGTTCCCCTGCATACTCGAGCAATATATTTATACTCCTCCCTAGTCACCTGTCCAAGTTTCCACTTCTCGTAAGCTTCCTTTTTGTGTTTAAGCTCACCAAGGATTTCCCCGGTCAGCCAATCTGGTCGCCTACCATATTTGCTTTTCTTACTGTGCATTGGGGTGGTTTCTTCCTGTGCCTTCAATAAGGCTTCTTTAAAATCCAGCTCTCCTGGATTCCTTTCCCCTTCATGTTAGCATCCCATAGGATCCTGCCCATCGGTCCTCTGAAGGAGTCAAAGTCTGCTTTTCTGAAGTCTAGAGTGTGTATTTTGCTGTTCTCCTTTCTTCCTTTGGTTGGGATTCTGAAATCTACCATCTCATGATCACTGCTTCCCAGGTTGCCACCCACATCTTCTTCCCCTACTAGTTCCTTCCTGTGTGTGAGCCACAGGTCAAGCTGCACATGGCCCCTGGTTGGTTCATTCAGCACTTGTACCAGGAAGTTATCCTCAACATTCTCCAAAAAGCTTCCTGGATTGTCTGTGTACTGCTGTATTGGTCTCCCAACAGATGTCAGGGTGATTAAAGTCCCCCATGAGAATCAGGGTCTGTGATCTGGAAGCTTCTCTTAGTTGTCTGAAGAAAGCTTCATCTACCTCATCCACCTGATCTGGTGGTCAAAAGCAGACACCAACCATGACATCACCCCTGTTGCTCCTGCCTCTAAACTTAACCCAAAGACTCTCAACAGGCTTTTCTCCCTCCATATACTGGAGCTCTGAGCAACCATACTGCTCTCTTACATAAGGGCAAATCCTCCTTTTCTCTCCTGTTTGTTCTTCCTGAAAAGTTTATACCCTTCCATGACAGTGCACCAGTCATGCGAGTCATCCCACCAAGTCTCTGTTGTTCCAATCAAATAATAGTTTGATTAGGGTTTCTATTTCTTTTTGTTTATTTCCCAGAATTCTTGCATTCATGTACAAAAACCTTAGATAACTTGTTGATTGCCCTACCTTCTCCATTTGAATCAGGGGTCCTCCTTTGTTTCGCCTTCCTCCTTGGAGGATGGACAAGAACACCACTTGTGCCTCAAATTCCTTGATCCTTCTTGCCAGCACTGCATAATCTGCAGTGACCTGCTCAGGGTCATTCTTGGCTGTATTGTTAGTTCCTACATGGAGAAGGAGGAAGAGGTAGCGATCTGAAGGTTTGATCCATTTTGAAAGACTCTCGGTCACATCCTGAATTTGCACACCTGGACTGAGGTGGATATGGACGTAGGAGACAGATGTGTTGAGAGTCTCTGGGTTAGGCTAAAAGGGGTAAAAAAAAAAAAAAAAGGTGATGTCATGCTAGGGGTCTACTACAGGCCACCTACCCAGGTAGAAGAGGTGGATGAGGCTTCTTTTAAACAACTAAGAAATCATCCAAAGTGCAGGATTTGGTGATGATGGGGGACTTCAACTATCCACACACATGTTGGGAAACTAACACAGCAGGGCACGGACTATCCAATGTATTCTTGGACTGCATTGAAGACAACTTTTTATCTCAGAAAGCTGAAAAAGCTACTGGGGGGGGGAAGCAGTTCTAGATTTGATTTTAACAAATGGGGAGGAACTAGTTGAGAATTTGAAAGCGGAAGGCAGCCTGTGTGAAAGTGATCATGAAATCATAGAGTTCATGATTCTAAGGAATGGTAGAAGGGAGAACAGCAAAATAGAGACAATGAAGGCAGATTTTGGTAAGCTCAGAGAGCTGATAGGTAACGTCCCATGGGAAGCAAGACTAAGGGGAAAAACAACTGAAGAGAGTTGGCAGTTTTTCAAAGGGACATTATTAAGGGCCCAAACACAAGCTATTCTGCCTGTAGGAAAGATAGAAAGTATGGCTAAAGACCGCCTTGGCTTAACCAGGAGATCTTGCATGATCTAAAAATTAAAAAGGAGTCATATAAAAAGTGGAAACTAGGACAAATTACAAAGGATGAATATAAGCAAACAATACGCATCTGCAGGGGCAAAATTAGAAAGGCAAAGGCATGGAACAAGCTCAAGCTAGCTACAGACATAAAGGGAAACAAGAAGACATTCTATAAATATATTAGAAGCAAGAGGAAGACCAAGGACAGGGTAGGCCCACTGCTCAGTGAGTAGGGAGAAACAATAACAGGAAATTTGGAAATGGCAGAGGTGCTTAATGACTTCTTTGTTTCAGTCTTCACCAAGAAGTCTGATGAAGGAATGCCTAACATAATGAATGCTAGTGGGAAGGGGGTAGGTTTAAAAGATAAAATAAAAAAAGAAGGAGTTAAAAATCACTTAGAAAAGTTAGATGTCTGCAAGTCACCAGGGCCTAATGAAATGCATCCTAAAATACTCAAGGAGCTGATAGAGGAGGTATCTGAGCCTTTAGCTATCATTTTTGAAAAATCATGGAAGACAGGAGAGATTCCAGAAGACTGGAAAAGGGCAAATATAGTGCCCATCTATAAAAAGGGAAATAAGAACAGCCCAGGAAACTACAGACCAGTCAGTTTAACTTCTGTGCCAGGAAAGATAATGGAGCAAGTAATTAAGGAATTCATCTGCAAACACTTGGAAGATAAGGTGATAGGTAACAGCCAGCATGGATTTGTAAAGAATAAATCATGTCAAACCAATCCGATAGCTTTCTTTGATAGGATAACGAGTCTTGTGGATAAGGGAGACGCAGTGGACGTGGTATACCTAGACTTAGTAAGGCATTTGATATGGTCTCTCAAGATATTTTTATCAATAAACTAGGCAAATATAACTTAGATGGGACTACTATAAGGTGGGTGCATAACTGTCTGGATAACTATTCTCAGAGGGTAGTTATTAATGGTTCACAATCCTGCTGGAAAGGCATAACTAGTGGGGTTCCACAGGGGTCTGTTCTGGGACAGGTTCTGTTCAATATCTTCATCAATGATTTAGATATTGGCATAGAGAGTACGCTTATTAAGTTTGCAGATTATATGAAGCTGGGAGGGATTACAGTTGCTTTGGATAATAGGTCATAATTCAAAATGACTTGGACAAACTGGAGAAATGGTCTGAGGTAAACAGGATGAAGTTTAATAAAGACAAATGCAAAGTGCTCCACTTAGGAAGGAACAATCGGTTTCACACACACAGAATGGGAGTGACTGTCTAGGAAAGAGTGCTACAGAAAGGGATCTAGGGGTCATAGTGGACCACATGCTAAATATGAGTCAACAGTGTGACGCTGTTACAAAAAGAGCAAACATGATTCTGGGATGCATTAACAGACTGTTGTGAGCAAGACATGAGAAGAAATTCTTCTACTCTAGTGTGCGCTGATTAGGCCTCAATTGGAGTATTGTGTCCAGTTCTGGGCCCCACATTTCAAGAAATATGTGGAGAAATTGGAGAAGGTCCAGAGAAGAGCCACAAGAATGATTAAAGATCTAGAGAACATGACCTATGAAGGAAAACTGAAAGAATTGAGCTTGGTTAGTTTGGAAAGGAGAAGATGGAGAGGGGAAATGACAGCAGTTTTCAGGTATCTAAAAGGGTGTCACAAGGAGGAGTGAGAAAAATTGTTCTCCTTAGCCTCTGAGGATAGGACAAGAAGCAATGGGCTTAAACTGCATCAAGAGAGGTTAAGGTTGGACATTAGGGGTATGTCTAGACTACATGCCTCTGCTGACAGAGGCATGTAAATTAGACATACCGACATAGTCAATGAAGCAGGGATTTAAATATCCCCTGCTTCATTAGAATAAAAATGACCGCCGCGTTGTGCCGGCTCAGCTCTTTGTCGGCACAAAGCAGCAGTCAAGACAGGGATCGGTCACCAAGGAAAGCCTTTGTCGACCAATCCCTTATGCCTCGTGAAACGAGGTTTACAGGCTCTGTCGACAAAGGCTTTCCTTGGCAACAGATCCCTGTCTTGACTGCCAGTTTGCACCGACAAAGAACTGTAAAAGAAGCAGTGAGGGACAAAAAGGCATCTTTTAAGAAGTGGAAGTCCAATCCCGGTGAGATGAATAGAAAGGAACATAAACACTGTCAAATCAAGTGTAAAAATGTAATAAGAAAAGCAAAAAAAGATTTTGAGGAACAGCTAGCCAAAAACTCAAAAAGAAATAACAAAATGTTTTTTAAGTACATTAGAAGCAGGAAGCCTGCTAAAAAAACCTGTGGGTCCCCTAGACGATCGAACTATAAAAGGCACAATCAAGGACGATAAAGCCATTGCGGAGAAACTAAATGATTTCTTTGCTTCAGTCTTCATGGCTGAGGATGTTGGGGAGATTCCCAAATCTGCACCGTCCTTTGTGGGTGATGAATCTGAGGAACTGTCCCGGATTGAAGTGTCATTAGAGGAGGTTTTGGAACAAATAGAAAAACATAATGTTAACAAATCTCCGGGACCGGATGGCATTCATCCAAGGGTTCTAAAAGAACTCAAATGGGAAATTGCTGAACTATTATAACACTGCTCTACAGCCAATATGCTTCTGAAATAAATGTAGTCAAACTTTACTAATTCTGGGTCACTGAGAACGAAAATGATGCTTAAAATTGTTGATTGGCTCTAGTTTTCAAGATATGCTATTGGGTCAGTATATACGATCCTTGACTTGGGAATGGCGGAGGATAAGTGAGTTATAAAGGGAAGGGATTTCAATTTAAACCAGAAATCACTAAAATACATCTTTGACTGGATCTATGAATAAATCTATGACTGGGTTTGGACAGTACTTGCTTTTTAGGCAAAACAATGAATGATGCAATCTGAAGCTGGTATTGCATCATACATGATATGAATTGCATCATGTTATTCCTAGAAGTCATGGATGATGCAATCATAACGAAGCTTACATCACTCTGCTGAACAAATTGCCCTATATCAGCTCTAGAAAGCATACAGTGTCGTGCTCTCTTATTTGTCAGTGTTTGATTTTGCATTTCTGTTTAGCCAAAGTGAGCAGAGATGCCTCGTACTTGTGTGAATAGTGCAGATAACTTCTGCTATGTTTGTGGTGAAGTGACTTTTGCATCACAAAAGCGCAGTATAACCACTATGGTTAAGAAAAACTATCACCTTTATTTTGGCTGCAAAATTGGAGATCAGGACAAGAGGTGGGCCCCACACATATGCTGCAACACTTGTGCAACAAATCTTCGCCAGTGGTTGAACAGGAAAAGGAAATCTATGCCTTTTGTAGTGCCAATGATTTGGAGAGAGCCAACAGATCATACCAGCAATTGTTACTTCTGCATGGTACCTCCAGCTGGGAAAGGTGTGTCAAAGAAGAAAAAGTGGACTGTGCATTATCCAAACATTCCATCAGCTTAACGCCCAGTACCCCATGGAGAAGGACTGCCGGTTCCTGATGCACCAGAATCATTCTCACTTGAGTCAGACGAGGAAGAGGATGAAACTTCTGGTCCTGAACCATCAATGTCACAGGACCCACATTTTCTCCCATCCTCCTCCTCTGAACCACACCTCATAACACAAGGTGAACTGAATGACCTTGTCAGGGATTTGGAACTACCCAAGAGTAAGGCAGAGCTGTTGGGCTCCAGACTACAGCAGTGGAATCTCCTGGCAGGTGATGTTAGGGTTTCCATGTTCCGTGACCGTCAAAAGGATCTTGTCCCATTCTTCTTCATGGAAGGTGCTCCATTTAATGAATACAAGAGACAAGCCAAGAAGCGCCGAGTAGACACTGAATAGGACTAAACTATGTACATAATAGTTTTTTGCCTTTTGTTTCATAATAAATTTAATTTATATAACCCTTTTGCTGATTTTTAAAGTGTTACATAAACAGGACAGGTGAAATATTATCATGTAAAGCAACCATAAACACATGAAAAGACCTAGGTTTACAATTTATGATTAAAACTCTACTATCTACACAATATACGTAAAATGTAAAAATATAAAATGTAAAAACTTAAATATCTTGGAAACAGTAGCCAATCAGTTGTTTTAATTGTCATATTTGAATTCAGCACATCAAAATACATAATAAATAGCACATTTTATCTCTGAAGCAGACGACTTCTAAAAAATTGTAGACCAGTGTTATCTGTGGTTTGTTACCTATCCCTTAAATCGGCTTCCGTACCTAATGACTGGAAGATAGCCAACGTGACACCAATATTTAAAAAGGGCTCTAGAGGCAATCTGGGCAATTACAAACCGGTAAGTCTAACTTCAGTACCAGGCAAATTAGTCGAAACAATAGTAAAGAATAAAATTGTGAAGCATGTAGAAGAACATAATTTGTTGGACAAAAGTCAACATGGTTTCTGTAAAGGGAAATCCTGTCTTACTAATCTATTAGAGTTCTTTGAAGGGGTTAACAAACGTGTGGACAAGGGGGATCCAGTAGATATAGTATACTTAGATTTTCAGAAAGCCTTTGACAAGGTCCCTCACCAAAGGCTCTTGTGTAAATTACATGGCCATGGGATAAGAGGGAAGGTCCTTTCTTGGATTGAGAACTGGTTAAAAGACAGGAAACAAAGGGTAGGAATAAATGGTAAATTTTCAGAATGGAGAGGGGTAACTAGTGGTGTCCCCCAAGGGTCGGTCCTAGGACCAATCCTGTTCAACTTATTCATAAATGATCTGGAGAAAGGGGTAAGCAGTGAGGTAGTAAAGTTTGCAGATGATACCAAACTGTTTAGGATAGTCAAGACAGAAGCAGACTGTGAGGGACTCCAAGAAGATCTCACCAAACTGAGTGATTGGGCAACAAAATGGCAAATGAAATTTAATGTGGATAAGTGTAAAGTAATAAACATCGGGAAAAATAACCCCAACTATACGTACAGTATGATGGGAGCTAATTTGGCTACGACAAATCAGGAAAGAGATCTTGGAGTTATTGTGGACAGTTCTCTGAAAACTTCCACACAGTGTGCAGCGGCGGTCAAAAAGGCAAATAGGATGCTAGGAATTATTAAGAAAGGGATAGAAAATAAGACCCAGAATATCTTACTGCCCCTGTATAAAACTATGGTACGCCCACATCTTGAATACTGTGTACAGATGTGGTCTCCTCACCTCAAAAAAGATATTGTGGCCTTGGAAAGGGTTCAGAAAAGGGCAACTAAAATGATTAGGGGTTTGGAACGGGTCCCATCTGAGGAGAGGTTAAAGCGACTGGGACTTTTCAGTTTAGAAAAGAGGAGACTGAGGGGGGATATGATAGAGGTATATAAAATCATGAGAGGTGTGGAGAGGGCCGATAAAGAAAAGTTATTTATTAGTTCCCTAAATAGAAGAACTAGAGGACACCAAATGAAATTAATGGGTAGCAGGTTTAAAACTAATAAAAGAAAGTTCTTCTTCACACAGCGTGTAGTCAGCCTGTGGAACTCCTTGCCAGAGGAGGCTGTGAAGGCTAGGACTATAATAGAGTTTAAAGAGAAGCTAGATAATTTCATGGAGGTTAGGTCCATAAAAGGCTATTAGCCAGGGTATAAAATGGTGTCCTTGGCCTCTGTTTGTCAGAGGCTGGAGCGGGATGGCAGGAGACAAATCGCTTGATCACTGTCTTCAGTCCACCCTCTCTGGGGCACCTGGTGCTGGCCACTGTCGGCAGACAGGATACTGGGCTAGATGGACCTTTGGTCTGACCCAGTATGGCCATTCTTATGTTCTTATGAGCCAGCACAACACGGCGGCCATTTTTATTCTAATGAAGCGGGGGATATTTAAATCCCCGCTTCATTGACTATGTCGGTATGTCTAATTTACATGCTTCTGTCGACAGAGGCATGTAGTCTAGACATACCCTCGGAAGAACTTCCTAATTGTCAGGGTGGTCAAACACTGGAATAAGTTACTGAGAGAGTTTGTGGAATCTCCATCTCTGGAGATATTTAAGAGCAGGTTAGATAGACATATCAGGGATGGTCTGATGATACTGGATCCTTCCATGAGGGCAGGGGACTGGACGTGATGACCTCTCGAGGTCTCTTCCAGTTCAAGTATTCTATGATTCTATGTGATCAAAGGTGCAGAGACCATCAACCTTATCGGCTGGAGTGTGGCAGCCAGGATGGGCCTAATTGAGCCCATCTGAGGTAAGGACTCAATGGAGGATTTGACGATATTCATCTTTTGAAAGGAGATCCTGTACAAATCTGAGAAACAATGCCTATGAGAGAGGCCTTGGAAGAAACCAGCTACAAATTAATGCAGCTTCAGAGGCCATTTTTGCCTGGCACTGTAGACTGTTTTCTTAGGTATGTAGAAATAATGTACTTTAAAGCAATGTTCTCTTTAATCTTTTCCATAAATTTTGTCCATCTATGTGCAAAATAGTTTATATGTGCACCAAAACATATGAGAATGTGCACCAGCAGTAGAAACAAAATACCTAGCTGTGGGTGCTCTGCTAATTAGCTGGGCAGCATGAGACTCACTCCTGAGCAGCCATACAAGTGCTCAATTTACAGGGAACACAGCTTGAGAGACATAGGTTTATTGAAAAATGGACGTGCACTTTTGCTCAATTTGACATTCTAGAACAACCAGTAATGGATAATGATCACATTTCACTGCAGCAGAATTTAATTATGTCTGCATGAAATATTATTTTGATTTTATTAATAGAAGCCCACGTTACCCACAACCAAATAGAGAGATTGAGATTACTATATACATAGCCAATTAGAACTACTATTCTAAATCTGGAACATAATCTCTAAAGTGGCCAAACATTAAGGGTATGTCTACACTATGCGCTTATTTTGGAATAAGCTATTTTGAAATAATAACTCTGGAAATAAATATTTCGAAATAACGTGTCCACACTACAAATGCCCATTGAAATAGCACAGAATTTATGTTGAAATAGCTCATCCACACTGACTGGAGGCTGAATCACATTTATAGCCCCCCAGAAGCACTCCTGGCAGAGCATCAGGACAGCAGTCACTTCCTGGAGCTGCTGCCTGAGGCTATCTTATGCTTATGCTTAAAGGGGATCCCCTCTGCAGCCATGTCTCAGTCTCCTCTCCATTGCCTACCTCCTCGAGGGACAGCAAACTCTTCTCACTGCATGCTCTGGTTGCCCTTGCAGATGCCAGAGCACTCCAGCCATGGAGCCAGACCTGCTGCAAAGCAGTCACTGGCTCTTAGACCTCCTGCTGTGCAGGGTCATCATCCTGGGCAACATTGATCCCATCAGCGCTGGCTTTGCCACCATGGGCTTCCCCAACTGAGTGGGGGGGTGTCACTGATAGCACCCACATCCCCATCCAGGTTCCCAGCCACTGGGCCTCCGATTACATCAACTGGAAGGGGTACTTATCAATGGTGCTGCAAGCCCTCATGGACCACCAAGGCCACTTCACCAACATTAATGTCTGGTGGCTGGGGAAGGCGCACGACACCTGCATCTTTAGGAACTTTAGCCTCTTCCAGGAGACTCAAGACAGCACTTTTTTCCCTGACTGCACTATCAGGGTCGGGGACATGGACATGCCCATGTGCATCATGAGCAACACAGCCTACCCCTTGCTCCCGCTGGCTAATAAAAACCTATATGGGACACCTGGACCCCACCAAGGAAAGATTCAATGCCAGGCTCAGCAGGGACCCCATCATGGTGGAGGGCACCTTCGGCCATTTGAAGGGGAGATTCTGGTGTCTCCACACCTGCCTGGACCTTATCGAATGGAACATCCCCAAGGTGGTAGCAGCCTGCTGTGTCCTGAACAACCTGTGTGAAAACAAGGGGGAGATGTTCCTGATAGGGTGGGAGTTAGAGGCTGAGTAGCTTGCAAGGGCCTGTGAGCAGCCATGTGCCACTGCTATCTGGCAAGCCCATCAGGGGACTGTGAGCATCTGGGAGGCCCTGAGGGAGAGTTTCATACAAGGCCAGCTGTGACCTCTCGCCTGGGCCTCCCTACAAGTGACCTCTGCATTGCCCCTCTGTGACACTCTCACCTGGACCTCCCTACAAGCGACATCTGCATTGCCCCTCTGTGCCTTTCCCCCACCCCTCCCTTCCTACCTTCTCCTTCCTTGCCCCCTCCCCTCCTCTCCCCTGCAGACCAAATAAACTTGAGTTGGGGGGGTATTAGGGGGAGAAGCCAAAAGGGCAGGGACAGGGGCAGGAGCAGGAGCGGGTGCAGGGAGGGACTTGGAAAGGAGCGGATGTGGGGGAGGGGGATGCTGCTGGACCACTCTATCTCAGTGAGCAGGCAGTTGATGGTGGCAGTGTATGTGGTGCACAGGTCCCAGGTCTGCTGGAACAGCTCCTGCCAGAGGGTGTGGCACAGCTCCAAGTCAGTGTCCCACCTCTGCTCCTGCCGCTCGAGACACCACTGCAGGGCATGCAGGCAGACAATGTGTTCCTGCTCCAGGTCCTCCCAGAGTTTTCTGTGGCAACAGCCCTTGCAGAATCGGGAGGATGGTGTGGGATGTGGTGGATGCACTTCACTTGCAGCTGGTCCACCCGCAAAGAAAAGTGAGAAGGGCAATCATCCCAGGACACACTGGGCATGAAGCAAAGCCTTCATCTCTGAGCCAACTCTGAAAGGGCTCAGTTCAGACAATGGCAATGTGCTTTGAACAAGGTCATCTGAAGCCTAGGCAGTGGGCACTGTCCTTCAGGGGCACAGATATCCCAGAGGAGCCTCACTACCCCCATGTCCTGGGGACAAGCAGGCATGGGAAGGTGCTGACCAGGCCAGGAGCCTACGTGTGGGAGGGGACGATGGCACGGTTGATGTCAGGGCTGATCCCCACTCTGACACTCTGAGTGCAGAAGGTGGGGGCCCACAACATACCTTAAAAATATTTACCTTGCCTCTACAGGCTCCAGCTACAAAAACTCCCCCCAATTCACTGATTTTGTCAGGGGGTAGCTACCACCATCATGTGATTTTATCCCTAAAATTGGGGGTGAACACTTGAATTCTCCCCAAGGGCTACCCCAAGCTCTTTTGCCGGAAGAGAGCTTGAACAAAGAAAAGAGAAAAACAAGCTGCAGTCTCTGATAGCTGACCTCTTAGTCTGAGGTATGCAGACAGACACAGAAAGACCTGCTGTTACCTTCCAGGAAACAACAATCAAATCATCACTTTAAAAATGTGGGGTTTTTTTTTACAAAACAAAAGATATATTTGATAAAGCATACTTGGTTGTTAGATGTTACAGATCAACTAAGGAAAATGAATTAAAACACAGAGAAAATCTCTGGGAAAAATTCTTAGATGGTAAATGAGGAGAAAAAGCATAGATTCACACAGAGCAGTTCAAACCAAACCACAAAATGAAGAAAAATACCCTGAACGCGACTATATTTACTTTTTTCCCTTTATTTACTCACAATCTTCTCTTGGTTCAGTCCACTTCCATGCCCCAAACTCCTTGGAAGCAAGGTTTGTCTTGCCTGGGTTTAAATCATTCTGTGTCTCTCCATTCCTGGTTTAACTCTCCCACACAAAGAAAGCAGGCAAGGTATGTATGTATCCAATTCAAATTTCAGCACTCTATCCTGATTGGTTCTTCTAGCCTCCTGTCAATCCCCTTGCTACCTGAGTTTAACCCTTTATTCACTGAGTGCTGGCCAGCTCTCCTATCCATCACACACACGCAAAATCACAGACAGTGCTGGACAGGCACAATGAAGTACATGCATACTCTACATTTACTACTGAATACACAAACAACTAAACATGATTCCCCACATGCATAGAATACAATGACTTGGATATAGAGAGAATTTTAACTGGCCTAGTCTGGGAAACTTTCACGGGAGAGTGCATCCACCACTTTGTTAGAAGCGCCTGAAATGCATTGTACATCAAAGTCAAAGTCTTGGAGAGCCAAGCTCCGCCAAAGGAGTTTCTTGTTAGTCTCCTTGACAGTGGGAAGCCACCTTAGCGCTGAATGATTGGTCTGAAGATGAAAACGTCGTCCCCACACATATGGTTCTAGCTTCTCTAGAGCATACACAATAGCATAGCACTCTTTCTCTGAGACAGACCAGTGGCTTTCTCTCTCAGAGAGTTTTTTGCTGAGAAACACGACAGGGTGAAGTTATTGATCTGGCCCTGTCTGCATTAAAACTGCCCCCACACCACGCTTGGATGCATCCATGGTGACAATGAAAGGCTAGTCATAGTGTGGGGCCCTTAGTACATGATCAGACATCAGGGCAGCCTTAAACTGGATAAAAGCTTCTTGGCACTTGTCAGAACACTTGACCACATTTGGTTGCATTTTTTTTTTTGGACAGGTCAGTTAGTGGAGCAGCAGTCTGACTGCAGTGTGGTACAAATCGCTTATAATATCCAGCCAAGCCTAAGAAGAATTGAACCTGTTTCTTTGACTTAGGGATGGGCCAGTTTTGGATAGCCTCTATCTTAGCCTGTAGAGGGCTCAGAGCTCCTTGACCCTTAACTTCACGGCCATACATCAGTTCAAAGGGTGAGAATCCTAAAGGGGTGTGTGGGACATCTCTATAGGCAAATAGTAACTGTTGCAAAGCCAGGTCCCAGTCATTGGAGCATTTGTTCATAAATGTGCATATCATGGCTCACAAAGTCCCATTAAATCTTTCCACCAGGCCATTTGTTTGATGGTGGTAGGGGGAGCAACTACATGAGTTTCCCAGAGGCGTTTCATGGCCTCTGCCAGGAAATTAGTCCCTTAATCCATGAGGACCTCTAAGGGCCACCTGACCCTGGCAAAGATATGTTAGTTCCTGGCACATGTTACTGGCCATAATGCTTCCTAGAGCTACTGTTTCAGGCCATCAGGTGGCAAAATTCACAAGAGACAGTATTAACGGTTTCCCTTTTGTGGTCGTGTAGAGAAATGACCCATAATATCCACAATGGCATGCTGAAATGGGACCTCTATTATGGGGAGGGGCCGGAGAGGTGCCTTGACCTGGTCTTGGGGCTTCCCCACCCACTGGCACACCTCACAAGTCCGGACATAGCCAGCCACCTCCTTGCCCATTCCCTACCAGTAGAATGACCTTCCCAACCAGTCTTTGGTTCTGTTCACCCCAGCATGGTTCACCCCAGCATGATCACTAGGGTGATCATGGGCTAAACTCAAGAGCTTTTCCCAGTACTTAGTTGGAACTTCCAACTGTCTCTGAGGACACCAGTCCTCCTTGTCTCTTGGTACAAAAGTCCTCTTTCTACCACAAACCTGGACCTGTAGAAGAGCTGAGAGGCGGTGGATCACTTCTGGCCATTATCCAAGCTCCCTTGAGGCTCTCATCTGCTTCCTGTTCTACCCGGAACTGCTCTCTCAATGCTGGAGATGTCGGTTCCTCGTGGGGTTGCAGACTTGGTTTTGGTCCCCCTGGAAGCTATACATGTGAGGTGGGTATCTCTATGGGTGGGGAACCACTTTCTGCTGGTGCACTGGGTTGCATTTCAGGCTCAGATGGGGCCTCTTGCACAGATTTAGCTGCTGCTGCAGACTCTGTGGCACCCTCTGCAGCTGGTTCCAATCCTGGCACTGACTGCTCTACCCGTTCTGGTCCTGGGGCTGGTTCCACCTGGAGTTCAGGAACTGGATCCACTGCTGCTATTGTAGTCACTGGTATGGGGTCTGGCTCCATCACCTCCATCAGGGTCTCTAGTGCTGGGGTGGAGAAAGCCTGACTCACTTCTCAAGAGTCTGAAGAGTATTGTCCACCTTTGTGGGATGCATATATAAGATTCCAGCGGATGAATAGATGGGTGCCCATAAGCCACACATGTTTTTCATGACATAAAGGTGAGTAATACTATGGTGGATAAGAAATTGAAAGGCACTATGCTGAAGTGGTTTAAGATCACCTCTGAGGCCTTTGTGGAAGAGAATGGCCCATAAACTCTATTAGGATTGAATCTTAGGAAAGTAGTGAGGGGTTTATTAACAGTGGGAGAGTGACATTCAGTGTAAAGGGTGGCATCACTTTACCTAACACATCACTTTGGCTAAAGTCAGTTTGGTAAGGGAAGAAGACAGACTTCCTGGGAAAAGTATAAATATTTTAGCTTTGGCTGAATTTTCTATGACTCTATGGTAAGTCTGCTACAGCAATCTAGGCTGCATTCACTCCCAGTCAAGCGCAACAATGCGGAGAAGACCAATCCCCTACATGGGAATCTACCAGGGGAGAAAAACCCCACTAGCACCCTCTTTGGCAAGTGGTCTCTGCCACTTCCACACACCAACCCCATCATTCCCCCTCTCTTGCAGCAGGCAGGGATAAAAGTTCTCTCTCTGCAGGATGCCTCCAGTGCCCTACCCAGCATGTGCCATCCCCCCCGTCCTGTCCGCAGTCTTCTGGCCTGACTGGTACATTCCCATGCCTGCTTGTCCCCAGGCTGTGGGGGTAATGATGCTCCCTTGGGACATCTATGCCCCTGCAGGAAAGTGCCCACTGTCTAGATAACAGAATGCCATGCTTGAAGCACATCGCCATTGTCTCAAGCAAGACCTTGGTGTCGGCTCAGCGAGTAGGGCTAGGCTTCATACACAGTGTCTCCTGGGATGACTTGCCTTGCAACTTTTTCTTCACAGATGAAGAAAGCATGTCCACCACCTCCCACGCCATCATAGAATCAGAATCATAGAACACTAGAACTGGAAGGGACCTCGAGAGATCACCAAGGCCCCTGCCCTCACAGCAGGACCAAGCACCATTTAGACCATCCCTGACAGGTGTCTATCTAACCTGCTCTTAAATATCTCCAGTGATGGAGAGTCCACAACCTCTCTAGGCAATTTATTCCAGTGTTTAACCACCCTGACAGTTGGGAAGTTTTTCCTAATATCCAACCTAAACCTCCCTTGCTGCAATTTAAGCCCATTGCTTCTTGTCCTATCCTCAGAGGCTAAGAAGAACAATTTCCTCCCTCCTCCTTGCGACCCTTTTAGATACTTGAAAACTGCTCTCATGTCCCCTCTCAGTCTTCTCCTTTCCATGCTTTCCGTCAGCATGACCCCAGAAGAGGCGCAGGCGGAGGCAAACCTGTGAGGACCTGCTTTGGGAACATCTGGACTGTCTCCATTCCCTCATCTGGAGCTTTGATCTGGAGTGGGCCGCCAACCACAAGGAGCACCGGGCTGACCGGGAGCTGAGGAAGACCACGTGAGAGTAGCTGTCACACCAGCACAAGGCCATTGTGCTCCTCAATTACATCTGTCATGAAGCGCATGGTCATGTGTATGGAGTGTTCCACCTTCCCGCACCCCCCCCAACTACCCACATCCCCCTAACTCTCTGCCCAACTCCCTACTCAGCTTCCTGAACGCACCCCCTTCAACTCCCAGCACCTACACCCACAGCTGCCCTTGCACCTGCCCCTGCCCCCCAACTTCTCCTCCCAGCCCCACTAGGGGCCTCCAGGGCCTGTGAACACATGGTGGTGGGACCTCCTGGGCACCCAAAGGCTCCTGAGGTGCCCAAGGCAGGTGCCAATCCCAGCCCCATGCCTAAGCCTCCCCTTCTTGTCCTCCCCCTCCCAGGTTCTTTCCCCAGTCCCTCCCCTGTTGTATTCCCCTCAAATAAAAAATGACAGTTGTTTTTTCAAACAAAAATACTTTTTTATTTGCTCTGGGAGGAAAAGGGGGGAAGGTGCAAAGGGAGGGCAGGGGAAGGGAGGGGTGGAGGAGGAAAGGCACACGGGGAAAATGCAGAGGCCCCTTGTGGGGAGGCCCAGGGGAGAGTCTCACATCTGGCCTTGTATGAAAGGCTCCCTCAGGGCCTCCCAGATGATCACAGCCCCCTGATGTGCTTGGCAAATGGCAGCAGTGTCCAGCTGCTCACAAGCCCTGGCCCACCATTCAGCCTCTACCCGCTCCCCCCCCCCCCCCGGCAGGAAAGTATCCCCCTTGCTCTCAGAGATGTAGTGGAATATACAGCAGGGTGCCACCACACAGGGGATGTTTCTATCACTGAGGCCCAGGTTGGTGGGGAGACTCCTGAACCTCCCCTTTAGGTGGCCACACTCCACCACCATGCAGCACCTACTGAGACTAGCATTAAAGTTCTCTTTGGTGGAGTCCAGGCTTCCCATGTAGGGCTTCATTAGCCTGGAGAGCAAGGGTTAGGCTGCATTTCCCAGGATACACATGGGCATGTTGATATCCCTGACCCTGATGGTGCAGTCAGGGAGAAGGTGCCAGTGTGCATCCTGTGGAACAAGCGGAAGTTCCAGAATATGTGGGCATCGTGCGCTTTCCCCAGCTAGTCAATGTAAATGTCCATGAACCATCCCTTGTGGTCCATGGTAGCTTGCAGCACCATCAAAAAGTACCCCTTTCTGTTGATATAGTCATAGTGTCAGTGGTCAGGGGCTAGGATAGGGATGTAGGTGCCGACTATGGAGCCCATGGAGACAAAGGCAGAGACAATGGGGTCAGCATTTCCCAGGGTGATGACCATCCACAGCAGACCCACGTAGGGTCAGCAACCTACGACACACATGCCATAAGTGGCACATGAGTCGATTTTCAGTGTCATTCATGGCAAGAACTCAGCCCCTCCCCCCTTCCCTCCCCCGCTCAGCCGCTGGAGCCCTCCCTCTTCCCTGGCAGCAAGTTAGGCTGCAGTAGGAGGAGGTAGTGCTGCAGCTGAGGCCCCTCAGCAGCACCTCCAGACTCCTGGGCTAGCCCAGGACTGCATGGCCATGGTAGTGGTAATGGCACCTCCAGCCTCCAGGGCTGGCCAGGATCATGTGGCTGTGATATCAGTGCCTCTGGCCTCCGGGGCCAGCCTGGGACTGTGTGGCCTCAGCAGTTGCTGCAATGGGGTGAAAAGCCAGGTAAGTGTCCTCCCTCATGCCCAGACCCCCACATCCCAATCCCCCTTACTCACTCCCTTCCCCTGCCAAAACCCACACCCCCAGCTTGTTCTGACACCCTCCCTTGTTCCTGTACCCTCCTCATCAGATACCCTACCCACATCCTAGTCCTGAACCCTCCCACCTGGCCAGACACCTACCCCCACCCTGCTCCTGCATCCACTGTTGCTCCTGCACCTTCCCTCCTGGCCACACACTTCACCCTCCTTTGCTCCTGCTCCCTCCACCTGACCAGACAACCTACTCCCAGCCTGCATCTGCACCCTACCTCTCACCCAGACCTTGCAACCTCTCCCCCTTCTGCACCCCACATCCCTCCCAGATCCTGCACTCCATCCCTATCCCACTCGCTGGCAGCCCTGTCTCACACACTTAATCCCTCATTTTTATCCCTACCCCAGATCCTAAGGGGGTCCATAAAATACACTAACTCCAGAACCCCAGAAAAGTAAATCTGGCCTATGGGAAACTCTGTGGCATGCCACTTCTGAATGGTTGCTGAACCCTGACCTATAGAATCATAGAAATATAGAATCACAGGGTTGAAAGAGACCTCAGGAGGGCACCAAGTCCAACCCCCTGCCCAAAGAATGACTAACTCTGTCCCTTCCCCTCACCCCCTGAGGCTGGAGCATTATTTCGAAATAATTTCCTAGTGTAGACATACCCCTAGGAGTTCACATTTCTTGCTGGCTAGGTGAAATTGAATTATAAAACACACCCCCAGTTTCTGACAGTCTGTCCTGAAATAGGCAGCCACAGTTGGAAGACACTCCTGACAGTGTGACGGTAATATCTGTAGACTTAGGACATTATTACTTCTGAAAGGCATTTCATTTGGTACCACACAACATTTTGATTGAAAAACTAGCGATGAATGTCACCTCTGCACTCAGACTACCACTAGGTGGGAAGGGAAGATGGTCCCACACAGAGTACCTGAGGGTAAGGGCCACCGATATGAGATGGAGAGTTGCTTGTAAGGGAGTCACTGCCCACTCAGTGATCCCCACTGGGATGCATTGCCCATTCAGAATACCCAATGGTGCAAGCAGCACCAGTTGGGATACCCACTATGGGAGATAGCATCATTTCACAATTCCCAGTAGAAGAGCCCATTCTGATTAATATATCTGGTGAGGAGGGGATGGGAGGCAGCAGCCATGGAGGGCAGGGAACAGTTCACATTCTGGTTTCCCAGTGTGGGAGGAAGCACCCATTCAGGGTGGCTAATGGGGAAGGCTGCAACAAGTCAGGGTTCATGGTAAGGGAGAATGTGACAATTCAGGGCTCACTGTGAAGAAGGCAACACTGGATCAGGACACTCAGGCTGCGTCTAGACTGGCAAGTTTTTGCGCAAAAGCGGCTGCTTTTGCGCAAAAACTTGCCAGCTGTCTACACTGGCCGCTTGAATTTGCGCAAGAACACTGGCGATCTAATGTATGATCGTCAGTGTTCTTGCGCAAATACAATGACGCTCCCATTTGGGCAAAAGCCCTTTTCCGGAAATGTTTTTGCACAAAAGGGCCAGTGTAGACAGCTCAGGACTGTTTTGCACAAAAAAGCCCCGATTGCGAAAATGGCAATCGGGGCTTTCTTGCGCAAAACCGCGTCTAGATTGGCATGGACGCTTTTCCGCAAAAGCGATTATTTAAATCGCCGCTTCATTTTGCTATGTCTAGTAAACTCATATACATGGCTCCGTCGACGGAGCCATGTAGTCTAGACACACCGAGTGTCTTTATCACACATGCTGTGCCAGCACAACTGTCTCAATTCAGCCGCACCACAGCAGCACCATACATGTAAACATGGCCTTAGCTTAACAAGAGAAGATTCAGTAGTGATTTCATTACAGTTTGCAAATGCCTGGGGAAACAAATGTTTAACAATGGTGGTGCTGATAAGGACATATGTCACAGGCTAGTTGTGTCTCACTTGTGTATTCTGGGGTTTGTGCTGTTCTCACGGTAAAGGCTGGTTGTTCCTGGGACTTGTCTGTTTTGGCACATATGAACAATTTAAGTGCAAAAACACTTAGGAGAAAAGCTGCTATGTAAAATCTGAAATTCTGACAATTGGGAGCTCTTTTGAAGCTGTAACCTCAAGCGTGGGTGCTGAGCCTTTGAAATTCTGGCTCCATGAAGCCAGAATCCACCCAGATTTTATACATGTGACTAAAGAATGCTGGGACAGGACTCAAGACTCTAGTCATTGCTACAACCTCCCCTGTCCACAGCATGACCCTGTACCACCCCATTGCCCAAACCAAAAGCCTATCTGATAGCAGGAACATTTCCCTGTTTGAATTGTTTCACTTGTTTCTAGGTTCATATTTCAAATCATTTTTCTCCTGCGAAGCCCTGTACTCTGCAGGCTGCTGTGCTGTTGGGCATGAGGAGGAACCATCTGGCCCCAGTCCCATCAAATCACAGCCCAGCTCTGAGGCAGCCACAGCTGATCTCCATTTTCTGATTATTAACCCCAGACCTGCTCCATTGTTTTGGTCTGTGTGAGGCTATATATAGCTGCTCCAAACAGCTAAGGGTATGGGAGTGGGTGGGATTATACTGGGGAGAATTGTGTGCAGCTGTTTACTCTCCACCACACACTCTCCCCCTCTTCAAACCCCGAGGGTACACGCAAATGTTCCAGCAAAACAGGAAGAATCTATGGCTGGGAAATGAGGAGCAGCTGCAGGAGAGAAGGAATGAAATGTCATACAAGGAGACCTGACTTCAAACTCACAGGAAATGTCTGAGAGATTTCAGTCTCTTTCCTAATAAGTTTTATTATTATTCCACCCATATTACAGCACACCCAGACTCCTGGGCTATGTCTAGACTGCAAGCTTCTTTCGGAAGAAGCTTTTCTGGAAGAGATCTTCCGGAAAAGCTTATTTCTAAAGACAGCGTCCAGACAGTAAAAGTGCAACGAAAAAGTGATGTGCTTTTTCAAAAGATATCATCCATATTCATTGGACACTATCTCGCATTTAAGTTGTGATTAGTATGGTCACCAGGGCACCTGTGTTTTTCCCTGGAGGCCTCTTCTTTCGAAAGTATTCCCTCTTCCGCGTCCACTCATGCCTTTTTCCGAAAAAGCTTTTTCAGAAAAAGGCTTCTTCCTCGCAGAAAGAGGTTTACCGCCATCAGAAAAACCCCTCCGTTCTTTCGACTTTCTGTCAAAAGAACTCATTGGCAGTGTGGATGCAAGTATTGTTTTTCCAGAAAAACATCCGTTTTTCCAGAAAAACGCTGCATTGTAGACATACCCCTGGGCTGTTACACCATATTGTGCTTATCAAACACTAGAGGCCATCTTTAATGAAGGGAGCAGAGGCTCAGAAATAAGTGGACACCATGGATTTTCTGCCTTAAGAAAGAAAGAAAGAAAGACTCAGGCTACGTCTACACTACAAGGTTTTTGTGCAAAAACGGCTGGTTTTGCACAAAAACCTGCAGAGCATCCACACCTCAAATACGCTTTTGCGCAAGTAAATTGACAGTAAAATGGCAGAACAGAGGGCTTTTGGTGGTGTAGATAAACCTCCTTCTATGAGGCATAACTCCTTTTTGTGCTAGAGCTCTTGTGCAAAAAGGCAAGTGTGGATACTCTAGAGGGGGTTTTGAGCAAGAACTGGACTCCAGGGAAAAAAAATGGTGGCTGCTGGCCCACTCCAACCAACTCAATCAGAACTCTATTGTTCCTGTCTGCTGGCCACCTTCAAAGCCTCAGTGGCTAGAAGTTTGCCCGGAGCAGGTGCCTTTACCACGCTGCTCTGCTTCAGCCACAAATGGCCTCCCACCAAGACCCCCCTGGCCCTTCCAGGGACCAACCACGGGGGTCACGGGACCCCCCTGGAGGGACCAAAAGGTGTGCCCCCACCTAGAGCAGGCCGGAAATCACCACCCTCTTGGAGTTATGGGGCGAGGAGGAGTCCCTGCAGGACCCCAGGGCCAAACGCCGCAATGCAGAGATTTACTCCCGCATGGCCATATCCCTGGCGGAGCGAGGTCACCCTGCCCGGACCATGGAGCAAGTCCGGGCTAAGGTGAAGAAGCTCTGTCAGGGGTACGTTAAGGCCAGGGAGCGGAGGGGGCGCTTGGGGCAGGACCTGAAACCTGCCCCTACTATGCTGAGCTCCACCACATCCTTGGGGGGGGACCCTCTTCCCCCTCTATTGTGGTGGACTCCGGACTGGAGCAGCTGATAGTCCAGTGCCCAGAGCCTGTCCCTGACCCGGAGGAGGTGGAGGGGCAGGTCCAGCCCCCGATGGAGGAGGAAGAGGAGGACGACGACCAGGAGAGTGAGACCATCACCCTGTCCCTGGAGCCAGTCCCTGCCAGCCTGGACGTGTCCCAGAACTCCAAGGAGACTTGGGAGGGATCTTCAGATACGTTGGCACACACATAGGGCGGGGGAGGTAGCCACACAGGGGGCACATGCTGCTGCAGTTTGGGCACGTGCAACCTTGTGCAGTGGGAGGATGCAGCACATGGCCACAGCAGCCAGCCCCGCAACATGCCTGGGAGCCTGCTGCCAGCCTCATGCCTGGCCACATGAGTCCTGCCCCCAGGGGGGAGGGGGCGCAGCCAGCTGCGAGCAGGCTAGCTGCAAGGCGCAGGCACAACCCCTCCACACACACACACACACCCATGCACACCCTGGAGTTCTGCACACAGCACATGGGCATGCCTGCACGTGAGAGGCAGCAGCCACTCCCAATGATAGCCCAGCGAGCCACAGCTGTGTGTGCACCCCCCAGGGAGGGACAAGCTGCTCACTGCTCCTCTGCTGCCCATAAGGAGATCCTCTGTGGCTGTATACTTCCCTTGCCTGCCTGGCTGTGATGTGTGTGTCCAGGGGGGGAGGGAGAGAGCAGCACAGTTCTCTGGCCACTTCAGGGCCCCTGTGACACAGGGCGTGCTCTGCAGGCCACACATGGCCTTGTACCCGGGATATCCCCTTCCTGCGGGCCGCAGACTGGTGCGGTCGCCACTCACACAGGAGGGCACAGCCTTAGGGAGGACTGAGTGCAGGGAGGACTGATGGCCTCTCCCTTTTCTGTGTTCTCCACAGCCAGACCAGCTGAGATGGAGGGCCCAGCCACACCACTGCCGCAGCCACCTGCCAGAGTTCGGGGAAGCCGCAGATGGGCCAGGCCTGGGGAGGAGCTCATGCAGCAACACATCGGCATAATGCGTAACATCCATGACACCCTGTCGCACAGGCTCAATGCAGACCTTGACTGGCGGGAGTGTGCGTGGACAGAGATGATGTCGCGTTGCGACAACTTCACCAACATCCTCTCCCGCACGTGGGAACACCCGCCCGATGCCGCTGCCCCTGCCTTCCACCTTCCTGCCTCCCCTCCTATGGCCCTTGCCCATCCGATCTGCCCACTCTGCTATGCCTCTCCTCCCTCCCCATGCCATGCCTCTGCTCCCTGCCTTCCCCATGGCCATCCCTCGCCAAGTGATGCCTATGGCCCCTTCTCCTACCCCCCTGCCAACCCTGACCCAGATGTAGCTGCCCCTCCTTCCCAACCCTTTCAGGTCCCCAGACCCACCCAATTCCGAACACGTCCCTGCACCCGAGGTGGCAGAGCAGGCTGCCACACTAACCCTCCCAATCCTGAACCCCCCTCCCAATCCTGACCCCCCTCCCAGTTCAGACATCTCCCCTCCCAGTTCAGACATCCCCCCCTCCCCCTGTCCCCCTTCTCTTTATTTTTAATAGAAAACAGACTCATTTTGTTTTCAAACCAAACAGGTGTGTTTATTGGGAGGTCAGGGAAGGGGCAAGGGGAGGAGGTGAGAGGGGGAAGGGAGAGAGTGGAAAGGCAGAAGCCCCTGTTGGGGAGTCCCTGGGGACAATTACTGGGGGGGCCTCAGAGAACCTCTCCCTCAGGGCCTCCCGGATGTGCACCCCCAGCTGAAGGGCCTGGCGGGTGGCAGCAGTCCGGGGCTGCTGTAACACACGGCCCTGGTGGCCACCCTCTGCCACCCACTCCAGGAGGAAAGCCTCCCCCTTGCGCTCCACAATATTGTGGCGCACACAACACGCTGCAACCACCTCGGAGATATTGCACTCCCCAACATCCAGGCAGGTGAGGAGGCAGTGGAACTATCCCTGGAGATGCCTGAAGGTGCACTCCACCTGCATCCGGGCTCGGTTGAGGTGGGCATTGAACAGCTCCTTGTTGGGATCGAGGTGGCTGGTGTAGGGCTTCATTAGCCAAGGCATGAGTGAGTATGCCATATCCCCCACTATGCACACTGGCATGTTGTGCTCACCCACCGCAAAGTCCTGGTGGGGGAAAAAGGTGCCTGCGTCCAGCTTGGCGCACAGGCTGGAATTACGGAACACTCGGACATCGTGCACCCTGCCTGACCCCCCCCACATAAATGTCAGTAAAGTGGCCCCAGTGGTCCACCAGGGCCTGCAGGACTACGGAGAAGTATCCCTTTCTGTTAATGAACAGGTCCGCTTGATGTTCCAGGGCCCATAGAGGGATGTGCATCCCGTTGATGGCTCCCCCGCAGTTGGGGAACCCCAGGGCAGCAAATCCACCCATGATTGCCTCTAGGTCTTGGAGCTGAACGACTCTGCGCAGCAGCAGGGAATTCATGGCCCAGACAACCTGCAGAAGGAGACAAAGAAACACACAGAACAGAAAATGAGAGAGTGATTGCATGAGCCCTTGGAAGGTGCCCATCCCCCTCCCCTCCTCTGCCCCCCCCCCCAACCTCCCAGGAGCCACCCCTTACAAGCCTATGCTCCCTCACCCCCGGCAATAGCAATGCGCTTCTGGGCAGGGATGGCAGGCTGCAGGCAGGTGTCATGTCTCTGGAGGGTGGGAGTGAGCCTGTCACAGAGCTCGAGGAAGGTGGCCTTATGCATTCTAAAGTTGTTCAGTCACTGCTGGTCATCCCACTGTTCATTGACCAGGCAGTCCCACCGGTCCGAACTGTTCTCCAGCCTCCAGACCCTCCTGGGTATGGTGGGGTGCAGCAGCCAGACCAGAGCAGCTACAGCCACGCAGAGGGACATGAAAAGGAGTTCAATGTCCACATCCAGCTGCAACAAGTAGGCTGCTGGGATCAAGTGCTGCAGGAACTGCAGCATGGCCGTGTGGGGCCATCAAGTGGCTAGGAGCAGCTCAGGCTCCACAGCAAACAGCAAGAAGGCAAAAAGCTGTGTCGTCCCCAAAAAAGCAAAGGGCAAACACAGCAGGCACTGCTGAAGCTTAGCTTTGCCAAAAAGGCTAGCAAGCAGGCAGCAGAAACAGAGAAGCGGCTGTCCAGGGTGGTCCCTTTAAGCGCAAGTCTCTGGAGGGCTCCGGCAACAGCACTCAAGAGCGACTGGTGACCTCTAGCCTGGCTAGAACCGGTTCCAGGTGGCTTTTACATGCAGGAGAGCATCCAATAGTGTGTGGACGTGCTCTTGCGCAAGAAGTTTTTGCACAAAAACTCCTGCGTAAAAGGCTTCTTGCACAAGAAGCCTGTATTTAGACGTATTCAAAGAGTTTTATGGGACAGTTGAGCTATTTCAGTTAAAGACTCTGTAAGGGGATAAGCTGGAATGGAATCATAGAATCATAGGGTATGTCTACACTACAAAGTTAATTCGAAATAACAGCTGTTATTTCGAATTAACTTTAATAGCGTCTGCACATACAAACCGCTATTTCGAAATAAATTCGAAATAGCGGAGCCCTTATTTCAAATTTGGTAAACCTCATTCTACGAGGAATAACACCAAATTCGAAATAGCTAATTCGAAATAAGTGCTGTGTAGACACTTATTTCGAATTAGGGGACCTCTAGCCCTTCTCAGGGAGCCCTGGTGGCCACTCTGGGCACAACCAGGAAAACTTGTCTGCTCCCCCCCCCAGCCCCGGAGCCCTTAAAGGGGCAGACTCTGGCCACAGTGCCTGTGCCAGTTGCCAGCCTGTCAGCACACAGCCAGCAGACCGTGCACCTAGCACAGGATGAGCCAGCAACCTGCTGCCACCCAGCCCTCCACCACTCCCCAGGACCAGGCTGGCGGCTCTCAGGATCCTGCCAGGGGCCGCAAAAGGCGGGCGCCTTCCTGGTCTAGTGCGGAGATCGTGGACCTCATTGAGGTTTGGAGGGAGGCCTCCAATGCCCACGATCTCCGCACTAGGTGCAGGAATGCAGCCGTCTACAGCTGCATGGCTGCCAGCCTGGCCACCAGAGGCCACATGCACAGCCAGGAGCAGGTGCGCAGCAAAATTAAAGAACTGCGGCAGGCCTATGCCAGGGCCTCCCAACCAGGCGCTGACCTGGAGGACTGCCCGCACTTCGAGGCCCTGGACCGCATCCTGGCAGGTCAGGCGGTCCGTGCCCCCCTGGTCATCATCGACCCCAGGGCAGAGGGCCCTGCCCCTGACACAGGGGAAGAGGAGGAAGAGGAGGATGATGGCAGCCAGGAGCCTGCAGGGAGCGTGCCCTGCACCCAGGACCCCCGAGCCGAACCAGAGAGCCCGTCAGCAGTCTCATCCGAGGCCAGGGAGACCTCCACATGTGAGTGCCATCACGGTCCCCTTATGTGGGGCGGGGGGGGGGGCAGGAGGAGCCCAGGGACCGTGCGCGTCGGCCTTGACAACCTGTGCATCTGCCATGCCATCCAGGACATGTGGCCCCAGCTGGGTGCCATGCAGGGGCCCTGGCCTGCTCCCCACACGCGTCTACATGTGAAGACACATGACAGGCTCCTGACCCTGGGGAGAGACACTGCACACTGCCCTCCCTCCAGACGCCCCCTCTAAACAGAGGCAGGGCACATCTCCCCTCTCCCCCCCCAACACCACACTATAGGCAGCACAGGGGCTGGGGTGCAGTCCTGGGTCAGCTCACACTCCCGGGGATAGCAGGTGCGGAGACCTGCCATCCTCGCCTTGCAGAGGGAGGCTGGATTTCACCCACTGGGTCCCAAGGGAGAACTGACCACTTCTCTTGTTTCACTGCAGCCGCATCACCCCGCCTGGAACATCCACCCGCAACCCGGCCAGCAGGCGCACCCGCAACCTGGAGGAGTTCCAGAGGCAGCAGCTGCAGTTGCAGGGATGGCGGGTCCACAGCCAGGAGCAGTGGGTGCAAGAGGACCTGCAGCTGCGGCAGGAGAGCTTTCGGGAGCTGCGGGAGCAGGGCCGTGCCCTCTGCGAGCACCTGCAGGCCCTGGCGGACCGATTGCTGCCTCCTGCTGCTCCAGCCCCTGCGGCTGCCCCAGCTATCGCTCCTCCTTCCACCCCTGCTCCCCCTCCCGCTTCTTCCACCCCCCCGTCCCTCCTGCCCCACCCTCCATACCCACTCCCCCCCGGGAATGCTGAGGCCCCCGCGCCCGCAGTGCTGCGAGATGGGAGGGCCAGCAAGACCCCCAACCCTGAGCTTCCCCTCCCCCTTCCTCCCCTCGCCTCCCCCTTCCAGCTCCCTCCTCCCAGGTTTCCCCCCTCCCCTTTCCCACCCTCTTTCCTCCCCTCCCCCCACCCCAGTTATGTTAAATAAAGAGATTTTTTTGTGGCAACACAGGTGTTTTTATTGTATATCAGGAAGGGGGGTTAGGGAGGGGAAAGGGGAAGGAGGTGGGGGTGGAATGTAAGGCACAAGGCCCCAGTGGGGCACGCCGGGGGACTTCAGTCCTCGTCTGCCTGGAAGCTCTCCCGCAGGGCTTCCCGGATGCAGACAGCCCCCCAAAGGGCTTCCCGGCTGGCAGCCGTGCAGGGCTGTGTGTACTGGCCAGCCAAGCGGGCAGCCTCTGCCAGCCAGGCTGGCAGGAAAGCCTCCCCCTTCCTCTCGCATAAATTGTGGAGCACACAGCACGCTGCCAACACATGCGGAATATTGTGCTGGGAGAGGTCAAGGTGGGTGAGGAGGCACCTAAATCGTGCTTTCAATCAGCCGAAGGCCCCCTCGACCATGATGCGGGCCCTGCTGAGCCTGGCATTGAAGGCCTGCCAGGAGGGGCTGAGGTGTCCCGTGTAGGGCTTCATGAGCCAGGGCTGTAGGGGGTAGGCCACATCCCCCAGCAGGCACACTGGCATGTCCACGTCCCCGACCCTGATTTGGCGGTCAGGGAAGAAAGTCCCGGCGTGCAGCCTCTGGCACACGGAGGAGTTGTGGTACACCCACGTGTCGTGTGCCTTGCCGGACCAGCCCACATTGATGTCCATGAACTGGCCCCGGTGGTCAGACACAGCCTGCAGGATCACGGAGAAGTACCCCTTCCTGTTGATGAAGAGGGAGGCCTGGTGGTCCGGGGCACGGATGGGGATGTGCGTCCCGTCGATTTCCGCCCCCCCGCTGTTGGGGAAGCCCAGGGCACTGAACCCCTGGATGACCGCGTCCAGGTCGGTGAGGTGGACGACTCTGTGGAGCAGCACCCTGTTGATGGCCTTCACCACCTGCAGAGAGACACACAAAACCGAGGGTCACTGGGGTGCACGGGTGGCTGGGAGTGTTTGTTCCCCGCCACTCCCAGGAGCAATTCCCGCTGCAATCCTGGCCACCGCGGGCGGTCTGTAGCGCGGCCGGGACAGACCGAACCCTCCCGGGGAGGGCACTTACACCACCTCCCTCCCTGTTTTCCCTGGGGCAGCCCATGTCCTCCTTGCAGCCTCCCCTCCTGACCCAGTGGCCGGTGAGTGCTGTACCTGCATGAGCACCGCTCCGACGGTGGATCTCCCCACGCCGAACTGGTTCCCCACGGATTGGTAGCTATCTGACGTGGAGAGCTTCCAGAGGGCGATGGCCACCCGCTTGTGGAGGGGAATGGCGGGCCTCATGCGTGTGTCCCATCACTGCAGAGCAGGGGCAAGCCACTCGCAGAGCTCCAGGAAGGTGTCCTTCTTCATTCTGGGTCCACTGTTGGTCTCCCCAGCTCTCCAGGACGATGTGGTCCCACCAGTCGCTGCTGGTGTCCAGACGCCAGATGCGGTGGGGCACGCTGGCGTCTGGGCGCTGCTCCTTCAGGGCCCCCAGGGGGGGCAGGGGGAGGGCCAGGGGGCTGGCCTGCAGCAGAAGGTGTCAGGCAGCCTCCAGCAATTGCTGCCAGGCTTGCAGCAAGACGTTCAACATGAGCACCAGAGTCCCAAACAAGAGTGACCGAAGCAGGTGGAGAGGCAAACGCTTTGCTGTCCCTCGGCAAGGTAGACAAGCAAGCGGGAAAGCTGAGAACCGGCTGTCCAGGAGGGTCCCTTTAAGCACGAGCCTCAGATAGCCTCAGACAGCAGCCACACAAAGCAACTACTGACCTGATGCCCTGCTGGAACTGGTTCAGCTGCCCTTAAATGCGATCCAGCGTCCAATCAGTGTGGACGCGCTATTTCGAAATAGCAAAATGGTATTTCGAATTAGTTTTTGTGTCTAGACGCGTTATTTCGAATTAACTAATTCGAAATAAGTTAATTCGAAATAGTGCTGTAGTGTAGACATACCCACTGGGACCTCAGAAGGTTGAGTTCAAACCCCTGTTTCACAGCTCAGGGGAATTGCTCTGTGCCCTGTTACTAGGCTTTCATTAGCAATGAGGCCAAAGGCATGGGTAGTCACATGGTGATAGAGTGTGGAGAGGGGGTCGAAGCCTGTTGCTTAGAAACCACTCACAGAACACTCCTTCATAAGACTGCTGTTGACAAATTCTGGCTGGGGTCATGTCTAAACTATGCAGCTTTTAGCCACAAGGCTGTGTCGACACAGCCCTGTCACCAAAAGCCAGCATGTGTGAACACGCTGTGTCCGCACTTTTGACAACAAAATACTTCTAGTCCCCACAAGCCGCTTTTGCTTTGATGGAAGGAGACTGCTCCTGTTGACAAAGCAGCATTCACACTTGCACTTGCTGTGGCAAAATTATCATTCGGGGAATGGAGTGTTTAAGCACCCATGAAAGGCAAAAGTTTTGTTGATCAATTACAAATGTAGACGTAGCCTAAGATGAGCAGAAATCCCTGCATAGGAAGGCTGAGATAGGCTCATTCCTTCCCAGGCCTCAGACAGCAAGAAAGCAGGGGACAGATTCTAACCCCCATCCTAGTGGTTCATAGGGGCTGTTAATGTGTCACAGGAGCCAAGGTAGAATTCCCCCCAAGTGTGCAGACAATAGCCCTAAGTAGCCAAGCCATCATCACAAGCCTTTTTGTAGGACTTCTGGGGCAGATGAGTATAGGTATTTAACACATGGTGCCTCAGGGATTCTGTGCTGTGCTGCAAGTCAGAATGAACATGGACCATCCTGTCATGCCTCCCCTTGCTTTATGAAAATTGGCTTATGAATATGAATATGTATAACTTGAAGACATTTCAGGCAATATGTATCATGTGACATATCATTATTTAACATTATTGCCTGCTGAATGTGTATATTCTGTTTCTGTGCATATATCATTCTTGTATGTGAAGTTCGAAAAATGAAGTGTGAATCTGTTTATAATTCCAAATGTGCTAATGAGGATCAATAGTGATGCTCCAGAAACATAATGGATCAGTACACAAACCAAAGATCTGTGAATGGCTTTGTTTGTCCTGTAAGCCCAACTGCTGTGATTGGTCCTTCCAGGACATGTGGCCAGCCACCTGATGCTGAAACCCATTTTGGATCTGGTACTTTTCCACTCAAGGTTGTAGTAATTCAGGACAGTGATACAGTAAATTCAGGATTCACTGGTCTGGCGTCCTGACACGTCTCCTGCTCCATCAGTGATGATAAACGTTCGGTTGCATACATTTTCATATGCTCCCTCAGCATATCATGCCAGCTCTGCACAGGTAGCTAGTATAATAGACTTCATGAGAGCTCCAAAGACCACAAACTCAGATAAGATACACAGGCATCCAAGTCAGGTTTGTTGTCAAGCAAAGTACATTAATAGTTGGCGGTAGACAGATGGCCTCCAAGCCCCTATGTATTTGTACCCGGAACAAATGGCTCAATCAATAGTATGGATTTCACTGTCACCTCCTAGGCCGGTCAAAAAATTAAGTCGAGGTACCCCAATATTTATAGACAGAAATGAACAATCTATGATACACACCATACGCATTGTTATGTTTTCACGTCTGTTGTTTCAAACTATTTTATCGTGCAAACTATTTTACTCAGCAGGGTGTCCAGGTAAGGGGCACTGCCTGCTATCTCTGCAGAGGGCAGAGTGAGCTAAACTACACAGCTAGGGTATGTCTAGACTACATGGCTCCTTTTTATCAGTCTAGAGGTATGTCTAGACTACATGGCTCCATCGACGGAGCCATGTAACATAGTTTACTCGGCATAGTCAATGAAGCGGGAATTTAAATAATCCCCGCTTCATTAAAATAAAAATGGCCGCCGCACTGTGCCAACGATCAGCTGATCCAGCACAGCGTGGCAGTCTAGATGCGGCGCGGTCGACAAGGGAAGTTTCACGAGGCATACTGGAGCGGTTGACAAAGGCTTCCCTTGTCGACCACGCCGCATCTAGACTGCCGTGCTTTGCCGGATCAGCTGATCGTCAGCACAGCACGGCGGCCATTTTTATTTTAATGAAGCGGGGATTATTTAAATCCCCGCTTCTTTGACTATGCCGAGTAAACTATTTTACATGGCTCCGTCGATGGAGCCATGTAGTCTAGACGTACCTCTAGACTGATAAAAAGCATCTTATGTCAACCTAATTACATCAGTCTACACTACAGTCTTTCTTCTGCTGATGTAAGGGTCTCACAACAGTGACATCATAACTCTACCTGCATGAGAGGCATAAGGCTTGTCATGTAGTTAAGGTGACACTGTATCTGTGGAAAGATTGCATCCTTTACACCAGCTGTTCTTTGGAGAGGTGGGCAACTGGACCCTGCTCTCAACTGAGAGATTGGGTGAGAAGAAGGGGTGTCCCACCTGCTCTCTCCCTGCCAGGCAACTGTCAATTTCACAAGGCAGGGGCAATCAGGCTTCTTGTAGGGATCTCTCAGCAGAGCTGAGAGGCCGCAGCCTCAGCTCCTCACAGTGCCCCTCTTTAGTTGGTGGAAGAGACACAAGGAGGAAGATGGAACTGATTCCTGCGGAGAAGGTAGGGCTATCAGCTAGTTATCCAAACTGTCTGTACATGAATGCAAGAAGCATTTCAGGTATCTAAAAGAGTGTCACAAGGAGGAGGAAGAAAAATTGTTCTTCCTGGCCTCTGAGGATAGAACAAGAGCAATGGGCTTAAACTGCAGCAAGGGAAGTTTAGGTTGGACATTAGGAAAAAATTCCTAACTGTCAGGGTAGTCAAACACTGGAATAAATTGCCTAGGAAGGTTGTGGAATCTCCATCTCTGGAGATATTTAAGAGTAGGTTAGATAAATGTCTATCAGGGATGGTCTAGACAGTACTGTGTCCTGCCATGAGAGCAGGGGACTGGACTCAATGACCTCTTGAGTATTCTATGATTCTATGATTCTATAAGCCTGGGAAATGAACAGGAAGAATTAGAAGCCCTGGCACAGTCCAAGAACTATGATGTGATTGGAATAACAGAGACTTGGTGGGATGACTCACATGATTGGAGCACTGCTATGGAAGGGTATAAACTGTTCTAAGAAGAACAGGCAGGGGAGAAAAGGACAAGGCGTTGCACTGTATGTAAGAGAGCAGTGTGATTTCTCAGAGCTCCAGTATATGGAGGGAGAAAAACCTGTTGAGAGTCTATGGGTTTAGTCTGGAGGCAGGAGCAACAGGGGTGATGTCATGGTTGGTGTCTGCTATAGACCACCAGATCAGGTGGATGAGGTAGACAAGGCTTTCTTCAGATAGGTAACAGAGGCTTCCAGATCACAGGCCGTAGTTCTCATGGGGGACGTCAATCACCCCGACATCTGCTGGGAGACCAATGCAGCAGTGCGCAGACAATCCAGTAAGTTTTTTGAGAATGTTGAGGATAACTTCCTGGTACAAGCGCTGAAGGAACCAACCAGGAGCCATGTGCAGCTTGACCTGTGGCTCACAAACAGGAAGGAACTAGTAGGGGAAGTAGATGTGGGTGGCAACCTCAGAAGCAGTGATCATGAGATGGTAGATTTCAGGATCCTGACCAAAGGAAGAAAGGAGAGCAGCAAAATATGACTTCAGAAAAGCAGACTTTGACTCCCTCAGAGGACCAATGGGCAGGATCCCCTGGGATGCTAACGTGAAGGGGAAAGGAGTCCAGGAGAACTGGCTGTATTTTAAAGAAGCCTTACTGAAGGCACAGGAACAAACTATCTCAATGTGCAGCAAGAAAAGCAAATGTGGTAGGCGACTAGCTTGGCTTAGCAGTGAAATCATTGGCAAGCTTAAATGCAAAAAGGAAGCTTACAAGCAGTGGAAACTTAAACAAGTGACTAGGGAGGAGTATAAATATATTGCTCAAGCATGCAGGGGAGTAAACAGGAAGGCAAAAGCGCAACTGGAATTGCAGCTAGCAAGGGATGTGAAGAGTAACAAGGACGGTTTCTACAGGCATGTTAGCAATAAGAGGGTGATCAGAGAGGATGTGGGAAAAAGTACTCAATGCTTTATTTATTTATTTTTTGCCTCTGACTTCACAGACAAGGTCAGCTCCCAGACTACTGCCCTGGGCAACACATTATGGGAAAGAGATGGGCAGCCCTCATTGAAGAAATCACATGGTAAGAACTATTTAGAAAAGCTGAACATACACAAAGCCATTGGGCTGGATCTAATCCATCCGAGGGTACTGAGGGAGTTGCAGAGCCATTGGCCATTGGCCATTATCTCTGGTAACTCGTGGTGATTAGGGGAGGTCCCAAACGATAGGAAAAAGGCAAATGTAGTGCCCATCTTTAAAAAAGGGAAGAAGGACAATCCAGGGAACTACAGACCAGTCAGCCTCACCTCAGTCCCCCTCGTGGAACGAGGTGTATCGGTAGTTCGAATTAGAGATCCTAATTCGAACTACCTACTCCGTGCCGCGTGTAGCCGCGGTCACGGAGTTCGACCTAAGGGGATTTAAAAATGGCGCCCGCCCGGCAAGATGCAAATGAAGCCCGGGATATTTAAATCCCGGGCTTCATTTGCAACTTCGAATGCCTACATTAACCACCCTAGTTCGAACTAGGGTGGTAGTGTAGACATACCTGTAGAGGTTTACAGGATCTTTCGAAAAAGGCTTCTATTTTTTTAAAGACCCGCGTCTAGACTGAGTTTTCACTTTCGAAATATCGCTTTTTCTAAAGAGCGCCATGACGTGAATATGCAAATGAAGTACAGGAAATTCAAATCCCAGCTTCATTTGCAATTTTGAAGTGTGTAATTTACATCCCTCTGTTGAAAGAGGGATGTAGTCTAGACACACCCTTAGAGCTTGGCTGTATACAATAGATTGAGAAATGTGTCTGGGATGGAAGCTGGAGGCATGAAGATAAGTGTAATGGTCGGTAGGTTTCCAATATAGGGTGATAGAAATTTGTCCATCATGTAATTGTACTGTAGTGTCAGGGAAGTGGATCTCTTGTGTGGGCTAATCCAGGCTGAGGTTGATGGTGAGATGGAAGTTGTTGAAGTCCCTGTGAAATTCTTCAAGGGTCTTTTTCCCATATGATGAAGATGTAGTGTAAGTAGCATACGTAGAGTAAGAGTGCTAGGGGCAAGAGCTGAGGAAATGTTGTTCAAGGTCAGCCATAAAGATGTTCGCATATTGTGGTGCCATGCAGGTGCCCATGGCTGTGCTGCTGATTTGAATATACAAATTGTCTCCGAATAGGACGTAGTTGTGGGTGACGACAAAGTCGCAGAGCTCTGTAACCAGGTGTGCAGTGCTGTCATTGGGGATGGTGTTCCTGATAGCCTGTAATCCATCTTCATGTGGAATGTAAAGAGCTTCTACACGCACACTGTCTTCCACATCCTATGACTTAAGCTACCAACCAAACAATGGAGGTGCTAATTGTTCTTATCAGCCTGTTGTAACTATTTGAACCATCTACTCACTGTCTCTCTCTTTTTATTTTTTTCGCCTTTCCCTCTCCTTTTTTTTCTCCTTCCCCCACCCCTCCATTCCCCTTCCCTTATTTATTCTTGGATCTGGACTTCTAATACTCCTGTCATCTGAAGAAGTGGGTTGCACCCATGAAAGCTCATGATACCATCTACATGTTTTGTTAGTCTTTAAGGGTATGTCTACACTAGCTCGTTAATTTGAGCTAGGTAGACAAATCAGGCAACCAGAGTTGCAAATGAAGCCCGGGATTTAAATATCCCAGGCTTTATTTGCATGTTCCCATCCAGCCGCCATTTTTAAATCCCCCTTAGTTCGAACGAACAGCCCGCGGCTACACGTGGCAGTTTAAAGTTAATCCAAACTGAGTCCTTAGTTCGGATTAACTGTTACTCCTTGTGGAATGAGGTGTAACAGTTAATCCAAACTAAGGACTTAGTTCGGATTAACTTTAAACTGCCGCATGTAGCTGTGGGCAGTTCGTTCGAACTAAGGGGGATTTAAAAATGGCGGCCGGACGGGAACATGCAAATAAAGCCCAGGATATTTAAAACCCGGACTTCATTTGCAACTCCGGTTGCCTGATTTGCCTACCTAGCTCGAATTAACGAGCTAGTGTAGACATACCCTATGGTGCTACGAGTCTATTGGTTGTTTTTTATGTTTTTCTAGTTTATAAGGGGGTTCAACAATAGTTCAAGGGTCTGGCCATGTCCCAGCCGGGCGAGGGTTGGGTCTCCTAGCTGGCAGAGAGTGGACAAGTGCAGGGGTTTTGCCTCCACAGTGGGAACTGACAGTGGTAGCATGGTGGCCATTGGGTTGGCGGTGATCCAGCCTGCAACACACCGACCAGGTCTGTGGGTCAGCGGGGACCCAAGTCGCAACGCCCTGCCCACCTGACTTCCATCTCCTCAACTGCCCCGGGGTCGGCGGTTCCTGGGCCGCTTACCAGTTCACTCTGGGGTAAGCCTGGCTCAAGTGCTGCATCTCGGAATCAGCTGGGGATGGAGGTTCTGGCAATGTGTCCATTGGTTCCAGCTCTGGCTCAGGCAGGGGCCCAGGGGGACTGGTCCAGTCGCTGGGGCCCAGTGGGGGTCCTTTTGGCTAGTCTTCGGGCCATGGCAGCAATCTCTGTGGCCTGGGCAAGTCGTCAGGGGCTGGCAGGGGTCCTGGCAGCCCTACCCAGTCCTCCTGTTGGGTGAAGCATAGCTGGACCCTTCGCTGTAGGAGCTGAGGCCAGGCATCTGGCCTGTTCAGCTGGCGGGCTCTAAATGAACTCTGAGCTTTTATACCCCTGCTTCCAGTTTCCTGCTTCCTGTGGGCGGGGCTAGGGGAGACTGGACCCACCCACCAAGGGGTCTTAGAGAGCCCTTCCTCTTCTGGGTCAGAGGGAGGCTATGTCACTGTCCCAGACCCATTACACTGCTCCCCCCACCCCTCAAGTCCAATCACCAATCTTGGGTCTGGGTTTCAGACCCTCCGCTGGGCAGGGAAAAAAATCCATGTTCAGATGGTCCTTACCTGCTCAATGCCGCACTGCAAAGGAATATTGCTGGAGTGTCAGGTACCATCGCGTAAAATGTAGCCATTGTGAAGGGGCATGGTCCGTCACAAGGACAAAGGGAGCACCCAACAAATAATAACAGAGGGCATCCATAGCCCACTTAACTGCTAGGGCCTCCTTTTCCATCATGGAGTACTTACACTCCCGTAGAAACAGTTTCCTACTTAGGTAAAGCATGGGGTGTCCCTCACCATCCACTTCCTGTGAGAGGACTGCCCCTAGTCCCACCTCTGAAGCGTCAGTCTGTAACAAAAATTCTCGGTTAAAATCAGGGCTGAAGAGTACCGGTTCCTGCAGCAGGATCCTTTTTAATGTGAGAAAGGACTTCTCACACCCTGCAGTCCAGCCGATTTGTCAGGGGCTGTCCTTCTTTAGCAGCAAGGTGAGGGGGGCCGTGATGGTTGCAAATTGGGGTACAAATAGCTGACAATAAGCTGCCGGGCCTAGGAATTGTTGGACCTGCTGCTTGGTATTTGGGGACGTCCAGTACTGTAATGCCCGGACCCTCCCAATAAGGGGCCAGACTTGTCTTTGGCCTAGGGTGTACCCCAGATAGGTTGTCTCTTGTCACCTGATCCTACACTTTTTAGGGTTGGCAGTGAGCCCAGCCTCCTGCAGCGTCTGGAGGACAGTGGCTAACTGCCTCAGGTGTGTGTCCCAGTCCTTGCTGTATATTACAACACTGTAGGCAGCAGCATACTCAGTGTGGGCGCTCAAAAGTCGGTTTATCAGGTGCTGAAACATTGTGGGTGCTCCATGTAGGCCGAAAGGCATGCAGATGAAATTGCATAGCCCGGTAGGGGTGGCAAAGGCGGTTTTCTCTTGTGACCATGGGTTTCGGGGGATCTGCCAGTACCCCTTGGTGAGGTCGAGCTGGTCCAGCAGTTTATCGACTTGAGGCATCGGGTAAGCATCAAATTTGGAGATAGAATTGACTTTGCAAAAGTCAATACAAAAATGTAGGGTCCCATCTGGTTTCGGGACCAATACAATGGGGCTCCGCCACTCGCTCCGTGAAAGCTCTGTCACCCCCAATTCCAGCATTGTCTGGACCTCTTTTTGCACAGCCTCCCACCTCTGTCAGGGGAGAGGGTGAGCCGCTTTGCAAACCACGTTCCCAGCAGTTATCTGAATTTTATGGTAGATGACGGTAGTGTGTCCAAGTCGGGCTGTAAACACCTTCCGAAAGGAGTGCAGCAGGTGGCGAGCCTCCTCCCACTGTTGAAGGGAGAGACTGTTACCTAGGGCTGGCTTGTCTTTAGCATCTGGGATGTCTGTGTCCCCAACCTGGGGTCCCAACACGGGTCCTGGGGGTTGAGGGGCAATCAGTAGTCCTTCCCAAACTCTCCAGGGTTTTAGCAGGTTGATGAGGTATATTTTCTTTTCCCATCAATGGTCTGGCTGAAGGATTTCATATGTCACCGGCCCCACCTGACGAATTACCTCATAGGGCCCTCACCAGTGGCCGAGGAGCTTGGACTCCTCAGAAGGTAAAAGTCAATACAAAAATGTAGGGTCCCATCTGGTTTCAGGACCAATACAATGGGGCTTCGCCACTCGCTCCATGAAGGCCCTATCACCCCCAGTCCTAGCATTGTCTGGACCTCTTTTTGCATGGCTTCTCCCCTGGTTGGAAAGTGTATGCATGAGCTCCCTTATTATATTGTTTCTCCAGGGTCCTTTTGGCTACCCAAAGATTCTCTTGGATGATGGCTCCCACCAGTGCCAGGTGGTTCCGCAGCTGGAGAACATACCGCAGCACATTTTGTGCGGCGGGCAGTCTTTGCTCCCACTCATCCCTTAGTAGACCAAGAACACCCCGGGGTTACCTACCATACAATAATTCAAAAGGGGAAAAGTGAGTCAACGACTGGGGTACTTCACAAATGGCCAGGAGCAGAGGGGGGGTGGCATTTGATCCCATTGCCGTAATTCTTCTGGAGGAAACCTACGCAGCATGCCCTTCCCTGGTCCATCAGAAGTTCTCGTGGAAGTCCTACTCGGGCGAATATCTTCACCATCTCTGCCATGATGGTTCGAGCATGAGTATTGCAAAGGGGCACTGCTTCCGGAAATCGTATCGCATAATCCAACAAAACTAGGATATATTTGAAGCTGGCTGCACTCTTTGGAAGGGGCCCAACTAAATCCATTGCCACCTGTGCGAAGGGCATGCTAACCACTGGGAGGGGAACCAGGGGGGCCTTCGGTCCTCATGAACCTGTGGCAAGCTGGCAGGTTGGGCATGAATTACAGTACTCCCTAACCTTCTGGTAGTTTCCTAGGCCAAAAAAAGTGATAATACTCAAGCCAGGGTCTTCTTGTGCCCTAGATGTCTGGCAGCAGGGATGTCATGGGCTAATTGGAGAACTGCTCTCTGGTGCTGATGGGGCACGATGAGTTGAATCCGTTCCTCCTGGGTTTGAGGTTCTTGAGTAAAGCAATACAGCCAGTGTGAGACCAACTCCAATTGGGGCCACCAGAGTGCCCGTTGGGAGTCTTTTGCCACCCCATTGAGCCATGCGACTTACTCAAAGGCCCACACCAGCATGGGATCTTCCCATTTGTCCTGGCTCAAATCAGCACTAGGGTCCAGTATGGAGGGCCCAGGTCCCATTTGCGGGAGGGATGGAGTCTGGTTCTGTACTGTCAACTCCACACTGTTCGGCCTCTTGGGAGCCTCTTCTGTCTGGGATGGGCCTCCTGGTGGTGTCCCCCATTATCCACAGGATCTCCCTCAAAAGCAGCCCCTCCAGGCTGACCTCCCGCAACAAGTTTCCAAAGTTGGGCCAATCACAGCTGAGGATAATGGGGTAGGCCAAGCTGGGGGCTATGCCGACTGCCATCTCCTCAGTCATTCCTCTCACTGTCATAGGCACCCGTATCTGGAGTTGGGTCCAGACATCTCCATGAATACACTGGAGTCTTAGTTCTCCCTCTGTCATTCAGGTTTCTGGGGCAACCTGCTGTTGGATGAGGGTCTGTCCACAGTCCGAATCAATGAGAGCAGTCCAGCTCTGTGTCCCAACCTTAACCAAGGTGGTCAATTTAAGGGGGGATTGGGGCCAGGCACAGGACTCTCCAGCACAGACCTGCCCAAAGTTACAGTCTGCATCAGTGCAGTCTCGTTGCAAATGTCCAGGCCAAACGCAAGAGAAGCAGGGTCCCAATTCAGCCTGCCCTGGTTAGAGGGACTCTCCATGCCTTGTTTCTCCCAGGGCCTACATCTGAGGTCCCTGGGCGTGGTCCTCTCCACCAATGGCTTTGGGCTCGGCCTCTGAGACTCCTCTCAGGGGGCTGGCCCTCCCTTCGGGGCCCAGAACTCACACCTGCTTTAGTAGGCCCCAGTTCAGGGTCTGCATCTCCGGACCCACAGGAGCTTCTTCCACCAAAAAGTCCTCCATTAGAGTGACTGCACTACTTCGAATCGTAGGACAGTGGCAGAATACCCAGGCTCTGCCTTGGGGGTGGGGGGTAAGATATACACAAATTGTTCGAGAGCTTTCCTCCACCAAGTCCTGTATGGTTCATCCTTCTGGACATAGCTAGTGGCAGGCTAGATCCTGAATTTCATGGGCAATGACCTGGAGCCAGGCCACAGCTGGATAAGTGGTTGTCCTAAGGTGCCGCCAGAAGGTATCTGGGGTTATGTCTAAGGCGTCCAAAATAGCTGCCTTTATCTGCACATAGTCTCTGGCCGCCTCAAGGGAGAGGCCTCGATAGGCCGTATGGGCAAGGCCACTCAGGTAGGGGGCAACTATAGCAGCCCACTGCCCCTTGGGCCATCTTACCACTGTGACCACCCTTTCAAAAGTTTCCAGAAAAACTTCTGAGTAATTTTCTGGCCCCATCTTGGAGAGTCAGATTGGCGGTAAAGTGGCCGAGGGTTCTCTAGCTCCCTCCGCTGAGTTATCAACAGGTGGGGGTACTAAAGTGGTTAGTCGCTATTGTGGCTCACGATGCTGGGCCATCAGTTGCTGGAGCAGCTGCTCCTGTTGCATAGCGAGGCGTTGCAGTAACAGCTCTTGCTGCTGCTGCTGATTTTTGACCAGGAACTTAAAGAGTGGCTCCATGGTCCTGGAGTTGATAGTTCCCTAAATCCAAAAGTTCCTGACTTCCAACAAGCCCCTCACATCAAAGGGGTGGGCGGTGCCCACGTTCTCCACCATGTATAAAGATCCACATCAGTGGGAGGCGGGGTCAGCGGGGATCTGGCCCGCAACACACTGACACACTGACCAGGTTTGTGGGTCAGCAGGGATCCAAGCCACAACACACTGCCCACTCAACTTCCATCTCCTCAGCGGCCCCAGGGTCAGCGGTTCCTGGAGAGCTTCCCAGTTCACCCTGGGGGCCTACTTGGCTCAGGTGCTGCATCTCGGGATCAGCCCCGGTACCATCTGTGCTCCCTGCCGCCACCACTGAGGTAATTGTTGCCTTGGTGGCTGGCGAGGAGGGCTCTGGGGCCATGGGGATGGAGCTTAGCTCCATCTTTGAGGAGATCGAGGCCCTGGGTCTGACCCCGCTCACCCAGGGGGAGGACGACCCTCTGCCAGTAGGCCTTGGTCTAGGCGGTGACTCTGTTGCGCTGCCCCCTCCTCCCACCAATCCTATGCCCCAGGTGGCCGACTCCGTCCTCACACTCGGGATGCCCCTGGTGTTGCCCATTGGCTTGGCCGACTCGGCTGCTGCAACTGAGGCTGCTGAGCCCTCAGGGGTGACGACTGGCTCCAAGCGGCTGGGTTCCGGGCTTGCGGGTGCCCCTGCCTCCACCCTTGAGACGGAGTGGTCACCTTCCCTCCTTGTTGAGGGCCCAGCGACGAACATCTCTGTAGCCGATGCTGAGGCGGCAGATGTGCATTCTGCTTCTCCACCTGAGCCCGGCGTTGGCGCGGGCCCCCTTCCTGACCCTGCCCCCCCCCAGTTTCCATTCAGGAGGTGCCTCAGCCTGGTGGCACAGACCTGAGGGGTCTTTCCCCAGACCCTGCCCAAAGTTCTGGTCCCCTTCCCTGTCCCGATCCTCCCCTCACCCCTGTTCATGCCTGTGGTCCTGATCCCACCTTTTATGAGCCCATTTCCAGCCCCAAGTCCTCCCTCATTTCCAATCTCTCTCCTGCCATTACCATTTACCCTCCCCTCCGCTCCCGACCCACCGTCCGGCCCTAAGCCCACCCCTCCTCCCATCCCTACTGCGATACCTGCTCCCCTACTACCGCTCCCCCATCCTACCACCCCTTCTGCCTCCACTGCGGTGCCTGCCCCCCCACAACCGCCCTTGCATCCCACTGTTATTGCCACCCCGTGCGGGCTGCCTCATTCCTGCTATCTGTGGGTGGCCCTCTGGGGATGGTATTCGTATCTCCAGTCCCCAGTCCCATAGAGGCTGCCTTGTTCCCTCAGCTGCTCCCTCCCCTGCCAGGGTCGGTGACGGGCAGGGCAGCGCCGTCACTCTTGGCACTGCACTGGGGATCGGATCCCTGTTTGCCTGTCCCCGTGGCCCGCGAGGTTTGTCCCAGGGCCCAGACAGAGGAAAAGCCTGGTATCCCCTCAGTCCTTGGGGCCGAGCTCTGCCAATTCCTTGCGGACACCCGCAGGGCTAAGAGGAAGGTGGAGCTGGCCGTTCAGCACTGGGGGGATTTCCATTCCATCCCGTGAACCATGAGGGCCCTTCTTTAGGAGGGGAGAGGGACCAAGAGGCAGGACATCACGGCCTACCGGCAGACCTGCAAATTCCACAATGCTCTCCTCGCCTTCGGGTCGGGGAGCGGCCTGTTGTGGGGCCTGCAGAAGGCCAACGATCACCCTGCCCGTGAGGATCCACCCCAGCCTTCATCATGAAGTACACCACCATTGCGACATTAAATGCCTGGGGCTGTAGGGTGGGTCTCCGCAGGAGCCGGGTGCTCTTCTTCCTCTGGGAGGGGGTGTACTCGGTGGTTTTCCTGCAGGAGACCCACATGACTCCAGCCGTCGAGGCTGGCTGGCAGCTGGAGTGGGGGGATGGGGTGCATTTTAGCCACCTCGGTGCTTGCTCAGCTGGGGTGGTCACCCTGTTCCCCCCTGCCCTACAGCCCGAGATACTGGGGACTGCCGAGGTTGTCCCGGGACACCTGCTGCATGTCCAGGCCCGCATGGAGGGGTTGACGTTGAACCTGGTCAATGCTAAGCCCCGAATGTAGGCCCAGACCGGGTCATCTTTTATCAATGGGCAGCCACCTTCCTCGGCACTCTGGATCCTCGTGAATGCTTGGTCCTGGGCGGGGATTTCAATACCACCCTCGAGGACTGGGACCATGCAGGACTTGAGAACTGTCAGGCCGCAGCAGGCATCCTCAGGGAGATCGTGGACCATCACTCCCTGGTGGACATCTGGAGAGACCACCACCCAGACGACACCACCACCTTCACCTATGTCTGGGTGGGGGACGATCGGTTGAGCCGCTCCCGGTTGGATCGCATTTATTTGTCACGTTTCCATCTGGTGCGAGCCCACTCCTTCAGCATTCAGCCGGCTCCGTTCACAGACCACCATTTGGTGGTCGTGAAAACCTCTCTCAGTTCGGAGAGGCTGGGGCCAGCCTATTGGCGTTTTAACAATAGCTTGCTGGAGGACATGGGCTTCGTGGCATCCTTCCAGGAGTTCTGGATGGCCTGGCGGGGGCAGCAGCCCGCCTTTCCCTCAGCACGGCGATGGTGGGAAGTGGGGAAGGTGTGCGCCTGGCTCTTCTGCCGCTTCTACTCCTGGGGCACCAGCTGGTGAAGGGATGCGGCGATAGAGCAGTTTGAACGGAGGTTTTGAAGCTTGAGGGGCGCCTGGCATCCAACCCCGAGGATCCGCCCCTCCACGAGGCATACTGGGAGAAGCAGGAGGAACTCCGGGCCCTTGAGGACCACCAGACTTGGAGTGCCTTTGTTCGATCCCGCATCCGTCTCCTCCGGAAGATGGATTGTAGCTCTTGCTTCTTCTACGCCCTGGAGAAAAAGAGGGGGTCTAAAAAGCACGTCACCTGCCTTTTGGCAGAGGACGGCACCCCCCTCATGGATCCGGAGGAGATGCGTGGAAGGACCAGGGCATTCTACGCCAGTTTGTTCTCCCTGGATCCAACTGAGGCCAACACCTACAAGGTGCTCTGGACCAAGCTCCCAACGGTCAGCGCGGGCAACTGAGACCAGCTAGAGATGCCTCTCACTCTGGCTGAGTTCTCGGAAGCCCTCCATCTCATGCCCACCAACAAAACCCCGGGCATGGACGGGCTGACCGTGAAGTTCTACCATGTGTTCTGGGACATCCTCGACCCAGACCTTATTACCATCTGGGACGAGTCCTTGGAGAGCGGGGTCCTCCCTCTGTCATGCAGGTGAGCTGTGCTCCCCTTACTGCCGAATAAGGGGGACCTCCGCGATCTTCAGAACTGGCATCCCGTCTCGCTCCTCAGCATGGACTACAAGGTCGTAGCAAAAGCCATCTTGCTGCGACTGCGGTCCATGTTGGCAGACGTGATCCACCCCGACCAGACCTACACTGTCCCAGGCCGTAGCATCTTTGATAATTTGTACCCGGTCCGGGATCTCTTGGAGCTTGGGTGTAGGGATGGTCTGTCGTTTGCCCTCCTGTCCCTGGATGAGGAGAAGGCATTCGATAGGGTGGACCACGGGTATCTCCTGGGCACTCTGCAGGCCTTCGGCTTTGGACCCCATTTTGTGGGTTTTCTCCAGGTGCTGTATGCCCTCGCGGAGTGTTTGGTCAGGCTCAACTGGACCCTGACCGAGCCGGTCAGCTTCAAGCGGGGAGTACGTCAGGGGTGTCCGCTGTCGGGCCAGCTGTACGCTCTGGCGATCGAGCCCTTCCTTTGTCTTTTCCATAGGAGGTTGACGGGGTTGGTGCTTTGAGAGCCAGAGCTGCGGCTGGTCGGTCAGCGTATGCCGATGATGTGCTCCTCGTGGTCCAGGGCCTGGGCGACCTGGTGCAGGTGGAGGCCTGTCAAGCCATCTACTCGGCAGCTTCCTTCACCCCGGTCAACTGAGTCAAGAGCTCTGGCCTGGTGGTCGGGGACGGGTGGCGGGCAGGCTCCCTCCCACCAGCGCTTCAGGCCATCAGGTGGAGCGCGGGTCCACTACTCTATCTGGGAGTTTATTTATCTGCCACGCATTCTTCTCTGCCGGAGAACTGGCAGGGTTTGGAGGCCAGGGTGGGTGAGCAGCTGTGGAGATGGACAGGACTGCTCCAGTGTCTCTCCCTCCACAGGAGGGCGCTGGTGTTTAATCAGCTAGTCCTGTCCATGCTCTAGCACCAGCTCAACACCTTGTGCTCGGCCCCCAGAGGTCCAGGCCAAGCTCCAGAGGACAGCTCTGGAGTTCTTTTGGCCAGGACTGCACTGGGTCTCTGCAGGGGTTCTGTCTCTTCTCCTGGAGGAGGGGGGCCAGGGCCTGGTCTGCATGCGCAGCCAGGTCCAGACCTTCCTCCTCCAGGCCCTGCAGAGACTCCTCTTTAGTGCAGGTAGTCCAGCATGGAGCACTTTGGCGTGAGCCTTCCTCCACCACCTCCGAGGGCTCCGATACGACCGACAGCTCTTTTTTATCCACCCGAGGGGCCTTCCACGAGACCCCACAGAGCTGCCGGAATTCTACCAGGAACTCCTCCAGACCTGGAAGCTGTTCTCAGCGACTAGGTCCATTGTAGCCACCGAAGGAGCAGAATCTCCTCACAGAGCCCCTGCTCCACAATCCAGCCTTGTGCGTGCAGGTGGCGGACTCTCACTCGGTGTGCCGGCGGCTGATCCTGGCAGAAACCACTAAGGTCAGAGACCTCCTGGACTACGACAGGGGGACTGGGTGGATCCCCAAGTGCTCGCTCAGAGCATGGTGCTCTCCACCCCTCAAACCCCACCGTGCCTACTCCAGGAGGTGAAGGCAGCTTTGCTGTGGCCCACTCTTGATTTCCTGCAGAGAGCCCTGCGGGAGGGTACGCCCCGCCCCTCCCTTCCTGCAAAGCCTCCATCAATTGTTATCGGGCCCCTGATCTGTGGGCCCCCCCAGCCACCCCATCCCTGGACCCCAAGCCAGCTGCAAGATTTGCAGCTGGTCAGCTTCCAAGCTGCACCAAGGGAACATTTGCACATGCTCATGCTCCACACTCTGCATTTCCCCACCCTCGTGTCCCGCCCTGACACCAAATGGAGGGACTATTTAAGATCTGTGGAGGGTGGGGAACCCCGATGGACCAGCGTATATTCCACCCTAATTCCACGGCCCATCGGGGACATCAGTTGGCGGCTCCTTCGCGGAGCTGTGAGCATGGGCGTGTACTTGACGCAGTTTACTCCCATCCCGGACACCTGTCCCTTTTGCGGTGTGAGGGAAAACCTGGTGCGCGCTTATCTAGAATGCGCCAGGTTGCAGCCCCTATTCCAGCTCCTCCAGAACCGCTTACTGAGGTTCTGGATGCACTTTTCCCCACACCTTTTTATTTATGCACACCCTATCCGTGGCCCAACAAAGTCGCGAGACCTCCTCATCAACCTCCTCCTGGCCTTAGCAAAAGCTATGATATATTAATACCAGGAGGAGAATGCTAGACAAGGGGATTCTCTGCGACTGTGGGGCCTATTTCTGTTCCTCCCTTGTATCACGTATCCGAGCAGAGTTCCTCTGGGCAGCGTCCACAGGCTCCATGGACAGCTTTGAGGAGCAGTGGGCGCTGTCCAGAGTTCTCTTCTCGGTGTCCCCATCTGGTTCCCTTGTTTTAAACCTGTGGCCCCACACCTTGATCCCTTTTGTCATTATTTGTCCCCAGAAATCAATTGGATCCTGGGTCTAGTCGTCCCTCCCACAGGGCTGGGGACCCTCCCATAGTTTCCAAATAGCCCCCCCCTACAGGCCAAAAGAAATCTGATGAGGTTGAACAAGGACAAGAGCAGAGTCCTGCATTTGGAATGGAAGAATCCCAAGCATTGTTACAGGCTGGGGACAGACTGGCTAAGTAGCAGTTCTGCAGAAAAGGACTTGGGGATTACAGTAGACAAGACGCTCGATATGAGTTTGCCCTTTAGCCAAGAAGCTAACAGCATATAGAAGTGCATTAGTAGGAGCACTGCCAGCAGATTTATGGAAGTTCCTTTTATTTGGCACTGGTGAGGCCACATTTGGAGTACTGTGTCCAATTCTGAGCCCCTATTACAGAAAGGATTTGGATGCATGGGAGAAAGAAGCGAGGCTGAAGGATTTGGGTTTATTTAATCGACAGAAGAAAAGAGTGAGGGGGGATTTGATAGCAGCTTTCAATGTCCAGAAGGGAGGTTCAAAAGAGGATGAAGAGAAGCTGTTCTCAATAGTGATGGATGGCAGAACAAGGAGCAATGGTCTCAAGTTGCAGTGGGGGAGGTTTAGGTTGGATATTAGGAAAAACTATTTCACTAGGAGAGTGGGGAAGCACTGGGATGGGTTCCCTAGGGAGGTAGTGGAATCTACATCCCTAGAGGTTTTTAAATTCCAGATTGACAAAGCCCTGGCTGGGCTGATTTAATTGGGGTTGATTTAGTTGGGCTTTTAGCAGGGGTTGGATGACCTACTGAGGTCTCTTCCAGCCCTGGGATTCCATGAAGAGCTCCTGACAAGAATGCGTCCCACCAACCCAAAGAGTGCAGTAGGGCTGACAGGCTCACTGGGCCGATGGGCAACGGGGGAGGGCAGCTCAGTGATCCTGGAAGAAGTGGGACCTCATGCAGAAGGGGCAGGGCTGGGGGCCCTCCACACCGCCCTCCTTCTCCTGGCAGCTCTCACAGCCACCTGAGGCTCTGGCAGCAATTTAAAGGACCTGTGGCAATTATCCCCATCGACAGGCTTGAAAAGGGGTAGTATGGACATATACCACCACAGTCATTAGTGCAGTGACTGTAAGTTGACCTCATACAGGGTTACAGTGCAAACATGCTCCCAGTTTGTGATTAGCTTTTCTATAACAATCACTTAACCTTTTGGGGAGCTTTATTTCAAGTCAAGGAGTCAACGTGTAACTAAAAAATCAAATGGCATTTGTGACACGGCCCCAGCCATCCCAGCCCCAGGATGATAGGTGGCATGGCCCCAGCCTGGGAGGATAGGCAGCTCATGCAGCCCCAGTGCCAGCCTCAGCCCAGTCACTGCATAGGGGAAGTAGGAAGAGTGGGCCAGAGCAGGAAGCAAAAGGAGGTCTGGAGCAGAGTGTGAGTGGGCCACACCTGTCCATTTGGGAAAATGCAGCCTTCCCAGCTTATGATACTCACAGCCCATGAGAGCAGAGATTCTCAATGGGAACTCTGTGCTTCAGCTTCCTCACCTGTTAATACTGTTAATACAGCTCCCAGGGGTGTTGAGAAACCAAATCCACGCTGCCCTGACACTATGGTGATGGGACCTAATAGATGGGGTGAACTGTAACTGGACTAAGACAATTAAGAAGGTGTGAGGGTGTTAGGGACAGTGCAAGGTGGGGAGTCCACTGGGCATGACTGGGAGAAGGAGAAAAAAGGTGACTGAGCCTTTGTGGCCTCAGAGCACTGAGGGTTAAAGAAGAAAAACAAAGCAGGAAATGTAACAACACAAGAAAGCTCAAAGGGCTGAACGCACCTTCCCTTCAGTGCTGTGCTCAGGGGCGGGCATTTATCAGAGCATTAAAGAAACCACATTTCCTCTCTCTGCAGGTGCAAAGACCCCAAGCCCCAAACTGTTCCAGTACCTCCCACCTGCATAAGGCAGAATCCAGAAGATACTGAATGCTAACAACAGCCAGTCAGGAGCTGGACCATGCACCCTAAGCCCATTCCTGAGTCAATTCCTTTGGATAGGTAGAGAGTTGGGCTATGGCACAGCAGATCTCCCAGGTCATTGGTTAGATGCCCTCATATATTGGAACCAACAGGGTAAGACTGTGCCCTGATGCCAGGTGCCTAGCTAGTAGAGACAAGATACTGGTCAGGTGCAGGTGCTAAACCAAGTCTATGTGGCTATGACTTTCTTTTCTGTGCATGATTTTAAATGTAATGACTTGAGGCCAAAGGGACTGAAACAATTTGCATAGTGGGGGTGCAGAGAGCCATCGAAACCAACTGTAAAACCCTGTATAATGGAAACCACTTGAAGCCAGAGAGTGCGGCAGCACCCCCGGTGTCTCTCTTCCAGGCAGAAGGTGGGGATGTCCTGCTAAGAGACTGATTCCTTGTTGCCCTTCACCTTGAATATTCAGCAATACAAAGTGAGGGCAAAGAGGATGTAAAATGCTGATGTTGATGCCCTGGCAGTATGCACTGTTGCACAGAGGCATGAAAAAAAATAACCTTAAAAAACAAGTGGTCCTGTAGCACCTTAGAGACTAACAAAAATATAGAATAAATTTAAAAAACAACAAATAGTCTGGTAGCACTTTCAAGACCAACAAAACATGTAGATGGTATCATGAGCTTTCATGGGAAAATCTGAAGAAGTGGGGTGTGCCCACAAAAGCTCATCTATATATTTTTGTTAGTCTCTAACAAAACTAACTAACATCTATATATTTTGTTAGTCTCCGTCGACGGAGCCATGTAGATTAGGGTTGTAGGCAAAGGGAAATGAAACGGCAATTTAAATAATTGCCGCTTCATTTACATTAAAATGGCTGCCGCGCTGTGCCGATCAGCTGTTTGGCGGCACAGTGTGGTAGTCTGGACGCGCCGCGGACAACAAGGGAAGCCTTTGTTGACCGCTCTGTTATGCCTCGTGAAATGAGGTTTACCGGAGCGGTCAACAAAGGCTTCCCTTGTCAACCACGGTGTGTCCAGACTACCGTGCTGTGCCGCCAAACAGCTGATCGGCACAGCACGGTGGCCATTTGATGTAAATGAAGTGGCGATTATTTAAATCACCGCTTCATTTTGCTATGTCTAGTAAACTCATCTACATGGCTCCGTCGACGGAGCCATGTAGTCTAGACATACCCTAAGGGCTACAGGACCACTTATTGTTTTTTAAGCTTTTTTAAAAATTACAGACTGACATGGCTACCCCTCTGAGACTTCTAACCTCCATGAATGTATCCATTTCTTTTGTGAACTGTTAGCCTACGTCTAGACTGCAAGCTTCTTTCAGAATAAGCTTTTCTGGAAGAGATCTTCTGGAAAAGCTTATTTCGAAAGAGAGCATCCACACAGCAAAAGCTCAATGAAATAGTGATTTGCTGTTTCAAAAGATAATATCCACATGGATTAGATGCTATCTCACATTTAAGGCTACCCAGAACCAGTTCAGGCAGGGCATTAGGTCAGCGGTTTCTTCTGGGTGCTGTTGCCTTAGGCAATATGAGTTGTGTGCTTAAAGGGACCCCCCTGGCCAGCCATTTCTCAGCTTCTTATGCTTACTTGCCTACCAAAGCTTTTGCAGTGCATGCTCTGGTTGCCCTCTGCCTGGCTGCGGGAGCAAGGCTCTTGTAACCTCACCCCATGGTGGAGAGATGCTTTTGGAGGCTGGACACCCGCTCTGACTGGTGGGACCGGCTGGTCATGGATTGGTGGGACAACCAGCAGTGGCTGCAAAACTTCAGGATGAGGAAGGCCTTTATGGAGCTGTGTGCCTAGCTCACCCCTGCCCTCTGTCGACAAGACACCCAGGCTACATCTACACTGCGAGTTTTTGTGGCAGAAAATATGCTAATGAGGGATTCATTACATAAGTCACAATCTCATATTTTCTGCCATTTCTTTTTGCACAAGGGGTTTTTGTGCAAAAAGAAGCAGTGTAGCCTCTTCCATTTTGTGCAAGTTCCTTATGCCTCTCCCGGATGCGACCCGCCATCTACCTGGAAAAGCAGATGGCCATCCCCATCTGGAAGCTCATCACTCCAGACAGTTACTGGTCTGTGGGAAACAAGTTTGGCGTAGGGAAGTCCACCGTCGGGGCCCTCATCATGGAGGTAAGGCACTCTCAGGCTGCAGTCCCCGGAGGGGGAATACTGGACAGGTGGGTAAAGTACGGGGGGTGGACTGCAGGGCGGGAAGCCCTGTCCCCGGGCAGTTCTGCAGTCTTGCCCTCACACAGCCCTGCAGGGGACATGGCCTCATAGGGAGTGGCTCCTGGGGTGTTAGAGAGGGTCAGGGGGGACATGGGGACGTCCCAAGGGCTCAGGCACCCCCTCTGATTCTCTATTTTTTGTGTTTCTTTGTCTCCTTCTGCACGTGGTGAGGGCCACCAACTCCATCCTGCTGCGCAGGGTCATCCATGGGGGAGACCTGGACCTCATTGTGGCTGGATTTGCCACCCAGGACTTCCCCAACTGCAGGGAAGGCATAGATGGAATCCATATCCCCATCCGAGCACCAGAACATCGAGCCACGCAGTACATTAACCACAAGGGCTATTTCTCGATGGTGCTGCAGGCCCTGGTCGGACATTTTCATGGACATTTTCGTCTGGTGGTCGGGGAGGGTGCACGATGCCCACATTTTCAAAAATTCCAGCCTCTACGAGAAGCTGGAGGCTGGCACATTCTTTCTCCAGTGTGATTTTCAGGTTGGGGACGTGCAGATGCCACTGTGCATCATGGGGGATGTGGCCTACCCCTTTGTGCTATGGCTCAGGAAGACATACGCTGGCCACCTGGCGCCAGCGGGGAGAGATTCAATGCCTGACTTGGCAGGGCCCGTATGCAAGTGGAATGTGTCTGTGGGCACTTGAAGGCATGGTTCAGGTGCTTCCTCACCCACCTCGATGTGGGGGAACACAACAGCCCCCAGGTAGTCTCCGGAAATTGTGTTCTCCACAACATTGTGGAGAGGAAGGGGGAGGCCTTCCTACTGGGGTGGGGGGCAGAGGCTGGTTGGGAGGGAAGGGCCTTCAAGCAGTCACACACAGTTGCCATCCACCAGGCCCATCAACTGGGGGTGCGCATCTGGGAGGCCCTGAGGGAGAGTTTTTCTCAAGGACCCCAGTAACTCTCTCCAGGGCCTCCCCACTAGGGGCCTGTGCCTTACCCTCCTATGCCCTTCCCACAACAACCCCTCCCTTCCCCCTTCTCTGTAGACTCAATAAAAACAATGGTTTTGTTTTCAAAACATAATTTTGTATTTTGTTTTTCATTAAAAGTAACTGGGGAGGAGGGGGGGGCTGAGAACCTAGATAAGGGGAGGGAGGCTCAGAGTCCCTGAGTCCTTGCCCTCCTCTGTGAACTGCAAGCTGCAGTCCTCGGGCCAGAGGACAGTGATGTCCCAGGAGCAAGGTTATGTGAGGCCTGGACAGTGGGCCCTGCCTCACAGGGGCCCAGAGTTCACAGGAGACTATGCTTCCCACCTGCCGTCCCATGGACAAGCAGGCAAGGAAAGTGTCCGGCCACACTGGGATCCCATGGGTGATAGAAGGGCCTGGAGCAGCCTGGCCTTAGATGGGGGCTGCACACACACTTGCACCTGGGAGCACTGTCCCTGGGAGCAGGTGGTGCCCTGAGTGTGAAGGCATGCCCATGTGCTGTGTGTGGCACTCCTCAGTCTGGGTGGGCATCCGTTTGCCCTTGTCTCCAGCCTCCTTCCAGTGGTGGCTGGTAGTGGAAGGACGCCTCCCCCCCAGGGTCAGATGTGTGTGTAGTCTCCCCAGAGCCTGTAAGCAGGAGGCCAAGGGTACTCCGGGGCTGCTTCATGGGACTGCGTGGTGCAGACTGGTGCTGCAGTGTGAGGTCAGGCTGAGAAGACGAAGCAACAATCGCACCATAGCCCCTCAGCACCCACCTCCCCGGCCCTGTGTCTGTGAAAAACTAAGAGCACTCACCTAGGAGACATCCAGGCCCTATGGTACTGGCTCCAGGGTGAGGGTGACGGTGCTGGATGTCTCCTCCTCCTCCAGCTTGTCATCATCTTCTTCTTCCTCCTGGTCTGAGAGCCCCAGCTGGGCGACGACAGGCATCTCCATCCTCTAGCCCATCACCAGGGGTCAGGAAGGGGCTGCACCGCTCCCCAGGATACGATGGAGCTCATTGAAATAGGGGCAGGAGTGGTGTCCTGCCCCCGAGTGTGAGCTGTGCTCTCTGGCCCTGGTGTAGCCCTGTTGCAGCTCCTTTACCTGACTCCGGATCTGCTCAAGGCTCCAGAAGTGGTGACCCCTCGGGCCAGGGCCTCGGCCATCCAGCTGGAGATGTCTGGAGCAGAGATCCTGCAAGGTCTCCTCCTCACCCCAGACCTCCAGGAGGGCCAGGATTTCCACCCCAGACCATGATGGCGCATGCCTTTTTGTGCTCCGGGCAGGGTCCTGGGAGCCCTGGGCATGTTCCCTGTGAGGGCCAGTGGGCTCTCAGGGGACTTGAGTCTGGGCCATAGCTCAGGGGCAGTCTGGCAGTGGCAGCCACATGGTGAAGTGCAGCTCCCAGGGCCAGCTTCCTGCCACAAGGCTTGTCCCGGGTGCCAGCGGCTTTAAGAGTTGGCAGGAAACATAGAGTTGTAATGAGTTTGGATGGAGTAGCCACCAGGGAACGTGTGTTATTTCCTGGAGGCCTTTTTTATCAACAGAACTCCCTCTTCTGCGTCCACACACGCCTTTTTCCGAAAAAAGCTTTTTAAAAAAAACCCTTCTTCCTCATGGAAAACAGCTTACCGCCGTTGGAAAACCCTCCATTCTTTCCACTTTTTGTCAAAAGAACGCAATAGCAGTGTGGATGCAAGTATTGTTTTTCCGGAGTAACCCCCATTATTCCGGGAAAACACTGCACGATAGACATACCCTTAAAGTCCTGGTCTTCACAATATCCTCTGGCAAGGAGTTCCACAGGTTGACTATGTGCTTCATAAAGAAAAACTTCTTTTTGCTTGTTTTAAACCTTCTAACTATTAATTTCATTTGGTTAACCCTAGTTCTTATGTTATGGGAATAAGTAAATAACTTTTCCTTATTCACTTTCTCCAGACCTGTCATGATTTTATAGACTTCTATCATATCCCCCCAACCCACCCCTTAGTCTCCTCTTTTCTAAGATGAAAAGTCCCAGTCTTTTTAATTTCTCTTCATATGACATCTGCTCCAAACCCCTAATCATTTTTGATTGTGAACCTTTTCCAATGCCAATATATCTTTTTTGAGATGAGGCGACCACATCTGTGCTCGGTATTCAAGATGTGGGCATACCATGGCTTTATATAGAGGCAATAAGATAGTCTGTATCTTACTCTCTATCCTTTTTATAATGATTCCTAACATTCTGTTTGCTTTTTTGACTGCCGCTGCACACTGAGTGGATGTTTTCAGAGAACTATCCACAATGATGCCAAGATCTCTCTCTTGAGTAGTTATGGATAAATCTGTCTACAACATATTATATGTGTAGTTGGGATTGTTTTTCCAATGAGCATTAGTTTACATTTATCAACATTAAATTTCATTTGCCATTTTGTTGCCCAGTCACCTAGGTTTGTGAGATTATTTTGAAGCTCTACACACTCTGCTTTGGCCTTAACTATCTTGAGCAGTTTAGTGACATCTGCAAATTTTGCCACCTCACTGCTTACTCCTTTCTCCAGATCATTTATAAATATGTTGAATAGGATTGGTCCCAGTATGGACCCTTGGGGGACACCTCTAGTTAGCTTTTTCCATTCTGAAAACTAGGCATTTATTCCTACCCTTTGTTTCCTGTCTTTTAACCAATTATCTATTCATTAGTGGATCTTCCCTCTTATCCCATGACAACATACTTTACTTAAGAGCCTTTGGTGAGGGACATTGTCAAAGGCTTTCTGGAAATCTAACTACACTATATCAACTGGATCCCTCTTGTCCACATACTTGTTGACCCCCCTCAGAGAACACTAGTACATTAGTAAGGCATGATTTCCCTTTACAGAAAACATGCTGACTTTTCCTCAACAAATTATTTTCATCCAGATGTCTGACAATTCTATTCTTTACTATAGTTTACTATAGACTAGAAAGAAATGTTTCTGTGCACTGCTGGAAATGATCTGTGAGAAGCTTCTGCTGTTGTCCAGCATTATCTCTCAGCCTGAGCCTTCAGAATCAGGATCTGAAGAGTTGTCAGTAAAGGGTTGTGCCCACTAGACAGCTGCTGGAGATGCAAATACATCTGTATAGAGTTAGACCTTGGTTTAAATATGTTTAGCATCCTTCAGTAGCTTATCAACAAAAACTAAATGAAATTAAGTTAATGATAAGCTAGTGTTAAGCATGTATTAGGGATTTTCACCAATTTAACTGGACTGGTTTAAAATTCATGTATTGAAGCTAGTATAATTTTTCAACAACCCCTTCAATTCAAAATAATCTGGACAAACCAGAGAAATGGCCTGAGGTAAATAAGATGAAGTTCAATAAGGACAAATGAAGAGTACTCCATTTAGGGAAGTGGCTGTCCAAGAAGGAGTACTGAAGAAAGAGATCTAGGGGTCATAGTAGATCAATAGTGTGATACTATTGCAAAACAAGCAAATTTGATTCTGGGTTGTTAATGAGCAAGCCACGAGAAGTAATTCTTTCACTCTATACTGCACTGGTTAGGCCTCAGCTGGAGTATTGTGTCCAATTCTGGGCACCACATTTCAGGAAAAATGTAGAGAAATTGGAGAAGGTCCAGAGAAGAGCAACCAAAATTATAAAAGGTCCAGAAAACATGGCCTATGAGGGAATAATGAAAGAATTGGGTTTGTTTAGTTTAGAAAAGAGAAGATCGAGAGGGGACATGATAGCAGCTTTCACGTACCTAAAAGGGGGTTACAAGGAGGAGGGAGAAAATTATTCTCCTTAAACTCTAATAGGAGAAGAAGCAATTGCAGCAGGGATGATTTAGGTTGGACATTAGGAAAAACTTCCTAACTGTCAGGATAGTTAAGCACTGGAATAAATTGCCTAGGGAGGTTGTGATATTTAAGATATTTAAGAGCAGGATAGACAGACATTTGTCAAGGATGGTCTAAAATAGTGCTCGGTTCTGCCATGAGTGCAGGGGACTGGACTTGGTGACCTGTCAAGGTCCCTTCCAGTTCCAGTATTCTATCTTTTGATGATCCCCATGGGGAGATCATTCCATAACCACTGCAATGCATTTTCCCTTCATTTTCAGCCAACTTTTTCCAAACACATCTACATCCCATTTCCCCTAATTACACCGTCACTAAACAGCACATCCTCCCCAGGTATTTACAACTTTATGATACCTGGAAACAATTACCTCGTCTAGTCATTCTTACTGTCAGGGCCAAGGGCGGAGTGTTCCTTAAAGGCCCAGTCCTTTTCAGTCTAGGAGGAGGCCAAGGTAATTTGTGTTCTACGTGTGCTGTCACAAGGCACATCTGTGGGATTACAGGGAAGGTATCCAGAGACAAATGAACTTCAGCAAAACCGGTAGGTAGGAAATGGGATCTACTGAAGGAAGTAGGAGGCTTCATATTTTCTGCCTTGCCCACTTCCATGTCTAAAAGACATGTCTAGTGTCAATATAGGCCATTTCCCATCAACTTGCCCATTATTGTTTCAGAGAAGGTGCTGGCTTGGCCTCTGATCTCAGTGCCATACCTCTTAGCCTTTCGTCTTCTTTTTCTCCATGGTTCTAACAGCAGCTGAGGGAAATTATAACTGCACCTGAGCAACCACTGCAACAGCAGATGGCATGTCAGTTTAACGTCTCATCTGACAGAGAGGTACAGAGAGGGCAAATCCAACACCAAACTCTTCTCTAGGTTTCAGATGACTGGCAGAATCATAGAGCTTAAGGCAAGAGGTGACCACTAGCTCACCTGTAACTGAAAAAAAAACATAAAAAAACAACCAATAGTCTAGCAGCACCCTAAAGACTAACAAAACATGTAGATGGTATCATGAGCTTTCGTGGGCACAACCCACTTCATCTAGACCAGTGTTTCTCAACCAGTGGTACGAGTATCCTCAGGGGTACTCAAGAGAAGTCTGGGGGGTACATCAACACAACTGAAATTTGGCGAAAACTGAATTTTTGTTTTAAGTTTTACAGCGCTTTATTATTTTTGTACTTTTTATGCCCAAAAATTTAATTGCCTGCCTGGCTACGATGAAGTTGTTTAAACAAATGTGTTGCAATGGTAGAAAAAAAAATGTGTGTGTCTGAAAACTGTAGATACTGGGGATATTTATAATTTTTTTTAAAAAGGGGGTACTTTTTTTTTAAAAAGGGGTGCTTTATTTTAAAAAGTTTGAGAAACACTGATCTAGACTATTTGTTGTTTTTTAAATTTTTTTTTTCAGTTACGGACTAACTCAGCTACGCCTCTGAAGCAGATAATCCTTGCAAGTTGTCTGCACCCACACCCTGCAGCTGAAGGTGAAAAAGCCCCAAGGTCATCCCCAATCTGATTTGTGGGAAAATACCTTCCCAGCACCACATATGGCAATCAGTTAGACACTGAGCATGTGAGCAAGAACCATCCAGCCAATCACCTGAGATAGAGAATGCTTGGTGCTAATTCAGAGCCCTGACTTACCTTGTCCAATGTCTCATCTCCAACTGTGGCCATCCCTGAAGCTTCAGAGGAAAGAGGATAAACACGTACAGGAATATACTTGGGGGCAAAATAATCCCTTCCTGACCCCTGCTGGTGGCCAGCTGAAACATGAGCTTTAGGAATGTAAGACATATTCTAGAAACTGTTGAACCCTTCCCCCTACCATCACATGCAAACCCATCATACAATTTCACTCAGAGCACTCTTAAAACTAATAAATAGTTTTGTCCTCGCAACTCCTATTGGGAGGTTGTTGCAGAATTTTACCCACCTGATGGTTAGAAACCATCTAATTTCCAGCCTGAATGTATTCATGGTCGGTTTATATCCATTTGTTCTTGTACCAAGATTGTCCTTTTGTTTAAGTAGTTCTTCACTCCCCCTGCTGTTTATCCCCCTAATGTATTTATAGAGGGCAATCATATCTCTTTTCAGCCTTCTTTTTGTGAGACTAAGCCAAGCTCTTCCTGTCTCCTACCATAAAACAGGCCCTCCACTTCCTGATCAGCTACTCTCTGTAACTGTTCCAGTTTAAATTAATCTTTCTTGAACATGGGTGACCACAACTGTACACAGTATTCCAATGAGATTTTACCAGTGCCTTGTCCAATGACATTAATACTTCCCCACTGGAAATGTCTTGCCCGATTCATCCAAGGACCATATTTACCTTTTTCACAGCTGCATCACAACTAGTGACTCATAGTCATTCTATGACTGACTACCATACCCAGGTTTCTCTCCTTCTGTATTGCTTGCAACTGGTGAACCCTGAGCTGGTAGCAGAAATTCTTATTATTAGACTCTAAAGTGCATGACTTTTTCACTTTGCATTATTGAATTTCATCCCATTTCTGTCACTCCAGTCTTCAAGGTCATCCAGATCTTCCTGGATAATATTCTGATCCTCCTCTGCATTGATGATGCCTCCCAACCTTGTACTAGCAGTAAATGTCACTAGCACAGTCCTACTTTTTGAGTCTGTCATAAATAAAAATATTGAATAAGATTCCTCAAGACTTGAGAAATTCCACTAGCAGCCTCTCTCCAGTCCAGTAATTCACCTTCCCTTATCTAAAAAATCCATTATTTTGTTGAAGGAGGAAATCATGTTATTGTGGCATCCTCTATCTTTGGTAAACCCATGCTGAATTACATCCCCATTACCATTTACCTCTACGAATGTAATTATGCTTTTCTTCACAAGTTATTCTAAAACCCTGCATGCTACTGAGGTCACACTAAAAGGTCTGTAACTATAACATATATTTCTCCTTTCTGAAATATAAGCATGATGTTAGCTATTTCTCCAGACATATGGTACTCCCCCCAAACAGATTCAGTAAAAATTTTTGCTCCTTGGACTAGCAATTTTATGTTCCAGTTCTTTCAATATTCTCAGATAAAAGTTATCCGGTACCCCTGATTATAAGCACAGTAGGCTCTTTAAGTTTTTTTCCACCTCAGCTGTGGAAATTTCCATTCCATTAGCCATACTGACTGCATGCACATGTTCCATATTATTGTTACTGAAAATTTAGGCAAACTATTCATTTAGTTTTTGGGCCGTGTCTACCTCAGCTTTAATCTCCTTTCCATCCACACTGCATAAATGGTCCAACTTCATCCTTTTCTATTCTCTTTTTATTTATATAACTAAAAACCCTCTTATTATTTATTTCAATTTCCTTGGCAGGAGCTTGTTCACCTTGACTTTTAGCTTTTCTCACTTTATTCACACATTTTCTAACCTCCACAATGTAGCTTTCTTTGCTGATCAATTCTTAGTAACTTTTTTTGAGGTGGTTGTTCATCCACATGGGTCTGAAGCTTTCCCTACTACTTTGTTCCTTTTTCTTGGTATGCAATTTTCGGATCATTTTTGTATAGCTGATTGAAAAAATTCCAAGCCACCTCTGCCTTGAAGTCCTTCAGTTTTTCAAGACACATGCTTTATTGCATCAGCTAGCCAGCTAAATCCTGATCACTGAGCACCTCGGAAAAAGTATTTCATGGTGGTAGTGTCGATTCACTTGTAGCTGATTAACTTAGTCCAGCTAGTTTAACTGGATCCATTCAGGTTATCTAGACAGAGCCATGTTCATATTACTATATGATGCTGAGTCTGGCTAATGAATGGCTATAACTTCCTGTCACAGTCATGCCTATAACTTCCTGTACACTGGGCTAAGGAGAGAGAGAGAGAAGAGAAAGACTGAGAACAGTCTGGTTGATTTTCTTTTCATTAGATACAAATCTTCCTTGAGGGAGTGAGAGCAAAGACTTTCATGGTTCAAGCTGCGGTTTCAGCAGCTGATAGCACTCAGCATCCCAGAGTCAGGTGTGCAGTTCTCAAGAGACCACACAGCGCTGCTGAGGTGATGAAGAGACAAGGGAGAGAGCTGAGATCAAGGTATTCATCTATGAAGAAAGGCGCCTCCAACTGAGGTGCAGCCTGCATGGTGAGCTTGTGGCTAAATTGTTCACTCCACCCAGTCTACCCTGTGAAGGCGGCAAACTCAGCCTCGTATTGTTAGGTATGCACCTGCTTGGTTTTTGTGTCTGAAGAATAAGATACTTTTCAAACCAACAGTTCTTTTGTGTAGTGAAACTCAGACAACAAAATGGGATGGATACAAAAAGCCAACATCAGCCAAAATCTAAGGGTTAGATATGTCCTGCCAAAAGAGCCCCAGGAAGACCAGTTGTGTCCAGGAAGGATGCATATGTGGAACAGTGGGACACCACTACCACAGCATCATAGAAGCTGGGGGAAATGCTGTGGCCCTATCTCATCCATCCCCGGGTGCCTGGTTATCACAGTTTCAGGGTAACTGCACCCGTTTCTGTCCACCCCATTGTGGTACACCCCAGGAGGGCTCACTCCAGTCTCCGTTTTCCTGAGGTTACTTCTCTCTGGGCAAGGACCCTTGTCCAACTTCCTTTTGGTCAGGGGATTTAAGACTGCAACAGCTCCCTGTCTTACACTGTGATATTCCCTGAAAGCCTAATGGTCCATGCTTTGTTTTCTCTCCAGCCTGCATCATGTCTGGGAGAGCAAAGGAACTGGAAATGCCTTGCTCCACTTCCCCCCTGCTGCTGCTGGTTAGTCTGCTGCCAGTGCCAGCCCCTCAGTGGGACGAGGCAGGCTGGGGATGGAGCAAGAACAGGGAAGAGATGGAAAGAGGGCAGAGCAAGGGCAGGGAGGGGGAAGATCCAGTGGGTCGCATGTGGCCCTCAGGCTTCAGGCTGACCATCACTGAAACAGACACTTTAGCAGGCGTTCTGGGGACAGAGTGTGGGCGGGGCCCTGCTGGTGGTTTATGAAGGCAAAGTCCTCCCCTGCCTAAGCCAACGGACGCCCACGAAAGCCACTCATGTGATGCATTGCTTATCTATTTCTTTTGTCTACCACTCTCAACAGATTTTGATAATTTGGAGATGGTTGGGAGAAGAAGCACAAGAATCATGAAAGGATTAGAAAACCTGTCATATAGTGATAGACTCATCGGCTGTGTCTAGACTGGCCAGTTTTTGCGCAAAAGCGGCCGCTTTTGCGCAAAAACTTGCCAGCTGTCTACACTGGCCGCTTGAATTTGCGCAAGAGCACTGATGTTCTAATGTAAGAAATCAGTGCTTCTTGCGCAAATACTTTGACGCTCCCGTTCAGGCAAAAGTCCTTTTGCGCAAAACCTTTTGCGCAAAAGGGCCAGTGTAGACAGCTCAGTTTTGTTTTGCACAAAAAAGCCCCGATGGCTAAAATGGCGATTGGGGCTTTCTTGCGCAAAAGCGCGTCTAGATTGACCACGGACGCTTTTGCGCAAAAGCATCCGTGCCAATCTAGACGCTCTCTTGCACAAATACTTTTAACGGAAAACTTTTCCGTTAAAAGCATTTGCGCAAATTCATGCCAGTCTAGACGCAGCCATCAAGCTCAATCTATGTAGTTTAACAAAAAGAAGGTTAAGGGATGACTTAATCACAGACTGTAAGTACCTGGCAATTCACTTATAGTGAACAAATATCTCTTAATGGGGTCTTCAGTCTAGCTGAGAAAGATATGACACAATCCAATGGCTGGAAATTGAAGTTAAACAAATTCAGGCTAGAAAAAGAGTGAACATTTGTAACTATGGGGTAATTAACCAATGGAACAATTTATCAAAGATTGTGGTGAATTCTCTATCACTGACAATTGTTAAATCAAAACTGGATTTTTAGTCAAAGCCCTGCAGCATTTCAAAAGGGATTATTTTGGGGAGTTCTCTGCCTTTTGTTATGCAGGTCAGACTAGATAATCACAATGATACTGTCAGATCTTGCACTCTGCAAATTTATTAACCAATTCTCTGACATTACAGGGGCCTCTGGACCATGTTTGTCATAGTAAACATCTTAGTCTCCTATTAACTTTAATATTTCTGTCTAATTTTGGTTGTTGTGTTTAGTATACAGGTGGCTGCATGGTGGTGGTGGAGGTTAGACTAAATGATCTGGTGGTTGTTCTGCCCTTAAATTCTGTCAACTAAAACCTTGAATTAGACCTCATATGAGTTGGGAAGTATGAGAACAAAGTACGGTGGAGATGGGCTGCTCTGTCCTGAGCCTCTTGTAGTTCTGTTAAGCATACCTAGGCTGCTGCATAGCCTGGAGGTCTGGAACACACAGGTCATCTTTGTTGTAGGTAAAGCCAAGAGGAATAGGGGCAGCCTTCTCCCCACATGTGGATAGAAAAGTCATTTTCCATACCTGTGACTCTTTGGGTCTCCACAGCAAGGAGGGATTGGTGAAGCACTGGGGCTGCAGACTGTCTTAATGGTTTTAAGATTAGGACAGATCACTGCAAATCAGAGTGATGTTATGAACATGCTGAACTCTTCAAAGTCCTTTCTATCTATAAAGCTATCTAGCTATTGTACATCACTGCCCAGCACACCATGTCTTCCACATAAAATCATTAACAATAGCAAAATCTCTAATAGATGTCATGAAGTCTCTGGCACGTCTCCCTTTTCGGGTTGAAACTCTGCTTGTGATAGGATTTGTATTTTGGATATTTACATTATTTTATTAATTTACCCCTTTGGGTGACTTGTTTTCAAGCTACTATTCGGTATGGGTCAGGTGGTCAGTAGGTACATTGTTTGGTCGATTGATCAGACCTTTTGAAAGAGGGGGTGTCAGTACCATTCTTATAGCAAGACTTCCTTTTTAAAGAAGACCTTGCAGCATTTCCTAAAGCTGATAAGGCTCTGGATTCACCTGATCTCCTCTGAAAAAGCAGTGTGGACATTTCCTTTTTGTGCAAAACCCCCCTTTTTGTGCAAGATCCTTTTGCCTCTCCTGGAGACACATAAGGATCTTGCGCAAAAAGGGGTTTTTGTGCAGAAAGGAAACGTTCACACTGCTTGTTTTTGTGCAAAAACCCCTTGCACAAAAACAGCTCAAATAGATTATGCAAATGACTGACAAAATGCTAATCAGTGCTTCATTTGCATACTCTCTGCCGGCAAAAGCCGGCTGTGTAGACATAGCCTACTGTGATGTGTGATGGCTTCTAGTGCAGATCCAATCAACAGCTGAAGCGAATGTTGTTTTTTGTGTGAATAAATAAAGCCCACTGATAAAAAATATCATCTGTTTATGTTGAATTAAGCCAGACCCTTTCACAGAATGGGACTGGAATTAGCGGTGCTGCAGCGCTCCCTGGCTTGATATGGTTTCCTTCATATTCAGGGTTTACAGTTTGCTTCAATGGCTCTTAGCACCCCCACTGTACAAACTGTTCCGGCACCTCTGGTGGAAAATGTAATTTTCTATCATGGTCAGACATGCTCTTTCTTTTTCCTTTCAAGACCTTTGCACCTCTCCAGGGAAAGCACAAGGCACTAGGAAGCTGAGGAAGCAAACCTATTCATCTACTGTAGGCAAGGAGAAGCAGAGTTCAAGATGAACTGATAGGAGGGGTTCTAGATTAAATGAATCAGCAAAGAGAATCCCAGAAGGACTAAATGTAATATCAAAAGGAAAAGAATGCATGAAGGGTGCAAAGGGACACAGAAGCTGAACAGTGTGAAGAGAGATTGGTAGACAGATTAGTGCAGCAGGTTGAGGGAGGAAGAGAGAGCACAGCAAAATAAGCTGTTAGAGTATTTACTTGTGTTCATTGCTATCAGATTGCAGACTCCACTTCCACCCTGCGTTTGTGCCCAGGCCCATGCCCTGAGGCCTCTCCAGGATATCATGTGGCTGAATCATGCCACAGGCGGTGAAGTAGGTATGTGGAAAGGGAAAATGTGCCATGAGCATGCATCCACTTCAGTCCAGTTGTGGCCCGCATGTCTAAAATGTACCAGAAAACCCAAGAAGAGCAGGGGTGTAGTTGCTGACAATGGGTGAGGGGTTTCGGGCACCTTGGACTTTGACTGGTGACTGACAGCACTTGCCTCCAGCAAGAAGGAGTCTTTATTGTGATAGTTGGGGATCAGCTCTCTAACACCACTAGCCTTTCAGCCACTCATATGCTCTCCTCTGGGCAGTGCCAGCTCTAGCAATAGATGCACCCCAATTTCTGAGTCCCTGTGAATTATTCCCCAGTGATCTCCAACCCCTGACACAGAAATTCCAGATTCTCTACACCCAAATGTGCAGTGCACTCCAGTTTAACCTTAACCTGTCACACCTGTAAACCACAAGGGGTTGGTATACAGAAACTTCAGCCTAGTCATATGATAGCAAGATAGCAAACCCACCATTAAACATCCCATTTACCTTTTATTAATGATAACAAAAAAAGGAACACAGTTAAAACACTTACAATGTAAAGTATTAAATAAAGCTTTCATTTTAACATCATTTCATTTTAACATCATTTGTTCCTTTTGCCTTTGGTTTGAAAGTTTTTAGAAGGAAACCTCCCTTGTCTGACAGTCTCTTAGACCAGGCCTGGGTAAAACATCCTCTGCAGATTGTATCCAGCCCACAGATATAGCAGGGAACCTCAGGCAGACTCCCTGCTTGCTCTGCCCCTGCATACCTCTCAGGAAAGCAGCTGCTCAGCCATTTGTTTTCCACAAACTGTAAGCAGAGGAGAAGGGGGAGTGGTGCTTCATGAGCTACTCCCGCCCCCAGCAAAATCCCATTGGCCAGCTTATGGCCAATGGGAGCTGCCTGTTTCAAGAACAGGCAGTGCTCAAAGCACCACCCCTCCCTCCCCTCAGGCTCTTATTCACAGAGCACATGGCCCTGCAACCTGTGCAAGGGCGGGGCAGGTTCCTGACTGAGAAATGTGCTGGGCTGCTGGCTGGGAGTCTCACAGGTAAGTCTCCTGGACAGAGCCTGCCTCTGGCACCCCTCTTCTCCCTCCCCCCAGCCTTCTGCCTCCTCCCACTCCTACTCCACTACCCCACATACCCAAACCCTCTGCCCCCCTCCTGAGCCCATACCGCCTCCCAGACCCTGCACCCCAATTCCCTGCCCCAGGTCACAATCCCCTCCTGCTCTAGGTCACAACCCAAACCCCTGCACCCCAATCCTGTGCCCCAGGTTGCAACTGCTTCCTTCACCCAAACTCCCTCCCAGATCTTACAGGCCCTCTGTACCCAAATCCCTTCTGCACCCAACCTCCATCCCAGACCCTGCACCTCCTCCATTGATATCATGAAAGAGTGCAGCCCTTGACCACTTTCCAAAATCATGGAGTACCCCTCCCATCAAAAATTATTGCCCACCCCATCTTAGACAGTATTAAGATGGTACTACCTGTCCTTTTAGAGAAGAGAAGAAGTTAGTTGAGATGGACTGGAGCTGTCACTGCTGCTGTTCAGCTCCAATCCTGTTTCATCCAATGTGGTGTTTGGCATTCAGAGGCAGCAGGGTCACTCTCTGGCCAAGTCTACTCAGGACATTTCTCAGGATCATGATAAATAAGGCCTGGGGCCCCCAGAGATGGTTAGCGTTGGAGCCATGATGGTGAAGCTCTCCCCTATATCCAATTATTGAACCCCAAGTATCTTTCTTTAAGGACTTACAAAGGGAATGGTGGGTAGAATATTTTGCCCACCAATTAGGCCTAGTTTCTGACACTCCAATTTTGTTCCATTAATTTTGAATTCCACACTTCTCTTGTTTGCCCAGCATGATTTCACACAGTCATGGAGTTATATCAGTAGACCTTTTTGTTTGGACTACTTCACTTTATCTTTCATCAGCATTTGCTATTATAAGTTATTATAACATCTTATGACCTTTTACATACTTTTTACAGTTGAGCTCACAATTAGAATAAATTTGTAGGCCAATATATCACAACACCTCTCTGGCTTGAATGGGTTATCAATGAAACACAATCAGCAGAAATAATGTCCCATCTAGTTATGAAAATAAAGTCCTGACCTCCTGAACACGTTGGCATCATGCACCCTGCTAGTGCATCCCATGAATCTGTCCCTATTGTTAACCAGGAATACATAACAATGGAATAGTACCCTTTGTAATTTATGTGCTTAATGGCCACAATGTAGTTTGAAAAGCCTACTGTCTCAAAGCCAGCAATTATTTCAAGAACATTTATAATGTCCACCACTTTTGGGTATTGGCTTATTGACCCACAAATCTCTGCCACAACAAACCCTAGAGTTGATTTGCCAACTCCAAACTGATTAGTCATGGACCTGTAGCAGTCTGGAGTAGCCACCTGTCAGAAGGCTGTAACATCCTGTTTCTAGACTGGCACCATGTTTCAGCCTCTCTCATGTAGGTGTCTGCTGGGCTCAGCTGGATGTGTTGGCAGCACTGGTGAAAGTAAGTGGGTATGCGCTAATGCACAGCTCCAGCAAGAGCTGGCTGAGCTGTGGGGAAAGCCAGCATGGAGCTATTTAAAGAGTTGGCAAGGACCCAGGTTGCAATTAGACAGTACCTGTAAGAAATTTTAAGTTACTTTCACTGCTGGTTGGCAGGCAAAAATCATCCAAAATCCTTCCAATAAACTCTCATGAAAGGGACAGACAAGTTCTCCCACAGTTCATTATGCAACAAGTTTTACAGCAGGTTCAGCTGGCAAGGACACTAAGAACCCTGGAATCTGTTGGGATATGCCCACACAAACTGCATAGTGGGCATATGAGGGTCTGCATAATGCAGTAGGGATTTGACAGCCTAGTTGTGAGGCCCCAGTGTAGTATATACCTCGATAGTATTTATCACCATACAAATTTTGATAGGGATATTGGAAGGGTCATAAACCTGTTTCTGGTTGTGTTCAAGTGTGGTGCTGTCTGCCATTTTGAAAAAGTTTTAATTGGTTTTTCTGTGTTTGGCCAGGGGAATGTTGTATGTTTATGTTTCAACACACTTGGTTGCTTTTGTAAGCGAGTCCTTAAAGGAAAGGAGTTTTTAAAAGAAAGATTTGATTAGGTTTAGAGGTGAAAAGGAGGGGAATGTATAAAAAGCAACAAGAAAGAGAGAAGGTTTTTTTGGAAAGATTAGCAAGCATCTGGTAAAAAGCTTAGTTTTCTTGGTCTTAAGTAGGACTTGAGGCCCAAGTATCAACCCTACGTTCCATCACAGAAGATGAAGACTTCCTTGATAGAAGGCACCATTTAACACTGCAGGCGCAGTAGGCTGAAGAACCAGTGAGGGTAGTACAGAACAAGGAAGAAAACTGGCAGCATGTAACCTCCAGGAGAAGGAAACCAACTCAAGTATCCCCAATTCCAGTAGAGGTAAGTAACTGCTTTTAGGCTCTCTTCACAGTGGAGAATGCTTTGGTAGAGACCTCTCAGGGAAGAGATCAGAAGAAGAACCCATTGACTACGCATGGGGTACGTAGACCTAGAGATGAGGGTTCCATGACCACCACCCCCAGAGAAGAAGATGGGTGGTGCTGTTCGAGGACTCCCTTCTAAGAAGGAGAGTCATCCATATACTGTCCAGACCGGGAATCTCAAGAAGTGTGCTGCTTACCAGGAGCTAGAATTCAGTCTTCCAAAACTGATCAAACCTTCAGATCACTACCCCTTCCTGCTTCTCCATGTAGGAACTAAAGATACGGCCAAGAATGACCTTGAGCAGGTCACTGCAGATTATGTAGCACTGGAAAGAAGGATCAAGGAATTTGAAGCACAAGTGGTGTTCTCATCCATCCTCCCTGTTGAAAAAAAAGGTCCAGGTAGGGATCGTTGAATCATGGAAGTAAACGTGAGGTTGCGCAGGTAGTGTCAGAGAGAGGGCTTTGGTTGATTTGACCATGGGATTCTGTTCCGGGCATAAAGATTGCTAGAAATAAATGGGATCCACCTAACCAAGAGAGGAAAGAGCATCTTCACAGGCAGGCTCGCAAACCTAGTGAGGCGAACTTTAAACTAGGTTTATTGGGGGACAGTGACCTAAGCCTTCAGGTAAGTGGGGAAGTAGGATACTGAGAAGAAACAAAAGGAAGAAGGAGAAACAAAGGAGGACCCCTGATTCACGTGGAGAAGATAGGGCAATCCTCTAGTTATCTAAGGTGTTTGTACACAAATGCAAGAAGTCTGGGAAACAAAAAGGAAAAATTAGAAGCCCTGGCACAGTCAAAGAACTATGATTTGTTTGGAATAACAGAGATTTGATAGAATGACTCACATGACTGGAGCATTATCATGGAAGGGTATAAACTGATCGGAAGAACAGACAGGGGAGAAAAGGAGGAGGAGTTGCACTGGATGTAAAAGAGCAGTATGATTACTCAGAGCTCCAGTATATAGAGGGAGAAAAGCCTGTTGAGAGTCTTTGGGATAAGTTTAGAGATGGGAGCAACAGAGGTGATGTGGTAGTTGGTGTCCACTATAGACCACCAGATCAGGTGGATGAGGTAGATGAGGCTTTCTTCAGACAGCTAAGAGAAACTTCCAGATCACTGGCCCTGGTTCTCATGGGGGACTTTAATCACCCTGACATCTGTTGGGAGACCAATACAACAGGACACAGACAATCCAAGAAGTTTTTGGAGAATGTTGGGGATAACTTCCTGGTACAAGTGCTGAAGGAATCTTCCACAGCCTGTGTGGTAGGCAACCAGATTGGCTGACCAGGGAAATCCTTGGCGAGCCTAAACACAAAAAGGAAGCTTATATGAATTGGAAATGGACTGATGACTAGGGAGGAGTATAAATATATTGCTCAAGAATGCAGGGGAGTAATCAGGAAGACAAAAGCACAATTGGAATTGCAGCTAGCAAGGGATGTGAAGGGTACCAAGAAAGGTTTCTACAGGCATGTGAGCAACAAGAGGGTGATGGGAGGGGCTCTTACTGGATGAGGGAAGTAAACTAGTGACAGATGATGTGGGAAAAGCTGAAGTACTCAATGCTTTTGTTGCCTCTGTCTTCACAGACAAGGTCAGCTCTCAGACTACTGCACTAGGCAACGCAGTAGGGGAAGGAGGTGGGCAGCCCTCGGTAGAAAAAGAACAGGTTAAGAACTATTCAGGAAAGCTAGACATTCACAGATCCATGGATCCAGATTTAATGCATCCAAGAGTACTGAGGGGGCTGGCAAATGTCACTGCCTTTGGCCATTATCTTTGAAAACTCGTGGAGATCAGGAGAGATCCCCCCCTGGATAATTGGAAAAAGGCCCATCTTTAAAAAAAGGGAAGAAGGACAATCCAGGGAACTACAGACCAGTCAGCCTCCCCTCAGTCCCTGGAAAAATCATGGAGGGGCTCCCCAAGGAATCCATTTTGAAGTACTTGGAAGAGGGGAAAATGACCAGGAATAGTCAACATGGATTCACCAAGGGCATCATACCTGACCAACCTGATTAGCTTCTGTGAAGAGGTAACTGGCTCTGTGGACATGGGAAAGTCAATACTTTGACTTTAGCAAAGCTTTTGATACGGTCTCCCACAATATTCTTGCCAGCAAGTTAAGGAAATATGTATTGGATAAAGGGACTATAAGGTGGATAGACAGCTGGCTAGATTGTCGGGCCCAACGGGTAGTGATTAATGGCTCGATGTCTGGTTGGTGGCCCCCAGGATCAGTTCTAGGGCCGGTTTTGTTCAACATCTTTATTAATGACCTGGATGAGGGGATGGATTGTACCCTCAGCAAGTTTGTGGATGACACTAAGCTAGGGGGAGAGATAGATATGTTGGAGGGCAAGGATAGGGTCCGGAGTGACCTAAACAAATGAGAGGATTGGGCCGAAAAAAAATCTGATGATGTTCAACAAGGACAAGTGCAGTGTCCTGCACTTGGGACGGAAGAATCCCAAGCACTGTTACAGGCTGGAGACCTACTGGCTAAGTAGCAGTTCTGCAGAAAAGGACCTGGGGATTACAGTGGATGAGAAGCTGGATATGAGCTAACAGTGTGCCCTTGTAGCCAGGAAGGCTAATGGCACATTAGGGTGCATTAGGCAGAGCATTGCCAGCAGATCTAGATAAGTTATTATTCCTTTTTTTTCTACACTGGTGAGGCCACATCTGGAGTATTGTGTACAGTTCTGGGCCCCCCCACTACAAAAGGGATATGGACACATTGGAGAGGGTCCAGCGGAAGGCAACCAAATGATTAGGGGGCTGGAGCACATGACCTACAAGAAAAGGCTGAGGGATTTTGGCTTGTTTAGTCTGCAGAAGTGAGGGGAGATTTGATAACAGCCTTCAACTTACAAAGAGGATGGAGAGAGGCTGGATATTAGGAAAAACTATTTCACTAGGAGGGTGGGGAAGCACTGGAATGGGTTACTTAGGGAGGCAGTGGAATCTCCATCCCTAGAGGTTTTTCAATACTGTCTTGACAAAGCCCTGACTGGGATGATTTAGTTGGGGTTGATCCTCAGGGGCGGCAGGTTTGTATAATTTTTGGTGGGGCCCCTTTAGCCATGCTCCCTGACCCTGATTAGCCTGGTCTCTGGAGGTAACACACTCGGGGCAAGATGGACACATGATCAGAAGTAAAAGGTGTCATGTGACCCCTCTATAAGGACTTTTCCCACCATCCTCCTACCAACAGGCCCTCACCAAACCCCCCTCATGCAACTGTCGTGCAATTGCATTAACCCAATGAGTGTGACTAACTCGGGGGCAGAGAGGTTGGGGGAAGTGTTCTCTCTAAGGCTATGTCTACACTCGTGGCTTCTTGAGCAAGTACAGCCATTCTTGCACAAGAACCAGCAGAGCATCCACACTGCCCACCTGCTCTTGCACAAGGAAATTTACAGTACGGCGTGGTAAGAGAGGGCGTCTTGTGCAAGAGTTATGCTCTTTTCTAACAGGTGTAAGCTCTCTTGCGCAAGAGGGCAGTGGGGACACTCAGCAGGGATTTCGTGAGCAAGAAAACCCCTATGGCTAAAATAGCCATCAGAGCTTTCTTGCGCAAGAGAGTGTCCACACTGCCATGGATGCTCTTGCGCAAAAGCACAGCTCATACATGGCAGTGTGGACGTGTTCTTGCACAAGACTTGCACAAGAACCCTTGCGCAAGATGTTCTTGCGCAAGAAGCCTCCAGTGTAGATATAGCCTAAGAGTTTCCTCCCATGAGCAGAATGGATTTTGTGTTGTGCACCAGTACTGAGTTCATGTGGCTTGTTTGGATGTGCCACTGTGGCACCCAAGTTATTAATAAATATCTTAAAAACCTCTACCTTTTCCCTCTGCTGCCATGTCTCCTCCCCTTGCTCCATCAGCTCCCCCCCAACTCCTCACCCTCCTCTGCTGTCCTGACTCCTGCCCTTCTCACTGCCCTCAGCCCTCCTGCAACCTGCCCCCCTCCACCAGCCCTTCTCTCCCCCCTGTGCCCACTTCTCCAGTAGCCCCACTCTGATCATGTGAGCTACCCCTCCTCATCCCCTCTCCTAACACCTCCCTCTACAAACCTGCCCTGCCTCTCTCCTCTGGTGCTGGTCCCTCCCCTGCAGGTGTCTGCCCTTCTGCTTCACCCCCAGAATCCCCTGGCACTTGCACCTTCCTTTAGCCCTGCACCCTCCTGGTGCCTCCCCCTTCCCTTACTGCCCCCGCCCCCCTTGCCCTCTTTTTCCCTGATGCCCACCCCCTCACTCTCTGCCCCCATTCCCCTCATGCCCCTCTGTGCCCTCACACATGACTTGCTCCATCCCCATCTTTCTCATGCCCACCCCTTCTTTCAAGCCTTCTCCCAGCACCTCCCCATCCCCCTCTAACCCCCAATGCCCTTACCCTCAACTCTCCCAGCATCACCCTGTCCCCCCTCCCACTGACACCTCCCCTCCTGCCCTTTTCCTCATTGTCTGCACTTGGCCCCTTGGCATTTGTCTCTCCTCCACACTGTCCCTTGGTGCCTTCCCCTTTCTTCTCCTGCCCTGCCCCCCTCCCCCTCCGCACAAGCCCCTTCCTCTCCCACCTTTTCCCCCTAGATTTCCCCCTTCCCTTCTGCCCTCCACTTTGCAGGGCCGGAGTCTGCACTCAGGCCCAGAAGTCCCCGCAGCCTGGACTCATGATGAGGCTGTCACTTCTAAATTCACTGCCTTCCAAGTAAACAATGGCAGTCGGTTCCTGCAGGCTCAGCCACAACTGCACAGGATGAGATTCACCCCATCCAATTAGCCAGGCTGAGAACTTTGTGTGGTGATGCCACCTGCACAGCCTGAATTTGGGGTCCCTGCTTCGAAAAGTATGAACTTCTACTAGCAAAGGGACCAGCTTCATTAGCTGAGGCCAGGAGTTTTTAATCTGTGGCCTGTGGACCCCTGGAGGCCCTCAGATTATGCCTAAAATTGCTGAAGGGGTTCACACAGCCACTTGAAATCTTTTAAGGGCCAATGAGTGAAAAAAAGATAGAAACCCACTGGCCTAAGCACCATGGCAGAGTCACAGATGTCTGCACATGAATTAGCCACTAGTTCCCCCCAGTTAGTGCTGGTGACTGACACACTGTCCTATGCAGGGACCCCCGAGATTAATTTGACCCCACACTGCTAAGTCCTCATTGAATCTGCTCACTCGATTTTTCCCCATTGACACAGCCCTGTGGCAGAGGCACCTACAGATCAATTAGACACAGCATTACAAATGTTTATCCATTTTATTTAACCCAGTCCTGCTTTAAATGGCCCTTGGTCTTGGGCTAGGGACCATGGTAAGGAGAAGTGGCCATGTGGCCTTCTCTGTGGCTTTTCTTATTTTAAATATTGTGGGCCACATGCTGATCTCAGTTCCACTGGTGTAAATCAGGGGTAACTTCCTGGACCTCAGACACTGATGTCAATGCTCATCTATTGTTCTGTATTTCTCTCTTTTCCATAGAAAGTGATTAGCCAAAAGCAGTGTGGCCTAGTGGAAAGAGCCCCACTTGGGTGTCAAGATACCAAGGCTTCAGTTCTGCCTCTGCTACTTGGGTGTATCTTTTCAGCTCTCTGTACAGTGGAAATGTACATCCCTCCTCTGTAAAGTGCTCTGAGCTTTATCTGTGTTATTTATCCTTACAACAAGCCCCTTCCTCTCTCACTCCTTCCCCTATTTTCCCCTTCCCCCTCCCCCTCCTCCTCCTTCGCACAAGCCCCTTCGTCTCTCACCCCTTCCCCTATTTTCCCGCTCCCCCTCTCCCTCTCCCTCTCCCTTCCTTACCTTCTGCCTTCCACGTTGTGGGGCTGGAGTCTGCGCTCGGGCCCCAGAAGTCCCCACAGCCCGAGCTCTGGACCTGGAGCTGGGCCACGCGGTGCAACGCCGCGCTGGGGAGTTTTAAAGTCCCAGGCCGTGACGTCACGTCATGCCTGGGCATCTCCCCACTTGGCTTACCTGTTGCGGGGCATGCAGCAGCCAGCAGCACATCCTTCCAGCAGGCGGCAGAGACGCTCCGGGGCGGATGATCTGGAGCCGGCGGCAGGACGCGTGGGGGTGGGCTGGCAGGTGGGGGTTGGGACCCGCTCCAGGCAGGGCCGGGGGAGAGACCCAGCTCCAAATATTGCTGGAGCAGGGCCCCCAGCTCTGAATATTGCTGGAGCACAGGCATCACGAGCCCATATAACTCGCCGCCCATGTTGATCCTGCTATGGGCAGGGGGTTGGACTCGATGACCTCCTGAGGTCTCTTGCAATCTTAGGATTCTATGATTCTTGCATACATTCAAAATCATAAAACACATAGTACTTCCCCTCTTCTGGAGACCAAATATTACACATATGACACTCGTGACCAGTTGCTGTCTGTCTTTCGATTGCACTTGGACACCTTTTGTTTTTAGACCTGTGATTTTTCTCAGTGTAGAAGCCACACTTATCACAAAGATTTCTGGTTTTGCAATCAGCTTCACCATCTTCCGCCTGAATGCTGTGCCTTTCTAAACAAGCTTCAGACCTGAAAAACAACTTGCAGCTGAGGCATCTTTTTTTTTTTTTCCCATGGGGCACTTCAAGGCACCTGGTGCTGTTACACATATGGCAGTGGTTTTTACAGGCGTGCTGATGTTTGTGGCTGTACAGTGTGACAATTACAATGCTCCTTTAAAGGCTTTAATATCTAGGATATCATAATAATATTTGTCACATAACAGATAATGTTTGTCACGTAACAGAACAAAAATTTTTTGGGGGTGATGTGTCCCATCAGTTGTAAAAAATGCTCCAATTCCCATTTTCATGATACATCATTGTAATAGTCACACCTAAGCGCTCTTCAGAAGAGCTTGAGGCTGTAAAACTAATCATTTTTTGGTCTGAAAAGCCCAGCTCCTGGGGGAGTCAGGGGTCCCCCTCTAATAGTTGGACATCTGTGAGTTTTTCACGTGATGAAAGACAGTACGCTACCAGCAAAACACAGGTTATTAAATTGATTACGTGTGGTTTGTTTGTTTGTTTTAATGATTCTACTGTATGTGATAGTCTTTACTGGTCTAATAACACCTCCTTCTGTCCCCGATCACATGATCTCTGAGTTATTCTGCAACATCACAGTGATGCTATTTAAAAAAATCCACAGTGTTTACATTTTCCCAAGGCCTCCATAGAGAAAGGAAGTGGTGATTCAGCCTCAGCGCATCTAAATTCAGCTGTACAAAATCTTCAGGCCCCCACCTGCTCTTTAATGGCATCTAGCAAAGTTTGAATAGCAGTGTCAACAGCCACCTCTGTGAACCCTGTTATTCTGCCCAAATTAGCAAAAAAAAAATTCTTGAAAATACTCATAAGCACTTCAGAGTCGTATGCAGGATCTCACACATTCTAAATACATCTGACAAGGTATATAAGGAGTGCGAGAATCTGCATCTTCAGAAGCAGGGATCGGGGTCTATGTCCATTTCCCTTTCTGGTTAGGGGGATATTTCCTTAAAAGATCTCTGACTTTTTAAAGTATCTTTGCCAAAAGCCTCCTCAGTCTTTTAGACCTCTCCCACTCTCCCTGCCCGCAACTCTTCTTTGCATTTTCAGTTTTCGTATTTAGTCACAGTTGCCCGTCACCACTTTCTCCAGTTTTACAATCCTCGCCCACATGTCTGTTATCTTTGGTCTAAAGTCCCTTGTTCTTCTGGAGAGTGGTGCTTTGAAAACACCTCAAGAAGTAGTGTTGAAAACCTAGAAGACAGGCAAGCATTATACAGCTTCTTACAAACAACAGTTGATGCAACATCGTTGGCGGGGGGGTGTTATTTACAGCAACTGCTCTGGGCTGATCAGAAGCAGGGGGGCTGGACCTTTGGCACTGCTCGTGACTCTGGTGCTGGTGTGTTTGCCCTTTGTACAGCTGAGTTCTTACATGCAGTGGTGGGCCCGGCCCTTTTGCGGCACTTACCCACCCCCTTAGCTGCTCCAGAGTCGTTTGCTCTTTTAACAGCTGCTCACTGTGTATAATAAAGGCTCTGGACACAGGGGACCATGAGGGGCACATGTGTCCAAACACCATTGGCACCATCGGTGGACCAGAGCCTCTGCTCAGCCTGGGGGGTAATGTGTGTGTGGGGGGGGGAGGGAAGGCTGGCACTGGCATCAGGAGTCTGGCACCCCATCCTCACCAGCAGCCCCAGCTCACTCTGCTTCTCCATCCATAACATTGGGGGAGGGGGGCAGGGCTGCCCCAGCATTGGGGGAAGTGGAGCCATGTGGCCGGGGGAGTAGAGTGATCTGGCTCCACTTGCCTCACTGCTGCAGGTGAATGTGCGGGCGGGGACCCAGATCCCCAGCTTGACTTGTCCCCCCAGGCCACATTGCTCAGTAAAGAGGGAAGAAGTAGGGCGGGGTGGAGCAAGGGCAGAGGCAGAGCTGGAATTGGGGAGAGGCAGGGCCTGGGGCGGAGGGGGGTGGGGAGGTGCCTGGGGCAAGGGTGGGAAGACACTTTGGGAAAGGTCATGTGGCCAGTGCCCTCCTGCGCCCCCCCTTCCCCCTGTCCCTCTTCACCAGTTGCCCCAGCTCTAGATGTTCTGAGCTGGTCAGAATCAGGGGAAATGGCCTCTTTATTCCCACACTTGGAAACTGCAGCTGCTTTAGAGGAAGTTTTTTTAGTCCTTTTCAAAGGCCTCTCCAATCTTTCTTCTTGTAAAATAATGCTTGGTAAAGCTGCCAATACACATGACCCTGTGTGCTTCTCTTACTAACAGCAACACATGCATATCCCCATATATTTCAAAATCTTTTCCACATAATCAGTTCCATGGCACTGAAACACTTTTTTTATAGTGATGGTGCTGAAAAACAGGGTGTTCAAATGCAATGTTTTTAAAGCGCTATTCCCACTTATGCCTCCTGGGTGCACTACAATGGCAAAATTCTCAACCAGGGCCAGCAAAACTTTTATTTCACAGTAAAACCAATGGGGCTTCTTTTTTATTAACACTAACAATTTCAGTCCCTAAAAACATGTCAACGCAAAAAAACCGTGTGTAGCCGCGGGCAGTTAGTTCGGACTAAGGGGATTTAAAAATGGCGCCCGCCCGGGAACATACAAATGAAACCCGGGATATTTAAATCCCAGGCTCCATTTGCAAGTTCAAATGCCTACATTAGCCTCCCTAGTTAGAACTAGGGGGCTAGTGTAGACATACCCTAAGAGAACCAAAAGAGTGCCACTGTGGCTTAACAACCAAGTAAAAGAAGCAGTGAGCAATAAAAAGACATCTTTTAAAAAGTGTAAGTCAAATCCTAGTGAAGAAAATAAAAAGGAGCATAAACTTTGCCAAATTAAGTGTAACAATATAATAAGAAAAGCCAAAAAGGAGTTTGAAGAGCAGCTAGCCAAAACTCAAAAAGTAATTGCAAAATGTTTTTTAAGTACATCAGAAGCAGGATGCCAGCTAAACAACCAATGGGGCCCTTGAACGATTGAGATATTAAAGGGGCACTCAAAGATGATAAAGTCATTGCGGAGAAGCTAAATGAATTATTTGCTTCTGTCTTCATGGCTGAGGATATTGGGGAGATTCCCAAACCTGAGCCATTCTTTTTAGGTGACAAATCTGAGGAATTGTCCCAGATTGAGGTGTCATTAGAGGAGGTTGTGGAACAAATTGATAAACTTCACAGTAACAAGTCACCGGGACCAGATGGCATTCACCCAAGAGTTCTAAAAGAACTCAAATGGAAAATTGCTGAATATTAACTGTGGTTTATAACCTATCCTTTATATCAGCTTCTGTACTTAATGACTGGAGGATAGCTAATGTTACTCCACTATTTAAAAAGGGCTCTAGAGGTGATCCTGGCAATTACAGACTGGTAAGTCTAACGTCTGTAATTGCCAGGATCACCTCTAGAGCCCTGTTTCACTGCCACGTGTAGACTTGGGCAGTTACTTCGGGCTAGTCAATTTCTAAAATGGCGACCGGCCGGAAACATGATAATGAAGAGCGGGATATTTAAATCCCGCACTTCATTTGCAAGTTCAGTTGCCTTCATTAGCTTCCCTAGATCGAACTAGGGGGCTAGTGTAGACATAACCTTGGAGTCATTATGGATAGTTCTCTGAAAACATCCACTCAGTGTGCAGCGGCAGTCAAAGAAGCAAATAGAATGTTAGGAATAATTAAAAAAGGGATAGAGACTAAGACAGAAATATCTTAATGCCTCTATATAAAACCATAGTACACCCACATCTTGAATACTGCGTACAGATGTGGTTGCCTCATCTCAAAAAAGATACATTGACATTGGAAAAGGTTCAGAAAAGGGCAACAAAAATGATTAGGGGTTTGGAACAGGTCCCATATAAAGAGAGATTAAAAAGACTGGGACTTTTCATCTTAGAAAAGAGGAGACTAAAGGGGGGAATATGATAGAGGTCTACAAAATCATGACTGGTATAGAAAAAGTGAATAAGGAAAAGTTATTTACTTGTTCCCACAGTATAAGAACTAGGGGTCACCAAATGAAATTAATAGGCAGTGGATTTAAAACAAACAGAAGGAAGTTTTTCTTCACTCAGCGCACAGTCAATCTGTGGAACTCCTTGCCAGAGGATGTGGTGAAGGCCAGGACTTTAACAGGGTTCAAAAAAGAGCTAGATATATTCATGGAGGTTAGGTCTAGCAATGGCTATTAGCCAGGATGGGTAGGAATGGTATCCCTAGCTCTGTTTCTCCAGAGGTGGGTGAGAGGGGAAGGATCACGTGAGGATTACCTGTTGTGTCCCCTCCCTCTGGGGCATCTAGTATTGGCCACTGTCAGCAGACAGGATACTGGGCTGTATGGACCATTGGTCTGACCCAGTATGGCTGTTCTTACGTTCTTATATTAAAATATAAAACATAAAAAAATAAGTTTTTATTACATGCTTCATACTACTTTTTTCTAGGAATGGGGCGTGGGACAGACCTAATGCTACATCATTTTTCTTCTTTGTGGTAAAACATGAGGCATCATGTTCTGCCCCTGCCCCGAGCTACACGCGGCAGTTTAAAGTTAATCCAAACTAAGACTGTTACACCTCATTCCACGAGGAGTTCGTTCGAACTAAGGAGGATTTAAAAATGGTGGCCGGACGGGAACATGCAAATAAAGCCCGGGATATTTAAATCCTGGGCTTCATTTGCAACCCCGGTTGCCTGATTTGCCTACCTAGCTCGAATTAACGAGCTAGTGTAGACATACCCTAACAGATTTATTGGAGCATAAGCATTCGTGGGCAAAGACCCACTTCGTCAGATGCATGTAGTGGAAATTCCAGAGGAAGGTATAAATATACAGGCATAAAGAAAGAGTTCCAGTCAAGAGTAAGGTTAGAGATAATGAGGTCAATTCAGTCAGGGTATGTCTATACTACAAAGTTAATTCGAACTAACAGCCGTTAGTTCGAATTAACTTTCATAGCGTCTATACATACAAACCGCTAGTTTGAACTTAATTCGAACTAGCGGAGTGCTTAATTCAAACTAGGTAAACCTCATTCTACGAGGACTAATGCCTAGTTCGAATTAAGTAGTTCGAATTAAGGGCCGTGATGCCACTTAATTTGAACTGGTTGGAGGCTAGCCCTTCCCAGCTTGCCCTGGTGGTCACTCTGGGCCAAACCAGGGAAACTTTTCTGCCCTCCTCCTGGCTCCGGAGCCCTTAAAAGGGCATGGTCTGGCTACAGTGCTCATGCCAGTTGCAAGCCTGCCAGCACCCAGCCAGCAGACCCTGCACCTGGCACGGCATGAGCCAGCCACCCGCTGCCACCCAGCCCTCCACCTCTTCCCAGGACCAGGCTGGTGGCTCCCAGGAGCCTGCCCGGGGCCGCAAGAGGTGGGCGCCCGCCTGGTCTAGTGCAGAGATCGTGGACCTCATCGAGGTTTGGGGGGAGGCCTCCAACATCCACGACCTCCACACTAGGCACAGGAATGCGGCCGTCTGGGGCAGGATAGCTGCCATCCTGGCCACCAAAGGCCACATGCGAACCCAGGATCAGGTTTGCATGAAAATCAAGTTGGTCCAGTGAGACCCCCGGCCCTGAGCCCTGAGCTTAGAACATAAGAACATAAGAACGGCCATACTGGGTCAGACCAAAGGTCCATCTAGCCCAATAGCCTGTCTGCCGACAGCGGCCATCACCAAGTACCCCGGAGGGGATGGACTGAAGACAATGACCAAGCGATTTGTCTTGTGCCATCCATCTCCAGCCTTCCACAAACAGAGGCCAGGGACACCGTTCCTACCCCCTGGCTTATAGTACTCCATGGACCCAACCTCCAGGAATTTATCTAACTTCTCTTTAAACTCTGTTATAGTTCTAGCCTTCACAGCCTCCTGTGGCAAGGAGTTCCACAGGCTGACTATGTGCTGTGTGAAGAAGAACTTTCGCTTATTAGTTTTAAACCTGCTGGCCATTCATTTCATTTTGTGTCCTCTAGTCCTTCTATTATGGGAACTAATGAAGAACTTTTCTTTATTCACCCTCTCCACACCACTCATGCTTTTATAGACCTCTATCATATCCCCCCTCAGTCTCCTCTTTTCTAAGCTGAAAAGTCCCAGTCTCTTTAGCCTCTCTTCATATGGGACCTGTTCCAAACCCCTCATCATTGTAGTTGCCCTTTTCTGAACCCTTTCCAAGGCCAAAATATCTTTTTTGAGGTGAGGAAGTACTGAAGATATGGTCTACCATAGTTTTATACTTCCCCTCCTCCTTCTTCCCTTGGCTTCCCTCTTCCAGCTCCCTCCTCCCAGGTTTCTACCTCCCCTCTCCCACCCTCTCTCTTCCCCTCTCCCACCTCCTTTTCCCAGTCTCCCCAGAGGTTAATGCCCCCCCCCCCAGTTTTGTTCAATAAACCCAGTTTCTATTTTTGAACACGTGTCCTTTATTTTTTATATCAGGAAGGGGGGCTAGGGAAGGGTACGTGGAAGGAGGTGAGGGAGGAATGGGGCACGAGCTCCCGATGGGGAGGACTGGGGTGGCTCTGCGGACTCCTCGGGGTGGAAACTCTCCTGCAGGGCCTCCTGGATCCTGACAGCCCCCCGATTGACACCCCCAGATGGCAGCCTGCAGCAAGTGCAGCTGGGCTGATGGCCGAGTGCTGTGATGTGCTGAGTGTGGGCACTCAGGGCACTCCAAGACAGGACTGCTTTGCTGTCCCTCATCGAGGTAGACAAGCAAGCGGGGAACCCTGAGAACTGTCTGCCCAGGGTGGGGGTCGGGTCCCTTTAAGCACAGCCCTCAGCTAGCCTGAGGCAGCAGCTCCACACTCTAAGTCCTAACCTGATGCCCTGCCGGCACTGGTTCCGGCCAGCCTTAACTTCGGTTCAGGGTCCACTCAATGTGGACATGCTAGTTCGAATTAGCAAAACGCTAATTCAAATTAGTTTTTAGGTCTAGATGCACTAATTCGAATTAGCTTAGTTCAAATTAATTAATTCGAACTAAGTTAGTTCGAGTTAGTGCTGTAGTGTAGACATACCCTCAGGGAAGATGAAGCCCACTTCTAGCAGCTCATGTGGAGGTGTGAACACCAAGAGAGGAAAAACTGCTTTTGTAGTTGGCTAGCCATTCACAGTCTTTGTTTAATCCTAAACTGATAGTGTTAAATTTTCATCTGTGCCCCCAAAAAAGCTGAAGCCTACGGCCCTCCAAAGCGCTAAAATCTGGGGGCCCTGTGACACTGCATCCCATATTCTTCACAGTGATATTATTATGATATGATTATAGCATAATTATGATATATTTTATGCAAGATAAGTCATGTGAGGTGTAATTGGAAAAGTTATGATTTGCTGCTATGATTTGCTGCATCTATCATTTTTATATCTAAAGCTATGAATATTGATTATGTATCTGTATTTTAAATGTAGTTACGCCTGGATAACACCCACTAGACAAGATGTTTTTAGTCTAGTGGGTGTGGAAGGGCCTATTCAAGGCAATGGGCCATTAGGAATAAACAATAGGCCTTAAGAGATGGTTATCTGTGACTTGGGGAGCCTTCTTGAGAACATTATAGACAGCCTCCAAGAAATTGCAATTATGACTCTAAAAGGACATGTGATGAGATCACATCTCTCTAGACTCCACCTTGGGATGTCAGTGTTTTTCCACAGACTGCTCTGGGAATGGAGCTTTGGGAACAAAAGGTTCCTGTCATGTACAAAAGCTATATAAGAGAGGGAGTGACATCATCTTCACTCCCCACACACATGAGGAACAAAGACTGAACAAGGAGAAGTACTGGATCCAGGCTAAAGGGATTTCTAGCCTATCTATGAAACACCTGGGATTTCCAAGCTGTAAAGCATGTTCAGCTTGTCACTTAGGGTATGTCTACACCCAAATAAGTAACAAGCTGAACATGGTTTTTCGAAATAACGGATGTGCTATTTCGGCATCCCGGTATCCCTCGTTCCACGAGGGTTAAGAGATGTCTCAAAATAGCATGTTATTTCAAAATTTGGCACTGTGTAGATGCACCAAATTTCAAAGTAAGCTGTTTCAAAATAGATTTGAAATAAGATACACAATTTGCGTAGCACAGTTGCGTATCTTATTTTGAGTTTAGAGTGCTGTGTAGACGCACCCTCTTGAATGTGCAACCTGCTTGTATAATCTCTTTAGGTATATCTACACTGCACTGTAGGTCGATATAAGATACGCAATTTGAGCGACGCAAATTGCGTATCTTATTTCAATGTTATTTCAAAACAGCTTATGTCAAAATTTGGCACTGGCTACACAGCACTTATTTCGAAATAAATTGCTATTCCGAACATGCCTTACTCCTCATAGAATCATAAGGCTGGAAGAGGCTTCAGGAGGTCATCGAGTCCAGCCCCCTGCCCAAAGCAGGACCTATCCCAACTAAATCAACCCAGCCAGGGCTTTGACAAGTCAAGACTTAAAAACCTCTAGGGATGGAGATTCCACCACCTCCCTAGATAACCCATTCCAGTGCTTCACCACACTCCAAGTGAAATAGTTTTTCCTAATATCCTGTCGATGTAGCCTTTGGTTGGAATCTGCTATTCGTATCCAATCTATTTAGTATATTAAGTTTAGTTGGCATTTTTATTTACCGGGCAATCTGCTTTGATCTGTTTGCTATAATTTATGATCACTTAACATCTATCTTTTATAGGTAATAAACTTGTTTTTGCTTTATCTAAACCAATTATATGGAGTGAAGTGAGTGGGACAGGAGTATATACTGTTGCGTATTCCTCTCCACATTGAGGGAGAAGGTGAATTTTATGAGCTTACACTGTACAGTTGCCTGTGCAACACAATATGGTATAATTTTGGGTTTATATTCCAGAGGGGTGCATGCCTGAGGATCTGGGTGTTGCCCTAGCTATAGCTTTCCTATGCAGGCGCTGGTCAGAGAACCTGCATGTAACTGCAACCAGGTGTGTTCCTATCTGTATGTATACTGGTGAAAGTGCAGGCTGGAAGGCTTTGCAACTTGTCACAGCAGTACAGTGTGAGAGGGAGCCCAGGTAGGAAGGTCAGGGAGGTTCAGTGGTAGCCCAGTTCCAGGAGGCATCCTGGATGGAACCTCTTATAGCCCTGGTGCCCCCTATGAGCTAAAGTCCAAGGCCCCAGCACCCACTGCAGGGCTGAAATCCAGAGCTTTGAGCTCACAGCTCCCCCCAGCACTGAAGTCCAGAGCACTGTGCCTGGTACCCCTGTGACGACGCGTCGGGGTCCCCCGACTCCTGCACCCCCGTAGTGGCACGAACAGACTCCACCAGCCAGTAGAATAGAGGGAATTTATTGCTTCTCCAGGATACCGCACAGCATAGATGTAATCTGGTTACAGGGCCAAGCCTAGGATGCCTCAGCTCCTCTTGGGATGGGGGAGACTGGGCCCCTAAATCCCAGCCCCCCTTTGCTCAGGCTGCTTCCTCCATGATTCCAGACAGAAACCTAACTCTTCCTTCCAGCCCTGCCCCCAGCCAGGGCTCCACTCCCCTCCTTCCCATTGTTCCACTCCCTGGGGGATAACTCGTTGGACAGGTTTAGAGCCCCCTTTGCATAATGACTCATCCCCTGCCCTGCTGGGCCCTGCTGCAGACAGCAGCCAGCGGAGGTCACCCACAGCCCACCGCCCAGTATAGCAACCAGAAAGGTACCCCCCACTACGTCACAACCCCCTATTGGCAAAAGCCTTGAATTACATTGCCTCCTGCTGGGCTGAAGCTCTGAGCTTGCCTCCACCCTAAAGCCTGGAACCAGGAACACAGATGTTCCCCACAGAGCTTAATCCCTATCCATCAGCATCCCCTATGGGGCTGAAGCCCAGAGCCCCCAACAACACTAAAGCCTGGAGATCTGAGCCCTCGCACCCCCAGGGGTAAAGCTTTAAGCACCAAACCCCACCTTCCCCCAAGGAGCTAAAGCTGTGAGCCAATTGCTTCCCACTATTCCATCCAGAGTCACACTGCTCTTTTTTCAGACCCCACCCCTCTCTCCTGCCAGGCCTAAGCCTTCCCTGTTCTCCCATCCAGTCCTGCCCTGCCCTGCTGGCCCCAACCTCTCCCTACTGTTTTAAGTGGCCCTGCCCTGCTCTCCCACCTGTCCCGCCCCACTGTCCCACCCAGCTCTTCTCTGTGGTCCAGCTCCACTCCAACCAGACTTGACAGGCCCTGCCCTGCTTTCTTACCCAGTCCTGCCCTGCTCTCCTACCCAACCGCACCCCACTCTCCTATCTGGCTTCAAAACACTTTCCCCTTGATTTCTGCCTTGCTGTCCCACCAAGCCCTACCTGGTCTCCCATCTATCCTCACCATGCTCTTGCTTCAGTCTCTGCCCCACTGTCTCCCCAGGCCACTCTCCCATCCAGCTCCACCCCACCCCATCCTCCTGCCCTGTTCTTCCACCTGACCCCACTCCATCCTGCCCCACTCTCTAGCCTCAGCCCACTTTTCCACCCAGCCCCACCCTGCCCCTTGCCAAACCCCACTCTCTCATCCAGCCTCATCCTACTCTCTCCTCAGTTTCCACCCCACTAAGCTGGATTTGATAGCAGCCTTCAACTTCCTGAAGGGAGGTTCCAAAGAAGGTGGAGAGAAGCTGTTCACAGTAGTGACAGATGGCAGAAGGAGGAGCAATGGTCTCAAGTTACAGTGGGGGAGGTCTAGGTTGGATATTAGGAAAAACTATTTCACTAGGAGGCTGGGGAAGCACTGGGATGGGTTCCCTAGGGAGGGGGTGGAATTTCCATCCCTAGAGGTTTTTAAGTCTCGGCTTGACAAAGCTCTGGCTGGGTCGATTTAGTTGGGATTGGTCCTGCTTTGAGCAGGGGGCTGGACTCAATGACCTCCTGAGGTCTCTTCCAGCTCTAGGATTCTATGATTCTAGAGCAACCAACCGTCCCTAAGCAATACCCCGAGGTGAAAACAGCCTCACATCAGGGCAAGATGTCCACCTCTGGGGAAGTCCTGTACCCTGAGGAGGGGGGACAGGAAGATGTCCCTATGAGCCTAGGGGAAAGTAACCTTGTGGGGGCAGGAGCAGTGGATGGTGACCCTTCTCCTCCCTTACCACTGTCCTCAGGGTGGGAGAGTGCCCTTAAGGCAGGCAAATCTCTAACAGAGAGAGATGGAGTTCTTACTATAAATGAAGCAAATAGAAGCAGAAATGGAGATAAAGCCGTTAGAAGTTGAAATGGAGAAAACTAAGCAACTGGGCACTCCAACTTCACCAGCTAACCACCCAGCTCCAGCCAATGCTCCCCAGCCCAGGAAATACCCAATATACCAGGTAGGAGATGATGCAGAGGCCTTCTTAGAAAGTTTTGAAAGAGCCTGTCTTGAGTACAGCATCCCCAAAAACCAGTACATGGTGGAGCTGAGCTCATAACTCAATGGACCCCTAACAGAAGTGGCAGCTGAAATGCCCAGAGGAAACATGAATGACTATGAACTTTTTAAACAAAGGGTCAGACTTAGGATGAGACTCACTGCTGAACGTGCCCATTGCCACTTAAGGTGAGAACCGGGTATGACAGTGCCCCAAATTGCCTACGAGATTAAAAGGAACTGGGTTGCCTCAGTATCAGGAGCAAATGTAAAGACTATGGAAGAGCTAGCTCTCCTGATGTAAATGGAACAGCTCCTAGAGGGCCTTCCCATATAGCTCCAGAGATACATCCAAGATGGGAACCTAAGGATATAACAGAGGCAGGAGATATAGGAGCCAGGTGGATGGAGATAACGGAGGAAGTTAAAACTAACAGCCAGTCAAGGAAGTATCAGAAGGTGTGCCCAGAGATGGCATCCCACATCGGGAGGCAGGGGGGCATCCAAGAATCCACCTCACAGGGAAGGGCCCTATCCTCCTCAAGGGAGACCACAGACGTCCTCTCATCCCCCCACCACATCATCCAGCAACCCACCTCGCTCCAGCGATATGCTAGTCATGTGATGTAATGAACCAGGGCATGTAAAGGTCAACTGTCCCAAGAGCACCAACAGACTTCAGCTCATCACACTGGGGTCATCCCAAGAATCCTCTGGCCCAGATGCCTCACGGATTCCCCCAGAGCAAAGGGGTGAAAGGGAGGTGTGGGTGAAAGGGAGGTTGTTGCGTGGAGGGACACCGGAACACAGATGTCAGTGAGCCACCAATCCCTAGTGGACCCCAAACTCATTGACCCAGAGGCCCAAGCCACCATTCAACCCTTCAAAGCAGATTCTTTTGACCTGCCTACCACTGAATTACCAGTTAAGTACAAAGACTGATCAGGAACTTTTGTAGTCTATGATGACTACCCCATTCCTATGCTGGTGGGAGAAGACCTAGCCAACCACATAAAACAAGCTCGGAGGGTGGGAGTGGTCACTCGCAGCAAGGCTAAGCAGGCCTTCACACCTAAGACCATTCCTGAGCCTACTACCAGGAACCAGTCTGTGCACCCAGGTACCTCAGCACCGGAGACCCAGATGGAGGTGATGGAGCCAGACCCCAGACCAGCGACTACAACAGCAGCAGTGGATCCAGTTCCTGAACTCCAGCTGGAACCAGCCCAAGAGCCGGAACTGTGGAGCAGCCCGTGCCAGGATCGGAACCAACAGCACAGGGCACCTTGGAGACCGCCTCAGCAGTTGAGTCTGCACAAAAGGCCCCACCTGAGCCTGAAACGCAACCTAGTGCACCAGCAGAAAGTCATTCCCAACGCGCCTACCTCACCTGAATTGCTTCTAGGGGGACCAAGCTCAGGTCCACAATCCAGCGAGGAACTGACATCTCCAGCATTGCAAAAGCAGTTCCGGGCAGAGCAAGAAGCAGATGAGAGCCTCAAGGGAGCTTAGATGGAGGCCAGCAGTGCACCATTGCCTCTCAGCTCTTCTAACAGATTTGTGGTAGAAAGAGGACTTTTATACTGAGATTCTCTTTCTCGTGGGCACAAGGAGGACTGGCGTCTCCAGAGACAGTTGGTAGTTCCAACTAAGTACTGGGAAAAGCTCTTGAGCTTGCCCCATAATCACCCTATTGGCCATGCTGGAGTGAACAAAACCAAAGACTGGTTGAGAAGGTCATTCTACTAGGGATGTAATAGTGTAGTTGATTAACCAGTTAAACAATAAGCAAAAGTGTATAGGTTAATGCTATAGACTACATGCATTTCCCTTCCCCCACCCTTGCCAGTAAATTTTTTTGCAGTCTGCCCAGCAGCCCAGCTCAGTTCTGGCTCATCCCACATCTAGAACCTACCCCTGCTGCACCTCTGCATTTAAAGTGTATTAGGAGCCAGGTGAGCAGGCAGCATAGCTCAGTTCCAGCTCACACGAGGTCCAGGAGTTCAGACCCCTTTTACACAGGGTCTGCTGCCACCACATGCTGTTGCCTCTTTTTCAGAGGCAGCAGCACTGGGCAACAGGCAGCAGGTCCACAAGAGGAGCTGGTTTTTAAACTGGATCCCCTTATGGACCTCCTCCCACCTGGCACCCCGCATTGCCTCTCATACAGTGGCTACTGGTTCCACCACCGGGGACTATAGAATAGTCAACTAACCAATAAAAATTCATGAGGTTACTCAACTATCCAATTAATTGATATTTAACATCCCTACATTCTACTGGGAGGGAACGGGCAAGGATGTGGCTGGCTATGTCCGGACTTGTAAGTTGTGCTAGCAGATGGGGAAGACCCAGGATCAGGTCAAAGCAACTCTCCAGCCACTCCTCATCATAGAGGTCCCATTTCCACATGTAGTTGTGGATATTATGGGTCCTTTTCCTAAAAAGACCTCCAGAGGGAAACAGTTCATACTGATCCTTGTGGACTTTGCCACCCGATGACCTGAAGCAGTGGCTCAAGGGAGCACTATGGCCAGGAACGTGTGCCAGGAACTAACAGATATCTTTGCCAAGATAGGTTGGCCCGCAGAGATCCTCATTGATTCAGGGACTAATTTCCTGGCAAAGGCCATGGAACACTTCTGGGAAGCTCATGAGGTGAAACACCTAGATGCCACCACCAAACAAATGGCCGGGAGAAAGATTTAATGGGACTTTATGAGCCATGACATGCAAATTCGTGAACAAACTTTCCAATTTAATGGGACTTGGCTTTGCAATCGTTACTGTTTGCCACGAAGTTAAGGTCCCTTGCACTTAGTAAAGCAGCAATGAGTGGGGGCTACCCCTCCTCCAGGAACCAACATTTTAGATTTTGTACACACCCTACAAAATACCATTAAAGAGACTCTAACTCTCACACAAAAGAACTTGCAGGATGCTCAGCAAGAGCAAAAAGCCTGGTATGATAGGCATGCCAGAGAGTGATCCTTCAAGGTGGGTGAGCAAGTCATGGTCTTGAAGGTGCTCCAGGCCAATAAGATAGAAGCATCCTGGGATGGACTGTTCACAGTCCAAGAGCAAAGGAGCAGTTCATTACCTCACAGCATTTCCTGACCCTGACCTTAAGCCTAAGGTATATCACATTAACTTTCTGAAGCCCTTTTATTCCCCAGAATTCAAGGTCCTTCAGTTTACTGCCCAGGAGAAGGAGAACGCCGAGTGACCGCAGGGAGCCTACTACGAAGGGAAAGGCAAGTGTGGAGTAGAACAGGTAAGCCTCTCCATGAGCCTCTCCATGTGTTCTCAGCCACCCCAGGACAGACCGAATGGGCATTACACTCCATTAACACAGGTGATGCCCAATCAGGGCCCAACCCTACTGAATGGCTCCTTCAGCAAAGCAGCTATAGAGAAGGAGGTCAAGGACATGCTAGAGATGTGTGTAATTTGCCCTTCGGAGAGCGCGTGGGCTTTTCCATTCGTCCTAGTTCCCAAACCGAACAGAGAAATCAGGAAAGAGATCTTGGAGTTATCATGGACAGTTCTCTGAAAACTTCCACACAGTGTGCAGCAGCGGTCAAAAAGGCAAATAGGAAGCTAGGAATTATTAAGAAAGGGATAGAAAATAAGACACAGAATATCTTACTGCCCCTGTATAAAACTATGGTACACCCACATCTTGAATACTGTGTACAGATGTGGTCTCCTCACCTCAAAAAAGATATTTTGGCCTTGGAAAGGGTTCAGAAAAGGGCAACTAAAATGATTAAGGGTTTGGAACGGGTCCCATATGAAGAGAGGTTAAAACGACTGGGACTTTTCAGTTTAGAAAAGAGGCGACTGAGGGGGGGTATGATAGAGGTATATAAAATCATGAGTGGTGTGGAGAGGGCGAATAAAGAAAAGTTGTTTATTAGTTCCCATAATAGAAGAACTAGAGGACACCAAATGAAGTTAATGGGTAGCAGGTTTAAAACTAATAAAAGAAAGTTCTTCTTCACACAGCATGTAGTCAACCTGTGGAACGCCTTGCCAGAGGAGGCTGTGAAGGCTAGGACTATAACAGAGTTTAAAGAGAAGCTAGATAATTTCATGGAGGTTAGGTCGATAAAAGGCTATTAGCCAGGGGATAGAAATGGTGTCCTTGGCCTCTGTTTGTCAGAGGCTGGAGAAGGATGGCAGGAGACAAATTGCTTGATCATTGTCTTCGGTCCACCCTCTCTGGGGCACCTGGTGCTGGCCACTGTTGGCAGACAGGCTACTGGGCTAGATGGACCTTTGGTCTGACCCAGTATGGCCATTCTTATGTAAATCCACTTTTGCATGGACTACTGTAAGCTGAATGCTGTAACATTCAGACAACTATCCAATGCCACCGCAGATGAGCTACTGGAGAAACTGGGGCATGCCCATTTCATTTCCACCATAGACTTAACCCAGGGGTAGTGGTACCTCTGGAGGAAGCAGCCAAGGAAGTCAGCCTTCATTACACATGCTGGGCTGTATGAGCTTAATGTTCTCCCTTTTGGGCTGCACCTGCAACCTTCCAAAGGCTTGTGGATAGTCTACTAACCAGATTTGGGGAATTTGCAGTGGCCTATCTGGACAATGTGGCTGTATTCTATGATTCATGGGCAGAACACCTCCAAGCTGTTCTTCCAATGCATAAGGGAGGCAGGGCTAACAGTTAAGGCCAAAAAATGTCAAATTAGCCTAAACAGGGTGACTTACCTTGGACACCATCTAGGTCAAGGAACTATCAACCCTCTACAGGATAAAGTAGAGGTTATCCAAAACTGGCCTATCCCTAAATCAAAAAACAGGTACAATCCTTCTTAGGCTTAGCCAGTTATTACAGGCTATTTGAATCACACTACAGTAAGATCGCTGCACCAATAACATATCTGACCAGGCAAAAGTAACCAAATGCAGTCCAGTGGACTGACAAGTGGCAGGAAGCTTAAGGCTGCCCTGATGTCTGACCCTATACTAAGGGTCCCAGACTATTACAAGCCTTTTGTCGTCACCACAGATGTGTCTGAGCGTGGTGTGGGGGCAGTTTTAATGCAGATAGGGCCAGATCAATAATTTCACTGTGGTGTGTTTCTCAGCAAAAAGCTCTCTGAGAGAGAAAGCCACTTGTCTGTCTCAGAGAAAGAGTGCTATGCTATTGTGTATGCTCTAGAGAAGCTACAACCATACGTGTAGGGATGACGCTTTCATTTTCATCTTCAGACCGACCATTCAATGCTAAAGTGGCTTCTCAACATCAAGGAGACTAACAAGAAACTCCTTTGATGGAGCACGGCTCGCCAAGACTTTGACTTTGATGTACGACGCATTTCAGGCACTTTTAACAAAGTGGTGGATACCCTCTCCAGAGAAGCAGTTCCAGATTCAGCTACTTGTATCTCTCCCTGCATATCAGTCATTGTACTCAACCGATGTAGAAGGGGTTTGTTTGATTCTCATAGTGCACTGCTGGCTGCCATCCAAGCTCCCTTGAGGCTCTCATCTGCTTCCTGCTCTGCCCGGAACTGCTTTTTCAATGCTGGCAATGTCAGTTCCTTGCTGGATTGTGGACCTGGGCTTGGTCCCCCTGGAAACTATACAGGTGAAGTGGGTATCTCTACGAGTGGGGAACCACTTTCTGCTAGCGCACTGGATTGCAAATTCAGGGCATGGAAGTGGACTGAACAAAGAGGCAACTGGAAGTAAGTAAAAGGGAAGAAAAAGTAGATCTAGTTGTGTTCAGGGTATTTTCTCTTTATTTCGTAGTTTGGCTTGAACTGCTCTGTGTGAATCTATGCCTCCCCTCCGCCCTTACCATCTAAGCTTTGTTTCCAGAGACTTTTCTCTGTTTTAATTTGTTTTCTTTAGTTGCTCTGTAACATCTAACAACCAAGTATGCTTTATCAAGTTTTATCTTTTGTAATAAAAAAACCACTTTTTTTAAGGTGATTATTTGATTCTTGTGTCCTAGAAGGTCTGTCTGACAGGGTATGTCTAGACTACATGGCTCTGTCGACAGAGCCATGTAGATTAGGTTTCTAGACATAGGGAAATGAAGCAGCGATTTAAATAATCGCCGCTTCCTTTACATCAAAATGGCTGCCGCGCTGTGCCGATCAGCTGTTTGGCGGCACAGCGGGGTAGTCTGGACGCTCCGCGGTCGACAAGGGCTTCCCTTGTCAACTGCGGACCGTCCAGACTACCGCGCTGTGCTGCCAAACAGCTGATCGGCACAGCGCGGCAGCCATTTTGATGTAAATGAAGCGGCGATTATTTAAATCGCCGCTTCATTTCCCTTATGGAGTACACTAATCTACATGGCTCCATCGACGGAACCATATAGTTTAGATGTACCCTCAGTGTGTATCTGCATGCCTCAGACTGAGGGGGTCAGTTACCAGAGACTGCAACTTGTTTTTCTTTTATCTTTTTTAAAGCTCTTTTGGGGCAAAAGAGCTTGGGGTACCCCTGGGGGGGTGATTCAAGTGTTCACCCCGGTTCTAGGGATAAAAAAGCACGTGATTGTGGCAGCTTGTTTGGTTGGTTGGTTATTTCTCAGAGCCAGGGAATCTGTGACTCTGGGAAGTTTGTGTAATCTGTGCCTGTAGAGGCCAGGCTTTTAAGCTCTCACCTTCTGCACACAGAATGCCAGAGTGGGAAACAGCCCGGACACAGAAGACATCAGAATTGCTCTTAGGATTCATTATTGCTCGATGTTCCAGGTCCCTGGATTGAACTCAGATTCAATCCTCCACTTGGAGGGGACAGTCCTGCCCAGTGCTTTCCTGAGGGCTCCCTTCATCTCCCTGTTCCTCAGGCTGTAGATAAGGGGGGTGAGCAGTGGAGTCAGCACTGTGTACAGCACTGACACCAGCTGGTCCAGCTCAGTGGCCAGTCCCACTGACGGGCGCAGGTACATGAAGATCAGGGTCCCAAAGAAAATAATGAGGACAGTGAAATGGGAGATGCAGGTGGAGAAGGCTTTGGCCCAGGCCTGGCCAGAATGCTTCCCCAGGATGGTGCTGAGGATGCAGGCATAGGAGGCAGTGGTTACCAACAGCGAGCTGGAGATTATGAAGACCCCCAGGGAGAAGACCAGCAGGCTGTTCATGGAAGTGTTGGTGCAGGCCAGCTGCAACAGTGGCTCAGTGTTGCAGAAGAAGTGATTGATGATGCGGCATCCACAGAAGGGCAGCCATGCAGTCAGCACTGTCTGGACAGTGGAGAAAAAGATGCCACTAGCCCAGGAGGCAGCAGCCAAAGCCACATAGTGAGCCCGGCCCATGAGAAGCATGTATTGCAGTGGGTGGCAGACAGCCACATACCGGTCATAGGCCATGGCAGCCAGCAGGTAGATCTCAGCCATGGCCATGGCAATGAAGAAGAACATCTGTGCCACGCAGGCAGCGAAGGAGATGTGCTGGCCCTGCGAGAGCAGGCTGCCCAGCAGGCAGGGCACAGTAACACTGCTATAGGCATTGTCCAGGAAAGATAGGTTCCCCAGGAAAAAGTACATGGGTGTGTGCAGCTGCCGGTCACCCCAGATGGCGGATGGTGAGGTTGCCCACCAAGATAGCAGCATAAATCACTGTAAAGATTGCAAAGAGGATAAACTGCAATTCCCGCAGACTGGACAGGCCCAGCAGCAGGAATCTGGTGCCATTGCTCTGTGTGCCCAGCTCCATCCTCCCTGTAGGATAAGAAGGGCAGTTAGCAATGGATGTGGACAGCAACTGCATTAATAAAGGTGTGTATGCATGGTGGGGGAGGGCGCGCACGCACAAGCACCCAGGTCAGTGTGGAACTGTTTGGCAGGTGAGTGATGCTGAATCAAAACAGCCAGAGGTTGCAGGTCAGGACTGAAGCTCTTCTAGGAATGGGTAGTAATAGAGATGTAGCTGTGTTAGTCTGGTCTTTGTCCCCCCTCTGTTCTAAAATCTGATTTGTCAATTTTATATGTGTTCACTTTTTTTTGATTGTATCCCTTTGGTATATATGGTCATGCCAATTATCTTCCACAATTTGATCTGAGGAAGTGGGTCTGGCCCACGAAAGCTCATCACCTATAAACCATCTTGTTAGTCATTAAAGTGCTGAATAGTTCTGTCTTTTGTTTCTAGGAATGGGGTAACTGTGGGTTGGGATTGAGGGGCAAAGGCAGACCTGGGGATAGAGCCCAGGACTGAGAGCAGGGATTTGGGAGCCATAACCCTGGGGCTCTGGCAGAGCTTTGTATGTGGGGAACCCTAGTCTGGGATAACAGGGGGCTGTGGGTCGGGACTCAGGGGCACTGGCAAAGGTCGGGGGAGGGGAGGAAGGAGCCCAAAGATGGGATAACAGTGGGCTGAAGGCAGTAGGGAGGGGCAGTGGCAGGGCTTTGGTGGAGACACTAGACTGGATTACCAGAGGAGGGGGAGCTAAAGACCAAGATTCAGGTGGTTTTTCACTGTTATGCTGGAGGCAGGCTCTGTCAAAAGGCGGGGGGCGGGGGGAAGGCAGGAGGGCCATTTGGCCCAGGACTCAGGAGACAAAGGGGCCTCATATTTTGACATTTTTCTACTAAGTAATTTCCATTTATTATACACCTTGCAGTTATAACAAAAAAGTTACATATACCTGCAAAAAATTGATTTAAATAATTGGGCCTTCACCAATTTTTTAGTCACATCTGAGTTTTCAGCTGCGTGACTGGAGACTGAAGTAGCTTCTGCAATTAGTGATTTTACATTATGAAATGCTGTTTACAGTCTTTTCATAGCTTAGAGGGTTTGAAAGTCGTAATTAATTCTGTTACTGTAAAGTGATTTTGCTTGGTCTGAGAGTGAGTTTAACCTTCAAATTAGATGTTTAATCTCTGCATAGGAGATTTTGGTATTCCTGTTTTTTCTTGTGTGTCTTCGTATACAATAACCATATCAGGCTCAGCTGTAAGCTACCTCTTTGTCCAGTTTTAAATTAATCTTTAAAGGATTTTTTGTGATAATAAACTTTTAATTCTAGTTGTTTAATAAACTTAATATCTAATCTGGCAATCACACCATGTTCATATTCATAATAAAACACCAGTTATTAGAGCAGGGGTGGGCAAAAGGGCCTCCAAGTGGGTGGAACCTGCCCGCCAAGCGGGTGGATCCAGCCCATGGAGGCCCTGCTGCTCCCCCACCCCCAGGCCAATTAGGACCTGGGGGAAGGGGAGTGCCCAAAGCCTTCTCCACTCTGCTCCCACCCTGTGAGTACCGTGCACTGTTTGCAGAGCAGGGGCAGAGTGGAGAAGGCTTCGCGTGCTCCCCCGCCCTGCCAGGAGCACATGGTACTTTGAAGCACCGCGCGCTGCTCGCAGGGCAGGGGAAGAGCGGAGGAGGCTTCACATGCTCCTCTGCCCCAAGGACAATCAGGCTTGCCCCGGCCCTGCGAGGAGCCCGTAGCACTTTAAAGTGCCATGTGCTCCTCACAGGGCAGGAGGAGGCTTCCCACACTCCCCTGATCCCAGGCCCTGATTGGCCTGTGGGTGGGGGAACGTGCCAACCCTCTTCAAGGGCATGGGTAGCTAGTGGGAAGGGGAGGCAAAGGGGCCCCTCCCCTTCCCATTTAGGCCCCGCCTCTTCCGGGGTGGCCCGAGGCTACTTCAAAAATTTTTGAAGTGTCCCCTGGGCAAAAATTATTGCCCACCCCTGTATTAGAGGAATTTAATAATGGGAACATGTTAGCTGATGAAATTTCAAGACTTTGAAATAAGGATATCAGGGCTGTAGTAAATAACACCCCCCCCAACTATTATTATATATTATGCATTGTGAAGTATATACAATTACAATTTTGTATAACCAACAGCCTTTAGTGAATTAATTTATTGTGTTACTGTGTTTTAAAAGAAACCCTTTATAAAAATGAAGCAAAGATTTGAAATTGGTGCAAGTAAGAGATGGTGAAAGCAACATAGTGAAGCAGTAGTTAAGAGTTTAAAGCCAATAACATCATTTCCCGTAAAAAAGACACCTCAGCCATAAGACGGTGACCATGCTGACAGTGACACTTCCAGTTCTGATGATGAAAACTTTGTATGCGCAATGACATTTCAATGCCACACCCTTAAATTGAGGACTTCATTAATCAAGACACAGAAATTAATCAAGACACAGAAGGTCCTTTCTTGGATTGAGAACTGGTTAAAAGACAGGAAACAAAGGGTAGGAATAAATGGTAAATTTTCAGAGTGGAGAGGGGTAACTAGTGGTGTCCCCCAAGGGTCAGTCCTAGGACCAATCCTGTTCAACTTATTCATAAATGATCTGGAGAAAGGGGTAAGCAGTGAGGTGGTAAAGTTTGCGGATGATACCAAACTGTTTAGGATAGTCAAGACAGAAGCAGACTGTAAGGGACTCCAAGAAGATCTCACCAAACTGAGTGATTGGGCAACAAAATGGCAAATGAAATTTAATGTGGATAAGTGTAAAGTAATGCACATTGGGAAAAATAACCCCAACTATACGTACAGTATGATGGGGGCTAATTTGGCTACGACAAATCAGGAAAGAGATCTTGGAGTTATCGTGGACAGTTCTCTGAAAACTTCCACACAGTGTGCAGCGGCGGTCAAAAAGGCAAATAGGATGCTAGGTATTATTAAGAAAGGGATAGAAAATAAGACCCGGAATATCTTACTGCCCCTGTATAAAACTATGGTACGCCCACATCTTGAATACTGTGTACAGATGTGGTCTCCTCACCTCAAAAAAGATATTTTGGCCTTGGAAAGGGTTCAGAAAAGGGCAACTAAATTGATTAGGGGTTTGGAACGGGTCCCATATGAGGAGAGGTTAAAGCGACTGGGACTTTTCAGTTTAGAAAAGAGGAGACTGAGGGGGGATATGATAGAGGTGTATAAAATCATGAGTGGTATGGAGAGGGCCGATAAAGAAAAGTTATTTATTAGTTCCCTAAATAGAAGAACTAGAGGACACCAAATGAAATTAATGGGTAGCAGGTTTAAAACTAATAAAAGAAAGTTCTTCTTCACACAGCGTGTAGTCAGCATGTGGAACTCCTTGCCAGAGGAGGCTGTGAAGGCTAGGACTATAACAGAGTTTAAAGAGAAGCTAGATAATTTCATGGAGGTTAGGTCCATAAAAGGCTATTAGCCAGGGGATAAAATGGTGTCCTTGGCCTCTGTTTGTCAGAGGCTGGAGAGGGATGGCAGGAGACAAAGCGCTTGATCATTGTCTTCGGTTCACCCCCTCTGGGGCACCTGGTGCTGGCCACTGTCGGCAGACAGGATACTGGGCTAGATGGACCTTTGGTCTGACCCGGTACGGCCGTTCTTATGTTCTTATGTTCTTATGTAGAAATGCCAAGACTCTCCACTCGATTTAGAGACTGTGCAGTCAGAAAATGAGGACCTCAGAGATGCTGCACAGCAGGCACAAGAACTTATGACTAGCACAGGACACAGTGTAACAACAGTGGTATCAGAACCTGATATTGGATTTCTTGATAAATGTTGCTCAAACAGTCATTTTTCAAAGTTAGTTGTTTTCAGATTCTAAGTAATATATTGAAAGATGGTGAAAATCATGCTTTTCCCACTTGTCTGTTGACAAAAACTCTTCCAAATGGAGAGTTCTACACAAGAAACTGGCTCTGTACTGTGTACACTGTATCATTTTTAACAGCAATACTTTAAATGTATCAGTACTGTCTGATTCATCCAACTGAAGCAACAGTAGAGGTTGGAGGAGGTTGAAGGACTGAATACCTGCACACAAAACTTCAGTATCACATAAAGATAACTATGTTACATGGAAATCAGCTAGTAGAGCAGCACTAGCTGACAGTTCAGTTGAAAATTTACTCCCAAGTGAAATAAACACAGAAACTGTTAACTGGAAAAAAACTCCTTGAGTGCACATTGAATGTCATTCTTTTTCTTTCTAAACAGGGATTGGCTTTGTTTGGTTCCAGTCAATGTATCGGTGACCCTACAAACAGAAACTTTCTTGGTATACTTGAGCTTCTTAGCAAGTATGACCCAATTTTATCAGACCATGTTAAGCATGTTTGTGAATCACAAGAAAGCAGAAAATGCATGCAAGTCGTAGAATCATAGGGCTGGAAGAGACCTCAGGAAGTCATAGAGTCCAACCCCCTGCCAAAAGCAGGACCAATCCCAACTAAATCATTTCAGCCAGGGCTTTGACAAGCCGAGACTTAAAAACCTCTAGGAATGGAGATTCCACCCATTCCAGTACTTCACCACCCTCCTAGTGAAATAATTTTTCCTAATATCCAACATAAACATCCCCCTCTGTAACTTGAGACCATTGCTCCTTGTTCTGCTATCCCTCACTACTGAGAACAGCCTCTCTCCATCCTCTTTGGGACCTCCCTTCAGGAAGTTGAAGGCTGCTCTCAAATCCCCCCCTCACTCTTTTCTTCTGCAGACTAAATAAGCCTAAGCCCTCAGCCTCTCCTCGCAGGCCCCTCTCCCTCCTCCTATAAGGCCAAGCAGAAACTGGGGGGGCACCAGAAATCAGGGAAGCACTTGACCCCACAAGCCTCCCCACCGCACATTGCTGGGTGTACTAACACATATATACTCACAACAATGGTACTAGTTCAGTCAGGACACCCTTATATTTGCTTGTTTGAACAAACTGTCCTATCATCCCCTCCTTGTCTTGATAATGGGTTGCTGTATTCTTGTACCATCTATTAGGAATTTGTTTGCATAGTTATTGGACAGATCTGTGTGGTTTTGTACCATCTGCTTTGTTCAGGAATATGCTTACTTGGTTAGTTGAGACCTAGTGCCAACCTAGTATGTCAACAACATTGTACCAAGGCCAGGTCTTCTGTGGTTCACAGTCTTTGGTTCCTCCTGTTAGTTATGCCTAGGGCTACCAGATGAGCTGATGGTGAGTTCTGTGCTGCAGCCAGGGGTGCTATATCAAATTACTTACAGAAATGGTATTGATAGCAGGGGCACCATTTAAAATTTTGGTGGGGGGGGGCACCTGTGCATGTTGTGATAGGGGTGGAAGAATGAGGGGGGTAGACTGAGTACAGTGGATACAGCTGTGTTACTGAGCATGCTCAATACAAACCAAGCAGCAAACTGGGGGAGGACCCAACCTCATCTGCTCTCCCCCATCATACACACATCACCTCTTTCAGGTGCTACTAAGGCAAATAGTTTTTTGGCAAATAATTATCTGACAGGATCTCTTTATCTAATTTCTATATAAAAGATAGAAAATTAAATGAATATTAGACCCACTCAGTTCTAATACTAACATAGCTGACTTTTTATGGCAAGTCACTTAAGGGACACTGGTTAGCCTTAAAAGTGTAATGTATATTCTTACTTTGTTACTAACTGCAAGAAAGAGAGACAGACTGTCTGGACTCTGAGCTCTCTTAGCTCTGGAAATGGAGTGAGGTCTAGTGGGTTATAGCAGGGGGCAGATCCATTTGGGCTCTATATAAGAACATCAGAACGACTAGTATCCTGTCTTCCAACAGTGGCCAATGCCAAGTACTTCAGAAGGCACGAACAGAAAAGATTATCATAAAATAATCCACCCCCCCCCTGTTGCCCATTCCCAGCTTCTGGCAAAGAAAAGCTAGAGCAGGGGTCGGCAACCTTTCAGAAGTGGCGTGCTGAGATTTAACTTATTCACTTCTATTTACTGATCTGTGTGCCACTGATGCTTTTAAAAATCAATTATAGGCCTACTTACATTTTAGCAGCTTCATTAATAAATAAATTAAGATGCACATATTACCTTATTTCAGTCTTCATGGACATTTAATTTTTTGTCCTTTCTCCTGAAACTGTCAAAAAAGTGGTTGTGTTGCATTCTCTGTGATATGGACTCTTCAGTATCTCAGACACAACTTGACTCATTTCACCTAAGCCACCAGATTTACATTACTATTTATGAGGGCTGGATTTCAATCTGTGGACTAGCAGTGCTGTTAAGTAAATGGGCTTTTTCTGCTATTTTACACAAATCTCTTCATGAGCAGTAGTGCCAAGAAGGATGAAACATAATTTTATCCATTAAATACAAATAAATAGTTTGATATAGAAATGTCCAATGTGTGAAGGAATTAAAGCACTAATGAAACAACTGAGTACAGCAGAAAGCAATAGTATACTGATGTGTACGTGGTAAAGTGCAATGCCTACAAATGTCACTAGCTAAAAGGTCTGGCAGCCACAGCAGCTGTCACCACCACATGGCTCCAACCCTGGCCACCAGAGCAGTTGCTGCTGCCATGTTGCCCTGGCCCCGGCTGCTGGAGGAGTAGCCACCACAGCCCCATGGCCTAAGTCCCAGATCTGGCCACCAGAGGAGCAGCCACGCAGCCCCCCCCATACACACACACACACCCTCCCCGAGCAGCTGGGCAGTTACTAAATGGCCCTGGACATAGCCCTGGGTAGCAAAGAGCCGCCTGGCTGAGATCCCACACACCCACCACCACCAGCAGCAGCAGCTCACTTTCCTCTGGCACACTGCTGCGTGGCTCTGTAATGGAGCTGGGTGGGCAGAGAGGAGTGGGGAGGCGAGTGGAGCAGGGAGTGCTGAAGCTGCAGTGCTGGGGCTGTGCAACAGGGTGGAGAATGGTGGGCTGGAGGAGGCAGGGACAGGATGCCCAGGCAAAGGTGGCGGAGGGGCTGGAAGGTGGCTCCACACCCCCACCCTCTTCCGAAGCAGGAAACCAGTGTCCTTGAGTGAGCCCCCCTCCTCCCTGTGATTGCCTCACCCCAGCTTGGCTCCAGCCTGGCTCCAGCCTGCCCCCAGAAGCCAGCTTGGGGCAGCCTCCGATCACCCAGCACTGGGCGTACGGCCTAACCTGCTGCTGGGGAAGGAGGAGGGCACCAGCCGCTCCCCATGCAGCCCAATCTTTGGCTACGTGGGCTCCCTGCTGTGTCGGGGAGGAGCACGAGGGCTGACCACCCACCAAGGACCATGTGCGTGCCACTCAAAATTGGCTCATTTGCCTCTTATGGCATGTGTGCCCTACGTTGCCAACCCCTGAGCTAGAGACATCATCCCTGCCCATTCTGGCTAGTAGCCATTGATGGACCTGTTCTCATTGAACTTATTTTGTTCTTATTGGAACTCTTGTAGTTTGGGCCTTTCCACCCGCTCCTGGCAAAGAGTTCCACAAGTTGACCATGAAGAAATAATTTATTTTATTTGTTTTTTATCTGCTGCCTATACATTTAATTTGTTATGTTAGTGAATGAATTTCTATTTCCTTGTTCTATTTTGCCACACCCTTCATGATTTTCAAGACCTCTAACATATCCCTCCACTCTGTATTCATTTCTTTTAGAAGCTGATAAGTCCCCACCTTGTTAGGCTCTCCTCATATGGAAGTGCTTCTTTAACCCTAACCATTTATGTTGCTCTTTTCTGTACCTTTTCCAAATCCAGTGTATTTTTTTTTGATGGTGTGACCAGATCAGCATGCAGTATTCAAGGTGTGGGCACACCATGACTTTATATACAGGCAATATTATATTTTCTATCTATTCCTTTCCTAATGATTCCCAATATTCTGTTGATAGAGATAGTCTGTTAGCATTTTAGATGTCACTACACACTGTGCAGATGTTTTCAGAAAACTATCCACAATGATGCCATGATCTCTTTCTTGAGTGGAAACAGCTATTTTAGACCCCATCATTTTTGTATGTACAGTTGGGATTATATTTTTTCATGGGCATTACTTTGCATTTATGAACACTGAATTCCATCTGCCCTTGTGTTGCCCAATCACTCAGTGTTGTGATATCCCTTTGTAACTCTTTGCAGTCAGCTTTGGACTTAATTTTGTATCATCTGCAAATTTTGCCACCTCATTGTTTACCCTTTTCATGAACATTTATGAGAAGTTTAACAGCAGTGGTCCAAATGCAGATCTTTTTTCCTATCTTTTAAGTGGAGTACCGGGCGATGTTTTCATGATGCCTTAACGATCCTTCAATTACTTGAACAATAAAGCCTTTAGAAGCTTCAGAGGATAGCCGAGTTAGCCTGTACAGGATACAATTAAAAACCAACAAATGGTCTGGTAGCACTTTATAGACTAACAAAACATGTAGATGGTATCATGAGCTTTCGTGGGCACAGCTCACTTCTTCAGATGACCAGAGTTTTGAGTTTAGGATGTGCAGACCCAGAATAAATGGGGGAGAAGGGAGGGGAGGGAAGGGGAAAAAAATGAGGGGGCAGAGAGTATGAAAGTATCAAAGGGAAAAACAAGTCGGCAGAACTGGTAATCTATGAGCATCTGAAGATTGGATAATTAAAAGGAAGCAGATAAGGCTCAAAGGATAGCAATAGATAGAAAGGATACTAATGCAAGAATCTACACAAAGAGTTGTTGGCATCTTCATTGAATGTTAGCTTGATAATGTCCCAGCCATCCCTACAGTAAAGTTAAATAATGGACAACTTTCAACCACCCTATATCATAAACCCACAGACTGCTACACTTACCTTCATGCTTCCAGCTCCCATCCCAGACACATTTTTCAGTCAATTGTATACAGCCAAGCCCTACGATACAACCGGATTTGCTCCGACCCCCACAGACAGAGAAGCACCTACAGGATCTTTACAGAGCATTCATAAAACTGATACCCACCTGGGGAAGTGAAAAAACAAATTGACAGAGCCAAAAAAGTACCCAGACATGAACTACTTCAAGACAGACCCAAAAGAGAAAATAACAGAACTCCTCTTGTTGTTACTTACAGTCCACAACTCAGACCCCTCCAACGCATCATACACAATCTACAACCCATCCTGGAAAATGATCCCTCACTCTTAGAGGCCTTTGGAGACAAACCTATTATTGCTTACAGACAACCCCCTAACCTGAAACGTATTCTTTCTGATAACCATGCCACACAACCACATCATAAGCCTCCAGGAACCCAGTCCTGCAACCAGAAAAGATGACAACTCTGCCCACATATCTACACTGACGAATTCATCACTGGAGCAAACAACACAAGCCACAAAATCAAAGAGTCATTGACTGCTCATCTAGTAATTTGATCTACACTATCAAATGCCAACAGTGCCCCTCTACTATATATATTGGTCAAACTGGATGTTCTCTACAGGAAAGAATCAATGGACACAAATCGGATATACAGAAAGAAAATACTCAGAAGCCAGTGGCAGAACATTTCTGTTTACCTAACCATAATCTCACAGATCTGAAGGTGGCGGTCTTGTCACAGGCCAGTCCCTCAAGCCAAATACACAGGGAAAGCTTGGAATTACAATACATATGTAAATTCAATTACTAATGGGCTTAATCAAGATATGGGGTGGTGGACCCTTTATCACTGAAGATGCTAACGGCTTTCTAAATGGTATCCTTCCTGCCTTACCAATCTATCCACTGACTTTGATTTTTATCTACTCAGGTTTAGCAACTTTCTCCTGATACTTTATGTATAGAGGTAGGGGGGGTGGGCGACAGAACATCTTTCTCTCTGCCCCCCCTTCTCTTTTCCTATTTATTTTGAGTTTTCTTATCCCGTAGTCATAACTCCAGTCATCTGAAGAAGTGGGCTGTGCCCACGAAAGCTCATGATACCGTCTACATGTTTTGTTAGTCTATAAAGTGCTACCAGACCATTTGCTTGCTGTTTTTTTCTGTAACAGACTAACTCGGCTACCCCTTGAAGCTTCTTATCTCAATTGGGCCCATCAGAGTGAGAAGTGTATAATGCGTTGGAGGAGTTTGAGCACAACTCAGCTTAACTCAACTTTGAGCACAACTCAAACCCCTCCAATGCATTATACACAATCTGCTACCCATCTTGGAAAATAATCCCTCACTCTCAAAGGCCTTGGGGGAAAAGCCTATTCTCGCTTACAGACAACCCCCCCAACCTGAAACGAATTCTTCCCGGTAACCATGCTACACAAGCACATCATAAGCATATATATATTGGACAAACTGGACAGTCCCTACGGGAAAGAATCAATGGACACAAATCAGATATACGTAAAGGGAACATATAGAAACCCGTTGGAGAGCACTTCAATTTACCTAATCACTCTTTAAAAAGATCTCCAGGTGGCTGTCTTGTCTCAAACCAGTTCTACTAGTCAAATACACAGCGAGGTGTTGAAATTACAATTCATTCACAAGTTCAATTCTCACGCTGATGGCCAATCTTGTGGCCCTACTGGGCCAGGCTGCCAGCCATCTGCCATAGACTTCAGTATTCCTGTGCCTGGTGCAGAGATCCTGGAGGTTAGCCTCCTCACCCCAGACCTCAATGAGCTCCAGGATCTCTGCACCAGACCAGGAAGGGGCCGTTTTCTTCTGCCCCAGCTAGAGGCTTTGGAACTGGCCGCTGGCTTGCTTGCAGCCTTGGGGGGCTCATTGGGAGCACTGGGGTCACTCATGGTTCCACTGATGGGTGCTGCTCTGTGGCACAGGGCTAGCAGGGCTGGTGAGGTACCACAAGCCCTTTCCCTTCTACCTGCACCTTTAAAGGCTGCAAGCGAAGGGAAACTATAGAGTTTTGAAGGGTGTGGACAGAGTGGCCACCAGGACAGCTGTGAGAAGCCCTGGAGGCCAATTATTTCAAAATAACAACTGCACCATCCCCTCACCCTATTTCAAAATAGGCACCCAAATCCCCATCCAGGCTTGTGAGAGAACAAGGGGGAGACATTACTGCCGTGGGGGGGGGCAGATGCTGAGCAGTTGGGCAGGGCCTTTGAGCAGCCATGCACCCATTGCCATCCAGCAGGCCAATCGGGGGGCTGTGCATATCCGGGCGGCCCTGAGGGAGAGTTTCAGACAAGACCAGCTGTGAAACTCTCCCCTGGGCCTCTCCACAAGAGGATTCTGCATTGCCCCTCTGTGCCTTCCCCCCCCACCCCTCCCTTACCTTGCCCTCCCTCCCCACCTTCCCCTCCCCTCTCCTCCCTGCAGACCAAATAAACCAGACTTTTTGGTTTGAAACAATCAACTGTTTTTTTAATTTAGGGTAAATATAACTGGGGAAAGAATCTGGGAGGGGGAGGAGGAGGAAGGAAGGGGCAAGTGGTTGGAGGAGGGGCCCAGGGATGGCTAGGGCTAGCACCTGCCTCGGGTGGGGTCCCACCACCTCATTCATGGGGCCTTTGGTAGCCACCGGGGGCAGGGGGCTAGGAGGAGAAGCTGGAGAGGGAAGGAAAAGGAGCAGGAGCGGGTGTGGGGGAATTTGGACAGGAGTGGGTTCAGGGGGGGACTTGGGAAGGAGTGGGTGCGGGGGGGGGGGCAGCTGCTGGACCACTCAGTCATGGGGATCAGGTGGTTGACAGTGGTGGTGTATGCTGTGCACCTGTTGCAGTTCTAGTGGGACAGCTCCTGCCAGATGGTGCGGCACAGCTCCAAGTCAGTATCCCACCTCTGCTTCTGCCACTTGTAAGCAGGGTCTGAATCAATGATTCCAATGCAGCCAGCTGGAATGGGAAAGGAATCCTGGGTGTGATTATGCTCACTCAGTTGTTTAACCCTGTAAGGTATTCAACTGTTGTTATGTAAATACAGTTTATGCTGGAATGGGAAAGAAATCCTGGGTGTGATTATGTAAATACAGTTCAGTCAGTGCTATAGGCCTGATAGATATTCAGTTGTTAGACTGGTATTTTGCCTATTGTAACTAATTTGGTTGTTGTGGGGTCACAAACCATGCTAACCCTAAATGTAGTGTAGCAGGTTCACTCACTTTTCGCATGGCTTCTCACTTTTTTGCCCGGATGACTCCCTCAGGGTGGCTTGTGGGGAAGTCAACCACCGCTCCGACACCGACGTGCCTCCTCTGGGTGCGGTGTTCTCTTCAGGTCACTGCCCTCTGGCAGTGACCACGGTGCTGTTCATCCACGCCCCCTTCTGGGGGGGAGTCACTGTTCTTCCGGTAGTCCCAGGGTCTTCCCTACTCCCGGGGACCCCTAGCTCTTCCCAGGAGCACTCAACTACTTCCTGGAACACCCAGTTCCTCAGTCTGCCTGGTTCCCTCCTGAACGTCTGCCTTTGTGCCTTCTGGCCTAGGGCTTCCCTGACTCGAGTGCCCCCAGCCTACCGCAGCTGCCTCCGTGTGAGCCACAGCTGCCTCCCTGCAGCCCGGCCTTTTAGGGCTGCTTCTGTGCAAGCCCCCGCCCTTCATGACTGCCTCCATGCAGCACTGAGCCTCAGGCCCGGTAGTCTGGGTTCGCTGGGCCCAAAGCCTGTAGCCCTGTGGCAGCAGATAGGCAGAACCCTCTCCTTCTCCCAGGAGCTGCTCTTATAAGCTCCAGCTGGGCCCTCCTTAATTGCCCTCAGCTGGGCTTCCTCCTGACTCCAGGTCTCCCAGCCAGTTAAAGGGCCAGTGCAGGGCAACACCCTGCCACACCAGGAATTGTAAAATATGACACCAGTGCTTGCAGGAGAGACACTGTAATTGTAAAGACTCTCGGATGGACAAGGCTTTCTCTTCCAGACTCAGTGAAGTCAATTGGGGGGAAGGGCAGAGGTCTGAGCCAGCAGGCTACATGCTTGCCAGGCGTTAGCTGTAAGATTGGTTCAACCTGTTTCTCTCTCCTCCTCCCCGCCCAGTTCTAATGATAGAACTAAAACAGACTCTATAAGGAGTCTCTTTATTATTTTAAAGTGTTATTCCAGTGCATGCTGGAATCTTTTGGCTGCCAGGCCAAGAGCTGAAATCATTGAGAAACTGACATCACAAAGAGTTGAAATTACTAGGTTTGGTCGAGAGCCAAATCAATCACAGCAGCCAGTGGTGGCAGGTGCTCAGCGGGGCGGTGGGCAGGAGCAAGCGGCCAGCTGGTGGCCAGCAGCAGCAGCTGGCAGGAGCAGCTCGTAGGTGGCATTGCCATATGTTCAATGAGTGGAAACATAAGGATGATATACCTGTGGACTCTAGGTCTGCACTGACTGGACAGAGCTTTGAGTGGGGTGTTTGAGTGGTGTGTGTGTGTGGGGGGGGAGGGGGGATGACCACATTAGGCAATAGTTGGGGTTTGGACTAAAGATCTTTAAGCAAAAGACTCTGCCCTGTGGACTCCGGGTATGGTACCTTGCTTATGGGTTTTCTTTGTTTATGTGTGTTTCTGTAAGTTGGTGGTAGATTACTGTTATTAAATAGATTGTTTCTATCTCCAGCTCAGTGCTTGTGAGAGGGGAAGAATGGCATCTAAAGGTGTCCAGTGGGTAAGTTGGAATTTTCCCAGTTTACTGCATAGGGGCTCGAACTGGTTTGGTTATCTTGTTGAAAGAACCTCCCTAGATACTGAACCCCCTTCTGGCTGCTGAGTGCTACTGGCAGGAGGATTACCCACTTGAGTCACTGAGGGTACACAGGCAGGTGATGTGTTCCTGCTCCAGGGCCTCGCGGGTTACCTGTGGCAGCAGCTCTTGCAGAATCAGGAGGATGGCATGGCATGGGTGGTGGATGCACCTCACTGACAGCTAGTCTAGCTGTGAAGAAAAGTGAGAAGGCCAGTCATCCCAGGAGACACTGTGCATGAAGCCTAGCCCTAATGTGTGAGCCGACATTGAAAGGTCTTGGTTCAGATGATGTCGATGTGCCTTGAGCAAGGCCATCTGTGGTCTGGACAATGCGCACTGTTCTGCAGAGGCACAGATGTCCCAGGGGATCCTCACTACCTGCCTTGAGGACAACCAGGCATGGGAAAGTGATGGCCAGGCTTGGAGCCTGCAGGTGGGAGGGAGGCGATGAGGTGGCTCGCCTTGCCTCCATGCTGCGCACACACTGGGTCTGGCAGTGGTGGCATCCTGCAGAGGGAGAACTTATATCCCTGCCTGTTGGAGAAGAAGGGGTAGGTGTTGGAGGAGGTGTGTGTGAGCGGCAGATGCTGCTTGCCGGGGAGGGTGCTACTGGAGTCCTCTCCTCTTCCTTCCTCTGGCAGGTTCCCATGCAGGGCTCAGTGTTCTCCACCTTGCCACACTTAACCAGGAGTGGATGCTGCCCTGAGAGTGTGGGCATGAACCTGTGCTGCGTGCGGCATTTCTGTGTGTGTCCATGACCCAGCCTCCTTAGTGGTGGCTTGTGGTGGGACGTTGTCCAGAAATCCTGTGAGCAGGAGTGAAAGGTTCCTTTGTGGCAGCCTCATGCAGCTGTCTGCTCTGGACTGGTGCTTCAAGTGCACCCATGTGCACAGGCTGCTGTGTGAGCTGCAGGCCAAGAAGACCAAGTGAGGAGCACGCAACCCCTCGCCACCCGCCACCTCCCCCGCATGTGTCTAGAGAAAGTAATGGAACTCATCTGATGGGTCTTCCACAGTTTCATCCAAACCCTGGGAGACATTCTGGGATGGTGGCACTGGTTCCAAGGAGAGGATGACATCCTGGTCATCATTTGACTGAGCAAGATGCCTGTCAGGACACCACATGGGTGACTTCTGACCACACATAATACAAAGCAGAACGTTGGGGGGAGACTGACCCTTGTGACCTGATGTGGGTCAAGACCACACAAAGTTAGTTCCCTGTCTTATGAAAGTGGCTCCAGAGGCTCCCATGTCTACTGTAGCACATACATGGGTCACTGCCCCCACACAAATTGACACAGACTTTATTCACAGACTTGATAGTCAGTGAATAATCCAGCCCACAAATGAGTCAATGATAAAACACCCACACGGGCCTCAAGGCGAGCAGCCCTGTCCTGTAATTATCCTCCAGAGCTACTTATATTGACCTGGACAGGCCTGAACCTTGCTGCTTGGACATGGGAGGGAAACAAACCGAGAGCTGTCCCTTCTCTTGGTGTGTGGCTCTTTTATCTCACTCATACGAAGTGGGTTTTGCATTCTTCTAACTTTGTTTCTAACTTTGCTTCCCCATTACATCAAGGTAAACAAGCTCAGCAAGGGCTTTAATTGGGCTTCTATACTTCATGTCTCGGAGGATTTAAAGTGCCTATATTCCCCCACCTCTCACAATGTTAAATGTGCTTTGCATGTCAGCTCATTAGGCCCAGGCCGTGGGAGACAGCAGTGCACATATGCAAAGGTAAGACAAGCGCCACTGAGCTCCATCAGATGTCCACCAACCTTGTGAGTGTCCCTAAACTGCTAGGTGTTTAGAGTGACCCGGAACCTGCTGCCTTATCTTACAGGTAACCATGAGAGGAGGGAAGTTCTGGAGCAGCCTTCTAATAGCTGTCACAAAAATGTTACTAATTTTAAGATGGTGTTTCTGAACTTCCTGGTATGATGGGGTTGCTGAAAGGTTGCAATGTTATATTATTTTATTTCTTAAAATCCAGAACTTTAACTCACACAGAACAAAAACAGAGAGAGAAAAAGCAGGCTGCTTCCTAAGCCAGAGAGGCAGAAGACCGGGAGTGCAATGTTCCCTGTAGAGCCCCCCAGCCTGCAACTGAGACTAGGAAAACCCTTGAGAATGTAAAAGTTATAGCTTGTAATTTTAACACTTTTTCAGTATGACAGATGCCAGCAACAAATGGGACTGGACTCACTGATCCAGGAGACCTCTTTTTGTCCTCTGTTCTGTGTACTTATAGCAGCAGGAGCTTCCCATTGACTCCAGTTGAAGCAGGTCAGGCCCCAAGTTCCTTTGGTTGCTTGTTTTTTTGTGACACAGAAATAGTCGAGTCTGGAGGGATCATTCTGTAAATAGGATAAGACTGTCTGTATGTGTTGTGTGGTGTGGTGACCGGTGGGTGGATAGTGTCCAGCCCCACCCAAGAAGACTATTTAGTGGTTCACAAGCAGGGCCACGCATATCCCTGAGGGTATGCAGAGGTATTCTGGGGGTACATCAACTCATCCTGATATTTGCCTAGTTTAATGAAAGGTCCATCAAGCCAGGATGGGCAGGAATGGTATCACTAGCCTCTGTTTGTCAGAAGCTGGGAATAGGTGACAGGGGAGGGATCACTTGACAGTTACCTGTTCTGTTCATTCCCTCTGGGGGCACCTGGCATTGGCCACTGTTGGAAGACAGGATGCAGGGCTAGATGGACCTTTGGTCTGAGCCAGTATGGCCATTCTTATGTTAGTGAAAACTATGCTTGCTCATTCTGCATCCAACCAAGGGTAATACTTTGGAGTCCGGGTTGTGAAACTACTGAGAACTACGCAATTATAACAGTTCCAGGGGAATTCTAATATGCCTGAAACAAATTGTCAGTATGAAAGCTTATTTTCTGGTACTCAGATGCATGGTTACATGCTAGATAGATAGATGTGTATGACAGAGCAGAGGTTTTTTAGCATATTATAAAAATTTTTCCATCTTTCTCAAATAATCTAACATACTAATGGTTACATAAAACTAGGTGAAACTGTCTTAGGCTAAAATTAAAAATTGATTAAATGTAAAAGGAGACTGCAAGATTAATACAATATTTTGCAAGCAATGTCCGTACAGATACTTTTAAAAGATATGCTCTTGTTTAACCACAATTTCCTAGGCTTGATAGTGTCTTTCTTATAGAGAAGACTAAATCTGTCCACTATAGGAATAACTGGAAGAATTTTGATAATGTGTTATGCAGTTGTTCAGACTACTAGTAATATTAATTATAATAAAAAACTAGATGATCAGTGTAGTTTCTTCTGACATTAAAATCTGCTAGTCTAACTAACAGAGCATCTTAGAGAATTAAAAGTGAAATATTTTCTCCGTTTTTTATTTTTTTGGCTATAGTTTCCCTTCCTATATTTGCCTCTGGCTTGACAATTAAAAGACTCTTACAGTGCTGACACTCCCAAGCAATTCAGAAATCAGGAGCCAGGCCCCTAAAATTTAAGAAATGGATTTAAGCAGCAAAAGGTTTTTAAAATAAATATTAAATGTCAGGTTCATTTCCTTTACCTTTGGGTTTCTGAGTTGCAAAGTTGTGCTCAGGTCACATTTCCAATCTTTTCTCCACAACCAAGAGGGTTTGATACTGGCGTTTGAAAAAAATAAAAGCTGTGATTCTCTCATAAACACATGACTCCAGCATCTGGTGCTTGGAGAACAATTCAAACAAATGCAAGCATTGGCAACACTGACTTTTTTTCCTGGTCATCTTCTAGTCAATTCACTTTCTGGATTCCATGCCTGGAACAAATGTACAAAGGGGAACTGGAAACTGGGTAGGCGGTTTTACATCCAATCCATGTTTGTTTTCTTTGACTTTTTTAGCATTAATGAAAACATTTCTGTTCACATCAGGTTCTCTGGCTTTATGCAAATAAATAGCTGTAGCATCTGAAACAGCACCCTGAATGATCTCCACCATCTTGAGTGCTATTCACTGCAGTTAATGTCTGTGGGATAGGGCTACAGCCAAGGACACTGTTTATGGGGGGGCTAGGGGTATCAGTAGCCTCCCCCCTAAAGTTTGAACCCCTGGATTTCATATTTGCGGTCTGTTTAAAGTGCATACCTTAGCTCCAGAGGCAGTTCTGAACTGCAACAGAGTTTGTGCTGTTTCCCAGCTTTTCCTTTTTTTTTTTTTTTTTTTTTTTTTTTTAAGTCTTCTCTGTGTTTTTGAGTGAGGCTTTAGAGAGGGAGTTCTCCAGGTAGAGGAGACGCAGATACAGGACTCTTGAGGGAAGTGTGTGTTGTGTTTGGGGCTTTCTTACTGTGTGCTGAGCTTGTGTTTGTGAGTGAGGGTTGGTGTGTGTTATTTTTTTGTTTTTGTTTGTTTTTTCCCCTGTGTTTGTGAGTGAGGCTTGCCCTCCCCCTCCCTTTCATGGAGTGTGTGCTGTGATTGATTGGCAGGTGGAAACTGCTGGCTTCTAATTAGAGTTTGAATTCTAGAAACCTCTGCTGATTGGCTGAGCCTTGGTAGGGGGAGGGACTTTCAGGCAGTCCAGGGCTTTATAAGGCTCCTTGGGCAAGTGACCAAGAAGCTTGCGAACAGGTGAGTGCTAACAGGGAGTTTAGAGAGGGAGTTCGAAAGGGTGCGAGGTTCTCTTGCCTTTCTTTTTAAATCCCTTCTCCAGGACACCAGGGATGGATGGTGATAGGTCTGCTGTTGTTACCTGCACGGAGTGTGCCATGTTTGTCTTCCTCCCGGAAGAAAGAACGGATTTCATCTGCACTAAGTGCAAGCTGGTCGCCATTGTGGAAGAAAAAATTAGAGGACTGGAGGCCCACGTGTCGACCCTACGCTCGATCAGAGAGGATGAAGACTTCCTCGATAGAAGGCAGCATTTAATCCTTCAAGGACGGGAGGCGGAAGAGTCAGAGAGGGCAGTACGTGACCAGGAAGAGAACTGGCAGCATGTAACTTCTAGAAGGGGCAAAAGGCCAGCATGGGAATCCCCCAATGCTATAGAGGTAAGTAATCACTTTCAGGCTCTCTCCACAGGCTCTGCGGTGGTGAATGCTTTGGAAGGGACCTCACAAGGAAGAAACCGGAAGGGAACACCATCTACTGGAAGGCATGGGATGCGTAGTCCTAGGGGTGGGGATTCCATGGCCACCACCCCCAAAAGAAAACGACGGGTGGTGGTGGTGGGGGACTCCCTCCTAAGAGGGACTGAGCCATCCGTCTGCCGTCCGGACCTGGAATCTCGAGAGGTGTGCTGCTTACCGGGAGCTCGCATTCAGGATGTGACTGAGAGGCTTACCAAACTGATCAAACCTTCGGGAGTGGGAAAGTCGGATACCGGGAAGAAATGCAGAGAGGAATGCGCAACAAAGGAGGACCCCTGTTTCGAATGGAGAAGATAGGGCGATCAACTGGTTACCTGAGGTGTTTGTACACCAATGCGAGAAGCCTGGGCAACAAACAGGAAGAACTGGAGGCCCTGGCCCAGTCCAAGAAATATGATTTAATTGGGATAACAGAGACTTGGTGGGATGACTCGCATGACTGGAGCGCTGTCATGGAAGGGTACAGACTGTTCAGGAAGAACAGGCAGGGGAGAAAAGGAGGAGGAGTTGCACTATATGTAAGAGAGCACTATGATTGCTCTGAACTCCAGTATAAAGAGGGAGAAAAACCTGTTGAGAGTCTATGGGTTAAGTTTAAAGGAGCAAACAACAGCAGTGATGTTGTGGTTGCTGTCTGCTACAGGCCACCGAATCAGGTGGATGAGATAGATGAGGCTTTCTTCGGACAACTGAGAGAAGCTTCCATATCGCAGGCCCTGGTTCTCGTGGGGGACTTTAATCACCCTGACATCTGTTGGGAGACCAATACGGCAGTACACAGGCAATCCAGGAAGTTTTTGGAGAATGTTGGGGATAACTTCTTGGTGCAAGTGCTGAAGGATCCGACCAGGGGCCGTGTGCAGCTTGACCTTCTGCTCACAAACAGGGAGGAACTAATAGGGGAAGAAGAGGTGGGTGACAACCTGGGAAGCAGTGATCATGAGATGGTAGATTTCAGGATCCTGACCAAAGGAAGAAAAGAGAGTAGTAAAATACACACCTTGGACTTCAAAAAAGCAGATTTTGACTCCCTCAGAGATCTGATGGGCAGAATCCCCTGGGATGCGAACATGAAGGGGAAAGGAGTTCAGGACAGCTGGCAGTATTTTAAAGAAGCCTTATTGAAGGCACAGAAAGAAACCATCCCGACACGTAGCAAGAGAGGCAAAAATGGGAGGAGACCGGATTGGCTTACGGGGGAAATCCTTGGTGAACTTAAGCACAAAAAGGAAGCTTACAAAAAGTGGAAACTTGGACAAATGACCAGGGAGGGGTTTAAATGTATAGCTCGAGAATGCCGGGGGGTTATCAGGAAGGCGAAAGCGCAAATGGAATTGCGACTGGCTAAGGATGTGAAGGATAACAAGAAAGGTTTCTACAGGCATGTTAACAAGAAGAAGGTGATCAGAGAGGATGTGCAACCCCTACGGGATGAAGGAGGTAACCTAGTGACAGATGATGTGGGGAAAGCTGAAGTACTCAATGCTTTCTTTGCCTCTGTATTCACGGACAAGGTCAGCGCAGAAGTCCAGGAGCCAAGTGACGCAAGATGGGATGAAGATGGACAACCCGTGGTGGGTAAAGAACAGGTTAGGAACTATTTAGAAAAGCTAAACGTACACAAATCCATGGGTATGGACTTAATGCATCTGAGGGTACTGAGGGAGTTGGCAAATGTCATTGAGGAGCCTTTGGCCATTATCTTTGAAAAGTCGTGGAGATCGGGAGCGATCCCGGATGATTGGAAAAAGGCAAATGTAGTGCCCATCTTCAAAAAAGGGAAGAAGGACGATCCAGGGAACTATAGGCCAGTCAGTCTTACCTCGGTTCCTGGAAAAATCATGGAAGGGATCCTTAAGGAATCCATTTTGAGGTACTTGGAAGAGAGGAAAGTGATTAGGAATAGTCACATGGAGTCACAAAGGGCAAGTCGTGCCTGACCAATCTGATTAGCTTCTATAACTGGCTCTGGCTCTGGTAACTGGCTCTGTGGACATGGGAAAGTCAGTGGATGTGATCTACCTTGACTTTAGCAAGGCTTTTGATCCGGTCTCCCACAATATTCTTGCCAGCAAGTTAAGGGAATGTGAATTGGATAAATGGACGGTAAGATGGATAGAAAGATGGCTAGAAGGCCGGGCCCAGCGGGTAGTGATCAATGGCTAGATGTCAGGATGGCGGTCGGTTTCTAGTGGGGTGCCCCAAGGTTTGGTTCTAGGACCGGTTTTGTTCAATATCTTTATTAATGACCTGGATGAGGGATGGATTGCACCCTCAGCAAGTTTGCGGATGACACTAAGCTAGGGGGAGAGGTAGATACGCTGGAGGGCAGAGATAGGGTCCAGAGTGACTTAGACAAATTGGAGGATTGGGCCACAAGAAATCTGATGAAGTTCAACAAAGACAAGTGCAGGGTCCTGCACTTGGGGTGGATGAATCCCAAGCATAGTTACAAGCTGGGGACCAGCCAGTTAAGTAGTAGTTCTGTAGAAAAGGACCTGGGGGTTACAGTGGATGAGAAGCTGGATATGAGTCGACAGTGTGCCCTTGTAGCCAAGAAGGCTAGTGGCATGTTAGGTTGCATTAAGAGGAGCATTGCCAGCAGATCCGGAGATGTCATTATTCCCCTTTATTCGGGTCTGGTGAGGCCACATCTGGAGTATTGTGTCCAGTTCTGGGCCCCCCACTACAAAAAGGATGTGGACGCATTGGAGAGGGTCCAGCGGAGGGCAACCAAAATGATTAGGGGGCTGGAGCATATGACTTATGAGGAGCGGCTGAGAGAGTTGGGTTTGTTTCGTCTGCAGAAGCAAAGAGTGAGGGGGGATTTGATAGCAGCCTTCAACTTTCTGAAGGGAGGTTCCAAAGAGGATGGAGAGAGGCTGTTCTCAGTAGTGATAGATGGCAGAACAAGGAGCAATGGTCTCAAGTTGTGGTGGGAGAGGTCCAGGTTGGATATTAGGAAAAACTATTTCACTAGGAGGGTAGTGAAGCACTGGAATGGGTTACCTAGGGAAGTAGTGGAGTCTCCATCCCTAGAGATTTTTAAGTCTCGGCTTGACAGGGCCCTGGCTGGGTTGATTTAGTTGGGATTGGTCCTGCCTAGAGCAGGGGGCTGGACTTGATGACCTTCTGAGGTCTCTTCCAGCTCTATGGTTCTATGATTCTATGTCTATATACAAATGGAAAGGACAACAGAAATGATTAGAGGTAAGGAACAACTTCCATATGAGGAGAAATTAACAAGACTGGGGCTTTTCAGCTTGGAAAAGAAATGACTTTAAGGTAGGGGAATATGGTAGAGGTATGGAAAAATCATGAATGGTGTGGAAAAATAGAATAAGGAAATGTTATTCATTTCTTCATTGACATAACACAAGAAGCTGACCCAATTACATTTATAGGCAGCAGATTTAAAACAATCTAAATAAATTATTTTTTCACAGTCAACTTGTGGAACTCATTGACAAGAGATGGTGGAAAGAGCCAAACCATAACAGGGTTCCAGTGAGGAAAAAATAAGTTCAAGGAGAATAGGTCCATCAATGGCTACTAGCCAAAATGGGCAGGGATGGTGTTGCTAGCCTCTGTTTTCCAGAAATTGGGAATGGGCGACAGGGGATGGATCATGAATATTGCTTCTTCTGTTTATTCCTTCTGAAGCACCTGGCATCGGCTATTGTTGGAAGACAGGATACAGGGGTAGAAGAACCATTGGTCTGACACAGTATGGCCATTCTGATGTTCTTATGAGACATCAATCTCCCATCCTGGGCTATTTTCTACTGTACTCCGCTAACTCTCTCCAGGATCCTTCCTCCAGCTCTTCTGCAGTGCCAGTGTCCTGCTGGCTGGTTTCCAGGGCCAGTTATTCTGGTGGTTCACCTGCCAGGAGTTTCAGCAACACCATTTGGAGCATAGGTGCCTCGCTGGCTGGTTCCCAGCTCTGATCCCTCTGGCGGTTCATCTGTAGGAGCTCCGGTAGTGCCTCCTGCCTCCTGAGCAGCCAGACCTGATTGAGCCTCTCTCCAGACTTTTATACCTGGGCTGAGGTCTGAGCATACCCAGCAGGGCCGTGGGGTCAGGGCTTCTTCAGCCAGGTGAGCCGTATCAGCAAGAACAGACTCCGCCAGCTGATAGAATAGAGGGGGTTTATTGCTTCTCCAGGATACAGCACAGCATAGACGTGATGTGTCTACAGGAGTTTGGTCCAGGATGCCTCAGACCCCTTGAGATGGGGTCCCTGGGCCCCTAGATTCCAGCCCCCTTTTAGACTGGTTCCTTCATGATTCCAGCCCAAGACTGACCCTTCCCCCGAACACTCACTTCCCTAGTTCCCTCGCTGCCCCAACTCGTCTGACTGGTTGGGTCTTTGTCTACATGACTTAGGCAGCCCATCTGCTGGGCAGTGCTCACAGGCAGAGGTCAGTAGGGGTCATTCACAGCCCACAACCCAAGCACAGCAACCGGCAAGGTACTGACACTACATCACAGCATGTGGATGAGTGAGTGGGAATCACACCTCACAGCGCAGGAGGACCCTGGGTTACAGAGCAGACAGCCCCCCCCCCATTATGCCACAGTGACCAAAATGATTAGGGGGCTGGAGCACATGACCTATGAGAGGCTGAGGGATTTGGGTTTGTTTAGTCTGCAGAAGAGAAGAGAGAAGAGTGAGGGGGGATTTGATAGCAGCCTTCAACTTCCTGAAGGAAGGTTCCAAAGAGGATGGAGAAAGGCTGTTCTCAGTAGTGATGAATGGCAGAACAAGGAGCAATGGTCCCAAGTTACAGTGGGGGACCACTGTAATATCCAATTAGGATATTAGGGAAAAACTATTTCATTGGGGGTATGTCTACACTAGCCCCCTAGTTCGAACTAGGGAGGCTAATGTAGGCATTCGAAGTTGCAAATGAAGCCCGGGATTTAAATATCCCGGGCTTTATTTGCATCTTCCCACGTGGGCGCCATTTTTAAATCCCCCTAGTCCGAACTAACTGCCCACGGCTACACGCGGCAGTCAAACGTTAACTCGAACTAAGGACTTAGTTCGAGTTAACATTTGACTGCCGCAGGCAGTTAGTTCGGACTAGGGGGATTTAAAAATGACGCCCGGACGGGAAGATGCAAATAAAGCCCGGGATATTTAAATCCCGGGCTTCATTTGCAACTTCGAATGCCTACATTAGCCTCCCTAGTTCGAACTAGGGGGCTAGTGTAGACATACCCTAGGAGGGCGGTGAAGCACCAGAATGGGTTACCTACAGAGGTGGTGGAATCTCCATCCCTAAAGGTTTTTAAGTCTTGGCTTGACAAAGCCCTGGCTGGGTTGATTTAGTTGGGATTGGTCCTGCTTTGGGCAGGGGGCTGGACTTGATGATCTCCTGAGGTCTCTTCCTGCTCTATGATTCTATGAAAAGGAAACATGTATTATTCAAGAGCATTACAAGCAGTACTGTCCCTTACCTAAGAGGAAATTACTTATGGCTACGTCTAGACTGCAGAGTTAAATCAGGAAAAGATACGCAATTTCGGATGTTCTTTCGAAAGAGGCTTTTCCAAAATTTGGCCAAATTTCAGAAAAACCTGCTCTTTCGACAAGTCCCTTATACCTTGTAGAATGAGGTTTACAGGGATGGGGAAAGAACGCATCTGCTTATCCAAAAATGTTTTTGGAAAAATGGACATGTTCCTTGGAGGCAACAGTCTAGATGTAGCTGTCATGGCTCACAGGTCATGCCCTCACTCGTCCCATCCATCCTGGGGCACTGAGTGCCCCCCTTCATGCAGCCCCCCCTTTAAACTCCCAAAACTCCCCACTTCCTCACAGTAGCCTAAGAGAACATGTTGCTCTCTGACAATAGTAATCAAGCTAAAATGCTAGAACCATATTTTGGGGGAATGAAGTTGGAGAATGAAAACAGAGGAAAGCTATATATCTACACATGATAGGAATCAGAATTCTTCACAGAACATAACCTATCTCACCAGCCTATCAACTTGTGATGCAGTTCAATGTCTGCCTTAAACTCCACTTTTTTTATTGTCACTTTGTGACTTACCTTCCCCACCCCTCCTTTCCTCTGCCCTCCCTTCCCCCTTCCCCCATCCATCCAGAGCAAATAATAAAGCCTTCTTTGTTGAAACAACAGGATTGTTTATTGTGGGGGATGTAGAGTAGAAGAGGGACTGGGGAAAGAACCTGGAATGGGGAGTGTCAAGGCTGTTCCCCACTCTGACACGACAAATGCAGAAGTGGGGGCCTGCAAGAGCACCCCAAAACCTTGTCGCTACAGGCTTTGGTACAAAAACTTCTCCCCAAAATCCTAATGCCCAGACTTTGGGGAATCCGCTGCCACCATCAGATGCTTTTGAACCCACAAACAGGGGTGGATACTTGAAACCAACCCCAGGGGTACCCCAAGCTCTTTCTTCCCCAAAAGAGCTTAAAAAAGAGAAAAGAGAAAAACAAGCTGCAGTCTGTGGTAGCTGACTCCTTAGTCAGACAGACAGACCTTCCAGGACACAAAAATGAACCACTACCGGTTAATTAGAAAAAGAAAACAAACTTTTATTATCACAACAAAACTAGCGTTGCAAGCATAGTTGAGGTAGCCAGATGGTAAGAGCCACCAACTGATATACTCAGAGAAAATTCCCTGGATTAGAAAGCCTCATTACAAAAGAGAGAAAAAAACACTTTTAAAGAAAGAAAAAACATTTTTAACAGCACAGACCTCAGTTCCAAATTCCCAAACCAGAAAACAATAAAACCTGACAGGCTAACTAAACTTTGCCCTACTTACATATTGTGAGAAGACTTTTCTTGGAGAGAGATGGCCTCCCATCTCCCTGTTACTTGGAAGAAACCGCTCTGACCCAGAGAAAGAAGGGAAAAGATAAAAATTCCTTTGTCCCAGTTTGGCTAGGGACAAGGAGACATAGTTAACCCCTTAGCCACCAGGCTGCTGGTCAGCCCTCCTGGTTATGACAGGAAGAGGAAGGAAGAGGGGGAGCTCAGGGATAGAGCTGGGACTGGCACTTGCCTCCACGTGGTTGAGAGGCTTCAGCTACCCACGAGATCCCACCGGCCCCTGCGGGAGCTAGGAGGGGAAGCCATGGGGGGGGCAGGGAGGTGGTGGGTGCTTTCCATCACCGAGGTGAAGGAGAAGCACATGGCATCATGATGGCTCACTAGCTGGTCCCAGGAAACCTTCCATTGTTCCTAGTCAGTCCAGTGCTCCTCGTTGGTGGCCCACTCCTGGCATTCTTCCCTGGCTCCAGGATGAGGAACAGCTCCTGGTTGGTGGACACGGTCGCCTGGCTGGCCTCTCTCCTCCTCGTCCTCTGTCACTCCACCCGCCTGGAGGCTGACGCCGGGCATGTCCTGGACAGACTTCATGATGATGGGGGGGGGGGGAGAAGATAACTAGTTCCCCCTACCCTCCCCCCCCGGATGGCATCCAGCTGGTCGTAGTAGCAATAGCTGTGCAGTGTTGCCTTGGAGCATCCACTCTGCTCCCTGGCCTTGTGGTAGGCCTGCTAGAGCTCTTTAATCTTCATCCAGACCTAGTTGAGTGTGGCTGCGACCTTTGTCAGCCAGCCTGGTGATGATCTTGCTGTAGAGCTCCACATTCCTCTTTCTGGTGAGATCCTGGAGGTTGGTCTCCTCCCCCCAGACCTCGATGAGGTCCAGGATCTCCACACCAATCCAGGCTGGAGCTCTCCTATGTCCCTGGCCAGTGAGCAGCAGGCGTGCTTGCAGCCATGGGAGGCTCTGAGGGAGCATTGGGGACCATCATGGCTCCCTCTCTGGATGCTCTCTCACACAGGGCTTGCAAATTTGGCCACATGTGAGAAGCCTTTCTCCTGCTTCCTGGAATTTTAAGCTCCGGAGGAGAAGGGGAGCAGTGGAGATGCCAGGTGTGGCCAGAGCAGTCAGAGCTGCAGCTGTGAGAGGCCTTCAGAGGCCAATTATTTCGAATTAGCAGCAGCAGAGCATCCACGCTAACGCTATTTTGAAATAACTATTTTGAAATTAGAGTTATTCCCCAAGGAAAGCAGGAGTACAGATTTCAAAATAGCCAGCCCCTTATTTCAAAATAACAGCCTTGGTAGTGTGACGCTGTGGGGATTGTATTAGCTGTTTGCTTTGTTATGTTGCATGTTATTCCTACTGTCCTGTGCTGCTCCGTAGAGACTCTGTGTGTATGTGGTGCCCAGTGAAGGATGGGATCTTTGGCCTGTCACCTGACCCCAAGGGGAAGATGCAACCAGTGATAGTCAAATAACACCTTGGGCCCAGGAAGCAGGACGAAGGAGGAGGTAGGACTGTCTAGAGGGCTGGGACCAGTTGCTGGGTGTGTGAGTTTGTTTTTTCAGCTGGCTTGGGGAGAAGGGAGCCTAGCTGGTTTGGGGGGTTGGGCAGGGGCCTCCCATCCCCAAGATGGATTGTGCTGAATGCTCCTGGTTCCTGTAACACCAAGTCTGTGCTACGCTGTGTCCCTGTCAACAAAAAACCTTCTGTTCTACTTGCTGGATGAGAGTCACGTCTGGCTGTGGATGGGGATGCAGGGCCTGGTAATTCCCCCACACTCCGTGACAACGCTCCACTTACAAATTTGACCTAAGTGGGGTTATTTCAAAATAACTCCCTAGTGTAGACCAGGGCCAAGATTGACCTATTGGGAGAAAAACCCAGGTTTATCAGGATAAATGCCCCAAGGGCTAGTTCAATCAATGCATAACCAGGCCTCTGTTGGAATTCCACTCTCCAGCCCTCCCAAATGGACCTGTGACAGTGCATGTGGCTGAGGAATGGACAGGCACTTAGGCACTGCCATGGGCAAAGACAGGATCTAAGCTAGACCCCTTTCACACATGCACACATGCACTTCCCAACCCCTAAAAGCTTAGGAGCTAGATCCTGTCTTTGTCCACTTGCCTATAGCAGTGCCTAAATGCCTGTCCATTTCTCAGAGGCACCCACTCACCAACCCTGTTTCCAGGGCTGTGCCCCTAGGGCAAGGGGGAAGGGGGCAACAAGTTAGCAACTAAGATCTGGATAAACTGCATGGCCATGTGGCTATGCAGCAGCCTATTAAATGCTGCAGGCACTGAGTGAACCCAGCTGGAGCAAATTTGTCATGGAGCAGGGAGAGGTGCCACTCTCCCAGCCCTGGCCCAGACCCACCACAGGAGGGGAACAGGTGCCCCAACCCAACTCAGGACTTGCTGAAACTGGGGGAGGGATGTCTACCTCCTCGCCAGGTTAGGTTCTTGCCACTCTGCACCCCAGCCAGTTCCCTGCACCCGAACCCTCTGCCCTGAAATACCCTCCAACTCTGATGCCCCGCCCCACCCAACGGATTTTGTTATCGATCATGCCGGGGTGCTCTGCACACAGGTGGGAAACACTGGAGGGCGCGCTGCTGGCGGACCTGGTCCTGGCCCCCTTGCTGGGATGATGCCCACAGGGCAGGGGGGGAAGGAAGGCTCCCAGTGACCGCCCCCATCACCGGGCTGGGGGTACCCAGTAATGCCCCAGGAATGATAAGGCAATGCCTGGGGCGGAGGGGGTTAGGGCATGTCACTGACTCCACCCCATGGGCTCCCTATGCGCATCCTGACTATGCAGGTTTCTGCCCATCAGCACAGGCCACAGCCATGCAGCCTAGCCACATGACCTGGGACACTCCCCTCCCTCTGGATGTAATGGGACCGCAGCCCCAGGGCAGTCATATGTAGAGAGCTGCTATCTTGTAGGAATGTGCTACTGGTAGCATTTTCTTATTTGTATGATCGTAAGGAAATGTTCTTCTTCGAGTGGTGTCCCCGTGGGTGCTCCACCTTAGTTCCTTAGGTGCTGGGCTCGCTCCAGTGCCGCAAAATGGAGACTCTTCAGTAGCAGTCTTTGGCTGGACTGTCCATGCGCAACATGTGCTCGCACGATCCAGCCCCCTGCCAGTTCCTCTCAACCGTCTCAGGCTGCAGACGGAGTGAACTGGTCTCTTCAATCTCCTTCCTAGTTCCTTCAGTGTGAGATTGTCCTGTTAATAGTTCTTCTTCTTCTTCTTCCGCTCACATTTGTTCCTTCTCTTAATTCTAGTTAAAAAAAAGAACGAAAAAAGGTTTTTTTCTGTTAATAATAACCAAGTTCTGATCCCGCTCTCATACCTTTTCTCAAGTTACTATAGTTATTAGTGTACATAGTTATATACATATTCATAGTTGATCTTCGTTCGTTAAAAAAAAAAAGAAAAAGAAAACCACCTGATTTAAGACTACTGACAAAATGCCATCTTCTGCAGGCTTTAAAAAATGTGACACTTGCCAAGAGGCAATGCCTGCCTTGGACGGCCATTCTTCCTGCATCTGCTGTCTGGGAGAGACCCATGTCCCTCAAAAATGCCTGCACTGCATAAAACTGACTGCAAGGGCCAGACGGGACAGAGAAATGAGGCCAGACGGGACAGAGAAATTTGATAAAGTGCTTCAACCGGAGACCTCTGACAGCGCAACCTCCTCAGGCCAGCCTCCAAAGCATAGGGCTTCTTCCCCTACGACGGCGCCACCCAAAAGACATAGGGCGTCACCTACTAGATCTCTGCCCGTCATCTCACAGAGCAGAGTTAGCTCAGGAGATAAGCCCGGTACAACTGGCACTTCAATACAGCGCCCGAAGGCTCCTGCGGCACTGAAACCGAGAAAACCGGTAGGAGCGACACCGACACCAGAACCGAGGTCTACGTTGGCACCGGCCTCAACCTTGGCACCGAGGGAATCCACGCCAAGATCATCAGCGGCACTGGCGGTGCCAAGCTCGCCATCAGTGCCCACTATAGCTTCGGTGCGGACTGCAGCACCGACCTCAGCGGCACAAGCCCCAACGGCACCGACTCCGCATGCAACCAGCATCACAGCAAGCCCTCACCGGCACCGAAGCCGCTCACATTCATAGTCATTAATATTTGCACCGGCACCAGCACCGTCTCCACCAGCACCGTGGTCTCCCACACTACACGATTTGGGCTGGCACCGATCTCCACACTCTCCACATCGGAGGCTGCCTTTACCATTCTTAGCAGCTCATAGGAGCCATGACCACCATCACAGTCACTATTCTATTTCTCCAACATCTTCTAGAGCCTCATACGCTCACTCTCATTCACCACGTTCAATCCGCTCATCGCATTGGGAACAACTTCAATACACTTACTCTGATAGATGGTCACCACTTGAAAGACTTTACTATCGTGACGACCACTACCGCCGTTACTTGCCCAATCGGCATTCGTACCACTACAGGTCTAGGTCTCACGGAAGGTAATGTTGCGACTGCACGTCCACCAGACAGTCCCCAGCTCCCGCCCCTCCCACCCCAATGGGCCAGCCTGCATCTCCACAATACTAACCGTCGGAGCCAGACGACACACAGCTTTCCACCATGGAGGGCCGACCACATGAGGTTTCCCTCATGGACCACTCTTCTTCATCCCCGGATGAGGCTGTTAGCCCTGGAGATGTCTCTCTACCTGATGACCTCCGTCAATTTCAGGAGCTTTTCAAAAGGGTAGCAATAAGCCAGGAGATACACCTGGATGAGATAAAGGAGAAGCAGCACCATCTCCTCAAAAACCTTCAGCCTCAACATAGAGCAAAAATAGCCATTCCCTTTGACGAGGCAATACTTGAGATTGCAGAAGAGATATGGCAAACCCCAGCTTCTGCACCACCGACTAGCAAAAAAGCAGACAGAAAATATTTTGTGTCACCTAAAGGGATGGAGTTCCTTTTTACCCATCCCCAACCGAACTCCTTAGTGGTGGATGCAGCACATCAAAGCTCAAAAACACCGCAATATAAAAATGCTGCCACTGATAAGGACACAAAAAGGTTGGACTTACTTGGCAAAAAGGTATATACATCCACAACACTTATGCTCAGAATAGCCAATTATACAGCACACCTCTCTAACCATATCTTCGACAATTTTACAAAGCTTACGCCATTGTTTGACTATTTACTGGAATCAAAATGACCCATATTCAAATCAGTCATCCAGGAAGGCTATTCCTCAGCAAGAACTGCACTCTAGATAGCTATGGACGTGGCAGATACGACAGCGCGGTCCATCGCCCCAGTAGTGGTGATGAGACAAGTGTCTTATCTTCAATTGGCAGGGGTGCCCATAGCTCTCCAGACCAAAGTCGAAGATTTGCCGTTTGACAGAGACAAACTCTTTTCTGAAAAGACTGACAGAGTGCTACATTCAGCACTTATGGCAACACCGCTGTACACTATCTTCAATAAAAACAGGGTAGTTCTAAGGCCTCATCCGGCGTTTATTCCTAAAGTTTGTTCGTCTTTTCATATCAACAAACCAATTATCCTGCCATCCTTTTACCCCAAACCTCACTCTTCACTACATGACATGTCTCTCCATACACTTGACATCCATAGAGCCCTTGCCTTTTATACAGACCGCATGAGACCTTTTAGGAAAACTGATCGCCTAATTGTCTCTTTAGCTGAGAGATCTAAGATCCATTATCATCTCAACGTATTTCTAAACTCATAACGACGTGCATAATCCATGATTATGCCACCAGACGTGTACCGCTTCCAACGCAACCCCACGCACATTCTACAAGAGCGATGGCAGTGTCAACAGCTTTCCTCAAGGGCATTTCCCTGAAAGACATTTGCAGAGCAGCCACCTGGTCATCACACGATACGTTTGTAAAATATTACGCAATCCAGCAAAAATGGCTCTCAGATGCTGCAGTGGCATCAGCGGTGCTCTCATCAGTGGACAAATAGGGATTCCAAGTCCCACCTTCCTGCTCATTGGGGCACTGCTGCTCAGTCACCTAAGGTGGAGCACCCATAGGGACACCACTTGAAGAAGAAATCGAAGTTACTCACCTCGGTGCAGTAACTGTCGTTCTTCGAGATGTGTGTCCCCGTGGGTGCTCCACTACCCGCCCTCCTCCCCGCTTCGGAGTCTCTCTCTCTCTCTCTCTTTCTGTCTCTCAGATTCTGAGGCAGCCTCGAGGAACTGGCAGGGGCCGGACCGCGTGAGCACAGAAAAGAGCACGAACGCCGCAAGACACTGCCGTCCGCGCATGCGTGGTCCAGCCGAACACTGCTACTGAAGAGTCTCCATTTTGTGGTGCCGGGGTGAGCCCAGCACCTAAGGAACTAAGGTGGAGCACCCACGGGGACACATATCTCAAAGAATGACAGTTACTGCACCGAGGTGAGTAACTTCACTTTCTGTAAGAAATTGTTACCAGAAGTAGCACAATCCTACAGGGAGCAGTTCCATGCAGTTCTGTGTATACTAGAACTACTCCCTGTAGGAATGTGCTACTGGTGGCAGTTTCTGATTTGCAGGCATAAGGAATTGCTCCTTTAAGAAACTGCTACTGGAAGTAGCACAGTCCTACAGGGAGCAGTTACATTGTCTACAGTGTATGAAAGGGCTATTGTAAAACATTAATACCAGATCTAGCAAATTTCCATTGGCCCACTTTACACCTAGGTCTTAACAAGGACGTTAATTACCTTACCCATTACAAAGATAGCTTCCCCAATTATCACCTCTAATATCATTAGCTCACAGACATTTACCTCCCCCCCTCATCCCCCTTCTGTTCTGAAATTTGATTTGTCCTTTTCATATGTGTTAATTTTTTTGATTGTATCCTTTGGTATATATGGTCGTGCCAATTTTCTTCCACAATTTGATCTGAGGAAGTGGGTCTGGCCCACGAAAGCTCATCACCTAATAAACCATCTTGTTAGTCTTTAAAGTGCTACATAGTCCTGTTTTTTGTTTCACCATTGACCCAGTGATTGTTGTCATGCTTCAGGCTTCTCTCCCAGTGCTCCAATTGAGGATTAATCAGTATAGAGTACAGCACACAAATTACTTCATTTAGCTACAGGGGGTAGCTGAGTTAGTCTGTACAGGATAAACTTAAACAACAAATAGTCTGGTAGCACTTTAAAGACTAACAAAACATGTAGGTGGTATCATGAGCTTTCGTGGGCACAGCCCACTTCTTCAGATGTGCACTCGTAAACCCCACCCAATGTGTTATCATTCATAACCTTTATAAGTGCACTCTCCAAGCAGACGTGACTAGTGAGGGGGGACCCGGAGTGCTGGACAAGGGCCAGGATAACCCCCGCTCCTGTTCCACCTCTCTCCTGCTCTGCCCTTGCCCTGTCTCATCCCCCCACATACTGGCAGGCTCACGGGAAGCGCAGCAAGGCGGCCCCTGCTCTTTGCTCCCCTGGCTGCATCACTCTGCTTCTGTCCACACATTTTGGGGAACTGTGACTGCTTGTGCCCTTCCCCCATCTCACCCCATCTCAAAGCCATTATTTAAACCAGTGATGAAGATTTTGAACAAAAATGTATCTAGAACTGATCCCTGCAGGACACCACTCGTTATGCTTTTCCAGCATGACTGTAAACTACTGATGACTACACTCTGGCCACTATTTTCTAAACAGTTTGGCACCCACCTTATTGTAGCTCCATCTAGGTTAAATTAGTATAAAAAACTTTACTAAAGCAAGAATAGACCATGTCAACCACTTCCCCCCATTCACAATGTGTTACCTTGTCAAAGCTCTCAGGCTGGTTTGACACAACTGCTTATTTATTTGCTCTATAATCTTTCCAGGTACAAAGATGAATGTCCTTATTTCCCTTTTTATAAATTGGCAGTGAATTGCCCTTTTCCAGTCTTCTGGAACCTCTGCCGTCTTCCATGGCTTTTCAAAAAAGGCTAATGGCTCAGATACCTCCTTGGTCATCTCTATGAGGCTATGTCTAGACTGTAGAGCTTTTCCGGGATACCGGCGGTATCCCGGAAAAGTTCTGCCATGTCCAAGGAATGTGTCCACTTTTTCTGAAAAAAAGACGGAAAAGTGGACGCATTTTTTCGGTATCCCTGTAAACCTCGTTTTATGAGGAAGAAGGAAAGTTCCTAAAGAGGGTTTTTTTTTCTGAAATTTGGTCCCGTGTAGATGGGCCAAATTTCAGCAAAGCCTCTTTCAGAAGTAAATCAGAAAATTGAGTTTCTTTTTCCAATTTATCTTTGTAGTGTAGACATAGCCTGAGTATTCTAGGCTGCATTTCATCAGACCATGATAAATTAGATGTCTTCAAGTTATCTCAATAATTCTTAACTTGTTCTTTTCCTATTTTTGCCTCTAATCCTACCTCATTTTTACTGGTATTTGCTATGTTAATCATCCAATCACTACCAAACTTGTTGGTGAAACCAAAACAATAAATTCATAAAGCATTTCTGCCATTTCCACATTTTCTGTTAGGGTATGTCTACACAGCAAAGTTATTTCGAAATAACAGCTGTTATTTCGAAATAACTTTCCTAGCGTCTACACAGCCAAACCGCTATTTTGAAATTAATTTGAAATAGCGGAGCGCTTATTTCGAATTTGGTAAACCTCATTCCATGAGGAATAACACCAAATTCGAACTCCCAGGAACCTCCCAGGGAGCGCAAAAGGCGGGTGCCTTCCTGGTCTAGTGCGGAGATCATGGACCTCATTGAGGTTTTGGGGGGAAGCCTACAATGTCCACGATCTCCGCACTAGACTCTGGAACGTGGCCGTCTACAGGCGGATGGCTGACAGCCTGGCCAAAGGCCACATGCGCACCCAGGAGCAGGTGAGCATGAAAATCAAACAGCTGCGGCAGGCCTACGCCAGGGCCTCAGGGGGCAGCTCCCAACCAGGGGCTGACCCGGCCCCCTGCCCCTATTATGATGCCCTGGACCGCATCCTGGGGGGTCAGATGGTTTGTGCCCCCCAGGTGGTCATCGACCCTGGGGCAGAGGGCCCTGCCCATGACATAGAGGAGGAGGAGGAGGAGGAGGAGGAGGACAGCCAGGAGCCGCAGAAGCCCCCGAGCCATCCCAGCAAGCCTGTCGCCGGTGTCATCCGAGGCCGGGGAGGCCTTGACATGTGAGTGCCATTACTGTCCCCTTATGTGGGGCAGAGGGTGGGAGAGGGAAACCAGGTACCACGCGTGTGGGCCTTGCTGACCACGGAGCACGCAGCAACCTGTGAATGTGCTGTGCCACCCTGGGCATGTGGCCCTGGCTGGCTGCCACACAGGGGCCCTGGCCTGTTACCCACACGTGTGTATGTATGAAGGCACATGACATGCTCCTGACCCCGGGGAGGGACACTGCACGATGACCTCCCTCCACGAGCCCCCTCTACGCAGAGGCAGGACACATCTCCCCTCCCCGCTATGCCCACACTAGATATAGCACAGGGGCATAGGCGCAGTCCCAGGCCAGCTCACATTCCCGGGGATAGCAGGACATGCCGAACATGGCCTTTGTGCAAGCACATTGGCTCTGATGGTGTGGATACCTGCCATCCTCGCCTTGCTGAGGGGGGCTGCGTTTCACCCACTGTGTCCCCAGGGAGAACTGACCACTTCTTTTATTTCTCCACAGCCACAGCAGCTGCGAGAGCAGGGTGCACCACCCTTCCCAGGACAGCCTCCTGCACCCGGGCCAACAGGCTGACCCGTAACCAGGAGTACCAGCAGCAGCACCTGAGGATCCTGCGAGGCCAGCACCGCACCCTCGACCACTGGGTGCATGAAGACCTGCAGCTGAGGTGGGAGAGCTGGCGGGAGCTGCTTGCCCAGGGCCATGCTATCTCCAACCACCTGCAGACCCTGGTGCAGAGATTGCTGCCTCCTGCTGCTCCAGCCTCAGCTGCAGCCCTAGCTACCACTCCTCCTCCCACTCCTGCTCCCCCTCCCGCTTCTTCCTCTCCACCTCTCTACCTGCCCCACCCTCCATATCTGCTCCCCCCCAGGGACGCCGAGGCCCCCGCACCCACCGTGCTGGGAGACAGGTAGGCCAGCAAGACCCCCCAACCCTGAGCTTCTCCTCTCCCTTCCTCCCCTCGCCTCTCCCTTCCAGCTCCCTCCTCCCAGGTTTCCCCCTCCCCCACCCTCTTGCCTCCCCTCTCCCACCCTCATTCGCCCCCCCCCCAGTTTTGTTCAATAAACAAAGTTTGTTTTTGTCAACACGTGTGTCTTTATTTAATGGGATGGGGGGTTAGGGAGGGGTCAGTGAAAGGATGTGAGGGTGAAATGAGGCACAAGTCCCCAGTGGGGCACACCAGGGAGACATTAGTCCTCCTCTGGGTGGAAGCTCTCCCGCAGGGCCTCCCGGATACAGACAGCCCCCCCATGGGCCTCCCAGCTGGCAGCCATGTGGGGCTGCACTTACAGGCCAGCCAAGTGGTCGGCCTCTGCCATCCAGCCCGGCAGGAAAGCCTCCCCTTCCTCTCGCACAAATTATGCAGCACACAACACGCTGCCACCACGTGCGGAATATTCTGCTTGGATAGGTCCAGGTGGGTGACAAGGCATCTAAAACAGGCCTTCAACCAGCTGAACGCCCCCTCCACCACGATGCGGGCTCTGCCGAGCTTGGCATTAAAGGCCTGTTGGGAGGGGTTGAGGTGTCCCGTGTAGGGCTTCATCAGCCAGGGTTGTAGGGGATAGGCCGCATCCCCCACCAGGCACACAGGCACATCCACGTCCCCGACCCTGATGTGGCAGTCGGGGAAGAAAGTCCTGGCGTGCAGCCTTTGGCACACAGAGGAGTTGCGGTAAACCCACGCGTCATGTGCTCTGCCGGACCAGCCCACATTAATGTCCACAAACTGGCCCCAGTGGTCAGACACAGCCTGCAGGATGACCGAGAAGTATCCCTTCTGGTTGATGTAGAGGGAGGCCTGGTGGTCCGGGGCACGGATGGGGATGTGCATCCCGTCGATTGCCCCCTGCAGTTGGGGAAACCCAGGGCACTGAACCCCTTGATCACTGCGTCCACATCGGTGAGGCGGATGACTCTGCGGAGCAGCACTCTATTGATGGCCTTGACCACCTGCAGAGGGACACACAAAACCACCGAGAGTCACTGGGGTGCCAGGGTGGCTAAGAGTGCTCCTTCCCCGCCACTGCCCCACACCCCTACTCCCAGAAGCAACCCCCCCTGCAATCCTGGCCACCGCGGGCAGCCCATAGTGCGGGTGGGACAGACCAACACCTTCCATGGAGGGGACTCCCCCCCATTTCCCTGGGGCAGCCCATCACCTCCTGCCTCCCCCCCCCCCCCCCAGGCACAGTGGCTGGAGACTGCCATACCTGCATGAGCACTGCTCTGACGGTGGATCTCCCCACACCAAACTGGTTTGCCATGGATCGGTAGCTATCCGGCATGGAGGGCTTCCCGAGGGTGATGGCCACATGCTTCTGAAGGGGAATGGCGGGCCTCATGTGCATGTCCCGTCGCTGCAGAGCAGGGGTGAGCCACTCACAGAGCTCCATGAAGGTGTCCTTCTTCATCCTGAAGTTCTGGGTCCATTGTTGGTCTCCCCAGTGCTCCAGGACGATGTGGTCCCACCAGTCGCTACTGGTGTCCAGACACCAGATGCGGCAGGGCACGCTGGCATCTGGGAGCTGCAGCTGCTCCTCCCTGTACCCCAGGAGGGTCCAGAGGATGGTGTGGGGGTCAGGCTGCAGCAGATGCTGCGAGGCAGCCTGCAGAAAGTGCACGTCCAAAATGAGCACTAGAGTGCCCAGGGGCAGCTCTGACTTCATGGTGCCGAGTGCTGTGGTGTCCCGAGTCAGGGAAACCAAAGCAGGCAGAGACGAAAATACTTTGCTGTCCTTTAGTGAGGTAGGCAAGCAAGCAGGGAAAGCTGAGAACAGGCTGTCCAGGGGGGGTCCCTTTAAGCACAAGCCTCAGATAGCCTCAGGCAGCAGCCACACAAAGTAACTCCTGACCTGATGCCCTGCTGGAACCGGTTTCAGCTGCCCTTAAATGCGATTCAGCGTCCAATCAGTGTGGACGCGCTATTTCGAAATAGCAAAAAGCTATTTTGAAATGCATTTTGTGTGTAGGCGCGTTATTTCAAAATATCTTATTTCAAATTAACTATTTCAAAATAAGATATTTCAAAATAATGCTGTAGTGTAGACATACCCTTATTGTTTCCACCCACATTGAATGGGCTTACCCTGTATTTTAGTCTTTTCTATAGAATGTGTTCTTGTTACCCTTGATGTCTCTAGATAGACTGAGCTTGTTTTGTGCATGGTCTTTCTAATTTTTGTGCCTATTTACTTGTGTTATTTGTTTAAATTCATCCTTTGTATCCATCTTTTGACCTTTTATTGGACTCCTTCTTGGTTTTTAGATCATTGAGGACAGCCAGGGTTGTCTCTTGCAATACTTCCAGTCTTATCTTACCCAGTGGGAAAAACCACTAGCTGTCTTCAATTGTTTTTCCCCTTGGACTTGCTTACCATGGGACCTTACCTATCATCTGCATGGTTTGCTAAAATCTACCCTCTTGAAATCCACTGTCTTTATTTTGGTGTTCTCCCTCCTCCTGTTCCTTAGAATCATGAACGCTGTCGTTTCGTGATCACTTTCACTCAAAGTGCCTTCCACTTTCGCATGCTCAACCAGGTTGTCAAACCCACATCTAGAGCAGCTTCTCTCAGGAGCTTTCTCCACTTTCTGAAATAAATTATTGTCTCCAATACATTCCAAGAATGTTTTGGATAATCTGTGTCCTGCTGTGCTACTTTCTCACCACATGCCTGATAGTCGAACTCCTCCCATTACCACGATAACATAAGGTTGTTGTTATTTACTGACTTGTCCTCATTAGTTATAAACTTCTATCTGATGTATCCAGTATATCTTTTTTAAGATGAGAAGACCACATCATGCAATATATGGGTATACCATGAAGTTATATAGTGGTAATAAGGTATTATCTCTCTTTATTCTCTTTCCCTTTCTTTATTCAACAGTCTGTTTGCTTTTTGACTGCTGCTGTACATTGAATGGATATTTTCAGAGAACCATTCACAATGAAATCCTAGATATCTCTCTTGAGTGGTAACTTTTCTCCTTCCCCGAGACTTTCACTCTCCTCAACATTACAGAGCATGTGTGACCACGGAATGGGTTCTATTGTGTCCTGGAAAGTCTCATGTATGTACGTCTCTGCCTTCCTGAGCTCCTCCAATTCAGCCACCAAAGCCCATACAAGGCCCCGGAGGGCCAGGAGCCCCTTGCACCTGTGTATAGAGCAGGTAATCAGACATGCTGTATTGGGTGCAATGAATAGGATAGGCTAGCCTCCACTCTTGGTGATGGGCTTTTTCCTGTATTCTCTTTTTCATTCCTAGGGCTTATACTTTTTGAAGTTTGCTTTTAAATCAGGTTGCTTTGTTTTTATTTTAAAGATGTTTAAATACTGTTAAGAGTTCAGTGTATACAGGCCCTCTAAGGGTGCATCTACGCTACACGGAAGAATTCAGGAGACTGTTGCAATTGCAAATGTGAATTTCAGACATATAACATTTAATTTCATAAAATGTAAGTGCTATTGTGTGTGATTTAGTTATTATCATTCTTAATGTGCTGCTGCAGCATCTGCAGCTTAACATAGACAATGAGTATTATGTACCATTTCCAAAACTGATAAAAAATCAAGTTATCCAAAAAAAAAATCAAAGTTCATGTCGAACCTCGGGTCTGGGACTCTCATATGTTGTTGGACTAGAGAGCCCAAGCACAGAGGTTGCTGGTGGATGGGAGCAGAGACAGTAAAGCAGGAGTCTTACACTCAATTTACCTTAGGGCCAGTCCTCAACCCAAATGCCTGAACCAAATGTAGCAAACCATAGTGGCTGAATTGGAGGTGCTCATGAAGGCAGGAAGGTACACAGATGAGCAGGCTGGGGCTGAAGGTGCAAGGTCTGGGAGGGTGCGAGTCTGTGGGGTCTGGGCAGGACAGGACAGGGAGCTGATTACCTGAGACACCTCCCAGAGATGTGCAAATGGCTATATATTAGGGATGTAAACATTGGCTGAAATGTAACCATGTAACTGTTGAAAATCCTAACGGTTACACAGCTACACACACTGCAGACTGTGCAGCTTTATACTGCAAAGCCCGCAGCACGTCTGGCTGCCCTGGAGCAGGGTCAGGAGCTGCAAGCCGGTGCACGCTGGGAGTGCCCTATAAGTGCGCACCCATTCCTAACTGCGGGCCCCACTCCTGATGCAGGGTGCACAGTGGGCTCTGCAGTATGAGCTTTATACTACAGAACATGCAGCACTGGATCCAGCCCACGAAGCTCAGGGTCGCCTGCCCACTGCAGCAGGACAAGACGTGCTGGTGCTCCAGCCATATGGGGAAGAGCAGGCAACAAACCTCAGAGTCCCTCCCCCACATGGCTAGAGCACCAGTGCTGAGTTACCTTGTTGCAAGGGGCTGGAGGAAGTACAGAGCATCCCAGCCTGCGGGCCATAGGTTCTCCATCCCTGCCTTAAAAAGCAGTAGATCTTGGACCCTCTGACAGGTGATCTTGACTGGTTTGGCCAAGAGGATATCAAAGTGCAACACTTCAGCTGCCCCTCCCCCCACTGCTGCACATCTCCCGCCCTTTGCCTTGGAGCTGTTTCCCTCTCCCACCCTGTTTTTATCTGCACAGAATGGAGGTGGGGGGCACAACAGAGTTTGGGATGGAGGGAGTTTGCTGGCTGCTTTTGAGTGGTGCAGGGCCACTGCACCACCACACAGCAGCCATCTGTGGTAAGCAGTGTCCACCTGGAACCTGCATCCTGAACCCCTGTCCCAGTCATGTACACCCTCCTGCACCCCAAGCCCCGGACCTAGCCCTGAGCACCCCTAGACCCAAACTCCCTTACAGAGCCCGTACCCTGAACCCACTCCTGCACGCCAACTCCTGCCCTAGGCTCAGCTCAGTCAAATCCCTTAGCCCAAGACCAGAGCCTGCGCCACAACCCTCTGCCCCTACCTGATGAAAGGGAGGAAGGATGGTGTGAGCAGGGACGGGGCCTGGGAGAAAAGGTGGGGCAAAGGTATTTGGGTTTGAGGTAGATCCTGGATTGCACTTAAATTCAAAAAGTGATCTCATACTTTAAAAGGTTGGAGACCCCTGGCTTAAAGGAACTTTATCATTCAATTAGGCAGCTTCAGTATTTTGGATACCATAGAGGTCTTTTTCCTGGAATTGGCCTGATAATTAGCGATCTGAGTGTAGGTAGGTGAGGGGTCATTAACATCTGGGGCAGGGCTTTCCCATCAGGCAGTGCTTCCCTGCTTTCTATATTAAAGAGTTCAGTGCAGTTCTGGTGTTGGACTTTCTGTTCACCATTCTGTATACAATTGGCGTGTCGCACATGAGGCTAGTGGAGCTTTCAGGGGGGTTTAGGTATGTCTTCCCCCATGTCTGCTGATCCACTTTGGTTCATGCAAAGGAGGGGGGCAGTGGGAAGGTTTTTCATTTGATCGACTTTGCTTTAAGCAGACATGGGGGCATGGGGGCAGTAGGAAGATTTTTCATTAGTCTGCATGGCTGGATAGTATACCCTCAAGAATGCAGTGCTATAACAATAAGGTAGCAAGTGCTTAAGTGTTTTTTAGCATTAGCTATTAAAACAAAAAACAAATAGTACAATGACATGCATTGCACCAAGTAATTAAAGTAATAGAAATAACATTTGCAAGAAGCAAAACTACAATTAAAATGGGTTACAGTGACGGGAGTGCAATTCAGTGATCCATGGGCAGCAGACAACACAAATGTGTGAAATGTTATGAGATGTCATGTCCTGTCTTTAGCCCCTTTTCCCATTTTTAACCCCTTTTTAAATGTACTAAGCAAAAACTTCTACATAATAAGGGACGGGAGAAGGGCAGGGACGTCTGCAGACCTACTGAGCATGCTCAGTGCCTCCAATTTGAGTTGAATTATAAAAAAGCAGGTTTAAGCAAATAAAACAGCCCTTCTGCCACAGCCACCCTTTGACTGGTGCCTCATTCCCACAGGGGTGACAGTTTTTACGCCTTCTGCCCTGCCCGTGCTGGGGCTTTGCCCTCTGTGTTGCTCCAGCAGCGGAGTTTACCTGCCACTCCTCCCCGCACCAGCCCTGAGTTTGCCCCAGCACTGATCCTAAATCTGCCTGCAGCCGCTTCACTCCCGCACAGTCAATGTTCACCCCCCGCTGCGCAGCCCCTTTCCTCCCTTTTTACCCCTTTTAAAATGAAGAACGCAAAAACTCATTCATAGAGTGGGCAGTGGCGTCAGCAGTGCTACTGAGCATGCTCAGTGCCCGTAAATTCCCCCTAAGTAGCGCAAACGCACAGGTACCACACTACCGGAAGTGGAGGTCATGTGACCCAAGGCGATACAGCCCTGGCGGAAGCGCCTGGGCCCAGGCCCCACAGCTGGAGCTGAGACCCGGTACGTGCGGCCAGCGCGGCTCGGGGCTGCTGACGGGCTGGCACCCGCAGCAGGAGTCACTCTCACTACCGGCGCGTCACTGGGGGGAGGCGGGACCGCCCCCACGGTGAGTGCGGAAATCCCCGACCCCTGCTGTGGGGCTGGACCTTCGCTGGCCTCCCAGCCTCTTTGCTGGGAAAGGGCCGGGGTTGTCCCGTCCCAGCCCTATCGGGAGGGAGGGAGGGAGGGGGGCAACAAGGAGTCACGTGCGAGGGCGGTCACATGGCCGATGCCCCCTGTTCTTCATTAGGCGCCCTTGCCTGGACCAAAAAAAGTTTAAATTAGCCTGGAAAAGGTATGAGAAGAGCCCCAGCAACGACTGTGGGTATGGTACAGTATCCGTCTGAGGAGAAATTAAAAACGCCTCGTCCCTGAGGGCAAGGGCACAGGGATATATGGAGTTGCTCGCACTGCGGTTGGTCCATGGGTGACATGAATGTATCTGGGCTAATGGCTTGAGTCTGTAGCATAGCCCTTGGGTTACAGGACAGTAACTCAGACTAAGCTGAGCTGCTACCTTTTATACTAGTCTAGTACTTGAAACATGCCCATTAGGGTTAGGGGGATGGGAGTTCTTCCACCTGCAGGGTGATAACCTCTTTTGCCCAGTGTGGGGTATTCACACCAGTGTTCTCTCTCAAGCTGTGCGGTAGCACAGCTTCACAGTTGATTAATCAACTCTAATCACAGCTGATTAATCTACACTAGGGCTAAAGTTGACCTAAGTTACTCAAATCCAGATACACGAATAATGTAAATGGAGTCTGTGTACCTTAGGTTGACTACCTGTGGCATCTACAGCATCTACACTGCACTGGATGGATGTGAGAGACTTTCCCATTGGCTTACTTTAGGCTTTTTGCTCTGGGGGGAGCACATTCAGGAGTCGATTTAGGGGGGCTTCACTAGACTTGCTAAATCAACAGCTGATTTAAACACCCCACCCCCACCCCCAACCAGTCAGTCACTACTGAGAACAGCCTTTCTCCATCCTCTTTTGAACCCCTCTTTGGGTAGCTGCTGTCAAATCCCCCCTCACTCTTCTCTTCTGTAGACTAAATAAGCCCAAATATCTAAGCCTCTCCTCATCCATCATGTGCTCCAGACCCCTAATCATTTTTGTTACCCTCCACTGGTCTTTCTCCAGTGTGTCCACATCCTTTCTGTACTGGAGGACCCAGAATTGAATGGCTCCTCCAGATGTGGCCTCACCAATGCTGAATATAGGGGAATAATCACTTCCTTAGGTATGCTGGCAGTACTCCTACTAATGCACCCTAATATGCTGTTAGTCTTCTTGACTCCAAGGGCATACTGTTGATCATACACAGCTTCTCATCTACTGTAGTTCTCAAGTCCTTTTTTGCAGAACTGCTGCTTAGCCAGTTAGTCCCCAGCCTGTAGCAGTGCTTGGGACTCTTCTGTCCCAAATGCAGGACTCTGCATTTGTATTTGTTGAACTTCATCTTTTGGCCCAATCTTCCAGTTTGTCTAGATCACCATGGACTCTATCAATGGACTGAAAGGATAACTGAACAATTGACACCTATATCTGGAAAATTCCAGCAGGCAAAAGATGTGAACTCAGCATGGATCTGGAGGAGGACAAGGGACTGATGTCAGATTTACACTACGGGCTAAAGTTGACCTAAGTTACTCAAATCTAGCTACACAAATAATGTAGATGGAATCTATGTACCTTAGGTTGACTACCTGTGGCATCTACACTGCACCGGATGGATGTGAGAAACTTTCCTATTGGCTTACTTTAGGCTTTTCGCTCCGGTGGAAGCACATTCAGTAGTCGATTTAGTGGGGCTTCACTAGACCTGCTAAATCAACCCCCACTGGATTGACCACCACAGCAAGACTCCCACATCTAGTAGACACAAGCCCTGAGAGGTGACAGGAGGTTAGGATAAATGCTGGCCTCTGGAGAGACACATAACTGTCACCTGAGACTGATCAGGAAACAGAGGGAGGGAGTCAAAAATTGAATCCATGGCAGCATAGCTGGGTGGAGAACTGGCTTGGCTTAAACTTTGCTTCTCTCTTCTAACCTAAGGATTTCCTATGCTGGAAATCCACTTGTCTAACAAACCCTACCATGAATAGGCTGCCTGGTGTCATTGGCTGATGTGCTTTGGTCTCTGAAGAATGTAAGACTGACCAGCAGTCAAAGATGGATTTTCTGGGAGATCTCATGGTGTAAAACAGTAGTGGTGGCAATGAACAGAACAGCAATCTTTAAGTGATCCATCCACGGTTGTCCACTCTCAGCTTCCAGCAAACAGAAGCTAGCAACTCAGAGTTGCATCCCTGACCTTCTTAAATCATAGAATCCTAGGGTTGAAAGAAACCTCAGGAGGTCACTGAGTCCCACCCCCTATTAAAAGCAGGACCAACCCTAACTGAATCCAAAGCCAAGGCTTTGTCAAGCTGGGACTTAAAAACCTTTAAGGAAGGAGATTTCACCACCTCCCTAGGTAACCTATTCCAGAGCTTCGCCACCCTCCTAGAGAAGTAGTTTTTCCTAATATCCAAACTAGACCCACCATCCCACTGCAACTTGAGACCATTGCTCCTTGTTAGGGTCTCCTACTCGGTAGCAATACAAAGTTCAGATGGAAACAAAGGCGTGCATGAAAATTATAAAAATATTCTAGACAATTCTCACTTTTACACAAGGTAGCCAAAATTGCTGCAGAGTACAATTAAAAAACACTGTGCTGCATGATATCCTGACAACTTGCTGTGATGCAGATTGTCACCGGCAGCCAAGGGTCTGGAGCAGTTTGTGACTCCAACCCAGGCATGAAGGTCAATGCATAGAAAGGCAGTGTTGTGCTGCAAAAGTGCTGTTACTCTAGCAAAGCCCCCTCCCTTCCACAAGCTCACATGTCGGAAGCTGGCACCTCTCCTGATATTTATGCAGGCAGGGGATTCTAAAACTTTAATTGCTATAATAGCTGTGCCCTTTGTATGGTGCTGAGACAGGTGATGCAGATATGTGGTCCAAAGTACAAGTCCAGATCTGCTTTTATTAAGGTTTCCAACGAAGAAAAATTCCACTCACCCCCACCCCCACATGGCACACAGTATGCCTGCCCAAGCCTCCCTGCCCATGCACATGAGCATGCATCTAATTGTCCCCCATGTTTGTATGGATACACCTGATACCCCACCCCTCTTGTATTAGTAAGCACACACCTGACTGTCTCTTCTCTCCTCCCCCCTCCTCCCCCATATGTTAGTGAGCATGTTAAGAATCCCTCCTGGCAGCAGAAAAGGGCCCAGTGAGACTCACTTTCCTGACATTCACAGGGTGTTTGCAGTCCTGGAACCAAAGGTAAGGGCTTCACATGAATGCTTGGCTTACTGTTCTTCAAGCTCCTTGTATCTTGTTATCTGATGGGGGCCATTCCCATGCAAGGCTGATGCTGAGTTAACAAGTTTAACATTTTCCCAGATATCACATTTGCCTCTCAGTCAGTCCTGGGTTCAGCTCTGTGTTGGCTTCCTCAGTGGCTCAGTTCTTTGTGTTCCCATGCAGCATGCAGTATTTCCGAGTTACTCAATGACAGGCCTCAGTTTAGGAAGCAACCTTGTATCTCAGGATTTCCAAGTGTGGGCTGCAAGTTGCTCTGCTCCCACACCTTCTGTATTGCCCAATACCAGCTTCAGTGTACCTCCCTCTCCACCCCCAGGAATGATAAAACTGCACTCCTTGGCACAGGCTATAGTGCCTAGCTTCTAGAACTGAGTCTTGTGGGGTCTATTCTTGACTCTGCCACGGACTCGCTTTGTGACATTGGGCAAGTCTCTTTCTCTGTGACCCCATGTCTGAAATTGGGACCATGATACTGGCCCAGTTTGCAAAGTGCTTTGAGGTCCATGTGCCTGATGCATGCTTAGGATAAATATAGGCCCCTTTCTGTCCTCCTGACTCACCATGAATAGTGATAAAGTAGGATTTTTTTTTTGTCATTTCTTTGGTGGGTAGGCAGTGAACTAGCTGCATTGGCTCAGCTGCTGTGACTAATGTGACTCACATCTCCCTTCTGGAGCTGGGTGGGTGCCATTTCTCTGTCCCACTCAGAGATGGCACTGGCATGTTCTGTATCTAATAGCCTTTCTTTTGTGATGCCAACAAATCAAAGACTCTCTCCTCCTGCCAGCAAAATGGTTAGCATTTTCACTGATAACTGCAGTCCCTGTTAAGAATGTTGAATGTTAAAGCGGTTATTTGGCTAATCGTGTGGTCAGTACAGTTTGTATTGACTACCCCAGGGGTGGGCAATAATTTTTAAACAGGAGCCACCCTGGAAGGGGAGGGACCTCAAGTGGAAGGGGTGGAGCCAGGAGACTTCTTGTGCTTTGCGCGCCCCCCCCCCCCCATCCTGATTGGCCTGGTGTGGGGGAGCAGGAAAAGTCTTTCCCCTTCTGTCCCTCCCCCTAGAGAGAAATGCCAGTTGTTGTAAAAGTGCCTAGCAGAAGGAGACCTTGTTTGTGCACTCTCCCTGCCCCTAGGCCAATCAGGACCTGGGAGCTAGGGAGCGTGCAGTCTCCTCCCCTAGCAAGAGCATGCAGCAGCTAGAGAGACATCAGCTATTTTAAAACAGCCAGCATATCTCTAGTTGCTGTGTGCCCCTGGCAAGGTGGGGAAAGGACACCAGAGACTGATTGGCCTGGGGGCAGGGAGCATGCAAAGCTCCCCGCCAAAAGTGCATGGCAGCTAGAGATAAAACCCGGCTGTTTTAAAACAGCTGGCATGTCTCTCTAGCTGCTTTCTTGGGGAGGTCATGAACAAAAGGAGTGCTGACCAGCACCTGGTGACTAAGGGGTTAACTTAGGTTAACTCAGCAAAGGTGTTGGCAAGGGGTGGGTTTTTTTTCTGGGCAGTCAGCCAATAAAAATGCAGATAGGAATTTCAAACTGGGACAGAGGGGTTTTTCTTTCTCTCTTCCTTTGAGCTCAGAGTAGTTTCTCCTAGGGTTGCCAAGTGTCCGGTATTGACCCGGACAGTCCGGTGTTTTCGCCTCCTGTCTGGTTTTAAAAAAAAAAAAAAAACCAGACAACTAAAATGTCTGGTTCCTTCTGGTTTCTTTTTCCCTGCCAGGAGGTGAAAATACTGGACACTTAGCAACCCTATGACACACTCAGCAGCTGGGCCCCCTATCGGGCCCCCCGAACCCCCGCTTACCCGGTTCTGTAGGGGCTTGTCCATGTTTTTTGCTCAACAACTTTGGTCTCCCCCTTTTTTTTCCTCAACAGAATTTTTTGCCTTGTGTAGGGTTTTTTTTTGGGGGGGGGGGGGGGTTCGGTATTTTTGGTTAAACCGTCTGGCAACCCTAGGCTGTGGTGAGGCTCCCCCAACAGGGACATCCTTACTGCAGCCTGGCTCCAGCTGTGGTACACGGGGCAGTCCACAGCGCCAGTTACCGTGGGAGGAGAATTTTTAGTGCACGCACAGGTACTCACCTCAAAGGGAATGGAGCTCCCCAGCGGGCAGGACTCATTAGCAAATGGGGGCATGGACAGGTGGTTGGGAGCTGCTGGTTTAAGAAATATGTGAAGAAATATCAGTGGGATATCATTTAAATCAATGATTTTTTTTAAGTGATTTAAATCAGTGGTTTAAATCACCTTGATTTAAATCAATCTACCCTGCCTGGGTCACACCCTGTTTTGGGTGCTGACTAATTTTGGGCTTGTAGCTTATTGCTTGTTATAGCTTGTTGCACTTTTTTCTTTGTTGATTTTGCCCCTGCTTGCTGGGAGACAGGGGGGCAAGCAGGGGACATGGGGGGAGAGAGTTCAGAGGTACACAGCGCGCTTACCTCTGAACGCTCACTGGCAGGATTTAGTAGAGTTTTAGCCTTGTTTTGAAATGTCATTAGCTTGATTTTTGTGAAAGTCAGGGTGCTTATTTACAGCATGAGAGTTAATGCCAAGTAAACCTGAAACAAGCCAGAGGTTTTGGTAAGGCCAGATCTCCTCCTTTACAGCCCATGGCAGCCCCAGTCCTCATGGCCTTAGTCCTGAATCCTGTCCCATAGGCCACACCTCCACCCCATGCTTGCTCCCACTACCAGCCACATGAGGCAGAACAACACGTGTCCAACCATCCCACAAAACTGTCAGCCTGTATGGCATACCCCAGGGGTGGGCAAAAGGGCCTCTGTGGGCCAGATCTGGCCCGCCAAGCAGGTTGATATGGCCCGCGAAGGCCCTGCCACTCCCCCCACCCCCTGGCCAATTAGGGCCTGGAGCCAGTGGAAGTGCACAAAGTTTCCTCCTCCCTGCCAGGAGCACATGGTGCTTTGAAGCACTGTTTGCTCCTGGCAGGGTGGGAGGAGACTTTGCACACTTCCCCACTCCCAAGCCCTGATTGGCGTGGGGGCAGGAGGAGCATGTGACATTTCCTCTGCCCCAGCCTCAGCCTGTGAGGAGCGCGTACCCCTGGCAGGGCAGGGGGAGGCTTCGTGTGCTCCCCAAGCCCTGATTGGCCTGGGGGTGGGGGAGCACTGGAAGTTTCCTTCCACTGCCAGGGGCTAGGGTTGCCAGGTGTCCGGTATTGACCCAGACAGTCCAGTATTTTTGCCTCCTGTCTGGTGTGTTTTTAAAAAAAAAAAAAATTCAGAAAATACTGGACATCTAAAATGTCCAGTATTTTCTGATTTTTATTTTTTTCCCCGGCCAGGAGGCAAAAATACTGGGTGCTTACCTGGCTCCCCAGGGGAGCTATCTGGCCCGGAGCAGGGAGACAAGATAGCGGATGGCCGCCGGCAGCCTGTTAGGACCAAAAAGCCTCAAAAGCATTTCTTAAAGGGGCCATGCTGTTTGAAATTAAAAATTTTTTTGTTGTTGTTGTGGAATAACTCTTGGGTCTCCCCTCCCCTCTCCCCCCCCCCCGCCCCCAACAACTTGAAGTGTGTAAGTAGGGAAAAGTTTAGATAGTCCATCAAGGTTTATTGTTTTCCTTGTTCGGGGGTTTGGAAATCATGTCTAAACTGGCTAATTGTTTTTCTCTTTTGTAACTAAGGATTACAGCCCAGGGACTTTCCCTGAGTATAAGTCAATTCATGGCTATTTACCACCTCATCAATTTACTATATCTGCAACAGTAGTTTTTTTTTTTGATTAACTGGTATTGGTTGACTGTTGTGTCATTAGGATTAAGTGCCTAGTTCCCCAGGCAGAGTCCTTTGTTCTCTGTTTTTCCAACTCCAAGCAAAATGAAAGTTGGGGGCTGGGGGGAGAGCTTTACCTTAGGGAGGAGATTCCCAAGTGATCTCTTCCCTGGGAAAGGGGTTTTTATTTTATATTTTCTTTTAATCACTTGGGTGGTGGCAGCACCGAACCAGTCTTGTCTTTTTTGGATCTCAGGGGGACTGAGATCAGAGGCAGGTTTTGCAGTGTTTATTCTGCTAGCTGGCCCCCCCCCCATCTGTACACACAGAGGCTACGTCTACACTGAAGGCTTCTTGCATAAGAACTGTCTTGCACTAGAGTTCTTGCACAAGAGCACGTCCACACTGCCATGTGCTTTTACACAAGAGCGTCCATGGCAGTGTGGATGTTCTCTTGCACAAGAAAGCTCTGATGGCCATTTTAGCCATAGGGGTTTCTTGCACAAGAGGGCTTATTCCTCGTGGGGAGAGGAATAACTTTTGCGCAAGAAGCCCTCTCTTCTGATGCTTTACTGTAAATTTACTTGCTCAAGAACACACATGCAGTGTAGATGCTCCTCAAGCTTTTGCACAAGAACAGCCGTTCTTTCGCAAAAAGCCTGCAGTGTAGACTTAGCCAGTGTCAGGTTGGGGGATTGAAAGGGCAAGGAGACTTCATGTGCTCCCCACACCTAGGTCTGATTGGCTTGGGGGGTGGGGAAGCAGGGTTGCCATGGGCTGGATCCACCGGTTTGGTGGGCCAGAGCTAGCCTTTTGCCCACCCCTGGACTACACGATTAGTTGATAAAAGCCACTCTGCAGAGACGCAGTTGGGGTAGTGCTCCTGGAGCCGGCTCAAGCCGGGACTGAGCATTTCCTGCTTGCACCAGCTCTTGACAGCTGCAGCTCTGTATTTTAAATGTAATAAGACCCCGGAAGCTCTTACTACATTTAAAATGCAGAGGCGCAACAGTCCCAGACGGATGCGAGCCAGGACTGCTCGGTCCTGGCCTGTGCTGGGTCCAGCATCCCCTGTTCATGGCAGCTAGAACTGGCCGCGGGCAGGGGCTGCACCCAGAGCAACCCCTGCCCACAGCCAGCCCAGGCCACTGAAGATAGGGGAAGCTGCTTTGGAAGCAGCCCCCATCTCCTCCCTCTCCTGCTGCCTCTGAGAGAGGCAGCAGGGTGGGGGCAAGTGGCACTACAGAGATGATGCTGGGGAGAGCCAGTTTTTAAGCCGGCTCCCCCCAGCACTGGCTCCTGTCTCTTTTCTCCCCCCCTCGGGTGGGGGGGGAGCGAGTAGTCAGTATTCCACTCAACTACTTGCTTATGTCCTTAGTCTCAGTTGGTTCAAATCCTTGGCTGGTACAGAAACAGAGATTGAACTTTGTCCCAGTTCTCATCTGTGTTCTCATCTGTGTTGCATTGACCTAGCTTTGAAAGTGTCATCTTTTAAATTTACCTTTTGCTGGATCTGTATGCCACTTTAACACCACCTTCCTGGGTGTGTAGGGTCATGCCCATATAGTGTCAGTGTAGAGAAGACTATGGCAAATCCAGTTGCCAGGACATTGACTCAAGCAAATAACAATGATAAGTTGACCCACCTTTCTGCAGGATGCTGAGCAGCCTCTCCTCAGCTGTAGAATGAAGGACTCAGAGGTGGGGCTAAAGTGGGCCGCAAAAACAGGCGGGTGCTATGGATGTTAAATATTGGGTAATTGACTATATTCAATTAGTCTATGCATTTTTGCATTGATTAGTCGATAGGGCACCTCCATCTTTGAAGTGTACACTTCAAAGGCGAAAGCACCAAAGCCCAGGGTCACCTGGAGAGTCCCCCACTGACCTCAGGCTCCGTGTGGCACTTTGCAGCGTTTCAAAGCGGCAGCACCACATGGAGCTCAGGGTCAGCTGGGGAGTCCCCAGCTGATCCCAGGCTCCAAGCAGCACTGCTGCTTTGAAATGGCATGAGGAGCCTGATGCCAGGCTCCCCGCAGCATTCAAAGTGGCAGCGCCACATGGAGCAGCTGACCCTGGGCTTTGTGTGATGCTGCCACTTTGAAGTACCCCCTCTCTTTTCCTCCCCCCGCCCCCCTTGCTGCCTCTATCTGATAGTGGCAACAAGGGGGGTGGGAAGCGACTCGTTGACTAGTCCTTCACATCCCTAGTAGGCACATTTGAGAGTCTGATGCAGAAGAGAGAGACAGAGCTTGAACTGTGGAGTTCACTCCAGTTTAGCTGGGCTTTGGCCTGATTAGAAATGGACTGTGCTTTAATCATCATTCTTGTGTGCTACCTAAGGACATCCTGTGCTGTGTTCTAGATGACTAATATATCTGACTGTGTTGATAACACTAGGTTGGTCTCACTGCAGAGTGCACTCATCCTTAAGAGTAGACAAGTCCCTGTCAGGGATCTGTCTGAGTGAGACTTGCTGAATGGAGTTCCCAATACCCTGGCCTATACAAGGGGATTAGTTCGAATTAAGATACACAACTTAAACTATGCAATTAACATAGCTGATGTCGAAGTATCTTAACTTGAATTTTGGTGCCTTCCACATTTCAGGAAGGTGAAGGGAGCACACTCTTCCTTTGACTTTCCTTACTCCTTGTAGAAGCAGAGCTACATAAGTGCCCTCTCAGTTCAGATTAGTGTGTTTTCACTAGATGTACTAATTCGAATCCTGGAAGATTGATTCTGGCTGCTTCAATCTTATCTGTAGAGTAGACATGGCCAAGGTGAAGCAGCGGTGTTGAAGGCCCAGATTTCCATTCTAAGGAAGTGGCAAAGCTGTGTGTTTTACCGTGGAGACCTTTACAGGGTCTGGCACACTGATGGATGTCTTCCAGAGATTATTCCAAAGCTGGGGCTGTAGCACCAGATCTGTGACATTGCCCATAAAGATGTCACTCGGGGTGAGCTAAGGGATGGAGTCAGGCAGTAGAATTTCAAATTTGTTCTTCAAGTGTTCCCTACAGAGTCTCACTCTTGGATATGCTGACAATGTATATTGGACCAAGAAGTAATCTTTATTTGCAGTGCACACTGGAGCGCTCCTGCCGTGCTTCCCCTTGCTGTTCCCGAGCATTCTGAGGACAGGGCTTATCATAAAATGTAAGGATTGGCACATTTCATTCCAGCAACAGGCAAATCAGGAATCCTGCTAGGTGAATCCAACACAGTCTTGACAGAACGAGCCAAACCCAGCTCCTTCATCTTATTGGTTTATCTTAGTTTAATGTGATTTCTTCTTTTTCTTTTCTCCTCCCTTTCCCAAGAGATAGGACTTTCCTGCTAGAGATTCCCCACCCCCACCCTGCATCTACATTGGTGAAATCAACAACATTAAAGTCAGTAAAAACAAGTGCAAAGTACTTCAGCAATGAAAAATAAATACTCAACTACAAAATGGGGAGTAACTGGCTAGGTGGTAATACTGCTGCTAAAGAACTGGGGTTAGAGTTAGGAATGTTAAATGTCGGCTAATTGAATAGTCAAGTAACCTCATGAATTCTTATCGGTTAGTCGACTATTCTATAGTCCCTGGTGGTGGGGCCAGCAGCAGCATGGGGTGCCAGGCGGGAGCTAGTCCGCGAGAGGAACCAGTTTAAAAACCAGCTCCTCTTGTGGACCAGCTGCTTGTTGCCCTGTGCTGGGTATGGGGTGGTAGCAGCTCCTGTCTGCAGAGGAGGCAGGATCTGAGCTCCCGGACCCAGCGTGAGCTGGAACTGAGCCGGGCTGCCTGCCTGCCTGGCTCCTAATACACTTTAAATGGAGAGTCACAGCAGGGGTAGGTCTTGCACCCAGCATGAGCCAGAACTCAGCCAGGCTGCTGGCTAGCCTGCTAAAAAAATTTACTTTGGGGGAGGGGGTGAAAAGCGTGTAGTCTATAGCATTAACCTATAAACTTTTGCTTATTGCATAATCAGTTGGTCGACTATACTATTAGATCCCTAGTTAGAGTAGATCCCAAACTAAATATGAATCAAATGGTGCAGTTGGACAAAAGTCTCATAACCAACTGTGGTATATTAACAGGAGTGTCATATGTAAGACATGAGAGGTAATGTGCTGGTCAGCTGAGTAGCAGTACCAGGTAGAAGTGGTGTGGCCAGGTCTGGACACCGCTTTAGGAAGGATTGGGCTAAATTGAAGAGAGCCCAGAGGAGAGCAACAAAGGTAATTTTGAATGTTCAGAAAACCTGATGTATAAGGAAAGGTTTAAAAAAAACAAAAACACACACCCCCCCCCCCCCCCCCCCGGGTGTGTTTAGTTATGAGAAAATATGACTGAGGAGGAACCTGATAACAGTCTAACATATTTGAAGATGGTTATAAAGAGGACAGTGATCAAATGTTCTCCATGTCTACTGAAGGTAAGAAGAAATGGGCTAAATCTGCAGCAAGGAAGATTTAGGTTAGATGTTATGAAAATCTTTCTAACAGCAGGTTGTACCTCCCTTAACTAGGACTCCCTAGTCCAGCAACAACCACAGAGCCCAGGAAGAGAGAGGTCTGGCAGCAGGGTAGGAGTGCCGTAAGGGACACCTGCAACTCAGCCAGGAACCCCAAGTATGTGGGGGGCAGGGGATGGGACAGATGGCATGGTGGGGAGTTCTGGCCACAGTGGCTGGGGAGCTGTGGCCTGGTGGTGGCTGTGGCCCTGGCCAGGGAGCTCTGACCCCAGTGGCAGCCGTGGAGCTCCAGCTGCATTCTGGCTCCAGCGGCCGAGGAACTCCCAGGGAGCTGTGGCCCAGGCCGCAGAGCTCCGGCCCTGTCCCTCTGCCCTGGCCGCAGAGCTCCAGCCCCAGCTGCAGCTCTAGCCCCTCTGGCCATAATGCTCCAGCCCTGGCAGCTGGCAGAGCTGGGGAGAGCCTCAGGGGGCTGTGGCAGCAGCAGGAGCAGGCTGGAACCCTAGCCCATTGACAGCATGGCCTGGTCTGGCAAATCCCTTTGTTCAGGACAAGTCAGCAAAGTCCAGCCTGTATAAGGATTAAATGCTGGAATTGGCTTTCAAGAGAGGTTGTGAATCCCCCTTACTGGAATTATTTAAGACCAAGTTAGGCAAACATCTGTCAGGGATGGTATAGGTTTATTTGGTCCTGCTTTAGCACAAGGGGTCCAGACTTGATGACTCCTCCTACATCATAGAATCTTAGTGTTGGAAGAGGCATCAGGAGGTCATCGAGTCCAACCTCCTGCCTGAAGCAGGACCAATCGTAAATCATCCCAACCAGGGCTTTGTCCAGCCGGGACTTAAGAACCTCTAGGGATGGAAATTCCAGCACCTCCATAGGCAGAAGCTTCAGGGAGTAGCTGAGTTAGTCTGCACAGGATAAACTTAAAAACCAACAAATGGTCTGGTACACTTTATAGACTAACAAAACATGTAGATGGTATCATGAGCTTTCGTGCTTCACAACCCTCCTAAGGAAATAATTTTTCTTAATATCCAACCTAGATCTTCCCCACTGTAAATTGAGACCATTGCACCTCGTTCTCCCATCCGTCACTACTGAGAATAGGTTCTCTCCATCCTCTTTGGAATCCCCTTCAGGTAGTTGAAGGTAGGGATGTAACTGAGTAGTCCAGTCAAGTACTCGCTTCCCCCCCCCCCCCCTTGCAATTTGATACACTCTGAGGCAGTATCAACTACACAATTAGTCAGTTAGCCACCTCTGAACATTCTTAGTTGAAGGCTGCTATCAGATTCCTCCTTCTTCTTCTGTAAGTCCAAATCCCTCAGCCTCTCCTCATAAGTCATCCGCTCTAGTCCCCTAATCACTTTTGTCGCCCTCCACTGGACTCTGTCCAATGTGGTCACATCCTTTCTGTACTGGGGGCCCAGAATTGGAATGCAGTACTCCAGATGTGGCCTCACCAGAACTGAATAAAAGGGACGATTCACTTCACTAGCTCTTTTGGCAATGTTCCTAGTAATGCACCCCAATATGCCATTAGCCTTCTTGACTACAAGGACACACTGTTGACTCATATCAAGTTTTTCTTCCACTGTAATCCCCAGGTCCTTTTCTGCCAAACTGCTGCTTAGCCAGTCAGTCCCAAGCCTGTAACAGTGCTGGGGATTCTTCCATCCTGAGTGCAGGACTCTGCACTTGTCCTTGCTGAACCTCATCAGATTTCTTTTGGCCCAAACCTCCAATTTTTCTAGGTCACTCTGGATCCTATCTCTACCCTCCAGTATATCTAACTCTCCTTCTAGCTTAGTGTCATCTGCAGACTTGCTGAGGATGCAATCTATCCCCTCATCTTTGTCATTAATTAAAGATGTTGAACAAAACCAGTCCCAGAACCAACCCTTGGGGCACTCAGCTTGATGCCAATGATCACTCGTCATTGAGCCCAATGATCTAGCCAGCTTTCTAGTCACCTTACAGACCATTTATCCAATCCATGCGTTTTTAACTTGCTGGCAAGAATACTGTGGGAGACCATATCTAAAGCTTTGCTAATGTCAAGGAATATTTTGAAGCACTTGTTAATCACCCTTAATCCATCCTATGTCCCAAGGGTGCCTGGTCCATCCATCACCATGCTTGTATTGGGTGACCTGAGACTGGGTTGGCGGGGCTCAAGCCCTTTATCTCTGGGTCCCCATGTCCATTGAGCCAGTTACCTTACCATGGAAGGCAATCAGGTTGGTCAGGCATGACTTAGAATCATAGAATTATAGGGCTGGAAGAGACCTCAGGAGGTCATGGAGTCCAGCCCTCTGCCCAAAGCAGGACCAATCATACCAGCCAGGGCTTTGTCAAGCCAAGACTTAAAAACCTCTAGGAATGGAGATTGTCACCTTCCTAGGTAACCCATTCCAGTGCTTCATCACTCTCCTAGTATCCTAATATCCAACCTAGACTTCCCCCACTATAACTTGAGACCATTGCTCCTCATTCTGCCATCTGTCACTTCTGAGAACAGCCTCTCTCCGTCCTCTTTGGAACCTCCCTTCAGGAAGTTGAAAGCTGCTATCAAATCTCCCCCCCCCCTTCTTTTCTGCAGACTAAATAAACCCAAATCCCTCCACCTCTCCTTGTAGGTCAAGTGCTCCAGCCCCCTAATCATTTTGGTTGCCCTCTGCTGGACCCTCTCCAATGAGTCCACATACTTTTTGTAGTGGGGGGCCCAGAATTGGATGCAGTACTCCAGATGTGGCTTCAACAGTGCTGAATAAAGGGGAATAATTACTTCTCTAGATCTGCTGGCAGTACTCCTCCTAATGCACCCCCAATATGCCATTAGCCTTCTTGGCTACAAGGGCACACTAACTCATATCTAGCAGAAAAGGACCTGGGGATTACAGTGGACAAGAAGCTGAACTTCTAGCTAGCCAATCAGTCCCCAGCCCGTAACAATGCTTGGGATTCTTCTGTCCCAAGTGCAGGACTCTGCACTTGTCCTTGTTGAACCTCATCTGGTTTCTTTTGGCCCAATCCTCTAATCTGTCTAGTCACTCTGGACCCTATCCCTACCTTCCGAAGTATCTACCTCTCCCCCTAGCTTAGTGTCATCTGCAAACTTGCTGAGAGTGCAATCTAGGTCATTAATAAAGACGTTGAGCAAAACCAGCCCTAGAACTGATCCTTTGGGCACTCTGCTTGAAACCGGCAACCAACCTGACACTGAGCCGTTGATCACTACCTGTTGGGCCCGACAATCTAGCCAGCTTTCTATCCCTTACAATCCATTTATCCTATCCAAGTCAAGGTCTATCTCATCCACCAACTTCCCCATGTCCACAGAGCCAGTTACCTCCTCATAGAAGGCAATCAGGTTGGTTAGGCATGACTTGCCCTTGGTGAATCCATGTTGACTATTCCTGATCACTTCCCCTCTTCCAAGTGCTTCAAAATGGATTCCTTGAGGGTCCCCTCCATGATTTTTCTGAGGACAGAGGTAAGGTTGACTGGTCTGTAGTTTCTGGGATTATCCTTCTTTCCTTTTTTAAAGATGGGCACTACATTTGCCTTTTTCCAATCATCCGGGATCTCTCCTGATCTCTAAGAGTTTTCAAAGATAATGGCCAAAGGCTCTGCAATGACATCTGCCAACTCCCTCTGTACCCTCAGATGCATTAAATCTGGACTCATGGATTTGTATGTGTCTAGCTTTTCTAAATAGTTCTTAACCTGTTCTTTCTCCACTGAGGGCTGCCCTCATACTGCATTGGCTAGTGCAGTAGTCTGGGATCTGACCTTGTTTATGGAGACAGAGGCAAAAAAAAGCATTATCTGTCGCTAGGTGTCATCCAGTAAGGGCATCACACCCCCTCTGATCACTCTTATTGCTAGCATGCCTGTAAAACCTTTCTTGTTACCCTTCACATCCCTTGCTAGCTACAATTCCAATTGTGCTTTTGCCTTCCTGATTGCTCCCCTGCATGCTCGAGCAATATATTTATACTGCTCCCTAGTCATCTGTCCAAATTTCCACTTCTTATAAGCTTCCTTTTTGTGTTTAAGCTCACCAAGGATTTCACTAAGCCAAGCTGTCTGCCTGCCATATTTGCTTTTCTTACTGCACATCAGGACTTGCCCTTGGTGAGTCCATGTTGACTGTTCCTGATCACTTTCCTCTTTCATAATCTTTTTTTATCATTCTGTTTAAAAAAAATGCTCACAAGAATGGATGTCATCTAGGAGGATTTATGTCAAACACTGATGGACCTTACATAAATTGCTGAAGTAGTAACTCCCTGTACTTATGTAAAGATGAGGGCTCTACAACACCAACTAGGAGGGCTCTTCACACTGAACAGACAGCATGTTTATGCTCCTCCCACTACCCAAGTGGATGCTTTGCTCCTTCATGTGATAGACTGTGTCAAATTTCCAAAGGATTTGCTTTCAGCAACTCTGTTCTGTTAACCACAGTCACCTTAGATGTTTGAGTTTGGACTGGAGAGCTTACTTTAAAAATCTGATCATTCACAGACACTGGACTCTTTTAATGAGACAAAACTGCATCTCAGCATTGTGCTTGCAACTTCTTTCTTCCTCTTCTCTGGGACAGAGAAGTTACCAGCCACACTGCAGTGGTGTTTCATATGAACAAGCTAGGAGGAGCCAGTTTCAGCCATCTCGCAAAATAGGCTGTGACTCTGGAATTGGTTCTTAGTACACCAAATTTATCCTATAAGACTCAACATCATCGCAGGCAAAGGAAACATACTGGCAGATCATCTGAGCAGACACTTGCATGATCAGCATATCCTCTCAAGGACTTGATAGCAAGCAGCAGCATCTCTTGCTGGAGGTATCCAGACATGCTTATTTGCTACAAGACACAACTCTAAATCTCAGAGGTTTTGCTCCAGCAGAAGCAGGTGATCAGTGTACCTTGGATGCATTCCTTCTAGACTGGAGAATAGGCTCCTCCATTCCCAGTTCCTCCAATTCAGAGTCTAAACAAAGCCATAATTATCCTGGGCAGGATAACAGCAGTTTTCAGATCTACTGCAGCAGTCACAAGGAGTTCATCAGCCTCTCCCAGTAATTCCACACCTGTTGACCCAGCACAGATGTTGGATTTGCCATCCAGATTCATATTTTCTCCTTGTGACAGCATGGCTTATGGACTTTGACAGATCTGGGACTCTTCTGTTTGTAAGAGTAGGAGATTCCAATGAACTCTAAGAAACAGTCAGCTCAATGGTGTTAAGATCAAAAATGGAAAAGAGCCTCCTTGTGAGCAACTCACCACCACAAACCCAGCCTCAATTTCTTTTCAATTTACAGTGGAGTGTTTGCACCATTATAAGCATATGGGACTTCAGTCTAGTACTGACTCGCCACACATACGGAGTTCCTGGTGCTCTCCTAAGCCTCTTTCATGTAAGAAGCTATGAAGGTGGAGGGAGATGAAGGCTCTCGTGGTTGCCTTATATGGCCATTCACAAAGAGAGAGTGTATCCTTCACCCACATCCGGCATTGTTTCTCAGGCTAGACACACAATTCCATCTTAACCAGTCCATAATCTTGCTAATATTTTCTCCTAGACCTTGTTCTCCCTTATGTAAGATCCTGACGTTGGATGCTAAGAAGTCATTTGCTTTCTATTAGACTAGGTCTGTGAGTACAGGGATTCACCTAGATTCTTTTTGTCTCACAGGGGAAAGAAGAAATCAGGTACTCACATCCCAGTGTCTTTCCAAGTAGATTAGACTCTGTAATGACAAGGGTTATAAATACACCATAAGGACAGACTTGACTTGGGCCTGTCTCTTACATATTGTCGTTTTGGAGGGCTACAGAACTGCTGACTGGAGCTCAGCTCATGGTTTCCCAGGGTGTTAATCCCTGGATTGTGCATCTAGGTTGGCTGCAGCATTTGGTGAGGCAGCGCTGCGGCACTTACCTAGCAAGGCCTCCTCGCCCCACTCCACTCACTGTGGCTCTCCAAGATAGATGCTGCATGTTCATGCTCCCTACCTGCCTTGCCTCTTGCTCAGAATCCTACCTACATTTGGCCTTGAGGAGGTGGTGGGAGGCACTGAGCCCGGAGCATGCTAAAACTCTGCTTTTATAGCCTTGCCTTTGAAGGGTCAGGGCCAGGGAAGGGGAGAGGCACAAGAGAACTCTGCTATAAGGAGTCCAGCTTGCAGGGCTGTATGTTCCTGAAGGGGTGAATGTGCAGAGTCCATCTCCAAGATCTCTTACAGGTCAGCATTTCCAAATTCTGCCTGCCATAGGCACCAGCTTCTTCTGGGCACCCACTGCTCTGCCCCAGGCTTAGCCTCCACTTGACGTCTTCCCTTCAGGCTCCCACCCTCTTCCTGCCTCTGTCCCAGGCTCCACTCCTTCCCACAAGTTCTCACCTCTTTCCCACCTGTTCCTGCACCTCTCCTGAGCATACCCTGCTCCTCCTCCTCCTCCCCGTCCCTCCCAGAGCCTCCTGCACACTATGAAACAGCTGATTGCAGTGGGTAGGAGGCACTGGGGCACAAGAGAACTCTGCTATAAGGAGTCCAGCTTGCAGTTAACTTTTTTAGTTGAGGGAGGGGAGGCTGTGCTGCCTGCAGTTTAACTGTTGGGATAGAAGGGGGTCTAGAAGAAAGAATAGATCTGGGATCCAGGGCTTCTGGGTACCATTCTCTGTCACTGTCTTTGTGGCTGCTCTTGGATAAGGCATTTCATCGTGCTGTGCCTTAATTCCACATTTGTAATATGGGGATAATGTGCCTTGCCTCCTCCCACTGGGTTGGAAAGGTGAACTCCTGTCATGCTGGGAGGCGTGCTACAGTTGGTAGCACTATGCAACATCCTGTATCTACAGGTCCCTAGTGTGCATCGACTAAGGACTTTTCTGACATCGGATACTGTCCTGGGACAGACAAAAGCCAGTGGTAGCACCACATCCAACCTTAGACACCTGCAGTGGTGAGAGAAGATCCTGCAAGATAGCTCTGGCCTCTGGTCCGTTACCATATCTCCATGGTTCTACTGTCTGGGATATGCACAAACTGTATCAAAAAAGAAGTGCAAGGGGTGGCAGCAGCAGGGTTTAGTTGGCATCAAAAGAGGGATTTTGTGGTGGGAAAGAGTCTGACTACTCCAGCATGGGAAGAGAGAGGGGCTGGCTGTTCTGGCTGGGAGCAGAAGAGGAGGCCAGCTGCTCTGGTGGTGGAGAGGCAAGGGGGCCGTCTGTTCCAGTGAGAGGGAGAAGAGAGGCTTGCTGCTCTGGTGAGGGGAAGAAGGGTCAGCCACTTTAGTGGCAGGGAAGGCGCTCACCATTCTGGTGGAGGCGCCTGGCCACTGTGGCAAGGGGGAGTGGCTGACAGCACATGGGGGAGTGACTGGTTATGTTGTTCTGCACTTGCCTTTTGCAACAGGAGTGTGTGCTGGTGACTCTACCCCTGAAGTTGCCTCTATGGATCCTGCTGCTGTCTCACCCAGCATGAGCTGCTGCTGTGCCTGGCTTCTTGTGCTGCTGGGGACAACTCTGCTTGGGGCAGCTCACAGACTGGGGCTGATCTACCAGCTCTGGCATAAGGTAAGACTGAGACAGTGCCTCCTTTTACATGGACCCTTGCACGGCAGGCGTCTGAGAGAATGGGAGGGGATGTGGGTGCATGAGGAGAGCTTGGGTAACATCTGCACTGAGATCCCAGGACCAACTCACTGCACTGGTGGCTGCTTGGGCTTACATGCGGATGAGGCTGCTAAGGACAGTGCACCTGGTGCAGCTGTCCCCCAGCATAAGCTCTCAGGTATGCCCAGATGCTATTCCTATATCAGATCTGTGGGTTTGGTGGAAAGGTCTCCCTACCCTGGAGCGTTTGTGCTCAGATATCCCATATTCCCAGGCCTGTTCTCACCCAGCACACTAGCTCTCACCCAGGGTAGCGGGATACCAAAGGATTTCTCTGTGTTTTGAGTCCCATGAGTAGGGGCCCAACATATTCACGCTCAGTTTCACAGATGGAGGGTTTTAAAATTAGTTTAATTAGTTTAATATTTTCAGATGTTTACATCTGTCATTTCAGGGTGTTGTAACCATCAGGGTCCTGACCCAATAGGCAGGTCACTAAAGCTATTGTAGGGTGGTTGTGGGATTGTACCCTTACTTCTGCCCTGCTGCTGGCAGAGGTTCTATCTTCAGAGCTGGGCAGTCAAAGTGGAATAGTGCTGGCTGGGTGCCCAGCTCTGAAGTTGGTGCTGCTGCCAGCATCAGCACAGGTATGAGGGTGGATTCCCATAGGCTTGGTTTTTCATCGGTGTCCTGTTGCAGCACAGGGAAGTGACAGTGGGAGCCATGAAGCTTCTTGCATCCAGGGGAAGATCCCGGAGGTGGGTTTGATCTGCCCCAGGAGATCTGTATGGGAAGAAGTATCAATTCTCAGGAGCCCTCAGGGGGCTGAGTGCCAGATTTCATGGTGCACAATGTGTTTTTTCATTACAGCGAATCTGCTAGGGCCCTACTCCATGGAAGTCCCAGCATGCATAATATACTGCCCACACAAGAGGGACCTAGGTGCTTCATAACCAGTTTTGGATGCTCCTGCCTCAGTTGATCCCTGCAAACACAGCTGGTGCATGTCCATTCAGCAATATTCCCCTACCTCATACCTTGTGGCAGTGTGTTCTGCAAAAGTCCAGGATGCTCTTTGGTCCTCTCAACCAGGTCATGTGTACTTGTGCTCTGGGCACTCTGAGATGCCCTAGCAGCTCTCTGGAATGCCCTGTTGCCCAGAGAGGTGGCAGGAAGGAGGAGCTAGCCAACCTGCTTACACAAGCATGTCTGGGGGGCCAATCTGCTTTGCAGGTCACATGATGCCAGTCTGGATACAGGCCACGTGCTAGCTTAGACTCCTTGCACAACTCCTCTCCTCAAGCTGCCATGGTTCCTAGTTGGGAAGGGGATGTGCAAAAAAACATGTTCAGAACCAACCAGGTCACTAAGTGGTTATCCCTGGATCCCAGTGTGGGCTGGAGCTACAGCCCTCTGTGCAGGGCAGAGATGGTGCTAATAGCCAATATTCCCCCACAGTGTCCATGGGGAGCCATCCAAACCCAGCGCTCTCAGTTGGTGTCCTGACCACCATCCCAGAATCCTGCCTTGCCAGGTCAGCACTCTGCCAGTCTGCATTCTGGCCCAGTCCCCACATGCTACTTCAAAGGGTTGGGGCTCTGATGGTCCCTATTCTTCTCAGGCAGACCCGAAGAGTACCCGGCATGGTGGGGAGCTTGTTGCAGAGGTCCTGAAGGCCCATGGGGTACGCTACTTGTTCACACTAGTAGGTGGCCATATTTCACCTATTCTGGTGGCCACTGAGAAGCTGGGCATCCGTGTGGTGGACACGAGACACGAGGCCACTGCTGTGTTTGCTGCCGATGCAGTCGCCAGGCTCTCAGGTATGCACTGCTCATGATCTCAGGGACATTGCCTATGGTGCTCCCTGCAGACAGGTCCTTATCAAAGCTACATCTCCCATAGGCTGAGCTCTTCCCTGCCCCAACTCAGTTCATCTGTGCCTAGCTCACCAGTCTGTATCTGCTGGTGGGAATTACTATGACTGCAAGGCATGGAGAAAGGGGAGTTGGGGATGCAGATGGACCGACTCCATGATCTGAATTTAGCTGGGTGTAGTGGGACATGCTGTGGGACCTTCCTCCTAAGGCAGGGCACGGCAGTGGGGCAGTGACCATCTTATCCCAGTGGTATGACTGGATTCCTGGGGTGCAGCCTGGGACTGGGGGATTGCTATGCCCCCTTAACTCTTCAGCCTGGGTTGTCTCTCATAGCGCCTTGCTAGTGCTAAGCTGCAAACTGCTCCAGGTGCTGTTATCACTCAGCACAACTGCATATGGAGCCCCACACCCAGCTAGATTACATAACTGCTCCTAGAGCCACTCATGAATCACAAAGAAAGACACTTGCCAGGTTCCCCCAGCACAGAGATATATCATCTTGCACTGCTCATCTTGATCAGTGCAATTTTATTAGTTGGTTCACCATTTAATCAATGGCACGTGGATATGTCCCAGCCTTTGTAAACCTGAACAGATTTATCAAATGCTTTAGGCAAACTCAACTGGTAAAGAGAAACAGTAAAACAAGTTTATTGATTACAAAAGGTAGACTTTAAATTATTATTAATGACAGGCAAAAAGTCAGTTACCAAAGGAAACAAAATAAGTGCATAATCTGAATCTTAAAGATACTAGATGGTATTTAGATCAATCAGTTTTCTTACCTCAGTGGATAGGGCTGTTCAAGATACACAAGTTTCACCCTTGAAAAGTAATCCAGTTTTTTCTGTTGCAGTCATCAGGCTTCTGAGTGTCCTTGGTGCTTGCAACATAGGTGATTAGGCAACAAAATGGCAGATTAAATTCAATGTTGATAAATGCAACAGTGGTTTTCAGGCAATCAAAACCACCTTCTAGTGCAGGGCTACTCAACTTTGGAAGCCCCAGGGGCCATGATACCCACAGCACGTGCCGAGGGCCGCAACTTAAGCGTGGCTGCAAATATATGCAAGTATTTATGCAAATAGCATCTTTCATACTGACGGGCATGAATACAAAGATTAAGGCAAGACTGCACAACACACGGACCCCATTTAAGTCAGTCCTGCTGATATTAATAAAATGCAATATTTACCTAATTTCTACCCATATGATAGCACTGGGGGGGGGGATGCTCTGCCACCTCTTGCCATCCCCCGCTTTATCTCCTCCTCTCCCCCCCCCCCCGCCCCCCCACTGGCTGGCAACTCCTCCTTATGTGCAGGTGCAGCTCTGCTGCCTCTTACCGCCTGCCCCTCTTCTCTCTCCCCGCCTGCCCCCCAAACCGGTAGCAATCAAGCACCGTGGGCCGCATGGAAAGGGGCCACAGGCTGCGTGTTGAGTAGCCCTGTTCTAGTGCTTGCTCATGGCTATTCAGGATAAGTAAGTGTGCTAGCCTCATGCACCGCAGTGTGACCAATTTCCATCAGCAGTATCTGTATGGGGCTGGCTCCCACACCCCCGGAGGGGCGTGCACATGCCTCTTTATATAGGCAGACCTCCCTCCATTCTCAGTTCCTTCTTGCCACCAGTGACCGTGCTTGGAACTTCAGTGCTGCACTGCTTGCTATTGCGTCATCTTTGGTTAAGTCTATACTGCCACTTTCCTGTGCTGTAACTTTTGGGCTCAGGTGTGTTGTAAAACACACACCCTGCTTCCCCCAGCACAGCAAGTTACAGCCCTGTTTGCTGCTCTACTCATGAAGGTGGTTTACATAGAGCACTGGGAGATTGTCCTAGTGCTCCTGCCATGGCCACACTTTTAATTTGAAGTGTTGATAAAGCCTTTATCTCAAGTAGTTAGTTGTCTGTAAATAGTTTCCCTCTAGTTAGTTAATCGTAGTTTAGAAAAGTCCCTTGGGGACATTGGCTGGAGATGAGGCCTACCCAGTTCCCCAGGCTTTACGTGATGTAGTAACTGTGGCTGGCCCATGCCTCTTAGTGAACCTCAGAACAACTGTTTACAGTGCTTGGGAGAAACACCCTTTAGTGATAATTGCCACAGCACAAAAAGGAGAGGGGTATTCATTTGAAGGCTCTCCTGATAGAATCTGCTTTAGCACAGCCGGCAGCCATGTATCACTGATCCCCATCCTCGGCTCCAGATAAGAAACCAAAGGTGATCACCAGAGGCAGGTCTTCAGGCCCACAGGAGGAGAAGGGCAAGCAGGCAACTGACACAGACCTTGCATTAGCAGCTCCATCCACCTCCAAAGGCTCTGTCTGAGTGGGATAGTCCACCCCACTCCTGACTGCCTACCCTGGCCAGTGGCAGCCAACTCCATGTCCCAATGGCTCTGGTGCTGCCCACGCCAGGGGTAGCCATGCCCCAACAAGGGAAAGCCTGTGCTTGGACCACCTTGGTCCCCCCCATAGACAGCTCTCCCTCTTCAGGTGACATTGTGCCACAAATCCCACTAACAGTCAGAAGACCCACAGCCTGGTGCAGTACCCAGGGCCCAAGGGTTCTTAGTGATTCAAGGCACTGGTAGCTGAGTGCAGACACATTTACCATACCTGGGGATGATTCTATCTCTGGTCTAGCCACTGCTCCAGGGACAGGTCCTCTCCCCACTACAACATCAACATGTGGCAGGCACTGTCTAAATTCAAGTCCATCCTCAGAAAAGGAAGTCTGGGCTCTCACTAAAGAGAGCGCTATAGCTGCCAGAGCGGCACTTCAGGTGGCATCTCGTGGCTGACTTGGTGACCCATTCCATGATGACGGCTATCTCCATGCGGAGGGTGTCTTGGCTGCTCTTCTCAGATCTTACCAATGTTCCTTCTAGTTTTTTCTATCTGCATTTGGAACAAATTTTATGTTTGTTTGTGCACCTCCTAGTAGAAACATGCTGCTGGCTGTGTTTGCTCTGCTAATCAGCTGGGCAGCATTTGAATCTCTCCTGCGTGGCCGCCCAAGTGCATAGCTTACAGGGAACACTGCTCTCCACAGTAGTACAACAGTCAATTCAGTACCTTCCCTTTGACAGGGCCTCCCTGTTTGCTGAGTAAATGGACACAGTTACACACAGTGAAAGACTCAACACAACCCTGCAGACATTGGGCTCACCCATAAAAAGATTAAGCCACTGCCGTCTCAGCCTCAAGCTTCCCACTCCCATCAGGAAGTAACGCAGAGCAAGTTCAGAAGCTATAGGAGGAGTCAGAGTAAACCATCCCAGCCTCCATCCCAAGTGGGCTCCCTCCGGTCTCAGCCCACATCCAAATGTTCCTTTTGAGGGTGTGCCCAAGGATGCTGCACCTCTTAATACATTGGATCCTCCCATTCTTGTATTCCCACCATTTGCAACCTTTCCTCCCTGCATGGTGCTCCATAACCATGGACGGGTGATCCTCAGTACAGTGCAGCAGGGCTATATCCACCATCTAACATCCCCCTTCCATCCTCCTCCCTCTTTGGACCCTTCTCATATGAATTTACTCATGCAAGAAATCAAAGGGTTGCTGTGTATTGGTGCAGTGGAGGAGGTTCCGCCTTGTTACTGGAACCCAAGGGTTTTATTCCCATTATTTTTTAATCCCCAAGGCCAAGGGTGGCCTGTAGCCAATCCTGGACCTGTGAGACCTGAATCACTACCGGGTAAAACTAAAGTTCTGCATGGTCTCTCTAACCTCCATCATTCCCTCCCTTGATCTCAAGGATGTTTCATTTCATATCATGATTTTCAAGGGACATAGGTGCTTTCTATGATTTATGATGGGTGCCAACCATTATCAGTTCATGGTCTTTCCATTTGGTTTGGCTTCAACCCCTTGAGTGTTTTATCACATGTATGTTGTGGTAGTGACTTACGTCCAGTACCAGAGAGTTCAGATCTATCCATGACTGGATTATTGAGGGCAGCTCCAGTTACACGGAGCAGCAGATCTATGTTATTGCGTACCCCTTGTGTTGTCATCTCAGCCTCTAGATAAATAATGAGAAATTGACATTAGTGCCAGTACAGAGAATCGAGCGCAGTGCTCAACTTGACTTCAGCAAGGATGTCACTACCACTGGATAGGTTTCACTCTCTGATGGATCTCATCACAGAAATCTCTGCCTCAGTGCTCACCTGCGTAAACTTAATGTGGTTCACCAGGATCAGGCTGTGCCCTCTCCGATAGTGGCTGGTGTTGTTCACCTCTCCCTCCAGGCATCTTTTGGGTCATGTCATGACCCTTCCACCATCAGTCCTCACCTTGCTCATCTGGTAGACAAAGGAACCATCATGGCAAGAGTCCCATTTCAAACCCACCACATTTGGCCAAGCAGATCTGGTATCTGATGCCTCAGACCTTGGCTGGGCACTCAGCAGCTTGCAAACGCAAGGCACATGGTCCCCAAAGGAAACAGCCCTCCACATTAATGTCAAGGAGCTCAGGGTGGTTATGCAAGGCATGCGAGATTTTCTTCCCTCACTTGTCAGGCAGAATGGTCAGAGTCCTCACAGACAATACAGCCACAATGTTCTGCATCAACAGGCAGGGAGGAGCCCATTCCTCAGCGCTGTGCCAGGAAGCGGTCCATCTTGGACTTCTGTATGCTCCAAGACATTTATCTGGAGGCATATCACTTTCCAGGAATTCCGTGACTGACCAGCTGAGTAGAGTTCTCTCACCACAAGTGGGCTCTCCACCCAAAAGTGCCTTCCATTCTTTTCCAGGACCTTTTTGCCACCAGACAGAACAGAAAGTGTCTCAGTTTCTGCTCCATGCAAGGCCTGGGCAAGGGGTTCTCTTGGATGCCTTTCTCCTCCCGTGACAAGCAGGCTACCTTCAAGATGAATTCCAGCACCAGCTGGCATGATCTCTGAGCTGCTTAACTTGACTTCAGAGCCATCATACACGGTCTTCTCTAAGGTTAAGATGCAGCTGTGGTCCTGCCCAGCCTTCTTGCCAGAGGTGGTCTCCGCATTCCATGTGAGTCAAAACATCTTCCTTCCGGTATTCTGCCCAAAACTGCTTAAGGCTAATAAAGAAAGGCACCTCCATGCCCTGGTGTGGTGTTTTAGATGTTGCTTATAATTATTAGAACTGGGAGCACTGGCTTTTGGGCATCTGGAAGCACAGGAAGGAGGGGGAAGAAGATTAGCCAGGACTGAGTGAGAGCTACAGAGGGGTGCAGCAGCTTTGTAAAGAGGTTTCACTTTTGGTAAGTAAAGTCCTGTTGAAGTTTGTTAGTACCTTGCTTGCATGATGCAACATTTTGGCGACGAGGATGGATCTTCTGCCTCTGAACCCACCTGCATCCTTTCTGCAAAGCCCAGGTGAGCCTCCAGTTGCTTTTACTGCCTGGATCCATATGTTTGAGACTTATCTGCTTGCAATCAGTGTTACAGAGATTTTTGAAGTAAGAAAACGTGCTCTGTTAATCCACTGCCTTGGAGCAGAAGGGCAGCATATATTTTACATTTTTCGTGGACTGTTGCATACAAGCTGACTTGTACAAAAGGACATTATTGAAGAGATTGACTCATCGGAATGGGTTTCACCTATAGTAGTGACACAGAAGAAGGATGGAGGCATTTGCCTTTGTGTGGACTTAAGGGAGCCAAATAAAGCTATTGTGATTGACAGCCACCCTCTGCCTCACATAGAAGTAGTATTTGCAGAACTCTGTGGAGCAAAGGTGTTTTCTACTCTTGATTTGCAGAGTGCATACCACCAGGTTATGTTGCATGAAGACAGCAGAGACCTCACCAGCATTTATTACACGAGGGACTATTTTGTTTTAAACGTGTTCCATACGGTCTTGCGTCGGCCCCAAGTGCCTTCCTAAAAATGATGCCATTGATTCTGAAGAATCAACATGGATGCTATCTGGATAATATTATTGTGTTTGGAAATACTTCTGAGGAGCATGAGAATAACCTGCAGTCTGTACTAAACTGCACCAGCACAGCAGGCCTCAAGCTTAATTTTGTCTAAATGCAAATTTAGACAAACAGAACTCTCCTTTCTGGGGCATACAATTTCACCGCCTGGACTAAAACCTGATCCAGATTATATCCTAGCAATTTCAAATGCTCCTCCTCCAACAGATTTGCAAACCTTACGTTCCTTCTTGGGTCTTACCTCCTGGTATGCAAAATTCATTCCTAATTATGCTTCTGTCATTGAACCGTTACGAGAATTACTATGGAGGATTTGTGGGTGTGGACAACGGATGCACAAGCTAGTTTGGAAACTGTGAAAGACTTGATTGTACATAGTCCAGTATTTGCAGTATTCAGTCCCGCATTGCCCATAGTTGTGACTACTGATGCTTCTGATTATGGACTTGGGGCTGTCCTCACACAATTTCATGAGGACAATTGCATTTCCTTCAAGGATTCTGAGTGATGCTGAGAGAAAATATTCTACAGTTGAAAAAGAAGCACTTGCTTGTGTCTGGGCTATTGAAAAATGGAGAACTTACCTGTGGGACCACACATTCAAGTTGCACACAGACCACAGCCCTTTGACAACATTGCTAACTACAAAAGGACTGGGAAGAGCAGGAAATCGTATTGCTAGATGGTCTGCAAGACTACTCTCTTTCAATTATGAACTGGAATATAAGCCTGGAAACCAAAATGTGATAGCTGATTGCCTTTCTCGCCTGCCTTTGTCTTCACCAGATGGTCCACTGGAAGATGAGGATGAAGTAGTTGTGCTTATTACAAGCACTCTTCCTGCAGTTACAAGAGAGCAATTCCAAGCTGCTTGTTCCGCATGTCCAATTCAACAAAAGGTACAGGAATTTGACAGAGATGACCCAGTAAACATAAAAAAGCTTGACCCAGTTTTGCTGCCTTATTTTAGAGTTTGGGATGAACTTTCTTTGCTTGATGGCTGTTTGCTATGAGATACACACCGGCTACTTGTGCCAGAAGAATTACAGTCAAAACTCATACACCTGGCACATGATATTCATCAAGGAATTGTCAGAACCAAACGACAACTACGGGATCTGTATTGGTGGCCAGGGATGGACTCCCAAAATGAAGCAATCATAAAATCCTGTGTCACTTGCCAAATGTATAAGACAGCAGTGACATGTACCCCACCATTACAGCCTGTTCCTCTTTCTGATTCTGCATGGGAAAAAGTTGTGACTGACATCGTAGGACCCTTTGATACTGCTCCAATTGACTCTCCTTATGCTATCACTTTAATAGACTATTTCAGTAAATGGCCTGAAGTAGTGTTTACATCGCAAATCTCTTCTGCTATAGTAATTAAGTTCCTCTCTACAGCTTTTAGCAGGGAAGAACTGGTTTCAGATAATGGTAGTCAATTTACTTCCCTGGAATTTGAAACTTTTCTAGCAGAGAGGAACATTTTACATAGAAGATCATCCCTGAATTACCCTCAAGCCAATGGGGAAATTGAAAGGTTTAACAGAAGCTTGAAAGAGAGTTTGCAAACGGCTAAACTGGAAGGGCGATCGTGGATAACCTTCACTACTGATTTATTGCAAGCATACAGGGCTACACGACATGCCACAATGCAAAGATCACCCGCGGAGTTACTGTATGGAAAACAGATGAATACTAAACTGAACATTGCTGGTTTGTTAAAGGCAACACCTGATGCACCAAACAAGGATGATGTGAGGAAAAACAGTTGAACAGAACCAAGAAAAGTATAAGGCTTTCACAGACAGAGGGGTGCTAAGGAACCAAAGTTTGTGTGGTTCCTTTGTTAGAGTAAAAAAACCTGGAATTTTACACAAAGGGGACCGTAAATTCACATATCCTCTTAAAATCATTGAGAAGAAAGGACCTTAGACCTATCAACTTTCTGATGGGCAGATATGGAATGCTTCTTATTTGCACCTGCCTATGCACCAAGAGGAGAGGATGCCAACACCCAGTCCGTGTTGGATGACTTCACCGTAGTACCAACAAAACAAGACATTGCACTAGAACCGGGGTTTGAGAGACGGTCCGTCAGACCCAGACAACCACTTGTCTGGACTAGAGACTGTTATGTAGTATTTACAGTGTTTTCAGTTTAATATTTCTGCCAACAGTATAGTGGCGTGTTCCATATTTGTTGCTGTGGTTAGAACAACAATGTTTATTTTATAATTGAGAGAGCTTCTTAAGAGAGGAGGGAATGTGCTGTTTTAGATGTTGTTTGTAATTATTAGACCTCGGACCACTGGCTTTTGGGAGTCTGGAAGCACAGGAAACAGGAAGGAGGGGGGAGAAGATTAGCCAGGACTGAGTGAGAGCTACAGAGGGGGCAGCAGCAGCTTTGTAAAGAGGTTTCACTTGTGGTAAATAAAGTCCTGTTGAAGTTTTTAGTACCTTGCTTGCATGATACCTGCCTCTTATGTCCAGGTGTTGTAACAGCCTTTTACCTGGATCAGACAAAGCCCTTTCATAAGTTGTCCCAGCTCTTTGTCACCTATGTCAAAAGATGAAAGGGTTCCTAGTATCTGCTCAGAGGATCTCAAACTGGATAACTCTTGCATTCGGGTGTGCTACAACTTGGCAGGACTCCAGCTGCCAATACTGGTGAGAGCATACTCAAGCAGGGCTCAGGCCTCTTCTGCAGCCAATCTGGCTCATATTCCGATCCAAGACACATATAAAGCTGCAACGTGATCATTCATTCACACCATCATACAGCAGGTCCAATATGCTGGGGGCATGTCCATAAACTACCTGCCATCAGAGACACTGTGTGGCGTCACCTACATTGAATGGACATGAACAAGCCCTGTAACTGGTGTTCTTTGAGATGTATTGCTCATGTCCATTCAACATCTTCCCCGCACGCCCCCTTTCCCCACTGTCTTAAGTTTCCAGCAAGAAGGAACTGAGGGTGGAGGAGGTCCAGCTGCACCTTATACAGCACAGCATGTGCATACCACTCTAGGGGGTGCTGGAGCCGACCCCCCGCAGATCCTGCTGGGTGAAAATCTTTCAGCACAAGTGCATAGGGCAAGCACACACATCTATGCTGAATGGACATGAGCAACACATCTTGAAGAACACCTTGAAGAACAGGTAATTGTCTTTTTTTTCATGATACCTTATGTGCCCTGGTTTATATGCAATATCACAATATCATACAAATGATGGGCACTCCCCAACATGTAAATTGTCACAATTTGCTCACCCCAGCAATGGACAGAACATGGCCAGGGCAACAGGGGAGCAGTGACCAGCTCACCCCAGCAGTGGGCAGGGCATGTGAGAGTGTCAGGTCAGGGTGAATTGATTAGAACCAGGGCTACTTACAGCCCGAGATTGGGGTCCTCTCCTCTACGGCAGTGGTGCACAACCCATGGGTCGTGACCCCCAAGCGGGTTGCGGATGTCTTTCTGGGGGACCATGGCTGCCCAGATCTAAGTGCCGTGCCGCACCAAGAAGCTGCCAATGGCTGGCCCCAGCCCCTGACCGGCCAGATCAAAGCGGTGTGCTATGCTGCGGGGCCACCAACAGCTGGGCCCAGCCCCCGGCTGGCTGCATCGAAGTGCCGTGCCGCAGGGCGGAGCCCCCAGTGGCCAGGCCCAGCCCCCAGCGCCGTGCCATGGGGCGGAGCTGCGAACGGCCGGCAGGATCAAAGCACCATGCTGTGGGGCCACCAACATCCAGGCTCAGCCCCTGGCTGGCTAGAATGAAGCGGCGCGCTGTGCTGCAGGGCCACTAAAGCCGGGCCCAGCCTCTGGCCAGATCGAAACACCCCAGGGCGGGGCAGCCTACAGCCGGGCCCAGCCCAGTCTTTATGCGCCTGCGCACGTGGCATTCTCACTGCGTCAGTGTTGTTTGGAAGCACGTGCCTCAGCCAGCCTTTGCTGTGATCATTGGTGCAAGGTGAACGCTGCATGCCTCTTCAGCCCACCTGCATATTGTGATTTGTGGTGTGTTGTCGGTTAATAAATTTAAAAAAATTAATACTACCAATATGGATAAATGGTTAATTATTCGACCTTCAGGTGGTGATAGTGCTGACAATGCAAGCAATAGTAGAAAAAGAAAGCTGTCAGGAGAATCTTTGGAAGCTAATAAGAGTTTAAAGGTAATGCCATCAAGAGAGGTAACCACAACCTATTTAAAACAGAGCAAAAAGGAATACAGATACCAAGAGAACTACATCAAATATGGATTTAGTTTCACAGTCGTAAATGGTGAGCAACAACCCAGATGTGAAATTTGTTTAGAAATATTAGCTAACGAAAGCATGAAATCCACAACATTAAGGCGACACTTAGAAAGCCAACACCTGAAATCTCAAAGATTAAAGGTTTTTTAAGAGGCATGAAAATCAATCTCAAAATCAAAAAAAAGTTTATTGCAAAATTTTACTACAGTTCCTCAAAAAGCTTTGAGAGCATCATTAGAAGTTTCATATTTAATAGCACAAGCAACGAAACCTCACTCTACTGGCAAATCTCTCGTTTGGCAGCTACAATTAAAATAGTTTCAGTTATGCATGGTGAAAAATATGGTGATGAAATGAAAACCATTCCTTTATCGAGAGACACGGTTTCATGGCGCATCATAGCACTCTCAGAAGATATTAAAAGGCAACTACTGGATAGATTAAAAAGTTGATCACTTTGCGATGCTATTGGACGAATCTACAGATGTCGCAAATCTTGCTCAACTTCTTGTTTATATTAGATACTGCTATGATGGGGAAATCTTGGAAGAGGTTCTATTCTGCAAACCTTTGGAAGGGAAAACCACAGGGGAAGAGCTTTTTGGCCGTGTCAATAAGTTTTTTCTAATTGAATTTTATTTTGTGGTCCAAATGCATTTCGATTTGTGCAGATGGTGCAGCTGCTTTAACACGATTGAAGAAAGGATTCAAAGCAAGAGTAAAAGAAATTGTACCACATGTAATGTTTCACCATTGACAAGTAAGGTGGTTGTCATGTGGCAAAACACTGTTGCGTCTCTGAACTCAAAGATGAAGTTCGAATTTTTCTTCTGGAACACAATAAAACACTTGCAGAACATTTTCTGAACAAGAAGTGGTTGGCGAGTCTCAGTTATCTTTCAGACATATTTGAAATGTTAAACGGGCTCAACTTAAGTCTTCAAGGTCAACATACAAACAGCTTAATCCTCTCGGACAATGTGAAAGAGTTTGTCAAGAAGATAACGATGTGGAAAAATTGTATTGCCCTTGGTAATGTGGAAATGTTCCCATCTAACTGAATTTATCAGTGATAATGATTTGGATTTAAATCAAATCAAAGAGATTTTAACAGAGCCGTAAGATGTGTTGTTAATTAGTTTTACCACACGATTTGAAAAATTCCCAGAAAAGAAGCTAGGTTGGATTTGAAATTCATTTACCTTCATAATTAATTAAAAGGATTCAGAACTGAGTATGAAGTAAAATGGAAAAACTTCTTGATTTATCAGACGAAACTCTGCATGCTGTTTAAAACTTCAACGTGTGATTAAATTTTGGATATCTGTGAAAAACGATACCCGGGAATGATTTAAAAAAAAAAAAAGCAGTGTTTTCTCTACTTCCCTTCACCTCGACCTACTTATGTGAATCTGCTTTTTCGGCTCTCTCACTGTGATAAAAACCAAACATTGGTCCAGACTAAATGTGGAGGCAGTTTCAAATATAAATCCAAAAATGGAAATTATAGCATCTAAGATCCAAACTCAAGTTTCTCATTTTAAAAAAAAAAAGACAATTTATTTTAGGTACGGTAATTTGAGAAATTCCTTGCTCGCTATCCCAACCGTTGTGATGCGAGTACAATAAAATATGGGGGTCGTGTTTGAAAAAGGTTGCGCACCACTGCTCTAAGGCACCGAACCAGGCACACAGAGCACTCTAGCTGCCATCCTAGCCACCAAAGTGTCACAAGCAAAACTGCTTAGATACCCCAGTGTTCCCTGTGCCATAGCCAGCACCACTTCTTACACAGGTGAGAAGTTATAAAACCCAGTCTCACCAACTCCAAACAGGTTCTCCCAGTACCAGAGGACCAGCCACAGTCCCAGGTCAGTCTATACCTCAGATCTTACTTTTAAAAGAGCACGCTCTACCCATCCTTTAGACTAAAGGATTATTAATTAAAAAAAAAAGAAAAGGTTGAGGGTGAGATTGATGTATGTCATGTGCTTTCTTTAACAGTCACCAGCTTCTTGATGCAGGCTTTTAGCAGAGCTGTAACACACTGCTAGCTTAAAAGTCCCTGGAGTACATCCTATGTTAGGATGGGTCCACAAATCCTTCCAGGCCCTCTGTCCTTAGCCCAGGTGCTTCTAGAGCAGAGGACAGGAGTGAAGACAAGATGGAGGCACCCCCACGATACTTTTATAATCTTGCCCCTGTGGAGGGAAAACCCATTCCTCTTCAGTATGCTGGTACCTCCCAAAATGGACTGATTACATGACCCACAAACTAATTTCTGTCCTTTTTATGCAAGGAGCTATGTAATCTCTAGAAGTGTCTTTTCTAAGCAGGGGGCCATTGTGTGCTCTTCAGGTGTCAATTGGCAACCCTTAAGAGCCTTTGTCCGTGCAGCATTGAGCAACCGCTCCTCCTGGTAGAAAACATTTAAAATATAAATACAAAGCCCATATTCACAACTTTACACACGCAGATTGTACAAGTACATGAGTAGCCTGCATCGAGCCAGCATAGTGTAAGTGTTCATTTGACATCTCACATCGCTCACTTTGCACTGAATTTAGGGCAAACACACACACTAGTGGGTGCAACAATGATCTGCCTACTCGTGTTAAAACCCAATAACGTGACAGGATGGCCACAGCAATGGGGCAGTGACCAGCTCACCCCAGCAATGGGCTGGGCATAACCATGGCAATGGGGCCTTAACCAGCTCACCCCAGTGGTGAGGGGGCATAGCAACAGGCAGTGACCAGCTCACCCCAGCAAGGGGCAGGGCATAACCATGGCAACGGGGCAGTGACCAGCTCACCCCAGCAATGGGCGGGGCATGGCCATGACAACAGGGGCTATGGCCAGCTCACCCCAGCAAGTGGCAGCTCAGCCAAGCAATGCACAGATCATTGAGTACTCTTTTTGCCTTGGGGATCAAGGCTGATCTGGCTTCCAAACACCTGCCCTAACCACTAGACACCACTCCCACTGCTGCTTCACCCATCTGCCTGCCTGCTATAGGCCTTGTGCAGTGCAGTTCATATCATCTGCCCTGCTGTGGGCTGGCTGCTCTGTGTTGCAGGGACAGTTGGAGTTGCTGCAGTAACAGCAGGACCTGGGGTAACTAACACCGTGACAGCTGTGAAGAATGCCCAGATGGCAGAGTCCCCAGTGTTGCTGATTGGCGGGGCAGCTGCGACACTGCAGAAGGTGAGTCCCTGCTGCTGCTAAGAGCAGGAGTGAATGCCATGCTGTAGCAGGTGAATCTCCATTATGATGGACCCACCACACCACAGCAGGAAATCCCTTCCAGCTCCAGCCTTGGGCAGCTGGCGGTGTCCAAACAGAAGGGTCAGTTGCTGCCGGTGTGTGGAGCAGAAGCAGTCTGACACAGATCCTGCTGAGGGGGAAGAGAGAGAGACATGTCTTATATTTCTCACCCCCATCTGCAGTCAATACCACATTCCTGTTGGCTGTGAGGTCTTGTCCCCTCAGCCCAAGGATTTCTGCTGCCCCATTGCCAGATGGACAGTCAAGGGGATATGGCCATGGCAACAGAGGGTAGTGACAAGCTCACTCCAGCAGTGGGCAGGGCATAGCCAGGGCAACAAGGGAGCAGTGACCAGCTCACCCTAGCAGTGGGAGGGGCATGGCTATGGCAGTGGAAATGGGCTGTTCTTAGTCCTCAGGGAGGAAGCAGCCTGGCTGGGGGCATCCTTGGGCATTGGGTTCTGCAGGGCCATCAGACTGCAGTTCTGTCTGTCTGCGCAGGACCGGGGTGCTCTCCAAGACATCGACCAGCTGTGCCTCTTCAGACCACTCTGCAAGTTCTGTGTGTCGGTGAGGACTGTGCGGGACATTGTCCCCACACTGCGAAAGGCCATCGTGGCAGCGCAGTCTGGCACCCCAGGTAAAAGCCTTTCTCCTAGGATTTACTCTCCTGTGCAGCAAAGGGGTTACTGGGCTGGGAGGTTTTCCTACCCCACATCTCACTAGGCCTCTCCCATTACCCTCCTGCTATCAGATGAAACTCACTTGATTGTAGGTCCCAGCCCTGTTTTCTGAGACTGCTGCAGGCTCCCAGGAACATGTACCCTGACCCCTGCCAGTGTTCCCAGCTGATCAGACAACTGGTTTCAATACCTTTCCATGAAGCTTAATCTGTGTTCCACTGTGGATGCAAGCCCCAGGAGAGGGGGAGCTGGGGAGTCAGCACCTGCTCTGAAAGTGGAGTTTGTATCAGGTCAGGGAACTGAACCTGTACTTCCTCTCTGGTGCAGCAAGGGCACCCTCTGTGGGCTTCTGGCTTCCCAGCCATCACCTCTCGTGAGCGGAAACCTCCTGGCTCCTGACCAGGATTTTCCAGGCTGCAAAGTTCCCTGCCCACACTGTGAGCTTCCCAGCAAGCCAGACTGAGCAGGCCTACTTTGCCTCTTCTCATGGGCTATATAAACAGCAGAATTGCCACAGGTCCGAGGTACCCCACAGCTTCTTCTAAGCAAGCACATTGATTCCTAAGGTGAAAGTACAACAGAGAAATCACATTAAAACTGAAAACCCTACACACAAGCTAATGAACTTACCGGAGATCACCCAACTCTAAGGACTCTGACCTCTAAATTGTCCTTCATACCCCATCAAGGAGTTTCTCTGTGGTTATCAGGAATCTGAGAGTCACTCCTCTATCCAGTGTGAGTGTTTGAAGAGACTTTGAATAGGTCAGCAGCCAGACAATGGATTTCTCCTCACAGTGCAGCTTCAGAACAGTGGGTCTGGAGACACTTTCCTAGGAACCCCACTCAACTGAAAGTTCACTGGTCTGGCCCACAGCTTTGAGTCATATCATGACACTAAAACCTTCCCAGGTTTACATCAGGCCTGGCACCCCTGAAGCAGTTTGTATTTAAATGGCATGCAGGACTAAGATAAACTTGGGAAGTTTCGAGTACCAATCAAACATAAGCACTGGCTTTTGGAATACAAGAAACTCTTGAAATACTTAATTCAGTAAGATTTGTCGAGAATGTTGCAGGAAATTGCCATACCTGTCCGAAGGCTAAACCACCTATTGGATGTACAGCGAGGGCCCCATGTGCTCCCTAAACGGATCCGCCTCAAAAATACAGGCTTTCTGGTGTAATCAGGGGAGGAGGACTGGATTAAAGCAAACTGCACAGGCATGTCCTAACCAGTAAAGCTTACTCATACTTTTAAACATGTGGGCATGGGGCAAGAGGGGAGGACCTAAGAGTGTGGGATGAAAGAGATTTAAACACCCATCATTAGGATTCAGAGTCAACACTCAGTTGCTATAGATTGGGGGCCAGCATTGACCTTCCTCGACCAAGAGGGGGAACTATGCAAGGCTGGTGCGTGGTCTTATCCTGCCCCCTGGGAAGAGAGTATGGAAGGCAGCCTTGGGCAGGGCCAGGGTGCCCTGCATATATTCACAGAAGGGACCATTGTAATCATCTCATCTGATCCCTCCCTGGTAAAGGCCAGAGAACGTCTCTGAACCAGTTCCTGCTCCCTGTCCAGTAGATGTGTTAAAACTAGAGCACATCTCTTGGAAATACTTTCTATCCTGATTGTAATACAGGCTGTGATGAAGAATGCACTGCTGGTTAATAGTTTAAGTGGATGAGTACTCTGTTTAAAAAATTGTACCTTTTTCTAGTCTGAATTTATCTAGCTTCAGCTTCCAGCCATTCCATTGTTTATACCTGTCTCTGATAGACTGAAGAGACCAGGATCAATTTTTTGCCCTGCAGTAGGTGCTTAAGAACTGCAATCAAGTCACCCCTTAACCTTCTTTTTGTTAAGTTAATTGAATTCAGCTCCCTGAGTCTATCCCTATAAGGGATGTTTTCCAGACATTCTTGGGGCTCTCTCTGAACCCTTTCCTATGGCTCTTCATAGCTTTCTTTTGCGGTGAAATAGCTTTTGTCTGGCCTGCCCTGACCCTGTTGAGTGATGGTGTGGAGCATTGGCATCAGCATAGAGCAGAGCCCAGGTTCTATGGGACTACAGCATTGGGTAGGGGCAGAGTAACCTGTCCCCCCATGGGGTGACCATTTGGGGTGTCACTGTGGGGTAGGGCTGAATCCTGGTTTGCCTATGTCCTGCAGGACTATAATTCAGGATATTGGCATTGGACAGGATGGGAGCCTCTGCGGCCCATGCCCTGGAGAGTGTTGGTGTTGGGTAGGGATGTTGCCCATGCCCTGTGGGGCAGTGGCACTGGGCAGGGCCAGAGCCTAGGCTACCCATGGCTCTGTGCTACAGGCCCTGTCACTCTGTGCTATAGGCCCTGTGTTTGTGGAGTTCCCAATCGACGTTCTCTACCCATACCACTTAGTGGAGAAGGAGCTGGGCTTCAAAGGGACCTCCAGTGGGCTGCTGGGTGGCATCATCAACTGGTGAGTACAGCCCTGTCCTAATTAAGGGCAGAACTGAGCTGGGAGCTAACAGCCGTCCCTTCACCTCGCCCGCAGGTACCTGTGCAACCACCTCAGGAACCTATATGCAGGGGCCTGGGAGACAAGGGACGTCTCCCCGCTTCTCGTGCAGGTACCACAGGCCACAGCAGAGCAGGTGAGAGTCAGTAGATTGCCTGGTGCTCCCTCCTTCCAGGGACTGCCCGCTCCCCCCAAACTGCTCATTAGCACACTGCTCTCCCATGCATAGCAAGCCCATCCTGAGAAGGAAAAGGGAAGGAGCATTGTTCTATGGGGCCCACATCATCCTACAGCAATAATTCTGCCCTAATCTCTGGCTCATTTTTTTTCGTGCTGGCCCCAGCACCCTCCACCAGCCATTCATCTCTTTCTACCAGCCACCTCCCTTGGCACTAGCTCTATCATGTCCTCAGAGCTGTAGTTCCAGTGAGATCCTGCTTTCTAGCTTCCCTGACAGTTTTTTCCTCATCCTTGTGCCACTGGCTGAACTCTGCCCAGGAGCAGTTCCAAGGGCCTTGTGACATCTGCTCAGACCACTGGCACTGCTTCCACTGACTGGCGGTTCCTGCCCAGCTACTGCCATAGACAGACACACACACACCCCCTCCACTCTGCCAGGCTGTGCACAGCAACTGTACTGACCCCTGCCTGGCTCTGATGATGCTACCCGTTTGTGTGCAGGTACAGCAGTGCATGGAGCTCGTCAGTCGTGCCAAGAAGCCTGTCATGCTCCTGGGTAGCCAGGTGACCCTGCCCCCAACTCCTGTGGAGAAGCTCAGGTGAAGAGATGGCTCTGTTTAGAGTCCTGCCCTACCCCCAGCTCTCTGTGGGCAGGGCCCTCAGGGCTCTCATCCTGCATTTTCTGCTCTGCCCATCTGTAAGCTAGTGGCCTGGCTGTGTGCACACCAGGCGAGAGCACCCACCTGTCCTGGCTTGACTGAGAGAGACCTGCAGCTGTCAGACTGGACAGAGGGATGTCAGCAGAGCTGGAATAGGAGGGGGGCTGCAGGTTGAGATTGAGGGGCACAGGCAGAGCTGGATGGCATGCGGTCTGCGTGGGCAGAGCCTGCTTCATCTGGTTCCAAGGGGGCTGTCCTTTAATGAACCAGAAATGTCTTCCCCTGCAAGAAACAAGAATGTGGCATGTCCTCCTGCCACACATGCAGCATGTGCTCATGTACACGGTCACTCATACTCTCCTCATGCCTCTCCTTCCTTGCATGTGCCACTCGCCTTGCCCTGCCACACCTTCCCTCCCTCCCTCCCTCAGACACTTTTTCCACTTGCTCACTGCATACACATGGGCAGTGCTAGTAGTGCACGTGTTCACCACAGGGCTCTGCACCACCTGTTGTGAGGGGCCTCAGCAGCTCACTCTTCCCTGTGTCCTGCAGGGAAGCCCTGGAGGCCCTTGGCATCCCTTGCTTCCTGGGTGGGATGGCCCGTGGCATGCTGGGAAGAGACAGTCCACTACACATCCGCCAAAACCGCCGAGAGGCACTGAAGGCAGCTGATCTGGTCATTCTGGCAGGTGTGTGGGGTGCAGGATGGGAACCTGACCTGTAGGCTGTGTCAGCTCTGGGTCATTGGATTTGGGAGTGACAGGAAGCTGGAGTGGGAGGGCAGCGGGTTGTGGGGCAGAGCTGGAGGAGCCTGATGTTAGGTGTAGTGGGGCTGTGCAGTGGCAGTGGAGGGGTAACAATGGCAGGGGATTGTGGAGGTTGGATAGTGGGGGGTAATGCTCAAGGGGACATAGTATGTGGGGTGAGGGAGCCAGATGTGGTGGGGCTGTGTAGTCTCAATGAGTAATATTGACGGTTACAGGCTAGATGGGTTGTGGAGGGAGAGGCTGATGGGTGGGGTGGGGCTAGGCACTGGGAGTAATGCTTGAGGGGATATAGAGCTGTGTGGGTTGTGGAGTGAGGGAGCCAGATATGGTTGGGCTGGGCAGTGGGTAATGCTAACAGCGTTGGGTTGGATGGGTTGTGGGGTGAGGGAGCCAGATGTGCTAGGACTGAGCAGTGAATCAGAATCCTAGGGTTGGAAGAAACCTCAGGAGTCATCAAGTCCAACCCCCTGACCAAAGCAGGACCAACCCCAACTAAACCATCCTAGCTAGGGCTTTATCAAGCTGGGACTTAAACACCTCTAGCGATGGAGATTCCACTACCTCCCTAGGGAACCCATTCCAGTGCTTCACCACCCTCCTAGATAAATATTTGTACCTAATATCTAATCTACTCTCCCCGCAATGCAACTTGAGACCATTGCTCTTCATTCTGCCATCTGTCACTACTGAGAACAGCCTCTCTCTACCCTCTTTGAAACCCCCCTTCAGGTAGTTGAAGGTTGCTATCAAATCTCCCCTCACTCTTCTGTAGACTAAATAAGCCCAAATCCCTCAGCCTCTCCTCATTTGGGGTCTGGAGCACATGACTAATCATTTTGGTTGCCCTCCACTGGACTTTCTCCAGTGTGTCCACATCCTTTCTGTAAGGGGGGCCCAGAATTGAATGCAGTACTCCAGATGTGACCTCACCTGTGCTGAATAAAGGGGAATCATCACTTCTCTAGATCTGCTGGCAATGTTCCTCCTAATACAATCTAATACCATTTGCTGCCTTTGCTACAAGGGCACACCACTGACTCATATCCAGCTTCTCATCCACTGTAATCCCCAGGTCCATTTCTGCTGAACTGCTGCTTAGCCAGTCGGTCCCCAGCCTGTAACAGCTTTTGGGATTCTTCCATCCCAAGTGCGGGACTCTGCCCTTGTCCTTGCTGAACCTCATCAGATTTCTTTTGGCCCAATCCTCCAATTCGTCTAGGTCACTCTGGACCCTCCAGTGTATCCACCTCTCTTCTAGCTTAGTGTCATCTGTGAACTTACTGAGGGTGCCAACCAACCCCTCATCCAGGTAATTAAAAATGTTAAACAAAACCAGCCCCAGAACCGACCCTCAGGGCACTCCACTTGATACCAACCAGACATAGAGCCACTGATCACTAGTCATTGAGCCCAATGATCTAGCCAGCTTTCTATCCACCTTACAGGCCATTTATGCAATCTATGCTTTTTTTAACTTGCTGGCAAGAATACAGGTGGAGACTGTATCAAAAGTCTTCCTAAACTCAAGATGTATCACATCTAGTGCCTTCCCCATATTCACAGAGCCAGTTACTTCCTCATAGAAAGCAGTCAGGTTGGTCAGGCACGACTTGCCCTTGGTGAATCCACTGTTTACGATTCCTGATCACTTTCCTTTCTTCCAGAGTGCTCCAACGTGGGTAATGCTCACAGGGTTACAGCCCGGGTGGGCTGTGGGGTGAAGAAAGCAGATGTTGGATGCGGTGGGACTGAGCAATGGGGGTGATGCTCAAGGCGTTATGAGGTTGTTCGGCTTGTGGGGTGGGGGAGCTGACCTGACCCTCACCCCTGTCATTCCCCACGGCAGGCACAGTGTGTGATTTCCGTTTATCCTATGGCCGAGTGCTGAGTCGGCGAAGCACAATTATTGCCATCAACCGGGACCGTGCCCAGCTGCTGCGCAATTCAGATGTCTTCTGGAAGCCTCACGTGGCCATCCAAGGTGAGAGGGGGACGAGTACTTGGCATTCTGCATCAGAGTTGGCTGCTGTTTTGCCGCTGCTGACCTCCCCCTGCTTCTGCCCATGCCATGCCTCAGTGAGTGCCTGGACTCCTGCCCAGACTCAGGCATCCTCCCCTGGAAGCAAAGTGGGCACAGGGGAGGGAACGACAGAATCACCACCATGCTAACAGAGATGGACCCCAATGAGTAAGTGGCTCATATGGGCAGCAGAGCCTGCCCACCATGCAGCTGGTAGTAGGCTGGGACATGTGCCAAGCTCTACAGCTGTGTCACTGCAGACTAACTCTGCTCTGATACTGGCACCCCTTGGAGTCCATGGTACCTACTTCAGCTCAACTTGTCCAGTCACAATCTCCTGCTGCCCACTCGCTCCATAGGAGACGCCGGCTCCTTCCTGCTCAGCCTCTCCCAAGGACTCAAAGGTTACTCACCGCCTCAGGACTGGACAGCAAGTCTGAAGGATGGTGACCACAGGAAGGAGAAAGCAAACCGGTAAGTGGCAGGGCTGATGGTGTGGCATTGTCCTCGCAGTGTTATCTGGGAGGGAGATTAGCTTGTTCCTGTGCCAGGTGGCAGGGGGCAGTGTCACTGTGGGAGGGGCAGTAGGGCTCAGCCCTGTGCCAGGCTGCGGAGGGCAGTGTCCCCACGGGAGGGGCAGGAGGGCTCAGCCCTGTGCCAGGCAGCAAGGGACAGTGTCACTGCGGGAGGGGCTGTAGGGCTCAGCCCTGTGCCAAGTGGCAGGAGGAAGTGTCCCCACAGGAGGGGTCATCCCTGTACCAGGCTTCAGAGGGCAATGTCCCCACAGGAGGGGCAGTAGGGCTCAACCCTGTGCCGGGCAGCAAGGGGCAGTATCACTGCGGGAGGGGCCAGAGGGCTCAGTCTATGCTGTGTAGAAGTGGGGTGAATGGGCTGAGCTGGGCCTGAGTGCAGCCCCAGAGCCTGGATGCTCTCAGTCCTTGTCATGCTGTGAAGGGCTGACCGACCGGGCTGCTGGCAGTGGCAGTGACTGCTCTCCTCCTCCCCCCCTCCTTCTCCCCCCCCCGCGCTCTGTGTAGGGAGAAGTCAGAGGAGACAACAGAGCAACACTTGAACCCACTCAAGCTCCTGCACCATGTAGATGACTTGCTGCCAGAGAACAGCCTGCTAGTTGTAGACGGGGGTGACTTCGTGGGGAGCGCTGCCTACATCATGTGGCCTCGGGGGCCCCTGTGCTGGCTGGACCCGGGTAATGGGGGCTCCCTGGAGCTGGCACTGCTCCCTATCCTACATAGGGGCTGAGATGGCGTCAGATCCTTTGCAAAGCTTCAGTAGTGCAGCTGAGCCCAGAGGCTGTGTCCTACTGCTCTGAGCTAGGTCTGGCAGTTCCCAGAGGTGGTCATCTGCCCCATCAGTGTGGAACCACTGACCCGGTACAGACTAGACCCATAATGCCTGGGGAGATGGTTAGCTGGCCTCACTGGAGGACAAAGCTTGGGGTGGGAGCAGCTGAGGGCACCCTGGACTGGTGACAGGAGCCCATGGGAGCAGGTATGGGGATGTTGAACCATTGTGCAGGCCTTCTGCTCAGTGAGGGCTGGGCTCAGAAGGGGACAGGTGTAATTTTCATGCCTCTGCTTTCCTTGGCATGCCCTGGCGAATCCAGGCATCCCCTCTACATTGTCCTCTCTTCCCAGGAGCTTTTGGCACGCTGGGTGTTGGGGGAGGATTTGCTCTTGGAGCCAAACTGTGCCGGCCAGACTCCGAGGTCAGTAACCAGCCAGCCAAAGAAGGGGCTCTAGTGGGGTGCCCCATGGCCTGCCAGGGGATTTCTAACAGGCTGCTGTGTGGAAGGCAAGTGCCCCCTGGTCCTAATGGGGGCTCTAACCAGGCCTGCCATGGTGGCAGGGTATCCCCAGAGTATCGCTGGCCCTCAGGCTTCCCTCCATTTTCCTCACTTTGCCTGTGTCCTGCCAGAGGCCTCTCTCTCAACCACATTGGCCCCCATGCTAAGACCCAGCATGGGAGGCAGAGGCCACTCCTCCTGCTCTAGTTAAAATGGGGGGAAGTGTTCACCCCTCCCAGGGCTCTGCCAGGGGAACTTCACCTCCCTCCCACACCCTCAGGTCTGGATCATCTATGGAGATGGCTCCCTTGGCTACAGCATCATGGAGTTTGACACCTTTGTCCGTCACAAGGTAACCTCCTCCTCACCGCACCAGTGGAGTCCCTGGGGAGACCGAGCCCAGAGCCCCCTGAAGTGGGGGGCTCTGCCCAACTGCCTCACACCAATGAGGTCCTTGCCCAGTTACCACCACATTGCACCAAGTTCAGACACAAATTGAGAACTAAAGGATCCCTGCACATGTGGGAATGGCCACAGCCCTGAAGGCTGCAAATGTGTCTGTGGTCCCATTGCTAGGAATTGTTGGGCCCTCCCCTGCCCCTGTAAATGGGCTTGGGGCCATGAAGTTAATCTTGGCAGCACCCACAGGCCCTTCACAGCTCTCCCCTTCATTCCTGTTCATTTTCCAATGTGCAACCTAGGGGCTGATTGGGGAGTGGGGACAAAACAGAGAGGGGATCCAGGCAGCAGGAGCTGGCATGGACCCAGTGTAGTGGGAGGGTCAGGGCCCTGAGGCAGAGATTGCCTTTCCCTTCTGGTCCACTTTCCTTGTTTTTTCAGACACCCGTCATCGCACTGGTAGGGAATGATGCTTGCTGGAGTCAGATCTCCCGTGAGCAGGTCCCTTTGCTGGGCAGCAACGTGGCCTGTGGCCTGGCCTATGTGGGTGAGTCTTGGCTACCATTAGCCAGTTGCTCTGGAGACATGACTCCAGAATGCTGCACGGTAATGCATGCTTGGTACGGGCCCTGGGCCCCTCTGGATCCAGGTACCTGTGCAGCCTGTCCCCAGGAAGGACATCTATTGTGTGCTGCTCCTAGGGAGGAACAGAACACAGGATGTTCCCAAAATTAGTGCGAGTCCTATGACTCCTCTGGATTTGTGTCCCAGCACTGATGCCTGCTCCACCTGCCCAGGGAGGAAGGGAACTTGAAATGGCCCCTTCTTTTTGTGGTGGGTCACCACAGGCTGGGGAATTCCCTCCCAGACTCCCCAGCTGCATTCCTGGAGGCTGCAGACCCCAGCCTGCCTTCCATCCCTCTCTGCTGCCTGCCACTCACCCCTGGTATGCCGCCCTGCTGGAACTGGCTCTGCCTGTTTGGCTGTCAGTGCTGTGTCTGGGCTCTGCTGCAGCCCATGGTAGCATTGCTAATAGGTGTTCTTTTCCCTGAGCAGATTACCACGTGGTGGCTGAAGGCTTGGGGGGTAAAGGTTTCCTCCTCAGCCGCCAGAATGAAGAGCACATGGACCGTGTCATCCAAGCAGCCCAGGAGGCCTGCAAGGAGGGACACCCCGCCCTGATCAACGCCCTGATTGGCAGAACCAGATTCCGTGAGGGCTCCATCTCTGTGTAAGGCTGGGGCCAGGCCTAGCAGTGTTCCCTGTTCCCATACCAGGATACAGCAGCCTGCTGCAGGCCCCCTACAAACACCAGCATAGTACACCTTTTGGCACTTACTTGATCATCCTACTTGTTCTGGCCCTAGACCTGCTGCAGACTGACACCACTAAGGAGTTCAAGTCTCTCGACAGGAAACCTGTGCCAGGACAGGGCTCAGTCCCTTTCTTCTACTGAGCCAAGGGGCTAAACCCGAAGGCAGCGCAGAGCTCTGAGGTACTGAGCCAGCACCAGCTTTCAGAGAGGGGATGCTCCCATCTTTGCCAGACACCCACACTGCCCCAAGGTGGCAGGGTCAAGTCACAGCTTCTTTCGGTACCACACTGGGCAGGTACCTACCTCTGCAGTAAAGCCTCACTAGCAGGTGGCAGTTGTGCTTTGTCAAACTCCTGGCAGTGGTGAGAGCAACTGCAGGGATCGACTGAGTGGTGGAGGAAGTAGAGCTGCTGTATGTCTTGAGGGATTTCTGGCAGGATTCAGCCTAGCTCCACCAGAGCTGCCTCCTGTCACCCATGCAATGCACAGACCGGGCACCTCCCTGGCTGGCCGGCCCAGGGACCTGGCTGGCCAAAGCCCCGTCACTCATCACCCCCATGCTCTCCAGCCTCACAGCTGACATTGCACTGACACTTCCCTGCTGGCCTCCAGCTGCTGCCACAATTAGGAGCCTGCATGTTCAAAGAGCACAGGAAGAGCAATGTGTGCTTCTGCTGCTCCCAGCCCCAGGTGCTCAGCCCTCCATTGCCTTACACCAGGGTAGCACAGTCTGTTAGCAGGATGTTAACAGAGCGGTTCCCTCTCTCTCTTCAAGCACATGCACCCCACAGGGTTTTAGCCAACAATAAAGAGAAGGATGGTACCAGGCTGTGTGGCTCTCTTGTTACTCTGTGGGAAGGATGTCATCCAATTGCTAATAGAGGGCACAGTGATAGGGTCAGTGCTCAGAGGATAAAGGAGAAGCTGTAGATGTGATATGTCTTGATTATAGTCCGTCTTTTGACACAACCCCCCATGCCAGTCTCATACACAAACTGGGGGGCTGCATCTAGACTGGCATGATTTTGCGCAAATACTTTTAACGGAAAGTTTTTCCGTTAAAAGTATTTGCGCAAGAGAGCGTCTACACTGGCATATGCCTTTGCGCAAAAGATTTGCTTTTGCGCAAAAGCATCCGTGCCAGTGTAGATGCTCTCTTGCACAAGAAAGCTCCGATGGCCATTTTAGCCATCGGGCTTTCTTGCGCAAGAAATTAACATTGCTGTCTACACTGGCTTCTTGCACAAGAATACTTGCGCAAGAGGGCTTATCCCTGAGCGGGAGCGTCAGAATATTTGCACAAGAAGCACTGATTTTGTACATTACAACGTTAGTGTTCTTGCGCAAATACTCACGGCCAGTGTAGACAGGCAGCAAGATTTTGCACAAAAGCAGCTGCTTTTGCGCAAAATCTTACCAATGTAGACGCAGCCAGGAAGTGGGAAAGGACCATGAGGGCACAGTTAGTCCTGCAGGGTCAGTCCTGGGTGTGGTACAGTAGTTAACTTGAATAATACAAAGGAGAGCATGCTTATAACGGGGTTGCAAGCACTTTGCAGGACAAGTGTTCAAAACAATTTTTGAGAATTGATCTGAAATTAAGATGAAATTTGGAAAAATGAAATTCATTCATTTAGGAAGGAAAAATTAATTACACACCTACAAAACGGGAAATGATTGGCAAAGTGCTGCAAAGGACCTTGTGGGTTATAGTAGATCACAAACAATAGGCGCCAGCAATGTGGTGCATCTGTGAAAAAGTCTTAATTCTGAAATGTATGAACAGGTCTGGGGGTGTAGGACATGGGAGATCACTGTCCTACTCCATACAGCAGTGATATGGTCTCAGCTGGAGTACTATATCCATTTCTAGCTGCCACACTTCAGATAAGATATAGGCATGTGGAAAGAGTCCAGAGGAGAGCAACAAAAATAAAGGATTTAGAAACCAGATCTGTGAGGAAAGGTTTAAAAACTGTGTATGTGGAGTTATTTGGGGGGGGGAGACTGAGCAGGACTTGTTACCAGTCTTTGAATGTGTTAAGATCTACTGTAAAGGTGCCTTTGTCAGTAGTTCTCGATCCCTAAAGGATTGGGTTTAGGCTGCATTCCTCCTTTGTAATGTACAAGAGCCCCTGCTGGGAATGTGGAACTCCGTTGACTCCAGGCTGCACCTGGTGCCTGCTTTGAAATGCACAAGAGTCCCCAGCTGGGGCTCTTATGCATTTCAAAGCCATGGACGGATGCTGCATGCCACTAGGAGCCCAGAGTCAGCTGGGGAGTCCCCAGCTGATCCCGGGTTCTGGGGAAATGCTGTGGGGATAGTCGACTAGTCTTTAACATCCCTACTCTGTACCTTCAGAACCATCTCCTTGCTGCTTTCAGGCTCAGGTACTCCAGTGCACTCCCTAGCAAGGCAGTGATCTGTCTTGGCAAGAGTTAAAAGCCAGCACTCAAAGCAGGGACCAGGCCTTGCTTTCTCTGTGTATATCCTTTCTGCCCAGTCGCAACTGGCACTGGTGCGAGCACAACAGCAGAGGTTCTCACATTCCAGCTGTAGGCTGAGGGCAGAAGGGGCCTTGCTGGCCTCCACATGGCATTTGGGCAGAGGGACTCCTGGGCAAGGACAGGGGAGGGTCAGTGCAATGCAGTGTTTCCACAGACTTGCTTTGTGCCTGTACAGTTGGTTCTAGAGTTACTAGGTGCCAGTAGGGGATTGTGGGTACAGCAGTGCCTCACTCTTGCTCCAAGCTGGAGCAGTCCCAGCAGCTGCGGTTCCCACCATGCCCTGAAGGAAATGCTGTGCAGGAAATGCCTCAAGCCCTGCACCTGGGGTCTGGCAGTTTCTCCCACTGGAGAGCAGAGAGCATGTGGGGGTTTATGAGATGGTGAGGGCTTGACTGGGCTCTGCAGAGGAAAGGCGCAGGTGACTTGGCTGGTGGGAACCCTGCATTTGAGTTCTAGACATGGGGCTAGAACATGGGCTGTTCACCTCACACACACAGCTGCTGGACTGAAGGGGGAGGGGGCAAAGAAATAGATTATCATTGGGATAACTCTCTGTCCCGGAGGAAGTTTATTTTGTTGTCTGTATTGTTACAGACATAGCTGCTAGCTGCTGACAGATATTTTGAAATAAATTACCAAAATAGTTGAAACTGGCATGATTACTTTGTGTCAGTGTGACAAAATATACAATTTTAAAACACTGTGCACATAACTTTTTTATATTTTAGTGCAGAATTCCCCCAGGAGTGGACAGAACTGCTCCTGCCCGAGGGGTCTGAGTAGTAGATAGGGTGCTGGCCCCCCCCCCAAATGTTGGCCCAGCTCCTCAGTCTAACCCTGCCCTGCCCTTCCTGCCATGGCCTGAGTGTTTTGCACCCACAAGTGGGTTGGAAGTAGCTGGCGGCTTAGCTAAGCCACCCTCTTCCCCTGGGCTGTGTCTAGACTGGCCAGTTTTTGCGCAAAAGCAGCTGCTTTTGCGCAAAAACTTGCCAGCTGTCTACAGTGGCCGCTTGAATTTGCACAAGAGCACTGACGTTCTAATGTAAGAAATCAGTGCTTCTTGCGCAAATACTTTGATGCTCCCATTGGGGCAAAAGTCCTTTTGCGCAAAAGGGCCAGTGTAGACAGCTCAGTTTTGTTTTGCGCAAAAAAGCCCCGATGGCTAAAATGGCGATCGGGGCTTTCTTGCGCAAAAGCGCGTCTAGATTGGCCACAGACGCTTTTGCGCAAAAAGTGCTTTTGCACAAAAGCGTCCGTGCCACTCTAGACGCTCTCTTGCGCAAATACTTTTAACGGAAGTTTGCCGTTAAAAACATTTGCGCAAATTCATGCCAGTCTAGATGCAGCCCTCGTGAATGTAGTGCCCACTCCACGTGCACATGCACATGGCCCAATAACAAATGTAGATAGTATCCTTTATTGCTGATGTTGGCAGTGGGTAAGGCCATCCTGGTGAACATACAGGGGCACCAGGCTCATTTCTAGCATGACATGGGCATTTCCTTAACACACAACAAGCAGTTCCCCCCCCCCAACTCTCCATGGCTGGGGGTGATGCCAGGCAAAGGGGGGGATGGCTGGACTATGCAGCATCTCCCCTAGACAGGGTGCACCGAGAACAAATGCTTCTATAACGTGGTATTCCACTCTGCACCCTTTATTCAGGCCTAGGCCCATCCATGGCAAGAGGTACCACAGCCTCCCTTGACATTCACAGGATTCCTATAACCTAATACTGGGGCACTTTTCCTCCCTGACAGAGCAGCTCAGAAAGCAACTGGTGGGCCTTGTGCTTTGAGAGAGGACAGGGGCAAATGGCAGTTTTCATATAATTGTATAAACATGAAAATCCAGCAATGGAGGGAAACATACCATACATTAAACAGCTGCATGGAACAGCCACTCTTCAAGAACATGCAGAGGAGACACACAACAAACATACACCCAAACCAATGTTCTCTCTGATCTTTTCCATCCACGTGCAGAATTTTTCCTTTTCTGTGCAGAATAATTTTACATACACCAAGACATGTGTGAATGTGCACCACCAGTAAACACTTTAAAAACTGAGTTGTGGGCATTCTGCAAATCAGTTGGGCAGCATCTGAATGTCTCCTGAGCAGCTGCACAGCTTACAGGGAACACTGCCCCCAAAAATATACTGCATACAACGTGTACACACAAACCACACACCCCACACCTTTCTGTACACAAACGCACATATTCAAACACACACACACATACACAAATGAGCTATAAATAAGGCTAGCCTCTCCAGTACCGGGCTCCCTAGACAGCAGCTGTGCAGGGGCGTTGGCTGCATTTTCATGAAGCCCTGCAGTAAGCACACACCACACATCCCCCCCACTCCCCCCCGCAGCTCTATGGGTACCTCTCACAGTTGGGCCAGCTTCCCAGCAGTACCCAGGCAAATGCCAGAGCTGGCCTGGGTATGAGAGAGCAATTGATGCCGTGAGCTCAGCTTGGGGCCAGCCTGCCCATGTGTTTCACTTTCATGGGCTCCATATGGGGAAAGGCACATCCAGAATTCACCTCCTGTGCCCCACCAGCCTTCAGTACCCACCCAGCAGGGCACCAGCTTGGAGCCTGTCTGCTGCTGCTGCCCAAAAAGGCTGCACTGTGCTGAAGCCAGTGGCCTGGTGATGCTGAGCGGGGAAGTGGCAGCCAGTGAACTGGGGCCTCCAGATCATATCCAGTGTGGTGCTTGTTGCTGCAGCTTGGTCCACAGTGTATGGGAAACCTCCCTAGTAGGCCTGACCTTTCCAACAAGCTCAGGAAAAGCCCAGGCTGGAAAGAGCTAGAGGCTTGGCTGCCAAGGCCTGGGTCCTCCATGCCAGCTGGCTCTAGGGTGGGGCAGAGACACCCATGAGAGCGCCACAACCAACTCCAGGCCCCTTTTGCTTCATGCTGGTCATGGGATCCTGGGGCTGCAGCCATTCTCCCCTCACTGTTCCACCAAGAACTCCAGCTGGGCAGGATCAGAGGCAGCAGAAGCCAGGCAGGGAGCGGGGGGAGGGAGCACTGTAAAGCGCTTTGAATATTGACAGTGCAAACATGGCACCAAGACTAATGCTATGGCAAGCTGAGTGCAAGGTGCCTCCACCAGGTCAGCCCATGACAGGGCACAGTGGATCCTGGCTTCTGTGAAGCAGTCCTGGAGCAGAGCATGTGTGATGGAGGTCAGGGACCCTTGTCGATACTCTAACACTGTGCATGGGGGATGCCCTGCCTGGGAGGGCAGGAACAGGCCTTGGCCCTGGCTCTCAGCTGCCCCTCCCCCCCCCCCCCCCCCCCCCCCCGAGGCGCACAGGTTTGCACTTGGTAGCAAAACAGAGGGTGAGGCCAGTCCCACAGCAGCCCAGGGACTTGCTGCAGCCAGCGCCCCAGGGCAGCCCTGATGCCCATCTTCCTGAGAACCAAGTCAAACTCCCACCTGCCAGGAAGGCTCCAGTTAGGGAGCTGGAAGGAGCATCAAAACTCCCACTCTTGGGTGCTGCAAATGCTGTTACCCGCAGGCTCCCTCCTGCCTAGAATACATGGCCCAGGAAGGACAGGTATGTGGTCCTCCTGACCTGCCTGCATGAAGCACCATATTGGTGTGGCTGCTACAGCCTGGGAAGCTGCCTGCCAGGGTCACATGAGCAGCATGCATGAGCCTCTGCTCCAGCCCAGCCAGGGGACAGGCTCAAAGATTCTTTGGCTTCTAAAATGCAGTCAAGGAGAAGGCCTAATGAGCCACTCCCCCGTCCTGCGCACTCCCTGCACATGGTATTGCCCACAGAGAAGGGCCAGGCTGAGGAAGTGCCATGATCCGGGCTCCTCTCAGTCACTCATGCAGGGCACTGATTCTGGATGCTACCCTGCAGACAGCAAAGATGCTATGCACACATGCAGGGCCAGGATGCTGCCTTGTAGCCAAGCAGGGACACAGCAGACTGAGAGTGACAAACATTGCAGCAATGAGTGAGCCTGAGTACAGCCTCCCAGCCATACAGCCCCAACCTCAGTGGGCTGCCACGCACTGCCCTGGTGGAGCACACCCAGGGTCTCCAACCACCCATCCATGCTCTGCAAATCAAAAGGCTGCAAGAGCCAAGTGCTGTACAAATTTGGTCGTTCTCAAAATGGCTTTGGCTTAATTTTTGGGTTCCTATTAATAGGAGCTTGGTGGCCTCACCCAGGCATGCACTATGGGTCTCTCTGGAGCTCTAAGAATAGCTCTTGTGCACTGTACCTGCTGCTCAGGGCCCCTGCTCCTGTGCATGTTGCTGGATTAAGGCTCACAGCGGGAGTCACTGCCCACTACAGGGCTGGGCCAGGTTCCTGGATGTGGACCCTAACATCATTTAGCAGAAGCCCCACCATCTATTGCCCAGCACCACCCCTGCTTGGGTGAACAGCCCAGGCTGCGCCAGTTCCCACCACATGGCTTGTGTTGTGGTGGCACTGGAGCCTGGCGGGGAGCAAACAGGCCCCTCACAGGCACACATTGATCTGCTTTGAGAGCTCTCGCTCCAGGTCCAGGATGAGAGCATCGAAGTCTTTGAGATTAAGACAGGGACTGAAGGGCACCTCAGGGTCATCAACCAGGGCAAAGTCCCCCACAAAGACTGTCTGGCTATGGCTGCTCAGCCCCCGCAGGTCCAACATCTCATTCTCACTGTCGCTGCCAGCCACCTCAGCATAGGTGGCCTCGGGTCCCGGTCCTGCTACCAGCCCATATTCCTGACTGCACACGCTCCACTCCCCAGCATAGCGGTTGCTGGGGGGGCTCTCCAGGCCTCGGGGCCGGTTGCGAGCCACCACCTCGCTTTCCAGCAGATCCAGACGCAGCGCAGGATGGCGCCGCTGCCGCAGGCAGGTGAGCTGGGCCCCTTCCTGGCCTTCCATGCCACGCCCCTTCCTGTAGGGCACTGCGGAGACAGGGAAGCCAGTCATCTCAACGCTCTCCTCCCAAGCCAGACTGGCCAAGCGGGAGTTATGATCCCAAAGAGAGGAGCCAGGGAAAGACTGACCATTGGGGGCTGTAATTTTATGAGGAGGTGCCCCTATTGATGGGGAAGAAGACTAGCCAGTCAGAAACTCAAATCCCATGAGACAGTCCCAGGCTACGCACTCGACCACCTCCCCATCCACTGTTATGGTGCAGACCCGTGCCAGCACACTTCTCCCTGAGTAGTGAACTCTTCCTGCACCCCTACCACACAGCAACCCCCCAGCAGCCCGGTTTCCTGCAACCCACCGTGCAGCAAACCCCAGCAGCGTGCTCTCCCTGCAACCCACTGCGCAGCAACCCCCAGCAGCCCGCTCTCCCTGCAATCTACCGCCCAGCAAGCCCCCAGCCTCAAGCTCTCCCTGTACCTCCACCCTACAGCAAGCTCCCAGTGGCATGTTCTGCTGTCATGCCCACCCTACAGCAAGCCCCTAGTGGGGCACTCTTCCTCCACCCCCACCCCACAGCAAGCCCCAGCAGCGTGCTCTCCCCACACCCCCATCCCGCAGTGAGCGCCCACTATCATGCTCTCACCATACCCCCAACCTGCAGTAAACCCCAGACAGTGTGCTTGACCTGTACCCCCATCCCGCAGCAATCCCCCATCAGCACGCTCTCTATGCACCCCAACCCGTAGCAACCCCCAAAAGCGAATTCTCCCTGCACCCCTACCCCATAGCAAGCCCCCAGTATGGCGCTCTCCCTGCACGCACACCCCACAGTGAGCCCCCAGCAGCGCACTCTCCCTGGACCCTCACCATGCAACAATCCCCTAGCAGCACCCTCCCCAGACCCCCACTCTGCAGCAAACCCCCACCCCCCAGCAGCATGCTCTCACCCATCCCCCAGCCCAGAGCAGGCTTGTGGTCATACACTCTCTCCTCTGAGCTGCACTGACCGGGCCAGGCCTGCAGCAGGTAGTGCAGCACCTCAATGTGCCTCTTGAAGTCAACAGTGCTGGCAATCTCCTCGCATCGGGTGTAGCCGCAGGACTCCTGATTCTGGTTGAGCAGCACCGGCCCGAAGCACACGGCAATGTTCTGGGAGTTCATGCGGTTAAAGTCATGAAAGGAGGCTACCAAGCTGAGATGGTCCAGCAGCACAGTCAGCGTAGCCTAGAGAGAGGGAAGCGTCAGTCCAGGGCCTGGCCCTGCAACACCCACCCAGTTTTGTGGGCTCAAGATCATCCCAAATGTCCCAAGTTGGTACCTCAGAGGTCACAGCCCTAGTCTGTGCCCAGCTGTCAGGATTCTTGGAGGGAAAACAGAGGAAACTCAGAGGAGCTGAGGAAAGTAGGGAGGACTGGACTCCGAAGCCCAGGTGACTTGGAAATTGCCCTGTCTGCAAGACAAAGCCAGCATGCTTCGCTTTGGGGAGGGCGTTTGACTTCATATTATAAAAGTCAGCATTAAACACTGTCAACAGAGCCCCTGTTACATGGGTTAGAGCTCAAACAGTCATAATCAATGGGGAATTATCTTTGAAGGGGGACAGGGCTTCCAATGGAAATCCACAGGGAATGGTTCAAGCCCTGATGCTATTTCAGGATTTTTATGAATGATTTGGAAGTAAAATATAGATTCATGGATTCTCAGGCCAGAAGGGACCACTGTGATCATATGATCTGACCTCCTGTCTTAGAATTGTAGAAGATGAGGACTAGAAACCTCAGGAGGTCACCTAGTACAACTCCCTGCCACAACTATATCATCCCAGCCAAGGCTGACTGGCACAGGCTTCAGGACTGGCCTGAACTGATCCCTATTTCAACCACAGAATAGGACTATCTCATCTTGATTTTAAAATCACCGGTGATGGAGAATCTACCATGACTCCTGGTAAATTGTTTCAATGATTAATTAACCTCCCAAATAAAATGTGCAGAGGACCCAAGACCCGGAGTTGAAAATGATGTAAGGTGCACGCCTGTGTGGGCATGCACCAAGAATTTCAGTCCAGCCCACCTCCTCAGCAGACCCAGGCAGCCACGGCCCCAGCCCGCATGACAACTGCCAGAGCTGAAGCCTGGGCTGCAGTACTAAAAATAGCACCACAGCCCCGGGTTCAGTCCTGGCACATGGGGCAGACACCTGACATGTGGTCCCGCCCCCTGGGAGCAGCTGGGGCTGTGGCTGTGTGGTAGCTGCTGGGGCTGGGACTGTGGTACTAAAAATAGCACCGCAGTCCAGGCTCGAGTCCCAGAGATTCTCTCCACCTCTCCTGAAAAGCCTCCGGCTTCACCTTCAGCAGCTTCAAGATGGACTGGGTCCAACAGGCCCCGAGGAAGGGCTGGAATAGGTCGCTCATATCACCAGTAGCAGGGGATACTGCATACAACCTTGATGCCATGAAAAGCCGATTCACCATCTCTAGGGATAACCCCAACAACCTGCTGTACCTGCAAATGACCGGCCTGCAGCCCAAGGACACCACCCACTATTACTGTGTCAGATACACAGTGACACGAAACCTATTGATGCTCATACAAAAACTCAGGTTGCAGAATCTGCAGCCACCACGTGGGGGCAGGAGTTAAGCAAACAACCAGACACTGGGCTCAAAAAGAAAAGGGGGCCTCCAGGCAAATAAAATACAATCTGCCCTGGGACTTTAACTGTTTCATTCCCTAGTAACGTCCTCTGTGTGCAGCCAAAGTCCCCCAGAGCCCCTGGAGCAGACACCCACCAAAAGGAAAGGAAAAGAGAAAAGAAACAGAAGAGGAGGCGGAGTGAGGGGGGATGGACAGGTCTGGGATCAGTTCTCCCTCTAAGCTGAGTGGCAGCCCAGCTTCACAGATGATTAATTCACAGGCTCAGAGCTCTGACTGGGCAGGGCTGATTAATCACCTGTGAACCTGTGCTGCCATGCAGCTTAGAGGGAGAACTGTCTGAGATACGGATGTTAAAATGCGGTTAATTGACTAGTCGAGTAGTCGATGGAATTTCCATCAACTACTCGATAGGCACTTCTGCATTCCTCCTTGGGGCTCTTGTACATTTCAAAGGAGTAATGCGGAACTCCGTGTACAGCCCAGGGCCAGCGGGAAGTCCCACTGACTCTGGGCTGCACGCGGGTGCCTGCTTTGAAATGTACAAGAGTCCCCAGCGGGGGCTCTTCTGCATTTCAAAGCCATGAAGCCCGGAGTCAGCAGGGGACTCAGAGTGTCATTTCAGCCGAACCCAGGGTCAGCTGGGGACTCCCAGGCTGACCCTGGGTTCTAGGGAAATGCCGTGTGGAGCCCGGGATCAGCTGGGGAGTCCCCAGCTGACCCCAGGCTCCACGGCTGCCCCTTTGAAACATGGAGGCAGCGTTTCAAAGCGGCAGCCATATAGCTGATCCCCGGCTCAGCTGTGCGGCGCTGCCGCTTTGAAGTACCCCTTCCCCCCCTTTGCTGCCTCTCCCTCATAGAGGTAGCAAGGGGGGAGGAATCGATTAGTCAACTCGTCAACTAATGCTTATCGGATAGTCAACTAGTCCTTAACATCCTTAGTCTGGGACGCACTGGGCTGGAGACAAACAAACACACTGTGGTGTGCAATGTTTCACTCAGGGTGCCCTGTTTAAATAGCACCTCATGGGGATCCAGAGAACAGATCCACTAGCAGTTGAACTATTCACTTCTGTTTCGGTTTTAAACATGAATGATGAATCCCTACCCTTTCCTCCATGGCCTGTCTTTGCCCCCAGCCAGTGAGTATTTGGGGGATGGGAGTTAAGGGCTCTAGCCTGGTTCCCTGACCCATCACAGCCTCCCTCCACTGACAAGTCCCGCAGAGACAGATTTTTAGAGGTGTCTGGCCACCCAGAGACACAGATAGGTGCTTGGTGGGATTTCCAGAAGTGTTCAGGTGTTTAACTCCCAGTGATTTACATGTGAGCTGCACTTTACTTTCGTGACCTTCACTCAGCATCTGTCTGTTATTTTCAGGGGCCTGAAAACTGCTGACAATCTGGCCCTGCCAGATTTCACAAACAGAATGAGCAGATGCTTCATTTCCATTGACTTGCAGTGGGAGTTAGTGGCCTCCGTCACTCAGGCTCTTTGGCAAATCCCATTCGCTACCGTTCGTGAGCTGGGACTCAAGCCGGGGCCACAGTGGTATTTTTAGTACCACGGTCCCAGCCCCAGCAGCCACTGTAGAACTGCATCGTGGAAACCAGGTACTCTGAAAAGGAACAGGGAAGAAACATCACCGCATGAGCTCCCAGGGCGACGCTAAGGCCAAAAGGGCAAATGGTACCCTTGGATGTGTAAGGGGAGCAGGTGGGCAATTTTTCCTCTGACCACCACACTGCAGAGACCAAGCTGGCATATGGCATCAAGTCTGGGTCTACAGATTTAAAAGGGATGTGGGAAAATTGGGGAAGTGTAGGAAAGCGCCACAGAAATGATGTGTGGGCTGAAGAAGGTGGCAGGCAGGCAGCAAGACACCCGAAGAGTTAATTGCAGAGAAGATCGAGTGGTGACTCACATCGATGGCAGCTCCCACATATGTGGCAGGGACAGAGTTGAACACAGCCTTTCACCTAGGAGATGGGGATGCACCAGTCTATGGTGACACTGCAGTATCACCACACAGCCCCCCCACAAGACTGCTCCAAGAGTACCGTGTCTTGGCTCCTCAGCCAGGTGTCCTCTCCTACCTGCCCAGAGTTTCCATCTCCGCCCACTGGCAGGCACTCACCTTCTCGATCTCTGGCAGGCAGTCCAGCAGAGCGACCGTCTCCTCTGCATCCTGCCTGCTGAGTATGTCTTGGGCCGGGCGCTGGCCCATGGCCTCTAACACCACCTGGTACAGGGTTTTGGTGATGAGAGGTGTGGGCAGCTCCCGCAAATAGTCCTTCAGGATTCCTGCAGGAAAAAGGCCACACTCCAGTCAGCTCCTTTTTGGGTGCCAGAGGGTACAGGACCCATAGAACTGAGCAGCCTACAAAAACTAAAGGCAGTGCACAGAGAGCCAGGTCTTCTGGGTTCCACCTCTGACTCTGGGAGGCAAGTGGGATCTAATGGCCAGAGCAGAGGGAGTAGAAGCCAGAGGTCCTGGTTCTATACCTAGCTCTGGGAGGAGAGTGGGGTCTAGTGGGTTCAGAGAGTGTCTAATGACAGAAGGGATCATTATAATCATTTCATCTGAACTCCTGTATAACATGCCACCACATTTCCTGAAATACATTTAGAAAACCATCCTATCTGATTTAAAAATTGTCAGTGAGGGGAAAACCACCACAACCCTTTTTCCAATGCTTAAATATTCCCACCATTAAAATACATGCTTTATTTCCAATCTGAATTTCTCTGCCTTCAGCTTCTAGCCTTGGATGCTGTTAGTCTTCTCTGCTCAACTGAAGATCCCCTTATTCAATATTTCTTTCCAATGCATGTGCTTATACTATGTAAGTCACCCTTTAGCCTTCTCTTTAAGCTAAATAAATTGAGCTCTTAAAGTTCATCTCTGTAAGGCAGGAGTGGGCAAGACAACCTCTGCAGGCTGGATGCAGCCCGCCAAGCTCATTGATCTGGCCCGCAGCCACCCTGCCACTCCCAGGCCAATCAAGACCTGGGAACGGGGGAGCGGGCAAAGTCTCTTCAAAACGGCTGGCAGTTCCCTCTAGGCACCGTGCGCCCCTAGCAGGGCAGGGGTGGGGATCAAAGACTTCATGCACTTCATGCACTCCCCCACCCCCAGATTGGCTTGCAGGTGGGGGGAGTGTGCAAAGTCTCCTCCCTCCACCAGGGGCACGCAGCACCTGACAAAGCAGAGGTGGAAGGCTAAGACTTCATGCACTCCTTCACCCTCCCAAGCCAATCAGGCTCTGTTGGCAGGGAGCATGCAAAGTCTCCTAGCCCCACCCCTTCTTCCCGAGGCCCCACCCCTTCCAGGGCAGTCCACAACCACTTCTGAAATTTGTGAAGTGCCCCTCCCCCCTTCAAAAATTAAGGCATATTTTCTAATCCAACAGTCATTCACATAGTTCTTCTCTGACTCTCTTCTATTAATCAACATCTTTCTTGAATTGTAGTCACCAGAATTGGGCAGTTCTTTACTCCCACTCAAGATTTCCCACTTGATACATCCAAGGACTTAGCCAAACAGGGAATTTATGTTCAGCTGATTATCTACCAATACAACTACCAGCTCTTTTCTCAGAGTCTTGACTTCTCAGGATAGAGCCACATATTCTGTAAGGGTATGTCTACACAGCAAAGTTATTTTGAAATAACAAACCAATAACTTTACTAGCGTCTACACAGCCAAAATTAATTCGAAATAGCGGAGCACTTGTTTCGAATTTGGTAAACCTCATTCCACAAGGAGTAATGCCAAATTCGAAATAGCTTTTTCAAAGTAAGTGCTGTGTAGACACTTATATCAAAATAGGGGGCCTCCAGCCTTCCCAGGGTGCTCTGCTGGCCACTCCAGACTCAACCAAGAACACTCCTCACCCTCCCCCATCCCCAGAGCCCTTTAAGGGGTAGACTTTGGCCACAGTGCCTGTGCCAGTTCCAAGCCTGCCAGCCCAGAGCCAGCAGTCACTGCCCCTGACCCAGTGGCCCCAAAACATGAGCCAGCAAGCCACTGGCAGCCAGCCCTCCACCACTCCCCAGGAGCAGTCTGCCATCTCCCAGGAGCCTGCCAGGGCCCGGAGAAGGCGGGCACCTTCCTGGTCCAGGGTGGAGATCATGGACCTTATTCAGGTTTGGGGGGGATGCCCTCAATGTCCATGATCTCCACACTAGATGGAGGAACGCGGCCGTCTATGGCAGGATAGCTACCAGCCTGGCCACCAAAGGCCACATACAAACCCATGAGCAGGTTTGCATGAAAATCAAGTTGGTCCAGCGAAACCCCCAACCCTGAGCCCTGAGCTTCCCCTCCCCCTTCTTCCCCTTGCTTCCCCCTTCCAGCCCTCTCCTTCCAGGTTTCCCCCTCCCCTCTCCCACCCTCTCTTCTCCCCTCTCCCACTTCCTTTCCCAGTCTCACCAGAGTTTCATTCCCCCCACCCCCAGTTTTGTTAAATAAAGAGAGTTTGTGTTCATGAAAATACATGTATTTTATTTGACAACGGGGGGGGGGCTAGGGAGGGGTAAGTGGAAGGACGTGAGGGAGGAATGAGGCACAAGCCCCCAGTGGGGCACACCAGGGAGGCTCTCAGTGCTCCTCAGGGTGGAAGCTCTCCCGCAGGGCCTCCTGGATACTGACAGCCCCCCGACAGACCTCCTGAATGGCAGCCTGCAGAAAATGCAGCCAGGCTCGCAGCAACGCGTCCACGAGAAGCACCAGAGTGCCCAGGCGCAGCTCTGGCTCCATGTTGCAGAGTGCTGTGGTGTCCTGAGTGAGGGCAACCAGAGCACTCAGAGACAAAATGCTTTGCTGTCCCTCATCGAGGTAGGCAAGCAAGCAGGGAAAGCTCAGAACCGGCTGTCCGGGGGGGTCCCTTTAAGCACAGGCCTCAGATAGCCTCAGGCAGCAGCCACACAAAGTAACTCCTGATCTGATGCCCTGCCGGACCTGGTTCCGGCCAGCCTTAAATGCGATTCAGCATCCACTCATTGTGGTCGCGCTATTTCGAAATAGCAAAAAGCTATTTCAAAATGCATTTTGTGTGTAGACACGTTATTTTGAAATAACTTACTTTGAATTAACTATTTCGAAATAAGATATTTTGAAATAACGCTGTAGTGTAGACATACCCTAAGTGTAGCCTACAGTCTTTGTTCCTGATGGACACATTTACACTCAGCTGTATTAATACACACATTGTTTGCTAGCACCCAGTTTACCAAGTGATCCAGAACACTATCGGTGAATTCCTCTCATCATAATTTGTCACTCACCCAGTTTCAGTTTCATATACAAACTTTATCAGTGATGATTTTATGTTTTCTTTCAGGCCGCTAATAAAAATGTTAAACAGCCAAGAATAGATGCCTGTGAGATCCCACTAGAACTACACCTGCTCCATGATGACTCCCCCGTTTGAGACTTATCTATTCATGAGCCAGAGGATACCAAGTCAAACACCTTGCAGAAGTCTAAGTATATTACGCCTACACTATTACTTTTATCAGCCTAACTTGTAATCTCATCACAAAAAGGTATCAAGCTAGTTGGACCGGATTAGAATCATCATCATCATCAACAACAACCATGGGCTCAGCGCCCGTTGGTGTCCGATGCCTCCCTCACTATTTCCTTCCATCTTTCCCTGTCCAGTGCGGAGAGTGGCTTAGTTTCTGTAGACTAGCTCCGCACCAATCTACTATATCATCTACCAATTCTCTGTGGTGTCTGCCTCTCCTATACGGACCATCCATTATGCCAAATACCAAGGTCTTAATTTTTCGCTCATTGTTCATTCTGCAGATATGCCCGAATAGCTGTAACTTCTGTTGTATAACCTTCTGCAGTAGGTTCTCTTTTGGCTGTATCTTCCTATATAATTCCTCATTGGTAACCTTTTGCATCCATCCTATTCTCAGGATCTTTCTATAACAACTCCTCTCGAACGCCAATATCCTTCTCTTTGAATCTTTCGTTATCACCCATGTCTCACATCCGTACAACATGCTGCTAAATACACAAGTTTTCAAGACGCTCAGCTTCGTTCCTAAGCTAATCACTTTACTTTTCCAGATCTTATCCATTGCCTTCAAACTTGCTCTTGCTTTCGCTATTCTAGTCGCTATTTCCTTCTTACAGTCTAGATCATACATCATGTTGCTCCCCAAATATGTGACCTTTTCTACATTCTCTAGTTCGGGGTTTTACTGTGCTCTGGGAGAGGAACAGGATCTAGAGAGTTAGAAGGGACCCCTCCAAGCCACTAGCTGGGATGGGTTCTGCACTCAGTTCTGAGAGGGGAGTGGGGTCTAGTGGCCAGGTATTGCAGTGACTTGCCTAAGGGGGAGTGGGGGGGCGGGTGGCAATCCTGGAGCTGGGCTGGTGCTGCATGGGGCTAAACAGTGGCTGGGCACTGACCTGTGATGACATTGATGTCTGGATACAGCTGTTCAGAGAGCATCACGGCTGCACTGTCCCGCTCAAAGGCATCACGCAGCTCCTTCTTCACAGCCGCCGAGCCACACAGCCGGTAAAGCCCTACAATCTGGGCATAGCGGGTGTTGTCAAGCAGGAGAACCCAGCCCTCCCCACCTGCTGCAGGACCGAAAGGGCAGCATGGGAAGGGGACAGGGATACATAGAGGGAAGAGAGCATAGAGCCCATAGCTAGCTGGGATCCTGTCTACTCAGGAGCCATGCTCACTGGTTCCTCACCATGTACCTGCTGTGCTTGTGTTAGCTGCATGGCATGGAGCCGAAGTGCCAGGTACCCTGTAGAGACCACTGTAGAGACCACTCCCTCACTACTCACCTTTAGTCCCCGCTTCTCAATCTGGGAGACGCATTTCTGTATCAGCAGCGGCACCTTGATGGCAGTGTTCTCTCTTTCCACCAAGTGACGCAGATCCACGCCAAAGACCCGGGGCTCCCGCTCACTAGGGCTGCTGGGTACGTCCCACTGCTCCACCAAAGTCAACTTGCAGTAGAGCAGCCCGCGTGGCTCCAGCCGCACTGCCAGCTGCTGGGCCCGGCACCCTGAAGAGTAGAGGGCACCAGCACGGGTTAGACCAGAGCAAGGACCAGCTGAGAAACTACAGCATCTGCCCCCCTTAAGTTCTGTCCCATGCCCCCACACAGGCCTGCCCATCTGAGCACCATGGGACCCTCCTGCCCATTTATATGTACCCCCAGAGACCTGCCCAACTGAACCCCACATGGCACTGCGCCCTGCCTATCTATAAATGCTCCCCAGAGCCCTGTACATGTAAGTCACACTGGGCCCTGCCCCCTGCTGGGGTGTCACTGCCCTCTCTCAGGCCCTCACTCCATAACTATGGCCCCCACCTCACTGGCTGCTCCTGTTACCTTGGAAGACATGGGGCAAGACAATGGTGCCATGGCAGCACACACGGTTCCTGCAGGAAGTTGGGGCCCAGGAGAAGACAATGACCTTGAGCTGTCGGGCACCATCCAGTTCCAAGTTGAAGGTGTGGTTGAGGCTGAGGAAGGCAGCTGTCCAGGGCAGCAGGGCCGTGCGCGCCTTGGGGACTGTGTCTACCTGCAGAACGCAGAACACCTCCCTGGATTCAGCCTTTGGAAGCTTAAGCTCCCCTGCACCGTACAAGTGGACACTAACTAGACCCGAAATAGGCTGCGCAAAGCGTGGCTGTGCCAAGGAGCTATAGGGCTGGAAGGCCCCCATGTCCAGTCTGACCCCAGGCTCATGCCTCTCTGGCCCAGGACAGCCATGCTTCTCCGCCTTGACCAGAAGCTCAGGGGAGTCGCCATCACTCAGATAGCCATCCTTGTTGGCTGCCTTGGCACGGAGTGGGCCCTGCTGGGATGCCACGCTGCTGTCCAGGTGGTAGCGGCTGATGACATTACATGACTCCTTGTGGGCATCCTGGGGTGAGGTGCTGCCACTGCCCTCCGGCTCCTGCCCCCGGGGCCGGCCACTACGCAGGCTTAGCTTCCTCCTCAGCTCGGGCAATTTCTTCATCTTCAGGGAAAGACGGCGCACAGTGCCCGGGGACTTCACTCTGCCCAGGGAACGCCCCTTCTTGGAGATGTTAGGGCTCAGCAGGGGGGATGAGCCAGCCAACCCCACAGCCACACTCACACATGAAATCGGCAATTTCCCTGGGGGGGGGAGAGACCTGATGAGATGGGTATTCCAGCCCCAGTGGACATTGGCATGCATGGGAAAAGGGAGCCCTTTCATCTGGGGCATGGAAGGGAAGGGCCATTACAAAGAGGAGGGCCTGTAGGACCCAGAGCAGCCAAGACTGACTTTCTGGGGATGGAGAGAGGAGCTGATCCCACAGTGGGAATCAGACTGCATTGGAGATCGGGATGCAGGGGTAATGACCTGGAGAGGGGCTCTATGGGAAGACGGGGACCCTATGGGATTGGATGCCCTATAGGATCAGGGAATGAGTAGAAGGCCCCATGGGAGAGGATGGGCCCACGAGATCAAGGTGGGGACACATGGAAGCATCTGTGTCTCATGTTTCTGCCATGCTGTTCACCCCACACACACCCGGTTAGCGCCGCGCTCCTCACCACAGGCCTGTGTCCTGCTGGCATCCAGGTCTTTGCCTTGGCTCACTGGCCCTGCTGGGGTAGGTGAATTCTGCAAGCTGAGGTGCTCCACTTGCCCAGCAACACTCCTGGGGGGCCCTTCACCACCTGGCTCTGCCCCGCCGGGCCTGGCCTTGTCCCTGTCAGATTCCTGGCTTCCTAAGCCACTGCCTTGCTTCCTCCAGGAGCTGCCAGGCTCTGCACCGTGCCTGATGCCCACAACATCCTCATCTTCAGGGATGGGGTTGTACCAGATCTCCCCTTCGCTGCCCGCCTCCTTCAGCTCTGTGCTGGCACTGAGGGCCAGCTCCTCCGGGCCCTGGGCCTTGCCCGAAGACAGGACCCAGTGACGGCTGCTCTTGTCCAGGCTCTGCAGGTAGGCACCATGACTGGAACACCTCACAGCACTGCCAGAGGTACAGAGCTCCACATAGCTGCACATCGACTCAGCCTCCTCATCACCAGGAGTCTGGCTGGGCTGAGAGGATGGGGTCACCAGGGGCAAGCCAGACCAAAGGCTAGGTAGCACTGGGACTGAGGGGCTCTCCACAACACATGTCTCATCTTCAATGGCTGGCCCCCCTGTGTGGGTGGGGGAGAACAGCTCCTGAGGCCGCATAGGGCACTGGGGGTTGCCATCAATCTCTTGCGCACAGGCAACTGGCCCTACCCCCTCACCCTCATCCTGCAGCTCTGCGGAGGCCATGGCGCTGGCAGGCACCTTCCGGCTGCAGGAATTACGTGGCGTCTCCCGGATGCCACATGAGAATCTGACCCAGCTCTGCTTCCTGGATACGGTGATGGCTGCCACTCTCTGACAACTCCTGTCAGGGTCCTGAGACACTGATTCTGGCTGAGGGATGGGCTCCAGCTCCCCAGGGGAATCCAGCATCCTGAAGGGGTGCTCTGTGGGGAACAGGAAATGTGAACTGAGAGTTAATATCAGCACATGCCCAGCGCAGACACAGCTTATCTAGTGCATAAATCAGGTACCCACCCAGCATGTACATACACAGTACCCAAGGCATGTATGCACTCAGTTCATTACACACACCATACTGAGTGGTTACACATCCATCATACCAAGTGCTCACCCAGCACACACAGTCCAACATGTATTTAAAGCACACCTACTACATACACACCACGCCCAGAGCACACTGTGATGCACAAACCTCTGAATGCCAAATGACAAGGGGTGCAGAGAGGTCACTGAAATTTCCTTATTCTGTCATGGGAAGGCTCAGATAAAAACATTTCACAATTATAATATTGATAACTAGCACATTTAGGGCTCATGGCAGGGGACCTACAATGTAGGGGGTGCAGGAGTCAGGGTTGGAGGTGAGGAGGGGTTCTGGCTAGGGAACTCTGAGTGTGTGGGGGGGAGTGAGGGAAGAGGGTGAGGTGGGCAAGTGGTCCAAAGCCCCCCTACCCTGCAATTTGTATCAGGGCTGCTTATTCTTTCCCTTTCTGTCCCTGTCAGGGAGCAAGAACAAAGCGCACAGCTCACCTGTCCCCTTCGGTCCCCAGCCAGAGTGAGGGCTGCAGTAAACTGTGCGCTTTCCCCCTCACTCCCTAATGAAGGAGAACAGTCAGCAGTGTCTCCATACAAATCTGTGGAGGAGCTTCAGCTTTCTCCCCTGCCCCCCCACCTGCCTTCCTAAAGGGCACCATGCGGGTGGGAGGCTCAGGAAAAAGGCAATTTCAAATGGGGGGGCACACCCCCAGCCAACCCCTTTCACCTGTCTAGTGATTCTGTCTCTTTTGTGTGGTTTTATGAAAAGCAATCCCATTCCAGGGACATCCCATTTTCCTGGTATATCCAAATCCTTACGTAGTTTTATGTTATGATAAGGGAAAACTGCATAACAAATTTGGTGGTCCTAGCTCATACTTTTAGGAGTTCTTGAATAAACACACAAACAAACAGACAAACAAACTCTTTCAAATTTAGAGGAGATAAAATACAACAAAATATCACTGTGAAGATTAATGTGGATATACTGAAAAATTACTGAGGACTGTGTCTAGAATCTTGGCACCAGCAAAGGTGAAGAAAAGGTTTCTCTCCAACAAAAAATGTTTCTCTGTCCAACTGTTTGCACATAAATTATTGCACATGTTTCACAGTGGGTGCCTCCTCACCAGTCTGAACTGAATGCAAATGAGAATTGTAAGAATTTCAAAAGAAACAAAATAGGAAGAACAAAGCAGTTGGGGGTGGAGAGCCCTTATCTGCAGGTGGACATCAAATGCCAGGCACGACGGTCAGATCTAAACTGGAGGACAAAATTGATGCAAGATATGCAACTCCAGCTACATGAATTGCATAGCTGGAGTCAACGTACCTCACACTGATTTTCAGGGCAGACCCACTAAATTCAATGCCAGAAGATCAACCTCTGGAGCATCAATTTTCATGGAAGTGTAGATGTGCCCTGTATTTGGAATGCAAAGATACCAGGCACCTTTCACAGAGGAAGAAAAAGGACAATACTGTTGCTTTAAGGAAAAGGGACAGGATGTGATTGAGGCTAGTATAAGTTGGTATGGGGGTATGCCAGGCATAGGCAATAATTTTTTGCCGGGGCTACTTCAAAAATTTTTGAAGTGGCCCCAGGCCGCACCGGAAGGGGTGGGGCCTCAAACGGAAGGGGCAGGGCCAGGATGCTTCCAGGCTTACCCACCCACAGACCATGATTGGTCTAGGGGGTGCGGGACCCGTTTGCCCCCCCTTCACACTAAGCACCCATGCCCCTGGTAGGGTTGCCAGATGGTTTAACCAAAAATACTGAACACACACACGCACGCACCAAAAAAAAACATACCGGGGAAAAAATTCTGTTGAGAAAAAAAAGGGGGGAGACCAAAGTTGTTGAGGAAAAAAAAAGACCCCGAGAGTTATTAAAAAAAAAATTTAACAGTTTTAAAAAACAGCATGGCCCCTTTAAGAAATGCTTTTGAGGCTTTTTGGTCCTAACAGGCTACTGGCAGCCATCCGCTATCTTGTGTCCCTGCTCCAGGCCAGACAGCTCCCCTGCAGAACCAGGTAAGCCCCCGGTATTTTCGCCTCCTCGCTGGGAAAAAAATCAGAAAATACTGGACATTTTAGGTGTCCGGTATTTTCTGAATTTTTTTTTACCGGACAGGAGGCAAAAATATTGGACTGTCCGGGTCAATACCGGACACCTGGCAACCCTAGCCCCTGGCGGTGGAAGGAAACTTCCAGTGCTCCTCCACCCCCAGGCCAGTCAGGGCTTGGGGATGGGGGAGCACACAAAGCCTCCTCCTGCCCTGCCCGGAGCACAGGGTACTTCTAAGTGCCACGCGCTCCTTGCAGGGCGGGGCTGGGGCAGAGGAAATTTCACATGCTCCTCCTGCCCCCAGGCCAATCAGGGCTTGGGGGTGGGGAAGTGTGCAAAGTCTCCTCCCACCTTGCCAGGAACAAACGGTGCTTCAAAGCACCATGTGCTCCTGGCAGGGAGAAGGAAACTTCATGCACTTCCCCTGGTCCCAGGCCCTAATTGGCCTGAGGGTGGGGGAGTGGCAGGGCCTTTGTGGGCTGGATCAACCTGCTTGGCAGGCCAGATCCGGCCCACAGAGGCCTTCTTGCCCACCCCTGGGGTATGCCATACAGGCTGACAGTTTTGTGGGATGATTGGACGTGGTTGGACATGTGTTTTTCTGCCTCGTGTGGTTGGTAGTGGGAGCAAGCATGGGGTGGGGGTGTGGCCTATGGGACAGGATTCAGGACTAAGGCCATGTGGACTGGGGCTGCCATGGGCTGTAAAGGAGGAGATCTGGCCTTACCAAAACCTCTGGCTTGTTTCAGGTTTACTTGGCATTAACTCTCATGCTGTAAATAAGCACCCTGACTTTCACAAAAATCAAGCTAATGACATTTCAAAACAAGGCCAAAACAAGCCAATCTCCAAAAGAACCCTACTAAATCCTGCCAGTGTGCAATCTGGGACAGAGGTAAGCGCGCTGTGTACCTCTGAACTCTCTCCCCCCATGTCCTCTGCTTGCCCCCCTTTGCCCCTGCTTGCTGGGAGACAATCAACAAAGAAAAAAGTGCAACAAGCTATAACAAGCAATAAGCTACAAGCCAAAAACTAGTCAGCACCCAAGACAGGGTGTGACCCAGGCAGGGTAGATTGATTTAAATCAAGGTAATTTAAACCACTAATTTAAATCACTTAAAAAATCATTGATTTAAATGATATCCCACTAATATTTCTTCACATATTTCTTAAACCAGCAGCTCCCAATCATCTGTCCACCTGGCCATGCCCCCAGCTGCTAATTAGTCCTGCCCACTGAGGAGCTCCATTCCCTATGAGGTGCGTGCCTGTGCGTGCACTAAAAATTCTTCTCCCACAGTGAGTGGCGCTGTGGACTGCCCCATGTGCCACGGCTGGAGCCAGGCTGCAGTAAGGCTGTCCCTGCTAGGGCAGCCTCACCACAGCCACAGTTCCAGCTCCAGCAGCAGCTGCGTGGCAGGTGGCTGCCCTATGCCCTTTCCATTGCAGGCAGTGTGGTTGGGACTAAGGAGCGGAGCCTTCACAGCCACAAGTGTCCCAGCCTTTATCGGTATTACTGAGGAGGATCAGGGTAGAGGCCCCGGGGAGCCAAGCTGGGTGTCTGCGATTTCCACCCCTTCTCTGGCAGGGCCCGGCTTCCCCTGCGGGATCTCCCCTGCCAGCTCTGGCCTGCACCATGTGTCTGGCCGCTTCCTAACGTCCCAGGGCAGCACAGCCAGCAGCGCTGGTTGGAGTTGTGTGGGGGAGCAGGGCTCCCTGACTCAAACCACTGGGTGGCAGGGGGACTAGTACCGCCCAGCTGTCAGGTAGGTGCCGTGACCCCGAGATGCACATGGGCTGAGTGACCCTGTGCCTCAAGACCCCGAATGTTAACTGCCTGGGGAGGAACTCTCGAGCCACCAGAAACATGCACCCACCCCTGTCGCTTGTGCCACAGACACCACAGATCCTGTGCGTGTGTTGGGGTCTGGGCTGTCACTAGGCCTGGCAGGGCAGAGAGGGGAAGAGCAGTTTGTTGCACGATGGGAGGGCCATGCAGAGCTTCGCATGGCAGCCTTTGAGCAGCCGCGAATCAGGCAGCAGTGCTTAGCTGGTGGCTGGGAGGCAGCACAGGGCTAGATGAGGGGGATGGGGCAGGCACTGGGAGCTCCAGAAGTGGGGTAGTGCTGGGGGGCTCTGGAGGTGGGGGGCTCGCACTGGGGGGCTCTGGGGATGGGTTAATATTGGGGGCTGGGACTTGTGGGGAAGCTCAGGGGGTTGGAAGCAATGGGGCTCTAGAAACAGGAGACTGGCACTGGGGGTCTAGTGGTGGTGGAGCTCAAAGGGGTGAGAGGCTGGCACTGTGGGGCTCTGAGGGCAGGAGGCTGTCACTGCGGGGGGAGGTGCAGGAATTCTGGGATCAGCGGCTGGTGCTGTGGGTAGTGGAGGGCTGGAAGGTGCTGACACTGGCGGCTTTTGGTGGACTGGTAACATTTTATTTGTGGATTTGCATATTTATTATCTACATAATGAAAATGCAAATCTACAAATAAAATGATGCTGGTCTTCCAAAAGTTTGTGAATGGGTTTGCCGGACCCTTGTATAAAAAAGGTTGGGAACCACTGTCTTAAACAATGGTGCAAATCTGAGCACTAAAACATGTTAATTTACAGCTCAGTATAGCATTTTACAACATCTATGAGGATATCCTTTGTGTGGTATTTTTAGATGACTTGATTTTTATCGGTTTAGGAAATAGTACATAATACTCGTTATATGTGTCAAGCTGCAGATGCAGCACTAGTACATTAGGAATGGTAAGAACTAAATCACATAGGGTATGTCTACACTAGCCCCCTAGTTCGAACTAGGGATGCTAATGTAGGCATTCTAAGTTGCAAATCAAGCCCGGGATTTAAATATCCCACGCTTGATTTGCATCTTCCCGGCCGATCGCCATTTTTTTTTTTTTTTTTTTTTTAAATTTACAAGTCCGGATTAACTAGTTCGAACTACTTGTTATTCCTCCTGGAATGAGGTTTAACAGGTAGTTCGAACTACGGCTTTATTTCGAACTACCGGGTCCCTGCCGCATGTAGATACGGGCAGTTAGTCCGGACTTGTAAATTTCAAAAAAAAAAAAAAAAAAAAAAAATGGCGACCAGCCGGGAAGATGCAAATCAAGCGCGGGATATTTAAATCCCAGGCTTGATTTGCAACTTCGAATGCCTACATTAGCCTCCCTAGTTTGAACTAGGGGGCTAGCGTGGACATATCCATATACAAACACAATAGCACGTCTATTTCATTAAACTAAATCTTAGCTTCATTTACACAAGTATCCTCTTCCTTTTGTTGTCCTTATATATACCCCTGCCTCTGTAAATTCCACTCCAATTCATCTGATGAAGTGGGTATTACGCACGAAAGCTTATGCCCTAATACATCTGTTAGTCTTTACACTACAAAGAAAAGTCGGAAAAAGATATGCAAATTGCAAACTATAATTTGCGTATCTTTTTCCACTTTTCTTCCAAAAGAGGCTTTTCCAACATTTGGCCCGTCTACACGGGGTCAAATATTGGGAAAAAAAACCCTCTTTCAGAACATCCCTTCTCCCTTGTGAAATGAGGTTTACAGGGATGCCATCAAAACGCGTTCGCTTTTCCAACATTTTTTTTTTTCAGAAAAGCAAAAGCGTTCCTTGGACATGGCAGAGCTTTTCTGGGATACCTCCAGTATCCCAGAAAAGCTCTGTAGTCTAGACATACCTTAAGGTGCCACAAGACTCCTTGTTTTTGCAGATGCAGACTAACATGGCTACCCCTCTGGGACTAAATCTTAAATGTTACATAAATGTTTCACATTTGCAATTGCAGCAGTCTCTTTAGTTGCTGGCTGATGGCTGTTCTTACAGTCTTTTTTTTTAATTCTGACAGACAAGTCCTCAGAATACTAAATGTACAATGTCTTTAAAACTTCTACAACTAGTTCTCATCTTCCCCACTCCCGCTGTCATTTTGATTCATAGATTGAAACAGAAATATGAGTTTTTCTGATTTTTCAACTCCCAATCTTTCTTAGATTTGTGTGAATAATATCAAACAATGACAGTATTCTCTCTGTGCCTGCTGAGGAAATTACTGCTGTGAAAAGTTGACTTAGCAACTGAAGGAACTCTGTTTCAAGGTGCTTGCCTAATGATTTCCACCAATTCAGACTTTGTTCAAAACATCATCAGTAACTATTTACTGATCATATAATTTCACTCCAGCCCTGAAATTTGTTATGGCTGACATAACTGAGGAGTGATTTTGAGATGCCCTTGCCATGGCAGCAGCAGCATCTTCAGAAGTTAGGCATCTACCTTTATATCTGGGGTTAAGAATGTTTACAAGAAAACGAGGTGAAGTTAGTGTTTGATCCATTTACTTCTTTACTGGTATTTCTTTCCTCTATGTCTCTTGAAGTATCTTCTAAATTTTGACAGCATCAGCAAGGCAGCAGCAATTTCTCTGAAGTTTGTTTAAGGCTATGGATAATAGGTTTCAGGATACTTCTACATTGTTCTTTAATCCAGTGTTAGATACTTTGGATGTGATACTTCTATCTATTTAATCACAGTTTTTGTCATCAAATTTTAAGAAAATAGGCCAATTCTTAATAAATTGTTCAAAACAATCAACAAAAATCAATACAATCCAATTTAAATAAAAATATTATTTAAATAAAAATCTAATTTTTAATTTTTTTCAATTGCCAATTTTTATCCACCCTGGACCCAGGTGATGGAGTTGTGTGGCCATATATTACTGCAGGTAACAGTGTATGAATTAGCTGTTACTGCTCAAGAAAAAATCTTGAGTCATTGTGGCTAGTTCTCTGAAAACATCTGCTCAATATGCAGCAGCAGTCAAAAAAGTAGAACAGATTGTTAGGAACCATTTCTCAGGAACCATTAGGAAAAGGATATATAATAAGACGGTAAATACCATAATGACACTGGATATGTTGATACTACACCCACATCTTGAATACTGCATGTGGTTCCGTCTCACAATTCAAAAATACATATTAGAATTGGAAAACGTATAAAGAAGGGCAACTGATGACACAAATTTGGGGGAGTGGTAAGAAATGAAAAGGATAGTTCATGGATTCAGGCTGCTTGGTAAACTGACTACAAGCAAACAATATATGTTTTAATATATCTGAGAACAAGAACTGTAGGCTATACTCATAGGATGGGAGGGCTCTATCCTGAAAAGCAGTGACTCAGAAAAAGAATTGAGGGTCATGGTGGATAATCAGCTGAACACAGGTGTTCCCAAGGTCATATTATAGCCCAAAGAGCTAAACTGATCCTGGGATTCATAAACCAGGGAATCTCATGCAGGAGCAAAGAGGTTAGTTTACCTCTGTATTTGGCACTGGTGTGACCACTGCTGGAACCCTGTATCCAGCCCACAATTCAAGAAGGATGTTGATAAATTAGCATATGTCTACACTACAGCGTTATTTCGAAATATCTAATTTCGAAATAAGATATTTCGAAATAACACATCTACACACAAAATGCATTTCAGAATAGCTTTTTGCTATTTCGAAATAGTGCATCCACACTGAGTGGTTGCTGAATCGCATTTAAGGCCAGCCAGAAACAGTTCTGGCAGGGCATCAGGTCAGGAGTTACTTTGTGTGGCTGCTGCCTGAGGCTATTTGAGGCCTGTGCTTAAAGGGTTCCCATCCCTGGACAGTGGGTTCTCAGGTTTCCCTGCTTGCTTGCCTACCTCGATGAGGGACAGCAAAGCATTTTCTCTCTGCGTGCTCTGGTTGTCCTCACTCAGGACACCACAGCACTCTGTAACATGGAGCCAGAGCTGCCCCTGGGCACTTGGGTGCTTCTTGTGGACGTGCTGCTGCGAGCCTGGCTGCACTTTCTGCAGGCTGCCATCCGGGAGGTCCATTGGGAGACTGTCAGTATCCAGGAGGCCCTGCGGGAGAGCTTCCACCCTGAGGAGCACTAAGAGCCTACCTGGTGTGCCCCACTGGGGGCTTGTGCCTCATTCCTCCCTCACATCCTTCCACTTACCCCTCCCTAACCCCCCTTCCTGATGTCAAATAAAATACACATATTTCATAGAATCATAGAATCATAGAACCATAGAGCTGGAAGAGACCTCAGAAGGTCATCAAGTCCAGCCCCCTGCTCTAGGCAGGACCAATCCCAACTAAATCAACCCAGCCAGGGCTTGGTCAAGCCGAGACTTAAACACCTCTAGGGATGGAGACTCCACTACTTCCCTAGGTAACCCATTCCAGTGCTTCACTACCCTCCTAGTGAAATAGTTTTTCCTAATATCCAACCTGGACCTCTCCCACCACAACTTGAGACCATTGCTCCTTGTTCTGCCATCTGTCACTACTGAGAACAGCCTCTCTCCATCCTCTTTGGAACCTCCCTTCAGGAAGTTGAAGGCTGCTATCAAATCCCCCCTCACTCTTTGCTTCTGCAGACTAAACAGACCCAACTCCCTCAGCCTCTCCTCATAAGTCACATGCTCCAGCCCCCTAATCATTTTGGTTGCCCTCCGCTGGACCCTCCCCAATGCGTCCACATCCTTTTTGTAGTGGGGGGCCCAGAACTGGACACAATACTCCAGATGTGGCCTCACCAGACCCGAATAAAGGGGAATAATGACATCTCCGGATCTGCTGGCAATGCTCCTCCTAATGCAACCTAATATGCCATTAGCCTTCTTGGCGCAAAGGGCACACTGTCGACTCATATCCAGCTTCTCATCCACTGTAACTCCCAGGTCCTTTTCTACAGAACTACTTAACTGGTTGGTCCCCAGCTTGTAACTATGCTTGGGATTCTTCCGTCCCAAATGCAGGACTCTGCACTTGTCCTTGTTGAACTTCATCAGATTTCTTGTGGCCCAATCCTCCAATTTGTCTAAGTCACTCTGGACCCCATCTCTGCCCTCAAGCGTATCTACCTCTCCCCCTAGCTTAGTGTCATCCGCAAACTTGCTGAGGGTGCAATCCATCCCCTCATCCAGGTCATTAATAAAGATATTGAACAAAACCGGTCCTAGAACCGAACCTTGGGGCACTCCGCTAGAAACCGACCGCCATCCTGACATCGAGCCGTTGATCACTACCCGCTGGGCCCGGCCTTCTAGCCATCTTTCTATCAATCTTACTGTCCATTTATCCAATCCACATTCCCTTAACTTGCTGGCAAGAATATTGTGGGAGACCGTAACAAAAGCCTTGCTAAAGTCAAGGTAGATCACATCCACTGACTTTCCCATGTCCACAGAGCCAGTTACCTCATCATAGAAGCTAATCAAATTGGTCAGGCACAACTTGCCCTTTGTGAATCCATGCTGACTATTCCTAATCATTTTCCTCTCTTCCAAGTGCCTCAAAATGGATTCCTTAAGGATCCCTTCCATGATTTTTCCAGGAACCGAGGTAAGACTGACCGGCCTATAGTTCCCTGGATCATCCTTCTTCCCTTTTTTGAAGATGGGCACTACATTTGCCTTTTTCCAATCATCCGGGATCGCTCCCGATCTCCACGACTTTTCAAAGATAATGGCCAAAGGCTCCTCAATGACATTTGCCAACTCCCTCAGTATCCTCGGATGCATTAAGTCCGGACCCATGGATTTGTGTACGTTTAGCTTATCTAAATAGTTCCTAACCTGTTCTTTACCCACCACGGGCTGTCCATCTTCATCCCATCTTGCGTCACTTAGCGCAGAAGTCCAGGAGTCGACCTTGTCCGTGAATACAGAGGCAAAGAAAGCATTGAGTACTTCAGTTTTCCCCACATCATCTGTCACTAGGTTACCTCCTTCATCCAGTAGGGGCCCCACACCCTCTCTGATCACCTTCTTCTTGCTAACATGCCTGTAGAAACCTTTCTTGTTATCCTTCACATCCTTAGCCAGTCGCAATTCCATTTGCGCTTTCGCCTTCCTGATAACCCCCTGGCATTCTCGAGCTATACATTTAAACCCCTCCCTGGTCGTTTGTCCAAGTTTCCACTTTTTGTAAGCTTCCTTTTTGTGCTTAAGTTCACCAAGGATTTCCCCCGTAAGCCAATCCGGTCTCCTACCATTTTTGCCTCTCTTGCTACGCATCGGGATGGTTTCTTTCTGTGCCTTCAATAAGGCTTCTTTAAAATACTGCCAGCTGTCCTGGACTCCTTTCCCCTTCATGTTAGCATCCCAGGGGATTCTGCCCATCAGATCTCTGAGGGAGTCAAAATCTGCTTTTTTGAAGTCCAAGGTGTGTATTTTACTACTCTCTTTTCTTCCTTTTGTCAGGATCCTGAAATCTACCATCTCATGATCACTGCTTCCCAGGTTGTCACCCACCTCTGCTTCCCCTATTAGTTCCTCCCTGTTTGTGAGCAGAAGGTCAAGCTGCGCACGGCCCCTGGTTGGAACCTTCAGCACTTGCACCAAGAAGTTATCCCCAACATTCTCCAAAAACTTCCTGGATTGCCTGTGTACTGCCGTACTGGTCTCCCAACAGATGTCAGGGTGATTAAAGTCCCCCACGAGAACCAGGGCCTGCGATCTGGAAGCTTCTCTCAGTTGTCCGAAGAAAGCCTCATCTATCTCATCCACCTGATTCGGTAGCCTGTAGCAGACAGCAACCACAACATCACTGCTGTTGTTTGCTCCTTTAAACTTAACCCATAGACTCTCAACAGGTTTTTCTCCCTCTTTATACTGGAGTTCAGAGCAATCATAGTGCTCTCTTACATATAGTGCAACTCCTCCTCCTTTTCTCCCCTGCCTGTTCTTCCTGAACAGTCTATACCCTTCCATGACAGCGCTCCAGTCATGCGAGTCATCCCACCAAGTCTCTGTTATCCCAATTAAATCATATTTCTTGGACTGGGCCAGGGCCTCCAGTTCTTCCTGTTTGTTGCCCAGGCTTCTCGCATTAGTGTACAAACACCTCAGGTAACCAGTTGATCGCCCTATCTTCTCCATTCGAAACAGGGGTCCTCCTTTCTTGCTCGTTCCTCTCTGCATTTCTTCCCGGTATCCGACTTTCCCACTCCCCTCAGGGTTTTGGTCACCGTCCCCCGACGCACCTAGTTTAAAGCCCTCCTCACTAGGTTTGCAAGCCTGCCCGCGAAGATGCTCCTTCCTCTCTTCGTTAGGTGGATCCCATCTCTTCCTAACAATCCTCGTGCCCGGAACAGAGTCCGATGGTCGAAGAAACCAAAGCCCTCTCTGCGACACTGCCTGCGCAACCACGCATTTACGTCCTCAATTCGACAATCCCTGCCCAGTCCTTTCCCTTCAACAGAGAGGATGGACGAGAACACCACTTGCGCTCCGAATTCTTGTATCCTTCTTCCCAGAGCTACATAATCCGCAGTAACCTGCTCAAGGTCATTCTTGGCCGTATCGTTAGTTCCCACGTGGAGAAGCAGAAAGGGGTAGCGATCCGAAGGTTTGATCAGTTTGGTAAGCCTCTCAGTCACATCCTGAATGCGAGCTCCCGGTAAGCAGCACACCTCTCGAGATTCCAGGTCCGGACGGCAGACGGATGGCTCAGTCCCTCTTAGGAGGGAGTCCCCAACCACCACCACCCGTCGTTTTCTTTTGGGGGTGGTGGCCGTGGAACCCCCACCCCTAGGACTACGCATCCCATGCCTTCCAGTAGATGGTGTTCCCTTCCGGTTTCTTCCTTGTGAGGTCCCTTCCAAAGCATTCACCACCGCAGAGCCTGTGGAGAGAGCCTGAAAGCGATTACTTACCTCTATAGCATTGGGGGATTCCCATGCTGGCCTTTTTCTCCTTCTAGAAGTTACATGCTGCCAGTTCTCTTCCTGGTCACGTACTGCCCTCTCTGACTCTTCCGCCTCCCGTGCTTGAAGGATTAAATGCTGCCTTCTATCGAGGAAGTCTTCATCCTCTCTGATCGAGCATAGGGTCGACACTTGGGCCTCCAGTCCTCTAATTTTTTCTTCCAAAATGGCAACCAGCTTGCACTTAGTGCAGATGAAATCTGTTCTTTCTTCCGGGAGGAAGACAAACATGGCACACTCTGTGCAGGTAACAACAGCAGACCTATCACCATCCATCCCTGCTGTCCTGGAGAAGGGATTTAAAAAGAAAGGAAAGAGAACCTCGCCCCCTACCCTCTCCCCTTCCGAACTCCCTCTCTAAACTCCCTGTTAGCACTCACCTGTTCGCAAGCTCCTTGGTCGCTTGCCCAAGGAGCCTTATAAAGCCCTGGACTGCCTGAAAGTCCCTCCCCCTACCAAGGCTCAGCCCTCCCCCTACCAAGGCTTTGTATTTTCATGAACACAAACTCTCCTTATTTAACAAAACTGGGTGGGGAGGGGAATGAAACTCTGGTGAGACTGGGGAAAGGAGGTGGGAGAAGGGAGGAGAGAGGGGTGGGAGAGGGGAGGGCGAAACCTGGGAGGAGGGAGCTGGAAGGGGGAAGCAAGGGGAAGAAGGGGGAGGGGAGGCTCAGGGTTGGGGGTCTCGCCAGACCAACTGTCTCCCAGAACTGCGGGTACGGGGGCCTTGGTGTCCCCGGGGGGATGGAGGGTGGGGAGGGGATGGAGGGAGAAGCAGGAGGGGGAGAAGGAGTGGGAGGAGGAGCAGTAGCTGGGGAGGCAGCAGGCGCTGGAGTGGCAGGAGGCAGCACGCTCTGCACCAGGGTCTGCAGGTGTTGGCAGATGGCACAGCCCTGGGCAAGCTGCTCCCGCCAGAGCTGCAGGTCTTCTTGCATCCAGTGCTGGAGGGTGCGGTGCAGAGCTCACAGTGCCACCAGGTGCTGCTGTTGGTACCCCTCCACTGCACAGGTGGTCCTGCGGAGGCCTCAGGTGCGGGAGGATGTCCCGGGTGGGGTATTGCGCCCTGCACGCACAGCTGGTGCAGCTGTGAGAAACAAGAGAAGTGGTCAGTTATCCCTGGGGACATAGTGGGTGAAGCCCAGCCCCCCTCTGCAAGGAGAGGATGACCGTGCCCTGCACCATCAAAGCCGATTTGCTTGCACAGAGGCCATGTTTGGAATGTCCTACTATCCCTGGGAGTGGGAGCTACCTCGAGAGCACACCCATGCCCCTGGGCTGTATATAGTGTGGGTGGGGGGGAGATGTCCCCTGCCACTATGTAGAGTGGCCTTGTGGAGGAAGGGTGTCCTGTTGTGTCCCACCCCGGAGTCAGGAGACTGTCATGCCTCTTCATACATACACGCGTGTGGCTAACAGGTTAAGGCCCCTGTGTGGCAGCCAGCTGGGGCCACATGCCGAGGGGTGGCACGGCACATGCTCACACATGCACAGGTTGCTGTGTGATCTGTGGACAGCAAGGCCCACACGCGCAATCCCTGGTTTCCATCCATCCCTTGTCCTCCCCCCCATATAAGAGGACAGTGACGGCACTCACATGTTGATGCCTCCCTGGCCTCAGACAACACCAGCAACAGGCCTGCTGGGACAGCTCAGGGGTCCTGGGTGCGCGGCACGGTCCCTCCGCTCTCCTGCAGCTCCTGGCCTTCCTCCTCCTCCATGCCCTGGTCAGGGCCTTCTGCCCCAGGGTTGACGACCACCTGGAGGGCACGAACCATCCCTCCCCCCAGGATGCGGTCCAGGGCATCAAAATAGGGGCAGGTGTCTGACCCTGTTTGGGAGCTGCCCCTGTGGCCTTGGCATACACCTGCCGCAGCTCCTTGATCTTCATGCAAACCTGCTCCTGTGTTCCCATGTGGCCTTTGGTGGCCAGGCTGGCAGCTATCCTGCCATGTTCCTCCATCTACTGTGGAGATTATGGACGTTGGGGGCATCCCCCCAAACCTGAATAAGGTCCATGATCTCCGCCCTGGACCAGGAAGGCACTGGCAGACTGCTCCTGGAGAGCGGTGGAGGACTGGCTGCCAGTGGCTTGCTGGCTCATGTTTTGGGGCCACTGGGTCAGGGGCAGTGACTACTGGCTCTGGGCTGGCAGGGTTAGAGTTGGCACAGGCACTGTGGCCAGAGTCTACCCCTTTATGGGCTCCGGGGAGGGGAGGAGGGAGAGGAGTGTTCTTGGTTGAGGCCAGAGTGGCCACCAGGGCACCCTGGGAAGGGCTGGAGGCCCCCTATTTCGAAATAAGTGTCTACACAGCACTTATTTCGAAATAGCAATTTTGAAATTGGTGTTATTCCTCGTGGAATGAGGTTTACCAATTTTGAAATTAGCCCTCCACTATTTCGATTTAATTTCAAAATAGCGGTTGGCTTGTGTAGACGCTAGGAAAGTTATTTCGAAATAATGGCTGTTATTTCGAAATAACTTTGCTGTGTAGACCTAGCCTTAGAGAGGGTCCAAGGAACCATGAGCATGATTACAAAATATGCCTAATAGTTACAGACTCAAGGAACTCAATATATTTATCTTAACGAAGAAGAAGATTAAGGGGTGATTTGATCACAGCACCTACGTGGGAAAGAAATGTTCAATAACGAGATCTTCAATTAGCAGAGAAAGGTCTAAAGTGATCCAATGGCTGGAGCTTGAAGCTAGACAAATTCAGACTGCAAAATAAGGTGTTGATTTTTAACAGTGAGAGTTATGAACCATTAGAACATTTTACCACGCTTCTAGGTGGACTCTCCATCACTGACCATTTTTAAATCAGACTGGATGTTTTTCTAAAAACTCTGCTTTAGGAATTGTTTTGGCGAAGTTCTCTGGTCCATGTTATACAGAAGGTGAGGCTAGATGATCACACTGGTCCTGTCTAGCCTTAGAATCTATGAAAAACAAAGTGATCAGGGATATGAAGAGGAGAGTTTAAAAAAAACCTAGGACTATTCAGCTTAGAAAAAAGATGACCGACAGGGGATACAAAAGTCTACAAAATAATGACTGCTGAGGAGAAGGTAAGGGCATATTATCAACCCCTTCACATCACAGAAGAACAGGGGTCATCCAAAATGAAATTAAAGCTAACATAAGGAAGTACCTCTTCACACCATGCACAGTCAACCTGTGGAACTCACTGTTATGGGGTTTTGTGAAAACCAAAAGTATACCTGGGTTCAAGAAAGAATGAGCTACGTTCATGGAGCACAGGTCCATCAAGATGGTTGTTAGATGGACAGGGATGAAACCCCCTGTCCTGAGTCCCTGGCCTCTGTTTGCAAGAAACTGGGACTGGGTAATAGGAGGTGAATCACTTGATAATTGCTATGTTGTGTTCATTCCCTCTGAAGCACCTGCATTGGAAGCTGTCAGCAGACAAGCCACCAGGCTGGAAGAACCACTAATCCGACCCAGTATGGCTGTTCTTACATGAAGGGGGAGGCTGTTCTGGACACTCCCTACTGAGGCTGCTGCATTGCTGGGGAGAGGGATGGGCCATCTGCGACCCCTGCTCCGGGGAGGGCTATTTCCCACCCTTGCAGAGTAAATCCTCCCCCCAGTGCCTTGCCACCACCTCAGCACTGGCCCTCGGCCGCCAGGGCCTGACTGCCTCAGCATGTGCAGAGCTAACAGAGGTGCCATTGTGGGAGCACTGGCTGGATGGGTGGAGAGCTCCCAACACACACAGCTGCTCACAGCCCCTGCCAATTTGGATTTCCTGTTGTTTACTGCCTGGCTGTCAGAACAGCTCTCTCTCCTCTCAGCCTGGCTTGGCCCAGCCCCAGTGCAGGGACACAGGGCCCTTTATGGGACAGAGCCCACCCCCTGTGTACAGCACGTGCCTCCTACAGCACAAGCCCATAGACCTGCACCACATGGGCACACCAAACCTAGCACTGCAGAAGGGGCTAAGTCCTCTGCATATAAATCCCACTCGCCTCCCCCATACAATCATACCCCACTCCTTCCCCCCATACCTCATTGCCTCTCATCTCCTCCCCTCTCCTCACTCCCTCCTACAAACCCTCTGCTCCCCCACCACAAGCACCCTATCCCCCACTCTTCACACTCACTCTGCTCCTCCCCATGCGCCCCAATCCCCACTCACATTATCCCCCCTCCTCACATGCACTCTACTCCCCACCACACACTGTGCTCTCCCCCATGCACTCCATTCCTCCCACTCACACCCCATTGCCCCTCACAGGCAACGTGCTCTCCCCTATGCACTAGGCATATGATAGTGTAATCATTAAAAAGGTACACGCAAGGCCCCCCTGTACCAGAGGCAGCGGGGGGAGGGGGGAAAGGCTTGCAGGGAGTCAGGTTCACGGGGAGCCACCTGCCCCCTCCCACTTGCTGCTTCCTCTGTATCAGAGGCAGCAGAGCTGGGGGAAGGGGGTAGGCGGGAGCCAGTACACAGTAGGAGCTGGCTTTTAAGCAGGCTCCCCGCAGGTACAATCTCCTCCTCACACCCCGCACTGCTGTCTCTAGTGCAGAGGCAGCAGAGCTGGGGAGAGGGGTTGGCGGCTCCATGAGAGCCGATGCTCGCAGGGAGCCAACTTAGCTCACATGGAGCTGCCTCTCCCCCTGCTTGTAAATATGTAACCACTTTTTAACATCCCTTCCGTACACCCTGCTCCTCTCACATACACACCTCAACTATCCTATGTATGGGACCCAGAAGATTACCTGGAGGCCTGGTGCAGGGCGGCAGCAAGACTCCATCCTGCCGCCCTCCCCCAACCCACTGTGCTCAGCTTCTCTGAGGCAGCAGGAAGTGGAGAAGCCAAGTGCAGGAGGACGGGAGAGGGCAGCAGGGCAGAGTGGGGTGGAGCAGGCTGCTGGGCTCCTGCCACCGTGGTGTGAGGGACTCCTGCTGCCACCTGGTGTCAGGCCCTCTGGTAATCTCCTGGTTTGCACCCCACGGGGGAAGGGGCAAGGGAATAGAGCAGGGGTGGAAAGGGGCACAGCAGGGGCACAGCAGGAGCAGGGCTTAGAGAAGAGGTGGTTAGGGGTGGGAGTGGAGAAGAGGTGGGGTGGGGGCAGAGCCTGCGGCAGGGGGCATGGTTGTCCCAGGCCCCGCACCTGGGCGGTTGCCTGGGTCCTGCATCCCACCTAGACATAACCCTGTCCCCTGCACATGCCAATGTTCCCCATTCCGGTCCCATACACCTTGTTCCTCGCTCCCTATACACACACCCTGCTCCCCCTATACATCTCCTGATCCCCTTTTCCCCTACGCACACCTTGCTCCTCTTCCTTCTTCCCTGTACACACCTTGCTCCCCACTCTCCTGACACAAAGACTCTAGTTCCCCCTGATATGTTCCCAATGCCTCACTCCCCATGTAGATACCTCCTTATTTCCCTCTCCAGTACACACCACCTGACCCCCTCACACTGTGCATGCTCCTTGCTCCTCCCACACACACACCCTATTGCCCCCTACATCTCCACTTCTTGTTCTCCCCACAACCCTCACTACCCTACCCTCCCACACACATGTACCACTCTGTCCCCATATACACATCCTGCTGCAACTTATATCCTCCCTACTCCTTGCTCCCCCCAGGGTGTTTGCACCCACCTCTCCTCCCCACACATATGTTCATGCTGAGCTAAAGGGCTGATGTGGGTGCCAAAATCCATGTGAAAGGTGGGAGATTTCCCCAGACTCCTAAGGCCCAGTCTCTATCAAAGGGACAGTATGTGGGCCACATTCACATGGATTCCGCAGGGGGGGCTGACCCATGCCAGCCAGGGTTCAATCCCCTGATTTCCTGGACCTGGAGCTGCTGGATTTGGGTAGAGATACAGGTGGGGCAAGTGCTGGGGCTGCACAGTGAGGAGATCATACAGGGCTGGAGCCATTGCATCTTCAAGGAGACATGCCACTGGCCCAGCAGAAGCATAAAGACCAACAGCCAATTGGAGAAAAGAATCAGCACCATACGACTGGAGTACCAGCATGGGAAATAGCACTGAATCTCTCACTCATTGATTGATGGCAATTGGATACAGAGAACTGCACAACTCCAGGATCAAGCTGGGCACCCTGATGTACCCTGAGGCAGCCCTGCCTCCTGATCCCACTGCACCATTGCCCCAAATCTGCCAGCAGCAGAATCTCTCCACCTCCCATACACACCTAGATCTCCAGCATCCCAAACCAGCACTTCATCCCCAAAGCCAATCAGCCTCTCACAGCAGTGCTCCTGAGCCACTTCCACTGCTAATCCAATTCCATCTGTCCAGATTCAAGAGCCACCTCCTCTGCAGCGTTATACCCCTGCCTGCTAGCAACCTGTCTAATCTTCCCTCCCTCACCCACAGCCCTTTGTCAGCTTCCTTTCTGGCTGAACATGGTCATCAATTCACTCCTGCTGTTCTCCAGGCTTGCCTGTGTCCTCTGCCCTGACTCTCCTGGAAGCAAATCTGTAGGGAAACACTTGGAATACAGAGCAGTCTGTGGCAGGGAGGCAGTCACTGGGGAGCACCTCCTCATCTGTGCTAAGCATGCTGAGACACAGGACTGGCCCTTTCCCCCTGTCCCTGTTGCATCACATAAGCCAAGATCCCCAGATGGACCACAGGCCTCCATCACAAACCCACCAGGAACTAGCAACTGCACCTGCTCTGACTGTAGGAAACCACTCAAGGATGGTTCTCAATGACTCTTGTCAGAGACTCTTTGCTGGGTCTCACCCCTTTACCACGTCCTGAGAGTCTTGATGAGGGCTGGCTCAAGCATAAACAATTCCTGCCTCGGAATTTTAAAGAAACTTGAGGCGGGGGCTTCTTGCTACCACTTCGAGCCTCAGAACACTGTGTCCCTCTGGAACTGCAGGTGTTTCAAACCACTGGGGTAGCCTCAGCCACAGACCTACCAAATGAAAAGTGGAGGAAGTGGACTATTGAGCTGGACTGGACCAAACCCACAGGGGGTTGGTTTTGTTACAGTGCCAGTGACACAACTGCAAGCCTAGGTGTCTGGGGTCAGCTCTGGCTATGGACTTTGGGGGACTCTGGTGGCACTGGGTCCATTGCTGTCCGACACATCCTGATCCAGCACAGCCCCATCAGCTACAGCTGCTATGACTATCTGAGTCCCGTCTGTCAGGCTGGCATGGCTATGTGCTCCGCTGGCTCCCCCTTCTCTCCTCCTCCCATTGTGGTAGGGGTCTTCCAAGCTCCATCCTTAGCTTCATCATTCGGGGGCCTCAGCTGCTTTGACTTTTTTCTCTGTTGGTTACTCACAGGTTTGCCTACCATCAACTGCACTCGGCAACCAGGTCCGTTGTGGCCACCGAGGGAGCAGACCTCCTCGCAGAGCCCCTGCTCCACAATCCAGCCTTGTGCGTGCAGGTGGCGGAGTCTCACTCGGTGTGCCGGAGGCTGATCCTGGCAGAAACCACCAAGGTCGGAGACCGCCTGGACTATGATGGGGGGATTGGGTGGATCCCCAAGTGCTCGATCAGCACATGGGGCTCTTCACCCCCCGAACCCTCCTGCGCCTACTCCAGGAGGTGAAGGCTGCTTTGTCGCAGCCCAATCTCGATTTCCTGCAGAAGTCCCTGCGAGAGGGGACACCCTGCCCCTCCCTTCCTGCAAACCCTCCGTCTATTGTTATCGGGCCCCTGTTCCGCGGGCCCCCCTGGCCTTCCCATCCCTGGACCCCCAGCCGGCTGCAAGATCTATGCCCGCCCACCTTCCCATGTTTTAAAAATAGCACCATCAACTGCCGTCCCCTCCCAGCCCTCCTGGATGGGTTTGATCGGGTACTGACACCAACTGAGACTCACCATGGCTTAAATACACCTCCTGAACTTTCCTGTCTTGGATGAGGGTGAAGGTGGGGCTCAAGCAAGTCCATCATCGAGTCTCTGACCCAGCCACTCCCCTGACCCATCCACCTGGGCCACGTCCAAATTAGGGATGTAATAGTGTAGTTGATTAACCAATAAGCAAAAGCTTATAGGTTAATGCTATAGATTACACACATTTCCCCCCCACCCCCACCCCTTGCCAGTAAATTTTTTAGCAGGCTGGCCAGCAGCCTAGCTCAGTCCCAGTCCCTGGACCTACCCCCACTGCAACTCTGCATTTAAAGTGTATTAGGAGCCAGGCAGACAGGCAGCCCAGCTTAGTTCCAGCTCATGCTGGATCCGGGAGCTCAGACCCCTCCCTTCGGGACAGGGGCTGCCCAGAGACTATAGAATAGTTGGCTAACCAATAAGAATTCATGAGGTTAATTGACTATTGAATTAACTGATATTTAACATCCCTAGTCCAAATTCTGCTACTTCTTCCTTCACTGCCTCTCCAGATGACTTGTGCTTTCCACTCCCAACCAGTCTCAATCATCACAACTTGCCACAGGCTGGCACCCTACTCCATCCCATTCATAATCTAGGAGCAGAAGGGGCCACCAGAATGATCAGGACTGTTTTTCGGTAGACGACTCCCACAACCCTCAAGCAGATCTATCACAAAAACATCCCATCTGGATTCACAGCAGGCTCCTTACCCTGCAGCATCACCAATTCCAGGGCTTAGTGAGTCTGGCCCCAAAACCATGAGATCAGCTCCAAACTGTTGGCAATAGCTCAGCCAGCCAGTGCAGCAATGGAATCCTTGCCTTCTGGTTTTCAGGTCAATGGGATCATGGTTCCAGCCTTTCTCCCTTCTCATAAGAGCCAGAAACTCCCTATTTAATAAAAGCTGCCAATCTTCCCAAATCCCAGGAGTCAAAGAGGCTTTGCCACACTCACATGGTGCATCACTCTGGGAAGATTTGGTCATGCTGTTCCTTGGCTCCTAGTTCTGACTATTCTTCCTCATCCCTCCACTCCCCCTCCTCACAGCACCCTATAGCCCTAATCTGTACTCAGGAGGCACTGTCTCCCAGAGCCACGCTGGCACTGACATCCAGACCTTTCCCCCTCCCCCAAAACAGTTCCCAGCCAAACCTACTCCACCACTACCCAGGCCAGTGCAAAGATGTAAGCAGGGAGGGACCCTGTCTCCAGATAGGCCTAGGCTGGGGTAGACAAACAGTATTTTGGTTTGGGTGGGCACCACAACCAAACCCCAGCCGCCTGGGGAAGAGGCTGCTCCATCTGCCCCGTCCTGGGGATTGCAGGGGAGCTGGGTGGGAGCTCTGAGACCGGGGACTGAGTGGAAGAGAGAGGCTGGGTCTGCGGGAGAAAGGAGGTTGGCTCTGCCCCGGGAAGCAGGAGGGACAGAGCGATCTAGTCTTCTTGCCCCTGGCGGCTGTAGGGGCGCTGGGTGGTCCGGTCCTGTCCTTATCCCTCCCAGGCAGTCTCCCCCATTCTTTCCTTCCTTCTTCCACCTTTTTTCGGAGCGAGGCAACGGGTGGGGCTCGTGCACCGCCCCCTAGAGCCCCCAATGGCTGGGTGCCCTGCAAGCCCTGCCCCGGGAGAGCCGATGGGGCGGAGCGTTTTGCTGCCCGAGCATCCTCGGGCCGGGCCCGGGCCCGGGCCGGGCGTTCCCCTTCGCTGACAGCCACATCTTGGGCCGGAGCCGCGTCCTCACCACCAGCGCTCCCGCCCTGTCTGGGAGCCCCCGCTCTCCCGCGGAGCGCCAGGCCCGGCGTCGCCGCGGAGCAGGACAGCCGCCCCGCGCTCTTCCCGCTGCGCAACTCCGGGAAAGTTACATCGGGCGCTGCTCTGAGCGGCGCATCCCTGCCCTGCCAAGCTCGCTCTCGAGCCCCGACTTAGTGAGCCCCATCACCCCCGCCCCGAGGCTCAGCGAGCCCGGCGGTACCTCGCTCCTTCGCATCAGACTTCTTCCTGGGGAGCTTCTCCTTGCCCCTCAGCCTGGAGAAGGTTCTCCGCAGCAGGGGCTCGGCCATGGCGGCTCCCCTCACGCTGCCAGGCGGCCCCCGGTGCCCGCGCATCGCTCGCCGCCATCCGCCCGCCGCTGCCCCGCCATCCCGCGGCTGGGCCGGGCCGGAATCCACAGGAAGCGCATTCCATGAATGCCTTCCCAAACTCGGGCGGGCTCTGCCCCCGCCGCGGCCGCAGCACGAGCTGCTGGGAACTGTAGTTCCTGCCTGGAGCTCGCCACTCGGATTCGCCCCCCGCCGCGGAGAGCCCGCAAGGGTCACGCGTCCAGCTCCCCCGAGCCACGGTTCCAGGGACCGGCGGGTCATGCCCGAGGCAAACTGCGCAAGAGGACTGGCGCCAGGGAGAGGGGGGAGCTCTGGAATATGAGGTGACCCCTGCCGCACAGAGAGTGGGGTGGGAAACTCTGAAATACAGAGGTGGGGGGCTCTGGGATACAAGAAGGGGGTTTCAGTGGGGAACACTGAACGGATGGGGGCTCGAAAATGGGTGAGGTTCAATGGGGAGCACTGAAGGGGGGACTCTGGGTAGCACTGGAGGGGTGAGGGCTTTGGCAGGGTCTTCCTGAGGGAGGACTGGGGCAACTCCCCCTCCCCACTCCCCAGTTTCCCAGGTGCAGAGGCTTTCTGCCTGCTGCAGCCCAAACTACTCAAAACAGCTGCCTATTCCCCCTAGGCACCACACACCCCTTGGGAAGGGAGGGACTTCCCATACTGCCTCTGCCCCCAGTGCAATCATCACAGCTCCCATTGGCTGGAACCTCCCCTCCGGCATATGGAGGAAGCAACTACAGGTTGGACCTCGCTGGTCCTGGACCTGACTGCTCAGGACCTGACTGCTCCCAAAGGAGGGGATTTGCCAGACCACAAATGGTCTCTCCCCTTGTGCCTGTGCTACCACCAAGCTAGGGCTCCAGCCTGCCCTTGCTGCTGCCTCAGCTCCCTGGGACTCTCTTCTGCCCTGCTGCTGCCAGGGCTGGAGTGCCAAGGCTAGAGCTTGGCTGCACAGTCAGGGCAGAGCTCTGTGGCCAGGCGGAGGGACATGGCCAGAGCTCCGCGGCCTAAGCCAGAACTCTCTGGCTGCCACTGGGGTTGGAGCTCCCCAGACAGGGCCAGAGGTCCACAGCCACGGGGCAAGGGAGCTCTTCTGGGGCCAGAATTCCCCACCATGCCGTCCATCCTCACACACACACACACACGTTCTGGGCTCCCGGCTCTCTGGTGTCCCTTACGGTGCTCCTGCCCCGCTTCCAGACCTCCTTCTTCCTGGGCCCTGTGGTCCATGCCAGACCATGGATGTTGCCAGATCAGGGAGTCCCGATTAAGGGAGGTACAACTGATAGCCATTTTGAGCAGCTTGGAACTGCAGTGGGCAGAGAACCTACCTTGAGGACCTGCAAAGCTGCTGGCTAGGAGTTGCCTAGGTAAGCATCTCCCAGACAGCCTTTCTCTAGCACTCCAACTCTTGCTGCATCCCAGGTATCCCTGTCCCAGGTTACCACCCAAATCCTCTGCACTCCCCCTTCCCCAAGTCACAACTCCCTCCCAGACACTGCACCCTCTCCTACACATCTTCCTCAGATCAGAATCTTCTCCTGCACCCACACTCCCTCCCAGAACCTGCAACCCAATTCCCTGCCCGTGGTCACAATCCCCTCCTTCACCCAATCTCTCTCACAGACCCCACACTCTCTTCTGCACACTAATTTCCTACCCCAAGTTCCCTTTTGCACCCAACTTCTGTCCTATCCCACACCCTCTCCATAGAAAAGTGCTGTCCCTGACCACTACCAAAATCTCATCAGAAATTATTGCCCACCTGTGCCATGGAGTCTCATTCTTGCAGAGCACCAGGCCCAGTACCCCATAGGGACCTATTCCCACAGAGCATTCCCAGGCCAGGCCCCAGTGCTCTGTGGTGCCCCATTCCTGCACAGCACTCCATGGCCAGGCCTCAGTGCCCCAAAGAGACCTGTTTCCACAGCACACCACTTAGACAGGCCCCACTTGTGTCTCCTATGGGGACTCCCAGGGTTTGGTTTGGTTTTTTTAAGGAGAATTGAGATTTGTGGCTGTCAAGGCCAAAGGACCCTACAGCCTGATCTCCTGCAGCACCACAAGAGAGAGCTTCACCCAGAGCCATTCCCACTACTCCTGCACTCAGCAGCAGTGCTGCTGTCACCCTGCACAGGGCCAGGCTGAGCTGGTGCAGAGCTGTCAGAGAGAGGCCCCACCTTACAGCAGGGACTCCACGAGACAAAGAATTCACTCCATCCCTGAGCAAATGATTCCAATTGTTAATTTCCTCCCTATTGAGAAGTTGAACTTCATTCCCAATTTGAATTTGTCTCATTTCACCATCCAGCCATTTAATCTACTTATGCTCTATTCAGATCAGATACTTTTTCCTCACATATGTGCTTCAAGACTTTGACCTTAATCTACTCTTGAAGAAACTGAATGGACTGAACTCTGTATTAATCTCACTATACAGCTGGTTTTCCGAGCCTCAGATTATTCGGTGCATTTTCCCAGAGCCCTTTCCCCCCATATCAAGTTTCCTGTTGCCGTGTGGCCTACAGAGCGGGGGGCAGCATTCAGCAATGCATTTCTATGCATCTAACATTCCCAACCCCGTGCATGTGCCAGCCATTAGTAGGCACTAGTCCCAATATATTTTGCCTCTTCACCCTACTTACCTGGTGCCAAAACCTTGCAAAAGCCCACTAATTTTGGAATTACAGGATCCAGGCCTCTGCTTGCCTTCAATAGAGAATAGGAAGAGCATGATGCAGAACCCATCTGACCTGCCCAGGGAGATCAGGATCTCGAAGCCTATTGCTGCTACATGGGCTGTGGTTCTAAAGAGCAGAAGTAATGTCATGTGGAGAAGTTCTCTGTAGCTTGTAGGGCTGGACCTGGTGAACTTCATGACTTCGAATGAGCCTTCCTCAGAGTCTCTGGGTATGTCTAGACTACATGGCTCTGTCGACGGCTTCCCTTGTCGACCACGCCACATCTAGACTGCCACGCTGTGCCGGATCAGCTGATCGTCGGCACAGCGTGGCGGCCATTTTTATTTTAATGAAGCGGGGATTATTTAAGTCCCTGCTTCTTTGACTATGCTGAATAAACTATTTTACATGGCTCCGTCGACGGAGCCATGTAGTCTAGATGTACCCTCTTTGAGCAGCATCCAGAACCACACGCCAGCACGGGGGATTCATGACCCATTGAAAACTACTACCGTACCTGTCACACTACTACAGCTCTGTACATACTAGCTGCACACTCCCTAGCAAAACATATGCCACTTTCTCACAGCTGTGACCTGTGACCTGTGACCACCACCAGTGACCTGCATCAGCCTCTTGTTCCCAAATGAGTTACCTGAAAGTGTAAGGGAGGGAGGACAACTGTATTGGAGACCTGAGCCTAGGGGACCCCCAAAAAACATCAGTAACTGGGGAGCAATGGGGGGTGAAATGGGAAAGTGGAGCCACAGCAAATATGATTAACTGGAGCCAGGACCAGATTAACTATCCTATGAGCCTCTGCAGGGTCTTGAGTGTAGGAGTGGGCTCAGAGCTGAGGCAGTGGATTGGGGTGTGAGAAAAGACGCAGCTCCACCTCTGGGGTAGGGCAAGGGGTGGGACAGATGACTGGGGTGTAGGCTCTGGGTGGGAATTTGGGTGCAGGACTGGACTCTGGGAAGGTACAGGGGGTTGGGGTGCAGATGGAGGTGCAGAGTCTGCGAGGGAATTTGGATGCAGAAGGGAGCTGTGGGCTGGGGTAGGTGGTTAGAATGCAGAACAGGATGTGGAGTGCAGGCTCTGGCCAGGAGGCACTTACTTCGGGTGGCTCATGGTCAGCAGTGCAGCGGGGTATGGCAGGATCTCTGCCTGGCCTGGCGCCATAATACTCTGCTCCCTAAGATGTCTAACATGTCAAGCCCTGAGGCAGAGGTGCTAGGCCACTCTGCACAGTGCAGACTGCCTATGCCCATAGGCACAGCCTAAGCAGTTCACACTGGCTGTGGTTCCCAGCCAATGGGAGCTGTGGAGCCAGTGCTGGGGTCAGTGGCAGTGTGCAGAGATTCCCTGAATGCCCCTTACCCAGGCACCATAGAGGCATGATGTCAAACTGCCACTCATTGCTCCAGCCCCCCACTGGGGGCGCTGAAGGTCTGGGACTGGTATCACAGCACCACAGTCCAGATGAAATCAAGCAGTGAGCTGTATCCAGCACAGTGCAGGGCCCTCTTTGCTTGAAGCTGTGAGTTTCAGCCTCTAAAGCCCCTGTGTGATGTTATTGGATTCTGATAATGAACATGCAAAACATTGTTGCAACCAATTTTGATTCACTGATGCTGTTTATACTATTCATATACATGTATCATTGTATTTGAAGTTATGAGTATTGGCTATGTATGTACTTGTATTTCATATGTATGTTTCTGGGAAACCTCAACACAGCGTTCGCTCACCTATTGTGAAAGGGTTGCTAGTCAAGTGAATAGCAGTACTTGCCTCACAATGTACTTCAAGTGGTGCCAATCCATATCTGAGGAACTTTGCTGTGAACTTTCAGACCAGCATGTAAGTGATGGCTGCTGCCTAAAAAAGACTGAGTCAAAAGCAGGTGACTTGCTCATTCGACAACCTCCATTTGGGAAGGTATAGTCACACAAGAAGAACAGTGCTCCAGATGGGCAATGGTATAAACGGTGGCTGTAGGTAACCAGGACTCGCTTTGTCTTCATTTCTGTTTTAATTCCAGCTCATCACTTCTGATGCATCTTTGCTATGCGTTGACCCCGGAAGGACTGATGAACCATCCTAACAAAGGATGTATTCCAGAGATTTATAAAACAGCAGATTAAAGCATCTCTGCTACAAGCCTGCACCGGGGGGGGGGGGGGGTTCGGCCTCCAAAGGTCAATTTTGGATGTTGCAGCCTGGGGGGAAAAATTTAGGCCTCCGGAGGTCAATTTCGGCCATCCCAGCCCGGGGGGGCATTTTCGGCTTCTGGAGGTTGATTTCAGCCGTCGCAGCACAGTGGGGCATTTTCGTCCTCCGGAGGTTGATTTCGGCCGTCACAGCTCGGGGGGGCATTTTCGGCCTCCTGATGTCATAGAATCATAGAATACTACAACTGGAAGGGACCTCGAGAGATCATCAAGTCCAGTCCCCTGCTCTCATGGCAGGACCAAATACTGTCTAGACCATCCCTGATAGACATTTATCTAACCTACTCTTAAATATCTCCAGAGATGGAGATTCCACAACCTCCCTGGGCAATTTATTGCAGTGTTTGACTACCCTGACAGTTAGGAACTTTTTCCTAATGTCCAACCTAAACCTCCCTTGCTGCAGTTTAAGCCCATTGCTTCTTGTTCTATCCTCAGAGGCCAAGATGAACAAGTTTTCTCCCTCGTCCTTATGACACCCTTTTAGATACCTGAAAACTGCTATCATGTCCCCTCTCAATCTTCTCTTTTCTAAACGAAACAAACCCAATTCTTTCAGCCTTCCTTCAGAGGTCATGTTCTCTAGACCGTTAATCATTCTTGTTGCTCTTCTCTGGACCCTCTCCAATTTCTCCACATCCTTCTTGAAAAGCGATGCCCAGAACTGGATACAATACTCCAACTGAGGCCTAACTAGCGCAGAGTAGAGCGGAAGAATGACTTCTCGTGTCTTGCTCATAACACGTCTGTTAATGCATCCCAGAATCATGTTTGCTTTTTTTGCAACAGCAGCACACTGCTGACTCATATTCAGCTTGTGGTCCACTATAACCGCTAGATCCCTTTCTGCCGTACTCCTTCCTAGACAGTCACTTCCCATTCTGTATGTGTGCAACTGATTGTTCCTTCCTAAGTGGAGCACTTTGCACTTGTCTTTATTAAACTTCATCCTGTTTACCTCAGACCATTTCTCCAATTTTTCCAGATCATTTTGAATTATGACCCTATCCTCCAGATTAGTCGCAACCCCTCCCAGCTTGGTATCATCTGCAAACTTAATAAGTGTACTTTCTATGCCAATATCTAAATCGTTGATGAAGATATTGAAGAGAGCCGGTCCCAAAACAGACCCCTGCGGAACCCCACTTCTTATACCTTTCCAGCAGGAGTGCCTCGTACCTCCGGAGGTTGTGACGTAGAGTGGGTACCTTGCTGGTTGCTATGGTGGGCGGTGGGCTGTGAGTGACCCCCGCTGGCGGCTGTTTGTACAAAGCATGGCCCAGCAGGACAGGGGATGAATCATTATGAAAGGGTCTCTCAACTTGTCCGACCAGTGACTTCCCAGGGAGAGAAACAAAGGAAGGGGGTGAGGCCAGGCCTGGCAAGGGGGGCAGGGCTGGAAGAGAGGGGCAGTTTCTGTATGGAATCATGGAGGAAGCAGCCTGAGCAAAGGGGGGCTGGGATTTAGGGGCCCAGTCTCCCCCATCCCAAGAGGAGCTGAGGCATCCTAGGCCTGGCCCTGTAACCAGATTACATCTGTGCCGTGCTGTATCCTGGAGAAGCAATAAACTCCCTCTATTCTACTGGCTGGTGGAGTCTGTTCGTGCCACTACAGGGGTGCAGGCGTCGGGGGACCCCGACACGCCGCCACACTGGTGTCAGAAGTGGGATGCACTGCACCCTGTGGATGGAGCTTCCAGCAGCAAGTGACAAGGCGCAATAGAAGCAAGAGCCGTGAAGCCAGCCAGGCGTGCTGGAGACAGAACGAAGTGGTTCCTGGGAATCGTGGGGCGCTGCAGCACTAGACTGGTGAGGCTGCACCGAGGGGACCAGCGGGGAGATGGCCTACGCCCGACTCTTGAAGGCAGAGCTGGTGAAGCTGTGCAGAGAGAGGGGCTTACCTGTGCGGAATGCAACCAAGGCCCAGCTGGAGGAGAATGACCAGTCACAGGGCCAGAATCTTGTCCCCGTGGGGAGCAACCAGACCCCCCCTGGGAGCGTGTCAGGCTCTGAGAGGGGGCGGAGCACTGGAGCCCGCCGGAGAGACCGGACTGCCTCCCAGGGAAGCCCTGCAAGCCATAGTCCGTCTAGGGCAGGGCAGAGCGGAGAAGCGGTACAGCCCCGGCTGCACCGAGTGCGGATGGGCCCCAAGGGCCCAGGGCAGCCAGATGCTTGGAGAAGCTCGTGGTGGCCCAATTGAAGGATGTGGGTGACATAGACAGGTTCCTCAGCTCCTTTGAGAGGGCCTGTGGACTGCAACAGGTCCCCCCAGCTGACTGGCTGCAGGAGCTCATCCCTGCACTGAACCAGGAGGCTGCCGGGGTGCTGAATCAGCTAGAGGACCTACAGCCAGGGGATTACAACCAAGTCAAGGAGGCCCTGCTGCACAAGTTTGGGCTGACCCCCGAGACATACAGGAAGAAGTTCCGGGGGGTGCAGAAGGAGCCACGGGAGACCTATGTGGATATGGCCTCCCGCCTGGCGCAATACTGCCGCAAGTGGGTGTCTGGAGTCGGAGCCCAGACTGCAGAGGAACTGCTCAAGCTGATCATGATGGAGCAGTTCTACGAAGCCTGCATACCCAGCCTGAGGCTGTGGCTCAAAGACCGAAGTCCGGAGAACCCCCAGGAAGCTGGGAGGCTGGCAGACAAGTTCACAGAGAGCCGGTCCGGGTGTGAACGGGAGTCCCGGAGAGAAAGGGAATTGCGCAGAGACCGGTTCTCGGCTGAGCGACGGAGAGAGGCACCTCCGAGGCGAGCATCAGGGACCAGGACCACTCATCGGTGCCCCAGAAAACCAGCCAGGGCCCAGGCAGAGCCAACCCAAAAGGGCCCACAGAACCTAACCTGCCATCGCTGTGGGCAACAAGGCCACAAGAGGGCTCAGTGCACCAGGCACAAGAACAAGTCCCATGACCTGGGACTTTCCAGGGTTAACTGGCTGGGGCTGGAGGAAGGGCAGGCTGCCGCAGAGGCAAGGGCTGGCAGGCAAACCTCAGCTCAGAGTGGGGGGAAGGATGCTCAGTGCACCTCCCATGGGAGATCTAACCCTCGGGAGGTGGATTTCTCCGTGTACCGGGTGGGGGCAGGGCGGCCCCTGCGGAGCGAGTGCCTCGTACCCCTGGAGGTGGATGGTAGGAAGGTGACGGGTTTCTGGGACACGGGGGCGGAGGTGACACAGGCCTGACCCAACATAGTGGCCCCAGACCGTATGCTACCCAACACTCAGCTGACCCTGAGGGGCATAGACGGGACCCCATTTAAGGTATCCGTAGCCAGGGTGCATCTGAAATGGGAGTCCAAGGAGGGCCCCAAGGAAGCGGGGGTGCACCCGCACTTGCCCACAGAGGTGCTGATGGGGGGTGACCTAGAGGAGTTGCCAGATGGACCCCACAGAACCCTGGTCACCACCCGTAGCCAGAGCCAGCGAGGGGCTGGCACCCCCGAACTCGAGGAGGTTCCCCAACAGGGGGCCCAGGGCCCCATCCCAGCAGACATGGAGTTGGACCGAGGCAGTGGGGGGGAACATGCCCCTGTCCCAACACCAGCCGCTGAATTCCAGGCGGAGGTGCGGGCGGATCCCTCCTTGCAGGCCCTGAGGGACCGGGCCGACCTGGACACAGCTCAACCCCTGGGGGGAGATTGCCAGGAGAAGTACCGGTGGGAGAGGGGATTTCTGTACCGGGAATGGCTTCCCCCCGGGAAGGTAGGGGAGTGGGGGCTCCAGCGCCAGCTGGTGGTCCCCCAAAGGTATCCCCGTAAGCTGCTATACCTGGCCCATGACATCCCGTTCTCGGGACACCAGGGGATCCGGTGCACGCGGCTGAGGCTGCTCCAAAACTTCTACTGGCCGGGGATATTTGCGGCCGTGCAGCGGTGCTGCCGGTCCTGCGACTCCTGCCAGCGGGTGGGGAAGGCCCAAGATAGGAAGAAAGCTGCGTTGAGACCCCTGCCCATCATAGAGGAGCCTTTCCAGAAGGTGGCGATGGATATTGTGGGGCCCTTCAACAGGGCGACCCGGACAGGGAAGAAATACATCCTGGTGGTGGTGGACTTTGCCACCTGCTACCCCGAGGCCGTGGCCCTACCCTCTATTGAGGCAGACACGGTGGCAGACGCACTGCTGACCATTTTCAGCAGGGTGGGGTTCCCCCAGGAGGTTCTCACGGACCAGGGATCCAACTTCATGTCGGCCCTGCTCCAGTGCTTGTGGGAGAAGTGTGGGGTCCAGCACACCTGGGCCTCGGCGTATCACCCCCAGACCAACGGGTTGGTGGAGAGGTTCAATGGGACTCTGAAGCAGATGCTAAGGACCTTTATGCACAAACACCCGCAGGACTGGGACAGGTACTTACTCCACCTGCTGTTTGCATACAGGGAGGTGCCCCAGGAGTCCACGGGGTTCTCACCGTTCGAGCTGTTATATGGGAGGCGAGTGAGGGGCCCCCTGGACTTACTGAGAGACGCGTGGGAGGAGAAGGTCTCCCCGGAGGGGGAGCCGGTCGTGGAATACGTCCTGACGTTCCGGGAACGACTTGCCGAGCTCATGGGCCTGGCCAGAGAGAACCTGAGCAGGACCCAGAGGAAGCAGAAGGTCTGGTACGACCGCAATGCACGGGCCTGCGCCTACGCTACCGGGGACCAGGTGATGGTCCTAGTTCCCGTGCGGAAGAATAAGCTGCAAGCCGCCTGGGACAGCCCCTTCAAGGTTGTTAAGCAGCTGAACGAGGTGAACTATGTGGTGGAGCTAACAGGCCGGATGCGCGACCAGCGGGTGTGTCATGTTAACATGATGAAGCCGTACTGGAGGGAGAACTTGGTGGTGGCCGTGTGTAAGCCCTGGAAGGAGCAGGGGGAGGATCCCCTGGTCGGCCTGTTCCCTGGGACCAGAAAGGACTCTTCGCTGGAGACAATTTCCCTCTAGGACCAGCTCACGCCGGCCCAGCAGGCCGAGATCCGAGAGGTGCTGCGCTCCCGCCAGCAGCTGTTCTCCGACAAGCCTGGGCTCACCAACCTGGCTGTCCACTGGGTGGAGACGGGCACTCACCCCCCGGTGTGCTGCTCCCCGTTCAGGGTCACGGGGAAAACAGCCCAGGACCTGGAGAGAGAGGTCCAGGACATGTTGGCCCTGGGGGTGATCCAGCCGTCCTCCAGCCCCTGGGCCTCTCCCGTGGTGCTGGTTCCCAAGAAGGATGGGTCAATCCGGTTCTGCGTGGACTACCGGAAGCTCAACGCCATCACGGTGTCCAGCGCCTACCCGATGCCAAGGCCCGACGAGCTCCTGGACAAGCTGGGGGGAGCTCGCTACCTCACCGCCCTGGACCTCACCAAGGGCTACTGGCAGGTGCCACTAGACCAGGAGGACAGACTGAAATCGGCTTTCATCACCCCGCTGGGGCTCTGAGTTCCCGGTCCTGCCCTTCGGCCTCAAAGGGGCGCCGGCCACCTTCCAGCGTCTGGTGGACCAGCTGCTGCGGGGAATGGAGAACTGTGCCCTAGCGTACATAGATGATATCTGTATCTTCAGCCAGTCCTGGGAGGACCACGTGGCCCAAGTCAGCCAGGTACTGGATCGGCTGAGGGAGGCTGGGCTGACCGTAAAGGCTGGGAAGTGCAAGGTTGGAATGGCCGAAGTGTCCTACCTGGGCCATAAGGTGGGGAGCAGCTGCTTGAAGCCAGAGCCGGCCAAAGTGGAGGCCATCAGAGACTGGCCTGTACCCCAGACCAAGAAGCAGGTCCAGGCTTTCATTGGGATGGCAGGATACTACTGGAGGTTTGTGCCCAACTTCAGCTCCATCGCTGCCCCGATCACAGAGCTGTGCAGGAAGGGGAGGCCAGACAGGGTGGTCTGGACGGAGCAGTGCCAGAGGGCTCTCTGTGCACTGAAGGAAGCCCTGGTCAAGGCCCCAGTGTTGGTAAACCCGGACTTTGACAAGCCCTTTATTGTGTTTACCGACGCCTCGGACACCGGGCTGGGGGCAGTGCTGATGCAGGTGGACAAGAAGGGGGAACACCATCCCATCATGTACCTGAGCAGGAAACTGCTGCCCCGGGAGCGGAGCTATGTGACGTAGAGAGGGAATGCCTAGCGATGGTGTGGGCCCTGCAAAAGCTGCAGCCGTACCTGTTTGGCCGGCGTTTCCCGGTGTACACCAACCACTGCCCCCCGCAGGATGGTGCGTTTTCGGCCGCCTGAGGTCGATTTCGGCCGTCGCAGCCCAGGGGGGCATTTTCACCTCCGGAGGTCGGTTTTGGCCGTTGTACCATGGCAGGATGTTTTCGGATTCCAGAGGTCGATTTCGGCCATTGCACCGCGGGAGTCCATTTTCGGCCTCCGGAGATTAATAGTGGCCCTCGCAGGCTGGGGGGGGCATTTTCCTTTTCCGCCTCCGGAGGTCGATTTCAGCCATTATAGATGGGGGGGCGGTTTCGGCCTGCGGAGGTCAATTTCGGCTGTTGCACCCTGGAGGGGCGTTTTTGGCCTCCAGATGTCGATTTCATTCGTCGCAACGTGGGGGGGGGGGCGTTTCCAGCCTCTGGACATCGATTTCGGCCATTGCACCCCGGCAGGGTGTTTTTGGCTTCCGGAGGTCGATCTCAGCTGTTGCAGCCCAGTGGGGCCGTTTACTGCCTCCGGAGGTTGAATTCGGCCGTCGCAGTCCGGAGGGCTGTTTTTGGCCTCCTGAGGTCGATTTCAGCCGTCGCAGCTCTGGGGGCCGTTTTCTGCCTCCAGAGGTCGAATTTGGCCATGGCTGCCCGGAGGGGAGTTTTTGGCCTCCGGAGGTCGATTTCAGCCATCGCAGTGCTGGGGGGTTTTTTGGTGGTCGCAGCCCATCGATTTTGGCCGTCGCAGCCCGGGGAGGTGTTTTCGGCCTCCCGAGGTCTATTTCGGGCATTGCAGCCTGGGGGGGCTTTTTCGGCCTCCGGAGGTCAAAATCGGCTGTCGCAGCCCGGAGGGCTGTCTTTGGCCTCCTGTTGTCGATTTCGGCCGTCGCAGCACTGGGGGGCTTCTTCGGCCTCCGGACGTCGATTTCAGCCATCGCATCCTGGACGGGGCGTTTTCGGCCTCCGGAGGTCGATTTCGGCCGCTGCACCCTGGAAGGGCATTTTTGGCCTCCTGATATCAATTTCAGCCGTCGCAACGTAGGGGAGCGTTTTTGGCCTCTGGAGGTAGATTTCGGCTGTCGAAGCCTGGGGGGCCGTTCTCTGCCTTCTGAGGTCGATTTCTGCCGTCGCATCCCGGGAGGGGGTTTTCGGCCTCCGGAAGTCGATTTCGGCTGTTGCACACATCAGGGTATTTTCGGTTTCGGGAGGTCGATTTTGGCCGACGCAGGCCGGGGGGCGTTTTCGGCCTCGGCTGTCTATTTTGGCCATGGCCCCCCCGGGAGGGCGTTTTTGGCCTCCAAAGGTCTATTTCGGCTGTCACAGCCTGGGGGGCTTTTTCAGCCTCCGGAAGTCGATTTCGGCCTTTGAAACGCGGGGGGCCTTTTTCCACCTCCTGAGATCGATTTCGGCCATCGCGGCCCAGAGGTGGTTTTTTGGCCTCCGGAGGTCGATTTCGGTTGTTGAATCCCGGCAGGGTGTTTTCGGCATCTGGAGGTCGATCTCGGCCATCGGAGCGCGGGGGGGGGGGGCGTTTTCGGCCTCTGGACTTCGATTTTGGCCGTTGAAGCCAGGGGAAGCGTTATCGGCCTCCTGAAGTTGAATTCGGTAGTCGCCGTCGAGTTCAGCCGTTGCACATGTCAGGGAGTTTTCGGCTTCCAGAGGTCAATTTCGGCTGTCGCACCCCGGGGGCGTTTTCAGTCTTGGCTGGCAATTTTTGCCGCTGCACCCCGGGAGGGTGTTTTTGGTCTCTGGAGGTCCATTTCGGCCGTCGCACTGTGGGGGGCCGTTTTCTGCCTCCGGAGGTCGAATTCGGCCATTGCTGCCTGGAGGGGAGTTTTTGGCCTCCTGAGATCTATTTCGGCCATCGCAGCCGGGACTGGGCATTTCGGCCTACTGAGGTCGATTTCCGCGCGGGGGGGGGCGTTTTCAGTGTCCGGAGGTCGATTTCAGCCATGGCAGTGCTGCGGGGCTTTTTCCACCTCCAGAGGTTGATTTTGGCCGCCCCACACTGGGAGGGTGTTTTCAGCTTAAGGAGGTCGATTTCGGCTGTCGCACCCCAGACACACATTTTCGGCCTCCCGCAGTGGAGGGGCACTCAGCATATCTGCTTTGGCTTTTATTACCCAATGTACACCATTACCGCACTTTCCCCTGTATGGGACTTGCTTGCGAGCCAGCTTTTCAATCAACTGCTTCCTCAGAGTGCAGGAAACACATGTACCATTATCGAGCGACCGCCGCAACTCTCCTCATGCTGGAGAGCGGCTCGAGACATGCTCACTGCAGAAAGCCTACGCGTTCACAACCTTTCAGGACAACAGTGTCACATACTCAATATGTTTAATCATCTCCCCTCCTGGAGGACTTTCTTGGAGATAGTTCTCAACTCATGCTAGGGTTTTCCGAGATATGTGCGGCGTTGCCAAAAAATACCGCACTAACTCCCAGTCCACTCATCGTTTCCCTCGGGAGACACTTCTTAAAGCAAATGCGTACATAGTTTCAGAAATGCACAACTCGAAACAAGACCCCAATTATACATCCCCAAAGGCTGTATATAGTCCCCCCCATATGAATTGTCCTAGTGAGCTAGATTTACACTCAGTTTCTTCTGCCCAATGCATGGCTATCTTGTCAGATGACCTTGTGAACTCCGAAAATCTCTCCATGTAGGGTGAGCCTCTCTGACGCCTAGGAAGCCGGATAGGTCAGAACATCCCGGATAAAATATTCACGCAGTCGAAACGCTCATACCGTCGCAAAATAGAATTTTCACACAAGCGATACATGACATCACTTCCTCTCCTGAAGAAAGTTTATTTGCGGGCACGTTTTTCAACTCAGTCTTGGCCGTTTTAACCTATGTGTTTTAGATAGCTTTGCCTGAAAGTCCCTACATGACGTTTCCTTTCCTTGGGAGACACTTTTTTTCTCTCCCCACACACACACACGCACACGCACACGCACACGCACACGCACACACACACACACACACAGAGTCTGCTATATGGGAGGAATACTCACACGACCTAGAGATGGCTGAAAGTCTCGTCACTTAAGAACTTAAAGTGTAGAAAGCGTGATCCTTCGTTCAGTACAGCTCAGAACAAAAATACTCACAATCGCTATACATTTCATCCTGGAGTCTCTTACTGGAAATATAATTGGAGACCGTTTCAACGCACTCGAGGAGTAACGTTGAATATGTGCTTTGGCTTGTATAACCCAATGGACATCACTACCACACTTTCCCCTCTATGGGATTTGCGTGCGAGCCAGTTTTTCAATTCAATGCTTCCTCAGCGTGCAGGAGACACCTGTCCCATTAGCGAGAGACCGCCGCAACTCTCCTCATGATGGAGAACGGCTCGAGACATGCTCACCTGCAGAAAGCCTACGCGTTCACAACCTTTCAGGACAACAGTGTCACATATTCAATATGTTTAATCAAATCCCCTCCTGGAGGACTTCCTTGGAGATAGTTCTCAACTCATGCCAGTGGTTTTTGAGATATGTGATTTTTGGTGTTGCCTAAATCTACCGCCCTAGCTCCCCAGTCCACTCATCGTTTCCCTCGGGAGTCACTTCTTAAAGCGAATCCGTACATAGTTTCAGCAATGCAGAGCTCGAAACAAGACCCCCAATTATACACCCCGAAGGCTGTATATAGTTCGCCCCATATGCATTGTCCTAGGGAGATAAGCTTACACTCCGTTTCTTCTGCCCAATGCATGGCTAGCCTGGCAAATGATCTTGTGAACTCTGTGACGTAGGGTTGGTACCTTGCTGGTTGCTGGGCTTGGGCTGTGGGTGACCCCGCCACTGGTTACAGTCTGTACCACGGCCCAGCAGAGGAGCTGATGGGACAGGGAGGTAACCTGGTCGACCAGTTATCTCCCAGGGAGAGGAAAAATGGAAGGTGGAATGACGCCCCTGGCTGGGGGCAGGGCTGGAACGGACTGTCTTTTAGTTTCTGTCTGGGAAGCAAATACGTGATTCGTTGGGAGAGTCCTCCGTGGAGGAATAATTGAAGCTTTCATTGTCTGCGACACGAAATTTGTCGAAGAGCTCCATTCTTGGTAATTTGGGCACTTTCCAGCAAGAACCCTGCTGTCTCCAGGAATGGGCATTAAAACCGTGTAACTCGCTGCATATACTTACGTCAACATTCGGGTGGGAAAGTCATACAAGGAGAAAAATCTAATCTTTCATTGTCTCCTGAAGAAAGTTTGCAGCTGGTTCACACATTTCTGAGGCAATAGAAGAAATTTAGTGAGAAACATCCTCGGACTCATTCCACATGCAGAGGAATGGTGACTAAATTGTATGCAGCTAGTAAGCGTATTTTCATGCCTTTTCAGACGAATAACATGGATTTTCCTGAAACAGGGAATTCGCTGATCTTCTGTCAGATTTCACACATTTCTGAGGCAATAGAAGAAATTCAGTGAGAAAGCGACAGGGAATCATTCCTCATGTAGAGGAATGTTGACTGTAGCTAGTGAAAGTGTTTTCATGCCTTTTCATACGAATAACATGGATTTTCCTGAAAATTGTGTGCCCATGAGGGAGTTTGTTGATCTTCTGTCACATTTCTTGGAAGAGATAATGAAAGATTTGATTTTTTTTTTCCCCTTCCATGACTGTTCCACCTGAATCACGTAGACAAGTTTCTTTCGTTCTTTTGAAAGAGTGGCAGCTTTTTCACACGTATCTGAGCGAAAACAAGGAACTGAGTGAACAAGCATCTCGTAAAGAAACTTCATGTAGGGGAATGGTGACACACGTATATGTAGCGAGTCACACGGTATTAATGCCCATTCCTGCAGACAGCCGGGTTCTTGCTGGAAAGTGCCCAAATTACCAAGAATGGAGCTCTTCGACAACTTTCGTGTGGCAGACAATGAAAGATTCAATTTTTTTCCTCCACGGAGGACTCTCCTAACGAATCACGTACTTGAACAGAGTTCCTGCCCTGTCTGGAACGCGTGGCAGCTTTTTCACGTATCTGAGCGAAAACAAGGCACTGAGTGAAAAAGCGTCTCGTAAGGACCCCCTCATGTAGGGGAATGTTGACTTAAGTGCATGTAGCGAGTTACACGTTTTAATGCCGAGTTCTGGAGAGAGCACGTATTTTGAAGAACGCGTGCCCATCTTATCGAGAATGCAGTACTTCGGACAACTCTTACGTCCCAGAGAGTGAAAGATTCAATTTTTTCCTCCACGGAGGACTCGCCCAAAGAATCGCGTACCTGAACAAAGTTCTTGCCTTTTCCGAACGCGGTGGCAGATTTTTCACACATTTCTGTGGCAATAGAAGAAATTCAGTGAGAAAGCGCCTGAGACTCATTGCTCATGTAGAGGAATGTTGGCCTTAAGTGTATGTCGCTAGTCAGAGTGAGTTCATGCTTTTTCCGCCGAATAAGATGGATTGTCGAGAAAACAGTCTGCAAATGAGAGATTTTACTGATCTTCTGATAGTTCTCTTGGCCGACACAATGAAAGAGTTGATTATGTCCCTTCTCTGACTGTCGCACCCAATCACGTTGTTGGACAAGTGTCCTTCGTTCCTTTGAGCGCGTGGCAGCTTTTTCACACATCTGAGGGAAAACAAGGAACTGAGTGAAAAAGGGTGTCGTAAGGGATCTTCATATAGGGGAATGTTGCCTTAAGTGATTTCATGATTTTTCAGCCGTATAACATGGCTTTTTCGTGAACACAGTCTGCATATGAGAGATTTTGCTGATCTTCTGATAGTTCTCTTGGCCGACACAATGAAAGAGTTGATTATTTCCCTTTTCTGACTGGCGCACCCAATCCCGCAGTTGGACAAGTGTCTTTCGTTCCGTTGAGCGCGTGGCAGCTTTTTCACACATATCTGAGCGACAACAAGGAACTGAGTGTAAAAGCGTCTCGTAAGGAACCCTCACGTAGGGGATGTTGAATGAAGTGTATGCAGCGAGGTTCAGGGTTTTAATGCCCATTCCTCGCGACAGCAGGGTTTTTGCTGTAAACGTGCCCAAGTTACCGAGCATATAGCCCTTCGGACAACTGGTATGTCACAGACAGTGAAAGATTCACTTTTTCCTCCACGGAGGACTCGCCCAACGAATCACGTACTTGAACAGAGTTCTTGCCTTCTCTGGAACCGGTGGCAGCTTTTTTCCCACTTCTCTGAGGCAATAGAAGAAATTCAGTAAGAAAGCGAATGGGAAGCGAATGGGACACACACACACACACACACACACACACACACACACACACACACACACACACACACACACACACACACACACACACACACACACACACACACACACACACACACACACACACACACACACACACACACACACACACACACACACACACACACACACACACACACACACACACACACACACACACACACACACACACAGTCTGCTATACGGGAGGAATAGTCACATGACGTAAAGCCGGCTGACCGTCTCGTTACTTAAGAGCTTAAAGTGTCGAAATCGTGATCCTTCGTTCAGAACAGCAATACTCACTATCTTGAGTATTTCATCCTGGAGAATCTTACGCTCGAGGGGTACGCTGCAGATGTGCTTTGGGTTGTTTAGCCCAATGGCCATCACTACCGCACGTCTGGGATTTGCTTGCGAGCCAGTTTTTCAATCCAATGCTTCCTCAGCGTGCAGGAGACACCTGTCCCATTAGCGAGAGACCGCCGCAACTCTCCTCATGATGGAGAGCAGCTCGAGACATGCTCACTGCAGAAAGCCTACGCGTTCACAACCTTTCAGGACAACAGTGTCACATACTCAATATGTTTAATCATCTCCCCTCCTGGAGGACTTTCTTGGAGATAGTTCTCAACTCATGCTAGGGTTTTCCGAGATATGTGCGGCGTTGCCAAAAAATACCGCACTAACTCCCAGTCCACTCATCGTTTCCCTCGGGAGACACTTCTTAAAGCGAATCCGTACATAGTTTCAGCAATGCAGAGCTCGAAACAAGACCCCCAATTATACACCCCGAAGGCTGTATATAGTTCGCCCCATATGCATTGTCCTAGGGAGATAAGCTTACACTCCGTTTCTTCTGCCCAATGCATGGCTAGCCTGGCAAATGATCTTGTGAACTCTGTGACGTAGGGTTGGTACCTTGCTGGTTGCTGGGCTTGGGCTGTGGGTGACCCCGCCACTGGTTACAGTCTGTACCACGGCCCAGCAGAGGAGCTGATGGGACAGGGAGGTAACCTGGTCGGTGGAATGACGCCCCTGGCTGGGGGCAGGGCTGGAACGGACTTTTAGTTTCTGTCTGGGAAGCAAATACGTGATTCGTTGGGAGAGTCCTCCGTGGAGGAATAATTGAAGCTTTCATTGTCTGCGACACGAAATTTGTCGAAGAGCTCCATTCTTGGTAATTTGGGCACTTTCCAGCAAGAACCCTGCTGTCTCCAGGAATGGGCATTAAAACCGTGTAACTCGCTGCATATACTTACGTCAACATTCGGGTGGGAAAGTCATACAAGGAGAAAAATCTAATCTTTCATTGTCTCCTGAAGAAAGTTTGCAGCTGGTTCACACATTTCTGAGGCAATAGAAGAAATTTAGTGAGAAACATCCTCGGACTCATTCCACATGCAGAGGAATGGTGACTAAATTGTATGCAGCTAGTAAGCGTATTTTCATGCCTTTTCAGACGAATAACATGGATTTTCCTGAAACAGGGAATTCGCTGATCTTCTGTCAGATTTCACACATTTCTGAGGCAATAGAAGAAATTCAGTGAGAAAGCGACAGGGAATCATTCCTCATGTAGAGGAATGTTGACTGTAGCTAGTGAAAGTGTTTTCATGCCTTTTCATACGAATAACATGGATTTTCCTGAAAATTGTGTGCCCATGAGGGAGTTTGTTGATCTTCTGTCACATTTCTTGGAAGAGATAATGAAAGATTTGATTTTTTTTTTCCCCTTCCATGACTGTTCCACCTGAATCACGTAGACAAGTTTCTTTCGTTCTTTTGAAAGAGTGGCAGCTTTTTCACACGTATCTGAGCGAAAACAAGGAACTGAGTGAACAAGCATCTCGTAAGGAAACTTCATGTAGGGGAATGGTGACACACGTATATGTAGCGAGTCACACGGTATTAATGCCCATTCCTGCAGACAGCCGGGTTCTTGCTGGAAAGTGCCCAAATTACCAAGAATGGAGCTCTTCGACAACTTTCGTGTGGCAGACAATGAAAGATTCAATTTTTTTCCTCCACGGAGGACTCTCCTAACGAATCACGTACTTGAACAGAGTTCCTGCCCTGTCTGGAACGCGTGGCAGCTTTTTCACGTATCTGAGCGAAAACAAGGCACTGAGTGAAAAAGCGTCTCGTAAGGACCCCCTCATGTAGGGGAATGTTGACTTAAGTGCATGTAGCGAGTTACACGTTTTAATGCCGAGTTCTGGAGAGAGCACGTATTTTGAAGAACGCGTGCCCATCTTATCGAGAATGCAGTACTTCGGACAACTCTTACGTCCCAGAGAGTGAAAGATTCAATTTTTTCCTCCACGGAGGACTCGCCCAAAGAATCGCGTACCTGAACAAAGTTCTTGCCTTTTCCGAACGCGGTGGCAGATTTTTCACACATTTCTGTGGCAATAGAAGAAATTCAGTGAGAAAGCGCCTGAGACTCATTGCTCATGTAGAGGAATGTTGGCCTTAAGTGTATGTCGCTAGTCAGAGTGAGTTCATGCTTTTTCCGCCGAATAAGATGGATTGTCGAGAAAACAGTCTGCAAATGAGAGATTTTACTGATCTTCTGATAGTTCTCTTGGCCGACACAATGAAAGAGTTGATTATGTCCCTTCTCTGACTGTCGCACCCAATCACGTTGTTGGACAAGTGTCCTTCGTTCCTTTGAGCGCGTGGCAGCTTTTTCACACATCTGAGGAAAACAAGGAACTGAGTGAAAAAGGGTGTCGTAAGGGATCTTCATATAGGGGAATGTTGCCTTAAGTGATTTCATGATTTTTCAGCCGTATAACATGGCTTTTTCGTGAACACAGTCTGCATATGAGAGATTTTGCTGATCTTCTGATAGTTCTCTTGGCCGACACAATGAAAGAGTTGATTATTTCCCTTTTCTGACTGGCGCACCCAATCCCGCAGTTGGACAAGTGTCTTTCGTTCCGTTGAGCGCGTGGCAGCTTTTTCACACATATCTGAGCGACAACAAGGAACTGAGTGTAAAAGCGTCTCGTAAGGAACCCTCACGTAGGGGATGTTGAATGAAGTGTATGCAGCGAGGTTCAGGGTTTTAATGCCCATTCCTCGCGACAGCAGGGTTTTTGCTGTAAACGTGCCCAAGTTACCGAGCATATAGCCCTTCGGACAACTGGTATGTCACAGACAGTGAAAGATTCACTTTTTCCTCCACGGAGGACTCGCCCAACGAATCACGTACTTGAACAGAGTTCTTGCCTTCTCTGGAACCGGTGGCAGCTTTTTTCCCACTTCTCTGAGGCAATAGAAGAAATTCAGTAAGAAAGCGAATGGGAAGCGAATGGGACACACACACACACACACACACACACACACACACACACACACACACACACACACACACACACACACACACACACACACACACACACACACACACACACACACACACGCACACACACACACACACACACACAGAGTCTGCTATATGGGAGGAATACTCACACGACTTAGAGATGGCTGAAAGTCTCGTCACTTAAGAACTTAAAGTGTAGAAAGCGTGATCCTTCGTTCAGTACAGCTCAGAACAAAATACTCACAATCGCTATACGTTCATCCTGGAGTCTCTTACTGGAAATATAATTGGAGACCGTTTCAACGCACTCGAGGAGTAACGTTGAATATGTGCTTTGGCTTGTATAACCCAATGGACATCACTACCACACTTTCCCCTCTATGGGATTTGCGTGCGAGCCAGTTTTTCAATCCAATGCTTCCTCAGCGTGCAGGAGACACCTGTCCCATTAGCGAGAGACCGCCGCAACTCTCCTCATGATGGAGAACGGCTCGAGACATGCTCACCTGCAGAAAGCCTACGCGTTCACAACCTTTCAGGACAACAGTGTCACATATTCAATATGTTTAATCAAATCCCCTCCTGGAGGACTTCCTTGGAGATAGTTCTCAACTCATGCCAGTGGTTTTTGAGATATGTGATTTTTGGTGTTGCCTAAATCTACCGCCCTAGCTCCCCAGTCCACTCATCGTTTCCCTCGGGAGTCACTTCTTAAAGCGAATCCGTACATAGTTTCAGCAATGCAGAGCTCGAAACAAGACCCCCAATTATACACCCCGAAGGCTGTATATAGTTCGCCCCATATGCATTGTCCTAGGGAGATAAGCTTACACTCCGTTTCTTCTGCCCAATGCATGGCTAGCCTGGCAAATGATCTTGTGAACTCTGTGACGTAGGGTTGGTACCTTGCTGGTTGCTGGGCTTGGGCTGTGGGTGACCCCGCCACTGGTTACAGTCTGTACCACGGCCCAGCAGAGGAGTTATCTCCCAGGGAGAGGAAAAATGGAAGGTGGAATGACGCCCCTGGCTGGGGGCAGGGCTGGAACGGACTGTCTTTTAGTTTCTGTCTGGGAAGCAAATACGTGATTCGTTGGGAGAGTCCTCCGTGGAGGAATAATTGAAGCTTTCATTGTCTGCGACACGAAATTTGTCGAAGAGCTCCATTCTTGGTAATTTGGGCACTTTCCAGCAAGAACCCTGCTGTCTCCAGGAATGGGCATTTAAAACTGTGTAAATTTTCTTCAATTAAATCCTTTTTGGGAGTGCTTGAATCACCGGTCCCATTATCGAACGAACTCCGCATCTCTCCTCATGATGGATAGCAGCTCGAGACATGCTCACCTGCAGAAAGCCTACCTGTTCACACCATTTCAGGACGACAGTGTCACCTAATCAGTGTCACATAAGCTACATAATGGAGGACTTGTTTGGAGGTAGTTCTCAACTGATTTCAGGGTTTTCTGAGATATGTGGTTTTTTTGGCGTTGCCTGACTCTTCCCCACTAACTCGCCAGTCCACTACTCATTTCCCTTGGGAGACACTTCTTAAAGTGAATGTTTACATAGTCTCAGAAATGCATAGCTCGAAAGACGACCCCCCCCCCCAACTATTCACCCCCTAATGCTGTATATGCCCCCCCATATCAATTGTTCTAGGGAGATAGGTTTACACTCAGTTTCTTCTGCAGAACACATGGATGGCTCTCGTGTCAAATGATTTAGTGAACTCCGCAAATCGCTCCATTCAGGAGAGCGGGTGAGCCACTCTTGACGGGTAGGAAGCGGGTAGCTCGCAACATCCCGAATAGAATAGTCACACAGTCGAAACACTCATAACATCACAAAATAGAGTTTACTCCTGTTCTGAAAGAGGAGCTTTCAGGCCATTGAGAGAGGCACCTCAACGTGCATGCGTTTTCACATATATATTTGTGACAATCTACGCCCTTATAGGGTTGGTGAGCCAATTTTGAGACAAATCATCAACTCTGCTCGAAATCAGGGCTATGTAAGTATCGCCCATATTAAAGAAAACTCAAACACTTAATGCGCCTCAAACACAAGGGCTGCGCCTAGACTGGCCGCTTGAATTTTTGCAAGAACACTGACAATATAATGTATGATCGTCAAATGCTTTTGCGCAAGAGGGCCAGTGTAGACAACTCAGATTTGCTTTGCGCAAAAAAAAGCCCCGATGGCGAAAATGGCGAGCGGGGCTTTTTTTTGGCGCAAAACCACATCTATCTAGGCCATGGATGCCTTTGCGCAGAAGCACTTTTTCGCAAAAGCATCCGTGCCACTCTAAGACACTCTTTTCCGCAAATGTTTTTAACCAAAAAACTTTTCCGTTAAAAGCATTTGCGGCAAATCATGCCAGTCTAGGCGTAGCCACGTACGCTCAGTATCTGTTTTTCAACACCGAGATACTATAAACATCACCGAGATACTATAAACATTGGCGGTTTCTCGTGCAAAAACGCTTTTGCATTTTTCAAAACTGTTCAAATTATGGCTAAGAGTTTGCCGCCTTGTTGTAAAGTAATGCTCAACACCCCTTACGGCTCTATGGCGGTTGTTAGGGTATAGACGTGCTCAAGCGTTCTTTAATTTTATTTCTGTATAATGATATTGCCCTTTCGGCGTGAAAGTCACATTTCATTGCAATTTTCAAATCTGCTCAAAAAAGTCAACAAAACTGAATGTTTTGTAGTAAATCTCATTGATGCTTACATTGCTCTTTCATTTCTGAAATAGCGCAAACAAGGCTTTCATCAGATTGGCGTTACTCGCCCTGTAATGTTTGCTGTAGTAAAGTTTATTGAGCTGGACATGTAATGCTATGAATAATTACTCTAAATAGCTGTTTTCCAAAGCTGAGAGCCTTTTCACATTAATCCTCATCATTGCGTGCTTCCATAATGGAGAAGCTACTATTTTCTTCAGCTTGCAATAATAGCTAAAAGCCTAGCACTGTGGTCTGGAGAAGAGCGGGAATAGCCTTGATAGGCTTTCTGCATTAACGATTTTAAATCTGCATTGCGGTTGTGAGACGCTTTCAATTGCCATTGCAAATTCTAATCAAAATTAGTGCTACAAGCTTGTAGCTGTCTCTACAATGATGTAGTGGTCAATTGCGGAAGAACTTTGCACGTGCTAGTTTAGGGGTGGTGAGGCCTGCATTCTTTCCCGCCTTTCCCCTACAGCTGATGAGCCAGAAGCAAGTCAATGGGAACTTACGCCACTTAAGATAAGCATTGCTGCCAGTATAGCAAGAACAAGTATAAGATAAGGGCCAAAGCACAAGAAGATCCAGATCGATAACTAACAGATAAGCCCTACGTCAGCACTAATGAGTAACTACTGGAAATTTCCAAACTGCCAGACAAGGCAGGAAAACTGTATTTAAGGCTGTCTCAGAGCCTAGCAAATCGGACTTCTCTAATGGGCTTTGGTTACCGGCGCCTCGGAATCTGAGACAAACGCCCACTTCGTCCGCAGCCTACCCAGGGTCCCAGGCTTGCAGGAAGGGAAGTGAGATATGCCGCTTCTTTGTTATATTGTTCTTCCATTTATGGGCCACAGTTGTTAGCTGTCAGGAAATAAACTACTTGGCTACATCTAGACTGGCATGATTATGCGCAAATGCGTTTAACAGAAAAATTTTCCATTAAAAGCATTTCCGCAAGAGAGTGTGCAAAAGCATCCATGCCAAGCTAGACGTGGGTTTAGTGCAAGAAAGCCGCGATTGCCATTTTCGCGATCGGGGCTTTTTTGCGCAAAACAAGTCTGAGTTGTCTACACTGGCCCTTTTCCACAAAAGCTTTTGCGCAAAACTCCTTTTGCCCGAATGGGAGCGTTAAAGTATTTGCGCAAGAAGCACTGCTTTCTTACATTAGAACGTCAGTGCACTTGCGCATATTCAAGCGGCCAGTGTAAGACAGCTGGCAAGTTTTTGCGCAAAAAGCGACTGCTTTTGCGCAAAATCATGCCCGTCTAGAAGCAGCCCTTGTGTTTGACAGATACCTGTGTGGCGTATTTTGTACCTTGAGAGCCCAGTGTCAGACCTGAGACTTACTCTGGCCAGCTACAAATAATATTTACTGCATCTTATGTCGGTGGGTCTGAACTATGCTGTAAATGGGTTTTTACAGCACTCGCACATTTTTTTTTTTTAAGTATTATTCTAGACTAAGTAGCGAGCGTCGCTTAAGGAAACATTTTTTTTTTTTTAGAAACTTTCAAAGCTGTTCAAGAATCCGATTTACAAATTAAAAACAAAACAAAACGTGACTCATAATTTGTAGTTAACCACAACTCTGCCTACATTGCTGATTGTTTTCTAACCAAAGACAAAACACTTTCCCCAGATAGTGAATACCCTGTAATATTTTCTAGACAACTGACCTGTGCCCAGGATTCTCTACTATCGTGCGAGGTATCACCGTCTCACACAGTATGCTGTAAACATTAGTGCCCATCTCCATGGTACTGGCGGTTTGTAACACTACAGTGACATTATCAACTCTGCTCAAATTCTGTTCTATGAATTTGTCACCGTGTTCTGAAAGTTCTATGGTGGTGGAAGAGCCTTATTAAAGAATGCTGAAAGACGCTCTGTAATAGCACCCGTCAGACGTACTACAGTAATGCTAGACTTGTGTCACCGCTCCCCTCATCATTGCGTTGCTTACAAAGTTGTGAAATTACCAATTTCTCAGTTCAATCTTGTAGCTAAAACGTATCGCCTTGCAAATCTCATAAGAACATAAGAATGGCCGTACTAGGTCAGACCAGAGGTCCATCTAGCCCAGTATCCTGTCTGCTGAGAGTGGCCAGCACCAGGTGCCGCAGAGAGGGTGGACCGAAGACAATGATCAAGCGATTTGTCTCCTGCCATCCCTCTCCAGCCTCTGACAAACAGAGGCCAAGGACACCATTTTATCCCCTGGCTAATAGCCTTTTATGGACCTAACCTCCATGAAATTATCTAGCTTCTCTTTAAACTCTATTATAGTCCTAGCCTTCACAGTCTCCTCTGGCAAGGAGTTCCACAGGCTGACTACACGCTGTGTGAAGAAGAACTTTCTTTTATTAGTTTTAAACCTGCTACCCATTAATTTCATTTGGTGTCCTCTAGTTCTTCTATTTAGGGAACTAATAAATAACTTTTCTTTATTTGCCCTCTCCACACCACTCATGATTTTATATACCTCTATCATATCCCCCCTCAGTCTCCTCTTTTCTAAACTGAAAAGTCCCAGTCGATTTAACCTCTCCTCATATGGGACCCGTTCCAAACCCATAATCATTTTAGTTGCCCTTTTCTGAACCCTTTCCAAGGCCACAATATCTTTTCTGAGGTGAGGAGACCACACCTGTACACAGTATTCGAGATGTGGGCGTACCATAGTTTTATACAGGGGCAGTAAGATATTCTGGGTCTTATTTTCTATCCCTTTCTTAATAATTCCTAGCATCCTAGTTGCCTTTTTGACCACCGCTGCACATTGCGTGGAAGTTTTCAGAGAACTGTCCACGATAACTCCAAGATCTCTTTCCTGATTTGTCGTAGCCAAATTAGCTCCCATCATACTGTACGTATAGTTGGGGTTATTTTTCCCGATGTTTATTACTTTACACTTATCCACATTAAATTTCATTTGCCATTTTGTTGCCCAATCACTCAGTTTGGTGAGATCTTCTTGGAGTCCCTCACAGTCTGCTTCTGTCTTGACTATCCTAAACAGTTTGGTATCATCTGCAAACTTTACCACCTCACTGCTTACCCCTTTCTCCAGATCATTTATGAATAAGTTGAACAGGATTGGTCCTAGGACCGACCCTTGGGGGACACCACTAGTTCCCCTCTCCATTCTGAAAATTTACCATTTATTCCTACCCTTTGTTTCCTGTCTTTTAACCAGTTCTCAATCCAAGAAAGGACCTTCCCTCTTATCCCATGGCAATGTAATTTACACAAGAGCCTTTGGTGAGGGACCTTGTCAAAGGCTTTCTGAAAATCTAAATATACTATATCTACTGGATCCCCCTTGTCCGCATGTTTGTTAACCCCTTCAAAGAACTCTAATAGATTAGTAAGACAGGATTTCCCTTTACAGAAACCATGTTGACTTTTGTCCAACAAATTATGTTCTTCTACATGCTTCACAATTTTATTCTTTACTATTGTTTCAACTAATTTGCCCGGTACTGAAGTTAGACTTACCGGTCTGTAATTGCCCGGATCGCCTCTGGAGCCCTTTTTAAATATTGGTGTCACGTTAGCTACCTTCCAGTCATTAGGTACAGAAGCCGATTTAAGGGATAGGTTACAAACCACAGATAATAGTTCAGCAATTTCCCATTTGAGTTCTTTTAGAACCCTTGGATGAATGCCATTCGGTCCCGGAGATTTGTTAACATTAAGTTTTTCTATTTGTTCCAACACCTCCTCTAATGACCTTTTCTTTTCTTGAACAGTGTGATTAGGTCAACCATGAAAGTTGTCAAAATACAACCATTGACGTTGTCGCCTGTTCTACAATAAAACTTACCACTTCCTTACGTCTCTATCACGGGTGGCATACACATTTAGGGGCTGACTGGGTTTTACATATCTTTCAGAAGTTGTTTAATAGTTTAATATTTTACTATTAGCTGCGTTTATGAGAGCGCTGGGTCACATGAGAGACAATATATCAGATTTTATGAGAGCGCTGCGTCCCACTGCTTAGTTTGTGAAACCCGGAAAGTACGGCTTCATCAGACTGGAGGTACGCACCCTATTATGGTTTCTCTAATGAAGGTTATGGAGCAGAAACGGTCTTTGCTTTCCCGCGATGTCAGGTATAAATGTGTGACATGTTATCCTGTAATCATTCGCCTCCGCCTGAGGGTTTCTGAGCCCTAACGGCGAAATGACCAATTCTGCGAAAAGCGCCAATTTTTGAACGTCTCACTGGTTCTACACTAAGTCTAGCGCTCCTGACGTGTCAAAGGCGGGTGGGGGGGAGGTTTTTTTTTTATTTTTCTTTTAGAAATGGGAGGAAAGCAGCTTCAAATCCGTCCTAGACGCCAGTTATATTTTCTACAGTAAAGCTAGACACGTCCTTACGGAAAAGAATTACGCTCAAAACGATCTGTTTTTCAATGCTGAGACACCTTATACATTAATCCTGATCGGTATCTTCACTGCTGGGCAGCTTCCGAAATGGAGAGTCATAGACTCATAGAGCTTGAAAGAGACCTGAGAAGGTAATCAAGTCCAGGCCCCTGCTCTAGGCAGGACCAACCCCAACTAGATCAAGCCAATTAGGGCTTTGTCAAGCCAAGACTTAAACACCTCTAGGGATGGAGACTCCACTACTTCCCTAGATAACCCATTGCAGTGCTTCACTACCCTCCTAGGGAAATAGTTTTTCCTAATATCCAACCTGGGGCTCTCCCACCACAACTTGAGACCATTGCTCCTTGTTCTGCCATCTGTCACTACTGAGAACAGCCTTTCTCCATCCTCTTTGGAACCTCCCTTCAGGAAGTTGAAGGCTGCTATCAAATCCCCCTCACTCTTCGCTTCTGCAGACTAAAGAGACCCAACTCCCTCAGCCTCTCCTCATAGGCCATATGCTCCAGCCCCCTTAAAAAAAAAAAAAAGTACGACCCTCGTCAGATTGCAATCATAGCATAAGCTTATAGATCTCTAAAGCTAAATTTTGATTCTAGTCCAGATACGTATCTCCAAGTTATACCTTATACTCGAAAGCTGCGCCGCTAAGACATTTTTGGCTGCTTAAGACATCCTTGTGTCGCTTCCGAAACTACTTTCTGCAGATTGGCATAAAAAGTTAACTGTCTCGCTATGTTAGAAATCTCATTCTCAGTTTTGTAGCACGGCAACAGCAACCCTGAGGTATAGGGATAGCCTTGCGATACCTTATGTAGTACTCCGAAGCTGGCTTATACCCCTAGTTGAGGGTATGAATCCTTTGCTAGAAAAAGTCGAGTCAAAATGATTAAGTCAAAATTAGGGCTAAGACTCTGCCTATCGTTTTAACTGCTCATCGCTCTGTAACTGAGAGCACCTGAGAAATTCTGTGTAATATGCTGCAAAGTAGTTTTACAATACTATCACATATAATGCTACTCAGTACTGTCTTGGAAAGTTTTATTGCGAAAAGCTAATCTCAAGATTTCTTTTTCAACTCTGAGCCACTTTTGGCAGTGGTTCCTCATTTAGTCCTGCATCATTAGTGTGTGTCTAAATTTTGAATATTTTATTTTTATGGCTCTACTAAAAATGTATCTACGTGTATTGATCAGCGTTCTGCAGTAATCAGGCCCTTACTATCCACGGAGATTTACTTTTGTCAGATTTGCTCCTAATTAGTGCGTCCAGCTTGGGGAAGATTCTACAATATTGTGAAATAGTGACATGGGTGTTACAACGATAGACCATTTTCTTCAATAATTTTTGTGTATACGGTTGCCCAAATCTGAAAAACATTCGTTAGGAAAGCTCGACTCGCCCTACATCTCTGGTTTGCTTCTGAAACAGAGGAAACTTGGTTTTTCATCTGACTGGCGTAATGGCTTTCACCAGCAAATATACTGTAGTTGGAATAAATTTGAACTGGAGCGCACGAACCTCAACGTTCCTACTATGTCTGGATTAAACAAAATTTGTGTCACATCGTGTTTTAATCAATAGCCCTCATCATCTGTCTAGGGACGGTGTGTGAAACTTTCTAGTGAAATGAACTGGTCCGCTCAAAAAAAAAAAAAAATCAGTTCTTCGAACATTCGTCCCGTTCTACAATAAGCATGTTTCATCGCACATCACTATGGCGGATGGGATAGACTTACTAGACAAATGCTGAAATATGCTCAAATTGATGGTACAATATTGAGTCACATGCTAGACTCACCTGCTTGTCCTATGATGCATGTGAGTCAAATATGGTGTTGAAAGCACAATCACTCCCACAGTCTGTTTTTCCAATACTGGGATAAGGTTGGCACTAATTGCATATCATCGCTTCACGTACGAAATAGAGCAAACCATTTGACTTTCGGCTCTCTCATTAGGTCTGCAATAAACTTTTGCCAATCCCATTTTTTTTTTTAAATCTGGAGAACAGGCAGAACATCCTCAGAGAAGAGGCACCTCGCCACGCTATTTGGAAGCGCTCAGCTCCTGCTCCGGTGGAAATCAGTTTTGTGCTGTGAAAACAACCGCTGAGACCATGCTTCATACACGTTTTCACCACGGTTTCTTACTGCTCTCAATGAAATTTTCGTTTAGGCAAAAATATCTGCCATCTGAAACAGTGATGTGACGTGCAATGTCAGTTTCTAGGCATTAGTTTACATAAAATGATTGTAAAATAAGGTTGAGAATAATTCAGCATGTAGCTAATACCAGCGATGGACAGAGACATGAGCAGATTTGAACAAACTGTAGAATGTGAGAGACTTCGTACTACTAATTTTGAGCAGATTTTGACTATGTCTCAGACTAACATATAACAGCCTTCAACACTCAGGAAAATTCCGATTCCTCTGCTCCAGGGCTGAAAATGACAGGGAGGCTTACTGCTGAATATGTTTCACTTTTGTAGAAACAACCTTTAAGCAGATTAGCGCATTGATCCAAAAATAAGTCTTCCACCTTCAGATATTAGCTGAAGATACTAAGGAATGCTGTAGAACGTATTTCAAACCACCTATATCTGGTAGCTGAGGCTCGTTGAGAGTCCTTTTCTCCAGAAATGAGATTGGCAGATAGATACACTTTCTTGCAGAAGGCATGAGAGCTTTCATTCAAATCTGATGACAGTCGTTGTTTCTCTTGTTCGAATGCGATAAATACCAAATTTATGCCATTAGTGAAGAAACAGCCTGTGAGTGTGATTGTGCTTTTTACCACAAAGTGTCTCAAATCCGTCATAGTACAGTCAGGAGCGTCTAATAGTATGGTGGAACATGACACAATGTGTGACAGCGATTTGGCCCATGTTTGGTGCCTTTGGCTAGTGTGGCTAGGTCACTCGCTGTAATGATGTCAGCCACAATATGCTTACGGGAAGGAAGTGTGGAGAAATATTTTTTGAGACGAGATTATCATTTGTCTAAAATGTTTCATACAACTTCCCTAGCCAGATGAGGAGCGTTACTGATTAAAACGCGACGTGACACACATTTTGTTTAATCCAGACATAGTAGGAAAGTTCAGGTTCATGTGCTCCAGTTCAAATTTATTGCAACTACAGTATATTTACTGGGGAAACCATAGAGCCAGTCGGATGAAAACCAGAGATGTAAGGCGTGTCGAGCTTTCCTACCAAACGTTTTTTTCAGTTTTGGGAAACTGTATACACAAAAAATATTGAAGAACATGGGCGATCATTGTAACACCCATTTCAGCATTTCACTTCAATACATACCATAGAAGCGCTCAACATTAGTGTAGAAGCCGCCCCAAACTAGAAGCACTAATTTGGTGCAAATGTGTCAAAAGTAAATCTCCATGGATATTAAGGGCCTGATTACTGCAGAACGCTGATCAATACACGTAGATACATTTTATTACAGACATGAAATTGAAATATGAAGCCATGTAATTTAAAATTTAGGCCCACACCAATGATGCAGGTCTAAATGAGGGACAACTGCCAAGAGTGACTCAGAGTTGAAAAAGAAAGCTTGAGACTAGCCTGTCGCAATAAAACTGTCCACGACAGTACGGAGTATCATGACATCACGGCCTGGGACTTTAAAACTGCTGCGTTGCGCCGCTCAGCCTAGCTCTGGGTTCGGAGTCTGGGGACTTCTGCGGCCGGAGCGCAGATTCCAGCCCTGCAAAATGAAAGGTAAGGGAGTGGGAAAACTGGGGGGGGGGGGGGGGGGGGGGCGGGGCGGGGGGGAGAGGAAGGGGCTTGTGCGGAGGGGGAGGGGGAAGAAAGGGGAAAGGCACCAAGGGACAGTGTGGAGGAGAGACAAATGCCAGGGGAGACAATGAGGAAAAGGGCAGGAGGGGAGGTGTCAGTGCGCGCGGGGGGGGGGGGGGGGGGGGGGGGGGGGGGGCCGGTCAGGAAGACCAGGCAGGGGAGAAAAGGAGGAGGAGTTGCACTATACGTAAGAGAGCGCCTATAATTGCTCAGAACTCCAGTGTATAGAGGGAGAAAAACCTGTTGCGAGTCTATGGGTTAAGTTTAGAGGTGCAAACAACAGCAGTGATGTTGGTTTCTATTACAGGCCACCGAATCAGGTGGATGAGGTAGATGAGTAACGGTAGTTCGAATTAGGAGCTTTAATTCGAACTCCCTCGTCCGTGCTAGATATAGCCGCGGGCAGGGCGTTCGAACTTCAGGGCATTTAAAAATGGCAGCGCCCGGGAACATGCAAATAAAGCCTGGGATGTTTAAATCCCGGGCTTCAGTTGCAAGTTCGAATGCCTAGTTAGAACTAGGGTGGCAGTGTAGACATATCCTAAGCTAGGGGGCGAGGTAGAGCTGCTGGAGGCCAGGGCTCAGGTCCAGAGTGACTTAGACAAATTGGAGGATTGGGCCACAAGAAATCTGATGCGGTTCAACAAGGACAAGTGCAGACTCCTGCACTTGGGATGGAAGAATCCAAAGCATTGTTACAGTTTTGGGGGGGGGGGGGCCGCCGGGCGTTACAGTGCATGTGAAGCTGGATATGAGTCAACAGTGTGCCCTTGTAGCCAAGATGGCTAATGGTACAGTAGGGTGCATTAGGAGGAACATTGCCAGCAGATCCAGAGAAGTGATTAGTCCCCTTTATTCGGCTCTGGTGAGGCCACATCTGGAGTATTGTGTCCAGTTCTGGGGGCCAACCCCCCCCCCCCCCCCCCCCCCCCCCCAACTACAAAAAGGATGTGGATGCATTAGAAAGGGTCCAGCGGAGGGCAACCAAAATGATTAGGGGGCTGGAGTATATGACCTGTGAGGACAGGCTGAGGGAGTTGGGTCTGTTTAGTCTGCAGAAGCAAAGAGTGAGGGGGATTTGATAGCAGCCTTCAACTTCCTGAAGGGAGGTTCCAAAGAGGATGGAGAGAGGCTGTTCTCAGTAGCGACAGATGGCAGAACAAGGAGCAATGGTCTCAAGTTGTGGTGGGAGAGGTCCAGGTTGGATAGTAGGAAAAACTATTTCACTAGGAGAGTGGTGAAGCACTGGAATGGGTTACCTAGGGAAGGAGTGGAGTCTCCATCCCTAGAGCTGTTTAAGTTTCGGCTTGACAAAGCCCTGGCTGGGTTGATTTTAGTAGGGATTGGTCCTGCCTAGAGCAGGGGACCGGACTTGATGGCCTCCTTTGGTCTCTTCCAGCTCTATGGTTCTATGATTCTATGAACTTGGGTGCCACAGTGGCACATCCAAACACGCCAAACAGATGCACAACACAAAATCCATTCTGCTCCTGGAAGTAAACGATTAGGCTTAGCTACACTGAAAGCTTCTTGCACAAGAGCATCTTGTGCAAGAAGTCTTGTGCAAGAACATATCCACGCTGCCATGTGTGCGCTGTGCTTTTGCACAAGAGCATCCATAGCAGTGTGGACGCTGTCTTGCGCAAGAAAGCTCCAACGGCCATTATAGCCATAGGGGTTTCTTGCGCAAGAAATCCCCGCCAAGCATCCACACTGTCCTCTTGCACAAGAGAGCTTCCACCTGTTAGAAAAGCGCATAGCTCTTGCGCAAGACACCCTCTCTTACCACACCATACTGAAAATTTCCTTGCGCAAGAGCATGCGGGCAGTGTGGCTGCTCTTTGGGTTCTTCGGCAAGAGCGGCTGTACTTGCGCAAGAAGCTGCGAGTGTAGGCATAGTCTTAGAGGGAACACTGCCCCCAGCCTCTCTGACCCTGAGCTAACATTGGGTTAAATGCAATTGCAGGATAGTTGCATGAGGGGGGGGTTTGGTGGGGGGCTAAACTAATCCCTGTTGGTAGGCGGATGGTGGGAAAAGTCCTTCAAGAGGGGGGGTGACATGATACCTTTTACGTCTGGTCATGTGGCCATCTTGTCCCGAGAGTGTTACCTTCAGAGGTCTGGTTAACGGGAGCTCAGTGGATGTGGCTGATGGGGGTTGGGGCGTGGCTAACGGGGGGGGGGGGGGTCAGGAGGTGTGGCTAATGGGGCACCACCAAAAACTATACAATCTGCTGCCCCTGCTGGCCCCAGAGGAGGAGTGCGTCGGCTGTCTGCACCGCCGGAGGTGTGAGTTTAGCGCAGGGTTTTCCTGCACCGCGGGAGGGGGGGCTGTGTGTGTGTGTGTGTGTGTGTGTGTGTGTGTGTGTGTGTGTGTGTGTGTGTGTGTGTGTGTGTGTGTGTGATTTTTTTGTGCCTTTTTTTTGCTCAACCAAAAGTGCTGCGGGGGCTCCATCGAAATTGTTCAAATTGGTCCCTGCACTTCCTAAAGCCAGCTCTGCCCTGAGCCCCAAGAATTGGATACGGGTCGGTGTGTAAATTCACAGGGTTGTACCTTGAGCCCTACAGTGTGGAAGGGCTAGAGAAATTTGTGCGGGGAACAGGGGGTTGTCCTTTTACTGTCGTGGTGAAATAGGCTCACTGACTTCAGCACCATTGTCTGACTCAGGCTTTGGCTACACTAACAAGTTTTTGTCACCAGAGCTGCCTTTTAGCTACAAATAGTAATAGCGATGTAGCCGTGTTAGTCTGGTCTAGCTGAAATGTGTTCACTTTTTTTTGTTTGTATCCCTCTGGTATATATGGCCATGCCAATTTTCTTCCACAATTTGATCTGAGGAAGTGGGTCTGGGCCATGAAAGCTCATCATCTAATACGACATCTTGTTAGTCTTTAAAGTGCTGTGTAGTCCTGCCTTTTGCTTTGGATACAAGACAGTGAGAACATACACACTGCAAAACAATTTTTGCTTGGAAAAATGCCCAGTTTTGGTGGCAAAAAAATGTCCAACCCCCCCCCCCCGCCAGCCTTTTCCCCCCCCCTTTCTTTTTTTCAACAAAAAAACCCAGCGTAGATTCCGCTGTTTGTTTTGTCTATAGACATGGCTTCTGCCACTAATCTTCACAATGCCTGCCCAGAGCATTCTGTTCAGTGTTTTGATCTCTGCTCTCCCATTTCAAAGGTCCAGGAAGTATCTGCCAGCTGAGTGAGCTGCTCCGTTGTTTGGGAAACATAGAGCAAATAAGTGGAATGCCAGACTTGTCCCAGGAAGGATGTGCTTGAGTTGGGGACAAGGTTGTTGTGCTGCTATTGCACAGAGCCAGCAGAGCTAGTCATGATATGCTAACTGCAGCTAAGGTGGCTGTGGAAGAAGTAGGTAGTAATCTCAAGATGGCACTGCTTTCCCACAACACTGCATGCTGCACTGGTCACACTATCAATGATGGTGCATCTCCCAGTGGGCCACATTCGCTGGGGATTAATGTTTTGTCAATGTTTGGCTTTTGGCATGACTTTTCCAGCTTGATAGCATAGATTAATCCTCAGTCTGATTGGTCTTGTGTTCTTATAACATCTGCTGTTTCCTGTCTGAATATTTCACATTCATTGGCATCAGCTTCTGAATCTGCCCATTGTGAACAATACAGTACTTGGTTTACTGAAAGAAAACCTGCTTTTTCCTGTTTGGTGTCCAATACCTCTAGACGCTGACAATACCATAATATTTGTTTAGCTATGCAATGCATTAACTATCATATAGCTTGCACTGATTAAGTGTGACAAAAGCTTTCATTATAGACATCACATGACTGCCTTTTGTGAAACCATAGCAGCCTGGCATCCCAAGTACCACCATGTCCTCTGCCAGGTGGCATCCAGAGCTGTGTGGCTCACAGTGAGGGGACAGAGGGAAGGTCAAGGCCAGGCCAGGTTGCTTGTCCAAGCAAGCTCAGGGTTCCACCTCACACACCCAGTGGTGATCCTCTGTGCATGGGGCGTCATACCACTGCCCGTCCTGCTGTGTCAATGCACAGTTCTCCTTGCTTCCACCACTGGGTTCCCCTGTCTGCCAATAGCTGAAAGCAAAACAGGAAGAAATAGAGCTGGGCTGGAGATGCTGCAACGCCCCCCCCCAATGACACCCAAGGCCCCCCGTCTCACCCACCAGACAACACGATCCCCAGACCATTTCACCTCATGCAGCCACAAGCCCATGGGGACCCCCCCCCCCCCGCCCTGTCCCCAGATTCCCTGCAGCACTGGTTGCCTTGCAAGTCCCGTAGCCACCTGTGACCTTCCCCCCCCCCCTCCCTTCCCGGCCCTGCCCAATGACCGTCACAGTGGGAGGAGTGCTGTGGTCCTGCAGCAAGGGCTCTGAGACTTGCAAGAAATACAAGCAGGAACTGGAGTAGGCAAAACTGAGGAAGGAACTTGTGCTGGATTGGGCCAAGGACACAGAGACAATTCCCCCCCCCCCCCCCCCACTCCTCCCGCACAAGCAGCTCGCAGCATGGCAGGTGGGGGGGGGGGCATAACCCCCATGGGCTCTTCTGCAAGAAACATTTCTGAGGGCCCAAATGACCAGCTTCCTAGCAATCACTTCCTCAGATCCCATCCCAGGGACCAGGACCAGAGGGACAATTGGAGGGAGGGGAAATGAGAGTATTAGTAGCCAACATGGGACAGAAATGAGGTGGTGCAGATTTGCAGCACATTGAGCAAATTTTGAAGTGCCCTAGGGAGCTGCATGCTGCGTGTGGGGTGGTGCTGGCTCCAGCAGCTAGCTCCATCTTCCTAGCAGGGCTCATATAGTTGTGTCTGTTTGCGCGGGGCGGGGCGGGGCGGGGGGGGGGGGGGTCACGCTATTGGATTTTAAAGAGAGCAGATAGCTCACTGTTGCCCCCCCACTGGTGGCATTTGCCCCAAGTTGTGTACAGAGTGGGCCATGTGAGGCGTCAAATGGAAGCTTATGCGCTACTGATGCTGTGTCTAATGCCCGTGTATTTGTATGATTTTTGTATATGAAGTTATGAGTATGGGCTCTGTTCTTATATTGTAAATATTCTCTGCCTGGGAGGGCGCAACATGCCTGGACTCTGTGAGGCATAATTGTTCAGTGAATGGCTGTGCTAACTAGCACTGCTTCATGGACAATGGCTCTCAGATGGCCAATACACTCCTGAGGAATGTGTCTGGAAACCTGCAAGCCAGCCAGCTTACTTGGATGTGGAACACAGACAGGTCAGTTGATCCTGAGACCAGTTCGGGAACCACCAGGAATATAAAAGTGCCACAAGGGCAACTCCATCTTTGTTGTCAATCTTGTTCCTAATTCCATATGCATCCTTGCAAAAGACAGAGAGCCGGGAAGGACTCATCCTGCTACAGGACGTACACCAGAGACTTTTAAACTAGTAGTTGGTAACATCTCTGCTAAGACCCTGCATCAAGAACTGGGTGATTGCTGTATGTAATGGATTCTAACGCTCAACCTTTTCTTGCTTTTATAATAAATCTTTAGATTTTAGCTTCTAAAGGATTGGCCGAGAATGCTCTTGTAGGTAAAATCTAAAGTCTAAATTGTCCTGGGACTGTGGCTGGTTCTTTGGGACTGGTAGGCTCTGTTTGGAGATGGTGAGATTGGGTTTTATAACCTCTCACCTATGTGTGTAAGGTCTGGGTCTGATTGTGGCACAGGGAAAGATGGAGTGTCTAAGGGGTTTTGCTTCTGAGGCTTCCTGCTGGCCAGATTGGCAGCTGAAGTGTTCTATGTGACAGTTTGTGGCTTCTATGGAAAGGGAAAGGGCTCCAGGCAAGGGCTACCCAGTAGCTGTGGTTTTGAGCAACTTGCCCTGAGCTGACATGTTCAGCAGTCTCCAGACTTAGCCTAGTCTGTCACAGGGGGCTATGGTCTGTAGTGGAAGGTGCAGATCCCATGTCTAGAAGTGCAGGGAGAGAAGCAAGTTGGGGCTGAAGGGGCAGTAGTAGCTGGGTTGGAACAGCAAGGGTTGGGATTGAGGGGAGCAGAAATCTCAAGTACAGAATGGCAGGGGTCTGTGGGGGTAGATTAGGAAGGAGAACAGAAATCCCAGCTCCAGAATGGGAAGGTTGGGGACTTTCACTGAGGGGCACATTGGGGGCAGAACCCAAGTCTGGAATAGCAGGGAGATGCAGGTCAGGATGAGGGTCATTTTCCCACCTTACAGTTCCAGCTACTTCTCCCTATTTCAGGGCCAGGTCTTCCATACCTGGCATTGGTGGCTGGGTGAGTCCCGTCCACCCACATCCAAGCCCCCTCAAGTGCCTGGTCTGTGAGGCCCATCCAGGAGGCTGGTACTTTCATGGAGGACACAATGTGAGCCTGAAATTCAGAGAGACTAACATTACTCTGGGGTAGACCCCCGCCCCCCCAATCTTCCAGGCCCCTCCCCCGACAGCATGGAGGTTGCTGGACATGGACAGGCCCTGATGCTGCCTGATGGCTAAATGGTGAAACAGGAGCTCAGTGTGACATGGCCCCAGGGTTATGGTAGCCCCCCAGGAGCTCTGAGCTGGGAAGGACCTGCTTGGTGCAGTGTCTGCAGCTATGCAAGGCCATGCCAGGCATCTCCCCTACTTTGACAGGAGACTTCTACTCCATCACTCCTGCTGCCCAAGGAATGGGCTGTGTCACAGTGACAGACTAGATTCCAGCTTCGGCCAAGGCCGGGTGTCACCTGAACACTGAGAAACACATAGCTGGCATGCTGACCAGCTCACCTGCATGTTAGTATTGTTCAATATAGGTGAGGAAAGTACCCTGTGCAAGTAACAGTGTTTTTTCTTGAGATGTGTGTCCCTATGGGTGCTCCACTATAGGGCTATGGCTACACTGGCGGATTATTGCACAAGAACGGCCGTTCTTCCACAGAGCATCCACACTGCCCGCCTGCTCTTGTACAAGGAAATTTCTGGTACGGCGTGGTAAGAGAGGGCTTCTTGCGCAAGCGCTATGCTCTTTTTTTAACAAGTGTGAGCCCTCTTGCACAGAAGCTCTTGTGCAAGAGGGCAGTGTGGCCGCTCGGCAGGTATTTCTTGCGCAAGACACCCCCCTTAATGGCCATCAGAACGTTCTTGTGCAAGAGAGCGTCCACACTGCCATGGATGCTCTTGCGCAAAAGCACAGCTCGCTTTTTGACAGTCTGCCCTAAGCCATTCACTGTTGTGAACCACTTCCAACAGCGTGACAAGCTGTTGCAGTGGTGGGGGGGTCAGGGTCCATTGCAGCCAGTTGTTTCTCTTATCATTTCACTGATTGGCTGGCAATTTGGGCTCACACTTGGCTGGGTCCCCAGCAAGAACAAGGGGATTTCCCCCCCCCCCCATCTTGGATCAATTAAAGTGGCTCTTCTGGCCACTTTAATTATTGCCTCCAACTAGGGTGTCTTTCCTTGGTGCTGGGGAGCCAGGCTGCACTCACTTTGGCTCCCCACTCTGCTCCTGGGTCCCTGCCACAGCACCTCTCACTCACGTTCCTCCTTCCCAGCCTTTCCCTTACAATCCAGTGCCCTCTAGCCCCCCAGGACAGCCTGCTGCCCCACACATGACCATCTCTTACCTGCTCAGCATGGCTGGTCACCTGGAGGAGCATGGCACCTAGAGAGGCACAGGAGCGGTTGGCAGCATCCCAGGTGCCCAAGGAGCGGGACTGGAAGTAGCATCTATCCTGGAACAAAGTCCAGCCCATGCGACATGGGGCACAGACTGGGTGGAGGGGAGGAGGCACTGCATTAGTCATTGGGGCAGGGGAATGCCTGGGCAGCTTCAGCATCTAGGGCAGTTGGCAGAGACTGGCAGGGCAGCCCAGAAGTTTGAGGACTGGGAGCCTGGATTCTGCTGCCCACTCCCCAGTGATTATCACCAGGTCTCTGATCCTCTTGGCTCCTGAGACCAAAATCAAAACTTTAGAAAGCTTTACTCTGGAGGTGCAGTCTAAGGTGACAGGAGGTCCCATCATACACTCCTCTTGGGGTAAGATGAAGCCAAACGTGCTGGTACAGTCACAGAAGGCTGCACCCAGTTCAATGTTTCATGACAACCAGATGCAGCTCCTGAACCTAAGGCAAGCCACTGGCATGGCTCCGGGGCCCATTAACCCTGGGCTAATGCCCAGGGGAAACAACCATGCCCTGGATACAGAGCACTGCCTCCACACACCACCGAGTGCTGCCCCAGGGAATTAACCCTAGCCTGGTCTAGGGATCCCTACACCCTAATGAGCTGAGCCACAGAAAGAAACTGCATAGCTAGTGAATTGGCCACTGGCTAGTGGCTGGGCTGACAAGAGTTCGGCTGTAGGCTGGCCTGTAGGAGCAGCCACATGAATGATTGCAGCAGAGGGCTGGGAATTAGAGTAAGGAGCATATGGGATGGGATGGAGCAGGGGTTTGGTCTGCCCCTGCATCTGCTCCCTGGAAGGAGTTTGATCCAAGTGGGGCAGCCTGCCACTTGGTGGCTCAGCTAACACAAGCCTTGGTCATCAGGCTAACAATGGGAACCCTGGGAGAGTGAACACGTTAAGGCCAATGGGGAAAGGATTGGCTTCAATCACTGAGGGTATGTCTACACTACCACCCTAGTTCAAACTAGGGTGGCTAATGTAGGCATTCGAAGTTGCAAATGAAGCCCGGGATTTAAATATCCCAGGCTTCATTTGCATCTTCCCGGGCGCCGCCATTTTTAAAAGTCCCCTAGTCCGAACTCCGTGCCCGTGGCTACACGCGGCACGGAGTAGGTAGTTCGAATTAGGTTCTCTAATTCGAACTACCATTACTCCTCGTTCCTCGTTCATTTGCAACTTCGAATGCCTACATTAGCCACCCTAGTTCGAACGAGGGTGGTAGTGCAGACACACCCTGAGCTCCATGGAAAAGCTTCCCTGGACTCCAGGACAGCCAGGTCAGGCTTTCCATGGTCATCTCCCCTGAGATGCTGCAAGGGGCAGCTTCCTCCCGCTCAGATTTACCATCTCAGGTTCTCTGCAGACTCCGGCAGACTGAATAACAACTGGGTCACATTTAGAAATTCAGACCCTGAATCACAACTCTGTAGGAAGCTCGCAGCTATTGGAACAGGAGCTCCTGAGACAAGGCCACCAGTGACAGAGACCAGACAGTCCTTGTCATCATTTTCAGCAAAGGGACGAGGGCAAGCTGCCTAAGATGAGAGTTGCAGAGACCCTTGGGATGGGCTGATTCTAGAGAGGACTCCTGGGGTCTATTCCCAGCTCTGGGATGTTAGTGGGGGACTGCTGGCTAGAATAGGGGCAGAGCAGGTTCATAGGTGCTGGAGGTAGGAATGCTGGGGATGTGGCTGAACCCCCTGGCTTGAAGTGGTGTCCAGTAAATAGAGGGCATGCAGTTTGGTTCAATAGCTCTCTACAAATTGTTCTAGTGCCCCCTGGGCAGATTCCAATAAGTGTATGGTAGCAGCATCATGGCTTGGAGGCAGGGCAGGGTAGGACACTGATTGGCTCAGTTGAGGTGAAAGCTACAGGGCCAGGTAGGTCCTGTGGAACTCACCATGACAGAAGCGGGAGCAGAGGTCCTCGCGGCTACCGTACACAACCCAACGGCTCCAGGGCCCGTCCCCTGTATATAGCATCACCACATGGTTTGGGCTGTTGCCATAATTGAAATAGAGATTCTCCCTGGCGAGCGCCAGCAACCCATTGGCCTGGCACTCCCAGTGCTGCAGCTCCTTGTGGGCTTCACAGGGCTCCAGGCGCACAGCCACTCGACTAAGACGCTTTGGCACAGCTACACACTGCTGGCTGGCCACATTCAACAGCTGGCCCCGGGACAGCCACTGGAAGTGCTGGCTGGGGGCGTCAGGGGTGCAGGGTGAAGCTGTCACAGAGCCGCTGGCTGTTACATTCACACAGAGTTGGTGTGACTCACTGTAGATGAGGAAGGAGCCGGAGGCTGGTGGGAAAGAGAGATAAATGCTGGGGGAGGAGCACCACAAGAAATGGGAGACTGGGTGAGAGGCCAGCATGATCCAGGGACCAGCTTCAGCAATAAGGTTGCCAACTCTCCAGTTGCTGAAAACTGTCTACCCCCCAAGCTAGATCCCCTGCTCTGCCTCTTCTCCTCCCCTACTCCCCCGATCGCTCACTGTCCCTTCCTCCTTGACACAACTGCTGCTTGCAGAGCTGGGCAGAGTGATTGGCCTCTGGCTCAGAACACGTCAATTCCCAGAGTGAGGGTCTGGGGGGAGGGGGGGTGGTCAGGCCTTAAAGTGAGGGGTTGGGGCACAGTGAGGTGGATTCCAGAGCCAAAAGCTGGAGATGAGAGTCTGGGCGCCAGGTCTCTTCCTCAGTGGTTACTTTGGTAACTGGAATTCTAGCAGCACTGAGTGGACATGTCCCACTTTAACTGGACACCTGGCAACCCTACCCAGCAAAAGAAATGAGGAGTGGGAGTAAGGGCCAGTCCACCTAACTCTGAGGCCCGAAGGTTTCAGGAAAGGTTGGGAAGCAGAGGCCCCCTGAGAGCTCAGCAGGTGGAGCCAGCAGGGCACAGTGGGGCCGTAGGCCTGGGATTCACTACAACAGATACTCACCCACATGCCGGAGCAGCTGGTTCTCCACTTGCGTTCTCTCAAGAGTGCTGGCCATTTCCATATCTGCAGGAGATGGAAAACTCACCAGTGGTCTTGGCATATCACAGCAGCCGGGCATTGGGGAGGGGAGGGGAATGGTCAGAGCTGGCAGGTTCTTGGGAGGCAGGTTAGGGCAGAGCAGTGAATGGCTCCTGGGAGGCTCAGAAGTCAGGATGCCTGTGTTCTAATCACAGTTCTGCCGCTATCAGGCTTAGTGACCTTGGTTAAGTCATTGTCCCTCTCAGAGCTAAGGATGAGGACATATCACAGTTCAGAGCCAGCCCAGGGTGAAAACTCCACTCAATCTCCAGTCAATCATCTGTTGAACAACACTGGGGAGACCGGAGCTACCAGGCACCAGAACATCTTCGCTCTGCCCTTGCTGTAGGTATACAGCCCAGCACTCTTTGTGATGTGGCCTGTGAGATATTTTGTTCACTGTTGCCCCTGTGCAGGGTTGCCAGTTTTTGCTGGTTTCCATCCGTGTAGTTTTTTTTCCTGCTGGTGTTATTAAAGTGACATGCACATAAAGCAAGGGCATGTGAAGTGAGGTGCATGCTGATTGCACACAGCATTGACTGTGAGAGCCACGTGTTCCCTCTGCATCCAATCACTGTGCTGCTATGGTTCAATTGGCACACCCTGCACGTTCTACGTATGCAAGTGCCATTAGCAAAATTACCCTCTCCTAGGACACTGTCTTGGTTGTGCCAACCTTGTGGCCCACTCACTAGCCTAGGTTGCCCATTGCTGATCTATTGGGAACAGGTTGGACCTTCTGCCTGTCCTTAGTCCACTCACAGAGGCAGGGCAAGCTCATCCATAGCAGCTTCCTCCTGCACTGGAGGACACAATATAACACCCACCCTGCAGCAGCCTGGAAAGCTCCCTCCAGCACCATTCTGGAGAGGATGCGATAAAGCTCACACAGGGCTCTCAGGGAAGTAGCGCCATAGCTGGGTGGGGGAAGAGAGGGCAATGGCACTTTCTTTGTATTCCAGTAGTGCCTCAGGATTTAGTATGACACACTGCCATTACGCATTAGGAGGCCCAAGCCCCAGCTCAGGAAACCATGGCACTAGGTGCTGTACAAACACAGAGCAGACGGATTGTTCCTGTTGCATAGAGCTCACAGTATCAGTTTAAGGCAAGAACAAGAGAGATGAGGACAGACAGATGGGGAAGTACCAGGAAACAGTGAGGCGATATTGGTCAGCTCCACAGAATGTGGGCTCAGCACATCAGCAGCCTGTTGTCTTGCTTTCTGTAGGCATCTCCACAGAGGAGCACTCTGCAAAGTGATGCAAGGAGGATAATGCATTGTGGGTGTTTGTGGGGAGATCCCCCAAGCATGGGGGGCAGCCAGGGAAAGAGCTTGTTTGCCAGTGTGCCAGAGATGTGGCCTGGGCAGTTAGGGGCAGAGATGCCCTCTTGACAGTGGATGGGAGAGACATCCATGCACGTGCAGGTGAGGGGAGAGAGGTACTTACATTGGACAATGCCAAGTGTGAGGAGCAGCAGGTTCAGCAGCACAGAGACTCCCAGGACAGTCGCACGGGCCAAAGTCCACCACTGGCCTCGTCTCCATTCCCACTCTAGGGGGATGGGAAATCAACATGGAAACAGCACATTGCCTTGATAGCCAGAGAAGCCATCAGAGCTCTCTCCAATGACTCCCCCACTCCTGGGAGCATAATTTCACTCTCGGGGGGAATGGGGCACAGAGTGGTGAATGTGGCAAGCCAGTGGCAGAGCTAGGAATCTAGGAGGCCTGACTCCCATTTCCAGCCACTCTAACCACTAGACCCCACTTGTCTGCCATAGCTAGGGATGGAATCCACCCAGCAGTCCTGACTTCCAGCCCTGCCCCCCCCCCCCCCACCAATTAGATCACAGTCTGCTCCCAGAGCCAGGAATAGAATCCAGCACATTGGACCCTCTCCTGCCAGCCAATCCCAAACCCATTACCTGGAGCCTGAGCCAGCTGCCTCCTCCTTCCTCCAACAGCTAGATCGACAGCCTCATATTGGCTCTCCTCTTCAGCATACTCATCACTGATTGCTGGAGAGTGAAGCACAGGGTGACAGGTCCCCCACTGGCTCCATCAGCACCCATGGGATTCCACAATGCCCTTTCCCCCCACAGTTCATCAGTGTCCCTGGCACTATTTGATACCCAAAGGGGGGGGGCTAGTGCCTGCCCACTTCTAAAAGCCCCTACCCAAGCCTTGTGGGAGGGACAGCTGGACCCAGGGTTCAATTGATTACGGGGGACAAATGATGAAAAACAAGATCAGGGGTGCAGTCAAAGGTTCAAAATGAAGGAAATGGATGGGGACACCAAGCAGAGAACCTCGGACAGCACCCACTGCTCCTCAAAGCTGTCTAGGGAGCCAGTGGATGCCGCCCAGAGGAACTCTGCCCAGATGTGTGAGATCAGGGAGGAACGGAAGTAGGCCCCACTGTCGCAGAGCACCCCCTCATTCAACATCCTTCTCCTGGCATTATAGATAGCAGCTTTTGCTAGGGCCAGGAGGAGGTTGACAAGATCTTGCAACTTTGTGGAGCCACAGATGGGGTGTGCATAAATGAAAAAGTGCAGGTGGAACTTCAGCAGGAGATTCTGGAGGAGCCAGAAATGGGGCTGCAACCTGGTGCATTGTAGGTAGGCATATACCAGGTTTTTCCTCATGCTGCAGAAGGGGCAGGTGTCGGGGATGGTGGTGAACCACACCAAGTACATGCCCGTGTTCATGGCCCCATGGAGGCGCCGCCAGCTTATGCCCCTGATGGGCCATGGGATTAAGATGGAGTACACACTGGCCCATTGGGGTTCCTCACCCTTGACAGGGCTTAGATGGTCCAGCCATTTGGTGTCAGGGCGGGACACAAGAGTGAGGAAATGCAACGTGTGGAGCACGAGCCTGTACAGATGGTCTCTGGACACTGTTCAGAAACAGACTGGCTGCAAAGTCTGCAGCCAGCTGGAGGTCCAGGGATGTGGAGCCCGGGGGGGGGGGGGCCTACAGAACAGGGACCCAAGAAAAAGGGCTGGCAGGCTTGCAGTAAGGGAGGTGCTGGGTGTACCCTCTCACAGGGCTCGCTGCAGGAAATCGAGAGCAGGCTGCGACAAAGCTGCCTTCACCTCCTGGAGCAAGTGTAGAGGAGTTCAGAGGGTAGAGAGCCCCATGCACTGAGTGAGCACGTGGCGATCCACCCAATCCCCCCCCCCCCATCATAGTCCAGGAGGTCTCTGACCTTGGTGGTTTGTGCCAGGACCAACCTCCAGTGCACCGAGGGAGACTCCGCCACCTGCACACACAAGGCTGGATGTGGAGCAGGGGCTCCGTGAGGAGGTCTGCTCCCTCGGTGGCCACAATGGACCTGGTCACTGAGAACAGCTTCCAGGTCTGGAGGAGTTCCCGGTAGAACTCTGGCAGCTCTGAGAGGTCTTGCAGAAGGATAAAAAAGAGCTGCCGGTTGTACAGGAGCCCTTGGAGGTGGCAGAGGAAGGCACGCACCAAAGTGCTCCACGCCAGACTACCTGCACTATACAGGAGTCTCTGCAGGGCCTGGAGGTGGAAGGTCTGGACCTGGCTGCACATGCAGACCAGGCCCTGGCCCCCCTCCTCCAGGGGAAGACACAGGACCCCTACAGAGACCCAGTGCAGTCCTGGCCAGAAGAACTCCAGGGCTGTCCTCTGGAGCCAGGCCAGAACCTCCAGAGCCGGACTCAGTGTGTTGAGCCAGTGCCAGAGCATGGACAGGACTAGTTGGTTCAGAACCAGCGCCCTCCCACGCAGGGAGAGACATCAGTGCAGTCCTGTCCATCACCACAGCCGCTCACCCACCCTGGCCTCCAAACCCTGCCAGAGAACTGGCAGGGAAGGATGCATGGCAGACAGAAAAACGCTGAGATAGAGCAGCGGACCCGCGCTCCAACTGGTGGCCTGAAGCATGGGTGGGAGGGAGCTTGTCTGCCACCTGTCCCCAACCACCAGGCCAGAGCTCTTGACCTAGCTGACCTGGGTGGAGGAGGCCGCTGAGTACACAGCTTGGCAGGCTTCCACCTGCACCAGGTCGCCCAGGTCCTGGACCAAGAGGAACACGTCATCAGCATATGTCAACAGGACCAGATGCAGCTTTGGCTATCGGAGCACCAACCCCGTCAACCTCTGGTGGAGAAGACAGAGGAAGGGCTCTGATGGCCAGAGCATACAGCTGGCCCAACAGTGGACACTCCTGATGTATTCCCCACCCAAAGCTGATCGGCTCAGTCAGGGTCCAGTTTAGCCTGACCAAACACTCCGTGGAGGCATACAGCACCCAGAGAAAGCCCACGAAATGGGGTCTGAAGCTGAAAGCCTGCAGAGTACCCAGGAGATACCCATGGTCCACCCTGTTGAATGCCAGGCTCCTGGCAGGTGCTGGCCAGGCCCAACACTCCTGAGTCAGAGACATGTGAAGGGTAATGGCTGCTCCATACCTGCCTTCCCCCTTGCCTCGAAGTCCCATAGTCCCTCTAGTCCTGGTTCAATGATGTTGACGTTGCTGTATGTTGCCTTGCAGGCCATGGGGCACACACTGTGAGCTGGGAGTCCCCTGCACTCACAGCCCTGCCAACTGACTGGACTACTAACATGTGTTTGCCAGCTGATAAAGTCACCAGGATGGAAGGAGAAAAGCAGCAGGAAGAGGGGGCAATTCCTTAAAGTGGCAGTCTCTTGAACTTGTCAGTGATGATCCTTGGTGAATAGTTCTGATGATTAATTACTCTCCCACTTAAAAATGTGTGCCTTCTTTCCAGTCTGTATTGATTTATAGCCATTGTATGGGGGTTAGACCAGTGGTTGCCAATCAGTAGATTGAGATCTACTGGTAGCTCTTGAAGCCTCTGCCAGGGGATCCTGACTGGTTTGGCCAGGAACCTCTCAAGTGCTGGCACTTCAGTAGCCCCTCCACCCACTGTCATGCTGTTCCTGTCCTCTTGCCTTGGAACAGCCCCTTGGAAGCCTCCTGCTTGCTGTGCAGCATGTGGGGGGGAGAGGGGGTGGGCTGATATCAGGATGTCCCTCCTCCCCCCAATCCTGTACCCCATCTCCACACAGAGAGAAGGGGATGGAGGGAGCTTGGCAATGCAAATCTCTGTCACTCTCACACACTGACCTTCCCTCTCATCTCCTGACACAACAGGTACATGGGGGGGGGGGGGTTGTTACTATTTTCACTGCTTGCAAAATGGGTTATTTTTAGTTTCTGACTGGTCTATGCATTTCATAACTTTCATTTCTCTCTTAGGCCTAAATTTAATTCTTTGAGTACTAAAATGCCTAGCCGGTCATGTCTGGAGTAATTATCCTTATGGTTGGTTGTGCTCCTGGAGGTGGCTGACATGTCCCTGCAGCCCCCTGAGAAGGTCAGAGCAGAGGTTCTCCCACATGCTGTCCTTGCCAGCAGACACCATTCCTGCAGCTCCCCTCGATCAATAATGGAGAACTGTGGCCAGTGGAGGCTGTGGGATCAGTGCCTGTGAATGAGGGGCAGCACATGGAGCCATTACTGTATATGCTAGCTGCTTTTGGGGGTGGGGTGGGATGGGGCCAGAGCAGGGGTGGAGCTGCTTTGGCTCTGCTGCTCCCAGGGTAGGCAGGACTTAAACCCACCACAGTTCCCCAGGCTGCTGTCCTATCCCCCACCCACTCAGGCAATGGCTGGGCTGCCAACACAGGCTGCCCCGAGGGATAGACCTGGCGCCTGTATTAGGAAGGCAGGATAAGGGACCTGCTGAAGGTAAGGTGGTGGGGTGGCTTCTGGAGTGGCTTAGGCGATAGCGCATTTGCCTGGGGAACACATGGTGACAGGCTCAATCCCTATCCTTCCCCCCCCCCCAGGCACCCCAAGCTCCCCTGCCCACCCTGGGAGCAACCAAACACAGGACAAGGCACCCCCAAAGGCAGGGAGGTGGGGTGGGTTCTTGAGTGGACCAGGAAATCCAGTACTTTCCACCAGAGGACAGGGATGTGGGTTGGAGTCTCCACCCAGCAACCCAAGCCTGCGCCCACCCTGGGAGCAACCAGCCAGCCAACACAGGATACAGACCCCACCAAAGGTGGGGAGGTGGGCTAGCCTCAGCTCTGGAGTGGCCTAGGGGATAGCACATTCACCTGGAAAGCACAGGGTGACAGGTTTAAGTCCTAGGAGGAGCTGGACAGATAAAACAGGCTGCCCCAGGGATGGACCAGGCAGGATAAGGGCCCCCCCCCAAGGTGTGGGGGGGTGGACTCTGCAGTAGCCTAGGGCAGCATCCCTCAATGCACAGGGGCACCAAAAAGAAGCCTGGGGGTACATCAACACAACTAAAATTTGGAGAAAACTGAAGTTTTGGTTTAAGTTTTACACCATTTGTATTATTTTTGTACTTTTTACACCCAAATATTTCATCATCCACCCAGCTACAATTAAGTTGCTTAAACAAATGTGTTGCAACAGTTAAAAAAAAATGTGTGTTTGAGAAAACTGTAGGTACTGGGGGGTACTTATCAATTTTTTTTTTTTTCAAAAAAGGGGTATTTTATAAAAGAAGATTGAGAAACACTGGCCTAGGTGATAGGGCATTTGCCACACACCCAAGACTAGAGCCTGCACCCCCTACCCCAGCCTGGGGAAAGTGATTGAGATTCAGGAAGGAAGGGCAACAGAACGAGCAGGGTGAGGCCTCAGAGAAGGGGTGGAGCAGGGGCAGGGCCCCAGAGAAGAGGGGAAGGAAGCCAGGCAAGGGTATTTATGGAGAGGGACAGGGACACAGGGGTAGCATGAGGGGTAAACTGAGGAAAACACCCACTCTCTCCCTCTGGACCATATGCAGGGAGGGAGGTTGACAATGAGGAGAGGATATGAGTGAGCCACCGAGGAGAAAGCGGGGCAGAATCCACTCCTGCCTGCTCTCCTGGAGACAGTGAAGGAGGGTGCTAGAAAGAGGGACCAGGACCATTGGGGAACGTGGGAAAGGTGGCCACTGCTCCCTGCAAAGATGGAGGCAAGGAGAGGGCAGGGCTGCAGTGGGAAGGACGAGTGGGGGCAGGAAGGGAAAGCTACCACTCTCTCCAACTAGGTTTTATGCAGGTAGGGAGGTTGTCATGAAGGGGCAACTGGGGGAAGAGGGGGTAGGCAGAGAAGGCAACCCCGCCTCCCTGCAAGGCTGGAGGAAGAGGGCTCTAGTGGGATAGGACAATGAGCAAGGTTACAGGTGCAGGGCAGAGGTGCCGGCTCCCCCGGTTCCACAGTCACAGGGGAGGTCAATGGCAAACAACATCAAGGGGAAGTGCAGTGAATGGGGGGGGGGCATTAACTAAGAAGAGAGGGAGGGGAGACATGTGCTCGGGGAGGGGACCAGAGTGCAGTGGGTGGTAGGCAGGGGTCTAATGGGAGGCTGGGGGGAGGGAGCAAACAGAAGCGATAGGAGGGTGGGGCTGGTGGAGCATTGGGCAAGGCAACTGCTGAGATGGCAGGGCAGTCACCAGAGCACACTCCCCAGGTGTGGGGGAGGGGCAGGCAAAGGAGCTGTGTGGTGTTGGGGCTGGGCAGTCACCACAGCACACTCCCCAGGGGTGTGGGAGGGGCAGGCAAAGGAGCTGTGTGCAGATCGGGAGGCAACAAACTAACGCTGAGGGAGGACTGCAGCAGGGAAAGAAGGAAAAACAAATGAGGCCACTAGGGTGGGGCAGGCAGCAGGGAGGCAAGCTGCTGTGATGGGGGAGCAAGAGGGGATAAAAGAAGGGATGAGGGAAGCCCCCAAGCAAATGCAGCTAAGGGAGGGGTCCAAGTCTAGTGGGGAGGGGAGTGTGTCCACAAGACTTGTGGCTAGGGTTGCCAGGTGTCCGGTTTTCTACCAGACAGTCCGGTATTTGTACCGTCTGTCTGGTAGAAAAATTCAGAAAATACCGGACATTGCAAATTTTCTGAATTTCCAGCTGGATGCTGGACGGAAGCCTGGAGGGGGAGGGGGAGCAACTGGGAGGCAGGGCCGTGATTGGCACTGGGAGCCCTGCGGTCGCGTGCAAAAGCCGGGTGGGGCGGGGCGGGGTGGGGGCTGGGACTCCCAGCCACTTCCCTCGCCTGGCTTTTGCGCGCGACCAGAGGCTCCCAGTGCCAGTTGCAGCCCCGCCTCCCAGCTGGGATCCTCTGGTTGAGTGCAGAAGCTGGGCGGGGGGAGTGGCTCCCAGCCCCGCCCCCGCCCGGCTTCTGCTCGCAACTAAAGGGAGTGCCTGCCGGGGGGAGTGCCTGCCAGCTCTGCTTCCCGCCCCCCTTCCTCTGGGCCCCCCTCTCCTCCCGTCCAGCCCCGCAGACCCCGACCCCCCCAGCTCTGCTTCCCGCCCCCCCTCCCTCCCGTCTAGCCCTGTGGCCCCCAGACCTCCCCCCCGCCAGCTCTACTTCCCGCCCCGCCCCGCCCCGCCCCCCTCCCAGCCAGTTCTCCCCTCCTCCCCCGCCCCTGCCCACAATCAAGTGTGTCCGGTTTTTTGGCGGGGTCTACCTGGCAACCCTACTTGTGGCTTCAGTCTTGTTGAGCCTGACCAAATACTCCTCCAGTATTGGGGGAGGGAGAGGGGACCGTTGGCCATAGCAGCAGCAGGTTGGTTGAGACGTTTGCCTCAGAGGTCTTTGGCTGACTTTGTGGTCATTGGGGATGGGGTAAGTAGCAGGGGCCTCCTCCATCATGGTGGGAGGGGTCAGAGGAGGCACAAATGGTGGGGAAGAGGTCAGCCTGTGCTCTCCACCAAGCAGCAGGGCAGGGAGGAGCAATGGAAGGGATGGATAGGAGGGGAAAGGGGGTGGGCTAACCACTCCTCCCCACGGGAATAGAAACAGGGGAGGAGGGCACCCAAGACAGGAACCGAGCAGGGGTGGGGCAGCAATAACTCCTCCCCGCTAGACTGGAGGCTGGGGAAGAGGGCACCACGTGAGGGGGAACCGAGGGAAAGGGGGGGCAGCAACCAGTGCTCCCAGGTTAGCTGGAGGCAGAGGAGGAAGACGCTATAGAGAGGGATTGAGGTGCGGGAGGTATCACGAGGGGGAACCTGGGACAGGACAATAGGTGCATGAGCGCTCCTGACGTATGAAAATGAAGGTCTGGTCTTTTGCGCCTGTTAATTGGGGCTTGCTAACAATCTACTCTTTGAGGTTACATTGCTTCATATTTGAGGTCCTTGGTTGAAAGATAGCACAACGGGCAAGGTTACAGGTGCAGGGCAGGGGTGCCAGCTCCTCTGGCTCCACTGGTACAGGGGATGTCTACAGCAACATCAAGGGGACTGCAGGGAATGGGGCGGGACTTTGATATCCTTGGCTGAAAGGAGAAACCAAGGGAACCATTCGGGCAGGGCACGCAGCAGGGAGGCAAGCTGCTGTGGTGGGGGAACAAGGAGGAATAAAACAGTGGATGAGGGAGGCCCTCCAACCAACTGCAGCTCAGGGAGGAGGGGCCAAGACCAGGGGGGAGGGGAGTGCATCCACAAGACTCGTGGGGGTCAGTCTCTCGCCCACTGCTGCACAACAGTCCCAGGTGGAAAAAGGGGGGGTGCAGTGGCTACACCCTCGAGGGGCGAAGAGTAGGTCCAGGTGGAGGGTTCGGCAGCAGTAGAGGGGTGGGCAGCTGGACAGGGGGGAGGCCTCCGCACATCTCCCCCGGCCTTCTCGCAGCGCTATTTGAATGCCCCTCCCCTAGCCTTGTGGGAGGGACCATTGGACCCAGGAATCAACAGATTACGGGGGACAAAGGATGAAAAATAGGGTCGGGGGTGCAGTCCAAAGTTTGAAATGAGGGAACAGGATGGGGACACTGAGCAGAGAACATTGGACAGTGCCCACTGCTCCTGTAAGCTTTTCAGAGGAACTGTGCCAGGGTGGGTGAGACTGGGGAGAAGTGGAAATTGGCCCCACAGTTGCAGAGCATCCCCTCGTCCAGCATCCTCCTCCTGGTGTTATAGGTAGTGGTGAGGCTTAGGAAAAGGGTTGGAGCAGGGGCAGGCCCCAGAGAAGGAGGGAAGGAAGCCAGACAAGGGTATTTGGGTTGGAGGTAGATCTTACATTGCACTTAAATTGAAAAAGTGATCTTGTGGTTAAAAAGGTTGGAGACACCTGGGTTAGACCTTTCTCTGCTAGATTGAAGAGCCCATTATTAGACGTATGTTCCTCATGTAGATACTTATAGACTGCGATCAAGTCACGGTTAACCTTCTGTGTTTGTTAACATAAATAGAGTTCCTTGAGTCTATAAGCAGGTTTTCTAATTCTGTAATCATTCTTAAGGCTCCTGTCTGAGCCTCTCCAATTGTAAGCATCATAGGCAAACTTTATTACTGATAAATTTTATGTTTTCTTCCAGATCATTAATCAAAATGTTAGTGTAGGGCCAAGAACAGTTCCCTATAGGACCCTGCTAGAAACACAGTTACTCAAGGATGACTCCCATTTATTATTTGAGACCTATCAGCTAGCATTTAGCCTATTTCATGTGTGCCCCATTAACTGTATAGCCTTCTAGGTTTTTGAGCATGGCACGAAGTCAAAGATCTTACAGAAATCTAAGTCTGTTACATCAGCACTATTTATCAACGAAACTTGTAATCTCACTAAAAAGATCCAGTTAGTGTCACTGGACCTATTTCCATAAAGCTCTGTTGGCTGGCATTGTATTTGTTTCCCAGCCAGGTAGAGTGGATCAGCAGAATCAGGACAGAAAGCAGGTGGGAGAAGGAGAGCAGTGCTACAGCAAAGCACTTGTTAGGGTAGGACTATGGCTACTGCAGACATTGTGGCAAATGGGGTTGACCATCTGGGCCCATTCTGGGCAATGACCAAAACTGGCAACCTTAAGCTTAACATGGTGGGGATTCTTCAGTGTTGGGGATGTTCAGGGTCATAGTTCCAGCTTTTCCCCCCAATCAGCAGGGCCAGAAACTTTCATTTAAAGCCATGTTCTTCATATGGACAGTCCCTGCCCTCTCTGCAGAGATGGGTGTGCCTGGGAATCGATGCCTGGCCCTCAGCTAGCTAGGAGGGGGGTGGTCAGGATATGCCTATTCAGTCCTTCTCATGCCCCAGTCTGAAGTAGGAGGCACAGTTCATTTTGCAGGGAGTCCAGAGGCAGCACCAGAGGTGCACTGGAAAAAGAGAAAGGAACCCAGAGGTAGCTCTGGCAAAGCCCTCCATGCTTTGGAGTGACAGAATTTGAAAGCATCTGGGGGTGCCAGGCCCAGAGAGCAAGTAAGGCTGGTGGAGTGTGTGGGAGCTGAGCTGGGACACAGTGAATAGAGCACAGAAAGGGCACCATAGGGCAGCATATACCTCACAGCTGAGCCTCCAAGCCACAGTGAGCATATGGGACACTGTGGACACCCATGGCAATTAGGGTGTTTTAGGGAAGAAGAGTGCCCAGGGAGGCAGGATGAATATTCAGGCAGGCAGGGCATCACAGGAGTGGCATGTGTGCAGACACCTAGCTTTCAGTCTTGCCCATGCCAGAAGCTGTCACTATCTCCTGTACAGGGGAGTAGGGACCATGGTTAAGCTGCAAAGTCACTGAAACGAGAGTGAGCTGTGCTGCTGGGCCAGGGCACACAGCCCCATATGAGACACCTTGCCCAGTGCACTCCACACACCATGTAAGTGTGAAGATAGGAGAGACACTTACCCACAAAGACTACAGGCAAGAGCAGTGCCCTGCTGGGCACGAGGGGCAAGTTTCCCAGGACAGTTTCTTTTTTTCAGATAGCTGTCCCAGAAAACATGCCAGGGTGTTTAGTACACAAGGCCAGCTGGCCAGCATAATGGGCTAAGAACCATCCCAAATGTCCTGGCATTTGTACCTCAGAGCTGGCAGCCCTAAATAGGGCAACACAGAGCAGCCATAGTGGCCTAGCCAGGAGCACCAGGACCAAGGAGGCGCATAGGCCAATGTGTCGTGTTGTTTCTGGGCTTGAAAGGGGAAGGTCCCACAAGTTATCACCAGCCTGTGGCTTCACACAGCTGAGCTAGGAGCCCAATGTCACCACAACCCTATCAGAGCAAGGCCAGCGGAAACCCCTGTGCCCAGCTCATGTCCTGTCTCTTATCTCAGCCTCACACTCTATGTTCCCTCTGATGACAGGCCCTGGCACAGCTGGGCCCCACCTCTGGGATGGGGATGGTGCTGAGGGTTCTTCCCACCCTGCCCTCATATTTTGGGCCCCACGTCTGGAATGGGGTTGGGCTGAGGGCTCTGCCTGCTCTGCTCCATGGTGCTTTCCCCACAGGTGGGATGGGGGCTGGCATTAAGAACTTTGCCTGCTCTGACCTGGGGGTTCTGCACCCCACATCTGGAATGGAGCTAGTACTAAGGGCTCTGTGTGCTTTGGCCCCAGGATGCTGGGCCCCACACCTGGGATAGGGCTGGCTCTAAGGCCTCTGCCCACACTGACTCCAGGGTGCTGGGTCCCACAGCTGGAATGTGGCTGGCAATGAGGGCTCTGCCTGCCCTGCCCCCCGGGTCCCACATCTGGGATGGGGTTGGCACTGAAAGCCCTGCCTGCCCTGCTCTCAGGGTGCTGGCCCATATGATAATGATGGAGATGGTGCTAAGGGCTCTGTGTGGCTTGCCCCCAGAGTGCTGGGCCCTATGGCTGGGATGGGGCTTGCACTTAGGCAGGGAGAGGCAAGATATGGCTCACAGATTGGATCCATCCCACCATGACTTTGGATCTGGCACGTGGCCCACCTCATTGGGACCCTCAGGCAGGCTCCCTGCCTGCTGTAGCCCCAGCCCACTCAAAGCAGCTGGCTGCTCCATATGCCTCTGCACTATGCACCTGGAGACGGGGAGACTTTGTACGCTCCCACCCCTTCACCCTGCACAATCACTGCAGCTCCCATTGGCTAGATGGAGGAGCCAGGAACTTTAAGTGGTCTGGGGCTGCTGACCAGGAGCTGCATAGGTAAGCACCTCTTAGCCAGAACCTGCATTTGGCACCTCAACCTCTCCTACACCCCACCTCACCACCCAAACCCTCTGTATCTCCCCTCCCCCAAGTCGTAACTCCCTCCCAGATCTGTAACCCCTCTTACACTCCTCCCCTGGTCAGAATCCTGTCCTGCCCCCTTCCAGACCCTGCCCCAGGTCACAACCACTGTTCCCTCTAATTTTTTCATGTGTGTAATAAATTTTGTTATGAATACCAAGACTGTGTGGATGTGGACCCACCAGTAGAAACATGAGTGCTCTGGAGGAGAACAAGAGTGCTCTGCTAAATAGCTGGGTGGCATTTGGATCTCTCCTGAGTGGCCACCCAAATGCTCAGCTTAAAGGAAGCTCTGGTCACAACTCCCTCCCTCTCTCTCAGACCCCACATCCTCTCTTGCACCCCAGTCCCCTACCCCAGATCTACCCTTCTCCACCCAAACTCTGTCCAGGCCACTGTATCCTATCCACAGAAAAGTGCAACTCTTGACCACTTTCCAAAATCTTGGAGTGCCCTCCCCAACAAAAGTTATTGCCCACCCCTGCACTAAGGGCTTTGCTTACCCTGATCCAGTGTTTCCCCAGCTGGGTTGGGGATGGCGCTAAGCGCTCTGTCCACTTTGGTCTAAGGGCACTGGGCCCTCGCTCTGGCTGGTAGGTGGGTCAGACCAATGAACAACGGAGCACCGAATCAGGAGCCCACAGGGAGCAGGCACTGAATCTTCAATGAGTCTTCTCCTATTTGCTGGGCCTTGTAATTCAATGGTTTTCACCAAGGTTACAGAGCAGAGATGCAATCTAGTGAAACCTACCAGACAACTCTGTGTCTCTGGTTTCACATTCTTGGTACCATAGGCGTGCGCAGCACATTTCATTAGGGTGTGCACACAAAGAATTTTTTTAAAATGTACTCTTTGACCCCCATTAGCCACACCCCCTGACTCCCATTAGCCACGCCTCTGGAGGTAACACTCTTGGTGCAATATGGACACATGACCAGAAGTAAAAGGTGTCATGTGACTCCCCCCAAGGACTTTTCCCACCATCCTCCTACCAATAGGAATTACTTTGGCCCCCACCAAACTCCCCTCATGCAACTATCCTGCAATTGCATTAACCCAATGTGTGTGATATTAACCCGGGGGGCAGAGAGGCTGGGGGACGTGTTCCCTCTAAGAGTTTCCTCCCATGAGCAGAATAAATTTTGTGTTGTGCACCAGTACTGAGTTTGTGGCTTGTTTGGATGTGCCACTGTGGCACCCAAGTTATTAATAAATATCTTATAAACCTCTACCTTTTCCCTCTGCTGCCCTGTCTCCTCCCCTTGCTCCATCAGCTCCCCTGGTGCCTGCTGCCCCCCACAACCCCTCACCCACCTCTGCTGTCCTGACTCCTGCCCTTCTCACTGCCCTCAGCATTCCTGCGACCTGCCCCCCTCCACCAGCCCTTCTCTCCCCCCCATGCCCACTCCTCCAGGAGCCCCACTCTGATCAAGTGAGCTACCGCTCCTCATCCCCTCTCCTAACACCTCCCTATACACATCTGCCCTGCTTTTCTCCTCTGGTGCTGGTCCCTCCCCCGCAGGTGTCTACCCTTCTGCTTCACCCCCAGAATCCTCTGGCACCTGCACCTCCCTTACCCCTGCACCCTCCTGGTGCCTCCCCCTTCCCTCACTGCCCTTGCCCCCTTTGCCCTCTTTTTCCCTGATGCCCACCCCCTCACCACTCTCTGCCCCCATTCCCCCACACATGCCTTGCTCCATCCCCGCCTTCCTCTTGCCCACCCCTTCTTTCAAGCCTTCTCCCGGCACCTCCCCTTCTCCCCTCTAGCCTCCAAAGCCCTACCCCTCTCCTCTCCCAGCATTATCCTGTCCCCTCCTCTCACTGACACCTCCTCTCCTGCTCTTTTCCTCATTGTCTCCACTTGGCCCCCTGGCATTTGTCTCTCTCCTCCACCCTGTCCCTTGGTGCCTTCCCCTTTCTTCTCCTGAGTTGCCCCTCTCCCCTCAGCACAAGCCCCTTCCTCTCCGACCCTTCCCCCTATTTTTCCCTCCTCCTCCAGCAGCCGCCAGCTGGTCTGTAACAGAGTTCTAGGGTCGCCCTGACTTTCACCCTTCTGGTGCTCCCCCTACTCCAGTGGTCTCCAACCTTTTTACACCCAAGATCACTTTTTAAATGGCAGACCAAGCCAAGATCTACCACCCCACCCCTTCCTTGAAGCCCCGCCCTCTCTATTCTCCTCCTCTCCATCACTTGCTATCCCCAATCCTTATACTGCTGCTTCCCCCCCCCCCCAATTCTTCTGTAGGAAGAGGTTTTTCCAATATTTGGCCAGTCTAGACTGGACCGAATGTCAGAAAAAACCCTTCTTTTGGAAGCCCCCTTATTCCTCGTGGAAAGAGGAATATAGGGGTGACCGAAAGATCATATTTGCTCTTCCACTGAAAAAAGCGGAAGAACAAATGCATCCTTGGATGCAGAAGAGTTTTTCTGGGATATCTCCAGAATCCTGAAAAACTCCTGCAGTCTAGCCATACCCTTGCTGGGTTGAGGACAGGATGTGTAGGCTCTGGGATGGGAATGAGGGATTTGCTTGTGGGAAGGGGTGAGAGGTGCAAGCTTTGGGAGGAAATTTGGATGCAGGAGGAGGTGGAGAAGGGGACGCTGGCTCGGGGAGGGGGCTCCAGGCCGGGCAGTGTTGGGGTACTAAGCAAGCCACTGGTTTGTGGATGTGAGGGTGCAGGAATTTGGGTTGGGGTATGTGAGGGGCTCAGGGCAGGGGGTTCCAGTGTACAGATATAGGGTATGGGGCAAGGGGGAGTGCAGGAGTGGCTGTGGCCAGATGGGGGCTTGGCCCCAGTTGGGGATTTGTTGGCCAGGCTTCATTTTTAAATAAAATACTATGTCAAACACAAAAAGTTTCTGCATTGTCTTTATTTACAAGAAGAGCAGGGAACCTGTCTTGAGTCAGGGGTCACTGACCCACAGAAAAGTCAGTTGGGAGCAGGGGACATGGTACTGGGGAAGGGTGCCAGTGGGGGCAAGGTTCTGCAGCTTGGGGCAGGGGAGAGGGAACAGGGCGCCGGGTGGGTGGGGGGGCAGGGGACAGGTTTCTGCAGCAGGGGGCAGGGTGCCAGCGGGGGACACGTTTCTGCAGCGGGAGGCAGGGTGCCAGGGGAGCAGGTTTCTGCAGTGGGGGATGGGGGACAGTTCTGTGGTTGGGGTCAAGGAGAGGGAATGGGGGCAGGAGGGTGGGGACAAAGTTCTGGGGCAGGGTGCCAGTGGGGGCAGGGAGTCCCCTACACCAGCCTCGGAGGGAAGACTCCGCCACACGCTGCCTCCGGGGCTGCCCCCCGCGGAGGAAGGAAGCCCCCTTGCGCACTCCCTCCCCCCTCCTGCGGAGTAGGGAAGCCTGCTCACGCAACCCCTCAGGGCCCGACCCCCGCGTGCCAGCCACGCTGCTCCCGACCTGACCCCTCCCCCCCAGGCCAGCCGCGCTGCACCCGATCCCCTGCCCGGGGCACCTCCCACCTCTCTTTCTTTTTCCTCCCCCCGTCCCGGGGTTTAAACTCACTGCGCTTGACGGGGTGGTGGGGTGATGTTGCTGCGTCCCTGCTGCCTCTTTCCGCGGGGTCCTAAGACCTGCCGGTTTTGACTGCACAGCCGTGCATGTGCGGCAAACCCGGCGTGGCGCCCGTTCCCCAGCGTGCCGAAGCGGCGCTCCTTCTAGTGTGGGGGCTTGTGCCCCCGCACCACGGGCGGCCCTTTGAAACATTAGGGCGTGCCTGTGCACACCTGGCACACCCCGTGCGCACGCCTATGCTTGGTACTTGTGTTGGCAAAAACCTGCTTCTCCCCTGCTCATCCGTGGGCTCTGTAGGGCAAGAGCACTCTGAGATGTGAAAAGAAGCAATAGAATTGCAAAATAACCCTTTGTTTTCCCATTTTAAAGAAGCAAAGCCACAAACTCTGTTCCTTTTCCTTCAGACCTGTCCCTGATGCACACTGGAGCTATGAGACATGCATGGAACGAGATCCAATAACCTTCAAATCCCTCCAAATGATTTCACTACTGATGTCACAAGCCATGTGGTGATGGGGTAGCTGCCCTCCACTGGCCTAACAAGGATTAAACTCAGCTCTGGGAAACAGCTGAGACTGTGGAGCCTGCAGCTGTGGCAGGCAGCAACCAATTAAGGCCACCTGGGCAGAGGCTTAGCGAGGGTTTTATGTGCCCAGGGGCAAAGGAAAAATTTGTGCTCCCCTCCCCCCCGCCGCCATGTGGCACGGCCCCAAACCTGGTGCACAGCTGAGGGGAGCTTGTACCGCATCTTCCCACACCCCCTACAGTTTGGGGCCAGGCTCCTGCATGCACTAACCCGCCGGTGGAGATGGAGGAGGGTCAGGGTTGGAGCAGAGAGGCAGGGAGGAGGCTCTTGCTGCCGGTGGCAGGCGGAGTAGGAGCACGTGAGCTGAGGGATGACGGGGGGGAGCAGAATGGGATTAAATTGGCGCCTCCTTAGCATGGTGCCCAGGGGCAACTGACCCCTCTAGCCCCCTTGCTACGCCACTGCCCCCCCTCCTGCAGATCTATCATCTTATGCATGTGCAAGATCTGAGAGCCGTCCCATGAATCTGCAGTTAGTGTCTGTGGCGCCTGCTTCTGGGTGGTGTCTCAATGCTGCCACATTCACCTCCAAAGAGGGGGCTTCCCAAAGCAGGCCCTTGCTGCTGACCCCCAAGGCATCCACAGGCCCAGTCTCCTTTCAATGGGCCCACTTCCCAGGGCTCATTGATCTTGGATCTGGCTTCCATCCCCTCTCCAACCTTTGCAACTGCCCAGAGGTGCTCATCTTCCGCCTTATCCATTCCCACCTCATTCACCCCACAGGGACAGTCTCTGCCTCACTTGTCCTAGGGACTATTCTACCAAGACATAACACAAAGTTTCCATGTAAAAGGACTCAATACAAAGCTAAAAACTTAAATGAGAGACTGATTAATACAGAGATGTGTCTACATCTGCTGCAGGGAGATACCTCTGCCTGCCTCCACCCCTCTCCCCCAGAGTCTACAGCCCCGTTGCAAAATGGTAGAGGGGAAGGAAAGAGGCTGAGGCCCATCCAATGGGACTGAAGCAGTCATGAGCAAGCCATGCCCGGGAGCCATTCTCCTGTCCATTGCTGGTGCTGTGTTGCTTCAGGAATGCTGCAATTCAGTCACCTCTAGGGTGGGCTGGACAGCTGTTTAACACCTGCACAAGGTTTCAGGCAGGGGGCAGCGCGGGCTGCCTTCCTGCAGAGCCCCCATCAGAACCACTGTGCCCTCCTGGCTTAGGAAAAGAATAAACAGGAGAATTGAAAATTAACCTGCCCAGTCTCACGTCCCCTAGGCAGGGAAATGAGCCATCTACATTAGGCCCCAGCTGGAATATCGTGTCCAGTTCTGGGCGCCACATTTCAGGAAACATGGAGAAACTGGAGAAAGTCCAGAGAAGATCAACACAAATGATGAAAGGTCTAGAGAACATGAGCTATGAGGCAAGGCTGAAGGAATTGGCCTTGTTTACCTTGGAAAAGAGAAGATCGAAAAGGGACATGAGAGCAGCTTTCAAGTATCTAAAAGAGTATCATAAGGAGGGGGAAGAAAAATTGTTCTCCTTGGCCTCTGAGGTTAGGATGAGAAGCAATGGGCTTCAATTGCAGCAAGGGAGGTTTAGGTTGGACATTAGGAAAAACTTCCTGCCTGTCAGGGTGGTTAAACACTGGAATAAATTGCCTAGAGAGATTGCGGAATCTCCATCACTGGACATATTTAAGACCAGGTTAGACAGACACCTGTCAGGGATGAGCTAGGGCAACTCAACTTAGGAAGCCGCAGGGGCCGCACTGATAGTTATAGAACATGCTGAGGGCCTCAACTTAAGTGTGGTTGCATATGCAAGCAAATATATACAAATAGCTTCTCTCACACTGTCAGGCATGAATACAAAGATTAAGGCAAGACTACACAACACACAGGCCCCATTTAAGTCAGTTCTGCTGATATTAATAAAATGCAACATTTACCCGATTTCTACCCATGTGACAGCACTTTTCATGAGCAATGACAGTCCAAGAATTTAACTACTAAAACGCATATCAACAGAAGATCATTACACTGACTACTTTTTTGTTTTGGCTCTCACTCGCCAGCCACATGTTGATCCCCACATAAACCCAAACTGCACTGCGGGGCGCAAACAAACTAGCCGTGGGCAGCATGCGGCCCACGGGCCATGTGTTCTTGGTCCTGCTGTGAGGGCAGGGGACTGGACTTGATGACCTCTTGAGGTCCCTTCCAGCTCTAGTGTTCTGTGATTCTATACTGCCCGCATGGGGTTAGACGGGGGCTAGTGCCCCCTAGAAGGGACGGATCCCCAGAGCCCATCCATACCTCCATGAGCCAGCCTGTGCCCCCTGCCCTGGGGCTGAACCGGAGCCAGTGCCCCCTAGAGAGGCCCTCTAGCCTCCTGAGTACCAGTGAGATTTTGGTGCTAGGGCCCTCCCTCAAGTGGATTCCTTGAACTGGGGGTCAGGTCAGGCCCTGTTTTCTCCCACACTGTGGGGTCCCAGGGGCCAGGCCCTGTGGTGCCTCTAGGCCGGTGTTGTGGCATGAGGGGAGTGAATTGGCTAGGTCCGAAGCATTCCCCGCACAGGCCTCAGCAAGCCTGGGGGCGGGGCAGAGTGGATGGGAGAAGCGGGGGCAGAGGGTGGCTGCCGGGTATCAGTCTCTGCCCTTCGCTGCCGTTAGTTGGGCTGCACTGTGGGCCGGTGGGCAGCTCCCAGGATTGTCTTCTTTGAGCAGGGGTGGCTTGATCACAGCACTAGCTAGACAGGGCATGATTGCTGAAGCCCCCTGACCCTGTGGTTGTTTTCCACATTAATCGGATTGCAGCGAGCTGGGTTATGCTGGTCTGTGCTGCAGTCACATCTTTGCTACCCGTGTGGACAGTCCTTGAACCACTGGAAACTGAGCCTCTAGTCCAACCTGGTGTGTGACCTCAGGCATGTCACAGCCCCCACTGTGCCTCAGTTTCCCCAGCTGTAAAATGGGAACAATGTTGGCCTCTTTGGGAAAGCCCTCTGAGTGTTACCAATGGGCAGAGCAAGGGCTGGCAAGGACAAGTATTGCCTTGGTCATGCGGGCTTGGTACCATTCCAGTGGGCGGATGGTGCCATCAGTTGCTCGATAGTGCTTTGTGTCCGGATGAAATCAAGTGAGGCAGTCCAGTGACAGACAGGTGAGTGGCTGAAAGTCAGTGGGTAGGGAACCAAATACCAGGCGGCAGGTCACTGGCAAATTCAGCATACGGGGAAGGGGGCTCCCCACGCCTCTGCTCCCAGCACGTGCGGGCGGAGTTCACAAATGACAAAGCTCTTTTCCCCACCAGCCAAGCCATCACTTTACACCGGGTCTTTAACACGTGCTGTCCCTTGCCTTGGCTGGGCACTGCTCCAGGGCGGACCCAGCTCTCCTAGACCAGAATCACAGAAGTGCCCAAAACGTGGGGTTGGGGGGCACAAGCACCCAGACCCATGATCCCCCACCCTGCTGTTCTTGCCCCAAGGCCCCCCCCACACACACTGTCCCACCCCCCCAAAATGCTCCTGAGCTACCTCTTCCTCCCAAGATCCACCCCCCACTTGTACTCTCCCCCTGCCATTGCCTGCCCTTACACGCCTCTGGCCCCCCACCCCCTGCTCCATGCCCCTTGGCCCTGGCCTGCCTGACCAGGGGCTGGCGCTGGAGACTGGCAGGTTTTCTACCAGTTGATGCCAGAGCCAGGCACCCCCAGCACCTCCCACAACCAAATCCCCCTCCCTCAGAGACAGGCAACCCCAGAGCCGCCCCCCCCAACCAAATCCCCTTCCTTCAGAGACAAGCAACCCCAGAGCCCCCCCAACCAAATCCCCCTCCTTCTGAGATAAGCAACCCCAGAGCTCCCCACCAACCAAATCCCCCTCCTTCAGAGGCAAGCAACCCCAGAGCCACCCCCAACCAAATCCCCTTCCTTCAGAGACAGGCAACCCCAGAGCCCCCCCCCCAACCAAATCCCCCTCCTTCAGAGACAGGCAACCCCAGAGCCCTCCACTAAATCTCCCTCCTTCAGAGCTAAGCAACCCAGTGCCCCCCTCCTGCAACCAAATCCTCCTCCCACAGAGCCAGAGGAACCGGTCAGGCAAGTTAATCTTACTTTTAAAAGAGGCTGCCTCTGCTCAGTGCGTTCCGGGTGGCAGCACGGGGCCCAGCTGCCGGCTCACTGATCTAGCATCAGGTGAGCCTGCGCAGCATGTGCTTGCTCCCACCTCGCCTGGTGCCCCCCTAGCACGGCGCCCGGGGGCAACTGCCCCCCCTGCACCTCCTTCACTACGCCTCTGCAACTGGGGTAGTATAAATAAGGGCTCCTGGTGAGGTGGAGAGCACACTCTTGTGCCAGCTGTGAAGCAGGAGGGACCTAACTGCCATGGATGCTACAGAGGCCTCCTGAGACAGAGCAGGCTGGGAAAGCTCTAACCCAACAAAATCCCAAGCTGATGCCTTGCCCTCAAGGCCTAAGGGTACTAGGGCTGCAGGGAAACAACCAGGATGGAACACAGCAGCAGGTCCACACCCCTTGCCAATGAGTGGCCATTTCAGACTGCAGCTTGCCCCTGAGACAGGGGCTAGATGTCAACTGGAAGTGGGTCACTGAGCCAAGGTGGGCTAGAGTTCCCTGGGAAAGGAGGACCCCAGAGTGCAGGGGCACTGCCACAGAGCAGTACCGCAAAGGAAGGGCACCATGGGCCAGGAGGGATGTGGGCCTGCAGTAACTCAGGGACAGATAATGGAAGGCACTTTGAGGCTGAAGAGCTGATTCCCAAGGATACCATCAGGAGGCACCATGGTGGTGAATCATGACTTGCTACATGTGGGGGAGAATGTGGACAGTTGTGGTCCACTCCTGATACAAGGAAACTGGAACTATAAGAGATAGAATTGTGGAGCAGGAAAGACCTGGCTGCCAGGGAAGCTACAGAGGGTTCCTGAGACTGAGCCTTCCCACTTCCAGGCTGTAGGGCCACATCCAGGGCAGCAGGCCCAAAAAAAAAATCAGATTAGTCACTTGGGAGATCGTAGAGACACAGAGGGGTAAATCTGTTAAAAGATAAACTACTACCATTGAATGTCAGAGCCTAAATCATTTCTGACCATGTTTAAACTACTCTGGAAGGCCGAGTCCAAATGTGGCCATATTAATCGGTCCAATGTCTGTGCTGTTATGAAAACTATGAAGCAGGTTTGGACAGAAAAGAAAAACAAGGCTTCTGAGAATGCAAAAAAGAAACGGAGTCATTCCAGCCTCCTTGAATGCTTCGATCTAGACTCTCCCTAGCATTAGTCTGTCAGATCTCACGGTAATGCGCATACTGGTCATGATGGAAGTGAAACCCCACAGCATTTGCTCCAGAATGTTCTCAAAGGTTGAGAGGCCTATTCACAAAGAGCAGAAAAGACCTCTCTCACCATTTTAGTGGGTAAACTCTATGGCTATGTCTATACTGCAGGCTTTTTGCACAAGAACATGTGTTCTTGCGCAAAAACTTGCAGAGCGTCTATACTGCATGCGCGTTCTTGCACAAGTACATTTACAGTACAGCGTCGGAAAACAGGGCTTTTTCTGGAAGAGTTATTCCTCTCCCCACGAGGAATAAGCCGTCTTGCACAAGAGCTCTTCCATAAGAAGGCAGTGTAGACAGGCAACATGAATTTCTTGCGCAAGAAACTCCTATGGCTAAAATGGCCATCAGAGCTTTCTTGCACAAGAGAGCGTCCACAAGCACATCTCTTGCGCAAAAGCACATGGCAGTGTGGACGTGCTCTTGTGGAAGACCTTTTGCACAAGAACTCTTGTGCAAAACAGTTCTTGCACAAGAAGCCTGCAGTGTAGACGTAGCCTATGAGGACCTGTTTAGACAAGTGTTCACCTTCAACACAGATCATAACCCCAGACCCAAAGGTATGTGTGACACTGCTAGAGGCAGCGAGGGTTCAGAGCTGAGCTGTGAGCTCAGCTGTCTACCAGTGTAATGTTCCATACCATTAGAAAAACCTGTTGATTCATATGCACCATCCCATTTGCTTCTTTACACAGAGAAACAGAGAGGAAAGTCCTCTTTCCGAGAGCACCTCCCTATTCCAGCAATGGAAACTGCTCTGGAAACAAGCAAAGACCCCACTTTGGTTAAAGCATGTGGCACCTGGCATGGGCCAGTCGGCAGACAGGATGCTGGGCTAGATGAACCTTTGGTCTGACCCGTTCTTATGCTCTTATGTTCACATTCTAGGTGGCCAAACCCAATCAAAGAGCAACTTGGCCCTTGCTATTTCAAGAAAGTGGCATTACCCATAGATAATGGTTGTTTGCCATGACACCTATGAATTTTAATATCAAAGCTTATAGAAGAGAAAGAACAACAAGGAGTCCGTGGCAGACTAACAATTTATTAGGGAATCAGCTTTCATGGGTAAAAAACACCTCGGAAGATGCTGATGAGGTTTTTACCCACAAAAGCTTATGCACCAATAAATCTCTTAGTCTATAAGGGTGTGTCTAGACTACAGGGTTTTGTCAACAAAAGTGGACTTTTGTCAACAAAACTACACCTGCGTCTACACTACCACCGAGTTCTGTCGACAGTAAGTCGACAGAATGTGGCAGTTTTGTTGACGGCGGTAACCCTCATTCTACGAGGAATAATGCCTTTTTTCAACAGAGTTATGTTGAAAAAAGGCGCTATTGCATCCACACTGTGCTTTTTTAAAAGAGAGCGTCTACCTCTGTCGAAAAAGCGGTTTGCTTTGTCGACAGAACTGGCTGTAGTCTAGATGCTCTTTTTCGACAGAGGCTTTGTCGTCAGTATCTGTCGACAAAAGCCTGTAGTTTAAACGTACCCTAAGATACCACAGGCCTCCTAGTTTTTGCGAATACAGACTAACACGGCTTCCCCTCTGAGAAGAGGAAGAGGCTGCTAATGGAATTACATGAGAGGTACTAAAGGAGTTGTAAAAATGAAACAGGTGTCCAGAAGTTAGTTTTGCGGGTTGGCTTTAGCTCAAGATATGCAAATGGAAAGGAGCCAGTGTCACTTCTGTATCCAAATCATCAGTTCTCTGGCTACACCACCCAAAATAACTGCTGGAAACAAGCAAGACTGAACTGGGGAAAGGAACTGGACCCAGGCTGGAAGGAAGTCTAGTTTGTGAAGAATAATTTTTAGGGTGAGATATTACATGCAACTAATTTCTCTAGTGCGGGGATGGGGAACCTACAGTCCGCAAGCCAGTTCAAGCCCTTGGCTTGCCTTGATCCAGCCCACAGTAAGGCTTGGGGATTCCTCTCTGCATCAGGGCAAGCTGGCACTGGTGCACCAGCTCCATTGTGAGTTTCTGAGCATTGGTGCTCCTATGTGGCTGGCTCTGCCTAGCAGGGGAGAAGGAAGTGGCTCTGCACACTGCTGTTCCCCCTCTCCCTTTTCTGGGAGAACAGCTGTGCAGGGAAGTTCTGTGTCTGCATTCACCTCCAAGCTCTGCTCCTATTGGCTGGGAACTGTGGCCAATGGGAGTAGCAGGGGCACAGAGCCACCCAAAGTGCCCCAAATCCCTTGCCCCCTCCCACATCCCCACCCTGTTCCTGCACTCCACCCTTAATCCACTCCTGCACCCTATCTCCCACCCAGACCCTTCACCTCACCTGCAGCCCAATCTCCAGCAGCCTTCTCCTGCACAAGGAAGGGGCTAGCCTAGAGGCTACAAAATCTGCTAGCCACAGGTCCCAGAAGAATTAATCCCAGATCTGTGGAGAAGCCCTAAGCCTCTATGTGCCTCTCTGCAGAGCAGGAGCATGAGGGGAAGCCTGGTGCCCTTAGTTGTGAGAGTAAGGTGTCTCTCTTTCTCAGTTGGGAGCCACATCAATGAGGGGCTTTTTTTCTCATCACTTGGGGACAGGCCAGTGGGGTGTGTGTTTGTTTTTGCTTCTGACTTGTGTGTTGCTCCCGAACTCATTTTTCTATGGGTCAGAGGCCCCTACCCAAAAACACCTTCCCCACTCCTGCTGTAATGTATTAAGCTTAGCTTGCATCTTCTGTTTTGCTCAGTAACCTACTTTGTTCTAAGTAACCTACTTTGTTCTATGTGTTATCTCTTATGACCACTTAGTCCTACTTCTTATACTTAATAAAATCACTTTCACTTATTAATAAACCTAGGCTACGTCTACACTCGCGGCTTCTTGCATCAGAAGTATGCAAATGAGGCTAAGCGTGGAATATCGCTGAGCCTCATTTGCATACCTAATGAACCGCCATTTTTGCAGAAGAGGCTCTTGCATCAGGGGGAGATGTCTACACTGCCCCTTCTTGTGCAAGAAAATCCCTCTTGCACAATGCCATTATTACTGAAAATAATTGGCGTAATGGCATTGCGCAAGAGGGGTTTTCTTCCGCAAGACAGGGCAGTGTAGATAGCTCCTTCTGGCGCAAGAACCTCTTCTGCAAAAATTGCGGCTCATTAGGTATGCAAATGAGGCTCAGTGATATTCCATGCTTAGCCTCATTTGCATACTTCTGACGCAAGAAGCCATGAGTGTAGACATAGCCCTAGCGTTTAAGTTTTGAATTAAGTTTAACCGGTTAAATGATTAAACGTGGGTGAGCTCCCTCGCAGGCTCAGATCCAGCAGCCCTCCCTCACAAGGCTGCTCCTTGTTCACATCCCTAGCCAAAAAGGATGATAAAATACATTGTGTTAATTTCATTTTTATTTGATTTCATATTAAATATCTTAAGTAGTGCACCTTCTTAATAATGCCTTGATTTAATATTCTTCTTCCATTTCTGTTTCAATCTGCCCATGGATGGAACAAATTATTGGGAAAACTGCCCCAGACCCACCCTAACCATCCTGCCCTGAGCTCCCCCACGTTAGGGATGTTAGCGTGTAATTGAATAGTTGTGTAACTGCATCAATTTTTTTGCTGTTACATAACTATTCGATAATCCCTGGAGGTGGGGCCAGCAGCCAGTGCACTCCCAGCCCCACTCCCAAGGAGACCCTTGCCTCTGATTCAGAGGCAACAGCACAGGGTAGCAGGCGAGGCCCGGTCCACAAGGGGTATTGATTTAAAAACCATACAGAGGCAGCAATGCAGGGTGGCAGCAACCCCTGTCTGTGGGGAGCTCAAACTCCTGTGGACAAGGGCTGCTATTGCGGAGCAGTCTCTGTCTGCGGCGAGCTTGGGCCAGTTGTGGACAGAGGCTGCTTCGCAGCAGCCTTCCCTGACCCCCATCCCCTGATAGAGGCAGCAGTGCGAGACGGGGGTGGAGGTGTGGCACCATGGAGCCACATGCACAGAGAGCAGGCTTAAAAACCAGCTCCCTGAGTGTACCGGCTCCCACCTAACCCCCTCACTCTCCATGCTACTGCCTCTCTATCAGAGGCAGCAGCACAGGGATGGGGAGGTGGATCTGGTGCTCCTGGGGAACCGGCTTACAATCAGCTCCCCATGGGCACTAACTTCTGCCTCCCCCGCCTTTGCTGCTTTTGATACAGAAGCAGCAAGGGAGGGATACATAAAGTCGACAGGATTAACCGATAAACCCAGGTTAATCATGTAGTCATCTACACACTGCCATCCCTACCACATACTAAGGACGTAAGCAAGTAATCGAGTGGATTACTAACATTTCTCTCCCCCTCCCTTCTGCCTCTATAGCAGAGTCAGCAAGGGGACAGGGAGCAGGAGCCCGTGCTAAGCCAGTTCCCCCCGAGCACCATCTCAGCGGTGCCACCTGCCTCCTCCCCCCCCCACCAGGCTGCTGCTCAGGCTCACCATGGGTAGAGGCTGCTCCGCATCCCCAGCGGACAGGGGTTGCTTGACCCAGCGCGGGCTGGGACTGAGCAAGCCTGGCTGAGTCACAGCTTGTGTTGGGTCCAGGAGTTACCCCGCTGCGGCTCTGCAGTTTAAATGCTGCATTTCTTCATTCTTTACTATATTTAAACTGCAGAGCCACAGCGGATTGGAGGGCGGGGGGGAGGGAGCTCCAGCTCCTGGACCTGGTGCAAGCTAGGACTGAGATTTCCTTCCTTATTGACTTCACAATTAGATAATTACTCGCTTCCTAACATCCTTACCACTCCCCCAGGGCCCCCCCCGCCTGCCCCGCCCCCCCACAGGCCCACTCGCCTGCCCTGACCCCTCACAGACCCACCCACCTGCCCGAGGCCCCAGCAGCGCCACTTACAAACGTCCATCATGCTCCCCTCGCGCCCGCCCGCCCCACCACATCTGCAGGTCTGAGGTCAGAGGCTGAAGCCGCCCCGCGCGGTGCAATGTGGGAGCGAGAGCTGCCGCCGTCACCGCGCGCTGCAGGAAGGGACACGTGACGGGTGCGGGCTGAGGCGCCGCGTCTCTTCTGGGCAGACACGGCTCGGCAGAGCGCGGTACCGGGCTCTCACTCCTCCCACCATGGCTGCGCCCGCAGGTGAGGGCGCCCCGGGGCTTGTGGGCCCGATCTCCCCGCGCGCTGTCGGCCGGCTCGAGCGACGTCTCCCTGCGGTCCCAGGCCTTTCCGGGAGAATGCGGCGAGCACTGCCCGGCTGGGCTCCTTCCCCGGGCGCTGGGGGGCTCGGCCCCGCCTCTGCTCCCTGGCAGGAGCCTCTCCTTGCTCCCAGCGTCGGGGGGATTGGGCCTTGCTCATCTTCTACTCCACTGTCCAAACGAGGAGGGAAGATTTGTGCCCTCCGCCCTGCTCTCGTGCTGCAGGGGTGCCCCTTCCTGCGTTTGCGGGGTGCTCTGCCTCCCGGTGTCAGTAATTCTGCGTGGGAAACGTCCGCCTTAGTTTTGCACCTTTCCCTGTGATGGAGTGTTTCAGGGGTGGTGGTTTTACCAAGGGATTGGAATGGGATAATTTCACCTTCCCAGTGACTTTTAGCATGGTTTTAACACCCGGGTTCTCAAGCTGTGGATCAAGACCCCAAGAAGGTTTGTAACCCTGTTTTAATGGGGTTGCCACATTTACAATGGATCGACAAAACTTTTGTTGTTCACAGGTGCTATACACACACACACACACACACACACACACACACACACACACACACACCCCTCCCCCCCTTCAGGCCCATCCCCACAAACAAAAGGTTGGTGCAGCTTTAATGGTGCTTTGTCAGCAGGAGGGCTCTGGGTGCAAAAATATTTTGTGTATATTCACACGTGCTGATTTTTAGGGCTAGTACTGCATAAACACAGCCTTTTTGCTAAAAGCTGGGTAGTGGGCTCAAGTTACAGGCCACCTGTCTGGGGCTGAAGCCCCTTGGCTTTGGCCTCACCCCCCAAGGCAGTCGGGGTTGGCTGTCTCAGGCTTCTCTCCCCCCCCCCCCCCCCCCGGGGTAATTTAGTAATTGTTGTCAGAAGGGGGTCACAATGCAATGAAGTTTGAGAAGCCTTGCTCCCTCTCTTCCTCAGCCCTCTGATTCCCCTTGGCCAGGGAGCTGCTCCTTGTTCTCCTGATTGCTGGGTAGGAGATGATTCTACCCTTTCCTCAATCTCAAAGCTTTTGCCTTTTGTATTTCTGTTGGTGGAAAGCACTTTGAATTGTACTTGCTCCAAAGCTTGTGGTGCCAGAACTTTTCCTCAAGCTGCAGCTAAGCAATAGTAGCCTAAAATAACATAATTCTCATAAATTCTTCTGCTGCCCCACACTTTTGAATAGTAGAGCTGCCCTTCTTCTACATCTTGTTAATCTTGCTGTGATTTCACTGGACATCTGGAAAACCTTCTTTAGAAGCTGAAGGATTGGACTTCTTTTTAACACAAAGGTGAAAGGCTTCTCAAACGAATGTCCTGAGTCTGTCTCCATTCCTGTACCCCCCTCATGTCTCTGAGAGTGCTTCCTGCTCACCCCTGGAAAGGGGCAAAGCCTGGCAGGAGAATTTAACTGGACACTAAGGGTATGTCTAGACTACAGGCTTTTGTCGACAGAGGCTTTGTCAACAAAGAGCGTCTAGACTACATCCAGTTCTGTCGACAAAGCAAGCCGCTTTGTCGGCATGAGAGTGTAGATGCAAAGGACAGTGTAGATGCAATAATGCCTTCTGTCGACAGAACTCTGTCGACAAAAGGTGTTGTTCCTTGTAGAATGAGGTTTTACCGCCATCGACAAAACTGCTGAGTTCTGTCGACGTTATGTCGACAGAACTTGGCGGTAGTGTAGATGCAGGTATAGTTTTGTCGACAAAAGGCCACTTTTGTTGACAAAACCCTGTAGTCTAGACACACCCTAAGATCAGGAGTCTGTCTGCACAGCAGGAGTTCTTATCCCCTCATAGTGTACTCAGTGTTTCTGAAACTGTTCCGCGGCACACAGAATGGCCACCCTTACAGGGGCAGGTGACCTTTTTTTTTGGGGGGGGGGCTCAACAAAAAATCATTGGTGTTCCCCATAAAAAAAATTGTTTGGTGTTCCTCGGTCTTAAAAAGTTTAAGAAACGCTTGCGTACATCCTGGAGTGACTATGCAGGTATACCTGTTTCCCCTGCCAGGGCTGATACAGAAAGCTTCACTGACAAAGGGACCATGTCACAGAACAAAACACATACTGACCTTTGGGGTAACAGTGGCCTGATCCCACAGGGTCTCTTATGCCTTGGTTCGACAACTGTATTGATTTCCCAAAGAGGAATGAATTGTGGGAACTCCTCTTGGTATCTCTTGAAATGCTGTGTGGCCTAGCAATCTGACCGAGAGACTGTGCCAAAAGTCAGTGAATTCTCTCCTGCAGAATTCACTGGGATGATAAACATGTGTATTTGTGTAAACGTGTAACCACTGAATTTTTCAGTGGATACACGTTAGGAGATGGTGCTCGCAGGAAGAATGGCACCACTTCCCCTTCTCCCCCCTCTGCCTCCTGCTGCTGCCTCTGTATCAGAGGCAAGTGTGTGTGTGTGGGGGAAGGGGGAGGGGGCAGGTGGTTCCACAAGAGTAGGTACGCATGGGGAGCCAGCTTAGAAGCTGGCTCTCCATGCATACCAGCGCCTGCCTTCCCCCCATGTGCTGCTGCATCTGAAACACAAACAGCAGCATGGAGGTGGGGGCAGTCAGCTTGTAGGGAGCTGGTATGGATGGGGAGTGGGCTTGAAAGCTAGCTCCTTGTGTGTACCAGCTTCCATCTGCCCTCCCTCCTCCTCCCTGTGCTGCTGCCTCTGTAGACTAAAAAACAGACTTTTCAGCTCAGAAAAGAGAAGACTAAGGAGGGTATGATAGAGATCTATAAAATTATGACTGGTGTGGTGAAAATGAACACAGAAAAGTTATTGTTCCCATAATATAAGAACTAGGGATTACCAAATGAAGTTAAAGGCTACGTCTATATTGGCAAGATTTTGCGCAAATACTTTTAACACAAGAGTTTTTGCGTTAAAGTATTTGCGCAAGAGAGCGTCTACACTGGCATGTGCTTTTGCGCAAGATATGTGCTTTTGCACAAAAGCATCCGTGCCAGTGTAGACGCTCTCTCGCGCAAGAAAGCTCCGATGGCCATTTTAGCCATTGGGCTTTCTTGAGCAAGAAATTCATGTTGCCTGTCTACATTGGCCTCTTGCGCAAGAACAGTTGCACAAGAGGGCTTATTCCTGAGCGGGAGCATCATAGTTCTTGCTCAAGAAGCACTGATTTCACACATTAGAACGTCAGTGTTCTTGTGCAAGAACTCCCCGCCAGTGTAGACAGGCAGCATGTTTTTGCGCAAAAGCAGGCCAATGTAGACACAGCAAAAAAGTACGTATTACTTCACATAACACATTGAAACTGTGGAACTCTTTGCCAGAGGATGTTGTGAAGGTCAGGACTTTAACAGGGCCTTTAAAAAAAGAGAGCGATTAATTCATGGAGGATAGGTCCATCAATGGCTATTAGCCACGATGGGTAGGAATGGTGTCCCTAGCCTCTGGTTGTCAGAAGCTGGAAATGGACAATGGGTGGGATCACATGATGATTCCCTGTTCTGTTCATTCCCTCTGGGGCCACCTAGCATTGGCCACTGTCAGAATACAGGATACTGGGCTAGATGGACTTTTAGTTTGGCGCAGTATGGCCGTTCTTATGTGGAGCTGGCACATGCAGGGAGCTGGCTTAAAAGCTGGCTCCCACCACACACAATGGCTCCCACCTCTTCTCCCCCCCTCCCCCCCAACTGCTGACTGATACAGAGGCAGTGGAAGGGGCCTGCATGTAAACAGGAGGGGCCTGGGCTCATCTGTTAACCATGTACTCGAGTACATGTTAACATCCCTTGAATTCACTAGCATTTTGTGTGGGTTAGTGTCTTGCATACCATGGAGTTCAAAGTTCAGCTGTGCTCGCAAATGAATTGTAAGTAGTATCTGCAGATCCCTAGGGTCTAGCCCATGCTAGCAGAGTTATCTTGCAGAGATGCATCTTCCATACATACGGCAGCAGTGAAATGTTCAGTTAGTGTGTCTAGCTCTGTTGGCTGGTTACTTTGCTATGGCCACAACAGTAGAGTTGAAGGAGGCCCCTAAAGCTGCTTGAGGCCAAAGGCCTGACATGCTTTTTGGGATCAGAGTCTGACCCTGAACCCCATAAAAGGACACATTTGGTTCCCATAACCTCCATGTTTCTCCAGAGCTTGTGTGGCCAGGTCCTTGGGTGACCAAATATTAACTAGTTGAGGGCCTATCATTGCTCACATTCTGTATGTGCAGCCCTGTTTATGTCTGTGCTGTTCTGTCTGCTCCCAAGCTGAGTCTAAATCTTTGTGATGAGCAGAATTGCATCATCTCTTCCTGCTGAATGAGGGCAATGAATGAGGGAACTAGAAATTCCATTGTAACCCTTTTAATGTGTTCAGCCCCCTCCTCATCCAGAGCTCCCTTATACTTCATCCAGGCCCTGTTTCTCCTGTCACCTACGCATAGGTGTTGGAACTAGGGGTGCTGGAGGTGCTCCTGCACTTCCTGATTTGAAGTCTTTTCCATTATATATAGTATTTACAGTTTGGTTCAGTGGCTTTCAGAACCCCCTACTATAAAAATTATTTCAACACCACTGCACCCACAAATGTTGCCCTATTAAAGTTGATGATGTTACCTTGCTTAAGCATGCTGCTGTAATGCTTATCTGTCCCCTCCTTGTTTGTTGCACTCATGTCTAAGGCTAGGGTACAGGCTTCTTAGGGCAGGGTCCTGAGTTGTCTCTGGTTCTGAAGGGCACCTGACAACTTTCTGGGTGGCATTTAAATGATAATCTTGTGTTGCTTCTTCCAAACCCTGTGAAGAGATGAAATAATCTGGCCAACCCATGGAGAGTTGGTATCTAAGTCATTGCTGAGGCTACCACCAGCAAGTAAATAAACCACCTTCCTGGTAAGAAATCCTCGGGGCCAGTCTTGTCTGGATTATTTGAGGAGTCAACATGGCTGGATCCATGATGCTCCTGTCAGATAGGTCACAGTGAAGAAGGGATTTTTCTTGGATGTATAGATGGTGAAGTGTTCAATTGTAAGAATTATTGAGACTGGGGGTTTAAGCTGCACCCCGATCTCTGAGACCATGGAAGGGTGTGTTTCTTGCCCTCCCCCTCCAACCTCTCACTGCTCATTTTTAGATCTTTGTTTAGAAACTGGAATTAAGTTGGATGACAGGAGAGGGATCATGTAATGATTCCCTGTTCTGTTCACTCCCTCTGGGGCATCTGGCATTGGCCACTTTTGGAAGACAGGATACAGGGTTAGATGGACCTTTGGTCTGACCCAGTATGGCCATTCTTATGTTCTTATGTAAGTTAGGCTGACACTACCACTTTGCTGGAACGTGAGAGCGGGAGGAAGCAGGCTAAGAGAGCAAGCTTACTAAACCTGGCCAGGATCTGAAATCTCTCCTAGGCTGTGTCTAGACTGGCCAGTTTTTCCGGAAAATCAGCCACTTTTCCAGAAAAACTTGCCAGCTGTCTACACTGGCCACTTGAATTTGCGCAAGAACACTGACGATCTAATGTATGATCGTCAGTGTTCTTGCGCAAATACTATGACGCTCCCGTTCGGGCAAAAGCCCTCTTGCGCAAATGCTTTTGCGCAAGAGGGCCAGTGTAGACAACCCAGAATTGTTTTGCGCAAAAAAAGCCCCGATGGCTAAAATGGCGATCGGGGCTTTCTTGCGCAAAAGCGCGTCTAGATTGGCCAGGGACGCTTTTCCGTAAAACGTGCTTTTGCGGAAAAGCGTCCGTGCCAATCTAGATGCTCTTTTCCGCAAATGCTTTTAACGGAAAACTTTTCCGTTAAAAGCATTTGCGGAAAATCATGCCAGTCTAGACGCAGCCCTAGTGTTTGGAGCAGGGAGTGTATCAGTGAGTTGAGGCCATGGTGACTTATATTTATATTTCTGTCTCTTCCACCTCTCACTATTCTCTCCCCCTCCCATCCTTCAGAGAGACAGAGGCTGCTGACTCCTGTGAATACCTATGGATCTCAGGATGTGGGGGCCAGGCCTGGTGTGGGCTCTGCCTCCCTCCTTCCTGAGGAGGAAGACTTACGCAGACGCCTCAAGTACTTCTTCATGAGCCCATGTGACAAGTTCCGTGCTAAGGGCCGCAAACCCTTCAAGCTGGTGCTGCAAATCATCAAGATCATCATTGTTACCATTCAGGTGTGTGGGGGCTGGCTGGGGGCATGGAGATGAGGGCGTGCCCAGCAAAGCACTGTACTCTGGGCTGTGGCCACCTGTGGCCCATTTTATTCTGGTTCCATCATTCAGGGTAACTCCTATCTCCTGTTATGTAGTGAGTAGGGATGTAAAATCCAGTTTAATTGTTTAACCAGTTATATGTTAAGTTTAACCAGTTAACCGATTATAATAGGGGAGCTGGTGGGGGAGTGCTCCAGCCTGGCTGGGCTGGAGTGCCCCCCCCCAGCTGTGAATGGGGGTTGCTCTGGCTGGGCTGTAGCAGCCTCCTGCCTTTGGCAGGCCCTGTGGGGCTGAGGCAGCCCCCTGCCCACGGAGGGCTGCTCTAGCCTACTGATTAACCGTAATTGGAAAGCCTCCCTGTTAAGGTGAGGTTTACTGGTTAACTATTAACATCCCTAGTAGCGAGGAGCCTGGGGTACTGCTTGGTCTTGGGTATAAATCAGGTCTGGGCAAAATATGGCTCACCAAGCCACCGGATCCGGCCTGCGGAGGCAGTGGGGAGCCCCAGGCAGGCTCCCCTGCTTGCCCTGCACACTGCTCAGAAACACAGCTGTGGGGCACTTTCTCTTTGAGTCTGGAGGGGAGAGGGGAAGATTCAGATGCTGCTCCCACTCCCAGCACAATCCCATTAGCCAGTTTCTGGACAGACATTGGTCAGTGGGAGCTGCCTGTTTGAATAACAGGCAGCCACAAAGCACAATCCCCCTGCTTGCTTACTCACTCAAGCACATGGCTGAGCAGGCAGAAACATTTTGAGCTCTGCAAGCCTTTAGCTCTGCAGGCAGGCAGGCTACTAAGTCTGCTGCCAAGAACCTGCCTGTGGCACCTCAGCCCCTCCCTCCCCCAACCCTCTGCACCATACTCCATGATGGCCCACCCCCAAAGCGTGGGTCTGGATTGGTTACCCCAATATACCATACCCTAGGGATGGCTCTGGAGAGGGAGCATAGGTGGGAAACAGAAATGCAAGGAGACACCTAGGCAGGATAGAAGGAAAAAACCTTGACCCAAACAGGACCAGTGAGGGGACTGGAAGTAAAAGGAGACAAGTTTTACCAACATCTCAAAGATCTAGACTCCATCATTTCCCATTTAGGAGAGGAGCTGCTTGCAGAGGGAGGCCTTCCCAGACATGAGGATTTTCACAAGGAAGTTAGTTGCTCAACCAGAGGTTATGATGATAAATGTCCTCCTTTTTCCAGATGCTTCCCACTTTCCCAAATATTGATGGAGGGAAGCTACATGGAAGCAGAAGGCATAGCATGGAGGGAGTGTGGCTTTCTCCTCAAAGATGACTTCACCTTTGTTCCTAAAAATATCAATGACAGGGAAGCTTATTGTAGAGAGAGGAGCCATCTCCGTGCTCCAAGACCCCAAAAGCCTAATGTAATGCCATTACTACTACTGTCGCAAATGGCATGTCCTCTATGGTGTTAGTACCATTCAGTAGAAGCTCATAGAGCACTCCACTGCTACCAGATATGATTGTCAGTAATTCCTTCTTTCCTCCAGCTTTTAATGGGGGAGGGATAGCTCAGTGGTTTGAGTATTGGCCTGCTAAACCCAGGGTTATGAGTTCAGTCCTTGAGGGGGCTATTTAGGGATCTGGGGCAAATCTGTCAAGGACGGTACTTGGTCCTGCCATGAGGGCAGGGGACTGGACTTGATGACCTCTCAAGGTCCCTTCCAGTTCTATGAGATAGGTATATCCATATATTTTATAATGTTCTAGCCCATGAGGTAGTTGTGGTGATTCTAGAAACCAGCTTCTGTGTTGGGTTGAGCGAGAGGAGATTGTGATATTTGAAAGGCTGATGCAGCTGTGTACCAGGGGCTATGTGAGTGAATGACACTTGTGGTGCTACAGAATGAAACACTCCAATGATAAGCTATTGCCAGAGGCAGCATTCTCTGCTGGTTTCATCCTCCTCTCCCCTTCTTCAGCTCATCCTCTTTGGGCTCAGCAATCAGATGGTGGTGACATTCAAGGAGGAGAATACCATTGCTTTCAAACACCTGTTCCTGAAGGACTATGTGGATGGGTCAGAGGACACATATGCTGTCTATACTCAGAGAGACCTCTATGATCACATGTTCTATGCTGTGGATAAGGTGAGAGGAAGGGGCTGGGGTCGTGGGAGCCATAGGCAGGCTGGGTAGTCATTGGTAGAGTCTTGTGTGGATACAAAATTTGTATTTACTTACGACCTGCAAATGTGGCATGCAGATATCTGTGGCTATCTGGATTTGCAGGGCATGAGTCTTTGGGATAAGCAGAGTGGTGCGGGGCTGGGTCAGAGGGCTCTCCATGACTCTTAGCAGAGTATTGCTGACATAGGGTCTCTAGGGCAGGGTGGTAAAGTCTCCTCCTTCCCCAGTACTTGGCTATCCCTAACGAGACTATTGGACGCTATGCCTATGTGCGTGGGGAGTGTAGTGGGAACCAGTCGGCCCTCATGCTGTGCCAGCAGTACTACCGCAAAGGACAGATTGACCCTGCCAACGACACTTTCAACATTGACCCCAAGATCATCACAGGTAAGCAAGCCCCAGGCTGCTCAGTGCTTCTGTGTCCCTGTAGTGCAATCAGGCTCCTGTATCTGCAAAAATGAGCCATGGATTAACACCCATGGATGCAGGTACCCAGGGAGATAAAGCAGATATCTGCAAATTTGCAGCCTTCTAGGTACAAAATTTGTATCTGCATCTGCAAAAATGAGCTGTGGATACCCGCATCTACAGGTGCACATACCTATGGCTTTAAAGTGGCTATCTATGGATTAGCAGGGCACAGGTGGATCTCTCTGTGGGTCCCATGAGCTGATGCTGGCTATTGCCCACTCATCCTGGCTTGATGAGTCATGTGGTGCCCAAGCTGCATGACAGCTGAAGAGATGGCAGCAGGCATTGGCTACATGGCAGAGCTGAGGGTTTTGTTGGTAAGATGGCAATGCCTTGCGAAGCCTGGGCTTGCTGTCTGTGCCCTTTCTCTACCTAGGCTCTTCTCCTACACCTCTTGTGGAGGGTTCAATGCACCTCAGTTGGGACAAAGTGAGCCCCAGTGATTTATAGCTCCAGCGGTGCCTTGCAAGGAGAGTGCCCCCGAGACTTTGCTCACGCTAAATCCAACGTGGGGGATGGTGGGGAGCTCTCCATTGGCAGGTGAGCTCCCTGGAGCCTTGCCCTGGCCTCAGGAACGGGGGGCATTTCTGGGAATGTTTTAAGGAGGCATGGTCTGTTGTACCCAGCCTGTGATGATTGCCCATGGCACAGTGGGGCAGATGCCATGTTAATGTGCTCTGTTAACATGCGAGGGGTGGCTTGGCTTAGACCAGCTTCTAGCTCTTGCTTGAAAAACAGGCTTAGGTCCTTCTTCTCTGCTCCATCTTGGGGGACTAGTTCTTGCTGTGGCAAGTGGTGCCATTGTATGTGTGTGTATGCACATGTGGGGGGGGGGAGGGTTTCCTTGCTGCTGGAAGGTGGAAGAAGGAACAGCAGGCCCTGTGTGTGGGGGCTGACTGGGCTGCTTCTCTAAGAATAGCCTCCCCTTCCTCTGCAGACTGCCTGGGCGTGGACCCCATGGAGAGGATTCCCTGGCCCCTGCAGCCTGTGGAGAAGCTCTCCCTGCAGCCCCACCACAGCTACCGGAACTTCACACTTAAGTTTCACAAGTAAGTGCCTTATCTCTCCAGGCACGAGGGGTGGAGAGGCCTGAGTGACTTGAGGTCACTTCTCTTTCCAAGGGAACCACCAGCGGAGTGAGGTTCTGGAAGAGTCTCCCAATAGGAGTTGCAGGGGCAAAAACTTGATAAGTTTTGACAGAGAGCTGGACACGTTTGAATGCAATTGTATGAAGGTTGTTTGTGACAGTGGGGACAGGTCTCAACAGCCCTGGAGGAGGGCTCGCAGTTTGTCTTGTGTCAATAAAGGTCCTTTTCTGGAGGCAATGTCTTCTGACTCTTCACCCTCTTGTGGCCAGAAAGGCCGTAACTTTTCAGCTGGGCTGCAACAATTCAGTTCCCCTTCTGGAGTGTCTTAAAGTCCAGGCCTCTTCCTCCAGTGGCAAATGAGGATTGGGTGGGGACCCAGCCCCACCCTTCACTCTGGGTCCCGGTCTAGGGACCCTGTAGATAGCAGCTGCCTGCGATGCCTCTCTAACTGCTTGCTGCTATAATTCTCTGGGTCACTTCCCCATGGCTCCAACACATTCTTCACCTTAACTCAGGGCCTTGTTCTGGTGAAGTCCCAGCAGCCAGCCCAGAGCACCATCTGCTCTATTCCAGCTCTAGCAAGGAATTATTCTTGCTTTGGCTCTGCTGCTCTTCTTATACTGACCTGCTGGCCCATGATTGGCTGCTTCCCACAAAGTCACTTTAGGCAGCTCGGATGACCTCTCTACTGCTCTTTTCTGGGGAGGGGTATGGCAGGACCACTAGGCTTCCAGCAGGAGACTGTGATGGGGTGAGGTCACAGAAGACCCTTTGGGGCTGCCACCCGTGTGTGTTTACACGGCCACTGCCACTTGCCTTTCTGCTCTCTGGGGCTTCTCACTGCCCAGTCCCCTGCTGGGCCAGTTCCGCTGGTCTCCCCCAGCCAAGGCCCCGAGCTGAGATTAGTGCCCCCCCCTCCCCCCCCAGAAGCAGTACAGGCACTGAACCTCTTCAGGTCCAAGGAGAGTGGAGTTTTGGGCCCAGCTTCCTGGGATACCACTCCCCAAATGGGATCAAATCCCCCAATGAATTATTTGGGTAAGCCCCCTTTAGCAGTGAAAGGGGGAATGTATATACTGGTTGCCCCCCAGGTAACAATCATTTACACTGGGCTTGATAGTAAGTAAAAGTGATTTTGTTAAGTACAGGCAGCAGGATTTAATTGGTAATAAGTCAGAACAGTAGATTACAAATCAAAAGTATCAGAATATGCTTAGCTAATTCTAACACTAAAATTCTCAGCACAAACTTATTATAAACTCACCTTAAAACTGCTTCTGTTCCAGCTGCACCTCCAAAACCAGGGAAATTTCACTTCCTCTGAGGTCTCTGGTTCACCCTCCTCAGGTGTGTCCAGCCAGCCCAAAGACAAAAGACTCTTACCTTCCTATTCTTTTTAAAGAATTCCCTTATTGCATGGGGAGTCACCTATCTGTTCCCTACCAACCACTACTAAGACTTAAGGACAAAAGGCTATTTGCATATGATTGCCCAGACACTGGGGCCCACTTGATGTTTTTCCATTCCCTACTCCATATGTCTAACTTTACACACAAGAGTGATACATACACCAAAATAAGATAAACAGAAGCAGTGGATTACGACATAAAGATTGTTAGGCTACGTGAAATAATTTGCTTAAAGCACCTTTGAGTTAGGTATATTTATGTCCATAAGTCCATTTCATAAAGCATGGGCGGAGGCCCGTCACAGGAACCTCAGGGCCTAGTGCACCCCATTACAGACCGATGAATCAACTTCCTCAACCAGACGGGGAGAGTCACAGCCTGGGCTTCACAGGGCACAGCTCAGTTCCCCAAGTACATATACATCTGACTTGCTCCTGTGGGCCTGGCTGAGCTGGCACCATCCCCCACTTTAGTGTTGCTCAGTTGCCATCACAGAACAGATGCTGTGAAGATGCCAAGTGAGCCACAGCCCTGCCCTCAGAAGCCTAATCTGAGTAGACAAGAGACACACAGAAGGGAACCAGGTGTGGGAGGGGAGTGACTGCCGTGGTCATCAAACAGGCCAGTGGCAGAGTCCCAGCCTGGTGCTCTATCTGCTAGACCAAGCTGAATTATCACTGAGTGAAAGCAGCAATTCTTCCTCCCCCCACCAGCTGCGGGGATGAAACTGCAAGAATAATCTTCACATTTCTCAGTGGGGCAACCTGGTTCTGGGAATGATGAGAGAGTGACAGACAAAGTGGCTGGGCTCCGTGGCAGGGTAAAGTCATGGAGGAACACAGGGGTGCTGGCTGGCTGGGCTGAGTTGGGGGCAGAGGTAACACAGGTGGGTGGGCTGGCTGTTGGAACTGGGTGCCGGTGGGGAGACAGATGTGCTGGCCTGCTGACTGGCTGGACTGAGTTCAGAGGGACAGGTGGGCAGGTTGACTGACAGACCAGACACCCTAGTTAAACAAAACAGCTCAGTATCCTAAAAAGACCCTGCTCTTGTAAGAGTTCTTAGGAGCTACTGAACATGGGCAGGCTGCCTAGCTGGGCTTTGAAATGCTAAAGGGGGCTTACCCAAAATGTTTTGTTTTTTATGGGTCCCTCTTCCCCTTCTTGTGTGAGCTCTGGAGCCTGCCCCAGCCTGTGTTAGTGTAACTGCCTGCAGGTGGATTTGAACCTGGGACTTTTGGAGTTTAGTGTCAGAGTTTCTAGAGTTTGAGCTATAAAGCCAACTGCTTTTCAGCTTAGGCTGTAGAGCTCACTCATTCTTATCTCTTGCTGTAAGGGGTGTAAGTGCCACTACACGGAACAGTGAACCACACTCACTAGGTGCGTGGATTACATGAGCACAGTGGTGTCATTGCTGTATTGTCTACAAGACATTCCATTTCTCCAGCATTTATTCAACATGCTGCTAAATCTGGGGACTTCACAGTTACGTTCATGGCATTGCTTTTAAGGTACCTCTGCACTGCAACAGAGAGGTGTGCATGCACACTACTCAAGCTGACACACTAAAAATAACCATATGACTGCCATGGCCTGGGTGGTGGCTCAAACTAGTTGCTTGAACTGCCCCTCGGATCTTGGCTGGGGCTGTACTAGGTTAACTAGCTTAAGCCATACTGCTGCAGTGTGAAGACATCGCCTGATGGGAAATCAAGGCAGTGTTACTAATTGGATGGAGCGGTGAGTCAGAATTCTGGCTTCTGCTTCTAGCTCTGCCACTGATTCAGTGATTTCAGCTAAGTCACTGCATCACCATTTCCCAATCTGTAAAATGGGCCCAACACCTGCTTCTTAAGGTGTAGATTTTGGCTGAAAGGGGCTGTACAATGCAGAGTTTCTTATTGTGACGCACAGCTCTCCCATTGGAGCATTAGTCTGATTGCTGTCTTCTACAGGCTCATTAATGTCACCATCCAGTTTAAACTGAAGGCTATCAACATCCAAACGATCATTAACAATGAGATCCCGGATTGCTACACCTTCACCATCACTGTGAGTAACCCTGGCCTAGCTCTCAGCCAGGGCTGCACAAGTTCTGCCTGTGCCAGAGAAATACATAGCCAGCACTCACTCCCCAATGGCTGCAGCTGCCTGTGGGAAGCATGAGAGATGGACAAGCCCCGTTAGACTGTACTGCCTTCTGGGGAGGCCACTCCATAGCCTGGTTGTTCTTGCTGTTGGGGAGCACTTGCTCTTGGGCTGAATTCCTCCCAGCTCTGTGCCCCAGGGCAACGAGTCAGGCTGCAATACCGCACAAGCAGAGGGTAGCTCCTTGGGCTGTGTCTCTAGGGTGGTGAACAGCCAGGACATGGGAGGAGGATCTTGGGGAGCAGGTCAAGGTTTCTGGCCTTGGGGCAGTTCCAGTGGGTGTTATGTCAAGCAGGAAAACAATTGTGAAAATTGTCCTTGCTCCACAGTGCCATGTGTTCAAAAGAATGCAAAGTCTGCTGCTGCTCATTCCTCTAGCCCTGCAGAGCCAGTGCAGATGCTGGACTCGAGCTGGCTTATGAGTCTGAGCCAAGGACTCTTCCCAGAGAGCCAGAGGAGCTCAAGGGGCTAGCTGAGCGAGTTCTCTGCCACAGGGTCAGTGCCGCTGGCACATGCTGCTCTGCAAAGGAGGAGTGCAATAGGGGAGGGAGAGCTCAGAGGTGAAGTGGGGCTGTTGAGGACTATCTAGCCAGAGGGATTCCTGGCAACCCCAGCCCTTCCGTGCTGTGAAGTAGCAGTCTTCCTCTGTCTTCATCAGATCACGTTTGACAACAAGGCACACAGTGGCCGGGTGAAGATCAGCCTGGACAACAAAGCCGACATTAAAGAGTGCAAGGACCCCAGCGTCTATGGCCGAGGTAGGGGTTGGGGAGCGCAGACAGAACCGGGCACTCTCCCCCTTTCCACCCCTGCTGAAATGAGCATTTGTGCAGCTGTACTGGCACTGCGGTGCACCATGAAGGCCTGTCCATTCTAGACATCCCCCTTCACAGTAAATGTGACCTCACCTCTGGGCTGAGCCTTCTTCAGATAGATTTCTGCCAGGAGATGATCTGGGCAGGTGGGGGAATCTGTTTAGTACCTTCGGAGTGGTCTCTGGGTGATGTGACTCAGGACAGGTGTCCCTGGAAGACCATGTGCCACTTCTGTGATCAGAGCAGGACTGGCTCCACCCTGCTGTCTAGCAGGCTGCTGATGGTGGCTGCTCTCTGCAGGGCACTTTAAGCTGCTGCTGCATGTGGGCTCTGGGCATCATTGGCTCCATTCTCAGACCCTTGAGTGTTCAGCTCTTGCGGAGGAGCCTGTCTCTTTACCTGCATCTCCTCCCCTGGGGCTCTCCCACACTGCACTGGGATCCATTTGGCTGCCCTGGTCTTACCTTGCTGAGGGGACCCATTGCCTCTTCCAGGAGACAACACCTTCCGTGTGTTCTTCGATGTGGCTGTGATTCTTGTTTGTGTGCTGTCCTTCATCCTGTGTGCTCGCTCCATCATCCGGGGCCTGATGCTGCAGCAGGTGAGAACTGGCCAGGCATGCTGCGCTGATAGCATTAACCATGGGAGTTCAGCTGGGTGCAAACATCAGGTTCTGCAGCACATCCTGAAGTCTGAAGATGGATGGATCTCTGCTTGGGTATAAATCTGTGCTTGCTGCAGCAATCCCCATTGAAGGCAGGTCTCACTGGCAGAAGGGTGGAATGCCTTGGGGCACACAACTACTGCATAAGCCTGAGGGATGTGGGTATCTCTGGGAGTGGCATGACTCTTGAGGGTACCATCAATCCAAGATGGAGCTGTCAGAGACTGGTGCATCCAGCTGAATTGCCCTGCAGATCAGTGAAATTAGAGAAATGTGATGATCTGACCTGGTCAGAAAGGCAAATATGAATTTATTTTGAGCTGGGTGGAAATCTTATGCTCCTGGAGCACTGGGCAGAGCTGACAGGTTGGCTTTGTCTACACCTTCCTCTGCAAGTGTCAGACTTCTGGGGGATGGGGCCCTGCTGCTCCCACTAGGGCCTTCTCTGCCTAGCAGCCATTTTCCAAATCAGATATTCTTGGGGAGTCTGCCTCAGCCCCCTGCCTCAGCAGCTTTTTCCTTGTGGCAGTTCTGTTACCTCTTTCCATTCTGCTTGCAGGAGTTGGGCCGTTTCTTTCAGAGACGCTACAACCAGGACGTCTGCCTGTCAGACCGCATGGAGTTGGTGAATGGCTGGTACATCCTGCTGGTTGTGAGTGATGTCTTGACAGTGTCCGGGACCATCATGAAAATTGGAATTGAGTCAAAGGTGAGGGGATGACTAGGCATTCATTCCCATGTGTGCTCTGTCCCCTTTCCCCCATGGGGCTGTGCCGGGGAATCCTCCCAGAGAATCTCTGGCAAAACCTCTCCTCTCTCCACCCTGGAATTAATGCCAGGGCAGCAGTACTGGCAGAGGTGTGCATGGTTCCTGGAAGGCCAGACCTTTGCTCCTAGCAGGTGGTTGCTGTTCTCCTGTGGCTGTGGCCCTGGGATTCCTCCTTGGCCAGAAGAGGAAAGGGAGTTGCTGATTCCCTGGGAATGGACCATTTTCTTCTACCCCTCCTTCCCGCCCCCTGCCGCCCAGCTGTTAATAGCTGCAGCTTGAGGGGATCTACACTGAGAAAGTAGAGGAACCAGCTCCCTAGCATCTCCAGGGCACTCAGAGGGAGTGAGTCACAAACCAGGGAGGCTGTAATGAATTCATAGATTCCAAGGACAGAAGGGACCATTGTGATCATCTGGTCTGACACAAGCCAGAGAATTTCCCCAGAGCAGAGCCCTTAGAAAAATATCGAGTGCTGGGCATGGAACTCCAAGCCTAGGTGCAAATGCCAAACCCCCTGCCTTTGGGTCATGTTCCCTCCTAGATCAGAGCTGTTGTAAGAGAATTGCAATAATCCTATGGGCTCAATAGCCTGCTACGAAGCTTGTACCATTTGCCTTAGAAAATGGACAGGGAAGGACCCCTTCTGAGACTGGGTGGCTCATACTCGCCCCATGCTTTGGAGTGAGGGAATGATCAGGGCTACTGAGCATGACTGTGTGGTCTTTAGATCTGTACTGGACCCTGCATGATGATCCCTCCTCTCCCACCCCTCCCAAGACCATAACAACAGGTGTAGGGGACCCAACACTAGGGGCAGCTATACTGCATTCTGGTCACTAGAGACAGCAGAGGCTAAAATGGGAGGGGGGGGTGGGAATAGGGGCTGCTGCACTACAGCTGCATTACAGCTACTAGGGAAAGCAAAGGGGACTGGGGAGAAGAGCAGCTATGCTGCATAACGGGTAGTAGGGACAGCAGAAGATGAGAGGAGGAAAATGTTCTGCTGTTTCACATAATGGACACTAGGTCCTTGTGCCAGGTCTTTCTTTCAGTTTTAAAGGGACTGAATGGCTCTTTCCTTTGCCTTGTGAAACCACGCCAGGTATACTAGCCAGCCCTGTCCTGATCCTGAACCCAACGCATCCTGGCCCTTGGCCCACTGCAAAGGAGACCTCTGCCTTGATTAGGACTGATAGGTTGCTTCTGTTGTCCTGGAGCCAGGCTTGGGAATCTTCAGCATCCTCCTTTCCCCTCTGGCTGGGTCCTGTTGCTTGAGCTGCCCCATGCGGGACTGTCTTCTCTCCGCACCACATGCTGCAAGGCATTTGCTGATGGAGTCCTCTTCCAATCCATCATGTTCCAAACGCATGTAACAGGCTCTATGCTGCCCTCAGTGTATTGCTGCTCCTCGGACCTCCCTACCCCCTGGTTTCTGCTCCCATGACTGTAACGGATTCACAGATTCCAAATGGAGAAAGTACCATTGTGATCATCTGGTCTGACACAGGCCAGAGAATTTCCCCAGAAGAGCCCTTTGAAAAACATCCAATCTTGAATTAAGACTTTCCAGTGATGGAGAACTCACCACAATCCTGGGTAGGATGATGGTGAGTGGCAGGTAGTCTGGGACACTAATCACTGCAGCTTATGTTAATGAAGGAGGCCCATGTTTGCTGTGAAGCGCCTGACATGTCTTTCTGTCTGTAGAACTTGGCCAGCTATGATGTGTGCAGCATCCTCCTGGGCACCTCCACGCTCCTGGTCTGGGTTGGCGTTATCCGTTACCTTACCTTCTTCCAGAAATACAACGTGAGTGATACTGCATGCAGCACATAGCGAGAGGGAAACAATCCTTCCTGTACTCAGCTCAAAATAGAAGCCTGCGCAGACTTTGCGCCTCAATGCTGACCTGCAGCCATGCTCCTGCTGTTCCAGATGGGATTTGCCTCTCCCCCAGTCTTGCCAGTGTCCCGCAGTGCTGACCCACAATCCCCCACTATTCCAGTCCTGTTCACAGCACGCAAAAGTTGAATCTAGTGGAAGCTAGCTAATGATCTGTCCACTCAATGCATGCTCCGAAAGAACAGGGCTCCAAACACTCCCTTGGAGAATCATTCTGCACCCTGATCTCTTGCCCTGATACTCAGTTTCATTGCTCTGTTATATTACGCTATTGTACCTGCTTCTCTTCCTTGGCCACCTTAATACCCCTCCTCCCTGGGTTGACATGTCCCACTTATTCCTAGGAGCAGCCTCTGTATCTGCATACACTAGGGTCTCCCCAGCTATGCATAGCATCTCCTGCTGACTCTGGGCACCCTGGGGGAGAGTTCCTGCACTATTAGTGTTTTACAATTGCATCTGTCTTCCCCATAGATTCTCATTGTGACCATGAGGGTCGCCCTCCCCAACGTGATCCGCTTCTGCTGCTGTGTGGCTGTTATTTATCTAGGCTACTGCTTCTGCGGGTGGATTGTTCTGGGGCCGTACCATGTCAAGGTACCACGGGGCACTATGCTATGTTGGGTTTGATTGGAGAGACCATGTCTACAGTGGGGAGTGTTGGGGAGAACTGTACCATTCTGGGGGTGGGCATCAATCCATGTGGCTAGAGGCATGGGGAGACTGCTCCATATTTTGGAGATGGGGGTGGACTAGATCTGCCTACATTGGGAAGCGGACTGTACCATGTGGGGGGGGGGCAGATCTGTGTGCATTGGGGCTGTGAAGACATGCCTTTTCTTGGGTGGAATTCCAAAGCTCTGGGATTTCTGTGGCTTGGAGTGCAGCTAGGGCTGGGGGCTTGGAGTCTCCCGCTGTGCTGGTAGTAACTCAGCCCTGCATCTCTCCCTGCCTGATAAAATGGCAGCTACCCCTCCAAGCACTGCTCTGCATTGGGGAAGAACACAGCCAATCTTATTTTCCCACCCCAGTCCCTTCAGTGGAGGAGATCCTTGAGAAACCTTCCAGTAGAAACAAACTGCAGGGAACACAGCAATTCTTCCCCCAACACCCAGCTGGAATCAGCCTCTCCTTGTGCAGTGGGTAGCAGCAATGAGGAATCACCCTCTCTGTTGCACTGTTTAGTGTAACATAGGTCCTGGGACAGATGAGGCTGCTGCAACAGAACTTCTGGCCAGTGGTTTGGCTTGTCCTGGCTTGGCTCTGCCAGAGCCTATGCTCCTGGTCAAGCAGGTGAGGTGAGGGGCAGGAGAAAGTGAAGCAAGCAGAAACTGGGATTCCTCAAGGGTCTGCTGCTGCCAGTCCCTTCCTTTCTCTGCACCCACCTGGGGAATGGGGGCTAATGGCCACATAGAGCATAGGGCCCTTTGCTGTGAAGGGGAAGATCTATCGTGGTGGTAGCTCTGCTGCTATTGAGCCCAGTGCTGCTCCAAGATCTGCCTGGCCATACCATTACTCAGGGGTTTGGCTCTCTGTGCCCCATGTGCAGTTCCGCTCCCTCTCCATGGTGTCCGAGTGCCTCTTTTCCCTCATCAATGGGGATGACATGTTTGTGACCTTTGCCGAGATGCAACAGAACAGCTACCTTGTGTGGCTCTTCAGCCAGCTGTACCTCTACACCTTCATCAGCCTCTTCATCTACATGGTTCTCAGCCTCTTCATTGCACTCATCACTGGCTCCTATGAAACCATCAAGGTCAGTCAGGGAGTGCTGCCTTCCCAGGGCTGCAGTGTCGGGGCCCGAAAGCCATGTGCAACCTGCATGAACTGGGCCTTGTCTCAGGTTCCCTCAGCCATCTCCATCTTGGGGAGGAGCATGGAAAGCTGGGATGTGAAGTGCCTGGCTGCAGCTGGCAAGCCTCCCCTGGGGACATGCTTTGGAGACAGTTTTGCTTGAGACCATATACACTTGTGTGCCTGAGGCTGCCCATTCCCAGCATGACCCCAAAGTGGCATTTCTGAGTGTTGGTCCCTCCAGCACTGGCATGTCTGGCAGTGCTGCCATTGCCCTGATACTGCCAGTCCTCCTGAGGACTGTGAGGAAGGGGTGTGAGGGCCCTGGAGCCTGCCTTCATGGGGATTGAGTAGGGAAGTCCTCTCTGGGGAAGCTGTGGCCTTCTTTTCAGTTCTGTGGAACTCCTGCGGTCCCTGGAACTCGCCGTGAGGACAAGCTTTCCCTCGGCTGCAGCAGGACATGGGGAGCCGGACTGTCTCTGGCCCATTGGATCCTTGGCCTCTGTTAAGATCATCAGAGTCTCAGCTAGACCATAGTCAAGTCTCCAGCATGCCCACATTGGGCCGTAACTAGCCCTCAGAACCATGAGTGTCCTGGATTGGCTCCAGTGTTCCCTGAAAGCTGGGCGCTTGTGCGGCCGCTCAGGAGAGGTTCCAATGCCACCCAGCTGCTTCGCAGAGCGCCAACAGCTAGGTATTTTGTATTTCTACTGGTGGTGCACATTTGTACATGTCTCATTGCACTTAGAAAAATGGATTGAAAAGATTGGAGGCCACATTGCTTGGCTCCCCCTCCTAGTGTCCCCAAGGAATTAGGAGCTGCTGGGGAGGGTTATCAGACCAAGCTTGGTGGGAAGGCAGCATGCTGACTCCTCTGTCCATTTCTCCAGCACCAGTGTGAGGATGATGTGCCCATCACTCAGCTCCACATGTACATTGCCGAGTGCAAAGACAGCCCAAGATCTGGCAAGTTTCGCCGTCAGAGCAGCTCCTCTTGCTCGGTCTTCTGCTGCTGCGAACAGTACGTATGCAGGGCAGGAGCCAAACTGCTCCTAGGGTTGGGCCCAGCAGGCTCTGGGGACAGGGCAGGCAGAACCACTTGGCTCTCATCCTGTTCCAGGAACTCTCTAGGCTCAGAGCTGGGGGTGGCTGTTAAGAGTTTTGGGGGGGCGGGGAATGGTTCCTGTGTGCTAAGCAGAAAGTGAACTGCACATTGCACCTTAGGCAATAGAAGGGGCTTTGGAGCATTTTGATCGTAAGTTACCAGGACCAGCTGGTGTTCCCCCAGGAGCTGAAATATGAAATGGTAGTGTTTCTAATGTGTCACTGAAACAAGCCTACCTGCCAGAGTGTTGAAAGGTAGCTAATGTAACACTGATTTTCTTTAAAAAAAAAAAAAAAAAGGGGGGGGGGGCAAAGCTCCAGAAGTGATCTTGGCCAGTAAATCTAACTTTGGTCCTGGGCCAGATGGTAGAAACAGTGGTAAAGAACAGATCAGACACACAGAGAAACATGGTGGGTTGAGGAAGAATCAAGGTGGTGGTTGTAAATAGTGAGGCATGACTGTGAAAGGTCAGCAGACGTGGGTAACAGCAAGCCAGTGGATCGTATACTTGGATTTTCAGAACAACAAGGTCCCACCGAAGGCTCTTATGGGATCTAAGTCACTACTGGATAACAGGGTAGGAGCCCTCATTGGCCAATCACTGGTTAAATAAGAAGCCAAGAGTGGGAATTAAATGGTCATTTTTCAGAATGGAGAGAGTTAAACAATGGAGTCCCCCAAGGCTCCTGTGGTGTTCATCCTATTCCCTAATGATCTGGAAAAGACATTGAACAGAGAAATGGCAAAGTTTGCAGATCGTACAGCATTATTCAAGATAGATAAATCCAAAGTAATAGTCTGGAAAAAATAGTTGCAACTACACCTATCTAATAATGAGTTCTAAATTAGCTGTTACCACTCAAGAAAAAGATGTTGGAGTCACTATCTCTGGAAACTTTCAGGGGCCCTGCAGAGGCTGCCCCAACCATCCTATGGATGGGTTGAGCCCCCATATTCATGGTAGACTGGGGCCCAAGCACCCTGGAGGGGGGAAGAGGGCCTGATGTGGGACAGCAGCAGGGATGGTGAAGCAGAGCAACCCCACTGAGAGATGGACAGCAAAGCGGCGCAGGCTGCTGTGTGCATCACTCTGCTTCCTATAGCTCCCATCTCCGTGGTAGTGTGGAGGGGCATACCCCAAGCCCTACTGCTACCCTGTACCACCCTTCCCCAGCAAACTCATAGGTCGCATAGCTCGGGGGAGGGGCCTTCAGAGAAGGGGTACAAGAGAGGTGGGGTTGGAGCAGGAGTGGGAAGGGGTAGGGCCTGAGGCAAAGGAGTTGCCCCAGGCCTCTGGCACATGAATCCAGAGTGGGGGCTGGGGCTGTAGCACTCACACTGTTTCCTCTGGTCCCCTTGCAGGGCTCCGCTGCAGGACAACACGCTGGTAGTGAACTGACAGTGCAGCTGTTTCCAGAGAGCCTGATCTTTGTACCTGGGTGGGAGAACAGAGCCTGTAACTAGGACTGCCTGGAGATGAATCATGGGGACAGTACTGGCCCAGTGACCACACCCAATGGCAGCTGCCTCCCGGGCTGGATTCCAAGGACTGGTAGCAGAATTGGGGCTGTGTGGCCCCCAAGCAGAGACATAGGTGAGCTCTGTCCACCAAGATGAATCCTGGATTGGCTGAGTCAGCTTTTAGCCTATAGCACCAGCTGGGCTCTGCTCAGTCTGCACTGGCCACATAGTCTGGAACCTTGAGCCACAGCTTTTATGTAGCACCTTCTCAGGCTTTTTTTAACCAGTGTGTGTGATTCTGGGGGTGAGGAGGAAAGGTGGGGTAAGGAGTGGGAAAAGGGCTGAGAGCCTGCCAGAGTCACTGTTTTGACTGTGGGGAGAAAGGATGTGGCTTTTCACATGGAGCCATGCAGAAATGGCACATGAATGAGACAACGGCACTGTGCTGATGCCAGCATACCTGCCGCATGGTAGTGCCATATCTCAGTAATGCTGTCCACTGCCCCTTCCAGCCAGAGGCCCAGCAGGCAATGTTGACTTTATGTAGTGCATGGTTTCCTGTGATGAAGCCATTCCTCCCTTAGGCAGGGGCTAAGAGAGTTCAGAGAAGACGCTTCTTTTAATCCCGCTCTCAGTTGGGAACTGGTGCCATGCCAGAACCTGCTGTCTGTCATTCTGCATGCTTCTCCGAGTCTCCGCTCTGTGTTGCAGAGATGCCCAAGCTTGCTGCATTGTGCTGCGCTGGCTGCTAGCTGCAGCCTGGATTCTTGATTTTAGTTTTGAAGGTGTTTTAAAAATGTTTTGAAGCCGCCCCCCTAACATACCCTGCTTGGGAAAGAGGGGGATGGGCTGTCTGAGCTGGGCCCTTCTTTCTGTCTTGGGCTGTTTAAAAAAGCCTTTGGGGTCTTTATGCTTTGTCTGTCTGTTATCTATTAGGGGTGTTAAATTTGGATTAATCAACTAATCATGTAGTGGATGGAATTTCCATCAATTAGTTGATAAGGAGGGCACTTGCTATCTGGCTGCACCTCTGCCTTTGAAATATACAAGAGCTGCCCACAGCTCTTGTACATTTCAAAGGAAGAAGCACAGCAGTCCCTAGGGCTGGAGCATGGAGTGTTTCAGTCCCCGCTCATGCCCTTTGCCCGCTGCACCTCTGCCTCTCCACAGAGACGGTGCTGGGGGGAACTGGCTTTTAAGCTGGCTCCTCCCAGCATCGGCACCTGCTTCCCCCCCCTTGCTGTCTCTCTCTGTTAGAGGCAGTGGGAGTGGGGAAGCAACTAGTTGAGTCACTACTCAACTACCCAATAAGCACAACTAGTCGCTTATATCCCTATTATCTATAGAAATAGTCTGCTCTCTCCTGTTCCCGCTGGAGGCCTCCTTGAAAGAGCAAGAAACTAGGAGTGGGGTATGGCTTCTGCCTGCTGTGGGAGGCCTTGCACAGATCTCTTCCACCTAGAGCATCTAGAAAAGCCTTGAGTTCTGCACCAGTTCCTTCCTTTCCCCAAGGGCTATAGCTCATGTTCTCTGATGTTATAGTGCTACTAGTCTCCAAGCCCTCCAGCACAGCAGAGAAGGGAGCCCTGGTTTCTGAGGGAAATAGCTGTGGGAAAGTACAGGTTTATTGCTTCACAGGGCCCAGAGCCCTTGGGCAGTCACCTTGGGGTTTTAATACCTATAAAATCATATTTTCTTAAGAATCACTAGAGTGATGATGCCGCGTCTCTCATGCATTGTTCATGGCTGGGCACTAGTGTATGTGCTGAGGAAGGCTGCTGGCTAAGGTTCTGTGGGATTGGATCAGTCAGATCCTTCCGCTGGGCTATAAAGTGGTGTGGCCAACATTCACACTCAGGGAGTCACTCTGATTCTGGTTCAGGGCCTGCTGCTTGTTCTAAATCCCTCTAAATCCCTCTCATTGCCAGGGACTCTAGCGCCCTGCTTCTGTTCAAGTCTCTGTGAGTAGCTCCACAAGCCACAGCAGAACCCACCTACCCTTCACTCAGCCTTCCTGTAGTGTTTGGCTTCTGCAGTTGCTGGTGAGCATCTGGGCCTGTGAGTACAGCTGCTCCTTTCCAGAAAGCCGGCAAACACAGGGAAATGGACTAGGAGAGTTTCCCTTCCCCTCCCTACCCAGGCTCCAGCCAGCTCTGGTGTGACTCTGGTGTGACTCCTAACCACTGCAGTTACAAAACAGGCAGATGGAAAGGCAATCTGATGAGGATGGAGTTTCTTAGGCTGCAGCAATGCTATACCACACTACTGGTGATGGTGTGTCATGCACATAGTTATGGGCTACAGTGGAAAGTGGGCTGTGTCCACACTGGGTGTAGCTACATATGTCAGTGATAGGAGAGGCAGAGCCTTTCCTTGCTGCTGGGGACTTTTCCTGCTGTGGAAGAGGGGCTCTAGCAGCAGGATATGACCATGCTAAAAACTGCAGTGTCAATAAGAAGGCACAGCTTGGGTGAGGAGAGCAGTGTAGCATCTGTACTCAGTGTTCCCTTTAAGCTGCGGTGGCAGCATAGCATCACAGGTGATTAATTGGCCCCGCCCAGTCAGTCAGCTCCATGCACTGAGCCCTGAATGATTAGTCATCTGTGAAGCTGTCCTGCCACACAGTTTACAGGGAACACTGTACTCAAGTGCATACCCATTCCTTCAAGTGTGTTTTTCCCTGCCTAAGCCATGCCTCACAGTCCACACTACTTACAGCCATGCATGGGGGGGATACAAGGTGCTGAGAGTTGGTAGCAGGGCCTTTGTTCCTTTAAGGCAGTGTTTCCCAAATGGTGTTCTGTGGAACCCCGGGATTCCGTGAAGTGAAAATAAGGGTTCCATGAGAAAATTCCATTATAATAACATTTTATGATTAAAAAAAATAATAATATTATGTGATTTTTGTTTTTAAATATGTGCAATTAAACTAAATGTTGATCTCATGACCTTATTTAGCATTTGTTTATTATTATCCTTACTTATTTGTGGTCTACTTTTTCAGCTTCATATATTAGACTGTTATTAGGGGTTCTGCAAAATTATTTTGAGTTTAAAAGGGTTCTATGGCCAAATAAAATTGGAAAACACTGATTTAAGGCCATGTAGCTTAGAGCACAGTAGGAGGAGATTGTGCTTCTGGTCCCCAGTGGGAGGGCCCATAATCTCTAGCTGGCCATGTGGACCAAAATTCCTTCAGTTTGGTGCCCCCCCCCCCCCCAGGCCCTGTCTGTTTGTAATCAGTGCCAGAACATCACTCTGACAACTGCCTCGTGCGCTGGACATTGATGGACCCATGGTGCGGAAAATGGACTATGGGCCAGACTTCTCCTCCCAGCATCTTGTGCCCTGTACAGTCAGTGGAGGCCTGTGGGGCTGGGCATGCTGGAGACCACCTGGAGTTCCTATGAAACAAGATCTGTGGATAAACTGGTAATAGTTGTGTTGTCTTGGGACAGACTTTACAACATCTTGCCTTCATGTCCTGCGGAAGCACAAGCCTGCTCACCGCACTGAATTCACATACAGCCTGGGACTCTGCAGGAAAGGGTTCTAGCAAGGTCAGGGCTGTAGGTTGGCAGCAGCACTAGGAGCATTTACATTTTCCATTGGCAGAGCCCCCACTCAAGAAGCTGGCACCTTCTTAGGCTTTGCAGGAGGCTCACTTTGTTGTGTTGGGGTCAGTGTAGCCAGTTGAGAGCTGGCCTGCAGACCCTCTCCCTGGTCAAGAGTTAGTGCTGGTGATGCTAGCAATGTCTGACCATCTATTGAAGGAGATTCAAATTCAATCAGGTCCTAGGACTGCTGAATCTGTGGGGATTCGTGTTGGTGGCAGGTGAGTGTACCTGTGTGGCTGGGAGCCAACCCTGGTGTTGGTGACTTGGGTTGCAGCTGTTAATGCCCGAGAGCTGTTACCTGTGATAAATTGTTCTTCAATCAGACTATTGCCTGAACCCTGTTCAGCTCATACTGCAGCAAGTAGCTGGGTTCCTAGAGGCTGCCCAGCAGTGGCATGTATGCAGCATCTCAAGTGGGTTCCCTTCCTCCCTTGTTTAGGGTGTAGCATTCTTCCTGTTGACTGGTAGCAGGCTGAATGACTTGTACGTGTTTTGTTTGGCTTGGAGTATTACCACCTGTGCTCAATTCCTGATGTCCCAGGGCCACAGTGACTCTGACCAAACTCTGTGAAAACTTCCCAGATCATGGGAGCTGGGCCTGAGCTGCATGGAAGGGAAGTTAAAAGGGTTCTCAGAGCTGGGGCTCCTTTCCCTATGTGGACATTGATTGCTGTTGCCATTTTGGGAGCAGAGGTAGGCTGAAAGGAGCACTTCTGAACAGGTCCACTGGCCGTTCCACTGCAGTGTCTAGTTCCTCCTGCTACCCACAGTCTGTCTCCTCTCTGGCTGGCAGAGACCTGCACTGCTGGAGCTGACCGAAGAGCCTGTTAATGTTGCTCTGGATACCTCATGGACGGGACAGGTCAAAGGCATGTTTTGTAATAACACAAGTAGCTGTTTCCCTCTGGAAGCTGGCATGGAGACATCACAGCAAGATTATGTGGTGTCCCCTTTCCATGTTGGAAAGCTCCATCGAATACCTGCCTCGTGAAGCCTAAGCTATCCTGCTGTCTGCATGGGCCACTGCTGGCAGGGGAGGAAGTGGGCCCTATCTCTTCTAAGAAGCCCCTGGCATTCAGCCCTCTCAGTAGTGCCACACGCTGTGATCTCACCCCCTCTGTGTAATGAGCTTGTGCCAGACCCCTTCACCCTCCTCTGTGCAGCTAGCACATGGGCCAGCTAATAGTGCCAGCAGCTGAGCCCTTGGTCTGTGTTCCAACCTATACAGAAAGCAACCATCCTAGCCCTGCTGTAGGGCCGGGACTGCAGTGCTGGGAACAAACTGTTACCGCAAATATCTTCCCTACTCCCCCTAACCACTGGGGCTATCGCACTCTCTATTGCTGTTGGGGTGATGAACTTATTACTGAGATCTTAGCACTGAGGAGTTGGTTCTGGGGGAAGACATCTTTTTTCCAGTGACAGAAAATGATTCTGGCTACTTGCTGCTGTCTGCCTTTGACTGCTCATGCAGCCCTTTTCTCTAGATATGGCACTGCTGCTGCTCTGTGACTTTAGTGTGAGCCCTGCAATATTTGGTACGACTCCCCTTCCCCTTTTAGCTCCCAGATCGCAGCATCATGTGAATCTCAGCTTTTTTTTTAAAGAAAGTTTCTAGCTTTCCTGGTTCTCATGGTATAAGTTGTCATGGGATAAAAGGGAAAGTCCTTTCATGGTTTGGTAATTGGTTAAGACAGGAAACAAAGGGTAGGAATAAATGGTCAGTTTTCAGAATGGGGAAAGGTAACTAGTGGTGTCCCGCAAGGGTTCATACTGGGACCAGTCCTATTCAACATATTCATAAGTGATCTGGAGAAAAGAGGTAAACAGTGAGGTGGCACCACTTGCAGATGTTACTAAGCTGCTCAAGACAGTTAAATCCAAAGGAACTTCTAAAGAATCTCACCAAACTAGGTGACTGGGCAACAAAATGGCAGATGAATTTTAATGTTGTAGATAATCTCTATCCTTTTAGTGATTCCTAACATTCTGTTTGCTTTTTTTGACAGCTGCTGAACATTGAGTGGATGATTTCAGAGACTAAGACAGAATATTCTACTGCCTTTATATAAATTCATAGTATACCCACATCTTGAATACTGCATTCAGATGTGGTCACATCCTCTCAAAAAGATGTCATTGGAAAAAGTTCAAAAAAGAGCAAAAAATGATTAGGGGTTTGGAACAGCTGCCATATGAAGAGAGATTAATAAGACTTCATCTTAGAAAAGAGAAAACTAAGGGGAGATATGCTAGAGGTCTTTAAAATCATAGCTGGTATAGAAAAAGAAAATAAGGAAAAGTTATTTTCTTGTTCCCATAACATAAGAACTAGGAATCACCAAATGGCATTAATAGGTAACAGGTTTCAAACAAAAGGAAGTATTTCTTCACACAACACACAATGAACCTGTGGAACTCCTTGGTGTGGGGGTTGGGGAGCATGCAAAGAGGGAACAGCTGGTGGTTCCCTCTAGGTACCTGTGGTTAAGACAGGAAACAAAGGGTAGGAATAAATGGTCAGGTTTCAGAATGGGGAGAGGTAACAGTGTCCCTTAAGGGTTCATACTGAGACTGGTCCTATTAAAAAACTGAGCAGCAGCTGGCAGTTGACTTTGTGCTGAGCCCCTTGCGGGGCAGGAGGAGACTTTGTGCGCTTCCCCCGCACGCAAGCCCTGATAGGCCTGGGGGAGCACATGAAGTTTCCTCTCACCCTGGCTCCGTCCTGCAAGGAGTGTGCAGTGCTTAGAAGTGCCGCACCCCTCGCAGGGTGGGAGATTTTGCCCGCTCCCTCCCTGCCCCCAGGCCAATCAGGGCTTGGGGTGGGGGCAGCACACAAAGTCTTCTCCTGCCCTGCCAGAAGCATGTGATACTTCTAAGCACCACACACTCTTTGCAGGGCAGGGGGAGTGTGGGAGGGGACTTTGCATGCTTCCCCCCACCCCCAAGCCCTGATTGGCCTGGGTTTGGGGGAGAGCAGCAGGGCCTTGCTGGGCCAAATCAACTCGTGATGGGCCAGATTCGGCCCATCAAGCTGCTGTGGGAGCTATAGAGCTGCCTGACCACTGTGCCCTAGGCCTAGAGCCAGATAGGGCTGGTTGGCTGCTATTGTGATGCAACTATTAGTATACAAGCTATGCCAAGTCGTGGAAACCTTCAGATGTGCAAGACTGCACCTGCCCATGGACCCCTCTCGCTTTTGGGCAAGATGCTTCTGTTTGGATTGGGTTGTGAACACTAAAGCAGCCTTTGCACTTCTGCTCATGTGATGAGCCACACTAAGGCCATGGGATTGGTGTAGATAGCACTGAGGGATTGTCACTGGTAATTGATAAATAAAGGCAATCTTGGCAAAATGGCTGTGTTCTTGGGTGAGGGCATGAAGGTATCTTGCTTCTCTAACACAAACTGTTCCAACTTTTGTTTCAGGAAGAAGTGGATTTGGTTTTTTTAACCTAAAGCACTTTCCCCTTCTCCCTCAATTCCCATTATGTATAAAATGATGGGTATGTTCAGGGCTTCCCTGAATCACAGTGCAGGGGCCAATGCACCAGCCCACAATTCCCATGGTAGTAACAAGGAGTTATCTGCTGTCCAGGAGATGTTGGCAGCCTGCATCACTAACAACAATAAACTGTCATGTGTAACCCAGCATTCACCTTAACCATGCAGCCAGTGCAGGCTGTGTACGAGGCAAAGAAAAAGCCTCTGTGTCCAAAATAATTTGTATCCCTCCAGTAAGAACCCACTTTAAAAGGATCAGCTTCTAGATTCTACTAAGCTTGTCTGATAAGGGTCCCTATCCCTGAGCTCACCAGGTTAGGGCTGTGGAGAGTTGGAGGATTGTTGGGGTTGTCTGGCTGGGGGGCAGGTCATGAGCCTTGCATGGTGGAAACCATGGGCACAAACACTCAGGATAAGCCACCTCCTTAGCAATGAAGTGATGGAATCTGCTTTCCAGGATAGTGACTCAAGAGTTGCAAGTCCCTGGATAATCAGCTGAACATGAATTTGCAGTGTACAACTCTGGCCAAAAGGGCTAATGTAATCCTGAGATTCATAAATGGGCTTTTTATGTAGGAGTAGACAGGTTATTTTACAGCTGGATTTGGCACTGGTGTGATTGCTGCTGGAACAAGGAGTCCAGTTCTGGTGTCTACAATTTAAGAAGGATGCTGGCAATTTAGAGATAGATAGAGAAGAGCCATGAGAATAATCAAAAAGTTTAGAAACCTTTGATCTATTGAACCCAGGGCCCTGCTTCAGGTAGCTAGACAAGTGTTTATCTTTGCCACAGCATGTCCTTCCCCTGCCCCTACTGAGCAGTTCACAGCAGAGCCCCTAGATAATAGCAGCTGGGCATCTCCAGGGAGCCTCAAGAGCCCTCCTAGCTATTTTGCCACCCAGGTGAAAAATGCTTTTGGTAACTCCCTCCCCAGTGTGCTGCTGTGTACAACCAGAACTGACCCTGGGCAGCCACTTGGAGCTGTACCAATACGAGTAGACCAAACGGACAGGAGAGGCTGCCTCCCTCCCCTTGAGCGTGCTGCCCCCTAGGGGTGGGGAGAGGCTGCCCCCTGAGGGGGAAGGCTCCCTCACAGCAACCGCGTCCCCCAGAATCTGCCGCCGCCGCAGCAAGGGAGAAGCCCGGTCAAGCCTGGCTGCCCGACGCCTTTCCGGTTACGGCCTCCGCTGCCGCTCTCCAGACTGCAGAGGGGAGCGCGCTGCTCGTTTCCTCCCCGGCGCCTCTCCCAAGATGGCGGCCGCATACGGGGGGGAAGGGCGGCTCCTTCTGTTTTGACTCTCCCAATATGGTGGCAACGACCCCACGGCCGCGTCTTCAGTGACGCACTAAATGCGCCGAGGGAGCTGAGGGGCGGCAGCGAAGGAGGGAGCGTTTAAAGGGACCATGACCCAGCGGCTGCGGAGGCCGGAGTCGGGCAGGAGGCTACAGCAGGGCCGCTGAGGTGGGGGCGGGGGGTGAGTGTGCGATCCTAAAAGTGGGAGCATTGAAGGGGGGCCGGGGCACGGGAAAAGGCGCGGTAGGAAGCAACGTGGGGGTGAGGGTAAGTGGGCAGGGGCAGTAGGGGACTGAGTGGAAAGCGCGTGGGGTGGGGGTAAGGGTAGTAGGGGGCTGGTAGTGTGGGCAGTGACAGGGTGGGGGAAGGGTAGTAGGGGGTTGGCAGTGTGGGCAGTGACAGGGTGGGGGTAAGGGTAGTAGGGGGCAGTGTGGGCAGTGACAGGGTGGGGGGAAGGGGCAGTAGGGGGTTGGCAATGTGGGCAGTGCCAGGGTGGGGGGAAGGGTAGTAGGGGGCTGGTAGTGTGGGCAGTGACAGGGTGGGGGGAAGGGGCAGTAGGGGGTTGGCAATGTGGACAGTGACAGGGTGGGGGGAAGGGGCAGTAGGGGGCTGGCAATGTGGGCAGTGCCAAGGGTGGGGGGAAGGAGTAGTAGGGGGCTGGCAATGTGGGCAGGAAGAAAAGCATGTGGGCTGGGAGAAGGGGTAGTAGGGGACAGGCAGCATGGGCAGGGGGCAAGATGTGGAATGGGGCAAACAGTGGTAGGGGGCAGCATGTGGGGGAAGGCATTATGGGGCTGGCAGTGGGGGAAGTGGTGGTAAGGGACTGGCAGTGCAGGCAGGGGCTAGCATGTAGGGTGGGGGAAAGGGTGGTGGAGCTGATGGTGTAGGCAGTGATTGGGATGGGGGGAAAAGAATGGTTGGGGGGCTGACAGTGCAGGCAGATAACAGCGTGTGGGGTGGGGGAAGGGGTCATAGGGGACTGGCAGCACATTGGGTGGGAGAAGGGGCAGTAAATAGCCTGGAAGCAGGGGGAGGGGACAGCATGTGAAGTGGTGGAATGGGGGGGCTGGCATTGTGAGCAGGGAGCAGTGGATGCGGTGGGTGTGGGGGAGGGTATGTGGCTGAGGGTAGTGTATGCCTGCTTGTGCAATGAGTCAGTGGCTGTTTTACATTCCTGAAGGCACTGGTTGGTTTGGGGCAGAGTGAGACTGGATGGCTGGTGGTGGACCCATTGATGGGATTGGTTGGCAGCTGCTATATGTTGGGGCAGTAGCCTGGGGCATTGGCAGTGGCTGGCTGTGGGCAGGCAGTAATGAGCAATAGTTTTGTTGGGTGCAGTGCCAGGGGGTGCCTATGTAGCCAATTGGTGCTGCTTAGTTGCTGAAGCTACTGGTAGGGGGAATAGGCCCTGTGTGGTTCTGGGGGAGGCAGCGCTAGATGCTTCAGAGAGGAGGTGGGTGAAGGGCTGGGTGGGGCAGAAGTAGGCCGGGGTGGGACTTTGGCCAGCAGGTGGGGCTGGCACTGCACCTGCCTGTCACTGGGGTAGCAGCAGGAGTCCAGGGGTCGCTGGTTCCCAGAATCATTAACTCAGCACCTGACAGTTGTGGAGCATGTGCTGCCATGCAGGATGGCCCCATCTCTCTTTCCGGGTATGTCTACACTAGCCCCCTAGTTGGAACTAAGGAGGCTAATGTAGGCATTCGAAGTTGCAAATCAAGCCCGGGATTTAAATATTCTGCGCTTGATTTGCATCTTCCCGGCCGGTCGCCATTTTTTTTTTTTTTTTTTTTTTTTGAAATTTACAAGTCCGGACTAACTGCCCACGTCTACACGCGGCAGGGACCCGGTAGTTTGAAATAAAGCCCTAGTTCGACCTACCTGTTGAACCTCATTCCAGGAGGAATAACAGGTAGTTCAAACTAGGGCTTTATTTCGAACTACCGGGTCCCTGCCCCGTGTAGACTCAGGCAGTTAGTTCGGACTTGTAAATTTAAGAAATGGCGACCAGCCGGGAAGATGCATATCAAGCGCAGGATATTTAAATCCCGGGCTTGATTTGCAACTTCAAATGCCTACATTAGCCTCCCTAGTTTGAACTAGGGGGCTAGTGTAGACATACCCTCCCTCTCCCTCATAAGCCCTCCTCCCTGGGCTGCTGCTCCTCTTAGCCCTGTAGCAGAATAACACTCAAGCCCTGCCTTGGGGCCTGTGGACCCAGCTCAGTGTAACTGTCGAACATGCCAGGCTCTCTAAAGCATTCTTGTTTAAGCTCCCTGACCCACTCCTAAGGGTGGAACAACTCATCATCTGCCTCCTGTTGGGATCTCGCAGCAGGAGAGGCCCCTGTCAAATTGTCCTCTTAGTCCCTGCTAATCTGGTCTAGAGTGCTGATTTCTGGGGTGGCTGCTTCTGTTCCTCCTTCCTTGCGCCAGTGCTTGCTGTCAGAGGGCAACACGACTGACAGCCTCTCTCATCCCATGAGGAGCTTGACTCATGATCAGGTGAAGAGACCAACCTAGAGCAGACGTGAGGGTGACTCCTTAATCCCACTATTCCTGGGAGGGAGAAGCTGGGTTGATCAGTGGGGCTGTTACTCTTCAGAGTGCCACGTGGGCCTGCAGCTGGACTCTGTCTCTGTGAACTTGCAGGCGGCTGGCGTTGGTGCTGCCCTTCTAGCCCTAGGTGACACAGCAGGCTTGGCTAGTGGCTCTGAAAGTGAAGGAGCAGCCTGGCCAGTTGGAAACGGGTCCATGAGATCTCTGTGTATCTCTGAGCCATGTGGCTCCCACTGTCAGCTCTCAAACATGCTAGCATGACCTAGGGATGTAATAGTGTAATCGATTAACTGATTAGCATTAACCTATAAGCTTTTGCTTTAGACTAGATGCATTCCCCTCCCGCCCCAGTAAATTTTTTAGCAGGCTGGGAAGCAGCCTGGCTCAGTCCTGGCATGTGATGGGTCCAGGACTATTAGGAGCCAGTTCCGGCTTGCACTGGGTCTAGGAGCTCAGACCCCTCCAACCCCAGGCAGGGGCTGCTGCCACCCCATGCTACTGCCTCTGTATTAGAGGCAGCAGCATGGAGTGGCAGGGGGCTCCCCAGGTGTAGGGCTGGAGTGCATTAGCTGCCAGCCCCATCCCCAGGAACTATAGAATAGTCGACTAACTGGTAAGAATTCATGAAGTTAATCGTCTATTCAATTAACTAATATTTAACATCCCTAGCATGACCTCTGTTCTGAGTTCTACAAGCCTGGGGAAGTGCCAACCCCTGCTTCCCAGTGCTTCTGCTGCAGAAAACTAGAGTCCCTGGCCATCAGGGTGTGGCTATTACCCTCCCACCGGGGAGCTGATCCTCTATGCACGCTCCCTCAAATTTGTATTAAGCATGTTTAGTGGATTGTAAAACTGAGGCATGGAGGCCAAATGGCTCTCAAGGTTGCAGAGGGAGTTGGACACAGAGCTAGGCATGGATACCTGGAGTTCTGGTCCCCTGCCCACCTGCTGTTCATAGAATCATAGAACTGGAAGGGATCTTGAGAGGTCCTCAAGTCTAGTCCCTTGCGCTCATTGCAGGACCAAGCACCACCTAGACCATCCCTGATAGATGTGTATCTAACCTGGTCTTAAAAATCTCCAATGAGATGGCCCTGGCAGGTGGGGAGCTGCTCCAGCCCCCATCGGTTATTGATTAACCTGAACTGGTAACGGGTTAACCTTTCGCATCCCTGATGGGCATGCTGCCTTTTTGGCTATACAAGAGCCGTGCCTGGTGTTTTCCATGCCATCTACCTTGCAGCATCTCTCAGCAGGAGTTCTGCTTCTAGATGGTCCTGCTTTAACTGCTGCTGTAAGTCAGATGTTGGTTACTAACAGGGAGCATCTGGCAGTGCCAATGATTTGGCGAAGAACTGAAAAGAGAAAATAGCAAAATGAGTGCCAAGCTGGCTACCAGCACTGCAGCTGGGAATGCCAGGCTGGGGCTCCCCTCGCTACAGCTATGGAGGGTGGCAGATGCCATGCCTTCAGAAGCCTGTTTGTGTCCAGCTCCCTGTTCTGTTGCTGCAGCAGCATGCCTGGCTGGCAGCACCTCCGGGGCTGCACTCAGGTTTCATCTCACAGTTGTCTTGTGGCTGATCCATCCAACGTGGGGGCTGCTTCACTGGGTGTTGAGTTCCCTGATGTCCTCCAGACATTATCTAGCTGCCCTGTATTCTCTGAGCCTGAGAAGGAGGGTCAGCTCTTGTAGCTGAAGGTACAGACCTTGTCACCTTGCTCCTCTGCACACCTCATTACCTCCCAATGGGCATCACCATCCTGTGCTGGGGTGAAGTCCCTCCATAAGCAGTTCTCCTCACAAGTAGCTGCACCCTACTTGCAGTCTCTGGTTCACATTTCTCAACTCACCTAATGTGCCACGTGTGGACACAGCCCTTAATTTGAGCAAAGGCTTGGACGATGCAGCCCTAGGCCAGGCTATGATCGAAGGAATGCCATCACTATGGGGACTTGCACCAGCTGCTGGGCAAGCGGGGTCTGGTTTGATCCTTTCTTGTAGTTCCTGTAGTCCTAGACAGCAGCAGACCCAACCCTAATATATCTTTTTTGAGATGGGACAATTAGATCTGCATGCAGTACAAAATATGGGCATATCATGGATTTATATAGAGCCCTCAGGATACTCTCTGTCTTATCTATCCTTTTCCTAATGGTTCCTGTCTGTCACTGGGGTGTGAAGGGAATGCCATGTTGGCTCCTGAGTTTCTGGGTGTATGTCCATACTGCAGTGAAATCTACAACTGGCCTGGGTCTGCTGAGCTGAGCTTTGGGGCTATAAAATTGGAGTGCTGATACTTGAGCTAGGATAGAGTCAGGGTTCTAAGACCCTGCTAAGTGCAGGTCTTATGCTCTGCTTTCTTGCAGGAGGTGGACTGTGCTAGGTGTGAATGCCCCAAATTTTGGGACTCCTCTTGTCTTTTTGGATCCTCCACTGACATGGGTCAGTTCAGCCAGTCCTTAATGACCCATTCATTCCACTCCAGCCAGCATGACCTTGTAACAGCTGCCATCCAGGGTCAGACCAAAGGTCAATCCAGCCCATATCCTGTCTTCCAGCATGCAGAGGTGCTGGAACTGGGAGTGCTGGGGGTGCAGCAGAACTCCCTGGCCTGAAGTGGTTTCCATCATACACTGTGTTTACTGTTTTGTTGAGTGGCTTTTCAGCACCCCTGCTATAAAAATTGTCAATGCCACTACAAGAGTGGCCGATGTCAGGTGCTTCAGAGAGAATGAACCCAGACAAGGCAATTTTGAGTAATCTTTTCCCATCATTCAGTCCGAGATTCTGGCATGCAGTGGTTGATGGACACCCAGATGTAGGAGAAAGAAAGAGCCTGAAGCATGGGCCTGGTGCCTGAACCAAAGCAAGAATTATACTATGAGTAACAGACAGGCCTTGTCAAAAGTAGATGTTTGCCTGCAAAAGGCAGTGTCTCGACACTAGCGCTACTAAAAGTACATGAAATATGTAAATACATTCCACCAGGACAGTACAAGTACACCCCAACTTAGTACATGATAAAATAGTTTGAAACATCAGGAGTGAAAGCTTCACAATGAGTGGTGAATAGGAATGCTTTGGAGGAAAATACAAGGAGAGGTATCAAACGTGTTATTCATGTGTAAGATGATATGTAAGGTGTGTTTCATAGATTGTTTAGATACACCATTTCTATCTAGAAATGTTGGGGTACCTCAAGTTCCAGTCTTTTTAATCTCCCCTCATATGGAAGCTGTTCCATATCCTTAATCATTTTTGTTGTCCTCCTTTATATTCTTTTCAACCCTAATATATCTTTTTTGGGATGGGACAATTAGATCTGCATGCAGTACACAAAATGTGGGCATATCATGGATTTATTTAGAGACCTTTTGATACCTTCTGTCTTACCTGTCCTTTTCCTATTGGTTCCTAATATTCTATTAGCTTGTTTGACTGCTGTTGCACATTGAGTAGATACTTTCAGAGAACTATCCTCAGTGGCTTCCAAGAACTCTTTCTTGAATGGTAGCAGCTAATTTAAACCCTATCAGTTGGGATTGTTTTCCAATGTGCATTACTTTGCAGTTAACTTTGAATTTCATCTGCCTTTTTGTTTTCCAGTCACCTAGTTTTGTGAGATCCCTTTGTAATTCTTCATAGTCTGCTTTGGACTGAACTGATTTGAGTAAATTTACGGGAAGTCCCTGATTGACAAACAGCTTGTGTTCATTTGTAAGTTGGTTGTTGGGAACTTGAAATGCATTTTCCCATAGAAAGAATGTTATAAATGGTAGTTAGGGTCCCAGGCTAGCCCATAAAAGCCTATTTAACCCATAATGCAGCTGAAATGGTATATATTTACAAAGAAAAAAGTAGAAATAGTTTTTTTATTTAATTTTGAATACTGGTGCTTGAGGAAGGGTATCTTTAATTAGAAGAAGATGAGAGGTAGGTAGAGATTCTGAAGGGGACTTCTGGACATCCTCTGGCTGCTACCCTCCATTGGCTCTGCACCAGCTCTGGTAGCCAGCCCAATCCCCCACCCTCCTCACTTGCTTCCTTGCAGGCTTCACCCAGCTATTGTTCACCAGGCAAGTGTGGCTGGGAGGACTCCAGAGGAGGAGGGGTCAGCCGTGCAGCCGACACTGGAAAGAAATGGTGGTTCCCCCTTCAAAGCACCACTTCTCTTGAGCCACCATCTGCGCAAACACCCACTGCTCCTCCGGAATCCTCTGCCCAGCATGTGCCCTGCTTTACACTACCTGTGCCTCTTGCCTGCTCCCCTAAGAGCTGGGCCATCCTTACCCATAAGCAGAATATTCAGCTGCGTAGGGCTTCTGAAAATTTGGAGCACCACAAGGCCTTAATGGCCACTCACCTCTTCCTATCCCTATTCTGTGGCTCTGCATCATCTGGAAAGGATCTAATTAACTTAAAAGTGAAAAGATCTATTAGCAGAACATTGAACCTCTGAAAGAGCCATTCAAGTGGTAATGAAGCCATTTAACAGGTTTTTGCCAACCCCAGGTATAGACTGGCAGTTTCTGAATTTACTGTTAGTTGACAGGACCTTAGTTGAAAATTTGCTTATATTACATTTGTGTGTTGCTCAAGATTATAATATCACATCTCTTTAAAAAACTGTAATTCCTTGCCACCTCCTCCAAGGCTGTCATTGGGAATAAGGTGCTAGTTTAATAGTTCTGCATAGGGCCTCATAAATCCTAAGGATGCCACTGCCTGAGGCTGCAGCTAAGCTTTGTCTTTATGTGCGGGGGTTTGTTAGTTGGATGTTTGGAGCCTGGAGCGCTTTCCTATATATCATTTGCAGATTTTTGCCATCTCCCTGTTTACTTCTTTTTTCAGATGATTTATGAATATGTTGAACATCACTAAAACAAAAAACAGGCCTATGTAGCACTTTAAAGACTAACAAGATGGTTTATTAGATGATGAGCTTTCGTGGGCCAGACCCACTTCCTCAGATCAAATTGTGGAAAAAAATAGGCATGACCATATATACCAAAGGGATACAATCAAAAAAAGTGAACATACATAAAAAAGGACAAATCAAATTTCAGAACAGAGGGGGGATAAGGGGGGGGAGGTAAATGTCTGTGAGCTAATGATATTAGAGGTGATAATTGGGGAAGCTATCTTTGTAATGGGTAAGATAATTAGAGTCTTTGTTGAGACCCCGGCGTAAAGTGTCAAATTTAAGCATGAATGACAGTTCAGAGGTTTCTCTTTCAAGCCTGGTGTGAAAATGTCTTTGAAGCAGTATGCAGGTATTCAAGTCATTGAGGCAATGCCCTTTCTGGTTGAAATGGCAAGAAACTGTTTTTTCTTTGTGATACTGTCTGAGATCCGTTTTGTGTGCATTGTGTGTCTGAGACGTTTGTCCAATGTACATAGCAGATGGACAGTGTCGGCACATGATGATATAGATTATATTTCTGGATGAGCAGGAATATGTGTTCTTGATCTTATAACTGAATTGGTTAGGTCCAATAATGGTGTCAGCAGAGTAAATATGTGGGCAAAGTTGGCAACGGGGTTTGTTGCAAGGAAAAGTCCCAGGGTTGGTATTAGTGTGGTATGTCCTGTGGTTGTTGGTAAGAATCATCCTGAGGTTAGGTGGTTGTCTGCAGGAGACTATGGGTCTGTCTCCCAGAGCCTCTCGGAGTGTAGTATCCTGTTCTAGTATAGGTTGTAGTTGATTGATAATATGTTGGACGGGTTTAAGTTGGGGGCTATAGGTGATGACAAGTGGTGTTCTATTGTTGGTTTTCTTGGGTCTGTCTTGAAGTAGATGGTTTCTGGGTATTCGTCTGGCTCTTTCAATTTGTGTTTTTATTTCTACAGGTGGGTAATTGAGGTTTATAAATGCTTGGTAGAGATCCTGAAGTTTCTGGTCTCTGTCAGTAGGATTAGAGCAGATGCGGTTGTATCGAAGGGCTTGGCTATAGATGATGGATCGTATGGTGTGTTCTGGATGGGAGCTGGTGTGTTCACTTTTTTTGATTGTATCCCTTTGGTATATATGGTCATGCCTATTTTCTTCCACAATTTGATCTGAGGAAGTGGGTCTGGCCCACGAAAGCTCATCATCTAATAAACCATCTTGTTAGTCTTTAAAGTGCTACATAGGCCTGTTTTTTGTTTCAGCTAGACTAGACTAACACGGCTACATCTCTATTACTATTGAACATCACTAGTCCTCGTACAGAATCCTGGGACACACCACTATTTACCTCTTTCAAGTGTGAATATTGGCCACTTATTCCTATCCTTTCTTTCCTGTCTTTAAAGTTACTGATCCATGAGAGGACTTCCCTCTTGTTTCATGACAGCTGACTTTGCTTAAGAGCCTATAGCAGGGGTCTCCAACCTTTTTAAGCACGAGATCACTTTTTGAACTTAGGGAAGCCTTTGTCGACCGCTCCGGTATGCTTCCCTTGTCGACTGCGCCGCATCTAGACTGCCGCGCTGTGCCAGATCAGCTGATCATTGGCACAGCGTGGTGGCCATTTTTATTTTAATGAAGTGGGATTATTTAAATCCCTGCTTCTTTGACTATGCCGAGTAAACTATTTTACATGGCTCCGTCGACAGAGCCATGTAGTCTAGACGTACCCTACCAGCTGGAGGACGCCCCAGAGGCACAAGGGTAACTGAGTGCCGTCCCTGAGAAAATGTGCTCTGAGACTGGAAGCCCAGACACGAGAAGGGTGTGTGAAGGAGGAGGTAGAACTTGCTGAGACCTGGGACCGCTGGATTGGGCAAAGGAAGCCACTCTGGCTGGTGTGGGGTGAGGTGGTTCAGTGGAGAGGGGTACATGGACTTTAGCCCCCCTGGGTAGGGAATGAGCAGTAGAGGTTGGTCTCTGCAGGCACCTGCTGTTCTGTTCTGGCTCTGCAGACCTGGGGGCTGCGCTTAGTGGGGTCCTGACTTGCTAACCCCATCTCCCCTCCAGCCTCTGTTGAAGATCAGGACAAGGTGTGACAGCTAGGATTGCAGCTTTGAGTTCAATGCTGTGGCTGGCAAAAACTTTCCAGGAAACGGCAGAGAGGGTTGGGCAGGGACAGAGCTGGGTGGAGGAGGCACAGTGACCACAGCTCTGCTGCATGGGCTGGGAGGAGCCTGAGCCACCCATCAGCACTATACCAGATCGCAGAGCCTGGGTATTGTCCATGGCTATGGGTCTGCAGAGTGCCACTGCAGTACCACCCAGATCCTCAGCCTGGGGGTGTGGGCCCTGCTAGTTCTGGCTGCCTAGCCCTGATTCTGAGGCTCTGCTTGAGTTCCCTCCTTGAGCACTAGAGGAAATAAGCTGAGGCTGAACTTTCTTGCACAATTTCCGGCAAGTGGGAAGGGGTGAGTTAGCTCTGACAGTTTCAGTGACCCAGGCTGAATCTGTGCCCCTCCTCCCAAAGCTCTCTCACCCTTGGGCCCCTGTCTCTCAGCACCAGCTGCCAGATGTATTGCTGGGCACTATCCTGAAACACTTTCCTGCCTTTGATGTGGGGGAGGCATTGGGAGAGGGGCTGGGATGGAGTCTAGAGTCCAAGCTCCTTTCTCCCCCCAAATAGTAGCTGGCCTGAGCATGTGTTGGAGTCAGGTTAACTCCAGGGGAATGGCCTTCTGTAGAGGACTGGTGTTGGCTGTAGCCCTTCGACTGCCTCTCCCATGTGCTCCCTGCCCAGCCAGAGCTGTGTGGGTATCCCCTCTGGCAGATGGTCAAGCTGCAACGCTTCTGCCTAAGGTGGGGGAGCCCTACAGGACCAGCTGCTCCACAGGTGTGTCTGCAGCTCAGTTCAGGGCCATAGAGTGAGGATGAGGGAGGGAAGGGCCAGTGCCATGCTGCCCTGTGACCTGTGCTCCCCACCAGGAGGAGGGGACAGGCTGCCTTGGGGGGCTGGTATGGGGAAGAATGGGGCCTTCAGTGAAGCAGGGAAGCTATGGGAGGGTGAGTAAGGAGATCTATGGTGCTGTAGCAGCATGTGGTCAACCCTGGCTTCCTGCATAGGGTGCAGCATAAATATCTGTGTTTGTTCTCAGGCACCTTTCTGGGACGGGCCTGGAAGCAGGGCTGGCAGCAGACATGGGGCAGAGCGAGTCTGAGCCTCAGGATGAGCAGGAGGTAGGTGCTGTCTAGTTCTCTGCTGCCCAGCGGTCACTGAACATAAGAACGGCTGTATGGGGTCAGACCAAAGTCTGTCTAGCCCAGTATCCTGTCTTTGAACAGTGGCCAATGCCAGGTGCCCCAGAAGGAGTGAACAGAACAGGTAACCATCAAGTGATCCCACCCCTGTCATCCATTCCCAGCATCTGACAAACAGAGGCTATGGACACCATTCCTACCCATCCTGGCTAATAAATATTGATGGATCTAACCTCTGTGAATTTATCTAGCTCTTTTTTTGACCCCCGTTAAAGTCCTGGTCTTCATAACATCCACTGCAATGAGGAGTTCCCAGCCTCTCAACCCATTATTCCACCCATGCAGAGAGCTTCCCTGGTGGTGCTGTCAGCTGGCAGGGTGGGTCTCATCAGGTCCTTGTCCAGTCAGCACCATCTCCTGGGACCACTTCCCTAGTGCAGAGCACTTGTCTGGCATTCTACTCAGAGTCCTCCACAGGACCCAGCAGGGCATCCCCTACTTCTGAGTTGGGAATATTAAATCTAGCACCCAGGTGATGTTCGGCTCCCAGAATCTCCTGTCTCCCATGAGGACTAGTGGGTCTGGCAGGAGCCTTTCCAGCACCCTTCTGGGATGTGTCTGGGCAGGTGTGGTCTGATGGGGCCTGCCCTGTTGTGTCCCTTGAACATCTATCTGCCTCACCCCAGAGGTGGCTGCATTTCAGTAGGGAGCCAGGCAATCTGCCAGCTGGTGCTGAAGCTCTGTCTGCATCTCTCCTCGTGCAGGATGCAGCACTCGCAGACATGTTGCCCAGTCTTAAGCTCTTTGTGGAGGATCAGCTCCAGACCAGCATGGTGAGGAGGGGAAGTGGGGGGTTATGCCTGAGGTGTTGGGCCAGGTAGGGTGTCTCCAGGAGGGGTTGTGTTTCTGGGGGATCTGGAGCATTGTAGTGGTCTCTCTTGGGGGTAATGAGACTGCTGGTCAGGTGGCACAGCCCACGGTCCTCAGCCCATTTCCTAGCAGGCTGGGAGACTCTGGTTCTTGTCCTGGAGTGTGCTGGCATCTTTGGGGCTCAGCCATGCCTGGGCAAGTCTTGGCTGGTTAGTGGAGGGGCTGATGGGATCAGACACTAGCCTTGGGGCTGGGGAAGAATTTCCCCTGGTTTGAACTGGGAGGAGCCCACTGGCTTCCAATTCCTTTTGTACTCTGTGTGGCGGCTGTCCCTTCCCTCTGAAAGTAGGGCTGGGGGTAGTCACTAGTTATGGTGACCATATTTTCTGAACCAAAACTAGGGACACATTAGCCACGCCCCTGACCCCCCTTGTGGCAGGGGAGATGGCTAACGAAGTTCCACCCCTGGAGGTAGTACCCCCCGGGGTCAAGATGGACATGTGACCAGAATTAAAAGATGATGTGTGACCCCCCCCCTAAGAACTCCTCCCACTGTCGTCCTACCAAAAGGGATGGGTTTGGCCTCCACAGGACCTCCCATGCAACTATCCTGCAATTGCATTAACCCAATTTGCACTGCATTAACTTTGGGGGAGAGGCTGGGGAAAGTGTTCCCTCTGATTTTCCTCCCATGAGCAGAGTGAATTTTGTCTTGTGCAGCAGTATTGAGTTCATGTGCGCTTGTTTGGATGTGCCACTGTGGCACCCAAGCTATTAATAAATATCTTATAAATCTCTCTCGTTTCCCTCTGCTGCCATGTCTCCCTCTCTCTCCTTGCCCCATCTGCTCCCCTGGTGCCTTCTGCCCCCCACCCCTCATCCTTCTCTGCTGTCCTGGCTCCTGTCTTTCTCACTCTCCTCAGTCCTTTGGGGACCTACTCCCCCTCCTGTGCACCAGCCCTTCTCTGCCCCCCATGTCCACTCCTCCTCTAGCCCCACTCTGATCATTTGTACCTATCCCTCCACATCCCCTCTCCTAACACCTCCCTCTACCCACCTGCCCTGCCTCTCTCCTCTGTCCTCTGGTGCCCATCCCTCCCCTCCATGTGTCTCCCTGTCTGTTTCACCCCCACAATCCCCTGGCACCTGCATCTTCCCTTACCCACCTTCCCTCACTGTCCCTGCCCTCCTTGCCCTCTTTCTCCTTGGTGCCCACCCCCTCACCAGTCTCTGTCCCGGTTCCCCTCATGCCCCTCAGTGCCCTTACACATGACTTGCTCCATCCCCTGCTTTCCTCATGCCCACCCCTCCTTTCAATCCCTCTTCTCCTGGCACCCACTCCCCCCACTCCTCTTCCTTCCTCTTGCCCCCATTGTCCCTCCCCTCTCCCAGCATCACCCTGTCCCCTCCCTTCTGCCACCCCCACTGACACCTTCCCTCCCATTTCCCCTCCTGCCCTTTTCCTCATTGTCTCCTCTTGGCCCCCTGGCATTTGTCTCTCCTCCACCCTGCCTCTTGGTGCCTTCCCCTTTCTTCTGCCCTGCCCCCTCCCACTCTCCTCAGCACAAGCACCTTCCTCTCCTCACCCCACCTTCCCTTTAGTTCTCCCCCTGCTCCTTCCCTCACCTTCTGCCTTCGACATGGAAAGCAGTTTGTGGGGCTGGAGCTGGGCTGCAACGCAATTTTTATTACCATGGTCTGGCCCCAGAAACCCCTGCAGCCCCGGCCCCAGCTGCTCCCAGGGTGGGACCGCGTGCCGCGACTGGAGCAGAGGCCTCCTGCAGTGCTATTTTTAGTACCACAGTCCTGATCCCCCCGCAGGCTGCCCGGCTCCAGCTAGAGTCAAGCAGCAGCCGCACAAGGCCCATTCCAGTGAAGCTGCCCTGGCTGGAACGTGCCTCGTGCAGCTGCCACTCTATTCCAGCTGGAGCTGAGCTGCCCACGGGGACTCAGACCACAGTACTAAAAATAGCACCACGGGCGGCCTCTGCAGTAGTCTCAGCACCTACTGAGCCCGAGCGTGCCCCACCCTGCAGTGGCCCAGCTGGGCTCCACATGGCTCCTGCTGGGGCTCCAAGATGGCCCGGAGGAGCAGGAGGAGGTGGTGCTGCCAAACCAAGACCCCATGCAGCAGAGGCGGTCCCGCAGGTGGAGGGTGGGGAGGGGGACAGAAAGGGGTCACAAGGCACCGGAAACTGGCCCATCTGCCCTACCTGCCCTGCTGAGGGAGATGGGGAGGAGGCTACTGTGCTGTGCTAGGAGCAATGGCATGGTGCCATTTCTTGCTTCTTCCTACAAGCTGGTGTCTCCATCAAGTAGTGTTTGGCGGGACTTTCTGGGACATTTCACTACTTGATGGGGCACTGGGACAGAGTATTTAAATTTGGGACTGTCCTGGAAAAATCGGGACATATGGTCAGCATATCACTAGCCAAAGGACGGGCTGGGAAGGAGTCTCCCTGCTGCCTCAGCACCTGATGTGGGGCAGTCCGGTTGGTGCCCTGCAGTGGCCATTGCAGTCCCAGCCAGGTGCTTGGCTGATATTGTATTGCATGCATGGACTGGCTGTCACTGATTCACCCAATCTGTGCTGTGCCATGCCCTTTGCCTAGCCTCCGGGGGTGACCCCTCTCATGTGCCAAATCCCAAGGGGTCACACAGCCTTAGCACCTCTGGGTCTGGACCTCTGGGCTCCAGCACCCCCCCACTGCTCACAGTGAGCTCGTATTTGTGAGGACATTTTCCCTGTCAGGGATCACTGCATCGGCCATAACCTGCAGTGACACTGCACTGCCTTTCCAGAGAGGGAGTCACCAGTTACCTCCACTCTGGGCTCGGGGACCCTTAGGGTAGCACGACACAGGTAAACATGGATCAGAGTGTGCAGATGGGAGCCAGGGCTCTGCCACAACCTGATCCTTTGACCTCTATTGTCCCCATTTGGAGTCTGTGCTCCCAGTAGCACCCTGCAGCCATCTCGCCCCCTGCCTTCCCTTGGTCTCCAGCCAGGATGTGTGCCTGTGCCCATCCTGCCTTAACTCTGAATGACTCAGTCTTTGGGTTTCCTGTTGTTTCTTCGGGATCCTCCAGCACAGGGACAGGTGTGACAAAATGGGTATTTTTTTGTAATATTTTTGAGTCCAGTGTGCCTCACTTTCCCCTATATTTTGCATGGCTACCCAGTGGGGGAAAAGGATTGTTTGGTCCCAGAGCAGACTGAGACGTGGGGGTGGAGGGGAGGTGTCCTTGCTGTCCAAGTGCACTGAAATGGTCCTCAGAAAGGACTGGCTGATGCCGACCCATCAGTGGAAAACCCCAGTCACCAAGACATTGACACCTGACAACCAGCACTTGGCTGGTCCTTCTCGGCAGGGAACTCCAGCTGAGGCCAGGGTGTGAGACCAAAGGAGTAGGAGATGGGAAGGAAAGAGTGCTCTGCTGGAGGAGGCTGGGAGCTCTCGCTGCTTGGCCCAAGAACAGCAGTCAGAGGCTGCAGGCATTGGCATTGCTCTGGGCTGCCTGTGCTTCATGGGAACCGGAGTACTTCCCCCTGCTGGGTTCCAGCTGCCTGATAAACCCATCTGTGCAACTGTCTCTGGTGCTCTGGTTCCTGGGGAGTGGATGTGCTCTACCAGGATTCCCTTGGGGGGGCTCACTAAGCAGAGCTCGTGGGGTGAAGCTGGAGTGCTGCTCCCTGTTGTGTGTGGGCAGCTAAGGTGATGTGTGGGGGAGAGGCACGGCATGCAGCCTCATGGGCTGCAGAATGGCCTCGCCATCACTCTCTATGCCAGGGGTGGGCAAAAGGGCCTCTGCGGGCTGGATCCGGCCCGCAGAGGCCCTGCTGCTCCCCCGCCCCCAGGCCTATTAGGGCCTGGGCACGGGGAAGTGCCCGAAGCCTCCTCCTGCCCTGCCAGGAGTACGTGGCGCTTTGAAGCACCACGCACTGCTCGCAGGGCAGGGGCGAGAGTGGAGGAGGCTTCACATGCTCCCCCACCCCCAGGCCAATCAGGTCCTGGGGTCAGGGGAGCTGCGTGAAGCTTCCTTTGCCCTGCCCCAACCCTGTGAGGAGCCCGCATCACTTCAGAGTGCCACGTGCTCCTCGCAGGGTGGGAGGAGGCTTCCCGTGCTCCCCCGCCTCCAGGCCCTGATTGGCCTGGGGGCAGGGGAGCGTGCCAACCCTTTTCCAGGTCATGGGTGCCTAGTGGGAACCAGGGGCAAAGGGTCTCCCCCACCCCCAGACCAATCATGGTCTGGGGGCGGGGTAGCCCCGCCCCTTCCCATTTAAGCCCTGCCCCTTCCGGGTTGGCCCGGGGCTATTTCAAAAATTTTTTAAGTGATGCCTGGGCAAAAATTGTCCACCCCTGCTCTTTGCTTTTTTCAGTGCATTGCAGACCAAGTTCCCAGCTCAGAGCCGGCCCCTATGATCAGCTCCACCTTTAGCCACAGGCTCCTGGTCCTGTCCAGCTTTTGGCTGCAGGATCCCAGCCTTGCAAACTCTATTCCTGGCTCTGGGATGGGCTCTGTGAGGTTGGACAAGGCAGCCAGGGCCAGGTCTGAGGGCTGTAGATGCAGTCCCTGTGCATACGTGCCCATGCAGTTGCAGGAGGCTAAATGCCAAGGCTGCCCTCTTTCTCTGAGGGCAGGATCACCATCTCGCTCCCAGTTGGGCACTGTGGCTTGCAAAGAGCTTGGAGCCCCTCACAGCCATGCTGCTGGAGCAGGGCAAGCTGCCTGCTGCTGGGGGGGGGGAGACTTACCCTCGGAACCAGCCTTGGAGACCATCTCTTGAGGCCCCCAGGATTTCTACCAGGCAGAGGTGATGTTTTTCTCTCCCTCGTAGCAGGTTCTGGTGTGACACCAGTAGAAATCAGGGGAGCACATGACCTACACGTGTGTCCCCCCATATCTCCCCTGGGGTGTGGCACATTGAAGGGGTTCCTTCAAGAGAATGGTCCAAAGCTGGGGGCCTAGCATCAGTCCTGTGGCTCCCTGACAATCAGATCAGCTCAGTTCATGTGAATGATGCTGGTCTCCAGGCAGGTGGCTTGTTGAGTCTGACACCTTGTGCCTTCCCTTTCCAACTCACTGTGTAGCAGGATCAAGCCCATCGGGAAACTGCACATTCTGCTCTAAAAATATTGCCTGCATTTCCACATTCACACTCCACAGGGCAAGGTCTCCTCGTATCTGCCCCATGCAGTCCCCCATAGCCTGCCTGGAAGCCTGGCTTGGAACATGCCTCTTCCCACTTCCCACAGGTGGTGGGTGTCATGATTGGCATTGGTGTTTCCATGCTGCTCATCGCCATGTTGATCCTGGTGCTGGTCCGCAGGCTGCGCCTCAAGAGTAAGTGCCTGTCAACGCAGGGAGCAGATCTGAGCCCTGTCCCACCAGGGCTCTGGCACGTTGCTGCCTGTCAGGCCACCTTGGGCTCAGTGTCCACATGCCTGTACACGCAGTGAGACTGTGATAGCTGGAGCAGGGTTGGCAACCCAACTCCTGGGTTGTCTCCCTCTGACTCACTGCCTGGGCAAGCCTCTTCCTGTTCCCTGCCTCAGTTTCCCCACATACAAAGGAATAGTGAGGGGCATTTTGGGACTGGTTGGGAAGGGCATAAAACTTCTGTGGTTCTTTGGAGGCAGCCCAGCTTCCTGTGGCTGGCATGGGGGAGACAAGGCAGGACTCTGCCATCTGTACTCCAGGGCCTCTGCTCCTCTCCCTGGGCTGGGAGTTGGGTTGCAAGCAAGAAGTCTGGTTGGTGGGGAAGAGGGCAGACTCCAACCCTTGCTGGGGTGGGGCCCCATGCTCCCTGCATGGGCAACCTTGTGTGTCCGTCTTTCTCAGAGGTTCAGGCTCAGGAGACACCCAAGTACCGATTCCGCAAGCGAGACAAAGTGCTGTTCTACGGGCGCAAGATCATGCGCAAGGTATGGGGCTAGGGCAGAGCGGCCCTCGTGCTCCAGTCCAGGCTGGAGAGTGGTGATGGCTCTGGCTGCTCTGCTGTGATGCTCCAGTCCCTATCCCCTCCCTGTTTGCAAGCCTGGCCTTGGCCCAGCTGAAGGGTGGTTCTGGGTGAGGAGAGTCCATGCTCAGCCAACCACGTGCTGCTAGTGAGCCAGGTAGGAAACAGTGCGGCTGGCCCTGCTAGGATAAGAACATAAGAATGGCCATACTAGGTCAGACCAAAGGTCCATTCTGCCCAGTATCCTGTCTGCCGACAGTGGCCAATATCAGGTGTCCCTGAGGGAGGGATCACATCAGGTAATCCTCATGTGATCCCTCCCCTGTCACCCACCTCCAGAGAAACAGAGGCTAAGGACACCATTCCTACCTATTCTGGTTAATAGCCTGGATGCCATATGCCTGGCTATGTGCTCGCAATGGGGAGTCCTCATGCAACTGGCCTTCTCCTGCATGTCACTCCACCCCAGCGCCAGCCCTTTCACCTCCCAAGCCTGGTTTCCTGCCACCCTGAATCCTCAAGGCAGCCAGATAAGGGGTTTGGGCCATAAGTTGTCTGGGGGAGCAGTTGATGGCTTACCTGGTCTGTCTCTGCAGGTGTCCCAGTCCACCTCCTCCCTTGTGGACACGACCATCTGCAGCACCTCCCGGCCCCGCATGAAGAAGAAGCTCAAGATGCTGAACATTGCCAAAAAGTAAGTGACTTCACTCACCCTCCATGGTGTGAGGCAAGTGGGGCTGGCCCAGCCCTGCTCCCAGAGGTGGTGGAAGCTCCCATGTTCCCAGCCCTGCTGTAAAAGTGAGTAGCATGCTTGCTCCCAGCCATTAGCACTAGCTGACTTGCTCTGCAAAGCAGCTACACCCAAGCCCAGACACTGGCCTGGAGAACCAAGCCCCAGGGCCATCCCGGACCGGCCTATGGCACGGTGCTGCTCAGTTCCCTGGGTGGCATGAACGAGCGGTAAGGCTCAGGAAGGAGTTCTGCCTCATTGATGTGTGATGCAGATTCTCTCCTGCCCAGCTGTGTGTGGGGGAAGTCCTGTGGTTGTCCCCATCTATCCCTTCCCTTACTGTCCCTGTGCCCAGGATCCTGCGCATCAAGAAGGAGCTGCCCATCCTGCAGCTGAAGGAGCCACCACCCTCAGTGCTGGAAGCAGACCTGACAGAGTTTGACGTGGCCAACTCCCACTTGCCCTCTGAGGTGCTGTACATGCTGAAGAACGTCCGGTGAGTGCCCCATCACCAGGGCCTCAGCCCAGACTCAGCTGCAGTCATGTTTCCCCCTCCCCCTATGAGCAAGCTTGAGCTGGGGTGGACACCTCTGAATAGGAGAGCCGAAATGATCCTGGGCCCATGACCTGGCCAGCTGGCCATGTATGGAGCTCTCTGTCTGACTGATTTCTCAGCAAAGTCCTGGGAAAACCCACACAGATGATAACTTTGCTGTGGGCCTGTCAGGCCGTCTAGTCCAGGGGGCCTCCACCTTTCTTCATTTGCAGACCCCTTGGAAATTTGTGTACGTAGCTGAACTCTTTGAGCCATTTTTAGCCTGTCTTTTGCAGACCTCTCAGGTAGTGTCTGTGGGTCTGTGGCTCACAGGTTGAGAACCACTGTTCTAAGTGGTGAGGCTCCAGCCCAGGCCAACCATCGATAGGAGAGCTGTCAAGAATGCTCTGGAGCAACAGGAATCATGGCTCTGTTCTCCAGTAGGGGGCTCTCTTCCCTTTTGGCTGATATGGAGCCAGTACCCCCCACCCCCAAGGTGCTGGAAGGTTAGTGGAAGCACCCTCTGTCAGATGAGAGCAGATGCTGGGTGCTGGTCTTTGCAGGCTCAGGGTGACCCCCAGCAGTGCTAGTTCTGGCTGAGTCTTAGCAGTGTGGCTGTGGGGCTATTGCATCAGGCAGACTCTGCCCAGAGGCAGCTGTGTTTGGGGTCAGGGAGAGATTTCTGCCCCGGGGGGTGACAGCCTGTGGGTGCTGGGATCCTGGAGCAGAGTAGTGTCAATGGGGGCTCTGTCCTCTGGGGCTGCTCCCTCTCCCACATACACAGAGAGAGGGGTGGGGGGGACAAGCCTGCCCAGTCAAGTGGCCAGTGGCCTGAGAAGAGTTCTCCAGGGTGGATCTGTGGGGTCCTTGATGGGAACTGCTGGGCTTCTCCCTTGCGGGGGGGTGAGGAGGGTGGGCATCAGGGCTTAGCCCATCTTCTCTGAGCATTGGGAGGGATGGGTGTGCTGGGAAGCCCAGCCCTTTGGACCAGGGTGCTGTGTGTCAGACTCAGGGCCTCAGAGGTACAGGAGCCTCGCCAGGCACCTGCTGGGCATCTCTCTCTGTGCGGGGCTCTTGCTTAGACAGTCCCAGTGGGTGGCATGCGGGGCTTGGGCCCATGTGATGCAGGAGCTCAGCTGGGCCCCAAGGGCTCCTGATGACCTGAGTCCCGAGTCCCTGCCATAAGTTGCTGGAGGCTTTGTTCCCCATGTTGCCCACTGTGACCTACCCTTCCTTGCAGGGTGCTGGGCCATTTTGAGAAGCCACTGTTCTTGGAGCTCTGCAAGCATATGATCTTCCAGCAGTTCCAGCAGGGCGAGTACATCTTCCGGCCCGGCCAGCCTGATACCAGCATCTACGTGGTGCAGGATGGCAAGCTGGAACTCTTCCTGACCCAGCAGGTGAGGGGAGCACGTCCCAGTCCATCCTGCCAGCAACCTGTCCTGGTCCCAGTACTCTGAACCTCTTGGCTGGGTGTTTGCTGCACCTGGGGGCACATGGGATGCAATGGCAGAGGCCAGAAGCCCTGCCTTTCAGGACCACTGTGGCTGTCAGCATGGAGGTTCCCCTGGGGCAGCCTCCTAGGGAGAGGCTCATAGAGTCATAGAATCCTAGGGCTGGAAGAGACCTCAGGAGGCCATCGAGTCCAACCCCAACTAATTCATCCCAGCCAGGACTTTGTCAAGCCAGGACTTAAAAACCTCTAGGGATGGAGATTCCACCAGCTACCTAGGGAACCCATTCCAGTGTTTCTTCAGCCTCCTAAGGAAATAGTTTTTCCTAATACCCAACCTAGACCTCCCCTACTGCAACTTGAGACTGCTGCCCCTTTTTCTGCCATGGAGCAGGCCTCCCCAGAGCCTGGTGCCAAGCGAGTTCTGGTGTCAGGAATGATGAGGGTGGGCAATGGGACCCCCTAAAAAGGGTGTTGCTGTGTTGCAGGATGGGAAGGAGACCCTGGTGAAAGAGGTGTTCCCTGGGGACAGCGTACACAGCCTGCTCAGCATTCTTGATGTCATCACGGTACAAGCCTTGCCCCTCCACCTCCTGTGGGCCAGCTGGCCCCATCCCAACCACCGTGAATAATGCAGCCCTGGGCTCCCCCTAGTCGTACTCATGCCCCTCATCCCACCCTGCAAGCTCCTGCTCTCCTAACCCTGTGTCCCTAATGAAGGGGGCCTATGTGAGGGGTGTGCACTGAACCCATCATGATGGATTTGCTGCCTGGGTCCCGGGTGCTGAGATGCTATCATCACCTTGCCCTATGCTTGCCACCTTGCCCACACAAGGTCTAGAGGAGACTGATCTGCCCTCTGCAAGGCCTGGATCTGGGCCTTGACTGGCTGCTGTGCTGGGCTGGATGTGACCATAGGCTGTTGGCTGGCTCTTTTTGGCCTGAAGCCATGGGGCAGCCCTTTGGGGCCCTGGCTATCCTTGGCAACATCCCCACTGGTAGGCTGCTCTATCCACAGGAGGAGGAGGGAGCACCCCAGCCTTGGGCAGGGACCCATGGGCTCCCGCTTCTCACATAGGGGCACCAGCGGCCTTACCGGACGGTGTCTGCACGGGCAGGCGAGGACTCCACGGTGCTGCGGCTTCCAGTTGAGGCCTTCTCTGCTGTCTTCGAGAAGTACCCTGAGAGCCTGGTGCGGGTGGTGCAGGTGAGCGTAGCCTCGGCCGCATCCCAAATGCTGGTCCTGCCTCCCCCAGACTCCCCATGCTCACACCGCCGCCTTCCCTTCCAGATCATCATGGTGCGTCTGCAACGGGTCACCTTCCTGGCCCTGCACAACTACCTGGGGCTGACCAATGAACTCTTCAGCCACGTGAGCAACGGGTCCTGCCCTGGAGCTATCCCCAAGGGAGTGGTGGTCCCTGCTCCCTTCACCAGAACCTCCACCCTTCCCATACTCCCCCCCCCCCCATGGTAGTTTGGACCAGGTTTGGAATGGTGTCCAAGGCTGGGATGGGGCTGGGGAGGAGAGAGAGCTAGAACCCCCTGAGCAAAACCTATAAGGGGTGGGGGTTCCTGTGCAGCAGGGATGGAGCAAGACCTGGCAGGATGCCCCCTGTTGGCACCGAGTCATAGCAAGAAGCCTTAACACCCAGCCTGGTGTCTCTGGTGAGGCAAAGAATCTGCACCCAAGCAGCTCATCCCTGTCACGGCCCTGCTCTGCCTTTCAACCTGACGGCTGGGCAGGTGGAGCTAAGGCCTCCAGGAAAGGCCAGGTCTGTCCTCTGATGGCGGAGAAACCAGCCCACTGTTCAGACGGGTCAGTGGGCTGGCTCAGTGACCCTCTGCCCCCAGGTGCCAGGTTCCCAGCAGCCTAAGTTTAGGCTTTGTGGGGCTCTGTCGTGTGGTGACAGCAGCCCTCAGTGCTCTGGGCTCTGAGCCCCCTCTGCCTACAGCAGCACATCTGGCTCCTCCCATGTTATACGGCTCTGGGGATATGGGTCTCCCCCACCCATGCCATGTGGCATGCCTTCTGGACCACCAGCCAAGTGAAGGGCTGTCCTGCACTTTGTCCCTCAGGTCTGCTCTGGGGTGGGGCCAGGACTCGCTGTGGGAGGGCAGATATGATGCTCTGAATGGCTCCTCTTGGTCTTGAGTGATGCATGTGGCTGGTCCCCAGGCTGGCCTGGTGCTGATGCTGACTGTGTCTGTGGCAGGAGATGCAGCCGCTGCGGCTCTTCCCTCAGCCCAGCCATGCCTCGCGCACCAGCCCTGTCAGACACAGCAAACGCATCATCAGCATCTCCTCCATCGATGACCACAAGGAGAGCTCTGGGAGGCAGCCAGATGCCAGCACCAAGGACCTGGGTGAGGGTTGCCCTAACTCAGGGAGGGGAACACAGCAGGTGTGCTCTCTCCCAGTGCCTAAGCTGTGCACAGGCTGCACAAGGGTGGAAGAAGACAAAGGGGCAGAAGAGCTTGGTAGGGGATGATGTGCTGCAGGGATCAGGGTGGGGGTCTGCTGTGCAGCCTGCCCAGGGACTCCCCTTGCATGGAACTGGTCCCCATCAGAACAGCTGTGAAGCAGCTTTCAGCATCAGTCCTGCCCCTGGAGATAGGCTGGCTGCAGGGTCCGACCCAGAACAGGGGATGCTCTGGGCACCATGGTAATGGGATGTGTGTGTGTGTCACCCTCACAGCTGATCAGCTCAAGCTGGGGTCCCTGGAGCCGACTGCAGCACCACTATTGAGCCGCTGCATCTCCATGCCAGTTGATATCTCAGGTATGGGGAATCCCTCCAGGAGGGAGTCATGTGGGGGTTTGGACCCAGGAAGTCTGGAGCAGCAGGTGATGATGGGGGAACTCCTGGCACAAGCCCTGCCCTGCTGCAGGGTGGGGATGCTGCCTGGCTAGTTGGGGTGAGGGTTGTTGCCCCAATTGAGCTGAGGCAGGGTTAGACACAGGAAGCAGGCTCAGAACACTCTGGGGGTTGAACCAATTCGGGAGAGCCCAGTGGCCGCAGCTGCCAAGGGAAGCAGAGGGTCTGAGATGTGCCACTAGGAGTGGGCACCCTGGAGAACGAGCTGTCTGATGGGGGATGCTGGGCTAAGCTGAGTCATTATTGGCTAAGGCACTGAGTAGCCTGGCGGGGAGGGGTAGGCATCCTGGCCATGTAGAAAGCATTGCCCCGGCTTCTCTCCTGCACAGGCCTCCAGAAGGGTCCCCGCTCAGACTTCGACATGGCCTACGAGCGCGGCAGGATCTCGGTGTCGCTGCAGGAGGAGAGCACCAGTTCCATGGCTTCCTTCTCCCCCGTGGGTCCCCTCACACACCTCCCTGATTGGCCCCATACTGGGCACCCTCCAACCAGCTGCCAAGTTGGGGCTGCTCCCTGTCCAGGTGCAAAGCACCCAGCGGGATCTGGTGTGGGGCAGAGGCGCTGCACAAAGAAGTGTGAGGTCACACTGTCTGCTCGGGGGTGGGGCCGGCCTCTGCCTGGTGTGTACACATGTCACTCCCTTGTCCAGGACAGCACAGAAGGCAATACTGTGGCCAGCAGAAATAACCTGGGGGCTGTTCCAAGGAAGGTGTACATAGAAGTATGGGGGTCTGATAGCCGGGCACAGGGTGAGAGCGGCAAGGGGGTGTAGGTAGCTGACAAAGTCCAGGCAGAACAGTGTCACTGCAAGGGATGGGGAGGTGCCCCTGATGTGTGGGCAGTGGCAGGGGGCAGTGCTGGAGGCTGTTGCAGGGTGTTCCAGTCGTGCTCTGAGCTGTCCTCCTGTCTCTCCAGTCGGTCTCCCAGGAGCCCAAGGAGCACAGGTCAGTGATGGTGGAGGAGCAGCCTCCCAGTACCTATCACTACAACTACTGTGAGGATGACTCAGCAGGCGGTGCCTGCCCCTTTGGGCCTTACCAAGGCCGCCAGACCAGTGCCATCTTCGAGGCTGCCAAGCGGGAGCTGGTGAAACTCATGAAGATTGAGGTGAAGGGACAGCGAGGGGCACAGGACCTTCTGTTAGTCACAGTGTCTGGGGCGGGCAGGGATGATCCCTATTGGCTGGGGAGGGCAGAGGTGGTTTCCTGGAGTCTACCTGAGGAGTGGGGGGCCAGGCCGGGGAAGGGTGAGTTCGCAGGCTCTGCCTCGGGGTATGGAGGGAGGTGAAGCCAATCCCTGGGCTCTGTCAGGGCCATGGGGGGAGATAGAGTGGGATCCCTGGGCTCCGCCACCCTGGGCTGACCTGTCTGTGCTGGGAGGGGCTGGCTGATCCTTCAGGCCAGTACAGGGGCTGGGAAGGACTGCAGGAGAGGCCCTAGCATGGGGAGAGACTCTGCAGCTCCTGGTCAGTGCAGCAGGGCCCAGCCTGGCAGCCCTTCAGTCCTTTGTTGTTGCTATCCCCACAGGACCCCTCCCTTCTCAACAACCGAGTGCTGCTGCACCACGCCAAGGCCGGGACAGTCATCGCCCGCCAGGGGGACCAGGTAGGTGCTGGGGGATACCAGGGCCCAGCAGCCATGGGGCAACACTGAAGTAGCAGGTGCTCAGTTGGTGCTGCTGTTGTTTCTTGGTAGCTGGGGCCTGGTCCCCTCTGCCCTGTGGCAGCCCTAGTGTGGATGGGCAGGATGTGCTGCCTCCTGAGGTTTGGGTACTGGTGCTGATGACTCTGTGAGGAGCAGGGCAGTGAGGCTGCCGAGCATCTGACAAGCATGTGTGCCAACTTCAGGGCAAACTGTTACACACCCAGACTGGCTGTGTGCTCTGGATGGATTTCACCAAGTACCAAGTGTAAACTCCTTCAGCCCCATAACAGCCAGACCATGGAGTCACTGACAGGCCCCTGGAGCACCCGGATCTAGGTTACGATCCAGACAAGCCAGCCTTTGTGATTGATGGGCCCCGTCTTGGGACAGATTCACTGCCACAGTGCCTCCTGCCAGTAGCATGGGGAATTAGTTCATCCACAGGGCACCTTCCTCTGGCTGGTGTGTCCCTGTATCCTCACTCCATCTTTCAGTTCCGGACTCATGTTGCTCCCAGACTGTAACATCCTATTCAGAAAACTGCCATCCAACAGTGCCCACTATTGTTGTCTCTCATCCCCCTTCCAAGGGCTGTGCTCTGGGGTCCTCTGCTCCCAGGGAACCTGTAATTTTCCTATCCCCACGTTGCCTCAGTAAGTCTTCATTTTGCCCCTTACCTCAGGGGCAAACTGCAGTCTGGAATGGCTACTCATCACGGGCAAGGGGGTGGATCTATCCTGACCACCTCCCCACAGCCCTAGAACCTTGAGGCCTTGCTTCAGGCCCTGCAGCCTGGGACTAAGGCCAGGCCAGAACTCCCCAGCTTTGCCTGCCTTTTCCCAGCACTGCTCTGTCTCAGGAAGTCTCCAGCTTCCCTGGCAGCCAAGTCCCTCCTGTTCCCCAGCTAGAACAAGAGTCCTTCCCCACTCCTGGAGCCCTTATTTATATGGGCCCCAGCTGGGCCCTAATTGGCAGTATCTGCCTCAGCTGTGGCCTTTGCTCTCTGCCCTCTCCCAGGGCTGGGTTTTACCCTTAAAGGGTCAGTGTGGGGCAGATGCCCCATCACAGGCCCTTACACCAAGAATCACAGTAGTATTCAGGTTACTCCCTGAGCCAAATGACCAGTCAGCTGTACCTTAGATTTCAAACCACAGACAACACATGTAGCCAGTCCTGTAATACTAACTAAAGATTGATTAACTAGTAAAAAGAAATGAAAGTTATTTGCAAAATGAAAGCAGGTAACTGACACACACAAGTGAAGCATAGTCAGGTTCCAAAAGGCAATAGACGTTTCTGTAATTGGCAGGCTACATACCAGGGTGTGATGGGTTGGATCACAGAAATCCCCTTGGGTTGTCCCTCGACGTGCTGATCAAGTTGCTGGTGCCCACCTTCCTGCCCACTGGAGCTCCCCACCACCTGTCCTGCTGGGCTAGAAGCTCTGGTCGCTTCCAGGCAAGGAAGAGTTGGGGTTACTGCCTCCCTGCAGAGCAACATAGACACTGATAGTAGCTCATCTCTGGGAGGGCTCAGCACCCAGGAAACCAACCCTCAAATAGGGACCAAAACCCCAAATAAATCCATCTTACCCTGGGTAAAATTTTTGCACAGAGAAAACTCAAAGACATTCACCCCCTTTCTTCTTCGAGGAGTGTCTCTGTGGGTGCTCCACCGTAGGTCTTTGGGGCGCCACTGCACACCTAGTTGGAGATTTACAGTAGCAGTGCCCTCCGGTGGGCCATGCACGCGAGGCAGGCAGCACACGCAGTGCTGCTACCATGCATGCACGGCAACTGTCCCCTCAGTTCCTTCTCTGCTGCTGCCAGTGCCAGTCAGAACCGCAGTTGCCCTCCTATTTCGTCTTGTAGTTTGAACGTTTTCTCTATTAATAGTTAGTGTCACAGTTTTCAATAGTTTAGAGTTAAGGTTTTTTTTTGTTTTTTTTTTTTGTTTGTTTGTTTGTTTTTTTTTAAGAAAAGAGAGAAAAGAAAGACTTCTCTGCCAGACTGCCATCATTATGGCCTAACAGAGCTATACTACCTGGGATGCCTGGTTCTCCAGGATTCAAACACTGCCTCTCCAGCAGGCTTTCTATCCCCATCTCAGGCGATCATTCCCAGCGCGAGTGCTGCACACACTAGGGCACAGTGCCAATATTGCAGACAGCTAACAGCTCGCACACACAAGGCACAGGAGCGCCAATTAAAACTCCTTTCATTGGAGAAAACGGTGAGACCGGCTTCAAACCCAGAGCACTCCTCTCCCCCCACGCCATCTGTCACCCTTGGCCATGTCCGAAAGGGCCACGTCTGCCAGCTCTACCTTAAGAGACTCTTCCTCTGATCAGCCGAGGAAGAGATCTCATTCCTTGGATAAAGGTGACTCTCCCTCAAAAAAACCAGGAGCAAGAACCTGAAGTGCCCTCTGGTCCAACGCCTGTTAGGCTTCGGACAGGGAGGCTCCAGGACCGTCTGGCACCTACTGCTTTTTTTGTAACGGTACGCACCAGGAGCACTCGCGCCGCACCAGACAGAAGCCCACTCGGGACACACCACCATTAAAGGGGCCGTGAGTGCATTTCGGCCCCGACCTCCCAGGTCTCCCTGGTTACTTCTGGTTACTCCCCAACTTTTTTTTTTCTCAATTTTTTTTTTTTTTTAAACCATCTGGCAACCCTAGTACTGGCACCTTTTTTTACAAAAATGTTCCTGAGGGTCCAAGGACCTAACAAAGCTGAGCAAGGCACCAGGCAAAGCCAAGTCAAAATCCGTGCCATCAGCACCATTGACGCATACATCTGTGCCAAGGAAAGATAAGACCAAGTCTATGGCCGTTGCACTGCCAGCACTGAAAAAGCTGAACCCTCATACGGTACTGTCGGCACCCATGCCACCCCTGCACCAAAGAGTCACAAGCAAGCAGCACTGGCGCCTTCTCATTCAGTACCGTCAGCATCGCAGGTAGTGGCCATAGTTCCATCCCAACTGCCCTCATTACTGCATATGCCGATCCCGGCCCCATTCACCACAACACTGCTCTTTGGCACCGATGACATGCCTGCATCAGTTACTGCAGGGTTGCTCAGTTACTCCAGGGTCGGCACTGCCGTTGTCGAGTGTTGAGGATGAGGAGCCCTTGGTGGACACCCGTTCCCCAAGACATTCCTCCCCGAAGCAACTTCAGCCACAATTATACCACACAGCGGTACAGCAACAACCACTGCAATGGCTATCTCCTCCCATGCCACTTCCTTCCAGTTGGCCCTGTTGGGACCCAGGGTGCAGCACACAACAGGTGCAGCAGCTCATGCCAATTGCTGTTCCCTCCAGAGCAGCATCCCTGCCATCTCTGGACAGGTCGCTATAAAAAGAAGAGAAAATTGCATCTAATGATGAGGCGTCGTCTACTTCCTCCCATCCTACTACACACCTATCTTCCTCTTCTCCTGACGACACCCCCGTGCCCCTGCCTCCTACGGCGGGAGATGACTTCCATGGTTTCTGAGAATGCCACAAGCCCGTTACAGACATCCTTGCAGTCTCCCTGGTCAGCCTTCCTGAAACTCAACACAAACTGACCAGCATACTCCATGCCTCACCAGCCTTCAAACTGGCCTTACCCTGCGCTTATGGATCCTGCCAAGATCATATGGTAGATGCCAGCCATGATCCCACCGGTCTGCAAGAGATCTGACCGTAAATATTACATGGCTCCACAGAGTGCAGATTTCCTATTCTCCCATCTGTCCTCCAAGTCGATAGTGAAGGATGCAGTTAATCAGAGGGGCAAACAGAGCGCTACGCGCACTACCCCATATGATAAAGTATGGAAGCAGCTAGATCTCATGGGTAGAAAGGCCTATTCCTCGGCCTCTCTTCAGCTCCATATATCAAATTACACACTAATGTTAGCAAAATATACCCACCATATCTTTGAACAGCTTTCACTCTTTATTGACAACTTATCAGAGGACAGAAAAGAACAATTTCCTGCCAACATAAATGAGGGAATGCTGATCTCCCGGATGGCCCTACAGACCGCCCTTGATGCATCTGATGATCCATTGCCACTGTCATCATAATGAGGAGGTCTTCCTGGCTTCACTAGTCAGGGTTTGCCCATGAGGTTCAGGCCACAGTGGAAGATCTCCCCTTCTAGGGATCAAAGCTTTTTGCTGATACCACAGACACATGCCTTCATTCTCTCAAGGATTCCAGGATGACACTGAAAATCCTTGGCATACATGTACCTGCAGCCAGATGCAAACAAAATGGGTATTTTAATCAAAGATACAAATCATCACCTTTTGATCAGACTCAGAGGCATTTTGACAACAGCAGGAGGCAACGACAAACCAGGCGTAGACAGGCCATTGACCAACCTGCCATGTCTCAGCCATCGACCTCAAGGCAAACATTTTGAAGGTCAGGTCGATAGTCCGATATTAACCCTTCATCTGGATCAGCCCCAAACCCATCTGCTATTCTGCCAGTGTCTGCTACCCTTCTACCACCATTGGTCTTCTATCACGACTGACAAGTGAGTATTAGATGTTGTGAGGGCCGGATACTGCATCCCTTTTACCAATATTCCTTCTTTCCACCTACCCTCCCCGTCCCTTTTCAGGGAACCATCTCATGAGAGCATTTTACTCCAAGAGATTGAGCAACTTTTCCACCTAGGGACCCTAGAACCAGTACCCCAGTGCCACAGGGGCAAAGGTTTCTATTCCCATTATTTCCTCACTTCAAAGAAATCAGGAGGGTGGAGACCAATTCTTGATCTCAGGAGGCTCAACTGTCACATACAACGCCAACACTTCAAGATGGTGACCTTAACTACCATAATACCAGCCTTAAATGCAGGGGACTGGTTATTGACTCTTGACCTCCAAGATGCTTATTTTCATGTAGCCATCCATCCAACACACCAGAAATACCTGAGGTTTGCACTGTGCAATGCACATTTCCAATATACAGTCCTACCCTTCAGACTGTCCACAGCCCCGAGGGTTTTCTCAGAGATAATCACACTGGTGGCCGTGCACCTCTGCAAATGGGGAGTATCCATATTTCCCTATCTTGACCATTGCCTGATCAGAGCAGGCACAATCCAAAAAGCCCACGATGCTGTCTCTCTAGCCATGTCTCTATTCCAGACTCTGGGGCTTCAGATAAATCTTCCAAGTGCAAGCTCCAACCAGCGCAGACCATCGAACTTATTGGCGCTTATCTCGACTGCACTCAGGTGACAGCCTCCCTTCCGTGCTCTGCACATCAACGTATTAGGACTCAGAGCAATATGATATGCATGCCAGAACTTTCTACACCAGATACAGCGCAAGACGGTTCCAATTTATACTGACAATCAAGTCACAATGTACTACATAAACAGGCAGGGCAGAGCCAGGTCTCATCACCTGTGCAGAGAGGCGGTCCTCCTATGGTCATGGTGCATACAGCACAAGGTCCACATACAAGTTGCTTACCTCCCGGGCAGGGACAATCTTACTGCAGATACCCTCAGCAGGAAATTCACCTCCAACCATGAATGGGAGATGGAGATGGATGACAGGATATTACACATGATCATCAAATGCTGGGAATTCCCCACGGTGGACTTATTTGCAACCAATTCGAACAAGAAGTGTCCACAGTATTGTTCATGTACGGGCATTGGCTCACACTCCCTGGGGGATGCCTTCACATACCTTGGAGCATACCCCTTCGGTATGCCTTCCCACCAATCCTGCTTCTTCACCAGGTAGTCAACAAAATAAGAGCAGAAGCATCATCAGTAATACTTATCATGCCATGCCAGTCCTGGTACACTTACCTGCTCCACATGTCCACAAGATCCCCATGGTGACTCCCGATAGTTCCCCATTTTCTGACTCAGCAACAGGGTTAAATCCACCATCCATCCCTCCAGATCCTTCACCTCCAGGCATAGTTTCTCAGTGGCTCTCCTCAATAGAAGCATCATTTACAGATCAAGTCAAGCAGATTTTAGTAAGTAGCCGCAGACCAACAACAAGGAAGTCTAACGTTCACAAGTGGTGCAGATTCTCCCTATGGGTGAGCCAAAGATCCACAAATCCAGCAGCAATCCCACTGGCTGACATATTAGAGTACTTGTTCAACCTAAAGCACTTGGGCCTTTCATTTAGCTCATTAAAGGTATACCTCACAGCCATCAAAAACATCCATATTCACCCACCCAACAACTAAGCACTTTTTAAAAGGTGTCCAAAACACGTTCCCTCCGCTCAAGGTCCCAGTTCCGGCTTGGGACCTCAACCTTGCAATATGCACTCTCACCCATGCACTACTTGAGCCTATGGCTATGTGCTCAGTGCTTCACCTCTCAGTGAAGGTGTCTCTGCTGATCACTCTTACATCAGCTAGAAGGGTGAGTGAAATTGCGGCACTAATGGCTGACCCACCTTTCCCTATATTCCATAAGGATGGGGTGGTTCTGCGACCAGACCCAAAGTTCTTACCAAAGATACTTACCTCCTGTCATTGCAACAGACCTTTGGTACTACCAGTCTTCTTTCCAAAGCCGCACGCTACCAATGAAGAAACAAAATGGCACACTCCTGACATGCTCTGTGCGATTGCCTTCTATTTGGAAAGGACAGGAACAATTTGGAAAACAGACTTTTAATGTTCACTGCCAAAACATTTCTGGGCATGCTAATATCTACCCAGAGAGTGTCTAAATGGATTGTAGGCTGTATCTGCCTGGCTTATGGCAGTTTTAACCAGCAGCCACCATTTCAGCTGCGGGCACACTCCATGTGGGCTATGGAAACCTCTACAGCCTACCTCAACAACATTCCTATCACAGACATTTGCGGAGCCATAACTTGGTCATCTGCTCACACTTTTGCCAGACATTATGTCCTGGATACTTACCCAGAATGAGGGACTGATTTCGGACGTACAGTCATGACCAAGTCCAACATAGCATGTAGCTGAAGCACCTGCCTTCCATATTTCAGGTACTGCTTTATCCCAGGGTGGAGCACCCACAGGGATACTCCTCGATGAAGAAGAGAAGGTTACTCACCTTGTGCAGTAACCGAGATTCTTCGAGATGGTTGTCCCTGTGTGCGTTCCATCACCCGCCCTTCCTCCCATCTGCTTCAGATTTCTTCGTTTTTTTCCCTCCGGAGCAGAGAAGGAACTGAAGGGATGGTTGCCATGCATGCGTGATAGCAGCACAGTGCGTGCCACCTGCCTCACATGCACAGCCTACTACTGCTACTGTAAATCTCTGACTAGGTGCGCAGCAGCACCCCAAAGACGTACGGTGGAGCACCCACCAGGACAACCATCTTGAAGAACCTCCATTACTGCACAAGGTGAGTAACCTTCTCTTATCAATAAAAGAGACATCTGCATATTGCATGGGTGGCCAGTCCATGGCTCGCAAGCCGCATGTGGTTCTTTGATTACAAAAATCTGCTCCTGCAAGTACCATTCGGCCCAGCCGCTCTGCACAAGGTGCCCCAGTGCCTACTCACGGCCGGGCCGCTCTGCGCCGCATTTCAGTGTGAGCTCACGACCGGGCCACTCTGTGCACGTGCCCCAGCCAGCACATGCTCAAGGCCGGCCGCTCAGCGCACGCACCCAGTGTAACCCACATGCCTAGTATGGTTCACTGTCCCAGGCAGTGGCACCTAGATCACAGCAACAGTTAAGATCAAGAGACCTCTACAGCATGGGCTGGGAGCCAGCTGGCTTTTAGCTCAGAGGGTACAGGCTCCTCAGCTCCAGAGGTCCCAGGTTCAAATTTGCCTGGTGGTGGTTACACCAGCACCTGAAGGGAGAAGTGTATGGCAGTAGCAGCAGCAGCTCTGGTTCTGGCTCAGGCTCCGGCTCCAGGCCCCGGGGAATAAGGTGGGGGGAGGGGGCTTGGACTGGGGGAGGTGCGCAGGTGTCCCAGCCAGCACATGCTCAAGACCAGTCGCTCAGTGTACACGCCCCAGCGCCTGGAGGGAGATGTGTGTGCTCGTAGCAGTGGCAGCTCCAGCTCCAGGACCTGGGCATAAGGGCGGGGAGGGGAGTTGGACTGGGTGTGTGTGCAGGCGTCCCAGCCAGCACATGCTCTGTGCCGCATTCCAGTGTGAGCTCACGGCCGGGCTGCTTTGTGTACCCCCCCGCCCCCAATCCAAGCCCCTCCCCAGAGCCAGGCACCTTCCTCACCCTCCCCCCCAACCTTATGCCCAGGTCCCAGAGCCAGAGCCGCTGCTGCTGTGGCTACTGCCATGTGCATCTCCCTCCAGGCGCCGGCCTTGAGCATCTGCAGGCTGGGGCACATGCACAGAGCGGCCCGGCCGTGAGCTCGCACTGGAATGCGGCGCAGAGCGGCCCGGCCGTGAGCTCGCGCTGGAATGCGGCGCAGAGCGGCCCGGCCGTGAGCTCGCACTGGAATGCGGCGCAGAGCGGCCCGGCCGTGAGCTCGCACTGGAATGTGGCGCAGAGCGGCCTGGCCGCGAGTAGGCGCTGGGGCACCTTGCGCAGAGCGGCCAGGCTGGACGGTACTTGCAGGAGCCACATTTTTGTAATCAAAGAGCCGCATGTGGCTTGCGAGCCATGGGTTGGCCACCCCTGTTAAGTAGAGAGCTATCGCTCTCTCCACCCCTGCCTCCTGCTGGCCCAATGGGGCTATAGCTGTCCTGGTCCCCATCTCTGGCCCCTTCTTCTGCAGTATAACTGTCCATCCTGCCAGACCCTTCCCTTTCCATTTTATGAGAAACAGTTGAATTCCAGGCACATCCCGTTTTCCTGGAATAACCAAGCCCTGACCTTGCTTTAAGTTATGATAAGAAGCAGCTGCATACCAGATTTGGTGGTCCTAACTCTTACTGCTTAGGAAGAGTTTTAGGGGCTGATTGGATTGGAGGCAAGGCTTATAAAAGGCTTTGAGCCGGGCCTACCCAGCAGCCTTATAAAAAGGCAGCCAGAGTTAATGCAGTGAGCAGCCAAAAGGGGAGTTTGCCTGGGAGTTCACTTTCGGGGGAACCCCATAGTGTGTGGTGGGTTTTTTTTTCTTGCGTTTTGTTTCTCTTCTGCCCTTCAAGTGGGCAATAAAAACAACATCTGTGGAATCTCTCTGAAGCAAGGCAAGAATGGATAGTGAAAGCTCAGCTGTTGTGACTTGCACAGCATGTTTGTCTTCCTCCTGGAAGATAGAAGAAATTTCATCTGTACTAAGTGCAAGCTTGTTGCCATATTGGAAGAGAAGATTAAATGACGAGAGGTCCAAGTATCAACCCTACATTCCATCAGAGAAGATGAAGACTTTAATGAAAGAAGGCAGCATTCAATACTCCAGGGATAGCAGGCTGGAGAACCAGTGAGGGCAGTACAGAACAAGGAAGAAGATTGGCAGCATGTAACCTCCAGGAGAAGAAAGGCAACTCAAGTATCCCCAATCCCAACTGAGGTAAGTAACTGCTTTCACGCTCTCTGCACAGGCACTATGGTGGAGAATGCTTTGGCAAAGACCTCTCAGGGAAGGGATCAGAAGAAGACCCCATCGACCAGAAGGCATGGAATGCGCAGGCTAGGGAGGGGGGTTCCACGATCACCACCCCCAAGAGAAGAAGATGGGTGGTGGTAGTCAAGGACTCCCTCCTAAGAGGGACGGAGTCATCCATCTGCCGTCCAGACCAGGAATCTTGAGAAGTGTGCTGCTTACCAGGAGCTGGAATTCAGGATGTGACCGAGAGTCTTCCGAGACTTATCAAACCTTCAGATCACTACCCCTTCCTACTTCTCCACGTAGGAACCAATGATATGGCCAAGAATGACTTTGAGTGGGTCACTGCAGATTATGTATCACTGGGAAGAAGGATCAAGGAATTTGAAGCACAAGTGGTGTTCTCGTCCATCCTCCCTGTTGAAGGAATAGGTCCAGGTAGGGATTGTCGAAGTAAATGCATGGTTGCACAGGTGGTGTCAGAGAGAGGACTTCAGTTTCTTCAACCATGGGATGTTGTTCCGGGAGCAGGGATTGCTAGGAAGAGATGGGATCCATTTAACAAAGAGAGGAAAGAGCATCTTCACAGGCAGGCTCACAAACCTAGTGAGGAGGGCTTTAAACTAGGTTTGTCAGGGGACCGTGATCTAAGCCCTGATGTAAGTGGGGAAGTGGGATACCGGGAAGAAATACAAGGAGAAAGGAGCAACAAAGGAGGACCCCTGATTCACATGGGGGAGGTAGGGCAATTTGCTAGTTATCTAAGAAGCCTAGGAAACAAACAGGAAGAATTAGAAGCCTAGGCACAGTCGAGCTGTGACATGATTGGAATAACAGAGACTTGGTGGGATGGCTCACATGACTGGAGCATGATCATGGAGGGGTATAAGCTGTTCAGGAAGGACAGGCGGGGGAGAAAGGGAGGAGGTGTTGCACTGTATGTAAGAGAGCAGTAGGATTGCTCAGAGCTCCAGTATATAGAGGGAGAAAAGCCTGTTGAGAGTCTTTGGGTTAGGCTTAGAGGCAAGAGCAACAGAGATGATGTTATAGACCACCAGATCAGGTAGATGAGGCTTTCTTCAGACAACTAAGAGAAGCTTCCAGATCATAGGCCCTGGTTCTCTAGGGGGACTTTAATCACCCTGACATCTGTTGGGAGACCAATACAGCAGTGCACAGACAATCCAAGAAGTTTTTGGAGAATGTTGGGGATAACTTCCTGGTACAAGTGCTGAGGGAACCAACCAGGGGCTATGTGCAGCTTGACCTGCTGCTCACAAACAGGGAGGAACTAATAGGGGAAGTAGAAGTGGGTGACAACCTGGGAAGCAGTGATCATGAGATGGTAGGTTTCAGGATCCTGACCAAAGGAAGAAAAGAGAGTAGTAAAATACAAACCTTGGACTTCAGAAAAGCAGATTTTGACTCCCTCAGAGACCTAATGGGCAGAATCCCCTGGGATGCTAACATGAAGGGGAAAGGAGTCCAGGACAGCTGGCAGTATTTTAAAGAAGCCTTATTGAAAGCACAGAAAGAAACCATCCTGATGCGTAGCAAGAGAGGCAAACATGGTAGGAGACCAGATTGGCTTACAGGGGAAATCCTTGGTGAACTTAAGCACAAAAAGGAAGCTTACAAAAAGTGGAAACTTGGAAGATTCCTTCCTCTCTTGGTTAGGTGGATCCCATCTCTTCCTAGCAATCCTTGTGCCCGGAACAGAGTCCCATGGTCGAAGGAACCAAAGCCCTCTCTGCGACACCACCTGCGCAACCACGCATTTACTTCCTCAATTCGACGATCCCTGCCCAGTCCTTTCCCTTCAACAGGGAGAATGGACGAGAACACCACTTGCGCTCCAAATTCTTGGATCCTTCTTCCCAGCACTACATAATCTGCAGTAACCCGCTCAAGGTCATTCTTGGCCGTATCGTTAGTTCCCACGTGGAGAAGCAGGAAGGGATAGCGATCTGAAGGTTTGATCAGTTTGGTAAGCCTCTCAATCACATCCTGAATTCGAGTTCCCGGTAAGCAGCACACCTCTCGAGATTCCAGGTCCGGACGGCAGATGGATGGCTCAGTCCCTCTTAGGAGGGAGTCCCCGACCACCACCACCCGTCGTCTTCTTTTGGGGGTGGTGGTCGTGGAACCCCCATCGCTAGGACTACGCATCCCATGCCTTCCAGTAGATGGTGTTCCCTTCCAGTTTTTTCCTTGTGAGGTCCCTTCCAAAGCATTCACCACCGCAGAGCCTGTGGAGAGATCCTGAAAGTGATTACTTACCTCTATAGCATCAGGAGATTCCCGCGCTGGCCTTTTTCCCCTTCTAGAAGTTACATGTTGCCAGTTCTCTTCCTGGTCCCGTACTGCCCTCTCCGGTTCTTCCGCCTGCCGTGCTTGCAAGATTAAACGCTGCCTTTTATCGAGGAAGTCTTCATCCTCTCTAATCGAGCGTAGGGTCGACACTTGGGCCTCCAGTCCTCTAATTTTTTCTTCCAAAATGGCGACCAGCTTGCATTTAGTGCAGATGAAATCCGTTCTTTCTTCTGGGAGGAAGACAAACATGGCACACGCTGTGCAGGTAACAACAGCAGACCTATCACCATCCATCCCTGCTGTCCTGGAGAAAGGATTTAAAAAGAAAGGCAAGAGAGCCTCACCCCCTTCCCAACTCCCTCTCTAAACTCCCTGTTAGCACTTACCTGTTTGCAAGCTCCTTGGTCGCTTGCTCACTGCTTTATAAAGTCCTGGACTGCCTGAAAGTCCCTCCCCCTACCAAGGCTTAGCCAATCAGCAAAGGCTTCTAGAATTCAAACTTTAATTAGAAGCCAACAGTTTCCACCTGCCACTCACAGCACACACTCCATCGCAAACAGGTGAGTGCTAACAGGGAGTTTAGAGAGGGAATTCTCCAGATAAAGGAGAAGCAGATACAGGACTCTTGAGGGAAGTGTGTGTTGTGTTTGGGGCTTTCTTACTGTGTGCTGAGCTTGTGTTTGTGAGTGAGGGTTGGTGTGTGGTGGTTTGTTTTGGGTTTTTTTTCCTGTGTTTGTGAGTGAGACTTTTTTTTTTCTTGTGATGTTTTGTTCAACGTCTTTATTAATGACCTGGATGAGGGGATGGATTACACCCTCAGTAAGTTTGCTGATGACACTAAGCAGGGGGGAGAGCTGGAACGTAGGGATAGGGTCCAGAATGACCTAGATAAATTGGAGGATTGGACCAAAAGATCTGATGAGGTTCAACAAGGACAAGTGTAGAGTCCCACGCTTCAGACAGAAGAATGCCAAGCATTGTTACAGGCTGGGGACCAACTGGCTAAGCAGCAGTTCAGCAGAAAAGGACGTGGGGATTACAGTGGATGAGAAGCTGGATATGAGTCAACAGTGTGCCCTTGTAGCCAAGAAAGCTAATAGTATATTAGGGTGCATTAGGAGGAGCATTTCCAGCAGATCTAGGGAAGCTGTTATTCCCCTTTATTCAGCATTGGTGAGGCCACATCTGGAGTATTGTGTCCAGTCCTGGGCCCCCACTATAGAAAGGATGTGGACATGTTGGAGAGGGTCCAGTGGAGGGCAACCAAAATGATTAGTGGGCTGGAGCACATGACCTACAAGGAGAGGCTGAGGGATTTGGGCTTATTTAGTCTGCAGAAGAGAAGAGTGAGGGGGAATTTGTTAGCAGCCTTCAACTTCCTTGGTGTCATTATGAATAGATCTCTGAAAACATCCACTCAATGTGCAGCAGCAGTCAAAAAAGCAAATAGCATGTTAGGCATCATTTAAAAAGAGAGAGAGTAAGAACTTTATATAAATCCATGGTACACCCAGATTGTGAATGCTGCATACAGATGTAGTCATCTCATCTCAAAAAACATATCTTGGCATTGGAAAAGGTTCAGAAAAGGGCAAGAAAAATGATTAAGGGTTTGGAATGGGTGCCGTATGAAGAGAGATTAAAATGACAGGGACTTTTCAGCTTAGAAAAGAGGAAACTAAGGGCGGATATGATAGAGGTCTATAAAATCATGACAGGTATCTAGAAAGTGAATAAGGAAAAGTTATTTACTTAGTCCCACAACATAAGAACTAGGGGGTCACCAAATGAAATTAATAGGTATCAGGTTTAAAACAAATGAAAGGTAATTTTTCTTCACACAGTACACAGTCAACCTGTGGAACTCCTTGCCAGAGTTTGTTGTGAAGATCATGACTTTAACAGCGTTCAAAAAAGAACTAAATATATTCATCTAGGTTGGGTTCATCAATACTTATTAGCCAGAATGGGTAGGAATGGTGTCCCTAGCCTCTGTTTGTCAGGGACTGGAAATGGATGACAGTAGAGGGATCACTTGATGATTACCTGGTCTGTTTACTCCCTCTGGGGCATCTAGCATTGGCCACTGTCAGAAGACAGGATACTGGGCTAGATGGACCTTTTGTCTGACCTAGTATGGCCGTTCTTACATTTTTATGTAAGTTACTAAGTTAAAATAAACCAAAAATGCCAGTTAATTCTAATACACTAAGAAACTTGTTACATGCAAATTCTTAACCTAAACAGCTGTTCTTATCTCAGATAAAATGCTTGAAGTCAGAGTTGATCTTTACTCTGGCCTGAGTCTACAGCTTTTCAGAGTTGTTTAGAGTTCTTTTGTTTTCAGGTTTCTGCATGTGTATCCTCTTGGGTGGGGTGAGACAGTTTCAAAGCACAGATGAAGACAAAGACTTGATTGCTTTCCCCCAGGGCAGGGAACCCCTTATTCAGTCTCTCCATGTTCATGGAGAAGTACTAGATTCAAGATGGTGTCTAGTACTAGGTGGCATAGTCACATGTCTTTCTAGGACCAATGACAATGTGGGCTCACAGGAAAAGTAAAATCATTCACAGGTCATTGGTTTGAGTACTGAGCCATTAAGTTCCTAAAATATCACTAATGGCCCTCATTAGCACATTTAGAATTAAAACATATTCACATTTCATATTTCTAATTTCATATACAAGAATGATAAGAACATAAGAATGGCCGTACTGGGTCAGACCAGAGGTCCATCTAGCCCAGTATCCTGTCTGCTGACAGTGGCCAGCACCAGGTGCCTCAGAGAGGGTGGACCAAAGACAATGATCAAGCGATTTGTCTCCTGCCATCCCTCTCCAGCCTCTGACAAACAGAGGCCAAGGACACCATTTTATTCCCTGGCTAATAGCCTTTTATGGACCTAACCTCCATGAAATTATCTAGCTTCTCTTTAAACTCTATTATAGTCCTAGCCTTCACAGTCTCCTCTGGCAAGGAGTTCCACAGGCTGACTACACGCTGTGTGAAGAAGAACTTTCTTTTATTAGTTTTAAACCTGCTACCCATTAATTTCATTTGGTGTCCTCTAGTTCTTCTATTTAGGGAACTAATAAATAACTTCTCTTTATCGGCCCTCTCCACACCACTCATGATTTTATATACCTCTATCATATCCCCCCTCAGTCTCCTCTTTTCTAAACTGAAAAGTCCCAGTTGCTTTAACCTCTCCTCATATGGGACCCGTTCCAAACCCCTAATCATTATAGTTGCCCTTTTCTGAACCCTTTCCAAGGCCAAAATATCTTTTTTGAGGTGAGGAGACCACACCTGTACACAGTATTCGAGATGTGGGCGTACCATAGTTTTATACAGGGGCAGTAAGATATTCTGGGTCTTATTTTCTATCCCTTTCTTAATAATTCCTAGCATCCTATTTGCCTTTTTGACCACCGCTGCACACTGCGTGGAAGTTTTCAGAGAACTGTCCACGATAACTCCAAGATCTCTTTCCTGATTTGTCATAGCCAAATTAGCCCCCATTATACTGTACGTATAGTTGGGGTTATTTTTCCCAATGTGCATTACTTTACACTTATCCACATTAAATTTCATTTGCCATTTTGTTGCCCAATCACTCAGTTTGGTGAGATCTTCTTGGAGTCCCTCACAGTCTGCTTCTGTCTTGACTATCCTAAACAGTTTGGTATCATCTGCAAACTTTACCACCTCACTGCTTACCCCTTTCTCCAGATCATTTATGAATAAGTTGAACAGGATTGGTCCTAGGACCGACCCTTGGGGGACACCACTAGTTCCCCTCTCCATTCTGAAAATTTACCATTTATTCCTACCCTTTGTTTCCTGTCTTTTAACCAGTTCTCAATCCAAGAAAGGACCTTCCCTCTTATCCCATGGCAATGTAATTTACACAAGAGCCTTTGGTGAGGGACCTTGTCAAAGGCTTTCTGAAAATCTAAATATACTATATCTACTGGATCCCCCTTGTCCGCATGTTTGTTAACCCCTTCAAAGAACTCTAATAGATTAGTAAGACAGGATTTCCCTTTACAGAAACCATGTTGACTTTTGTCCAACAAATTATGTTCTTCTACATGCTTCACAATTTTATTCTTTACTATTGTTTCAACTAATTTGCCCGGTACTGAAGTTAGACTTACCGGTCTGTAATTGCCCGGATCGCCTCTGGAGCCCTTTTTAAATATTGGTGTCACGTTAGCTACCTTCCAGTCATTAGGTACAGAAGCCGATTTAAGGGATAGGTTACAAACCACAGATAATAGTTCAGCAATTTCCCATTTGAGTTCTTTTAGAACCCTTGGATGAATGCCATTCGGTCCCGGAGATTTGTTAACATTAAGTTTTTCTATTTGTTCCAAAACGTCCTCTAATGACACTTCAATCCAGGACAGTTCCTCAGATTCATCACCCACAAAGGATGGTGCAGATTTGGGAATCTCACCAACGTCCTCAGCCGTGAAGACTGAAGCAAAGAAATCATTTAGTTTCTCCGCAATGGCTTTATCGTCCTTGATTGCACCTTTTATAGTTCGATCGTCTAGGGGACCCGCAGGTTTTTTAGCAGGCTTCCTGCTTCTAATGTACTTAAAAAACATTTTGTTATTTCTTTTTGAGTTTTTGGCTAGCTGTTCCTCAAAATCTTTTTTTGCTTTTCTTATTACATTTTTACACTTGATTTGACAGTGTTTATGTTCCTTTCTATTTATCTCACTAGGATTGGACTTCCACTTCTTAAAAGATGCCTTTTTGTCCCTCACTGCTTCTTTTACATGGTGGTTAAGCCACGGTGACACTTTTTTAGGTCTCTTGCTATGTTTTTTAATTTGGGGTATACATTTAAGTTGGGCCTCTATTATGGTGTCTTTAAAAAGTTTCCATGCAGCTTGCAGGGATTTGGCTCTAGTCACTGTGCCTTTTAATTTCTGTTTAACAAGCCTCCTCATTTTTGTGTAATTCCTCTTTTTGAAATTAAATGCCAGGGTGCTGGACTGCTGAGGTGTTCCACCCACCACAGGAATGTTGAATGTTATTATATTATGGTCACTATTCCCAAGCGGTCCTGTAACGGTTATTTCCTGGACCTGATCCTGCGCTCCACTCAGGACTAAATCGAGAATTGCCTCTCCCCTTGTGGGTTCCTGCACCAGCTGCTCCAAGAAGCAGTCATTTAAGCCATTGAGAAATTTTATCTCTGCTTCTCTTCCTGAGGTGACATGTACCCAGTCAATATGGGGATAATTAAAATCCCCCATTATTATAGAGTTCTTTATTTTGTTAGCCTCTCTAATCTCCCTCAGCATTTCAATGTCAGTATCACTGTCCTGGTCAGGTGGTCGGTAATATATCCCTACTGCTAATTTCTTTTTATTGGAGCATGGAATTACTATCCATAGCGATTCTATTGAGCATGTTGATTCACTTAATATTTTTATTTCATTTGATTCTACATTATCTTTCACATACAGTGCCACTCCACCACCCACCCGGCCTGCTCTATCCTTTCGATATATTTTATATCCCGGTATGATTGTGTCCCACAGATTTTCCTCATTCCACCAGGTTTCAGTGATGCCTATTATGTCAATCTCCTCATTTAATACTAGGTACTCTAGTTCACCCATCTTATTAGTCAGACTCCTAGCATTTGTGTAGAAGCACTTTAAAAATTTGCCACTGCTTATTTGTCTGCCCTTCCCTGGTGCATTGGATTCCTTTGTATGCGGTTGTTTGTCTGCTCTGGCCCATGGTTTGCCCTCTCCCCTCCTGTCTTTCTGACTACAGCTTAGAGACTCTCTATCAATGGATTCTCCTCTAAGAGAAGTCTCCCTCCGATTTACGTGCATCTCCGCACCAATCGGCTTTCCCCCATCTCTTAGTTTAAAAACTGCTCTACAGCCTTTTTAATGTTTAGTGCCAGCAGTCTGGTTCCACCCTGATTTAGGTGGAGCCCATCCTTCCTGTATAGGCTCCCCCTCTCCCAAAAGTGTCCCCAGTTCCTAGTAAATCCGTACCCTTCTTCCCTACACCATCGTCTCATCCACGCAATGATCCATGCACAAAAGCAAAATATACAGAATCAGCAGATTGTAACTTTAAAATGATGTTACATGCCCTGTTTTGCATAAAGCATCTTTGAGTTATGCATATTCATAGTCATAAGACAATTTTCATAAAGCATCGGGGAGCTTGGTGACACAGGAGTTCTCAAACTCCTCAAGAGATCTCAAGCTTATTACCTGAGGGCTTGTGAGCTGTCAGCTTCCATCCCAAACCCCGCTTTGCCTCCAGCTTTTGATTAGAAATCTTGCCTTCCCTGAATGCTAAGCCCTGCAGTGATGCAGATTCTACTGGTTAGGCCATTTTATTTCCTTCTCCCAAACCTCTAGCTGATAGAACAAGCACCTGGCGTCCCTTAGTGTGTATGGCAGAGTGGTGGTGGGTGGAATCAAAGAAGTCTTTGTCCTTTGTTTCACAATGGCTCTTTTGGTTCCAATGGACAGACCTAACACTGTAGGTTGAACTTCTCTAGTTCCAGCACCCTTGAGACCTGACTAGAGAATTTGCCGAACCAGAGAATTTGCCTTACCTCAGGAGATCAGTATTGTCTAGCAGCATTACCAACACTTCCATTGTTTACTGGGCTCTGAGAAGACATTTCGGGGTAAATTAGAGCTAAATAACAGCACAGAACACTGAGACCCAGGACTGGTGGCTGTAAAAAAACTTTATGGGACCATGGGAGACTTGGCAACACCCATAAGTGAATATCCAGCTAACTAAAATCATGCCAGACCATGGATGTTGCCAGAGCAGAGCGTGCTGGACTAGACAGGTTAAACCTGTAACTAATGTTGCTTTCCCTTTGGTAAATCTCTGACTGTATAACTCACCAAATACTCTCTCATCAGCTTTGCCCCTATTCTAGCAATGCAAACACACTGGTGACCCAGCCTGGATCCCAGTTCTGCTGAGGTCAGAGGCTTTGGAAAAAGCTGGCACCAGGTCAGCCAGTGTCAAAGGGCATTGCCACTGTGTTGACCTCTGCAAGGTGGGACTCAGCAGGAATGGCACCTTGGATAGTAGAGTCCCATTCCTCCATGCCCGCTCTGTTCTCTCCCCACGGGGTGTGGGAACCTTCTCTGCCGTTCCTACCAAATGGATCCAGATGCCATTGCTGCAGAAGCTGTTGCCCACAAGTGCCACCCCACCCCTTCCCTCTGTGCCGTGTTAGCTCATTACAGCACCCTGGCCAGAGTCCAGATGAGCTTTCTTCCCTGTGCATCCCCCCACCACCACCCTCGGCTGCATCCCTGTTGGCTAGGTGCAATGGCAGCTCTCCAGAGCCAGGGGCTAAGCCCCACACCAAGGAATGTTAAAACTCTGTACAGCAGATGGGGGGGGGGGTTGGTTCCCATGGAGCTGGGAGAATTTATGTTGGGCTCTGGCCCTGCTGAGGTTACTGGGGTATCCCGAGGGTTCAGGCTCTGTGGGAGCTGCAGCCTGTCAGTGGGCACTCACCCTGCAGCCTGCCCCTCATTCTGCTGCTGGGGGTGACTTTCCTCTCTTTCCTCTACCCCCCACCATAGGATGTAAGCCTTCACTTTGTGCTGTGGGGCTGTCTGCACGTCTACCAGCGCATGATCGACAAGGCAGAGGATGTGTGCCTCTTCTTGACGCAGCCTGGCGAGATGGTGGGCCAGCTGGCCGTGCTGACCGGAGAGCCCCTCATCTTCACCATCAAGGCCAACCGCGACTGCACCTTCCTCAAGATCTCCAAGTCGGACTTCTATGAGTTGGTGTCCCCCTTCTCCTCCTCATCCTGTGGGCAGCTCCTACCTGCCACCCCACTGACACCTAGTTTGGGCCAGATTGAGATCAGAGCCCATAGCGGGGAAAAGCCCTAAGTCCCATTCCCCACCCCCATAAGCCAGACAGCCCCATGCCACGGGGCTGAATTGGAGCTGCCGCTTTCTAGAGTGGAAAGGCCCCATGTCCCAGTCCTCCAACCATGCCCCCGTTGCCTGGGACTGAATTCTCCTGGTGCCCTGTTTTCTCAGCAGGCTGTTCCAGAAGAGGTGGGGTAACTTGGGGATAGGCAGCTGCAGCTTGCAGCACATGGTACACTGACCAGCTGCCTGCTGTCTCCCCAGGATCATGCGGGAGCAGCCCAGTGTGGTGCTGAGTGTTGCCCATACCGTAGCTGCCCGCATGTCTCCATTCGTGCGCCAGATGGACTTTGCCATTGACTGGATGGCTGTGGAGGCTGGGCGGGCCTTGTACAGGTGAGTGAGGCCTGTGCTGGGGGGATGCTGAGAGCCCCTCCTGGGGAGTCCCAGGTTTTCTTCCTGGCTCAGGGCACAGCTGGGACCAACTCTCCCTGCTGTGTTTTAACCCCATATGTGCCAGGGTAGTGGACAGCCCCCTGATTCTCAGCCTCATCCATGCCCTTCTTGCAGCATAAATGACTCCGGCATTCCAGCGCTCTGGCTGGGTGCTGCCCAGTCAGGAGCCAGACTGTTTCCAGAGGGGCCAGGTGAGAACTGCCCAGATGCCTGTGACCCCTCCATAGGACTCAGGCTTTCACCTAGGCTGATCTGACTTCAGCCCCTTTCTGTGTTGCATTGAGAGGAGCCTGGGTGCTTTGGGGATGGGCAGGTGCCAGTTGGGGCTGTCAGACTTGCCGCTTATAGCATGCACTGTACCAGCCCAGCCTGTGGGGACACTCTCCCTGGGACAGGTGGTGGCTCAGCTGGCAAGCTCACTGCATGTGCTCTCCCAGCCCAGGTGGTAGGGGGCGCTCTCTATTGGGTGGTCACTGGCTCAGCTGGCAGACTCACTGCTTGCTGCATGTGCTTCCCAGGCAGGGCGACAAGTCGGACTGCACCTACATTGTGCTGAATGGGCGCCTGCGCTCTGTCATTCAAAAAGGCAGCGGCAAGAAGGAGCTGGTTGGGGAGTACGGCCGTGGGGACCTCATTGGAGTGGTGAGCTTCCTCCCACGACTCCGCTGGGGTGGAGGCGTCCCCCACCTGACCATTGAAGGGGATGGGGCCAGTCCCTTCCAGGTCCCTTGGGTGGTGGGTGGGCTCTCTTGTTGGGTGGGGTGGGCAGGCAGCGTCTCCTTAGGCTTGCAGTGGTGATGAGCAGCTGCAAGTCGTGGGTACTCAGGCCAGGCTGTCCAAGGGTGAATTGTCCATTCCCTCCTTCTCCAGACCCTCCTGGGTTGGGTGGTAGGCAGGTCATCTGCTGCCAGCAACTGTCCTGGCACATAGCTTAGCGTAGTATTGGAGACTGGCAGAGAGTCTCCTGGGTAGAGTGAGGAAGATGGTGCTGGACATAGAATCATGGAGCTGGAAGAGACCTCAAGAGGTCATCAAGTCCAGCCCCCTGCCCAAAGCAGGACCAACCCCTGCCAGGACTATATCAACCCAGCCAGGGCTTTGTCAAGCCAAGACTTAAAAACCTCTAGGGATGGAGATTCCATCACCTCCCTAGGTAACCCATTCCAGTGCTTCCCCACCCTCCTAGGGAAATAGTTTTTCCTAATATCCAAACTAGACCTCCCCCACTGTAACTTGACATTCAGAGTCCTGGATTCTCTTCCCAGCTTGGGGAGGGCTAGTGGGTTAGAACAGGGCTCCTGGGTTCGGTATCTCACCTGGTGCCTCAGTTTCCCCCTCTGTACAAGAAGATTTGTGAGATATCCCTGTGATGTGAGGCAGACCTTGACTAGGACAGTGAAGGTCTCCTCTTCCCAGACTCTAATGTGGCCTGTGTGGTCTCCTCTAGGTGGAAGCCCTGACCCGCCAGCCTCGAGCCACCACCGTCCATGCCGTGAGAGACACAGAGCTGGCTAAGCTGCCTGAGGGCACCCTGAACAATATTAAGCGCAGATACCCCCAGGTACCAGGGGCAGAGTGTGCATCACAGGAAACAGCCCATTCCAGTGCCTCAGCTTGCTACGCTGTGGGTGCTGTGCTCAGGCAAGGGTGGGCTGGAGTGAGGCAGGAGCTCTTCTCTCTGGGAGAAAGCTGCTCAGGAGGTAGGCTTGAGAATCTCACCTCCACCATCAGCAGGAGGCAAGTCTACGTGATTGGTGATCTACTGCTAAGAAGAACAAATAGGCCTGTTACCAGAGCAAATCTGGGAGCTAAGCTACAGGGTGTGGACCTGAGTCTGAAGAAGATCCTAATCAGAGTAGGAAGAATCCATTGGTTGTCCTTCATGTGGGAACAAGTGACACAGCTAGATTCTTGTGTCAAGGGAGACTGCCAGGCTGAGAAAGATGCTTAAGGAAATGGAGGCCCGGGTGGGATTCTGCCCCTCCCTAAAGGAGAGTGAACGCAAGGCAAGACAAGAGTAGGATGGCTCAGACAGTGGTTGGGGATGTTTGACCATTGGGAGGCAGTCACAGACAGTTCTCATGGAATGAGCAGGAGGGAATAGGGTGCTGGGATGGTAGTTGGTAGAACTGATTAAAGGAACATTACATTAGGAACTTGGAGGAGACAATTGGGAGATGCTTATGAAATCTGCACTCCTGATTCTAATATTGACCTGGAAGCAAGTCAAGAAAGAGAGGGCACAGCAGTGAGGAAGGAATAGGATTGGGCAGGTGAGTGGAAGGGTAGATGAATCTAGCAGTAGAATGATTATACCCAGTCCTGTGTGAAATGTGGGCAAAACCAAGCAGCAGCAATTAAAGGGTTTGTACACCAGTGTAAGCAAGCTGGGTAACAAAATGGAGGAATTAGGGCTACTGGTGCAGGAAGTGAAACCAGACCTAGTAGAGAATAACAGAAACGGGTGGAATAGGCTTGAGTGGAGTACAGGAATTGAAGGTGTGTGCTGCTCAGGAAAGAGGGAAATAAAGGCAGAGAGGGAGAAGTAGCATTGTGTGTTAATGATGAGGTAGACTGTAAAGAAATTAGAAGGGATGAAATGGGCAAGAGAGTCTGATTGGGCCAAAATCACTCAGGGGAAGAAGCTAGTGGAGATACCCCAAGCACTGTCCTACAGGGTTATCAGACATCCAGGATCCAGTTCAGAGATGGAGAGAGAATGCTTTTATTTTGAATGAAATAAATACAACTGGGAATTGTGTCACTATGGGAGATTTTAATATCCCAGAGAGAGACTGGAGGACAAGTGCTAGTAATAATAGTAGGGCCCAGGTTTCCTGCATGTGTTGGCTGACAGATTTCTTCACCAGTCACCGAACCTACAAGAGGCAATGCCACTTTAAATTGGTATGGGTGAGTAGTATGAACCTTTTAGGAGAGCCAATTGTAGGAGACCACCTTGTTTCCAGTGATCATGAGCTAATTAATGGAAGAATAAACAAAAATCCATCCACATGGAGAGGTCTTGAAAAGGGCAAACTTTAAGAAATGAAGGAAATTAGTTAAGGAAGGGGGCTGGGCCAAAGAGCCCAAGGCTCTGAATGTAGAAGAGACTTGGAATTACTTTAAGTCAAAGTTCAGAAGCTCTCTGAAGCCTGCCTCTCAGGCAAGAGGGAAACGCCATCAGGAAGGGTTGTGGATCAGTCTGGATGAGGTAGCATCTCAAACAGGTGACTAGGAGAGAGCAGAAAATCTGGAGCCACTAAGCACTGTGGATGCAGAGAAATTAAAGAGTATCTGGGCGTGGCCCAATTCCTAAACAAATATTTTCCTCAGATTTTAAGAAGGGTAATGAAGAGCAGAGGGATAGCAACAGTTTGGATAATGGGAATGAAAATATGGAAGCAGAAATTACCAGATCTAAGGCAGAAATCCAACTCAAACAGCGTTAAGGGCAAGGTGGGACAGGGAGGCAGATAATCTCCATCCAAGAATATTAAAGGAATTGCTATGTGAAATTGCAAGTCCAATAGCAAGAATTTGTAATGAATCTGGAAACTCATGGGTCATGTCTGTGATTGGAGAATTGCCAATATAGTTCCTACTTTTAAGAAAGGAAAAAAGGTAATCCAGCAAACTCCAGGCTTGTTAATTTGATCTCAGTTGTAACCAGAGTCATAGAACAAATTTTAAAAGAGAAACTGAAGACATAGAGGTTAACAGTAATTGTGATAAAATAGAAAATGGTTTTATAAATATAGATCTTGTCAAACCAACCCGATCTCCTTCTCTGAGAAGATAAGGCATTGTATGCAGTTCTGCACGTAAATTAATTGTTAAAATGAGAATTAAAAGGTGGATAAGGAATTTGTGAAAGGAGAAACTACAATGGGTCACACTGAAAAGTGACCTGTCAGGCTAGCGGGAGATTACTACTGGAGCTCCACAGGGATTGGTCTTGGGACCCAGCTTAACATTATGACCTTTGTACAAAAAATTGGGAAGGTGTTAATAAAATTTGCAAATGATGCAAAGTTAGGAGATATTTCTCAATACAGAGGAGTAATGGAATGTCACACAAGAAGATCTGGATAACCTTGAAAGTAGGAGTAATAGAAGTGGGATTAAATTTACTAGTGCACTTTGCACTAAAATTCTTGTTGTCAGTCACTAAAAGCTGATGACGTTATCAGTTGGAAGCAACAGAGGAGAAAGACCTGGGCATATTGGCTGATCACAGCAGAACTAAAAGCTGCCAATGTGCTGTGGTGGTGGAAAAGGCGAATTCAGTCCTAGGATGCATCCGGCGAGGTGTTTCCAGTAGAGACAGGGAGGGACGTGTCGGTGCCATTATACCAGGCACTGGGGAGACCTGGAATTCTGCATGCAGGTCTGGCTTCCCAGGGGTAAGAAAGGTGTAGAGGAGGAGGATCCGAGGAATGGAAACCTATCTTGCAAGAAGAGACCGAAGAGCCTGGCCCATTCAGCCCAACCACACAAAGGCAGAGGGGAGAGACAATTGCTCACTCGGGATAAATACAACCGAAGGCTAAATGCTACTGCCCCTCAGCACGTTGAGGCTTGAAATTAGGAGCAGGTTTTCTAACCATTGGAGGGGTGAAGTTCTGGAGCAGCCTTTCCTGGAGCCATGGGGGGAAAAAATCAACTGGCTGTAAGTCAGAGCTTGACAAGTTTCGGGGGAGCAGAAGGGGAGCATAGGATGGCCTGCAATGCACCGAGCCGCCCTAAGAACATAAGAATAGACATACTGGGTCAGACCAAAGGTCCATCTATCCCAGTATCCTGTCTTCCTACAGTGGCCAAAGCCAGATGCCCCAGAGGGAGTGAACCGAACAGGTAACCATCAAGTGATCCCTCTCCTGTCATCTGAAGAAGGCTGTGCCCATGAAAATTTGATACCATCTACATGTTTTGTTAGTCTTTAAAGTGCTACCAGACTATTTGTTGTTTTTTAAGTTTATCCAATTCCAGTTCCTGACGAACAGAGGCCAGGGACACCATTCCTACCCATTCTGGCTAATAAGTATTGATGGACCTAACCTCCATGAATTTATCTAGTTCTTTTTTGAACCCTGTTAGGGCACATCTACACAGCACAGCTAAAGCTGAAATAAGCTACCTAACTTAAGCTACGTCAATTGCGTAGCTGAAGTTGAAATAGCTTATTTCGGCTTTTGGTGCTGTGTACACAGCAGGAAGTCCAAGGAAGAGCACTCTTCCTCTGACTTCCCTTATCCCTAGTAAAATGGGGATTGCAGGAGTTGAAGTAAGAAATCCTCCAGCTCAACATTATTTTGACATTATGTCAAAGTAACTGCTTGTAGTGTAGGTGTGGATTATGTTATTTTGGAATAACATCAGTTATTCCAAAAAAACACTGCTGTGTAGATGTACCCCTAAAGTCCTGGTCTTCACAACATCCTCTGGCAAGGAGTTCCACAGGTTGACTATACACTGTGTGAAGAAGAACTTCCTTTTGTTTGTTTTAAACCTGCAACTGCTAGCAGCAAGCATCCCCAGTGGCCAGTGACAGGATGCTAGATGGAGTGAGCTCTGGGTTGCTATGGAGAATTATCTCCCAGGTGCCTGGCTGTTGGGTCATGCCCATGTGCTCAGGGTCTCACTGATCACAGATTTGGGGTTGGGCAGGAATTTCCGCGCCCCCACCCCCCCCCCAGTCAGACTGGCAGAGACCCTGGGGGGTTTCACTTTCCTTTGCAGCATGGGGCCTGGGTTGCTGGCATGTTTAAACTTCTGTAAATGGTGGGTTCTCTGTAACCTGAAGTCTTTAAATCCTGATTTGAGGACGTCAGGGCCTTAGCTAGGGGTTCTAGGTCTGTTATAGGAGTGGGGGTGAGGTTCTGTGGCCTGTGATGTGCAGGAGGTCGGACTGGGATTATCGTGGTCCCTTTCAGTCTTATAGGCTGAGTCTATGAGCTTCCCAATCTGGCTAGACCTGTTCCTGTCCAGTGTTCCAGTGAATCAAGGACAAGGACAAGGCCACATTGCAGTTCTGCTCAGGGAAAGCCTGAGTGTGGCTATCTCTGTAGCAGGCCCTGAGGGAGTTTCTGAATTGCACTGAGTTCTCCCGTTCTGGTGGAACTTGGGGCCTGACCACTCAGCTGTCAGCCCTGCCCTCCATGTAGTGACATGATTCTAGTCATGCTTGGGAATCATGATGGGGCAGAGGACATCTTGGCCTAGCTCATGCCAGGTTTGCCAGCCTCCTGCTGTGTCTGGCCTCTGCACTGATTAAGGGAGAGCTCTGGCACCCATGTCCCACTGCCAGGATAATGCCCGCCTTCTGTTCCTGGGTCATCCCCCTTCCTGAGTCCCACAGTGCAAAGGAGTGGTTCTAGTTCCAGCCACCAGGAGGTGTGCAGGAACTTCTTCACGTTTATTCCCTCTAGGGCAGACTGTACCCCATGCCACGTCCCAGCCGGACAGGCCTCTGAGCCCTGCCATGGCAGTCATTCTCCCCCTACCCCCACACATGGGCCCTGAAGGGTGAGCAGAGAAGAGAGTCCCTGGAGTACCCAGGGGGCTGGCTGAACTGAGCCCTGCCCCTCTTCACATGCCTCTGACCTGGGTTGGCTGCTGTTCCTGACAGGTCGTGACCCGCCTGATCCACTTGTTGAGCCAGAAGATCCTTGGGAACCTACAGCAGCTGTGTGGGCCTTTCCCAGGTAGGGGCTTTGAGTGGAGGGTTAAATTGCAGCTTACCCTAATGCGGGTGCAGCCTATCAGGGTTCTAGAGGCACCAGCATGTCATGGGGGGGGGCCTCTGTCCCTAGCCAGGGCTCCAGGGGATGTGGCTTGGTGCTGGCATATCCCTGAGGAGCAACTGGCAGGCATGCTGGGCACTGACCCACCTGGGGATTTTCTAGGGCTCCAAGGCAAGAAACAGGAGTTCCCTGGCTTGGGGAGGGAACTGTCTGTCTGTCTGGGGAGGGAGCCAGCTCCATGCAGGCCAGGGCAGCAGAGATTAAGGTGCTCAGTGCTGATGCTGGGTGCCACAGGGCAGAGCTCCAGACTGGGTCCTGTGATTGGTGGGTGTCTTGTCCTCTGGGCCCTTCAGTCAGTCAATCACTCTGTCTTGGGCCCACAGGCTCCAGTCTTGGTGTGGCCTCCAGCTCAGAGGTGACCAACCCGGCCAGTAACCTGTCCACAGTGGCGGTGCTACCAGTGTGTGATGACGTGCCCATGGCAGCCTTCACACTGGAGCTGGAGCATGCCCTCAATCCCATAGGTGAGTGAGGTGCCAGGGCCTTGCTCGGCTTTTAGCCATGCTTGGGGTGCAGGCCTGGTGTGATGGGCCCATTCACTCTTCCAGGTCCCACCTTGCTTCTGACCAGTGACATCATCCGAGCACGGCTTGGTGCCTCAGCGTTGGACAGGTAGGGGACTGGTGCAGGCAGTGGTCGGGCTGAGGCTCTGATCTCTCTTTCTCTGTAAGGTCTGAAGGGCTGTGCTACGGGACTTTTGCCATTTGGGCACACAGTGCGGTCTAGGTCACTGATAGCAGGGCCCCCTTCAGGAGAGAGCGCAGCAGGGAATTCTTGTTGGAGATGGGCTGGAGCAATAGGGAGGGGTTGGTGGGGATGGGGACGTAGCTGGGGGGTTGCTTATTAGGAGCTTAAGTCTTAGGTGTGGGGGACAGCAGGGGATCCTTGTTGCGAGGGATGTGTCTCAGATTCACAGGATAGCACGAGGCCCCAGTTTTGGAACAGTCTCTGGTGGAGTCCCTTGAGGCCTCACTCTTTCTCCAGGGGAAGCACAAGGCTTCACTGCCTCTTCAGGCTGGACCGCCGGGCCTTCAGCCTCCTGCTTCACACCCACTCAGCAACTCCAACTGAGGCAGAGCCCTGAGGGAGACTTGTACCACCTCAGTGAGCAATGCATCTCCTCTGCCAGCATCCACAGGGACAGACAGCCAGCACCATCACACATGGGTGCTTATTTGTTGTTTAGAACACAACACAGGAAACCTTTGGCTAGCATAGACAAAAGGAAGTGACAGCAGCATCCAGCCTGGTCAGCACAGAGACCAAAGCTCTATCTCTCTCACTCGTCTGTCCCTGTTCAGGTGTGTCCTCCACTGCTTCCCACAGTCCACACTTAACACCTCCCTCCCCCAGTCCTCTGTTCCTGAGGGGAAGTCCATTTCTCTCTGGGCCGTTGGTTGCTAGGGATCCATGTGTGCGCAGCTGGATTTGCCATTGTCTTAAGAGCTCAACTGATGTAGGAGGCAAACCCCACATCAAGGAGTTGTTCACACCTGTGTGGGAGGGTTTTTTTAGGCTAGTCAAGAAACAGACCTTCCTCCCACCCCACAAGGTAAGAATGCAGCATATGGGGAAACTGAGGCATGCATAGGTTTCAAAAAAAGGTCTCACAAAAACCTCCCACTATCACAGCATGCAGCTGGGGAGCTCTATGCTGGGAGCTTTAGGGAGGGAGCCCCCATTGGGAGCAGGGACTAGGCTGGGGGGAAGGGGCACTCCATGGTGGAAGCTTGGAGGAGGACCAGAAGCAGGGGTTGGAGTAACAGGGTGGGGCAGGACAGAACTGGAGGCTGCCTGCTGACATCTCTTCCCTGGCAGCATCCAGGAATACCGACTGTCGGGCTGGCTGGCGCAGCAGGAGGACATCCACCGCATTGTGCTGTACCAGACTGACTGCACGCTGACACCCTGGACTGTGCGCTGCATCCGCCAGGCTGACTGCATCCTCATTGTTGGGCTAGGGGACCAGGAGCCAGCGCTGGGCAAGGTGAGATTGGTGCCTTGTGTACCATGCCTGGGGGGATGCTGTACCCTGAGTCCATGGGGGTGGCCAACATGGTCTTGGATGCTGCATTGGCCTGTGGAGTGCAGCTTGGAAGTGCAGTCAGGATTCCCATATCCCTGCTCCCATATGATCGAGCAATTTGCGTCACTTGGTAGCTGGACATAAGCAAACAATGTGTGTTTTAATAGGCCTAGTGTGCATGTCTACATCTACGAGCTGTAGCTGTGCTGGCAAGGCCCTGTCCTGGGAAGCAGGGGCTCTGAAAAAGGCTTGGGAGTCCTGGTGGACAATCAGCTAACATGAGTCCCGAGCATGACAGTGTGTCAAGAAGGGCTAATGCAACCCTGGGATCTGGAAGCAGGGGAGTCTCAAGTAGGAGGGAGGTGTAACCTCCTGTCAGATGCTGCTGTGACAGCTGCTGGAACCCTGTGTCCAGCTGTGCTGCCTGCAGTTCAGGAAGGTTGTTAAGTTGGAGAGGCATCAGAGAAAAGCCATGAGAATAATTAAAGGATTAGAAACCTGCCTTAGAGTCAGACTCTTGGGTCTCTTTCTAGTTAGCATAACAAAGAGAGGGCTAAAGGGTGACTAGATCCCAGTTCCTCCTTGGGGAACAGATATTTGATTCTGGCTCATCAGTCTATCTGAGGAAGTTCTAACATGATCCAATGGCTGGAGTCAAAGCTACAGCCCTGCATGGGTACAGAAATGTATACCCACATCTGATCCATGAGCTGCAAAACTTGGCTGTGGATATCAGCATCCGTGAATGAGGATAGCTGCAGATATCTGTGGATATCCAGGGCTCTACTAACAGCTCCACACATCACCATGCAGGAGTGAGGCAGGGCTCTGTGAAGTCCTCAGCTCTCAACTACCCTTCTTCTCCCCAGAGACCTCCTGCCCCATGACTCACTCCATCCCTGCTGCCTCCCTGCCCCACTCCAGGCAGGGAGGTGACAATCCTGGGCCCTTGTGTGCAGTGCTGCCTTCTCAGCGTGGGGCTTGGACAGTCCTACAGAGTTGTGGTGGTTCTACTGCACACAAACCCAGCTGAGACAAACACCAGCAGCAACGGCTCTCCTTACAGTACTGCTGTTGCCACCTGCTAGTTTAAAGTAAAACCACACCTCTTTCAAATGGGCACTTGGCTCACTCCTCTCTGGGAGCTGTAGTTTACTTCCTTCATCCAAGCAACTTACAAAATATCCATCAGGCTAGCTGTGATGTTATTGGACTCTGGTAGAAACATACATGTGATTGTTGTAACCACTGTTATATATTTGCACCAATTCTTGTACAAAGTGTATCAAGTCAGATGTTTATTAATAAAGGAAAAAGAAAAGGTTGAGAGTGAAATTGTTAAAGGAATCAAAGTACATCTACCAATGGCAGAGATCTTGATGCAGGCTTGTAGCGGAGATGAAATCAACAAGTCTCTGGAATACTTCCTTTGTCATGGGTCATCAGTCCTTTCAGGCTTCAGTTCATAGCAGAGATCCTTCCTAGGTGATTTAGCCAGAATGAGGACCAAATGGAGGAGCCCTCAGTGCCCTCTTTATACCCTTGCTCATGCAGAGGGAATTCCATTGTTCTCCTTGTGTCCCAAGATGGAATTTGTCCATGCATACTCAGTCCCTTTTTAGGTAGCAGCCGTTGCTTACATGCTGGTCTGAACGCTCACAGCAAAGTTCATCAAATGTAGATTGCCACCACCTGAGGTGCATTGTCAGTGAAGTGCTGCCGTTCACTTGACTAGCCACCCTTTCACAGTAGGCTAGCCCAGCCCTCCTGTTGATGTCTCCCAGAAGTGCACATTTGAAATACAAGTACACAGCCAATGCTCATAACTTCAGATACAAAGGTGATACATGCCTATGAATAGTATAAACAGGATCAGCAAATCAAAGCTTTTCATAGACATCTTACTTGGCCTACTTTCTACAAAATGTGGTACAAACATATAATAGTGGTTGCAACAATGATTTGTATGTTTCTACCAGAATCCAATAGCATCACACTAGTACCAGTGCCACTTCATCACAGCCAGCTGCTGTGGGATTGAAAGCTGAGCTGGATCGTGAGTGCTGGGGAGCCCTGTGTGGAGACATCTGTATGAGCATCTGAGCTGGAAGACAGTCCATGGTCAGGATATCCACATCCTCAGATATAAAGCAGATTTCTGCGGCTTTGCTGGGCTCTAGTTAAAGCTAAACCAAGTGTGACGTAGTGTGGGTACCTTGCTGGTTGCTATGCTGGGCGGTGGGCTGTGAGTGACCCCCACTGGCGGCTGTTTGTACAAAGCACGGCCCAGCAGGACAGGGGATGAGTCATTATGCAAGGGTCTCTCAACTTGTCCGACCAGTTACTTCCCAGGGAGAGAAACAAAGGAAGGGGGCGAGGCCAGGCCTGGCAAGGGGGGCAGGGCTAGAAGAGAGGGGCAGTTTTCTGTCTGGGATCATGGAGGAGACAGCCTAGGGAAAGGGGCTGGAATTTAGGGGCCCAGTCTCCCCCATCTCAAGGGGGGCTGAGGCATCCTAGGCCCGGTTTCTGTCACCAGATGACATCTGTGCTGTGCTGTATCCTGGAGAAGCAATAAACTCCCTCTATTCTACTGGCTGGTGGAGTCTGTCCATGCCATTACGGGGGTGCAGGAGTCGGGGGACCCCGATGCACCGCCACAGTGGTGTCAGGGGTGGGATGCACTGCACCCCGCGGATGGAGCTCCCAGCAGCAAGTGACAAGGCGCAGTAGAAGGAAGGGCCTTAGAGCCAGGCGTGCTGGAGACAGAGCGAAGCGATTCCTGAGAATCGTGGGGCGCAGCAGCACTAGACTGGTGAGTCTGCACCGAGGGGACCAGCGGGGAGATGGCCTACACCCAACTCCTGAAGGCAGAGCTGGTGAAGCTGTGCAGAGAGAGGGGCTTGCCTGTGCAGAGCACAACCAAGGCCCAGCTGATTGCCCGGCTGGAAGAGACTGACCAGCCACAGGGCTGGGATCCTGTCCCAGTGGGGAGCAGCCAGACCCCCCCTGGGAGCGTGTCAGGCTCTGAGGGTGGGCGGAGCACTGGAACCCACCGGAGAGACGGGACAGCCTCCCAGGGGAACCCTGCAAGCCGTAGTCCGCCCAGGGGAGGGTCCAACCCAGTGGAGCTGCGGCGCCTGGAGATCCAGCTGCAGATGAAGGAATTGGAAGTCCAGGACTGCAGAGAGCAGCGACAGCATGAGCTGGCCATGGCAGAGCGGAGAAGTGTTAGGGCCCCAGCTCCGCCGAGTGCAGACGGGCCCCAAGGGCCCCCGGCTGCCAGACACTTGGAGAAGCTCGTGGTGGCCCAACTGAAGGACATGGGTGACATAGACGGGTTCCTCAGCTCCTTTGAGAGGGCCTGTGGACTGCAACGGGTCCCCACAGCTGACTGGCTACAGGAGCTCATCCCCGCACTGAACCAGGAGGCTGCTGGGGTGCTCAATCAGCTGGAGGACCTATAGCCAGGGGATTATAACCGAGTCTCATAGACTCATAGACTTTAAGGTCAGAAGGGACCATTATGATCATCTAGTCTGACCCCCTGCACAGTGCAGGCCATAGAATCTCACCCACCCTCTCCTAGAATAATCTTCTCACCTATATCTCAGATATTGAAGTCCTCAAATGGTTTAAGGACCCCAAGATGCAGAGAATCCTCCAGCAAGTGATCCGTGCCCCATGCTACAGAGGAAGGCGAAAAACCTCCAGGGCCTCTGCCAATCTACCCTGGAGGAAAATTCCTTCCTGACCCCAAATATGGCGATCAGCTGAACCCTGAGCATGTGGGCAAGACTTACCAGCTAGACAACCAGGACCAACCCCAACTAGATCAACCCAGTCAGGGCTTTGTCAAGCCGAGACTTAAATACCTCTAGGGATGGAGACTCCACTACTTCCCTAGGTAACCCATTCCAGTGTGTTTCACCACTCTCCTAGTGAAATAGTTTTTGCTAATATCCAACCTGGACCTCTCCCACCACAACTTGAGACCATTGCTCCTTGTTCTGCCATCCGTCACTACTGAGAACAGCCTTTCTCCATCCTCTTTGGAACCTCCCTTCAGGAAGTTGAAGGCTGCTATCAAATCCTCCCTCACTCTTCGCTTCTGCAGACTAAACAGACCCAACTCCCTCAGCCTCTCCTCATAGGTCATATGCTCCAGCCCCCTAATCATTTTGGTTGCCCTCCGCTGGACCCTCTCCAATGCATCCACATCCTTTTTGTAGCGGGGGGCCCAGAACTGGACACAATACTCCAGATGTGGCCTCACCAGAGCCGAATAAAGGGGAATAATCACATCTCTGGATCTGCTGGCAATGCTCCTCTTAATGCAACCTAATATGCCATTAGCCTTCTTGGCTACACGGGCACACTGTTGACTCATATCCAGCTTCTCATCCACTGTAACCCCCAGGTCCTTTTCTGCAGAACTACTACTTAGCTGGTTGGTCCGCAGCCTGTAACAATGCTTGGGATTCTTCCGTCCCAAGTGCAGGACTCTGCACTTGTCCTTGTTGAACCTCATCAGATTTCTTGTGGCCCAATCCTCCAATTTGTCTAAGTCACTCTGGACTCTATCCCTGCCCTCCAGCGTATCTACCTCTCCCCCTAGCTTAGTGTCATCCGCAAACTTGCTAAGGGTTCAATCCATCCCCTCATCCAGGTCATTAATAAAGATATTGAACAAAACCGGTCCCAGAACCGAACCTTGGGGCACTCCGCTAGAAACCGACCGCCATCCTGACATCAAGCCGTTGATCACTACCCGCTGGGCCCGGCCTTCTAGCCAGCTTTCTATCCATCTTACCGTCCATTTATCCAATTCACATTCCCTTAACTTGCTGGCAAGAATATTGTGGGAGACCGTATCAAAAGCCTTGCTAAAGTCAAGGTATATCACATCCACTGACTTTCCCATGTCCACCTTATCATAGAAGCTAATCAGATTGGTCAGGCACGACTTACCCTTTGTGAATCCATGCTGACTATTCCTAATCACTTTCCTCTCCTCCAAGTGCCTCAAAATGGATTCCTTAAGGATCCCTTCCATGATTTTTCCAGGAACCGAGGTAAGACTGACTGGCCTGTAGTTCCCTGGATCGTCCTTCTTCCCTTTTTTGAAGATGGGCACTACATTTGCCTTTTTCCAATCATCCGGGATCTCTTCCAATCTCCACGACTTTTCAAAGATAATGGCCAAAGGCTCCTCAATGACATTTGCCAACTCCCTCAGTACCCTCGGATGCATTAAGTCCGGACCCATGGATTTGTGTACATTTAGCTTTTCTAAATAGTTCCTAACCTGTTCTTTACCCACTAAGGGCTGTCGATCTTCATCCTATCTTGCGTCACTTAGTGCATTAGTCCGGGAGCCCACCTTGTCCGTGTATACAGAGGCAAAGAAAGCATTGAGTACTTCAGCTTTCCCCACATCATCTGTCACTCCTTCATCCAGTAGGGGCCGCACACCCTCTCTGATCACCTTCTTCTTGTTAACATGCCTGTAGAAACCTTTCTTGTTATCCTTCACATCCTTAGCCAGTCGCAATTCCATTTGCGCTTTCGCCTTCCTGATAACCCCCTGGCATTCTCGAGCTATACATTTAAACCCCTCCCTGGTCGTTTGTCCCTTTTTCCACTTTTTGTAAGCTTCCTTTTTGTGCTTAAGTTCACCAAGGATTTCCCCCGTAAGCCAATCCGGTCTCCTACCATGTTTGCCTCTCTTGCTATGCATCGGGATGGTTTCTTTCTGTGCCTTCAATAAGGCTTCTTTAAAATACTGCCAGCTGTCCTGGACTCCTTTCCCCTTCATGTTAACATCCGAGGGGATTCTGCCCATCAGGTCTCTGAGGGAGTCAAAATCTGCTTTTCTGAAGTCCAAAGTGTGTATTTTACTACTCTCTTTTCTTCCTTTGGTCAGGATCCTGAAATCTACCATCTCGTGATCACTGCTTCCCAGGTTGTTACCCACCTCTACTTCCCCTATTAGTTCCTCCCTGTTTGTGAGCAGAAGGTCAAGCTGCGCACAGCCCCTGGTCGGATCCTTCAGGAGTCAAGGAGGCCCTGCTGCACAAGTTCGGGCTGACCCCTGAGACGTACAGAAAGAAGTTCCGGGGGGGTGCAGAAGGGGTCACGGGAGACCTATGTGGATATGGTCTCCCGCCTGGTGCAATACTGCCGCAAGTGGGTGTCTGGAGTCGGAGCCCAGACCGCAGAGGACCTGCTCAAGCTGGTCATGATGGAGCAGTTCTATGAAGCATGCACACCCAGCCTGAGGCTGTGGCTCAAGGACCGAAGTCCGGAGAACCCCCAGGAAGCTGGGAGGCTGGCGGATGAGTTCACGGAGGGCCGGTCCGGGTGTGAACAGGAGTCCCGGAGAGAAAGGGAATCGCGCAGAGACCGGTTCTCAGCTGAGCGACGGAGAGAGGCACCTCCGAGGCGAGCCCCAGGGACCAGGACCAGTCAACGGTGCCCCAGAAAACCAGCCTGGGCCCGGGCAGAGCCGACCCAAAAGGGCCCACAGAACCTAACCTGCCATCGCTGTGGGCAACAAGGCCACAAGAGAGCTCATTGCACCAGGCACAAGAACAGGTCCCATGACCTGGGACTTTCCAGGGTTAACTGGCTGGGGCTGGAGGAAGGGCAGGCTGCCCCAGAGGCAGGGGCTGGCAGGCAAACCTCAGCTCAGAGTGGGGGGAGGGATGCTCAGTGCACCTCCCATGGGAGATCTAACCCTCGGGAGGTGGATTTCTCCGTGTACCAGGTGGGGGCAGGGCGGCCCCTGCGGAGCGAGTGCCTCGTACCCCTGGAGGTGGATGGTAGGAAGGTGACGGGTTTCTGGGGCACGGGGGCGGAGGTGACGCTGGCCCGACCCGACATAGTGGCCCCAGACCGTATGCTACCCAACACTCAGCTGACCCTGAGGGGCATAGACGGGACCCCATTTAAGGTACCCGTAGCCAGGGTGCATCTGAAATGGGAGTCCAAGGAGGGCCCCAAGGAAGCGGGGGTGCACCTGCACTTGCCCACGGAGGTGCTGATGGGGGGTGACCTAGAGGAGTGGCCAGACGGACCCCACAGGACCCTGGTCACCACCCGTAGCCAGAGCCAGCGAGGGGCTGGCACCCCAGAACTTGAGGGGGTTCCCCAACAGGGGGCCCAGGGCCCCATCCCAGCAGACATGGAGTCGGACCAAGGCAGTGGGGGGGAACATGCCCCTGTCCCAGCACCAGCCGCTGAATTCCAGGTGGAGATGCGGGCAGATCCCTCCTTGCAGGCCCTGAGGGACCGGGCTGACCTGGGCGCAGCTCAACCCCTGGGGGGAGATTGCCAGGAGAAGTTCCGGTGGGAGAGGGGATTTCTGTACCGGGAATGGCTTCCCCCCGGGAAGGTAGGGGAGTGGGGGCTCCAGCGCCAGCTGGTGGTCCCGCAAAGGTATCGCCATAAGCTGCTATACCTGGCCCATGACATCCCGTTCTCGGGACACCAGGGGATCCGGCGCACGCAGCTGAGGCTGCTCCAAAACTTCTACTGGCCGGGGATATTTGCAGCCGTGCAGCAGTGCTGCCGGTCCTGCGACTCCTGCCAACGGGCAGGGAAGGCCCAAGATAGAAAGAAAGCTGCGTTGAGACCCCTGCCCATCATAGAGGAGCCTTTCTAGAAGGTGGCGATGGATATTGTGGGGCCCTTCAACAGGGCAACCCGGACAGGGAAGAAATACATCCTGGTGGTGGTGGACTTTGCCACCTGCTACCCCTAGGCCGTGGCCCTACCCTCTATTGAGGCAGACACGGTGGCAGATGCACTGCTGACCATTTTCAGCAGGGTGGGGTTCCCCCAGGAGGTTCTCACGGACCAGGGATCCAACTTCATGTCGGCCCTGCTCCAGTGCTTGTGGGAGAAGTGTGGGGTCCAGCACACCTGGGCCTCGGTGTATCACCCCCAGACCAACGGGTTGGTGGAGAGGTTAAATGGGACTCTGAAGCAGATGCTAAGGACCTTTATGCACAAACACCCGCAGGACTGGGACAGGTACCTACTCCACCTGCTGTTTGCGTACAGGGAGGTGCCCCAGGAGTCCACGGGGTTCTCACCGTTCGAGCTGTTATATGGGAGGCGAGTGAGGGGCCCCCTGGACTTACTGAGAGACGCGTGGGAGGGGAAGGTCTCCCCGGAGGGGGAGCCGGTCGTGGAATACGTCCTGACGTTCCGGGAACGACTTGCCGAGCTCATGGGCCTGGCCAGAGAGAACCTGAGCAGGGCCCAGAGGAAGCAGAAGGTCTGGTACGACCGCAATGCACGGGCCTGTGCCTACGCTACCGGGGACCAGGTGATGGTCCTAATTCCCGTGCGGAAGAATAAGCTGCAAGCCGCCTGGGACAGCCCCTTCAAGGTTGTTAAGCAGCTGAACGAGGTGAACTATGTGGTGGAGCTAACAGGCCGGATGCGCGACCAGCGGGTGTGTCATGTTAACATGATGAAGCCGTACTGGGACAGGGAGAACTTGGTGGTGGCCGTGTGTAAGCCCTGGAAGGAGCAGGGGGAGGATCCCCTGGTCGGCCTGTTCCCTGGGACCGGAAAGGACTCTTCGCTGGAGTCAATTTCCCTCTTGGACCAGCTCACCCCGGCCCAGCAGGCCGAGATCCGAGAGGTGCTGCACTCCCGCCAGCAGCTGTTCTCCGACAAGCCTGGGCTCACCAACCTGGCTGTCCACCGGGTGGAGACGGGCACTCACCCCCCGGTGTGCTGCTCCCCGTTCAGGGTCACGGGGAAAACAGCCCAGGACCTGGAGAGAGAGGTCCAGGACATGTTGGCCCTGGGGGTGATCCAGCCGTCCTCCAGCCCCTGGGCCTCTCCCGTGGTGCTGGTTCCCAAGAAGGACGGGTCGATCCGGTTCTGCGTGGACTACCGGAAGCTCAACGCCATCACGGTGTCCAGCGCCTACCCGATGCCAAGGCCCGACGAGCTCCTGGACAAGCTGGGGGGAGCTCGCTACCTCACCGCCCTGGACCTCACCAAGGGCTACTGGCAGGTGCCACTAGACCAGGAGGACAGACTGAAATCGGCTTTCATCACCCCGCTGGGGCTCTGAGTTCCCGGTCCTGCCCTTCGGCCTCAAAGGGGCGCCGGCCACCTTCCAGCGTCTGGTGGACCAGCTGCTGCGGGGAATGGAGAACTGTGCCCTAGCGTACACAGATGATATCTGTATCTTCAGCCAGTCCTGGGAGGACCACGTGGCCCAAGTCAGCCAGGTACTGGATCGGCTGAGGGAGGCTGGGCTGACCGTAAAGGCTGGGAAGTGCAAGGTTGGAATGGCCGAAGTGTCCTACCTGGGCCATAAGGTGGGGAGCAGCTGCTTGAAGCCAGAGCCAGCCAAAGTGGAGGCCATCAGAGACTGGCTTGTACCCCAGACCAAGAAGCAGGTCCAGGCTTTCATTGGGATGGCAGGATACTACCGGAGGTTTGTGCCCAACTTCAGCTCCATCGCTGCCCCGATCACAGAGCTGTGCAGGAAGGGGAGGCCAGACAGGGTGGTCTGGACAGAGCAGTGCCAGAGGGCTCTCTGTGCACTGAAGGAAGCCCTGGTCAAGGCCCCAGTGTTGGTAAACCCGGACTTTGACAAGCCCTTTATCGTGTTTACCGACGCCTCGGACACCGGGCTGGGGGCAGTGCTGATGCAGGTGGACAAGAAGGGGGAACACCATCCCATTGTGTACCTGAGCAGGAAACTGCTGCCCCGGGAGCGGAGCTACGCGACCGTAGAGAGGGAATGCCTAGCAATGGTGTGGGCCCTGCAAAAGCTGCAGCCGTACCTGTTTGGCCGGCGTTTCACGGTGTACACCGACCACTGCCCCCTGACCTGGCTGCACCAGATGAAGGGGACCAACGCCAAGCTGCTGAGGTGGAGCCTGCTACTGCAGGACTATGACATGGAAGTGATCCACGTCAAGGGGAACGCCAACATCATCGCTGACGCGCTGTCCCGTAGCGAGGGGCCCGAACTTCCCCTGGCCACCGGCAGAGTGGCCCTGCTCAGTTCACTCTCGGGGAGGGGGAGAACTGTGACGTAGTGTGGGTACCTTGCTGGTTGCTATGCTGGGCGGTGGGCTGTGAGTGACCCCCGCTGGCAGCTGTTTGTACAAAGCACGGCCCAGCAGGACAGGGGATGAGTCATTATGCAAGGGTCTCTCAACTTGTCCGACCAGTTACTTCCCAGGGAGAGAAACAAAGGAAGGGGGCGAGGCCAGGCCTGGCAAGGGGGACAGGGCTAGAAGAGAGGGGCAGTTTCTGTCTGGGATCATGGAGGAGACAGCCTAGGGAAAGGGGCTGGAATTTAGGGGCCCAGTCTCCCCCATCTCAAGGGGGGCTGAGGCATCCTAGGCCCGGTTCCTGTAACCAGATGACATCTGTGCTGTGCTGTATCCTGGAGAAGCAATAAACTCCCTCTATTCTACTGGCTGGTGTAGTCTGTCCGTGCCATTACGGGGGTGCGGGAGTCGGGGGATCCCGACGCGCCGCCACACCAAGTCAGAGTGGAGATAAGCCAGAGAGCAATAACCATTGGAACAACTGATTGTGGTGGGTTCTCATTTTTAATTCAAGATGGGATGTTGTCTAAAACTGTGGTGCTCAGCCAGGGGAATGTGTACCCCTGGTTTACACAGAGATCTTCCTGGGGGTACATCAGCTTACCTAGATATGTGACCAGTAAGGATGTTAGATATCATGTAATTGAATAGTTGTGTACCTGCATGAAATTTTAGCAGTTATGTGACTATTTGATGGTCCCCCGGATGGGGCTGGCAGCCAGTGTGCTCCCAGCCCCACTCTCGGGGAGCCCCCTGCCACTCTGCACTGCAGCCTCTCTATCAGTGGCAGGTGGGATCCAGTCTGCCAGGAGAGCCAGTTTAAAAACCAGCTCCCTGTGCAAATCGTCTGCCTGCCACCCTGTGCTGCTGCCTCTGTATCAAAGGTAGTAGCGCAAGGTGGCAGCAGCCCCTGTCCATGGGAAATCTGAGCTTGCAGCAGACAGAGGCTGGTCCATGGCAGCAGCCCCTGTCCAGGGAGAGCTCGGATCCCCATGGACAGGGGCTGCTGCCACGGACCAGCCTCTGTCGCAGGGAGCCTGGGCTGCCACGGACAGAGGCTGCTGTCAAGCAGCCTCCCCTCCCCGCCCCATGCTGCTGCCTCTGATAGCAGCAGTGCACGAGGGAGGCAGGCGGATACAGTGCTCATGGGTCGTCTGCTTAAAGCCAGCTCCTCATGAGCACTGGCTCCCACTCCCTGCCCCTCGTTGCCTGTGCTACAGAGGCAGCAAGGGGCGGGGGGTGCACGTAGTTGACAAGATTAGCCAATTACACGTTGGCGTCCCTCCTGCCTAGTTTTACAACTGGCTACGTAAAAGGCACTAGCACTGTAAGTCAGTCCAAGCGAAAATGCCATTCAGATTCTATACTAGTTTAAAGTGCTCTATCTACTGTACACTGCAATGGTAGCACACTCTTTCTATGCCAGCCGATTTACAATTATATGGTAAAAATTAGAGAGTCAGCACTTTTTCTGTAATAGTGGCGCTGGGGCACTTTTTTGTATTTTTATGTCTGATTTTGTAAGCAAGTAGATTTTCAGTGAGGTGACTGTTGGGATACACAAGACAGACTCCTGAAAGGGGCACAGTAATCTGGAAAGGTTTAGAGCCACTGGTCTAAAAGATCTGCTCTAGGAAGCCTTGGAGGCTGTTCTCTGACCTGTGTCAAGCAGAGGGTCAGACTCAATCTCAGTGGTCCCCTCTGGTCTGGGGATCTGACCAACTTCTAACTCCCTTCTGCTGCTTCCCTCCAGACTTGCGCTGGGGAGGGCTGTGTGTGCCATAGGGGGAGGGAGCTCATCGTGGGAGAGCTATGGGCTGGGGTTAGGCTGAGAGGGTGGGGGGAATTGTGTACTGCAGGGGCTGTGCAGGGGCAGGGGGCTGGGTAAGTTATGGGGGAGGGTAGGAAGGGCATCTGTGCATTGGGAAGGGGGTTATTCTACAGGGAGATGGCTCATTCCAGCAGGGGCCCCTGTTCTGTCCCTGCAGCTGGAGCAGATGCTGGAGAACACAGCCGTGCGTGCCCTGAAGCAGCTGATTCTGCTGCACCGGGAGGATGGGCCCAGCCCCTCTCGCACCGTTGAGTGGCTCAACATGCGTAGCTGGTGCTCAGGACACTTGCACATCAAGTGCCCACGCCGCGTCTTCTCCCGCCGGAGCCCCAATAAGCTGGTACTGTCCCTCTTGTCCCCAGGGCCCTTTGGGCTGGTGCAGTATGTTACCACCTGGCCAAGCTGTCTGTGCCAAGGAAGGCATGAGCTCTTTGGGGTGGTCACAGAGCTGCTTTCTCAGAACAGACCCCAGGCTAGTCTGGTCCCTTTGGTGTCTCTGCTGCCTTCCATGGCATTAGCCTGGGGTACGACCTATGCCAGGCTAGCCTCAGGCTTGTTGGCATCATCAGACCTCTTCAGAGTGGGAGGTGCAAAGTCAGGGGGTTCCCTGTTGTAAGGGGGCTTGAGGAGGCTTTGTGTAAAGGAGGGTTGCTAAGGGGGAAAGTGGGCTCTGGGGGTGCATGTGCTATATGGAAGGTGGCACCTGTCTGACTCTCACTCCTGGCTTTGCAGAGGGAGATGTATGCAAAGGTCTTTGAGAAGGACGCCGACCGGCACAGTGACTTCTCACGTCTGGCGCGGGTCCTGACCGGCAACAGCATTGCCCTGGTGCTGGGAGGAGGAGGGGCCAGGTAGGGCCTCAGGCATTCCCGTGGCACTCCTCTGCATCTTGGGGCAATCCAGCTCCCCATGGGGAGAGTGGGTATCCACAGCCCAGCATTCCATAGAGATAGAACCCAGGAATCTTGACTCCCAGCCCCACATCCCTGCAGGCCCAGGAACATTGCCTCCTGGTAAGAGCTGGGACAGTGACCTGCTGCCCACTGCCTGTTCTGGCAGCTCTATGGCAGGTTGCAGAGTTCTGGGCCAATACGGTGACCCCAGGACAGGCTCCTTGCCTGCCATTGGGCTCTGACCCCTGCCTCTCCTCACAGGGGCTGCTCCCACATCGGGGTGATCAAGGCCATGGAAGAAGCCGGGATCCCCATTGACCTGATTGGGGGAACATCCATTGGCTCCTTCATCGGGGCTCTGTACGCAGAGGAGCGCAGTGCTGTGCGCACCAAGCAGCGTGCCCGCGAGTGGGCCAAGGTGAGGGCAAGGCCTGCTGGGAGGTGAGCTGTAGGGCAGGGCCAGACTTGGGAGGGTGGGAGTAGGAGGACTCCCCAAACCAGCCCTTCCCAGAGCTGCTACTCAGTGACCTAGCATTCTCCATAGCTGTTGGCTGTCAAGCCCAGGGCTGCACTGGGTTGCACCACCAGCAACTGCAATACAGAGGTTCCAGTGTGCCTGAGGGGCCCTGTAGACCCTCCAGGTGCTCTATTGCAGGCATCTCTGCTCATGCTGTGCAGCTCTGTGGGTTCAGAGGCAGGCTGCAGGCTGCCTTTGGCCCTGGGAGACCTGCTTGGCTTGGAGCAGAGCGCCCCCCCAATGTGCCTCAGCATTGTGCTGCTAAGCGCGTGCAGCGGTGGTGGGGGGTCCAGTGGGAATTGCAGCCTCCCAACATCTCCAGTAACAACCTGTTATGCTAGTTGGCATTTGGTGCTGGGCTCACTTTGGCTGGAGGACATGCCACACCCCCACCAGTGGTTCCATAACTGGAGTGACAGTAAATGGGGCCCATAGGGCTGGTATGTCAAGAGGAGGGGTTGTGTCTGGGCACCATCCCACTTCAGGGCCATGTGGTTTGACTTGCTGCTGGCTCCCCGACATTCTTCCCTGCTTGTCCCTGTGAGCCTGGCTGTGCCCCACCCATGCGGTGACCCCTCGCCTTCCTTTTGCAGAGCATGAACTCGGTGTTCGAGACAGTTCTGGACCTTACCTACCCCATTACCTCCATGTTCTCCGGCTCAGCCTTCAACACCAGCATCAGCAAGGTCTTCCAAGACAAACAGATTGAGGTAGGTGGGTCCAAGAAGCTGGACAGGGATCCTGGTGCAGAACATTCACAGTAGCCTCTTGCTGGGCAGCCTGGAGTGATGCCACTCTTGTATTGCCTGGAGCCTGGGCTTGTCCAAGGGGCATGGTGCTTTGCATAGCCCCACAGCAGCGTCCTGGGCCTGAACATGTCTCTGATCAGCCCCTTGTGCCCCTGCAGGATCTGTGGCTACCCTACTTCAACGTGACAACGGACATCACGGCCTCAGCCATGCGGGTCCACAAGGACGGTAAGCGCTCTTGCCCGGAGCGTACCCCAGGTGTCTGGCTCTCTAGGCCCACTCACATGAGGGCCCAAGGCCAGAGGTCTCTCCCTGCTCCTCACCCTGAGCCAGCAGCGCAGCACATGGTGTGGGAGCCGAAGTAATCAGCCGTGTTGGCTTGTCTCAATACCTGCTGGCACTCTCCAAAGAGTCCTGTTGTGTGTGTGTGTTCGATGGGCATGGCCGTGCAGCCTTTGGGCACTCAGGCACTGAGCCAGTGCCTGTAAAGAAGGGAGCTGACGCCCCTGCTAGAGAGTGCTCCTGACCCCCCGAAAGCTGTGCTTGTAACCCCGAACCCCTATCCACTGGCATGGGCCACTCGACTGTGCCAAGCCATCCACTAACACAGCGAGGGGCTGGGCTGGGCGTGGCCATCTCGTTGGCCTTGTGGGTTTAAGAATGATGGGCTGAAATAACAGAGAGACTGCCTCCCTTATCTGCCCCCACCCTGGCCATGGTAGAAGATGCTGTTGGTGGCACCGGGAGCATGAGGGCCCTGCTACCAGGGCTATGCTAGAGGCAGAACCAGGCTCTGTGAGACAGTCTCCTTCCACAGCAGTGCTTTCTTAGGGCAGCAAGGGGCGGAGGCACCACTGCAGGGAGCACTCAGCCTGAGTTGACTGGGCTGAACACCAGGCCTGTGGGGCTTCCTTCACCCATGGCTGTGCCCCAGGCAGCAGGAGCTGCTGACTTTTCTAATGCCTAGCTTCAGGATCTAGGATCTGCAAGCAGCCAGACACCATTCCTGCCCTTCTGGGTGGGGCAGGACCTTGGGGCAGCAAGGGCTGGCCTGGGCCTCCAGAACCCAAGCCGAAGAGCTGCTGATGCTGCTACAGGTCAGAGCTGGGGGCCACAGCAAGTCTGTAGGCGGGGATCCCCAGCACAGCAATGTGCACATGGGGACCCTCCTGCCCATCCCCACACTCAGCCCCTTGGTCACTGAGCGGCTCCTCCCTGCTTCCCTGCTTGTAACACTTCTGCTACTCACTAACCCTGATAATCCCGCCACTCTTGATTGTGTGGGGAGAACACACGATGGGGCTTTGGGACTCACTAATCCCTCTGCCTCCTGCCTTCCATGGCTGACCATGGGGTCAGCTGGATGACCTATTAGCAGTAGCAGGGCTGCTTTGGGTCAGTTCGAGGAGCTGGGGCAGCATTCTATCTTTGCCCTCAGGTGGGGGTGGCTGTGGGCTCCCAGGGGAGGTAGGTGGGAGGTGTGTGTGGCGAGGGAACGCTGGGCAGACAAGGGGCAGTGTTTTGTCCCTGTGCTCAGGTGGTGGTTGGGGGCTCTCGGGGGGAGGTGGGGGATTTGTGTGGCAAGGCTGGAGAGACAAGAGACAACACTCTGTCCTTGCATGCAGGTGGGGGGCTCCTCGGGGAAGCAGGTCTCTGCCATTCGTCCTCATCTTGTGCCTCGTCAGTTACGGGTGCCTGATCTCACCTGGGACATTGATCCATCCATGAGACACCCTGGCAGCTGTACCTGCCTGGCTCTCGCTCTGCCTGCCTGTCTGTCCTAATGCCAACTAACCCCCACTCATCCCTAACTCGCTGAGCACAGGCAGGAAGGGGAAGGGCTGACTCCACTGTGCGTTTGTGTGTGTGTAAGGAGGCTTCCTCCCTGCCAGGACCGTGCTGTCCTACCCATGAGTACCCAGCTGGCATCCAGAGGCAATAACGGAAACCCTTCCCCCGAAGCCCATGGAAGGGAGGCTCTACCTCCCTGCTGCACCATCTCAGAATGTGCCTCAGTCTCCTGGACCAGCAGCTCCCAGCCTGTGCCCTGGGCTTGCTCCAGTCACCATCTGTTCAATGTTCTGGTCACACTGGTTGGGGTTCTTCAGGGTTACAGGAGAGCACTCAGTTGGGCTTCCAGCTCTGAGCCCTGGCAGCCTATTTCCGGGGGAGCTCAGGCCAATCACACTGCACCCGGGTACTCCTGTCTCCAGTCCGGTCTGGTGCACCCTGCCAGGACCCCACCAGGCTTCTGGGAAGGCAGCTTAGCTGCCGGATTCCCAGGGTCTTAGCTGATTCCAGTCCTTGTCCCCAACTTGGGGTCCTTTAGGTATATTCTGGGGGTGCACCCCTCTATCTAACTTCTCTTCCTGAGCCCTGTGACTTCATAGCCCCTCATCAGCCCCCGAGCTCACTGCCTATCCCTCAGATTCCCTCAGACTATGTCTAGACTGCAGGCTTCTTTCAGAAGAAGCTTTTCCTGAAGATCTCCACACAGCAAAAGTGCATCGAAAAAGCGATCTGCTTTTTTGAAAGATAGCGTCCACATTGGTTGGATGCTATCTCGCATTTAAGCTGTGATTACTATGGAGGGAGTGGCCACCAGGGCACCTGTGCTTTTTCCTCTTTCAAAAGAACTCCCTCTTCCCCATACACACATGCCTTTTTTCTGAAAGAACTTTCGGAAAAAGGCTTCTTCCTTGTATAAGGCCTACCAATGTCAGAAAAACCCCTCTGTTCTTTCAGGTTTTTTTGGAAAGAATGCAATTGTAGTGTAGACATAACTGGAGTTTTTTCGGAAAAATGGCCATTTTTCTGAAAAAACTCTGCAGTGTAGACATACCCTCAATAACCTAAGTGCCCTCTCCCAAACCCCTCCAAAATGGTGAGCTGCTGGGTCCCCTCTTCCCAGGCTCCAGACAAGGTTTAGCACAGGGGTGGGCAATAATTTTTGATTGGGGGTCCACTTCAGAAATTTTTGAAGTGGCTCCTAGCAGCCCTGGAAGGGGCGGGGCCAGGACACTTCTGTGCTTCCCCGCCCGCAGGCCCTGATTGGTCTGTGGGTGGGGGAGTGTGCAAAGTTTTTGCCCCCTTTGTTCTGAACAGCTGATGGTTCCCTCTAGGTGCCCATGCCCCTGGCGGTGTGAGAGGACTTCACACGCTCTCCCTCCTGCCCCCAGGTCAATCAAAGCCTGTGGGCCGGGAGAGTGTGCAAAGTCTGTCCCTGCTCTGCAAGGGGGCACCTCACTTAGAGTCACCTGCCAGCTGAGCAGTAACTGGCATTTGACTCAAAGTGCTGAGCCCCTTGCAGGGCAGGAGGGTACTTTGCGTGCTTCCCCCTCACCTCCAGGTCCTGATTGGCCTGGAGGCAGGAGGAGCAGCAGGGCCTCCGTGGGCTGGATCAACCCGCTTGGCAGGGCCAGATGCAGCCCACGGAGGCCCTTTTGCCCAACCCTGGTGTAGCACATAGCGCACTGGCCCTCTACCCAGTCATCTGACATTAGGGCTCCTTGCTTAAGCATGAGAAATAAAGCCTGAGGCTATAGAAAACATCACTCCCTGAGCACAGGGCCCCTCACTTGCTCGCTTGTCCCAGGCTGCCCTTCAGGGCACCAGGGAGGCAGGATCCCCTTCTCCAAACCTGGCTCCCTTAGCAGTCTGTCTTGAGATGTTGAAAAGCAGCAAAATCCCCCACCTACACACCCAGACACTAAAACTGCTTCTTGCACCTGCCATGTAACTCCCTGGTCATCTTCCACAGGTGAGCAGACTCCTCCCTGGTGGGGTTGCCAAGCAACCACTCCCCTGGCAAACCAGTTGTGAAGGGGTGTGGGGGAGTGAGCCAGTGTCTTGGCTGGGTGTTTGTAGCCCAGTGAAGGCCCAAGCCCAGTTAAGTGAAGGCCCAAGCCCAGCCCTGCACCACTGCCAGGGGCACCATTTTGGGAGGATAGGGCGAGGCAGCAGCCACGTGCTCTGGGATGCGGGATGTGAGGGGGAAGTGCTTGCAATCCGTGCATGCCTCTGACACGTGGCTGGTGAGCTGGTGCCCCTCCTGCCCTCCCAAAATGGCACCCTTGACCACTGCCTTACTGGCACATCAGCCCAACAGGCAGTGAAAAGCCACAGAGCCCCTGACAACCACTTGGATTCATACCCTGCCCAGCCCCGCTCCCCAGCTGGCCTGGCTCCAGGGTCCAGCAGTCCCTTGAGCACTGGTTACAACATGCCCATGTGCCTATCGCCAAGTAGCAAGCACGCAGCAGCCTCTCTTTGGGCCAGGGCCTAGCCCTTCCCCTGTCAGAGAGAACCAGCAGGGCACTGGGGTAGCTTGAATAGCCAAGCCTAGTTGTCAGTACAGCCACTAAGGGTGTTGGGAATTGGTCCCTCCTCTGGTGGGAACAGGCGGATAGGTTTCTAGGCATGTCACAATGGCCTATCTGTGTATTAGGGTGGGGGATACCTGTTTGAGGCTCCACCACATTCCCACATCCAGCCTGACTCCCCATGTCTGAGCCGGTGTGCCCTCTCCCTACCAACCTGGGGAGAACTCCCAGCACTCCTGCTCCAGCGGGCATCTGGATTGCTGAGGCTTCTGTCATTATGTCGTTTCCTGTCTTCTCTCCATCTGTGCTGTCCCCGTCCCCTGTGACTGTCTCCTCTCCCTCCAGCAGGCACTGTGTGGCGCTACGTCAGAGCTAGTGCATCTTACCCCCCCTACCTGCCTCCTCTCTGCGACCCCAAGGACAGCCACCTGCTTGTGGACGGCTGCTATGTTAATAATGTCCCAGGTCAGCATCATGCGCTCCTCGGGCCCTGGGCCACGGAGATGACATGTGTGGCTTGGAAGGCTGGGCCAGGGTGGCAACAGGCCGTAGTCCTTGCCTACCACTCATTGCCTAGACTGCCCCAAGTTGGGCTGCAGCGACCGCCTCCTTCCATGCCACAGCTTGTCCTTCCCTGGCAAGGGCTAGTTCTGACAGGCCTGAGGGCACAGGTTGGATCCCAGTGCCCCTTCCAGATATGTGCTGCTCAAGCTAGGAAATCTGCACCGCGCAGGGATAGGCATTGGGAGCCTGTGCAATCAGGCCAGGTTCCCGGTCTCTCCTGAGGCCTTTGGGATTCAATCTAAGGCATCACCTGATCCAGAGTCAGGGGCAGGGCTGGCTGGGCTCTAGGCAAGCTGGCTAGTCTCCCACTGGGCTCCAACAGCCATGCCTATCACTACGCTGTGCAGATTCCCCAGTCTGGGCCGGGGTGCCCTCCCTGCCCCGGGGCTCAGAGCCTGCAAGCGGCCGTCTCCTGACTGCGTCTGTTCCTGCCGGCTAGGCTCGCTGTGGCGGTATGTGCGAGCGAGCATGACCCTTTCCGGGTACCTGCCGCCACTCTGCGACCCCAAGGATGGCAACTTACTGATGGATGGTGGCTACATCAACAACCTGCCAGGCAAGTACCTGCCGCCGATGGAGACGCTGCTCACAGACCACGAAGCAGGCCGCTGGGGGAGGCACCCTCTGCTTTCCTTTCCCTGTTGCCTGGCTCTGCCCTGGCACATATCTCCATCGCTGCCCCCGCTGGTTTCTCTGCAGCACTAGAGTCCTCTCCATCACTGAGCTAGGGCCCAGGCCTCCTGCCCCATGTGGGGGTGGAGGAATGTTATTGCTAAAGCCAGCAACTCACCTAAAGTGAGGATCCTGCTCGGGGAGGGAGCTTCCCTCCCACCCATACATTGCAGGGCTGGTGCATCACCTTGGCCTATGGCCAACTGGGCAGGATCATGTTATGTTCCTTCTCCACTGGCTGCTTTGCATTCTTGCTGTCTGCTCCCCGTAGCAACGCAACTGGGGAATGGGCTTGGGGGCGGGGTGTCACCTTGCTTTGTCTCTCCCTTGGAGCTAGCCTGAGAGCTGGGCACTATGGAACTGCGGAACTGGGCCCAGCCTGGGTGAGGACTTCTTAACCTGGAGCAGAGACCCTGGGGGAACTCTAGGCAGCGCCCACCTGGAACCACAGACAGCTCTGTGCCTGTGGAGATACTGAGCTTTTCCAGGGCCCAAGCCTTCAGCCCTGGCCCCCGACTTCCTGAGCAGGAACTGCGGGAGGCTCATTTCAGAGACTCTGGAGGATGGGACCTCCGGTCCTATGGAATCAGCGTGCCCTTGTAGCCAAGAAGGCTAATGGCATATTAGGGTGAATTAGTAGTAGTATTGCCAGCAGATCTAGTGAAGTGATTATGCCCCTTTATTCAGCACTGGTGAGGCCACATCTGGAGCATTGTGTCCAAAGCTGAGTCCCCCATATTTGAAAGGATGTGGACGCATTGGAGAAAGTCCAGCGGAGGGCAACAAAAATGATTAGGGGGCTGGAGCACATGACTTATGAGAAGAGGCTGAGGGATTTGGGCTTGTTTAATCTACGGAAGAGTGAGGGGTGGATTTGATAGCAGTCTTCAACTACCTGAAGGGAGGTTCCAAAGAGGATGAAGAGAGGCTGTTCTCAATAGTGACGGATGGCAGAACAGGGAGCAATGGTCTCAAGTTACAGTGGGGGAGGTCTAGGTTGGATATTAGGAAAAACTATTTCACTAGGAGGGTAGGGAAGAACTGGAAGCCCTGGCTGGGATGATTTAGTTGGGGTTGGTCCTGCTCTGAACAGGGGGTTGGACTTGATGACCCCTGAGTCTTTTCCAACCCTAGGATTCTATGATCAGGTTCCCCTTGCAGCAGTGTGAAGCTGTGCTGGGCTCAGTTTCATGCATCAGCACCTGCAATCCTTGCTTGCAGCCATATGGCAGGGTCCAGCTGCCATGTTTATACAGGATTCAGACTTTGTCTACCCTACACAGCTCTTAGGGTATGTCTACATTTGCACCCTCTTTCGATAGAGGGGCAGGGTCCAGCTGCTTGGAACTTAGCACCATTTTTGTTGCTGATGCTCAGCAGCAGGGAACTCATGAGTTAGGAAGGCTCCATGAGTGGTTCCCATTGCTACGGCAGTAGCTGGGCTGAGTGTGGGCCTGTCAGGGCCTGGAATGTCCCTGTCTCCCTTCAGCCCCTGCAAGGAGGGGTCTTGCCCAGTCTCCTGCAGGGAAATGGCTGCTCCCAGGTTCTGTTTGTGGCCAGGCAATGGTCCCAGCCTTCTTCCCCTTGGTGCAGCAGGCATGTTCCCCCTGTCCTCATTTCCCAACTGCCTGCCCTCCAACCTGTCCTGTGCCCCCAGGGCTTTGTCTCTGCTCCCTTCAGGGCCACCCCTACTATTGCTGCCAGCCACTCACATTCAGGTCCTCACCACCAGCCCCCGCCATCTGGGAATCCAGTGTTGTACGAGGCCCCAAGCCTCCTCTTTTTTCAAGTGTGAGCTCCACAACTCCAAGACGTCAGGCTTCAGTGCCCCTGTTTCTCCCTAGAGCTCCCCAGTGAGTCCAGTGGAGGGTAGACCCCTGTGAGTGACTTTACCTCCTTAGATCGACAATGACACAACACAGCCTGTTCAGACTGCACCCTCTCCATTAGTCACCTGAGCTCCAGGACTGAGGGAGTCAGGATGGTCTGAGCTCAGAGCCTGTGTTAATAGCAGCTTCTGCTCCACACCCCTCCATTCCCAGTCATCTGGCTGGGCAGCAGCTCTCTTAGCACCATTCGCATACCTAGACCTACTCCCTTGGTCTCACCTGCTGTCCTGCTGTGCCCCCCTCAGCTCCCAGTCTGTAACAGTCGTGGTCTGCCATTGTGTCTCTGAGGCAACTTTATCCAAGAGGGGATGGTTTGTTCAAACCACCCCAGGCTTGCCTAACACCCACACCTCCTCTCTTAGCTCCCTGTTTGCCCCTTCACACACTTTCCAAAAAATATTACAAAAACTCCCAGGGAAGCCTTCAGCCCATGCAGTGCAGCTACTGGTCAGCCTTGGGCGAATGCTTCTGGTTCCAGTTACCTTGCCACTTCCATGGAGCCTGACAGCACGGTGCGTGGGACACCATTGGCAGTCACAGCTTTGGGTAAGGCCTCTGACAGACAGCTGTGAACACTGCTCCAGAAGCTGTGCTCTGTCTCTTGAGCTGCACGGAGCCCTCCCCAGCGCTGCCATGAGCTGTCCCTGCCAAAGCTAGGAGGCCAGAGCTCAGCAGGGGGTAATCTTGCTGCAGCCTGTCTGGCCAGGGATCCTTGCATGGGATGAGTTGCTGAATGTGCCATGGTGGGGAGCTCCCAGGTGAGGCCGAGCCAGCAAGGGGAGGTTGGATGAGCTGGACCAGCATTTCACACTATCAGAAGGGGGATGAGAAAGATTTGACCATGATGGACTGCGCGCTGGGAAGCTACCCACCTGGCAAGCTGGGCAGTATTAGTGGGAAGGTGCCCCTGGTGCTGCAGAGCCACCCCCATTTGTCCCGCCCACTCTCATCCTGTGCACGCCTCGCGTGCAATTGGGAATGAGGGCAGAAAACCTGTTGCTGCAAACCTAGCTTTGCTCCCCACCTCCTGCTTGTGACAGGTTTTGCCCTGCTTCCCTGCTGCCCGCAGCCTTGGGACTGCCCTAATGGCAACAGGCAATGCCACTGTCTGCATGGGCTGCCGGGCTGCCACCCCTGACACATGCTCTCTGACACCAGCGGATATTGCCCGGAACATGGGTGCCAAGACCGTGGTCGCCATTGATGTGGGCAGCCAAGACGAGACTGACCTCTGCAACTATGGTGACAGCCTTTCTGGCTGGTGGTTACTTTGGAAACGCCTCAATCCTTGGGCCCAGAAGGTCAAGGTGAGCCCCATCCTGGGGGCCTCCCTGCTCGAGAACCCCCTCCAAGGGGGAACCTGCCCCGTGTTTCCTGATGCCTCCAGACACCCCATCCCGGGCACCTGGGCCACCCATCCTGTGTTATAGGCTGAGGGACACATGGAGAGTAGCAAGTTGCCTCCCCCCTAGGGCTGGGACTGTTCACCTCCTCTCCCCCTCCCATGTACAAACCCTTCCCATCTGGGAAGCCAAGGGCAGGGAGAGTGGGAGGCCCCAATCTGGGGGGGTGTCTATGCTCAGCTGGCAATGTGGAGGATGGGAAGCTGCAGTGTGGGCTGGGGGCTGTGCTAGGCCAGGGGTGGAGAGGATGCGAGGCCCTAATCTGGGCCAAGGACTGTGCCCAGTTGGGGGAGGGAGACACTGTGCTTGGGGGGGGTGGGAGCAACAACCGCAGGTGCTGGCAGGATCCCTTTTGTCACAGACCCTGTTGTGCCAGGAGCACAAGCCCCAGGTAAACATGTGGGCCTGCCTTGGCAGCCAGGTGCCTTCCTTCAGGCTGCCAGCTGAGCACAGCCACTTCTGATGCCCCAGTAGCAGCTGCTGGACTCCAGCTTGCCTCAGCTGGTGGGGGGGGGGTGAGGTGAATTCAGACCTGCAGAGAATAGGAGGGACTTACTTCTGCAGCCCCCTGCCCAGGCTGCTATGTCCCCCTTCCATTCTTTCCCTATAGGTGCCCGACATGGCAGAGATCCAGTCGCGCTTGGCCTATGTGTCGTGTGTGCGCCAGCTGGAGGTGGTAAAGTCGAGCTCCTACTGTGAGTACATTCGCCCGCCCATTGACCGCTTCAAAACCATGGACTTCGGCAAGTTTGATGAGATCTATGTGAGTCTAGACAGCCTGGGCTGTGGGGTAGGGTGGGGAAGGGTACAGGACCCCATCTGGGTGGAGCTGGTGCATAGCCGAGGGCAGGAAAGGTGGGAGGCCCCAATCTGGGGGGGTGTCTGTGCTCAGCTGGCAACATGGAGGATGGGAAGCTGCAGTGTGGGCTGGGAGCTGTGCTAGGCAAGGGGTGGAGAGGATGCGAGGCTCTAATCTGGGCCAAGGGCTCTGCCTGGGTGGGGGAGGGAGACGCTGTGCTTGGGGGGATGGATTGGAAATCTGATGGCCACCCTTGTGGGGCAGCAGCCCTCCTGCTGCATTGGAGTGTCTAGGACAAATGACTGTCTCACGTTGCTCTGCAGCGGGCACAGTCTAGCCTGGCCAGCCCTCTCCACAGCTGGCTGGGTCCCCCGAGTGGCCCTTCATCCTGCCCATCCTCTCCTGCAGGATGTGGGCTACCAGCACGGCAAAGTGGTGTTCAGTGGCTGGAGCCGCGGTGACATCATTGAGAAGATGGTGAAGGACCGGCGCTCAGCTGACTTCTACGAGAGCAAGCGCATGGATGTGAGCTACGGGCACGGGTTGGGCAGTTGCAGTGTGTAGCTTTGTCACACTCCAGCCACTTTTGTGCCAGGCTGATGTTTGTACAGTGCCTGGCACAGCAACCATCTCAGCCCTGGGGCCCCAAGAGGTAGGGCTGGGGACTCCAAGGGGGCAATGGGGGCTTGGCAGGGAAGTGCCCTCCCTTGTCACTGCAGACCCCAGTTCCAGCAGGGCTCTGCTCCCTTTGACCCTGGGCTAAGTGGGGATCCTCTTGGGACTGGACTCAGAGCCACCTCCATGGGGTGAGAGCCTGACCCAGGAATTGACTTGCTCCTGCCCCCCACTCCGTGTGCTCACCTCCCGGAGGCATCCCAGCCACCCACTCTCCAGCTCAGCACACACAGCACTTCCTCCTTGTGTCCCAGACCCCAGGGCTGCCTGGCCAGGGAATCGCAAGCCTGGGTCTTTTCCCCAGGTACTGACTTGCCCCAGTGCGGGGTTCACTGATCTGGCTGAGATCGTGTCTCGCATCGAGCCAACCAAGAACTACCTGTCTGACAGCTACGCTGACGGTGAGTGGGAGCAAGGGGGAGAGGTGTGCAAGGCTGGGGGTGGGAGGACTAGGGCTTGGATATAGAGTGGGGGCTGTGGGTTGGGCTTAAGAGGGGCCAGGCCAGAAGCAGCTGCCAGCCCCATGTTTGCTCCCATCCCAGGTGAGGAGTCTGACTACCTGACGGAGTATGAGGAGGAAGGGCTGGATCCCGTGCGGGGAGAGGAGGAGCTGCTAGTGCCAGCTGAGTGGACCCACACTGAGGTATTGAGACTCTAAGCTCTGGCTCCTGAGCCTGGGGGGTGCTGGGTCCAGCTGCCTCTCCTGAGGCCCTCACTGCCCCTTGCCTTCTCCAGATGGGGGGACTGGCCCAGGTGGGGCTCCATCTGTGCCACTGATCTAGCAGCTATGGGGGGCACTCGTCTCATGCTTGTGCCCTAGAGAGTAAGGGTGGGTCTGGATTCCCCTGCCGGCACCATGCTCCCCTACTCTGCGCAGGCATGGGACCTCCCAGGGATGCTCTCCACACTGGGGGAGGGGTTTCAGTTCTTACTCTCTATGCCAGTTCCTGGGCTTCTCACACTCAGGCTGACATTGCCCAGATCTGTGGGGCGGGGCTAGAAATCCTAGGAGAGGGAAATGAGCCTTCTCCTCTTGAGTAGGGGGATCAGCCCCACTCACCGCTTGTCTGGACCCAGATGTTGCCTTAGGAGATGTTGCTGTGCTTGAGAGCAGGTGGGTTCCCCTGGGCATGTGTATTGTCCTTACCCAGCTCTCTCTAAACAAGCTGACGTCCTGCCTGCCTGTCAGGGCCGGTCTCCTGGACCCCAGCGAGGTTTCACTCTGGGGCTGAGGGGTTGTGTGTGCTCTAGCCTGCGCTCACACTCACCCCGGAGCCTACGGGTCCTTCCTGGCCTTGAGGGCACTGGCCTAGGAGTGAGGGGCCCCCTTGGCTGGCCCTCTGCCTCCCTCAAGGCTGGGTCTGGGACCTCACACGGTGTCTTCTCCCTCCAGGATGAGGAGAAGAGTCTGCGGCATCGCAACTGCCTGTCCCAGGAGCCCTCCCCACCTCAGGAGTGAGCCCAGCCACCTTCTCCTGGCCTGGAAGAGAATGATCCTGCAGGCTCAGGGCTCGCTGGAGCACCAGAGCCCATCCTGCGCTACTCAGTTAATGGCTCTGCTGGGACCATATCTTCCAGTATGCAATGGGACCCGGCTCAGGCTCGCCTCAGCGTGGAGTGGGGGCCATTGGGCACAGCCCCTTCACCAGCCAGTACTGGAGCCAAGCCAACCCTGCTTCAGTTCTGGGGGCCACAGTTACTTGCAACAGGCTGTGCTGCTCACCCCAGGGCTCTGTGTTACCTCATTGATGGCAGGGCCCAGTGCAGCAGCCTCTGCTGGTAGGAGGTGGGGGGGTCCCCCCACACACCCACATTTGCTGCTCCCTGGAGTCCTATGCTCCCTTCACCTGCCTGCTGGCAGCCAGGGCCCTGCAGCTCTGTGCCCCCTGCAGGCTGCCTTGGCTCAGCTCCCCAAGAGGAGGTGCCTGAGGGGGAGGTAGATGCCGCCAAGCCCTTCTATGGCTACGTCTACACTGGCATGATCTTGCACAAGAACTCTTTTGCGGAAGAGTTCTTGTGCAAAAACTCTTTCAGAAGAGAGCGTCTACACTGGCATGTGCTTTTGCACAAGAGCATCCATGCCAGTGTAGACACTCTCTTGTGCAAGAAAGCTCTGATGGCCATTTTAACCATAGGGCTTTCTTGCGCAAGAAATTCATGTTGCCTGTCTACACTGGCCTCTTGTGCAAGAACAGGTGCACAAGAGGGCTTATTCCTGAGCGGGAGCGTCAGAGTTCTTGCACAAGAAGCACTGATTTCATACATTAGAACGTCAGTGTACTTGCGCAAGAACTCCCCGCCAGTGTAGACAGGCAGCAAGTTTTTGCGCAAAAGCAGCCACTTTTGCGCAAGATCGCGCCAATGTAGACACAGCCTACCTGTTTCTCTTCCCCTAGATTGTTATCTGGCAGCCTGAACACTGCACTGAGCCCCGCACCCTGCCTCTTTCCCCCCCCACCCTGTGCACTGTGAAGCAGCGATGTCATTTCCCTCCTCCCTGTGCCTATGTCCCTCACCCTCTCTCCTGCAGCTGCTTCCTCGTCCCACACCCACCCTGCCCCCGCAATAGAGGCTATGGGGGGCAGGGATGGCACCCTGTACTCAGGGTCACGGGGTAGTAGCCCCAGCCCTCCTCCCTTGCCTGGTCTCTACTGAGAGCCAGGGGATCCATGGCCAAGGCTGGGCCGATCAGGGAGTGGTGAGTGTTCTAGGCCACAGCCTTGTTCCCTTGATGTGTAAACCAGACTGCTATTCCCAGGCAGCAAAGCCTGAGTTCACCAGGCAGGGACTCCCCCAGATCCTGCACTATCCCCCCCCCCCCCAACCTGAACTGCTGCACCTCCCTCCAGGCACCCTCTCTGTCATGGAGCACCATCCCCCTGCTCGTCCCAGCTGCAGCCAGGCTGGGGGCAAATTAATGCAAGATGCTACTTACGTTTATTAAATTATTGCTGTTGGGTAGGAGCTGGCCTAGCAAGGGCTAGACACTGGGATTTTGTTTTATTTTTCATTTAAAAGAAACCTGCTTGTGGCTGCCCAGCACCTGCCAGAATAAAACTTCCCCTGGCTGGGGCTGACTGTCACTCAGCCAGCTCTTTCACCAGCCCCTGTTGGCCCCAAGCACAGCCCCCTCCGAGGGAGGTGTGGGAGTGGGGGGACTGCCCCCCAGCCAGGCCGACTGAGAAGCGCCGCTGCCCTGCTCTGGGTAGCTTGTGGGATTGGCTTGTGTTTCCTCAGTGCCACGAGTCCTGGGCGCTGTTCCTTTCCCCAGCTGGGCTCCAGAGGGGAGGAAGCTGGGGCTGGCCCTGCAATTCAGTGCAGGGGAGGTCAAAGGTATTCCCAGCTCCACCCGCTGGTGCGCTGAGGCCTAGCTCCTGTGCTCGCTAGGCCACGTTCACGGCCTCCTGCCCTGTGCAGGGTCAGCTCCTCAGAGAGCCATGGTGTGCAGGACATCCCTTTCCTTCTGCCCACCTGGCTACAGTGCCAATGGGCCCTGAAGCCTGGGTCCAGCAGCTGGGCAAGTGTCTCTGCTTCCCCCAGCCAGGGGGAGCCCCATGGCTGACTGCCCAGCAAAGCCCTGGGAGCTGCTCCTGGGGTGGCTCTAATCGCAGGACGTCCTGGCCTGGGACCAGCTGCAGCTCATGGGGTGTGTCAGCACAAGCGCTTCCCGGGGAGCCACAGGCCAAAGTGTTGCTGGCATGTAGCCTCCAGTTTCTGCAATTACTCTTGGCTCTTGGCCTAGTAGCAGCAAGGAGAAGTGGCAGGGTCCTGGTGGGCAGCTGACCATGGCTAACTCACAGGCCCCACCCCTCCATCTGCTGGAGCCTGTCAGCTGCTTCCCAGTTCCTGCCTCTGGCTCACCTGGCTGCTCCAAGTGATGCAGCCCAGTCTCACTTCCTGCAGGAGGCCATGAGCTGCCCACAGATTGCCCTCCATGGCAAAGCTCAGCCCTGCCCGGAAGCCCAGCCCTGTTTCTGCACCCCAAGAGCCACATTACCCAGACACCAGCCTGCCCCCGCCCCCAGCAGCAGGAACCCCGCAGAGGGGCAGCTGAGCTGCTTACACTAAATCTAGGCCTGTCATGGTTCAAGGGGTCACAGCTGCTCTGTGACTGCTGCCAGTGACCGGGCATGTGGCCTTCCACCTGCTGCCGAGTAGGGACTGTTCAGGTCTAGGGAGCAGGAGCTGGGGCTCCTAGCAAAGCCAAGACTGTCACTAGCCCTCTCCACCCACTCCAGGCACAGACCCTGGCCTGGAGCCATCTTCCCCTCTGCTAGTTGCTGGCCCACGTTGCTGACACCTGGCAGTATCTGCCCCTTAGTGATGGCTGCCTGGCCATGCTGCTGCAGCCATGGACCTCCCCACAGGTGGCAGAGGCAGACAAGGCTTAAAGCTGATCTGGGGCTATGGACCCATAGGCACCAAGTACCCAGGCCTGCTGGAGGCTGTTTGGAGCAGCTTTACATTTCCAGGCAGAGGGACTACAGAGCCTGCTAGCAATTTCCATCGCACTGGCTGGTGTCTCAGCACAGCGGGACTGAGAATGGGACCAGAGCTGGGATAGAAGGGGTGACGCTTTGGGACAGCAAGCTGAGCAGAAACTGCCCTCTGGGGAAGTACACAGCAAGCAATTGCACCCTGCTGAGATGAGGGGACAGCTGGCTCTTCTCATATCAACTGGCGCAGACCAGGGCGGTGACACTGCGCACGTTCGCGTACACGGTAGTGGCAACGAAAGCTCCCACATTGATAGTCTGGGTACCATGGCCCAGGTGAAGCCATAGCAACACCAGGTGCTTGTGCCCAGCAGGCATTCCCCACTTGATGCAGCTCATGCAGCTCATGCCACCCACTGCAGCCACAATGCAGCACACCGGACATTTAATACGTTTATTTTTACTTCATAACAAAACATTTTAGAAAGTTCATTAGACGCTGCCAACCTGCAGCCCACCCCACCTGTGCCTCCACCCAGTCCCTCCCCTGCGCAGCTGTAGGGTGGGGTTTGGCTTGGCTGGAGTAGCAGCCCAGGCAGCACCAGCCAGTAAAAAGGGAGAAACATGGGGCTCAGGCACTGCTTTGATACAGCTCCCATTCCCTAAGCCTCATCCTGCAGGAAGCGCTGCTCCATGTCTGCCACTTGGGCCTGGAGAAGCTATGGCTATTGGCAACAACTTCACCCACACTCAGCACACTGAGTCACCTGGCCCAGCTTCCACGCTCCTGGGCAGTGGCCTCTGGGCAGGACTGGATCAGACCAGCATAGGGGTGTGGGAGTCATCGGATGCCTGTGACTGTCCTCAGGGAGGGAATGTCACTCAGCAGCATGCACCCGCTGATGCAGGAGGAGGTTGGAGCTCCGGGTGTAGCCACGCCCGCACTCCCCACAGCGGAAGGGTTGCTCCCCAGCATGGGAACGCTGGTGGCGGAGCAGGGCCGAGCGGTGTCGGAAGCAGCATCTGCATTGGGGGCACTCATGAGGTTTCTCGCCTGTGTGCCGCCGGCGATGCTCCACCAGGCTGGCCAGCTGGGCAAAGTGGCACCCACACTGGGCACAGGCATAGGGACGCTCCCCACTATGTGTGCGCTGGTGCACAGCCAGTGCTGAGCGGTGCCCAAAGGCCTGGCCACACTGGCTGCAGCAGAACGGCTGCTCCCTGCTGTGTGTGCGCCCGTGCTCCCGCAGGTGTGCCAGCTGAAAAAAGCGCCGCCCACACTCAGCACAGGCATGCGGTCGGGTGCCTGTGTGGCCCCGCTGGTGCCGCAGTAGGTTGGCACGGTCAGCAAACGTGCGGCCACAGTCGGGGCAGGTGTGGGGGCGCTGGCCAGCGTGCGCACTGCGCTGGTGTTGGCGCAGGTAGGAGCTCTGCGTGTAGCTGCGCCCGCACTCACCACAGCGGTAGGGGCGCTCGCCGGTATGCACTAGCTGGTGCCGCAGCAGCGTGGCACTCAGGGCAAAGGCTTTGCCACACACCGGGCAGGGGAAGGGACGCTCACCTGTGTGCACTAGCTGGTGCCGGAGCAGGTGTGCTCGCTGGCGGAAGCGACAGGGGCAGTCAGGGCAGGCGTGGGGGCGTTCAGCACTGTGGGTCTGCAGGTGCCGTGCCAGAGTGGAGCGCAGCCCAAAACTCTTGCCACAATGAGCACAGGCATGGGGGCGCCGATTGGCATGAGCCCCCTGCTGGTGCTGCGCTAGGTGGGCGCTCTGCCGGAAGCTCTGCCCGCACTCCCCGCAGCGGTAGGGACGCTCCCCACTGTGAACTCGCTGATGCACCAGCAGTGCTGAGCTGCCAGCAAAGGCTTTGCCACATGCCAGGCAGGGGAAGGGGCGCTCACCCGTGTGTGCCCGCTGATGCGTGACCAGCGCCGCACGGTCACAAAAGCCTTTGCTGCAAGTGGTGCAGACGTAGGGCCGCTCACCCGCGTGCAGGAGCTGGTGCCTTGTCAGCGTGGCGCTCTGCCGGAAGCTCTTTCCACACTCACTGCATTTAAAGGGCCACCTGACTGTGGGGTCTGTGCACTGTGCCAGCTCTGCATCAGTGCTACACCCTGGCACAGCCTCCTCCTCTCTGTCACTGCCTCCTGGTGCAGCCTCCTCTGCGCCCGTGGTAGGGTCTTTGTGCCACGCTCCCCTGGCCAGCTCTACACCAGTTTTGGTGCCACCTCTTATTGGTGCAGCATCCTCTGGCCCAGCCATGCTTGCCAGCCTCTCACCTGCAGGAACAAATGGGCAATGAGGGATGCGCTGTTCCACATTGTCTAAGACTAGTGCCCCCCCTAGAGCAGACAGAGCCTGAAGTGCCACCCATGTGGCCCCACCCCTTCCTGGAGCTGGGATTGTAGAGGCGGTCACATCTCTTGCAGCTTTTTCAGGCTGCTGCAGACTCAGGAAGGTGTCAGCACCACCCCGCTCACATTCATGAGCTTTCTTTGCCTCTGTGTGGGCTAGAAAATATTTGCTTTCTCAGTGAGAGCCAAGATCTGGGTCTCGGTATCCTAGCACAGGGCTGAACAGCTGCTGCCTTCTCCCAGCCCTGCGTAAGTGCTAAAGCAAAGGGAACCGGTGGTGCGATAGATACAGTGGTGTACACACACCAGGGAAAAGGTGCTGACAATCCCTGAGAAGCGCAAGGCCAGGAGGGCTCACAGGTGGCTTTAGACGGTTTCAGCAGTGCCAAGCCCTCTCAGCTGGACTTATTTATCCCTCACCTATTTGGAAGCCTGTCTGGCTTTCATCATCCTCACCTTTGTTGAGACCTGGGACTTGCAGCTCTTCCCCTTGCTCCATCTGCTGTTGGGATTGAGAATGGAGTGGACAGGATCCAGGTACATACCTGCCCAGCATAGCATTCATCTACCACTCTTGGCTGGTCTGGACAGGACAGCCAGGACACACCCCTGGAAACACAGGAGGATCAATTCAGACACAAATGATCAGCCCACTAACATAGGTAGAAAAATTCCCTGCCAGTTCCAGAGATGAACCAAACCGGCTCCGTGCAACATCAGGACTAGTGGGAAACAGCTCATCTTGTGCAGTGAGAACCAGCTTTGTGCAACAGTGCAAGCCAGGGAAGTGCCGATTACCCTAGCCCAATCCTACCAGAGAGTAAGACTCACCCATGGGGCAGAGAGCCAGTGCTTCCCTCAGTCACAAGGGGTTGGCAGAGACTCCTGCACTTTCCTGTGTGCCCAGGCTCTGCAGGGGAAATAGACCACAACCTTCCCAAAAAGTCCCAAACCAGCTACACAGGGCTGTGCCTCAGAGCTCTACAGGGAAAAGCTCTGTGGTCCTTCAGAGCCACAAAGCTCTGAGTAGGCACCTGCTGGAAACATTGGGCAGCATCAGCCCATTCAACTCAAGCTAGGGAGGAAGTGCCTCAAACTGACAAGGAAACCCCTCTCACAGCAAACCCAGAGACACCTGGACTGACGCCCCTGCTGCTGGGACAGCACCCCAACTCCTTGGAATAAGGAAAGTCTCTGTTCTGTGCTTGTGCAGGGCCCAGCACCTTAAGGCCTGGTCTCCAACAGACTCTTGAGTGCTACTGCTGGCCAAAGAGCAATTGCCAGTGTGATGGATTGAATCACAGAAGTCCTCTTAAGGTTGTTTCCTGGTGTACTGCTCATGCCACTGATGCCTGCCTTCCCGCTCTCTGGGGTTCCCCACCACCCTGTCCTGCTAGGCCAGATCCTCTGGTCTCCCCCACCCAAACCACCGAGTTGGGGTTACCACCCACCTTGCAGACCAACACAGACACTAAACAAGTTCAGCTCTGAGAGGGCTCAGCTATAAGGGCTCAGCACTGAGGAAACCAAACCCCAAATGGGTCCAAATCCAAAATAAATCCAGCTTAACCTGGGTTAAAAGGTTTGCACAGAGAAAATTCATAAGGCTCGCTTCCTTTATCAATGAAAGAGAGATATGCACAGTGTTGTGCCCCCCCCCCCCCGGTGACAATTATTTACACAGGGCTTGTTAATAAACAAAAGTGGTTTTATTAAGCACAAAAAGTAGGATTTAAGTGGATGCAAGTGAAACCAGTCAGATCAAAGTAAGTTACTAAACAAAAAAAAATGTTCAATTACTTTTAAATCCATTAAGAAACTTATTATACGCAAATTCTTATCCTAAACAGCTCTGGTAAAAAGTTTCAAATCAGAGTTGATCTTTACTCTGGCCGGAGTCTACAGTTTTGAGTCCTTTGTTGTGAAGTATCCTCTTAGGGTGAGCCAAAGAGTTTTAAAGGCCAGCTGAAGACAAAGGACTGATGGTTTCCCATTGCTTAAACCAGGGGTGGGCAAAAGGGTTGATCCAGCCCGCAGAGGCTCTGCTGCTTTGAAGCGCTATGTGCTGCTCGCGGGGCGGCAGGAGACGTCACATGCTCCCCCACCCCCAAGCCCTGATTGGCCTGGGAGCGGGGGAGCTGCGTGATGTTTCCTCTGCCTTGCGCCCCCCCCCCCCATGAGGAATGTGCAGCACTTCAAAGTGCAATACGCTCGCGCATGGTAGGGGCAGGGAGGTCGCTTTGCACAGCTCCCCTGCCCCCAGACCCTGACTGGGCTGCATGCTCCTGGCGGGAGGGGGAGGAAAGAGGGCAGGAGGAGGCTTTGCGTGCTCCCCCGCCCCCAAGCCCTGATTGGCCTGGGGGTGGGGAAGCATGTGAAGCCTCTTCACGCCCTGCCAGAGCCATGGGTGGGAAGGTGTGGGGAAGGGGGGGGGCAAAGGGGCTCCTCCAATCATGGTCTGGGGAAGCCCAGAAGATCCCAAAAATTATTGCCCACCCCTGGCTTAAACAGACTTTCCCGCAGGGCGCGAACCTTTTCGTTCGGTACCCTCATCCCCATGGAGAAATACCAGGTTTAAGTTGGTGTGGAAGCCTCTCCGTTCTGTGTGTGTGCAGGGCCCAACGCCTTAAGGCCCGATCTCCAACAGATTCTGACAGCTGAAGACAAAGAACTGTACCTGGTGGCATGGTTATATGTCTTTCTATGACCAACCACAGGTTGTTGGTTTGAGTACCGAGTCATTAAGATCCGGAGCATCAGTGCTCTGCAGCACATTGGAACTATAAACAGATCCACACTTCGTAATTCATCATTCTAATTTCACAAACAAGAATGATACATGCACAAAAATAGGATTTGCAGATTGTAACATGAAAATTGATGTTACATTGAGGTATTTTGTCTAAAGTATCTTCAAGTTATGCATATTTATAAGCCAATTTACATAAAGCATGGGGGGGAGGGGCTGAGTGCTGCTACTGCAAACAGCACTCTCTCCCTGTCATAGACTCCTAGTATCTCAAGAGGTCATCTAGTCCAATCCCCTGCACTTCTGACAGCACTAGGTATTATCCTTGACAGGTGATCAGCAGCTGGCAGTTGACTCTAAGTGCCAAGCCCCTTGCAGGGTGGGAGGAGACTTTGTGTGTGCCCCAGGCCAATCAGGGCTTGGGGGTAAGGGGAGCATGCAAAGTCTCCTCCCACCCTGCCCCCATCCTGCAAGGAGCGCTTCTAAGTGCCATGCACTCCTTGCAGGACAGGGCAGGAGGAGACTTCGCGCACTTCCCCCCCGGCCCCAGGCCCTGATTGGCCAAGACCGGGTGGTAGAGTGTGAAATCTCTCACTCCCCGCCCTCCAGCATGTGGCTGACTCTAAAGCAGGGGTGGGCAAAAGGGCCTCTGCAGGCCAGATGTGGCCCACCAAGTGGGTTGATCTGGCCCGCGGAGGCCCTGCCGCTCCCCTGCCCCTAGGCCAATAAGGGGGGAAGTGCACAATGTTTCCTCCACCCTGCCAGCACTGCGCACTCCTTGCAGGGCAGGGGTAGGGCGGAGGAAACATCACACGCTTCCCCCCGCCCCCCGCCACTAAACCCTGATTGGCCTGGGGGCAGGGCAGCATGATCCGCTGGGTGGATCATGCCCTTTTGCCCACCTCTGCTGTAGGCAGACACCAGTCACCTCTCACACACACACACAGCCTTGTATGGCCACTGGCCACACCCCGTTCCCTCCCCCACACCTTCCCCTAGGCAGACACCAGTCACCCCCCCCCCCCACACACACACACAGCCTCACACCGGCCACACCCCACTCCCTCCCCCACACCTTCCCCTAGCAGACAACAGCCACCCCCCCACACACACACAAGGCCTCACACTGGCCACCCCTCCCCCCATAGCCTCTTAGGCAGACACCAGTCTCACTCACACACACACACACATCCCCACAGAGCCTCGCATGGGCACTAGCTTCTCCCCCCCACACACACACACTCCGCCCCCTTGGCAGACACAGGTCACCCCACACATGTCACCGCTCCCCCACCAGCGCACCACAGCAGGTGGCTGGGGTCGGAGCAGATGCCTCGCAGCCCCTCCCCTGTGGACTGCTGCTCGCCCCCTGCAGTGACGCTGAGCCAGCTGGCGGGAGGGGGGTGGACCAGGCTGACTGTGGCAGATGGGCTGCGCACTCCCACCCTGCTTCCAGCCCCCATGCTGGCGAATCTCGGCCACTCCCACCTTCGCCGCACCCTTCCCTCCCGAGCACACGTACGCCCCATGCCTGCCTTACTGCCGAAGCACCAGACTTTACCGAGCATCAGCTGCAGCCCGCGCCCTCCACCACGCTCACCTCCAACCTGGCCTCGGCTGTTTACCAGGGGCCTCGCCACCCGGGATTCTGCTGGGAGGGGGACGCCTAGCAGCCGCAATGAAACACTGCAGGTGAAAGGCTCCCTGCCATTAACTGCAGGATGGCTTCGCTCAGGTAGGCCCTGCCTGCCTCACTCCTGACCTCCCCTATCCCTCCTTCTTCCCCCCCACCCCAGTGTCCAGTCTAGCATCAGCAAGTTCCCATTCTAGCTCCTTATAAAGCCACTCTCAGGGCAAGAGCCCCTGTTCAGCAAGGTCCCCAGCCTGCAAGCTGGTCTGTGCTGCAAAGCCAAGGGACTCATCAGCTTTGTAAAAGCTTCAGAGGGGGAGCCAAGTTAGTCTGTAACTGGAGAAACTTAAGAAACAACAAATAGTCTTGGAGCACATGTTTTGTTAGTCTTTAAGGTGCTGCAAGACTATTTGCTGTTTTTTCATTAGCTGTGTGGGAAAGTGCCACCCAAGATGACCGATTGTGTTCTGGAGAGAAGAGGCTATGCCAATCTGAGAGCCAAACCTGGATTTCTGGCCATTACTGTTGTTGTTCTGTCACACATAGTATGCACAAGCAATAGTCTATCAGTTGGTTGCAAATCCAGCACCCCTCCAGCTTCCTTACACACACACCCCTGCTGAGACCCTACCCCCAGCCCACTCCTGCACCGTCTCCTGGAATAGTCAATAAGAATTCACGAGGTTAATCAATATTTAACATCCCTAGGACAGACACCTACCTCTAGCCTGCTACTGCTACTGCCTCCTCCCTCTGGCTAGGGAAATTTCGTAAACTAAGATGAGGAAAATTAAAGCACTTAATCTGTTTAATAACTTAAATTAACTCCTTTCCTTTCTTACTGGTTAAATTAAACCATTCTCCCTACCTGCAGCACTAGCAAAATGGGTCGGGCATAATTACATAACTAACGGCCAGTAGCATTGAGCCAGGTGGGCTATGGGCCAGAAAGTTTGAGAACCACTGACTTAGTACATGATCATAGAATTTGGTAACCTCTACCTTATAGCTAGAATAATTCTACCCTCCTTCCTTTTAAATTCCCCAAACACCATCAGAGACATTGGCAGCTTTCAGTGTGATTATGTTTGTGGAAATGCACAAAATTGTTCCAGCTGTTGTATGGTACGCTAATAGCTTTGAAGCTATCACGATGCCTTTTGCTAGTGTTAACGCAAATAACGTTGATGATTTCTAGTGCACTAATCAATAATGGAAACATTTTAAATCTGAATGTTACATTCAAGTTGCAGATGGCAGAACGAGGCGCAATGGTCTCAAGTTGCAGTGGGGGAGGTCTAGATTGGATACTAGGAAAAACTGTTTCACTAGGAGCATGGTAAAGCTCTGAAATAGTTTACCTAGTGGTGGAATCTCCATCCCTGGAGGTTTTAAGGCCCATCTTGACAAAGCCCTGCCTGGGATTAGTTATTTGGAGTTGGTCCTGCTTCCAATCCTCATCTTCTATGAGGCCACATGGAAAACAGAGCAGAAGGATTTCTGTGGTGGAGTCGTGCAAGATTTACACACTGCTTGCTATTTTAACAGAGATTCATACCTCAAGCTCTGGTGTAATAGTAGCATCACCCCTGAGTTAATAACTCTCAACCCTCAGCACGCTGATTTTACTTGCATACACCTAAGCTTCACCTCACTTAAAAACTACTTGCTAACACAATCAGCCATAAAAACGCAGCAGTGTCACAGCCATACTATAATATTACTTTTATCTACTATATATTTGAGAGAGTTTGCGTGTCTGTCTTTCTGTCCATTCATCTGTGTCTGTTTGTTCAAGAACTCCTCCTAAACTATAAGAGAAACACCAAATTTGGTATGCAGCTTCCTCTTATGATAAATTAAAGCCAGGGCTTGGTTGTGCCAAGGCAACAAGAGTTGCCTGGAATAAAGTTGTTTCCCATAAAACACAAAGAATGGGATCTGCTAGTAGGCACTGTTATACTTCAGACTGCCCACAGGAGAACAGGTGCAGTGGTCAGAGAGTGGCTGTCGGGATGTTGCTGGCCTCCGTACATGGGTAAGATTCCTGTGCTGTTGAGCCACCAGCCGGGCAGCACGGCCCACCTTGCCTCTGCCTGCTCCAGAGATCCAGCACCAGGGCACCGCAGCTTCTGCCTCACCAGGAAGCTGCTGGCTGGGCCAGTCTCAGAGAACCACCAACTGGGCAGCACAGCCCTGCTGTCCCCAGCTAGCCCTGGGGAGCCAGTGGCCTGGCAGTGTAGACCCCTGCCACCGTGGCCACCCCTGGAGATCAGCCAACCTCTTGCACCACCACCCCCTCTGTTCTGAGCCTTACACCCTACAGGCCCTGCCCTGAGCTCCTACTCATTCCCAATCCTGAGTCCTGCACCCCTCCCTCTCCCAGTCCCTTACCCTGAGCCCAAGACCCTTACCACATTCCCAAGACCCTGCCCTGACATCACCAGGTCCATGATGCGTTCTTCTCCACTCAGCTCAGCTTGACCATCACTTTGGTTTTTAAAGGAAATCCTGACCAAGGGTGGGAAGGCCATCCATCTTCCTGGTTAATTTAAGTTTTTAGTCACTGTATCTGATTTTAACCACGTCTTATACTGAACTCACAGGAACTCCTGTCTTCGTTTCTTACTAAGCTTTTGTTACATTTGAGCTACTCCAACAAAACTGTGTTTGAGTTATGTGTGCTAACTCCACTGAATGTGGGAAACTGCATTTTATTTCTTTAGCTGAGGAAACAGGCCATTTTAGTCAAGGCACCAACTTCCCTTCTAGCCCAGAGGTTATGCTCAACCTCTCTCGCTGCCCCAGCCTCACCTCCACGCCACTCCTTCCCTCAAAAGCCTGTGCCGCACCTCTTCCTGCCCCGATCCTCTTCCGCCCCACTCCGCCACAAACTCTGTCACCATCTCCCTCCCTGAGCACACCACAGCACCACTCCTTCCCCTCCGTCCTGGAGCCTCCCGAATGCCACAAAACAGCTGGGGTGCTGAGAGCAAGGGGAGACATTGGTCAGCTGGGACTGTGTGACAGGGCATCTGCCCCCCACTGACCCTTTAAGGGTTAAAACCAGCCCTGGGAGACAGCTGGGAGAGTGATGCCTGTAGCTGAGGGCCCAGCTGGGGCTGTATAAATTAGGGTTCCTAGAGGGAAGGAGAACACAGATACACTCTTGCTGTAGCTGAAGGCTTACTGAGACAGAGCCGTGTTGGGAAAAGGCAGGCAAAGTTGGGGAGTTCTTACCTGACCTCACTCCCAAGCTGCAGTGCCTAGGCAAGACCTGAGGCTGCAGGGAAACAGCCAGGGTAGGCAAAGGCAGAAGGTCCACACCACCTTCCAATGTCAGACTGCAGTTTGCCCCTGAGACAGGGGCTAGATGATGACTATCAGTGGGTCAATGAGGCAGGGTGGGCTATGGGGGGGGGTGGGGATTCCAAGTGTGTCTGTGATAAGTCCTGCCAAAGTGAGAGTGGGTCATGATGTACACCTATCCCAGTTGGCTGCAGGCTGAGTCCTTCTCTCCCCGCAGGCAGAGCCCCAGGGGCAGGAGCATTTTTGGGCCCTTAGGGCTGTAATAAGAACAGTGACACAACAGCTCACAGAGCTGAAGAGCACCCCAGTTTGAGAAACGCTGATCTAGCAGGGAGAGGGAGAGCCAATGGCTAGCATTGAAATGAGAGCAGTTCAGACCGGCCACAGGGTGGGGCAGATTATCCATCTCCCGCAGTCTACTGGACCATTAATACATGTATGCTCACGTACAGCCAACTTTCTCTTTCCCCCAGGTCAGGCAAAGACGCTCCCTATCACATCCCTCTTTAAACAAGTTACATGTTGCCTCACTGCTGGGGCAGGTACCACCCTCTAATGGACTATTCACCACCTACCACATGGTGCATGTTGGTTCAGTCAAAACATCTTTATTCTTTTTCTGCCATCCTGACCTTACTTTAAGAGAGGTCAGCGTCTTCCTGATCGCATTGGGGAATGTGTTGGTGCAGAGGTGTTCTGGTACCACCTATCTGCATTGTGTTCGTGTGCATGTCCTGTGCCTAGCACCTCTTAGGAATGTATGTTTCTGCAATATTGGCACATTCTTGGCCAGATTCAGTGGGCAAGTCCTCTTATGCTCAGCCTAGCTTTGCTTTATATTGGCCACTACTTTAGCCCGGGCCTCTCATGCAAGGGCGTAAGTCTCAGGCTCTTTTCCCTCTGCAACAGTGGCATCAGCATGGTTGCTGGGAAAGAGCTGAGTTGTACACTGACCTGGGGAGGTGGTTGGAAGGAGGACTCTATAAAATCTAGTGTCTGGGTGGTGAGTCAATGGCTGGGATGACTGAGGAGACTGCATCTCTGGCTTGGTTAACAGTGTGGTGAGAGAGAAATTCACTTTGGTACTGGCTTGGTGTAACCTAATGATAGAATAACCCTGGTCTGGAGTGAGACTGCCCTGTTTCACAGCCATCTGTCCCGCCTTTGGAATCCTGAGCTGTGGCGAGAGTTGCCAACCCCCCAGAACTGTGTTGCTTGTAATTTGCTCCGATTTCCCAGTGCCTATTGAAAGCATTCAGGGAAATGTTAATAGGCTATTTTAAGAAAATGACATGACATCATGTTGGGAAAAAAGCCCTCCAGAACCGGCTTCAGTCAGAGTTGCAAACACTGGCTGACACTCACTGAGGCATAATGTGACAGGCTGCTCCTTGAATCTCCTCCTTTCTTCATGTCTTAAACGCTCTTTCCTCCGTCCTACCACTAGCTGCTCTTTCCGGCTGGCACCTGGCTCCGCGGCGAGTGTGCCCTGTAGCTTGTAGGCAACATTCCTGTTTCACCCTCTTCCTGCATTCTCTCCGAAATCTCCCACAAGCGAGTTCCAGGAGGACCATGTCCCTATACACATTAATAAGCGGTCGATCACCTTCATAGCCAGAGACATTGCTTCCCTCAGCTGGGGGGGGGGGGGAGGGGGAATGCAGGGCCTGGGACAAATCCCCCCTCCCTTCAAGTGTCCCAGATATGGGGCCTGGGGCAACCCCCACCATCACAGGCCCTGCCCCACCTCTGCTCCAACCCTGCCCCAGCTGCACTCCATTTCCCGAAGCCTTGCTTTTAGTCTGCCACCCCCCACTGTATACCCTCCCCCAAGCCCTGCCCTTGCTCTACCTCCTCCCACTCCAACTGAACCCCTTGGTGGAAGCCTCCTGGCCTGGGGGGCGGAGGGGGGCTAGGGCAGTGTTCCCCACCCCACCCCACCCCACCCCCTGCACACTCACCACCATGGTGGAAATCAGAGTGACAAAGCAGCCTGTTCTGCTCTGCTCCACCCTGCCCACTCCACTCTCCTTTACTGTGCGGTGGAAAGCTGAGTGCCTTTGGGCCAGAGAATATATATAATAAAAATAATAGTATTTCACATACCCACACATCTACTATAACATACTATTAAGTGTGCTTAGCCACTGTATAAAAAACCTGTGTCAGTCTGTACATACTTTTTAACCTTACTAGGGGGCTGTGCCCCCCCCCCCACCAGGGCGGCCCTAGCCCATTGATCACCAAACAGTAGATCAGGATCTACCGGTAGATCCTAGAGCCTCTGACAGGGAATCCTGACTGGTCTGGCCACCTCGCTGTATGGTGTCCCACACCCAAAATGTTCCTCTCTTAAGCATCTCTCATGACTTCCTGAAGAGAAGGGACTTGACTCCAGTGGGGATCTGAAGGACCTTTGGTTCTCCTGTTCTCTGGGATCACATGACAGGAGACACTTGGATCCAGTGCTCAGACAGCTACAAGAACGTATCAGGAATGTGCCATCCAACATGCACTGACTTGACCATCCAGCTTTAAATTGAAGGGACTCTCTCTTTCATGTCCACCTGTCTTCTTCATTCTCAGCATTTCCATTCACTTCCAGTTGCTTTCAGTCTTCATTTCTGTCCATTCCTCTTCCCATCTCCATTACTGTTTCTCTCCATTTACCCCCAGACTTTCTTTTTCTCTCCACCTCGTTCTCAGGCTGCCTGTCTCTCTCTCTCAGCTGCTCCTACTCTTGAGGAGAGGGACTACCCTCTCTCCATAAGACAATGACTGCCAGGGCCATCCCAGGCACTGCAGGGCCTGGAACAACATCTCCCAGCACCCCAGGTGTGCCACAGACTGCCATCCCCACCCTGCCCTGCCCTCCCACTCCACCCTGTCCCCGAAGTCCTGCCTCTTCTCTGCCCCGCCCCATCTCTTTCCCCCCCAGATCCACGCCCAGACCTGAAGCCCAAGCAGCATGAGCTAGATTACCAGGGGCTCTGGAATGGACTGGATGCAGCAGTCAACACCTCCTCCCTGCCCCCCCACTTCAGTGGTGGGAGCTGGAGCATCCTGGCAGACTGCTCTGCCCCGTCTTAGCCTGCTGTACTCCGCTTCTATGCAATGGCGAGAAGTAGAGCATGTGGGGGGGAGGGGCAACTTTTGCTGCTACCCTGCCACCACACCCCTCCAGTAATTCTCCTAGGCTGCCCTGTGCCCTGTCCTTAGGATGGCTGAGGTGGCTGCTGGAGGGCCTCCCCCCCCCCCCAAGTGTGGGGCCCTCAAATTGTCCTATGGATGGGCTGGCTCTGATTGACAGCACCCTCACCTTGGAACTATGGGGGCTACAGGGTCTGCCGCACCCCTTGGCTTGAAGAGGTTTCCATTATATACCCTGTTTACATATAGCTGAAATGGGTCTCAGCACACACACACACCCCAAACAAATTGTTCCATGCCCTCCGCCATGGTCATACATTAAATCAGATCCTCGTACAGGGTCGAGTTCATCCAGCATATTTACGTTAGCATTCTCATTTCAACAGTGGTGTAGTTCCTCTCTTTCTGCTTGGCCAGAATTCCAGCCCATATGTCAGGGTTGAATACGTTACGTTCAATGAACTGAATAGGAAAGTGCGTATCTCATCGCAAGGAAGGGCTGAATGAGTGCTCCCCTGACATCTAGCTATGAGCTGTGGAAAAGCAAGCTACACACAGACATGCACACACGCACACGCACACACACACCCCCACCCATGGGGAGATTGCTGATGATCTTTTTTCTGGTTGTTGGATCCCTAGTTTCCTTCCTATTGGGGCAAAAATAAAAATGTGTTGTTATCCTTGTGTGAATAATGCAGGGCAGGAGAACTATAGTATACTTGGCATAGCCCAATTGAGGGACTCGTCCTCAACTTGCTAGCTAGGACACATGGATTCCAGAACTCAGTAGGAAAAGAGGTAGGTGGGATAAGTAGGTGTATCTGGTTGTGCGGGTCTAGACAATCCTTAGACCTTTTTCCTCTCCCTTATGATTAATTTAGTTAATTTAAACCCCCCTCCGTTGGAAGTCTTGTTATGCACCATGGAGCTGAATTCACTGATACCTAGGCCCCAGCGTTAGCTCTGTTTTGGAACATTTAGGACACAAGCCTTCCCAGTATGTACCATCAGTAAGGCTAACACTGGAATCACTGAGAGCTGCATGGCTGTAGAGCGGTGATTAGCTGGCAGGGTAGCTGAAGAGCAGTCAGTGACGAGAAGCGAGCAGCAAAACAAGTAAAGAACCTTCTTGCATGCTAAAAAGCACCCAGCGCACAAAGTAAACTGCAGATGCACCACTGGATTCTGGGCCTGCTCTGCCAAAAGACAACAGTGGGCAGGTGCAGGGAAAGGAGAGGCATTTTTAAAGGGACTATTGTTGCTGCACTTAAGATCCTGATTGAAGAGAACACTGCCCAACCTACTTTGCTCATGGTGTATGTTTATGAGCCCTGTTTGGATGTTTTTCCAAAGTAGTGCTTGGTCACTTCCCCCCTTTTAATAAAAGTTTCAGTTCTACTCTCAGAATCTGTGGGGGGGGAGGGGCCCGGAGCCGGTTGTGTATTGCATTGTGGAAGAGCCATCCCTAGAAATTTGACCCAGCCCTTGTTGCTGCCAGCTCCAAGAGGCAGAAGGGTTACACCATCAACTCCATTTTCTCCAAGCACATGTCATGAACTCCTCCATCCACAATCCCAACACACAGCACAATTTCCCATCCAGAAATACTTGGATCAGCCACCACCATCACATCTAAAATCCCGTAAGCCTCCCTGGCAGCAAGCAAAGGAAGTCACGGCCAATGTCAAAGAACTATGGCAAGCTGAATGGCAGCAAGTAGATGTCCCAGCTAAACATCTTGGGTATGTCTAGACTACATGGCTCCGTCAACGGAGCCATGTAAACTAGTTTACCCGGCATAGGCAAAGAAGCGGGGATTTAAATAATAGACTGCGTGGCAGTCTAGACGCGGATCTGTTGGCTGGGGAAGCCTTTGCTGACCAATCCTGTAAACCTCGTGAAACAAGGCATAAGGGATCGGTCAGCAAAGGCTTCCCCAGATGACAGATCCGCGTCTAGACTGCCGCGCTGTGCCGGATCAGCTGATTGTCAGCACAGCACGGCGGTCATGCTTATTTTAATGAAGAGGGGATTTAATGAAGCGGGGATCTACCCAGCATAGGCAAAGAAGCGGGGATTTAATTATTTAAATCCCCGCTTCTTTGCCTATGCTGGGTAAAACTAGTTTACATGGCTCCGTAGTCTAGACATACCCCTTGTGTCAGATCCCACCACTGAGCAGAGCAGCTTCGATCTTCCTCAGAGACTGTGGTATGTCCTAAACCGTCTTAGGACTGGTCCGGGCAGGTGCGGAAGTGGAATCTGTTGCCATCTCCACTTTGCGAGTGTGGCAGTCCGCAAACTATGCACCATATTGTTGTGGAATGCCCAACACGAAAATTCACTGGCTCACTGGAGGATAGCCACAATCTAACCAGCGATGCTGTTCATTGGCTGGAGAGCTTGGACGTCCAACTTTGATGAAGAACTATAGCGTTGAACACGACGTTCAAAAGAAGAAGACAGCTCAATGCTGAACCAACATATCTGACTCCTTGTACAAATATTATCTCTAGCCCAGATATTTTTACTGGCTTTTCAGTACCCCCCCTCCCCCGTTAATGAAACATATAGTCTGTCATTAGTTGCCTGAATTGTATCATGTTCAAGTACCACAGACCTCGATCCCTTGACATCCCTGTCCAGTGCATATTCATCTTCACAACAAAGCATAATGTCACTGGCAAAAAGTTTGTTTCTCAGTCTTTTCTCAGAAACTCTTTCCAACAATATTATTTTGAGACTAATGAACTTGATGGATTGGTAACACAGCCCCCGAAAGCTTGAAGATACAAATCAGTGTACTTTTCCTCCACTTGGACATTTTTCCACTAGAAGAATATGTGGGAAAAGTTAATCTTTATCCAGTCCCTCGAGGCCTAATGCTTGAATCGCCTTGATTACTGTATTATGTGGTTCCAAGGCCTTCCGATAGTACATCACTGCTAGTGCTGTCTGAGTCTGCATCCTGAGGCTGTGAGTAGTAAATGGCTCGATAGCCCTCATCACCGGAGTCTTAAGACAAGTGCCCCTCCCTCTGTTTCCAGTCTGGTGCCATGTTTCCAGGATGTCTGCTTTCCAGGGCTAGAGTCAGGTCCAGGTGTTAAGGGACAAACCTTTGTCTGAAGGTAAAACGTGTAAGGGCACAAAGGTCTGAAGGTAAAAGGTGGAGAAAGGAGATTGAAAAACTGAATAAAATTAAATAAATTAAAAAGAGAATGGAAAGGAAGATGTCTAGAGAAATCAGCAAGAAAAGAATAAAATGAGAAGCGAATGAAAACATTATATAGCTAAATAAAATTAAATAAATTAAAATGATGGCAGCTAGAGATATGAGCAGGAAAAAGGAGAGGGGACAAGAAAAACAATAAAATGAAATAAATAAAAAACAAAATGAAATAAATTACATGAAATAGGCTACATGAAAGAGGAGAGAGGAGCAACGTTATCCATAAGATGGCTCTAGGGAAATTATAAGACTCCGAGAGGCTGCGCGTCTGCTGAACTAGCCTTGCCGCTCGATCTGAGCCATCAGAAACCCGCTCAACCCGCTTCTTATGCAATGCTTTCTTTCTTAAGAAACATGTTCCATTACAATACGAGTCAGCACAAATGTCTAAAACCACACACCGATAATGATGAGTCTGTAAAGTTTGAAGCCAGGAAATTAGAGACCATATGAAAGTCCCAGATTTGCTTTTAAGATTTTTTTCCAAAGATATTAATACTTGAATACATCTTGCCATTAAAAAAAAACACTGCAATAACTTCCCAGGATTAAAACCACAAGCCTTTAAGGGTTTTAAATGAGGATACTGTAAAGCTTCACTCCATGAATTAGCTATCATAAAACGAAACTTCTTGGTTTGCTTTAAAACACGTGCAAAGAAATTGTACACACCACAGGTGAACTCTTTTTTTAAAATGTAAATGAGTCAAATGTCGGTTGCAATACAGGTTAGAAGGAGTAAGCTAATAGCCTTCTTTCAATGGAGCAGAAAGAAGTTTACTTTGCACCTTTAACATAGACATGCCCTTTGCTTTTTACGCAGGAGTTGGCTAAACATCTTCAGCATGTATATGTGGGAAGAAAAGATATGGAAGTTTTTAGCATTCACTCCTGAAATTTTTGTATAATGAGCAAAACATTTTAACAAATACAAACTGATAACTATAGTTTTTTTAATCAATTTTATTTTCCCACTTTTGAAAACTTTTCCACTATTTGTTCTCCATTGAAGAATTTAATACATCGTGCAACTGAAAAACAACAACCCTGAACTAACTTCCCAGGGTCAGTTTATAAAAATTTTCAATGTGGATACTCTAAACCTACGACCCATAAATTAGCGATCATAATATGGAAGTTCTAGCTTTGCTTTAAAACACGTGCAAAAATTATGGAGACTATAGGTGAGCTCTTTTTTTATTTTTGGTTTTCTTAATTGCAAAAGGTTAAATGCTTGCAATAAAAGTTAGAAGGAGTAAGCTAATAATCTCCGCAAGGTAGAGCAGAGAGAAGATTACTTTACCCCACTTCCTAAAAAGATAATTTAAGTGCTTTTTAACAGACCTAAGCACTTTGTTCTTTAGGCACAAATTAGCTAAACATTCTTAAGCGTGATTTGAAGTTGTTTGTTTTTACTGCAATTTTAGAGTAATTGTTTCTTTACCAGAAGTAAACGTTTTGGGTTTGGGTTTTTTTTGGCACGAGAGTGATACACATCTTTAGCATGTATATCTAGGAAGAAAAGATAAAGACATGTTTGGCAAGCACCCTTGTAAATAGGGCAAGAGATAACGTCATTATTACTTACTGGCTTGACGCACATATATTTTAACAAGCACAAAGTGAAAGCGATATTTTTTTCTAAGGAATAAGCCATTTTCTATTCCAATTTTGACAAACCTTTGTCCTCCATTGAGTAGTTCAATACATGGTGCATTAAAAAAAAACTGATGTAATTTTCCAGCATTAAGAGCACAAACCTTACTCTGGGTCAGTTTATAAAAGTTTTAAATGTGAACGTTGTAAAGCTAAACACCGCTATACCACAGCTTAGCTATTTTTTATTTTTGGTTTTCCTCATCTTTCAACCTGTTAACTTTTGGTGGCAATTCAAATTGAAAGGAGTAAGCTAATAGCCCTCCTCATGGTGGAGCAGAGAGAAGTTTTAGACAGGATACAATAGGTGCTTTTTACCATTCATAAGCACTTTGTTTGTTAGGCACAAATTAGCTAAACACCTTTTACCATGACCTGAAGTTGTTTTACTGCAGTTTTTAACAGAGACAATAACTGCTTTGTTATTAACCAGAGGTAAACGTTTTTTTCTTTAGAAACGAGACCGATGCACATTTGTCATGTATACCTGGGAAGATAAGATAAGGCAGTGTTTAGCAAGCACCGTGAAGTTTTTCTACATAGGGCAAAAGTTACTACGTATATGAAAATGCACTCACATTTTTAAAACAATAAAGTGAAAGCTAAATTACGTTTTCTAAGGATTATACCATTTTCTATTTCAATTTTGACAATGGTTCCATGAAATATGTAGCATTTTGTTAAAACAAGTACAAAGAAATGATGCACACTACAGATGTGCTCTTTTTTAAATTAGGATTTCTTTATCTTTCGAACTGTTAAATGTGCTGGCAATTCTAGTTGGAAGCAATAAGCCTCTTCCTGGTCAAGAAGCAAGACGTTCACTTTGCCCCAATTTTTAACATATATATAGTTGGTGCTTTTTTCACAGAGAAACACATTTTAGGCACAAATTAGCTAAACAGCCTTTAGCGTGATTTGAATTTGTTTTAAACTGTGTTTTCCTGACATTTATAACATATACAGTAACTGGTTCTTTTTATCAACAATAAGCACTTTCAGTTTTTTTAGCCACGAGTTAGCTAAACCTCTTTTATAACATATACATGAAAAGAAAATATAAGGCAGCGTTTAGGAAGTGCTCATGATATTTTTGTACATAGGGCAACAGCTAGCACCATTATTACTTACAGGTCAGAGCCTAACGTACATACATTTTAACAAACACAAAGTGAAAGTTTTCTAAGGAATAACCCATTTTGTTTTCCCAATTTTAACATTTTTTCAACACTTTGTCCTCCTTTGAATATTTCAATACATCTTGTAATGAAAAAAACAACTCTACAGTAAGATCACAAGCCCTACTCTCGGTTAGTTTTTAATGTTGATGCTGTAAAGCTATAGCCTTTGAATTAACGATCATAATATGACATTTCTAGCTTGCTTTAAAACACGTGCAAAGAAATGACACACATCACAGATGAGCTATTTTTTATTTTCTTTATCATTGTAAAGTGTTAACAGCTGTTTGCCACACAAGTTGGTGGAGCAAAGAGAAGTTTACTTTGCACCACTTTTTAACAGATACAGTAAGTGCTTACCCGTTCAGCATGAGACTGAATTTATCTGTGAAATTTGGGAGCCTAATTACTGAAGTCAATCATGAACATTTCTTTCGAATCTCCATGAATTAATAGGAATGGAAAAATGCCCCCAAATCATTTTTGAATTTGGTTTTCAGTTTCTAGACTTGATTTATATCCTCTATCAGCCTTTGTTTCTAGAAGCCTTCTTTTCTAGTCTCTTTTATTTCATTTTATTCAGTGTTTCATGCCAATTATAATTCATAGTTCAGCATAGCTTCACTTTTGTGCATCAGTTGTAGAATGTGTGCACATTTCTTGCTAATAAAAATATATTGCATTCAGGATATATGTTTGGCCATAATGCAAAGCTCATAGAAGTAATTTCTTTACATGTGTTTCAAAGCAAGCCTAGAAGTTTCATATTATGCTCAAGAATTAACAGATTGTAGCTTTACAAACTCACCCTGCTTAAAGACTTGTGGTTTTTACTTCTGGGACGTTATGGCAGGGTTTATTTTTAAATCGCAAGATTTATTCAAGTACTGAATGGAGGACAAAGGGGTGGGAAAATAAAATTTCTTCAGAAAAAAAACCTTTTAAAAGCAAACCTGAGGTTTCATGTTCTGAGCTCAAATTTACGGGCTGCAGATTTACAGAATCCTCATTAAAAACTATTGGTGTGTGCTTTTAGAAATCTGTGCAGGGTTATATTTTAATTGAACCATGTGTCTTTAGAAAGAAACAAAAGACAGGACTATCCTGTCTTTTGTTTCAGCAAGAACAGACTAACACGGCTACATCTCTATTACTCTTCTTTTCTTCTTTAGAAAGAAGGCATTGCTAAGAACCCCCCAATGCAGCCGTGGCCAACCCGAGGCGCGAGCCGCATGCGGCTCTAGCCCCACAGTGGCTCGAAAGCCGCCCCCGCGCCCCCCAAAACGGCCCTCTCCTCCCGGCTCCCTGTGCTGACCTGGGCAGGGGAGCCATCCGCCGGCCATGAAAGCTGTAGAAATAAAGATGGCTGCAGGCAGCGGGAGCCTGCTGTGCCCAAAAAGCCTCAAAACGAGTTTAAATGTGGTTTCTTAAAGGGACAGAGCCTTTTTTTAGAGGTTTTCTTTCTTTCTTTCTTTTTTCTCTCAACCAAACGCGACCAGGGGCTCCTTTTAAAGAGCAAAAGGGGCAGTCCTTTTTTTTTTTTTGTTCGACAATTTTGCCCCGGCTCTTCACCTTGGATCCACTGCTATCTTGGCTCTTTGCCCAGAATGGGTTTGCCACCGCTGCTCTACAGCTTTCTATACTTAACATTTCTCACCCCCCACAAGAAAGGTTTTTTTTTCAATTATCAGCCTTTTGTTCTCTAGAAGCCTTCTTTTCTAGTCTCTTTTATTTAATTTTATTCAGTTTTTTTTATTGTGTTTCATTTTATTCAGTGTGTCCCCATGCAGGGTTTACTCCCACAATCAATGCTCACTCAGGCACCAGTGGGCCTCATCATTGTGAGTGGATGTATGATCTTTTCGGCGTCCGACCTCCTTCCTCCCTTTCCCATCACCAATTTCCCTATGTGCTCCCCGCAAGTCCCGCACCCACACAATTAAGTCTCAAGTCTCCTGGATCAAGTCAATTGTCTTAAATGTTTACCTGGAATGCTCATAGAGGGTAGGGGGGGCTGGTCCCATCCCCACTCCAGTCCCCAGCCCAGGACCCTAAGAGCAGGGATACCGGTCCACTGCTCGGTTGGTGGAGACACGTCCCGCAACGCACCAACCCACAGGTTTAGCAAGGCTCTACCAGTGATCTGACATCCGTTTCAGCCCGTCCTGAGTTACTTCCTACCCTCTGGTGCCAGTTGGTCAGCAGTTGTGCAGCCTGTCATCTCTTGCCGAGTGGTAAGTTCCAGCATTATCAGCTCTCTCGCCACTAGGCACATCCAGGGGGTCCAAGAAGCCCTAGCCCATCTTGAGGGGGTTGCCAGTCCACCGCTTTTCCCTTCAACCTACTCAGCCCCCTTTCTGCCGGCGCTGCCAGCTTTGAAAAGCTGGCGCCATTCTTCTGGGATGCCCGCTCAGGCGCCGTCCCACTGGCCAGCAAGCCAGCCCTGAGCACTCCCTGGCAGCGCCGTGTGGGAGCCACTCCACGGACCCAGAGCGCCTCCGCTCCCCGCTCGCTGGTGCGGGGTTCGGGGAGCTCGGCCTCGCGTGGACCCGATACCCCGTCACACAGTGTTTCATGCCCCGCTGATTTCTCTAGTGGCCATCATTAATTTATTTCATTTTTGAATAGTTTTTATATTATTTTATTAAGTGTTTCATACCCCTCTCCTCTTTTAGGTATCATCTCTTTCATTTAATTTATTTAATTTTAATCTGTTTTTATTTTATTCAGTTTTCAATCTCCTCTCCACTTTGCCTCTTTTACTTTCAGACCCTCATTCCTTAACCTCAGGATCATAGCCTAGGAAAGCCGATATCTTGGTCACTATGTTTCAACATGGCGCCAGACCAGAAATGCCTCCAGGGACGGATACCTGTCAGAAGAATACGGTGATGAGAGCTATGGAATCATTTACTATGGAAATTCTTGTTTGTGCAGAGTCCGCGCAGCAGTTTCTCCACATTGTCTTCATGAAGTAGTTTCTATGTCTAACCAATTTCACCATCTTCATTCCATTCTCCTTGTTGATGCCCTTTACAGCTTTCAGTCACTCAGTGCTTCTTTTCCTATTTTTGGCTATTCTGCATATTCCTTCCTCCAGAAATGGGCCCTTCAAACCAGGCTTTAAGTTCCTTGCTTGTGGTTTTTGCAACTGTTCCTTTTGTCTGAATATGAAAGGGCCTTCCAGACCCTGAAGGACGTGCTGTGTAAAGAACTCGTCCTGTTCAGCCCAGCCATCTACCATCCCTTCATCATGCAAACAAAGGTTGGGCTGGGGATGGTGCTGTCTCAGGATATGGATGGGGAGGAACATCCCATCCTCTATATTAGCAGAAAGCTCGTCCCAGGGACTCTTTTATGTTACACTGATCACGCACCCCTAAAGTGGTGATGAAAGACTCCAACACCAGGATAATGCAATGGTATCTCACTCTACAAAGTATGCATTTACCATACAGCACCGAGCTGGAAAGGAAAACTCAAACGCAGATTGTCTGTCCCGGGTGTAGGGTTGCCAGATGGTCTCCTAAAAAATACCGGACACACAGTATTTTTTTGGTCAAGAAAAAAAAAAAGGAATGCGGGATAATAAGCCCCCCCCCCATTCTGGGGCACCCAGAGCAGTGACTGCCCCCGCCCCAGCTAGGTTTCTGAAGCGCCCAGAGCGGCAATCACAGCCCTGCCTACCAGCTGGGACTCCCAGCCTGGGAAGCGGGGCCGCGATCGGCGCTGGGAGCCTGTGATTGTGCAGAAGCCTGGCGGGGGTGGGGGTGGGAGCGGGGGCGGGGGGAGTGGCTGGGAGTCCCAGCCACTCCCCCCGCCCCCGCCCAACTTCTGTGCAATCACAGGCGCCTAGCGCCGATTGCAGCTCTGTCTTCCAGTCGCTCCCCCTGCCCATTCCAGGCTTCCATCCGGTGCGCAGCCGGAAAAATCAGAGAATACCGGACATTGCACATGTCCAGTATTCTCTGATTTTTTTTACCAGACAAAGAGCACAAATACCGGACTGTCTGGTAGAATAGCGGACACCTGGCAACCCTACCCGGGTCGGGGAGGATCAAGTGCCCAGCCCCGGAGACTGGGAGCTGGACTTAAGGGGGAAAGTATGCAGTGAGCAGGGGTGACCACTCACTGACCCAGAGGGGGAAGAATCCCTCTCTAAGCCTGGGTGAGCCACACCTCATCCTGCCCCTGGAGCCAAGGGGCGGGTTGAGTAATATAAAAGCCCAGCCCAGGAGCTCAGTTAGGCCCTAGCTGCTGGAGGCCTGCCCAAAGCTCCCAAGTGGGGAGGCTGCTGAAGACCTACCTGAAGCTGAGGATTGACTCAGCCCGCTGGGCCCTCGCCCCGACAAGGAAACATTTCTAACCTTGCCTGAGGGTTCAGACCCCAAATACCCTGAGAACCTGCTGGGACCATGGAGACAGGTATGCTCCAAGGGGGAGTTTGGAAGTGGCTCAGGGGAAGCCAACACCAGTCAGGCTGACCTCATTATGCTGTCATGTGTGAGCGTGTTGCAGTCCAGATCCACGCTGACCCTAGTGGCAGCCATGCCTGCTACTGCTAGGGCCGTGGGCCAGGACGTGGTGGAGTAGGAAGGGCCTGGGTGGGGTGGCAGTCTCCCCCTCTCTTGCCAGTGATTTGTGTGTTTGTCTGCCCCGCCCTGCACCTGGGCCTGGGTTTACTAACTGTTGAACTGTGTTTGCTTACCTGCCCTGCCCTGCACCAGAGCCTGGGCTTATTAACTGTTGAACTGTGTTTGTTTGACTGCCCACCCTGTACTCAGGGCCTGCACTTTAACACAATCACTGGGCACTTAGTTACAGGTCTGGGGCCTAGGACTGAGCCATGTGGCTTACAACAGGGTAGGCCCATTGCTCAGTGAAGAAGGAGAAACTTGTGGGGCAAGGTCCTCCCCCAGGCCATCTCACCGTGGGACCCCTTCTTTGTCCACAAATCAACCAGAGACCCTTTCTGATGCAATCACCCATTACTTTTATTGTCCATGCCAATTTCCCACCACTTTCTATTTACAAAGCTTTGTTCACAGCAAAGTCAGCTAGCCTCTCCTTCAGGCTAAGGAGTACACTTAACCACCCTCTGGCTCCTCCCCTTCCACTTCTCCCTGGCAGTCTTATCTAACCCTCTGGCTAAAGAGGCCCACAGCTGCTTCCCATTAGCCCCTCAGGCATAAGCTTGCTCAGCTAGCTTCCACTGCCTTTTCAGCCAGGCTGTAGTAACAGAGCTTTGGCTTAGCCAGCCATCTGTCACACTTGGAAATGGCAGAGGTGCTTAATGACTTTGTTTTGGTTTTCACCAAGAAGACTGATGGTGACAGGATGCCTAACACAGTGAATGCTAGTGGGAATGGGGTAGGTTTAGAAGTTAAATTAAAAAAAGACCAAGTTAAAAATCACTTACGAAAGTTAGATGTTTGTAAGTCACCAGGGCTTTTGCGCAAAAACTTGCTGCATGTCTACACTGGCTGTGAGAATTTGCGCAAGAACACTGACTTTGTAATGTACAAAATCAGTGCTTCTTGTGCAAATACTTTGATGCTCCCACTCAGGCATAAGCCCTCTTGCGCAAGAATACTTGCGCAAGAGGGCCAGTGTAGACAGGAACGTTAATTTCTTGCGCAAGAAAGCCCGATGGCTAAAATGGCCATCGGAGCTTTCTTGCGCAAGAGAGCGTCTATACTGGGCATGGATGCTTTTGCACAAAAGCAAATCTTTTGCACAAAGGCACATGCCAGTATAAACGCTCTCTTGCGCAAATACTTTTAACGGAAAAACTTTTCCGTTAAAAGTATTTGCGCGAAATCATGCCAGTCTAGACGCTGCCAAGGAGTTGCTAGAGGAGGTATCTGAGCCTTTAGCTATCATCTTTGAAAAGTCATAGACGTTGGGAGAGATTCCAGAAAACTGGAAAAGGGCAAATATAGTGCCCATCTATAAAAAGGGAAATAAGAACAACCCAGGAAACTACAGACCAGTCAGTTTAACTTCTGTGCCAGGAAAGATAATGGAGTAGGTAATTAAGGAATTGATCTGCAAACATCTGGAAATAAGGTGATAGGTAACAGCCAGCATGGCTTTGTAAGAACAAATCATGTCAAACTGATCTGATGGCTTTCTTTGATAGGATAACAAATCTTGTGGTAAGGGAGAAGTAGAGGACATGGTATACCTAGACTTTAGGAAGGCATTTGATACAGTCTCACATGATCTTCTTATCAATAAACTAGGGTTCCACAGGGGGCTGTTTTGGAACCAGTTCTTCATTAACAATTTAGATGATAGCATAGGCTTATTAAGTTTTCAGATGCTACCAAGCTAGGAGAGGTTACAAGTGCTTTAGAGGATAGGGTCATAATTCAAAATGATCTGGACAAACTGAAGACATGGTCTTAGGAAGGAACAACCGTTTCATACATACAGAATGGAAAACAATTGTCTCAGAAGGAATACTGCTGAAAGGGATCTAGGGGCCACAGGCTAAATATGAGGCAAGAAGTGTGACACTATTGCAAAAAAAAAGCAAACATGACTCTGGGATGCATTAACAGGAGTGTTGTGAGCAAGACACAAGAAGTCATTCTTCCACTCTGCTCTGTGCTAATTAGGCCTTAGTTGGAGTTCTGTCCCATTCTGGGCCTCACATTTCAGGAAAGATGTGGAGAAATTGGAGAGGCTCAATTAAAGAAGGGCAACAAAAATGATTAAAGGTCTAGAAAACATGACTTATGAGTATTGCAACCATATTTTCTGAATCAAAATTAGGAACACATTAGCCATGCTCCCTGACCCCTGTTAGCCACCCCCCCGACCGCTGTTAGCCATGCCCCCTGCCACAAGAAGTCCCACTCCTGGAGGTAAGTACTCCTGGGGTCAAGATGGACACATGACCAGAAGTAAAGGGTGTCATGTGACCCCCTCTAAGAACTCCTCCCATCGTCCTCTTTCTCCCTGGTGCCCACTCCCTCACCACTCTCTGCCCCAGTTCCCCTCATGCCCCTCTGTGCCCTCACACATGACTTGCTCCATCCCTTCCATTCCTCATGCCCACCCCTCCTTTCAATCCCTCTTCTCCTGGCACCCACTCCTCCCACTCCTCTTCCTTCCTCTTGCCCCCATTGTCCCTCCCCTCTCACACCATCACCCTGTCCCTCCCTTTTCCTTCCCCCCCTTCCTGCCCTTTTCCTCATTGTCTTCTCTTGCCCCCTGGCATTTGTGTCTCCTCCACCCTGCCCCTTGGTGCCTTCCCCTTTCTTCTCTTGCTCTGAGCTCCCACTCCCCTCAGCACAAGCCCCTTTCTCTCCTCACCCCCATCTCTCCCTTAGTTCTCCCCCTGCCCATTCCCTCACCTTCTGCCTTCAATGTGGAAAGCAGTTTGCAGGGCTGTTGCCAGGCTGTAACGCTATTTTTGTTTCTCCAGTCCTGCACCAGGAGCCCCCGCAGCCCTGGCCCCAGCTGCTCCCGGGGTGGGACAGTGTGCTGGGACTGCCACAGAGGCTGCCTGCGGTGCTATTTTTAGTACCACAGTCCCAATCCCCACTGGGCTGCCCGGCTCCAGCTGGAGTCAAATGGCAGCCACATGAGGCCATTCCAGTGTGGCTGGCCCAGCTGGAACACACCTTGTACGGTTGCTGCATGACTCCAGCTGGAGCTGGGACTGCCTGTGGGGATCCAGACTTGCACTACTAAAAATAGTCCTAGGACCTGCTGAGCCCGAGCATGCCCCACCCTGCAGTGCCCCAGCCGGGCTCCGCATGGCTCTTGCTGGGGCTCCAAGGCAGCCCGGAGGAGGAGTTGGTGGTGCCGCTGGACCAGGACCCCATGCAGCAGAGGTGGTCCCACGGGAGGAGGAAGGGAAGGAGGAGAGGGAGGGACCACATTCCACCAGAAGCAGTCCCGGCTGCCCGCTGGCAAAGCTCTAATGGAGGTGCCTATACACCCTGCTGGGGGGAAAGGGAGGACACTGATGTGCCACGCAAAAAGCAATGGCACAGCACCATTTTTCGTTGCTTCTTCCTACAAACTGCTGTCCCCATCAAGTAGTGGAATGTCCGGCAGGGCTTTCTGGGACATTTCACTGCTTGATGGGGCACTGGGACAGAGTATTTAAATTTGGGACTGTCCTGTAAAAATCAGAACATATGGTCAGCGTACCTAAGAGGGAAGACTGAAAGAATTGGGTTTGTTTAGTTTGGAAAGGAGAAGACTGAGATGGGACATGATAGCGGTTTTCAGGTATCTAAAAGGGTGTCACAAAGAGGAGGGAGAAAAATTGTTCTCCTTAGCCTCTGAGGGTAGGACAAGAAGCAATGGGCTTAAAATACCGGAAAGGGAGGACCTAATAGGGGAAATACAGGTGGGTGACAACCTGGGAAGCAGTGATCATGAGATGGTAGATTTCAAGATCCTGACCAAAGGAAGAAAGGAGAGTAGCAAAATATACACCCTGGACTTCGGAAGAGCAGACTTTGACTTCCTCAGAGAACTGATGGGCAGGATTCCCTGGGATGTTTACATGAAGGGGAAAGGAGTCCAGGACAGCTGGCAGTATTTTAAAGAAGCCTTATTAAAGGCACAGGAAGAAACCATCCCGCTGAGCAGCAAGAAAAGCAAATATGGTAGGCGACCAGATTGGCTTACCGGGGACATCCATGGTGAGCTTAAACACAAAAAGGAAGCTTACAAGAAGTGGAAACTTGGACAGATGACTAGGGAGGAGTATAAATATATTGCTCGAGAATGCAAGGGAGTTATCAAAAGCGCAATTGGAATTGCAGCTGGCAAGGGGTGTGAAGGATAACAAGAAAGATTTCTACAGGCATGTTAGCAATAAGAAGGTGATCGGAGAGGGTGTGGGGCTCTTACTGGATGAGGTAGGTAACCTAGTGACAGATGATGTGGGAAAAGCTGAAGTACTCAAAGCTTTCTTTGCCTCTGTCTTCACGGACAAGTTCAGCTCCCAGACAAATGCACTAGGCAATGCAGTATGGGAAGGAGGTGGACAGCCCTTGGTAGGAAAAGAACGAGTTAGGAACTATTTAGAAAAGCTAAACACACAGATCCATGGGCCCTAATTTAATGCTTCCGAGGATACTGAGGGAGTTGGCAAATGTCATTGCAGAGTCTTTGGCCATTATGGACCCTTCCTCCCAGCATGGAGGGAAATGTTGTCAGGCTGTTGGGTCCTGGCCACCATCCAATATGGCTACACCCTCCAGCTCTCCTTTATACCACTTCGCGGCCCCATCCCTCTTCGGGAACCCCTCTCACAAGCTCCTCGAACAGGAGCTCTCCTAGTTGCTCCAGGTGGGAGCGGTGAAGAGAGTACCACCAGAATTCAAGAACAAGGAATAAGCTACTTCCTTATTCCCAAGGTGAAGGGGGGCCTAAAGCCTATACTGGGCCTGCGAGGCCCCCTACCTGGTCCACTTCTGTATGGTCTCCCTGGCCACCATTATTCCCAATCTGGATCCTGGGAGTTGATATGTCACCCTCGACCTCAAAAATACGTATTTCCATATTTCCATCTTCAGGGGCCACAAGCTGTACCTGAGATTTGTAGTTACAAGGAAAAACTTCCAATTTGCAGTTCTGCCCTTTGGACTGTATACGGCCCCCAGGGTCTTTCCCAAATGCATGTTGGTGATAGCGACATACCTAAGGTGTCAGGGTGTTCAGGTGTACCCTTACCTGGATGACTGGCTCAGCAAGGGCCTGTCCAAACGGAAGGTCCAGCAAGATGTCCACCTTCTCCTGAACACATGCCATTGGCTTGGGCTCCTAATAAACAAAAAGAAATCTCTCTTGGTTCCCACCCACGCTGTCTCTAGACTACACCTCTCTGTCAACAGAGAGATGTAGATTAGGCACGTCGAAATTGCTAATGAAGCAGGGATTTAAATATTCTGCACTTCATTAGCATAAACATGGCTGCCACTTTTTTCCAACATGGAGCTTTTTTGAAAAAAAAAGGCAGTCTAGATGGTGATCTGTCGAAAAATAAATCTTTTTTCAACCGATCCTGTATTCCTCAAAAAATGAGGTTTACAGGATCTGTTGAAAAAGGGTTTATTTTTTGACAGATCCCCGTCTAGACTGCCGGTCTTTTTCGAAAAAGCTCTGTGTCGAAAAAAAAGCGGCGGCCATGTTTATGCTAATGTAGCACAGGATATTTAAATCCCTGCTTCATTAGCAATTTCGGCATGCCTAATCTACATCTCTCTCTCAACAGAGAGGTGTAGTCTAGACATACGCCCAGAGGATAGATTTCATAGGAGCAGTCCTGGACTCCACTATGGCCAGAGCCATGCTCCCCTGGGAAAGATATGAAGTGTTCTCGGCCTTCATTTGTCAGCTCACACTCGCTCCCATGTCTAGTGTGAGTGTGTTTAGATACTGGGCATTATGGCAGCTTGCGTATATGTGGTGCCTCTGGCCAGGTTCAGGATGAGGCCCCTCCAGTTGTGGCTGGCCTCAGATTACCCTCTGGCAAGACATTCTTTGGAATGAGTGGTGACAGTGCCACCCCAGGTCCTGTCTGCACTGGCCTGGTAGAAGGATGCAACTCCGGTTACGTCAGGCATCCCATACCACCCTCAACCACACTCCAAGGAACTGGTAGCCGATGCTTCGGACTGCGGTTAGAGAGCTCACATGGGGACCCTTTGCACCCAAGGTATGTTGTCCCCACAAGAAAGGGCACTCCACATAAACATAAAAAAGCTAAGGGCAATCAGGTGTTCCTACTGCATCTCAAGGGCAGAGTGGTGCACTTGTCCTTGTTGAACCTTATCAGATTTCTTGTGGCCCAATCCTCCAATTTGTCTAAGTCACTCTGGACCCTATCTCTGCCCTCAAGCGTATCTACCTCTCCCCCTAGCTTAGTATTATCTGCAAACTTGCTGAGGGTACAATCCATCCCCTCATCCAGGTCATTAATAAAGATATTGAACACAACCGGTCCTAGAACCGAACCTTGGGGCACTCCGCTAGAAACCGACCGCCATCCTGACATCGAGCCGTTGATCACTACCCATTAAGCCCAACCATCTAGCCAGCTTTATATCTACCATTTATATCCATTTATCCATCCATACTTCTTCAACTTGATAACAAAAATACTGTGTGAGACCATATAAAAAGCTTTACTAAAGTCACGGTATAGCACGTCCACCGCCTTCCCTATTTCCACAGAGCCAGCTCCCTCGTCATGGAAGGCAATGAAGTTGGTCAAACATGACTTGCCCTTGCTGAATCCATATTGACTGTTCCTGATCACTTCCCCCTCTTCCAAGTGCTCCAAAATGGATTCCTTGAGGATCCCTCCATGATTTTTCCAGGGACTGAGGTGAGGCTGACTGGTCTGTGGTTCCCTGATTCTCCTTCCTCCCTTTTTAAAAGATGAACAGGCACTACATTTGCCTTTTTCCAATCATCCAGGATCTTCTCCGATCGCCATGAGTTTTCAAAAACAATGGCTGATGGCTCTGCAATCACATCAATCAACTCCCTCAGCACCCTTGGATGCATTAGATCTTGCCTCATGCATTTGTGTATGTTCAGCTTTTCCAAATAGTTCTTAACATGTTCTTTCTTCACTGAGGGCTGCCCACCTGCGCAGTCTGGGAGCTGACCTTGTCTGTGAAAGCAGAGGCAAAAAAAAAAACCAAAACCAAAACAAAACAAAACAAAAAAAAATTGAGTTCTTCAGCTTTTTCCCCAATCATCTGTCACCATTCAGTAAGGGTCCCACACCTTTCCTGATCACCCTCTTATTGCTAACATGACTGTAGAAACCTTTCTTATTACCCTTCATAGCCCTTGCTAACTGCAATTCCAATTGCTCTTTTGCCTTCCTGATTACACCCCTGCATGCTCGAGCAATATATTTATATTCCTCTCTAGTCATTTGTCCAAGTTTCCACTTCTTGTAAACTTTTTGTGTGTGTTTAATCTCACCAAGGATTTCACTGTTAAGCCAAGCTGGTTGCCTACCATATTTGTTTTTCTTACATACATTGTGATGGTTTGTTCCTGGGCCTTCAATAAGGGTATGTCTACACTGCAGAGTTTTTCCAGAAAAATTTCACTTACATCCACACGCTATTGTGTTCTTTCAACAGAAAGTTTAAAGAACGGAGCGTTTTTTTCCGACAGCAGTAAACCTCTTTCAACAAGGAAGAAGCCTTTTTCTGAAAGAGCTCTTGTGTGTGGACGTGGAAGAGGCTTTTTTTTCCCCCCCAAAAGAAGAGGCATCCAGGAAATAATACAGGTCCCTGGTGGACACTCCATCCAAACTAATCACAACTCTATAGTTCCTGTCTCCTGCCAGCTCTTGAAGCTGCAGGCACCCTGGACAAGCCTCGTAGCAGGAAGCCAGGCCTGGGAGCAGCACCTGACTGCACAGCACTCCCTGCCACAGGCATTGCCACCCATGGCCCAGCCACAAGCCCTCCGATACCCCCCTGGCCTTCGCAAGGAGCAACACCGGGTATCCCAGGACCCTGCCAGGGGTAGCAAGCGGCGTGCGCCCTCCTGGTCCAGAGTGGAGATCCTGTCTCTCCTTGAGCTGAGGGGGGGAGGAGGAGACCCTGCAGGATCTCTGCTCCCGGCGCAGGAATGTCAATATCTATGGGCGCATGGCCGAGGCCCTGGCGGAGTGGGGACAGCCCCCCCCTCCTGCTCACAGGTCTGGAGTAAAGTTAAGGAGCTCCGCCAGAGCTATGTGAGGGCCAGGGAGTGCAGCTCTCACTCTAGGGCAGGACCCCACTCCTGCTCCTATTACCAGGAGTGCCATCAGATCCTGAGGGGTGGGGGAGCCCTTTCCCCATCCATGGTGGTGGACTTGGGGCTTGAAATGAGGAGGAGGAGGAGGAGGACAAGGAACAGCAGGGGCAGGAGGAGGAGGTCATGGCCAGCACTGTGACACTGACCCTGGAGCCGGTACCCTTGGGCCTGGATGTGTCTCAGGCATCCTCTGATGGCAGAGCGGGATCATCAGGTGAGTGCTCTCAGTTTTCCACACACACAGGGTGCGGGAGGCGGGCACAGAAGGGTTGGGGTCTAATCGTCATTCAGCCTTCTCGTCTGGACATCGTGCTGCACGTGAAAGCACGTGCAGCGCCAGTCTGTGCCACGTGGCCTCAGGAGGCAGCCCCAGGGCATCCCCGGGATCCTGCTCACAGGCTCAGGGGAGGCCACACACATGTCTGGCCCCAGGAGGGGACACCCTCCCACCACCAGCCACTTCTGGAAGCAGGCTGGGCACAAGGGCACACGCACAACACCATACAGACCAAGGAGTGCTCCACACAGCACACGGGCATGCCTGCAAGCACAAGGCACCACCCGCTCCCGCAGACAGCGCTGCCAGGTGCAGGTGTGTGTGCGGCCCCCGTGGAGGGGCAGGCTGTCCCAGGCCCCTCTCTTACCCATGGGATCCCACTGTGGCTGGACACTTCCCTTGCCTGCTTGTCTGTGGGAGGGGGAAGCAGCCATCATGGTCCCCTGGGCACCTCGGGGCCCCTGTGAGGCAGGACCTGCTGTGCAGACCACACATGGCCTTGCTCCCAGGACCTTCCCATCCTCTGGGCCAAGGATTGTTGGTCACTGCTCACAGAGGAGGGCACGGGCTCAGGGACAGTGTCTGCATGGATAACTGATTGCCTCTCCCTCTTTATTCTCCACAGCTGGACCATCTGTCTCAGAGGGGAGATCCACGCCAGCCAAGGCAGCCGCCCAACCCCAGAGGAGCCGAAAGTGCACAAAAGTCCATGAGGACCTCATGAGGCAGCATGGGGCATCCTGCATGACGTGCTGCAGACCCTGGCGCAGAAGGCCAGGAGGACGCTGAGTGGCGGACCTGCATGTGGGACAAGCTCGCGCAGCCCGGCAACAACATGTGTGCCATCATGCGTGAAATGATGGCACACCTGGCTGCTGTCCCTGCTCCTGCCTCCCACCCTCCTGCCCCCCCCCCCGCTATGCCCATTTCCCCTCCCTCTGCCCCCAAGCGATGCCTTTGCTCCCTTCCCCTGCTAGGCCTCTGCTCCCTCTCCAAGTGATGCCTATGCTCCCCCTGCTATGCCTATGCCCCCTCCCCCTGCCATCCCTGAGCCCACTCCAGTCCCCCCTCCTGCCCAGCCTCCTCTGGTCCCAGGACCCACCCAACCCCAAGTTCGCCAAGGTCCCCACACCAGAGGTGGCACTTCTAGCCATCCCCGAAGCCACTCCCAGCCCTGAGCCCCCCCTTCTCCCTCCCCCCTCCAGGTTCTTAGCCCCTCTCCTCCCCAGTTTATTTTATTGAAAGAAAAATACAAAGTTCATTTTGTTCAAATCAAAACAGGTATGTTTATTGAAAGTTAAAGGAAGGAAGGGAGAGGTTGTGGTGGGAAAAGGATAGTGGAGCAAGGCCAGGCCCCTAGTGAGGAGGGCCTGGGGAGAGTTACTGTGGTCCTTGAGAGAAACTCTCCCTCAGGGCCTCCCAGATGTGCAGCCCCAACTGATGGGTCTGGCGGATGGCAGCTGTCTGTGGCTGCTCAAAGGCACTCCCTTTGTGGCCAGGCTCTGCCCTCCACCCCGGTAGGAAGGCCCCTCCCTTTCTCTCCACAATGTTGTGGAGGACACAACATGCCTACACCACCTTGGGGATGTTGTGCTCCCCCATGTCCAGGGGGGTCAGGAGGCACCTGAATTGTGCCTTTAGGCAGCCAAAGGCACACTCCACCTATATGGGGGCCCAGCTAAGGTGGGAATTAAATTGGTCCCTGCTGGGGTACAGGTGGCCAGTGTATGGCTTCATCAGCCATGGCATCAGGGGGAAGGCCGCATCCCCCACGATGGACAGTGGCATCGGCACATCCCCAACCACAAAGTCACGCCGGGGGAAGAATGTGCCAACCGCCAGCTTCCCGTAGAGGCTGGAGTTTCGAAATACACGGTTTTTCCAGAAGATTACGTAGCCTAAGGCTTCCTTAAAATACAGCCAGTTCTTCTGGACTCTTTTCAGATTTGTTGATAATCTAGTCTGACTAGGAACCTATCAGAAAACGAAGCAGAAATGTTGATGTTTATAATTAACAGTTTTAAATTATTTAAACACCTAACACAGCTACAAAGTTGTGTCATACTTTAGCTTTCTGTTGTTTTGGGAGACTGAACCATGCATATCCCACCGTTGCTGAACCTAGTGGTGGTGGGGATGCTGCTGCACCCCTGGCTTGAACTGGTTTCCATCATACAGAGGGGTTACAGTTTGGCTCAATGGAGCTCAGCACTACCTCTATACAAATTGTTCCAGCTCCCTCGTTATCACCCACCTGTCTCCTGACACATTGGAGTTTAAAAAGCAAATGTTAATGGAAAATCAAGTTGCCATTCCTCAGCTAATTAACTATTTCTGGTTTTTAAACATGTCCTGTTTCTTGGATTTTGCCTGTAATTCTCTGGTGTCATTTTGTTGTTGAAATGACCATGTTTCATTGGGAAGTTACTCCTGGTGGCTGCTCTGTGAAATCTTGTGTCTGCATTGAAGGCAGCTGCTTCCTGCTTTTTCAGAGACAAGGTGGATGTGGTTGTATCTTTTACTGGATCAAGGTCTGTTGGTGAAAGAGACAAGCTTTTGAGCAGCGATGGGCAACCGAGGCTAGAGAATAGCCTCCCTCACCTCAGTGGCTGCAAGACTGTTGTAACCAAGATGGTCTCCTAGGATAGGATAGTTTTGCTCACTGCACTTGAGTACCTAGAATTTGCAGGCTAGGCCGACTGAACTATAGCAGTACTTTGAATGCAGAGGGAGCTCATGGCTCTCACAGTCAATATTTCCCTTCAGCTCCCTTGTGCCCCCACACAACTGGTCTGCAGCTCCCTTGTGGCACAGCAGGAAAAGCAGGCAGGTAAGGTAACCTAGTCCTGAGCTCTCCCCGCTGGCCCCTGCCCTGACTCCCTTGGACAGAAGGGACAGGGCCTCAGGCACAAGGGGGCTGTTCTGTCTAGGTCCAGCCTGCCACTAGCAGGGGGAGGAGTTTTGGGAGCTCTCCGACCCCTAGGCCCTGACTGGGCTGGCAAAGTCTTTGCCCTCCACTCCTTCCCTACCAAGGGCGCATGGTGCCTAGAAAGACCCGCCAGCTGTTTTGAACAGCTGATGGTTCCCTCTAGGCCTTATGTGCCCTGGAGGCAGGAGGAGACTTTGTGTATTCCCCTGTCCATGGGTTTTGATTGGTCTGGGGCAGGGGCTGGATCAAATGGCTTGGTGGGCCGGATCCCGCCCGGGGACCCTATCTTGCCCACCCCGGTCTATATAAATATTGCTACAATGTTAACACAATGACTCCATATCACAGGCTCCCATACACTCGCAGCCTACCAGCACTCTCACATGTGCTTAACTCTGGCCATGTTTGCATGTCTGGCCGTCCCTCACTGTCATTCTCCAAGGGCCTCTCTGCTGTCACACATCCATACAAGGGGGACATCAGCAGTCTCTAGAACTCAAACCTTCATGGTGGTTAAGCAGTGAACAGTTGATGCCCAGGCCCTTATGTAGGGCAGGGAATCAAGCAGTCTAGAGCTCCAACCCTCAAGCAAGGTAGAGTGGGGAAGAGTCTAGGAATCTGGCCTTCAGGCAGGACTGAGAAGCAAACACAATCTAGGGGGCTCTGGCCAGTGGTGAGCACCCAACCTGGTCTAGGGGCTTCCTCAGTGGATAATAAACACACTCAGGCCTCCTGTCTGAACATGGGGAGGCTGCCACCACAGAGGTGGGGTGGCAGAAGGTAGAGAGACACAGGCCCACCCAACTCCACTGCATCCCCGCCCAGGGTCCTAACAGTGGTGGGTCAGTGGGGATCTGCCCGCAACATACTGACTTTATCAGGCCAGCGCTCCCAGACAGCTCTCTAGTTTCCTGCTCTCCACAGGTTCAGTACCTTGATGCAGTGTCTCGTTGGGGTACATTGCCAGTGGCAACCCCAGGAGTCAGCTCTGGTAGTTTGGACAAGTCCTCTGGGTAACTGAAGTCTTCTGTGGGCTACCGCATCAACAGTGGGGAGAAACACACCCATCTCCTTTGGCAGCTGCTACACTGACGAGCTACAGAACCAACCTTTTATATTTCCTGCTCTTTTCCCATCCCTGTGCTTCTGGCATTGTCAGTGTGGCCTTGCTGGACTGCCCCAACCATCCTATGGATGGGATGGTCCCCCATACTGAGGGTAACCCACAGGGCCCAGGGTAGCCTCAGGGATTACCTGGGGGGGCCTGATATGGCGTAGCAGCAGGGTCAGTCCCCACCACCACCACAGCAGTGGGAGCCACGGGAAGCGTAGCCATCCATCTCCCAGCTGGCTTCTTCCACTCCATCATGGCAGCAGGAAGCGTAGCATCCCAGTCCTGGCCCCGACTTGCTCCACTCTGCTCCCCCAAGCCTGTGCTGGTGTTTTGTCAGTGCAGCTCAGATCATAATATACTCAGACTGATATGCTCAGGAATTGTGCTCAATCAACACGCAACCACATGACTCCCAGGAAGGGACCGTGTCTATGTTTCCCCTAGAATGGCAAGATTTGCAGTCCTACAACCACGCCATCATTTTTCTCCTAGCAAGACACACTGGGATGCTTCAAGATTCAGTGACTAGTATCTTCCTCCTTTTGGTGGCCCTGGATGCACCCAATGAAACAGTCAGTCAATGCCTCCTGTAATGTTGTGCCAAGAGTGAGGGGGGGATTTGATAGCAGCCAGAAGGTAGTGAAGAGAGGCTGTTCTCAGTGGTGACAGATAACAGAATAAGAAGCAATTGTCTCAAGTTGCAGTTGGGGTGGTCTAGATTGGATATTAGGAACTTAAGAACATGAGTGGCCAGAGGGGCCAGACCAAAGGCCCATCTAGCCCAGAATCCTGTCTGCTGACAGTGGTCAATGCCAGGTGCCCGAAAGGGAATGAACAAAACAGGCAGTTATCCAGTGATCTCTGTTGCCCATTCCCATCCTCTGACAAACAGAGGCTAGGGACACCATTCCTACCCATCCTGGCTCATAGCAATGGATGGACTTATCCTCCTTGAACTTACCTAGGGTTTTTTAACCCTGTTTAAGTCTTTGCCTTCACAAGAGCCTCTGTCAAAGTTTCACAAGTTGACTGCACTGCGTGAAGAAATACTTCCTTTTGTTTGTTTTAAATGTGCTGCTTATTAATTTCATTTGGTGAGACCTAGTTCTTGTGTTATTAGGAGTCAATAGTACTTCCTCATTTACTTTCTCCACATCAGTCATGATTTTATAGACCTTTATCATATCCCTCAGTCATTTCTTTTCCAAGCTGAAAAGTTCCAGTTTTATTCATCTCTCCTCATACAACAGCTATTCCATACCGCCAATCATTTTTGTTGCACTTTTCTGAACATTTACTAATTCCAAGATACCTTTTTTGAGATGGGATGGCCATATCTGCATGCAGTACCATGGTGTACCATGGATTTATATAGAGGCAATATGACATTCTCTGTCTTATTCTCTAACTCTTTCTTAATGATGCCCAACATTCTGTTTGCCATTGAATTCACCTGAATACGAGTAATTTTACCAGGTGTCCTGTATTCAGCAAAGGGAAATATGATCTTCCTACCACTCAAGAAAAAGATCTGGGACTCATTGTGGATGGTTCTCTGAAAACATCCACTCAGTGTGCAGCGGCACTTAGAAAAGCAATCACAAGTATGCAGTACAAATGCTCAAATTAACATCAAGTTGCCCGAGCCCCTGTTAAAAAGAAATGCTGCATAGCTGAGTCTTTTTATTTACTTCCTTATCTTTCAGGTTTTCATGAGCAGAGGTGGCACACACATTCCCTTCCATGTCTCTCGCATGGGGATGGGGGTAACTAACCAACCCTTCTACTTTGTGCTCTTGATCCTCCAGTGCTGGCTGGGCCACAAGGATAGAGCTGCCTCTCCTGGTACCTGGTGCCTCATCTTCTCAAGGCAAAATGTGGGGGGGCATTCAGGGTCACAGGCACTCCTCCTCAGATAACTGTCAGGGTTCACCAGAGCATGGCCAGCTGCAGCCTTTTGGCACCCTGCAGGAGGCAGGTGATGGGAAACTGCTTCCAGCTGAAGGAGGGTGGGGCATGGGTAGGATGACATGGCCTGTGTTTTTCTAGAGGTCTTCTTTTCCCTTTCCCACCTCCCTCCCCCAGACCCTTATGCCCTGTGGCTAGAAGTAGCTTTTTCCTTCCTGCCTGCACAGTGTAAAAAGGCAGCTTACATCTCCAAACTGCTGCTGGCCACCAACATAACCCAGCCACCTCCTGTCCCTTGGCAGGAAGGGGTTAAGAGATTAAGCCCTAAGGCTGCCTTTAGCACCAGGGCCCAGGGAACCTGGCCAAAGAGGTGTCTCAACAAGGGAGGCTGCGGAGGGGACAGAGCAGCCCCGCACTGCCTGAGGGCAGGACCTCAGGCAAGGGCAGCATGTGAAGAGGATGCTGTGCTCTTGTCTGGGAAGCTGCAGATTTGGTTTGCAAACAGGCTGGAAATAGCTTGCACCCTGCTACTGCAGAGCTTAGCTGAGGGGTGGAGAGGCTTCCCCAGACCAGCAATTTGTAGAGCTTGGCACATGCAGGGCTTGGCTCCTCCTGGCTAGCGCTCCAGGCCAGAGGGTCTTGAGCTTTCTCTGGGGGCCAGCCCAGCAATGGTCCCTCTAGTTTTTTCCATCCATGTGTGGAACACATTTTTGTGTGCACCGAGGCATGTGCATGTGCACCAGCAGTAGCAACAAAACCCCAGCTAATCAGCTGGGCAGCACTGGAATCTCTCCTAAGCAGCCATGCCAGCATCCAGCTTCCAGAGAACACTATGCCCAGCCAAAGTCAGTGGGGGAAGGAAGGAGCCTGCTAGCCTGGCTGCTGGTGAGCTGAATGATCTGACCAATGGCTGGTTCTTTGCACAGCACTGGGAGTGGGACACACCCCCTGGGGAGGGAGGGGATATGGTGGTGCAGTAGAGCTGGGAGGGTGAATGGGCACAGCAGGGTGGGGGCAGTGAGAGGGAAGCATGTAAAGGGTAAATGGGCGCGCAGCAGAGGTGACACATAAACAGCTACCGCCTGCCTGCTCTCACCAGCCACCACAGCAAACAGCCAGTGCTGGTGGGAAATGGGGGGAGGGGGAGCCTGCTGGCCAGGAGCCAGCACACAGGAAGGACTGCACGGACTGACCAGCATGGGCAGTGGCCAGACCTGCACACTGCAGCTTTGCCCAATCACCAGCCTTGCACACTCACCCCCTCGGCAACCACTAGGCCTCCTTCCCTCGCTCCCTGCAGGTGGGAGGGTGGCAGACAAGCAAGGATCCACCTAGCAGTAGAATCCACCAGTACTGATGGGAGGGGAGAGACAGAAAGTACAAGACAATTGGCCCATTTTAAAAAAGGTGGGAACACCTGCAGGAGGGCTTAAATACAGGGCTGTCCCTTTAAAACGGGACATCTGGTCACCCTATTGAGTGGTAACAGCTACAGGAAATCCTTACCATTCATGGTGCATGCATTCCTGCATCCACTGCGAATGGCAGAATTCACGAATACTGGGAATTGCAGCTCCCATCCGCTGTAGTGAGTTCCCTGTGGCTCCCAAACTCACCATGGGGGCTGGGAGCCATAGTGCGCTCACTACAGCTGCCAAGAGCTGCGGGGAACTCACTGTGGCTTCTGGCAGTTGCAGTGAGTTCCCTGAGCCTCCTGGCCACTGCTGCCCCTTCAGGCCAGGCCAGGAGACCCACAAATATGCAGAAACAGAAATAGCAATTCCGTGAGTCGCAAGGGTCTCCTGTAATTTAGTCCCCATCATTCTATACTTTGCATTTATCAACATTTAATTTTCATCTGCCATTTCGTTGCCTAGTCACCCAGGTTTGAGAGATCCTTTTGTAGCTCTTTGCAATCTGCCTGGGACTTAAGTGTCTCGAGTTCCTGGAGCATCCACACGATCGGTGCCTGTAATAGCTCGAGTCAGCGGGAGGCCACAGTTCTAGTGACCTGCCTGGTTCAGGGACGGGCAGTAACCAACAGTTAATCCATAGTCTGGAGGACTCTCCCCCAGAGCGGAAGTGGAGGGCCAGGGCCGGGCAGCAAGTTAACAGTTAAACAGTAGTCTGGTGGGCTGCACAACAGTTCATGAGCCCTGCCCTGAGTCAGGGCAAAGCAATGAACAACGAGTCAAGCAATTGGAAAGTCCAATGGCACAGGCCTGTTTTCAGGCCGAGCCAGGGCTTGGGTCTCCTTGCTAGCGGAAAGCCGACAAGCGCAGGGGTTTTGCCCCACAGGGGCAATCTGCCACCCAGGGAAAGAGGTGGCAGGGGGACGCGGGCCCTCCCTACACCACCGCGTCCCAGCCCAGGGCCCTAGTAGTGGCAGCGCTGCAGCCACTGGATTGGCAGGGCTCCCAGCCGTAAAGCGCTGTCCGGGTCAGTGGGTCAGCAGGGCTCCGAGCCGCAGTGTGCTGCCCAGCCAACCTCCATATCCTCAGCCGCCCCAAGGTTGGCTGTCCCTGGGCCACTTCCCTGTTCCCCCTGGGGGGCCTATCTGGCTCAGAGGTCACTCCTTGCGGTTGGCTAGGGATGGTAGCGGTGGCAGCATGTCCATCAGCTCAGGATCCGGGTCGGGGTCCATGTGGTCCAGCCCACTCGGCTGAGCCCTGGAGACACTCGGGGGGTCTGGGTTGACTGGTGGGTCCAAGCGGTGGCTCCTACTGGTGTGTCTCAGAATCCAGCTCTAGCTGCAGTTGGCGTGGCCTAGGCCTCAGCTCACCCTAGGCCTGGGTGGCCCAAACTAGTTGTCTGCTGGAGAGCAGCGTAGCAAGGCCCTCTGACACTGGGGCTGGGGGAGAGCCTCAAGCCTGCTTGGTGGCTGAGCCCTAACTGAGCTGGGAGCTGCCCTTCTTATACTTATATATAAGCCCTGGCTTCCTGTTTCCTGTGGGCAGGGTTTTAAGGGGAGTTTCCTCCTCTGAGTCAGTGGGAGGCCATGCTGACTCACTGCAGTGCCTATTAAAGAAGAAGCGAAGGATCACCTAGAAAAAGCAAGTGCATCCTTTAAATGGTATATTGACAATCATCAACGTCAAGGCCTCATCTACTCAGTGGGACAAAAGGTGCGGGTGTAGTGCTGACGAGTAGAACTGAAGCTGGGACCTCTGGAGCTTAGTTCATGAGCCTCTACAGCTCCAGCTAAGAGCCAGCTGGCTCTCAGCTAAGGCTGTAGAGCAAACTCATTCTCTCTCTCTGTTCATGGTCTGTGCGCCACTGCATGGCACAGTGAACCACACCCAGTGGGTATGTCAGTTACAGAGGTCAATCCAGTCATTTTTTAACTTCAAGTATCCTGTTTTCTGAAGATTCACCCAATGTTTCATGGATAGGTTTTGAAACCCTGATGGAAAACCCTTTTCCTTACATACCTGGCCACCTCCCCCCAAGCACAGCTCTTGGGCTATGTGAAATGTGTGGTTCATAAGATCCTGGACTCTAAGGCTATGTCTACACTGTGCCTGTTTGGTACAAGAAATATGTAAATGTGGCAAATCATGGAATATTGCTGTGCCTCATTTGCGTAATTAATGAGGCTCCGTTTTTTGCAAGAGGCTTTTTACACGGCTCCTTTTTGCACAAAAACCCCCTCTTGTGCAAGAGCAGTGCAACTCCTGGTAATAGGGGCAGGTGTTGGGTCCTGCCCCTGAGCATGAGTTGTGCTCTCTGGCCCGGATATATCCCTGACAGAGCTCTTTTACGTTACTCTGGACCTGCTCGGAGGTCTGGGGTGGGTGTCTGTGCTCTGCCAGGGATTTGGCCATGCACTCGAATATGTCGGCATTTTACATCTTGGGGCGGAGATCCTGCAAGGTTCGAGGAGGGATAGGATCTCCGCTCCAGACCAGGAGCGTGCCGGCCTCTTGGTCCCCCTGGGTGGATCCTGAGACCCCTGGGGCTGCTCCCTGTGAGGGCTCTGGGGGTTGCGGGGGGCTTGAGGATCTGCCATGGGTGGCAAGGCCAGTGGCAGGGAGAGCGGCATGCTGAGGTGCTGCTCTCAGGCTGGCTTCCTGCCACAAAGCTTGTCCAGGGTGCCTGCATCTTTAAGAGGGGCCAGGAGACAGGAACTATAGAGTCCTGATTAATTTGGATGGAGTGTCCACCAGGGACCTGTATTATTTCCTGGAGGCCTCTTCTTTCGGAAAAAAAAAACCTACTCCCCATCCACACATGCCTTTTTCCAAAAGAGCTCTTTAGGAAAAAGGCTTCTTCCTTGTAGAAAGAGGGTTACCGATGCCAGAAAACCCCCTCTGTTCTTTCGATTTACTTTTGGAAGAATGTAATTGCAGTGTAGACGTAACCCCAGTTTTGTTGGAAAAACGGTAGTTTTTCCGACAAAACTCTGTAGTGTAGACATACCAGTCTGCCCTTTGGCCTGTCCTGGAGACCGACCTCCTGGTATCTGATCTGGCCTGACTCCTGCTTTGACCACTAGGTCAGATCACCCATGTCCCAGCCATGACAGCTTCCACATTGGACAGAGCATCAGTCTCTGGTTATCTGGTGGCTACAGTGACACAGCAAATGTGTATTTTTCCCCATTTGGGGACAGCTTGGGTGTCCTTGGCAAACATGTGGAATGCTTCTTTAACCACAGGCAGGGGCTGCAATGCAGCCTGGTGGGCAGAGGTGTAGCGAGGGGGGAACAAGAAGGGGCAGTTGACCCCGGGTGCCACGCTAGGGGGGCGCTGGGCTGGGCTGCGGGGGGAGGAGGGGGAGGTGCGGGGCGCTGGGCTCACCTGGGCTGCAGGAGGAGGGAGGAGCTGGGAACCGGGTGCTGGACTCAAGGGGAGGGACGGAGTGGGGGAGGCAGGGGCAGGGAATCAGCGCTGGGCCCAGCATGTCTGCGCAGTTTGTGGGGAGGTGCAGGGAAACAGAGCTCAGCTGGGTTGCAGAGTGAAGAGGTGCCGGGTGTTGGGCTGAGCTGGGCTGGGCTGGGCTGCAGGGGTGGCGGGGAGGGAGGTGCGGAGCTCAGAGCTCAGTTTGGCTGGAGGAGGAGGGAGGTGCCGGGAAAGTAAATCAAGGGGAGGAAGGGGTAGGAAATCAGAGCTGGGCTCAGCTGGGCTGAGGTGGATGGGGGAAGGCATAGGGAACAGAAGGGCAACTCAGCTGGGCTGTAAGGGGCTGCATGGAACTGGTGCTGCACTCCCTTGGATTGTGGGGGATGGTTTTGGGGGAGGTGCAGGGAACCAGCAGGGGTGGGCAGCTCAGTTGGGTTGCAGGGGAGGGAGATGCAAAGAAGCCTAGTGGGGAGGGGGGAACCAGGAGCCCTGAAATTACCTCCCCTGGTCCAAAAAATCCCTCATCTGGGACCAGTCAGGTCCAAAGGGTGCCATACCAGGGAGGTCCAACTCCTACCCAAGTCCCCTCCTTGCACCCTCCCTCCTAGCCAGATACCCTACCCCCAATCTGCTCCTGCTCCATCCCCCTGGCCAGACACCCTACATCCAGCCTGCTTCTGCACCCTACCTACCACCCAGACCTTGCCCCCTTCCGTCCCCCACCTCCCTCCCAGATCCTGCACCCTCCCTATCCCGCTCATTGGCAGCCCTCTCACACACACACTGAACCCCTTATTTTTGTCCCCACTTTAGAACTTAAGGGGTCTATAAAATTCATCAGAAAAGCAAATCTAGCCTATAGAAAGCCCTGAACCTCAGTCCTCCCCCCTCGCCCCTTGGGGCTGGAATGCCAGAGGAGTGAGGTGTCTCAGTGGAGGCCACCTAAGTGAGGGTTGGGGTTTTGGGAGGAGCGTTTTTGTTTCTCACTTGTGTGGTTCCCATCTGATTTTTCTGTGGATCAGTGGCCCCTGATCCAAAAAAGTTTGCCTACCCTGGCCATAAGTAAAGAAAACATTGAAAACTTTTGTATTGGACATAAATTAATATTTTACTTTATTTAAAAATAAGTTTGATAAGCTAACATGAGAAAGTTAACATTTAATCTGTTTAATAATTGAAATTAAACCATTCTCCCCAGCTGCAGCACTAGCAAAATGGCTTGGGCATAATTGTGTAATTAAAGGTGGGTTTCCATTAGCTACTGGCCGTCTGCGGAAAGGTTTACATTGAGTCATGTGGTCCACGGGCCAAAAAGCTTGAGAACCACTGGAATGGAGGCACCCCTGGCCTCTCCCCCCCAAGAGACCGCTGTAGGCTCCCTGCTGCTCCACAAGAGCCCCCAGAGAGAGATCAGGTCTGTTACCACGGTGGTAAATCACCATGTTGCTCCAGTGTGGATGATGGACAGACTCTTTGTGAGTCTTCCTCATCCAAGCAGTTGATTTAAACAGCATGGTAAAATGCCACATGAAAACATTTGGTACGTCCACTGAGAGGCAGGACGTTTTGTCTCTCTCCAGAAAGAGTTGTCATGACTTGTGTCTCTGGGTGAGCTCTGTGAAGAGGTGAGATGTTTTGACTTCCAGCTTCAAGGGATTTGTTCTTCTGTCTTTGGGGTGCACGTTGCTTTGACCTGAATGGAGTTAGCTGTGACAACGCATTTCTGTGTTTTTCTGACACATAAAGTGAAACCTGTGCTGAAGACCCCACATTCAGTGAGAGAAAGTGCTGCTGTCAGAAAAAGTAAATTCAAAGTCTCTCCAATTTTCTTCAAAGATCACCTCTACCAGGCAGTGGGGCTTTTACTGATTGGTCCCTTATATGTTTGAAGGGTGACTAAAAGTTATCTGGATCTTTTTGGGTCATATCAACAGATTGTTTTGGGCTCAATCCTAGATTAAAATTTAAATTATATTAAGCCCTTTGTAAGCAGGTTGGGAAGTGGTCTCATTTGGCAATTATTATTCAGTATTATTTACATAATATACACATTGCCATCTTGGCATTGACATATACATTTCTCAGTACCTTTACATATAAAAAAAATAGCCCAGCCCCATTGACTTCCATGGGCAATGTACCTTGTAAGGAGTGATGGGGATACGATGAAGTTGTTTAAACAAATATGTTGCAATTGTAGAAAAAAATTTGTGTGTCTGAAAACTGTAGGTACTGGGGATGGTGGATGGAGGAGGAGCAGGCGAGCAGAGGTATGATAGGAGGAGCAGAAGGGCAATTACCCCCCACACCTCCTTTGCTATGTCAGTGAATGTAAGGGTATGTCTACACTAGCCCCCTAGTTCGAACTAGGGAGGCTAATGTAGGCATTTGAAGTTACAAATGAAGCCCGGGATTTAAATATCCCAGGCTTTATTTGCATCTTCCCGTCCGGGAGCCATTTTTAAATCCCCCTAGTCCAGACTAACTGCCCGCGGCGACACGCGGCAGTCAAAAGTTAATTCGAACTAAGTCCTTAGCTCGAGTTAACTGTTACACCTCATTCCACAAGGACTAACGGGTCGCCGCGGGCAGTTAGTTCGGACTAGGGGGATTTAAAAATGGCGCCCGGACGGGAAGATGCAAATAAAGCCCGGGATATTTAAATCCCAGGCTTCATTTGCAACTTCAAATGCCTACATTAGCCTCCCTAGTTCGAACTAGGGGGCTAGTGTAGACATACCCTAAGCGATTAACTTATCTGTTAAAATAACACTCAGAAAAAAACTTTTAAATAAAACTAACACACAACATGAGAATTGCCGTTGCTTTCTTGAAGCAAGAAGTAGCCTAAGGCTGAGGACACACTGCAAGCGAGGCTTTCAGTCTGCCATGAAGACTTTTTCCTTCAGGCTGCTGTGAGATTCTATCCTTAAGTAAAGGAGAGAGGTCTCTCTGAGCTGCTCTTCCAAATTTCACACAAGCCATTCAACTGAAGCCATAGATTCAAGGCCAGCTTTACCTTTGGCAGACTGCCTCACCAGGTATTCACAATCACAACGTCCGAACATGTATAAGACTTTTAGCTGAGAAAGCCATGTTTAATCCCAAGTCTCTGCTATGACTGGGAGATGTGGGTGACCTATAGAAAACACCAGCATTTTCTTTGGAAAATCCATAACAAAACGTGGGGGGGATCAATCACCTTGGTAATGCCAACTCCTTTAGAATTGAGGCTCTGATTATCCAGCACCAGCTGAGGTAGAGCAGGCACTGCATGCACATGTCTGATATATTTTTACCAAAACTGCTACCTGCCCAACTTGTCAAAGGAGAAGGGAAACAGGGAGGCCAAAAGGAATGGTTTAGAGCACTGTTTCTCAACCTTTTTTTTATAAAGTATTCCTTTATTCCGTCCCTTTACAGGACCAAAGCACTGTCTAGATCATCCCTGACAGGTGTCTGTCTAACCTGCTCTTAACTATCTCCAGAGATGGAGATTCCACAACCCCCTCAGGCAATTTATTCTAGTGTTTAACCACCCTGACAGTTAGGAAGTTTTCCTAATGTCCAATCTCCCTTGCTGCCATTTAAGCCCATTGCTTCTTGTCCTATCCTCAGAGGTTAAGGAGAATATTTTTTCTGCTTCCTTCTTGTAACATCCTTTTAAGTAGTTCTAGGGAATCTGACATTGGCCACTGTTGGAAGACAGGATACTGTGTAGACGGACCTTTGGTCTGACCCAGTATGGACGTTCTTATGTTCTTAAAGCTGCTATCATGTTCCCTCTTAGTCTTCTCCTTTCCAAACTAAACACACCCAATTATTTCAAAAGCTTCAGGGGATAGCCAAGTTAGTCTGTGCAGGATAAACTTATAAAACAACAATTAGTCTGGTAGCACTTTAAAGACTAACAGAACATGTAGAGGGTATCATGAGCTTTGGTGGGCACAGCCCACTTCTTCAGATGAAGAAGTGGGCTGTGCCCACCAAAGCTCATGATACCCTCTACATGTTTTCCAATTCTTTCAGTTTTCCCTCATAGCTCACGTTTTCTAGACTTTGTATTGTTTTTGTTGCTCTTTGCTGGATCTTCTTCAATTTTCCACAGCTTTCATGTTGTTAGTGCTTCTCACGGGCAGCTCATTCTCTATCATGATCTGCTAGCTCCTTCACTTTTAGCTCCAACTCCCACTGCTTCCAATCCATCGATGGAGACCTGCTCATGAAAACACCCCTCTGGAAGAACTGGCACATGATACAACTTGAAGCGGCTGTCACTTCCACGTCTCCTCAGGGTGAGGTGATGACTCCAGGGGAGCCTAGGCACAATTCAGCTTGTGAGCTGGTGTGGAAGCTGTAGCTGGCTGCACTGTAGTAGGAGTTACCCCTCAGGCTCCAAACACCTCTCTTCCCGACAGGATGATAGACATCAGTACATGCTCACATGTGCGTGCACACCCAAACACACCTGCATGTGAGCACAAATGCCTGTGCGCGAATGCACACCTATACAAGCCTGAATGCATACACATGTGTGCAGATGCCTACAGGTGCACCCCCCCCCCCATGGGAGCACACACCCACACCTGCATGCAAGCACACACCTGCATGTGAGCACACACGTTCATACTCAGACACACACGCTCTCACACACAGCTGCCTGTGGATGACCATGTATGCACACATGCATGGGTGCATGCATGGTTCTCATTTTAACTTGCTGTGCTGACACACACCTGTCAAGCAAAGCCAGCTCTATCCAGAGCTCTGTGTGTGTCTGATACTCCCTGCCAGGCCCTGGGCCTTTCACAGCCACAGGGAGAAGTGCCAGCCCTGAGTCCAGGGCTGATGTCATCCTCTTTCCATGGGAGAATGGCCAAGAGGTTCCTGCCACGGAGAGCGACTGTAGGGCCCAGGGGAATTCCTGAGGCAGGAAGTGAAACTGGCAGGTGCAGGGCAGCACCCTGGCAGGTGAGAGAGGGAAGCGGTTCAGGAATCCCGGGGGAAGTCCCAGCTGGGGTGGGGAGCTGGCTGAACTCTAGTTCCCCCCGTGCTGAGGTGACATTAGCTGTGCAGTGAACGGGAGACGTGCCACTGCAGTGAAGTCATTGCCGCATTCTCATGCAATCCCAGCTAATCACAGGGTATATAAGAGCCACCAGAGCCTGCTACTGCCCCTGGACACAGAGGGCAGCTGAGTGGAGAGAGCCAGGCAGCCCACAGGAACCCAGCACCAGGTAAGCTGTTCCTTAGAAGGGAACAACAAAGTCTCCTTTCTTCTCTTGCCCATTTCTGACTCTTCAGAGCACCAGGCAGAGCTGGAGCAGTGATACCTCCTGAGGGTGGGGACCCAGGCCTGGGCACAGTGCCACACACAGGCAGTCCCTATGGCTTAGTACAATGTCAGGACCTTCCCCTGCCCCTACCGCACTCACGAACCACTGGCTAGAGTGCCCCCTTCCCTCCCCATGGTGCAGTGTGGGTGGAAGGGATGCCTATAACAGCCGTGAGCTTTCAGCTTCACTCTGCCACTAGGGTCCAGGGGGATGGGCCATGCCAGGAACTACATGGATGCTAAGATCCATCTCAGCCTTGGAGACTGAGCTCCTCCTGGCTCTGCTACCAGCACCTTGGGTGGCCTGGGTGGAGCCTGTAACTGGGAGGAGTCAGTCCTGACCTAGGCTGCCTGAGTCACCTCTTCCCCCAGGAGAGTCACTCCCCAGAGCCATTGCTGGGCCTGGGCAGAGGCAGAGCCACAGGGATGGGCAGCTCCCAGGAACCTCAGCAAAGAACCCCTAGGCTGGCAATTTTCCCTAGTGCTTGCTCCACTGTCACATTCCATGTGCACAGCAGCTTCCCCCCAGCTAGCTGCTAACAGCAGCAGCAGGGCCACAGTTGGTGGCCTTGGCTAGCTGCTTGAGCCGGGACCCAGCTGACCTCTGAGTATGGACCTGGGGCACTAGCCCAACCCAGAACCAGCATGCAGCTGCTGCTGCCCTGTTACAGCAGGAGCTCCAACAGAATGGGGGGAGGGGGAAGCAGCCCCCAGCTGCAGCATGCCCTGAATGCATGACAAGGCCCAGCTCCCTGGCTCCCTCCTCCACCACACCCCACAGCTCCTTGCAAGTCTCTGGTTTCTCTTCCCCACACAGGGAGGATGAACCTGTCTGACCAGGCTGGGTTGATCTGGGCTAAGGGTGCTGTGTGACAGAGGTGGCCAGTGGCTCTAGGGTGGGGCTGTCATTTCCCCTCTATCCATCCAACAGGATCACAAAGCAAACACCAGCACAGACAGCAGGGGAAGAGAGGTCAGGCCATGGCCTGGGGCATTCTGGAAGCAGGGACAGTACAACTGAGAAAGGGCAACCCTGAACACTGTGCACAAATGCCTGCCTTAACCTGAAACTCCTCCCAGCCCTGCTCTGGGCTTCCCCAGGCCTGCCATTGCCCCTCACTCCTGACCCAAACATCCTGCCAGCCTAGTCCTACTCCCACAGCCCTCCTGGTGCCCCTCACTCCCGATCAACAGCCCCTGACAGCCCAAGGACTACTGGAGGGACAAGGGAAGGCAGGGGGGAGACAGAGCAGTGGGACAGGATTGGGCAGGGGTGAAAGGGCGGTGGGACAGGAGGGGCAGGGGGTTACAAGGCAGAGGGACAGGAAGTTAAAAAGCAGAGGGACAGGAGTGGGTAAGGAGTGACAGGGCTGAGGGACAGGAGGGTCAGGGGGTAACAGGGCAGAGCAACAGGAGGGGTCAAAAGGTGACAGGGTCGAGGGACAGGAAGGGCAGTGGGTGACAGGGCAGAGGGATGGAATGGGGCAGGGGGTGATAGGGCAAAGGGACAGGAGGGAACAGGGCAGAGGGGCAGGAGGGGGAGAGGATGACTGAAGGAAGGAGTAGGAGGGGGCACAAGGTTACAAGGTGGAGGCACAGGAGGAGGAAGTGGGTGACAGAGCAGTGGGACAGAAGAGGCCTGGGGGGTGACATAGCAGAGGGAAAGGAGCTGGGAGGGGGTGATAGGGCGGAGGGACAGGAGGGCGCCGGGGGGTGAAAGGGCAAAAGGACAGGAGGGCCTGGGGGTGACAGGGCAGCAGGAGAGGAGGGGCTGGCGGTGACAGGGCAGAGGGAGAGGACCGGGGATGGGGTGATCGGATGGAGATACAGGAGGGGCCTGGTGGGACAGGGTGGCATGACAGGTGGGGGTTGGAGGTGACAGGACAGAAGGACAGGAGGGACATGGGGTGACAGAGCAGAGAGGCAGGAGGGGGAGGAGGGACAGGATAGGACAGGGTTGATAGGGTGGAGGGAGAGGGTGACAGGGTGGAGGGATAGGAGAGGCAGGAGGTGATGGGAGAGGGACAGGAGGGGCCAAGTGTGACAACATGGTGAGACAGGGCTGGCCGGGGGTGACAGGGTGGAGGGACAGGAGAGGACTGGGGGGTGACAGGGCGCAGGGAGAGAGGCGGGGATGGGGTTAAAGGGCAGAGAGATAGGAGGGGCCAGGTGTGACAGGTTGGCATTACAGGAGGGGATCGTGGGTGACGGGGCAGAAGGACAGGAGGGGCAAGGAGTGACAGAGTGTAGGGACAGGAGGGGGTCGGGGTGACAGTGCAGGGAGACATAGGAGCAGGTGGGGCTGACAGGAGGGGCAGAGGGACAAGAGGGGGCAAGAGGTGACATGGCGGCAGGACAGGAGCGGCCGGGGGTGACAGGTCAGTGGAATAGGAGGGGCCATGGGTGACAGGGTGGTGAGACAGGAGGGGAGGGAGTGACAAGGCAGTGGGACAGGAGGGGGGGGGTGACAGGGCAGAGGGAGACGAGGGGCCTGGCATAACAGGATGGTGGGATGGGGTGGGGGCAAGAGGTGACATGGAGGCGGGACAGGAGGGGCCGGGGATGACAGGATGGTGGGAGAGGAGGGAGGGGGTGACAGGGCGGAGGGAGAGGAGGGGCCATGGGTGACAGGGCAGTGGGATAGGAGGGGAGGGGGTGACAGGGAGGAGGAAGAGGTGGGGGCTCAGAGTGATAGGATAGGGGACTGGGGGGTGACAGGGTGGCAGGACAGGAGGGGCAGGAGGTCGTTTGCTAGGGAGGCAGGGGCCATGCCATTTGGGCGGATGGCCATGGCCTGGCCAGCCAGCAGGGCGCTGGGCTGGCTGTGTTCTGCAGCCCATGCCATCCTCGGAGGGTTTGGGGAGTGCCACGAGCTGCAGTCGCGCAGGGATTGGTGGCGAGGCCTGGCCATCCTGCTCCGTGTCTCCCACCCTGCCCTAAGCACTGAGGGGCAGGTTCAGCTCCCCGGCGAAGGGGCAGAGTCCGGGAGTGCACAACACTGCCCTTCGCCTGTCCCTGGGTGCAGCAGCCCCGGGGACGGAGACTTTGACACCCGGCCATAGGTGTTTGCTCTGCATGGCAGGGAGACGTGCAGCTTGCTCTGGCCGGACACCGGGAGACTCGCGCTGCCCTTGGAGACAATGTGCCGCCCAAGGCTGCGGTTCTTCGCTGTGCTGCTGGGTCTCAGCACCTGGCTGGAGCCTGGCAAAGGTAGGAGTGTAGCCGGAGCTGCTCTGCAGCAGGGAGACCTGTGTGAGGCTGCGTGGTGGGGGCAGCCCTGAGCAGCCGCAGCTCGAGTGAGGCGAGAGGCCGAAGGAGTTCTCCCTTCTGATACCAGTCTAGGCCCCAGGGGAGAGGGCAGAACTCCCCTTGGGGTGTTTCATTCAGCTCCCGAACTGGAGGCAGAGTCAGGGTCTCCCTCTAGCTCAGAGCAGCCTGACAAATGTCATGGGCCGGGGAGAGTTCATGTGACTGGGGAGTGAAAGCACGTTTGTCCCTCTGGGAACAGAGTCATTGAGGGGACTTGGGGCCTGGGCCAAGATACCTGGGCCTGAGCCAGGCTTCTGCCAGGTTCACTTTGCTTCTCCAGTCCATTGCTCCCCAAGGCACTCGTTGCTGCAGACACAGTGTGTGGGAGGGGAAGTGGCAGATCTGCACAGCTACCCCCCATGGTCTGAAATCATGAGTCCAACTCCCCACAAGCTTGCGATTTAGAAGAAGAATATGGTTTGGGGGTTGAGTCTTTATGTTCCGGTTTTGGAGCCATTGAGGCCATGTTGGGGTCACCTTTCCAGGCCTTTCTACATTGCCAGGCGAGTGAGAAACTCCCTGTTTTTTCTGACAGCTGAGACTCCCAGCTCAGTTTGACATATGGGAACAGAGGCTAAAGGATACGTCTACACTGGGGCTGCAGAAGCAGATCGCCCCATGTTGGCTCTGCCCAATTTGGTGTGCGCCAAAGAGCAGCATAACCACATGACACGGGCAGCAGGCCCAAGTCCGTACTGGGATTGCCCTCTGGGCAGCTAGGCCCATTAAGCCAGGGGTACCTACTGAGCTGGGCGTTACACCCAGGAAAGTTGACAGCCATGCTGTGTCCCTGGGCAAGGTGTGTGGGTGCAGATCTGTGCTCTTGGAAGAAGCGGAAGCAGCAGCTGGGAGTCCCTGCCCCTTTAGAATCATCGGGTCCTGGGGTAGTTGCCCCTTTGCCTTCCATTGGTGGGCTTGGTTACACCTCTCACCTCATTGTCAACATGCCCTGCAGGACTTGCCCTAAACCACACAGAGTCAATCTACTTTTTCTTCCCTGGTTCCTTTCTCCTGGTTCCCGCCTCCCTCCCCACCCCCAAATACCCAACCATCCAGCAAGAGGCACAGAGTGAAAGTGACTTGCTGCAGCCTGCTGCCTAAGGATCAGAGAAGCTAGCTGGGAAAGGGAGGAAGCGTGGTGGGGGTGGCCGGGGCGTGGTTTATTTTCCCCAGACTCTTTCAGTGCATCGGATTTCAAGGGTCACCTGGGAGCTTGGGAGGGGAGGCTGGTCACACAGGAGAGGGCTGTTCCCGTTGCCCCTTTGAGCATTGTGTTTCTTCTCACTGTTTTACAAAACAACCCTTCCGCCTCACAGAGTCAGGCAACGACAGTGCCAGGGCTCTGCACAGCATCCACAGTGCAGGGACCCATGCTGCAGAGCGGGCTCCCAGACAGCTCGGTGTGCTAATGACTCAAGCAGCAGGGCCCTGGGCACACCTTGCCTGCCAGGTGTGCCCTCAGGATCACACCACCCAGTGCCTGGGGCACACCTGGCAGGGCAAGATGTGCCCAGAGCCCTGCTGTGCAGGGCTGCTTGGGCAGCAGTCTGGATAGCTTCTACATCAAACAGGGAGGCCACTAGAGAGCTCCAAACTCTTAAAGGGACATTACCCAGTGCCTGTACACTGCATAGTCTTCCTCCTTTGGCCCGCAAATTCCTTCTACTCATAAACAACACCTCCCAGATGTCCTCTAACCTCGTCCCTAGTAGAGGCACTCCAGCATCTCGGCTTGGCCTGGAGCCTCAGAATCGGCATCCATCCCCCCCATGACTATTAAACGCAAACTTGGAGAGTGGAATGGGCTATTTTGAGAACATAACATTACGTCAAGCTGAAAACCAATCTCCCAGAATAGCTTCAATCAGAGATGGCAATTCTGCCAGCATTCTCAATGCCCTCCACATTGTGTCAGCAAACGGAGTCTGCAATTGTCCGGTGTTGCCCTGGCCAGCTGGGGGCAGTGTGTGGTTCCCTGACCAGCCCATCTTCTCTGCGTGCCCCAGCACGTCCTTGCAGGTCCAGCAGCGTCTGGCCTGAGCCAATCACTCGTATTGCAACAGTGAAGTGAACAGCTTTCCAGTTGACTCTGAGCTGTGCCCTCTACTTGGCCCCTTTGGATCTGCAGCAGAGGGCATGTGACGCCATTGACACTCTGTAGGCAGTTCCACTGACACAGCAATTTCCTGTGCTCAGCCAAAGCAGCCTGTCAGCATCAGGGCTTGGACTGCCTCACACTGATCCATCCCCATGTTGCCTCAGTTCAGCTCTCTCCAAGCTGTCAGGCTATGTCTACACTGCAGAGTTTTTGTGCAAAAACTTGCAGAGTGTCCACACCTCAAGTGTGTTTTTGCACAAGAGAATCAAAAGAAGAGAAGGGGGTTTGTGCAATTGGTATTCCTCTTTCTACGAGGAAGAACGCCTTTTTGCACAAGAGCTCTTGCACAAAAAGGTGTGTGTGGACGGGGAACAGGGGGTTTTGCGCAAGAAATGGCCTCCAGGAAAAAAAAAAGGTGACCTGGTGGCCACTCCGTCCAAGGTAATCAGAACTCTATAGTTCCTGTCTGCTGGCCCCTCTTAAAGCTGCAGGTACCCTGGGCAAGCTTTGTGGCAGGAAGCCAGCCTGAGAGCAGTTCCCTCAGCACTTGCACTGCCATTACCACATATGGCAGAGCCACAAGCCCCCTGAAACGCCCCTGGCCCTTCCAGGGTGCCTCAGGTGTCCCAGGACCCCCCAGGGGGAAAAAAAGGGGCGCCCCATCATGGTCTGGCCCGGAGATTGTGACCCTCCTGGAATTGTGGGGTGAGAAGGAGTCCCTCCAAGCTCCCCAGGCCAAGCGGCACAATGCCGACATATTTTCAAGGATGGCTGCATCCCTGGCAGAGCGAAGTCACCCTGCCCGGGCCATGGAGCAGGTCCGGAGCAAGGTGAAGGAGCTCCGTCAGGGGTATGTGAGGGCCACCAAGTGCAGCGCACACTCAGGGGCAGGCCCCCACACCTGCCCCTATTATGCCGATCTCCACCACATCTGGGGGGGGTGGGGAAACCTCTTCCCCATGCATCGTGGTGGACTCTGGGCTGGAGACCCCAGTTGTTGTCCACCCGGAAATCACCCCCGAGGACGAGCTGGAGGTCCAGGGCCAGCCCCATCTGGAGGAGGAGGAGCAGGAGCCAGAGACTGTGACCCTGTCCCTCGTGCCAGTCACCGCCAGCCAGGATGTCTCCCAGGCCTCCTCAGATGCCTGGAAGGGAACTTCAGGTGAGTTGTCACACACACAGGGCAGGGGAGGCAGGTGCACAAGGGGCTGGGGGTGAGTGTCGCTCGGGCTGCTCGGGCTGCACATGGTGCTGCGGGCCGTGCACATGCGACCACATGCAGCATGAGCGTGTGGCATGCGGACACAGCAGGCACCCCCTGACCATGCTTGGGATCCTGCTGCCAGGCTCGGGGGAGGCCACACACGTCCTGTCCCCAGGGGGATGCACCCATCTGGAAGCAGGGTAGCCACAAGGGTGCAGCCACGACCCTACGCAGACCTAGGAGTGCCGCACACATCACACAGGCATGCCTGCACATGCAAGGCAGCAGCCGCTCCCACAGACAGCACAGCAAGCCGCAGCTGTGTGTGCAGACCCCAGGGAGAGCTAGGCTGCTCCCAGCTCCTCTGCCGCCCATGAGGGGATCCCACTGTGGCACGACACTTCCCTTGCCTGCCTGCCTGCCTGGTGTGTGTGTGGGGGGGGGGGGGACGGGAAGCGGGCAGCATGGTCCTCTGAGCACATCAGGGCCCCTGTGAGACAGGGCCACACATGGCCTTGCACCCAGGACATCCCCCTCCTGTGGGCTGCCAACTGTTGTGGTCGCCGCTCACAGAGGAGGGCACAGCCTCAGGGACAGTGTCTGCAGGGATGACTGACCGCCTCTCCCTCTTGTGTGTTCTCCACAGCTGGACCAGCTCGGACAAAGCCACACCACTGTAGCCACCTGCCAGAGTCTGGGGGACCCGCAGATGAGCCAGGGTGCAGGAGGACCTGATGTGCCAACACGTCAGCATCCTCCGAGACATCCAGCACACCCTGGTGCACAGAGTCGATGCTGACCTGCAGTGGCAGGAGCATGCCTGGGGCCAAATGCTGGCATGTTGTGACACCATGTATGGCATCATGTCCCACATGGCAGCACACCAGCCTTCTGTCCCCCCTCCTATGGCCATTGCCCTTCCGCCAGCCCACCCTGCTATGCCTCTGATCCCTCCCCATGCCATGCCTCTGTTCCCTCCCTTAGCAATGCCCATGCCCCCGCCCCAAGTGATGCCTATGGCCCCTCCTCCTGCCCCCCCTGCCAACTCAGACTCTGATCTAGCCCCCCCCTCCTGCCCAGCCCTTTGTGGCCCCCAGACCAACACAACCCTGACAAGGCCTCCGCACCCGAGGGGGCGCCTCAAGCCGCCCCACTCCTCCTCCCAGTCCTGACCCCCCTCCTAGTTCAGAGTCCCCCCTCCTCCTGCCCACCTTTTCTTACTGTTCAATTAAAAAAGACTCCTTTTGTTCTGAAACCAAACAGGTGTGTTTATTGGGAGGTCAGGGAAGGGGTAAGGGGAGGGCTTGAGAGGGGGAAGGGATAGAGCAACAAGGCAGAGGCCCCTGTTGGGGAGGCCATGGGGAGAGTTACTGGGGTGCTTGAGAGAACCTTTCCCTCAGGGCCTCCCACATGTGCACCCCCAACTGATAGGCCTGGCAGGTGGCAGCTGTCTGGGGCTGCTCAAATGCTCAAACGCATGACCCTCACTTGCATCCAGGCTCAGTTGAGGTGGGCATTGTACCCTCCTGGGGGTCGAGGTGGCTGGTATATGGCTTCATCAGCCAGGGCATTAGCGGGTATGCCACGTCCCCCACTATGCACAGTGGCATGTTCACGTCGCCCACCGCAAAGTCCCAGCATGGGAAAAAGGTGCCCACCTCCAGCTTGCGGCATAGGCTGGAGTTCCTAAAGACTCAGGCATCATGTGCCCTGTCCAACCACCCCACAAAAATGTCCATGAATTGGCCCCAGTGGTCCACCAGGGCCTGCAGGACAACAGAAAAGTAACCCTTCCTATTTATAAACTGGGACACTTCATGGTCTGGTGCTCTGATCGGGATGTGCGTCCCGTCGATGGCTCCCCTGCAATTGGGAAACCCCAGGGCACCAAATCCGGCCTCAGTTGCGTCCAGGTCCTTGAGACAGACGATTCTCCACAGCAGCAGGGAGTTGATGGCCCTCACCACCTGCAGAAGGAGACACACAAACACACAAAACAGAGAATGAGACAGGGGGTGACTGAGCCCATGGGAGGTGCCCGTGTTCCTCCCCTCCTATGGCACCCACCCAAAACCCCCCAGGAGCCACCTCCTATGAGCCCATTCTCCCTCCGCCCCCCACCAGCAGCAGGGCTATGTGAGGGCGGGACAGAACAAACCCCCTGGGGATAGGCTTTCCCCCCACCCCCACTCCATCCCCTACAGTCCCCAGCCCCACTCTCCCAAGGGTCCCCCTTATCCAACACTTTCCCCCTCCTCCTCTGCAGGGACTGCAGCCTGAGAGCTCCTTACCTCCATAAGGAGGGCCCTGATGGTGGACTTCCCTACCCCAAACTGATTGCCCACTGAGCGATAGCTGTCTGGGGTGGCGACTTCCACAGGGCGATTGCAACCTGCTTCTGCAGGGGCATGGCGGGCCGCAGGTGGGTGTCGTGTCTCTGGAGGGCGGGTGCCAGCCAGGCACAGAGCTCTAGGAAGGTGGCCTTGCGCATTCTAAAGTTCTGCACCCACTGCCGGTCATCCCACCTCTCCAGGACCAGCTGGTCCCACCAGTCTGAGCTCGTCTCCAGCCTCCAGAACCTTCGCTGTATAGTGGGGGTGTGGTTGCCAGAGTGGAGCAGCCGCAGCCACCAAGAGGGTCTCCAGAAGGAGCTTGGGGCCCAAGTCCAGGTCCCCCAGGAACAGGAAGGCAGCTGACAGCAAATGCTGCAAAAACTGCAGCATGGCTGTGTAGGGCCATCGCCTACCCTGGGGCAGCGCTGGCTCCATGGCACACTCACAACAAAGCTGTGGCATCCCCAAAAAGCACAGGGCAGCCACAGCAGGCACTGCTGAAGCTCTGTTGTCCCTCAAAGGCAGCAGCAGCAGCAGCAGAGAAACATCTGTCCAGGGGGGTCCCTTTAAGCGCATGTCTCTGCAAGGCTCCAGCACCAGTCCTCAGAAGCAACTGGTGACCTAAAGCCCTGCCTGAAGTGGTGCCTTTTTTGTGAGAGAGCATCCTAGGAGTCTGGACACTCTCTTATGCAAAAGCACATCGCTTTTCCAGTGAGCTTTTGCAGTGTGGACGCTCTCTTGTGCAAAAGCACATCGCTTTTCCAGTGAGCTTTTGCAGTGTAGATGCTCTCTTGTGCAAAAGCACATCGCTTTTCCAGTGAGCTTTTGCAGTGTGGACGCTCTCTCGCACAAGAAGCTTTTGTGGAAGATCTCTTCCAAAAAAAGCTTCTTGCGCAAGAAGCCTGCAATCTAGACATAGCCTCAGGGATGGTTTCATTTGCTTTTGGAGGCCGTCTATAAACTCAGAGAGGCCCTGGCTGCAGCCAGCAGCTGCCTGGGGGAGAGTTGGATGGTGGGATCCCCACAGTCTCTGCCAAAGGTGTATCTGAAGGTTTGGAGGGGACTTAGGCTACCCAGGGCTTGTTTACATGGTGCTGCAGGCCAGACTCTGGGGAGAGGGGGTTCTGATGGCCCCATGCAAATGCTGCTGGCATGACCAAGAGTGCACATTAATGCAGCTCTCTGACTCAACCTGAGCTGGGTTCCTGTGGGGCATGGCAAAAGAGGCCCAGGGGGCAGTTGGAGCACATGGTGGAACCGTTCACACCCCACAGTCCAGATCACAGCGCCACGTGGACAAGACCTCAGTGAAGCTGCCATAGCCTCCTCACCGGCAGCACCAGCTAGTCTGGGTGGTCCTGTCCCTCGCTCCAGGTGCCTGTCAGACTAGCCCAAATTCCCCAAGAGCACGTATCCCCGTGTCCCCCAAGAGACCTTCCCATGAGCTGTGCAGGGTTCCACTGCCAGGCAGGGATCTAACGGGCTTCCCTGCTCCTCCCCTCCAGGCTCCCTCCTGTTTCACATGGACTCTGTGATCCAAGTGGTGGAAGTGCTGGAATCTCAGCATCTGGACGGACATCTCAACCTGAGCGTGACAGAGCTGGCCCGGGGCTTGGGCTGCTGTAACAGCGAGTTCGACCGGCTCCTGCTGGGGGAGGCGCCCACTGAGCCCACAGACCTGCCCTTCCTGAGCCAGGAGCAGAGGTCCTTCTTCAAGCACCTCCTGAGGCACAAAGTCCAGGCCTCCTTGGTGGAGCAAGGGGTGGTGCTGCTCCCTGATGGCACCACGGTGGCTGTGAGCCCCTTGCTGGCTGGGATCGAAGCAGGGCTGAAGGGGAGGCGGGAGATGCCACTGCCCCTTGAGGCTGTGGAGCCATCACTAGTTACGACTGAGCCCTCAAACCAGACCCGTCCAGGGCTGCCCCTGACTATAGATGCCCTCTATGCAGTGACTATCACCAAGGCCCTGGGCATGGCCTTTCTGCTGGCCCAGGCCAATGAGAGCCAGGTGCCCATGGGGCCAAATGGCTGCTGGGACAGTGTGTACGAGCCTCAAAACTTCACCCTGCTGGGCCACCCCTCACCCCTCACTGACGCCTTCATCAATGGGGCGCTGGATGGTGTGATCCTGGGGACACACCTGGCAGCGCAAGGCATGGCCAGGGTCCCCCTAGGCCCCCTGCTGAGAGAGTACTACTCTGGGGGCGGCCTGGCCGGGGAGGGCCAGGTCAGGAGCAACTTCAGGCGCCAGAACTTTGTGCAGCTCACTGAGGCTGGGCAACTGGAGGAACAGGTGTTGCACTCCCTTCAGCTGCTCCGGGCGCTGGCCCAGACCGAGCCCCTGCTCAGTTGGGCTGGAGACGAAGAGCTGCAAGCCACTGCGAGCTGGGCAGTGCAGAAGTTCACAGAGGCCTACCTGGGTAGGTGCTTATTTTTCTCTCCCCCCCCCCCCCAACGGGGCTAAATGATGGCAGAGATGAGCCTGAAGCAAATACCACCCCTTGGCCCACGTGGCACTTTGAGCCCCACCTGCTGAATCCCAGCTCCCAGGCTGTGGGGATTTCCCTATCAGATCCAGATTCTGGGGCAGGGATGGGGCTCACCTCTGCTTTCTGTCCATTGCAGGGAGACGGTTCAGCTCTGGGGCTTGGTTCCGGTTCTGTCCGTTGCAGAGAGATGGTTCAGCTCTAGGGCTCGGCTCCGGTTCTGTCTGTTTCAGGGAGATGATTTAGCTCTGGGGCTTGGCTCCGGTTCTGTCCATTGTGGGGAAATGGTTTGGTTCTAGGTCTTGGCTCCAGTTCTGTTGGTTGTGGGGAGATGGTTTGGCTCTAGGGCTCGGCTGCAGTTCTGTCCATTGTGGGGAGATGATTTAGCTCTGGAGCTCAGCTCCAGTTCTGTCCGTTGTGGGGAGATGGTTCGGCTCCAGGGCTCGGCTCTGTCCATTGCAGGGAGATGATTCAGCTCTGGAGCTCAGCTCGGTTCTGTCCGTTGCAGGGAGATGATTCAGCTCTGGAGCTCAGCTCCAGTTCTGTCCGTTGCAGGGAGATGGTTTTGCTCTAAGGCTTCCCACATACGCATGCAGTGGAGGGGTATTGAACCAGCATCCGTACAAACCAGCCCAAGCAGCTAACAACTGTGTTCTTGGCTTAGATCATCCCCCACAGGGCCAGTGGATCCCAGGTTCTCAGCAAGCCTCAGGTGGGCTCACCTAGGTCTGGCTGGGCACCACGGTGCTGCCGTTGCCAGGTGGGGCACACATGCCTGACAGCTGTGTGGGGCTGGCTGTGACACGTAAGCACTCCTCCCTGTGCAAGGCGACTGGCATGCTGGGGCAGGAATTTCTGGTGAACTTTTTCAATGGATTTCATCCTGAGGGGGAAGGATTGTTTCTTTAATTCTGTAAAGCTTCAAAGGGAAATTCCGCTTGTATGCAATTTTCCAATCAAATGGTTAGAACCAGAGCCCTTTGCGGGTGACTTTCCCCCCTTGTGTGCTTCTCCAGAGGGGGAAGGGAAACCCTCCAATAAATATTTGTGTTAAGCATTTTGTTGAAAACTTTTGGAGGAAAAAACCCCAAAGGGCTGGAAGGGACTGAAGGTTTATCATTTAGGTTGGCATATGTTCCATGCAGCCCTGCTAGGCCTGCCCTCCCAGCAGCGTGTTCCCCACAATATCCTGAGGAAGGGAGGGGCAACATTACACAACTGCATTATGGAGAAACTGAGGCACTTGTAGGGAACTGTGGTCAGACCCAGAGCTCCCAGCCCAACCTGAAGAGGACTCAGCCATTCTCCCTCACTCTGGCACAGACTGCATGGTCAGGCCATGTGCTGGCAGCATGAGGCACTAGATGTGAGGGGTCTGTGTCTCACCCTGCTATGTGCATTTGCCTCCAGAATGCCCGGCCATCATCCCCCGCTGCATGTGGGGGGCCAGGCCCTACAGAGGGACCCCCACACAGCTCAAGCTGCCTGTGAGCTTCGTGTACATCCACCACACCAGCTCCCCCAGCCAGCCCTGCCGAACCTTCCCTGAGTGTGCTGCTGACATGAGGGCCATGCAGCGCTTCCACCAGGAAGACCGCGGATGGGATGACATTGGCTACAGGTGAGCAGGAGGCCTGGCCTTCCCAGAATGCACTGGTCTCAGCTAGTGCCCATCAAATGATTTGGGACTGGACATTCCATGAGAAAGCCTGGGGGGAGGGGCCTTGTGTCCCTGAGGCCCAGTGTGCACTGTCTGCTGTGTCCTGGCTCTGCTGCAGGCTCCCGCCCAGTACTGCAGTAGATCCTGGGCTAGCTCAGAGGCTGGGCTACAATGCACACTGTGATCATGGGGTCTCAGCCAGAGAAGAGCAGGCTCTGACTCCTTGATATAAAGGCAACTCTCCTTTGCCTGCTACAGGAATAAGGGCTATGACACATAGGTGAGTCATTTTCATTCCACCCTTGCAAGGCCAGTAGGTGCCAAACCTCCCCATCTCACTGCTCCCTTCCTATTCCACCCCTGGTTCTGAGAATTCTTTCCTCTAGTCTGGTTGCCGAGCCCCACCTAGGAGCCATCCGCTGCTTCATAAAGGCCACTAGCCTCCTATGGCCCCCACCTGAGAGTTCAGAACACACCCTGAGGCAGGACTCTGACCAGTGGCTGCCCCCCACTGCGATATACAGTCTTCATGCTTCGACAGGACTAGCTTACCCAAGCTGAGGAAGAAGAGGAACCAAATTGATGAGGAGGGAATATTTGGACAGAAAAAAATGTGAATGAAAATTGGGAATTCTTTAAGAAGTATTTATTAGGTGGCCAAAACACCATGAAAGAAGACAACTGTGGCTAAAAGCCCAACCTAGCAACACTTAAAAATAAAAAAGCAACATATAACAAACAAAAACAGAAATAGATGCCAGAAATAAACAGTGATGCAGATGAGGCAGAAGCATTAAATAAGTATTTCTGTGTTGCGTTTGGAAAGACCCAGGATGCTACATGATTAGCAGGGTGGGAAAGAATACTGAGGCCAGAGCACCCAGAGAGGGCAAGCTAGTTTGCTTGGTAACTTGGGTCCATTCACAGAAAATGCATTTTAATACAACCTCACACAAAGTACTCAGGTGTAATCCAGCAGGTTTCTGGGGGCACTTGCTGAGAGGGTCAAATCAGGGTGAATTGCTCAGAGACAGGGCTACTTACAGCCCAAGTTTGGAAGTCCTCCATTATAAGGCACCAAACCAGTCACAAAGAGCACTTTTGTTCACACTGGCAAGCAAGAAGTCATACAAGCAATCCCCTCAGACACTCCAGCATCTCTGGGCCACAACCAGCACCACTCCCTATATAGGTGAGAGGTTATGAAAATCAAGCTCATCAAAGCAAAGGAGATTCTTCTGATCCCAAAGGCCCAGTTACATTCCCAGGTCAATTCATGACAGAGGCTATGTCTACACTACACAGATGTATCCGAAAAAGGTATACAAATTACACCCCCACAATTTGTGTACCTTTTTCCAATAGTTTTTTCGGAAGAGGCTTTTCTGAAATTTGGCCCAGTGTAGATGGGCCAAATTTTGGAAAAGCCTCCTTTTTTCAGTAGAGACCTTCTTCCTCATGGCTTCCGAAAGAGCACATCTGCTCTTCCACACAAAAAAGCAGAAGAGCAAACACATTCCCTGGATGCAGCGGAGTTTTTCCGGGATACGGTATCCCAGAAAAACCCCGTAGTGTAGACATAGCCTCAGATTTTACCCAAAGGAGCATGCTGTGTCAGTCCTTTGGGATCTAAAATCTAAAGGGTTATTAATAAAAAGAAAGAAAGAAATGGTGAGAGTTAAAGGAACTAAAGTTCGTGCTGCAGGCTTAGAAATGGAATGATTCACTATCTTAAATTAAGTCTTTGGACTACATCCTCTGTTAGGATGGGTTATCAGTCCTTTCAAGCTTCAGTTCAACCCAGGGAAGCTGGGTTGAAGACAAAATGGAGAAACCCCCAGGGCTCTTTCCTGGAGGGGAGAGGCTCCCAATTGTTCTCATAGGCTGTGTCTACACTGGCGCAATCTTGCACCAAAGTGGCCGCTCTTGCACAAAAACTTGCTGCCTGTCTACACTGGCTGTGTGTTCTTGTGCAAGTACACTGATGTTCTACTGTATAAAATCAGGGCTTCTTGTGCAAGAACTATGATGCTCCCACTCAGGAATAAGCCCTCTTGTGCAACTGTTCTTGCGCAAGAGGCCAGTGTAGACAGGCAACATGAATTTCTTGCGCAAGAAAGCCCTATGGTTAAAATGGCCATCAGAGCTTTCTTGCGCAAGAGAGCGTCTACACTGGCATGGATGCTCTTGCGCAAAAGCACATGCCAGTGTAGACACTCTCTTCTGGAAGAGTTTTTGCACAAGAAGCTGCCAGTGTAGACGTAGCCACAGTGTAAAAGTCTGTCTTAAAATGGTGTTTGTCACATGAGAAAGCCATCTGTCCATGTGTGACCCAGTCCTCCTTAGGCAGCTGCCAAGGCTCCCATGCTGCTCTGAATGGTCACAGAAAAGCTCACCCAGTGTGGATTGGCACCACCCAAGGTGCTTTGTCAGTTAACTACTGCTGGTCACTTGCTAACAGTCTTCTCGCAATAGGCTGGCCATGCCTCCTGGCGATATCTCCCAGAAGCAAATATTTGAAATACAAGTCCACAGGTCCACTCATAACTCCAAATACAAACAGGATACACCCATACAAATAGTATAGACAGGAGCAGCAAATCATCAGCTTTTCACAGACATCTTACTTGGCCTACTATGTACAACACTGGGTGCAAACATATAGTAGTGGTTGCAATGATGATTGTGCATTCGTATTACAATCCAATGATGTCACACAAATCACACCTCCAGAGGAGGGCATGTATCCTGGAAAGCAGGGGCCAAAAAGCATTTTGGAGTCAGAGGGGATAAACAGCTTAGCATGATCTCCCCAGTAGAATGTTGTGGCACAAAAAGGGTGAATGTGTCCACTGGATGTGTAAACAGGTGCCGTGAGCAGGTACAGGGGGTGATTTGCCCTCTGTCTACCAACACTGGCATACAATACCTCCTCCAGGGGCCCATGGCTTTAAAAGGATGTGGGAAAATTGGGGAGGTGCAGGAAAGCACCACAGAAATGACGTGTGGGCTGAAGAAGGTGGCTGGCAGCAAGACACCTGAAGAGTTAATTGCAGAGAAGATCGAGTGGTGACTCACTGACAGTGTAAAAGGACCTGCCCAGGCAGACAGCACAGGGGACTGTTGGGCTCTAGCAGAGAATGGCACAAGACCCAGTGGCTGGAAGCTATAGCCAGACAAACGCCAACTAGAAATGAGGCAGACATGTTTCCTAGGGAGGGAGATGAACGACTGGGAAACAAGCTTCCAGGGGAGTGGTGAATTCTCCAGCTCTCGATGGGTCCAAAGCCAGGCTGGGGACCTGGCTGGGAGGCGCTTTAGCCAAACACAAGTTACTAGACTGGGGTATGTATTGAAATTCTCTGGCCTGGCTTATACAGAATGATTGAATGGCCCCCTGTGGCCTATGCTATGAATTGTGGTGCCCCAAGGGCAAGGACATGCCCAGTACAGAGCTCTGACCCCAGAGACTGCCAAGCTCATGAGGACAGCCAGACCTGCTTGGGTCTCATGGGCACCACCTCAAAGAGCCATGCTGGCGCAGGTGCTGAGAGAGCCCTGCTGAAGGGAGTGAAGTAGGTGACACACAGGGCAGCAGGCCACTGCCACCACAAAAGGGCCAGGAGTGGGCACAGTGGTAAAATGAATCAGTGCAAACCTGTAGAGGCCTGGCTGCAAATTAAAGCTGCTTTCCTCCCACACTGTGGGCACCCAGGACATAGGGAACCCCATCCATCTTCCCAGGGGTGGGCTGGCACCCCCATTTGGCAACCAACCCATGACTCTCGACTGGGCTGAAAGCCCAGGTCCAAACTACAAGGGAAACAGGATCTGTCTCTCCTCAGATTCCTCTCTGCTTTTGCCCTGCTGCAGCTTCGTGGTCGGATCAGACGGGTACATGTACCAGGGCCGGGGCTGGCACTGGGTTGGCGCTCACACCCGGGGCTACAACAGTAAAGGCTATGGCGTAAGTTTCATTGGGAACTATATGGACACTCTGCCAGAAGCCTTTGCCCTCTCGCTGGTGCGTAATAACTTCCTGCAGTGTGCGGTGAAGGGTTCCAAGATCCAGGCCAACTACACAGTTCACGGGCACCGGCAGATGGGGCGCACTGCATGCCCAGGGAACAGACTCTTCTGGGAAATCCAAACATGGCATGGCTTCAAGGTGAGACCCTTCCCGCAGGCTCTGCAGCACTCCCCCTCTCCTAGGGGCACTCTGCCAATGGGGCTGTTGGAACGAGAAAAGTGTGGGCCACCAAGCCAGTGTGCTTGTGCTCCCTCCACCCTAGCTGTTAGACCTTCCATCAGGGATTTCCCCCAGATGCCAGGGGAGTCCAGCCCTCAAAGTCACGAGACTGGCTTAGACAGTACAAGATGTCTCCTGCTGATCAGCTGGTTTTGGCTCTTCCCCTGAGCTGTTCGGGGCCATGGTTTCCAGCCTTCCTTCCCAGACCCGAAGCTTCTTTTTCTTTCTAACTGGCAGCCAAGATTTACCCAATGCCACCTGAGGCTGGGGACAATGGATGGGGTGATCTGGCTGTGTTGGGCAGTTCCGGGGGAGTTGGCTTTCTTGGCCATGGTTGTGCCCTGGGTAGGCTCTCTGGAGCTCACTGTGCTGGGGTGGGGAAGACTAGAGGGAAATGGGTGCTTCCTGGACATTCTAGGATCAATCCCCCTGTTTTCTCTCTTGGCTTTTGCAGTGAGAGCTCCCAGGCATGGGCTGTGATCCAGGTAACAACCCAGTCCAAGACACGTCTCACCAGGCCCCAGGACCATACCTTCAGGCTGCCCAGGGAGCAGGCTGCAGCGACTTGGCTCAGCAGAGACTGTTCCGTCTGGGGGCCTCGCAGGATCCCCTAGTTGCAGTGTGCTATTCCGCTCCTGTAGCAAAAATCCCCCTCCAATAAAGCTGGGCAAAGAAATGTGCTTCAGTGTCACTCAGTCTGGCTCCCCTTTGAGACACCCAACACATCAGATACCCGAAAAGGTAACACAGAGAAACTTGTCGGGGAACATTTTAACTTGCCCAGAGTTTAACTTTAACTCTCAAAGTTTCCATACTATTACAAGCCAATTTCAAAAACCAGCTTGAAAGGGAAGCTGCAGAGCTTAATTTCATTTACAAGTTTGATACCTACAGCAGAGTTTTGGACAAAGACCGTAACTGGATTACCCACTACATTCCTCAACCTAATGACATAAAAGGCTAAACACCAGGTACTTAAGAGCACTTAGAGTTTCCATGATAAATGAAGCTGATAGAGAGGGTTCTAAGTGACTATTCTTTTCCCATTTTTTCTCCTTTCCTTTCCCTCTCCTCCCCACTCCTTCTCTCTGGCTATGTCTAGACTGCAGGCTTCTTTTGGATGAAGCTTTTCCGGAAGAGATCTTCTGGAAAAACTTCTTTCAAAAGAGAGCACTTACACAGCAAAAGCACAACGAAAAATGATGTGCTTTTTTGAAAGATTCATGGGACACTATCTCGCATGTAAGTTCTGATTGTTGTGGATGGAGTGGCCATCAGGGCACCTGTGTTTTTGGAGGTCTCTTCTTTCAAAAAAAAACCCCAACCCTCTTTCCCATCCACACACGCCTTTTTCCAAAAGAGCTCTTTTGGGAAAAGGCTCCTTCCTCGTAGAAGGAGGTTTACCACTATTGGAAAAACCCCTGTGTTCTTTCGACTTTCTTTCGAAAGAACTCGAGTGCAGTGTGGACATAAGTGTAGTTTTCCAGAAAAACAGCCGTGTTTCTTCTGCTATTTATTTGGAACTTGGACGCCTTAAACTCCATTCATCTGAAGAAGTGGGTTGTACCCACAAAAGCTCATGATACCCTCTACTTTTTTGTTAGTCTCTAAGGGTATGTCTACACTACCACCCTAGTTCGAACTAGGGTGGTTAATGTAGGCATTCGAAGTTGCAAATGAAGCCCAGGATTTAAATATCCCAGGTTTCATTTGCATCTTGCCGGGCGGGCGCCATTTTTAAATCCCCTTAGGTCGAACTCCTTGCCCGCGGCTACACGCGGCACGGAGTAGGTAGTTCGAATTAGGATCTCTAATTCGAATTACCGTTACTCCTCGTGGAACGAGGTGTACCAGTAGTTTGAATTAGAGATCCTAATTCGAACTACCTACTCCGTGCCGCGTGTAGCCGCAGGCACGGAGTTCGACCTAAGGGGATTTAAAAATGGCGCCCGCCCGGCAAGATGCAAATGAAGCCCAGGATATTTAAATTCCGGGTTTCATTTGCAACTTCGAATGCCTACATTAACCACCCTAGTTCGAACTAGGGTGGTAGTGTAGACATACCCTAAGGTGCTGCAGGACTATTAGTTGTTTTTCAAGTTTTTTTCTATAACAGACTAACACAGTTATCCCTCTGAAACTCCAGCTCAATTTATTACTCAGATCTTACCCAAAAAGCACACCGTGCCCATTCTTAAAGAAAGAAAGAAAGAAAGAAAGAAAAAATTAAAATTGTTAAAGGAATCAAATACATACACCAGTTGCAAAAGCTCTTGGAGCAGGTAGTTTGTCACACGAGCAGGTCACCTGTCCATGCATGACTGAGCTCTTTACAGGTGGATGCCATTGCTCCTATGCTGGTCTGAACATTCACAGCAAAGCTCATCAGATGTGGATTGGCAAGGCCCATTGTCAGTCAATACTGCTATTCACTTGAGTAGTAGCCCTTTCACAATAGGCTGGCCCAGCCTCCTGCTGATGTCTTCCAAAAGTGCACATTTGAAATACAAGTACACAGGCAATGCTCATAACTTCAGATACAAAGGTGACGTATGTACTATTCATGCCTATGAATAGTAAAAACAGAATCAGCAAATCAAAGCTTTTCATAGACATCTCACTTGTCCCACTTTGTACAAGATTTGGTGCAAACATTTAACAGTTGTTGCATGGTCACAGTTTAATCTGATAATATCACACCTCCTTCCCACCATCCCTACTTGTGACTGAGGTAAGGAAACTGAGGAACAGAGCAAGGCTGTGACTTGCCTCTGCCTCATCCAGCAGGCAGCGGTGGAGTAAAGCAAGAACTGAACTCAGGGGTCCTGGCTCAGACTCTTGTCTCCAGCCCTACTGGATTGCAAACCCTCAGACAGATGGCCTCTGAGTCACTGACATGAATGCTCAGCAGGAACCAGGAAACTGACAATCTGAGGCCAAGTCACTGGCTGGACTGACATCTCCTATTGGGATCGTTCAGTGCTCATTTCCTCGATTTCTGTGTAAATGCATTTCCAGTGGTCGTGGTGCTGTGGCCCCAGAACAGCAAGGTTGGGGAGGAGACACAGCACAAACTGAAAAAGAGGGAGACCTTTCCCTGGTAAGGAGCTGTGGGCATGCAACATATGTGCATCAGAGCACATTTTTTTCAGTGTGCAGCATGTATGCAGGTTTTCAGGGTTGTATGTGTATGCGTGCGCATGTGTGTGCACATGTGTGCAGGGCTGGCCTTACCATGAGGCGAACTGAGGCGGCCACCTCAGGTGCCAGACTGTGGGTGGGGGGGGGGGGAGGGGGCACCACTAGGACCCAGAGTGTAGAAAATTGTGTCTGCTGCTGGCCCAAGCAAGGGGCATGGAGGCGTCATTTGAGCTCCCTGCCTCAGGTGCCAAAATGTTGTGGGCCGGCCCTGCAGGTGTACATGTTACCCAGAGCTGTGAGGCGCTGTGTTACCGCTCTGCCTCAGCAAGGGTGAGCTCTGCAGCTGCTAAACTGTGGGCCCTTCCAGCCTATTAGCCTTGCCAGCAAACTCTCCAGGCCTTTGCTAGTCCAAGCCTTGCCATGCAGGTACCAGTCGCTGAGCCCCAGCTCATGCGTGCCCCTGCAGGGTGCCGTGTCTCCCGCTGTGGCACTCCCAGTGGTTCCAGAGAGCTCAGGCCAGCCAGTCACCTTCCCTGGAGTCTCACACTTCACTGTAATGCACAGCACAGAGAGGCTTTGTTGTACAACAGGACCAAGCGAGCTCATTACCAAAGAACAGAGGGTTCAGAGATTCCATGTCAGAGTGAAAGTGATGGGAAAGGTTACAAACCAAACATGCTGTCTAGTGCCTAAAACTGCAGCAGCTTATGCTCTGCCTAAGCAACTTTCTCACCTTGAGTCAGTTCCCAGTGACCCTCCTTGACTGAAGGATCCCCCATCCCAGATTTCAAGAGCTCTGGTCTCTCCTGGCCTTCGGGTGCCAGATGCCCAACTTTTTTTTTTCCTGCTTTTGTTTCACAAAATCTGTTGTTTCTGTTCCAAAAGCCAGGAAGGCTTCCCGGATGCAGCCTCTGCCCTCCTCATGACTGGTAAGTGCTCGTCTCCCCAACTGGCTTGGGTGTTGCCTTTTTTACCTTTTATGTAAATGTGTTTCCATTTTTCTGGCCTCACCTTGCTCTGTCTACATTGGACCAAAGCCAGGAAGTAAAGCACCATTCCTTTGGTTAAGACAGGTGGGCTGCTTGCCAACCACATTTTCCAAACATATTTTCAGCACCATCTGTATGTCTTTGTAGACCGACCACACACTGTGATGGGTTCAATCACAGAGAACCCCTTGAGATTGTCTCTTGGTGTGCTGAAATACCACTGAGCCTGCCTACCTGCCCTCTGGGGCACCTCACCACCCTGTGCTGCTGAGCCAGACCTCTGGTCTTCTCCAATGGCACAGAGATGGGGTCACAGCTCACAGCAAAGTATTACAGTCGCTGCGATCTGTTCAACTGTGGGAAGGCTCAGTCAAAGGTACTTGGGTGGATGAGATAATGGTGTAGTGAGGAGGGGTTTGATTGATTAGGAACTGGGAAGCCTACACAGCAGGGGTGGGGAACCGACAGCCCTGGTGTCTGGATCCAGCCCCTAGCTTGCCTGGATCTGTCCTGTAAGGCTCAGGGCTCCACTCCAGCTCTGTGCCCCCGCCCCCGCCCCCCAATGATCCACCCTGCAACGGTGGGAGTCTTGAGTCTCACAGGCCAGAGTCAGGCAAGCTGGGGCCTATCTGGGGAAGCGGCAGCGCAGCAAAGTGCTGCTAGAGGCTTTCCCCCACCACTCTGATTGGCCATAATCTCAGCCAACAGGAGAAGCAGGGGGCTGTGCCCGGGAGTGGTGGGGGACATGGAGCCATGTGTGTCCCTGGGAATGATGCCCTGTTGTCCAGACCCTGTACCTCCTCCTGCCCAGACCTCTCACCCCAGCCCACTCCTGCATCCCACCACTCAGCCCTCCCACCCCAGTCCACTCCTGTGCTCTCCTCCTGCCCAGCCCTCCCACCCCAGCCTGCTCCTGTGCTCCCCTCCTGCCCAGCCCTCCCACCCCAGCCCACTTCTGTGCTCCCCTCCTGCCCAGCCCTCCCACCTCCAGCCCACTCCTGTGCTTTCCTCCTGCCCAGCTCTCCCACCCCAGCCCACTCCTGTGCTCTCCTCCTGCCCAGACCTCCCACCCCAGCCCACTCCTGCATCCCACCACCCAGCCCTCCCACCCCAGTCCACTCCTGTACTCCCTCCTGCCCAGACCTCCCACCTCCAGCCCATTCCTGTGCTCTCCTCCTGCCAAGACCCCTCACCCCCAGCCCATTCCTGTGCTCTCCTCCTGCCCAGCCCTCCCACCCCAGCCCACTCCTGTACTCTCCTCCTGCCAAGACCCCTCACCCCCACTTCACTGCTGCACCCCGCTTCACCCCTGTACCCTATCACCCCTACTCACAATCCCCATCAAGTTCCTGCACCCTCCCTCCTGCCCAGACTCCACACCCCCTCCTGCACCCTCCCTCCTGCCCAGACCCCAAACCCCAAGTCTGTCTCCCAGCAGTCCCCTCACACACACTGAACCCCTCATTTTTGGCCCCACCCCAGAGCTAGGGGGCCCACAAAATCTTCTAGCCCAGGTGCTCCTCGGCTCTGGTGTGTGAGGGAACTGTGGGGAGTGTCTTTCTGCTTCTCAGTGGGGGAATATGGGATTTCTCACTTTTGTGAGGCTCTGACTGATTTTCCTGTGGGTCAGTGGCCCCTGACCCAATAAAGGTTCCACACCTCTGCTGTACAGGAAGGATGGGCTTCCCTTAAACCAAAATGGAACCAGATAGCTGGCACTTAAAATTAAAAAGGTCGTAGAGCAGTTTTTAAATTAAGGGCTGAGGGAAAGCTGACAGGTGCAGAGGAGCACATGGATCAGACCAAGACATCCCTTAGTGGAGAATCTAATTAATAGAAATTCTCTATGTCCTAGTAAAGAAGAGAGGATGGAAGATGATAACATATGGTTAAGATCTGAAGATAAACAGTCAAATGAAAAAGAGTGCCATTCAAACACAGCATGTAATGGCAGACAGCTAAACAGTGACAAGTTTTTAAAGTGCTTGTATACAAACATTAGAAGTCTAAATAATAAGATGGGTGAACTAGAGTGCCTCATATTGAATGAGACTAACAAGATGGTTTATTAGGTGATGAGCTTTCGTGGGCCAGACCCACTTCCTCAGATTAATTTGAAGAAAATTGGCACGACCATATATACCAAAGTGATACAATCAAAAAAAGTGAACACACATAAAAATGACGAATCAGGTTTAAGAACAGAGGAGGGGTGGGGGTGGGGGAAGGTCAATGTCTGTGAGGTAATGACATTAGGGGTGATAATTGGGGAAGCTATCTTTGTAATGGGTGAGATAATTAGCATCTTTGTTGAGACCCATACATAAAGTGTCAAATTTAAGCATGAATGACAATTCTGAAGCTTCTCTTTGAAGTCTGGAGTTAAAATCGTTCTGAATCAATATGCATGTTTTAAGGTCATTGAGAGAATGGTCAGTCTGGCTGAAATGGCAAGCAACAGCTTTCTCTCTGTGAGAGAGTCTGATGTCTGATTTATGTGCATTGATTCTTTGGCGAAGTGTCTGAGAAGTTTGTCCAATGTACATGGCAGACGGACACTTTAGGCACATGATGGCATAAATTATATTTCTGGATGAACAGGAATTTGTGTTCTTGATCTTGTAATAGGCATAGTTAGGTCCAATAATGGTGTCAGCAGAGTAAATATGTGGACAAAGCTGGCACCAGGGTTTGTTGCAAGGGAAAGTTCCAGGGTTGGTATTAGTGTGGTATGTCCTGTAGGTAAGAATCATCCTGAGGTTAGGTGGTTGTCTATAGGAGACTATGGGTCTGTCTCCCAGAGCCTCTCGGAGGGTAGTATCCTGTTCCAGTATAGGTTGTAGTTTATTGATAATGCATTGGACAGGTTTAAGTTGGGGGGCTATAGGTGATGACGTGGTGTTCTATTGTTGGTTTTCTTGGGTCTGTCGTGAAGTAGATGGTTTCTGGGTATTCATCTGGCTCTTTCAATTTGTTTTTTTATTTCTCCGGGTGGGTAATTGAGGTTTATAAATGCTTGGTAAAGATACAATCGAATCTGCTCTAATTCCACTGACAGAGACCAGAAACTTCAGGATCTCTACTAAGCATTTATAAACCTCAATTATCTCACCCGTTACAAAGATAGCTTCCCCAATTATCACCCCTAATGTCATTACCTCACAGACATTAACCTTCCCCCCCTCACCTGTTCTTAAACCTGATTCGTCATTTTTATGTGTGTTCACTTTTTTTGATTGTATCACTTTGGTATATATGGTCGTGCCAATTTTCTTCCACAAATTAATCTGAGGAAGTGGGTCTGGCCCACGAAAGCTCATCACCTAATAAACCATCTTGTTAGTCTTTAAAGTGCTACATAGTCCTGTTTTTTGTTTCAGCTAGACTAGACTAACACGGCTACATCTCTATTACTATTGATATAATAGGCATCACAAAAACTTGGTGGAATGAGGACAATCAGTGGGACACAGTTCTACCAGGGTACAAAATATATCGGAAGGACAGAACAGGTCGTGCTGGTGGGGGAGTGGCACTATAAGTGAAAGAAAATGTAGAATCAAATGAAGTAAAAACCTTAGATGACCCTAAATGTTCCATAGAATCTCTATGGATAGTAATTCCATGCTCCAATAATAAGAATATAGCAGTCGGGATATATTATTGACTACCTGATCAGGACAGTGATAGTGGCTGTGAAATGCTAAGGGAGATTAGAGAGGCTATTACAAATAAAAAAAAACCCCTCAATAATAATGGGGGATTTCAACTATCCCCATATTGACTTGGGTACATGTCACCTCAGGATGGGATGCAGAGATAAAATTTCTTCATACCTTAAATGACTGCTTCTTGGGAGCAGCTGGTTCTGGAACCCACAAGGGGAGAGGCTATTCTTGATTTAGTCCTAAGTGGAGCGCAGGATCTGGTCCAAGAGGTAAATATAATTGAACTGCTTGAAACTAGTGTCCATAATGTAATAAAATTTAACAACCTTGTGGTGGGAAAAACACCTCAGCAACCCAACAATATAGCTTTTAATTTCAGAAAGGAGAACATAAGAACATAGCACGACCATACTGGGTCAGACCAAAGTTCCATCTAGCCCAGTATCCTGTCTGCCAACAGTGGCCAATACCAGATGCCCCAGAGGGAGGGATCACAACAGGTAATACTCACATGATCCCTCCCTTGTCTCCCACTTCCAGAGAAACAGAGGCTAGGGATATCATTCCTACCCATCCTGGCTAATAGACATTGATGGACCTAACCTCTATCTAGCTCTTTTTTGAACCCTGTTAAAGTTCTAGCCTTCACCGCATCCTCTGGCAAGGAGTTCCACAGGTTGACTGTGCACTAAGTGAAGAAAAACTTTCTTTTGTTTGTTTTAAACCTGCTGCCTTTTAATTGCATTTGGTGATCCCTAGGTCACAAAAATGAGGAGGTTAGTTAAACAGAAATTAAAAGGTACAGTGATAAAAGTAAAATCTCTGCAAGCTGCATGGAAACTTTTCAAAGACACCATAATAAAGGCCCAACTTAAATGTATATCTCAAATTAAAAAACAAAGTAAGAGAACTAAAAAAGAGCCACCATAGTTTAACAACCATGTAAAAGAAGCAGTGAAAGATAAAAAGGCATCTTTTAAAAAGTGGAAGTCAAATCCTAGTGAGGAAAATAGAAAGGAGCATAAACTTTGTCAAATTAAGTGTAAAATTACAATAAGAAAAGCCAAAAAGGAATTTGAAGAACAGCTAGCCAAAAATTCAAAAAGTAATAGCAAAATGTTCTTAAGTACAACAGAAGCAGGAAGCCTGCTAAGCAACCAGTGTGGCCCTTGGACAATCAAGATGCTAAAGGAGCACTCAAAGATGATAAAGTCATTGTGGAGAAGCTAAATGAATTTGTTGCTTCTGTCTTCACAGCTGAGGGTATTGGGGAGATTCCCAAACCTGAGCCATTCTTTTTAGGTGACAAATCTGAGGAATTGTCCCAGACTGAGGTGTCATTAGAGGAGGTTTTGGAACAAATTGATAAACTTAACAGTAACAAGTCATCAGGACCAGATGGCATTCATCCAAGAGTTCTGAAAAAACTCAAATGGGAAATTGCAGAACTATTAACTGTGGTTTGTAACCTATCCTTTAAATCAGCTTCTGTACCTAATGACTGGAAGACAGCTAATGTGACGCCAATATTTTAAAAAGGCTCCAGAGGTGACCCTGGCAATTACAGAGCGGTAAGTCTAACGTCAGTACTGGGCAAATTAGTTGAAACTATAGTAAAGAATAAAATTGTCAGACACATAGATGAACATAATTTGTTGTGGGAAAGTCCACATGACTTCTGTAAAGGGAAATCATGCTTTACTAATCTACTAGAGTTCTTTGAGGGGTCAACAAACGTGGACAAGGGGAATCCAGTGGATATAGTATACTTAGATTTCCAGAAAGCCTTTGACAAGGTCCCTCATCAAAGGCTCTTAAGTAAAGTAAGTTGTCATGGGATAAAAGGGAAAGTCCTTTCATGGATTGATAACTGGTTAAAAGACAGGAAACATACTGTAGGAATAAATGGTCAGAGGGGAAAGAGGTAACTAGTTCCCCCAAGGGTCTGTCCTGGGACTAATCTTATTCAACTTATTTATCAATGATCTAGAGAAAGGGGTAAACAGTGAGGTGGCAAAATTTGCAGAAGATACTAAACTGCTCAAGATAGTTAAGACCAAAGCAGACTGAAGAACTTCAAAAAGATCTCACCAAACTAAGTGATTGGGCAACAACATGACAAATGGAATTTAATGTTGATAAATGTAAGGTGATGCACATTTGAAAAAATAATCCCAACTATACATACAATATGATGGGGACTAATTTAGCTACAACTACTCAAGAGAGAGATCTTGGAGTCATTGTGGATAGTTCTCTGAAAACATACACTCAATGTGCAGCAGCAGTCAAAAAGCAAATAGAATGGGATAGAGAATTAAAAAAGGGATAGAGAATAAGACAGAGAATATCTTATTACCTCTAAATAAAATCATGGTACACCCACATCTTGAATACTGTATACAGATGTGGTCGCCTCATCTCAAAAAAGATATATTGGCATTGGAAAAGGTTCAGAAAAGGGCAACAAAAATTATTAGGGGTTTGGAACGGGTCCCATATGAGGATTAAAGAGACTGGGACTTTTCAACTTAAAAAAGAGAAGACGAAGGGGGGATATTATAAAGGTCTATAAAATCATGACTGGTGTGGAAAAAGTGAATAAGGAAAAGTTATTTACTTATTCCCACAATATAAGAACTAGGGGGGTCACCAAATGAAATTAATAGGTAGCAGGTTTAAAACAAACAAAAGGAAGTTTTTCTTCATTCATAGCACAGTCAACCTGTGGAACTCTTTGCTGGAGGATGTGGTGAAGACTAGGACTTTAACAGGGTTCAAAAAAGAGCTAAATAGATTCATGGAGGTTAGGTTCATCAATGGCTATTAGCCAGGAATGGTGTCCCTAGCCTGTAAATGGGTGACAGAAGCAGAATCACATGAGGATTACCTGTTGTATTCCCTCCCTCTGGAGCATCTGGTATTGGCCACTGTCGGCAGATAGGATACTGGGCTAGATGGACCTTTGGTCTGACCCTGTATAGCCGATCTTATGTTCCTAATATCCAATCTAGACCTCCCCAACTGCAACTTGAGACCATTATTCTTATCTGTCACCACTGAGAACAGCCTCTTTTCCCCACCTTCTGGTAGTTGAAAGCTGCTATCAAATCCCCCCTCACTCTTCTCTTCTGCAGACTAAATAAGCCCAAATCCCTTAGCCTCTCCTTGTAAGTCATGTGCTCCAAGCCTCTAATCATTTTTGGTGCCCTCGGCTGAACCCTCTCCAATGCATCCACATCCTTTCTGTAATGGCAGCCCCAGAATTGGAAGCAATGGCACCGCACCTTCATACCGCATTCATTTAGTGCAGAGTCCTAAGTGGGATCAAGGGGTTTGGGTAGGCTTGGGACACTGGCTAGTCTGGAGTGCCAGCTCAGACAAGGTCTCAGCAGCTGAGTTTTACTGGAAAAAGCTATCACTCTGAGCACTTTCCAGGCAGGCAAAGGTTGGAGCTCCTATCAGGTTTGGGCATGGAATGGCAAAGAGGGTGTGGGGCACAGGAATGGGGTCAGTGGCTAGATTAGAATTAGATAGACAGGGAGGTTGTGGGGCACCATCTGTGAAAAGCTCTGTTCTCATGAGATTTCTTCTGCCTTGGATCAGACCCCCGCCCCCCCCCAGAAGCCAAGGGGCCAAGGCTTTGGGTGTGGCTCATTTTGAGCTCTCTCCGGGGTTGCCCCACATGACTGAGCACACCCAGGGTGCATATACACAGCACCATAAACTCGAAATTATAGCTTATTTTAAACTTATTTTAAGTCTATTTTGAAATAGTATCTACACAGCACCAAATTTCGAAATAAAGTGCTATTTCGAGCCATCCTTTACTTCTTGTACAATGAGGATTATGGAGATGGTGAAATAGCATGTCCGCGATATTTCAGAATAGCAGATGCGTTCAAAAGAAGTGGGGTAGCTATTTCGGGATACCTCTGGTATCCCAAAATAACTTTGATTTGTAGACATACAACTGATGCAGCCCAGTCTCACTTCCATCAGGAGTCCATGAGCTACCCACAGATTCCACTCGATAGCAAAGCTCAGACCTACCCGGGGGCCCAACCCTGTTTCTGGACCCCCAAGAGCCACATTACCCAGACACCAGCCTTCCCTCCGCCCCCAGCAGCAGGAACCCCGCAGGTGGGCAGCTGAGCTGCTTACACTAAATCTAGGCCTGTCATGCTTCAAGGGTTCACAGCTGCTCTCTGACTGCTGCCAGTGACCAGGCATGTGGCCTTCCACCTGCTGCCTAGTAGGGACTGTTCAGGTCTAGGGAGCAGGAGCTGGGGCTTCTAGCAAAGCCAAGACTCAGTCACTAGCCCTCTCCACCCACTCCAGGCACAGACCCTGGCCTGGAGCCATCTTCCCCTCTTGTAGGTACCCACAAAGGCCACTGACATTCTGGAACATTTCTGGGGGGTTGGACTCGATGTCCTCCTGAGGTCTCTTCCAAACCTATGATTCTATGATTCTAAGCAGAATCCTGGTTCCAGGTGTTGCTGCCATTCCAGGAAGTAAGTTGCCTGGGAACTCACCAGGGGGCACTGTGATACCACTGTCAGCATGTACCAGCTCCTGCAAAGAAAAGCTGTGGCTCCCAAACGCACCGCAAAACACCTGTTGTACAACTGAGCCCCGCTGGTGCCCCCCCATACCCAAGTTTCCAGGCCTTCAACTCACCAGCCATTCCAGTGGGTGCTGTGGGAAGTCTGGATATGTCAGCATCAGTCGTGCCAGTGGAAATGCCCATGGACAGAATGTGGCAGCGCCAGCCATGCTGGTAGAAATGCCCATGGATAGACCGTGGCAGCGCCAGCCGTGCCAGTGGAACTGCCCATGGATAGACTGTGGCAGCACCAGCTGTGCTAATGGAAATGCCCATGGACAGAATGTGGCAGCGCCAGCTGTGCTAATGGAAATGCCCATGGACAGAAGGTGGCAGCGCCAGCCGTGCCAGTGGAAATGCCCATGGACAGAAGGTGGCAGCGCCAGCCGTGCCAGTGGAAATGCCCATGGACAGAAGGTGGCAGCGCCAGCCGTGCCAGTGGAAATGCCCATGGACAGAAGGTGGCAGCGCCAGCTGTGTCAGTGGAAATGCCCGTAGACGGGTTGTGGCAGCACCAACAGCCCTGGGACACTGGAGAGCTGATGGTTTGCAAATTCCTTCTGGTTTCCAAGTCCCGCCGATGTCTCTGGTTCTGCAGGATCTCATCTGCCTTGGTGCTTTTCTGGCTGACGGATCCCGTGCGGTGCGCTGTGTGGGTGGAGCGGCCCGTGCTGCGCTCCCCCGGAGTGTGCCCAGGCGCTCACAGAGACTTGGCCTATTAACTCTTGAGCCTAACGACGACGGCGTGGGTGCAGCTTGGCATAGCCCCAGCCCCGTCCACATGGCGATGGGCCCGGGCCCGGACCCCGCCAGAGCCGCGCGGCCGGGAGCCGACTTGCGGTGGAGCCGCTCAGCCACTGGCGGAGGTGAGGGCGAGATGAGTAACTGCTGCCTGATCACATGGGCCGCCACAGCACAGCGCTGCCGGGACGGACCCGCCGGAGAGCGAGCGAGCCAGGGCAGCAGGGAGCCGAGGTACCGCTCCGGCAGCGCCAGCGACTGCTGCTGGGGGGCCGGAGGGAGAAGGGGGGGAGTTGGGGGGAGAAAGGAGGGGGCTGGGGGAGGAGGAGACATGGGCAGATGGAGAAGCAGGGGAAATGGTGAAGCTGGAGCAGGAGCCGGTGGGGAGAGGATGGGACTGGAGGGAGGAGGGGTCATAGGACAGAGCAGTGCGATGGGGCAGCAGGGGGCATGGGAGGCTGGGGGAGTGACGGGGGGCACGGGCCCTGCATGGGAGAGAAGGAGGAGTACGGGCTGTAGGGGCTCAATGGGGAGTTCTGGAATGGGGGTCAGAGAGAGCTGTAAGCCCCTTGCCCTCAGTGCTTCTGAGGAAAAGAGAAAAGTGGCCAGTCCCCGGTCCTATCCTATCCTTCCACATGCCTGTAACATCCCTTGCCCCAGCATCTGTCAGCAGCACTCAGGGGCACTGCTCCCTGCCTGTCCCTGGAGCTCCAGGCAAGGGGATCCCCTGGATCTGACATCGGGGCCCTGTGGGCAGAGGGGCAGAACCATCTGCAGTCTGGGCTCCAGAACCCTAGCACTGGCCGGGGACCCAAGTAGTGGTGCTCTGTCCCTTCCCCCACTGCTTGGTACGGCTTATGTATGGCGACAGGGGGGGCTGATGTTCCCTTGTGCTCAGGGGAGCCTCTCTGAGCTATTGCCAGCTTTACTCATCCCTTGCATCCCACAGCGAAGGCCCCCCAAGGACTGGCCCTTCCTCCTGCAGCCACAGGAACTTGGGGGCCTTGTATTTGCATCAGAAACAGAATGTGCAGGGCCAGGTGCTGGGGAGGAAATGGCTTTGGGGGAGGGGCAGCAGTACGACAGCCAGAAGGAGCGGAAACGCTGCTGCCTGCACCCCATGGCAAGGGCTGTTAGCCCAGACTGGGGCGTTGCACCTCTCCCAGCCTGCGAAGAGGCAGGACTGGTTTTGTGCAGAGCAGGGAGGGGCTGTGCTCCCTCCCACAGTGTGTACCTTGCCTGGGTGCCATGGGAAGACAGGAGCACCAAGCCCCTCCCCCGAGTCTGTCCACAGGGAGGCCCTGAGCACTGGACTCTGACCCCAGGGAGACCCAGAACACTGAACCCTCCTCCCTCCCCCGGCACTGGTGCCACAGGAAGACCTGGAGTACCAGGTCCCTTTCTCCCATCAGCACTGGTGCCACAGAGAGACCCAAAGTACCAGCATCCTCCCAAGCACTGGACTACTTAGTCTGGCTACCATGCCACCCATGGTCAGAGAGATCTCAGACCAGCCTCCCTGTATCTACTGCTGTCCTCACCAGTCCCCTCCCCCACTGTGGTGCTCACAGGCTGCAGCAAGCCTAAACCCAGTGCCAGATGCTCTCCATCCAGAGCCACAGATCTCAGGTTTCCCCACAGGCTGCAATGCCAGCTCATTCCTCACAGGCTCCTGCTGCCCTTGGGGTCAAATCCACATACCACAAACAGCCCAACACCACCCAGGACTAGAGCCAGCATCCTTTTCTCCAGTACCCACATCTCAGCTGCTTGGGTGTAGGTGACTAAGCATGAAAAACTGGGACACTTTTGGTTTTGGGAGGATTAATGCTGTGTATATCAGAAAAAGCCCATAACATCAGGGTCATCCTAGCTGGGCTACAGGAGAGCTCCCCTCACTTCCACTAACTGTAGGGTCCTTAAATAATGCAAAACCAGCCTGCCTGTGGACATTAGTGGGTTCACCCTTCCTGTCACTCTAGGCTGAGAACACCAGGAGAGGAAGGAATCCTCCTGCCATGAACCAGAGCATGTGGCTCAAAAGCATGCACAACCCTGGGTGCCAGTGGGGCAGTGGGATGCGAGGAATAGGATGCTAGTGGGATGCAGGCAAATAGGATGCTAGGAATTATTTAAGAAAGGGATAGAAAATAAGACACAGAATATCTTACTGCCCTTGTATAAAACTATGGTACACCCACATCTTGAACACTGTGTACAGATGTGGTCTCCTCACCTCAAAAAAGATATTTTGGCCTTGGAAAGGGTTCAGAAAAGGGCAACTAAAATGATTAGGGGTTTGGAATGGGTCCCATATGAAGAGAGGTTAAAACAACTGGGACTTTTCAGTTTAGAAAAGAGGAAACTGAGGGGGGCTATGATAGAGGTATATAAAATCATGAGTGGTGTGGAGAGGGCAAATAAAGAAAAGTTATTTATTAGTTCCCATAATAGAAGAACTAGAGGACACCAAATGAAGTTAATGGGTAGCAGGTTTAAAACTAATAAAAGAAAGTTCTTCTTCACACAGTGTGTAGTCAACCTGTGGAACTCCTTGCCAGAGGAGGCTGTGAAGGCTAGGACTATAACAGAGTTTAAAGAGAAGCTAGATAATTTCATGGAGGTTAGGTCCATAAAGGCTATTAGCCAGGGGATAGAAATGGTGTCCCTGGCCTCTGTTTGTCAGAGGCTGGAGAAGGATGGCAGGAGACAAATCGCTTGATCATTGTCTTCGGTCCACCCTCTCTGGGGCACCTGGTACTGGCCACTGTCGGCAGACAGGCTACTGGGCTAGATGGACCTTTGGTCTGACCCAGTATGGCCGTTCTTACATTCTTAGTGCATAGCCAAGTGAAACTACAGCCACCCATCTGTCTCTTTTGTCCCTGACTTTGCTACCATGCCCTGACACTGTGCCTAGCCCGCCTGAGCTGTATGATGAGTGCGTGAGGCACATGTGTTCCCCCAAGGGCTTAGCAGTGCAGAATGACCCCTGGCAGCCCGTCCACTCCCCCAGTGTCCGGCTAGCCCTGGGAACCCACTGAGTACCTGGCTCATGCCCCCTGTCTGTGCACCAAAGGCTGGAGGGCACAGTCACAGGTACCATGGGCATATCAGAATCTCAGAGGCTCCAAATAACAGCACCACTTCCCTGCAGCCCTATCCCTTCTGCCCCATCAGATCTCTCTCTGCTGCCCCATCTCCTTCCCATGGGAAGCGATGGCTCTAGAGCCCAGGCGCTGTTTCTGGACCAGGTCCTGCATCATGGCCCCAGCACATCTGATGCCACATTCATGCTTGCTCTGCAGATGGAGGAGGAGACACCACACCCCACAGCTGAGGCTCCATCTCTGCTGAAGTCCTACAAATGGCAGACGGGCCCTCAAGGCAGGGAGAGGGAGACAGAGCTGGAGCCAGAGCGGCATCCTATGCCTCCTGTCAGCAGCCGCTGGGCCAGACTGCACAACTGGAAGCGTGCTCATAGCCAGCCTGAGACTGATGCTCCTGAGGTGCGCATGGCCAGGACCAGCCCAGGCACTGAGTCCCCAGGCCCCATGGGCAGCAAAACAACTGCCCGGAGGTCTATGTTCCAGAGGGCATTCTCTGCCCCTACCAAGATGCCCAAGGAGCCCAAGGGCCAAGAAGGCATTAAGCTGAACCTGCGAAAATATCTGCGCTCCAAGTCCCACCGCAGGAACCAGGAGAGTGGGTCCAAGGCACAGCAAGCCCCTCAGGAGGCAGCCAAAGGTAAGGAGGGTTTAGCATGGGACTGAATGCTTTGGCAGTGGGCTGCATTCAGCAGGGGAATGGACATCAAGGGCAATGGGACAATTGGAATTTGATTGGCTGAGGCCCCAGGGACTGGCCCCAGGGCTGGAGTGCTGCCCCAGGCGCCATACCCAGCTTGGTCCCATACCTGGAATATCTAGTTGGGACAGCTCATTGAGACTAATGCCCCCAGACTGCAGTGCTGCCATAGCCTGACAGCATCTGCAATGCCCCCAAGAACTGTGGTGTCCATGGGTAGCTGCACTCACAGCTTGGGCAGGTTTTCATAGCATTGAGATTGTTGGGTGAAGGGAGGGTGTATCCCTGAGATGGAGCCTGCTCTGGGCAGGAAGGTGCTAGCTCAGGGCCTAGTAACATGATGGCTTGACTGGCTGTGCTGATCCCCATTAGCAGACGCTGTACACAGCATACGACCTGGGGAGATCCTGTCTGGTTTGGCCCAGTTGGGAAGCATGCATTGGGTTGATCTGTCATCCAGGCGGGTGGGCTGCATGCATTGTGTTGATGGGAGACACAGGTGGGTCGGGGATCACTGGCATAGCTGGGCCGCGTGAGGTGCATGTGGGTCAGGTACATGGGTGGGATTCCCGACCCACATGCCACAGCTGGGATCCCCAACCCTCATGCACCTCACACGGCCCAGCTGGGGCACAGGTGTGCCATTTTAGGTGTGTGGGTCAGGGATACCTGGTGTGGCACAGCTGGGCCATGTGTGGTATGTGTGGATTGGGGAACTGAGTCATGGCAGAACTGAGGTGTGTGAGGTGCTTGTGAGTCAGGGATCCAAGGTGTATCACAGCTGGGCTGTGTGAGGTTTATGAGGGTTGGGGATCCCAGGTGAGTCACAGCTGGGCTGTGTGAGGTGTATGAGGGTTGGGGATCCCAGGTGAGTCACAGCTGGGCTGTGTGAGGTGTATGAGGGTTGGGGATCCCAGGTGTGTCACAGCCATGCCATGTTAGGTGTATGAGGGTTGGGGATCTCAGGCATGGCACAGCTGGGCCGTGTGAGATGAGTTGATCACTCCTAGGTATATAATTCCTTCACTGTTCCATGTCCCCTCTTGTTTAACGCATGCCAATGAGCTCTGGAGAGCGACTAGCAGCTGTTCACACAGGGGAGCTTGTTGTCCGTGTTCAGCCCATTACCACCTTGCAAGGATTCTGGTTCTAGCTGTGCTGAGGCCTCTTCCCTATTACTAGCAGCTATGTCCCAAACCTGATCCCACAAGCGGAGCTCTAATCTTGCAGGCCTGAGAGCATGGAGCCCACCCTGCAGGCCATGGTGGCATCAGGGAGATGCTCTTGCTAGAGAGGCGGTGGGCCCTCTGGCTTAAGCACAAGAGGATTCTGTGAGAGCAGGGCTGTGACAGAGTTGAAGCTCTGACAGTGCCCAGCAGAGGGCATAGGCATGCACAGGCAGCTTCCTTGGGACAACTAAGTGCCTTGAGGTCTATGGAGCTGGAGTGCGCATTGGAGCTGGGTACAAGTCCCAGGAGAGGTAACCCAGTGCTGGATTTGAGACTAGATGGGCCATGGCCATGGTAGAATGGGTCTCAATTCAACCTTTATGAGCCCCATTTGCTGGCAGGCTCAGCAGAGAAGTCAGAAACTGATTAGGCACCAGGCGCTTTGAGCAAACTGAGCAGAGCTGTGTGGTGAGGACCCCAGCTCCAGGACTTCACTTCAGCTGCTACCCTAGGCAGCAGGAAGTCTCATAAGCAATCCCCTTAGACACTCCAGCTTTACCTGCGTCACAACCAGCACCACTCCTTAGACAGGTGAGAGGTTATAAAACCCAATCTCACTGACTTTGAACAGGTTCTCCCAGTCCCAATGACCAGCCACAGTCCCAGGTCAATTTATACCTTAGATCTTACCCAAAGAGTAAGAATCTAAAATCTAAAGGTTTATTAATACAAGAAAGAAAAGGTTGAGAGTGAGCTTGTTAAAGAAAGCACATGACATACATCAATCACCATGCTTTTGATGCAGGCTCTTAGCAGAGATGTAACAAACTGCTGTTCTCCTGAGTGATGGTATCTCCCCAAATAGATCTGATCAGATTATTACCATGTCCTTTTTGGGCAAGGAGCCATGGAAAATCCAGATATGTCCTTCTCTGGCAAAGGGCCACTGTGTGCTCCTCAGGTATGAATTGGCGACCCTTAAGAGCCATTGCCCATGCAGCATTCACTGGGCCACTACCCCTCACAATAGGTGGGCGATGCCTGCCACTGTCTCCCAGACAGAAAACATATAAAATATAAGTCCAAGCACTCCACATCTTTACATACAAAAATTATACAAGTCAGCATAGCATAAGCTTTCATTAGACACCTCACATAGCTCACCTTACATAGAATTGGGGCAAACTCACACATTGGCTATGTCTACACTGCAGGCTTCTTGTGCAAGAACTGTTTTGCACAAGAGTTCTTGTGCAAAAGGTCATCCACAAGAGTGCATCTACACTGCCATGTGCTTTTGCGCAAGAGATGTGCTTGTGCAACAAAGCTCTGATGGCCATTTTAGCCATAGGGGTTTCTTGCGCAAGAAATTCATGTTGCCTGTCTACACTGCCTTCTTGTGGAAGAGCTCTTGCACAAGAGGGCTTATTCCTCGTGGGGAGAGGACTAACTCTTCCGGAAGAAGCCCTGTTTTCTGACGCTGTACTGTAAATGTACTTGCGCAAGAACGCGCGTGCAGTGTAGACGCTCTGCAAGTTTTTGCACAAGAACAGCTGTTCTTGCGCAAAAAGCCTGAAGTGTAGACGTAACCATTGAGTTTAACACTGCTCTGCATTTTCTTATTACAACCCATAACATCACAGCATGTAGGCTTGGTCCCGGTCCCTATGGAGTCCATACGGCAGTCAGGTCAAGCACTCATGGAGTCCACATGGGCATGAAAGCCTGGTCCTGGTCCCTCTAGTGTCTATACGGACAGTCAGGCACAGCCCCTGTGGAGTCCATATAGGTGTGTAGGCCTGGTCCTTGTCTCTGTGCATTACATACAGACAGTCAGGTCTGGTCCCTGTGGACTACATAGAGGCAGGTGGGCCTGGTCTCCAATGAAACAGATTTGCAAAACACAATAGCTATGTGATCTGTGCAGCAGTTCCCCTCCAAGGCCTGTTTCACTGCTGCCTCAACCCCAAGTCTCCCCAGCACTCCTGAGAGCTCTTGACCTTCCTGGCATGCCTGGCAGGGAGCATGCCCCTCTGCAGCCTGCCCATGCCCAGCCCCCAAGGCCAGACAGGGCTGGGGATATGCTCTCCTGGGGCCCAGGGCTCAGACAGGGACTTGAGAGTTGCTCTCCTGGGGCTCATGGGAGTTCAGACAGGGCTGTGACCTATTTGCATTTCACTTCAGGACTCTGTTGGTACTCCAGCAATGGTAGATATGGAGGTTGGTGCCATGAGGAGCCATCTGTGTCTTGTGTGAGTCATTTCACAACCAAGAGACACTGGCGACTGACTAATTCTGAGACAGCTAAAAACAGCAGGCACACAATACTGTTTAGTCAGAAGCAAGTTTCTGGGGAGCCTCACAGTATCAGACAACTCCATCCTCAGACTGGATACATCTAGCAAGTGTTTCGAGTGCACCATCCACCGAAGCATGTCCCCAGGTGCTAAACACACTAAGAGAGCTCACTGTCCCCACCACTGGCATGCAGCTGCCTCAGGGTGAAATGCAGCAGCTGTTAACACCACATCGCCACACTTCACAACAACTTCGGACAAGGCATGGGGGTGCATCCTGGTTTTGAAACACCACAGCAATTGAAGACGGGATTTGGCAAGGACACCAGAGCTAGGCCCCTGGGATCTGCCCTCATGAGGCCCATGTGGGCCCATGTGGACTCAGGAGGGCAGAAATGGGGGGGCAGGGTCTTTGGAGAGAGGAACTGTTGCTCTGGAGCTGGATATTAGCATGTCCCCATCATGGGAAGGCCAGACCTTGGACACTAGGAAAAACCTTCCTGCCTGTCTCGGTGGTTAAACACTAGAATAAATTGCCTAGGGGGATTGTGGAATCTCCATCACTGGAGATATTTAAGAGCAGGTTGGATAGACACCTGTCAGGGATGATCTAGATGGTGCTTGGTCCTGCCGTGAGGGCAGGGGACTGGATTCGATGACCTCTCGAGGTCCCTTCCAGTGCTAGTGTTCTATGATTCTATGGCACAGAGTAAGGGAGTTCTGCCGCCTTACGCAGCTGCACCAATGTCAGGTTTCACTGATAGGCTGGGCTGAGTTCAGGGCTGTAGCACAAGGTGTCAGGTTCTATGTTGTGTCGGGGCCATTCTGTATAGCTCCATTGTATAGCAGATAGTGATGGGCATGCACCCATTCTGTTCCCCTGTGGCCTGAACAATTTGCCAATAGCTTTGCAGGGCTGTTTCTGTTAGTGGGAGCAGTCGTTGCTCCTAGTCAGCATATTCTTGGTGGGATCTTTTTATTAACACATAGACTGTTTGGTTTCCCTGACCACAGCAGGAACAACAGCAGTTGGCACTTGCTCAAAAATCTCCAGGTCTGCTCCTCTAGTAAGCTCTGTGCCCAAGATGTTAGATCCTGCTGCCTCTCAGGCTTGTGTTCTCTCTGCCTCCCGCATCCGCAGCATCCCACTGCAGCTGCGGGAGGCCAGCTGGGAGGGTGGGAGGGTGGCCTTGGCGACTGCCCTTTGTTGGGGGGGGGGGCGGGGTCCTTGGGCCAGCATCCAGTTGTGCATGTTGTGAGACTCCATCTGCCTGAGGCCTGAGGCAGAAGCCCAAGAAGGGGTGTGGCCTGGCCAGTGTGATGGGGAAGGTGCATCTCCTCTGAGCATTGCACTGCAATTTCTCAAGCCTTGTTCCTCTTTGTGGCCAGGCAAGGGTGAGGCCTGCTCCAGCAAGACACACATCTCCTCATCCCCCCATGTGGGGAGCGGGGATGCCCTGTCAGTCTACATGGAAGCTGCTGGAGGCAGGACTGTTTGGAAATTCTACCCCTTGCTGGGTGCCCTGCCTCTTGTGGGCCAGAGATGCTGATGTGTAGGAAGGCACGCAACATGTTGTGGCTTTGTTGGAGAGGCCGTCTTGCTCAGCACTGGTGCTCCATTTGGGCAGGCTGGCTTTCATGTGCAGAGAGCAAGGGCACCATTTCAGAAAAGCAGGGCAGTCAGCAGCCCTGTGTTGTGTTCCAGGATGCAGCTTGCTTTTCTTCCCCATTCCCTGGACGATAAGGGAGCTCTCCCCAAAACACACATGCTTTTTCTGTCTCCCCACTCCCTGTAACATTCTCTCTCCTCCACCCCCCCACATGTGCATGTGCCCTGCTGTTGGAAAGTGGCTAGCATGCAGTAGGATGCTTGTGGATTGAGAACCTGGCCCTGCCTCATGAGGCATCGCAAAGTTTTTCCAAAGCACCAGGCTGCCACTTCTTGCCTCTTGTGCAGTGTGACAGTTACTCACAGTGCTTTGCTCTGTGTGTTCCTGTGCTGTGCTCTGCAGGCACAAGAAGCATCATGTGAACATGCAACAGGGATTTAATTAATATATGGAGATATACCTATCTCATAGAGCTGGAAGGCATCTTGAGAGGTCATTGAATCCAGCCCCCTGCCCTCACGGATCTCTAAATGGCCCCCTTAAGGATTGAACTCACAACCCTAGATTTAACAAAGCAGTGCTCAAACCACTGAGCTATCCCTCCCCTGAGTTAGAGTTAGAGTTAGAGTTATAGTGACCTAACTTTTGTTCACAAAACTTTGTCATGTATCTATGGCAGTCTGGGAAGGCTACAAAGCACAGGGTTGTTACTTCCCTGTCTGGGTAAAATGAGTAGAGTTGTGAGGAGCCAGCTGAATCTGAGCAAGATCAACATGGTGTCCGAGAGACAATTCCTGCTCCAATGGCTCCTGGAGGGACTCTCTCGGGGAAGGGGCGAACACACCAGACTACCCCCCCTTGAGAACAAAGGATTGGAAAAGTGTGAAGTAGGGGATAATGGTGGCATCTGGGAGAAGCGGGGCTTTCACCTGGGAACTGACCTAGGAGGTCAGACTAAAGCTATGTCTACACTGCATACTGTGCTGCTGAGAGGTCTCCCATGTAGCTGCTTTCTACTGGCAAAATACCTCATCCCCCAGTAAGCAATGGTAGCTTAGTCAGCAGTAGATACTGATGCTTTTCATCAGGAAAACATTTGTGTTTTTTTCTCACCCCAATTGATGAAAGTTTCACTGACAAAAATGCCATGTAAACACAGGCTGAGAGAGACACAGGCTTGGCTGGGATCTGAGCAAACAAGAATGGTCTGTGCTTTAACCATCAATGCTCTGTGCTGACCTAAGGACTTCCCATGCTGGGTTCCAGGTGACTAATACAGCTGACTCTTCTGACAAGCTGTGCAACACTGTAACTATGGAGCATTAATCCCTGAAGAGTACAAGTCTCTCTCAGTGGGTTGGTCCTGCAAAAGCTCATGATACCATCTACATTTTTTGTTAGTCTCTAAGGTGCTGCAGAATTATTTGTTGTTTTTTAAGTTTTCTCTCTCAGCTAGATTCGCTGAGCAGAGCTCCTGGGGTGAAGCAGGAGGGCTGAAGTCCAGCTATTCCGTCTCAGGAGGCAGTGAGGATGCGTAGCCTGGAAGAAGGCTGGGGACCCTTGGGGTTGGCACAGGGGTGGAATTCCTTCAAGAAACTAGCTCATAGCTGGGGGCCTAGTACCAACCCAGTGGATCTGGACTCTGCTCGAGGGTCCACACTCAGCATTAGGGGTCCTATTTGAGCATGCAGTAGTGGTATTGTAAATGTGCAGCATGGCTCGTTCTGCCGCACACCACACCATGTATATAGAAACAGGAGTATTCCAGGCACTGAGCTCCTGGGCTCAGCAGGTGCTGAACAACCTGCAGCCGCCTGTCACTGATTCCAGTGTAACCGGCTCCATGTCCTGGCAGCCCACGCATGCATTGCACAAGTGCAGGCAGGAGCCCCCCCAGGGGACAGGAGGTACCCAGCCCCCGCCCTCTTCATTCCATCCCAGCCCAGACCGGACTACTTGCTCCTGACGCTGCTGCTGGGAGAAGGGGAGACCAGTCAGCTGGGAGCATGAATGCAGGGGGAGGTGCCCAGCAAAGCACCAACTCCCTGGATCTGGGAAACACCTGCCCCAGTGTCACACTAGTGAGCACCTGTCCTGCCTTACCTGGCTTGCCTTTAGCCACAAGTCCCCCAAGTCCTGTGGCACTGGTCTGTGAGGCTAATCTACATAGAGAAAGAGCCATTGCCAGTGCCTGCATGCAGCCCAAAGGGGGTGGACACAGACTCACAACTCACCGGGGCAGAAGGGCAGACCCAGAGTGTGGCATGGTGTAATGGGGGTAGATATGCCCACAGCTAGACCAGCCTCTTACATCAGGGCAGTTACCAACACATAATCCAGCACAGCAGGGAGTCAAGGCCAGAGCCAAACTCCAGCACTGCCCAGATCCCAATGGTGTTGGGCATGGTATGAGAAACAGGGATGTTAAATATTGGTTAATTGAATAGTTGATTAACCTCATGAATTCTTATCGGATATTTGACTAGTCTATAGTCCCTGGCGGTGGGGCCAGCAGCCGATGCACTCCAGCCTCACTCCCAAGGAGCCCCCTGCAACGCCATGCTGCTGCTTCTGTATTGGAGGCAGCAGTGCGGGGAACCGGGCAGGAGCTGATCTACAAAGGGAGCAAGTTTAAAAACCCGCTCCCCTCATGGACCAGTTGCCTGCCTCCCCTGTCCAGGGGGCCCTGAGCTCCCAGACCTGGTGTGAGCCAGGATTGAGCTGGGCTGCCTGCCCACCCAGCTCCTAATACACTTTAAATGCAGAGCCACAGCAGGGGTAAGTCCTGGACCCGGCACAAACTGAGACTGAGCCGGCTGGTCAATTTACTGGCGGGGTGGGGGGGGATGCGTGTAGTCTATAGCATTAACCTATAAGTGTTTGCTTATTGGCTAATTGATTAATCGATTACACTGTTACATCCCTAATAAGAACCTGAATAGGAGAAAGAAGGTGGAAGAGTGGGGCAGGACAAGAATAGAGAGAGGGGATGGAAAGGAAGGAGGAGAGATGGACAGAGGCAGGTGTTAAGGGGAGTTGGGGGATCTGAGCCCCAAGGGCAGGTGTCACCTTTCTGATGATCTGCTTCTCCCTTCCCATAGATGGTGTGCGCCCTGCGCAGCGGATCCCATTGGCCCCATCCCCTGAGGTCCCTGTCTGGGATGTCTCCAACTTTTCCCTGGTGGATGGACAGCTGGTGCTTATGTCCAGAGATGAGGAGGTAAGGGGCCTGGGGAGAGTATAGCGGGGATCGGGAAAGGAGGTGAAGGGTCTGGGTGGGGGAAGGGGGCAAGAAGCTGAGGGGGCTGGGAGGTGAGGTAGAGGGGGGTGGAGATGAGATGAGGAGTTTGTGGGGGGAAATGGGGATGAGCAGCTAAGGGGCCTTTGGGGGGAGGAGACAAGGAGCTGAGGTGCCTGGGGTTGAAGGGATGAAGAGGTGAGGGGCCTGCAGGGGAAGGGGATGAGGAGATGAGGGGCCAGTGGGGATAGGGTTTGAGGAGTTAGGGGGCCTGTGCGGGGGAAGGGGATAAGGAGGTGACGAGGAGGTAAGGGGAATTGGAGAAAGGGGATGAGGTGGTGAGGGGCCTGTGTGGGAAGGGGACGAGGAGGTGAGGTGCCTGGGGGAGAAGGGGATGAAGAGGTGAGGGGCCTTTGGGGGTAGGGGACGAGGAGGTCAGTGTGCATACAAGAGTGTGCATGTGTGAAAAATAGATTTTTTTAATATCCAACTTAGACCTCCTCCACAGCAACTTGAGACCATTGCTCCTTGTTCTGCCATCTGTCACTACCAAGAACAGCTTCTCTCCATCCTCTTTGGAACCTCCCTTCAGGAAGTTGAAGGCTGCTACCAAATGCCCCCTCACTCTTTTCTTCTGTAGACTAAATAAGCCCAAATTCCTCAGCATCTCCTCATAAATCATGTGCTCCAGCCCCTAATCATGTTTGCTGCCTTCCTCTGGACTCTCCAATGTGTCTACATCCTTTCTGTAGTGGGGGCCCCAGAATTGAACGTAATACTCCAGATGTGGCCTCACTAGTTCTGAATAAAGGGGAATAATCACTTCTCTAGATCTACTGGCAATGCTCCACCTAATGCACCCTACTATGCCATTAGCCTTCTTGGCTACAAGGGCACACTGTTGACTCATATCCAGCTTGTCATCCACTATAATCCCCAGGTCCTTTTCTGCCTCAAAGCTCTAGTCTGTGCTCCTTACTCTCAGGTTTCATACCGGAGTCGGAACAGAACTGGAAGCTCCATTTCAGAGACCAATGCCCAGCCATTCCTGGGCAGCAGGAGGGATACTGGTAAGTGAGCCCTGACTCTTTCCCCAATGTACACATGAGTACATCCATGCATTCAAATGCACACTTGCACACTCACACATGGGTACAGCCATATACACATTTACGCTCTCTCACATGTAGGCTCACACATATATGCTTGCACATGCACTCTCAGATACACACACACTCATATGCACCACTTGTAGCCACCTGCCCATGCTGTGTGTGAACCATGCTGCTGTGGGCTGTACCGAGGCAGCTCTGGGGAGGAAGCGCTCTGAGCAGGGGTATCTCAGGTCTTTCATGGCTTCCTCTGTGCTGCTGTGTTTGCTGATCTTTAGAGATAGAGCCAAGCTGCTTCCTTCCTTCCTCTTTCTCCCCGACCTCTGCCTGGCTTCCAGCTGCCTAAGTTCTGATGGGGGAGACGGGCTAGCCCAGGACTCCCAACTGGAGCAATGGGGCTGCGTCGCTGGCTGCTCTGTGCCACATGGAGAGGTGAGTCAGAGCAGCCCCACCCAGCTTGCCCCCACCCCCAGGCAACTGCCCCCTTAGGAGCCATCTCCTGCCAGCCACAGCTGCTCCTGCTGGGTCAGAGTTTGACTTGAAGGGAAGCATGCCAGCTGAGCAGGGGATTCAGGGGCAGGGAAAGGATCTGCACCAGTAGTTCAGTTTGGGAATTGGACCTTTGTCCCTCCCCTGAGCTCAGAGCAGCTTGTTGGAGAGCTGGCATGGGAGCATGCTATTGGACAGCTGTTGGGCTTCACCCCAGACATGGCTGCGTTCCAGGGACCAGGATAGTCTCACCATATCCAAAGGCAGGATGCAGTGCCTGGGCACTTGGTAGGTGACGGACTGGAGCGAGGGTTGTTTTTTTATTACGAATGGGAGCACAGGCTGGTTTGATTGGTTTTGTGGCTGTGATGACTGGACTATAACCAGAAGGCAGCATGATCCAGGGGCCAGGGTCTCAGAGTGGGAGCAGGACTCCTCGGAAAGTCACTTGACCCTCCCTGTTTCCCCACTGTCTGTGATGGCACTGAGCTTTGGGCATTTGCCAGACATGTCTGGGTCTCATCAGACCCCTCTCCCTACCTCTGTACTCTGGGTACAAAGCCCAAATACAGCAATTGGTGCCTATGTGAACCTCTTCCCTGGAGTGCACACAGCCCAAATCTTGCAGCACTGGGCTAGCACCTGAAAGTCAAGTAGTGATACCGCCCACCAGCTGATGGCCCAGCTGCCCAAAGGGGTTGTGTGACAGAATGGGACACATGGCTTCTCTCCCTATGGTCCTGCCAAGTGCTGGGAACTCAGATGACTGCACATTTAAGAATCCCCACACCTTGCTCAGAGAAGGAGGGACAGGGGCTGGGTACCATCTTCTCCCTCCATGGATCTATCATGCCTACTGGGTGCCAGCAGCTCCCCTACTCCCTGCTCCCCTACTCCCTGCCCTGACCAGTCCTCAGGAGGATCAGCTCCCCCCACACCCTACCCAACCTACCAGACCCATGGGTCAGCTTGCCCAAACCCTGCCCTCCCCTCCAAGGGGGCTAGTTCCCCCATACCCTGCCTTACCTAACCCCCGCCCCCACCCCCACCCCCACCCTGCCCAGCCTGCCATCCCCAAGAGTCAGCACCCCCATTCCTTGCCCTGCCCAGTCCCTGGTGGTTAATTTCCCCACACCCTGCCTTCTCCCCTTCCTGGGCTCCTCTTCACCTGTCATACCCTGCTCATTCCAAGGGTTTGATCCCCTCTTCAGCCCTGCCCTAAGGCCCCTGCTTTCCCTCAGTGGTGCCCAGAGTGGAAGTGTGGGGCCATCTACAGAGGGTGGCTTGTGGCTGAGCCCCAGATGAAACTCTCTGAGCACGCAGAGGCTGGTGCTCTGAGATGAGCCTTTTCCTGTCCCTGCGGCTGGCTCTGCACTCCTCCCCCTCCTCCCCCGCCACTTCCTCCCCAGTTGCTCGAGTGACGGGGTAGGGGCAGGAACTGGGACTGGTGGGGGCTATATCTCCTCACAAGGGAGCAGTAACCCCATCACTGCCCCCCGAGTGCAAAATGCCCAAATGACAGTCTCACAATCTGCCCCCCAGACTCCCCTGCCTAGGAGACTCCCCCCAACACACAGACAAGCAGGGAATTCCCCACTCTGCTTCATGGCAGCAGCCTTACCATGTCCCCAGGGTAGGAACCACATGGCCCCAGGGGACACAGGTCCTATTGCTGGGATGAGGTGGGCTGCATGATGAAAAGCAGCAACTGGAAGGGACTTAGGGAGTGACAACTAATCAGGAGTTGCCAGTGCCACCCTGGAGCTGAGCAGGCTAATGTCAGTGTATAGACAGAGCTATCGAGAAGTGTCAGGGAGGGGTCTGAGCTTTGGAGCTGGCACTGAGAAGCCCATCACTGGACACTGGGTCTGATTCCTGGCTAAATGGAAGGTGATAAATGGGAAGGCTCAGCAAAGAACAATTGGAGTTCTGGGGAATCTGCCTTGGAGTGAGACCCAGGGTGCTGAATGTGTGCGACTCATCTCGGCCAATAGGGGACAAGCCCCTGCGTGGTGGTGGTAGAGCCTAGCTCCCGGCTCTCCAACCACACCAAGGCAGGATGAGGTCTGGGGCTGGGAGTGAGACCTTGATAATCTCAAGCTGGAAACAAGGGGCAGATGGTTGGGAAATGGAGCAGCTTCGCCAGCGATGCATGGGTTGCCCTGTACATCAGGGGTCCTGGGAATCAATTCTGCGTAAGAGGGGATGGATGTAGAGATCACTCTGGGGAGGGTGCCCAGCAGACCAGGAGCTAGAGGCTTCCTCAGAGCCAGAACACTCACCGAAAAAGGCACAAGGGATCAAATCATCGAATCCTAGGGCTGGAAGAGACCTCAGGAGTTCATCAAGTCCAGCCCTCTGCCCAAAGCAGGACCAACCCCAACTAAATCAACCCAGCCAGGGCTTTGTCAAGCCAGGACTTAAAAACATCCAGGGATGGAGATTCCATCACCTTCCTAAGTAACCCATTCCAGTGCTTCACCACCCTTCTAGTGAAATAATTTTTCCTCATATCTAACCTAGACCTCTCCCACAGTAACTTGAGACCATTGCTCCTTGTTCTGCCATCCGTCACCACTGAGAACAGCCTTTCTCCAGCCTCTTTGGAACCTTCCTTCAGGAAGTTGAAGGCTGCTATCAAATCCCTACTCACTCTTCTCTTCTGCAGACTAAATAAGCCTCTCCTCGTAGGTCATGTGCTCCAGCCCCCTAAACATTTGGATTGCCCTCCGCTGGACTCTCTCCAATGCATCCACATCCTTTCTGTAGTGGGGGGGGGGGGAGAGCAGAACTGGATGCTATACTCCAGATGTGGCTTCACCAGTATTGAATAAAGGGGAATAATAACTTATCTAGATCTGCTGGAAATGCTCCTCCTAATGCACCCTAATATGCCGTTAGCCTTCTTGGCTACAAGGGCACACTGTTGACTCATATCCAGCTTCTCAACCACTGTAATCCCCAGGTCCTTTTCTGCTGAACTGCTTAGCCAGTCAGTCCCCAGCCTGTAACAATGCTTGGGATTCTTCCATCCCAAGTGCAGGACTCTGCATTTGTCTTTGTTGAACCTCATCAGATTTCTTTAGGCCCAAATCCTCTCATTTATCTAGGTCACTCTGGACCCTATCCCTGCCCTCCAACGTATCTACCTCTCCCTGTAGCTTAGTGTCATCTGCAGACTTACTGAGGGTGCAATCCATCTCCTCATCCAGGTCATTAATAAAGATGTTGAACAAAACTGGCCCTAGAACTGATCCTTGGGGCACTCCACTTGAAACCAACCAGAAATCAAGTTGTTGATGACTACCTTTTGGGCCTGGCAATCTAGCCAGCTTTCTATCCACCTTACAGACTATTTATCTAATCCATACTTCCTTAACTTGCTGGCAAGAATACTGTGGGAGACCGTATCAAACGCTTTAGTAAAGTCAAGGTGTATCACATCCATTGACTTCCCCATGTCCACAGAGCCAGTTACTTCATCACAGAAGCTAATCAGATAGGTCAGGCATGAGTTGCCCTTGGTGAATCCATGTTGACTATTCCTGATCACATTCCCCTCTTCCAAGTGCTTCAAAATGGATTCCTTGAGGATCCCCCCCAGGATTTTTCCAGGGACTGAGGTAAAGCTGACTGGTCTGTAGTTCTCTGGATTGTCCTTCTTCCCATTTTTAAAGACGGGCACTACATTTGCCTTTTTCCAGTCATCCGGGATCTCTCCCAATCTCCACAAGTTTTCAAAGATAATGGCCAAAGATTTGCCAACTCCCTCAGTACCCTTGGATGCATTAGATCCGGCCCCCATGGATTTGTGTGTCTAGCTTTTCTAAATAGTTCTTACCCTGTTTTTCCTCCACCGAGGACTGCCCACCTCCTTCCCATACTGCGTTGCCTAGTGCAGTAGTCTGGGAGATGATCTTGTTTTGGTCCCTGAGTTGTCCCCTAAGGGCCAGGGTTGGGGTAAATGGCACCTGTGGATGGGTTATTCCAGTAGTGGCTACAATGGAGAACTAGGGGCATCAGCAGAGCTGTGTGTGAGAGTCCACAGTGGGGATAGCATAGGCTGCAGGTTGGGACTGAGGGGCACCAGCAGAGCTGGGGGGAATCCTATGCAGTGCTATCCCCAAGCACAGGTCCCCTTTCCCAGGTACCCAGCTGTTTTCATTGTCTCCCTCCTGCCTCTCAGGCCCCTAGCACTGTCCTGGACACACAGCCCTTCTCTGGTCCCCTCCCCAAGCTGACCCCCCCCCAAAGGGCTGAGTCTGGTTGATTCTTGTAGATCTCTCCTCTGAGGGAAAGAGCTCGCCCAGCCTCCGGACCCCAGGAAAAGGCACCGAGAGTGACGTGTCATCTGGTTCCCAGTTCAGTAATGTGAAGGTAAGAGCATTCCAGCGGCTGGGAATAAGAGGGGACAGGGCCCAGATGTCGCACCTCAGGGACATGCCTCCAGAAAGGTGCACACATACTAGAGACACTTCCACTCCTCCCTGGGACACATACACACACACACACACCCATAGGGCCTTGTAGGTGTACACAGAGACTGGCACCTCCATGCAGACCCCCAAGGCTCCTCTCCGGTGCCTAGCTGGCTTGGTTCACTCCCTCCTGCCTCTCTGGCCATCCAGTACTGTCTTGAGCTCACAGCCCTTCTCCAGTCTCCCCCTGTCCCCCGAGCTGTTGGTGTAACTCTGCTCCCTCCCTGCCTCTCCTCCTTGAGCTGGCTACGTTTCAGCACTGGCTAAGTGGCATAAGAGCCCTGTTATTGTTGTTTATTCCTCATCCTAGGGGCTAATATGGAAGAGGCTAAAAGAACGAAAGGGCCGGACAGCATCCAAATCCGACTGCCTTACAGCGCCCCCTATGGATGGAGACAGGTACAGCCCCTGACGTCTCTGGCATGGGAGCAAGAAACCTTAGCCCCACCTTCCGTTGTGGGACGAGCCCTAGGATCTGAGCCGTTTGGAGAGCATGCCCCCTTTGAGCAAAGTCTGAGAACATTGAATCACAGAATCATAGAATCATAGAATCCTAGGCCTGGAAGAGACCTCAGGAGTCATCGAGTCCAACCCTCTGCTCAAAGCAGGACCAATCCCAACTAAATCAACCCAGCCAGGGCTTTGTCAAGCTGAGACTTAAACACCTCTAGGGATGGAGATTCCACCCCCTCTCTAGGGAACCCATTCCAGTGCTTCACCACCCTCCCAGGGAAACAGTTTTTCCTAATATCCCCCACTGCAACTTGAGACCATTACTCCTCATTCTGCCATCTGTCACTACTGAGAACAGCTTCTCTCCTACTGCCTCTCTCACACGAGGAGGGCAGTAGGGGCACTCAGATGCCATGGCTGTAAGGCAGTATAACAACTCCTGGTGAGCAAGGGCTGGGAGTTGCCCCCATCCTGTAGTGTCTTCTTTTTCCAGACCTAGGGCAGGCCATCCCCATCAGAGAATCCTGTGCAGCATTTATCCATGGCAGCAGCACCCCCCTGCTCCTAGCCCACCCCAGTGCTCTGGGCACCAGTGAGCTGGGGCTCCAGCAGGGAGGGGACAAGTGTGGGTATGGGCTGATCACAACTCCAGGATAGGCCTGGGACTCGTATTCCTTGCTGCAGGCGTAGGTGGGGTAGGGTGTCCCATAGGAGGGCTGGGAGGGACATGACTGCCTCCTTCCTCCCCTAGGCTGCAGATCCGGTATGGCTCCCATGATTCCCTGTTGCCTGCACCAAGCGCAGCTGAGCTGGATCTGAGTGGCGAAGATGTAGTGATCCGCCCACTGCACAGCAGTCTCCTGGGCGAGAAGTTCTGCTTCCAGGTAACGGAGCTGCTGGCAGAGTCTTGGGGTGGGTCTCTCTGCCCTCACCCCATGCTCCCATACTGCCTCCTAGTGCCAGGAACCCTAGGGGCCAGAACTCATTGCTAGCCTGGGGCACTGAGGGCTGAATGCAAATGACCATGGGACAGCACAGGACTAGGTCCCAAGGCACCAGCCCCAACCCATGAGCACCACCTCTGTGCTGGGATCACAGGGCCCCCACATGGCCATTCTGGGAGCACAGAGCCCTCCCATGATAGTGCTAGGAATGCAGCCTCCCCCCCTCAAGCTGTGCTGAAAGCGTACAGCCTCCCTGATACTGCTGGGAATGCAGGCCCCACCATGGCCATGCTGGGAGCACAGAACCCCCCATAGTTGTGTTGGGAGCACAGCCCCCCCCCCCATGACAGCATTGGGCACTTACCCAGCACCCAGTCTCCTCCCTGCTCTCCAGCTGCTATGCTCTCCCCACTCATGACCTCCCTCTGTCTGACAGATAATCAATGCTGAGGGGAGCCGCTGTTTTGGCTGCACATCAGTGGCTGAGCGGGACCGGTGGATTGAGAACTTACGCAGAACTGTGCAGCCCAACAAGGTGAGATGCTCCCCAAAATGCCAGCTGGGAGTGCTTACACCCCTCTCCCCTGAACCACCAGCTAGGGAAAGGCTGTCACTTCCCAAAACACCTGCTGGGGATGGACTGTTGCCCCCTGAAGCACCAGCTGGGGAGATGGAGTGTATCCCATCTCACCTGGCACAGAGAATTCACCCTCTGCCAGTCATCCTTCATATCATAGCCCCTGAAAGCCCCCCCTTAGCTTAGCCCACTGCACCCCAGCTTCCTCCCTTCTCCCAAATGCTCCCCCTCTGTATGAGCAGGGGAGCTCTCCCTTTTCCTGCATGTTCACACTCCTTGGCTACGTCTAGACTGGCATGATTTTCCGCAAATGAAAAAAGCATTTGTGGAAAAGAGCGTCTAGATTGGCATGGACGCTTTTGCACAAAATCACTTTTTGCGGAAAAGCATCCGTGCCAATCTAGACGCGATTTTGCGCAAGAAAGCCCCGATCGCCATTTTCACCATCAGGGCTTTTTTGCGCAAAACGGTTCTCAGTTGTCTACACTGGCCCTCTTGCGCAAAAACATTTGCGCAAGAGGGCTTTTTCCCGAACGGGAGAGTCATTGTATTTGCGCAAGAACACTGATGATCATACATTAGATTGTCAGTGTTCTTGCGCAAATTCAAGTGGCCAGTGTAGACAGCTGGCAAGTTTTTCCGCAAAAGCAGCTGCTTTTGTGGAAAAACTTGCCAGTCTAGACGCAGCCCTTACGTCCTGCTGTCCCCCCAGGATAACTGTGAGCGTGTGGAGAACACCCTGAGTCTCTGGGTATATGAGGCCCGGGACCTGCCCCCCAAGAAGCGCTTCTTCTGTCAGTTGCACCTGGATGGTGCCCTGTATGCTCGCACTACAGCCAAGCCAGCGAACGTAAGCGGGGCACTCTTTTGGGGCGAGCTCTTTGAGCTGGCCACACTGCCTGCAGTGCGGGAGCTGCGCATCAGCCTGCTGCGGGAGGAGGAGGGGCGGCGGCGGGATAGCAGCCCCCTGGGCACTGTGACCATCCCACTGGGGGAACTGGCTGCCTCGCGCCAGCCCTTGGAGAGATGGTATCCACTGTGTGGAGCTGCCACCAGCCGGATGCCGTCTGTGCGGTTGCGTGGGCGCTACCAGGAGATCCGAGTGCTGCCCATCGTGAGCTACAAGGAGTTTGCTGAGTACATCACCTTCCGCTACCGGGAGCTGTGTGCCAGGCTGGAGCCTGTCATCGCTGTGCGCCACAAGGAGGAACTCGCCAGCGCCCTGGTGCATGTGTTGCAGAGCACTGGCAAAGCCAAGGTATGGCTGGGCCACCAGGGGTTGGTCACTCTTGGCCCCAGGACACTTGAACTTGGAAAGCAGGGAGGCTGAGCTAGACCAGAGAACCTTGCTGTGCTCATGGGGGCAGGAGCCCAGGCATGACCTCCTGCAGGAATCCCCCTGCTGCCAGCATCACCTGGGTATAACCCCATGGGTATAACTGCCCTGCGAGGGGTGAGAGTGGCACTGTGATGGGGCAAGTGCTGGGCAGTCAGTTGCTTGAGGAGGGGAAGGGCCTTAGAGTCCTTCCCTGGCTGTGTATTTGGTCACAGCTGCCCTGGGTGCCTGGAAAGGCCAAGGGCCATAAGCAGTGCCTCCTTCCTCAGTCCACAGCCAAACCTGGCCCTGCCATGCTGCAGCACTTCCGGGTTGAGCATGTGCTGCTGGGATGGAACCTGGTGGGCCCAAAAGTCTGGATCCCCATGACCCCACCCCCTCTGTCCCCACAGGCATTTCTCATTGATCTAGGGGTGGCGGAGCTGGACCGCTTTGACGACAGAGAGGCACTGATCTTTCGCGAGAACACCCTGGCAACCAAGGCCATTGACGAGTACATGAAGCTAGTTGGGGGACAGTACCTGCTGGACACACTGGGTATGGGCCAGCTAGCAAACACCCTGGGAGGGATGGTAATGGTTGGCTAAGGTTCCCGGTGGGGGTGACCTAAGGGCTGGTGGGCTAATGCTCATCTGTGTGTGTGAGATAAAGAGAAATGGGTCATTTGTCCTCTGGGCTGAGGGGAAAATGGGTTGGGAGCTAGTGCACTGTTTGTGTGTGTGCACATCTAATGGGTCAGTGGGCTAATGTGTTGGGAGGGGATCTAACACAGTGGGGGAAGGGGGTCTGTGCAATAGATCAGTTGGCTAACACAGGGAGGCATAATAGGCCAGCTTATGCACTGGAGAGTTTTAAGTGGCAGGCTACTGCCCCAGGCGAGCCATGCACATTGCAAGGGTGCAGAGAAAGGATGCTGGCTTTGGAGTGAGTTGGGCCCCCAAGGCCAGCTCCTTGCAACACTGTTTTCTCCCTTCCACCTGACAGTCCCCATCCTGGTCCCTCAGCTCCCATGGTCCCATTTGCATTTGCATCAGGCTGAGCTTTGGCCCAGAGAGTCCTGCTCTGGCCACACAATACCCAAGACAGAGCAGGGACAGCCAATGCCATTCTTAACCAGGCTTAGAGGTTGCCCAGCAGAGGGCAGCAGTACAGCACAGCTTTTCACACAAGTTTACACATGTATATGTGCATACACACACCTGTACACAAGCATGCTCACACACACACATGCATTCCTGTATGTGCACACATGCTATGCATGTACACGCACACACTTGCACACAGATGTACACTCATGCACACAACTTGTGCACATGCACACACACACACGTGCCTGCACACTCTGATATACTCACACACAAGGAGGCACTTTCTTCAGGCTTCTTCAAATGGCTGACTGAATTGTACTACGTCTGTTGTGGGCTGCCTGGCCGCAGCCTTGGTACCTCATCTCTGGATCCTCCAGAGACTGGGTCAGTCTGGGCTCTGCCATGTGTGTTGTAGGGGAGGCCATTGCCCAGCTGTATGAGTCGGAGGACAGCTGTGAGGTCGATCCCAGCAAGTGTGCAGCCAATGATCTGTCTGACAACCAGAACAACCTGCGGCAGGCATGTGAGGAGATCTTCCAGAGAATCACCAACTCCTGCGAGTGAGAGAGGGCCCTTGGAAGATGCGGGGGCAGGCTTGTGTCGGGGAGACGGCATGTGTCCTGGCTTGGGGTGTGGATGGGGCCATGCTTGCCTGGGGGGCTTGCCTAGAGGGAGGGCAAGAAATGGGGTAAGCAGAGGCTCAGTGTCCTCTTGCAGGGTAAGTTTCATCAGCCCTGTTATACTTTCTTGCCTCCCTCTTGCCTCCAGTGTGAAGGAGTCTTTCTTCTGGTAGGTGGGGATCAGCGCTCTTACACCACCAGCCTTCTGCTCAAGCCTCTCCTCAGGACTTTGCCAGTCTTACTGGACTTGCAGATTAACAGTCAGTGTCTCCCACCCCTTTGCTCCCTGTGAAGAGCATAGCCCTGTAATAACCAGCCCGTCAGGGCGCACATAGACATTACTAGGCTTGCTGTCTCCCTAGGGCAGTGGTCCCCAACCTTTTGGGGTTGCCAGGCACCCGGAGGTGGGGCCGCACATGCGCCGCGCACCCAGGGCCCAGGGCACAAGAATGGCTTGGGCCGGCCCTGGTCACTCGGCGGGCGCACATAAATGCCCCGGTAGGCGCCATGGCGCCCGTGGGCACCGCATTGGGGACCACTGCCCTAGGGGAACTGTGCACACACCCAGTGGCTGAGCTCAGCTGCCTGATATCACAGCACTGAGATGTGTTCATGATGAAACAAGAGTAAGTTTTATTTACAAAGATTCAAAGACCCGGCTGAGTTGTGAGTAAGAATATTGGAATGGGGTATGCAGAAAAAACAAAACATGGCCCACAATGCCAGACCCACACTCTTGCACAGTGGCCTTTCCTGTTTAATAAAGTATATTCTCTCCCAAGAATATAGCCGTTGACAGAGCTACTGGTTTTCAGTCACAACAAGGATCCAGGGTTTCATGACTCCCCACCCCCTTCACGGCATTTCCTCAGCTTAACTGACTTTTTGCTTCTCCTCAGCTTTCCCCACTGTCCCCTGAAGCTAGGCTGATCCTGAGGTGCTGACTCCAGAGAAGGCTCCCACATTCCTGTTTCTTGCATAGCCCCATCAACCTGTTTTTCATGTTGACTTTCAAATGTAAACGGGGTTTTCATTGTGTTGGCTGGGCAGTGCATCATCCAGACCAGAGACAGGGTAGAAAAAACATACTGTGTCAGAAAGAAACCTTGTCTGTATCCTCTGCAATGTATTGCAGGAACCCTTTGCTTATTGGCACTGAAGGTTCTTAGGTGTTCCAAGCCTCCACCATGGGTTCCCTGCAACTCCCTCTAAACTAACACCTCTCCTTCCCGACCCCAGTGGCTGGGCTGGGCCATAGGAAGGATTTTCCCCTCCTCAGCTCCTGTGGGCTCTCTGGGCTGGCCGATGAGACAAAAGAACCCAATCAGCTTCCCAGAGCTGACCATTCACAGGGAGCCTGTAATCCTGAGGCCGCTCCAAGGCTGGACAGGCTGTGTGGGAGCCACAACACTGGAGCTAGAGAGGGTCTAGAATATCACCCACTAAGCTCCCATCACCCTGAATCTGGGTGGGAGCTTGGCCAACAGTCATGGGCAGCTCAGCCTGACCTCAGGAAGAACAAGGGAGAAGGGAGAACACTGAAGAAAGGCCTGGTTCTGGGTCCCCAGGGGCAGTGCTGGCCCCTGGAGACAGAGGAGTTAACCCAAGGCAATAATTTTTAAAGGGGGGCCACTTCACGAATTTTGGAAGTGGTTGCGGGGCCTCAGGTGGAAGGGGCATGGCCAAGAGACTTGGAATGCTCCCCCACTCACAGACCCTGAGTGGGCTGGGTGGGGGAGCACATGAAGTCTTTGCCCCCTGCCCTCCCAGGGGAGCCCAGCGCATAGAGAGAACTGCCAGCTGTTTTGAACAGCTGACTGTTCCCTCTATGTGCCGCATGTCCCTGGCAATGTGAGGAAACTTCCCGGAAAGAAAGAAAGTGCAGCAGCATCAGGAGGGGGGGCCGAAGGGAGACTTTCCCCATAGTTTGGAAGGTACCTCGCCTTCCCTCCCCTTATGGCACCACACCTCCTAGCTGCTGGGAAGGGCCTGGGGGCAGAAGAGCAAACATAATCTTTGGCTCCCCCACCCCTGCCTGCCCTGCCAGGGGCACACAGGTCCCATGCCCCTGGGAGGGGGAAGAAACTTCACGTTCTCCCCCATCCCCAGGTCTCGATTGGCCTGGGGGCAAGGGAGCAGCAGGGTGCCACAAGCTTGATCAACCCACTTGGTGGGTCGGATCCGGCCTGCGGAGGCCCCTGTGCCCACCCCTGAGTTAACCCCTCATTCCCAGGCTGCTTCTCAGGGAGGCACCACAAGGGGCTCTGGTTCCATTGGCTGCCAGGGATTGTCTGAGAGATGCTGGTGTCTAGCTGGCACCTTCCCCCTCCCCATCACTGCCTGTATTTGTCCCTTCAGTGCATTCCCAGCAGAACTCAGCGAGATCTTTGCTGCGTGGCAGGGGGAGTGCATGGAGCGGGACAAGGAGGACATCGGGCAACGGCTCATCTCAGCTTCACTCTTCCTCCGTTTCCTGTGCCCAGCCATCATGTCTCCAAGCCTGTTTGGCCTCACCCAGGAGTACCCAGATGAAGCCACCTCCCGCAGCCTCACCCTGGTGGCAAAGGTCATTCAGAACCTGGCCAATTTTGCCACGTATGTATTATGGTTCGGCTCTGCCCAAGGCCTGTCCCCTGGGGAGGGGATCCCGTCTGTATCATGGCTCGGCTCTGCCCATTGCCTTGCCCCTGCACAGGGGGATCCTGTCTGTATCACGGGGTGCCTTCCTAGGCTTCAATGAACCCCCAGGCCCCATCTCCATTCCTTAGGCTTTGGAGTTGTGCTGCTGAGCTCTGGCCCTGGAGCCCATGATACCAGCATCCAGCCATCTGCCAAAGGCCATTAAAAACCTTTCCAGTGTCCTAACCTAGTCCAGGCCATGTAGGGACCCTTGGTTTCCTGAGCAGGTCACCACAATGCCTGTGCACTCCAGAAGGCCAGTGCTGTATAACTCCTCATACTCTTTTTCTCCCCCATTATCGTGGTACCTGAGCACCAGTGCCTTTTCCTCCCACACCCCCATTGGGCAGACACAGAGTGACTTGGATACACAACAACTTTATGTCAGACCAGGGCCTTGATCCCAAGATTCCTAACTCCCAGGGTAGTGTCCCAACAACAGGACCATTCTTCAGCTACTAGCAGCTCCTTGGCTATGGATCCTCATAGCCTATGCACCCAAGTGCTGCCAGGCACAACAGTGCCTGTCAGCTTGGCAGCATGTGGGGTGGGCTCAGTTTTCCATGCAGAGTCAGCTTGTCACTTTCCTCTGTGGTTTGCGTGGACCATTCACCCAGCAGCCAGACAGAGACCCTGAGCAGAGGACAGGGAGATGTGGCTCTGATGCCATGTGCAATAGCACTTGGGCAATGTGATTATCTGAATCTGGGGCTCCTCCATCAGGGAGAGCAGCACCAAGGCTGCGGCACTGACATGTCCAGTAATGCTGGACAATCCCCCGCCTTCTGCATGCCTTCCCCTACCGATGGACTGCTCACCTGATCCTGACGCCTAGAGCTCAAATGCCTGGAGGTGGTAGAATTTGCTTGCCCCCCCCATGTGCCCATGTGGACACACTGCATGTGTGATACCTGCACAGCACCACTGTGTGCGTGATGCTTGCGCTGTGTGTGTGTAAAGCTTGTGCCATGTGTGTGATTCCCAGCAGCACCACTTTGCCATGTGTGTGATCCCAGTGCTATGTACATGACACCTGCCTGATTCCAGTATATGTGTGACACCCACTTCGTGTGCTTATTGCCAATGCAATGTACCTAACACCTGCCTTGTCCCACCATGTACATGATGCCCATGCCATGTGTGACACCTGCGCTGTGTATGACACCCCTGTTGTGTGTGTGTGTGATAGCTATCAGCACCACTGTATGCATCAGCCCACATTGTGTGTGTGACACACTATGTGTAATGCGGTGTGCATGACACCCGTGCCATGTGTGTGACTCCAGTGCCACGTACATGACACCTGCCTGGTCTCAGCAAGTGCATGATGCCTACGCTGCATGTGTAATGCCTGTGCCGTGTGTATGGCGCCTGCCCCATGTGTGTGACATCCATGTGGCACTTTGGCTTCTGCAGATTTGGAGAGAAGGAGGCATACATGGGGTTCATGAACGAATTCCTGGAGCACAACTGGAGCCATATGAAGTCATTCCTGCAGAGCGTGGCTAATCCTGACAGCAGTGCCCATCTGGTGGCCTATGATGGCTATGTGGACCTGGCGCTGGAGCTCTCTACCCTGCACTCGCTGCTCTGTGACATTTTCACCAGCGTGGACCAGGTACTGCATGGAATGGGAGTGCATTGATAGAGCACATCTTCCCCCTAGTGACCAGAGTTAGTATGGGCTTATCCAGGTCAGATTCCCACAGCTAGCAGCAGATGTTGCTGTCTATGTCTGAAGATGGTTAGAACCCTCAAGAGCCAGCAGCTCCTTCAGCTGAGATGGTAGGACCTCACGTGCATGCTGGGTCGATCTGAGTTGGGAACTATCTCCCCATGGCTGTTCCAGCTGGAACCACACTGAGCCAGAACCTGCATGTGCTGGTGGGAGCTATGCTGAGCTGGACCCTTTTCAGTGGTACCCAGGGTTGGGTGGCATCTTGCTACCATGCACTCAGCATAAGGAAGCTTTGTCTGTACCTGCCAGGCTCAGCTTCTCAACTCCGTTAAACACAAACACTGCCCTCTAGGCCTCTGCAGGTCCTGCTGTCTCTGCAGGTTAGCAATTGGCACACCTCAGCCCCCCCAAGTCCACTGAGGGTGTCCAACCCCTGGTCCAATAGACTCCTCAGTATTTGCAGATTTTCTGTTTCCAAAGGAACAGTCCACCCCTTCTTGCTAGTTCCACCTCAGATGCATGCCCTGCTTACCACACAGCACACAGATATGTCTAGAGTGAAATCCACAACAGGCGCGCTTAGCAAAGCAGAGATTTGAGTAATAGCAAGGAAACTAATAGCTTCATATCAAATAAAATCATAACACGTATTCTAGAGCCTACCTGTAGTTAGCAAGGTGCTTTCCTGGCTAATCAAGTATTGCTCACTAGAGCCTGACAGCCAGGCTGGCAGCAACCTTTTTTCATAAAACAAACCATGGTGCTACCTCAGTGAAGGATCAAGGAGATTTCTTGGTACCTTTGTCCTTATTCCTAAACAGAGCACCTCTGCTGACTGCATCTTCTATGGCTTTCCTCTTGCCTCAAGTTTGCAATCTCTTGGTTAGCATTCGGTTCAATGTGCAAACAGATGCAACACATGTGTGACCAGTCAGGGAGATAAGCATCTATTACCTCTGCTGGAGAAAAGCCTGTCCAAAGTCTGTCATCTTCCACTGACCGGCTTTCACTCCCAGACTTCATGACCATCATTTTCAAAATTCACTATTATCTGTATGGTCATCCACAGTGATTGTAATGCTCAGTGGGCTACTGGCTCTCAGTAGAGACCCCACATGCCATGCTGACCCACCCTCTGTAAACAAACCAAACTTATGCCATAGGCATCAAGTGTGTGCAGCAGCAGTCAAAAAAGCAAACAGAATGTTAGGAATCATTTAAAAAGGGATAAAGAATAAGACAGAGAATATCTTATTGCCTCTATATAAAACCATGGTACACCCACATCTTGAACACTGCATACAGATGTGGTTGCCTCATCTCAAAAAAGATATATTGGCATTGGAAAAGGTTCAGACAAGGGCAACAAAAATGATTAGGGGGTTGGAACGGGTCCCATATGAAGAGAGATTAAAAAGACTTGGACTTTTCAGCTTAGAAAAGAGGAAACTAAGGGGGGATATGATAGAGGGCTATAAAATCATGAAAAGGTGTGGAAAAAGTGAATAAGGAAAAGTTATTTACTTGGTCCCATAATATAAGACCTACACGAAATTAATAGGCAGCAGGTTTAAAGCAAACAAAAGGAAGTTTTTCTTCACATAGTGCACAGTCAAGCTGTGGAACTCCTTGCCACAGGATGTTGTGAAGACTAAGACTTCAACAGGGTTCAAAAAAGAGCTAGATAAATTCATGGAGGTTAGGTCTATCAATGGCTATTAGCCAGGATGGGTAGGAATGGTGTCCCTAGCTTCTCTTTGCCTGGAAATGAGTGATAGGAGAGGGATCGTGTTTTGATTACCTGTTGTATTCCCTCCCTCTGGGGCATCTGGAGCCTCCAATCCCAAACTATAGTAATAGGAGCTAAGTGAAGCTAATCCTAGCTGGGCATTACCCCCGACTCTGCCAATCAGGGTGGCACTGACCTAGTCCCAACTGGGCATTGCCCCCTGGCCACGCCTGTCAGAGCCATGCTGAGCCAGTCCCAGCTGGGCATTGCCCCCTGATCGTGCCTGTCAGAGTGGCACTGAGCCAGTCCCAGCTGGGCATTGCTCCCTGACTGATCCCAGCTCAGTGTCACTTTCTGGCCATGCTGGTCAGAGCTGCATTGAGCAAAGCTCCCCTAGCAGAGCTGTCGGAACCAAGCTGAGTTTGTCTCATATGAAACTCAGGGACACAGCTGTTGACAAACCCTCAGCAATGAATCTTTTCCATTTGTGTTTCCCTGCAGCGAACAAGGGAGCAGCTAGAACCCTTGCCAACTATCCTTAATGCCATCAAAGAGGGGACACCAGTGCCCGTTTCCATCAGACTTGGGCCCGGCATGGAGGACAGGTACCCTGTGCACGGTGGTCCAGGGGTGGATTGAAGATTCAGGTGATGGCCCCAGTCCAAAGATTTGCTCAAAGGGCTAGTGACAGGCTGGGTTTGAATTTGGTGTACTTGTGACTTGCAGAGTGGTTCTGGTTCAGGGTGTAGTCAGGGGATAGTTCTGTTCAGTTTGAGGTTTGGGTTTAGGTGATGGTTTGGTTTCAGGGAATAGTGTAGCAGTCAGGGTTCACTGGTGTGGTGTCCTGACAAGTCTCATGCTTCTTCATTGATGATAACTGTTTGGCTGCATGCGTTCCTGTGTGTGCCCCCCTGCTTACTGTGTTGACCATGTGTAATTGGTCAACACAGCAGACTCCAAGAAAGCCCCCAAAGACCACAAAATCAGAAAAGGATCAAAGGCGCCCAGCCAGGTTTATTGCCAAACAAAATATAATAGTTGTCAGTGGACAGACTGGGCACTGCACCACTATGCATATGTTTTCCCTGACAATGGACTCAGCTCAGTTAATACTATACTGATTCCACTATTGTCCCCTCAGCTGGACAAAGAAACCTCTTTGAGGTACACTTTTATACACAGGTACAAACAAGTTACATATCACTCCTGGCGTATCAGGTTGCCACCTCCTGTTGCTTAGTTGCCACCCCTTACCTCATACAAGGGGGGTTCAATTACTATCTATCATGCTGTCAGTTTAGACACAGTCCTGAACCTGGGTTGGAATGCCTGTTATTTATGGGAAGGAGGTTGGTACCAAGATGTTTCTTAATTAAGTGTTCTGTTACGACCCCGCTGGAATGTGCTTAGGGCCTGTGCTTAGTACCTCTTAGATATGCGTGTTTTTGGAATATCAGCCTTGTTCTTGCCAGTTTCTGTGAGCAGGGCCTGCCTCTTGCTCACAGCTTCTCTTTGCTTTATATTAGCAAAGTCTTGACCATTGCTGTCTAGGCCTCAGGCCTCATATCTGGGCCTGTGATATGTGCGCTTGTTTCAGGCCCTCATCTTATTACAAATGGTTCTGACTGGGTAGAGTGGATGGCTCTGGTTTAGGATCGTTCTGGATGACTTTGGGTAATGGTCTGGGTGATGACTCCAGGTTGGGTGTGATTAATGGTTTTAGTTCAGGTGATTATTGCAGTTCTGGTTCAGTTTGGGCTTTCGGGAATAGTTCCAGTTCTGGGTCAGGGATGGTTCTAGCTCTAGGTTCTGATTCACTAGAAGGTTCTGGTTTGGATTAAGGTTCAGAGGCTAGTTCTGGTTCTAGGTTCCGGTTGAAGGGATAGTTGTAGGTTCCGAAGCAAACTGTGGCCCCTGATGCTCCTAGCTCTCCCCAGCAACACTCAGCCCTGACCATTGTGTTTCAGCCACTGTGAGAAGCCAGGATTCCTGCCCCCAAGGGAGCTGAGCAAGCACAGCCCCCTGATTAAGAGCCACTCTATGACCAACATACAGAAGGGCCGGGGGAAGGAGGACGAGCGGCACCTCCAGCAGCTGCCTGCCTCCCCACGCCAGGCCTGGGAGAACAGGAAGGTGCAGCGCACCCAGAGTGTGCCAGCCCAGAGCAAGGCAGGACGTAGGCTTCAGAAACAGAGCAGCATGGAGCATGTGGCTGAGTCCCTGGGAGAGGAGAGTCACACCGGGAGCTCTTCCAACTCTGCCTCTCGCTCACGGGATGGCCGAGCCCAACCGGTAAGAAGGTCCAGGCTGCCCCCACCCCAGGGATGGCCAAGCTTACCTGGGTAAGGGGGTCCTGACACCCAGCCCAAGGTATGGTTGAACCCACCTGGTAAGAAGATCCAGGCTGCCCCCATCCTGGGAACAGCTGAGAACATCTGGTAAGGGGGTCCCAGCAGCCCCCAGCCCTGGGAGTGCATAGCCCAAGATATAATTCAGCCTACCAGGTAAGGGGATCCTGTCCCTCAGCTGCTCGCACCTTCTCCAGCCGATGCAGGCTGCTCACACCAGCTGAGATGGGACCCCCACAAAGTGACCTTTCCAGTGCAACTCCCACAGAGGCTGCACTGGGGATTGAGGGCAGGGGGAATGGAGCTGGACATACTCACTCCTCGTGCTCCCTGTCACCATGGCCAACCAGCAACAATCTGCTCTCTGGAGCACAAGGGCTGCTCTTCCTGGGGCACTATCAGTGCCAGGCCCCACCAGGGCCAGTAGCTGTCATTGTCCCCACACACCATGAGACCTTTCCTTTGGGTGGTGTGGTGGTGGGTTCCAGCATGAATGATCAGCTGTTCCAGCCTGTCCCGATAGGAACCAGAAGGCATCTGGCCCGATGTCTCTGACAGCCTGAGCTGTGGCCTCTGCCAGCCTGCAGCACCTTGAAGGACTGTGTGCTGTGTGTTCTAGGGCCGATACAATCTCCGCCAATCTGCTTCGCTGCCACGGAAATCCACGGTGCCCTGGCAGCGCCATGCTGAGGAAGCAGCCAAGGTGCACACTGAGCTGTACGCCATGCGGCCGCTGGAGAAGGTAACATTCCGAATCAACAGAAACCCCAAGCAATACAGGCTCCAGAGCAGGCCTTACAGGGCTGTGCCAGGGTCTCCTTCCCCCAGCCTCACCACATTAGCCTGGAAGGGAACAGCACGAGAGTCCTTTCTCCAGCCCTACAGCCCCCAAACCAGGATCCTAGAGTGCCTCAGACAGAACCCAGGAGTCCTGACTTTCAACCCCCTACTACTCTAACCATGAGGCCTCTTTCCTGCTGCCAGCCTGTGCTAGGCTCTCAGCATTTGTGCAGCTGGGTAAGGACTCTGGGTGACAGGGTCATGCCCTCTCTGTGCCTGTGGAGTGCTGCATGTCCCATGACAAACTGACCTATGTTGGGCTCCCCTAGCACGGGAAGCAAATTGAGGAGCTGAGGAAGGAGCTGGCAGAGGCCAAGGAGAAACACAGGCTCTTTGAGAGCCAGCTAGAAATGCTGCTCACCCAGAACCAGGCCCTGCTGAAGGAGCAGGCCAAGAGCCAGGGGCAGGAGGAGAGATTCCGGAGACAGCTGGAGGAGCTGGAAGCCCATTTGGCAAACCTCAGCACCAGGTAAGGGAGCCCATAGGGGAGAAAGGCAGCACCATGGCACTGCTGAGCCTCTGGGTGATGCTGGATGCTGACTCAGCAGAGAGCCAGTGGAGGGGCGCCCAGGGCATGTGCTGTGTGGGGCAGCTAGGCTGCGAGGAGAGCACAGTGCACCCTCTGCATGGGCTTCAAGTGGGTTCCCAGGGGCAGTTCAGGCTTGAGTCCTGGCTGATTCTAATGCCAGCCAGTATGGGCTGGGCATGTGCTGACATCGGGCTCTGGAACCCATTGCCCAGGTAGATCTGGTCAAACCAAGGGCCCTGGCATGGGGAGTGAGGTGGGATGAGGTTTTCTAGGACCAGGGGGAAGTGCCCAGAGGTAGGGCAGAGGGAGGTGCATGGAGGCAGTGGGAGGTGCCACGGGGCAGGGCTCTCGGTGGGATAGAGCAAACTGCAGGCTCCATTGACACTCTCCCTCCTACAGGGTGGCGGCAGCAGAGGGTGGCCGGAAGAAGGACCAGGAGAAGCTGAAGGCCAGCGAGGAGAGGGCAAAGCATCTGGTAAGATCCAGTCCCTCACCCTAGCCCAGCAGTTCCAGCCCCACTGATCCATAAGGGAGTAACAGAGAGGATGCTGGGAGCCACCATGCACAATGCATTGTGAGGCTCACTGGGCCCAGCTCCAGCCTGTGCAGTCCCACTGCTTTCATTGTGTGTGTGGGGTGGGGGCTATCCCCAGGAGTGTATGATGTCCATATTCCTCCCCTCAATGAGTCAGGGCCCAAGGCTGCCTGTGAGTACCCCCCAGCACCTGCCACCAGCAAAACGGGGGACATCTGGGGCCCCTACGTGGAAGGAGCAGGATCCCCGGCATCTGAGCTCCTTCTATAGCCACCATGAGCCAGACAAGAGGGACACAGTGTCCTCCACCCTCAGGGCTGATCCCTACTTACGCTCAGAGAATGGGAAAATATCTAGAGCCCTGAGCAGGGATGGCAGAAATTAGAGGGGTGAGGTAGTCCTTGCTCTGCCTGTCAGCCCTTCTCAGTACTGGGAATCGAACCCAGGAGCCCTGACTCCCAGATCCCCTGTTCTGACCCACCTGACACTCCACTGCACCTCCTCTGAGTGGGGTAAGTACGGCCTGTCACAGCTCCTGCAGAGCCGCACAGAAGGGTGCCTAAGAAGGCAGCACAAAAGTGGTTGGAGGAGTCCCTCAGGACAGGATCTCCTGGGTGGAGCATGGAAGGGAAACCCTGGAAATGAGGGGAGCTGCCCCAGACCATGCCAGGGATGGAGGGGCAATAGTGCTAGTTGCCTTTGGCATGAGAGCTCCTTGCAGTGAGGTGTGTGCTGCCAGCTTTGGGCTCCTGGCTAAGGGAGCAGGGTCAGCAGGCTGGTGTAACTGAGCCCTTTGTCCCTGTAGGAGTGCCGCCTGTCAGCCCTGGAACGGGAACACGTTGAGCTACTCTGTGCAATGAGCCAGTACCGGGGACTCCTGGACAAACCACCCAACTCACTGCTGAGGCCAGGGCCACAGGCTGAGGACTGGCAGGAGGTTTAGCCAGCCCCTGGGCCGTGCATGGGATGGAACATTCCACCTTACCGGCCCCTGTGTGGGATGGAACACCCCACCTCTGCACTCCTCAGCCCTGCATGGGATAGGACACCGAACCCCTGCCAGCCCCTGGGCTTCCTAGTGGGATGGAACAACCCACCGCTGCCAGCCCTTATGTAACCGCCACCAGGCGGATTTGAACCTGGGACCTCACTATAGGAGCCTCTACCCTCTGAGCTAAAAGCCAGCTGGCTCCCAGCCCACGCTGTAGAGGTCTCTTGATCTTAACTGTTGCTGTGGTCTAAGTACCACTTGCATTGCTCAGTAACCACACTAGGGCTATGTCTACACTGCGCGCTCTTGCACCAGAGATATGCAAATGAGGCTAAGCGTGGAATATTGCTGAGCCTCATTTGCATATCTAATGAGCCGCCATTTTTGCAGAAGAGGCTCTTGCGCCAGAAGGAGCATCTACACTGCCCCTTCTTGTGCAAGAAAAACCCTCTTGTGCAATGCCGCTACGCTGATTATTTTCAGGAAGAACGACATTGCGCAAGAGGGTTTTTCTTGTGCAAGAAGGGGCCATGTAGACAGCTCCTTCTGGCGCAAGAGCCTCTTCTGCAAAAATGGCGGCTCATTAGATATGCAAATGAGGCTCGGCAATATTCCATGCTTAGCCTCATTTGCATATCTCCGGCGCAAGATCGTGCCAGTGTAGACATAGCCTGGGTGTGTGGGTTACACTTAGGCGCTGCGTGGGATGGAACAACCCACCCTTACCAGCCCCTGGGCACTGCAGCTCAACCTTGTCTCTAGAAATTTGTCACACACCTGAGCCCAGCAGCCTTTTCCAGCCTGGGAGGGTCCTGAGCCTGCCTGGGATGTTGATCTCTCACCTTACAGGGAGCTGCAGGCCACTAGTATGAATCCCTTGGAGCTCTCCACTCCCCTTGGGTGGTAGAGAGGGCTCAGATTTGTGAGAGGTCCATTCAGTCCCTTTGCCAGCCCATCTGGGGTTCCCCTCCTTATCCCTGTGTCCAAAGGGTCTTCCTCCTGAACCCACTCCCCAGGCTCCAGATACCATGCTGCCCCTATATGCAGCAGGGAAACCCCAATATTCCTAGACTTCCCTCGGGCTCTGGCTGCTGAATAGCATCAGCCACCCAGGGTCACTGCTCATAGGCTGACCATATTTCCCTATGCTGAATAAAAGACACCTGGTAAAATTACTCATATGCAAGCGAGTTCAATGGCAATCAATCAGAACTGTGCAGTACAAATGTTCAAATTAATATCAAGTTGACTGAGCCCTTATTAAAAAAAATATTGTGTAGCTGGAGTCTTTTTATTTGCCTCCTTATCTTTAATGTTTGCATGGGGAGAAGTCTCACACACACATATATACTCCCGTACACCTCTCTCCCGTGGGGATGGGGGTGACTGAGCAGACTAACCCAGCCCTGCCCAGTGCTCTCCACCCTCTATTCCTGACTGGACCCCCAGGATGAACCCATTTCTCTTGGTACCTGGCACTGCATCTTCTCAAGGCAATGTGTGAGGGGCATGCAGGGTCAGATTTCTGTCAAGGATCACACTACAGCATGGCCAGCAGCAGCCTTTCAGCACTGTGGGAGAGAAGGGATGTGAGCTGCTTCCAGCCACAGGAGGTGGGAGAAGGGTGCAGGGTAGGGATGACCTGACACATGTATTTGAGAAGTTATCTCTTCCCTTGTTCTCCCACCTCCACTCCTCTGTGGCTGGAAGCAGCCTATCCCTTCCTGCCTGCACAGTATTGAAAGGCAGCTAAAACCTCTACAATCAAACCTCTAAGCTGCTGCTGGCCACTGATGTAACCCAGCTACCTCCTGTACCCTGGCTACAATGCAGGCAGAAAGGGGCTAAGTCCTAAGGATGCATTATGCACTATGGCTAAGAGAATCTGTCTACCAGAATATCAGTGAACTCAACCAGAGAGGTGGCTCAGTAGTAGAGGGAGTCTAGGGGACAGAGCAGCCCTGTACGCCCTTGGGGCAGGCCCCTAGGACAAGGGCAGTGTGTGAAGAGGATGCTATGCTCTTGCCTGGGGGGCTTCTGAAGAGTCTGCAAGGTTAGAGTATAAACAGGCTGGAAATAGCTTTCTCCTTGCCACTGCACAGCTTAGCTGAGGGACGGAGAAGCTTCCCCAGGCCACCCCTGTGCAGGGCTTTGGCACATGCAGGGCTTGGCTCCTCCTGGTCAGCACCTTGGGCCATAGGGTCTTGAGCTTTCCCTAAGCGCTAGCCCACCCAGAGTCAGTGGGGGAAGGAAGGAGCCTGCCAGCCTGGCTGCTGGTGAGTTGAATGATCTGACCAACGGCTGGTTCTTCACACAGCACTGGGAGTGGGACACACCCCCTGGGGAGGGAGGGGATATGGTGGTGCAGTGGAGCTGGGAGGGTGAATGGGCACAGCAGGGTGGGGGCAGTGAGAGGGAAGCATGTAAAGGGTAAATGGGTGTGCAGCGGAGGTGACACATAACCAGCCACTGCCTGCCTGCTCTCACCAGCCACCACAGCAAACAGCCAGTGCTGGTGGGAAATGGGGGGAGGGGGAGCCTGCTGGCCAGGAGCCGGCACACAGCAAGAACTGCACGGACCGACCAGCGTGGGCAGCGGCCAGACCTGCACACTGCAGCTTTGCCCAATCACCAGCCTTGAGCTCCCACCTCCATCATTAGCTATTGGACCCCCTACACACACACTCACCACTCGCGGGTGGGCAGCTGGCGAGCAAGGATCCGTCCAGCAGTAGGACCCACCAGTACTGATGGGAGGGGAAGAGACAGAAAATAAATAAAGCTGGGATACCTGCAGGAGGGCTTAGATATTGGACTGTCTTTTTAAAAATGGGACATCTGGTCACTACCTTGAACCCGCACAGAAACACATACCTCATCTGTTAAATGAAATAGCCATAGCCCTCAAGTATCTTTTACCGCTTCAAAGGGATTAATTGACTCTGCTGCCACCTACAGGGGGAGGGGATATCCTGGCTGGATCCCAGCTGGATGGAGGGTTCCCTAATGAAGTAGGCCGTGACTATCCACTCTAAAGTCCCTGCACCTGTCTGCTCTTCCCCATGCTACTCACACAAGTCCCCTTCCCTGCCCCACAGTCTCTCTCGTGGGCATCATGGGGACAGGACCACGCCCCAGTCTGCACCTGCTGGTGCTGCATCAGTCCCACCAGCTGCCAAAAGCCCCTCTGGCTCTGGTGGTGGCATGAGGGCACAGGAGTGCAGGACCTGGTGCCAGGTGAGGTTGCTCAATCTAGCAAAGCACTTACACGGTCAGCACAACTGTACGTCCACTCTCCGGTGTGTGTTGGTCAATGCATTGGTGTTGCTGAAGCTCTTGCAGCTGCTCCCCAGTGTCCATGCGTTGATAGATTCTATATGGACTGTCCTCACTATAGGTCTTGCTGCATTGGTCATAGTGGTAGGGCCACTCCCCAGTGTGCATGCACAGCCTTTGCCATACACGGTGCAGTGATACGGCCATGACCCATGTGCATATTGCTCTTTTCACTTTGTATTTTCAATAAATGTGGCACTTTGCCTTTTCCCCTGAAAAAAACCTTTGTGTTTCTTACAAGCATAACAACACAAGTGATTGGAAAACTGCACTCAGATACACATTATGGTTCACAAATGAGCAGAAAGGGTGTATTGAGTGGAATCCTGCGGGAACCTGTCCTGGGGCAGGTTCTAATCAATATCTTCATAAATTATTTGGACAGTGGCACAGAGACTACATGCACAATGCTTATGGGCGATTCTAAGAGGGAAGGGGTTGCAAGTGCTGTAGAGGACAAGGTTTGAATTCAAAAGGATCTTGACAAACTGGAGAAATGGTGTGAATAGAAAAGGATGAAATTCTGTTAAGACCATTGTCATCACAGTGTGTGGGGAAGAACAGGGTCCTACTCTCCCTTCCACAGTCAGATGTAACTCAGAAGCAAAAGACACAATTGGGATCAGAACCACCAATTGGATGCCATAAGACAGCAAGTTGGGATGGCGGGAAATCAAGCCTGGGGGAGCAGAAGCAGGAACAGGGAGCCCATGGCTCAGCACAGGGAGGAGCTGGGGTGTTCAGGCAGCTCTCTGTTCCTGATGCTAGCTTAGGGAGGGTCTTGGTGCTAATTAGCTGCTCTTGGACTCTGGCCATAAGCCAGACTCTTGGTTGGAGCCTTAAAATAGGGCTGGACGTCATGGGCCCTAAGTGAGCTAGTATATATGTTTGCACCAAAGCTGGTTAAAAGTGGACCAAGTAAGATGTCTATGAAAAGTTTATGAATCGTTGAGTCGGTTTATACTATTCATATGTAGGTATGATTTTTGTAATTGATGTTATGAGCATTGGCTATGTACATTATTTCAAATGTGCACTTTGGGAGATATAACCAGGAGGCTTGGCCACTCTACTGTGAAATGGATGTTAGTCAAGTGAATAGTAACACTTCACTGCCAGCGCACCTCAAGTGGTGCCAATCCACATCTGAGGAAGTTTGCTGCAAATGTTTAGACCAGCACGTGAGCCATGCAAACAGAAGCAGCTAACAGGGAGTTTGGAGAGGGAGTTCTCCAGGTAAAGGAGGAGTAAATACGGGACCCTTGTGGTAAGTGGCTGTCTGTAGTGTGTGTTTGTGTGTGGGGGGGGTTACATGCTGTGTGCTGAGCTTGTGTTTGTCTGTTTGTTTGTTTGAAGGAGCTTCTAAAAGGTTTGCAATCTAAAAGCCTCTGTTAATTGGCTGAGCCTCAGTCAGGGGGAGGGGCTACCAGGGCTTTATAAGCTGTGAGTCAGCGACCAGGGAGCTTGCGAACAGGGAGTTTGGAGAGGGAGGTTAGAGGGCGCTAGTGACTTCTGACCTTCTTTAAGCATAATTTTATAATAATCTATATTCCAGACATTTAATAAGAAGCCCAGTTTATACTTAAAGTTATTCATAAGAAAAAATGGAGACAGAAGCCCAGCAGCAGAGTGGGGGCTATCCTGTTTATTGCGTCAAGTGTAACATGGATGATTACCTGCCCTGTGGGCGAGTGGCGTATGTGTGCACCCGTTGCAAGGAGCTCCTGACCCTCAGAGACCGAGTTCGGGCTTTGGAGGCCAGGGTGGCTGAACTGGAGGAGCGAAGGGAGTTAGAGAGCTATGTTGATGAGACTTTCCGGGACACTGTAGTACTGTCCCACCTCCAGTCTGAGAGCCCCAGTGCTCTTAAAGAGGATGAAAGTCTCAAGGGAACAGAGCATTCAATGGGAACAGAGGGAAACCATCCCGTAGTTGGGACCGTCCTTCCAGAGGATGTTGCGGTATCCTCTCGCACTGAGGATACCTCTGAGGGGGAGGGAATGCCAGTTGTTAGGAAGAGGCAGGTGTTAGTAGTGGGTGATTCGATCGTTAGAAACATGGATAGTTGGGTTTGTGATGACCGGGAGAACCGTATGGTCACTTGCCTGCCTGGTGCGAAGGTTGCAGATCTCTCGAGGCATCTAGATAGACTTATGTGTAGTGCTGGGGAGGAGCCGGTGGTCGTGGTACATGTAGGTACCAATGATGTAGGGAAGGGTAGGAGAGATGTCCTGGAGGACAAATTTAGGTTGCTAGGAAAGAGACTGAAATCCAGGACCTCTATGGTGGCATTCTCGGAAATGCTTTCAGTTCCACGCGCAGGGCCAGGTAGGCAGGCAGAGCTTCAGAGTCTCAACGCGTGGATGAGACGATAGTGTAGGGAAGAGGGGTTTAGATTTATTAGGAACTGGGGACACTTTTGGGATAGGGTGAGCCTATACAGGAAGGATGGGCTCCACCTAAACCAGGGTGGAACCAGACTGCTGGCACTAAACATTAAAAAGGCCGTAGAGCAGTTTTTAAACTAAGAGATGGGAGAAAGCCAATTGGTGCGGAAATGCACATAAATCGGATGGAGACTTCTCTTAGAGGAGAATCCATTGATAGAGATTCTCTAAGCTGTAGTCAGAAAGAGAGGAGGGGAGAGGACAAACCATGGGCCAGAGCAGACAAACAACCGCATATAAAGGAATCCAATGCATCAGGGAAGGGCAGACAAATAAGCAGTGGCAAATTTTTACAGTGCTTCTACACAAATGCTAGGAGTCTGACTAATAAGATGGGTGAACTAGAGTACCTTGTATTAAAGGAGGAGATTGACATAATAGGCATCACTGAAACCTGGTGGAATGAGGAAAATCTGTGGGACACAATCATACCGGGATATAAAATATAGCGGAAGGATAGAGCAGGCCATGTAGGTGGCGGAGTGGCACTGTATGTGAAAGATAATGTAGAATCAAATGAAATAAAAATATTAAATGAATCTACATGTTCAATAGAATCGCTATGGATAGTAATTCCATGCTCCAATAATAAGAAATTAGCAGTAGGGATATCGACCACCTGACCAGAACGGCGATACTGACATTGAAATGCTGAGGGAGATTAGAGAGGCTTACCAAAACAAAGAACTCTATAATAATGGGGGATTTTAATTATCCCCATATTGACTGGATACATGTCACCTCAGGAAGAGAAGCAGAGATAAAATGTCTCAATGGCTTAAATGACTGCTTCTTGGAGCAGCTGGTACAGGAACCCACAAGGGGACAGGCAATTCTCGATTTAGTCCTGAGTGGAGCACAGGATCAGGTCCAGGAGATATCCATTACAGGACCGCTTGGGAATAGTGACCATAATATAATAACATTTAACATTCCTGTGGTGGGAAGAACACCTCAGCAGTCCAGAACTCTGGCATTTAATTTCAAAAAGGGGAATTACACAAAAATGAGGAGGTTAGTTAAACAGAAATTAAAAGGCACAGTGACTAGAGCCAAATCCCTGCAAGCTGCATGGAAACTTTTTAAAGACACCATAATAGAGGCCCAATTTAAATGTATACCCCAAATTAAAAAACATAGTAAGAAACCTAAAAAAGAGTCACCGTGGCTTAACCACCATGTAAAAGAAGCAGTGAGGGACAAAAAGGCATCTTTCAAGAAGTGGAAGTCCAATCCCAGTGAGATAAATAGAAAGGAACATAAACACTGTCAAATCAAGTGTAAAAATGTAATAAGAAAAGCAAAAAAAGATTTTGAGGAACAGCTAGCCAAAAACTCAAAAAGAAATAACAAAATGTTTTTTAAGTACATTAGAAGCAGGAAGCCTGCTAAAAAACCTGTGGGTCCCCTAGACGATCGAGATATAAAAGGAGCAATCAAGGACAATAAAGCCATTGCGGAGAAACTAAATGATTTCTTTGCTTCAGTCTTCATGGCTGAGGACGTTGGGGAGATTCCCAAATCTGCATCGTCCTTTGTGGGTGATGAATCTGAGGAACTGTCCCGGATTGAAGTGTCATTAGAGGAGGTTTTGGAACAAATAGAAAAACTTAATGTCAACAAATCTCCGGGACCAGATGGCATTCATCCAAGGGTTCTGAAAGAACTCAAATGGGAAATTGCTGAACTATTATCTGTGGTTTGTGACCTATCCTTTAAATCAGCTTCTGTACCTAATGACTGGAAGGTAGCTAACGTGACACTGTGACGGCGCGTCGGGGTCCCCCGACTCCTGCACCCTCGGAGTGGCACGAACAGACTCCACCAGCCAGCAGAATAGAGGGAGTTTATTGCTTCTCCAGGATACAGCACAGCGTAGATGTAATCTGGTTAAAGGGCCAGGCCTAGGATGCCTCAGCTCCTCTTGGGATGGGGGAGACTGGGCCCCTAAATCCCAGCCCCCCTTTGCTCAGGCTGCTTCCTCCATGATTCCAGACAGAAACTAACTCCCTCACTTCCAGCCCTGCCCCCCAGCCAGGGCTCCACTCCGCCTTCTTCCTATTGTTCCGCTCCCTCGGAGATAACTGGTCCAACAGGTTGGGAGCCCGCTTTGCATAATGACTCATCCCCTGCCCTGCTGGGCCATGCTGCAGACAGCAGCCAGTGGGGGTCACCCACAGCCCACTGCCCAGCATAGCAACCAGCAAGGTACCCCCCACTACGTCACAGTTCTCCCCCCTCCGAGAGCGAACTGAGCAGGGTCACTCCGCTCGTGACCTAGGGAAGTTCGGGTCCTCTGTGTGGGAACCCGCCCTGGGGCATGGGTGCTCCCCTTGACTCGGGCTGGCCGTGGCGAGGCCCCACATGAATTGGATTCCCTCTGTACACTCGCTGCACCGCTCCGGGGGGACTGGCACAGGCCTGTCCTCTGTGGTCGCATCCACCCTTGCACTGGCCTTGATCTCTGGCCAGGGTCTCTCGGGCTGGGGCCATGAGCTCAGCGAGCCTTCCCTGGACAGCCAGGGCATCTTCCACCCCCGACGCTCCATCCAGGGAGGTCTTCCCCTCCCATAACTCTCTCAGCAAGCCCAGGGGCTTCTCTATATGGGGTAGGGGCCCCCAAGCAGCTTTCCTCCCGTCTTCGGCCTTCCCGCCCCTCTGGCAGGAGTTGCAGGACCGGCAGTACCGCTGCACGGCTGCAAATATCCCCGGCCACTAGAAGTGTTGGAGCAGCCTCAGCCGTGTGCGCCGGATCCCCCGGTGCCCCGCAAAGGGGACGTCATGGGCCCAATACAGCAGCTTGAGGCGATACTTTTGGGGGACGACCAGCTACCACTGGACCCCCCCCCATGCCCTCACCTTCCTGGGGGGAGCCATTCCCGGAACAGGAATCCCCGCTCCCACAGGAATCTCTCCTGGCCTCCTCTCCCCAGGGGCTGAGCTGCACGGAGGCCAGCCTGGTCCCTCAGCCTCTGCAAGGAGGGGTCTGCCTGCACCGCAGCCTGGAATTCAGCCGCTGGGGCAGGGATCGGGACCTGTTCCCCACCCTTGCCTAGGACCGGAGTCCCAGCTTGGCTGGACCCCGTGTCCACTGGGGTGGGACCCTGAGGACCCTGCATGGAGTCCTTCCCTGGATCCAGGTTGTCAGCCCCTCGCTGGCTCTGACTACGGGCGGTGACTAGAGCCCACTGGGATTCCTGGGGCCACTCCTCTAGGTCATTCCCCATCAGCACTTCCGTGGGCAAGTGTGGGTGCACCCCTACTTCCTTGAGACCTTCCTTGGCCCCCCATTTCAGATGCACCCTGGCTACAGGCACCTTAAACGGGGACCCGTCTATGCCCTTCAGGGTCAGCTGAGTGTGGGGTAGTACCCAGTCTGGGGCCACTATGTGAGATCGGGCCAGCGTCACCTCCACCCCCGTGTCCCAGAAACCCATCACCTTCCTACCATCCACCTCCAGGGGTATGAGGCACTCACTCCGCAGGGGCCGCTCTGCCCCCACCCGGTACATGGAGAAATCTGCCTCCCGAGGGTCAGACCTCCCAGGGGAGGTGCACTGAGCATCCTTCCCCCCACTCTGAGCTGGGGTTTGCCTGCTAGCCCCTGCTGGGGCAGCCTGCCCTTCCCCCAGCTCCAGCCAGTTAACCCTGGGAAATCCCAGGTCTTGGTGCCTGGTGCACTGAGCCCTCTTGTGGCCTTTTTGCCCGCAGCGATGGCAAGTTAGGTCCTGCGGGCCCTTTTTGGCCGGCTCTGCCTGGGCCTTGGCTGGTTCTCTGGGGCGCAGATGACTGGTCCTTGTCTCTTGGACTCGCCTCGTAGGTGACTCTCTCTGTTGCTCAGGCGAGAACCGGTCTCTGCGCGATTCCCTCTCTTGCCGCGATTCCTGTTCACACCCAGACTGGCTCTCCGTGAACTCATCCGCCAGTCTCCCGGCCTCCTGGGGGTTCTCTGGTCTTCGGTCCTTGAGCCACAGCTTCAGGCTGGGTGTGCACGCTTCATAGAACTGGTCCATCATGACCAGCTTGAGCAGGTCCTCTGCGGTCTGGGCTCCGACTCCAGACACCCACTTGCGGCAGTATTGCACCAGTCGGGACACCAGATCCACATAGGTCTCCCGTGGCTCCTTCTGCACCCCCCGGAACTTCTTCCTGTACATCTCAGGGGTCAGCCTGAACTTGTGCAGCAGGGCCTCCTTGACTCGGTTGTAATCCTCTGGCTGTAGGCCCTCCAGCTGATTGAGCACCCCGGCAGCCTCCTGGTTCAGTGCGAGGATGAGCTCCTGTAGCCAGTCAGCTGGGGGGACCTGTTGCAGTCCACAGGCCCTCTCAAAGGAGCTGAGGAACCCGTCTATGTCACCCACATCCTTCAGTTGGGCCACCACGAGCTTCTCCAAGCGTTTGGCCGCCCTTGGGGCCCATCCGCACTTGGCGCAGCCGGGTCCCCGCCGCTTCTCCGCTCTGCCATGGCCAGCTCATGCTGTCGCTGCTCTCTACGGTCCTGGACTTCCAATTCCTTCATCTGCAGCTGGATCTCTAGCCACCGCAGCTCCGCTGGGTTGGCCCCTGCCCTAGACGGACTACGGCTTGCAGGGTTTCCTTGGGAGGCAGTCCGGTCTCTCCGGCGGCCTCCAGCGCTCCGCCCCCTCTCAGAGCCTGAGACTTTCCCAGGGGGGTCTGTCTGCTCCTCACGGGGACAAGATTCTGGCCCCGTGACTGGTCAGTCTCCTCCAGCTGGGCAATCAGCTGGGCCTTGGTTGCGTACTGCACAAGTAAGCCCCTCTCTGCACAAGTAAGCCCCTCTCTCTGCACAGCTTCACCAGCTCTGCCTTCAAGAGTCGGGCGTAGGCCATCTCCCCGCTGGTCCCCTTGGTGCGGACTCACCAGTCTAGTGCTGCAGCGCCCCACAATTCCCAGGAACCACTTCGTTCTGTCTCTAGCACGCCTGGCTCCACGGCTCTTGCTTCTATTGAGCCTTGTCACTTGCCGCTGGAAGCTCCATCCACGGGGTGCAGTGCATCCCACTTCTGACACCAGTGTGACGGTGCATCTGGGTCCCCCGACTCCTGCACCCCCGTAGTGGCACGAACAGACTCCACCAGCCAGTAGAATAGAGGGAGTTTATTGCTTCTCCAGGATACAGCACAGCACAGATGTAATCTGGTTACAGGGCCAGGCCTAGGATGCCTCAGCTCCTCTTGGAATGGGGGAGACTGGGCCCCTAAATCCCAGCTCCCCTTTGCTCAGGCTGCTTTCTCCATGATTCCAGACAGAAACTAACTCCCTCACTTCCAGCCCTGCCCCCCAGCCAGGGCTCCACTCCGCCTTCTTCCTATTGTTCCGCTCCCTCGGAGGTAACTGGTCCGACAGGTTGAGAGCCCCCTTTGCATAATGACTCATCCCCTGTCCTGCTGGGCCGTGCTGCAGCCAGCAGCCAGTGGGGGTCACCCACAGCCCACTGCCTAGCATAGCAACCAGCAAGGTACCCCCCACTACGTCACAGACACCAATATTTAAAAAGGGCTCTAGAGGCGATCCTGGCAATTACAGACCGGTAAGTCTAACTTCAGTACCAGGCAAATCAGTCAAAACAATAGTAAAGAATAAAATTGTGAGGCACGTGGAAAAACATAATTTGTTGGGCAAAAGTCAACATGGTTTCTGTAAAGGGAAATCATGTCTTACTAATCTATTAGAGTTCTTTGAAAGGGTTAACAAACATGCGGACAAGGGGGATCCAGTAGATATAGTATACTTAGATTTTCAGAAAGCCTTTGACAAGGTCCCTCACCAAAGGCTCTTGTGTAAATTACATTGCCATGGGATAAGAGGGAAGGTCCTTTCATGGATTGAGAACTGGTTAAAAGATAGGAAACAAAGGGTAGGAATAAATGGTAAATTTTCAGAATGGAGAGGGGTAACTCGTGGTGTCCCCCAAGGGTCAGTGTTGGGACCAATCCTGTTCAACTTATTCATAAATGATCTGGAGAAAGGGGTAAGCAGTGAGGTGGTAAAGTTTGCGGATGATACCAAACTGTTTAGGATAGTCAAGACAGAAGCAGACTGTGAGGGACTCCAAAAAGATCTCACCAAACTGAGTGATTGGGCAACAAAATGGCAAATGAAATTTAATGTGGATAAGTGTAAAGTAATGCACATTGGGAAAAATAACCCCAACTATACGTACAGTATGATGGGGGCTAATTTGGCTATGACAAATCAGGAAAGAGATCTTGGAGTTATCGTGGATAGTTCCCTGAAAACTTCCACACAGTGTGCAGCGGCAGTCAAAAAGGCAAATAGGATGCTAGGAATTATTAAGAAAGGGATAGAAAATAAGACACAGAATATCTTACTGCCCCATATAAAACTATGGTACGCCCACATCTTGAATACTGTGTACAGATGTGGTCTCCTCACCTCAAAAAAGATATTTTGGCCTTGGAAAGGGTTCAGAAAAGGGCAACTAAAATGATTAGGGGTTTGGAACGCGTCCCATATGAAGAGAGGTTAAAATGACTGGGACTTTTCAGTTTAGAAAAGAGGAGACTGAGGGGGGATATGATAGAGGTATATAAAATCATGAGTGGTGTGGAGAGGGCAAATAAAGAAAAGTTATTTATTAGTTCCCATAATAGAAGAACTAGAGGACACCAAATGAAGTTAATGGATAGCAGGTTTAAAACTAATAAAAGAAAGTTCTTCTTCACACAGCGCATAGTCAACCTGTGGAACTCCTTGCCAGAGGAGGCTGTGAAGGCTAGGACTATAACAGAGTTTAAAGAGAAGCTAGATAATTTCATGGAAGTTAGGTCCATAAAAGGCTATTAGCCAGGGGATAGAAATGGTGTCCCTGGCCTCTGTTTGTCAGAGGCTGGAGAGGGATGGCAGGAGACAAATCACTTGATCATTGTCTTCGGTCCACCCTCTCTGGGGCACCTGGTGCTGGCCACTGTCGGCAGACAGGCTACTGGGCTAGATGGACCTTTGGTCTGACCCAGTACGGCCGTTCTTATGTTCTTATGTTCATGGCTGCTGCCTAAAAAGGACTGAGTCATGCCTGGACAGGTGACTTGTTCATGTGACAAACTCCATCTTGGGACAGACTTTCACGCAGCAAGAACAATGGGATTCCCTCTGCATGAGCCAGGGTATAAAAAGACCCTAAAGTTCTTCCATTTGTTTTCATTCCCATCTTCAATCCTGTTTTCATTCCAGCTCATCAATTCTGAAACATCTTTGCTATAAACTGAGGCTAAAAGGACTGATGACCCATCCTAGCAGAGGATGTATTCCAGAGGCCTATAAAACAGCAGATCGTTTCATCTCTGCTACTAGCCTGCACCATGAACTTTGCCGTTGGTGTATATGATTTGATTCCTTTAAAAATTTTACACTCAATCTTTTGTTTCTTTCTTTTTATTAATAAACTTTGCACAAAGTAAATGCAACCAGATCATGATCATGCAACTGCTCATGTTCAGCCCAGTGATTAATTGCTCTTTGTCCATCAGAATGAGGTTTGATACTAAGTGCTGGGTGCAGAACCCTGTATTAGAAAATTATTGTCTATTATTTGTAGACAACCCAAAGAAGTTTTGTTATTGGACAAATCCCGCCATTTTGGACCTGGATAACACAATTTGGCAAACGCCTGCATCGATCCCACCTACGTGCGAGTGTGCAGACAAAATACTAGGTACCCGCCAATACCTCGCAATTCCTCTTTACTCACCCCACACCAAACTCTCTAGTGGTGGAAGCTGCACACCAGCAGGCGATACAACATTGCTTTTGCACCACTCCACCAGACAAGGACACAAAGAGGTGCAAGACATATACGTCTGCAACTTTACAGTTCAGAATCTCAAACTACTCAGCCTTGTTAGCAAAATACAACTTTCACAATTACTCCAAACTCATGGAGTTTGCTGATGATATCCCTGAGGCAAAGAGACCTCACTTCACTGCAATACTTTTGGAGGGACATGCCATTTCTAGAGCTGCCCTCCAGGAGGCAGTAGATGCTGCCGACACTGCCACTAGAACCACAGCCACTGCCATTGTGATGCGCAGAGCCTCCTGGTTTTCCCTGGCTACATTCCGGTGTGAGAGCCAATCCACAGTGGAAGACCTGCTGTTTGATCAAGAAAAGCTGTTTGCAGCCAAGACCAATGAGGTCCTAAACACAATGAAGGACTCCCATGCCACTCTCCGCACATTGGGCATACATACACCTGCCAACAAGCAGAGACAATATGGTATCAACCATGCCAGCGGCCACGCTACCCATCCTATCTTAACCAGTGGCAGGATAACAATCCTAATAGAAACAGAACCCGGCCTCAGAGACTGAGAGTTTTTGGGCTCAACCCCTCAGCCACCACCGCCCAACAAGCAAATTTGAATGCTTGGTCGAGGGCCTAGAAAACCCCCTACAAATTTCAATGCCAAGATGACAATACAAACCTTCCAGAATCAGCTTTGCCCATTCTACTACCAATGGGCTTACATCACCTCAGATAGGTGCTCGACATTAACCTGTCTAATTACACCATCCCATTCCTCTCCAAGCCTCCTATCTGCTGACCTACCCCATCCCTCTTCAGGGACCCCTCTCACGACACCCTGCTATGACAAGAGATGCTTCATCTATTACCGTGGTCACCAACCCGTTGATTGTGATCGACTAGTCGATCACGAGATGTTCGGGGCCCCCCCTCCGATTTCCCCCCACCCCCAAGAAGGCTCACTACCTACCTCCAGGGACAATGGAGGTAGAGCTGACTTCCTGCGGGGTGGACAGAAGACCGGCAGCTGCGCGCCACTTCCGGGGATTCCGGAAGTGAGCTGGCTGCTCCCCTCCCCCAGGTCCGTGGTGTGCCGGGAACTTGCAAGGCGGGGGAGGAAGAGTCCCCAGAGGAGGTGCACGCTGGGGCTTCCCCCCTCTGCAGGGGGAGGGGGGAGTCGTTCCTGGAGGAGGTGCACGCCGGGGCTTTCCCTCCTCTGAGGGGGGGAGTCGTCCCCAGAGGAGGCGTGCGCCGGGGCTTTCCCTCCTCTGCAGGGAGGAGGGGGAGTTGTCCCCAGAGGAGTCCCGGCAGGAGGCAGGTGCAGGGGACTCCCTGCTCCCTGCAACACCCTGTCCCGTGCCCCTACCGGCACCCTGCCCCCACCCCAGCATCCTGTCCCCTGCCCCAGCACCCACTAGCACCCTTCCCCAGTACCATGTCCCCTGCTCCCACCAGCACAGTTAGGGCCACATTAGTGAGGCTTGGGGGGTTTTTGGAGGAGTTATTGCACCTCACTTGTGTGGTCCTAACTGACTTTTCTGTGAGTTAGTGACCCTGATTCAAAACAGGTTCCCTGCCCGTCTCATAAATAAAGACAATGCAGAAACTTTTTGTGTTTGATATAGTATTTTATTTAAAAATGAAGCCGGGCCGCCAAGCCCCCATCTAGCTGCAGCATCATAACACTCCTGCACCCCCCCCCAGACCCTAGATCTGAGTCTATCATACACTGGAACCCCCTACCCTGAGCCCCTGACATACCCCAACCCAAATTCCTGCTCCCTCACATCCACAGGCCTGTGGCTTACTTAGTACCCCAACCCTCCATATGACCCCAACACTCCCCAGCCTGGAGCCCCCTCCCCGAGCCAGTGTCCCCTTCTCCATCTCCTCCTGCATCCAAATGTCCTCCCAGAGCTTACACCACTCAACCCTTCCCACACCCAAATCCCTCATTCGCACCCCAGAGCCCACATATCCTGTGTCAACCCAGTGAGGGTACAGCTAGACTGCAGGAGTTTTTCCAGGATTCCAGAGATATCCCGGAAAAACTCTTCCGCGTCCAGGGACGCGTTTGTTCTTCCGCTTTTTTTAGTGGAAGAGCAAACATGCTCTTTCAGTAACCCCTGCATTCCTCATTCCACGAGGAATAAGGGGGCTTCCGAAAGGAGTTTTTCTGACATTTGGTCCAGTCTAGACAGGCCAGATGTTGGAAAAACCTCTTCCTACAGAAGAATTGGAAAAAAAGCAGCAGTGTAGAGTGTATAAGGGCTGGGGATAGCAAGTGATGGAGAGGAGGAGAATAGAGAGGGCGGGGCTTCAAGCAAGGGGTGAGGTCTTGGGGGAAGGATGGGGCGGTAGATCTTGGCTTGTTCTGACATTTAAAAAGTGATCTTGGGTGTAAAAAGGTTGGAGACCACTGATCTATTAGATCTAGGAGCCATAGAGTGGGTTCCACAGGAGCACAGAGGCAGGGGTTTCTATTCCCACTATTTTCTAACTCAAAAGAAATCAGGAGGCTGGAGGTTGATTTTGGATCTACACAAACTGAACAAATTCATCAAAATGCAACATTTTCGCATGGTCACTCTATCCACCATTATCCTGGCATTGCAATGAGGCGATTGGTTTTCAGCCCTCAACCTCCAGGACGTATACTTTCATATCCTGATCCATCCCACTCACAGAAAATTCCTGAGATTCATGGTAGGCCAGGACTACTACCAATACCGAATACTGCCCTTCAGTCTCTCCACGGTCCCTCAGGTTTTCTCCAAGGCACTCGCCGTAGTCACAGCACATCTTCACTCCATGGGAATAATCATATTCCCCTATCTCGACGACTGCCTTCTTAAGGCATCGTCACAGATGAAATCAGCAAGGACCATACAGTGCTTTCAAAACTCAGGCCTTTGAATAAACTGGGAAAAGTCTTCCATTCACCATTCCCAGAACATTCAATTCTTCGGGGCACACCTAGATTCCACAGCTGCTCAGGCCCATCTACCTCACAAACGATTCCTCACCATTTACACTCTAGCCACAACGATGTACCTTGCCTCTCGCACCACAGCCAAGGATTGCCTGCAACTTCTTGGCTACATGGCAGTCACAATATTCATAGTTCCACATGATCAACTTCACATGCGCTGCCTACGAGTTTGGTTTTCCAGAGCATACAAGCCTCGGAAACACCCCATGTCACTTTCACTCACGATACCGCACAAGGTGAAAACATCACTCCTTTGGTGGACCAAATCAACCAATCTTTGCACGGGTGTCCCCTTCCTTCAGCCTTTCCCCCTTGTGCACGATTACAACCGACGCCTCCCTCTCTGGATGGGGTGCTCATTGCCGAGATCAGACTGCCCAAGGCCTCTCGTCAACCCCAGGGATGTTTTTACACATAAATCTACTAGAACTGCACGCTGTACACAATGCTTGCAGACATTTCCTGCCTTCTGTCACCAACAAGCATGTCTGTGTCCTCACAGACAACATTGCTCGTGTTTTCTATATCAACAGTCAGGGAAGGGGCCAGATCTCCATCCCTTTGCACCGAAGCCATTAAGCTGTGGAATTTTTGTATGAGCCATATCCACCTCTCCTCAATCCACATACCAGGTGTCTCTAACGTGACGTGTGATGCTCTCAGCAGGCACTTCCCCCATCATCACAAATGGGTACTCAACCACTCGATAGCACACTCCCTTTTTCACAGATGGGGCCGACCTGTTTGCAATGCCACACAATACCAAATGCACTCAGTTTTGCTCAAGAGCGGGCATAGGGACAGGATCTCTCAGGGATGCCTGCCTCATTCAATGGGATCATGACCTCGCTTATGCCTTCCCCTTACCACTTCTAGCCAGGGTCGTTCAGAAGATCAGGACGGACAGCTCCACAGTCATCCTGATAGCCCCACCTGCCCCAGACATGGTTGCCTGCCCCAGACAACCATGGTATCCCTTCCTGCTCAGGATATTGGTCTGCACACCCATCAATCTCCCTTTCCAACACAGTCTAATCACTCTGGGTCAGACAAAGCAAACCTACCTGGATCTACACAAGCTACACCTAACAGCATGGCTCTCCCATGTAGAACTAGCCCTCCCAGAACAGATCCGAGCAATCCTCATCCACAGTTGTAAGGACTCCACCCACACCTCCTACACTTACAAGTGGAAGCGATTCTCAACATGGTGTACATCGAAAGGGCAAGACCCAACCTCAGCACCTTTGTCCTTCACCCTTGATTATCTACTCACCTTAAAACAATCATCGCCCTCCTTCAGTTCCATCAAGGTACACCTAGCGGCCATTACAGCCTTGCAAAAGGAATCTTACATATCCTGGTGCCTGCCTGGGATCTCAGGCTAGTACTGCGAGCCTTGACCAGGCCGCCTTTTGAGCCCCTCACCTCTTGCTCCCTTTCGCACCTTTCTTTGTAGGTCGCATTCCTGGCTGCCGTCACATCAGCCCACCGGGTTGGGACATAGCTGCATTTGTGGCTGACCCACCCTTCACAGTATATCACGGTGATAGGGTTACCCTTTGTACACATCCAATATACCCACCAAAGGTTCCGTCATCTTTCCGTATAAATGAAATGGTAAACCTACCTGTGTTCTTCCTAAAGCCACACGCAAACTCCTTTGAGTCTGCCATGCACACCCTTAACATTCAACAAGCATTGTCCTTTTATCTAGAAAGAAGTAGACCCTTCAGACAATCACCTCGCCTATTCCTCGCCTTCGCCAATCGAATGAACAGACACCCCATACCGAAACAGAGGTTGTCGAAATGGATAACAGACTGTATAAAAATTGCTTACACGCTCAAGGGTCTACAGCTACCATTATGCTTGACAGCTCATTCCACTAGAGCCGTATCCCCGTCCACAGTGTACCTACATAACGTGCCACTAATGGACATTTCCAAGACAGCCACTTGGGCATCGCAACTTACCTTTGCTAAGCACTACGCACTTTCCTACGCAGGCGACACCGCAGTGGGCTCAGCAGTACTATCATCTGCCTACTGCAACATTCCAAAGCCCCACCCACCAAGGAGAGAAACTGCTTGTTAATCACGAAGCATGGAGCATCCACAGGGACCTCTCGAAGAAGAAATGAAGGTTACTCACCTTGTGCAATAACTGGAGTTCTTCGAGATGGTGTCCCTGTGGATGCTCCACAACCCACCCTCCTCCCCTCTACTTCAGACCTGGGGCTTCCGACTGGCATGGCGCACACTGGTTCGTGTTCTGCATGCACGGCCCAGTAGGGACTGCTGCAAAGTCTCCGATCCAGGTGCTGGGACAGCACCAAGACCAAACATGGAGCATCCACAGGGATACCATCTCAAAGAACTCCAGTTACTGCACAAGGTGAGTAACCTTCATTTTGTACCATGGGAAGGGGAGCATGTACTGGCAGTGCCACCTAGTGGTCAGGACAGGGTGTGCAGGTTTGTCTTCATCCCAGGCTTCTCATTTGGCTTGGTTCTCCACCAAGGGATAGACTTCTGCCATTGCCCATCCTCTCCACCTGGCTCTGATCCAGGGCTCAGTGGTAGGCAGATGAGATGGGCATTTGGGGTCTATACAGATGCCTCCCTGGATCGCTTCCTACTAGCATCTCCTCTTTCTGCCAAGTAAATGAAAGTCTCTGAGCCTCGAAGGTCCCTGGTCCATCTTTGGTTAGGTCAGTATCCCCAAGCTTGCCCCTTCCCAAGAATTCACAGCAAAGGAATGTTCCCTTCCATTGCCTGCCCCTTTCTCAGAGGCCCTGCTTCCCCTTTTAAGCATTGCCTCTAGCCTGTGCAGAAGAGTTCCCAGATCTGTGGAAATGTGTCTGGGGCAGTCTCTTTGGTACTGATGTGGATCACTGCAGAAGGGGTCTTTCCAGTCAGCCTCAGAATCATGTTTATTCTGGTGGTGCCCTTCGTCTTTGCTCACAAAAGGCAGCAAGCTGTGCTAGAATCCTCCTGCCCGTTGCAGAATGCCTTAGTATAGAGTCTGTCTTCTTCGTTCAGTTCTCCTGGGCTTCTCTGGCTCTGCCTCCTTTGAGCTGGCAGCAGTTCTCTGCTGTCTGTAGGTCCTTCCCTCTGGTTGGTTCTTGGAGGTTGATCTCTTCACCTGTCTTACTCAGTGCCTGGCAACAATTTGATCCGTTGGGTTCTCCTGCCTCTGGAAATAACAAATTTCCATATTTTTCTGTTGCCTTGTCTCCCTTGGTCACTGGACTCCACAGCCTCCCACTGTGGGATCTGTTGTAGTGTTGGCTGTATCCCTGTATCTAAATATTCAGGAAATTTGCCAGACTCCTGGTGTTCTGCAAAGGGGTCAGCTGTTCCTCCAGACCATAAACCTTCTCCTCCATCAGAGCTACCAGCTCACGCCTCATGCAGACGGACTCTCCTCTGTCTTCAGGAAGGAAGCAAGTGTGGCACATCCGTTGCAGGCATAGTTTTCCTGTAGGGTGCACACTTGAGAGGCCCTGCAGGAAGAATTTAAGACCCCACCTCTTAGTAGCGACACGCAGCAGCATCCCTGAAGCCCTGCACTAATTAGGTACTTCTTCTAGACCGGAGTGCTCCTGATGCTATAGCTGGAAGTGGAAAAAGATAAGCTGGTGGGTTTGGTGGGGGGAATAGAGGTTGGGAGGAGGGGGTCTGCAGGGATGGCGGTATAATAGGTGGCGAAAACCACTGCCTTCCCAAATATCAGCTTGGTCCCACCCTTTCTCCGCACCCAGAATGCTTACAGTACGCATATGGAAGCAGAGTGTTGCTGCTCCCAAGCACCTGCCCTTCCCATGCTCTGGGGTGGGGGAGGCTGGGGCCACACATCCTCCTCCCTCCCTGTGGTGCTAGGGCCAGGGAGGATGGGGCCGCGTGCTGCCCTTCCTCTCCATTGTGCTGCGGGGGACGGTTTGGCTCCTGTGGGGGCAGGGCCTGGGCAGAAGGGGAGAGGCTGGGGGGCAGGCCCGGGGGGCTTGGCTCCCCCAGCCCTACCTTCACCCACCATCTATGGGCAGCTGATTTTTAAAAAGCCTCAGCAGCCAGCAGGTCACAATAGCCGTCCACTCGTCTTGTAATGTATTAGTAAAGCACAAACACCAAGCTCTCTCCTACAAACTCCCATGGAAACTTGGCCCTTAGCCAGTGGTGAAAGTAACTTAACATTTCTTACAGGTGCTGTCCTGTTGCAAACCAGGTCCCTGCCAGCTCTTTAAATATCTCCCTCCTGGCTTCTGCCACAGCTCAGCCAGCTCTTGCTGGAGCTACGCACCACGGCGCACCCGCTTCCTTTCACATCTGCCCTTAGCTGATCATTGTTATCCTGTTCTTATACATTACAATGTAGAGCAGATTGGTGATGACACAAGGCTCTTAATCTAACAGAGCAGCTGAATGAGAAGCTGAAGTGAGACAAAAATCAGTGAGGAACCACCAGAACAACTAATCTAGGGGCATAAAATCTCCATCATGTGGAATCTTTAAATCTTACCCCAACAGCTATTAAATATATATCTGATGTAATTAGTTTGCAAAATGCTTGAATTTCTCAGGCAGAAAAAATCCACTGATAGCTCACAGGTGTTTATATCCCATGGGTAGGTTAAAGCTGCAGCCCCAATGTAAGTATAAGCTGACTTATCACTAGACAGAATAATGAAACGTGAGGTTCATAGTAACAGGATTTACAACCCTTTAATAAACAATGCATTCTTGATAATGAAAACTCAAGGTAATGTGTGTTGGCTTGCAGTAGGGATAATGCAGAGCCTGTGTACTTATCTGTATATTTTGCTAACCTGTTACCTCAACAGAACAAACATTTAAACATGGAGTCATGTGACTGAAAGGAAACCTGACCTGGATCCTGCACCTGACTGTTTATTCCTTGACTTTAGCAAGGCTTTTGATATAGTCTCCCACAGTATTCTTACCAGCAAGTTAAGGAAGTATGGATTGGATAAATGGACTGTAAGGTGGATAGAAAGCTGGCTTCAAGCAGAGGCCCCAAGGATTGGTTCTAGGGCCGGTTTTGTTTAACATCTTTATTAATGACTTGGATGAGGGGATGGATTGCACCCTCAGCAAGTTTGCAGATGACACTAAGCTAGGGGGAGAGGTAAATATGCTGGAGGATAGGGATAGGGTCCAGAGTGACCTAGACAAATTGGAGGATTGGGCCAAAAGAAATGTCATGAGGTTCAACAAGGACAAGAATCCAGCACTTGGGATGGAAGAATCCCAAGCACTGTAACAGGCTGCGGACAGCATGGCTGAGCAGCAATTTGGCAGAAAAGCACCTGGGGATTACAGTGAATGAGGAGCTGGATATGAGTCAACAGTGTGCCCTTGTAGCCAAGAAGGCTAATGGCATATTAGGGTGCATTAGGAGGAGCATTTCAAGCACATCTGGAGCAGTGACTATTCTCTTTTATTCAGCACGGGTGAGGCCACATCTGGAATATTGCGTCTAATTCTGGGGCCCCCACTACAGTAAGGATGTGGACGTACTGGAGAAGGTCCAGCAGAGGGCAACCAAAATGATTAGGGGGCTGGAGCATCAGACTTAAGAGAAGAAGCTGTGGGATTTGGGCTTTTTTAGTCTGCAGAAGAGAAGAATGGAGGGGGGGGGAGGATTTGATAGCAGTCTTTAATTACCTGAAGGGGGGTTCCAATGAGGATGGAGAGAGGCTGTTTGCAGTGGTGACAGAACAAGGAGCAATGGTCTCAAGTTGCAGTGGGGGTGATCTAGGTTGGATATTAGGAAAAACTATTTCACTAGGAGGGTGATAAAGTACTGGAATGGGTTACCTCGGGAGGTGGTGGAATCTCCATCCCTAGAGGTTTTTAAGTCCTGGATTGACAAAGCCCTGGCTGGGTTGATTATTTGGGATTGGTCCTGCTTTGGGCAGGGGGCTGGACTCGATGACCTCCTGAGGTCTCTTCCAACCATGATTCTCTGGGACTGCAGTTGCTGCAAGATGGGGGTCTTGGTTTGGAAGAAGTGAACTTGGAGGAAAGAACTCAGAAAATGTGGGTTCTCGTCCTAGCTCTAGCCTGCTGGTAGCATTGGCAGGGCTCTTTCTTGCTCTGTGCCTCAGTTTCCCCATAGGTACAATGGCAATAATGATACTGACTGACCTCCTTTATAAAAGTGCTTTGAGACCTGCTGGTGGAAGTGCTATAGAAGAGCTAAGTGTTATTGTTACATAGTTCAAAATCATGAAAACAAGAAATAAGTTTTAAAACTACTTTTCTGAGATGCTTCTCTCAGAAAAGCTCATCTCGTAGGATCATTTCACAATTAACTGTCTGCAGCTACTATATACTATTTTCAGTTCTTTTTTGTATAATCCGTGAAAGCGAATCCAGCCCCACGCAGAGTCTGCTGGAAGTTAAGATTGTTTTCAGACATCCTTGTAATCCAATGAGACCAGGAGTAAGTGAACAAGGACAGGAGTCTGAACACATGGTGGCTGTGTCTATACTGGCGCGATCTTGCGCCAGAGCTATGCAAATGAGGCTCAGCGTGGAATATCGCCGAGCCTCATTTGCATAACTAATGAGCCGCCATTTTTGCGGAAGAGGCTCTTGCGCAAGACGGAGCTGTCTACACTGCCCCGTCTTGCGCAAGAAAAACCCTCTTGCGCAAAGCCGTTATGCCTGAAAATAATCAGCATAACGGCTTTGCGCAAGAGGGTTTTTCTTGCGCAAGACGGGGCAGTGTAGACAGCTCCGTCTTGCGCAAGAGCCTCTTCCGCAAAAATGGCAGCTCATTAGTTATGCAAATGAGGCTCGGCGATATTCCACGCTGAGCCTTATTTGCATAGCTCTGGCGCAAGATCGTGCCAGTCTAGACACAGCCATTGGCTATATCTTTACTTCCTAAAAGAGTTGTTTCTACAGGGGTGACAGCTCTGTACAAGAGGATTAGGCATTGGAACAAACTCCCAGTGGAAGTGGTGGATTCTCCATCCTTTGATGTTTACAGTTCCAGACTGGAGGCCTTTCTGGGGGATGCTTTAGTCCCATGGTGTCCAACATACTAGCCGCTAACCACATGTGGCTATTTGGCCAGTTGAGTGTGGCTAGTTGGCTTGAAAATATGGCTATTTGACTGGTTGCGTGTGGGTAGTTTGCTTCAGAACTGGTTGGACACCATAGATTTAGTCTAACACAAGTTACTGGGCTCAATGCAGGGATAACAGGGTGATATGTAAGGGCCTATAGAGGTCAGAGTGGATAATCTAATTGTCTCTTCTCACCATAAATTCTCTGAATCTAAATTTAAAGCCCTAGCAGAGACACAGCACAGATAGATTTTACCTCCATGTAATTTACTGAGGTCCAGAGGCAGCCCGTGGATGTAGGCAACCTCGGCAGTTGCCTAGGGTGCCGCGTTTAACGCGGCGCCCGATGATGACATCACACCATTAAGGGCTATGGAGGCGGGGGTGCCGATCGCACATTCTGCCTAGGGCGCCAGTTGCCAGCAGCTCTCCTCGAGCCGCTCCTGCTGAGGTTACATCTACACAGTAGGGCTAAATTTGAAATAAGCTATGCAACTTGAGCTATGCTAATTGCGTAGGTTAAGTCGAAATAGCTTACTTCGACTTTTGGTGCTGTCTACACAGCACTTATTTCGAGATAGAGCACTCTTCCCCCGACTTCCCTTACAATGAGGGTTACAGGAGTCAAAGTACGAAGTCCTCCAGCTCAACATTATTTCGACATTATATCGAAATAACTGCTTGTGTGTAGGCGCAGACTGTTATTTCAGAATCACAACAGTTATTCCAAAATAACGCTGTTCTGCAGAAATAGCCTAAGGTCAGTGCTAGACCCACTCCCAAAACAAACACAGACAAAACTGAGGTTGAGGGCAAAAATATGCCTGGTTTTGCAGCAAAGCCATAGTTGGCTGTGCCTGATGCTGCCCCAAAAAAGCAACTCCAGGGCTGCCCTTTCGGCTCCTGAAAAGACTCTCACTTTTATGTACTGAGGGCCCAGGATCACTCACAGCAAGCACCATTACTAATACACAGTTAAAACGGCCTTCCATGCTAGTTTTTGTATTCTGTACCGCGATTGGGATCAATTTGGTGAAAGTTACCTGCGTGTTAACGTGCTGCCTGTTTGGCTTTGAATTCGGTCGGAGAGCAAGCTGGCTTAGTGTCTGGTTACACACCCTAACTCCACTTGGGAGTGGGACACACACAGGAGAGCGGCCACGGCAGCGGGAAGGCAGGTTGTGCCTGCAGCGGTGTAAAGTGGGGGCTTGGCTGTTTGCGGGGCGTTCTCTGAACTGGACCCTGCTCTGGATGGGCTCCCGGGGGGTAGCTGGTAGGTCTGTGCCGCGCCCCTGCGCACAGCCTCCCTGGCTGCCGCGGAGGCTGGCCCTGCCCCTCCCCGCCATAGCAGAGGCCCCGGGTTCTTGTTTCTGCTCTCGCGGCCCGGCGGAGTCGGACCCTCCGGGGGCTGGCGTCGCGCTCGGCTCCCTGCAGCTGGGGAGGTTGCACAGGGGGCCCCACGGGGAGCCGGGCTGGAGGGGGAGCTGCGGCCTCTCTCCGAGCGGAACCCCTCCTGCCGCCTCCCCTGGCTGGAAAGGCCGCTCCGAGCCCGGGCCGCCAGCGTCCCTCTCCGAGTTGGGTGAATGCGGCCGCTGGTTCGGTCCCTGCCCCTGCAGCGCTGGGCGGCATGAGCCCACTCTGGTGTCCGTGGGGGGTGGGCTGGGGGCAGCAGGGAGAGCTGTTAGATCGGGGGTGGGGAGCCGGGAGGGTGCTAGCTGGGTGGGGGAGCTGTGGGTCAGGGCAGTAGAGGTGACCCATAGCTGACGATGGGGGGCAGTGTAAAGACTCCGGGGGCAGGAAGTGGGGCTCGGGGGAGGTGTTCCTATGGTTAATGCTACTCAGTCACGGGCAGCAGCTGGAGATTGCTAGGAGGGAGCTGCCTGCTCAGCCAGAAGCTTGGAAAGTCCTGCCTTGGCAGCAAGAGGCTTGTCCAACTTTAGGACCCCGGGAAAGGCTGCAGCGGTTGAGGTCCAGGGAGACTGTAGGCAGATAAGGAAGCCAGTGCCTGGGCTGGGGAGACAAGCTGCAGGTGGGGAGTGGCTGTCCCCCAGAGCCCAGCAAATGCACCAGCTGTTGGGGGTGCAGTGGGAGCAGGAGCTGTGGGTGCTGAGACTAAAAGTTTAGAGCCATCTACATGCCGGACTTGGGGTCCAGGAGAAGCTCTAACTGTGGGGAAACTGCATGTAGCCTGCAGGGTCAAAGTCTAAGTTCCCTGTGCTGGCCCTGAGCCAGGTGGGCAGGGGCAGGAGCCTGCTGTGCAGGGGCTGTGGGCCAGGAAGAGGTTCTGGGGACGCTGCTGGAGAAGGTACCAGCATTCTGCAGCATGCTGACCTTAGCTTGTTCAGCTGCCAAGAGTTCTGCCCACCCAGGGGAAGCTCCATAACTGTTTTGCATAGCCCAAGCCTGTGTGAGGAGGGGAGAAGTTGGTTAGTGGGCAGCCAGCCCCACCCAGCCTTTGTGGCTTGGGAGGGATTGGATGTTTCCAGCTGATATAAACCCTGACAGAAATCTGGGGGGAATGGGACATGCAACCCCCTGTGACCATCCCCACACATGGCCTCTGGGGAGCAGGAAGGGCTATTGGCTGTGTGCAGAAGCTGGGGGGAGGCTGCTGGCCATGGGAGGGGAGAGCAGGAAGGGCTGTTGGCTGTGTGCAGGAGCTGGGGGGAGGCTGCTGGCCGTGGGAGGGGAGAGCAGAAAGGGCTATTGGCTGTGTACAGGAGCTGGGGAGAGGCTGCTGGCCATGGGAGGGGAAGGCAGGAAGGGCTGTTGGGAGCTGGGTTCTCTCCTAGCTCACATGACAGCAGCACAAAGGGCCCCAGCTGCAGCATCACCTGGCAGCCATCAGCTGTGCAAGCGCTGCTCCTGGGCATTGTGTGCAATGGCAGGAGGAGCCCAGCTGCCCTGTCCCTGCCAGGCAGTGTGCAGTGCTGACAGGAGAGAAGCCATCGTAGCTAAAGCTCTGCTCCAATTGGGGGAGGATTGTTAGAAATTTGTGGCTAAGTTGCAGCAAGATGTGGAAAAATCTCAGAAAAGTAGGGGACCTTTGTTAATTGTGGTAATTTGAAAAGGCCAGAGAAGAAGTCTAAGCAAACTTTGCTGGAATAATGTAACTGTAAAGTGAGCCAGGTTGCCTGGATGCCATGAACATGGAATTCTCCCTCCTGGTGGGGTGTCCTCTGCATGGAGTCCCTGAGCCCCTGTGGCTCCTAGGGGCCAGTTGCAGCAGAGCAAGGGACCTCCTTGTGAGGGGAGCAGGACCTGACAGGGCAGTTCTAGCAATGGCTGTGTGGCTCAGCAGCTGGCCTAGTTAACCAACCCGCTGGCCCCTATGAGATCTTAGGGAGATGCACATGGAGCAGCCAGTGCTCAGAGCCTGCTGGGATCCCAGTGCGGTAGCAGGGGAAATCTGCACTTGCTGGATTGTATAACCACCTTCAGGACTGCACAGAGGTTTTAGGGAGACCAGGGCAGAATCTGAAGCTAAGGCCCTTGTCTTCCCAAAAGCCATTCCACTGAGGGAAGGCAGAAGCATGGAAAGCAGGCTCACCCGTATTCACCCTGCTGCTGGCAGGTTGCTGGGCCTCTCACTTTGGGGGTTTCTCAAATTGCCGCGTGGTGGCCCTGCCCCCTCTTCCCTTCTTTGGCTTCTCCATCACCCCCTGACTTGCACTCTGCTTCCGGCTGCACACTGAGCTCTGGTCTCAGCAGAGCTGGGGGTGACTGCTGTTTGTGAACTGAGAGACCCCTTCCCACTGGGTGGCTTTGCCTTAAGTCCTCTGTGGCATGGAGCTGCTCTGTTCCCTGCTGCTGTTCCCCCCACCCCCCGTAATGGAGCCCTGTCTCCCTACGGGATGCTGCTGCTCACAGACTGGGTGCAGGAGCTGCTGAGCTTGCAGGGAACCCCCTTCCGTGTCTCCGCCATCTCCACCCTGCTCCTCACCCGGTGGCCCTGCTCTTCCGCACTCTCCTGTGGCTCGGGAGCTCCTGGCACTGCTACTATGTGAACTGCCAGCGGCTGCGCTGCTTCCCGGAGCCCCCGCGTCGCAACTGGCTGCTGGGACACCTGGGGATGGTAGGTGCCCTGTCGCCTGGGGTGTCTTCTCTTCCCCTTACTTCTCCTTGCCACTGAAACATGGCTAGATCCCTGCTGGGAGGAGTCACCCTTGCCTACCCGGTGGGAGGGGCTAGCATCTCCCATGCCCTGCTTCCAGCTTGTGCATGGCGGGTCACTCGGAGCCATGCTGCATGGCGTCCATCAGCCTTGTGGGAATGGGGCTGGGACCCAGCAGGGTTAGGAGACCTGATTCCTGGGACAGCTCCACCTGGTTCTCAGCACATGCCCAGTCTGACCCCAGAGTTCCTGCCTCACAGCAGTGATGGCCCAACAAGGAGGGCCTGAGCTGGAGGCAGAGGCATCGGCCACCCTGCTGCTCCCCATTCTGCTGTAGATGGGGCCCTTCCTACAGTTCCTGGCTCCAATGCACCCTGACACCGGTGGGGCAGGAATGGGGGGGCAGCTGGGACTCCGGCCCGAATGGCCGCCTTTCCCATCCAGGGCCCTGCACTCAGCTGCTGCATTCTCCAGGTGGGGCCTCAGGCTGAGTGTGGGATATGCCATGGTGGGTGACCCAGGACACTTGCCCAGTGGCAGGGGGCTAAGGGAACCATCCATAGAAACTGTTTCTGCTCCCCACTGGCCCTTGCCATACTCCCTGGCCCAGCCCCATGTCTGCCCAGCTAGCCAGCTGCTCCCTAGTGCCTCTACCTGCATCAGTGCTGAGTGTCCCCTGGGCCTATTGGGTCGCCTTTGCTGTGGCTACAACAAGGGCCCAGCCAATCGTGTGAGATTAGGCATTGCAGGAACTCCGCCCTGGCGGCCTGGCTGGCCACTCAAAGTGACGCACGATTCCCTTACCCAGTGACCGTCCCGCTCGCAGAGCATGGAGCAGCGAGGGGAGACAGTGTTGGTGTCAGAGGGTCCCTGGTGCCTAGGGTCAGGCTGGTCTATAGGTCCCTGAGGGGAGGGGCAGTCTGAAATGTATTGCCTGCCAGCATGGATGGGACGTGAGTTCTGATTGGCCATGCTCAGGAGTGAGGGGCTTGACATACTCTCAGTGAGGCATTGCATGCTGCAGTGGGGAGACGCAGTCCTGCCTCTGATCAGAGGACCTGATCCTGCCCCTGGCTGGGGTGCACTGATTTGCTCTGGAAACTAGGAGGGACCTAACCCTGCCCTGTATTAACTCTGCACCATCCCTTGTGCAGTTTGTGCCTCTGAGGAAGGGTTGAGCTTGGTGTCCCAAACAGTGGCTACATTCTCCCAGGCCTTTGTGATATGGATGGGGCCATTCCTGCCAGTCCTGGCCCTAGTGCAGGGATCCTTGAGGATCCTCAAGCCGATCACAACAGCCTCAGGTACGCTGACTCCTGGGGTGCGGTGAGACTCAGTGCAGGGCTGCATTGCCCACAGTCACTCGTGGCTGGCTCATGTCAGATGACTCAGGCTCAGGATGTGGGGCTCTTATGGGGGTGTAGATTCTCCCTGTGGGGTCCCAGAGCTTGGGCTCCGCAGTCTTACAGCCCCGAGCCAGCTGACGTGAGTGTAATGAAAGTGTAGACATAACCTGTGGGGCCAGAGATGGAAGAGGCCAGCTGAGTTCCTCTAGTCCATCCCCTGGGAACCTTCTCAGAACTGGCCTCCACAAGCTGTTCTCCAGGGCCAGACTAGCTGTGAACATCCTGAGGGACGTATCTCAGCCTGTCCCTTCCCCTCAGTGCAACATCAAGCATATGAAGGATTTCCTGCCCTTCCCCAGCGTAGGACTGGGACCCAGTCACCCAGGGGCCTGGCAGAGACCTGGGGAGCTGGCTCTCTCCCAGCAGTTACTCCTGGGAGGCTGCACTGCCCAGCCTGGATTTCCCTCTGCTCCGGGTTGACCCCCTGCCCCTGTGCTTCACGCCTCTCGTGTCCTTGATATGTTCAGTGCAGGCCCTGTGACACCAGTGACAAGCTCTCTGCCCGGGCAAACCAATCCCTCCTGGCCAGCTTGGCTGCGCTCTGCTGGGATGGGCACCGCCCATGCCCAGCTCTCTCTTCTGGCTTTGCTGGCTGAGGTTTGGTTACTGGAGCGGGTCTCAGCTGTATGCAGAGTGAACCAAACCAGGAGAGGCTGTAGTGCTCCTCTGATTTGACTGCCCATGTTACACAAGCCAGAGACTCTGCAGAGCTCCCTGGGGCTGCCTGGCAGCCATTGCATGAGAGAGGCGTGTTCATGGGGCTCTTCCTTGTGCCTGGGCTACTCCAGAGATTGTCAGCTGCAGCTTTGTGGAGTCCAGCCCTGCCAGCCCCTGCTGCTCTCTGGGTCCAGGGACACCCAGAAGGCTGCCTGCTGCCATAAGGGCATAGGGCAGAGTCTGACCCTGCCCTAGCCAGAATCCTCACGGAGGAGTGAGGAGGGCAGGTGCAAGCAGAGCACCTCCGGGGGCTGCAGACTGCAAGCTCCCCACAGCTACTGCTCCAAACTGGGGCCTGTTTGCTCATTCCCTGAATGCAGCCTTCGCAAGGTGGTCGAGAAGTGACTCTGGAAGCTTCACCAGGGCCCAGAGTACAGAGCCAAAGCAACCAACACAGATGCTTTTTCTCCCTGCCGCCATCAGCCCTTTCCGCGGCCGCCGCCTCCTTTGCTAGCCCTTTGCACGGCCACCGCCTCCGCCAGCCCTTTGCGCGGCCACCTCCGCCGCCAGCCCTTTGCACCACCAGCCCTGCCAGCCCTTTGTGCGGCCACCTCCGCCGCCAGCCCTTTGCACCGCCAGCCCTGCCAGCCCTTTGCACCACCAGCCCTGCCGGCCCTTTGCGCGGCCACCTCCGCCAGCCCTTTGCACGGCCAGCCCTGCCAGCCCTTTGAACCACCAGCCCTGCCGGCCCTTTGCGCGGCCACCTCCGCCAGCCCTTTGCACGGCCAGCCCTGCCAGCCCTTTGCACCACCAGCCCTGCCGGCCCTTTGCGCGGCCACCTCCGCCACCAGCCCTTTGCGCGGCCCACAGCCGCTGCCGCCGCATCCAGGCCTTTGAGCAGCCCATCATCCTAGTGGCTGGGGCCTGGGCTCAGGAACCCGGTGCAGTCCCTGGAACTCCATAAGCAGTCCTGTTGCTGATGTAGCAATGGGATCGGAGTCCAGCTCCCTGCCCCCATGCCAGGGTGGCTTGGCAGAACGCCGGGGGAGGTCTGGCCTTAGCTCTCAGCCAGCGGCTGGGCCTGTGCAGATGGATTGCTCCTTGAAGCAGACCTGTCTGTGCTGGGCCAGGACAGCAATGCGTCCATTGCAGCATTGCGGTGTCCTGCTCAGCTCTGCTGGGTCACGGAGAGGAATGGGCCGGAGAGCTGTGCAGGGAGGACTGTGTGACTGCTCGTGTCTAGTGCGTGCCTGGGCAGAGGGCACCTGCACACTTCCCACCAAGCCCCCGGTTCTGCCCTGCATGGAGAGTGGCCGGAGTACGCTCTAGCTGGGGGCCCCGAGTGGCCCCATCCAACCCGCTGCCAGGTGAGGGCTGTCTCTCCCCTGCCATGAGAAATGAAGCTGGAAGCACCATGAGAAGAGCCAGCAGGGTGTCTGCCTGGGGGTGCTGCTCCTGCATTGGCCCAGCACGAAACCCTGACCAGAGGCCTGGCCAGAGTTGCAGCTGGCCCATGGCTAACCCATGGCTCCTTGTCGTAGGCTCAGAACACGGAGGAGGGGCTGCAGCGCATAGACGAGCTGGTTGGGCACTACAGCCACTCCTGTCTTTGGTGGTTTGGCCCCTGGTGTCCCATTCTGCGGCTCTTCCACCCAGAGGCCATTAAGCCCGTGCTGTTGGAGTCAGGTACTGAGGGTGGCCCAGTGCCAGGAATGTGTGTGCGTCTGTCTGCCCGGGAGCTCAACTGGGGGTTGGATTGCCAGGTGCTTGAACCTTTGTGCCCCCAATGTGGCCCTGGGACAAGGCCCAGCCATGAGAGGGCTGCTCCCTGGAGAAGGAGGCTTCTAGCTGGCAGGGATGGGGAAGGGCTCAGGTCGGGCTGAACTTGGCCTGGTATGTAGCTGCTAATTGTGGTGCTAGCCTGGCAGGGGGCTGCCATCCCAGGGTCTCTAGGAAGTTCCTCTGGTCCCAGAGACATTAGGGTAGAGGCTGTAGCCAGCGCCATGTCTCCCTGGCTGCTGGCTAAAGCCCAGCAGGAGCGGCCCTCAGCATCTGGGCCAGTGGCCCATGGGGACAGAGGGTCATGGCAGCCCTGCTGAAGTCCCAGGCAATAGACAAGTGGGTCTGATAGCGTCCACTGGCTCTCCATTTGGAGCACTGGGATCCCACCCCCATTCCCCCAAAGGAGAGGGCGAGGCTGAATGGTGATGGGGACAAGGGGAGAAGGCACTAGTGAGGGTTGGCGACCGTGGCTCACTCAGAGCAGAGCTGGCTGTGAATGAGGGGCCCGATGGCTCAGCACCTGGTCCCACTCGTGTGGCTCTCCCTTCTCCTAGGGCCTGTCCTGCTGCCCCAGCAGACTCTGCCTTGGCCCACTGCACAGGAGTGGAGCAGGGTTCCCACCAGGGCTTGGCATGTCTCCCGGGGCCTCCTTTGACAGGGGGGTGCAAAGAGCCCATGGAGCAGGCAGCTGCTGGACAGACTCCTGTACCCTTTTCCACACCACAAGGGGCCCAGTGGCTGAGCATCCCCCCCACCGTGTGTGTATGAGCCCAGCACTGGGGTCACTCCCTCTCTGCCCCCCCCCCACCGTGTGTGTCTGAGCCCAGCACCGGGGTCACTCCCTCTCTGCCCCCCCCACCGTGTGTGTCTGAGCCCAGCACCGGGGTCACTCCCTCGCTGCCCCCCTCCACCATGTGTGTCTGAGCCCAGCACCGGGGTCACTCCCTCGCTGCCCCCCCCCACCGTGTGTGTTTGAGCCCAGCACCAGGGTCACCCCCTCGCTGCCCCCCCCCACAGTGTGTGTCTGAGCCCAGCACCGGGGTCACTCCCTCGCTGCCCCCCCCACCATGTGTGTCTGAGCCCAGCACCGGGGTCACTCCCTCGCTGCCCCCCCCCACCGTGTGTGTCTAAGCCCAGCACCCGGGTCACTCCCTCTCTGCCCCCCCCCACTGTGTGTGTCTGAGCCCAGCACCGGGGTCACCCCCCTCTCTGCCCCCCCACCGTGTGTGTCTGAGCCCAGCACTGGGGTCACTCCCTCTCTGCCCCCCCCCCACCGTGTGTGTCTGAGCCCAGCACCGGGGTCACTCCCTCGCTGCCCCCCTCCACCATGTGTGTCTGAGCCCAGCACCGGGGTCACTCCCTCGCTGCCCCCCCCCACCGTGTGTGTTTGAGCCCAGCACCAGGGTCACCCCCTCGCTGCCCCCCCCCACCGTGTGTGTCTGAGCCCAGCACCGGGGTCACTCCCTCGCTGCCCCCCCCCACCGTGTGTGTCTGAGCCCAGCACCGGGGTCACCCCCTCTCTGCTCTCCACAACAGCTGCCGTCGCGCCGAAGGACTACATGTTCTATGGCTTCCTAAAGCCCTGGTTGGGTGAGTGACCTTCTGCTGAGCTCTGTTCTGTTGGGCTTAGTGTCCTGGTCCCAGAACCTCAGTGTGAGCATGTCTACTCGTGCCATAGCCATGAGCATCTGCACATGGGTGTTCACAGCATCACACCTTCACATGTACATCCCACCAAACACATGCACACGCATGCCCACGTGCCCCCACAAACACACATGCATCAGCACATACACACACCTCCATGTTCACACTCACACTTGAACTCCAGCCCACGTGCACACTCATGCCTGCCCCATGGAGGTTGGCTCTCACTGAGCACCCAGCGGGCTGTGCCGTGGGCAGCTGCCGGGGGCTGGGCAATGGGGTCCCAGCCAGGGCTCTGCGCTGAGCGCCTGTCATCTCAGGGGACAGCTTGCTGCTGAGCAATGCTCGGAAATGGGCATGGCACCGGCGCATGCTGACGCCCGCCTTTCACTTCGAAATCCTGAAGCCCTATGTGAAGATCTTCAACCAGAGCACTGACATCATGCACGTGAGTGTGCCCCCCAGCGCCAAAGCCATCCCTGGGGCCCTGCCCACCGTTAACCTCCGCTGCGGCACGCGCTGCTCTAGCAGCCTGCCCCCCCATTACCCTCCACTGCAGCATGCGCTGCTCTAGCACCCTGCCCTCCCGTTATCCTGCACTGCAGCACGCGCTGCTCTAGCACCCTGCCCTCCCGTTACCCTCCACTGCAGCACGCGCTGCTCTAGCACCCTGCCCCCCGTTAACCTCCGCTGCGGCACGCGCTGCTCTAGCACCTTGCCCCCCCGTTACCCTCCGCTGCAGAACATGCTGCTCTAGCACCCTGCCCCCCGTTATCCTCTGCTGCGGCACGCGCTGCTCTCGCACCCTGCCCCCCGTTATGCTCCGCTGCGGCACATGCTGCTCTAGCACCCTGCCCCCCATTACCCTCTGCCGCGGCACGCGCTGCTCTAGCACCCTGCCCCCCCGTTACCCTCCGCTGCGGCACGCGCTGCTCTAGCACCCTGCCTCCCCCCTGTGGAAGAAAACAAGGTCCTCACTCTGCGTTTGGTAAGCAACAAGTCAGAGGCAGTTTATTTTCAAGCAATTGCAAGGGAAGACTGCAGTCGGACGGGGGGGAGGAGGGGAGTCCCCCTTCCTAAGCAGATCTTCAAAGTACAAGCAGTAGAAGACAAGTATATGTACCTTCCTGTTACATACATCAACAACTAACGATTATCTCTCTGCCCACACAATTCCCTTCAGATGCTACCTTATCTCAAGGTTCCTGCTGGAGTCAGCATTCCATCCTAATCTTTTAGAGCGAAGCGTCTCTTACAATTCTCGCTCTCGCGTTATTAGGCCTCAGGGTTAGCCTGTCTCTTGCTCTATTGCTAACAACCGTAAGATGGCTGCACACAAATCCCCTTTTTCCTTTCCCTGCTTCCACACCCCCGTTACCCTCCCCCATGGCACATGCTGCTCTAGCACCCTGCCTCCCACCAGCCCGTTACCCTCCGCTGCGGCACGTGCTGCTCTAGCACCCTGCCTCCTCCGCCCGTTACCCTCCCCCGCAGCACGTGCTGCTCGAGCACCCTGCCTCCCACCCACCTGTTATCTTCCGCTACGGCATGCGCTGCTCTAGCACCCTGTTGCCCACTCACCTGCCTATCATTCTGTCTCCATGGCCATACATCTGCCCATAACCAGGACATATGCTGCACCAGGACCCACCTGGCCACACTGTCACTACACCAGTCTGCATCGCACGCCTGTCTACTTGCCTGTCTCTGACGCTGTCCCATCAGCACTGCCTGGGCATGCTCTCACAGGTGCTGTTCTCCCACAGGTCAAGTGGCGCCGGCTGGTGGCATTGGGCTCCGCCTCCCTGGACATGTTTGAGCAAGTCAGCCTCATGACCCTGGACAGTTTGCAGAAATGTGTCTTCAGCTACAACAGCAACTGCCAAGAGTGAGTGACCTGGGGGCAGCTCCTGCCGGGGCCCCACAGTCCCCCCAGGACGGGGAACCCCGCATTTGAGTCACATAGATGTGGAGAGGTCAGAGAAGGCTGCAAGTTCCCTCCCTGCCTAGCTTGCCCCAGGGAGCCTGTCCAGGTCCACAGAAAAGATGGTCCCCAAACTGGAGATCCCAGCCACAGGTCACCAAGTGGGGAGGGGCTGGCCAGGTTGGCTGGATCTGGAGGTATTTGGGTGGTTCAGTGCCCCCGAGTGCTTATCCCCTCAGCGGCTGCACCAGGCCCTGGGCAGACCCTTTGGCTCAATGGCAGAGGCTGGTGCTCGGCTTGCTGGTTCTATCTCTGCTAATGACTCTGCTGGGTTCCGTTGCGAGATGATCCTGCAATCCGCAGGCATCTCGCTGGCAGGAAGCTCCTCACTGTAGTCCCGTCACCCCACAATCTCCTGTCCCAATTGACTACATGTGTTGCAGGGCCCTCGTCTACAGCTTGGACCTGTTGTACTGCACCAGTTCACATTAGCCCTGCACTTAGGTTCCCACCATGTACCCTGCTGGCTGGCTGTGGGGCGTGCTGGTGCAGACGGGCCCCGGGCTGGCTGTGGGGAGTGCTGGTGCAGACGGGCCCCGGGCTGGCTGTGGGGCGTGCTGGTGCAGACGGGCCCCGGGCTGGCTGTGGGGCGTGCTGGTGCAGATGGGCCCCAGACTGGCTGTGGGGTGTGCTGGTGCAGACGGGCCCCGGGCTGGCTGTGGGGCGTGCTGGTGCAGACGGGCCCCGGGCTGGCTGTGGGGAGTGCTGGTGCAGACGGGCCCTGGGCTGGCTGTGAGGCGTGCTGGTGCAGATGGGCCCCGGGATGGCTGCGGGGCGTGCTGGTGCAGACAGGCTGGCTGTGGGTCCATGGTGGGAGCCGAAGTGCCTGGGGGCTACTTGGAGCCTGCTTGGACCATGCTTCGCCCCTCCCCCCGGTGTCTGGGGGTGTTTATGGACCCACGCTGGCTGAGCCAGCGGCAGGCAGAGCTCAGTCCCCTCCCCACCAGCTAGCCAGGGGATCCCATGGCTGGGAAAGCACATGATCCCTCTGTTAGGAGGAACAGCCTGCTGGTGCTCCCCCCAACCCCAGCCTGTCAGTCATATGCTGGCCTATTGTGTTGCAGGATGTCCAGTGACTACATTGCGGCCATCTTGGAGCTCAGCTCCCTGGTGGTACGGCGCCAGCACCGCCTGCTTCTGCACTGCGACCTCCTGTACCACCTGTTGCCTGATGGGTGGCACTTCCGGCGCGCCTGCGATACCGTGCACCGCTTCACAGCTGCTGTGGTGCAGCAGCGCCGTCAGGCCCTGAGCCACCTGGGCAGGGAGGCCTGGCTCAAATCCAAGCAGGGCAAGACAGTGGACTTCATTGACATCCTGCTGCTGTCCAAGGTAACACAGGGGAGGCCTGCCCCATGGGGGTAGGGGCCATCACTGATGTCCTGCTGTTGGCCAAGGAAATGTAGTGGGGGGGGGTCTTGCCTGTAAGTATGTTGGGGGGCATCAGCGACATCCTGTTCCAAGCCAAGGGGACACAGGGAGTGGCTTGCCCCATGGGGTGGGCTCAGGAGTCACCAGCTGGAAGGTGTTGTGTGCTGACTGTCACACCAGGACACATCCCCCCCAGCCCAGCTCTCTGGGGTGGCCCAGCCAGAGCTGCCTTCCCAGCATGCTCAGCGTGGAGTAGTAAGAATTGGAGTTGGCGACATGGTGCTGGCACCTCTGTGGAGCCAGGCTAGGTGAGGGGTGAGCCCAACCTGGGGCTGTGGGCAGGGCAGGGTCTACCTCTTTCCCCAAGCTGGGGGTGAGACGTCCTGTCCCTCCAGGCTCTGCCCTGGGGGGCAAGAGGGGATTGTGCCCATGGGGAGCCAGGTGACTCATCCAGCAGTGTGTGTTCTGTTCAGGATGAGGACGGCCAGGACCTGTCTGATGAGGACATTGCAGCCGAGACGGACACCTTCATGTTTGAGGGTGAGGCATCACTCTGGGGAGGGGGTGGGGGGTTCTCCTGCTGACCTTGCTGTCTTGGGGGGGGAAGGGTCTCCACAGATACTGAAGGTGAGGCAGAAGCCAGGAGAGTTGGGTTCAGTCCCTGGCTCTGAGTGACCTAGGTGTGCCTCTCCATGAAATGGAGCTAAGACAGGTGTAACCCCCTGCTCCTGGGCACCGCCAGACGGTCCCAGAAATGCAGGAGGGCAGATGCTCAGTGTCAGCCCACTCGCCCCCCATGCACCAGGAGCTTGGAGTTCCCAGCTGGTGCTGCCAGAGGGTCCCGCGGAGCAAGGCCCCAGAGGAGGTGCTGGCAAGGGGAGCTGAACTGGGCATGGAGTCCCTCTCTGTCCCCAGTGGCTCTCACCTGGCGCTCACCTTTCCCCATAGGCCATGACACCACAGCCAGTGGCCTCTCCTGGGTACTGTATAACCTGGCGCGTCACCCCAGTTACCAGGAGCGCTGCCGAGAGGAGATCAAGGACTTACTGCAGTACAAGGAGTTGGAGGAGATTGAATGGTGAGATGGCTGCTCCGGCTAACCCCAGGACCACAAGCTCCAGGGTGGCCTCCCCAGGACCACAAGCTCCAGGGTAGCCTCCTTTAGGCTATGTCTACACTACAGAGTTTTCTCGGAAAAATTCGCAGAGCATCCACATCTCAAGCGCGTTTTTGTGCAAAAAAATTGAAAGAACAAAGGGGTTTTTCTGGCATAGGTATTCCTCATTCTACGAGGAAGAACGCCTTTTTGCGCAAGAGCTCTTTCGCAAAAAGGCGTGTGGATGGGAAGAGGGGTTTTTTGCACAAGAAGAGGGAAGAAGAAAAAGCACAGGTGCCCTAGTGGCCATTCTGTGCATAGCAATCAGAGCTTACTTTCGAGAGAGCGTCCATGCAGTCTGGACGCTCTTTGCGCAAAAGCGCATTGCTTTTTCGATGCGCTTTTGCAGTGTGGACGCGCTCTTGTGCAAGAAGTTTTTGCGGAAGATCTCTTTCGATAAAAGCTTCTTGCGCAAGAAGCCTGCAGTCTAGACGTAGCCTTAGTCCCAGCACAACCCCCACCCTCCCTATGAGGGTTAGCACAGCTGCTGTCCTCTCCTCCATTCCCCCCATCTTCGCCCAGCACTGGGTCCCTCCATGTCTGCCAGCCCTACGAGCTGGAGGGATTCCCCTGCAAGATGGGCCTAGGCTGCTCCCTAGTGCCCAAGGGCCTTGCCATTCAGGTGTGCATGCCGCTGTCTAGCACTCGGAGTGTCACACATCCCCTCAGGGCCACCTCCATGCAGATACAAGTCTGTTCCAGCCGCAGCATCTGGCTCATGGGCTCACACTGGGCCCCTGGTGCATTCAGCTCTGCGGGCAGCATTGAGCTCTGCTCTCTGTAGGGAGGACCTGTCCCAGATGCCCTTCTGCACCGTGTGCATCAAGGAGAGTCTGCGCCTGCACCCACCTGTCACTGCTGTGTCCTGGCGCTGCACCAAGGACATCAAACTGCCTGACGGACGCATCCTCCCCAAAGGTACCAGCCTCCTTCCCTGCCCCCAGTCAGTGGCACGGCACCACAGCTGGGCCCATAACCCCTGATGCACTCAACCTCTCCCTTCCCCTCTGCTCTCTGTAATGAGGCCGTTTCCTCTCTGGTAGGGAACATCTGTCTCATCAGTATCTATGGGACACATCACAATCCTGCTATCTGGCCGGAGCCTCAGGTATCTCTGGTCACTGGGGGGCTCTTGCTGCACCCCACCACCACCTCCAGCATGGCAGTAGGGGGCGCTGTGCTGCAGGGAGCAGGGCTGGGAGGCTCAGTAGGGGGCGCTGTCCCCTGGGAGTCACTGCTGCCCCAGTGCCGCAGTATGGCACTGAGGGGCGCTATGCTGCAGGGAGCAGGACTGGGAGCGCTGTCCCCTGGGATTCACTGCCGATCCAGTGTGCCCTAGCGTGGCACTGAGAGTGAAGTGCCGTAAGTGTAGCAGCTTCCTCTTCCCAGTGACCTTCCCAGAGAGGAAGACACCTAATGGGGAGTGGGGGTTGCATCCTCATTCACACTGGGGCAGCCGGCTCTGAGTACTGGAGGGAAGCAGGACCATCCCCAGTGCATGGCCCCAATGGGCAGCCCAGGGAACGCACCTTTGCTCCCTCTTTGTCTCAGGGACCCCAGCCCTGCCCCCCCCCACCTCCCCTTACCATGCCCTGTGCTTGCTGCTCCAGGTTTATAACCCGCTCCGCTTCGACCCAGAGAACTCCCAGAACCAGCCCCCCCTGGCCTTCATGCCCTTCTCTGCTGGACCCAGGTAACCTGCGTGCCAGGCTCAGAACCCCGGGCTGCACAGACTGCCCCATGTTGCCTACCACTGAATGGCTGCCTGCTGGCACCCTGGCTGCTGCAGTGAAGCGTTGTGGGATACCCAGGAGATGGCCTCTGGTCAATGGTGGCATCAGCTATAATTGCTGAGGATCTTCCAGAGGGGGTTGGGCTCCCCACAGTGTCCATCTCTCCACGCATGCAGTGGGTTCTGGGCTGTCTGTCCCTGCTCCCACATCCCTACCCTCTCCTGGTGTGTAGTTTCCAGCCTCGTCCCCTGCAGGGCCCTGGCTGGGTGAAGGCACCAGCTGACACCCTTTGCTCTCCCGCAGGAACTGCATCGGGCAGAACTTTGCTATGGTGGTGCTGGCGCTGACGCTGCTGCGCTTCGCCGTGCGGCTGGATGAGAGCAGGCCCGTGCGACGCAAACCCGAGCTGATCCTGCGCAGAGAGAGTGGGCTGTGGCTGCACCTGAAGCCGCTAGGCCCAGCCGTGAGAGCCAGTCCCCTGCACCATGCTCCTAAGGCCCGAGCAGCTCCCAGTTCATAGGGGTGGGGAATACAACCTGCTCGGGCCTGCCAAGCTGAGGACCAGATGGGGTTCCTGGTGGCCTCAGGGGTTAGCAGACACCTGGTAATCAGCCTTCTTTTCTCTCTTACGACAGGGGCACTGTGGGTCTGGGCATGGAGCTCCCCAAGGTGCTGCAGGCTCCTTTCAGACACCAGCTGCAGAGTCTTTCCCCATCTGCCTCTGGGAGCAAGGGCCAAAAGTGCCATGTCACAGCTAGAAATGGAGCCCTGGCATCCTGGCTCCCAACTCTGCCCATGCACAGCCCAAGCAGCCCCTGGCCTGCATTCTCTGCCCCTGCTGGCCAAGGCCAGGTGCCCAGCAGCTCAGACACTATCCTAGGAGTTAGGAGACCCATGTTCAATTCCCTGCTCTGCCACAGGATCCCTGCATGGCCTTGGGCATAAGAACGGCCATACTGGGTCAGACCAAAGGTCCATCTAGCCCAGTATTCTGTCTGCCAACAACGGCCAATGCCAGATGTCCCAGAGGGAGGGAACACAACAGGTAATCCCCACATGATCCCTCCCCTGTTACTCATTTCCAGACAAATGGGCAAGTCACTCAGCCTCTGGGCCTCAGCTCCCCTCGGTGTGATGGGGCTTGCGGCCCTTTGCACAGGAGGGTGAGAGTAAATGCACTTGGGAGGTGAAGTAACTAAGAACACATGCTGAGGGCTCAGAAGTGAATCAGTGCCTCCCTGCCCCATGCCCTGATGTTGCTGCTCTTGAGGCTGCCTGGAGCTGAGGGTCTGGTCTGGTCTGTTTCTAATGCCATCCTCTTCCCGGCACCTCCTCCTCACTCCTGCACTCAGCAATCCACATACCTTGCTCCAGGCCTGGGGCATGAACAGCCAAGAGGCCTGCAGGCAGGTGGCTCAGTACTCCAGCCAGTCTTCCTGAGGGGCCCCCAGTGGCCTGGGTGAGAGCTGGCAAAGGCCGTTTCTCACTCTGCTTTGGCCCAGTGTGGGTGGCTTTGGGGTGGGGCAGCTGCTTAGCAATCACAACCTGCTACCTCCAGATACCTAGACAAGTTGGGGCAGGGAAGCTATAAGAGCCTTTGTTTCCTTGTAGTCAGATGTTTGCAGCATGTGGCCCAGGGAGACCCAGCAATAAAAGTTTTGTTGTGTAGTGTTGTATCTGCCTTGCTGAGCACAGCGTCCCCCTTATGCACTGATATGCACACACCCCAGCAGTGACTGAGCTTTTAGCAGAAGGCAAGAAACACCCGTAATGCACTTGGCTGGCTCCCTCCTGACCCCGGGCATGGCCAACTCTTGCCCTGCAGCATGAACTTGGCCCAGTGCTGGGGAGGTAGAGCCACTACCAGACTGGGCGTAGGGGGATCTGGGTGCAGACCCCGCAGGACCCACTCCCTGCCCCAGGGTGCTCTGGGGCTCAAAGAGACAAACAACTTTTTTGGGCATGGACCCTGGGCTGGAAGGACTGGAAACAGAGACAGTTGGTTTTGTGTTATTTCTAAGTTTGATCCAGAGCAAGGCAGGCTATGACTATGTGAGGTCCAAGGCCCCTGCTGTAGGTGTCTTGATTTGGCCCTGGGATCCAGCCTCAGGCATTTGGAATCTGTCCACACAGTCCAACCATAGCATTTCAGGCTCTGACCCCAGCTGTGCAGTGACAGGCTCTAGCCCCAGGCCCACCACTATCCCAGTCCTATCTCCCTTGCCCCTGCTGTCTCCTCTGGCCCTAGCGTCAGCTGGGCACTGCATCCCTTGGTTGCAGGGCTTCAAACCCCAGGATCCAGCCATGGGCTTCAGGCTGGGGCCCCCAGGTGAGAGGAGAGAGGCTCATGTCCCAGGCTGCTTTGCTTCCTCTGCCATGGGTTTTGGCTGCATGCCCAATCCACCAGCCATGGGGCTTCAGGCTTGGCTCCCGGGACCCAAGTGCAAGGCTTTGGGCTCTCGGCAGTGTTCCCTAGAAGCAGGGTGCTTGTGCGGCTGCTCAAAAGAGATTCCAGTGCTGCCCAGCTGATTAGCAGTGTGCCCACAGGTTTCTGTTTCTAGTGGTGGTGCACATGCACATGCCTCAGTACACATAAAAATTATTCTGCACGTGGATCCAACATGGACTCTCGGGCTCTGGTGCCTGGTCATGCAGCTATGAGTACAGGCCTCCAGTTCACCCTCATCAACCCTGGCCCCCACTGCCTCCACTGGCCTCTTGCCCCCACTGTCTCTTTACCCAGCTCCCCATCAAAGTCTTAATTTGTCTCCAAGCTTGCCAAGGTTGAGTGAGTCTGCTGTGAAAGGTGGTATTTGCATGTTTGTTAATGTTACTTTTCACAAGGAATTTACTTGTGAATATTAAAGTCTTGTCTACACTGGTTTGTTTTGTCACCAAAAAATGCCTTTTGGCAACAAAAACCTCTGTGCATTCACATTACAGTGCGACAAATGTTGCAACATATGGCTTTTTTTGGCAACAGAAAACTTCTAGCCCCATGAGGGACTTTAGTCTATGCGCTGTCAACAATCATGCAGGGAGCACTAGGTAGGATTTTGTCAAGTTATTGGACTCCAGCATGTATCCCACAATGCCCCATTTAGCCACTCTGGACATCACCTTGAACTCCGCTGCTCTTCAGCCATATAATGTTTACAGGTAAGCAGATGCTCCCCTCCTATCTGCAAACCCATGAACTTGTCCTTGTAGGTTCTTGTGGAAAACCATCTGACCACTACTCACACAGCAGGTGCAGTAGCTACCTCTGTAGGGGGATGATAAGGTCATCTTTCATACTCAATAGACTCTTATGTGGCTTCAATGGTTCTGGCACCCCCTTCTGGTAGGCTTGAGACACGTCTACTTTGGGAAACCACTTGCTGCCAGTTCTGCAACTACATCTTATAGTTTAGCAATGGGATGTTGGTTCATTTTCAGCTTGGGATTTATGGTAATACTACAGTCCCACAAATTCTTCAGCTGCCATCACTCTTTAGGGTACACACAACTGGGGCAGCCCATTCAATGAACTTGAACTTCCAGTTTTGCAGTTCCTCTGTTTGACTTTCTACTTTCTCTCACAGAGCGTATGGCACAGGTCTATGTCACCAATCCACAGGAAAGCATGATGGCTCCAGCTTTGGAAAAGTCTCTGGGAAAGCCCCCTACGGGCCTTACTCTTCCTCCAAGGAAAGCACAAGGCTTCACTGCCTCTTCAGGCTGGACCGCCGGGCCTTCAGCCCCCTGCTTCACACCCACTCAGCAACTCCAACTGAGGCAGAGCCCTGAGGGAGACTTGTACCACCTCAGTGAGCAATGCATCTCCTCTGCCAGCATCCACAGGGACAGCCAGCCAGTGCCATCACACATGGGTGCTTATTTGTTGGCTAGAACACAGCACAGGAAACCCTTGGCTAGCACAGAGAAAAGGAAGTCACAGCAGAGTCCAGCCTGGTCAGCACAGAACCCAAAGCTCTGTCCCTCTTACTCATCTGTCCCTGTTCAGGTGTGTGCCCAGAAGACCTCAGCAGCCAATTCTGAATGACCCCTTGGCACCTCCCCAGTCCTTTGTGCTCCAGCTGGGCAAACACTGCTTGGCTTTCTGCTAAGAGTGGGCCATCCATGGTCACTGGTACCAAAGTTCAGGGACTGGGTTTGTCATTGTCTTCTCAAGAACTCCATTGGTACAAGCTAAGCCCCAGACAGCTAGGAGTCATTCACACAAGAGTTTCTGAGCCTCTGCAAAGAGCAAACCACACTTTTTATCCCCTAGGATAACCCTGCAGCTCATAAGGGAAATTGAGGTGCCATAAAAAATATTACAGAAAATTCCTACTTTGTCACAGTCTCACCTATAGGATTGTGGGCATGTCTATGTCAGACGCAACCAGCCTTGCTCCTGTGTCTTTGACCAATTCCATCTCTGAACTGCAGACAGCTCTGTAGTTTTCTTTCAGTTCTCCTTCTCTGTATGGCATATGGTGCACCACCCCCATTCCAGCCAAACGTTGAATAGCCACTTTCTGCACTTTCTGTCCATCAGTGCAATTAACTCTAGTGGGAAACAGCTACCTTTCTCGAGTGCAGTAACTGGGAGACTGCCTATTACTGCGATTCTGTAAAAACGCTTCAGTGTTTCTCAGTCGTCACCCAGGGAATGTTCTTTGCAGCCCCCTGAACGACCAAGACATACCCCTCCCATATCTCAAGCCATCGCCAATGTCACAGATTTCCCTTTGAATTAGGGTAATGAGGGAGATGATGCATCCAAGGCTGTGTCATTGCCACCTTTACCCCTTGGGGTGGCCTCCAACCCCACGGGGCGAGGTTATTTTCAGATTTGGGTGCATTTTTCTTTGTGGAGTCAAACAGAGCAATCTCCATGGCTCCTTCTCCTGGCAGTTTCTTGGTATATACAACATTCAACAGCGTCCCTCTTCATGCAGGATGTTTACTCTAAAACTGAAAATTGTAGGGTCAGGATTTACTGTTGTGGTGTCCAGACAGGTCTCCTGCTCCATTGATGATGATAACCAGAAGGCTGTGTGCATGTGTGCTCAGTGATGTGAGCCATGTTAACTTGTGCAATTAGTCAACACAGCAGACTCCAGGAGAGCCCCCAAAGACTACAAACGAGATAAGAATGGAAGGCGCCTGGCCCGGTTTATTGTTAAGCAAAGTACAGTAATAGTTGTCAATAGACTCTACTGAACCACTATGCATATATACCTGTAACAATGGACTCAGCTCAGTCACTGGGAGGTCCCACTGCCCCCTCAGCTGGACAAAGACTGTCCCCCCAAGACACCACTTTATATGCAGGTACAAACAAGTTACACATCACTCCTGATGTGTCAGGTTACTACTCTCTGTTGCTACTTAGATACTACCCATCCCCCTGCACCTTGTGGTTCGATTAGAACATTTCTATCCATAATGCTGTCATTTTAGACCCTTTCCTGAACCTGGGTTGGTATCTGTGGAGCATGTGGGTACCAAGGTCTTCCTTAATGAGCTAGTGGTACCATCCTTTTGGAATGTGCTTTCAACTTATAACCAGTACCAATTAGTATTCCACCCCAGGCCTATTACCAATTACTGTTTTACACTCTCAGCCCTGTTCCTGCCAAGTTCTGTGAGCAGGGGCCACCTGTTGCTCACAGTTTTGCTTTGCTTTATATTAGCCAAGTTTTGTTCATTGTTAGCTAGGCCTCAAACCAGGCCTGTGCTACATGGACTTTGGTTTCAGGCCCTCATCTTACTACATCCTCCAATTTGTCTAGGTCACTCTGGACCCTACTTCTCCCCCTAGCTTAGTGTCATCTGCAAACTTGCTTGTACCCAAATCCAGCTCCTCCAGCCAGCAGGGGCTGTTATGCTTTTCCCTCCCACTCTGGGCAGCCATGTTGCTCTCCTAGTGCCAGCGAACTGCCTGCTCCCCTAGCTCTGGGCATCCTTGCAGCCGGACTGGGGAGAAGTCCTGCTAGGGAGCTGTCTCCCTCCCCTAGCTTCTCCGGACCCCTCTCGGGGTGCAGGTGGGAAGAGAGACAGATGGGGTTGGGTGCTAGGAGGGCAGGGGCCTGTACAAGGGTACAGAGAGGATGAAGGGTGGGCTCAGAAGAGGGAAATAAGGGGAGTGTGAGCAGGGCAGGGTGGGTGTGCAGGGAGGCAGATAGCGCTCAGGGGTCTCTCCCACCCTGGGACTCAAGGAGTCTCCTCTGAGCAACCAGCTGTGTTTCTGGGGTGCATTGTGAACCCAAGATGATCATAGATAGTCTGGGGCCGGTGGGTCCCTGCTGTAGGCTCAGCCCTGGGGAGCAATGTGGGGTTTCCCAAGGGGGATCTGAGGCTAGCTTACAAGCTTTTCTCTGTTTCTTTTCAAAATGGCCACCACCTCCCACTGCAGTGAGACCAGTGGCAGGCTGTCCTCATCTAAGATAGCCACCATTTCCCTACATCCTTTGCAGGAAGAGAAGAGGACACTCCTAGTGAACACGGACATTACCAGTGGGATGGAAGCCAGACTGCCCTCAGTGAGATGAGAGCAGGTGATTCTCGGGTTAGGATAAGGGCTTGCTCTGATATGTGGAGGGAAAGGATTGTGAGGGTGGGGCAGAGCACCAGACTGGGGCTATCAGAACATGGTGCCACAGAAAAGAACCTGGGAGCAGACAAGGCAGCTGTGGGGATAAGAAAAATGGAGTGGGGGGAGTGAGATGAATATGAGACCAAGAGGATGGGATAAACTGGAATATTGAGGTAGGTCAGGACTGGAGAGATTCCAGCCCCAAGGGCTAGTGAATATATAATGGAAGCAGCCACAGGCATTGTGTGTGCATTTCAGATTGAATTTTCACCCTTCAGTGATTATGGGGTAGGCTGCTTCCTGAAGGATAAAGAATCAGAAATCAGATCTAAATCTGTATTTATTAAACAGGCTGATTATAGCAGGGTCTAAGGGCCAGCTGCAATCAGGGCCTCATTGTGCTAGGTGCTGTACAAACCCAGACTGGCGGATGGGCCATGCCAAACTAAACAGACACTGGCAGCTGCAGGGTGGGGAAGAGGCAGAACACCCTTTACCTGCAGGATTACTAACAGGATGGAAGCAGGTGTCCTGGTACTTCCATGGTTGATTGATTGAGGGCAGCAGGGTCTTATTTAGAGTCTGTTGTTAGAAGTGAATCAGCTAAATAGAAAGATAAGGGATGGGGGGCGGGGTAAGGTGAGGTGGATAGAGCAGGGGAGTAGAAGTAGGTATGGAGTAATGCTTGAGGTGGGGAGACAATAGGAATAGGAACAAACAGCCAGTCTGAGCAAGGCAGAGAAAGTTTAGTCACAACTGTAGGATGCTCTTTGAGGGCATGTCTACACAGCAGGGCTAAAGCCGAAATAAGCTACGCAACTTCAGCTACATCAATTGTGTAGCTTATTTTGGTGTTTGGTGCTGTCTACACAGCAGGAAATCCGAGGAAGAGCACTCTTCCTCTGACTTCCCTTACTCCTTGTAAAATGAGGGTTACAGGAGTCAGAGTAAGAAGTCCTCCAGCTTGACATTATTTTGACATTGTCAAAATAACTGCTTGTACTGTAGATTTGGACTGTGTTATTTTGGGATAACATCAGTTATTCTGAAATAACACTGTGTGCAGATATACACTGAGGCTGCGTCTAGACTGGCATGATTTTGCGGAAATGCTTTTAATGGAAAAGTTTTTCTGTTAAAAGCATTTCCGCAAAAGAGCATCTAGATTGGCACGGGTGCCTTTGCGCAAAAAGTGCTTTTGCGCAAAAGCAAACGTGGCCAGTCTAGATGCAATTTTGCACAAGAAAGCCCCGATTGCCATTTTTGCCATTGGGGCTTTTTTGCACAAAACAGTTCTTCCCTGTCTACACTGGCCCTCTTGCGCAAGTATTCTTGCGCAAGAGGGCTTATCCCTGAGCGGGAGCATCGTAGTATTTGCGCAAGAACACTGACAATCTTACATTAGATCGTCAGTGTTCTTGCGCAAATTCAAGCGGCCAGTCTAGATGCACCCTGAATGTCCGAAGTGCCAAAGGTCCCTGCACTGGCTGCTTCTGCCCCGACTGGCTAGAGTGCCGAGCAGTAAGGGTGATGCTTACTGGATAACCAGTTAGCCAGTTACCCATTCACATCCCTAATATATATCCACTGACTAGAGCCAGTTACCTTGTCATAGAAGCTAATCAGGTTGGTCAGGCATGACTTGCCCTTGGAGAATCCATGTTGACTATTCCTGATCACCTTCCCCAGTTCCAAGAGCCTCATAACGGATTCCTGGAGGATTCCCTCCATGATTTTTCCAGGGACTAAGGTGAGGCTGACCGGTCTATAGTTTCTTGGATTGCCCTTCTTCCCTTTTTTAAAGATGGGCACTGCATTTACCTTTTTCCAGTCATCCAGGATCTCTCCTGATCTCCACGATTTTTCAAAGATAATGGCCAAAAGCTCTGCAATGACATCTGCCAACTCCCTCAGTACCCTTGGATGCATTAAATCTGGAACCATGGATTTATGTATGTCTAGCTTTTCTAAATGTTTCTTAACCTGTTCTTTCTCCACTGAGGGCTGACCACTTCCTTAGTATCATAGAATCCTAGGTATGGAAGAGACCTCAGAAGGTCATCAAGTCCAGCCCCCTGCCCAAAGCAGGAGCAACCCTAACTAAATCAACCCAGGCAGGGCTTTGTCAAGCCAGGACTTAAAAACCTCTAGGGATGGAGATTCCACCACCTCCCTAGGTAACCCATTCCAGTGCTTCACCACCCTCTTCGTGAAATAGTTTTTCCTAATATCCAGCCTAGATATTATCCTTCCCATACTGTGTTGCCTAGTGCAGTAGTCTGGGAGATGACCTTGTCTGTGAAGACAGAGGCAAAAAAAGCATTGAGTACATCAACTTTTCCCACATCATCTGTCAGTGGGTTACCGCCCCCATCCAGTAAGGGTCCCACACCTTCACTGATAACCCTCTTTTTGCTGACATGCCTGTAGAAACCTTTCTTGTTACCTTCACATCCCTTTGCTAGCTGCAATTTCAATTGCACTTTTGCCTTCCTTGCTCCCCTGCATTCTGGAGCAATATATTTATACTCCTCCCTAGTCACCTGTCCAAGTTTCCACTTCTTGTAAACTTCCTTTTTGTGTTTAAGCTCACCAAGGATTTCTCTGGTAAGCCATGTTGGTTGCCTACCATATTTGCTTTTCTTACTGCACATTGGGATTGTTTGTTCCTGTGCCTTCAATAAGGCTTCTTTAAAATACAGCCAGCTCTCCTGTAAAGAGAGAATACCTAACAATGCTATTTGTGCATTACTAGGTGAAAATGTTAGTACTCTCAATAGTAATGGAGAAAAGAAAATTGTATTCAATAAATATTTCTGTTTGGTAGTTGGGGAAAAACAGATGACATAATTTCATCCTTTGGTGAAAATAACATTCTTTCCATTCCACTACTATTGCCAGAGGATGTTAAACAGAATCTCATGTCAGACATTTTTAAAATCAGCAAGTCCAGAGAACTGGCATCCAAGAGTTTTAAAAGAGTTGTCTGATAAGTTCACTGTCCCATTAACATTAATTTTGAATATTTTAAACATTGGAGAAATTCCAGAAGACAGGAAAAAAGCTAATGTTGTACCAGTTTTTAAAAATGCTTGGGAGCTGTGACCCCCCATGAACAGAGGCTGCTCTGTGGGATGTAGAGCAGCCTTTGTCTGTAGGGCACTTGGCCTGCCACCGACAGAGGCTGCTTTGCTGCAACCCCCCTGCCCAACTCTCACTGCTGCCTTTTAAGCTGGCTCCCCCCCAGCACCGGCTCCTGCTCCCCCCCCCACTCCCTCTGATAGTGGCAGCAAGGGGGGGGTGGGGAATGCGTGTAGTCAAGAAGATTAACTGATAAGTCTAGGCTAATCAGTTAATCGTATAGTCGACTACACATTGACATCCATAGTAATTGATACAACTTAGTATGGATTTATGAAAAATAGATCCTGCCAACCTGACTTTATAACTTTTTGATGAGATTACAAGTTTGGTTGATAAAGGTAATAGTGTTGATAAATTATACTTAGTCAAATGCCTTACAGAAGATTTGATGTCACACATTTGGATTAAAATACAAGAATATAAAATTAACATGGCACCCATTAAATTGATTAAAATTGATTAATGGATTGGTCTCAACATGTAATTGTAAATTAGAAATCATAATTTGGGTGCATTACTGGTAGGGTCATATGGGGATTGGTTCTTTGTCTTATGGTATTTAACATTTTTATCAATTACCTGGAAGAAAACATATAATCATCACTGATAAAATTTGCAGATGACATAAAAATTTAGGGAATAGCAAATAAGGAAGAGGACAGGTCACTGATTCAATGTGATATGGATCACTTGATAAACTGGGCATAAGCAAACAATAGGAGTTTTAATATGGATGAACATAAATGTACATTTAGGAATAAAGAACATAAGCTATTCTTACAAGATGGGGGGGAGGGGTTCTATCTTGGGAAGAAGGGACCCTGAGAGAGGTTTGGGTGTTGTGGTGGATAATCAGGTGAACATGAGCTCCCAATGTGACCCAGTGGCTAAATGAGCGAATACAATCCTGGGATGCACAAACAGAAGAATCTCAAGTGGGAGTAGACAGTTGGTACTGGTGTGACCATTGCTGGAATCCTGTCTCCAGTTCTGGTGTCTAAGATTCAGGGATGTTGATAAATTGGAGACAGTTTGGAGAGGAGCCACAAGAATGATGTAAAGGATTAGAACACATGCCTTAGAGTAATAGACTTAAGGAGCTCAATTTATTTAGTTTAACAAAGAGGAGGTAAAGGGAGGACTTAAGTACCTAAATGGGTAAGCACTTTTTAAACTAGCAGAGAAAGACATAACATGATCCAATGGCTGGAAGTTGAAATTCAGATTGAAAATAAAGTGTAAATTTTTAACAGTGAGGGTAATTTACCACTGGAAAAAATTGCTAACGGTGATCACTGACAATTTTGAAATCAAACTGGATAATTTTCTTAAAAAACCATATGCTGTAGGAATTGTTTTAGGGATCTTCAATGTTCTGTGTTATACTGGAGGTCAGATTAGAGGATCATACTGGTCCCCTTTTGTTTTGGGATTATATTAACTATATTGCACACTTAATAATAATTCTCTCTCGACATTAGTGGATTCTTGATCACATGACCACACTAGTGCTCCATTACCTGGTTCCTGTTTCTGGTTTCTAACACTTCACATTGTCAGGCTGGCAGAGTGTTCCTTCTTTCAGCAGAATTCTGAGTCTCTTTAACAAGAAATTAAGGATGTAAAATCCTGATTAATCAGTTAACTGGCTAAATGTTAGGTTAACCTAACATTTAACCAGTTAACCAACTAAGCAGGATCCCAGGCAGGGGAATGCTCCAGCCTGGCTTGAGCAGGGGCTCCCGCTCCCAGCAGGGCTGATTGCTGGCTTTTGGCTATGGGCTGGCTGCATGTGCAGGGCTGACATCAGGGGCCAGAGCAGCCCGCTGCGGCCGGGGCCTGTTCCTGGGGAACCAGTTAACCATTACCCAGTAAGCATCAGCTGGTAAGGGTGAGGTTTACTGGGAAATCTGTTAACTGGATACCTGTTCACATTCTTACAAGACAGGGGTCAGCAACCTATGGCTCTTGGACCAAATATGGCTCGGTACAGAGCCAAATATGGCTCTTTTGTCATTCCCAAATACTTGCAACTTTTTTTTAATTAAAATGAAAAATTCAATATTTAAAAAATGCATAATTACTCATATCAATATGGGGTTTTTTGGGTTTATTTCACCTTTAACCAGAGGTGAAAGTAAGGCAATATGCCCTGGTAAGAACCAGCTGCACTCTGGCAAAAGTAGGCTGGGGCACTCTGCTCGTTTAAAGGGCCAGCTGAGGTTTTGCTGTAGGGGCATGTGTGCACTCCCAGCTGAGATAGTGAGAGGGCCCCCATCTGGCCGTGGTGGCCCCCCCCCCCCAGATGCCATCTGGCTCTGATCCTGGGGCAGGCCCTGCGGACCAGGCCCTATGTGGCTGCAGGAAGGGCTAGCAGCAGCCCCCATCCTGCTGTGATTCAGGTAGGAGGGGAGGCCATGATCTGGCTGCAGAGATCTGGCCTGGCCTCTCATCCAGCCACTGCTGCCTGGGAGTAGCAGCCCAGCCTCAGCCAGGTAAGATAATCCGGCCCCAGGTCCCCCACCTAAGTATTCTACTTCCCACCTCCAGCACCCTACCCTGCCTCCTGCACCTCCTACACCCCCCCCCACCCTCTGCCCAGAGCCCCTCAAACCCCAATCCTGACTCCTGCACCCCCACACCCACAAACTGCACATCCACAAGCAGCAAAAGTCTCATGAAATAAAGTCTGTGGGTACATTTGATTTATGCTATTATTAATCATCATGCCAATTATCAATAACATTAAGTTGTATATTTTCAGTCATGCAAATGGGCATTCTTATACTGTCTCTCTGTTGACCACTTGTTCTGAATTTTGATGTAGTTTGGCTCTTTGGTTTGAAAAGGTTGCTGAACCCTGCTACAAGACAGGTCAGCTTTCTCTTGGCTTGGTTTGATGTTGTTTGCTCTTCCTTTAGGCTAATGTTCAGTGACATTGGTGATAGCTCAGATTGTGGTCCAGCTGCTTCTTTTGCAGGTTGCCAGCCACACGCTCTCCAGAATCTACTGCTCTCTCCCACTGGCAACGATGGTAACTGGCATTGTCTTGGCCTAGTAGTTTTTTGCTCCAATTTTTTTGAATCAGTGAAGACTGATCATGTGATGGGCAGAAAATAAGGTAACTGTCATAAGGCTATGGTTAATAGTTCTCACTGATCTAACTCTACGGAAGTGGTTCTCACCCTGTGATAGGGACTAGAGATGTAATAGTATTAACCAATCAACCAGTAAGTAAAAGCTTACAGGTTAATGCTATTGACTACATGCATTTCCCCAGCACCCCTTATCAGTAATTTTTTTAGCAGGCTGACCAGCAGCCCAGCTCAGTCCCGGCCTGCACTAGGTCTTGGACCTACCCCTGCTGCAGTTCTACATTTAAAGTATATTAGGAGCCAGACAGTAGGCAGCCTGGCTCAGTTCCTGCTCCTGCTGGGTCCAGGTGCTCAGACCCCTCCCCCCCCGACAGAGGCTGCCCAGTGACTACAGAATAGTCTACTACCCAATAAGAATTCATGAGATTAATTGACTATTCAATTAACCAATATTTAACATCAATAGTAGGGACCCCAAAGCAGGATTCGCAGGGCTGACAGACTTTCTCAGGAGGAAGCTGAAACCTTCGGGGCCAAAGCCTCAGCCCCTGCCTATGGCTGAAGCTGAAGACAGCCCCTCCCCAGCCTGCCATCCCACGGGAGGGGGAGAGGTGCGAGGCGTCCACGTCTTCTGGAGCCTCCCAGTCACGCGCGGAAGAACGAGACCGTGGATCTTGTCTTGGCCTCCCCTGCCTCTTCTAAGATGGCGGCACTGAGTAGTCGTCGCACCCCGATGGCGCATACCCCTGCGCCATGACCATGGGGCGTGGCACCCCAAGCGGGTGGAGGCTGTGATATCATGCTGCGGGTGACGTAATCCAGCCGTGCCGCTGGGAGGAATCAATCCATGGCCTTGCCAAATGCCTCTCCCAACATGGCAGCCGGCAGGCCCGGTACTTGCCTCCCCTGCCTCTTCCAAGATGTCGTCGGCTGCAATGTCGCGCGCTCTGTGACGCGCTCTGGGCCGCCGAGGGAAGAGGGGCGGGGGAGCGGCCGAAGCGGCTCAGGCAGCGGCAGCAGCGGGACTGGCCGGGGCCCCGGAGGGGGGGGGGGATTTAAAGGGACCATGTCCCCGACGCTGCTGCTGCTGCGGAGGCCGGAGCCGGGCAGGAGGCGGCGGGGGCGGCGGCTGCAGCCGGGCCGCTGAGGAGCCCTGCGGGCCCGGCCCCCTGGGCTCCCGGGAGGCGGGGACGGCGCGTGACCGGGTGAGTGCCCGCGGGGAGCCTGGCGGGCCGGGAGACAATGCGGAGCCGCGACAGGGACTCGGCACCCGTCCCGGCCTTGTGGGGAAGGCGGTGCGGAGCCCGGGGAGCGGCCCCGTCCGGGGTGCTGAAACCTGGCAGTGTGGGTGGGGACAGGGGTCCGGGCTGTCGAGGGGCGGGGGTAGGGCCCAGGCGTCCGGGGTTGGGACCGGCTGGGGCAGGGGCCCAGGCGTCTGGGGTGGGGACGGGGGTCCAGGCGTCCGGGGTGGGAGCAAGGGGAGATGCTGGGGGACCAGGTGTCCGGGGCGGAGAACAGTGGGTGCTGAGAGCAGGGACCCAGGTGTAAGTCGAGTGGTGTAAGAAAGGAATCTGGGGGCCCAGGTGTCTAGGGGAGACAAGAGAGTGGGGCAGGGACCAGGTGTCTTGTGAGGGCAGCAAGGCGGGATGCTTGGGGTCCAGGTGTCGGGTGGGAAGGGGAGATGCCAGGGATAGGTACCCAGGTGTCTGGTGAGGGCAGTTCTGGGTTTGGGGTCTCGGGTGTTGGAGGTAGGGAAAGGGCACAGTGAGGCAAGGAGGGGAACAAAGGAGGATGTGGAAGGGACAGTGGAGCAAATGCTATGGGGTGAAGTCCCACATGCCTGGAGATGGAAGGCTTGTATCCGGGGCAAGGATGGGGGATGGCCTAGGCCTGGGAGCCCAGTGTCAGGGATTGCTGAGGTGACTGGGAACCAGGTTTCCCTTAGGAGGGTAAGTAGAACTGGGAATTGGCAAGTGTTCTGGAGTTGATGGTGCCTAGTAGTTGGGAAAATTATGGTGTTCCAAAGAGTGAAAGAGCAGCAAGGCTGGTGCCCAGATATGAAGCAGGGAATGCTGCAGTGATAGAAGATGGGCACTAAGGTGAGGGGTAGACTGCTGAGCCAGGGAGGCTGGTACCCGGGAATGGATGCCGGGGGTGCTGTGGTGCTGGAAGACAGGTTGGGGGCAGATTTCTGGGGTAGGAAGGGTAAGGGATGGTGGGCTGATACCACTCCAGGAAAGGAAACAAGAGGGAAGCTGATGTAGGCTTTCTCTCTTCCTGAGGAAAGGAGGCAGGGGAGAGAGCCTCCCCTGACACCTATTATGAGCTGTCTGGGGCAGGGTTTGTTTGCCTTGTTACTTGTCCATACAGCTCCTTGTTTGGGCATCCTAGACCTTAACATAATGCCAATAAGGATGAATATCACCCCACCAGGCAGCAAGTGCTTGGCATAAGGAGGGCTCTGGGATATGATGGCTTGATACTGACAGCCCTGGCCCATACTAGGATTTTCTCTCTTGAGTTTTCTTCCATTGCTGCTGCTGGTTCAACTCCACCAATGGAAGCATTAGCATGGATACTGTGACAGCAGCTGTTGGCATTCTAACCATAGCATAATCTAGAGCTGTACTGAGTAGGGTGCCTGAAATGCTGGGGGCTGTCATGACTGCATGCAGTAATGCTCCCAGTTCCTATGGATGGAGCACAGCTGTTGGTAACAAGGGTGAGAATTTAAAGGTGAGACAAGACCGTTCCAAATCATTTGGCATTAGGTGCAGACCCCATAAAGTAACACACCAGTGATGGGAGGAGAGAATCTCCCTGTTCAAGTTCTTATGCCTGTTGCCATGCTGTCTGAACTAGGGATGTGAATGACTAATCGACTAGTCACTTGCCCCCCACCTTGCTACCTCTATCAGAAAGAGGCAGCAATGGGGGGCGGGGAGAAGAAAGGTTGCTTCAAAGTGGCAGTGCCGTGTGGAGCCCAGGGCCAGACCCTGGGCTCCATGCAGCACTGTCACTTTGAAACACCGCAGGGAGCATAGGGCTGGCAGGGGACTGCTTGAGTCCCCCCTGCTGGCCCCGTGCTCCCTGCAGCACTTTTGCCTTTGAAGTGTAGCAACAGCCCAGGGCTGTTGCTACACTTCAAAGGCGGAGGCGCCCTTACCAACTAATCCAATAGTTGATACATATTGCATCAACTGTTTGATTAGTCAATTAATCTAAATTTAACATCCTTAGTCTGAACATCTTCCAGAAGGCACTAAGTGACAGACTTATCTGTTGGAAGCTTCTTCCTAGCCAGTGACTGGTTGGGTTATATCAGGCTTGTTGATGCAGCCCGTTATAAAGCAGCTTTCAGGGTTGCTGATGGTGCCTGAATGATTAAGTAGGGATGCTGATGTTGGGGATGAGTTGTGAGAGGGAGGCTGGTAATGCCCAAGAAGTGAAGGCTTCTGGTGACGTAGGCAGGGGAAGTGATGGGGATCCTGACAGGCTTGGTCAAAGAGCGCAACAGTTGGATGTACTTTTAAGGATGTGATGCTAGTGGGGTCCCATGGAGGGAGGTAGCCTCTCTGGTGTTGACAGGAAGGCAGTGGGCATGCTCATCATCCTGAGAGGTCCATCATAGCTGAATTATTTTGCTCTGTGCAGCCCTCTCCCCCTCATGAGTATAGGAACCTTCATTGTAGTTTGTTATGCAGCCTCCAAACTTGTTAGTTTTCTGCAAGCCTTGGATTTCTGTGTGGAGAGCCAGCAACTGCTTTGGCTGGAACTGGTGGGCTGGCAGGGAGGGAGAAGCTGGAGGGCTTTGGCAGCTGGTATGAGACAGTTGCAGGTTTTGGCATAGAAGGTCGTGTTGGGTTTTAGTCCCAGATGTATTTCCTTTTTCTGGGTAACTTGACACTTGGCGGGGAAAGAGGGACAAATTCCTGCTTCTTCACCCCAGTAACTCTTGGCAGCCATTATTTGTCCCAGTGCCTGGCACTGCATGTGGCAGTGACAATTGGCATGTTTGGATGTTTCTGCTAAGCTGATCAGCAGTGAAATAAACTCCTACACTCTGTCAAATTAAGTAGCAGAGTATAGCCCAATATAGTGAATAGGCCAGTTCATTTACCCAGTTCCCCTCCAGAGCAATTGTTTCAGGCTGTCTGCAGACTTGGGCATTGCTTATGCTTGGGATGTGTTGTGAAGGCTTGTTTTGGAACCAGAAGGGCTAGAATATTTTTTTATCTGGAGATTGGGGAGAAACCAAGTGTAATTACGTAGCAACTTTAAAAAATAGTCTTCTGTTGTGCAGAAATGTTCATGGCCATGTAACCATGGAACCCTCTGGATAGTAGGAAGGTAATGTTGGCATCCTGAGAGGGACAGAGGTGCTTTGGGGGTAACTTTCACAGATAATGTTTATTGAAGTCCCTGAACACTTCTGTCTCTGCTTATCCTACTGTGGCATGAAATCTTGAGAGAAGAAATTGCTCCCTGTCAAATTCTTCAGTAAGTTCATTGTCATGGAAGACCTCTGGAGCCAAATTCCCCAAGATCTTTGCACCAGTGAAGCTCAGATAATCCAAATATCAGCAAAGCCACTTACAGCTAAATGCTCAGTGCTAGATTAGCCAGCCTGCCTAGCCTCAGTGCTTGGACTGTAAGCAGAAGAGAAGAACTATATCCTTTGGGGAGACATCCCTCTCCAGTTCCAGCTTTGGGGAGTGAAAAGCCACTTTTCTCTGCTAAATTCTCTCATTAGTGTGATTTCCAAGAAAGTTTCATGCCATTTAGGGGCTAGGGGAGATGTCTTGCTGCTCATCTGATGTTTCTCTGAGGAAGGAAGTCTTATGGGATCCTGTCTGACTTGACTTCAGCCCCTGATGTGGCTTTGCCATTAAGGGGAGTGGGGAATTGCATTAGGAGCTTCCCAAGTTCCCTGCATTCTCATTAGGTTTGATTCCAGAACAATTGCTCTTATTTTCAACCTCCCTTCATTGACTCATCAATGGCTGCTTTGCATGTAATGTTACATTGTACAGGTTAAGTAATCCAGCTGATGCAAAAGTTAGAGTTCATTGACATTTAAATTGGCATGGGTCTGTGCCCACCTCTCTTATTATTTTAAACTGTTTGGTGGTGTTAAGTCTGTACCAGGTTCTCACTTGTTCCCAGTGTGGAGTGTGTCTTTGGGAAGAAGTGTGTCTAAGAGAAATTCATGAGCCCCTTGATGATCATGCAGCATCTCTATAGCAACTACAGCAAATCTTTCATGGCAGAGTAACATCAGGAAAGTGTTTGTGCCTATTTGTCCTATTTAAAAATAAGTTTAACACCCTGTCTCCTGCTCCCCTTCCATGTCCAGCTGCTACCTCTTTCCTCCTGCTTTCTTCCATAGACGTTCCTTTCCACCTGGCAGCTTTGGATCTGTTGGTGACTCCTGGTGGTGACTGGCATGTCAGTCCTGCTGTTGGCTCTGGCCTTGGGAGCAACCCTTATGCTGATTGTAGGCCATGTCTACACTACAATGCCTATGTTAGCATAGCTATGGTTGTAGGACCCTAGTGTAGACACAGCATAAGTTGAGAGAAATCCTGTTCCTGGTACATACGCTCTGATTCTTTGAACATTAGCTGCATTGACAGGAGTGCTGTTCTCTCAGAATCACTGCACTATTGTTTTTATTGGCATAGCTAAGTTAGGGATGTGATTTTTCCTCCCCCATCGTAGCTATCCCAGTATAAGTTTTAAGTACCTGAGATGGCAGCATCAGTATCCTGTGTTCTTATGTGCATAGGCCCTCAGAAAAGAACCTGGGTGCCTGAAGAAGCAATTGGAAAGACCTTAGTTCCATGTGATCTCTTGGCTCTCTGGACCAGCAGTATGTGCCTAGTGGATTCCACCATAGAGTATTATGCAGTGTGGACAGCGTGGGTGAAAAACTTTTCAGATGCATAAAGGTGCACCTGTAACGTTCCTCTTGCTACAGTCTGGCATGGAAGAGCCATGTTTGGCTTTTAGGAAAGGAGGTGACTGTCCATACTTAATCATTTCATTGTGGGCATCCCACGTGTCCAAGGCCCATCCCAGCAGGGCATGAATCTTAACATCATTGCCCCGGGCCCTCAGGTTGTCTGCCAATGGTGACTTAACCATTTTAGCATTAAAATTCTCCCAGTTCTGAAGGTGAACGTGGCTGGAAAGAGGGTTTTGATGCTACCATTTGGCAAGAGGTGTTTTGTTGCAAATCTGGGACAAATGTACATCTGTTTGCATGGTTGGGGTGGGCTCTGTCTTGGCAAAAAGGAAAGATAGAAACGTTTTTAAATTAAAGCATAGAATTTTCAAAATGCTACAAAAATTGAGTGGTGGCCCTGTAATTGAGGGGTTTATGAGATCCCTAGATTCTTAGTGAGGCAAATGTGAGCTTAGAGGATTGTGTTGTATGTTTATGAACTTTCTCATGCAGGTTTTCTGGGGAGCTGGTCAGATACTGAATTTTAAAAAGAGGTGTGGATGTCCCCATATCAACTTCCCACTCCTCATGATGCAATTTAAAAACAACTGAAAAGGTGTTTGAGAAAGAAAAATAGTGACTCTCTATAGACACTGGTTTACAAGGAGAGTTTTTGACAGGACCAAGAGGGGAGGAAAATATTTATTTCCCAACTAAACAATTCTTTCTGGACTAAATGCTAGTTTCTGTGTTTTCCAGAGACCAAGTATGGAAAACTTCAGGACAAGCAAAGAGATGGGTGAATTAAATAAAAGGTCATGTCTGAAATTGTTTTGCAGCCTTTGCAGTAGCCTGGTGTTCACGAGAAAGGGATATGGAAGAGGCTGGAATGGGAAGACCCATTGCACTCCCAATTTAGCCATCTAGAAACCCAGACCCAAATTCTGTTACCAAGATAACCTTATTGATTTTTATGTAGCCATTGCACTAGAGTGGCTTGGGCTTACCTATATCCATGGGTGGTTTTTTGTTTTGGTTTGGTTTTTTTGGCACTGATACTGCTATCCCAACACAAGTCACACTGGTGCAGTTTGTCTGCGCAGCAGGTTTGCACTAGCACAGCTCTCACTAAGTAGCTACCCTACTGGAAAATCCTGAATGTGGACATGCCCTTGGTTTCCTCCTCCTTTCAGAGGAAGCATTTGTTTGGGTTCTTTAGGGCTTTTGTGTCACTTGAGTGGATGAAACACAAACAAATTGGGGAGTGTAGACTGGACCTCTTTGGTAGCAGTCCTGTGTTCCCTGTATGCTGTGTGCTTGCACAGCTCCTCAGCAGAAGTTCAGATGCCACCCAGCTGATTTTCAGACTGCCCACAACTGGGTTTTTGCTTCTCCTGGTTGTGTACATTTGCACATGTCTCGGTGCACATAGAAAACTTTATTCCACACATCTGGGAAAGATTAGAGGGAAAATTGGGTAGCACCCCAGCTAAATTTGTCCCATGGCTCTGCACTATATAGACTTGAACATTGACCAGTTGACTTGGAGCAATAGCACCAGGGAAAGGTTAGGTCTAAACACACAGGCTACATCTACACTACACGTTTTTGTGGCAAAACATATGCTAATGAGGGACTTATTAGCATAAGTCACAACATCATTAGCATATTTTCTGCCGTTCCTTTTTGCGCAAGGGGTTTTTGCGCCAAAATGGAAGCGGGTACACTGCTTCTTTTTGTGCAAAAATCCCTTGCGCAAAAAGAAATGGCAGAAAATATGCTAATGATATTGTGACTTATGCTAATAAGTCCCTCATTAGCATATTTTCTGCCACAAAGGGTGTGTCTCAACTACATGCCTCGTCGATGGAGCCATGTAAAGTAATTTACTCGACATAGTCAATGAAGCGGGGATTATTTAAATCCCCGCTTCATTAAAATAAAAATGGCCACCGCGCTGTGCCAACAATCAGCTGATCTGGCACAGCGCAGCAGTCTAGACGCGGCGCGGTCGATAAGGGAAGCCTTTGTCGACCGCTCCGGTAAACGAAGCATACTGGAGTGGTCGACAAAGGCTTCCCTTGTCAACAGCGCCGCATCTAGACTGCCGCACTATGCCGGATCAGCTGATTGTCGGCACAGCGCGGCGGCCATTTTTATTTTAATGAAGCGGGGATTATTTAAATCCCCGCTTTATTGACTATGTCAAGTAACTACTTCACATGGCTCCGACGATGGAGCCATGTAATCTAGAAACACCCAAAAACTCTCGGTGTAGACAAAGCCACATTGTTGCAGCAGTATAACCAGGGCTTGACAAACGGCGGTGAAAACTACTCACCAGCCCCGCACTGCGCATGCACAAGACCCGCATTGCGCATGCGTGCACCGCGGGTGAACAGGGTGACCAACTGAAATCTACTCGCCCGTGGCGAGTAGATTCAGTGATTTGTTGAGCCCTGAGTGTAACTGAAGGTGTGATGCTTGACAGGTACAAGTCTGTGTTTGTGGAAGCTCTTCATGTTTTTGTCTCTTTTAACTGACATAAGCTAAAATGATAGGAGAGCTATACAGCTGGTGCTTCTGCTGTATCAAGGAGCTTTGGGTTCATCTGGTTACTTGGGAAGGGAGTACAAGAGGGATTTTGCGATGTGGCAGTGTCACATACTCTCTATTGTTCAACTGACTGATGTGATGTCAGTCAATCATTGCTGTGAAATAAAATGAAGTAGCTACTTACAAGTGTGTCCCTCTGCCCTTTGAGGATATACTAACAGAGAACGTAATTATTTTCACTTTTGTAGTGCAATCGTTTTCTGAACTTGAAACTACAGTAACTAGTATTTGTTTTCTGGGAAGTTTCAGGACATAAATCATTGTGGACACAGTTTCTCTGTCTGATCAGTGATTGGTGCATACAATCCTTTCACCCCAAATTTTCACCCCAAATTCTTGGCTTTTATTAAGTGTAAAGCACATATCTCAAATTGTTTAAGCCCCTCAGATATCTGAGATGGTGTTGAGTGGCCAGTAGCAGGTTTCCAGGGGCCAGCCTTTCTCTTAGCCACTGGAGAGTTGGATGTCGAACGCTTAATTTGTCAAAATTCCTTCAGAACAACACCAAATTGCACATACAAACTAATCTCCAACTCAACCAGCAAGCTACTGCTGTCGTCTCTGTCCCTTAGCATCTGCATGGGGAGGAGACTGTCTTCCTCCGTATACCACGGGATTGGCAGGACTTCTGCAGGTCTTTTTCTTCAGCATGCTGAAAGCAGAGAAAGTGGTGTGTGGGGTGCGCATTGCCAAGCTCCACTGCACAGTGGGTCGCTCAGGGAAAATCCAGTGTACGTTGGGAGTAGTTGTCAATGAAACTGGGCAGATCTATAGGCCATTGTTCTCCTAATCAGATTCATAATCTTGGCTCCTGATGTCTATAATTTAAGACCCCTCTGATGTATAATGCTGCAAGTGCATCTTGCCTACTTGCCACCCATGTCAGACAATATACTCTGCTATGTCTATTTCATTGTAAGACTCTTGGAAAACCCTCCTACACATTTATATGCTCTAGAGCTATCGAGGATTTCTGATTCAGAAACACAAGATTAGGGCCAATACAGGGATGCCAAATCATTTTGTAGGCTAATGACACTGATGCTCATGTCCTGAACGTTCTTCCAGGAGCTAATTTACCACTGGGCTGCTTAGGGTCAGGAAAACTGTTGAAGTGGCCAGGTATCATATGTAGGTTCAGAAGAGAACATGTGCCCTGCCTGCGATCCTGCTGCACAAACTAGAACTGGAACTGTCAAGGTGTTGGTGAGCTCAAATACAGTTTCAGGGATGACACGAATGGGAAGACACCAGCAAAAAAACATTCTTATGTTGTCCTGAGTTCCAGAAAGAACAGGGCAGCAGAAATTCACTGATAGATTTTTAAGGCTAGAAGGAATCACAGTGACTACCCAGTCTCACTTCTTGCATAACACAGGCTAGAGAATCCCACCTAGTAATTTCTATATCAAGGCCATAACTTCTTTTTGACAGAGTGTACATATTAGAAGGAGACATCTAGTCTTGATTTAGAGACTGTAAGTGGTGGATTATCCATTACAAGTCCTAGATCAGCTATGGCAAGGATTAATTGCCCTTCGTTGTTTCTTTAAGTGCTTTATTTTTCAGTCTAACTTCAGCTTTTCTGTCTGAGAAATTAAAGAGTCCCCTGCTAGTAGAAATCTCCCCTGTGGGTATTAATAGACTATGCTCGATTTACCTTTTAACCTTCGGTTGGCTACAAAGCTGGTATCCTGAGTGAATTTCCTCGACTTGCTGGCCTGTATGGTTGGTTGTTTAACCACTTCCTTGTTTGGGGTTTTTCACTTTCTCAACATGCTGTTTGTATGAGCGCAGGGATTCTCAGGCTTTCTGTAGAGTGGGCACTCCTTAACAAGAGTGCTGGGGATGTATCTCAGTCAGGTGCACCAGGAGGCAAATGGATGGTCTGGCTCAGCACCACAAACAAGCCCATTCATGCTCTCACAACATCTGAGTAGCAATTCCAGAACCCCTATTCTCTGGTTCTCTCCTTGGTAGCACTGGTTGTGTCCACAAACTTGCTAGGGAAATAAAATCTTTGGTAAACATAACATTTAACTAGTTAACAGCTTAAAAAAGGGGCAGGTGGGCTGGAGCTCTCCTGCCCACAGTGCGCTGCTTCAGCCGGTCTGGCCTGCTGTGGATGAGGCCTGCTGCCGATTAACTGTAACCAGTAAGCATCACCCAGTAAGGGTGATGTTACCAGTTAACCATTCACATCCCTAAAACTTGCCCTCTCCTGCTGCTCGGGATCTTTGCTGCTGACCACATTCCCAGCCACTTTTCCTCTGTGTGGCGCTGATAGACGGTTATATGTGACTTCCCACAGAAAACAAACTAGCCTTTCCCAAGAAGGAAGGAAACCCACAAGCTCGCACAGATCCTAGTTATAAACTGAAATTAAAATTGCCCTAACACACATTTTCTCATAACGGGATGTGTGTACATCATGATGGCATGTTTAGTTGATCTCTCTTTTTAATTGATGCTATTGCAGTTCATTGTTTGTAAAGCACTGTGAAAATTAGGCTCATTTTATTATGCTCTTTTAGAGTTAACATCACCATGGAGAATATTTTTAGGGTTGTCTAGAATCTGGGTAATGAAACTTACATTTTTGGTACAGCCCAATCTCTAGGAAACCTCTTCTGTAGTCAGAACTGTAAGAGTTCTTGATGTGTAGCCATGTTGGCTGCAGGGTAGTGATAATAGGTGGGTGAGATAATATCTTTCCTTTGATAGTTGTTCTATTTCAGCAAGAAACCCAGAGGTAGGTGCAACGAAAGGTATTGCCTCACCTACCTTGTCTGTCTAGAGGTCTGTAGAGATGTGCTAGAAATTAGAACTTGAAAACCTTACCTCTTGTTTAAGCTGTATGGATTTTTGTGGCTTCATGGTGCCATGCACACACAGCATGGAGCAAAGGTGCTGGATCACCGGCTAGTGTGGAACATGGGCTGACACAATGGGTCAATTAATTAGGTCTCTAGACATGGGGTTTGTTTGCTTTTCTTTTCAGAGGCATTGAGTGTCCTCCACTCGAGGTGAAATTGATGGGAGCTGCAGGGACTCTGCATTAAGAGGTTCGTGTCACATACAGAACATCCCCTAGTTTAAGGTATTTATTGTGGTGTCCTTATTTGTGAAACTGGAGTAACTGTCTGAAGTGCTGGGGATCCTTGGGTGGAAGGTGCTTGAGAAGTATGAGTCACCCTTCTCTCTCTACTACACCTTTTATAAATACAGCCACTCCCCAGCTTACGAACACACTGACTTACGACCATCCGTACTTACGACCAACCTCCCATTAACCCCATTATAATATTTTTGAGTTGAGAACCATGTACGTCAAGGTTTTCGAACAGCGCGTGCAGCACGTTTAAGGGTATTTCCAATTTGTGACCAAATTGAGTTACGACCAGGTGTTCGGAATGTAACCCGTTCGTAAGTCGGGGACTGCCTGTAGTGACAAGAACTGCTGGTTGCACAGAAATTAGCACTCTAGTCTTCACATGGCAGCCCAATGTCCAGTGCGAAGACTGTTCTCTCTCTCTGTTGGGCTGACAGGTGCTAGAGATGGAAGGCGTGATCCCTTGGCAGAGGGGGCGGGGTACATATGTTGTGCCACCTGGCAGTGGCCTCCTCTCGAGTGAATCCTTGGTGTTCATGTCCTGTCCTTCAGGGGCAGAGTGTGGGCACTGCAATGTGAGACCCTGAGGACTGGGTGAGTGAATCCTTCAGGGCTCCAGTGAGCGAGAAGGTCCCTTGAGGAGAGCTGTGTGTCAGTCTTTGAAGTACTGGGACATACTGTGAATCTCAGGGGGAGGTCAGTCTGGATTTGTGTATGTGGTGATTATGTATGTTCCTGAGGGACTTGTACAGAGTCTGAAGCACCGAAAATGTGTAGCTCCATCTAGACTTGACTGGCAAGAGCCCAATGGAATCTTAAACGTAGGGAAAAGACTTCAGCAGTAGGGCCGGCTCTAGGGACCAGCAAATCAGGCAGGTGCTTGGGGCGGCACTTTGCCAGGGGCGGCATTTCAGGTAAGCAGCCGGTGCCGCCCCTGGCAAAGCCTAGCCCCGCCCCACCGATTTAAAGGGCCACGGCCCGGGAAATGCTGGGAAACACCGTGGCTGCACGCAGCCAGCTGGCAGCACCAATGCGCCCCGGAGCCTGCTGGCCACCCCGTCTCCTCTCCTGCTCCTCCCCTACCCCGGCAACGCCTAGCCCCGCCCTGCCCCGCCCCACCGATTTAAAGGGCCGCGGGAGACGCCGCAGCTGCGCAGGCAGCACTGGCACCATGTGCACCTGGCCTTGGAGCCTGCTGGCCGGCCCTGTCTCCTAGTCCTGAGTCCTGCTCCTCCTCCGCGGCCGCTACCTCCGAGAGCCTCTCCACTCCAAGCCATCAGCCACCCCTCCACCCCATCATATGGAAATCCCAGGTGAGATGCCCCCTTTCCACCTAGACTTGCCAGGTGTCCGGTATTTTCGCCTCCTGTTCAGTAAAAAAAATCAGAAAATACCGGACAACGGGCAAACCTACAAACACTCAGCCCGCTGGCCCAGCCCCCGGCCTCTCCCCCCAGGCCCCGACACCCTCAGCCCTAGGGACCCTTTGAAGTCTGTTCCTAGTATATTTCTCTTGTTCATGTTTGTAGTAGAAGTAGAACCAAACAAGGATCCAGCACACACACACACAGAATATTAACTGTTCTACGCTCTTCAAAGAACCACACATGCTGTTTCATAGATATTTCTTTAAAGAATTGAACTTCATTGATCTGGGTAAACTTTTGTGTTTGATGTCTCTAAGGCAAGCTTCATTCCATATATAGTTGTATTGGGCACATAGAACTCTCCACTCCCTCTAACATGTCATAAACTTGAATATATAATGGCTACTAACAAGATGGACACACAAAAATAATGTGCACATGCGCACCCACTGATCTCAGTTTATCTGATAACATAGATGTGTTGGAGCCACATAAGGAGCCACTGCATTCCAAAACAAATCTAGTTTAACAATACAAATATTTATTGATTTAGTTTAGATGTCTTATGTGCTATAGTTATCATAATTGGTTGACAAGTATGTTAAAACAGAGTGGTATTGTTAGCTGATTGTAATTGGTTTGAAGATTGACTAAGTATAGCCATAAACTACTTGAGTTTTAGATGTGGCACAAGTTCTCCCTTCTATTTTTGGTACTTAGTTTATATTTCCTTAACTATTTGTGTTAATAGTTTTTCATGCATTCAAACCACAATTAAAAAGTAGCCTATTTCTATAAGAACAATAAAGTAGAGATTTAAGGTACATTTCCCACTCTTGAAAAAGAGCTTTGTGTGAGCTGGAAATCTTGTCTCTGTCACCAAAACAAAACAAAAAAAATTGCAAAGTGCAAACATGTAAAAGCCAACAAAAAGACGGGGGGGGCAGCCAAAATTTTTTTTGCTTGGGGCAGCAAAAAACCTAGAGCCGGCCCTGTTCAGCAGGTCATTACTGCCAGTATTTCCAGCTTAGTGCTGCACTGGCACACTGTGCGTGGGCTCCTAATGGAGTCCAGGAGCCTCCTCTGGGTGTCTTGACTCTGGGTGGAATGAGCCTTGTTGCTAAAGACAGCTCTTGGCAATCAAAGCCAGCTGGTAGAAAAAGGGCGAACATATTTGAAGCAATTTTTTGTATCTTGCTGAGGGTGAAGCTCGACTTGGCAGGAGGAGTGGTTAACCAAGCCTGCAGCCTTGCCTCCATGACTGGCGCTGATTGGGCTCTCCTGCTGGAATGCCCTCCGTGTCTGAATGCCTGGTTCTGTGAGTGCTGTTGTATATGAAGGCCAAGGCTGCAAGGACCGGAAGAGCTGAGACTTAAATAAACACAAGGCATCTCTGTGTTTGGTGGCTGTTGTTTGGTGGTTTTCCCCCAGTGTTGGGAAGGAGGGAGCATTCCTCAGTGTGAGTCCTCTCCAGAAAGCTGTGAAAGGTACACACGCATGAAGATTAAACTCTCTGTGTTATTGATGTGCTAGTATGTGGTTGGTTGGTTCAGGATTTTTACCCTCCCCTTTTGTAGCTCTTGTAGAGCAGCTGGCACAATAGTGTGCAAGGGATAGAGAATCCTAGGGAAACAAGCCAGATCCCATTATATGTTTGTTCAGTTTGATTTCCTCAGCTCCCCACATCCATAGCTCACAGGACTGACTCTTCTCTACATTATTTGATGCCTGGTCTCTGCTCATTCCTGGCTCTCAGCTTTGATGGAGACTCTGTCTCCTACCACTTCTTCTAGGGCTCCAGTGCTTTCATGGTTCAGAACTTTTTTATGTAAATGGCTCCAGGCCATTGTTCCTTGTATGATAATAGCCTCTTAAGAGATGGTGAATAATTCCCTCCCTTCATTTACATTGGTACCTTGAAGGTATTTATAGACTTGTGTCTTTCTTTGACTACATAAATTTAGCTCCCTTGTTCCCTCTACTCGTGCCTATTCTCTAGCCCTCTGGCACATTTGGTCTCTGTCACTTGTGCTCTCTCTAGCGTTCTTTCTGGCTTGTGGAATCATGGTTATTTGAAGCATAGCCATATGAGAGTTATATATGGCAACCGTATCTCCTCCTCGTTTATGTATGTGATTTCCCCCTTCTTACATGCAGTAACAACTTTGCCTACAGCACACCATGACAGTAGAGGAGGTGGATGTGATTCTGGGAGCTATGGTTGTCACTGCTTTTCCGTGAGTGTAGCTCAGGGTCTCTTCAGACCCACTCTGAAAGTTTTGTTCATTTTACCGGTAATCAGAGTTGGTTATACAGTAACTTTATCTCCAGGGTGATTGAGTTGGCTTGGGATCAGTAATCATCTTCACTACTTCAATATGGATGTCCTCTCATATTGTTTCATGTTAGCGTTGTCTGTACTCTGATCATCAAGGTGGTAAGCCACCCAAGGACCACGCCCCAATAGCAAGTGATGCTAAAATTGCTTTCTTGTACCTGTGGCTGACCAGGAAGGTGAGTTTCATTGGGACAGATACAAACCTAGGCTTGGTTATGAATTGAAGGGAAGATCTTGACACTCCCACTGGTTCAACATACAGTTCCCATTCTGCTAAGCAACACAGGACCCATCAGGAAGTCTGTGGCACTCAGGAACAGTGGAACTGCCAGGACGGATGATGCTCAAGGGAACTGGGGAACACGAACATTCTCAGTAGCTGGTCCATAGATAGGGAACTTTCCCTCTGTGGGAGATTAGAACAGTCCTCAACAAGTTGCTATCTAGCAAACCTCTTACCCCGGGGGTACGCAGAACTTCTGCTGCTGTGCCTGCTTGCGGAGAACTAGTCTGTTGATGTGGCGCACCTTTCACCAGCATGAAATGCTATTAAATTGTAACTGCAGGTATTAGTAGCCTCCAGTGACATAAAGGGTGGGAGTGTAGAACATAAAAATACCGAACCTGTAACAGGTGTAGTTACATGGGATATAGAAAGTTTTGTGCTTTATGTTTTTAGGAGAGTTTACATGCATTGGGTAAACACTAAACAAGAAACTTGGAGATAGCAAATGTTCAGAGGATAACAGTGAGTTACAGGAAGTGTGGTGGAAATGAAGAGCAATAATGTGTAAAGGAAATTTGCAGTGTTAGCCTGTGAATGGAGTGCGGGAGGGAGGAGGGGGAGAATGCATAGTAGGGACCAGTGGAACACACCTGCTCTGCATTACAGCTCATGATAAACACAAGTCGTGTGTATATATACATGTGTCTGCCTGTCACATCAGCAGTGGGTGACATCTTGTATCTTCCCCTTTCTCTCCTCCAGCAAAGAGAGGACCAAGGTGTAGGCAAGATACACTGCTTCAGAGGTACAGATATTAGACAATTTCCCAGTCTCTATGTTGGCCATCTGGAGACTTCTTCCACGTCTCTTGCGCTGGACTGCCCTTCTGACTCATTAGCCTTTCTTGTCCTTGCTCTGTGTTAACCCTGAGGTCAGGGAATAATGCAGAATCTTGGTAAGCAGGTCAGTCTCTTACAGTCCTGTGGTGCTTTGGGCCACTAGTGTGCTGCACTGTTCTTCCTCACTTCCCCAGCCCTTCTGCATCCTCTTACAATGCTCCTAGGCTCAACAAGCTCTTGAGATAGAAGCATCCATGCTCCAGCGTGGTGCTAGGGAGTACTGTGCTGCTGGAGGTGCCATGTTCACAGCTGGAAATGTAAAACAAAGATCCTGACCAGTTGCCTCCTGGAATCTCAGAACACTTAGGGCATGGAGCCAAGAGTCCTGGTTACATCCCAAATATGGGATGTAACTGGGTATAGATATTTTCACCTCACGACTGAAACAGCTGCTGCTTTGCCCCACTTGAAGCCAGTCATGTAGATTGTAAAGGTGGGGTGCTGAAAGGCACAGTAAGATTCTTTGTCACTATATGATGTTCCAGGTCATGCTCTCCAGACTGAAGAGAGCCAGGGAATGTGGGAAAATGTCTCTGCAATTGAAAAATCCTCATCACTTTCTTTTTCTTTTTCTTTTTTAAGATTTTTCTGGCTACAGTTGCCTGTGAATCTGAAGTCCTGATGTTTGTTTTGTCCTGAGTGACACAACAGAATCTGCAAGGAATGGAGAAAGCTGTCTCTACTTCTTCATCGGAGCAACAGAAAGCACATCGGTGTGATGGAGGCAAAACCGTGTTAATGACACTGGAGTCAAACAAAGAAGATTTTGCTGTCCTTGAGTGCCCCCAAGGTGAACAGAGAATAGCTGCCTTTGTTAAAGATGCAAAAATGCCTCTGGAGAGTGCAGCTCTATTGGGAACATCAGTGGAAGGGGGGATAGATCTCAAGGAAGCTGCCTTCTGTGCTTCCGAACACATGGCAGCCAGGAGCAGAGAGGGGAAAGGGAATTCAGGTGCTGATGACATGTACAGCCAGAGGAAGGATCCCACTTTTTTCTTGCCTCTAGCCCGCCAGGAGCCAGATGTTGCTTTGGAAGCACACAATGTGGCAGGTAAGTTCCACACCCTAAAGAGATGGGTGGGACTCAAATACCATTGGCCAGTCGGATCCTCCTTCCTGGGGTGTAGAAGTGAGGCCAAAAGCCTAGATTGCTGCAGAGTTTAATTTTCATTTAAAAAATGCACTTGGCATTTGTGGGGGTGGTGGAAGCTTTCTAAATGGTCAGCACAGCAGCAAGTCTTCCTGAGTCTGCAGACTGCTGCTCATTTGCAGAGTGAGTTAAGGAGATACTACTTAGTGCAGCTGCTGCTAGTCAGGGTACTGCAGGCTGCAGATTAGAGTCCCTGCCACTTTGCTTTGCTGCTGCTCTGTGCAGTATGAGAGCCAGACACAGGTCATGTATGCAGGAGAGGAGGGAGGAGTCTATCAGGAAGCTGTGGGGGAAGTCGAGAGAGTTCCAGTGGGGGAGGCATTCTGATTTATCAAGTATTTGAGCCAGAGTTGCTTAGAAATGAAGCAAAGTCCAGAGACAGCCTCCTTTTCCTCTCCTACTGCCACAGCCATTCTGAGAATCTGATGGTTGTGTGTGTGGGAGGGAGGAATCTGAGCTTCTCACCTGGCTTGGACCATGTTGGGGAGGGACCTCCTCACTTTTTGTTTTGGCCTCTGGCCGGCTGATGTGTGTTTGGCAGTGGACTCTCCCTGGTGATCACCCTGCCTACAGTGGCCATGCAACCTGTGCCTTAGTGTTACCAGGAGCAGCACACCCAGTTGATGAAAGCTCCTAGGCATTGGGCCTTTCACTGCTGTTTTCCGTTCTCCCCCATCTCTCCTGGGTTCAGTTTCTCCAGAGTCCAGGAACTAGTGGGGTTTGCACTGAGCTCTCCTATTTGCAGCTAGGCTGTAGATGCAAGTGCAGCACTGGGCTTCCTTCCTTGGTGACTAGCTCCAAGATCTTTCCCCTTTGAAGCTGAGTGTTTTGGAAGGGGGAGGGGAGCATGATGACCACACAGCCAAGCTGAATAACGCCTGTTTTAGGTTTTTTCAGCTCACGTATTTGTTCAGGCAGCCAGAAGAGAGTCCAAATGTAACATGCTAATTGGCCATTTAGCAACATGGTCATGATCTTCAATTCAGCACCACAGACAGGGAAATAAAATCCAGTGGCACAGTCATGAGCTGAGAGCTCTTGGGAGTTTTGCTTGCCACAGGCAAGACTAGCTGCTCGATGCATGACTGTTAGACTTGTCAACCCCATTAAATGGTGCCAGTTGTATGTTGAAATGCTTGTGGCACTTGGCTACATCTAGACAGCGGGGCTATTTTGGGATACTGGAAGTAAATAGCAATTCTGTGTCTTTAAAAATGCCCTTTATTTCAAAAATAATAGGTGCGCAATTCTGGCATCCCTGTAACCCTTGTTCCACGAGGGTTAAGGGACTTGTCAGAATAGCGGTTTATGTCGAAAAAGTGCCAAATTTCAAAATAAGCTGTGCAGTTTGCATAGCACAAATTGTGTAGCTTATTTCAAGGTAAGGGTGATGTATAGACACACCCTGAGTGACCCCTGTAAAAAATGTTGCCATTTGCTTAGTGTAGTAAACCTTCTATGTATGAGGTATCTTTTAATTGCAGTGTTTCTGTATAAAGCATGTGCTAACAATCCTGAACTGGGAAACCTAATCAAGTTCTTTGCACATCTGTGAATTGCTCTACCTCCCACTGGTTCTCTTTACCCCATTTCAGAACTGGGAGGATAGGCTCCTCTGCCAGCAGGAGGCACTAGGAACCTCAGAAAACTTGGAGTGATTTTCTTCCTTTAAGTGGAGTTCACAGGCACAAAATATTCTGTTGGTTTCAGTCTCCTTGTCACTGTGAAAAGCTGTATGTCCCAGGAACCTGTGGCTTGCCAGTTATCTCTTTGGGCACCGTGTGATGCCCTCCCACTGTTCAGTTTTGCCTCTCCGATTGCCTGTTTCTATATTAACAACTAAGGAGAGAAGTTCTCTACCTGGGAAAAGGTTCATAGCTAATCCTCTGGCCTGGATGTGCGTTATCAAAGAGGTTTCATTCCCCGCCCACCACAATTGACGTAGCTCCATTCTTTCCTGGCACAGAAGTTAAACTGACTGGTCTGTAGTTTCCTGGGTGGTTCTTATTTCCCTTTTTATAGATGGGCACTATATTTGCCCTTTTCCAGTCTGGAATCTCTCCTGTCTTCCATGACTTTTCAAATATGGTAGCTAAAGGCTCAGATACCTCCTCTTTTAGCTCCTTGAGTATTCTAGGATGCATTTCATCAGGCCCTGGTGACTTGCAGACATCTAATTTTTCTAAGTGATTTTTAACTTGTTCATTTTTTTTATTTTATCTTCTAAACCTACCCCCTTCCCACTAGCATTCACTATGTTGAGCATTCCTTCATCATCAGACTTCTTGGTGAAGACCAAAACCGAAGTCATTAAGCACCTCTGCCATTTCCAAGTTTCCTGTTACTGTTTCTCCTTCCTCACTGAGCATGGGGCCTACCCTGTCTGTTACCTGCACAAATTCCTCTATTCCTTCCACACTTAAGGGATGCACACCTTTACCCAGTTCCTAGGGCTCAAGGTGCAACCCTGTTAATTTAAACACCCACCCTTACCTAATTCCTATGGCTCAGGGTGTAACTTCCAGCAGATTTGCAGGATCTTTTACCACTGAAAGAGCCTTACACAGTAATATTCTTATTCTCTATTTATTTACAATTCCCAAGCAAGCGGAATACACATGCTAAGCATACAGCGTCATGCTCACCAATCCTGATAAAAGCAGGCAGACTTCCCCTGTTGGCCAGGCAAGGTCATTCTCTCAAGATCTTAGCAGCTGCATGTCACAGTAATGCAGAGGAGGCTGTGTCTTGGAGGTGAGTTCTTTCAGGTCTGTCTTTCTTTCTTGTCTTCTTGGACCCCAATTTATATAGTCCTGCTTAGCTATACCTTAACCCAGTGGTCCCCAACCTTTTGATACCGGAGCGGTCGACAAAGGCTTCCCTTGTCGACCGCGGCGCATCTAGACTGCCCTGCTGTGCCGGATCAGCTGATCGTCGGCACAGCGTAGCGGCCGTTTTGATGTAAATGAAGTGCGATTATTTAAATCGCCGTTTCATTTTGCTATGTCTCTAGTAAACTCATCTACACGGCTCCATCGACAGAGCCATGTAGTCTAGACACACCCTATGATTTCATGATCACTTTCACCCAAGCTGCCTTCCACTTTCAAATTCTCCCTGTTAGTTAAAATCAAATCTAAACAGTTTTTCCCCAGTAGCTTTTTCAACCTTCTGAAATAAAAAGTTGTCTTCAGTGCAGTCCAAGAACTTATTGAATAGTCTGTGCCCTGCTGCGTTAGTTTCCCAACATACGTCTGGATAGTTGAAGTCCTCATGACCACCAAATCCTGCGCTTTGGATGATTTTGTTAGTTGTTTAAAAAAAGCCTTATCCACCTCTTCTACCTGGGTAGGTGGTCTGTAGTAAATGCCGAGCGTGACATCACCCTTGTTTTTTACCCCTTTTAATCTAACCCAGAGACTCTCAACACATCTGTCTCCTGCATCCATCTCCACCTCAGTCCAAGTATATACATCTTTAATATATAAGGCAATACCTCCTCCCTTTTTTCCCTGCCTATCCTTCCTGAAAAAAACATAAAAAACAACAAATAGTCTAGTAGCACCTTAAAGACTAACAAAATATGTAGATGGTATCATGCGCTTTCATGGGCAAAACCCACTTCTTCCGATGACTGGTTTTGCCCACCAAAGCTCATGATACCATCTACTAACATGTTTTGTTAGTCTTTAAGGTGCTATTAGACTATTTTTTTAAGTTTTTCCTGTTACAGATTAACTCAGCTACCCCCTGAAGCTTTTGAATATTCTTCCTGAGTAAGCTCCAATCCTGTGTATTGTCCCACCAAGTCTCTGTGATACCAATGATGTCATAGTTCTGTTTGTTTATTAGCACTTCAAGTTCTTCCTGCTTATTACCCATACTTCTTGCATTTGTATATAGGCATCTAAGATACTGATTTGATCTTGCCTCCAAGTTCTGCCTTTTCCCTCCTTTTTCTCTGATACCATCTACACGTGTGTGTGTTTCCTAGAAGAGGGAGAGAGAGAGAGAAAGGAGCTCAACTTCTTTGAGTGTCATAATTTAAGACCAAGTCTTACTGATGACAATTTTGAGTAGGATCTTCCCTTGTGACAATTCAGACCTTATATAATTTTTTTTATGTGCTTCAGCAGCAATTTGTGTCCAGTTTTCTCCTGGGTGCAAAGGCTGGGAAATGTGTGGTGCAGTGCTGATTGGATCTGGCCTGGCTAAGGCAGGTGCCCAGGGTTTGATTTGTATCCATTAGGTGTGTGGTGAGGGTCGGAATGGTGCTGGTACACAGATAGCCCTGTAACCACTTGGAATGGCTGAATTCTTGTCCAGCCTGGCATTGCACTTGCCTCTGCTGAATGATAGCCCTGTAAGGCTGCTTTGGATCTCATGTCCTAGATAACAGACCTAGAAGGTCTGCTCTCACTCCCAGAAGGTTGTATTCTGTCTTTCAAAAAACTATCCACAAAGACTCCAAGATCTTTGGTAACAGCTAGTTTAGTCCCTGTCGTTTTATATGTATAGTTGGGAATGTTTTCCAATGCACATTACTTTGCATTTATCAACACTAAATTTCATCTGCCATTTTGTTGCCCTGTCAGCCAGTTTTGAGAGAGACTTTTTGTAGTTCTTGAGTAGTTTTTTGTATCATCTGCAAATTTTGCCACTTCACAGTTTACCCCTTTTTCCTGATCATTTTTGAAAACTTTGAATAGGACTGGTTCCGTTATGGACCTCTGGGGCACACCACTAGGTACTTTTCTCCATTACTGTAGGATTCTTCTGTGCTTTTTAGATGAGCTTCACCTCACAGGTCCTGAAGTCCATTTTCCTCCAGCAGGGTCCCTCTACCTCCCCTGCCATAGGACTCTGGCAGCCTCTTTCAGGGAACTCCTTGTTGCTTCTCCTCCCCCTTCCTTACTGTCAGGTTGCCTCTTTATGGTCCTCAAGGGGTTACCCCACCCTCTTAATCTGCCAGACAGGGAGCACTTGCTCTAGCCAGGGGCGGCCCGTACATACAGGCAGACTTGGCAGTCGCCTAGGGCGCTGCATTAAACGGGGCGCCCAATGATGACACGCTGCCATTGAGGGCTTTGGATGCGGGGGTGCCAATCACGCATTCCGCGTAGGGCTCCAGTTGCCTGCAGCTCGTCTCAGAGGCGCGGGCGCTGATCGCGCATTTCGCCTGGGGCACCAGTTGCCGGCAGCTCGCCTTGGGCCGCCCCTGGTTCTAGCACTGTGCAAGCTGGACCTACCCCATTTAATGGGGCTAGCCACCCTGTGACAGAGCTTGTTTAAATACCCCTTGAGGCCTTGTGTTCTATACTGTGTGCTCTCTGGAACTGGTACTGTCATGTACTGGGCAGCATGGGGCCTGGCCTGAATGAGCAGAGGCCTTTGGGTTCTCCTGTAGGTAAATGACTGATGGTTTGCAGGCTGTGTGAAAGCAGGACAAACCCACAGTCTTCTGAGTCCTATCCAGAGTCTCACCTGGAGATAAGTTATGGGCCCTCAGCAGTTCCCACCAGATCTTGGTCCCCCATGGCTGTTGCAGAATAAACACCAGGGAGTTGTACTCATTAGGAATGTTAACTGGTAACCGGTTACCCGGTAAGCATCACCTTTAAGTTACTGAGTAACTGTTAACTGGTATCCCAGGAGTAGCTGCCCAGCCGCAGGGGGAAGGCTGCTCCAGCCCTGCCGGCCCCCTGCATAAGGCCTGGGAGCTGTGAGGGCCAGGAGCCATAGTGGCACCCCCCCTTAATCAGCTAAATGCAGTACTAACACTGCATTTAGCTGTTTAACCAATTAAACAGGATCTTACATCCCATACTGATATGTGCTATGTCCTCTGTGCTCTGAATGAATGGTTGCAGTCAGTTCCTCTGCCCTGATAGACTGATGTAATCAGAAATCCCCATCTAGACATGGCCAGCTGAATGCCTGTCCCCCAGGCTTTCCCCTGGTGCTTGCTCTGTTCCCATGAAAGCAGCCCAATTCCTCCCTTGGGGAGGAATTCCTTTTTATATCTGTTTTTGGGTAGGAATGGGAGCTGTAAGAGCAATAGCCAATTGAAGGGAAGGGATTTACATAATCTGGTGTGTTTAAAAACAAACAAACAAAAAAACCTTTCTGGAAAACTGTACATCTGTAAGTCAATCATAGGTTAGCATCCCAGCCTTCTGGTAGGCTTAGGCAGTGCAACCCTTCCCTATTTTCCAGCAGGGTTGTGGGGTTTAGTTAATGTTTGTAAAGTGCTCTGAGACCTTTGGAAGAAGTAAGGAAAGGGTGATGTGCGCACACACTTTGGTTTATTATTGTAGGGTTGCTTATAACTAAGGTTAAGATTTTTAGTTATTTTTAGTAAAAGTCATGGATGGATCACAGGAAATACACACAAGTTTACAGGTGACTTATCCATGACAGTTACTAAAAATAACTGTGACAGAATGGAGCTGGGGTGGGGGGGGGGAAGAGAGTAACACACACTCCTCCCTCCCCACTCCAGCCATTGTCGCCTGTGGCAGCTGAGAGCTGTGTGGTCCCCACTGTCTGACAGTTTCTGTCCCACCACCCTGGGGCTGAAGTGGAAAATGTCATGAAGGTCTCCTGAAAGTTGTGTAATTCATGACCCCATGATGTAATCTTAGCCTAACTCATAACTACTGGCATTGGCCTTTATTTCAGAAATGTGTGAACTAGGGATGTAAGCAAGTAGTCAACTACATGATAAGCCTAGATGACTACTCACATTTCTACCACCCTTGCTGCCTCTGTATCAGAGGCAGCAAGGACGGGGGAGTAGGAGCTGATGCTGGGGGAGCTGGCTGAAAAGCCAGTTCCCCCCCAGCACCATCTTTGCGGTGCTGCCTGCCCCCCACCTTGCTGCTGCCTGGGGGGAGGGTATGGGAAGCTGCTGCAAAGCAGCCTCTGCCTGCAATGAGCCCAGGCGGGATTATTTTCCAAAAGACCTGCCCTAGGAATTATTTGGAGACCATTTCCCTGGCCTGTATTGAATAGAAGGTCAGACTGGTCTTACCTGGACTTGAAATTGATGAAAACCTTTCAGGGTTGAGCCCCCATTCCTGCTGACTTCAATGACAATCGCAGGTGTTCAGCCCTTTGCAGAATCAATCCAGTGTTTGCATTTCCTAGGCAGTTCATTTTGTTTTCCTTTGGTTGAGCTGGAAGCCACAGGAGTGGGATGTGTATGTTTGGGGCTCTTCTGCTCCTCCGCCCCTTGATTTGCTAAAACTAGGTTTTCTCCTGTTGGAGTGAACTCCTGTAAAGACCAAGTAGGCTACTTGGACTTTCCTGCCTAATGAGCATAGGTCACTTACATTATTGATGACCTCAGTGAATAGGCAGTGTGGTACAGTTTAAAAAGCCATAGTATTTATTGAATCTCTGGCTTCAGTTATGGCTGTCTGCTAAAGCTTATTTTCCATGATGAGTGTTTATCTTATGAGTGTAGCACTTGTTGCATTAGGATCTTATCTATTGAAGCAGACAGTGCACCACTTGAATAAGAACTGGCGTCTGCAATTACGCACTGTTGGGAGTGTGTGGTGGATTTGTTGAGCCACCAGTACCTTCCATGCTTGAAATTCTGTTTTGTCTTTGGAGGTGTGCAGTGAAAGGAAGAAAGAACACCCTTTAAAATTTGTCTCATTACTAATGCACGCTCTCTGTTAATTTCCAAGTCAGTTTTTACTGTGTTTAATCCTCTAATGTGTTTAAAAACTAAAGGTGGAACTCAAAATAGTGTCATCTAAAGTAGGGATATGAAAGTGTAACCATTTACATGGTTTAACCAATGAGCCTGATAGAAAGGCAGCAGTGCTGCGGTGGCAGACAGGAGCTGCCTCTCCCTGCCCCCTCCCCCTCCTCCACATGTAACCATGGAGTTTTCGGCAGTTACACGATTACATAATGCACTTTAACATCCCTAATCCAAAAACCATCACTGCAGGGAACAAAACTGAAAATTACTGGCATAAACTTGAGTGATTTATGATTATATAGTGTCTCTTACCCCCAAATGCTTTACAAACTTGGGGTTTAAGCCTGCTGTCCTGATTCATTTTGATTAACCCTGAACACACATTTGCTCAAATCTGTGAAATTACTCATGTGAGTAAGGATGGTGGAATCATCCCCTTTATGTATTGGGATTATCTCGGACAGCCAGTGGAATGGGGAAGTCCAAGGCTTCAACATACACATAAGCAGTGCACGTCTCTTTAGGACAGGAAGTGAAGCGGAATGCCATATCCAAATGAAAGAGCAAGGGCAATTACAGGAGCCAAAGCATAATCCAGTTTGGAGTGTGCCTGGGAATACCATGAGTTATATTTATGCACTAACAAAAAGGGCTGAATAGAAGTAGTCAAAACATAGATCATGGAGAGTAAACATGTTTACATGGGCTGACTCTGACCTTGTCGATGCCAAGGGTTTGAAGACCCTAGAAAAGGAAATGGTGGGCTTGTTAGCCATAATTTCCACAAATCACTAAACCAGGGGCATTTCCAGGATGATGGAGAACAGCAGTGAGCGGAGCCTTCAAGAGGAGGAATGAAGTGTTAGCTGAGCTTCCTGTGGTAATGAGGAAGATTTAAACATGTAAATGATAATAGTTTGGCTTGGAGGATCCAAACTAGAAGATTCTAATCTAGATGATTCCAAGCCTGATTCCATCTTTTGATAAAGCTACAAGCAATAGATTGTCTTGGCAGCAAGGTGCTATAAAGGAGGAGCAGGAAAGAAGTCACCAGGATCTATTGTGTTTAGACCAGTTAAATCTGGGTAACTGCAATGTGATATTTTTCAGCCAGTTTTGTTACATTTCTGTCAGCTGTGTGCAGATGCTCTAAAAACAATCTAAATTGACATAAGCATATCCACATGCATTTACACCACATGGGTTTACACTGTTTGTTTAAACCAGGACAAATTTGTATGTTGCTTGGATAGGATAGAAAGAAAATCTTGTTTATCCCCTTCAGGTAGTGGCACACACATAGGCATGGACCATCTCTCTCTACCCGGTGTGTTTAATGGACTGTGTCACATTGTACAATAAAGGGTTCTGTGAAGTCAGCTGGACTGAGACTGGAGTATATGATTGAATGGTAGGAGTGACAACAGCTTGGGTTCCTAGGCAACATAGTAATACAAATAATGATAATTTGATTAGCTCAAGTGGTACAAGAAGTTTTATTGGTATAACTGTTCCCACATGAGGAAGGTAATAAGCTATATAGCATAAGGCTCCTTTATACCAGTATAAGAGTTCACACTAGGGGTTGTGCTGGTATAAGGCCACTGATTTAAAAAAAAAAAAAAAAGACAGGCCACACCCTAACTGACAGTTATACTGGCACAAAACCTGTGTGCTGCCTGAGGCTATGTACACGTGGGATGCTGCCTTGTCACTAGTAACTGGTATCCCAGGAGTGGTATCTGGTATCTCAGGGCCCAGTGTTGAGATCTGGGTTTCTGGGTTCCAGATCTGAAATCTCGTGGAGCAGAGAGGGTGCCCAAAGAAGGCTGAATGGCTCACAAAGGCACATCTTGTAGCTGGCCAGAAGGAACTGGATACTATAACTAGTAGAGAGCTGGGAAAGGGAAGTGTTCTGTATAAGTATGAACTCTTCATAGTGCCTTTTAATAAATGCAATCAAATGCAGCATCACATTTGTGTTAAATGCTTCAACAGACTCCATTTTGGGGGAATACAGCAGTTGTGTTTTCCATAGTCAAAGCATTCCGTTACTTAAAAGATTTTCAGGCCTGGATTTTGTCTGTTAATTTCAGTTATTGGCATCTAACCACTTCACATGACACCATGATCTAAGGACCAGATCTGGGAAGATGTGAGGCTCTTCCCATCTCAGTGAGAACTGAGGGTGCTTGGCAACTGGCAGGATCTAGCCCTGATGGATAAAATTTGTGATCCAACTGAGTCGAGTCCCTTTTCTGAATGGTTACCATTGGGTGTTCAGCACCCTGGGTCTGAACAGTGACTCGTCTTTGATCCTAGCTGTGGTTCTGTCTTGCACCCTCCCAGATGCAGGAATTGTGTCCAACACCCTTCTTGGGCAGTCTGGCTGCCTGGACCCCACAATTCACCCCCCCCCCCAACAGCCCTCAATTAAACATATTTCCCCAGAATCTACCTGGCTGAGTGCTCTGTCACCAGAGGCATGTAAATTAGACTACCCGACATAGTCAATGAAGCCGGAATTTAAATATCCCCGGCTTCATTAAAATAAAAATGGCCACCACGCTGTGCCGGCTCAGCTGATCGTCGGCACAGCACGGCAGTCAAGACACGGATCGGTCAACAGGGAATGCCTTTGTCGACCACTCCCTTATGCCTCGTGAAATGAGGTTTACAGGAGTGGTCGACAAAGGCATTCCCTGTCGACCAATCTGTGTCTTGACTGCCGTGCTGTGCCAACGATCAGCTGAGCCAGCACAGCGCAGTGGCCATTTTTTATTTTAATGACGCCAGGGGATATTTAAATCCCCGCTTCATTAACTATGTCGGGTAGTCTAATTTACATGCCTCTGGTGACAGAGGCATGTAATCTAGACATACCCTTAGTTACACCCTTCAAGGATACCATGGCAGTAAAGCAATGAACAGGCATCGCTACACGACTCCATTCACTCTCACTTTATTCTATACCTTTCCTGTACTTTCTAACATCTATTAAAACATCCTGAATGCAGCCCCCTCAGTCTGGGCTTGCCCCCTTTTGAGAATCCTGGTTTTGGCTGGAGTCACAGGGGTGGCAGAGTTCTACCCAGCTGCACTCTATCCAGCTGTGTCTTCTGTTTCTGGCAATGAAACAATTTAGTTGCTTAGAAAACATGTTTCTTTAGAAGCAAACTCTGACACCTTTCCAGGCTCCAACTCCATAACTGGCTTCTGGGGAGAGAGCTGCTCAGGTGAGCGTGTGCTGCCCAAAGTTACCCCACCATTCCACCAGGGGAGAGCCCGCCACTGTTGATGACACTTGGTTGTGTCAACTTTCTGGACAGCTTTCTCTGCAGTAGGTGTCACGCTCCTATTTCAGGATGAACGTGCAAAGCCCAGTCCTAGATGGTGCTCACAAAACAAAAATGTAGTTAGCAGTCTGTCACAATGGGAACATAAAGCAAAGTGCTCTTTCTCATGAGGAAGGATATTTTAGTGGTTTGGGTACCACTTTAAAACTAGGGAGCGCTGGGTTCAAATCCCTGCTGTCACACTTCCTGTATGACCTGGAGTGAGTGTCTTACTCTATCTGCTTTATTTCTCCTTCTGTGAAATGGGAATAATTGAGCCAAACCAGGTCTTGGGTAAATGGTTGCAAGGATAAATGCAGTAAACATTGTGGAGCACTCACTCAGATGCTTTCAGACAAATATTTGGTTCCCATCTTAAAGCGTAAGTTGACAATGCCTTTCTGGTCAGTGTGAAACGGTACTGGTAGCATTTGGGTAATATGGACTGATAACCTCAGCATAATTAAAAGCCTAGTCATAGCTGTCATATTTGAACCAACCATCGTGTGATAAAGTGCTGTCCCTTTTACAGAAGTTCAAGCAGGGGGTCCCCAATTTTTACTGTAGGTATGTTACCTGTTGTGTAACTGCATGACATTTTAGCAGTTACATGACTCTTCAATAGTTCCTGGGGGCAGAGCAGGCAGCCAGTGCACTCCCAGCACCGCTCCCAGGGCGACCTCTGCCACCAGGTATAAGCTGGTCCACGAGGGGAGCCCTTGTGGCCCTGCCCTGCTGCCTCTGATATAAGGGAAGCAGCGTGGGGTGGCAGCAGTCCCTGTCTGGGGTGGAGGTGTCTTAGCTCCCCATGGATACGGAGCTTGAACCCCCGTGGACGGGGCTGTTTTGTGGCAGCCTCCCCTGTTCCCCCCACCCATGCTGCTGCCTCTGATAGAGGCAGCAGTGGTGGTGGGGGGGAGGGGAAGATGGCACAGCAGAATTGGTGCTGGGAGGAACTGACTTTTAAGCCAGCTCCCCCCAGCACCAGCACTGGCTCCTGCCTGCTCCACCTCATTGTCTCTGTAGGAGGCAGCAAGGGAGAGGGGGCAGGCAGGTCCATGGGAGCCGATGCACGTGGGAAGCTGGCTTGAAAGCCAGCTCCCCGTGCATATCGGATCCAGCCTGTCCCCTCACAGTGCTGCCTCGCTATCAGAGAGGGGGCAGGTGGATCCGGTGCTCATGGGAAGCCATCTTAAAGCCAGCTCCTCATGGGCACCAACTCCCGCTCCCTCTCCCTCACTGCCTGATACAGCGGCAACAAGGGGGGAGTGCATGTAGTCGATAGGATTAACCGATAAGCCCAGGGTTATTGGTTAATCATTTACCTGACTATATGCTAACCTCTGTATTTTACAGAAGGGGAAATGGGAGCACGGACTAGTAAAGTGACTTGCCCAAGGTTGTCCAGCCAGCCAATGACAGAGGGTGCTTCCTTTTGTTGGTGACAAAATGGGATGCAACCTACATTTGGTCATTGAATCCTGGTAATTAATTCTTTAGTCTCTAGGGCCCAAGTACTCTATGTCCAAGAGTAGTTCATTTTAGGAATAATAAGCTGCAATTTAGGGTCTCTGCCATATTCATTCTCTGTGCAATGAAAATACACTTGCTTTAGTATGAAATTGTTAAAAGACAATTGGGTAAGAGAAGCAGAACATTAATCAGTGCTAATGTGTACAATGCAGGCTTCTTATATTGGTTGGTGGCATAACTGTGTTATCAAACCTGCTCACTAAAGAAGAAGCCAGATGTAATGAGTCGTCTTGTCCAGTTAACACCATTTCAACCTGTTGTGATTTAATTTAATAGGATTCCTTGCTAGCTACCCTTCAACAGTATGTAGAATCAAGTGGTAAAAATGGAATCATGGTAGCATGTGTGTAATGTAGCCTATATCTATGAAAAAGGAAATCCCAGTGGCTCCTGTACAAATGCACACAAGTTAAAGGACTCAAAACAGATGTGAAAGCACAGACTCAGCAATTCCCTGACAGAGTCAATTCAGAAATTCCTGTGAGATCAGCACAAAACTAAGTCCATGGTGCTCCAGCCAGTACTGCAGACAAGTCAAGAGAAGATCATGCTCATGGACAACTGTATTCAATACTGCTGTGAAGAAGGTCTAAAGAGCCAGAAATGAAGGATGATTCCCACTTCTGCAATCCAAAGGGTACGTTCCACTTTCCATAGAGCAATTCGAAGCCATGATGCACATGGCTTGGCAAAGGGAATAGCTTTTCCCTTCCTAGCTCCCATGCAGTGCAGAAGAGGAAGGTGACCGAGCAAGTTCACTCTTCCTACTTAGTGTCTCATGCCATCTGATTGCATGTACCCTGGCCAGCCTGCTGTGGCTTCCAGGAGTTCCACTCAGCATGCAGGGGAGGACGGAGCTTCAGCGAGGGTGCCAGGTCAGGCCTAGACAGAGTTTCTCCAAATGACTTGCCCTGCGTTACAGCAAAGTGCCTCCCCAGGAGTCTGCATATTATAGGTGATCTGTGCCGAAGGTGCTCGGGCATTAACCCTTTGCTCTCGTGAGAGCAGGGCACAGTTGTGGTGTGGGCAGTTTTCTCCTCTCCAGGTGGGATGGATCACTCTGAAGATCCATCTATGCTTCAAAAATAGATGTCCTGTGGCAGCATGTTTCAGAGCCCGGGTCCACTGACATCAGGCTCATGGGGGTTCATAAACAGGGCTAAAAATAAGCCGTGCAAACATTGGGCTCAGGCAGGAGCCCAGACTCAGGGACCCATCCCCTTTGCTGGACTTCAAAGCCAGGGCTCCAGTCCAAGCCTGAACAACTACACTGCCTCTTTAGCCCCCTGGAGTGAGCCCTTACAGCTAAAGTCAGTTGATCTGGACTCTCAGACTTGCTACCACAGGTCTTTTTTACAGTGTAGACGTGCATTGAGTTCCTGGCCTAGGAATGGGCCAGACATGGATCTTGGTGAGAAGAAGTTGAAAAGATTCTTGATCTGTCCACTTGTTTAGTGCAAAGCTGGGAGTCCTAAGTGTGGCAGGGACACTGTGGATGGATGGTTGGGTTGTCCTCCTTACCCTCCCTTCCCCCAGCCCTCTCCCAGCAACCCCTTTGCCACTCATATTGTCCAATGGCAAGCTCCATCCAGAAGTCCTTGGCAAGAAAAAGGGTGACTGCAATGTAGAACTTTTGGGGGATGACGTTTGGGGGGCACTGCAGGGAGAAGTTAAAATAGTGGGGGAGATGGAAGAGTGCTGTGGAATACTGTGCTGGCCAGAGGAGTGCTAACACATGGATGATTTAGGGAGGTGACTGCACATGCTTGCGGATCAGTGATCTGGCTTATTAGTGTATGAGGCTCACTTCAAATCCTGTGAATGGGCTTGTTGCTGTAGTAGTAGTATGCAGATCTCTATCAAGCAGCTGCTGCTTGGCTCTGACTTTGAGCAGCACGAGTAGGGAATTCTGGAATTAAGGTTGGTTGTCACTGAGGGAGTTCCTGGCCCTCTGAACCCAGATGTGGCTTGGCACCTACTCTCAGGTATCTGAGGAATTCCTAAGTCCTCTGTGACCCTCTGTGGCTGCAATGTCAATAGTGTAGGTGGGAAGTAATCTGTATGGGTATGTCTACACTGCCACCCTAGTTCTAACTAGGGTGGCTAATGTAGGCAGTCGAACTTGCAAATGAAGCCCGGGATTTAAATATCCCGGGCTTTATTTGCATGTTCCCGGGCGCCGCCATTTTTAAATGCCCCGTAGTTCGAACTCCCTGCCCGCGGCTACACGCAGCACGGACTAGGTAGTTCGAATTAGGCGCTTTAGTTCGAACTACCTAGTCCGTGCCGCGTGTAGCCGTGGGCAGGGAGTTCGAACTACGGGGCATTTAAAAATGGCGGCGCCCGGGAACATGCAAATAAAGCCCGGGATATTTAAATCCCGGGCTTCATTTGCAAGTTCGAATGCCTACATTATCCACCCTAGTTAGAACTAAGGTGGCAGTGTAGACATACCCTATAATCTTCTGAGTTTGCAGAGTGGTGTGTGCTGCAAACAGTCTAACAGACCAGAATCCACAGGTCTCCATCAGGGACGGGGAACATCAGAAAGGACCTGGAGTGTGGTTAGGGAGCACGTGGGGGGGCAGAAAGAACAGGTTAGATACCAACTTTAATTTCACCTTTCGGCTCCTTGCTTGTTCCTGTTTACTCATTTCACCTTCTGCCTCCAGTTTGACTAGTAGCATCTGGCTTGTCTGTGGGCCATGTGGCACATCTTGGGATTTTACTCTGGGTGCTTTACCAAGGGCCACCTTTTGGCTGCTCTCAGCTGGAGGGGACCATCTAAAAAGTAGTTTGCGAGATCTGGAGCTTAAAAAAGGGTTTAGGAAGATAGACCCAGAGACTGAAATCGTTCAAGCAACCTAGCCTTCCTGCCATGGATCACAGCAGCTTTGCAATTCTTCAGTGAGTGGTGTCCCTGTGGATGCTCCACTCAGGTCTCGGTGCATGCCTGCACCGGGAATCAGAGATTTTTGTGAGCAGTGCCCCTCGTGCCATGCCTGTGCACTCAGCACCCCACCCCCACCCCTGGAGTCTGTGGAGTGCATGCCTGGCATGGGTCCCGTCAGTTCCTTTCAACCGTCCCTGGTGAAGACGGAGTTCAGAGCAGTGCTCTTCTTCCTGACAGGAAAAACAGAAACCCTCTATTAGTTTTAGGTTTTTACCTAACAGTTTTACTTAGCTCGACCTTTCTCAACGTTTACTTCAGTGAGGGGCGGGGGGGGCTCAACTTTTCTTCTTTGCAGCAATGCCGGGTTCCTTTGGCTTCAAAAAATGCGATTCATGCAGTGATTTAATGCCTACCTCAGATGGCCATGCCTCGTGTCAAATGCCTGGGGGAGTCTCACGTGGCACAGAAGTGCCCTCATTGCCTGACTATGATGTCAAGGGCCAGAAAAGACCACGAAATGCGGCTTAAAACTATTCTCTGGGAAAAGTCTCTTAAGTCACCAACGGACAAACCAGAGGCGGTGCAGGCTCAGCAAAAGCCCTCAGGTAGGGCAGCTTCATCACCCCGCAAAGGCTCTCAAGCCGCAAGGGCTTCCCCGGCACACTTCCTGTCTGAGCTGCCTAGAGCCTCTCGTTCCCCGATGCCATCAGTCTCTGGCACCGTGGAGAAATGCAAGTCCCTGCCAGCCAGGAAAGCTGAGGCATAAACTAAGACCGCCACATCAACTGGCGCCACTGAGGCAGCAGCTTCAGATAAGCTGCATCTACTTCCTCCATCAGCTCCGGTGCGCTCTCCCTCTGCACCCAATCTAACCGTGCAGAGCGATTTGACCACCCCATGGCACTGTAGCACAAGAAAGCGGCGCGCAAAATGCGGCACCTATAAAAATCTCCTCAGTCTGATTTAAGAGTGATCAGCAAGATCTGATCCAATCGGGCCACAGTAATTTTAATAGCCCCAGCCTGGCCAAGTTAGCCCTGGTTCCCTTATCTACACTACCTGTTGATAGATCAACCTATCCTTCTCCCAGTGGTGCCGAATCTCCTCTCACAGCAAAATGGCAGTATATGTCACCTCAATATCTAAACCATGAAACTCACGGCGTGGTTTCTCCATGGTTCCAGAATAAAGAACTCACCTGTTCAAACAGAGTCAAACAAGTTCTTCTAAACAGTCGGTGTTCCTCTACGAGAAGCACCTATCTAAACAAGTGGACACGTTTTCAACCGTGGTGCACGATGTGCAATTTGCATCCCACTACAGTCCCCGTACCTACCTTACTTGACTACCTCATGGACCTTAGCTACATGGGCCTCTCCATCAGCTCCGTCCAAGTCCACCTGGTGGCGATCACTACCTTCCATGATCAGGTAGACGGCTTCTCTCTCTTTGCACATCCCATGGTGAAGCGTTTTCTCACAGGCTTACAGAAAATGCATCTAAACCTTTGCCCCCCGGTGCCACCGTAGGGACCTGAATTTGATCTTTGACACACTCAACAGGCCATCCTTTGAGCCATTAGCCACTATACCACCACACTACCTGGCTATGAAAGTGGCATTCATAATGGGAATAACATCAGCAAGAAGGGTAGGAGAAATCACAGCCCTCGTGGCAGACCCTCCATTCACTACATTTACCAGGGGGTAAAGTCATACTCAGACCTTACCCCAAGTTCCTCCCTAAGGTTATATCTGACTTCCACGTAAATGAACCCATTTACTTACCTGCTGTCCCAGTCTCAAGGGGGGGGGGGCAGTACCTCAATACGCGCTCACTCAGACACCCCAAGCTCTCATCATCGTGAGTGGGCAGGTGATTGTCCCAAACCCCTCCCACCATGGATCCTCTACCCATGTCCTTATCTACCCGATAACAAGTCACTCGCCAGCACAGCTAGTTCTCTTTGCCCCGACTCCGATTAATCGCTCTGGAGACTTACCTCCACAGCTTGCAGAGAGTAGGGAGACCTGGGCCCTCCCCCCACTCCAGATCTCAACCCAGGACCCTAAGAGCTGAGACACCGATCCTCTGCTCGGTTGGTGGGGACGTACCCCACAACTCACCAATCCATGGGTGTGAGCCGGGCTTTCCACACTGCCTGAAGTCCGCTTCACTCCGTCCTGAGCCGCTTCCTACCCTCCGATCGCCTCCTCGACAAGGGCTCATCCCGATGACTGTCCCCCTCAGCAATATCCGGTCTGGTGTAGCCAGCTCTTCTCTGGATGGCCATGCTCCCTAGGCCGGGAGACCCCCCCCCCCCGCCCCCCGATGGGTCTTCCCCTCGCCCTGGTCTCCAGGGACTCCCTCTTGCCCTGTCGGATGCCTCCCCCCTTATTGCTGCGGGAGCTGCCTTTTCAAACCTGGCTCCCTGCTCTCCGGATGCCTGCGCAGGCACAGTCCTCCTGGACAGTGGGCCGGCGCCGGGTGCTTCTGCGCATGCGTCAGCAGCGGCCCGCGAACAACCCCCACTACGCCGCAGGGGAGCCGCTGCCCGGATGCAGAGTGCCTCCGCTCTCCTCCCTTCAGTGCGGGGTTCAGAGGGCTCTGCAGCTCAGGGGCCCAACACCCTGTCATACCTGCCTATTTCCCTAAACCTCATGCCTCCTTCAAGGAGGCTATATTACATACGCTGGATGCAAGGAGGGCATTTGCGTTTTACCTTGATAGTACTAGAGCAACCAGAATATCGGACAGGCTCTTTGTGGCGTGGTCGGGACCATGCACAGGAACAGCAATGTCGGCACAACGCTGTCTAAGTGGATTGCAGGCTGCATACGTACTGTTTATGAACTTAGGGGCAGATAGCCACTGCAGCCCATCAGGGCTCATTCCACACATGCAATGGCCACTACAATGGCCTTCCTGAACAATGTACCGTTGGTAGACATTTGTAGAGCAGCCACATGGTCCTTATACCATACTTTCGCACAACACTATGCCCTACACAAGGGGTGAATACCCCTCCACATCTCTAGTAGATGCGGTTCTTCCTTCTTCCACTTAGACTCCAATGCCCACCTCCATTGGGCCGGTACTGCTACGGAGTCACCTGAGTGGAGCACCCACAGGGACATCACTCGCTGAAGAAGTTACTCACCCTGTGCAGTAACAATGGTTCTTCGAGATGTGTGTCCCTGTGGGTGCTCCACTACCCTCCCATCCTCCCCTCTGCTTGGAGTCTACAGGGACTTCAGGTAGAAAAGGAAAAGATGAGACTCGCGCTGCACACATACTCCAGAGGCTCCGGGGAGAGAAGGGGGTGCTGAGTGCACAGGTGTGGTGTGAGGGGCACTGCTCACAAAAATCTCCAATCCCCGGCACAGACACACACCAAGACCTGAGTGGAGCACCCACACCTCTATGTAGAAGCTCTTGCTCACCTGTTTCCAGTGGATGACAGCAACCCATTTGCTTGATGCTTGAAGCTTGATCCATAGAGGAGCTGAGCACTCTCTCCTCCCATTCGAATTCAAATGAGAAATGGGACAGGCTGGAGAAAGAGGAGACAGGGTATGCATTGGCGGTGTGGAGATCGATTTTTCCTGTAAGCTGAGTGCTTTAGTGGTCCCCAGGAGAGATCAAATGCTACCCAGCCGATCAGCAGAGTGTCCACATCTGGCAGCATGCTTTTCTACTGGTGGTGCACATTTGCACATGCTTTATGAGCAGTAACAAAATGTATTCTGTACATGGATGGAAAAAACGCTGGTGGAGAGGGGAGGAAGATTGAGACTGGGAACCACTGGATGAGGGGAGACAGGTAAGGGGGAGAAATGGAGGCCAGTGAGGAGATGCAGCAGGAGATGCTGTGGGAGGGGAATGAGATTTGGACTGGGAGCCAAAGTTGGAGACTAGAACTGGCTGGACCAAGGGACTGGGACTGGGATGAGAACTATGAGCAGTAGAAACTGGAACTGGGATTCAGTACTGGGGGGTGGGGAAGGAGGCAAGACAGGATCATGAAGGAGCCTCTTGGGTCATTAAGTGAAGTCTACTGGACCCCAGCATATCATACACTTATCAAGTTTCATCTTAAAGGCAGTTATGTTTCTTGGAATTATAATGTCTGTGAAGACAGAGGCAAAGAAAGCATTGAGTACTTCAGCTTTTTCCACATCATCTGTCACTAGGTTACCTCCCTCATCCAGTAAGGGCTCCACACCCTCTCTGATCACCCTCTTATTGCTAACATGCCTGTAGAAACCTTTCTTGTTACCCTTCACATCCCTTGCTAGCTGCAATTCCAATTGCGCTTTGGCCTTTCTGATTGCTTCCCTGCATTCTTAAGCAATATATTTATACTCCTCCCTAGTCACCTGTCCAAGTTTCCACTTCTTGTAAGCCTCCTTTTTGTATTTAAGCTCATCAAAGATTTCACTGTTAAGCCAAGCTGATCACGTTTTCTTACTGCACAGTGGGGTTGGTTTGTTCCTGCATCTTCAATAAGGCTTCTTTAATATACAGCCAGTTCTCCTGGATTCCTTTCCCCTTCATGTTAGCATCCCAGGGGATCCTGCCCATCAATTCCCTGAGGGAGTCAGTCTGCTTTTCTGAAGTCCAGAGTCTGTATTTTGCTGCTCTCCTTTCTTCCTTTGCTTAGGATCCTGAACTCAACCATCTCATGATCACTGCTGCCCAGGTTGCCACCCACATCTACTTCCCCTACCAATTCTTCCTTGTTTGTGAGCAGCAGGTCAAGCTGCACATGGCCCCGGTTGGTTGCTTCAGCGCTTACACCAAGAAGTTGTCCCCAACATTCTCAAAGTTTCTGGATTGTCTGTGTACTGGTGTATTGGTCTCCCAGCAGATGTCGGGGTGATTGAAGTTCCCTATAAGATCCAGGACCTGTGATCTGGAAGCTTCTGTTTAGTTGTCTGATGAAAGCCTCTTCTACCTCATGCACCCGATCTGGTCGTTTATAGGAGACACCCATCATGACATCCCTCCTTAGAGGCAGGAGCAACAAACTTAACCCAAAGATTCTCAACAGGCTTTTCTCCCATTTATATACTGGAGCTCTGAGCAATCGTACTGCTCTCTTACATACAGTGCAACTCTTCCACTTTTTCTCTCCTACCTATCCTTTCTGAACAGTTTATACCCTTCCATGACAGTGCTCTAGTCATGTGAGTTATCCCACCAAGTCTCTATTATTCCAATCGCATCATAGTTGTTGACTGTCCCAGGACTTCTAATTCTTCCTGCTTGTTTCCCAGGCTTCTTGTGTTCATGTACAGACACCTAAGATAACTAGCTGATTGCCATACTTTCTCAGTATGGATCAGGGGTCCTTCTTGTGTTTCTTCTAGGTATCCTGCTTACCTCAGGGCTTAAGTCACTGCCCTCTGATGAACCTAGTTTAAAGCTGCCCTCACGAGGTTTGCAAGCCTCTCTTTGTTAGGTGGATCCCATGTCTTCCTAGCAATCCTTGTGCCTGGAACATCATCCCATGGTCAAAATCCAAATCCCTCTCTCCGACACCACCTGCGCAATCACACATTTATTTCCAAAATTCTGCAATACCTATCTTGGGCCTTTTCTTTCAACAGGGAGGATGGATAAGAACACAACTTCTTCTTTGAGTGGTGTCCCCGTGGGTGCTCCACTGTAGTTGGTGTCCCCTTGGGTGCTCCGCTGTAGGTGTTGGGTCATTCTGGTGCCGCAGTTCGGAGTTTTCTTGAGCAGTGGTCAGCTGAACCATGCTTGCATGGCATGTGCCTCACACCATTCGCACTCTTTTGATCTCTCGTGTGGTCCGGTTCCTGCCAGTTCCTTCTTTGCTGCCCACGGTTGCAGACGGAGCGAGCCTTCTCTCCTCAGAGAAATCCTGCCAGGAATAGAATAGTTAGCTGTTTAGTCTTGTAGTCAGTTACAGGTTTTTTCTAATTCTAGTTGTTATAATTCGTTTTATTACTTAAAAGAAGAGTTCATTAGTTAGTAAATCGTGCACTTAGCCATGCGGGGCTCTCCCGGTTTTTAGAAGTGCGCCACATGCCGTGATGCCATGCCAGCTTCGGGCAGTCATGCCGAGTGTATTAAGTGCCTCAGCGAGGTTCACGTGCCTAAAAAATGTGTTCACTGTGCCAAGTTGACCATTAGGGCACGTAAGGACAGGGCAATAAGATTAAAAATGATTTTATTTGACAAAGCACTTCAGCTGCCAGCGCATTCTCATACAGTTTCCGCTCTGCAGCCTCCTAGAGCGGAGAAAAGAAAGGCTGTTTCGCCACAGTCGGCTCTAGCTCGAAAAAGAGCCTCGCCAGCTCGGTCTTTACCTTCAGCGTAAGGGAGTGTTGGTGATAAGTCAGGCTCGGTGGCATCCATACATAAGTCGTGTTCGGAGCTGAAATCGCTACAAAAATCTGCAACGGGGCTGTCAATGGTCAGCATCAACGACCTCGGTGCTGGCCACTCACGTGCCGATGACCTCAGTACCGACCTGCGCGGCATGGGCATCTTCAGCACCACATGCCTCGTCCAGCCCTCTGGTGCCAAAGAAAGTATCTCATAAATCCGCCTCTGTCAGATCAGCGAGCCCGGAACTGCTGACATTCTTACCAGCACTGTCTTCCGCACCACCTTCTTCATATTCTCCTCAAATAACAACAGATGACAGGGGCGCATCCCACGTGAACAAGTTAGCCACCATGTGCCTAGGTACCATTTAGCACCGTCCCCTTATACAAGATACCTACCTCATTCTCCTCCCTCTTCTTCAAGGGGATCACCATGCTCACCCTGTTCCCCGCACCTACCGCCACACCATCTGGTATACTACAGAAGCGGTATGTCATCTCGGCACGTTTTACCAGTCCAATTTTACCACAGAAGACATAGCCCAAGTTACTACAGATATCACTCTTGGCATGACTCAACCCATCATCGCTATCATCATTTTGAATATGACTATCCTTGCTGCCACAGTCACCTGATCTCCTGTGCTCCCTCAGTTTCCCCACAACCCTCACATAGTCAGGGAGTAGCAATGTTACCATCTAATGCTCCCTCTACAGCTTATCATTCAGAACCCGAGGAACGTCAACTCTCCGAAGTTGAAGAGCACCCACCAGATGTATCACCGACCAATCAGTCATCGTCATACTCTGGCAAAGCGGTCGTACTTGGTGACCACTCCCCTCCTGACGACTTGAGGCAGTTTCAGGAGCTTTTCGAAAGGGTGGCTGCATCTCAGGGCATCACATTAACTGAGGTACCTGAGAAATAACACGGGCTCCTTAAAATCTCCAGCCCTCACAACAGGGAAAAGTTGCAATCCCCATAGATGATGACATCATGGAGGCTGCCGATGAGATATGGCAGACCCCAGCTTCGGCAATTCCAACTCACAAAAGAGCTGACAAACGATATTTCATCCATCTAAAGGGAGTTGATTTCTTATTTTCCCACCCTCAACCAAATTCATTAGTCATCAAAGCTGCTCAACACAGAGCCAAATTACCACAATATAAAAACACGATGGATAAGGATAATAAACATATGGATCTGTTTGGGAGAAAGCTTTATTCTTTGGCCACCTTACTCCTGCATATTGCAAACTACGTAGCACTACTCTCCATCCCCTTTACCTCACTTCCCCCCATCTCACTCTGTCCTTCCCTCTTCAGGGACCCCTCTCATGAAGACCTATTAAAACAGGAAGTACAGCAACTGCTCAGTATACGAGCAGTGGAAATAGTACCAGAGGACTTCAGAGGTAAGGGGTTTTACTCCCATTACTTTCTCACACCAAAAAAGAGGGAGGATGGCGGCCTATTTTGGATCTCTGCAAATTGAATCGGTATCTTCGAAAGCAACGATTCAAAATGGTTACCCTAGCTTCAATAATCCCAGCGTTAGAGAAGGGAGACTGGTTTGCAGTCCTCGACCTGCAGGATGCCTATTTTCACATAACTGTTCACCCCGCGCACAGACGGTTCCTACGTTTCGTGGTGGGTACAGATCACTATCGATAATGAGTACTACCATTCGGCCTTTCATCGGCACCAAGAGTATTTTCTTCGCAGGCAGCGGCGGATATAGGGCAGGGCAAGTGGGGCGGCTACCCCAGACCCCGTGCTTCAATAGGCCCCGCGCCAGCGCCAGGGGTGGACTGGCCCGGCAGGATACTGGGATTTTCCCGGTGGGCCGTCCGCCGAAGGGCCAACTGGCAGCTGCTGGAGGAGGAGGGGGATTGTGATGGGGCGCCGCAGCCCCGCACTTTAAATTCCCTAGCGCTGGCCAGTACGGACCATGTGGGGCCAAGGGAGTGCATGCGCAGCATGCTGAAATGCCTTGCAACAGCTGAGAGGGGAGACGCCCGGGCATGGCGTGACGTCACGACCCGGGACTTTAAAACCGTGCGGCCCAGCTTTGCACCGCTCGGTTCGGCACGTGGTCTGGAGCCTGGGCCAGGGTTGCGGCCGCCCTGCAAACTGGAAGGCAGAAGGTGGATGGCAGAGGAAGGGACTTGTGCTGAGGGGAGGGGGGCATGTCAGGAGAAGAAAGGGGAAGGCACCAAGGGACAGAGTAGAGGAGAGAGAAATGCCAGGGGGCCAAGTGGAGACAATGAGGAAAAGGGCAGGAGGGGAGGTGTCAGTGGGAGGGGGGACAGGGTGATGCTGGGAGAGGAGAGAGTAAGGGCATTGGGGGCTAAAGGGGAGAGGGGGCGGTGCTGGGAGAAGGCTTGAAAGGAGGGGTGGGCATGAGGAAGGTGGGGATGGAGCAAGGCATGTGTGAGGGCACAGGGGCATGAGGGGAACGGGGGCAGAGGGTGGTAAGGGGGTGGGCATCAGGGAAAAAGAGGGCAAAGGGCGCAGGGGCAGTGAGGGAAGGGGGAGGCACCAGGAGGGTGCAGGGGTAAGGGAAGGTGCAGGTGCCAGGGGATTCTGGGGGTGAAGCAGAAGGGCAGACACCTGCAGGGGAGGGACCTGCACCAGAGGAGAGAGGCAGAATAGGTGTGTAGATGGGAGGTGTTAGGAGAGGGGATGCGGAGGGGTAGCTCACATGATCGGAGTGGGCACAGGGGGACGCCTTTTTTCTATTTTTTCTCCAAAGGGGGGCCCTGCGAAATTGTGCTGCCCTGGGCCCCGCAAAACTCTCATCCGCCCCATTCGCAGGCAAGCCATGATTATTTTTTCCATACCTTGATGATTGTTTGGTAAAAGGTCCATCAGAAGTGGAGACACAGTGAATGGTGGCAACAACCAGGGAAACATTCAATCTCTTGGGTCTTATACTCAATGTACAGAAGTCAACGCTACAACCTACACGAACTCTAGAATTCATAGGTGCCAAGCTAGATTCCGTATCGGCAAGAGCATACCTTCCTATGCAAAGATTCCAAGCAATCCAAGAACTGGATACTACTGTTACACTCAGCCCCACAGTTCCCATACTTACCTGTCTCCAGCTTATGGGTCACATGGCTACTACAACCTCTGTGGTCGACCACACCGGTTTACATCTTCAATGTCTTCAACACTGGCTTACGACAGTATACGCCCATCACAAGAGACAAGTACACAGACTGGTCTCCCTTCCTCTTCACATCTTAAACTCTCTTATATGGTGGACCAATCCCTGCAATCTTCTAGCAGGCTTACCATTTCATCGGGACCAACTGTCTGTTCATATAACACATCCCTCAGCGGATGGGGAGCCCACATGAGTGCTATATCAATGCAAGGACAATGGACCATACAAAAGACTGTTTTTCATATCAGTTTATTGGAACTCAGAGCTGTGTTCAATGCATGCAAGCGTTTCGTTGTACGCATTCTAGGCAAAAGCATCAGAATATTGACCGACAACATATCAACGAAGTACTACATAAATCGCCAGGGAGGTGCCCATTCTCATGCTTTATGAACAGAGGCGGTCCAATTATGGAACTGGTGAATATGAAACAAAATCACCCTCGTAGCTTCATACTTACCAGGAGTAAACAATATCACAGTAGACAACCTTAGCAGACACAATGGGAACTGCACCCTCAGGTCCTCCGATCCATCTTCCAATGATGGGGTACACCAGAAATCGACTTATTCGCTTCCTACATAAAAAAGAAGTGTTGCCATTACTGCTCCCGAGCAGGCATTGGACCGGGATCTCTAGGAGATGCCTTATCAGTTGGAAGGGTCCCCTCTCATACACGTTTCCCCCATCCCACTCATTCCCAAGCTGTTGGAGAAGATCGCCAGAGGCAAAGCGACAGTTATTCTCATAGTACTGTTTTGGGCATGACAGATATGGTTTCCTTGTCTGTATCTGATGTCTCCTCAGCCTCTCTACCACCTTCTGATTCAGCACGATCTTCTGACTCAGAACAGGGGATCCTTACTTCACCCACAGCCACATCTTCTCCACCTAACAGCATGGCTCATTGTTGGTTCCACCAGGAAGAACTACAGTGCTCGAACCAAGTAAAACAGGTACTCTTACACAGCAGAAAACAATCCACCCAAACCACTTACCTTCAAAAGTAGATTCCTCTCTTGGTGCTCTAACAAGCATTTAGACCCCAGAACAGCACCATTACTTACAGTTTTGGACTACATACTGTCCCTCAAGGACACTGGATTATCCCTCTCCTCTTTAAAGGTGCATCTATCAGCGATCACTGCCTTGCACCAACCAGTTGAGGGGTGGTTAGTTTTCACTCACCCCATCACAAAGTTATTTATAAAGGGCCTTTCCAACCTATACCCACCATGCAGGCTACCACCACCATCATGGAACTTAGAAATGGTTCTGGACACTCTTACCTGGACACCCTTTGAACCTCTAGCTACTTGTCCACTCTCTATGATGATGCTAAAGGTACTTTTTCTGCTGGCAATCACTTCTGTTCGCAGTGTCGGTGAGTTGGCAGCCTTAATGGCGGTTCCGCCATACACTATTTTTAATAGAGACAGTACTACATCCACATCGTTCCATCATTCCTAAGGTTTGTTCTGACTTTCACATAAACTAACCCACTGTCCTCCCTTCGTTCTACCGTAAGCCACACTCAACTACAAAGGATGCAATATCTTATTCATTCAGTGTACACAGAGCTCTTGCATTCTATATAGAAAAGACCCAATCTTTCCAGAAGTCAGATCTTTTGCACGTTTCTATAGCGGAACGCAATAAGGGGTATCTATCGTCACAACACGTCCCCAAACTCTCAGTCTCCTGCATTACACAATGTTACATGTTAGGGAATAAACACTATCTCAAACACCGAGAGCACACTCTACAAGGGTGGTGACGACTTCTACAGCCTTTCTTCATGGGGTTCCCCTCAAGGACATCTGCAGAGTGGCTACATGGTCTACCAATGACACTTTTATGAAGCACTTTGCAATCTTGCAGACTCTAGCGAAAGACTCTATTGTGGCTTCCATGGTCCTATTGATCACCGTCAAACCATAAATCCAAGGCCCACCCACCACTTATACTGAGTACTGCTACACATTCACATACAGTGGAGCACCCCCGGGGACACCACTCGAAGAAGAAGAGGAAGTTACTCACCTTGGTGCAGTAATGACGGTTCTTCGAGATGTGTGTCCACGTGGGTGCTCCACTACCCACTCTCCTCCCCATCTCAGATTCTTTTTCCTTAATATCTTCCAGATACTGGGGTGGGTTTGAGGAACTGGCAGGAGCCGGACCGCGCAAGAGATCAAAAGAGTGTGAACGGCGCAAGGTGTGCGAACGGTGCGAGGTGCGTGCCGTGCATGCGCGGTCTGGCTGACCACTGCTCAAGAAATCTCCGATCTGCGGTGCTGGGATGACCCAACACCTACAGTGGAGCACCTACAGGGACACACATCGCGAAGAACCATGGTTACTGCACCAAGGTGAGTAACTTCCTCTTGCACCTCAAACTCCTTGATCTTTCTTCCCAGCACCATATAATCTGTAGTCACCCACTTAAGGTCATTCTTGGCAGTATTTTTGGCTCCTATGTGGAGAAGTAAGAAGGGGTAGTGGTCCGAGCACATTAAACTTTGAATGTTGCTTTCATCTCAGATGTGGAAACTTCCATTTCTGAACACTCATTTCTGAACATAATTCTGCTCTGTCCCTATGTTCTACATTATTATCCTTATTGAAAACTGAAGCAAAAGTATTAATTTTGGTTTTGGGGCCATACCTAGATTCTTTAATCTCTGCCCTCCTTGCTCTATAGCAGCCTGACTTCTCTCTCTCTCTCTCTCTCGCTTCACCCCCCCCCCCCAAATATATCTGGATTACTTCTTACTATTCTGTTTTTAATTTCCTTTACAAGTTCTAAGCCAGCTTGATTGGCAATTTTCACTTTCTGATCTCCAAGATTGTATTTGTCTTTGCAGGTCAGTTGGTTCCTTCTTCTGTTCCTTGTAGGCTGTCTGCTTACACCTATGAGCTTTTGTAGCCCCACTCTGCCAAATTTCAAGTTCCTGCTCATCAGGGTACTAGAGATTCTCAATGACGTAATTGTAAGGATGATTTTAACATGGCAAACCTGTATTTTCCAAAAGATCAGAAACAACTAATCTGGTCTGGCTGAAACTTTCCAAAATAATTCAGCCTGAGGTAGACAGTGGTCATGGGAAATTTCAACCCAAACAGTTAATTTTGCAAAATTATAAGCCACTGAAAACAGGATCTTGTAATGGGAAGTATTGAAAAGCCTTAATAATGCTTCTCTGTCAAGAGATCATTAAAATTACATTGCTAAGAATTGTAATGTTGCTTGCAAAACCTTAATCTTGTCTCCTTTTAGCCTATGCATTATGATAGTCTCTTTAATTACAAGAACAACACACAATTTCCCAAATATTACGGTGTGACCATGACAAGCTTCTTCCTCCAGTCTTAGTTATCTTGAAGTATTCATTCGGTCTCAACGCTCTCATTGTCAAGCACCTCATTCACTTAAGAGATTTGTCTCCCACCGCAAAAGATTTAGATTCTGCAAGTGAGGCCCTGATCCTGTGATTTACATCAAACAGATGGATTCCAGTAGTGCTCTGTATACATGTTATAATTGGCAAATTGGGCCCAAAGTTTCGGTTTTAAAACTGCATTAAACATTCCAGGTGTTCCGAGTTCTCTTCCCAGGTTGTCTGATGGATTGAAACATGACACTGGAATTATGAATGTCTATTGAGTAAAGTGTTGACTCTTAAGTCTAATGTCATTCAGCCAGACTTTTTTATAATGTGAGTATTCAATTTTCAAACCAATTTGTGTTTTGTTATGGCAGTGCTGTGTGCAAATGACCACAGGAGCAAAGGGCAGAAATAGTATTGGTAATTTTTGTCCAGAATGGTGCCCGTTTAATTATTACCCTCGGGCCATATTGTGCCCTCAATCTCTTCTGCTGTTATTGGCAGAAGAGCCTCAGTATGACTTCAGCCATAATTGCTTGTATCATCTGGTCCTCCCTTCAGGCTGAGTCTGACACCCCTTATCCATGTGAATGTAATTATCCTAGTGCATGAGTATATTACATGAATTGTGTTTCTTTTTCAGAGGCTTATAACTTTAGCCAACACTCCCCATTTTGGGTGTGGGGAGGGGGTTGAGGCTGGAACAGTCCATTGTTCAAATCTGTCTTGAAGGCACTGAATTTCTTAAACATTGAGGGTGTGTCTAGACTACATCCCTCTGTCAGCAGAGGGATGTAAATTAGGCACTTTGAAAGTGCAAATGAAGCTGGGATTTAAATATCCCGTGCTTCATTTGCATAATCACGTACTGGCGCTCTTTCAAAAAAGCACTATTTTGAAATTGGAACCGCAGTCTAGATGCTGTTCTTTCGAAAATAGAAGCCTTTTTTGAAAGATCCTGTATGCCTCAAAAAATGAGCTTGTGCTGGGGAGAACCGGATTCTAAACCGACTCCCCCCCAGCAGCAGCTCCTGCTTCCCCTCCCTTGGTGGACGGCGGGAAGTGCAAGTAGTTGACTCGACTAGCCAGTAAGCCTAGTGTCATGAGTCTTTCCCCGCTCGGGGTTTAGACCTCCCGTCTAGGTCCTCCCTTCCGCGGGCCACCCGAGTTTTTCCCGCTTTTGAAGCCTGCGTCACCGCTCTGGCACCGGCCACGAGTGGAGGGGGACCTGGGCCCTCCCTCTCTCCAGGTCCCAGCCCAGGACCCTAAGAACAGGCGTCTCTGACATCCTGCTCTACCGGGGGGCCTACCGCCGCAACTCACCAGTCCCCGGGCCCTCCTCGGTCCTGTCCTGGGCTGCCTCCTCCTCTCGGGCCGGCCCCCCATCCTCCCCACCAGGTCCTGTGGTTATCCTCACCCAGTCCTGGCGAGCCGATCCCCCACTGCCGTATCTGTTGCTCTGTCGGGTCCGGTCTGGTTCCGGCTGGTCCAGGGCGGCTGTGTCCCGCGGCCCCGCTTCCCGTCCCTGCTGGCCCGGGGCGGCTACCTCCCACGGCCTCGTGGTCCCGATTCCCCCCCCCCTTCTCCTGGCTGGGAGCTCCCTTTTAAAGCCGGCGTCCCTTCCCAGCGCATGCGCTTTCTGGCCCCTCCACTCCTCCGCCGGCGCGCCTGCCAGGGAGTCTCCTGCGCCTGCGCCGGCGGCTGCCGCCACCAAACAGGCTCGGCAAAGCCGCTCGGGTCTCACGGCGCCCGGGCCTTCCGGCGCCCGAGTGCGGGATGCGGGGCTAGCCTCGGCGGTCCCTGCCGCCCCGTCACACCCCCCCACCCTTGAGTTTCTTGCCTCTTTCCCTTCTCTGTCGCTTCCTCGTTCATCAGTCCTTGAAAAAAAGTCCGCGTTGTTATGTTTCCGTCCTGGTCGGTGCGCCACTTCAAACCTGTAGGGTTGTAAGGCCAAATACCACCTCGTTATTCGTGAGTTTACCTCTTTCATGGATTGCAATCACTTTAGGGGGGTGTGGTCGGTTACTAGCTTGAAAGAGCTCCCAAGTAAGTAATAATGAAGGGACTCGACTGCCCATTTTACTGCTAGGGCCTCCTTTTCAATTGTGGCATATGCCCTCTCCCATGGGAACAATTTTCGGGTTAAGTATAATATTGGGTGTTCTTCCCCGTCTATTTCTTGGGCCAGGACTGCCCCTAATTCTACTGCGGAGACATCAGTCTGTACTACAAATTCCTTTGAGAAGTCCGGTTGCCTCAGCACCGGTGCCCCCATCAATGTGATCCTTAACTTGTTAAAGGCTTTTTCTCCTTCCGCTGACTTCACGACTCTTTTCGGTTGGTTGGCCCGTGTCAGGTTGCGAAACGGGGGATAAATCTCCTGTAATAGCCCGCTAAGCCTAAGAACTTACGCACTTGCTTTTTGGTCGTCGGAAAGCGGTATTCGGCTAGGGCTTTCATCTTGTCCGTCAGAGGTCTCAGCTTCCCCCTCCCCATGGTATAACCCAAATAGGTTATCTTGCGTTGGCCTATGTGGCATTTGGTTGGGTTGGCTGTGAGGCCAGCGTCCCTTAAGGTCTCTAACACCGCTCGGAGGTGTCGTACGTGTTCCGCCCAGTTTTGGCTGTAGATGACAATGTCGTCAATATAAGCCGCAGTGTATCCCCGGTGTTCTCGTAAGACTCAGTCCATCAACCTCTGGAATGTTGCTGCGGCCCCATGCAAGCCAAACGGCATTGTCTTAAACTGGAACAACCCAAATGGAGTGGAGAAGGCAGTCTTTTCTTTGGAAGCCGGCGTAAGAGGGATCTGCCAATACCCTTTTGTTAAATCCAGAGTCGATATGTATTGGGCCTGTCCCAATCGATCTAACAGCTCGTCCACCCTGGGCATGGGGTATGCATCAAACTGGGATATCGTGTTTACCTTCTGAAAATCCACGCAAAACCGGAGTGACCCATCTGGTTTCGGTACCAGTACAATTGCACTCCTCCATCCGCTCCGGGATTCCTCGATCACTCCCAGGTGCAACATTTCCTGGACTTCTTTCCTGACGGTGTCCCACATCTTCCGGGCTAAGGGTCTTACCGCGTCACATACTTTTTTCCCGGGGGTTGTCGAGATGTGGTGGTAAATAGCTCGGGTCCTCCCGGGTGTCTTGGAGAGGGTGGTGGCGTATTCCTCTGTGATCACTCCCACTTCCTGGCGCTGGGCGGTCGTTAGCTCGGCCCCCGTAGCTAGGGGTGTGGGACCCTCCATCTCCCCGGTCCAGGGGCCAACTTCTGGTTCCTCCAGCTCTGGTACCTCGCCGGGTTTCCACTTCTTCAGGAGGTTGACGTGGTATATTTGCGACCTGGCCCTCTTGCCCTCTAGCCACACTTCGTAATCTACAGGCCCCACCCTTCGTATTATTTCAAAGGGTCCTTGCCACCGTGCCAGTAGTTTTGACTCCCTTATTGGCAACAGGAGGAGGACCCAATCTCCGGCTTCGAATTCCCTCATTTTGGTGCCCCGGTTATAGTAGAAGGCCTGCCGGTCTTGGGCTTGCTGTAAATTTCTTTTCGCAAAGTCGCCGAGCCGCTTTAGCCGTTCCCTCAACTTTAGGATATAGCTTACGGTTCTCTGAACGCGGGGCTCCTGCTCTTCCCATGTCTCCTTGATGAGGTCCAGGATGCCACGGGGCTGCCTTCCGTACAGCAGTTCAAAAGCAGAGAACCCGGTCGAGGCCACTTCTCTTATGGCGACCAGCAGGATTGGTAGGGCCTTATCCCACTCCCGGGGCTCCTCATCTGAGAATCGTCTTAACATTCCCTTTAACGTTCGGTTGAACCTTTCTACCACCCTGTCCATCTGGGGGTGGTAGACAGAGGTCCGCAAGGTCCTGACGACTTGCACAATTCTTGGATTAATTGGGACGTTAAGTTCGTCCCTTGATCCGTCAAGATCTCTTTCGGGACCCCCACCCGGGCGAATATCTTGACTAGCTCCCCCACTATCGTCGCTGCGCTGGTGTTTCTCAGGGGCACCGCTTCCAGGTATCGGGTCGCATAATCCACCAGGACCATCATATATTGGAACCCAGCTTTAGATTTTTCCACCGGTCCCACCAAGTCCAGGCCAACCCTATCGAAGGGAACACCTATGACCGGGAGGGGTACCAATGGGGCCTTAGGGCAGAGCTGTAAACAGGTCCATTGGCAGGTGGGACATGAGTCACAAAAGTCCTGGACAGCTTTGTATATCCCTGGCCAAAAAAACCGCTGCGTAAGCCTCTGCAGGGTCTTTTCCTGACCTAAATGCTCCGCCCACGGGTTCGCGTGGGCCAGTTCCAGCACCTTATTTCGGTAGCGGGCCGGTACCACTAGCTGGCAGACCACCCCCTGCCCTTCAGTCTCCCGGGCCACGCGGTATAGGCGGTCCCCCCGTACCTCAAAGTATGGCCCCTGTTGATTCGGGGTCTTGACTTCTTCACTTCCTCTGGCCTGCTCCCAGGCTCGTACTAGGGACAGATCGTTCTTCTGTTCCTCTAGGAAGTCGCGGTCCGTGACCCAATCCGGCTCGGTCTCCGCCGCCACCAGCCCCTCCTCTTGATTCTCGGGGTCCGGTTGGTTCCGGGTCTGCAAAATTCGTCGGAAGCCAGGCCAATCCCTTCCGAGGACCACTGGGTAGGCCAGTTGTGGAACCAAGGCCACCTGGCAGATGCCTTCCTCCCCCTCACATTGCATCCGTACCCACGCTGTGTGGTAGGGCCGGACATCTCCGTGGATGCACCGCACCCAAACTGTGGACCCGGCGGGCTCGGGGCTCGGGAGCAATTCCGTACGGACCATCGTCTGTCCGCAACCCGAATCCACCAAAGCCTGGACCGGTACCCCCTCCACGTACCTGGGTGGTTACTGTAGCTCCTTGCCCGGATAAAGGGGGCACCCCCAAGGGTACGCTCTGCCCGAAGGAGCATTCCATGAAGGGGCATTCCCGCTTGAAGTGCCCCTCCTGACTGCACTCGTAAAGCGGTTCCGGGGGGTACCCCCTTCTGCAGTCACCCCCCCCTACTGCCTCGGCCCTGGGCCCACCCATTCCCGAGTTCTCGAGGGGTCCCTCCTTTCCCTCTTCCGGAGGTCGCCTTGCCACCCCCCGTCCTAGGCCCCATCGGGGCTCCACTCCTTTCCCACCCCTTTCCGACCGTACTTTACCGCTAGGCGGCCGCTCCCCCCAGGTATCTCTTTCTCCCTTCCCTGACACTCCCGGGGTCTCTGCGGCCATATAGTTTTCCATAAGGGCGACCGCGTCCACCAGCGCCTGGGGGCAGTGCCTGCATACCCATTGCTGGTCCCCTGGGGGGAGAACCTGCAGGAATTGCTCGAGCACCACGACATCGGCTAGCTGGGTGCTATCTCGCTTATCTGGCTCCAGCCACCGCCAGGCCAGTTCTCTTAATTTTTGCGCCACAGCGTGTGGTCGCGCCCCGTTGGAGTATCGCTCATGCCGGAACCTCTGCCTATAGGTCTTTGGTGTGACCCCGATCTGGTCCAGTATCACCTCTTTTACTTTATAGTACTTCAAGGCATCTTGGGCGGCCAGGCTCCTATATTCCAGTTGCGCGGGCCCTGTGAGGTACAGGGCCAGGAGGGTGGCCCAATGTTCTTTGGGCCAGCGGGCAACCTGCGCTACCCTCTCAAAGGTTGCGAGGTACGCCTCTGGGTCGTCCAGTGGCCCCATCTTCGTTAACCTGATGGGTAATTGGGCCATCCCTGCCGGCCCCTCGCTCCCATCTACCAGGGGTACGGCACTGGCCCGGCCTAAATTGGCCCCGTGCTTCACCCATCTTTCCTGTTGCTGGGTTATTTCCCTAACCAGCTGTCGTTGCTGTTCCTCAAGGGAAGGATAACAGTTAATTACAGGAGTAACAGTTAATTCGAGGGAAGGGGTTTGGATCGGACTACCGCGTCTACACGTGGCGAGTTAATTCGAGCTACCAGCATTTTAAAATGGCGACCGGCCGTGAATATGCTAATCAAGCGCAGGATATTTAAATCCTGCACTTCATTAGCAACTTCAGTATGCTTCATTTGCCTCCCTAGTCCGAACTAGGGGGCAAGTGTAGACATACCCTGAGAGGGGACATGATAGCTGTTTCCAGGTATCTAAAAGGGTGTTATAAGGAGGAGGGAGAAAAATTGTTCTCCTTGACCTCTGATGATAGGACAAAACACAGTGGAGGTTTGGACAGCAAGGGAGGTTTATATTGGACATTAGGAAAACTTCCTAACTGTCAGGGTGGTTAAGCACTGGAATAAATTGCTAATGGAGGTTGTGGAATCTACATCACAGGAGGTATTTAAGAGCAGGTTAGGTAGACATCTATCAGGGATGATCTTCTAGACCAGGGCAGCCTGCGGCCTGTTTGTTTGTGGCCTGCAGTGCGGTTTGAGTTTACGTGGGGCTCAAGACACGGCCCACGGGTGGGATCCTTTGAACATGGCCTCCACTGGGAACATGCTCCACAATGGTGAGTCAATATAATGGTCTTCTGTTGATATGCGTTTTAGTAGTTAAATTCCTAGACTGTCATTGCTCATTAGAAGTGCTGTCATATGGGTGGAAATTGGGTAACTATTGCATTTTATTAATATCAGCAGAACAGATTTAAATGGGGCCTGTGTGTTGTGTAGTCTTGCCTTAATCTTTGTATTCATGCCCATCAGTGTGAAATAAGCTATTTGCATATATTTGCATGTATGTGCACCCACACTTAAGTCGCAGTCCTCAGCATGTGCTGTGAGTATGGAAGCCCCGGGGGCTATAATGAAAGTTGAGTAGCCCTGTTCTAGACAGTGTTTGGTCCTGCCGTGAAGGCAGGGTCTCGATGACCTCTCCCTTCTAGTTCTATGATTGTATCCCTAATCCAACATGGAGCTGGGGATTAGATTTAGCCTGTATTCTATTGTTTTCTTTTTTTTTTCTTACCTCTCCATCTGTGCTTTCTCTCTTTTTATCTCTCCTTTTTGTCTCCCTGACTCACTCACTCTCTCTCTCTCTCTCTCTCTCTCTCTCTCTCTCTCTCTCCTGACTTTGTAAGCAAAGATGCCAGCATTATGAGAGGATCTTGTGAGTCATCCAACTCTCCTGAGTTGTTTCGGGGGCTTGCCGTTGTAGCTAAGAGCGCTTATCTCTTCTCCTGTGGCTCTGGAGAGACAGTAACCCAACAGGGTCTCTTGGATATATAACCCTGCATTCCGCCAATGGAGGAAGGAAGGGACCCACTCTTGGAATGTCCTCTGTAGTGCTGCCTTTGTAGACAGCTGTTGAGAATTTGAGAGAATGCAGTCCCCTCCAGTGCTGCATCATCTCCTGAATTGGAACTGTGTGTTAAGGCTCTCTGCTTTGCATAGGAATTCTCACACCTCAGCTTTGCCACGGCTGAAGATGTTGCTAGAGGCAGCCCAAGCCCAGTGGGTTGCCAAAGCGGCTCCCTCAGCCAGGATTCGCTGACACCCAGATCACTCTCTGGCTCCCCTAGGCCTCTCTGAGCCAGTTGGACCAGTGCAGGGATGGGGCTGGAACCACTGCAGGTCAGAGGGAGTGAGGTGATCTAGATTGCTTTGTACCTTTATCCTTACAGCTTTGACACTAGGGATTTTTGTTTTGCTGTGTGAGGTTAACCAGAATACATAGCTTTTCAAAATCAAAATATTTTAAAAAGCCTACATTGAAGTCCTCTCTCTCAAGAGCTAAAGCTCCATGTTTTGTGAATCCCTTTTTGGGGAAGAAAAGGGGTGTGGGGGGGAGGGAGGGGAGGAAGTCCCATAATGGTCATTGTAGTGGAACCCAGAATACCTGTATTGGACAGCACTGCAGTGTAGTGTCAGAAAACTGCTAATAAATAAATTGTGATAAAGGAGTTCTACAGCCCTTGCCTGGTGACTGCTTTGCAATAATGTCTGAGTTACTGGCAGAATAAACAGATCTCTTTAATTCCCAGATTTCTGTTGTCGCTTGTGACATGTCTCCTTGCTACTTGGAAAAGGAATATGAACACTCCTCTCTTGCTTCACTCAGTTTCCAAATGAAGAAAATATTCTCTCTGCTTCTGCAGGTCTCTTCTATGCAGTGTCTTATGCTGGAGTCTCTGAATTCCTTCCAGGCCACCATGAGAAGTGACAAGATAGCATCTCTTGTGTCTTTCTCCTCAGGGTGGGGAAATTGCTTGTGATGGTTTTTTTGTTTTTGATTTTTTGGTGTGTCTGCTGTGCTCTGTGCTTTTAACTAACAAGGGCAGGTCAAAGATGTGCACCTTGCACTTGGAGGTGAGGTTCCTAGGTCGCATCAGAATTTGTCCCACAGTTTTGGACAGCCCTGAGAGAGTTCCGTTCTCCTGCATAGATTAGTCTCCACCATGGAGTGGTGCCAGAGAGTGAGGTGGGGCAGGGCTGTTATCCCCATTGCACAGAGATGGAAAATGGAGGCAAACGGAGACAGAGAGTCTGTGACAAAGCAGGGAACTGAATCTGGATCTCCCAAATCCTAGGTTAGTGCCTGAACCACAGGACCAGCCTTCCTGCCCCGCTGGGATAGACTGCACCACTGAGTCCTTGGGGACTCAAGCTAATGTTGGGTTTGGGACACCATCCATGGAGTTGTAGGGACTTTCACTTTTTGTGAGGTTGCTGATTTGGAAGTTCTCTCATTATCATCACTGTACTATGGGCAGCTTAGCACAGAATGAGACCATTTAGGTGGGCAAAAGGGCCTCAGCGGGCCGGATTCGGCCCGCCAAGCAGATGGATCCGGCCTGTGGAGGCCCTGGGAGCGTGCAAAGCCTCCTCCTGTCCTGCCAGGAGCACGTGGCACTTTGAAACACCGTGCGCTGCTCACAGGGCGGGGAGGAGAGCGGAGGAGGCTTGGCATGCTGCCCCGCCCCCAGGCTCTGATTGGCCTGGGGGTGGGGGAGCGTACCAAGCCTCTTCCAGGGCATGGGTGCCTAGTGGGAAGTGGGAGTGGGAAGTGGGACAAAGGGGCTTCCCCACCCCCAGACCAATCATGGTCTGGGGGCGAGGTAGCCCTGCCCCTTCCGTTTAGGCACTGCTCCTTCCGGGGTGTCCCGAGGCTATTTCAAAAATTTTTGAAGTGGCCCCCGGGCAAAAATTATTGTCCACCCCGATTTAGCCAGAGGCTTTTTCTGTGCCCAGAGAGAGCATCTCTACTGGCGGAATCTCTTCTCTCGCTAGCTAGTTCCTCTCAGCCTTCAGAAGCAGCACAGTCTAACTCTAGGTCCTGGCACACTAGGTTTCTGCTTCCCCTAATTAGAAGGAAAAGGGAGAATAGGCTGTCTATAGTACAGAGGGATCCTGAAATCTGGCTCCCAGGACCTCTGCTTTAGGGAAGTCTGAAGCTGCGTTGTGTGCCTGTGCTTTGGCAAAGCCCTGTCTCCCACAAGCCTAAATACACAAAGCTGTCTACCTGAACTACGGTCATAGGTGAAGAACCTTAGTATTGCCTCTTAAAGTCTCCCTTCTCCACACATGTGCACGCAGGACTGCTCCAGCTTTCTGGCTTTGGAAAAAGACCCTGTTACTGATATGGCTGACGTCTTGTCACCTGGCTCCTTTCTACTGGGCACTGTAATAAGGACTATTCTCTATTGTTCAAAACAGGGATCAAATGGGCTCCAGTTTGCTCTTAAAGTGATTGGCCTCGGTGCCAGAATCTTTAGGTAGAATTCTATGGCCTATGTGATACAGAAGGTCTTTAAAACCTGTGTTGCTCTTGAGAGCACCAAAAGTAGCTGAATTTGCTTCTATGTGCATATTCCTAAATGGATCATCAGCATAATTTACTGAGCTGCCTAATTTTCTTATATTGGACACAAGCCACTGGTGACTTCTTTTTTTCTCTAAGAAAAGCATCTTTCCCTGCCTTTCAGCAACTGGAACATTTTAATCAGGTGTCTCATTCCCTGGTCTGCTAGAAAACCGACATTCATGGCATATTAACATGGAAATATTTTTGTTTGCCTTGTGTCAGAGTTCCTCTTCATGTTCCAGAATGAGACAGAAGAAAATGGAGGATGATTTTTTGCAGTGGTGACAGCTTTATTTTAAAGGTTGCAGCTCTGTTTCCATTCTAATCCTCATCATCCCATGGTAATATATTTATAAACACATTTATCCGTTTGTTCTTGGTCTTGACATGTGGTGATTTTCCTTTTTAAATTTGTTTTCCTCTATAGAATGTTTGAGCATAATCCTTAAAGAAGGGGGAGATTTGTTTGGACAAGTGTGAGAGAGATTGAGGGTTGTTTTTTATATTGGAGCTAGTTTTCAAACTTCTCTTCCTCACTGAAAAGCTCTTAAAAAGTAATAAGTTTTATAAAAATACCTAGTATAGCATGTTGTATAGCATGGTGCAGTGATTTTAAAAGTTCACTCTTATGCATGAGCAATGGTTACCTGAGGTTTTTGTATCAGTATTGCCTTGGCATTGTGAATTTGGAACTCTGCACTGTTACAGATTTTTACAGAGTGCAGCTAGGCATTATCCAGACACAGAGTTGGTCCAGTTTACCTCAAGATATGATGCTGCAGTGATTTTTGTTGAATTGGCAGATTGTATGTGGACACATGTCCTTCAGTTTAAACCTAGCTTGTATTGGTTTACTTGGTCCCTCTTGTCCAGGCTTACATAAGTGTAATTTATCCACATGAAAAATTGCTCCAGTTTAACTAAATTGGTGCTGTAATATGATGATGGGAACTGGAGAAAGAAGGTCAAGTTTCAGGAGGGAACCATTTTGTATAATCGGGGCTCAAGAATACAAGTCAAGGCAGTTTGTTGGTACTCAAACATGGGAGCCTCAGCTAATAATGCCAGCAACTCAACTTGCATAATAAAGGTCTCTTTCTTACAGTGCTGCTTGCCTATTGTATCTCCTTTGTTAGTAATGAAACATGTGTGGCATTGCACCCTTAGTGAAACTGGTGCCACTTGTGTATGTAGACAAGCCCTAGTGTTTTTAGTGAGTCTGTCATGGGGATGGCTCTAATTCTTAGCTTCCTGGAACATACCGAGAAGTTCATGTAGATAGGGAGCCATAACTTGGTTCAGGGACTTGTGCAAAACCAGTTTGTGCCTTTTTATTTATATATTTTGTCATAAAACCAAAAGAAAACGATGTGCCCAAATCTCTCTTGCTCTGCACTTTGTATGATTACGTATACCAGAGCATACCACTATCTATTCTGTTCATGTACTGTCTTTTTGTGCCCTTTGCACAGGTGAAAATAACTGCATTGGGTTTTGAGTAATGGAGAATCACACCCAGAGAAAGTAAGAAAGGAAAATCAAGATCCTTGAAGGAACTACTACAATGCAGTGTTAAGGCTATAAACTTGGACAAATATAAATGTTCAGTTTCTGACTGAAATGACCCACATGCCCCTACCGCTAAGCAGTACAAGAGATCTCTTTTTTTCCTGAGATTACAGGTTTGGCTGAAAAAAGGGACTAGTGTTGATGTAATAGATTTAGACTCCTGTAAGGCCTCTGATGTGGTGGTGCATGACATTTTGATTAAGAAACCAGGACAACACAAAATCAATTCTTCAAGCATTTAAATTTGATTGAAAACTGGCTTCTGACAAGACTCAGAGTGTAACTGTAAACTGGAATTTATCACAAAAAGGGTGTATTTCTAGTACATCTCTACACCTGTGGAGATGAATTTTTTGCCCTTTGCTGTAGTATTTTTAAAAACCTTTTTGTCAATGATCTGGAATAAAATCATATAAAATAATCTTTGTTAACGTTCACTTTTCGAGGAAGGGGAAGACCATATTTGGATACAGACTGGCTAACCTAGTGAGGAGGGCTTTAAACTAGATTCGACGGGGACAGGTGACCAAAGCCCACGGGTAAGTGAAGAACATGGAGACCTGGGAGATGGATCAGAAATGGGAGGGAGTGTGGGCTATAATAGCAGAGAGAAAGGAAGGAAAAGGCAGAACTGGGAGGCAATATCAAATCAGTATCTTAGATGCCTATATACAAATGCAAGAAGTATGGGTAATAAGCAGGAAGAACTGGAAGGGCTAATAAATAAATACAACTATGACATCGGCATCACAGAGACTTAGTGGGATAATACACGTGATTGAAATGTTGGTATAGAAGGGTACAGCTTACTCGGGGGGGCAGTGGGGGAAAAAGGGAGGAGGTGTTGTCTTGTATATTAAAAATGTACACACTTGGACTGAGGTGGAGATGGACATAAGAGATGGACATGTTGAGAGTCTCTGGGTTAGGCTAAAAGGGGTAAAAAACAAGGGTGATGTCATGCTAGGGTTCTATTGCAGGCCACCTACCCAGGCAAAAGAGGTGGATGAGGCTTTTTTAAAACAACTAACAAAATCATCCAAAGTGCAGGATTTGGTGGTGATGGGGGACTTCAACTATCCAGATATATGTTGGGAAATTAACACAGCGGGGCACAGACTATCCAATAAGCTCTTGGACTACATTGAAGACAACTTTTTATTTCAGAAGGTTGAAAAGCGAGGAAGCTGTTCTAGATTTTATTTTAACAAATAGGAATTGGTTCAGAATTTGAAAGTGGAAGGCAGCTTGGGTGAAAGTGATCATAAAATTATAGAGTTCATGATTCTAAGGAATGATAGAAAGGAGAACAGCAAAATAGACAATGGATTTCAGAAAGGCAGATTTTGGTAAGCTCAGAGAGCTGGTAGGTAAGGTCCCATAGGAAGCAAGACTGAGGGGAAAAACAACTGAAGAGAGTTGGCAGTTTTTCAAAGGGACATTACTAAGGGCCCAAAAGCAAGCTATTCTGCTGTGTAGGAAAGATAGAAAATATGGCAAAAGACCGCCTTGGCTTAACCAGGAGATCTTGCATGATCTAAAAATAAAAAAGAAGTCCTATAAAAAATGGAAATTAAGACAAGTTACAAAGGATGAATATAGGCAAACAATACAGGAATGCAGGGGCAAGATTAGAAAGGCAAAGGCACAAAATGAGCTCAAACTAGCTACACGCATAAAGGGAAACGAAGACATTCTATAAATATATTAGAAGCAAGAGGAAGACCAAGGACAGGGTAGGCCCACTGCTAGTGAGGAGGGAGAAACAGTAACAGGAAACTTGGAAATGGCAGAGATGCTAAATGACTTCTTCGTTTCTGTCTTCACCGAGAAGTCTGATGAAGGAATGCCTAACGTAGTGAATGCTAGTGGGAAGGGGGTAGGCTCAGAAGATAAAATTAAGAAAGAACAATTTAAAAATCACTTAGGAAAGTTAGATGTCTGCAAGTCACCAGGACCTGATGAAATGCATCCTAGAATACTCAAGGAGCTGATAGAGGAGGTATCTGAGCCTTTAGCTATCATCTTTGGAAAATCGTGGAAGACAGGAGAGATTCCAGAAGACTGGAAAAGGGCAAATCTAGTGCCCTTCCATAAAAAGGGAAATAAGAAGAACCCAGGAAACTACAGACCAGTTAGTTTAACTTCTGTACCAGGAAAGATAATGGAGCAAGTAATTAAGTAATTCATCTGCAAACATCTGGAAGAAAATAAGGTGATACGTAACAGCCAGCATGGATTTGTAAAGAACAAATCATGTCAAACCAATCTGATAGCTTTCTTTGATAGGATAACAAGTCTTGTGGATAAGGGAGAAGCGGTGGACGTGGTATACCTAGACTTTAGTAAGGCATTTGATATGGTCTCGCATGATATTCTTATCAATAAATTAGGCAAATACAACTTAGATGGGGCTACTATAAGGTGGGTGCATAACTGGCTGGATAACCGTTCTCAGAGAGTAGTTATTAATGATTCACAATCCTGATGGAAAGGTTTAACAAGTGGGGTTCCTCAGGGGTCTATTTTGGGACTGGTTCTATTCAATATCTTCATCAACGATTTAGATATCGGCATGGAGAGTACGCTTATTAAGTTTGCAGATGATACCAAGCTAGGAGGGGTTGGAACTGCTTTGGAGGATAGGGTTATAATTCAAAATGATCTGGACAAATTGGAGAAATGGTCTGAGGTAAATAGGATGAAGTTTAATAAGGACAAATGCAAAGTGCTCCACTTACGAAGGAACAATCAGTTTCACACATACAGAATGGGAAGTGACTGTCTAGGAAGGAGTACTGCAGAAAGGGATCTAGGGGTTATAGTGCACCACAAGCTAAATATGAGTCAACAGTGTGACGCTGTTCCAAAAAAAAGCAAATCTGATTCTAGGATGCATTAACACGTGTGTTGTGAGCAAGACACAGGAAATCATTCTTCCGCTCTACTCTGTGCTAATTAGGCCTCAGTTGGAGTAATGTGTCCAGTTCTGGGCACCACATTTCAAGAAAGATGTGGAGAAATTGGAGAAGGTCCAGAGAAGAGCAACAAGAATGATGAAAGGTCTAGAGAACATGACTTATGAAGGAAGACTGAAAGAATTGGGCTTGTTTAGTTTGGAAAAGAGAAGATTGAGAGGGGACATGATAGTAGTTTTCAGGTATCTAAAAAGGTGTCACAAGGAGGAGGGAGAAAAATTGTTCTTCCTGATCTTTGAGGATAGAACAAGAAGCAACGGGCTTAAACTGCAGCAAGGGAGGTTTAGGTTTAACATTAGGAAAAACTTCCTAACTGTCAGGGTGGTTAAACACTGGAATAAATTTCTTAGGGAGGTTGTGGAATCTCCATCTCTGGAGATATTTAAGAGTAAGTTAGATAAATGTCTGTGAGGGATGATCTAGACAGTACTGGGTCCTGCCATGAGGGCAGGGGACTGGACTCGATGACCTCTCGAGGTCCCTTCTAGTCCTAGTATTCTGTGATTCTACATACGTTTACATATGATATAAAGACTACAGGAGGGGTAAATAGTAGAGATACAGATCACTTGGTAAGACAGGCACAAGTAAACAAATGTGCATTGTAATACAGCTCAATCTACATACATGCATCTTGAAACAAAGAATTAAGGCCATACGTACTGCCCTTGCCTTCCTGTATCCTGGGAAGCAGGGAATCTGAAATGGATTTGGTGGTAATGGTGGATAATCAGCTGAACACAAGTTCCTAATGGGAATTAATGAGATTATTGGATTCATAAACTGGGAAATGCAAGGTAGAAGCAGAAAGGTTATGTCCTCTCTGTATTTGGCACTGATAGGACCACTGCTGAAATCCTGTGTCTAGCTTTGGTAGCCACAATTGAAGAATGAAGTTGATAAATTGGAGAAGATTCAGAGAAGAGCCATAAAATGAGCTTGAATTATAGCACGGGAGGTTTAGGTTGCACATTAGGAAAAACTTCCTAACTGTCAGGGTAGTTAAGCACTGGAATAAATTGCCTAGGGAGGTTGTGAAATCATCACTGGAGATATTTAAGAGCAGGTTGGATTGACATCTATCAAGGATGTTCTAGAAAGTGCTTGGTCCTGCCATGAGGGCAGGGGACTGGACTTGATGACCTCTTGAGGTCCCTTCCAGTTCTAGTATTCTATGAGTCTATGAAAAAAAATGATTAAAAAACATTCTGGCAGTGAGATTCAAAGAGCTCAGCTTAACAAATATAAGGTTAAGGAGGTACTTTGATCATGGTTTATAAGTACATGTTGAACCTCTCTATTCCAGCACCCTCGGGACCTGACCAGTGGAGAACCAGCGAATTTGCCAAACCATGGCAGTCAAAGTTTTCTAACAGTATTACCAGCAATTCCACTACTTACTGAGCTCTTTAAAGACATTTAAGGGTAAAGTAGAGCTAAATAACAGCACAGAAAACTGACCAGAGCTGGTGGCTGTAAGCAAACTTTGAGACTGCAGGAAACTTGGCTACACCTGTACATCTGGCTAACTAAAATCATGACAGACCACGGATGTTGCTGAACTAGAGAGGTTCAACCTGTACCTTCGTGAGGAACAAATACTTGATAAGAGTGCTCTTCAGCCTAGCAGAGAGAGGTCTAACATGATCCAGTGGCTGGCAGGTGAAACTAGACGTGTTATTTCTAGTCTAAATTTGCAGATTTTCAAGTGAGGATAATTAAGCTTTGGAACAACTTACCATGGGTTGTGGTGCATTCTGTCCCTGGAAATCTTCTAAATGGCTTTTAAAGGCACATCCAATTTCAAAGAGGAATATATTCAGGGAAATCTTGTAATACGCAGGTGGTCATACTAGACCAATGGTTTCAAACTGTGGGTTGAGGACCCCAAAGTGGGTGTCAACCCCATTTAAATGGGGTTGCCAGTGTTGGTTTTTAGACTTGCTGGGGTCTGGGACCAAAGCTGAAGCCCTAGGGCTCCATCCCTGGGTGGCAGAGCTTAGGTTATAACCCCCACCCCCAGCCTGGACACCAGGGTTTAGGCAGGCTCTGGCTTCAATTCCCCCTCCTGGAGTTGTGTTGTAACTTTTATTGGCAGAAGAGGGTTGTGATGCAATCAGTTTTGGAAACCTGTGGACCAGGCGATCATGGTGCTCCTCTCTGAAGTTATTCTGTGGCTATATTTACTATATGCTGGGCTGGGCCTTCAGGTAGTGTAAAGCAACATAGCTTCACTGAACTACACCTGCTCATACTTGTTGAGGTTTGGCCAAGCGTGTGCAGTGTAAACACTTTGCCATTGTGTTCTGAGTCTGTGTTCAGATCACGGTCACATTAATGAAGGGTTTGCATGTAACAGATGTTTGGAGAGGGGAAAAAAACACAAAACTTCATAGCAGTGGTGGCAACCTGTGGCCCATTGGGGCTGTGTGTGTGGCTCATGAGACATTTTGTTTACCATTGTGCATACTCAGGTTTGCCAGATTCCACTGGTTTCCATCCGCATAGATTTTTTCCTACTGGTATTACTAAAGCAACATGCACATACATTAAGGGCACCAGAAGTGAGGTGTGTGCTGATTGCACACAATATGGACTGTGAGAGCCATGTTCCTCCCTGTTTGTGAGCAGCAGGTCAAGCTGCTCGTGGCCCCTGGTCGGTTCCTTCAGCACTTGTACCAAGAAGTTATCCCCAATATTCTCCAAAAACTTCTTGGATTGTCTGTGTACTGCTGTATTGGTCTCCCAACAGATATCAGGGTGATTAAAGTCGCCCATGAAAACTAGGGCCTGCGATCTGGAAACTTCTTTCAGTTGTCCAAAGAAAGCTTCGTCTACCTCATCCACCTGATCCGGTGGTCTATAGCAGACACCAACCACAACGTCACCCCTGTTGCTTCCACCTCTAAATTTAACCCATAGACTCTCAACAGTCTTTTCTCCCTCTAAGTACTGGAGTTCCGAGCAATCATACTGCTCTCTTACATACAATGCAACTCCTCCTCCTTTTCTTGTTTGAGCAAAGGTATTTTTGACTTTCATGTCATTTAGAATGTAGTCCACTTATCTTTTTTAGTATCTATAGTCCAGTAAGAAAATGTCTTTATAGGATCTTTCATATGGAGCATCCTAAAGCATTTTACTGATCTGAGTATAATTTTGCTTCCTACCCTGCAAATGCAGCCATCTCCAGAGTGAGGAAGTAGCAGCTAGTTTAATGGCAACACTTACACAATCTGTTTTGGAAAAGAAATGAAGAATCCAATGTCCAGTAGAAGATCCAGTATAGGGTTTAGTTGTGACCCATGACTAATAGAGCTTTGGCCACGATGCACAGTGGCATTAATATGTTATGGCAAAAAGTGCCACAGGATCTGTGACAATGGACAAAGAGTTTTGCTGATTTTAACTGACTGTTCCCTAGACCTGATTGTTGACCCAGAGCTCCTGATTGCCCTCACTTAAAATACATCTGTGTCTAGCAAATAAGATGCCTGTAGGGATGGCTGGAAAGGAAGCATGCAACATGCATGCCACCAGCAGAACCATGCAGCAGTTGGTGAAATGCTTATTCATCGCAATGGCAGTCTTTGGCTAAGTTACTTGGAAGTGGGGTGAGTACTTGGGCTTGTCAACTCATCCTACTTATGGGGGATGCCTTCCCAAACTCTTCTCTCTCCCTGTTGATTAGCAGCCGAGCATGCACACAGCCAGGATGGTCCCTGATGTGGAGGAAAGAGTTTTGATCGTGCTATTGGTAGCAATTATCCAAACTCCCTAAACACCTGCCATGCCAGTCTTTAGGCATCTATAAATACCCTCCTGTCCCAACCACAGCACTGAAGAGCAAGTGCATATCTCATGCTGTCAGTCACGCTAACCAGGATGCATTTTAAAAATAGGCTGGTGGGGGCATTCCAGTCAGAGGCTCTTGCCACCTTCCCTCTTGAGAGCCTCAAAGTAGGACGTTCCCAGCTCTCTCGGCCAGCGGTGCCACATTACAAGGCTATTCAGCGATGTTACACAATCGCTCTATTCCTCTCCAAAAGCCCTTGTAGGAAGATGCCTGCAGGCCAAAAAAGAGCTGTGCATGTCACTTACAGCTGGGCATAAAGCATGAGGCTAGAATGTGGCATTAGCCATTCTAGATCAGACCACTGGCCTATGCAAGCACATCTTGCCTCTGTTAGTGACCCACACCAGATGCTCCCCAGAAGGGCGAACAATTCCCCAATCCAAACCCAGCTGAGTGTGTAAGATTGTGGGGAGGTAGTAGGGAACATGGAGTAACTTTCTCCTAACCCATGCAATGAAGTTAATGCCTGAAGTGCAAAATTAGATTAATCCTGTATGTGTCGCTTTGCAAGATGTTCTTGGCCGTAATATTTTACCTCTTCTTAAAATTCTGCTGCAACTAGTCTTGGGGGAATTCTGCACTTTTACTATGGCTCTAAATGCAACAACTGCAGAATTCCCTCAGGACTAGCTGCAATATTGCTCTCTGAAGTCCTGGAGTGCTGGGAAGAGTTCTCTGCATAACTTTGTTGTGACAAACTGCACAAAGTTAGCTAGAGTCTGTATTGAGCAATTATTAGATGGAAAAAGAGAGGCTTTTCTAAATATTTAACAATAATTCAGCAATTAGAGCATGGTGCAGTATATTCCATAGGGTATGTCTACACTTGCTCCCTATCTCGAGATAGGGATGCAAATGTAGTGTACCGAAATTGCTAATGAAGCACGGGATTTAAATATCCCACGCTTAATTAGCATAATCGCGTCCGGCCACCTTTTTGAAATCGCATTATTGCGAAATAAAACGCCCTGTTTAGCAGCTCTCTCATACAATGAGGTTTAACAGTTATTTCGAGAGGAGGGTTTTCTCTCGAAATAACGCTGCTACACAAGGCGTTTTATTTCGCAATTATGCGATTTCAAAATGACGGCCAGACACGATTATGCTAATCAAGCGCGGGATATTTAAATCCCGCGCTTCGTTAGCAATTTCGGTACACTACATTTGCATCCCTATCTCGAGATAGGGAGCCAAGTGTAGACATACCCTTACTGTTTCTACCATTTATCTCATTCACCTTATGTAATAGACCATTTTTATGTCTGTCTGCTATTCAGTACAAAGTGTTTTTGATTGGTACTATGGAAGGCATTATAGCTGTTTAGGTTCTGTTTCCTTACACTGTAATCAAACTATGCTATCGTTTGTTTCCCATATAGATTATGTCAGTCACTATGTCCTCTTGTCACACTGTGTATACTACTCCCTGAGTAAAGGCCAAAATCCCCTCTTTCCTTGGTAGGTCAGGTGCCATGTTTTGGCAACATAGAAGGGAGATATCATCATGGAGCCAGGAAAGCAAATGTCTCTGAGGCTTGTAAACCTACTGGGTCCATCTGGAAGACACAGGAAGACGATGCAACCTGCAGTTCATAGGCACACCTTGCAGCTCTGGGAAGAGATTATTGTACACCATTTATATTCTGATGAAGGATGAGCACCCTAGGAACCTGCAGACATACACTTGGCAACAGCCAAGTGAAATCACTGTTTTGTGGCAGCCCTTCCAGATGATTATAACCAAAACAACATTTCACAATAAGTCACTTCTTGGAAGTTAGTCAGTCGTGACTATCCTACCATTTATAAGGCACAGCAGACTTACCTAGTGTTGCCTAGGTCCTTCAGGGCAGGACTGTGGGGATGGGGACAGGGAAGGGTGCAAGAGGCTGAGCGCGAAGGGATGTGAAAGTGATGGTGGGGGGTGTAGAGTGTCTTCAGGGTGGTGGGTACTTGTCCGCCAGGGGCGTGTTCTCTCCTTAACTTCACTGGAACATCACTAGGCAGGTTAACAGCCATAAAAAACAACACATGCCCTTTTATGCGGATTTTGGGGGAGAGATGTAAACAGGGAAATTACTTGGGAGAAATGGGCAAAATGCCACTGACTTTTTCTGTTATGGAAGATTATCCAATATGGGAGGAGATGGTATAGTTATTTTTTAAAAAGAAAAGCATGTTTAAATCCTGCAAATACATAAGAACCGCCATACTGGGTCAGACCAATGGTCCATCTAGCCCAGTATCCTGTCTGCCAACAGTGGCCAAATACCAGATGCCCCAGAAGGAGGGAACACAACAAGTAATCCTCACGTGATCCCTCCCCTGTCACCCATTTACAGACAAACAGAGGCTAGGGACACCATTCCTACCCAACCTGGCTAATAGCCATTGATGGACCTAACCTCCATGAATCTATCTAGCTCTTTTTTGAACCCTGTTAAAGTTCTAGACTTCACCACATCCTCTGACAAGGAGTTCCACAGACCTACAGTGCACTGTGTGAAGAAAAACTTCCTTTTGTTTGTTGTAAACCTGCTGCTTATTAATTTCATTTGGTGATCCCTAGTTCTTATATTGTGGGAATAAGTAAATAACTTTTCCTTATTCACTTTTTCCATACCAGTCATGATTTTATAGACCTCTGTCATATCCCCCCTTAGTCTCTTCTTTTCTAAGATGAAAAGTCCAAGTCTTTTTAATCTCTCTTCATATGGGACCTCCCCTCTCACTCTGTGGTCTCCCTACAGATACATTAACTTTAAATAATTTTTAAAATTTTAAATTTTAGGATCAGATTTGCCAGCGTGCTCTGACTGTCTTATGGCATGTTGAAGTAGCAAATAACCAGTATGTACTGGCTAGTTCTTGCATCTACTCTGTATCACTAAAGCAGTGCAGAGCACCCCAACTTTTCCTCCACCTCCTCCCCTGCATCACTCTGATCCTTAGCAAACACAGCCCTCTATGTACACATCTTGACAAAGGGTTGGGTTGATTTAATTGGGATTGGTCCTGCCTTGGGCAGGGGGCTGGACTTGATGACCTCCTGAGGTCTCTTCCAGCCCTATGATTCTATGGTCTCATCCTAAAATTGCCCGCTGTTTTGCACTGCCCCCATGCCTGTTCACACCAACTCTCTCATTTCCCCTCCTTCTTGCACTCCACATTGACTTCATGCAATGGGTAGGTTTTTTAAGAGAAATATTTAGGATTAATGGTCATTTAACTCCATAAGGGAACGTTTGATTGGCAGCTGAGGCTGAAGACAAATTCTGTACTTCAGAAAACTTGATGGGGAAGTTAAAAATGAGAGTGAAGCTATTGCTGGGTCAGTTGAGCAACTTTCTTCAAAATGGCCACCCCCTGACTCACCATTCTTCTTAATGGGAGTGATGGTGGACCCAACAGCACAGGAGTAACTATCTTTGCTGAGGGCAGTGTGGCTTCACTGCAGGGAACATGTCAGCGTTTTGGAAGAAGGCAGTTCTTCATGGAATTCTCTGGGAAACATGAACAGTCTGATCTTTTATTACTGAGAATATAAGAATGTCCATACTGGGTCAGATGAAAGGTCCATCTAGCCTATACTATCCTGTCTTCTGACAGTGGTCAGTGCCAGGTGCTTCAGGGAATAAACAGAACAGAACAAGTGACCCATCCCTTGTTGCCCATTCCCAGCTTCTAGGAGACAAAAGTTAGAGACACTTCAGAGCATATTTTTGTATCCCTGCCCATTCTAGCTTTTGATGGATCTAGCCATTGGTGGACCTACCCTCCATGAAATTATCTGTAGATTGTTTTAAACTGTCTTATAGTCTTGGCCTTCAAAACATCCTTTGGCAAGGACTTTCATCCTTTGGCAAGTATGTTGTGTGAAGAAATACTTACTTCTTGTTTTTAAATCTGCTGCCTATTAATTTTATTTGTTTTTAAATCTGCTGCCTAGCTCTTGTATTATGAGAAGAAAATAACACTTCCTTATTTACTTTCTCCACACCAGTCATGATTTTATAGACCTTTATCATATCCCTCCATCTTTTTCCAAGCTGAAAAGTTCCAGTCTTATTAATCTCTTCTCATATGGAAGCTATTTCATATGCCAATCATTTTTTCCCTTTTCTGTATCTTTCCCAATTCTAATGTATTTTTTTTTAAATAAGGCTACTATATCTTCACATATCTTCAAGATGTGAGCATATCATGGGTTTAAAGCAGTAGTCTCCAACTTTTTAAAGCATAAGATCACTTTTTGAATTTAAGTGCAATCCAGGATCTAACTCAAACACAAATACCCTTGCCTCACCTCCTTCCCCCTCTTTCTCCTGAGGCCCCACCCTGTTCCTCTGTCCTCCCATTCTCACTTTCATCAGGCTGGGGCAGGAGGTTGTAGAGGGTAGGGGATTTCAGGCTCTGATCTTTAGTCAAGAGGTTTGGACTGTGGGAGGGGCTCTGGGCTGAGCCTAGAGCAGAGGGTTGGGGTATAGGAGGGGACTCAGGGCTGAGGCAGGGCTTCAGGATCCAGGCTGTGGCTGGGCACTGCTTATCTCAGGTGGCTCCCAAGTGATGGTGCAATGAGACTAAGGCAGGCTTTTGCCCACTCTGGCCCTGTGCCACTCCTGAAAGCAGCTGTGCAATTATTCCTAAGGAGAGGGGTAGATGGCAGGCGCACTGTCCATCTGCAGGCTCCATCACCACACTGTCCATTCCCCGTTTCTGGCCAATGGCAGCTGCAGAGTCAGTGCCTGCAGGCAAGGGCAGCATGTGGAGACCCCGTATGCCACTGCTCCTGGGGACAGAGGGTTGTGCCAGCCAATTCTGGGAGTCACAGTTTGTGTTAGCCCCACTAAGCTGCTGGACTTTTAGCAGCTGATCTCCTGATTTGGCTGCAAGGGCTTCCAGGAAACTGAGCCCAATTCCAGGAGACTCCTAGGCAGTGTCCTGCACATGGGTAGATAAAATTAGAGGGAATGAATTTTGTTATGTGCACCAATAACGAGTCAATATGAAGATGTGGACCACCAGTAGAAACCAAAATCCTAGATATAATATTTTTTTAAATTACCATTGTGATAATTACCCAAGCCATGACAAGTTAAGCATTTTAGAACTCACTACTCAAAGAATTAAATTTTCTTATAAGAAAGAAATAAAAATTATGAAATGCACAAACCAGTGAAAAACCTAAAATAACACACTTAGAAAGAAATAACACAAGTATGTGTTGGGTCAGGAAGTAAGTGTGAAAGTCTGAGTGTGTTTCTCAGTCTCAGAGATAGACGTGTTTGTCTGTAACTTTAAAAACAGCGAGTAGTCCTGTGACACCTTAGAGACTAACATTATATATATCATGAGCTTTTGTGGGCAAAACCCTCTTCTTCATATCATCTCATCTGAAGAAGTGGACTTTGCCCAGGAAAGCTCATGAAACTATTTGTATGTTTTTGTTAGTCTCTACGGTGCCACAGGACTCCTTGTTGTTTTTAGAGTGCATTTGAGTGAGACACAGAGATTCACATTGCCCCTTTAAGTAGGCTGAGCACATTCAGGGTGTGTCTAGACTACAGGGTTTTGTTGACAAAAGTGGACTTTTGTCGACAAAACTATACCTGCGTCTACACTGCCGCTGAGTTCTATCGACATAACGTAGACAGAACTCAGCAGTTTTGTTGACGGCGGTAAACCTCATTCTACGAGGAATAACGCCTTTTGTCGACAGAATTCTGTCGACAGAAGGCATTATTGCATCTACACTGTCCTTTGCGTCTACACTGTCTGTCGACAAAGCGGCTTGCTTTGTCGACAGAACTGGACATTCTTTGTCGACAGAAGCTTTGTCGACAGTATCTGTCGACAAAAGCCTGTAGTCTAGACGTACCCTCAGACATGGGAACTTGCTGACCGCTGCTCCTTGCCACCCGAGCCCTGTCATATCCCCACTCTCTATGGAAATAGAGTATGTGGGTGAGCGCGAGAGGACACCCTGACATCAGCTCCTCCCTCTGCTACCTCCCTTACCCTGCACAGCAAGAAGGAGGTTTGTGGGGAGTTGTTGTAAGGTAGAGGGCAGGAGCAGCACAGCAGTGGAGGAGCAGCTGAAGTGCCAGCGCATTTGATAGCCTCCTAGCCAGACCAGTCAGGATCCCTTTTCAGAGTTCCAGGACTGACCACTGGTTTAGAGGCAATATGATATTTTCCATCTTATTCTCTATCCCGTTCCAAACATTTTGTTAGCTTTTTTGACTGCAGCTGCACATTCAGTGGCTGTTTTCAGAGAACTATCCACAGTGACTACAAGATCTCTCTCTTGATGGGTAACAGCTAATTTAGACCCCATTACTTTGCATTTATCAACATTACATTTCATCTACCATTGTGTTGCCCAGTAACCCAGTTTCATGAGATTCCTTTAGAACTCTGCGGAGAAACTAAATGATTTCTTTGCTTCAGTCTTCACGGCTGAGGACATTAGGGAGATTACCAAATCTGCACCATCCTTTGTGGGTGATGAATCTGAGGAACTGTCCCGGACTGAAGTGTCATTAGAGGAGGTTTTAGAACATATAGAAAAACTTAATGTCAACAAATCTCCGGGACCGGATGGCATTCGTCCAAGGGTTCTAAAAGAACTCAAATGGGAAATTGTTGAACTATTATCTGTGGTTTGTAACCTATCCTTTAAATCGGCTTCCGTACCTAATGACTGGACGGTAGCTAACGTGACACCAATATTTTAAAAGGGCTCTAGAGGCGATCCTGGCAATTACAGACCGGTAAGTCTAACTTCAGTACCGGGCAAATTAGTCAAAACAATAGTAAAGAATAAAATTGTGAGGCACGTAGAAGAACATAATTTGTTGGGCAAAAGTCAACATGGTTTCTGTGAAGGGAAGTCATGTCTTACTAATCTATTAGATTTCTTTGAAGGGGTTAACAAACATGCAGACAAGGGGGATCCAGTAGATATAGTATACTTAGATTTTCAGAAAGCCTTTGACAAGGTCCCTCACCAAAGGCTCTTGTGTAAATTACATTGCCATGGGATAAGAGGGAAGGTCCTTTCATGGATTGAGAACTGGTTAAAAGACAGGAAACAAAGGGTAGGAATAAATAGTAAATTTTCAGAATGGAGAGGGGTAACTCGTGGTGTCCCCCAAGGGTCAGTGTTGGGACCAATCCTGTTCAACTTATTCATAAATGATCTGGAGAAAGGGGTAAGCAGTGAGGTGGTAAAGTTTGCGGATGATACCAAACTGTTTAGGATAGTCAAGACAGAAGCAGACTGTGAGGGACTCCAAAAAGATCTCACCAAACTGAGTGATTGGGCAACAAAATGGCAAATGAAATTTAATGTGGATAAGTGTAAAGTAATGCACATTGGGAAAAATAACCCCAACTATACGTACAGTATGATGGGGGCTAATTTGGCTATGACAAATCAGGAAAGAGATCTTGGAGTTATCATGGATAGTTCCCTGAAAACTTCTACACAGTGTGCAGCGGCGGTCAAAAAGGCAGATAGGATGCTAGGAATTGTTAAGAAAGGGATAGAAAATAAGGCACAGAATATCTTACTGCCCCTGTATAAAACTATGGTATGCCCACATCTTGAATACTGTGTACAGATGTGGTCTCCTCACCTCAAAAAAGATATTTTGGCCTTGGAAAGGGTTCAGAAAAGGGCAACTAAAATGATTAGGGGTTTGGAACGCGTCCCATATGAAGAGAGGTTAAAACGACTGGGACTTTTCAGTTTAGAAAAGAGGAGACTGAGGGGGGATATGATAGAGGTATATAAAATCATGAGTGGTGTGGAGAGGGCAAATAAAGAAAAGTTATTTATTAGTTCCCATAATAGAAGAACTAGAGGACACCAAATGAAGTTAATGGGTAGCAGGTTTAAAACTAATAAAAGAAAGTTCTTCTTCACACAGCGTGTAGTCAACCTGTGGAACTCCTTGCCAGAGGAGGCTGTGAAGGCTAGGACTATAAGGGTATGTTTACACTACCACCCTAGTTTGAACTAGGGTGGTAGTGTAGACATACCCTAATAGAGTTTAAAGAGAAGCTAGATAATTTCATGGAGGTTAGGTCCATAAAAGGCTATTAGCCAGGGGATAGAAATGGTGTCCTTGGCCTTTGTTTGTCAGAGGCTGGAGAGGGATGGCAGGAGACAAATCGCTTGATCATTGTCTTCGGTTCACCCTCTCTGGGGCACCTGGTGCTGGCCACTGTCAGCAGACAGGCTATTGGGCTAGATGGACCTTTGGTCTGACCCAGTACGGATGTTCTTATGTTCTTATGTACTTGAATTTAACTATCTTGAGTTGTTTTCTATCATCTTTAAATTTTATCACTTCATTGTTTACATTTTGCCACTGAGTGCTGCAGCTGCCCATCACATGGCCCTGCCAGCCGGGTGGCTGCCGGAGCTGGAACCAGGGCCATGGTAAGGCTGCCCTAGTAGGGTTAGTCTCACTGCGGCTCTGGCTCCAGCCACAGCACACCCCATGGTCCACGAGGCAAGTTGGTTTTTAAACTGGCTCCCCTAGCAGACCAGGTCCCACCTGACACCCCGTGCTGCTGCCTCTGATACAGAAGCAGCAGTGTGGAGTAGTAGGGGGCTCCTTGGGAGTGGGGCCAGAGTGCACTGGCTGCTGGCCTCGCCCCCGGGAACTATAGAATAATCAAGTAACTGATAAGAATTAATGAGGTTAACTGACTGTTCAATTAACCAATATTTAACATCCCTATTAGCTATAGTGGTACGTGTTTGGTCCTCTTACTATATGTTTTTAATTTGGAGTATTCATTTAAATTGACCTTCTATTGCGGTGTCTTTAAAAAGTTTCCATGCTGCTTGCAGGGATTTCACTTTTAGCACTGTACCTTTTTGCCTTCTATTTAACTTCTTCATTTTTGTGTCATTCTCCTCTCTGAAATTTAAATGTTACTGTGGTGTGCTGCTGTCATGTTCCCTCCAAGGATGTTAAATGTTGTTATGTTATGGTCATTATTACAAAGTGGTTCAGGTACAGATTGAACCTCTCTAATCCAGTGCTCTCTGGTCCGACAACATCCATGGTCTGACATGCTTTTAGTTAGCCAAATGTCCACTTGTCGTGGGTGTGGCCAAGTTTCCCACCGCCACCAGTCCTGGCTCTCGTTCTGTACTGTTATTTAGCTCTACTTTACCCCCTGAATGTTTGCTAAGAGCCCAGTAAACAGTGGAAGTGTTGGCAATGCTGCCAGACAATGTTGATCTTCTGTGGTTTAGTAAATTCTCTGGTTTGGCTCCGGTCAGATCCTGATGGTGCCGGACTGGAGAGGTTCAACCTGAATATTCATCTCTTGGACTAAGGATGTTAAAAAATGGGTAATTGGCTAATCGTGTAGTTGATACAATTTGTATCAACTACATGATTAGTCATTAAGGGAAGGCACTCTGTCCTGGCTCATGCTGGGTCCAGGGGCTACCCCTGCAGCAGCTCTGCAGTTTAAATGTAGTAGGAGTCGGGCTGCCTGCCCGTCCGGCTCCTACTACATTTAAACTGCAGAGCCGCAGCAGGATTAGGTCCCAAGCCCTGCTCACTTTCAGATCTGGGACCACCTACTGCTGCGGCTCTGCATTTTAATGGAGGTAGCTACCGCAATGGGTGTAGCTCCCAGACCTGGCACAAGCCGGGACTGAGCTAGACTTGCTCAGCCCCATCTCATGCTGGGTCCAGCAGCCCCTGTCCACCAGGGGGTCCCAGCAGGGAACTGGGACCCCCCTGCAGACAGGGCTCCTGCCGGAGCAGACTGTGTTTGCAGCCAGCGTGCTCCGGCAGCAGCCTCTGTCCACAGCAGTCGGGTCTGGCCATGGACAGGGGTTGATTCATGGGATGCGGAGCAGCCTCTGCTTGCAGGGAGCCTGAGCCCTCTGCAGGCAGAGGCTAAGAGGCTGCTTCGTGGCAGCATCCCCTACCTTCCCTGCCACCCCTACCCCCCGCTGTTGCCTCTAATAGAGGCAGCGCGGTGGCGGAAGTGGGGGGCAGGCAGCATTGCTGAGATGGTGCTGGAGAGAACCAGCTTTTGAGCTGGATCCTCACAGCACTGGCTCTGGTTTCCCCCCACCCCTGCTGCAGAGACAGAAAGGGGGGGAATTTGAGTTCCTGTTCTTCATTTAGAATTAAATCAAGAATTGCCTCTCCTCTTGTGAATTCTAGAACACTGACCTGGAAGCCACAAGAAGAGAGAAAGTTCTCGACATTTGTTTCACGTGGGATTAAATCAAGGATTAACTGCTCCAAGATCTAATCGTTTAAGGTGTCAAGAAACTTTATCCCTACCATCCTGAGGTGACACGTACCCTGTCAGTAGGGGCATAGTCTAAATTGCCATTATTATTACTCTTATTTTATTATAGCTTGTCTAATCTCCCTGACCATTTCACAGTTACTATCACTATTCTGGTCAGTAGTATATCCCTACTGCTATGTTCTTATTAATTAAGTATGGAATTACAATCTATAGAGAGTCTATGGCACAGTTTGGTTCATTTAAAAATTTTACCTGACTCAACACTTTCTTTGACATATAATGCCACTTCTCCACCAGCATGACCTGTTTTGTCCTTCCAATATATACTGTCCCATTGACTGTCCTCATTCCACCAAGTTTCTGTGGTGTCTTTTATATCAATATCCTCCTGTAATATGAGGCACTCCAGTTCACCCATCTTAGTATTTAAACTTCTAGCATTTGTGTTTTAAGCACTTAGCAATTGCCACTTTTTAGCTGTCTGCCATTGTGATGTGATTGAATGGAAATCTTCCTTTTTTGTTTGATTGTTTCTCATCAGATCCTACTTGTGTCTTATCACCCATCCTCTCTTCTTTATTGGAATTGGAGAATCTACATTAATAGATCGTACCCTAAAGAAAATCTCTGTCCAAACCATATGCTGCTCCGCATCTATCAGCTTTCACCCAGACCTTAGTTTAAGAACTGCTCTATCATCTTTTTAATTTTATGCACGAGCAGGCCAGTTCCATTTTGGTAACTGGGATGGTGCTTGGTCCTGCTGTGAAAGCAGGAGACTGGACTCATGACCTTTCAAGGTCCCTTCCAGTTCTATGAGATAGGTATATCTCCATATATTTTTTATATTATTATTATTTGGTAGGTGGAGCCCATTTTCTCCATATAGACTCCCCCTTTACCTAAAAGTTCCCCAGACCTAAATCCGTCCTCTGTACACCATTATTTCATCCACACATTGAGAACATGCAGTTCTGTCCATCTAACTGGCCCTGTGTGTGGAACTGGAAGTATTTCAGAGAACGCTACCATGGAGGTCCTAGACTTCAGTCTCTTACTTAGCAGCCTAAATTTGCCCTCCAGGCAAAAAGGGACAAAATCGCTTCCTCGGTGTTAAATTTCTTGAAAGACCTGTTCTTTAGTTAATTTTAACTCACGGTGAGAATAACGACACCTTACTATGTGGGGAAAAAAGCCACAATCCTACAGCTGAGGACAAAGGCTGTATTGATTAAAAAGCCAACCTATTAAAGGAAAAGAAGGCAGTTATGTTTATATAAAACATAATGAATACAAGACAGAAGTTAGGTATTATAGAAAATTGATCAGGGGAGCAAAGGAACACTAGGAGAAATCTATGACCAGTAGAATTAAGGGCAATAATGAGTGTTTAAAATGTATTGGGAACAGAAAGAAATCCTGACAGTGGTATGGGTACATTACTAGATGGAAATGGTAGAATTCTCATTAATAATTCAGAAAAGGCAGAAGTGTTCAATAAATATTTCTATTCTATATTTTGGAGGAAAATGATGATTTAGTCTCATCGTATGGTGATATAACACTCCATTCCACTAGTATCTCTGGAGAATGTTAATAGAAGCTATTAAAGTCAAATATTTTTAAATCCATCAGATCCAGATCACTTGTGTTATAAAGATTTAAGAGTTGGCTGAGGAAAGCTCACTGGCACATTAATGTTCATAGAATCCTAGGGTTGAAAGAGACTTCAGGAGGTCATTGAGTCCAACCCCCTGCTCAAAGCAGGACCAAACCCAACTAAATAATCCCAGCCAGGGCTTGGTCAAGCCAGGACTTAAAAAGCCCATAGAGATTCCACCACTTCCCTAGTAACCCATTCCAGTGCTTCACCACCCTCCTAGTGAAACTTAGATTGTCACAATCTAATATCCAACTTAGATTGCCACAACTGCAACTTGAGACAATTGCCTCTCATTCTCACATCTGTCACCACTTCGCACAGCCTTCTCCATCCTCTTTGGAACCCCCCTACAGGTAGTTTGAAGGCTTCTATCGAATCCCCCCTCACTCTTCTACAGATTAAATAAGCACATATCCCTCAGCCTTTCCTCGTATGTCATGTGCTCCAGCCCCCTAATCATTTTTGTTGCCCTCTGCTGGACCTTCTCCAATGCAGCCACATCCTTTCTGAAATGAGGGGCCCATAATTTGGACCCAGTACTCCAGATGTGGCCTCACCAGTGCTGAATAAAGGGGAATAATCACTTTCCTAGATCTGCTGGCAATGCTCCAGCTAATGCACCCCATATGCCATTAGCCTTCTTGGCTACAAGGGCACACTGTTGACTCATATCCAGCTTTTCATGCACTGTTATCCCTGGGTTTTTTTCTGATGAACTGCTACTTAGCCAGTCAGTCCCCAGCCTGTAACAATGCTTGGGATTCCTCCATCCTAAGTGCAGCACTCGATCACTCACTAGCAAAATGTCCATTTTTTTCCCCATAAGTTTATACACCACTGGGGAAGTTCCAGAAAACTGGAAGACTGCTGATGTGGCAATAATTTAAGAGTAAACAGCCTCAGATGGGTAATTGTAGTCCTGTCAGCCTGCAGTGATAATGGACAGAGCCAGCCCATCCATAGGACCCTTTGGGGAGGCTGCCCCGGGGGCCCTGCAATGGCTGCCTCAACCATCCTATGGTCTTCCATGGTAGCTGCAGGGCCCAGAGCAACCTGAGGGATTACTAGGGTGGCAGAGCCTGGTGCAGAGTGGCAGCATGACACTGTAGTTGTGGGAGCAGCCTGCTCCACTCTGTCACTTTTTCCCAGATAGGACGTTACGCTTCACTACAGGGGTGGGAAGCAGAGTGCCCTGGCCGCAGCCTGCTCCTCTTTCCCAAGTGACATAGGGCTTGGGAGAGAAGAGTGGCCTGGGGGCCTGGTCACTCTGCTTCCCACCTCCATGATGAAGCAGGGCAACCTGGCTGAGAAATATCGTTGAAGCATAGCAGACTACTGAGTCGCTCCAATTTTCCCAGCTCCCACTGATGGGAGGGGAACTAAGCTCTGCTGCTGCCCCGTGCCAGGACCCCATTAATCTCCCAAGTCACATCTCTTGGGGGAGGGAGCTTCAGGGAAGGGGTGCAATGGGGGCAGGAGAAAGAGGAACAGGGGTGGGAAGAGTCAGGGCAGGATGTGGATCAGGGACAGTGCTTGGGGGAAGGGGTGGAGTGGAGGTGGGACGGGTCGGGGAAGGGCCTGGCACAGGGGGATTGCCCTGGGCCCCTCTAGGGACAGCCCTGATAATGGAGCAACTGATATAAGACTTGATCAATAAAGAATTAAAGGAGGGCGAAGCTACATGGGTTTATGAAAATAGATCTGGTCTAACTTTATATATATTTTTTTATGCAGTTGCAAGATTTGTTGATAAAGATAACTAGGGGGCGGTGCCCCCTGCTCGTTATACTCGCCAACCCCCCTTACTGGGAGTAGGCAGCCCCAGGCTCTCCCCCTGGCTGCCGGGGAGGGCCAGGTTGAGGTGTAGCAGCCCTGGCCTGCCTCAACTTTCCCCCCTCTGGCTGCTGGGGTGGTGGGTCGGACTGGACTGATCCTGGCCTAGCTCCCTCCCTCTGACTGCTGGGGGAAAGGGGTTGGTCCAGACAAAGGCTGGCCCAGCTCTCACTCTGGTGAGGAAGGGGAAGGGGGTGTGGTGCCCAGCATGGGGAGGCGGGCCACACGGCTCCGGCCCCCCGCTGGTGAGGCACAAGGCCACATGGCTCCCATGCGCCCCCCTTCTCCCTGGGGACACCGCATGTGTCCTGTGCACTCCCCCCGAGGCTGCGTGGCTGCAAATACCCCCACCTCTCCCTACCTAAGCCCCCATGGCTCCCCCATGCCTCTCCTCCCCCACCCTGGACAGCAGAAGAGCTGCACGGTTCAATTTTAAATTCCAGCAACCACCCGCCCACATGGAGTCTGCTGGAGGGATGCTCAGGGACCGGCAGCATGTGAGGGAGGGGTTAACTGCTGGCCTGCGTGGTACAGAGCTGGCAAGGAGGGGAGGAAGGCCCAGATGAAGGGGGAGAGGTTAATTCCCAGCCCATGCGGCGCAGAGGCAGTAGCACAGGGAAGGGGAGGGGCAATGCAGCTGAGCATGGAGGGAGGGGCTGCAGGACGTAGTGATGCATGACATCACTCTGTCATCCCGCAGGAAAAACCTTTTTAAAGTATAGTAAGATAATGTGGAGGTAATAACTTAGAGTTCTCTAAGGTGATTGACATGGTTCCATGCAACATACTAGAACGATGTAAACTTAACACTGCATACCTTAAAAGGGTTAAAAATGGCGAATGGTAGGTAGGTCTCAAGATGTAATTGTAAACAGGAAATAGCCAGTGAGCGGGTGTGTTTCCAGTGGTTTCCCACAGGCATTAGTTCTTGGCTCTTCACATCCCTACTTGATAATAATGCTAAATAGTGAACAGTTAATCGGATAACTGGTAAGCATCGCCCTTACTGGATGAAGCTTACCAGTTATGATTAACTGGCGAGGGCTGCAGCAGCATCCATCCCTGGGCAGGCCTGGCCCAGCACATCATGGCCAAGGATGTTCCAGCCCAGCCAGAGCAACCCACAGCAGGGGAGCTGCTCCAGCACGAAGTGCCATGGGCAGGGCTGCTCCAACCCAGCCAGACCATTTCCTGCCCGTGGCAGAGAATGGCATGCCCCCCTTCCTGCCCCCATTGATGTGGTTAACCATTTAAACATAACAGTTAACCAGTTATCTGATTAAATGGGATTTACATCTCTATTATCAAGCAACCTGGCAGAAAATATAAAATCATCATTGATTGTTTGCTGGTGGTACACAAATTGAAGGAATGGTAAATAATGAAGAGGACCAGGTCACTGATTCAGAGCAAATAATAAGCGTTTTAATATAGATAAATGTAAATGCTTATATCTAGGAATAAAGAATGTAGGCCATGCTGACAGGATGGGGGACCTTAGCCGCCATCACCCCCAAATCTTTTCAGACTTGCTGCTTCCCAGGATAATCAGCTAAATGTGAGTACCCACTGTGCTGCTGTGGCCAAAAGAACTAGTGTGATGCTAGAATGCATAAACAGGAATGTTTAGTCAGAGCAGAGATGTTATTTTACTTCTGTATTTGGCACTGGTGCGGCCGATGCTACAGTCCTTTAGTTATGTCAAGTTGCCTCCAGTTCAAGAAGGAGGTTGATGATAAATTGGAGAAGATTCAGAGAAGAGCCACAACAATGATTAAAGGATTGGAAGGTTAAGAGGTGACTTGATGGCAGCCTATAAATACCTACATGTGGAACCACTATTTAATAATGATCTCTTCAGTCTGTCAAAGAAATGTCTACATGATCCAATTGCTGGAATTTGCATGCTAGACAAATCAAGGCTAGAAGTAGGATGTTTATTTTTAATGGTGAGAATCATTAATTGTGGGAACAATTTACCAAGAGTTGTGGTAGGTTCTCCATCACTGACCATTTTTCATTGAAGGCTGCATTGTTTTCTAATAGATCTGCTCTGAGTCATTGTGGTGACATTCTCTTGCCTGTGTTGCACTGGATTTCAGAATAGCTGATTGCAGTGGTCCCTTCTTGCTTTGGAATTTATGACTCTACAAACTAATTGAGAAATCACAAGTAAATCCATTAGAGCATAAATGCCTTGCTCAGAAAAGCAGAATGGCGATTTGGGAGAGATTGCCGTGTATTTTTAATACATAAAATAAGAGGTTGCTTTGAAATTCAGCTCAGCCTTAACTATGGAGCAACAACTGGCACCATCTCTCAATATTCTCACCACTGGAGTCCAAGATCAGTGAGGTACATTTGAGAGCTTATGGAAATGAGGGTTCCTCTTCCCCTGTCTGGTGTGAGGTCTCAATAAGACAGATAACATTGATAACACTTTGTACTCCAACAGCTAACAAGCTGCATTAATTGAATTTTGGGACAATCAGAGGCACATCTCAATTACACTACATCACCTCTTCTAGTTTTGGACAAGGCAGCAATATCCATGTTAAACCAATTCAGTTCACAAGCAATGACAGCTGTATGTTGCTCTAGTCAGTCACTGTCTGATTTGTCCACTGTCTGACTACGTCCAACGTACGTTCCTGGTTCCAAAGTAGAAAAGTTTCTTACATTTTTGATCACTGGGGTGGTGATCTTGCTGGATGCAGCTATCCAGCCAGGAGAAAAAGAGGCAAGACTATTTTAGGGCAATTTTTCTAGTCCTCGCCCCACGTGGGGTGAGCACAGTGACTCCTAAAGAGGACTGCTCAGTCATGATGCAGCAGCCGAGATATTTGACCTGCCGTAGTCCTCAAGCAAGATGACTGAATCACATACAAGTGATAGGTATGTCAGTCTGTGACTAGGAACTTCTGGATCTCACTGCCCTGTTCTCATCGCTACTCACTGATCGCCACTGGACTTTTGACTTGTGCAGGTGTTGTTTTCCCAAAAACTGGAAGATGCCTGTGCGAGACTTCTTTTAAAGTGGGGAGACTGGTGCAAAACAGTCACCACACTGTTCTTGACAAATTGAGGGCTTGAAACCAATCGCATGGACATCACAATGATTGCAGATCCTCTGTCTGCTGCAGCCTTCATCTACCTTCACAGTCGGTGTAACATTACACAACAGTTTCAACTCCATTGTGCAGTTATCCTCCGTCTGCTCTGCCATTGAGGACTTCTTGGATCACACTTTCTCGAACCTCGCCCTTGACCGTTCTGCTATGGGTGACCCTAAGTGAGTACATGACTCAGGCAGCGTCACTCTTGGGGGTCATTGGAACACACAAGCCTCTCCACCACTACACTCTTGTGTCCTGCTCGGGTTGTACAAAGAGGTCAAGAACAAACAAGATCTCAGGTTTTTTTTACTTCTGTGCCATGGCATGCATGCAAACTTCACTTCTGGGTGGCTTTATAAGCAATTATCTCTGTCTGCCTGATGATTCAGGTGGAGAGAACAGCTTTTTAAGGCCTCAATAGTGGCCAGCAATACCAAGAGGAGGAAGCTGACCACAAGCATACCACAGCAAGCAGGTGTGTTGAAATCTCAACTGAACCACAGAGTCTGTCACAGGTTGATCCTTGTGAATGATTCAAGCCAAGTTAGTGTCCAGAAGCCTAACACTACTTCCAAGGGCCTGCTTTCACCGCAGCCATTGGCAAGACAGAAGGGTGTCACTGACATGCAGGATCCCATACCTGATAAGAGAGTTGATGAAATTTGGAGAGAAAGGAAATAGAAGTCCGCACGGGCTACATTCAGTACCAGTAGAATCTGAGCAACGGCTTCAGCAGAGCAATGACCATGCTGTGAAAGCTGATGAATACTTCAGAGATGAAACCAAACAAGATGAGCCTGTAGCTGAGTTTATATGCCTTTTGACACATTGGGTAGAAAATGTCAGACTCTACTAAAGACAATGGACGCTTCTGCCACTTGTCATTTAAAGGTTCTTTAACATTGGATGGAACAATTCAGTATTCCAGGGCTGAATGTGATACCTTAGAATGTGGTTGCTGAAAAACAGCTAGCTAGGAATAAGATCAAAATGACATGTTCCTGCACTCTGTATTGTATTACCAGATACAAATACCAAAGAATGGATAGAGAGGGCCTGTGAGGTGTGGTGAAGGAAGACCCAGGTTTGTGGTGAGAGAGAGCGTAAGTGGAAGACTGAATGGCTATGCAATCTGAAATCAAGTTTGTGTAAGCATGAAGTAATTGCAGACCTCATTACCGATGCCAATGGAAGGAGCTGCTGAAATGTTAACATCATTCTACATGTGTAAGTTTCTTGAGTCTGCACTGAGATTGCAGGTTGACTCTTCCCTCTAGCACAAATACCCATGAAATGAGCATATTTAATTTTTGGCCAGGGCATCTTGATATTTGATTATTTAATTTAAAAAATGTAAGTTTTAGGCTAAGGATTTGGTTTCAAAGGAGCTGAAGGGAATGAGGCATCTAACTTCTGGATTTCAAAGGGATTTGAATATCACATCTCATAGGCTGCTTGTAAGAAAACCCCCATGTGAGAGTTTGTCAGCACATTCCATAGAAACATTGTGCATCTTGTGCTTGGTTTTGTACAATAAACAAATAAGCCAATTAGGAATTTAAAATCCCATTTAATTTGTTAAACAGGTAAACATTATGTTTAACCGGTTAGCTGATTAAACAGGGGCAGGCTCAAGTAGCCCCTCCCCCTCCCCCCCCCAGGACAAGTGCTGCTCTGGCCAGGCTAGAGCATCCCTCCACCCATAGAGAGCCACCTGTGGTGGGCGGGAGGCTGCTTCAACCCTCTCTGGTTAACCTTAACTGGTAAGCATCACTGGTTAACCAGTCACATCCCTAGAGCCAATCCCATCTCCAGAGAGCCAAACACTTTAGGAGATAGAACCACCATAAGAACATAAGAATGTCTATACTGGGTCAGACAAAAGGTCCATCTAGTCTAGTATCCTGTCTGCCGACAGTGGCCAATGCCAGATGCCCCAGAGGGAGTGAACAGAAACAGGTAATCATCACGTGATCCCTCTCCCGTTACTCATTCCCAGCCTCTGACAGACACTAGGGTCACCATCCCTACCCATCCTAGCTAATAGCCACTGATGGACCTAATCTCCATGAATTTATCTAGTTCTTTCTTGAACCCTGTTACAGATCTGGTCTTCACAACCTCCTCTGGCAAGGAGTTCCACAGGCCGACCATGTGCTGTGTGAAGAAAAACGTCCTTTTGTTTTAAACCTGCTACGTATTAATTTCATTTGGTGACCCCAAGTTCTTACATTATGGGAACAAGTAAATAACTTTTCCTTATTCACTATCTCCACACCAGTCATGACTTCTATCATATCCCCCCTTAGTCTCCTTTTTTTCTAAGATGAAAAGTCCAAGTCTTTTTAATCTCTCTTCATATGGGATGTGTTCCAAACCCCTAATCATTTTGTTGCCCTTTTCTGAACCTTTTCCAATGCCAATATATCTCTTGCGATCACATCTGTACGCAGGATTCAATATGTAGGCATACCATGGTTTTATATAGAGGCAATAAGATGTTCTCTGTCTTATTCTCTATCCCTTTTTAAATGATTCCTAACATTCCGTTTGCTTTTTTGACTGCCACTGCACACCATTGAGTGGATGTTTTCAGAGAACTATCCACAACAACTCCCAAGATTCCAAAAGACTGGAAAAGGGCAAATATAGTGCCTATCTATAAAAAGGGAAATAAGAACAACCTAGGAAACTACAGACCAGTCAGTTTAACTTCTGTGCCAGGAAAGATAATTGGACAGGTAATTAAGGAATTCATCTGCAAACGTCTGGAAGAAAATAAGGTGTAGGGAACAGCCAGCATGGATTTGTAAAGAACAAATCATGTCAAATCAATCTGATAGCTTTCTATGGTAGGATATCAAGTCTTTTGGATAAGGGAGAAGCAGTGGACGTGAAATACCTAGACTTTAGTAATGCATTTGACATGGTCTCTCATAACCTTCTTATCAATAAACTAGGGAAATGCAACCTAGAGGGGTGACTGTAAGGTGCATAACTGGCTAGATAACCGTTCTCAGAGAGAAGTTATTAATGGTTCACAGTCATGCTGGAAGTGCATAACAAGTGGGGTTCCACACGGGTCTGTTTTGGGACCTGTTCTGTTCTAAATCATTGATGAAGATATTGATTATGGCATAGAGAGTATGATTATTAAGTTTGAAGATGACACCAAGCTGGGAGGGATTGCAAGTGTTTTGGAGAATAGGGTCATAGTTCAAAATGATCTGGACAAACTAGAGAAATGGTTTGAGGTAAACAGGATGAAGTTTAATAAGGACAGATGCAAAGTACTCCACATAGGAAGGAACAATCTGTTTCTCACATACAGAATGGGAAGCGATTGTCTAGGAAGGAATACTGCAGAAAGGAATTTAGGGGTCATAGTGGACCACAAGTTAAATGTGAGTCAACAGTGAGACACTGTTGCAAGAAAAGCAAACATGAATCTGGGCTTCATTAACAGATTGTTTGAGCAAGACACGAGAAGTCATTCTTCCCCTCTACTCTGCATTGATTAGGCCTCAATTGGAGTATTGTGTCCAGTTCTGGGCACCGCATTTCAAGAAAGATGTGGAAAAACTGGAGAAGGTCCAGAGAAGAGCAACAAAAATGATTAAAGGTCTAGAAAACATGACCTATGAGGGAAGACAGAAAGAATTGGGCTTGTTTAGTTTAGAAAAGAGAAGACAATGGGGGGACATGATAGCAGCTTTCAGTTATCTAAAAGGGTGTTACAGGGAGGAGGGAGAAAAATTGTTCTCCTGGGCCTCTGAGGATAGGACAAGAAGCAATGGGCTTAAACTGCAACAAGGGAGGTTTAGGTTGGACATTAGGAAAAACTTCCTAACTGTCAGGGTGGTTAAACACTAGAATGGATTGCCTTACAGGGTTGTGGAATCTCCATCATTTAATAGCAGGTTAGACAGACAGGGATGATCTAGACAGTGTTTGGTCCTGCTGTGAGGGCAGGGGACTAGAGTCAATGACCTCTTGAAGTTCCTTCCTGTTCTAGAATTCTAAGATCTCTCTCTTGAGTGATTATAGTTAAATCAGTGCCCATCATATTGTATGTGTAGTTAGGATTGTTTTTTTCAATGTGCATTCTTCTTCTTCTTAAACCCTTGTACTCCAAGTGGAGCATAGGTCATCTACAAGTCTCCTCCACTTCACTCTGTCTTGAGACAAAACTTCTAGCTGACTCCAGGAGTACCCCAGTTGTTGTCCTTCAATCTCAGTAGACCTTCTCCACGTTGTCCAAGGTCTTCCTCTTTTGCGTTTTCCTTGTGGGTTCCATGTGAGAGCTTGACGGACTATGCTGGATGATGGTTTTCTGAGATTGTGGCCTAGCAATCCCCACTTTCTTCTCTTGATTTGAACATCAAGTGGTTCTTGTCCTGCTCTGTTCCAAAGTTCCTTATTTGTGACAAAGTCTTGCCATTTGATGTGAAGGCTGTACCTCAGGCATCTGTTTATGAATGTCTGTAGCTTGTGATCTGAAGACTTTTTAGTATGCCAGATCTCGCATCCATTCAAGAGCATACTCTTCAGATTTGTGTTGAAGACAGTTTTGTCTTTGCAGATATTATTTGTGAACTCCATATGGGAAAAAGAGACTTGAATGCAGCTGTTGCTTTCCCTATCCTAGCATTAATATCCTTGTCTGTTCTTCCGTCTCTGCCCATAATATTCCCCAAGTAGATGAACTGCTCCACATCTTCCAGGTCATCCCCTCCCAGTGTGGTGTTGGTGGTGTTGTCCTCATTGTCTTGGTCTTTCCCTTGTTAATGCTCAGTCCAGTCATTGAAGCAGTTTTTTCTAATGTTGCAACCTTTTCTTCCATGCTTTCATGGTGTGAAAGGAGGATGACATCGTCAGCAAAATCAGTGTTGTCTAGCTGTTTGAAAAGAGTCCACTGATGGCCATCTGTTGTCCTGGTCATAATCCAGTCCATTGTGATCAAGAACAGGAAAGGTGACAATAGGCATCCTTGTCGCACTCCTGAGAGTATGCTGAAGGATTCTGTCAAGACACCATTGTGAACAACTTGGCATGTCAAGGGTTTGTACATTGAACAGGTTAATAATTTTGGATAAGATGCCACAGTGTTCCAGCAGTTTCCACAAAGTATCTCTATCAATGCTGTCAAAGGCCTTTTCAAAGTCTGTGAAGGTTATGTACAGGGGGGGTTCCACTCAAGCGACTGTTCTGTGATCACTCTGAGAGTTGCTATTTGGTCAGTACAAGATCTCTTGCTTTGAAAGCCGGCCTGTTCTTCCCTGAGCTGTCTATCAATTTCTGTCTTCATTCTCTCCAAGAGAATGTACATTACTTTACATTTATTAACATTAAATTTTGTTTGCCATTTTGTTGCCCAATCACTTAGTTTGGTGAGATCTTTTTGAAGCTCTTCATAGTCTGCTTTGGTCTTGAGCTTTCGTGGGCCAGGGTCTGGCCCACGAAAGCTCATCACCTAATAAACTATCTTGTTAGTCTTTAAAGTGCTGCATAGTCCTGTCTTTTGTTTCAGCTAGACCAGACTAACATGGCTACATCTCTATTGCTTTGGCCTTAATTGTCTTGAGCAGTTTAGTATCACCTGCAAATTTTGCCACCTCATTGTTTACCCCATTCACCAAATCATTTATAAATAGATTGAATAGGATTGGTCCCAGTACGGACACTTGGGGGATACCACTAGTTACCTCTCTCCATTCTGAAAACATACCATTTATTCCTACCTTTGTTTCCTGTCTTTTAACTAGTATCAGTCCATGAGAGGACCCTCCCTCTTATCCCATAACAACTCACTTTACTTAAGAGCCTTTGGTGAGGGACCTTGTCATATAGATTTTCCCAGTTAAATCCAGAGCATTCAAAGGGGCTTGCATGGAGAATGAGGAACCCTGGAGAACTACGGTCAGTGCTTTTTTTGTGATGGTACTACCATCACTCAGTACCGGCACCTCCCGACGCAGTACCGGCACCTCCAGTCAGAGCTCAACAACTTTTCCCCTGGAGTACCGGCACCTTTTTGTGTAAAAAAAACACCAACAAAACAACCAACAATACTGGGTATGGTCATTGTCTTATTTAAACCTGCCTGCTCCAGTCTATATGCACAGGATGGATGGGGTGGGGGGCAGGGATTTAGCTAATCTGTTGTGTTGAAAGAACCTACACATGCACCTGACTCCCCCAAAAGGGCAGGGTGAGTCTCTGCTAGTTCTCGGGGTCCTGCTGAGTTTCTGCCTAGCTGCACTGAGCCTGGCGCTGCCTGAACCCTCCATGAAACCCTCTGGGAGGGGGCAGAGGATGAGAGTGCAAGCCACATCTGGAGGGTGTATATGCTGTAACTTGCTGAAAACAGAGTTGCATAAGAAATTGCCAGTTGGGTTCTACATCTGTGTGGCTTCATTAATATCGCTGACTTCAAGTGTTCAGAAATCATGAGTCTTCCCTCCCTGCCAAATCATGAGATATTAAAACAGCAGTATATTTTGAATCCTTAATTTTTGCTTTCTCATCTCTGAGCCCTTAGGTTGCTCTTGGAGCATGGTTATCAGCTTTTCTCTCAACCACAAGAGAAAAAAATCCATTAAAGTTGAGATTTAATCCTAGGAGGATTTAAATCAATGGTAGGGAACCTTTTTTGGGTTGGGGGCCACTGACCCACAGAAAAATCAGTTGGGAGCCATGGGCTGCAGGGCGCAGCAGGGGGTGCTGGTGGAGTGCCAGCACGGGTCCCCAATACCAGGGGAGGCCCTAAGCCGCAGGGGCCAGATCCAAGCAAACCAGGGGGCGCATCCAGCCCCCAGGCCTTAGGTTCTGCACCCCTGTTTTAAATGAAACACCAAATATTGAGAGATTCATGAGAGTGCACTGTTCCATTAACATCAGTAGAGATATGTGTATTTAGACCAGCTGAAAATCTGGCCCCATAATTTAAAGCAGAAACACTAGAGGGCAAAAAGTCTCAGTGAGGTAGCCGTGTTAGTCTGTAACTTTGAAAACAAACTTAAAAAACAACAAACAGTCTGGTAGCACTTTAAAGACTAACAAAACATGTAGATGGTATCATGGGTTTTGGTGGGCACAGCACAAGAAGTGGACTATTTGTTGTTTAAGTTTATTCTGTACAGACTAACTCAGCTATCCCTCTGAAGCTTTTAAAAACAGAGTGATCCTGTAGCACCTTAGACACTAACCAAACTTTATAGAACAGCAGAAGTACCTGTCAATTGTAGGATCCATGTTAATGAGGCTAATTAAGTAGGCTGGATGTGTCCCGTTCATAGCTATTGATGTGCAATGCAAAAGTCAAAGGCAGAGGAAATTGCCTTTGTAGTGTGTAAACCAGTTCATATCTTTATTCAAGCCCAGGAAAACAGTGTCAGACATGCAAATGAACTCCAGTTTAGCAGTCTTTCTCTTTCCCTGATAGATTCAGGGTTGAGGTCGGGGGCGGGGGTGCAGGAGTGTTATGATGCTGCAGCCAGTTGGGGACTTGGCCCCAATTGGGGGCTTGTTGGCCAGGCTTCATTTTTAAGGAAAATATTATGTCCAACACAAAACGTTTCAACGTTTTCTTTATTTATGGGAGGGGCGGGGAACATGTTTTGGGTGGGGGACCACATAAGATGAAAAAACAACCCCTCCAAAAAACCCTAAGCCTCACTGATATGGCCCCAACTGAGACACCTCACTCCCCTGGCGCTCCAGCCCGAGGGGGAGGGTAGGTAGGATTGAGTTTCAAGGCCTCAGGCCAGATTAACTCTTCTGCAGTTCAAAATACTGCAGATTTTGTGGGTCCCTCTACATTCTGAGGTGGGGCCAAAAATGAGGGATCCAGTATGTGGGACCAGGCTGCCAGTGAGTGGTATAGGGATGATAGTGCAGAATCTGAAGGGAAAGTAGTGTACAGGAGCAAACTGGGGGTAGGTATCTGGCCAGGATGAAGGGGGCAGGAGCAGGGTGCTGGTGGGGGTCTGGCCAGGATACAGAGGGCTGGATGGTATCTGGCCAGGGTGCTGGTGTGGGGTCAGGCCAGGGGGCAGCAGTAGGGTCCTAGTGAGTGTCTGGCCTGGGGCCACAGGCCAGGGTGCTGGTGGGGGTCTGGCCAGGTGGGAGGGAGCAAGGTGCTGGTGAGTGTCTGGCCAGGAGGCAGGTGACAGGGTGCAGGTGGGGGTTGACCGGGAGAGAGGGAGCAGGGTACTGATGGGGGTCTGGCCAGGGGGAGGGAGCAGGGTGCTGGTGAGGTGTCTGGGCAGGGAGCACAGTGCTGGTGGGGGTCTGGTCAGGGGAGGGGGGCAGGAGCAGCTCGGCTGGTACCTAGGGGTCTCCAGGGTTGTGGATCTCTGGGGCAGGATCTGCAGGCAGCGCTGGAAGAAGTGCACATGCAGCTCTTTTAAGAAATCCAGCCGCTCCGGATCCTGCGCCGCCATCTTAACTACCCCTTTACCCCCTACCCCCACCCCGCACCTTCCTGGAGCATCGGGAAGGAAGGGAAGACAAGAAAGCGTGCGCGCTATTCTGGGCAGGGAAGGAGTGCGTGCTTTCTTGTCTTCCTTTCCTTCCCCGTGCTGCCTGCCTTCCTTCCGGGGGTGGGGGAGGCTCTGCACCAGATCTGGCTTCTCAAGAAGTGCGTGCGCTGCTCCTCCCTTCCCCACAACAGCGCACATTTCCCCTCCCTTCCCTTCCCTTCGCCACAACAGCGCGCACGTCTCCTCCCCATAACAGCACGCGCTGCTCCTCCCCTCCCCTCCCCACAACAGTGTGTGCTTCCTGAAAAGCCAGATCTGGCACGGAGCCGCAGGACTCCTCCCCCCCTCCCTCACTGCAGAAAGTTGGGGCTAGCTCTATTTTTGTGGGAGGCTGTAGCGCCAGATCAGGCTCCTCGCTGGGGATGGGGCAGAGCAAGGGGGAACTGGAAACACTGCATCATGATCCACTGGTTGGTGACCACGGCATTAGAGGATGTGCAGTTGTATGAGCCCCTGATATTGTGGCTTATGTGGTTAGGTCCTGTGATGGTGTCACTTGCATAGATAGGGGCAGAGTTAAGGTTTAAACTTTCAGTTTTAGCTATGCTTCTAATTCTTGAATACTCAATTCTTTAGCCCTGTCCTTTGGCTTTTGAATAGCCTAAATCAGGGCTACTCAACACGTGGCCCATGGACTGCCTGCAGCCTGTTTCTTTGCAGGCCACAGTGCAGTTTGGATTTACAGGGCTCAACACAGATGGGATCCTTTGAACATGGCCTCCACTGGGAACACGCTCCATAATGGCGAGTCAATATAATGGTCTTCTGTTGATATGCATTTTAGTAGTTAAATTCCTGGACTTGTATTGCTCATTAAAAGTGCTGTCATATGGGTGGAAATCAGGTAAATATTGCATTTTATTAATATCAGCAGAACTGATTTAAATGGGACCTGCATGTTTTGTAGTCTTGCCCTAATCTTTGTAGGGCAAGACTACAAAACATGCAGGTCCCATTTAAATCAGTTCTGCTGATATTAATAAAATGCAATATTTACCTGATTTCCACCCATATGACAGCACTTGTATTCATGCCCGTCAGTGTGAAAGAAGCAATTTGCGTATATCTGCATATATATTTGCATGTACATGCAATCACACTTAAGTTGCAGCCCTTGGCATGTGCTGTGAGTATCACTGTGGCCCCTGGGGCTTCCAAAGTTGAGTAGCCCCAGGGCCATCCTTAGCCACAGGCAGAATAGGCAGTTGCCTAGGGCACCAGTATTTCAAGGGTACCACTCTGCCGGGATGGACAGGAAGCAGTGGAGCATGTAACAGCAGGGCTGGGTCTTAGAGGGAGCCGAATGCGCTGCCTGCAGCACAGTCTGAGGGAGGGGATTGGCTGCTGGGGGTCTCTGGGAAGGGGAGGGGGTAAGGGTGGGGAAAGGAACTCACCTGTGAGTGTGACTCTCTCCCCCGGTGTGAGGTGAGGCAGGCTGGGCGGCTCTGGCAGTAAGTATCCTTTGTTGCTCCCCATAACGTCTATTCTTCTCCCCCCCCCCCCCCCCCCCCACGGAGTGCCCAAAATGTGCTGTTATTGCTAACGTCTTTCCAAACAAAAATAAGGCAGAATAGGACTTCTGTAACATTTCTGTGCTACCTTATCTAGATGAGATGATTCTGTGCTGACTTCATTTTGGTCACTTTGTGCTTTATTTAGGAATAAAACTAGGGTTATATTTTCCCACTGCTTGGAAACCCAGCTTATTAAACTGGATAATGCCATTGATCTATTTACAGTATAAGGTTGATATAAAGTTGTAACTAACATTATGACTGCTGCCCACTATACATTTAAAACTAAAAAGTGGCTTTGTAAAAATGACATGGGTTTCCAACTCTACTGTGTCTCTGTCAGGGTGGAGCACCTTGTGAGGTGTCTTCACATTAGCTCAAGGTCACAGACTCATGGCTATCCTATATTAGTTATTTTAAATAATATTTCTGATAATCTGACAATAATTTAAACAGTTATTTCTTTAAAAAACACCCATAAAAGTTATGTCGCATCGAAAACAACTTTCCGGGTCACAAAAAAGAAAATGGAAAGATGAAATAGGATTAGCTATCCAAGCACAGAAGGGTTCTATACTTAAGTTTGTACGTCATGAAAACAACGAAGTTGATCAAGATCATCAAGTAACTGCCGAAGAAAATTTTTATGCAGACGAAGCTCAAGAAACGCAACACACAGAACAATCATTTGAAAAAGATGCAGACACAAAACAAGAAATTACAATAGTTGAAATTGTACTAGCATGGGATAGATTACATTGGCACGTGGCCACAATCTTTAAACAACGAATTCCGTGCCATTATACTTGAGAGTGGCCCTGTGAGAATAAAAGGTCTTGAATGTCCTAAAGACATTAGAGGTAGGAAATTCACAGAAAACAATTACTACAAAAGACTTTCTAACGGTGAAATTGTCAACAGACAGTGGCTTGTGTACTCTAAATGCGAGGATGCTGTATTTTGTTTCCCATGCAAGATTTTCAATAGTTGCAATTTTAAGATAGCAACCATGGGTATTAATGATTGGAAAAATCTTAGTCTCATATTACCGCAACATGAAAAGGCACAACACCACATTGAAAGTATGCACAAATGGTGTGAGCAGAGTGTAAGGGAAAAAATCAGACAACTCTTGATGCCCAAAATCAAAGATTGCTGGAGTCAGAGAAGCAGTATTGGCGTCGTGTTCTTGAACGTCTATTATTTATTGTTGAATATCTATCAACAGACAATCTTGCTTTTAGAGGAAGCATTGAGAAATTATTCCAGCCCAAAAATGGCAATTTTTTGGGCCTTGTACAACTGGGAAAATTTGACACACTGATGAGTGAACATCTCCGAAGAGTAACTGAAAATGGAATACATGACCAGTATTTAGGACCAAGAATTCAAAATGAACTGATCGTGCTAATGAGTGATAAAGTGAGAGAGAAAATTGTTTCATTGGTTACTTTGGCAAAATATTTTGCCGTAATTCTAGATTGCACTCCGGACATAAGTCATCAAGAACAGATGTCGTTAGTAGTGAGATTTGTCGACATTAGTGATTCAGCACAGATTACGGTTAAGGAATCGTTTATCACATTTTTAGAAGCAGAAGACACGACAGGTTTTGGACTTCTTCAAGCTCTCCTTGATGAACTAAAACGAATGGGATTGTCCATAATGAACATTAGAGGACAAGGCTATGATAACGGTGCCAATATGAGAGGATGCATTTCTGGCGTGCAAGCTAGATTGCTGGCAGAAAATCCATGTGCCTTTTTTGTTCTGTGTGCATGCCACAGCCTTAATTTGATTTTGTGTGATATGGCCAAGTCTTCTGTAGAAGCTATATCTTTTTTTGGTTTGCTGCAACGCATTTACGTGCTATTTTCAGCTTCCACTCAATGATGGCAAATATTCAAAGCATATGTCAATGGTATTACCGTTAAGCCTTTATCTGAGACACGCTGGGAAAGCAGAGTAGAAAGTGCAAAAACATTGAGATATCAATCTGACGAAGTTTACGAAGCACTTGTTGCTATTTTGGAAGAAACCAGAGATCCAAAAGCTAAAAGTGAAGCACAGTCATTGGCCTCTGAAATATCCATCTTTAAGTTTCTAACATCCGTCGTAATCTGGTATGACATTCTTGTTAAAATCTCAAGTGTAAGCAAAATAATGCAGAGTCCAGTGATGCAGCTTGATTCAACACTTACCTTACTAAACAACACACGAGACTTTTTAGTGAAATACAGAGAAAATGGATTCAAAGAAGCACAGGTTACAGCAAGAGAGGCACTCGGTGTAGAACCAAAATTTCCATGTCCGAATGTGACATGAGTTTCAAGGAAAAAACGGCAAGTGGAATATGAAGGAGCAGATGAGCCCATAGACGATCCAGAAAAGAAATCTGAGGTTGAATTTTTTAATGTTGTGATGGATAAAGCAATATCTGCCATCGATGAAAGGTTTAATACCTTATGAGTACACCATGAACAGTTTGGATTTTTGTATGACATAACTAAATTCAACGACATAGGAAAGCAAGAGCAGCTAATGACAAAGTGCAAGAACCTCGAGAGCCTCCTGAAGCACGGTGATAGTTTTGATTTAAATGGACTTGAACTGTACGAAGAATTGAGTACATTGTCATCAATGTTGCCACATGCAAAAGCAGTGATGGACATTGTACAGTTTATTCATACCAGCAAACTTGTTGACATATATCCTAATGTGTACATTGCCACTCGTATTCTACTGACAATTCCTGTAACAGTAGCATCAGGAGAACAGAGTTTCTAAAACTAAAGCTCATTAAAAACTATCTCCATTCTACAATGAGTCAGAAACGCTTGACTCGTCTTGCTATTCTTGCAGTCGAACAAGACATCATTTTGTCTTTGTCATCGATGACATTATTACTGACTTTGCAGCCAAAAAAGCCAGAAAGATTGCTTTTAATTAAAAACAAATCCTTGTTTCAATACCTCTTCATATAAATTTCCAATAAAATGTTGACAAATGTAAAAAATTATATTATTTGCATGATTCTGTCAATAAATCAGAATTTTTTCTATAGTGCTGCTACTTTAGTGGTAGTCTATCAGCATTACAGTGTGCTTCATTACGTTAAACTGTTTTTAATAACGTGCATGTGGCAAGTTTTCCAATACTGTAAGCTTATGTTTGTGTTGCTAAGAGCAAGTCAGTCATAGGGGCACCAGTTTAATAATCCCGCCTAGGGCACCATAAATCCTAAGGACGGCCCTGAGTAGCCTTGGCCTAAATATACAGGCCATGTCTGAATACTCTGTACGCTCTTTCATCCTAATCTCCATTACCTTTTTTTCTCTTGCTTCAAAGAAGGGTACATTCTGTGACTTGTAAATAAAAGAACTGTCAAATTCCGGCTTACATTTTTCTGGGATCACTTCTATGCTCATAATTTAGACTGTTTAGCTGCCTGTCATAATTTAGCAGTCTGCAGCAATATTGGGATTATTTAGATTAGGGATGTGAACGAATAACTGGCTAACCAGTTACGCGGTTCGCATCACGCTTACCAGATGATGCTTACCACATACCAATTAACCAGTACCCAGGAGCAGCCCAATGTGGGGTGGGGATCCCACTTAATTGGTTAAACCTAATATTTAACCAATTAACTGATTAACTGGGATTTTAATTTAGATGTCTGTGACCTATATCAGAGGTGGAAAATGGTGTTGTAATTTTCTGCCCACAGAATTGGAGATCTGAATAAGGCCAAGGCTGAAAATTTGGTCCACAGTTTATGAAGAAAGCTATGAGAACACAGACAGCCATGCCATTTGCTGAGATACTTTCTTGCCAAGTGATAGAGCCAACAGGATGTGTCATTCTGTCTTCAGGTTCTAGTGCTTTTGTCCAATATTTATTAGAAAATGTAGAGCATCATAAGGAAAACTGTCAAATTAAGTAAAACCAGGCTAACGCGGCTGCCCTTCTGATACTCACTAGTAAAATCAGGCTAATGCGGCTGCCCTTTTGATACTTACCAGATTCCAGTGACACTCTGACGGGAGTGAGTTTGTTTGTTTGTTTTAAATGACTGCTGGGGCTTGTTGGCTCTTGCTACAAAGCAGGAAAGAATGGATGTGTGCGGGCTAAGTATCTGTCTAGGCCATCTGTGCAAGTTTTGGGATGTCCCAGTGTTGTGTGGCACTGGCCCCAAGAAGCAGTCTTCCCTAACTAGTGAGGCATTTCTGACTATGCACCGCTTCTCGAGTTAGTTTTAATTTGTGGTTTGGATTTGTGCACAACTGAATGACAACTTCCTCTACAGTTTGGCCTTTGAGACTATAGAAAATCCCTAACAGACTGTGCTGGTGCTATGTGTGGCTCTTGGAGAGAAGAGTCTTGCTCTCTTTATTCCCTTCCCTCTGCCTGCTCCTCTGGCTGCCGAAAGGCTTTATGTTCTGCTGAGTCTCCTGAAGAGCTCTGTTCCCATGCTATTGTTGCTGTGTCTGTCTCTCTGACATTGAAGGCTAGGGTGTTCTTTACTGTATATAAAAGGAAAAAATATGTAGCACTTTAAAGACTAACAATATAGTTTATTAGATTATAAGCTTTCGTGGGGCAGACCCACTTCTTCACATCATATTCTGAAAGTGAATTGGCATGACCATATGTAACAAAGGAATACAATGAAGAAAGTAAACAAATTATAAACTAACAAATCAGATATTAGAACAGAAGTGGGGGCGGGGGGCAAGGAAGAGATAAGGAAGGAGGAAATAGCTTATTGTAAGTCAGTAAGTGGCTAATCTGGAGTTACTACGACTATCAGTAGGTGGGGAGGCTGTCTTTGTAATGTGTAAATTGATTAGCATCTTTATTAAGGCCCATTCGCAATGTGTCGAGTTTAAGCATGAATACAAGTTCTGAAGTCTCTCTCTGTAATCTGGTGTTAAAGTCTCTTTGAAGTAAGATGCACGTTGTCAGGTCTTTAAGGGAATGGCCAGTTAGATTACAATGTTGACTAACAGCTTTTTCTGTGTGGAGATGTCTGATTTGTGGGCATTAATTCTTTGGCAAAGTGACTGAGCAGTTTGTCCAATATACATCGCAGAGGGACATTGCTGGCACTTTGCATAAATCACATTGCTGGACGTACAGGAATATGAGCTCTTGATCGTATAACTGACATGGTTAGGTCCATTGATGGTGTCTCCAGAGTAAATATGTGGACAAAGTTGGCAATGGGGTTTGTTGCAAGGGAAAGTTCCAGGGTTAGTATTGATGTGGGTATGCCCTGTGATTGTTAGTAAGAATCTTCCTGAGGTTAGGTGGTTGTTTATAGGAGAGTATAGGTCTGTCACCATCTTGGAGTGTAGTATCCTGTTCCAGTATAGGTTGTAGATGATTGATAATGTGTTGGAGAGGTTTAAGTTGGGGGCTATAGTTGATGACAAGAAGTAGGTCTGCCCCACCAAAGCTCATCACCTAATAAACTATATTGTTAGTCTTTAAAGTGCTACATATTTTTTCCTTTTGTTTTACCAAGATCAGACTAACATGGCTACCTCTCTGTTACTTGACTGTATATGTTATGTACACATCCATAGTGGTAAGTTTTGGTATCCTGAAGAGGATCTTTCATTTGGATGTTCAAATTCTGTGAAATCATGGCAGATTTCAGAGACCAGAAACATCACAGGGAGTTCAGCCAATGTTCAGAGATGTGTCGTGCTTCCTATATGTCTGTGTTCCAGTGGTAAACAGGGCTTCCTGATCTCTGCTAACTGGGACAGCCAAGTGCTAGTCCATGTGAGTGAGCCAGCAGATAGTGTTTACTTAGGATTGTGCTCTACTGTGGACAGCATGCTAAAACTCCAGTTCCACCTGTAATGGTGCTGCCATACCTCACCCTCCCCTGGGGAGGACTCTGGCTAGAATCTCAGTAAAACTTGGTCAGAATCTCTCAAGAATAAAGAGTGGAGGAAGATGGACTTGTCTCTCCAATGTTCCAAACACAACAGGATTGCTGGGAAAACACAAACTCATGCTTAGGTACTGCAGGGACCGTTTATAAGGGATTTTGCTCCTTCTGTCACTTTACCTGAGTTGCTGGCGATGTGAAAGAGATGCTTTAGAAAATGAGCTTGAGAGGTGCCAAAGGCTATATTGAATAAATCCTGATGGTGCCAAAATGGAAGAGCAATGAATGACTTTGCGGGGTGGAGAGGGGCACTAGATGAATGGGAAAACTTAACATTGGCTCTTCAGGGAGCCAAAGAGTATGGGACTGTTTTGCTGTGGCTGCAGTTGGAGTCTGCCCTGAGCCTCTCGTCATGTGTCGTGTTCCCAGCCTTCTAGTCATTTTTGTTACCCTCCGCTGAACACTCTCTCTAATTTTATGGGAGGCCCAAAACTGGATGCAATACTCCAGATGTAGCCTCACCAGAGCTGAATAAAGGGGAATAACCACTTCCCTATATCTACTAGCAATGCTCCTACTAATGCAGCCCAGTATGCCATTAGCCTTCTTGGTACAAGGGCTCACTATTGACTCCTATCCAGCTTCTCATCAGTTGTAATCCCCAGGTCCTTTTCTGCTGCCTAGCCAATCGATCCCTGGCCTATAACAGTGCTTGGGATTCTTCCGTTCTAAGTGTAGGACTTGTCCTTGTTGAACCTCATCAGATTTCTTTTGGCTCAGTCCTCCAAATTGTATGGGTCACTCTGGACCCTGTCCCTACTCACGGGCAAAGCTATCTCTTCCCCCACATCCAGCACCACCTCATTTCTCCTTTTAGCATAAACTCCATCTCTTCTTGCTATCTGTTGCTGAAACCACTCTATGAGAAGTCTCTACCTCAAAGTGCTCAGAGGGTGCAAAGGAGAGCAAGTGTGGAACATATGAATGGTTCAGGTCTCTGTCCAAGGCAGGATCCCACAGCAGTAAGGTTTCTGAAGTGGAATATGGGGTTAGAGGAGCACATGCATTGTTTACAATACAGTGGAAAGTGGGATACTGAAGTAGAGGTCTCCCCTGGCAAGGCAGCGGCTAGGCACCAGGGTGATGATCTGTTTCAGCATGGCAGTTCTTGGTGGAGAATGCTCAGGCAGGCATCAGACACAAACCTCGTGCCTTCTTATTCTTAATATAGCACCCCAGAGGAGAGGAATAGTAGTTCAGTAGTGCACTGAGAGGGGCTCCTCCTGCCGCAGGCTGTGAATAGCCGGCTAAGCAATAATACTGTGTGCAGGAAGAGGAAGGCTGTGATTTCAGGAGAGGCAGAAAACAGCTACTGTCTGATGGCACACTTGCTACTGCCTGCCCACTGGCCAGAGCCACTAGTCAGGAAGTCTGAATTCAGCAGCCAAAGTGCCGAAGAGTTAGGTCACAGGTTCCCTCCATGCTTGCTTAAACCCAGTGGCTGTGTCTAGACTGGCCAGTTTTTCCGGAAAATCAGCCGCTTTTCCAGAAAAACTTGCCAGCTGTCTACACTGGCTGCTTGAATTTCCGCAAGAACACTGACGATCTCATGTGTGATCGTCAGTGTTCTTGCGGAAATACTATGCTGCTCCCGTTTGGGCAAAAGTCCTTTTTGCGCAAAACTTTTGCGCAAAAGGGCCAGTGTAGACAACGTGGTATTGTTTTGCACAAAAAAGCCCCGATGACTAAAATGGTGATCGGGGCTTTCTTGCGCAAAAGTGCATCTAGGTTGGCCAGGGACACTTTTCCGCAAAAAGTGCTTTTGCGGAAAAGCGTCCGTGCCAATCTAGACGCTCTTTTCCGCAAATGCTTTTAACGGAAAACTTTTCCGTTAAAAGCATTTGCGGAAAATCATGCCAGTCTAGACGCAGCCAGTGAGACCTTAGTGTGTGTGCTCCTGGAGAGGAGTGTGGCTCGGCAGCTTCACAGAGCTGTAAGACATAGGCTACATTACCCTGTTTTTTGGGTAGTCCCTTTGTTATTGTCCTTTATCAATTTGTTTGATGCTTTATACAATAATATGTAAATGGTCAGGGTAGATCCAAAGTTCTCATTAGAACTCCTGGGGCCAAGCACTGTATGGACCCAGAGAGAATCCCTGCTATGGAGGTCTGGGGCCCAAGGTGCCGGGTACTGTACAGACTGAGAGATGATTCCTGGCCCATCAGAATTGCCATCAAAACCAGATTTTTAATCCTTTATAAAGCTACTAGCACACTTACCCAGCATTGCTTGGGTCCTTAAGGAGGGGCTCAGGGCTGGTGGTATGGGGTGCAGAAGTCATGGTTGGGGGGGGTGAGGAGAAGCTCTGGACAGGGGACTGTGTGTGTAGGGGGAGGGCAGTCTCCCCTCCCCCCCCACCCCTGAGAGTCATTCCAGGGCTACTTTGCTCTTCCCCTTCCTGTCCCTGTCAGGGATCAAGAGCAAAGTGCACAGCTCATCTGTCCCTTGTCCTCCCCAGAGTGAGGAATGCAGCAAACTGTGCACTTTCTCCTTCTCCCTGACTAAGGGGAACAGCGAACAATGCTCCTGTACAAATCTGAGGTGGGGAGCTTCAGCCCCCTTCCCCCCCCCCATAGGCCACTGGGGCGGGTGGAGGCTCGGGGAATGGGCAGTCCCAAACCTGGGGGGGGCAGTGCCTCTAGCCAGCTCTTTTCACCTGCATGGTGATTCTGTCTTTTTTTCTATATAGTGTGACAGAGCAGGGGTGATACAGCAGGTTAAAGAGCTTGTGGAAGGGGAAAGAGGCAGCTCTTGCAGAGAGTGTCAGCAATCCTGGCTAATTAGGGGCAGCTGGGACAGGGCGGCTGCAAAATCAATTAAGGCCCAGGTGAAACTAATTGGGGTTGCCTGGAGGCCTATTTAAGAACTCTCCCTGTGGGTGAGGAGGGAGAGAGTTGAGAGAGAGTGTGGAGAGAACTGAGAGAGAGTTTGGAGAGTGGAGGAGGAGTTTGGAGAGCGAAAGACGCCGGAGGAGCCAAGAGAGTAGTATTCACCTTGTTGAAGACGACAGGGAGACAACAAATCTCAAACCAAGGCAAGTGAGCCACATACTGTGACTCCTAGACTGTGGGACAGTGGGCTGAACAGGGGTCAGGGGCCCAGGAATGGGACTGACCCTGCCACAATAGTTTTATGAAAACCAATCCCATTCCAGGCACATCCCATTGTCCTGGCACAACCAAACCCTTATCTTGCTTTAAGTTATGAAAAGAGGATGCTATGTACCAAATTTGATGGTCCTAGCTTTTACCATTCACGAGGAGTTCTTGAACGAACAGCCAGACAGACAGACATATTCTCTGATATATAGTGGACTGTGATGCTGAAAACAGCAACAGCTGATCTCCTGTCTTCCCAAAGTTATTGCTGGGGGAGGGCAGCAGCCCTAGTTGCTGTCTGATAGAGAGGAAGGTATCCAGGACAGGTACTGGAGCTAGAAGAGGACTAATGAAATAAGCACTGCAGTAGCCCCATCTAGGTTGCATTTCCCTAGTTTATTGATAAGAAGGTCATGTGAGAGAGTGTCAAATGCCTTACTAAAATCTAGGTATTCCACATCCACTGTTTCTCCCTTATCCACAAGGCTTGATATCCTATCAAAGAAAGCTATCAGATTGATTTGACATGACTTGTTCTGTACAAATCCATGCTGGCTTTTACCTATCACCTTATTACCTTCCAGAGGTTTGCAGATGGATTCCTTAATTACTTGGTCTCTTATCTTCCCTGGCACAGAAGTTAAACTGACTGGTCTGTAGTTTCCTGGGTGGTTCTTATTTCCCTTTTTATAGATGGGCACTATATTTGCCCTTTTCCAGTCTTCTGGAATCTCTCCTGACTTCCATGACTTTTCAAGATGATAGCTAAAGGCTCAGATAATTAGCTCCTTTGAGTATTCTGGGATGCATTTCATCAGGCCTGGTGACTTGCAGACATCTAACTTTTCTAAGTAATTTTTAACTTGTTCTTTTATATTAACTTCTAACCCTACCCCATTTCCACTAGCATTTACCATGTTAGGCATCCTGTCACCATCCATCTTCTTGATGAAAATCAAAACGAAGTCATTAAGCAGCTCTACCATTTCCAAGTTTCCTGTTATTGTTTCTCCCTCTTCACTAAGTAGTGGGCCAACCCTGTCCTATGATGATGCAAATATTCTCCTGGTGCCAGTCAGGCAAAATTTCAATGCACTTTGCACATAATTAGTTCCCACCTCCCAGGAGCATTGGGAGGCAATGCCCATGTACAGGGCTCGCCAGCTGCGCAGTTCTGTGATCTGCGCATGCGCAGACCAAGCTGTGCCGGCTTTGCGGCTTGTAATCTACTCGCCACCGGCGAGTAGATGACATAATTTGTCGAGCCCTGCCCATGTAATAGATGTGGACGTGAGGAGGCAGAAAATAGAACAGAACCCAGGGATCCTGACCCATAGAGCACTGCCCCAGCCATTAAATAAGACTCTGCCTGAAGTTATACCATTCTGAGAGACAATGGTTTTATTTTATAAACATGTTCCTTCTCCCATGGTCTCTAGTCACTGTACGGCATTGGGTCAGTGTCAGCAATGAAAGCCTCTTGCAATTGACACTGTTGTTGGCCTGCTTCAGAGAAGACCATCCTACAAACATGCTGCCAGCTGGCCTGAGTCTGCCGTGTGGGTTCGGGCATCCACCTGAGGCAAGGAGGAGAGATGATAGCTAGTTGGCTGTTACATACATACCCTAGTGTATGACTGGGTGGCAGAGCAACTAGGGCATTGCCAATAACAGTGCCATGAGACAATAAAGGGGCTGCAGGCTCCATAACATGAGGCCCAGTATGGCGGCAGTTTGTCTTATTCAGCCAGGAAATGTGCCTGTTTACAAAGTGCATGTCTGAATCCTAGGGACTCCGCCCCATCTGGCACAGAAGCAGCTTGCAACTTAGACATTAGAAGAGGTGCTAAACAAACCAGAGCAAAGAAGAGCAGGTGGTGCCTGGTATGTTGCTGTTATCTCAAGATTTCTTTGGTAGATCTAGCACCTTGGCATGGCTACAGGAGCAACAGCTGAGCCTGTTTGGAGGCGGAAGAATAAGTGGAGGAGGGGCTCTCTACAGCAGGTACACAGCTCTTCCCATATCCTGGTACAACGTCTATCCCACCTTTTTTAATTGTTGTATCTGAGTTGTAATGTATCCTTAGCCATTGTAGCTCAAGGAGAGAGAGGCTTCTAAGTTGGCACTGGAATGCAGGCCTGACTTGGAATCTCTGCTTTCATGGTGTTCCTGGATATTGCAAAGAGAGGATAGGAGACTGCTAGTAATTCAACCATTTGTTTTACATTGTCATGTCCACTCTTGCAATCCAAGTTATCCAGAGCCAGCAGGGAGATAGGCAAATGTATATCTGCAGACACTGAACCCTACATCGTGAGGTCCAGGGAAAGGGAAGAGCAGAGAGAGTCTATTCCTGGAAATGAACAGAGACCCAGATAGACACTCTGAGTAGATGTTCCAGTTGTAAAAGCACAAATGAGAATCACTATGAAAAGACAGGCTAAGGCACTGATGCAGGAATGTGTTAAGAATGAGAGGGAGATGTGCAGGAGGTGTAAACTGATCCAGTAGGAATTATTTAAAGGAATATGAAAATTCATGCTGCTTTGTCCCAGCATCTGCATGTGTCATGCTCTTATCATATATGTAGTAGCCCAATGTCTGTGACTCTGTAATGCTGAAATGCTGGCTGTTCCCTCTGGGGGGCGCTATTGCCTCCCGCCATGGCGCTCGGCTCACTTCTGCACTGCTCAGTCGGGCTGCCGCGCAGGGGCAAGCAGTGCAAGTGGCCGTTTGGGGTCCACGCTCCCCATGCCGCACCGTGCTGCATGGGGAGCACGGACCCCAAACGGCCACTTGCGCCGCTTGCTCCCGCATGGTGGCCAGGCTGAGCGGCACAGAAGTCAGCCGAGCGCCACAGCAGGAGGTGAAGGGGTGGGGCAGTGACGTGTGGCATGACAGCGGCTCCAGGCCCCATCCCCTGGCCGTGAACATCACGCCCCCGCGCGCCCCCCCCCCCCCTTTGCCTCCTGCCGTGGCACTCGGCTCACTTCTGCGCCGCTCAGCTGGGCTGCCGCAGGGGAGCCCAAACGGCCGCTTGCTCCCCCGTGGCAGCCCGGCTGCATAGTGCAGAAGTCAGCTGAGTGCCATGGCAGGAGGCGAAGGGAGGCAAGGCAGTGAAGTGCAGCATGACAGCGGCTCCAGGCCCTGCCCCTGGCCGTGAACGGACCCTGGCCGGGGGGAAGGGCAGGAGAACGAGGGGGAGGGGGAGGTGGAGGACAACTGGGAAGCTGCAGGATCAGTGCTGGGGTGAAGGGAAACGGTGCAGGGGGGCAGCTGGAGCTCATAGGCAGCCGGGCTGCCACATGGGAGCAAGCGGTGCAAACAGCCATTTGGGCTCCGCACTCCCCATGCAGGAGGAGGAGGAGAAGAGAAAGAGAGAGTGAGAGGCAGGAGGAGGAGGAGGAGGAGAAGAGAGAATGAGAGGCAGGAGGGGGAGAAGAGAAAGAGAAACGGGGAGAGAGAGGCAGGAGACGGAGGAGAGCTGAGAAAGGGGGGGGAGGCAGTAGGAGGAGGGGAGAGAGAGATGGAGCGAGAGACCGGAGGCTCGGGAGAGAAGACCGAGACGGAATAGGACATGGAGGAGAGACCTGAAAATCCCGTTTTATGATGGGCTAATTGGCTAGTACTGATAGAATCATAGAATACTAGGATTGGAAGGGGCCTCAAGAGGTCATTGAGTCCAGTCCCCTGCCCTCATGGCAGGACCTAGTACTGTCTATACCGTCCCTGATAGACATTTATCTAACCTACTCTTAAATATCTCCAGAGATGGAGATTCCACAACCTCCCTAGGAAATTTATTCCAGTGTTTAACCACCCTGACAGTTAGGAACTTTTTCCTAATGTCCAACCTAAACCTCCCTTGCTGCAGTTTAAGCCCATTGCGTCTTGTTCTATCCTCACAGAGGTCAGGAAGAACAATTTTTCTCCCTCTTCCTTGTGATACCCTTTTAGATACCTGAAACACGCTATCATGTCCCCTCTCAATCTTCTTTTTTCCAAACTAAACAAGCCCAATTCTTTCAGCCTTCCTTCATAGGTCATGTTCTCTAGACCTTTAATCATTCTTGTTGCTCTTCTCTGGACCTTCTCCAACTTCTCCACATCTTTCTTGAAATGCAGTGCCCAGAACTGGACACGGTACTCCAGCTGAGGCCTAATCAGCGCAGAGTAGAGCGGAAGAATGACTTCTTGTGTCTTGCTCACAACACCCCTGTTAATGCATCCTAGATTCATGTTTGCTTTTTTTTGCAACAGCATCACACTATTGACTCATACTTAGCTTGTGGTCCACTATAATCCCTAGATCCCTTTCTGCTGTACTCCTTCCTAGACAGTCGCTTCCCATTCTGTATGTGTGAAACCAATTGTTCCTTCCTAAGTGGAGCACTTTGTATTTGTCCTTATTAAACTTCATCCTATTTACCTCAGACCATTTCTCCAATTTATCCAAATCATTTTGAATTATGACCCTATCCTCCAAAGCAGTTGCAATCCCTCCCAGCTTGGTATCATCTGCAAACTTAATAAGCGTACTCTCTATGCCGATATCTAAATCATTGATGAAGATATTGAACAGAACCAGTCCCAAAACAGACCCCTGCAGAACCCCACTTGTTATATCTTTCCAGCAGGATTGTGAATCGTTAATAACTACTCTCTGAGAACGGTTATCCAGCCAGTTATGCACCCACCTTATAGTAACCCCATCTAAGTTGTATTTGCCTAGTTTATTGATAAGAATATCAAGTGAGACCGTATCAAATGCCTTACTAAAGTCTAGGTATATACCTCATCCACCGCTTCTCCCTTATCCACAAGACTCGTTATCCTATCGAAGAAAGCTATCAGATTGGTTTGACATGATTTGTTCTTTACAAATCCATGCTGGCTGTTCCCTATCACCTTATTATCTTCCAAGTGATTTCCTTAATTACTTGCTCCATTATCTTCCCTGGCACAGAAGTTAAACTAACTGGTCTGTAGTTTCGTGGGTTCTTCTTATTTCCCTTTTTATAGATGGGCACTTGATTTGCCCTTTTCCAGTCTTCTGGAATCTCTCTTGTCTTCCATGATTTTCCAAAGATGATAGCCAAAGGCTCAGATACCTCCTCTATCAGCTCCTTGAGTATTCTAAGATGCATTTCATCAGGCCTGGTGACTTGCAGACATCTAACTTTCCTAAGTGATTTTTAATTTGTTCTTTTTTTATTTTATCTTCTAAACCTACCCTCTTCTCACTAGCATTCACTGTATTAGGCATTCCTTCATCAGACTTCTCGGTGAATGCGGAAACAAAGAAGTCATTAAGCATCTCTGCCATTTCCAAGTTTCCTGTTACTGTTTCTCCCTCCTCACTAGCAGTGGGCCTACCCTGTCCTTAGTCTTCCTCTTGCTTCTAATATATTTATAGCATGTCTTCTTCTTTCCCTTTATGCCTGTAGCTAGTTGAGGTGCAATAATAGCTGATAGGGAGGTGCAATAATTCAGAGCAATGGCCGTTTTGTGACTGTCCTATTAAGCTCCTATTTCCTCCTAACCTTTTCTCAGGCATCTTTTCTGCAAGAATATGGGAAGGAAAATGAGTCCAAATGAGAGGCACTCACAAGAAAATGCCTCCCGTGTCCTACTCTGATTGGTATATTAGAACTTAGTGCAGCTTGTTGGTATGTAATAAAGTTTATCCTTTGTGTACTTTGCAAAGGAGCAGTACTGCCCTTAAACAACTACTCACCTGTTTTTTTGTTGTTGTCTTTTTTTCACCTTAGAATGGTTTAATTTTTATAGTACTCATGCCTTAAAAAGTCTCCATGGCTTAAAAAGGAAAGTTTTAACATTTTCTAAAACCTCATACCCTCTGTGTTCCTGTAGTGGGGCACTATTTGAAAGAACGGGGGAGGGTGGGCGGGTACTAGCCCACCCACTTCTCAAAGCCCTTCCCCCAGCCCTGTGGGAGGGGCAACTAGACCCAGGCTCAACTGATCACGGGGGACAAATAATGAAAAAAAGGTCAGGGTGTGTGGGTCAAAGGTTCAACATAAGGGCACTGGATAGGGACACCGAGTAGAGAACCCCGGTCAGTGCCTTCAAAGCTGTCAATGGAGCCAGTGGATGCTGCCCAGTGGAACTCTGCCTGGATACGTGACACTAGGGAGTAACAGAAGTAGGCCCCACAGTCACAGAGAACCCCATCGTCCAGCATCCTCCTCCTGGTATTGTATATAGCGGCTTTCGCCAGGGCCAGGAGGACATTGACGAGGAGGTCTCGCGACTTTGTGGGGCCACAGATAGAGTGTGCAAAGATTAAAAAGGTGTGGGGGGGAAAGTGCAGCCAGAACCTCAGTAAGAGGTTCTGGAGGAGCTGGAATAGGGGCTGCAACCTGGCGTATTCCAAGTACGCGTGCACCAGGTTTTCCCTCACGATGCAAAAGGGGCAAGTATCAGGGATGGGGTGAACTGCACCAGTTACACGCCCATGCTCACAGCTCCGTGAAGGAGCTGCCAACTGATGTCCCCAATTGGCTGTGGATTAGGGTGGAGTATACACTGGCCCATCGGGGTTCCCCACCCTCCACAGGCCTTAAATAATCCCACCACTTGGTGTTAGGGCAGGACACAAGGGTGAAAAAAATGCAATGTGGAGGATGAGCGTGTACAGATGGTTCCTAGGACCAGTTCAGAAGCAGACCGGCTGCAAATCTGGCAGCCAGATGAGGGTCCAGGGATGGGGAAGCTGGGGGGGCCCACAGAACAGGGGCCTGATAAGGAGAGATGGAGGGCGTGCAGTGAGGGGGGGCGGGGCATACCCTCTTACAGGGCTCGCTGCAGGAAATCGAGAGCAGGCTGCGACAAAGCCGCCTTCACCTCCTGGAGTACACACACAGAACTTTGTGGGGTGGAGAGCCCCATGTGCTGAGCGAGCACTCGGGGATCCACCCAGTCCTCCCTGTCATAGTCCAGGAGGTCTCCAACCTTGGTGGTTTCTGCCAGGATCAGCCTCCAGCGCACCAAGGGAGATTCCACCACTGCACACACAAGTCTGGATTGTGGAGCAGGGGCTCTACAAGGAGGTCTGCTCCCTTGGTGGCCACAACGGACCTGGTCGCTGAGAACAGCTTCCAGGTCTGGAGGAGTTCCTGGTAGGATTCCAGCAGCTCTGAGAGGTCTTGCGGAAGCCCCTCAGATGGATGAAAAAGAGCTGCCGATCGTATCAGAGCCCTCAGAGGTGGCAGAGGAAGGTGTGTGCCAAAAGGCTCCACGCCGGACTGCCTGCACTATACAGGAGTGTCTGCAGGGCCTGGAGGCAGAAGGTCCGCACCTGGCTGCACATGCAGACCAGGTCCTGGCCCCCCTCCTCCTTCAGGGGAAGACACAAGAGCCCTGCAGAGACCCAGTGCATTCCTGGCCAGAAAAACTCCAGGGCTATCCTCTGGCCAGGAGTCTGGAGTCTGGCCAGGACCTCCAAGGCCAGGCTCAGGGTGTTGAACCGGTGCCAGAGCACGGACAGGACTGTTGTAAGGACACAACCTCAGTCAGAATATACTTCTGATCCCACAGCAATCCCCTCCTTCAGGAGCTTCTTTGCTGGGCCAGTAAAAGGAATTGGCTAATTAAGAGAGGTTGCTTTTAAAAATGAAGTTCTGTTCACTTCACTTGATCAAGACCTGCTTCTTCAGTGTATGCACAGATCATTCTTTATTTGTGCATAAGCTGTTTGGCTGGCTGGCTGGCTGGCTGTTTGTGGGTTTGCTGTCAGTCTGGCTGCCTTAGTGCGCCACTGTTCACTTGCTTTCACGTGTTATGCAAAGCGCAGCTGGCAGATAAATTAGTGGCTATTCAATGTTATGCAAAGTTCCAGCTCAGCAGACACATCCATCAAGTTTTCAGTCTTCTGAGCATAAGCTTCACCATCTCCCCACACCTACTGAGTGTATCACTCAATCTGTGTATCTGCTGTGGCAAGGAGAAATACGAGGTCATCTCCAGGCTAAAAGGGAAGTGTGTCCATTCTCTTGCTGCCTGACACCTCTGCAATATTTCATGTTGATCACCAAGCTCTCCTGCCTTGCTCTCTCTCCCTCCAGCAGGGCTAGGTGGAAAGGTCCTGAAATGGCTCAGGACTTTCTTCTTGCACAAAACTGAAGCAGCTATCACCCTGTTCAGTACTCATACAGTGCCTTTCTGGGAGAGCTAGTGAGGCAGAGCAGGCTGACGTTATTCTGAAATAACTTTTTGTAGTGTAGATGCAGACTATGTTATCGTGACATAATGTTGAAATAATGTTGAGCTGGAGGACTGCTTACTCCAACTCCTGTAACCCTCATTGTACGAGTAAGGGAAGTCGGGGGAAGAGTGCTCTATCTTGAAATAAGTGCTGCGTAGACAGCGCCAAAAGTCAAAATAAACTATTTCAACTTGACCTACAGAATTAGCGTAGCTCAAGTTGAGTAGCTTATTTTGAGTTTAGCCCTGCTGTGTAGATGTGCCCTTAATGTCCCAGCTAGCATGATTGAACTTCCCTAATGCAATATGGCAGAATAGTGAAGACCCGTGTCTGTGTAATGATGGCATTTTCCCTCTTGAATCTTCCTGTAATTAATAGAAAGAGCATAAACTTGAGAGCTACTGTTGCTGTTGAGAGCAGCATGTAAAGTTTGCATTCAATCTCCCCTGTAAAAATACACAGACCCTATTCTTGCAGCTTATAGAAGTTCTCCTGGGATTACCATAGAGGGTAAAACTGAACCTCCTAAATCCAAGACATTAAACTCCCTTGTCTCTTACTGTTTCCAAGAAACCAGAGTTTGCAGGGAGTGCAGCCACGTGCTCATCCAGAGGAAGATAAATCACTGCATGTTTTCCTTGAAAGGAGACAGTTTCTATAAATAGGAGCCACGCTGGAGCTACCAAGAACAAAAGAACAATTGGGAACCACCTCTGCCATTGTCCTCCTCTCTTTATCCGTGTGCTCTCCGTTGCTCCATACCTACATGCCTGTCTCCTAAATGCCGTCTATGCTCCGTATATTTTGAAAGTCTTTAAATCTGCCATTTGGAGCATTGGATTTTAAAGATCGCAGCTTCTGTCCCCTCCCCTGGATGTTTCAAACTGGGCCAGTTGGTGACTCAGCTTCCCAAAGGCTGCCCATCTAACATGATCCTGCAGTTTGTTACTGGGCTCTCCTGTTGTTCCACTTAGACGGAAAAAAAAAAAAGTATTTGCAACATATTCTCTCTAGTTCCTAGGAACTTTATCCTGTTGGTTCTGCATTCTCAAGCCAGACTTGATCACAGAATGGTGCAAATCCAGAGTGAGCCCAGAGACTTCACTGGGGCCACTCTGATTTTAGACTGGAGTAAATGAGATCAGAATTCAGCATTCACTCTGGGAGATGCTTTTGAATTACAGGAAGGATTTTTAGGGCTGAGATTTTCAAAGTGGTCTAGAGGGTTTGGGACTCTGGACATGTAAGCTCCATTAATCCAATCTCCTCCTGAGGCTTTCAGTAAAATTTCTTTTCTTTGAATGACCACAGCATCTGTGCTCCTCGCTTTCCTACAACAGCATTCTGGGCTCTGCAGCAGCTTGGGGTGTCCTGTTGCTAAGATGTTTTATTGCACAGTAAATGTAAATGGCACTTCATGAAACACATGCAAGATCTTTGAGAGTTACAAGCTTGCAGCTTTTGGGTTTGCTGTCCTGCTAACAGAAGAAAGCAAACTACAGGCACTAAAAATACAGAGACAACATCAATGAGAAGGGTTGGAAAGATCCAAACTGCTCTCTTCCATGGAACAAGAGGAAGGAGACTGCACCACGTTAAAGGTCTAAAGTAGCTCTACGAGGCCTGAGCCTGCATCTGCACAGAGTACTCTGACTCCTCTGTAGTGCCACCTTCCCTGAGAGGCATCATACCTCTGCCAGGCTGGCAGCTTCCCATTTCTCGCTGTAACATGGCTTAAAGCTAAATATTAAAGGATCTCTCACTAGTAATGGCCCAGCTCCCTTGTATCATCAGTGTTGGTGGCTGCTGCACCTGCTAACTATCCCTCATTTCTGTTTGCATTGTTAGATGGTCAGTAAATCCTCTGGTTACTATGTAAGAGTCTTGTGTGTGGAAGACTTCACCTGGTCTGTCCGGGTGCAGGAACTTTGAGACAGTTAAAGGTCTTGTGGGCTCTCCAGGCTCTCTTCTGGTTAACTGGGTAATCCAGAGGCATAGTTCGCTTCCTTGTTAGAGCCAGGTAGTTACAGGAGACTGCAATGGACAAAGGCAGCGCTGTAGCTGCTAGAAGAACTGTGAACTGAGACGATAATGACCCAGCCAAGGTCATGAGCTGTTGATTTACCATAACAAGGATATAGAAACCTTTTCCCTTTGGTGACAGATCTAACAGGGGTGCCAGGATGGGATCCTGAAACTAAACAGGAAGCAAGGCAGGTTTAACTAACTACTCTTCTGACTCCTTGAGCCAGCCGCACCACAGGGTTGTTCTGGCAAAGCGAAGACTGGTATGACCTGGACACTGGGGCCTTGGATCACCCTTGCCCTGCATCTTGGATAGCCCTAACTCCAGGACAAAGTGGCTGTCAAACACTATTAGCTTATGTAAGCAGGGGCTGAACTGCTGCTTGCTATCAGCCAGCTAAAAGGAGAGAGATGCCCTGGACGTGGGTGTGCCCACTACAACTGTTTAGCTCTGCAAGATAATTAACTGTTAACTGTTGATATGTAAATACAGCTCATGCCAGGAGGGGGAGGGAATACAAGGTATGGCTATGTAAATCCAATTCAGCCAGGGCTGATGGAGGATCAGTGTTGGAACAGAATGTGGCGTATTGTAAATAATTTGGGGCTGTTGTGGGGGTCACAAATCATGCTACCCCTAAATGTGGGAACTGTAAAACATGACACCAGTGCTTGCAGGAGAGACACCATCATTGTAAGAGGTCTCCAAGGAACAAGCCTCCCCCCTTCCAGAGTTGAGTGAACTGAGCTGGGGGGAAGGGTTAAAGGTCTTGAGTCAGCCTGCTTCACACCTGCCAGGTGTGAGCTGTAAGACTGGCCCAACCTGCCCCTTTCCCCCTTTGTTTTAAGGACAGACCTAAAGCAGACTCCATGAGGAGTCTTTTTGCTAGTCCAGTGGAAGCTGGAATCCTTTGCCAGTCTAGGTGGTGGCTAAAGAGTTGAAATTACTAAGAGCTGAAATCACTGGTTTGGCTGGCAGCCAGACCCATTGCAGCCAGCAAAGCGGTGGCAGGCAAGGAGTGGCGACCAGTGGTGTGGCGCAGCTGGTAGGAGCGGCGGCAGGTGAGGAGTGGCAGCAGGCGAGGAGTGGTGACCAGCAGCGTGGCGCGGCCAGTAGGAGCGGCGGCAGGCTAGGAACAGCAGCAGGCAAGGAGTGGCGACCAATGGCATGGCGCAACTGGTAGGAGTGGTGGCAGGTGACTAGCGGCGGTAGGCGAGGAGCAGCAACCAGTGGCACAGTGTGGCTGGTAGGAGCAGCAGCAGGTGAGGAGCGGCGGCAGGCGACCAGCGGAGCGTCCAGTGGAGTGGGACGAGACAGCTGGTGGAGCGTGGTGGAGTGGCTCACGTTAAAGACTGTGGCAGAACCCTACAGAGAGGTGGGGCCATCGGCCTCGGACCACGTAAGGTGCCCCATCTATCCCCCTGCCCCCATTTCTACCCAGGTTGGGAGGTAAAACCCTGCAGGTGAACTTTTGGACTCTGGGCGGCACTGACCAGGGACAGAGACTTTTGGGGTGTCGGACTTTGGGACTTCAGGTGATTCTTGGCTGGGGGGGGGCGGGGGGCTTAGCTCATGTTTGGGCTATGAACTCTGTTTGTGGTATTTTCCCAAGTTAATGCCGTATGACTTCTCTCTCTGTTTCATTAAATGTTTCTTTCCTACACTCAGACTCTGTGCTTGCGAGTGGGGAAGCATTGCCTCTGAGGCATCCAGGGGTGTGTGAATTTCCCAGGTTACTGGGTGGGGGCTCAAGCCAGTTCTGTGTGAGATGGACCCCTAGATATTGAACCTGGCCCTGGTTGCTGCCAGGCCTACCCGGCAGAAGGGTTACACTCAGAATGGTGGCATTTTCCCCCTTTGCAGTGGTGTAAGTGGCAGCAGGGCTATGGAGAAGCAGGCCCTGGAATTCTGCACTGCATTCTACATATAAGACAGCCCTTGCTTTGTGAAAGCTTCAGCATTTGTTTCCAGGGGCAGCCCGTGAGCCTAGGCAAACAAGGCAGTTGCCTAGGGCACTGCTGGCCCGGGCGCCCGATGATGTCATGGGTGCCGGGGCGCCCCGTGATTATGTCACGGCCATTGACGGCCGTGCAGGCGGGGGCACCGATCGCGCCTTCTGCCTAGGGCGCCAGCTGCTGCAGCCTGCCTTGGGCCACTCCTGTTTGTTTCAGAGGGGAGTTAGGCCTGGAACATGTCTCACCTGTGCTCCATAGAATGTACTGGTCTCTAGCTAGGATCTGCAGAGCCCTGCGGGTAGCGTAGGTCTGCACTGTCTAAGCCCCTGTCTGTATACTGGTTCTGCCATCACCAGTGGAGCTACATTGTGTGTTCTAATATGGATGGGCTGCTGGTGCCATTGTTAAGATCATAAGAGCTGCCATACTGGGTCAGACCAATGGCCCATCTAGCCCAGTCTCCTGTCTGACAGTAGCTTTTGCCAGAGCTTGGTGGGGAAAGTACAGAATGAGGCAGTTGGAATGGTACACCCAGTCTTCCCCTCTTAATGTCTGGCAGTCAGACAGGCCCACCAACGGGGCAAGAGGGAACAGGATAGTTGTCCTGAGACTCAGCAACTCAAAGGGGCCTGGGATTCCTGGCTGCTGCTGCTGTGGCAGCAGTGACAGCTGGAGCCCTGGGCCCTTAAAATTGCCGACGAAGTGCTACATCGCATGTCTCTAAGGGCAATAAGGGGCAGTGCTTCACTCCATGTGGTGTTGAGGGCTGGCTGCCCTGGCCCTACCCATTCCAGGAGCGCAAAGCCCCTGCCCCACACCTTGCCCGGGGTCCCAAAGAGGCTGCCGGTGCCCCTGCAGTCGGAAGTTTAGGGTTGTCCCAAGAATGAGTTGCACCCCTTACCATCTAGGTTAATAGCCACTGATCTGTCCTCCATGAACTTTAGGGATGTTAGTATATAGCCATTTAAACGATTAACTAATAAGCCCAGCCTTATCGGTTAACCCATATGACTACACCTGAATACGCACACACACCCTTGATGCCTCTATCAAGGCACTCCCCAGCTGACCCTGGGTTCTGGGGAAATGCCACATGTAACCCAGGGTCAGCTGGGGATCCCAGGTTCCGCTGGGGAGTCCCTAGCTGACTCCAGGCTCCACTGCGCTACCCCTTTGAAACGCCAAGGCAGCATTTCAAAGGGGCAGCTGCTGTACAGCTAAGCCCGAGATCAAAGGGCATTCAAAGGGAGTGATCAAAGGGGCAGCACTGTGGAGCCCAGGGTCAGCTAGGGCCTCACCAGTTGATCCCGGGCTCCCCATGGCATTTCAGCAGAACCCGGGATCAGCTGGGGAGTGCCTAGCTGACCTCGGGTTCTGGGGAAGTGCCACGTGGAAGCTGGAGTCAGCTGGGCAGTCCCCAGTTGACCCCAAGCTCCACATGGCATGCAGTGCAGCATGGAGCCCGGGGTCAGCAGGTGACTCAGAGCAACAAAAATGATTAAAAGTCTAGAAAACATGAGCTATGAGGGAAGACTGAAAGAATTGGGCTTCTTTAGTTTAGAAAAGAGAGAGAGGTGACATGATAGCAGTTTTCAAGAATCTAAAATTGTATTACAAGGAGGAGGGAGAAAAACTGTTCTCCTTGGCCTCTGAAGATAAGACAAGAAGTAATAGGCTTAAATTGCAGCAAGGGAGATTTAGGTTGGACATTAGGAAAAAGTTCCTAACTGTCAGGGTGGTTAAATACTGGAATAAGTTGCCTAGGGAGGTTATGGAATCTCCGTCACTGGAGATATTTAAGAGCGGGTTGGATAGACATCTGTCAGGGATAGTCATGGTGCTTAGTCCTGCCATGAGGTCAAGAGACTAGAACTGATGACCTCTCGAGGTCCCTTCCAGTTCTAGGATTCTATGATTCTATCACTTTTTCCATACTCATTCATAATTTTATAGACCTCTATCATATTTCTCCCAACCTCCTTAGTTATCTCTTTTCAAAGATGAACAGCCATAATCTTTGTAGTGTCTCCTGATATGAAAGCCTCAGGCATCTTTGTTGCCCTTCTTTGAACCTTTTCCAATTCCATTCTATCCTTTTTGAGTTGCGGGAGTGGGGGCAGAACTGCTTACAGTAGTCAAAATGTGGGTGCATCATGAATTCATATGGTACTATAGTCTTTTATTTTCTATCCCTTTCTTAATAGTTCCTAACATTCTGTTAGCCTTTGTGACCTGGCTGGGGAGAGGGATTGTCCAGGGATTAGGATACTGGGACTTGGGAGAGCTGGATTCAATTCTCTGTTCAGTCTCAGATTTCCAGTGTGTCCTGGGGCAGGTCATTCAGGGTATGTCTAAACTACATGCCTCTGACTACAGAGGCATGTAGATTAGGCTACCTGGCATAGGAAAATGAAGCGGCGATTTAAATAATTGCTGCTTCATTTAAATTAAAATGGCTGCTGCGCTGTGCCGATCAGCTGTTTGTCGGCTCAGCGCGGTAGTCTGGACGCTCCGCGGTCGACATCAAAGGCATTTGTCGACCTCCCTGGTATGCCTTGTGGGATGAGGTTTACCGGGGAGGTCGACAAATGCCTTTGATATCGACTGCAGAGCATCCAGACTACCGCGCTGAGCCGACAAACAGCCGATCGGCACAGCGCGACAGCCATTTTAATTTAAATGAAGCGGCAATTATTTAAATCGCCGCTTCATTTTCCTATGCCAGGTAGCCTAATCTACATGCCTCTGTAGCCAGAGGCATGTAGTCTAGACATACCCTCACTCTCTGTGCCTCAGTTCCCTTTTTTGAAATAGGGATAGCAGTGCCATCCTACCTTCCATGGGTTTTGTGAGGGGATTGTGAGATGGCCAGGTAGGATGCTAATGGAAGGAGAGGAAGCAGATGCGTACCAAAGATTGAATGGGCATGTTGTGAGGACTTACTGTGGTTTTCTCTGAGTTACCTTTGCTCATCTGAAGTTCTCTTGAACTGACAGCACTTCGATCCCTGCTTGCAGTAGGCATGTTTGGTGAAATGGGACCCATGTATTGGGATGTACAATAGCAAGGCACTGCACTGATGACACCTAAGCCCACAGTAAGATGGGGTTGGCAAAGCAGCCTCTGGAAGTTCAATATCTAACACCCATTAAAGTTAGTCATTTGAGCACCTAATTCCTTTGGGCCCTTGGACATCCCAGCCTTAATGGCTGCTCACATTGTCCATATCTTCACCAGGCACAGCCTCCATGGCCTGGCACACCCGTGATTTCTTGTGGATGCTCATGGAACAGTTTGAACAGCTCCATCCTGTGGCTGGCTTTTGTGCTCTTGGGTTAAATGTTCATCCCCATAGGCTGCATTTGGAAGTCAAGCGAGAAGGCTGTGTAGGGAGCCAGGCATTGAGTATATGCATTTTTTTATTTTAAATTGCTTGCTGCGGGAATTATTATAATGTATATATCAGACCATTGGTGCATGGGATTAAACTCTTTTTAGTGTGAGTTTAGAAGTGTTCCAGGAATCTCAGCCCGGCTGCTGGAGAGGAGAAGGTCCGGCAGGAGGAGGGGGCGGTTATCTGCCAGGAAAGCTTTTAAACACAAAATGACATTATTCCAAATGGCAGCAAAGAAGGCAAGATTCGGTCCTGATTCCTTCTCTCTGTTGCAGATGAGCCTGATCCTGCCCTCTGTGGTGCTGTCCCGACCACAGCTCACAGGAACGAACTCTGGTAAGTGCTGATGCTCCTGGGATAAGTTGCACATTCGTGTCATTGATGCTGAACTGATCCTGAGGACTTTCAGGAGGTAGTAAAAGCCCTGAGCAGACCCACACCATCATTCTCCTTCCTGGCCAAAAGGGCGCTTCCCTTTGGAGCCAGCCAGTGCCATTCCTTGCTGTTGAAAAACATCTGGCATCTTACTCTCATTCTTGCCAGGCCAGGGCTGAATGAACATCCAACCCAGGTGTCCTGCTTGATGGCATCATTGGGCCTCCAAGCCCAGCCCTTGAACCAAGTATGAGAGACTAGGGTGAGAAATCAAACCCAACTCTCCTGGTTACACCTCACAAATGGCCTGTGTTTCCCATGATGACCTGCTATCACGTGGCTTTGGGGCGGGAATGAGGGTGCATGTCTTGCCATTCAGTCTCCTGCTTTTTCTTGTTTTTTTTTCTCCTCTCCCTCCCCCCATATCCAGCAGCTGCCCACATGCATATCACCTCCTGTGGAGTTGTCTGAGGCCAGATGGTGTACCATTCCTCTCCCTCCCATGCTATGATTACCACAGGAGGGCTGCCTGCAGCCATTATCTCCTGAGAGGCTGGCAGTGGTAACAGAGATTTAAGATTGATGGAGGAATGTTCAAGGAGCATCTGTGAAACACTATGGAGAAAGCATGTCAGATATTGTGTGTCACACTGTGGCACTGAGGATATGGCTACACTACAAGCTTTTTCCAGAAGAGGAAATGCAAATGGAGTGCTCATTTGCATATGTCATGCTCTCATTTGCATTTTCTCTTCCAATCCTTTTTGCAGAAGAGGTTTTTGCACAAAAAAGCGCTGTGTAGACAGTGCATTTTTTGAGGAAGAAGGGCTCTTGCACAAAAGGGGGTTTTTGCGCAAAAACCTCTTCGGATCCTTTTTGCGGAAGAGAAAATGAAAATGAGAGCATGCAAATGAGCACTCCATTTGCATTTCTTCTTCCGGGAAAAAGCTTGTAGTGTAGCTGTAGCGTAAATGATAATTCTGCAGGCTAATACAGACTACTGACCGTTTAGAATCTCCCTCTTATCGTGCTTAAGCAACATAATTGGTGCCCAGCACATTTTAATGGGTTTATTATATAATCCAGTATTACTCAGTGTCCTTATCCTTCCTGGGCTAGGAGTTTCCTTAGTGAGTTATTCTTGATCATGCACATGGGGTTTGCGGTGCATATGGTACTCACCTTTTCTTGGTGACTGTGAAGAAACTTTCTCTTCCCCCCCCTCCCCCCCCCCCCAGCTGTTACTTTATTTTATTCAAGCAAAGTATCTTACTGAGTTGGAAGAATGGATGTGAATTTGTGCCAAGGGCAGGTTTCTTAAAAAAGAAAATGGCAGTGCTATGTGGGATTCCTAAGTGCTTGGCTAGGGATTTTAAATATTGGTTAATTGAATAGTCAATTAACCTCATGACTTTTTATCAGTTATTCGACTATTCTGTAGTCCCCAGGAGTGGGGCTGGCAGCCAGTGCACTTTAGGTGCACTCCTAAGGAGCCCCCTGTCACTCCGTGCTGCTGTCTCTATCAGAGGCAGCAGCGTGGGGTGCCAGGCAGGAGATGGTCTGTGAGGGGAGCTAGTTTAAAAAACAGCTCTCCTTGAGGACCTGCTGCCTCTGGTACTCCCACATCTTGAATACTGCATACAGATGTGGTCACCTCATCTCAAAAAAGGTATATTGGCATTAGAAAAGGTTCAACAAAAATGATTTGGGGTTTGGAATGGATCCCATATGAAGAGAGATTTAAAAGACTTGGACTTTTCAGCTTGGAAAAGAGGAGACTAAGGGGGGGGGAGGATATGATAGAGGTCTATAAAATCATGACTCGTGTGGAAAAAGTTAATAAGGAAAATTATTTACTTGTTCCCATAATATAAGAACTAGGGGTCACCAAATGAAATTAATAGGTAGCAGGTTTAAAACAAAAGAAAGGAAGCTTTTCTTCACACAGCACATAGTCAACCTGTGAAACTCCTTGTCAGAGGATTTTGTGAAGAACAGAACTTTAACATGGTTCAAAAAAGAACTAGATAAATTCATGGAGATTAGGTCCATCAATGGCTATTAGGGTGGGTAGGAATGGTGTCCTTAGCTTCTGTTTGTCTGGATATGGTGACAGGAGAAAGATCATGTGATGATCACCTGTTGTGTTCAATCCCTCTGGAGCATCTGGCATTGGCCACTGACAGCAGACAGGATACTGGGCTGGATGGACCTTTAGTCTGACCCAGTATGGCTGTTCTTATATTCTTACAGAGGCAGCAGCACGGAGTGACAGCAGCTCCTGTCCGGAGCAGGGTCTGAGCTCCCAAACCCAGTGTGAGCCGGAAGTGAGCTGGGTTGCCTGCCCTCCTGGCTCCTAGTACAGTTTAAATGCAGAGCTGCAGCGGGGATAGGTCCCGGTCCCAGCACAAGTCGGGACTAAGCCATGCTGCTGGCTAGACTGCTAAAAAATTTACTGGCAGGGGGAGGAAGGAAGAAATGCATGTAGCCTGTAGCATTAACCTATAAGCTTTTGCATATCAGTTAATCGATTAATCAACTATACTATTACATCCCTATGCTTGGCAGCTGTTCTATTCTTCTCCCTTCAGTAGTTCTTGACCTGTTAGATAATGCTATCCTGTCTCATAGGCCTTGTCTACGCTATGAGATAAGGTCATATTTATTAAGGTTAAATTTTAGTGCTTGATTTTGTAACATTGAAGGTACACATCCCCACTGTGCACAAGAGTTTGATGTAGTGCATCCACAGTAGGCTGGCTACCATCAACTCTGACAGCAATGCGTTGTGGGTAGCTATCCCACAGTTCCTGCCACCCCTTTGCATTCTAGGATAGGCTCCCAGTGTCCAGTGGGACCAAAACAGTGCAGCAGGTGGTTCTGAGTTTACATATCAGCATAAATGATCTGGAGAAAGGGGTAAATGGTGAGGTAGCAAAATTTGCAGATGATACTAAACTGCTCAAGATAGTAAGGACCAAAGCAGACTGCGAAGAGCTTCAAAAAGATCTCACACAACTAGATGATTGGGCAACAAAGTGACAAACAAATTTTAATGTTGATAAATGCAAATTAATGCACATTGGAAAAATAATCCCAACTACACATACAAAATGATGGGGACTTATTTAGCTATAACCACTCAAGAAAGAGATTTTGGAGTCATTGTGGATAATTCTCTGAAAACATCCATTCAATATGCAGCAGCAGTCATAAAAGCCAACAGAATATTAGGAATCATTAAAAAAGTGATAGAGAATAAGACAGAAAATATCTTACTGCTGCTATATAAATTCATGGTACCAGGAACGGCACTAGACAAGCTGCCAGCAACTGGCGCCCTAGGCAAAACACGCGATTGGCACGGAATTGGCGCTCCCGCCTCCAAACCCCTCAACGGCCGTTTAACTTGGCGCTCTAGACGACTACCTGGTTTGCGTCTATGGACAGGCTGCCACTGCATGGTACGCCCACATCTTGAATACTGTGTATATATATGGTTGCCTCATCTAAAAAAAAAGATTTATTGGCATCAGAAAAAATTCAGAAAAAGGCAACAAACCTTATTAGGGGTTTGGAATGGGTGCCATATGAAGAGAAATTAAAAAGACCAGGACTTTTCAGCTTAGAAAAGAGGAGCTAAACGATGATATGAGAGAGGTCTATAAAATCATGACAGGTATGGAGTAAGTAAATAAAGAAAAATTATTTACTTGTTCACATAACAAAATAACTAGGGGTCACCAAATGAAATTAATAGGTAGCAGATTTAAAACAAGCAAAAGGAAGTTTTTCTTCATGCAGTGCACAGTCAACCTTTGGAACTCCTTTGCTAGAAGATGTTCTGAAGACCAGGACTTTAACAGGGTTCAAAAAAGAACTAGATAAATTCATGGAGGTTAGGTCCAGCAATACTTATTAGCCAGGAAAGGTAGGAAAGGTGTCCCTAGCCTGTCAGAGGCTGGAAATGGATGACAGGAGAGGGATCACTTGATGATTACCTGTTCTGTTGCCCCTCTGGGGCACCTGGCATTGGCCACAGTTGGAAGACAGAATACTGGGGTAGATGGGACCTTTGTCTGATCCAGTCTGGCCGTTATTATGTTCCATAATGCACTAATCTCCTCCTTCCCCACTTATTTGAAAGCAACAGCAAACAATCTTTCCGTGTCCTGTTTTCCTTGATTATCCATGCAGATGCCATAGCAGGGCAAGCATGGACCCTGTTTAGCAGCAAAGTGCTATGGCAATCAGCAAACATCATGCCCTTTATCCTGTAGTATGTTTGGAGCCTATCCAGGGCCCTCCAGAGCTAGGAAGAATGTGAAGAGGCCATGAACAAATACTTATGTGAAGTATTTGAGCAGCTAGCAGATGATGCCAGCATTTGATCCTCTGGACACAGTGGAGCACTGGTTCTGGTACTGTGAAACAAACACAAACTGGTGGGACCACATAGTGATGCAGCTATGGGATGATCAGCAGTGGCTGCAAAACTTCCTTATGCATAAGGCCACTTTAATGGAACTTTGCAAATTGCTTTCCCCTTCCCTGAAGCACAGGAATACCAGAATGAGCCATGCTCTGATAGTGGAGAAGTGAGCGGCAATAGGCTTGCAATGCCAGACAGCTACCAGTCAGTTGGGAATCAGTTCGGAGTGTGAAGATCTACAGTGAGGGGGTGGCTGTGAGCCACGTAGCCAAGGCGATCAATACCCTTCTGCTACAGAGTGCAGTGACTCTGGGAAACGTGCAGGATAGTGGAGGGCTTTGCTGTGATGCAGTTCCCTGACTCTGGGAGGGCAACTGATGGAACGCACATCTCTGTCTTGACACCTGGCAACTTTGCCAAAGAGTACCTTACCCATAAGGGGCACTTCTCAATGGTGTTGCAGGCACTGGTGGATCACAAGGGCCATTTTACCAATATCAATGTGGGATGTAGGGAAAGATGCGTGATGGTGCATCTTTAGGAACTCTGGTCTCTTCAGAATGCTGCAAGATGGAACTTTCTTCCCAGACCAGAAAATTACCATCAGAGACACTTAAATAGAGACATAGACTGGGTCTCCAAGGATCACTATCCTATGCTCCCGTGGCTCATGAAGTCGTACACAGACAGCCTTGATTGCCATAAGAAGCAGTTCAACTACAGGGTGAGCAAGTACAGAATGGTGGTAGAATGATGCTTTTGGACATTTAAAGAGAAGGTTTTGCAGTTTATTGACTAGAACTCAGTGAAAGGAATGTTCCCATTGTTGTTGGAGCCTGCTGTGTGCTCCATAACATTTGTGAGTAACGAGGAAATTTTTATGGCCAGGTTGGGGGTCGAGGCAGAGCACCTAGCTACTAATTATGAGCAGCCAGAGACCAGGGCAATAAGGAGAGCACATCAAGGGGCACTGCAAATCAGAGAGGCTTTGAAAAACAGCTTTGTGAATGACCAGACAGCAATATGACAGTCACGTATGTTACTCTTGAGGCACCCCCTGCATTAAGTTTGCTTCCCTGTAAACCCTATAAGCCCCCCTGCCCCATGCAACACAAGTAATGATACTGTTGTTGAGAAATCATTTTTATTTAGGGAACACAAAGAAGCAGGGACAGAAAAAAGCAGTTCAGGGTGAGAGCTTTGGGTGGGGGGAGGGAGGGAAAGCAGCATATTACAGTCCCCCTTTTCAGCAATCTCACGGGGTGAGAGTGACAGCTTTTTGTTCTGGGGCACAGCCCTAGGGGTTGAGAGTACGGCTGCCCTGGACTCCCCCGTATTCTAGGGCATCTTGGAAAGGAGGCTATGGAACTTGGAGAGAAGTTAATGTAGTTCAGCATCAGCCAGAGGGGGTCTCTGTGCATCTGATACTTCTTGAGTCTATTAGGCACGACACCAGCTCTGCCATGATCCTCAAGACGGTCTCCTGTGTCTGCACTTTGCGTTCCCTGCATGCTCTCCTGTCCTTACGCTCCACTCGCATCTCCTTCAGTGGTGGTCTGCTCTGCTTGTTTAATTGCACCCTATCCAAGCAGTTGGATTGCATTTGCTCATCCTCATTACATTTTCACCTGTGTTAGCCGAACAGCTGGAGGCTTCTGCTGTTGCACTTGCTGAAATGAAAAAAGTGAAGGCCAGACTTTACAGGAGATACATTGTGGAATGTAGAACCTAATCTCTTAGCATAAAAGAAGGTCTGACCAAGACCATAGGCATGTGTTATGTACAAGGCCAAAGTTATGTTTTTAAGCACTCAGTAAGCAGCAGATTCACTACAGAGATTCTAAGGAAGCAGCTAGACTCAGTCTGGTGGTAGGCATGGTATAGGACAGGTTGGGGCTCACTCGTTTGCTTCTGCTTTGAAAGCATTTGAAAGCGCAGTGCTTATAAATAGCTGCTCCCGCAGCTAGATAAGCATCTTCGTTTGCAAAGAGCAGCCATGGTGGCATGACAGCAAGTATGTTCAGTACCCTCCATTTGCCAGGGGAATGCAAATTTCCCTTCTCACAAGAGCCTGCAGGCAAGAGTGGGAGGTGGCAGGATAGAGGCTCAAGCTATGATTTGTTGGGGATGAGCAAACAGAGGTGTACTGGTGTAGTACCAGTTACACAGCTTCCCCTGCTTCTTCCAGGCTGCTACGGGAGATATCACATAGGCTCCGTCTACACTGTCAGGGTTTTGTGGAAGAGGAAATGCAAATGAAGCGCTCATTAGCATTCTTGCACTCCCATTTGCATATTCTTTTCTGATACTTTTTACAGAAGAAAACGCAGTGTAGACTGGGCTATTTTGCACAAAAAAACCCTTTTGCGCAAGAACCCTTATTCCTCATTTTTGGAGGAATAAGGGTTCTTCTTCGGGTAGTGTCCCCGTGGGTGCTCCACTGTGGGTGTCGGGCCCGTCCCGGCGCCACAGATCGGAGATCTCAAAGCTGTTGTCTGCTGGACCGCGCATGCGCAGCGGCCATCTTGCGGCTTTTCGCACCGTTTTCTGTCACGCAGTCCAGCTCCCGCCAGTTCCTCCTAACCATCTTCAGGCGCAGACGGAGAAACAGCTTCCTCTCTCGTTGTTCGTCAGAACCTGAGAGGAGAAAATTTCAACCTTTTTGTAAATATTATAGTTTTAAATAGTTAATAGTTCGTTCTCAAAAAAAAAAAAAAAATTTTTTTTTCTTCTATAGTTAAGACAAACACAATGCCTGGCTCCCCAGGCTTCAAGAAATGCGCGGCATGTAAAGATTCCATGCCTGCCTCGGACGGCCACTCCACCTGTACAAAATGTCTCGGTGAGGGGCACATCCCACAAAAGTGCCCCCACTGTTCAAAACTGACAGCCAGGGCTCGCAAAGATCGCAAAATGCGTCTCAAGATGTTGTTGTTTGACAAAGCCCTTCGGCCGCAGTCCGAGCCTCCCACGGACTCACCCCGCCTCGTACCAACCAAGGCGGCGTAGAAGAAGAAGCTTCCGTCGCCGTCCCGCTCTCTGCCACTTAGAGTGAGCACGACGGACCAGCCAGGGACCTCAGGGTCTGCGGTCTCCCACAAGGCGGAGAAACACAAACAGCCTCGTAGCGTGTCCACGTCTAGTACGTCGGACCGCTCGGCACACCAGCCCAAATTGGTTCCAGCGCCATCGGTGCTGTCTCCTTCTTGGCCGCACCGAGTGCCACTGGCACCCACGCCGACAGTCTCGGCATTGACTCCCTTGGCACCAGGAGCTATGGGGCCGACTTTGTTATCGGCACTGGAGACCTCCACACCGAGCGCTACGGCACCGGCTACCGCTACGGCACCGCTGGGTGCAGAGCACGCTGTCACGTCGGCACCGAAAACTACGGCACCGACTCCACCTCCGGCACCGACCACTGTGGTATGAGCATCGCCTCTCACCAGGGGACCCTCTGCCTCAGCCTCTGCTAAACCGGCACCTGCGCGTGCAGAACACAGTCCTACACGCCCTCCATCATCTATGAGGTCGGTCTCATCTGCATCTCCTATCCAAGTCCGCGGTAGAGTCAGGGAGAGAATGCACAGACTGTCTTCTCTGTCCCCGAGTCCTGGGCCAGAGGCTTTCTCGCCCGAGCCTCCTTCACCACCCATATGCTCTCCTCGGGTATCACGCCATCCTTCTCCCGCAAGATACCGAACTGACACCGCCTCACCTCACCATCGACATCATTATTATCAAGATTACTCTCCATCTCCATCTTATTATAGGGGGCGCTCCAGGTCTCCATCATATCATAGAACCTCGTACTACGGACATCGTTACTCACATCACCGTCGTTACTCACCATATCATGATGACAGATGGCGCCGATACTACACTTCCAGGGACCGATCCCTGCGCTCTCCTTCTCGTTCTACAGCTGGATCACTGTCACATTCTCCTCCACTGCCCCTGCCACCTAGGAGTTCATCCGTCTCCCCACGGTTAGACAGACCACCGACGCCACCGGGAGTTCAGGCTACGACAGTGGAGACCGTTGAGGTTGACGCTGACCACCGCTCTGACATGGAGGACTCACCACCAGTCCCCCACAGAGGTAGCATCATCGTCCCCTGACGATGTGGTGTTTCATGGGGACTCTTCGCCCACGGATGACATCAAGGATTTTCAGGAGCTCTTCAAAAGGGTTGCTGAGAGCCAGAATGTCCAATTGACAGAGGTGCAGCGAAAACAACACCATTTACTGAGGAATTTTCATCCTTCTCACTCCTCAAAAGTTGCCCTCCCATTGGACGTTGCCATCTTCGAAATAGCTGATGGCATTTGGCAAACACCGGCTTCGATTCCCCCCCCACCAACAAAAAGGCGGACAAAAAGGTTTTTGTTCCTGCCAACAGCATGGAGTTCTTATTTAATCACCCGCTTCCGAACTCCTTGGTGCTCGATGCCGCCCAACAGAGGTCCAAAGCACCCCACCATAAGACCACCCCAGGGGATAAGGACATCAAGAGGTTGGACCTATTTGGCAGGAAAATTTACTCGTCCGCCACATTATCACTCTGTATGGTGAACTATTCAGCGTTGCTGGCAAATCACACCTTTGATAATGTTGCCAAACTTGTCCCCCTCCTCGACCACCTTCCGGACTCCAAACGCCAGATATTGAAAGTGGTGATACAGGAAGGTTTCACGTTCGCCCGTTCAGCTCTCCATATTGTGCTGGACTCAACCGATACAGCAGCCCGCACCATGGCCACATCTATCGTGATGCGCAGGGCATCATGGCTCCACATGGCAGCAGCCCCAAAAGAAATCCAGTCAAAAATCGAAGATTTGCCGTTCGATAGACAGAATTTGTTTGGGGACAAAACAGACCAGGTACTGCACTCTGGTAAAGACACGCGCACCACACTAAGGACTCTAGATATGTACACTCCGCCCTTTAGACGTAGACGCTACATGCCATACCAGAGGCAGACACAGCTCCCCTATGCCCCACCCGAGGGGAGGCAATATGAGACCCAAAGAGGTCGCCAACGCCCCCAGAGGCGTCGCCCACAACAGCAGAGACCAGCTCACCAGCAGGCTGGCAAACAGCAGGTTTGACGGGAGCGTCGAGGGACTGCGAACCATCCAGTTGCTACCCGCTCATCACGTCACCAAAGCGCTCTTCCACCATCGTTTGAGGCCCTAACAACACCGTTGGGCCGTATAACATCGGACCGATGGGTCATGCAGCTAATAACATCTGGCTATGTGATTCTATTCCTATCCCTCCCCCCCCCCACTACCCCTCCTTTCCCCTCTCTCTTCAGGAACCCATCTCATGAGTCTCTTCTTGCTCACGAGGTAGATCACCTACTCAGTATGGGAGCGATAGAGAGGGTCCCAGAAGCCTTCCACAGCAGAGGCTTTTACTTCCACTATTTTTTCACGGAGAAAAAGTCAGGAGGGTGGAGGCCCATACTCGATCTCCAGCAACTGAATCGATATGTACGCAAACAGCGCTTCAAGATGGTGACATTAGCAACAATCATACCATTCCTAGAACAGAACGATTGGTTCGCGTCCCTCGATCTGCAGGATGCCTATTTTCACATCGCTATCCATCCTGCACACAGGCGTTTCCTCCACTTCCTGGTGGGCACAGCCCACTACCAGTACAAGGTCCTTCCATTCGGCCTATCCTCAGCCCCGAGGGTCTTCTCCAAAACGCTTGCGGTAGTGGCAGCTTTTCTTCGTCAGTTAGGAATTATCATCTTTCCCTACCTAGACGATTGCCTCATCAGAGCACGCTCGTTCAAAGAAGCCAAGTGGGCGGTTACCACGACGAGACTTGTGTTCGATACACTGGGGTTCATAATAAACATCCAGAAATCTTCACTGACTCCTCGACAGTCTATACAGTTCATAGGAGCTCATCTCCACTCCACAACAGCTCGAGCCTACTTACCTTCCGACAGATTCCAGGCCATTCAAGATCTAGTGCAAGTGATAAACACGAGCCTGACAGTGCCTGTCCTCACATGTCTACAACTTTTAGGACACATGGCTTCCATGACGTACGTCATAGCCAACGCGCGGCTCCATCTCCGCTGCCTCCAGAATTGGGTGTCCAGAATATATACACCAGGCAGACACAACGTGAGCAGGACGGTGGTGGTACCTGTCATAGTCAAGCGATCTCTTACTTGGCGGACCATTTCCGACAACCTGTGGGCTGGTATCCCCTTTCACAAACCACAACCCAAGCTTCAACTCGCAACAGATGCTTCATTACTGGGTTGGGGAGTACACATGCAAGGCAGCCAAGTTCAGGGCCGGTGGTCTCCCAAGGAGTCCCTCCTCCACAAAAATCTGTTGGAGTTACGGGCCGTCATGAATGCCTGCAAGCACTTTCTTCCCCTCCTTCGCAATCAAGTTGCAACAGTGCTCACGGACAACATTACTGCCGTCTATTACATAAACAAGCAGGGAGGAGCACGCTCCCACTCCCTGTGCACAGAGGCGATCCATCTCTGGACCTTTTGCAACCAGCACAGTGTGACCATCACCGCCGCCTACTTACCAGGGAAGGACAATACTATGGCAGACGTGTTGAGCAGAAGGTTCGTTTCCCAGCACGAGTGGGAGATACACCCACACGTCATACATACCATTTTCACCAAGTGGGGTCACCCTTCCATCGACCTTTTCGCCACCCAATACAACACGAAGTGTGCGCGGTATTGTTCACGGGCAGGAATCGGCCTAGACTCGATAGGCGACGCATTCCTCTTCAGTTGGAAAAGGAGTCTACTTTATGCGTTCCCTCCCATTCCATTAATAACGAGAGTATTGGAGAAGATACTCCTAGACGAGGCAACAGTAATTCTAATAGTTCCATTCTGGCCTCGCCAAGTTTGGTTTCCTTACCTGTATCGGCTGTCTTCTCATCCCCCGTTCCATCTTCCAGGCCGTCCGGATCTCCTGTCGCAAGATCATGGCCGAATACTGCACCCACAACCACACCACCTCGTCCTTCATGCCTGGCTGCTAGTTGGTTCAAACAGACAGAAATGAGTTGTTCTCAAGATGTTAAGAATGTTCTCTTAAACAGCAGAAAATCTTCCACACGAGTAACTTACCTGCACAAATGGCACAGATTCCAACAGTGGTGCATCTCCCATAAAGTGCCCTGCAGCACTACCGCATTGCCTTCCATACTGGAATACGTCCTACATCTTAAACAAGCCGGACTCGCCTTATCATCGCTCAAAGTACACCTGGCGGCTATTTCAGCATTTCATCAACCAATTGACGGATCCACCCCGTTTTCTCACCCGACCACAAAGAGATTCTTGAAAGGCCTTACCAATCTCTTTCCCAAGCACAGGCATCCTCCAGAACCCTGGAACTTAGAATTGGTCTTAGACACATTGATGCGACCTCCCTTTGAGCCGTTAGCCACGTGTGATTTCAATACCCTATCGATGAAAGTGATTTTCCTTGTGGCTATTATCTCTGCGAGGAGGGTAGGAGAATTGGCAGCCCTCTCAGCCAATCCACCATACACTATTTTTACTCCTCAGGCGGTTATCCTTCGTCCCCAACCATCCTTTTTACCAAAGGTTAATTCTGCCTTCCACATAAACGAGCCCATTATATTGCCAGTCTTCTACCCGAAGCCTCATACCTCAGACCGCCAAGCAAGATTGCACTTTCTAGATGTTCGTAGAGCCCTCGCGTTTTATATCGAGAGAACTAGGGAAACACGTAACTCTCAGCACTTGTTCATTTCCTTGGACGCTGGCTCAAAGGGCTCCCCTGTCTCCTCACAGCGACTTTCAAAAATCATCATCTCCTGCATAACCCGCTGCTATGAGTTAAGGAGTAAGCTGCTTCCACAGACTATTACAGCCCACTCTACGAGAGCGGTAGCCTCTTCTGCGGCCTTCCTCAAAGGAGTTCCGCTGAGGGACATTTGCCGAGTGGCTACCTGGTCCTCAGATTTTACATTTGCTAAACACTATGCTTTGCAGAATATCCTTCTGACAGACGCAGCTGTCGCCTCCGCAGTGCTAACCACGGCAGTAACCACTAACTCCAAACCCACCGTCTTCATCCAGGCTACTGCTGTGAAATCACCCACAGTGGAGCACCCACGGGGACACTACCCGAAGAAGAAGTAGTTACTCACCTTTGTGCAGTAACGATGGTTCTTCGAGGTGTGTCTCACACCCCCCCCCCCCCGTGGGTGCTCCATGACCCACCATCCTCCCTTCTTCGGAGTCTGTTCTTTCTGTCTTTCAGACTTCGACGCTTAGGAGGAACTGGCGGGAGCCGGACCGCGCAACAGAAAACGGCGCGAAAAGCCGCAAGATGGCTGCCGCACATGCGCAGTCCGGCAGACAACAGCTTTGAGATCTCCGATCTGCGGCACTGGGACGGGCCCGACACCCACAGTGGAGCACCCACGGGGACACACACCTCGAAGAACCATCGTTTCCGCACAAGGTGAGTAACTTCTTCTTGCACAAAAGGGCTTTTTTGCGCAAAATGTCCCCGTCTACACTGCTTTTTTCCCCCACAAAAACCTCTTCTGCAAAAAGGATTGGAAGAGAATATGCAAATGAGAGCGTGAGAAATGCTAATGAGTGCTTCATTTGCATTTCCTGTTCCGCAAAAACCTGACCGTGTAGACAGAGCCATAGAGTGCTAGGGAGCAGATGTTTACTGAACGTGGCCAGAAACCACAATGCTGCAGTGATGCCAGAGCACTCACTGCTGGCTTGGTGAGAGAAGGTGTCCTGCCATGGAGAATGGATAAAGCAGCCTCCCCAGAAACCTTGGGAGAAGGCTGAAAGAGTTCCTCTATGAGAGCTTTATGGAGATGTGTAGGGAGGATTCCCGCTCTGTCTACAGACATAACAACAAGCTGTTCCGGGAGCTCCTGCTATGTAGGCAGAGTGGCTGCCACAGTTCACACCCAATTGCCTTAACCCACTTGTAGCATGATTAAAATTGTGAACTCACCAGAAGCGCCCTCCCCACTATCAGGACCAGCAGCAAGATGTCCTGGAAGGAGGGGGATTGTCTCCAGTTAAAAAGATCCTGGTTACTGGTGAGATCAGATGGTCCCCTTGCCTGCTGACCATTCTCCTCCTCCTCCTCTTTATCAACTGTCTCCCAAGCTGTTGCCAGAGGAGTGTCTTGGGAGGAATCCATGAACTGGGTTGGGACTTTGGTTGGGTTCCCCCCAGGATTTTCACATGGCACTTCTTGGTGTCCCTGGTGTATCCTTTTTCCACCATGCTCTGTGCGTTCTTGGCATAGATACCAGCATTTCTTTTGCTGCTTTATAGTTCTGCCTGAACAGTTTCCTTTTCCCACACATCAGTCAGGTCTAGGATCTCCTGCATGTTCCATCTTGGTGCACGTTTATGACCCTGGGCCTTCATGGTCAGGCGTGCTGCTTGCTCTGAGGTCAGCTCGCCACACTGGCCAAACAGGAAATGAAATTCAAATTTTCCCAGAGCTTTTCCTCTGCAACTGTAGAGCAACAGAGTTTGAAAGTCCTGGCCAGAGCGGTCACAGCAGGGCACTGTGGAATACCTCCCAGAGGCCAAGAACATTGACTTTCACAGTGCTGCGTCTGCACTACCCAAAGTTGACCATGCAAGATCAAATTTACTGTTAATCCTTATGAAAAGCAGGAGTACCAAAATCAGCTTTAAGAGCCCTTAAAGTCGGTGGGACAGGCTTGGTGGTGTGGACTCATTGTTTAGAAAATCAACCTAATGAACCTAGGTTCAACTTAAACTCCTAGTGTAGACCAGGTCATAGAGAAAGATAAGCATTGACATCACATAATCACTGCCGTGTTTATCACTGACAACAGAGAAACCAAGGATTGAGTAGCCCGTGGAGATTCACATGTAGACCTTTAAATCCGAGAATAAGGTTTATTGGCAGGCACTTGTGTGTGGAGGAACCTTACTTTGCTCTTAGGCTATACAGATGTGTGGAGTCTTGCGTGTCACTGTGTAGCCTTTTGCACTATCTCTGCTACATCCATTGGTCTGTGAAGCGGTGCCTCTGATAGCTGCCATCAAACTATTGCTCTCATCATGCGATGTTTTTTCTCAATCAAAACCTGCTGGACCTGTGGTCTCCTCCATCTAAACCTCCATATGAATAAAGACACTTGCTTAGCTTTTTTCATTCCTAGAGCTCCAAACACTTAACACTTTGCAGAAGAGGGCAGAATCATTAGCCTTGTATTTGCAGAGGGAGCAGGAGTGGTTCAGAGAGTTGAGCAGCTAGACACTGGCAGAGGGGAAACAGGAGCTTGATCTGATCCATAGCTGCCCTTGTGTGGTGTCCACAGGCACCTCTTTTTAGATTTCCACATTTCCTCTGCCCCCAGGGTTCAAACTTTAGCCATAGCTGACCTATGGGATATGCTTCTCAAAGCCTAGTCCCTTTGACCATCTGCTCCCCTTCAGCCCCTTCCTACCAACAGCCATATTGGCAATAAAAAGCCTTTGACCCTTCCAAAATTGGTACAACCACCAGCTTGTAGGCCATAGGGATCATCTGTGAATGATGGAGATGGTTAATGTGTCCCCGCAAGACTGCCACTGCCTTGGCAGCAGTGCCTTCATGTTCACTTAATACAGATGGGATATGGCCCTCAATATCCTGGCAAGTGGTTAGCCCTGTTCTGTAATGTGCCTCAGTATAAAAAGAGAATATGTGTGGAGGGACCTTTTTAGGGCATAGTCTCTCTACTTTGAGGCCCCACCAAGATGTGAAGGGATGAAAATAACCAAGAATTTGCCTGTAAACCGGCCGCCAAGAGAGCTATCATCTGAACAAGCCACTGGTGAGGAGTGTCTGGATTCAGAGATGGGTAAAAGGTGATTTGATTACTCTGTAAATACCTACATCTTCAATCTAGCAGAGAAAGGTCTAAGCATGCTCCAATGGTGGCAGTTGAAGCTAGACTAATTTAGACTGGAAATAAGGTGTAAATTTTTAACAGGAAGAAATAACTACTGGAGCAACTTACCAAGGATCTTGGTGGATTCTCCATCACTTACCTTTTTGAAATCAAGATTGAATATTTGGACTTGTTTCCACTATGCCCAAGGATCAATGCTGCAGTGATCAATTCATCAGTTGTCGATCTGTCATGTCTGCTTACACATGATAAATCGATCTCCGAGTGCTCTCCCATCAATGCTGGCTCTTCACAGGATGAGAAGAGTAGCTAGTGTCGATGGGAGAACAACCCCTACCAGCCTTACCGTGCATAAGACGCTGCGGTGAGTATGTTGACTTCAGCTATGCTGTCTGCATAACTGAAGTCACATAGATTAGCTCGATGGCAGGGGGTTAGTGTAGACAAGGCCTCTGTCTAAAAACTCTGCACTAGGAATTATTGTGGTACAGGTCTCTGGCCTGTGTTACACAGGCAGGCAGTCTAGATTATCGTAACCATCCCTTCTGATCCAAAAGGCAAGGTGCTAAGTGTAGTAGTTCAGGACAGTAAATGCAGGAATTACTGGTGTGGCATCCTGACATGTTTTTCAGGCTCTTTTTCCCCCCTACATTAAGGACCAGGCCTGCACTATCCATTGAGCCTCACTAGTTCCTGTCTGGCCTCGTAATAAAATATCTGTCCTCCCACAACAGCAAATATCCATGGGCAGCTTTGGTGGAGAGAGGGATAGAACTGTCTAGAGACCCTCTCTGCAGAGGGTGGGATGGATTTTTGAGCAGGGAAAGGGAAAATTTTGTTTGGATGGGTTGAGGCAGGAATCCAGGAAGTGATGATGGAAATGTTCAGCTTGACTTCAGGAAACCCTTTCTCGCAGGGCCTCGTCTATTATGTGGGTCAGCCTCTCTAGAGGAGCTGCTAATGCTCTTGGAGTAGTATGAAATGAAACTGAACCAACCCCTGGAGAATATGCAGAAGAGATTCATCTTGCACGTGGCATTAGGAGGAGGGGGAATAGGCAGTCTATTATCTGTCCTTAGTATCTTTGATTAACAGATCAGCCTTGTTAATTTTAAATGGACTACATACAGGGCAATCCTGGTGATATTTTCTGGATTTTATTATGCAGGACCTCAGACTAGATCAGGGTGGGCAAAAGGGCCTCCGCAGGCTGGATCCAGCCCGGTTGATCTAGCTTGCAGAGGTCCTGCTGCTCCCCTGCCCCCAGGCCAATCAGGGAGCGCAATCAGGTGGTTGACTCTGAGCTGTGTGCCACAGGGTAGGGAGCGAGAGACTTCACGCTTCCCCTGCCCCCAGGCCAATCAGGGCCTGCGGGTGGGGGAAGCACACAAAGTCTCCTCCCACTCTGCAAGGGGCTTGGCACTTAGTCAACCACCAGATGCTGCTCAGCTGGCTGGTGACTCTAAACGCAATGCTTCCTTGCAGGGAAGGGGCAGACTTCACGTTCTCCCCCTGCCCCCAGGCCCTGATTGACCTGGGCTTGGGGGAGGGAGGAGGCGTGCAAAGTCTCCTCCCACCTCCAGGGGCATAGGTGCCTAGAGGGAACTGCCAGCTGTTCAGACCCAATCAGGGTCTGTGGGTGAGGAAGCACAGAACTGTCCTGGCCCCTCCCCTTCCTCCTGAGGCTCTGCCCCTTCCTGGGCGACCCGGGAACACTTCAAAAATTTCTGAAGTGGCCTCCAGTCAAAAATTATTGCCCACCCCTGGACTAGATGATCTAATACTTTCTTCTGATCTTAACAGCTCTGAAAATGCAGTGGTATGTTTTATGTAAGCAGAAGTGTTTGCACCCGTCCTTTAACTAGCTAATAAATGTCAAAAATTATTTGCAGCACCGGGAATGAAGAACACATAGAATTCAAGAAAGGGTTTTACAGAGCAGATTCCAGGGGTTCAGCAGAGCTAAGAAGCATGACTGTGTCTGGCAGCACATCATGGAATTGTTCCACTCTAGAGACAAGAGGAGGTGACTTAAGCGAAGAAAGCACTTTAGAAAGACTCTCGGGTTTGAAGGACTCAGCAGGCTCCAAGGAAGGACAGAATGTAAATCCTTCACACCCAAGGGAGTCCACGTTTGCAGTGGAGTCTGAGAGTGTGAATACTTTGCAGATGGACACTGATCAACTGGACAGTGACTCTGAGGACTTGAGCACTCACAAGGCCACTGCAGAAACTTCCATACCCTGTGCTGGAGTATGCTCTGTTAGCGGAGAGGGAAAATATCATAAAAATGAACCAAAGCAACTTGAAGTCTTCAGCAAAGAGCACTTAGATAAAAAAAAGAAGGGCATTCAGAGGTTTGACTGGATTTCTGGGCACAATGAGAGTCTAAGTCCTCACTATAAAGATATAAATAAGCCATCAGATGTAGCAACTAACTTATCCACCAGAGGACAGGCTATTCATGAAGTGCCTAGTCCATTGATTCTGCCAGTATTCAGAAAAACGCTAAACCCAGCCTTGAGCAAGTTGAAAACTGTGGAGAGTACATCCTTGCACAGGAGGGGTCTGGCAATGGAGGCCCATTTGAGTGACTTGAGTTCTCGTAATGCTGCAGAGTGGACATTGCAAAAGCCAAGTCTCCAGATAAATGCAGATCTTACTGTTAGCAAACAGTCATGGACAGTAAATTCAGAAGACTCTGTGGAGCGTATCCCAGTGATGTCTCTAGAACAGACTCCCTGCAGCTCCTATGACATTGAGATGAGGCCGTACATGTGCAATGTCTTGCTAGAGGAGCAGGGCAAGGACGAGCTTGGCCCGGAGGAGGATCCCACTGTGTACACATGCATTGAATGCAGCATTTACTTTAAGAAAAAGGAACACTTGATGGATCACATGCTTCAGCATAACCGGGGACCAGGGCAGGACCAACACAGAGATGCAGTTGGAGGTCAGTGTCAGTTCTCCTGTAATGAATGTGGATGGGCATTTGGGGACCCTGGCTCTCTGGAGCAGCACAAGAGGCTTCATCAGGAGTCCAGGGAGAAAATAATTGAAGAAATCCAGAAGCTCAATGAGTTTCCAGATGAAGGTCGGGAAGCCCGGCTGCAGTGCCCCAAATGTGTCTTTGGAACCAACTCCTCTAAAATTTTCGTCCAACATGCCAAGATGCACGTCAAGGAGAGGAAGGACCAAGGCATGAAGAATGTGAATCTCTTTGGCAGTGGAGAAATGCATGACAGCCCGGTGCACAACATCTACAAACACTTCACACCAAATAAACACCCCTCTGTGCAGGTGCAGCCACACAGCAGCAGTAAAGGACTCAGCACCTGCATGCTCTGCAGCTTCCCTGCCCCCAATGAAAATATCCTAAAGGAACACATGAAATATGCCCATTCCCATCTTTCTTGGGACACAGAATCTTTTGAAGAGGACTCTAATCAGCCTGGAACTAGCCGAGATGTCTACAGCCCTGCTAAGCCAGGCCGATTTTCAGACACGGATTATTTTGGAAAAGCAGAAAGACTGTTTCCCCAGCCTCACCGAGAAAGCACATCCCATTATGAATCTGTCCATAACTTTGCCATGGGTCACCACAGACTTAGTAAAAGCAACGGGACTAATAAAAAGGACTTCCAGACGTCAGGGTTTCATGCAAGGAAAGTAGGTCCATACAGTGCTCTGCACAAAAATTTAGGGCTGTCCACCCTTACCTCAGCAAAAATGTATTCTCCTTTTGCCTTGCAGCAAATGAAAAAAAGAAGCACAGTGCACCACCTTGAGATTGAGGGGGGCAATGTTAGGAGCCCTCCTGGGGGACTGGAGGAGCTCAAATGGAGGCACAAATGGGCATCAGCAAATGATGTTGGGAGCATGGAAGAAGAAATTTCTTTAACCACAGAAATAGATCTGACTGAAAATAGAAGCTTCAAACCTTTTGCAGTTCCTCAGTCTGCTTTGGACCTGAAGAGAACTTTCAGAGAGACCTTGAAAGTAACAGGCTCTTCTATAGCATCAGAAGAACAGCAGCATCAGCTACGGAAGATGGTCCCCATTGTCCTTCTGGAGGAAATGAACCTTCATCCCCAAAATGCAAAGCAGCCAAAGGGGAAGCTGTACAAGAAGAAAATAGTTCCTTCCAAGGAGTTCCTGATGGATGAGTCCCTCCCCTTAGATATTCTCCTACTTGACTCCCCTCTAGAGGGTTCCCTAGAGCTAGATGACCTCTTGGATACAGACTCACCCATGCTGAAGAACGAAGAGAGGAAATGCCCATACTGTCCTGACAGGTTCCACAATGGGATTGGCTTAGCCAACCATGTGCGGGGCCACCTGAACAGGGTGGGTGTGAGCTACAATGTCCGTCATTTCATCTCAGCAGAAGAAGTGAAAGCTATTGAGCAAAAATTTTCCTTCCAAAAGAAGAAGAAAAAAGGTAGTATGTATTCAATTTATTATTATTATTTTCTTTTTTTTCCCCACGATTTTTTTAATTCCTCCCACTGAGGATGGGTATGTATATTATAGTAGCTGGCCTGAATCTTGGAATCTCCCATCACAATACAACATCCACTCATGGCTTTTTGATCTGGTTAAGCTTTTCTCCTTTGGCATTACTACCTGGCTGTGGCTTTTACCATGTTATGTGCAGTCAAGTCCTGCCTCAGGCTTCCTACATCTGGAAATATTTGTTAGCTGCTTTTAATATTGGTAGCTGTTCCTGGATGATACTGATAAATTGTCCTTCTTTTTGCAGTTGCCAACTTTGACCCAAGTACTTTCAGTTTAATGCGATGCGAGTTCTGTGGGGCTGGTTTTGACACACGTGCCGGTCTGTCCAGCCATGCCAGAGCCCACCTGAGGGACTTCGGTATCACCAACTGGGAGCTGACCATCTCCCCAATTAACATCTTAAAGGAGCTGTTGGCCAAATCATCCGAACACCCTATGCTGCACTCTGCATTAGGAACGGAGCCTTCATCCCCAAACCGAGAGGGGGAGATGCATGGGTTTGGACACCGAAAAAATATGACCTCCATGTCTGAATGCAGCATTCCACGGTCTCCTTTATCCCCGTTCCCACCTGTCTGGGGAGACGAGTCCATGCAGTCCTTCCGAGATGGTAAGCAAATTTTGAACTTGCCTTATAAGCCAAAAAGTGTATTTACTGCTAATCTAAAGCCAGATCCTGACACTGAGTAGAACTTGGAAGGAGGGGATGATTTGCAGAGCCAGGTTCTGCTCAGCATGAGTAAAAATTTCAAAACTGGGCCCCTTGTTATTAATCTCTACCGATACATTGTTATCTGTGTGTCTTGAGATAGATAAAAGCTTGAGTTGTGCTAGTGAAATCTGACACTAGCTTTGAAGCAGGCAGGTAGATCTGTGGTGGTGGAGCAATAGACAGAAGAGCCTGCCTTTCTCTTCATACACAGCACAGCATCCTTGAAAGCTGTTGTGGAGAGACCCATGTCTTACCACCTAGGAGCTGTCAACTGTATTTGAAAGGGAATGATTTTTTTTTTTTCATTAGAAGGACCAATCTCCTTAGGTTTCTGTCACTGAAACCTAGAATCCTGGAATGAAAGTTGGCCAAGAAGTTTTTTTTCCCTTCACTAGGTAGAACTTTGATAGTAGGGGAAATGGCAAAGTTGAAGACATTGAGACCAGTTTGGTGCCTTCCAGTTATGTATGTATTCTGCTAGCACTCAGCTGTGTGCAGGGTCCATGGCCTGAGAAGCTGAGCATTTGAGCTGCTGCCTATCTCCTTGAGTCTACCATAACTCTGAGGGACAGGTAACTATCAGCCACCCCCCAGAAAACCTTATTGCTGGTCAGCCCAGCCTGATGAACTTGGTTCTCTAGATTGGTGGATGCAAGTGAGAGAAACCCAATGTCCTGATTTTTAAAAATATCAATCTGAAACTGGGGGTGCATTAATCTAGACCTGTCGTTCCCATTAATATAGGAATAGGTTATTTTGGATGTATATTCCAATCTTAATTCCAGAATTTTGGCTGTAGGGAACCAGTGGCTACCCAACAAATCTCAATCCCTGTAATCTCATGTTCGGTAGTACAGTCCAAAATGTGACAGGATTTTTCTGTACATCCCTGTAGCAAAATGGCTCCCAGGGCTGCAGCCTCCAAGCATCTTGCAAACACTGATTTATCCTGATGACCTGCCTTTCATATTGGCAAGGATCACTATGCCTGCTTTACAGCTAGAGAAATCAAAGCGCAGAAGTACTAAGAGATTCCACTAAAGGCTCGCATGGCATCTATAGCCAAGTCTGGAACTGAACCGAAGCCTCCCAAATCTCCATCCAGTGCCTTAAACAGAGACCAGAGAGTGGGGTAGCTGCCTGGCTACTTCGATAGGATTCCTGGATACAGAAACAGAGTGTGTCAGTGCTGTTGCCCTGTGGAGTTTTGCCATCCTCTCAAGGTTACATATTGGTGTGAACTAGAGTAAATGGTGGATTTGAACTTGAAATCTTTAAATCAAGATTGGAGGACTTCAGTAACTCAGATGTTATGGGTCTATTACAGGACTGGGTTGAGACGGTTCTGTGGTGTTCAGTATTCAAATCAGACTAGATCAGTGGCTTTCAACCTGTGGTACATGGACTTCTGGGTATCTGCAGACTGCCTAAGATTTCCAAAGGGTTCCGCGCCTTCCATTTGAAATTTTTTAGGGATCCACAAATGGAAAAAGGTTGAAAATCACTGCTAGATGACCGTGATGATCCCTTCTGGCCTTAAAGTCTGTGAATCTGACCCCTCTGCATGTAGCCCTTCTGCTGAATGGTGGCAGAATTCTGGACCTTGCAAATCTGCTTCCCAGTGGAGGATAAACTACTGATGCAGAGTTTGGGTCTCTCCTAAGTATGACTTGATTTATCTACCCACACACACCAGTTCTGGGGCAGAGGCAGTCAGAGACAGCACACAGGCAATCTCTTCTTTGAGAATCCTCAGCTCACCTGCTGATATCCAGTTTTCAGGAAACTTCCCTGTGAGGGCAGGGGACTGGACTTGATGACCTCTCAAGGTCCCTTCCAGTTCTAGTGTTCTATGATTCTCTGTCCCAAGAATTTGCTCTAGATGCAGAGAATAAAACAGAGAAACTCTCTTCTCTGCTACAGCTTCTTTCCAAGGATTAAAAAAACTAACAATAATACAACATTTCTTCACGGATTTGAAAACTCAATAAGAGATACTGTGTATGACAGCATTCTCTGATGACTCTTGCCACAGCAATAGTATCCTGGTAACTTTCTCAAAGTTCTTGAAACAGATTAAAAAAAGGATGGTCCCTGGCACTCCAAACTAGCAGTCACCTTAGTTGTCTTTGGTTAAAACAAGGAATATGCAATGTGGGGTGTCCTGGCATGCTTCTCATGCCCTATCTGTATATAAACAGGGGTGGGCAATCATTTTTGATGGGGAACCACTCTAAGAATTTGGTAAGTGATCAAGGGCCACACTCTTAATGGAGGAGCTATGGATTCTGGGATGGAGGTTGGGTGCAGAAGGAGTTGTGACATGGGGCAGGAGACTTGGGTGCAGCATCTGGGAGGGAGTATGGGTGAAGGAGAGGATTCTGACCTGGAAGAGGGAATGTGGACTCTGGGAGGAGGTTGTGACCTGAGGCAGGAGTGCAGGGATTTGGGTTGTGATTTGTGGTAGAGGATTGGGGTGCAAGCTCTGGGAGGGGTTTGTGACATGGAGGAGGGGTGTAGAAGGGGGTGTAGGTGCAGGAGCAGGGCTGGAAAGGGTTTGGGTTATATGGGGGCAGAGGGCTTGAGGGAGAGAGGGGCTAGGGTGCCAGAGGTAGGCTCTGGCCAGGAGACACTTACCTGGGTGGGTCCCAGCCAGCAGCCCAGCTGGTTCCTCAGCCAGGGTTCCTGCCTTCCGTGGCTACAGGGGCCATGTGTGGCTCTGAATGCTGGGAGACCAGCAGGGGAGGGGTACTTCACACTCTGCCTGTCTTGCACACAGGCAGCTGCCATTGGCTGGTTTCTGGAATGGCAAGATTGTGCTGTGGCTGGGGGCAATGCATGAAGTCCCCTCTTCAGTCCCCCGGGCTTGCAGCATTCAGAGAGCTGCTCTGAGAACAGGCAGGGAGCCTGGCGGAGGTTTCTGGGGGCCAGATTTGGCAGCTTGATGGGCCAGACTCAGCCTGTGGGCTATATTTTGCCCATCCATGATATAGGTTTCTTTAAGATGAATATAAATGAATTATCTGAAAAACACAGATCTACTTGAGAAGTGAAAATACTAGATACATATAGGCTTGTGACTGGCTGCTAGTAAGATGTGAGCCATGGGCTTGTCATAGACACAGTGCTATGATCCACTGTTTAGGTGTGCCTCCAACAAATGTTTGTAAGCAGTTTGGTGTCTTAGAAATGTCACTGTCTTTTGGCTGGCACTTCAGTAGCTTCAAGTCACATGTTCCATGAAAAACTGCAGAGATGCTTTTCTAGTAAGTGAGGTTGACTTGCTTAGAATGTTGTGATGATCTTATTTAAAAGTTAGTTCCACTCCCAGAATGTATGTGTGTTCTAATTAATAAATTAAATGAATGGAAAGGGAAGGTGCCTCAGTTAGTTCAGTCGCAATCATTCTCAATGAAGAGAAATTTTAAAAAATGGGAGACCCTGATCCTCACTTTGACTTTTCAGTGTAATTCTAAGTAATCCAGATTCCCCTTCTCCAAAAATTCTAGTTATCGAAAACAAGTAGCCTGAAGTAGCCCGATGTTAGTTAATAGGGTTTCTGTTTATTCAATCACCCAGTTACCCAAAACTTTCAGATGTCCCCAAGCAATTTCCATGAACAGGAATGTACTATAAATGCAAACAAGAAATTGGAGTGATTGAGCTGGCGTTCTAAGTTCAGGCATATAATTAGTAATTAGGATCAGCAGTGCCAGTATTAATGTTAATCCCCTGTCTCAATTGTTGTGCCATGAGCCACCTTTAGGAAATAATGTAGTCCCAGTGCATATAATGAAAATATTTCTGGCTACATTTTGATCAGTGCACACTTGACACCCCTCAGCCTTTTACATAAGGAAAACAATTACAAGAAATATCAAAGTTCAGGAAAAAATTACTGACCCCAATCTTACCTGTCCCTTTGCGCCATGATAGCTGAACTATATAGCTCTGTGATCTAGTGTGAATCTTTCTCCATAAAAATGCATTCTCTTGACTTCCTAATACAAAGCCAAGCTGTTTGTGTCATGCTCCTGGCCCTCCAAATTGTACTTAAGCTGAAATTTTATGCCCTTTCCCAAGGAAAGCTACTGCCACAATCATGTGACCACTCGAGCTACTGTATAGAATCCTCACAATATGGAATCATCTATTTGCTGCTGGTACAGTATCAAAAACTACCCCAAAGCCTGCCCCGTGAAATACATAAAGAAAATGGAACTCTTGTGTTCAGTCAAAGAAACAGTAAAGATATGTCTTGCCATCTCAGCGAGTATTGAACCCTACAATGATTAGTACAGTGCTGGAGCCTGAGCTCTCCTGAGCTTTTATTTCTTATTAAAGCCCTGATCCGCTTGTTAACTCCAAAGTGGTGTGGCTAGGAGAAAGTGAATGCTAAGTGATACAGCCGTGGTCAAAATCCAGCAATAAGCCTTGTTGCTCTGAAATCAGGGCAAGAGGATGACAAATCCTTATGTCTTGGATTTAAATATTGCTTACTTTATTCTGCTTTACAGTCTTACTAGCAGACTTACCCAGCATTGCCTGGGCCCTTCAGGGCAGGGCCTTGGGGATGTGGGGGCAGTGCAGGAGGCTGGAGGCCAGAGGCATATTCTCTCCCCTTTCTCCTCTCCCCAGGCCAAATTATGGGCTGGAGGCAAGAATTACTGGGTGCTGTTTTCAGGCCTGGGTTATGTAGAAGGTCAGACCAAATGATCACAACTGTCCTTTCTGGCTTAAAATCTGATTTATTGTAAAGCCATCTGAACAAATAAATATAAAAGGGAGTGGAAATAACTGATCAGACCCATGGCAAGAGTTGTAAGTTGGATCCAATCAATAAGCACTAGAGACATGCATTTGGATGGAAGAACACAAGGTATAAATAGAATGGTGCAAAATATGATATGTTCTGAGTCAGGATTGAACCAGTGGTTCAAAAGGAGAATTGTGCTGCTGGAGTTCTCATTTTTGCATGAAATATAAAAGGGCTTGGCCCTGGTGATAACTTTAAACCGCACAGTGCCTTTTCTGAGTAAGGACATTAACCTAAGTGTCCATGTCAAATTCCAACTGGGGAATTTATTCTGCATTTCTGAGTTTCCCCCACTCCATTTTCAAGTGGTTATTGTATTTTTTCACTTCCTACCATAGCCTTTTGTGCTCTGTCAAACAGTTGCCATGTATCACCTGACAGCAGATTATGTTTAAGTGAAAAAACTATGAATTGTCCTGCAGCACCTTAGAGACTAACAAAAAAATGTAGATGGTGGTATGAGCTTTTGTGGGCAGAGCCCACTTCTTCAGATGAATGGAGTTAAGGGGTCCAAGTTGCAAATAAATAGCAGAGAGAGGGGATGGGGACGGAAAAAGAAGAAAAAAATGGGAATAATATTGTCAGTTAGTGTCCATGCTAAATGAAGCTGGGGCTATGTCTACACTATGGAGTTTTTCTGGGATACCAGAGGTATCCCTGAAAAACTCCACCACGTCCAGGGAACGTGTCTGCTCTTCCGGTTTTTTTTGGAAGAGCAGATGCGCTCTTTCAGAAGCCCTGTCTTCCTCCTCTCACGAGGAAGAAGGGCTCTTTCAAAAAAGGTGTTTTTTTTCCAAAATTTGGCTCAGTGTAGATGGGCCAAATTTCGGAAAAGCCTCTTCCGAAAAAACTATCCGAAAAAGGTAGGGAAGTTATGGAGCACAATTTGCGTACCTTTTTCAGACAGTTCGTTGTAGTGTAGACATAGCCTGATAGAGTGGGTTCTAAGTACTCTTAAGTACCTGGTGCTTGGCTTTTTATCTCATTAGGTTATAGAATATAACCTCTATTGGAGGTGTCAAACTTGTAAATGAAATCAAGTTCTGCAGTTCTTTCAAGCTGGTTTTTGAAGTAGGCTTGTAATAATACGGTAACTTTGAGAACCATTAATGAGTGCCCAGACAAGTTAAAATGTTCCCCAATAGGTTTCTCTGTGTTACCTTTTCATATATCTGATTTGTGTCCATTTGAGTTTGTGGTCTGCAAAGCAATCTTTGCTGATTGCTTGTAAAGCACTTTTTGTGGTGTCTCTACTGTGGAAAGTGCTAGGCAAATGTAAGCTCCTCAACAGAGGTAAACTTAGGGGGTTTGGTTGCCCGTGTCTTGTTGTCTTCACTTGTTCAGTGTTGGTTGTGATCTGTATCCTTCCAGGTACATATTACAGCTCTCCTTTCCTAGGCTATTGTTGCCTTTCTCTGTCCTGGGGACTGTTCTCATTGCATGTATCTAGCAGCCATTCCCATGCCTTTTTTATTAACCCTAAATGCAAGAGACATATGAGATGTAGATCTAGGGACTTCTCATACCTCTTCCTGCTCTGGGACAGCTGATGTAGTAGCAATAGTGTTTGCCTGATCTGCACCTCAGTTTAGAAGAGCAGAATGCTAGTCATAAAGAAACAGAGAGCAGATGTTATGCTGCCTTACCCAAACCCGTATGTCCTTTTCCATGGACAAGCACTGAACTGTAGTAGTGTTGCAGGAGCAAATGTGCATTTATATCATTTGTTAACCTGCTACCCTGTGACTATTCAACACCGAGCCAATAAGGTGGACTTTTGTCCCTATATCTGGAGAGAAACTGGAAGAAGAAAGTATTATGGAAGAACTGTCTGATGGAGGAGAACAGGGAGATTATCACATCTCAGAGGGACTAAGGTCCAAACTAATCCAATGCCTACTGGATTGTTCAAAGAGAACCTACACCAGTGTTGAAATAGGAGTTGTCCCCATTGTGCTCAGAGAGTCCCTGCACCTAAGAATTTATTTAACTGTGCCCATCACTATTTAGCTAATGTGAATTAACCTGAAGGAGAAGAAGCAGAGACAGCTTTATCATAGCTAAACTTGGAGGCAGCCCTGTTTTTCTGGGTCATGTCCATTTGCAGCCCAAGCATTGGTGGACTAAAGCTGTTCAAAGACTGATTGGTTAATAAGAGAGCCTGCAAATATCAGCTGGTGCTTAGAGCTGATTATGGTACCAAGTTTCCCATTCAGGTGCCCAACAGTGATCCTCTCTATTTTAGCATCATCTGTTGAAAGTGGAATGCCACTTACACACGTTGCGGCTGGCTTTGTATATCTGCTTAGGAAGGATACTGATAGTGTTTTGCTTTTCCTGAAGGTTTTCCTTAGATGTTTTCCTGGATCACAGTTTGTGGTTTTAATTCATGCAGAGTGTTCCCCTTTCTTGCTTGAGCCACTGGTTGCAGGAGCCTTGTAGGTGTGGCTTGTTGGTGAGGAGAGAAAGTCACATTCATGTCTCTCTGTGTGTCTGTCCCTGAGACCAGCATATCTTTGGAGCCTGCATATTCCAAGGAAGATATATCTGCATGTCATGCCTGCATACCAGCCTGAGGGGGAAAAAGGTCTCCGCATTTCTGTGTGCATGAGCACACACCAGACTCTCTCTGCAGGCTTCATGCTGAACTGCCTCAACCAGAAGGGTCCACCACCTTCCATCATGACTGTGCTGTTGGCCCACCCCAGCTTGTCTATCTGAAGCTCTTTCTCTCTTTTTTTGTAAGCCTTGCCATCCTCTCAGATGCCACCTGCAAGCTTAATTTTAAGCACTTCTATCCTACTGCTTCTGTTCACAGGCATGTGTGAGCACCACTGCTGCCACCATCTAACACAGTCAAAAGCCTGCCCTTGCTGACTTCGCTAGCATTACAGAGTCTGTTCTGCTAGGCATCCAACATTCCCTAACACAGTGAGATCAGAAGGGATCCTTTTCAGTAGTTTCACTCAATAGTGGATTGCAGTCATTGATGACATCTGCAGCACATCCATAGGAAGATAGCTCATGACTTAGCATTGACTCAGTGCTAGCTCTCGTGCACCTATTTTTGTTAATGCTTCATGCTCTTTCTCCATGGTTTCCCTCATGCAAGAGGCAGAAGTCCAGCTTCCCACTCTTTCTCTCTGTGAGGAATGAAAAGGGAGTGATCAGCACTGCTTTGCCTACCCAGGTTTTGTTTAAACAGGGTGTGCAGTGACCTTTCATAGCAAGTGTGTGCACATGAAAACCAAGATGGCAACTGTGAAGGGAGAAGCTGCCACCTCTGCTAACCTGGGCCCCTTCCCTCTGAAATGAATTACTTCCACTGATTTGGATTTCCAGATATCAGATATACCAGGGGTTCTCAAACTTTTTGATACCGCGACCCCCTAAAATGCTCATGGAATTTGTGTGACATACCACCACCACCAAAATTGTTGAGCAAAAAAAAAAAAAAAATTGGAGCCAGAGAAAGTTGTTAAGCAAGAAAAAAAAAAACCGCTTGACTCACCCCTCCTGCAGTCGCTGTGCTGCAGGGAAGCACTCCTCCTCCAGAGCTGACACCCCCTTCCGGCATGCTATGCAGCTGTGGGAGGGGAGCGCACTTCCGGAATCCCCGGAAATGGCGCGAAGGACCCCGGCAGCTGCAACCCCCCTGTAACCTGGGGGTCGCGACCCACACTTTGAGAAATGCTGAGATATACCCTACAATCTGGAAAACTTGACTCAGACTAAGAGGACCCTGTGAATTTATGGTCAGCATATCCCAGACAATTCACTTCTTCCAAAGCCCATACATTAGATTAGATTTCTTAATCTAAAGTAACAGAACTTATTCCTGGCTCCATATCTCCCAGTTCACTTAGGCCATGTCCATACTACAGGCGAAGGATGGCTAAAGGTACGCAATTCCAGCTATGTAAAAAACATAGATGGAGTCGACATACCTTAAGCTGTGCTTCAGTGCCATCCTCGCAGTGGAAAGTCAATGGGAGAAACTCTCCCAGGCTATGTCTACGCTGCAGTTATTTTTCAGAAAAAGGTACGCAAATTGTGAACCGCAATTTGTGTACCTTTTTCTGATTCTTTTTTTCGGAAGAGGCTTTTCTGACATTTGGCCCATCTACATGGGGCCAAATGTGGGAAAAACCTCCTCTTTTGGAAGAACGCTTATTCCTCGTTTTTAAAAAAAAAAAAAAGTGGACGCATTCCCTGGACATGGCAGAGTTTTCGGGTTACCTCTGGTATCCCAGAAAATCTCTGTAGTGTAGACATAGCCCCATTGACGTCCCTTACGCCTCGTGAGAAGTAAGAGTTCTGGCATTGACAGGGGCACCCTCAGCGTTTGATTTTAGTAGGCCTTTACCAGACCTGCTAAATTGAACTCCTGAAGATCGATCGCTGCAGCATTAATCTTCCAGGAAGTGAAGATGTGGCTTGAGTCTGGTACTGAAGTACATTCTCCTGACACAAATCACTCTTGTAACTCTTTCCAACATCTCAAATTCTTTTCAAGTTTGGACAGCAGGTGTGCACAAAGAGTTCAGTAATGGTCTCATAATGTTGTATAGAGCTTTCATACCATGCCTACTCCCACTTTGATATTCCTCTCCTTACATGTCTGAGAACACCCTCTGAGCTACAGTATCACACTGAGAGTGCATGTTCAGTTGGTTTCCACCATGACTCCAAAGTCTCTTTCCAAGTCGCTGCTTTCCAGGATCCAGTAGCCCATCCTACAAGTATGACTTATGTTCCTTGTTCCTAGATTTGGCTGTTTTCAAAATGCATGTTGCTGAAATGAACCTTTCTTACCAAGTTATCCAGCTCAGTCTGTACAACTAACCCTTAACACTCCCTTAATTTTTGTGTCATTTTCTATATCATTGATATAAATATTGAATAGTATTGGGCCAATCATCAATGTTTGTGCACCCCCACTAGAGATTTTTATTGGATTTTGATTTCCCATTTAGAATTACTTTTTGCAACCTTTCAGTTCACCAGTTTTAATCATTTTTATGTAGGTTGCATTTTTAATATATATGTAGTTTAGAGCTATTTTTTTACCAGAACGTTATGCAGAACTAAGTACTTACAGCTAAGGGCATTGTGTCAGTGCAGTTGCTTTTTATCAACCAACATTGTAATCTCATAAGACAAAAATCAAGATTGTTAAATTCTATTTTCCCAAGAAAAAAGCATCCTGTGTTGACTGGCATTATTCATGCTAGCATCCACTGAATTACATTCCATATCTGCCTTACCAGGATTTTGTCCAAAGTTGATGTCAGTCTGTTCAGCCTAACGCTTGTTAGATCCATCCAGTTTTTACCCTTTTTACACATTAGGTTTTTTCCCAAGCCTCTGGAACTTCCATAGTGTTCCATGACCTGTTAAAAATCAACATCAATTGTTCAGAGGGCTCTTTGGATAATTCTTTTAATACTCTTGGGTGCAAGTTATTAACTCCTGCAGATTTTAAAATGTTTTATTTTAAAAGTTTAACATCATCCTATGTTACTAATGGAACAGAAAGTATTTCATTATCACTGTCAGATCCATAATCCAGCTTTTTTCTGAATTCAAAATAGATATGTTGATTGCATTCTTTGGCCTTTTCTGTCTCACGATGATAATTCTGCTCTTCTTGTCTAGCATCAGACTTATATTACTGCTACGATTTCTTTCATTCCTTATATATTTGAAGAATACCACTAGCCACAGAAACATTTAGCTTCCCTTATCTGCTGTCTACATTTCCTAACTGCTGATTTGCATTCATTGGTTTCTGTTTTCTATACTACTCCTGGTGGACTTCTGCACCAAAATATTAAATTCTGTGCACAACATTTTAAAATTCTGCATGTTTTATTTATCAAAATAAAATAATATAATCATACCAGTTTCAATTATTTTGGTAATTTATTTCAAAATACCTGGCAGCAAGTATGCCTGTAACAATATAGACAACAAAAAGATTTGGGAAATGTTTTTTGACAAATAGATTCCTTACTAGGACTATTAATACAGAACTCTGAGCAATCATTCATTTAAACGACAATATAGTTTAAATGAAGCAGTGCAAAGGCTTAGGAGAGTCAAGAATAATGACGGAGTGAGGGAGAGGGAAATAATTGGTGGGAAGAAGCTTTGATGTGGACTTGAAGGGTTGTTGGGTGTGAGTGGTAATAGTATGGAAGAGGGTTTTTTCCCGGTGTAGGAGAGGTATTGCTTAGGGAGCTTCCCCCATGCAGATCCTGGCTGATCCCTAGCCTCTCCCATTTAGTCAGGCACATCTGCCCCGTACCCATGTGTCCCTACACCCCTGTCCACGTGTGTCTGTCCCCTCCCCCCCACACTCCTCTGTGGCCCTGCACCTCCACTCAGCCTCCGCCCCAGTCTGTCCTCATCCACTAGCCCTTCTGATCCTGTGTCATTGACCCCTCCAGCAGCCCTATGTGTCCCATTTTATTGGTCTCCCATATCCCCTGTCTTGTGAGCTGGCCCAACAGGCACTATGAAGAAGGCACCACAGACTCTTTCTCTTCCCAGTGGTACCTGAGCTGGCTGGGAGTGGCTGCTGTGTTCAAGTACCACAGTGTCCTATGGTGGGCAAAACACAGAACAGCATCAATTTTCCAGGAGATGCTGTTTTCTGTGGGGGGGAAATAAAAATATGTACAGTACATGAATTATATATGCATACAGTGGCACAGAAGTCCCCCATGAGTACTATGTATAAATATATGAATGTTATATTTTAATGATTCCTTCATCACCCCTCTTAAATCGAATTTAAGAGAAAGAACCCTGTCATGATTACAGAATTGTCAGGTTTGGGGGCATCTAATAAAGTATTCATAAACAATTCCCAGTTATGGCTCTCACTCAATGTATTCCTATACATTTTTGTTGGAAAGTTTTCTATACGTTTTAGAAAATGTATAGAAATTTTCTTCACTCCCACTTCATGCAGGAACATCCACATCTTGCCCAGGTGTGGGCCATGTTAGTAACTTGCCAGTTGCCCCAGGGCCACATTTTATTTGCAGACAAGATAAGACAAGAACGCAGCTGCCCTCTCTCTCCTTCTCAGTTTCACTGCAGAGGTCCTGCCTGGGACCTTCCCTGGACCCTTCCTGTTTGACCCACTGCTACCACTTTAAAGAAACAGTGTACATGTCCTCATAGACACTCACTTTTTCCTATATAAAAACATCTTTTAAAAAGTTTTCATATTTATCAATAAATTGTAGAAGTCAGGTGACTCACCACCATCTTCATCTCCTAGCCCTGAGCTGATTTCCTTGTATTGTCAAGTCTTAAAGGTATAACAGTGGCCAGGTCTTGCAATATTGAGCATTTTTAAAGCTTCCTCCAGATCTTCTGGCATCTGGCAGGAATCTTATCAATTTTTGTTCTTGCTCAAAATAGCTATCACACCCATTTCTTGCAATGGGATAGTAACTACAGGCTCCCTGCTGTCAAAATGGCTGCCATTTACATATAGTCTTTACAGGGGGAGGTAGAATTACCACCTGGCTGGTATTTGATTGGCTTGGCTGCTTTTTGTATAGATTTGGCAGAAAAATAATGTAAGCTGTCATTTTTTATTTAGTTCTAAAGATCTGCATTATTATCACAATACACTGGGCTACCTGATGTTAAAAGTTTCTATGTTCAGCTGAAGATACTGCAGACCACAGTTTAAGCAACAGCCAATCAAAACTGCTAAAATACTCTCCGCTCACCAACCCATAAACACCCTGTACACATGAGAGGGGGTTTGAGTCACAGAGAGTGAGGAGATGTGCCATTATCAATCATATCTCTGTGTTCTTTCCCTTGATACTGTAGGTGGTTGTATATGGCTGTTGAAGGGGAGATCGCACAGTTGCCGTGTGGTTGGCCTTGCAGCAAACTTGGCTTGTTGGGGAGTGCTGTTTTTTTGGCATTTCAAAAGTAGTGGAGGTGAGGCTGCTCTAATCCACATGGCTACTCTAATGAGCTCTAATGCTTGAGAGCTGAAGTTGGACAAATTCAGATTACAAATAAGCTATACCTTATTAACAGTGAGTGTGATTAACTATTGGAACAGCTTTTCTAGAGCCATGATGGTATAACTCCTCCTGTTCACTCTGTGAGATTATTTAGCATAGGGGAAGCCTTGTGACTTCTTACACAACTGTGGGAGGCTAGGCCCGAGGCTCCTGCGGGGGGGGACCCACTCCAACAACCCACCAAGAACAGGCTTTATTCTCTGTAAAAAAAAAAAAAAAAAAAAAAAAACATAGAACAGGATCACAGTTCAGCAGGCCCTCTTCTCTGCATGGAGCCTGCTGCTGCTTCTAGCTCACTCCCTGCTGGGGGCAGAGGGGACATCCTGGCAGGAACCAGGAAGTTCTCCCAACATGCCGCAGTTTGTAGTCCACAACTTGTAGTTCCCAGGGCTGCTGCTGAAGCCCACTGGACCTTGGGCTACACCCTTCCCCCACTTATTGAAAGGGCGACCTCGTCCCTTTCCTTAGTCAAAAACATCTCAGTTTCATGCTGCTGCACGTCCCACAGCCGCTGTGACCAAAACCCCCAGTCTCTACTCTTCTTTCATCAGGCAGCCCTCTGTTCCAGACTGAGTCGGGCAGGTGCCCTGAGCTGTCTTGTTGAGCGCGGCAGAGCTGGTGGGTTATCTCTGGGCACCTCTTTGGTCTAGTGCCACTCAGTCTGCCCTTCTCCAATCCAATTCGGTTCATTCAGACTCTCTTCAGTTTGGTCGGCCTCTTTTGTTGCCCCCATGGTCTAGTCAGGCTCATCCAGGTCTCAGTATTGAGAGTCTGAGTCAAAATGGTCTGGAACTGGGGACTCATTGCAGTGTAATCCTGGCTCCCCTTCATTGTACTGCCCATCCCCCATGTCTCAGGTATCCCCTGTGTATGTCATCCCCCATGAGGTGAGCCGGAGGGAGCTGATGGCTGCTATGGGCTATGTGGCTGCCTTGTCCACAACGGTAGCATACGAAACAGCCTCTGGTGCCATGCGCACTAATGTCAGGGGTACTTCCACCACTCCCCCATCTAGAATTTTGGGTGCTGCCCTCTCTACTGTACCTTGCCGCAGTACCTGTACTACGACTTCGAGTAGTGTCCCTGTGGGTGCTCCACTGTAGGTGTCCCAGCGCTACAGAGTGGAGACTTTCAGTAGCCGTAGTCAGCCAGATCGCACATGTGCAGTTAGCGTCTTGCGCCGTTTGTGCCCTTTGCCTGTTGCACGTGGTCTGACTCCCACCAGTTCCTCTCAATTGTCCTCTGTCGTAGACGGAGCTCCGCAACTCTCCTTGTTTCTGACTGAAATCTCCTGTAAATAGTTAAAATAGAGATATAGTTGTTAGTAGATAGTTAGATAGTATTTGTTATCGTTCTCAAAAAAAAAAAAAAGCCTACAGCCTGTTTTGCAGCTCTTAGCCATTTAAAAAAAAAAAAAAGAAGAGAAGAGAGAAGAAGATGACATAAGGTAAGAGGAGACGAAGACAGCCATGCCAGCCTCAGACAGCCATGCGGCACATATCCACTGACTGGGTGAGGCACATGTGCCGCAAAGGTGCATCCATTGCTCTAATCTGACGGTGAGAGCACGAAAATGCACCTTAAAATTCTCCTTTTTGATAAGGCGCTTCAACCTCCCGATGTTACATCGCCAGCACAGCTGGAGCCTACAGTGCCTCAAAAATGCAGAGCATCTTCCCCAGAGATGGGCCCAACCCATAAGATAAGGGCATCTCTGACACGCTCTCTGCCTGCTGCTCTGCTGAAGAGAGTCAGTATGGGAGATAAATCGGGTACGTCTGGCACTATCCTGATGGTTTCCAAGGCATCCACAAGCGCCAAGCATAAGAAGCCAGTAATGGCACCGACCACTAAGGCACTGCTGGCACCGAGATCGGCATTGGCACCACATATTCCGGCGGATTGGGTCTCCATTCCGTCGTTGGCACCTCTGCCCATTGCAGGTGCTTCCGGCACCAACAGCCATGACACCATCGGCATTGACTCCTCCTCACCAACGGTAGAGGACAATAGCGGAATGGCACCAAAGAAAGGCTGTCTCTCTAGGGCATTGCACTGCTCATAAAAGTCTGCCATGGGATCCGATGATAAATGACAGTCACTATATTCTGCTCTAAGCTCTTCAACAGCTCAGGCTGGAAACTGCTCCTCGGATGGTAGATTAAGGACTAATTTACAGTCGTCCCCCCCCCTGCCCTTAGGTATCTGACAAGGGTGGGGAACTTCAAAGGCTCAGGAATGCCAGTGGCTGCTAGCAGGTACTCTATAGCTTTTATCCAGTTCTCAATGTCTACCCTGCAATCTGCACCACCACTGAACACAGGCACCCCATGGATTTGGTGCTGTGCAGGGAGGTACAGCACTGCTATGCTCCTCCCTTCAAAGACACCATAATAGAGGCCCAACTTAAATGTATACCCCAAATTAAAAAACATAGTAGAAGAACTAAAAAAGAGCCACCGTGACTTAACAACCAAGTAAAAGAAGCAGTGAGAGATAAAAAGACATCTTTTAAAAAGTGGAAGTCAAATTTTAGTGAGGTAAATAGAAAGGAGCATAAACACTGCCAAATTAAGTGTAAAAATGTAATAAAAGCCAAAAAGGAGTTTGAAGAACAGATACCTTTTGAGTTTTTGGCTAATAACAAAATATTTAAGTACATCAGAAGCAGGAAGCCTGCTAAACAACCAATGGAGCCCCTGGACAATCAAGATACAAAAGGAGCACTTAAAGACGATAAAGTCATTGTGGAGAAACTAAATGAATTCTTTGCTTCAGTCTTCACGGCTGAGGATGTTAGGGAGATTCCCAAACATGACCCGTCCTTTGTAGGTGACAAATCTGAGGACTTGTCACAGATTGAAATGTCATTAGAGGAGGTTTTGGAATTAATTGATAAATTTAACAGTAACAAGTCACAAGGACCACATGGCATTCATCCAAGAGTTCTGAAAACTCAAATGTGAAATTGCAGAACTATTAACTATGGTTTGTAGCCTAGCCTTTAAATCAGCTTCTGTACCCAATGACTGGAATATAGCTAATGTAACACCAATATTTAAAAACGGCTCTAGAGGTGATCCCGGCAATTACAGGCCTGTAAGTCTAATGTCAGTACTGGGCAAATTAGTTGAAACAACAGTAAAGAATAAAATTGTCAGACACATAGAAGAACATAATTTGTTGGGCAAAAGTCAACATGGTTTCTGTAAAGGGAAATCATGTCTTACTAATCCATTAGAGTTCTTTGAAGGGGTCCGCAAACATGTGGACAAGGGGGATATAGTGTACTTAGATTTCCAGAAAGCCTTTGACAAGGTCCCTCACCAAAGGCTCTTACATAAATTAAGTTGTCATGGGATTAGAGGGAAGATCCTTTCATGGACTGAGAACTAGTTAAAAGACAGGAAACAAAAAGTAGGAATAAATGGTAAATTTTCAGAATGGAGAGGGGTAACTAGTGGTGTTCCCCAAGGGTCAGTCCTAGGACCGATCCTATTCAACTTATTCATAAATGATCTGGAGAAAGGGGTGAACAGTGAGGTGGCAAAGTTTGCAGACGATACTGAACTGCTCAAGGTAGTTAAGACCAAAGCAGACTGTGAAGAACTTCAAAAAGATCTCACCAAACTAAGTGGCTGGGCAACAAAATGGCAAATGAAATTTAATGTGGATAAATGTAAAGTAATGCACATTGGAAAAAATAACCCCAACTATACATATAATATGATGGGGGCTAATTTAGCTACAACTAATCAGGAAAGAGATCTTGGAGTCATCGTGGATAGTCTCTGAAGACGTCCATGCAGTGTGCAGCGGCAGTCAAAAAGCAAACAGGATGTTCGGAATCATTAAAAAAGGAATAGAGAATAAGACGGAGACTATCTTATTGCCCTTATATAAATCCATGGTATGCCCACATCTTGAATACTGTGTACAGATGTGGTCTCCTCATCTCAAAAAGGATATACTGGCATTAGAAAAGGTTCAGAGTAGGGCAACTAAAATGATTAGGGGTTTGGAATGGGTCCCATCTGAGGAGAGATTAAAGAGACTAGGACTTTTCTGCTTGGAAAAGAGGCGACTAAGGGGGAGGATATGATAGAAGTCTATAAAGTCATGAGTGGTGTGGAGAAAGTGAATAAGGAAAAGTTATTTACTTGTTCCCATAATATAAGAACTAGGGGCCACCAAATGAAACTAATGGGCAGCAGGTTTAAAACAAATAAAAGGAAGTTCTTCACACAGCACATAGTCAATCTGTGGAACTCCTTGCCTGAGGAGGTTGTGAAGGCTAGGACTGTAACAGGGTTTAAAAGAGAACTAGATCATTTCATGGAGGTTAAGTCCATTAATGGCTATTAGCCAGCATGGGTAAGGAATGGTGTCCCTAGCCTCTGTTTGTCAGCAGAGTGTGGAGATGGATGGCAGGAGAGAGATGCCTTGATCATTACCTGTTCGATTCCCTCCCTCTGGGACACCTGGCATTGGCCACTGTCAGCAGACAGGGTACTGTCTGGATGGACCTTTGGTCTGACCCAGTATGGCCATTCTTATGTTCCCTAAGGTTTCCCCTATAACACCTATGCCCTTAGCAATAGGGGTCTCTAGGCCACAACACCCGTTGGGAATCTCTACTTTCATTGACCCCAAACCCGGGTCATACCAACCCCCCTGGGCTCCAAACTGTGAATCCTTGCTGTCCTGGTGCTCTGGTGTGGCAGATTCCCAACTCTGTGCAAATTAATCAAGCTTCCCCTATCCGAGTCATGGCACCAATAGCTAAAAAAATGTAACCCCTCCTGTTCACTAGCCCAATGTGAGATTATTCAGCATAGGGGAGGCTTTGTGACTTCTTACACAACTGTGAGAGGCTAGACCTGAGGCTCTTTGGTGTGCTCTGCGTTGTATATTAGTGTGTGTGTATCTCAGACCAGGCCCACTCCGACAACCCACCAGGAACAGGCGTTATTCAGTAAAAAAAATATAGAACAGGATCACAGTTCAGCAGCCCCTCCTCTCTGCATGCATCCTACATCCTGCTTCTAACTCAGTCCCTGCTGAGACCCTGCTGGGGGCAGAGGTTACAGCATACAACACAGCCCCCCTTACAACATGTTTCAACTCCCACAGTAACTAAGCCCCACAACAGCCAAGTCCATGTTCTCCCTTTGTGTCACTTAAACTCCTCTCAGGGTGCACTATAGCCCCTTTTTGGTCCTACCTGTAAAAAAACATTGAACAGGATCACAGTTCAGCAGCCCCTCCTCCAGGGCCGGCCCACAACATTTTGGCACCTGAGGCAGGGAGCTCAAATGACGCCTCCATGCTCCCTTTCCTCCTGCCTGCCTGTTATGACTCTTGTGCCCTCCTTCCTCCAGCACAGCACTCCACCATCTCTGTGCATCTAGAGCAGAGAGAATACATATGCACCAGCAGCAGACACAATTTTCTACATTCTGGGTCCTAGTACCCCCTCCCAGTCTGGCACCTGAGACAGCCACCTCTGTTTGCCTCATGGTAATGCCAGCCCTGCCCTCCTCTCTGCATGCAGCCTGCGTCCTGCTTCTAACTCAGTCCTGAGACCCTGCTGGGGATAGAGGGTACATCCTGGAAGGAACCAGGAAGTTTTCCCAACATACCACAGTTTGTAGTCCACAACTTATAGTTCCCAGGGCTGCTGTTGAAGCACACTGGACCTTGGGCTATAATGTATTCTCCATCACTTGCAGAGTCTATCTTGGAATGGGTTAGAGTTAGGGTCTTCTAAAAGATCTGCTGTAGCTCAAGCAGAAATTAGGACTTGATGTAGGACCCACTGATGACGTTCTGTGGAAGTCAGACTGAACAAATCTCATGGTCCCTTCTGGCCCTAAAATCTACAAAAATCAGCCTACAAAAACAATAGAAGATGTTGTTGTAGTAATCTCATGATTTAAAGCCAATTTTGAGGCTGGTTTTGAGGTTTGAATCCTGTCTTTTGAATGATACTGGGGTTTGCATTACTGGAGTATATTCCCTTTTGTTTAGAACCCTTCTTAGCAAGGACAGTGTCCTGGCAATAAGAGTGTAGTTTCCTCTTGGACCATGCACAGTTTGGAACCAGTGAAAATCATCTCCTGTATCAAATAACTTGGTCAAGCTATATGTTGGCATGCAGCTGTGTATAATGACATTAACTGGTGTCCATTTTTTTTCCTAATTTTGTCAGGACTGGGTTTCCTAGCTTAAATGTGGGTGAGCTTCTGGCTGTATTCAGACAAATTAAAGCCTGAGGTTTCTTAGATTTGGTGTCCCTCTATTTCACATCCTTTAAAGTAGGACACTTAGGACAAAGGTGTTAACTCCTAAGACTGGCATCATTGTTCTGATCTGTTGACCTTAACTGCAGCTGAACTCTAGGCAGTGATTAAGATTTGGGGTGGGTTGGGGTTTGAGGAAAGCGGTCAGGTGGGGGTGGGGTCTGGGGTAGAATAGGGAAGTTAAGCAGCCCCAGGGCCAGGAGGAAGCCGGCCCCCGTGCACAGTGTTTTCCTGGGAGAATAATGGGACAACAGTATGACATACTGACATAGGTTCACAGTGTTCAGAAAGTTCCTTTCTCACTGCATAGACATCACAGTTGGATGTGGAACTTGATAAATAATGGGGCCAGCTGTGCCTTGTAAACCTGGGTATAGTTTGCAACCATGAAATCGCACTAGTGGCTCCATTAATCAGTTCTAATTTCTGGGTTGAAACATTTCAGGTTTCCAGGGGGTTATAGACAGTGGCCACCACTTGGGGCTTTGCTATATCCTATACTGAAATAGGTTTAAATCTCAAATATGCGAGCAGTCTCTGGCATCTGAAGGGTACCGTCTTCATGTCTTTACAATTTCTTAATGAGTGGCTCTTGATCAGTCATTAAGCCTGAAATCAAGATCCTCCACCTATCTTGTGAACCCATGTGCTGCTCAACAGATGTCTTTTTTTATGTATTTGGGCATACCTGAAAGCCATTTGGAGCAGTATGTCCTGGGTGTCCAGCCATTCCTGTGTAGCTAGAATTTCACTCTTTGAGAATATAGCTGTTGGTATCCACTGAGATGGCTGTAGCTTTGGAAACACTGGAAATACTGAATAGTACCAGGGTCCTACAGAGGTTAGTTGTGAGTACTAATCAATATTTTCATTAATGACTTGGATAATATGCTTATAAAATTTGTAGATGACACACTCTGAGCCTGGTCAGGAGACTCCTCCCCCACATATATCTGTCTCTGGACAGATTTAGCAACCTCCGGGCATGTTTCTCCAAAGGAACAGAAAGTCTTTGGAGCCCACTGGGAAGAATCCCAGAAAGAGTGAGAGTTTGCATTCTAAGGAGCCAGCTCCAAAAAAACTCAGGTTCTTGTCAAAGTCCTCAGGCTTGCTGAGGTCAAGGACTCTTCCTCCAGTCCCATCAGGCCTGTGAAGCACTGAACTTCAAGAACAAGAGGTTCAGCTCCAACAAGAGAGGTTCTCAAATTGAGGGGCATAAATGTAGTCCGGAAAGGGCATGAGAAGCTATAGGAGAAGGAAAACTTACTGCACACAATCAGAGCTGGGCAGCTGGACAGCAGCAGTTGCTGGCAGAATCTCCACCCCGAGCAGAAGTAAGGGAAGCATGGTATGGTATTGACACCTTTCTGCACTGTTGCTGGTGATGATGCTACCCACAGAACTGAGTGCCCACTGTTCTCCACTCTGCCTGCAGAGCTGGACAGCCAGAGGGAGGTGGCTGCAGGCCAGGCCTCAGCAGAGGAGGTATAAACTACTACAGACACAAAAAAGGAGGGAGCATGATCAAATAAGTTTGAGAACCACTGCAAGAGGGCACTGTCACCCTCCAACAATAAGGAGGGCAAGCACAGGATACCATCAAGTTCAGCCCTGCTGTCAGCACCAAGGCTGAGTTCAGCTGAGTTTGCATGATAAAACACATGGCTATTGGTACCAACACAGGCAGTTCAGATGTGGGTGCCTGTGCAAACAGTATGCTCAGTATTAGTCAAAACACAGCACCAGGTATCTACAACGCCAGCAATATGCCCATCATCATCAATACCATCAGCTTCAATTATGGAGACCTAGACTACAGCATTGGGACCACAGCCCTCTTCTGGTACCACAGGAATTTCAATATTCGAGGGACCTCTCAGCATCAGATGAAACTGAGTCCCTGCGTCTCTTAGTATTGAGCCATCAGTCTCCAAGCAGCAATCCTGTGACACAGGATTATCCTCCGTCTTCAGTAGCTGCCTCACTATAGGAGGATGTGGAGAAAGAAGACTCCTAATCAGTAGGTTCTCCTGCAGTTCCCTTTGGGAATCTGCTTTTGGCCAGTAACAGGAAGGACCATGTGTATCACTAAGAATGATGGAACCAGTCTTGCATGTAACCCCATGTGAGGGAGTGAAGAGAGGAGGGCCTGGCATCACAGGGGTTAAAAAAGCCCCACCCCTCTTTAACTGTAGCCAGTGCGAAGCCTGAAAGGAGGTAATAGGAAGGAGCTTGGCTCAGTTAGGGGCTGACCAGCAAGGACACAGGAGCATGGTTTCCCAGACTGCAGGACAAGAACCAAAGCCTGTCCACTTGGCCAGCCACACGTCCAAGTGATCCTCCAACCCCACCCCCTCCCCAGGAGAAAGGGAGGGACCTACTAGAAATCGTAACTAAGGGGGGAATCTGGACTCTTGGAGCCACACCCTAAGCTTAAGGACTGTACTAATATAGTAGATCAGAGTTCCTAGGCCGGGGACACCAGTGGCAGGGTGCCAGCTAATTCCATGACCTAACCACTAGGCTACCCCGCCACCAGGGAGACCCAGCCACACTCCTGTTTCCTTATCGATTCCTGCAGTGGCCATATTGGGACCCTTAAGCTGCCTATTAGCAGCAATTTACCAGACCACCGGTAGTATCCTTTAGGGCAGTGGTCACCAACCAGTAGATCGAGATCTACTGGTAGATCTTGGAGCCTCTGACAGGTGATCCTGACTGGTTTGGCTGGGAGGCTAGCAAATGCCTGCACTTCAGCTGCTCCTCTCCCGCCACTGCCCTGCTGTTCCTGCCCAGAGCCACCCCCTGGGAACCTCCTGCTTGTGATGCAGAGTGGGGGAGACAGACGCAGGGGGGCGTTGATGTCACTCTGTACCCCTCCTCTGTATCCCATCTTCACAAAGTGAGGCGGATGGAGCCTTGGCGATGGGGTGGAGCAGGACCTTAGAGAAGGGGTGGGGCGGGGTATTTGGGTTTGAGGTAGATCCTCAACTGACTTAAATTCAGAAAGTGATCTTGTGCTTAAAAAGGTTGGAGACCACTGCCTTAGGGAGACCAGGGTTTCACATCTTCCCAGTCTCCCACCCCCACATTTGAGGAGCAGGAGGATAGAACAGACACAGACACCATCCCTGAGACGACACATCATCATCATTATTTCTGGATGGTTGTGCTGCCACATCTTCCACAGTCAATAACTTCAGGCAATCTCAGGATCTCCATTAGAAGCATAGCTTACATTGCAGATCCCTCTGGAGGAGGTCAAGTATTCACATCACAAGCTGCTGGATATCTTGCAGTTGAGAGTGATGCCTATTACTGAGGCTCTCCTGGACCCAGCTAAGATGGTGTGGCCAATGCCTGCCACTTCAACATGCAAAAGAGGGAAACAAGAAATACAATGTGCACCTTTTTGAAGTAATCTTTTTATTTTCCCATCCCCCACCTAACTCCTAAGTGGTGGATGCAGTGATTGGCAGCACTTTTCCAAGACCAAAAGTGATCGGATCTCTCGGGACAAAATTCATACTTGTCTGCAACCCTGCAGTTCCAGATCATAAATATCAGGTACTCATGACCAAATACAGCTTTACTAATTACAACAAGCTCACAGTCTGTATTGAGCTGTGATGTGACTGTAGGGAGCAATTCAATTCCATAGTTGCAGTGAGTCAGTTTTGAAAACAGCTCTCTACGGGCACATCTATACTTACCAGACGATCGATGCTCCAGAGGTCAATCTTCCAGCTTTCAATTTAGCAGATCTGGTATAGACCTGTAAATAGAATGCTGAGGACAGCCTCCGCCAGTATCCGGTGGTACTCCTTCTGCGAGGAGTAAGGGAAGCCGATGGAAGCATTTGCTCCCATCAGCTGCCTGCTGTGTGGACACCACCACAGCTCTGGTCTAGTATAGTCCAGGCCCATGTGTCCTTAAATGCTGTGGACCCTGCTGCCAGATCTATCTGCATGGTAGTAATTTTACACAGGGTGTCATGATTCTAATTTGGGGGGTTTCTGAGACATTCAGAATATAGCAGAGGACCTTCCCTTTGATGGTCATATGCTTTTCTCAGAGAACTTTGAACAACTTGGGCATTTACACACCTTTGAGCAAAAAACATTTTACCCAGACTGCTTAGAGGTCACACTTTGCTCACTTAACAGTGTATCTATCATAGATCCATGGAACTCCCCAGAAAGATAAGTTTTAGAGGAAGAGGGTTGCCCAAGCACCCTCCACAACCATCCACATGTCAAAAAAACAGAAGTAGTGATGGGCTGGACAAGGGTTCAAACTTTCCCACTCCTCTGGATTTACAGTTGGGCTCTTTAGCCGACCTCCCTTTCCTCTTATGAGGACCACTTTATCCATTTCCCCCAGACTTGGGAGTAGGTTAATACAGACTTGGACTGGTCTTGGAGATAACATCTGACTATACTATCCATTGTTTGTCAATCCCTCTTTTCCTTCTCCCCTTTCATATCCTCTTTAGGGAGCCTTCTCATGAGTTTCCATTGAGACAAGAGAAAGACTCTCACCTCCAGTTAGGAGCTAGTAGTCCCTTCACCTCACTGGGGCAATGGGTGCTACTCAAAATAGTTCCTAGTGCCAAACAAGGATGGAAGGTGATAGCTGATCTGAGATTTGCAAACGGGGGCTGTAAACAGGGAGTTTGGAGAGGGAGTTCTCCAGATAAAGGAGGAAGCTAATCCAGGACCCTTGAGGGAGGTGGCTGTCTGTAGAGGCATTTAATAACAACTGAGGAATCTCTCAGAAGGAAGCCAGATATGGATGGTGATAGGTCTGCTGCTGTTACCTGCACAGCATGTGCCATGTTTGTCTTCCTCCCAGAAGAAAGAAGGGATTTCATCTGCACTAAGTGCAAGTTGGTCGCCATTTCGGAAGAAAAAATTAGAGGACTTGAGGCCCAAGTATCGATCCTACATTCTATCAGAGAGGATGAAGACTTCCTCGATAGAAGGCAGCGTTTAATCCTGCAGGCACAGCAGGCTGAAGAGCCAGTCAGGGCAGTACAGGACAAGGAAGAGAACTGGCAGCATGTAACCTCTAGAAGGAGAAGGCGACCAGCTCAGGTATCCCGCATTCCTGTAGAGGTAACCAACCGCTATCAGGCTCTCTCTACAGGCACTGCGGTGGAGAACGCTTTGGCAGGGACCTCTCAGAGAAGGGAACACCATCTACCGGAAGGCATGGGATGCGTAGTCCTAGGGATGGGGGTTCCACAACCACTACCCCCAAAAGAAGAAGACGGGTGGTGGTGGTCGGGGACTCCCTCATAAGATGGACTAAGTCATCCATCTGCCATCCAAACCTGCAATCTTGAGAAGTGTGCTACTTATCGGGAGTTCGTATTCAGGATGTGACCGAGAGTCTTCCCAAAGTGATTAAAACTTCAGATCACTATCCCTTCCTGCCTCTCCATGTAAGAACTAACGATACAGCCAAGAATGACCTTGAGTGAGTCACGGCAGATTACATAGCACTGGGAAGAAGGATCAAGGAATTTGAAGTGCAAGTGGTGTTCTCCTCCATCCTTCTGTTTGAAGGAAAAGGTCTGGATAGGGATCGTCGAATTGAGGAAGTAAATGCATGGTTGTGCAGGTGGTGTCGGAGAGAGGGCTTTGGTTTCTTCGACCATGGGACACTGTTCTGGGCACAAGGATTGTTAGGAAGAGATGGGATCCACCTAATCAGGAGAGGAAAGAGCATCTTCACGGGCAGGCTACCAAAGCTAGTGAGGAGGGCTTTAAACTAGGTTCGTTGGGGGACGGTGACCAAAGCCCTGAAGTAAGTGAGTAAGTCAGACACTGGGAAGAATCACAAAGAGGAAGGAGAAACAAAGGAGGACCCCTGATTCGGATGGAGAAGGTAGGGCGATCAACTGGTTATCTAAGGTGTTTGTACACAAATGCGAGAAGCCTGGGAAAGAATTAGAAGCCCTGGCCCAGTCGAAGAACTATGATTTGATTGGAATAACGGAGACTTGGTGGGATGACTCACATGACTGGGGCACTGTCATGGAAGGGTATAAACTGTTCAGGAAGAACAGGCAGTGGAGAAAAGGAGGAGGAGTTGCATTGTATGTAAGAGAGCAGTAGGATTGCTCGGAGCTCCAATATTTAGAGGGAGAAAAGACTGTTGAGAGTCTATGGGTTAAGTTTAGAGGTGGAAGCAACAGGGGTGGTGATGTGGTTGGTGTCTGCTATAGACCACCGGATCAGGTGGATGAGGTAGATGAGGCTTTCTTTGGATAACTGAGAGAAGCTTCCAAATCGCAGGCCCTGGTTTTCATGGGCGACTTTAATCACCCTGATATCTGTTGGGAGACCAATACAGCAGTACACAGACAATCCAGGAAGTTTTTGGAGAATATTGGGGATAACTTCTTGGTACAAGTGCTGAAGGATCCGACCAGGGGCCATGCGCAGCTTGACCTGCTGCTCACAAACAGGGAGGAACTAGTAGGGGAAATAGAGGTGGGTGACAACCTGGGAAGCAGTGATCATGAGATGGTAGATTTCAGGATCCTGACCAAAGGAAGAAAGGAGAGTAGCAAAATACACACCCTGGACTTCAGAAGAGCAGACTTTGACTCCCTCAGAGAACTAATGGGCAGGATTCCCTGGGATGCTTACATGAAGGGGAAAGGAGAGTTGGCAGTATTTTAAAGAAGCCTTATTAAAGGCACAGGAAGAAACCATCCCGATGCGCAGCAAGAAAAGCAAATATGGTAGGCGACCAGATTGGCTTACTGGGGACATCCTTGGTAAGCTTAAACACAAAAAGGAAGCTTACAAGAAGTGGAAACTTGGACAGATGACTAGGGAGGAGTATAAATATATTGCTCGAGAATGCAGGGCAGTTATCAGGAAGGGGAAAGCGCAATTGGAATTGCAGCTGGCAAGGGATGTGAAGGATAACAAGAAAGGTTTCTACAGGCATGTTAGCAATAAGAGGGTGATCAGAGAGGGCGTGGGGCCCTTACTGGATGAGGGAGGTAACCTAGTGACAGATGATGTGGGAAAAGCTGAAGTACTCAATGCTTTCTTTGCCTCTGTCTTCACAGACTAGGTCAGCTCCCAGAAAAATGCACTAGGCAACGCAGTATGGGAAGGAGGTGGACAGCCCTTGGTGGGGAAAGAATAAGCTAGGAACTATTTAGAAAAGCTAAACATGCACAAATCCATGGGCCCGGATTAATGCATCGGAGGGTACTGAGGGAGTTGGCAAGTGTTATTGCGGAGCCTTTGGCCATTATCTTTGAAAACTTGTGGAGATCGGGAGAGATCCCGGAAGACTGGAAAAAGGCAAATGTAGTGCCCATCTTTTAAAAAGGGAAGAAGGACAATCCAGGGAACTACAGACCTGTCAGCCTTACTTCAGTCCCTGGAAAAATCATAGAGGGGATCTTCAAGGAATCCATTTTGAGGCACTTGGAAGAGGGGAAAGTGATCAGAAATTGTCAACATGAATTCAGGAAGGGCAAGTCATGCCTGACCAATCTGATTAGCTTCTGTGATGAGGTAACTGGCTCTGTGTATATGGGAAAGTCAGTGGATGTGATATACCTTGACTTTAGCAAAGCTTTTGATACGGTCTCCCACAATATTCTTGCCAGCAAGTTAAGGGAATATAGATTGGATAAATGGACTGTAAGATGGATAGAAAGCTGGCTAGACTGTCGGGCCCAACGGGTATTGATCAACGGCTTGATATCAGGTTGGCGGTCAGTTTCTAGCGGAGTTCCCCAAGGATCTGTTCTTGGACCAGTTTTGTTCAACATCTTTATTAATGACCTGGATGAGGGGATGGATTGCACCCTCAGCAAGTTTGCAGATGACACTAAGCTAGGGGGAGAGGTAGATATGCTGGAGGGCAGGAATAGGGTCCAGAGTGACCTGGACAGATTTGAGGATTGGGCCAAAAGAAATCTGAGGTTCAACAAGGACAAGTGTAGAGTCCTGGACTTGGGACGGAAGAATCCCAAGCATTGTTACAGGCTGGGGACCGAATGGTTAAGTAGCAGTTCTGCAGAAAAAGACCTGAGGATTACAGTGGATGAGAAGCTGGATATGAGTCAACAATGTGCCCTTGTAGCCAAGAAGGCTAATGACATATTGGGGTGCATTAGGAGGAGCATTGACAGCAGATCCAGAGAAGTGATTTTTCCCCTTTATTCAGCACTGGTGAGGCCACATCTAGAATACTGTGTCCAGTTCTGGGCCCCCCACTATAGAAAGGATGTGGACGCATTGGAGAGGGTCCAGCAGAGGGTGACCAAAATGATTTGTGGGCTGGAGCGCATGACCTATGAGGAAAGACTGAAGGATTTGGATTTGTTTAGTCTGCAGAAGAAAAGAGTGAGGGGTGATTTGATAGCAGCCTTCAACATCCTGAAGAGAGGTTCCAAAGAGGATGGAGAAAGGCTGTTCACAGTAGTGACGGATGGCAGAACAAGGAGCAATGGTTTCAAGTTACAGTGGGAGAGGTCTAGGTTGGATATTAGGAAAAACTATTTCACTAGGAGGGTGATGAAGCACTGGAATGTGTTACCTAGGGAAGTGGTGGAATCTCCATCCCTAGAGGTTTTTAAGTCTTGGCTTGACAAAGCCCTGGCTGGGCTGATTTAGTTGGGATTGGTCCTGCCTTGGGCAGGGGGCTGGACTTGATGACCTCCTGAGGTCTCTTCCAGCTCTATGATTCAAGATGGTTGAACAAGTTTATAAAGCCTCAAAAGCATGATGGTGAGTCCAGCAACCTTTACTGGAGAAATGGGATTTGTTTCAGCCTTCAATCTACAAAACACCTACTTCCATGTAACTATACCCCCACTGCACAAGAAATACATATTTGTGTGATGGAGTGGACTAGATCTAGAGGCTTCACCTTGCCCCAGAAAACAACAGAGGAGAAGTCCTCTGGGCAGCCTAGAGTTGCTATTGGGTAGCAGCCAATCAGAGGAGCTGCTGGAGCAACCAATCAAGGGCTGGAAGGGCCATATAAAAGGAAGCAGCAGGGACAGAGTATGCAGTTGCAGTGTGGAACTTGAAGAGCAAGGATGGCAGACAGCTCACTACAGGCAGGACTGAACTCAAGGAAGGCTGCTGAAGGCTAGGTGCCTGGCTAGCTAGAAGAGCAGCAGGGTCATGGACAGGTCAGTGTAAGGAAGCTGAGCCCAGGGGACTGATCCTAGAACTTTGTCAGATCAGGCAAGGGTACCGTGATGGGCCCTGCTGGTTTGGTTGAAAACTGAGCCTAGAGAGGACTTCTAGAAAGAACACCAATTGAAGCTACTAAGAGGGGCCCCTATTGGGCTGTTAAAGAAGGCTGTATCTCCAGGGAGGAAGCATTGGTGCTATGGCCCCATACCAGGGCTGTGAGAGAACTAGACATTGTATACCCCGGAAGGGGAGAGGGACAGTGTGATTTGGCCAAAAGGATGAATCACTGAAGACGTGCTGATGAACTGTCAGCCAGAAGGAACCTGTGAGAGGTAGTGCCACCCCATTGTAAAAACTGAAAGAAAAGCAGGCTCACACTCAACCAGAAACAGGGCACCTGCAAGAAGTGGGTGCAGCCCCATTCAGAAGTGAATGATTGCAGGCATTCATGGCCAGAGTGTAGCCGCTTGTGAGAGGAAAATGCCAATGCCTTTTACGATTCACCATAGGCCAAGATAACTTTCAGTATCAAGTGTTCCCCTTTGGCCTACCTTCAGTCCCAAGTAGTGATGGCTTACCTTGAGCAGGAGGTAAACCTGGTCTTCCTGTACCTAAATGGCAGTGCTAACTTCTACCCAGACCCTTGCTCTGTTCCAGGAGTTTGGTCTACGACTGTAAAGAAATCCATGCTGGTACCAGTTGAAAGGATACGGTTTGTAAAGGCATACTTAGACTTCTTGACAGTCAGAGTGTACCTGCCTTTACATGGATTTGTGACCTTGTCAGGTGGGATGGGACAGTTCAGGGAAACTTTCACACCATAGTAAGGAACTATCTTCTGTTTGCATATGGCAGATTACTCATTTTGTGGCCAGTCACTGCTTCCAGATTGGCTCCAAACAACATACTGTCCAAGCAGGGACACAAGCAGGTGATGCTGCCCTTGCATGTTAAAAAGAAAGGGGGGCATCAGTTGGTGGAAGGAGCAACTCAACATTTGTCATCTAACCCCATCAGTGACTTTAACAACTGACACATCCCAGTTAGGATAGGGAGCCCACTCTTCTTTTCGTGAGGTGGAGGCGTTGGAGTTGCCAATTCTTGACGGACACCTTTCTTCTTCCATGGAAGAAGACTATGTCTATATCTTTCCCCCAGAACCCCTAATTCTGAATGAGATCAGACAGGATGAAGTCGGAGTTATCCTCACAGAACCAAGCTAGCCAAGACCAAATTGGGTACCTTTACCTACTTCAACTGCATGCAACTGTCAAGTTCCCAACCATTCCTCCTTTCCTATCTTAGGGTACATGACATATTCTTCACCCCATCCTAGTGATTCTATGCTTCAGGGCCTGGCTCCTGAATGGTTCTGAGGAATAAAGGTTTCTTGTTCTACAGCTGTACAGGAGGTGTTATTAAACAGTAAAATCATCAAACCAAACTACTTACCTGCAGAAATGGAAAAGATTTGTCCAGTAGTGTAGTTGTTGCTTCCTCCAGCCTGAACTGGTTTCCCTTTTCCACATCCTAGATTGCCTGCTGGATATGAAGACATCTGGATTATCCATCAGTTCAGTCAAAGTACACCAGCCACCATATCAGCCTTTCGTCCCCCAGTTAAAGAATTCTCCTATTTTATGTTTTTCGTCACCCGATATCATCCAGATTTACTAAAGGTCTGGGTAATCCCTCCCCCCACATCAGACATTCTACCCCATCTTGAGACCTCAATATGGTTCACCACCACCTCACCAGAGCTCCATTCAAACCAATGGCAATTTGTTACCCCTTTAATTAACTATGAAGGCAACCTTCTTAGTTGCTATCACATCAACATGTTAGGATTACAGTGATTGGAGCCTTGATGGTAGTTCCCCCCGACCCTTTATAGTGTTCTTTAACGGTAAGGTCATCTTATGTGCATATCCTAAGTTCCTCCCAAGAGTTACATTGGATTTTGACCTTAACCAATCTATCTGCCAGTTTTTTGTTTTTTTTTTGAACCTCATAGTCTCAGCAGAAATCACATCTCCACACCCTGGATGTTTGAAGGGTTTTGATGACCTTTCTGGATAGGACTAAGCAGTTTAGGAGATTGTTCTTTTGTCTTTGAGCAGTGACAAGTGCTCCTTTAGATGTATCTGTGATGAAGACAAAATCTTGGCAATCAGATTGTATCTCTACCTATTATGAGTCTGAAGGTGCTCAGCACCCCCAGGGTGAGAGCCCATTCGCTCAGATCACAAGAAACATTGACTGCATTTCTAAAAATGTTCCAGTATCTAAGATGTGTAGAGTTGCCAATTGAGTTTGTTTCTACATTTTCAAAGTGTTACTCCTTGCTCCATGCCATCAAATCATATGCAGCACTTTGCTGTGCAGTACTGTCTTCAGTTCAGGACTGTTCTAAGCTCCCTCCTCCTTCTGGGGATGCTGTCTGGAAGCCCGCTGAAGTAGAACACCCACAGGGACACACGTCTCAAAGAACTACAGTTACTGCCCAAAGTGAGAAACCCTTTCATCTCCATGTCCACTGAAGGCGCAGGACAGGTAGTAGTAATGAGTTTAATGTGCAGTAAGAGAGATTTAGATCAGATATTCGGAAAAACTTGCTAAGTATGAGAATAATGAAGCTTTGGCATAGGCTTCCAGGGGAATTGTAGAATCCCATCATCAAACATTTTTAAGAGGAGGTTAAACAAACACCTAGCAGGAATAGCTGTTTTATTTGGTTCTGTCGCAGTGTGAGGGTCTGTAATTGATCTCCCAATCTTTCTTTCAGCCCTACATTTCTGTGATTCTATGATCATAAAACACCACTGTGGAAGAATATGTGGCCAACAATCTATTTAGATCAGGGTTGGGGAAACCTATGGCCCACAGGCCAGATCTGGCCCCCAGCTTACTTTGATTCTACCCAGACTCTGAGCCTCGGTGCCCCTGAGTTGAGTGTGAGTGAAGGGAGTGTCTTCATTTGCATAATCTATTCGAGCCAGTTTTATGCAAGGGTTTTTTGTGCAAAAACAAGCAATGTGGACGTTTTCTTTTTGCGCAAAACCCCCTTTTTTGCACAAGAATCTTGAGACATAAGGATTTTGCACAAAAAGGGATTTTGCACAAAAAACGGCTCGAATAAATTATGCAAATGAAGCGTGACAAAATGCTAATTAGCACTTCATTTGCATACTCTCTGCTGGCAAAAGCCGGCAGTGTAGACATAGCCTAATATGCCATAGGGTTACTCGTTTTTAAAGTTATAGACTAACCTGGCTACCTCTCTGAGACTTTCAAATTCCTTCTGAACTTCTTCTGTTGTAGGCTGATCTCAATGCATAGGTTAGTTGCAGCAACCCTATTAATGGTAAAAATGCCTTTGTGGCTAGTGTGTACCTCGAACTGACCCAGGTAACATTAAACTTTGAGTTAGTGCACACTAGCGTAGCTGCTCCAATCCAGGGTTAGGGTTATAAGCAGGGCTCGCCAAGCGGCAGCAAGCCCCGCTCGCCAGCCGCACGGTTTGGCGCACTGTGCATGCGCTAACCGCACTGCGCAGCGGTGCCGGCTTGTAATCTACTCGACACGGGCGAGTAGATTACACTAATTGTCGAGCCCTGGTTATAAGTCTCTTTAGAGATCAGTCACCTTTGCTCACCCTTTGAATAATGTTTAAATTTGACAGTGTTGCAAATATTGAGATTAACAGTCCAATCCTATTTGTGAATGTGGTGTTTGGCTGGAGAGCCCAGGAAATAGCTGTAGCAAAGGTGAATGCTGTCTGTCTCCTTTGCTTCAAGATGTATTTCCAGTGCGTTGTATGTTTTTTTTCTTATGCTTTCTGCTTCTGCTGCCCTATCTGCTCTCTGTCTGCCATTCCTGTGTCCTGAAAACAGGCATTTTTATGGTGCTTTCCTTTTCTCATTGGGTGCTTTTTTTGCTGCTACTTGCATCGTACTTTCTGTTACTTTATCACTGGATTGGGGGGGCCTGTATTTCTATCAGTATAGTTTCTCTTGACCTGTGGAAGTGCCTTGTTTAAAATCCCAACTTCTCTCCTATGCGCTTCCTTGCTGATAGCAAGGTTGCAGCACTCTATGCATTCACACATGCCTCTTTCTGTGGGTTTCCACATGCTTTGGAAAAAGCACACACTTGCTAGTGTATTATTACTTTTGGAATGAAATGCTCAACAGTCTTTTCTTTGAGTACTGTCGCTATGGGTGGTCCACTGTCAGTGCGCTTGCATCCCTGCACTGTTAATCAGGGAATAGTTTCCATTCTGGCTGTACATATGCTGTCTCCCACCTCCACCTCCGCAACAAGACTAACCAGTGCTGCACAGGCGAACTGCCCTGTGTTCCTTCTCAGTCATCTCTGGCAAGAGACAGAGCTATTAGCACTCCATTCATCAGATCATTCTTTCTCTCTAGAACTTGAATATTTAATTCCTATAGAGGTGGGTTTGTTTGGTTTTTTTTTTTTTTTTTTTTTTTTTAAGTTTTCTCTTTCTTCTTCTTCTTCAAAAAAAAAAAAAAAAAAGACTCCAAAAGGGGATTTAATGTGATTCACTGGGTGCCACTTATGCAAGGACATCCTTGTAACAGACAGACATTCACACAGCATTTGTTGCTCTGGGGAAATCGACATTTCCCAGAAGTATAGGCTCTGCCTAAAACAAAGCCAAGATTTCGGAAAAACCAGGAACTGAGACTAGAACTCCTCATGAGAGGCAGCTCTTCAGGAGTCATCCAGATGGCATGATTCTTCCCTAAAGCTCTCAACACCTAAGGACTATGGACTGAAGAAACAGACATGGAACCCTCACATGAGGCTTCACAAAAGAGAGCCATGAGTCCTCAGAGCGAGAGATGAGGTAGCCAGAAAAGATCATAGGTATATTTGGTATCATCGGTACCATTGGCACTGACACACTCCAAACATGGTACCCATAACTCAAGAGATTGAAGTGGCTGATATCATTGACGTACCTAAGGACCTGATGGACATAAGCATTGAAGCAATGGTACCAACTTATAAAGGCCAGGACAGAGACTTCACTACAGCCAACCACGTGCTGCTGGTATGAACATTTCTATCAGCATGGAGAATAGCAAGCCATCCACTTCTGTGCACTCTTTACAATCCCTTCAATGCCATCAACCCATTGCTCACAACCACTGGCACTGAGTAGGATAGCATCATAGGAATTCAGACACTCTAAGGACCTCCTGGTATATGAGATACCAGTCTCCCTTGCTTGCTATCAGGGCTCCAGTATAGAATTTACTTTGGACATGGGAATCTCCACAAGTACCTCCCAATTTCATCTACCTCCCAATTTCCATTGGTGAATCTGATAGTGAACATGAGGAAGCATACCCCTCAGCCAGCATTTTTTCGGGACATGATTCAAACCACATTCAAAGATCATCTCCAAGGTGACCTAGTCTTTTCACATTAAATCAGCTGATTAACCTCTGGACTTTTTACCCTAAGTCTCATTGTGATAACAAGGAGGGTATTCTGCACACACTCGATGCTAGGAGAGCCATGGCCGTTCACCTGGATTTAGGAAATCGAAATTTTTCCTCTTCTTTGCAGAAAGGTCTAAATCATAGAAACATAGAGCTGGAAGAGACCTCAGGAGGTCATCAAGTCCAGCCCCCTGCCCAAGGCAGGACCAATCCCAACTAAATCAACCCAGCCGAGACTTAAAAACCTCTAGGGATGGAGCTTCCACCACTTCTCTAGGTAACCCATTCCAGTGAAATAGATTTTCCTACTATCTAGCCTAGACCTACCCCACTGTAACTTGAGACCATTGCTCCTTGTTCTGCCATCCATCACTACTGAGAACAGCCTTTCTCCTATCCCCTTTGGGTGTAAAGGAGTAGCAGTATCATCCCAGACTGCAAATGGGTCTCAAACTGTATCAAACATAGCTGTTGGGTCACAACACTGTACCTCTGTCCAGAATCTGCATACACTCCACAAGGTCAGTTTCCTCCTTTGTCACCTTCCTCAAGAATATCCTTGTCTCTGAAATCTGCAGAGCACCTACCTGTGTATCTGAGCATACCTTCACAGAACACTTTTATGCAACTCCTGGTTACTGTTTCTGACATTCTTTGGCTCTGCAATATTGTTATCCATAAAACACTACTCCAAAGCCTGAGTGTCTCATTAGAGATACTGACTGAGAGTTACCTACTGTGGAGCACCCAGAGGGCCACTACTTGAAGAAGTTGTTGCTTTGAGCAGTAACAATGGTTCTTCAAGATATGTGTCCATATGAGTGCTCCATCACCCACCCTATTCCCCTTTGCTTTAGCGCTCTTGTCAAGGCTCTGTGATAGAGAAAAAAATCAAGGAGGGTTTGCTTGTGTAGCATTGGTTAGCCTTGTGGGGCAGACAGCACGTATGCGTCCAGGTACTGCTACCAAAGTTCTCCGATCAGCAGCAGAGGTACAGTGGAGCACCCACACAGACACACATCTTGAAGCACCATTATTACTGTGCAAGGTGCGTAACTTCCTCTTTAAGAAATATGTATTTCTTCTGGTAAAGGCAAATAATTTTTGCTTTCCATTGCACAAGTTAGCATGATTTGGACTTAAGGTTCTTAAGCAGCCTCAGTTGAAAATCCAGCAAAGCACCTGTTACAGTCAGACCATTATATGGATCATAAAAAGGGGATGTTGGGGTGCAGCCCACTTTCTTTTCCTTGTATTTACGCAGGTCCAAATTGTGCCACTTCTTGACATCATGGGGCTGTTAATGCTGCAGGTGCATCCTGGGAGCTGTAGTAAGTAAAGGTTGTATTGGTTGCCCTTGCTGTACTATGCTGGCAGATTGGCATAGGATTTAACATCAGTTTCGTCCCCTGGGACTGCTGGGAGGAGGGCCTGTCCTTTACCTCCTTGTACCTTTCTTGGCAGTGCAGGTGGTGGGGGAGGTGAGACATTAGCAGTCAACTTCCTACTGCCAGGCTTTGGCCCAAGGCAAGCAGGACTGTCTCCCCCTATTTAGCACGTGTTTCAGGGAAAGGCACAGGAGAGCAGAAGCCAGGCAGCAGTGCAGCCCAGGCCACGTGGAGAAAAGACAAGGGGGGCGAGGGCGAGAACTAGGATTTCAATAACCCTGGAGCAAGGCATGGGGGGGGGGGGGGCTACGGGGTCCTTTGGCAAAGCCTAGTGTGCTGCCCTAGTGGCAGAGGGCGAGTGGTGGCTAGGGAACAGCCCCCTCCTCGCACTGCCCAGGCACCGCACCACCAGCCAGGCGCAGCCTCAAGGCCGCTGCCAGCTCCCTGGGGGCGCTGCAGCCTGGCTACTGCCAGGGCTTGTGTGGGCCCTACGCGAGCTCGGCGCTCTTCTACTCCTGCCTGCCTGCCTACGTGCGTGGCAAGCGTCTGCGGCTCCCGCCTCGAGGGCTGGGTATCGATTGCTCGACAGTGGCTACTCCCATCTCTTCCTCCCCTCCCCCTTTCTCTGTTCCCGCCTGGCTTTGTGGGTTTTGGTTCGGCGGCGGCCGTCTGGGGGTGGCTCGGCACTCGGCTGCCCCGCCTGGCCTGACGCGGCTCGGCGAGCAGCTGCCCCGCCTTGTGGCCGCCCTGCATGTGCCGGACCCAAGATGGCGGCCTCCACCTCCTCGCCGCTGAAAGTGACAAAAGCGGCGGCGCCGCCGCGGGCCCGGGAGCAGGGCGGGGACGGGGACCCCGAGCCGGAAGCGGCGCCCGAGCTCGGTGAGGACCCCCCGCTACCCCCGGGCCTGGCGGCGGGAGCGGCCCCACCCAGCCGGGCGGGAGAGGGAGCCGGAGTGGAGCAGGCCGCCGCCCCCCCCCCCTTTCCGGGTGGCGGTGGATCCGGGCTCGCCGGGGGTAGCAGCCTGCTCGGCCCCGCCCGGCAGGGAACGCGCGGGCCGGGGCAGCAGGCCCAGTTCGCTGTGTCGCCCCCGCCCGACAGGCCGGGCTCTGCCCAGCCGCCCCCCTTGGCACTGAGCCCGAGCTCCGTGCGCTACTCTCGGGGCTCTGCACAATCTGTGCCCCCTCCCCCGGCCTGACAGCCCGGGCTCCGTGCGCTTCCCTTCAACTCGCCGTATTTATCCAACCGCCCGTCCCTGCACTGATAGCCTAAGCTCCTCGCACTCTTCTGCCCTCCCCCCCCCCTCCTCTTCCTCCTCCAGACTGGCTTGGGATTGCTTTCCTGCACTGACAGCCCGATGTCCGTGTGTGCTTGCCGACACCCTCCTCCCCCTATCCATCTCTGTCCAGCTGCCCCTCCTTGCACTGGAGCTCAGAGCACTGCCTGCCGCCACCCCCCCAACCCACCTCCCCCAACCCAATAGCCTGGGTTCAGCCCAGCCACCTCCCTTGCACTGATAGCTCCATACCCCCTCCTCAGGCTCTGCCCAGCCTCTTCTTCCTCCTCCAGATTGATTTGCTGAGCTCACTCCCCCAAGGCTGTAGCTAGTTCCATCCACCTCCAACCCCTTTGCATTGATAGGCCCCCATCTTTGCCTTGTCTATTCTAGGAGGCTGTGCTCATCTCCTCTCACATACAAAATACATGCTGACATGAGGCCTGAAGCACTGTCCCCACTATGCTATCTTTTGGAGAGCTCTGCCTAATTCTTTTTTCTCTGCACACTGACAGGCCAGTTTCACTGGTTCCTTGCTGTGCCTTCCCCGTTCTCCTCTGCACTGACAGGCTGGGCTCATTACTTCTCTTCCTGTACACCTGGCTCCCCCCAGGTCCCTGAAGCCAGGCCCAGTGTGCCTCTTCCCCCAAATATAGTGGCAGGTTGGGCTTATTGCCTTCCCCTTACACTCCTGGTTCAGTTCCATGCTCCTCCATGTTGACAGGTTGGGCTTACTGCTCCCTACTTTGGCCACAAACTTGGCTCCCTTCTAGGGAGGAGGGGGTTCCCAGGGCTTGGCCCCTTCTCATGGGTGGGTTTCATTGAGCCCAGCTTTATTTTCTTTTTCCCTGATTGTGCCTTCCCAGTGAGGAGTAGCTCTAACAAAATTAATCTAGAAACAGAGCAATTCTTTGAGGGTGTCAACAAGCATGTGGACAAGAGGGATCAAGTAGATATAGTGTACTTAGATTTCGAGAGAGCCTTTGACAAGATCCCTCACCAAAGGTTTTTAAGTAAAGTAAGTTGTCATGGGATAAGAGGAAAGATCCTCTCATGGATTGATGATTGGCTGGAACAGGGGTGGGGAATCTTTTTTGAGTTGGGGGCCGCTGACCCACAGAAAAATCAGTTGGGGCCGCACACAAGTGAGGAGGGTGGAAGCCCTAACTGGCCCCTGAATGAAGAGAAAGACACTCCCCACATACCGCTCCCATACCAGAGCTTGGGGTGGGTAGCCTAATAGATTGTGTGATCCAGCCCCACAGGGAGGCAGTGGGGGGTTGGAACACTAGCTCAGGCTCCCCAGTGTTATGGGGGGGCCCTCAGCCTTGGGGGCCGGATCCAGGCAAGATGAAGGCCACATCTGGACCCCAGGCCTGAGGTTCCCCACCCCTGGATTAGAAGATAGGAAACAAAAGGTAGGAATAAACGGACAAAGGTAACTAGTGGTGTCCATCCTTTTCTGAATGGACAAAGGTAACTAGTGGTGTCCTACAGAGGTTTGTACTGGAACCAATCCTATTCAACATATTCATAAATGATCTGGAAAAAGGTGTAAACAGTGAAGTGGCAAAATTTTGGAGATGATGCTAAACTGCTCAAGATAGTGAAGACCAAAGCAGACTGTGAAGAGCTTCAAAAGGATCTCACTAGGTGACTGGGCAATAAAATGGCAAATTAATTTTAATGTTGATAAATGCAAAGTAATACACATTAGAAAACATAATCCAACTATAAGTATAAAACGATGGGATTAAATTAGCTATTATCAAACAGAGAGAGATCTTGGTGTCATTGTGGATAGTTCTCTGAAAGCATCCACTCAAAGTGGTGCAACAGTTAAAAATGCAAAAGAGAATGATAGGAATCATTAAAAAATGGATAGAGACTAAGAGAATATTTTATTGCCTCTATATAAATCCATACACCCACATCTTGAATAGTGCATACAGATGTGGTCATTTAATCTCAAAAAAGATATCTTAGCATTGGAAAAAGTTCAGAAAAGGGCAAGAAAAATTATTAAGGGTTTGGAAGGCTGCCATATGAAAAGAGATTAAAAAGTCTGGGATTTTTCATTTTAGAAAAGAGACTAAGAGGGGATATGATAGAGGTCTATAAAATCTTGACTGGTGTGGAGTAATTGAATAAGGAAAAGTTATTTGCTTGTTCCCATAACATAGGAAATAGGGATCCCCAAATGACATTAATAGGTAGCAGGTTTAAAACAAACAAAAGGAAATATTTCTTCACACAATGCACAGTCAGCGTCTGGAACTCCTTGCCAGAGGATGTGAGGGCCAGGACTGTAACAAGGTCCAAAAAAGAGCTAGATAGTTTCATGGAGGATAGGTCCATCCGTGGCTATTAGCCAGGATGGGCAGGAATGGTTTTCTAGCCTCTGTTTGTCAGAGTCTGGGAGTGAGTGATGGGGGGATTGCTTGATGATTCCCTGTTCTGTTCATTCCATCTGGGGGCACCCGGCATTGACCACTGTCAGCAGACAGGACACTGGGCTAGATGGACCTTTGGTCTGACTCAGTATAGCTGTTCTTATGCTAGGCCAGATCGGGGTCTTTTGTTCCTGACAGCAGCCAGTGCTCTTAAAAGGAAGTTGCAAGAAAGCCTGTAGTCGAGAGCTGTAGACAAGTCAACAACTTGTATATGGAGGAGGCTACTTCCTTAAGCCCCGCAACTAGGAGTTGCCTGTTATCCTGGAGTCAAGACAATTTATATGGGGTGGGGGGAGTCAGCTATTGCTGATATAAATCCTGGATGCCTTTGCTATATAATCAGCCTCATATCTTCTTATGGGATTTTATATATCATCACTATGATGCCCACGCACCAATCTCAGGGAGCAACATGAATATTTACTAACAAGTGCCTGGTTTTAAAATCATTTTTAAAAGCTTTTGTCCTGTCTTGTGTCTTTGGCTAGTGAAGGGGACTAAGATGTTTCTGCAGAAAGTGACTAGTTCCCAGTTTGAGGATATGAAACAGAACAGAGGAAACTGATGTCACTCTCAGAAACTTTGAGAGTCACAGAGACAGCTCTTTAGTTAAACTTAACCAAAAGAAAAGGCTTAAGTCATTTTAATATATAAAACTAACCATAAAAAAAAAACTATCAGCCTTTTCCTGCTATATAAAAAAACAGCTAGAGCCCTACTTTGCATGTTCAAGCTGTCAAAATGACAGTTTCTTGTTTGATTGCTTTAACTGTTGTTAAATATTCAAGGGACAAGGGAATAACTTTTATTGGACCAATTTTGTTGGTGAAATAGACAAGCTTTTGAGCACAGAGAGAGCTTTCTTAAGCTCAAAAGCTTGTCTCTTTCACCAACAGAAATTGGTCCAATTAAAAAAAAACATTTCCTCACCCATGGCATGTCTCAGATTTCCTGGGCGACAAAATGCTAAAAACTTATTTAATGGCCCCGTTCATCTTTACAGATGTTTGATTATTGTGGTTATTGTGGATGTGAGTCACAGTTGAGTGTTGCAGCTTTTTTTATTACTATAAAAGCCAATTATGGACAAACAGATTTTATCAAATTGAGTGCAACAAAAGGAGTTCTCCTGCTGACCATGGCTAATTGCTCGTTTTTTACTTTGCCTTTTTGTTTTTTGTGTAGAGAGCCATTTTATGTTCTACGATATCTATCTCCAGACTGGATCGCCAACTTGAACAGCCTTCCACTTGGGCTTCTCAAGATTATGGTGCAATACCACAGTGTTTTAGAACTCTCTTGTAGGCATCTTGAAACCTTAGTCTTTGACCCTCCTTTAACTCACCATATAAGTCTTTAGAAAATCTTCCATCTTGCATTCTATGCACATGACCTAACCGACAAAGACTGTCAGGCTAGAGATTTATGCCCTCATTAGCACATCTTCATTGATGATTTTATCTTGCCAGGTGATACTAAGAATGGATCTCAGGCATCATAGATGGAAGCTATCGAGTCTCTCTTTTTGCCTGTTGTATGAAGTCTGTGTCTCACTACTCTGAAAGAGGATGCTGACTATGAAGGCTTTCTGAATCAAGATCTTAGTCTTTGTTGTTGCCTTATTCTTCCATGCTCATTTTTTGAGGCAACCAAAGTTTGTGGCTGCCTTCCCAATCTGTATGTCCAACTCCTCGTCCAATGACAATATCTTGGTAAGAGTAGCTCCCAGGTAACAAAATGAGTCCAGGGTTTGGAGATTGGTATCACTAAGTATAATGGAAGGCTGGCATTCTGTATCTTGCCCCATGCTGCTTTTTTCACACTAATGGTGAGTGCAAAAGTTCGACATGCATCTTGGAAACAATGTGTGAGCTCTTGTAGGTAAACGTCACTATAAGAAACTAGCCAATTAGCCCGTCATAAGACGGGATTTTCAGGTCTCTCCTCCATGTCGGTCTTCTCTCCTGAGCCTCCGGTCTCTCGCTCCATCTCTCTCTCTCTCCTCCTCCTACTGCCTCCCCCCCCCCCCCAGCTCTCCTCCACCTCCTGCCTCTCTCTCTGTCTCTCTCTTTCTCTTCTCCTCCACCTCCTCTCACTCAGGGGACCACGGAGCCCAAATGGTCGCTTGCGCCACTTGCTCCCACGCAGCGGCCCAGCTGCGCAGCACAGAAGTCAGCCGAGCGCCATGGTGTGAGGCAAAGGGGGGCGGGGCGGTGACGTACACGGCCAGGCCCTGCCCCCTGACCATGTACGTCACCACCCCACCCCCCTTCCCCTCCCGCCGTGGCGCTTGGCTGACTTCTGCGCCGCTCAGCCGGGCCAACGCGGGGGAGCAAGCAGCACAAGTGGACGTTTGGGCCCCGCGCTCCCCATGCAGCACAATGCTGCATGGGGAACACAGGGCCCAAACATCCGCTTGCACCGCTTGCTCCCCCGCGGTGGCCCGGCTGAGTGGCGCAGAAGTCAGCCGAGCACCACAGCGGGAGGCAGCAGCGCCGCCCAGAGGGAACAGCCAGCATTTCAGCGTTACAGAGTCACAGACATTGGGCTACTATATATATGATCAGTGCAGCGACATCAGCACAAAAGAATTCTCTGAGCAACTTTTTGCACATCAGTCTTTGCTTTCAGTGTAGCAGGGTTGAACAGCTTGCTATCAGATGACGTATGAAATAAAATGTTCTACGTTTTAAATGCATAGCTGAAAAGTATTGCAAATATTCCAAACAGTGTAGGTGCCAGGACATGTCCTTGCTTTGCTCTGCTTTTTCTCTCAAAACTTTCAGAGGAGTTTCCTTCTAATACATTCAACATTTAAGAGCAGTGGCTTATTCCACTGTAGTTGGACACTGCTGCAAATTCCCTTTTGTGTTACAGTGAAGTTTTTTCTCTAAATGACCATTAAGTTAAGGTTTTGTTTTGTTTTATGGCTTCTAGAAGTAGGTACAATAAAAGTGATTTTTTTCCCTTCATTTTATTTTGGAGATTTCCTGTGCCCTGTCTGTTCATGTCATCCTTAATATGTGCTGCCTGCTCCTCTTTGATCTCTGTGACTGGGACAACGTCTCTGTCCCATCTGTCTATTCATATACCCCCTCAAAACTTTTTTTATTCAGCCTGGCTCTGGGTAATCTCAGCTGAGCACTGAGTGCTTCCCCTCTCCTTCTGCCTCTCAAAGAAAATAAAACAAAAATTACAAACACAACATAAACAGTCCACCTGTCTGTGATTGTTCCCTTAGAAGCAATGTACCAATCCCATTGTGTTCTCTCTTCCTTATGGTCTCTTCCTATGCCTTTAGCCATTTAATATTATAAACACTACTGATCGTAGTCCTTGTGCTATGAACAGTCCTACTGATGTCCTGATAGTATGTGCTACCTGCGGTAGCTAGTGGTAACAGGATTGTAATTTCCTCAGGCAGGACCTGTTGGCTTGACTGTAAAATGCTATGGACATTAATGACAACTCACTAGCTACCAAGAAACAATCGGTGACCATCTTTTTGGTTTGTGCTTGTATGGTGTTAGATTCAGTGGTGTCCTAGTCTATGGCTAGGGCTTATTGGTCCAATCGCTGTAGAGACAAGAAGATATGAAATGTGTTTTGTGCTGTGCAGCAAATACCATCATTTCATACCACTCTTTGTTCCCCATGTCATTGCTGATAACATGGGAAGCTTACACTGGGGATTTCTGGGTATTCAAGTGATGACTTGACCCCTGCATTTGCTATTTGTGAACTATAGTCCCTATTCTGTTAATGACCCAGATCTAAAATCATCTGTTTGCTATAAATCTGCCTATTGAAAACTTGTTTTTCCATGAATACATAGCATTAACTGGGAGATTTTTTTTTCACTTTATTTTTGGGTATCTGGCTGATAACATGGAGCTAATGAGTACGTTTTAGGGCCTTTTAATTACATGTGGAATGGTTTAACTTCTATTCACTGTTCTCCTTGAGTGAGTTTCAGTAATGCTTTACTGTTTATGGCTCAGACTGAATGTTTCCTTCTCTCTGTGGCAGTTATGGCCTCTGAGGAGGAAGAGCTGGTTGCCATGGAAGTGGGGTCGCCACCCATCCCAAAGAAGAGTACATCAGCTGGGCAGCTGGATCCGACTCCAAGCAGAATAGGGACCAAGCTGTCTCCTGAGCCGCCTGGAAACAAGCCAGACTCCCAGGATTCCAAAAGTGAGTGTTTTCTGGTAATGGCTCAACTTCATCCTGTATTTCTGCTCCATAGCTTCTCCTGTTGAGGTGGAAACACTTTCTCAGCTTTTTCAGAGGAACCCTAGGAACCCTGCTTTTTATTCTTTGTTGCATGGAATTTTTTTTTTTTTTTAAATTAAGCTTTTTTTTGTACATGAACAAATTATTAACCAAAGCTATGACTTACAAGGCATCTTGCAGTCATGAACCAGCACTCGAGTGGTCCTACAGTAGCAAGTCAGAGGGTGTGACTAAATGGAAAGCTATCCATAAAGAGAAAACTCTATTGTGATGATTTATTGGTAATTACACCCACTGTGTGCCAGTCACTTTCCAAAACTTTGAGAAGGATGGTCTCATTGCCAAGAATTAAGAACAGGAAAGGCTTTTATTGCTTGTTACCCAGACTCCACATTCCTGCTTTTATTCCTGTCTGTGATTTGATAGACAGCAAGTCATGTTAAAAATAAATGAAAATTCCTTGCGTTTGGCTGTTTCCCTGTTGCCCAGAACTGTGGAGCATTGTCATTGACATGGGAAGGTACTTCCAGTTCAGACTTCTTCCAACCCCATCATTACTGGGGGAAAGAGACTCTCTGGAGTGTGAGCAGGTGGAATTTTCAAGTAATCTCTCTTCAAAGCACTGGACAAGCATCGTTGAGTTCTATTGAAATCCTTCTTCATTCAAAACAGCATCAAACATGCTCTCTTTGAGAAAAGAATGGAGCTGGCAGGCCAGCTGGGCCTCTGTGCCTGGTCACTGGGTGGGATGATAGAATGAAAGGAGTCATGTTGGCAACTTGCCATGAGCTGAAGGGCTGGCTCTAATATGAATATATTGGAGGGGATTGCTGCCACCCTTGTTTTCAGTACTCTAATGTGGGCTGGAAGCTAGAGGTCCTAGACTACAGAATCTGATTTTGATCAGAGCAGTCACGAACAGTTTGCCAAACAACACGGATTGTGATGGAACATTGCATGACCCCTCTGTTCTACTGTGCTGCCAAGCAGGATAGTTCCTTGATGCCTTCAGTTCCCCAAATGTGGGTTTGTCCAACACCATAGTAGGAGGCTGCATGATCAGGAAGATTTTCCTCATGTCTGTCCTGAATTCCTGCCCTTACTGGAAGATATTGCTTTAGTTACAGTCCCTTACAGCTTTGTAAATGATTCCTTGCTAACCTGGGTGTTTGTACCTTTCAGGTGTCTTTAAGCAACTATGTCTTTTCTCTATCCTTTTTAGAGCTCACTTAAACAGTCTGCCTGACTTCCGTCCCTCCAGCTCCTCTGTCTTCTTCTGTGTCTGGGTTTGCTGATGATGAGATGCCTAGAAATGTACACAGTGTGTTAGCTCAGTTTGCACCGTATCTCTGATTGTAGGTCCCAAAGAGGGCCAGGCACTGCACAGAGCAGCAGAAACTCTAGGGTCCATTTTGAAAAGGAATATGAGTGCTTCTGAAAACATCTCTGGCCTGAGAATTATACTGTAACCTAAGAAAACAATACCATGAAAGAAAAACAGTCCTGGCTTGGCAAAGCCCTGGCTGGGATGATTTAGTTGGGGTTGGGCCTGCTTTTAGCAGGGGCTGGACTCAATGACCTCCTGAGGTCTCTTCCACCCCTGGGATTCTATGTGAGTGGGAAAGGAGTGCAAGGTCAGCAGCAAAGTTAACAGCTACAGAGAGGAGACCAAGATCTGCTGTCCTGTTTCTGCCATATCACACTGTGGACTTGTGCCTGATGTGTCACCCACTTCTCCTCATTCCCAGGTTATTGCTGGTTATTGCATTACCCAGAGGCCTTGGTCAGGCTTTAATGTGCTAGGCACTCAACAGGCAAGTGGCCCAAAGGCAATCCCAGCACCTGAGTGCCCCCAGTTCAGGGTTCTGAGAGGGGGCAACAAGGCAAAAGGAAAAATTGGTATATTTGCACAAGTAGTCTTGGGAGTAGTTACAGTAGTTTAGAATTGCACTTTGGGATGGGGATTGCTTCTGGGCATTGAGGACAAGGGAGCCTGGCATGAGCCATGAGAGATCATGCGCTGCATCTTGTGAAGCCTTGTGCCTCACTAACAGCTGCTCTTCTTTTTCAGCTCAAAACCTCACAACGTGCGAGGTCTGTGGTGCCTGCTTTGAGACCCGCAAAGGGCTGTCCAGCCATGCTCGTTCCCACCTGCGGCAACTTGGCGTGGCAGAGTCTGAGAGCAGCGGCGCTCCCATCGACTTGCTCTATGAACTGATGAAGCAGAAGGGCAAACCTGACAGCAGCCCAATGTCCCCAGCCCTCAGCAAAAAATCCAGCTCCCCCAAAGAAGGGACAGGCAGCTCCCCACGGCCAACACTGCTGTCTCTCAGCAAGACAGGCGACCGCTCACCAGAGCCCTCCGTGAACAAAGCAATCAAGTCCCCACCAGGCTTCTCCTCAAAGGGCCTGTCACAGCCAGGATCCCCCATCCTTAAGAAAGTGCCACCCACGCTCTCGGGATCCCCCTCTCTGAAAAACCCTGAGGACAAGACCCCAAAGCTGTCCCTGAGCCCCTTGCAGAGCTCTCCGAAAGCACAGTGGCCACAACCCGAGGAGGAAGGGCCCTTAAATCTAAGTGAGTCTCTCTACCTTTGGTGTTCCCCACTAGATGTGTGGCAGGAGAGCTGAGTGTGTGGGAAGTTGCTGCCCCAAACTCAATGCTGCTGGCTTGTTGGGTAACCTGCTACAAGGCGTCTCTGCACTACCCTGTGCAGAGAATGGGTGAGGGCTCTGTATTTCAGCCAGGGGTGGGACTCAGTTTAGCAGTCAGCAGTTTTCCAGCGAGGTCCAGTGGGGCTGCTGCTGTCTAACCTGGATATGCCTTGCAAACATCCACAGGGCAGTGAATCCCAGCCTGGTTCTGGGCTGCACTCTGTGTCTTGCAGACAGGCGTATGGCTCCTTTCTGCTCTCTGGAGGATAAGTGCTAATCATAGCTCATTGTGGGAGATGATTGTCATCTGTTTCTGATTTAAGTGGTGTGGGTGTCTTCGCTCCTCCTCTGCCCAAACAGATCTGGGTAAAGTCAGTGCCCCTGCTACACTGACCGCTCTCCATGGCCCTCCCCAGCTCCTACCACATTTCTCTCCAGCCAGAAAGTGGAGCAGGCCACCTCCTGTGTATGTTTATACGAGGGCAGCCAAATTGGTTGTCCATCTTGCTGTTTCTCTCCACGTGTGCTCCAGCCATCACACCAGTCCTGTTTGGGGAGCTAAGCAAGTCTGTCAGCCATGTGCCTGATCCTATGTTCTGGGATAGTTCTCAGAAGGAACTGTCCTGGAAGATGTCCTGCTGCCTTCCATCTTTGATCCAAGACTCTGTATAGCTGTTCCCTGCAGTGCCCTGTGTCTGTTGGTAAGCAGAGGGCATTCTGGGATACAACAGCCCATCCTTAGTCTGACTTACTTTGCCAACTGACTAGTTTTCCTTTTCTATAAAATTTGAGCTGAGATACTCCCCCCCTCCAGCCAGACTGAGGCAGTGCAGTGATTGATCAGTGCGGCATGATTTGAGTTCTGAGAAGACTCTTCAATTCTGCAGAGAAAGCACAGGTGGATTTTCTCGGCAGCTCTTGTCTAAACTGGGTTGCAGCAGTTGAATGTCAGCTCTGAGCGAGAGGTGAAGCATCAAGTACTGACTGCTTGTGGAATTAGCAACTGGAAATAGTCCTAAATCCACACAACGAATTACCCATTCTTCCTCCAGCCCACACACATGCACTACACTCCTTGCTAGGACTCCTGTGTCAGGGCAGCCCATTGATTTACACAGTGTGAATGCTGCCATATCTAAGCTAAGCAGAGTGTGGTTTGGAGCGGAACATCAAGTTTAATATTCCTCTTCTAGGTTTTGTAAATAACAGTAGTTTTGATCTGACAGAACTGGACTGAACTCCTCTCTCGGAAGTGGGCAGCAGCAGCACAAGCTGTTGCATAGTCCCCTATTCCCAGGGTCTTAGATCTCACCTGGGGTGATCTTTAGCACTAAAAGGGAGTTTGGTGTCTCCGGCACATCCAGTCTTTACCCTCAGTAGCACCTATTTGTGCTGGTGTGCTTTATTATTGTCCATTTGGATCGGGGCTTTCACAGACCAGCCATCCTAGCCAGGCCCCTACAGACAAAGAGTTCCATGTCCCAGTCTCCCTTACTGTTGTTCATCAAGGTTTGTGTCATTCCAAATGGTCGGCTGACCTTTATCTATCACTTTAGTGAACTCTTCCACAGCCTAGTTTACCTGAGCACTGAAGCCCTGAATCCATTCTGATTTAGATGTGGTTGATTCTGCTGCTCTTGTTCTGCTGAAAGAAACAATTGTGAAAGTGACTGTCTGCTTGACGTGTTTCTCTGACTGTCTCATGCCCTGGCATCCTCGTGTCTCAATCCTCTTCTGCCCAGTTACAACAACCAGGCCTAGATTTCTCAGTTATGCAAGTCATTGAGATGGCAGTAGGCCCATGTGTTAGCCTTCATGTAGGCTGCTGGGGTCTGGCTGGTCAATCTGGGCTCAGCCATTTTGGGAGTAGCCAGCCGTATACTTGAGTGCAGATTTCAAACCAAGAAGTTTGCCGTTACCTTGTCATCTTATGTGCTTGCTTGACATTGATAGACTTGCACAGAAGAGACTGCTACTGTAAGTGCATGTGGCAGTTTGTCTGCAGAAATTTTGCATGAACTTTGTGAGCTTGTAATGATCAACACACCAGTTCTGCATGTGCTCAGTAATGACATTCTGGTCTTCACTCTCAGCCATTCAAGTGAGGGGTCTTTCCCAGTGCCTCAGAAAGCCCCATCCCTTGTTAATCTCTCCTTGCCTCCTGTGGGATGGCCTTGCAGAAGTCACCAACTTCTGGAGATGAAATCCCTTTTAAAAATCAGATTGCGTCTAAAATGAGGCCTGCAGTGTTCTCTGCTACTTAGCAGGGACAGAGGAAGGAGAATGCCTGAAGCTGGTTGTATTTGGTTCTGTACCAGTGTCGACATTGCACAGCAAGCATGAGGAGCCTGTATCCCCAGCATGGTTTTAATGTTTGGTATTGCAAACAGCTGGGGCTAGGGTACACCAGGCATTAGCACTTACCCGAAAGCTTTGTTTGTAGTCCCAGTTGCAAAATGTTGGACTTTAAAATCATTCCATTCTGATTATCTTCTTGCTGTTTCCCCATGTGAAATCTTACCCAATTATAGCGGCTGGTACCATTGGGGTCACCTAGAGCTGAAACTAGAGCCTTATGCCATCTGACACTTTGGAGTTCCAGCTTTCAAATGGCGTAATGGAGACACAGAAATGATGAAGTTCTGAAAGTCAGAGTTTTTGATGGAATTCCAGCATAACCCCCAGGGAACTGCCATAGCAGTGCTGCCTGGGCCAGCGTGAAAATTTACCTTTCCTTTAGGGCTGCCAGTTTAAAATCACTAGAGACTGCAGCGTATATCCTCTTCATTGGAGAAACAACCCAGGCCACTTGAACCAAGTCCCTATTGGGTTGTAACTGGTGCTTGAAAGACATTCTCAGTGACCGTATGTATTATGATCAATGTGTTTTCTTTCCGCAGCTGTAGATAGTGACTCGGGCAAAGACATTGACTGCCAGTTATGTGGTGCCTGGTTTGAAACCAGAAAGGGGTTATCGAGTCATGCTAGAGCCCACCTGAGACACCTGGGAGTGAATGATCCAGATGCCAAAGGCTCTCCAATTGATGTTTTAAATGACCTCATCCAAAGTGAAGACTTCAAAAGCCGTCTTTCCTCTCTCCTCCCTAGTGAGAGAAAATCATTAGTGGAGGCTGGGAGCTTGGACAGACCCAGCCCCAAGAGCACAGCTGCAGCAACACCTGCAACAGGCATGAAACATCCACCAAGGCCTTTGGGCAAACAGCCAGCCATCCTCTCACCTCACTCCCTTCCACCATCCAAGAAACTGAAGCCACAAACCCACAGGTTGTCAGCTGAGGCCAGTCTGCACAGAAAACAGGGCCTTTCCTCCAGCGCGTACTGGGCTTCAGATGCTGGGATGTCTCCACTCAACCTCTGTAGGTTCTCTCTCATCACTGCTTCCTCTTCCCTCCTCCTCTCCCCCTTGTTTACATTGAGCAAGGCCTGGTGCCACTCCCTATCATGGCTTCACCGTAGTTTGGCTAACTCAGGGAACTGGACATCAAGACTCCTGGGTTCTGTTCCCAGTGCTGGGATGGAGTGTAGACCAGGAGTTTGGGAGTCAGGATTCCTGGGTTCCGTGTCAGAGCAATGACAGAGAATCAGCTGGGCTCTTGATCACACCCTTTTGATTTTCCTTTTCCCCATAAAGTGCTCTCTCCCACCACTTTCTGAGCCAGCTTCTGTGTCCTTCCTCAGCCAGGCACAATCCCTCATTCCTACTCCAGTCCTGAGTAGATAACACAGCCCAACCCTTTCCCTTCCCAGGTAACACCAGGCACCTGCTTGGGCCCCGTCAGGAATCCTCAAGTCAAATGGGTTCTGACTGCTTGGCCACTCCGGGGGGCAGGGGAGGCCAAGCCATTTGCTCCTCTCGTATTGCAGGACGCCTGTAGTCTTGTGCAGACTGAGCTATCTTGGTACTGCTCGATAGACAGTAACTGCTGCATTTTCTAGGGAACTCAGTGGCCTAACCTTACAGTGTGTCATGGTGACTCAGTGCCTGAACCCTGCTAGAAAGCCCAGGGCTGTGTGTTTTCATCTTGGGTTGAAATTGCCCTGCCTGTCCTTGGCAGCGGGGGAATCAGCCTCTCTTGTCCTTTCATTCCAGGCTAGTATTCATCAAGTCTGGGAGGGGGGTTCTGTTTTTATTCTCCCCTTAACTTGGTGCAAAAAAGGGGGCAGGTTCTGCTTTCCCCTCCAAATGGGGAGGGATAATAAAGACTGAGGTTAGTTTGTGCACTTTCTTCTCTATAAACTGGTGATGTAATGCTGATTGGCTGCTAAGCTTCCCCCATTTCAAGCAGCCTGTAAGACAGTTTGTAAATTGCATCCACTCACCGCTAAGCATTTACCTCCAGGAAATTGCATGGCTCAGACTGCAGCTTGCTTATGGTGGCAAAAAATATATACTGCTTCATGTTTTTATTCCTCTTGCTCCTCCCAAGCACGTGCTGTGAAATCAGGCTTCCTGGATCACACTGCAGGCAGGAGATCTGCAGAAGCCAAGGGGAAATGGGGTTAAAGATCCATTGTGTTTGAAAGAAAAGTGCTCAGCATTTTGATTAGCCCAGAGGGAGCAGGACACACTTGGTGTAGCTGCTGGGTGGACAGCAAACCAGCGCACAATACCTACCTGGGTGACCAGGGTAACTAGAGAGCTCATTCCAGTGTCTGTGGGAAGTAGATTCAAACAAGTGTGGAATATATGTCTTCATCCGGGCTCTAGCATGCCTGCTCGTCCCCTTCCTTCCCTCAGCATGCAACACACATGAACACCCACCTCCAAAGCCATGGGCAAGCAGGACATGCACACAAAAGAAGACACTGAAGTAACTGTATTCTCCCAGGCCTGGACCGCAGCTCCTACTGCGACCTTCAGCCACAGTGGTGGCTGTGGCTAGGCTCACTGAGTGCCTGCTCTCTGCCCCTGCCATCAAAGCCTGCCCCTTGTGCTCTGTCCTCCCTGCACTGCCCTTGTCTATCGCATTTCCCAGGGATCATTTGATGGTTTGATTCCTTTCATTGAGTTTGTTCTGGGATCAGCTTTGCCATTGTCTTGTCTTCTGGTGCACAGTGTGTTTGCATTGGGCTGCCCTGTTGGGGGGATTGACCCTGCTAATATTTCAGTGCCCCAGCAGCATAGGGCTGTGCCTGCCAAGTGCTGCAGTCAATGAACTTTACTCCTTCTTTCAGCCTCTGGATCAGAGCCTGTGCGGGACATCCGGTGCGAGTTCTGTGGCGAGTACTTTGAGAACCGGAAGGGGCTCTCCAGCCATGCCCGATCCCATCTGCGCCAAATGGGGGTGACCGAATGGTATGTCAACGGCTCCCCTATCGACACGCTGCGGGAGATCCTCAAACGCAGAGCTCAGTCCCGGGGTAGCACCACAAATCCACCAACCCCAGGGCACAAAGCCATGACCAAGACCGTCATCGGCAACATGGGATCGCTGGAGCCCCGCAACCCAGGAGAAATTCATGTGCCCTCCATGCCCAAGAAGGTCCAGCAGCCAGGGAGTCCCATGGGACACTCTCCTACCTCCTCCCCACCCCCAACAGCCAGGAAGATGTTTCCAGGGATGGCGCCTCCCTCTTTTCAGAAGAAGCTGAAACAAGACCAAATGAGAATGGAGATCAAGCGAGAGATGATGTCTGGGAACCTCCATGGTGAGCCCCATCCGTCCGACAGGGCCTGGTCTCCACGGGAAGAGCTGTCCCCCCTGAACCTCTGTAAGTGTGAGCAGCAACATTCCTGCCAGCATGGGGGGTGACCAAGTTCAGTGATCACCTGCCATAGTAGGCAAGAGCAGGAGAGGGAGGAGGAGAGAACACAGCAGTGTTGGGCTACAGCAGCAGGCTGGGAGTCAGGACTCCTGAGATTGGTTCCCAGCTCTGCCACTGATCGCTCTGGGCACATTGGTTACCTGGCTGTTAATTGGGAACGACACTTCTCTCTCATGGGGGGTATGTGACAGTGGTGGAAACGTAGTTTGGGATCCTCAGGTGCCATACTGCTGGGTGTCAGGGATAGAAGGCGGCAATAACCTTGGTTGGTAGATCTGCAGCGTGCGGGTTATGGGGTGGTGCCAGTCTGAGGACTCCAGCTGGGCTGCCACTTGGGGGGCTCGAGGCACTCCTTTCTCCATCTCTGCCCCTGCAGCCTCCCGTGCTGACCCTGTGCGAGACATCCGGTGTGAGTTCTGCGGTGAGTTCTTCGAGAACCGGAAGGGGCTGTCCAGCCATGCCCGGTCCCACCTGCGCCAGATGGGCGTGACCGAATGGTCTGTCAATGGCTCCCCCATTGACACACTGCGGGAGATCCTCAAGAAGAAGTCTAAGCCCTGTATGATCAAGAAGGAGCCCCATGCTTCCAGCATAGAGTCCCCCAAGCCAATGGCCGAGGAAGGTGCAGCTCCCAAATCCCCTGGAAAAATGCTGCAGGCCATGTCCCTCCCCTCTCTGGGTGGAAGGACGGGGAAGCCTAACCCTGGAGGTTCTAGCCTCAGCAGGGAGATCCCGCTCTCGCCACTCACCAGCAAACCCCAGGGGGGGTTCCTGACTCCTATCTCCACAAAGCGGCCACTGCAGGAGGAGCGGCTTGGGGGCCATGGGGAAGTCAAGCAGAAGACCTACATCCAGACCGAGCTCCCCTTCAAAGCTAAGGCGGCTCATGACAAGCCCGCACACACATGTAAGTGGGGCTGGGGGGAGGGAGAGATCTGTGCCATGGCCCCATCCTGGTTGGGGAGAAGGCAAAGAGCCCTACAGTAGAGAGCCATGCCAGGGCCCCGTGGGCGGGTGGAAAGCTGTGCTGGGGTGTTTAACATTTTCCAGCACTGAGAGATTTCCTGCTTCATTCTCTCCTTTGCTGCCCCATGCCCAGGAACCAAGAGAGCAGAAGGGGACTGGGGAGTCCACTGCTCCGAGCTTTTCATCTGGTGCCACAAACCTGCCAGGTTGCACGAGCAGCTTGCCTAGTACTAGAGGAAGTTCTGATTCCTTACCCATGCATACCTACACTGAACCTGGAAGTGGCTTTCTGGCACAGGTAGACAGATGTGCGCGCTCTGCTGAAGCTAACAACAGCAGTGCAATTGAGTTTGCACAGGCAATGGCTTGAGCTAGACACTTGGATACACACTTGCCTAGACTATCTGGTATACCCAGATGACTAGTTGGAGCTGACCACCTGGGCTATTTGGGGCTACACCACTGTAAATATAAGACCAACCAGACTGGGTCAGGCCAAAGGTCTATCTAGCCCAGTATCCTGTGTCTCAACAGTGGCCAATATCAGGTGCCCCTGAGGGAGTGAACAGAACAGGCAATCGTGAAGTAATCCATCTTCTGTTGTGTGAAGCATTTCCTTTTATTTGTTTTAAACCTGATGCCTATTAATTTCATTTGGTGCCCCCCTAATTCTTGTGTTCTGGGAAAGGAGTAAATAGCTCTTCTTTATTGTCTTTCTCTAAACTAGTCATGATTTTAGAGACCTCTATCATATTCCACTTAGTCATCAATTTTCTATGTTGGAAAATCCTATTTTAGTAATCCCTCCTCACATGGCAGCCATTCCGTACCCCTAATGATTTTTATCGCCCTTTTCTGAATGTTTACTAATGCCAATATATCTTTTTTTGAGAGGGAGTGACCACAAATGCACACAGTATTCAAGATACATGGATTTATATAGAAGCAATAAGATATTCTCTGTCTTAGTCTCCATCCCTTTCTTAATGATTCCGAAGCTTCAGGGGGTAGCCGAACACTCTGCTTTTTTTTTTACTGCCGCTGCACATTGAGTGGATGTTTTCAGAGAACTATCTAAAATTTCTCCCTTAAGTGGTATCAGCTAATTTAGTCCCCCTCATTTTCTATGTAGAGTTAGGATTATGTTTTCCAATATGCATTACTTTGCATTTATCAACATTGAATTTTATCCATCATTTTGTTGCCCAGTCACCTAGTTTTGTGAGATCCTTTTGAAGCTCTGGTCTGCTTTGGTCTTAACTATCTTGAGCAATTTAGTATCATCTACAAATTTTGCCGCCTCATTGTTTACCTCCTTTCCAGATCATTTATGAATACGTTGATTAGGATTGGTACTAGTACAGACCCCTGCAGGATACCACTAGTTACTTTTGTCCATTCTGAAATGTGACCATCTATTCCTACCCTTTGTTTCCTGTCTTCTAACCAGTTATCAGACCATGAGAGGATATTATTATTATTTAACTTATTAATTTATTCCCAACCCTCCTCTTATCCCATGACAACTTACTTTACTTAAGAGCCTTTGGTGAGGGATCTTGTCAAAGGCTTTCTGGTAATCTAAGTACACTATATCCACTGGGTCCCCCTTGTCCACTTGCTTGTTGATGCCCTCAAAGAATTCTATTGGTCAGACATGATTTCTCTTTACAAAAAACATGTTGACTCTATCCCCAATAAATCATGTTCATCTGTGTGTCTGATAATTCCGTTCTTAACTATGGTTTCAACCAGTTTGCCTGGTTCTGAAGTTAGACTTACTGGCCTATAATTGCCAGGATCACCTCTAGAGTCCTTTTTAAGAATTGGTGTCACATTAGCTATTCTCCACTCATTTGGTACAGAAGTAGATTTAAATGACAAGTTACAAACCACAGTTAGTATTTCTGCTATTTCACATTTGAGTTCCTTCAGAACTCTTGGGTGAATGCCACCTGGTCCAGGTGACTTCTTATTATTTAGCTTATTAATTTATTCCCAACCTTCCTCTAATGACACCTTAACCTTGGACCATTCCTCAGATTTGCCTAAAAAGAATGCCTCTGGTTTGAGAATCTCCCTCACATCTTCACTCCTGAAGACCAATGCAAATAATTCATTTTATTTCTCCACAATGACTTTATTGTCCTGGAGTGCTCCTTGAGCATCTTGATCAGCCAGTGGCCCCACTGGTTGTATAGCAGGCTTCCTGCTTATGATGTGTTTAAAAAAATTGCTATTACTTTTTGAGTTTTGACTAGCTGTTCTTCAAATTCCTTTTTGACCTTCTTAATTATATTTTACACTTCATTTGCCAGTGTTTATGCTCCTTTCTATTTTCCTTACTTTGATTTAACTTCCACTTTTAAACGCCTTTTTATTTCACACTGCTTCATTTAGTTGGTTATTAAGCCATGGTGATGCTTTTTTGGTTCTCTTACTATGGTTTTTAAGTAAGCATTTACGTTGAGCTTCTATTGTGGTGGCTTTGAAAAGTTTTCATGCAGCTTGCTTTTTGCACTGTCCCTTTTAATTTCTGTTTAATTAGCCTCTTCATTTTGGTGTAGTTCCCCTTTCTGAAATTAAAAGCCACAGTGTTGGACTGCTGTGGCGTTTTTCCCACCTCAGAGATGTTAAATTGAATTATATTATAGTCACTATTTCCAAGCAGTCCAGCCATATTCACCTCTTTGCCAAGATCCTATGCTGTACCGAGTATTGTAGGTGCCAGAACCAGCTGCTCCAAGAAGCAGTCATGTAAAATGTCAACATTTTATCTCTGCATCCCATCCTGAGGTGATGTGTACCCAGTCAATTTGTGGATAGTTGAAATCTCCCATTATTAGAGTTTATTTTTATAGCCTCTCTAATCTTCTTTAGCATTTCAAGGCCATTATCACCATCCTGGTTAAATGATCCGTAATAAATCCCTACTGCTAAAGGGATTTATTTATCTTACTAGAAGATTTACCTGGCATTGCTTGGGCCTTAACTAGGGACGTAAAAAGTTAACTGGTTAACTGATAGGGGCCGAAGCACTGGGCAGAGGGCTGTTGCAGCCCTGCATGACCTGCTGGAGCAGCCCCTGTCTGTGGCATGCCCAGCCTGCCCTTCCCCTCCCCCACCATACGTTACACACCCTAGATTACGTGTACTGTGGGCTCTGTAATATAAAGCTTATTTAAGCTTTATACTGCAGAGCCCACAGCGTGTGTAACCGCTAACATTTTTAGCGGTTATACAGTTACATTTTTAACCTCGTTTTTTTCATCCCTGTCCTTAACTCAAATAAGTTTTGTTTTTCTTCTTTTAAATCATTGCTCGGGAGTGGAGCTGAAGCTGAAGGGCTCAGTTTGCAGGCTGCCCTTGGGAGAGAGGGCTGCCCCAACCCTTTCTCACCTCAGTAGCTTGGGGCCAGGTGAGAAGTACTTCTCCATGGCTGCTGCAGCTCCAGCGGGCACAGCCAGTGGGGGGGTGCATGTCCCCCGGCTGGGAGGGAAACAGACACACAGTATAACCATTCCCACTACCAGACCCCTCCCTTTCTTTTTTATAAGAAACAGTTTAATTCCAGTCATGTCCCATTGTCTTGGCACGACCAATCCCATGCCTTGCTTTAAGCAATGATAAGAGGAAGCTGCATACCAGATTTGGTGGTCCTAGCCCTTATTTAGGAGGAGATGAACAAACAGACTTTCAGAAGCGACAAGGAGTCCTGTGGCACCTTACAGACTAACAGATGTATTGGAGCATAAGCTTTCGTGGGCAAAGACCCACTTCATCAGATGCATGTAATGGAAATTTCAGAGGCAGGTATAAATACACAGGCATAAGAAAAGAGTTCCAATCAAGAGTAAGGTTAGAGATAACGAGGTCAGTTCAGTCAGGGAGGATGAGGCCCACTTCTAGCAGCTGATGTGGAGGTGTGAACACCAAGAAAGGAAAAACTGCTTTTGTAGTTGGCCAGCCATTCACAGTCTTTGTTTAATCCTAAGATGATGGTGTCAAATTTGCAGATGAACTGTAGCTCAGCAGTTTCTCTTTGAAGTCTGTTCTTGAATTTTTTTTTTTTTTTTGATGGACAGATGCACATTTCTAAAATATATAATAAGACTATGGCATGGAATTACTACACATAGAGATCCTATGGAGCAGTTTGGTTTGCTGAAGATTTTTACTTCATTTGATTTACATCATTTGCTTTCCTTCACATATAGTGCCACTCTCTCAGCAGCATGACCTGTTCTGTCCTGATATATTTTGTCCCCTGGTATTACTGTCCCGCATTGATTATCCTCATTCCACCAAGTTTCTGTGATGTCTAATATATCAATATGCTCATTTAATACAAGGCACTCTAGTTCACCCATCTTATTATTTAGACTTCTAGTGTTTGTATATAAGCACTTTAAAAACTTGTCACTTTCTAGCTGTCTGCCGTTACATGATGTGATTGAATGGGACTTTTTTATTTGACTGTTTCTCATCAGATCTTACCCAGCCCAATCAGAGCTAGCACATGTCTGTCTACCCGCACTGGGAGTATCCTCCCAGAGTAGACCAGCCCTCAGAGGGAGCCGGCTGAGCTCCAGTGTGACCACCCGATGGCACAGGCAGTTTAGCCCCTCTCATGGCAGGGAGCAATCTGCTTCTTCCTGCTGGATCCTAGTGCTTCAGTGTGTCTCTACCTTCCTGCTGCTGGGTGGTGCCCGCCTGTCTGCCAGCTGCTGCCTAGGCCCCCGCAAGCTTTCACTCCCTGCTCTCTTCCTAGCCAGTGAAGCCTGCTGCGAGCTCTGCGGCCTCTACTTCGAGAACCGCAAGGCACTAGCCAGCCACGCCCGGGCTCATCTGCGGCAGTTTGGTGTGACTGAGTGGTGTGTGAATGGCTCCCCCATCGAGACGCTGAGCGAGTGGATCAAGCACAGGCCTCAGAAGGCCGGAGCCTATCGCAGCTACATCCAGGGGGGCCGGCCCTTCACCAAAAAGTTCCGCAATTCATCCCACTCACGGGAGCAGGACGGCCTGGGGAAGAGGCTGCCCCTGGGCCTGCAGTCGGGCGCTGTGGCGCTTATGAGCAAGAGCCTAGTGGGTGAGATGGGACACAATGAGCCTGGCAAACTTCTGGATGGGGGCGGTAGCAGCGAGCGACCCATGGTCACCTCTCCGCTGTCGCTGGTGAAGGTGGAGGAGCATCGCCAGAACATCAACAGTGAGTTAGAAGCTGCCGCTTGTTGCCTGGGAGCTCCCTGGGGGTGCTGTAGGCTGGCAAAGCCTGGGAGACCCTCGTCTGGATCTTGCACCTCCTGCACTTCCCCCAGAGAGGGAGGGAGGGAAGGATTAGCCCACAGGATTAGCCCATCCTGTGTTCCTTGTGTCCCCCCCCCCCCCCAAGCCAATCCACTGTGTGATGACAGAGGGAGGAGGAGAGGTGGGATCCATGGGTGGCGGGTGAAGCTTCCTCTTGGGGAGGCTACCCCTCTGCCCTGCCTCTTCTGGCCAAGCCCACGCCCCTACTTGCTGTTCTCCAAGCCCTCCCAGGGGGTGAGAGCTCAATCAGGGCCACAGGCAGGGGATGAGAGCTTATCGCCAGCCAGGACCACGGTGGACCTTTCAACCCTGGCTAGAGCCCCAAGCCAAGAGTCCCTCCCTGCTTCCATCCGTGGCCCTGCTATCCATGTCCCCATCCCCATTCCAGTCCCTCTTCCCCCTGAACCCCTTCACTCCTTTCTGTCCCTCCCACTGCAGCCCCAGGACTGGAAGAGTTCTGTGCCCCCACTGCAGTGGGGGGAGAGATTTCTGGGGTCTCAAATTAGCCCAGGCCCTTGGCCACAGGTCCCATGGTCCCATGTGGTAATCTGCCACTGGTTCAACCACTTTTCTCAGGCAGCAGGAGGTTTGGGGAGGTCAAGCCTCCATAGCACATGATGCCTGTGGTGAGATCATACGGCCAGTCCCTGGGATGGGGTGCAGAGGAGGTCTTATCAAGAAGGTGGAGTATAGTAAACTCAGGGAGCTGGTAGGTAAGATTCTACGGAAAGCAAATCTAAGGCGAAAAGCAATTGATAACAGTTGTGAGTTTTCCAAAGGGCACAAGAGCAAACTATCCCACTGTGTAGAAAAGAGAGGAAGTATCACACGAGACCACCCTGGTTCCCAGGAGATCTTTGATCTAAAAAGAAAGAATCCTACAAAAGATGGAAACTAGCTCAAATTACAAAGGATGAATATAAACAAATAGCACAAGTACATTGGGACAAAGTTAGACAGGCCAAGGCACAAAATGAGCTCAAACTTGCTAGAGACATAAAAGAGTAACAAGAAAACATTCTACAAATACGTTAGAAGCAAGAGGAAGAACAAGGACAGAGTAGGATCATTACTGAATGAGGGGGGAAAATAACAGAAAAAGTAGAAATGGCAGAGATACTTAATGACTTTGTTTCAGTTTTCACCAAGAAGGTTGATGGCGATTGAACATCTAATATAGTGAATGCTAGTGAATATAAGGTGGGATCAGAGGCTAAAACAGAAAAAGAACAAGTTAAAAATACCTTGGACAAATTAGATGTTTTCAAGTCACCAGAGCCTGATGAAATGCATTCTAGAATGCAGAAGGAGCTGACTGAGGAGCTATCTGAGCCATAAGAACGGCCATACTGGGTCAGACCAAAGGTCCATCTAGCCCAGTAGCCTGTCTGCCGACAGTGACCAGTACCAGGTGCCCCAGAGAGGGTGGACCAAAGACAATGATCAAGCGATTTGTCTCCTGCCATCCTTCTCCAGCCTCTGACAAACAGAGGCCAGGGACACCTTTTCTATCCCCTGGCTAATAGCCTTTTATGGACCTAACCTCCATGAAATTATCTAGCTTCTCTTTAAACTCTGTTATAGTCCTAGCCTTCACAGCCTCCTCTGGCAAGGAGTTCCACAGGTTGACTACGCGCTGTGTGAAGAAGAACTTTCTTTTATTAGTTTTAAACCTGCTATCCATTAACTTCATTTGGTTTCCTCTAGTTTTTCTATTATGGGAACTAATAAATAACTTTTCTTTATTTGCCCTCTCCACACCACTCATGATTTTATATACCTCTATCATATCCCCGCTCAGTCTCCTCTTTTCTAAACTGAAAAGTCCCAGTCGCTTTAACCTCTCCTCGTGTGGGACCCGTTCCAAACCCCTAATCATTTTAGTTGCCCTTTTCTGAACCCTTTCCAAGGCCAAAATATCTTTTTTGAGGCGAGGAGACCACATCTGTACACAGTATTCAGGATGTGGGCGTACCATAGTTTTATACAAGGGCAGTAAGGTATTCTGTGTCTTATTTTCTATCCCTTTCTTAATAATTCCTAACATCCTATTTGCCTTTTTGATCGCCGCTGCACACTGTGTGGAAGTTTTCAGAGAACTGTCCACAATAACTCCAAGATCTCTTTCCTGATTTGTCATAACCAAATTAGCCCCCATCATACAGTACATATAGTTGGGGTTATTTTTCCCAAGGTGCATTACTTGGCCATGATCTTTGAAAAGTCATGGAAGATGGGAGAGATTCCAGAAGGCTGGAAAGGACAAATATAGTGTCCATCTATAAAAATGAAACAAGGACAACCTGGGGAATTACAGACCAGTCAACTTAATTTATGTACCTGGAAAGATAATAGAGCGAAAGCAATCAATGTGCAAACATCTGGAAGAAGATAAGGTAATAAGTAGCAATCAGCATGGATTTGTCAGGAACAAATCCTGTCAAACCAACCTGATAGTTTCCTTCGATAGGGTAACAAGGCTTGTGGATGAGGGGAAGCAGCAGATGTCATATAGCTTAACTTTACTAAAGCTTTTGAAACTGTCTCCCATGACCTCATAAATATAACACAGTTGCAAAAAAGGCAGACATCGTTCTGAGATGTATTAGCAGGAGTCCTGTAAGCAAGACACAAGAAGTCATTCTTCTGCTTTGCGCTGATTGGGCCTTAACTGGAGTACTGTGTCCAGTTGTGGATGCCATCTTTCAGGACCGATGTGGACAAGTTGGAAGAAGCCTGGAAAAGAGCAACAAAAATTATTAGAGGTCTAGAAAGCATGACCAATGAGGGGGAAAAATGGGTTTGTATAGTCTGGAGAAGAAAATATTGGGAGGGGACATGATAACCCTTTTCGAGTACATAAAAAGTTGTTACCAGAAGCAGGGAGAAAAATTGTTGTTTTTAATCTCTGAGGGTGTGTCTACACACAATTCTTATTTCGGGAGAAGGATGCAAATAGCGCTGCACATTTGCATACTTCCTCCAGTTATTTTTTGAAAGATGCTCTTCCGGTATTTACCCATGTCTACACGTGGCCGAATTTCAAAATAAACCCCTATTTCGAAAGACTCCTTATTCCTCCTACAATGAGGTTTACAGGGGTCTTTCGAAATAGGGGTTTATTTCAAAATCTGGCCGCGTGTAGACACAGGTAAATACCGGAAGAGCATCTTCCAGAAAAAAACCTGGAGGAAGTATGCAAATGTGCAGCTCTATCGAAATAAAAATTGTGTGTTAACATACCCTGAGAGTAGGATAAGAAGCGATGGGCTTAAATCACAGCAAGGGAGGTTTAGTTTAGTCTTTAGGAAAAACATAACAGTCAGGGTGGTCAAGCACTGGAATAAATTGCCTGGGAAGGTTGTGGAATCTCCATCACTGGAGATATTGAAGAGCAGGTTAGACAGACACCTGTCGGGGATGGTCTAGATAATACTTAGTCCTGCCAAGTGCACAGAGGACTGAAGTAATGACCTCTCAATGTCCCTTCCTGTTCTATGATTCAGTGAATCTTGTGGCCTGTGATGCTGTGTTCTAAAAATGCCTCTTCTGCCCTAGAGTTTGAACGAAGACAAGCCAAACCTCCAGAGGCCCCCCTCTCCCGAGACGAGGAGGCCAGCGACTTCCAGCAGAAAATGGAGGAGACTCGCCAGCCTCCTCCCAGGATGAGACCGGTGCCGTCACTGGTCCCCAGGCCTCCGCAAACATCCTTGGTGAAGTTTGTGGGTAACATCTACACTCTAAAGTGCAGGTATGTCTGCAGTGAAGGATCCATGCTCCCCATCTGGTGCATTAGATGGCAGCCAGCCCCCTGCACCTCTCAAGGGCAATGACAGTGCAGTAGAGAGTCCCCCTGTGTGAGCCATTTGCTATCTCTTCACAATGATGCCTAATGCCAGTGGCTTTCCCTCAGCCTGCCGTTAGCACCTCTCCTCTTGTGTATTCACAACCAGCACCAAACAGGCCTGGCTAAGGGACCCTTCCTTTTAAATTCCTTCACAGCATTTGCCGTGTGTGGGATTTAAAGGAATGTTTGGTTTCCAGAAAGTGCTATTTCTTTCTTCAGTGCTGAGGCCAGTGGTAGCTGCTTCCCCCTAGACTGGCTTCTCTAGATGCCTGACAATCAATGCAAAGTCCTGACAGTTCATTAAGTAGATCCCCAATGTACTGCGCTTGTCTGCATCACCTTTCTCCTTTGTTTGCTCCATAGAGTTGGGCTGCTGTGCCCAGAACAACGGGGCTGGTCCCAACTGAAGCCATAATAGAAATAAATAACCAAGATCTGATACTGTTCCCTTTTCCCCTCCCCTGGGTGCAGGTTCTGCGAGGTGGAGTTCCAGGGCCCTCTCTCCATCCAGGAAGAGTGGGTGCGGCATCTCCAGCGACACATCCTTGAAATGAATTTCTCCAAAGCAGACCCCCTGCGCAGTGAACCAGAGGCCCCCGAGGTGCAGGCTGTCGCTGAGGCTCAGTAACGGAGCCCGCTTCCCAGCGTCCCTCTGCCCCTCTTGAACAAGCACATTTCTAAAGGAGCAAGCTGAAGGACTCTGCTGCAGATAGTTACGGAGGGGGGGTAGCAAAATTCTTACTCCTGGGCTCTGCAGCTTCCTGGAGCCCAGCTTCCCCTGTGCTGACTCACATTGCAGGGGGGCAACATTGAGCACTACATGACACAAGACATTCTCCTGGGGGAGATGGCCATTCCAGACGGGAGCTTGGACTCAACTGGTGCTCCCATGAAGCAGGCTGCACAGAATCCTGAGACACTTATGCCATGCTCCCGTCACAAAGGGAGGGTGTGAAATGAGATTTATTTTTCCCAGTTGGGAACGGGAGCTCCCTGCAAAAGGGGGTGGTTGTGGGGATCCCTCTTTCCTTCTAATGAATGCAGATTAGTCCCGAGACTCTGATCGCAGAGGGGGAGCACATGTTTGCTCTGTCGTGATTCAGGTTTTGATGAGAATTGCAGATGTGATAGTGCATCAGGCCATCGATAATGAGGGGGGGAGGAGAAAGTAACTCTGTGGTGGTGAATGTTGTTAATTATGTATATGGCCCTAGAGTTAATGTATATTCGATTCCTTAGACAATGATGAATTTAGTTCACGTAGATGTCAGAGTCCATTCTGATTGGGCTGCGCTGCATGTTATCCATCCCCTTCCCCCAGACGATGCGTCATTGGTCAACTTCATCCCACTCATTAAATGGCAAGTCATGGATTTACTGATCCTCCACCTGTCTCGTCCTGTCTACATTCATTCTTTCCCTCCCCCAACTCCTTGCTCTCCAGTTGTCATCCTAACCATTTCACTTGAGATTGTGTAGTGCCCAGTGGTGACCCAACACTAGCGGAAGGAGTGGCGTTAGGCTACACACTAACTTCCTGTCCTTTTTTAGCCTTCGATTATAGAATGTCTTAAGGTCTCTGCAGTGCAACCTCCTGCCCCACCAGTCTGAAGGGTGGGTGAGTAAACTCCTGACTGAGTTCAGGCATGTGAATCCCAGCCAGGTCTGTCCCAGGAGGCATGACAGCGAGTGTGGACTTCCGGGTTCTCTGGCAAAGTGCTGAGTGCTGCTAACACTCTTCCTGCCGATTCAGACTCCAAAACAGCAACAGTGGCAGTTGCCAGCTCTCTCCAGGAGAACCTGGATGTTCTTCATGCAGCCCTGGGTGCTGTTGCTTTTTATGTCTAGCTGCATAGAACCTCAACTTTTTTAACTCTAGTTTTGTGTAGAAATAACGAGCATTCATTTTTATTTGGAATCCCAAGCTGAGCAGAGCTTGGAGGGAATTTACCTTTTAACTTTTTTCATTGGGCATATTCTGGTTATTAATGTACCTAGGAATATGTAAATTAGATTAAACTTCTCTTCTGGAAACCAAGCCAAGCACCCTACTGTGTGTGCGTTTATATTATCCAGACAGCGCCCTTCTCCCCCCCTAAGAGTTTTGTATAGAGGACCATCACAATTTGGGCAAAATTCCTGTTTTGATAGATAAACCCAGTTGGGAATTTTCTATGAATTGTTACCTCATTATTTACTGGCCATAAAAAGTATCAGATTTCTACACTAGCACAAAATCTCACCCCACATATTAGTGGTTTGGAATGGAATGGCTGCAGAAGGCAACATTTAAACTAGAGTAACCAAAACCATGTTACCATAATTCATGTTTCTTCATTACCGTGAAATGCACCAGTTCTGGTCCACAGACTCTGATGCTAGAAGGGACTGCTATGACTGGTCTGACCTCCCCATCAGAGGCTGTGGAATTTTTCCCAGGAGCTGGATGAAAGAAAGCATGTCTTCTCCACCGAGCTAATCTCCTATAAATCAATGATTAAACACCAGTTTCCACTCACAGGATTACCAAACTACCCAGAAGGGAAAGAGTGGCATTGCCTCCACTTACTGCAGGTGTCCAAAAGCAGCCAGCAGTAGGATCCACTGTGGACACTCCACAAGTTCATGCAGCACACAACTAAGGCATGTCCATGTTGCAAGGAGCTCAGATGGATAGAAAGGACCCCTAGGAATACTGGCTTCAGCCTCTGTGCGTCTCATCAAGGCCAAGGCCTCTTGCCAGACAGAGAATTTCAGCCAGTGTTTTCTGTATTTTGTAGCTGCGGTGGAGCATATCTGTTCTGCTGAGAGCGAGGCTTGCCTGTTCATCTGAGTTGGTGTCAGAAATCACGTCTGTTTGCTCTGCTGCTGCCTCCTGCTCCATGTATCTGGGTTGGGCAGAGAAAAAGTCGGATCTGATTTCTCAGTGACCTGAGCTGGCCTCTGGGGGCATTTCCCACTTCCACCCCAGAGCAGTAAAATCCTCATAGAACCAGGGCCATGCTGGAGTGTTACTTGTGGGCAGCTGGGCAGAGTGGACCCTGGAGCTCTGCCAGAGCCCTCAGCTGAAAACTCTGTGGCTTGCCTCCCCCCTGCTCCGAGGGTTCCTCGGGGCTAGTCCAGCTGCTCTCTTTGGGGAGGGGTGACTTTGGGGAGTTGGATTTGAATAAACCCTTTGTTTACTGTTGGGGGGCTTTGCATAATTGTGCCTGCTGGGCCCCATTCTCAGAGCTCCTCTGAACTTTCATTAAATGCACAAGGAAATACAGTAAAAGCCTTTGAAAGGGTGAGCTCTGAGCTTCTTTTATTCCCTGTGGCTGTCCAAGGGATAGGGGCCATGATATTGCTTGTAGTTTGGGACCAGAGAAAAGGGCTAAGACTGCACAAGGCAGCCTCTTGCTGGGAGGCTAATAGTGTAGTTAGTAGCACCTTGAGAGCTGGCATTGGACTCCTTGAACCACCACCACCCCACTATGCCAAAGGCCAGCTGATTGCGGAGTTGCTGTGGCTGAGCCTCTACAGCCAAAGACAGGAGGGGAGGGGGGTTGGCTGCATGAACTAGGGATTTTGCGCCTGGCTGGTGGGCAGGACTCTTCCAGCTTGGGTGGGAGTGGAGCTGGTACTTGTGCTAGCCCAGGTAGATCAGACCATCTGCATCAGGTTGCAAAGCCGGAGCCTGCCACTTGCTCACTTGCCACCTCCAGCCACTAAGGAAGCCTGGAAAGAGGCTGTAGCCTCATCTCCTCAGTGCTATCTGACAGGAATTCCTACCAGAGCCCCTTTCTAGAGTCCTCCCCACCCCATTGTGCCAGCTGTGCCTAGGGGCTGGGTGCAAAGTGTTTGCAACCCCACACTGCAGGGGTTGAGTGTTCTGCCTTGAAAGTGTCAGCTGATGCAGGGCTTTGCTTAGTGTTTGAGAGCAAGCTGTGCCATGGTTGCACACCCCACACCATACATTGCACCCACTGGCTGGAATGGGAGATGGACTTAGGGCTATGTCTACACTGGCGGGTTCTTGCGCAAGAACTCTTGCACAAGAACACGTCCACATGGCCATGTGCTTTTGCGCAAGAGCATCCATGGCAGTGTGGATGCTCTCTTGCGCAAGAAAGCTCTGATGGCCATTTTAGCCATAGGGCTTTCTTGCGCAAGAAATCCCTGCTGCGTGTCCACATTTCCTTCTTGTGCAAGAGAGCTTACACTTGTTAGAAAAGAGTGTAGCTCTTGCGCAAGAAGCCCTCTCTTCCAACACTGTACTGTAAATCTTCTCGCGCAAGAACCCGCCAGCGTAGACATAGCCCAGGTCTGCTGACATTCTCAAAGGGGTGGAGCCAATCCAAAACCAGAGAAGTGAATCACATTGCACCGCTGCAGCAAGGACCTAGGGGATCCGATGGGCCACAGCAAATGCACTGGAGTTTGGCCCAGGACAACCCTCAGTTTGAGAAGGGGGTAGGTGCAAAGGCTGAAGGGAGCCACTGTGGCAGGAGGTGGATGGTGCAAGCAGAGATGACCTGTAACTTTTAAAGGGGGTCACACTTCAAAGGCAGGAGGGTGGCATGTGTCCAACCCACATTTTGCCTCTGGTCTCATGCCAGTCCCCCAACACCTCCCATACCCACTTTTAGTTAGCACCACCTGGCCCCACTCCCCTCACAGCCCTTCCCCACTCCTTCCATCATCTCCCTAGCGCAGGCAAGGCAGGAGGTGAGGGGGGGCAGTCCAGACACCTACTGCTGAGCTAGTAACTGCAGCGATGGCAAGGAAGGGACAGAATTCAGAGGGCTTCCCCTTGCTTGCTCTGGCCCAGCTGTGCTGTCACCCCATCTCTTTCCTTCTCCAGGTGCCTTCTAGTGGGAGCACTAGGGGCTGGTGCTTTTCTCAGATCTCCCTCTGCCCAGCTCCCATCCAGGCAGAAATCTGGAGGATGACCCCCTCCACCCAGCTCCAAGGCACTGGGCAGGGGTGCAAAAGGGCAATTGATGCTTGTGTGAACTGAGTGGGTGGATGGGAAAAGGGGGAGGGGTGCAAAAAGGTATCTAAGGAAATACCAGTATCAGTGCAACTGACACTCCCATGTTACTTCCTGCTCCACTCATCTGCCCTGGGTCTGGGCCATTGTGAGCGGTATCCCACAGCCCCATCCAATACAGGGACCATATGGCCCCACTTCTCAAACCCCAGCTGTGCGTGCTGCCCTAACCCCCAGCAGGGCCCCAAGGGCAGAGGCTCTCTAGTTCCAGGGGGGTGGGGGTGCGGTGAGCTCTGCCCTGCGTACCCGTCGCTTTGGGGCACAAAGCCATCCTCAGGCCAGCCCATCTACGCGCGTTCTCCTGGCTGCCTGCTCCCATCCCAGAGGGGCGTGCTCAGCCTCAGGCAGGTTAATGCTGCACTGGCATGGGGCCAGCAGGCCTCCAGATGGGCAAAAGGTTGCTGTTTCGTGTCTCAGCCAAGGCAGTTGCTGGAGCAAACAGGAGGCTCCGCTGCACTGTTCGGTCTGCACCTCCGTTAGTGCACTGACAGGGCAAGTCACTCCTGGGAGGGATCCTTTCTCCTGCTGCCCAAGTCATGTGACCATAGCCCCACCTCTGCTTCCAAGGTCTAAACCAGGGGTGGGGACCCTGTGGCCCGGGGGCTGGCCCCGCTCCCTGGTGTGCCTGGATCTGGCCAACAAGGCTCAGGGCACACACACCCCAGCATTGGGGAGCCCCACCCCAGAGCCTGAGGGGCACAAAATCTACTACCCTGGCCCTCCCAGGCTCTGGGGTAAAGGGAAATGGGGTCTTTCTGCTTCTCAGTCAGGGGCCATGTCAGGGAGGTGGTTTTTTGAGAGGCCCCTGGCTGATTTTTCAGTGACTGAGACAAAAACGATTCCCCACCCCTAGTCTAGATCCTTCAGGCTCCGTAGCCACTTGGATGTTTCACAGAGGACTCAAGAGCACAGTGTCTCTTGTACGTGTCACTGGTGACTCCATGGCCTGCTCCTTCCCTAGCGGCATCCCTCTGTTCTCGCAGCTGGCTGGCAAGCTCAGTCCTGCCTTCTGCAGGGAAGCTGCTGCCCAGCTGACTGCAGCGACGGCCTCTTGGAGCCATGGCTGATGCGCAGGGTGTAAAGGGCCAGGTGCTATCAGCTCCTCTAGTGCCCTTTGTCATCCGGCCAGACGGGCATTGCTGAAACTAGCAACTTGACCAGGCATGTGCTCCGCCTAGTTAATTGCCAAGCTGCGGCCTCTCGTTTCTGTCCTTGCTGCCCCTTTTGTCAAAGGAGGTCCCAGAAGACCTACACTGCACGTGCACCCTGACATTCTACCTTCCTGCTGGGCCACACCCAGCCCTGCATCTCCAAACTTGCTTCTGGCCCTGTTGGCAGCATCCACCTGGGAGGGTTTCCAGCTGGTCCCTCCAGGAGGCACTAAATGCCTCGTCCTCAGGATTAACATCTGCTCAAGGACCATGTTTGTGTTGGGCTCTGGAGTGTGGCCAGCCGTCCAGGAGCCAAACTGCACCGAGCAAACAGCTGCAACATGGGATGGCCAAAACACAGGGCTCTTCCAGCTCCTGGGAGAGGTACCCGAGTCACTGCCTCAGGCATGTGTAGTTATAGTGTTTCCTCATTGCCCTCGGGCTCAGGCACAGGCTACACAACGTTAGGTCATTGTGAGCCACCTTGTGTCACCTGTTTGTGCATCTGCTCACAAATCTGTCTCCACCGACTCAAGAGTGCGACTGCAGCAATGCAATAAAACTACTTCCCTGAACTGCTGTGTGCCACCAGCAACATACTGAGTGTGACGCTTTGCAAATCTAGACACTGCGTGATCTGTGTCCACCTCGGCAGTCCTCCAGCAGCTGTCCCACAATGCCCCATTCCCAGCAACAGCTTTTGTCACAATTACAAACTTCACTGCTGAGGTCAGGGAGACTGGAAGTCCAGCCCTCACCTTTAAAGTTTCCTGCCTGTTTCTGAAGTGCCATTTCTTGATGGCCCAGGTTGGTGCACACGCCTAGCATTGCTCCCTTGTTGTGTGCAACTGCCCAGCAGACCAGTTGACTCCAAGCACTAGACGCAGCCCTGCCTGCAATACACAGGAGCTATGGCATCACCCTGCCTCTGGGGAGCAGAAGGTGGGCAGGCACAGCTACAAAACAGTTGCAGAAATGTGGATTGCACGGGGGAAGCACATGACAGTGTCCAACATGAAAGCAAAGCAGCAGCAGCAGGTACACCACAGCCAGGAAAACTAACAGTCCGACTGGTGCTGAATCAGAGCTGCCAGCTATACTAGGCAGAGACCCCCCAGCACCCTCACAGAATCCATTCCTGTGAACAGGAAGACATGGCAGCCGGGGGAGGGGCAGCTATGCCGTGAGCCAGGATCTGTTCAACAGACCTGAAAGTGTTGCCAGTCCCTCCAACCAGCAACAGCCACTGCAGGCCCTGGGGAAAGATGTGGGGGACAGGGCCTCTGGCAGAAGGGGTAGCCTGCCCTCACCCTCTTCCCCCTAGCCCCAGAGCCGCATGGAGCAGTGCTCTGGTGGCGATTCAGAGGGGTCCAGGGCTCTGGCCATTGCCACTGCCCATCCTTCCCTCCCCCCATCGGCAGGCCTCCCTCCAACTGAGCACGGACAAGCCCTACGGGAGAACCTCAGGTAGGGGTGTGGGCATGTTCTCTTACACTGGACAATCCATCCCCATGGTAACAACACAGCGATCAACTTTTCATTGTTTTACTTGTACAGGCGTGTCAGAGCAACGGGTGGAGCTGGCACGTGTGTGTCATTCCTCTGCAGGATTCGGTGGGGAGCACACCACTTTATGGACTTAGGCATGTTCTTCACATCCTCCTGAGAGATCTCAATGAAAGGTCTATGGCAGAACACTGCAATCCCCTCGCAATCTGCCCCATGGGGTGGCAGGCTTATTTCCTCCCATGCCATTCCAACAGGAGTCCAGCTGGCTTCATCACAGTAAACAGGTTTGGGCAGATTCAAGATGCCAGCAGCAGCCTTGCTTTCAACCTGTGCCACCTGCCTGCCGCCATCCAGAACACTCCCACCACCACCATCTCCAAATAGCAGCAGAGGCTCCCCCACTAGAAGGGTTGGTGAGGGCTGTTGGAAGCGGCAGAGAACTCTGAGCTGAAAGGAGGCTGAGCCCTTCCTCCTCTTGCCAAAAGACAGCCTGGGGCTGGCCAGAGGAGGAATGATTTCTGGCTGCCTCCCTGGGAGCAGTGAAGGGGCACATCTCTGCTCTCCCCAACAGGGGATGTAGGCAGAGTCATTCTGAAGGGACTACTCCCAACATGAGCCAAGATGGACAGAGCTCTGCCCCCAGCTGAGCATGGACAAGCCCTATGGAGGAAAAGAACCTGAGGCAAGGTGGGCAGTGCAGATCCTGGATCAAGAACTGGAAAACATCATGACACTCAGTGGATTTCCCGGGGTGGGGGAGGGATACATCACTCAGCAGAGCTCTCTCTAGGAGGCCAGAGAACTTCTGGGTAGTACTGCTCTCAAATAGTTGGTTTCCAGCAGAACAACCATGGAAACTGGGCTGATACATCCTGCTGTTCTCTACTAGTGCCTCCATGATCCCTTTACAGATGTGAGCCCTGCAGTACAGGGTGGTGACAGAGGTATGCACCGGAATGGAAAGAGCTCTGAGTTCTAGTCTAATACTCAAGGGCAACTGGTTACGAAGGGCACAGGTGCACCAGCCACATAGAATCATAAGGCTGGAAGAGATCTCAGGAGGCCATTGAGTCCAACCCCCTGCCCAAAGCAGGACCAACCCCAGTTGAATCATCCCAGCCAGGGCTTTGTCAGTCAGGGACTTAAAAACCTCTAGGGATGGAGATTCCACCAGCTCCCTAGGGAACCCATCCCAGTGCTTCACCACCCTCCCAGGAAAATAGTTTTTCCTAATATCCAACCTAGACCTCCCCCACTGCAACTTGAGCCCATTGCTCCTCATTCTGCCATCTGTCACTACTGTGAACAGCCTCTCTCCATCCACTTTGGAACCTCCCTTCAGGAAGTTGAAGGCTGCTATCATATCCCCCCTCACTCTTCTGTAGACTAAATAAGCCCAAATCCCTCAGCCTCTCCTCATAAGTCATATGCTCCAGCCCCCTAATCATTTTGGTTGCCCTCCACTGGACTCTCTCCAAGACATTCACATCCTTTCTGTAGTGGGGGCCCCAGAATTGGATGCAATATTCCAGATGTGGGCTCTCCAGTGCCAAATAAAGGGGAATAATCACTTCTCCAGATCGGCTGGCAGTGCTCCTCCGAATGCATCCTGTCGTAGGGTGTCTTGCCTGCCCCCTGGGGGGCATCATCAAGCCTTCAGTGACCCCTCAAATAGCATTCAACCCTGCATGCATCAGTTCCACCCACGGTCTTTCCTGAACCTCAGGGCTGTCGAACCAATCTTCTAAACCAGCCTCTCTCTAGTCAATGCTAACAACCCTCCCTGGGCTACTTCCAGGTAGGTCTCTCCAGCAATTCCCTCCATATCAGGGGCCTCCCCTGCAACCTCCTGCTGACTGGCCTCCTCAGGAGCTCCAGCAGCACCTCCTTCCCGGCAGCAGTCAGCCCAGACTGAGCAGCAACACAGGCCTGGTCTCCAGCTGGAGCCCAGCAAGGCAGTGGGGGCAGGGCCTCCTCAGCCAGGTGAGCCAGGTTAAACCTCTCAGCTCCAATGCACGGTTGGTATGCCCCATCACGCACCTCAATCTGTCATGAACCTTCTTGGCTACAAGGGCCCACTGTTGACTCATATCCAGCATCTCATCCACTGTAATCCCCAGGTGCTTTGCTGCTGAACTGCTACTTAGCCAGCCTGTAACAATGCTTGGGATTCTTCCATCCCAAGTGCAAGACTCTGTTCTTGTCACAGACTCCAGCGCCGCAAACTGGAAGGCAGAAGGTGGGGGAGGGGAAGAGGGAAAAATGGGGGAAAGGGTGGGAGAGGAAGGGGCTTGTGCTGAGGGGAGGGGGGCAGGTCAGGAGAAGAAAGGGAAAGGCACCAAGGGACAGAGTGGAGGAGAGACAAATGCCAGGGGGCCAAGTGGAGACAATGAGGAAAAGGGCAGGAGGGGAGGTGTCAGTGGGAGGGGGCACAGGGTTATGCTGGGAGAGGAGAGGGTAAGGGCATTGGGAGCTAGAGGGGGGAGTGGGAGGTGCTGGGAGAAGGCTTGAAAGAAGGGGTGGGCATGAGGAAGACGGGGATGGAGCAAGTCATGTGTGAGGGCACAGAGGGGCATGAGGGGAACAGGGGCAGAGGGTGGTGAGGGGGTGGGCATCAGGGAAAAAGAGGGCAAAGGGGGCAGGGGCAGTGAGGGAAGGGGGGGCACCAGGAGGGTGCAGGGGTAAGGGAAGGTGCAGGTGCCAGGGGATTCTGGGGGTGAAGCAGAAGGGCAGACACGTGCAGGGGAGGGACCAGCACCAGAGGAGCGAGGCAGGGCAGGTGTGTAGAGGGAGGTGTTAGAAGAGGGGATGAGGAGGGATAGCTCACGTGATCAGAAAGAAACCATCCCAATGGGTAGCAAGAGAGGCAAACATGGTAGGAGACGGGATTGGCTTACGGGGGAAATCCTTGGTGAACTTAAGCACAAAAAGGAAGCTTACAAAAAGTGGAAACTTGGACAAATGACCAGGGAAGGGTATAAATGTATAGCTCGAGAATGCCGGGGGGTTATCAGGAAGGCGAAAGCGCAAATGGAATTGCGACTGGCTAAGGATGTGAAGGATAACAAGAAAGGTTTCTACAGGCATGTTAACAAGAAGGTGATCAGAGAGGGTGTGGGGCCCCTACTGGATGAAGGAGGTAACCTAGTGACAGATGATGGGGGAAAGCTGAAGTACTCAATGCTTTCTTTGCCTCTGTATTCACAGACAAGGTCAGCGCAGAGGTCCAGGAGCCAAGTGACGCAAGATGGGTTGAAGATGGACAGCCCGTGGTGGGTAAAGAACAGGTTAGGAACTATTTAGAAAAGCTAAACGTACACAAATCCATGGGTCCGGACTTAATGCATCCAAGGGTACTGAGGGAGTTGGCAAATGTCATTGAGGAGCCTTTGGCCATTATCTTTGAAAAGTCGTGGAGATCAGGAGAGATCCCGGATGATTGGAAAAAGGCAAATGTAGTGCCCATCTTCAAAAAAGGCAAGAAGGACGATCCAGGGAACTATAGGCCGGTCAGTCTTACCTCAGTTCCTGGTAAAATCATGGAAGGGATCCTTAAGGAATCCATTTTGAGGCACTTGGAGGAGAGGAAAGTGATTAGGAATAGTCAGCATGGATTCACAAAGGGCAAGTCGTGCCTGACCAATCTGATTAGCTTCTATGATGAGGTAACTGGCTCTGTGGATATGGGAAAGTCAGTGGATGTGATATACCTTGACTTTAGCAAGGCTTTTGTTACGGTCTCCCACAATATTCTTGCCAGCAAGTTAAGGGAGTGTGAATTGGATAAATGGACGGTAAGATGGATAGAAAGCTGGCTAAAAGGCCGGACCCAGCGGGTAGTGATCAACGGCTCGATGTCAGGATGGCGGTCGGTTTCTAGCGGAGTGCCCCAAGATTCGGTTCTGGGACCGGTTTTGTTCAATATCTTTATTAATGACCTGGATGAGGGGATGGATTGCACCCTCAGCAAGTTTGCGGATGACACTAAGCTAGGGGGAGAGGTAGATACGCTGGAGGGCAGGGATAGAGTCCAGAGTGACTTAGACAAATTGGAGGATTGGGCCACAAGAAATCTGATGAGGTTCAACAAGGACAAGTGCAGAGTCCTGCACTTGGGACGGAAGAATCCCAAGCATTGTTACAGGCTGGGGACCAACCAGCTAAGTAGTAGTTCTGCAGAAAAGGACCTGGGGGTTACAGTGGATGAGAAGCTGGATATGAGTCAACAGTGTGCCCTTGTAGCCAAAAAGGCTAATGGCATAGTAGGTTGCATTAAGAGGAGCATTGCCAGCAGATCCAGAGATGTGATTATTCCCCTTTATTAGGCTCTGGTGAGGCCACATCTGGAGCATTGTGTCCAGTTCTGGGCCCCCCCACTACAAAAAGGATGTGGACGCAACCAAAATGATTAGGGGGCTAGAGCACATGACCTATGAGGAGAGGCTGAGGGAGTTGGGTCTGTTTAGTCTGCAGAAGCAAAGAATGAGGGGGGATTTGATAGCAGCCTTCAACTTCCTGAAGGGAGGTTCCAAAGAGGATGGAGAGAGGCTGTTCTCAGTAGTGACGGATGGCAGAACAAGGAGCGATGGTCTCAAGTTGTGGTGGGAGAGGTCCAGGTTGGATATTAGGAAAAACTATTTCACTAGGAGAGTGGTGAAACACTGGAATGGGTTACCTAGGGAAGTAGTGGAGTCTCCATCCCTAGAGGTGTTTAAGTCTTGGCTTGACAAAGCCCTGACTGGGTTGATCTAATTGGGATTGGTCCTGCCTAGAGCAGGGGGCTGGACTTGATGACCTCCTGAGGTCTCTTTCAGCTCTATGGTGCTATGATTCTATGATCAGAGTGGGGCTACTGGAGGTGTGGGCACGGGAGGAGAGAAGGGCTGATGGAGGGGGGCAGATCGCAGGAGGGCTGAGGGCAGTGAGAAGGGCAGGAGTCAGGACAGCAGAGGAGGGGGAGGGGTTGGGGGGGCAGCAGGCACCAGGGGAGCTGATGGAGCAAGGGGAGGAGACACGGCAACAGAGGGAAAAGGTCAAGGTTTATAAGATATATAATAACTTGGGTGCCACAGTTGCACATCCAAACAAGCCACATGAACTCAGTACTGGTGCACAACACAAAATTCATTCTGCTTATGGGAGGAAACTCTTAGAGGGAACACGTCCCCCAGCCTCTCCGCCCCCGAGTTAATGTCACACACATTGGGTTAATGCAATTGCAGGATAGTTGCATGAGGGGGGTTTGGTGGGTGCCACACTAATCCCTATTGGTAGGAGGATGGTGGGAAAAGTCCTTCGAGAGGGGTCACATGACACCTTTTACCTCTGATCATGTGTCCATCTTGCCCCGAGAGTGTTACCTCCAGAGGCCTGGCTAATGGGAGTCAGGGGGTGTGGCTAATGGGGGTCAAAGAGTAAATTTAAAAAAAATTCTTTGTTGCAAAAAAGTGGGCCATTCTCAACCCATTTCCTGGGCCTATTTTGATTGCCAGTCCGCCCCGCTTAGTGTCATCTGTGAACTTGCTGAGGGCGCAAACAAACCCATCAGCCTGATCATTAATAAAGATGTTGAACAAAACCAGTCCCATCACCGACCCTTGGGGCCTCCACTTGAAACCAACCACCAGCCAGACATCGAGCTGTTGATCACTAGTCATTGAGCCTGATGAGTGCCCTCACCACATAACACTTCCTTGCACCACCAAGGAAGGGCCGGGACCGCTCCCCCCACCTCAGGCCCCACCTTCTCCTACCCCACCCTGCCTCTTCTCCATCCTTCCTCCACCCTGCCTTTTCCCCAAGTCCCCTCCTCCGAGCAACTGGCAGCAGCATGGGGGGAAGCACAGCACCGTGGCTTTGCTTCTGCGGCTGTCAGCCACATTGCTCTGCTTCCCTCTGGTGAGTGCAGGGGTGATCCCACCCCCTCCCCAGAGCGATGCAGCCTGAGAGCGGAGCCGTGTTGCTTCACTTCATCCCTGTTGCTGCCTGTGAGTGCGGGGGGGGGGGGCCCAACTTCTGCTGCAGGCACCCCCTCCGATTGTTCCCTGGGCAGCCCAGAAGCTCTGGCCCCTCCTCTCCCCAGCTTAGGGGCCCCTTGTACCCCCCTCACCTATCTCCAGTGCTAATAGTGAAGGTTTTTAAAAATAGGTTGGGCAAACACTTGTCAGCCGGGGATGCTCTCGTTTAGTTGGTCCTGCCTCTGTGCAGGAGGCTGGACATGATGAGCACTCAAGGTCCTTCCAGCCAGACGCTGCCATAAGTCAGAAGCAATCTTTGGGACAAGGAAGCCGAGATGCCTCCATTACCCTGAGGCATTCAGATAATGTCTGTAGGATACTAACTCCCAGGGCTTTAGGTTATACTGTACTATTAAAAGCTGTAGTGCAGTAGTCTCCAACCTTTTTACACCCAAGATCACTTTTTAAATGACAGACCAAGCCAAGATCTACCGCCCTCCCCCGCCCCTTCCTTGAAGCCCCACCCCTTCCTTGAAGCCCCACCCTCTCTATTCTCCTCCTCTCCATCACTTGCTATCCCCAATCCTTATACTGCTGCTTTTTAAAAAAAAAAATCTTCTTTAGGAAGAGGTTTTTTCCCAACATTTGGCCTGTCTAGACTGGACCAAATGTCAGAAAAAAAACCCTTCTTTTGGAAGCCCCCTTATTCCTCGTGGAAAGAGGAATATAGGGGTGACCAAAAGCGCGTGTTTGCTCGTCCACCAAAAAAAGCGGAAGAACAAACGCACCCCTGGATGCAGAAGAGTTTTTCTGGGATATCGCCAGAACCCTGAAAAACTCCTGCCGTCTAGCCGAACCCTCGCTGGGTTGAGACAGAATGTGTAGTCACTGGGGTGGGAATGAGGGATTTGGGTGTGGGAAGGGGTGAGAGGTGCAAGCTCTGGGAGGAAATCTGGATGCAGGAGGAGATGGAGAAGGGGACACTGGCTCAGGGAGGGGGCTCCAGGCCGGGCAGTGTTGGGGTACTTAGCAAGCCACAGGCTTATGGATGTGAGGGTGCAGGAATTTGGGTTGGGGTATGTGAGGGGCTCAGGGCAGGGGGTTCCAGTGTATGATAGGCTCAGATCTAGGGTCTGGGGAAGGGGGAATGCAGGAGTGGTTGTGGCCAGATGGGGGCTTGGCCCCAATTGGGGGTTTATTGGCCAGGCTTCATTTTTAAATAAAATACTATGTTAAACACAAAGGCTGAGTCTAGACTGGCATGATTTTCTGCAAATGCTTTTAACAGAAAAGTTTTTCCATTAAAAGCATTTGCGGAAAAGAGCGTCTAGATTGGCACGGACGCTTTTGAGCAAAAGCACTTTTTGCGGAAAAGCATCCGTGCCACTCTAGACGCGGTTTTGCGCAAGAAAGCCCCGATCGCCATTTTAGCCATCGGGGCTTTTTTGCGCAAAACAATACCGCGTTGTCTACACTGGCCCTCTTGCACAAAAGCATTTGCGCAGGAGGGCTTTTGCCCGAACGGGAGCAGCATAGTATTTCCGCAAGAACACTGACAATCTTACATGAGATCGTCAGTGTTCTTGCGGAAATTCAAGTGGCCAGTGTAGACAGCTGGCAAGCTTTTCCGCAAAAGCAGCTGCTTTTGTGGAAAAACTTGCCAGTCTAAACACAGCCATGAAGTTTCTGCATTGTCTTTATTTATGAGAATGGCAGGGAACCTGCCTTGAGTCAGGGGTCACTGACCCACAGAAAAGTCAGTCAGGAGCAGGGGACACAGTACTGGGGAGGGGTGCTAGTGGGTTCTGTGGCAGGGAACAGGGTGCCAGTGGGGGCAGGGGAGAGGGGGCAGGGTGCCAGAAGGACAGGTTTCTGCAGCAGGGGACAGGGTGCCAGAGGGAACTGGTTTCTGCAGGGGGGGCAGGATGCCGGGGGGCAGGTTTCTGCAGTGGGGGAGGGGCAAGGGAGAGGGAACAGGGGGGCAGGAGGGCAGGGGACAGGTTTGGGGCAGGGGAAAGGGAACAAGGTTTGGGGGCAGGGAGTCCTCTACACCAGCCACAGAAGGAAGCCTCTGTCCCGCGCTCCCCCGGGGCCGACACTCTCCCCCCCCCCCCCCCCGCAAAGGAAGGAAGCCCCATTGTGTGCCTCTGCTGGGCCTGACCCCCCCCTCCCACTGAGCAGGGAAGCCCACTCAGGTGACCCCTCAGGGGCGACCCCCCCCCCCCACGCGTGCCTGCCCCGGAGCTGAAACCCCTACACGTGCCTGCCCTGGGGCCAAAACCCGCCCACCCTACCCCCCGCGGCGCAGGAAAACCCCATGCGCGCCTGCCCTGGGGCCAACACCCACCCACCCCCCCGCGGCGCAGGGAAACCCCGCACGTGCCTGCCCCAGGGCCGAAACACCCCCTTTCCCCCCCCACACGCGCGCCTACCCTGGGGCTGAAACACCCCCCCCGCAGCGCAGGGAATCCCCACGCGCGCCTGCCCCGGGGACAACTCACGCCTCCTGCACCGGTGCAGGGAAGTCACCATGCTCCTATTCCGGAGCCAGGGCCCCCTCCCGCAGCGCGCCTGGCAAAGCAGCCAGTGCACTTCCGGAACTCCCGGAAGTGGCACTAAGCTGCGGGACTTCCGCCCACGGGAAGCCGGCACAACCTCCATTTTCGCTGGAGGTAAGTAATGGGGCTTCTCGGGGGTGGGTGGAAAATGGGGGGGGAGGGGCAGACACCTTGCAATCGACTGGTCAAGGCCTTGCGATCGACCAGTCAATCGTGATCGACCTGTTGGTGACCACAGCTGTAGTGCATCGTGTTCGTCTCTAGTGGGGCAGGAGCATGGGCCATTATAGCAGGGATAAGGAAGAGAATATGCTAGGATTATAAGTTACAGCATGGATTTGTCAAGAACAAATCATGTCAGGCCAGCCAAATTGTTTTCTTTTGCAGGTTAACAAGCCTTGTGGATGGGGGATGTGTTAGCTGTGGTATGCCTTGCCACTCGTGATTCTTTTGATCCTGTCTCACATGACCTTCTCATAAACAAACTAGGGAAATACAACCTAGATCAGTGGTCCTCAAACTTTTTACCATGCATCCCCCTCTTACTCCTGTCCACATCCCCACCACCTGCTGCTACAGGCTGGGAGCAAGGCTAGGGGTGGGATGGGAGCTAAGACTACTGGGCAGCACCTGGGGGTTTGGCTGGGACTGGAGGTAGGGTCAGGATTGGAGCCCCAGATGGGGGCCAGAACTGTGGCGGGGCTGAGAGCTATGGGGTGCAGCTTAGGCTGCAGGGTCGAGAGATGGGGCCATGGCTGGAGGAAGAGCCAGGAGTGAAGCCACAGTCAGGGCTGGCGAGAGCTAGGGGCAGAGTGAGGCTTGGTGGTGCTCTCTCCCTGATCTCTGTTGGAGCTGCCCTGGGCCGCAATGTGCCCCCACAAATGTTCCTTGCCTCCCCCCACCTACACACTGAGAACCACTGATCTAAAGGAAGACTACCCCAATCAAGCACCCCACTAGAACTGGGGGGCAGAGCTGCATATAGAGCACAGGGAAGCTGATGCCCTTTATCAATAAAAACCAAGTACTATGTGGAAGAGTTAGTCAGGAAGCTGCACCAAGTACTAAGCCAGCTGTGGCCCCCAGCAATGTGTCACCTGCAGCTGGTTCTTGCTTTGTTCCTATGCCAATTGGAGAACCTCTCTCATCAGCATAGTGAGTGTCTACACTTAAGTGCTATATTGGTGCAGCCACACTGCTGTGGGATTAAAGTGTAGACATACAATGTCACAGCTAAATGCAAGGTGAGCCAGGCAGTGCAACATAAACAGTTATAGTAAGAGACCATTCCAGGTTGAAATAGCCAACAAACCCCTCTGCAGTCATAGGACAAAATGGGGGGGAGGGGTAGTGGGCTACAGATCATTACAATGAGCCATAAATCCAGTGTCTTTACTAAGGCCACATCTTTGCTTCCCAGAAGATCAATGCTTTGGTGGTTGATCTTCCAGAGATCGATTTAGCAGATCTAGTAAAGACCAGCTAAATCAAATGCTGAGGGCGCCCCCATCAACAACAGAACTCCTACTCCTCATGAGGAGTAAGGGACGTCATTGAGAGAATTTATCCCATTGCACTCCCGTTGTGAGGACAGCACCAAAGCTCGACTTCAGGTACGTCGACTCCAGATGTTTTTTATGCAGCTGGAATGCGTTCCTTTAGCCGCCCTTTGGCTGTAGTGTGGGCCTGGCCTTAGTCCATGATTTTTTTGCACCTAGCAGAGTTATGAATGTCAGCTCCCATGCTCATCTTTTGATAGTGTTGCATGGATTTCCCATGAGAGTGAGAGTTGAGAGGTCTGATATGGAGCGGTTGCTTTGTGCAAAGTTCTCCCCCTGGGGGGACAGGGTGCTTTGTCTTTTATCACCTGTCTGTGGGAGTTCATTCCAAAACATAGTGATTGTCTGGGGATTGTCTGCCCACATAGCTGTTATTGGGGCAAGTTAGTGCACAGCCCACCCCCATCTGCTTTGCCTCTGTTCCCACCTCGTGCACAGAGACTAGGACATTGCAGGCAGGGGCAGGTGTCAGGCACTCGGCCCCCAGATCTGTGTAAGGGAGAATTCCTCAAAAGCCTCCAGCCAGGTAGAGCAGCTGCAACAGCAGAGACCTTCAAGCATTATCACCTGGCCTGCTCCAGTTTATATTGCAGACATTCTTATCCCTCTTTGCTGATTGGCTGCTGACTCTAGACCCTTCCCTAGGTCTATAAAATCATGACTGGTGTGGAAAGAGTGAATAAGGACAAGTTATGTAGTTATTCCCATAACACAAGAACTAGGGATCACCAAATGAAATGAATAGGTAACGGGTTTAAACAAACAAAAGGAAGTTTTTCTTCATGAAATGCATGTTCAGCCTGTGGAACTCCTTGCCAGAGAATGTTGTGAAGTCAAAGACTACAACAGGGTTCAAAAAAGAACTAGATAAATTCATGGAGGTTAGGTCCCTCAATGGCTATTAGCCAGGGTGGATAGGAAAGGTGTCCCAAGCCTCTAGTCAGAGGCTGGGAATGGGTGACGGGAGAGGGACTGCTTGAAGATTCCCTGTTCTGTTCACTCCCTCTGGGGCATCTGGCACTGGCCACTGTAGGAAGACAGAATACTGGACTAGATGCACCTTTGGTATGACCCAATCTGGCCATTCTTATGTTCTCACACTCAGACTCTAACTGCTCCTCTCAGTGCTCCTTCCCCCCATATGCTTAATGATGGGCCTACATAGGCCATGTCTACACTAGGAAACTATTTCAAAATAACTAAATTTGACTTAACTCCTATATTTACAAAATCGAAACGTGTCCCCCACTAGGGGGAAGCCTTGAGATTAATCCGAGGCAAGCTCCGTTAATATGAGCACACAACCTCGACTTAGAGCCCCAGGAAGCATGGGAGTAATTAGTTTAAATTACTCTCAGGAGTAGTTATTTTGGAATTGTGGTTCCGGAGCATCCACACTACTGCTATTTTGAAATTAGTGTTATTCCCTGAGGAAAGCAGTACAGATGTCAAAATAAGCAGTCCATTATTTCAAAATAACAGGCTTGGTAGTGTGGATGCTCTGCTTATAAATTCAACCTAAGGGAGATTATTTCGAAATAAAGCCCTAGTGTAGACCAGGGCTCAGTGTGTAAAGTTTTGGCAGGATCTGGGTCTTCTCTTGTATGGTCTTGGACGTTCAGACTGTTTCAACAGCTGCCAAATTTCATGCAGCTCCATGTAAGACATTTTACAGAAGTTATGTCAAAGGTTAATTTTCATGCAATCACAAATTCCACCTTAATTCTAAATCCATATATTGACTATTTGTCATGTAAGACAGGAGAGAAAGGACACAAATTTACTGAGCATAATTTATCAGCTTTTTTTTTACAAAACAGTTTTAGTCTTTGCGACTGTGAGAAAAGATGGCTACCATCAAAGCCTCCATCACATGCACATCTACTAATGTGATATATGCCATCATGTGCCAGCAATGCTCCTCTGCCATGTTCACTGGCCAAACCAGACAGTATCTACGCAAAAGTATAAATGCACCCAAATCAGACTTCAAGAATGATAACATACAAAAAACAGTAAAGAGGGGGCACTGTAATCTCCATGAACACACAGTTACTGACTTGCAAGTTGCCATTCATATGAAAAAAACCCTTCAGAAACAGACTGCAACACAAAACTACTGAGCTGGAATTCATATGCAAAATTGACACCATCAAAAGAGGTTTAGAGACATGGAATGGCTGGCTCTCTCCTTACCATAAGTAATTTCCCCTTCAGGGACTCACCTTCTTATCACTGTTGAGCTATGTCTACACTGCACTTCTCTTGCACAAAAGCCTATACAAATGAATAGCATATTGCTACGCTTTATTTGCAAAATTAATTAGGGGCCGTTTTTGCACAAGAGGCTTTTGCGCAAAAAGAAGCTGTGTAGACGGCTCCTTTTTGCGCAAAACCCCCCCTCTTCATTTTTTCAGGAAGAACGGCTCTTGCACAAAAGCCTCTTGTGCAAAAACAGCCCCTAATTAATTATACAAATGAAGCACGGCAATATGCTAATCCACACTTCATTTGCATAGGCTTTTGCGCAAGAGAGGTGCAGTGTCGGCCTTGGAGCTGAAATACATCCACTCTGATTTAACTATATTACACTCCAATCTGTGTGTCCCTGCCTTTCTTTCTCTTCAGGTATCTGAAGAAGTGAGCTGTATCTCATGCAAGCTTATGCCCTAATAAATGTGTTCGTGTTTAAGGTGCCACTGGACTCCTTATTGTTTTTGGTAAAAAAGACTAAAATGATTACACCTTTGAAAATTTCATTATTCTTAAGCTAATCAAACCGGAGTTCTTTTACTTGCATCTCTAAGCAATTAGGGGTCACAGTCGGCCATCAGTGACTTTTTTTTGGTTACTATTCTTCAAGCTCCATCTCCTGGAGTCCAGTGATCACAGAGAGTTTCAGCATTTACATTAGCCCCATTTAACATTAGCCCCCATTTGTCCCCCTGCCAAACTCTGCATACCATTTCAGAGTTTGGCGGGGGAGGGCAACTTTAGCCATGATTCCAAGGGCTATTTCGGCATTTGAAAACTCTAGTTCTCTGTAAGATAATTAGCAGTTTAGCCCTGTGTCTAATTCCTATATAAAAGAAAAACAAATAGTAGACCCACTTAGCTCTAATAATAACTTGTTCTAAAGTCTCAGAGGGGTAACTGTTAATCTAGCACCTTAGAGATTAACAAAAAAATACATAGTATCATGAGCTTTCACTTCTGATGTAATTTGGGTATTGACTATAACAGCCCATCTAGTTAATGTCTTTGTTCATTCTTTGGTTAAATGTGTCAAATTTGCATATGAAGGCCAGTTCCACGGTCTCTCTCTCTCTAGTTGGTTCCTGATATTAAAATTTTAAAATATATTCTTACTTTGTTACTAACGCTGCGGAGAGAGAGACCCCAACAGAACTCCTGGATTCTAGCTCAGCTCTAGGACAGGAGTGGAGTCTAGTGGGTTACAACAGAGATGGATATATCTGGGTTCTATATAAGAACATCAGAACAGCCATACGGGGTCAGAGCCATTCTTATGGAATTGTGGGTCCGGAGCATCTAGATCAGTATCCTGTCTTCTGACAGTAGCAAATACCAGGTGCTTCAGAGGGAATGAATACAAACAGGCAACCATTGAGTGATTCATCCTGTCACCCATTCCCAGTTTTTGACAAACATAGGTGAGGGACATGCAGAACATGATGTTGGATCTCTGCTCACACTGGCTACTAGCCATTGAGGGTCCTATTCTCCATGAAATTATGTAGTTCTCTTTTGAACCCTGTTATAATCTTTGCCTTCACAACATCCCCTGGCAGAGTTCCACAGGTTGACTGTGAAAAAAAACATTCTTTTGTTTGTTTTAAATCTGCTACCTGTTAATTTCATTGAGCGCCCGCTAGTTCTTGTGTTATTTGAAATAGTAAATTGATTTTATAGACTTCTGTCATATCTCCCCCTTAATCGTCTCTTTTCCAAACTGAAAAGTCTGTCTTTTTAATCTCTCCTCATATGAAATGTGTTCAGTACTCCTAATAATTCCGTTGCCCTCCTTTGTATCTTATCGGCTTTGAGTGCTTCTGTAACACTATGATTGTCCCGTAATCCCACTGGTTGTGTAGATTCCTGCTTCTGATATACTTAAAAGAAATTATTACTTTTTGAGTTTTTGGCTAGCTGTTCTTCCAAATTCCTTTTTGTCCTTCCTCATATTTTTACACTTCATTTGCAAGTGTTTATGTTACTTTCTATTCTCCTTACTAGGATTTAACTTCTGTTTTTTAAATGATGCCTTTTTATTTCATACTGCTTCTTTTACTTGGTTGTTAAGCCATGGTTTGGTTCTCTTACTATAGTTTTTAGTTTGGAGTATGCATTTAAGTTGAGCCTCTATTATTGTGTCTTTGAAGTTTCCATGCAGCTTGGAGGGATATAACTTTTGGCACTGTACCTTTTAATTTCTCTTTAACTAACCTCCTCATTTTTGTATAGTTCCCCTTTCTGAAATAAAATGCCACAGTGTTGGGCTGCTTTTCTCACCACAGGAATGTTAAATTTAATTATATTATAGTCACTATTTCCAAGTGGTCCAGCTATATTCACCTCTTGGCCCAGATCCTGTGCTCCACTTAGGACTAATTCAAGAATTGCCTCTCCTCTTGTGGGTTCCAGAACCAGCTGCTCCAAGAAGCAGTCATTTAAGGTGTCAAGAAATTTTATCTCTGCATCCCGTCCTGAGGTGATGTACTCCCAGTCAATATGGGGATAGTTGAAATCTCCCACTATTGCTGAGTTTTTTATTTTTATAGCCTCTCTAATCTCTCTCAGCATTTCGCAGTTACAAAAACTATCCCGGTCAAATGGTTGATAATATATTCCTACCGCTATATTTTTATTATTAGAACATGGAATTACTGTCCATAAAGATTCTGTGGAACAGTTTGGTTCATTTAATATTTGTACTTCATTTGATTTTATGTTTTCTTTCACTCAAGCTTTGTCTACACTACATGCTTTGCCGAAAGAGGCAATGCAAACGAAGTGCGGATTAGCATTTTCTCACGCTTCATTTGCATACTCTCTTTCGTTCCATTTTTGTGCAAGGGTTTTTTGCACTAAAACAAACAGTGTGGACACTTCCTTTTTGCACAAAACCCCCTTTTTGTACAAGATCCTTATGCCTCTCCAGGTTTTTACGCAAAAAGGAAACGTCCACACTGTTTGTTTTTGTGCAAAAATGGAACGAAAGAGAGTATGCAAAAAAAGCGTGAGAAAATGCTAATCCATGCTTCATTTGCATTGCCTCTTTCGGCAAAACATGTAGCGTAGCTGTAGCCATATAGTGCTACTCCCCCAGCAGTGCAACCTGTTCTTCCCTTCAGATATATTTTGTATCCTTGTATGACTGTGTCTCATTGGCTATCCTCATTCTACGACATTTCTGTGATGCCTTCTATATATCACTATCCTCCTTAAATACAAGGCACGCTGCTTCACCCATCTTATTATTTTGATGTATATTGTTTGTATATATGCACTTTTAAAACTTGCCACTTTTTAACTGTCTGCCATTATTTGATGTAATTGAATGAACTCTTTTTCAATCGATTGTTTCTCATCAGATTTTACCTGCATTTTATCATCTTCCATTCTCTGCTCCTTACTAGTACATAGAGAATATCCATTAATAGACCCTCCCCTAAGGGAAGCTTTTCCCCAGCCCTCAGTTTACAACCATTTTAAATGTACATGCCAGCAATCTGGTTTAGGCAGAGCCCATCCTTCCTGTATATGCTCCCCTTTTCCCCAAAGTTTCTCCAGTTCTTAATAAATCTAACCCCCTGCTCCCTACAGCATTGTCTCATCCACACACTGAGACAGTTCTGTCTCCCTGGCCCTGCGTGTGGAACTGGAAGCATTTCAGAGAATGCTACCATTGAAATCCTGGATTTCAAACTCTTTCCTAGCAGCCTAAATTTGGCCTCCAGGACCTCTCCTATTCTTCCCTATGTCATTGGTACCTACACGTACCACAAGCACTGACTCCTCCCCAACACTACATATATGTCTGTCTAGGTGTCTCAAGAGATCCACAACCTTTGCACCATTCCATTCTCTTTGTCATCACAAAACCAGCTGTCTGTGTTTCTAATAATTGAATCCCCCATTACGAATGCCCATCTCTTCCTAATAACTGCAGTTCCCTTCCACAGAGAGACCCTCAATGCAGGAGGATACCATGCATCATCTGGAAGGAGGGTCCCAACTATGGGATCATTTCCCACTGCTCCAGTTGGGTGTTCTCCTCCCCTGAGCCTTTCATCCTCCTCAACAGCACAGGGGCTGTCTGACTGGGTGATGGAACTGTTTTATAGTGTCCTGGAAAGTCTCCTCTAAGTACCTCTCTGCCTCCTTTAGCTCCTCCAGTTCAGCCACCCTGATCTCCAAAGCCTGTACATGGTCTCTGAAGGCCAAAAGCTCCTTGCACCAAATGCACACGTACCGTAGGCCAGTGTTTCCCAAACTATGGGCCGCGGCCCAGTACTGGGCTGCAGCAAAAATATACCAGGCCTCGCCATGGCTGCCGGGGTGTTCTGGGCTCCAAGCATGCCCATGTGGCACCGCATCCCCGAGCGCTGGCCCGGGCTGGACGGAGGATGCGGCTGGGAGTTCCCGCCTCCCAGCTGGCCCGTGTGGCGCCGCGTCCCCGAGCCCTGGCCCAGGCTGGACGGAGGATGCAGCTAGGAGTTCCGGCCTCCCAGCTGGCCTGTGCAGTGCCGCGTCCCCAAGCCCTGGCCCGGGCTGGACGGAGGATGCAGCCGGGGTTGCTGGACGGCGGCAGTCTCCATGGGTGAGTGGCGGATTACTTCTTATGGGATTTCAGTGGCTCCTCCAGGGGGCGGGCTCTCTGTAGGGGCAGCACAGTGCTTTGGCAGTGCCAGGGAGCTCATTAATTGAACTTTCCTGTGACTCTGCCTTAAAAGACAACTTCGATAAACTCTCCTTGATTGATTTTTGGTTGAGCTGTAGAAATGAATATTCACATTTATCTGAGAAAGCAGTCAAATTCTTAATGCCTTTTGTCATGACATATAGGTGTGAAACTAGTTTCTCATCTTTGGTTTTCTTAAAAAATAAATATAGAAATAGATTGAATGTTGAACCAGATTTGAGGATAAAACTTTCTTCTTTTGCTCCTGACATAAAGTTGCTATGTGATGCAAAACAACATCACCCTTCCCATTAGTTCTTTTTAGTTATTTAAAAGTTATAAAGTGCACACAAATGTGGACTTTAAACTCATTCAATTATAAATAAACAAACTTTACAACTGTTAAAATTCTACTGGTTACATTGTAATTAAGATTTATGTTATGTACTGTTATTAGAGTGAATAAATAATACACAGTGAAAATGTATTCATTTTTCATTCTTTTTCTTAATATGCATTTATATTTTTGAGCTGCAAAAAACTACTAAAAAAATGGGTTCCAACTAAAGTAAAAAGTTTGGGAAACCCTGGTCTAGCCAGTTTTCTATCCATCTTACAGTCCACTTATCCAATCCATATTCCCTTCACTTTCTGGCAAGAATATTATGGGTGACCATATCAAAAGTTTTGCTAAAGCTGGCACTGACGGCTTTGGGAGGACCAGAAACTTATTTGCATATTCATCATTTGCTTAATGAATATGCAAGTATGCAAATGAATGTTACCGGTCCTCCAAAAGCTCGTGAATGGATTTACTGGTCCCTGGCTCAAAAAGTTTGGGAACCCCTGGGCTGTGTCTAGACTGGCCCGATCTTGCGCCAGAGCTATGCAAATGAGGCTCAGCGTGGAATATCGCCAGCCTCATTTGCATAACTAATGAGCCGCCATTTTTGCGGAAGAGGCTCTTGCGCAAGACGGAGCTGTCTACACTGCCCCGTCTTGCGCAAGAAAAACTCTCTTGCGCAAAGCCGTTATGCCTGAAAATAATCAGCATAACGGCTTTGCACAAGAGGGTTTTTCTTGCGCAAGACGGGGCAGTGTAGACACAGCCTGCTGTAGGCCACCAGTCCACAGGGCGTGCATGCTAAGTTGGGTGCACTCAACTAGCTAGGCCCCACTCTGCTGCTGGGCTTCTGCCTCCATTGGCTGTTTATTCCTAGCGCTAACCCTTTCCTGCTCTTTGTAACTCAGTGGCTGGGTCTGCGTGTAAGGACGTTTGAAGAAGCCACCGTGGCTGCCCCTCGGACCCCCCCAGCTCATCGGGGGAAGGGGCTCGCGCCCCGCAAGCTGGCGATTCTGCATTTGCTTGTGGGGCTCTCAGGTGCCGCGCGGCCACTCCTGGAACGCGGCGCCTCGGCAAACACCCGGCCGCAGCGAGGCGCCGGCTCTGGAGCGGGGACCGGAGCCGCATAACCATAGAGCTGCCCGGTCCTCCAGCGGCTAGAGAGGCCCGGAAGTGCCCTGCACGGGGAGCGGGTTAACGAGGGACTTCCCCCGAGTGCGAAGGGGACGGGCTCCCTGCGCCGGGTGAGTGGGGGCAGCCAGCCCGCCCCGGGGGGGCACTGCCTGCGGTAACCCCCCACACCCAGCCATCCCCGCGGGGGCGCACGGCCCTCCGGGACCTCCCCAGCCAGCTGTCCCCGGGGGGGCAGGACTCCCACACCCGGCCGGCCCCGTGGGACCCCCCCCCAGCCAGCCCTAGCCCAGTGACGGGAGGGCGGCTTTGCAGGGACACCCACCCAGATCCAAAACCGGGATGGGGGCACAGCCCTGCAGGGACCCCAGCCAAGCCAGCCTAGGGCTTCACAGGGTGGTTGGTGCACCTCCCTGCAGGGATGCTCTTTCATCCCATCCCCAGGGCCTCAGGGGGGCGGGGTGTATGGTCCTGCAGGGACCCCAACCCAGCCAGCTCTAGGGCAGCACCAGGCATGATGTGGGGATGCACAGTCTCCACATGCAACTCAGCCAGCTCCAGGGCAACGTGGGGGAAATGCACAGTCCAGCAGGGTCCCCCTGCAATTCAGCCAGCTGTGTGAGAGAATAGGGGCATGCACAGCCCAGCCGCCTCCAGGGCCAGAAGGGGGAGGAGCATCCACAGCCCAGCAGGGTCTGACCAGCCGAGTTCTGGGACTGCACAGCCAGCATCCTATCACCCCATTTGACTGTAAGTCAGCCAGACAGCTTACTCCGTGGCAGCACAAGGCGTAGGGATGAGAGTTTAATCGATGAACTGAGAAGCTCATGCTTATCAGTTAAACTCTGCCTGCCTGGGGAGTCAGCTTCCCCCCGCCGCAGGTTCTGTAGGCTCTGTCCCAGCATATCCTGGGTCCCAGCAGCCAGCTCTGTAGGAGCCAGCTGCAGAGCCTGCAGTGAAACCTCCCAGAGGCTGCGTCTAGACTAGCATGATTTTGCGGAAATGCTTTTAACGGAAAAGTTTTTCCGTTAAAAGCATTTCCTCAAAAGAGCGTCTAGATTGGCAGGGGTGCCTTTACGCAAAAAGTGCTTTTGCGCAAAAGCATCCGTGGCCAGTCTAGACGCGATTTTGCGCAAGAAAGCCCCAATCACCATTTTCGCCATCGGGGCTTTTTTGCGCAAAACAGTTCTTCCCTGTCTACACTGGCCCTCTTGCGCAAGTATTCTTGCACAAGAGGGCTTATCCCTGAGCGGGAGCATCATAGTATTTGCACAAGAACACTGACAATCTTACATTAGATTGTCAGTGTTCTTGCGCAAATTCAAGTGGCCATTGTAGACAGCTGGCAAGTTTTTGCGCAAAAGTGGCTGCTTTTGCACAAAATCTTGCCAGTCTAGACGCACCCAGAGAGTGTGGCCAGCAGCCCCTGCCAGCCTGGCTCCTGGGGAGGTGGATTTGCTGCTACAGTGAAGCCTCCTCCCCAGGAGCAGCAGGGGCTGCTGGCACCACTCTTGATCTTGATGGCTTTGGTAGAATGCTGGATTTTTTAATGCACTCACTGACAATTGGGGGGAAAGGGGAACCTCCAAAGAGATTATTTGGGGAAAAATAGAAATTTCCAAGAAAGTTTTGCTCTTGAACCTTTAAGAACACTCATATTACAGGTCCTCTGTCTCCAGGTGTTCAGGATTTGTAGCACCCTCGGTTCATGTATTCACAGATGAGAGCAAGGCCTGCTGAGATTAGAAGGCTATAAAAGTCAAGCCACTGTAGCATTGGTAGAAGGAGATCTTTTATGGGGTGAGGTGGAGGGGAGCGCAGCTATGGCTTTATCAGTCCCAGCTATATTTGTTGGCACTAGTCCCTCCTTTCATCTATGATCTGTTTTACTTCTCCTTCTCGTAGGCTCTTCGTGCCTTTCCTGTTTGGGCAACACAGTGCCTGGTCTGTTTGTAAAGGAGGTAGGGATGTTAACAAAAGTGTATTTGTGTAAACATTTAACTGTGGAATTTTGAGTGGTTACACATTTACATGTAGGGGGCACCTAGGTGGGAGCTGGTGCTCTTACGGAGATGGCTTTTAAGCACCAGCTCCTGCCTGGCCCTCCCCCTGTTGCTACCTCTGGTACAGAGGCGGCAGCCCTCGGGTCAGGTGGTTCCATGAGAGCCAGTATGTGCAGGAACCAGCTTGAAAGCTGGCTTCCCTTGTGTACCAGCTCCTGTGTGTTTCCACCCCACCTGTCCACGCTGCCTCTCTATCAGAGACAGCAGTGTGGGGGGAGGGTCAATCAGCTCTGCAGGAGCCAGCGCTTGCAGAGGGCCAGCTTTTAAGCTAGCTTCCTCCCCCCAAGCACTGGCTGCCTCCTGCCCCCCTGTGCTGCAGCTTCTGTGGGAGGCAGCGGTGAGGGAGAGAAGGCAGCTCTGCAGGAGTCGGCATGTGCAGGGAGCCGACTTAAAAGACAGCTCCCCATGGGCACCAGCTCCCACCTCTCCCTCTTGCTGCCTCTGATACATTAGCAGTAAGGGGAAGGTGTGTAACTGTTAGGATTAACTGATGAGTCCAGGCTTATTGGTTAATCATTTGAACGGGTACGCACAAACATGCCTACTAGGAGATTCAACTCACTTCTCTGTCACCAGGGCCACAGCTGTGCCTCAGTTTCTCCCATCTGTAATGATGTTGTCCCAAACCACAAGTATTCAAAAACTGTCAGCTTCCCCCCACAATAGAATGAGTGACTTAAAAAAACCAAAAAGCAGACTTATCTGTCACCTTGTTTTTGAGCCTTCAGGCTGCACAAAAGCACTCATTTGTATTTTCAAGCAGTTCTGTGCAGCCTGGTGTGCTGGAAATCTCTTTGAAAAAATTAAAGCTGAAATTTCCATGTCACCTCTTAATTCCAGCCCGCAGGGCTTTAAAACAGACACCCAATAGCACACAAAAGTTACAAAAGTTGGGAACATCTCACACCCCTTCTCCCCCAAGTTAGTGTTCCAAAGTAGCCTGATTTCCCAGGTCCTGCTTTTTTAGTGGCCTAAAAATATTCCAATACTTGCCACTGGGCACCCAACTCTAATCCCATCCACACTTTATCCTTTTGCTTCTATCTGCAGACAATCTAGCCTCCCTTGGATCACAGCCAGTCTTACACCACTCAGCTGCAGGGCCCCTAAGCCCTCATGCTGAACTCTGATGACAGCCCTTTCTCTTTGCTGAGCTCTTGGCTTTCCCATCAGTGTACAGTCATCACCCCAGGCAGGTTCGTCCTCTAAGTTCTTTCCAGAAGAGACCAATGGCCATAGCTGCTCACCCCCTAAAGATTCCTTTCTCCATTACTACTACAGCTTGATTTTATATCCATCTAATCCCAGCTGGCCTTCCATTGAGCCTGTCAAAAAGTGAGTCCTGCGCCCACCAACTCCCAGAATGCCTGGCTTTAAAGGGATGGAGGCTTTGTAATAAGAATGCCCCTAAAAGGACAGTGCTCCTTGTTGGGGACAACAGCAAAACTTCTTTGCAGATTCCCCTTTCGATTCCCCCCCTCTCCCTCTAAAAAAATCTGTTTTGCAGTGTCTCTTTCCATCCACACCAGGGATCAAGTGAGTGAGTGATCCCTGGATTAGGGATGTTAAATATCGGTTAATTGAATAGTTGAGTAACCTCATGAATTCTGATCGGTTAGTTGACTATTCTGTAGTCCCTGGGGGCAGGGCCAACAGCAGTGCAGGGTGCCAGGTGGGATCTAGTCTGCGAAGGGACCCAGTTTATAAACCAGCTCCTCTTGCGGACCAGCTGCTTGTTGCCCTGATAAAGAGGCAGCAGTGCAGAGAGCAGCCCCTGTCTGTGGGGTGGAAGCGTCTGAGCTCCTGGACCCGGCACGAACTGGAACCAAGCTGGGCTGCCTGCCTGCCCGGCTCCTAATACACTTTAAATGCAGAGTCACAGCAGGAGTAAATCCTGCACCAGGCTGCTGGCCAGTCTGCTAAAAAATTTACTGGTTGCGGGAGGGGGAGGGAAGTACGTGTAGTCTATAGCATTAACCTATAAGCTTTCGCTAATCGGTTAATCAGTTTGCTGACTACAGTAGTACATCCCTAGCCTGCAATCTCTTTTATTTCAGCAGATGGGATCATGAGTGAGAAGGAGGTGGAAAGTCCTCTGCAGGGAGGTCCTGAGGAAGAGAATAGACCCAAAGGGAATATCCCCTGGGAAGGGAGCTCAGAGAATCCTGGTGGGTCGGAGTTGTTGGAGGAAAACTGCACAGAGAGGCAGCTTCTGGGCAGATCCCCACCCTGTAGGAGAGGCCTCCAGTCCAAGGAGAAACGCTACAACTGCACTGACTGTGACAAGAGCTTCAGCCAGAGCTCCCACCTCATCCGGCACCAGGGCACGCACACAGGTGAGCGCCCCTACAAGTGCCCCGACTGCGGGAAGAGCTTCACCCAAAACTCCAATTTAGCGCAGCACCAGCGGGTGCACACAGGTGAGCGCCCATACCAGTGCCTTGACTGCGACAAGAGCTTCACCCAGAGCTCCCACCTGACAGAGCACCAGCGCGTGCACCAGGGTGTCAAGCCCTACAAGTGCACCAACTGCAACAAGAGCTTCAGCCAGAGCTCCCACCTCCTGCGGCACCAGGGCATCCACACGGGCGAGCGCCCCTACAAGTGCCCCGACTGCGGGAAGAGCTTCATCCAGAACTCCAACCTGGTGCAGCACCAGCGCATCCACACAGGCGAGCGCCCCTACAAGTGCGGGGAGTGTGGAAAGAGCTTCAGCTGGAGCTCCAACCTCATCGAGCACCAGCGTGTGCACACGGGTGAGCGGCCGGACAAGTGCCCTGACTGCGGGAAGAGCTTCACCCGCAGCTCTGCCCTCATCCAACACCGGCGCATCCACAAGGGGCTGAGGCCCTACAAGTGCATGCAGTGTGGGAAAAGCTTCAATAAAAGCTCGCACCTCATCCGGCACCAGGGCACCCATGCGTCTGGAGAGCTGCCCTGCACATGCACCAGTTGTGGGAAGAGCTTTACTCGGAGCATCCAGCAGCGGCCAAGGCCGCATCACTGTGCTGAGTGTGAGACACGCTTCTCCCGCATTGCAGGGGGCCAGCCACGGGCTGACGTAGCAGCAAAGCCCTACAAGTGTGGGGAATGTGGCAGGAGTTTTGGGCGCAGGTCGTACCTGGTGCAGCACCAGCGCATCCACACGGGTGACAGTCCCTACAAGTGCGGGGACTGTGGGAAGGGCTTCGGGGCCAGTGCCCACCTCACCCGGCACCAGCTCAGCCATGCAGGTGACCGGCCCTACCGATGTCCTCAGTGTGGAAAGAGATTTGGGGAGAGTGCAAAGTTGTTAAGCCACCGGCTGAGCCATGTGGGTGAGCGCCCCTACCAGTGTCCTGACTGCGAGAAGAGCTTCTGCAAAAGCTCCCACCTGGTCAGTCACCAGCGCACCCACACTGGAGAGCGGCCCTATCATTGCACGATCTGTGGCAAGAGCTTCTTCCAGAGCTCCCACCTCATTCGGCACCAGGGCACGCACACGGGCGAGCGCCCCTACAAGTGCCCCGACTGTGGTAAGAGCTTCACCCAGAGCTCTAATCTTGCCCAGCACCAGCGCATCCACACGGGGGAGCGCCCGTACCAATGCACCGACTGTGGGAAGAGCTTTAGCTGGAGCTCCAACCTTATAGAGCACCAGAGAACCCACCTAGCACAGAAACCCTGAACATGCCGCTAGCTGAGCAAACTCCCAACACTGAAGTAAACATCCTGGGGCCATCTGGATGTTTGATGGGGCTGATATTACTGGGTATACAATGCCAAAGAATAAAAACCCACCCCAGGAGTTAGACTTCTTCACACTGCCAGACACAGCTGCCCGACCCAGCCTCACCTGTTGCAAGGTCTGGGTGATGATCCCATTTGCCACAGGAGCTAAGGAACCTGTAACAAGGGATGTGCTGGGATGGATTGGCATGGAGCCTTGAAGTTAGCACGAGGGAAAGCACACTAGACCCTCCACTGCATCTCCTTGGGGCCAGAGCAAGTTTACATTGCTGCCAGATCTGTAGAGCTGCACAGTTCAATGAGGGAAAGGTTATTATGAAAGCTGGAAAATTGATTCACAAGGAATGAAGCACATGGATGAGGAACACAGGGCTTACCAAACTGATTCATCCTCACACTCTATCTAGGATCCCACCTCCAACAGGAGCCAGTATCAAATGCTGCAAGGATGATGTAAGGCCCACAATAGCAGATGTGTAGGAATCTTCCCATCCCCCCATTGGTCTAATCCTGCTCTCTGATGGAGATTGACTAATGTGCTGAAGCAGGAGATTTACTATCTATTGGCAGATGTCATTAATTGTGAGAAATCTGGATAGTCTTGATATGCAGAAGATTTTAAAAAATTAAAACCAAGGAACCTAGCATCCCAAAGGGGCATTATGTTACCATTCTCAGGGGGCTGAGATGATCAAAGAGGCCTAACAGAGTCAGGTACCCAGATCTGATGAGATTTAGGTACCTAATTCTCCTGAACTCTTTTGAAGATCCCAGTTTCCTTTAATAACCATGTTTCTTCCCCTACCAGGGTGCTCTGCACAGCAACATGAAGCACCAACAGCAGCACACATGGACCACGTGAAAACAGAAGGGCCAGGGCCCATGGAGATACATGGAAGAAGGTGGCTGATGGATTGCAATACCCTGCAAAAAGTGTTTTCAGATGTTTTTTAAAAGCTGAAGGAGGAGGCAATGCTCTGTGAGAAGCAAGCTCATACCTTCATTCAGGGGTTCTTTCACAGCACAGGTCACAGTTTAGAAACAAGACTGTCTTGAGGACTGTTCCTTTTCCATTTGTGATCGCATGGACTGCTACCCCCTTTTGTGTGGTAATCAGTTAACCAGCAGGGGGTTCCTCTGGCTGGGCCTGACCCAGCCAAAGCAGCCCCCCACCTGCGGCGTGGTGTGGTGGACTTGGCCTAGAGCAGCCCACAGCACGGTGGACCTGGCTGGGCTGGAGCAGCCTCTGCCATCGGGTCACGGTTAACCAGTTAAATATTCCGTTTCACTGATTAACTTTTGAACTTGGGATTTTACATACCTAATTAGGAAAGTATGTAATGCATTTTAGCTTGTTTGGACCAGATCCTCCAGGAAGTTAGGTACCTAATACTGTAGAAAATGTGGGCTTTTGAATGCGATGTATAAGGTAGAAATGGAAAAATGAGCTAGCATCACATAACTAGCCAGTTCAGTGCAGACCATCAGCAAGTGCTTGAGATCCATGGACCGCAGGCTGGAAACCACTGCCAGGCTGGGAACAACTGCCACAGGAAAAGCACAATCATCTGCCACTGGGATGATGGCAGATTTCCTAGACTGGGTGGTATCCAAGTTCAGCTACCCATCAGGCCAAAGTCTCAAATACATCTAGGGCCAACACAGTTCTGCCCTTGAAAAACAAGCAGGATCGCTAATTGGTAACTATAGTGTAGATCAAAGCCAATCATGTGAACGAGGAGACATGAAACTCAGAAATCCTAGAGATTCCAGCCAGCAAAGATGCCACATCTGGGCATGCATCTGGCACCATTTGCTGGGGGGAAAAGGTCTAGTAAAATTGCAGAAAATGAACACTGAACAGGTAGGAGATTTTGTAGAGGGGGAGCATATAGCATAGATTCTCTGATTTCAGAGGTAATCACAGAACTAGCAGGGAAAGAAGGACTTGCAAGAATCTGTGCTGTGAAACTTTCAAGAATCCACATCTTCCCAAATTGAAATCCCTGGACTCGGGGTGGGAGGGAGGGTAATATCCAGAGGAAAACATGGAGCTATGGCTACTGTCTCCTGTAAAACTGCTAGTGAGGACAAACTCGTCCCTCTGAGGAAGTTAATTCATAGATTTGAAGGCTACAAGGCACCATCATGATCTGACTCCAACAATACACAACAGGCCAGAGAATTCTAACACAGACACGAGAGGCACAAGAGGATTTCCACAGTTAAAGTTGCTCTAAAACTGGTGAACTAATGGCAGACTTGGAACATGGATGCTACTCGTAGACTGAGTAGATAGCAGTGACAAACTTGGATCCAGAGAACTATGTTTGCCAATTGATTTATGCCATTCTTGCTGCTGGTAACGATTTATAATGGTGATATAATGCTTTGTTTCTGATAGCACCCATGATCTGTGGGGTGCTATGTGGGCGTGCACAGACACAAAATAAGGCTCTTCCCTTGCTCCAAAGAGCTTACACACATCAGAGATAGAGATCTGAAAAACTGAAACCATTGACTTTAAGAGGTAGTCTAATTTTCAGCTTTGAAGGAGCAATCCTACAGATGCTGCTTTTGTTTTCACTATTTCTCTGATATTGCATTTATTGCTGTAGATGGGCAGCACCAGGACAGGTGGGACAAGGATAATGAATAGGCTGAAGAGGCAAGATTGCTTCATTCTCATAATTATACTTATCTAAATTTATCCCAACCCTATGCACACTCCCTTGCATTAAACATTGGTATTTTCTGCTATGACTTTCTCCTGCTTAGACAGCAGATATTAAGCCTAGGAATTTAAGCACTTAACTTCCATGGATTTCAATATAGCTGGGCCGAATTGTAAAGAGTTTTGCATCCCTATTAGCTAATCTGTCCAGGAAAAACAATCAGCTGAAAATGAGCTAGGAGTGGCAGTAGATGGAGGCATGGAGCAGGGAAATGGAGTCCCTCTGTATACAGGACTTAGGAATTCACACCTGTAACAGCTTCAGTTTATACCAGCATGACCCACCGTGGAAGAGCTGGTACAATGAGAAGAGGACAGGGCCTTTAGTGCTCTGCCAGACATGGAGACAGTACAGCCAGAATTTACCCATAGCCAGAATCACAAGTTCAAGGCCAGAAGGGACCATCAGATTGTCTAGTTGGGGTGTCTCACGTTACAAGGTTTAATTTTTGTGTCCCCTTGTCAATATGGCCCATTCCATGATTGGTGTGAGGGTACTACAAAACATGAGGCTCATTTCTTAGTACCAGAAAGATGCAGGAGGAGAGTCAGAGAAGAGCAGAAGGGGGCCAGGAGCAGTTGATTAGTAGATGGTTGGCAAGGACTACATATACATAGCTTGTCTGAGGGTATGTCTACACTTGCACTTGCCTGACAAAACTTTTGTTTCTCATGGGTGCTCCTCCATCTCCCTGAATGACAAAGTTTTGATATGGCAAATGAAAATGTGAATGCTGCTTTGTTGGCAGGGGAGCCACTCTTGGGGGGTGGAAGTATTTTGCTGGCAAAAATGCTGACAAACTGATTTCACATACTGACTTTTAGTGACGGGGCTGTGTCGACACAACCTTGTCGCTAAAAGCTGCATAGTGTAGACATACTAGTAAGTATGGAGGGAGATCGGACAGCTAATGGAGGGGTAGGATAACTCTTCAGGTGTCTGAAGATTGCAAACAACAGCATTATTTATGATGTCACAGAGGAGGTAGAACTACAAGTGTGAAATAAGCTATCTATCAGAGATAATTCCTGTAGCCATTAATTCTTGTTGGTAGGATAGTTTCAAAGAAAAGCAGTGAAAGCTTCATCATTAAAATTAGGCTGCAAAAACCAGCCAAACAATAAATAAAAAAAAGCAAATCACTGGGGAACAGTGTTCCCTCTAATTCTTTATGTTCCTGTGTGGAATGAATTTTGTTACATGCACTAACATGGAGATGATGTACAACACAGAAGTGATGTGCGACATGTCACTTCCATATTAATGCACGTAACAAAATTTTGCATGGATGATCTATGGGGTGGGTGGGACCGAGGAGTTTGGAGTGTGGGAAGGGGCTCAGGGTTGGGGAGATGAGGGTTCTGGCTGAGTATGCGGACTCTGGGATGGGGATGGGGTGTTTGGGATGCGCCAAGCTGGGATCACAGGATTGGAATGTGGGAATGGGCTCAAGGCAAGAGTGCAGGGCGCTTAAATGGGGCAGCTCCCTTTTGGTAATGGTGGGGAGAACAGGTGGCTTTGCATGGCTTGATTCCAGCCAATGGGAGTTGTAGGGACAGAGCTTCCCAGTGATGTGGCTCCAACAGGGAAGTGGGGGATAGAACTGCAGCGTGCAGATCTGCCTTTCCCCCCACCAGTAAAGGGTGGCTCAGAACACAAGGGCTTTATGGGCTGCAGCCCTGGGCTAAGGGAGCCCCCTGCTGGGTCCAGAGGAGAGCACCTGTTCTGCTGCAGCAACTCCCTGCTGCTGAGTAGGGACGTTAACTAGTGATTAATTTACTAGTCGAGTAATCGATGGACTTTCCATCGACTACTCAACAAGTCGATAGGCACTTCTGTGTTCTGTCTTTGAAATGCACAAGAGCCCCAGAGACCCGCGCTGGGCCTAGGCTCCATGCTGCGCTTCCTCTTTGAAATGCACAAGAGCCTCCGTTGGGGACTCTTGTACATTTCAAAGCTGGCACGCCGCACGGAGCCTGGGGTCAGCTGGGGATTCCCCAGCTAATCCTGGGCTCCAAGCTGCTTTGAAGTGCTGTGAGGAGCCTGGGATCCTGGGCTCTGCACGGCATTTCAAAGCAGCAGTGCTGTGCGGAGCCCAGGATCAGCTGGGGAGTCCCCCAGCTGACTCCAGGCTCTGTGCGGTGCTGCCGCTTTTAAGTACCTCCCTCATCTACCCCCCCTTGCTGCCTCTATCTGGTAGGGGGGGCCAGAGGGGAGCGACTAGTCGACTGTCCTGTCGACCATCTGATAAGCATTTGGTTTTCGGATAGTCGACTAGTCCTTTGCATCCTTACTGGTGTGGCCTGCCACATAACAGGCTTCATGAATTCTCACTGCCTGGCCTCCATATATTATGCCCCTTTATTCCCCAGCAGGCTCTTATCATGTGATTGAGAGAGAGAGGTCACAGACGAGGTAGAACCTTGTGATAGTACTGCATGTGCGGAAAAGAGTCCATCACTGCTCTTGCCTTGTTCTACATCAGAGAACCCACTAAGAAGTGAAAACTGCTAGTGCCATAATTTAAGAAGCACTAGAGCCGTGGTCACCAACCCGTCGATCGCGATCGACTGGTCGATCGCGAGGCCTTGACCAGTTGATCGCGAGGCGTTCGGGCAACCCCGCCCTCCATTTTCCCCCCACCCCCCGAGAAGCCCCACTACCTACCTCTAGTGTAGTACCAGCTTCCCGCGGGGTGGACGGAAGTCCTCTCTGAAGCCCGCATCACTTCCGGGGGTTCTGGAAGTGCGCGGGCTGCTCCCCCTCCCACAGCTCTGTTGCATGCTGGGGGAGGGGGCGTTGGCCCTAGAAGAGGAGTGCGGAGGCTTCCCTGCGCCACCGGCGCCGGAGGGGTGAGTTGGGCGCAGGGGTTTCCCTGCGCCATGGGAGCGGGAGTCGGCCCTGGGGTTTGGCCGCGCTGCGGGAGGGGAGGGAGTTGGCTGGGCTGGGCCGGGCCATGCCGTGGGAGGGGGGTTTGGCCCTGGGGCAGGTGCCCGCGGGGGTTGGCCGCGCTGCCAGAGGGGAGGGGCAGGGCCGTGCCACACCGCGGAAGGGGGGTTTGGCCCCGCCGCGGGAGGGGTGGGGGTTGCCCCTGGTGCAGGCTCCTGCGGGGGTTTGGCCCCGCTGTGGAATGGGGGGGGGTTGCCCCCGAGGCAGGCTCCCACGGGGGTTTGGCCCCACCGCGAGAGGCGGGGGTTAGCCCCGGGGCAGGTACACTCGGGGTTTCCCTGTGCCGCGGGGGGTCCCGGAGGAGGCATGTGCTGGCTTCCCGTGGGGGGGGGGGGGAGAAGGGAGAGAGAATCCTGAGAGGAGGCAGATGCAGGTGACTCTGCTGCCACTGGCACCCTGTCCCCACTCCCCAGACTCCACTCCCCTGTCCCCAGCTACAGAACTCTGTCCCCATTCCCATCCCCACTCCCACTCCCCGAACTCTGTCCCCACTCCCCTGTCCCTAGCTACAGAACTCTGTCCCCATTCCCGTCCCCACTCCCCGAACTCTGTCCCCACTGGCACCCTGTCCCCTGCTGCAGAACCCTGTCCTCTGCCCGCCCAGCACCCTAATCCCTCTCCCCTGCCCCCAGCCGCAGAACTCTGTCCCCACAAAATGTATAATTATAAATGCTTCATTTTAGATTTAAATAGCATGAATAAAAAACAGACCATTTATTTCATAACTATAAACACATGATTTTAATTTTATATATCGCATAATTTAAAAATAAAGTGTTTATCAGAGTGTGTAAGTAAGGGCTGGGGATAGCAAGTGATGGACAGGAGGAGAATAGAGAGGGCGGGGCTTCAAGAAAGGGGCAGGGTGGTAGATCTTTGCCTGTTCTGAGATTTAAAAAGTGATCTTCCGTGTAAAAAGGTTGGAGACCACTGCACTAGAGTATCACACAAGAGATATGACAAATGGAAACCAACAGCAGTCCTGTGAACTTTTGGGATACTACCTTCCATGTACAAATGAAGTAATATTGGCACAAAATGTGAGGATGGTGAGTGAGATGTAAGAGGTGTAGGGGATTCAGTCCTAGAGTGATTTGATAGAAGAACATGTAGTTGGGGTTTGAATGACAGGAGAAAGAAGGATGCTTCAGGATCAGTCTATGGTATTTGGACACAGGAATAAGAGAATTTTTTAACATCTTATTAAAATGATTGCATGATGAGTATCCTATAGATTCCTGCTGCTTCAAATAGGATTTTCTCTTTTTACCAACGTTATTATTTATTATAATTATTTGTCTGTTTGGTAGTACTGAGATGTCTCAGTCATAGATCAAGGCCCCTCTGTGCCAGGTGCTACATAAGCACACAATACATAGATGATTCTTATCCCCTTACCCCAAAAATTTACTAAGTAGAGGGCCAAATTTTGTTTTCATTGACGAGTGCAAATCCAGAGTGACAGATACTGCAGTGATGGTCACAGTACAATGACCTGAAAGAATTCACTGACCGCAGTGGAAATTCTTTGGATTTTCACTAGTATCACAGAGGAGAATTTGGTCTAACTCTGTAGGGATAGCAATGGGAGAAAATATGCTAAATAATCCTGTAGAGAACTTCTTGTCTGTTTCTCAGATTATTGTTATGGCAGATGACACTGGATGCTGTAGTTATTACACAGTGTTCTGAATTACTTTACCTAGAGTACATCTACAGAGCAGGGCTAAAGTCGAATTAAGCTACACAACTTCAGCTGCGTATCTTAAATCATAATAGCTTAATTCAGTGTTTGGCACTGTCTACACAGCAGGAAGTAGATGGAAGAACATTCTTCCTTCTACTTCCCTTACTCCTTGTGAAATGAGGGTTGCCATGAGTCAGAGTAAGAAGTCCTCCAGATCGGCATTATTTTGAAATAAAGGTTTGTAGTGTAGACAGGCACTATGTTATTTCAGAATAATGTCAGTTATTCCAAAATAACGTTGCTGTGTAGATGTACCACTAGTGTGCAAGCAGACTAGGATTCTTGGGCACATGTCTTGTCAGTTTTGGCTCTGTGGAGGCAGTTTTGGGAGAGAAGGTGCTATATGAATAGTAAGAAAGTTTGCTTTCTGCCTTTGAGCTCTGACTGGAACCAGTTCTTGAGGAAGAGTTGCTGGAGCCTGGGCTTAGGTGCTTGGGCAAAGATTCCTGGGAGAAGAGTTTTCACTGCATGCTCTCTGAACATATCTTTAAGACTGGTGTTTGTGTGTCAATAAAGCAAGTTACATTATAACAGTATTCCAGAACTTCCTCAGTTCACGAGATGTAGAAATCAAAGTTCCATATATTTATTCCCATTCAACAGGAATCACTAAATTCTCCCTATTTAGCCCAAAGACTAAGGTGTGTGTGGTCACTCTGTTTTAAAAGGGCAATTGTGTCCCTTCATTTTTTTTCTCCCAGTGGATGGAGATTTCAGTGTAGTTTTTTCTCCTCTTGTTTACTAAGGATTTAATTTGCTCAAGGGGTTCGTAGTCAAGCAATTACAGCTTAGCATATTTGGAAATATAGTAAAGGTGGACAGCCAAATTCAGAGGTGGTGACCAAGGTGGCTTAAGGGATTCTTATTAGGATAATGTAATGCCAAAGTGTAAACTAAGGTAGCTGCCATCCCACTTTACACCTCCATCCAGATCTTTGGCATGGAGGTGTAAAGTGGAGTCTTTGGCATGTCAGTTATACTAACTTACATGACTATGTAGACCAGGGAAACAAGTCTAAAGGAGTTTAACCTAATGCCTCCTTCAATGCCATCTGACCAGGCAGTCAACTGGCAGATGGCATACAGGTAAGTTCAGTCCCATGGGCAGATCTTTAGCATTTGTTTCCTCTTTTTGTTTGTTTTGGCCAGACTCCATCCCAGGATTTCAGTTCCTGTTGGATATCTAGATTCTAGTCCCATTTTAAAAAATGTGCTATTAATGCTCTAATTCCTGTGCTATTGCAGTGCCTCTTCATATGAAATAAAATCTACTCCAGCATACCAATTTTCCATCCTAGTATCCCATTTCAGATGCTGTCTTATAACATTTGTCTGCTGTCCATCCTCCATTTGGGATTTCTTATGGGTTCTCCAGTTGTGTTCTCAAAAAAGTTCTGATAATCCCTGAAGATGCAACTACTCATTTCAGGGGGCAATATGTATGGTCCCAAGCCATTTACTCATAGATTAGGTTCCAGCTCCTTTCCTCCCACCCTGTCACTGCTAGAATATTTTTATTAAAATTTCCTACATTTTATAGATTCTAAAGCCAGAAGGAACCATTATGATCATCAGCTCTGACCTCCTTTTCAACACAAACCTTGCAAGTTTCCTAATGTTCCTACTAGGGATATAAAGGACTAGTGGACTATCCGATAAGCAAATGTTTATCGGATAGTCGAAAGAATAGTCGACTAGTTGCTCCCCCTCCCCTTGGTGCCTCTATCACATAGCGGCAGCAAGGGGGGGAGCAGAGGGGGTACGTAAAAGCAGCAGTGCCACACGGAGCCTAGGATGAGCTGGGGAGTCTGCACCTGACCCTGGGCTCCACCAGCATTTCAAACCAGCAGTGCTGCACTGAGCCTGGGGTCAGCTGGGGAATCCCCAGCTGATCCCAGGATTCAGGCGGTGCTGCTGCTTTGAAATACCACACGGAGCCCGGGGTCAGCTGAGTCCCCAGCTTACCTGGGGTTCAGTGCAGCACTGCTGCTTTGAAATGCTGGGTAGAAGCCAGGATCAGCTGGGGACTCCCCAGCAAGGGCTCTTGTACATTTTAAAGCAGAAGTGCCCATATGGAGCCCTTAGCAGGACTTCCTGCTGGCCCTGGGCTCCACACAGTGTTCCAACTCTGAAATATACAAGAGCCCCCGCTGGGGACTCTTGTACATTTCAAAGCTGGTCCAAGGGGACTTCCTGCTGGCCCCGGGCTGCACGCGGAGTTCCGCATTCCTCCTTTGATTTCAAAGCCTCCGGAAGGGCTCTTGTACATTTCAAAGGCGGAACATGGAAGTGCTTATTGACTAGTCAAGTTGACTAGTGCTTATCGACTAATTGAAATTCCATCGACTTCTTGACTAGTAAATTAATTGCTACTTAACATCCCTAGTTCCTACAATGCAGCTTTTAGAAAAAAAGGTGATCTTGATTTAAAAATCATTGGTGGAGAATCCACAACCCTAGATAAATTATTAATTTTCTCTCTTAAAAATTCATGCCCTATTTAGCCCAAAGACTAAATTCTAGTCTGAATTTGTCTTGCTTAAAGTTCCAGCCATTAGCTCATTTTAGACCTTTCTCTGATAGAATATACAGCCCATATATATTGAGATCTGTCTGTGAGCCCTTCTGTGTCTCTCTGCAAGTCCATTTGTTCAAGAACTCCTAAACAGTAAGAGCTAGACCCACCAAACGTGGTATGCAGCTTCCTCTTATCCTAACTTAAATCAAGGTCAGGGTTTGGTTGTGCCAAGAAAATGGGAAGTGCTGGGAATGGGACTGTTTTCCATAACGTGGCAAGGGAAGGGCACAGAGAAGAGGGATGTGATACTGAGAACATCCACTGGGGGCAGCTAGTGCAAGAGATGACTGGGGGCACTTGGACCACCAACAGAGTGCCCTGCAGGGCTGGAGGCTCTGCCATCTTGCCTATTAGCAGACCAGATAAGTAGTCCTTCTGCTCCAAACACCTCCCCCTCAGCCCTTTGCTGCAGCACCAAAGGTAGGGAAGGCCCCTGACAGCCAGGTGGGCTGGGGGGAGAGAAAGACTCCTGGTGGCTAGGGAGAGAAGGGGGGCTGGGGGAAACAGAAAGTCATGCTGGCTGGCAGGGTTGGGAGGAGAGAAGGCCTCTGCCAGCTGCAAAAGCTGGGGTGGGGGAGAAAGCTCCACCAAATGAGACCCCCCCCATCCTGAGCCCCTCCTCACTCCCTAATCTTCATTTCCTTGTCCCCCCACAACCACAGCCTTCTGCCCCACCTCCACTCTCCCCATCCCATGACCCTGACTCCTGCACTCCCCACACTGCCAGAGGACTGGGCAACACTGGGTAAGTCTTTTAGTTATTAAATACTAGCAGAAATACCCGGCATCGCCTGGGGAAAATATAGTAAAAGGTGTGATGAATGAAGTACGGCAATGACATTAACATAGCATATTTTACTGGAAATACTTTTCTCTGATATATTACTTTAAGAAATTAACATAGCTAGTGTGCTTACAAAACAACAAATCCCATAGGGTCTTTCGTCTCAATCCCCACAAATCAGGAAGGCCCATCTTCCCTTAAAGACTCTATGCAAACCAATGCCTGCAGCCTCCTTGCCAGAAGCCCTGAGAAATGGAGCGGATGTCTCTTGGGTTCTGCAGCAGCAAATCACTGCTCCCCAAGTAGCCACTCCCCGACTGCCATGGGGCAACCTGAATGGACTTCCTAGTGGCAGCTGGACTGGTTGCATTGATCAGACAAAGTGAAAGACCTTCAGACCAGGTGCAATTAGTGATATCTAGATGATGAGAACATGCAGCACCTGAATGTACCTGTTCTCATGAGAATAGGCTGTTCTGAGTGTACCATTGTGATGGTGTGTTGTGGACCCCCTGACCCTGCACCCCCGTCCGCAGCAAGATGTGACTCTGCCAGCCAGTAGTATAGAGAGGGTTTATTGCTTCTCTGAGATACAGCACAGCCCACGTTCTTGGAGTAAGGGGGCAGACAGCCTCAGACCCCTTGGGGTAGGGGCATACAGGCCCCTGAACCCCCCAGCATTCGACTTTGTCTTCATAATGTTTTCCAAGCCGAGACTGCCCCTTCTCAAAAACCACAGAACACACATCCCCCAGGTAGCCACACCCCTTCCTTTGTGTAAACCCCTTCCCCCTCATTGTCTATGAGCTGGTGCTCAGGAGTGACCTCCCGCTGGGCAGTGCTCACAAACAGAGGCCAGTAGGGGTCACCCACAGCCCACACAGCAACCAATGAATGTCCAACAGAGTGGGCCCAGGGCCACTAAAGCAGACAGCCCCCAACTACGTCACAACTGTGTCCTCAGGCTCCACAGTGCTCAAAACTTTGTCCTCCTATCCACCTCCTCTTTGTACTGTGAACTGAATCCTGCAAAGTGAATAATGCCCGTGGCACTTGCTGATAACGCACACAGCCCTGCCAGGAGAATGCATGCAGCCCAAAGGAAGGCAAGTGGTGGGATGGCTTGTTTGGGTGTGTGGGGAGGGAAGCAACTTTAATTTCCAGAAGGGGTTCAGTTGGAGCCCAGCTGTGTGAAGATATTGATACGCTGTGATAGCTGGAGGCTTCTCCCAGCCACAGTTAGCAAGGCTAGACCCCAGCCAGCATCAGCCACATTTGGGTCTGTCCTGGAGACCTGCTGGTGCCCTAGTATAGGGAGATTGCTGATTCACTGCCCCACTGCAGCCTCTCCCCCATGGGCTTTCCCTTGATGGCGCTGCAGGTGCCCATATTCTTTATCCTTTAGGATCTTGTAGTTGCAGTTTATGTGACACGCTTAACAGAAGAGTCCAGCAAATACCTATGATCAGGCGCTACTAAAAGCTAATTATCAGTGGGCCCACTTGGGGATCTGGGGGAACCGATTTCGAGATATAACCAATCCAGTGATTGAAGTTAGGAAATCAATAGTATCTGCTCAAAATTTGGTGTTTCTAGCTCTTACCGTTTCGGAGATCTTTTGGAATTATCAGTGGGCTCAATTGGGGCTCTGGGGGAACCAGGGGAACCGATTTCGAGATATAACCAATCCAGAGATTGAAGTTAGGAAATCAGTAGTATCCGTGCAAAATTTGGTGTTTCTAGCTCTTACCATTTCAGAGATCTTTCAGGACAAACAAACAAACTTTCGGAAATATTTAGAAGATTTTTCTCCATGGTAGTACTTGTAGATTGCAATAAAATCACCCTTTAACCTTCTCTTTGGTAAGTTAAATAGAGGGAGCTCCTTGCCTCTGTCACTGTAAGTCATGTTTTCTATACCATTAATCATTCTTGTGGTTCTTTGAATCCGTTCCGGTTTATTGACATTCTTCTTGAATTGTGGGCTCCTGAACTAGACACACAATTCCAATAGCTTTTGCAGTGGTGGGTAGTAGCAGCCATTAGCATTTTAATCACTATGTCAACTCAACCTGATGCCAGTGTACACTGAAGCACTAGAAGCAGTTGTGATGGGTTAGATCACAGAAGTGTGCTGATCAAGCCACTGATGCCTGCTTTCCTGCTTCCTGGACCTCCCCACCACCCTGTCTTATTGGGCCAGCAGCTCTGGTCTCCCCCAGCCAAGGCACAGAGCTGGGGTTACTGCCCCCTGCAGAGACACCCTTTGAATTTGCTGGGCCGCAGGGCAGTTACCCCTTTTACTCCTCCGGCATCCTACCCGCAGGGCCACCAAGAGGAGAGCGCACAACGGCAGCAAGGCTCAGGACCAGCCACGTTCGCCTCTGGATGCAGGAAAGTGGGGCCGGACCCGGGTCTACAGGACCCGTCTCTGGCCTGGCAGGCCCATAGACGGCTGGTGGAGGAGAGGGGGCGAGGCAGGGGGTTTGACAGCTGGCCTGCCCCATGTCCCCTTGGAGCCACCGTAGCCAGGCTGCCTTGGGTCCCCGCCCTACGACTGCGCCGTGCCGGCCTGCAGTCCAAACGAAGGCGGAGCGGGTCTGTACAGCCAAAGCCGGAGAGCAGGATAGCGCCTCGGCCCTGCCTCTTGATCGACAGTTGTCTGAGCCAGCTCCCCCAGCCTGGCTTCTGCGTTTAATGACTGACATATATCTTGACCAATGAGCTGTTACAATCGTTTCGATTGACGTCAATGCCTGCCTTTGGGATGCGAAATGCTCTTGATTGACATTCATCGAGCCTATGGAAAGTAAGAATGATTTTGATTGACGTCTTTCATCGAACGGCAACCGAGCACTGGGGGAAGGGAGCGAGGAGGGACGTGGCTGGCCCGGCCGCCAATGACGTGCAGGTGGGCGGAGCAGCGCGTCCAATGCTGTCGGGAGGCGGGGCCGGAGAGCTGCCGTTACCGTCTGTCGCAGGAGGCAGGCGCGGGCCCGCGGTGAGGTGCAGCTGTTGTCATGAGCTACTCAGGTGAGCCGCGGCCGGGCGCAAGATGGCGGCTGCCCCCTCCTCTCCTCTCCTCTCCTCTCCCGTCCCGGCCTGCGGGGCCTGCTCTGAGCTCCGCTCCCCCCCACCCGGGAGCCGTGGGGCGTGGCCAGAGGCCGGCCGCGCAGCGCTCCCCTGGCTGCGGGGGAGCCTGGCAGGTACTGACACAAACATGCCACTGAGCTCGCCCCTAGCGCGCGGCCCGGGGCCGGGGCCTGACCCTGAGACCCTGCCGTAGACGTGGGGTGGCCCTGCCTTGATGCGCTCTGGCCCGGGGGTAGGGCTGGTACTGGCTGCAGTCCTCTGGTGCATGGCACCGCAGGGCCTGCCGGGGACCTGGTACCGGGGCTGGCGGGCAGGGTGTCAACCCTATCCCCCTGCTGCACACAGTATGGGACTCTGACGCTCCCCCCCCCCCCCAGTATGACTTGGAGCTTGCGGTGGGTGTATGACAGCCCCCCCCCCCCCACACACACGTCTTACCTGTTGTGTAGGGCTGTGTGGAGCGCTGGTATTCACCACGCCACATGGACGCACCATACAACAGCAATGCCTGGGACCTCTTGGTGGAGGGAGCTGTTGCTGACACCCCTGCGTACATCACCAATCATCTGGCATTACACAAGGGGGGAGAGTAGTGCTGCTGTTATTTACACACTCACTCTCTTTGGATGGGCTGTTAGTGAGTGGGTATAATAACTAGAGGAGGTGCTGACATGATTTCCTCCTATGTGCAGAACTGGTAGAAGTATTTGTGTAATGAAGGACTGGAAATGGTCTCCCTCTGTCAGTTGTGAGTTATACAGACTGTGAGGTAAAGGTGGAAAGATTATACCCTTATCTTATTGTCACTGCATCATCTTGGTAATGCTGGAACAAATGTACCCGGCTTCCTCACATACATTCACCATCATCTGCCCTTCCCACCTCCCACCATTGCATGGGCTTTGGGGGACGTGTAATAAGCAAGGAGAAGATAACACCTATATCCCTGGCTGAAGAGCGGGATTGTAATAATAAGCAGGTTGGCACAGATTCTTCCCTTTCCTTCTCCCTGCTTTTCTCACCTGATGAGCTCAGGAGATGAGATTTATTCTCAGGGTGACAAGGCATATGGGATTCTGCATATGAGAGGAAGCATGAGTCCCAGCTTCCCCTACCCTCTGTTGAAACAAAAGAAAAGCTTGTTTAGTTGAAGTTGTCCTGTGCAGTGTATCAGGATTAGGCTGGGAGCTCAGAATTTGTAACTTTGCTGCAGGTTTGAGATTTTTCTTCCTCTGTGTGATTGCAATAACTGCCATTTGGTGTTAGGTTACAACATTTTGCATTAAATAAAATGGGGTGGGGAGGAAGACAGGGAAAGTACTAACATTAGTGATATAGAGCAGTGTTTCTCAACTTTTTATAAAATACCCCTTTAAAAAAAAATAAGTACCCCCAGTACCTACAGTTTTCAGACACACACAATTTTTTTCTACCATTGCAACACATTTGTTTAAATAACTTAATCGTAGCTGGGCAGATGATGACATTTTTGGGTGTAAAAAGTATAAAAATAATAAAGCCCTGTAAAATTTAAAACAAAAATTCAGTTTTCTCCAAATGTCAGTTGTGTTGATGTACTCCCCAGACTTTTCTCAAGTACCCGGTACTTGTACCACTGGTTGAGAGACACTGATATAGAGTGTGTAACACAGTAATACCGTACTGCAATTTGGACAAATTAACATTATAATCGGGTTTGTAATTCCTGCATTACTTGACACCTTCGTGCCTAAATATAAGGGGTTCATTTTGATCAGTGGTAAAATCTCTCACTAAGACATCCCATTTCCCAGTTGTGCACTGTGATAACTGGCCACAGTATTGCTCCCTTTCTTCCCTAAGGTGGCAGCCTGTTCCTTGCTGTGCATGTATATCGGTGGTTCTCAATCTTCGGGTCATAGAACTAGAATTTCCTACAGATAAGGCTAAATGTAAAAGGTGTTTCCATTTGTTATGGTTGTGATGGATCTTATCAATACAAATTGCTCCAGTTAGAAGATTTATTGACACTGTCTCATAGGGGAAAGTTGTACTTATGGAAAATGTTATGAACAATTTTTGCTTGATGTATTTTTAAATACTAAATGATGGAGTTGACATGCAATGACTGTGGAAACTGACTTCAGTCATACATAACATAACAAGAGGGTCTTAGAACTTGTTGCTTCTGTATGTCAAACTCACTACAAGCACTTCCAGCTCATTATATCCGTCCCTTTCTCCCTCCATTAGTTTCCGGAATGCCACCCCCACATCCATCTCTATTTGAGGGAGTCTCTGCAACCCACACTTAAATTGGGGGTTCACCTGCCTGGGTGACTCTCAGTGTCCTCCCACCATATGCAAAAGAAGTAGAAAAAGCAAACTAACTCGCTCTTTTTGTTGCTGAAACAGCACTGAAGGTTTTGAAATGTGGCATTATAGAAGAAAGGGTTGGTCAGGGAGGCATCAATGGATAAAAGTTGAAAATCACTATTAAGCAGTATGATGAAGAGCTTTGATGTAATGTAAATTGAAAGGAACTATATAACTTTTTCTTGTCTGTTACACAGTTTGTAGGGAAAGCCTTCATTTTTGTGCTTCCAACTAGAAATAGGGTAAAACTGATGTGAAGCATGCATCTCTAAAGTTCAAAGAATCATAGAACACTAGAACTGGAAGGGACCTTGAGAGGTCATCGAGTCCAGTCCCCTGCCCTCATGGCAGGACCAAACACTGTCTACCATCCCTGATAGATGTCTATCTAACTTGTTCTTAAATATCTCCAGAGATGGAGATTCCACAACCTCCCCGGGCAATTTATTCCTATGTTTAACCACCCTGACAGTTAAGAAGTTTTTCCTAATGTTCAACCTAAACTTCCCTTTGCCTATTGCTTCTTGTCCTATATTCAGAGGCCAAGGAGAACAATTTTTCTCCCTCCTCCTTGTAATGCTCTTTTAGGTACTTGAAAACCGCTATCATGTCCACTCTCAATCTTCTCACTTCCTAACTAAACAAGCCCAATTCTTTCAGTCTTCCCTCATAGGTCATGTTTTCTAGACCTTTAAACATTTTTGTTGCTCTTCTCTGGACCGTCTCCAATTTCTGCACATCTTTCTTGAAATATGGTGCCCAGAACTGGACACAGTACTCCAATTGAAGCCTAATCAGTGCAGAGTAGAGCAGAAGAATGACTTCTTGTGTCTTGCTCACAACACTCCTGTTAATGCAGCCCAGAATCCTGTTTGCTTGTTTTGCAGCAGCATCACACTGTTGACTCATCTAGCTTGTGATCCACTATGACCCCCCAGATTCCTTTCTGTAGTACTCCTTCTTAGACAGTCGCTTCCCATTCTGTATGTGTGAAACTGATTGTTCCTTCCTAAGTGGAGTACTTTGCAGTTGTCCTTCATCCTATTTACCTCAGACCATTTCTCCAGTTTGTCCAGATCATTTTGAATTATGACCCTATCCTCCAAAGCAGTTGCAACCCCGCCCAGCGTGGTGGTATCTGCAAACTTAATAAGCGTACTCTCTATGCCAGCATCTAAATCGTTGATGAAGATATTGAACAGAACTGGTCCCAAAACAGACCCCTGTGGAACCCCACTTGTTATGCCCTTCCAGCATGATTGTGTACTGTTAATAACTACAGGAGGCCCCCGACTTGTGACATGATTGGTTCCGGGGGAAGCATCGCAAGTTGAGGGCGTCGTAACTCAAACTCTCATTTACGATAAGCTCTGTGCGCTGTCGTAAATGCGGGCTGAGGATGCAAGTTGGGGGTTTTCAGCCCCTCCTGCACTTACAAAAATGGTTGCAAGTGCGGGGGTCAGAACTCGGGTGGCCGCACATCAGGGGCCTTCTGTACTCTCTGAAAAGTTGAAGTTTTTCAGGACATATTCTTTGGTTGCCATCTTGTAGTCTATTACAAATATTAAGAGCAAATTTATCTGCAATTTTTAAGAATCTAGTAAATGGCTCTACTAATAGATCTGAAACTTGAACAAAAATGTGTTACTTGAGGTTGTCTCAGATTTCATTGTGGAATTTTGAAACTTTCATCTGAGATCTGTGTTAAAGGCTCAGATTCCTCATGGCACTTGCAATTTGGATTCTGTTGCGAGAAGCTCAGTGTGGTATCAGCCATGTGCAAACTTGCATAGATCCTGCATTCTGAAGTGCTGAGTATTAATGCTTGCATGGATTATAGGATTACTTCTTCGGGGGGGGGGGAGGGGGGACATGGTAGCGGCTCAATATATGTATATATATTTTATTAGGGCTATTGATTGCAGTTAACTCATGCACTTAATTGCGATTATTTGCAGCTTTAATGGCAATTAAACAATAGAATACCAATTGAAATGTATTAAATTTTTTGATGTTTTTCCTACATTTTCAAATATATTGATTTCAGTTACAACACAGAATACAAAGTGTACAGTGCTCACTTTTTTATATTTTTATTACAAATGTTTGCACTGTAAAATAGAGATGTAAGTGGCTAGTTGAGTGGTTGAGTACCTGATAAGCAGCAAGGGAGGAGCAGGATCCGGTGCTGGGGGGAGCTGGCTTAAAAGATGGTTCCCTCCAGCACCATCTCTGTGGGAGGCCAGTGGAGGCAAAGGTGCAGCGGGAGATGCACGTGAGCTGGGAATCAGCTGATTCCTGGCTCACATCTGGTCCTAGATGCTGAGCCTCTGCTTTTTAAAAGAAGTAAGAGCCAGGCAGCTCTTACTACATTTCAAAGGAAGAGGTGCAGCCAGGATAGCGAGTGCCCCACCTGACATCTTATCGACTAATCGAAATTCCATTGACTACTTGATTAGTTGATTAATCGAAATTTAACATCCCTATGTAGTACATTCTCTTTATCAAGAAAGAACAACTTATAAATGTAGATTTTTTTTGTTGTTGCATAATTGTTTTGTTTTTGTGTACAATGTAAAATTTTAGTGTCTACATGTCCAATTGGTCCTACTTGTTGTTCAGTCAATTGCTAAAACAACCATGTTTGTTTACATTTTTGGGAAATAGTGCTGCCATCTACTTTAAAATGTCGACTTTCTGTTGTAGTGTCGATGTAGCCCCAGGTGATTAAAATCAACATCAGTCTGTACTGCTTTGGATCGTTATTGAGCGGAACCTGTCATCAGCATGGACACGTCCTTTGGAATTGTGGCTGAAGCATGAAGGGACATGTGCATCTTTAGAACATCTGGCATATAAATACGTTATGGTGCTGGCTACAACAATACCATGTGAATGCTTGTTTAGACTTTCAGATGACATTGTAAACAGGAAATGGGCAGCATTATCTCCCACAAATGTGAACGCACTTGTTTGTCTGAGCGATTGGACGAACAAGGAGGAGGACTAGGTGGACATGTAGGCTCTACGTTGTTTTGTTTTTGAATGCAGTTATTTTTATACATAATTCTACACTCGAAAATTTAACTTCGATAAAGAAATTTCACTACAGTATTTGAAATGAGGGAATTGAAAACACTGTTGTTTTATACAATGCAAATATCTGTAATAAAGTGAACAGTGTACACTTTGTATTCTGTGTTGTAGAATAATAAATTTTTAAAAGTAGAAAACATCCAAAAATTAATTTCTTATTGTTTAACAGTGCAATTAATACATGTTCAGATTGAAATAAAAAAAACTACATAGCTCATCTCTGGAAGAATGTGTGCTGACTTTCAAGCTAGATAAATGTGGCATGACACAAGGAATTGGTTGACTTTTTGGTAACTGTGGAATTATGACTTTAGGAATTGGATGCCAGAAATTTCCAGTTGCTAACACAGAGCTGGAATGCTATGGGGAAGGCTATGGTGCTGCAATTGCTTGCACACAAAAGTGTGTGGTAGGAGAAGTAATGAGACCAGGGGTGCTAGTAGAAATTGGGGGTTTCTTGCACTTAATTCGCCAGTCTTCATCTAATCCAGATCAATAGTTACTTTTTGATGTCTCTGTCCTTGTAAAATACTGTAAACAAGCCTCTAATGAGGGTACAAGGTAAGACTGGATTAACAAATACAAAGCAAGTTGCTAGTGTGTGATTCCTTCTCTTCCAGTCCAAGGTGAAGCTGTGATCTTGGCCTTGGGCGAATAATATATCTCGTTCCAATCTGCATCCTTCTGTAGATTTTGAAAGACAAAACTCACCAGTTCCCAGTTGGAAGGGTATCTTTGCAGTCACAAGTGCTAGAAACTAGCGCGTTGATTAAAATAGCATTGTACAGAAGCCAATGAGTAAGAAAATTAGAGCATTTTTCCTACTTCTTGTTGTTATGGTACCCCTGTAGGACCTCCCTCCCCTGGAACAGGGACTCAGCAGTGAGGCTGTACCTGACTGACATAGCACAAGGGCCAGAACTGCCTCAGAAACACCTTGGGGCCTTGCCCCTCTGCACCAGGCACATCAGCAGAGGAGTAGAAGGTCCAAGTGTGAAGGAATTCGTGTGCATGGATCCAGATGGCAGGAAGGAAGAGGGTTCTGTGTGGAGCACACTGGGTGAGGGAAGCTCAGAGGGGCATTTGGATGCACAAAGGAGATTCCAGGTGCAGGGGCAATTGGATTCTGCAGGATGGTCCAGATAGAGGAGATGGAACTCAGTGCAGGAGTCTAGGAGTGGGGCTTGCTGGGGTAGGGCGTGAGTGCAACTGGTTGAGGCTCAGTTTGGGGTCTAGGTGCAGGTAGCTCATAATGGTGGTCCAGGTGCAGAAGATGTGTTTGTCAGGGTAGGGGTTTAACAGGCCTTCTTAATAGGGGAACCCCCGCTGCTGCTGCCACCACTGGGATTTCTTTCCCCATCCCTTTCTCCACTGCCTCTTCCCTTCCCTCATTCCCACATCCTGTCGTCCCCCCCCTTCCCCCCTTCTTGCCCCATCGCTGGCACTTATGGTGTATGGCTCCCAGCCACAGAAGAGGGAAATGACTGGCATTAGGAGGCGGTATCCAACTGCGAAATCAGCTAGCCCCAGGTGGCGCTCTCCCTCATCCAGACAGCTCTGTGCTCACAGAAATAGAGGCAGTGGCATGTGTCCCTTCCCACCTGTTGCTACACCTCTATTTTTGGGGGTAATGTCCCTGTCCTCCCTAAACTATGCCAGTGGGAGGCCCTCCCCTCCCCTGGTGACTTCTCTGCTGGCTGTTTTGGGTGCTGGATATCATATGCCTGTAGGAGGGGCACATGCATGCTCTTGCAACTTTTCTTTGCTTCCCCCTTCCATCATTATTTGCAGGGGACATGTGCTGTGGTGAAAATTCCCTTGGAGTAATATATCGGTATGTCAAACTCTCATCTCTGTTTAGGAGGAGGTATCCAGCATGATACGGTCCAGCTTATTTGGGTGCCGCTGATGACCAGGCCTTGGTATAAGATTCTCCTTACATTCTAGCTAGAATTGCTAGTATTACCATATAATTTGGGTTTTGACCACTTTTTGGTCTTTTTCTAGGTTATGGCAACTGGAATTCTGGCACAAACAGAGGCAAGTATAGTAAAATCTTAATACATCATCATAAACCAACCTCATTTAATGTAGCTGGAAAAAAGAGCACATTTTTCACAGCTTGAATATGTTCCCACGTGTCTAAATAATATCCTCGTAGGTCACATGCAATTCTGTTTCTGTCAACATTGCACATAACTATTGCAGTCAACTCTAGTGCAGGAACAAAACCAGATCCCAGAAGTTCGACAGTGGATACAAACTGTGCTGTTTTCCTTCAGTCTTTTTGTCTGATAGAATTTCTCTGTGAAATGGCATTAAAGATTAAAGTGCTGTCATAGCTTGCTAGAAGACTGAATTTTCAGTTCTGCTGCCAGGAAGACACACATAAGAACAGTCATACTGGGTCAGATCAAAGGTCCATCTAGCCCAGTGTCCTGTCTGCTGACAGTGGCCAATGCCAAATGCCCCAGTGGGAGTGAACACAGCAGGTGATCCCTCTCCTGTCATCCATTTCCAGACAAACAGAGGCTAGGGACACCGTTCCTTCCCATCCTGGCTAATAGCCATTGATGGACCTAACCTCCATGAATTTATCTAGCTCTTTTTTGAACTGTGTTAAAGTCTTAGTCTTTGCAACATCCTCTGGCAAGGAGTTCCATAGGTTGATTGTGTGCTGTGTGAAGAAAAACTTCCTTTCATTTGTTTTAAACCTGCTACCTATTAATTTCATTGGGTGACCCCTAGTTCTTATGTTATGGGAACAAATAACTTCCTTATTCACTTTTTCCATACCAGTCATGATTTTATAGACCTCTATCATATCTCCCCTTAGTCTCCTCTTTTCTAAGCTAAAAAGTACCAGCCTTTTTAATCTCTCTTCATATGGGACCCATTCCAAATCCCTAATCATTTTTGTTGCCCTTTTCTGAAGCTTTTCCAATGCCAATATTTTTTTTTTTTTTTTTTTTAGATGAGGTGACCACATCTGTACACAGTGTTCAAGATGTGGGTGTACCATGGTTTTATATAGAGGCAATAAGATATTCTCTGTTACTCTCTTATTCACACAAATGGCAGTGTGTCTGCATTTAGACCCAGACTTGAAACAGGACATCCTTTATAATACTTGTCTTTTTCCAGGGGCTGGGCTCACTCTGTTCAGACTAGGGATGTTAAATTGCGGGTAATCAGCTAATCAAATAATTGTTGGAATCGCCAACGATTAGTTGGGAAACTGCAGAGCCGCAGTGGGGTTAGCTTCCAGTCCGGCTCTTGTACATTTCAAAGGAAGAGGCACAGAGGTGAACCTGTGCTTGCAGGGACTGCTTCGGTCCCCACTGGCATGGGTTCCTGCTCTCTCTCTCCCTTTGAAATGTACAGGAGTTGCCCACTCAAAGGGAGAGAGGCAGTAGGAACCCCTTGGGTCTCTCCCTTTGAAGTGTACAGGAGCTGACTGCGGCTCCTGTAAGTTTCGAAGGGAGAGGCGGTGCAGAATAGCAAGCACCCCCTTTATCAACTAATCGAGTAGTCAGTGGAAATTCCGTTGATGGAAATTCCATCCAGTATTCGATTTTCCCTAGAGGGAAAGTGAGAGATTAAGTTAATTGTCGAATACGTTTCAGGAGTAGAACTGAGGTATCCTGACACCAAGGTAAGTGCTCTGTCCACTAGCTCAGTGTTTCTCAATCTTTTTTATAAAGTACCCCGTTAAAAAACTATTATAAGTACCCCCAGTACCTACAGTTTTCAAACACACAATTTTTTTCTACCATTGCAACACATTTGTTTAAACAACTTAATCATAGCCGGGCGGGTGATGACATTTTTGGGTGTAAAAAGTACAAAAATAATAAAGCCCTGTAAAACTTAAAACAAAAATTCAGTTTTCTCCAAATTTCAGTTGTTGATGTACCCCCCAGACTTCTCTCAAGTATCCCTGAGGGTACACATGCCACTGGTTGAGAGACACTGCACTAGCTCATGCTATCTCCTAGAGCAGGGCTGCTCAACTTTGGAACCTCTGGGGACCACGATGATACTCACAGCACATGCCAAGGGCTGCAGCTAAGTGTGGTTGCATATACATGCAACCATATATGCAAATAGCTTCAAGATTCATGGTTTTGTAGCAGGTTTGTTTTCTTTTATGCAAAGATAGTCTTTTGACAAAGATACACATTGGTTTTCCATTTATCTCTGCAAAAGCAAATTCCATCTCCCAAACAGGGTTGAAAACCCTGTGTTCATCCAACAAGCGTCTCTTCTTTGTTGCCATTTTTAATGCTGCTTATTTTTTTAAAAAATGGTATACTTCAGGTTATGCATTTCTTGGAGTGTTTTTACTGTAAAAATAAAAGTTTCCAAGCCAGAGAGCTGGGCAAGTCAGGCCAGACATGAGGGGCAAAAAAGGACAGGTGTCCAGGAGCCCTGTCCTGGATTCCCAGCAGGGCTGATGTCCTCGCATGGGAAGCCATTGCTCCATGCGGGATGGAGGCAGGACTGCCTGGCCGTGGCGCTGGACCCAGACATGGCCAATGTGAGTCAGTCAGTACCTCTCAGGTTCTGCCCACAAGGCTAAGCAGCCAGCACTTCCCACGAGCATCTTTCAGTGCCCAGCTGTTCCAGCCAGCTCATCCACTTGTATCTTTCAGTGCTCACCCCTCCTAAGAGATGCCTCACTGCTGTGGAGTGTGTTCCCAGTGGAGGCCATGTTCAAAGGATCCCACCTGTAGGCCACTTGTTGAGCTCCGTGTAAACCCAAACCAGACCGTGGGGTGCAAACAAATGGGCCATGGACCACATGTTGAGTGGCCCTGTTCTAGAGCTATTACATATTGTTAAACTACAAAAGACATTTAGAATATAGTACATCTTGCAATACTGTCTGTTTCACTTACTAAATCACCATTTGTTCACAATACCTTTTTGATTCATAAAAGCAGATTAGCAAAACTCTGTTTTAGTTTATATGATACTAAGTATTCTAGATCTACAGGGTTGGTAGTAGGACATGCTGATGGGCAAACTGAACAAACCTTAGGAAGTTAGAAGTGGGGGAAACAGCATAGAATATTGATGCCATTTTAGTTAGTTTTCTGTCCCTTATCTGCTCTGTAAGTAGCATGACATGTGTTGCATCTGAAGAAGCTAATCTCCATCAGCCCTGAGATAGCAGAACTGAGCAGGCCATTTCCCTCACTTATGTGTGGGCAGAAGAGGGAACAAGTGCCATGAACTGTATGGGTGCTGGTCAAAATTAATATGGGGTTATTGTTCCATATTTAGAATTGCACAAATTCCTGTGGATCTCTAGAAGATTGGACCCCAGATACAGTGATGTCATCCAGTTCAAACAAATCACTACAATTATAATATGAACTATCTAGCTTAAAGGCATGAATTTTACTTTGTCTTTATTTGGTTATGAAGTCAAACATAACTGGATATGGATATACAGCACAACTTCATGTCAAACTGACATAGAGATGGGCCCACTTTGAACTACACTAAGCTTGTCCTAAATATGTTATCTTGTATTCTCTTCTCATGCAACCTGCACTCTTTACACATACCTAAATGTATTGTATTCTCTTCTTTCTGAGGGTGACTGGACCATGTTCTCTCTGGAATCTGCTTTTATTAGACAAGTGGATTACCATGGAGGCAAGCTGCAGTGTAACAAATGCAGAGCCCTTATCCACGAATGAGAGCAAGAATGAAAACTGAGGGTTAAATATTAGTTGGGACAGATTGTAGACTGCTGGGATTTTCTTTTAAGTTTTCTCCATGCATAGGCAACGCATAGGAGAGACATGAGGGGGCACATGCCCCCCATGCCATGGGTGGGAGGGGCAAGGGACCAGCCAACAGCAGGTGGGGAGACTAGCAGGAAGGTCTGGTTTCCTGCAGCAGGGCTCTCCTTCCCACTCACCCCTGCCCCACAGTCACTGGCAGCAGCGGGGCAAGCGGAGCAATGGCTCCAGCTCGCTGCATTCCTCCAGCAGCTTCACCTGGTGGAAGGGTGGGACTGCCCTGTATCCCCCCGCGGGAAGCAGAGCAATGTGGCTGGGGGAGCAAAGTGAGCTAGGGCCATGATGCTCCACTTGCCCTGCCAATGCCATTGAATGCGGGGAGGAGGGGGAGAACCCTGTTGCTGTGTTGGCCCCGCTAGCCACATCACTTGGGGGAGAGGGAAGAGGGTGGAGGAGGGGTGGGACCTAGGACAGAGGGGCGTTATCCTGGCCCTTCCCTAGGCTGGGGGGAAAACGTGCCCTCCCCCTACTTTCTTCACTAGTCACTTCTGCCTCCATTTGTGTTTTGGCCTTCAAGTCCTGGTGTTGGTTACACTAACACATCTTAGCAGGTATACTGTAAGGGGGGTGGGCTAAATGTAAACTAAAGCTATCATCTTCTGAGGGGAAGGAGCACTCTTAGAACTTCTGTGTTGGATAGAAATATTCACTCAGTTGCTTGACTGGAAATCTCAATGACACTTTCTCATTTCAGGTTATGAGGGATATAGTTACGGATATGGATATGGTCAAGATAACTCTGGCAATTATGGGTATGGTATCGCCACTTCAAACTCTTGGGAAATGCCTAATTCAGACACAGACCCTAATGCTTCTACTGGCGCAGATGCTGTTATGGCAAAAATTAACCAACGCTTAGATATGGTATCTCATCTGGAAATGGACACAATGCAAGGAGGACATTATGGCACAGGTGGAGACAGGTGAGTCTAGAGATCAAGAAGAAAAGGTTCAGTACTAGACAGGTTAGTGTCCCTTTTTGAGGCAACCATTAGTCTAAACTTCTGTTTACTGTCAAAGTTGCTCTCTCATTTTTCTGTCCTTTTGACCTGATTCTCATTGTGTCTTCGCATGTCGGCTCTCAAGAGGAACAGGTGGATGAAGGGAATTGGATCAGCAGGATTTTCCTTCTTTTGTTTATATTTTTCAAATTCCCAGTTTGAGGACTGAAGTCTTAATAGTCTGGTGAGAGTTGAATTGTGATGCAATTTTTATAGCAGTAGTAGGATTTGTTTAACTTGGAAAAAAAAATTTCACAGTTTGAAACTGGAGATGAATAAAGAAAGGATTCCTTAATACTTCTGTTCCTGGGAACCTGCAGATAATATTTAATTTCCATAGCATTGCCACAATATTCATTCGCCTGAGTTTCTCATTTGGTTTTTAACTTGACTCTTATTCTAGAAGTAACATTGTTGTTCCAGTTTTGAGTTATTGGCTGGAAATATAGTACAGATGTCCAGGAAAGAGCAAGTGAGGTTTTGACCATGTTTTTAATAAGAATTATATATAGTGCATAAGGATTTCTCTTTATACAGAAATTATTCTCCTTCAGAATTATATGCAGTGTCACAAAGATTTCTCGTGTTAAATTTCAAAATGAGTTTTTCTGTTAAAAATGTATATTTTACAACACATTCTAGGTCTATATGAAATGCTGATTCATCCCAGAAAATCTATTTTTGAGTATTTTTACATCTGAGTATTTTGCTCATGTACAAGTATTGATTTGAACAATAGCATGTTTATATCCATGTAGGGGAAACATCTATTTTGTCAAGAACTTTGAAGTTTAAGTCTGCTATTGTTCAAACATTAAGTAGGCAGAGACATTGTCAAAATTACTTAAACTAGATTCTATGTGATGTAAGCAAACCCGAACCTCTTCTCTAGAATGAAAGCATAGCTTGTTAGTAGTGAGAAATATCATGTAAGAAGGTCTTAAAGAATAATGAACGTATATGTTGAGTGAGTTCTTGTTTGCAGTCAGCTATTGTTGCATCTCTGCTTTGTTTTAACTAAGTTTTAAAACTAAATAAATAAACTTTTTAAAAATAGTATCACAAGAACTTGGAATATGTTTACCAAAACTTTAATTCAATAGTAATTACTAGTTACAATATTCAAAAGTCATTACATCTTAAATTGCTGTGTTAACTGTGTTTATGGAGTAGCGGACAAATGTATGGTAGACTTCCCAAAGTTTAAAGAAATTACTCCTCTGAAGTCTTGCACCAAATGGATTTTGGTGGAGTACTCTGTTTTAAAAGCATTCACATAAAGTACATCAAAGTTTTTGTTTGAAAAATTATCCTGGAGAACAAATATTTGATAATAGAGGCCTCTTTAATTTAGCAGACAAAGGTAACAAATTGAAGCTAGACGAATTTAGACGGAAATTGAGGTGCAGAATATAACAGTGATGTTACTTACACCAAAACCCTTGTTAAATTGTTCCAATGTTTAAGTACCATCACTGAAAACGTTTAAATTGAGATTTAAATAGAGGATTTTTTTTAAAAGATACAGTAGGGAAGTTCTTTGGCCTGTAATACATGAGACCATAGATGATTACAGTGTTATTTTCTGGCCTCATCTATGAATCTGTCTCTCTCTTGTAAGGAGTGGAAAGGACTGCTGTAAGGCAGCAGGTGAACAGTTTAATAGACTAAACTCTTGGGTTCTCATTTTGTAAGATGAGAACTTTGAATAATGTACCACAGCTGGAACAAATTCAGAGTAGGGATGTGAAAGGTTAATTGTAAGGGCTGGAATAGCTCCCTGTGAGGACCACTGCAGACAGGGGCTGCTCCGCTGTCCGTGGCAGGTGCACCCCAGGCAATGGGTCCTCTCCAGCCCGGCTGCAGTGAACAAGGGTCTGTTGCAGCTCAGCTATGGTAGCTCGGTTAACTGGTTTAAATATTTCATTTAACCGGTTAACCAATTAAATGGGATTTTATGTCCCTAATGTAGACACCACACAATTGATGACATCTGCTCCATGCTGTCATGATAAATGATACTTGGCTGCTAACCCAGCCCTGTTAACTTTTCTCCAGCAAGATCTAGACTTTATCAACTATCCAGAGTGACTGTAGTAGGCCATTTAAGGGACAAAAGATGAAATTAGTGATTTAGAAAACAGCAGTTTTTAGCTTTGTCACATTTCCTAAAAAGGAGTGTGTGGGGAGGGCTGTTCCGCTGTGCGCTTGGGAATAGTGACCATAATATAATAACATTCAACATTCCTGTGGTGGGTAGAACTCCTCAGCAGTCCAGCACCCTGGCATTTAATTTCAAAAAGGGGAATTACACAAAAATGAGGAGGCTAGTTAAACAGAAATTAAAAGGCACAGTGACTAGAGCCAAATCCCTGCAAGCTGCATGGAAACTTTTTAAAGACACCATAATAGAGGCCCAACTTAAATGTATACCCCAAATTAAAAAACATAGCAAGAGACCTAAAAAAGTGTCACCGTGGCTTAACCACCATGTAAAAGAAGCAGTGAGGGACAAAAAGGCATCTTTTAAGAAGTGGAAGTCCAATCCTAGTGAGATAAATAGAAAGGAACATAAACACTGTCAAATCAAGTGTAAAAATGTAATAAGAAAAGCAAAAAAAGATTTTGAGGAACAGCTAGCCAAAAATTCAAAAAGAAATAACAAAATGTTTTTTAAGTACATTAGAAGCAGGAAGCCTGCTAAAAAACCTATGGGTCCCCTAGACGATCGAACTATAAAAGGCGCAATCAAGGACGATAAAGCCATTGCGGAGAAACTAAATGATTTCTTTGCTTCAGTCTTCACGGCTGAGGACGTTGGGGAGATTCCCAAATCTGCACTGTCCTTTGTGCGTGATTAATCTGAGGAACTGTCCCGGATTGAAGTGTCATTAGAGGAGGTTTTGGAACAAATAGAAAAACTTAATGTTAACAAATCTCCGGGACCGGATGGCATTCATCCAAGGGTTCTAAAAGAACTCAAATGGGAAATTGCTGAACTATTATCTGAGGTTTGTAACCTATCCCTTAAATCGGCTTCTGTACCTAATGACTGGAAGGTAGCTAACGTGACACCAGTATTTAAAAAGGGCTCCAGAGGCGATCCAGGCAATTACAGACCGGTAAGTCTAACTTCAGTACCGGGCAAATTAGTCGAAACAATAGTAAAGAATAAAATTGTGAAGCATGTAGAAGAACATAATTTGTTGGACAAAAGTCAACATGGTTTCTGTAAAGGGAAATCCTGTCTTACTAATCTATTAGAGTTCTTTGAAGGGGTTAACAAACATGCGGACAAGGGGGATCCAGCAGATATAGTATACTTAGATTTTCAGAAAGCCTTTGACAAGGTCCCTCACCAAAGGCTCTTGTGTAAATTACATGGCCATGGGATAAGAGGGAAGGTCCTTTCTTGGATTGAGAACTGGTTAAAAGACAGGAAACAAAGGGTAGGAATAAATGGTAAATTTTCAGAATGGAGAGGGGTAACTAGTGGTGTCCCCCAAGGGTCAGTCCTGGGACCAATCCTGTTCAACTTATTCATAAATGATCTGGAGAAAGGGGTAAGCAGTGAGGTGGTAAAGTTTGCAGATGATACCAAACTGTTTAGGATAGTCAAGACAGAAGCAGACTGTGAGGGACTCCAAGAAGATCTCACCAAACTGAGTGATTGGGCAACAAAATGGCAAATGAAATTTAATGTGGATAAGTGTAAAGTAATGCACATCGGGAAAAATAACCCCAACTATACGTACAGTATGATGGGGGCTAATTTGGCTATGACAAATCAGGAAAGAGATCTTGGAGTTATCGTGGACAGTTCTCTGAAAACTTCCACGCAGTGTGCAGCGGCGGTCAAAAAGGCAAATAGGATGCTAGGAATTATTAAGAAAGGGATAGAAAATAAGACCCAGAATATCTTACTGCCCCTGTATAAAACTATGGTACGCCCACATCTTGAATACTGTGTACAGATGTGGTCTCCTCACCTCAAAAAAGATATTTTGGCCTTGGAAAGGGTTCAGAAAAGGGCAACTAAAATGATTAGGGGTTTGGAACGGGTCCCATATGAGGAGAGGTTAAAGCGACTGGGACTTTTCAGTTTAGAAAAGAGGAGACTGAGGGGGGATATGATAGAGGTATATAAAATCATGAGTGGTGTGGAGAGGGCCAATAAAGAAAAGTTATTTATTAGTTCCCTAAATAGAAGAACTAAAGGACACCAAATGAAATTAATGGGTAGCAGGTTTAAAACTAATAAAAGAAAGTTCTTCTTCACACAGCGTGTAGTCAGCCTGTGGAACTCCTTGCCAGAGGAGGCTGTGAAGGCTAGGATATAATAGAGTTTAAAGAGAAGCTAGATAATTTCATGGAGGTTAGGTCCATAAAAGGCTATTAGCCAGGGGATAAAATGGTGTCCTTGGCCTCTGTTTGTCAGAGGCTGGAGAGGGATGGCAGGAGACAAATCGCTTGATCATTGTCTTCGGTCCACCGTCTCTGGGGCACCTGGTGCTGGCCACTGTCGGCAGACAGGATACTGGGCTAGATGGACCTTTGGTCTGACCCAGTACGGCCATTCTTATGTTCTTATGTTATGTTCTTATGTTCAGTTGCTGCAGTTGAAAACTCTGGTTTACTGTAATTGGGCACATGTAGCTTTACCATCTGAGGATTTTTAGTGATTATTAGTAGTCTGGATGCTTCTTCTCCTATCAGTTGATGGAATTACTTGCTTTTTGTGGCTGTGGAGTTAGTGTGTCTTTCCCCTTCAGCTATTATTTCCTTTCAAGACCTTGCTATAAAGCATAATTACTGTGATTTGTGCCCCAGTGGTCAGTGCGTGTTTGACTTCCTGTGTTCTTGTTTCCTTTGTAATGTGCAAACCTGTTTGTGTTCTGTCCTGTTGGGTGTGGATTTCCCTAATGCTGTGTCTCAGATGGTAAAGTAGCATGTTGTCATGAGTGTGGCGCCTCCCCTAAAACTTGGATATGTCCTCTTTGCTGTAAATTGAGTCTGTCAGCCACTGCATAAGGTGTACAGAGGCACTGTTTTAAAACACAGAATTTAAGTCTCCAACTCCTCTGCAGGTTTTGTCCTCGTTAAAAGCTGGTTTTGTGGAAACTACAATGACCAGTAATAAGTCTTAAGTCATGAAAGATGACTTCGTTAAACACTTCAAGAGACACATGCTCAACCAAAAAAAAGCACTCTTCTACCAAAATAAACATCCACATGAGGAGGCTTTACTAGTATAACTGTTAGCTTAAATTCACACAGGCTTTCTTGTGTGGATAGGGCCTAAATGAAACTGTTTCCTCGTGACAATTGAGTGGGGGAAGAAAATCAGAACTATTACTTTGTGGCCTAACCGGCTCTGCATTTGTCCTTAACTATATAGATTGTACAGTCTGACTTAAGTGTAGCTAAATAGAGAGTTGGTGGTAAATGTGTATTACATTTAAATAAGAAAATCTGAATGTCTGCACAGTTGAAAATCCACAGCTACCGCTAACTGAGGAACCTTTGCTCAGCTTGCAAACTTTTCTTTTTTAAAAAGATTTTAGGGTGTGACACAGTAATTTTGAGAGAAATTTGAGGATTAGTTGGTGTGAGCTTCCCAGTGCTTTGGTCCTTCAGTGATGGACTAAGATTGAACTGAATCCCTGTTGCTCCTTGCAATTTTATTTATTCCCTTCTCCTGTATCACAGGGAAAAAATCCCATGTTGAATGAAACCTCTGAGCCTTTTTTCTATAAATGAGACAAACAGTTCTGTTGTTTTTTTGTTTAACCTTTCTACTGCCATTTCTCGGCAGGCTCTAATGTGGTGCCTTATATGCTACTGACTGGATTCCTTGCTTGCTGTACAACTCTTGCAGGTATGATACATATGAGTCCTACGACTCAAGGTCTTCACTGAACGACCGTGATCTGTACAGATCCGGCTATGATTACAGTGAGGTTGAACATGACACCGACAATGCCTATGAAGGTTGCTATGACAGCTTCTATGGGAACCACAGGGACCAGTACCAGAACAGAGCACGGGACAACTTTGGCCAGCGGGGTCAGAACTGGGCCAGAGACAGTCGAAATAACAGACCTATGGCATCTTCATATTCCGGGCACATGGGCGGACAGTGGAATGAGCCGCCACAGCCAATGGGGGGGCGGGGCCATGGCCCCCACGGCTCCTCTAGGCTTCCATCCCTCTTCTCCCACAACATTATCCCAGAACTCAGCATGTTCCAGGGAATGCGAGGTTTCTCTGGAAACATGCGCTTTGGAGGAGGCGGCATGAAACAACGAATGAGGAGAAACTGGAAAATGTGGGACGCAGACTTTAAAGTAAGTACCTGTGCAATCACTTCCCACCCATTTACCTCGTATAGAGACTGTTCACTTCCCAACAAACCACACTGTCCAGCTCTGGAATGCCATACTTGGTTTCCACAATATAATTCGTACCTCTGTGCATTATTTGTTTAGCCTATTGGTGTTCTTTCTAAATTATGTGAAGAGGCCACATTCATTCATAGTGAAGTCTTAGCATCTGGAATATTTAACTTTGATGCTCTTATTGTAAAGCTAGGAAAGTAAACATATAGTTTTGTCATTTAATCTGATATGCTGGAGGAAGGTGGCTGTGAAGGATTGTGCCAGCTGTGATCTGTCTTAACTGACTTTGCCTGTCAAAAGTATAACTGCATTTTCAGAGGAGTTTAGTTCAATATAAAGCCTTTTTAAGGAGGCTTAATGCAGACTTATTTACTGCTGGCAGGGGGATGGTCTCAGAAAGACTGATGATATTTTCCTTTCTAGTCACAGAAAAAGAAAATCAAGAAGGATCCTACTGCTAAGAAAAGAAAACAAACTGACAGCACTGATGAACCTGACAGCAAGGCAGCAAAAACTGATGGCTCTGACAACTCTGACTCAGAGAATGGTAAGAACTACTCTGGTGACTACTAATGAGTTGTCTTAGTCATGTGAAGTTATTAAAATACTTTTGAAATGTCAGAGCCTAACTACTCCCTGAAACAATTGCTCTTCCATATTTAATTTAGTGACAAAGTTATTAATACTGTTTTTGGCTGAGCTAGCCAACTGTTATTTTTTGTATAGTGACAGTTTGTGCTGTGCTTTTCAGAGGAGGGGACTGAAGGAGAAGCAGCAGAGAAAGAGGGCTCCAAAGCTGTAAGTGAAACTGAACACTTGCAATTGACAGCAAAGATCATAGTGCTTGAGGGAAGTGGGTGAGTGGCCATGAAAATAATATTGAGAATGTTGTGGTGGCAGCATTAAAACCAAATTAATCTTCCTGCAATGTGAGTAGGAACCACTTCTTAACTTGCAGTTGCAGAGAGATGGGATTGGTGGGGAGGAGGGGGAATTGGATCCGCATAGTAGAGAGCATAATTTAGGCAGGATTTACATATTTTGTATTGCAGTAATATCTACAAGCCCCAACAGAATATTTGGAGCACTGTACAGATGCATAGCAAGACAGGTCCTGCTCCAAAGAGCTCAAAATATGTGATTAGAGAGTTTATGAAATTGACTGGGTAAAGGAGGAGAAAACCTGGAGATCAATAGTGTGTGGTACTATTTGCAAACTGCAAGCTAAATGTGTTCCTTAGACAGCTAACCCTGATATCTGAAGTCAGGAGGGAGAAGGATGGTTAAGAGATGTAAAACTAGCGTGCACTCGCTTTGTATAAGACAAACAAAAGTTGTAGATAGGCATTTCTGATAATCACTTGACATTTTGTATTTTAGGAGGGTGAAGATGAAGAAGGAAAAGATTCTGAGAAAGGTGAGTCTGAATGTACTTGTGTGAAATCATTGTTGGGAAATGAGCCAAGAACTTTGTCATCACAGGATGTGTAAGTCTCTGTACAGCATAAACCTTCTGCCAGTGAAGGCTCTGCTTTGGAGGAAATGGCTCCAAGTAATATTCTATTGACTGACTTGGTTCAGGCACTGCCTTGCTCCTTTTGTTCTCTGAGCTGTGGCTTGTACACAAACCTCAAAGTTGTGGTTTATGATTATCTGACTTAAAGCTCTAATCTTTCATCACTCTCAAGCTTGCACTGGTTTCTGTACACAGTATGTAATCCTTAGGGAATATCAGTCTTCTGGCACACTGCTAGGCCTAAAATAGTGGGAGGGATATTACAGGTCTGGATTGAGGTACTTTAGGGAACATAAGGAAATCCAGCGCAGCATCTCATGTGAGATGTATAGTGTGTGTGTCTTCTATGAAGAAGTGGGGTCCCATGGACAAGGTAGGATGATCAGTGGGTATGGCACTAGCCGAGGAGTTGGAAGACCTGGGTTTAAATCCTTGCTCTGCCACAGACTTGTGGCCTTGGGTAAGTGTCTTAGTTTCTCTGTTCCTCATCTGTAATATGGAAATAAAATAGTTCCCTGTCTGATAAAACTATTAAAGATTGTGAGGCACTCAGATACTTAGACCCCCATTCTTATAGTATCTTAGAGAAATACTAGTTGATTAGAGTAGAGTCAATTGGATAATTTGAGGTGCCAACACTGTTTTGGCAGATGAGTTGATTAGAGAAACATGGTGAGAGGACACCAAAGGAAGAACCAGTCTAAATAGAAACCTGTTAGCACAGTATCTAATTTTAATCGCTATCAGTGGAATACAATAGCAACACTTAAAAGCATATGAGAAGCCTTGGCTGGGAAACCAAAGGGCTACTTCGGGTGCCATTTCAGTATAACAATGGAAGCTACTTCCCTGTCTTGAAAAAACTGGTGAATTCAGTTCTTATTTTCACTGCCAACTTCCATCTCTTGTGTTCCATGTGTACAGAAGCCAAATGGGTGAGAGTGGTCGCCTCTTAATGTCAGACTCACACCTAATCCAAAATGGGCCATCTTTTCCCAGTAAAACCAGGAGCATTGTATCACCACCAGAAATTATGGGTTAGGAAACTATCAGAAGAGGTATTCTCTCCTCATTCTGCTCCAGCCCAACCTTTCTGAAGTCTGGGCCAGAGAGTAATGGAACATCTGTTAACAGATTAACAATGCTCCTTTAATTGGCCAAAAGCAAGAATTGTTAAGGGAGCAGCTCTTTCCAACACTCAGCTGTAAATTGGTCAGATCTGACCTATATGTCAGGTTAGCTACAAAACGTATCTCGGTGAATCCTCTTAATCAGTTGGTGTCCACAAATAGTGCCCTGAAACACAACCTGCTTTATACATTTAGGTGCTTTAACAATTCAAGAAGAGATCAGTCAAATCAAGCGCAAATTGCAGGCAGGCAAGAAAACTCAAGAGAGGCAGAAAAAGAGGCATCGGGATCGCATGGTAGAAAGGTACATCTTCCTCTTCCAGTGACACAGTGTACATCCTGTCTAAGAACTCTGGGAGGATTGCCTAATGTTTAGAACATGGACCTATGCATCTGGGTTCTGACCCTTGTCCCTGGCTCTACCACTGACTTGTGTAAAACCAGGGGTAGTTACCTGACCTTCTCTGTACCAGTCTCTCCAGCATCTGTAAAATTGGCTTACCTCATGGAGAGCTGGTAAGGCAAAGGCATTACAAAAGTACAAAATACTGTTAGCTAATTACAGAATGGAGAACTCGAACCGATACTTCCCCCCTCTGTGAATGATATTGCTGAGACCCGTGTTGGAATATGGTATCCAGTTCTGGGGTTCACTCTTTAAAAATAATTTTGGAAAATTGAGGACTGTTCAGATAAATGTCACAAGAACAATTCAGACTGAAAACCTGCCTTACAGTGAGGCTTAGTCTTCTCTTTAATAAACCAAACAATTAGACGAGAGTCCTCTCTGTAAGCCCTTAATACCTACACAGGGAGTTCTCTGACCCTAGGGCTCATTAATCTAATAGACCAAAGCATGATGATATCCAGTGGCTAGAAGCTGAAACTTGAAAAGTTAACACAAAATAACTTGCACAACTAATAGTGAAGGTAATTAACCATTGGAGCAACTTACAGGCTGTGATGGATTATGCATAATGAAAAAAATCTTTAAATCAAGACAGACATCCTTCTTCAGATCTTCCCTAGTTCTTCCATACATTGTTGTGTTTGATGTAGGAATTATTGAATGCAATTCACTGCCCTTGGTGATACAAGATGTCAGACCAATTACTGCTAATAGTCCCTTCTGACATTAAAATATGGATAAAACACGTAGGAAGGATGTGACCATTCAAACCAGGAGTAACACCCGTCCTCTTGAATAAACTGAGCTCTTTAACTGTACCCCTAAATACAAATAGGGAATGACTAGACTTTTCAAGCTGGTGGGGAGCCTGGAATGGAACCCTTGAGCTTGGGAAGTTGATCTCTCACTTCATTCTAACTTTCTCTTGGTAGGATACAATTTGTTTGTTCACTGTGCAAATATCGGACCTTTTATGAGGATGAGATGAATGCTCATCTGGAAAGCAAATTCCACAAGGAGCATTTCAAATTTGTTGGAACAAAACTGCCTCAGCAGACTGCTGACTTCCTTCAGGTGAACCTTTTGGTTAAGTTTCCCATTTCTTCGGGCTATTACAGTGTACCTCTATTACATGTTGGTTGATGAGACTGTATAGTTCAGATAGTCAAGACTATGAAAACTTAAATGTTAAACTACAGGTATGATTAGAGCACAGGACTGGACATTATGATCTGAGTTCTTATTCCCAGCTCTGTACCAACTGCACTGTGACTTGAGCATGTTACAATTTGTAAAGTGCAAAGTCTTTGACTGCCTTCAAGAGAATTGTTAGGGCTGGATTAAAGGACTGTAAGGTGTTGAAATGTTTTGATGAAAGGCATAACTGCAGTGTAGAATAAAATATACGACTATTCAAATTACGCAATATCTAACATCCCTAGTGTAACTGCATGAAATATTAGTGGTACCTCTTCAAGTGATGTCCCTGTGGGTGCTCCATTGTTGGTGTCAGGTCGTTCTGGTGCCACAGATCGGAGCTTTTCCTAACAGTAGCTGGTCAGGCCACACATGCACAATAGGCGCCTCATGCCATTTGTGCCTTTGCACTGCCCACGTGGCCCGACTCCCCTCTGTTCCTTTGTAACTGCCCTTGGTTGCAGACAGAGATTGAACTCTCTCCCTCTTTTCAGCTTACCTAGAGATAGAAACTTTAGTTATAGTTAGTTAATTTCCCCTGTTTGTTACTTGGTTATACTCATAAAAAAAACCTTTCTCTTCATGTACATAGTTTTAAATGTCCCTCTTTTTTAAAAAATGAGAGGGGGGAGAGAGAAATGAACAAAACCGCCACAGAACAACTGGAGCAGTTAGTCTATTTTGCCACAATGCTGGGTTCCCCCGGATTTAAGAAATGCAACATTTGTCACAAGCCCATGCCAGCGTCGGATGGCCATTCCTCATGCATCTGTTTCCTGGGAGTGACACACATTCCCCAGAAGTGTGTCCACTGCTGTAGCCTCACAGTCAGAGCGTGCAGAAACAGGGAACTGCATCTCCATATACTCCTCTTTGATAAGGCTCAGACTCCCTGGGTAACAACAGCCAGGCTGTGTCTGCCAATACCCAGAAGAGACTGGCGAGTTTCCCTTCAACAAAATTGCCCACGAAGAAAATGTTTTTACCACCCAGGGTCAGTACAGGAGACAGCCTGGGCACATCAGGCACCAGGTGCTCCCGTGCTGCATCAGTAACAGAACCAAAGTCTTCTCAGACCACGGCACCACCTAGAGCAGCACAGATGCCAGGGAACCGGACAAGCCTTCAGCACCGACAACACCGCAAGTGCCGACTAAAACATTGGCACCACAAAAGGCACGATCAAAGTTCACCAGACCTTTACCATGCATACCGAGCCTGGAACTGGCACCCTCCTCACTGGCATGGATGCCCCCTCAATCAGCACCACGCTCAGTGGCACTGCTAGATGATACCGTGGTTCGGCACTGTTCCTCTTCGTGCAGACACGACTGCAACATGCTGGTGCCAATTTCAGTGCTGCGCTTGACATTAGCGCATGGCACCACTTCGAAACAGCCGTCTCCATCCCCTCCATCGTTGAGAAGGTCTCCTTGCTCACCCAGATCACCAGTGCTCTCTGAGTGGACTTGAGGATGACTGGAGGAGTGTATTTGCTTCCAAATATTCTTCTCCTGCCAGATCACATGCACCTTATGATAGACACACACCACAATACCCTCATCGTGCTCCATGGTTCTCAGACTGGTTTTATCATCCACATCACTGATGCCAAGAGGACCAACAGTGTGGATAATGGTCATCCTCAAGTCATTATTTAACCACACCCTCAACACCTGCTAACAGACCTGTCATACCCTCCTCCAGCAGTGGACTTGGACACAGAAGAGGGACAAATCATGGATGAGGACGATGCTCAGCCCCCCAGACACTTCACCGACTGACCAGTCGTCTTCCTCGTCTGATGAAGTGGTGATCCTGGCTGATTCATCACCGACGGATGATTTGAAGCAATTCCAAGAATAATTCAAGCAAATTGCCACTAGCCAAGAGGTTACCCTTTTAGAAGTTCAAGGGAAACAACATAGGCTCCTAAAGAATTTACAGCCAGCAGCCAGGTCAAAGATTGCGCTGCCAATTGATGAGGCAATCATGGAAGCAGCTGATAAGGTGTGGCAAACACCAGCCTTAGCCCCTCCCACCAACAAGTGAGCTGACAGAAAATACTTTGTCCCTTCCTAGAACATGGACTTCTTATTCTTACATTTACAGCCAAATTTGCTAGTGGTTGATGCTGCTCGTCACAGATCTAAATTACTCCAATTCCGGATCTCTACCCAGGATAAGGAACATAAATACCTCAATCTTTTTTGTAGGAAGATGTATTCTTCCTCAACATTACAGCTGCAAATAGCCAACTACACCGTTTTGCTTGCCAATCATAATTTCAACAACTATGCTAAATTGACAGAGCTCGTGCAACATCTTCCAGATGACAAACGGCCAATCCTAAAATCTATAGTACAGGAAGGCTCCACCACCTCCCGTACTGCATTACAGATGGCGCTGGACGTAGCTGACACAGCAGCACGAGCAACTGTGACATTCATTGTCATGCACCAGTGGTCGTGGCTACAGGCCACTGGAGTACCAAAAGAGGTCCAAAACAAGGTGGAGGACGTCCCTTTTGATGAGGATAAACTCTTTGCAGCAAAAACAGATGAGGTCCTTCACTCCAGTAAAGACTCTCGTACAACCTTCCGTATTCTAGAAATGTACACACCTTCCTACCACAGAAGGCGTTATACCCCTTACCAGAGGCAAAGAGATTTCTTTCATTATCGCCAATAACAGAGAAACCTTTGACCAGGGTTGCTTCAGACCAAGGACTCAGAAGAGACAAGCTCCTGTCACCCGCTTGTCCACTCAACATTCTTCCAAGCAGCAAATTTGAGAGTTTGGTTGAGGGTTCACCCAACCTCTCCTATCCACCAGTGCCTTTCAACCATGCAGTAATTTTCCACCACTGTTTGTGTCCTTTTACAAGCAATGGGCAGTGATTACTATGGACCCATGGGTCCTTGAGATCATAAGATGCGGATACACCATCCCTCTCATCTCTGTTCCTCCAACCTACCCATGCTCCCCATCTCTCTTTAGAGACCCCTTTCACAAAAAACTCCTAAAGCACGAGGTAAATCGTCTATCCTATGCTACACATAGGAGCCATAGAGAGGGTGCCCGAGCAATATTGGGCAGGGGATTTTATTCCAATTACTTCCTCACAAAGAAGAGAACAGGCAGTTGGAGACCCATCCTCTGTCTTCATCAGCTAAACAAATTCCTCCACAAACAATGGTTCAAAATGATCACACTCACATCAATCATTCTGGCACTGGATGAGGGAGACTGGTTTGCAGCCCTCACCATTCAGGATGCTTACTTTCACGTGACCATGCATCCATTGCACAGATGATTTCTCTGGTTTATGATTGCATTGGAGCATTTCCAATACCGAGTCCTTCCTTTCAGACTTTCTTCTGCTCCCAGAGTCTTTTCAAAGACCCTGGCCATCGCTGCAGCCTATCTGTGTCGCCAGAGAATTATGATTTTCCTATACCTAAACGATTGTCTTATAGAAGGCCCTTCCCGCCAAGTCACCAAAGACATGGTGACATTTACCAAGGGGCTCTTTGAATCCCTCAGGCTAATTATAAATTAACAAAAATCTACCCTACACCCTACCCAGTCTCTAGCATTCATGACAACACAGGCATATATTCCAGATCAATGTTTCCAGGCCATACAAAATCTTATCTCGATCTTGGAACTCCAGCCCTATTGTTCCAGTACTCGCCTACCTGCATCTCGTGGGTCATATAGCCACTACGACATACATGGTCTGGCATGCACATCTGTACTTTCGTTGCCTCCAGGACTGGCTCGCCTCAATATATACCCCATCCAAACACTACATACGCAAGCAAGTTTCTCTTCCTCCAAATGTCCTCGCTTCATTACACAGTCCCAACAACCTCCTCGCAGGTGTCCCCTTCCACCAGACACAGCCCGCCATCCAGATTACCATAGATGCTTCCCTTCTGGGATGGGGTGCACACCTGCAGTGCTAATTTGCTCAGGGCAGATGGTCTTCCCATGAGTCCCATCTCCATATCAACCTCTTGGAACTCCAGGCTGTGTGCAATGCATGCAAGCACTTCTTTTTGGACATCCATGGCTGTACGGTTCATATCCTTACTGACAATGTCACCATGATGTTTTACATCAACCATCAAGGGGGAGCTCACTCTTTATCCCTCTGTGCGGAGGCCATCTGCTTATGGAACTGGTTCATCCACAACAGGATCAGCCACGTAGTGTCCTACCTTCCTGGGGCCAAGAATACAACTATGGATACTCTAAGCCAGCAGTTCTCAAACTTTTTGGGCTCCGGAGCCCTTTACATGCGTAAAAATTTATGCGGAGCCCCAGCGGTCCATTGATTGTATGTGTTGTACCTAGCGATGTTTCCAGTTTGTCAACCTCACAGAGCCCCTGGAGATGTCTCGTGGAGCCCTGGGGCTCCGCAGAGAACAGTTTGAGAAACACTGCTCTAAGCCGACACTTCGCAATAGACCACGAGTGGGAACTCCACTTGCACGTTCTTCACACTGTGTTCCTGAGATGGAGTTTCCCTCTCGTAGACCTATTTGCATCTCACTGCAATACCAAATGTCCCTGATACTGTTCAAGAGAATGTGTGGGACCAGGATCATTGGGCAATGCCTTCCTCATTACATGGAACATTCATTTCTATTACACCTTTCCCCCAATTCTGCTCATTCCAAGGATCATCCACAAAATCAAGTCAGATGGTGCCCTCATTCTGATAGCTCCCTCCTGGTGCCAACAGACTTGGTTCCACTATCTCTATCGGATGTCTCTTCAGCCTCTTTACCCTCTTCTGAATCGTCAACACTTTCTCCCACAGAACAGAGGCAACTTTCTCCATCCTCAACTACAAATGTTTCACCTCACGGCTTGGCTCCTCTCTGATTCTCTGAATCTGAGAGATTCTGTTCAGACCAAGTAAAGGACATCCTGCTGCATAGTGGACGCCAGACTACTCAAAATACTTACCTATGGAAGTGGAAACATTTTGCAGACTGGTGCCCCATCAATCAGATGAATCCATCTTCAGTGCCTCTTCATACAGTCCTTGATTACGTCCTACATCTGAAACAGTAAGATCTGTCAGTTTTCTCCCTCAGGGTACACGTGGCTGTGCTGACAGCATTCCACCCCTGATAGAGGGGTTCTCTGTCTTTATGCACCCTATCACAAGAAGGTCCCTCAAGGGCCTTCACAATCTTTATCCTCCATAAAAACCACTACCTCTGGCATGGGACCTAGAGCCAGTGCTCAATACACTAACCAGCCCTCTCTCCCCCCCTCCCCCCTTGAATCTTTGGCTACATGCCCTCTACTCCTGTTAAAGATGAAGACAGTGTTTTTTTATAAGCAATCACATCAGCAAGGAGGGTTAGTGAACTTGCTGCCCTAACATCAGCATCTCCCTACACAATATTCTATAAGGACAAAGTAATACTCCACCCTCATCCTTCCTTCCTACCTAAAGTGTGTTCTGATTTCCATGTCGTCAAACCTATCATCCTCCCCACTTTTTATACAAAGCCTCACGAGAGGACACCATTCTGCATACCCTTGACGTCCAGAGGGCACTTCCCTTTTATATTGATCAAACTCAGACCTTCCGCAACTCAGAGATTATTCGTCTCAGTAGCTGAATGGTCTTGGGGAATGCCCTTTCTCGGTGGATTTCCAGAATTATAGTGTCATGCATCACCCCCTGCTACTCTTTACAAAACTATATGGGCCCCAGGGCTCGCTCTATATGGGCTGTCTCTACAGCCACAGCCTTCCTCAGAGGGGTGCCACTTCAGGACATTTTGCTGTGTAGCCACATGGTCGTCCAACCACACTTTTATGAGAGACTATGCAGTTTGGATATGGGCTTTTTATTTGCTATTGCAGTGCTCTCCGCTGCTGCGTGTTAATGCCGAAGCCCACCTTCCATATAATTGATTACCACTATGTAGTCACCAACAGTGGAGCACCCACAGAGACATCACTTAAAGAAGAAAAAGAAAAGGAAGTCACCTCATGCAGTAATGGTAGTTCTTTGAGATGTGTATCCCCGTGGGTGTTCCACGACATACCCTTCCTCCCCTCTTCTTCAGTCTGCCCTAGTTAGTTGGGTGTATACGAAGAAACTGAGGGGAGTCAGGCTGCATGTGCAGCGCAGAGGTGCAAATGGCATGAGGCACTTATCGCACAAGCATGGCCTGACTAGCTACTGCTTGGAAAAACTCTGATCTGAGGTGCCGGGACAATCGGATACCAACAGTGGAGCACCCACAGAGACACGCATCTCAAAGAACCGTTGTTACTGCACGAGGTAAGCAACTTCCTTTTACACAACTATTTGATAGTCCCTGGGGGTGGGGCTGTCAGGCAGTGGACTCCTGGTCCCATTCCCAGGGAGCCCCCTGCCACCTCACGCTGCTGCCTCTATCAGAGATAGCAGCACGGGGTGGCAGGCAGGAGCCAGTTCACAAGGGGAGGCAGTTTAAAATCCAGCTCCCTGCTGATACAGAGGCAGCAGTGCAGGGGGCAGCAGTCCTTGTCTGCAGGGGGTCCAAGCTCCCCATGCACAGAGAGTGCTCCACCAAACGATGGAGCTGCTCCCATCTGTGGTGAGCCTGAACCCGCTGCAGACAGAGGCTGGTCTGTGGCAGCAGCCTCTGTCCGGGGCGGGGGGGTCCAAGCTCCCGGGGGACAGGCTGGGCCGGGGCAGCAGCCCCTGTCCACAGGGAGCTTCGACCCCACCCAGACAGGGGCTGCTGCCTCAGTCCAGCCTCTGTCTGAAGCAGGCCCAGGCTCTCCGTGAACAGGGGCTGCTCCATGGGATGCTGGAGCAAACTCTGTCAGCATTGAGCCAAGGCTGCTGCAGAGAGAGGCTGCTTTGCGGCAGCCTCCCCTGATGCTCCCCATTTCCCTGCACTGCTGTAGAGGCAGCACCATGGAGGGAGGAAGCAGCACTTGTTACCCACACAAATTTCTCTATCCCTTCAACACTGTAGGGACACACACCTTTACCCAGTTCCTAGGGCTCAAGGTGCAACCCTGTTAATTTATACACCCACCCTTACCCAATTCCTAGGGCTCAGGGTGTAACTTCCTGCAGGTTGGCAGGATCTTTAGCCATTGAAAGAGCCTCACACAGTAATATCCTTATCCTCTATTTATTGACAATTCCCAAACAAGCAGAATACACATGCTAAGCACACAGGGTCATGCTCACTGATCCTGATAAAAGGCAGACAGACTTCCCCTGTTGATCAGGCAATATCAGTCTCTCTGGTCTTAGGCTGTGTCTTGGAGGTGAGTTCTGGTTTCCAGGTCTTCCCCCCTCCTCCTGGTCTTCTTCTAGCCTTTTCTTCCTTCTGTTGTTTCTGATCATCTTCTTCTCCTTTTTGAACCCCAGTTTATATAATGAAACCTGAGTCTTGCTTAGCTATACCTTAACCAATTATTTTTAGTATAATTTTACTAACCAATCAGAACAAAATTACCTAACCAATCATACCCCACCACCTTAATTGATTTACACCTAGCAAAATTAATTCTACAGCAGACAGAAACAGTTACAAACCAGACAAAGATCACACAGTCTAACAATAAGAAAGTGTAGTGACAATGATCATAGGATGAGGATTCCATAACATTCTTTATTGATAAGCAGTTTCTTGCCAGACAGAATGGTGTTACTTAAGTTTTCTTTACCCATCTTGAGATCTGTTTCTTTATCTGGTGACAGTGGGGGAGCTATCAGAGCAAAGTCCCCTGCTCACAGCCTGGTGTGACATTTTTAAACACAATTTAGATGGAACTGTGAGTATGTGACTCCAGGCCTTACAGTAATGGCTGCTACTCTTCAGTCTGGCTACAGAAGGTGGCTTTGGTTCAGGCCTAGCACAGGCCTTCCAACATGGCTACAGAAAAGCCATATTGTTACACACTGCAGAGCTGATGCTGGGAGGAGCTGGCTCTTCCTGGCACGGGGGGAGGAGGGTCCTCAAGCCTGCCTGAAAGCCAGATCCCCATGAATACCAGCTCTAGTCTGCCCCCTTTACCCTCCACACTGCTGCCTCTCTATCAGAGGCAGTAGCTTGGGGGTGGAGGGCAGGCAGATCTGGTGCTCATGGTGAGCCTGCTTAAAACCCGCCAAGGTTAGAATCATAGAATCATAGGGCTGGAAGAGAGCTCAGGAAATTGAGTCCAGCCCCCTGCCTAAAGCAGGACCAGTCCTAACTTAATTGTGTAGTCGACTACCCATTGACATCCCTACAATATAAGTTGTGTTTTTTGCATTTTTGAATTCACATTTATCTAGAGTGGTCAGATGTGTAGCTGATGATGATGATAAATATTTTTGTATAATACAGGATTATGTTGCTAACAAAACAAAGAAAACTGAAGAACGCCGTAAAGCAATTGAAGATATTAATGCAGTTATCCAACAGATCTATAAAGATCAAGATCTTACCCAAGGTAAGAGCAAATCCTTTCATCTTCATGGTTTTGTCTTTTGTGAAGCTACCTAAATATACAGCTTTCCTTGGAAAATGGGAAAAATAAAAGCCATTGTGAGGTGCCTTGTTTGTGTTATACTGAATCTTTAAAATGTGCCCAGTTCACAAGTGAAGCTTGGTTAAAACTGAGATCTAAGAATCAAACTTTGTTTTTGTTACCACTAAAGGTTTAGCAAACCAGGCTATGTTTTTGGAACCTGTACAACCTAATTACTGTTGCAAATCAGTCCCACTAGTGCCACGTAAATTGTAATATGGCAAACAAGGCTGATAAATAGGAAGAAATAAAATTAGCTCTACAGCACCAAAAGGAGTAAAGTATTTTTGTTACTTAAATCATCTGATCCTATTCAGAAATGGAGTACAGTTGAGGCACTTTTTCTTTCACAGTAAACTTCCAGAATGGAGCCACGCTTTAAAAAGCTATTAATGACTCATGGAAAACTTAAATATTTATCAGGAACACGTATCTATAGCTGGTGTTTCTTCATCCTTATTACTCTGTGCAAGATGGGAACTGCTTTTCCCCTATTTATGCTCTAATAGTTACTTTACATGCTATAATAATTTTTCTAATTTCAGATAAGCATAATCATCAGATTAAGATACCGGAGCCTTATTTCTCATATGTTAGAGTAAAATTTAGAATTCTAGAAGATTTACTCGGTGTTGCTCAGGTCCTTAATTCAATTTTTATTATTTGGAAAATAAAATGAAAATGTCCATGCTTCATTTCAATCATTGTGGGATGGGGTTGGAGATGAGTGGTTCAGAATTCAGGCTGCCCTGGGAAGAGAGGATTATCCCAGCCCTTTCTCACCACAGCAATTTGGGGCTAGGTCCAAAGCGCCTCTCCATGGCTGCTATAGCAGGCACAGCTGGGGACGGGTGCATGTCTCCTGTCTGGGGCAGGTCCAGGTTCATCTGCCCCCTGCACTTCCCAGCCAGAGTGAGGAATGCAGGAAACTGCACTTTCCACTCATTCCCTGATTAAAGGGAACAGCCAATAATGTTCCTGTATGAATGGGGGGGGGGAACCTTTGCCCCCCCCCCAAGGGTGCCTGGAGGGTGGGAGTCAGGGGAAAGGGGCTGGCTGGGAACATGCTCCCACCCTGTCCAGAGGGAGGGGAGGTGCCATCTCCAGACTGGAACGCAGGATCTGGTCCAAGAGGTAACTGTTACTGGACCGCTTGGAAATAGTGACCACAATATAATAACTTTTAATATTCCTGTGTTGGGAAGAACACCGCAGCGGTCAAACACTCTGGCATTTAATTTCAAAAAGGGGAATTACACAAAAATGAGGAAGCTAGTTAAACAGAAACTAAAAGGGAGAGTAATTAAACTAAAATCCCTGGAAGCTGCATGGGAACTGTTTAAAGACACCATACTAGAGGCCCAACTTAAATGTATACCCCAAATAAAAAAACACAGTAAGAGACCTAACAAAGAACCACCATGGCTAAACAGCCATGTTAAAAAGGCAGTGAGAGAGAAAAGGGCAGCTTTTAAAAAGTGGAAGTCAAATCCTAGTGAGGAAAATAGAAAGGAACATAAACACTCCCAAATTAAGTGTCATAATGTAGTAAGAAAAGCCAAAAAAGAGTTTGAGGAACAGCTAGCCAAAAATTCAAAAAATGATAGTAAAATGTTTTTTAAATACATTAGAAGCAGGAAGCCCGCTAAAAAAGCAGTGGGGCCCTTGGATGATAAAGATATAAAAGGAGCGATCAAGGAAGAGAGTGCCATTGCAGAGCGATTAAATGATTTCTTTGCTTCAGTCTTCACGGCTGAGGATGTTACAGAGGTTCCTAAATCTGAGCCAGCCTTTTTAGGTGACAAATCTGAGGAACTCACTCAGATTGAAGTGACATTAGAGGAGGTTATGGAATTAATTGATAAGCTGAATAGTAACAAGTCTCCGGGACCAGACGGCATTCACCCAAGGGTTCTGAAAGAACTCAAATGTAAAATTGCGGAGTTATTAACAGTGGTTTGTAACCTATCCTTTAAATCCACTTTGGTACCAAATGACTGGAAGATGGCCAATATAACACCAATATTTAAAAAAGGCTCTAGAGGAGATCCTGGCAATTATAGACCGATAAGTTTAACATCAGTACCAGGCAAATTAGTAGAAACACTAGTAAAGAGTAAAATTGCAAGGCACATAGAAGAGCACGAATTGTTGGGCAAAAGTCAGCATGGTTTCTGCAGAGGGAAGTCGTGTCTAACTAATCTGTTAGAATTCTTTGAAGGGGTTAATAAACATGCGGACAAGGGGCACCCAGTGGATATAATATACCTAGATTTCCAGAAAGCCTTTGACACGGTCCCACACCAAAGGCTTTTACGTAAATTAGGTGGTCATGGGATAGGAGGAAAGGTCCTTTCATGGATCAAGAATTGGTTAAAAGACAGAAAACAAAGGGTGGGAATAAATGGTAAATTTTCACAATGGAGGAGGGTAACTAGTGGTGTTCCCCAGGGGTCACTACTGGGACCAATCCTGTTCAACTTGTTCATCAATGATCTAGAAAATGAGGTAAGCAGTGAGGTGGCCAAGTTTGCAGATGACACAAAGTTGTTCAGGACAATCAAAAGCAAAAGGGATTGTGAAGAACTACAAAAAGATCTCAGCAAACTGAGTGATTGGGCAGCAAAATGGCAAATGAAATTTAATGTGGGTAAGTGTAAGGTAATGCATGTTGGAAAAAATAACCCAAATTACACGTACTACATGATGGGGTCAAATTTAGCTACGACAGATCAGGAAAGGGATCTTGGAGTTATAGTGGATAGTTCTATGAAGACATCCACGCAGTGTGCAGCGGCAGTTAGTAAGGCAAATAGGATGTTAGGAATTATTAAAAAAGGGATAGATAATAAGACAAAAGATATCATACTTCCCCTATATAAAACTATGGTACGCCCACATCTCGAGTACTGCGTGCAGATGTGGTCTCCTCACCTCAAAAAAGATATATTGGCATTAGAAAAGGTTCAGAAAAGGGCGACTAAGATGATTAGGGGCTTGGAAAGGGTCCCATATGGGGAGAGGCTAGAGAGACTGGGACTTTTCAGTTTGGAAAAAAGGCGATCGAGGGGCGATATGATAGAGGTATATAAAATCATGAATGGTGTGGAGAAAGTGATTATAGAAAAATTATTTACCTTTTCCCATAATACAAGAACTAGGGGACACCAAATGAAATTGATGGGTAGTAGGTTCAAAACTAATAAAAGGAAATTTTTCTTCACACAGCGCACAGTCAACCTGTGGAACTCCTTGCCCGAGGAGGCTGTGAAGGCCAGGACTCTATTAGGGTTTAAAAAAGAGCTTGATAAATTTTTGCAGGCTAGGTCCATAAATGGCTATTAGCCAGGGATAAAGTATGGTGCCCTAGCCTTCATAACAAGGGCAGGAGATAAATCACTTGATCATTGTCTTCTGTTCTCCTTCTCTGGGGCACCTGGCATTGGCCACCGTTGGCAGATGGGATGCTGGGCTCGATGGACCTTTGGTCTGACCCAGAATGGCCATTCTTATGTTCTTATGTTCTTATGTTCTAACCAGTGTCTTTCACCTGAGTGGTGATTCTGTCTCTCTTCTCATAAAACCATACAGAAGCAATCTCATTATGGACATACCCATTTTCCTGGCACAACCAAACCCTTACCTTGCTTTAAGTTATGATAAGAAAAAACTGTACTGAATTTGGTAGTCCTAGCTCTTACCATTTAGGAGTTCTTGAACAGACAGATGGACAAACTCTCTCAAATATATAGTAGATAGTAAATGGAAGGTCATACCTCTTTCTAGGAGAAATGTCACTGAGGTGTATAAACAGCAGGGGTGAGAGTACAGTGGTGCTCAGCCTTTCCAGTACCCCTTTCAGGAGTCTGATTTTTGTCTTGCATAATTCCAGGTTTCATCTTATTTTAAAATTACTTGCTTACAAAAATCAGAAACAAAAAGGCTCACATCACACTATTAGTGAAAAAAAATGTTTACTTTCTCATTTTTACCATATCATAAAATAAATCAATTGAACTATAAAGTACTTTCATGCCAATGTATAGTGTATGGAGCAGCATAAATAAGTCATATGAAATCTTAGTGTGTACTGACTTTGCTAGTGCTTTTTATGTAGCCTAGGCAAATATCTAGATGAATTGATATACCTCCTGGAAGACCTCTGGATACCCTCAGGGGTATGTGTACCTTTGGTTGAGAACCACTGGCATAGTAGACAGCTGCACCAAGGCTCGCTTGGTAATGACCTAGCTGGAAACATTTTGGATGCTATAGTCTATGTGCTGATGAATGCTACTGCTCACTGCTGCATCTTCGTGGTGTAAAGCCATACTTTCGGCCTCAGCCATATTAGCTATCTTTATTGGTCAAGACTGAGCATCATATTGTAGGAAACAGTCTCCAGGAGTTCATGAGTATATTAAAAAAAAGTGAACTTGTAGAACAAGCTGCAAAACTCCCTCAAGTGCATGCAGTGTGGCCACCACAGCAGGTGAACAAAGCTCTTGTCTCTCCTCAGATATTGGCATGGAACACTTTATTAAAAAGGTGGAGGCTGCTCACTGTGCTGCATGTGACCTCTTCATCCCAATGCAGTATGGAATTATTCAGAAGCACCTGAAGTCCCTTGACCACAACCACAACCGCAGAGTAAGCATGCAGCTGGTTAAATGTGGTATATTGGCTTTTATATACGCATGCTACAACTGGCTGGGCAGATGTGGAGATCGACTTACTCCTGGTTGCAGGGTTTTAATTAAAAAAACAAGCTGATAAATGCTAAAAACTTGATAGGATTACATTGATACAGCCTATGGGGTATATGGGAAAATGGGACCTAAAAATCAGGAGTAGTCTTTTTAAAGCTTTCTACAGTAGCAGTCTCTATATGGCAACAGCTCACAGTTGTGATATTGCAATGTGCTGGTCTATTATTGTAGAACACTGTTCTTGACTCTTGTAAGTGGTCAGCAAAAAAGTAATCTCTTCATATTGTGAGGAACAATGATGTAATATGCTATCAGGATACCATATCTTCTATAACGCACTGGCTGTAGAATCCATTCTGTGATGTTCTGGCTTTTCTTGTATTAAAAAGATCCTCCTATGTTAAAAAGCCTTTCTCAATATGCAAACAGATCATCTGAGCAGATGGCTGAGAATTATCCCATATCGCTAAAGGAGGTGTGGATTCTGAAGCCCAGTGGCAGTTTAAATATTGGCACTTAAGTATGTTAGCAATGGAATGGCTACCAATTAATAATGTGCCAGATATTGAGAGTGCAGTGAGGTAGTTGAGTACCTTGGAAGCCACCGGCAACAGAAGACTTGTTCAGGTGCTCTATGTCCCTCTACTACATATGCTTTTTCAGAGTTCTCATGTTGCCTCTGCCCCTGCCCATAAAAGGATTGAAAGATGAGATTTTCTTCCTGGTGCTAAAAAAAACAAACTACACTCCATCTTTTCCTGGGTGCCAAAAGTCACATCCCCATTACCCCACCCACTTAACCTCTAAAGCAGTGCATGGTCAATACAAATTCTGGAGCATGCTGCAAACTAAATTTGGTGGTAAATGATGGCAGATATGTCTGACATAATCAAATTTCATATCTAGAGTCATACAGCATGTCTGCACTAACTGATAAACATGTGGCTAGAGGCAACTGCTGAAGTGTTACAGGACTCAATTCCAAAAACTTCTTTAAATACTCTTCTTCCCTTTAGGCCATGATGGAGCAGTCCAAGAAATCCTCTTTAGTAGTTGCAAGGAGTATTCTCAACAACAAACTAATCAGCAAGAAATTGGAGCGGTATTTGAAGGTAAATACTTACAAAACAGCCTTGGGTTGGTTTGAGCAGAAAGCCACCCAGCTTCTGCATTACAGGTTTTTTTTTATTAGCTGCATTTACAGACTGTTTCTTGCTAGCTAGCTTTCATGCTGATATTCCAAAGTACTTCTCCAGTAAAATATCAGATCCCCAAGGGTTAGCTGGGTGGTGCTCAAAGACATTCATAGTATGTCTAGCTTTCTCATCTCTACTGTCTCCCATCTTTAATATTGCTCCTAATTCCTGTATGAAGAGGTGTAGACTCTTCCTTTAATATTTTCAGCTTAATGGAATAGAATTTAGGCAGTTTGCTATTACCATTATTAGTCTTTTATTGTTGGTATTAGGGTTTGAGTACTCAAGATAGTATATACTTTCAGGAGCTACTAATTTGACTTCCCTTGGTGCTCTAAACAGTTGGCAAATATTACAAGGATTTCTAGGTAACATGCTCAAGTTAAACCTAAGTATTGATTCATGTGCTCTCCCATAGTTCAGACTATGGGCAGCGAGTTCAGTGGACCCATGTTGCCCAGGCACCAGGAATGTTCCTGGTCTGGGACCCAGCTTCACCAAATTCCGCTTTCCCGAATGTATCCCCCACCCCTGCCTGCCTCCCACTGGTGATTTTTAAAACAGCCTGGGGGCCCCTGCCGCCACCACCAGCGCAACAGGGCCAGAGCAGCTTCCTAGTGCTCGCTCTACTCAACTGCCGGCATGTCCGTGCTGCCCCTAGGGGCGTGTGTATCCATGAATTGCCCTCCCCCTGAGTACCCCCTACAGCCAATGGGAAAATGTGGGGGCAGCAGCACTTGGAAACTCCTGCCTCCCCTTGCCTAGGAGCTGCTGCCAAAGGTTGCACTAGATAAGTGCCACAACCCTCCTCCTACCCCCAAACTCCCTCCCAGGGCCTGCACCCAGATTCCCTCCCCACATTCCTTCCCAGAGCCAGACCCGTCACCCCTTCCTGCATCCCAAATCCCTGCCACAGTCCTGAGCTTGCACTCAGCACTGGAGCTCCCTCCCAGAACCTTAGGCAGATGAAGGGGGGGACTTTGGGTGGGGGAGAGATGTGGATTCTGCACACCACTAAAATTTCTGCAAACCTGCTGCCCTGGTTCAGACTGTCTTTGTGTATTAAGATATGGCGTGGGGAAGGGAGAAGGGGGTTGAAGATGGTAACAGTGGTTACTAGCAGTAGTCCTGCTCTCCCTTTTGGAAAGTGGTATTGAATATTAAGGGAAACAACATAACCCTCTTCTTTGAGTGCTGTCCCTATGGGTGCTCCACTTGAGGCGCTGGTGCATCCCGGCACTGTTGATCAGATTTTTGGTAGCAGTACCTGGTTGGGACGGGCATGCACAGTAGCTGTCTCGCAGTGCCATATCTAGCATGCACCCAGCCTGACTCCTTTTGTTCTCTCTCAGCTGTCCTCTACCAGAGACAGAGCTCTTCAGCAGTGTTGAAGAAATACTATACTAGAAGTTAGATTATTTAGTAAGATTCAGTTACTAGTAATTACTCAGTTTAGAATTAAGTTTCAGTTCATTCCAAAAAGAAAATAATTCACTTCCATTTTTCCCCATCCTAAGTTACTTCTACAAGAGATGTCAAAAATATGCCTGGATCCTCAGATTTCAAGAGATGTTCTTTGTTATACGACGCAATGCATCTGGTCTTTAGGTGAGCCGTGCATAACACAAAAGTGTGATCACTGCAGCAACCTGAAAGCCCAAGTGAGGAGAGACGGGTATCTCCTACTTCAATTCATCTTAATTGAGAAATCCACAATGCCCACCTTGGATCCTGGACAAGGGACACTCTGGACACATCCTTGGCAGACAGAGCAACTGCCAATTCCTCTATTTAAAAAAAATGAGGAAAAGGGACACATCCTTCCCAAGGAAAGGACTATTAAAAAAAGTGGTTCCTACTGAGCTCTCTGCCCTCCATCAACCTCAGGCAGAGTGGGCACCTTTGATGCACTGGACACCTACCACCATCTGTACAGGGACCTCAGCTGGGAAGGGAAAGGAGTCAAGTTTTAGGCACAAAATAGCCTCCTCCATGGCACCAGCAAGTCCTATGAAGGACACAGTGCCACAGCCTTTGCCACTGGTGATGCCTCCTCTGCCTCCATCAACTTCATTGGAACCATCCACAGAGATAACAAGGGTGGTATCACCAGCACCAACTAAGGCCACATGCAAACGATTACCACCAAGCATCTACCATCTAAAGATTTGGCACAGAAAGATATAACACCAAAAATAACGGCACTGCATAAGGCTGACATGGGAGTAACCTCTACTTCCAGATCTCCTCTGTTCGGCACCAATGGCTCACCAGCATTAACAACCAGATTCCATCACTACATCACCATTTTCCAGAAAAGACTAGGAGGATCTTGAGGAGACAGTCTTCTCATTAGGCCACCTCTCACCATCAGGAACTGGGCCACCAATGTCCCACACAAGAACCAGAGAGCAACTTGCCAACAACATGCATCCTTGGCTCACCAATCCCTGGATGCACTTCCCCTGCCAGTCCCTATGCAATGGCCATAATGGGATCCATGGGCAGCCTACCCTATCTCATTTCTCCAAACCTCCTGCTCCTCAAACAGAGACTTAACAACAGCCTCATTAGCAGAACCTTCAGAGGCACCAAAGAAGACTTGGAGATCGCTCACCTGCTCACAAATCATGATAGTCTCCAGATGTGCACTTTCCACTGCTGCAGATGACTTTAAACATTTTCAGTTTTTCAGGTGGGTAGCATGCAGGCAGAATACTCTGCTGGAAGAGAAACCTAACACCAGCTTTTAAAAATTGTACGTACCTCTTCTACAGCAAAGATAGCCTTCCAAAAATGATGCCTTGATGGAACGAGCAAAAAGTGTGGCAAACACTCACCACTATTCCTCCGACCTGCAAATGTGCAGACAGAATATATTAAGTACCTAATAAAGCCATGGACTTTCTTTTTTTCACAACCAGAGCCCAACTCCTTAGTGGTAGATGCAGCCAACCAAAGTGGTAAACAACTGGAATCCCAATTCACACCTGAACAAGGATTGGAAGAGGGATCTATTTGGCAGAAAGTCTGTTGTTTGGCAGTTCTGCAATTACACAGCATTGTCAGCAAAAGATAACCATGATAATTACTGAATGAGTAGCTTGGTGAAATCTCTTGAGGACAAGAGGCAACAATTCCAAACAAGGGACAGCTCATAGCTAGAACAGTGCTTCAAGCATCCCTCGACATTGCGGCCATGGCCATACACAAAATAGCAATAGAGGGCATTGTGGGAGAATTAGATATCCTGTGAGAAATACAGACTAAGGTAGAAGACCTCCCCTTTGATAGGGACAAGCTGTTCTCTGCCAAGATGGATGAAGTCCTGCATTCCATGAGTGACACTGAGTTTTGATCAGGTACTTAGGGATGGGGATTGAAGTGCAGGAGGAGGTGTGGCCTTTGGGGGAGAGCTGGGATGAGGCCTTCAGGGCTAGCAGGGGGCTCAAGGTGGGGCAGGGGGTTCGGGTTTACGCTTATCTGGGTGGATCCCTGTTGGGGACTGTGAGGAGGGGTGCTCCCCTCACCAGCTCTGGCAGCTTGGTGCTGAGGCCAGCAGGGAGAAGCTTCCTTCCTCCGCTGGCGTGGCAACTTGGTGCCCCCTTGGGTGGAGGGGAGTCTTGGCATCAGGTGTGGCAGCATTTTCAATTTGGTTGCTCCATATGTCGCAGTGTAGGACTGTTGATTAAAGGAGAAAAATATTTTTTCTGGTGCAGTGCATAGAGTACAGAGGAGCAGTCCTCGACTCTACTCACCCAAGGCCTATGTCCCAAAAGCCTGATTCTGCTTTACATCAGACCTAGTCTCACATATGAAAGCCCTCATCACTGCTCATTTATGCTTGAGGCTGTTGGGCCAAATGGCAGCCTGCACAGCTCCATCTTGAGTCCCTACAGGCGTGGCTGGCATTGGTCTACATCATCAACAGACAAACATAGACCAGAGAGTCAAGATTCCAGACCACATACTGTTGTTGCTTTTCACTTAGTGGTTGGACCTCGCATCAGTGTTGGAAACAGTCCCCTTCACAACCCTATCTCCGTCGGTCACCCAGGTCTCCAGTGCTTTGGATCGGGGATGGGGAGCCCATCTGAGTGATCTTGGCATTCAAGGTCATTGAGTTGCGATCACTGCTTGCACATAAATGTAAGGGAGTTCAGAGTGGTACACTTATCCTGTTAAGCTTTCCTGCCTCTCATAAAATGTAGGGTGGTTTAAGTCCTAATGGACATTATTGCCTCCATGTTCTACACCAATAAGAAAGGTGGAGCCTGATGCTCAGCCCTTTGCCAAGAATTCCTTAGGCTTTGGAACCTGTGTTCAGCAGCCAGAAGCATTTTGGCAGATCACCTTAACAGGACCTTCTCGTCTCACCATGAGTAGTCGCTCCATCCAGTTAGTCAGCATCATTTTCCAAAGGTGGGGGGACTCCCCAGGTAGACTTGATTGCAACCAGGTACAACAGAAAGTGCTTTTTGTTTGATTGGGGGGTGGGGACTGACAGAGGCTCCCAGTTGGACACTTTCCTGCTCCATGGTTGGGGCCTCTGAACACCTCCCCTCTAATGCCATTAAGAGTATCTTTGTGAAGATCAAGAAGGACAAAGCAAAAGTAATCTTCATAATGTTGGCTTAGCTGTGCTAGTGCTGACTTGGTTGTCTGCTGGACCTCTTAGTGGCAACCCCCTTAACTGCTCCAGCCAGACCTGTTGTGTCCTAACCATGGCAGACTGTTGCATCTGAACCTGACGGCCTTACTGCTGCATGATTGAATGTGCATGACGGGCTGTGCTTCACCAATGCCCAACAGATCTGGCTGGGTAGAGCCCTCTAGCAGAGCAACTTACCTGGTAAAGGAAACTGTTTGCATGCTGGACTTAGAATAAAGGTGTTCGAGCTGAGAGGGACCCACTGCAGATAATCCTGGATTACCTCCTGCATTTTAAACTCCAGGGTCAGTCTGTTTCATCTCTTAAGGTCTGTTTGGCGGTTATTTCAGCTTTTCATCCTTGGCTAACAGCAGGTCAGTTTTCCTCCACAACATGACTGCCAGGTTTCTCAAGGACCTACAGTCTGCCCTCACTTCAGGGACCCTGTTCCTCCATCTTATGCTGTCATGGCTCACAGGTGGGAGGTGGGAAGCGTCAAGCCCCTGGCTGGCTTCCTGCTTCTTCCTCCTCCTCTTCTTCTGGAAGGTCACTTTCTTGGTAGCAATAACATCTGCCCATAGGGTCTTACCTTGGAGCTGCCCAACATAATGTTTTATAAGGACAGGGTCCCACTGTAACCACATCTGGCCTTCCTACTTCAGGTAATTTCACAGGTGCATATGACTCAGGATATTTACTTGTCGTCTTCCCTAAACTTCATAAGAGGAGCAGCTTAGGTTGCACTCTTTGGTTTTCAGAAGGTTCAAATCTTTTCATAAGTTGCCACAGTTAATTGTCACAATGGTCAACTGGGTGAAAGGTCGTCCAGTGTTGGCCTAGAGAATATCGTCTTGGATTACTGCTTATATCTTCTACTGCTATAGTCAGACCAACATGCCCCTCCAGTGATTTATAACTGTCCGTTCAACCAGGGCATGAGCCTCTTTGGCAGTTTTCTTAGCCCAAATGCCAGGATATCTGCAAGGCTGCCACCCAATCATCTGTCCATATGTTTACATCATACTTTGCTCTTGCCCGGCAGGCCCTAGATAGTGCTGGGTTTCATAGTGCACTGTTGCAAGCTGTACACCAATGAACTCAAGACCATTGGATACTGCTAGTGAGTCACCTAAAATGGCATCAACAAGAGCCAGCACTTGAAGAAAAAATGGTTACCTACCTTTTGTAACTTACTCTTAGAGATGTGTAGCTCATGTCCATTGCATTACCTGCTCTTCCGTGCCCCTTGATTGGAGTTGCCAGCAAGAAGAAACTGAGAGCAGGGGCGGCCCATGAGCCTAGGCAGACTAGGCAGTTGCCTAGGATGCCACCAGCCTGGGACGCCCAATGATGACATCACGGGGCGCCTGGGTGCCCAATGATTACGTCACGGCCATTGATGGCCGTGCAGGCGGGGGCGCCGATCACGCCTTCTGCCTGGGGCGCCAGCTGCCACAGCCAGCCTTGGACAACTCCTGACTGAGAGTATGTAGGCCCTGGTGGCACCTAATATACCAGTGTGAGATTATGACTCTCAAGGGGGATCTTCAACCATCCCTACAGATCAGGAGTGGGCAATAATTTTTGATGGGGGGGCCTCTCCAAGATTTTGGAAAGTGGTTGAGGGCCACTTTTCTGCATGGCACGCGGGGCTGCGGGGCAAGCTGGGGAGCCTGCCTGGGGCTCCCCGCTGCCTCTGCTTAATTAGCCTCATTAACATGCATCCTACAATGACAGGTACTTCTGCTGTTACATAATCTTGGTTTCTGTTATTTCCACTTCAATTCACCTGATGAAGTGAGTGTTATTCATGATTCTATATATATGTTAGTCTCTAGGGTGTCACGGGACTACTCTTTGTTTTCAAAGTTACAAACACAGCTACCTCTCTGAAACATATTAGAACTAAAGTAATCAACACTCTCTACAAGTACACTTAAAGTACTCCTAGAAGCCATAGCTGCTGTCCATTATAAGATCAGTGGTATTTCAATATTCACACACCTTATCAGTGGTTTCTCCATGGGAATATGAGATATGTACCCAGAAATATGCAGCTCCATGCTAGCATGGGATCTAAACCTGGTCCTTAGGGCCTTACCAAACTACCATTCAGACCACTTTAAACTTGTTCTCTACTACACCTCTCATCTAAAGTTGCATTCCTGGTTGTGATTATTTCTGCACAATAAATATGTGAAATAGGGACTCTCATGGCCCACCCTCCATATGCTGTATTTTTCAAAGACAAAATGATGCCACACCCAAAATTTAACCCAACATTATCTTTTCTTCTCAGCCAATCAATTCATTTTACCTGTGTTTTACCCTAAACCTGATGAGACTATACAAAAGACCATGCTCCACACTCTAGATATGCATTAGCATGACCTAGATAGAACGAAACCAAAAAAAATTACCAAAAAAATGAGCAGAAAGGTCAAAGGGATATCAAAACAAAGACTTTCAAAATGGATCTCAAATTGTATTCACCGATCCTGTCAACAATAAAGAGAACCCCCCATTGAAAATCAGAGCCCATTCAACCAGATCAGGGTCAACCTCAACAGCCTTTTAAAATAATGTACCAATTAGAGATGTCGAGCCACCACTTGAGCATCTGAACACAGGTTCATTAATCACTACACAGTAATGCAAGGCTCAGACACAATACTAGGCCTAACAGTACTATGTAGAATCTGAACCCCAGACACCTAAAGTGGAGCACCCATGGGGTCAGCAATCAAAGAAGCAGCAAGGATTACTCACCTTGTGCAGTAAATGAGGTGTGTCTCAGTGCTCCACTACCCACTCTCCTCCCCTCTAATTCAGAATGTGTGTTAAAGTCGGAGAAGAAACTGGGGGTTTGGGCTGTGCGTATGATAGATGAGGCACCAACAGTGCCACAAGCCAGCTACTGCATACACGTGTTCTGATCAGGCAGTGCTACTGAAAATCTCTGATCAGTGGCACAGGGATGCTCCGATACCTGAAGTGGAGCATCCACAGGGAGATGCATCTCAAAGATCTTCAGTTACTGCACAAATGAGTAACTCTCTCCTTTGTGGGTTGGGGCCAGTGATCCATGTAAATATAAAAACTTGTCATTGGTGCCAGGGCAATAACTGATTCATGGGTTGGGACTGTCTCGGAAGTCCAGGGCTGGTACCAAAAAGTCACCACTTGGCTAATACCTTGCCAAACACAAGGTCTGGGAACTAATATTATGCACCTGGTTAGAAAGCCTGGATTTCCACTGGTGGCAACATTTGTCCATAGTATTGCTGATCTATGGTGATCGTGGTTTGAGATCTTGTCTTTCTGTTAGTACTTAAAATGCCTCTATCACTGGCATTCTAACAAGTCTTGTATCTTCCTGTCTTCCATTAAAGCTTGGTTTTTAGTAGTAGTTTTCCAAGTACAATATGGATAGCTTGGAATCCTCTTTTTAGATTAGTATCTAATTCTACTATGCATAGATTTATTAAATGTTAGTTGCTTAAATTTCATCAGAATTGGAAATGGGTTGCAAGACTAGACCCTTGGCTGTCTGAAATCCCCACTATACACGTACATCGAGTGTGGACAGGCAAAACTGCAATAAGCTGCTGTCTGTGCCAGTGCAGTTCACCCAGCTTTGAGAGAGGGTGATTTGCCTCAGTGCACATACTGGCTTATAACAGTTTTGCCGGTTTGTATCAGTACAGTTATATTGCTGGCTGTAACTGGGTGAATTCCCATATAGACAAGGCCTGATAAAAACAAACATTCTAAGACCAGGGGGTTGAAAGTTTCACTTGATATGTGATCCAGAACAAATGTCCAGTAACTCAGCTTCCATTGTCAGGCAGAATCCAAATCCTTAGTGTCCCCTGTTCCTGACATCAAAACAACTCGGCTTTCAATAGGCCTAGTATACAAAGTCTTTTTATTGTTCTGGTAACTTCATTGGCCTGAAAGCAGTATGCTTATATCAGCACAAGCATGGCACTTAAATAGTTTTTTGGACCTTGCTGGGAGAAGAAACAACAGGATAGCAATGAGTAACAGTCAAATAATATAAAAATAACTCACAGTAACAAAGCAAATATAAAGTGTCTTCACAGCACACTGCTATAAGGCTCGCTAACTTACAGCCAACTAGGGATAAACTCTTTGGTTCGGTACAAATATTTTTAGGTCCAGAGAACTTCCAAGTGCTGGTCCTAGCCTAGTGATCAGAAATGTTCATGCCCTGCAGGAGGATCTTATGTACCTGGCATTTGTGTGAAATTAAGTGAGAAGGTCTTAGTGAACATCTGCCAAGAACCTGTCCAAATACAGCTTCTAAGTATTTCTGTCTTGACTTACAGGGTGAGAATCCCTTCACAGATGATCCAGAAGAGAAAGAGGAGCATGAGGAAGGAGAGGGTGGAATGAGTGGAAATGCAGAAGAGGGAATAGCTGAAACTGCAGAAGAAAACAGGAATGAAGAAGAAAACCAAGATGAAGAAAATCAAGATGAGGAAAGCCAAGACCGAGAGGAGAACCCAGAAGCAGAAACAACTGAGAATCACGGGGAGCAAGAGGAGATCCAGGCAGAGGCACAGGCAGAAGTTCAAGTAGGATACACAGAGGAGAAGAATTCACAAGTTGCAGAGGAAACCTTCACAGCTGAGGAGGAAGAGCAGTTGTTGGAGGGAGGTGAGGAAGAAAGCAAAGGAGTTATTGCAGCAGAAGAGGATGAGCCTGTGGAGTAGACTCTGGATGGGAAAGCTGATATGTTTAAGACCCAACATTAAGTTTTCTTTTAAAGCATAACTGTTTGTGAAACTTCATAGTATGTTTTGGTTATCCTTCTACTAAACTTTCACCTAGTTATGGCAGTTGAAAGCCTCTATCTGCAAAGTGTTTTTGGAAATTGAATTTTTTTTTTACCAAACCTTCATTTTAGTAGCTAGGTTTTGTGTAGTCCAAGTTTTTAGATGGCTTTGTATGAGGAGAATTTCCTTTGAGCATGTGTACAAAACAAATTGTGCTAATGCACCGTGTACTACATCACAAAATGGAAGATTAAACTTCTTACTATCTTCTTTGTGAAACTTTTTATATATTTAAATAAAGTGGGCTGTCCCTTAGCCAGCCTTCCTGGAAGCGTAAGGAGCCTTAAATCCACCGTTTAGAATTCTTCGCTGTATGATATAGAGTCTGCATAATTTTCATGTGATTGTAATACTCTTCCCAATGTTTTACTCTTCCTTTTTTAATGCAAAGCAAAAATAAGTGGTGTTGACATTGTATTGTTTGTAAAATGCTTTCATTTAAAGATGAATGTTTTCAGTGAGTGGAGATAAAGCACTACACTGAGATTATCCCCTGTGTGCGCCTTAATTTCTGGAGGTGGAGGTGAGTAATATCTGCCCTGGTAATATTCCTAGTAGGTGGAGATCTTGAAATGAGGTTGTTCTAAACTGAAACTGTTCAGTAACTGTGCTCCCTGTGCTCTAAGACCTGGACTTAACTCAGTTTTGCTGCTGATTTGGCAAATTCATTGCCCTTCTGTGTTTTCTCATCTCTAAGGCTACTATAACCCTTCAGAGGTCTCCAGCTGAATGGTGCTTTGTGAATATTTTCAGGTATTTCCAAAAGTTGTGACAGGTTAGTCACTGACATTTTAATTCTGAGACTATTCATCATCAGAGTCACACATCACAAAGTTTCCATGATATTTTAAAACTAACCCTCTGCAGAAAATAGACACATCTCTGCTGGCTTATGTTCCGTTATGGATGCATGTGCAGAAAAGAGACCGGGGGATATACTATTTTGAGACAAGCTGCCTTGAGTAGGGATGTAATAGTATAGTTGATTAACTGATAAGCTTTTGCTTATTGGTTAATGCTATAGACTTCATGCATTTCTCCCCCCCCACTCAGTAAATTTTTTAGCAGGCTGGCTAGCAGCCTGGCTCAGTTCTGGCTTGTGCCATGTCCGGGACCAACTCCTGCTGCAGTTCTTCATTTAAAGTGTATTAGGAGCCAGGTGGGCAGGTAGCCCATCTCAGTTCTGATTCACGCCGGGTCTGGGCAGGGGCTGCTGCCACCCAGCGCTGCCGGCCCCACCCCCACTCTAGAATAGTTGAGTAACTGATAAGAATTCACGAGGTTAATTGACTATTCTATTAACTGATATTTACCATCCCTAGTGGGGTGCTCACCCAATTCAGTCTTAAGTTGCTAAACTATGTGTATGCAGTGGGTATAAACATTATCTATATAGCATTAAATGCCCCCAAAACTTCATTAATGCAGAGTTCCAAGTTGCACACTGCAGCCTTTTGCCCTCTATAAAGTGGAGAATGGCTAAACATCTGAGAGAAGAAGAAATAAGACACATACCATCCCTGCAATTCATTCTTACGGTTTCATCTTTGAGCAACGCCCCAACATGCCTATAATGTGTGCTAGCTCTCTGCTCTTATCATGCCATAGCATACTAGGAACAGAGCATAAAAGCATTGTACACCTTTTTAATATCTATGGCTACAGCAGAACTCAAGCTGAGGAGCAGTAGACAGTTGCTACATTCAAACACTGATTGTACACACATCACCCAATTTTTTGTACATTACTAGCCCTTCACCCTTGCTCTGAGGATTCCTTCTGAGACCCTGCCTTGACTTACCCCTCACTAAGCCCTGGAGATGCCACTCTGCATGGTGCCAGACTGCTGACAAACTCCACCGCAAGAAGACATTTGAGTGCACATATGCAGGTGCAGCCTGCAGGGCAGTGGTGAATCTATTTATATCAGAGTAACAGTTCTGCTATATTGCTCTAACTAATCCCTCCACAATCCCATGCTGTTATGCTTAAGGTTGTGTGATGGGTTGCATGTATTTCCTGGTTTTCAGAGGTTTATATTTAGCCATTCTCAACATTCTGGAAGGGCACGTGGCAGTGCTGGACAATCTTAACTCTGTGTTAATGCAATTTTTCGATAATTTAATTTCCTTGATTTAAAAAAGTGAACCACACCATTCCCTTGTTCCAGAGCTCAGTTCTCTTCTCACACTGCCTCTGGCTCCTTGCCAATCATTACCCTGGCCACAGAATGCCCTGCGTGCATGTTATGGAAAATAGATCCTGTCAGATTAATTTGGTATCTTTCTTTGAAATTACAAGCTTGGCTGATAAAGGTAATGCTGTTAGACTTTTGTAAGGCATTTGATACTTCATAGTTTGATTTAAAAACTTGATATAAAAACATGGCACACTTTAAATGGATTAACCACAGGCTGATTGATGGAAACATCTCAAAATGTAACTGTAAAGGAGGGATCATTATTAGGGGGGGGGTGTGGTGAGGTACCACAAAAATCCATTCTTGACCCTATGTTCTTTACTGTCTAGTTGGTGATAAAAATGGTAATCATAAGATCACCAATGATAAAGTTTGCAGATGACAGAAAAATTTGGTAGTAAAGAGCAAATTGATACCAGGCAAACTGGATCACTTGATAAGCTGGGCACAAGCAAACTATGCATTTTAATAGAGCTAAACGTAAATGTGTACATCTAGGAACAAAGAATGTCGGCCATACAGGATGGGGGACTCTTTCCTGGAAGGCAGAAAGATGTTGAAGTTGTGGTGGATAATCTGTTCCTAGTACAATGCCATGGCCAAAGGGCTACTGTGATCCTTGAATGCATAAAGAGGAGAATCGCAAGTGGAAAAAGAGATTGTATCTCTTTGGCACGGGTGTGACCACTGTGGGAACACTGTGTCCAGTTCAAGCATCTTTACTTCAAGAAGGATGTTGAAAAATTGGATATGGCTCAAAGAAGAGCCACAATAGTGATTTAAAGGATTAGAGAACATGCTCTATAATGATAGACTCGAGAAGCTCGATTTATTTAGGCCTAGTCCACTCTACAAGGCTTGGCAGATATAAGGTGACTCTTGTCAGCCTAGTTATCCATTCGTCTATGCTAAAAATTGTCTCCTGCTAATCTAAGTACTCTCTTACAGCAACACAATAACACCTCCCCGCAGCATCAGTTGACCAATTTATGTCAACATACAGTGAGTGTAGACACTGGATTAGTTGTCAGCCTTAACTGTCCTGCAGCAGCTATCCCACCCCCAGCTGTCATGACCATCCCCATGACAGGGATTGCTCTGATCAGTTTTTTGAACTCTACTGCTGAAGGGTCACAGAGTCCTCCCCAACTCCTCACTTTAAACAACCCCTTCCTTGTGTTTTTAAATGCCTTGTCCTCATTGCCTACCTCTGAGTACAGCTAGCAGCTCACCTTTGTTGAGTACATCTGACCATGCTGGTTCCATGCATGCAGGAAAGCTACTAGAGACATTCCTGGCTGGAGCAGGTGAAAAGTTGTGGATCTCGCCCTGTTGGAGAGACAAGGCTATGCAAGCCCAGAAATGGAACAGCTGTCAAAATAACAACTTTACATGCACAGGAGGTGCTGGAAGAGGGATATGATGGATGAACAGCAGTGCCATGCCAAAATGAAGGCACTTCAGGTATACCACAAGGCAGATCTGCCACTTTTACAACAAGCTGCATGCCATGTTTGGCAGTGATCCCACCAGCACTCTGCGGATGACTGGACACTTGGGAGGAGCCCAAGGCAGAGTCCCTGACCGCAAACAGTAAGGGGGCAGAGGAATGCAGCAGGGGACTCAAGCCATGCCATGAGCTGTTTGAAATGCTGCTAGAGTCAATCCAGGCGAGTGCAGGTGAGTCTGCTAAAGAGCAGGAAGAGAGCTTGGCTGCTCACATGAATTATTCCTTGCAATAGTTTTTTGTCCCCCCTCCTTGCCAAAACATCATGTCCCTTCCCCATTTAAAAATGTCACCCACCCCACTCAAAAGTTTATACAACAGAAATAGAGCTCTGATTGCGTTATTGTTACAAAATACAATAGAAGGAATAAATTCAAAGAGTTCTATGACAATCAGTGTTCTGTGCTCAGGCAGAGGCAGCACAAACCTAGACCAAATACACCTTTCATTTGTGTTTCTTGTTGGGCTCTGCAGAGGGTGGGGAATACTTTATTTGACTAGGGATGCCCCTTCTAGCCTCTTGAGTGATCCTGATGAGGCCTTCCTGGATATACGCTGCAGTCCTTTCCTGAAGATTGCTAGGGATGGCAGCCTTGTTTCTTCCACCACTCAAAAGACCTTCCCATACCACTCAGCAGTGAGTTTAGCTGACACTATTGAAGTAAACAGGCTAGTGGCATATGGCTCTGGGTGGCTTCAGGATGCCAGTAGCAGCTGGATTCTGTGAACCTTTGTCACCCTCAAGAGTGTGATGACAGCCAAAATCACCACGGCCTGTGATGATAGCGCCAGTATTCACTGCATTTTCCCTACATCGGTCCCCAGGGAGGGGCACCTAAAGTTTATTGCTTCCATGCAACAGAACCTCCCCCCAGCTCACACTCACTCTGGTTTGAGCTGCAGAGTAATGGTGTCATGAGGCCCTCTAAAACTCAAGTGCAAATTAGCATTTCCTGTTCAAAGGATTTATGCGGATAATGTAAGGGAATTTGAGACATCTTTCCCTTTCTGTTGTGATTGCAAATCTAATGGTTCATTTATCTGTTTTCATCTGCAGCTGCTGGAGTGCACCCTCCATGCCTGGTAAACTCTGACCCTGATCAGGAGGAGAAAAAAAAGGGCTAGTGAGGATATATTCAGCAAGATACTCTATTCTTGAGTGCCCAGTGAACAAGGACTTGGAGGATTCATCTGAATGCAGCCAAGGAGAGACTGAGAATGGAAAGAGCATTTACTGCAGGGGAAGCAAAAGAACCAATAGGTGCATCAGGTTTGCTCAAATGTTGCCAAGCATTATTTGACCTGCATGCCCAAAAACCCTGGGCTCAGTAGCCTGTGCACTTCCAACACACCATGCAGCATCAAGATGTACATCCTTACCCCCCCATACTCCATGCGAAGCAACAAGAAGCACAATAGTTACACATATACTGCTGACCTCTAGAAAGTGCATGCAGAGCTGTCCCACCTATAGGATGGTTTGGGGCAGCTGCCCCAGGCCATGCTTTTTTGCGAACAGGGGCAGCTAACAGGGAGTTTCGTGAGGGAATTCTCCAGGTGAAGGAGGAGCTGTTACAGGACCCTTGAGGTAAGTCGCTGTCTGTAGTGTGTATATTTGTGTTTGGGGATTACTTGCTAGTTACCTGAAAGAAACTGTGTGCTGAGCTTGTGTGTGTGTGTGTGTTTGTAGCTTCAAGTGCTGAGCTGTTGGTTTGTTTGAAGGACCAGTTGGCAGTTGGAAGCTGTGAGCTTGTTAATGAGGATTTGAAATAGGCATCACGGAAACTTGGTGGAATGAGGATAATCAATGGGACACAGTAATACCAGGGTACAAAATATATTGGAAGGACAGAACAGGTCGTGCTGGCGGGGGAGTGGCACTATACGGGAAAGAAAATGTAGAATTAAATGAAGTAAAAATCTTAAATGAGCCAAAATGTTCCATAGAATCTCTATGAATAGTAATTCTGTGCTCCAATAATAAGAATATAACAGTAGGGATATATTATCAACCAGATGATCAGGACAGTGATAGTGACTATGAAATGCTAAGGAAAATTAGAGAGGTTATCAAAATAAAAAATTCAATAATAGTGGGGGATTTCAACCATCCCCATATTGACTGGGTACACGTCACCTCAGGACGGGATGCAGAGATAAAATTTCTTGATCCCTTAAATGACTGCTTCTTGGAGCAGCTGGTTCTGGAACTTACAAGGGGAGAGGCTATTCTTGATTTAGTCCTAAGTGGAGCACAAGATCTGGTTCATGGAAACTTTTCAAAGACACCATAATAGAGGCCCAACCTAAATGTATACCCCCCAAATTAAAAAACACAGTAAGAGAATCCAAAAAGGGCCACTGTGGCATAACAACCAAGTAAAAGAAGCAGTGACCGATAAAAAGACATTTTTTTTAAAAAGTGGACGTCAATCCTAGTGAGGAAAATAGAAAGGAGCGTAAACTTTGTCAAATTAAGTGTCAAAATATAATAAGAAAAGCCAAAAAAGATTTTGAAGAACAGCTAGCCAAAAACTCAAAAAGTTATAGCAAAATGTTTAAGTACATTAGAAGCAGGAAGCTGGCTAAACAACCAGTGGGGCCCTTGGACGATCAAGATGCTAAGGAGCACTCAAAGATGATAAAGTCATAGCAGAGAAGCTAAATGAATTCTTTGCTTCAGTCTTCATGGCTGAGAATAGTGGGGAGTTTCCCAAACCCAAGCCATTCTTTTTAGGTGACAAATTTGAGGAATTGTCCCAGATTGAGGTGTCATTAGAGGAGGTTTTGGAACAAATTGATAAACTGAACAGTAACAAGTCATCGGGACTAGATGGCATTCATCCAAGAGTTCTGAAAGAACTCAAATGGGAAATTGTGGAACTATTAACTGTGGTTTGTAACTTATCCTTTAAATCAGCTTCCATACCTGATGACTAGAAGATAGCTAATGTGAAGCCAATATTTAAAAAGGGCTGTAGAGGTGGCCCTGGCAATTACAGACCGGTAAGTCTAATACCAGTAGTGGGCAAATTAGTTCAAACTATAGTAAGAAATAAAATTGTCAAACACATAGATAAACATAATTTGTTGGGGGAAAGTCAACATGGCTTCTGTAAAGAGAAATTATGCCTTACTAATCTGATAAGAGTTCTTTGAGGGGTTCAACAAACATGTGGACAAGGGGAATCTAGTGGATATAGTGTACTTAGATTTCCAGAAAGCCTTTCACAAGGTCCCTCACCAAAGGCTCTTAAGTAAAGTAAGTAAGTTGTCATGGGATAAAAGGGAAGGTCCTTTCATGGATTGATAAAAGACAGGAAACAAAGGGTAGGAATAGTAAATTTTCAGAGTGGAGAGAGTTAACTAGTGGGGTCTCCCAATGGTCTGTACTGGGACCAATCTTATTCAACTTACTGATCAATGATCTAGAGAAAGGGGTAAACAGTGAGGTGGCAAAATTTGCAGATGATACCAAACTGCTCATGATAGTTAAAACCAAAGCAGACTGTGAAGAGCTTAAAAAAGATCTCACCAAACTAAGTGACTGGGCAACAAAATGGCAAATGAAATTTAATGTTGATAAATGTAAAGTAATGTATACAATATGATGGAGACTAATTTAGCTACAACTACTCAAGAGAGAGATCTTGAAGTCATTGTGGATAGTTGTCTAAAAACATTCACTCAGTGTGCTGCAGCAGTCAAAGAAGCAAGTAGAATATTAGGAATAATTTTAAAAGGGATAGAGAATAAGACGGAGAATATCTTATTGCCTTTATATAAATTCATGGTATGCCCAACATCTTGAATACTGTGTACAGATGTGGTCTCCTCATCTCAAAAAAGATATACTGGTATTGGAAAAGATTCAGAGAAGGGCAACAAAAATGATTAGGGGTTTGGAATGGGTCCCATATGAAAAGAGATTAAAAAGATTTGGACTTTTCATCTTAGAAAAGAGGAGACTAAGGGGGGATATGATAGAGGTCTATAAAATCATGACTGGTGTGGAAAAAGCAAATAAGGAAAAGTCACTTTCATCAAACAAGGACACTCCACTATAAAAGTAGGCTGCATAATGGCATGGGCCACCTATATACAGCCGCTCCCTGAGTTATGACCACCTCCACTTACGACCATCCGCACTTATGACCAAAGTAGTCGTAAATGCAGATCCGAGTTACGAACCACGATCCGCGCTTACAAACAGCACAGTCGCCATGTAACTCTAATGGGATCCGAGTTACGAACACTTCGAGTTACGGACCAAGTGTTGGTCGTAACTCGGGGAGCGGCTGTACTCCCAGAAGAATCTGCTTGTATATGAAAATAAAAACCCCTCCAACTGCACACTGTTAGTTATCACGCCACACTAAAACCAGTGTGGGGTATCATTAAACAATCACAGTCCATGCTCAATAGGAACCACCTCCTGAAAGAAATTTTTTCTGAACATCCTCTTGTCAGAAACAACCCCCTAGTCTCACCAAGCTGATCATTGGAAGCAAGGGTCCCACAGACCAGGGACACCAGATCCTGACAGAAAATAGTTGTTTTCCATTGCTATGATGATCAACATCCTCTACAACACACCTTTTGAGATTCATGGTGTCCTGCATGTGCCTGTTATATGTGTCCTTCATGTAGTGCACTAAATACCCCAATGGCAACTCTGTGAGTGAAATGAGACAATTGTTGTGCTCTCGAATGAGCTCACACAAGAAAACAAAGACAAAAACAATGTAGGTGAATACTCTGCCTGAAGAGATCACAGTATATCACCCTGTCCTAAAAGGAAACCTGCACAACACCTTCAGTCTGGCAGTTTTAGTCGTAACTTTTCTAGACACTACAAATCATTGATTGAATAAAGACACTGGATGTATGGCTTACTACAATTTTATAATCCACTAAATTCCCCACCCCCAACTCTTCCATGCACCCCCCCCTTTTCTACCATAGGAGCAGAGAGACATTAACTGCCTTGAATGGGCTACCGAAATGTGTGTTGAACACTTATGCTGAACAATCTGTCCCACTTTGTATTTCTCTGTGACACTGAACTGAAGAAGAGAGCTGTGTAGCTTGAAAGCTTCTCTCTCACTAACAGAAGTTGGTCCAGTAAAATATATGATTTCATCCACTTTGTGTCTCTAATATCCCTGGGACCAACATGGCTACAACAGCAAAAAATATTTTTGTGAGTTTCAGTATGTCAGATGTTTTGTGATGTCTGTCAGTTTACAGTCTGTAAAGAGCAATAACTGGAACTCTAAGCTATGGAAAGTGCAACCTCCAACAACATTTAGGGTGAGAAATTACATTTTGTAACCTGTTTCTTGAGTGTATTCATCTTAGTTAGCATGTTTTGTTTGATTTGCCCAGTAATCTGCTTTGTTCTGCTCTCTGTCCCTTACAATCACTTAACATTTACCTTTTGTAGTTAATAAATTTACGTCTTGTTTATAATTTAATCTCATTTGTACAATTCATATCTGGGGGAGCAAAAAGCTGTACATATGTTACCCCCCAAAAAAATCCCACTGGAGACCACCCAGAGTTACACTAGCGTGGGTTTATTGTAAAAGGAATTAACACTCCACTATATGCTCTACCGGGCTAAACTAAAGTGGTTAGAGCTGTCACTAAAGGTTTAAACTAAAGGGGAACCAGCTATCTCACATGCACAAACATCACATACACCTTAATTCATTCCTACCCTGAGGCACTCACACAGGCATATGGGTTTCAGAAGGAGCCAAGGCATGTAGATTCTGAAGGGTCTGTCTGCTGATCATGGCTGGGGAGCTGGTCAGGAAAGAAACTGGCTGCTGCTTCTCAGAAAGAAAGAGGATTTCTGCCCTGTGCGCTCTCCTTTTATTGCCTTTGTGGAACCCCTGTGACTCATCCACAGGCCTCACCAGGAAGCATGTCCTGACTTCCCTTGATCTAGCAGAGCAGCAGTCTCCTTAAGTGGTCTGATAACTCATCTGGCTCCATGTGCTCAGCCTTGCATTTTCTAGTCCCAAACACACAATAGTCTACGCTTCCACACACACATTCATATCTCAGAGGAGAATGCAGCTTAGAGCAAGTTACAAGTAAAGTGGCTGAGAGTTACAAAGATTACATAGTTGCAAGACTCAATCATCAAGCTTACAGTAAGTTTCTAAACTTATAAAGCAAAGTTGCTGAGCATTACAAAGTTGCAAGGTTTTACAAAGATTACAGCGTTGCAAGGTTTAAGATCACAAGGAGTTGCAGAGTTTAAAAAGCAACACAGCTTCAGAGAATTATTTACAAATCAACAGTAATTAAGTGACTTAGACAACTTCCCCCTCCCCGCCCCCCCAGCAATGCAGTCAGCAGGAGGTTTTTGCCAGTCTGTTAAGTGTTGGCATGACCTTACAGTTAGTATATTTCCAGAAAATCCATGTGTAATAGCTTGGGCGGAGGCTTTTATGCAACAATATCTCTTCCCACATTGAGGGAGAGGGTGGTTTTTATGTACTTGTGTTGTGCAGATCTCTCTAAAGCTCAAGACAATATTTTTGGTTTACTTCCCAAGGGGAGGGGTGCACACAGGAGTGCTGGGTGAATCCTTGAGCTGAATCCTCTCATACAGAGCTGACTGCAGTCTGAGTCTGCAGCTGGGTGTCACTTTGCCTGAGCATGTGCTGAAAAGGAGATTGAGCACCTGGCAGAACAATCCAGTACAAAAACCCAGGCTGGTAAGGGGTAGGGGAGATGTCCAACCTGTCACAGTCACTTCCCCTTTTTGTAGTTTCTTCCAACTTGCTGGAAAGATCTTTTGCTGAGTCATGAAAATAATGAGTCATGAAAATATATTCCTGAGTCATGAAAACAATGGTAAACACCACATTTCAGAATGGGGCGTGGTAACTAGTAGTGTCCCCCAGCAGTCCGTACTAGGACCAATCCTATTCAACATATTCATAAATGATCTGGAAAAAGGGGTAAACAGTGACGTGGCAAAATTTGCAGATGATACAAATTTGCTTGAGATAGTTAAGACCAAAGCAGACTATGAAGAGTTTTAAAAGGATCTCACAAAACTAGGTGACTAGATAACAAAATGGCAGATAAAATTTAATATGGATAAATGCAAAGCAATTCATATCGGAAAACATAATCCTAACTATATACATAAAATGATGGGGATTAAATTTGCTGTTTCCACTCGAGAGATATTTTGGGGTCATTGTGGATAGTTCCCTGAAAACATCCACTCGAGCTGCAGCAGCCAAAAAAAAAACCCAAACAATGTTAGGAATCTTTAAGATAGGGATAGAAAATAAGACAGAATAAAGCAATCTTATTACCTCTATATACATCAAAAAAGATATTGTAGCATTGGAAAAAGTTCAGAAATGGGCAACAAAAATTATTAGAAGCAGGGAGTAGGGATATTAAGTAGTGATTAATTTGCTAGTTGAGTAGTCGATGGAATTTCCATCGACTATTCATTAGGGAAAGGCTTACTTCATGGTCTCAGCGCAAGCCCCCCCAGTTCCCCTGTTGCCACTCTGCACTCTTAAAGGGACAGAGAGGAGCTGGCACACAAAGATGCTGACTCAGTCTGTAATCCCCCACCAGGTCTCAGGACAGCCCTCTCCTGTGCTGCCACTCCGCAATCTGAAAGGGACAGAGAAGCAGCAGCCGGTCCTGCGGGTGTCTCACCACAGGTCCCGCCCACCCCACTCCCCCACTGCCCGTCCTGCAGGTCTCTCACTTTAAGAGTGCAGAGCGGCAATGAGGAAACGGAGGGGATGGTGGGGGATTGTGCTGAGAGAAATCCACGGGATGAGGTGCTGCTGCTCTGTTCCTTTAAAAATGCAGAATGCTAACAGGTGGTGGGAGGGCGTTTGCTGAGACAGCCATGGAACTGGGTGCTGCTTTTCTGCTCCTTTCAGAATGTAGAGTGGCATTCTGAAAGGGAGAGCTGTCCTGAAACCCGGCGGGGGACCAGAGACTGAGCGAGCATCTTTGCGCACCAGCTCCTCTCTGTCCCTTTAAGAGTGCAGAGCGGCAACGGGGGGGCAGGGTGATGATCAGGTAATTGATGGTGCTACCCAATAAGCTCCTGCTTATCGGCTACTTGACTACTCATTCACATCCCTAGCATGGAACAGCTGCCACATGAGGAGAGATTAGTAAGATGGGACTTTTCATCTTGGAAAAGAGATGACTAAGAGGATATGATAGAAGCCTATAAAATCATGACTTATGTGGAGAAAGTGAATAGAGAAGAATTATTTACTCCTTCCCATAACACAAGAACTAGGTAGCAGATTTAAAAAACAAAACAAAACAAAACAAAAAACAACTTCAGCGGTTACATGTTTATACAAATGTTTGCTAACATCCCTATTAGAGAGTAAACCCAGCCACCCAGCTGAGAAACCTCATTTCCACTGCTTGTACCTTCAATCTTGTCCTTTCAGTCATTACCCAAAGTTCATGACCATAGGTGAAAATGGGGATGTAAAGTGACCTGTAAACCAAGAGCTTCAGCCAAGAATTCAGCTCCCACTTCATCACCACAGATTGGTACAGCACCCATATCACTGCTGTTGCACCAATCTGCTGGTTGATCTTATGCTCCCATTTGCCATTATTCGTGAACAAGACTCCTAGATACTCGAACTCTTCCACTAATGGCAGCTACTCCCCTTCACCTGCAGACAGCAGTCCACTTTCTTCTGGGAGAGGATCCTGACCTCTAATTTGGAGGTGCTGAGTCTCATCCCTCACTCAGCAGTGCAATGTTCAAGTGCACATCATAGATCACAGTTGGAAGAAGCAAGGAGGACATCATCTGTAAACAGCAGAGATACCATCTCTGAGTCCCCATACCCGATATACTCCACAGTTCAGCTACACTTTGATATCCTGCCAATGAAAATCACAAACAGGAGTGGGGACCCTTGGTGGAGTCCAACACCTACCTTGAACAAACACAACATAATGCCAAGAATACGAACACAACTCTCACTCTGAGAACAGAGGAACTAGATAACATGCAAAAGCAGCACTGGCACCTCGTACTCCTGACACTTTCACAGGATATCTTGGGGAATGATGTCTTATGCCTTCTCCACATCTACAAAGCAAAGGTAAACTAGATTAGAAAAAACTCTCATGACCTATCGAATATCTGCAAGACACCAAAGAGCTGGTCTATTGTTCTGTGGCTGGGACAGAATTCACATTGTTCTTGGTGTAACCTCCTCTCCAGCACCCTGGCATAGGCTTTGCTGGGGATCCCATTATCGTTGGGCCAAACCCTTTGGTGTCCTTTCTTTAAAGATTGGAACCACCACCCTGATTTGCCAGTCCAGAGGTGCTGCACCTGCCTTCCATGCAACGTTGAAGAGGTGCATTAACTACGTCACTCCACCATTGTCCAGTGCTTTCAACATCTCCAGACAAATCTCATCCAACCCTGCTGTCTTACCACTACGAAAACACTTTCCCAACCTATCAACCTCAGCATCAGAAATAGATCTGATCTCATTTAAGGTTTCCTGTGCTCTCTCCAGAAAGGAAGCCATGTCTACCAGATTGAAGACTTCTTGATAACAGTCTTCAAATATTTTATAAAAAAGATGGGGATCAGTTCTCCATGTCCACTGAAGGCAGGACAAGAAGGGCTTTAACTGCAGCAAGGGAGATTTAGGTTAGCTATTAAGAAAAACTTTCTAAGTATAAGGGTAGTTAAGCTCTGGAATAGACTTTCAAGGGAGGCTGTGGAATCCTTGTTATTGGAGGTTTTTAAGACAGGTTGGACAAAAACTTGTCCAGCATGGTCTAGTTTTACTTGGTCCTGCCTCAACATGGAGGGGGGCAGGCTGGAGTAGGTGATGATTAAGGTGCCAAATGCCTCCAAAATAGCCAGAATAGTTAGTCTCTATTAAAATGTTTCTCGTATTTTTCCAGGTTGTCTCCAGAATCAGTATATCAATGCAGACCAGTTCCATAGGCTTGCTGCTGGTCATATTTTCTGAACACATAATGTGCACCTCTCACATTTCCTGCAAACATTTTCAGTCTCTGAAAGAGTTCCAAGGTTCTCTCTAACCTCAAATGTCTAAAATCATCCTGTGGGGATGGCAGCACTCATTGGGTTCACTGATCTTAGAGGGTCTGCCATTATTCAATGCAACACTCCACTAATCTGTTTGTCATTTTCTGAACAGTAGTTTAGCCTCTGGGGAGGACGGAATAATTGCTCCTGGAACTCATCTATTGTTTTCAGCCAGTATCATGTTGGCTAGTACTGTCTTGCAATTGAACTTCTTGCCAGCCAGCTGCACTGAGCCCAGGCTATGGGGATTGAGCCAAGAAACCGTACCGGGTGCCCCCGCTATAAATCGTCCCAGTAAACATCTGTTCCACATTAAAGTCATTGACACTTGTAGGAACTGATGCATTAAAGTTCTTCCATTCCCCGCTCTTAAGTCACGCAAAAAAAAAAACCCCATCCAATTTACACAAATGCAAGTCAGCCGTGGGGAAAAAAAATCCCTGCTTTAAGTTGTTTCTCTGTAAGTCCAAGTTTTTTAGAAAGCTAGTGGTACAAATTTGGAGTCAGCTGGGAAAAAGTCTCCTCAGATACTGACACCTGAGTTCAATATTCCTATTGCTCTAAAACTCATCTAAAATAGGAAGAGTGACTTTAAAACTGGTATGCCACAAAAGGGGTTGGGGTGCAAATTTGGGGCTGTTTGTGTGATGGGGCCTTCCCCTATGCTTTATGGAAATATGTTTATGAATATGCACAATTGATTATAGATTTATTATCAACATGTTCATGTTGGGAAAGGCCTATTACCAGCCCATTAGGAGTAACAAGGTGTTACCCGCACAAATTTCTCTATCCCTTCTGCACCTTTACCCAATTCCTAGGGCTCAGGGCATAACTTCCCACAGGTTGGCAGGATCTTTAGCCACTGAAAGAGCCTCACACAGTAATATTCTTATCCTCTATTTATTGACAATTCCCAAACAAGCAGAATACACATGCTAAGCACACAGTTTCATGGTCACCAATACTGATAAAGGCAGGCAGACTTCCCCTACTGGCCAGGCAAGATCAGTCTCTCTGGATCTTAGCTGCTGCACGTCACAGTCATGCAGGAGAATCCAGGCAGCTCTGGTCTTAGGCTGTGTCTTGGAGGTGAGTAGTTCTTCCAGGTCTTCTCCCTTCTTCTTGGTGTTCCTTCCTGTTCTTGTTTCCCTTTGGTTTTCTTCCAGTCTTTTACTTCTTTCCTTCTGCTTCTATTACTTTTTGGACCCCAGTTTATATAATGAAACCTGAGTCCTGCTTAGCTATACCTTAACCAATTATTTTAGTATAATTTTACTAACCAATCATAACAAAATTACCTAACCAATTATATCCCACCGCCTTTAATTAATTTTGCTAGGTGTAAATCAATTATACAGCAGACAAAAACAATTACAAACCAGACAGAGATCATATAGTCACACAATAGAAAAGTGATTACACAATGATCAGAGAATGAGGATTCCACAGCCACAACTATTATTAAGCAGTTTCTTGCCAGACAGAATGGTACTTAAGTTTACTTTACCCATCTTGAGATCTGTTTCTTTATCTGGTGACAGTGGGGGGCTAGTAGGAAAGCCTTCTCCCCTTCTCACAGCCTGGTGTGACACTATTTTAATGCAATTTAGATGGAATGTGAGTATGTGACTAGGCCTTACACCTAATGGCTGCTGCTCTGCAGAGGAAGGCTTGGTTCAGGCCTACCACAGGCCTTCCAACATGGCTACAGAAAAACCATATTGTTACAAAGGAAAAAGCCAAACACAGAGCAAATAGCCCATGAGCAAGAGACAATTGAGTGGGGGAGAACTGTCTTTCCTGCAGACATGCTACATACACATGTGACCATGTCACCTGATGCTGGAATCAAGGGCACCATTTTGGGAGGGAGGGGCGGTCAGTAGCCATGCTGTTCAGGACACGGCTTGCTTTTCATCCCGTTCTCTGGACTATTAGAGAGTGAGGGGAAAGTGCTTGCAGTCCGTGCACGCCTCTCATACCTGGCTGGTGAAGGGAGCTCACCATGGCTGCTGCCCCCCCCCCATCCTCCCAAAATGGCATCCTTGGCTGGAATCCATCTTGAATTTTGTACCTTTCCACAGCAGTGTGGGGGAAAAAAAACAAACAAAGGCTTCCTGCCCTAGGGAAAATGTATATAAGGCAAAGGAAGTAAACGATGGTATTTAGCTGGTTTTACAAACTGCCTTCCGACCTCAAGAGGATACATGAAACCAGCTGGAAACCAAAGGGCCATAATGATAAGGGTGGAGGAGAACTGCTGGACATTTCTGGCCTGAGACGGACTTTACCTGAAATAAGAAGTAGGGTGGGAAATTACAAGTTCTCTTCATTTATCAAGCTTAGTTTGCATGTGTTATTTTGTTTAGTAACCTACATTGTTCTGTCTGCTATCTCTTATGAAAACTTATGTCTTACCTTTTATACTGAATAAAAATCACTTTTATTAATAAACCCAATGTAAATAATTGTTATGGGGGGAACAGCTGTGCAGCTCTCTCTTTCATTGAAAAAAGGGGTGAACATTGTATGAGCTTGCTCTGTATAAAACTTTATGCAGCGCAAGACATTTATCTGGGATTCTGGTCCCACCTGGGAGCTGTGGCAAGTTCCTATGGGCATGTCTACATTGGGGAATTATTTCAAAATAATAAGGCAAGCATCCACACTCCAAGCCTGTTATTTCAAAATAATGGGCTTCTTATTTCGAAATAACTCCTCCTTATGACAAGGAATAAGTTTATTTCAGTAGTGTAAATGTAGCCAAAGACTGAGCCTTCCCAGAACTAAGCTGATCTCAGTATCTGTATTACTCTGCTATGGGATGTGACTCCAACTCTGTACCAGTGCTGGAGGAGATCAGAGGGTCTAGCTCAGAATGGATTGATTTAAATCAAGGCATCATGATTTAAATCAGCCCCAAAAGATCATTGATTACTTAAATCAAGTTTTCCACTGATACTTCACATTTCTTCAAACAGTGGTGCAAATCTGATCACTAAAACATTTTATTTACAGCTCAGATGTTGTAAAGTGCTGTACTAATAAGGTATTCTGTGTGATTTTATTTTTAGATAAGGATTTTTAATAATTTAGAAAATAGTACATAATACTCATTACCTGTGTCAAGCTGTAGATGCAGCAGCAGTACATTGGAAATGGTAAGAACTAAATCATACACACATATAATAAAATAGAAGTGCTACTGAACTAAATCTTAAATGTTACATAAATGACTCACATTTGCAGCAGGCTCCTGAATTGCTGTCTGTCCTTAAACTTTTTTTTTTTTATTTCAAAATTTATTAACTTACAGAGAAGTCCTCAGAATATTAAATGTCTGCTGTCCTTAAAACTTCTATTACTAGAAGGGCTGCTCCAGTCTTGCCAGGGCCACCCACCTTGCAGGGCTGGCAGCCGCTCCAGCCCAGCAACCAAGAAGGGCTGGTAACTGGCAGGCCAGCGGGCTGGGAACTGCTCCAACCAGGCTTACTGCACCATAGGCAGTGGAAGGGGGGCACTTCAGCCCAGTCAGACTGGAGCAGCCCCCTGCCTGCAGGATCCCAGTTAACCATAACATTTAACAGGTTAATTGATTAAACAGGATTTTACATCCCTAACTACTAGCTCTCATCTTCCCCACTCCATCATTTTGATGCAGGTCTGTCGTACTTAATTCTATTTTAGCTATATTTAAGTTAGGATAATGTTGTAATAGTTTAGCGTTAGGAAAATTGCTTGTATTTGCTTGCATTTGTATCTGATGTTAAGGACAAGAACAGACCCTTATGATTATTACTTCATCTCCAGTCTGAGTTTAATATTGTGAAAAAAGAAAAGTCTGTTAAAACTGTAACTTGATGTCCTTGCCCAAATGCTGACGTTGTTTCCATATTAATGAAAGCTCCCTGTTGTGTGAATGAGGAATGTATGTGTTAGGAGAGAAGTAGGAAAGCCATCACCAGATGTTTTAAGGAGGGACCAAAACAGAGGGCATAGGGATGCTTCATCAAAATGTGAGAAGGGAGTATATTGAGGACTATGAAGGAGGAAGGCAGGCAGTTATCAATCCAGACAAGATACCAGTGACCTAAATCAGCATGAAGGGACTATAGACAAGGGATGAGAAGAACAACTTGAGAAAACAAGCACTCATCAAGATAACATGATGATGCAAAACCCACTGGTCCCAATGCAAGAAAACCACTATAAGAAATGGCTGCACTGCCACAGACTTTGGGGTTTGTCTGCCACTTCCACTGGGATCTCAGCCCAGGCTGTAAGGAACCTGGTCCCAATCCTCATACTTCAATAGCTTGGCCAACTAGTGAAGGCGAGCAACAGACTGGTAATTATAAACATCAAATGGAAAGACTCTCTATGTGCACATGCTAACTGCCCTTCTACTGTCTTCTCAATAAACTTGGCAATATTGCCTTTTCCCCTGAAAAATATTCTGTGCGCTTCTTATAAGCATAACAGATCTGATTCCAAGTTGCCAAGACTGATTGTGCTTAAAGAGCACTTAATTTAGGAGTTAGCTCCATTGAAAACAAACATAGAATGGGGTTCCTTTGGAAAAGCTGAGTTATGCTGAAGTAAAATAGGGAACAGGCTTATGGCACCACTGTTATGGTGTGGGAGCATGATGTTCCAAAATAAGGGGCATGTATAAAGTAATATAAAATAAGAAAATGACACTCAGTCACACCTGTCAACTCTAGATTTCTCTTTCTGCAGCCTTCTGAATTGTATACTTGGTGATAAATGCTAAACCTAGGTAATTAAACAAGTCATAAGGATTAGCTAAGCTAAACTTTCTTTCTAGCAATATCCATCATAGGAAACAGCTTGAGAAATCACACATAGTAAAAGGCATAAAAAGTCTTGAAAAATGATACATTGTAAAGTTGATCCACATTGTTCTTCAGACAATATCCATATCATTTTCTCCTAATAATCAGTTTTCCTTGTGATGTTTCATTCTTGCAGTTAAGCCCCACATCATCTTCTTGCACTGCTTATACTTGACATGTTTTCCTTGTTTGTTCAGGGAACAAATTCTTTAAAACATTCCCAGATAGGGTCTCTCTTATGCCCAGAAACCATGACGGTTTTTTTTCTGTGGCAAAAGTGTAGGGGAATGTAGGAAACTGTTTGTATGCTGAATAATGTCTTCTCTTTTCCTTGCCTGTCCCCTCCAATGTTCCTTTCTGTGCTGCCTCTGCCTTTCCTACATATTGTCTGTCTTTAGACAATGTCTGAATTAACTCTGCTGTTTTTGTCCCAGGTCCACCACCTCATAAGCACAGAACAGCAATCCTGTCCAGCCTGTGTCTATCTTTGCACAAGTTACTTTAGTCTTCTGAGAAACAGAAATTGACAGCCCAGAACTTTCAAAAAGCAAGAGCTGGTGGTTAGGCTGGACAGACTACAGACATTAATTCATTTTTATGAGACTGTTAGTGTATGGGTAGCACGTTTGTGATGAGATTTAATAGTAACTTATTTTAAAATGAGAAATTTAGTATTGATGATTTTAAAACAAAAATCCAATTTAAATTAAAGTCTGATTTTTTAAAAACCGCTGATTTTTTTAATCCATCCTGGTCTGGCTCAGTAGGACAAAGTGGTGAGGCATCCCAAAGGGCAGGGAGGCAGGCTTAGGGGTAGTTTCAGCACACCAAGTGACAGGGATTCCTGAGTCACAGGTCTTCTCAAAAGGGCCGTATGTAAAATGTTTAGATTATTTTAAGTTTTGAGATGCAGAACTTGAGGGAAAAAAAATAAGGGAGACCCTTCTTAAATTTGTATCAGCAGACTGCAGCTGAGCTCAATTATTGAATGGTACTAAGGACAAGATTTAGAAATGTTTCAGAAATTATTGAACTATTAAAGTTGTATCATCTCTATTTACTGAAAGTTTGTGACACTGAACACCATTGTTGGTGGTTGGCTGGTCTACACTATAGTATAGAGCTAGATCAACACAAGGTATTTTATGTCATGTAACCCTTCTGGCAGGTGAATCCAGCAGCAAATAGAGCTAGGTTCAGTATCTAGACTCAAGATTCCTGTTGATTGATACAACACAGAACTGGCTCACCCCCCCCTCCCTCCCCCCTTCTGTGCGGCAATACTTCCCCACTCGCAAGCATAGAAACTGAGTGTAGAAAAGAAACTTAATAAAAGGAAGGAAGTAAATTGGCATTATTTTGGAAAAACACAACAGGGTTCATAAACCATGAGTAAAAGACCCATCCCCAGGTAGGTTGGGAAGAGTCATTTTCCCCTCAAGTTCTTAAGTCCAGCAACCCAACAGTCCTGTTCACATGCCCAGCTCTTTTGTGCTCATCATTACTGTTCTTGGTCAGTGCAGACCCAGAGTTCACTGGCGCATCTATAGAGCTCACCTCCCACCTTGAGGAGAGGTAAAGAGGCACCTTACTCACTCCTCTGCGCACCACCCTACTGGTCACTTTCTGCTGATGCCCTACTGGCTGTCCATTGCATACCTTCAATTCACCAGCTATTCATTCACTACCTCAGAGGTCAGCAACCTATGGCTCACAAAGGAGCCAAATATGGCTTGCAGCTCAAGCCCACCCCCCCTCGCTCCCCTCTGCAACAGGGAACCTATGCTGGCAATCCAGCCAGTGCCAGCTTCCTGCTGGAAGTGAGGGGTAGAGGAAGCCTCTAGCTTTCCTAGATTTTAAAATAATCTTGTAATCTAGGAAGCATCTCTCGTCTCAAAGGACACAGACACCAAGATCACATGAGCAAGTCCATCTACCTGTGCTGGATGTGGTGGTGATGCACATTGAGTGCGCTGGGGCAGGGTGGGAAGGGCAGCTAAAATGGCAGTGGAGGATCTGGGCTTTGGAGACAAGGGCTACATCTACACTACAAGTTTTCTTGGCAAAAAATATGCTAATGAGGGACTCGTTTGCAAGAGTCATGATCTCATTTGCATATTTTGCCAATACATTTTTCACTAGGGTTTTTGCGCAAAAACAAGTAGTGTGGATGTTTTCTTTTGGCAAAAAAACTCCTTTTCCCGCAAGATTGGTAAACCTCCATTTTGGGGGCATAAGGGGGCCCACAAAATCCACTAATCCTGGAACTCCAAAAGGGTTAATCTGGCCTGAGGACTTGAACCTCAGTTCTTCCTGCTCTTTCCTCTCCCCATGGAGCTGGAGTGCCAGAGGAGTGAGGTGTCTCAGTTGGGGGGACATATCAGTAAGGGTTGGAGGTTTTTTTTGAGGGGGGGGTTGCTTCTCACTTGTGTGGTCCCTGACTTTTTTCTGTGAGTCAGTAGCCCCTGACCAAAAAAAGGTTCCCCACCCTGCCATAAAGAAATACAATGTTGAAACCTTTTGTGTTGGACATAGTATTTTAATTTATTTAAAAATGAAGCTTGGCCAACAAGCCCCCTATTTGGGCCCACCCCCCATCTGGCCGCAGCATCGTAACACTCCTGCCCCCTCACTCACAAACCAACCCTGAGCCCATCATACCCCCGAGCCCCCTGCCCTGAGCCCCTCATACCCCCACATCTCCAGACTCCTGCACCCTCACATCCCCCAACCCCATGCCCTGAGCCCATCATACACTCCAACCCAGACTCCTGCCATAAGATTGACAGAAGACAGCCTGAAAGTGTGCATGAAGCTGGCTTTGACCAGTTATGATGTAAACTTCCAAGAAATGTGCAAAAAATGCAGCAGTGGAAGTCCCATAAAAGTCCCAGAAGTCTGTGAATACATTACATTTATGCTATTACTAATCATGTCAATTAATAATATTGGTGCATATTTGGAATCTTGCAAATGGGCATTCTTTTACAGCTCTTTTTTGACCACTTGTTTTGAATTTTGATGTAGTTTGGCTCTTTGGTTTGAAAAGGTTGCTGACCCCTGCACAAGCTGACTGTCAGTCACCTTCTGCTGCAACAGCTACACATCAGTGTTTTACTAACTTTCAGTTCTTTGCAGGCTGGGCAGAATGCTGCCTCCATCTTCAGTGATTTCAGCTTCAATAATTTTTAGCAGGCTACAAAGCAGTTCAACTGTAATTGAGCATTTAACATAACAAAGAGGTTCCTATTGAAGCCTATTTACCTTTCTTTGAAGGGGAGAGGGGACAAGTTAAACCACTCCAGGGAGGACTTTTGGGCTATGTCTACAGTGGGGGGGTTATTGCGCAAGAATGGCCGTTCTTCCGCAGAGTGTCCACACTGCCTGCCCGCTCTTGCGCAAGAAGATTTACAGTAAAGCGTGGTAGGAGAGGGCTTCTTGCGCAAGAGCTACAGTTTTCTAACAGGTGTAAGCTCTCTTGCGCAAGAGGGCAGTGTAAAGTGTGGCAGGAGTTTCTTGCACAAGAAAGCCCTATGGCTAAAATGGCCATCAGAGCTTTTTTGTGCAAGAGAGCGTCCACAGTCATGGACACTCTTGCACAAAAGCACATCTCGCACGTGGCCATGTTCTTGCACAAGAACCCTTGCACAACATGTTCTTGCGCAAGAAGCCACCAGTGTAGACATAGCGTTGGTGAGGGCGTACAGCCTCCTAGATGAAAGATCTGCCCCCACTCCTCTTCCTTTAACAGAGCTCTAACATTCAACCTGGCTTAACAAGGTTCTTTCAACTGAGGCTGGCCCCCTTATTTGGGACAGATTAAGTACAGCCCTGATTTTGCCTGTTCCCACAGTAATTACAAAATTTGGTAATTATATTTCACTACCCCTGAATTCAGTACTAGGCGATTTGGACCCAACACCAGCTGAAACTGATCACTTTGACAACATTCTGTCTGCTGAATGTGAGAGCAGGAGCAAACTGTATTACATAAACACACTCGTCTTTCCCCCTCTCAGCTAGCTGTCAAGGAAGTACTTAAAAACAACAAATAGTCTGGTAGCACTTTAAAGACTAACAAAACATGTAGATGGTATCATAAGCTTTCGTGGGCACAGCCCACTTCTTCAGATGACCGGTGTGTATTCATTGAGACCCTGCTCCCATCTACACTGACCAAAGGCTGTAAACATTTACACTAAAATGTTGCTCTGGAAGACACAAGAACAGTCATGTGATTCTACCCAGCAATATGCTTCTGTTGCCCAGGGCAATGGAGTAAGTACCTGAAAGGGTGTTACAAGAAGAGAGAAAACTTGTTCTCCTTGGCTGCTGCTAACAGGACAAGCAGCAATAAGCTTAAACTGCAGCAAGGCAGGTTTAGGCTGGACATTAGGAAAAACTTCCTGCCCGTCAGAGTGATTAAACATTGGAACAAATTGCCTAGGGAGGTTGTGGAATCCAGCCATCAGCCAGAGGGCCGCCAGCCTCTCTGGGCAGTGCAACCCCCACTCGCCCAGTCTCTGAGAGGCACGCGTGGATCCCTGGACACTGGGCCAGCCCCTGGGAGCCCCCAAACATTTCCAGTCACCCCAGTCTGCCGGAGGGGCCTCTTCCTGCGGTTGCCCCACCACGTCTCGCCCATCCTCCAAACACAAGAAGTCCCCCCCTTGAAAGGTTGGGGGCTGAAGGGCAACAGCGCATTACCCCACCAACCGCCCCTGTGACTTCCAATATGGCGTCCTCTCACCTACCGCCAGCCACTTGGCTATTTGATTGACAGTTAACAGCGCAGCAACGAGCCTAAGAGAACGCTCGAGGTCACCCAAGATGAAGTTGGCTGGTCCAATAGAATCTCTCGAACAGCCGAGTGACCAAGAAACACGAACCAACAGAAACAGAAAGGTAGCGTTTTCTGGGAGCCCTAGCCAATGGGTGGCCGGTGAGGCGGAACTAGATAGTAGGCCCAATAGGATACTTTGGGGGCGGTACCTGATGGCAGCAGTAGCCAATGGGCAACAAGCGTGTGGCGCCTGCGTAGTGAGCGGAAGGGCGTGCAGTGCGGAGGCGCCGTTGGACTTGGCTCAAGGCGGAGGGAAACATGGATCAGGGATACGGTGAGCAAGCGAGATGGAATGAGGTCTGAGCTCTACGGAGAGCGCTGAGGCATCGCGGGGGACTCTCCCGGTCTCTTTCCACCTCCACCGACACCGTTTGTTTGGGTAGGGGGTGCAGCCTACCTCCGGCAGTGCTAACCCCGCCTACCGTGTGGGTACGGCAGGTCTGATTGGTTATCGGACCCGCCCCTCAGCGTGGGACCCCTGCGGATTGGTGGGGCGGGGGACGGCGTTGAGAGGGAGTTTAGCTGTTGTCCCCCCCTCACCATGAGCAATGGCGCAGAGGGGGTATGGGGAGGCAGGACCCCTTTGGGGGGCAGAGGAGGGGAGGAGGAACCGCTCCGCTCTCTCCCGGGATCGGAAATGGAGCGGGTCTCATTTCTGAAGACGACACAAAATGGCGGCCGCCCGCCCCTCGCCGCGTGTGCGCGGCCCCGCGACCGCTTCTGTCCCGTGCGCGCTCCCTCGGATGCGCCGTAGGAAGCCGCGGCCGCCTGTTACCTGTGGTGCGGGCCTGTGTGCTGCGCCGCGGTCCCCCATAGGCGGGGCTTGGGGCCCAACACAGCTAGGGCTGCCTAGAATAGCGTCCCTAGCCCCGTAGCTGAGGCCTGGGGCAAGAGCGCCATCCCTTTCAGTAGACACCCTAGCAGCTTTCCTCAGTGCATGTCTCTGGCTCTCTCCACATCCCCTCCTCCACCGTGCAGCCCTTGCCTCATCCCAGTAGTGAGCGCTGTGTTTCCTTCTCTCAGCCACCCCCCAGTGCAGCCCTGTAATGCAACCCCAAATGGCTTCCTGTTAGATGGAAAAATATCCGGGGTATTTGAAATTGGGGGCGTAGGTGTTTCAAGCTTGGTGTTTGTTATGGCAGAGCTACCCACCCCAGCCTGTGAAAAGAAGAATCTGATTGAGAGGAATAAAACCAAAGCCAGGGTTACGGCCCTGAATAGGGAATTATTTAGGTTTCTTATGGTTTTGGTTCTCAGCTATATATCAACATTTGTAAGTTTTGAGATCTCGTATAAAACTACACAGATATAGTCACCTTAGTGATAGAATATGCCCAGTGGATCTCTAGCAGGTGACATTTTAATTTGTATGTAGTTGAGTATATCTGTAAGTTAAAACACTTTCCCCTTTTGAGTCCAATAACAAATCTGTGTATGTGTGTAGTAGAGGGTGATGAATGGAATTCATGGAGAAAACAGATTTGACTATCAAAATGTTCTGTGAAAATTGTTAAAACTGAGAAAATACTGTTGTATTTTTATTCTAAATAATACCATGAATTCATGATATGAATATGCTTTAGGACAGTGATAAGCAGATGTTAGACGTTGTTTATCATCAGCGTAGTAAATGCCAGTAGGTGGCCTTGTATGTTCTTAGATGATATAGGATTGTTAAAAGGGAAAGAAAAACCCTGCCCTAAATGGCTAATTTAGGCATTTCTTATTTTAAGTTTCTTTTTAACCATTGAATGTATCTCTACTCCTTTGTGCTGTTCTGCCACAGACTTCGAATAAACATTAAAAACTGTACATATTACGTTCCTTAAACTTCTCAGTATTTTCTAAACCTTTTATGTGTTGTCATCCTTTGTCTCTTCCTAATTATCAGTGTGCCCTTTTGGAGATAAAATAATTTATAAATAGGATTAATCAAAAGGTCACTTTCTGTACTATTGTTTACTAATAAGTGGATTGAAATGCTGCTGTCTATAGGACAATTCAGAATGGTGCACTGACCAAAATATGTGTTGCTTTCTTTTAAAAACTGCAAAGTTCTTGGTGGAAACCATTTCCTTTAGTAGATGGCAAAGAATGCAACACAAGCAGATTGCAGATAATTTAGCATGCTGTTTCAGTCATAAAAGCAAAGCCCATGATGAATGTGACTTACAAAGCTCATCACCTAATAAACCATCCTGTTAGTCTTTAAAGTGCTGCACAGTCCTGTCTCTTGTTTCAGCAAGACTAGACTAACACGGCTACATCTCTATTACTCCTTACAGTTGGAGTTATATCGGTCCTGTACAAAAACCAGGCGGTTGAATGTAAGAAGTACAGATTGTGGGTTGTGCCCATTAAAGCTCATGATACCATCTAAATTTTTTGTTAGTCTCTAAGGTGCTGCAGGACCACTTGTTTAAGTTTTTTCAGTTATAGACTCACAAGGCTACCCCTCTGAGAAGTAGGGATGTAAATGTAACCCGTAGTGCCTGAAGCAGCTCTTTGCCTACTCCAGGCAGGGGCTGTGCTAGCCACGGGAGCCTGCCAGAGCAGCTCCTGTCCATGGCGAGGCAGGCTTGCCCCCTGTTGCAGGTTACACACTGGCTCTGTGGGAGCCCCCTGCTCCCACGGAACAGGCTGCAGAGCCTGCACTCTGGGGAGGTGGCTTTGCTGTGGGCTCTGTAGTATAGGGATGTTAAATTTAGATTAATTGGCTAATCGAATAGTTGATGCAATTTGCATCAACTATTCTATTAGTTGATAAAGGCACCTCCGCCTTTGAAGTGTAGCAAGAGCCTCAGGACTGTTGCTATACTTCAAAGGTGGAAGTGCTACAGGGAGCACAGGGCCAGTGGGGCACTCAAGCAGTCCCCCACTGGCCCTGTGCTCCCTGTGGCATTTTAAAGCAGCATGGAGCCCAGGGTCAGCAGAGGAGTCCACAGCTGATCCTGGGTTCCCCATGGCCCTGCCACTGCTGCTTTGAAACACAGAGTGCAGCCTGGGGCCGGCTAGGGATTCCTCAGCTGGCCCTGGGCTGCACATGGCATTTCAAAGTGGCAGCGCTGCAGGGGCCCAGAGTCTGGCCCCAGGCACCACATGGCGGAGCTATTGTTTTGAAGCACCCCCTCCTCTGCCCTTCCAACCTCCGTTGCCTCTTTCTGATAGAGGCAGCAAGGGTGGGGGAGCAACTAGTGTGTCGACTGTCCAATAAGCATTTGCTTATTGCTTATTGTTCCCATCCCTACTGAAGCTTATTTAAGTAGATTCCAAAACTGAAAGTGTCTAGGGATGTAAAAAAAATCTGTTCTGTATGAAAACCAAGAGGTTGAATGTGAGAAGTATAAAGTATAGCTCACAGCGTGTATAACAGCTATGATTTTTAGCAGTTGCATGGTTAAATTTTTAAACAAATTTTTACATTCCTAGTGAGAGCTTTGTCCTAGATTCCAAGACTGAAAGGGATTAGGGATGTAAAAAATGGGGGAAAAAATTAGCCATGTAACCGATAAAATTTTAACCACTTAAACTCCTGGGGCAGTCACACAGCCCTTCATAAATTATTCCAATTTGGAAATAAGGAGTAAACTAAATTTGTCTAACTTCAAACCATTGGATCATGTTATACCTTTTTCTGCTAGAGTCCGTTATTCAATATTTGTTCCTCGTGTAGATGCTTATAAAGTGTAAAAGTCGCCCCCTAATCTCTTTAACATAAGTAACAAGCATAAAAATGGTTTATTGTGAGCCTCACCATCTAGAGTCTTACTTCTGACCCTGGGAAAGTTGTTTGTCCATCTGTAAAATTTTATTATTTTAATATTGGAGTGGAGTAGGGAGTAACTTCTGTGTTTGAGATGTGAATGTTCAACCTGTTCAACCTATAAGCCTCACCTTTAACCCTGTAGAGGTTTGCCTTTGGGATGTAAAAGTTTTATCAGTAAGCCTCACCATTAATGGGTGAAGCTTACTCGGTTCCGGTTAACAGGTGGGGGCTGGAGTAGCTTCCTGTCCACCTTGGGCAGGGGGCTGCCCAGGGCCCACTGGAGCAGCTCCTGTCCATGGTGCCCCTGGCCAGCCCTCCCCTCCCCCGCTGCAGGTGATACAGGCGCCCCTCAAGCAAGGCCTGCAGCAGCCCATGCCAGTCCCACTCCCAGGGAGGCTGCTTCAGTGCAGTATAAAGCTTATTTAATTTTGTACTGCCGCTCCCGCAGCATGTGTAACTGCTGTGATATTTAGAGATTACACAGTTACATTTTTATTTGCCTTGTTTGCATTAAACACTTGTCATGACATTGAGGTGGACATTCAGTTGTGTATAGTCCTCATCTTTAATTTGGAGGTGTAGTCTGTTAATACTAGGGATGTTAAGGACTAGTTGGCTATCCAATAAGCAAATGCTTATCGGATAGTTGACTAGTTGCTTCCCCCCCCCCCCCCCTTTGCAGCAGGGGGGGCGGGGCCCGGGCTCTGCACTGCCTCTTTGAAACACCGCCCTGTTGACTAATCGAATAGTCAGTGCAAAAATGCATCGACTACTCATATAATTGACTAATTCATACTTAACATCCTTAGTTAATACTACAGTTTCCAGCATACAGAGTAGTCTGGCCATGGACCAAGATTGAATGTTCCATGTTAGGCCAAATAGCCTCTGCAGACTGTAACTGTCAAAACTTGGGATATCTGTAGGGCATATTGTAGAGCGGAGGTGGGGACCCTAAGGCCTGGGGGCCACATCCAGTTCCTGGCTGGCCTGAATCTGGCCCCCAAGACTCAGAGCTTCCTCCGGCATTGGGGAGCCCATGCTAGTGCTCCAGTCCCCCCTGCCATGTCAGTGAGGGGAATTTTTTGTTTTTGTTGCTGTTTTGTTGGTTTTGCTTCTCACTTGTGTGACTGATTTTTCTGTTGGTCAGTGGCTCCTGACCCAAAAAAGGTTCCCCACCCCTGTTGTACAGCTACTTACGTCTTTTGTGGTTTTGTACATTTTGCATATACTACAAAGCAAGCTTTAATTTGACGTTTGTATTAAACCTATGCTAGTGATTTTTGACTTGTGAGCTAATTTTCTATGTATTACAGCATTGTAGTCGAGTGACTAAGGCAATGCCTGGGACTTCAAATTTGGGGTCTTTGTTTGGCTCAGCCATTAACCTGCTGTGAAGATAGGCAAGTTGCTTTCTGCTCTGTTTCTTCTCTCACTCTTTGTCTTAAATTTTGAATAGAGTGCATAGAAGAGTGAGTCATTAATCTAATTTGGGCTCTGCAGGTTTCATTGTAATACAAATATTTGCTTCTCTCTTCCCCTTTTATTTTTTCGTATTTATAAGAGAATTATTTTCTGTCCGCTAAAGTGGTGGATTTCAAAACTAAGGGTCTGTGGTCCTAGGTATCTGTGTACACATACCGTTTATAGGTTTCAGGCTTTATCATTAACTTTAAAAAAATGCACTTTTGTGTTTTGGACTGGGTTTAAACCTTCCTTGCAATGTCCTATATGCAGCCCAAACAGAGCAGCCTAATTCTAGTGTATATAAAAAAAACCTGGAAAGTGAAAACTGCTGAACCGAAGTGAAACTAACATTCATCCTGAAAGAGATGGATAATGTGAACAGATTAAATTTGATGATGAATCATCAAAAGTAAACATCAAAACTTGTAGACTTGTAAATATCTGTGACTTTTAATCTTACAGTTCCCATTTTGCTGTAGCACCATACTGAGCGCAACAGGAGCATTTAGAGATGTACAGGTTGAACCTCCCTGGTCTGGCATAGGGATGTAAGTGATTATCAACACACTAGTCGCTTTCCCCTCCCCCTTTCTGCCTCCATCACAGAGGCAGTAAGGGGGGGGAAGAGGTGGGGCTGCTGGAGGGAGCCTGCTTAACAGCCCATTCACCCCAGCTCCAGCTCCATGGGAGGGGGCAGGGCCACAGCAGCAGACAACTTTGAAATGTACAACAGCCCCAGCTGGGGCTCTTGTGCATTTCAAAGTTGGAATGTGGCAGGGAGCCCGGGGTCAGCGGGACTCCCTGCCGGCCCGGGCTCCACGCTTGCTGTGTTCCAACTTTGAAATGCACAAGAGCCCCAGCTGGGGCTGTTGTACATTTCAAAGGCGGAATGCGGAAGCTCTTACTGACTAATTGAATAGTGGATGGAAATCCCATCCACTATTCGATTAGTTAATTAATTAAAATTTAACATCCCTAGTCTGGCAACATCTCTGGACTGGCAGGGCCACGGATGTCCCAGGACCAGAGAGTCCCGGTGGAGGGCTGGTCGCTAGGAGCCCTGCAGAAGGACTAGGACCCAGCATTAGGGCTGCTGCCTGGTGCCAGCACTGCTGAGAGTGGGATGCAGGGGGTGAGAGGCAGTGGGGCTGGAGCACAGCAGCGAAATTGCACCATGAAACCAGCAGACAGCGGGCCACCGAGCAGCCTGGCTATCACCAAGCAGCTCAGCTGAACGGCAGGACTAGGAGGCAGCACAGTTGCCTCTTGGAGCCAGGAGCCTGACTGCGGGGCTGCCTGGCGGCAGGGCTGCAAATCCAGGAGTGGGGCTGTTGCCCAGGAGCCCCACTACTGCCCAGCAGACTTCCCTGATGTGGCTGTTGCCCTGCAGAGCAGCTGGGCCCCAGCAGGGGGGTTGCCCTGTGGGGCTGGCAGCCTGGCGCTGGGGTTGTGGGGCTGCGGTGATGGAGCCAGGAGCCCTGTGTGCGGAGGGGCCAGCAGCAGGGGGAAGCTGCCTGGGAGGCTGGCAGCGAGGCCATGGTTGGGGGGGGGGCAATGACGAGGGCCAAAAAATTACCTTCTCTGGTCTGGCAAAATCCCTCATCTGGGACCTATCAGGCCCCAGGGGTGCTGGACCAAGGAGGTCCAACCTATACTTTCTTACTGCTCCTGTTATAATTGTTATATGACAGTAATTCTTTCTAAGCTCCTCTTGGCAATATATTTTAGACTCTGGGGGTTTTTTCTTTGTTTAGTAATATCAGTGTGGATTTATCCTTATGAAAGTGCAGATTTAGTTATGTTAACTTTAAGGTAGGGAAAATTCTCGGGATTCGTGTTCTAAAGGGAGTTTTAGAATAGAGAATTCAATCCTTTAGTCTTAAATGAGTTTATATATTTTTAAAATAAATTTTCCTTAAGTCTTCTTTGAGAAATATGGACTTGTGAAAATAAATTAGAGGCAAGAGTCTCTACAAGGCTTGCCTACAGAGGGAAATGATAGTGTTTATGGCCCCATATGCTCCTGTAGAAGCGTACAGAACTCAAAAACCCCATCCTAAATGTTTTGAGGAAAGGGTGGAATCCAGAATTGAGAAGAGAAAAATTACTTGATTTCCAGGGTAAAAATTACATTGGCTTTTTCTAAATTAGCAATAGAATTGGTAGCCAAAAAGAAACTGAGAGGGGAAAACCAGTCCTTCACCTTCTGTGTCTTCTTCAGCAGGATAAACAACATGTATTAGCTCAGTGTATATGGTCACTTCAGTGTGATTGTAGCATTCTGACTAACTGTTCTTGAATTTGGGGAACAGCTAGTCAGAAACTCAAAAAGCAAAATGTTTTTAAGTACATCAGAAGCAGGAAGCCTGCTAAACAACCAGTGGGACCCTTGGACGATCAGGATGCTAAACAAGCACTCAGATGATAAAATCATTGTGGAGAAGCTAAATGAATTCTTTGCTTCAGTCTTCACAGCTGAGGATATTAGGGAGATTCCCAAACCTGAGCCATTCTTTGTAGGCGACAAATCTAAAGAATTGTCCCGGATTGAGGTGTCATTAGAGGAGATTTTGGAACAAATTGATAACTGAACAGTAACAAGTCATCAGGACCAGATGTCATTCATCCAAGAGTTCTGAAAGAACTGAAATGGGAAATTGCGGAACTATTAACTGTGGTTTGTAACCTATCCTTTAAATCAGCTTCCGTACCTAATGACTGGAAGATAGCTAATGTGAGGCCAATATTTAAGAAGGGCTCTAGAGGTGTTCCTGGCAGTTACAGAATGGTAAGTCTAACATCAGTACGGGCAAATTAATTGAAACTATAGTAAAGAATAGAATTGTCAGAAACAGATGAACATAATTTGTTGGGGGAAAGTCAACATGGTTTCTGTAAAGGGAAATCACGTCTTACAATCTACTAGAGTTCTGTGAGGGGGTCAACAAGCATGTGAACAAGGGGAATCCTGTGGATATAGTGTACTTAGATTTCCAGAAAGCCCTTGACAAGGTCCCTCATCAAAGGCTCTTAAGTAAATTGCATGGGATAAGAGGGAAGGGGTCCTCTCATGGATTGATAACTGGTTAAGACAGGAAACAAAGGGTAGGAATAAATGGTAAGTTTTCAGAGTGGAGAGGTAACTAATGGGGTCCCCCAAGGGTCTGTCCTGGGACCAATCTTATTTGACTTATAAATAAATGATCTGGAGAAAGGGGTAAACAGTGAGGTGGCAAAAATTGCAGATAACTATCTTGAGCAGTTTGGTAAGACCAAAGCAGACTGTGATGTGCCTCATAAAGATCTCACCAAACTAAGTGATTGGGCAACAAAATGGCAAATGAAATTTAATGTTGATAAATGTAAAGCAGGGCTACTCAACCCGTCGCCCTCAGCGGCTCTTTGTGGCCCGTGGTGCAGTTTGGGTTTACGTGGATGGAGCCAAAACAAAAAAGTAGTCAATGTAATGTTCTTCTGTTGAGATGCGTTTTAGTAGTTAAATTCCTGGACTGTCATTGCTCATTAAAAGTGCTTTCCTATGGGTGGAAATTGGGTAAATACCGATTTTATTAATATCAGTAGAACTGACTTAAATGGGGCCTGCGTGTTGTCATTTTGCCTTAATCTTTGTATTTGTGCCTTGTCTCTGTGAAAGAAGCTATTTGCATACAGTTGCATATATATGCAATCACACTTAAGTTGCAGTCTTCAGCATGTGCTGTGAGTATCAGTATGGCTCCCAGAGCTTCCAAAGTTAAGTAGTCCTGATGTAAAATAATGCACATTGGAAAAAATAATCCATACTACACATACAAGGTGATGGGGACTAATATAGCTGTAGAGAGAGATTGTGAGGTCATTGTGGATAGCTTTCTGAAAACATGCACTCAATGTGCATCACCAGTCAAAGCAAACATAAAGTTATGAATAATTTTAAAAAGGGAATGACAGTAAAAGAGATATCTTATTGCATCTCTCTAAATCCATGGCACTCCTGCTTCTTGACTACTATGTACAGATGTGGTCACCTCATCTCAAAAAAGATATATTGACATTGGAAAAGGTTCAGAAAAGGTCAATATAAATGATTAGGGGTTTGGAACAGCTGCCATATGAGGGGAGATTAATAAGACTGGGACTTTTCAGTTTAGAAAAGAGAAGGCTGGGGGAATATAAGTCTATAAAATCATAGCTGGTGTGGAGAAAGTAAATAAGGAAAAGTTATTTGCTCATTTCTGTAACACAAGAACTAGGGGTCACCAAAGAAAAGAATAGATAGTAGGTTTAAAACCAACAAAAGGAAATTTTTCTTCATGTAGCACATAGTCAACCTGTGGAACTCCTTGCCAGAGGATGTTGTGAAGACCAGGACTTAACAGGGTTCATAAAAGAACTAGATAAATTCATGAAAGTTCGGTCTATCAATACTTACGAGCCAGAATGGGTAGGAATGGTGTCCCTAGCCTTTCTTTGTCAGAGGCTGGAAATGGGTGACAGGAGAAGGATCACTATCACTTGATGATTACCTGTTCTGTTCACTCCCTGTAGGGTATCTGGCATGGGCCACAGTTGGAAGACAGGATACTGAGCTAGATGGACCTTTGGTCTGACCCAGTATGGCCGTTCTCATGAGCAGTCACCCAGCTTTTCAAAGAGACTTACTTGACTGACTTGAAAATCAGAATAGTTGCAGGTTCACTGTCTCAACTTAGGTCTCTGACTTGCGATGTGATTGGTTCGGGAGGAAGCGTCGTAAGTTGGGGGCACTGTAACTTGAACTTGAGGATGTAAGTTGGAGGTTTCCGGCCCTTTCCGCACTTACAAAAATGGTTGTAAGTGTGGGGGGGGTCGTAACTCGGGTGGTTGCATCTTGGGAATCTCCTGTAATTGCTTATTTTAGGGGGGGAAAAATCCTGTAAAATGTAGAGTCTCTTAAACTTTGCAGTGTTTCTACTTTCACTTCTTATTATGTATCTTTGTGTTTAGCAGTAGTTTTTTAAAATCACAGATCCAGGGCTCCATATGCCAAACAAAAAAAAATCTGCAAACAAAAATATTCCCTCAAACCATTGAAGAAAGAACCAAAAGCCACCCTTTAATGCTAGTCCCTAGGGTAGCCTTCATTGTACAAGAGCCTTGGGAAAGAGTAGCATGTCCTTATAGTACAGTGGTTTCCAATCTTTTTAAGCATAAGATCACTTTTTGAATTTAAGTGCGATCCAAGATATACCTGCAACCCAAACACCCTTGCCCCACCTGCTTCCTCCGAGGCCTTCTCTGAGGCCCCCCCTGCATCCCTCCCCCATCCTCATTCACTTTTATCAGGCTAGGGTTCGGAGGAGGAGGAGGATGCAGACTCTGGTCTTGGGCTAAAGGATTTGGAGTGTGGAAGGGGCACTGAGCTGAGCCTGGGGCAGGGGGTTGAAGTGCAGAAGGGGGTTCAGGGTGCAGGCTCTGGAGGAAGTTTGGGGGCAGGGGTTTGGGGATGCATGAGGGGTTCAGGACTGGGGTGGGGATTTGGAATGCAGCCTCCGGGTGGGCACTACTTACCACAGGTGGGTTCTGGGTGGTGGTGCAGGCTTACCTCTACTCTGGCCCTGCACCACTCCCAAAAGCAGCCAGCAAACTCTCTCCATCCATGCCCTCCTCCCGCTCTGTGGAGATGGGATACAGGGTGGGTGGAGGGGCAGCCTGACATCATTGCCCCCTCTTCTTCCTCCTGTACCCTGCACAGCAAACAAAAGGCTCCCCGGGGGTGGGAGGCAGCTCCTCAGCAACAGCAGGTCAGTGCTGAGAGGGGCAGATGAAGTGCTGGCACTTGACAGCCTCCCAGCCAAACTTGTCAGGATCACCTGTCAAAGGCTCCAAGATCTACCAGTAGATCCCAATCTACTGGTTGGTGGCCACTGCTATATTAGCTTAATATGCTTGTTTCTTCCTATAGGTTATGGCACCTGGAGTACTGCAGCCACCAATGCTCAAGGTAAGTTTCAGGGTGACATTGCAAGCTGATAATTGCGAATTGCATTTTTTTTAAAATAACTTGTTTTATGCCTCTTCCTTTCTAATGTTCTGCAACTGAAAGTTCATTTTTGGCTTATAGCTTTTTTCCTCTATTATTATTATTTTATTACTTATTGTTTAAATGTTGACACTGTTTATTTCTTGAAAAACAGGACTACTCACTTTTGTTCTGTGGTGTTGTCTGTCCATCCTTCCACCTTCCCATCATATTCCTGGTCTCTTATATTGGAGGGTTGCTTTCCACACCTAGGCACTGATTCTGCGAATGTTTGGGTACTGTATTCAGTGGGCAACATACTGTAGTAAAGTTAAATATGTGCTCAAGTATTTGCTAGATCGGGTTCCTACTACTTGAACTCATTATATCCCTTCTCCTGTCATCAATCTGAATTGAGGAGATAAAAGCAAGACATTTCAGAGTGTTTTGTTCCTGTTAGGGTATGTCTAGACTGCATCCCTCTGTTGGCAGGGGGATGCAGATTAGGCAGGTCAACATTGCAAATGAGGCAGGGATTTAAATATCCCGTGCCTAATTTGCATAAAAATGGCCTCTGCGTTTTGCCGACTCCTGCAAGGCAAGGAGACATAAGGGAACTATCGAAAAAGGCTTTCTTTCTCGACAGATCCCCCTCTAGACTGCCGCTTTTTGCCAACAAAGTGCTGAGTTGGCAAAACGCAGAGGCCATTTTTATGCAAATTAGGCGCAGGATATTTAAATCCCTGCCTCATTTGCAATGTCGACCTGCCTAATCTGCATCCCCCTGCCGACAGAGGGATGCAGTCTAGACATACCCTTAAATGTTGACTCTGAAGCTTTTGCATTATGGTCTTGCCAGTAAGAGATTGTTGAAACTGGAGTTCTTAGTAAGTTGCAGCCTAATTTCTGTAGTTGCTTATGTGGCTTCTGCTGAGAAACTTGAGAACTGATCTGTGCTTGTGAAGCAATCCTACGCTTTTACAGTTCTTTTTTGTAAAGAACTGCCTTAAAGGAGTGTTAATAGAGGCGGAGGAAGCTAATAATCTTAGGTCTGCCAATGGTAAACATAGGCTAAAGATAAATAATATTTATTGAAACAGCAGAATTTTTGAATAATAAGCTGGGGAAGAATATATTTATTTTTGTGACTGGAAAGTCTGAGTGTAATAGTATATTATTTCTGTATCACTGCCTTTCTCTTGAAATAAATCAGAACTATTTCCCACATAATACAATTTTCCATTTAATTCTCCAATTACTTGTTATATTTTCATAAGACAGTACTTTGGAGAGCTTTTTCTTCCTGCTTTATATGAAAGGATATTTTTGTAAGCATTAAATTGAATGACATTCAGGGAGCCTTTGTAAGTGGAATTGGGTGATTCATCTGTTGTTGATATAATGCTTTTGTCTTTTCATCCCATAGGTACATATGCAACAAATGCAGCAAATTGGCAAGGTATGTCTTATAAATTCATTGTTTTTGTGTTAAGGTCTCTTTATTCTCTGTTTAACTTCTTGAGTTGACTGCAATACCAAGGTCAGTTCTCCCAATTCACTCATTTATACCTTGCTTTGTTGTTCTGCACTGTTTGGCTTCAAGCCAGAATAGTAATGAGCCTGTCTAACAAACCTTTCCCCTCAAAAGCTAGGACTATGCTCTTGACATTAAATTATACCTTGATTGTGTGCAATAAACATAGCTGTATCTGTCTAAGCCAAGGGTGGGCAATAATTTCTGATGCAAGGCCACTCCAAGAATTTGGAAAGTAGTTGAGGGCTGCACTTTTCTCTAATACTAATATAGAATATTATATTAATATAAGTGCAGGGTATGGGATAGAGGTTTGGTGCAGAAGGGAGCTTGGGGGTAAGAGAGAGTTTGGGTAAAGGAGACAGTTGTGACCTGGGGCACTGGACTGGGGGTGCGGAGGGTTGGATTGTGATGTAGGGAAGGGAGTTGGAGTGCAGGGGTGAGCTAGGTCAGGAGGGGATTGTGATCTGGGGCAGGGGATTGGGATGCTGGATCTGGGAGGGGGCATGGGTGCAGGAGGGGGGACAGAGGATTTGGGTATGTGGAGTAGGGGGGCAGAGGGTTGGGGAAGGGAGGGGCTGGGGTGCCAGATGTAGGCTCTGGCCACAAAACTTGCCAGCCAGCAGCCCCTTCCAGAATCAGCCTCCCTACCTGCCCCTCCCCCACACCCGCACAGGCTCAGCTATGTGCTCTGTGAATAACTATGAACCCCTTGTGCTGCTTCATGGCTGCCTGTTATTGAAACAGGCAGCTCTATTGACTAGTTTTTGGCCAGAAGCCAGCCAATGGGATTGTGCTGGGGGCAGGAGCAGCTCCTAAAGCTTCCCCCTCTCCCCTACGGGCTCAATTTTTAAAGTCAAACTGCTCTGGAACCATATTTCTGAGCATTGTGTGGATGGGATGAGGCAAGCAGGGAGCCTGGGGCTCCCCGCAGCATCTGCGGGCCAGATCTGGTGGTTTGGCAGGCCAGATATGGCCTGTGGACCCAATTTTGCCCAGGCCTGGCCTAAGCAGTAGTTGTCCAGTTGTGTGCAGAACCCCAGAGTGGATCAGGAGGACCTCATTATAATGGGGTTGCCAGGCTTAGTGTTCGACTTGCTGGGGCCCAAAGCCAAAGCCTGAGCCTCACTACACAGGGTGGAAGCTATAGCCTAAGGGCTTTTAGCCCTGGATGATAGGGCTCAGGCTTTTAGTTTTGGCCTCCCTGCCCATGGCAGTGTATGTTGGGCAGAGTTAGGCTTTTGTCCCCACTCCTGAGGTCATGTAGTAATTTTTTTGTCAGGAGTTTGTGGTGCAGTGGAGTTTGAGAACCCCTGTGCCAAAGGATTTGTCTTTGTTCTCATCATAAATCCTTGTTTGGGATTTAGAATTTACCTTTTCACTCTGGGTGTAATTGGCTGTGATTTGAAGTATTTTTAAACTGGGTTTGTGCCTTAATTTGGGGAAAACTAATTATTACAACTTTCAGTGATTTTTTTTTCTCTAGTCTTCACTTTAAAAAAGAGGGGATTGTGTAGCATGGAAGGCTATAAATCTCTGGTCAACTCAGTAGGGAAGAATCTCTTATTTGTGTTTATCAGAGCGTAAAAGCCTTAGTTATAGACCTTTATACTACATTCTGTACAAGCATAGAACAAAAAGATAGTTCCTGCCCCAAAGAGTTTGCAGTCTAAGACAGGAGACAACAGATGGATAAGACAGATAGGGAAGTACAAGGAAATGAGACTGTATTGGTCCTGTGAGTAGGCAGTGGCATCAGTGGCCTAAAGTTGTTAAGTTTATTGTAGACATAATAGAATGGAGGGATTTTGGGGAGCATGTTCTTGATGATCATTTGGCAGCCCTTCACTCAAGCCCTAAGATTGGCATTGCAGAAGGTATTGCAGGTCAGAAGTAGTAGTGAGAGGAAGCTTGTATTTTAAGTACAGTGCTCAGAATGTATTTTCTTTTCAGAATGAGTACAGCCCTGGCTTGATGAGCCAATGCACTGCTTGTAGCTGTTGGGAGTGTGATAGTGTAGTCAATTTAAATGATTAACTGATAAGCGGGTCCTTATTGGCTACACACAATATCCCTGTGCCTCTCCCTCCCTCCCCCCCACAAAGCTCTGCAAGTAAATTTTTTAGTGGGTTGGCTATGCTAACCCTTATCAATTAATCAAGTAGTCAACAGAATTTTTGATTACACAATTATAACAAATTACACACTTCTTAACATCCCTTGTTGCTGAGAGCTTGTGGGTGTGTAGTGCTGCTATAAGTATTTGCTGTACTGTCATATGCATCCCAAATTGAGTTGCTAGATTTGCATAAGCAGTATCCAGTAGTGGCATGAACGTAGCTGTAGTGCAGTTTGTTGTTCTTAGAACTAGAATTGTGACCCATAATTTCAAATTTTCTGGTTAGTGTCTTAACATACATTTAATGTTGTGTTTTATCCTTGGATATGTTTTACAAGTCCAGCAACATAGGGGGTCTCAAATTTTTGTACAACTTGATGGAACCATACTACATTGATAGTGCATGCTAGCAGCGTGTTACAGTGAGAATGCTGAACATTATTATAACAGCAAATCTTTATGATAGTGCAAGATCTTTCTTGTATCATTTAAAACCAGGCTGGACCAAGCTCTGGAATAATCCTACACTGGTTCATGATAATTGGCTGACTGCAACAGATACTTTCTGTTTTTGATTTCTGTAGTTTTAGAAAAACTGGATTTTCCTTTACAGAGCACCTGACCATATTTGTTCTAGTTTAAAAGTTTTCATCATATAGTAAAGATCAGCTGCAAACTTGACTGATAAAGTGAGTTTGTTAGACTCTAAACTCCTTCCACGAGCCTATATTGCTGTGATGGTGTATACCATTTTATTTTCTCTTTCTGCAAGGCTATGAAAGCTATGATTATTATGGCACCCAAACCACCGGCTCTACTACAGCTGCCTCATACAATTATGCTGCAGCAGCAGCAGCAGCTGCTGCTGCTGCTACCACCACTACCTGGGAGACTCCCAAAACTACTGACATGAGCATGACTGCTGATGTCAACACCAGTATGCCAGTTGCAACTTACAGTACAGAAACTGTGGCGAATGAGAACTCTGACTCCATCATAGCCAAAATAAACCAACGTCTGGATATGCTGTCAAAGGAAGGCAGTGGTGGAGCTGGGGAAGGAATGGAAGACCAAGAAAGGTGACTTAGCACTTCTTACTTTTCACAGAGATTGTAACATTTTAAATTGCTGTAATTTCCAATTAGATTTGAAACCTTCTCTAGCCAAGATAATGATCCAGTATAAATTCCTTATAAACAGACATGTTAGTATAAAATGCAGCCTTGATTTCTCATCCCCAGATTATCAACTCCTGTTCTGCATAATGCTATATTTTCTGGTTTCTCTGTTCACACTGTTGGACAGAAAGTTACTTTTATGAATGAAAAGATGCTGAGGTGTTTAATCTGCAACTATTTTTCTTACCTTTTCTAATAATGTGTTGTAATCTAAACAATTTGTACTGCTAAACCAGTCAGTAAGAAGAAAAATGCAGGATGTTCTGTTATCCAGTCATACGCATCCTGATGGCAATTGTAAGAGGGAAGAAGTGAAATGCATACACTTTCTGTGGCATTGGTACCTGCTACTTCATCAGCCAAGATACCTATAGATTTATCTCCCTTAATTCCCTATCCAGAGGTAGAAACAACAGTGGGGTGGGTTTTTTTTTTTTCTTTTCTTCCTTATTGCTGACATGTTGCCATGTTAGGAATATTGCAAGTGCATTGGAACTACTGTGTACTGCCTCTACCTTGCAATGCAAAGATATTTCTCGGTTTTCCTCAGGGCTTCTACTTCAGGCTAGGGATGTGAATGACTAATTGACTATCCGATAAACATAGTTGACACACTAGTCGACTAGTCGCTCCCCCCCCAACTTGCTGACTCTATTAGAAAGAGGCAGCAAGCAGGGAGGGAGAGCAGAGGGCACTTCAAAACGGCAGCACCATGTGGAGCCCGGAGCCAGACCCTGGGCTCCACGAGGTGCTGCTGCTTTGAAACACCGTGTGCAGGTCAGGGCCATCTGGGAAGTCCCTAGCTCATGTAGCACTGCCACTTTGAAACGCTGTGGTAGCACGGGGCCAGTGGGGGACTGTTTGAGTCCCCCGCTAGCCCCGTCCTCCCCGCAGTGCTTTTGCCTTTGAAGTGTAGCAACAGCAGTGGGGGTGCCCTTATCAACTAATCCAGTGTTTCCCAATTTTATTTGGCCACAGAACCCTTTTAAACTCAAAAGAATTTTCACGGAACCCCTAATAACAGTCTTATATATGGAGCAGGGTGTCAGAGCAAGCTGGGAATGCGGGGTCTTGGTGGAGGGAGGGGAGTGAGTGAGGGGGATTTGGGTGTGGGGTCTGGGCACGAGGAGGGACGCTTACCTGGCTTGGCACCCTGCTGCAGCAGGGAAGGCCTCCAAGCAGCGTGCTCTTGTTTCCACAGCAGGGGGCTGGGAGAGGGAGCTCAGTCCCGTCCCCTCCCCATGCAGCGGGGATCTCAGCACAGCTGCAGCACCAGGTCAGGATTCCCACTGGCAGGGCAGGGGGGAGTGTAAAAACCCTGACCTTCTCTGTCAGACTAGACTCTGCCGCTTCCCCAGCAGGGTGGGGAGGGGCGCAGTGGAGAGAGAGCGGCAGCGCATGGGGAGCAGAGCCTAAGTGCACCTCGGGGGGGTGGGGGGCGGTGCAGAGCCCCAGCCGAGTTCTTTGTGGCCCCTGCGGGGGCGCAGGCAGTAGTTTAAAAATGCTGAGGTCCAGGAGCAGCTACTTGGCACCTCAGACCTGTAACAAGCCGCTGCCCACACAGGAGGAGGAGGAGGCTGCGTGGGACAGGGGCAGTCCTGCGGGGTGAGGAGGGGGCATGCGGTGGTGGGGCAACTGCAGTGGATGGTGGAGCGGCCAGAGAGGCATGCCGCCAGAAGCCCTCCTGCACTGGCACCACTCCAATGGGAGCTGCCTACAGGCTCTGGAGGGGGCAGGCGAGTAGAATTTTGTCATGGAACCCCAGGGTTCCTTGGAACACCATTTGAGAAACACTGAACTAATCGAATAGTTGATGCAAATTGCGACTATTCAGTTAGCCGCTTAATCTCAGTTTAACGTCACTACTTCAGGCAGGTATTTTTTGCTCTTGTTCCTCTGCATCTAATTCTTCAGTTCATTCTTATTTCTGCATCTGTGTACAGTGCCAGGTTTCTTGTGTGTGTGTTCTGGCAGTGGAAAAAAAGGGATCTCTTGGCTATACCTCAGTATGGGTATGTCTACACATCAAAGTTAATTTGAAATAACAGCCATTATTTTGAATTAACTTTAATAGTGTCTACACAGGCAAACCGCTATTTCGAATTAAATTCGAAATAGCAGGGCGCTTAATTCGAATTTGGTAAACCTCATTCTATGAGGAGTAACATCAAATTCGAATTAGCTAATTCGAAATAAGTGCTGTGTAGACACTTATTTCGAAATAGGGGGCCTCCAGCCTTCCCAGGGTGCCCTGGTGGCCACTCCAGCCTCAAGCAAGAACACTCCTCTCTCTCCCTCGCCCTCCCTGGAGCCCTTAAAGAGGTAGACTATTGCCACAGTGCCTGTGCCAGCTCCAAGCCTGCCGGCCCAGAGCCAGCAGTCACTGCCCCTGACCCAGTGGCCCCAAAACATGAGCCAGCAAGCCACTGGCAGCCAGCTCTCCACCGATCTCCAGAGCAGTCTGCCAACTCCCAGGAGCCTGCCAGGGCCTGGAGAAGGCAGGCATCTTCCTGGTCCAGGGCAGAGATCGAGGTGGACCTTACTCAGGTTTGGGGGGCGGGATGCCCCCAATGTCCATGATCTCTCTGCAAGATGGAGGAACTATGGCAGGATAGCTGCCAGCCTGGCCACCAAAGACCACATATGATCCCAGGAACAGGTTTGCATAAAAATCAAGGTGGTCTGGTGAGGCCCTGAGCTTCCCCTCCCCTTCTTCCCCTTGCTTCCCCCTTCCAGCTCCCTCCTCCCAGGTTTCCCCCTCCCCTCTCTCCTCTCCTCTCCTGCTTCCTTTCCCCAGTCTCACCAGAGTTTCGTTTCCCTCCCCCCGCCGCCAGTTTTGTTAAAGAGAGTTTGTGTTCATGAAAATACATGTATTTTATTTGACATCAGGAAGCGGGGTTGGGGGGAGGGGTAAGTGGAAGGACGTGAGGGAGGAATGAGGCACAAGCCTCCGGTGGGGCAGACCAGGGAGTCTCTGAGTGCTCCTCAGGGTGGAAGCTCTCCCGCAGGGCCTCCTGGATACTGACAGCCCCCCTGATGGACCTCCCGGATGGCAGCCTGCAGAAAGTGCAGCCAGGCTCGCAGCAACATGTTCACGAGAAGCACCAGAGTGCCCAGAGGCAGCTCTGGCTCCATGTTGCAGAGTGCTATGGTGTCCCGAGTGAGGGCAACCAGAGCACTCTGAGACACAAATGCTTTGCTGTCCCCTCAGCGAGGTAGGCAAGCAAACAGGGACACCTGGGAACCAGCTGCCCGGAGGGCGGGGGGGGTGGTGGTGTGTGTGTCCCTTTAAGCACAAGCCTCAGATTGTGTGGCTGTTGCCTGAGGCTAAGACACTCCTGACCTGATGCCCTACCCCTGACCTGGTTCCGGCCAGCCTTAAATCCGAATCACTGTCCACTCAGCGTGGACGCAGTATTTTGAATTAGCTTAATTCGGATTAACTGTTTCGATAGACATACCCTGTGGGCTTAAGGTGGATAAACTCACCAGTTTTTGACTGAAGGATCAGCAAGTACCCACGCAGAAGATAAAATTAAAAGTGAGACACTTACTCAGACATATTTCTGATCAGACACATTTGTGCTGCAAACTTTGCAAATTGTTAGTTCAATTCTCAAGTCTCCCTAAGGTCAACTTAGTTCCTGTGAGAAGGTATAATTCAGCAAGGGGCCATGGTATTTTTTTCATTTTTTGCATCTTCAGTTTTTGTGTCCTGATGCTAGTTTTAACCCACATTAAATCTGTATGTAAATTTCTCGGTTTCTTTTATGTTTGGCAGAGCATGACTCTGCACTTTATTAGCTACTCACTGGATTCCTTTCTTGCTATGCAGCTCTTTCAGGTTTGAGTCTTTTGAGTCTTATGATTCAAGGTCTTCAATGAACGACCGTGATCTATACAGAGCTGGCTATGATTATGGTGAAGTTGGAACTGATCGGAACGATTCCTTTGGAAGCCAGTTTGATAGCCGCAGGAATCAGGCCGGCAACAGAGGAAATGGCTATGGTCTCGTTAGAGGGAGGGGCCAGAATCGGATTCAAAATCGGGCACGTCTAAATGCTTTCAACCGCACGGACCGCTTCATGCCATCTTCAAGTACTGAGCGACTATCTGCACGCTGGAATGAGTTGAACTACATGGGTGGGCGGAGCATGGGTGGTCCCTGCCCCAACAGGCTCCCTTCTCTCTTCTCCCAAGCCCTTGTCCCTGATTATTGCGATTATGGGGATTATGGCGATTATGGGGATTATGGAGATTATGGTGACTATGGAGACTATGGAGACTACGGAGACTATGGTGACTATGACTATGGCATGATGGGAATGCCAGGAATGGGAAGGTATGGTAACATGCCATATGGAGTTGCCAGGCAAAGAAACAGAATGAGTACAGTGCCGTGGCATCTGAACGTTCTTATGGTAAGAACCGTCAAGCTACTTGTTCTTCTAACACCTTTGTTACTTTGCTTTTTACTCATTTAGTTACCCTCAAAAGGCAGTTTGTGCATTGTTAATCCAGGAGCACTGGGGTTAGCTGTGAAATATGAACTTCCTGTTAGAACGGTATATTTTCCGTTGATTGTCAGATTTGACCGTCACCTTTCAAAGAGTCAACAGACTGGTATGCAGTTTCTCTGTACAAATAGGATATAGTTTGAGTAGACTTTCTTTAGAAAAACATAACTATTTGGGAGATAGGAAACCATGTATGGTATTTTGGATACCCTTAACACAGACTGCTCAATCGAGCTGTATTTTATGTAGTAAATCCTGCTATAATCTAGATGGAAGGGTCACACATGTTTTTAGGTGCTCATTCAACTTTGTGTTTCTAGCCCAAGAGGAGGAGTTTCCGCAACCGCTCAGGAGGGCGATCAGATACTGAAGGAGGAGGGCGCAAGCGGAAACAGTCCCAAAGTGGAGATGAACCAGACAGCAAACAGGCAAAGACTGACAGCGAAGGAGACGACACAGAGAATGGTACAGTTCTTTTTCTAAGACTGTCTAATAAGACTCACAGCTAGCATGACTGTCTTCACTATTTCCTCTCTTTACTGACTGACAGCCAGTGTTATAGATGTAGATCTTAAAATTTAGCAGTCCTTAATCTGAGTCTCCAGTATGTCAGGGTATGTCTACACTACAGCGTTAATTCGAGTTAACTTAATCCAAAATAGTTAATTCGAATTAAGCTAATTCGAAATAACGCATCTATACACAAAAACTATTTCAAAATAGCGCGTCCACACTGAGTGGACCCTGAACCGAAGTTAAAGCTGGCCGGAACCAGTGCCAGCAGGAGATCAGGTTAGGACTTAGCCTCAGGCAGCAGCCCCACACACTAACTGAGCTCCATGCTTAAAGGGACCCTACCCCCACCCCGGACAGACAGTTCTCAGGGTTCCCTGCTTGCTTGTCTACCTCGATGAGGGACAGCAAAGCAGTCCTGTCTTGGAGTGCCCTGAGTGCCCACACTCGGGACACCACAGCACTCGGCCACATGAAGCCAGAGCTGTCCCTGGGCATGCCGGTGCGTCTTGTGGGGTCGTTGCCATCAGCCCGGCTGCACTTGCTGCAGGCTGCTATCCGGGGGAGGGGTCCATCAGGGGGCTGTCAGGATCCAGGAGGCCCTGTGGGAGAGCGTCCACCCCTCAGAGCCACCCTGGTCCTCCCCACCGGGGGCTCATGCTCCATTTCTCCCTCACGTCCTTCCACTTACCCCTCCCTAGCCCCCCTTTCTGATGTCAAACAAAAGACACGTATGTTTAAAAATAGAAACTGGGTTTATTGAACAAAACGGGGGGATGAACCTCTGTGAAGACTGGGAAAAGGAGGTGGGAGAGGGGAAGAGAGGGTGGGAGAGGGGAGGGGGAAACCTGGGAGGAGGGAGCTGGAAGGGCCCAGGGTTGGGGGGAAGAAGGGGAAGAAGGGGGAGGGGAAGCTCAGGGCCCAGGGTTGGGGGTCTCACCGGACCAACTTGATTTTCATGCAAACCTGCTCCTGGGTTCGCATGTGGCCTTTGGTGGCCAGGCTGGCAGCTATCCTGCCATAGAAGGCCACATTCCTCCGTCTAGTGCGGAGATCGTGGACGTTGGGGGCCTCCCTCCCCAAACCTGAATAAGGTCCATGATCTCCACCCTGGACCTGGAAGGCGCCAGTTTTCTCCAGCCCCTGTCTGGCTCCTGGGAGCTGGCAGACTGCTCCTGGGGAGCGGTGGAGGGCTGGCTGCCAGTGGCTTGCTGGCTCATGTTTTGGGGCCACTGGGTCAGGGGCCCCGGTGGCCACTGCTGGTTCTGGGCTGGCAGGCTTGGAGCTGGCACAGGCACTGTGGCCAGGGTCTACCCCTTTAATGGCTCCGGGGCTGGGGGGAGGGGAGAGTAAGTTTTCCTGGTTGTGCCCAGAGTGGCCACCAGGGCTCCCTATGAAGGGCTAGAGACCCCCTATTTCGAATTAAGTGTCTACACAGCACTTAATTCGAGATAGCTATTTAGAATTTGGTGTTACTCCTCATAGAATGAGGTTTACCAAATTCGAATTAAGCGTTCTGCTATTTCGAATTAATTTCGAAATAGCAGTTTGCATGTATAGACGCTATTAAAGTTAATTCGAAATAACGGCTGTTATTTCTAATTAACTTTGCAATGTAGACATACCCTCACTGTTACTGTGGTATGCTATGAGATGCCTCGATGCTCTGGGGACTCAGACACTGGTGCTGTAAATTCACCATGAAGGTAAGGACAGGACCTGTAACAGGGACTGCCAGACAAGGAAGAGAATATCCAGTTAGCTATTTTTTGTGATGCTGTACCAGTGCTCTGTGACTAAATAGGCAATGATAATAGTGCTGGGTTCTTGTAACTTGCAGTAAGAGGAGGAGGACAGGCGTTCCTTACCCAAGTTAAATGATCTGTTTTGTGTTTCTGGCAGATGATGGTGAAGGGGAGGACAAATCTGGAGATGAAGCAGACAAAGGTGTAAGTAACTTTCTGGAGTCTCTACAATGTTAATGTGAATTTTCTGAATGAGTCTACTAGTTTCTTTCCTTTATTAGATTAGCCTCACCTGAGAGTAAAGATGATGTGAGAGTAGTATAGCTTGTGTCCTTTACGTAATTTCCCATGCATCCGTGATAGAATTTTCAAAAATAGACTTCTAAACCTGTATTTAGATTAGCTTTAGGCTGAGTACCAAAAGTTTCCTCCTCCTGCAATATGGGATATATATGACTGCACCTAACTCTGCATTCTAGACCAGCACAATGCTCTGTTACTGTTAATTTCAGAGACTGTGTATTTGAAGGGACAGTGGTGTTATAAACGTGATTAATAAGGAGTTTGACGGGAGTGCCTAAAGGCTAACATCCCCATTGTACTAGGCACCATCAGACACAGAATTCAGTGCATGGCTGTGACTCATTGTTTTAGCAACAACAGATACCACGTATAAAATGTAAGAGTTGCAAAATAGGATCTCTGTCATATTTTGAAGGAGCCTTAGCAAAACAGTTTTGCAAATTGTAGTTAAATATGATGGTTTGATATTTAAATGACTCTACACTGTGTATATCAGTCACAGACAGATTAGTGTAAATACAGATTGTGGATTTTTAAAGTAGCAGTTGTTGATGGTTTTTTTGTTTTTGTTTTAAAGGAGAATGGGAGTTGTGGTGAAGATTGGGAGAAGAAAGGTAGGGTGATTGCTACACTGTACATGATTCCTATGGACTTAATGCATCCAACTGGCGTGTGGGTTGTTTTTTTCCTTTCACTTGAGTTCGAGTGTGTTGTCATGTCAGGTACATCACACAGGTCCAGGTGACTGAGCTGTTGCCCTGAACGTTAGTGTAGTCTTTTGCAGCCTGGTGCAATAATGCTGCTGGCCTGGGGTGGGGAAGGGGGGAATACCCACAGTGTTTCAAAGAGGCAGTGCTGCATGGAGTCCGGGGTCAGCTGGGGACTCAGAATCCCTAGCTGAGCTCAGGCTCCACGCCGTGTTGCTGCTTTGAAGCACTCTCTTCCCCTCCCCCCTCTTTCTGATAGAGGCAGCAAGTGTGGGGGGGAAGCAACTAGTGGAGTAGCGTGTTGACTATCTGATAAGCATTTGCTTGTCAGATAGTTGAGTAGTTGTTTGCATCCCTACTGAGAGTCTGTTCCCATCACTCAGCCAGCCAAAGAAACCCAGGCTATGAGGGGGGAGGTACATGCAGTAATGCAGGGAAAGTTGGGTAAAGATATGCCACCACAACACACCTACCCCAAGAGAAGGCCTTCACTCTGAACAGTAAGAGCCTAGTTCAATTTTTGGTTTCTGTGTCTTTGCTGAAACCAGCAACTTCTGAAGCCAAGTGATGGGAATTCCCTGCTTGTCATGTGGCAGTATGGATTTGATTTAAATAAGATTGAGGATGACTCGATTTAGCCATGGTTTTCTATATGTGTATTCTTGTTGGTTGTCATAACTTCAATACATACTCTTCACAACTCAGAGATAGATGTAGGCTTCATTTTTAGAAGGTACACACTACATTTTTAAATAGTGATTTATTTTGAAAACTTTTCAGATTAGTTTTATAGCTATATCAGAAAATGATTGTTTGGTTATTTCGTTTACCAAAGGTAATTGAAGCAGATACTTATGAAGTCATTGGGAGGTGAGCAATCTCCAGTTCAACAAGTTAATCATTAATATTTGGAGGATTTTCTTGCCATGCTATAGTAGGAGATCATCACGAGACAGACATTTAAATTGTTTTATTTAACTAAAACAACGTTACATATTCTGGATTTTTTTTGTTCAGTAGCAAACATAATATTTTAACAAAACAGATATGAATTTTTGAGTTTAGTTAAACATTCAAGTTTTTTTAAATCAAGGGTTTTTTTGTTAAAATTGTTTTCATATATATTTTCAAATTATATTTTTAAAAATTAAATTGACTGTCAGCGAAACATAAAATATTGGCTTATATTCATTGAACTTTTTGAAGTCTTGCACTTTTAGAGAGAGATAAGGGATTGACTCTGTGTATGCAAATTTGCAGAAATACAATAGGGTTGAGGACTGTTAGTTCTCATCTCTAAATATTTAAACACATTTTTGCTGTTAACAAGCGTGTTATCCCTGGAGAGACAAATCCACAGTTTGAGAACTGTAAAACTAAGCATCTCTGATGATAATCTTCTAGACTGAGCACTGAATCCCATTGGGTAGATAAAAATATTAATCTATGCAGAAGCCTCTGGAACCCCATAAGATTAGGTCCCTAATTCATGAACTATTGGAACTCATTTACAAAACTTTTCTTAAACTCTAATTCATGTAATGTTTCATCCCTATTCCATCTTTGAGCAATACGTATCTTAATTAAAACTATTTTTATATAGTTTTTTCCCTCAGAAAGCATTTTATCAAAAAATCTGATTAAAATTTTTTTTTTAAACAAATCATTGAATTTTATCCACCCTGTCATATGGGCACCAAGAGTCAAGAGTGGGGTCTGTTTCTGGGGTTTGTTCTCCAGAAGCTGAGAACTCTTCTTTCAGCCCAAATATCCTTGGAATTAATACTTCAGTTTGTTTTTTCAGGCCTGCTTCTCCATCATAGGACAAAGGAACTGTTAGAGATTAGGAGGGAAGCACAGTAGCTCACATCCTAATAAAACCCAAAGCCTTAGATTTCTGCTAACTATAAACATTGACATTAGGTATTATATAGCAACTTTTAAATATGAATCTCTGTAGCATCTGGAGATGGTGGCGATGATGATGATGATGAGGTGAAAAAGAAGAAGGAAAAACAGAGGAGAAGGGATAGAATGCGTGATCGTGCTATGGACAGGTAAGTGATTACAGAAGGAGCAATTAATAAATCCAGTTTTCCAAGGCAGTGTTGTGAGATGACATTGCTAACCCACCTGGCACAGAAGTTTCCTTGGATCCCTGCAGGAGATCTGTACTCCCACCTGCTCATACTGCACAGATATAAGTGCCCGTATGGAAGTCAGCATAGTGGAATCAGCCCATCAGTTTCAGCTAGGGATGTGATCGTGTACACATGTAAATGGTTAACCAATGAGCCCCAGTTACAGAGGCAACAGCACGTGTGAGGTGTGTGCACCTGGATGTATCAGAGGCAGCAGTGCGGGGGGGAAATTGGGGGAAAGGCGAGAACTGGCGCTTGTGGGGAGCTGGCTGTTAAGCAGGCTCCCTGTGAGAACCCACTCCCCTCACATGCTGCTGCCTCTGATGCAGCAGCAGGAGAGGGGGGATCTGTGGGAGCTGGTGCTCGCAGGGAACCGACTTTTGGCACAACCTTCTCTATCCCCACATGTAAACATGTAATCTCTGAAAATTCCAGAATTAGTGTATTTTAACATCCCTATTTTCAGTCAGTCAATTTTCCTCTGTGCTTTGTGGCTCCCGTTAAAGAAATGGGAATGTAGGTGTTGTCTCATAGCTACAGTTATAGTTATAATTCATGATAACCCAAATGCTAAATACAGAGCATTGTCATTTTAAAAAATAAACACTCTGATAACTAAGATAATTTACCCATTCAGTCCATCTCTACAAATTAACAATAGTATACTCAATTGAAAATTCACTTTGTATATTCCAAAATTAGGCTTAACTCTGACTCATAAAATACACTTCTTTGAACATGCACATACATGCTACAAAGGAAAATTACACAATTTAGGAATTTAATAGTTCTGCATCAGTTGAAACTGGAGAGGAAAATTTGATGAGCACAAATTCCTCAAATTGGAATTTTCTCTGTATGAGAAAGCTAATGATTTTTACACTCATGAAAAGTTCCGCTGTATAGATTATTGTACTACACATTGCTTTCTTCAGAATCCAGTTTGCCTGCTCTGTGTGTAAGTTCCGTAGCTTTGAAGATGAAGAAATCCAGAAACACCTGCAAAGCAAGTTTCACAAAGACACTCTGCGATACATTGGCACAAAACTCCCTGATAAAACAGTTGAGTTTCTGCAGGTATGTGGTTGGCTTAGCTTTTCTTGAGTCCTTATTTAAAAGTCCTAGAATGGTGTGGGAGAAGGCATAGGATAATTGAGGAATTGTGTTACTGTCTCTGTCACATCTGGTAATTGGATTGTACAGGGTTTAGTAATGGGATCCAGAGCCTGCTGGCTTCTTTCCGACTCATGGTGGCATTTACTGATTCATCTGAAATACAGTGTTTTGTCTAGTTCCTAGTGGATTACCTGTGCATGTCACACAAATAACTCTCAATTGATGCTGTTTAAGCCGTCAGTTAGCTGGCTCAGGAGAGAAACCAAGAAATGTATAAATTCTAGAGATTGATCTGATCAGGTGAGGTGTCAGAAGAATCTCCAGGTGACGGGTTTAAAGAGACAGTTGCCACTTTGATGGCACTATTGGCTTCCTGTAGTGTGGTGAGGTGTATAGATCTGACTGAGTAGATATTTGAGCTCTTGAAGGTATAGGCAGGATGGGGAGGAAGTGTTTGGCATGATGTCTCTTAATTATTTAGTTGTGCTCTCTTCTCCTCCCCTTGGGTTTTCTTGCAGAGCTCTCATTTCCCCTTTTAGTGGCATGGTGTAGATTGTGCTACTTATTGGTGCCATTTGTTTGTGCAAATGGTTGAGAGTTTCATTCTCCTCTCCTCCCCTCAGGAATATATTGTGAACAGAAACAAGAAAATTGAAAAGCGTCGTCAGGAGCTGACTGAGAAGGAGGGTACAAAGCAGAAACCAGACCCTTTCAAAGGTAAGTGATGTCTCTGAGTGCCTGGAGATTATTTGTTTTGCAGTGCCACCTAGAAGCACTAGTAATGGAACAGGACTGCTTTTATGCTAGATGCTGTACAAACCCAAAACAAAAAGACCGTCCTTGCCCTGCAGATTTTACAGTTAACTTCTGCCTGTTCAGTAACTCTAGATCAATCAGCTCTTAATTAGGCTCAAGATGCTACAAACTGTCCAACTCGCCTAGCAGAAAACAGTTGTATTATTCAGATCTGACATGGCTTAGATGGTCAGTGGGAAATCAGTAGGGCTGACAGAAAAGACTTAGTAGATGGGATGTTACTGGGTGAAGGAAAGAAAAAGGAGCCTCATTTGCTTTTCCTTTCTGGGGCCAAATTTCTTATCTGAAAGGGCTGGGGTAAGACAGAAGCTAATATTGCCACCTACCCTCAGCTTCAGTTTCCATTTCAACCTTGCCATCTCACTCCAGTGACTGAGATACCTGCTAAAAAGAACCGCATCTTGAAAGTTTAAAAATTATACTCGTTCATTTTCTAAGGGCTAATGGCTTGCTCTATGCCCTATTCGTTTGTGTAAGCCAGTAGTTTCCAACCTATGATCCACGGATTACTGGTGGTCCATGATGGTACTGTAGGGATCTGCGGAAAACTTAAAATAGAATTTTAAAATAAATGTACGGAGCCTCTCGCAGCCAGCATGTCCTTCAGCCCAGCCCGCATTGCTTCCTGAGCAGTGGGAAGCAACGCGGGTTGAAGGACGTGCTGGCTGCCAGCATGGAGACTCCATGCCGCAGCCAGCAAGTCCCTCAACCTGCACTGCTTCCCGAGTGGACTGGGGGGGTGCAGGCTGAGGGATGTGCAGGCTGCAGACACAGCTCTGTTATTTGGGGGGGGGGACTCTAAAAATTTTAGTAGATTGAAAAGGGGTCTGTGTTCTTGAAACGGTTGGGAGGCACTGGTGTAAGCATTTCTGATTCAGCCTTGCTTCCGATGCTGTATCACAGTACATGTGAGTGCCATGGCAGATTTTGTAAAAATAAGACCTCACTATTAGGGATTATAATAGTGTAGTTGATTAAACAATTAACAGATAAGTGGGTGCTTATCAGTTAACGCTATCGGCTACAATATCCCCCCTCACCTGCCGCGCAGCTCTGCAAGTAAATTTTGTAGCGGGCAGGCTGAGTCCTGGCTCAAGCCAAGTCCTGGCTACAGAATTTAGCATCAGTTTAGCATTTAGCATTTAGCATCAGAAACTGGCTCTACCTAATTCAAGTGTATCTGTCAGAACCCAAGGTCACAATATCAGTGCAGTGCCTATTCATTAACTGGCAGCGTCTGAAGAGATGGCACATTATAGATGTGTTGGGAATTGTGTGCAAAGCAGGACCAGGTAAGTTCTGTGGCAATAACCCTGCTACCTAATAATGCAGCTCTGCATTATTAGGGGACTGAGCCAGCCTGTTTGCATGCTGGTTCTCCAGTCCCCTAATAATGCAGAGCTGTAGTGGGGGTAGTTGCCGGGATTCATCTCAAGCTGGGACTGAGTGCTTGCATTGCTAACCCTTATCGACAGGGCTCGACAGATAGTGTAATCTACTCGCCTGTGGCGAGTAGATTACACCCCAGAAGAGCTGGCGCAGAGTGATCTGCGCATGCGCAGAATGCAGAACTGCGCAACTGACGAGCGGGGCTCGCTGCTGCTTGGCAAGCCCTGCTTATCGATTACTTAAGAAAATTTTATTGACTACCTAACATCCCTACTCACTATCTAGGTGGGGAGGGGTTGTAGATTCTATGCATAGTAGACTGAAAACCTACTGCAGTGTTACTGATGCTAAATTCTGTAGCCAGTGAAAATGTGTGGCAGTGGCAGATAGGAAAATGTTCAAAAGCAAATTTACAATATTTGTAAATATTCAGCTGAACACTGCAGATCCTATGTTAATTTTACTATTGAACTTCATTAAAAGCTGTTGTTCATGGTTAGTTTTTTTTTCCCCCCGATATGTGCCATTTTAGAAATGGGAGCTGGAACATTGCCACAGAACTTGCCTGTCTCTTCAGATGCTTCCAGTTAATGAATCGGCATTGCTCTGATACTGTGATCTTGGGTTCTGACAGATACACTTGAATTAAGTCATACATTGACCAGCATTAAGCCAGCTGACAGGTTTTTGCTGTAGGCCTCTGAAAATGGGTAAACAAAGAGTGAACTATTCCAAAATGTAGGAAATGAATTTGAGACTTGAAAGTAGTTTCAGTGAGAGTCTTGCAGAGGCAGGCATTTGTGGAAAAGGCACTTACCTGGGACTCTGGACATCTGGGTTCCATTCCCTACTCTGCTTAGGGAATGTCAGTGATTTTTGTGCTTGTGTCTGGCATTAGGATAAGAGGTGATATTTGATTTGATGTGCTGTGATACAACAGTAGTAGGGCATGTGTCAGAATCTAGATTGGTGAGACAAGTGGCTTCTCAAATCCTGTTCTTAGAATGACACGCATGTCTGGTTCTCAGAATAAAAGGCAGAATTAAAAGAAAATGAGATACTGGTGTCAAATTACTGCCCATTACATCCCAGAGGGAGTTATGTAAGATTTGTGGGAGTGGTGAGAGGGTGTTGATGGGACTCTCAGTACATTAAGTTTGGGTTGTAATAGTATATGTCCGGTTAAAGCGGATATAAGCTTATTGGTTAACAGTACCAAGTACATGCAGAGCCACTGGGGGGGTAGGAGGGGCGGGATTACATTTAAAGTATTTTGGGAACTGGCGCTCAGTCAGGCTGGCTCAGTCCCACCAGCTACCCCCACCGCAGCTCTGCATAGAAAGGACTTTCGGAGCTGATGGGCAGGCATGCTGGCTCAGTCTCGACTCACTCCGAATCCAGCAGCTACCCCTGCTGGCTCTGCAAATCCTTTCTATGCAGAGCTGTGGGAGGGGAATAGCTGCTAGGACTGGCACAAGCTGGGACTGAGCTAGCATACCTGCTCACCAGCTCTGAAAGTCCTTTCTATAAAGAGCCGCAGTAGGAATAGCTTCTGGGAGTGGCGTGAGCCGAGACTGGGCCAGCATGTATGCCTGCTGGCTCAAATACAGCACTTCAGTGGGGGTTAGTTGCAGGGACCCAGCGCGAGCCAGCCTGACTACACAGCAGCTCCTGAGTCTCCTTTTTACGCAGATCCACAGTGGTTAATTGTGTAACCGACAAAATTGTTGTCAGCTGCACAGTTACCAAATTACACACTTCCTAACATTCCTATGTGACGTAGCAGAACATTTTTTGAGGTAACAGCTACTCTAATGAATGTCTGTCACCCCAGGTATCGGCCAGGAACACTTTTTCAAGAAGATCGAGGCAGCTCACTGTATGGCTTGTGACATGTTAATTCCTGCACAGAACCACCTCCTCCAAAGACACCTGAGGTCAGCAGATCACAATAGGAACCGCAGGGTAAGCAAGCATACTTACTTCTGGCCAACTGCTCATTAGATGATTTAAAGTAACTTTAATTCAGAGAAATGGTTTGTGGACAGATGAGGGGCTGTAGGTTACTGACCACGGAGAAACTGGTGCACTCTGTGCGCTTGCATAGAGAAATGTCAGCTTGCTTTCCACCTGTTAGAAACCCTTCTCATCTTCTGGCTTATTGTTCCTGACCTGATGGAGTGTGAAACCAACAAGTAAATCACATTGTGGGTGCTGGTGGTTATGGAAAGATGAAGGAACTGGACATGTGGATTTTGTTCTGCTGCAGGTATTAACAAGTATGTAGTTAGGTATTAGCAGTTGAGCTGGAAGGGGTTTCAGTACATATTGGGAGTGAGAGAGATTAATAGAAATGGGTACAAAGAAAGCAAGACCAGGTCTTGCCTTTTGTAATCTGCCATTAGTGAATTTAAGAAGTTTCTATATGCTGACTATGATACGCAGGGAGCTAGCTAGATCCTTACAGGCAGATCTTTTATTGGGCCAGGAATTATATTTTGGTTGGATTTATACATTTTAAGGCCAGAAGAGAGCATTGTGATCTAGTCTGACTTCCTGTTGCATAATACATGTTAGCAGTCATGTCCCTGGTAATTTGTGATGGTCTAGCTTTTCCTTCCTGTTCTTTTGGGGTTGCACTTTTTATAGCGCTTCTTACAAAATTCAGAAACCTCCCTTGTTAGAATATTTGAGGCAAGCACAATAATAAATCTAACAGGTTATCATGTTAGATGAGTACCTAAACCAGCATAGGCTGCAATGGAAGTTGGAGCTTTACAGTACAGCTTCCAGGAGCCCTTTAGTTTCAGTTCAGAATGGAGCAATGCATGACGAATAAGGCTATGATTTAGTCACAGCGGTCATGGCAGTTATAGATTCCGTAACTTTACTTGATCTCCGTGACTACTTCGGCTTCAGATGTCAGCAGTTGGAGCCAGCCCTAGCTCTGCAACCTGGGCTGCATGCACGCCCCTGTCCTGCAGCTTCTAAAGTTATTTTTAGTAAAAGTCAGACAGGTCCAGAGCTCTGTAAATTTTTGTTTATTGCCAGTGACCTGTTTTTGTGACTTTTTTCTACTAAATATAACTGACAGTCTTAGCCTTAATGATGAGATCTATAATCTTTAATAAAAAGAGAGTGTCTCCTACTTCTAATAATTTTTATTTTTATAGTGGCCCAAGACAGTGGGGTGCACTGTGCAGGGAGGCTGTGGTCTTGGCTCAGTCAGGGCTACTACAAGTAGTACAAACCCCCAAACACTAGGTGCTGCTGAACTGTTTCTGCCCAGTATGATTTCTACCTTCTTGGTTGTTGGATGAGTGAGGCCAAGACTGCAGAACTGTAGAGGGCTCCCTGTGCAGCTGTAGGGCGGATGACACCTAATCCCTGCAGGCACAAGATGCAGAGAAGGCAGCGGTCCTGGGGAGGCTGAGCAGAGACCTTTGACTAGATGAATCTCTGGCCACAGAAAGCCCCTCCCACTGGCTCCTGCTAGGAAAGGAGCTATAACATTCAGAAGTGGCTGACCTTCCTCATGTTGGGGATTTGTCATCATTCTTGAAGCACTGGTTGGGGGGGTTTCCACTCATCTCTCCAGGACCACAGCTTTCCCTGCATGTTGTGCCTGCAGGGAACAGGGCTCACCTGTACCTGCAGCTATGCAGGGAACCATCTGGAGGCCTGCTGTCACAGGAGTGGAGGAGCAGAGGGGGTTCTGCGCTGCTGCAGGGCTGCTGACACCAAGTCTCTACAGGTGCAAGGGACTGGGTAGCTGCAGTTCCACTGACTGTTTTCATCAGTTTTCCTTGTCAGCTGAACTCAACATTTGCTCACATCTGTCAATTTAAAATGGAATCCTGCCAAGCTCAAATATGGTGCATCTGCTCATTTTATGCTAGCCATTCTGCTGGAGATCCTGCACTGACTCTTGTGCAGACAGTGTTCATTTTTAAAGTCTTAAAATTTTGTTCCATCTGATTTTACTATTAAGGTATTTGAGGCATGTGCTCGTGTCTGATTGGGAACAGTTTCAATTAAAGTTAAAAGTCAAGGCATAATGCCAGTCTTCGCTTGATGGTATTTGGATGTGAATGCAGACAGAGCATAGCAGATATTGTTTTTAGCTGTCTTGTTTCCTGAAATAAACTTACTTTTGGTAGTGAAAAGACCTAAGAATCTCCTTCTTTTAACCAGGGATTGCTACATTTCTCCTTCCTTGTCCAGCGCTTTGCATTTTGGTGACTATTTCAGTGAGGGTCCTTAAATGGACTTTCCTGCAGGTCTTGTATTGCCAGCTTGGGCATGTCCTCCACGGCTGATGTATACACCTTATGGAATTTCCCCTTTACAGTCTAGCTGACCAGGAAACTAACATCTTATGACCAGTATTCCCTGTAAGCTGTGGGTTTGGATGGCTACCCAGGAAACATTCAGATGCTGCCCAGCTGATTAACAGAGCGCCCATATCCAGTCACAGCTGGCAGCATGTGCTTCTACCAGTGGTGCACATCTGCACTTGCCTTGGTGCATGTAACCAAACTTATTCTGCACATGGATGGGAAAAAAATAGAAGGAATATTGCTTGTGACTGGTCTCTGTTTAAACTCTTCCTTGACTTGACCCACAGAGTAACCCCAGTGTCTGGTTTCCTTTTCAGATGGCTGCTGAGCAGTTCAAGAAGACTAGTCTCCATGTTGCCAAGAGTGTTCTAAATAATAAACACATAGTAAAAATGCTGGAAAAGTATCTCAAGGTGAGTGAATAGGAAAATTGACAGTCTTGCTTTTCCACAGAGAATGGGGATACACACCGACATGGTCCTGAACACTGGTATAGAAGACAGAGCTGAGTATCACTGTGTGTGCTGCATGTTGGTCACAAAACTCGCTTCTATATACAGTTGGGAGAAACCTAGATACCACTCTGATTTCTTATGTGCAGCCTGAGCTGTGGGTCTGGTTTCCTTATTTTCTTTTAGCCAGTTTACCACTTTTCATGTATTTTTTTAACTTACATATTGTACCTGTTGCAACTCCCCAGGTGCACATAGACTAGTTATGAAATCACTCAAACCAAAATCCAATTTTAAAGGGACAAAATATCAAAAGGCACTCCAGTGCCCTAAACCCAGCCCTCAGGCTGTGGCCTGAGGGGGCATTCACCCTGGTACCAAAAGGAGACGCAAGGCATAGGCACCATCTAAGTCCCACAGGGCATAAATTGGACTGAAGTGGTGCCTAGGCCTCATCCTAGCTACCTGCCTGGGGTGAAATTCACCCTGCATGAATAGTTAGGCTCTGAACTTTCCCAGCAGGTCAACAAACTCTGAAAGACCAACAGGGGTATCAAATTCCAGAGTTGAAACACACTGCCTTTAGGTCCTGTCCATGTCCCTTGAGATCAAAGCAGGGGAGTATCAGTGAAAGCACCCTAGCTGATCCTCAGTGTCGGGATGGAGCATGAGGACTAAGTCAGGGCCCACGCCAAGTAGGGTTCTTAGGTCAAATCAGCACTTTGACTTGCACCCTGAAAGAAGCTGGAAGCCAGTGCAGTCTTCAGAGTATGGGTGTAAAGTATTCCATGCAGAAGCACCGCTGAGTAAGCAGGCAGTTACGTCCTGCACTAACATTTCCAAGTTGCCTTCGAGGGTATGCCCATGTAAAGCACATTGCAGTAATGCAATCTGGAGGTGACATGGGCGTGGGTAACTGGCGAGGTCCGCATCTGAGACGAAAGGTCGCAACCTCCTTGCCATGCGAAGATGAAAAGAAGCACTTTTGGCTACTGTTGCTACCTGGGAATCCAGGAGCAGCCAAGGATCCAACAGGACCCCTGATTTGCAAACTTGGCTAACAGGGCAGGCAAACCCCCTCATATGGGGGGAGCAGCTGTTTTCCCTGTTCCACCGGCATCACTTTGGTCTTATCTGGATTGAGCTTCTGCCAACTAGCTCTCATTCAAGCCCCAGTCTCTGCTAGACACTAGCAAAACTGAGACTCCACCCTTTGGGTCCAGTGAAAGAGACTTTGAGCTGAGAGTTATCAGCACATTGATGGCAATGCAGCCCAGATAGTGAGGCTGTCTCCCCTAGCGGCCTCTCATACACGTTGAACAGGAGGGGTGACAATAAACCCTGCGGTACCCCACGCGAGAGAGCCCTTGGGGCAGATGAGCAATTGCCCAGTGCTACCCTCTGGGATCTCTCAGAGGAAAGAACGGAACCACTCAAGTGCAACTCCGTCTACCCCTGCCAGGGTCCGCAGGCACATCAACAACACCTCATGATCAACTGTATCAAAGGCTGCCGGCAGATCTAAAAGAATCAGCATGGGCACCTGACCTTTGTCCATCAGCAGGAGGAGATCTTCGACCGATCCCAGCACGGTCTCCGTACCATACCCAGGTGCAAAACCAGACTGAAAGGGGTGAAGGAAATCTGAGGATTCCAGGTAATGCCAGAGCTGCCTCGCCAAAACCTTCTCAGCAACCTTCCCCAAGGAAGGCTGGAGACAGGGCGATAATTGCCAAGACTGTCAGCGTCAAGAGATGGTTTCTTGAACGTGGGCCCAATGATTCCTCCTCTGAGGGATGCTGGCACCTTGCCCTTCTAAGAGGAGGCTGTGACAGTCTCCACCAGTAGTGGACTCCATATTCCCCTGTAGACTTTACTGGCGATTATGGACCTGAGTCCAGGTCGCAGGGTATAGCCCGGAGTTCTTCCAGAACCTCAATAGATAAGATTGGCTGGCTGAAATCCAGCCAGAGAAGACGACATTGTGTTTGTCCTCTACCTGCATGGATCTGCTCTTGTGGAGGCAGCCAGACTGGTCTGAATCTGATCATTCTGGTACATGAAGTAGAACACTCCTCACGAGAAACACTTGACTGTGGCTAGGCAAAGATGGCCCAGCTTTACTCGGCTGTCTGTCACCTAGTACAGTTCCACTGGGCAGGATTTCACGGATACTGGCAGAGCAGGAGAACTTTCTCTCCTCACCTCCATCACAGCCATGACTTAGAGTTCAAAAGCTCTTAGATTCTGGGCAAGATTTCTGCCTCTGGCATGTTTTCTTCCTCACTCACATGTCATCTGTTGCAGGCTGCCTGCATACCAAGGTGATCTGTGAGGAAGGGAAGGAGCGCTTAGGAGCTACCACACTATAATCCCAAACAGACCATACAGGGGTCCATCTGCTGGCTATACAATATTTTCCCTCAGATAACTTAGGGGGTTCCCTGTCCCACAAGAGTAGAAGTGAGCTCTGATTTCAGCCTTATTCAGGCTAAACAAGGCCAAAACTCTCAGGGCCTTGACCTTCTCTGAAAAATGTGAATAACTCCCACTAAAATAACAAAATCTAATTAGTTATCACTTAGCATGGGTTGGTTTAGCAGGAACCAATTCCTGAGACTACCAACACAGTTTTCATTTGAAATCAGTTATAACAACACTTCAAAAAATACCTGGATTTTTTGGCTCCCAAAGATGGGGTGGGTGGTATGAAAACTGTTACTTCAGTTGTTGATCTGCCTGGACCATTTCCAGTGAGAGAAATTTCTCTACCACTGGATTGTGTGCTCAAGTGGGACTGGACAGAAGGTGAAAAATAGTTTTAATTGCTTTTTAGAAGATTGGACACCCCTGGTTTGCCTAGGTATTGCAGCACACACAGTTCTTAATAATGTGCCTTCCCTTCCCCAGCCCCTGGGTTACTGCACCCTCAGTAGGTTACAGTATAGGAGATTCACATATAATTTGCATTTCTGCAAGGTAGAGGCTTTCCCAACAATAAGTAACTGCCTATTGATATGGGGCTTTGACAAATATTTTCCTGGGTGCTTTTCATGATAAAAGTTTAGAGTGCACAACTTTATAGGAGCTTTGAGCTTGACTGGATCAATTTTCACAGTTCTTTCCTGAAATCGAGGATCTCGTTTCCAATTACAAACCTCTGAATTTCATGTCTGAGGTTTCCTGTAGGAGAAACTTAAACCATATTGCAAGCAAATGACTGCTGTCTTTTCTCCTCTCTTTATCAGGGTGATGATCCATTTACAGATGAAATTGTTGACCAGGATGTTGATGAAACTGAGGCCTTGGAAGGAGGTGATGGTGGTGCTGAAGGGGCTAATGAAAGTGCAACTGCAGAGGCAAAGGAGGAAGGTACTGGGGATGCAAATGAAACCACAGAAGCCCCTGAAGCCACTAAAGTAGAAGGAGAAGAAATAGAAAATGCCTCTGAGGAGTTGCCTGAAAATGAGTTACCTAAAAATGAGGCAGAGGAGCCACAATCACTCCAAGAGGAAGCTGAGGTTGGGGCAGAGGCTGGAATAGAAGCACCAGAGGTTGCAACTGAGGTTGCGACAGAAGAACCAGCCCCCCCTCAAGAAAATACAGATGCGACAGTGGCTTTTGCGGGAGGTGAAGCTGAGGTACAGCCGGTCGAAAAAGAAGAGCAAAAACCAAGTGAGGTAACACAGTCTGAAACCAGTGATGCAAAGGTGGAAGAGGAGGCACCACCTGTAGAAATGGAGCTGCAGCAAGAATAACTGCGTGAATGTTTGTGTAAAGGTGACTTGTCCTGCACAATTGTATAATCCATTATTTTGATTTTTTTTCCCCCCATCTTCTTTGAATGCAGTACCTGAATGTGCATTGCCAGAATATGTCTGGCTTTGGTTTTGTTCAAGGGGAGGGACCCAACTGTTCTGTTATGGGAGCAGTCTTGTGCGTAACTGTCTTGTTCTGTAGACTTGCTTAGTTCTGCTTTCTACATAATTTTTTAGGTTGAAGACTGCAGGAAGCCGTACATTCCCCAAGAAACACTTGAGGTGCATCATCTTTTTGAATTTTAGAATGAAAAGCAGGATTTGCAAAATAAAAACATGATGATTAGATTCTGACAGCTGTTTGGTTTTTAAGTGCAGCACTAAAACAGTATGGTTTCTTTTGCAACAGAGACTTTGGTCCTTTACTAATTTGGGAGCTGATAAATATCTTCAACATTTTTGATCGCTACCTGTAGGGAATTAATTACATTTTAAATACTCCTGGAAAGGAGAGGATTTTTTTGTCATGAGATCCACTAGCTTCATCTGTCAAAACTCCAGTACTGCATGAGATTTAGGATATGTAGTTTTACTGTTTTTAAGTACCAAGTTGGTTATGGCTAGAAATCAGGCCACTCTTTGTATAGTGCACTGATAGAGAGATCTACTTTGAGGGAGGGAAGAATTACACCTCCCTTGAAAACCATTTGTCTTTCCTTCTAAATTTTAATAGGGTCACTATAGTCTCATTCACAGTACAAAGCTGATTGCCAAATGCTGTCACAGGGTTATTCAAACAGTACCAAGATCAGCGAATGGTAGGAACAGCTGACTTAAGTGTTATTATCTATGCTTGTGGTATAAGTGTTTTAAGTCTGATATAGACCCACTATTATTTTGAATAAATCCAGAATTCTTGGTCTTAAAGTCTAAATAAACTTCTGAATCTGGGGGAAAAAACCCCAACCACTGCTAATTGTAATTGAGCTGCCTATGAAGTGTCTGCATTTTGAGTACTTGTTAAAGATTTTTAAAATGAGAACCACCAGTTTCATCTCTGGGTCTCAGGTTCTGGGAAGATATCATACACTTCTTATAAGAACTAATGCAGGTGGTGCTTTTGTAAAGATTCTCTTCCACGGTGCATGGAGGGTTGGGAGTAAGGTTCCCTCTAAGCTACATGGCAGCATGGCCCAGCCAGCTGCTTAGTCAGCCACACTCAACTATGGACTAGGGTGCTTCTCCCTCAGCGACAGCGGCAGCTCCCTTCTGAGGACAGAGCAGCGAGTCTCTCCAGCTGGTAGGGAGGGGACTCTCCCTAATGGCTGGGAGAGACTTGCTGCTCTGTCCTCAGCAGGGAGTTGCTGCTATTGCTGAAGGAGAAGTGCCCCTCCCCCAGCCAGGCAGCTCCATGACTGCTGCGCAGCTTAAAGGGAACTTTGGTTTGGAGGCTGCAGCTTTCTGCTGCAGAAATCATGTTCATTTCTGCCTTCAGTTCATTGTGCAAATGTAACGTAACATTTATACATGCAAAGGGAAAACTGAGATATCAGACATGATAGTCTGAGAGAAGCTGAGATCTGCCTAGAGTGGTAGCTAAGTTTTTCTGTAAATTAGTACTTTGTAACTGCTAAATCTGTGGCACCAAAGATCTTGGTAACAATACAAGCATCTGAGGAAGTGGGTTTTTGCCCACAAAAGCTTATGCTCCAATACATCTGTTAGTCTAAGGTGCCACAGGACTCCTTGTTGCTTTTGCAGATCCAGACTAACACGGCTACCCCTCTGATACTGAATACATGGTCTGATTCTCAGGGCATCAAGATGAAGATGCTACATATACACACCATGCACAAGCTTTGTCTTAATGGTCATTGCCACACTTGAGAGAAAATCCATCACTGTCTGCAGAGCCATCCCATTCATAGGAGAGTTTGGGTGGCTGCCCCAGGCCTTGCGACGGCTGCCTCAGTTGTCTATGGATGGGACCCAGGGGACTAAATGTGAGCATGGGGCAGCAGCCAGGGATCTACCCCTGCTTGCACTCATCACAGCAGTGGGAGCCAGGGTGCAGCCCACTCTTGCCCCACTACCCTCTCCTGGCCTGCTGCGCTCGGGTTCTGTGCAGCAACTGCTGGACGCTTTGCTTCCGGCTGCTATGGAAAAGCCAAGGGCAGTGGAGTGGAGCAGCTGCTGGGTCTCTCCGGGTCCCACTGCTGGAGTGAGTGCCGGAGGCAGGGGAGAAAGGACATCTCTGTTGCCGCCCCACGCCAGGCCCTCTGTTATCCCCTGGATTCTCAAATCCAGTAAAGCTTCTGGTGGTAATAGCTGTAAATATGTGAGGCTTCCAAGAACTGCATGAGATTGTTTATCTCAGGGAATGTTTGTTTCTTTGCTGAAGATCAGATCTTCGCACCAATCACATTTCCAGGAATGCTAAAGCTCCTGTAGAAAGAGATTGCCTTGTGGGTCCTATAAAGTTGCAGCCTGGGCTTTTCCTTCTGCTTTCTCAATAACAAAACTATGCTCATGCACAATTAGTAAATTTCACTTACTGACAGCTCTGTGGAAGAGAGAGGCACAAAACAACACTGGATCAAAAAGAAAGGTTTTATAGGAGTGGGAATTGGTTGACTTTCTGGTTACTTACCAGTTAGCAGATGCAAATACATTGATTGCTCTTATTTCTGATGAGAAGTTCATTTGGGAAGCCATTTTTGAGTATCAAATGTGTACAAAAATGTACATACAATTAGTGCTTCTAATGAGTGTAAATGTGCTGTACACATCTCTCGAGAGTATGATATTTACATATCTCCTAGTACTGCTGTGATTGTTCTGGGGATCATGCAGATCCAGGGGTTCTGAAACCACCTGGCCTCTAGCCTGGGGTTCTTGTGTTGTGCTGCTATGACTCAGATCTCTGAGGCCAGCCACCCTATCTACAACCAAATGTTTCATTCTGGCTTTTACCAGCCTATTTACTCCTTTCAGCCCTCCCAGCATTCAGTCTCCCTAAATCCATCCATCCTGAGTTCATAATTGCCCAGCTGTTGAGCCATTCCTCTTGGTTCATCAGTGCTGAAAGCTTGAAACTAGCCGCTTCTCTCCCTCTCCCCCTCATTTTCACACATACACTTAATTCAAGAGACTTGCTTAGAGTAAAAATAAAGGCTTATTTAATAGAAAAACCACAGATTCAAAAAAAAAAAAGTAAGGGAAGCAAAAGTAAAGATACAGCTTTAGGCTTTATGCTTTCATAGGGCATAAAATCCCTTTTCTAACACAAATTAGCTGTGGTTTTTGAGCAATTTCCCAACATACCCCCTGATGTTAGGGGGCTCCATTGTTTCAGAGATCACTTCTTGCTTACAGATTGTCCCTCAATTTCTACATGCTTTCACTTCAAACTCCTTCCATTTTTTCTTCAGTCACTATGGATTCAAAATTAGGAAATACCCAATTGTGTCTGTTCCATTATCTTTAATGGTTCATTGTTGCCTTTTCCTGGTTAGTACAATTGAGGTGTAGTTGAAATTGTAGTTTTCTAAATACATAAATATTTAGATTCATAACCATGGTTTCTTCAAGTAGTGTCCTTATGGGTGTTCCATTTTAGCCATGTGTGCGCCTTCAGTGCTTCAGATTGGAGAATTTCCTTAGCAGTCCATTCTGCTGGTCCATGCAGAGCTCCGTATTCACAGAGCATTAATCCCCTGAAGTTTTGCAAATTTTAGCTTCCTTTGAAGCCTTTTTGTTAGTGCCTTGTTTATTTTTGGGGAGGCGGGAGTGACACTCTTGGCCAAGGGTATGCCTAGCGCTCCAGGCTTCAAAATGCTTTATCTGCAAAGAATCTATCCCCATGACAGATGGACATTTGTGCTGTCCATTGCCTGGGGGAAAACCACTATCCACAGAAATGTGATTTGGTGCCAGCAGTTAAAACTCAGGTTCTAGAAGTACTGAGAGTTAAAGGCTTAAACTGCTCATACCCTGTGAGCCCTGGAGTCCTGGCAAGAACTTTCACCGCAACCTCCTATGTCAAAGACAGGTGATTCCAAGGCGATGAGCCACTCACTCAGGACCACTAAGAAAAGATCTGAGCATCCCCATTGTAAGCCCTAATCAAGTCAGAAGCTGTCTCTGGTTCTGTTGGTGCAGACAGAATTGAAACTGTCTAGTGCTGGTACCCAGGGCACATATGGTACCAACCCAACAGAGCAAGTTGGTCTGCCTAAGACCCAGTAGGTATAGGCAAAGTAATACTGGCACTGTAAGGCCATGAAAATAATTAAAGATCTGGTCTAGGGAGGGCTGTGTAGACATGGTCACTGGAATCAGCCCTGGTGCACATGGCACCAAAAGGCCATATAATTAGGTCTACGTCTCCAGTTCTTTTTGGTACAAGCTTCTTGGCACTGACATCTTCATGAGTGGATTTCTGGTGTACAATAGATCTGTTTGTGTCTGATGCACTGGCCTTGCCCCTCCCAGAATCTCATCAGATTCAGATGGTGAGCAAGAGGACTTGGGTTCTGACTACTCATCCTACCCACCACAAGTCCCATTTTCATCATGAACATGTGGTGTGCCATCTGCTTCATGGGGCGGACAATGACTGTCCTGGGATTCCTGCCATTCTCAGAGTCAAGTCTCTAAGGCCATAAATGTGAGACATCAACAGGCAAGGAGGTACCCTCCTTCAGTTGTGTCAAAAGGGTCACACTTCTGAGCAACTGGGAGAGGAAGTTGAAGCTGAGGCAGAAAGGGAGGACATCCCTCAAATTCATCTCATCATCCTCACCTGATGAGGCAGTGGTGCGTGCCCCCTCCCCCCCCCATACATGGTAGATTAATTTAAATCCTTCTAGGATTTAGCTCAGAGGATTGGCCCCACAAATACAGCTGCATCAAATGACCAAGCCTCACCACAAGCTGGTAGACATTCTGTACTCTTCCATCTCTGTCAGAGTGGCCCTCCCACTTAATTAGGTGCTCCTGGATCCTGCCAGCATTATATGGCAGTTTCCTGCATCAGTCCACGACAGGCAAGTGGGGGAACGAAACATTCTATAAGCCAGCAACGGGTGTAGAATTTTTATTTTCCCATCCACTTTTACATTCCATCATTGTAGATGTATGTGGTCAGTTCCAGGGGTCACCAATGCCAGTTTAAATCTACCCCATATGATCAAGATAGAAAGTGCTTGGGTCTGTTTGGGAGAAAAGGATATTCATCAGCTACTTTTCAGTTTAAAGTGGCTAATTACCAGCACTTGTTGGCCAAATATGATACCAAATCTATGTGAAACTAGGTTCCTTTATTGATCAGCACCTGGATTCTAAGAGACCAATTTATGACCTAATTAACAAGGGCTAACTAGTGGCAGAAGCATCTCTCCGGTCTGCGTTTGAATGTTTTACCATGTCTGCTATATCTATTTATATAGCTGGGGTTGCCTCATGACTCTAGTTCTGCTCCCCTAAAGAGGTCCACATCACAGTGGAAGGCTTTTCCTTTTGAGGGAACAAATCTGTTTCTTGAAGGATTCACAGGTGAGCCTTTGTCCTATAGGGATATACATGCCAGCCTACAGCAGAAAAACAATCCTCTGCTGACTTTTTAGCCCAGTCATCACAGTACACACCTCAGAACGTGTCAGATCTCATGAGCCATGGAGTAAGAAATCCAGGTTCCTGAATTAAAAGCAATCAGGACCACAACCAACTTCATCTTAGTCCTCAACCTTGAGGCAGCAGTTTCAATGGGTTGGTCAGAGTGCCTGTAGAACACTCTCCTCACCACCTTATTCTGGAAAATGTTACTCCTCCTTTTGGCTATTGCCTTACCTTGTTCTGCTGCACCTGGGAACAAAATCTCCAAGTAAGTGTTGGAAATAATCCAAAATGGCTATGCTATTCATTTCCCCTCCCTTCCGCCTCCCAAACACCCTTCCCTGTTCTTCTGGGGCCCTTCTCACAAGTCTACTGTGTCAGCATAGAAGCTGTAGAACCTGTATCCTTACATCTCGGAGGCAAAGGCTTGTCAATTCCTGATAAGGGAGGTTGGAAACCTATGCTGAGCCTCAGTGCTCAACAACTATGTCAAATTGTAGAAATTCAAGATAAGTCCATAAATGAGCATCCTAGCAGTAGAAGGAAATTGTTTTTTGGCCCTCAACCTTCAAGACTCATAGTTCCCCATTTCTATCATACCAAGTCACAGGCATTTCTTCAGATTCATGTTGGGTCAGGACCACTGCCAGTTGAGTACTCTCTTTTAGCCTCTCTTTGGCCCTCAGGATGTTCTCCACAGTCCTCTTGTAGTAGTGGCTTACTTTTGTTCTTTGTCATAATGATTAGGTCTAGAGTGACTTAGGAGGACTGGGCCAAAAGAAATCTGATGAGGTTCAACAAGGACAAATGCAGAGTGCTCCACTTGGGATGGAAGAATCCCAAGCACTGCTACCGGCTAGGGACCTACTGGCTAAGCAGCAGTTTGGCAGAAAAGGACCTGGGGATTACAGTGGATGAGAAGCTGGATAGGAGTCAACAGTGTGTCCTTGTAGCCAAGAAGGCTAATGGCATATTAGGGTGCATTAGGAGGAGCATTGCCAGTAGATCTATGCAAGTGATTATTGTCCTTTATTCAGCATGGGTGAGACCACATCCGGAGCCTCCAGTTGTGGGCCTCATTACAGAAAGGATGTGGATGCATTGGAAAGTCCAGTGGAAGGCAACAAAAATTATTAGGAGGCTGGAGCACTTGACTTAGAAGGGGAGGCTGTGGGATTTGGGTTTTAGTCTTCAGAAGAGACGAGTGAGGGGAGATTTGATAGTAGCCTTTAACTGCTTGAAGGGAGGTTCCAAAGAGGATGGAGAGAGGCTGTTCTCAGTAGTGAGGGATGGCAGAACAAGGAGCAATGGTCTCAAGTTGCAGTGGAGGAGGACTAGGCTGGATATTAGGAAAAATTATTTCCTGGGGAGGGTGGGGAAGCACTGGAATGGGTTACTTAGGGAGGTGGTGGAATCTCTATCCCTAGAGGTTTTTAAGTCCCGGTTTGACAAAGCCCTGGGTGGGATGTTTTGACAAAGTCCTGGCAGGGTTGGTCCTGCTTTGGGCAGGAGTTTGGACTCAATGACCTCCTGAGGTCTCTTCCAGACCTAGGATTCTATGATTTATCCCTACCTAGATGATTGCCTTCTCAGAGCATGTTCCTGCACAGAAGCCAAGAACTTCAGGGGGTTGCCGAGTTAGTCTGTTACAGAAAAAAACAGCAAGCAAATGGTCTGGTAGCACTTTATAGACTAACAAAACGTGTAGATGGTATCATGAGCTTTCGTGAGCACAGCCCACTTCTTCAGATGACTGGAGTTATGACTAGGGGATAAGAAAACTCGAAATAAATAGGAGAAGGGAAGGGGGGGGAGAGAAAGATGCTCTGTCGCCCACTCCCCTACCTCTATACATAAAGTATCAGGAGAAAGGGTGCTAAACCTGAGTAGATAAAGATCAAAGTCAGTGGATAGATTGGTATGGCAGGAAGGATACCATTCAGAAAGCTGTTAGCACCTTCAGTGATAAAGGGTCCACCACCCCATATCTTGATTAAGTCCATTAGTAATTGAATTGAATTTGCATATGTATTGTAATTCCAAGCTTTCCCTGTGTATTTGGCTTGAGGAGCTGGTCTGTGACAAGACCGCCACCTTCAGATCTGTCAGATTACGGTTAGGTAAACAGAAATGTTCTGCCACTTGCTTCTGAGTATTTTCTTTACGTATATCCGATTTGTGTCCATTGATTCTTTCCCGTAGAGAACGTCCATTTTGACCAATATATATAGTAGAGGGGCACTGTTGGCATTTGATGGTGTAGATCAAATTACTAGATGAGCAGTCAAAGCCAAGAAGTCACTCAGACTACCCGGGACCTGTTTCTAAAACTGGGCCTACAGATTAATGAACAAAAATTGGTCTTAACGCTGGTTCAAAGACTAGAATTTATAGGAGTCGACCTCAGCTCCATTCAGGTGAGGGTACTCCATCCATATCACAGAACTTTCAGTCTCTCTTTATTGATGCAGGTAATACTATGCAGTCCTCAAATCTTGGCCAGACATTGCCCTCAGGTTCTGGGGCACTTGGCATATCGGTTATTGCTCATGCCAGACAACACGAGATGCCTCCAAACCTGGTTTGTTTGTTTTTTAGAAGCAGAAGAGAGACAACATAGGCCAGCTTTTTTCCATGTCCACCAAGGTCAAGCAGTACTTAGACTTGTGGAAGGACTCAGTAAACGTCTAGCTGGGAATCTCATTTGCTCCCTTTTCTTCATCCCTTCTGACCACTAATGTATCCCTCGTAGGATGGGAAGTGCATCTCAATAGTCATACAGGACAAATGGTCTCCAGCAGAGACATGTCTTCTCAACAACCTGCTTGAGCTCAGAGCAGTCCAAAATACATGCACTCACTTCCTCCATCAAGGGCATGCACACAAAGGTCACATACTGCATAAACCTACAGGGAGGCACCTGGGCTCATTCCTTGTGCATTGAAGTGCTGAAGTTAAGGAACTGGTACATATCCCACTATGTCCTAATAGCAGCAGCCTACCTACTGGGAATACACAATATGACAATCTCTCCAGGTCACAGCTGACATGACTTCAGTACAGGTTTTGCTGCCCAGTCAGACCACTGCTGCTGCAACAATAGTCAGGTCAGAGACACCCCTCACCCGAATTGACCAGGAGGAGATGAGAGAAATGGAAGGTCAGGAGGGCTGTTCTCCACTCTGGCACTCCAAGTGCAGAAGGTGGGGGCCCGCAAGTGACCTTAAATACCTTGCCACTATAGGCTCTGCTTACACAAACTCCCCGGAGTCACAGACTCACTGACTTGGCGGGGTGGCTGCCACCACCAAGTGAAACAAAAGAAAACCCCTTTCTTGAACCCAGGAAGGAAGCACTTGGACTTCTACCAAAGGGGTACCCCCAAGCTCCTTTACCACAAGACAGCTTGAAAAACAAAGAAAACAGCTGCAGTCTCTGGTAGCTGACTTCTTAGTCTGAGGCATGAATACACACAGACAGACCTCCTGTTTCTTTTCAGGACACAAGAATCAAATCAATTTAAAAAAAATTTGATTTTATTAACAGAACAAAAAGATATACTTGATAAAGCATATTTGGTTGCTAGGTGTTACAGAGCGACTGAGCAAAACAAATTAAAACACAGAGAATATCTCTGGGTACACTATCTCATTACATAGTGAATGGGGGAGGGAAGGCATAGATGTTACATAGAGAAGTTTAACCAAACAACCAAAATAAAGAAAAATGCCCTCAGCGTGACAAAATATTCTACTCACAATCTGTGCTGAGCCGTACTTCAAGGCCCAGTTCACTCCCATGCCCAATATTCCTTGTAGGCATGGTAATTCTGATTACTGCATCTGCTCCCTCCTGCCCTTAACTTAGAACTCACACAAAGAGAAAGGCAGCAGGATTTTAAAATTCAGCGCTGTATCTCATTGGTGGTTCTGCCCCTCTGACAACACCCTTGCTAGCTACCCGAATTTAACCCTTTAGTCATAGGTACTGGCCAGCACTCGTCCTATCCATCACAAGGACCCTGTATTGTCTGTGGCCTCCTCCTCATTCCCAGATGAGGCAATAACATGGATTTTGAGCTCAGGACTTCCTCAGATAGACAACAAGGCATACCAAGACCTGTTGCACAGGGTCTTTCATGACGTGGGGTTGCAGGCTATCAATCCCATAGTCAACATCCTAACACCAGAGGTACTTCTGGGGTAGCTCTGCCCTGGATAAAAACAATTCAGAGCAACATTAAGACTGGCAGACCCATGTATCAATCTTGCCTATTACTAAAGGTGTAGAACACAAGTACTTTGTCCTCTCCAAGGGGTCTGAGTACCTGTTCTCTCATTTACAGCCTTGTAAATACCACTACCCTTGTAGTGGCCATGGTTAATGAGGAGAAAAGGGGCCAACTCCTAGATCTAAGGAGTCAAAATGGTTAAACCTCTTTGGTAGAATGAGCTACTCAACTGGGAGCTTGCAGCTGAGGATATCTAATCAGTAAGCTATTCTCAGTAGAAATAACTTCAGTTGATGGGCCTCCATGCTGAAATTTAAGGACCTAATTTCAACAGACTCCAAAGCCGAGTTTGCAGCTCTTATTGATGAAGGAAAGGCAGGGGCGTGGACCTCCTTCCAGGCCTCTCTGCCACCCACAGCCTTTCCTCTGGGATAACCATAAGAAGGGGCTCATGGCTACAAGCATCCAGGTTGCCCTCTGAAGTGCAGCAAACCCTGCAGGATGTGCCATTTGTCAGAACAGGGTTATTTTCGAAGCACATGGATTCCAGAACGCACAGCCTAAAGGACTCCTGGGCAGTCATGAAATTGTTGGGTATGCACACCTGGTAACCAAACATAAACATTTGAAGCCGCAGCTGCAACCGCAACAGCAACACTTCTATCATCCTTGTCCAAGTCAGGACTTCTATAGGCGGAGGGGTAGGAGTGGCAAGTGTAAGCCTTCCCATCCTGCCTCTGGGCAGGCCAGGGCCAAACCAAACCATCTTCAGGCTCAAAGCAGGTTTTTTGAAGGTGTACCTGAGGAGAGTGCATCTGCTACAACATTGGATCCTTCACCTTATTTCACAACCCTTCTATCCCACTTCTACTGTGCTTCATCCCAAATAACATTGGATTCTTGAGTTCTTCACATGGTAGAAGTGGGATATTCTCTCTAATTCTGCTCTTCTCCCTCCCTCCCACCTCCTTCTCCATCCCTGTTCTGGGATCCTTCTCATGAGCTGCTCCTTATTCAGGAGGTGTTGGGGCTTCTCTCTATAAGAGGTTCCTCAGGACCTCAGAGACAAGGGATTCTATTCCTACTATTTCCTAATCTCCAAAGCCGGGGGTGGGGAGGTGAGCACACAGGGGCAGGGGATTAGTGTCGCTCGGGCTGGACAGCGTGCAGTGGTCCGTGCATGTGCAACCATGTACAACCATGTGCTGAGTTACTGTGTGGCACATGGATGCAGCAGGCAGCCCCTGAACACGGGTGGGATCCTGCTCCCAGGCTCAGGGGAAGCCACACATGTCCTGCCACAAGGATACAGGCACGACCCCACACAGACCGAGGAGTGCTGCACACAGCATGCGGGCATGTCTGCATGTGCAAGGCAGCAGCCGCTCCCACAGACAGCCCAGCGAGCTGCACCTGTGTGTGCAGACCTCAGGGAGGCCCGGCTCCTCTGCCACCCACAAGGGGATCCCACTGTGGCAGGATATGTTCCTTGGCTGCTTGTCCATGGGCCGGAGGAGGTAGGGTGTGAAGTGAGCAGCACAGTCCTCTGGGCTCGTCAGGGCCCCTGTGCGACAGGGCCTGATGTGCAGGCCCCATATGGCCTTCCCCCTCTTCTGGGCTGCAGACTGTTGATCACTGCTCACAGAGGAGGGCACAGCCTCAGGGATGGTGTCTGCAGGACTGACTGACCGCCTCTCCCTCTGTGTGTTCTCCACAGCCGGACCAGTTAGGACTGAGGGCTGAGCCACACCACTGCAGCCACCTGCCAGAGCCTGGGGGACCCAAAGGCGCGCCAGGGTGCACGAGGACCTGATGTCCAACATCCATGAGACCCTGGCGCACAAGTTCTGCGCTGACTTGGAGTGGCGGGAGCACGCCTGGGACCAGTTGATGCAGCGGTGTGACACCATGTGTGCCATCATGTCCCGCATGATGGCACACACGCCTGATGCCGCTGCTCCTGGCTTCCAGCCTCTGCCCCCCCCCCACTATATCCACTCCCCATCCGCCTGCCTCCACTGCCATGCCTCTGCTCCCTCCCCATGCCAGGCCCATGCCCCCTTTGCAAGTGATGCCTATGGCCCTTCCCCTGGGCCCCCTGCCAACCCAGACCCTGCTCCAGCTCCTCGTCCTCTTCAGCCCCCCTGTGCTCCCTGGACCCACCCAACCCTGATGAGGTCCTCGCACACGAGGTGGCACATCGAGCCACCCCCCCCCCCAGTTATGATGTTATGCTTATAAGAAGCACTCTTTTTCAGGGGGATAAGGCAACATACTGCATTTATTGACAATTCAACAAAGTAGCATATGCATTTACACACACACACACACCCCTGCTGATAGAATAGTTACCAGTCTGTTGCTCAGCCCAACCTATTGGCCAGATAGGTCAGGTGCGAGGTAGGAGCCGGATTCATGTCAGTCCGGACTGATGCCCCTCCTGGTCTTGATTTTAGCAGGCCAGAACCTGAAGAATCGTACAAGATACCCCCCATCCTTTATAGGACTTTCCTTCCATGCAAGTCTATGCATTTTGCCTCATCAGGCCTTAGTCAGTCATTCAGCATCACAATCAATCTTCCTATGACGTGCTTACTGGGAAGAAGTTGTTCTCACAGTCATCTGATATCAGTGTGCTGACAACGCCTCGGGGGTGTTGTCTTTCCAGTGAAAGTTGTGATTGGTTCCCTATCAAGGGGGTGCTTGCCTCTAGCTTCAGGGTTCCTCAGTCTGCCCAGGTAGGCTGCATCTTCAGTGTGCTTTAACTATTATTTGGTACTTCTGAGTCTCCAGCCCCCTCCTCTGACCACTTGAGCATGCAGTGGCCTTCACACTTATCTCTCCCTCAAACATGCTGTCTCTCATTCGCACAAATCATACATTTACAGAATGGCAGCAGGGAATAAAGGGGACTTCTAGTCAAAGTTACAAAGTCTTTCAACATTCAACTTCTTTCTATCTACTACAAGGCCTTATCTAACACTAACATCACTATGTATTACAATATTCCATCCCTTCACTTTACATTACATCACAATCTACATGACATCTTAGTTAGAACATACCGGCCAGTTCTATTTTCTCATTTCTCTTTTCTCAATTTGCTTCCCGAACAGAAAGCTCAAATATTTGACTGTCCGGTTCAAAACCGGACACCTGGCAACTCTAACTGGAGCTAAGTTAACAGAGCTGTCTGAGCCTGTCTGCGCCCTACCTCTTATATTTAAGTTTAATCCAACATTTTTCTATAACATACATTTATTATAACTGACTTATTAGTTACAAAATTCCATTCCAGTGCTACAATGAGCCCCCCTCCCACTGCCCACCTTTTCTGAATCTTTAATCAATACAGACTGCATTTTGTTTTAAACCAAACTGTTGTGTTTATTGGGAAGTCAGGGAAAGGGCAAAGGGGAGGGTTGTGGTAGGGAAGGGATGGGGCTGCAAGGCAGAGGTCCCTAGGGAGGAGGCCCTGGGGAGAGTTACTGGGGTCCTTGAGAGAATCTCTCCCTCAGGGCCTCCCGGATGTGCACCCCGGCCTGATGGGCCTGTTAGATGGCAGCTCTCCATGGCTGCTGGAAGGCTCACCCCTCATCACCGGCATCTGTCCCCCACCCCGGGAAGAAGGCCTCCCTCTTCCTCTCACAATGTTGTGGAGGACACAACATGCTGCCACCAACTCAGGGATGTTGTGCTCTCCCATGTCAAGATGGATGAGGAGGCACTGGAAACGTGCCTTGAGGTGGCCAAAGGTGCACTCCACCTAGATCCTGGCCCGGTTCAGGTGGGCATTGAATTGGTCCCTGCTGGGATCCAGGTGGCCAGTATAAGGCATCATCAGCCATGGCGTGAGGAGGAAGGCCGCATCCCCCCACGATGCACAATGGCATCTGCACATCCCCAACCGCAAAGTGCCGGTGAGGGAAGAATGTGCCCACCTCCAGCTTCCTGTACAGGCTAGAGTTCCTGAACACTCGGGCATCGTGTGCCCTGCCCGACCACCCAACAAAAATGTCTGTGAAGTATCCCTGGTGGTTGACCAGGGCCTGCAGCACCACAGAGAACTAGCTCTTCCTGTTAGTATACTGGGCTGCTCGATGGTCCCGTGTGCGGCTTGGAATATAATCGATTGCTCCCCCGCAGTTCGGGAACCCCAGGGCAGCAAATCTGGCCATGGTCGTGTCCAGGTCTCCCAGATGGATGACCCTCCACTGCAGGATTGAGTTGATGGCCCTCACCACCTGCAGAAGGAGACAAAGAAACACACAAAACAGAGAATGAGAGAGGGGTGCCTGGGCCCTTGGGAGGTACACTCGCCCCTCCCATCCCCCAAACACCCCTGGAGCCACCTCCTATGAGGCCACCCCCCCCCAGCAGCAGGACTGTATGGGGGGGGGGCAGCACAAGCCTTCAGGAATGGGGCTTCCCCCTCCACCACCATTCCACACCCCACAGCCCCCAGTCCCCCTTTCCCGAGGGTCCCCTTTATGCAACACTTCCTGGTAGCTGTCGGGGGTGGGGAGCTTCCAGAGGGTGATGGTGACCTGCTTCTCCGGGGGGGGGGGGTGGCAGGCCGCAAGTGGGTGTTGCGTCTCTGGAGGGCGGGGGGGCAAGCCAGGCACATAGCTCCAAAAAGGTGGCCTTCCGCATGTGGAAGTTTTGGAGCCACTGCTGGTCGTCCCACCGCTGGGACCCTCCAGTCCAAACTGGTGTAGAGCCTCCAAAAACACCTGTCCACAGTGGGGTGCAGTTGCCAGAGTGGAGCAGCCGCACCCATGGAGAGGGTCCCCAGAATGAGCTTGGGGTCCAGGTTGTGCAGGACCAGGAAAGCAGCTGGCAGAAAGTGCTGCAAAAACTGCAGCATGGCCGTGTGGGGCCATTGCATGCCTAGGGGCAGCTCCAGCTCCATGGCATAAAGGAAAAGGCTGTGGTGTCCAAAAAAGAACAGGGCAACCACAGCTAAAGGTTTGCTGTCCCTCAAAGAGGTCCACAAGCAGCAGCAGAGAAATGGCTGCCCAGGGGGGTCCCTTTCAGCACGTGTCTCTGCAAGGCTCTGGCACCAGCACTAGGAAGCAACTGGAGACCTAAAGCTGTAGCTGAAGTAGTTCTGGGTGGCCTTTTATGTGAGAGAGCATCATAGAATCCTAGAACCATAGAGCTGAAAGAGACCTCAGGAGTCATCAAGTCCAGCCCCCTGCTCTAGGCAGGACCAATCCCAACTAGATCAACCCAGTCAGGGCTTTGTCAAGCCAAGACTTAAACACCTCTAGGGATGGAGACTCCGCTACTTCCCTAGGTAACCCATTCCAGTGCTTCACCACTCTCCCAGTGAAATAGTTTTTCCTAATATCCAACCTGGACCTCTCCCACTGCAACTTAAGATCATTGCTCCTTGTTCTGCCATCTGTTATTACTGAGAACAGCCTTTCTCCATCCTCTTTGGAACCTCCCTTCAGGAAGTTGAAGGCTGCTATCAAAACCCCCCTCACTCTTCGCTTCTGCAGACTAAACAGACCCAACTCCCTCAGCCTCTTTTCGTAGATCATATGCTCCAGCCCCCTAATCAGTTTTGTTGCCCGCCGCTGGACTTTCTCCAATGCGTCCACATCCTTTTTTGTAGTGTGGGGCCCAGAACTGGACACAATACTCCAGATGTGGCCTCACCAGAGCCGAATAAAGGGGAATAATCACATCTCTGGATCTGCTGGCAATGCTCCTCCTAATGCAACCTAATATGCCATTAGTCGTCTTGGCTACAAGGGCGCACTGTTGACTCATATCCAGCTTCTCAACCACTGTAACCCCCAGGTCCTTTTCTGCAGAACTACTACTTAGCTGGTTGGTCCCCAGCCTGTAGCAATGCTTGGGATTCTTCCGTCCCAAGTGCAGGAGTCTGCACTTGTCCTTGTTGAACCTCATCAGATTTCTTGTGGCTCAATCCTCCAATTTGTCTCAGTCACTCTGGACCCTATCTCTGCCCTCGAATGTATCTACCTCTCCCTCTAGCTTTAGTGTCATCTGCAAACTTGCTGAGGTGCAATTCATCCCCTCATCCAGGTCATTAATAGAGATATTGAACAAAACCGGTCCTAGAACCGAACCTTGGGGCACTCCGCTAAAAACTGACCGCTATCCTGACAGCGAGCCGTTGATCACTACCCGCTGGGCCTGACCTTCTAGCCAGCTTCCTATCTATCTTATCGTCCATTTATCCAATCCACATTCCCTTAACTTACTGGCAAGAATATTGTGGGAGACCGTATCAAAAGCCTTGCTAAGTCAAGGTATATCACATCCACTGACTTTCCCATGTCTACAGAGCCAGTTACCTCATTATAGAAGCTAATCGGATTGATCAGGCATGACTTGCCCTTTGTGAATCCATGCTGACTATTCTTGATCACTTTCCCCTCTTTCAAGTGCCTCAGAATGGATTCCTTAAGGATCCCTTCCATGATTTTTCCAGGGACCGAGGTAAGACTGACTGGCCTATAGTTCCCTGGATCATCCTTCTTCCCTTTTTTGAAGATGGGCACTACATTTGCCTTTTTCCAATCATCCAGGATCTCTACGACTTTTCAAAGATAATGGCCAAAGGCGCCTCAATGACATTTGCCAACTTCCTCAGTACCCTCGGATGCATTGTCTGGACCCATGGCTTTGTGTACATTTAGCTTTTCTAAATAGTTCCTAACCTGTTCTTTACCCACCAAGGGCTGTCCATCATCCCATCTTGCGTCACTTAGTGCATTAGTCTGGGAGCCGACCTTGTCCGTGACGATAGAGGCAAAGAAAGCATTGAGTACTTCAGCTTTCCTCACATCATCTGTCACTAGGTTACCTCCTTCATCCAGTAGGGGCCCCACACCCTCTCTGATCACCTTCTTCTTGCTAACATGCCTGTAGAAACCTTTCTTGTTATTCTTTACATCCTTTGCCAGTCGCAATTCCAATTGCGTTTTCGCCTTCCTGATAACCCCCCGGCATTCTCGCGCTATACATTTATACTCCTCCCTCGTCATTTGTCCAAGTTTCCCCTTTTTGTAAGCTCCCGTTTTGTGCTTAAGCTCACCAAGGATTTCCTCTGTAAGCCAATCCGGTCTCCTACCATGTTTGCCTCTCTTGCTACGTGTCGGGATGGTTTCTTTCTGTGCCTTCAATAAGGCTTCTTTAAAATACTGCCAGCTCTCCTGGACTCCTTTCCTCGTCATGTAAGCATCCCAGGGAATCCTGCCCATCAGGTCTCTGAGAGAGTCAAAGTCTGGACAATCAGTCTGGACGCTCTCTTTCAAAAAAGTGCATCACTTTTTCGATGCGCTTTTGTGTGTGGACGTGCTCTTTCACAAGACTTTTTTTTTGGAAGATATCTTTTGAAAAAAGCTTCTTGCGAAAGAAGCCTGTAGTCTAGACGTAGCCTCAGCCACATGGGCAGCCTGCACTTCTGTGATTCGGACTCAAGCCAGATTGAGACTCAAGCCATCCAACCATGGCTCTCTTTGACCTATCATCTGGAGCACAACGGCTTGGACTCAGTGGTCACGGTATCAAAGCAAGTATTTGAGTCCCTCAAATGAAGGTTCAACCCTTGGACAGTGTGTGAGGGAGTCCTGTGATGGAGCATCTGACCCACACTGTTGGAGAAAAGATTAAAATCAACCCTGGGGAGGCTGCACAGTTGGCAGCCAATCAGAGAGGGGCTGCAAGAAGTAGCCAGTCAGGGAAGTACAGGCACACATATAAAGAAAGCTTCAGAGCAAGAGTCAGTTCCTTTTTGGGAGCCCTGGAAGGAAGGACTGGATCTGAGGAAACTGCCAGCACCCTGGACAAATAAGTGCTGGGCAGGATCAGGTGGTGTGAGAGGAAACTACAGGCCAAGGACTACCAGACTATAGCCTTGACAGAAGGGCAGAGGAGGTGCTGGGGGCTGCTGCATGGAAATGGCCTTGGAAAGTAGATAGAGGCGTTGGAGGAGGGCAGTGCATGGCTGCTGGCTATAGGGTCTCTGGTTTGGGACCCAGAGTAGCAGTAGCCTGGGACCCCCCTCCCTCATTTGAACCCCACTTGCCAGTCAGGGGAGTGGCCCGTGAAGGGCTGCAGTTTGCCACTGAGGCAAGTGGTTGAATGGCTGTCCCCCAGAAGGGGGAAACAGTGTGCGACACAACCAGAGGGCTGTGTCCTGAAGAGGATACCACAGTCTGGGGAGTAACATGAGTCGAAGAGAGGAAGTAAGGACAGCAAGGGTGTTTCTAGACTACAGAGTTTTGTTGACAAAAGTGGACTTTTGTCGACAAAACTATACCTGCGTCTACACTACCGCTGAGTTCTGTCGACATAATGTCGACAGAACTCAGCAGTTTTGTCGATGGCGGTAAACCTCATTCTATGAAGAATAACACCTTTTGTCAATAGAGTTCTGTCGACAGAAGGTGTTACTGCATCTACACTGTCCTTTGTGTCTACACTCTCATGTCGACAAAGCGGCTTGCTTTGTCGACAGAACTGGATGTAATCTAGATGCTCTTTGTCGATAGAAGCTTTGTCAACAGTATCTGTTGACAAAGCCTCTGTTGACAAAAGCCTGTAGTCTAGACGTACCCCCAGAGACCACCAGAGGAGGGCACCCTGCAGATTGATTGGCCTAATTCCCAGAATGACCACCAGGGGGTGCTGCAGTAGTAAGTCTGCCCCCTTACAAGTTCCCTCACCAGCCCTCAGCCCTCTTTGTCTATGGAAACACATGCGTCAGCTCTGAGATGGGGGGTGCATTGGGCGGGGCCTCCAAATGCAGGGCCTATGGTTGCAGGACAGCCTCGCTCTCCATATCACTATCAAGGAGCTGAGGGCAATGCTGAAATTTTCAGGCCTGGCTACAAAGACACTACAAGGCAGTTATGACAGACAAAACCACAGCCATGTTCTACGTCAACAAATGGGGTACAGCCCATTCCTCTCCTCTATGTTGGGAAGCCCTCCAGCTGTGGGAGTTCTCCAGAGCCCATGCCATTCACCTGGAAGAATGCTATCTACCCGAGTTCAGAATGAATGGGCCGATAACGTCAGCAGATCCTTCCGCAATCATGAGTGATCCATCTAGTCAGAGGTAACACGCTCCTATACAAAGGGGGGCCATGTGAGGTGGCACATGAAAGCTTGTGTTCTTCTTCGAGTGCTTGCTCATGTCCATTCTGATTAGGTGTGCGCGCGCCGTGTGCACGGAATCCGGAGCTTTTTTTCCCTTAGCAGCAGCCATAGGGCCAGCAGGGAGCCCTCTGGAGTGGCACTGGTATACCTGTACCTATATACCTCTGCTGGCCCCTCCACCCCCTCAGTGCCTTCTTATCGCCAGTGATGGTAGCTGGAGCGTGTGCTTAGGGCTCATCCCATAGCAGTAGTATCTCTTATCTCATTGTATTATAGTTAGACTAAGTTGTTTATTCTGTTAGTTACCTGTTAAGTACTGTAAATAGTTAGTTGAAAGACTCAGTGGGACTCTCCCGGGTAGGGGAGGGGATGCCAGGGCCCCAGGGCTTCAAGGTGTGTGGTGCATGCTCGAAACCTGTGCCCTGTGGAGACCCGCATTCCTCCTGCTTTGGGGAGGCTCACAGAGCGGAGAACTGCTCTATCTGCAGGGGGTTTAAGCCTAGGACAAAGAGAGAAAGGGACTTTCGTTTGAAACTCTTATTAATGGAGGCAGCCTTACAGCCAGTCCGTACACAGTACACCGTCAGATACAGCTGCGGCACCGGACAAGCAACCGCCAACTGCTCCCAAGGCACCCAGGCACAGGTCCCAGTCAGTGGCACCGGGGAGCTCCAAGGGCTCAAGGTGCCGGTCGGCAGAGTGGCGCAGCCACAAAGTGCGCCCAAGGCAGGGGCACTTGGCCTCTAAAGCGCCCAAATTAAAGAGTGGCCTGAAGAAGACCCGGGGCGCTGGTCAGGAGGTGACTGTGGGGGAGATGCAGCGCTCATCCACCCCTGAAACATTCAATGTGGCCAGAGAGCTCATCGAAATGACCACGCCTGAAGTGGAGGGACCGCCACTGCAAGCGCGAGTCGCTCCTCCCCACAGTATGGGGACCCTTCTACTGGCTCCTTCAGCAGGACACTGGAACGTACAGGGGCTGGTGCAACTCCCGACTCCACAGTTGTTCCAGCCAGCGGCACTGGCATCGGCACCAGTGCACACGGCAGCGCCGGCACTGGCGATGGGGCAGGCGCCAGCACCGTGGCAGCAGGCACCGGTGCACACAGCAACACTGGCACCAACAATGGGGCAAACATCGGCACCAGGGCAGCCTGCACCGGCTCCGGCAGTCAGCTGGGTGCAATCTACAGCACCGGCTCCTTCCCGCCCCAAGACCCTCATGGCACCGAGCCATAGGGCACCGGAACAGAGGCCACAGACAGTCCATCCGGTGCAGGGCATTACTTACCAATATGCCGCAGGTATACCGGCACCGGTCTTAAGGCAGCAAGACGGGGCGGTGCAGGCACTGAGTCATCCACCCACCCTAATTGGCACCGGGACAAGTGGTGAGCTACGGGGCACTGACCCTAATACCGCTTCCGGCTCCGATCCCGGTACCGGGCCGGTTACCGATGGCCCCATTGGCGCACCACCTGCCAGTACCGCAGATAGCCTTGCAGTGCCATGGGTATCTCCCTGCGTACCAGCTGCCATTGGACATCAGGCAAGCCCAACAGATGCCTCCACCGGCACCACACCCGGTACACAGGGGCAAACCATCAGCTATGGCTGCACACCAAAAAGGGCAAGGTCCGACGGTACCACCTTGGTCAGCGTCGGACTATTCATCAGAGTCCGAGGCAGAATCAGGGAGGTCTGCTAGGTCCTCTTACAGGTCTCGGTCTCGGCACAGGTCACGATTCAGTGCTAGATCCGGGCCCAGCGAGGCGACCGAACAACAGCAGTGGCAGACACAGTGGCAGTACCAACCAGAGTGGCCTTTTTGGATGCCATGGGCGTACCACCAGGCCCAGGGCCCTCCCCCGACAGTGCCAGTGCCAGTGCCAGGGTCGCTTCGGACGAGCAATGCCCCCTCTGCCACGCCTCTGGCAGCCCCACCAGCAGAGACAGTGCCTGATGTCAGGCCCCCAGTGGTTGGCCAAGTCCAAGGCGATCTGATCACGTCTGCGGGCTCAGTACAAGCGGACCCCCTACCTCTTGAGGCCACAGGGGCACCTCTGGGGGGGGAAGACCTTGCGACCAGGGCCGGCTTTAGGAAGTGTGGGGCCCAATTTGAACAGTTTAGATGGGGCCCCGGCAGCCAGGATTTTTTGTTGAGCAAAAAAAAATCCAACCCACCACACACAAAAAAGAGTCACAGCCCCTTTGAATCCCCAGTGTGTGACCAAAACACGCGTGGGCGGTAAACGCTAATGTGAAATGATCCTGAATTAAATCATGAAATAAAAGTAAAATTCGTATTGTGGTAGAGAAAAAGAAAATAACTATAAAACTAAATGTCTGGAAAAACAAAAATAAGGGAGATAGGAGGCGAGGCGCAACTTGATTTGTTAAAAAACAGGAAGTTGCTTTAGATCAGTGGTCTCCAACCTTTTTACACCCAAGATCACTTTTTAAATGACAGAACAAGCCAAGATCTACCTCCCCGCCCCTTCATTGAAGCCCCGCCCTCTCTAGTCTCCTCCTCTCCATCACTTGCTATTCCCAACCCTTATACTGCTGCTTTTTTTCCCAATTCTTCTGTAGGAAGATTTTTTCCAACATTTGGCCTGTCTAGACTGGATCAAATATCAGAAAACCCCCTTCTTTTGGAAGCCCCCTTATTCCTCGTGGAAAGAGGAAATTAGGGGTGACTGAAAGATCATGTTTGCTCTTCCACTAAAAGAAGTGGAAGAACAAACGCATCCCTGGATGCAGAAGAGTTTTTCTGGGATATCTTCGGAATCCTGAAAAATTCCTGCAGTCTAGCCATACCCTCGCTGGATTGAGACAGGATGTGTAGGCTCTGGAGTGGGAATGAAGGATTTGGGTGTGGGAAGGGATGAGAGGTGCAAGCTCTGGGAGGAAATCTGGATGCAGGAGGAGGTGGATAAGGGAACGCTGGCTCGGGGAGGGGGGCTCCAGGCCGGGCAGTGTTGGGGTCAGATGTAGGGTTAGGGTACTAAGCAAGCCACAGACTTCTGGATGTGAGGGTTCAGGAATTTGGGTTGGGGTATGTGAGGGGCTCAGGGCAGGGGGTTCCAGTGTATGATGGGCTCAGATGCAGGGTCTGGGGAAAAGGGGAGTGCAGGAGTGTTATGGTGCTGTGGCCAGATGGGGGCTTGGCCCCAACAGGGGGTTTGTTGGCCAGGCTTCATTTTTAAATAAAATACTATGTCAAACACAAAAAGTTTCTGCATTGTCTGAGAAGGGCAGGGAACCTGTTTTGAGTCAGGGGTCACTGACCCACAGAAAAGTCAGTTGGGGCCACACAAGTGAGCTGCAAATAAAACCCTCCTACAATCCCCCTCCCCCCCAAAGCTTCACTAATGTGGCCCCAACTGTGTTGGTGGGAGCAGGGGACATAGTACTGGGGACAGGGTGCCAGTGGGGACAGGTTTTTGTGGCTGGGGAGAGGAACAGGGGAGCGGGGAGAGGGAACAGGGGGCCGGCAGGGGAGAGGGAACAGGGGGCTGGGAGGGCAGGGGACAGGGTGCCAGTGGGGACAGGTTTCTGAGGCTGGGGAGTGGGGAGAGGGAACAGGAGGGGAGTGGGGGCAGAGAGTCCCCTGCACCCACTTCCTCCCAGGATTCTCCCCCCACCCAGAGGGAAGCCGGCCAAAACCCCTCCCGCGCCTGCCCCGGGGCCAAACCCCCCTCCTGCAGCGCAGACAAAACCCCTCCCGCAGTCCTGCGCCTGCCCCGGGGGCTGGGGCCAAACCCCCCTCCCGCGGCGGGGCCAAACCCCCGTGCAACTCCCGACTCCACAGTTGTGAGGAATGGTTTAGCAGACAGACTCAGCCGATATATCCAGGCACACGAGTGGACGTGTTGCAGGGAATCTTCCAAAGGTGGGGATATCCCTGACTCGACCTATTCACGTCAGAGAGCAATGCGAAATGCCGGGCATACTGCTTGTACATGGGCCACGGGCAAGGATCCAGAGGGGATGTACTACAGTTGAGGTGGCCCAAGGGCCTACTGTATGCTTTTCCCCCGTTTCCTTTGGTCCATGAGACTCTGATCAGGGTGGTGAGATTCAGGTCTCAGATGATCCTAATAGCGCTGGCGTGGCCCCGCCAGCACTGGTACACAACCCTCCTAGAGCTGGCAGTGGAGGGACCTCTTATGCTGCCTCTCCAGTTGGACTTAATCATGCAGAGCCACGAGGGAGGGGTAGCCCTCTACCCGAGTCTGCCGTTCCTACACCTGGCGGCGTGGCGCCTGTCTGGCTGTCAGCCCTAGAGCAATCTTGCTCTAGAAGAGTCCAGAATGTGCTCTTAGGGAGTAGAAAGCCGCCTACAAGGGCGCTGTACAAGGCAAAATGGAAGAGGTTCACTTGGTGGCTGGGTGATAGGGTGCTCAGCCCAGGGGACGCGGCGATCCCACTTATACTGGATTATCTCCTTCACTTGCGGGAGCAAGGCCTTGCCCCAGCATCTCTCAGGGTGCACCTGGCGGCGATAGCGGCCTTTCACCCGGGCAAAGGACGGAGGTCTATTTTTACTAATTCAATGGTTAAACAGTTTTTGAAAGGTGTGGACAGACTGCTCCCATACAATCAGCCACCTGTCCTGACCTGGGACCTTAATTTGGTCCTGACTGGCCTCATGAAGTCTCCTTTTGAGCCACTGGCCTCATGCTCCTTAAAGTACTTGTCCTACAAGGTGGCTTTCTTGGTGGCTATTACATCAGCCAGAAGAGTGTGAGAGCTTAGAGTATTGACCTCAGAACCTCCATACACGGTATTCTTCAAGGATAAGGTTAAGGCTGCGGCCTCACCTGGGATTCCTACCCAAGGTGGTATCGTACTTCCACCTTTCACAGGATATTTACCTACTGGTGTTTTATCCCAAACCGCACGCCACTCCCAGAGAACAGGCCCTGCATTGTTTGGATGTCAGGAAGGCGCTAGCCTTCTACATAGACAGGACATGGGAGTTCCGTAAATCACCACAATTGTTTATTTCTGTGGCAGAAAGGCTGAAAGTGTTGCCTATTTTGGCACAGCGGTTGTCCTCATGGATTACTTCTTGCATCCGGCAGTGTTACGAGACTATGGGCAAGCGTGTGCCGCTGCTAACAGCCCACTCCACAAGGGCCCAGGTGACTTCGGCGGCGTTTCTAGCGCATGTGCCGATGCTGGAAATCTGTAAGGCAGCCACATGGTCATCAGTTCATACATTCATGGAACACTACGCAATCACGCAGTTGGCAAGGGGGGATGCTGCAGTTGGAGCGGCAGTTCTGGGCTCAGCCAAAGTGTAGTCAGTAGTCACCTTCCGATCCTGCCTCCAAGCGAACGGCTAGGGAGTCACCTAATCAGAATGGACATAAGCAAGCAGTCGAAGAAGAAGAGGTTACTTACCTCGTGACTGTTGTTCTTCGAGACGTGTTGCTCATGTCCATTCTGCATCCCACCCACCTCCCCTTGTCTGAAGGAACCGGCAAGAAGGAACTGAGGGAGTGGAGGGGCCAGCAGAGGTATACAGGCACCGGTATACCGGTGCCACTCCAGGGGGCTCCCTGCTGGCCCTATGGATGCTGCTAAGGGGAAAAAAGCTCTGGATTCCGTGCACGCGGTGTGCACACACCTAATCAGAATGGACATGAGCAACACATCTCGAAGAACAACAGTTACGAGGTAAGTAACCTCTTCTTTTACTGATTCTGTATAGGCTATTCATGTACTTGTATGATATAGGTGTGTGGAGTTATAAATATGTGCTCTGTGTTGATGCTGGAAAATTCTCTGTCTGGGGCAGAGCAATGGGCTAAGAATGTTCAACCAGTGACTGTGATAATTAACATGGCTCCAGGGACAATGAATCTCTAGGTGCCAATATGCACCTCAGGAATGTGACTGATACCTGCAAACCAGCCAGGGCCGAAGGGCTGCCAGCATAGGACACAGGGATAGGTCGTTGGACTATGTGACCTTCTCTGGCCAGGAAGGTTCCAGGGGAGATATATAAGTGCCATGTGGCACCCTCCATCTTGTCTTGAGTTCAGCTCTTGATCCCAGATGCAGCCTTGCAGGGAACAATGAGCCAGGAAGAACCGTGGACCCATCCTGACACAGGATGTACATCAGAGACTTTTAAGATAGCAGTTTATAACATCTCTGCTAAGAGCCTGTATCGAGAACTGGGTGATTCGATGCATGTAATGTATTTTCTTTAACAACCTTACTCTCATGCTTTACTTTCTTTTAGTAATAAACCTTTAGATTTTAGATTCTAAAGGATTGGCTCAGTGTGATCTTGTGGGTAAGATCCAAAGTGTAAATGTGGTTGGTTTCTTGGGACCAGAAAAATCCGTTCGGGAAAGGTGAGATTGGGTTCTATAACCCCTCACCTGTGTGTTAGGCCCGGGGCTGATTGGGGCACAGGGAGAGCTGGAGTGTCTGAGGGGTTTTGCTTGTGAGGCTTCTGGCTGGCCAGATTGGAAGCTGAAGCGCTCGGTGTGATTGGTTTGTGGCCTATTTGGGAAGGTTTCCAGTCTGGGGCTGAGCCCCGAGTTTAAGCAATTCACCCTAAGCGGATGCCCTCAGCTGTGCCCAGACCCAGCCTGGACTGTCACAACACGCTCCTTCTTCCAAAGATCCACTCGGATCAACGAAAGGTGCCCAGTGTTCTGCTCCCTCCAGAAACAGCACAGGCTCAATCACGGATGCATTCTTGCTGCCTTGGGGAGGCCACTTGTATGCCTTTTCCTTGATCCCTCTCACACACAAGGTCTGCAGGGACGGGGCAGAGATAATTCTGGTGGCAGGAGCATGGGCTTTACATTGCTGGTACACCATGATCCTATACCTGTCAGTGGATGCCCCCATCATGTTGAAATTCATCCCTGTCCTGATCATGCAGGACAATGGTCATCTTCATCACCCCAACCTCCAGTCCCTCTTACCTCATGGCCTGGAAGCTTCATGGCTGACCCCATGGAGCTTCTGCGCTTGGAACTGGTAAGGGAGATCTTACTCAGCAGCAGGAAACTAGGGCCACATGTCTAGCAAAGTGGAAAAGGTTTGCTTGTTATTGTGACTAACTTCACATATGTCCATAACAGGCACCTATGCCTCTTGGTAGGGTCCCTTTGGCTCCTAGGATGAAACTCTCTCCCTTTTATATGTTAAATGAAAGGCTTGAGTAAATCCATAACCTGCCAAAGCATTTGTACTAGTCCATTAGAAGTAGGGATATTAAATATTGGTGAATTTAATAGTTGATTAACCTCATGAATTCTTATCAGTTACTCAATTATTCTATAGTCCCTGGGGGGTGGGTCCGGCAGCTGTATCAGAGGCAGCAGCTGGAGTGCCAGGTGGGAGCTGGTCACCCTGCATTGCTGCCTCTGATACAGAGGAGCAGCTCAGGATGGCAGCAGCCCCTCTCCAGGGGGTGGTCTGTGCACCCAGACCCGGTGCGAGCTGGAACAGAGTCACGTTGCCTGCCTGCCTGGCTCCTAATACACTTTAAATGCAGAGCTGCAGAAGGGGTAAGTTCCAGATCCAGCGCAAGCCGAGACTGAGCAGGGCTGCTAAAAAAATTACTGGCGGGGAGGGGGAAATGCATGTAGTCTATAGCAGTGGTCCCCGACACGGTGCCCGTGGGTGTCATGGCACCCACCGGTGCCATGGCGCCCACCGGGGCATTTATGTGCACCCGCCTAGTGACCAGAGCTGGCCCGAGCCATTCTTGCGCCCCGGGTGCATGCGTGGCCCCTGCCCCAGGTGTACGGCGCATGCGCGGCCGCCACCCCTGGGCACGTGGCATATGCCTGGTGCTGTCCCCGGGCACGTGGTGCATGCGCGGCCCCACCCCCGCCCGGCAGCCCTAAAAAGTTGGGGACCACTGGTCTATAGCATTAATCTATAAGCATTTGCTAATTGGTTAATCGACTATACTATTACATTCCTACATAGAAGTCCAAAGTTGTTTGTGTGTTGCCTGTACACAGCAAGTGTTAGTTTCAGATTACTTTGTAATTACATTTATAATACCAGTTCTCTGCCCTCATAGCAGTGTTTTCTCCAGACATGTGAAAGACATTCAACTCTTTGCAGAGCAGTTTGTTCAGTGGTACAGTCCTATTTTTCTTACTTCTTCTACCTTTTATTCCTTAAAATTCCTACAGCTCTCTCTTCCATGGAACCAGGCAGACTGCATCCCTCTTCCTATATAAGTTTAATTACTTTCAAGCCCCAAGATACTACAGTATGTTCACTTGAAGGTTTCAAAGACCTTCAACTCTGAACAACTGTGTTCATTACAGAATCAGCAATGCTTTCTCAAGTTGCTTTCTTCCCTACCAGCTTTTACAGGTATAACAAGTTGGTATACATACACACAGGAGCCAACACAACCATCACTGGTGTGAAGCAGAGCACATACAAGTTCTAGAGAGGAAATGAAGAGGACTACTTTTGCTGTCAGAATGAATCTCAAAATGTAACTTAATCTTCATGAAAGTTATCTTGATCAATCATCAGTGAACTGAAAGAAAACAAAGGCATTGCTGGTAAAGTTTGCTTGTGTCAAACTGATGAACTGGCAAATAAAGTTAAGAATAATTCATTAATACAGAGTGGGTAAGCTGGGTACAAACAGTATACATCTTAATACACCCACATGCAGAGTCATATATCTAGGAACAAAAACTGTAGGTTATTCTTATGGGATGGGGAACTGTATTCTGGAGAGCAGTGACATTGGGTATGTCTACACTGCAGAGTTTTTCTGGAAAAATGGCTGTTTTTCCAGAAAAACTACACTTATGTCCACACTGCAATTGCATTCTTTCAACAGAAAGTCGAAAGAATGCAGGGGTTTTCTGACAGTGGTAAATCTCTTTCTATGAAGAAGAAGCCTTTTTTTGAAAGAAGAGGTCTCCAGGAAAAAGCACAGGAGCCCTGGTGGCCACTCCGTCCACAGTAACGACAACTTAAATGCAAGATAGCATCCAATCAACTTGGATGCTATCTTTCGAAAAAGCAGATCGCTTTTTCAATGCACTTTTCCTGTGTGGACACTCTCTTTCGAAAGAAGTTTTTCCAGAAGATCTCTTCCGGAAAAGCTTCTTCCGAAAGAAGCCTGCAGTCTAGAGATAGCCTTTAAAATAGTCTTAGAGGTGGTGGAAACTAAGGCTATGTATAAAAATATGCTTTATTTTCAATCTCACTTTTGAAAGCGGGTCTTTCGAAAGTGCAAATAGTCTGGACACGGTTTATTTGGAAACCCCCCCTTTTTTGAAAAACTGCTCTTCATTAAAAAATGAGGTTTATGCAGTTTTTCGAAAAAGGTTTTTTTCCCCCCCAAAAAATCGCATCCAGACTACTTTCACTTTTGAAAGACCCCGCTTTGAAAGTGGGTCTTTCAAAAGTGAAAGTAGTCTGGACGCAATTTTTTTGAGGGAAAAAAAAAACCTTTTTCGAAAAACTTTCGAAAATAAAGAGTAGTTTAGACGTACCCTAACTAAATATGATAGAATTCAAGATCCTATGGAAGGAAGGACGTAAGAACAGCAATTAAAGACACTGGATTGCAGAAAGGCAGATTTCAACCAACTCACAGAAACAATAGGCAAAGTCCTAGGGAAAGATCAATTAGGAAAAAAACAGCAAGCAAATGGTCTGGTAGCACTTTATAGACTAACAAAACATGTAGATGCTATCATGAGCTTTCGTGGGCACAGCCCACTTCTTCAGATGACCGGAATTATGACTAGGGGATAAGAAAACTCTAAATAAATAGGAGAAGGGAAGGGGGGGGGGGAGGGCGGAGAGAAAGATGCTCTGTCGCCCACTCCCCTACCTCTATACATAAAGTATCAGGAGAAAGGGTGCTAAACCTGAGTAGATAAAGATCAAAGTCAGTGGATAGATTGGTATGGCAGGAAGGATACCATTCAGAAAGCTGTTAGCACCTTCAGTGATAAAGGGTCCACCACCCCATATCTTGATTAAGTCCATTAGTAATTGAATTGAATTTGCATATGTATTTCCAAGCTTTCCCTGTGTATTTGGCTTGAGGAGCTGGTCTGTGACAAGACCGCCACCTTCAGATCTGTCAGATTATGGTTAGGTAAACAGAAATGTTCTGCCATTGGCTTCTGAATATTTTAGCACCCTTTCTCCTGATACTTTATGTATAGAGATAGGGGGGGTGGGTGACAGAGCATCTTTCTCCCCCCGCTTCCCTTCTCCTATTTATTTCAAGTTTTCTTATCCCCTAGTCATAATTCCGGTCATCTGAAGAAGTGGGCTGTGCCCACGAAAGCTCATGATACAATCTACATGTTTTGTTAGTCTATAAAGTGCTACTAGACCATTTGCTTGCTGTTTTTTTCTGTAACAGACTAACTCGGCTACCCCCTGAAGCTCTTGAACATGCAAGGCATCAATTAGGAAGAAAAGGATTCCAAGGGGACTGGCAGTTCTTAAAAGATGTAATACTAGAGGCTCAACATCTAGGCTATGTCTAGACTCCCATGCTTTATCTGGAAAAGGTATGCAAATTCTACCACGCAATTTGCATACCTTTTTCTGATAGTTTTGTTGGAAGAGGCTTTTCCGAAATTTGGCCCATCTACACTGCGCCAAATTTCAGATAATCCTCCTCTTTCAGAAGAACCCTTCTTCCTTGTGGAAAAAAAAGTGGAAGAACAGATGAATTCCCTGGATGCGGCGGAGTTTTATATGTAGTCTAGACGTAGCCTTAGTTATTCCAACATAGAAAAAAGAGGAGCCACAAGTGGCCAATATGGTTGCACAAGGAGGTTTTTAGCTATCTAAAAACCCAAAAGCATATATACAGGATACAGAAGGAGGGGCATGTCACCAAGAAAATATACATGGGAACCACTCTGTTAGATGCCTTGGAGTGGAAATTACAGTGGCAGGGGTACACACACACACATATATTAAAAGTAGGGCATTACTTATCATGTGTAGGGCCAGTGTTGACGAGACCAATTCGAAGTCCTCCTAGCAATCTGAAAATCTGCATCCTAGCCCGGAAAATGATCCCTCACTCCCACAGACCTTGGGATACAGGCCAGTCCTTGCCTACAGATGGCGCCCTCTCCATCTGAAGCAAATACCAGCAGCTACACACCACAGGGCAGAACACTAACCCAGGAACCTATCCCTGCAACAAACCCCATTGCTAAGTCTGTCCATGTATCTATACAAGTGACACCATCACAGAACCTAACACATGAGCTACACCAGCAGAGGCTCATACACCTACACATTCACGAATGTGATATATGTCATCAAGTGCCACCAGTGCCCCTCTGCCATGTATATTGTCCAAACCAGACAGTCTCTGTGCCAAAGGATAGTCACAAATCAGTCCTCAAGAAAGATAACATACAAAAACGAGTAGGAGAACACTTTAACCTCCCTGGACACTCAGTAATAGATTTAAAAGTAGCCTTCATTCTAGAAAAACGCTTGAAAGCCAGACTATAAAGAGACACAAGCAGAGCTGCACTTCATTTGCAAATTTAACACAATCAAATGAGGACTGAATAAGGATTTAGAATTGTTCTCTCCCTAGAAAGGAATGTTCCCTCTCTTGGTAGTCACCCTCTCCATCAGCTGCTGGGAGTGAGCGACAGCCACCCTGCCTCTTTAACACTGGTCCTACACTTGATAAGTGACTCCTTTCTTTTTGGGGTGGAGGTGGGAGGTTTGTATGTGTGTGTCCGTCTGTCCCTGCCTCTGTGATTTCCACTCCATGCATCTGATGAAGTGGTTTTTACCCACAAAAGCCTATGCCTAAATCAATCTGTTAGTCTTTAAGATGCCACAGGTCTCCTTGTTTTTGTTTGCCCATGGTCACACAGGAAGCCTGTGGCAGAGCAGGGAGGGAAAGCTGGATCTCTTCAGCCCTAGACTAATGCACTGTTACATGGACTATTTGGCCTCTTTTAACTGAAGGTGAAGCTAGACATATTTGAGGTGGAAAGAAAAATGAAAATTATATTTAAAGGTGAGAGTAAATAAACATTGAAACTAGAGATGTGCTGTGAATCCTCTGTCCTGGAGTCTTTAAATCATGACTGGACGGCTCTTTCTCAAGCAAATCATAGAATCATAGAGCTGGAAGAGACCTCAGGAGGTCATCAAGTCTAGCCCCCTGCCCATGGCAGGACCAATCCCAAACCCAAATTCTCCACCTGAGCTAGAAGCAACGGCTTGAGGTGTGCAGGAGATCAGACTGGATGATCACAATGGCCCCTTGTCCTATAAATCTAGGAAATGATCAGTGTCTAACACTCATGCAACCTCACTGTCTTCATTGGTGCAGAGTTTGAACTGTGCAGCCCGAAGGAAATGGTGGGTTCGTTTCTCCAATGTTTAGACCATATGGCCAGACTCAAAGCCCATTGAATTCTGTGGCTGGTGGAGGGTCTAAATTAGGAATGTTAAATATTGGTTCATTGAATAGTTGATTGACCTAATGAATTCTTATCGGTTAATCAACTATTCTATAGTCCCCCAGGGTGGGGCCAGCAGCCAGTACGCTCTGGCCCCACTCCCAAGGAACTCCCTGCCACGCCACGCTGATGCCTCTGTATCAGAAGCAGCAGCATGGTCTGTGAGGGGAACCAGTTTAAAAACCAGCTTCCCTTGCAGACTGTCACCACGGGCTGCTGCCTCCGATACAGAGGCAGCAGTGTGGGATGGCAGCAATCCCTCTCCAAGGGTGTGTGTGTATCTGAGCTCCCGGAACTAGCATGAGCTAGAACTGAGTTGGGCTGCCTGCCCACCTGGCTCCTAATAAACTTTTAATGCAGAGCCACATCAGGGGTAAGTCCCAGACTCAGTGGAAGCCGGGACTGGGGCTGCTGGTCAGCCTGCTAAAAAATTTACTGGCGGGGGCACGAAATGTGTGTAGTCTATAACATTAACCCATAAGCTTTTGCTTATCAGCTATTCAACTATACTATTACATCCGTAGTCTAAATGCTCATCCAAGGTCCCAAATTCTGCATCAAAGGGGAAATTTTATAGCATATTCACCTGTTCTAATGAAGGCTTTCATTGACTTGAATATAAGAGCCAGCAACATGACAAGGACAGAATAGCTCAGAAAGCATGAATCTAGTGTTTAGCATAATGAGATGGCTCCAGATTCATACTGAGGCCTTCTAAGTGTAACAGCCACAAGGCAGATTTGAACCCAGGGCCTTTGGAGCTTAGTGCAGAAATCCTCTACAGCTTGAGCTATAAAGGCAGCTAGCTCTCAATTTAGGCTGCATAGCTTCCCTGCTCTTATCTCTCGCTGTACATGGTCTAAGTGCCACTACATGCGACAGAGAACCAAACTAGGCATGTGGGTTACATACTTCCCCTAGCTGAGGAAGCGCATCTTGAGCTTCAGGGATCCATTTGAAATCCCAGACAAGCTTCCCACTCATAACTGCCACTGGGCACCCATGAACTTGGGACCTCTGGATCTTAGCACAAGCTGTAAAAGTGCCTATACTGAGGTCCCTGGTTCAAATCCCCCCAGATGGTGGTTATGAGTGGAGGCCTATCTAGGATCCCAAATGGGTCCAGAAATACCAGTTTGAACAGTGGCTGCTCTTCTATAGTTTTTTCCCTTTCCTTTAGTTGGCAGCATCTACTCATGGCTTAAATCAGCTACACTGGCTACTGCTGCTCTACAGTATGAACCTCATAAGGGACACCTCTGAGCAAAGCAATCGGAAGCTCTCTGGGATGAGGGGATCACTGAAGGAAGATCTCTTGCACCCATGGGAGCTGCACTCAGTTTTGTAATCCAATAAATGCCATATAGGACACCTCCCTGCAATGGGACACCAACATTGGGGCTATGTCTATACTGCAGCCTTCTTCCGCAAAAGCTTATGCAAATGAAGCACAGAGCAGAATATCATCACGCTTCATTTGCATAATTATTTAGCAGCCATTTTTGCGCAAGAGGCTTTTGCGCAAAAAGGAGCTGTGTAGACGGCTCCTTTTTGTGCAAAAACCCCCTCTTGCACAAGAGCCGTTCTTCCTCATTTTTTCAGGAAGGCTGCTGTCTAGACGTAGCATGGGGGATGGCATATTGTATGTAAGCACTCCAGCCCACACATGGCTCCAGCAAGCCTGGGGATGGGGGAGCAGCAGAGTACCCGTGAGCCAGATCAACCAGCTTGGTGAGCCACATCTGGCCTGCGGAGGCTGTCTTGCCCTCCCCAGACTACAGTGTCTTCACTGTGGTAAGTTGGCTGTGGAGGTGTTGACTTCACCTGTGGTTCTCATTCTTGTGGAATACTGAAGTTGATGGGAGAGCACTTGGTGGTTAATTTATTGCATTTACACTAGATGTGATTAATAGTTCCCAATGGTTCAGTCATTGCCATTTGATCTGGTGGGTAGCGTAGACAAGCCTTGACAGTTGGATGCATAATGCGGAGGGAGTTCACACTGTGCCCTCCCTGCATATCTCAGCCATATCTATGGGTGGGCTCTAGGCAGATGGGGCACTGGCCATCTCCACACTGACCAGCAGAGGGCATGCTGTGCTTGGTCATGAGAAACAGGAGTGGGGCAGGACTGACAACCCTCCAGGACTGTACTGATATCTCACATTGAAGAAGAGAGGTCCTGTGATGAAACTTCCAGGAAATGTCCATCCAAAAGGGATGCTCCCTCCCCCTCCCCTTGCTATCTGGGCAGCATGGTCTGCCAGTCACAACAGCTGGTGGGGCTCCCAATGGGGAAGGAAGTTGTCAGCCAATGCTCAGCACTGGGCTCAGGCTTATGTCTATACGAACCTGAGAGGTGGAAACATGGTGGTGCAGCCATCGTAACACAAGGAGCTGGTTCCTCAAGTTCAATCCTGTTGGAAACTGCAGGTGAATCTTCAGAATGGCTACTACACCAGCTCCACAGCGCAAGTGCGCAGTTATGTCTCCTTGAGCGGGAAATTACACATGCCCCAGCTGTATGTAGCCACACCCTGAGAGGTATGAGCAAGCCCCATCAATCTGGAGTGCCGCATGCCAGTCAGCGAAGGAGCATCCCGTGATACCTGTAGGGGCTAGGCCCACAATGCCAGACTGAATAGATCTTTCTGTTAAAACGTCCAACCGTTGAACAGTTAACGGCCATTTGCGTGATCAGACCCCTGAGTCAACAGACACTGGGCAGACCAGAGAGCGCACGGACTAGCCAGCAATCCTGGGGAGAAGCAGTGGAAGATGCGCTATTTGCAGGAGAGATCTCCCCTCATCTCTCCGGGCAGCACACGCCTTGCTGCTGCACCATCCGCATCCAGTTACAGAAACCCTTCCCATGCAGTTCTTCCGGGGCCTTGCTCAGCGGTCTGCAGACCCCGGGCCGGCCGCCCCGCTGCCCCCACCATGCATCCCTGCCCCCTTCCCCACCCGCGCAGCACGCCGCCTCTTCCCGGCACGCGCCCCCGGCTCCCGATCCCTCCTGGGGCTGAGAGCGGAAGGGGCAGGGCTGGGCAGCGGCCTGCGCGCGCTGCGTCGGTTGCGGAGGGGGCGTGGTCTGTTGCGCCGCGACGCAGAGCGTTGAGCGGTGAGGTCAGTGCGGCGCCGCTGTCGGTCCCTCCCGCTGCCCCTTGGTCTTAATCTGTCCCCGTGGAGGTCCCATCATCCAGGCCTCTCCCCCCACCCTCCGCTGCCAGGCGGAGGAGACGCCTTCCCCCCCTCCGGGCCCTACGGCTCCCGGTCCGGCGGGAGGGCGGAGAGCGCGGCCTGACTCTCCTCCGGTAAGAGCCAGGCTCGGGCGCGGGAAGCGGCTCCCTCGGCTGGGGGGCGCGGTCGAACGGTGGTGGGGGTGTCGGCATTCACCATAATCCGTTATGTTGTCCTGCTAGCGTAACCCGCATTGCGTAATGCGGCCGCGGCCTCAGGGAGGCTACGTATTCTGCGCGGAGACGTGTGTCTCAGGCTGCGGCCTGCTGCGCAAACACTGCGTTCCAGTCCGCTTTCCTCTGAGAGGGGCCCTGTGGGCCGTTCGCGCGGCCGGCGGTCTGCGTAGGTGGTGCATGGGAACGGGTAAGGGGATCGGCTTTCTCTGCGGTTTACGCAGTTCGCGCAGTTGGTGGCTGAGTATTCTGCGGAGGACTACGTGGTTTACGTAGGGGCGTCTCTGGCCCTGTTGCGCCGATTGCGGTGGGAATAGGGTGCCGAGTTTGCGTGGGAGACAGATTCCGCCCTATGAGTGGAAGCTACGCGATTTGCGTAGGTAATGCTTTCTCCCGCGCGCGGACCGCGGTTTACGTGCGAGGACGGCTGTTCTCTGGAGAAGCCGGCGAATAGGGTCGGAGCGTTGCGGCCTGTGTACCTTCATGTATTTTTTAGGGCGTGCGCTGTTTGCGTAGCAGCGTCTGGTGAGTGGGGGGGGGGGGAAGCTCTTCGCTGCGGGGTTTGCGTAGGGGGGCCGTGTGTGAGAGGGGCTGTTGCTCTGTTTCCGCCGGTGCTGTTGCGCCCTGGCGGCGGACGGGCAGCTCGGTACGCGCATTGCGCAGTGTACGGGAGCGGGGGCCGCGGGGCGGGGCGGGGCGGCGGAGCTGATGGCACTTCCTGTCGCCGCCATTTTGTCATCTAGCAGGAGGAGGAAGCGGCGGCTCCTGACGGAGGCAGCGGCCCGGCCTGGCCCTGAGGCCTGTGGTGAGTGAGGCGACCGTGCACCCCACCCTCACGGGCTCGGCCCGCTCTGGCTCTGCCGCGGGCTCCGCGAGCACGGACCCGGCAGCTTCCGTCGCTGCCGTGGGACAGCCGCGTCTCTGCGCCGTTAGGCCCGGGTCGCCACCCCCGTGGGGTGGATGCGGATAGATCGGGCCCGGCTCGTCATGGAGTTGAGTCTCGGCCGCCCCTACACTGCCAGGGCTGGTGGGGGGGCTCAGTGATTGGCCGGGCCGGGCCGCTCTCTGTGGAGAGCAGTGCAGGTCCAGGTCACTGGGGACAGAGCGGCGGTGCTGGTGCAGCAGCAGGAAGCGGCTTGGCGTTCCAGCGATAAGGTTCTAACCGTGTGACACGGCTCGCCTGGGCTGCTTGTGTTCTACTGTCCCGCTAGCAGCAGTAGACCGAGGGTCATCGGTGGGGTTGCAAAGCAACTGTGGCACCAGCTGAGTCCCGTAAACTGGATAGAGTTGTATAAATCGATTCCCAGTGGTTTGGTCATTGCCCTTTGGTCCGGCGAGCGTTGTAGACAAGCCCCGGGAGTGGATGCATAATGGGGAGGAGGCGAGGGAGTTCACATTGTGCCCTCAGTGCATATCTCAACCACATCTGCAGGCGCTCTACTGTTCCGTAAGCAGCCGCAGACGGAGGATCCTCAGTGGTGTTGCACAGCACAGATTCCAGTTTGAACGTGCCTGATTGGAAGAGAGACTTTGAGGAATGCACGTTTTTGGTGAATCTTGGCTTTTTTTGAAAGGGCTGTAACTTGAATTCTGGTGTACTTCAAAGAATATGAATTGGTTCTGCTTACTACACTGGCTCTTCAGTTTTTGTCCTTTTTGCAGTGAAGAAAAACAAGCGTTTTTTAAGTTATAGATGCTATATAGTGACTATAGAAACAGTGGAACTGACTATATAGTGTATTTGGTACATTTTCTATAGAGAATTTCTTAAATTACTGGTTTTAATTTTAAATCAAGTAACAATAGTAAATTCAAAAGTATGGTTAATTTGAAGACTGTCCATTTAGTGTAGGGAAAAATAAGTGACGCTGTGGTGAACTAGATAATTTCAAGTGCCAGTTAAGTTAAATGCAAACATTTACTTCCTTCTATAACTCCCTGCCCTCTCAAAAAATGCAGTTGATAGCATCTAAGTGTCTGATTCCTTGAAGGAATAAATAACAGAATTGTAGGATTGGAACGGGCTTCGAAGTCATTTTTGTCTCGACCATCCCTGACCGTGTGATTTTTTTTTTCTAATATGAAAATGTGTGCTAATATTTTGATCCTGCCAGCAGTGCTTCTTGCACTCTTTTTCCCATCCTAATTGTTGTTTTGTTTATGGGATGTTCCTTGAGTTTAAACTGTCTTTTCGACTTCCTGTTAAACTTGGTCCATATTTTGGAAAGGGTGGTTGGGAGTATGAGAGGAAAAGGAAGCTGACTGTCTCTACTGACTATTGTGTGGAAGAGGGAAAAACTTCTAATTTCAATTAGCATATTCAGTAGGTGAATTCTAATTCTCATTTTGATCATGGTGTTGTGATTGACTAGTGAAATCTACTTAAGAGATAATCAGAGAAGCTAGATCTTGCACTGTTGGTAGTGTCTAAAATTCCCCTTTCTTATAATGTATTTTCATAGTTCCAATCACTGTTTATATAAAAATCTAAAGACTATTTTGCTTGCTTATTTTTTAGTATATTTTTTTCTTTTCCTGCTTCTTGTTAACCATGTAAAGCAAAACTATTATCTGTCCTGGAATTGGATAGGTGTTTCAGCTTTCTTTTAAATTCTTCTAATATTCATGCTGTGTACCTAAGTAGTGCCTTATAGGTAATCTTCAAACTAAAAAGTGTCAAACTAGGTGTAACTTAAACAGATGGTTATAAATTAACTTTCAGTAAGCCTTGTTAGATTTTTTTTGAGACAGTGAAGTTCTTGTTTAGCAATGCTGTAGAAAGACTTGTTTTTAATTTAAAGTTTTAGTGTTCAGACTTATTGCACATTTTATAAAAACAGAGTGGAGACTTGGAAAACAGCTGGAAAAAATAGTGCATTTGTTATACATATTTGTCTGAGATGAATGCTATATTGGGATGGAAAGAATTAAATTTGGCAAATACATGGCAAATCTTTACTAGACAGTGAAGATCATGAATGATCACCAGTGGTTGTGCAAGATATGGCTACATGGATGGTTAGTGTTCTGTGTGTAAACTTAATGCTTTAGGCTACTTTGGATGTTGGGTTCTCTATATTTGTAAAGCTGCATTTTAAAAAGAAATTAAATTGAAATGGGAGAATGATTTCAAAAATTACTTAATTACCTTAGCTTGTAAAGCCCCTTCATTATTTGAAAACGTATGGTATGGCTTGCAATTTTAAGTTAAATTGATATGAATTTATAAATAAATTTAAAAAATTATAAATGCTGGCTTTAAACTGTGTTCAATGTCACCTGATAGGATATCTTTGAATTTTATAAAAATGAAAATCACATCCTACAAATGCTTAAGCACTGACTGCATGATTAGTTTGACAGTATGGAGCCTCTTTTTATTCAAAATTTATAGTCTAGCGAAGTGGAATAAAATCTTTGTCACTATTAAACTTATGTCAGTGTTACAAAAGCTTAGTATTACAAAATGTTAAGTTCAAAATTGTGATTTTTTTTATACATCTTGCAGCTGTTAACATGATTAAACATTTTAAATTACCGTCCATGAGCAGAAAGTGAGTCATTACTATTGAATTCAGTTATTGAAATTCACCTATGGGACCTTGAAGTCATTCAGAAATAAAATACCAAATATAGATATCTCATGTGAAGCTGTCCTGTTGAAATTTCTAATCTGAGTGTGCCAGAAGAAATGAAAATACTGTGGAAGAAAACAAGTCTTCACTCTGAGTTTGTAAGCAACAAGTTGGAGGCAGTTTATTCAAGCAATTGCAAGGGAAGACTGCATTTGGACAGGGGGTCCCCCTTACTTAGACAGATCTTCAAAGTACAAGCAGTAAAAGACAGACATATATACTTTCCTGTTACATACATCAACGGCTAACGGTTATCTATTTGTTTATACAAATTCCTTCCAGAGGCTTCCTTATCTCAAGGTTCCTGCTTAAGTCAGCATTCCATTCTTATCTTCTAAAGAGAAGTGAAGGCAGCATCTCTTACAACTCTCTGGTGATTAGAGTTAGGGTTAGCTTGTCTTTTGTTCCATTTCTAACAAACCTGAGATGGCTACGCAGAAATCCCCTTTTTCCCTTTCCCTGCTTCCACAATACTCATTCAAGGCCAGCAGAAGCCATAGCAATTAACTGTCACTACTTTCATTTTTTTTATCCCAGAGTGTATACTTGAAATTATCACTATTGAATAGTTGTTCACCAAATGAATATTTTAACATGACTTTTTAAAAATTGAGGCAGCTGGCTTGCAATTTAACTATTTTTGGCAAAAAAACCCCTACTTTTAGCATATATTAATAGTCAAGTGCAGGTGTTCTGCAGTTGTAAGTGGAACTAGCACATGGAAGAATTAGTCATATTTTTAGAAAATAATGTTGTAGTCATAATATTTGTAGAACATAGTTATTTAATTGCATTTGAATAAATGTTTGCTTTTTTACACTTCAGCAGCTTAAGCAATGGAACATGAACATCTCTAAACAAAATCTATTGCTACTGGTTTCAATAGTTAGTAATTTGGATTAGTCTGAGAAATGTATAGGCAAAGTGCAAAAGTATTTCACCTTATTATTTGAGATGTGCTGCCACCTTTCTGTTTGTATATGGCAGCTGTAAAAGGGCTGTTGAAAAAACTTAATCACTTATCCAGTTGCTAGAACAAGGTCCTGTGTGGGTGGATCCCTGTACTTGTGCAAAGGCATGCTGAAGTCTGTGGGGTTGCAGGAGTCCATTGTGCAATCAGGTGCATAGATAGTATCTCACCTGTCCTTTCAAATCTTTTGAGTAGATTTAGCATGTGTGCAGAACAGGTGTTCATTACAGCTTTGGTACACTCTATACTGCAAAGCTTTCCTTAGCCAAGCCATATTTGGTTCATTTTTCTTTACAAACTAGTTATATCTTTTGTCAGTAATGATTGTAGTCAAATATTCAGATGAATGTGGATGACTGTAGGTATCAGTGCAAGAAGATCTCTGTGGGAGAGAAGATTTTGAGCTTACACAAACAGAAGTTGGTCCAGTAGCAGACATTACCTTGCCTACCTTGTCTGCCTGGCATTAGTGCGTGTCTGCAGTTACTGTAACACTCACAGTGAACCTGTGTTTCCTCTAGTCTTTTCCATCAATGCGTATATTTTTTCCATCTATGTTCAGAACAAATATTTTTTGTGCACAGAAGCATATGTGAATGTGCACCACCAATAGAAACAACCTAGCTATGGGTGCTCTGTTAATCAGATGGGAAGCATTTGAATCTCTCTTGAATGGCTGCACTGTACATAGCTTATGGGAAAACATTTTCCATATGAGAAGGTCAGAGCATTTACAAGTATAGCATGGTATCTGCTGCAAGGGATGTGAATGGTTAACATGTTGGCGTCACCCTTACCCAGGTGATGCTTACTGGTTATGGTTAATCAGTGGGACTGGAGCAGCCCTTTGCTCATCACGGGCAGGTGGCTCCTTCAGCCTGGCAGATCTTGCCATGGGCAAGAGGCTGCTCCAGCCCAGCTGGAGTAGCTCCTGCCCAGGCCTTGTTCATGTGGTTAACCCATTAAACATTGTTTATTGGATTAACCACTTATGTGGGATTTTACGTCCCTATTTCCTGCCCATTGCAGTTATCGGAGCGTGTCGGGGTCTTGGTAAGATGCACACTGATAGTCATGCAGAGTGTAGTCCCCATACAAAAGCACTTGATTTTTCTTGTGCTGTGACATTGCTTAAGGGTGATAAATTGGTTGGCTGTGTCCAAACAGGGTGTATTATGCAGTTTGCAGCAGATATTATGCTATACTGGCAAATGCTCTGACCTTCTCATGTGGAAAGTGCAGTTTGCATAAAGCGCAAGTTCTCATCAGGAGGTAGGTGGAAGGCAGGAGGGGCATTCCAAATTAGATTAGAAGCTGACTCAATTTGTTATTGGGAAAGGCAGTGGTGAGAGACCTGAGGGGAAAGGGAGGCAGGAAGCTTCCTGAAGTCAGTTGGCAATACAAGTTGAACCTCTAAAATCTGGGACTCTCTGGTCCGGCAACATCCATGGTCTGGCAGGACCACAGATGTGGCTTGTCCAGAGAGCCATGGCTGGCCAAGTTCAGAAGTGCAGCCCAGCTTGGGCTGGCAGTGAGGAGTGCATCCTTCAGCTGGGGTTGGAGACAGCAGGGCCAGCACTTGGGGCATGGCTGAGGTTGTCGATGTAACGAGCACAGCCCCGCCTAGGGATGGTGCTGTGGGAAACACAGCCTTGGTCAGGGCTGGCATGGTTGGGGGGAGATGCAGCACCGGTCAGGCCTAGCAGCAGGGAGCACAGCTCCAGCTGGGGTTGGAGGCAGCACAATCAGTAGTTAGAGTGTAGTCCTGGCTGGCTCTGGTGGCACAGAGCACAGCCCCCACCAGGGCTGGAGTCAGCGGGCCCAGCTGCTGGGTGTGCAATCTGGACTGGTGCTGTAGGGAGTGCATCTCCACCTGGAACTACAGGCAGGGGGCTGGTGCGGTGGAGGATGCAGCCCTGGTCAGCGCTTGCATGGTGGGGGGCTGGAGGCAGGCAGCAGGGAGCACAGCCCCAGCTGGGAGCAGAGCCTACAGCTGGGTTGGGAACCTTGACTTTCCCTTGCCTGGCAAACTCCGTGGTTCGGGACCACTCAGGTCCTGAGGGTGCCAGACAAGGGAGATATTTAACCTGTACTCAATATGGAACATTTTGTCTTGACTCTTTGGGCTCCACTGTCCAATGAAAGATGCAATATTGACAGGATCTGGAGGGAACTGTATCTAGATTTCTTCAGCAGGAGGATTGTTTTATGGCAACCACCCTCTAAGTGGCAGAAGAAATGCACAAATCCCAAACAGGTATGGGGAAAACTGGTGGTGCTTTGTCACTAGAATTTTGTCTATGACCCCGCTGGCCTGAGACCATTTTCATATCCACTTTCATTTAATTTTCTTGCTAGCAATGGTATAAAAGCCCTAAAATGGGATATGGGACACTTGTTGGGTGTGCCATACAATCAAACAAGTTATTGGAAAGCACTGGAGTCAGTTTTTTAATTTTAGAAGTGAAGACAGCTACTCGGGGAAAGACTGTTCTAGATCTGATTTTTGACAAGTAGGGAAGAACTGGTGAGAATTTGAAAGTGGAAAGCAGCTTGGATGAACATGATTATGAAATGGTAGAGTTCATGAAACTCAGGAATGGGTGGAGGGAAAACACCACAATAAAGAAAATAGATTTAAAAAAAGCAGACTTAAGCAAACTTGGGGTTGGTATGTAAGCTCCCTTGGAACGTAAGTTGAAGGGGCAAACGGTTCAAGACAGTTGGCAGTTTTTAAAAGAGACATAGTTTGCTCAAGCCTTTAACAATCACACTGCATAGGAAAAATAGGCACTATGTCAAGAGAGTACATAAGTTTGTTAGGTGAAGGGAGAACAATTGTTCTTCCTAACCTCTAAGAATAGGACAAGAAGCAATACACTCAAATTGCAGCAAGAGCAGCTTAGCTGGGAGAAACTTCCTAACTGTCAGGGTGGTTAAGCACTTGGAATAAGGATGTGGGATCTCCTAGAATCAGAGCTGGAAGAGACCTCAGGAGGTCATCAAGTTCAGCCCTCTGCCCAAGGCAGGACCAATCCCAACTAAATCAACCTAGTCAGGGCCCTGTCAAGCCGAGACTTAAAAACCTCCAGAGATGGAGATTCCACCACCTCCCTATGTAACCCATTCCAGTACTTCACCCCCTCCTAGTGAAATAGTTTTTCCTAATTTCCAACCTAGACCTCCCCCGCTGTAACTGTAATTGCTCCTTGTTCTGCCATCCGTCACTACTGTGAACAGCCTCTCTCCATCCTCTTTGGAACCTCCCTTCAGGAAATTGAAGGTTGCTATCAAATCCCCCCTCACTCTTCTCTTCTGCAGACTAAACAAACCCAAATCCCTCAGGGGGTCCACAAAATCCACTAATTCTGGAACCCCAGAAAAGTACCGTATTTTAGCGAATATACCCTGCACCCGAATATACCCCGTGGTTTTTCCGAATTGAGTTTAAAAAAAAAAAAAATCTTGTAATCCCCGTGCACGAGTATAACCCGCAGGGTATACATACTTTTCTTTCAAACTGTGCCGGGATATATTAGCTAATTTACGGTGCGGGGGGGGATTAGCCAGCCTAAACGCCCCGGTTCCTGCGGGCACTCACTGCCCTGGTTCCTGCACAGCCGCCAGCCTCCAGGCGGGGGAGCGCTCATCCCCCTGGTTCCTGCGGCTGTGCAGGAACTGGGGAATGAGCGCTCCCCTGCCTGGAGGCTGCTCAGGAACTCATCAGGTGAGTAAAAAAATATTGTATACCCTGCACCTGAGTATACCCCGGGGGTGGTGGGGGTGTGTGTGGGGTTTGTAAAAAACACATATAACCCGTGGGTTATATGCGCTAAAATAGTAAATCTGGCCTATGGGAAGCCCTGAACCTGTCCTTGCTGTCCCTTCCCCTCACTCTGTGGGGGCTGGACTGCCAGAAGAGTGAGGTGTCCCATTTGGGAGCCACATCAGTGATAGTTGGGGGTTTTGGGAGGAGTTTTTTGGTTCTCACCTGTGTGGTTCCCAACTGACTTTTTTTTTTGTGGGTCTGTGACCCCTCGAGCCAAAAAAGGTTCCCCACCTCTGCCATAAAGAAAACATTGAAACCTTTTGTGTTGGACATAATATTTTACTTGATTTTAAAATGAAATAAACCTGCATGAGAGCATTAAAATGTTTAATCTGTTTAATTTAAATTAAACAGTTCTCACCTACAGCATTAGCAAAATGGCTTGGGCGTAATTAATGGTGAGTTTCTGTTAGCAACTGGTAGTCTGTGGAAAGGTTTCAATTGAGTCAGGTGATCCATGGGTTGTGCAGTAGAGACACACCCGCCCCCCAGGAGAGCAACACAGCCCAGGGCAGGAGAGTTCAATCTTGGCACAGTACTCTGGAAAGGTTGCTGACTCCTAGTCTAGGTAATACTTAGTCCTGCCATGAGTGCAGGGAACTGAACTAGAAGACAAGGAACAAGTTAAAAATTACTGATTATTAATTAAATGATTATCACTACTCATTTAACTGGGCCTGAGTTACCAAGGAGTCAAAACATTTCTTGGCATTTCAATATACTTATTTTCCTAAAGCAAAAAGCTTAAAGTGAGCTTAAAGTCACTCTAGATGCTGTTCTATAGCAGTGGTTGGGTAACCTACGGCCCATCAGGGTTCAATGTTTGCCTAATGAGACATTTTGTTTACCATTGCCCATGCAACATTCTGGTTTCCATCTGCTTTTTTTCCCCCCCCTACTGGTATGACTAAAGTAATATGCATGTAAAGCAAGCAAATGAAGTGGAGTGTATGCTGATGGCACCCAATATTGTGTGCCAAGACTGTGCACACTCTCTGCATCCAATCTAATCAAAGCACAGTTAAGAGAGCCACCCTATCCCGGGAGACTGTCTTGGTTACAACAATTTTGCGGTCCACTGAGATAAAGGAAGGCCATTCATGTGGCTTACTCACTAGCCCAGGTAACCCATTGATGTTTTAACAGTAAAATCCTTGACAGTTTTGAATATTTGACTATATATATATATATATATATCAATCATAGAATACTGGAACTGAAAGGGACCTTGAGAGGTCATTGAGTACAGTCCTCTGCCCTCACGGCATGATCAAGCACCGTGTGGACCATCCCTGATAGATATATATCTAACTTGCTCTTAAATATCTCCAGAGATGGAAATGCCACAACCTCCCTACGCAATTTATTCCAGTGTTTAACCCCCTGACAGTTGGGAAGTTTTTCCTAATGTCCAACCTAAACCTCCCTTGATGCAATTTAAGCCCATTGCTGCTTGTCCTATCATCAAAGCCAAGGGGAGAGATTTTTCTTCTTCCTCCTTGTGATACCCTTTACTGCTATCATGTTCCCTCTGTCTTCTCCTTTCCAAACAAAACAAGCCCAGTTCTTTCAGTCTTCCCTGATAGCTCATGTTCTCTAGACCTTTAATCATTCTTGTTGCTCTTCTCTGGACCCTCTCTAATTTCTTCATCTTTCTTGAAATGTTGTGCCCAGAACTGGACACAATACTATAACTGAGGCCTAATCAGCGCAGAATAGAGCGGAAGAATAACTTCTCACGTCTTGCTCATAACACTCCTGTTAATGCATCCCAGAATCATGTTTGCTGCGTTGTCCCCCCCCCCCCCCTTTTTTTTTTTTTTTTTGCAGCAGCGTCACGCTGTTGACCTGGTACACTATGACCCCTAGATACCTTTCAGCACTGCTCCTTCCTAGGCAGTCACTTCCCATTCTGTATGTGTGAAACTGATTGTTCCTTTCTAAGTGGAGTACTTTGCATTTGTCCTTATTAAACTTCATCCTATTTACCTCAGACCATTTCTCCAGTTTGATAAATAAATCATTTTGATTTATGACCCTATCTTCCAAAGCAGTTGCAACCTCTCCCAGCTTGGTATCATCTGCAAACTTAATAAGCGTACTCTCTGCTAATATCTAAGTTGTTGTAGGGATGTTAAAATTAATCAACTAATTGAATAATCAATGGAATTTCCACTGACTAATTGATAGGGTGCTTCCGCTTTGAAATGTAGCAAGAGCCACATGGCTGTTCCTACATTTCCAAGGCAGAAGTGCTGCATGGCATTCTGCCTTTGAAATGTACAAGAGCCCCAGTAGGGGCTCTTGTGCATTTCAAATATTGAAATGCTGCCTGGAGCCAAGGGGCCACACTCAACTGGGCAAATAGCCACAGCTAGTAGCTGGTGGCTTGTGTGTTGGATACCATAGGTCTATACAGAGACTTGAGAGAGAGAAAGTTTTTGTGAAAAAGCATAAGCAATCTACAAGAATGAATAGGTCAGATTAGAAATATATAATTATAAACAGAAGGCTGAGAGGCAACTCACCAACTCCACATTCTGCAGGCCTCTTCCCTCTGATCCCACTGTGAAATAGCAAAAGAAACACCACCATTTACTCAAGCAGCTCCCTGCTATAGCATGGGACCAAATCTACATAGACAACCCTGCCCTCTCCCCCTCCAAGCCCTGATTGGAAGTATGCTATTTGCTACCCAAGATCCATAAACCTGGAAATCCTGGACATGGCCTCAGGCATTGGCACCCTTATTGCAGGATTATCCACCTATGTGGGCTCTCTCCTCAAACCTCTGCTACCAACACTCCTAGCTATCTTTGAGACACTACTGATGCTCTGTAATTTCCTCAGGATGTGAGTGATCTTCATGAAAACACTATCCTTGGCCACCCTGGATGCAGAAGCTCTTTACACCAGTAGTCTATATGAGGATGGACTACAAGCTGTCAGGAACAGTACTGCTGCTGATGCCACAGCACACCAGGTGACTGAGCTATGTGACTTTGTCCTCACACACAACTGTTTCCAATTTGGGGACAATTTATACTTTCAAGTCAGTGGCACTGCTGTGGGTATGTGCATGGCCCCACAATATGCCAACATTTTTATGGATGACCTAGAAGGTTTCCTCAGCTCCCGTTCCCTAGTACCCCTTCTCCGTGTATGCTACATTGATGCCATTATCATATGGACCCTTGAAGAATTCCACATGTATTTCAACAATTATCAGCCTCAGCCTGGACCAGTCTACAGTACAAATAAATGATGGTGACATAAACATCACCTTATACTGGAAACTTACTGCTTGCTGCTCATATCTACATGCTCCCATCCAGGACGCATCACATGATCCATTGTCTACCCCCAAGCTCGAAGATACAACTGGATCAGCTCCAATCTCTGACAGGCAAACACCTACAAGATCTTTATCAGACGTTCTTAAAACTTAAGTACCCACCTGATGAAGTAAGGAAACAGATTGACAGAGACAGATGAGTACCCAAAAATCACCTACTTCAAGACAGGCCCAACAAGGAAAATAACAGAAAGCCATTGGTCTTCACCTACAGCCCCCAGCTTAAACCCCTCCAATGCATGATTGAAAACCTATTCTGGAAAACGACCTCTCACTTTCACAGATCTTGGGAGACAGGCTAGTCCTTGCCTACAGACTGCCCCCCAGGGGTCTAGAGCAAATACTTACCAGCAGCCACCACCACAGATACCCAGTAACCTATCCCTACCACAGACCCCATTGCCAACTCTGTCCATATGTCTATACAAGTGACACCATCACAGAACCTAATCACATAAGCCCCAGTATCAGGGGCTCATATACCTGCACGTGCACTAATGTGACACATGCCCATGAAGTGCCAGCAATACTCCTCTGTCATGTATATGGGCCAAAATGGATCATCTCTGCACCAAGGATAAATGGACACACATCAGACATCAGGAATGATAGCACACCTAAACCTGAAGGGGAAAATTTTAACCTCCTTCTACATGCAATAATGGATTTAAAAGTAGCCACCCTTCTGTAAAAGAAATTTATCACCCGACTAGAGGGAGACAGCCGAACTGGAGTTAATTTATAAGTTCCACACTATCAACTTAGGCTTAAATAAAGTTTTTAACTGGTTAACACATTATAAAGGCAATTTCTCCTCTTTTGATATAAATAATATGATGGGTGAACTAGAGTGCCTCGTAATAAAGGAGAATATCGATATAATAGGCATCACGGAAACTTGGTGGAATGAGGACAATCAATGGCACAGTCATACCAGGGTACAAAATATATCAGAAGGACAGAACAGGTCATGCCGGTGGGAGGGTGGCACTGTACATAAAAGAAAATGTAGACTCACATGAAGTAAAAATCTTAAATGAGCCAAAATGTTCCATAGAATCTCTATAGATAGTTATTCCATGCTCCAATAAGAAGGATTTAGCAGTAGGGGGATATTATCAACCACCTGATCAGGACAGTGATAGTGACTGTGAAATGCTAAGGGGGAGAATTTTTTTTTAAAATTTTGATAGCCACTCTAAATAATAGTAGGGGATTTCAACTACTCCCATATTGACTGGGTACACGTCACTTCAGGATGGGATGCAGAAATCAATTTCTTGATATCTTAAATGACTGCTTCTTGGAGCAGCTGGTACAGGAACCCACAAGGGGAGAGGCAATTCTTGATTTAGTTGCAGGATCTGGTCTAAAAGGTAAATATAACTGGACTGTTTGGAAATAGGAACCATAATATAATAAAATTTAACAACCTTGTGGTGTGAAAAACACCTCAGCAGCCCAACATTGCGGCATTTAATTTCAGAAAGGGGAACTACACACAAATGAGGTTAAAAAGAAATTAAAAGGTGATAAAAGTAAAATCTCTGCAAGCTGCATGGAAACTTTTCAAAGACCCATAATAGAGGCCCAGCTTAAATGTATACCCCAAATTAAAAAACATAGAACTACTAAAAAAGAGCCACTGTGGCTTGGCTTAACCATGTGAAAGAAGCGGTGAGAGAGAAGACATCTTTTAAAAAGTGGAAGTCAAATCCTAGTGAGGAAAATAGAAAGGACCATAAACTTTGTCAAATTAAGTGTAAAATTATAATAAGAAAAGCCAAAAAGGAGTTTGAAGAACAGCTAGCCAAAAACTCAAAAAGTAACAGTAAAATGTTTAAGTACAACAGAAACAGGAAGCCTGCTAAACAACCAGTTGGACCCTTGGATGATCAAGATACTAAAGGAGCGCTCAAAGATGATAGTCATTGCGGAGAAGCTAAATTAATTTGTTGCTTCAGTCTTCACAGCAGAGGATATTGGGGAGATTCCCAAACCTGAGCCATTCTTTTTAGGTGACAAATCTGAGGAATTGTCCCAGATTGAGGTGTCATTAGAGGAGGTTTTGGAACAAATTGATAAATTGAACTGTAACAAGTCATCAGGACCAGATGGCATTCATCCAAGAATTCTGAAAGAACTCAAATGGCAAATTGTAGAACTGTTAACTGTGGTTTGTAACCTATCCTTTAAATCAGCTTCCGTACCTCATGACTGGAAGATAGCTAACGTAACGCCAATATTTAAAAAGGGCTTTAGAGGTGATCCTGGCAGTTAGACTGGTAAGTCTAACATCTGTACTCAGAAAATTAGTTGAAACTATAGTAAAGAATAGAATTGTCAGACACATAGATGAATACAATTTTTTGGGGTGGGGAAGTCAGCATGGTTTCTGTAAAAGGAATTCATGTCTTACTAGAGTTCTTTAAGGGGTCAACAAACGTGGACAAGGGGGATCCAGTGGATATAGTATACTTAGATTTCCAGAAAGCCTTTCACAAGGTCCCTCACCAAAGGCTCTTAAGCAAGTTGTCATGGGGATAAGAAGGAAGGTCCTTTCATGAACTGATAACTGGTTAAAAGACAGGAAACAAAGGGTAGGAATAAAGAGTCAGTTTTCTCAGTTGAATGAGAGAGCTAGTGGGGTCCCCCAAGGGTCTGTCCTGAGATCAGTCCTATTCAACTTATAGATCTAGAGCATGGGTTCCGAAACTGGGGGGCGTGAAGAAATTCCGGGGCGTGAGGCGACTCAGACCCCCACCCCAAGTTCTGCTGCGCTGGTCAGTTTTTTCCTCAAGTTTTGCGGAGCTGCTATTTTTTTGGGGGGGGGAGGGGGCCGTGAGGGTTTCTCAAAAATCAAAGGGGGCATGATGCCGAAAAGTTTGGGAACCACTCATCTAGAGAAAGGGATGAACAGTGAGGTGGTAAAATTTGCAGATGATATGAAACTGCTCAAGATAGTTAAGACTAAAGCAGACAGTGAAGAGCTTCAAAAAGATCTCACCAGACTAAGTGATTGGGCAACAAAATGGCAAATGAAATTTAATGTTGATAAATGTAAAGTAATGTGCATTGGAACTATACATACACTATGATGGAGACTAATTTAGGTACAACTACTGGAGAGAGAGATCTCTGAGTCGTGGATAGTTCTCTGAATATATCCACTCAGTGTGCATCAGCAATCAAAAAAGCAAATAGAATGTTAGAAATCATTAATAAAGGGATAGAGAATAAGACCGAGAATATCTTATTGCCTCTATATAAAACCACTAGCCAATTAGCCCGTCATAAGACAGGATTTTCAGGTCTCTCCTCTGTTGGTCTTCTCTCCTGAGCCTCCGGTCTCTCGCGCTCTCTCTCCCCTCCTTCTACTGCCTCCGCCTCTCTCTCTCAGCTCTCCTCTGCCTCCTTCCTCTCTTGCCTTCTGCCTCTCTCTCTCCGTCTTTCTTTCTCTTCTCCGCCTCCTGCCTCTTACTCTCCTTCTCTTCTCTTCCTCCTCCTTCCTCTCTCTCCACTCCGTCTCGCCCCGCCCCCTTCCCCTCCCACCGTGGCACTCGGCTGAGTGCTGTGTGCTGAGCCGGGCCACCGCGGGGGAGGGGGCGGGGGCTGTGTCACCGCCCCGCCCCCTTCCCCTCCTGCCGTGGTGCTCTGCTCAGCCAGGCTGCCACGGGGGAGGGGCAGTGATGTACATGGCCGGGGGCGGGGCTGTGTATGTCACCGCCCTGCCCCCTTCCCCTCGCGCTGTGGCGCTCGGCTGAGTGCTGTGCGCTCAGCCAGGCCGCTGCGGGGGACCCCAAACGGCCGCTTGCTGCTGCTTGCTCCCCCTCCGCGGCCCAGCTGAGCGGCACAGAACTTAGCCGAACGCCACGGCGGGAGGCAAGAGTGCCCCCCCCCCCCAGAGGCGAGTCTGTAACGCTACAGCGTTAGACTCACAGACATTGGGCTACTATATATATGAAGGCACACCCACATCTTGAATAATGTATACAGGTGTGGTCACCTCATCTCAAAAAAAAAAAATACATTGGCATTGGAAGAGGTTCGAAAAGGGCAACTAAAATGATTAGGGGTTTGAAATGGGTCCCATATGAAGAGAGATTAAAAAGGCTTGGACTCTTCAGCTTAGAAAAGAGGTAACTAAATGGGGATGTATGATAGAGGTCCATAAAATCATGATGGTATGAAAAAAGTGAATAAGGAAAAGTTATTTACTTGTTGCCATAACAAGACCAAGTGGGTCACCAAATGAAATTAATAGGTAGCAGGTTTAAAACATAAGGAAGTACTTCACACAATGCAGAGTCAACCTGTGGAACTCCTTGCCAGAGGATGTGGTGAAGACTAGGACTCTAAAAGAGTTAAAAATAGAACTAGATAGACATTCATGGAGGTTAGGTCCATCAATGGCTATTAGCCAGGGTGGGTAGGAATGGTGTCCCTCGCCTCTGTCTGTAAATGGGTGATAGGAGAGGGATCATTTGAGGATTACCTATTGTGTTCCCTCCCTCTGGGGCATATGGTATTGGCAACTGTCAACAGACAGGATACTGGGCTAGATGGACCTTTGGTCTGACCCAATATGGGCCATTCTTATTCTAATTCCATGAGATCATTCGAGCACTTAATGAAATGTCTGCATTAATATCTTTCTGCTAGAAAGCATACAGAGATCTGGGTGCTCCTGTCTTGTTTGCAAAGATATCTAATGTTATGTTTGTTGGGTGATCATCCAATTAGAAAACTAAAATGGTCGATCTTCCCTTTCTCGTGATGGTCTGGGGACTATAGACTAGTTGGCTAACTGATAACATTTCATGAGATAACTTGACTATTCAATTAACTGTTATTTAACATCCCTACCTGGTAGTGAATATTGAGAATACTTGCAAGAAAATGATCAGGAGAATGTGTTTGTCCCATTTGTTTTTGTAAAGCTTGTAATTTACTCTGTCATTACATAGTTTTCTTTTTAATATCTCATGCAGTTCTTTACAAATTTCAACCGCATCAACAATAAAATAGCATTTTGTTCCAGGCTACAGAAATAGGCTTCGGGGTACTCAGCATGTGTTCAGCGTTTTTCTTTAAGCCCAATGTTGAGAACTTTGGTTGTGTCAGTGCCATCTATTTTGTTCACAAACTGTCATCAGATTAGGCCATTTCTTGGTACAGTTCTCAAAACAGTCCACTACTGAGTTCCATTGCATGTCTTGTGGGAGTGTTAGTTTGGTTCTTCCCACTTCCAGAGCAGCTGCTGCAAAGTGATTGTTACGGAAGTATTTTGCAATTTCGACATTAGCCTTTATTTCTGGAGCATTGAAGTCTTTGGCTTGGAGGGGTATCAAATGAGCACCGCAAACATATGTTATTAGCAGGGCTCGACAAATACACTCGCCCGCTTGCCCATGGCGAGTAGATTTTACCAGCTGGCGGGTGCAGGGGTGGACTGGCCCAGTGGGCCGTTGTGACGAGCTGGCCGAAGCCTGCACTACGGGCGGTGCGGCCCCATCTGATCCACCGGCCAGCAGAGGAGCAGAGCGCCACCGGGAAGGGGGAAGTGCGGCGATTCTTGCCACCGGGCTGCCTGCATGCAGCTCCAGCGCGAGGAGACAGGGCGCGAGTCAGAGGGCGGGATGCCAGGACTCTGGCATGACATGGCCCCGCTGATTTTAAAGGACCGCGGCAGCTCGGCTCTGGCTGCGTGTCCCCGGGAGCTGGCTGCAGGGCAGCCAGGCCCCGCCCCACCGGCTCCAGTCCTGCCACAGCCCTAGCCCCCCTTTGTCTCCGCGCCACCCGTTCCCCACGCTGCTCCTGCACCCTGGACCCCCTGCTCTCCCTCTTCCCTGCGACTCTCTGGCTCTGCGCTGCCCTTGCACCCCGCTCCCCCTGATCCCTGCCCCCCCAGCTCTGTGCTGCCTGTTCTCTGCACTGCCCCTAGACCCCATCCCTCTGCCCCTCCTGTTCCCTGCGTCCCATTCCCCGTGCCTCCACCGCACCCTGCTCCCCCCGATCCCTGCGTCCCTCTGACTCTGTGCCTCCTGTTCCCCGCGCCACCCCTGTACCCCCCCACTGTTCCCTGCACCCCTCTGGCTCTGTGCTGTCCCTGCACTCTGCTCCCCCTGTGGGTCGGGAGTGAGGGGTGCTTGTCCATAGGGAGGGGCTGGACAGGGCAGGGAAAAGGCTGCTGTGACCCAGCAGCGAGTGAAAGGGGGAGTTCACTTGAAGCGCCTTTGCCTTTATGGAAAAAAACAAATGAAAATGCTATTTGCTATTTATAGGGCTAAAATGCTGGGACAAAAATGAAAACAAACCAAAAAAAACCCATTGCAAAATGCAAATGTGTAAAAGACAACAAAAAGGGGGGGAGGGTGGCCAAAAAATATTTTGCTTGGGGCAGCAAAAAACCTAGAGCTGGCCCTGGGGGAGGGGAAGGGGCTGGGCTGGGCTGGGCTGAGGAAAAATATGGGGAAGGGGCTTGTGCTGAGGGGAGGGGAGGGGAGGAGGTCAGGAGAAGAAGAAAGGGGAAGGCAGCAAGGGACGGGTGCAGGAGACAAATCCCAGGGGGCCAAGTGCAGACAATGAGGAAGAGGGCAGGAGGGGAGGTGTCAGTGTGAGGGGGGGGGAACAGGGTGATGCCCTTACCCTCTCCTCTCCCAGCATTGGGATCTAGAGGGGGGTGGGGGAGGTGCTGGGAGAAGGCCTGAAAGAAGGGGTGGGCATGAGAAAGGCGGGGATGGAGCAAGGCATGTGTGAGGGCACAGGGGCATGAGGGGAACGGGGGCAGAGGGTGGTGAGGGGGTGGGTATCAGGGAAAAAGAGGGCAAAGGGGGCAGGGGCAGTGATGGAAGGGGGAGGCACCAGGAGGGTGCAGGTGCCAAGGGATTCTGGGGGTGAAGCAGAAGGGCAGACACCTGCAGGGGAGGGACCTGCACCAGAGGAGAGAGGCGAGGGAGGTGTTAGGAGAGGGGATGAGGCGGGGTAGCTCACATGATCAGAGTGGGGCTACTGGAGGAGTAGGCACAGGGGAGAGAGAAGGGCTGGTGGAGGGGGGCAGGTCTCAGGAAGGCTGAGGGCAGTGAGAAGGGCAGGAGTCAAGACAGCAGAGGAGGGGGAGGGATTGGGGGGCAGCAGGCACCAGGGGAGCTGATGGAGCAAAGGGAGGAGACATGGCAACAGAGGGAAAAGGTAGAGGTTTATAAGATATTTATTAATAACTTATTAGTAATTACTGTTCTTATTCTTATTAGGAATTTATGCCATTAAAAAACACTTTTTGTGGGGGAGGGTGGCGAGTCCCTTTTTTGTCTGGCGAGTAGGGTTTTCCATAATTTGTCGAGCCCTGGTTATTAACTTCGAACTCTCTTCTAAACTTCTTATCTTGGTTATGTTTGTAGCATTGTCTGTGACCAACCTGCAAACTAGATATTTGAAATTTTTTTCAGTCATAGTTTTTACTGCTACTACTTGTAAATATTTTGCTTTGTGTGCGTTTCCTGATATATCAATTTGTTTCTGTAAGGAAGACATTATTTTCTCTTGTCACAGAAGCATATACAACAGGATCATTGTAGATATTGCTCCACCCATCAATATTCAATTAACCATTTTATCCTCTAGACCAGGGGTTGGCAACATATGGCACATGTAGTCTGTGGTGGGAGCTCAGCCCTCCCCCCGCACAGCCACAGGGCTTCGAGTACCTGCTCCGGCTTCCGGGCACATGAGGGGATGAGATGAAGAAAGCCCGACAGGACCTGGCTCTCCACTTGTCCATCCCTGGTTTCCTTGAGTCACCTCAGCCCCCATCTGCCTCCACTGGGCAGGACAGGTACCCTGCAGCGAGCCGGGACAGCTCTCCCCCTGTGGGGGGTGAGGCCCTGCTCCCGCATGTATGCCGCTACTGCTCTGCCTCTCCTAGTCCTGCCAGCATGTGGGAGGGTTGGGGTAGAAGGAAGTACAGGGACCCTGCACAGAGCTGTGGGATTGAGGGGCCTGCCCCTGTATGTGTTGCTGGTGATCTGTCTCCTTCAGCCCTGCTGGCATGTGAGGACCTGCAGGAGTTGGTAGTGGTTGGGGGGGCGGGAACAGGCTGCTCTGCCCCGGGTCCTGGCTGGGACCATTCCCAAGCAGCCACCACTATGTGAGATGGGCAAGGAGGGATCTGGGGTGTCAAGGACTGGGTGTGTGTGTGGTGAGGCAGTGGAGAGAGTGGGGGGGGGGACTCTGCCCTGGTGTCCACGAGAGCCGCCCTGGTGCCCCATCCCTGCCGCGGGCAGCACGGGTACTGTGCACAGAGCTGCTGCCCCCCCCCCCCCCATAGAAGAGGTGTGGGAAGCGGGAGCTGGGGTGGGGAGAGAATTGGGGACTGGGGTATGATTGGGATCAGGCTCAGAAATTGTAGGACCTTGTGCAAGGAGCAGACCCGGGGGACTGCCCACAGCTTCACCTATGCCAGGCACCGGGGCACAGACAGATGGATGGAGCGCAAGCCCTGCACCGATGCAGAGGGAGAGCAGGACAGGCTTGCCCAGGTCAGTCTGTTGCTCTGAAATAACCCCCTGCTCTAACAAACTAACCCCCCCCCCCTCCCCAGCTGGGACAGAACATCAACCCCTTTAGCATCACATCAGGAAACTGAGGCCAGCGTCAACCAACAGTTCTTCCTGAAATGCACTGAACAACTATGCAGTGCTGCTTTTATACAGCCCTACCCCAGAGATGACTGCATCTCAGCACTGAGCAGGGGATACCTGCCACACTCCAGGGCCAGGTGAGAGATCCCTATATAACCAGCCCCTAGTGTCAATGCTGCACAGTCCCTGGCTATCTTGTAGTCTGTGAAGCATCCCTAAGAATCCTGATGTGGTAGGATGCTGGGAGCCAACATCTCTGGCAGAGTAAATGAACTGGACAGTCATGGAGTGGGGAGTTTAGGAGCTACTTGCTGGCCAGGAGGGAGCTGAGCTCCCTCCCCCACCCAGCTGTGGGAATGGCAGAGCAGTGATACACTGTCCAGGGGCTTTCCCCTCTGCAGTGGGGCGCAAAGCCAGGTAAGAGTCCCTCCTCATGCCCAGACCCCTGCACCCTAATGCCCCTTACTTCCCCCACGGCCTAGACCCCACACTCCTAGCTTGCACCTGCACTCTTCCTCCTGGCCACACACTGAACCCTGCCTTGCTCTTGCTTCCTCCCCCCTGGCCAGAAACCCTTCTCCCAGCCTGCTTCTGGACCTTACCTCCCATACAGACTGCATACCCCCACTCCCTCCTGCATCCCCATCCCACCCAGGTCCAGCACCCCCATCCCTATCCCACTTGCTGGCAGCCCTGTCCCACACACTGAACCCCTCCTTTTGGTCCCCACCCCAGAGCCTAAGGGGGGTCCACAAAATCCACTAACTACGAAACTCCCAAAAAATACATCTGGCCTATGGGAAGCCCTGAACCTCAGTCCTCCCTGTCCCCTCGCCTCGTGGCGCTGGAATGCTAAATTAGTGAGGTGTCTCAGTTGGGGACCACATCAGTGAGTGTTGGGAGTTTTTGGAGGAGTGTTTTTGCTTCTCACTTGTGTTGTCCCCAGCTGATGATTCTGTGGGTCAGTGGCCTCTGACCCAGAAAAAGTTCCCTGCCCCTGCCATAGCCTTTTGTGTTGGACATAAATTAATGTTTTACTTTTATTTAAAATGAAGTTTGATAAACTAACATGCGAGAGTTAAAATGCTGAATCCATACAATAATTTAAATTAAACCATTCTCCTTAACTGGAGCACTAGCAAAATGGCTCGACATAATTATGCAAACGGTGAGATTCCATTAGCAATTGGTGGTCTGCAAAAAGCTTTGCATTGAGCCAGGTGGTCCATAGACCAAAAAGTTTGAGAACCACTGGGCTAGAGGGAGAGTGCTGCCCAAGTTGTGGCTCTGGGGCTGTGCAGTGGTGGGGGCAGCTGAGGGGAGAGGAAAATGTGTGTGGGATCCCCCTGCCCCAAAGCCGTGTTGGCGCCTGGGTCTCTGGCAGGAGGGCGAGGGCGCCATGGATTGGATCTCCGTGGGACCATGCCCCCAGCAGGGCTGGATACCCCAGGGTCACCCCTGTTGCTGTACCCATTTCCGTGAACCCCCTTGAGTCTCCCTGACCCTAGCCCGTGCTGGTGATCCATCATTGCGCCCCTCCTCACAAGATTGGAGCCAGAGCTGGTTTCCTGCGGGGGGTGGCGGAAGACCTGAGGCTCCATGCCCCATCTGGCTTGGGCTGCTCCTCCCCTCCCCACAAGAAAAGCTGGAGCGGAGCCCAGGGCAGGACACCAACTGGGATGTGCGATGGAGAGAGTGCCCCCGCCCCCCAGGAGAATGGCGTGGCTGGAGGGTTAAATTTTGGCCCATCATATCAGAAAGGTTGCTGACCTCTGCTCTAGACCAGTGGTGCGCAACCTGTGGGTAGTGACCCCCAAGGAGGCTGTCTTCCTGGGGGGGTTGCAGTGTTTTGATCCAGCTGGCCAGGGGCTGGGCCCGGCTGCATGCGGCGCTTTGAAAAAAGGTTGTGTACCACTGCTTTAGAGTTTTCGCACACTATATGAAAGCGAAATCAAGCACTTTATCCAGCAGTTTGCCTGTGACAGCTCTCTTGGGTGGACTGCATCACTGAACCATGTTCATGAAGTATGGGTTCTCAGTCATACGGAATGAAGAGTGTGTTGCATAATCTAACCGGGCATTTTTCATCAATTACCTCTTTTTGTAATCATCTGGTTCTTATTGCAAACTCATCTATGGTTGTTTCCGAATGATGAAGATTTTTTTTTTTGGCTACAGGTGATATACTATGGCTATGTGACTCTGAAACTATAGAAAATGATGGTGATCTTAAAGGTGGATAGTCTTCAGAATCCTATTTTGTTGATTAGAATCCATTCTCAACATAGAAGTCAATGTAGTCATTTTATTATTACCGTATTGCTCATTTAGAATTACTCATAGCATTCACTGACATTCAGTACTACTTGAAAGGTCAAATTGTAAAAGGAAGATCTTCCTATTTCAGTATTTTTTGGTCACAACTGCATCAAAATGATAGTATAGGTTGAACTTGTCTTGTCCGGGACACTCTGGTCTGGCAACATCTGTGATCCGGCAGGATCATTGATATTGCTGGACCAAAGAACTCCTGGACTAGAGGGCTGGGTGGCCGTAGGGTTGGCCGCAGAAGCCCTTGTGGCCCTGAGGAGAGGAGCACTGGCAGCCCAGGTGGCCCCTAGGAGCAGTGCCCTTGTGGCCCTGGAGAGCAGAGCTATGGCTGCTATAGGAGCCCCACGATACCATAGTCCAGCAACACCGGGAAGTGGCGCCCCGGCAGCTCCAGAGCCATAGCAGCCCTGGTACCCCGGAGCTATGGCAGTGTTGGTGTCTTAGAGCCGTAGAAGCCTAGCCGCTGAGGCCCTGGGACAGTGTAGTCCCGGCAGTCCCTGGGCATAGGAGCTATGGCAGCCCTAGGGTGAGTGGAGCCTGAGGGCCCTGGGGTAGCAGAGCTTCAGCGGTGGGGAATGGCCAGTGGAGCTGGGGGCAAGGGGTCTTCTGATGGAGTCCTGTCAGCAGAGGGATGGAGTTGACCTCCCCATGTCTGGGAAACTTCCTTATTCGAGAACAGTCAGGGAGGTCCAACCTGTACCAAAGAATAACAACTAAAGAATCATAGAGCTGGAAGAGACCTCAGAAGGTCATCAAGTCCAGCCCCCTGCTCTAGGCAGGACCAATCCCAACTAAATCAACCCAGCCAGGGCTTTGTCAGGCCGAGACTTAAACACCTCTAGGGATGGAGACTCCACTACTTCCCAAGGTAACCCATTCCAGTGCTTCACCACTCTCCTAGTGAAATAGTTTTTCCTAATATCCAACCTGGACCTCTCCCACCGCAACTTGAGACCATTGCTCCTTGTTCTGCCATCTGTCACTACTGAGAACAGCCTTTCTCCATCCTCTTTGGAACCTCCCTTCAGGAAGTTGAAGGCTGCTATCAAATCCCCCCTCACTCTTCGCTTCTGCAGACTACACAGACCCAACTCCCTCAGCCTCTCCTCATAGGTCATATGCTCCAGCCCCCTAATCATTTTGGTTGCCCTCCGCTGGACCCTCTCCAGTGCGTCCACATCCTTTTTGTAGTGGGGGGCCCAGAACTGGACACAATGCTCCAGATGTGGCCTCACCGAATAAAGGGGAATAATGACATCTCTGGATCTGCTGGCCGTGCTCCTCTTAATGCAACTTACTATGCCATTAGCCTTCTTGGCTACAAGGGCACACTGTTGACTCATATCCAGCTTCTCATCCACTGTAACCCCCAGGTCCTTTTCTGCAGAACTACTACTTAACTGGCTGGTCCCCAGCCTGTAACAATGCTTGGGATTCTTCCATCCCAAGTGCAGGACTCTGCACTTGTCCTTGTTGAACCTCATCAGATTGCGTGTGGCCCAATCCTCCAATTTGTCTAAGTCACTCTGGACCCTATCTCTGCCCTGGAGTGTATCTACCTCTCCCCCTAGCTTAGCGTCATCTGCAAACTTGCTGAGGGTGCAATCCATCCTCTCATCCAGGTCATTAATAAAGATATTGAACAAAACTGGTCCGAGAACCGAACCTTGGGGCATTCCGCGAGAAACCGACCGCCATCCTGACATCGAGCCGTTGATCACTACCCGCTGGGCCCGGCCTTCTAGCCATCTTTCTATCCATCTTACCGTCCATTTATCCAATCCACATTCCCTTAACTTACTGGCAAGAATATTGTGGGAGACCGTATCAAAAGGCTTGCTAAAGTCAAGGTATATCACATCCACTGACTTTCCCATGTCCACAGAGCCAGTTACCTCATCATAGAAGCTAATCAGATTGGTCAGGCACGACTTGCCCTTTGTGAATCCATGCTGACTATTCCGGATCACTTTCCTCTCTTCCAAATGCCTCAAAATGGATTCCTTAAGGATCCCTTCCATGATTTTTCCAGGAACGGAGTTATGACTGACTGGCCTATAGTTCCCTGGATCGTCCTCCTTCCCTTTTTTGAAGATGGGCACTGCGTTTGCCTTTTTCCAATAATCTGGGATCTCTCCCGATCTCCACGACTTTTCAAAGATAATGGACAAAGGCTCCTCAATGACATTTGCCAACTCCCTCAGTACCCTCGGATGCATTAAGTCCAGACCCGTGGATTTGCGTACGTTTAGCTTTTCTAAATGGTTCCTAACCTGTTCTTTACCCACCAAGGGCTGTCGATCTTCATCCCTTCTTGCGTCACTTAGCGCATTAGTCCGGGAGCCGACCTTGTCCGTGAATACAGAGGCAAAGAAAGCATTGAGTACTTCAGCTTTCCCCACATCATCTGTCACTAGGTTACCTCCTTCATCCAGTAGGGGCCCCACATCTTCTCTGATCACCTTCTTCTTGTTAACATGCCTTTCTTGTTATCCTTCACATCCTTTGCCTGTTGCAATTCTACTTGCGCTTTCACCTTCCTGATAACCCCCCGGCATTCTCGAGCTATACATTTAAACCCCTCCCTGGTCATTTGTCCAAGTTTTCCACTTTTTGTAAGCTTCCTTTTTGTGCTTAAGTTCACCAAGGATTTCCCCCGTAAGCCAATCCGGTCTCCTACCATGTTTGCCTCTCTTGCTATGCATCGGGATGGTATCTTTCTGTGCCTTCGGTAAGGCTTCTTTAAAATACTATATATATTGTGCACAAACATGAGATTTTAAGAATAGTCCAGAAGGAAGACACACATTCCTTAAGAAAGAAGTATGAAATCGATATTTTTAAAAGACAGTCTTTCTAAATGCATACCAAAAGACTATTTTTAATTTTATTTTCAAACTTTTTTCCAACACACACTCTTTCTAATAATGCACCAAAAGGCTCACAATAATCAAAGTCCACCACAAAGTCAACATTACACTTTTCAGCTACCCATTTAGGAGAAAGATTGGTTGGCTAAGTAAGATTAAAGCTAGTTGTGAAATGTTAGCTGTCCAGAAATATTGTTTTTAAAAACATGATTTTTAATATTTTTTTATTTTTGTGTTTTTAGTCTTAAATTAACTGTATTTTGTCAACGAATAATAAAAACTGCAAGGTTCATTTTGATGTGCTGAGACTGTCAGACTTCTAACAAAATAACATTTGCAGTAGGTATTGAGATTTTTAATGAAAAACAGTTGTGATAGAGAAATTGATGCGATCGATGAATTGTTTGGTTAAAAGGAGGAAGGCTTAGAAGATGCTGTAATTCTGTTAAGGCTTCTTTATGACAAACATTGTCACCTATTAATTTGGATCAATTTTGTCTATCTGAACGCCTTCCAAAGAATGTACTGAGTGCCACAAATGGTTCGGCTGGTGCAAAGTGTTGAGAGCCAGGGTTCACAACTGCTCTATCCACCCTGGTCCCTTGTAGTTTGTGGGCAGTGACTGCATAAGTGTGGATGATTGGAATAGGGTCGAGAGTCCTGCTGTCAGATCAGGAAATGGAGGTTCAGTTGTAGTCACGCTTCCATGCATTGCTGGCTCATTGTCAAATTGAAGTTGAACTTGTTTTCCAAATAGCTGAGTCTTTTGTAGCAAGTTGCTGACACAAAGATAATAGTTTTCAAAATGCATTTGCTGATTCTTTGCTGCCGCTAAACATTTTGTGTATAAATTGTCGGCTTCGATCAGGATATTGTTGTAGGAGTCCATTCATGAGGTGACTTGAAGCAAGCTTTTACTATTGCTGTAGCTGACATGGCTGTACGTTATTTGCCGTTGTTGTCTTGGAAGAGAAGTGGATCAGCTTGATGGAATCGGCCTCATAGAATCCTTGTACCTCCTCCCAGTTCCGACCATCTGCTTGCTTGATGTGGTTCATGATCATGATCCTGTGGTATTGAGTGATGTAGTCTTGGGCAGGAATGTTGATCTCAACATCACAAAGGGGATTGTTGCGCTGTAGCCATCGAAGAGGTGTGTGAAGTTGATAGATGTCAACGTTGTTCGCGAGTTTAATATTGATATTTTTTAGGGGCTCCGTAAGGAGCACCAGGCCACTAGGTGGCCGAGCACAGCTGCAGGAGCTGGTGAGAGTGGCCTGCCGCATGAACCACAGCTGGAGGTGGTGGGAACAGTGATGGCTTAATAGAAAGATTGTCTAAAAAGTTTACCAACCTGAAGATCCTACACGATCAAAGGTGTTTTTGTCAGGGGTTGGCAATCTTTTCACACCAAAGACCCAAACAACATCAAAATTCAAAACAAGTGGTCAACAAAGAGACATATAAGAATGCCCATTTGCATGGCTGAAAATATACAACCATTATTTATAATTGACATGATTAGTAATAGCATAAATGAAACAGTGTACACATGGACTTCAAAGTGGCAGTGCTGCACAGTCCCGTTAAAGTACTGTTTCTTCCCCCACCTCTTTGCTGCCTCTGTCTCAAAGGCAGCAAGGGGGGATATCAACTAGTCAAAAAACTATCCGATTAAGCAAATGCTTATCGGCAGGGCTCGCCAAGCGGCGGCGAGCCCGGCTCGCCAGCCGCGCGGTTCTGTGAGTTGTGCATGTGCAGATTGCATGGTGCCGGCTGTGCCGGCTTGTAATCTATTAGCCTGTGGCAAGTAGATTACATGATTTGTCGAGCCCTGCTTATCGGATAGTTGACTAGTCTTTAACATCCCTAATTTAAAGCTGTCTTTGTACCTGTCCCCACTTCTGTACTTGAGAAAAGTACAGGAATGGAGTAGCTGAAGCAAACTCATGAAGGTTTTATTTCTTGTCTTTTTTTAAATCTATTTTCATCCAGGTTGTATAAATGACAATGAATTGTTGGACATAAGACTCAAACACTAAGAAGTTTCACCTTATCTTTACCTTCTATTTTCAGCTCTGACTTTCCTTTTGGAAGAGTCAATAGTGAACAATGGATATAATGGTTGTCTTTGTACTTTCACCTATGGTATTCTTTAATGCTAAGAGCTCTGTTTTCAAAACCAGCTGCAAACATTCTTTTAATGACAGGGTAAGAGATGAAGTGTTCCCCTGGGGGAGATGTAATTTTTCAGAGTGCAAATTTGCTAATAGGCAACTACAGCAAATTAGGGAATTTAAATTTCGATTAATCAGTTAATCCAGTAGTTGATTAAATATCCATCAACTACCCGATTTGTTGATAAGGAGGGAGGCACTCGCTATCCCCGCTGCACCTCCACCTTTGAAATGTAGCTCTTGCTACATTTCAAAGGCAGAGGTACAGCGGGGAACCTGACAGGGAAGGCAGAGGCACAGCAGGAAACTCAGGGGCGAATGGGGACTGCTGCACCCCTGCCTCTGAAATATATGAAGAGCTGCTCAACTAGTCACTTAAATCCCTACAGCAAATACATTTATAGAAAACATTTGTGAACCGGTCATTCTTCCTTTTACAAACTGGCATATTTAAAAAGTGGCTCTAGTTCAGTCACTGACTTTTTTGTATCAAAGAAGTAGTTTAATACAGCTCCATTTGAGATGGAAAACGAGTATTATGTACAGTCCCATTTAAGTAGACTGGTACTTAATAGGTACATCTAGCATGGACCTAATAGTTCACTTCACTGTGTTGCTGCAAAGCCAGAGCATTTGGGGGTTCTCCATATTTATCTTAATGTTTGAATAGGTGTTTGACTATGTAACAGCCTTTGACAATGATAGATGATGAAATACACTGCAATAGTACTAGCATTGAAAACAGATGAGGTAAATCTCTTGGTCCTCTAGCAAGCTTGCTGCTAGGTTCTTTCTTTTAAGTCAGTGGTCTCCAGCCTTTTTAAGCACAAGATCATTTTTTGAGTTTAAGTGCAATCCAAAATCTATCTCAAACCCAAATACTGTTGCCCCGCCTCCTTTGTGAGCCTTCTCCGATGCCCCCCCACTTGCTCTGTCCTTCCTCCCCCGTTCTCCCTCACTTTCACCAGGCTGGGGCAGGCTTTGGTCTTGGATTAAGGGATTTGGGGGGGGGGGGGCTCTAATCTGAGCTTGGGGAAGGCAGTTGGGGTACCAGAGGGGATTCTATGTGCAGTCTCTGGGAGGGCGTTTGGATGCAAGGGTGCTCAGGCTAAGACAGGAGGTTGAGGTGCAGGAGTGGGTTCATGATGGGGTAGGGTTTTGGGGTGTGGGTTCCCGCTGGGCACTGCTTACCTCAGGTGGCTCCTGGGTGGTGGTGCAGTGGGGCTAAAGCAGGCTCACCCCTGCCCTGGCCCTGCATCACTCCTAAAAGCAGCCAGCAAACTCCATTCCAAGTCCTGTTGTTAGAGAGGATACAGAGCGGGAGAGGGGGGCACCTTGACATCAGCATCCCTCCTCTTCTCCCCTGCTGTACACTGAAAGCAGGAGGCTCCCGAGGGGACAGCTCCAAGGCAAAGGGGCAGGTGATGTGCAGCAGTGGGGGGAGGGGCAGTTGAAGTGTTGGCACTTGATAGTCTTTTGGCCAAACCAGTTAGGATCCGCTGTCAGAGGTTCCAAGATCTACCAGTAGATCCTGATCTACTGATTGGTGACCTCTATTTTAGGTGTTGTAAGATCAGACTTTAATCATAATATTAAGAGGTAAAAATAAACCTGTTAATATAAAATGTCCTCTAAATTCTGCATGCAAGTCGCTGTTGCCAGTACCATTTGATTAAGTGGGATTTTTTCCCCCTTAAATCCCAGCTCTTGGAAGCATGAGATCAGGTGAGAATCTCAGCTTTCATTTTAAAAGTGTGTGTGGTGTGGTGGTGTGGGTTTTTTTTTAAGCTTTTGTTTAAACTGGCTTCCTGATTGCTCCAGGTCTCTCTCTAGGTTTAGACTTAAGCCTACTAGATAAGTGGATCTCCCTCCCCCTTCCCCCCCCCCCCCCATGTTGTGGGGGACCCGACTGTCTTAATCCACTGAGGATAACACCACTACATTTATGATCACCTTTAATGCTGGTATTTTAGGGTTGGGGATACTGGGAAATTAGTTGACTCAAAGCCTCACTGTGATCAGAGGAGAGAGAGTTGATGAGGCCTACCTATGGTAGCTTCTGAAATGTGGTTGTAGATTTTCTTTTTCTCTGCGGTGAGATCATAGTGTTCTAGTCATGGCATTTAGATAAACAAAGTAGTACAAAAAGTCATTCCAGGTCTGGAATCAGGTCTCTGGCCTTGATTGGTCTCATGCCACTATCAAGTAGTTTGCTAACTTGGCAAGGATTTTCAGTATTCCTGTTGACTGGCTGTGGTTGGGAGCTAGTACACGAGTCTGGCTGTTCCCTCTGATCTTGGGTGGTAAAGAAAATGCAAAGTAATAGGATTTAAAATTTTCTTATTCCTTTTGTGCTATGCTATATTGATGCTGCTACTTCAGCTTATTATGGTGTCAGGAGTTCATTTGCTACCCTGTCCAAAGTCCAGTCAGTCATAAACACCTAATAAACCTTTTGGTGGTGGCCATTTCCTTTTAAATTTGACATTTTATGGCTGACTTACCAGCATCCTATTCAAGAGCCTTGATTTCCTACAGTTTAGACTGGTCTTTGCATTGTATCTGAAAAGCTAGACTTGGGCTTTTATTCGTTCCTTATATTTCAGGGATCATGTAATGCCAGTTTAGAAAGGAATGTTTCTGGTAGAGCCTCAACGTGCTCTGGAGTCTTTATATTCTGCCAGTGTCAAATAGACTTCTTATGGCCTAGCAAATTCCAAATATAGGTTGAAGGCTTACCTATTAAACTGTCCAATAAGGTGTCCAGTATTTGAGCACCTCTTTCCATCAGCGCTCTCAGTAAGTTCATATTCTCGCCGTTAACTGAATTGCAAAGAGATTTTTTTTTCAGAAGATCTGTGTAAAAAGGTAGCTGATCTAACCTTCAAATAGATGAGTTACTTTCCAAGTCTCTTCTCTGAATACTAAGGGCATGTGATCTCTCCTGCTTAGAGCCCATTGCTTCATGATAAGGTTGCCAGGTGTCCGGTTTTGAACTGGACAGTCCAGTATTTGAGCTTTCTGTTCGGGAAACAAATTGAGAAAATATAAATGTCCAGTATTTTCTAAATAAGATGTAATGTAGTTTGTGACGTAATGTCAAGTGTGTCTGGAATTTTTGTTGAAACCATCTGGCAACCCTACTTCATGAGTGGATCAAGCACAGCCAGGAGGATTTTTCCCTACTCTTTAAATTATTTCTTAGTTCTTGGTATCAAATGAAGATTACAATCTCTGGTTCTATTGTTAAAATGTTACTTGTTATGGAAGTTTAGCTATTCTGCTGTGGAAGAACTTGACTAGTTTTAATCCAGCCAGTAGAACAGCTCTGAAAGCCAGAAGAAACTAAATCTGGCTATTTCTCCATCTGCCTACAGAACTGATTGGGATTGGAAGACCGTCTTGTTTCATTGAAAAGATAATTGGCACAAACCTTATTTCCAGGTAATCATTTTGCTAGAGCCGTGCATCTCATGTTGCTGCTTCTCAACAAAGCAAAATATGTAGGGTCCTGGGTTAGTGGTCCTGATTTATATAGTACAGATCAAAGTGGCTTTGGGGGGAGGTTAAGGAAAGTCAAGAGATTGTGACTTTTTTCAGGTTACATAGGAAGTTTGTCTTGTTTTGGTATTTGAACCCAGATTTCCTGAATCTTAATTCAGTGTATTAATTACAAAATCATTCTCCCTGTCTGCAAAATTTAATCTTTTCCAAGCCTATCCATTGCTGTCACTAAAGCAGTAGAGGTCAGCTGCCTGCTTTGCTTGAGATGTGAATGTTGCTTTGAAAACAAAAAATTCCTGGGAGGAGGGTAAAAGGAGGAATTGACATTTCAGAGTAGTTTTGTTTTATATTTTTATTGATGATAACTCAAGACTAAATATGTACAGCTGGCAGTTTAGCTGCAAGAGGTCATGTTAGCTTTATTTTAAATTAAGAAACCCTGTAATTGCATAATGTCATACAACCTATACTCAAAACTCCACATAACCTTCAGAGTTGCACAATCTTCCTATGTAGTGAATCCGAGGCTATTAATTTCACTGTGCTTGAAAACATAATGCTTGATTTAAATGCCTCTATTTCAGTCTGGGGAGTGTGGGGAAGAGAACTTGCAAAACCAGAAGGGTAAAGATGCAATGGCATTACACATGAACTTAGGCAGCATTTGATCTCTTGATCCCTAAACAGAGTAGATTACTACTTCTGTGGTGGCTTCTAGTCAGTTTTCCAGTGGTTGACTGAAGATCAGTCCTCAACTAGATAAGTGGTCTCTAAGGCCTTATCTACACTACACAGTTTTGTCAACGAGACAGGTTTAATTAACAAAACAGTGAAGATGTAAGCACTGCAATGCTCTTCTGCTGACGGAACTCTTCAGTTTTGCCAACAAAATAACACCACCTTGACGAGAGACGGTATTGATAGTGTTAGTCCTGATCTACACTAAAGGGGAAGGTCGAATCAAGAGATGCAACTCCAGCTACCTTAATTACATAGCTGAAGTCGATGTACCTTGATTTGAGCGTCTCTGCTGTCCTTCACAGCAAAAGGACTACAGGAGCAAATGCTCCTGTCAGCTTCCCTTACTCCACACAGGAGAACCAGCTGTCAGTGGGGGCGCCATCTAAGTTTGATGTAGTGCGGTTTTTACTAGACCCCCTAAATTGAACTCCAGATCTATCGTGGCAGTGTCAGATACTCAGGCTTCTGCCCTCTCCCCTTTTAAAGTCCTGGGAATTTTTGAAATTCCACTTCCTGTTTGCTGGTCATGGAGAACTCTCATCTCTTCCCAGCTGGCCATGGTGGCTCCACACAGCAAATATTCTCCTGCTTGGAGCACATGTTGAATCTGCTGTCACTGTAGGGCAGGGTTTCCCAACCTATGGAATATGGGTCGCCATTACATAAGAATGGCCATACTGGGTCAGACCAAAGAGCCATCCAGCCCAGTACCCTGTCTGCCGACAGTGGCCAATGCCAGGTGTCCCAGAGGGAGTGAATCGAACAGGTAATGATCAAGCGATCTCTCTCCTGCCATCCATCTCCACCCTCTGACAAACAGAGGCTAGGGACACCATTCCTTACCCATACTGGCTAATAGCTGTTAATGGACTTAACCTCCATGAAATGATCTAGTTCTCTTTTTTAAACCTTTTTATAGTCCTAGCCTTCACAACCTCCTCAGGCAAGGAATTCCACAGATTGACTGTGTGCTGTGTGAAGAACTTCCTTTTATTTGTTTTAAACCTGCTGCCCATTAGTTTCATTTGGTGGCCCCTACTTCTTATATTATGGGAACAAGTAAATAACTTTTTCTTCTTCACTTTCTCCACACCACTCATGATTTTATAGACCTCTATCATATCCTCCCCCCCCTTAGTCTCCTCTTTTCCAAGCTGAAAATCCCAGTCTCTTTAATCTCTCCTCATATGGGACCCGTTCCAAACCCCTAATTATCTTAGTTGCCCTTCTCTGAACTTTTCTAATGCCGGTATATCTTTTTTGAGATGAGGAGACCACATCTGCATGCAGTATTCAAGATGTGGGCATACCATGGATTTATAGAAGGGCAATAAGATATTCTCCATCTTATTCTCTATCCCTTTTTTAATGATTCCTAACATCATGTTTGCTTTTTTGACTGCTGCTGCACACTGCGTGGACGTCTTCAGAGAGCTATCCACGATGACTCCAAGATCTCTTTCCTGATTAGTTGTAGCTAAATTAGCCCCCATCATATTATATGTCTAGTTGGGGTTATTTTTTCCAATGTGCAGGGCTTGACGAACAGCGGCGAAAACCACTCGCCAGCCCCATACTGCGCATGCGCAAGAGCCGCAATGCACATGCACGCGCCGTGAAAGAACGGGGCGCGCGGCTGAAATCTACTCACCACGGGGGAGTAGATTGTATTGTTTGTCGAGCCCTGCCAATGTGCATTACTTTACATTTATCCACATTAAATTTCATTTGCATTTTTGTTGCCCAGTCATTTAGTTTGGTGAGATCTTTTTGAAGTTCTTCACAGTCTGCTTTGGTCTTAACTACCTTGAGCAGTTTAGTATCGTCTGTTTAGTATTGTCTGCAAACTTTGCCACCTCACTGTTTACCCCTTTCTCCAGATCACTTATGAATAAGTTGAATAGGATCGGTCCTAGGACTGACCTTTGGGGAACACCACTAGTTCCCCTCTCCATTCTGAAAATTTACCATTTATTCCTACCCTTTGTTTCCTGTCTTTTAACCAGTTCTCAGTCTGTGAAAGGATCTTCCCTCTTATCCCATGACAACTTAATTTACGTAAGAGCCTTTGGTGAAGGACCTTTTCAAAGGCTTTCTGGAAATACACTATATCTACTGGATCCCCCTTGTCCATGTGTGTGTTTGACCCGTTCAGAGAACTCTAATGGATTAGTAAGACATGATTTCCCTTTACAGAAACCATGTTGACTTTTGCCCAACAAATTTATATTCTTTTATGTGTCTGACAATTTTATTCTTTACTATTGTTTCAACCAATTTGCCTGGTACTGACGTTAGACTTACAGGCCTGTAATTGCCGGGATTGCCTCTAGAGCTCTTTTTAAATAATGGTGTTACGTTACTTATCTTTCAGTCACTGGGTACAGAAGCTGATTTAAAGGATAGGTTACAAACCATAGTTAATAGTTCCGCAATTTCACATTTGAGTTTTCAGAACTCTTGGGTGAATGCCATCTGGTCCCGGTGACTTGTTACTGTTAAATTTATCAATTAATTCCAAAACCTCCTCTAATGACACTTCAATCTGTGACAAGTCCTCAGATTTGTCACCTACAAAGGATGGGTCAAGTTTGGGAATCTCCCTAACATCCTCAGCCGTGAACACTGAAGCAAAGAATTCATCTAGTTTCTCCACAATGACTATATCGTCTTTAAGTGCTCCTTTTGTATCTCGATTGTTCAGGGGCCCCACTGGTTGTTTAGCAGGCTTCCTGCTTCTGATGTACTTAAAAAAACATTTTTTTATTACCTTTTGCGTTTTTGGCTAGCTGTTCTTCAAACTCCTTTTTGGCTCTTATTACATTTTTACACTTAATTTGGCAGTGTTTATGGTCCTTTCTATTTACCTCACTAGGATTTGACTTCCACTTTTTAAAATGTCTTTTTATCTCTCACTGCTTCTTTTACATAGTTAAGCCACGGTGGCTCTTTTTTAGTAGTTCTACTATGTTTTTTAATTTGGGGTATACATTTAAGTTGGGCCTCTATTATGGTATCTTTGAAAAGTGTCCATGCGGCTTGCAGGGGTTTTACTTTTATCACTGTACCTTTTAATTTCTGTTTAACTAACCACCTCATTTTTGCATAGTTCCCCTTTTTGAAATTAAATGCCACAGTGTTGGGCTGCTGAGGTGTTCTTCCCACCACAGGAATGTTAAATGTTGTTATATTACGGTCACTATTTCCAAGCGGTCCGGTTATATTTATCTCTTGGACCAGATCCTGCGTGCCACTCAGGACTAAATCAAGAATTGCCTCTCCCCTTGTGGGTTCCTGTACCAGCTGCTCCAGGAAGCAGTCATTTAAGGTATGAAAAAATTTTGTGTCTGCATCTCATAGACTTTAAGGTCAGAAGGGACCATTATGATCAGGGCTCGCCAAGCAGCGACAAGCCCCGCTCGCCAGCCGCACGGTTCTGCGCTCTGCACCGGCTCTTCTGGGTTGTAATCTACTCGCCTGTGGTGAGTAGATTACGTTATTTGTCAAGCCCTGATTATGATCATCTATGAGCATCTCTTTCTGAGGTGACATGTACCCAGTTAATATGGGGATAGTTGAAATCCCCCACTATTACTGAGTTCTTTATTTTGATAGCCTCTCTAATCTCCCTTAGCATTTCATAGTCACTATTACTGTCCTGGTCAGGTGGTCGATAATAGATCCCTACTGTTATATTTTTATTAGAGCAGGGAATTACTATCCATAACGATTCTATGGAACGTGTTACTTCATTTGATTCTAAATTTTCTTTCACATAGTGCCTCTCCCCCACCCACATGACTTGTTCTGTCTTTCCGATATATTTTGTACTCAGTAATGATTGTGTCCCATTGATTGTCCTCATTCCACCAGGTTTCTGTAATGCCTATTATATCAGTATCGTCCTTTAACACGAGGCATTCTAGTTCACCCATCTTATTTTAGCATTTGTGTACAAGCACTTTAAACTTGTCACTGTTTGTCTGCTCTTTTCTGATGTGTCAGATTCTTTTTTTATGTGAATGGTTTTTGTCTGATCTGGCCCATACTTTATCCTCTCCTCTTGACTAAAACCTAGACAATCTCTTATCAGTAGACTCTCCTCTAAGAGATGTCTCTGTCTGATCCATGTGCTCCTCTGCACCAATTGGCTTTCCCCCATCTCTTAGTTTAAAAACTGCTCAAAAGGGTACATTTCAAAAGGATCGCCAGGTGTTTTCCCAGTTGTCTCTTAAGGAGCCATTCACACATTTTTTGAATTGCCCTGGGTCACCAAGTCTTCCTGAATTGTCAAAATGGGTCCCCATCTGGAAAAGGTTGGGAACCGCTCTTGTAGGGAGAAGACACTGCAGTCTCATGTCCGCTCTAACGTAACTTTGATGTCATGAGAAATGAGATTGTAGGCTTGTTGGATAAGAGCTACAAACAGGATGTGCATCGGTGCTGTGTGAAAATGGAAGGAGCTGAAGCAGGCATACCAGAAGGCAAGGGAGGTAACTGTCATTCTAGTGTTGTGCTGAAGACCTGTTACTTCTAAAAGGAGCTAGACTCCATCCTTGGCGGTGACCCCACCTTCCCTGCCAAAAGCCCTGTGGATGGTTTGGTGGGGCTAGAGGTGGCATACAGTGGATTCAGCCATGAGGATGAAGTTGTGGACAAGGTGATAGAGTTGAAGGATAAAGTAGCGCATGTGACAAGTCAGGATGACTTTTCTACTCTGGAGGGGGTCTAGCCAGTCTCAAAACTGTTTAGTGTAGACAAGGCCTTGGAGACATTAGGTCTTTGGTAATGAGAGAGGAAAAGGTATGTCTTGAGTTACTCAGTCCTAGCTGACAAAAAGTAGAGTTAAGCAAAAATGTCAAGACCATGTTTTTGTTTTTCTCAAGCTCTTCCTCCTTTTTGCTTAAGAGGTAAAAGAGACAGTCAGAAAGGTGTGGGGGGAGAGGCACTAGGAAAAGTGGATTGCATAACTTGAAGAGGGCAGGAGTGAGAGTGTTACTATCAGTTGAATTAGCTAAGACTTCTGTTTACATGGGGCAAACATACAGATAAGTGAGCCACTACAGCTATAGCGAACTACCCACACTCAACTATAGCCGCTGGTAGCTTGTGTTGTTGGACACCATGGCTTTAAACTGTATCTTATTACAGCAGAGGAACATTGCCTGGTGTTGATTTGAAGGCATGGGTTTACAATTGCTAATGGCCTTATGCATGTTGACACGCTTATTTTACAAGTCCAAATGAACACTGTTCTGTATGAGGGAAACTTTCTAGGCTTTGTAGAAATTAATATTTAAAGTCTCACAGGGGTAGCTGTGTGTGTTTTAGCATTTAAAGGTGGACTGAAAAGTTAAATGGGAGATATTTTTAAAAATGCAAACCAATCCCCCGGTCAGCTTTTCTTGTAACTCAGATTGACTCTGACTCTAAAATAGTCAGACTGGTTTGGCTGCTCCCACCATGCTATTTGCAGGAGTAGTTTGATCTAGCCTTCCCACCTCCTGAACCCGTCCCAGTGTTTTGAGATTCTCCTCTCTTTGGGAATAAGAGGTACTGCTATGAGTACCTCTTTACTGATATAACTGCATTCATATTCTAAGTTTTTTATTTTAACTATACTTCATAGTTAAATTGCTACAACTTTTGCTTGTAGACAAGCCACATGAAAAAAGTCACAAGACTTTGTTGGAAACCCCGTTCTTGGTATCTGCATTGGCTTAGTCATTTGGCTAACTGATTAAAATGTTAGAACTGTTTTAGTTTAATATTATGTATTAAAATGGTGGCTTTTTGGATAATGGGGCTGTCCTTGTGACTCTGCAAATAAGTGGGTGAAAAACCATGTAACTTGATCTTTTTCCTTAACTACACTCGTCTTTTATATATATCTTCTTATTGGTGATGAATTAAAAAGTGCAAGAGCTAGAAGCAACTTTGTTTATAACTTCTGGTACAAATACTGTGTCTCATGTCTTGGTAGCACCTTGGCAACCCCAAATATGATTTGCCTCTGCTAAGGTAACTTTTACTCTTTGGTCAGCTGTTTTGTTCTTTTTTTCCCCCTTGTGGGGATTATTCTTTATTTTCCTCTGCAAGTACAGATCAGTTCAAGTGTGCTGCATGTTTAACACCTCTTTGCCCTTACCCCTGATTTAATCTGTATTTTTCAGATGTTTCATTTAACCTGACCTTGGATTGCCCTTTGTTCCCAGGGTTCATTCAGTTCTTCAGAAAACCTTGCCATTTGAGAGTTGGTATTCTTTTATAGATAATCAATATGCTGTAAGTAGACAACACTCTGTTCCTGTGAACAAGGACTAATACTGTGGAAATAGGGGAAGAGAACAAAAGTAGATCTGGGTTGAGGGAGATTGAGATTAAGTATAAAGAAACTAAGTAAGAACTAAAATTTAAAAGTAGCTATCTTAAAACTAGGACTCATTTAGAAGCTCTTTTCAGAGTTCTAGTACTTCACTTTGTGCTAAAGATGTTTCTGTGAATATTCAACTGTACAATTTTTGCATTTTTCCTTTTATTCCTCATTTAGATTGAATTTTCTCCCCCCAAAGTTTTTCTTTACTGCCCAAGTCTAGCCTTTCATATTTTCAAAAGGGGACTTTTGAGGACCTCGGAACTAGAGTGGGAGGAAAGCCTTCACCTGGGAAGGATTTGGAGTGTTATATTTCACTCAGAGGTCTTCTACCAAATACTTGTCAGGAGTTAACTTAAACAGAAGTCCTAGTGCCCCCTACTTTTTGTTTTGAGGCATTCTGAGTTGTTGGCAATTAACTTCCCCGATTTTGTTGGAAAACTAAGACCTGATATGGAAAGTGTGGAGGAGGACCACTCTGTAGTTATCCAACTTTTATACATTCAAAATAGAAAGTTTCTTTGTAATTTAAGTGGTAAGTTTCCCACTATGTGTCTCTAAATCTATTTAAGTGCCCACTTGTGAATTTGTATTACAAAAGACTGATTACATTATGAACTTACATTATGTGAATTTAAGGCTCCTTCTGTGCTGCATGATTGGCTGAAACTGGTCATCTGAGGATGTGCGCTGTCCATGAAAGCTCATGATACCATCTGCATGCTTTGTTAGTCTCTAAAGTCTGTAGACTAACTCGGCTACCCCTCTGAAGCTTTTGAAACATTTTGTCCTCCAACATTGTTATAACACAAGGGTCCATCTGCATTACAAAATGGAACCGTCTCCTTAAGTCTTGGGCGCGTACATCTTTTTAGGATTTTTCAGGGACAGGTCCCATCAATGCAACGGGACCTTCTACTGCAGTGGTAAGAACATAAGAACATAAGAATGGCCATACTGGGTCAGACCAAAGGTCCATCGAGCCCAGCATCCCATCTGCCGACGGTGGCCAATGCCAGGTGCCCCAGAGAAGGAGAACAGAAGACAATGATCAAGTGATTTATCTCCTGCCATCCATCTCCTGCCCTTGTTATGAAGGCTAGGGCACCATACTTTATCCCTGGCTAATAGCCATTTATGGACCTAACCTGCAAAAATTTATCAAGCTCTTTTTTAAACCCTAATAGAGTCCTGGCCTTCACAGCCTCCTCAGGCAAGGAGTTCCACAGGTTGACTGTGCGCTGTGTGAAGAAAAATTTCCTTTTATTAGTTTTGAACCTACTACCCATCAATTTCATTTGGTGTCCCCTAGTTCTTGTATTATGGGAAAAGGTAAATAATTTTTCTATAATCACTTTCTCCACACCATTCATGATTTTATATACCTCTATCATATCGCCCCTCAATCGCCTTTTTTCCAAACTGAAAAGTCCCAGTCTCTCTAGCCTCTCCCCATATGGGACCCTTTCCAAGCCCCTAATCATCTTAGTCGCCCTTTTCTGAACCTTTTCTAATGCCAATATATCTTTTTTGAGGTGAGGAGACCACATCTGCACGCAGTACTCGAGATGTGGGCGTACCATAGTTTTATATAGGGGAAGTATGATATCTTTTGTCATATTATCTATCCCTTTTTTAATAATTCCTAACATCCTATTTGCCTTACTAACTGCCGCTGCACACTGCGTGGATGTCTTCATAGAACTATCCACTATAACTCCAAGATCCCTTTCCTGATCTGTCGTAGCTAAATTTGACCCCATCATGTAGTACGTGTAATTTGGGTTATTTTTTCCAACACGCATTACCTTACACTTACCCACATTAAATTTCATTTGCCATTTTGCTGCCCAATCACTCAGTTTGCTGAGATCTTTTTGTAGTTCTTCACAATCCCTTTTGCTTTTGACTGTCCTGAACAACTTTGTGTCATCTGCAAACTTGGCCACCTCACTGCTTACCTCATTTTCTAGATCATTGATGAACAAGTTGAACAGGATTGGTCCCAGTAGTGACCCCTGGGGAACACCACTAGTTACCCTCCTCCATTGTGAAAATTTACCATTTATTCCCACCCTTTGTTTTCTGTCTTTTAACCAATTCTTGATCCATGAAAGGACCTTTCCTCCTATCCCATGACCACCTAATTTACGTAAAAGCCTTTGGTGTGGGACCGTGTCAAAGGCTTTCTGGAAATCTAGGTATATTATATCCACTGGGTGCCCCTTGTCCGCATGTTTATTAACCCCTTCAAAGAATTCTAACAGATTAGTTAGACACGACTTCCCTCTGCAGAAACCATGCTGACTTTTGCCCAACAATTCGTGCTCTTCTATGTGCCTTGCAATTTTACTCTTTACTAGTGTTTCTACTAATTTGCCTGGTACTGATGTTAAACTTATCGGTCTATAATTGCCAGGATCTCCTCTAGAGCCTTTTTTAAATATTGGTGTTATATTGGCCATCTTCCAGTCATTTGGTACCAAAGTGGATTTAAAGGATAGGTTACAAACCACTGTTAATAACTCTGCAATTTCACATTTGAGTTCTTTCAGAACCCTTGGGTGAATGCCGTCTGGTCCCGGAGACTTGTTACTATTCAGCTTATCAATTAATTCCACAACCTCCTCTAATGTCACTTCAATCTGAGTGAGTTCCTCAGATTTGTCACCTAAAAAGGCTGGCTCAGATTTAGGAACCTCTGTAACATCCTCAGCCGTGAAGACTGAAGCAAAGAAATCATTTAATCGCTCCGCAATGGCACTGTCTTCCTTGATCTCCAACCTTTACACCCAAGATCACTTTTTAAATGTCAGGGCAAGCCAAGATCTATCCCATCCCTTCCCCAAGACTCCACCTCTTCCTTGAGGCTTTGATCTCTCCATTCCCCTCCTCTCCATTTGCTGTCTTCAGCCCTTACTCACTCTCACTGGGTGGAGACCAGAGGTGCGAGCTCTGGGGTGGGAATGAGGGATTTGGGTGTGGGAAGGGGTGAGAGGTGCAAGCTTTTGGAGGGAATTTGGGTGGAGAAGGAGATGCTGTCTCAGGGAGGGGGCTCCAGACTGGAGAGTGTTGGGGTCAGGTGGAGGGTTAGGGGGCTGGAGCAAGCCACAGGTTTGTGGCTATGGGGGTGCAGGAGTTCAGGTTGGGATACATGAGAGGCTCAGGGTTGGGTGTATGATGGGCTCAGTGCACAGGTTTTTGGTGTGTGGATGGTGCAGGAGTGTTGTGGCACAAGACTGGGGATGTGGGTGGTGCAGGAGTTTGGGGATATGAAGGTCTCAGGGCAGGGGGTTCAGGTGTATGATGGGCTCAGGATTGGTGTTTGGGGGTTGGTGGTGGTGCAGGAGTGTTATGATGCTGTGGCCAGATGGAGGACTTGTTGGCCAGGCTTCATTTTTAAATAAAATATGTCCAACACAACATTTCAGCATTGTCTTTGTTTATGGGAAGGGCAGGGAATGCCAGGGTTAGTGGATTTTTATGGGCCCCTCTACACTCTGAGGTGGGGCCAGAAATGAGCAATCCATTGTGCAGGACAGAGCTGCCAGTGAGCGGGATAGGGATGGGGGTGCAGAATCTTGGTGGAAAATAGGGTACAGGAGCAAGCTGGGGGTAGATGTTTGGCCTGGATGGAGGGGGCAGGGTGCTAGATGGTGTCTGGCTAGAGGACAGGGTGCTGGTGGGGGCCTGGGCAGGAGAAGTAGGCAGGGACAGCTCAGTTGGTAACTGGGGGCCTTCAGGGACAAGGATCTCTGGGTAGCGCTGGATGAAGCCACTCTGGATCCTGCACTGCCATCTTAACCCCTCCCTCCCCGGACCATGGGGAAGGAAGGGAAGACAAGAAAGAGCGCACACTGTTTGACAGGAGAGGCATGCAGGCTTTCTTGTCTTCCTTCCTTCCCCGTGCTGGCTGCCTGCCTGCCTTCTTGCAGCATGGGGGCGGGGGCGGGGGGGGGGGGAGGTCCCGCGGCTGTGTGCCAAATACAACGTCTCAGGAAGCACGTGTTGCTCTTCCCCTCCCCACAACAGCGGGTGTGCTTCCTGAGACACTGGATTTGGCATGCAGTTGTGGGACCATCCACCCCACGCTTCAAGAAGCTGATGCTAGCTCCATTTTCATGGGGGGCTGTAGCACCAGTATGGGCTCCTTGTTGGGGGTGGGGTTAGGGTTAAGGAGGGGCTGGGAACACCTTGCATCGACGGGTTGGTGACCATGGCTGTATTGTGTTGTATTTGGATCTCTTGATATGGTGACTACGATAATGGAGAGGGGACCTAAAATCTAAAAAGCTGTACAGTTGCAGACTCACATGTTGTTGTTAAAGCCTCAGCTCCTGAAGTCCTGTAAATATGAAACCCTTAGTTTTAATTTTTTTAAAGTTAAGTTTCTAGCCTTATTGTGGAGAACAGCTTGAAAACACAAACCCCCAAAAGGATAAAAAAACCAGAAGGCAAATAAGAGAGCTCATTTTAAACGAACAAAAAACCCTAAAGACTTTTAAGCCATTCTATGACTAACTTTTGAAAACCTGGTGGCTTCTCTCTCTCTCTTTTGTATTTTCTGAATAGGTCACTGGAATGTAAATAACATCTCGTTTGAAAAGAAGGCCTTGAAAACAAAGTGGTGTGTGTGTGTGTGGTGGTTTTGGTTTTTTTTTGTTTGGTTTTTTTTTGGCATGGAAATAAAATTCAACAAACTTCTCCCACTTTCTTTTAACTTAATCAGCTAGCACCTGTTATACATACATTCAAGATGGGCCATCAAAATTAAGAGTGCCAGCTGAGGCTCCAATAACTTGCGTATGGCTTTCCAGTGTGGCTTGTAACACCCAGCATGATTTAACATAGGTGCCAATTTCCCAAGTTAATGCTGCCATGAAAAGACACAATCTAATTTACACTAGTGTTGTAGAATCAGATTCTCCATCTTGAATCACTGTTGCCTAGGTCAGAGCTACTTAACATGCGGCCCACTGTCCATTTGTTTGTGGCCTGCGGTGCGGTTTGGGTTTGCGCAGGGCTCAACACGCAGCCCGCTGGTGGGAGCCAAAACAAAAAAGTAGTCAATGTTCGTCTGTTGTGTAGCAGTTAAATTCCTGGACTGTTGTTGCTCATTAAAAGAGCTGTCATATGGGTGGAAATCGGGTGCATTTTATGAATATCAGCAGAACTGACTTAAATGTATATGCAACCACTCTTAAGTTGCGGCCCTCGGCATGTGCTGTGAGTATCATTGTGGCCCCTGGGGCTTCCAAAGTTGAGTAGGCCTGGCCTAGGTATTGTACTCCCTGCTCTGGGCCTCTTGCTACAAGAAGTATTTTCCTCAAAATCCTGGATAACTGTTCCAGTTTTGTTAGAAGGGCAGAGTTTTTTTTTTTTAATAACACTGATTATGCACTGTTGTAACAATTACATGTATTTCATAATGAGTGGTGAGTCATCTCTAATTCCTGGGTAAATGTCAGTGTAGCTGAATTTTTCTTGTCTTTTTATTAGTACAGATCATGGCTGACAGGAAAAATGACAAACTATTAAAATAATCTATTGATGAACCATGTCCTGTTCCTTCAGTGATTCCAGATTAGACTTGATCTACATCAAAACAGGAGTGTGTCGTCTTTGTAACTTTCGGAGCAGGAAATGCTACCTAGACTTGAAGTTCTTCAAGGTATCACTTGTAGGATCAAGGAACCTGCATGGCATTTTTTTAATTTTCTAGACTGGTGTATGTGCACCACTTGGCCTGTCTTCCCTCAGACAGGATTCTTGTTTGCCCTTCTGGCCATAATTCCCTCTGTGTTCTTAGAAGGTACAGTGAGATGATATCCTCAATGCTTATTTACCTTGTCATTTTCCCTTATATCCCTTTGGTAGCTATCACTTTTAATTTGTCAAATTCTTCTTTAAAGAAGTGCCCATATGTCAAAGGTATGCTTTAGGGCAGGAGTGGGGAACCTTTTTGGGATTGGGGCCACTTACAGAAAAATCAGTCGGGGGCAACACATGAGTGAGAAGTGCAACTCCCCCAGCCTCACTTCCCAAAACTGGCCCCCAAGTGAGAAGGAGGGAAAAGAAACCCTCATAGATGTGGCTCCTAACTGAGAAGCAGAAGACACCCCTCTCAAGCTCCAACCCTACTTGGGGGTAATGGGGAGGCGCTGTGGCCTAGGGCTTACCCTCCAAGGCTGGATTAACTCTTCTGGGGGCCTGAACCTAGTAGATTTTTATGGGTTGTCCTAGATTATTTTGCGGTGTACCAAAAAATGACAGGTTGAGTGTGAGGGTGTTGCCAGAAAACAGGCTGTGGGTAGGGATGCGGGGTCTAGAAAGCAAGGTGGAGTGCAGGAGCACGGTGAGGATGTGGGGTCTGGTGGAAAGAGAGGTGCAGGAGTGGGGTAGGGGTTGGGGTGTGGAATCTGTGAAGTAGCAGAGTGGGGTGCAGGGCCCGTGCAGGATGGGAGTGGAGGGGCAGGGCTTGGAAGGGAGGGGGCAGAGGATTGGGGAGCCTACCTGATGGAGCTCCGGGGTGGGATGGGGGGTAGCGCATGTGGCTCGGCTCTGCAGTGCATGCTCCAGGGAAGCACTCCCTACTGGCATTGCCCCTTGTTGCTCCTGGTCAATGGGAGCAGCAAGGAGTGGGCAGTGCCTGCAAGAAGCACTTCAGTGCAGCATGTAGAGCTGCTTCCTCTTCCCTCCCCCACTGAGTCTGTGAGCCACATCTGCCTGTATCTTTCCTTGATTGGGGCCACGAGGCTTGGAGCCACCCGCCTCTCCCCGCAGCAGGGAGCTGGTGCGAGAGCTTTAGCCACAGTGCACCCTGTATAGCTGGAGTGCCAGCACTGGCTTGCTCCAGCCCCACCTTGCAGCAGGGCAAGGCCCGGAGCCTCGTGACTGGATTAATAGAGCTCTGCATATCTGTGGACAGTAGAGCAGATACCTCTGGGGTGGGGTGGAGGGCAGTCCCTTACACAGCTGGCAGGAAAAAGATGCAAGAAGCTAGGTCCTGAATCACTATGCAGGAGGGGATGAGTACCAGCCCTGCCCATGTCCCTCTTCCCCTTATCTGGTGAGCATTGGCCTGCGGAGTCCCAGTGTGTTGCCTGTCTCTTTCCTGCATGACCCTGCCCCCTCCTGGCTCATCTGTGCTCCCTCCCCTCCAGATTTGTTGTGCGGATAGAAGTAAAATCCGGATTATAGATTGAATGAGGAATTGAGCCTGGTGGAGGCAGATTGGATGCAGAGCCATATTTTTGTACCTGTGCAGGACTCTATGGATCAAGGCAAACTGTGAGTGCACCAAGTATAAATAGTGCTGTCCAGAATTGGAGTCCAGTGGCGAGTATTTGATTCTCAAGTCATTGGCTGCTCTGGTAAATGTCCCTATATCAATCCAGGTTGAAGTTCAGTGCCGAGGATTTGGGTTTGCATAAATTGCACTGAAGTCTCCAAATCTATAACCAATTTGGTGCTGAGGTTCCAGTGCCATAGAATGCTCGCCAATGTGTCCATACCAAAATGGACCTCAGATTGATTGCTGGGGTTTCTTGTTGACTCCACTCTCATTCTACCCCTTTGGTGAACTGCAACTTATTTTACCCGTGATTCCTGTCTACTCCACATTTTGTTTAAAAAATCTAGAACAATATAAAACTAACAACACACATGAAATGGTTTAAAAACTGGCTAGCTGATAGGTCTAAAGGCAATAGTTTTTGGCCTATCACAATTTACCATTTTCATCAATGAACCATCCCCTCATCCAGGTCATTAATAAAGATGTTGAACAAAACTGGCCTTAGAACTGATACTTGGGGCAGTCCACTTAAAACCGACCGCCAGCCAGACATTGAGCCATTGATCATTAACCGTTGAGCCCGACAATCTAGCCAGCTTTCCAGCCACCTTACAGTCTATTTATCCAATCCATGCTTGCTGGTAAGAATACTGTGGGAGACTGCATCAAAAGCCTTGCTAAAATCAAGTTATATAGAACCATAGAGCTGGAAGAGATCTCAGAAGGTCAAGTCCAGCCCCCTGCTCTAGGCAGGACCAATCCCAACTAAATCAACCCAGCCAGGGCTTTGTCAAGCCGAGACTTAAACCTCCAGGGATGGAGAATCCACTACTTCCCTAAGTAACCCATTCCAGTGCTTCACCACTCTCCTAGTGAAATAGTTTTTCCTAATATCCAACCTGAACCTCTCCCACCACAACTTGAGACCATTGCTCCTTGTTCTACCATCTGTCACTACTGAGAACAGCCTTTCTCCATCCTCTTTGGAACCTCCCTTCAGGAAGTTGAAGGCTGCTATCAAATCCCCCCTCACTCTTCGCTTCTGCAGACTACACAGACCCAACTCCCTCAGCCTCTCCTCATAGGTCATATGCTCCAGCCCCCTAATCATTTTGGTTGCCCTATGCTGGACCCTCTCCAATGCGTCCACATCCTTTTTGTAGTGGGGGGCCCAGAACTGGACACAATACTCCAGATGTGGCCTCACTAGAGCCAAATAAAGAGGAATAATCACATCTCTGGTTCTGCTGGCAGTGCTCCTCCTAATGCACCCTACTATGCCATTAGCCTTCTTGGCTACAAGGGCACACTGTTGACTCATATCCAGCTTCTCATCCACTGTAATCCCCAGGTCTTTTTCTGCAGAACTACTACTTAGCTGGTTGGTCCCCAGCCTGTAACAATGCTTGGGATTCTTCCGTCCCAAGTGCAGGACTCTGCACTTGTCCTTGTTGAACCTCATCAGATTGCTTGTGGCCCAATCCTCCAATTTGTCTAAGTCACTGTGGACCCTATCTCTGCCCTCAAGCGCATCTACCTCTCCCCCTAGCTTAGTGTCATCTGCAAACTTGCTGAGGGTGCAATCCATCCCCTCATCCAGGTCATTAATAAAGATATTGAACAAAACTGGTCCGAGAACCGAACCTTGGGGCATTCCGCGAGAAACCGACCGCCATCCTGACATCGAGCCGTTGATCACTACCCGCTGGGCCCGGCCTTCTAGCCATCTTTCTATACATCTTACCATCCATTTATCCAATCCACATTCCCTTAACTTACTGGCAAGAATATTGTGGGAGACCGTATCAAAAGGCTTGCTAAAGTCAAGGTATATCACATCCACTGACTTTCCCATGTCCACAGAGCCAGTTACCTCATCATAGAAGCTAATCAGATTGGTCAGGCACGACTTGCCCTTTGTGAATCCATGCTGACTATTCCGGATCACTTTCCTCTCTTCCAAGTGCCTCAAAATGGATTCCTTAAGGATCCCTTCCATGATTTTTCCAGGAACGGAGTTATGACTGACTGGCCTATAGTTCCCTGGATCGTCCTCCTTCCCTTTTTTGAAGATGGGCACTACGTTTGCCTTTTTCCAGTCATCCGGGATCTCTCCCGATCTCCACGACTTTTCAAAGATAATGGCCAAAGGCTCCTCAATGACATTTGCCAACTCCCTCAGTACCCTCGGATGCATTAAGTCCAGACCCGTGGATTTGCGTACGTTAAGCTTTTCTAAATGGTTCCTAACCTGTTCTTTACCCACCAAGGGCTGTCGATCTTCATCCCTTCTTGCGTCACTTAGCGCATTAGTCCGGGAGCCGACCTTGTCCGTGAATACAGAGGCAAAGAAAGCATTGAGTACTTCAGCTTTCCCCACATCATCTGTCACTAGGTTACCTCCTTCATCCAGTAGGGGCCCCACACCCTCTCTGATCACCGCCTTCTTGTTAACATGCCTGTAGAAACCTTTCTTGTTTTCCTTCACATCCTTTGCCAGTCGCAATTGCAATTGTGCTTTCGCCTTCCTGATAACCTCTTGGCATTCTCGAGCTATACATTTATACCCCTCCCTGGTCATTTGTCCAAGTTTCCACTTTTTGTAAGCTTCCTTTTTGTGCTTAAGTTCACCAAGGATTTCCCCTGTAAGCCAATCCGGTCTCCTACCATGTTTGCGCCTCTTGCTATGCATGGGGATGGTTTCTTTCTGTGCCTTCAATAAGGCTTCTTTAAAATACTGCCAGCTGTCCTGTCCTGGACTCCTTTCCCCTTCGTTAGCATCCAGGGGATTCTGCCCATCAGTTCTCTGAGGGAGTCAAAATCTGCTTTTTTGAAGTCCAAGGTGTGTATCTTACTACTCTTTTCTTCCTTTGGTCAGGATCTTGAAATCTACGATCGCATGATCACTGCTTCCCAGGTTGTCACCCACCTCTACTTCCCCTGTTAGTTCCTCCCTGTTTGTGAGCAGAAGGTCAGGCTGCGCACGGCCCCTGGTTGGATCCTTCAGCACTTGTACGAAGAAGTTATCCCCAATATTCTCCAAAAACTTCTTGGATTGCCTGTGTACTGCCGTACTGGTCTCCCAACAGATGTCAGGGTGATTCAAGTCCCCCCACGAGAACCAGGGCCTGCCATCTGGAAGCTTCTCTCAGTTGTCTGAAGAAAGCCTCATCTACCTCATCCACCTGATTCGGTGGCCTGTAGTAGACGCCAACCACAACATCGCCGCTGTTGTTTGCACCTCTAAACTTAACCCATAGACTCTCAACAGGTTTTTCTCCCTCTATATACTGGAGTTCTGAGCAATCATAGTGCTCTCTTACATATAGTGCAACTCCTCCTCCTTTTCTCCCCCGCCTGTTCGTCCTGAACAGTCTGTACCCTTCCATGACAGCGCTCCAGTCATGCGAGTCATCCCACGAAGTCTCTGTTATCCCATTTAAATCATATTTCTTGGACTGGGCCAGGGCCTCCAATTCTTCCTGTTTGTTGCCCAGGCTTCTCGCATTAGTATACAAACACCTTAGATAACCAGTTGATCGCCCTATCTTCTCCATTCGAATCAGGGGTCCTCCTTTCTTGCTCGTTCCTCTTTGCATTTCTTCCCGGTATCCGACTTTCCCACTCCCCTCAGGGTTTTGGTCACCGTCCCCCGACGAACCTAGTTTAAAGCCCTCCTCACTAGGTTTGCAAGCCTGCCTGCGAAGATGCTCCTTCCTCTCTTGGTTAGGTGGATCCCATCTCTTCCTAACAATCCTTGTGCCCGGAACAGAGTCCCATGGTCGAAGGAACCAAAGCCCTCTCTGCGACACCACCTGCGCAACCACGCATTTACTTCCTCAATTCGACGATCCCTGCCCAGTCCTTTCCCTTCAACAGGGAGGATGGAGGAGAACACCACTTGCGCTCCGAATTCTTGGATCCTTCTTCCCAGCGCTACATAATCCGCAGTAACCCGCTCAAGGTCATTCTTGGCCGTATTGTTAGCTCCCACGTGGAGAAGCAGGAAGGGGTAGCGATCCGAAGGTTTGATCAGTTTGGTAAGCCTCTCAGTCACATCCTGAATTCTAGCTCCCTGTCTAATATCTGTTAGATCACAAAGAAAAAACAGTTTCTTTCCATTTCAACCAGAAAGGGCATTGTCTCAAGGACCTGATTACCTGCATCCTGCTTCAAAGACCTTTTAACACCAGAGTTGAAAGAGAATCCTCTGAACTGTCATTCATGCTTAAATTTGACTTTACACCTAGGTCTTAACAAGGATGCTAATTACCTTACGCATTACAAAGATAGCTTCCCCAATTATCACCTCTAATATGATTGGCTCACAGACATTTACCTCCCCCCCATCCCCCTTCTGTTCTGAAATTTGATTTGTCCTTTTAATATGTGTTCTTTTTTTTATTGTATCCTTTGGTATATATGGCTGTGCCAATTTTCTTTCACAATTTGTTCTGAGGAAGTGGGTCTGGCCCACGAAAGCTCATCACCTAATAAAGCATCTTGTTAGTCTTTAAAGTGCTACATAATCCTGTTTTTTGTTTCAGCTAGACCAGACTAACGGCTACGTATCTATTACTATCCTAAAATCATGTTTGCTTTGGTCTGACCCAGTATGGCTCTTCTTTTATGTTCTATCCTCACTTAATAGCCATTGATGCACCTATTTTCTATGAACTTATTTGTCCTTTTTTTTTTTTTTTTTTTTTTTTTGAACCCTACTAGTTCAAATTGGCCATCACAACATTCTCTGGGAACGAGTTCCACAGATTGACTGACTGTGTTGTGTTTAAATATACATTTTGTTTTAAACCTGCTGCATATTAACTTCATTTGGTGATCCCTAGTTTTTTCTTATGAGAAGGAATAAATAACACTTCTCTACTTTCTCCACACCAGTCATGATTTTATAGATCGTTATCATATGCCTCCTTAGTCATTTATTTTCCAAGCCAAAAAGTCCCGATCTATTTCTTCACATACAGAAGCTGTTCCATACCCCTAATCACTTTTGTTGATCTTCTCTGTAATTTTCCATTTCCAGTACATCTTGTTTTGACTTTGTAGATAGTTCTTTGAAAACATCCACTCAAAGTGCACAAAGACAAGAGCTTCAGAGATGTAGCCCAGTTAGTCTGTAACAGGAAAAACTCAAAAAAATAACAAATTGCCTTAACTTCATTCACAAGTTTAATTCTTATGCTAATGGTTTGAATTGGGATATCACACATTATCAACCAACCAAACAAGGAAGGTGCTAATGGTTCTTGATGTCTGTGTAGAATCTGGTGTTGGTCATCTTCCTTTCCAAGTGCAAACTAATGGTTCTTATCAGTCTCTTGTAACCATTTAGTCTTTGAGATGCTACTAGACTAATTGTTTTTTTTATTTTTCCTGTTAGACTAACTGCGCTATCCCTGCGAAGCTTATGTATTCGCTGTGTCTTTTTTTTCTTCCTCCCCTTCTTCTCTCCCTCCCTCCTTCCCTTATTTTATTCTTGGATCTGGACTTCCAACACTCCTGTCATCTGAAGAAGTGGGTTGTGCCCACGAAAGCTCATAATACCATCTACATCATGGGTTCCCAAACTGGGGGGCCTGCCCCCTTGGGGGGCATGAAGAAATTCTGGGGGGGAGGGCGCGAGGCGACCCAGCCCCGCACACACCCGTCAATCCCACCCCAAGTTTTTCTGCTATTTTTTTGGGAGGGGGGCATGAGGGTTTCTCAAATCAAAAAGGGGGCGTGATGCCAAAAAGTTTGGGAACCACTGATTTACATGTTTTGTTAGTCTTTAAGGTGCTACTAGACTACTAGACATGTGGACAAAAGTCAACATGGGTTTTGTAAAGGGAAATCCTGTCTTACTAATCTATTAGAGTTCTTTGAAGGGGTTAACAAACATGCGGACAAGGGGGATCCAGTAGATATAGTATACTTAGATTTCCAGAAAGCCTTTGACAAGGTCCCTCACCAAAGGCTCTTGTGTAAATTACATTGCCATGGGATAAGAGGGAAGGTCCTTTCTTGGATTGAGAACTGGTTAAAAGACAGGAAACAAAGGGTAGGAATAAATGGTAAATTTTCAGAGTGGAGAGGGGTAACTAGTGGTGTCCCCCAAGGGTCAGTCCTAGGACCAATCCTGTTCAACTTATTCATAAATGATCTGGAGAAAGGGGTAAGCAGTGAGGTGGTAAAGTTTGCGGATGATACCAAACTGTTTAGGATAGTCAAGACAGAAGCAGACTGTAAGGGACTCCAAGAAGATCTCACCAAACTGAGTGATTGGGCAACAAAATGGCAAATGAAATTTAATGTGGATAAGTGTAAAGTAATGCACATTGGGAAAAATAACCCCAACTATACGTACAGTATGATGGGGGCTAATTTGGCTACGACAAATCAGGAAAGAGATCTTGGAGTTATCGTGGACAGTTCTCTGAAAACTTCCACACAGTGTGCAGCGGCGGTCAAAAAGGCAAATAGGATGCTAGGTATTATTAAGAAAGGGATAGAAAATAAGACCCGGAATATCTTACTGCCCCTGTATAAAACTATGGTACGCCCACATCTTGAATACTGTGTACAGATGTGGTCTCCTCACCTCAAAAAAGATATTTTGGCCTTGGAAAGGGTTCAGAAAAGGGCAACTAAATTGATTAGCGGTTTGGAACGGGTCCCATATGAGGAGAGGTTAAAGCGACTGGGACTTTTCAGTTTAGAAAAGAGGAGACTGAGGGGGGATATGATAGAGGTGTATAAAATCATGAGTGGTATGGAGAGGGCCGATAAAGAAAAGTTATTTATTAGTTCCCTAAATAGAAGAACTAGAGGACACCAAATGAAATTAATGGGTAGCAGGTTTAAAACTAATAAAAGAAAGTTCTTCTTCACACAGCGTGTAGTCAGCATGTGGAACTCCTTGCCAGAGGAGGCTGTGAAGGCTAGGACTATAACAGAGTTTAAAGAGAAGCTAGATAATTTCATGGAGGTTAGGTCCATAAAAGGCTATTAGCCAGGGGATAAAATGGTGTCCTTGGCCTCTGTTTGACAGAGGCTGGAGAGGGATGGCAGGAGACAAAGCACTTGATCATTGTCTTCGGTCCACCCCCTCTGGGGCACCTGGTGCTGGCCACTGTCGGCAGACAGGATACTGGGCTAGATGGACCTTTGGTCTGACCCGGTACGGCCGTTCTTATGTTCTTATGTTCTTATGTTCTTATTTATTGTTTTACAAAGACAAGATCTTTCTTGAGTGATAACAGCTAACTTAGACCCCATCATTTAATATGTATAGTTGGTGTTCTGTTTTCCAATGTGAATTATTTTGCATTTATAAAAGTTAAATTTCATCTGCCATCTTGTTGCCCAGTCACCCAGTTTTGTGAAATCCTTTTGATGCTCTTCGCCAGTGGTGGATAAAGTACCCCAAAAGTTACTTGAGTAAAAGTACTGCTACTTTGAAAAAAATGTAACTAAGTAAAAGTCAAAGTATCCTTCTGGAAAACTACTTGAGTAAAAGTACAAGAGTATCACATCTTAATTGTACTCGAGTATCCAGAAGTAAAAAGTAGCCATCCTATGGAAATCTATGGTTAAACACCCGAGTTATCATAAGGCACCATTATTTTTCATACTGTGTGTGTGTGTGTGTGTGTGTGTGTGTGTGTGTGTGAGAAAAACAATAATAGCCATTGATGAAGAAGATGCTCCTTCTGGAAAACTGTAGATTGGGGTGGGGAAACCTTTTTGGTTCGGGAGCCACTGACGTATGGAAAAATCAGGTGGGGTCACAAGTGAGGCAGTGCCCCCAAAAAAACAAAACCCCCTCACTGATGTAGCCCTGAAATCTGGCCAATAAGAGCAGTGGGGAAACTCTCTCATGAGCAGTTTCCAGCGCCACATTCCCCCAGCCGGGGGAAGGATGAGCAGCAGCACATGGCACTGTGCAGCTTCTTCCCCCACATGCTGGATCTGGCCCATGAGGCTCAGGGTTCCCCACTCCTGCGTACAGGGCCGGCCTTAGGGAAAATGGCACCCTAGGCAAACTTGCATTTTGACGCCCCAGCCCTCCCCACCCTGGGCATGGGGCCGGAGCGCACATAATCTACAAGCCTGGCCCCCCCCCCCCCCCAAGGCTCTCGTATACCAGGGGAATTTCTGTCTTCTCAGATGGGGGGGGCCACATCAGTGAGGGTTCTGGTGGGTTTTTTTCCTTCTCACTTATGTGTGGCCCCTGACTGATTTATTTGTGGGGCAGTGGCTCCTGACCCAAAAAAGGTTCCCCACCCCTGGATTAAATATTTTCCTTCAGATATGACACACAGAAAGCAGCTGCTGTTTTTGAATAACATCAGATTGTGAAGTGAAATGAAATAGTGGGTGGTAAAATCCTAAAGTGTGTCGACCACTCACCCTTCAGTGGGTTCTTCCTCCACAGTTGGAGCTGCTCTGAAGAAGCACTGGCAGCTCCCTTGCTGCACAGCACTTGCACTATATCTGGTGTTTGGTCTGCAGCTCCTGGCAAGCTCCCTGGTGTCAGATGGGGGCTGCATCTTGTGCATGTGGCCCTCCTGCAGCCCTCTGGCCACTCCTGACTCACCAGGGGTGCCAGTTCAGATTGTGGTGGGACTGGGGAAGGCAACTTTAACAATTCCAGACGATACTTAGGCCCCTGAAATCTCTAGGGATTTGAGTTTTTGTGCTTATTTTGTTTTTCTTTGCAAATAACTTAGAAATTAGCTGATTTCACAGTATACAGAAATCCTGAAATATTTCCATCAGTAATAATGAAATTATTTACAGACAGGGAAAGCCAAAAAAAAATGCTTCCTGAGCACTTGTTAGAGTTAAAATTCAATGATATAAACTTCTGAACTGAGCTTGTCACAAATGGACAAGTGAATGAATAGTTAAATCAACAAATCATGTCTGGTGTTAGGATAATTTTGTATATCTGGACATGTATCTTGACATGTGATATGGTGGTTTTTGCTGTTTTGTTGTAGTCATATTGGTGCCTGGATGAGAGTCACAAAGTGAGTGAAGTAATATCTTTAATTGGACCAAATATGGTTGATGATGGACAACCTTTGGAACTCCTCAGAGCTCTTCTCCAGGTGTGTGAAGCTCAAAAGGGCTAATCTCTCACTAACCGAACCTGTTCCAGAATAATTTTAAAAAAGATATTACTTCACCCGCCTTGTCTGTCTGTTTGGGTTTTAACAGCTTTAAAGCTTGAACTCTTTGTATCTCCACTTCATCATTAAAAAATTATCGGACCTCCCTCCATAATTTCCCAATAACTGAACATTATAAAAAAGATGAAAAGCTTAAAATGTTACACAGAGTTATAAAACATAGAGTGCATTCCACCAAGCCTTTTTATAAGCCAGAGCAGCAGGGTTGAAGCATTGCACAGGAGATGGGGGGGGGGGGGGATGGGAAAGAGCCTATATTGCCACTGAGTTCTTCTGAGTTTAAGTGCCTCATTGAAACTGCAAGTCACAACAATCACACCTTATCTTCAGATTCTCTCACTAGGAACCCCAGTGACTTCCAGAGGATGAAGGTGGTTTGCAGGTTAAGATGGGAGCAAAGAAAATTTCCTTATTGTTAATCTTAATGAAAGAACAACACTGCTCAGAAACCTCTTCAACAAAGGCTCCCTGACCTGAGAAATTTCAGCATACTGATTCATTACAACTTGTAATGAAAACATAAACAAACCTGATGGTGTGGATAGGTCATTAAGAATTGAATGGAAGGTAAATGTTTCAACCATCCAGCCAGACATCAACCACTGTGACTCATTTCCCTAGGGAGCACATGGAAGAGCTGATTTCAGTAACACTAATTTCTTCTGAACCCATTTGCCTCACATTAGGGCTGCAGCAGCAGCAGCTCTCCCCCTCCCCCACCCCACTCCAAAAAAGTGAGGAAAACTTCTGAGCTAGTTAGGGAAGGACAAGACCAACTGCTCATGGGGGGGGGGGGAGAGGGGAGGGCAATTTAAAAGTCTCCCTCAACTCAAAGTGTTATACCCCCCTCCTGAGCCAGTAGCCCAGCTCTCCTCAGTTCCTCTATGGGGCTCTTAGGGGGAAAGGGCAAAAAAAGGGGGGGTGACCCACACCTGCTCTAGCACACACCCACATAGCAGGGTTGCTCCAAATCCCAGCCAGCCAGCAAGCACATAGAGGGAAGCTGCGCACACAGACACAATTCTTCAATCCCCACCAAATTCAGCTGCCCAGCGCAAGCCTCTTCCAGCACAGCCTGCCCCACCCTCTTGCCACAGGGGTTTTACGGGGGGCCCTCTGTCCCAGGGAGAATGGGGAGTTCCTGTCCTGGGCACCCACCCTGCTGCTGCTCCCATCAGAGCAGAGGATTTAGCTGACATAAGTAAGTGCCTCTGTTCTCCCAGACCTTGGCTGAGGTGGCTGCTGAGTTTCCCTCCTATTTAACTGGCTGGCCCCAGGTAAGGTCACAGAGACTATTCAAATGCGCCCCCTCAGCATATCACCCTGGGCAGCTGCCCTGGTTGCTCAGGTCTCAGGCTGGCAGTGCCTGCATAGATACTGCTTTTGAATGAAAAGGTGTTAATGGGACTATTAAAAGGCTTCATTGTTGGCAGGGTCATTGTACTTGTTGATTGGTTATTTTTTTGGATGATTGGGTGCTTGCGCAAGAAGCTGTGCTTAGGCAAATCAGAATGATGAAAGTTGTGAGTAACTAAGTGCTTTCAGAAATTATAGTGGAGTAAAAAGTATATTTTCTAAAAAAACTACTGGAGTAAAAGTCGAAGTATCACAAATACTTGAGTAAAGTACAAATACTGAAAAAATGTATTTGAGTAGTGTAACAAAGTATTTCTACTTAGTTACTCTCCACTTCTGCTCTTAGTTCAGTCCCAAACAGACTGCTATCTTGAGCAGTTGTCATCTGCAAATTTTGCCATGTCATTCTTTACCCTTCTTTTCCAGAACATTATGAATGTTTAATAGGACTGGTCTCAGTACAGACCATGGAGGGGCACCAGTTACCCCTCTCCATTCTGAAAACTAACATGGCTATGCCTTTGACACTTTTCAGTCTGATAACTGATAGGAAACAAAGGGTAGGAATAAACTCTTTTAACTAGTTCCAGACCCATGGGAACACTTTCCTTCTTACCCCATGACAGCTTCCTTTGCCTAAGAGCCTTTGGTGAAAGACCTGACTAGTGATCCCAGTGCTGTTTGTCAGAGGATGGAGATGGATGCCAGGAGAGAGATTGCTTGATCATTACTTGTTCGGTTCACTCCCTCTGGGACACCTGGCATTGGCCACTGTCGGCAGACAGGATACTGGGCTGGATGGACCTCTGGTCTGACCCAGTATGGCCGTTCTTATGTTCTTATAACCTTGTGAAAGGCTTTCTGAAAAATCTAAGCACACTATATCCATTGGCTTTCCCTTGTCCACATGCTTGTTGACTGCCCCCTTAATTCTAAAACAAAAGGAAAAAATATGTAGCATCTTAAAGACTAACAAGAGAGTTTATTAGGTGATGAGCTTTTGTGGGGCAGACCCACTACTTCTAGTTGTTTGGTCAGATATGATTTCCTTTAACAAAAACCATGTTGACTCTTCTCCAACAAATTATATTCATATGTGTCTGATAATTCTGTTCTTTGCTATAGTTTCAATCAGTTTTCCTGGTACTCAGTTAGGCTTATTTGCCTGTAATTGTCAGGATTATTTCTTGAGTCCTTTTTAAAAAATTAGCCTCACACTAGCTATTTTCCAGTCATTTGGTACAGAAGCTGATTTAAAGGATAGGTTACAAACCACAGTTAGTGGTTCTGCAATTTCACATTTGAGTTCCTTCAGAACTCTTGGATGAATACTGTCTGGTTTTGGTGGTTTATTATGGTTTAGTTTTTGTTCTGAAATAAGGTGTAGATTTTTAATAGTGAGGATATTGGAAGAATTTCTTTGGGGTTGTTCTGGATTCTCTGCATGGCAGTTTTTCAATGAAAGTTGAATGTTTTCTTATAGAACTACGCCTGTTCAGAGGAAACACATTTCAGAGAAATTCTGTGGCCTGTGTTACACAATGTGGTAAAAGTTCTGGTGTACATGTAGCACTTCCAATTGAAAGTGTGGCCATCGCACAAGCACTGGGAGAGAGCATGCTTGGGAGTTAGATATCCCAGTGCTTTACATGATTCACCTCAATGAGGGGAGTAGCTAAACAGTGATCCCAGTGCTGTAACCGCGTTCACATTGGTGCTCTGCAGCACTCTAACTTGTGGAGCTGGTGAGGGGGGGGTGTGGTGTGTGTGTGTGTGTTTCACACCCCTGAGCCAGAAAGTTACAACTCTGTAAAGAGCCAGTGTAGACATAGCCAGAGTCTCTCACTGCTCAAAGGCCTTCTCCCCTTTTCCTGGGATGCTGCAATAGTGAATGAGAGGGGTAGTGAGTCTCTCTCATTCATTCACACTCATGCAGGTAGGCACCCAGCCCCATTCCCTTAACATCGATGGGCTTGCACACCCAGCCTCTTGTTTCTCCCCCATCCGTATATGATGGATCTGCATCTCTGCTGGTTGTTTCTGGCATACATGGGATGCCTTGGAAGGGCACATGATCACCACAGATTTCTTGGTTCCCACATTTTTCTGTGGGTAAGCAAAGAAATCTGTAGACTGTATGAAGCCTCAGAATTCTCCCAGGAGTAAGTTTGTAGACTGTTTTCATTCTCTCCCTATGTGGTTTCTGTCACCCTCTTTCTCCCATTTCTTTCTTGACTGAATTTCAGTGTTGTTGCTTTCTCCTCTTCATCATTGTCTGGGGAGTATAGCAGGAGTCTCTTGTACTCTAAATCAGTTTTGGTCCCTTGTGCTACAGCAGGGGTCGGCAACCTCCAGCACCTATTTCCCGATGGCACACGAGGTGGGAGCTCAGCTCACCAACCGAGAGCTCATGTTGCTGCTCCAGCCGAGCAGCTGCAGGCTGGAGCACCAACTCAGGCTTCCTGCTCGGGGGTGGGTGTGGGTGTGGGGGGGGGGGGGGAGGAGGAAGAAGAGGTGCTGGTGCATCCCTGGAGCTGCCCCTGCCAGCACCAGGCTGCTCCACGCAGGCTGTATGCAGGGTTGGGCAGCCCCTTCCCCGTTGTCCCTCTGCACCCGACAGGGCTGGAGGCAGCCCCAGGCTCTGCCTGTCCCAGCCCTGGAGCTTCAGGCAAAGGGCTGATCCCGGCAGGGAAGAGACTGCCCCCACTCTTGCCCCAGTGCTTCTGCCCTGCTGGTGAGTGCTCTGTGGGTACAGGGATCTGGGGGCATGGAGGAGGGTGTGGGGGCAATGCAGTCTGGGAGGAGGATCATGGGGCTGAGGGGAATGAGGCTGGAGCAGAGGCAAGATGTGAAGGGGGGCGGGGGAGATACAAGTTTGCTTTGCAGAAGCTGCACTTTCCTTTACTCCGAGTTTTTGCCTCCCTCCCCAACTAGCTATTTGGCTGCATTCTCGCTGTCTCACCTTTTCTGCGTTCCTCCACAACCCCGTCCTGCCCCCAAACACACTCTCTCTCTCTCCACACCCTCTCTTGCCGCCAAACTCCCTTCCAGACCCTGCCCTCCTCTCCCCATCTTGCATCCCTATCCCACTCACTGGCAGCTCTGTCCTGCACATTGAACCCCATCATTTTTTTCCCACCCGAGAGCCTAAGGGGTTCACAAAATCCACTAACTCTGGAACCCCAGAAAAGCAGATCTGGACTATGGGATGCCCCGAACCTTCGTCCGCCCTGCCCTTTCCCCTTGCGGGCTGGAGTGACAGAAGAGTAAGGTGTCTCAGTTGGGGGCTACATCAGTGAGGGTTGGTGGTTTTTAGATTGTGTTTTGTGCTTCTCACTTGTGTGGACCCCAACTGATTTTTCTGTTGGTCAGTGATTACTGACACCAAAAAAGGTTCCCCACCCCTGCCATAAATAAAGAAAACTTTGAAACCTTTTGTGTTTGGACATACTATTTTACTTGATTTAAAATGAAGTTTGATAAACTAACATGAGAGAGTTAAAATGCTTAATCTGCTTAATAATTTAAATTAAACTGTTTTCCCTAGCTGCAGCACTTGCAAAATGGCTCAGGTGTAATTAAGAGTGAGTTTTCATTAGTAACTGGTGGTCTGTGGAAAGGTTTAAATTGACCCAGGAGGTCCATGGGGCATGTGGCAGAAAGAGCCTCTACCCCACTCCTGGGAGAGCAGCTTGGCCCAGGTCAGGAGAGTTAAATCTTGGCATGCCCCTCCCCGCACTATAGGGACCTACAGCTCTGGGCAGCTTGATTGCAGGGACAGTTTATTCTGTGTAAATATTCATGCTGTGCTGATCACTATAGTATCTGAGCAGCTTCCAGTAGTGCATTAAACACTGTGACTACAATACTGTTACATGTTTTGTCCTGCTTAATCTGTTCCACCCTGGGCTGAAGGATGCCCGGTACAGACTTTCAGAGAATTCAGCAGCCAAAATGCTACACACCTCTATGGAAATTTTCTTCTGTAAGTTATATCTTGGCCAAATTTAGGTGTTTGTTCATGGAAACAACAAAAGGCTTGTGCCTGATGAGACTGCAACCCCCATTCCCAGATCCCAAGGTCTTGCTGTGAGGCACAAGTGCTAGAGTTTCTCAGTGAAACAGTGATAAGATTTCTTTTTCACATGTACAAAACATTTTCCTCTGATCTGTCCCTCAAAAAATGGCTGAGCTGTTTTACCTGAAAACTTCCCATGAAGTGTCAGCCTGCAGCGATAACCAGGCTAGAGAAATTTAGTCAGTTCTAGAGTTCAAGGGACAGCGCATCATCTAGTATAGGGATAGGGAGCCTGTGGCCAGGAGCGGCCCAAGGCCAGCTGTGGCAGCTGGTGCCCCAGGCGGAGTGTGCGATCGGTGCCCCCGCCTGCAGGGCCGTCAATGGCCCGACATCATCAGCGGGCACCTCGGGCGCCCCTGTGACGTCATCATCGGGCAACCCAGGTGGCGATGTCCTAGGTGGTGGCCGAGTCCGCCTGTAGCCATGGGCCGCCCCTGCCTGTGACTTGCCTTGATCTGGCCCTCAGGCTCTGCCTGGTGGAGGAAGGAAGCAGTTCTGTGACCCGTGGTTACTCTCACCCTTGGCTCTCTTCCTGCGCTCCCTTGTAGGCTCCACCCCATAGCCAATTGGAGAGCAGTGCTTGCAAACACAGGGTGGTGCAATGCCATCTGTGTGCACCCCTTCCTCCCTTGAGCTGCAATGGATAGGTGCCACAATTCCAGGCCCCCCACCTCACTCCTGCCTCCTGCTCAGCCCCTGCACCCCGAGTAGGCCCTTCTTGCACATGCTCCCCTCATTTTTGTCCCCACTCCAGAACCTTTGGGGGACAAGTTCTGGGGGGAAACTGAGCCACAGCTCTTCCCCTCCTCTGTTGGGCTGGAATGCAAGGGCAATGAAGTGAGTGTCTTTTTTTGAGGAGGTTTCTCAGTTGAGGGCTATTGTGATCCAAAAAAAGCTTCTCCATCCCTAATCTAGCCTGACCTGTGTGTCATGGGCCCCCAGTGTCAGCCATGCCGTTTAACAACTGAAATTTGACTGCCTTCGGAGAATAAACTATTGTGTGCCACAGAGTATAGAAACAACTGTTGTGTCTCAGTCCTTGAGGGCCCTACAGTGGCAGGGAATTTAGTGAGAGAGACATGGATAACCTGCAAGTGGCCCACACCTCTCACTGCAGTGGTAAGTAAAAAAAAAAAGAAATCCAAGGCTGCTGCCAGCCTGTCCTGGAGGCGTATTCATTTCCAGCCCCATATGACTATTAGACCGACCTTGAACATGAGAGCAAGAATGAGCGTTGTTAGGCCTTCAACTGGAAAAGCCATTGAGAAACTTGAGAACTTGGCAGTGTTCTGTCACCACAAGTGTGGGAACATGCCAGATCATCAACCTATGCTAACCATGGGCATAGTAGTGGGGCAATGTCCCCCAGACTACTCTTTGTTCCCAATTTCTCTGAGGCTATGTCTAGAATACATTCCTCTTTCGAAAGAGGAATGTAAATGAGGCAAATTGAAAGTGCAAATGAAGCGCTGATCTAAATATCCCGTGCTTCATTTGCATATTCGCGTCCGAGTGCTTTTTTGGAAGTGAAAGCGCAGTCTAGATGGGGTTCTTTCGGGGGGGGGGACCCCCTCATTTTTTTCAGTAGTATGGGTTCTTTCGAGAGGGTTTTTTCGAAAGAACCGCATCTAGACTGCGCTTTCACTTTTGAAAAACCCCTTTTTGAAAAAGCACTGACATGAATATGCAAATGAAGTGCAGGATATTTAAATCCACGCTTCATTTGCACTTTCGATTTGCCTCATTTACATTCCTCTTTTGAAAGAGGAATGTATTTTAGACATGCCCTGAGTGTCAAGTAGGGCTTGCTCTGTTCAGCCTGTCATGGAGTGGTGGGGAAGAGGTTGTCTTTTCCATGGTTTGTTGTCTTGCTTGGCCCATCTCCCTGGCTTCAGTTAACAGCTCTGGGATGCTGCCTCCTGGGACATAGTGCCAGGGTTGTAGTCTACATGTGCAGCATCCTGGCTCCATGCAACAGTGAGTGCCTGTGGGGAGGGAAGGGCAAGGTGTTGGTATGGGGGGGGAAGAGGTAATGGGGAAGGAAAGGGTATGGGTTAGGATAGAGGTAAGAAGTGAGATGGGGCAGAGGCCAGTTGAGAGAGGATAGTGGTTAGGGGAAGAAGAGGAAGGGGATGGGGCAGGCAGAAGAAAAGGGCACAGCCTAATTTTTGGCTTCTTTGTCTGGGTGCCATTTAGTGTTGGTAAGTGTCTGGTTTTCAGGACCTGTCAACTAAGGATGTTAACTAGTGGTTAATTGACTAGTTGATGGAATTTCCATCCACTAGTAGCTAGGTATTTCCCCATTCCTCCTTTGAAATGTACAAGAGCCCCTGCTGGGGCTCTTGTACATTTTAAAGGAAGAATGTGGAACTCCGCATATAGCCCTGGGCCAGAGGGAGCTCCTGCTGACTCCGGGCTGCACAGGGTGCCTGCTTTGAAATGCACAAGTGTCCCCAGTGGGGGCTCTTGTGCATTTCAAAGCCATTGAGGCTAGGGTCAGTGGGGGACTCTGTCCCCCGCTGACCCTGGGCTCCATGCTATGGGCTCCCCTGCCCCTTTGAATCACGTGGAGGCGGCAGTTTCAAAGGGGCAGCGGCTGCTCCTTTGAAACTGCCGCCTCCGTGCGATTCAGAGGGGTGGCAGGGGAGCCTGGGATCAGCTGGGGACTTCCCAGCTGATCCCAGGCTCCCTGCAAACCCGGGATCAGCTGGGGAGTCCCCAGCTGACCTCGGGTTCCATGTGGTACTTCCCTGGAACCTGGGCTCAGCTGGGGAGTCCCAGCTGACCCCGGGCTCCCCTCCTGCCCCTTTGAATTTCACAGAGGCCTCAGTTTCAAAGGGACAGCTGTGGCTCAGCTGATCCCCAGGATCACCTGTGTAGCTGCCACCTCCCCCGTCCCCCTTTGCTTCCTCTGTTTCATAGAGGTGGTGGTGGTGGGGGGGAATTGACTAGTCAGCATTACGATCCGATAAGCAAATGCTTATCAGATAGTTGACTAGTCTTTAACATCCTTACTGTCAGCCCTAAATGGCACCTGAACAAAAGTCTAATTACTGCAGGGCAGGATGAGGCACCAGGTCATTAACCCACACCAGCCCATGTTCAGCTGGGGCTGCTTCCTTGGTGCAGGTGGGCTGGCTCCTTGAGATGGTCCAATGAGTGACCGGGGAGAGGGGGGGAGTGAACGTTGTGGGTTGGAGTCTTGGGAGGGGAGGGAAGAGGAAGAGGCAGAGAAAAGGGTGGTGCCTCGTGTGGCTACCAGCATTTAAAAAGGTGACAACCCTGGCAAGATCCAGTGAGCCAAGCATCTGAGGGAATGCTCAATAACATCTCAGAGCACCAGTGTATCCTCTCCAGCTATGTCGGTCTCTGAGTGGCCATTTTATCCAACAGTAACATCTCACAATGAAAAAATGGATGGACACTCTTAATTACACCTATTTTAGTAAGATGCAGATGCTTTTAAATGTATGTGAACTAAGCTTAATAGTCTCTGCTTTTATAAGACAGAGGTTCCTTGTCTCACCTTACCTTTACATTAGTGCTTATTTGAATTAGATTACTGGCTATCTCCTGGACAGAACAAAGGAGAAAATGTGCCAGGTGACAGTCTTGAGGAAAACATTCTTGTTAGGGCCCTGTATATTCTGTGAATCTAAACCCATGGAGTTAATTTTATTAGGGATTTAGATATTGTGTAATTGAATAGTTGTGTAACCACATGAAATCTTAGCAGTAACATGACAATTTGGTAGTCCCTGGGTGTAGGGCCAGCAGCCAGTATGCTCCTGGCCCTGCTCCCAAAGAGCCCCCTGTCTCCCTGTGCTAGTGCCTGTCTGTCAGAGGCAGCTGTTTGTGTGTGTGTGGGGGGGAGGGTGAGCCGATCCCCCAGGAAAGCTCATTTAAAAACCAGCTCCCGGTGCAGACCTGCTGCCCCACACTGCGGCATCTGTCATGGAGCAGCCCTGTCCATTGGGGGTACGAGCTCGGACTTCCCACAGACAGGGACTGCTGCTGTGGACTAGCCTCTGTGTGTGGCAGACCCAGGCTTGTGGCTGATAGAGGCCGCTCCATGGGATGCTGAAACAGCCTCTGTTCATGGGGAGCTCAGACCCTGGTGGATGGGGGCTGCTGCTGCGGACCAGCCTCTGTTAGCAGCAAGCCTGGGCTGTGATGGACAAAGTAGGGATGTTAAATATCGGTTAATTGAATAGTCGATTAACCTCATTCATTCTTATAGTCGACTATTCTATAGTCACCAAGCAGCCCCTGTCCAGGGGTTGGGGGTCTGAGCTCCCGGAACCGGTGCAAACTGGAACTGAGCTGGACTGCCTGCCCACCTGGCTCCTAATACACTTTAAATGCAGAGCTACAGTGTGGGGTAGGTCCAAGACCCAGTGGAAGCCGGGACTGACTTGGGCTGCTGGCCAACCTACTAAAAAAATTTCTGGCAAAGCGTGGGGGGGAATGCATGTAGTCTATAGCATTAACCTATAAGCTTTTGCTTATCGGTTGATCAGTTAATCGGCTATACTATTACTTCCCAAGGACAAAAGGTGCTTTGCAGCAGCCTCCCATTCCCCCTGCTGTTAGAGGCAGCATGGGGGGGATGGGACAGGTAGCACAATGGAGCTGGTGCTGGGGGAACTGGCTCTTAAGCCAGCTCCCCCCAGCACCACTCTTGCCTGCCCTCCCTCCACTGCCTCTGTGGGAAGGTAGCTGGGTGGGAGGGGGCTCAGGTGGGTCTGTGGAGATGGCATGTGCAGGGCACCCTGCATGTGTTGGCTCCAGCCTACCCGCTCACCACCTGTGTTGGCAGGTATATCTGGTGCTTGTGGGGAGCCTGCTTAAAGTCAGCTCCTCACACACTGACTCCCACTTCCCCCTGCCTCCCTTGTGCCTGTAGTCGATAAGATTAACTGATAAATCCAGGATTATTTGTTAATCATGTAGCTGACTACATGTTGACATCCCTAAGTTTTATAGTCCATCTTCTTAAAAATTGTGCTCCAGAAGCTAATCTTTCATTTTAAAAAGAATATTTCTTGCTCTTCGTGACTGTGAAGGACAAATAAATGTTAGGTTGGAAGGGAGAAATTCTAGAGAAATTAAGTATTGAAGAAGTAAGGAATATTAAAATGAACACTTCCTAAATGTCTGAGTAGTAAACCGTGGCTTCAGTTCTCTACAGAAAGTAAACAGGTGGTCTTTACTAATGTTTCCTCTAATTCTTCTTCCAGGAGAGTGTCCGTGGGTGCTCCACCTTAGGTCTTGTGGCTCTACTGCATGCCTAGTCAGAGACTTACAGTAGCAGTGCCCTCTGGTGGGCTGTGCAGGCGAGGCAGGCGGCATATGCAGTGCTGGTACCACGCATGCATGGCAACTGTCCCTTCAGTTCCTTCTCTACTGCCGTTGGCGTCGGAACCGCAGTTGCTCTCCTCATTCACTTGCTAGTTGTATATTTTTCGATTATTAGTGAGTGTTAAGTTTTTTTTCTTTATTTTCTACTTTTTCTGTTAGGCCAAAAATTGGTGTGGTCTAACAGTTCTACTCTACTTGGGATGCCTGGTTGCCCGGGTTTCAAATGCTGCCTCTCCTGCAGGCTTTCTATTCCCATCTCTGACAGTCATTCCCAGTGTGTGCATTGCCTAGTCAGGCACACGCTGCCACACAGTGCCAGCATTGCAAACAGCTTACAGCTCACACAAGGAAGGCAAGGGAGTCTCAATTAAAACTCCTTTCATTGGAGAATACGGTGAGACCTGCTTCAGATCTGGAGCAGTCCTCTCCCCCACGCCAACCATCTCCTCTGGCCATGTCCGAAAGAGCAATGTCAGCCAGCTTTGTCTTAAGAGACTCTTCCTCCGACCAAACTAGGAAGAGATCCTCGAGCAAAGGTGACTCTCCCTCAAAAAGTGAGCAAACATCTAAAGTGCCCCCGGCTCCAACCCCAGTTAGGGTTCCGGACAGGGAGGCTCCAGGAACCGTCCCGTACCAACGGCTCCCAAGGGTCCAAGGACCTAAGTCAAGTAAGGTGCCGGGCAAAGCCAAGGCAAAATCCGCACCATCGGCACCGTCGACACACATCTGCACGGGAAAATTAAGGTCAAGCTGGCTATGGCTGTGGCACCGAAAAAGCAGAAGGCACATACGATACTGGACTAGCCCTATTCACCATGGCAGGGGAACTCAGGGTATCCTCGGTGCCCAGAACATTCGGCACCAATGGCACTCCCACACTGAGTAGTTTCTTATGCTCAGATACTCCAGGCTCAGCACCACCATTGTCAGTGATGATGAAGGAGGAGCCTTTGGTTGGCACCCACTCCCCAAGGCATTCCTCCCCAAAACATCTTCAGCTACCAGTACACTACACAACGGTATAGCAACAACCACTGCAATGGCTACCTGCTCCCATGCCACTTTCCCCTAACTAGCCCTATTGGGACCCATGGGCACCATATCGAGCTAGGCAACTACCTCCAGAGCAACATTCCTGCCATCTCTTGACAGGTCGCTCTACCAAGAGGAAGAGGAGATGACTTCTCATCACTGGAAGCAATCTGTTCCCTCTTTTCATGCAACCCACATAGCCGCCTCCTTCTCTGGACGACACCCTCATACCCCCGCCTGTTACGGTGGGAGATGACTTTCATGACTTGTTTGTAGAGTTCTTGGAAAAAATGGATGTCCTTGGATTCTCCCTGGTCAGCCTCCCTGAGACCCAACACAAACTGACCAACATACTCCACGCCTCACCAGCCTCCGAACTGACCTTACCCATGGATCCTACGCTTATGGACCCTGCCAAAATCATATGGAGACACCAGCCATGATTCCACTGGTCTGCAAGAGGTCTGATCGTACATACCACGTGGCCCTACAGGGTGTAGCTTTCTTATTTTATCTGTTCTCCGTTCTCCAACTCAGTAATGAAGGATGCAGTTAACCAAAGGGGCAAACAGAGTGCCATGCACACTGCCCCATACAATAGAGTAGAAGATCTTAGACCTCATGGGCAGAAAGGTTTATTCGTCCTTGACTTCTCTTCAGCTCCGTATATCAAATTAAACAATGATGTTGGCAAATACACCCACTGCATCTTTGAACAGTGCTCTCACTTTATTGACAACTTATGAGATGACACAGAACAATTTTCTACCAATATAAATGAGGGAATGCTGATCTCCTGCACGGTCGTCCTGGTTCCACTTGTCAGGGTTTACTCATGAAGAGCAGGCCACAATAAAGGATCTCCCCTTCCAGGGATCAAAGCTGTTTGCTTACACCGCTGACGCGTCCCTCCACTCACTCAAGGATTCCAGAACAATGTAGAAAACCCTTGAGATACTTGTACCTGCAGCCAAGTGCAAACAAAATAGATATTTTAATCAGCTACAAATCCTCCCCTTTCAACCAATCTGAGGCATTTTGACAACAGGAGGAGACGACAAACCAGGCGCAGACAAGCTACTCGCCAACCAGCCACATCTCAGCTGTCGACCTCGAGGCAAATGTTTTGAAGGTCATGTTGAGAGACCGATGTCGCCCCTTCGTCTGGAACAGCTCCAGTCCCACCTGCTATTCAGTCAACATCTATTACCTTTCTTCCACCACTGGTCTTCTATCATGACCAGCAAGTGGGTGCTAGATGCAAGTGGGTGCTAGAAGACTGGATACTTCATTCCTTTTACCAATACCCCTTCCATTCACCCATCATCACCATCCCTTTTCAGGGGCCCATCTCACAAAAGTGTTCTACTCCAAGAGATTGAGCATCTTCTCCACCTAGGTGCCATAGAACCCATACCCCAATGTCACAGAGGCAAAAGTTTTTTCTCCCGTTATTTCCTCACAACAAAGAAATCAGGAGGGTGGAAACCAAACCTTGATCTCGGGACTCAACCGTAACATACGATGCCAATGCTTCAAGATGGTGACCTTAGCTACCATAATACCAGCCTTAAATGAAGGGGCCTGGTTATCGACTCTCTACCTCCAGGACGCTTATTTTCATGTAACCATCCATCCAGAACATTGGAAATACCTCAAGTTTGCACTAGGCAATGCACGTTTCCAATACACAGTCCTACCCTTTGGATTCTCCACAGTCTTCTAAAAAATTATTGCAGTGGTGGCCACCCACCTCTGCAAATGAAGGATATCCATATTTCCCTATCTCGACGACTCCCTGGTCAGAGCGACCATGAGCCAAGAGGCCATCGAGGCAGTCTCCCAAGTCAGTTCTTATTCCAGACCCTGGGGCTTCAGATCAAACTCCAACCAGCTCAGACTATAGAGTTTCATTTGAGTAGGTGTATCAGAGCATATTTTGACTGCATCCAGGCAACAGGCTCTCTTCCGCACCACTGATTCCAAATGATTAAGCACCTTGTTGTGGGCTGGTCTGTAGCACCTCAAGTTCCTGCAAGAACTTGTCTGCAGCTTCTAGGCCATGTGGCAACGGCCACATCAGTGGTGTCGCACGCCAGGTTCTATGAGGCCAATGCAACAATGGTTGAGAACGGTGTATGGACCCCATTACACCAGTATCAAAAAGCTGATTTCACTCCCAAACAGAATCAAACACTCACTAGATTGGTGGGCGGATCAAAAAAAGTGAGCTCGGGTACCCTTCTGCAGAAGTCCCCCAACAATCGTGATTGATGCCTCCCTCCTGGGGTGGGGAGCCCACTCAGGCTCCCCCTCAGTCCAGTGCTGATAGTAGTCCCATGAGCGCTCCCTCCATATCAACGTGTTGGAGCTCCGAGCGGTATGATATGCATGTGAGAACTTCTTGCAGCAGATACAGGGCAACACTGTACAGATTTTTATGGAAAGTCAAGCCACAATGTACTACATAAACAGGCAGGGCGGAGCTAGAGCCTATCACCTATGGTCATGGTGCATAGATCACAATGTCTATATATAAGCCTCTTACCTTCCGGGCAAGTACAATGTTATGGCAGACACCCCCAGCAGGAAGTTCAGTCCCAACCATGAATGGGAGGTGGACAACAACATATGTCACATGATATTCACACGTTGGGTATTCCCAAGGATCGACTTATTTGCAACCGATGCAAACAAGAAGTGTCCACGGTATTGTTCACGTGCAGTCATTGGCTCTCACTCTCTGGGGGGACGTCTTTACAATATTTTGGAATGCACCCCTTCTATATGTCTTCCTGCCAATCCCTCTCCTTCACCAGGTGGTCAACAAAATAAGGGTGGGGACAGCATCAGTCATAGTCATCGCTCCAGCATGGCCCTGCCAGACCTGGTACACTTACCTGCTCCACGTGTCCATAAGACCTCCTTGGCAGCTCCTGATAGTCCCTCATCTCCTGACTCAGCAAGAGGGTCACATCTGGCATCTATCTCCCCACATCCTTCGCTTCTGGGCATGGCTCCTCACTGGCTCTCCTCAATAGAAGCCACATTTATGGATCAGGTCAGACAGACCTTAAGTAGTCAGTCACAACAAGAAAATCCTACCTATACAGGTGGCGAAGATTCTCTTTGGGCGAGCCAAAGATCGGCAGATCTATCCACGATTCCACTGGCGGATATATTAGAGTACTTTTTACATCTAAAACATACTCTTGCTCAGCTTGCTAAAGGTACACCTCACAGCCATAACTGCGTTCCACCAATCCAGTGAAGACAAATCGGTCTTTGCTTACTCCACAACTAAGTGCTTCTTAAAGGGCATTCAAAACACGTTTCCGCCTGTTAGAACACCAGTCCTAGCCTGGGACCTAAACCTCATACTGCAAGCCCTTACTGATGCACCATTCGAGCCTATGTGTTCAATGTTGCACCTCTCAATGAAGGTAGCTGTTAGTCGTGCTTACATCAGTCAGAAGGGTAAGCGAAATTGGAGCTCTAATGGCTGACCCACCGTTCACCATATTTCATAACAGAGTAGTTGTGTGACCACAGCCGAAGTTTTTACCAAAGATACTTACCTCCTGGCATTGTAATGAACCTCTGGTGTTACCCGTCTTCTGCCCAAAGCCTCACGCCACCGCTGAGGAAGCTAAATGGCACACTCTTGATGTGCGTCATGCTACTGCCTTCTATTTGGAAAGGACAAGGTCAATTCCTAATACTAATAGACTTCATCTCCACTGCTGAAAGATCCTTGGGCCTGCAAATCTACGCAGAGGCTTTCCAGGTGGATTGTAGACTGCATCCACCTGGCTTATGCCAGCTTTAATCAGCAGTCATCACGCCAGTTATGTGCACACTCCACAAGGGCCGTCTCAGCTTCTACGGCCTATGTTAGCAATGTTCCTCTCATGGACACTTGCAGAGCTGCAACCTGGTCTTATGCACACACCTTCGCCAGACATTGCGCCCTGGAGGCTTACCTGAAATGGGGCACTGAATTTGGGGACAGTCTCACCAAAGCTCAACACAATGTGTAGCCGAAGCACCTGTCTCCTGTTACGGGTACTGTGATATAATCACCTAAGGTGGAGCATCCACAGGGACACTCCTTGAAGAAGAAGAAAGGGTTACTCATTTTGTGCAGTAATGGAGGTTCTTCAAGATGGTTGTCCCTGTGGGTGCTCCACCACCCGACCTTCTTCCCTTCTGCTTCGGAGTTGTCCTTCGGGGACAGAGAAGGAACTGAAGGGATGGTTGCCGCAAAGCCGTGGTAGCGGCACCACATGTGCGGCCCACCAGAGGGCACTAGATTTCTGACTACGCACACAGTGGCACCGCAAGACCTAAGATGGAGCACCCACAGGGACAGCCATCTCGAAGAACCTCCGTTTATGCACAAAGTGAGTAACCTTCTCTTGTTATGTACGTATGAGGAATGATTTTTATGGGCAGAAATATGGAGGTGATATGTAAATCACATCACAAAACTCATTCTTTATATGGATGGTGGAAGATGGAGGGTGGCTTTGAGAGGTTTACAGTGTGGGCTCAGAGGAGAGGGCAAGATGTGGGTGGGTGGGTGGGTGGTTGAGGCCTCTGGCTTAGAATACAGGCGCTGGCTTGGGGCCAGGGCTGCAGGGGGTGGGCACTAGGGTGGAACTGGGGATGAGAGCATGCAGGCTTCCCCTTAGAGAGAAAACTGTCCCCAGCTCTCACTGAAGTAGCTCCAGCGAGGTCTGCTTGAGGAGGGGTATCATTCCATGTCCCTGGCATGTTTAGGGTATGCTGGCTTGGGCCTGGGAGAGGGGTAACTCTCCCCTTGCCACAGCAAGTCTGGGGCTGCTCTGCCCTGCAGTCAATGGGCCGTGGCACCTCTCCCCTGGCCACAGCAGATCAAGACTTGGGGAGCTCCCCTGGAGCCCCTGCACAGGGCTTAATAGGCACTTTTCACGTGGCCACACAGATAACAAAGACCTGGTCAATACAGCAGTAGCTGTAAAGCATGTTTCAGTAACACTACTGTACAGAGAACTGTCCAAGGTTTACATTGCAACTCTTTTACTTGTATTGTTATGTTTTTGTAAAGGACCTGTTGAGGTATAATATGTTAAGCAGTCCAATTTTGTTAGGGTAAAAACAAGTTGAGGGAAGCTCAGTAAAATGTGGATGTTGTACATTCTTAAGAATATACGAATGGCCATACTGGTCAACCAACAGTCCATCGAGCCCAGTATCCTGTCTGCTGACAATGGCCAATACCAGATGCCCTAGAGGGAGGGAACACAACAGGTAATCCTCATGTGATCCCTCTCCTGTCACCCATACCCAGACAAAGAGGCTAGGGACATCATTCCTCCCCATCCTGGCTAATAGCCATTGATGGACCTAACCTCTGTGAGTCTGTCTAGCTCTTTTTTGAACCCTGTTAAAGTCCTAGTCTTCACCACATCCTCTGGCAAGGAGTTCCAGAGGTTGATTGTGCGCTAAGTGAAGAAAAACTTCCTTTTGTTTGTTTTAAACCTGCTGCCTATTAATTTAATTTGGTGGCCCCTAGTTCTTATATTGTGGGAATAAGTAAATAACTTTTCCTTATTCACTTTTTCCACACCAGTCATGATTTTCATAGAACACTAGAACTGGAAGGGACCTCGAGAGGTCATCAAGTCCAGTCCCCTGCCCTCACAGCAGGACCCAGTACTGTAGACCATCCCTTATAGATAAGTCTAACCTGCTCTTAAAATCTCCAGAGATGGAGATTCCACAACCTCCCAAGGCAACTTATTCCAGTGTTTAACCACCCTGACAGGAAGTTTTTTTTCTAATGTCCAACCTAAACCTCCCTTGCTGCAGTTTAAGCCCATTGCTTCTTGTCTTATCCTCAAAGGCTAAGGAGAACAATTTTTCTCCCTCCTCCTTGTGACATTCTTTTAGATACCTGAAAACTGCTATCATGTCCGCTCTCAGTCTTCTCCTTTCCAAACTTAAACAAGCCAATTCTTTCAGCCTTCCTTCATAGGTCATGTTCTCTAGACCTCTGATTGTCCTTGTTGCTCTTTTCTGCACCTTCTCCAATTTCTCCACATCTTTCTTGAAATGTGGTGCCCAGAACAGGACACAATAGTCCTATTAAGGCTTAATCAGCGCAGAGTAGAGTGGAAGAATGACTTCTCATGTCTTGCTCACCACACTCCTGTTAATGCATCCCATAATCATGTTTGCTTGTTTTGCGACAGCGTCACACTGTTGACTCACATTTAGATTGTGGTCCACTGTGACCCCTAGATCATCTTCTTAGACAGTTGCTTCCCATTCTGTATGTGTGAAACTGATTGATTGTTCCATCCTAAGTGGAGTACTTTGCATTTGTCCTTATTAAACTTCATCCTATTTACCTCAGACCTCTTCTCCAATTTGTCCAGATCATTTTGAATTATGACCCTATCTTCCAAAGCAGTTGCAACCCCTCCCAGCTTTGTATCACCTTAGAGACTAACAAAACATGTAGCTGGGATCATATGGGAATAATGCCGCCGGATCGTGAGTTGGCATTGTTTACTTCGAAAAAAATTAGTTTTTCAAAGCAGGCTCGTTGCCGGAACACTTCAGCTAGGAATAATGGAATAGGACTCTAGTTCTGTTGTGTTGGTTTTTGGAACTGGGGCCATGATTAAGAGGGATGGCTGGGGGCATTCATATTGTGGTTCTAGAGGTGAAATTCTTGGACTGGCTCAAGATGGACCAAAGCGAAAGCATATGCCAAGAATGTTTTTATGAATCAAGAATAATAGTTGGAGGTTTGAAGACTATCAGATACCATTGTAGTTCTGACCATAAACGATGCTGACTCAAGCTGGCAGCATTATTTAAAAAGGGCTCCAGTGGCGATCCTGGCAATTACAGACCGGTAAGTCTAACTTCAGTACCGGGCAAATTAGTTGAAACAATAGTAAAGAATAAAATTGTCAGGCACGTAGAAGAACATAATTTGTTGGACAAAAGTCAACATGGGTTCTGTAAAGGGAGATCATGTCTTACTAATCTATTAGAGTTCTTTGAAGGGGTTAACAAACATGTGGACAAGGGGGATCCAGTAGACATAGTATACTTAGATTTTCAGAAAGCCTTTGACAAGGTCCCTCACTAGAGGCTCTTGTGTAAATTACATTGTCATGGGATAAGAGGGAAGGTCCTTTCATGGATTGAGAACTGGTTAAAATACAGGAAACAAAGGGTAGGAATAAATGGTAAATTTTCAGAATGGAGAGAGGTAACTAGAGGTGTCCCCCAAGGGTCAGTCCTAGGACCAATCCTGTTCAACTTATTCATAAGTGATCTGGAGAAAAGTTTGCAGATGATACTAAACTGTTTAAGATAGTCAAGACAGAAGCAGACTGTGAAGAACTTCAAAAAGATCTCACCAAACTGAGTGATTGGGCAACAAAATGGCAAATGAAATGTAATGTGGATAAATGTAAAGTAATGCACATTGGAAAAATAACCCCAACTATACGTACAGTATGATGGGGGCTAATTTGGATACAACAAATCAGGAAAAAGATCTTGGAGTTATCGTGGATAGTTCTCTGAAAACTTCCATACAGTGCAGCGGCGGTCAAAAAGGCAAATAGGATGTTAGGAATTAAGAAAGGGTTAGAAAATAAGACCCAGAATATCTTACTGCCCCTGTATAAAACTATGGTACGCCCACATCTTGAATACTGTGTACAGATGTGGTCTCCTCACCTCAAAAAAGATATTTTGGCCTTGGAGAGGGTTCAGAAAAGGGCAACTAAAATGATTAGGGGTTTGGAACGGGTCCCATCTGAAGAGAGGCTAAAGCGACTGGGACTTTCCAGTTTAGAAAAGAGGAGACTGAGGGGGGAATATGATAGAGGTATATAAAATCATGAGTGGTGTGAAGAGGGTGAATAAAGAAAAGTTATTTATTAGTTCCCATAATGGAAGAACTAGAGGACACAAATGAAATTAATGGGTAGCAGGTTTAAAACTAATAAAAGAAAGTTCTTCTTCACACAGCACGTAGTCAACCTGTGAAACTCCTTGCCAGAGGAGGCTGTGAAGGCTAGGACTATAACAGAGTTTAAAGAGAAGCTAGATAATTTCATGGAGGTTAGGTCAATAAAAGGCTATTAGCCAGGGTATAGAAATGGTGTCCCTGGCCTCCAGAGGCTGGAGATGGAAGGCAGGAGACAGATCGCTTGATCATTGTCTTCGGCCCACCCCCTCTGGGGCACCTGGTGCTGGCCACTGTCTGCAGATAGGCTACTGGGCTAGATGGACCTTTGGTCTGACCCAGTACGGCCATTCTTATGTTAGTCCCACATGATACCATCTACATGTTTTGTTAGTCTCTCAGGTGCCGCAAGACTATTGGCTGTTTTAAAAGAACTTAAGAACAGCCATACTGATTCAGACCAAAGGTCTGTATAGCCCACTTCCAACAGTGGCCAATGCTAGGTGCCCCAGAGGGAATCATCAAGTGATCCACTCTGTCACCCATTCCCAGATTCTGACCATCAGAGGCTTGAAAAACCATTCCTGCCCATCCTGACTAATAGCCATTGATGGACCTATCCTCCATGAGTTTATCTAGGCTTTTTTTAAAATCCATTCAAGTCCTGGCCTTCACAGCATCCTCTGGCAAGGAGTTCCACAGGTTCACTTTGTATTGTGTGAAGAAATAGTTTTGATTTAAACCCGCTACCTATTAGTTTCATTTGGTGACTGCTAGTTCTTATGTTTTCGGAACAAGTACATAACTTTTCCTTATTCACTTTCTTCATCCCAATCATGATTTTATAGACCTCTATCATATGCCCCCTTAGTCTTCTCTTTTCCAAGTTGAAAAGTCTGTCTTAATTTCTTCTCATATGGCAGCCCTTCTATACCCCTAATAATTTTTGTTGCCCTTTTCTGAACTGTTTCCAATGCCAATATATTTTTTATGAGATGAGGCGACCACATCTGCATACAGTATTTAAGATGTGGGTATACCATGGATTTACACAACAGCAATAAGATATTGTCTTATTCTCTATCCCTTTATTAATGATTCCTAACGTTTGCTTTTTTGACTGCTGCTTCACACTGAGTGGATGTTTTCAGAGAACTATCCACAATGACTCCAAGATATCTTTTGAGTGATAATAGCTAATTTAGTCATTTTATATGTATAGGTGGGATTATTTTTTTCTGATATGCATTACTTTGCATATATCAACAGTAAATTACACCTGCCATTTTGTTGTCCAGTCACCTAGTTTTGTGAGATCCTTTTGAAGCTTTTCACAGTCTGCTTTGGTCTTGTATCATCTGCAAATTTTGCCACCTCACTGTTTATCCCAGTACGGACCCCTGCAGGACACCACTAGTTACCTCTTTCCATTCCCCACCTATCCTTCCTGAGTAAGCTGTACCCTTCTATACCAATATTCCAATTGTGTGTATTATCCCACCAAGTCGCTGTGATTTTATAGACCTTTATCATACCCCCCCTCAGTGTCCTCTTTTGTAAGCTGAAAAGCCCAAGTCTTTTTAATCTCCGTTCATAAAGGACCTTTTCCAAACTCCCAGTCATTTTTGTTGCCCTTTCCTGAACCTTTTCTAATGCCAATATATCTTTTTTGAAATGATTCTTGTATATTATGTTCTATAAATGGCAATAAACAAGTTTGTTCCATTATTTTTATCCAGTATCAATAAATCTTACAATGTCTCCATAAGCCAGTTGCTCTGTTTTCAAGCCAGATGTGAGCCTTTAGGCTTTTATGTTGAAAGTAGTCAAGGGTGTTTTGACCTTTACCCTGAGCAGATGGAGGTGTTGGGTACATCTTTCTTTCATGATTTATTTGCTGTTGCCCATTTTACACTGAGACTAAAAACTGTGTGTTAGTCATTGGCAGGACCTATTCATAGTTTACATTGATTAGGGCACTCCATCTACTGTAGCTGTAGCAGAAATAAAAGCAGCCCTCTCAAGAAATGTGAGACAGTGGGCATGTCTACATTTTAAAATGCTTCAGTGGGCTGCTGCACCAGTGAAGCTGCACTACAGAGTGCTTCCATGAAGATGCCACTTATGCTGACAGGAGGGCTTCTCCCATTAGTGTAGGTCAGTGTCTTAGCCTTTCCAAACTACTGTACCTTTTTCAGGAGTTGGGGATATGCAAGACAAATCAGCTTCACCACACTTCAAAAAGACTTGCTTACAACTCGTAAAAAAATTGGGCGCTTCACACTTAAATAATAATAATATTATAATAATAATAATAACATTAATAAAAATATAATAAATAAAAAGGTTAACTTATATTTATCATATAAAAGAAATCTGTTGGAATTTACATGTCAGTTTATTAGGGCTGTCAAACGACTAAAAAATTTAATTGCATGATTAAAAAATTTAATTGTGGGATTAATCGTGTGCACCACCCTTTGAAACGCCGCTGCAGTGTTTCAACATGGCAGCGCTTCATGGAGCCTGGGATCAGCTGGAGTCCCCAGCTGACCCCAAGTTCCATGCAGCGCTGCCCCTTGGAAGCGCTGCGCCGGCGTTTCCAAGGGGCAGCAGCAGCATTAATGCCTGTGATTAACGCGTTAAAAAGGTAATGCGTTAATCCTGTCCTGCATTAATCGCAGGCATTAGCGCAGGTCAATTGACAGCCCTACAGCTTATTATAGTAATAGAGCAGTATAAACAAGTCATTGTATGGTATTTTAGTTATGACTTCCTTATGTAGTCTTTGGTAAAACTAGGTGGCTATCTAGATTAGGGATGTTAAAATTAGATTAATCAACTCACCAAATAGTTGATGGAATTTCTATTGAGTATTCATTTAGTCGAAGAGGGCACTTCCGCTTTGAAATGTAGCAAGAGCCTGCCTGGCTGTTGCTACATTTCAAAGGCAGAAGTGCCCAGGTGGTGTTCTGCCTTTGAAATGTACAAGAGTCCTAACAGGGCCCCAAGGCCAGCAGGGAGTCCAGGCTCCATGGGGAGCTTCTGCTTTGAAAGAGCCCTTGCTTTTGCTTATGGATAGTCAGCTACTTGATTAGTCACTTACATCCCTAATCTACGTGAATTGATGTACTCCCAAGCAGCCCTCTTCATACCTGGTTGAGAACCACTGATGTATGTAATCCACTCCCATAGAGCCCTCCTGTTGACATAGCACAGCCTACACCAATTTTCGCAGGGGGACCACTCCATTGAATTTTGATATGTGGTCCCAGGCTGGCTACACTCCCAGGAGGGGCAGGCATGGGACGGAAGTGCTAAGCCTGGGGACTGTCCTCCCCCCAGAGTTGTCTTTGAATTAAAACACAGCGAAAGGCTTGTGGCTCCACTGCTATGATGTTGCCTGGCAGCCTCCCAGGGTTGCTGCGGCTGTTTAAAGGGGTCATGGCTCTGGCCCCTGCCAGGGTAGCACTATGATTAGGAGCCATGAGCCATTTAAATAGGATCTGGATGGTTAAGCCACCACCTGGAAATCCAGTGACACCTGCTCCAGAATATAAATAGAAAGTGGCCAGATGCAGTCCATAGGCTGGATCCGGCCCCTGGGCCACATCTTGCTCAGCTGTGGTGTATGCTATCAATTAGATTGGTATAAATGAGTCACTCAGGAGGGGTGGGTTTTCATACCACGAACAGTGTAGTTATATTGATGTAAGTTGCTATTGTAGTCCAAGTCTCAAAGAGCTTGGCTTATTTTGCCATGTATTACAAAGAACAAGGAAGGGGGATATGATTACTGTCCTGCAAAGGGCAGGGCGGAGGGGAGAAAGCTATTTAAGCTAAAGGACAAAGTTGGCACAAGAATAAATGGGTATAAATAGGGTTGCCAGATGGTTTCAACAGAAATACCGAACACACTTGACATTACATCACAATCTACATTACATCTTATTGAGAAAATACCAGACATTTATATTTTCTCAATTTGTTTCCTGAACAGAGAGCTCAAATACTAGACTGTCCAGTTCAAAACCGGACACCTGACAACCTTAGGTATAAATTAGGCTGTGACAAAACATAGCCTGGAAATTAGAAGGTTTCAGACCATCAGTGAAGTTCTGTAACGGGCTCTCAGTAGCTGTAGGTTTAAATAACTTAATTTGAGAGAGAGTGACATATTTGCTTGTACGAAGCAGTTGACTGTGGTAATGGGAACAGGCTTTGCAGCCTTGGACCCCTTTTAGTTTTCTCTGTTAAAATCAGATTCTCTCTCCTCTCCCTCCTGCCCCACGATGACTCTTAGGGTACGTCTACGCAGCAGCGTTATTTTGGAGTAACTGAGGGTACTGGACCAGGGAGGTCCAACCTGTATATGTTTGGCCTGCTGGTTCTTGCTTACATGTTCATGAGCTAACTAACTACAATAAGTGGGTTTGGAAAGGAATTTTCCAAGTTAGATTGACTGTAACCTTGGGTGCTTTTCCTTTTTTCTACAGTCTGGCGTTCATGTCACTTGCTGAGATTGTGTATATATCAATTAATCATTCCTTGCTTGTGCGGGGGGCTTTGCCAGTAGGTGCATACCACTCCCTTTCTTTCTCTCTGGCACACAATAGCTAAGTCTCCTGAAGGTTGTAATACTTCGCTTTAACTTCAGTTATTGTGTTTAGTGTCTGGAAGGCTAGATGGTGTTGGTAACACAGGAGGTCAGACCAGATATGATGGATGGTTTTCTGGCCTTCGCTGTAAGTGGATTAACTCACTGATGTATGAAGTTAATGTTGGACTGAGCTCTTAATGTATGTAAACACATGACAGTGCAGTGATCATGGGTGTGTCCATACTAGAAGTGTTTTTACTATGACCGGGTCTGCATTAGAAACTTAAGTTGCTCAGGGGTGTGTGGAAAAAATCTACACCTCATGAGTATTGTAGCTATAGCAGCCTAGCCTCTGGTTTAGACAGCGATAGGTTGGCAGAGAGCTCTCCAGTAGACTTACCTGATAAATGGATTAATTTATGACAGTGTAAGCTTGCCTGTCGGCATGGTAATATGTTCACTAAAGTGCTATAGCAGTGCAGCTGCAGCACAGTACATGTAGATATGCGTTGTATGTTAATGCAGATGAAGTAAAATCCTAATGTGGAAAAGGGGCTTTGAGTTTTTACCCTTAACTGTTTGAAGTAAGCATTAGAGCAGCAGTAGGGAATCTATTTTAGGCCAGGGACCACTGACCCTCAAAACCTCATTGACCTAGGGATGTAAGAGACTAGTTGACTACCCGATAACCATTTGCTTATTGGATAGTCGACTAGTCCTTAACAACCTTAATTCCACCCAGCTGATTAGCAGAGCACCCACAGCTAGGTTTTTTGTTTCTATTGGTGGTACACATTCACACATGCCTGTGTGCACAATTTTATTCCACACACGAATGAAAAAAATCCACACATCGATTGAAAATATTAAAGGGAACATTTCCTAGCTTCCCCAGTCACAGTCCCTCAGAGCCCAGACTCTCCTAGAGCCCAGGGATCCAGAGGGAGAAAGTGTATGGTTCTACATCATGGGCTTTTATGGAGTTTCCTGTGACACTACCTCTTTTTTTTTTTTTTCTTTTCCCAGGGCTTCTGGGAACTGCAGCTGTGGGTAATCTTCCCATTTCCCTTCTGTCCTCTCCTGCCTCCCTTCTGTCCGGCCCCTTCCCTTCTCTTGTCTTCTATTTGCAAGCTGGGCTCTGCTTGGACTAGCAGCCCCCTAGTGGTGGCCAGCATGTGCAGCCCATTTCTGGGTGCAGGGGGAAGAGGGGGGATTCTGCACACACACACTATTAGTTTCTGCAAAATTCTGCATTGCATAGTGATGTGTAATGTGTACTTTAAATAGATGTAGGCAGTTAGTGCGGTTAGGTATTTGAGCAGAGAATGCTGGGTTAGCGGAGGATATTCCAGAATACATTGTTCTGGGACCTCCTGTAGTTTGTGATGTCATAGCCTAAGGCATGCTGAATTACTGTGTGCATAACACAGACCAGTGACGATTTCAGAGGAGAGCCAGGTAAGAGGGGTAGACAAGAAACCATGGCACAGAGAAGAGTGAGCTGGATACTGCCAACTTGTTTGTAGTAGGGGTGTGTGTGTGTGTTGGATAGGGAGGGACAACACAGCTGGACTTACTAGATATTTTTGTAGAGCAGAGCACTGAACTTGCCCTTAAGGAGCAAAATTCTTTGTAATCTTTAAGGAATTTTCACATGATTGATAGGGTCTAATCACTTATGTGAAATCATAGGGCTGGAAGAGATCTCAGGAAGTCATTGAGTCCAGCCCCTTGCCCAAAGCAGGACCAATCCCAGCTAAATCATCCCAGCCAGGGTTTGTCAAGCTGAGACTTAAATTGCTTTGTTAATTTGTCTTTACACTTAGATATACTCTTCATAGCTATTAAGGTTCCTATGTGCCCTTCTGTGAAGGGGTCAAGATGGACCCTGTAAAGGGTTCGATCAGAGACTGTCTTGAGACTGTCACTTGGTTTGCTGAAAATATCCCTGAGCCTGCTTACCTGCCCTCGGGAGCACCTCCACCATCCTGTCCTGCTGAACCAGACCTGATGGTCTCCCCCAGCAATGGCACAGAGTTGTGATCACAGCTCACAGTAGAGCAACACAGACACTGGTATCTACTAAGCACTGGGAAGGTTGTCAAAGGGCCTGACTCAATACTCAGGTGCACGGGACCAAAACTCCAAGTAAATCCATCTCCTTGTGCATAAAGTTTGTACAGAGTAAGCTCATAAGTTGTTTGCCCCCTTAATCAATGAAAGAGAGAGATGCACAGTTGTCCCCCACCATGGTAGCAATTATTTATCCTGGATTTATTAATAAATTTTTGACTGAACTGTGAATTTAAAATTACATTCGAGCATCCTTGGAACCTGCTTTTATCTGTTTGTTCCTTATTTAAAGATGGCCTAGTTCTAACTTTTCAGGACTTTCTTCCTTTGAAAATTCAATTGCAAATGAAGGATAGACTTTTTGGAAGAGAGTTTGAAAGGATGTTTATATTCCAACAGTTGATTGGTGAGGTTCACCTTGTCATAGGATACTGGAATGGAGCATGTGACATTTTTTCTTTAGGGGAACATACATTTTGTGCTCTGCTTCATCAGACAAGTGAAAATACCATGAGGTGCAGGTGTGTGTTATGTTTTACTCTGACACCTATTATAGTGATTTTTTTATAATGTTCTGTGCTTTGGGAAGGGGAAGTTGATGTGCAAGTTGTAAACATAAATAGGATGCTCATTGGGATAATGACTCTAAAATGGGGCAGTAACTTTCCTCAGTTAAATGGTCTTCCAGGACGTATATTTTGTAAGAATGTCTTGCATATATTGGCTGGCAAAAGATAACCATAAGATTCAGTGAAGGAGATTATCCAGGTCTGATACTCTTTATTGTTAGTAGTTGTATTGCAAGTAGCCTGCACAATTTCTTGTTTCTTTCTGGGTTTCGCATTTATCCATTTCATTACCGTTTCCAGCTGATGACAGACATGACTGTTTTAACTCCTGACTTGTGTTCACTCTCATCACAGTTACAAAGATAATAGATTTTGCTTTTTATGTCTTGGGGTACAGTTTTAAAGATATCTCTAAAGGGGATGGCACAGGTCCTGGGATGGAGTAACTTAATTTGTCTCGGAATCTGTAAGTCTGATACTAATGTAATATACACTTCCCCCCCTTACAGATCTTTCTTTTGATAATAAAAGCTGCAGAAATGAAGGTCAGAGGGTAACAACTGTGAAGAAAAACAGAGCGCATAAGGGTCTGCTCTGCTTCAAGGTAACTATAATAATAATTTTTACTTCCATGTGACCTAGGCCACAATATTCAGGGTGATATGATTTTAAGGCTGGAATTTTTTTCAATTGCTGTTAGGCATATAGCATGTCTACAGGGACTTATGGTGAATCTTGCTTCTGGTGTTAAGGCATAGCAGGCTTTTTCATGGTAGTGTTGGGAAATGAAACATTGATTCTTAATTGCAGCTGTGTACACAACTGAATTTGTGTCATCCTCCCAGGTCTGGTCTACACTTAACTTTTAAGCCAGAATACTCTTGAGTGCCATATTTAAATTGGCCCATTCCCAGGTGTAAATATAACTAGGTCAGTGGAAGAATTCTTCTGTTGATCTAGTTGCTGCTTGGAAAGGGGTGATTACCTACATTAACAGGAAAAACTTTCAGTTGATGTGGGATACACTGTAGTGCTGCAGCCATCTGGCTATGTTATGTTGCTGTCACACCTGTAGCATAGACATGGCCTCAGTAACCTTGTGTTTGTTTAATAATTATTGAGTCAGTGTTGTACTACCTATGGTTATAAGTTGCACCTCTGCTGGCTCTTTCTTACTAGTCATGTGCCAGAGCCCTAATCCTCTTTGCTAGTCCTGTCCCTGCCAGTGCTCCTATTTGACCGTTACTTACTCTCAGTTGTCACATAGCCTCATAGAAAATTTGAGTTGGAAGAGACTTCAGGTGGATTCTAGTCCATTCCCCTACTCAGAGCAGGACAAACCCCAACTAAATCATTCCAGCCAGGGCTTTGTCAAGCCTGCTTTTAAAAATCCCCTAAAAATGGAGATTCCAGCAGCTTCCTAGGTAACCCATTCCAGTGCTTCACCAGCCACCTAGTGAAGTAATGTTTCCTCATATCTAACTTAGACACCCCACACTGCAACTTTGAGATCATTGCTCCTCATTCTGTCATCTGTCACTACTTAGGATAACCTAGCTATATCCTCTTTGGAACCCCCTTTCAGGTAGTTTGAAAGCTGCTATCAAATCCCCACCCTCCTCCTTCTCTTCTGCAGACTAAATAAGTCCAGTTCCCTCAGCTCGTCCTCATAAATCATGAGCCCCAGCTCCCTGAGCTCATAATTTGGCTTCTTGGTTACTAGCAGCTACAATAAAGTTATTTGGCCATATGAAGTATGGATGTAAAATCCCAATTAACTGACTAAATGGGATCTCACCACTCCAGCCTTCCAGCCCTTGGAGCTTCCTCTGTTCCCCACACTGGGGCTTGGGCTGGTTCTGCTAGCTCCCAGCCCCTGCGCAGGGGCTGGCTGATGGGGCTACTCCTGGGTCATCGGTTAACCAGAAATGTCAATGGAAGTATGAAAAACAGTTAGAAAAGTGTAAATACACCATTGTTAGCCTCTTAACTAATCAAATACTTAATGGTGCTTATTTAAATATAATCTGCGAAGGAGAATTTGGGTTTGTTAATCTCAGCTGTATAAATGTGGCCGCAAAGGAATAGGTGTGTGTTTAAATTTCCACTTGCATTTTTACATTAGCAGTTATTTATTATAAAGGTCTTTACTTCCCTGTTGCTGGAAGATGTTAGAGAACTATCTGGGTTATATTACTACTAGAGCCTGAAACCTGGTCTTTTGCAAAGAGCTGAGATTTTTTTGTTCAGACAGTTGCATGTTCTAATTTCAGTTTAATGCTTAGTTAACAAACACCGGAAAGAAAAGCTCTCAATGAAAGCATCAGTATTCTACCTCATAAAGTACAGGCTGAGGGCTAGTAGTCAGTGCTAGAGAGACTTTGCTGGTAGAACTGTGCAGTGGCTATGCAGCATATACTGTCAAAAGGCAAGTATAGTTGTCAGGATAATTAAACTATCTCCCTGAACGACTGCTGTCGGTTAGGAATGTGTGGCTTTTTTGCTCTCCTAACCAGTGTAGTTATGCCAGAAAAACTGTTGGATAGATCTACTTTTATACACTCATGTTGTTCTTGGGCATTTAGAGAATAAGGATGACTATTTAATATTCCTGATATTTCCTAGATAAAACAAACAGAAAACATTGCTTTGGGGGGAAATGGTCTCCTTTTTTCAACCCTAAAGAAGCAGAACAGGGGACACTTTCTACTTTTTTCCTTTGCAGGTCACCTTTTAATGCTGCCACATAATTTAAATCCAGTGCAGTGCAAAATAATGGGGGCTGTTCCAATTCTGCGTACATTTAATGAGGAACCTGGAAGAATTTATGTCAGTATTTGTGAAAATCTGTTAGGGGCTCAGGAAAGCTTCTAAAAGTATTTAAGATGTGTATGTACGGAAGAGTTTAGAGTGGCATGGTCCAAGTGCGGATAACTGGGAACAGTGGGATGAATTGGAGTAAAATTAAATTTAATAAAGAAAAACTTCTAAGCAGCCAGGTGCATTAAGGTGGAATAGGCTCCTTTGGAAAGAGTGGGTAAGTGCCATTGCTTGAGTTGCTAAAGATTATACAAATCACTCTATACTATTGGGAGCTGCCCTGCATGGGCCAGAGCATAGGCAAGGTGACCTCAAGGGACTTGTCCATGTCCCCTATTTCTGAAGTTTCTGCCGTGATCACAAAGCAGTCTGTATCACTTGGTGCAAAATGACCTTGATAAAATGTGATTTGTAAGCACCTGAATGACATCTCTAAATATGTAGAAGAAACTCTGCAGGTAACTGAAGATACCAGTTTTCACATAATTATGTGAGCAAGTATTAAGGATTCTAAAACTATTACAGTATGAATATTAAATTTGTTCCAGACAATGCAGTCTGGCAGGTGACATGAATGCTGTTCTCACCAGCTGCCAAAATCGGTCAGATGGAAAAGTAATCCTGTTTGTGCTTCCCCACTGACACAGATTGCATAATTAAAATAGATCTGCTGTGAATTTAAATTAGTTGTTTTGTATTTTGCTGCTACTGTTTATGGCATTTAAAGCTGTATAGTGAGGTGGAATTGTGCTGATATTTGCTTAAATGTTAGAACTGTTGGACATCAATGCCCACTTCATGTTGGGTGTATGAATAGATTTTTATATAGTCCTACAGCAAACTCAGCCCATCCACTTTTTTTAAGGGATATTGAAGAAATTGATGACAAAACTGCATAAATTATCATAGCAGTTGATCATTTAGTCTGACCTTCTCTATAACACTGGCCAGAGAAGTTACCCAAAATAATTCTTAGAGGATAGCTTTTAGAAAATATCCAATCTTGATTTAAAAACTGTTAGTGATGAATCCACCATAACCCTTGTTCCAGTGGTTAATCCTGCTCACTTTTAAACTTTTATGCTTTACTTCCAGTCTGAATTTAGCTTCAACTTCCTGTCATTGGATCACATTCTCTGCTAGTTTGGAAAGCCTATGATTAGAGCCCTGTACATTCACAGACATCCACTTTGCATCCATGGATGTGGATATCTGTGGCTCATTTTTGCAGATGTAGATACAACATTTTATATCTGTGTAGGACTCTACCCATTATTAAACATTTGTTTTCACTGTAGGTATTTATAGATTGTAATGAAATCACCCCTTAATTTGTTGCAACACTCAAACAGCAAACCCAGAATTGGCAGATGGCACAATGGGTGCTGCCAGTGTTCCTGCCGCAGCAGCTATTGGGACCCATGGGCACCCTAAAGATGCCAATAACCACACCTGCAGCAGACCCTCCAGGTACCAAAGGTGCAGCCAGCTGACGCGAACATGCGGGGACGCTCTAGCTACAGCCTGGGCAACCCTGACAGCGAGGCATTGACAGAGGAAGCGACACAAGATTCGCTTATCCCTCCTAGCACGTCGTGTTCCATGATGGGCGACCACACTCCCCCTACATCACCACTCAGAGGGGACTACTATAAAATGTTTCAGGACCTGTTTGGAGGGTAGTGGACACACGAGAAATACAACTCACTGACATGACGCAGAACAAGCACAAACTTACCAACATACTCAACTTACTTCAGCACACTAAATTGGCATTGCTGATGAATGAAGCCTGAATGGACCTGGCTAGGGTCTTATGGAAGACCCCAGCATCGGTACCGTCAACTTCCAAGAAAATAGATAAGCAATACTACAGGGGGTTAGAATTCCTATTCTCGCACCCTCCCCCAACCTCATTGATGGTAGACGCTCCCAGTCAGAGGGATAAGCAACCCAGAACGCAGAGTCATGACCAGGAGATAAAGAAGATGGATAATATGGGGGGGAAGAAAGCATATTCAACAGCCTCCCTACAACTTCGAATTGCTAACTGTCACATTAGACATTCAGATCCTTCAGTTCCTTTATTCAGTATCTCCCAGAGGATGTAAAGGAACAATTTGAGTCTAACCTGACAGAAGGCTCTCTGATCTCCTGCACAGCATTGCATGCTGTGGATACAGCAGCCAGGTCCATGGCAAATGCAGTGGTGCTGAGGAGAATGACATGGCTTCAACTGTCCAGGTTCCCCAAGGAGGTCTAATCCAACATCGAGGACCTTCCGTTTAAAGGGGAGAAACTCTTTGCAGAGGCAACAAATTCATTGCTCCACACTATCAAAAGACTCCACGGTGATGCTTCACATGTTAGGGACTCCACTGCAGCGGTCCAAGAAGAAACATTACAAACCATATAATCAAAGGTTCAGGACACCAGGGTACACCCAACAACAAAGGCCTTATGAGAACAGGAGACATCCGAGACAATCCCGACGAAGACAAGCAAATGAGCAAACATCCTCGACCCAGGGGTCCAACTCTTGTCTGCAGATTTGAGATGTTGGTTGAGGGTACAATGGCCCTCCAGGGCAGGCAGATCTAGGAAAGCAAACATTCGGAAATAGACTTGCCGCATTCTATCCAGCTTGGAAAACCATGGGTCCTAGAAATAGTATAAACTGGATACTGCATGCTATTCACAGCAGTTCCTCCAGACCACCTCCTACTCCATCCGTCTTCAGGGACTCCTCTCACGAGAGTGTCTTTGTGGAAGAGGCACAGAGCCTCAGGAAGCTAGGTGCTATAGAGGAAGTACCCAGCCGATACAGACGCAGGGGATTCTATTCCAGATACTTCCTCACAGTCAAGAAATTGAGGGGGTGGAGAACCATCCTAGATCTTTGGGGTCTCAACCGGTTTGTCAAATATCAGAGGTTCAAGATGGTTACCCTGGCAAAGATCATACCTGCCTTGGAGAAAGGAGCATGGCTATATCTACCCTTGACCAGAAGGACACATTTCCAGGGCTTGACAAATGGTGGCGAAAACCTCTCACCAGCCCCATACTGCACATGCGCAAGAGCCGCATTGCGCATGTGCGTGCTGCAAACGAACGGGGCGTGCGGCTGAAATCTACTCGCCACAGGTGAGTAGATTGTATAGTTTGTCGAGCCCTGCATATTTCTATGTATTAATTCACCCGGCCCACAGACGGTTCCTCAGATTCACCATCAAGGACTCACGCTATCAGTACAGGGTGCTTCCCTTTGGCTGTCAACAGCACCCAGAGTGTTCAAGGTCCTGGCTATGGTAGCCACATGCCTTCGGAGAAAGCAAATAAACACATTTCCATACCTCAATGACTGTTTGATTATGGCACCCACCAATGGGGCCATGGAGCAGGCGTTACACTCAACAAGGCAGTTATTCGACATGCTCTGGCTCCTGTTGAACTTGAGCAAATGCTTCCTCACTCCTACACAAACCCTGGAGTTTATAGGAGCACAGCTGGACTGCATCATGGGCATTGCATCATGGGCATAGTATCATTGCCAGCCCACAGATGGGAAAGATTACGTGACTTGATGTACGCCAACTCCAAGTGCCCCCTGTACTGTTCCAGGGCAGGCATTGGACCATGATCTCTTGGGGATGCATTCGCAGTCTGCTGGGACTTCCCACTGGCGTACACATTTCCACCTATACCTCTTATACAACAAACGGTATTGAAAATGAAATGGGATGCAGCCAGGGTCATACTGGTAGCCCCAAGTTGGCAGAGACAGACCTGGTACTCTACCATACTGCAACTCAGCACTCGTCCCCCATACAAGTTCCCACCAGTACAAGAGCTGCTGACCCAGGACAAAGGGCGCATACCACATCGGGGTGGCCAACCCGTTAGGCAGAGAGCCAAAATAGTGATGGACATAGCGCAAAGAGCCGGGGGGGAGGGGAGGGGGGAACGGGATGACTCAGCCACTGCGTTTGGTCGAGCCAAAAAAAAAAAGCCCCAGCTGCTGCGTTTGGTCGGGGGGGGGGGAGGGGAGAGGAGACGCTGCCTCTTTAAATGAAAACTCTGGTTTGGCTTTTTGGCCACAGCAGGCTCCCGGCACCATTTTACTTCGCTGCAGTGCACGGCTCCCCTGCACCCGGTGAGCACGGGGGCCCTTTGTAGGGGTGCTAGGGAGGCTTCACAAGCCGCAGGGTACACTTCGCAAGCCACACTTTCTGTGGTGAAGTTGCATGTGGCTCATGAGCCACGGGTTGGCCACCCCTGTACCACATCCTGGACTCCACACACTAAATTTGCAAACATGGATGCTTGTTGGCTCTCAAAGAACAAGATAATGATGTCTTGTAGGGTCAGAGGTATCCAAATCCAGCTCCTATGAGACAGACTTACCTGCGAAAGTGGGTCTGATTCGAAGCCTGGAACGCAGCTCAAGCGTGGGATCCACATGGGGGTGGGGGGTGGGAAGGATAATGGACATACTAGCGTATACTCTCTATCTGCAGGATACAGGACTATCAATTAGTTCCCTCAATGTGCACTTGGCAGCTATATCTGCGATACACCTGCCTATACAGGGGTATTCTGTTTTTTTTCTCACCTGTGTGTAAAGAGATTCCGGAGAGGGATACAGAACCTCTATTCACCACAGACACCCCCAGTACTGTTCTGGGACTTGAATCTCGTGCTGGACTCACTCATGAGACGGCCTTTCAAGCCTCTCACAACTTGCTCACTGCTCCAGCTCTCAATGAAAGTAGCCTTTCTAATAGCAATCAGCTAGGAGAGTGGGAGAGATAGCGGCACTCATGGTGGAACCTCCATACACGCTGTTCCACAAGGACAAGGTTGTCCTCAGAACCCATCCGAAATTCCTCCCCAAAGTACCAACCTCATTCCATTGTAACAAACCAATATCTTACCTGTGTTCTTCCTGAAACCACACGAGGACAGCAAGCAGGCAGTCCTGCACACGTTGAATGTACGCAGGGCATTAGCTTTTTACCTCGAATGCATGAGGGACTTCAGATGCACTCCCAGACTCTGTCATGTGCAGACAGGTCCAAAGGACAACCTGTTTCCAAACAACGAATATCCAAATGGATTTCCACATGCATACAACTGGCTTACGCCCAGAAACATGAACAGCCACCAACGGTTCTACAGGTGCATTCCATGAGAGTAGTATCCACCACCTCTGCTTTCCTTAAGGGTCTTCCCATAAATGCCATTTGCAGAGCTGCAACATGGGCTTCGGCCAATACCTTTGCACAACATTATGCTATTTGGTCCTTTCAGGACTCAGACACGAGATTTGGGCATACCATATTGTCCAACATACAGCCATATAATATGAAGCGCCCACTGCCAAGCAGGAATACTGCTGCATAGTCATCCACGGGGACACTTGAAGAGAAGTTTACTCACCTTGTCTAGTAATTGGAGTTCTTCGAGATGTGTCCTTGTGGGTGCTCCACACCCATCCTCTTCCCCTCTGCTCCAGGCTGACACACTCCGGCGTAGAGAAGGAATGGAGGGAATAGCCACCCGTGTATGCCTAACTGTCAGAGTGATTGTGCAATAACACAGCACGCGCGGGCGGATGGAGACTGCTACCAAAGATCTCCGGGCCATGTGCACAGCGGCGCGGACACACCTAAGCGGAGTACCCACAGGGACACATCTCGAACTCCAGTTATTGCACAAGGTGAGTAACCTTCCCTTATTAATTCAAAGATTGCAGTAGATTGGTTGACCACAATATCACTGGTAGCTTATGTTCAGCTTTATCCAGTATGGTCCCCAAATCTTTAAGACTTGCTGTTTCCCAAGATAGTCACCCATTGTGTAAATATTGCCTACATTTTTTGTTCCTATAATGTATCCATTTACATTTAGCTGTATTAAAATGCATATTATTTGCTTACACCCAGCTTACCAAGTGATCCAGAGTGATCTGTGTCAATTGTCTGTCCACTTTATTGATTTACCACTCCACTAACTCTTGTCTCGTTTGCTAGTGATTTTTCTTCCAAGTCATTTATCAATAAGTCTTGAATAGCATAGGCCCATGAACCAAACCTTCCTAGACAAACTTATTGTTACCAGATTTGCCTATTACTTTGGGGTATGCTCATTTATTAGGATTACTCTTTGGAAGGGAGGGAGGTTGATAATTCCTATCAGTGTGCTGCTTATGTTACTTGTGTTCTTATATGAAGCTTTACTTCTCCTTTCTGACAGTTCTCTCCCAGTGGAGTTCTCCTACAGGATCCAGGTTCTCCAGGACTGGGTTCTTCCCACCCTAGAATCAGATGCACACACTCACACCCACTACTAAAACACATCTGAGAGAACCAGTTAATCAGCACTCTCAAGCTGACCCCTTATATGTCCCTGAACTTAGTAGGCTGAGTTGCACAGCAATGCCAAGATGTGACACCCCTGTGCCATCAGATTCAGCATCTCCCTATCTCCACTTTCAACTTAATGAACAAACCCCTCAGGATTTTTGGGTGCTACAGGGATCTTTAGCTTAGGTACAAGGATTGTTGTTGCAGAGTGAATGGTGAAGCCAAAACAACACCCCAGAAAGAGAGGGGAAAAAAGAGAACCAACCAGCTTAGCCATGTAAGGGGGAACCAAACAAAAGTTAGAATAAATCTGATTTATTGTAAAAAGTTAACTTAAATCTGATTACAAACATTAGGGCTAGCAAACCATAACTAATAACATAAGGTAGGGTCAGAAGGCCATACCGAGAGAGAATCTCATCGTTTTGTGAAGCTTGAACTGACTGGGGTTCCCAGATGGTAATGGTAGCTGGGGATCCAGAGTGTTGGAGGCAGGCAGAGCAGAGCCCCCACCATGATCAGTCAGTAGAAGCTGAAGTTCCAGTGGAACTGATACACAATTTAGATCCAGGCATCAGAACACTTTATTTGAGCCTGGGTAGTGGTTTTTGTAGGACAATAAGTGGTTCAAGAAGGAACACTATATTTATGGATCAACGAATGGATAGTTCAAGGGAGTATTCTAAAGGGAGTATTGTTTTGTTTGGGCTACAAAATAGAAACTGATCCATTCCTTGCTATGGATGGTGTTCCTACAAGGGAGCTCATAATGCATTTAGGCAGTTTCATTATTTTGGATACCAAATAAAGGATTTATTACTAAAATTGGTCTGTTGATTATGGATCTGAGGCATGCAGGTGTGGGTTCATTAACGTCCGGAATGGAGATTTCCCATCAGTCAATGTTTTCTTGCTTTGTCCTAGAGTTCAGTGCAATTCTTGCTGTGGAATTTCTGTTCTCATTCTTTCTTCAAGGCAAATATCCAGTTATAGGTCATCCCTAGCACTAGTATATATTTTTGCCTGGCACAGTGAGATTATGGCAGGACAGGTAAGACAGGGTCTGCAGGCTGGATCCGGTCCACCAAGCCATTTGATCCAACCTGTCGCTCCCCACCCCCAGGCCTATAGAGATCTGGGGACAAGAGAGCATGTGAAGTCTCTTCCCCCTGTCTAGGTGCTGCATGCTGGGGATGGGAGGGAGGGAGAGACATGTGGTCCCCTGCCCCCATGCTCTGATTGCCCTGGGGGCAGGGGAAGCATGCGAAGTTTCCTCCCACCACCAGGAAGTTGGTAGGGCGGCGGCAGGGGGGCAAAGACTTCACCTACCTCCCCACGGCCAGTCAGGGTCTGGGGGCGGGGAAGCACGTGGAGTCTCCTGGCCCCACTTCTTCAGAGGCAGCCTGCGACCACTTCCAAAATTCATGAAGTGGGCCCCCTCTCAAAAATTATTGCCCACCATTGGATTTATGGATGATGACTAGCACTGCTTGGACGAGAGTGCCCATACTGAATCTAGCTTAAAGATTAGCACTGGTTTTCTTAATTCAGAAGTGCAGCAAAAAATTTTAACACCTCCAAATCATGGTTTCATTGCTTTTCATATTTAAGTAGATGCATAAATGTCATGGTAGAAGGTACAGCTATTCTGGCTTGTTCAGCAGAGTTGTATTAAAGATTGAATTAAATATGTATATTATGTAAATTGCAATGAAGCATTATAAGGCGAAAGATGAATAAATTTAAAATATATAGTCGGATATATTTAAGGGCTTAACACTGTGTTTCTTTCAGAAATGTACAACCTTGTAGAATCCTTTGTAGATGCATACATGGGTAACTGGGAATGGAAGAATCTCTCAAGCCAGTGTTTGGCAGCTAGAAGTTCTGGCCCTGATTTGGCCAGACATGGGATCTTTTGTAAATTAATCTCCCAGCATCTGTCACTCTGTAAAATGCATATAATGTTTTTTGAGGTTAGTGAAATGGAATCAATTACAATTCTAACGCACACTGTGATCCAGTGAATTTGAACACCAAAATTCTATCTGGCTTTCTATGGACACAAAGTTTATTCTCAACCGTTTTAGATTGTTTTATGCACTCTTTGAGAAATATAGTAGTATTGGAAGACTTACCCAGTGTTGCCCAGGTCCTTCAGGGCACGAGGCAGGAGCGTGGTGGGTGCAGGAATCAGGGTTGGGAGTGAGGAGAGGCTCAGGAGTCAGGGCAGAGGATTGGGAGGAGGAATGGTTGGCTTCTCACTGGGGGGGGGGCATGCACCCTGCATGCAGTCTTCTTTCTGGGGTGAGGGGGGGGAGGGGCTACAGGCTGCCCATTGGTACTTCCTGGGAGTGGGGTGATGGGTGCTGCCAGCTAGCTTGTGGTCATTGAGACACTTGTTGCCTCCCTGTAGTGATTTTTGTCTCGCTGCTTTCTTGCCCCTGCTTGCTGCCCCCTCTCCCCCCAGGATGATACATGAGTTTAACTGTGCCTGCCATCCCACCCCACCCTCCCTCTGTGATGGGAAACAGTTGTATTCTATGCACTTCCAATTATCCTGATCTTGCTTTAAGTTATGATAAAAGGAAGCTGCATACCAAATTTTGGTGGGCTTACCTTTTACCGTTTAGAAGAGGGGTGGGAAAAGGGCCTCCGCGGGCCAACCGGGTTGATCTGGCCCACGGAGGCCCTGCTGCTTTGAAGCACCATGTGCTGCTCGTGGGGCGGGAGGAGATGTCTCGCGCTCCACTGCCCCCAAGCCCTGATTGGCCTAGGAGCGGGGGAGCTATGCAAAGTTTCCTCCGCCCTCCCCTCGCCCTGTGAGGAGTGCGCAACACTTCAAAGTGCTGTACGCTCACGCAGGGTGGAGGCAAGGTGAAGGACGCTTCACGCAGTTCCCCCGGCTCCAGGCCATAATTGGCCTGGGGGTGAGGGAGTGTGCAAAGCCTCTTCCTGTCCTGCCAGGGGCATGGGTGCCTAATGGGAAGGGGGGGGGGCAAAGGGGCTCCCCTCCCCAGACCAATCATGGTCTGGGGATGGGGAAGCCCAGAAGATCCTGGCCCCACTCCTTCTGGCTTAGGCACCACCCCTTCCAGTGGCCCCCAGCCAAAAATTATTGCCCATTCCTGGTTTAGGAGTAGTTCTTGAATAGATGGACTCACAGATGGATAGACAGATGCACATTTCTAAAATATGTAGTAAGAATAAGATGAGTTACCAGTCTTCAGTGAGAATCAGTTGTTCTTCAAATGATATACCTGTGGGTGCACTGCTGTTGGTGATGGTCATCCAGGAGCCGCAGATAAGACAGAGCTTTTGCAGCAGTTGTCAGTTGGGCCATGCATGCACGAGAGGCACCTTGTGCTGTTTGCGCCTCGGCACCTTGCGTACGCATGGCCTGACCTCTCCCCTCCTCCCCCCCCCAAGTTCCTCACTTACTGCACTCAGTTGTAGATGGAGCTCCTCTCTCGCCTCAGGCGTTTGTTCTCTTCAGCATACTTAGAGGTTTTTGTAGTTTTTCTTGTTGTTAAATAGTTATATTTCCTTGTTACAGTTTCCTCAAAAAACAAAGTTATTTCATTTCTGAGGGAAACCACTGGACAGCGGTGGCACCTGCCTGAGGCAAACTGCCTAGAGAGAATCTCTTCCCCCCCCCCCCCCCCTTTCTGTTTCTCTGTTTCCTGTTTGTTTTTTAAAAAAGGGGAGAGAACATTCAAGAGGAGATCAGAAATACGGCAGTGGAAAGAAAGAAAAATTAACTGCTGCCCAGGAACTCCACGACACCATTAGTACAGTGCAATGCTGGGCTTGCTGAGGTTTAAGTGTGATGCATGTCGAGATCCCATGCCTGTCTCTTGACAGCCACTTGTCATGCATTTGCTGTCTGGGGGAAGCTCATGTACCACCAAACTGTTGCAGCCTTATGGCCAGAGCCAGAAAAGGTAGGGAGCTTTGGCTCAGTATGGTTGTTTGAAAAGGCTATGCAGTCCTCTGAAGAGCCAAAGCCCCCTCGACCTCTGGGGGAGGCTGCCAAGAAACGGCCCCTCTGATCTCTCGCCCCTTCCAGCCTATCAGCAGGCCTCAGTCTCACCTGCCACCATGGCAACTGCAGCCCCAAAGTCTAGCCCCTGGTCTCAGGGCCAAATCACAGGCTATAAAGGCCACTCTGCAGTGTGGCTAAGTGTGGTGCAAGGTTGAGGGGGAGACCCTGGCCTACCCGCCACTCGTGAGTCCCAGCCCAGGGACCCTCGGGCAGCAGCCTTGTCCTGCCTCATTCCCTCTCCCCTACTGCCTCTCGCTCCCACCACCTCTATTGCCCCAGAAGTGCTCAAAGAAGAGAGCCCCCCCCCCCCCCGGCAGGGTCTCTTTCTTTTACCCCATCTTCTAGAGTGTGCAAAGGAGATGAACCCAACATGTCTGGTGCTGCGTTGCTGAGACCATCTACTAGCACTGCCTCTATTACCACCCATACCACCTCTGTGCCAACTCGCTCATCCTTGGCACTGGAAAGGCCACATGTGCAAGCCTTGGCACCGACATAAGGTCTGGTACTGATGAAGGCCTTGGCACCAGGAGTCAAACAACCACCCCGCAAGCCACTAGTGCCACCTTCCACAGTATCGGTACCGGATCCAATGCTGCCTCCCTCAGGAGCCCTGGCACCGTCGGAAGACCTGCTGCAGCATTACCGGTTGGCACCGCTAGGTCCTTCTTACATCCCATTGGCCATGGGCAGGAGCAGCAGACAACACGCTTCCCTTCCTCCATCTAGGGAGCCGTCTTGGGTGTAGTTTTCACCTTGTATTTCCCCATGTTACATGAGGTCTCCTGTCAGAGCACACTGGATTCAGGGAAGACGACCAGAGGAATGTGTTTTCCCCCTCAACACTCCTCTTCCACTACATCCCAACACTTACTCCTGTTGTGACAGACCTAGTCACCCATCATGGTACTCGGATTGGCCATACCCTCCTTCACACTACCCACCCCATTGGCTACCATAGGAACAGAAGGGCTCCCGTAGGCGCCACTCCACGGCTCCCCCGGCGAGGAGATCTCCACCCCCTTGCTTCCTTCCAACCACAGTGGACTCAGAGGAAGAGGCGGGTCAGATCCTGGAAGAGCACATTGACACACAAGATCCCGGGTACTCACCTACTGATAATTAGTCGTCGTCAGTTGATGAGGCCATTATTTCAGCGTATATGTACACAGACAAGAGTGGCCACCAGCCAAGAGGTCCAACTACAGGAATTAAAGGAAAAACAACACCGCCTCCTCAAAAATCTCTCTGACCTCTCAGAGGGAGATAGCACTGCCCATCAGTGAGGCTATTATGGAGGTATTGGACAAGATATGACACACTTCCTGTCCAGCTCTTCTGCAGGTTGGTTGGCTAGAGGCCGGAGTGTGTTCTGATGCTTGGATCTAAAGACCTAGACTTCCTTTTTTTCCTCACCCACAGCTCAAGTAGCTAGTGATGGACGCAGCCAATCACCGCTTGAAAGCTCCACAATTTAGATCCATACGTAACGACAAGGAGCATAAAAGGTTAGATCTGTTTGCCAGAAAATTATACTCCTCTGCCACACTGCAGCTTAGAATCGCAAACTGTTCTGTGTTCCTAGTGAACTACGATTTCGACAGTTATTCTAAAGTGGCCGAACTAATAGAGCATCTTCCAGACTCCAAGAGGCCCTTAGTCAGATCGGTCATTCATGAGGGGCACACCATTGCCGTCACAGCTCTTCAGTCCTCAATAGACTTGGCTGATACAGCGGTTAGGGCAACAGCTACATCAGTTGTGATGCGAAGAGCAGCAGGAGTGCCTAGAGAGTTGCAGTCTAAATTGGAGGACCTCCCTTTTGACAAGAGAAGGTGTTTGCAGCCAAGACTGATGTTCTGCATAGCAGCAAAGATTCCGGAACCACACTATGGATGTTGGGCATGTACACATCACCGTATCGTTGTAAGCACTATAACCTGTACAATAGGAACAGAGACGGTTACTATAACCGTCCACAGCAGAAGCCCTATGACTATAATCGACTCAGACAATGATCCCAGAGGAAGCATCCATCACACACTTGTTCCTTGGGCTCCCAAGCCGTGAAGCGAAGCAGCAAATATGAACCTTTGGTTGAGGGTCTGTCCCACCTCCCCATATATCTCATGCCAACAAGCCGGTATCATCTTTTCACCCCCAGGCTATGTCCCTTTTTCAATCACTGGGACTCCATAACATCAGACCATTGGGTGCTAGAAATTATTCATACATACAGGATACACCATTCCCTTTTTCACTCTGCCCTACCCTTCCCCCTACCCTCTTCATGCACCCCTCTCAAGACTCCTGACAAGAAATCAATTGTCTCCTTCACTTAGGAGCAATAGAGAGGGTTCTAGATCTATTCCAGAGAAGGGGTTTTTACTCCAAATACTTCCTGACTGAGTAATGCACAGGGGGTTGAAGACCGATATTAGATCTCCACAAGTTAAACAGATGCCTAAGAAAACAGCAATTCGAGATAACACTCACTTCCATCATCCCAGCATTGGATGAGGGGGACTGATCCGCATCCCTCGACCTATAGGACGCGTACTTTCATGTTGCAATACACCCTTCTCATGGATGCTTCCTCTTGTTTCACTGTGGGTGAGGACCACTCCAGTTCAGAGTCCTCCCTTTTGGACTATTCTCTGCCCTCTGAGTCTTTTCAAAAGTCCTAGCGGTAGTAGCAGCTTATCTCTGAAAGCAGGGGGTTGTCATTTCCCCCTACCTAGATGACTGCCTTATAAAGGAGTGATCACATGTAGAGGTCATCACTATGGTCTCCAGAACCAAACACCTGTTTCATCGTCTAGGACTACTCCTAAATGAGCAGAATTTGACTCTGAAGCCAGTTCAGGACATAGTGTTTATTGGGGCTCACCTTGATTCCTTGTCTTCCCGAGCTTACCTTCCACTCCATTGTTTTGCTGTGCTGCAGGACCTGGTAACCATCCTTTTCATGAGCCCTTCCACTACCGTACTTACCTGCCTCGCATGGCTGCCACCACATACGTCATCCAACACGCTCGTCTTCACTTCTGTGCCCTGCAGCACTGGCTAGCAGCTGTCCTGCCGCCCACTTCACAGGCTAGTTACCATCCCCAAAAACGTTGGATTCTTTCAAGTGGTGGACATCGTCCGACAATCTGCTAGTGGGGGTCCCTTTCCATCAGCCCAAACCAATGCTACAAATCTCAACAAATGCTTCCTTGTTGAGCTGGAGCGCACACCTGCACTATCATATCAACCACGGCAGGTGGCTGCCTCATGGAACAGTCTTACACATCAATCTCCTTGAGCTCAGGGCTGTCAGGAACACCTGCAGACACTTTGCTACCATCATTGTCATTCTGTAGTTGGCATACTCACAGACAACAAGACTATGTTTATATAAACAGATGGTCCCAATCTTTGTGCAGAGGCAGTCCACCTTTGGAACTGGTGCATCCGCGACAGTCACCTTGAGGGCATCATACCTACCTGGTGTGAACAATGCCATGGCAGATGCTCTGAGCTGAAACATCCCTACCGACCATGAATGGGAGATATACCCAGTGGTGCTCACCTCTCTTTTTCACTGGTGGGATTACCCATCAATAGACCTCTTTGCAACTCACCACAACAGCAAGTGTCTCCACTTCTATTCCCGAGCTGGGCTGGGCAAGGGGTCACTAGGCGATGCCTTCTTAATTGCCTTGACAGAACCTCTACATTATGCCTTCCTACCAATTCTGCTGATCCCGAGAATCCTCCACAAGGTTCAATACGATGCAGCTTGAGTCATCCTAATAGCCCCTTCATGGTCAAGGCAGACCTGGTTTCCATACCTTTGCAGCATGTCCATCCAACTGCCATATCCGCTTCCTCACCACCACAATCTTCTTTTTCAGAATAAGGGCAAATTGCTGCACCCCCAACCCCACACCTTTTACACCTCGCTCCTCTTTCATTCCATGATAATGAAACCCTCTCTTCGGAGCAGGTGAGAACAGTTCTTGTGGCGATCACAGCCTTTCACGTACAAGTTGATGGGTCATTGATTTTTTTGCTCACCCCATCACCATGATATTCCTTAAGGGCCTCATGAAACTGTGCCCCACACAAGGCCCCAGCACCCTTGTGGAATGTGGAGCTGGCTCTAGATTGTCTCATGAGACCCCCTTTCGAGCCCATCGTGACTTGTACGATGAAAGTGCTGTTTTTAATAGCCATCACCTCCGCGAGGAGGGTTAGCGAGATTGCGGCTTTGGCGGGGCTGCCCTGTACCATTTTAGCGTAGGACGGAGTAACGCTGGACTCTCATCTCTCCTTATTACTGAAAGTCTGCACCTTCTTCCACATCAATGAACCAATAGTTTTACCCACATTCTTTCCCAAATCTTATACATCCCCTAGGGATGCTATGCTTCATACCCTGGACGTTAGATGCGCGTTAGCCTTCTGCATAGACAGGACTCAGGCTTTCTGTAAGATTCTACTCCTTTTTGTATCGATCACAGAATGCTTGAGGCATGCCAGTTTTAACCCAGTGTATCTCTACATGGATATCATGCATGCGCCATCCATCCGCAATAAGCCTTTAGCAACTCCAAGAGCACACGCTCTATCCATGCTACTGCAGCTTCAATGGCTTTTCTGAAAAATGTGGACCTTAAAGATATTTACCAGGCAGCCATCTGGTCATCTGACCATACCTTTGCTAGGCACTATGCCATTATGCCTCAGCTTGGAGAAGATACAGCAGTAGCTATGGCTGTCTTGTCCACAGCCGCCAAACAGTGACTCTCCCACCATCCTGGTGGAGCACTGCTTTGTAGTCACCAGCAGTGAAGTGCCAATGGGTACGTCATTCGAAGGAGAGAGGTAAGTTACTCACCCTGTGCAGTAATGACTGTTCTTCCACGACACTCCCTTCCTCCCCAATGCTTATTCTGGCAAATGCGAGGAACTGAGAGGGGGGTCAGGCAGCATGCGTCAGGTGCTTCTCGCGCACCACAAGCTCTGATATGTGGCTCTGGGATGACCTGTCACCCAACAGTGGAGCACCTATGGGGGGACATGTCTCAAACAGTCATTACAGCACAGAGTGAGTAATTTCCTTTTCTGGTGAGTGCATTTCTTCAGCTTTTGTGGTCTGCAGATTACATGCAGCCATTGGGGTTCTACATGTGGCCCATGTACCTTTCTCTGCCCCCTCCCCCTTTCCCTCTTGCGTACTGGGGGCCCTGTACGTACCTACTTCGCACCCTCCCTTCTAGCACTTCTGGAGTGTTGTGAATCTACTGATTTGAGCCGTGTCTCACTCTTTCCTCCTCCCTCCCACAGTTGCATTTAAGCTCTGGGAGGGAGCGGGAGGAGCAGGACAGGGTGCAAATCAGCTAATCCACCACACTCCTGGAAATATTGGAGGAGTGGGAAGAGAAGGTTTGGGGGGAAGAGGCAAGGAAGAGGTTGGATAGGGGTTTGAGGGGAGAGGTAGAGAGTGGTCAGAGCTTGCAGCTGAGGGGAGGTCAAATAGTCCCTGGCAAAATGAGAAGTGTCACAGTAAAACAAGGACATGTGTGAGGTGCATGCCGATTGCACATAACATTGTGAGAGCCCATGCACTCATTCTACATCCTTGTTACTTTTGCAGCAATTTAATTTGCCCCTGATAATGGCTCTTTGTGTTGTAAAGGCACAATAAAGGAGAATCAAGTATAATACATTTAATCTTATTATTGGGGTCATGATTAGTGCACATGCCTGATTTCAATCTGATGATGGCCCACTGAGACGGAGGTCCGTTCATGCAGCCCACTCACTAACCTTGGTTGCTCATAGCTGCTGAAGAGTCAGGGGTCAGCTGCTTGTGACTCATGATAGGGTTAGGGATGACCGTTAGATGCATGTTCTTTTTACCTTTCTTGGGGTGGAGGGGGAGAAATGACTAGTCCAGCGTTTCTCAAACTGTGGGTCCTGACCCCCCGGGGGGGCACGAGCAACTTAGAGGGGGATTGCAAAAAAATTAAAGGGGGGGGTTGCGAGCAACTGAGAGGCTGGTTGCAGCAATGAAGGGGGGGAGGGTCGCGAGCAACTGAGAGGAGGGTCGCAGTATCACAAGTTTGAGAACCCCTGGACTAGGCTATTACACCTACGCTCTCTGTTTAGGTTACAAAGTCAAGCACTTGAAAGTTAGGAAGTGCAAATTTAAATTTTGAACCCCTTATTCATATTCATTATAGTACAGTCTTTAACACAAGAGGGTCAAATTAAGACCATGCAAGGAAACCTAAAACTAGCATTTCCTAGATCTTGGGTGCTTAATATTGTATCCTAAGTAGCATTAGTTACACCCACACATACATACTTTGCTGTATGTAATATGTAAAATGATTAACATCTGTGCTAAAACTTATTTTTAATTGGACAAACTTAATGTCATTTCAGTGTTGGGTTTTTTAATTAAAGTTTACTTACTTTTTCCCCTGGCAAGATGTTTCTGTGAACAGTAATAGCTCTGTTATCCAGTACTGAATTAACCAAATCTCAATTAACCAGCATTTCTGATCTCCCAATACAAATATTCAGTTTAGTAACTGGGACTAGTATATTGCCCAGCAAGTTATGCAATTGCTTATTTTGCACTCTTTTTATGTAAAGGAGGCAGAAGACAAGCTGAAGTCAGGGATATATTAAACACAAGGTGTATAATAGTCATTACAGATTCTACACCAGGGATGGGGAACCTACGGCTTTTGGGCCAGATTCAGCCCTTGAAGCTCTACCTGGCAGGGTGGAGGAAATGGCTCTGCATGCTGCCATTACCCCATCCCTTGGCTCAGGGAACAGCATCAGGGGCTGGTGGTGGTGCCTGCAAGTGGGGGGAGGTGCGGAGCCACCTGTCCTACTGGAAGCTGTGCCAGGTAAGCACCCCAGTCCCATGTCCTCTCCTGCCCAGACCCCGCACCACCAGCCTGCTCCTGCACTCTACCTCTCACCCAAAGCCCTGATCCCGCTCCACAGCAGCCCTCTCCTGCATACTGAACCCTTCATTTTTAATCCTGGGCCTCCAGAACAGTAAATCCAGCTTTGGAGTAAAATTCTGAGCCTCAGGCTCCCCTGCCCAGGCTGAAGCTCAAGGGAAATGAGGTCTCTCTCTTGTATCAGGTCAGTGAGGGTATGTCTACACTGCAAAGTTAATTCGAACTAACAGCTGTTAGTTCGAATTAACTTTCATAGGCGCTACACATGCAAACCGCTAGTTCGAATTAAGTTCGAACTAACGGAGCGCTTAATTCGAACTAGGTAAACCTCATTCTACGAGGACTAATGCCTAGTTCAAATTAAGTAGTTTGAATTAAGGGCTGTGTAGCCACTTAATTCAAATTAGTTGGAGGCTAGCTCTTCCCAGCTTGCCTTGGTGGCCACTCTGGGCCAAGCCAGGGAAACTCTTCTGCCCCCCTCCCGGCCCCGGAGCCCTTAAAGGGGCACGGTCTGGCTACAGTGCCCGTGCCAGGTGCAAGCCTGCCAGCACCCAGCCAGCAGACCCTGCACCTGGCAAGGCATGAGCCTGCCACCCAGCCCTCCGCCTCTTCCCAGGACCAGGCTGGCAGCTCCCAGGAGCCTGCCCGGGACAGCAAGAGGCGGGCGCCCGCCTGGTCTAGTGTGGAGATCGTGGACCTCATCGAGGTTTGGGGGGAGACCTCCAACGTCCACGACCTCCGCACTAGGCACAGGAATGAGGCCGTCTAGGGCAGGATAGCTGCCAGCCTGGCCACCAAAGGCCACATGCGAACCCAGGAGCAGGTTTGCATGAAAATCAAGTTGGTCCAGTGAGTCCCCTGACCCTGAGCTTAGGACATAAGAACGGCCGTACTGGGTCAGACCAAAGGTCCATCTAGCCCAGTAGCCTGTCTGCTGACAGCGGCCAACACCAGGTACCCCGGAGGGGATGGACCGAAGACAATGACCAAGCCATTTGTCTCGTGCCATCCATCTCCAGCCTTCCACAAACAGAGGCCAGGGACACCATTCCTACCCCCTGGCTAATAGCACTCCATGGACCCAACCTCCATGACTTTATCTAACTTCTCTTTAAATTCTGTTATAGTTCTAGCCTTCACAGTCTCCTGTGGCAAGGAGTTCCACAGGTTGACTATTTGCTTTGTGAAGAAGAACTTTCTTTTTTATTTGAAGCCTGCTACCCATTCATTTCATTTGGTGTCCTCTAGTCCTTATATTATGGGAACTAATGAAGAACTTTTCTTTATGCACCCTCTCCACACCACTCATGATTTTATAGACCTCTATCATATCCCCCCTCAGTCTCCTCTTTTTTCTAAGCTGAAAAGTCCCAGTCTCTTTAGCCTCTCTTCATATGGGACCTGTTCCAAACCCCTAATCATTTTAGTTGCCCTTTTCTGAACCCTTTCCAAGGCCAAAATATCTTTTTTGAGCTGAGGAGACCACATCTCTACACAATACTGAAGATATGGCATACCATAGTTTTATACTTCCCTTCCTCCTTCTTCCCCTGGCTTCCCCCTTCCAGCTCCCTCCTCCCAGGTTTCCACCTCCCCTCTCCCGCCCTCTCTTCCCCTCTCCCACCTCCTTTTCCCAGTCTCCCCAGAGGTTAATCCCCCCACTTCCAGTTTTGTTAAATAAAGAGTTTGTGTTTTTGAACATGTGTCCTTTATTTTTTACATCAGGAAGGGGGGCTAGGGAGGGGTAAGTGGAAGGAGGTGAGGGAGGAATGGGGCACGAGCCACCGATGGGGAGGACTGGGGTGTCTGAGGGCTCCTCAGGGTGGAAGCTCTCCTGCAGGGCCTCCTGGATCTTGATAGCCCTCCGATTGACACCCCCGAATGGCAGCATGCGGCAAGTGAAGCCGGGCTGCTGGCCGAGTGCTGTGATGTGCCGAGTGTGGGCACTCAGGGCACTCCAAGACAGGACTGCTTTGCTGTCCCTCATCGAGGTAGACAAGCAAGCGGGGAACCCTGAGAACTGTCTGTCTGGGGTCGGGGCTCGGGTCCCTTTAAGCACAGCCCTCGGGTAGCCTGAGGCAGCAGCTCCACACTCTAAGTCCTGGTTCCGGCCAGCCTTAACTTCGGTTCAGGGTCCACTCAATGTGGACATGCTAGTTTGAATTAGCAAAATGCTAATTCGAATTAGTTTTTAGGTCTAGATACACTAGTTTGAATTAGCTTAGTTCGAATTAACTAATTCGAATTGTTAGTTCGAATTAGTGCTGTAGTGTAGACATATCCTGAGGGTTTTGTTTTCTGCTGGTGTAACCCTGAACTGATTTTTCTGTGGGTCAGTGGCCCCCAGGTCTGTACCCAGAAAAGGTCGCCCACTTCTGTCCTACATCTTCTATAGATGATGTTGATGATTGATGATCATAAGGCACTGCAAGCTCTGGAGGTGGCGCCTTACTCGTCAAAGGAACATTTAAATTATGTTCAGTATAGTTTTAGTTTTAAGTGTATTTTTAGTTGTTGTGCTTAAAGTACTGCACGGGATCTTTTAAGAGGAAAAAGGTAAAACACCACATTTATTGGTAATACATATAGCAATCAACACTTACCATATGCATATGATATGTTACGCTCACACACAAGCACATTCGGTCTTGTTACCAATAGTTGCTCCCCTTAACTGCAGCCAGGTGAGCTAGGTGGGTGAGGGGTGGAGCCGGGCTTCTGCCTATCTGGATCTGTGCTCCCATGTTGACAAGAGGAAACCCAGGGTCCTCCTACAAGATATCTTTGATTTATAGTGGCTCCCCTCTCATACAAATCTATTATTTTATGCATATGCAAAATCTGAGAGAGCTATCATATGCAAATACAGTTAGTCACTGTGGCGCCACCTTCTGGGTGTTGTCTCAGTGCTGCCACATTCATCTTCAGAGCGGGTGCTTCCAAAAGCAGGCACTTGCTGCATACTCCCAAGGCATCCATATGTCCAATCTTCTTTCAGTGGGCCCACTTAACAGGTCTCGTTGTTCTTGGATCTGTCTTCCATCCCCTCTCCAACCCTTGCAACTGCCCTGAGATGCTTGCCTTCCATACCTTATCCATTTACACCTCATTCATTCAATAGGGACATTTTCTTTACCTTACTCATTTTTAGGGACTATTCTACCAAGACTTAATACAAAGTTTCTATGTTCTGTATGAAAAGGTACAAAATTTCTATGTAAAAGCACTTGATACAAAGCTAAAAACTTTAATGAGAAAATGATTAATACAGAGATTTATGATTGATACTGAGATGTCTACATAGTGATCTTGGTGTATATCATGCACTGCCTGTAGTGATTTGTAGTGTCATAAGGTAACTTATTGTATTGGAAACTTAACTGTATTCAGTGCTTCAATCAACCACTCTTCATTGTAGTACTACTATTGGGTTGGCGAGTACCTGTATACTATTTTATGCTTTATTCATTTTATGACATTTTAATTCTTTGAAAATTAGTATTCCAGAATATTCAATAAACCAGCATCCCGATTCTTATGGTGATTATTTTCTGAACCAAAATTAGGGGCACGTTAGCCATGCCCCCTGCCACAACAAGTCTCACCCCTAGAGGTAGTAATCCTGGGGTCAAGATGGACACAACCAGAAGTAAAGGGTGTTGTGTGACCTCTCTAAGAACTCCTCCCACCCTCGTCCTACCAATAGGGGTGGGTTTGGCCCCCACAGGACCCTCCATGTAACTGTCTTGCAATTGCTTTAATCCAATTTGCATTGCATTAAATCAGAGGGAGAGGCTGGGGGAAATGTTTCCTCTAAGATTTTTTCCCTCATGAGCAGAGTGAATTTTGTCTTGTGTAGCAGTATTGCGTTCATGTGCGCTTGTTTGGATGTGTGCCACTGTGGCACTCAAAATATTTATTAATAGCGTATAAACCTCTCCCTTTTTCCCTCTGCTGCAATGTCTCCCACCTTCCCCTTGCCCCATCTGCTCCCCTTGTGCTGGCTGCCCCCCCACCCCTCATCTTCCTCTGCTGTCCTGGCTCCAGCCTTTCTCCCTCCCCTCAGCCCTTTGGGGACCTGCCTCCTGCCCATCCTCCTTGACCCCCTGCACTAGCCCTTCTCTTACCCCTGTGCTGACCCTCCTCCAGGCCCACTCTGGTCATCTGTAGCTGCCCCTCCCCTTCCCCTCTCCTAACACCTCCCTCACTGCCCTTGTCCTTTCTCTCCCTGATGCCTACCCCTTCACCACCCTCTGCCCCAGTTCCCCCCATGCCCCTCTGTGTCCTCACACATGATTTGGTCCATCCCCTGCTTTCCTCATGCCTACTCCTCCTTTCAGCCCCTCTTCTCCTGGCACCCATTCGTCCCCTCTCCTCTTCCTCCTCCTTGCCCCCATTGTCCCACTCCTTTGGTCCCCCCCACTTCCTCTTCTCTACCACCAAGACCCTTCTTCTCCTCTACCACCTTCCCTTTAGTTCTCCCCCTGCCCCTTCCCTCACCTTCTGCCTTTGACATGGAAAGCAGTTTGCAGGGCTGGAGCCAGACTGCGATGCTATTTTTGTTACTGTGGTCCCAGGAGCACCCACAGTCCTGGCCCCAGTTGTTCCCGGGGTAAGACTGCATGCTAGGATCGGAGCAGAGGCCACCTGCGCTTTGGAGCTGTACTAGGAACCACATGGAGCCTGGTTAAAGCGCTGCAGGGTGGGGCACACTCGGACTCAGAAGGTTCCAGGACTGCAGCAGAGGCCACCCGTGCTGCAATTTTTAGTACTGGACCTGGTTCCCGCGGGTGGCCTGGCTCCAGTGGGGTCAAGTGGCGGCTGCCCGAGGCCCATTTCAGTGTGGCTGCTCCAGCCTGTGGGAGGTCAGTATTGTCCAGCAGCATTACCAACAATTCCACTTCTTACTGGGCTCTTAAAAGACATTTAGGGCTAAATTAGAGCTAAATACCAGCACTGAACACAGAGCTGGAACAGGTGGCTGTCAACAAACTTCATGGGACAGTTGGAAATTTGGCCACACCCAAAAGTGGACATCTGGCTAACGTACATCATGCCAGACCACCGATGTTGCTGGACAAGAGAATGCTGGAATAGAGAGGTTAGGATTACAAGTCTTGTGGATAAGGGGAAGTGATAGATGTGGTATACCTCGACTTTAGTAAAGCATTTGATAGAGTCTTGCATGACCTTATCAGTAAACTAGGGAAATACAACCTAGATGGGACTACTATAAGGTGCATGCATAACTGTCTGGATAACCGTTCAGAGTAATTAATGGTTCACAGTCATGCTGGAAGGGCATAACAAGTGGGGTTTCACAGGGCTCTCTTTTGGGACTGGTTCTGTTCAATATCTTCATCAACAATTTAGATAGTCATAGAGTACACTTATTAAGTTTGCAGATGATACCAAGTTGGGAGGGGTTGCAACTGCTTTGGAGGATAGGGTCAAATTCAAAATGATCTGGAAAAATGGTCTGAGGTAAATAGGATGAAGTTTAATAAGGACAAATGCAAAGTACTTCACTTAGAAGGAACAGTTGGTTTCACACATACAGAATGGGAAGTGACTGTCTAAGAACGTGTACTGCAAAAAGGGATTGGTGTTGTAGTGGACGCTGTTGCAAAAAAGATTCTGGGATGCATGAACAGGAGTTTGTGAACAACACATTAGAAGTAATTCTTCCACTCTATTCTGCATTGATTAAGCCTCAATTGGAGTATTGTGTCCAGTTATGGGCTCTGCATTTTGGGACAGATGTGGATAAATTGGAGAAGGTCCAGAGAAGAACAGCAAAAATGAAGGTTTCAAAAATATGACCTATGAAGGAAGACTGAACGAATTGAGCTTGTTTAGTTTAGAAAAGAGAAGACTGAGAGGGAACAAGACAGCAGTTTTCAAATATCTAAAAGAGTGTTACAAGGAGGAGGGAGAAAATTGTTCCCCCGCTCTAACCCAATGCCTCATCCCTTCCCCAGAGCCAGGCCCCCCTGCAACCTAATGTCTCTCTCCTCCCCCCAAAGCCAGGCACTCCCAACCCCATGCCTCCCCCAGAGCCAGGCACCCCAACCTAATGCCTCCCCCTTCCCCAGAGCCAGGCACCCCCAACCTAGTGCATCCTCCCTCCCCCAGAACCAGGTATCACCAACCTAATGCCTCCTCCCTCCCCTAGAGCCAGGCAGGCACCCCCCCCAGCGCCCCTAACCTAATGCCCCCCTCCTTCCAGAGAGCCATGCACTCCCAGTTGCCCCAACCTAATGCCTGGGTCTTGGAGCCGTCGCTACCACTGCTGCCGCACACTTCTTCCTCGGGCGCTGGGGCAGCATGAGCACAGCAGCTAGCTGTGAGCAGGTGCTGGGTGCTGTGCGCAGAACAGCCTGGCCAGCTGTGAGCAGTTGCTGCGGTGCTGTGCGCAGAGTGGCCGGCCAGCTGTGATCTGCGCTCAGCCATGTGCTCCAAGTGGCCAGCGGGCTGCACTTCATTTTTATAAAAGAATGTAGTAGTGGGCCGCAAAAAATTTTGATTGGGCTGCATGCCTGTTTGACATGCCTGACTCACACTGACTTTCCTTTCTAGAAACATCTGGGGAGCTAGTAATGGCTTATTTTGGTTCTTCAGGTAAACTAGAAATGTGAAATTAACACTGACCAGTAAATCCTCAGCTTTTACTGTATGCTCCATTTAACACCATCTTGAGCTTGGCTTTTTACAAAATAAAAATTTATAAAATTTTCAAAGTGCTTAAATGATATTATAGCATGTCTCACCCGTAAAGCACTTTGAAAATGGAATTTAGGTGCCTAAGTCACTTAAACACTGGGGTAATAGTCATCTTTGCAAAAGTAAAGGGCTTGTTGGTGTATCTTCTGTTTTGCTGGATTGATATCTGGCCCCTTTGGCTAGATTCTGCCACTGGAATGGTAGACACCACATTTCAGAATGGAGAGAGCGGGGGACCGTAAGGGGTCCATAGTGGGACCGGCCCTGTTCAAGTTATTCCTAAATGGTGTGGAGAAAATGGTAAACAGTGAAGTGTCAAAGTTTGCAGATGAAACTAAACTGCTCAAGATGCTTAGATCCAAAGAAGACTGTGAAGAGCTTCAGAGGAATCACGCAAAACTAGGTGACTGAGCAACAAAATGCCAGCTGAATTTTAATGTTGATAAATGCAAAGTAATGCATTTTAGAAAACATAGTCCTAATTATACTTATAATATGATGGGGACTAAACTGTTACCACTCAAGAGATTTTGGAGTCATTGTAGATAGTTTTCTGAAAACATCCACTCAATGTACAGTAGCAGCCAAAAAAAAAAAGAAAACAATGTTACGAATTATTAAGAAAGGGATAGAGAAAAAGAATATCGTAATGTTGCTATATAAATCCATGGTACACTTATCTTGAATACTGCGTGCTTCATCTTAAAAAAAGATATTTTAGCATTGGGAGAAGTTCAGAAAAGGGCAACAAAAATGATTATGGGTATGGAAGAGCTGCCATATGAGGAGAAATTAAAACTGGGATTTTGGAGCTTGGTGTACAGATGACTAAAGCGAGATATGATAGAGGCCTATAAAATCATCAGCATGGAAAAAATGAATAAAAAGTTATTTATTCCTTCCCATAACAGAAAAACTAGGGGTCACCAAATGAAATGACTTCTCTCCAACAGAACCTTTCAGCAGTCATTTTAATTTGGCAGAATCATGTAGCAGCACTGTTAAACGGGGCATTCACATTTGACTGTTCGATATCCCTTTCCTCCAAATGTCATGCTTGTACTACTTGTTTTCCTACTTTTATCTTCACACTTGTTATGAGCTTAAACTTAACAATGGTCCAACTCTCCCCCACTTTATTGCTCATATCATTACCCACAGAGTCACAAATCTATAACCGGTGGGGTCCTATCTCATGCAGATCATCCAGGTAGTAGTCACGTTCTGCTGCTGCTTTCACAACATTTTGAAGACAGCTCCTGTCCATACTCTTATTCAGGCCCCGGTTTTCTTCCACAGCTTCTATGGCTTCTCTAATAGCTGCTGCTCTATGCCTCTCCTTTCATTACAGAGCTCTCGAGATGGCCTTGGCCCATCATTCTAACCATGTCAGCCTCTTTCCCTTGAATCTTTTATTTGGCTCCCTGTTTACCATGACATTAAATTTAAGTCTTCCTGGCCTTTCACAATTTCCCCTCCTGTCTCATTTGATTCTCTTTTCGTGCTCCCAGGGATGCCTTAGAACCCCATTTGCTCACTTGTCTCTTTTTTTTTTCCTCCATAACTTTCCTCCTTCGAGTGCTTGCTCATGTCCATTCCACTTACGTGTGCACATGCCGCGTGCACGGATTGCTGGAGTGTTTTCCCTCAGCGGTACCCATTGGGCCAGCCAGGGAGCCCACTGGAGTGGTGCCACTTTATCGGTGTACATATATCCCTGCTGGCCCTCCACCCCCTCAGTTCCTTCTTACCACCTGTGACGGTTGTTGGAGCTCACCTCTTGCTTGTCCCAAAGCGCAATCCCAGCGGTATCCACAGTTATTGTAGAATAGTTAGCACCTGGTTGTTTCCCTTCATTTTTTCTCCAAGTTGTTGTTCCTGTTAGAGTTAGATAAGTCATTGGATAGGGGCTCGACTGTTGGCGTCCCCTTCCTGTCTTGTAAGCGGGACATACCAGGGCCTCATGGTTTCAAGCCCTCTGCTGACTGTTCAAAGCCTGTGCCCTGTGGCGACCCGCATGGGTCGTCTTTAAAGTGCTTGGGCGAGGCCCATGTTCCTGCCAACTGCAGGATTTGTAGCAGTTTTAAGCCCCGGACTCAGCGCGAACAGGACTCGTGCTTAAAGATACTCCTCATGGAGCCCGCACTCTGCCCAGCACCGGCAGAGGACGCGGCACCGGAGTCCCATAGCGCACTGCCCTCGGTGCGGTAGACACCGGGTTTGTTGGGAGCGTCATCAGCCTTGAGACCCCTGGCGGCGTGGCACTGGTTGCAGTCACTACTGCCCCGCAAAAAGAAGAGGGCAGAGAGGGGCAGGTCCCCAGCCTGGCACAAACCTGTGGTGCGCCCCCAGTTGGGGCACCCTGTTGCGCCCGCTCCAGCCATGAGGGCTGATGGTCCTGGGCCTGAACGCGGCTAGTCAGGTGCTCCGAAGGCCCATCCCACAGTGGAAGCGGCTGTACTGGCGGAGAGGCCCTCCACGCCTGACACCTTCAACGTGGCGTGGGACCTCATCAAGCTCACAGCAGACTGACTGTCGCCACTGCAAGAGCGTAGGGACCACCCGAGGGCGCGCACCCATCTCGCGGCACTGGACCGGGACAGACTGGTGCTGCACCCCACGCTGGCACTCCATCCAGTGGCAGTCTCCTTGGTACTCACCTTGACACCAGCACCACCGGGTTTGTCGGCACCAATGACCTCTCGCTCTCCGGTGTCAAGGGAAAGTTCGGCATCCAGCGCCCTGATTCCAGCGGGCCAGCCCTTGGCAACGGGACACTTAACGCTACCTCCTTTGGTGTGGCACTGGGGCAAACCAGTGTCCATGGCCCAGCATGTGGCTGGTAGCCATTCCCTGGGCACATCCTCTGCCCCCCATGGTCAGAGTCCTAACGCCTCCAACTCAGAGCCCAAGGAGTAAGTGTAGTCTAGGACCCCCCGCTCCCGCTCAAGGCGTTATTCCAGGTCCCAGCACCGTTTCAGTTCCTGGCGCTGCTCCAAGTCTTGGCACTGATCTTATTCCCGGGATTGCGACCCCCAAGACAGCTTCCCAGTGAAGTCAGTCTTGGCCACCACAGTGGCAGCTCCCAGAGCAGTGGCCATTTTGGACCCCATGGGCATACCATCAGGCCCAGGGGAGTGCCCCTTCCACGACAGGCTCGTTGCACCTGGGCATACAGGCTCCACCACTGGCAACGCAGGCTTCGGCGGTGCGGAGTCATACAATCATAGAACCATAGAGCTGGAAGAGACCTCAGAAGGTCATCAAGTCCAGCCCCCTGCTCTAGGCAGGACCAACCCCAACTAAATCAACCCAGCCAGGGCTTTGTCAAGCCGAGACTTAAAAACCTCCAGGGATGGAGAATCCACTACTTCCCTAAGTAACCCATTCCAGTGCTTCACCACTCTCCTAGTGAAATAGTTTTTCCTAATATCCAACCAGAACCTCTCCCACCACAACTTGAGACCATTGCTCCTTGTTCTGCCATCTGTCACTACTGAGAACAGCCTTTCTCCATCCTCTTTGGAACCTCCGTTCAGGAAGTTGAAGGCTGCTATTAAATCCCCCCTCACTCTTCGCTTCTGCAGACTACACAGACCCAACTCCCTCAGCCTCTCCTCATAGGTCATATGCTCCAGCCCCCTAATCATTTTGGTTGCCCTCTGCTGGACCCTCTCCAATGCGTCCACATCCTTTTTGTAGTGGGGGGCCCAGAACTGGACACAATACTCCAGATGTGGCCTCACTAGAGCCGAATAAAGGGGAATAATCACATCTCTGGATCTGCTGGCAGTGCTCCTCCTAATTCACCCTACTATGCTATTAGCCTTCTTGGCTACAAGGGCACACTGTTGACTCATATCCAGCTTCTCATCCACTGTAATCCCCAGGTCTTTTTCTGCAGAACTACTACTTAGCTGGTTGGTCCCCAGCCTGTAACAATGCTTGGGATTCTTCCATCCCAAGTGCAGGACTCTGCACTTGTCCTTGTTGAACCTCATCAGATTGCTTGTGGCCCAATCCTCCAATTTGTCTAAGTCACTGTGGACCCTATCTCTGCCCTCAAGCGCATCTACCTCTCCCCCTAGCTTAGTGTCATCTGCAAACTTGCTGAGGGTGCAATCCATCCCCTCATCCAGGTCATTAATAAAGATATTGAACAAAACTGGTCCGAGAACCGAACCTTGGGGCATTCCGCGAGAAACCGACCGCCATCCTGACATCGAGCCGTTGATCACTACCCGCTGGGCCCGGCCTTCTAGCCATCTTTCTATACATCTTACCATCCATTTATCCAATCCACATTCCCTTAACTTACTGGCAAGAATATTGTGGGAGACCGTATCAAAAGGCTTGCTAAAGTCAAGGTATATCACATCCACTGACTTTCCCATGTCCACAGAGCCAGTTACCTCATCATAGAAGCTAATCAGATTGGTCAGGCACGACTTGCCCTTTGTGAATCCATGCTGACTATTCCGGATCACTTTCCTCTCTTCCAAGTGCCTCAAAATGGATTCCTTAAGGATCCCTTCCATGATTTTTCCAGGAACGGAGTTATGACTGACTGGCCTATAGTTCCCTGGATCGTCCTCCTTCCCTTTTTTGAAGATGGGCACTACGTTTGCCTTTTTCCAGTCATCCGGGATCTCTCCCGATCTCCACGACTTTTCAAAGATAATGGCCAAAGGCTCCTCAATGACATTTGCCAACTCCCTCAGTACCCTCGGATGCATTAAGTCCAGACCCGTGGATTTGCGTACGTTAAGCTTTTCTAAATGGTTCCTAACCTGTTCTTTACCCACCAAGGGCTGTCGATCTTCATCCCTTCTTGCGTCACTTAGCGCATTAGTCCGGGAGCCGACCTTGTCCGTGAATACAGAGGCAAAGAAAGCATTGAGTACTTCAGCTTTCCCCACATCATCTGTCACTAGGTTACCTCCTTCATCCAGTAGGGGCCCCACACCCTCTCTGATCACCGCCTTCTTGTTAACATGCCTGTAGAAACCTTTCTTGTTTTCCTTCACATCCTTTGCCAGTCGCAATTGCAATTGTGCTTTCGCCTTCCTGATAACCTCTTGGCATTCTCGAGCTATACATTTATACCCCTCCCTGGTCATTTGTCCAAGTTTCCACTTTTTGTAAGCTTCCTTTTTGTGCTTAAGTTCACCAAGGATTTCCCCTGTAAGCCAATCCGGTCTCCTACCATGTTTGCGCCTCTTGCTATGCATGGGGATGGTTTCTTTCTGTGCCTTCAATAAGGCTTCTTTAAAATACTGCCAGCTGTCCTGTCCTGGACTCCTTTCCCCTTCGTTAGCATCCAGGGGATTCTGCCCATCAGTTCTCTGAGGGAGTCAAAATCTGCTTTTTTGAAGTCCAAGGTGTGTATCTTACTACTCTTTTCTTCCTTTGGTCAGGATCTTGAAATCTACGATCGCATGATCACTGCTTCCCAGGTTGTCACCCACCTCTACTTCCCCTGTTAGTTCCTCCCTGTTTGTGAGCAGAAGGTCAGGCTGCGCACGGCCCCTGGTTGGATCCTTCAGCACTTGTACGAAGAAGTTATCCCCAATATTCTCCAAAAACTTCTTGGATTGCCTGTGTACTGCCGTACTGGTCTCCCAACAGATGTCAGGGTGATTCAAGTCCCCCCACGAGAACCAGGGCCTGCCATCTGGAAGCTTCTCTCAGTTGTCTGAAGAAAGCCTCATCTACCTCATCCACCTGATTCGGTGGCCTGTAGTAGACGCCAACCACAACATCGCCGCTGTTGTTTGCACCTCTAAACTTAACCCATAGACTCTCAACAGGTTTTTCTCCCTCTATATACTGGAGTTCTGAGCAATCATAGTGCTCTCTTACATATAGTGCAACTCCTCCTCCTTTTCTCCCCCGCCTGTTCGTCCTGAACAGTCTGTACCCTTCCATGACAGCGCTCCAGTCATGCGAGTCATCCCACGAAGTCTCTGTTATCCCATTTAAATCATATTTCTTGGACTGGGCCAGGGCCTCCAATTCTTCCTGTTTGTTGCCCAGGCTTCTCGCATTAGTGTACAAACACCTCAGATAACCAGTTGATCGCCCTATCTTCTCCATTCGAATCAGGGGTCCTCCTTTCTTGCTCGTTCCTCTTTGCATTTCTTCCCGGTATCCGACTTTCCCACTCCCCTCAGGGTTTTGGTCACCGTCCCCCGACGAACCTAGTTTAAAGCCCTCCTCACTAGGTTTGCAAGCCTGCCTGCGAAGATGCTCCTTCCTTTCTTGGTTAGGTGGATCCCATCTCTTCCTAACAATCCTTGTGCCCGGAACAGAGTCCCATGGTCGAAGGAACCAAAGCCCTCTCTGCGACACCACCTGCGCAACCACGCATTTACTTCCTCAATTCGACGATCCCTGCCCAGTCCTTTCCCTTCAACAGGGAGGATGGAGGAGAACACCACTTGCGCTCCGAATTCTTGGATCCTTCTTCCCAGCGCTACATAATCCGCAGTAACCCGCTCAAGGTCATTCTTAGCCGTATCGTTAGCTCCCACGTGGAGAAGCAGGAAGGGGTAGCGATCCGAAGGTTTGATCAGTTTGGTAAGCCTCTCAGTCACATCCTGAATTCTAGCTCCCGGCAAGCAGCACACCTCTCGAAATTGCAGGTCTGGATGGCAGATGGATGGCTCAGTCCCTCTTAGGAGGGAGTCCCTGACCACCACCACCCGTCGTCTTCTTTTGGGGGTGGTGGTTGTGGAACCCCCATCGCTAGGACTACGCATCCGATGCCTTCCAGTAGATGGTGTTCCCTTGCTGTTTCTTCCTTGTGAGGTCCCTTCCAAAGCATTCACCACCGCAGAGCCTGTGGAGAGAGCCTGAAAGCGATTACTTACCCCTATAGCATTGGGGGATTCCTGTGCTGGCCTTTTTCCCCTTCTAGAAGTTAGATGCTGCCAGTTCTCTTCCTGGTCCCGTACTGCCCTTTCCGGCTCTTCTGTCTGCTGTGCTTGCAGTCACTCCCCCCCAGCCCTCGTTGCTTGGGGGGGAGACCAGGGGCCCCCAGCACAGTCTGCTCCGTCGTTTGTGTTGGAGCAGCCTCTCGAGCCCTCTCCCACTGTCTGGGGATACTTGTCTTCCTCTCCAGATGAGGCGCTTGGGCTGTCCTCTTTGTCGGCGCCAGCCACGGACTCCCGGGCCCACCAAGAGCTCCTGTGAAGGCTGGCCCAGAGCCTGCGGGGGTCCAGCTCAAATCTGACAGTGGACATCCTCAATGCTGAAGCCCCGTCCTGGGTGGCCCTGCCCCTCAATAAAACAGTGGACAAGGTGACTAAAAACCTTTGGCAAGCTCTGGCGTTCATTCCTCCCACAGGCGGGCCATGAGCACCTGTTCTCACACACGCACCCCACCCCCCGGGGTCCATAATGGTGCAGGCGGCAAACCACCGGGAGTGACAGGGTCAGCCAGGCCAAACCCCCAAGAACAGATAGGGCAAGTGGTCCAACTTGTTGGGTCGTAAGGCCTATGTCAGGGATCTCCCGCTCAGGATTGCCAACCAGCAGATTCTCCTCAGCAGGTACGCTTTTAACACCTGGGCGGCCATGGACAAGTTCAGGGAGCTGCTGCCCCAGGATGCGAGACAAGAATTCAAGGCCTTTTCTGAGGAAGGGAAGGTAGTGTTCCAAGCAGTGCTCCAGGCGGCCCTGGACTCGGCTGATGCTGCGGCTTGTACCGTGGCGATAGACTTGATGCTGCACAGGGGAGCCTGGCTTCAGGTGTCTGGCACCCCGCCGGAGGTCCAGAACACCATCCAGGACCTCCCTTTTGAGGGCGGGAGCTTGTTCTCAGACCGTATGCACACAAGGCACCAGGGCAATCCTCAAGTCACTGCGTATACACACCCCGATACCCCAGAGGTGCTCCCTCCCTAGAGCCCCACTTCTCCCCTTCCAGCAGGGCGGGTAGACTTTGCTAGACGGAGGGGCCGTTATGGTAATAACATCCACAGAAGTGGCAGATGTCCGTCTTGATCATGCTCCGAGCAGAGGGAGGGCCCCCTTAGCAAGCCACAGGGCCTGAGGCAGAACCTTTGAAGGTGCGATCGAGGACAGCGCCCTAGTCTCGGACAGCAGGCCATTCATCGATCGGCTCTTCCCCTTCTATCGTGCCTGGTTGCGTATCACCACGGACTGTTGGGTTCTGGACACAGTGAGGAGGGATATCTTATCCCCCTCCCATAGACTCATAGACTCATAGACTTTAAGGTCAGAAGGGACCATTATGATCATCTAGTCTGACCCCCCGCACAATGCAGGCCGCATAATCTCACCCACCCACTCCTAGAATAATCCTCACCCCTATATCTCAGATATTGAAGCCCTCAAATAGTTTGAAGACCCCAAGATGCTGAGAATCCTCCAGCTGTGATCTGTACCCCATGCTACAGAGGAAGGCGAAAAACCTCCAGGGCCTCTGCCAATCTACCCTGGAGGAAAATTCCTTCCCGACCCCAAATATGGCGATCAGCTAAACCCTGAGCATGTGGGCAAGACTCCCCAGCCAGACACCCAGAAAGTTCTTTATAGTAACCCCTATCATCCCTCCATTGACCTATTTACCACTGATAATGACTAGTCAATTAGTTACCAAGACCATGTTATCTTGTCAAACCATCCCCTTCATAAACCCATCTAGTTTAATTTTGAAGCCAGGTAGATCTTTTGCCCCCACTACTTCCCTTGGAAGGCCATTCCAGAACCTCACTCCTCTAATGGTTAGAAACCTTCGTCTAATCTCAAGTCTAAACTTCCTACTAGCCAGCTTATATCCATTTGTTCTTGTGTCCACATTAGTATTAAACTTAAATAATTCCTCTCCCTCCCTAGTATTTATCCCTCTAATATATTTAAAGAGTGCAATCATATCCCCCCTCAGCCTTCTTTTGGTTAAGGTAAACAAGCCAAGCTCCCTGAGTCTCCTTTCATAAGACAGGTTCTCCATTCCTCGAATCATCCTAGTGGCCCTTCTTTGTACCTGTTCTAATTTGAATTCATCCTTCTTAAACATGGGAGACCAGAACTGCACACAGTATTCCAAATGAGGTCTCACCAATGCCTTGTATAATGGCACTAACACCTCCTTATCCCTACTGGAAATACCTCGCCTAATACATCCCAAGACCATATTAGCCTTTTTCACAGCCATGTCACAGTGGCGGCTCATAGTCATCCTATAATCAACCAGGACTCCGAGGTCCTTCTCCTCCTCCGTTACTTCCAACTGATGTGTCCCCAGCTCATAACTAAAATTCTTGTTATTAATGCCTAAATGCATAACCTTACACTTCTCACTGTTAAATTTCATCCTATTGCTATCACTCCAATTTACAAGGTCATCCAAATCTTTCTGTATGATATCCCGATCCTTTTCTGAATTAGCAATACCTCCCAACTTTGTGTCATCTGCAAATTTTATCAGGACACTTCCACTTTTGGTGCCAAGGTCAGCAATAAAAAGATTAAATAAAATTGGCCCCAAAACTGATCCCTGAGGAACTCCGCTAGTAACCTTCCTCCAACCTGACAATTCCCCTTTCAATATGACCCGCTGTAGTCTCCCCTTTAACCAGTTGCTTATCCACCTCTCAACTTTCATATTAATCCCTATTTTTTCCAATTTAACCAATAATTCCCCATGTGGTACTGTATCAAATGCCTTACTAAAATCGAGGTAGATTAAATCCACTGCATTTCCTTTATCTAAAAAATCTGTTACTTTCTCAAAAAAAGAGATCAGATTGGTTTGGCACGATCTACCTTTTGTAAAACCATGTTGCAACTTATCCCAATTGCCATTAACCTCAATGTCTCTAACTACTTTCTCCTTCAAAATTTTTTCCAAGATCTTGCATGCTACAGATGTCAAACTAACAGGCCTATAGTTACCCGGGTCACTTTTTTTTCCTCTCTTAAAAATAGGAACTATATTAGCAATTCTCCAATCAAATGGTACAACCCCTAAGTTTAGAGATTTATTAAAAATTTTTGCTAATGGACCTGCAATTTCATGTGCCAGTTCCTTTAATATTCTTGGATGAAGATTATCTGGGCCCCCCGATTTACTCCCATTAAGCTGTTCAAGTTTGGCTTTTACCTCAGATATGGTAATATCTACCTCTATATCCTTAGTCCCATTTGTTATATTACCATTATCCCTAAACTCTTCACTAGCCTCATTAAAGACTGAAGCAAAGTATTTGTTTAGATATTGGGCCATTCCTAAATTATCCTTAACCTCCACTCCATCCTTAGTAATTAGCGGTCCTACTTCTTCTTTTTTTGTTTTTTTCCTATTTATATGGCTATAAAACCTTTTACTATTGGTTTTAATTCCCTTTGCAAGGTCCAACTCTACCTGCCTTTTAGCCTCTCTCACTTTGTCCCTACATGCTCTAACCTCAATAAGGTAACTTTCTTTACTTATCCCTCCCATCTTCCACTCCTTATATGCTTTCTGCTTTTTCTTAATCACCTTTCTAAGATGCCTGCTCATCCAGCTTGGTCTAACACACCTGCCTATAATTTTTTTCCCTTTTCTTGGGATACAGGCTTCTGACAGTTTCTGCAACTTTAACTTAAAATAATCCCAGGCCTCCTCCACCTCAAGATCCATAATTTCTTTAGACCAATCAACTTCCCTAACTAATTTCCTTAATTTATTAAAGTTAGCCCTTTTGAAATCAAAAACCCTAGTCTCAGATTTATTTTTGTTTATCCTTCCATTCAATTTGAACTGTATTAGCTCATGATCACTCGAGCCAAGATTATCCCCTACAACCATTTCATCTATGAGGTCCTCGCTACTCACCAAAACCAAATCTAAAATAGCATCCCCCCTTGTAGGTTCAGCAACTACTTGATGAAGGAATTCATCAGCTATCACATCTAGGAAAATCTGAGCCCTATTATTATTACTAGCACTTGTTCTCCAATCTATATCTGGAAAGTTAAAATCTCCCATGATTACGCAGTTTCCACGAGTATTTACTTCATTAAAAACATTAAAGAGGTCTCTATCCATATCCAAAGTGGATCCTGGTGGTCTATAACACACCCCAAGCACTATCCCAGGGGAGGATCTGATAGTTTTCTCCCATTCCCTTTCCCATCCCTCTTCAGGGACCCCTCTCACAAGCATCTTCTCAGGTTGGAGGTGTGGAAGCTCCTCGATTTGGGAGCAGTGGAAGAGGTACCTGCAGACCTCAGGGGCAGAGGTTTTCATTCCCACTGCTGCTTGGTCCTGAAAGCCAACAGTGGCTTCCGCCCTATCCTGAACCTAAGGGACTTGAATGCCTTCATTGTGAAGTCGAAATTCAAGATGGTTACCCTTGCCTCCATCATCACTTCTCTAGGTACACTAGACTGGTATGCTGCCCTCAATCTCAAGGACGCTTACTTTCACATGTCTATCGCTCCCATGCACAGGCGCTTCCTGTGGTTCAGAGTGGGCCGAGATCAGTCAATTCATGGCCCTCCCTTTCGGTCTTTCCACTGCCCCCAGGGTTTTCACAAAGTGTATAGCTTTCCTCAGGAAACGGTGGGTTCAGGTCTACCCGTACCTGGACGACTGGGTCGTGAGAGGCTCATCCCAGTCCTAAGTGGCCAACCATATCACCCTAGTAAGGGAAACGTTCCTTGGGCCGGGCCTCATGCTGAACGAGGCAAAGTCCACTGGTTCCCACTCAAGTAATAGAGTTTGTGGGGGCTCTGTTGGATGCGACGAGGCAGGGCCTCCCTGTCCGTGGATCACTTTGTGACCCTGAGGGACACTATTCTGAGGCTGCAGTCCTCCCCCACCACAACAGCCCACTGGTGCACGAGGCTGTTGGGCCTTATGGTGGCCTGCACTTATGTAGTGAAGCATGCCGGGTTCAGAATGAGACTCCTTCAACTGTGGCTGCATTGGATCCACAACCCAGCCTTCCAGCATTTGGACACAGTGGTGAGAGTGCCCGTAGACATGCTGAAATCCCTCGACTGGTGGCCGTGCGAGGATGTGGTTCGAGAGAGGATACTGTTTCTCACCCTTCCCTGTCCATTCAGCTGGTGACAGATCCTCGGACACGGGCTGGGGGGCTCACCTCGGGAAGTTCCGGACACAAGGTATGTGGGGCCCTGAGGATCTCGCTCTCCACATCAATGTCAGAAAGTTAAGGGCTATATGCCTGGCTTGTGGCATGTTCCTACCGCAGCTCCGAAACAGGTGTGTTTCGATTCTGACTGACAACCGCTGTGATATTTTATATGAACAGACAGGATGGTGCTCGCTCCTATCCCCTGTGCAGGGAGGTTCTCCTTTTCGGGGAGTTTTGCATGGCTCATGATATTCTTCTGGTGGTCTCCTATCGCCCAGGGGCTCAGAACGAGCTGGCCGACCGCCTCAGCAGGTCCTTCTAGGGACCCGAGTGGTCTCTAAGGGCGGCTGTGACCTCTCCATTTTCCGCAGGTGGGGGTTTCCCCACCTGGACCTGTTTGCCACCCGCGCCAACAGGAAGTGCCTCCGGTTCTGTTCCATGTTTGGTCATGGCCAGGGGTCTTTGGGGCATGTGCTGTCAAGTCCCTGGCCTCGGGCCTGCTGTACGTCTTTTCCCCCTTTCCCGTTGATCCCCAGAGTGATCCTCAGGGTCACGGAATTCTGGGCCTCAGTGATCCTTATAGTCCCGGCCTGGCCGCAGCAGCATTGGTTCCCAGACCTCCCTGCCCTCTCAATAGAACGGCCCTTGGCCCTCCCCCTGTGGCTGGACATAATCTTACAGGAGTTTGGCAGGCCGTTCCAGCAAGAAGGAAAAAACCAGTTACCTCGTAACTGTTGTTTTTCGAGATGTGTTGCTCATGCCCATTCCACCTCCCACCCATCTCCTTTGCGTCGGAGCGTTCCGGCAAGAAGGAAGTGAGGAGGTGGAGGGCCAGTGGGGATATATATGCACCAATATAGTGGCGCCACTTCAGGGGGCTCCCTCGCTGTCCCAGTGGGTACTGCTGAGTGAAAACTCTCCGTCGGGTGTGTGCGCGCTGCGTGCATGGATTAAGTGGAATGGTCATGAGCAGGGCTCAACAATTAATGTAATCTACTCGCCCATGGGCGAGTAGATTACAGCCGCGCAGCGCGGTCTGCGCATGCGCAGCGCGCCGAACCATGAGGCTGGTGAGTGGGGCTCGCTGCGGCTTGGCGAGCCCTGGTCCTGAGCAACACATCTCGAAGAACAACAGTTATGAAGTAACCATTCTTTATGCATAGGTCACCTAAATCTGTAAGGTAGAGCAACATTACTCTCTACTGGTCAGTCTAATGTATTACAGTCACATTGTTTTCTGCACTCAGAACACAGGTCCCTCTAGAACAGGGGTCAGCAACCTTTCAGAAGCTGCGTGCCGAGATTTCACTTACTCATTTCTATTTATGGGTCTGCATGCCATCAGTACTTTTTAAAGTCAATAATAGTACTACTTACAGCAGCTTCATTAATAAATAAAGATTCAGATCTTACTGTTTTAGTAACACAGGATTTAAAAAAATCATTAAGATCAGAGTTTTAGATATTTGCAACACTCTAGAAAAATTCTGTTAAAAGACTTTTTCTGACTTTCTGTTTGTCTGTCTTTCTTTCTGATACACAGGCTTAATTCTTGGCTCCATCCCAGCCTCCTTGAGTGAGCTTAGATAAGCCCCCAAGGGTACATCTACACTACAGCTGAAGGTGTAAGTTACAGCTCAAGGAGACGTACACATACTACCTTTAGCTGAGCTAGGGTGTTGAGGGTAGATCTGCACTGCAGTTAAAAACTTGCTGCTGTAAGGTGTGGAGCGCGCACACCTCCTAGTAACACTAAGGGGAGCTGAACATGCACCCACGTGTCTGAGTGGAACACTGAGCTGGTTGAAATTTTTCAAGTTTTTCTTCTTTTAGGGAGCAGGAAAGGATTCTTTTCTAAAATAAAACTCATCCCAAACTGTCGACATTGTCAAAATGGTTTTTCTTGTGTAAAAAAATCTTGCCTTTTCACTAACTCAAACTTCAGTCTTTTGTAACTAGTTAGTACCAGTTTTTTGGGGGGCTTTTTGTAAAGGAAAAATTCCACTAACTTCTTTGAAGGAGGGGGGAAAATAAAAAAGACGTAGGACACTTTTGAAAAACAGGAAAAAAATAAAAATGGGACCATTTGGCATACTTTGAAATGAAAACAAATTCATAATTTAATATTTAGTTTTTTCCCCTTTGTGAAAATAGTTCATATTTCAGCCAGTTCTGGTAACACAGGGAAAAATCATGAGTTATGCTTTTGTTGAAAATTCCCATCAGACCCTTTAGGTTTGTTTTTTAGGTCTAGACTCAGATATACAGAGGTATTTGGGTGCCTGAAGAGACAGACACATGCCTAACCTGCTTTGCACTCCAGAAAATCCCAGATGTTTAACTCCCATTAAAAGTCAAAATAAATGCAATTCCCATTAGGCACCTATCTGTCTCTTTAGGTGTTTGTAAATCTAAGCTATTAACACCTTCTTATCTTGCTGCTCCATTTCAAGCATGGAGCAGCTTTGTTTAGCAGCTGCTTGACAACACCCTGCCCCCTACTAATCAGCTGAACTCCCTGCCTGTGCCAGCCTACTGTGAGGCTCAAGTGGCAGACTGTCCCCCCTCTACTTTGAAAAACTGCTTGCGTGCCATTGATGGCAGGTAAATTGCCAACCCCTGCTCTAGAACATTTAATGGAAGTCTGGAAAAACAAACTGAATCCAGAGTCTGTCTGTTCTATAGGGTAAGTTTGAAAGATTGTATTAAGATGAAAACAGAAGCCAAATAATTGTCCTTTTCCTTCTGAAAGGAAAGTCTAGCACATCTTTAGCAGGTTGCAGACGGAACTTAAACCAGTGGTGAGCAAGTTGCAGCCCATGAGCAGTATGACACCCATTGGGGTTCTATGTGGCCCGTAAGACAATTTGTTCACCGTTGTCCATGTGCACTGTTACCAGATTCCTCTAATTTCCATCTGCATTGTATTTTCTATCAGTATTACTAAAGTGATACATACAAAGTATGGGCGTGTGCAGTGAGGAGTGTTCTGATTGCACACAACGTTAATTGTAAAAGCCAGGTGCTCCTTCTGTATCCAGTCAAAGTGCCGATACAGTTCATTCGGCACACCTGACAAATTCTGGGTACGCAAGCGCAGTTAAACTACCCATCTCAGGAGAGAGTCTTGTAGACCGCTAAGATAGAGGGCCATTCATGTTGCGCACTCACTACCCTATGTTGTTCATCACGGTCTTGAACAGGTTAGCCCTTTTGTCTGAAGAGTAAATTGTAATAAAAACATAATCAATGTAAAACTCTCTTCGGGCTGGTTATAAGCCCGCCATGAACGAATATGAAAGACACATAATCTCTCTTCCTTGGAGTAAGCCTTTCCAGACTGGCTATACTCACCATGTGAACAAATCAAAGAAACATAAACTCAGTGGCCTCTCGTTGTAAGAAAGTTGCATTATATTATCCAAGAATGTTTGTTTGGTAAAATCTTAGCTGAACAGCTTGTCAGTTTTCATCCTTTGATAGACATGGAGGATAGAAAATGTGTGCGCTGCACAGAGTCCACTCTGTCTCTAGTGAAATGGAATGAAAGCCTAAGCAAGATATCCAAGAAAATGTGTTTAGTGCAAAAACCTTTAAATGTTCGAACCAGACTTTGAAAGTGGAAGGAGGTGCTATTTGCTGAGTAACCAAGGATTCAGTGCGGCAGGTACTACTTGCCTTGGTAATCGCTGTTACAGTATCTCATGAATGAGTTCAGGATTTAATGAGAACCATACTTCTCTGTGTAACTTAAAATTTGTTGCTTGAAATTGGACCATTTTTGTCAGCAGAGATTTGTTAGCCTAGAAAAATTGATATAGGTAACTTCAGTGCTAGAGAAAGACATGGAAAGAAATACCTTATTGTCAGGTATTTTACAATGAACACTTAAATTCTTTGAATAGTGGCCTTGTGGGTGCTCCAGCATAGATGCCTGTGCACCCCTGTGCTCATAATCAGAGATTTATGGTAGCAGTGCCTGATTGGATCACACATGTGTGGTCCTTGCTGTGTGCTGTTTCTTCTGGTTATCGGGCACTGTGCAACCAGCTCTCCCTCAGTTCTTTTTCTCTTTGACTCAAGTCAAAGCAGCTAGCATAGGTTTCCCACTATTAGTTGATTAGTTTAAATTATTCTTTTTATTCCTGTCATTTCTTCCCCCTCTTGACCCCAAAATTTCTCATAGAACTGTTTTGCATTCAGTCAGTAGAGTAGTTGTCTCTCCTTTCCCTTGTCCTCCTTTACAGGGAGAAGAGTTCCTGGGGAACCAGACATGCCCCTCAGGGTTCAAACTTTCAATACCAGTTTCAGCCAGATGTTCTGTCTGTGAGATAAGTATATTATAGAATAGGTATGTTAAATATTTATTTTAGTAAGTGTGTAGCCGTAAGAATTTTTATGTTACTAAAATGCTCCTAGCCATTACGCTCCCAGCCCTACTCTCTATGTGGGAGGCAACAGCCTGGGGTGGCCGGTGGGAACCAGTTTAAAAATGAGCTCCTCATGCAAACCGGCTCCTGCCTGCTGCGCTTCCCCTTGACAGAGGCTGCTCCGGCATCCTGCCTCTTCCTCCCTCCCCTGCTCCATTGTTGCTTTATCAGATACAGAGGCAGCAAGGGGAGGGAGTGCATGTAGTTGTTTGGATTAACCACTAAACCCCAGCTTATTAGCTGCTAGTTTAAATGACTCTACACTAACATCCCTATTATAGAAGTGTTTGCACTGCCACAACCACAAAGCCTGCATCAAGAAGGAAAGAGACTTTCACCTTAAAGTCCTTCTCATGGAGAAATCTCTTAGCCTGGCCAGAGATCACTAAAAATAGTAAACTGGCCTGGAAGGTGGCAAAAGAACAGGGGCCAAGGACCCTGACACAGGAGTTAGTCAAGAAAAGGCACTCTTCCAGCCAGCCAACAGCCCTCCCACAGCTGAAATCCAGTGATGCCAAGCTCAGATACAAGCAGCAAGGGGAAACCGAGACCTCATCGATATTCCTTCTGTGTGCAGAATAAATTTTATGTGCACTAAAACATGTGCAGACATCTTTCTATTGATGAACATACTGCTGGTTGTAGGTGGTCTGCTAATCATTTGGATGGCATTTGAATTTCTCCTGGATGGCTGCCTAAGCACTCAGCTTATAGGGAACAGTGGACTCCATACCATGGTACTGTTAAAGCTGGTGAAACACTTAGTGGTGGTTCCATGCACTCAGAGCACAGTTCGTTACTGACAAGCAGATTCCTCCTGTGCTGCATGACTGTTTACGTAAATGATCCATATGTTGTGTCCACAGTTCTGGCTCTTAACTCGCAGGGTGATCTCATTCATATTTCTTCCTCTCAATGTCTCAATTTCCATATCAACCTACATACTTTTTCTTCCTGTGCTTGAACCTAATAAAGATGAATAAAGTTTCATAAGAGGACTTGTATTGCACAGAAATATTTGTATGACAGAAGTGAACCTTACATGTACAGGAGGACAAACTGGGGAGAGAGAAAGCCTCTTTCATCTTTTAAAAAAAAATACAGACTTGCCTGACACGCAGTTGGTGTACTTGTGGCTATATTTGTATGTATGTGGAGTGGTAGGCATAAAACCTGACACCAAATGGAATGTGGGGGGATATCACAGTCCTGGAATGCGATTCTGCACCAGCAGCAGAGAATGATCAATCTCCAAGATGATTCTCGTGAAGATAAGTCAAATGCCCCAACGTGTATCTTTGGACCTTTAGAATCTCACTCATTCGTCTGAACTTTTAATCGGTTAGTGTCCATGTGCATTATTTTCCCTGAGAATCATCCTCCATGCCCTCTGCTCAGTGTCCACTGGGTTCCAGAAGTGTGCATGATCTCTACAAGTATGTTGTCACATGTTCATTTTCTTCTAATCTAATTCAGCCACTGGTGTGGAGAAAGGGTTGAAGGCCTACATTCTCAGTTGCAAAACATACAATCCACAGAGGCACTGTTGTCAGTGAATAGTTAAGCTTTATCAGAGGGGTAGCCATGTTAGTCTGGGTCTGCAGAAGCCACAAGGAGTCCTGTAGCACCTTATAGACTAACAGATGTATTGGAGCATAAGCTTTCATGGGCAAAGACCCACTTCATCAGATGCATCTGACGAAGTGGGTCTTTGCCTATGAAAGCTTATGCTCCAATACATCTGTTAGTCTATAAGGTGCTACAGGCCTCCTTGTCCGTTAAGCTTTAGTGCACCCTTGCTATATTTAAATCTCAGGGAGCTCTCTTGCCACCTCATGGCTCTGTCTGTATCGGAGGCAGCAGCGTGGGGTGGCAGGGGGAGCTGGTCCACAAGGTGAGCTAGTTTTAAAACCAGAGAGATGTGAAGCAGCCTCTGTCCATGGGGAGCTCAGATCCCCTGTGGACGGGTTCCTGCTGCGGGCCCAGGTGCGCTGTGGACAGAGTTCGGCCCTGCTGTGGGGCGTTCAGGCCTGCTGTGGACAGAGGCTGCTTTGCAGAAGCCTCCCTGACTCCTCCCCCTGCTTGCTACGTCTTCAGTACAGATTTGGGCAGGAGGGGATGCTGACTGCATTCTCCTACCTGTCACCTACCCACACAGTGGAATCTCCAGAAGGTGTAATTAGGCAATTACAATACACACTTGATATTGACTACATCTTGAAATAAATCTTCTGTAAAGCTCCTATTTTGGCCTTCATGCAACCCACAAGCTCCTTCAAGTTAATTAGAAGAAACTTCCCCACAGAATAAGACTCTACCATAGCAGATGCAAAATCTGTAGTTACTGCTATTATGATTAATAGCCATCACAGCACACCTTTCAAGATCCACGAGTCCTACATATGCTTAGCATGTGGGGTATATCTCATCCAGTATGCTTAGGGTACATCTATACAGAGGAAGATTGAAGCTGCTGCTGTTGATCTTCCAGGGTTTGAATTAGTGATCTAGTTAAGACAGCTAATTTGAAGTGAGAGGGGCACTCCGATCAATGCTGGTAACCTTGCTTTCATGAGGAGTAAGGGAAGTCAAAGGAAGAGTGTTCTTCCTTTGACTTCCTGCAGTGTAGACAGCACCAAAAGCCGAGTGAAGTTAAAATTTTGACTTCAGCAACGCAGTTAATGTAGCTGAAGTTGCATATTTTAATTCAACTTTGTAGTGTAGATGTACCCTAAGTGCCCTAGTGGGTAAAACAAAATACAATGAACAAAATACAATGAACTTATCTGCCTTCAATGAACACAGATAAAAGGTAAAATAAAAACACCTGTGGAAGAACTTTTCACAAAATGGACACTTCACATCTTACTCCTTAGTCCTTGTCCTCAAGGGAAATCTGCATAATAGCTCCTAGGCCATTGACTAGTTGATTAAATTAAATTTAACATCCCTAGATTCGGTTTCATGTCTTTTGTAGGACTCTGGTCTCTGCCTGGGCTCCTGGACAGAAGGGAAGAGAGACTATCAACTTGCATGTACTGTATTGTCAATCCCAACTGTTCAAAACTCATGAATTGGCCAACCTCCCCCACTCCCCCCCCCCCCCAAAAAAAAGAGAGAAAATGGCTTCTTGAAATCGCAATTAAAATACACTTAGATCTTTTTATTTGGTATCTGGTGTTTGAGGTTTTTGGTTAAACTTGGGGCAGGTTTTCTAGCTTTTCTCTATAAACCATGAGACCTAAAGTCTTCCTTAAAGAGAATTCCAGCCTTTTTTCTTCTTCTTTTCTGATACCATCCACCAACAAACAAGTATAATATACTAAGTCAGAGCGATCTGAGTTGACAGTGGTGCATGAGGCAGCAGATAGTGAAGTTCCTAGATTTGGCTTAATTCTGATAATGTGGCCAGAGCTTTTCTGGGTGGAAGAGGAGAACACCCCAATTATCAGGAACTTGTGATCAGATCCAGAGTTGGTATCACTGATATTTAGTCAGTTTCACAAAATGAGTTAATAGTTTCAGAGCTTACACTTATGGATTCTGCACACACACCTCCCCTCGGCCACAGGGATGTGCCAGCAGTGGCCTGAAGCTAGTAGCCAGAATTTACTCTAGCCCTGCTAGTGATGGTGGTGGGGGCCCCCCGGTGGATTTTAAATTGCCCAGGGGTGGCAAGTGTGGGAGGGACATGTGGGTCAGCAGGGGGAGCTAGGAGACATGCGGGGGCAATGCATGGAGATACCCACAAACCTCTGGAGAGGGGGTGCCTGCTTGGCTGCTAGAAGGATTTGAGGACTGGCACTGGCCCAAAGGTAAATTGAGTTTGAGACCCCTGGCTTATAGGCAACACTGGTGTTAACTAGGGATATGAACATGTATCCAAGTAGATAGTTAACTGATGAGCCTGGGCTCATCGGTTAACCTTCATGGTTACACGTAGACCTCCCTTCCCCTGAGGCTGCCTCTGTATTAGAGGCTTTTAAACTGGCTCTCTGTGTGTGTATCAGCTCCCACTGAGCTGACTCTGTATCAGAGGCAGCAGCACGGGCGGACAAGGAGGAGCCCCATCCCACACTGCTTCCTCTCTCAAAAACTGGGTCTCTGTGAGCACTGGGTTCTACCTCCCCTCAGCATGTAAATGTGTAACTGCTGAAAATTTCAGTGGTTATGTTTACATAATAAACACATTTTAACATCCCTACTGTTAACTTTTTATGTTTAAATTTGTTCCACCTTGCATTTAGCTGTGGCATTGAGTCCTTTCCCAGACTTGAAGAACTTGTGAGACAAAAGCATGTCTCTTTTTCACCAACAGAAAGTGTTCTAATAAGATACCTCACCCATCCTGTCATCATTGTCATCCATGGCCTAATGTTTGGATGAGGTTCTTGACTGAGCATAGACAAGTGTCAGCATGGTTAGCTGATGTTTTGTTGGAACATCTTTAGCTGGATATTTGGTCTAGCATGAACCTAGAGCAGGGGTGAGCAATAATTTTTGCAGGGGAGCCACTTAATTAATTTTGCTATGTGGTGATGGACTGGGTCCCCTCCTCTGGAAAGGACAGGGCCTGGTGTGGAAGAGGTTGGGCTGGAGGCTTTGAATTAAAAACATGGCAAAGGGCTCCCTGCTCCACCGCTACTGCATTGCCTGGCAGCCACCTGGGATTGCTGCAGCTATTTAAAAGGCTTGCTGCTCCAGCCCCTGCCAAGGGAGCAATGTGAACATGAGCCATTTCAATAGGATCCTGCTGCCTGAGCCACTGCCTGGAAATTCAGTGGCCTGGGCAGCAGGATATAAATAGAAAGTGGCTAGATGCAGTCCGTGGGCTGGATAAAAGTGTTAGGTGGGCCAGATCTGGCCCAGCCTTGGCCTAGAGAACTTCAGGGAGGAGATGCTTTGTATACCTGTATGTATGTGGTCTCCAACCTTTTTAACCACAAGATCACTTTTTCAATGTAAGTGCAATGTAAGATCTCCCTCAAACCCAAATACCCTTGCTCCACTTCCTTCCCACCCTTTCTTTGAGGCCCTGCCCCTGCTCCACCCCTTCTCCAAGGCCTCACCTGCTCATTCGATCCCCCTTCTTCCCCCATCCTCATTCACTTTCACCAGGCTGGGGTAGGGGATTGGGTTGCAGGCTCTGGTCTTGGGCCAAGGAATTTGGAGTGTGGGAGGGGCCCTGGGCTTAGCCTAGGGCGAGGGATTTGGGTCCAGGAGGGGTTTCAGGGTGCAAGATCTAGGAACGAGTTTGGGTGCAGGGGGACTCACGTCTGGGACAGGAGATTGGGTGTGGGAGGAGGTTCAGGGCTGGGACAGCGGTTCAGGAAGCAGGCTCTGGCTGGCCACCGTTTAACTGAGATGGCTTCCAGGTGGTGGAGCAGTGGAGTGAAGGCAGACTTATTCTTGCCCTGGCCCTGCACCACTCCTGAAAGCAGCTGGCATGTGCAGCAATGGCACCATGTGCTGCCCCTCATCTACAGGCACTGAACCCACAGCTTCTACTGACTATGGTTCCCCATTACTGATCAATGGGAGCTGCAGGAATGGTGTCTGCAGGCAAGGACAGCATGTGGAGAACCCCTGCTCTGCCTCTCTCAGGGACATGCCAGCCACTTCCAGGAGCAGCAGTTACCATAGGGATAATACTTCAGCCATGACAGGTTAGGCATTTTAGAACTCACTACTGAAAGAATTAAATTGCATAAGAGAGAAATGAAAATTATGAAATGTTCAGACCAGTCAAAACTAAGGATGTTAAAATGCGGTTAATTGACTCCCCAGCTGACCCCAGGTTCTGGGGAAATGCTGCGGGAGGCTGGGGTCAGCTGGGGACAGCTGCCCCTTTGAATCCTGTGGATACATGGTTTAAAGGGACAGCCCCCCGGGGTCAGAGAGCCTGGTGGGAGCTCTTGTGCATTTCAAAGAAGGCGCCTGGGTGCAGCCCAGAGTCAGTGGGACTTCTCGCTGGCCCCGGGCTGTACACAGAGTTCCGCATTCCTCCTCTGAAATGTACATTGACTAGTCAGCTATTCAAAAGACTATCCGATAAGCAAATGCTTATTGAATAGTCGACTAGTCTTTAACATCCTGAGTCAAAACCCAAAATAACACACTTTGCAAGCAGTAAAAGTAGTAACAAGAAGCCCCCACATATGTGTTGGGTCAGAAGATGAGAGGGAATGACAGTGTGTGTTTGTGTTTGTGAAAATGACAGACACACACAGTGTGTGGGATCCACCTCATCATCTCTAGCCTGATTCTGGCTTGCATATTTATACCTGCCTCTGGAAATTTCCACTATATGCATCTGATGAAGTGGGTCTTTGCCCACAAAAGCTTATGCTCCAACACTTCGGTTAGTCTATAAGGTGCCACAGGACTCCTCGCCGCTTTTGCAGGTTCAGACTAACACAGTTACCCCTCTGATACTTGGCAGTGTGTGAGAGTGACAGATTTGCATTGCCAAGCTCCCTCATCCCCTTCGCTCTGCGTGGAGATGGGGTACAGGAATGGGAGGAGGAGGGACACCTGGACATCAGTGCCCTCTCGTCCCCCCCCCCTGTCCATCTCCCTTGCACACCATGCACAGCAAGCAAGAGGCTCCCTGGGGGCAGCTCCAAGGCAGAGGGCAGGAGCAGCATGACAGTGGAGGGAGGGGCAATTGAAGTGCTGGTGCTTGATAGCTTCTTGGCCAAACCAGTCAGGATCATTTGTCTGAGGCTCCAAAATCTACTGGTAGATTCCGATCTACTGGTTGGTGACCACTGCTATATGTGCTTGTATACCTGTATGTGGTAACGTTGCTTTCCAAGGTTTTAGAGACAAGGAGAGGAGCTCTGGGAAGAGGCCACTGCTTCTAGTCCAACTGAGTAAGCACAGAACTGGCTGGAGTGTGGCAAAGTTGTTTAAAGAGTAGTGCTTTGTCTGTCAGGTTCCTTTGGTGTTACATGAAAGCAGTTTTGGCGAATTAGAAAAACTTACATTTTGAGAGACTCATTTTGATGAGATAACAGTAGTGTATAATATCAGTGTCTGTTATTAATTTCTGTGTATGTCTCAAGTTTGAACTATGTTTCTTAGTGTTATATGTGAATTAGCAAAGAAGATACACGTAGGCAGATTTCAATGATTAGTGCTGAATAATATGACTGAAACACTTCACAGAAATTGTTAGCTATGACTCTCATGATTTGCTTAAATTAGAAAAAGTTTGCAATTATATTTAACTGCTATGTTCGCTAATTCCTGTCTAAGATTGATATTTTCAGTATAGCTTATTGAAATATAAAGCTATTTTCATAAGCTAGAATGGGGTTCTCCTATGGGTTGGGACCCCATTTTAATGAGGTTGCCAAGGCTTGTGTTGACACTGGGCCCCAGGAAGTCTAAAGCCAAAGTCCAAACCCCACTGCCGAGGGCTAATGGTACATTTCCCTCACCCTCCCCCCGCCCAGGGCAGAAGTCCTTGGGCATCATCTATGGCTGCCTCACCCAGGGTATTTTGGGCTTAGTCTTCAGTCCTCCCCTCTTGGGGTCGTGTAGTAATTTTTGTTGTCAGAACATGGTCACAGTACAATGAAGTTGGAGAATTGCTGTGCTAGAGCCTTATAATGAGGGACTTAAGTCTGATAATTAAGGTTTGTGCTCTTCATAGAAAGTGAAAGGATTTAGGAGGCAAAGGCAATTAAACATTAACTGTGTTGCTGTTAACAATGCCACACTAATTTGGCTTTCATTTATGAGAAACCAAGGAGGAGGTGGTTTCTGTCTACACTTTAGTAAGACTACTCATATTGAGAGATTTTATTTCTTTCTGGGCTTTTTGCGGGAAAAAAAACTTGCTCTAAAATGGACAAATACAATAGAAGGTATATCCTATAAGGAGACAGAAGAAAATGGCTAGGTGCATTTGGGAAAAAAGGGAAACTAGTAGACTGAATGACACAGGACATACTTTTCAGCCTTAGAATCTAGGAATATGACCAGTCATTTGGTTAATACCTGCTACTGAACAGCTATTCTGTAACGGTTGCAGGCTATAAGAAGCGTACCCAATAATTCTCAGTAAATTTGAAGTATGCAGTTTATTTAGTGTGTGCATACTCGTCTAGCCATGCACTGTATCTCCTGGTTTGTTCTTAAGCAATATTTAGTTAGTAATGAAAACTGTCTGCTTTCAACTGTCCTGCAGTTAATGCTGTTTCATTTGCTTTACAGAGTGCCCAGTGAGGAATGCAATGGGATCAATAGCATGTCTGTGGAGAGTGGTCCTGGGACAAGACTGAGAAATTTACCAGTAATGGGGGATGGACTAGAAACTACACAAATGTCTACAACACAGGCACAGGCCCAACCCCAACAAGGCAATACTGTAGGCACTAACCCCCCACCACCAGAAACTTCCAACCCTAACAAGCCCAAGCGACAGACCAACCAACTGCAGTATCTGCTCAAAGTGGTGCTCAAGACACTATGGAAACATCAGTTTGCGTGGCCTTTTCATCATCCTGTGGATGCTGTCAAGCTAAACCTCCCTGTAAGTACAGATTGAGAAATTGCTGCTGCTTCTCAGATTGCACTTTGTGTCTGTGTAGAATATGAAGTCCTTTGTATCTTGAATATTTCTGCCTTCTGAAATCACTGAATCAGTGGTTTTGGCCATGGGACAGGGAGGGGGGCGCTCAGTGATTCAGCGAGCCTTCCAATTAAAGGGAGGGAGGGATATTCATAATTAAGAATAATACTCCTTTTCATTTACAAACAGAAAATACACTAGGAATAAATATTTTGAATAGTTCAGTATGTTAGTGTACTGCTGTCCCTCCTTTCCCCTAGTCCAGACTAGATAATTAAGCTCTCTCCACTCTTCCCTGCCACTCAGAATACTGCACTGTGTTCTGTGTAGTTGCTTGCTTGATCCTTGCTATTTTGTATTAGAACAGGCTTTGATAGAAGGCAAAATATGCATGGCCTTAGTGAAGTGCTCAGAGAGCTCACAGGCTTCCATCAGTTGTTTTCTTGTAGCTCCGAACACTGTTTGGTAATATTCAGTTTTATAAGGAAATATTTGAATTGTAAACATAGTTAATTGGCTTACAACCATTTTGAAGCCTCTTTTGTGTCTCCATGGTCATTACTTCACTGTCTACACGAGTCCATGTTGAAAGACATGGGGGGGAAGAAGGGGATTGTAAAAAATATGCTATCTGTCTATAACGATAAAAAAAAGAGGGGGGAGCTGTTGGGAGCTCTTTTGGAGAGAGCACCCAGTGAATACTGCATGAGAAATATACTACTGACCACCTTACCAAGATGGTGATAGCGAAATGCTCAAAGAGAGTAGAGAGTTTGCAAAAAAATAAAAATCTCAGTAATAATATGGGATTTCCAGTATTGCCAAGTTGGTTGGATATGTGTCACCTAAGGATGGTATGCAGAGATAAAGTTTTAGACATCATTCAGTGCCTCCTCCTTGGAGCAGGGGAAAGGCAGTTCTCAGTTTAGTTCTTCCAGAGCACAGGAACTGATCCAACAGGTGACTGTAGTTGGACTGCTTGGTAATTGTAACCCTCATGTAATTAAATTTAACATCCTTGGGGGCTGGGAAGGAAGTCTACCACAATAGCATTTAACTTCAGAAAGGGGAACTACACATAAATTAGGAAGCTAGCTAATAGATAAGGCTAACCAGATATACCTCCCCACCTGCACTTTAATCAGTTAAGTGGTTAAACTGGTTTTTCAGAGGCAGCAAGATGTGGGGGTGGGGAGGAGCAGGAGCTGGTATGTGGGGAAGCTGGATTAAAAGCTGGCTCCCCCCAGTACTGTCTCTGTGGTGCCACTTCTTCCCCCCTCCCCTCCCCGTGGCTTCTCTGCTCACAGGAGGCTCAGGCTTGCCATGAGCAGAGGCTGTTCCACATCCCGCAGACAGGGGCTGCTTCTAGAGCAGCCTCTGTTCATGGCCAGCCTGGGCCACCATGGACCAGTGCAAACCGGGACTGAGCAAGCTCAGCTGGCCAGCTCTTACTACAATTAAAATGCAGAATTGCAGCAGGGGAAGCTCCTGGACCCAGCCTTCCCTTATTGACTAATTGTGTAGTCCATACAAATTGTATCGACTACACGATTAGCCAGTTACCTGCCTCTTCATATTCTTACTTTGTATAGATGTCCTCGTTTCTACAGCTGGTCCATAGCTGTGCTTGTATAGCCTCTTCTCCCCATAGGCTGTGTAGAGACAATGCCTACTGTCTACTCCAGACGGGAAAGTGGCCAGTATATGGAACCAGTCTGTTTGGTTGAGCAGTTGTACACCACAAAGAAGAGCTATATCTGCTTACCATGATTGGCTATCAGCAAGTATCCGTTTTTTATGAGAGAACCCAAAATTCTCCAATGACAAAACCCAAAATCCATGTTTTTCCATGATTAAAAGGAAAAATTGAACATTTTTCATTAGCTACAATTAAGGATGTAATCATGTAGTCAACTATACAATTAACCGATAAGCCTAGGCTTTCAGTTAATCTTGTTGATTACACACATGTCCTTCCCTTGCTGCCTCTATCGGGCAGGGTGGGGGAAAGCAGAAGCTGGCTTAAAAGCCAGTTCCCCCAGCACTGGCCCCATGGTGCTGCCTCCCCCCTCCCCTCTGTCTGCATTGGTCCACGCACCCTGTGGACAGAGGCTGCTCCGCATCCCACAGGGCTGCCTCTGTCTGTGGCAAGCCTGGGACCACTGGTTCTTTGTGGTGTGCAGCTGCTCAACTGCAGACAGAGGCTGCTCTGTGGGATGCGGGGCAGCCTCTGTCTGTGTAGAGTTTGGACCCCCCATGGACAGAGGCTGCTGTCACCCTGCGCTGCTGCCTCTGTATCAGAGGCAGCAGCGGGGTGGTGGGCAGCCAGTCCGCGCAGGGAGCTGGTTTTTAAACTGGTTCCCTCACGAACTGGCTACCCCTGCCACCTCTGATAGACAGGCAACAGCATGGGGTGGCAGGGTCTCCTCAGGAGTGGAGCCGGGAGTGCACTGGCTGCTGCCTCCGGGGACTGTTGAATAGTCATGTAATTGCTAAGATTTCATGTGGTTACACGGCTATTCAGTTACTTGATATCTAACATCCCTAGCTACAACACGTACGTAGGTATCAGTTGAACACCATGTTTTATTAATACTTACAATTTTTAAGCTGACAGCCCAAGCCCCTCCACTTGGGGCTGTCAGTCTGAATTTTTGATTATCCAATCTGGCCCTGGTTCCAGTTAGATTGGATAATCAGGATTCCATGGTGTCTAGTTTTTATTTTTTTCACCATACATAAAAATACAGATTTTTCATTTTCTACAGAGAATCTTTAGTTTTTTTGGCAGCAAACAGATATGTAGGATCTTTGGCAATCAGGAAGAAGCATTTAAAAAAAGTGGACGTTTTAAAGGGTAAGGGAGCTGTCTTTCAATCTTGATGCTTGGACAGTGACATTCACAAATGTGACCAGAGCAGTCACTGTTGGTCATTGTGTGGCTGTTCTTAGAGGATTGCCAGGGCTGAGAGCTGCAACAGACTATTCTTTCCTCAGTGCATCTTTGCCTGGTAGTTCGTGTTCAGGGTCTAACTAATTGAGATATTTGGGATTGGGAAGGAATTTTCCCCTGGTCAGAGTGGGAAAGAGTGTAGGGTGGTCTTTGACTTTCTGCGCTGCACGGGTCCCAGGTTACTTGCAGGTTTAAATGAGTGTAAATGGTGAATTTCTGTGTAACTTTTAAGTTTTTAAACAAATGACGGGCAACCTAGGCTAGAGAGGTGGACCTCATGAGTGGTCTCCTTCATCTCAGTGGTCCTCTTTCATCTCGTAACCAAGACAGTCTACTGGAATAGGGTAGTTTTCCTAACTGTGCTTATTTACCTGGAATTTGTGGGGTGTCCTGATTGAATTGTAGCAGCACTTTGATTGGATGCAGAGGAAGCACTAGGCTCTTACAATCAGTGTTGTGTGCAATCAGCATGCACCTCACTTCATGTGCCCTTGCTTTATATACGCATCACTTTAGTAATATTGGTAGAAAAAAACTTCTGTGGACAGAAACCATTGGAATCTGCCAAACCTGTGGGCAATGGTACACAAAATGTCTCATGGGTCACACACACTCTGTTGGTGTGTATGTTGCCCACCACTGCTTTAAACCATGATTTGAGGACTTCAGTCACTCAGCCAGGGGTTCAGAGTCTATTTCAGGAGTGGGTGGGTGAGGTTCTGTGGCCTGCACTGTGTGGAAGGAGGGGCAGCTGAAGAGCCAGCACTTCCTAGCTTCCTGGCCAATCTAGTCAGGATCACCTGTCAGAGGCTCCAGGATCTACTAGTAGATCCCAATCTACTGGTTGGTGACCACTGGACTAGAGGATTCCTTCTGACTTTCAGGTCTGTGACATAAGCCATACAACGTCTATATACTGCCAACCTCTGTAGATTGAGCATGGCTCAGTGCCATTGAGGAAGGTGGTTTTACTGCGTCACCATAATTGGGCACTAACATTGGCCAGAAACCCATTTTATGTCCAAATAGATCATAGAGAATCATAGAATCATAGGGCTGGAAGAGACCTCAGGAGTCATTGAGTCCAGCCCCCTGCCCAAAGCAGGACCAACCCCAGCTAAATCATCCCAGCCAGGGCTTTGTCAAGCTGAGACTTAAAAACCTCTAGGGATGGAGTATCCACTACCTCCCTAGGTAACCCATTCCAGTCCTTCACCACCATCCTAGTGAAATAGTTTTTCCTAATATCCTTAGACCTTCTCAACTGTAACTTGATCAACCCAAGATGACTTACATCAACCTAACTATGTAGCCTAAGTTACTGTGAAGTGATTTGTGGTGACTGAGGCAAGAACTCTTTATGATCGGTAGGAATTCTGAGAATATTGTTCTCATGTGAAAGCTTATAGTTTTCATGTAAAAGCTCCAACGGTTTATTTAGAGCTGACACACAGGAGGGCCATACAAACCTACACGCAATCTTGTGTGGGCCAAATAAATTCAGCATATTTCCTTGTGTATACTAAAATGATGAAATATGATAACAAAACACTAATGAATCATCTGTTAGCATATTTTGTTGAAACAGGTCACTGGCCTTATGAAATGCTCTGAAGGACCATGTATGGTCCATAAGTTATAGGTTGGGCACCCCGGGTGAGAGTAACAAGTAAGAGGCACGTAAAAGCTTATCAAAGTTTTGCATTTGTAGGGGTCTAAAATCCTGTTTAAAATGTTAACCAGTTAAGCGACATGTTGGTTAAACGGTCTGTCGCACTATGGGCAAGGGGCACTTCGGCCTAGCAAGGGCCCCTGCACCATGGGCGGGGGGCTGCTCCGGGCTAGGCCAGGTGCCAGTTAACCAGTTACCCATTTACATTTCTGTCCTATTGTAATACCTGTAAATATGCACTTTGTGTACCAGTTTTGGGGTTTTTTCCAGCTTCCAAACTGGTAGTTCTGTCTTTGATCTCCACAGGATTATTATAAAATTATTAAAACTCCTATGGACATGGGAACAATAAGGAAACGCTTGGAGAATAACTACTACTGGAATGCTCAAGAATGTATCCAGGACTTCAATACAATGTTTACAAATTGTTACATCTACAATAAGGTACATGACTTTATGAATTTGGACCTGCCAAGAGAATGTCCTGTAATCATTGCACCATTTAAGAACTGCATGTGGTTGGGTAGTTCTTTGGATCCATTTGTGTTCTTACTTTGGCACTAGAAGATTTCCCCTTTGCATAGTGTGCCATTTCACAGAAGGAGTATCAAGGAATTGAAAAAGATACAGAGAGCAGCAAGGATAATACAAGGATCTCTCAAGTGTCAGGGAGTGGGAAATTTATAATTGAGGATAGATTGGGAAAATTATAGATTTATGCTTCTAAAAGTGAAGTGGGGGACGTGGCCAAGTTGTAAAATTTTGAGGTAGCGAGAAGATGAAGACCACCAAACATTGGACGAGGTAACAGAACAAGGAAGCAATGAACTGGATTGAGGGGGACTCTTAATGTGAGTTATTAACTTGTAGTTTCCACGGGCAGCAAAGAAGCTCAGTGACCCACATAAGATTTTTCTGATTTGTGTAAAGATCTCGTATGATCCTCCTCACTACGCTATACTTTCCTTCCTCCTTTCCCCCCATCATTGGCACCAAGACTTCATGCCTTCTCTCCTCTTTCAGCCAAAGTTCCTCATCCCCTCTTGTCTTCTAACTCCTCTCACATCTGCTCTTGCCCATCTCCACTTTTATCTTCTCTCATCACATTCATTTTCCCTCACAATACAAGCATGTTTAGGCCTCCCTATCTTCTCACTCAGACCATGGTCTAGTCTTTCTTCCTGTCTTCATTCCCAAACCCATTGAACTTTTTATCTGCAACAGCTGTTTGGAGTTTTTCTTGCAGTTCTGTTCTTGATCTTCCAAATCGGCTTCTGCCCTCTGCACTTGATTGACATTTCTCACTGAGTTTCTAATGACCTTCCCCCTGGACAAAACTCAGTTTCTGTACTCTGTCTTTTCCTCCTTGACCTCTCGGCAACTTTTGACACCATCAGCCATTCCTTAAGTCTTGACATTTTGCCCTTCATTGGCTTTTCATGGTTCTCTTTTCCTCTAACACTGCTTGTTCAGTGTTTCTTCTGTTACTGTCTCTCAAGACTTCATTTTAAGGCTTTCTCTTTTTTTCTTCCTCAACGCTCTCTGGGCATTCTATATGCAAACATAGTTTAGCTACAGTCATATGCTCTTGACTCACAGACGTACTCTCCACTGATATACTATCTCCTTTTATCCAATCTAGTATCTCAGCTTGTTTTTCTGACATCTTTGTGGAATTCCAGTCATCTTAGCCTTAAGATGGCCAAAACTCAGTTCTTGATTTTTTCCTTTTTGAGCCCTCTACTTCCCCCCTTTTTTTATTGCCATAAAAGAAAACACCCTCCTCCCAGTCTTTGCTGCATGCTAGTCAGAATCTTCTTTAAACAGCTCTGTGCTTTTGTCCATTATGAGCGGGTAAAATTCCATGATTAAAATTCAAAGAGAGGCTGCCGTATGGGCATTCACGTCCCCCCTTAACACACATACCTGCCATGGCTCTTACAAAATGCAGCCTGCTAATCATAGCATTGTAAACTGACAAATTGGGATTATTCCGCTTCCGTCCCCCCTCCCCCCACTACTTACCTCTAGGCCAGTCCCACAAGGCGGGTGAGGGGGAGGGCAGGCCACCCCACCCAGCTCCTACCCTCTTCCAGTTTTGCTCTGGTCCAGCCCTACATGTCCTCTGCCTGGCCTCATCCCCAGTCTTGGCTGCTGGCTGTGGCTCCATTCCCAATCTGGGGCCAAGACTGGGAGCAACCCAAAGAGTGTAGCTGCGCCTGGCCGTGGACCCAGATGCTATCTCCCATTGCAGCCTGGCTGCAACTCTACTTCTTGTCCTAGCTGCAGCCCCAGACCTTTCCAACCCTTTATTGCTGTTCATTTTTCACTTTCCTGCACTCCTCCTTTCCCTACTTCTGGTCCCAGTTCAGTAGGGGCAGGGGGTGTGGTAAGGGTGGTTAAGACCCTCAAAAGTTTGGGGACTACGTAGAATGCAAGATAGGATGAGTGGTTGAAAGGTGTATGATGTCTGTATTGAAATGGTTCTGTTGCATTTTGTACCTTGGTTATGACTAAACTCTATATTAAAGGGAGAAAAAGATGGAGCAAAATCCTAAATGTGACATTTTTTTTTTAGGTAACAATCTCATGCAAACCTTGCTTTGAAAGTGTGTGCTTGCCTAATTTATTTTATCTATCTATTATTAATCCAGCCAGGGGATGACATAGTCTTAATGGCAGAAGCTTTAGAAAAGCTTTTTCTGCAGAAAATCTCTGAAATGACCGAGGAAGAAACTGAAATTGTAATAGTCCAAGCAAAAGGAAGAGGACGTGGGAGGAAGGAAGCAGGTAAAGTACTTGATTGCCCATTCTTGAGTTCATTCCTTGTTTAGGTGTACCCACTACTGCTCACTGGTTGTGGGGTCCCTGCTATTTGCATAAAATAGCAACAAATTAACAGCTATCCTCATATAATACTCAAATTGCAAATCCCAACATAAAATGCTTAATCTTAGTTCCAGTTGTTTAACTACATTGGATATCTGAGCCATGTTTCTATTGACAGCAAATGACATGGGCCACGTTTTAGAACTCCCCTGACCGTGTTTGGCTTTTGGATAACCCTGCTTATGCAGTAAAACCATGTAATATGTACACATTGTAATTATCACAAGCAAATGGTTCTCTCTATTTTTCAGAAAAGTTCGAAAGATGAGAACTATAGGAGTAAAATCTTACTACTGTCCGTTTGTAATTTACTATCATTTTGAAAGACCGTAAAAGCAGTTTACTGTAGCCAGACAAGCGGATTATGTAGTAGTATACCGTTTTCTTGAGTTTTCTGTACTATCATGTAATAGCTAATTTTTGTCATTGCAAAATAGCCGTTCCTACTGTAATTAGAAAAGAATTAATAACTCAAGGGAAACTGATTCTCAGAAGTTTGAATGATTGCTCATATTGATGCCAGTTAGGTGCGTGTGCGTGCCACGTGTGCAGTTGTTGGAAATTAATTCCCTCCACAACACCTATGAAGTCTGCTGTGGAGCCCACTGGAGTGGGGCCTTCATGGCGCACAGTGTGACCATGCCAATCTGGCACCTCCACATTTCCTTCTTGCTGCTAATGACAGTCATTGCAACTTTGGTGGCTTGCTTAGCAAGCTCTTCTTTGTTTCCCTAGCCCGGGGAGGGGAACCTTTTTGAGTCAGGGGCCGCACACAAGTGAGAAGCAAAGTGAGAAGCCCCTGACTCTGCGCAGGAAAGACACTAGGAGGGCCCAGGCTAGTAGATTGTGTGCTCCAGCCCTGTGGGTGGGGGGCTGGAGCATCAGCGTGGACTCTTCAATGCTGAGCCTTGGGGGCTGGATCCAGGCAAGCCAGGGGCCACATCTGGCCCCGGGCCTGAGGTTCCTTGCCCCTGCCCTAGCCTTTCAGTTAGTGTAGTTTAGCATTAGTTATATCTCTGTTAGCTATTGGGAGTGGGGGTTTCCCCTCCACTTCAACCAAGTGTCTTCCCATGGAGATGCGGGGCATCCCTGAGTCCCAAAGGCTCAGGCACTCCAGGGTCTGCAGTAAGCCTATGCCAGCTGTTGACACCCACAGCACTTGTCTAAAGTGTCTGGGGGAAGTGCCCTAAGAGGACAAGTGCAGGATTTGTAAACGGTTTCACCCTAGAACAAAAAAGGAGCAGGACTTCCATTTAAATCAGCTCCTTATGGAGGCTGCTCTGAGATTGTAATCCACCTTGCTGTATCAAGACCCAGCACTGAGTTTGTTGGTGCACAGCTCTCCAGCATGTGTGGCAGAAGCAGCACTGTGGAAGAACTCTGGGTGCAGAGACAGATAGCCCCAGTGCTGAAACCAGTGGGAACTGTCTGGAACGAGCTCCATTCTCTGGCGCCATAGAAGGAGAATCGGAGGCCAGCGAGGAGCAGATGTCTGACTCCAAGACCCATCTCTTTGGAGCCAGCCAGTGCAGTATGTCCCAGGGAGGAGCACCCAGTGCCAAGGTCTTTGAAGCTGGAAGTCGACTTCAGCCCTGAAATGTTGTACTCACAGACTTTATTTAATGGGACTTCTGCTGCTGCATCTTATTGCACATTTATTTGAAGTTTACATCATAACTCGTCAAATCCATCTTTAGGCATGCATTTAGGCTGTCTTCTGTCAATCCTATGGCAGGGGGCTGGGAATGTAGGGGTGCAGGAGTCTGTATTGGAGTGTATGAGGGGCTCAGGGCAGGGGGTTCAGGTGTATGATGGGCTCAGGGCACAGTGTTGTGGGGGGGGGGTGCAGGAGTGTTATGGCAGGAGACTGGGAATGTGGGGATGCAGGAGACTGGAGATATGGGGGTGCAGAAGACTGGGGACGTGGGGGTGCATGTGTTTGGGGATGTGGGGGTATGAGGAGTTCAGGGCAAGTATGTAAGGGGGGTACAGGAGTGTTATGACGCTGCGGCCAGATGGGGGCTGGGCCCTAATTGGGAGATTGCTTTATTTATGGCAAGAGTGGGGAATCTTTTTGGGGTCAGGGGCCACACAAATGAGTGGGGGGGGGACCCCTAACCCTCACTGTGGTCCTCAACTGAAACACCTTGCTCCCCTGGTGCTCCAGTCCCATGGTGCAGGGAGAACTGAAGTTCAAGGCCTCTGGGCAGATTTATTCTTCTAGGGTTCCAGGGTTAGTGGATTTTTGTTCCCCCCCCTCTACACTCTGGGATGGAGCCAAAAATGAGGGGTTAAATGTGCAGGATAGGGCTGCCAGTGAGTGGGATAGGGATGGGGGTGCAGGATCTAGGTGGGAGGTAGGGTGCAGGAGCAGGCTGCGAGTAGGGTGTGTGGCCAAGGAGGAGGGTACAAGAACAGGCTGGGAGCAGGGTGTCTGCCTAGAAGAGAGGGGGCAGGAACAAGGGGGAAGGTGCAGGAGCAAGCTGGGGGCAGGGTATCTGGCCAGGAGGAGGGTACAGAAGCAGGCTGGGGGTAGGAGCAAGGGGAAGGTACAGGAGCAAGCTGGGGGCAGGATATCTGGCCAGGGGGAAGGGGCAGGAGCAGGCTGGGGGTGCAGGGTCTCAGTGGGGGAGGATGAATGAGGGGGGTGGGGATGCAGGGTCTGGGCATGTGGAGGTGGGGGGGGGGCACTTACTTGCTTTCGCACCTTGTCGCAGACACCATGTAACACGGCCTCCTGCTGCTTGCATTCGTCAGATTCTGGCAAATGGGAAGCCTCCAGGAAGTGAGTCTTCATCCAGTGGTGTCCCTGTGTGTCACTCAGGTCTCCGTGTGTCCTCGCATCGCTGATCAGAGGTTTTTGGTGAGCAGTGCCCCTTGTGCTGCACCTGCGCACTCAGTGCCTCACACTCCTGCCTTTCATTGAGTGCACGAGTGGCGCGAGCCCTCTTAGTTACTTTTCTACTGTCCTCAGCTGAAGATGGAGTCAGAGCAATGCTCTTCTTTTCTGACAGGAAAACAAAACAAATAGCATAGTTAGCTTAGTAATACTTCATAGTTTAGTCAGGTAATGATAGTTTCAATGTTTACCTGAAGGGGGGAAGAAAACCCCAAACCCTCTGCCGAGGCTTTTTCTTTCAGCATGCCGGGCTCTCGTGGCTTTAAGAAATGTGACTCATGCCATGACTCAGTGCCTATTTCGGACGGACATGCGTCCTGTGTTAAATCTCTTGGAGAGACTCATGCAGCACATAAGTGACCGCGTTGTCAAAATATGACAGCCAGGGCCAGAAAAGACCCTGAAATGCCATCCCTGCTCAGCCTGAACCCGAACGTGCTCTGGCACCAGAGCCTAAGAAAGCATTGTGCAAGACGTGTCATTTACAGAAATCCCCACATCTGGGTACACTTCTGAGACCAGGAGCCTGTTCATTATGCTGACTGCGGTAGCAGGCAGTGGAGTAGATTTTCATCATGCCACTCATCTCCATCGGGATCAGTGGCTTCCTGGCATTCTTATCAGGATCATTCCTTACAATTACATCTCCCGTGGCCTAACCAGCTGTGGATGTATCCTCCACAACAATTTCAGCCTCAGTGGCCTCCTTGGGAACATGTGTATCGACTATGTCCCTCCCATGCCTACCACCCAAGAGATACAACATCGGTATTGCCACAGCACATGGCTACACACTCCCCGACTACATCTGCTCATTCCTCGCTGTCTCACCCGCCCTCAGTGATAACACAAGCTGACTCTAATGACAATGACAACTTACCCCACTCGGACTTGGAGTGTTCCTCACACGCTCCCAGATCCACTAGACCAGACAAGGCAGTTTTTCAGGTATTGCCATCTCCACCAGCAGATGATCTAAAACAGTTTCAAGAATTATTTAAATGGGTGGCTCAATCACAGGACATTACACTCCAAGAGGTTCAAGACAAACAATATAAATTACTTACAATACTACAACCCATGGCATCCTCAAAGATAGCCTTACCCATTAACGAATCTATCTTGGAACCATCACAGGTGCTTTGGCAAATTCCACCCTCTATCCCCCCAACAAATCGCAAGGTGGATAGAAAATATTTAATCCCAGCAAAAGGCATGGACTTCCTCTTTGCACATCCCCAACCAAACTCGCTAGTCATAGAGTCGGTTAATCACAAGTCCAAACACCCACAATTGAAGTCTACACCGCAAGACAAGGAACATGGCAAAAACTGCCCTCCAGGCTGCAATGGATGTTGCTGACACAGCTGCCAGGGCCCCAGCTACAGCAATTGTAATGTGTAGGGCCTCATGGCTATAATCATCAGGGGTCCCAAAAGAATTACAGTCTAAAGTGGAGGACCTCCTCCTTTGATATAAACCAGCTGTTCGCCACAAAGAGAGATGAAGTCCTACACGCAATGAAGGACCCTTGTACCATACTCTGCACTCTGGAGATGTACACCCCCGCCAAACAAAAGATGCAAATACACCCCCTACCAAAGGCCATGGGGCTATAACTACTACAGACAACAGCAGAGACCATATGACAACAGGCTCAAGCAGCGCTCCAACAGAAGGAAGACTCAACAGAACCAGTCCTCTAACTCCCAGTTGACTTCACACAAGTAGCAAATTTGAAGTCTTGGTCAGGGGACTGAGTGGCTACTCCACAGATCCAGCGCATCCAAATGTCACCTTCCATCACTGCCTGAGACCCTTCTACCAAGAATGGGCCCACATGACTTCAGACAAGTGGGTCCTCGAAATTATCAAATCGGGCTACAAAACCCCCTTCACATTCACACCCCCTACCCTGTCCCTCTTCAGGGACCCATCTCATGAGCCTCTACTACAAGCAGAAGTACAAAAGTTACTCACCCTAGGGGCAATAGAACTGGTTCCCACAGAATATCAGAGAAGCGGGTTCTGTGCCAATTATTTCCTAACAGCCAAGAAAACGGGGCTGGAATCTTGGATCTCAGGAAACTCAACAAGTTCATGCTCAACACAAAATTCAGAATGGTGACCCCTGCAAACTGTCATAACCATACTGGACAGAGAGGACTGGTTCTCTGCCCTTGACCTTCAGGATGCATATTTTCATGTTACCATTCATCCTGCTCACAGGAGATTTCTCAGATTCTTCGTAGGTCAAGACCATTATTAATACTGGATCCTCCCCCTTGGTCTTTCCATGACCCCTTGAGTGTTATCGAAGATGTTAGCGGTGGTCACAGCTTTTCTCAGAAGACAAAATGTCATCATCTTCCCCTACCTCAATGACTGTTTAATCAAGGGATCCACACATCAACAAACTATAGCTATGACAACCACTACCAGAGAATGCTTTCCCCAACTTGGCCTACTTATCAATATACACAAGTCCATCATACAGCCCACACAAAAGATAGAATTTATTGGAGCACTTCAAGATTCAGTGACAGCAAGATCCTACCTGCCATCACAAAGATTCAAGGCGTTATGACCTCCCTTATTTGGAGGTCATAACGCATGTTCCTCAGCCCACATGTGCCTCCAATTACTGGGGCATATGGCAGCTACAACCTTTGTAGTCCTATTCGCAAGGCTACACATGCGCAGTCTGCAGCATTGGCTCGCAATGATCATTGGCTCGCATTGATTCCAAACCGACACAGCCTTGCGAGGCGCCTCACACTTCCTCTGCCAGTTCTACAGTCTCTCGACTGGTGGACTTCAACCAACCAACCTACTTGCTGGCATATCCTTCCACCACCCAGATCTGTCCGGCATCTGGCGGCCAGCTCACAAGGTCCTTCAGGGGTCACGAAAGGTCCCTCAGGGCAGATGTGACCTTTGGACATATCCGCAGGTGGGGATTTCCTTTCCTGTATCTGCTTGCGACTCGCAGCAACAGGAAGTGTCCTCGATTCTGCTCCCTTTTCAACCACAGCCCATGGGGATGCTCTTCCAGTTCCCTGGCCCCACGTCCTCCTGTACACCTTCCTTCTGTTCCCATTGATTCACAAGGTGGTCCTCAAGGTTAGGGAGTTCAGGGACTTCCTGACTCTGATAGCACCAGCCTGGCCTTGTCAGCACTGATTCTCAGCCCTGCTCAACCTGGACCAGCCCATAGCTCTCCCATTGTACCCAGATAATGCAGGACTTCGACAGGTTTCATTATCCAAGTCTCCAGTCCTTGCACCTCATGGCCTGGAAGCTCTATGGCTAACTGCCTTGGAGAATAGTGATAGAGATGCAGCCGTGTTAGTCTGGTCTAGCTGAAACAAAAGACAGGACTATGCAGCACTTTAAAGACTAACAAGATGGTTTATTAGGTGATGAGCTTTCGTGGGCCAGACCCACTTGGAGAAACAGTGCTTGGAGCACGTTCAGAGGGTCCTGCTGGGTAATCGAAAGCCCTCCACTAAGGCAACATACCTAGCAAAGTGGAAGTGCTGTGGGTAGCCCAAAGGAACTTTTCCCCTATGGACGTGCCTATCCTGGCTATTTTTGACTAGCTTCTGGACCCTAGGATTCAGGGTCTGGTTACCTCCTTGGTCAGGGTTCACCTCACAGCTATTGGCCTTCCACTCAGGTTCCCAAGGAAAGTTGATTCTTGCTGACCACATGGTACACCAGTTTCTGAAGCAGCTGGACAGGTTATACTCGCATGTGTGTCAACCCCTTCTGTCATGGGACCTTAACCTGATGCTCGCTAAGCTGATGGCACCTCCCTTTGAGCTGATGGCAATGTTCTCTCTTACACCTTTCTTGGAAGGTATCCTATCTGGTGGCTATTACTTTTGCCAGGCTGGTGTCCAGGCTCTGAGCTTTGACTTCGGATCCACCTTACACTGTTGTCTTTAAGGATAAAGTTAGGCTTCACCCGCACCCTGTGTGTGTTTGTTTTTTTGCCAAAGGTGGTGTCCCAGTTTCATGTCAGTCAGGATATGTTTTTGCCTGTGTTTTACCCCAAACCTCACAAGTCTGGAACAGAGCAGGTTCTACACACTTTGGATGTTAGACATGCCTTGGCTTTTTATTTGGATAGGACAAAACTTTTCTGTAAGTCCCCCTAGCTATTTATTTTGATAAGTGACAGAATGAAGGGTCTGCCAATATCAGTCCATCTTATCTCATCCTGATCACATCCTGTATTAGGGCCTGTTATGATCTGGCTCATTTATCAACTCCCCCCATTACAGCCCACTCCTCTAGGGCCCAGGCCTCGTCTGCCACCTTTGTGGCACAGATGCCTATTCTAGACATCTGCAGCGTGGCCACCTGGTCTTCGTTGCACACTTGCGCGAACCATTATTCCATAGCACAGCAGGCCAAAGATGACACAGCTGTTGGTAGAGTGGTGTTGCAGTCCGTTTCCAGGTAGTCTCTGACCCCACCTCCTTGAGTTTGGCTTGGGTTAGGGTTAGGGGATTCCAAAGCCTATCTGATGGGTGCTGTTAGGGAATAAACCATCCCATGACTGTGCATCCGGTGTGCACACACCTCACTGGAATGGTTACGAGCAACACATCTCTCAGGACAACAGTTACAAGAATGCAAGTAACCGTTTTTTACTTGCATGTTTGATAACACCTACCTAAGCCTTCAAGAATATTAAGGTTTAGAAGTAACCATGTTCCTAATGCAAAACACATCTGAAAATAGGAGCAACAAGCAGAATAATGAACTTGAAGTAGTCTTTGCACACAAATAGCATCCGTATTGGTTACAGCTTTTAATTTTGATGGAATCTGTCTACTGTTTTTTTTAAGATAGTGTATATACAATTTATTTTTATTGCATTTTGTAATAATCTGCCATCATTTGAAAGGGTAGGCTTGCTATCTTTAAGATGAAATGCTCTTCAGGGAAGGTAAATTCCACACTTTTGTGCAGACAGCTTACCAAAGGCCTGTGCCATATTTAATTACCACCCATGCTCTATTTTGAGGGCTAAATTGTTGCAATGGTTTTGTGTGGATCTTTGCTCACAGTCAACCTGTGGAACTCCTTGCCAGAGGATGTTGTGAAGAGTTGGATTTTAACAGGGTTCAAAAAAGAGCTAGATATGTACATGGAGATTAGGTCCATCAGTGGCTATTAGCCAGATGGGTAGGAATGGTGTCCCTAGCCTCCATTTATCTGGAAATGGATGACAGGAGAGGGATCATTTGAGGATTACGTGTTGTGTTCCTTCCCTCTGGAGCATCAGGATTGGCCACTGTTGGCAAACAGGATATTAGGCTAGATGGACTTTTGGTCTGACCCATTATGGTTGTTATGTTTGCAAGGTGGAGTTTCAGTATGAATGCTGTAGATTTTATTTAAAGGTAAATTCCAGCACACTGAAGGCTATTTAAAATTACAAATCAGTAAAACTATCCATGTAAACTTAAGTTCAATATTTGTATTGCACTTACATCTCAAGCCTATACATTTTTAATAATTAGGTTTGTTTGTTTGTTTTTTGAAGCTTGGTTAATAGATTCAGAGACTCTAAGGCCAGAAGGGATCATTGTGATCTAGGACTGACCTCCTGTATATCATAGGTCATAGGAGTTCCTACATTAATTTATGTTTTAATAAGATCAATACAAACTTGATTTAAAAATTTCCAGAGATGAAGACTCCACAACAATCCTTGGTAAATTGTTCCAGTGCTTAAATTCCCTCACTACCAAAAATTTGCGCCTTAGTTCTCGTGTGGGTAGCTTCGGCTTTCAGCCACTGGACCTTGTTGTAGGTTTTTTTGCTAGTTAAATAGCCCTCTCACACTTCCATTTTCCATGTAGCTACTTAAAAGTTTGTGATCAAATCACTGTGTAACTTTCTCTTAATTAAATAGATTGAGCTCTTTGAGCCTTTATATAATTCTTACGGCTGTCCTCTGAAGCCTCTCCTATTTTTCAACGCCCTGAATTATGGACACCAGAACTGGATATAGTATTCTAAATAGCAGTTGCAGTGAATTCTGAAGTAATACAATAATATACTTCTAAATTTAAAAAAAATAAAGTTAGTTTGACAAGATCTCTTCATATGAATCATTTCTAATTGGCATTACTCTCCTTTAATTCTTTATTAATCAGGTCCTATAGCAGCTGCTCCATTATTTTGCCCAAGATCAGTGTCAGTCAGAGAGGCCTATAGTTATTTGAGTCATCCAGTGTTTCTTTTCTTAATACTGGCACATTACCTTGCTTGCTTTCTTCTCTAACTTGTCCAGTCTTCCAAGACTTATTGAAAATCTTGTTGAGTGTAACATGCTCCTCAGCCTATTTTTTTTAAAACTTGTGAAGGCAAGTTACCCGTACCTGCTGATTTAAAAGTGTCTTGACTACAGTAGTTGATGCTTTATGTTTTCCTTAGTTACTGTTGGAATGGAAAGTGTTTCATCATCATCTTATGTTGTGAATACACCTGGTTCTTTGCCGAAAGTAAACCAGAAATGACACTTGTGCCATATTATTGACAACTCTACCATTTCCATCTAGAAATGGACTACAGTGTGTTCCCTGTATACATTGAGGTTGCACTGTTGAAAAGAGAGATGGATACCAAAACAATGTATATTGGGGAATTTTTTTCCCATAAGAAATAGTGGAATAAGATGGGATACATTCATAACTTTGCCACAGTCACCTATGACAATGCTCTTTTTGCCTAAACAATGTATGTTTTTACAATGACAAGTTATACAGTACACATAAAACATTGAATAAAATAATGTAGAATCCTAACACTGTTCAGACACATAGTACTTTTTAATACAGTGAATACAGAACAGTTCTTCTTCAGTGGTCCCTGTGGTTGCTCCACTTAGGTGCTTTAGCCCCGCTGTGCACACAGCCTGGAAAGTTTAATCAGCCGTCACAGGCTCAGTTAAGCTAAACTTAGGTAGGGAGTGGTGGCTGGCTTTTCCATAGCTGGCATTTTGGTTGCAGAAATCTTAAACTTTATCAATGTCTGCTCTCCTGCATTAATTTTTGAATGATAGATCTCCCTGTAGCAAGTCACTGCATAACTGAGAACCCTGGAGATTTTGGCAAACTGTTCATGAAATAATCACTGCTCTGTCTTATTAGTCATTTCACTCAGCAATCCAAAGAAACAAGAGAGACCCTTTTTTATCAGACTCCTGGCTTCCTGCTCTATCCACATGTTTTGTTAGTCTTTAAAGTGCTACCAGACTGTTGTTTTTTAAGTTTTTACATTATCACTGTCATCCTTGCTTTCTTAGGATATCCATTGTTGGTCCAGCTCAGTTTCACATTGTCAGTTGCTCAGTGTGAGATTGCAACAGCTCCTATACATTCTCCTACACCTCCACAAAGCATCCATCCTTTCTCAATTTGACTATTTCTTGCTCAAGAGTAGGAATGGCATTAAATCCCACAAAATTATGGACAGCATCTGACCATGCATGGTGCCAAATGCCATTCATATATTGTGAAGTGACTTCTTCCCATCACACAGCAATGTTTCCGCGCTGTTTAAGATGATGTAGGACTTTCAAAACTCCTTTACACTGGGCTTTCCTTCACTGGCCATATCCTTAATCAGCATGGAGAACGTACTTTGTAGTTAGTAAGCCTTGAATGTGGCTGCTGGATGCAAGTATAGTACTGGATTGTACAAAACAGGAACTCGTTCCAATTCACTTTGGTCCCAATCCGTGCAAAAGACGGATATATGGATCAGAACGAGCATAAATTAGAACATATAATATGAGCGATGGATATCTGAAACAACAGATAAGAGGGAAGTTTATACCAGGGTCCCCTTGTAATAGCATTGTCATGATTCCTTTTGTTCATAGTATACTCTAAAAACTCATTATTCTTAACTCTGCTGACCATAGACTTTGTCCTTATTCTTTGCTTCTCTTGTCAATTTTTTATATTTCCTAGCTTCTAATTTATATTTACTGCTATCAGCTTTTCCTCTTTTCATTTGTTTTCATGGAGAGATCTATCTATGGGTATGTCTAGACTACATGGCTCCGTCGACGGACCCATGTAGATGAGTTTACTAGACATAGGAAAATGAAATGGCGCTTCAAATAATCGCCGCTTCATTTACATCAAAATGGCCGCCGTGCTATGCCGATCAGCTGTTTGGCGGCACAGCGGGGCAGTCTGGACGCGCCACAGTTGACAAAGGCTTCCCTTGTCGACTGCGGCGTGTAATGTGAAATTGAAGTCTTCTATGTTAAATTTTTCTTCATATACACAAGTTTGGTGTTTTTTCCATTTTACTAGGGGGCTGTGCCCTCCACTCGCTATACTCACCAACACCCCCCCACCCACCGCCTGTTGCTGGCTGTTTTTGCAGCTGAAGAGCCTGTTAATCTTGCACTGAGTCCAGTTGTGCTCTCCATGGCCCCAAGTCACTTACACCCTTCTCCACTCCTGTCCATCACACCCCTGGACAGGCCCCGCTATCTGAGCGCTCAGTTCATTCCTCCTGCTTGTGCCCTTCAATCACCAGCCCGTGCTCCTTGCCTGCACACCCATCCCGCATGCCTGCTCCACCTGCCAATAAAATAGTCCATGGCCCACAGCCCGCCCACCTCCATCCTGCATTTCCTCCCCCACCATTCTCCCTAACCCCCTCCTCCCACCCATCCCCCTCCTTCCATCCCTAGCCCCCCTCCGCCCTCCATTCCTACACCCCCATTTCCCTGCCTCCATTTATACTCCACCATCCTCCCTAATCCTCCCTCCCCACCCTGCCCATCCCCCTCCTTCCAACCATAGCCCCACCTCCATTATCCATTCCTACACTCCCATTCCCCTACCTCCATTCCTACCTCCACCATCCTCTCTAACCTCCCTTCCCCCTCCTCTTCCTTTCATCTCTACACCCACCTCCATTCCTACATACACTCATCCTTCCTAACCCTTCCCTCACCCGACAGAGGCATGTAAAATAGGCTACCCGACATAGTCAATGAAGCGGGGATTTAAATATCCCCGGCTTCATTAAAATAAAAATGGCCGCCGCACTGTGCTGGCTCAGCTGATCATCAGCACAGCGTGCGAGTCAAGACGCGGATTGGTCGACAAGGGAAGCCTTTGTCGACCGCTCCCTTATGCCTCATGGAACGAAGTTTACAGGAGCGGTTGACAAAGGCTTCCCTTGTCGACCGATCCGCATCTGGACTCACATGTTGTGCCGACGATCAGCTGAGCCAGCACAGCGCGGCGGCCATTTTTATTTTAATGAAGCTGGGGATATTTAAATCCCCACTTCATTGACTATGTCGGGTAGCCTATTTTACATGCCTCTGTCGGCAGAGGCATGTAATCTAGACATACCCTTAGAGAACATTGATCTGTAAGCATTCAAGATCACTTGCAACTGACTCTTAAGTAACTTGGAAGCAGGCAAAGCCAATTTTGACAGAGTGCCAATTCTTATCCTCTTTTGTCCACTTGGTCTTCTCTAAATAGCTTATAGCCATGATTCGAGTCATACGTGGACAACTGTCTTCTGTATTTGAGTTTTCAATAGGATAATGTCTAATAGCTCACTCTCTGCTTGGTCTTGCTGTGAAGCTATAATGTCATATATACCACATTAATATGTTATCAGGGAACCCTGAAGTGATGTAATCAATTCAGTGTTACAGTAGATGTGCCTTCTGAAAAAATGTCTTCAGGTAAGCCTCTCATTAGCCTAGTAAACTGTGCCCATTACTAGTGGGTGTGTCAGGAATTGCCAGGAGGAGTGGTATCTGCCAAAAGTCTCAAGGTCTGAGTGTCCCTTCAGCTGCATCTTGAAATATGCAAACCCTTCCTGCAATCTGGATATGTTCAATTTGCTGCTGGTAGCGGGGATAAGCTACAGCACGTGATTGACACTGTTCTACATTTGTGATTATAAAGAATGGACTTTGTTTTCTATGTTAATATATTTTGGTTGAGATTAAAAAATAAAGCTGTAACAGGACATAATAGTGACCTAAACTTGCATTCATTCCTTACAATGTCATTGCCTAATCAAGTAGGCACAGTGACAGACTGTAAAAGGGGAAAGTCCCTGCCCCCCCTCACCCCGCCAAATATTCCACAGCATGAAGCTTTCAAGGGTGCAGGCAGAGTCTTATACTACCAGAATCCTAAATGGCTTCTATTTTTTAGCAAAGTAGTTGCAGCCTATAGAAGTCTTAAAAGCATATATTGAAAAGGGCGGGATGAAAACTTGTTTTCTGTGCATACATTTTTGCTGCCTGGTCTCAAGTTGCAGTGGAAGGAGGTCTAGGTTGGATATTGGCAAAAACTACTTTACTAGGAGGGTTGCGAAGCACTGGAATGGGTTACCTAAGGAAGTGGTGGAATCTCCATCCCTAGAGGTTTTTAAGGCTGGCATGATTTAGTTGGGATTGGTCCTGCTTTTAGCAGGGGGTTGGGTTCAATGACCTCCTGACGTCTATTCCAACCCTATGATTCTATGACTCTGCAAGCATATCACGAGGCAATACTGCTTGACACCAAGTATGGTGAAATTTCTCAGTTACTCAGAGACGTGATTTTAAAATGCCTTTCCCATACTTTAATGTGGAAAGCCTATGGTCACAGGTACCTGGGTTTTGTACAGGTATCTGAGGTTCTTGTGGCATTTCACATTAAAAGTTATCTTTTCAAGTTGCCTCGCTGGAGTTTCTGCTAGCCATCAGGAAGATGATCTTTCTGTGAGACTGTTGCAGATGTGTTGAGGTGACAGTGGCTGAATTGCCACTGAATAACAGCCCCTGTTGTTAAGTGATGGGTATTGACTACTTCTGAAGGAAGTTCTGCCCAGTCTTACACCAAAAGCCTGGTAGCTGTGAAAAGTGACCAGAAAAAGATAAACAGGGAGGGCCTTTCCTTTTCAGGCTCTGACAGGGATGCCTATGAAAGGTGGTTGGGAGGAAGATGGCAGTTGTTTCTTGAAACCTGATTCTATTTAAAATGTGCTGTAGAAAAATTATATTAGTGCTTATGCTGAATTTGATTACTCAGGGAAGGATGCCCTAAGTATTGTTACCCAAGCTCCGCTATTTAAAAAAAAGATGATTATGAAATGTGCGTTTGTTGCCTGATCAGACTGAGCAAGTTTGAAGTGTTAAATATGGCCCTTCTTTTTATTCCTTTCATTTTTTGGCAGTTACACCCAAGCCAGGAGCATCTACGGTACAAAACGCAACTCAAGCATCATCCCCTGCTCAGACGCAAGCCTCACAACAGAATCTTCAGTCGGTGCAAACAACTCATTCCTTTCCTTCCTTGACCCCTGACATTATTGTCCAGACACCAGTAATGACAGTGGTGCCTCCTCAGCCATCTGCCCCTCCTCCACCTCCTCCCCCACCTCCTGTTCCCCCAACTCCTGCTCCCCAGCCCATTCAAGCACACCCGCCTGTTATCCCAACAGCTGCACAGCCTGTGAAGGTGAGTGAACAAGAACTCTGGAGTTAGTGAGTCAGGATTCTGCATGTTCCATTTCCTCTCTAGGAGAGAAGAGGCTTGTGGGATGACTGTTTTAAAACATTCACTGTGAAGTCCCTTCCTTCTTAAGGTTTAAAACTGCTTTATAGATTTTTACTAATTGGAAGCAAGGGATTTTCAAGAGCGCATAGGAGAGTCAGGCTCCTGACTCCTTATTTGTCTTTGAAAATCCCACCTGAGTTGACTTGTTCAGGGTCATACAGCAGTAAAGGCAGAATGATGAGTATGGTCCAGGAGTTCTGATTCCCAGTCCTCTTCTCTAACCAGTAAGACCCTTCTTCACTTGCCCTTATCAATTAAAAGTAGAATCTGTTTCCCATGGGTTGACAGGTAGCAAAGTCATTGAATAGAATGAGATGTTTTTGGGAGGTTTGCAAGGAAAAGAAAACCCTCTGACTTGAGAAACTGTGTCACTAAGCTATGCAAAATTGACTAGTAATTTTGGGTTCTTTGGTTTTTGGATGCTCAACTTAACATTCCAACCCATTAAAATCAGGCTCTTTTATGGTGTCTCAAATTGGGTACCCAGAATCGCCTATTGCTTTTGCAAATTTTGGCATATATCTTCAGCAGATCAGAACCTGCCAACCAATGCTTATTATTTTCAGCAATGTCTTTAATATTGTTGTATCAGTTAAGACTACCACTTCTATTTCTCCTGAGACATGTCACTTCTGTGGCTGTCATGTGCCATTTACAAAGTTCTTGGCAGAGTTAGGTACCCAAGTTGAATGAACTTTCAGTAGGAGTTGGTCACCTGATTGCCAAAATAATTTGGGATCTGGGCTTTTGAAAAAACTGCAAAAGCTGTAGAAAAGTGTCCTAAGAGGTTTACTTGACCATGGTTCCTTAAGTAAAAGGTTTTGAATTCTCATTTAACCATCCTCTTGATATTTGCTAATATAATAAAAGATAATTTGTAGTTGTACATTTTCTAGACTGTGTAGTATGAACGTCTTTCAGCATGCATATTTATAGAAAGCTTTTTAACTTTTTTTTCCCATCTCACCTGAGTACTTAGTGTTCATACTTTAATATGCAACCAGAGGTGGATCCAGTGAATACAATAGCAACAAAAGAGCACAAGATTATATTATATTGTAATGATGTTGTATTTGTTATTTTACAGACAAAAAAGGGAGTGAAGAGGAAAGCAGACACCACAACACCAACAACAATAGACCCAATTCACGACTCCTCCTCACTGCCCACTGAACCCAAGTGTGCCAAGATGGGCCCACGAAGGGAAAGCAGCCGGCCAGTGAAGCCTCCAAAGAAGGATGTTCCAGATTCTCAACAGCATGTGGTAGAAAAGAGTAACAGTAACAAAGTGTCTGAGCAGTTAAAGTATTGCAGTGGCATCATCAAAGAGATGTTTGCCAAGAAGCATGCTGCCTACGCATGGCCCTTCTACAAACCTGTGGACGTGGAAGCACTGGGACTGCATGATTATTGTGATATCATTAAACATCCCATGGATCTGAGCACAATCAAAGTAAGCTCAGTTTCACATAGCCAAAACAATAGACTGTGCAGGAGGAATAACTTCCCTGGGGAAATGCAGTCTGTTTTACATGCCAACTCGTGTGTGGGTGTACACATGTAGCTGCATGCTTAACGTGGTGTGTTGTAGAGATCCACCAAAAATGTGTGTGATACAAAAGAAGATTTCTCTGGGACTCTGTCTGAAATCAATTAACCATTCCCTTTCCACTTGAAAAGTCTGCTAGAGGGAGTCTCTTATCTGTCCATAGTTAGCTAATTTTTAGGTGGCAGGTTCTGAAAAGAGGATAATCATCTTTCCAAAATGGTCTTCAGAAAAAATTGCCTTTGCATTTTATAAAAGTAAATGTCCTCTACTGTAGCAGTCTACTCTGAATATGCTTAGCCAAGATAATGGGCTCAATCAGTACAGATTGCTGTAGTGGAATTTTCTTTAAAAAAAAAAACAAAACCTCCCCCCCACAGCCCTGGCTATTCACTGTTACAGGAAATGTACTGCTTAACATAAAAGACTATATTAACAGCAAATCAAAGCTTTTTACTAGGAAGGCATAGCTAGCTCCATCTTGTGTAGTATTTGAGAATTGCTTATCCAAGAGAAGTAATTGCAAAGCAGTCCATATCTCTGCTGAAAATGCCAGTTTATTGATTGGAGCGCTAGAATTGTATAACTTCATCATGGTTATAGCCTTAAACTGCAGATTTCTTTGTTTGTATCAGTTTAACTCAGAGCCCTAATATTCACATCTTTTTTCTTTTTTAAAATCCTTTAAGCAGAAGAAAAAGGAAATTTCTTTCTCTCATGCCCATATTGAGATGACTTTACCAGTATAAAGTGAATGAAGGAGTATAGTTTTTCCTTCAATTGAATAATTAAAAAAACTCTGCTAAAGATTGACTGAGTAACTTTGCCCTTTTTTTCTGAGTATGCATAATAACTTAGAACATTCTGTAGTATCCTTCAAATCTAAGAAAAAATCAGGAAATTCTGGAAAAGTGGAAGTACAGAGAGGATCTGGATGGCTGAAGCATTGGTAATGGGAAAATAAAGCTCTTTATTCCAGGTCACTGATTGAAATTTAGTTCAAGTTGGTTGTGAGCAAAAATCATTGCCCATGACAACTGTTCTATGTTTATATGAAATGCATTGGTGGGTCTTGTTCCAGTTGCTGATGGTCAGGTGTCCACCTCTCAAAAAAACACCATCACTTTTGGCCTTGTTGTTGGCAGGCACAGCAGAGAGGCAAAGGATTGAATGAGCCATGGAGACAGAACTATCCTCACCTCTGGCTCCTTCAGACAAAAATTGAGGTATATAATGAGATGGTGTGGACAAGTGTCTATAAATTGAGATCTGCACATGCCATGGCTTCACACCACTACATTCACTTCATAAATAAAATGAGGTTGCTGTGCAGGGAGTTTATTTTAAGGCTTGTGTTTTTGTAATGCCAGACAGTTTCTGGATTGACTAAGCCTGCACAATTTAACTGCTTTTTTTGTTTGTTTGTTTTTGTTTTCTTTAATTAAGAACTGTTTCTATCCTGGGGCGGGGAAAGATTCACCCATAGATCCTTGGGGGAATTTGTTCCCGCACTACTCTCTCAAATGTCCTGTGCTGCCACAGCCAGTTGGATGTGGTTCCCTGTGTCTGACAGAAAAATGCCAAGCATTTTGCCTTCTCAAATGCTTTGAAGTTTCTGCTGACCTAAAGGAGGGACTGTCTTGTGGTCCCAATTTCTAATTCCTCAAGCTGTCACTGCTATGCTGGACTGACCCTATTGCGGGATGTCTTTAATTGCTACTGACAGTTTAGGATTTCTCTTATAAAAAAGTGATACAAAGATTAAAAACTTGTTTTTTTAAGAAATCATTTCTAATGTGTGTGTGAAGTTTTAGCACATTGTTGTTCAAACAAAGTCCTGCACTGTGATTGGTAACGATATTCATGGGCATGGGGATCAGTAATCTAGTGTATTAGTTCTTTCATGTTGTTCATTGAATTAGTAGAGTAGTGAAAGTGTCTGCCAGATGCAGGCAGAAGTGTTCTCCCATGTGGTTTGCAGCTGCCCGTTAATATGGGGGGTTGTTCTGTAAAGGAATACCAGCTCCAGCATACAATGTTCCATTTTGATCTCAGGAGTTTGGCTGCATTATATGTTTCTGTAGTTGTCTTATGGATGCACCTCCATTTTATAGTTCAGGATGGTTGTAATCTGCTCCATTTTATGTAAAACAATTGCAGATCTCCAGTTTCGGGCAAGTTTCTGAAGCACTGCTCCATTTAGTAAAAGTTAGATATAAATGGAGATTAGGTGGAAGTCCAGAACTATCAGGATGCCATAGTTCCAAGATGTTTCTTGTCCATTCAGTAACTTGTTTTGTTTGCTCTGTTGATAGTGGAGTTTTGTTTTCCCTTCTAGTCTAAACTGGAGAACCGGGAATACAGAGATGCTCAGGAATTTGCAGCAGATGTCCGATTGATGTTTTCCAATTGTTACAAATACAACCCTGCTGATCATGAGGTGGTAGCTATGGCACGGAAACTGCAGGTAAAAAAACTGCTTTGTTAGAGTGCTTTTCTGTTTTGAATTCATACCTGAACGGTTTTCATAATGGTCGAGCACAACCTATACCTTAAACTTAAAAGTAAAATAAATGGAAGAACAGAAATATATATATTTTCAAATACAAATCTTCCACATTGTAATGCTAACATGAACTATAGTTGCTATACCAGCTTGAATAGACTGTACTGGTAACTTTTTTTCTTTGAATAGTGTCCCTAGAGTTACTTCACTTCAGGTGTACATGCACCTCTTGAATCTTTGATTGGAGATTTTCAATAGCAGTGTCTGTTAAGCCCATGCATTTCACTCCACACATTATCATTCCCTGTAACTGAATAGAGCAAGGTGCATACCATCCTCAGTTCTTTTTCAACCACCTCAGTGTGAGACAGTGTCTATCATACCTGCTTCTAGTGCTGCCTGGAGCTTGCTTTAGGATTGTCTAGGTTTTAGATTAGCGTCACTTCTACAAGTTATATTTTATAGTTTCTTTGCTTTGGTTGAGAGGCTTTTTTCAATGTTCCTTCTTCTCCAATGTTTCTTCTTACCCAGAATGAGTAGGAATGGTTATCCCTAGCCTCTGTTTCTCTGGAGGTGGGTGACGGGAGGGATCACGTGAGGATTATCTGTTGTGATCCCTCCTTCTGGAGCATCTGGTATTGGCCACCATTGGCAGACAGGATACTGGGCTAGATGGACCTTTGGTCTGACCCAGTATGGCCATTCTTATGCTCTTGCCCTGAGGGTGGGGAGAGGTTCTCTTGGTATTTCCAAAGAAGTCATAATCTTTGGTACCAATGATTTCTGCTAGGCAGAACACATAGCATGTCTCCACCTGGTACAAATCCATCTGATACACAGGAATTTAGATATTTAAGAGACTTGTTTGTTTCAGAAGAGTTGGAGTCTCTTGTCTCAGTAGGTACCAAGTGTCCATTGATACTAGTATCACCAGGATTAGATCTTTCCCTGGTGTCACCTGCTTCACCAGTACTTTCTGAGCCAGGCAAAGCTCCTCCTGTAGAGAATAACACGGGCCTCTCTTCAGATTCCTAAATATTTGTGCAAGGCCAGTCATCATAGAGACACCTTGATAGAAAGAAAGGTCTAGGAATAAGACAAATCCATGTCTTTTCTCATTGGTAGGAAGAGTGCTCTCTCTTGGACTTCCTGCTGTGTAGATAGCTTATTTCGGCTTTTGGGGCTATTTTGACTTAAGCTACGCAATTGACGTAGCTTAGTTTGCGTAGCTTATTTCGAGCTAAGCCCTGCTGTGTAGACGCACCCTAACCGAAAAACTTACAAAACATCGAATGGTTCTGCAGCACCTTAGAGACTAACAAAAAATGTATATAGTATCATGAGCTTTTGTGGGCACACCCCACTTCTTCAGATGAATGGAGCAAGGGGCCCATAGGTCCAAATAAATAGCAGAAAAAGAGGGGAAATGGGGAGGGAAAGAGACGGGGGAGGGGGGAACTTGTCAGTTAGAGTGTCCATGTTAAATGAGGCTAATAGAGTGGGCTATGAGTGCCAGATACTTAGCTTTTGATGTCATTAGGGTGTTCAATGTAGCAGCCCATCCAGTGTTTAAACCTTGATGTCAGATTTGCAAATGAAGGCAAATTCCACAGCTTTTCACTCCAGCTTTTTTTTTAAATCGCTTTGTAACAGTATAGTTACTTTTAGATCCATTAGTGAGGGCCCCGGGCAAGGTAAAATATTTCCCAACAGGTTTCTCTGTGTTACCATTTTAAATATCTGATTTGTGTCCATTAATCCTTTGTCATAGAGAATGTCACAGGATCAATGTGACACAAAGAATTAATGGACACAAATCAGACATTCGAAATGGTAACATACAGAAACAGGAAAAACTGAGGGAATTCCTCAAGAAGTGAGCCAAAGTACTTCTCTCCAAGATCTGCTTTGGGACACTAATCTCGTTTTGTGGATAATATTCAAGGATGTTGGAGCCATTGGGTAGCCTCCTATGAAGCTTTGTCTATTCAGTTGGAAGTGTCCCATCTTGTTTCCATTGTAGAACATTTTAATCAGGTCTTTCTGCTTTCCATCCCCAAATATTGAGTTTTTAATTCCACCTGATCTATTCGGGCTATGCACTTTGAGGGCAGTGGAATTTATACATTTATTATAGACAATAGGGAATGTATTTTATGTATTCTTAGATGCCAGGTTTCACTGTTCTACTTTTCAATGCTGGTCACTCTTTTTGCTTTGACTCAAAAAGGCATTATGGATGCTTTTGTGACTTCTTCGCTGCAATTATAGGATTGTTTAAAGAAATAAAAATTAGCCTGAGCTTTCATTCTGTTTCACTTATTCAAGAGTGGTTGTAGCAATGTTGATTCCAGAATATTAAAGATAAGATGGGTGAGGCAAAATCTTTTATTGGACCAACCTTCTGTTGCACAGAGCTCTTCCTTGGGTTAAGGCACACAGATGTAGCAACTGCCTTTTGCAAGGCAGTCACATGTGGTGTTCTGTAACCAGTGCTATCTAATGAAACCACTATTTCTGATAATGATGTTCTGAACCACAACACTGATTCTTTTATAGTTCACAGACTGATTCAGTTGGTGAAGGAATTTGACTTGAGTGCATTGAGTGAGCTCCATCTTTTTGAATGACCTCAGGAGAACCCAATGAGTTGCATTTCTTAGTTAGTGGTGACATGGAAGATGTGGTCTTCATGGTATAGTATCATGCTTAAATAACAGTTTTCTTGCTGGATCCTGCTTAGCAAATAGGTGTCAGATACATTTTGAAACTCAGCCTCTTCCCCTTGCTACTTTAATCTCTGTTTTTGCACCCTCTTCTCCTATATATCACGTCTGTTGCTGGCTTTCAGAATTTTTCTGAAGCAACACAGAGTGAGACAGGGCTTATCTGATTTTGAAGTTGTAATCAGTTTCTGAATAGCAGTGCCCAAACTGTGACCAGTCTTAATTTTGCCTAGCTCTGATTTTGAAAGCCTTAACCACTAAGAGGCAGAAGGTGAAATCCTGGTCCCATTGAAAAGCAAAGGCAAGATTCCTATTGCTATTGGTGGGACCAGGATTTAACTCACACACTGGACCTGTCTGCACACTCATGAAGGTAGTTCTGTACTTTGGGAAAGTTTGTTCACAACCATTAAAGAGTGACAACTTGCTTTTGTTTTTTAAAATGAAAGGTTATACACCACAATAATTGTCGGCTTATATGCAGTGAATTTTTACTATATGCCATTTTTGAATGTCAGTTACCCAAGGAATATGAATCTTAATATCCTGTAACTTTTGCTGCTCTGTGCTGCATTTACTCAGGCAACATATATATGTCCTTATATTCCTGTGTGGCTTTGGAGAAAGAACCCTGCACCATAGCCCAAAGGAGCATTAGCTCTTTTGGATACATGATAACACTGTGTGAGCTCTCAAGCTCCTTGTTAGTGCATTATAACTGTCTAGCTTACAGGAGTAGTCAAAACCATGCCCTGAATTTCCATACTGCTGAGCGATCTGCTTAGCATTTTGGACAGCATGTTACCATTTTAAAACCTTGTTAAAAATTATTAAATGGAGAAGGTTATGTGTTAAAGGAAGAACTGAGCGATTCACCAGAGAGAACCTGCAAGTATCAGTGCTGCTGGCACATCTGGCAAGGAGCACTTGACTAGCACAGACAAATTTAAATTATAGCTCACAGTTCTAAACATCATGTGTTCTGCACATGTATGCTATGCCTGGCTATTACTCCACAGAGATCACTGTTCTCCTTCCTCCCTGCCTCCTACAGTAACTTATATGAAATCCTGGCCTCCCCAGTCTTAGCATTCAGGGCATTTTTGCTTTATTTGTGTCCTATAACTATGGTTAGGAGAATGAAAGACATGAGGCTTAGAATGCCTCTCATGTTTGAAGTGATGTTAGAGATCAATGTTAAATCATATCTCAGATACCTACCTAGTCTTCACTATATAACACTGCACAGATGGATCCAATGATTTGCCCAAGACCTTGTCTTGCAATCTGAAGGTCATTTTGTGCCAAGCCTTCTAGTATAGCACTAGAAGTGAGCACAGTTAAGCCTACTGACTATCCTACTGTGTAACGGAGGAGTAAGGGGCTGGTCTTTTCACCTTGAGAGTCTTTTCCTCTTTCCTCAGACAGGCACCAACATATATCAATGACATTCTTCCAGCCATGATTTAAAACTAGCTTCCTGCTTTGCATTTTATGGGAATTTTTTTATTGTTGAATGGTGAATTAGTAGGGTTTCCTATAATACACCAATTTTTGGAAACTTACTAGTTCGAATTTTGTTTTGGGGGGCGGCAGGGGACAGAACTCAAGCCTTTGTGTTAAGCGCAGAAAAAAGTGATTGTACTTCACTTGTCTATCGGCTTTTTGACTGGATAACATTTTGAGCACTGTTTCGCTGCTATTCTGATTAGGGCAGGTTCACAAGGGCAAAAAGTGTTGATAGGCTAGTGATCATAACTGCCTCATTCCATGCAACAAAATCTTCTATGTAGTTATTGTTTATTTCCATTACCTTAACACAGGGGTGGGCAATAAATTTTGATGGGGGACACTCCAAGATTTTGGTAAGTAGTCCAGGGCTGCACTTTTCTGGAGAGGAAGTGCGGGATCTGGGATTGGAGGTTGGATACAGAAGGGAACCCAGGGTAGGGAACTGGGGTGCGGGAGAGGGTGTGAGGTTTGAGATGGTGTTTGGATGAAGGAAGGGTTTGTGATGTGGGTAAGAGGCTTGTGCAGGGTCCAGGAGTTGGTATGAATTCAGGAAAGAATTCTGCTTGGGGGAAGAGTATAGGAGGGAGTGCAGGTCTGGGAGGGAGTTGTGACCTGGGGGAGGGAGGGTACAGAGGGTTTGGGTGATGACTTGGGACAGGGGAATGAGATGCAGAGTTGGGGAGAATGGATGCAGGAGAAGATTCTGGCCAGGGGAGGGTTTAAGAGGTGATGCAGAGTCTGGGAGGGTGTTGTCACTGGGGGAGGTGGTGCAGAGGGTTTGTGTGGTGAACTGGGGCAGGGTGGTGATGGCAGAATGGAGCAGGGAGTGGGAGGTGCCAGAGGCAGGCTCAGAAGGTGCTTACCTAGGCAGCTCCCAGCCTGCAGCACCCTGAGGCAAGCTTCCTGCCTGCTGCAGGCCCAGGCTGCTCAAAGCAGCTGGTTGCACCCTGTGGCTCTCTGCCCCAGGTGGAGTGGGGGAACTGGCTAATGGGAGCTGAGAGATTTTGCTGAGGGGTGGGTGGAGGCAAAGTGTGAAGCCTCTCCCTCCCCCCAGCACCCAGAACAGAGCGCCACAGGGAATAGCCAGATGCTTAAAGTGGCATGAGACTGCTCTGTGCCTGATGGTCCTGGCGAGGTGGCCTGCAGGCCGGATCCAGGAGCTGGTATCTTGCCCACCCCTGCCTTAGCACCCAGAGGCCCAAACTGAGATACACAGTGGGACCTGCAGGGACTCTTGTCCTGTGTATATATACATTGCCTCACTATCTAAGTAGACAAGTAGACTATAGGAGAAAAATAGCAGCCATTTACCTCTGATTGTACTGATGGGGATCTGAGGTACAAAGAGATTAAGAAACTTTTGTAAGATCACATAGGAGTTGGGAGTTGTTCCTAGGTTTTCTATGGTCCAATCTAGTGCCTTAACAACAAAGCCATCTTATCTTTTTTACCGTCTGTACCATTGGTAAGAGAAGGAAATACTACTAAATTATTCGCTTCAACTGCTCCCATTGATTTTTAATGCACTCAAGACCTTGCAGGGAGGGCTGTAATACTGAGTGCTGACTATTAGAACAGGGACAGTCGCCCTCTGGAAGGGATGGGAAGACTAGGGCACACTGGCCAGTCTGGCCCCTGACTTCCCTTTTGGGGGTGGGGGAGTAGAGGGGAGCCTGCATTAAACCCCTGCATGGCCTGTTCTGTCTAGAGGGAAGGCTCTGTGCATGGCTGTTCCCTTTCTGGCTGGGGTAATGGTAGCACAGGGGCCTGCAGGCTTTTCCCCTGGGAATCAAGGCCCACTGGCAGAGCCATGTGCTCTCCCCCACCCCCAAGCTGCACGAAGTAAACACCCCTATCTCTGGCACCCTACTTTATGCTCAGCCCACTCCTGCACCCTGTCTCCAGACCACTCATCAGCAGCCTGCTCCTGCAGAATGAACCCCATTTTTTGGTCCCACCCCAGAAGAGTTATTCCAGCCCTGGAGGGAAGCCATGAGCCTCAGTGCACACATGCTGCCCTCCCCCCCACACTTGGGGCCCAACTTGCATGAGTGAGGTGTCCTTTTTTTTTTCTGCTTCTCAGCTGGGGCCCAGATCAGTGAGGGTTTTTTGTTCTTCTCATGATTCTTCTGGGTATTAGTGTCCGCCAACCCAAAAAAGGCTTTGTGTCATGTGCGACACACTGAGACCAAAATTTAAAGCTAATCAAAATAGTAAATTTATAGCTTTTTGTAACTCTCAATTTAAACAAAGCATTTTTGCACAAGTCTGCGGGCAAATCTGGAAGCTGTGGCTATTTGTATCTCAGTGCTTGTTGTCTGCCAGTAGCCAAGTAGATGTAGGTAGTGGTTTTGGGGGTGATTTGGCTTACACTATTCTGAATTTATTAGCTCTCCAGCTTATTTTTAAAGATTCTGTCAGTTTTGCTCAGAAATTAAGATCATTGTGTGATATAAAAGGAATTGTCCTTTTACACTGTAATCATTGCTTGAAAATCAATCTTTTCAGAAATGCTCTCAATCTCTTCAACGTGGCTAAGTGTTGTGAATTGGGTGTTGAAAATTTACTGCCAAGGAACTAGAGGAACAGTGCATTAAATCTGTAAACTTTGATGTGGGATGACCTAAAGAACAGCAGGGTTTAGTTTGAGTGAACATGATTCAGGTTCTATAAGATCCAACTGACAGACTGGAGCATTGCCTTGTGAAAGTAATGGATAGTAAAATCCAAAAGCAAAAGTGGCTGGGTGTTTTGTGGATGAACCCTACATGTGAAATAGCATAAACAGGTTATTTTTCCTTTGTATTTGGTACTGATAAGTCTACTGCTAACATAGAATATCCAGCTTTGGTGCCCACATTTCAAAAAGGATAAATTGAAGAGGATTCAGAGAAAAGCCACAAGAGTGATTAAAGAATTAGTGATGGAGATCAGTCTGTTTATAGAAAGCTACAGGGATAGTTGACTACAACCTTATAAGTATTCACCTGGGGAGCAAATATTAAATGATGAGCTCTTCAGTCTGGCCTAGAAAGGTCTAACATGATCTAATGGCTGAAAGTTGAAGCGAAGCAAATTCAGGATAGAAATAAGGTGTAGATATTTAAACAGTGAGAGGTATTAACCAACCATTGAAATAATTTATACCATGAATCATAGTTCATTCTCCATCACTGACCTTTTTTTTTTTTAAATCAAGATTGTTTTTTCTGAAAGATTTGTTCTAGGAATTATTTTTGGGAAAGTTTTAAGTTATGCAGAATGGTCATATTAGATCAAGGGTTCTCAAACTTGGGAGGCTGTGATCCCTCAAGTGGTCATGAAGTGGTTACATGAAGGTGGTGAGCTGTCAGCCTCCACTCCCAAACCCCGCTTGCTATGTGAAAGGAATCACCCATACAAAAGTTTGAGAGCTACTGAACAAGATGACCACAATGGTCCCTTCTGGCCTTGGAACGTATGAAATTATAAAAGCTGCTAGAACTCAGTCATGAAAGCTAGAAGAGGAATTGGAATGAAGTTCATTATCTTGAATCTTAAGGATGGTCAGTGTAAAGGGTCAACCATATTTATCTTAGGTCTCTTGAAATCTTATTGGAATCATTGCTTCGACTAGTCCCATCCACCAAGACAGAAAAACATGCAGTAATCATTGTGTGAAGAAGTGGAGAAAGAGTGTCTCATTTTTTAGTAGTGTCCCTATAGGTGTGAATATGCATCTTTTATCCTGGATTGGAAATTTTCCGTTAGCAGTGTTCACTGAGACGTGTTTTTCCTCTCCTTTTTTTGCCCAATTTTTTCATAGGCAGCTTGTTTGGCCGGGCTGGGCATGGCTGGCTTGCCAGGTTTCAAATGCTACCTCTTGTCAGGAGGCTATCCTGATCAGTGACAGCCAGTTTAAATGTATCTATTTGTCGCTTAGGAGAGTCCCATATCTCCCCAAAGTGTAACTTTTGCCTATCTCTAAAATCCGCAACTCAGAACAATGCAGAAACCAAATTGAAGCTGCTACTGATGGAGCACTCCCTTCAACCCACTTCCGAGTAAGGTAAGGACATCCTCATAACATATCCATTGTCTCATTAATTTTGCTTAAGGTCTCTCCTCAGAAGGAGAAGATCTTGAAGGACTTTGGGAAGGCGCCAAAGAAGAGGAGCTTGGTCTTCCACCAGAAAGCTCTAGCCACAAAAAATCCTGATCTCCTGCTAGATTTACAGTGTCAGCAGATTTGACCTCTTTACTCAGAACAATGGATATGAGAGAGACTTCCTCCGGTACCAGTTGAGCAGGGATACCTTGGAACCTTTAGGAGAAAATGTTGTGGGGCCATAGAACTATCTTCCTCCAGATTCGCACTGTTTCAGATTTATCAACGTTGCCCACTTTGCACCATCGGTACAAACAAAACTGGAGTACGCACCTTTGGCCCTGGTGCCTACGCACTCCAAACTAGGGATGTTAAGGACTAGTCGACTATTCGATAAGCAAATGCTTATCCAATAGTTAGTCCACTAGTCGACTAATCGATTCCCTCCCCTGCCTCTGTCAGATAGAGGTAGTAAAGGGGGGAGAAGAGGGGTACTTCAAAGAGGCAGCACTGCACAGCTGAGCCCAGGATGCTGAGGCAGCGTTCAAAGGGGCAGCCCTGCACAGCTGATCCCTGCACAGCATTTTTGTGGAACCCGGGATCAGCTGGGGAGTTCCCAGCTGACCCCGGGTTCGGGGGAAATACTGCACTGAACCCGCGGTCAGCTGACCCCGACTCCGCGTGGCATTTCAAATTGGCAGCATAGCATGGAGCCTGGGGTCAACTCTGAGTCCCCTGCTGAACCCAGGCTCCATGCAGCGCTGCTGCTGCTTTGAAATGCACAAGAGCCCCCAATGGGGACTCTTGTGCATTTCAAAGCTGGTACACCGTGTGCAGCCCAGGGTCAGCGGGACTTCCTGCTGGCTTCGGGCTGCTCATGGAGTTCCACATTCCTCCTTTGAAATGTACAAGAGCCCCCAATGGGGGCTCTTGTACATTTCAAAGGAGGACTGTGGAAATGCCTATCGAGTAGTCGATGGAAATTTCATTGACTACTACTCGACTAGTCAATTACCTGTTACTTAACATCCTTACTCCAAACCAGTGGTACTAGGCAAGTCAACTGTTGCATTAGCACCACAGGAATTCCATTGCTTCAGAAACTTACAAGGGTTAGAGACCTCAGAGGGATAGCCATGTTAGTTAATCTGTAACTTTGAAAATGAGTTGTCCTGTGGCACCTTAGAGGCTAAAAATTATATATAGTATCATGAGCTTTCATGGGCAAAACCCACTTCCTCAGATGAGCTTAAGTGGTTTTGCCCACGAAAACTGACGATACTATATAATTTTTATATATATATATTTTTTTTTTTCATTTATTTGTTTGTTAGTCTCTAAGGTGCCACAGGACTACGTGTTTTTTAAAAGTTTAGATGAGCTGGAGTATCCACCGATTATGGGTACAAACTGACTCTGTGCTGCAGGATTCTCTTCTTTTCTCTTCCCCTGGAGGATATTGAGGAGGATGAAAGAGACATGCGCTCAGTCTCCTTATCAGTGTGGCGTTCCCCTCTATATCATTACAGGAATCCATGCTTTGACAAGTATTTTTGTCCATGTCAGAGATTGTGGGATCAGTCACTGGGATCTTTAGACAGCATATTAGCAGCAGTAGTCTAGATCTCTGGCTTCATTGCACCAGGAAGCTAGGATCAAACAGTCTCCTCTTCCAGACTTCCAACACCAGAAGACCTTTGAGGGACAGGAGGCTAAGGTGGCAAACAAGGCTACATTTCAAACTTCTTTATTTTTGACTCCAGCTGAAGTAGTCATGCTTCCACCCCCATTGATGTTTGACTGATTTTGCCGATTCCAGGATCTTGTGAAGAAGATGGGACAGCCTCCAGAAAACTCTTGAGGAATTTAGACTTAAAATACAAGCTCCTGTACATTTTGCTGGCACTTGCACAGCCACATAGGTTGTTCTATGCAATAATAAAGTGCTTATGTATCCAACAAAGGCTTTATTGAACATCTTCCACAAAAGCATAGAGAGCATATTGAGGCCATCATCGCGGGAGTCAATTGTTAGCCAGAACTTCTCCCACAGCATTTAATGTGCAAAGGGTGTCATGGCTCCAGCTGTTAGGGTTCCTGAGAGAGGCTCAAAATATAGTTGAGGACTTTGTGATAGATTATCAAAATCTCTTCTCAGGAACTACAGATGAATCGATACACACGCTGAAGGATTATGTTGAGGTCTCTGGCATATATACAAAAAAGAGGAGAAATGAAGTGGTCACAAAGTGCCCAAAGATTGCACCCAACCCAGTTCTCTGAATTTCATACAGCCCCCTAGAATGAGATTCCAGAGGGGGAAAGCTTCTTACCCTCTTCAGCAAGTACCCAGTCATCACCAAAACAGTTCCACACTTTTGGAGACTGCCTTTCTCATTTAAAGCATACAGTTGTCATGAAGTCTATAACATTCAACTTCATCATCCACTTTATGTCCTTCCTCCCTTTCACTCTTCTTCTCCTTTTCCCAGACTCCTCTAACAAGACAGAACCAAGCCAAGCAGTACACTTTCTTCTTTGTTTAGGAGTGGTAATGTGGTGCCGCAGGGGATAATCACTCTTTTTGGGCAGAAGAGACCATGCCTCCTCAGTTCTGCTGGGCATGCTTTAGCTGGAGGTAAGGTATAAAAGGAAGCAGAGTTGCTCACTCTGGGCTGACAACTAGCAAGGAAGGAGGTACACTCTTGGATTTTATGAGAGAATGGCCTGCACAGGACACGGAGGCCAGCCTTATAAAGACAAACCTTCCCCTCCGCACTCCCAGGGATGGCCTAAAGAATGCAAAAACCATGGGGACCCAGAGATGGCAAACTCCAGAGAATCAGGTAGGAAGTGATCCGTGAAACTTTGCAGGGAATTGGTTGTAGAGCTGAAGACTAGCTCTGCATGTTTTTGGTAGGATTCCTGCTCAGCTGGGGGCAGGCAACTGTACCACCAAAAGGGACCTTGATTGGGGCTCAGTGGAGAGGGATGGTCCAGGTACCCCTACCCTAGCCACCACTCCCTTCAGGGTGGTGGCCCCCCACTCACCTGTACAGTTGACTCTGACAGTTGGGCTGCACTGTCCTGGTAGCAAGGGATGGTTACTGACTGATTGGTGGGCTGCACTGCTCAAGACCAGGGTCAACCCTTCATACTCAGTCACCAGGCTGTAAAGCCCCTTTCCATTGCCCTCAAAGGTTGACAAGATGTCTATTGCTCCTTGTCACAGGGTTGGGACCTCACAGGGGAAGGGGTTTTACTCAAAGCGTTTTCTTGTGCCAAAGAAAGATGGAGGTTGGAGAATGATCTTGGATCAGAGATGACTGAACACATTTGTAAAGTCTCAAAAGTTCCAGATGGTGACTGGCAGTTGTAATCTCTTCTCTAAAGGCAGGAGATTGGCTTTCAGCCTTTTAGCTACAGATCACCTGTTTCCCTCTAGAAATCCATCCTGCACTCGGGATATCTGTACTTCACCAGGGACCATGATGGTTTTTAGTTCTACATGCTTCCGTTCAGCTTTCTTTGGCTGCAAGGGTGTTCTTAAATGTTTTAGTGGCAGTTGCTTCTCACTGAAGGTGAGCAGCAGTTTTAATCATCCTGTATCTTGCCATGTTTAGCAACAGAAAGTGCCCATTATGTTGAAGAGAAGGCCTGGATGTCCTCTTTTCTGGGAGACATCTTTCTCCTTTCATGGACAAAGTGACTATTCCATGTATTCCATTCATCACCACTGATTCTGAGAGAGGTGAACAGGATCAGACAGGACAAAAGCCAGGGTTATTTCTGTAGTACTGACATGGTCAAGGCAGATTATTATTCTTGCCTGTTTCACCTGTCTCTCCATCTGGCACTCAAGCTTCCATCCATCCATCCCTCATCCCCTCTCCCATAATGTGGGCCATGTGCTTCATCACCAACCTAAGAGTTCTCTCTCTCTTCCTCCTCCCCCCCCCCTCCCCCCCAGCATGGCTTCTATCAGTTAGCTTTGTTAAAGCTTATCTCACCATGATAACAGTTTTTCATTCCATTAGGGGTTTTCTATTTTTGCACCCCATTTTCTTGAAATGTGTTATGGGTCTGAGGAATCTTTACTGGCATCTTAAGGATCTGATTTCATATTGGGATCTCAGCCTAGTCCCTTACTTCTGGGGATCACCATTAGAACTTGTGGTGACCTGCTTCTTGTCTCACTTACCTACCAAGATGGGCTTTCTTGCATCTATCACTTCAGCCTGCAAACTTGAGGAATTTGAGACCTTGATGGCAGACTCCCCATTTATATTTTCCAAGGACAAGTTCTCTGTATGACCACACCCAAAATTAATACCGAACGTGCTGTTGGATTTCTACCTGAATTAGTTTGGTAGTATTTTTCCTCAACCACACAATAATTAGCAGCTTTCCCTCATAGTTAGCTACATGATGGTCACTGGCTTTCTATCTGGATAGGACCAAGCAATTTTGGAAATCATGTTGAATCGCTGAAGGATCAATGATCTTTTCACAGAGACTGTTGAGATGGATTTCTGAGTTTCTTAATTGTTTGCTCTGTTCTGATAGCATGCTATAATCGTTTGGATAGGAAAAGCACCAACTGATGACAGGCAGTTTCTAGTGTTAACTCAAAAACATTCTCGTGCCTAAGACATGGAGAATTGCTAAATGGGCTTCAGTGCGTAGGTCTTCTAAACACTATATTCCTTGTTCCACGTTGTCATCTGTTGTGGCATTTGGTTTTGCTGTTGTATCTTCAGTCTTGAACTTGAATCCAAAACTTCCCTTCTCCCTGTGTAAGGATACTGCTTGGGAGTCACCTGAAGTGGCGCATCCATGGAAATGCTGCTACTCAAAGAAGAAAAGGTTACTCACCTTGCTGGTTCTTTGAGATGTGTGTGTATGGACGCGCCACTGCCTGTCCTCCTACCCCTCTGCTTTTTTATGTCATGACTGCATAGAGAAATTGCTGATGGTAGTTTGCCACAAAGAATTATAGTTACTGTACAGTATAAGTAACCTTTTCTTTAATCAGCAGCTGGGATTGCATTACTGTTTTAAGAGGCTTGCTTACTTGAAATGTATTTGGCAAGGCTGATTGGAGCTAACAAAGGCATGGTCTCTTTCTACTTTGAATCTTCTGCAGACAAAGTACAAATGAAATTTATATATATTTTTTTTACGTAAGTTAGAAGGAATTAAATTTTTAAGTCCGGAAAGGAATATTATGAGCATCTACTTTGACTTGATAACACAGGCCATATCATTTCTTTTTGTCATTCTATGTTTGTTCCAACAACTCTGGTTTGACAGTGGCTAGATCTATTATCCTTTGTGGACATGCTGTAGAGGGTGTGTGTTGGGGCAGCAAGCAAGTTTGGGATATTGGCCTTTTGTTTTGTGTGAGCAAGTTATGGTGGCTTGGGCAGCTTCATGATCTTTTTTTTTTCTGTATACATTTTTAACCAGTATAAAGTTCCTATAGCTTTCACTAGGTGTGTAGTGGTGTTTTTTTAAGGAAACTAAAGTAAGTAAGGTGAAGAGGTTATTTATGGACTAGTAAAAGAGGTCAATGACTACTAATTTATATAGTGGTAGCATCTAGTAGGCCTCAGTCATATAGCAGGGCCCCACCATGCTGAGCACTGTAGAAACATGTAAAGTATTAGTTTGTAACATGCTTACAGTGTATTTCACTGGCTTGTTTGGAGAGTCAATACAAATAATTTATCTTGAAACAAATTCTGTACAAAAACAATTACATTAAGAAAATATATTGCAAAGTTAAGCACTCAAAAGGCAGGAAATGCTAACATTAAGACTTAGTGGAAAATTATTGTACTACTGCCTACTAATCTGTGTATAATAGAAAAAACAGGCTTCATGAAAGCCATCTGTATAGTATGCATACAGTAGTTCCTTGTGTGATTGCACATGTGCTTCCACTCTTGGTGTTGGTGTGCATGGCTGACAAACTTTTCCCCTCCACAGTACTCATTTGGCAGCTTAAGGCTCTCCTTTCCCCCCTACCCCCAGTCACCACAGCATCCAGATGTAGAAGATTGTGCCATGACAGTCATTGGAACTTTATTGCATATAAGAACAGTTCTCTCAACCTTTGTGAATATAATGTGCATGTATATATATGTAATCTAGTTTTTAGTATTGTTAGCCGTGACCCCGTAAGCAGGACAGTTGTGGGCATTAGTGTTGGGACTTCCACGTATGATCTTCTTTAAGGACAAGGTTTACCTGCATCTTCATCTGAAATTGCTCCCAAAGGTGACTTCCACTTTCCACATCAACTGTCCAATTTATTTGCCAATATTTTTCCTTTGTTCATATGTGATATTGGATAGAAGAACGTTTGCATATGTTGGCTGTAAGAGACTTGCCATTTTACGTGAATAAACCAGTCACTTTCACACTAAACCCTGCAACCCAGTCTGAACCTGACTACAAATGTCAAGTCTGGGACACCTGCCTGTGCAGTTGGCCTATGGTGGTGGTAGTTTGCTTTTGCTGTCTGCTACTGTCTGCTGCTTTGTTTGTATACTACAGTGTGAGAGATACTATAATGCTTCTGCATACTCGTTTTGCAGCATAGACAGAGCAATGCATGGGTGACAGAACCAGAGCATACAAACACCAGTGCACATAACTGTCCACGGACAGGAGGTGGCAGCATTTGCAACTCAGATTCTGGTCAAAAAATGACTTGACTCTAGTTGGGGTGGGCCTAAAATTTAGTCCTGAGCAGACCTCTTATGGGGGCGGGGGGGAGAGCTGGTACATATGGGGAGCTAGTTTAAAAGCTGGCTCCCCACATGTAACCGTGTAACTGCTGAAATTTTCCACAGTTACATGTTTATTTGATTAAACACATTTTAACATCTCTCGTTCTTTGTGGCTTTGTGTTCAAGTGTCCTGTTTTGATAAGACTATTTAACTCTGCCAATTTCTGATCATTGTTTTTTGCTATTCATAAAGATGTTTGGTTGTACTTGAATATGAATTAGTGCATTTTGTTAACAGTGTATTTTTGCCACTAGATGGTATCAGCGTCTGCAAATTGGTATTATCTTCAAGCTGCTTTTATTGGAATCCTTGGCCTCTGAAATTCCCAAGTTGTTTTTTCCCCCCACCTAGAATCAGCTGTGGGAGGTGAGGGGAAGATATTGGATAACATAGACCAAACTGTAAATGGTTCTCTATTAAAGGACTGTATAAAGACTAAGGATTTCAATGGTAGTATTGCTTCATGGAGTCACGTTTTGAGTATTCTCTAAATATTAGAAACACTTAAGTTTGTATGTGACAAGTTAATGGTGACATAACATCTGTGTAAGAAGGAAGCCATGTGACTTTTTTCTGTCATTCTTGTTTTCAAATGCTTGCTTGAAACTATTTATAAACTGGCAAAGGTCGTAAAACTAAAATGCATAGTTAATATTTCTTACCTCAGAAGGGAAGAGAGGCTAGTGCTGTTGGTACTAGCTATGGAGTTTCATCTGCCATTATGACACTTTTTATTTTCATGGTAGGTAAGATTTTTTTTCCTGTCTGTTTTAGTTTTTATTATTACTTGATCAAGTTGGCAGTGGTAGTTTTCAGTTTCTGTGTTAACCTGCTGTGAAAGTGTTGCTTTTCTTTAATTGCCTCAGCATCTGAGGCATGCTGGCTCCTGTGGAGCCACCTGTCCCCCCGCCCCGCCCAGCTCCCAGAGAGGCAGCAGAGCGGGGTGGGAGGAGCCCACTTCCTTGGAGCTGCCTGTTTCTCTCCCAACATACACACACAGGTAGCACTACAGGGAGGCAGGAGAAAGCTGGTGTGGGGGAGCTGGCTTAAAAGCCATGTCCCACCCCCACTCTGCTTTCTCTGATAGAAAGACAGCAGCATGTGGGGAGGGGGCCAGGTGGAGCCAGTACATGCAGGAAGTGGCTTTCAAGTCAGCCACCCATGTGTATTGGCTCCCATGAAGCTGCCTCCCCTCCCCTGCCCCCTCCACTGCCGCCTCTTGATCAGAGGCGGCAGGCAGGAGCTGATGCTCTGAGTGCCTGTGTCCACATTGAACCATGTCGTCTGGCTGTTCAGATTTAGTATTAGCCATTGTGGCAGAGGATTTTTTTCAGTATTTCAGTATGTGTCTATATTAAGGTTTTGATTCTTCAAGCATAGTTGTAATTTTTCTTTGGGGCTACTGTAGCCTCCAAATCTCTGGTTTACCTTTGACATTAATTTTGTTTAAAATATCAGTTAAGGAGTGTACAGAAAGGTAGTTAGTAAGCTATAAACACCTCAAAGTTATTTTTAATCAAGAAAGCAAAAACATTGAATTCTAGCCTTTAAGAAGTAATCTGAGGAATTACTTGCATCCTCTGAATTTTGTCTTCTAATAAGTAAGGAATGCTCTGTCCTGAATTGGACAACCAAATGTTGATTTTTGCTAATTCATAGTGTTGGTGTGCTGTTTCATAGGTTTGATCATCCTGCACCTTAGAATGTATTGTGTAGAGAGTATCAATTCAACACTGTTATTTTATTTAGTTAGATAAATAAACTTTGAAGGTTTAGGCTTTTACCAGTAAATGTCAGTAAACATCAATTTCACTGTACACTCAAACTGAGTATTTCTATTCATACTACAAAGTTACAGATAAGCAAAGTAAGAAATGCTGCTTGAGAACTTCATTTTGATTTAAGGATATTTACTTTGTTTATTTTTATATGTGACATTGGCAATTTGTAATTTAACAGTTATACAGCTTTAACTACATCTGCTGTCTGCTTTCGTGCAACTATGGAAACTTAAATAGATAAAAAGTTTATAACTTGTATTTTTTGCAACTGTGAAAATAGATAAAGTAGAAATAGATAAAGAAGCCTGATATAGAAGTTTATTTTTAGAAATTAAATTCTGCCAAGCCTGTACAGAACATATATTGAACCTTACTCTGTTTTCCCTTCATTCCTTCAGGAAGGAAGGCTTGTCTATGTTTGTGAGATGCTTATGTTGCTTGAATAATAACCATTATTACATGCGGAGCTATTTGTAAATGTGTGTTTCTATACTGCATGCAAAGCCAGCATTATTTTTCAATGTGTGTTTTCTCCCCCAGGATGTTTTTGAGATGCGCTTTGCTAAAATGCCTGATGAACCTGAGGAACCCGTGATTCCAGCCTCCTCTCCAGTAGTGGTGCCACCCCCAACCAAAGTGGCCCCTCCTTCGTCCAGTGACAGCAGCAGCGATAGCTCCTCCGATAGCGATAGCTCATCAGATGATTCTGAAGAAGAACGAGCTCAGCGACTAGCAGAACTCCAGGAACAGGTAATGTGTTCTGGGGCTTAGGGTCTAGAGCAGGGGGAACCGGGAGTCAGGCATTCACTGACTTGGGTTACCTTGGGCAATTAGCTTCAGCTCTTTGCCTTAACTTATTTTACAGATGGATAAATTACCAGCTTCCCAAGGCTGCAAAGTACAATTGAAAAGTGCTCTGGCATCTGTTGTTAAAAGGGTTTAATGGACAAAGAACTAATAAATATTGTGATGTCTTTCAAAGCACTGGATTATGTTCTATTCAGTACACATACAGTGTTCAAAAAAATCACAGCAGCACAATATACCATTGCCTCAGATAGTACCATTTGAATTGATTGAACGCAGTTTTGGGCTGGCTAAACATAATACTAATGTGTGGCATGTAGATTTACAAAATGGGACCTTGCAGCTACCTCCTTTGATAGGGAGGTGCAGCTGAAAATATAGGGAGTGCTCTATCTAAATAGTTGTAGCCTTACAGGCCCTCCTTCACCATTAAATCATTCATTGTTACTAGCATTTAGTGTCTAACTGGTGCTGAGGAAGTAGTCCGTCTGTTCTTGGCTGAAAGGTGAGCAGAGCCGTAACAAATTATTTAAAAAGCCTTTCTACCCCCTGTCAAGTGGATCACTGTGCTTTAAAGTATAATGAAAAAAAATCAGTGTACAATAAAAAGCATGTAGAACTTACCCGTTTAATATTCAAAGAGACTAAAGCAAATGAGAGTAGCCAAGCCAGAAAGGAGGAGAGAAGCATGATTATGGGAGAGGAGGTGATGCAGAGCGAAATTATCTTGATCTTTGTGTGTCTGCCTCTTAGCTTAAAGCAGTGCATGAACAGCTTGCTGCCCTGTCCCAGCCACAGCAGAACAAACCAAAGAAAAAGGAGAAAGACAAGAAAGAAAAGAAAAAAGAGAAGCACAAAAAGAAGGAAGAAGTAGAGGAGAGTAAGAAAAGTAAAACCAAGGAACCACCACTCAAGAAGGCCAAGAAAAATAATAGCAACAGCAGTAACTCAAGGTCAGCCTTGTCTCTGTCGTATCTTGCAGTTTTTGTATTTTTTTTTTTTACTGCACTGAGGAACAAGAGTTAGACAACTTTCTTGTATTCAGTGTTATTTCCAACAGTAACCCCTAGTTCAGGTCTACACTAAAAAGGAACGTGGAATCAAGATACACAACTCCAGCTATATTAATTACGTAGCTTGGAATCAACGTACCTTGTTTTGTGTTTCCCCACGTTCCTGTCAGCTTCCTTTTACTCCTTACTGGCCACTGGTGGGTGCGCCTTCTGAATTTGATTTAGCAAGTCTTAACTAGACTCACTAAAATCGAACTCCAGAAGATTAATCGCAGCATCAGTGATCTTCTGTTTAGTGAAGACATGGCCCTAGTGATTGAGGTGTAGTTATGACTCACTCTGCTGTTTCTAGTTTATGTAAGGGTCTTGGCACTAATAGTATCAGTTCCAGCAAGATGTGTTGGTGCAGCCCCCAAACTGTTGTGCCTCAGGGTGACAAGACTTTTTCACTCAAGCACCCCTGGGCTTCTCTGCCTGGCTTGTGAGGCTGCCATTAGTATCCAGTATAAGACATCATCGAAAATTAATTTTGTTCATTTGTACATTGTCTGAGACACTGAATCCCAGATCCTGGAGTTTTCTAGATTTCATCAACCTTCCCCCTCCTGGGTGCTTGAGGGATTATAAGGGAAAAGATTTGAGCTAGATACTTACATTTGGGTAAGTGACAACTTAGAGAAGGTAAAATATCTTCATGTTTTTCAAAGGCATAACCCCCAACCAAGGAAAGGAAATATTTACAGTGTAACAAAACATATTTTAGGGGAAAATGTAGTTTGCATATAAGCACACACTACTTGCAATAAGCTTGATTAGGTTGGAAAATAGTCAGAGGTGAGGGATGTAAGCTCATTTCTCATTCCCTCATTAAGGACATTGAGGCTGGATAAAATATTATACAATGTTCAGTAGAGCTCAATTGTAAATCCTCCCCAGGGAACTAAATTGTCTGTGGCCTAACAGATCTCTTCCTTCTCTAATATCAGTGGATAATCCTTTTGCTACATAGGCTGTTCATTCTGTGTGCCATGAATCTGGCAGAAGTGTGAACTCTTCAGTTAGACACATCCTTTGTATAACTACAAACCTAGTTTCTCAAAATCATTGACACTGTAATTATATTCTTAGAATAAAACCAGAACCCTAGTACATGAAGTCTCTAACAATCCATTAACTTATTCTGAGGACAGTTTTATTCATGCCTGCTGCTGCTTGCTTCTCCTCCTCTCCCACACACATTAGATAAATTAGCATGTTAGAAATTGTAAGAGGGATCCCTATATTTAATGTTGAAAATGAGTGTCACCAAGGACTGCATATCAGTTTCTGTTCTCTCTTCCCTTACCCACCCATTCCAATTGTAAGCTTAATAGCCTGCTGAAAATAAACATTTCTAATGAGTGTAATGTAATCAATGTTACATTTAAGACATTAATATCAAGCTGCTGCTTTTGAAATTCTTCAACATTTTGGTTTTTCTATAATAATGTTTTATAATTATTCCTAAGTAGTAAGAAGGAGCCTGTGACAGTGAAGAACAGCAAACCCCCTCCTGTCTACGAATCTGAGGAGGAGGAGAAGTGTAAGCCAATGTCTTATGAAGAGAAGAGACAGCTAAGCCTGGATATTAATAAACTCCCTGGTGAGAAACTGGGCCGAGTTGTCCATATCATCCAGTCAAGAGAACCCTCGCTTAAAAACTCCAATCCTGATGAAATTGAAATTGACTTTGAGACATTAAAGCCATCCACATTACGGGAGTTGGAAAGATATGTAACATCGTGTTTACGGAAGAAGAGGAAACCTCAAGGTATCTTTCATCCTCAAAGCAGTTTACTTCACATTCCAGTGATGTAATGCAAATTTTGTGAAAGAGACACACAGACAGACAGAGAGAGAGCTGGTGTACTTACTGTGTATATAGATATCTATACCCTCATGCCAGGGTAGAAAGGAGCTCATTTCAAAGCTACTACTTTTCCATCAAAGGGTGAATTTGATTAACGGCACAACAGCATGTGTGTTAAATCTTACCACTGGGTTCTAACCCAATGGCTTGTGATTTAGGGCAAGTTTTATCTTCATATCCCTGTACTTTTGAGCTCTAATATAAATATTTTCTTCACTCCAAACAAGGGATACATCATACCGCCAGCTAAATGGTATACTACATACTATTTCTATCTCATGCAGACTTCTTGTAAAACTCTTTAGTTTTCTTTTTCTCTGGACTCCAGACTCTCACCTTCAGAGTGCCAACTAACAAACAAACCCCACCTCCTCTCGCTAAAAAAATGTTTTCATGCCAAACAGTGGAGCCATCATGTGAAACTGTTAGCACATGGATTGGCCTGGATTTTGGATTGTCCCAGGCATGAGACTCACTACACTACATTTACAATCCTGGATTCTTTTAATTGATTTTTTGATCTGTAAAGACTTTATTTCAGTTTTTAGTATATGGTTAATGCTTAGAAAAGCATTTTATAATTGAAGGAAAGCTTCTTACAGAATCAAAAGCAACTGTACATGTAGAGGGAAGTTTAGAGGACTCTCCAATCACCCATTCCCACGCTTTTCTTTGCACTGATATATCTGAATAAAACTTTTAAGTTCAGAATTCAGCAAACTTAAAGGTGTGAAACTCCCCTATGTGCTGCTGGCCTAAGTATCACCTGTAAACTTATTTGGTGTTTTGAAAAGAAAAATAGCCTAGAGGTTGAAGTGTAAATGCCAAATGCTGCATATGCATGATGAGCCTTCTCTAGCACAGATGGCTTAAGGATTGGGTCATGTGTAGGATTGAGTATATGCAGTTTAGGACCCATTCATTTGGTCAGTAGCATTCCTTTAAAAAATTCATTAATTATGGGCCAGTGTAGTTTAGTCAGTAAATAATATGTGTGTGAACATTTTTAGCACACTTTCCTTCTGCCAGAATCTGATACATGCATGCAGGTCTGTTGACTGGGGCTCGGGGGTGGGCAAAGTGGGCAGTTGCCCCAGGGCCTGAGAGTTCAAAGAAGCCCAAGGCTCTAGCCGCTACCGCTGCTGCAGCGGCTCTGAGGGAGAGGGGGATATGAGCCTTGGTCTTGGAGGCGCTAAGGACTGACTGCCCTCTGGCCCACCCCTCTTCTGGGACGCGGAGCCAGGCCCCTATAAACACCTTACCCTGGTGTCCACAGTGGCTTTTGGCCCAGCTGCATGACTGTTTATAGGTTATTTATGCAACAGCTGTATTTTGTTGCCTCATTAGGGAATTGGGCAATGAAGGCAAATTCTTCATTTCTGCCCTAGTTTGTAAAGCTCAGGGCTAGGAAAGAACATGGGAACAGAGCAGTTAATTTGTTGTGTCCAATTGCAGTAGTACTTTGCTTAGTTAAGCTACTCATGACCCCAGCTATAGAACATCAGCATACAAGCAGCCCACCATGCAATAGAATTCCTATTACAGTTGTTGTTGATTACAGGAGGACCATAAAGCACAAGACTGGATTCTGGGTTATTTCTGTCATCCTTTGACAATATTGTACTATTATCTTGTTGCAGCAGAGAAAGTGGATGTAATTGCTGGTTCCTCTAAAATGAAGGGGTTCTCCTCCTCAGAGTCTGAGAGTACCAGTGAATCCAGCTCCTCCGACAGTGAAGATTCAGAAACAGGTTAGATGCAGCTTATTTAAAGACTCAGTCCTATACCTGCTTTCTGTATAAATAAATATGTTTTCAGTACTGGCTTGGTCTTTAATTTTTTTGTCTTTGTAATTACAACAATACATACAGTATAGATCCTTCATGTTGCAGTTTTCTATACTGGACCCGACATGAAGCGGGGGGCGGGGGTATTCTGACACTTCCCAAGCATTACAAGATTTCATTGCTTTTCTTCTTTGAATTGGGAGAGCCAACCTGTAACATGGCCAGATATTTTCTGTCTGACCAGAGATTTAATTACATATTTTAAAAAAGCCTCCTTCTCTTTTTTAGTTTGCTCTTGGGGAGTGCAAGGGTTCTCACCAGAAACACTACTGCACCAGAGCATGCTGAGGAAATGTCGGTTTATGTTTAAAAAATAAAAACAATGGCATGGAAACCTCTCTCTTCAGGGAAAGTAGGGTGAATTTAGTGGGCAATAATGATTGTGTATAGCTTTTTCTCAGCTGATATGCCCTCAGAATTTGTGATTTAGGCATGTTAATTTGAGGATGTTTTTGCACTCTGAAATAGCTTCTTTAAAGTTTGGTTCTTCCTATAAAGTGGCATTGTGTCATTCATGTGTGTCAAAATGAGCAAAGCAGCATAGCTGAGATTTGAGCTATTCTTATTTGCCAGGTCTGTGTGTGTTCTGAAAATTAAGAGAGATTGTTTTTGGCATATAAATCACCAGTAATTAAATTTCTGCAACTTGAATGTAATTAAATATCTCTGATGAAGATGCAAGAGGTAGAAAAGAATCCTGTTTCCACTTCAATACTGGATTGGCTCTGAAGTGCAAACAGGTGTAAAAATTAATAAAAATGCACTTTCAAGAAATTCTGTGACTGAAGTAATACATTTTCAGGACTGCCACTGAGTTGAGAGGGGTCTAACAGCACAGGTGCTGAATGTATGCTGTTCTAAAACTTTAAACAATTCCTACGTGTATGCTAAATACCTCTTCTTTTCCTGTCCCCTCCAGTCAGAAGAGATTAGTATTTATTAGAGTTGCTTTGGATGCTTAACTGATGACTCTTCCTACAAAACACTTCAATTTTAAAGATGTATTTTCTTTGAAAAATGAAATGCATTAAACTGTAGTTAAAGTTTGTTTATGTAAGTTGCATTATATTGTCAAGCATATTTTTAAATTAAGTTTTTTGAAAGAAACTCCTGACTTTTGATGAAAGTTGGTGAGACGGAATTCCATTTATTACTGTTAGCAAGTACTGGCCCTAGAGCATGTTAACAAAGTAGATTATTAGAAAACAGTCTCCTGCTACTAGGTAAGCCTTGAGACAGAGCTGCTATATTTACACTCAAGCTATAATTACAATAACTGTACAATTGTTGTATTTCAGTGACTGTACTTGACTAATGAAGACTTAGACCTGCCAAAGCTTCTTTGAAAAACTTGTTTAGAAATCAGTCTTTCTGTTCTTCCATGACTCTCTGCTCATTCAGGTCTGAGACGTAGATATGAAAAAGGAGGGTTGTTCCTCCTTGCCCCAGTGATTTATTCCCCATGTGATGCTCTTGTCTGCAAAAGCATAGTTATGGAAACCTTGGCCTTGTCTACAAAGCCTTTATACTGGAATTTAGCTATGCTACTATAGTTAAATCAGTACAAAACCTGTGTGTACACAAACCCTAAGATGCCACAATATTGCAAAAACAGAAGATACATTTTAATATTTTTCTTTTTCCATAGCAAGTGTGTGAGATCCAGACAAAACAGCTTCTGAATCAAATGTTTCTCATAATTTTCATGAGGCTGAGGCAGTGAAACTTAATAAATTTTATTGAAATAAAGTATCAGTTGCTCACTGTATTTGCCTTCTTGGGTTGTGCTAGGTTTAGAAAGCAGACCTCTTCTGTTCTTCTGCCATAGAGCATTCTGTCCTTAAGAATAATATGCTGACAGTTAATTTTTGGTTTTAGTAAGCTGTTACTAGGCAGATCTAACTAAAACTTTAGTTCTGTATAAGTTTAAGGAGCGTATGTTATGAAAATCTGTAGGATGACAATTCACTCAACTTTGCCACATGGCAGTCACATTAGTGCTTCTAGTATATTCTGTGTACCAGAACTGCACTTCCTTGGAGGAGTTCTAAATGTGACTTTTTTCTCATGTGTTCTCTCTTCCATGAAACTTATAAAAACTGACTGTAAAACTGCTCTTCCCATAAACTTACCCATACTTTCTACTCTGAACACTGGTGCGATCTTGCGCCAGAGATATGCAAATGAGGCTAAGCGTGGAATATCACCAAGCCTCATTTGCATATCTGATGAGCTGCCATTTTTGCAGAAGAGGCTCTTGCGCCAGAAGGAGCTGTCTACACTGCCCCTTCTTGCGCAAGAAAAACCCTCTTGCGCAGTGCCGTTATTCCTGAAAATAATCAGCGTAGCGGCATTGCACAGGAGGGTTTTTCTTGCGCAAGAAGGGGCAGTGCAGACAGCTCCTTCTGGCACAAGAGCCTCTTCCGCAAAAATGGCGGCTCATTAGATATGCAAATGAGGCTCAGCGATATTCCACGCTTAGCCTCATTTGCATATCTCTGGCGCAAGATCGCGCCAGTGTAGACATAGCCTGAGTGTTTTCAAAACTGGGCTCTTAATTTCTCTTGCCTATGATTTTGTTTTTCCGTCTTGGACTCAATCATCACAATTGCTGAGCATCCCAGCTCTTTACTTTGAATTAGCACCCCAGCTAGTAGATGCCCAACATCTCTGAAAGTTATAGCCAGGGTGTCCCAGTTTGGCTACTGGAAATCAGATGTTTTAGAAAAGGCTGGTATTGTGATTTAGTGTGATCAGTAGAGCCATTGACAGTACTCTGCCTCTGTTGATTTTGAGCCGCCTTTCTCTTCCAATATATTTTGAAATTGCAGTTGTTCCGTGGGATGCATCTTTTGGTTTTGTATAAGCTTGTATTATCTTTCACTTTGTTATAAAATGAATCATATAATATGTTTATAATTATTAGTTTAAACACTAGTTTTAGAAGCCAGCAACCCTGCATGCAGTTGGTAATTTGTATCAAACTTTCTTCCATATAATAAAGCTACCCTCACCAGTTTTTTTTATAATAGTCTTTCAGTATAAACAGATGAATATACTTGTTTTGGCAATACATGTATTTGGTTACCATTAATAGAAACAAACTCATTTTTTCTGGTCTAGAACATTTAGTGATATCCATTTTGCTAAATCTTTCTCCTGCTCTTCTGATTAAATATAGGGCCCTTCATTCCCCTGTGCTGCAGGGTAGTAATGTAATTATTAACATATAGAATTCTATTTCCTATAAATTGAAATAAAATTGTTTAAACATTTTAGAATTGAATATTTGACACCTTATGTAATTAATGTATTGTTAGTTCATTATACCCTTTCTTGTAACAGCCCCTGTTGCTGGCCATCCTTCAGGCTTCTGTCTCTAATGTTTAAAAGAGCAACATGATTCTGGAGAAGTTGCAAAACACATATCCTGACAGAAAAATCTTGCAAATGTATACTCACAAAGTGGAAAACTAGTTTTAAAATCTTCCAGATAATCTTTGCACGTCAATGTGTAATAACACCTGGCATCTTACGCTCTTTTCTAATTACTTTGTTTCTGTTTTTCCTTTTAAATACACTAAGCTGTTTGGTGGGAGTGTTTGGTGTTTTGTTCAATAGATATTGTATGTACTTTTAAATCAACCAGTAATCTTTATAATATAATTGTAAGTTATTTTATCTTGGTTTAGTTTCAAAGCGCTCTTTGATACATGTAAAAATGTACACCAGTTAACTGTCTAAGAAAGACTAGGCACACATTATGTAACCAGTTAAACTGAAATTACATTTCTGCTCCAACCTCCTGCAGTTTATTCTTCAGAGTCAACAAAGACAAGCTTTACTGCACTATAGTATAGTGGCCTAGTCCTGCTACTTGGCACATCTCTGTAGTCCAGATTTCTGAAAAGCTACTCACATCCTGGGTTGACTTTGCCCTGCTCACTTTCATCCATCCATTGTTGCTAATCCGTAATCTGGAGTTTGACTGAATTTATAAAACATTCTTGTTAATAATCACAAGTGATATATACTTACATTGAAAATCAGCCCTTAAAAAGATGTGATATTTTGAAGATAGATGATACTAGTAGGCAAAACAATTTAATGGGGCATTTTCTGCTGGAGATCGGACCAGGTGAATATAACGGCCCCTTAGTTTTACAATCTGTGAAAACAGAGCTATAGGATTAAAGAATTGTACAGTTTAATTTTAGTTGTATTTTGACGGTATCATTAGGTATTGAGACTGAAATTCATCCTGAAAACATCTACTTCTGTTTTAGACTAAACACGGTCATCAGTGAATAACTTTCTTGCCTCCTGAATGTCTGTGCTAGTACCATGAAGTTTATAGTAGCTTCCATTGTCTCTTCCAATCATATTTTTTTATCTTAAACATTAGGTAAAGTTGCTTGTAAGCAACATTTTTTTCCACACAAATCAAATGCAGTTTTGTAAGCATATCTGTTCTTTTGATCTCAATTCTTCAGTCATGAATTATCAGGCTGCAGTACACCATGGTGCATCTTTATGGCAGAGTGTGATTGTTGCTCACAGAACACAAAAGTCACAAATTGCCTTTAGAGGTGTAGTGCTGGGTTTTTCTGGCTTGAGTATCCTCTTACCTCTTTAGTGCAGCAGAAGAGCATAGTTTTTTGTTTTCCCCCATGGTAGGGGGAATGTGGGAGGCAATACTCTTGGTGAACTTGGTCTTCATACTTCATAGCCATTGTTTCAAGTTTCATATTTTATAGTTCTAATGCTAGTAATATTGTGGTCTTTATACCTTATCTAAAGATCTTGAGTATTATTTTGTGTTCATGTTTTAACTAGTGAACCCGAGATGTCTGCTGAAAATCCTCAAAGACAATTGAAATGTAGAAACCATTCTATTAAGATAGTTTCCATGGCAACAAACACTGAAGTTAAGGTTTCAACTTCACTTGTGTCAACTTTCTCATAAACTTTGCTTTTGTTTTGAAATTTCTATGTAGCTCAGCTCAGAGGTAAACTTTTGGGGTGAACATTTTGAGTTAACTCCAATTCAGCTGCGAGTTGTGCAAGAGAAAGGTACTTCTCCTGTGTTTGTAATGTGTTATGTATTCAGTCCCTTTTAAATTATAATCTGTTCCTTAATAGAGTTGCCTGTTTCCTTATGAATCTGAGGGAAAAAATACTTCCCTCCTCAATAGTACTTCACCATTTGAATTTAATTGGCTTCTCTTTTGTCTTTGACTAAAAAGCTACCTGATGCTTGACAATCATCTGAGTCTAGAATCATGTTCAACAGCCATGTCCTTCCTAACAAACTCCTTCACTTCAGTATCCTATAGTGATTGAAGAACTTAAAAGACTGGGGTGGGAGGGGAATCTAAATTGGTGGGACTCAGTGCAAAAACTTCCTTTCATCCTCTCGCTTACATGAGTTGGGAGTTTCTATCAGTTTTCATTTAGTGGGCTTAATGCCTAGCAGTATCAAAGTTCCTGATCTTCTGGCACCTAGGAAATTTAGAAGAACTAGGATAGTCTACCCTAGTGTCCTGCATACAGGATTTAGTTTGGTGCATCTGAGGAGTCATTTATATTCACATCATATTGCTTCCTGAAAGAATGTTAAATTAGCAGAGCTTGTACACAGTAGCTGACCGGCCTAAGTAATTCAGTAGGCCCCATTCCCCTTGTATACACTTGCACCTTCAATACTTCATATAAATAAACTTGCTTAGCTAAACTCCTAGAGGTGCTTTGGTCCTCAGGTTTCTGAAATAGGAAATTTGCTTTCCTGTAGTCTTTACTCACCCTGGAGGTAATGTTTTGAAGTTTTCACCACCTCACATCTGTTGTAGCTCTGTTCTACAAACACCAAATGGAGGAAGAACAAAGATTATTTTGTTCTCAGTAGACTAGAATTAACTCTGTAGTAATTGCCAAGGACACTCCTAATAGCATCATTAGTAAAGGGGCTTTGCAGCAAAGCATTGCTATACCTGTGGCCCTGCAAACCACTTGAGTAGTTACTTGGAGAACTATGTAGTTGGAGGGCTGACTATTGAAATTGAGCAGTTAAGGCTCCTTAACTGAACAAATACATACGCCGACTGTTCTGATAAATGTCACATTTTGGCTTAACATTCTGTTTTAATGTGGTGAGTTTTAATAGAAACTATTTTGTTGGAGTTCGGGTGTGGGATTCTTTTATCTCAACCGGATGTGTTCAGTTTTTTAAAACATAGTGTGCATATTTTCTCATGTGGCTTCAAAAAAAAAATGCTTTGCTTTTGTATTGAGCCCATCAAAGAATGTCCATCTTGATACACTGTCAGTTTACAATATGCGGGTAACATCTGTATTGAGGAAGGAGACCTAATTAATATTTGTAAAGCACCATAGATAGTGTTAGTCCAGTATGCACTTGCATTTGAGTGTAATCCTGTTTTAAAAGATTATTCACTTGCATAATAGCTACAAGTTCCAGGCCTTAGTATGTTTATGTTCTCTGGTACATAGAAAAAAGCTAAGTACTATTTTAATCGCTGTTCTTTTTCCCTCTTCAGATTTTTTTTATCAAAACCCCCTAGCGTGTTTAATTTTAATAATTTGAAAAATATAGCATCAGCATTTTTCTATGAAGGTTATAGTTCCATTAGAAATTCAATAAACTAATATGCCAGCAAATTAGAATATAGGCATTCCTTTTTCTATAAAGCTAGATACACATCTTCTCCAAGACTAATTTGAACCTTGGATTTTAGGACTCTTGGTATTGGTAATTACTTTGGCCACTTTTTTAGGGAACTCTTCTGCCTTGTATGACTGTGCCAGTTGCATAGAAGCCACAAAGAGTTGATCTGCTTTCTCTGCACAACACAGGGGAAGAGAAGCATTTAGATTTAGCATAATGCTCAGAAAGCACCACAACACAATCTGGAGACCATGAGTCACTTACACACAGTATTCACATTTTGAACTCATCTCTAATACCAAGGTAGTATGGAGGTTCCCTGTGCTATCAAGGAAAGTTTAATTTATAACTGAAACTATTTTGTAAAGTTTTTTTACTTGCAGTCTCTTAGCATTGTTAAAATGTGTTCTCCAAATCACATGATTGTTCCTGTCATGTTTTATTTCTCTATAAACTGCTGGGGACATGGGACTGATTTTTACTGGAATGTATAACTGCATGTTACTAGCAAAGCTGTAATCCTACTTTCTCTGATGCACAAGTGTGAACTGTTTGAAAGTAAGAATGCATTTGACAATGAATGGACTGTCATTGCCATTTTGATTCAGATTCCTTTAAGGCACTTCACGTAGCATTTATCTACAAATAATTATACAAATCTGTTTATTTTTATATTTTTATCTGCATGTTTTTTGATTTAACAGTAATGTAACCACAATCTTTTTTTAAAACAAGTTGTATATTTTTTTATATTTTTGTTTTAAATAAAAATAAATAAAGTGGTTTGCTACAGAAAATGTACCTTTTGTATAATGGAGTTACACTTTTAAGAAGTCGTTTCAAAAGGAAAGAATATTTTTTCCAGGTATATAATTGTATACTATTGAGTATTTCCTTGGTGAAAGTGTGGGAAAGTAACTAATAATTGGAAAAACTTGTGTGACTGAGGAAGATAATCTAGAACCTTCCAGAGAAAGAAGCTATTTGACAGAAGAAGTTTATTGCAAGCAGAAGCTTCGCTTGTTGGAAACTGGGCTCTGATCTTAGCGTTTTTATTCTGAAAAAATGAACGTGAGAATGTAGACTTGTAGAATCCCCTTTTTATTGTATCTTGATTTCTGTATCAGATGTGCTCTGTGCACAAGTAGAAATTTTTTCTAACTATCTGCCTCTCAATCTCAATCAAGCTCTAAGAGCTAAAAACTTGATTCTCTTCATATCACATTTCAATCATCATCATAGTTCTGTGAATCAGGTTTAATTCATTTGGAAATTTTATTGTGTTTAATGGACTTCCCATAGGTGTAACACTGATTGGAATTTAAGCAATTTTGTAGATACACATGAAATCGAATCAGCAGCTCAGTCAGTCTTGGCTGTGTTGTGTTGACTCTCCAGGGCTAATCAGAATAAGATGTGATTATTCTGTGAAACTGCACTTTAAGCTTAGAAAAGTAAATTTCTGGGCCATGTTTTATAACTGTCTTCTGTTTGACTATTCTTAGATTTTTGGAAAATTCAGTTAGTTAAATGGCCAGATGGTTAGTGTACTGTGGCTGGCTGTAGTGGAGCTGTGTCCATAGCTTTTTCAATCCCATAGTCTCGTGGATGATTCCAATATTAAATCGAACTGTTGATCCAAACAAACCAGGAGAAGCATAACCTTTTGCTTAGAGCAGTATAAAGTGGATGGGGCTTCTTGTCAAACAAGCCACACTATTGTTCTTACTTTTGTGCAAAGAATGGTCCAGAATCTTGTCTAAATGTGATAGTTTGTTCAGTTTAAACTAAGGACAATATCAACACAAGATATATGTACGCCAGTAAAGCAGATGTACGTTTCTGAGGTGCTTGATTAGGAGCTAGCCATCATGTCTCTGAGGTCTATCCGAGTGAGAGCAAACTCCTATACAAAGAAGCAGCTAGGGCAGAGTGACACCAGCAGTAATCATGCCAGTTTGACAAGGCTTGGTACCTTTGTGACTGCTTTTCAGGATTGACACTTGCGCACAGCCTTATATAACATATCTGATATTCCCTCTTTTTTACACCTTTACATTTGTGAAACATATACATGTTGATCAGCTGCATAAAGTGAGCGATCTCTGTTATCAAGTACAAATGAAAAATGTTATGTTAAACATGGCATTTTTGGCTGACTGCTTAAACTGTGGACTGGGTATGTGTAATCTCCTATTTCCAGTCCCACTCATGCAGGTGTGAAACTGACATAATTGCCTTTTCACTGATAATGTTTATCATGCACCTTCTGTGTATACTTAATTATGTACCTAATCTGCAACTTGTCAGGGGAAATTCTTTCAAATCCCATGGATTTGCAAAGATCAAATATTTCATAATTTTCCTTGCTTTTACTCTCAAGTGGTGGTGTCCCTCTACAAAACTCTTCCTTTCCTGGAATTCTCCAACACTTTTTTGTATCTTATCATTTGGTTTCTTCCCATTGGAATTTTTCCTTCTGAATTAAATGGAACAAGACAGAAATGCTGGCTCCTTAAGTCACCACTTTTTTCCAGCCATATAGCTTACTCAGCTTCTTCCTAGTTTAGTATGCTTGATGGGAAGGTTCTTCCAACAGAGACATGGTAAAAGTGGATCAGCAAGGAGAATATATATATATGAAAGTGAATCTGGTTCTGTTTGCTATATTACACTTACATCGGACAAGAATGTAGCAGTTACAGGCTCCAAAGCATGTTATCACACCCCTCACAAAAGAGTATGGCTCACAGGAAAGCAGACCAATCTCTTAGGCCAGGTCTACACTAAAGGGAAAGGTTGATTTAAGATATGCCACTCTGTTAATTAGGTAGCTGGGATCGACATAACTTACATGCGTTTTTGCATCAACCACACAGCAGGAGGTTGACAGGAGCAAACTTTTCCATCGGCTTTCCTTACTGCTCATGAGGAGCAAGACTGGGGAGACCTACCTGAAAAGATCAACTGCAGCAGCGTCGATCTTCTGCGTAGTACAGTCAAGGCCTTAGATACTTTACTGTTTCAGAGATTGACAACTGTCACCATGACCATTTGATTTTAGTTAACTGATTAGTATAAGGCTTCTATTTTACTCAGTTGTTGAGTAGGAACTCAGAAAAGACCTCGGTGAATAGTTGTAAACATGTTTTCCCTGAAGACCTACATGTTACTTTATTTTCTACTTGCATTTCAGTGGGTTAGTGGTGACTTCTTCAGTTGATTGGTATAGTGTTCCTGTGGTTAATTCACTATCAGCCTCTCTTTCTCTCTCTCTCTGTTACCTAGGTTTTTTACTCAGATGGGCAAAGTGTGTGTGGGGCAAGTCCATAATGATCACTCTTTTCATTTGTGCAAAGTAATGTCAGAGTGGCTGGTTAAGATGACTTTGTTCATTTAAGTCAAAGTCTACTCTAAAACAAAAATTTGCAAGCAAATTAACCATAATAGTTTTTTGCATGTTAGACTAGTGGACAATGCACTGCACTAGGATCTAGTTTCCAGCTCTACATGTACAGTTTCAAGAGCTATATTAAACCTAAATGTTTTAGCTTCCCCATCTGTAAAATTGGAATACTAGTTGGCTTCATTTGTAAAATGCTTGGAGATCCTCAGAGGAAAAGTGCAAAGGACCGCTTATTTTTTGTTCCATTCCCTTCTGTATGGGCATTGAGCACATGAGCCTTACTGCATGTTGCGTACTGAGGCTTTATTAGCACTTTTGAAACATCTTTAACTAGGCCTTAGCTTAGCAGAGTAATTATTCTTACTGAGCCAGACTGGCAAAGTGTCAGATTTGTATAGTTATCCCCAAACAACTAGTGGCCCCACCCATTGGTGTTGATGCTTCATCTCTCTACCATAATGATTGAGCTCTGCTGCACACCTTCCATTTTCTGTTGGACGTGCTCTGACCTGCAGCTGAGCTTGGGCTGTTCCTAGAGTTGCTAGAACAGCCTAAGCCATGGAAAATGTGAACAGTTGAATGGGAGTCTGTGGGCACACTGGAGAACTTTTCTCTGGTAAAACAATATAGCTTCCTGAAAAGCTTAGAGAATCCCTCTAATGATAGACTTTGGTGGCTGAAAGCAACTCCAGGAATACTTTGCATTATGCTGCATTTACCTTATACTACGGCGAAGCTCACAATGAGACATGTATGTGAAGGAAGCACGATATATATAAGAAGTGTGTTTGAATACTTATGAGATCATCTTAAATTTTGCTGCAAAATGGGTTGAATTTGTACTGGCCTTGCAAAATTAGAAAAATTGTATAGATTCCAACGCCAGAAGGTACAAAAATTATCATCTAGTCTGACCTGAATTTACCTGCCTAGTACAAATTCTACTAGCCTGTACCCTGCAATGAGGATTCATGACCATGAAAATAGGAATACTTTGCTTACCAGTTAAAAACTGTTGCATGAATGGGCCACTAGATTTTGTACAAGACTGTTTTAATACCATGTTGAAAGGCAGTGCTTGAGTCTTGGCCACGTATCACTAAGCATGCCAAATAATGATGAAGGAGCACACACTCAAACGAGGGAACTGATCCAGATGTTTGGCTGGAATTCTTCAGAGGAGGAAATTTAAGTCAGATGGTCAATATCGTGCCTTTCATTTTTGTTGATTTTAATAAACTGATTTAAGCTGCAAAGGAAGTCTTGAGAAGTTTTAATATATAACCAGTTTTTACCAGTGGGGAGGCTTTTAGTGAAATCATCTGAAAGTCCCAGACAGTTTTATTTCAGGGTGGAGAAGGAAGTTACTTCTGTTTTGACTCCCAGTGTGACCTGTGATAGAAAGTGGTGAGTTACAGCCCTCTTCTTGCTTAAACAGGCCCTGCAATCTCTTAACAATTAATTCTCCAGTGTGAGAGGAAGGATGGCTTTCTGTGTAGCATCTGTTTTATCATGGCTGCTATTTCTTTTCTCTTTTCCATCACAAACATTGTAATGTTCAAATAAGTGCTCTTGAGCTAACTAATGGACTGTGAAAACACTGGCTTCACAGCCAGCTCTCTGCAGCCCTGTCGGGTTGTATCTCCATTAGGGTATTTTATGAGATTTTTCCATCATTGCAGCTCCATCGGTGGTAGCAATGGAAATATTGTCAATAGACTACTGGAATTTTTTATCACCATGCTATCTAACAATAGTCAGAATAGGTGTAGAAGACAGTGTGACACACATTCTGGCAGTGCCCTGCCCTGTGCCCACTACCTCCCATTTTGGTTACCACCAGTGGCACTGAACTGGTGAGAGATTTCAACGAAACTCTAAAATAGGTTAGGCATAACCAATTCCTACAGTCTGTCACTTCAGTGTGCCAAAGGCCTATGGCAGGAGAATTACTTTTAGTCACTCTTGAAGAAATTTCTTTGTAAATCATTGTGATTGATGTTTTGAAAGTTCTGATCCTTTCTAGTTTTGTGAAGAGAAAAGATGTGGCTAAGGGAACTGAATCTCTTTTCTCAGGAATCTGTAGTAAGTTTTAAACCAACCTGGTTTTCTTTCTGAAAATGTGCTCTTCGTGAGTCCTTCAGAGAGAGCAGATTGCAGGGGGCACTAAAACTTCACTACTCTTCCTGTGATTTTAAGTGCCGTAATTATAATGGAGATGGGCAATATTTGTGTCAGTAATTCCTGGAAGAGCAGCACCCAAATGCTAACCCTTGTGTTATCCCTTCTTCCTTTCTTCACAGAAATGGCACCAAAATTGAAGAAGAAAGGGCATTCTGGGCGAGAGCAAAAAAAGGTGAGTTATAGAGAAGCCTCTCTCCTGGAGCGAATTCCTGTGACTATTACAGTCTTCAGTATTCAGTGACCAATCATCACAGAGGTTGGGCTGTGCTGGGCACACAGGCTATTGGAGAATAATACTCTTCTTATTTAGATCTCCCTTTTAGATCAGGAGCTTATATTCGACCACAGGCTCAGTCCCTCCATTATGGATGTCTGGAATTGTTCTGAGCCACCTCCCTACATATCAGATGACACAAAGCTGGAAATTTAAATGAGGTGGTGTTGTGCTGATCTCATGAGTTTTTGTCTTCCCTAGCATCATCACCACCACCATCAGCAGGTGCAGCAGCAGCAGATGCAGCCACAGCAACCACTGCCTCCACCGCCAGTCCCTCAACAAGCACCACCTCCGATGAAGTCCTCTCCCCCTCCTTTCGTACCAGCACAGGTCCCCATCATGGAGCATCCGCTCCCTGGGAACATGTTCGACACTATCACACATTTCACCCAGCCCATCATGCATCTTCCTCAGCCAGAGATGCCACCTCATCTCCCCCAGCAGCCTGAGCATAGCACTCCTCCTCACTTGAACCAACATACAGTGGTCTCTCCTCCAGGTAAGCACTTCATGGCAATGCTGGACAATGCTGTGTGTCTAAAGCTCTCTTTGGATGGTAGCCCTTCTTCTTGGAGTAGATGTAGCCATGTATTCCCTTTAGATGTGTGCAGGCGTAGCACACCAGAGCAGGAGAAATTTGCATAGCAGTACCTGTTAAGAAAGTCAAATTGCAGTTACCTAGCTAATCATATATCCAATACAATTTGTATCAACTGTATGATTAGTTGATAGGACTGCTCTGCAGAGCCGCAGTAGGGTAACTGCAGGAGCTGGGACTGAGCATTCCTGGCTCCTGCTGGCTCTGGAGGCCACCCACTCTGAGGTTCTGCATTTTAAATGTAGTAAGAGCCACTGGGATGTTACTACATTTAAAATGCAGGGGCACAGCGTCCTGGACCAGCGTGAGCTGGGACTACTTGGTCCCGGCTCGCAGACGGTGCTAGGTGAACTGACTTTTAAACTGGCTCCCCCCAGCACCAACTCCTGTTTCCTCCTCCCTCCCCCCTTTGCTGCCATTGGAGGCAGGAGAGGGAGCAGCACAGTGGGGAAATGGTGTGAGCGGGGACTGAAGCAGTCCCTGCTTGTGCCGGTTCCCACTGTGGCGCTTCAGCTGCAATGCCACAGTGGGAACATGGGGCGGCTCTTCCCATTTAGGTGCTGATCTTCCAGGAGTGCTTCAGTCCCTGCTCATCCCATGCTCCCTGCAGTGCTTCTGCTTTTGAAATGTAGCAAGAGCCCAGTGCCATTTCCCCGCTGTGCCTCTGCCTCTCCTACCCCCCACAGAGATTGTGCTGGAGGGGAACCAGCTTTTAAGCCGGGTTTCCCCCCCGCCCTCCCCCAAGGCACTGGCTCCTGCTCCCCCACCCCCTTGCTGCCTTTCTCTGATAGAGGCAGCAAGGGGGGGAGCAACTAGTCAAGTCACTACTCGACTATCTGATAAGCTTATGCTTATTGGATAGTGGACTAGTCACTTACATCCCTAGTACCTGTAGAGGGGTGGTAGCCCCTCTCCTGGCTATATGAGGCAGTGCTGTGCTGACCTTTTCTCAGTTCCTTCTTACCTCTCATAACCAGAGCTTTATGTGATTGCAGCCTCTCAAATAGTTTAATTTTTCTGTGCGCGCCGCGCGCACGGTTTCTTCCGGAGCGTTTTCCCAAGCAGTACCCGTAGTGCCAGCAGGTCGCCCCCTGGAGTGGCGCTGCTATAGCAGAGCATAAGTATCCCTGCCAGCGCTCCCCCTCCTCAGTTCCTTCTTACCGCCTGTGACGGTTGTAGGAGCGTTGTTTTCTCAGTCAGTTCAAGTGTTCTACCCATTCTGTAGTTTTATTGCCTGTAAATAGTTTTATTATCTATAAATAGTCTTAAGTGTTAGGTAGTTAGCGATAGTAGTGGTCCTTTGTTCTTTCCTCCCCTACGGGAGTGAGGAATGCCAGGGCCGCAAAGCTTCAAGACTTGGGCGGATTGCAAGCACCGCGACGCCAGCGGTGCAGAGGAGGCCTGGCACACCTCCAGTCAGCCCGGGACAGTTACCGGGGCACCGGCCATCGACACCGGAGACGTTTGAGGCGGCACCGGACCTCATTAACTTGACCACCTCACCACAGTCTTCCCCTAGTGTGGGGGCATCAAGACCGCCTACGCCAGGGGCCACGTCGGCACCGGCTACCTCCCCAGAGCAGGTGGCCTGGTTGGCCCCTGTAGTGTCTGCAGCTGTGCCACCGCGTCAGCACAGCCACCGCGTGCAGGACCTGGGCCGCCCGACAGCAGGCACGCGTGTAGCGGCCGCCAGACGATGGGGGCATCGGTGGGGACGGATTGGGTTCGGCCCCCGGTGGGGGCTATGTCCCTGGCACCGGTACCGGTGCCGATCCCGGCTGCCTCTACAGTGCACTACTACCCCCCGGCACCGCATCCCATAGTAGCACCGCCGAAGCAACTACCAGCGCACCAGGCGGCACCGGCGATGAGGGGAGACATGTTGGCGGCACCGGGCCCCATGGCTCTGCCGGCACCAGCTGCGCGGGATTTGGACTCAGCACTTACTGTCCCAGTGCCATTGCCTCAGCGGGCGGTACCGGCCGCACCCTTCAACTTCGGGGCACCCCGACAGGTTCAAGGCACTGGGTTCTCGGCGCCGGTGCACCCCCCTCGCCAGGCGCACGCTGGAAAGCCGGAGTCCATGGGCAGGTTCAGGCCCACAACGGTGCCGGGGTGGTCAGGGACGGCTCCGCCCTGGTCTGCGTCCGATTATTTGTCGGACTCCGATGTGGAGTCACTTCAGTCGGCGTCGTCAAGAGCTTCGACAGGATACCGGTCTTGCTCTTGGCTCCGACACGAGTATCTGCAGCTGCAGCAGACCTGGCCACCTCAGCTTCAACCCCAGTGGCCTTTCTGGACACCCTGGGCATACCACTAGTGGCAGGGTCCTATGCCACCCTTCAGGGTGTCCAGCACCTCCAGGCACTGCACCACTCTGTCAGCATCTCTCCAGACCTCCTCCAACTCCCGTGGAGGGTAGCGCTCACGTCGAGGAAGCGGGCCCACCGGCTACGGAGGCGGCGCCATCCTCAGCCCCCGCAGGAGGCACCCTCAACCCGGGGCGCTACCAGAACCAGTACTGGTTCGAGAGTAATCCTCGTCCTCATCCGCAGACAAGGCCCTGGTGGACCCAGCCCCGTCTATGCCAACAGTGGATGCCAGGGCTCACCAAGAGCTTCTCCGCCGCCTGGCTTCGAATCTAGGGGTCACGGTAGAGCCAGTGGTGGAGGAGCTGGACCCTATGGTGGACATACTCTCGGAGGATGCCCCTGCCAGGTTGGCCTTGCCCCTTAACAAGACGGTTGCAAAAATTACAAACACCCTCTGGCAAACACCGGCTTCTCTAACCCCTCACCCTTAAGGGGGTCGAGAGGCGCTATTATGTCCCACAGTCGGGGAATGAGCACTTATATTCCCAGCCTATCCCCGGGTCTCTGGTTGTCCAGGCTGTGGCACAAAAGGAGAGGCTTCCGCAGCCGGGTCCGACCCCGAAGGCCAGGCAACCCAAGCGCCTGGATCTGTTAGGGCATAAGGTATATGCGACAAGGTTACTTTTCCAAAAATTAGGGTTCATGCTGAACGAGCAGAAGTCGTCTTTGACGCCCCAGCAGCACATAGAGTTTGTGGGGGCCCTCCTGGTCACCAGGGTGGTGAGGGCTTTCCTCCCCAGGGACAGGTTTGCGGCCATAGTGGACATGGTCGCCGAACTAACCAGTTTTCCCCTGACCACCGCCCGCACGTGTCTGAGACTGTTAGGGCACATGGTGGCATGCACGTATGTCGTTCGCCATGCCAGACTGAGGCTCAGGCCCTGCAGGCCTGGCTAGCGAAAGCGTTCAACCACTCCACGGGCCAATCGGACACGACGTTGACAGTGCCCCACGACGTGCTTGCTTCCTTCCAATGGTGGACCCAGGAGGGCATGATATGCAGTGGGGTGCCTTTTCAGATGGAACCTCCCCTCAGTGACATTAGTCACAGATGCTTCCGACCTCAGCAGGGGAGCGCACCTGGGCCGCCGCAGGACTCAGGGGGTATGCACATAAATGTTCTAGAGCTGAGGGCTGTCAGGAAAGCTTGCGAGGCGTTCCTGGCAATGGTCTCACGCCAGTCAGTCCTTGTACGCCTGGACAACACGGCGGCCGTGTTCTATATAAACAAACGGGAGGGCCCAGTTGTCTCCTCTGTGTTAGGAGGCTTTGCTGTTGTAGGACTTATGCATAAAGCACGAGATTCATATCCAGGTGGAATATCTGCCGGGGTGCAAGAACTTGTTGGCAGATGCCTTGAGCAGGTCCTTCGGAGCCCATGAGTGGGCCCTGAAGGACAAGGTCCTGACTCAGATTTTCCACAAGTGGGGCTATCCTCTAGTGGACCTCTTTGCTACGGCAGGAAACAGGAAGTATCCTCCGTACTTCTCGTTCATGGGGCTGGGCACCCACTCCAGGGGGGTTGCCTGGCCACAGGGTCTCCTCTATGCATTTCCCCCATTCCCTCTGATCCCCAGGGTTCTGTCCAGGGTCAAAATGTTCAGTTCCACGGTCATTCTGATAGCCCCGAGTTGGCCCAGACAGTTCTGGTTCCCCATTCTGGTGGACATGGCATGTGTGGAGCCCATGGGTCTCCCACTGGATCCGGATCTCCTGACCCAACCCTGGGACGGCGGGAAGCTGGTTCACCCAAATCTCAGGTCTCTCCCCCTGACAGCCTGGCTTATCCGTGGCTAACGCAGCCAGAAAGGGAATGTTCGCAGGGGATGCACATGGTCCTCCTGGGCAGTAGGAAGCCGTCCACCAGGAGATCCTATGCGGCTAAGTGGAAGCGCTTCACGCACTGGGCAGCCCTACAGGGGCTGGACCCATTCCGGGCCTCCGTCCCTGCCATACTAGACTATTTGTTTGAGCTACTGTCTAATGGTCTCTCTACCTCCTCCGTCAAAGTGCACTTAGCCTCCCTCTCTGCCTTCCATGTGGGCTCCGCAGGTGCATCCCTGTTCACGGACCCAGTGATCAAGAGGTTTTTGAAGGGCCTGGACAAGTTGTTTCCCTCAGTCAGGCCGCCGGTTCCTCAGTGCGACCTTAACCTGGTGCTTTTGAGGCTGATGTCACCCCCCTTTGAGCCGCTAGCCACCTGTTCTCTAAAGTATCTATCCCTCAAGGTGGCCTTTATTGTGGCCATTACCTCAGCATGCAGGGTATCGGAGCTGCGGGCCCTGACGGTTGATCCGCCATACCTAGTGTTTTCGGCGAATAATGTCAGGCTCCGCCCTCACCCGGCCTTCCTCCCCAAGGTAGTGTCGCCCTTCCATATGTCCCAGGAGATATACCTCCCTGTGTTCTTCCCAAAGCCTCAGAGCTCCCCTAAGGAGCAAGTACTGCATTCCCTGGATGCTAAATGTGCGTTAGCGTTTTACATTGACAGGACAAAGCCCTTTCGTAAATCCCCGCAATTGTTTGTTGCCTTTGCTGACAGGATGAAGGGGCTTCCTATCTCGACCCAGAGGTTGTCCAACTGGGTCTCCAAGTGTATTAGGGAGTGTTACAGTCTGGCTCGCAGGGACCCACCTCGGGTTACAGCGCATTCCACCAGGACACACGCGTCCTCGGTGGCGTTTGGGGCACAGGTTCCGATTCTTGAATTCTGCAGGGCGGCCACGTGGTCCTCTGTCCACACATTTACGGCGCATTATGCACTGGCAAGGCAGGCTAGAGGGGATGCCGAGCTGGGTACTGCAGTCCTCAGGTCCGTGCTGTAACTGAATCTCTAACACATTGGGTTGTCTGTTATTTGCCTGTTGTTTGATAGTTGAATAAATTTTCATCTGCTGGGTTGTTGTCAACGCTTGCCTGTGCTTGTTCATTTGTGTGCTCCGACCCCTCCTCCCCGGTGGGGGGTCAGCTTGGGAGTCATCTTATTCGAATGGACATGAGCAACCACTCGAAGAAGAAAAGAACGGTTACTTACCTGTAACTGTTGTTCTTCGAGATGTGTTGCTCAAGTCCATTCGATTCCCCCCCTACCTCCCCTGTGTCAGAGCATCCGGCAAGAAGGAACTGAGGAGGGGGAGTGCCGACAGGGATACTTATGCTCCACTATAGCGGCGCCACTCCAGGGGGCGACCTGCTGGCGCTATGGCTCTTGGGAAAACGCTCCGGAAGAAACCGTGCGCGTGGCGCGCGCATCTTATTCGAATGGACATGAGCAACACATCTCGAAGAACAACAGTTACAGGTAAGTAACCATTCTTTTCCTCTATTTTTTTCCTTCAGTATGCAGAATAAATTTTGCTGTGCGCACCAAGGCATGTACAAATGTGCCCTACCAATAGAAACACATGCTGTTGGCTGTAGGAGGCTGTGGATGCTTTGTTAATCAGCTCAGTGGCATTTGAATCTCTCTTGGATGGCCGCCTAAGCACTCAAGATTACAAGGATCACAGATGACCCTTAGTATTAGAGTAGTTGTGTACCAGTGTGGTTCCCCAGCAATGCCCCCACTGAGGGTTAAACATTGTCTGCTATGTGGGGAGGCCCATGTCAAGAAGCATTGTGCAATCTTCCAGTTGTTGAAGAAACTGACTCAAGTGGCTCAAGACCTTTACCTGAAGCAGCACCAACTCAAACAGGCCACTCAGCCTGCTTTGGTTCCAAGGCCCTCAGTGGATCAGAGATTACTGTTGGGCTCCAACAGCACTGCCACTTCACTCTATGGAGCAGGTGTTTCGACAGGGGTTGTTCCCTGTTGACTGTGCCAGGGAAAAGGTCACAAGACCAATAGGTGTCTCTTCCACCTCCCCCACGAAGAGCATGGAGCAGCATGGAACTGGTGCTTCTAACCCTTTTCCGGTACCTGGTGGGGAGTTAGAAAGCCCTGTACCATTGAGTCTGGTACTGATGAAGGAGATGCCAGTACCAACTTTCCTTAGCAGCAGCATACCAAGTAGCTGCAGACTTTCTGCCTTTAATTTCTGATGTCTCCTTATGTTTAGGACTTTGGCAAGGTTGTATCAACTATAGTCCCTTCTATTGAACATGCTGACGAGCCCTCAAGTCTGTTGGCACAGCACCTTTATGTTTGCCTTCCACAAATGGTGGAAGTAGGGCCAGTACTGTTTTGGTTTGTGGGACCTTGGTACTAAGAACCTCCTCAGCACTGCTTCAGTTAGCACAGCAGATGTTGGCTCTCACTGCCCTTCACATTGCTACCGTCAGGCATTCTGGTACCACTGGTCACTTTGGGACTGACACTGCTTCCAGCACTGGCATGCTTGGTACCAGTGGTATTGTTTCCATTGGCAGGACTGTTTCCTGCCTTGTTCTGGACAGTGGAAATGTCAGATAATCTACTCTCTCCCTCTGATTTTGCTCTGCCCTTATCTCCAGAATCCCAAGACTCATGTGAGTCAGGGTTGTCATTGTCCTACTCTCCATTGCCCAACCAGCATTGAGGGCCACTGATACTGTTACATGTAACAGGACTGTTGCACATCTCGTCGTAAGGATGTTCCTCGGCCCTGCACCTGTCAGCCACCAATGTCTTACCCATGTCAGTGGAATGCATGGGACACTCCTTTGTTGCAGAGGTCCCATTGTTTGTCTTGCTCAAAGGCGAGATTGCCAGCTAGTCAGCGGTGGTCACCATTGATCCACTGCAGGCCCAGGCACTGATGGGCCTTCTCCCTGCGGGTCCAGTTTTGGCTTAGCTAAGGGCCTTGTCTTCATCTCTGGATGATGCAGTGCTGCCTGGCTCATCCTCCCTTTTGGTACAGGATTTTATTGTGTAACAAGACCTTTTGCATGTTGTAGCTGCTTTTCTTGGTATGCAAGCAGAGTTTTTTCGAGAGAACCACCACAGATTGATGGACACTTTACAGCTCTGTACCCCTGGTAGGCCAAGGTGGGTGGCCTCTGTGGTCACCATGAGAAGGACTTCCTGGCTGCGGAATTCGGGTATTGTCTCCTATGTCCTATAAGCCCTTGGAGGATTTGGCCTTGAATGGCTGAACACTGTTCTCAGACAAAACTGAAGAGACACTATGCTCGTTCAAGGGCTCTGGGGATACCCTTCAGTCCTTTGGAGGGAAAGGGAGTGTAGAGGCACCACTGCAGCTTCCAGCAGCAGTATTGTCCATAGTACACATCTGGCCAGCCTTTCCCTCCTCTGAGGCATGGAACTGTCCCAGAAACAGGGATAGATTCCACAGCAGAAAGCCATTGAGCTCGGGTTTTGACCAGTCTCAATTGTTGCTCCTTCCTCCTCATCTCCCTAATTTGAGGACAGGCTAGTTTTCTTTCACAATGCTGGGGTTCAGTCACTGCTGACAGCGGGGTCCTAAGCACTTTCAGATTGGGTTATGCCATCCAGTTCCTCTCCACACCACCTCCCAACCTTTCCTCCCTGTCCCTCTTCAGAGATCTCTTTCACTAGATACTGCTCCTAGAGCAGGTCCACTCTGCTGCTTTTAGGAGCAGTGGAAAAGGTTCATAGCTTCTACTCCTGGTATTTTCTGCTACCCAAATCCAAAGAAGGGGTAAGGCCTCATCAGATAGACCAGATACATGGGGATCTGTATGGTCACTTTGTAGACCGTCGTCTCTGCATGTTCTGGACCTTCAGGACACCTACTTTCATATGGCAGTTATTTACTCCCACACATCTACAGACACATACAATTCATGTGTCTTGAGGAATTTTTGTTCAGCAGGAAATGCCTTCTCTGCCCAAGAAGTAATGCAGTTCTGCCTTTTGCAAGCCAGAGTCCGCTGTTGTGCTAGAGCAACCAGCAACATGAACACAGCATGCTATTCTGTTGCTACAGCAGCCTCTAGTGGGCCAAAGACCATCTGCAGTACGTCTGTGCAGAATGTATTTAATCATAGAATACTAGAACTGGAAGGGACCTCAAGAGATGATCAGGTCTAGTCCCCTGCCCTCACAGCAGGACCAAGCACCATCTAGATCATCCCTGATGATCCAGATCTGTCTAACTTGTTCTTAAATCCAGTGATAGAGATTCCACAACCTCTCCAGGCAATTTATTCCAGTGTTTAACCACCCTGACAGGAAGTTTTTCCTAAAATCCAATCTAAGTCTCCATTGCTGCAGTTTAAGACCATTGCTTCTTGTCCTTTGGGGGAGGGGAGAAGAATTATTTGTATGTCTAGTGCTGCAGAATTCCCCCAGGAATAGAAATTCATCATAGCACCTTGTCCATGGAACCAGACTAGAAAAAGTGTGGCACAAGGGCTGCTGGGGGGGTAACATACTGGGTTCAGAATGGCTAATTTGGGACATGGGCTCAGGAACTAGTAGAGTGTTGCGCCTGAGGCTAGGAAAGGGGTTGCAGGGACATGTGGGGATCATAAAATCATAGAATCATAGAGCTGGAAGAGACCTCAGGAGGTCATCAAGTCCAGCCCCCTGCCCAAGGCAGGACCAATGCCAAATAATCAACCCAGCCAGGGCTTTGTCAAGCTGAGACTTAAAAACCTCTAGGGATGAGATTCTACCACCACCTCCCTAGATAACCCATTCCAGTGCTTCACCACCATGCTAGTGAAATAGTTTTTTCCTAACATCCAACCTATACCTCTCCCACAGTAACTTGAGACCATTCCTCCTCGTTCTGCCATCCGTCACTACTGTGAACAGCCTTTCTCCATCCTCTTTGGAACCTCTCTTCTGGAAGTTGAAGGCTGCCATCAAATCCCCCTTCCCCCCCCCAACTCTTCTCTTCTGCAGACTAAACAAACCCAAATCCTTCAGTCTCTCCTCATAGGTCATGTGCTTGTTATCCTTCACATCCCTTGCTAGCTGCAGTTCCAGTTGTGCTTTTGCCTTCCTGATAACTCCCCTGCATTCTTGAGCTATACATTTATACCCCTCCCTAGTCATCTGTCCCAGTTTCCACTTCTTGTAAGCTTCCTTTTTGTGTTTAAGCTTACCATAGATGTCCCCGGTAAGCCAATCTGGTCACCTACTATATTTGCTTTTCTTTCTGTGCATCGGGGTGGTTTCTTGCTCTGCCTTTAATAAGGATTCTTTAAAATACTGCCAGCTGTCCTGGACTCCTTTCCCCTTCTTGTAAGCATCCCAGGGAATCCTGCCCATCAGTTCTCTAAGGGAGTCAAAGTCTGCTCTTCTGAAGTCCAAGGTGTGTATTTTGCTACTCTCCTTTCTTCCTTTGATCAGGATCCTGAAATCTACCATCTCATGATCACTGCTTCCCAGGTTGTCACCCACCTCTACCTCCCCTACTAGTTCCTCCCTCTTTGTGAGCAGCAGATCAAGCTGCGCATGGTCCCTGGTCGGTTCCTTCAGCACTTGTACCAAGAAGTTATCCCCAATATTCTCCAAAAACTTCCTGGATTGTCTATGTACTGCTGTATTGGTGTCCCAACAGATATCAGGGTGATTAAAGTCGCCCATGAGAACCAGGGCCTGCGATCTGGAAGCTTCTCTCAGTTGTCCGAGGAAAGCCTCATCTACCTGATCCAGTGGTCTATAGCAGACCCCAAACACAACATCACCCCTATTGCTTCCACCTTTAAACTTAACCCATAAACTCTCAACAGTCTTTTGTCCCTCTAAATACTGGAGCTCTGAGCAATCATCTGCTCTCTTACATATAATGCAACTCCTCCTTTACTCTCCCGCCTATTCTTCTTGAAAAGTTTATACCCTTCCATGACAGTGCTCCAGTCATACGAGTCATCTCACCAAGTCTCCGTTATTCCAATCAAATCATAGTTCTTTGACTGGGCCAGGGCTTCTAATTCTTCCCATTTGTTTCCCAGGGTTCTTGCATTCGTGTCAAACACCTTAGATAACTAGCGGATTGCCCTACCTTCTCCGTTCAAATCAGGGATCCTCCTTTGTTGCTCGTTCCTCCTTGTGATTCTTCCCGGATGGGAATGAGGTGCAGAGACCTCTGTGCATGGGTTGGGTTACTAACAAAACATGTAGATAGTATCATGAGCTTTTGTGAGCACAACCCACTTCTTCAGATGACAGGAGTGTTGGAAGTCCAGATCCAAGAATAAATAAGGGAAGAAGGGAGGTGGGGAGAAGGAAAAAAAATGGAGGAGAGAAAGAAAAAAAGACAGTGAGTAGATAAGCTTCAGAGAGATAACCGAGTTAGTCTGTAAGAGGAAAAACTTAAAAAACAACGAATAGTCTAGTAGCACCTTAAAGACTAAATAGTTACAAGAGGCTGACAAGAACCATTGGTTTGCACTTGGAAAGGAAGATGACCAATACCAGGTTCTGCCCAGACATCAAGAACCATTAGCACCTTCATTGTTTGTTTGATTGGTTAAGTCATTAAGATGTGGAAGATAATGTGAGCCATCTGATATCCCGATTCATACCATTCATACCAAATGGAGCCCACGATACAAATAGTGGACTGTATGCAACTGGCCTGTTTCATTTATGGCCAGGCTCCTCCATTGCACCTATGGGCACACTCAACAAGAGCGATGGCGGCCTCTATGGCCTACCTGCATGGCATTATGCTCATGGACATATGTAGATCACCAATGTGGTGCTCTGCCCACACGTTTGTTAGGCACTATGCTCTGGACAGTTACCCTTTCAGGGGTACCCAGTTTGAACACACTGTCCTAGCTGCTGTGCACAATACTAACTAACCAAAGCGCCTGCCTCCAAGGGTACTACTTCATAGTCATCTAAGGTGGAGCACCCACTGGGACATTTCTTGAAGAAGAGAGAGTTACCTTGTGCAGTAACTGAGGTTCTTTAAAATGGTTGTCCCTGTCAGTGCCTCACCACCCACCCTTCCTCCCCTCTGCTTCAGACATGTTGGTCTCTCCTTCCTGGGCAGAGAAGGAACTTGAAGGGATGGTTGGCTGCGCATGCGTAGCAGCGGCACCGCATGTGCCATCTGTTTCGCATGCGCAGCCTATTGGAGGGTACTGCTACCAAAAATCTCCAGCTAGGCGCGCGGTGGTGCCCACACAGGAGCACCCACATGGACAACCATCTCAAAGAACCTCTGTTACTGCACAAGATGAGTAACCCTCTTCTTCCTGATGGGGTCACTCAACGTACACAGACTGTGAATGAAGCAGGAAGCCTCACTCCGTATCAACTTACAGGAGCTTTAGGCCATCTAAAATGCATGTCATGCTTCTTGGCAGCAGATCAGTGACTCAGTGGTTCGCATATATACTGATAGTATCATCTTGATGTATTATGTAAACCAGGGGTGGGCAAGATGCGGCCCACAGGCTGGATCTGGCTTGCCAAGCCGTTTGATATGGCCCACTCTGCTGAGACCCCCAAAGCTTTTCAAAACAGCTGGCAGCTTCCTCCTCCCCCACCGCCGCTGCTGGGACACGCAGCGCCTAGAGGCAGCTGTCAGCCATTTTGAACAGCAAGGCTTGCCCATGGCAGAGGGGGCAGGGGTGAGAGACTTCATGTGCTCCCCCAGGCTCTGACTGGAGTGCAAAGATTCTCACACACCAGCTATTCGAAATGTCTGGCCACTTCTTCTAGGTGCCTTGCGACCCTGGTTGGGGGGGCAAAAGAATTCATGCACTCTCCCATCCCCTGGTCCCTCTCCCACCTCCGATGATTGGCCTGGAGATAAGGTGGCATGCAAACTCTCTGCCCTCTCTCCCAGGGAGGGACTGGGGACCTGAGCAGCACATGGAGGGAACCTCCTTGAGCAGTCTAGGGCTGCTGCAAGAAGGAGCCTGCCTTGGGGACCCTGTTAGGCTACTGGCCGGGAGCCGCCTAACGTAAGGGTCTGCTGGCCATTGCCTTCCCCCCAACCCTTCCCACTTCCCAGGTCACCACCCCCCCCCGTCCTGGGTCACCACTCACATCCTCTGCACACATATAGCATCATACAATCCTAGGGCTGGAAGAGACCTCAGGAGGTCATCGAGTCCAGCCCCCTGCGCAAAGTAGGACCAACCCTAATTAAATCATCCCAGCCAGGGCTTTGTCAAGCCGGGACTTAAAAACCTCTAGGGATGGAGATTCCACCCCCTCCCTGGGTAACCCATTTCAGTATTTCACCACCCTTCCAGTGAAACAGTTTTTCCTAATATCCAACCTAGACCTCTCCCACTGTAACTTGAGACCATTGCTCCTTGTTCTGCCATCTGTCACTTCTGAGAACAGCCTTTCTCCATCCTCTTTGGAACCTCCTCAGGAAGTTGAAGGCTGCTATCAAATCCCCCCTCACTCTTCTCTTCTGCAGACTAAATAAGCCCAAATCCCTTGGCCTCTCCTCGTAGGTCATGTGCTTCAGCCCCTAATCATTTTGGTTGCCCTCCGCTGGACCTTCTCCAATGCATTCACATCCTTTCTATACTGGGGGGGCCAGAACTGGATACAGTACTCCAGATGTGGCCTCACCAGTGCCGAATAAAAGGGAATAATCACTGTCTAGATCAGCTGACAATGCTCTTCCTAATGCATCCTAATATGCCACTAGCCTTCTAGGCTACAAGGGCACACTGTTGACTCATATCCAGTTTCTCATCCACTGTAATCCCCAGGTCCATTTCTGCTAAACTGCTTATCCAGTCGGTCCCCCAGTTTGTAACAGTGTTTAGGATTCTTCTGTCCCAAGTGCAGGACTCTGCACTTTTTCTTATTGTACCTCATCAGATTTCTTTTGGCCCAATCCTCCAATTTGTCTAGGTACTCTGGACCATTTCCCTAATCTCCAGCATATCTACCTCTCCCTTTAGCTTAGTATTATCCGCAAACTTGCTGAGGGTACAATCCATCCCCTCATCCAGGTCATTAATAAGGAAGTTAAACAGAACTGGTCCTAGAACCGATCCTTTGGGCACTCCGCTTAAAACCTGCCAACAACCAGGCATGGAGCCGTTGATCACTACCTGTTAGGCCCACCAATCTAGCATACTTTTTATCCACCTTACAGTCCATTTATCCAATCCATACTTTCTTAACTTGCTGGCAAGAATATTGTAGGAGACTGTATCAAAGCTTTTCTAAAGTCAAGGCATATCACATCCACTGACTTCTCCATGTCCACAAAGCCAGTTACCTCATCATAGAAGCTAATCAGATTGGTCAGGCATGACTCGTCCGTGCTCAATCCATGTTGACTATTCCTGATCACTTTCCCCTCTTCCAAGTGCTTCAAAATGGATTCTTTGAAGATCCCCTGAATAATTTTTCTGGGGACTGAGGTAAGACTGACTGATTTGTAGTTCCCTGGATTGTTTTTCTTCCCTTTTTTAAAGATGGGCACTACATTTGCATTTTTCCAATCATCTGGGACACCTCCCAATCTCCAGGAGTTTTCAAAATAATGGCCAAAGGCTCTGCAGTGACATTTGCCAGCTCCCTCAGTACCCTTGGATGCATTAAATCCAGATCCATGGATTTGTGTATGTCTAGCTTTTCTAAATAGTTCTTAACCTGTTCTTTCTTCACCAAGGGCTGCCCACCTCCTCCCCATAGTGCAGTAGTCTGGGAGCTGAACTTATCTGTGAAGAGAGAGGCAAAAAAAGCATTTGCAGAGGCAAATGTGAAGACAGAGGCAAAAAAAAGTACTTAAGCTTTTCCCACATCATCTGTCACTAGGTTAACTCCCTCATCCAGTAAGGCCCCACACCCTCTCTGCTCGCCCTCTTGTTGCTAACATGCCTGTAGAAACCTTTCTTGTTATCCTTCACATCCCTTGCTAGCTGCAATTCCAGTTGCGCTTTTGCCTTCCTGATTGCTCCCCTGCATTCTCGAGTAATATATTTATACTCCTCCCTAGTCATCTGTCCAATTTGCCACTTCTTATAAGCTTCCTTTTATGTTTAAGCTGGCCAAGGATTTCCCTGGTAAGCCAATTTGGTCGCCTACCACATTTGCTTTTCTTACTGCACATCAGGGGGGTTCTTGTGCTTTCAATAAGGCTTCTTTAAAATACTGCCAGCTCTCCTGGACACCTTTCCCCTTCATTTTAGCATCCCAGGGGATCCTGCCCATCAGTTCTCTGAGGGAGTCAAAGTCTGCTTTTCTGAAGTCCAGCGTCTGTATTTTGCTGCTCTCCTTTTTTCCTTTTGTCAGAATCCTGAAATCTACTATCTCATGATCACTGCTGCCCAGGTTGCCACCCACCTCTACTTCCCCTATTAGTTCCTCCCTGTTTGTGAGCAGCAGGTCAAGCTGTGCGTAGCCTATGGTCAGTTCCTTCAGCACTTGTACCAGGAAGTTATTCCCAACATTCTCCAAAAACTTCCTGGATTGCCTGTATACTGCTGTATTAGTCTCCCAAGAGAAGTCAGGGTGATTAAAATCCCCCATGAGAACCAGGGCCTGTGATCTGGAAGCTTCTCTTAGTTGTCTGAAGGTATCCTCGTCTACCTCATCCACCTGATCTGGTGGTCCGTAGCAGACATCAAGCACATCATCATCTGTTTTGCTCCTGCCTCTAAGCTTAACCCAAAGACTCTCAACAGGCTTTTCTCCCTCTATATACTGAAGCTCTGAGCAATCATACTGCTCTCTTAGGGTATATCTAGACTACATGGCTCCGTTGATGGCATAGTCATTAAAATAAACATGGCAGCCATGCTGTGCCGACAATCAGCTGATCCGGCACAGCGTGGCAATCTAGACGTGGATCTGTCGCCTGGGGAAGCCTTTGCCGACCGATCCCTTATGCCTCGTCAAATGAGGTTTACAGGATCAGTCGGCAAAGCCATCCCCAGCCGACAGATCCGCGTCTAGACTGCCGCACTGTGCCGGATCAGCTGATCGTCGGCACAGCGTGGCGGCCATGTTTAATTTAATGAAGCAGGGATTATTTAAATCCCCACTTCTTTGACTATGCCGGGTAAACTAGTTTACATGGCTCCATTAACGGAGCCATGTAGTCTGGACATACCCTTACATATAGTGCAACTCCTCCTCCTTTTCTTCTCTGCCTGCCCTTCCTGAACAGTTTATACACTTTCATGACAGTGAGTTATTATGTGAGTCATCCCACCAAGTCTCTGTTATTCCAATCAAATCATAGTTCTTTGACTATGCCAGGGCTTCTAATTCTTCCCGTTTGTTTCCCAGGGTTCTTGCATTCATGTCAAACACCTTAGATAACTAACGGATTGCCCTACCTTCTCCGTTTGAATCAGGGATCCTCCTTTGTTGCTCCTTCCTCCTTGTTTTTCTTCCTGATATCCCACTTCCTTACTTATCTTAGGGCTTAGATCGCTATCCCCTGACGAAACTTGTTTAAAGCCCTCCTCACTAGGTTTGCAACCCTACCTGTGAAAATACTCTTTCCTCTCTTGGTCAGGTGGATCCCATCTCTTCCAACAATTCTTGTGCCTAGAAGAGCATCCCATGGTTGAGGAAACCAAAGCCCCCTCTCCAACACCACCTGTGCATCCATGCATTTACTTCCAAGATTCGATGATCCCTTCAACGACCTTTTCCTTCAACAGGAAGGATGGACGAGAACACCACTTGCGCTTCAGATTCCTTCATCCTTCTTCCCAGTGCTACATAAACTGCAGTGACCTACTCAAGGTCATTCTTGGCCTTATCATTATTCCTACATGGAGAAGCAGGAAGGGGTAGCAATCCGAAGGTTTGATCAGTTTTGGAAGACTCTCAGTCACACCCTGAATTCTAGCTCCTGGTAAGCAGCACGCTTCTTGAGATTCCAGGTCTGGACGGCAGATAGATTACTCTGTTCCTCTTTGGAGGGAGTCCCAGACCACCAACACTTGTCCCAGGTCACAGTTTCCTCCCCCCAGGTCAAAATTCATTCCTGCATGCCAGTCCCCTGCCCCAGGTCACAACAACCTCTGACTTCACCCAAATTTCCTCTCAAAAACCCCACATCCTCTCCTGCACCCCAATCCTCTACCCTAAGCTCCCTTCTGCACCCAAACCCCACGCCCCCTCCATACAAAAGTGCAGCCCTTGGCCATTTTCCAAAATCTTGGAATTTATAACCTTTCATGACAGTGCTACCCCTTCCTGCTTCTCCATGTAGGAATAATGATAAGGCCAAGAATGACCTTGAGTAGGTCACTGCAGATTATGTAGCACTGGGAAGAAGGATCAAGGAAATTGAAGCGCAAGTGGTGTTCTCGTCCATCCTTCCTGTTGAAGGAAAAGGTCGTTGAAGGGATCATCAAATCTTGGAAGTAAATGCATGGATGCACAGGTGGTGTCGGAGAGATTTTAGACTCCCTAAATTACAAATGGTCCCTGAAAACATGTGTCCCCCCAGGTCAAAAATTGTTGCCCACCTCTGATGTAAATGGACAAGGAGCATCCTCTCGGTTGCTCTGCCTAAAGGCAATCAGGCTGTGGCAGTTCTGCACTGAGGACAATGTTACTTGAATAGCCACTTCCTTGGAGTTCAGAATTAACTTTCAGACCACCTCTGCAAGTGTTTTTCCCTAAATTACAAATGGTCCCTGAAAACATGTGTCCCCCAGGTCATCTTCACATTTAGGGCATCCCAACAATTGATCTGTTCACTACAAGGGACAACAGGAAGTGATGTCTGTTCTGCTCGGCTGTCAGCCGCAAATCAGTCAAGCCTGCCCTGTCCGATGCTTTCCACCACAGACTCTCCTATACACCTTTTCCTTGATCCTGACCATACGTCAGGTCATCCTTAAGCTCAAGCTGGCTCAGGCCAAGTTCATTCTCAGAGCTGCACTGTGGGCAAAACATAGCTGCTTCTCTGACCATCTCATGCTGTTTATTCAGCCTCCTATGTGACTTCATCTACATCACAGCCTGCTTGCTTTGTGTGCTCAGCTCCCTGCAGCTGCATGCCTGAATGAGGAGGAAGAGCAGTGTTCAGTGGGTATCCAGCAAGTGCTGCTCAACAGTAGAAAGTCCTCTACCAGAATGGCAACTCAGCAGAATGGAAGCCTTTTTTGATAAGGTGGAATCCAGTTGAAACTGGCTTCTACTCTGGACATCTAAGAATACCTGCTACACTTTCAGAGGTGGGGGCTTACGCTTAGTCCAGTGGTTCTCAAACCAAGGGGTGCTTGTGGCCCAGTCAGCACACATTGCAGATAATGATGTGACGTACAGGAACTATATGTATTGTATGGATGCAGCCACATAACACACTTTGCTACATAGGTTGAGAGCCATTCATTTAGTCCATTGACAGTGCAGCTGATAGTCATAACAGCATTTTATTCCCCTGTTTGTGGAAGATCAGTCTCCTCCAGTGCCAGAGACTCTTAAGGGGGCTTCTTCATCTGTATCTTCTAGTTTGAGAGCCAGTTCCTCTGTAGGCCCTAATGGTTCCTCCATTTACCCCTGTTATCTTGTCCCCTTCCACTCTTGTGACAGAAAACTGATTTCCTGATAGCAATAAGGTCGGCAGAAACTGAGAGCTGCACACTCAGATAGGAGCACCTCCTTATACGCTGCTCTCCAAAAACAAGCTAACTTTACAGCCACCCTCAAAATTTTGTCTTAAGTAGTCTCTGTTTCTTTGGAACAGGTCGGTCTATTTACTGGAGTTTTTCACTAAACTGTATTCATTTCCAGAGGAACTGCATCTCCATAACTTAGATGTCAGGCAAGGTCTAACCTTTTATCTGGACAGAACTAAACTGCTTCATGCCTCACCTCATTGTTTGTACCATTTGCAGATTGCACAAAGGTTCAAGTGATCGCCTCACAGTCTCTAAGTGGGTAACATCCTGCATTGACCGCACATGAAATAGCCTTGGCTACACCCCTCAACGTGAGTGAGCTCATTGTATTGAGGATGCAAGCAATGTCCAGAGCATTTCTTAGTGACATTGCCATACTGGACATTTCCAAGGCTGCTATGTGGTCATTGCTGCAAACATTCATAAACCATTACATAATCACATCTTCCAGGGCAGAAGTAAGGTTTGATAAAGTGGCCCAGCAGACTCCGCCCCACCTCCAGGGTCACGTAAGTGGAATACACAGCTGTACCTACATGAAGAATGGGTTACTAACTGTAACTAGTTTTTCAGAATGTGATGCAGATATGTATTCCATAATCCACTGTCCGTCCACTGTGCATCAGAGCCTCATGACATTAAGTGAGAAGGAGCTGAGGGAGAGTTGGCTGCCTCATGAAGCCAGGAGTGGGCCTATGGCCATGAAGCATGAGAACTGCCTCTCTACAGATACTGCTAAGCAAAATTCTCCAGTTCCAGTGTGCTGGACTCACCCCCTCCCCATTTCACAGCCACAGTTACAGTAAGTCACTATTTATTCTTACAGCACTGCATGCCCTAGTTGCCACCACATGGTCCCAAATAGTGTTCCCTGTAAGCTGGGAGCTCATGCAGCTGCTCAGGAGAAATTCCAGTGCCACCCACCTGATTTGCAGACAGCCCACAGCTAAGTTTTTTGTTTCTATTTGTGGTGCACATGCCTTAGTGCACATTAAAAATATTCCGCACTTGTATGGAAACAAATATGTACATGGATGGAAAAGATTAGAGGGAACACTGGCCCCTCAGGCCACATAAGTCTGGGGATAACTTGATGTGTTAAAGGATGGATGGTCATGTGATTAAGAATCAGGTTAGATGCAGGTTATGTTCCATGGATATTCTGTGTGGTGGGTATTCTGTGCACACTTTTTCCTCTGTTCGGCATGGATGGTCTAATAAGCAGAATAACTTGTGCCATTTTGCTGTGGGGAGTTGTGTTCACTTTCTTCTATTGTATGTGATGCCATGTATTTCTGCTCTTACTCCCCAGCTTTGCACAATGCTCTGCCTCAGCAGCCATCAAGACCCAGCAATCGAGCCGCAGCACTACCCCCTAAGCCTTCACGCCCTCCAGCAGCATCAACAGCCATAAGTCAACAGCCCATGATTCCCCAGCCACCTTTGCCTCAGCCTCCCCAGGTCCTCCTGGAGGATGAGGAGCCTCCCACACCTCACCACAGCCTGCCTCTGAGCACCAGCCAGATGCAGCTCTATCTTCAACAGCTGCAGAAAGTGCAGCCACAGACTCCTCTCCTCCCTTCAGTGAAGGTCCAGTCGCAGCCTCAGCCACCCCTTCAGCCTCCTGCTCATCCCTCAGTGCAACAGCTGCAGCAGCAGAGGCCGATGCACATGCAACCCATGCAATTCCCTCCTCATATCCCTCAGCCTCAGCCACCACCGCAGCAGCATCCACCCCCCCAGCAGCAGCAGCAGCCACAGCCAGCTAAACCTCAGCAAGTCATCCAGCACCACCCATCACCACGTCACCATAAGCCTGACCCCTACACAACCGGTGAGTGCTGAAATTTCCCCTCTGAGTTCTTAACATCAGTGCAGCTAAAATTAGTAACAAATAGAAGGCACTGGATACTTGATTGGAATCTGATTTGCAAATACTAGTGATGAGAGTTGGCATCAGGCGTGGAGCACAGACAGTCATCAAGGAATGTACATAGTCTCTGAGGAATTCCTTGGTAACTTGATACTCTAGTCAGGACTCTGAAGCCAGGTTCACACTAGGGAGAAGGTCAGCTTAAGGTATGCAATTCCAGCTACATAAAAAACGTAGCTGAAGTCAACATACCTTAAACCAAGCTTCAGTGCTGTCCTCACAGCGAGAGGTTGATGGAAAAAACTCCACTGACTTCTGTTACTCCTTGCAAGGAGTAGGAGTTAAGGCATGCCCTTAGTGTGTGAGTGAGTCTTTACTAGACCTGCAAAATTGAATGCCAGAAAATTGACCACTGCATTGTAGGGTTCAAAGTTTGGAAGCAGACTCGAACTTCTAGTGCTGTGCCTTGTTACAATTCATCCTAGTCCCTTTCATCATTGAAGTCTAGCTTGCCCTAAAAACAAGGTTCTCCATCTAGAAAAAGTAGCTGTTTGCTTCCTTTGGCAGGACATTTGGTTTTGATTTCATAGTAATAGCATAAATTAGGGTTCCTGATTCTGTTTGGATTTCAAGCTCTCGTGTTCTGTTGGCAAGGATGTTGTGAAGTTCCATGTGAAAGGATCAGAAGTGATTTGATTTAGTTGGGATTGGTCTTGCTTTTAGCAGGAGGTTGGACTCGATGACCTCCTGAGATCTCTTCCAACCTTATGATTCTGTAAGTACTTGTCTGCTAGTGTAATACCCAGTGAAAGTTAAGGGGTGGTGACTTCTGAATATTGTTTACAAGTCAAGCACTTTAAGTTGTCCCCGAATAGTTTGTTAGATGATAAAACTCAAATATTTAAATTCTAGTGACAGTTGAACTCTGGAAAAAGCCAACATCTCCAGAATAGCCGGGCTAACATTGCAACACTAAATGTGTAGATGTGTGTTAGTCCCCAGCAAGTGATCATATGTCGTCAGGTGCCCTTCCTAAAGTGCTTTCCCTGCCTTAATGACAGTCCTTCTTCTGGGTTGTGCTCCAGTGGAGGCACAGATGTAAAGGAAATTAACAGAAAATGCCTATGACTGCATGATTGGTTGTACCCGGATTGGGTTGGTGGAAGGTGTCAAGGAATGTGCTCAAACTGGTTTTTGAGACAGAGAGGACCTCAGCCCTCCTAGATATGGGCAGAGTTTAAACCCTTCTGCAATTATTTCAGCTGATGATGGGAGTGATCTAGACTCCCTCATAGTGATCGTGATCGAGATGATTTTCTCTACAACCTCTAACGAGTTTTGTTACATGATAATAGTGCATCAGCAGATGAGTGTTGTGTAAAGGACAAATATTCTTTTCCCAGTCTTAAACATTTAGCATGATTTCTGATTGCTTCTCCTTAGCCTTATGGAACAAAAAATTAAATGAAAGTACCCTGGTGCTTCTTCGGTCCTTTATGCCCAAATGCATGAGTAAACAGAGATCTTGAGAGACTCTTGGCAGAGAAATGTAAGGAGAAAGTTTTAAAATAGTAAATGTTCAGTGATTCTCATGACAGAAATATCTCAGTGGAAGAAATTGCACAGGGGAGCATACATATGTTTAAAATATGAATGTGTCTGTCGTGATGAAGGTGGTTCTTAGAGTGTTTGCTCATGTCCATTGCGTGTAGGTGCGCGTGCACTGCATGCAGGAATCGTCGGAAGGTTTTTCCCTCAGTGGTACCTGCTGGGCCAGTGGGGGAGCCCCCAGGAGTGGTGCCCGTATATCGGTGCATATATACCCCTGCTGGCCCTCCACCCTCTCAGTTCCTTGTTACTGCCCATGACATTGTTGGAACATCTCTCACTTGCTCAGCAAATGCGCCTTAGTGGTTCTCGTTTACATAGTTCGTGGTACTAGTTCAAGTTTTTTGTAGTGTTATTTCTTCGTTAGTAGTAGTTTTTTATAGTAAGTAAGTAGTTAGAGGTTCACTCTTGCGTCCCCGTGCCTCTTGTGCAGGGTATGCCCAGGCCTCAAGGCTTTAAGCCCTGCGTTAAGTTTCTTAAGCTGATGCCTTGTGGCAACCCCCATAAAGCCTGTTTAAAGTGCCTCAAGAAACCCATCTCGTGGACAACTGCAAGATCTGCTGTAACCTTAAGCCCTGTACCAAGCACAAAAGGGGCTCTTGGCTGATGATCTTGCTGATCTCCGCCTGGCACTGGCCACCCAGAGTGCACTGGCCTTAGTGCAGGAGGCCCCAGGACATTCCCAGTTGTCTCTGGTGCTGCAGAGACACGGCCTGGCACCATTCCCAGTCCCTGGTGCTTAATAAGAAGCAGAGACCTAGCAGGGGCAGGTCTCCGTCAAGGCATGCGCCAAAAGTGCAGCTCCAGGCGGGGCACTAGGCCTCATTGGCTAGGGTGCCCAGGGCCCCGCTCCTGGACAACACCAGTTGAGCCGGCTCTAGGATCCAAGCCTGGATGACAACTTGGCCAAAGTGGACTGGTCCGCCATGCCGGACACATTTGAGGCTGCAAGGTAACTCATTGAGCTCACCTCTTCCCCGGCCTCTCCCTCGAGCACAGTGTGAGTGCAAGACACCTGTCCCTCCTGCACTGACTTACCAGCACCAACAGCCCCGGCACCACTATCCAGGCCTCATCCCAGGGGACCACCGGTACTGTCGGCTTTGCAGCCTCCCTCAGTACCGTCACCAGTGCACTGGACTCCGCAACATCCTCCAAGCCGGTCCCGTCAGTGGATATGTCCTCAGATCACCTGATGTCTCCTTCTCTGCCCCATTACCGGGGCAAGCTGTAGTCGATGGCTCCTCGGTACCGACTGCATCTGCTCTGCCGTGGTCAGCCTCTGACTATTCTACTGACTCCAAGACTGAATCAGGCCTCTCCAGTGATGGGGCATCAGATCGTGCTCTCGGCACCGCTCCTACTCATGGCACCATCCCCGGCACCAGAGTGTCTCAGCATAGCCCTTCCAGGCCTCATGGCCTCCTCAGTGGCAGCCCCCGCCCGGTACAGTGGACCTGGGCCCAGGTCCTTCTTGGTCTAATTTGCCTACTTGGGCGCTAAAGTTCTGCCATCTGTGACCCTATTATCCCACTCCCCTCTGCCCATTCCCAGGCCCCCCGTAAACTGTTGCCCGGACCCTCGGGAGATGGGGTGGTGGAAACTGACTATGAGGCTGGCATGGAAGCAGTCTGTTGCCTCCCAAAATCTGGAGCAACATCGTCAGCAGGAGGAGCAGGCGTTGAAAGAATCCTCCTCATCCCCGGATGAGGCACTGGGGGGCTTCATGTCATCTATGCCTTCGATAGACTCAAGGTCCCTCCAGGACCTTCTAAAATGCCTTGCACGAAGTCTGGGGGTCTAGGCTGAGAGGGTATCAGAGGACTGGGATCCCATGGTGGATATTCTAAATGCGGATGCTTCGACCGGAGTGATGCTCCCCCTTAATAAAGCAGTGAGCAAAATCACCAAGATGCTCTGGCAAACTCTAGCCTCCATCCCACCGACTGATCAGTAGATCGTGTGCAGATACTACGTCCCTCAGGTGGGCCACAAGCATGTGTTCTCTCTCCCCCCCCCCCCCCCCCCCCCGCGTGGTCAGGATCCCTTGTTCACCACCTGAACACCAGGCCCAACCACTAAGAACAGAGAGAGAGGCTAAAAAAATGGATCTCTTGGGCCACAAGGCATATGCCCCTGGGGGTTTGCAGCTCAGGAATGCCAACCAGCAGTGCTCCTGATCCACTATGCCTATAACACCTGGTCAGCCATCGACAAATTTAGGGACCTGGTGCTTCAGGACTCACAGCAGGAGTTTAAAGTCTTGTCAGAGGAGAGTAGGTTCATTTCTCATGCAGCCCTGCAGGCAGCCCCCGACAAGCCGCCCATACTATGGCTACTGGACTGGTCCTACACCATGGTTCCTGGCTTCAGGTCTTCAGTATTCCCCCAGAACTGCAGACCACTATTCAGGGCCTTCCCTTTCAAGGGGACGGTCCTGTTTTTTGAGCAGAATGACAACCGTCTGCATGGGCTAAAGGACTCAATGATCATCCTCAAGTTCCTTGGTATATATATCCCTTCCTAATCTGTCTATCCATTTTTTCACCATGCCTGGTTGGCACAACAATGGACAGTTGGGTCCTGGACATAGTGGAAAATGGATAGTCTATCCCATTCCTATCCCAGCCTCCTTCCCATCCCCCTTCCCCAGCTGTCTTCAGTGATCCCTCTCATGAGCATCTCTTACACAAGGAGGTGTAGCAGCACCTGAACTCCCACAGAGTTCAGAGGCAAGGGTTTCTACTCCCATTACTTCCTTGTTCCCAAAGCCAAGAGAGGCTTTAGCCCCATTTTGGACTTCAGGGACCTCAGCGTTTTCATTGTCAAGACGAGGTTTAAAATGGTGACGGCATTGATCATCCCTACCTTCACTATGGGAGACTGATACGTTGCCTTTGATCTAAAAGACACATTTTTCCATAAATCCATCACCCCAGCCCACAGGCATTTTCTCCTCTTCATGGTGGGCCAGGACCATTACCAGTTTACCACACTCCCATTCAGCCTGTCTACGGCCCCCAGAGTTTTTACCAAATGCATGGTGGTGGTGGCTGCTTTCCTCCTGAAGTGGAGAGTTCAGGTTTACCCCCATCTGGATGAATGGCTGGTACAGGGGACCTCTCCCACTCAAGTGCTGGAGCATATATCCCTGTTTTGGGAAGTATTTCTAGATCTGGGCCTCCTCCTGAACGAGACCAAGTTAAGTCCACCCTGGTCCCAACTCAAAGAATAGAGTCTGTGGGTGCCCTCCTAGACTCTATAGTAGCCACAGCCTCTCTATCCAGGACTTGGTTTCTAACCATCAAGGAAACCTGTGGGCCTGCCTTATGACCACCTCCAGGAGCTGTATGAGGGTCCTCAGTTTCATAGTGGCAAGCACATATGCAATGCAGCACACCAGGCTCCAACTTTTCCCTTTACAGCTGTGGTTAGCTCAAGAGCATAACCCAGCCTACCAGCCCCTGGACATGGTGGTGATAGTTCCGGCAGAAATCATGGACTTCCCTCGACTGGTGGCTTCAGCAGGATGTGGTCTGCACCAGGGTCCCATTTTCCTGGCCCCTGCTATCAATCTGGCTTGTGAGGGATGCCTCCGACACCAGCTGAGTAGTCTACATCCGGAGCCTGAGGACACAAGGTATGTAGTCCCAGTCCGAGCTCTGTCTGCACATAAACATCAGAGAACTGAGGGCAGATCGCCTTGCTTGTTGGGTGTGCCTCCCTGAGTTGCAGGACAGGTGTGTTCTGGTTCTGTCAGACAACATGGCCATGATGTTTTGTGTCAGCAAGCCCTCCTTCTTAAGGATTTCTGCATAGCGTAGGGCATTCATCTGGTGGCCTCTTAACTCCCGGGTTCTCAGAGCACCCTGGCAGACCACCTCAGCAGGTCCTTTTCAAGTCACAAATGGTCCCTCAGAATGGATGTCACCCTCCGCATCTTCCAAAGATGGGGGTTTCCCCACCTAGACTTATTTGCGATCTGCAGGAACAGGAAGTGTACACATTTCTGCTCCTTCATGAGCCACAGCCTGGAATCTCTGGGGAACAATCTCTTCATTCCCTGGCCCTACGGCCTTCTGTATGCATTCCCTCCTTCCCCTATGGTCCACAAGGTGATCCTCAAGGTCAGGAAATTCAGGTCCCCTCTAATCATGGTCGCTCCGGCGTGGCCATGGCAACACTGGTTCGCATCTCTTCCAAGCCTCTCAGTAGAGCGGCCAATGGCCCTCCCACTGTACCTGATAACCCAGGACCATGGCAGGTTTTGCCACACAAACCTGCAGTCCCTGCACCTCATGGCCTGGAAGCTCCATGGCTGACAGTGCTAGAACGTCAGTGCTCAGAGCAGGTTAAAAGGGTCCTGTTGGGCAGTAGGAAACTTTCTACTAGAGCCACGTATTTGGAGAAGTGGACGCGCCTTTCCCTCTGGGCAGGGCAAAGGGGAGTCTTCCCAATGGATGCCCCTGGCCCCTCTATCCTCAACTACCTTCTGGCCCTAAGGGTTCAGGGACTGTTTTTGTCCTCAGTCAAAGTACACCTGGAAGCTATCTCTGCCTCTCACTCGGACTCTCAGGACAAATTGCCCTTTTTTTGAGGGGTCTGGACACACTATATCCGCATGTCTGCCAACTGGTTTCCCTGTGGGATCTCAATTTGGTCCTCACCAAGCTCACTGGTTCCCGCCTCTAGCAACCTGTTTGCTGTTGCACCTATTGTGGAAAGTGTCCTTTTTGGTGGCCATTACATCAGCTACACAGGTGTCTGAACTTAGGACTCTTACATCAGACCACCCACACACACCATTTTCTTTAAGGATAAGGTCAGGCTCCATCCTCCCGCTGCTTTCCTGCCAAGTTTCATGTTGAGATATTTTTTTCCCCCTTGTTTTACCCCAAACTGCGCACTTCTGGTAAAGAACAAGTTCTACGCACATTAGATATACAGAGAGTTTTAGCTTTTTATTTAGAAGAAAGCCCTTTCGCAAATCCCCCCAGCTCTTCATTGCAATAGCTGAGAGAATGATGGGCCTCTCTCTTTCAATCCAGCGTTTCTCATCATGGATCACCTCCTGTATTAAGGCTTGCTTCAATTTGGCCCGGCTACCAGCCCTGCCCCTGACAGCCCGCTCCACTAGAGCCAGGTCTTCTCTTGCCACTTTCATTGCTCAGGTGCATATAAATGGACATTTGTAGGGAGGCCACCTGGTCCTCGGTACACACCTTGGTAACCATTACGCCTTAACACACCAGGCCAGGGATGATGCAGCCCTTAGTAGGGCAGTACTCCATTAACTTTCAATGGAAACTTCTGATCCTATCTCCAAGGGTTCTGCTTGGGAGTCACCTACATGGAATGGACATGAGCAATCACTAAAGAACAAAAAATGATTACTCACTTCTACTGACAGTTGTTCTTTGAGATGTGCTGCTTATGTCCAATTCTGGCAAGAAGGAACTGAGAGGGTGGAGGGCCAGCAGGGGTATACATGCGCTGATATATGGGTGCCACTCCCGGGGGCTCCACCACTGGCCCAACAGGTACTGTTGAGGGAAAATCCTTCCAACGAGCAGTGTGCACACACCTACATGGAATGGACATGAGCAACACATCTCGAAGAACAAGTTACAAGAGAAAAAATAACAATGGTCTGGTAGCACTTTATAGACTAACAAAACATGTAGCTGGTATCATGAGCTTTCGTGGGCACAGCCCTCTTCTTCAGATGACCTGAGTTTTTCTACATGTTTTGTTAGTCTATAAAGTGCGACCACAACATTTGTTGTTTTTTCCTGTACAGACTAACTTGGCTACCCCCTGAAGTTACAAGAGGTAAGTAACCGTTTTTCCCATTCCCCAGAATGAAGTCCATAAGCTTCATAGCCAACTGTACCAAAATCTTTTTCTCTTGCCACTGCCCAGCCACCTACAGCCTTTGTGCATTGTGAATGTGCCTCTGACAAGCATGGCACTGTCCTAACACTGGACAGTAAGAAGGCTGGTGGGGAGGTTCCCCCTATCTAAATACCTCTTCATGCAAGTCTGGCAGACTTATGGAGAACAATTAAGTAGATACAAAAAAGTGTATGGTTGTTTGTGTGCCACTCTGGGTGATAGAGTTCTAAAGTTGCTTCTAAATTAGTGGTAGTGCAGCCCATGAGACAGCTGAAAGTACTGAGGTTGGACTAGACTACAGAAACTGCCAAACTGCTGTGGAGTCTTCCTATGTTTGCAAGGGGTGATTAGGTTAAACTCAGCCTGCAGACAGCATCAGCCCTGTGGAGCAGTGTGCTGCTCAGTCTGACTCAGGAAAGAGTTCTCACCTTGGTTAATGTTTGGATTAGTGATAGTTAACTGACTGGTGCTGACTTGTTCCAGGTCACTTGAGAGAAGCGCCTTCCCCTCTCATGATGCATTCCCCACAGATGCCCCAGTTCCAAGGTCTGGGCCACCAGTCACCACCTCAGCAAAATATCCAGCCGAAAAAACAGGTAAAAGAATGCTTAGCCTGAACGTGGGGTCCCAAGGGCTTCCTCTCAAAGCACAAGGTTCCCAGCCTGTGTGGGTAGCGTGGGCACATGCCCACAGCAGTGGACACTCCATAAGAATGCATCAGTGGCTAGGCCAGTCCTATTATGGGACCTTCATGGTGGATTGTTCAGGATGCTATTGACTCTGTGGCTGTGGGATAGAGTTACATCAAGGAAGGTGTTTGGATGTTGACTGACCCATTCTGATGTGTTAACATGGCAGGAGCTGAGAGCACCCTCTGTTGTGCAATCCCAGCCCATGGCAGCAAAGGAAGAGAAGATGCATTCACCGGCCATTCGAAATGAAACCTTCAGCCCCACGTTGCGACAAGAACCTCCCAAGCACCCAGAGGGCATCAAACCTCCAGCACATATCCAGCAAAGTGAGTTGGAACCCCTGTTCTTGTTAGTGTTGAAATGTGTGTTCTGGGTGTAACATAAGCTAATCTGTTTCCCTTTGAAGGCTGAGAAGGAAAAATGGACTGGTCATCATTGTGAAAGTCTGAGTCTACACTTTGGACTATTAGCCTGCCCTCTACAGTGGGAAAGAAAAGGGCAAGATCGCTCCCTGAATGTGCTAGAAAACTCAGACAGTTGCAGGAATGGTTTTTTTATCCGTACGGTGTTGTTTCAGGAACAGAAATGAAACCAATGGAGGGTGGGCGTCCTGTAATCAGACCTCCTGAGCAGAATGTGCCGCCACCTGGAATACAGGACAAAGACAGACAAAAGCAGGAACTGAAAACACCCGTCGCCCCTAAAAAGGTAACAGTTTGTCACACCTGGTTGTGGTCGGTTTGAAGGAAGGGGCTGTTTAGTGGCCTGGTTTGACCTGCCCACACTCCAGTATTTGGCATATGTCCTTTGTCAGAGTGGGGCACAGAAACACTGAGCTACTGGAAACTGAACTCAGTGTAAAGCCCTTAACAATTCTAGGCCAAAGTTGTTTCTTCTCTAATGGTTTGATATGATCTGCTCAGCAAAGCCCCTTAAGCTCTTTTACTTAGGACACAGGTTGGGGTGCCTTGGAGCAGACTTAACCTAATGTCTTCTCCCAGATAGAGCAGACCTGTTCCTTCACACTAGGAAAGGGCTCACCAGAGTAAGCTAGCATTAATGTTTGCTCCTCTGATGCTGTGTCCTGCAGTGGTTTTTGAGCGATGGGATTAGTACTTGATATTCTGAATGTAAAGTAAGATGCCAGCTGAATTAGGGATGTGAACAACTAATCGACTATCTGATAAGCAAATGCTTATCGGACAGTCAACACACTAGATGACTAGTCGTTCCCCCCCCCCCTTGCTGCCTCTACCAGAAAGAGGCAGTGGGGAGAGGAGGAGAAGGGGGGCTTAAAAGTGTCAGCACTGAGTGGAGCCCGGGGTCAGCTGGGGACTCCCCTGCTAACCCTGGGCTCCATATGGTGCTGCCGCTCTGAAACGCTGCAGGGAGCATGGGGCCAGTGCTGGCCCAGTGCTCCCCACAGCGCTTTCACCTTTGAAGTATACTATTGCTACACTTCAAAGGCGGAGGCACTCTTATCAACTAATCAAATAGTCGATGCAATTGTACTCAATTAGCTGATTAATCTATATTTAACATTCCTAAGCTGAATAGCAGCAAAACTCAAAGTGCACTCACAGTATGCTCTTCTGTGACAAAGGAAAAGGTTGGAAAGTCCTTTAGCTGTGAATAAATAGGCACTAGTGCATAGTCCTGCACTGGGTCATGGGAAATGTGCCTGGTGTCCATTTTTGGACCTTGCCCTTCCCATCATTTGGGAAGGGTGTTCATGTTTCCCTCTTATCACTGGTGTCCAAGTTCATGGTACGTTCTTTTTGGGTTGGGTGCAGAAAATGGCTACAGTGGGTGCATTCTGCTATCAGCAGAGGGCTATCCTGGCCTCCTGCAAGGGTAGAGCAACTCTGTGTGCCATAGAGCCAGTAAGCACAGAGCTGTTCTAAAATACAGTGGCATGAGGTAAGGGTATGTCTACTCTACAGCGTTAATTCGAGTTAACTTAATTCAAAATAGTTAATTCGAATTAAGCTAATTCGAAATAACGCATCTATACACAAAAGCTATTTCAAAATAGTGTTTTGCTATTTCGAAATAGCACGTCCACACTGAGTGGACCCTGAACCGAAGTTAAGGCTGGCCGGAACCAGTGCCGGCAGGGCATCATGTTAGGACTTAGTGTGTGGGTCTGCTGCCTGAGGCTAACTGAGCTCCATGCTTAAAGGGACCCTGCCCCCACCCCGGACAGACAGTTCTCAGGGTCCCCCGCTTGCTTGTCTACCTCGATGAGGGACAGCAAAGCAGTCCTGTCTTGGAGTGCCCTGAGTGCCCACACTCGGGACACCACAGCACTCGGCCACATGGAGCCAGAGCTGCCCCTGCTGGTGCGTCTCGTGGGATCGTTGCCATCAGCCCGGCTGCACTTGCTGCAGGCTGCCATCCGGGGGGTCCATCGGGGGGCTGTCAGGATCCAGGAGACCCTGTGGGAGAGCACCCACCCCTCAGAGCCCTCAGAGCCACCCTGGTCCTCACCACTGGGGGCTCGTGCCCCATTCCTCCCTCACGTCCTTCCACTTACCTCTCCCTAGCCCCCCTTCCTGATGTCAAATAAAAGACACGCATGTTCAAAAATAGAAACTGGGTTTATTGAACAAAACTGGGGGGGATGAACCTCTGTGGAGACTGGGAGAAGGAGGTGGGAGAGGGGAAGAGAGAGGGTGGGAGAGGGGAGGGGGAAACCTGGGAGGAGGGAGCTGGAAGGGGGCAACAAGAGGAAAAACGGGGAGGGGAAGCTCAAGGCCCAGGGTTGGGGGTCTCACCGGACCAACTTGATTTTCATGCACACCAGCTCCTGGGTTCGCATGTGGCCTTTGGTGGCCAGGCTGGCAGCTATCCTGCCATAGACGGCTGCATTCCTCCGTCTAGTGCGGAGATCATGGACGTTGGGGGCATCCCCCCCAACCTGAATAAGGTCCATGATCTCCACCCTGGACCAGGAAGGCGCCAGCCTTCTCCAGCCCTTGTCAGGCTCCTGGGAGCTGGCAGACTGCTCCTGGGGAGCAGTGGAGGGCTGGCTGCCAGTGGCTTGCTGGCTCATGTTTTGGGGCCACTGGGTCAGGGGCCCCGGTGGCCACTGCTGGCTCTGGGCTAGCAGGCTTGGAGCTGGCACAGGCACTGTGGCCAGGGTCTACCCCTTTAATGGCTCCAGGGCTGGGGGAGAGGAGAGTAAGTTTTCCTGGTTGTGCCCAGAGTGGCCACCAGGGCACCCTGGGAAGGGCTGGAGGCCCCCTATTTCGAATTAAGTGTCGACACAGCACTTAATTCGAAATAGCTATTTCAAATTTGGCGTTACTCCTCGTAGAACGAGGTTTACCAAATTCGAATTAAGCGCTCTGCTATTTCGAATTAATTTCGAAATAGAGGTTTGCATGTATAGATGCTATTAAAGTTAATTCGAAATAATGGCTGTTATTTCGAATTCACTTTGCAGTGTAGACATACCCTAATAGCTTTTAAAGCGGCGAGGAGTCTTGTGGCACCTTATAGACTAACCGAAGTGTTGGAGCATAAGCTTTCGTGGGCAAAGACCCACTTCGTCAGATGCACTTCGTTCATGCATCTGATGAAGTGGGTCTTTGCCCACGAAAGCTTATGCTCCAACACTTCAGTTAGTCTATAAGGTGCCACAGGACTCCTCGCCACTTTTGCAGATTCAGACTAACACAGCTACCCCTCTGATACTTAATAGCTTTTAGTGAACCAGCTTCTGTGGGTGGAAGGTGCAGGCGTTCAAGCTTCACAGAGCTCTTCAGGTCTGGAGAAGGAAATCAGACTTCTTTCTTCCTGAGAGAGAATAGAGTTTTGAAGCTTGAAAGCTTATAACTTCCACCAGCAGAAGTTGTCTAATAACATGGATTACCTCATTTCCTGGGGCCAACATGGCTATTACAGCACTTAAAATACCGTTAAATAGGCGCATCTAGTCACAGCTTGGGGTCTGGGGAAACCAGCGTGAGGCTCTGTGGTCAACTGTTTTCTCTTCGGTGCCTCAGTGTCTCCATTTCTGAAACTATGAGATACCTGCCCTCCCTTTCCAAGGGGAAGGATTGTTTGTGAAGTGTTTGGAGACATTCAGATGAGGAGGTGGCTGCTGCTGTGGTGTGAGAGATGGTTTATTCCCATTATCAAGGTGTAATGACTGGCTGCTTGGGAGCTAAAGATTGACATTTCCTTCAGTGTATCTTAACTCATATTTGTATGGATGCCAGAATTAGGGTTGTAAACATTTAAATAGTTAATCAGTTACCCAGAAAGCATGAGCCTTACCGACATGCTTACAGGGTAACTGGTTAACCGGAGGGCCTGACTGACAGGAGTAGCCATTCCGCACTCATGACTGCCTGACTGGCAGGACACCAGCTGCAGCAGGGCTGGAGCAGCCCCTGCAGCCCGTGGTTTACATCCCTAGCTGGAATCTCCTTGGAGTCATAACTCAAGGATCAGTCCATATAATAATTTATCCAGCTTTCCGTGAGACCTCTTGGTTGACAGAGCATTCAAGAGTTGGGGGCTGGGGAGCACTTTTATCCTTGCTGATTCGTGAAGATTTGAGCCAATTTTTGAATGTAAAAGTGATAGTTCCAAGACAGTGTGGCATTGGTGAGTGAAATGAGCATAGCTGAGAGGTGGCTTCTATCTGCAGACCAGGAACAGCCTGGGCACGGCAGGGCAACCATCTCCCACCTGTGTTGCTTACTCCAATGTGTGTGGGAATGGAGCTCAGTCTCTGTGGCCCATTCAGCCAGGACCATCCTGAGGATTAATTGGTCTCTACGCTAGGGATGTTAGATATTGTTTAATAATTGTGTAACCACACCAAAAATCTTAGTGGTTAGACAATTATTCAATGGTCCCCAGGGGCAGGGCCAGCAGCCAGTGCACTCCCAGGGAGCCCCATGCCACCCCACACTACTGCCTCTGTATCAGAGAAATGGCTCCCGCCTGCTGCCTCTAATACAGAGGCAGCAGTGCACAGCAGAAGCAACCTCTATCCACAGGGGGCCCAAGCTCCCCACAGACTGAGGCTGCTGCGCCCTCCCATGGAGGCAGCATGGGAGGAGGGGTGTACTTTGCATTAACCAATAAACCCAAGCTTGTCATTTAATCATTTACGTGACTATACGCTAACATCCCTACCCTGCGCAGTACTATTAAATTGGTGCCCCTATGCCTGACAGCAACCTGGGGGAGGTTGGGAGGGATGATGATTTTTTAGAGATGTGATTTTTTTTTTTAATCTTCAGCAACTCACTAATGAAATATTTTTAAAACAAATTTTAAATTAAGGTCATGTGGGTTAATAGTAAATTCAGAAACTGACAGTCTATACCGTGGGTTGGCAAATGCCTGTTAAATGGCTTCATTACCACTTGAATAGCTCTTTCACAGTTCAGTGTTCTGCTCATAGGTCTAGCAGACTTTTCCAGGTTTAAGTTAACTATCTCTGAAGAAGGCAGAGCCTCAGAACAGGGATAGGAAGAGGCAGGTGGATGGAATTAAGTCCCAGTGGTGCCTCACACGACTGCATATTCTGTGTATGGGTAAAAATGATTCTGCATTCAGCCCTGTACCTCTGACACCAGTGTCAGCACAGATGTGGTGATTTGACAGTATTGACACTACAAGCTATAAAGTGAAACCACCAACTTATTGCATACAACCTTCAAATAATAACAGCATCATCTTCAAGTGATGATCTGTTTCACTGGGGGGTTACATATGTACACCATGTGCTCAGAGTCAGAGAACTTGAAAATAGTGTCTGATCCACACATGTTCTCTGGCTCAACTCAGGCTTTGTCCAAGGTTTTAAAGGGAGAGGCTGACCTACCACATGGTTCAGGTCGGAACTTTGTGACCTCCTCTCTGGTGCACCTTTAATTAAGATAGTGGTACATAGGTTTACCAGTGTTGTGATAGTTTTACCAGTTTATTACAATTTGTATTACTTCTTTAGCACTTAGTTAAGATATGATTGGGGTTTGTTCTGGGCTTCAAACTCCGCATCTCCTGCCATCTGCACTTCTCCATCAGTGACAAAGGCCAAATCTGTCTCTACTGCTTGGGGATGCGTGCATCACGTTCAGGTGCAGTACTTGCCAGTCCTTTCCCAGCTACACCTAAGATGGCCAGCTCTCTGTTTCTGGAAGTACCATATGGAGCTTTCTGTGAGGCCTTGCTCAGACCTTAGCAGGGGAGCTCTCCCTGTATACTGAACTGAATCAGCAAAGAGCACATGCCTCCCATATCCCATCTACCCTCCCCAAACCCACCCTTCCATCCCCCCGTCTGTCCATGCCCACATACAGCCGTGTGCCCGTCCAGCCCCCAACCCATGGGCTCTGCTCCCAGTCTCCTGCCAGTGCCGCTCAGACTCCTGCTGCAGTTTCTTGCTTCCCTGGGCCAGTACCAGCAGAACCACTCCCCACAAACCCAGTAGCAGGGTCTAACTGGGAGATAAGGATGCATACCCATAAGCATGGTACTAAGTCTTCCTCAAAGCAAGTGAATGCTCCTTCCATGAGTTTGAGCCATGGGAATGGAATTCACAGGAAGTCCCATAAGCATGAGATGAAGTCACAGGAGCAATGGAATCCAGCAGTTTCAAGCACCTGTCCAACAGTACTGTCATCACCAGTCCTCCACAAGATGTAGGATCCACCTGTTCTGGGAAAGTCCATGCCATGAGCACTGACACCATCCCAAGGAAAAGGGAGCCTGTGACACCAGGAAGATTTGAAACCACACCCAAGCCCCAGGACATATTTGCCTTGCTGGAGCTGGCCAGGTAGCCCTTCCATCTCTAGAGAGATGGTTTCTCCACCTCAGGATTTGGCCTCCGTATGGGTCCTCTCACAGTCTGCTTCAATGGTCTATGCTCTTCTGCCAGTTCCAAGGATGGGACCATTTGAACCAGAGTCTACCTTCTCTGACAAATTGGAACCAGGAGAGGAACTAGCTATGTCCTGTCACCCCTCACATCTTCACAGAGATCACCACATTCATGGCATCCACCACTTCAGTCACCTCAAAGCCACTGGTACCTCATGTCTTGGGGACCACCACAATCTTCCTTGGACCTGGCCTAATGGCCATACTGGGGACCTTGGTCCCCATCCCCCTTCCCCTCAGAACCAGCCTGATATGAAAGGGAACATTTGCCTGCTTCCTGCTTAAGGATTCCTTCCAGCAAACACTTATGTCTGTTGAGAGAGCAAGAACACCTCCATCTGGTCCTGGCAGTGCTGCCAACGTTGGTAAGTTTTCCCTCTTCATCTCTGGATGAAGCAATGATTGCAGCATCCTCTTCGCCTCTGGATGACTTCAGGCAATTTCAAGGAACTCTTGTGGAGATTTGCAGGGGAACTAAATCCCGGACCCCGAGCATAAGCTGCTTAACATTCTCTACACCTCAGGACCAGCTACAATTGCAGTGGCTATTCTGGAGCCTGCATAGGACAGCATAGCATACTTCTCCCATGTCCATGGCTACTCCTGAGGGGCCGAAAAGCCTTACATTCCTGCTAAGGCAGTGTTTCTTAAACTGTTCCGTGGCACACCGGTGTGCCGCGGAGAACAACAGAATTCAAAATGGCCACCCTTAAAGGGGCAGGTGACCTTTTTTCCTCAATAACTTCTCCTGACCCTTTTTTTTCTCAATAACTTTCCCCCCAACCGCCTCCCCAACCTTTCTCTCTCTCTCCAAAAAATCCTTGGTGTTCCTCATAAAAAAAATTGTTTGGTGTGTTCCTCAGACTTAAAAAGTTTAATAAACACTGTGCTAAGGGGCTTGAGTCTCCCTCTTCCTTTTTTCCCCCCTCCTTCAATTACCTAGTTGTCCAGACAGCCAAGCAACAGCACTCTCAATCTACACCTGCTGATAAGGAGGGCTAATGTCTGGACCTTTTTGGATGCAGGATATTTTCCTTAGCCTTCAATTCTGTGTGGTGAATTCTCAGGAATTTAAACTGCAGAGCCACAGCAGGACCCCTTATTGGCTAATCAATTTGTATCGACTACATCATTAATCAGTTACCCGCTTCCTAACATCCTTAATCCAAAAAAACCCCAAATGGTCTGATAGCACTTTATAGACTAACAAAACATGGTATCACGAGCTTTCGTGGGCACAGCCTACTTCTTCAGATGACTGGAGTTATGAGTTTAGGATGTGTACACCCAAAATAAATAGGAGGGGGGAGGGAAACAAAAGGGAGGGAGGTGGCAGACAGAGAGCATCAATCTTCAGATACTTACTGATGCTCTCTGTCTGCCACCCCCCTGCCTTTTTCTTCTCTCTCCCCTCTCCTTCCCCTTCACTATTTATTTTGGGTGTACACATCCTAAACTCATAACTCCGGTCATCTGAAGAAGTGGGCTGTGCCCACAAAAGCTCATGATACCATCTACATGTTTTGTTAGTTTATAAAGTGCTACCAGACCATTTGTTGGTTTTTTTCTGTAACAGACTAACTCTACTACCCCCTGAAGATCCTTAATCCATTTATTCACCAAACCATCACTCCCTGGATTTCATGGTCTCATCCCTCCAGTAATGGTCAGAGCCATGCCATGTAGGCATGGGAGTTCTCCCAGAGAAAACTGTCATCACCAGTGCATACTTGGATAGGCTGAAGAGCCCACATGGGAGCACATGACACTGGGCATATGGTTTCCCCAAGAATCCAGGATGCACATACATATTCTAGAATTCTGAGCTGTAAGAAAGACACGCCAATCCTTTCTTCTGTTCATTCACTCCCATCATGGTCTCATCATGTCAGACAGTACCGCCACTGTTTTCTATATCAGCAAACGGGAGCAAGATCAGCAACATATGCACAATCTCTGGAACTGGTGCATCAGTAACCAGATTCTCTTGTCTGCAGCCTATCTTCTAGGGACACAAAGTACTCTTGGCCTCCATCAAAAAGTGTTTTGCGATTGGCAACGAGAGAGAATGTCACAGTTCCACTGGGTGGATTGATTTAAATCCATGGTCACCAACCTGTCGATTGCGATCGACTGGTCTATTGTGGGGACACGACCAGTCAATCGCAAGGTGTTCTAGCCCCCCTCTCATTCCCCTCCACCCCCAGCAAGGAGCCCACGCTGGCGCTGCAACCTCCTGGGGAAATGGAGGTAGCACCAGCTTCCTGCAGCATGAGGGGGAAGTCCCAAGGCTGCACGCCAGATCCAGCATCTCAGGAAGTGCGCGTGCTGCTCCTCCCCTCCCCAAAACAGCTGGCCCACTTTCCTGAGCAGTCAGATCTGGCACGCAGCCAGAGACTTCCTTCCCTGTGCTGCCTGCCTGCTTTCCTGCGCCAAGGAAGGGGTAGGAGAAGAAGTCCTGGGCTGCGTGCCAGATCCGACTTCAGGAAGCATGCTGGCTGTTGTGGGGAGAGGAGGAGCAGCGCGAGTGTGCTTCCTAAGAAGTCGGATATGGCGTGCAGCCCGGGACTCCCGCCGCAGGAAGGAAGGAAGGCAACATGGGGAAGGAAGTCCCCGGCTGGGCGCCAGATCCAACTTCTCAGGAAGTGTGCTGGCTGTTTTGGGGAGGGGAGGAGCAGCGCGCCTGCTTGCTGAAACTCTGGATCTGGCGCAGCTGCAGGACTCCCAAGTACCGGCTGAAGTGTTCCTGTCCCCTCCCCCTGGCCAGAGCCCCACCAGTACCCTGCCCAGGCCCCCACCAGCACCCTGCCCCCGGCCAGACTCCTACCATCACTCTGCCCAGAACCCCACCAGCTCCCTGCCCCCTGCCCAGACCCCCACCAGCACCCTGCCCAGGTCCCCATCAGCACTCTGCTCTAGCCCCCACCAGCACCCTTCCACCTGCCCAAGCCTCCACCAGCACCCTGGTCCCTGGCCAGACCCCCATCCAGCACCCTGCTCCTGCCCCCTGGCCAGACCCCCATCCAGCACCCTGCCCAGACACCATCCTGCCCAGACACCATCCAGCCCCTGTCTCATGGCCAGACACCCACCAACATCCTGCCCCTGGCCAGACATCCCACCAGCACCCTGGTCCTGCCCCTTCCCTCCTGGCCAGACACCTACCCCCAGCTTGCTCTTGTACCCTATTTTCCATCCAGTTTCTGCACCCCCATTTCTATCCCACTTACTGGCAGCCCGGACCCACACACTGGATCCCTCATTTTTGGTCCCACCTCAGAGTGTAGAGGGGCCCACAAATACAACTAACCCTGGAACTAAGAAGAGTTAATCTGGCCTGAGGCCTTGAACCTCAGTCCTACCTCCTGTCTCCCCTCCCCCCCTCCCCAATGGGGCTGGAGTGCCAGGGGAGCGAGCTGTCTCAGTTGGGGCCACATCAGTGAGGCTTGGGGGGTTTTGGAGAGGTTGTTCTTTTGCATCTCACTTGTGTGGTCCTGGACTGATTTTTCTGTGGGTCAGTGTTCACTGAACCAAAACACGTTCCCTGCCCCTCCCATAAATAAAGACAATGCTGAAACATTTTGGCTTTGTCTACCCTGGCGGCTTCTTGCGCAAGAAAACGTCCACACTGCCATGTGTGAGCTGTGCTTTTGCGCAAGAGCGCCCATGGCAGTGTGGACAGTCTCTTGCGCAAGAAAGCTCTGATGGCCATTTTAGCCATAGGGCTTTCTTGCGCAAGAAATCCCTGCCGAGCGTCCACACTGCCCTCTTGCGCAAGGAGCCCTCTCTTACCATGCTGTACTGTAAATTTACTTGCGCAAGAGCGGGCGGGCAGTGTGGACGCTCTGCAGATTCTTGCGCAAGACAGCCGTACTTGCGCAAGAAGCCGCGAGTGTAGACATAGCCTCTGTGTTTGACATATTTTATTTAAAAATGAAGCCAGGCCAAGCCCCCATCTGCTGCAGCATCATAACACTCCTGCACACACACTCCGACCCCAACCCTGAGTCTGTCATACACCAGAACCCCCTGTCCTGAGCCCTTCACATCCCCAAACTCCTGCACCTCCATATCCCCAGTCTTCTGCCACAACACTCCTGCACTATCCACACACTGCAAATCTGTGTCCTGAGCCCATCATACTCCCAACCTTCCTGCCCTGAGTCCCTCATGCACCCCAACCCAAACTCCTGCACCCTCACATCCACAAGCCTGCGGCTTGCTCAGCACTCCAACCCTCCACCTGACTCCAACACTCTCCAGTCTGGAGCCCCCTCCCTGAGCCAGAGTCCCCTTCTCCACCTCCTTCTACACCCAGATTCCCTCCCAGAGCTTGCACCTCTCACCCCTTCCCACCCCCAAATCCTTCATTCCCACCCCAGTGCCCGCACCTCCTGTCTCAACTCAGTGTGTGAGTGAGTAAGGGCTGGGGACAGCAAATGATGGAGAGGAGGAGAACAGAGAGGGCAGAGCCTCAAGGAAGGGGTGGGGTCTTGGGGAAGGGATGGGGTAGATCTTGGCTTGTCCTGACATTTAAAAAGTGATCTTGGGTGTAAAAAAGTTGGAGACCACTGATTTAAATCAAATTTCCCCCTGATACTACTTCACATTTCTTCAAACAGTAGTGCAAATCTGATCGCTAAAACATGTTAATTTACAGCTCAGTGCAGCATTTTACATCATCTAAGTGGGTATACTCTAATTTTTTAAAATAACTTGATTTTTATTAATTTAGGAAATCATACATAATAATCACTACATGTATTGAGATGCAGCAGTAGTACATTAGGAATTGTAAGAACTAAATCATACACACAAACACAATAGCACTTATGTTTTCTTAAACTAAATCTTAAATGTTACATAAATGTTTCACATTTGCAATTGAGCAGTTTCCTGAGTAGCCGGCTGCCCTTAAACTCTTTCAAATTTTGTTAACTCTATAAGGGTATGTCTACACTAGCCCCCTAGTTCGAACTAGGGAGGCTAATGTAGGCATTCAAAGTTGCAAATGAAGCCCGTGGTGCAACTCAGGCCCCGGCACACCACATGTGCCGGCTGTCCAGCCCCACCGCCTCCTGAAGCAGGAGGCAGCCTCAAGGATGTACGCGCGATCCTCTCCCGCCCCCCTCTTCAGCTGCACGGCTGAGGCTTGAGCCGCAGCATGGGCTCCCTGTCTGTATTCCACTTGGTCCCTGTCTATATTCCACTTCCTACCCTCTCTGCAGTGGATCTGATTTGCATTTGTTGCCCTAGGGAGAAGTATAATGGAATTTCAGTGGGTAAGATTTGCCAATCTGACTAGAAGGTTCTAGGTTTGACCACCATACCCCAGGTTACAATATATGAGAACTATGGAGTTCTATTTCTGGAGATGGATCTGGGGGTCCACAATAGCAGCCACACTCACAATGAGGATAATACCGAATTAAAACAAGTTTTATTATGACAGGTATTAAGATGGCAAACAGAACAAAGCATATAGTACCTGTTACACTGATTAATTAAATCACCTCTGAGGGTAACATTAGCAAAAATCGGGTTCTATAATTTGTGCTTATCTCAGTATACAGATACAATTACCTAATATAATGTCATACTCACATCCCCTTCTCCCAGAAGACTGGGTATGGAAGGACCAGCCTCCCTCCGCTTGTGGAAAACTTAGATGCAAAGACTTAGACAGAATAAGTAAAGTGAAGCAAAGAGTTTAAATGAAAGGACGAAGTACTTGATTGAGGAAGAAGAGTTTGTGCCTGAGCCCCAAGCTTCCTTATTCCCCACAGTTTTTATCCTTCTTTTTGCATCATTATTGTCTAGCCTACCATGGCCATAAACAGAATTCTGCATCCTAAGATTTTGTGGGTATGTACACACACTTGATTGGATGGTGATATTGGGACATCTGTTGAATATGCATGAATTAAATCATCCTATGCCCCCCTGGTACCCATTCCCAGACATGGAAAAAGCAGGAGTTTTGCGGTTAGGTTAATTCAAGATGTGGGTTAGCTGGGTCTTACAGATTTGGACGTATTTAAGTATCACAAGATACTGAGTTACATACCATCTGTGTATTGACCCAACTGAAGATTTTGCCATCGAGTCTTTCATAATTTCTAAAAAGAGATATTAGGAACAAATCATTTCTAGAAGATACATTCACCATTACTTATCACGCTACACTACTGCTAAAGCCAACTCGTACAAGATAAGTTAAATCCTGCAGGCCTTGCATTACTGGCATTCCTATTAAAATATAGAAAAAGGGATACGATAGGATAAGATATAGCTTAGGCTACACATTGAAGAAGGAACTGGTGACATGGCTGGTCCACCTCATCCTTTATAACATCAGCTGGAAATACAAGGTAAACCAGGGTACATGCCTGGACCGCTGCACACTACTTTCAAATTCTCCAACTCTGGGTGCACGTGTAACCCCTCAATGTAATATAAATAGGAACCGTACATCTCAAAGAACCTCCACTTACAAATAAGTAACTTCGTCTTTCAGTAGCTGCTTGTCAATGATGGATTGAAACAGGTCACAAGCACTGAAGGTTGTGTGTCCCCTTCAGCAAATGATTTTGGGGGGGCTTTGTTGCCTCTTACTATGACTTTGAACTCAACTATAATACCTTGCACTAAGGTTCATGACAGACTCATCATGCTACTGTGTGCTATTAACATTAGCTGGGAGGCTTTCTCTGCTAATTATGGCCCCCTTCATCACTAACACTGCTTTCTTGACTTCACAGGATCTCAAGATAAAGAACATGGGCTCGTGGGCAAGCTTGGTCCAGAAACCCACCACCACTCCGACCTCCACAGCAAAGTCCTCCAGCGACAGCTTTGAGCATTTCAAGAGGGCAGCGCGGGAGAAGGAGGAGCGGGAGAAGGCACTCAAAGCTCAGGCAGAACAGGTGGAAAAGGAGAAGGAGCGGCTGAGGCGGGAGCAGGAGAGGATGAGGTGAGAGGCCTGCACATCTATATCTCATTGCTCCTAAAGCTCATCTCCCCACAGTACCAAGGCATTGTGAATGGGGCTGTTTCCCCATTGGGAACAGTCACTTCTCTATCCTGCTCTTTGCATTACTCGTCAGCTTGGGGCCTTGGAGCCATTGCTCATTCTTTGGAAACCGGCTGATCCTGCTGCAAAACCTAAGATGGGGAGAGTAGGGACTGCCCCTTCTGCCTTTTGGAGGGGTATAGCCCTGTTGTCCAGACCACCTTTTCTCTAGCTCTGTCAGGTTATACTTGGGCTTGGTAGGCTTAGATGCATGGCAGCACTTACATGCTGCAGTGCAGGAACTCTGAGCGTAATCAGTGTGTGTCATATAGTCACCGCTTCCATGGCAGGCTCACGAGGAGATGTGCTCCTTGCCCACTCAGCAGCCAGCGCAAGTTGTAGAGCTCCAGCATCATGCGCTGTTCATGGTTCACACCACTGATGTATTTGGGTGTGCCGCTGGGTAACAGCTGCTGCTGTTGCCTTCTCTAGCTGACTAACAGTACTGTTAGATAGGAAGCAATTTGAGCAAGAATCTCTCAGTGCTAAGCACTGCTCATTCTAGAGCATGGGGCATCGCAAAATGGGTGGCTTGGCTATGCAGCATATTCCGCAGAGAAACCCCTTAGCTGCCCATTCTCCAACTGGGAGATGGCTGTGGGAGACAGCTAGACACGTGGTGCTGGCTGCTTTTCCTTGTTTCCAGCTACTGGACATTAAAAAATGTAATGTCATGTCATCATGTAATGGGTATAATGTAATGTGAGCCCTTTCATCAGAGAATTCACTTGGTCAGTGATTGCTGGAGTTCCCACAGGAAGATTATGGGATCACATTGGGGGAGCATCCACAAGATGCTCTTAAAGTACAGGTCACACTAGGAACAAATCTGAAACAGGCAAATCCAAGACATCCCTTCCCCCTCTAGAATGGGTTTTTCTCAAATAGCCCTTCGTCATATCCCTGACGAGCCAGAGCCGGGTATGGAAGAGGGACCCAGCAGTACCCCCAGAGAGCTCTATTAGACACTGCCATGCCTGATGGAGGTACACAAAGCACCACACCATTCCACTGACACTCTTGGGTCTTGGCAGAAGTCGCGATGATGAGGACGCCCTGGAGCAAGCTCGCAGAGTTCAGGAAGAAGTCCGAAGACGCCAGGAGCAGCAGCAGCACCAGCAGCAGCAGCAGCAGCAGCAGCAGCAGCAGCAGCAGCAGCAGCAGCAGGTGTCTGCTGCAGCCTCTGCGCCCCAAGCACAGAGCTCTCAGCCACAGTCCTCCCAATCCATGCTGGATCAGCAGAGAGAGATGGCCAGAAAGCGGGAGCAGGAGCGAAGGCGCAGGGAGGCGGTGAGTGGCATGCGGGGGGGGGGGGGGGGAGGGGGTTCTCTTTGAGGCAGATGTTCAGGTAATAAGCTGAGTGACAGAACATCACTCTGCAGTTTAATTTGATAGTTCTAGAGCATGCTGGGTTTATTGGCAGGGTTCACAAGCTGGCCAGAGTGCTTTTGCTGGGATGCTGGTGCCTTGGTGAACTAAGTGAAGACTTCCAAATTCAACAGATTGGCAGGCAGCTGAGCCCGGAGACTTAGGTCCAGTTCTGTCGGGCAAATAGAGTCTAGTAAACTCTAGTAAAAAGTTTAGGTAACCCAGCAAAATCCCTGGCCTCTAATGCCACCCATTGGCAGCATCCTTGCTATGTGTTCCTCTGAGCATCAACCCTGCATCCTTCATAATTGTACTATCTCCTCTCCCCCTGCAGATGGCAGCTACTATTGACATGAATTTCCAGAGCGATTTGTTGGCAATATTCGAAGAGAATCTTTTCTAATAACGCCTGGTTTTCTTCTCCTGACTCTTTAATTTCCCGGCGAATCTTTGACTCTCCATAGTGTTAACAGCGGCTGGGAGGGGGAGCGTTCCTGCAGCCCTTCTGCATGTCATGACCATTGCGGATCTTTCAGTCAAGGCCTCAGAAGGATCAGCAGAGTCTGCCTTACAGTTTGACTTTTGCCCCCCCTCACAACACTGAAGAAAGACCGACCAAGACAAGCCAACTATGTACTAGGTTTGATTGGACATGCAGCTGCTGGGAAGGGTGCCCTGATCACTTGACATTCTCTATGCCAAACGTATTCACAGTGTATCCAGGACTTCAAGTTCTCCACACCTTTTCAGTCCATAAAGGTTCTGAGTTACAGAATGTCTATGAATAAACAGTGCTGTGTCATGACAGCACAAGATGCTCTTCACTGCATATGGAAGAATCCTGACAAGAATGGGAGACCTGGGATCCAGCTGGGAAAATACACAAGCTGTTTTGGTCCTTTCATCACTGGCTTTGCCTTTAACTTAACTTCCCACAAGCCTTTAGCTGGGAGCCATTCTCTGTAAGTGTTCACTTGTGAAAAAGGGAATAGTTCAGTGGAGGTGTCAAGTGTAACCGGCCATTTGAGTGAGGTTTTGTTTTAGCATTGTGTGGCGCTCCGGGACCTGGGGCTAGACTACCAACCAAAGTCAGTTTCTTTCAGTCTGTTTTTTTCCTCCAGGCAGTTTGGCACTGCTCAATTCTTTACTGGGTATTAACTGTCTCTCCATTAGAGAGTGGAGTGGGGAAACCAGTAACACCAGGGGAAAATACCACCCTGTCACTAGTGTTTGACTGTGGCTGTATTGTATAGTGACTATAGTTGGCATATATTTGTTTGAGGTTTTTGGTGAGCCACCAAACTCAGTGTAAAAACACTGCTTATATTTTGCTCAGTTTCAAACTTTTAGTCTATATTTTTAACTGTAAAACCAGAAAACTGCATTTTGGGTTTTTTAAATGTCATAAAATATGGTAAAAAAGATAAAAAAGTTTTTATACCTAAAAGGAGTGGTTGGGAGGTGGGCAGGTGGAGGCAGCAGTTTTTGAAAGGCTCCTTCCACCACCTGCCAAATCTCATTCACTACCAGCAGGCGCTTTCCCATGCACCTTCAGTGTGTGTTCTTTTAATTTTATTCTTTAAACTGTTAAAACGTTATGTGCCATAAATACCCACTATACAGTACAATACTGGTGTGTCAGTATTGAGCGAGCGCTGGAGTAATTGACGGCTTTACTTTAATACGGTGAATATGCATTTGGTCTGTACTGATCATGGAATAAACTCGTCTCTTTTTTTTTAAAAGCTGGTGTCGTACTGACATTTCTTTGAATCCTTTTGTGATGAAGTTGTTTAGAAGGGTGAGGATTGCTGAGGAACACTTGTCCCTGTCTCCTGACTGTACTCTAGAGGAAAGGAAGAAATACTGGCACTCCTGTCCCCATCCTGAGGGAAGCTTGTCCCAGGTAGCCAATGTGCATCCTTCCTCCCCAGTGAGGGCCAGGATTGCTATCATGCTTTAGGGCACCATGATCCTGGACAAGGTGTAGAGAGACTGGTCTTATGTGAAGGCTTCATTCTGCTTTTGGCGCCCCTTCCCCCCCCCCCCCCCCCCCCACTAAAGGGTGCATCAGGACGCCAAGCACTGACACCCACAGCGCATCAGGCAGCCAGCACAGTCTCTTCCTGGCTTCTGAGATTGTGACGCAAATGTAGCTTTACACTATGTTAAGCAAGCACAAGGGTATGCCTAACTCCAGAGGTGACGTTTGTCCCACTGAGCAAGAGCTGGGATTCTCCAAGCCTTGGCCAAGCTAGTCACTTGGAGAGCTGATGGGTTCCGTTGAGAACTTGTTTTCTGAGGTTTGAATGAGTGGGGTGGAAAGAGGAGCATGAGCAATGGGGTGGGAGGGCCTTGTCTTCACATTCCAGGACCCAGTGTGAGAGCTGGGTGTAGGGTCCCTGGGAGGATCTGGTCAGGACGGGGACAGTCGAGTCACCAGTTGGCTGTTGGCTCAGTGACAAAGCAAACATTGAATGCAGCCTCAGGTTGTAGGATTTGACTGTCTGCCCTAAGCTGACTTCAGTGTTTTCTAAGCTACTTTCTTGTCATCCCTTTGAGCTCTCTGCTGCTTGTGGGGAGGGGAATCAGTGGAAAAGAAGTTAGTCCAAATGAGTTTCTCTGAGCTAACATGACCAATCTAGCGATGTGTGAGCTTGCTGTGGCTGGGATAATGGGGAGGCTGCAAGAAAATCTCGAAACCGCTCCCATTAACTTGCCCAAGTCCTTCCCCCCCCAATGAAACAACACTTAGTCCAACATGGCAGGTTCCTCCCCAGTCTAATCTAGTAAGGGATTGAAACTTGTACCAACCCAGAGAATGATCAGAACACTCAACTTCCTCGTCTCTAGAGATCTTAACCTCTGGCTTCCTCACTGTGCTAGCCAGAGTCCCTGGCAAGCCCAAAGCAGCAGAGTGCCCGGTTTGCCTGGTGATGGCATGAGGAATGCATCTTGATTCTATCTAATTATCATAGGGAGCTTTTTAACTGCAACAGGCGAGGACCTCTCTGTGTTTTGGACTGTAGAGCCCCACGTTTTCTGTTGGCTAGTTCAGGAAATCTTCCCAGGGAACTGTCTCATTAGAACCACTTGGGTCTCTAGTGGAAAGTCCCTGGTCTGGGAGAACCTGCACCCGGAACCTTCATTAGTAAGCTGATCCTGCTGCAGCAAAGGAAAACCCCAAAAAGCAGCATCCCTTGCTTGGCAGGGTCCCAAGCTGGCGAGTGACAGCTTAGCTTCATCGCTTGGGGGGTTTGTTCAGATGAGATGTGCCAGTGTGGATCTACGAACGATGGCTGCCATTACCTTTAAAATACGACTGTAATCTAAAATGTCCAAATGTCCTGTGCTCATGCTGGTGGTCTGGCCAAGACCAGTGCATGCTGGGACTTGTAGTTTGTGAGCCAAGGCCCCACACCTGTGATAAAAATGGACATAACTGGCTTCATTTTATGCTAATTTGGTACCATGCCTATGCTGCGGGCAAATGGTTGATAAGGTCTCAGATTAGGCAAAGTGTGAGACGGTTCTCTGTGCTGAGTCAAGCCAGGGGAATAGGACTTGCTTCATTTTACTCTGATCCCCAAGAATTGGCAGAAGCAAACCCTCATGGCACTGTAGGGCATGGAATAAGCACAAAGAGAGGTAGGGAATGTGCTCTTCCCATGTCCCGGGGGCTAGTAACAGTCACTTCTAACCGTCCTGTCCTAGGACTTCAGCGCCAGAACAGACCTGTGTGTCAGTCTGTAAATTGCCTCTGGATTTTAGTCTTTTTTTTCAGTTGTGCATTGTGTTGTAAGATTGCAGCTGAGGAAAATCTGAACCGTTGGCTTCTCCTCTAAACTCTTCCACCAATGTCTCTTGAACCTCACACAGAGCTGTAGGGCAAGCTGCTTCCATCTCTCACCCTTCTTGTGCAGTATTCTTCTTTCCAAGCTCTCTCCTCTTCTTATGAAAGCACTTTGGGTGATCATCTCCTCCCTTCTTTAATTTTAAGCTCAGGGTTTTCCGGGTATTTTTAAGTGCACATCCGCTGTAAGAGTGACCATACACACACTCATTGCGATTGTACATAAAATCCACCACATTGCAAACAAGAAAACAAACCAATTGGAAGTGCTGGAACTTCTAAGAGAGCACCCTAGGTTGTAAAATAAAGAAAACAAATATTATATAATTTATATGTATGCAAAGAACAAACTCTCCTGTATCTAGTCAATAGCGATATTAGTCCTTTTTTTAAATGTTCCAACCTTTTTTGCATTTGAAATTTGCCAAACCTTTATCGTCAGTAGTTAATAATTCTGAGTAGCGGTAGCATTTTTTAGACTGGTGGGTTAATCCAAGAGTCTTTCTTTCCCTTGCTCATTTCTGTATTGTTTGCAAATATCTGGAAACGTTTACAGGTTGCATCTACATATTCTGTAACTTTAAATATTTTTTTAAGCTGTACTCTTCTTGTTCTCTTCTGTGCATTTTTTGTTTGTTTTTACATGTCACCGAATGATGACCATAGCATGGTATCTTTAGCTGGAGAAATGGTTCCTTCAGTTTTTTTTTTCTGCCAAAGGTGTGTTTTGGGGTTTTTTTGTTTGTTTGTTTTTGCTATTCTCTTGTTTTTATTTTTCCTGTTTTACTATGTGTGTTTATAATTGGGTTGTAATTCAGATGATACACTATTTAATTTCCCCCACCCCATCCCCCTTGTGTATGAGTTAACAGTTATGGACATTAGAATGCATCCTCTTGCTATAGAAGTCTAGTCTAAATGATGTAATCCTGGTTATTTTCCCCCCTCTTTAGTCCTGTACAAAAGAATAAGAGAAATGTACAATCCCACTGTACTTTTTGCACGGAACGCTTGGCAAATAATTCTGTCAGTGAATTTGAGACTTGTATTAAACACTTTAGACATTTGTAGAAGGGAATTCATAGAGTTTTCACTTATATACTAAAGGTTTTTTTGTGCGGTTCTCATTGCAAAAATAAACATTTGTACTGAATATAAAGCTAAAACTACTTTGTCTGAAATTGTATCTGGTTTGTGCACTGAGAATGGATTCCACCAAGACTGCAATAGTATTTGGACCCCAGTTGCATACAGGACTTACTGTAGGATTGACACCTTAAGCATCACTTTTTATAGTCTAAAAACTAGCTAGCGTGGCTAAATTGCAGCAGTGCCATTGACCTCGTTGTTAAAACCCCAACCCATGAAGCAGGACAGAGTGCTGGCTACTCAAACCTGTTTGCTTCCATATGGTCATCCACAGTGCACTGGCCAAGAGTCTTCACAGTGCTCAGTGCTTTGGGGGCCCAACAGCAGACCCCTGGGTCCATGAAAGTGCCAGGAACCCCTCTGAGAAATCTCAATTCTGTAAGGTGTGTCAGCCTGGCACCTAAGAGCTGAAATCTCTGGATTGAACCCTGACCATCCCCCTCACATGAGCAGCGCAAGCTTCCTGCAGCTCCTGGCCCTAAGTGCCTGTGTTTGGGAAATGATGGGATAGTGTATGCAGCAGCTACATTGTGCACACTGAACGCCTGACTGAGCAGGTGCTCCCTGGTTCTTCTGATTTCTCTGGCAGAATCCTTGTGGAAAATGCCAAATAAGCATCAGCCCCAACACTAGAGCCAAGTTCTCATGGCTCTGTAACTGATGCTGCCCAGTGAGGCCACGTGTCTTCCTGCCATGTTACTAACCCCTCTTGACGTCTGAGAACGTGGCAGAGCACATTCACACACTTGCCTATAGATCTCAAAGCGTCCCACAACAGTGAGTGAGAATTGTTCGCGCCATTGTATGGTGGCCTGAAGGTACCAATTTGAAGTCCATTGTATGAGGCCCTGTGTTCTATAGGCTCAGACCTAGAGTTGCTGCCATTCCAGAGCAGAACCCAGTTCCTCATTCTGCCCTGCATTTCCTATGTAACCTTTTCCAAGCCACGTATGCTGCCTGGCTGCCTCCTCTGTGGGCCTGTGCACGTACCTCTGGGCCAAGTGATGCACACAGGCTCTTAGACCATCCTTCCACTTTGGAATAGTTTCACAGGTGGGACGTGCCCTGCACCGAGGGGGCTTCTGCATTAGCCTGATTGTTTAGATGCAATTTTCTGTCAGACATTGGACTGTGGGGTTCCAATGTCATCCAGGGACACAACAAGGGGGGAAGAGGCTCACAAAACGTCAGGCTCACAACACGTTTCATAGGCTTTATCCCAGACAGCACTTTCCCAGTGTGACCACCCTGCTTGGCCGCCCATGATACACACGGGCAGCGAGTTCGATGGCCCCAAGATGTCCAGGCACCAGGAATATTCCTAGCCCAAGTCCCAGCTCTACCAAAGTTCATGCAGCTTCCAGCATCTGCACCCCTGAGGTCCATGGGCGGGAGTAAGGGGCATCCCCCAGCGCTGCTCCTGCTGTGGAGTCCTGGGAACAGCACATGGAGACACACACCCCAAGCCGCAGAAACGTACTGGCAGACATGGGGGGAGCCAGAGTGGGCAGGAATTCACTCTAGCTCAAATGACGCCTCCATGCCCCCTTTTCTCCTGCCTGCCTGTTATGTCTCTTGTGCCCTCCTGCCTCCAGCACAGCACTCCACCATCTCTGTGCATCTAGAGCAGAGAGAACGCAGATGCACCAGCAGCAGACACAATTTTCTGCACTCTGGGTCCTAGTGGCACTGCCCGCCCCAGTCTGGCACCTGAGGTGGCTGCCTCAGTTTGCCTCATGGTAAGGCCAGCCCTGGTCATCTGTGAGGCCTTCAAGCCTCTCCTAAAGACAGGGAGCCTAGACAAAGGGTTATCCTAGCGCAAGCCACACTTAGACTATCTGAGCCAAGCCAGCTGGATTCAGCACTGAGCACTTTGGCTTCTGTGTGAAAGGCCCCTCCACCTCCCAGTGCCACTGGTTTTTGGCACCATTCTCTGCTGCCCAATGCTGCTGTCCCAAGTGAGGCAACTGCTGGTTCCAAGGAGTGGGACGAGCTTGAAGCGAGGATGGGACTTCAAGCTCTTGCCTGGCCCAGGGAGCCTCAGTACAAAGCAGAGGCAAACCAGCCCTCCTGTTGTTGACAAGGCCTTCCCCAATTGAGCACCAATCCCTAGCCCCTCAGCACTGACCAGCAGAGGTAAGGGGAACCACTCCCCCATGGTCACCTCAGGAGAGCTCTTCTCTGGAGTTGGGATTGAGCCCTGCACCCAGCTAAGAGCTGCCACCACAACCCATCCTCTGGATTGCTGTGCAGACCTCGCTCCTGGCAGGACCTGGCCAGTGCAGGTCCAGGGGCCATTCTGGAACCTATGTGGCTTTCCCCTGTACCAGGAACATTGTCCAACCATTCCTATTCACTTGTGTCCAAAAGGAGGGCCCCTCCCCCTCCTCATCCTGCACCCAATTCAGACTCTGGTACTGACCCTGGTACTGACATGTAAGATGTGGGCCTGGGGGACATAACTGGGGCCAAAGAAGAAGAGGAAAACTCCCCACTGGCTCAGGCCTCTTCCCCAGATGAAGAGGACCAAGCTGTTTGGTGCCACAAGATGACTTCAGAGCCCATCAGGAGCTTCTAAAAAGGGTGGCTGGTCCCTGGGGTTGGAGGTGGAGGGACTCGAGGAGCCAGTGCAGAAGCCTCATTCAAGGGGCCCATTAATGATGCTGTTCTGGGTCCGGTCAGGTCCCTGGGGTGGCATATCCAATCTTCTCTCCTCTCTACTTCAAAGAGGGCAGAAAACTGCCTCATGCCAGCCAAGGGGTATGCATATCTGTATTGTGACCCTCCTCCCAGGTCTCTTGTGTCACAGCAGCCAATGAGAGGGACAGGCAAGTTCAGATAGGCAGATGGACTTTAAGTAGTTAGATCTGTTCAGCAGAAAAATGTGTTCAACGGGTGGGTTACAGCTTGGTATTTCCAGCCAACAAGCCCTGTGCGGGAGATCTGATGGCAATATGTGGGACTCTATGACCAAGTTTAAGGGCGCTCTGCCTCAGGACTCAAGGCAAGAATTTTCCACATTAGAGGAGGGCTCCTGTAAGCTAACTACTAAGTTGTTTGCCAAAACAGTAGAGTTTTCCAGTCCCTTACTAGTCCCTGGGTAGAGATGATGGGGAAGGGGGGTGGAGCCACTCTAGATGCAGCTGACCCAGCAGTCAAAACAGCTTCCACAGCCTTTGTGAGGCAATTCTGGCTTCATCCTCAGGATTCCCATGGGAGTGCCCATTTGAGGTGTCCGCAAACAGACACAAAACTCCATGGTCTGAAAGACTTCAGGGCCTCTACTCCCCGGTTCCTTTGAGGGATCATTTCAGGCCCCAGCAACCAGCCCACTTCTGGACCTGTTCGTAAAAAGGAGCAGGGGTTAGAAGCGTAGGCTGCCACCCCCGTTCACCTCAGCTGCACGACCAATTTTCTGGAGGCCCAACCAGAGCTCTGTGCCCGAGAGCAGCGTATCCATTCCTGCCTTGGATTCTGCCCCTCCCCCCTTTTGTCTCCTCCTGCGGCCCAGCATGTTCCCACTTCACCTTGGGTCACTGGTGCTGAGTATGGTGGCAGTTACACTCTTCAGTTTTCTTCTACCTGTTCCTCATAAGAGACGCATCACGTGAGCAACTTTTAGCCCAGGAAGTACAAGCCCTCCTGCAGGCTGTGGAGGATGCACCCGGGAGCTTTTACTCCCAATATTTCCTAAGCCCGCAGGCTGAGGAGCATCTTTGACCCATCCTGGACCTGCACCACTGCCACAGTGCTCTCAAGCAACAGAGGTTCTGCAGGATCTCCCTGGATGCAGGGGGCCACCCTCGACTTGATACATATTTCCAGGTTGTCCTCTTCCAAGGCCTCAGAAGTTTCCTCAGGTCTATTGTGAAGGGGCTCCATTACCAGTTCACCATCCTCCCCTTTAGTCTGTCTGCACCCCCTCAGGTCTGTACACACACATGGTGGGGGTAGCAGCCTTCCTCAGATGGCCAGGGGTCCACATCCACTCACACCTCAATTACTGGCTAATCGGAGGCCACTCAGAGGTTCATGAGCAGAAGAGCATCCTCCTGGTCCAAGCCAGCGTCTGAGCACCCATTGGTAAAAGAGCAAAAACTGGTGTTTGCTCATGTCCAGAGAATAGGCTCTAGGGGGCCGTGGAATCTCCATCGCTGGAGATATTCAAGCGCAGGCTGGACAGGCACCTGTCAGGGACATCAGGGCGCCGGGTCCTGCCTCGGGGGACGGGACTGGATGGCCTCGCGCGGTCCCTTCCGGCGCTAGTGTTCTCGGGAGGGGAGGTCCGTCCTGTCCCGGGGCAGGAGCCAGCCCAGCCTGCAGTCAGCCAGCAGCAGAGCAGGGGCCAGAACCAGGCGTCCCCGCCCCTCCAGCTGGGGCAGCCCCCAGCCCCCAGCCCCGGTGTTGCGGCTGCACCAGGCAGCCCCAGTGGAGCCCAAGCTCGCGCTGCGCGGAGTGGGGAGGGAGGGGCTGAGGGCCCCCGGCCGTGAACCACGTGACTCTCGAAGACCAGGCCCGGCCCACGGCCTTCGCGTCCGCCTCTCCCACGTGCTTCCCCGCCCACGGGGTGGGGCTGAGCGCGCTGCTCCCGTTCCCTCGCGTTCTCATTGGCTCCCCGCCCTAGAGTGATCCTGCGCCCAATCATCGCTCCCCACGGCGCCGGCTGGGCCAATCAATGAGCGGGGTGGGGGCGGTGCCTGCGCTGGAGCCGGAAGGGAGCGGGCCGGGCTGGGCTGGGCGAGGTCGGGAGACCGGGTGGGGTCGGGCCGGGCCATGGGGGCAGGGTAAGTGGGGGGGGGGTCGCAGCTGTGGCCGGGGGGGCAGGGTAAGTGGGGGGGGTCGCAGCTGTGGCCGGGGGGGCAGGGTAAGTGGGGGGGGTCGCAGCTGTGGCCGGGGGGGCAGGGTAAGTGGGGGGGGGTCGCAGCTGTGGCCGGGGGGCAGGGTAAGTGGGGGGGGGTCGCAGCTGTGGCCGGGGGGGTATGGTAAGTGGGGGGGGGGGGTCGCAGCTGTGGCCGGGGGGGTAGGGTAAGTGGGGGGGGGTCGCAGCTGTGGCCGGGGGGCAGGGTAAGTGGGGGGGGGGTCGCAGCTGTGGCCGGGGGGCAGGGTAAGTGGGGGGGGTCGCAGCTGTGGCCGGGGGGGCAGGGTAAGTGGGGGGGGTCGCAGCTGTGGCCGGGGGGCAGGGTAAGTGGGGGGGGGTCGCAGCTGTGGCCGGGGGGGTATGGTAAGTGGGGGGGGGTCGCAGCTGTGGCCGGGGGGGTAGGGTAAGTGGGGGGGGGTCGCAGCTGTGGCCGGGGGGCAGGGTAAGTGGGGGGGGTCGCAGCTGTGGCCGGGGGGCAGGGTAAGTGGGGGGGGTCGCAGTTGTGGCCGGGGGGCAGGGTAAGTGGGGGGGGGATCGCAGCTGTGGCCGGGGGCAGGGTAAGTGGGGGGGGGGTCGCAGCTGTGGCCGGGGGGCAGGGTAAGTGGGGGGGGATCGCAGCTGTGGCCGGGGGGGCAGGGTAAGTGGGGGGGGATCGCAGCTGTGGCCGGGGGGGCAGGGTAAGTGGGGGGGTCGCAGCTGTGGCCGGGGGGGCAGGGTAAGTGGGGGGGTCGCAGCTGTGGCCGGGGGGGCAGGGTAAGTGGGAGGGGTCGCAGCTGTGGCGGGGGGCAGGGTAAGTGGGGGGGGATCGCAGCTGTGGCCGGGGGGGCAGGGTAAGTGGGGGGGGGGGTCGCAGCTGTGGCCGGGGGGGCAGGGTAAGTGGGGGGGGTCGCAGCTGTGGCCGGGGGGCAGGGAAGTGTGGGGGGGGTCGCAGCTGTGGCCGGGGGGCAGGGTAAGTGGGGGGGGGTCGCAGCTGTGGCCGGGGGGGCAGGGTAAGTGGGGGGGGGTCGCAGCTGTGGCCGGGGGGGCAGGGTAAGTGGGGGGGGGGGTCGCAGCTGTGGCCGGGGGGCAGGGTAAGTGGGGGGGGGTCGCAGCTGTGGCCGGGGGGGCATGGGTAAGTGGGGGGGGGTCGCAGCTGTGGCCGGGGGGGCGTAGGGTAAGTGGGGGGGGGTCGCAGCTGTGGCCGGGGGGCAGGGTAAGTGGGGGGGGGTCGCAGCTGTGGCCGGGGGGCAGGGTAAGTGGGGGGGGTCGCAGCTGTGGCCGGGGGGCAGGGTAAGTGGGGGGGGTCGCAGCTGTGGCCGGGGGGCAGGGTAAGTGGGGGGGGTCGCAGTTGTGGCCGGGGGGCAGGGTAAGTGGGGGGGGGATCGCAGCTGTGGCCGGGGGGCAGGGTAAGTGGGGGGGGGGTCGCAGCTGTGGCCGGGGGGCAGGGTAAGTGGGGGGGGATCGCAGCTGTGGCCGGGGGGGCAGGGTAAGTGGGGGGGTCGCAGCTGTGGCCGGGGGGGCAGGGTAAGTGGGGGGGTCGCAGCTGTGGCCGGGGGGGCAGGGTAAGTGGGAGGGGTCGCAGCTGTGGCGGGGGGGCAGGGTAAGTGGGGGGGATCGCAGCTGTGGCCGGGGGGCAGGGTAAGTGGGGGGGGGTCGCAGCTGTGGCCGGGGGGCAGGGTAAGTGGGGGGGGGGTCGCAGCTGTGGCCGGGGGGCAGGGCAAGTGTGGGGGGGGGTCGCAGCTGTGGCCGGGGGGCAGGGCAAGTGTGGGGGGGGGTCGCAGCTGTGGCCGGGGGGCAGGGCAAGTGTGGGGGGGGTCGCAGCTGTGGCCGGGGGGCAGGGCAAGTGGGGGGGGGGGTCGCAGCTGTGGCCGGGGGGCAGGGTAAGTGGGGGGGGTCGCAGCTGTGGCCGGGGGGCAGGGTAAGTGGGGGGGGGTCGCAGCTGTGGCCGGGGAGCAGGGTAAGGGGGGGGGGTCGCAGCTGTGGCCAGGGGGGCAGCGTAAGTGGGGGGGGTCGCAGCTGTGGCCGGGGGGCAGGGTAAGTGGGGGGGGGTCGCAGCTGTGGCCGGGGGGCAGGGCAAGTGGGGGGGGGTCGCAGCTGTGGCCGGGGGGCAGGGTAAGTGGGGGGGGTCGCAGCTGTGGCCGGGGGGGCAGCGTAAGTGGGGGGGGTCGCAGCTGTGGCCGGGGGGCAGGGCAAGTGGGGGGGGTCGCAGCTGTGGCCGGGGGGCAGGGTAAGTGGGGGGGGGTCGCAGCTGTGGCCGGGGGGCAGGGTAAGTGGGGGGGGGGTCGCAGCTGTGGCCGGGGGGCAGGGTAAGTGGGGGGGGGCCGCAGCTGTGGCCGGGGGGCAGGGTGCTAGCTCCTGCAGGTGCACCCACATGCTGCTAGTGTCACCACGGCCTTGTCTGGGCTGCATGTGACCTGGGCCCTGGCTCAAACTGGCCAGAGGCAGCAGGCTGGGTGGCCCAGCTGGCCTGAGTGCACCATGTCCTCCTGCAGCTTCATGGCTGGCTTGGCCAGACTGTTCCCCTGCCCTTCCCTCTGGGGCATCTTGCAGAGAAGGGATGAGGTGACAGGGCTGCCTGGTGTAGCAGGGCCTGGACTCAATGAGCCAAGAGGTCCCTTCTGGCTCTATGTTCTGTGACCCCAACTGGATTCCATAGGCAACAGGAGCCTCATGAATTGTGACTGTCCCAGCTGTGTCTCACTGTGGGGAGAACATCTTCCTCGGGCCTGAGCCCTCACTGGAGTTGGGGGTGGGAATTGTGCTCGGAAGCCCAGACACAGAATGGGCCTGTCTCCAGCTGTCTGTGAGTTCAGGGGCTGCAGCTTTTGGTGCAGCCCTGGGTTATGGCTGGACAGACATGGCCCAGGGACATGGCTCTTCTGTGATCTTTGTCTCCAGCACAGGGGGCAGATGTGAGTGTGTCACCCGCTCTCCTACAGAGGTGGAGCTGGTGGCTGGGGCAGGCATGGCTGTTGTGTGCAGAGAGGCAAGCCCTGCCCAGAGGAGCTGGTGCTGGCCAACCCTCAGTGCAGGTGCCATGAAGTCAGGACTGGGTGAAGCAGACAGAGGGGCGTGGGCATGGCTTGGAGGGTGGGAGGGACCCGGAGGTGGGTGTAATTGACCAGGGCAAGGGGGCTGCTGTGCAGCTGGCTTTAGATTGGACTACACAGGGCTGAGGGAGTCTGGGTATGGCCCAGGATGTATCCAGGGGAAGGAAAGCCCCAAGCCCGGACAGAGAGGGGCTGAGTGCTGTTGGGGAGCCAATAGTAAGCGTGGGCACAAGCAGAGACCCGAAGTGCTGCAATGGGGAGGAGGCGGCTAGTGAAGAGGGCGGGGTCAGGCATGAGATGGGGGCTTGGCTGTCTGTGGAAACAAATGTTTCAGAGGGGGAGCTGTGTTCGTCTGGAATAGAACGAACCGTAGAAAACAACAAATCATCCTGCAGCGCCCTCGAGACTAACAAACCATGCAGATGGGATCGTGAGCTTTCGTGGATACCGCCCACTTCTCTCACCCACTTCTTCAGAGGAATGGAGTGAGAGAAGTGGGCGGTATCCACGAAAGCTCACAATCCCTACATGGTTTGTTAGTCTCTAAGGTGCTACAGGACGATTTGTGGAAACAAGCATCCTCTCCCATCCCTCGCCTTGCCGGGAGGGAGGAGTGTTGCTGCCCCTGTGTGGCTAGCAGGGGGAGCAGGAGGTGTGAGAGTGGGACCTGCAGCCTGGCTGGGCTGGGACCAGATCAGGTGAGAAGGGCCCTTCTGGGGGCGGTAGCAAGATCTTGGTCACTGTTTAAAACCCTCGCTGAACTCTCCACACCTGGCAGGGTCAGGAGTGGCCTGAGGGTTTGCTGTTTCTTTGTGGGTCCCTGCAGATGTTCCTCCTGCTCCGGGCTGGGCATGAGGCAAGGCTCAGCTCCACCGAGCCATGCCGGCTGCCTGCCCCAGTGCACAGAGGGCACCAGCTCTGCTTGTCTCTGGCACAACTCACCCAGCTTCTGCAGAGACCTCCTAGCTCTCCCAATAGCCCTAGGGCCTCCAGTGCAGTGGGGTAGCCCAGGGGCCTCTTGGGCTGGGGGTGGGGTCAGGGCAGGGTGGGCTGGGGGTCCTCTTGGACTGGGGCACCAGAGCCCCGTATGCATTGAGGATCCCCCAACCCTGGTGCTCATGGACCCTGTGATAGCAGGAGGCGGGGTGCTCAGTGCTCATCTGGGGGATGTGAGTGGAGGCCAGGGGAATACTGGCTCCCCAGGGTGACCTCTCCCTCCTTGACCTGTTCCCCTGCAGTCCTGGGGCTGGAGAAGATGGCACTTTCTCTCTACCGCCTGCTGCTGGTCCCCACCCGCCTGCTACTGAAGCTGTCCATGCTCCTGTACTGGCTGGCCGTGTGGAGTGCCTCCTACCTGGCAGGGGCTGCCTACTGCCTGTGGGTGCCATGGGTGGTGCTGACCCAGGGGCCACGTCGGGCCTTCCGCTGGAGGGTGCGGGAGACACCTCCATCATGCCTTACCGATGCCTCCTATGGGGAGCACCGCTACCTGCAGCTCAAGGTGCATGGGCTGGGGGAATGGGGGGACAGTGGGGCTGGATGGAGCCCTGCACAGAGAGTTGCCTTGGAACCCTCTGGCCTCCAGCTAGAGGAAGCCATATTTGTGCTTAACTGGGCATCAGCTCCCTCCACCTCCAGGCCGTTAACCCCCAGGCAGCCCTTCCTTTGTAGGACAGGTTAACACCCTAGTCCCTGAGCCCCGGGAACATGGGGACTTGCCAGGTCTGGCCAGCGGGGACAGTGCAGGGTCCCCTCTGACACCACAGGGCTAGCTGGACGGGTCGTGTCAGAGCGAGAGCTCAGAGCCCGAGTGAGGACGATGGGAAAGTGACACAAAATGACGCATCACTCAAGTGTTGTCAGACGCACGGGCCCATCCATCTCCCCCAAAACATCCCTGGTGCAGGACCAAGGGCCTCTCCTTCTGCTCCCTGTTACCCCAAAGGTTGCTCCCTGTCCACATACCCCAGGGCTTATTCCCCCTCATGCTCCTTTCCTGTTGGCTCCATGTGTAAATGGGGCTTAATGCTCCGTGGTCAGCAGCATGAGTTTACTTCTGTTGTCTGACCTGGAGCTTGCTTTGGGCGCAGGTGTTGACCCTGCACGTACCCACAGCTCCTTGGATCAGCGGCTCTGAGGGGCTGGGTGATGTTGCCTTTCATTGGAGACCTCCCATGATGCCACGGGTGGGAAAACCCCATGAAAGTGGTGGCTCGGTGGGGTGAGTTTGTCCGGCCGTGGGGACCGTGAACCCTCTGCCAGCCTTCTGTCCAGCTTTCCCCCAGGGTTCCTGCCAACGAGGGAAGCTGCAGACAAGGCCAGTGCCTGGGCTGGGATGAACTGGGGGACACCATTGGTTAGGGCAGGCACTGGAGGTGCCAGCCTGCTCCCGCCATGATGCAGCTGACCCCTGGGTGAGTGGCCATGACCATTCCCTTCCGCTCGGTGCAGGGTTCGGGGCTGCGTTTGCACTATGTCACCGCTGGCCAAGAGGGGGCGCTGCTCATGCTATGTCTGCACGGATTCCCCCAGAACTGGTAGGTCTCCAGCTGCTCGGGGGGGGGAGGGGGCCTGGGAGGAGAGGGTGATTTCCCCTCAGCTTGGGTCAGGGCCCCATTGTACTGGTGCTGCATGGACTGAGGAGCTGGGAGTGTGATGAAGGCAGGGCGGGTGATGCGGCAGAACACACCAGTCTGAAGGCTGCCTGGAAGGAGGACTGCATCCCCAGGGCAGGGCTGAATTCTCTCCCCAGAGAGCTGGGACCTTGGAGGGGCTTAAAACGGGCACCTGAGGGTGGTGCCACCGACCAGCTCTGTGTTCCTCCTGCGATGCCCCTTCTCTGTACCGATGCTGGGTGTGGGGCAATCACAGCTCGGTCTCCCATGCTCTGCCTCGCCCTGGCCAGACAGTCAGCAAGGCTAGGGAGCAACTAGCAGTGGCCCTGAGGTTCAGCTGGCGGAGCAGCCTCCCTCCCCCCCCCAGCTGGGCAGGGTATCCCTGGGGCACTGGCTAAGCACCAGGCTGTGTGCGTTGGCAGGTTTGCCTGGCGCTACCAGCTGCAGGAGTTCCAGCGGCAGTTCCGGGTGGTGGCGCTGGACCTGCGGGGCTACGGGGGCTCCGATGCCCCGCGTGGGAAGCAGCACTACCGCATGGAGACCCTGCTGGAGGACGTGCAGGGGGCCATCCAGGCACTGGGCACCAAGGACCAGAGGGGTAAGGAATGTGGGGATGGGGCCTCCCACTCTGCATATCAGCTGGAGAGGGTAAGAGCTGAGAAACCCCCCCCCCCCCGCTCGAGCTGCTCCAGGCAGAGGGACCTTTCCTGCTGCTCCCCCCTTGACTCAGCCACAGAAGGCTCCTTGGGTCGGGAGAGTAGTGGGACTGCCCAGCCTGAGCTGTTTCCCAGGATGGGCAGAGGGGTCCTCCAAGACTCCCATTGCACCCCCAGGGCACCATGGTGGCTGGCTGGGCCGTAGGACGCCGGCGATATGCCCCATCCCAAACCTTAGCATCTCCCTGGCTGGGCACCCAGCAGCCTGTGGGCAGAACTGGCAGTGCGGCCATGAGAACCTGCTCGAGGGCAGGTGTGTCTGCAGCAAAGGCAGGTCTTCAGTGTCCTGCTGTCTCCCTTCACCTCGGTCTGGACTATTGCCCCAGTCTGGGAGCAGGGTGTCAATGGGGGGGAATCCCAGTGGGGGGGCATTCTAGTGGGAAAGGTGGGCATGCTCTTGGGGGAGGGGGAGGCTGTGGGGGCGAGGGGTGCCCTTGGCGGAGCGGGGAGCGCCCTGACAGTGGGAGTCTAGCTCTGCCCGGATGGTCAGTCTGTCTGCTTCCAGGCTTTACGAAGTGCATCCTGGTGGGACACGACTGGGGAGGCTCCATTGCATGGGAATTTGCCATTCGTCACCCCGAGATGGTGGGGAAGCTCGTTATCATGAACGCCGTCCACTCGTCCCTTTTCCAAGGTGGGGCTCTGACCTGCTGGGCTCCCGCTGCGAGCGTCTGCGGCAGGTGGAGGAGGCGGGTTCTTGCAGCACCATCGGCGGGGTGAGAGTGGTGGGGGCGAGGCCTTGGGGTCTTCGCACTGTGGTTGGGGTTCTCACTACCCGGCAGGGGCTGCAGGCCCCCAAGTACCAGGCCGGCCCAAGCAAGCCCTGAAATGACGTCTCTGGCCGGTGCGTTGAGCCAGGGAGATCTTGGGGCAGGGGAGGGAAGGCTTTGGCTCCTGCCTCTGTTGGGGGCCTCTGGGTGTCCCCAGGGAACTTGGATGGGGAGGCCCTCCAGCCTCAGCGCATGTGTCCACTTTTCTGCCCATGCTGCAGAGTACGTGGCCTGCCACCCCTGCCAACTGCTGCACTTCAGCTATATGTTCACCTTCCAGCTGCAGAGACTGCCTGAGCTGCTCCTGGCTTTGGGTGACTTCCAGGTGAGCTGGGGGTGAGGTGGGAGCAGGGAGTGGGGCTGGTGGGGAGTGGGCAGGGACCTGGCAGCCATGGCTTAGCTTGGCTAGAATTCTAAATGTGCCCATTTACAGAACTGCCCCTTCACCCTCCCCCAGAGCCCTGGCTGCAGCCACCTCTGGGGTGGGGCATGGCACCTGGTAACCACCCACTATGCAGCATGGTCAGAGAGGCAGGATGGAATGGCCCCAGTGGGATGGTTAAGGACCAGGGATCGTTACAGCTTCTTCAGCGCCCTCTACAGGCCTGCAGTGGGATCAGCACTGACTCGTGAGATGAGGCCCCCAGCACAGTGCTGGGGGAGAACCTGCCTCCTGAGAGCTGTCTGACACTGCACCTGACAGTCCCTGGCCTTTCACCTGGGGGCCCTGCCACTCACACTTGGTCCCAGGGGCGCTTTGAAAGGGTGCAGGCCTGGCTGAATTCTGGGATCATACCACCTAGGGAATCGCCTCCTGTCCCAGCAGCTGCGTTCCACCTCAGCAGTGAGCGCACCTCAGTGGTGGGTGGAAATCAAGTCTCCTCTCGCATGTGTATGGCCTTGGCCCCGTGAGTCAGAGGTGCAGGGACAGCTGTGGGAACAGGAAGCATCCATGCTAAGTAGGGATCATCCCATTCCGAATGGCAGCAGCAATAAAGTGCTGGCTCATTCTGAGGTGTGGAGGATAGAGATGATGGGAAGGGGCTGGGAGTAGCTAGGAGGCCGAGTGGGAGATACCGGAGGGAATTCATGGTGGATGAAGGTCGCCCCTGTAGCAGGACTGGGGACGGGGAACTCGCCAGCCCCACGTTAGAAAGGGCGAAGCTAGGAACTGGTAATGTTCCTAGAGAGCATGAGGCGGGGAGCCCAGGGTACAGTTACCTTCGTGGCTGATAAGATCCTGACAGCCTAGAGGTGAAGGGGCAGCAGTGGGCAGGACCCTGCTAGGACAGGGCCCCGGCTGTGTTAGGGGACTGGAAAAAAGCTACCATCAGTCTTTGGGACAGTTACTCCTGGAACCTGCTGGAGCAGGCCAGGGGCCCACTCTAGGGTGCAGGGGACGTGTTTCCTTCATGGAGGCAGCTCAGTCCATGCCAAGGCTCCAGGCTAGGAAGCATGGGAGGCAGACTGGTGAGCACCCCCTGTCCTGGCATCAGGCAGGGTCAGCTGGGGGGAGCCCCATTGCCAGGCCCTTGACACTAAGTGGAACTCTGCTTGTGCGTTTGATGGCTCGCTGGCTCTGGACGAGGCTGAGATTTGAGGCATGAGACGAGCCAGGCCCCCATCCCTTTGGCTTACCAATCTCCGGATCTGAGCCGTGTCTGCGGGGGGCCTAGGCTGCTTGGCATGGGAGGCAGTGTGATGATTTGTCTGCCGGGAGCCACGCCCCTGGCTCAGCAAGCCCCAGCTCTGAGCCCAACTGTGTCTGTCCTGAGGCAGCTATTGAAGGAGACTTTGGGCAGGAAGGCAGGAATCCTGAACCCGGAGCGGCGCCTCACAGCACAGGAGCTAGAGGCCTACGTGTTCAGCTTCTCCAAGCCCGGCGCACTGACCCCGCCCCTCGATTACTACAGGAACATGTTCAGGTAGGGCCACTGCCCCTGCGTGGGGCCTGACCCTGCTGAGACGGGTGGGGACCAATAGCCCTGCCGGGAACAAATGGAGGGGCTAGTGGGTGTTCCTGCACAGGGCTAGGATCCTATTCCTGATGCTGCCCAGAGTCAAGAGATCTGTGCACGCTGGGAGCTGCTGCCCCCTCTGGTCCCAGCACCTGGCAGAGTCTGGTGCTGCCAGGGGTAACTCTGGGCATGTCAACCCTCCAGACTTAGGCTGACGGACAGCTCCCACAGATTCATATCCATGCTGCCTTCCTCCCGTGGGGTCTGTGCATCCTTTCCAGGGGCTTCCACCAGCTTAAAATGGGGCAGTGCAGGGGGCTGTCAGGCTGCCAGCTTCCTGCTCCCCCACACTGGGAGCCTGCCCCCAACAGCTCTCAGCTCCCTACCAGGATTGCTGCCCTCCCCCCATGCTCCCTACTGGGAACTCAGCACCTGGAGCTTCGGGGGCTGCCAGGCTCCTGATGGGGAGCCGGGAGTCGGAGAGCAGCTGGGCTGTGGCTGGTGCCCTACACCCGCCCCAGGGAGCTGTGAAATTGACAAGAATGACAGCCAATAGCTGGGGCAGACAATCCCACAGCGGCTGTGTCGCCCTGTCCACACTGACATCAGGCCTGCACCTCATGGAGGTGGCGTGGTGAGGCAGCAGAGCCAGGCCCTAGGGGGCACTGGAATACATAGCTTGACATCACCATCGGCTGCCTTGCATCAGCCTAACTGTAGTGCAGACCAAGCCTGTGAGTGGCAGCACTGTGGTAGCAGGTCTAACCATGGAGCTCTGGGGAGGGGGGGTGCAGCCAGGAAGCTGCCCCACCCCCGTCTGCCCTACGGTAACCTGACCCCCATCACCCCACTCCTGCCATCACCCACCAGCCCTGTGCTGCCCTGTGCCATGAGGGGGCTCAGTGCCCAGTGCCCTGGGCAAGAAGCCACCTCTCTCCCTCTCTCCACTTTCTGCAGCAGGAGCCCCATGCCGTGCAAGGACGTGCTGGTGCCCACGCTGGTGATCTGGGGGGAGCAGGATGCATACCTGGATGCCAGGATGATCCCCTTCCTGGAGCAGTACGTGCGTAAGCGCTGCCACGTGGGGCGCATCCCTGAGGCCGGGCACTTTGTCCAGGAGGACCAGCCCCATAAGGTCAATCAGCTGATCTGGAGCTTCCTGCAGGAGAGTGACTGAGTGGGGCTGATGCCAGGCCTGAGCCTCTTTACTGCCTGGGATGTGGCATGGCACACGGGCCTGATCCTGGCAAATAAGCCCTGGGAGACTCTACTGGACCATACCCCACCTTGGCTCATATCCCCACACTGATTGGTCTTGTGTCTGGGGTATCATCCCTCCAGGCCCTGTCTGAGCCTCCTCCAAGGCTCTGCAGAAAGGAGCCCTGAGCTCACAGGCCTATAGGGGTTCATGAGACCTGAGTGGGGGCTGTGGTAGGCAGGAGCCTCTGCCCAGCCCCACCCCCATTTCCATTCCTGGCATCAGGATTGGGCCTGCTGGGCTTGACTGGAGTGGATCCCTTCTTGTGCAGACCATAGTCCCATTACCAAAGATGCTGGGGGGGGCACTGCAGTTTCGGGCTCCTTGAGATGAATGTGACCTGTAAAACGGTAGCTCTGGAGATGGGAGAAGTGCCAAGTAGAATACGCCTCAGAACGTAGCCCCTGAATCACCTTAACTCTGCCCTATGGTGATGCCTGAAGAGAGGCAGAATCTCCGCCTCTCTTCTCCAGTCAGGAACTTCCATTAGTGCCCTTGCACCTGGCAAGCCTTAAGCACCACTGCTGTGCACATGGTGATGGTCTGTTATGCCCAGAAGAGGAGCTGGCTGCTGCCTGTTTTGGGGCAGAGTGAAGGTGATTTGAGAGGCCTGGCTTGAGGAAGCGTAATAGGAATATTGCATGTCCTGGGATCTCACCCTTGGTCCTTAGCTTTGTCGTTCCTGGCAGGTGGGAGCCCAGCTCTATGCCTGGAGCTGGAGCTTCACTGCAGTGCTGGGAGGTGCGGAGGGAGGAGGGGCTCAGCACTGAAATGATGGCTTGGGGCAAGCAGTTGTTCTCTGCCATGGGTTCCCCACTGACTGTTCTCCTGACCTCTGTGCTCTGCTGGCCATACACTCAGCTGCCAATGCCTCTTGGGCCCTCGGTTTGTACAGGGCGATGGCTCTGGGTGGGAAGTGCTGCCTTATGGTCTCAGTGCCCTGAGAGCATTTAATAAATGACATTTGGGACAGGAGCCATCCTGGTGTGGGGCCATTCACCCGCCAGCCGGAGTGGCAGCCTTGGCCATGGGGCTTTGCACACCGGGAAGCCTCCCAGGAACTGTCAAGGATCTGTGTTTACTAGAGAGTTAGGACTGCCTCGCCATGGCTGTGTGGAGCTATGCTCTCTGCCCCTGCCCCTGCTGGCAGAGAGGCTGCAGTTTCCAGCAGGGATGGCCCATGCCCAGGGTGTGTGGATGTTTCTGGGAGCTGGGGCTGGCTGGCTTACTTGGCGGCGACAGCCCAGCTTTCAGCCACTGACTTTTTCTCCTATGTGGCTGTGGGGGCAGGAGCCTGCAGTGGGGTGGGCGGGGAGGGGGCTGGCTCTTGCTGCCCCAGCCCAGTCACATGGCTCACTTTTACGCAGAGCTCTCCTGCCCCCAGGTCCTGGGCTGCCTGGATTGGGGGGGGGGGGGATGAGGAAAGGTTCCTTAGCCCTGTTGTGCAGAGGGGGGACGGGACACACCAAGGCCACCCAAAGTCTGTGGCAGAATGAGGACAGGTGGCCTGAGGCCCGGCATCTGAACCACAGACCAGTTCAGTGAGCAGGGCCTGGCCTCCCCTCTCCCCAGCACAGCCATGCTGCTCTGCCCCAGCCCAGCTCCCCTGCCGCTGGGAGCTCCTTTCCCATCTCACCCAAAACTAACAGCTCTTTTCCTCCCCCCGCCCAAAGGGGCTGTGTTGGTGTTGGCAGGGGCTAGGCTAGAACTAGGGCACCGAGCTCCCCAGCCAGGACCTTAACCACAGTCAGACCCTGCCTTGGGACAGCTTTCGATGCCTTCTCCCAGTCTCCTTCCATTGCTAGCAGGGATGGTTGCTGACAGCACAGGTCAGGCACAGCCGGGGCAGCTGGCTCTGGAGTACCCAGCGCCCAAAGCAGCTGTGCTCTCTGGATTCAGTTCTGTTCTCCACCAGGTGCTCATCAGTGCTGTGCTAGAGACCATCTGCTCCCAGGTGGGCTTGGGGCCCAGCCCCACACAGAGAGCTTGGGGTGGGCTTGGGATCAGCGGGCTGAGCCCTGCCTGCTGGGCGCCTGTGACAGGGTGTGGTCACAGAAGACCCCTTGGGACTGCTTACTGGTGGGCTGGTAAAGCCCCTGACACTCACCACCTTGCTCTCTGGGGCTTCTTTATAAATCCACGCTACACCCACATCTCGAACACTATGTACAGGTGTGGTCGCCTCATCTCAAAAAAGATCTCTTGGGATTGGAAAAGGACAACCAAAATGATTAGGGAATTGGAACGGGTCCCTTATGGAGAGAGATTAAAAAGACTTTGACTTTTCAGCTTAGAAAAGAGGAGACTAAGGGGGGATATGATAGAGGTCAGTAAGATCATGACTGGTGTGGAAAAAGTGAATAAGGAAAAGTTATGTATTTATTCCTACAATATAAGAACTAGGGGTCACCAAATGAAATTAATAGGCAACAGGTTTAAAACAAACAAAATGAAGTTTTTCTTCACTCAGCGCACAGTCAACCTGTGGAACTCCTTGCCAGAGGATGTGATGAAGGCTAGGACTTTAACAGGATTCAGAAATGGCTATTAGCCAGATGTGACGTAGTGGGGGTGCTGTCTGCTCTGTAACCCGGTGTCCCCCTGCGCTGTGATATGTGATTCCCACTGACTCACCCACATGTGTATTAGCCCAGACACCTAGGCCCAGCCTGACCAGATAACAAGGCTCTTCCCCTGGGGGAGAGACAAAGGGAGGGAGGCAGAGATGAAAACCTGGTTTGGGGGCAGGGTCTGGGAGCGAGGCAGTTGCTGGCTGGGAAACAAGAAGGAAACAGGCTGAGGGTTTAGGGGGGCAATGGACCCCCTAACCCAAGGGGTCTGAGGCATCCTGGCCCTGACTCCTGTAACCACATCACATCTGTGCTATGCTGTATCCTGGAGAAGCAATAAATCTTCTCTATTCTACTGGCTGGCGGAGTCTGTTCTTGCTGCTACGGAGCTGCAGGATCAGGGGGAACCCCGACTTGCCATCACAGTGGTGTTAGCAGTGGGATGCACTGCACCCCGTGGATGGAGCTTCCAGCAGCGAGTGACGAGGAGCAGTAAAAGGAAGAGGCTTGCAAGAGACAGAGCAAAGCGATTCCTGGGAGTCGTGGGGTGCTGCAGCACTTGTTCGGTGAGTCTACATCCCAGGGATCGACGGGGAGATGGCCTACGCCCGACTCCTGAAGGGAGACCTTGTGGGGCTGTGCAGAGAGAGGGGCCTGCCTGTGGGGAAAGCAACCAAGGCCCAGTTGATTGCCCGGCTGGAAGAGAATCACCCATCCAAGGGCCTGGATCCTGTCCCAGTGGGGAGCAGCCAAAAACCCCCTGGGAGCGCCTCAGGCTGTCAGATCGGACAGAGGGCTGGAGCCCACCAGAGAGACATGGTGCCCACTAGGCCACGCTCTGCCAGCAGCGGTTTGTCCAGGGCAGGGTCCATCCCGGCAGAGCTATGGTGGCTGGAGATCAAGCTGCGGCTAAAGGAGTTAGTCCCAAGAGAAGGAGCATGAGGACTGTAGAGAGGAACACCAGGAATGAGAGAGACAGCGGCAACATGAGCCGGCCATGGCGTAGTGGAGAAGCTGAAGGGCCCGGGCTGCGGTGAGTGGGGAGGACCCCAGGGGGCAGCCAGATGCTTTGAGAAGCTTGTGTTGGCCCAATGTAAAAATGTGGGGGATGTGGACGAGTTCCTTAGCTCCTTTGAGCAGGCCTGTGAACTGCACCAGATCCCCCCAGCGGACCGGCTGCAACAGCTCACCGCCTTGCTGGATCAGGAGGCCACAGGGGTGCTTAACCAGCTGGAGGTTCTGCAGCCGGGTGACTGAGTGGGTTAAAGAGGCCGTCCTGCACAAGTTTGGCTTGACCCCCGAGACGTACAGGAAGAAGTTCCAGGGGGGTGCAGAAGGAGCCAGGGGAGACCTATGTAGATATGGCCTCCCGCCTGGCACAATACTGCCGCAAGTGGGTGTGCGGGGTCAGAGCCCAGACCGCAGAGGACCTGCTTAAGCTGATGATGCTGGAACAGTTCTATGAAGCATGCCCGCCCAGCCTGAGGCTGTGGCTCAAGGACCGTAGACCAGAGAACCCCCAGGAGGCTGGGAAGCTGGCGGACGAGTTCATGGACAGCTGGTCCGGGTGTGAACAGAGGTCCCGGAGAGAAGGAATCGTGCAGAGACCAGTTCTCGGCTGAGCAACAGAGAGAATTACCTACGGGGCGAGCCCAAGAGACAAGGATCAGCCATATGCACCCCAGAGAAATGGCCAGGGCCCAGGCAGAGCTGGCCTGAAGGGCCCGCAGGTCCTAACCTGCCATCGCTGTGGGCAGAGGCCACAAGAGGGCTCAGTGCACCAGGCACCAGGACAGGTCCCAGGACCTGAGACTTTCCAGGGTTAACTGGCTGGGGCTGGGGGAAGGGCAGGCCACCCCAGAGGCAGGGGCTGGCAGGCAAACCTCAGCTCAAAGCGGGGGGAAGGCGGCCCAAGCCAAGGCCTCCCAGAGACCCAACGCTCCAGAGGCAGATCTCTCCATGTACCGGGTGTGGGCAGAGCGGCCCCTGCGGAGCGAATGCCTTGTGCCCTGGAGGTGGATGGCAGGAAGGTGACGGGTTTCTGGGATACCGGGGTGGAGGTGACGCTGGCCCGGCCCAATATAGTGGCCCCAGACTGTATGGTGCCCAACACTCAGCTGACCTTGAGGGGCATAGATGGGACCCCGTTTAAGGTGCCCGTAGCCTGGGTGCATCTGAAATGGGGGGCCGAGGGCCCCAAGGAAGTGGGGGTGCACTGGCACTTGCCCACAGAGGTGCTGAGGGGGGGGGGGGGTGACCTAGAGGAGTCGCCAGAGGGACCACACAGGGTCACCGCCAGAGCCAGCGAGGGACTGGCAACCCTGACCCAGGGGGGTTCCCTGCAGGGGGCTCAGGGCCCCATCCCAGACACGGGGCCAGGGTGGGACTCCGGACCCAGGCAGCGGGGGGGGGGGAACAGGTCCCTGTCCCTGCCCCAGCTGCGGAATTCCAGGCTGAGGTGCAGACGGATCCCTCCTTGCGGACCCTGAGGGACCGGGCTGACCTGGGCACAGCTTAGCGCCTAGTGGGAGATTGCCAGGAGAAGTTCCTGTGGGAGCAGGGATTCCTGTACCAGGAATGGCTCCCCCAGGGAAGGTGGGGATATGGGGCTTCCAGTGCAGCTGGTCGTCCCCTAAAAGTATCACCGCAAGCTGCTGTACCTGGCCCATGACGTCCCGTTCTCAGGACACCGGGGGATCCAGCGCACCCGGCTGAGGCTGCTCAAGAACTTCTACTGGCCGGGGATATTTCCGTCAGTGCAGCGGTCCTGCGCCTCCTGCCAGAGAGTGGGGAAGGCCCAGGATAGCAGGAAAGCTGCTTTGAGGCCCCTACCCGTTATAGAGGAGCCTTTCCAGAAGCTGGCGATGGATATAGTAGGACCCTTCAGCAGAGCGACCCGGACGGGGAAGAAATACATCCTGGTGGTGGTGGATTTTGCCACCTGCTACCCCGAGGCCGTGGCCCTGCCCTCTTATCGAGGCACACACGGTGGCCGACGCGCTGCTGACCATTTTCATCAGGGTGGGATTCCCCAAGGAGGTCCTCATGGACCAGGGATCCAACTTCATGTTAGCCCTGCTCCGGTGCTTGTGGGAGAAGCACAGGGCCCGGCTCACCTGGGCCCCAGTGTATGGCTCCTGGTCCAGCGGGCTGGTGAGGAGGGTCCAGGGGACCCTAAAGCAGATGCTGGAGGCCTTCATGCACTGGCACCCACAGGACTGGGACAAGTACCTGCCCCACCTGCTGTCTGCACATAGGGAGGCACCCTGAGGGTCTGCCAGATTCTCCTGACAGAGCCAGGGTGCAGAAGGGGGAAGGACCTCCAGGCTTGCTGAGAGACTTATGGGAGGGGGAGACCTCCCTGGATGGAGCATCAGGGGTGGAAGATGTCCTAGCTTTCCGGGAAAAGCTTGCTGAGCTTATGGGCCCGGCCAGAGAGACTCTGGCCAGAGCTCAAGGGGAAGTGGAAGGGCTGGTACAGCCACAGAGAATGGGCCCGTGCTGGACCCCTCAAAGCTGTGCAACAACTGGACAGGGGGGAGCCGGCTCCTGCAGGGCAGTGCCATGGCCAGCCCGAGCCAAGAGGAGCGCCAATGTCACTGCTGTGGCTTTACTGGGCAGGGGGCCCGAACTTCCCCAGGTCACAAGCGGAGTGACCCTGCTCAGTTCGCTCTCGGAGGGGGGAGAGATGTGATGTAGTGGGGGTGCTGTCTGCTTTGTGACCCAGTGACGATCACCTGGTTTGGGGGCAGGGTCTGGGAGTGAGGCAGTTGCTGGCTGGGAAACATGAAGGAAACAGCCTGGGCTGAGGGTTTAGGGAGGCAGTGGACCCCCTAACCCAAGGGGTCTGAGGCATCCTGGCCCTGACTCCTGTAACCACATCACGTCTGTGCTGTGCTGTATCCTGGAGAAGCAATAAACCCTCTCTATTCTACTGGCTGGCGGAGTCTGTTCTTGCTGCTGTGGGGCTGCAGGATCAGGGGGAACCCCAACTCACCATCACGCCAGGATGGATAGGTGCCTTACAGGCATAAGGGCTCATGCCTCCATGGAGAGTCCCAGCAAGGTAACAGCAGAGGGGAAGGAGGCAGGGACCAGGTGAGCAGAAGAGGCATGGGGCAGCTGGAAGCCCAGCAGCAGGCACCAGGGAGTAGTGGAGCCAGGGTCAGCTCTGGTCTGCTGCGTTTTCCCACAGGCTGGGGGGGAGGCCCTCACTCCCCTTACAGGGACGGGGCTCAAGCAGACAGCAGGGCTATGTCTACACTGGCGGCTTCTTGCGCAAGAAAACGTCCACACTGCCATGTGCGCGCTGTGCTTTTGCGCAAGAGCTCCCATGGCAGTGTGGATGCTCTCTTGTGCAAGAAAGCTCCGATGGCCATTTTAGCCATAGGGCTTTTTTGCGCAAGAAATCCCTGCCGAGCGTCCACACTGCCCTCCTGCGCAAGAGGGCTCACACCTGATTAAAAAAGAGCGTAGCGCTTACGCAAGGAGCCCTCTTACCACGCCTACTGTACATTTCCTTGCGCAAGAGTGGGCGGGCAGTGTGGACGCTCTGCAGATTCTTGCGCAATAACGGCCGTACTTGCGCAAGGAGCCGCGAGTGTAGACATAGCCCAGGTGGCTTTCCCTGGGCTGTGCCCCATAGACACCACCGCCAGCCCTTGGGGTACCTGCTCTGTGCAGAACCTGGCCCAGCCAGTAGCACCACCCCCCTCTCTGAGGAGAGCCTGTGGGGGCCTTACACCCCCAGCTTTGTCTCCTGGGGGCATGCAGCAGCAGGAGGGTTCAGAGCCTCTTCTGATTCCCCCTTCATGCAGGGGCCTGAATTCACAGGGCTTTAGCGAGCCAAGCTGGAGCAGTGCATGCTGGGAGCTCTGCCCTGTGGACTGGGGCTTTGGCCACCCCCGCATGCTGAGGACAGGATGGGGCTGAGCAGGGCGCAGCTCAGGCCAAGGAGGGGAGGGAAGCCAAGCCTGCCAGAGCTGAGCGCTTTCCCACACACACCTTGGTTCTGCACTCGCCCCTCGGCGCTGGCCCACACGGAGCCTGCGTGGGTAGGCCTGGCGTGTGCATACGCACCTCCCCCGCACATTGCTCTCAGGCTGGGCAGGGAGCCGAGGCACAGATTCGATGTCCTCCTGCTCCAGTTAGCTGGGGCAGGGTCAGCACCAGCCCACAGCCCTTCCAGCCAGTGCACAGCCCATGGTTTCCAGCAGCCAGGTGTCTTGTTCCTCCTGCTCCAGGCCAGGCAGCGGGTGGGCCCCTGGTCTGGGCGGGGCAGTGGGAGCACCTGTCACATTCCTGACAGGCAGTAAGGAGAGGGCACCTGCCCAGAGGGAAGCCTAGCTCTAGGGTAAGGGCACAAGGGGCTGCAGCTGCCCGGTGCCATTGCCTAGGGCGGGCACAGCACAGAACCTGTGCAGCTGGCAGGACACTGAGCAGGGGGCCAGCCAGGCTGACATCACTCAGCCAGCTGCTGCCCTCACCCCCACCCCAATGCCATTCATTTTTGCCTGCAGCCCCCTCCCCCCCACCCCCAGGGGAAGGGGGCAGAGCCGGCTTTGCAGACACTACCTGGAGCCAACAGGAGGGCCCTCAGCCCCATCAGGCTCCTAGCCCTGCCCTGGAGAGAGGGTTGGGAATCCCGAGCCTGCCTTGGCTCTGGGTAGCCCCACCGCTTAGAACTCACTGCAGTCAGCTGCAGGAAGAAAACAGAATGATCCACAGAGAAGGGCAAGACAGGGCTAGTGGTTAGAGCTGGGGGCACTGACAGGGCTCCTGAGGTCTATTGCTAGCTCGGTGAGCGGGGGGAGGCTCGGAGCCAGGACTCCTGGGTTCTATGGCCAGGCGAAGGAGGAGATTGGGAGAGCTTCTGACCAGTGCTGCCCCTTTTGGCCTTGGTGGTTTGCTGCTTGTGGGGCCTTGCTGCAAGAGGAGACCTGGGGCTGAGCCCAGCATTTCTGCAACACAGTCCTGTGTATTTAGAGTCCACTCCCCACACTTTCCTTACTCAGGAATCCAAGTCCAGCCCGTCCCATGTGCCAAATGCTGCCCCCTCCAAGGGCAAGGCCACACTCACCATGCAGGCACCAGCTCGGATCAAGTTCATCATCCACCTGCCTTAGCTCACACTGGAGCTATTGGAGCCGGGGGGCCTGGAGGAAAGTGGCGTGGTGCTGGCCATATGCCCAACCCCCATCCAGAAATAATCTCCCATAAAACTGGGTGGGATGTTACTAGCCCACCTCCGGGTTCAGAGTAAACATCCACAGCAATGGGGCGCCCCGCCAGTGCAGACATGCTGGGGAAGAGGGCGCTGCAGCAGGGAAAGGGGAGCCCTGCTCCCCAGCTGGGAGGATGGCAGCTGACAGAAGTTCCACACTTGGTTTGGATGTTTAGCCTGGGGATGGCCCATTGCCCTTCCTCCCTGTGAGCTCAGGAAAGGTCTGTGTGACCCTCAATGCCCAGTGCCATCCAGCAGCCCTCCTGCTCCCAGGACCCCACAAGGAGCAGAGCCAGCATGGGGGCTGTCAGAGCCCAGTCAGTGTCTTCATCAAGTGTCCAGCAACCTGCCTGCTAATCCCTGCCCCTTCTCAGGCCCCTCAAGCACCCTGCCAGCTCGGAGACCCCCCACCCTGCCAAGGCAGCACCACCCTGTATGTAGAAACAGGGGAAGCCTGGGGATGGGGTGAGAGGGGAGTTGCAGGATTGAGATGTAGCAAGGGAGCTTAGCTGGGGAGAAATGGGGACTGCAGCATGGTGACCCATGGGGGTTTGCTGCGTGTTACTGCAACCCGGATACTCCCCAGCCCTGCTCCCCCAACTCTCTGGGGAGGGGGTCCAGGAGACACCTCCCCCAGCTCAGTGAGCAGTCTGGGAACTCAGTGCCTCTGTTGGAGTAATGAGATCCCATGGACAGCGGCTCAGCACACATCTCCTGGAAGGGTCACAGTCCCCCTGGGGGCCCTGGCCAGATCACAGCCCTTCCCCTCCTACTGAAAGGGGGTGTCAGATGTTTCTGTGCCCCATGGCTGAAGGCACGATCCCAGTTTTCGATGGCTGGGAAGCAGGATGAGGTGCAAACATCTTCCCTCAAGCATGGCAGCAGGAGTGGCTCAGGAGAGGGAGATGAGATGCAAACTCCTGGGCTTCTTCTGGGGAAGCTGGCAGCCCTGGCCCAGCCAGCAGGAAACCCCTCAGTCTGTCAGGGCTATGGCAGGCCTGGTGCCCCAGTGAGATTCCTCTGTGGACAGCAGTTACCTCCTGTTACCTCCCAGCTGATGGGAACAGAACCCTCAGAGCCCTGGAAATTGGGCTCCCCCAGCATTTCACAGACAACCCCACATAAGTTGCCAAGTGGGGTGCAGGAGCCAGAGCCATCCAGAGAGGAATGACAGAGAGAGCCAGAACCCTTGAATTCTGTTCCTAGCTCTGGATGGGAAGTGGGGTCTAGTGGCTAGAGCAGAGGGCTGGGTGAATGAAACCCAGGCTGAATAGTAACCCTGCGTCCTACTTACCTTTCACAGCAATTCTGTCATCGCTGGCACATTGCTGTGCTGGCAAGTCCCTGGATACCCAATTAAATCATCCTGTCTCCCTTAGACATCACCTGGATTCCCAGCTGGCTCACTAGGAAGCCTGGAGAGGGGGGCTGGCCAGCTGGGCTCCTGGGACTCTTGCTGACTTTTCCACTTGCCCGGCCCAGCTAGGGGATGCCAGATCCCAGCTGGCCCAGTGCAAAGCCCCCTAAGCATTTTAAGTTCTCTCCCCGCCTCGTAGGTGCCCCGATGCCCCAGCTCTGCGGAGAAGCCTCTCCGGGAGCCCAGCCCACGCAGTTGGGGGAGCGTGGGAGTGAGACGGGAATCAAAGCAGCTGTTGCCCTGCCCCCGCCATTCCACATGGTGCACCAGCCAAGTGCCATCGGCAGGTGAGCCCCCCTCTCGGGCAATTCCAGACAACCGCCCGGCCTGGGGTCCTGCTCTCCCCCCACTATGCCATGGGAGCCCCCACGGCACCTGTCTCGCGGAGGTATTCCCGGGCAGGAGGCCGAGGGCAGAGTGGGGGAAGGGGGAGTCCGAGGAGCCGGATCCGCGCTCCAGGTCCAGGTTTCCCCGCGGGCTGGCGCAGGCCGCGAGGAAAGTTTCTGCGAGTCAATAATGAGAAAAAGCTGCAGCTACAAAGGGGCTGGACACCGGCAGACCCCGCCCCAGAAACAGACGTCGATTGGGGGTGCACTTAGAGACACCGAAAAGGGGAGGGGTCCCTAGAGACTCGCAATTCGCGCGATCCCCTCCTCAGCTCTCCAGACGGGTACTAAGCTGCATCCTCCCCTCCCACCGCACCCCATCCCTCCGGCCTGCACTCCCCCACTGTGCACCGCACCCCCTCCCTCCGGCCTGCACCCCCCACTGTGCACCGCACCCCCTCCCTCCGGCCTGCATCCCCACAGTGCACCGCACCCCATCCCTCCGGCCTGCACCCCCACAGTGCACCGCACCCCCTCCCTCTGGCCTGCATCCCCACAGTGCACCGCACCCCCTCCCTCCGGCCTACACCCCCACAGTGCACCTCACCCCTCTCTCCGGCCTGGATCCCCCACTCTGCACCGCATCCCCTCCCTCCGGCCTGCACCCCCACTCTGCACCGCACCCCTCTCTCCGGCCTGCACCCCCACTCTGCACCGCACCCCCTCTCTGGCCTGCACCCCCACTCTGCACCGCACCCCCTCCCTCCGGCCTGCACCCCCACTCTGCACCGCACCCCCTCCCTCCGGCCTGCACCCCCACTGTGCACCGCACCCCCTCCCTCCGGCCTGCACCCCCACTCTGCACTGCACCCCCTCCCTCCGGCCTGCACCCCCACTGTGCACCGCACCCCACTGGAACCCTTCTCCGCAGACTCACTGCACCCCTCCCCCAGCCTACACTGCACTGCACCTCCTCGCACAGCTAGCGTTCTCCCCTTCTGTTCTGTACCGCCCCACTATAGGCAGGGAGGGGACCCCCATCTCCTGCGCCGCCTTCCAGCAGTGCCCGGGGCCCGGCCCCCGAGCCCATCCCGTTGCTCCGCCGCCGCCCCGCCCTAGAGATCCATGGAGGGGTCGCGCCGCAGAGCCGGACCCCAGCGCGGCCAGGCTGCCTCCCTCCCTCCCGGACCCTGGGAAACTTCCCCCGCCAGCGACTCGAGTCCCGGCCGCCGCCTCCCCAGGCTCTCAAGCCGCTGCCCCCTGCCGCCCGGCAGGTAGGGGCTGGGCGGGCTCCCCCTCTGCAGGCAGAGCGAGGGGTCACCGGGCGCTTGGTCTCCGGTGGACAAATGGCTATGGAGGGGGCAGAGCGGAGCTCGGCCGGGTAAAGGCCCCCGTGGCAGAGGGCTCCAGAGGGGCACAGGTGGGGGGGTGCTCTGGGGTCGGAGATGCGCTGGTTCAGGGCCCATCGCCACGGTCTCCCCACCCGCAACGTGACCAGAAAAGGTTCTTGTTGGTCGGGGGGGGGGAGCATCTTGGGAATCCCTTGGACAAATGGCCCCACATTTCGCTCAGTGCCGGACCAGATTCCAAGGCAATCCAGGGGCGGCGTCTAAAGGAGTAAAACACGCGGAAAGCGGGTCTTAACCTCACCTCTAGCCCAGCAGGAAGGTATCTCCTTCCGTGGTTTCCCCAGGCTTCCCTGCCGCGTAGCTGTCCGATCCCAGCCAATAACCAGTTTTTGTTTATCGAAACATGCTCCTGTAATGTGATCACCGCATCTGTATTTAACAGCGGAGAGAAGGCAGCCTCTTTCTGCTACCCGCCCTGCTCTTTCTGGGGATTTTATTACACTGAGTGAAGCTGTTTGCACATAGTTATCCCGCCCTATGGGATGTTACTCTTCAGGGACAGGTGTGCGCAGGTGTTGGTAGTAGGAGCTCTCTGGACAGATGTGCTCTCTGCTCCATCTCCCAGGGGGTTCAGCCAGTCCCTTTGAGTTGGACTAGTTCTCTTTCTCCAGTAGGGGTTTGGAACGGGTCCCACACGAGGAGAGGTTAAAGCGATTGGGACTTTTCAGTTTAGAAAAGAGGAGACTGAGGGGGGATATGATAGAGGTATATAAAATCATGAGTGGTGTGGAGAGGGCCGATAAAGAAAAGTTATTTATTAGTTCCCTAAATAGAAGAACTAGAGGACACCAAATGAAATTAATGGGTAGCAGGTTTAAAACTAATAAAAGAAAGTTCTTCTTCACACAGCGTGTAGTCAGCCTGTGGAACTCCTTGCCAGAGGAGGCTGTGAAGGCTAGGACTATAATAGAGTTTAAAGAGAAGCTAGATAATTTCATGGAGGTTAGGTCCATAAAAGGCTATTAGCCAGGGGATAAAATGGTGTCCTTGGCCTCTGTTTGTCAGAGGCTGGAGAGGGACAAATCGCTTGATCATTGTCTTCGGTCCACCCTCTCTGGGGCACCTGGTGCTGGCCACTGTTGGCAGACAGGATACTGGGCTAGATAGACCTTTGGTCTGACCCAGTAGGGCCATTCTTATGTTCTTATGTTCAGTAGGAGGCTGTCAGGAGCCAAGCAGCTACCACCCGATGAGGAATTAATTTAGGATTACATATTTGAACTTTAAAAAAAGAGGACACTCCTGTATCAGTATCTACCAATTCACGTTGTATTAATGTGTTATATAGTATTGTATTAATGTGTTGTGTTATATAGTGTGTATATATACTATAGAAGGGTTGGTGTGATCAGCGTCAGGAGGTACAGCAAAGGCTGAGCCAGAATCCATGTCAGGAGCCACGCTGAGGGTCAGGACTGGAGCTGGCATCAGACAGATGCACCAAGGGGTGAGGAAGCAGGGAACAGTGCCAGGGCTGGCCAGAGTCAGAATTGGAAAGCTGTAGGAAAGGCCCAACTGGCATCAGGGAACAATGCCAGAGTCACAGTGGAGTCAGGAGTTAGGCCCAGGAACTGCAGGAGAGCACAAACTCACTCTGTCGCTTGGACAACTTCCTGGGCCACCTTCTGGCATCAGTAGTGTGTCAGGGGCATCGAATGTCCGCCCCAATCAGGGGTTTCCTGGGTGGAGTCTCTGGTGGGCCGCAGTTCTGCTGGCTGGCTCTGGAGGCCTATGGGCCTGCGTTCCAAATCCCTCACAGCTGTCTCCATGGAAATAGCAGACCCCCAGTTCACTGGATTCTCCTCAGGTCGACAACAGGTTGCATGAGCTGTCAGAGATAAAACCAAGGGGTTGGAACCCCAAGGTTACAAATAAAAACAAGAGGCACAGTGTGTAGCCGCTGCAGGTTAACAAATTGCCTGCCTGCCTAGGTCTCTCTCTCTCCAATGATCAGTCCTTCCAGCATTTGTCCCTCTGGGCTCCAGCTTCCATGAGCCACCAGCTGGTAGTTTCTGGTGATCACCAGGGCCATCTCATCTGCAGTTTGAGGCTATCGTCTCTGACCCTAGAGGGCCTATTCAGAGCTCTCTCCTGCCCTGGGTTTGTAACCCAGAGGCTGTCTTGAGGGTTGTCCATTGTTCTCAGCATTGATTGAGGTAGCCCTGAGACCCCTGTCTTGCCCCAGCTGATGTCTCACTTCAACACTCTTGCAAATGTACAAGCCTTTATTTTCCAGTCTCTGAAGCTATTTCCCATCCAAACAGCTCACATTACCATGACAACCAGCTAGTTCCTGGCTTTCTGCAGCAACCACACAGGGCCCCTTCAGTGAGATATTAAGAAGATGGTGCTAGGACTTAAGTTCCTGCTCTTCTTTCCTAGAGCAAATTCATAAGGGGTCATAGTGGATCACGAACAAAATATGAGTTAATGTGACACTGTTGCAAAAAAGCAAACGTATTTCTGGGATTCATAAACAGAAATGTTGTAAGCAGGACACAGGAAGTAATTTTTCCGTTCTACTGATTAGGCCTCAACTAGAGTATTGTATCCAGTTTTGGGCACCACATTTCAGGAAAGATTTGGACAAACTGAAGAAGACCCAGAAAAGAGCAACAAAAATGATTAAAGGTCTAGAAAACATGATGTATGAGGGAAGACTGAAAGAATTGGGCTCGTTTAGTTTAGCAAAAAGAAGACTGAGAGGGGACATGATAGCGGCTTTCAAGTATCTAAAAGGGTGTTACAAGGAAGAGGGAGAAAAATTGTTCTCCTTGGCCTCTGATGATAGGACAACAAGCAATGGGCTTAAATTGCATCAAGGGAGGTTTAGATTGGACAGTAGGAAAAACTTCCTAACTGTCAGGGTAGTTAAGCACTGGAATAAATTGCCTAGGGATGTTGTGGAATCTCCATCATAGGAGATATTTAAGAGCAGGGTTAGATAAACATCTGTCAGGAATGATCTAGATCAGTGTTTCTTAACCTTTTTTATAAAGTACCCCTTTAAAAAAATAAATGTATAAGTACCCCAGTACCTACACTTTTTAGACACAGAACATTTTTTTCTACCATTGCAACACATTTGTTTAAACAACTTAATCGTAGTCAGGCAGGTGATGAAATTTTTGGGTGTAAAAAGTACAAAAATAATAAAGCACTGTCAAACTTAAAACAAAAATTCAGTTTTCTCCAAATTTTAGTTGTGTTGACATACCCCTCAGACTTCTCTCAAGTACCCATAAGGGTACTCATACCACTGGTTGAGAAACACTGATCTAGATGCTGCTTGGTCCTGCCATGAGGGCAGAGTTCTGGACTTGATGACCTTTTGAAGTCCCTTCCAATTTTAGTATTCTGTGAAATTCCAGCCCTCTGGGATAATTGGTCTGTCCAGACCCTTTCCCCCAGTGTAGCACTTTTTGTTAGGAAAGTTATTGTCAAAGGCTGACATGCATCACTGACAATTTTTCTGTTTCTGTATTGACAAGAAACCATCACTCCTCTTGGAGTTCACTTGCTGGATCAAAAGCATGTTGTTTATGAGCATCCAAAACCCCAAGGAGGGAAAGATTCCATTGCTTTCTGGCTCTGGATGGGGGAGGGGAGCACCTTGCCCTCCCCACCCATCCTCCCTGCACCCACTTCTTGTTTGTGGGGCTACTAGCCCGATGCAGCTCTGTAGTCCATAGCCCTGGCAGAACCCTGCATTTTACTTGGCACTTGGGGAGCATGCAGATTCTGGAGATGAAGAGACCAAATCCTGGCTTGGTCAAAACAATTAATCACATCCTATCCAGGTCACATCCAGCAGGGAGACTCTGGCACTTCCGCTGTGCCCCAACTCATAGAATCATAGCATACTACAACTAGAAGAGTGGGTCTAGAAGACAGTGGCGCTATTTCAGGGTACTTCTGGTATCCTGAAATAGTGTTTTTTGTGTCTTGACAGCACACCCGTTATTTCGAAATGTCTTTCAAAATAACGGGCATGCTGTTCCGACATCCCTGTAAACCTCATTGCATGAGGATTAAGGGACGTTTCAGAATAGCTTTCTATTTTGAAATAAGCTACACAATTTGTGTAGCTCAAACTGAGTAGCTTATTTCAAGCAAAGGGTGCAGTGCACCCAAAGGGACCTCGAGAGATCATCAAGTCCAGTCCTCTGCCCTCACGGCAGGACCAACCACCATCTAGATCATCCCTGACAGGTGTCTATCCAACCTGCTCTTAAATATCTCCAGTGATGGATATTCCACAACATCCCTAGGCAATTTATTCCAGTGTTTAACCACCCTGACAGTTAGGAAGCTTTTCCTAATGTCCAGCATAAACCTCCCTTGCTGCAATTTAAGCCCATTGCTTGTTGTCCTATCATCAGAGGCCAAGGAGAACAATTTTTCTCCCTCTTCCTTGTAGCACCCTTTTAGATACTTGAAAGCCGCTATCATGTCCCCTCTCAGTCTTCTCTTTTCTAAACTAAACAAGCCCAATTCTTTCAGTCTTCCCTCATACATCATGTTTTCTAGACCTTTATTCATTTTTGTTGCTTTTCTCTGGACCTTCTCCAATTTCTCTACGTCTTTCTTGAAATGTGGTGCCCAGAACTGGACACAATACTCCAACTGAGACCTAACCAGCACAGAGTAGAGTGGAAGAATGACTTCTCATGTCTTGCTCACAACACTCCTGTTAATGTGTAACCCACACACCTATTGGGAGTGGTTCACTGTCCCATGTAGTAGCATTTAGACCACTTAAAGTGAGAGATAAGAACGAGTAAACTCTAGAGCAGGGGTCACCAACCAGTGGATTGGCATCTGCTGGGAGATCTTGGAGCCTCTGACAGGTGATCTTGACTGGTTTAGCCAAGAGACTAGCAAGTGCTGCACTTCAGCTGCCCCTCCCCCCACTGCTGCACATCACCTGCCCTTCGTCTTGGAGCTGTTCCCCTCTCCCACCCTGTGTTTTATCTTCACAGAACGGAGGTGGGGGCACAACAGGGATGCAGGGAGTTTGCTGGATGCTTTTGAGAGTGGTGCAGGGCCAGGGCTGGGGTGAGCCTGCCTTAGCCCCACTGCATTACCACACAGGAGCCACCTGTGGTAAGCAGTGCCCAGCTGGAGCCTGCATCCTGAATCCCTGTCCCAGTCATGTACCCCCTTGTGCACCCAAGCCCCTGCCCTCGACCCGAGCCCCCCCCCCCCCGACCCAGACTCGCTTACAGAGCCTTACTCTGAACCCTCTCCTGCACCCTAACTCTGCCCTAGGCTCAGCTCAGAACCCTTCTCACACTCCACATCCCTTAGCCCAAGCCCAGAGCCTGCACCCAAACCCTCTGCCCCTGCCTGATGAAAGGGAGGGAGGGAAGAAGGATGGAGTGCGTAGGGGTGGGGCCTTGGAGAAGGGGCACAAAGGAGGCGGGGCAAGGGTATTTGGGTTTGAGGTAGATCCTGGATTGCACTTAAATTCAAAAAGTGATCACATACTTTAAAAAGTTGGAGACCACTGCTCTATAGCCTCAGCTGGCAAGCAGTTGGCTTTATAGCTCAAGCTGTAGAGACTCCTGCACTATACTCCAGAGAGCCCAGGTTCCTATCCACCTGCAGGCAGTTACAAATGCATCCTAGAATCATGTTTGCTTCCTTTTGCAACAGCATCACACTGTTGACTCATATTTAGCTTGTGGTCCACCATAACCCCTAAATCTGACAGGGGTGTGGGGTGAACGTACACACCGCTTGGCAGCACATGGTGGGAACTCAGGTGTAGTGGGCAAGGAGCTGTTTCCATCCTGGGAGCCCCGGCAGTCGGTGTGTGGAAATCCAGTTTGCCCTCTCGTTCGTTTGGCCATCCCCTCCTCTCCCTCTTTCCATGGATGCAGTGCTGCGGGAACCCCCCCACACGGCCGGGCAGAGCCCCGGACCCCACTGCCAGGCAAGGGGGGCCCGCGCCCCGTTGGCCGCCCCGAGGTGGGGCTCAGGAGCCGGGGTCCATCTGCTGCCGCTTCTCCCGCCCACCACCACCTCCCAGACCCCCAACGCTGCGCCCAACCTTCTCCTGCCCGGGGCCACTGTCTAGATGGAGCCCGAGAACAAGTACCTGCTGGAGCTCATGGCTGAGAAGGACAGTATGGACCCATCCTTCACCCAAGCCATGCAGCTGCTGATGGCAGAAATTGAAAAAATTCAGAAGGGAGAAACAAAGAAGCATGAGGAAGAGAAGTACTTGGATTTGTTTTCCCACAAGAACGTGGATCTGAAGGAATGTGTTCTGATACCTGTCAAACAGTATCCCTTTCTGTAGTACTCCTTCCTACACAGTCACTTCCCATTCTCTGTGTGTGAAATTGATTGTTTCTTCCAAGTGGAGTACTTTGCATTTGTCCTGATTAAACTTCATCCTGTTTACCTCAGACCATTTTTCTAGTTTATCCAGATCATTTTGAATTTTGACCCTATCCTCCAAAGCACTTGCAACCCCTCCCAGCTTAGTTTCATCTGCAGACTTGATAATCATACTTTCTATGTCATCATCTAAATAGTTGATGAAGATATTGAATAGAGCCGGTCCCAAAACAGACCCCTGCGGAACCCCATTTGTTATGGCTTTCCAGCATGACTGTGAACCATTAATACTCTCTGAGAACGGTTTTCCAGCCAGTTATGCACCCACCTTATAGCAGCCCCATCTAGGTTGTATTTCCCTAGTTTATTGATAAGTTTATCTGCTCAAGAGATGGAGAGTGTCACTCACCCCTTCACTGAGTCCCCTCACTCCATCACCACCTCGATTCCCACCCTGCCACAATTGCCTGCCCAGAGCCAACTGGCCTCAAATTCCCAGGCTGAATCAAGCTGCTCATCTGTTGAGCTCTATGAAACCTGACGGAGGAGGAGGAATTCTGGGGTGCAGGCAGTTAGATTCCTACCTGAGTCCCACTGGGGTCCTTCTGCGTCTGGCTGGCACAGTTGGGCTGAAGGTCACTGTAGCGGTCCTGTCTGGTGCCAAGTCCCCCAGCCCAGAGTTTGGGTGCTGGCCCAGCAACCTAACCGCCTTATGTCCCCAAAATCCACCAGTTCTGTGCTCCCCAGTCCCTCTAGAGTTCAGTAAATTATGCACGCAACATGCCAGCTTTTGTGGCGATGCACCGACCAACCTGATCGGCTACTCCGCGGGGAGGGGAAAGGGGACCCGGGCCCTCCCTCTCCACCGGGTCCCAGCCCGGGGCCCTAAGGTGTAGGGGTTGGCAACTTCCTACCCGACCGACGGGGCGTCTTCTCTAAACTCGTCAGTCCATGGGTGCCAGAATGGCCCTGCCCTGGGCTGCTTCCTCCCCCTCCCGATGTCTAGCGTCCCCGGCTCTCTGACCCCTGTTCCTACCGGGATCCTTGCCGACTTCCCCTGCTCTGGACTGCCAGTATCTCCCTTGAGCCTTCTCTGTCTCGGGCCCTCCCTGGCTTGTCTTCTCCAGCCACCTTTTGTGGAGGTCCTCCTCCTCTACCTCCCCTCTTGGGCCGGTGGCTAGATTTCTGTAGCCGGCACATCGCCGATGGCCACGTGTGGCTCCCCCCCACCTCCCGTGCGAAGCTGACCCGTCACACATCTCCCCTTTCACTAGCCCTCGCTCTCCCTCTTCTTCTCTTTTGGCTATCCTAGAAAAGAAATCAGCATTTTGGTGCTTAGACCCTGAGCAGTACACTACTTCAAAATGGTACGGCTGTAAGTCATAATGCAGGGGTTCGTTTCTTTCATTGAGTTTAGCCACACCAGCGGAGAATGGTCTGTTATTAGTCGAAATTTATTACCCCATAAGTAATATCTTAACAATTCAACTGCCCATTTTACAGCCAGCACCTCTTTCTCGATGGTGGTGTAGTTTCGTTCGTGCAGCAGCAGCTTGTGGCTGGCGTACAGCACGGGGTGCTCCTCCCCCTGATGTTCCTGAGCCAGCACGGCCCCTACTCCGACCTTGGAAGCATCTGTATACAGGAAAAAGGGTTTATCAAAATCAGGCTGTATTAACACTGGAGCCCGAGTCAATCGGGCTTTTAAGATCTAAAAGGCTCGCTCCGCCTGCGGAGTCCACTATACTTTCATGGGTTTTAGATTCTGGGTTAGTTCTGTCAATGGGGCGGTGTCACAGGGTCGACTCACCACCAAAGCGTCACCAGCCAGCTATCCTGGGAATTAGCTCTTCTCTGCCTTGCTGGGTGCCTTTCTCTCTGGGGTGTCTCCCCGCGTTTCTCCTGGGCTACACTGGTGGCTCCTTGCGCAAGAACTTCTTGTGTAAGGAGTCCTGCACAAGAACACATCCACACTGCCATGTGTGAGATGTGCTTTTGCGCAAGAGCGCTCATGGCAGTGTGGATGTGTGGCAGGGGTTCTTGCACAATAAAATTCTACAGCTAAAATAGCTTTCTTGCGCAAGAGAGCGTCCACACTTGTGCTTCTTGCGCAAGAGCTACGCTCTTTTCTTACAAGTGGAAGCTGTCTTGGCAAGAGCTCTTGCACAAGAAGCCATCTCTTACCACGCCGTACTGTACATCTTCTTGCACAGGAGCAGGTGGGCAGTGTGGATGCACTGCGGATTATTGCGCAAGAACAGCCGTTCTTGCGCATGAAGCCGCAAGTGTAGACATAGCCCTGGATCATGGCGTCCTCTTCCAGACACTGCCCTCTGGCAGTGCCCGCACCAGTGTCTGAGCCCCGCTTCCGGGGGACGTTGTTGTCCACTCTGTTCACACTCCAGGGTCCTCTCCTTCACCAAGCCCCTAGTCTCCTCCTTAGGAGCTAAAGCCTGGGAGCTTGTCTGGCCAGAGCTCGCCTAGCCCTGCCTTGCTTTGCCTTGCCTTGCCCTGCCCTGCCTTGCCTTGCCTCCCCAGCACTGCTCTAGCTCCAGGGAGCCACCTGCTTCCCTAGCAGCTAGACTCTCACTGCTCTCTCTCTCTCCTGAGCAACAGGCCCCTCTCCCTTATATAGCTCCCAGCTGGGCCCTCATCACTAGAACTGCCTCAGCTAGGGCTTGGCTCCCAGCCTCTGCTCTGGGCTGGGGTTTTGCCCGTAAAGGGCCAGTGTAGGGCAAGCGCCCTGTCACAGGTGGTTATCGTTGCAAAGTCAGGGACGAACCTGCGGTAATATCCTGCTAACCCCAGAAATGGTCTCACTTGTCTTTTTGTTACCGGGGTGGGGTAGTACCGCAAGGCCTCTACCTTACTCGTTAGAGGTTTCAGCTGGCCTCCCCCACCGTGTACCCCAGGTAGGACACTTCCCTTTGAGTGAGGTGACACTTCTTCGGGTTTGCTGTCAGTCCTGCCTTTCCTAAGGTGGTTAATACGGCTTCCAGGTGTCTCAGGGTGCTCGCTCCAGGTGATACTATAGATCACAATATCATCTATATATGCGGCCGTGTACCCACGGTGTGGGGCCAGCATCTTGTCCATCACTCGCTGGAAGGTTATGGTGGCTCCATGGAGGCCAAACAGCATCCGTATAAACTGATAGAGCCCAAAAGGCTTGGAAAAGGCGGTCTTCTCTCTGGCTTCCAATTCCAGGGAGATTTGCCAGTACCCCTTTGACAAATCTAAAGTGGATATATACCTTGCTTGCCCCAGACACTCTAATAATTCATCCACCCGGGGCATGGGATAGGCATCAAACTGTGAAATGTCATTAACCCGACGAAAATCGATGCAGAACCTCACTGTGCCATCCGGCTTGGGCACCAGGACGATGGGGCTCCTTCAGTCACTGTGGGATTCTTCAATGACGCCCCATTGCTTCATCAGCTGCACCTCCTTCCAGACGGTTTCCCACACCTTCTGGGGTAGCGGTCGGCGGGGTTCCCGTACCGTCTTCCCTGGCTCGGTGACTATTCAATGGCATCCCAGTCAGGTCCAGTTGGGTCTTGAGGTGAGGATGCGGCCGTATCGCCACAGGAGAGTCTTGATCATACTCTGTTGGGCTGCCGATAGGTCTTCCCCTATCATCACAGCTCCTTCTTCCTGGCAGTCTCCCCCGCCATGGACCAAGGTCTTCCTCCCGTGCTGGGGGACCAATAGCAGGCTGTCCCGCTCTATCCACTTCTTTAACAAATTGACGTGAAATATCTGGGTATCTCTTCGTCCTCCTGATAGCCGCACCTCATAGTCTGTCTCCCCCACACTCCGTACTACTTCATATGGCCCTTGCCATTTTGCTAGAAGCTGCAATTCTCTGGACGGTAGGAGGCGTAATACCCAATCTCTGGGTTCGAACTGTCTGGTCCTCGCAGCCTGGTTGTAACAGTACACTTGTTTAGTTTGGCTTTTTAGCAGATTCACTTTAGCAGAAGCCCTGACTTGCCATAGCTTCTCCTGTAACCGCAATATGTACTGCACCGTACTCTGACAACGGGTGGACTGCTCTTCCCAGTCTTCCCTCAGGATGTTGAGTACTCCCTGGGTTTGTTGCCCATAAAGCAGTTCAAATGGGGAGAAGCCCGTAGAGGCTTGCGGCACTTCTCGAATGGCGAACAACGGGGCAGGTAACATCTGGTCCCACTCCCAAGGGTCGTCCTGCACAAACCGCCTTAGCATATCTTTCAAGGTGCGGTTGACTCTTTCTACGAGACCGTCCGTTTGGGGATGGTAAACTGACGTCCGTAGCATCTTGATTTTTAACAGGAGGCACAATTTTTTCATTAGGCTGGAGGTAACGTTGGTCCCCTGGTCCATTAACATTTCTTTCAGGAATCCCACCCGTGAGAAGACCTTCACCAGCTCAGTCACAAGCGTGGGGGCTCTGGTGTTCCGTAGAGGCACCGCCTCGGGGTACCAGGTCGCATAATTGAGGATCACTAGTATGTAGTGGTGTCCAGCACGAGAGAGTTCGAGGGGACCCACTAGGTCCAGGACTATGCGCTCGAAAGGCATTCCCACCACCGGGAGAGGAATTAAGGGGGTCACTTTTTGGCAGTCTGGACAGGACGTGCAAAAATCTCATGCCGCCCGATATACCCCCAGCCAATAGAACCACTGGACAACCCTGGCCAAGGTTTTCTCCTGTCCCAGGTGTCCTGACCATGGGTCGGTGTGGACCAGTTCCAGAACTTCCTGGCGGTAGCCCCCGGGAACTACCAACTGTCGTGTTTCCCCCTCACCAGCCCTGGCCCTGACCACCCAATAGAGACAATCCTGCTGTACCTGAGAATAGAGCCCTTGGAGTTCTCCTCCGTCCGGCTTCTCCGCTTCCTATTCTGCCGTCTTCGATTGTTCCCAGGTGTTCCGCAGGGCCGGGTCTTCCTGTTGCTCTTGTACGAAGTCTTGGTCTGCTCCTGTGGGGGTCTCCACCTCTCCACCCGGTTTGTGCCTCTCGAGGTTCAGGTTTCCTCGGTTCGAAGCCCCCTCTGCCCTAGGGAGCAAATACCCCTCCTCCCCCGGAGATTGCACTTCCTGCCTGGGTGGGGATACTAGCCAGGCTCTAGCCTATAGCGGTTCTTGGAACCCTGGCCAGTCTCTTCCTAGCACAATGGGGTGAGGTAGGGTGGGGGCTTTCCCCACCCATCGCAGTTCCTCCTGACCACCGTTGGAAATCCGTGCCCATATGGTCGGATAGGGTCTCATGTCCCCGTGGACACACTTCATCCACAGTACCTCCCCTGTCTCCTTTTTTCCTTGTAGGAAATTGACGCACACTAGGGTCAGGGCTGATCTGGAGTCCACGAGGGCTTCGGCCCGCTTCCCCTCTACTCAGATTATTGTCACCAGCCTTTTTCCTTCCTCTACCCCACCCCAGGGTCCTCCGACTACTTGTTGGCCCAAAGTACAGTCCATCAAGGGGCATTCTCTTTTCAAACGTCCCTCCTGCCCGCATTGGTAACATGCCCCGCTGCCTGTCGGCTTCCTGTCCTCGGGGCCCTTCTCCTCAATGCCCTCCTAAGCCTCGGGCATACCCTCCGACTGCTTGTCGGGCCGCACTGGGGCTGGTTTACGCCCTCCACCCCGGCTTGACTATAGGCCCATTGTCTTTGTGACCTCGCCTCAAGAGGCCTGGGTTCCTCCTCCTTTCTGCCCCGGCATAGACTCTTTCCTTTCTCCAGTGTCGAGGCCCTCAGCAGCCAGATGGGCTTCCATCAAACTGACGGCCTCACTTAGTGTCGTAGGCTAGTGCTTTCATATCCATTTCCTCCCTTCTCGAGGGAGGATATGTATGAACTGTTCCAATACTATTGCTTTGGTGACTTGTACGCCGGCCTTCTGTTCGGGTTCCAGCCAGTGTGACGCCAATTCGCAGAGTCTCTGCGTGACCACTCGGGGTCTTTCATCTGGCTTGAAACGCTCCTGTCGAAACCACTGCCGGTATGTTTCTGTTGTTATTCCTAGTTGGTCTAAAATGGCTTCCTTTACTTTGTAATAGTGTAAAGCGTCCTTTGCGGGTAGGCTACGATAGGCCATCTGTGCCGCGCCCGACAGGTAGGGAGCGATTAAGGTGGCCCAGTGGTCTTCAGGCCACCGTGCAGCTGTGGCTAACCTCTCAAATGTTGTTAGGAAAGCCTCCAGATCATCCCCCAGTCCCATCTTAGCAAGCTGTAAAAGGAGGAAGTCACCCTGGCCGAATCACCATCTCCTAACACTATCAGGCCGACCCCTCGTCCCCCTGCATTCAAGGCCTGCAACCATCGGTCTTGCTGTACGGCTAATTCTTGGACCAACTGTCTTTGTTGTTCCTGGAACTGGGCGGCCAGTTGCTGCATTAGTTGGGCTTGTTGCTGCTGCTGGCGCTGGCTCTCGCCTCGCCATTCTAAAAATTTCCCAGACTCCATCTTTCTTGTCTAGAGTCCCCTCTTCCTCCTAACAAGCATACAAAAGTTCCCCCCTCTGGGGTTCCGCGTCTCCCCCCCGTGGGTCCGTGCCCACATTCTCCATCATGTGTAGCGGTCCCGTCTGGTGCCGAGTTCCCCCAACCCAGAGGTTGGTCAGGCATGACTTGCCCTTGGTGAATCCATGTTGACTATTCCTGATCACTTTCTCCTCTTCCAAAGTGCTTCAAAATGGATTCCTTGAGGATCCCCTCCATGTTTTTTTCTGGAACTGAGGTAAGACTGACTGATCTCTAGTTCCCTGGATTGTCCTTCCCTTTTTTAAAGATGGGCACTACATTTGCATTTGCCTTTTTCCAATCATCTGGGACCTCTCCCAAACGCCACGAGTGTTCAAAGATAATGACCAATGGCTCTGCAATGGCACTTGCCAACTCCCTCAGTACTCTCAGATGCATTAAATCCAGACCCATGGATTTGTGCGTGTCTAGCTTTTCTAAATAGTTCTTAACCTGTTCTTTCTGCACTGAGGGCTGCCCACCTCCTTCCCATACTGCGTTGTCTAGTGCAGTAGTAGTAGTAGTGTTCCTCTCCAGCCTCACATCCCCCACCCCCTGCCCTCACAGCCCAGACCTGCTGGTTTCTTTTTCTTTGTCATTCTTGTGTGAATGCTGAAGCCAGCTGCAGGGAGCCAGGGTGCTGGGAAAGAGCTGCCAAGCCCCCAGCCAGCAGGGAGCACATGTGCAGAGGTTTGGGGGACCTGGAGCAGCCTCAGGAGGCAGAGCAATGTGCTGGGGGTGCACAGACAGGTTGGGAACACACACAGAGGGCTGGGGAGCATGGTAAGGGGGTGGGGTGCTGGGCAGTGCCTCAAAGAGGCGGGTACAGTGGGGCAAAGAGCACACACAGCAGTGGGTTTGGGGTTGCCCAGGGGGCTCATATAGTGAGTATTTGTGGTGCCTAGGAGGCTCACACAGTGTGAGGGGGGGTATGCCGGGGCGCTCACACAGTAAGGGTTTGGGTGCACACTGGGAGGCAGGACTAGAGGGCAGGCTCCACCCTAACTGCCCAGGCTCCGCCCCTTGTGGGATCAGAACTACTCCAGGGGCCCAGGAGGGCTGAAGTGAGGTGCTGCTGCTCTTACATAGGCTTCTATCATGGGGGTTCCCCCCAGAGCCAGACAAGAGTCCCCACCAGGCAGCCAGACCCCATCTCTCTGGCTAGGACCTTGGCCTTCACTTCCTGTCCTAAACAGCCACGTTTGCACAGCCATGTTGTACAAGGTGGGCCCTAGCCCACCACAGAAGTGGCTGCAACTCAGCACTGGCTGGTCCCTGCATCCCATGTACATGGCAGTAGGGAGGAGGGAGGCGGGGCTGTGGGGCTGGCAGAGGATCTTTCTGTCCATAACCATCTCGCAGGCCCCCTTGCACCACAGCCCCTGCTGGGTCCCAGCCCAGAGGGGCTTTGCTGGAACCGCGCAGCTGTTCCCTGGTTAGGCACGGATGACACAGATGCATCGTTTCAGCTTCAGAACAATCCTTCCCAGCCCACCCCACCGTTCTCCTCCAGCCCTACATTGTACACCCCCCTGCTCTCCTCCAGCCCCACATTATACCCCCCTGTGACGGCGCGTCGGGGTCCCCCGACTCCTGCACCCCCGTAGTGGCACGAACAGACTCTGCCAGCCAGTAGAATAGAGGGAGTTTATTGCTTCTCCAGGGTACAGCACAGCACAGATATAATCTGGTTACAGGGGCCAGGCCTAGGATGCCTCAGCTCCTCTTGGGATGGGGGAGACTGGGCCCCTAAATCCCAGCCCCCCTTTGCTCAGGCTGCTTCCTCCATGATTCCAGACAGAAACTGCCCCTCTCTTCCAGCCCTGCCCCCAGCCAGGGCTCCACTTCCCTTCTTCCCATTGTTCCGCTCCCTCGGAGGTAACTGGTCCAACAGGTTGGGAACCCCCCTTTCATAATGACTCATCCCCCGCCCTGCTGGACCGTGCTATAGACAGCAGCCAGCGGAGATCACCACAGCCCACTGCCCAGCATAGCAACCAGCAAAGTCCCCCCACTACGTCACACCCCCGCTCTTCTCCAGTCTCGCATTGTACCCTCCCGCTCTCCTACAGCCCCACATCATACCTCTCTGATCCCCTCCAGCCCCACATCCCTGCTGCTTCTGTCTAACCCCACATGACCACCCCCCCCCCTTGTCTCTGGAAAAAGGGGTAAATACCGAAGTAACAAAAATTGTAGCTGATACAAAACTGCTCAAGGTAGTTTACTCCAAAGCAAACTATAAAGTGCTTCAAAAAGATCTCACAAAACTAGGTGACTGGGCAACAAAATGGCAGATGAAATTCAGTGTTGATAAATGCAAACTAATGAACACTGAAAAACATAATTCCAACTATGTATAAAATGATGGCGACTAAATTAGCTGTTTCCGCTCAAGAGCGAGATCTTGGAGTCCTTGTGGATAGTTCTCTGAAACCATCTAATCAATGTGCAGTGGCACTTGAAAATACAATCAGAATGTTAGGAATTATTTAAAAAGGGATAGCAAATAAGACAGAGAATACCTTATTGCCTCTATATAAAACCATGATACACCTACATCTTGAATACTATGTACAGATGTGGTCACCTCATCTTAAAAAAGATATACTGGCATTGGAAAGATTCAGAAAATGGCAACAAAAATGATTAGGGGTTTGGAACAGGTCCTATATGAGGAGCGATTAATAAGATGGGACTTTTCAGCTTGGAAAAGAGACCACTAAAAGGGGATATGATAGAGATCTATACAATCATGACTGGTGTGGAGATAGTTGTTTTGTGTTGGGTTATTGTAGATACAGATCTTGTTGTTATAGTAACTGAGATAGTTGAGTAGGGGCCAGCCCAGCTAGGTTGCGCTGGTTCTTATTAGTTCTGTGTTATGGCGTAAATGGACACTTGCAACTACTCAAGCTCTCTGTGTTTCCAGCAATTTCTTTCGAAACTGTGGCACCCCAAATGACATAACGATAGTGACTAGAGAAGAATTATTTACTCTTTCCCATAACACAAGCACTAGGGGTCAACAAATGAGCCACTGAGTTCTTCTGCCCCTGTCCAGCCTGACATGGGGCCCTAGCCTGTGTGCAGCCTGGTGGAGCTGGGCAGAGTCCCACCACACACCCCATACTGGCAGCAGGGAGACGTGAGGCTCCCCACAAACAGCTGGTTGCTCCTCTGGCATTAGTACCATGGGCCCAGCTGGCCTCAGACCCCGTGTCCCATCAGCCAATGCCTTTTTGATCCTGGCTCAGCCCTGCAGCCACCAGCCTGTCAGAGTTGCTCAGTATTTCCACTTTTCCAGCTCTTGGGGCTCATGCTCCAGCCCAACCCCAGGAGCCTGCCCAGCAATGAAACAGCCCAGCAGTGTGAGCCTGGTGGCACGGGCCAGCCACAGGTCTGAGCCAGGCTGCTCCTGAGGCCCTACCCAGGAGGACACAGGACAAGAGCTCAGACCCCACTGCTCCCTGCACCCAGGCCTCAGCTCTCTGAACTACAGGAGCACCCTGGGGCAGGCAGCAGGGGACACCTGGGTCAGCTCCAATGGCATCCTGCAGGGGGCACTAGTGGCTCACACACACAACAAGGAGCAGCAGCTGCTGCTGCCACTCCCAGGCAGTGCAGCAGGGGAGGCAGGGATGCTGGCTGAGTCGGTGACACAGAGTGGACAGGTCTCCTGGGAGTGGGGGGCAGCAGACAGGGCAATGGGGTGAAATGAAGGCACAGCGGGCAGTAGCCCCACCAGAGAAAGTGTGGGCTGGGCTGGGTGGTGGAGGGGGAAAGTCGGATACCCGGAAGAAACAAGGAGGAAGAAGCAACAAAGGAAGAGCCCTGAGTCGAATGCAGAAGGTCGGGCAATCACCTGCTTATCCAAGGAGTTTGTACATAAATGCAAGAAGCCTGGGAAACAAACAGGAAGAATTAGAAGCCCTGGGCCAGTCAAAGAAGGATGATGTTACTGGAATAACGGAGACTTGGTGGGATGACTCGCATGACTGGAGCACTGCCAGGAAAGGGTATAAACTGTTCAGGAAGAACAGGCAGGGGAGAAAAGGAGGAGGAGTTGCATTGCATGTAAGAGAGCAGTAGGAGTGCTCAGAGCTCCAGTACTTAGAGGGAGAAAAGACTGTTGAGAGTCTATGGGTTAAGTTTAGAGGTGGAAGCCACAGGGGTGATGTTGTGGTTGGTGTCTGCTATAGACCACTGGATCAGGTGGATGACGTAGATGAGGCTTTCTTCAGACAACTGAGAGAAGCTTCCAGATCACAGGCCCTGGTTCTCGTGGGGGGCTTTAATCACCCTGACATCTGTTGGGAGACCAATACAGCAGTACACAGACAATCCAGGAAGTTTTTGGAGAATGTTGGGGATAACTTCTTGGTACAAGTGCTGAAGGAACCGACCAGGGGCCATGTGCAGCTTGATCTGCTGCTCACAAACAGGGAGGAACTAATAGAGGAAGTAGGGGTGGGTGACAACCTGGGAAGCAGTGATCATGAGATGGTAGATTTCAGGATCCTGACCAAAGGAAGAAAGGAGAGTAGCAAAATACATACCCTGGACTTCAGAAAAACAGACTTTGGCTCCCTTAGAGAACTGATGGGAAGGATTCCTTGGGATGCTTACATGAAGGGGAAAGAAGCCCAGGACAGCTGGCAGTATTTTAAAGAAGCCTTATTAAAGGCAGAGCAAGAAACCATCCCAATGCACAGGAAGAAAAGCAAATATGGTAGGCGACCAGATTGGCTTACCAGGGACATCCTTGGTGAGCTTAAACACAAAAGGAAGCTTACAAGAAGTGGAAACTGGGACAGATGACTAGGGAGGAGTATAAATATATTACTCGAGAATGCAGGGGAGTTATCAGGAAGGCAAAAGCACAATTGGAAATTGCAGCTAGCAAGGGATGTGAAGGGTAACAGGAGAGGTTTCTATAGACATGTTAGCAATAAGAGGGTGATCAGAGAGGGTGTGGGGCCCTTACTGGATGAAGGAGGTAACCTAGTGACAGAAGATGTGGGAAAAGCTAAAGTACTCAATGCTTTCTTTGCCTCTGTCCTCACAAACAAGGTCATCTCCCAGACTACTGCACTAGGCAATGCAGTATGGGAAGGAGGTGGGCAGCCCTTGGTGGAGAAAGAACAGGTTAAGAACTATTTAGAAAAGCTAGACATACACAAATCCATGGGTCTGGATCTAATGCATCCGAGGGTATTGAAGGAGTTGGCAAATATTGTTGCAGAGCCTTTGGCCATTATCTTTGAAAACTTGTGGAGATTGGGAGAGATCCCGGATGACTGGAAAATGGCAAATGCAGTGCCCATCTTTAAAAAAGGGAAGAAGGCCTATCCAGGGAACTAGAGATCAGTCAGCCTTACCTCAGTCCCCGGAAAATAGAGGATCCTCAAGGAATCCATTTTGAAGCACTTGGAAGAGGGGAAAGTGATCAGGAATCGTCAACATGGAGTCACCAAGGGCAAGTCGTACCTGGCCAATCTGATTCGCTTCTATGATGAGGTAACTGGCTCTGTGGACATGCGGAAGTCAGTGGATGTGAAATACCTTGACTTTAGTAAAGCTTTTCATACGGTCTCCCACAATATTCTTGCCAGCAAGTTAAGGAAGTATGGATTGGCTAAATGGACTATAAGGTGGACAGAAAGTTGGCTAGACTGTCGGGCCCAACAGGTGGTGATCAACGGCTTGATGTCAGGTTGGCAGTTGGTTTCAAGCAGAGTCCCCCAAGGATCGGTTCTAGGGCCGGTTTTGTTCAAAATCTTTATTGATGACCTGGATGAGGGGATGGAGTGCACTCTCAGCAAGTTTGTGGATGACTCTAAGCTAGGGGGAGAGATAGATACGCTGGAGGGCAGGGATAGGGTCCAGAGTGACCTAGACAGATTAGAGAATTGGGCCAAAAGAAATCTGATGAGGTTCAGCAAGGACAGTGGTGAAGCGCTGAGATGGGTTCCCTAGGGAGGGGGGTGGAATCTCCATCCCTAGAGGTTTTTAAGTCTCGGCTTGACAAAGCCCTGGCTGGGTTGATTTAGGTGGGATTGGTCCTGCTTTGGGCAGGGGGCTGGACTCGATGGCCTCCTGAGGTCTCTTCCAGCTCTAGGATTCTATGACTCCATGATTTAAGGCATCTTCCCGCACTGGGCATCTATGTAAAATACTGAGGGAAACTGAGGCATGTGTGGGCATCATAACAACAGGACAGTAATTCCTCACTTTGCGACATGGTGTTTGGAGCAGAGCAGGGAGGGGCTTGTGGCACCTGCAGCCATTTGCTGCTCCTGCTGAGAGCAGCTTGTTGGGGTTCACTCTGAAGTGTCCCAGACCTCTCAGGCCAGGCCCTGTGTCTATGTGAGTAGGTTCCTTCAGCACCTACCACATGGGATCGCCCTCAGGTCAGGTCAGCCCTGAGGAGAGTGGGACCCACTGAAGGGACTGTTTGAAACAGCCCTGGCACTGCACAAGTCCCGCTCTCTCCCAGGGTGGACGAGCAATTCACCCCCACTCATTGCACTCGAGCACCCAGGCCTTCGCCACAGGTCACAGGGCGCTGGGGGGCCCGAGTAAACTCAAACATATTCATTTACCACAACTCGTGGGCCCGTTCCAACAAAAGCCACTGCCAGCGCTTGGAAACACAAGGCTCCAGGTCAGACCCTCCAGCGTTGGACCAGGCCAGGAAGCTGGGTGCCACATTTGCTGGGAGGCTCCTGCAGCCAGTTACCTCCCCAGGGTAGCACTTGTGCCTCCTTCCTTCTCTTACAGCAGGGGTGGGGGCCCTTCTCTGGGTCGGGGGCTGCTGACCCACAGAAAAATCAGTTGGGGGCTGCACACAAGTGAGAAGCAAAACCCAAACCCAAACCCCCTCCCTGACGTGGCCCCTGCCTGAGAAGGGGACAGACACTCCCCCATCACATTAGAGCCAGAGGGACCCAGACTAGCAGGAGGGCAGTGGGGTAGTGGAGCGCCAGCACAGGCTCTCCAATGCTGGGGGGACCCTGAGCCTCCGGGGTCACATCCAGGCAGGCCAGGGGCCTCGGCCCTTTGCCTGTGTCTGTGCTGCTCCCAGCTGCAACATCCCTAGACTGAAAAGCTGGTCTGGGTCCTGGATTTTGATTGTTCTCCACATTGATGGAGGCAGCTTGGAGACTCACCCCCCTCTAGCACCCTGGTTCCCTTCCCACGGGTTTGGAACCCCATCGCCTACACTGCTGGAGCTGCCAGCGCTTCCTGCAGGAGCCCCCGGCCATAACCCACTGAGCAGCCCAGCTGAGACCACGCACGGTTCCCTCTGGAGAGATAGTGGGAGTGGGTTGGAGGCAGGTGTCACACCCCTGCCTGGCTTGTCTGTGGCGCAGGCTCCAGGTGGGAGCCAGCCAGTAACTGCAGGGGGCTGTGGATGGACATGGCCAGGCAGGGTTCCCCAGCCCCCGTGGCATGGGCTGAGCCACTGTCCTGGCTAACCCAGTGCCCGGTGTTGGGGATGGTGGGATCAACTTGGCCTCCCAGGTGATGTTCTTCTCTTGCCCACCTGTGTGGGCAGCATGTCCTGGCACTGTGCTATGGACAGCCTGCAGGGACAGATGTACAGACACCGGGGAGTCCCTGCTGTCCAGGGGGCACCCTGCACGCAAAGCCTGCTACACGCTGCCCACCTAGTGCCCACTGGGGGTATGTCTACACTGCAGAGTTTTTCCAAAAAGACTTCACTTATCTCCACACCGCAATCGTGTTCTTTCAAAAAAAATAGAAGAGCGGGGTTTTTCCCGCAAATTGGTAAACCTCTTTCTAAGAGGAAGAAGCCTTTTTGTGAAAGAGCTCTTTTGGAAAAAGGCATGTGTAGCCGGGGAAGAGGGAGTTCTTTCTAAAGAAGAGGCAAGAGGAAAAAGCACAGGTGCCCTGGTAATCCATAGCAATCACAGCTTAAATGCGAGCCAGCATCCAATCAGTGTGGACGCTCTCTTTGGAAGAGCAGATTGCTTTTTCAATGCACTTTTGCAGTGTGGACGCTCTCTTTGGAAGAGCAGATTGCTTTTTCAATGCACTTTTGCAGTGTGGACGCTCTCTTTGGAAGAGCAGATTGCTTTTTCAATGCACTTTTGCAGTGTGGACGCTCTCTTTGGAAGAGCAGATCGCTTTTTCAATGCACTTTTGCAGTGTGGACGCTCTCTTTGGAAGAGCAGATTGCTTTTTCAATGCACTTTTGCAGTGTGGACGCTCTCTTTGGAAGAGCAGATCGCTTTTTCAATGCACTTTTGCAGTGTGGACGCTCTCTTTTGGAAGAAGTTTTTTCCAAAGATCTCTTCCGGAAAAGCGTCTTCCGGAAGAAGCCTGCAGTGCCAGGAAGCCTGGTGCTGTGGAGAATCCCTCACGTGGGCTTGTGTCTCTGGTCTGGTGCTGCAGCTCCTGAAATGACCTGTGGTGGGCAGCATCACCCTGTGCCAGCTGTGATACTGGGCACAAGAGAATTGGGGCAGAGACAGCTTGGCAGCCTTAGGTGAGGCAGGTGTGTGTGGATCTGAGTCCTGGCACCCACTGAAGGGCAGGGGCATGCACAGGATGGTGGGGGGGAGCTGCCCTTTCCCCCCAACCCCTTTGTCACTCCTGTCCCAGCTGGCCCTCTGGTTGCAGTCAGTGTTTAGGGCAGAGGGCAGTGGTGGGGTGGTTACGTGGCCAGCTAAGGAGCCCGGTGGGGAAGTGGATGACCCGCGGGGCTAGAGTGCTGCCTGGCTGGGAGGCAAGGACTCCCATCCAGCATCCTCGGTGCCCATGGAAAGCCCAACTCCTGCACAGTCTAGGCACTGCTAATGGCAGCAGCCCCAGTGCCACGGCATGCAGCCGTCTCTGGGGGGAGCACGGCGCCTGGGAACAAGCCAGGCGCTGGTTCCCAGGTGATCATGCCATTTTAAACACGATCAGATTCAGGGCGTTCTGTTGGCCGACTGCTCTTTGAGCCCTGGGTGGAGGGACACTTTTCCCAGCTTTTCTCTGCAGCCTGCCAGGAAGGCCAGAAACACCCTTTGTTTCTTCATTGAAAGCAAAAGTCACGTGACTCCAGGAGTTGGGGATTTGAGGAAAATGGCCCGTTTTTGTGGGTCCATGATCAAACCGTGTGAGTTGGAAACACCGAGCCTGGAGGCAGGACTGTGCTGGGGAGAGAAGCTCAGGGTGAGAGTGTGTGCGCCTCTGCTCCAAGATCCGGGGCAGTTTGGCATGGACCAGCCCCAAGCGATGCCTGCAGGGGGAATGCCCCATGCACTTGGAATGCCTGCAGGGGGAATACCCCACTGCCCCATGTGCTTGGCTGGGAGCAGCACTAACTGGGCAAGGGCTGAACCCCTCTGGGAGCACCTCAATGCACCGCAGTCCCCTCCCCCCCAGGCGCTGCCACACGCCACACAGACAGCTGGGGTGCTGAGGATGGGGTGCTGGGCAGCTGTTCCCAAGGGGCTGAGCAGGGCGGGCCAGGCAGAGGGGGCATGGAGAAGGGTTGGGGCTTGGAGAAACTCAAGAGATTGAAAAGGCTGGGACCGTGCGGAGGGAAAAAACAGCCTACCTGGGCAAAGAATAGCTAGTGTAGCGTGATGCCTTCGGGTCCGCAGGGCCTGAGGAGATCCACCCTCAGATCCTGCTCTGCTTATGTAACCCACACACCTAGCGTGGTCCACTGTCCCACGTAGCGGCACTTAGACCACTTACAGCGAGAGATAAGAAGGGAGCTCTACAGCCTAAGCAGAGAACCATCTGGCCTTATAGCTCAAGCTGTAGAGGTTCCTACACTAAGTTCCAGAGGTACCACTTATGGTGATAGTTGGCCAATAAAAGGCAGGGAGCAGGGATTGGACAGGGATGGCTCAGCTGGTCAGGAACAGGAGGGGCCTGTCTATATATAGTCCAGGAGCTGAGAGCAGGGAAGTAGCCCAGGGAGGAGTGTGGCTGGCAAACCCAGAGAAGGGGGAGTCCAGTTAGGTGGGAAAGGCAGCAACGGGTAGGATAGGACAGACCCTGGCTGCTGGTCAGAGGGTCCTTGAGCCAGAGCCTGGAGAAGCAGGTGGGCTGGCCTGGGTTTCTCTTCCAGCCACTGGGGCTGGGGCACACACCAGGCACTGACACTACAGGGACTCTTTCTCCTGAAAGACTTTGGTACCTGGGAAGGAAGACCCCACTGGCCTGGCCAGGGGCCCTGTCATGGAGCAGAAGCTCCTGGAGTGAGAGGGCTGATGGGTGAGAGGATGGGTGGCCAGACTGCGAGAGGCAGGGAGGAGCTAATGGAGGAGGTGCCCCAGCAGCGAGTGGATCCCATGGCATCTTGGCTTTTTTGGTCTCCTCGGGTGAAGGATGCCAGAGTGGCTCTTTCTCCTTATAGACTCAGAGCCTCTCTCTGTTCCAAGGCTGGAGTTCTTTCAGGGGTTCAGCTTGCTGGCTCCAGCAGGGAGCTCACGCCAGTTCATTCCCCTCCCCCCCTCCGCCCCCACATTGATAGTTATGGGGCTTTGTTTCCCTTCTCTGTGCATATACTTCCATTGTCTCTGCTTGCTCTATTTACACTGGAGGAACATTCAAGCAGGGGGAACTGCCCCAGCCTCGCCCCAACCCCTCCTCTTCTGCCCAGGCCCTGCCCCTGGGAGCCAAGTCGTCCTGCTCTCTCAGCACCATGGGGAGGGAGGAGGGCGTGGCCCCCAACTTCCCTGGCCCTGGAGCGGGCGGGTGCTTGGGGATAGCAACACTCCGCCCCTACAACAGGTGTTCTGGGGGGTGGAGTGTGTGTGGGGGGGAGGCCATGCTTGGCAGTTTGGGAAGGCAGAGCCTCCCCCCGCCCTGAACCACACTCTTTTCCTTGGCAGGTGACCTAAGCCCTGCAGCCCGCACATCTTTTCAGACCATATTTCCAGCCCACGTTTATAATCCACTATACAGTTGAGAGAGTTTGTCTGTCTGCCCATTTGCTCCAGAATAATTTTTGATGAGGGGGCCACTCCAAGATTTTGATAAGTATTCAAGGGCAGCATTTTTCTATGGAGGGGGTGCGGGGTCTGGGAGGGAGGTTGGGTGCAGAAGGAAGCTCAGGATAGGGGGCCTGGGGTGCAGGAGAGGGTGTGGGGTCTGAGAGGGAGTTTGGGTGAAGGAGGCGGTTGTGATCTGGGGCAGGGTCTGAGAGGGGGTATGGGTGCAGGAGTGGATTCTGACCTGGAAGAGGCATGATCAGAGGGGGTGCAGGGAGGGAAGGATCTGAGGAAGGTGGGTGCAGAGGGCCTGGGTGGTGACTTGGGGCAGGGAGTTGGGGTGCAGCAGGAGTTGGGGGGTGCTAGAGAAAGGCGCTGGCTGGGACATACTTACCTAGGCGACTCTGACCAGCAGCCTTGCAGGACCCTGAGGGCAGGCTCTGCCTGCTGCAGTTCCAGGCTGCTCCCTCCATGTGCTTCTCTGCACTGTGCGCTGGGGGGGGAGGGTGTTCCAGCCAACAAGGGCTGCGATAATTGGGCTGGGGCGGAGGCAATGTGTGAAGTCTTCCTCCCCAAGGGACATGTGGTATCTAGAGGAAGCGGCCAGCCATTGTGAGCAGCTTGGGCTGTGGCAGGCAGAGAGCTAGCCTCAGGGTCGCTGTGGGGCGGGCTGTGGGCCAGATTAAAAGGCTTGGTGGGCCATATCTTGCCCCCTCTGTCCTAAATGGTAAGAGCTTGGACCACCACGTTCGGTATCCAGCTTCCTCTTATCATAACTGAAAACAAGGTCAGGGCTGGTTGTGCCAGGACAATGGGATGTGCCTGGAATGGGATTGCTTCTCATCAAACCATATAGAAAAGAGGCAGAATCACCAGGCTGGGGCTGGTTGGGGGCATGCCCCTCATCCCCCATCTAGGACTGCACCAGTTCTGAGCCTCCCACCCCCCTGGCACCCTTTAGGGAGGCTGGGGGAGGGCTGAAGCTTCCCACACCCTGATTCATAGACTCATAGAATCCTAGAGCTGGAAGAGACCTCAGGAGGTCAAGTCCATCTCCCTGCCCAAGGCAGGACCAACCCCAACTAAATCATCCCAGTCAGGGCTTTATCAAGCCGAGACTTAAAAATCTCCAGGGATGGAGATTCCACCACCTCCCTAGGTAACCCATTCCAGTGCTTCACCTCCCTCCTAGGGAAATAGTTTCTCCTAATATCCAATCTAGACCTCCCCCTCTGTAACTTGAAACCATTGCTTCTTGTTCTGCCATCCATCACTACTGAGAACAGCCTCTTTCCGTCCTCTTTGGAACGTCCCTTCAGGAAGTTGAAGGCTGCTATCAAATCCCCCCTCACTCTTCTCTTCTGCAGACTAAACAAACCCAAATCCCTCAGTCTCTCCTCATAGGTCATGTGCTCCAGCCCCCTAATCATTTTGGTCACCCTCCGCTGGATCCTCTCCAATGTGTCCACATCCTTCCTATAGTGGGGGGCCCAGAACTGGACACTATACTCCAGATGTGGCCTCACCAGAACCGAATAAAGAGGAATAATCACTTCTCTGGATCTGCTGGCGATGCTCCTCCTAATGCAACTTAATATGCCATTCGCCTTCTTGGCTACAAGGGCACCCTGTTGACTCATATCCAGCTTCTCATCCACTGTAACCCCCAGGTCCTTTTCTGTAGAACTGCTACTTAGCCATTCAGTCCCCAGCCTGTAACAGTGCTTGGGATTCTTCCATCCCAGGTGCAGGACTCTGCACTTGTCCTTGTTGAACCTCATCAGATTTCTTTTGGCTCAATCCTCTAATCTGTCTAGGTCACTCTGGACCCTATCCCTGCCCTCCAGTGTATCTACCTCTCTCCCTAGCTTAGTGTCATCCACAAACTTGCTGAGTGTGCAGTCCATCCCCTCATCAAGGTCATTAATAAAGATGTTGAACAAAATCGGTCCTAGAACAGATCCTTGGGGCATGCCGCTAGAAACTGACCGCCAACCTGACATCGAGCCGTTGATCATTACCCGACAGTCTAGCCAGCTTACTGTCCATCTTACTGTCCATTTATCCAATCCATACTTCCTTAACTTGCTGGCAAGACTGTTGTGGGAGACCGTATCAAAAGCTTTGCTAAAGTCAAAGTATATCACATCCACTGACTTCCCCATATCCACAGAACCTCATCATAGAAGCTAATCAGGCATGACTTGCCCTTGGTAAATTCATGTTGACTATTCCTGATCACTTTCCCCTCTTCCAAGTGCTTCAAAATGGATTCCTTGAGGCTCCCCTCCATGATTTTTCCGGGGACTGAGGTAAGGCTGACTGATCTCTAGTTCCCTGGATTGTCCTTCTTCCCTTTTTTAAAGATGGGCACTACATTTGCCTTTTTCCAATCATCCGGGATCTCTCCCAAACTCCACAAGTTTTCAAAGATAATGGCCAAAGGCTCCGCCATAACACTTGCCAACTCCCTCAGTACCCTTGGATGCATTAAATCCGGACCCATGGATTTGTGTATGTTTAGCTTTTCTAAATAATTCCTAACTGGTTTTTTTCCCACCAAGGGCTGTCCACCTCCTTCCCATAGTGCATTGCCTAGTGCATTTGTCTGGGAGCTGACCTTGTCTGTGAAGACAGAGGCAAAGAAAGCATATGGAATATTGCTGGTTGTTCCCCTTCATCAGGGAGTGAGAGGAAAGTGTAGTTTGCTGCATTCCTCACCCTGCCCGAGCCCAGGGACATGCACCCCTCCCCCAGTTGTGCCTGCTGGAGCTGTAAAAGTCATGGACAGGCCCTTCTCACCTGGCCCCAAGCTGCTGCGGTGAGAGAGGGCTGGGGTTGTCCTCTCTCCCCGGGACAGCCTGCATCTGAACCCCTAACCCCCCGGCCCCACCCCAGAGCAATGATTGAAATGAAGCCTGGACATTTTCATTTTATTTTCCAAAAACCAAAAGCTGAGTTAAGGCCCTGAACAATGCCGGGCAAATCTTCTTGTTAAATTGTAAATTAAGTTATCATATATATAGTAGCCCAATGTCTGTGAGTCTGTAACGCTGAAATGCTGGCTGTTCTCTCTGGGAGGTGCTGTTGCCTGAAATGCTGGCTGTTCCCTCTGGGCGGCGCTGTTGCTAAAATGCTGGCTGTTCCCTCTGGGCAGCGCTGTTGCCTCCCTGGCTGTTCCCTCTGGGTGGCACTGTTGCCTGAGTCACGTCCTTCGCCTCCCACTGTGGTGCTCGGCTGACTTCTGCACCGCTCAGCCAGGCCGCCACGGGGGAGCAAGCAGTGCAAGCGTCCGTTTGGGCCCCATGCTCCCCATGCAGCACGGGGCGGTGATGTACATGGCCGGGGGTGGGGCCCGGCTGTATACGTCACCTTCACGCCCCCCTTCGCCTCCCGCCATGGCGCTCAGCTGACTTTTGCACCGCTCAGCCGGGCTGCCATGGGGGAGCCCAAACCGCCGCTTGCTCCCCCGTGGCGGCCCGGCTGAGTGGCGCAGAAGTCAGCCAAGCGCCACGGAGGAGGTAAAGGGGGGCGGGGCAGTGATGTACATGCCCAGGGGGCGGGGCCTGGACGAGCGTGCATCCCGACAGAGACAGAGGAGAGCGAAGAGAGAGTGAGAGGCAAGAGGGGGAGGAGAAGAGAAAGAGAGAGACGGAGAGAGAGGCAGAAGGTGGAGGAGAGCTGAGAGAGAGAGGGGGAGGCAGTAGGAGGAGGGGAGAGAGAGAGAGAGAGAAGAAGCGAGAGACCGGAGGCTCAGGAGAGAAGACCGAGATAGAAAGGGAATAGGACGTGGAGGAGAGACCTTAAAATCCCGTCTTATGGTGGGCTAATTGGCTAGTCTTTAAAGATTCACCATACACTCATCATGCAAGGAGAGTGATGATCAGTGAGTGCTAGTTTTCCAAGTGACCCCTTACAAAACACCTGTTAAATAAATACCGTGGCAGCCACGTGCAGGGAGCACGGGGCTGGTCAGGCCAGCTGAGAGACACTGCTCCACGGCAGGGAGCCCCTTCTGTCTGGTGCCCAGTGCTCTCAGTCCCACGTGACGGCCTCACCTGCATACGAGGGAAATGTGGTCTACATGAAATGACAGTGACAAGGGGGCAGAATGGGGAAAGACTGCACTCAAAGGGCATGTCTGCATGGGGCGTTATTTCGAAATATCTTCCCTTATTTCAAAATAACAAGGTGAGCGTCCGCACTACCAAGCCCGTTATTTCGAAATAACAACTCCTGCTTGTGAAGAGGAATACGTTCATTTCAAAATAGTTATCTCGGGAGCTATTGTTTCGAAATAACCTGGTAGTGTGGTTCTCAATGCTCCACTGTCCAACTGGGGGAGAGCGGGCTCCACAGGTGTCAGTCCTGGCCCAGACACTAGTCAATATTTTCATGAATGACTTGGGTAATGGAGTGGAGCTTATAAAATCCGCAGGGACAGGACTCCCATTGAAAATAACCTGGAGAATTGGCTTAAATTCAGCCAGATGAAATTCTATAAGGACAAGCGCAAAGTACTACACCTAGGAAGGACAAATTGATGCCCTGCCACCAGATGCGCCAGGCTAGGTGGCAGCACTGCTGAAGAGGGCCTGGGGCTTAGAGTGGATCACAGAGGGTACGTCTACACTGCAACTTTATTCCAGAATAATACAGTCTGCATCTACACAGCAGGCAGTTATTTCGAAATAATGTTGAAATACTGTCAAGCTGAAGGACTTCTTACTCCGACTCCTGTAACCCTCATTGCATGAGGAGTAAGGGAAGCCGGGGGAAGAGTGCCCTATTTCCAAATAAGTGCTGTATAGATGCTCCCAATTTTGAAATAAGCTATTTTTTAAATAAGCAACGCAACTGCTGTAGCTCAGTTTGCGTCGCTTATTTCAAGTTAAGCCCTGCAGTGTAGAGGCACCCAGAGTGAATGTGAGCCAAGTGGGTGATACAGTTGCAAAAAAAGGCAAACATCACTGGGAGGTGTGTTATGTGGAGCATGAAGAGGAGAGCAATACAAGTGAGAACACCTGGCCTGTGAGGAGAGGTCAAACACATGGGGCATGTTTAGGCTGGAGAAAAGCGACTGAAGCGGGCCCTGGCAACGGGCCTTCACTCTGTGCAGGGCTGTTAAAAAGAGCATGGGGATCAATGATTCTCTGTGCCCACTGAAGATGGGAGAAGAAGCAATGGGCTTGATGTGCAGCAAAGGAGCCCGAGGGTTAGCTGTTAGAGAGCCTTTCTAACTCTCTGGGGAGTTAAGCTCTGGAGCAGGTTCCCCAGGATTTGTGGCATCCCAGCCACTGGAACAGGTTAGACAAGCAGGTTTGCTTGGTCCTGTCTCAGCACGGGCTGGATGAGGTGACCCCATAAGGTCCCCCCCCAGTTCCACAAGTCTTTGATTCTCTGCAGTGAGCCAGAGCAGGCCCGGTTCAGGGCTCCAGAGTACTGCAGAGGGGGACTAGAACCCACCCCTCATGGCAGCAGTGAGGTGCTGAGCTGGAAGGCTGCAGAACTCTGCCACCAGCTGGTAACCGCTGAGGCTGATCCCGAGTGGCCGAAAGCCAAGAACTCAGACTGCCCAACACTGCGGCAGCTGCAGGCCTCTGTCTGGCCTCTCCCAGCCTTGTGTGCTGATGCTGGGCAGCAGCCGTGTTCAGCCCCTCCCCCCAGGCACGCGCTGAGTTGCAGCGGCAGGCACTCCTGCAGCCCTGCCCACAGCACCCTCAGCAACTTCCCTCACCCCTGACTCTGCCCCAGGCCCCTTGTGCCCCTGTAGTGCCAGTCCAGACAGGTGTGTCATCCTGCAGGGCCTGCCTGTGGGCACCCACACGTGAGCACTGGGTCAGTCAGGATCAGCCCGACCTGTGAGAGCAACACGGGGATGCACTTTGCAATCTGCCTGGTGCCTGCCCAGCTCCCCTGCCATGCCTGCCCCCCATCCCACTGTCTGGCTCCTACAGTGGGAGCAGCTCGTGGCCTGCCTGCATGGGTTCTTCGTAGCACAACTAGCACCAGGGGGCCCTCGTGCAAGGGAATAAGCTACCAGGCTGTGTCTGGGGCAGCCTGGGGCTGTGAGAAGGGACCATCACCGCAACATGTCCCACCTGGCCTGGCCTGGCTCACGGGTTCCCTTCTCCCTTCACGGCTGGGCCCTGGCCTGCATCTTTCTCTCCCAGCTGCTGCTGCAGACTGTGTGAGCAGTGGCTGCCAGTGCTGTGTGTAGGGTTGCCAGGTGTCCGGTATTCACCGGGACAGTCCGGTATTTTCACCTCCTGTCCGGTGAAAAAAATTCAGAGAATACTGGACACCTGAGATGTCCGGTATTCTCTGAATTTTTCCCCGGACAGGAGGCGAAAATGCCGGGCACCTGGCAACCCAACAAACACTCAGTGCCCTGCCTCCCCCGCCTCCCGAACCCTTCCTTGGCCCCCAACACCCTCAGCCCCCCGCCCCCAGCCCCCATGCTTACCTGGGGCTTACCTGGTTCCCCAAGGCTGCCAGCACAAAATGCTTCCCTGCTTCCCCTGGGTCTTAGTACTCTACTACTCCCCTGTTCCTATCTCTGCACTCACTCTTAAAGGGGACATGCTGTTTTAATTTTTTTTTTGGCTTGGAGTCCTTTTTTTTTGCTCAACAAAAAAAAAAAAAAAAACCAAACAATCCCCCCCTGTGAATTTTTTCACAGTGGTTTTTTTTTTTTGGGGGGGGGTGTTTGGTATTTTTGTTTCAACCATCTGGCAACCCTAGGCCAGGGCCAGTCCTAGTGCCAGGCCAGCAGAGCAGTCACCCTGGGTGCCAATGTCCAGGAGCCTGATACCACTGTCTGCCCTGGCCACCAAAGCCCCTTGGCCTAGCAGCCATCTGGGCCAGCTTTCACCAGCAGGTCCCCGGCCGCCAGCCCGGGGCAGGGCAAAAATCCCCACACTGCCACTGGCTGCCTAGTCAAACCTCGCTGCAAAGCCACTCCCTGCACCACCCCTCCTGCCCCACAAACTCTCCAAGAAGGGGAGAGCAAAGAACCCCCCAGTAGCAGGCTCAGCCCCGCCCCACTCTACACACCAGAGCTTATGTGGTTACTACACCCACATCCCTCCTCCCTACAGGCAGGTGTCCTCTCCCTCCAGCCCGCACGCTGCCTGTCTCTGTGCCCCATCACGGCGCAGTGATTGCAAGCTATGGGCACTAACACACTCAAAACCTAGACCTGCACCAGGTGGAATTATGGGTAAGCGCCATCTTAATTTATGTAAATGATGCTTGCTAAGGCTGGCTTCCCTTTCCCCCTCCAGAGGGTGCACAGAGCTCCCTGCCACTGGGCAACTGGAAAAGCCACTTCACTGTCCCCCCAACCCCAAAATGCGTCCTGCTTGGCCCTGGCTGAGCTAGCTGCAGCAGGCGTGGGGGTCTTATTTTCAGTACAGCACGTAGCACGTTGTTCTCTGAGCATGGATTGCACTTCCTAGACTGTACCTAGCACTGTTGCTACCTCCCCGTCTCCAGGGTCTGAATTCAGGAGCACAAAGGCCTGGGCACAGCCTGCTGTTCTGGCTACACCCCGGGCTGAGCAGCAGGGTAGGGGCAGGGCTGCACAGCACTTAAGAAATTGAGAATGGTCAGGCTTGGTCAACCCAATGGCCCAGCCTGCCCAGAGTCCTGTCTGCTGGCAGTGACCAGTGCCCAGTGCTGCAGAGGGAATGCACAGAACAGGCGGCCCAGCTGAGGCTAGGGACACCCAGAGCCGGGGACTGCATCCTGACTAACAGCCATAGATGGAATTATCTTCAGGAACTTTTCTAGGTTTCCTTTTTAACCTTGTTAAAATCTAGTGGTTAGAGCAGGGGCTGGATATCAGGATTTCTCGGTCCAGTTCCTGGAGAGGGCAGGATGGTTTAGGGGTTGCATACAGATCTGTGGCCCACTATGTGGATTTCCCTCATTTATGGCAAAAGGCAAAATATAACGGAAGGACAGAACAAGTCATGCTGGTGGAGGAGTGGCATTATATGTGACAGAAAATGTAGAATCAAATTAAGTAAAAATATTAAATGAGCCAAAATGTTCCATAGAACATCTATTGATAGTAATTCCATGCTCCAAAAATAAGAGTATAGCAGTACGGATATATTATCAACCACCTGATCAGGACAGTGGTAGTGATTTTGAAATGCTAAGGGAGATTAGGAATTTCTTGATATCTTAAATAACTGCTTCTTGGAGCAGCTGGTTCTGGAACCCACAAGGGAAGCGGCTATTCTTGATTTAGTCCTAAGTGGAGCACAAGATCTGGTTCAAGAGGTAAATATAACTGGACCACTTGGAAATAGTGACCATAATGTAATAAAATTTAACATCCCTGTGGTGGGAAAAACACCTCAGCAGCCCAACACTGTAGCATTTAATTTCAGAAAGGGGAACTACACAAAAATGAGGAAGTTAGTTAAACAGAAATTAAAAGGTACAGTGACAAAAGTAAAATCTCTGCAAGCTGCATGGAAACTTTTCAAAGACACCACAATAGAGGCCCAACTTAAATGTATACCCCAAATTAAAAAACATAGAAGAACCACGAAAAAAGAGCCACTGTGGCTTAACAACCAGGTGAAAGAAGCGGTGAGAGATAAGACATCTTTTAAAAAGTGGAAGTCAAATCCTAGTGAGGAAAATAGAAAGGAGCATAAACTCTGGCAAATTAAGTGTAAAAATATAATAAGAAAAGCCAAAAAGGAGTTTGAAGAACATCTAGCCAAAAACTCAAAAAGTAATTAGCAAAATGTTTTTTAAGTACATTAGAAGCAGGAAGCTGGCTAAATAACCAGTGGGGCCCTTGGATGAGCGAGATGCTAAAGGAGCACTCAAAGATGATAAAGTCATAGCAGAGAAGCTAAATGAATTCTTTGCTTCAGTCTTCATGGCTGAGGATATTAGGGAGATTCCCAAACCTGAGCCAGTCTTTCTAGGTGACAAATCTGAGGAATTGTCCCAGATTGAGGTGTCATTAGAGGAGGTTTTCGATCAAATTGATAAACTGAACAGAAACAAGTCACCAGGACCAGATGGCATTCACCCAAGAGTTCTGAAAGAACTCAAATGGCAAATTATAGAACTGTTAACTGTAGTTTGTAACCTATCCTTTAAATCAGCTTCCGTACCTAATGACTGGAAGATAGCTAATGTGATGCCAATATTTAAAAAGGGCTGTAGAGGTGATCCTGGCAATTACAGACTGGTAAGTCTAACGTTAGTAGTATGTTAGGGGGCTGGCTCCCCCTCAGGCTTACAGCCCTGTCATCATCGGGGTCGTTCACACCCACATGCCCGTCCACCCGCCCTCACCCCGAGGTTCCGACCTGTCCTAGTCTCGGGGTCTTTCAGTCCCCAGATCCCCGTAAGTCTGGCCCTTAGATAGCAGGGCCTGCCTGGCCCAAAGTGCTGCAGAGAAGGAGGGGGACTTGGGCCCGCCCCCGCTCCGAGTCCCAGCCCAGGACCCTAAAGACAGCGAAGCGGGTACGCCGTGTGGTTGGTGGGGGGTTCTCTGTAACTCATCGGAGCGACTCCTCCTCCTGTCCCCATCCTGGGCCACTTCCTCCTTCTCGCGACAGTCGTCAGCCTGGCATCCGGCCTGCCTCTGGTCCGTCCCGTTCCTCTCCACCGGCTTTCTCCCCTGGCTCCTTTCATTTGTTCCCCAGGCTCTCCCCCGGCTCTCTTGCCCCGCTCTCTGGGCTCTCTCCCGGCCCTCATGCCCAGCTCTCCGGGTTCTCTCCCGGCTCCACTGTCCAGCTCGCCCGGCTTTCCCCTGGCTCTGCCTCCCTGCTCACCTGGCTCTCCCCCGGTTCTGCCTCCCTGCTCGCCCAGCTCTCCCCTGGCTCTGCCTTCCTACTCGCCGGGGCCGGGCGCCATTTAAACGGGCCGCCAGACATGGCCCCGCCCCACCCTTCCAGGCGCAGGCTGATGACGTCAGCTGATGTCCCCCTTTGGCCGACCTCCATCTGGCCCCAGACTGCTCCTGAACAGGCCGGACAGGAGCGCCGGGGGGTCGCACGGGTGCCCGGGTGCTTGGCGCTCCCCGGGCTTCCTGCCTCATCCGTCGGGCTTCTGGCAGCCCACTCACTGCCCAACGCATCCACGGGCGGCCGGGGAGTGTGGGGTGCTGTGGACTCTGCTCCCTCAAAGCCCGGTGCCCCGTCACACACACCCCTTTTTAGACTACTCACAGTTTTGCTGTCCGTATCTCCCTCTTCTTCCATTACCCATGAAAAGAAGTTGGCATTTTTGCGTTTTGCCCCGCGGCGATGTTGTACCTCAAACTTATATGGCTGTAGGGCCAAGTACCATCTCATCACCCGGGGATTCGATTCTTTCATTGTGTGGATCCAACGCAACAGTGCGTGATCTGTCACTAATTTGAACGGGTTCCCGAGCAAATAGTACCTCAGGGTCTCGATCGCCCACTTGGCCGCCAGGGCTTCCTTTTCGATCGTGGCGTAGCGTTCTTCGCGAGGGAATAGCTTGCAGCTCAGATAGTCTATGGGATGTTCCTGCCCTTCGACACTTTGCGCCAACACGGCTCCCAGCCCCACTGCGGACGCATCCATCTGTAAGATAAATCCCTTTGAGAAATCTGGTTGCATCAAAACAGGGGCCTGCGTGAAAATTGTCCTTAATTGTCGGAAGGCGTGTGTGCGCTGCTCCATCCATACCACCTGCTTCAGACTGCTATTTTTGGTCAGCTCGGTTAAAGGTGCGGCCACCGACGCAAAGTTAGGAATAAATCGTCAATAATATCCAGCCAGTCCCAGGAACTGCTGGACCTGCTTTTTTGTCATGGGGGGCAGGTAGTCCGCCAGGGCCTGCACCTTACTCGCTAGGGGCCTCAGCTGCCCCCTTCCCACCGTGAACCCCAGATAGGTCACTTCGCGCTGCCCTAGGTGGCATTTTTCGGGGTTCGCGGTTAGCCCTGCCCCGCGCAATGCTTCCAGAATCACACGTAAATGTTGGAGGTGGTCAGCCCAGGTTTTGCTGTACACGACTACGTCGTCAATGTAGGCTGTGGCGTATTGTTGGTGTCCCCGCAGAACTCGGTCCATGAGCCTCTGAAACGTCGCGGCCGCCCCATGGAGTCCAAATGGCATGGTCTATTAGAGCCCAAAGGGGGTGGAAAACGCTGTTCTCTCCTTAGAGGCCGGTGTCAGGGGGATTTGTCAATACCCCTTGTGAGGTCTAAGGTAGAAATGTATTGGGCCTGTCCTAACCATTCCAAGAGCTCATCCACCCGGGGCATGGGGTAGGCATCGAACCAGGAGATCGCGTTGACCTTCCAAAAATCTATGCAGAACCGGTCTGACCCATCCTGTTTCGGGACCAGGACAATGGAGCTGCACCAGTACTCTTCTATCACCCCCAGCTGCAGCATTTTCTGGACCTCAGTCCACACCGTATCCCACATTTTCCTTGGGAGGGGGCATACTGGCTCGCATACCCTGCATCCGGGCTTGGTGGCCATGTGGTGGCTTATCCACCCGATGCGCCCGGGCTCCGCCTTCGCCACTGAACTGAACTCCTGGAGTAGTTCTTGTACCCTCTGCTTTTGAGCCCGTGTCAGGTCTGATCCTAAATCTAGGGCCTGGGCAGTCTCTAGGTCCCCAGCCCATAGTCCCATATCGGTGGGCCGCGGCTGCGGGTCCAAGAATAGACTTTCTCTCGGATTCCATTTTTTTAACAAGTTGACGTGGTAAACCTGGGTTCCCCTTTTCTTCTCAACCAACCGAACTTCATAGTCCACGGTCCCCACCTTACGAATGACCTCAAAAGGCCCTTGCCACTTTGCCAGGAGTTTCGATTCGCTGGAGGGTAAAAGGAGGAGAACTCTGTCTCCCGGCTTAAACTCCCGTACTCGGGCGTCTCGATTATAATAAAAGACTTGCCTGTCCTGTGCCCGTAGCAGGCTGGCTCTAGCAAATTCCCCAAGCTGCTGTAACTTCTCTCTAAGGTGTAGGACATACGACACCGTCCCTTGGACCCGCTTCTCTTGGTCCTCCCAGGCTTCCCACAACAAATCTAAAATACCCCAGGGTTGCCGCCCATAGAGGAGCTCAAACGGGGAAAACCCTGTGGATGCCTGGGGTACCTCCCGGACCGCAAACAGGAGTGCGGGTAACAGTTTGTCCCACTCCTGGGGGTCGCCTTCGGTGAATCGGTGGAGCATGTTCTTTAACATGCGGTTAAATCGTTCTACCAACCCGTCAGTCTGTGGGTGATAGACCGACGTACGCAACGTCTTAATCTGCAACAGGCGGCATAATTCCACCATAAGCTTAGAGGACACATTGGTCCCTTGATCCGTGAATATCTCACGGGGGATCCCCACTTGGGCGAAGATCTTCACAAGTTCGCCAGCTAGGGTCTGGGATGTGGTGTTCTTTAGGGGTACAGCTTCTGGATACTGGGTAGCGTAGTCTACTAGCACTAATATGTGCCGGTGGCCTGTCCTTGTCCGTTCTAGGGGCCCTATGAGATCTAGTGCCACCCGGTCAAACGGTACCCCTATAACGGGCAGGGGAACCGGGGGGGCTTTTGTTACTTCGCGGGGCCGGGTGAGCTGACACTCGGGGCAGGAGCTACAGAAATCCTTCACCTCTCTATGCACCCCGGGCCAGAAAAACCTCTGGGTTATACGCTGTAAGGTCTTTTCTCTGCCCAGATGCCCAGCCCAGGGGTTGGCGTGGGCCAGTTCTAAGACCCGCTGTCGCGCCGTCGCTGGTACTAACAATTGTCTGAGCGTGCCGCAGCCCTCCCCGGCCTTCGTTACGCGGTATAGCCGGTCCCCACATACCTCGAAGTAGGGGCCTTGTTTCAGTCTCTCGGTCTCATCTATATCTGCGCCAGTCTCGCCGGCCTGCTCCCAGGCTCGGCTCAACAACGGGTCCTCCCGTTGTTCCTGGACGAAGTCGCCTTCCCTCCCTTCTTCCAGGATCGTCTGCAATTCTCGAGGTGCAGCCAGCTCGCCAGAGGTTCCTTCTGTGTTCCCAGGATTGGGGCCCGGGCTCCGTGTCACCCGTCGGGCCGCCAGCGCACTCTCGGCCTTGCCCTCCGGGGGTCCTTGGGCCAGCCAAGGGGTCCAGGCCTCTATTAGTCGCCGGAAGCGTGGCCACTCCGGACCCAGCAACACTGGGTATTCCAGACGCTCTGCTAATGCTACCTGGCATATCCCCTCTTTGTGGCCATCGGCCATCCGCACCCAGGCGGTAGGATAGGGCCGAATGTCCCCGTGGACACATTTCATCCACACGGGAACTCCCGCCGGCTCCGGTCAGGGTACCAGCGAGGCCCTGACCATTGTTTGCCCACAGCCCGAATCTACTAGCGCCCAGATGGCCTGCCCTTCTACTTTAACCTGTACCAATACTTTCTCTGTCTCCTTTGGGCGGGCCCTAGGACTTAGGTTCACAACCTGCCCGAACGAACAGTCCATGAATGGACAGTCCTGGCGGAAGTGTCCCTCCTGCCCGCACTCGTAGCACGTCACCCGAGTGCTTGCCCCTAATCCGGGTGAATGCCCCGGTTCCTCTCTCCTAGGGGTCTTATTCTCCTTCACCCCCTCATCTGTCGGACTATCTGCTGTCAGCGGAAACCGGTCATTGCCTGGCCTCTTGGTCCCCCCCAAAGCTCCTGCCCCGTACCCCTCGCGGGGTTCAGGCGCGTCCCACCAGTGGGCGTTGCCCCCGTCCACCTATGGGTGTCCTAGCCATCTCCCCGACCCCTTCAGCGGCCAATACGCTTCCATTAAGGTAACCGCTTCCGCTAGCGTTGACGGTTGTTGACGACGCACCCACTTCTGAGGGTCGCCTGGCAGGATCTGGAGGAACTGCTCCAGGACTATAACGTTGACCAGTTGAACACTAGTCCGCCTTTCGGGTTCTAGCCATCTACGGCAGGCCTCCCGAAGCCTCTGAGCGACTGCCCATGGGCGCGCCCCAGCTGGGTAACGTTCTTGTCTAAACTTCTGCCTAAATGTCTCGGGGTTCACCCCGATTTGATCTAGGACCACTTCTTTCACCTTATAGTAGTTAAGTGCCTCCCGGGGGTCCAAGCCCTGGTAGGCTAATTGGGCTGCCCCGACAGATAGGGTGTTAGTAAGGTGGCCCAATGGTCCTCGGGCCACCGAGCTGCTGTAGCCACACTCTCGAATGTCTCGAGGTATGCCTCCAGGTCGTCCTGCGGTCCCATTTTGGTCAATCAAATGGGTAACTGGGGGATTCCCCCCTGCCCCTCGTCTGACCCACTCCCGGCTCTTGCTAACACTGCCCCTTGCTGAAGCCACTGCTCCCTCTGAGACTGTTGCTGATCAGTCAGTTCTTTGATTAACTGTCTCTGCTGTTCCTGTTGCTGGGCTGCTAACTGCTGCAACAATTGAGTCTGTTGCTGTTGGTGTTGGAGCTGCTGCTCGGACAGCCACTTCAACATTTCATTAACCTCCATCCTGCACTAACAATGTGTTTTCCTCCCTTTATCTACATATATATATATATTTTCCTTCAATCAACCCTACCCCTAAGGCTTAGAGTCATACCCACATTCTCCACCATCTGTTAGGAGGCTGGTTCCCCTCAGGCTTACAGCCCTGTCATCATTGGGGTCGTCCACACCCGCATGCCCGTCCACCTGCCCTCACCCCGAGGTTCCGACCAGTCCTAGTCCCGGGGTTTTTCAGTCCCCAGATCCCCGTAAGTCCGGCCCTTAGATAGCGGGGCCTACCTGGCCCAAAGTACTGCGGAGAAGGAAGGGGACTCGGGCCCGCCACCGCTCCAAGTCCTGACCCAGGACCCTAAAGACAGTGAAGCGGGTATGCTGTCTGGTTGGTAGGGGGTTCCCCGTAACTCACCAACCCTCGGGGGTCGGAGCGGCTCCTCCTCCTGTTCCCGTCCTGGGCCACTTCCTCCTTCTCGCGACGGTCGTCAGCCTGGCGTCCGGCCTGCCTCTGGTCCGTCCCGTTCCTCTCCACCGGCTTTCTCCCCCCGGCTCCTTTCGTTTGGTCCTCGGGCTCTTCCCCGGCTCTCTTGCACCGCTCTCCGGGCTCTCTCCCGGCCCTCTTGCCCAGCTCTCCGGGCTCTCTCCCGGCTCCACTGCCCAGCTCGCCCAGCTTTCCCCCAGCTCTGCCTCCCTACTTGCCCGGCTTTCCCCCGGCTCTGCCTCCCTGCTCACCTGGCTCTCCCCCGGCTCTGCCTTCCTACTTGCTGGGGCTGGGCGCCATTTAAACGGGCCACCGGACATGGCCCCGCCCTGCCCTTCCAGGTGCGGGCTGATGACGTCGGCTGACATCCCCCTTCGGCCAGCCTCTGTCTGGCCCCGGACTGCTCCTGAACAGGCTGGACAGAAGCGCCGGGGGGGGTCGCGCGGGTGCCCGGGTGCTCAGCGCTCCCTGGGCTTCCTGCCTCATCTGTAGGGCTCCCAGCGGCCCACTCGCCGCCTAGTGCATCTACGGGCGGCCGGGGAGTGCAGGGCACCGTGGACTCTGCTCGCCCAGAGCCCGGTGCCCCGTCACATAGTGCTGGGCAAATTAATTGAAACTAGAGTAAGGAATTGTCATAGATGAACATAATTTGTTGGGGAAAAGTCAACATGGTTTCTGTAAAGGGAAATCATGCCTTACTAATCTGCTAGAGTTCTTTGATGGGGGTCAACAAACATGTGGACAAGGGGGATCCAGTGGATATAGTATACTTAGACTGCCAGAAAGCCTTTGACAAGGTCCTTCACCAAAGGCTCCTAAGTAAAGTAAGTTGTCATGGGATAAGAGGGAAGGTCCTTTCATGGATTGATAACTGGTTAAAAGACAGAAAACAAATGGTAGGAATAAATGGTAAGTTTTCCGTGTGGAGAGAGGTAACTAGTGGGGTCCCCTAAGAGTCTGTCCTGGGACCAATCCTATTCAACTTATTTATAAATGATCAAGAGAAAGGGGTAAACAGTGAGGTGGCAAAATTTGCAGATGATACCAAACTGCTCAAGATAGTTAAGACCAAAGCAGACTGTGAAGCGCTTCAAAAAGATTTCACCAAACTAAATGATTGGGCAACAAAATGGCAAATGAAATTTAATGTTGATAAATGTAAAGTAATGCACTCCCACAATACTCTTGCCAGCAAGTTAAGGAAGTAAGGAGTTGATAAATGGACTGTAAGATGGTTAGAAAGCTGGCTAGACTGTCAAGCCCAATGAACAGTGATTAATGGCTCGATGTCAGGTTGGTGGTCGGTTTCTGGCGGAGTGCCCCAAGGATCGGTTCTCGGGCTGGTTTTGTTCAACATCTTTATTAATGACTTGGATGAGAGGATGGATTGTACCCTCAGTAAGTTTGCGGATGACACTAAGCTAGGGGGAGAGGTAGATATGCTGGAGGGCAGGGATAGGGTCCAGAGTGACCAAGAAAGATTAGAGGATTGAGCCAAAAGAAATCTGATGAGGTTCAACGAGAAGTGCAGAGTCCTGCACTTGGGACAGAAGAATCCCAAGCATTGTTACAGGCTGGGGACCGAATGGCTAAGTAGCAGTTCTGCAAAAAAGGACCTGGGGGTTACAGTGGATGAGAAGCTGGATATGAGTCAACAGTGTGCCCTTGTAGCCAAGAAGGCGAATGGCATATTAAGTTACATTAGGAGGAGCATTGCCAGCAGATCCAGAGAAGTGATTATTCCCCTTTATTCGGCTCTGGTGAGGCCACATCTGGAGTATTGTGTCCAGTTCTGGGCCCCCCACTATAGAAAAGATTTGGACACATTGGAGAGGGTCCAGCAGAGGGTGACCAAAATGATTAGGGGGCTGGAGCACATGACCTATGAGGAGAGACTGAGGGATTTGGGTTTGTTTAGTCTGCAGAAGAGAAGAGTGAGGGGGGATTTGATAGCAGCCTTCAACTTCCTGAAGGGAGGTTCCAAAGAGGATGGAGAGAGGCTGTTCTCAGTCCTGATGGATGGCAGAACAAGGAGCAATGGTCTCAAGTTACAGTGGGGGAGGTCTAGGTTGGATATTAGGAAAAACTATTTCAGTAGGAGGGTGGTGAAATACTGGAATGGGTTATCTAGGAAGGTGGTGGAATCTCCATCCCTAGAGGTTTTTAAGTCTTGGCTTGACAAAGCCCTGGCTGGGTTGATTTAGTTGGGATTGGTCCTGCTTTGGGCAGGGGACTGGACTTGTTGACCTCCTGAGATCCCTTCCAGTTCTATGATTCTATGAATGCACACTGGAAAAAATAATCCCAACTATATATACAATATGATGGGGACTAATTTGGCTACAACTACTCAAGAGAGAGATCTTGGAGTCATAGTGGACAGTTCTCTGAAAACATCCACTCGGTGTGCAGTGGCAGTCAAAAAAGCAAATAGAATGTTAGGAGTCATTAAAAAAGGGATAGAGAATAAGACAGAAAATGTCTTATTGCCGCTGTATAAAACCATGGTACACCCACAGCTTTAATACTGCATACAGATGTGGTCACCTCATCTCAAAAAAGATATATTGGCATTGGAAAAGGTTCAGAAAAGGGCAACAAAAATCATTAGGGGTTTGGAACAGGTCCCATACGAAGAGAGATTAAAAAGACTTGGATTTTTCATATAAGAAAAGAGGAGATGAAGTGGGGATATGATAGAGGTCTGTAAAATCATGACTGGTATGGAAAAAGTGAATAAGGAAAAGATATTTACTTATTCCTAAAATATAAGAACTGGGGGTCACCAAATTAAATTAATAGGCAGCAGGTTTAAAACAAACAAAAGGAAGTTTTTCTTCACTCAGTGCACAATCAACCTGTAGAACTCCTTGCCAGAGGATGTGGTGAAGGCTAGAACTTTTACAGGGTTCAAAAAAGAGCTAGATAGATTCATGGAGGTTAGGTCCATCAATGGCTATTAGCCAGGATGGGTAGGAATGGTGTCCCTAGTCTCTGTTTCTCTGGAGGTGGGTGACAGGGGAGGGATCATGTGAGGATTACCTGTTGTGATCCCTCCCTCTGGGGCATCTGGTATTGCCAACTGTCGGCAGACAGGATACTGGGCTAGATGGACCTTCGGTCTGATCCAGTATGGCTGTTCTTATGTTCTCAAGGCAGCGTGGCAGGGACTTGGCTGGGCTTCTGCGATGCCCGGCCATTCTCTGACGGGAGAGAGAAGATAGCAGCTTGATAACACAGGCTCTGGAGCAGACCCTCATTCATTCCACGCTGGCACTTCTCTCCACAGCTTGGAGGGAAGGGGAAGCGGGGGGGGGGGGGCGGGAGGGTGCTAGGACCAGCCTTGAAACTCCAGCAGAGGGGATCCTGGTTACCCTCCTCTGGGGCATCTGCTCTTTGTCACTCCTGAGCAGGAGGGAGATGGCTCCTGGCAGCTGGGGAGAAGTGGGGGAGGCCCCCAAGCTGGACAGAAGAGGCAGGGACGTGGCAGGAGGGAACCCCACAGAGGGGTGGGGCACAGGGGTCACAGAGACTGGAGCCCTCAGCTGCACCTGATGGGGCAGCAGACTCTGGGGCTCGCCAGGCAGGAAGGGGGCTGGCCAGTCACACAAGGGACAGGCAAACAAGGAGCCTTGTATTCAGTGAATCCACCCGCCTACAGGTTCCTAGCTTGGGCAAAACTCACCCATTGGCAGGGGATCCCTTAGGCCTGGGAGCTGCCTCTGTTCCCTGGCTCTGCGGATGGAGATGGGGGAGCCAGTGGCCCTGGAGAACACAGCTGGCTCATCACCCCAGGACACAATGGGCGGGGGTGAGGTCCACACACTGCCAGAACCAGAGATCCCCCGGAAGGCATGGGGGGGATGTGAGAATGAGGGTGCAGGAACTGGTGTGTTAGGAGGTGGGGTGTCAGGCCAGGAAGCTGGAGACAGGTGAGGCCCAGTGGCTGGGGAGGGGGGCAAAGGGGAAAGTTAGGAGGAGGATGTGAGGTTGTGGAAAGGAGATGGGGGTGTCTGTGGGCTGGGGGAATGGTGGGAGACATTAGCCCTAGGCTAAGTCAGGATTGGGAGACACAAAAACATTAGAAAGACTGTGTGGGGTCAGTGGAAGGGGGCAGAATGTGAAGACCTGGGGTGTAGGATCAGACTGGGGCTAAAGGAACCTGGAACTCCCCCTATAGCAGCCAGTGCTCCTGCCCCACTCTCCACAGTGCCCCCTGCTGGGAGAGGCCCAGCTGGAGTAGCCAGGAACTCACCCTGCAGTCAGCACTCCTGCCCCACAGCGCCCCCTGCTGGGAGAGGCTGGGGCTGGAGTAGCCGGGAGCTCCCCCTCCAGCCAGTGTTCCTTCCCCACAGCACCCCCTGCTGGGAGAGGCTGGGGTTGGCGTAGTCCGGAGCTCCCCCCCCAGAGCCAGGGCTCCTGCCCGTTGCCCCATAGCATCAGGGAACCGAAGTTCCGTGCTGTTACTTGCACTGGGGCTCATGTACAGTGAGTGGGCAGCTGTGGGTCCCTGTGCCAGTCTGGTGGGTCCCTCAGGCCTCAGGGCACTGGCTCTGAGAGTGTCTGGGTGGTGTGCCATGGCTCCTCAGGACCAGCATTAGGGTTCAGGGCCCAGCGGTGGCTATGCCCAGCAGGGCTGGGAGGGTTGGCTGTGGGGGGTGGGCGATGGGCAGCGGTAACCCTCGGCTTCCCTGGGGGCAGAGCAGTGCCCAGCTGTGTGGAGCGAGGGCAGCCAGCCCCAGGCTTTGCTGTGAATGGCGCTGGTTGCAGGGCCTGGCGCTGAGCCAGCCTGACATTTTGGGCATAGGGCCAGCCCCTCCCCCAGGCTGAGCTGTGGGAACATTCTTACTCAAGCGAAAGAAATGCCTTTGCCGTGCCTAATGGCTCACACATGGAGGGCGGGGCCCTGGGAAAGGTGCTGCCTGCGTCAGGGGGCAAGGGGCAGCCCAGAACCCACCCCCACCTGGTGGGGGGGGGAGCCTCTTCACAACTGGGCACTGCTCACAGCAGGGCCCGGGAGCTGTGGGAGAGCTCTGGCCCGGGCGGGGCAGTTCTGGATCTAAATGCTTTCCTCTTCACAGGGTGATCATCTCTGCAGTCCCCATTCTAGGCTGCTCCCTTTGCCAGGGAACGCCCATGTAATAAGCTGCACTCACGCAGCGCTGAAATGCAGCCACCTCTGGGGTGGGGGGGTGGCAGACATTTAACAGACCCCCATGACATCACCTAGCCTAGACACCACCTGAGGATCCCACTCTCTCCCATAGGGGGGTGGTGTCAGCATGGGGACATGGAGCCCAACCAGGAAGGGCCCTGGCAAAGCCCCCAGCTGGAGTGCGGGGCCAGCAGGGCTGTGGGTCGGGACTGAACTGTGAGTGTTGGAGTGGTGCACAAATGGAGGGCTCAGCGCTCAGTGGAGGGGAGCCAGGCTTGGGGGATGGAGTCCTGGCCAACCCTGAAGCAGAGGGTGGATTGTTTCCATGTGTTGGTGGCTGGGCCTGTGTTTGGGTGGGATGGGTTGGGGGGGGACACAATCTGGGCTTGATTTGGAGCCGGCTTTTTTCCCAACTCCATTTCTGTTTTAAGCAAAAGCGTGTGTCCTCCCCTCCCCTTTTTCACCCCAGCTCCCCCAAAAGCCCAGCACCTCCTCAGACCCCCCTTGTCCTGTCTCCCCATCTCTGTGGGTTCCCCAGCCCCTATTCAGCCACAATCTCTGGACTTCCTGCTCCCCAAAGAACCCAGATCACTCACCCCCCCCAACAACCTTCCTGGTCCTGCACACTTGCCCCACCCCCCGGCAGCCACACCGGGGGGCGCAGTGGGGTTGGGGGCAGCAGGGTGGGAGGAGGAGATAAGGGCAGAAGGGGGAGGGGTGCAACGGGGGCAGCAAAGCAGGGGATGCAGTGGGGCAGGGTCCAGGGCAGCCCCAAGGGCTCTCTTCAGCGCTGGGGAGATTCCTCAGGCCTCTCTCTGTGTCTGGGAGACTCCTCCCCAGCCCTAGCCCCAGCTCATGCTCTCCCGCATGCCGATCCCTGACCCGGGCTGGGCCAGCCTGGGAAAATGCTGCTCTGGATCCAGCCTCCTTCCCTTCTTAGCATGTGCCTGACTTGGGGAGGGAGGGAGAGGGGGGGAGGGGAGTCTTTCCCGGTTCACCCAAGCTGGGCAGCCCTTTCCCAGAGGGAGAACTCAGGACTGGGACCTGCTGCCTCCTCAGAGCCAACCTCAGAGGGTGCTAACTCAGAACCCAGTGCTGCATTCCAGCTTTGAAACAACCCTGCCCCTAGCCCAGAAGCTGTGAGCTTCCGGGTAGCAGTGTCCTGCTCTGACATTAGCTTGGGAGCCCAGCAGAGGGCGCTGTCACACTGAGCGTATGTGTGGTTGGTGGGGATGGGTGTGAGGCTGAGAGTCAGGACTCCTGGGTCCAGGCTCCCGGTCTGGTAGTGCAGCTGGGATTGTTGGGAGCACAGCCCCAATGGGAGGAGACATGGAGCTGGTGGAGCAACTGAGTGTGCCGGGTGTGTGTTTGTGTGTAGCTGCAGGGATTTCTCCCCACCTGGCAGAGGGGTTCCTGGCTTGCCATCTGCAAGGCCCTGTGTCACCTTAGCCCCAGACCCCCTCTGTCCATGGGGTAGGCCCAGTAGAACAGGAAAAACCTAGCAATAAATGAGATTATGTGCCCCCTGCTGGCTGGTATGAGAACCATGAGCCTCTGCTTCTTGTGCCCTGCATTGCACTGCCAAACAGCGAGTCCCGCACTAGCTTAGGGACCAGGGAAGCTGCTGGGGGAGGGGCTTGCAGTGATTCTGTCTGTGTGCCAGGGAGCGGTCCATGGGCGAGAGGGTGTTGTCCTGCGTCATCAGTGCAGGGTTACGGGTCCTGCCTGGAGGGGAGGCTGGGAGCTGCCTGGTGTGCTGGGAACGTATAAATAGGGGCTATTTATACTGCACCCCAAGGATCCAGGGCCTGCCCCACGCAGCTATTTGTGTTCCACTTCCTCCTGCCCTGCTGCCCTTTTCTTCCAGCTTCCTTTATTTATAACCTGGCCTCCACTGACCCACCCCGTTCCTCAGCATGGGTTCTCTGCCCAGCTCTGGGGGGAAGGAAGGACCAGTGGGTTAGAGCTGGCGGAATGGGAGCCAGGACTCCTGGGTTCTCTGCCCAGCTCTGGAGGGGGAGGTCCAGTAGTTAAATGCTTTTGTGAGAGAGCCCAACGCAGCACGAAGGCAGCACCAGCCTCATGAACACAGAGGTGTATCACAGTGAGAGCACTCCGGGTTGTAGCCCCTCCTAGCCCCAGAGTTACAGCAGGCACAGAGCTTGAAGCTTGCTGACCCAAAGCTCAGGCTTCCCCGCCAGCTGTGAGCAGTAGAAGCACTGTGACTAGGAATGTAAAATGTCAGTTAATTGGCTAATTGAATAGTCGATGCAATTTGCTACACTTCAAAGGTGAAAGCACTGCAGGGAGCATGGGACCAGCGGGGGACTCAAGCAGTCCCCCACTGGCCCCGTGCTCCCTGCGGCATTTCAAAGCAGCAGTGCTACAGGGAGCCCAGGGTCAGCTGGGGACTCCGAATCCCCAGCTGACCCTGGGCTCCATGCAGCACTGCCGCTTTGAAATGCTGCAGGGAGCCCCACGTTAGTTCTCCACATGGTGTTTCAAAGCGGCAGTGCTGCGTGGAGCCCAAGGTCTGACCCCGGGCTCCACACAGCGCTGCCACTTCAAAGCACCCCCTCCTCTTCTCCCCCTTGCTGCCGCTATCTGAAAGGCACGGGGGAGAGGGGGGGGACTAGTTATCTAGCCTGTCAACTATCTGATAAACATTTGCTTATTGGATAGTCCACTAGTCATTCACATCCCTAACTGTGACAGAGAGGAGCTGTTTTGGGTCCATCCAGCAGCAGGCAGCAGGTGCTCTCCTGCATTCCTGCTTCACAGGGGTAGGCCAGTGTTTCAGGCAGGGAGAGCGGGGAAACACGCACACAGAGAGGCAGTGATTTGTGGCCCCCCCAGAGCCTTGAATGCAATTGTCATGCACAGCCGGGGGGAGGGGGGAGCAATATTGTTCCAGCCAAGACCTGGGGGGTAAGTCCACTGCATCTCACCCCAGAGATGGCTGCATCTCAGGATCAGGGGAGGGATCCCCCTACAGACAAACAGCCCCACGTCTCACCCCAGAGGTGGCTGCATTCTGATGCCAAGGGATGGAGCACTGCAGAAACACACTAACATGTGCTTTGAGATCTCTGGGTCTGAAGGAACCCCAGCTAGGAATGCTGCAGGGTGGAATTAGAGCAGGGCTTTATGCAATAGCTTGTACCTGAAGCACCCTGGCTGACTCCACAATAGCATTAGGGGGCGCTGTGCTGTGCAGATTGGGTGGCAATGCCCCAGTGTGGGGCTAGGGGGCGCTGTGCTGTGCAGATTGGGTGGCAATGCCCCAGTGTGGGGCTAGGGGGTGCTGTACTGAGGGGACGGGGTGGTAATGCCCCAGCGTAGGGCTAGGGGGTGCTGTGCTGAGAGGACAGGGTGGCACTGCTCCAGCGTGGGGGATGGGGGCGCTGTGCTGAGGGGACAGGGCAGCAATGCCCCAGTGTGGGGCGAGGGGGTGCTGTGCTGAGGGGATGGGGTGGCAATGCCCCAGCGTGGGGCTAGGGGGCACTGTGCTGAGGGGATGGCGTTGCAATGCCCCAGTGTGGGACTAGGGGGCGCTGTGCTGAGGGGACGGGTTGGCAATGCCACAGTGTGGGGCTAGGGGGCGCTGTGCTGTGCAGACTGGGTGGCAATGCCCCAGTGTGGGGCTAGAATCATAGAATCATAGAATACTAGGACTGGAAGGGACCTCGAGAGGTCATCGAGTTCAGTCCCCTGCCCTCATGGCAGGACCAAATACTGTCTAGACCATCCTGATAGACATTTATCAAACCTACTCTTAAATATCTCCAGAGATGGAGATTCCACAACCTCCCTGGCAATTTATTCCAGTGTTTGACTACCCTGACAGTTAGGAACTTTTTCCTAATGTCCAACCTAAACCTCCCTTGCTGCAGTTTAAGCCCATTGCTTCTTGTTCTATCCTCAGGGGCCAGGAAGAACAATTTTTCTCCCTCCTCCTTGTGACACCCTTTTAGATACCTGAAAACTGCTCTCATGTCCCCTCTCAATCTTCTCTGTTCCAAACTAAACAAACCCAATTCTTTTAGCCTTCCTTCACAGGTCATGTTCTCTAGACCTTTAATCATTCTAGGGGGCGCTGTGCTGTGGGGACGGGGTGGCAATGCCCCAGCGTGGGGCTAGGGGGGCGCTGTACTGAGGGGACAGGGCGGCAATGCCCCAGCGTGTGGCTAGGTCCAGGTGCCTCTCTCCTCTCTGGCTCTGGGCACTGCTCCAGCCTGCGCATACAATGGGCTGCTGTTCAGACCTACTGCCACAGCTGGCCGCTCACTGGAACAGCTGGCTGCCTGGGCACCTCATCCTGCTTTCCTGGGCTGGAGGCCCTGGGGAGGGACAGGAGCAGCTGGGAGCTGACATCTCCCCCTCCCTCCATTTCCAGCCAGCCCCAGAGCCTCTTCCCAGGGGCACCAAGGAGATGCTAAGCAACAGGAGCAAAGTGGGAATTTTGCTGACATGGGCCCCTGCCAGGCCGCTGGGCCCAAGAGACCCCACACTGAGCCCCGGGTCACAAACCTTCCTTCTTCCCCCACCCTTTATGCACAATCCCACCCTGAGTCTCTGGTGTCTCACAGGCCCTCCGTCCTCTGTCTCGGTCACCTCCCACAGTTACCTCCCCATGCCCAGTCTGGATCACGCACACCCCGTCACTCCCCGCCCCGCCCCATCCTGTTCACACAGAGGCCCTCCCCAATGCCCTGTCCCAACACACAAACACCTCCTCCCTGGCCCCTGGCCTGGTCACACAACCCTGCCCCCTCCCCATGCCTCCCACTTCACACAACCCCATCCTGACCCTGTGGGTCTCAGCCCCCCATCCCTCCCCAGGTCACACAGAGCCGCCCCGCCCCCCCACTCCGCCCACGGCTTGTTTTGTATTCTCCTCCCTGGGTGACTCTGGCAGAGCTGGGAAGGGGGCTTGGAGTGGGGCAGGCTGGGGTCAGATGAGTCCAGCGTTGGGCAGCCTCTGGGCCTGACTCGGCCATTTCTGGCTCCTGGCCTGGGCAACTCTGGGGCATCATTCTCAGCTCAACCAGCTTATGGGGCGACAGGGCTACCTTGGCAGAGCCAGGCAAGATGCTGCCAGCTCCTGCCAGCTCTGCCCGTGCCCCTCAAGACTGCAGCTAACCCAGCACCAGCTCCCTAGGTTCCCTCTGCTGCCCCCCATGCCAGGTCCTTCCTCCCTTCCCCCGGTGACCGGGGGGGGGGGGGGATTCAGCTAGTCTGGAATGTGCCCAGGCTGCTTTTCCTGATCCACCTTCCAGCACCAGGGCTGGGCAGGACCCACTGGCTCACTGCTGCCAAGGGCCTGCCAGGGAAGGGGGGAGCAACCCCCCCCCCCCGCCTGGAGTTGAAGAACCAGAAATTCCTGCTCCCTGCAGAGCTTGCCTCCTCAGAGGGGGGTGGAGAGGGAGGCCCAGGGGGGGTGAGGTGGGGGCAGAGAGAAGAGTGGGGGGATGGGGAAACAGGATACTCACCATAGAGGAGGGATGGGGGATGGGGGGAGACCCAGGGCAGATGGGGGTAGGGGGTAGGCTTGAGGGAATGGGGCACAGGGAGCCTGGGAGGCAGAGGTTAGACCCAGGGGATCGCAGAGGCAGGGGAACCCCAGGGGGGCAGAGGGGAGGCCCAGGGGTTCGCAGGGGCAGGGGAACCCAGGGAGAGGGGAGCCAGAGGGGAGGCCCAGGGGATTGCAGGGCAGAGTATTGTTTCAGTAGCTGACTTGGAAAGGTCTTCAGCAGTTTTAGGAGGCAGAGAAAAATCCAGACTTGGCCCAGGAGCCTCTCCTTCCCCAGCCCCATCTGGGCTCAGGATTAGCCACTTGGCCTCAGCACAAACTCTAGCAGGAGGGAGCATGTCCCAGTGGTTACAGCATGGTTCCTGGGAACAGGGTTCCTGGACTCTGGCCTGGAGCGTGGGGGCTGGTGGTTAGAGGCTCCAAGTGGGATCTTGCTCTCCCCTGGGCTGAGACATACCCTGGAGCCAGTGGCTCTGATCTGCAGCCCAGTGGCTGGCCCCACTGAGAGGGTGGATGGGGGTTTGAATGTGTCTGGGGAATTGGGGGAGAATGGTCCATGGGGCTGGAACACTGGGTTGGGATGAAGGGGGAGCGTCTGCCCCAGGGAGGTGGGGGAGGATTCCTCATGGAGGATGGCTTGGGGGGAATGCAGCCCCCTCCCCCCCCCAGCTCCATTGCTGGATCCAGAGCACAATCCTGCCTTCTTGCCTTTGGGGCTGGGCCCCCCACCTGGTTTGTATTGTCTGGGGCAGGTGAGGAGCAGCTCTTTGCAGGCTCTGCCCCATCCCCGTCATGGTGTTAGCAGGACAGCTCAGAGGCCTCTGAGGCTGGACCCCCCCAAGTCCCTGCCCCCCAGGCCATGCAGTTCATGGCTCAGACTGTCTGTACTCCTAACCCAACCACCCCACACATCCCCACAGGCTCTGGGGCCTCTGGCCTGAGCGGTAGCCCTCCCCACACCTGCAGACCAAAGTGGGGGTCTGAAAGTTGGGAGAAAGTGAAACTTCTAGGTCCTCCCTCACCTTCCTGCACAGCTCATGCAGCCATTCCTCCTGCCAAAGCCCAAGTGGGGAGCTCCCAGGAACAAAGCCAGAGCCTGGGAAAGGGGAAGCAGCTCAGCTGTGAAGGCCTCCTTCTCGCAGCATTGTCACATGGGCCCTGTACCCCCTGCCTCCAGTCACACCCTGACCACCCAGATGTTCCCCGGACTGCCAAGCACACTACCTGGCTCCCCCAGCCACTCCCTAGCCAGACCCCTTTTGAGAGCCTAGAACCCCCCAGATAGGAGGCCATTTATGTCTAGGCTACACAATTCTTCCAGAAAAGTTACGCAGTGAACTGCAATTTGCATATCTTTTTCCGCTGCTTGTTTCAGAAGAGGCTTTTCCAACATTTGGCTCATTTACACTGGGCCAAATGTGGGAAAACCCCCTTTTTTTGGAACATCCTTTCTTCCTCGTAAAACGAGGTTTACAGGGATGCCGAAAAAACATGTCTGCTCTTCCGAAAAAAATTTCAGAAGAGCAGATGCGTTCCTTGGACACAGCAGAGTTTTTCTGGGATACCTCTGGACGTAACCTTACACCTCTGTGAATTAGTGCCTCTGCGCAGAGACCAGATCAGACTGACCTGGATTAGAGGGGACTGTGTATGCATGTGTACATGTGTGCATATGTGTGAGCGTGTATGTGCGTGAGTGTGCGTCTGTGTACACATGCACATGTGTGTGTGCCTGCATGCACTACAGTACAGGGACTTGGCTCTCTCCTTATTGGTTGTTGCTTCCTCCTCCCCCCCAATTGCACTTTCTGTCCCTCTAGTCCATGGGTTCCCAAACTGGGGGGGCGTGCCCCCCTGGGGGGGGCGTGAAGTAATTCCTGGGAGGGCACAAGGTGACCCAGCCACACCCCCCCCCCAATCCCACCCCAAGTTTTGCTGCTATTTTTTGGGACGGGGGGCATGAGGGTGTCTCAAAAATCAAAAAGGGGGGCGTGATGCGGAAAAGTTTGGGAACCACTGCTCTAGTCCTTTTTCCAGGATGAGGGAGCCCGGGGCTGAGATAGCAGGGGACTGTGTCAGGGCTGAGGGGCGTCACATGAGGGGGGTGGGCTATGTGTCGGTATTGGGGGCACTGAAGTGGGAAGCTGCATGTCAGATTGGGGGCTTTGAGGTGGGCGGGCTGCGTGTTGGGACTGGGGGAATCATGGTGGGGGCTGCATGTTGGGACTGGAGGCATTGCAGGGTTGGATCTTGCAGAGGGAATTAAAAACAACAGTAAAAGCTGCTCTAGCCAAATAAATAAGAAGACAAGGTGAAGAAATGGAACTGCTAAGAGCTGGGGATGGGTGGAGACTGAACATAAGCTAGGCCTGGCTCAACACCTAAATGGATACTAGCCACCGCCTTTGATATTCGCATTTCCACATCAAAAGCTGTGACTGAGACACAGTCAGCCTGACTCAATTAGCTTCAGTAACTCTGGTCCTACCATTGACAGGTAACTGCTTTTGCTGTTAGGGTATGTCTAGACTACATGGCTCCATCAATGGAGCCATGTAAACTAGTTTACCCGGCATAGGCAAAGAAGCGGGGATTTAAATAATCCCCGCTTCATTAAAATAAACATGGCCGCCGTGCTGTGCCGACGATCAGCTGATCCGGCACAGCGCGGCAGTCTAGACGCGGATCTGTTGGCTGGGGAAGCCTTTGCTGACCGATCCCTTATGCCTCGTTAAACGAGGTTTACAGGATCAGTCGGCAAAGGCTTCCCCAGCCGACAGATCCGCGTCTAGACTGCCGTGCTGTGCCGGATCAGCTGAGCGTCGGCACAGCGCGGCGGCCATGTTTATTTTAATGAAGTGGGGATTATTTAAATCCCCGCTTCTTTGACTATGCCGGGTAAACTAGTTTACATGGCTCCATTGATGGAGCCATGGAATCTAGACATACCCTTAGATATTCCTTGAATTGTGTAATTTACACTTCAACTCATCTGAGGAAGTGGTTTTTACCCAGGAAAGCTCATGCCCTAATACATTTGTTAGTTTCTAAGGTGCCACAGGACTGCTCCTTGCCTTAGATGTTAATGAAGCTAATGAGGAGTTTAGGGTCCGGGTGGCTAATGAGAGCTAGAAAATACCCCAACCAAGGTGGAAGTCAAACTCAAGCAGCTTAGTGGGGCTACATCAGGGGGCCCAGAGAAACTCCATGCAAGAATATTAAAGGAACTAGCACATGAAATTGCAAATGCAGTAATAAACTCTGGAGTCATAGCCTATAGCTAGAGGTAAGATAAGGTAACTATGCTAAGATAGTTCCTATTTTAAGTAAAAGGAAAAATGATTGAGGGAACTACAGCCCTGTTTTTTAAATCTCAATTGTATGCAAATTTTGGAAGAGAATGTAGTTAAGGACCTAGAGATGAAGGGTAATTGGCATAAAATACAACATGGTTTCACAGAGGGATGTAAAAGGTTACCCGGTTACCCGGTAAGTATGAGCTTTACTGGCATATTTACCAGGTAACTGGATAATCTGATCTAGGTTGGCTATGATGAAAAATTGTTTCCCTAGGAGGGTGGGGAAGCACTGGGATGGGTTCCCTAGGGAGGTGGCGGAATCTCCATCCCTAGAGGTTTTTAAGTCCTGGCTTGACAAAGCCCTGGCTGGGATGATTGAGTTGGGATTGGTCCTGCCGTGGGCAGGGGACTGGACGTGATGACCTCCTGAGGTCTCTTCCAGCCCTAGTATTCTATGAATCAAGAGGACTGGGCAGGGGGGAGCAACCCCCTGCCTGCTGTAGGCTGGCTGGTAGGACCCTGACTACAGCAGTCCTCAGCCAGCTGGAGCAGCCCCCTACTCATGACACAGCATGGCATATTGGAACCCTGGCCAGCTGGAGCAGCACCCCTCCTGTGGCACGGCAAGACCTTGGCCAGACAGAGTAGCCCCCCAGCCATGGCAGGACCTTATCCAGACAGAGCAGCACCCCACGCATGGCGGGACCCTGGCCAGCTGGAGCAGCCCCCCCTCCTCCGCCCACAGCAGGCTGGCCGACCTCAGCCGCACAGTTAACTGGTTAAACTATTACAATTATATTGTTTCACTGGTTAATTTTGTAATGGATATTTACATCCCTAGTTGTACAAATGGTAGATTGTGCCAGACCAACCTGATCTCTTTCTCTGCAACGATAACTGATGGTTTAGACAAAGGAGATGCAGTAGCTCAAATCCACCTGGGTGCCCGTGAGGCATCTGGTAGTTTCACAAGGAAATGATCGGTTCCATGGGAGATGACGAGGATTAATAAGAGAACTGAAAGGTGGATAAGGAACTGGGGAAAGGGAGACTTCACTGGCTCCCACTGAAAGGGGACTTGCTGGGCTGGAGGGAGGTTACTAGTGGAGTTCCACAGGGATTAGTCTTGGGACCAAACTTATTTAATGTTTTATGAGGGACCATGGCACAAAACACACTAACAAAACTTGCAGATGACACGAAGTTGGGAGGCAATACAGAGCCCATACAGAGGAGGATCAGACTATTATATAAAACAGGTGGGAAACCGACAGCGTAAGGGCTCTGTTTGGTGGAGGAGGAAGTGGCTCCGCATGCTGTCAGTTCCTCTCCCTCCAGCTGGGGAAACAGCAGCGCAGGGAACTGCTCAAGTAGAGGCTTTCCCCCTGCTGCTCCCATTGGCCAGAACTGCAGCCAATAGGAGCGGGGGGGGGGCAGTGCCTGGGAGAGGCGTGTGTGTGTGTGTGTGTGTGTGTGTGTGTGTGTAGTCACTTGTGTCCCTGAGGAGCTGTGCAAGTAAGTGCCCCCCATCACCCAGACCTGCACCCCCAGCCTGCTCCTGCACCCTACCTCCCTCACAGATGCCACACCCCCACTCACCCCAGACCACTCCTGCACCCTCCCTCCTGCACAATGAACCCCTCATTTTTGGCCTCACCTCTGAGCTGGGGGGACTCACAAAATCTACTAGCCCTGGGCCCCCAGAAGAATTAATCTGGCCTGTAAGAAGCCCTGAACCTCAGTCATTCCCTTCCCCAGGGCTGGAGCACAGGGCAGTGAGGTGTCTCAGTCAGGGACCTCAACAGTGAGGGTTGTTTTTTTGTTTTGTTTTTTGTTTTTTTCTTCTCACTTTTGTATGGCCCTCAGCTAATTTTTCTGGCCCCCGACCTAAAAGAGGTTCCTCACCTTTGATATAAGAAGAAGCTTTCTATTACTCCAGACCATGAAAACTGGAGCAATAGAAAAGGGATGAAAACGAATAGTGCAAAGGGCAAGGTATAAGCTGGAAGTTTGTTAGTTGCAAGTAACAGAGGAGAAAGACCTGAGCTGATCACAGCATGACTAGGGGCTTGTCTACACTGGCATGTTTTGTTGCCAAAAGCTGACTTTGGGCGACAAAACAGTGAGAGTGCTTACACTGCAGTGCAACTTCAATCGTAAAAAGCACCCAGTTTTGGTGACAAAAATCTTCCACCCTGGCAAGAGACTTTTGTCTTTTCCCCTCCTTTTTTGGTTGACAAAGAGCCAGTGTGGACTCTACTGTTTGTTTTGTCAAGAGAACTGGCTTCCTCCAGTATCCCACAATGCCGGCCCTGATGGTTGTGCTCAGTGTTTTGTGATCTCTGTTGCCCGGCAGGCATGCATCCATCCCCTTTCAAAGCTCCAGGAAGTGTCTGATAGCTGAACGAGCTGCTCTGTTTGGGGAACAAACAAGAGCAAATCATTGGAATGCTCCTGTTCTGCTCTGCTAGGAACACAGTGGCAGGCAGACGGCTGCTGCAGAGGGAGGGCTGGAAAGGCTGCTGTGCTGCTTTGGCTTTCCTCAGCATGGAGAGCTCACAGAGCGACGAGGGAATCCAAGGAAGTGCAGAGATCAGCTCTGCCTTCCCACCACACTGCACTGTGGGATGCTTACCCACAATGCTTTGCTGTCTGTTAACAGGGTGCTAGCAATGTGGCCATGAAATGTTGACAATGGGAGGCAGAAAAACCATTTTCACCAATTTTCATTTTTGGTAACATTTGCACGTTGACAGCACTTTCATCACCAGACATTCCCAGTGTGGATGTAGCCTAGAAGCTGCCAATGTGCTGTGACTGTGGAAAAGGCGAATACATCCAGCGAGGTGTTTTCAGCAGAGACAGGGAGGGACGTGTCGGTGCCATTATACCAGGCACTGGGGAGAGCTCCTCTGGAATTCTGTGGGTGGGTCTGGCCTCCCAGGGGTAAGAAAGATGCAGAGGAGGAGGATCCGAGGAATGGAAACCTACCTTGTGAGAGGAGCCCAAAGAGCTCGGCCAGTTCAGCCCAACCATGCGAAGGCGGAGGGGGGAGACGATTGCTTACTCAGGATAAATACATCCGAGTGCTAACGGTGGGGGAGGGGAGGGGCTATTTACATGAAGGGCCAGTCTGGCACAAGAACAAATGGCCATGAACTGCCCCTCAGCACACTGTGGCTTGAAAGGAGACAAAGGTTTGGAGCCATCATAGGGTGAAGTTCTGGAGCCACCTCTCATGGAGCCATGGGGGCAAAAACCCAACTGGCTGCAAGTTAGAACTTGAGAAGTTTTGGGGCGGGATGGCCTATGATGCATGGAGCTGACCTGTGACTGCTGGCAGCAAATGTCCCCAGTGGCAGGATGCTAGATGGGGAGGGCTCTGGGTTGCTGCGGAGGATTATTTCCCAGGTGCCTGGCTGCTGGGTTGTGCCCACATGCTCACGGTCTCACTGATCACAGATTTGGGGCTGGGCAGGAATTTCCCCTGGGTCCGACTGGCAGAGACTCTGGGGGAGGTTTCACCTTCCTCTGCAGCATGGAGCCTGGGTCACTGGCAGCTTTCAACTCGTGTCAATGGTGAATTCTCTGTAACCTAAAGTCTTTGAATCCTGATTTGAGGACGTCAGTGACTCAGCAGAGGCCGGGGGTCTGTTCCAGGAAGAGGATGTGGGGGGTTCTATGACCTGCCATGCTCAGGAAATCAGATTACATGATTGGGATGGTCCCTTCTGACCTCTGGGCTCTGGTACAGCCTGCGGGGCTGGGTATGAACAGGGTCCCTCTAAGCTGTGCACCCGCGCAGCTGCACACACAACATTTTAGACCTGCCCAACTCGCCTGCAGAGCCGCGCAGCAGCACTCACAACCATTCCCTTTCCTGGTGGACAGGAAGGTGAGTGGGGATGGGGGTGGGGGGCAGTGGCGGTCTGGTGGGTTCTGGTGGGGCCATGTGGCACGAGTGGCTGGCCTGCCCCACTCCCTTTGCTCCGGCTGGCGCTGAGGCATGGTGAGGCTGTCCCTGCTTGGGCAGCCTCACCAGCCCCAGTTCCAGCTACGAGAGGCAGGATGCCACAGCCCAGCCGGGACTGGAGCTGCCAAGTGGCGGGTGGCAGGGACAGCTCTGGGGCCAGCAGCTGCCATGTGGCCCCCAAACCTATCCCCCGGTTCTTGGCTGCAGCACCCCAATTCTTACCCCAGGAGCTGCCGGCCAGCCGGCTGGGAATCCTGGGCAGCGCAGCCCCAGCACAGCCCCTCGCCCACTAGTTGAGGGAGTCTGGCAGCCCAGCCCCGCTTCCCCCCCAGTGAGCAGCTTCCTGGGGGGCCAGGCAGCCCAGCCCCCAGCCCACCCCTTGCAAGAATAGGCAGCCCAGCTCCAGCCTCCCCCCAGTGAGGAGCTGTTACTTCTCTGACCTCGCAGCCTCCCATCCTGAGTTGCCCCCTGCCCTGAATCCTGCACCCCCCGAGTCACCCCATACCCCACCCCCGGATCCCTGAACTGCAGGGTCATCCCTTGGTTTAGCATTGTGTGTGTGTGTGTGTGTGTGTGTGTGTGTGTGTGTGTGAGAGTGTGTGTGTCTCAGAATCCTAGAATCATAGAGCTGGAAGAGACCTCAGGAGGTCATCAAATCCAGGACCAATCCCAACTAAATCAACCCAGCCAGGGCTTTGTCAAGCCGAGACTTAAAAACCTCTAGGATGGAGATTCCACCACCTCCCTAGGTAACCCATTCCAGTGCTTCACTACCCTCCCAGGGAAATAGTTTTTCCTAATATCCAACCTAGACCCCCCCCCCCCCACGGAAACCTGAGACCATTGCTCCTTGTTCTGACATCAGTCACTACTGAGAACAGCCTTTCTCCATCCTCTTTGGAACCTCCCTTCAGGAAGTTAAAGGCTGCTATCAAATCCCCCCCCCCCCCAACTCTTCTCTTCTGCAGACTCTTCTGTGTGTGAGTGTGTGAGCATGAGCGTGTGAGTGTGAGCGTGTGCGTGTGTGTGTGAGGCCATGGTGGCGCACGTCCGAACAAGCGCACATGATGTCAATGTTGGTGCACAAGACAAAACTGGCTCTGCTCACAGTTGGGAGATCTTAGGGAGAACCCTGCCTATGAAGGGCTTTTGGTGGGTCTGTTCCTCTTCACATAGCAGAGAAGAGCTGCAGGGAGCACAGGGCACCTGGTACTTAATCCCCTCAGCCTTCCAGGCCCACAGCGGCTTCAGCGGCTCCACAGCACAGAGGTGGCAAGCGCTGCTTAATGGGTCACAACTGCTGAAAAGGACACTGCCCTGTTCCTGTTCCTACACGGCACGTGTCCATGGTGCAGAGCCCCGCAGGACACTCAGGCTTCACGGGCCGGAGCAAATTCCACCTCCCCAGCCAGGTAGGGCAGCATGGTGAACTCCAGCTGCAGGTGGAAAACTGAGACAGAGCAAGATGACTACTCCAATCTAGGGATGTGTCCTTTGCTGCTGCCATGCCCCTCTCCATGTGTTGCCCTTAAACAGCTGGGAACTTCCAGGCCCAAAGGGTTTTAATGTCCAATCATTGAAGAGAAAGAGCAATCCTGGAAAGAACCAAAGTCAGGTCCCCAGGAAGGAACGGGGAGGCTCCGCGTGGGGCGCGGGGAACGGGGAGGCTCTGCGTTGGGTGCGGGGGAACGGGGAGGCTCCGCGTGGGGTGCGGGGAACGGGGAGGCTCCGCGTGGGGCGCGGGGAACGGGCAGGCTCCGCGTGGGTCGCGGGGAAAGGGGAGGCTCCGCGTGGGGCGCGGGGAACGGGCAGGCTCCGCGTGGGGCGCGGGGAACAGGGAGGCTCCGCGTGGGGCGCGGGGAACGGGCAGGTTCCGCGTGGGGCGCGGGGAACGGGGAGGCTCCACGTGTGGCGCGGGGAACGGGCAGGCTCCGCGTGGGGCACGGGGAACGGGGAGGCTCCACGTGGGGCGCGGGGGAACGGGGAGGCTCCACGTGGGGCGCGGGGAATGGGGAGGCTCCGCGTGGGGCACGGGAAATGGGGAGGCTCCGCGTGGGGCCTGGGGAATGGGCAGGCTCAGTGTGGGGTGCGGGGAATGGGCAGGCTCAGTGTGGGGTGCGGGGCCTGGGGAACGGGCACAGGAGACTGAGCTGGGGAGAGCTCCCTCACTCTGCATTGTGCACAGAGAAGGGTGCCCTTGGACTTGGGCCTTGCTGGGGGCAAGGTTACAGCTGTCACTGGGGAAGCAGTGGGGAGCCGTTAGTTGTGTCCCCCTCTGCTCAGTGGAGTGGGGTGCCGGGCCCACACCCAGCACTGCCCCTGCCTGTCTGCAACCTGAGATGCTTCTAGTCCCTTGGGGGGCCCTGCCCTACCAGGGGGCTGGAGCAGGGGAGGGGAACTTGGGGTTCCTGGACAAGGAGAACTGGGAACCCAGGGTGGCTCTTATCAAAGTGCAGGCAGCGCTAAACTGAGACCTCGCCCAGGGGCAGGGAGTGGAAGGGCAGGGTGGCTGTGACAGGGACACTTACCCAAACAGCCCCCGTCTACAGACACCTCGGTAGGATTCAGTGCCCCTAGGAGGGACAGCCCCCCCCCTCTGACCCCCACACAGGAGAGAGCCTGGCACAGTTTGACCCCTCTCCCCAGGCTGCCCCCTCATCTGCCCAAACTGCGCAGCCAGAGGCCAGGGTGATTGCGGGTATGTGTGTGTGTGTGTGTGTGTGTGTGTGAGACAGAACTGCCCCCCCCCCCCGCAGACTCATTATCATGATGACAGAGACTTCACTGCTCCTCTGAGTTTGGGGGAGAACAGGGGTTGACCCCGCAGCTGTACAGCAAGATAGTGCTAGAGCGAGGAAGAGAACCCAGGACTCTGGTTCCCAGAGTGCACCTGGTTCTACTGCTCTGGGCCAAGAGCAGAGATCTGAGTGGGAGTGGGAGGATATGAAGCTACAGGGGAGCAGGGGGACATGGAGTTGGAGGGGATCGGAGGATGATGTGGGGACTGAGTGGTGTAGGAGGAAGTGGGACTGGAGGGAAGCAGGCAGATGTGGGGCCAGGAATGCAGGGCTGGAGGAGAGCGGGGGGTACAATGAAGGGCTGGAGGAGAGTGGGGGTGGGGTATGTTGTGGGGCTGGAGGAGAGTGGGGGGTACGATGCGGGGCTGGAGGGGGTATGATGCGAGGCTGAAGGAGAATGGGGGGTATGATGTGGGGCTGGGAAAGAGTGGGGGGTTTGATGTGGGGCTGGAGGAGAGCTGGGGGCACAATGAGGGGCTGGAGGAGAGTGGGGGTACGACGAAGGGCTGGGGCAGAATGGGGGGGTATGACGTGGAGCTGGAGGAGAGTGGGGGGTACGATGAGGGGCTGGATGAGCATGGGGTGTGTGATGTGGGGCTGGAGGAGAGCGGGGGGTGTACAATGTGGGGCTGGAGGAGAACGGTGGGGTGGGCTGGGAAGGATTGTTCTGAAGCTGAAACGATGCATCTGTGTCATCCGTGCCTAACCAGGGAACAGCTGCGCGGTTCCAGCAAAGCCCCTCTGGGCTGGGACCCAGCAGGGGCTGTGGTGCAAGGGGGCCTACGAGATGGTTATGGACAGAAAGATCCTCTGCTGGCCCCACAGCCCCGCCTCCCTCCTCCCTACTGCCATGTACATGGGATGCAGGGACCAGCCAGTGCTGAACTGCAGCCACTTCTGGGGTGGGCTGGGGCCCACCTTGTACAACATGGCTGTGCAAACATGGCTGTTTAGGACAGGAAGTGAAGGCCAAGGTCCTAGCCAGAGAGATGGGGTCTGGCTGCCTGGTGGGGACCCTAGCCTGGCTCGGGGGGGGGGGAACCCCTATGGTAGGACCCCACCTCAGAGCAGCACCTTACTCCAGCCCTCCTGGGCCCCTGGAGTAGTTCTGACCCACAAGGGGCGGAGTCTGTGCAGTTGGGGTGGAGCCTGCCCGCTAGTCCTGCCTCCCAGCATGCACTGTTAAAGGGCAGGGCTGCCACCTTTTCCTCCCCATATCCAGCAATATGCTCCCTGTTGTGGAGGGGGGATCTGAACCAGTCATGGGGTGCCCCTGAAACACCCCCAAACCCTCAGTGTGTGAGCCCCTGTGTACCCCAAACCTTCAGTGTGAGCCCCCCGGGAACCCCAAAGCTATTGCTCAGGGGGGCCTACACAGTGTGTGCTTCTCAGCCCTCCAATCCCACCTCTTTGCAACTCCAAACCTTTCACAGGGTGCACTCCCAGGCACCCCACCCTCTCACTGTGCTCCCCAGCCCCCTCTGTGTGTGTTCCCAACCTGTCTGAGCGCCCCCAGCCCATTGCTCTCCCTCTTGAGGCTGCTCCTGGTCCCCCAAACTTCTGCACATGTGCTCCGGGTTTGGCAGCTCTTTCCTAGCGCCCCGGCTCTGGCCCTGCCCGCAGCTGGCTTCAGCATTCACACAAGAATGACAAAGAAAAATAAATAAGCAGCTCTGGGCTGTGGGACTGGCAGAGAAAGGGGGGAGCAGGAAGGACTCAGAGAGGAGGAGGCTGTTGGGCCGGGTCCTCTGCAAACCCTGGTGCAGCAGCCTGGGGAGCTAGGCCAGCGGGGACTAGAGGGGCTGTGGCCAGTGCCCCTTGCAGAGATCACAGCATGAGGCAGGCAGAGGCCTTGGCACTGAGACCATGTCCAGGACTCAGAATCCAACACCCGCAGCACATTGTCAATCCCTAATCCAAGAGACTTCCCCTCTGTCTCTGACAGAGAGCTGGAGATGGCCGGGTGTCACCCCCCATGATGGAGTTGGCTGGGCCTCAGCCGGGAACTCACCACTGCCCCCCAGGTTAGCAGCCTCAGCAGAAGGGCTGATGTGGCCCCAGGGCCAGAGCTCTCTCCGGCTCCCCCGAAGGGCCTGTCCTGGGCAGGCAGTGCATTGCTGCAGGTTGGGACGCAACGCTTGCCGTGCTGCAGATGAATTTTCAGGCGTGCTGAGCAGCCACAGGTCCCACCAGTGTTAGGCACTCTTGAAATGGGCCCCGCAGCTCCAGCTGTGCCCCATATTCCATTCCCCTCCATGTCATGCAGAGACCAGTCCAAGGCTTGCCATGTGCCAGCCACAATCGGGGCAGCCGGGCATGCCCCACCCTCATGAGCTGAGGTGTGAGGGGCCAGGTGAGCTAGTGCGAGTCAGTGGGGTCTGAGATGGCGTAGAGTGAAGGAGTAAACGGGTGTGAGTGTCTCTTCCATTGTCGAGACAGCCCAGCAGCACCACCCCACTACTCCCTGGGGAGATCGGTGCCACACCACCATCTTGGAGGCTGAGGCACTGGGTGAGCTTGGGGCGGACGTGGCACCAGAATCCAGGCGCACAAATGCCCCAGATGAGCCTGAACCCCCAGGCTTCATCAGGGACCTTCTCTTTAGGGAAAATGCTTCTGCCAGATACACCCCCCCCCCCACCGCCAGCTGCTGAGGGGGCAGCAGGGCTGGAACAGCTGCCAGGGAGGTGCTGCAGTGCAAGGCTTCTCTGAGCTGCTGTGACCACCAATGTCATGGAGCAGGCAGGCCAGGGAGAGGAGGGTGACCCTGTGGGAAGGGCACTGAGCAGACTCAATGCTGCAGCCCTGGGTTCTCTTCCCAGCCGTGCTGGGTCACCTTGGGCAGGTCACCTCCCTCCTCTGGCCACTTTGTCCTAGCCCATGGTTTCTGTGGGGCAAGGACTGGCTCTGCTTGTGCAGTGCAATGGGGTGCTGATCCCACTGAGGGCCACACTAGCAATAACTCTCACCACTTCCTCTGAGAATCAAGAATCCTGAACACTTGTGATGGAACGATCTCTTGGGGGCAGGGTAGCCCGTTCCCTCTGCCAGGGGCTGAGAAGTGGGGGCAGGAGGGTGTCTGTCCCACTGGGAATAGCTGTGTGCTGGGGACCAGGGTGTGGTTGCATGAGGTGCTGTCTGTGTCAGGGGGTTGGCTCTGTTCCTGCTTTGCCACTGAGTTGCTGTAAGAGCTTGGGTGAGTCACTTCCTCTTTCCAGGTTTGTCCCCTTTCCTGGGATGGCATTTCTTGCTCCCCAAGCTTGGAGGGAGTAGGGGGCTCTTCGCTGGCTGTGAAGCCATATCCAAGCACAATGTTTGTGGTGGGATTAGAGACCCCAGCCCCTGTGCCTGTCCCTCCACAGAGACACCTAGTACCTGCTCAGACAGGAGCTTTCCAGCATGAGATTGCCCAGGGAGGTGCCAGATCGACCCAGGACCCTGGGGGGTCAGGGTGCAGACACTCAGCCTGAAAGTTCAGGGCTTGATTTTTAGAGTGCAAAGAGCTCCACGGCTTGTTAGCTCTGCCCCATATTCCTTCCCTTGGACTCTTCACAGCCACAATTTGCCTCCACCAGTGACACCTGGCTTTCTGGAGCCTGACAGGGCAGTGTCTGGGCTGAGCAGCCTTAGGCCCTCCTGGAGCCCAGCTGTCTTGTCTGAATTCCTCCAAACTTTCCAGGAAAGCTCCATCCCACCAGGGCAGCACGAGGACTAAGGGCTGTGGGCTAGGAGCCATAGCAGTGTGGGCACAGCCAGGCCTGACTCCTGCTAGTGATGGAGCGAGGGGGGCTATGCACTGAGGAGGGAGATGTGAGACTCGCTCCAGCCCTCCAGCAGCTGGGGCAAATGAGGCAGGAGCTGCCAGAGTCCTCCAGATGCTAACCGTCCCCCCCCCAGCATCTCTCTTCAGCCAGCCTGTCTGGTTCTGCTCCAGCTGGGAGTGGGTCGGTTCATCCAGGGGCTGTCAGACTCTGTTCCAGCCCCAGTCTGCCTGGCTCCCCCCAAATGCGAACAAAGCAGTGGGGATCCTGCCAGGGCTGCCACCCCGCAGTGAGCAGACCCCACCAGTCGCATTGGGTTGGAGTTGCCGGAAGTGGGGGCGTGAGGGGCCGCCCCTCGCCAGAGCCAGCCAGTGATGGAAACTTTCTCCTCCTTGGGGATTTGGATGTTCACAAAATAACAACCGCTTTTTTGGGCATATTGGAGGGAGGGTTCATGACTCTGTGGGAAAGACCGAAGGGATGGGCCCTGAGCCAGCGCATCTCTCTGACCCCAGTGCACCCCCCGCCCGGCCTGTGCCCCTCTGGAGCCCTCTGCCACGGGGGCCTTTACCCGGCAGAGCCCCCGCCCCATCTGTCCACCGGAGCCCGAGCCCCCCGAGCGCCCGGGGACCCTCGCCCCGCCTGCAGAGGGGGAGCCCGCCCAGCCCCCACCTGCCGGCGCCGGCTCTGGCTCTGGCTCCGGCTCGGGCAGGGGGCGCTGGCTGCAGCGCGGGGCTGGGCCCGGCCTGGCGGGAGGGGAGGGAGGAGGCAGCGGCGTGAGAGCCTGGGGAGGCGGCGGCCGGGCCCCGCCCCGCGCAGAGGAGGGGCGGCCGGGCCGGGACTCGAGCCGCTGGCGGGGGAAGTTTCCCAGGGTCCGGGAGGGAGGGAGCCTGGCCGCGCTGGTGTCTGGCTCTGCGGCGCGGGGCTCGCGGCCCCTCCATGGATCTCTAGGGCGGGGGCGGCAGCAGAGCAGCGGGATGGGCTCGGGGGCCGGGTCCAGGGCGCTGCTGGGCGGCAGCCTCCTGGGCATCGCACTGCTGGCGCAGCTGGGAGCCGGAGCAGGTAAGGAGAAGAGGGGGATGGGGAACCCCGTGCGGGGAGGGGGTCCGCCGGCGGGGGGGCGGCAGGCGGGGTTCGGGTAGCTACGAGTGCCAGGGCCCCCCTCCTCGAAGAGTTCTGGCCCGGTGTTGGGGTGCTTTCGGGGTCCTCTCTCGGCGTTTGGGGGTCCTGGCGGTTTCGGGGCCCCGGGATTGGCGTTGAGGGGGCGTCTGGTGGTGTCGGGAAGCGGGGAGAGTTGGTCTGGGCCCTTCGCTTCCTCTTTACAAACTTTGCCAAACTTTTTGGGGGGGGGGTCAAAGCCAGGAATCCGCCGCGCGGGCCGCCCCCGGTAATGCGGGCTCCTCTGGCAGGGATCAGCGGCTGAATGGGGGCTCAGGACTGGGATGGCTCCGTCCAACTTGGGAGCCGTCTCTCGGGCTCTCCCCCTGCCCGGAGCCCCCTCCCCTGTCTGCGCTGGGAGAGGGGCTGGAGCGGTGTCAGCGCACAAAGAAATATCATTGTATAAGCGCGCTCGGGGGAGGGGGCTGCGCGGCCCCTGCCCGGCGGCGGGGCTGGGAGTTCGCTGCTCTGATTTGAGGCGGCGGGGAACAATCCTGCGCTGCTCTTTCATTATTGACTCGCAGAAACTTTCCTCGCAGCCAGCGCCAGCCCGCGGGGAAACCTGGCCCTGGAGCGCGGATCCGGCTCCTCGGCCTTCCCCAGCCGGCTCCCTCCTCCTTCCCGCCCTTCCCCCACTCTGCCCTCGGTCTCCCGCCCCGGAAACCTCCGCGAGCTAGGCGCCGTGGGGGCATAGTGGGGGGGCAGGACCCCAGGCCGGGAGTTTGTCTGGGATTGCCATGAAATGGCTTCCTGAGGGGGGGGCTGACCTTCCTCGGATTGCGCTTGGCGCGGTGCAGCTGTGGCGTGGGGGGGGGGGGGGCTGATGTGCTGCACAGATGCTCCAGCCGCTTCTTTGATTCCGGTCTCGTCCCCCCCTCACCCCCCATGCTCAAACTTTTCGGTGTTGGTCGGAAAGTGGCTGTGAGGTGCCATCCTGGGGTGCTCCCAGAACTGCCCCGGCTGGGCTCCCGGCTTCTCCGCCGAGCTGGGGCATCGGGGCACCCAGGAGGCGGGGAGAGAACTTAAAATGCTTAGGGGGCTCTGCACTGGGCCAGCTGGGATCTGGCTGGGCCGGGCAAGTGGCAAAGTCAGCAAGAGTCCTGGCAGCCCAGCTAGCCCGGGCTTACTAGCGAGCGAGCTGGGAATCGAGGTGATGCCTAAGGGAGATAAGATGATTTAATTGGGTGTCGTGCGTTGACTTGCCAGCGCAGCAATGTGCCAGCGATGAGAGAATTGCTGTGAAAGGTAAATACGGCGCAGGGTTACTATTCAGCGTGGGTTTCACTCGCCCACGAAGCCGCCAGACTGGTTTGTTCGGCTGGGTGGCCGTCCTGCTACTGCGCTCCCAGCTTGTGGGAACACGTGGATGGGCCCAGGGCCTCTGGAATGGCTGCTGCAGGTCGTGGATGCCCTGGAGTGGAGTATCCCCCCCCCCCCGCCTGGCTGGACATAGACCAGCATTGTTCTTGCTGAGCAACTTGCTGCGCTGCGGGAGCCCCGCCGTTGGCTCCTCAGAAGCGTGTGGCCCCACTGCTAGACAGGGATCTGGCCAGGCTCCTCCCGCCCAGGCTGTGGGTGGCAACCCTACCCCCCCCCCCCGCCCCCAGGACCTTGGAGTGTCTCAGTCCTGGAGCCAGGAACTAGCCTCCAGAGAAACCCAGACAGCATCCTTGCTAGGGAAAGGAGCCCAGCCCATGTCACAGCCCATGACAAGGCCTTTGCAGCTTCTACTGCTGGAAACTCTCCTTCACCAGCCTTCGGGGCTGCACAAGGGCAGGGAGAGCTTGGCCTCAGATTGGCTTCTTCTGGGTAAGAACATGAGAACGGCCAGACTGAGTCAGACCAAAGTCCATCCAGCCCACTGTCCTGTCTGCCCACAGCGGCCAATGCCAGGTGCCCCAGAGGGAGTGAACAGAACAGGGAATCATGAAGTGATCTCTCCCCTGTTGCCCATTCTCAACTTCTGACAACCAGAATCAGGGGCACCACCCCTGCCCATCCTGGCGGCCCTCCATGAACTTAATCTAGTTCTTTTTTTAACCTTATTGGTCTTGGCTCTCTCAACATTCTCTAGCGGGGAGTTCCACAGGTTGTGTGCTGTGTGAAGAGACACGTCCTTTTGTTTGTTTTAAGCTCAGGATGTAAAATCCCGTTTAATCAGTTAACTGGTTAAACGTTATGCTAGAGTGCCCCTGCCTGAGCACGCTGGGCCCCTCCAGGCTGCAGCAGTCCCTTGCCTTGTGCGGGGGGCTAGTCCAGCCCCTGCCAGTTAGCCAGTTAACCATTCACATCCCTATTTTAAACTTGGTGACCTCCTAGTTCTTGTGTTATGAGGAGTAAGAAATGCTTCTTTATCTACCTTCTTTGCACCAATTCCTGTTTTTTGCTATAGGAGTAGAAATCAGATTATGGGGATGTGGGTCCTCTCCCCATCCTAGTGTGGGGGTACAGCAGCCTGGTCCTCCTGTGCCTGGGGTGAGCTGCATAGTGATGAGGAGCAGCCTGTGTTTTCTCCCCCTGCATCCTGATCCCCCCCATCTGGGGGGGGGGAGTAACTCAGTCTTTCCATTCTGGGGTTCAAGTCTCTCCTTGCCCCCATCCTGGGGATAAGGTCCTAGCTTTGCAAAGTCTCCTGCTCCACTGAGCTTGCCTCTTTCCAGGACTTTCCCCATGTGTTTATACTCCCCCTTTCTCCTGACCAGCCTGGCTCCTCTGTGCCTGTAGTGCAGGCTCTCTGGGATGCAATGGCTTGTGTGGGCCACGGCTGATGTTGGCCCCTCAGCGAAGGGGCTGTAAGGTCCTGGAAGATGTGGTGGGGACAGGAGTTGGGTGTCAATGGGTCTGTGTCCCTTGGACCTCTTCTGGGCACTGGCCTCTGTCCCCCGCAATCTGTGGGCCCCTGCCCCTCTCCGGTGCTGGCTATGCTCAGGGAGCACTCAGAGCCCTGCAGCTGCCTCCCCTCCAGATGCAGGAGAGGGCTGGCGGCTGGGCCATTCACTCGCCTGCCCCTTTCTTCTCCCCAGGCGTTGCTAGCCTGGAAACAAAGCACCGGGCAGCTGGAGAGCTGTGGAATCTGGAGAGGGCCCGGGAGCTGCCTGAACAATCACACTGTCTAATCCGGTTGTAAACACTCCTCCCACAGAGCTGCTGGCTGCAGCAAGGGGGAGACCCAGGGACCCAACCAGCCTGGGATGTGTGGGGCTGGGGGGCTGGCTTGCCCCAGCACAGTCAGCGGGGGCCACACACTCTCCTGTCCCAGCTGACAGGACAGTGGGGACCAGCTCTCAGGGTTCTCTGCCTGGCTAGGGAGCCCCCTTCCCTGCAGCTTATGCAGGACAGCATCCAAATGTACCCTGGAATTCATGGGCTTTTAGCAATGCTGACCCCTTCCCCTGCCATGGATGAGTCTCCCTGGGCCCATGGAGTGCACTGAAGGGTGTTTCCTGGGGCCAGTGGAGGGGATGTAGATGCCAGGACTGTGCCTTGGAAGTCAGGTCCTGTCTCCCATCCCCTCACCAGTCACTCCCCCACACTCTGGAGCTGGATCATAGGTGGCACCGGCTAGACGGGAGAGGCCCTGGCTCTCCTAAGCCAGCCACTAGCCCTTGCCAGGTGCAGGGGGGCAGTTGGCTGTGTCTGCCAGGCCAGGGGTGCCAGCTCCGCTATCCCTTGAGAGGCAGTTCTGGTCCATATGTGGGTCCTTGACTGGCAAGAACAGCTTTCCTCCACCCTGGGGAGCTGGGAGGTGCAGCAGTGGGATCCCTGACCAACAGCCTGGGGCATTGGCTGAGCCTTCCCTGGGACCCTGAGCTCACCAGGCTTCACAGATGCCAGAGAGGCAGCCGGTTGGGGCTGCTTCTACCTCAGCAGAAATGACTCAGAGAGGCAAGGGACCGGCCCAGTTGTCAGCAGAGAGAACCCAGGAGTCCCGGCTGCCTCATCTCCCCCTTTCCCTCTCTGGGTGACTGGATCCTGCTTGTAGCATGCCCTGAGCTGGATTGGCCCTTGGGGAGTCCCCCGCTTCAGGCAGCTGGGAGGTATCGACTGTCCTGGGCTGTAGCTTAAGTGGCCCTGCTCAGGCTGCCTGCGGCAGGGATCCCAGGTGGTAGGTGGGGTGCTGGGCAGCAGAAGCCAGGGTGGTATGTGCCCTGCCTTGCCAGGCATGCCCATCAGGAGAGTGTGTGGGCCCCAATGCCCAGAGATTGAGGATCGTGTCCCAGCATGCACTGTTCTGGGGGGTGGGGCCCCACACTCCCTGCCCCAGCTGTGGGGGGTGGGAGCACCTTGGTGGCAGGGGAATACAGGTACTGGGGTGGGGCACAGTGCCCCCTGCTGCCTGTGAGCCCCCAGGATTAGTGCTGAGCGATAGGAGACTGGGCCCCAGACTGTGGGGCTGGGGGGTGTATTGTATTGGCAGCAGTGTGTCAGAGGTGGGGGTTGCTGTGTTTTGAGGGTGTCCTACATTAGGGGGTGTGTGTGTGGGGAGGGGGTCATTCTGTGCCTCTCACCTCCCCCCCACCCCCCCAGAATCCCAGAGCCCTCCAGGGCAGCAGAGTCTCCAGGGTCACCCTGGCTGACCCTGCCTTTGGCAGCTTGAACTCCCCCAGCATTCCCACAGCCTCTTATCTCCACTGTCCTTGAATTTCTGCCGTGATGGGGCCTCGGCTGCTGCTGTTTAGCGGGGGGGAGATGGGGATGGGTGCTAGTGGGTTAGAATGGGAGGTGGGGCTGGAGGTCAGGACTCCTGGGATCCCTCCCAGCTCGCCTCTGACTCCCTGGGTAACTGTGGATAGTCCCCTTCCTATCTTTGTGCCTCAATTTCCTGTTGGTGCCCTCTTTGGGGGCCTGTGATGGGTGCATGCTGAGGTTGCCCCATTGCACTTCCTGTCCGGCCTCCCTGCAGATGGGGGGTTGGAGCTGGTACCCAAGGGGTTAATGTTCTAGGACCCCTCCCCCATTCCCTTTGCATGGTGGAAGAAGTTAGGACCCATCTTAGACACCCCTGCCGCCCTCCAGTCCGCTGCCGGGCCTGCTCTGGGTATCACAGGGGACCCTCCATTGCACGCGGCCCAGTGTGGAACAGACCCTGCTCCACTGTGGGGAGCCTCGCGGGGCTTGTGGCACCTCAGACGTGTCGGCCTTTCTGTGCCTGACAGGCTGGGGCTTCTTTGAGGGGCCGAGCTGCCTCCTGGCACCAGCTCCCCTGGAGAGTGAGCCTCTCGGCAGCTTGCCCCCTCCCAAAGCTGCTGTGCCTGGGCCCCTGGGGGGCGGTGGGGCGGGGATTGGTGCTGTGGGTGAAGGGGCCCAGGGCTCAGGGTGGGAGCAGGAGCCGTCGCCATCTGATGCCACCCGTGTGTCGGGGGGGCTGGCTGGCCGGCCTGCGGAGCAAATTCCACTGCAGCGCTGGCTCTGGGGGCTGCCTGGCGGAGCCGGGGCTGGAGTGGGGGAGAGGGGCGGGGGCTGCATTGTCTCTGGGAGCTGATCTGTGTGCTGGGCACGCAGCTCGCTCCAAGTGGGTCTGGAGGAAATGGCTGGTGGGGGAAGAAGCGAGGCCCCTGAGCCCCACGTGGTCTGTGGGGCCCAGCCTGGCCTCGTCTCTCTTTATTGGGGGGGGAGGGGGCTTTTGAGTTTGTGCCTCGCTCTGCTCCCCAGCCATGAAAAATCCCTTTGGGATCAGCTCCTTCCCAGGCTCTGGAGCCGCAGTCACGGGTCAGAGATGTCTGGTCCCCGTTTATTCAGGGGGCCAGTCCAGTCAGGTCCCCAGAAGAGCTGGGGGGTGGGGCTGTGCCACACTCTTCCAGTGAATCCCATTAGCAAACCAGCCAGCGACCCACTTGTGGTCTGTGGGCGGAGCTGCCCAGGGCTCTGGGAGGGGAGAGGGCTCCCCAGCTAGGTGCTGTGCCCGCTCACCCCCAGATTGGCTCCAGCCAGGGTTGGCAGCAGGTCCCTGGCAGCCTGGCACAGGGAGGCTGGGGCTGCCCTGGGTGGCTGCGGTGGGCTCTTGGTGGCCTTGGCTCTATTCCTTGGAGTGACCCTCCCCCCAGTTGTGGGAACCTGGCTGTGGCAGGGCTGGCTGGGGGGTGAGCTGTGGGTAGAGGTTTCCTGGCCCAGTTGTCAGGGAGCCTCAGGCAATCACCCCCCCAGCCATGCTGCTCTATCCCCTGCTGGGGGAGGGACTGAGACCCCCAGCTCTGTGTTGCCTGTAGCCCCTGGCATGGCCCAGCCACCTTGGCAAGTTGGATATTTCTGAGGGGCCTGGGAAGGGGCAAGGATTAGCAGGGCAGGCCCTGGACACTTGATGAAGACACTGGCTGGGCTCTGATGGCCCCCATGTTAGCTCCTTTCCTTGTGGGGTCCTGGCAGCCTAGATCCTTGTGCCACAGCTCTGGGGACTGTTGTCCCCTTGACCCCAGGGGGTTCGAGGCCCTAGCATCTGACTGGGGCCTGCAGGTCACTCCCAGAGCCCTGGACAGCGCCTTCCCCCCCCCCCCCCCCAGCACTGGATGGCATTGGGAGCCAGGATGGTGGGGTCACACAGAACTTTTCTCAAGCTAAACATCCTCCTTGTGAGTGTAACTTGTCTGTCAGCTGCCCCCTCCGAGGGATGGGGGGTGTCTGCCCTTTCCTTTTGCTCCTGGAATGGAACTTGTCCTGCCCGGCTTAGCGCCAGAGTCGGCATGGCCTCTAGTGTGAACCTGGCTGGCTGCGGTTCACAGTTCAGCCCTGGGAGCAGCTTTGCTGGTGATCATTTCAGGGAGGGCCTTGGGGGGATGGGCAGGGTCCTGACACCTCCATCCCGCTGATGGGGTGCGCTGATGTTCCCTGGGCTTGGACCAAGGACCATCTGGGGGTGGGTGAGGGTACTGGGAAGCAAAGAGCAACTGGGTCAGGGGTTGTGCTAGGAAGCCGTCCGGATCCCAGTGCCTTGATGTCCCCACCCTGATGCTGCTGGTGTGGCCGGTGACTGAGCTGGGCGCCAGGGGATCCGGGGGGGGGGGGAGGGGCCGCTCCTCTGCTCTAATGGGCCCTTTCCATCTCTCCCTGCAGCTGTGCAGTGTCTGGAAGGCTCCATGCCCTGTGAGAATGGCGGGCAGTGCATCCTCTACTCCAACGGGAAGGCAGCCTGCAGGTAAGTGACCCCTGCCCTGCAGGTTGAGATCTGTGCCCGCTGTTGCCCAGCACGGGTCCGTGGGCATGATGGGCTCCGTGGTGCTGGGGCATTACTCATGGGATGAACCAGCTTGGGGGCGTACCCTGTAGCAGGGCCATAAGAAGCATGGGCAGTGCAGCCCAGGTGCTCAGCTGGACTGTCCCCAGCCTGGTTCTAGAGCTTGGGGCTCTGTTCTTGGCTCCGCCCCATCTTGCTGTGCTGTCACCTGGTGCATGTCCCTGGCTGGGCACCCACAGCCCTGTCACCGTGCTGGGCACAACCCTGCTCAAAGAGCTGGGGGCGATTTAGTTGGGACTGGTCCTGCTTTGGGCAGGGGCCTGGACTTGATGGTCACTTCCAGCCCTGTGATTCTATGATTGGGGGTGCCAGGTGGGGGGGCGGGGCGGGGCGGGCGGCGGGCGGGTCCTGGCACCAAGCCCCAGTGGCTGCTCTACTCCGTGGGGCCTGCCCGGGGGCAGGAAACGCAGGAGGGCAGAGTGTTCAGGGCTGGGTGATGTGGGGAGCAGCTGCTTACCGTGAGGTAACCTCTTGCCAACCCTCGAGCCCCCGGAAGGGACGCAGCAGAAGGGCCCCCTGCTAGGCCAAGGGAGGGGAGCAAACCTGGGCGGGTGGCCTGGGGCTGTGAGCACGAGAGAGGTGGGGATTGCTCTGAGCTCTTGGCAGTGGGGGTGTGGGGACAGGCGGATGTGTTTCCATATGGAATGAGGAGCAGCAGCAGGCAGTCAGCTGAGGCCTCCCTCTGCCACTGGAGGCTGACTGTCTGTCTGTGTGACCCCCAGCCCTGGGGCCCTTTGCTGGGGAGGGGGAGGCGAGGCGATGCTTGCTGGTGCAGAGGGGCAGGAGAGAGGCCTCCAGCCGAGGTCAGGACACGCTGGAGGGGCAGAGGTGAATCTTGTGCCTGGGGAGGTCAGTGGCGGACAGGGGGGCAAAGTGCTGAATGGTTCCACTTGAGGGCACAGCCCTTGGCTGCTGGGGCCTGAATGAGCTGCCCCTGCTGGCTCCCGGGGCAGAGCTGGCAACCGGGGACTCTCATCCTGCTGGTGGTGCGGATGCTGTAGAGGCTCTGGGGGCCCAGGTTTGGGGGGAAGGGGAGGCAGGCCGCGGACTTTCCCTTTCCCTATGAATCCCTGAGGTGCTGTGGGGCAGGCGTGCGTCCTGTCTGCTGTGCTGCATTAGCACTGCTCCTCCTCGCCCACTGGCAAAGCGCCTGAGAGCTGCCCCCCAAAGCTGTTGTTTGCTCCCTGCAGTGTCTGTTGCAATCCCAGATTTCAGCGCAATGTCAGCAGTGACGTGTGCTTCCCCTCCTGCGGCTCCCCACTTCCTGTTGTGGGGGGGCAGATTCTCCTGCCCGGCCTCCTTGCCAGAGTCTCCCAGACCAGGGGGCCTCTTTGTGCGGGGGCCCTGGAGTCATTTGATCCCAGCGACTGCAGACGGCGCTGGAAGGGAAGCAGCTGCTGGTCTGCAGAGCTGGTGGGGGGCACGTGAGGCCTGGGCTGTTCCCAAGCTGGGCTGATCCCATCAGGCGAGGGTGACTGGGCTGACACCCCTGCCCCCGTCCGCTGCACCTATTGGAACAGCTGGCCTGTGTGGAAGAGGCCAGGAAGGAGTGTGCTGAGTTTTCTGGTTCTCAGCACTGCCAGTGGGAGCACCTGAAGGGAGGCTGGGGGGCTCCCCTGCCTCACTTGGACCAATACCCTGGGAAGGGGCTGGTGGGAGGGATTGCAGGCCCCAAGGTAGCCGGGTGCTTTCCCCAGTGGGGGTGTTGTAAAGGGGGTGGGGCTGTGCTCAGACTCCAGGAACTCCAGCTGCTGGGGGGAAGGGCTGGGAACAAAGGGAAGGTGGCACTGGGCCATGGCAGTCCTTTGCCTGCTGAGCAGGGCTCCTGTCGTGCCTGGCACAGGTGTGGCATGGCAATTGCTGCTGTGCACGGGACGTCTGCTCTACTATGCCCCCGCAGGCTCCTGGAGCCCTGGTGAGCTGCCTAGCTTCAGTGGGTGTCGCAGGAAGGGCCCAGGAGTCCTGACTCCCAGTGCCCCTGCTCTACATGCTGCCTGACTGCAGTGTGAGCTTTAGGTGGCGGGGGCGTCAGAGGGACAAGGCGGGTGGTATACGTCTGGGATGCCTCTCTCCAGGGCAGGGCTAGGAGCCCTGATGCTGGGGCATTGGAACCAGATCAGGTCCAGGGGCCTGGGCAGCTCCGGCTCTGACCTCTCTCCCAGGATGTGGCTCCAGGGGGCAGTGGTTGGTGCCTGGTTGGGGCAGTGACTGGCTCCGCACAGACAGCCTGGGTGGCCCCGTGCCCACCACTTCCTGGCGAGCAAGCCAGGAATAGCTGAACAGTTTGGTGTGCTGCCCTCGCCCGGTCCCTGCTGCCCCTAGTGCCAGGCTCCGGCACAGCCGCTGTGCAGGCAGGTGCTGGGCTCCCAGTGGCAGGTTCCCTCTGCTTGCTGCCTGCCTTGGAATGTGACAGGTGGCTGGGCCTCCTGCTGCCCCGCCCAGAACAGGTGAATCACCGGCTGCAGCGCTGCCTGGCCTGGAGCAGGCGCAGGATCTGGCTGGGGCTGCGCTGCCTGGCCATTGCAAATCATGGGCTGGAATGTGGGGCTGGAGCACCAGCTGAACGCTGCCATGGCCCAGTGCCCAAACAGGCGCAGCGCCCCAGCCCCTCTCACTGTGTGCCTGGTTCTTGGTGCTCTTAGAGGAGAAGCTGGGCAGGGCAGGAGGGGCCCGCCGGGGGCGGGGTAGGTGGGGCGCGCCACAGGAGGCAGGAGGAGTGGCTGGGGGGCAGGAGGAGTGGCTGGGGGGGTAGACAGGGCACGCCAGGGGGCAGGAGGAGTGGCTGGGGAGGTAGGTAGGGCACGCCAGGGGGGCAGGAGGAGTGGCCGGGGGAGGGGGTAGACAGGGCACGCCAGGGGGGCAGGAGGAGTGGCTCGGGGGGGTAGATAGAGCATGCCAGGGAGGCAGGAGGAGTGGCCGGGGGTGGGGTAGACAGGGCATGCCGGGGGGCAGGAGTGGCCGGGGGAGGGGGTAGACAGGGCACGCAGTGGGGCAGGAGGAGTGGCCGGAGGGGGGTAGGTAGGGCACGCCAGGGGGCAGGAGGAGTGGCTGGGGGAGGGGGTAGGTAGGGCACGCCAGGGGGCAGGAGGAGTGGCTGGGGGAGGGGGTAGGTAGGGCACGCCAGGGGGCAGGAGGAGTGGCCGGAGGGGGTAGGTAGGGCACGCCAGGGGCAGGAGTGGCCGGAGGGGGGTAGGTAGGGCACGCCAGGGGGCAGGAGGAGTGGCTGGGGGAGGGGGTAGACAGGGCACGCAGTGGGGCAGGAGGAGTGGCCGGGGGAGGGGGTAGACAGGGCACGCAGTGGGGCAGGAGGAGTGGCCGGGGGAGGGGGTAGACAGGGCACGCAGTGGGGCAGGAGGAGTGGCCGGGGGAGGGGGTAGACAGGGCACGCAGTGGGGCAGGAGGAGTGGCCGGAGGGGGGTAGGTAGGGCACGCCAGGGGGCAGGAGGAGTGGCGGGGGAGGGGGTAGGTAGGGCACGCCAGGGGGCAGGAGGAGTGGCCGGGGGAGGGGGTAGGTAGGGCACGCCAGGGGGCAGGAGTGGCCGGAGGGGGGTAGGTAGGGTACACCAGGGGGCAGGAGGAGTGGCTGGGGGAGGGGGTAGACAGGGCACGCAGTGGGGCAGGAGGAGTGGCTGAGGGAGGGGGTTGATAGGGCACGCCAGGGGGGCAGGAGGAGTGGCTGGGGGGGGGTAGATAGAGCACTCCAGGGGGCAGGAGGAGTGGCTGGGGGGGTAGGGAGGGCTCGCCAGGGGGCAGGAGGAGTGGCAAGGGGCTCTCCTTATGATTTGGCTCAGCATGCTGCTGGTGCTGCTGGAACCTGTCGAACGGGTTGGAGCTGAGCTGCAGCAGGCGGGGAGGGGGTGTATCTCCTTTCCCGCTTGTAATCTGTCTCTCCCCCTTTCTAGTGTGTCAGCCCCTCCCCTGGGCTCCATGTGCCAGCCTGGAGCTGGGTTTGCAGCCTGGGTCCCTCTGCCTGGCGCCCTGGGGCCAGAAGGTGGGGCAGGTTTATGCTGGATCCTGCCCGCTCAAGAGCTGAAGGAAGGGGTGCCGAATGAGCTGGGGAGTTGACCAGGACTAGAGACCTGGGGACGTGCAAAGTGGGGTAAAGGATTGGAGCAGGGGCTGCTGGGAGTTGGGGGGAGGAGTGGGGATAGATGGGGAGGGGCCATAGGGAATGTGGGCAGGGGACAGAATTGGAGCAGGGGCTGATGGGAGATGAGTGGGGGCTGTGGGGGAATGCATGTGCCATGATGGAAGTGGAGTGGGGGGGTGAGGGCAGCAGGGGCACGTTCCAGGGCAGCTCCCATCTGCCAGGCAAAGGGGGAGAAGGGCAGTGCAGCCTGGTGGTCAGAGCAAGGGGAGGCAGGACTCTGTGATCTGTCCTGTGAAGCTGGCTGCTCCCTCCTGCGGCTGGGAGGTTGGGGGGAGGTTGTGCCCACGGGCATCCTGTCCTTCCTGCAGCATGGGCCACATGGCAGCCGCCGGGGTGACTCATGGGGTGATGCGGCAGTGGAGTTGCTGAATCACGGCCCCAAGCAGCAGGCTCCGCTCCCCAGACCTGAGCAGGCAGGAGTGTCGCCACAGGGCTGGGAACGGGGCTGCCTTCCCAGCGTGGGAGCCCGGCTCTGCCTGTGGGGGAGGGCGTTGCCAGGTGCAGGGATACCAGGCCAGGCTCCTCTTCCGCTTCCTGACGCAGGGACACCGTCCCCTTTGGCTCTCCAGAGGCCGGGGCGGATGGGGTGAGAGAGCACTCGGAGCGCCCCCACCCCCATGCATGCCGGGAGAAGGGAGTTGGCATCTCATCAGTGCTGCCCAAAAAAGGGGGTAGAGGGTGGGTGTAGGCGGGTGCAGGGAATCCCTGGTGCATGCTGGTGCCTGTGGAGCTGTGGGGGCTGGGCCGCTTGGGGTCCGTTGCTGGGGCAGGCATTGCCATCTGCAGGCTCCAGGGTGTGAGGATCAGGCAGGGACTAGCGCTCCAGAAGGTGGGGAGGGGGAGGAGTTCCTGCAGGCAGTATTGGGTCATGGGTGTCAGCCCAGCCTGTGAGGGGCCTATGGGCTTGTGGGGCTGGCAGTGGGAGGACTGGGTCTGCGCTACCCATCACCATCCCTTGCCCCACATGTGCCCCCAGCACCGTGCGTGCTCTAGCGCCATGCTCTCCCCTCCTCCTGCTGGATGGGCCATGCCCCAGCTCTGTGGGGCAGGGCTTGGGTCCCCCGGGGAGGGCCCAGCGCTTTGTGGGGCTGGTGTAATCCAGGCCTGGAAAGAGTCCCTCTTCTCCCATGGTATCTGTGCAAGAGCCAGACTGAGAGGGGAGCTCCCAGCTGGGGGTACTCTATAGAGTAGGCTCGGAGACCCCATGCGGTGAACTGAGCGCCCCTTGTTTCTGCTGCAGCCCCTCCTCCCCTGCCTGTGCAATGGGGGCCTGGTTTGCAGGGCACCTCAGAGCAGGGGACCTGAGAGGGGTGGCTGGGGTTGCAGCTGAGCTTGAGATGGGAGGAGGCCCTTGGAGCAGGGGGAAGGATTGGGGGGTGTCTGGAGCTAGCCCAACCTGTAGGTGAGCGCCCAGGGTCCCAGCCCATCCTGGGCCCTGAGCTGTCATCAGGAGTGAGCCCAGACCTGGGGCTGGGGAGGCAGGATGGCCCTGTCTGGACTGGCTCAGTCTGGCAGGCCTCTCCTCCCCTCGCCTCCCCCCCATAGCCCCTGCACTCTGGGCCTTGGACCCAGCCCTGGGGGGCATGCGCTGGGCTGTGAGCCCAGCACGAGCCTGGTCAGCCCCTCCTGTCGCCTCCCCCACAGCAGGGAGGGCGGCCGAAGCCTGGTCCCCAGCCCCATGGCAGAGCTGCCAGCACGTGTTGCTGCTGCTTGGCCCCACTTGTTGGGGGCACTGGGCCTGCACTGGCTCAGTCCCCTTGGGCCGGCGTTGAGGGCCCCTGCATGAGAGGAACACGGGGGGCTTGTAACCTCCTGCTGCCTGTGCCCAGGAGGTGAAGCTGGGGCGGGGCAGGGCGCCTTTTGCCAGGCTGTCCCGGGGGCGGTGTGGACTTGCTGCTGGGCCAGGTTCTGCTGGGAGCAGGCTCCCCGCAGATGAGCTCTGAGGCATGACAGTGCCGGGGTGTGTATGTGTCAGGGAGGGGGGCCTGGCCTGGCTGCTGCCTGCTATGCACAGCCAGCGTGTAGTGGGTGCTGCTGAGCCAGGGTGCCAGCATGGCCGGGGCAGGGTGCAGCTCTGTGCTCTACTGGTGCCGGTGCAGCACGTCTGTGCAGGGCTAGCCCAGACACGGGGAGCTCCTGTGTGCTGGCCCAGCCGCCCCCTGCCTCGCCCAGTCTGCCTTGCTGCAGACCAGTCCTCCCGGCAAGAAGCAGAGCCCGACTCCACGGCCCCTTCTGCCTGGTCAGGGCTAATGGCCGGGGCTGGGTGGTTCCCTCTGGGGCAGCCCAGAGGGGGGTGAATTGCTTCAGTGGGGGCTGGGCAGGGAGACACAGTGAGCAGCCGGCACCATGGTGAGTCCGAACTGGTGCCAGCTGAGGCCCTGGGTGCACAGCGCGGGGGAGGGGCAGTGCCCATTGGTGGGAATAGCCGGGGTGGGGTGGGGTGCTCGATGAAGCGCAGGGCTGGGGGTAGCAGGGATGGATGGGCTCTGGCAGCGAGCACCCATGGCTGGTGCTGGGCACTCAGAGCTCAGTGGGTGGGGGGAGGGGAGATGAGCTAGGTTAGGGAGAAACACCCCCGCCCCTGCAAGGCTGGCTGGGGGTGAGGCCTAGGGCTGGCTTCTGGGGGAGGGGGGAATGGTTTGGTGTGTGCGGGTGAAAGGAGGGATGGGTTGCCCCCAAGGCAACCAATGCCACAAAGGAAATGGCTAGATTGTAGCCCCCCGCGTCCAGAAAGGAAGAGCAGCTGGAGACTCCATGGTGCTGCCCCAGGTGACGTGGCATGGAAGGTGCCCAGATGCAGTGCGGATGGGCTGTGGCTCTCCTGCACTGGCACAGCTGCTTGCCTAAGTCTTCCCGCCCCCCAGGAGGGGCTTACACCAGTGTACCCCCTCTCTGCAGGTGCCAGCCCGGGCTGATTGGGGAGCGCTGCCAGTTCCAGGACCCTTGCCACCAGTCACCCTGCGCCAACGGGGGCATGTGTGAGAGCTCCCTCAAGGATGGCACCGTGCAGTACCAGTGCACCTGCCCCAAGGGCTTCCGAGGTGAGGGGCTGGTCTAGGGGAGCTGGGGGAGGGGATGGGGCCCAGCTCAGTTTGGTTGGAGGAGGGGCTAGGCTCTGGCCAGGCTGCAGAGGAGACCCCATGCCATGCAGGCCTGGGAAAATGGGGGACGGCCATGGGTAGGCTGGGGGAGTTGGGAGAGGGAACCAGAACCAGACTGAACAATGCTGGTATGGGAGGAGGGCTGGGCACACTTGGCCCTGGGGTGGAGAAGTGCTGGCCCAGGGGAGGGCTCTCTGGGGTGCCCTTGTGCCCAGCAGGCCCCACCCATAGGGCCTCACCCTTCTCCCCAGGTCAGGACTGCTCCCTGGCTGATGCCTGTGCCAACAACCCCTGTGCCAACGGGGGCCGCTGCACTAACTGGAACAGCCGCTACAACTGCACCTGCCCGCCGGGCTACCAGGGCCGCAACTGCCGCATGGACGTGGACGAGTGCCGGGCGCCTGGTGTCTGCCGCCACGGGGGCACCTGCTTCAACACGCCGGGTTCCTTCCGCTGCCAGTGCCTGGCTGGTTTCACAGGGCAGCTGTGTGAGAGCGTCTACACGCCCTGTGCGCCCTCGCAGTGCCTCAACGGGGGCACATGCCGCCAGACCGGGGAGCTCAGCTACGAATGTGCCTGCCTGCCGGGTGAGCGGGAGGGAGGGGGCCGGGCAGCCCCTGGGCCACGTGGGGGGACTGGATGTGGTGGGGATGGGGCTGGACAGACCTTGCCTTAGCTCTGCGGGTTGGGGGCATGGCTCTCTCTGCCTTGGCGCGTGTGCCCAGAAGCCTGGCGGCTCCGCAGCGCCGCAGGAACCTCATCGGAAGTTGTAAATGGTGCCAGGGGAGCATGGGCCACTGGCCAGGAAGGAAACAATTCCAGAGAGCGTCCGGGAGAGCAGCAGGGACAGAGCTGGCGGGGGAGGCGGGGCACTCACACCCTGGGCCAGCCCCTCCCCTGTGCCTCCTTCCCAGCTCACACTGTCCCTTTCTCCCCACTCCTAAATAGCGTTGCCCTTCTCGCATAAGCCACGGCTCTGCTCCTGCCAAACCTTGTGTCCTCTCAGCTGGCCTGGCCCTGGGAAAAGGGGGGGGGGTACAGTCTGATGGGCTGTGGTCCATGTGGGCAGGTAGCGGGTTCAGGGGCACTGCATGGAGGGCTCTGGGGTGGTGTGTGGAGAAGGGGAGCGGGCTTGGGGTCACCATGGGTGTGCGGGGAAGGGGTTCAGGCATTGTGTGCACGGGGAGGGGGTGGGTTTTGGGGAGCTGTGTGTGCGTGGGGGAGGGGCAGCGGGTTAGGGGGTGCTGTGTGCACATGGGGGAGGGGCAGCAGGCTTGGGGAGCTGTGTGCACGTGGGGGAGGGGCAGCAGGCTTGGGGGTGCTGTGTGTGCATGGAGGAGGGGCATCGGTCTTGGGGTGTGGGCAGAGGTGCTTTCCATGCTGACTGGGCCATGCTCTCGTCCTCCAGGCTTCGAAGGCCAGAACTGTGAGATCAACATCGATGACTGCCCAGGCCACAAGTGTCTGAATGGGGGCACCTGTGTGGATGGGGTCAACACCTACAACTGCCAGTGCCCGCCCGAGTGGACAGGTACCACCCTGCGCCCTGTTCGGCTGCAGGAGTTAACCCCTCGCTGCCCACCGCCCGCAGCGCAGTCTCAGAGCCAGCAGGGACTGTGTCTAGCCTCCCAGAGCTGCCCTGGGACCCTGAATGTGACATGGGCCCTTTCCCCTCTAGGGGTGCTGGCTCCGAACCAGCCCCAGAGCAGGGCTCTGGCTAGCTGTTGGAGTGGGAATGGGGCCTTTCCCCTCTAGGGGCGCTGGCTGGCCCAGGCTAAGCCCCTGTCTCCCCCAGGCCAGTTCTGCACGGAGGACGTGGATGAATGCCAGCTGCAGCCGAATGCCTGCCACAATGGGGGCACCTGCTTCAACACCAACGGTGGGCACACCTGCGTGTGCGTCAACGGCTGGACGGGCGAGAGCTGCAGCGAAAACATCGACGACTGCGCCACGGCCGTCTGCTTCAACGGGGCCACTTGCCACGACCGCGTGGCCTCCTTCTACTGCGCCTGCCCCATGGGCAAGACAGGTGGGAGGCAGGGGGTCCGGCCAGCTCGGCCTAGTTGCGGAGCTCCTAGCACCCCTCATCTCAGGATTTGGGATTCTCCCCCCCCCCCCATGCCTAGACAGTCTGCGGGGGGCTTAGGGGCTGGCCAAGGAGATGGGAAGTGCTAGGTGGGGCCCAAAGGGATAGGGGCTGGCTGAGTGGGGGGGAGGGTCTGGGGCTGGCTTGGGGGGTGTTGGTGGGTGTGTGCAGTGGACATGGGCTGGCTGGCAGGGGGTTTGGTGTGCGGGGGACAGGGCTGGCTGGGGGTGGGAACTGGGGGCCAGCTGCCGGGGGCGGGGGTTGCTGTGTGGGGGACTGGGCTGGCTGGGGGTGAGGCCTAGAGCTGGCTGCTGGTGGGGGGGATGGTTTGGTGTGTGCAGGTGAGAGGAGGGATGGGAGACATTACCTCAGCCTGACAAGACGGGGCTGGCCCTCTGCTCCTTGAGGACCAGGTTAGGTGGGCTCCTGTAGGGTGGCTGCCCCACTCTTGCCCACTTCCCCTCTCTCCCTTCATCCCTCCGCCAGGTCTCCTGTGTCACCTGGATGATGCCTGTGTCAGCAACCCCTGCCATGAGGATGCCATCTGTGACACCAACCCCGTGAATGGCCGGGCCATCTGCACCTGCCCCCCGGGCTTCACTGGGGGGGCCTGTGACCAGGATGTGGATGAGTGCTCTATTGGTGAGAGAGGCCCTATGCCTGGGCACAGAATGGGGGGGCTGGGCCAGAGGGGGAGCAGGGGCCTGGACCATTGCTCAGTGATGGAGTTGGGGTGGGGCAATTGGGCCAGGATGGTGTGGGGGTGACTGGGAGCTGGGGCTGGGCTGGAGAAGGGGTTGCGGGTCTGGGGGCCTGGCCCTTTGCTAAGCGATAGGGCCTGGCTGGGATTGGCATGAGGCCGGGTTTGCGGGGGCTGGGCCAGGCCCTGGCTCTGACTTGGCCACTTCCACCGCAGGTGCCAACCCGTGCGAGCACTTTGGCCGCTGTGTGAACACGCAGGGCTCCTTCCAGTGCCAGTGTGGGCGCGGCTACACGGGTCCCCGCTGCGAGACCGACATCAATGAGTGCCTGTCCATGCCCTGCCAGAACGACGCCACCTGCCTCGACCGCATTGGCGAGTTCACCTGCATCTGCATGGCAGGTGAGTGCCCCGGGCCCGCTCCTGCACCTCCTTCCTGCCAGGAGCCCGCCTGCCCCAGAGCTGCTGAACTGCAGCCGATGTGCTCAAGGGGTCGGGGCCCTATCTTGAGGGGAGACCAGCCCCTCCGCCACAGACATCCCGGGACTCTGAGCGCCAGATGGCCAGGGGACAGGGTCACTTCTCCCCCAAGACACCAAGTGCTAGGGGAGCTAGGACCCCTGGCTTCTTGGCCCTGCTCGGGGCAGTGAGCGTTGTCCTCTCATAGCAAGGGGTGACTCTCCCCCCCATGCCCTCCAGGGCAGCTGCAGAGCGTCATAGAACACCCCCACAGTGAATTGGTTGGGACTCAGCCAGGGTGGGTATGTAGAGCCCTATCCCAGCTGGCTGTAGCCAACTCCCTCGCTGGATGGGCACTGGGTGTCGCTCTGTGCCAGGGCTCCCCATAGGCAGACCCTGACTGGGCTTGCATTGCTTTCCTGCCCAGAGCTGGGAATCCTGGCTCAGCTTGGCTCCCCAAGAGCTGACGGCTGTTGGGAAATCCAGGCAGCTGGGGTGAGGAGGAGGGCCCCCTCCCTTGGCAGTTGGATGGCAGGGTCCTGGGGCTGGGGCCTGGCAGGGAAGGCTGCAGTGCTTAACTGGAATGAAAGATCTGCCAGGGCTCAAGCATAACACATGCAGCAAGCCCAGAGCTGCTGGGGCCCGTGAGGCGCCGGTGAGGTGCCGGGGTCCGGCACAAGTTAAGCACTGGCAGACGGGCCGTTGAGCTGGCTCCTCGGCCGAGGTGCTGGTGGGACGGGGCGCGAAGCCGCAGCCAGACAGTGGGAGCGCGGGGCTGTGCGTGGAATACTAATAGGGCAGGGAGCGGGGGAGGCCTGTGCAGGGCTGGGCTGCTCCTTTTTGTCTCCCTGCCACCCCCTGTGGGGAGGAATCGTCTGTTAATTTCAGACATTTGTGAGGCCAGAGTGGGGGAGGGGCAGTGCTGGCGCTGCGCTCGCTGGGCGCCGGGCCTTCTCCCCCAGCCCAGCCCCCAGGTGTCCTGCCGTGCCACACTGGTGCCTGGGCATCCCAATGGGACGGGTGGATATGCCCCTTGGGGAGCAAGAGGAGGCAGGAGCCACAGAGCCTCTGCCCCAATGCCTGCACTAGTGGTGTGGGGATGGGGGAATGGCACAGAACAAGGCCACAGATACCCCCTGGCCGCGCCGGGGCCACGCATAGCGCTCAGCTCGGAGCATAGGATGAATGGCGCTTCCCCAGCTCTGCATAGGGCCCAGGGCCCTGGGAGTCGGAACTCCTGAGTTCTAGCCCCAGCTCTGGAGGGGAGCGGGGCCTAGGGGGGCCTGGGAACCAGGACTCCGGGATTCTGTCTCCCCAGCTCTGCCACTGACCGGCCTGGGCCCTTAGGCGAATGTTTCACCTCTGCATGAAATGCCCTGCCTGTGCTTGAGGCTTCGTTAAAGTCCCTGAGCCAGGGAGCCCCAGCACCTTCGCCCTTCCCCGCCAATCCAGGCAGTGTTGTAGGGGACCCTCATGGGCACTGGGGCTCCTCTCCTGCCAGGCTGTGGCTGGAGGCTGCTGGGTTCTGCCTAGATCTGTGGGCCCAGGGGCATGGGGATTTATGGGCAGTAGAGGCTCCCAGACTTTACTGTGGGGGACAGGAGCTCTCGATGCTTTGTGTTTCTGACCCCTCCTCTTCCCCCTCTTCTCCCCTGCCCCCCCCCCGCCCGCCCCGTGTAGCCAGCTGCAGGAGGAGGCAGGCCCTCTTGCCCCACAGGAGCTGGTCCATGGGGTGGGGGGGTCCATGGAACTGGGACTGCAGGGGAGAGGGCAGGGCTGGTTCCGCTCTCTGCAGCCTGGACACCCCTGCTCCCCACTCTGCTGCTTCCCCAGCACCTGTCAGCTGCTGTCTCTCCCCCCTGGGGCTGAGAGCTCCTCTGCTGCAGCCCCGAGCAGTGTGTCCACCCCTCATGTCAGTGGATCTCACTACCCTGGGACTGCCCCCCGCAGGCCCTGTGCCCCATGGTGCAGCCCTGACCCCACACTGGCTGCTGCCTCCCTAGCACTGTCCTCTGCCTAGCCTGTGACCTCCCCACAGAACTGCCCTGCCCCCCTGTAGCCTGCCACTTCCTTGCCTCCCCGCCCCATGGCGCTGCCCTGCCCCCACAGAGCCTGCCTCCCCGGCCCCATGGCTCTGCCCTGCCCCACAGAGCCTGCCATGTCCCTGCCTCCTCTGCCCCATGTGCTGCCTGCCCCCCGGCCCCTGCCCGGTTTCTAACGCTGTCTCTGGGTTCTGGCGGCAGGGTTCAGCGGCACGTTCTGCGAAATCAACGTGGACGAGTGCGAGAGCAACCCCTGTGTGAACGGCGGGGTCTGCCGGGATGGGGTCAACGGCTTCACCTGCACCTGCCCCTCCGGTGAGTCTGGCTCCTCCCGGGGCGTGGGGCTGGGGGGCAGGCACCGAGCTCCCAGCCCATGCTGGGCCATGGAAGCACACGGGGCCCAGCAGTGGGTAGCACTCTGGGGAAGTGTCCCTCCCACCCCCTGCTACTCCATGCATCCTGTGGGGCTGATGGACAGCCAGGTTGTGGCTCTCCCTGCTGATTTGGGACAATGGCACCTTTGTTCTCCTGGGGCTGCCTGCCCCAGCTGGCACACAGCCCCCGAACCCATTTTACATGTGGGCAGATGGTGCTGGGGGAGGGGAGCAGGCCCAGTGAGGAGCCTGTGCAGCATTTGCCTCTGGGACAGGATGCCGCCCAGCTCGCTCACAGCCAGCCCCACCACTGGAGCCCTGTCCCACACCTAGGCGCTGCATGCCCCCTGAGCCCCCATTCCAGTCCCACTCCCTGACCCTGCTCCATCCCCAGCGCCTGCCCCCCACCCTGGCCACAGCACGGCCCTGCCTCCTTCTCCCTGAACCACCCCCCACTTGGCTCCTTGCTGTCCCCCAACCCTGGCCTGGAGACTTTGCCTGGAGCTGCTCCAAGCTGCGCTCCCCAGAAAGGCAGGCAACAGGGCACCCCCTGGCTCCTCAGTATGAGCTGCCCCATACCTCGGTGGTGCCCCCCAATACAGAGTGGGCTGCTCTGCCCAATACAGAAAGGTTTCCTTGCTCTGCCCGACATCTGTGTCCCGTGATGCTCCAGCCAGCACTCCTTCGAGCTGCCATGCAGCTGGCTTGCCCCAGGACAGGCAGGCGGGGGCCCTCTCCAGCCTGGGAGCCTGAACCACCCAGACCCCAGCTCTGGCTCTGCTCTCAGCCGGCCAGCGTGGGGCTTGGCCTGGGCAGCGCCAGCTCAGGGAGGAGCATTCCCTGCACACGTCCAAGCTCCTTGCCTTCCTGTGCCCAGGCTTCTCTGGTTCCATGTGCCAGATCGACATTGACGAGTGCGCCAGCACGCCCTGCCAGAACGGCGCCAAGTGCGTGGACCGGCCCAACGCCTACGAGTGCCGCTGCACGGAGGGTGAGTGTGGGCTGGCGTGAGACCCGGCGCCCCAGGACCTTTGCATGGGCTGAGCAACTCGTACCCCAGGGCCACAGTAGCTCCTGCCATCAGCAGGGGGCAGCGGTGCCCCTCCCCCAGACATGGCCAGGACCCCCCAGCAGACTGGGGCAGGCGCTGCTGTGGGGGACAGGGTGTGTCGGTATCAAGCAGAGGCATTGGTGGTGCCTTGGGGGGTGGGGTGCCAAGGCTGGGACCCTCCTGCCAGCCACACTCTAGAGGGGTGCCCCATATCCCATCAGAGCCCTTATCTTCACAGCCTGGAGGCTGGCGGCCCAGGGCTGGTGATGGGTGGGGCTGGTTGCCTGTGACTGGGCTGTACCCGATGGGGCTGGGCCTCTTGTCAAGGGGGGGTGAATCCAGGGTGGCTCTGCAGCCCAGGGCCCTCCAGCGGCTGGAGGTGGGACAAGCAGGGAGCTGCTGGAGTCTGTCCCAGGTGGGCCCCTCCCAGCGGGGGAGTGGGCGCTACCTACGTAGGCACTGGGCCACCCCAGTGTCACTTGGCCCTTGCCCTGTGTTAGGCTGTGATCCAAGCGCCCTGCTCCCCCCAGGTTTTGAGGGCTCGCTGTGCGAGAAGAACATCGACGACTGCTCGCCCGACCCCTGCCACCATGGCACCTGCCTGGACGGCATCGCCAGCTTCACCTGCTCCTGCGCCGCTGGCTACACCGGCTACCGCTGTGAGAACCAGCTCAATGAGTGCCACAGCAGCCCCTGCCAGCACGGCGGCAAGTGTATCGACCGCATCAACAAGTACCAGTGCAACTGCCTGCCCGGCACCTCAGGTGAGGCAGGGCTGGGGCTGTCCCATGGGCCTCCCCACTCCACTTCCAGGGGCTGGCCTCTTCCCCACTCCCACCCCCAGGGGCTGGTGTCCTACCCTGTGGCCCCAGCCCACTCCACACCACACGCACAGTGTTCCCTCCCTACCATGTGCCTGTGCTGCTCCCCTCGCTGTCCACCCCAGGCCATGGCCCCTCCCTACCCCCTTGAGTCTCCTGGCTTCCCTTAGCCATGCCCTACCCTTGCCTGAGAGACACCACCTCCCCCCAGTCCCAGAGCACATCTGCTGCCCTTGGTTTCCCTTGCTCCCCCTGCCAGGTGCTAGGGCATGTGCTGCGCACCCCTCTTCCCCCCCCCCCCCCGGCCGGATACATTATCCCTCCCCAGCTCCTGCTCTCCCAGCCCACGCGCCCTGCTCTGGCCAGGCCATGGGGGTGAGGGCTCTGGGGTGCCGGCTGTTCTGGGCCTAAGGTGGCTTCTCTCCTCAGGCGTGAACTGTGAGGTGAACTTCGACGACTGTGCCAGCAACCCCTGTGACTATGGCGTCTGCCGTGACGGCATCAACCGCTACGACTGCATCTGCAAGCCCGGCTTCACGGGTGTGCACGGGGGTCTGTCTGGGGGTGGCCATGGGGCTTTGTTAGGGGTGGGGCCTAGCTCTGTGTGGGTGGATGGGGCTCTGTGCCCTCCCATCTTCTCCCCCGAGCTCTGCTTGAGCAAGCGGGGTCCTAGGGACAGGGTCCCTGATGTTGGCGGGCTGGGCAGGTGGGGGCCTGGCTCTGCGGAGAGTCAGGGGAGGAAGAGGCCCTGTCTGGGGACCTGTGGCGGGGGGGGCGGCTTGGCCGTGGTGGTCCCTGTGCCAAGCCAGCCTGTCTCTCAGGGCCCCTGTGCAACGTGGAGATCAACGAGTGCGCATCCAGCCCCTGCCAGAATGGCGGCACCTGCGTGGACAGCGAGAACGGCTTCACCTGCCTCTGCCCCGAGGGCTTCCACGACCCCCACTGCTACTCCGAGGTGGACGAGTGCAGCAGCAGCCCCTGTGTGCACGGTGCCTGCCGTGACGACATCAATGGGTGAGAGAGCCCTGCCCCCACCCTCCTGCTCAGCTCCGTGCCCGCCCACCCCATGGCAGCACTGTGCCCGCCTGCCCTGCCCCCACCCGCCCACCTTGTCCCCACTTACCAGCCCTGCCCCAACCCACCTGCTCGGCTCTGTGCCCACCCACCCCGGGGCAGCGCTATGCCTGCCAGCCCTGTCCCCACCTGCCTGCCCTGCTCTGTGCCCCTTCGGCCTGGGGCCAGCGCTTTGCCCGCCTGAGCTGCCCTTCCCGCGCACCCTGGGGCAGCACTGTGCCTATGCGTCTGTCCACCCTGGGGGCTGTGCTGTGCCTGCCCACCCGGCCCCTCTTGGGCACAGCACTGCGCCCTTCCGCCCTGCCAGGACACGGGCCCACCCAACGCTTGCTGTGGGGACCCAGTTCCGAGGCAGCCCGGGGGCAGGACCTGCATTGATGCCCCCTCCCCTGCAGGTACAAATGCGAGTGTGAGCCGGGCTGGGCCGGCACCAACTGCGACCTGAACAAGAACGAGTGCGAGTCCAACCCCTGCCAGTTCGGGGGCACCTGCACCGACTACGTCAACGGCTACCGCTGCAAGTGCAAGGAGGGCTTCCAGGGTACGTCCCCCTCCCCCGTTGCCCTGCCCCCAACCCTGCCCCTCCTCCCCCCACTCATCTCCATCTCCCCCCAGGCACCTACTGCCAGACAAATATCAACGACTGCCTCTCCAGCCCCTGCCTCAACAAGGGCACCTGCATCGACGGCATCGCCAGCTACACCTGCCTCTGTGACCTGCCTTACACAGGTGCTGGGGCTGAGCTGGGCACCTGGGCCGGGGGGGGGGGGAGTGTCCCTGTGGGACTGGGGTAGGGCTGGGCCTGGCAGAATGAGGTGGGGGGGGGCAGGGCAATTCCTGTGTTGGTCCTGGGGGGCCCTGCTGACTCTGGGTGGGGCTTGGAGCTGCTCTCACTATCGCCCCCTCTGCCCACAGGCCGCAACTGCGAGAACGTGCTGACGCCCTGTTCCCCTAACCCCTGTGCCAATGGGGGGGTCTGCGACCACACGCCTGACTACGAGGGCTTCACCTGCAGCTGCCCCCCAGGCTGGCAAGGTACCGCCCCCTCCCCCCTCCTCACGCCCGCCCTGCCCTGCCCTGCCCTGCCCTGCCCGCGCTGACCTGTTCCCTTTGCTGCCATGCCAGGTCAGAGGTGCCATGTGGACGTGAACGAGTGTGACCGGAGCCCCTGCCGGAACCGGGGCACCTGCACCAACCTGCACGGCGGGTACAGCTGTGCCTGCCGCCCGGGGTACACAGGCCCCGCCTGCGAGACGGACATTGACGACTGCTTCCCCAGTGAGTGGGGGCAGGGTCATGTGCGCTCGGCCCAGCCCTGCCAGCAGAGGCCTCTGTCGGGGACGCTCTCCTCTCACGGCGGCGCTGCCCCCATGCCTAGCGTGGGGCTGTGGAGTGGGGGTGCTCTTGCAGGCACTCTTAATTGGAAGTTTCCCACCACGTCCTTGCTGTCCTGTCACCCAGCCGTTCCCGACTGGCGGGCTCAGGCTGTCCTGTCCTGGGCAGACCCTTACCGAGGGCTCCCACAGGATCTGCCCACCCTGCTCATGCAGATTCTTCTTCCCCTCCCCCCTGGCTGTGGGGCTGCGGGCCAGCTGCTGCTCCCTCCGAGGGGCCTGGCTGAGCGAGTGGGGAAGGGCTGTGGGAATGGCAGGGGTGGGGAGGTGACTGTCTCCCTGCGTGTGCCTGCCTGAATGCTGGGGGGGAGTGTTCCCAGTGGGGTGTCCTGGCTGGAGGCCCTGGAGTGGCCATGCACCCCAGGCCCCTGTGACCTTCCCACGTGCCTGCCCACAGACCCCTGCCTGAACGGCGGCTCCTGCCAGGACGGCATCAGTTCCTTCTTGTGCACCTGCCTGCCGGGCTTCACGGGCCTGCGCTGCGCCAGCGAGGCCAACGAGTGCCTGAGCAGCCCCTGCCGCAACGGCGCCACCTGCACCGACTACGTCAACAGCTTCACCTGCACCTGCGCGCCGGGCTGGGCCGGCCTGCACTGCGAGCACAACGTGCAGGACTGCACCGACAGGTGAGCCCCGGCCCCGCTCCTGGGACCCCGTCTGCAAGGGCCTTTGGGGAGCCTCGCGCCTGGGGCTCCTGGCACCAGCTTCCTGCAGTGCCCAGCCTAGGAGAGCCCTGGGGACCCTGGCAGAGGGTGTGGAGTGGGGCAGCGGCGGAAGAGGGGGCAGGGAAGCAAAACAGGGCATCGAGCTAATTGCCTGCATCCCTGCAGCTCCTGCTTCAACGGCGGCACCTGCCTTGACGGAGTGAACTCCTACACGTGCCACTGCCGCGCCGGCTTCACGGGCACCCACTGCCAGCATGAGATCGACGAGTGCCAGTCCCAGCCCTGCCTCAATGGGGGCATCTGTCTGGACGGCGTGGAGTCCTACCGCTGCACCTGCCCTCACAGCTACACGGGCGCCCAGTGCCAGGTGCGTCCTGCGCAGGGGGGGTGGAGAAGGGGAACGTCAGCCCTGGAACCGTGGGGGATCCTCCAGGGTTCTGTGTTGGCAGGGGCGGGGGACCTGGCGTGGGGGCTGGGGACGGGGAAATACATTCCACCCGCTGGGCACCTGCCTCCCTGTTGAAATAGCCCAGTGCATTGTGGGGAATCCAACGCCCCGTTTCCTTGGAGGGTGGTGGCAGAGCCCAGCCTGTGCTGTGTCTCCCTGGGTTGTGCCCCTCCAGAACCCACTGTCCCCTAACTTGCCCTCCCTTGCAGACCCTGATAGACTGGTGCCGGCGCTCGCCCTGCCAGAATGGGGGCCGCTGCGTGCAGACGGGCACAGCCCTGACCTGCGAGTGCCCAGGGGGCTGGACCGGTCGTTACTGTGACATTCCCAATGTCTCCTGCGAGGTGGTGGCATCTCACCGAGGTGAGGGCTTCCCTGGGACGGGGGGGCACCCCTGGGCTGGACCGACTCCCACCGGGCCCGGGCTGGGAAGGGTCTGTTCCTGGCAGTAGCTGCCCTTGTCCAGGGTTCTGGGTCGCCAGTGCCCTTGAGAGGTGGGGGAGGCGGGAGGCCATTGGGCAGCTATTCGGTGGAGTGTCAGCTCAAGCATAGCTGGGCTCTGCTGTCCTGGCCACGTTGACTCAGCAACGCTCTTGGTACCCCCAGCCTGTGAGAGCAGGGTGGGCTGGGAGTCAGGACTCCTGGGTTCTGTCCCAGCTGTGAGACAGGAGTGGGGCCTAGAGTTAGAGCCGGGGGGGCCTGGCAGCCCCCCTTCCTCATCTTGGGGCTGTGCGGAATCTCTCTCCTCTTTGGGCCATGGGTTCCCCTGTCAGCTGTGCTGGGGCCAGGGTAGATTGACTTAATCAAGTTACCAAAAAGCAAAGGCTGACTGTGCTTAAAGTGCACTTAATTCTGGAGCAAGCCCCATTGATTTCACGGGCATGTTTGTTTTGAGCAGACAAGTACAGGACGGGTTCCCTTGGGGAAGCGGAGTCGGGGAATAGACTTATGGCATCACCACCATTATAGTCTCTGACCTTGCTGTTCCAAAATCAGGGGCATGTATAATGCCACATAAAATAAGTAAATGACACTCAGTGGCAACTGGCAAGGCTAGATTCTCTTTCTGCAGTGCTCTGGGCCGTATACTTGGGCGGTAGGTTCTGAACCTAGCTAACGAATTAACAGGCCATAAGGATTAGCTAAGCTACATTTCTTATTTTTCCACAACATCCAAGACAGCAAACAGCTTGGGAGTTCACTTGTCAGATCACAGAGAGTCCTGGGGAAGGATGCATTGCCCAGTAAATGATTTCAGTTACTAAGCAATTGATCCACTCGGCTGTATCCACATCTTCATCCACGGCATTGTCTCCCACTAAGCAGTTTTCTTTGCGCTGTTTCATTCTTGCAGCTAGGCCTTGCATCTTCTCCTGGCCTTGCTCACACTTGACACATTTTCCTTTTTTACCCAGGGAACAAATTCCTTCCAAATATTCCCAGACAGGGTCTCTGTAACGCCCAGAAGCCAGGACAGTTTTTCTTGGCAAGGGTGGGGGAATGTAGGAAGCTGTGTGTGCTGAACAGTCTCTTCTCTTTTCCTTTCCCGTCCCCTCCAATGTTTCTGTCTGTGCTGCCTCTGCCCTTTCCTACATATTGTCTGTCTTTAGACCAGGGGTTAACTCACTCTGCCATGCTTGGCCCTCGCCCACCACCTCAGAAGCACAGAACAACAGCAGTCCTGTCTGGCCTGGGTCTGTCTTTGCACAGGTCACTTTAATCTGTTGAGAAGCAGAAAGAGAAAGCTCAGAACTTTCAAGGAGCAAGAGCAGGTGGTTAGCCTGGACAGACAAGAGCCACAATTTACGTGTATGAGACAGTTGGGGTGGGCGTAGCACATTTGTGATGGGATTGAATTGTAATTGTTATTTTTAAATGGAGTATTTTATTGATGATTTTAAGAAAAAAATCTGATTTTAAATTTTAAAAATCTAGTATTTTTTATTTTTTAAAAATCATTGATTTTTATCCATCTTGACGGGGGCTGTGGGCTGGGCACAAGGCATCACATTGTCTGTCTGGGCAGGGGTCTCCAAGGACCAAGTGTGTCACTATCGGGGCCAGTGTGTGGATGCTGGCAACACCCACTACTGCTTGTGCAAGGAAGGCTACACGGGCAGTTACTGTGAGAGCGAGGTCAACCCCTGCCAGCCCAACCCCTGTCAGCACGGCGCCTCCTGCCACAACTTCATCGGCAGCTACGACTGTGAGGTGAGCCCCGGGGCGGAGGCTGCACACAGGGGCCCCGGCACCAGCACCGGCTCTAGTCAGGCTGCTGGGGCTGGGGAGCTGCAGGAGTGGTGCCCCCATGAGCATGGCTGAACTAAGGGGATACCGAAAGAGGCACATTTGGCTGGGCTCGCTCTGCCAGGCCTGAGAGGCAGGACTGCTGGGTTGTGTGCCTGGTGCTGGACGGGCAGTGGGGTCTAGTGGTTGGAGGGGGGGGGGCGGGCGGGCTGGGAGCCAGGACTGCTGGGTGGTGCGCCTGGTGGGGAAGGGCAGTGGAGTCTAGGGGGGGACAGGGGGAGGGCTGGGAGCCAGGACTGCTGGGTTGTGTGCCTGCTCTGTTGTTGATGGTCTGTGCTGTGGGGTGAGTCCTTGTGCTCCATAGCCACCCACCGCAGTGGAGATAGCTTGGTAGTGGCCTTATTGACCCCCATTGTGGCTGGAGGGGTGGAGCCGAGGGGCTGGGCTGCCCCAGCGTGGGGCCCGTGAGGGAGGAGCTGTGGCCAAGGGCCTTGTCTGTCTCTCCCGACAGTGCCCACCAGGATTCGAGGGCAAGAACTGTGAGTACGACATCGACGAGTGCCAGTCCCACCCCTGCCAGAACGGGGGCTCTTGCATCGACCTCGTCGGGCGCTACATCTGCTCCTGCCCGCCGGGAACCCTGGGTAAGGCCCAGCCGGCACTGTGACGCGGGGCTGGGAGGCAGGCCAGGGGTGGCTGTGGTGCCTGTGGGATGGGAAGCTCAGGTTGGGGGAGGCTGGGCTGGTCGGGGTGCTCTAGCTGTGCCAGGGGCTGGAAGGTCTCTGCTCTTGCCCCTCTCAGGTGTCCTGTGCGAGATCAATGAGGACGACTGTGCCCCAGGCCCTGGCAGCCGGGCGCCCAAATGCCTGAACAACGGGACGTGTGTGGACCGGGTAGGCGGCTATCGCTGCAACTGCCCCCCCGGCTACACAGGCGAGCGCTGTGAGGGCGACATCAACGAGTGTTTGGCTAAGCCCTGCCTGCCCCAGCGCACGCTGGACTGCGTGCAGGGTGCCAACGACTTCCACTGCGTGTGCAAGCCAGGCTACACCGGTGAGTGTGCTGAGGGGCGGGGCTGCACCCTGCAAGGGGAGGGACTTCATGGGGCTGGGCAGCTTCCATTAATCCTGGCTCAGGGCTGCAGCGGGGAGCGAGAGCTCCCCAAGGCCCGAAGCCGCTGTAGCCAGGGGAGGGGCCCCTGCTCACCAACCCCAACAGGGAGCCGTCAGGTAAACCTGAGTCCCAACCGCCTGCCCCACCTTGAGCCTCCCCCACACCCCTGAGCATTCTCCTGTAGCCCAAAGCCTACACCCCCAGTCCTGCACCCCAATACCCGCTCCAGAGCCAGTACCCCAATACCCAGTCCAGAGCTGGTACCCCTTCTGTACCCCAGTACCTAGTCCAGAGCCAGTACCCCCCTGCACCCCAATACCCAGTCCAGAGCCTGTACCCCGATACCAGTCCAGATCCTGCACCCCTCCTGTACCCCAATTCCCAGCCCTAAGCCTCTCTCCAAACCTGGAGCACCTCCTGCACGCCCTCATTCCAGCCCCAGCCCAAAGGTGCACTCCAAGCCAAAGCCCTTGCACTCAGCCCTCTGTCCCAACCCTGAGCCCTTCAATCTCTGCGCCCTCCTAGAGCCCAGACCGCAGCCGGAGCCCTCGCCCTCCTGCACCCCAACCATCTGCCCCAGGCCTGAGCCGCTCCCACACTCAGAACCCCTTGGGCCCACTTCCACCGGGAGTTTTGTGTGCACCATGGCAGCGGTGATGGGACACGCCTGCCCTGCACGCTGGCACCTGAGAAAATTCGTTCCACTCCGAGGTGGGGCGACTGTTGCTGGGGGGCCCTGGGAGCAGGGGGTTCCCCTGGAGGGGTCTGGCTGGCACGGGGGGCTGGGGGCTGTGCTGCGAGCAGTGCTAGCAGTGGGGTGGGGCAGCTCTCCTCCCCCTGGACTCCCCATGAGCCTCCCTGGGCCCTGCAGGCCGGCGCTGCCAGAACATCGTGAACACGTGCGAGTCCCAGCCCTGCCAGCACGGCGGCCAGTGCAAGCTGGCGGTGAACATGCCGTTGGGCTACATCTGCCGCTGCCCCCCGGTGAGTGGCCTGTGGGCTGGGGTGCAGGGTGCTGGGCCCCAGCCAGCTGAGTGGGGCAGAGGGCCATCCTGGAGCTGCAGGGCAGAGTGTGGGGCTGTGCTGGGCACTGCAGGCTCCTGGTGTCTGAGGGGGGCATCCTGGTTCTGGAGCAGGGGAGGGGGTCGGTGTTGGCCCTGGTTCGTTGGGGAGAGCAGGCTGGTTCTGCTGTGGGGAGGGCTCCATGGCAACTTGTGGGGGTGCTGGGGAAGGGTTGCCATGGAGACTGGGGGAGGGCTCTATGGCACCTTTGGAATGGTGGGTCCCATTCTGTTCCGGGTCCTGGTGCTGCTGGGCAGGGGGTGGTTGTGATTCTGGTCCGGGCTCAGTGCTGCTGGGCAGGGGGCGGTGCTGGTTCTGGGGTTGGTTCTGGTCCAGGCCTAGTGCTGCTGGGCAGGGGGCGATGCTGGTTCTGGGGCTGGTTCTTGTCCGGTCCCGATGCTGCTGGGCAGAGGGCGGTGCTGGTTTTAGGGCTGGTGCTGCTGGGCAGGAGGGGGCATGTGGTCCTGGTCCTGGGCCTGGTTTGGGTCCTGGCCTGATCCTGGTGCCATCTCTCTCACCCCCTTTCTTGGCCCTCCCCAGAACTATTTAGGGCCCAACTGTGAACGGAGTGTGCTGTCCTGCCGGGAGCTCTCCTGCTTCAACGGGGGCAGCTGCCAGCACACGGTGCTGGGTGCCCGCTGTTCCTGCCTGCCGGGCTTCTCTGGCTCCGACTGCCGCCTGCGGGCCAACAGCAGCTGCATCAGCACGCCCTGCCTCAACGGGGGCACCTGCCTCGAGAAGCCCTGGCCCCTCCACTTCCAGTGCCTCTGCCCCAGCGGCTTCTCCGGCCTGCACTGCGAGCTGAAGCTGCTGTCCCCCGGGGAGCTGCACTGCCTGCAGGAGGAGTGCGGGGCCAAGGCGGGCGATTCCTACTGCGACAAGGAGTGCAACAGCCCTGCCTGCAGGTGGGACGGGGGCGACTGCTCCCTGCTGGTGGACGACCCCTGGAAGCAGTGTGAGGTGCACCACTGCTGGCAGATGTTCAACAACAGCCAGTGCGACGAGGCCTGCAACACGGCCGAGTGCCTCTATGACAACTTCGACTGCAAGGGCCGCGACCGCAGTTGCAAGTAAGGGGGGCGCTGGGCTGGGGGGATGGCGTGTGGCGCTGGGGGAGGCGATGCTGGAGGCCATGTCTTGGCTGAGATGCGAGGGGGCGGCCCTGGGCAGGTCCCATGGTGTTTGCCAGGGTCGAGGCTTTAATCTGGTGCTGTGCCTAGGTGGGCGTGGGGGCTGTTGATACAGGCACCCCTTGGGGGTGGGGGACGGGGCTGTTGACACAGGGACCTGGAGCTGAGGTGCAGCCCCTCGGGAGTGGGGCTGTTGGCACAGTGACCCCTCGCCCGGCGCTGAGGTGCAGCCCCTCGGGGGGGGGGGGGGGCGGGGCTGTGGTAGGTACGTCTCACTGCTGCCTAAAGCCACCTGTAGGCACTGGGATGTTTCTCTGCTGCAGCCTAGTGACCCACGTGCCCTGGGGTGCCGTCAGAGGGGGGCTGGCCAGAGCAGGGGGGGCTGGGCAGGCTGGGGCACTGACCATGCTCCGCCTCCCACAGCCCGGTGTATGAGAAGTACTGCTCCGACCACTTCGCCGACGGGCAGTGTGACCAGGGCTGCAACCACGAGGAGTGCGGCTGGGACGGGCTGGACTGCAACCGCGAGGTGCCGGAGCGCCTGGCCAACGGCGTGCTGGTCATCACCGTGCTGCTGCCCCCCGACGAGCTGCGCAGGACCAATACCACCTTCCTGCAGAAGCTGAGCGCCATCCTGCGCACCTCGCTGCGCTTCCGCCTTGACAAGGACGGCAACTACATGATCAAGCCCATCTACCGGCCCAGCCGCCTGCGCCGCCGCGAGCTGGGCCCAGAGATCATTGGGTGAGTGGGGCTGCAGTGGGGGGGGGGGCACCGCGGCCTGGGCAGGAGACACCATCCCATAGGCCGATGGGTGGGAAGAGGCAGCCCATGGACACCCTCTGGGGGAGGTGAGAGAGATGCAGCCCTGCGAGCCGTGGCAGAGGAGGCAGGAAGGGGGCTGGTGCCTGGCTGTGCCAGAGCGGCGGGTGAGCCCCTTGGGGTCTGGCAGTGAGAGTAGGGGCCCGTGGCAGTGGGGGAAGCTGGCCCTGGGGCAGGCACAAGGTCGTTGTCTGTTGACAAGCACCATGGTGCCCCAGAGGTGCCACACGGCTGCCTCCCATCAGAGCCTGGCTCGCTGCTCACTCAGATGCAGGGCTGGGGTGGCCTGGCTGGTGCCTGTTTCCTGTGTTCAGCTGGCAGCAAGGGCCTAGCGCCAGCATCCAGGGGTCTCACCTCCTGCCAGGCTCCTGGGCCCCCCTGGGAGCAGGTAGGGCGGGGGCCAGCACAAGGGCATGAAGCAGCTACTGGCAGCCTGGCAGGGGCCATGTGGTCCATGGGGACAGAGCTCCTGCTGCCTGGGCCACACTTGCTCTGGGGCATGCCCAGCCTCGCTGCAGGGGGTGCTGAGCCTGCCAAGCCCCGGGGCTCTGTGTGGGGCAAGGGGTGTCTAGGCCCCCGACAGTCTGGTGCCCAGCACCACTGGAGGCCAGTCCACTTAACTGTTCCCCTCTCTGCCTTAGCTCCGTGGTCACCCTGGAGATCGACAACCGCCTCTGCTTCCAGGCCTCTGACAAGTGCTTCCCTGACGCACGCAGCGCTGCCGACTACCTGGCCGCCCTGGCTGCTGTGGAGCGCCTGGAGTTCCCCTATCCCATCAAGGCTGTGCAGAGTGAGTGGGGGAGGGGCCAGGGTAGATCGGAGGGGGCAGGGGCAGGGTGAGTGGAGAGGGTAAGGTTGTGGGAGGGGCAGGATCTCCCAGGAGGTGGGCTATTGGGAGGGGGCAAGGTCTGAAGAGGCAGGGTCTGATTTCCCCTCCCCCCCCCTTCCACCTCTCCAGGTGACAAGCTGCAGCCAGAGCCCTCTGATCCCATGCACTTGCTGCCCCTGCTGGTGGTGGCAGCGAGCGTGATCCTGCTGGTGATCCTGGTGCTGGGGGTGCTGGTGGCACGGCGGAAGCGGGAGCACAGCACACTCTGGTTCCCCGAGGGCTTCAGCCTGAAGAAGGAGAACAGCAACAAGAACCGGCGGGAGCCCGTGGGCCAGGACGCCTTGGGCATGAAGTACGGGACCAGCCCAGCTCCCCACACCCCGGGAGAGCCATGCTCGCTGCAGCGGCACGGGGGCTTTTACCTGCTACTGGCCTTGCCCCCACCAGGGGGTCTGTCTCTGCCTGCAGGTCCCACGGCTGGCCAGCCCCTTGTGTGGGGGGTGGGGGATGTTCTAGGAGTGGCCCTCTAAAGCCCTGGGTGGGAGGGGGTGGGCAGGGGCTGGAGTCTGAGCTCTGTGCTTCCCTCTAGGAACATCAGCAAAGGGGAGAGTCTGATGGGGGAGCACTCAGATGACTGGATGGACACAGAGTGCCCGGAGGCCAAGAGACTCAAGGTAACCATGGCCCAGCAGCGAGCCCAGGCTCAGTGACATGCTGCGGGCAGGGTGGATGCTGGGCTCGGTGATCAGGAATGGGGGTATGGGCGCCAAGCTCGGTGATGGGGGGTGAGAGTGGATGGGTGTTGGGCTTGACTTGATGGGTGCTGGCCTTGATGGGTGCTGGCCCATAGGGGATGAGGGGGATGGGTGCTGAGCTTGGCAGTACGGGGTGGAGAGGTGATGGGTTCTAGGTTCGGCAGTAGGTGATGTGGGTGGTGAGTACCAGGCTCAGTAATAGGGGGTGTGGGGGATGGGCGCTGAGCTCGGTGATGGGGTGGGGGGGATGGGCACTGGGCTTTGTGACATACCAGGGGGGTCCTTATGGCTCCTCCTTCAGAGCCTTATGGGGCCATAACCCAAATCTCGCCTTGTGAGCAGAGCTGTGGCAGGGCCTGCCAGCTGTATAACTGACTGTGCTTCCCCAGGTGGAGGAGCCGGGCGGGGACTCGGAGGACCCTGTGGACTGCCGCCAGTGGACACAGCATCACTTGGTGGCAGCCGACATCCGCATGCCGCCCTCCATGGCCCTGACACCCCCCCAGGGCGAGTTCGACACTGACTGCATGGATGTCAATGTCAGGGGGCCAGGTAAGGGAGGCTCCCTCTCTGGGACTACAGCTCCCAGCATGCTGTGCAGGTGCTCTAGAACAGTGCATCCTGGGGGAAGTAGCATCACTGAGCAGCTTTGGATGGAGGAGGGGCTTCCTACCTATGCAGCTGATCACTAGTCCCAGCATTCATCACTGCCCCAGATTAGCCACATGGCATGCTGGGAAGTGCAGTTTCTCATGCTGGAACCCCCAGGGCAGCCCCTGTTTATCTGCGTGATGGGTCTCCTTGCAGATGGCTTCACCCCGCTCATGCTGGCCTCGTTCTGCGGGGGTGGTGTGGAGACTGACCTGGCTGAGGAGGATGAGGCCGAAGACTCCTCTGCCAACATCATCTCGGACCTCATCTGCCAGGGGGCCAACCTGAGCGCCCAGACGGACCGCACGGGCGAGACCGCGCTGCACCTGGCTGCCCGTTATGCCCGGGCTGACGCTGCCAAGCGCCTGCTGGATGCCGGCGCAGACACCAATGCCCAGGACAACACAGGCCGCACGCCGCTGCACGCGGCAGTGACCGCCGACGCCCAGGGCGTCTTCCAAGTAAGACCCCAACCCTGCCTGCCCCATCATGACAGCGACGCCCAGGGCGTCTTCCAGGTGAGAGCCTGTGACCAGGGCAGGCTGAAACAGGGAGAGCAGATACTCCCACCACTGGTGGGTGATGCTGAAGTTAATCTTCCCAACCAATCACAAACTGTGCAGCTCATCCCGCACACTGGTGATCAGGCAGCCCCAAAAGCCATCCCCCACCCCCTTTCTTGCCTCCCAGTCAGCACTTAGGTCCAGGGCAGTGTGAAGTTATTCTACAGCTCTGCTCGCAAGTACAAAATGTTCTTCTGACCCCAGAGGGACAGCTATGTTACCAGGCCACTAACGGTCTGGCTCTTACCCAGAACACCAGGCTGCCGGCCAACCCTTCAGTCTCTAAAACGCAGCAAAAGCAAAAAGCTGAGAGATGTTAATGATCCAACAGTCCCATGCAACTTCAAAGCCCATCAGGCTCCTAGCAGCACTGGCAAGTGGGCTGGCTTGCTAGTGCCCCTGGAGCCGGCCCACAGCTTGGACCGGCCATTCAGAGCTTTGTTTGTAGAAAAGTGCCCCCAGGGGCAGGAAGCAGGAATGCCAAGACAGTGGAGAAGATGCAGCTGCCTCTTGTGCCATGTGGCTTGGAACGCCAGTCGGAGGCTGCCCAGCACATGCCCCGGCCTCGCTGAGGCGTAGGGCGTATCCCTGCCTTCTCTCGGTGGGGCAGTCGAATAGCTGAGGGGCCAGCAGGCCGGCTAGGCCCTGCATCCCCAAACCCTCTGATGTCACCCCAAAGCAGAGCAGGAGCTTTAGCTGACGCCCGGGTCTGTTACCCGGGATACGAAGGGGACACGGCGGCAGGACTGAGCTGATCATTTTGAGAGATTGTAACAGTTTGGCAGAGGGCGTGTGGCAGACCTGGCAAACCTCCTTGATTGATAATATCCCTAAGAGTCCCCCGAATCCATATAGCACTAGAATCCACCCCCCCCCCCCCCCCGCTGTGACCCCAGTGCCCAGGGCGTCCTTCTGGTGAGACCCCGTCCCCAGTCCACCTGGGACAGGCCCCAGTCATTCACTCTCCACCCCAGAGCTCCCGCACGCCGGTGTCTTCCACAAGCCCTGCTGCCCCCTGCCAGGCTGAGCCCCCCACTCCCGGCTGGGACAAGCCCCAGGGCACCCTCTGCCCTTGCTAGTACAGCCCTGGGAAACTCCCTGTCTGCCCACACCAGGAGGGCTCCGAGGGCCCCTGGGCTGTGCCTGTGCTGGAGGGTTTCCCTGCCTTCCTCTCATACCCGCCCTGCCTGGCAGATCCTGATTCGGAACCGCTCCACGGACCTGGACGCTCGCATGGTGGATGGCTCCACGGCGCTGATCCTGGCCGCCCGGCTGGCCGTGGAGGGCATGGTGGAGGAGCTCATTGCCTGCCACGCGGACGTCAATGCCGTGGATGAGCTGGGTGAGGGGGGACTTCTCGCCATGGGGGGCCTCTGCTGAGGGCTCTGCCCAGCTTCCCCTAAGGAAGGGCCTGGATGTGGGTATTGGGGCTCCGCTCCCCACACGTCCACCCGTTGTGGGGGCTTGGTGAAATGGGGGGGCACTGCCCAGACAGGAGGGTTTGGGGGGGCTGTGCAGGGGGGAGCAGCCGAGAGCTGGGCTAGCAGGGGCTGTGGATTGGGAGAGAGGGGCAGCAGCAGAGCCAGGGCTAGGTGAGCAGGAGGCTGCGGGTTGGGAGGGCTGAGGGGTGCTGGCGGGGGTGGGCGCCCAGGGCTGGGCAAGCAGGGGGCTGTAGGTTGGGAGTGAGGGATAACAGGAGGGCAGGGGAATGGTGGATCGGTGGAGCACCCCCCTCACAGCGTGGTTCCCCCAGGCAAATCTGCTCTGCACTGGGCCGCGGCTGTGAACAATGTGGAGGCCACAATTGCACTGCTGAAGAATGGGGCCAATAAGGACATGCAGGACAGCAAGGTGAGTGGTGGGTGGGCGGGGCAGACCAGCAAGACTTGGCTGTCATTCACCCTGCAGGCCCCACCTACAACAAGCCCCGCCCCCATGCCACTACTGTGCTGGGAAGCAGGAGCCCTGTCTGCCAAGGCCTGGGCTCTACATCCCCACCCCCTGCCCTGGCATTCCCAGTGCTCCGGGGCTGGGGCAGCCCCCCTCAGCGCAGTCTGAGCCTCTCCCTGTCATTTCCCCCACCCCAGGAGGAGACCCCGCTGTTCCTGGCCGCTCGGGAGGGCAGCTACGAGGCAGCCAAGATCCTGCTGGATCACTTTGCCAACCGGGAGATCACAGACCACATGGACCGGCTGCCGCGGGACATTGCCCAGGAGCGACTGCACCATGACATCGTGCGTCTGCTGGACGAGTACAACACAGTGCGCAGCCCGCAGGGGGCACTGCCCGCCGGCCACACCATGTCCCCGCTCATGTGCCCACCCAACAGCTTTCTGCCCAGCCTCAAGCCCACCCCCCAGGGCAAGAAGAGCCGGCGGCCCAGTGCCAAGAACCTGGCAGGGGCCGGCAGCAGCGCCAGCCTGAGCAAGGAGGCCAAGGGGCGCAGCAAGAAGCTGAGCCTGGAGTGCCAGGGCTCCCTGCTGGAGAGCTCAGTCACCCTGTCGCCCGTCGACTCGCTGGACTCTCCCTACGTGGCCAACCCCACCTCCCCTGTCCTGGCCTCGCCCGGCGTCTTCCACCCAGCCGGCTCCTCCATGTCAGTGGGCTCCACGCCCATGGTGCACGGCATGATGGACGGGCCCTTTGCCGTCAGCCTGGCGCGGCTCAGTGACCTGGGCGAGGTGGCATCGGCCCAGAGCACCATCCTCTCCATGAACCGGGTCTCCATGCCCTCGCTGCCGCGCCAGCCTGGCTGCGTGGGGCTCAGCCTGGGCATGGTGAGCCCGGTGGCCGTGCCCTTTGACTGGCACACACGCGTTCCCACCTCCCAGTGCAACCCAGTCATCGGTGTGGTGCACCCGGCTGCCTCCCATCCCAACTTGCACCAGTCGGCCCAGCCCTTCCCACAGGGGCTGCTGCTTCCCAACCACCTGGCCATGGTGCACAGCTCCCAGGTGCTGGCCACACCCAGCCCAGCCAAGGAGCAGCCCCCGCCGGCGCCCACCCCTGGGCAGCCCATGCCCCCGCCGCCGCCTGCGGCACCCACCCTGAGCCGTGGCAGCCAGCCCATCTCACCCAAGGAGGGGCAGGGGGGTGCGCGCCCAGGTCCCCCGCCACCTCCACAGTATTACAAGGCGCCCGGTGGGCAAGGGGCGGAAGATTACCCCACGCCCCCCTCGCAGCACAGTTACACCCCCGGCCAGGACGGCACCCCCAAGCACTACCTGCACCTGCGCAGTGAGCACCCCTACCTGACGCCCTCGCCCGAGTCCCCAGAGCAGTGGGCCAGCCCCTCACCCCACTCGCTGTCCGACTGGTCCGAGTCCACCCCCAGCCCGGCCGTGCTGGGGCCCCCCCAGACCCAGCTCTCCCACCTCCCCGACCCACCCACCAAGATGCAGGTGTTTGCGTGAGGGCAGGGGGGAGGGAGCCAGGGCCCCTCCCCCCTGCACCCCCCTTGTGGGGGAGCCATTCCCTGCCCCCAGGCCCTGCCTCCTGGGACCCACCAACTGTGTTTTTTATAAGAAAAATGTCCAGTGTAAAAAGGAAAAGATCCCTCTTTCTGTGGGTGGGGGCTGGGGGCTCCCCCCAACTGCCATGAGGGGGGCTCTGGCTGTGCCCTGACCCCCATCTCCCCAGCTGGGGGCATTTGTCTTTTTTTAAAAGAGTCTTTTGTATAGAAAAAAGTCATTTAAACAAGCGCTTTATTTTTACAAAATATTATATGTAAAGTGTCCAGTAGGTGTTGCTAAAGCACCGTGAGTGGGTGTGGGGTGGGGGAGGGTGATCCCTGCCCTCCCCCTCTACCTCCCCCCACAGTGGCTCAGTGGGCAGAGCGCCCCCTATGTAGGGGAGGAGCCCACTTCCTGTAATTGTGTACTGGGTACGCGGCGTTAGCTGTAGCCGCCTCCTGGGGCACAGGGCGCCCCTCCCCCCCGCAATGCGGGTGGCTGACTCCCCAGCCCCTCTGCTCAGGGCCCTCCGCAATGCGGGGGGACTGAGCCCCCACTGCCCTGAGCTCCCTGTCTGGGGCTGAGCCTCCCCCAGGCCTCCTGCCCTCCCTGTCTCGTTTCTTGGCACTTCAACACATTCCAGGTTAATTTATTCCTTGGAGATGCCCCCCCTGCCCAAGTGGGCCTGTCTGGGGAGGGAGGGGGGCTCTGGCTAGCTGCTTCCTGCTGCCCCTGTGGCACCACTGCCACCCGGGACCCAGCTGAGTGGCACCTGGCTGGTCCCATTTCCTCCGCCCCAGGACAGCAGCTCGCCCACAGTCTGGTGCCAGGCAGCCCACTGACAGCCGGCTGGACTCCAGCCCCTATGTACATTCCCTGCCTGGCTGGCCTGTCAGTAGCCCTGGGAGAGGGGCTGGGAGGAGCCCAGTGCCCAGGCAGCCCCTGCCCCGCTGTAGCATAGCTCATCACTCCTAGGACAAGTGTAGCTCATTTTTAAACTATTTTTTAAATCCCTGTTTAAATCAAGTAGCTTTGAACCAACTGGGCGCCGCTGTACAGAGCTTGGCCCTGTGCCTAACTCCCCTGGGACCCATGGTACCAGGGTCCCTCACCTGCCCCTGTGCCTAAACCCCCTGGGTGCCTTTGTACAGACCTTGGCCCTGCACCTAACCCCCTGGGCCTGCTGTACAGGGCCCCTCACCACCATCTCCCTGAGATAACCTTGCTGGGACCCACTGCAGATCCTGCCCCTGCACATAACCCCCCTGGGACCTGCTGTACAGGGGCCCCATCCCTGCCCCTGCATATAATCCCCTGGAACCCGCTGTACAGAGCTCACCCTGCCTCTATCCCCCTGGGACCTGCTGTACAGAGCCCGGCCCCACTGCGCTTAATAAAGCTGTAGTTAACAAGGAGCCTGTCTCTGCCCTCTCTGTGGCCCCCTCGTCCCACCCCCACCCCCGTGCTCTGTTTGTGGTACCCTGGGCCTTGCTTTGGGGCAAAGCAGCTGCTTGGGGTCTGCTCCAGTTCTGGGCTGATCTTGGTAACAGCAGCCCCTGCAGTTCCCTGGGGCTATCTGGGCTGGTCTCTGCTGGGCAGCCCTGCCGTGGGGTGGCTCCTGGTCTCTGCGCAGGCCCCCTGCAGTGAGCTGCTGTGGCTGAGCAGCAGGGCTCTGTGGGAGTTGCTGGCTGCGCGCCGGGAGGAGCCGGGGAGCCGGAACAGCAGCTGGTGAAAATGCTCGTCTTCTCCTCCCGCAAGCTCAAAGGCTGCTTCCTTTGGCAACAGGTGCAGGGAGAGGCAGAGCTTGGGCCCCAATTTCCCAGCCCCTTGCTATGGGCGGCCCGTGCATTCACCCCATGGTGCCAGCGGGGCTTTTGGTCAGGGCTCTCGCCCGCCTTGCAGTGGGGACGCAGATGACCCACTTGCCTGAAGGGTTTAGCCACAGCTCCGCCTGCGCGCCCAGCCGGGCAGATCTCCCCCCATGCCAGCCTACAAGGCGAAAGGGATCAGCTGCTTGTGGCACCAAGAGCCCTGTGTTGGGCCCCCAACTGCCTGCAGTGAGCCCAGAGCCCAGCCTGGAGGGGTGGTGTGGCAGCCCCTGGCTCTCAGCCAGCCAGTGATTGTCCTGGGTTCAAAGCACCAGCCCCTTCATCGTGACACCCCCTGTCCCTGCCCTGCCCAGTGTTTCTGGATGTCTGAGCCGCTGACCTCTGGGACTGCAACAGCCAAGGCAGAAAAGAAACGAAGGGGCAAAGCCAGCGGAGCCGTCGGCATTGTCCCAGGACACGTGTGGCAGGATGAGTTATCCCAGCCCGAGTCCCTGGGCAGCTGCTGCGTCCCTGTTTTGGTGGAGTCCACAGGGGCTGGACTAGACATTGCCTGACCCGTCTTGCTGGGGAACTTGGCGCGGTCCCAGCTCTTCCAGCTGCAGCTCCTCTTGGCACAGTGTCGGGCTGCCCCAGGCTGGGCATTTGGGCCAGCAGGGGAGAGGGTGTGAAACCTGCAGCAGGCCAAGGCTTAGCTCAGTCCAGGCAGCCTGTTCGTCCCGGCAGGGTCCCTGGCTCAGCCACCTGGCTCTATGGGCCAAACACAGATCCACCCTGTAAACAGGGCTACGTGGGACAGAAGCAGCCAAGGGCCAGGTCCCAAGGGGTGTCGTCCCCGCCTACAAGGCAGGACAAGATGGTCGCTGCAAATCACTTGTCTGCAACCCGCTGGTCTCCACGGGCTACAGCCCCCAGGGAATGGCCGGGGGGAGCTCATCACACATCTGGCACCAGTCACGCCGGCATCATCCCTAGTGAAAGCCAAGCCAGTTACTTGCTTCTCCTCTACCTGGGCCCCCCAGATGTCTCCTTGCCCTGCCAGCAGGCTGGTCGGCAAACCCAGCTCTTCCCAGGCAGGAGAGCCCAGTTACGCAGTTCAGTTTGGAGCCCTTGGCCCCGTCTTAGTAGCATGGCTGGTTGTCTCCCTGCTCTCTTTGAACCAGTGTAATCGCCTTGCAGAGATCCTGTTGCAGGCGATCGCTGGACTCCAGGTTTGCTGTTTGCAGCCCAGATCTGGCCTTGCTCCCCAGGAGCCATGCTAGCCCAAGCTTTAAAGAGTCCCTTGGAGGAACCCCTCCATCCCTGCTCTTCCTTCAGGTTAGCCCACGGGGCCTCCCCCCTCTGAGGCAGCCCCGGGGTTTCAGCCCTCCTGTCTTGCCCTATGAGCTCCACCTAGCGAGCCCAGGTGAGACAGGCCAGGCTGGCCACTTGTCTGCTTCTCAGGGCCCTGTGCACCCTGGCAGGGATGTGCGGTGACACCCAGCGGCCTTTTCAGACTGAGTCGGGTTTATTGGATTGTTAACTGGTTAAAAGGTAGGAAACCAAGGGCTGGAATAAATGGTCAGGTCTCAGAATGGGGAGAGGTAACTAGGGGTGTCCTGCAGGGGTCCATACTGGCACTAGCCCTATTCAACATAATCATAAATGACCTGGAGAAAGGGGTAAACAGTGAGGTGGCAACAATTTGCAGATGATACCAAACTGCTCAAGATAGTTAAGTGCCCAGCAGACTGTGAAGAGCTTCAAAAGGATCTCACCGAACTAGGAGACTGGGCAACAAAATGGCAGACGAGTTTTAATGTTGATAAATGCAAATACGCCTTGGAAAACATGATCCCAACTACACATATAAAACAATGGGGTCTAAATTAGCTGTTACCACTCGAGACATCTTGGAGTCATTGTGGATAGTTCTTCGAAAACAGCCACTCTCTGTGCAGCAGCAGTCAAAAAAGTGTTGGGAAGCATTCAGAAAGGAATAGATAATAAGCCAGAAAATATCATATTGCCTCTATTAAGCCATGGTTCCCACATCTGGAATGCTGTGTGCAGATGTGCTCCCCCCATCACCAAAAAGATCTATTGGAATTGGAAAAGGTTCAGAAAAGAGCAACAAAGGATTAGGGCCATGAATGGCTGCCATGAGGAGTCTCTCGGGTCGCCGTGTTAGTCTGTATCTGCAAAAACAAGGAGTCCTGTGGCACCTTGAAGACTAACAGATTTATTTGGGTGTAAACGTCCGTGGGTAAAACCACTTTGTCAGATGTATGGAGTGGAAGTCACAGAGACAGGGATATACATGCATATACGTGTAGCGTGCATGTGTGTGTCGGTCGGCCAGGCTGTTTGTTCAAGAACTCCTCCTAAACGGTAAGAGCCAGGGCCACTGAATTCGGCATACAGCTTCCTCTCCTAACTGAAAGCAAGGGCGGGGGAGAACTGGAAGCCCTGGGAAAGGGACAGTTTTCCATAACATGGAAAGGGAGGGGCTGCTGTTCAGAGGGACGTGATATGAGAGTGGTCACTGGGGCAGTGAGGCCGCAGGGGAGAGCTACCCTGCAGAGTGGTCTCTGGGGCCCGCTGCACCACCAAGGGAGTGGCCAGCAGAGCTGGGCTCCGCCATTTTGCCTGATGCCAGCAAAGGTAAGTGGGACCTCCTGCCCAGGAGACAGATCCCCTTGGGCTGCCCCCACCCTGGGAGAGGCCGGGGGGAGGGAGAGAGCCCCCATTGGTCAGCAGCTGGGGTGCACAGTCCCTGCTGCCCTGGACCACCTCCAGGGAGAAGCCAGTGACCACTCCTCAGCCCCAACCCTCACACTCACACCCTCCCAGGCCCCCAGCCTCCTGCTCTGAGTTCCGCACATCCCCAAGGCCCTGCCCTGACTCCTGCACCCCTCACGCTGCCTGCCCTCAAGGACCAGGGCAATGCTGGGTAAGTCTTCTAGTATATAATTAATACACACTCGCCTATCAAAAGAAGGGAGCCACTTATCAAGTGCAGGACCAGTGCTGAGGAGGCCAATTCAGTCAGGGTGGCTGTCGCTCACTCCCAGCAGCTGATCGGGTGGGGGGGGAGGGGGCGACTACCAAGAGAGGGAACATTCCTTTCTAGGGAGAGAACAATTCTAAATCCTTATTCAGTCCTAATTTGATTGTGTTGAATTTGCAAATGAAGTGCAGCTCTGCTTGTGTCTCTTTGTAGGCTGGCTTTGAAGTGTTTTTCTAGAAGGAGGGCTACTTTAAATCCATCACCGAGTGTCCAGGGAGGTTAAAGTGTTCTCCTACTGGTTTTTGTAATCTGGGAATGAGTGACAGGGGAGGGATCACTTGACTATTCCCTGTTCTGTACATTTCCTCTGGGGCACCTGGCATTGGCCCCTGTTGGCAGACAGGACACTGGGCTTGATGGACCTTTGCTCTGACCCAGTCTGGCCATTCTTATGTTCTTATTAGTCGGCTGGATCCCAGCACAGGAAATCTCCAGGTTCACACAGAAAAGCAAAGGCTAAGACATTGTCTATCCTGGCCAAACCAGCGCCCCAGCCAGCCACGCTGGTTCCAGGTGAGAGTCAGGGCCTCCGAGACTGATGCTTAACCTGATACCTGCCTCTTTGAATTCCAGCTCAGGGCCTGTGCTCCATTTCCCTGGGCCAGCTGGCTCCTTCCTCTGGTGGGGTCGGGGTGGATGTCCCAGCGTTTGGGGCGTCCCTGTCTTTCCAGATCCTCCCCTGAGATGGGTCAGGTTCAACCCACATGTATTGACCTTTCTCTCTGGTCAGTGACATGGAAGTCCCAGAATCGAGGCCCCATGTCTAGCCTGTGCCTCAGACCCAGCGCTGGACGGATGGAGCTCATGGCCATTGGCTTCCATCTACCTGGCTAGCAGCTGCTTCCTCTGTTGGCACCCTGTGCTGAAGAAAGATCCAAATTCTGGGACTAGTTCTGGAGCCTCTTTGCATCTCCTTGGCTGCCTTCTGCTGTGCAGGATCTGTGAGGCCAGGTCAAGCTGAACATCCCAGAAACTGGCTGATTACCAGCCTGCCCTGGACCCCCTCTGGTATCTGGGGCTATGTCTAGACTGCAGACTTCTTTCAGAAGAAGCTTTTCCAGAAGAGATCTTCCGAAAAATCTTCTTCTGAAAGAGAGCGTCTACACAGCAAAAGCGCATTGAAAATGTGATCTGCTTTTTTGAAAGATAGCATCCATACTGAACTGACGCTATCAGCCATTTAAGCTGTGATTACTATGGGCGGAGTGACCACCAGGGCACCTGTGCTTTTTCCTCTTTCCTCTTCTTTTGAAAGAACTCCCTCCTCCCCATCCATACACACCTTTTTCCAAAAGAGCTCTTTTGCAAAAAGGCTTCTTCATTGTAGAAAGAGGTTTACCAATGTCAGAAAAAAACCCTCCATTCTTTCGATTTTTTTCAAAAAAGCGTGATTGTGGTGTGGATGTAAGTGAAATTTTTTCAGTGCCCAGGGTATGGTGGTGCTTGGCTAGCTCAGGGTGTCTGCGTGTGTGTCTCTTCTTTCCCAGCTCTTAGCTGTGTCCTGCTCAGATCACTGGCTGGCTCCAAGCCATGTAGCAGAGGTGTCAGGGCTCTTCCCCACTCTGGCCTTCTGGCTGCAGAAGGTGAGGGCCCCTAAGCGAGCTTAAAAATCTTGTCTCTACAGGCACTGATTAGAACCCCCCCCCCCCCTTGAGTCACAATACACAGATTTTGGGGAATTGCTTCCACCATCAAGTGATTTTTATCCTTAAAAACCCAGCAGTGAACACTTGAACCCATCCCCAGGGGTACCCCCAAACTCTTTTGCCCTAAAAAAGCTTGAAAAAAGAAGAGAGGAGAACAAACTACAGTCTCTGGTAGCTCCAGTCTGAGGCATGCAGACACGCACAGACAGACCTTCCAGGACACAAGAATCAAATCATCACCTTAAAGTGATTTTTTTTATTACAAAACAAGAGATAAACTTGAAAAAGTATACTTGGTCACTAGATGTTACAGAGCAACTAAGGAAAACAAATTAAAACACAGAGGCTTTGTCTACACTGCAAGTTTTTGCAGCAGAAAATATGCTAACGAGGGACTCATTGGCATGAGTCACGACATCATTAGCATATTTTCTACTGATTCTTTTTGCGCAGGGGGTTTTTGCACAAAAAGAAGCAGTGTAGCCACTTCTGTTTTGCGCAGAAAAAACCCTTTTGTGCAAGATCCTTATGCTTCTCCCAGCATAAGGTCATCCTGTCCACTAATCACACTTAGCTTTTGAGTGCAGATCTCATAGTGTTGTTCCAACCCAACCAGGTTATACAAATCCTCCAGCAGGGTGACACCTGCACTCCTACCCATAATCCTCCAGCATAGTCACACGTGCACCCCTACCCATAACCCTCCAGGGTGGTGACATCCACACCCCTACCCATAATCCTCCAGCATAGTGACATGTGCACTCCTACCCATAATCCTCCAGCATGGTCACACATGCACCCCTACCCATAACCCTCCAGGGTGGTGACATCCACATCCCTACCCATAATCCTCCAGAGTGGTGACATGTACACTCCTACCCATAATCCTTCAGCATGGTCCCACGTGCTCCCCTACCCATAATCCTCCAGCGTGCTGACACCCGCACACCTACCCATAATCCTCCAGGGTGGTGACACCTTCACCCTTCTGGGGAGATGCTCTCCCATCAGGGTGGGGGCTTCCACATAGATCACATCCTGGGTCTTTTGCATGCCCCAAACCCTTTTCCGATAAGCCCCAGGTATCAATTCTGGGACCATGTAAGGGTGGGAGATAGCAGCTGTTGGCTGCCTGGTGTGGCCCTGCCCAGGCTCTGCTCCCAGCAGGGCAGGCTTGGGCTGGCTGGCCTGCCTCCAGGACTTGGGGAAGCCGATGCCCTGCCTGGCGGCCCAAGCTGGGGCACTACAGTGGCACCATCAGCTCAGAGCTCCAGGGTGGGGGGCAGGGCTCACTGTGGGTCTGGGCTCAGGTGGTGCTGGCCTAGGGCAATGTGCGGGGGTGCTCTGTGCCAGAGGGGTGCAGAAGGTAGGGTTGCCAGGTGTCTGGTATTGACCTGGACAGTTCGGTATTTTTGCCTCCTGTCCGGTAAAAATATTCAGAAAATACCGGACACCTAAAATGTCTGGTATTTTCTGTTTTTTTTCCCTGCCAGGAGGCGAAAATACCAGACACCTGGCAACCCTACGACACACTCGGCAACTGGGCAGAGCTCCCGCCCCCGGACTCTCTGTTGACCTGGGGGGGGGCGCTCCATCAAGAAAACAAGATGGCCGCCAGCAAAAAGACCTGAAGCAAGGGGAAGCAATGCCTTCCCTGGGTCTTAGTGCTCAACTGCTCCCCTCTTGCACTTAAAGGGGCCATGCTGTTTTAATGCTGGGTTTTTTTTTAATTTAATTTAATTTTTTTTGCTTAATAACTTTCGGGGTCCTTTTTTTTTTTGCACAACAATTTTGGTCTTCCCCCCTTTTTTTGCCCCCCTCAACAGAATTTTTCCTCTGGTGGTTTTTTTGGGGGGGGGGTATTCGGTATTTTTGGTTAAACCATCTGGCAACCCGAGTAGAAGGAGGAGGGGATGGGGCCCCTGGCAGAAGCAGAGGGAGAGGGGAGATGCTGGGGGGCCAGGGAGGGGGCCAGCTTCCCCTAACTACCAGTTCTTCCGTTGCCCAGTGTAGAGCCGGTCCACAGCATCAGCCTGGTTCCAAGCACAGGCCTTCCTGAAGACCCAGGGGTCTCCCTCTGTCAGAGCAGTGGAGCTTGTTGCTCGGCTGGAGCCCTTCAGGCAGCTCAGTGCCCAGCCCTGCTGCAGTGAGCCCAGGTCAGGCTCTGCCTATCTCTGACCTCGTCAGCCTCCAGGTGGGAGCCGAGTCCTTCCAACAGCCAGCGCTCATCGCCCCTCGCGCCTCCCCGGCCTTGCTCTGTGCTGGGGTCTGAGCTCAGCTGCCGGCTGAGAGCCCACTCCAGAGAGGGCATTGGTGTGAGGAATCAGTCAGTGTCCCAGGCTGTGTCTACAAATGCAAAGCGCAGATTGCGTAGCTTTTTCCACTTTTTTCAGAAGAGGCTTTTCCCACATTTGGCCCGTCTACACTGGGCCAAATGTCAGAAAACCTCCTTTTTCAGAACTTCCCTTTTTCCTCATAAAACAAGCTTTACAAGGATGCCGAAAAAGCGCGTCTGCTCTTCCGAAAAAAATTTCAGAAGAGCAAGCGCTTTCCCTGGACGTGGCAGAGTTTTTCTATGGTATCCTGGAAAAACTCTGTAGTGCAGACGTAGCCCCAGTGACTGGATCAAACCGTCCTTTTCAATGCTACAGCCAGGTGCAGCTCAGGGACAGTGGTACCTACATCTCAACCTGCCCTGAGAACCAGCAGAGCTTCCCCCTCCCTCAACAAACACCACACACAGGGGAAACTGAGGCCCACACAAGGATCATGTCACTATTACAAAAAATTCCCATTTCATCACACTTTGCAACACAGCCTGCCCCTAGAGCCACATGGACACCCTGGAATCAGCACTCCCTGAGAAGGGCCAGCACTCCCGGCTGAGCCCCGTCCCCTCCTCTGCAGCATGGAGGATTCCTGAATCATCACCCACCCATGTCTGGATGCTCTAGTCTAGGCCACCCATCCGCTGGTCCTGGCACCCCTCACTAGGGTTAGCAGGTGTCCAGTTTTCAACTGGAAAGCTGCATGGAAACTTCTTGAAGACAGCATAATAGAAGCTCAACTTCAATGTACACCCTAAATTAAAAACATAGTAAGAGAACCCCAGAAGTGCCACTGTGGATAAACAACAAAATTAGAGAAGGAGCGAGGGGCAAAAGGCATCCTTTAACAAGTGGAAGTTAAATCCTACTGAGGAAAACAGAAGGGAGTGTAACCTCTGGCAAGGGACGTGTACAAATAGAATTAGGAAGGCCAAAACTAATGTGAAGAACAGCTAGACAAAGACTCAAAAAGTTACAACAACAGCAACAAAATACAGCAGAAGCAGTAAGCAGAAGCAGGAAGCCGGCTAAACAACCAATGGGGTCACTGGATGATCAGGACGCTAAAGGAGCACTCCAGGACAATAAGGTCAGTGAGGATAAACTGAATTCTTTTGCATCAGTTTTCACTGCAGAGGAGGTGAGGGAGATTCCCAAACCTGGGCCATTCTTTGTAGGTGACACCCCTGGGGAACTGTCCCAGATTGAGGTGGCATTAGAGGAGGCATTTGGAACAAGTAACAAGTCACCAAGACCAGGTGCCATTCACCTGAGTTCTGAAGGAACTCAAATGTGAACTAGTGTAAATCTGCTTCTGTACCAGATGGCTGGAGGGTAGCTAATGCGACGCCAATCCTTAGAAAAGACTCTGGAGATGATCCTGGCAATTCCAGGCTGCTAAGCCTGACTTCAGTACCGGGCAGCCTGGTTGAAAGGGCAGAATGATCAGACACAGGGATGAATGTGATTTGGTGGGAAAGTCAGCCAGAGGTGAAAGTAAGATGGCGCGTGGGCGCCAGTGTACGGTTCTGGTAAGGAGGAGAGGGCAGGCACTGGGGTGCCCCACTGCAGCAGGAGGTGGGGTGCGTGTCCAGCCTGCCTCCTGGGGTGTCCTGCAGGCTGCTGCACTAAGCAGCAGGCAGCCAGGCAGGTGAAAGGAGCTGGCTGGAGTCATACCTCCCCACTGGCCCAGGACTGTCTGAGCCCTGCCCCCTCTAGAGAGGTCAGGGGGCTGAAGACCCCCATGAGATTCCTGCTAGGACACTGCTTGTCAGGCCTGCTGATGGGGGGTGGGCAGAGGGGTCAGTTGCTCTGGGGCCTGGTATTTCAAAGGGGCCCGAGGCTCTGGTTGGATTCTGGGGGGGTCCTGCCCCCTGCCTTCCCTGCATTCCCCCCACACCCCAACCATTGCTCTGAGCCCCCCATAACCCTGGCCCCCTGCCCTCACTCCTGCACCCCCTCCACATGCCACACCCCTGCTCTGAACCCCTCCTCATACTCCACACCCCAACTTCTCCTTTATACACACCTCTTATGTACCTCCATAATGCTATCTGCCTACATTATTACCCCTCTATGGGTTCCCATACACCTCCCTTTATGTACCTCATACACACCCTGTACGTACCCCCACACCACTTCTATCTGCTTGTGTATCCCCATACACCCAGGTCCTCACTACAGCAGAAGGTCTGCTTAAGTTACCCAATTCCAGCTACGTACCTTAAGTCAAGCTTCAGAAATGATCCTGTGGACTTCCCTTACTCCTTGCGAGGAACAAGAGTTCGGGTGCTGACAGGGGCACCCCCAGCATTCGATCTGCTAGGTCTTCACTAGATCCGCTAAATCAAACTCCGGAAGATCGACCGTCGCAGCATCAATCTTCCGGGAAGTGACGATGTGGCCTCAATGTGCTCCATACAGCTGCCTCTCTGTGTCCCCCCATCCATTCTCTCTATCTGCCTATGTGCCCCCCACTTCCCTCTGTTTAAAGCCATTTGCTCCTCTATCTCCCTATGTAGTCACATAGGCCCCTCTGTGTGCCTCCAGTACCCTCTCTCTCTCTCTCTGCCCACACACCCATCTCATGCTCTAGCTATCCTCTGCCTTTGAGAGCTGCATTGCCCGGGGAGGCCAGAGCCTAGTCCCTATCTCCTACCCAGGCTCCTGTCTCCAGTCTGGCCCCATCCCATAGTGCCCAGAAGCCTGTAGATGGCAGTACAGCCCCATGTTGCCAGTGCCAGGGCGGGAAGCAGTCCATGCGGCAGGCTCAGAGCACTGCTTAGAGAAGGGGCCTGGAGCTCCAGTTAGTGGCTGGAAGAGCCACATGTGTCCAGCGCAGTGAGGCCAAGGGCAGCCCTGGGGAAGGAGCAGCTCCCTGGGGTCTCACTGGTTGCACTGACTGCACAAAAAGAACAAGCCTGTGGCAGGACAGACTGGACTGGACAGATTAGTCACAATTTAACCCTTCCCCCCACATCACCAGTCTGAAAGTGACACTTCTCCCTCCTGTTTCCCCAAGCTGGGTCATGCAGAGCTCTGGTGATCTGGGACCAGGGAGTCCAGATGGGTGGTGGCTCCTGGGAAGGTTGGGTGAGGGGTTAACAGTTAAGCCCATCCACCCTGTGCCTTTCAGGTGGATTCCCCCTCCCAGCTCCCACAGGATCAACAGCTTCCAAAGAGAGCCTGGCTCTGGGCCCAGAATCCAGAGCCTGTGTGTGCATGCATACATATGTATGTATATGAGTGTACTTATGTGTGAGAGGGTGTGTGTATGTGTGCACATGTGTGCATATGTGCAGGCATTCAGGTGCACTTCTTTGATGTAAATGTCCATAGTTATGTGCATGAATATAAAAAAACCCTATGTAACAAAGTGAAGAAACAGGAAGTTGATAATCATAGATATAAACTGGAAATTAAAAATGGTAGAAAATGGATAAGAGAAGCAAAGAGTCATCTATGGCCCTCAGAGTTAATGACAATAAGAAGGAGTTCTCAAAATATATTAGGAATATTAGAAAAGTATTTGGAGAGTGGTACTGATCCATTAACAGATAGAAATAGTAAAATTATTAATATTAATGCAGAACTGACAGAAATGTTCAATACATATTTCTGTTCTGTATTTGGGGAAAAAAACAGATGATATAGTCTCATCACGTGGTAATGATAACATTCTTTCCATTCCATTAGTATCTCTGATGGATGTTAAACAGAAGCTACTAAAGTCAGACATTTTTAAATCAGCAGGTCCAGGTAACGTGCATCCAAGAGTTTTAAAAGAGTTGGTCAATGAGCTAATATTGACTTCCAACAAGTCTTAGAGCACTGAGGATGTTCTAGAAGACTGGAAGAAAACTAACATTGTGCCAATTTTTTAAAATGATATTGGGGTGGCTTGCATAATTAGATGACTCAACTGGATTTTGATCCCAAGCAAAATTTGGAATGGCTAATACAGCACTTGACTGATAAAGAGAATGAAATGAATGCAAATCAACATGAGTTTATGGAAAATAGATCCTACTAAAAACTAACTTGATATCTTTTCTGATGAGATTAAATGTTTGTTTGATAAATAGAATAGTATTGATCTAATCGACGGCTGGTACCATGCAACATTTTGATTAAAAATTAGAACAGTGCAACATTAACTGGTGTGACAAAGCTCCTACTCAAACTTGGTGGGTCCTGCACTTTCAGGCGGATCGCTTGCCTCAGAGGCTCACTGCAACCCTCGCTTTAGGCATCACGCCTGGGCTCTTAGCTTGTTGAGCTACAGACCAGTCAGCCTCACCTCAGTCCCCGGAAAAATCATGGAGGGATCCTCAAGGAATCCATTTTGAAGCACTTGGAAGAGGGGAAAAGTGATCAGGAACAGTCAACATGGATTCACCAAGGGCAAGTCGTGCCTGACCAACCTGATTGCCTTCTATGATGAGGCTTTGTGGATAAGGGGAAGACAATAGAAGTGATTTTACCTTAACAAAGCTTTTGATATGGTCTCCCACAGTATTTTTGCCAACAAGTTAAAGAAATATTAATGGACTGTTAGGGGGGTAGAAAACTGGTTAGATCGTCAGGATCAACAACTTGATGTCTAGTTGGCAGCCAGTATCAAGCGGAGTGTCCTAAGGGCCCATTTTGTTCAATATCTTCATTAATGATCTGGATGATGGGTTGGTTTGCACCATCAGGAAGTTTGTGGATGACACTAAGCTAGGGGAAGAGGTAGATACGTTGGAGGGCAGGGATAGGGTCCAGAGTGACCTAGGCAAATTGGAGGATTGGGCCAAAAGAAATCTGATGAGGCTCAACAAGGACAGATGGAAGAATCCCGTGCACTGCTACTGACTGGCTAGGCAGTAGTTGTACAGAAAAGGACCTGGGATTAGTGGATGAGAAGCTGGATAGGAGTCAACAGTGTGCCCTGGTAGACAAGGAGGCTAACACATATTGGGCTGCATTAGTAGGAGCATTGCCAGCAGATCATTCCTCTTTATTTGGCATTGCTGAAGTCACATCTGGAGTATTGTGTCCAATTCTGGGCCCTTGGGCCTCCCACTACAGAAAGAATCTGGACAAATTGGTGAGAGCACAATGGAGGACAACACAAATGGGGTGAATGACTTATGGGCAGAGGCTGAGGGAACTGGAGCTTCCTTAGTCTGCAGAAGAGAAGAGTGAGGGGGGATTTGATAGCAGCCTTCAACTACCTGAAGGGAGGTTCCAGAGAGGCTGGAGAGAGGCTCTTCCCAGTGGTGACATGACAGAACAAGGAGCAATGGTCTCAAGTTACAGTGGGGGAGGTCTAGGTTGGATATGAGGAAAAACTCTTTTCCTAGGAGGGTGGGGAAGCACTGGGATGGGTTCCCTAGGGCGGGGGTGGAATCTCCATCCCTAGAGGTTTTTAAACCCTGGCTTGACAAAGCCCTGGCTGGGATGATTTAGTTGGGGTTCGTCCTGCTTGGAGCGAGGGGTAGGACTCCTTAAGCACCTGCATTGGAAACAGCTATTTCAGCAGTTCTCAAACTTTTTGGGCTCCGGAGCCCTTTACATGCATAAAAATTTATGCGTGCCCCAGCAGTCCACTGATTGTATGTGTTGTACCTATCGATGTTTCCAGTTTGTCAACCTCGCGGAGCCCCTGGAGATGTCTCGTGGAGCCCTGGGGCTCCGCGGAGCACAGTTTGAGAAACACTGAGCTATTTAATAAAGGGCTCTTCAGTCTAGCAGGGAAAAAGCAGAGCTAGTGAAGGGGAGAGAGAGCTCAGGGCCAGGTTTGCGGTGGTGGGTGAAGAAAGGGCCCAGCAGGGCAAGGCAGAAGAGAAGAGCGGCTGGTCCTGTAGGCAGAGGGGAAGAGACAACAGAGATACTCAGAGTTCAGAGCCACAGAGGACAGGCTGACTTGCTGCAGATGGCCAGGGAGGATACCAAGCTGGGGGGTGGTGGGGTTTGCATAATTCAAACTGATCTGGATGCACTGGAGAAATGGTCTGAGCTGAACAGGGTGAAGTTTAATAAGGACAAATGCAAAGTACTCCACTTAGGAAGGAACAATCCGTTTCACACACACAGAATGGGAAGCGACTGTCTAGGAAGGAATACTGCAGAAAGGGATCTAAGGGTCATAGTGGACTACAAGCTAAATATGAGTCAACAGTGTGACATTGCTGAAAAAAAAGCAAACATGATTCTGGGCTGCATTAACAGGAGTGTTGTGAACAAGACATGAGAAGTTATTCTTCCGCTCCACTCTGCGCTGATCAGGCCTCAACTGGAGTATTGTCCAGTTCTGGGCACCACACTTCAGGAAAGGTGTGGAGAAATTGGAGAAGGTCCAGAGAAGAGCAACAAAAATGATTAAAGGTCTAGAAAACATGACCTGTGAGGGAAGACTGAAAGAATTGGTCTTGTTCAGTTTAGAAAAGAGAAGACTGAGTTTATGGCTACACTACAAACTCAAAAATTGAGGAAGAAGGGATCTTGCGCAAAAAGGGGGTTTTGCGCAAAAAGGTGCCGTCTACACAGCACTTTTTTGCACAAAAACCTCTTCCACAGAAAGGATCGGAAGAGAATATGCAAATGAGTGCTCCATTTGCATTGCCTCTTCCCGAAAAGTTCGTAGTATAGCCATAGCCTGAGAGGGGACATGATAGCAGTTTTCAAGTATCTAAAAGGTTGTTACAAGGAGGAGGGAGAAAAATTGTTCTCCTTGGCCTTTGATGATAGGACAAGAAGCAATGGGCTTAAACTGCAGCAAGGGAGGTTTAGGTTCAACATACTTCCTACATCTATACTGCAGCCTTCTTTCGCAAAAGCTTATGCAAATGAAGCACGGAGTAGAATATCACCATGCTTCATTTGCATAATTAATTAGCAGCCATTTTTGCGCAAGAGACTTTTGCACAAAAAGGAGCTGTGTAGATGGCTCCTTTTTGCGCAAACCCCCCCTCTTGTGCAAGAGCCATTCTTCCTGAAAAAATGAGGAAGAACGGCTCTTGCGCAAGAGGGAGGTTTTGCACAAAAAGGAGCTGTCTACACAGCTCCTTTTTGTGCAAAAGTCTCTTGCGCAAAAATGGATGCTAATTAATTATGCAAATGAAGGACGGTGATATTCTACTCCATGCTTCATTTGCATAATCTTTTGCGGAAGAAGGCTGCAGTATAGACATAGCGAGAAACTTCCTGCCTATCTCGGTGGTTAAACACTGGAATAAATTGCCTAGGGAGGTCGTGGAATCTCCATCACTGGAGATATTTAAGAGCAGACTAGACAAACATCTGTCAGGGTTGACAGATGGTGCTTGGTCCTGCCGTGAGGCCAGGGGACTGGACTTGATGATCTCTCGAGGTCCCTTCCAGTTCTAGTGTTCTATGTTTCTGTGATTCTATTTGAGACAAGAGGACTTGCAGCCACAAAGAAGAGGAGAAATGCCAGAAAATCAAACCACCTCCAGGAGGTGACCTGCTCAGCTTGGACCTCTCTGGTCTGGCACTTTTAGGACTTGACCAGTCCCAAGTGAGGGAGTTTGCTAGACCAGGGGAGGTCAATTCTGGCTGCTTTGCTGCCAGCCCAGCTGGGCTCCCAGCCCCGCCTGGGCTGTCAGCCCCCTTACTGCTGGTCTGGCCAGGCTGCTGGGCTTCCGGTTCCACTGCCACTGTCCAGGCAGGGCTACCACCTGCTGGCTCTGCTGTTGTCATCCCAACAAGGCTCCAGGCCTCAACACGGTTCCCAGGCCTGGCAGGTCTCCCAGCTGCCGGCCCTCCTGCCATTGGACTCTTGGCCACCGGAGCTCTCTGGTCCTGGAACATCCATGGTCAGAGAGTCCTAGTTGAGAAAGGTTCAACCTGTACTAAGAACAGACAGGCCTGTCACCAGAGCAGATAATCTGGGCCTGGCCCAACACCTAAATGAACACTTTGCCTCAGGTGTTAATGAGGCTAATGAAGAGTTTAGGGGCTGTGCCAGGGTGGCTAATAGGAATGAGGATATGGAGGCAGAGTTTACCTCATCCAAGGGGAAGTCAAACAACTTAATAGGACTAAATTGGGGGACCTGGAGTAGAGGAACTGGGTCATGTAATTGTAATCCCACTAGCAGGGGGTTATAATTAATCTGTAAATGTGGGGAAGAATGACTGGAGAATTGATAATATTAATCCTATTTTTAAGAAAGGAGAAAAAGGTGATCCAGGAAACTACAGGCCTGTTCATTGGACATCAAATGTATGCAAGGGCTTGGAATACATTTTGAAAGAGAAAGTGGTTAAGAACATGAACAGTAATTGGGGCCTGGTCTACCCCAATGTTCCCTCTAATCTTTCCATCCATGTGCAAATTTTTTCCATCCATGTGCGGAATACATTTTTATGTGCACAGAGGCATGTGTGGATGGGCACCACCAGCAGAAACACAAAACCTACCCGTGGGCGCTCTCCTGCTGAGCTGGGCGGCACTGGAATCTTTCCTGAGCAGCCGCACAAGTGCCCAGCTTACAGGGAATACAGGGCTGCACTAGGTATTTAGGTTGAACTTAACCACAAATGGTCAATTTTCTAAACAACGAGTGCACATCAGCAGGCCTGCTCTGTCGTCTTCAAGGGCTGTTAAAGTAGATTTTGGTGCTCCTGCTCTTCATGAGGAGTCACAGTAAATTTGACCTTGCGTGGTCAACTTTGGGTAGTGCAGATGCAGCACTGTGAAAGGTGACATTCTTGGCCTCTGAGAGGCGCCCCACAATGCCCTGCTGTGACCGCTCTGGCCCGGACTTTCAACTCTGCTGCTCTCCAGGTGCACAGGAAAAGCCCCAGGCAAATTTGAATTTCTTTTCCTGTTTGGCCAGCCTGGCATGCTGGCGTACCTCAGAGCAGGCAGCATGCCTGACCATGAAGGCCCAGGGTCACAAATAGGGTTGCCAGGTGTCCAGTTTTGAACCAGACAGTCCAGTATTTGAGCTTTCTGTCCGGGAAACAAATTGAGAAAATACTGGACATGTAAGTGTCCGGTAAGTTTTTATTATTATCAGGAGTATCAGTACGTAGTAGCGTACTGCCTGGCTGGTAGACATGCTCATCACTGTGTGAGCGGGTCTACCAGCCAGGCAGTACGCAGCTACGCTGTAGAGAGGAGGGGGGCGGGGGAGGGATGGAATCCCTGGGGCCAGACTCACCCATGCACCCTGCTGGGACCGTGCGCGGGACAGGCAGCACCCCGGGATCTGCATGAACCCGGGCCAGCCCCGCTTCCCGCCGGTTGGTTCTCCCCGGCCAGCCCTGCTCCCCCCAAACCCCTCCTGGACAGTCCTGTTTCCCGCTGGCCAGTTCTCCCCCCCGGCAGCCCCGCTCCCCTGACCCCCTCCTGGATGGTCCCCCCCTCGGATCTGAGATCAAGTGTGTCCAATATTTTTTTTAAACCATCTGGTAACCCTAGTCACAAATGAGCACCCGCATGGAGCATGCAGGAGATTCTGGCCCTCGTTGCTGTGTGGGGAGAGGAATCTCACAGAACAGCGCCCCAGCAAGAGAAACACAGCTCTCTGTGCCAAGCTCGCCCAGGACCTGGGGGGGAAAGGACACGCCAGGATGCCCAGCAGCGCCGCCTGAAAATACTGAAGCTCAGGCAGGTGAACCAGAAGACGAAGGAAGCAAAGAGATTGTGTGGGTCAGTGCTGCAAACACACTGCTTCTAGGAGCAGCTGCACGCGATCCTAGGGGGGCCTCACCAGGTCCCCTGGCCAGTCCATGGATTCCTCCCAAGAGCCTTCTCTGGCATCCCTGGGCAGCAGCGTGGGGGACAGTGTGGATGAGGAAGTGGCAGCGAAGGGTCCTTTCCTCACGGGATCATTGTCTCATCTGTCCTGTGTGTGCACCTGCCCCCTCTTGGGAGTTGCAGGGCAAGGTGTGGTCAGTGCTTCGGTGGGAGCCTTCCCGGGCAATGCAGCAGTGGGGGACTGGGGTGGCTGAGTCTGTAAGGGGTGCTATGCTGCAGGGCAGGGGGCAGAGTCCCAGAGTCCCTCCACACAGACTTCCCCTGGCTTGCAGAGGCTGATTGGCATTGCTGACATTGTTGTTGGACCAGAGGTGGCTGCCCGTCATTGCTGGGTGCAGCCTGCTTGGGTGAGCAGGTCCATTCAGGCTTGTAAATGTTCCCCACCCCTCTGTGACTCACCCTCCCTGCTCATGTTGGCCTGCATGTAATTAGCTCTTTGCAAAGGAAGGCGGGGGGCATTTTACCAATGGGGAAACTGAGGCAGGAAGTGGGGAAGTGACTCGCCCAAGGTCACCCAGTGAGTCAGCAGCAGAGCCAGGTATAGAACCCAGGAGCCCTGCATCCACGGGCTAGATCTCAGAACCAGCTGCTCCCAAAGGTGCCGTTAAAGAATCCCCCATAGTAGCGGAGGGCTCTCACCCACAGCTGAGCTGTTCCACCCCCCAGTCTTTCTTAGGGGCCCCTGTAGTCTGGACAAGCCCCTGGAGAAGAAGGGGGAGGGACTGACTGGCAGAGCTGGTGGGGGTCAGCATCCAGACCCCATTTCCTGCCCCAAGAGACAGCTGTTCCCCCCAGACTGTTCCCTTGGTCCTCCCCCCGCGCCCCAGGAGGTGTCTGGCCCCTCCACTGCAGGCAGAGGATTAATGGTAAACGTCTGGGCCCTTTAATCCTCTTACCCTCTTGGGCACGGAGGCCATGAGGGGAGAAATGGGGGGGGGGGCGTGTCTGTGGCTGGTACTGAGCCTCTGTGGAATGCTAAATCCAGTGCCTGGGGATTAACCCTTTCTTGGGGGGGGCTGTGAGGCAGGGGAGTGGCAGGGGCTACGGGCCATGGGCTAGGCCTCGTCTCAGCCCCAGTGGCTGCCCTCTCCCTGGCTCTGGCCAGGAGCTGTCAGACAGGGCAGGGCCTGGAGGGGGCTGGGACAGGTTGGGAGACAGCATGGAGGTACCATGGGCGACTTGTAGGGGGCTTCTTTGGACTTGGCTCCCCTGGGGGATTCACCATGCCCCCCCAAATCAGTGTTCAGCCCCATCCCTAAAACTCACTCTCCTGGCACCTCTTACCTCCCTGAGCCAGGCATTTCCTAGCATCTCTGGCACCTGTCCCACCAGGTCCCAGCTCTGAGGCCTGTGGGTCCCTTGGGCGCTGGTCTAGCCCCTGACAGCCCTGAGGGCCAAGCATTGAGCATGGGGTGCAAAGGGCACAGCCCTTCCGCAGAGGCTCCATGGCCAAAACTGACATGCCGTGCCCCCATTGGTGTCCTGATGGGCAAGGGCTCCATTCCCATTTCCCTGGGAAAGCAGCTTTCCCAGGCACACAGGGAGAGAAGGGCAGAGCTGGGACACTTGACTCCCGGTACCCCACCCCCCTCGATTGGGGATGTGATAGTGTCGGTGATTAACCGATTAGCAAAAGCTTATTGCTTAATACTATAGACTATACGCTATCCTCCCCCACCCCCTGCCAGTACATTTTTTAGTAGGCTGGCCAGCAGCCTGGCTCAGTCCTGGCTCACACCTGGTCCAGGACCTACCCCTGCTGCGGCTCTGCTTTTAAAGTGTATTAGGGGCTAAGCGGGCAGACAGCTCAGCTCAGTTCTGGCTCATGTCGGGTCTGGGAGCTCAGACCCATTCTGGACAGGGGCGGCTGCCACCCTGCACACTGCTGTATCAGAGGCAGCAGCAGCACAAGGCGGCAAGCAGCTGGTTTGCAAGGGGAGCTGGTTTTTAAACCGGCTCCCCTTGTAGACCAGCTCCCGCCTGGCACCCCATGCTGCTGCCTCTGATACCAAGGCAGCAGTGCAGAGTGTCAGGGAGCTCCTCGGGACGGGGCTGGTGTGCACTGGTGGCCGGCCCCACCCCTGGGGACTATAGAATAGTCAAGTAACCAATAAGAATTCATGAGGTTACTCGATTATTCAATTAACCAATATTTAACATCCTTAACTCTCACCGCTAGACCCCACTCCTATCCCAGCACTTGGGCTAGAACCCAGAAGTCCTATGCCCTGTGTGCCCTGACCCACAACCCCCTGCTCCCTGGTGATTTCCATTAGGGCCACCAGGTGTTGGGCCTCCCACCCTCGGGGCCTTGGTCTGTCCTCGTTGGGGGGCTGCTGAAGAGCAGGGGTTTCAGCCCCACTGGCCAAGGGTAGGTGGGTGTGGGAGGCCACCAGCATCGGATGAAGAGAGGGGGAAGGAGCAGAGCCCAGCAGTCTCCTTTTGAGTGGAGGTGGGAAGGTGATAGTGGGGCAGCCAGGGCCTTGCCCTCTGGCTCTGTGTGTGTGTGAGAGAGATGGTAGGCCTGAGCCTATTACACAGCTTGGGAGGGTGGCCCCATGGCACTGTCCCATAGAATGGGCACTATCAGCCTGCCCCTTTAGAGGGGAGATGGGGGGAGAAGTCTCCTTGCCCTGTGCAGGCACTGGGTGCTCAGTGTCTCCTCTCGGTGCCAGTCTGTGTGCCAGCCTAGCCCCAGAGCAGCACCCCCTGCTGCACACAGTGCCCTGGGCCCGGTGCCCCTGGCATGCCTTAGCTGGGCCTGCTGAGGCCCCAGAACCATCCCATGATGCCAAGTGTCATATCGGGGAGTTATCAGAAAGCCTCTGCAATGGGGGTGGGCTCTATAGGTGGGGGACTCAGGGCTCCCAGAATGCACTGGGGTGGGCACTATGGGTGGGTGCCTCAGGGCTCCCAGAATGTATCTGGACTGGGCTCTATGGTAGGGACCGCAGGGCTCCCAGAATGCACTGGGCTCGGCAATATGGGAGGGCACTTCAGGGCTCCCAGAATTCGGGTTGCCAGGTGTCCGGTTTTGAACTGGACAGTCCAGTATTTGAGCTTTCTGTTCGGGAAACAAATTGAGAAAATGGAAATGAGAAAATAGAACTGTCCGGTATTTTCTAACTAAGAGGTAGTGTAGATTGTGATGTAATGGCAAGTGTGTCTGGTATTTTTGTTGAAACCATCTGGCAACCCTACCCAGAATGCACTGGGCTCGGCAATATGGAGGGCACTGCAGGGCTCCCAGAATGCACTGGGCTTGGCTCCCTGAGAAGGCACTGCAGGGCTCCCAGAATGCATTGGGCTGGGCACTATAGGAAGGCACTGCAGAGTTCCCAGAATGCATTGCTGCTAGATGGCTGCCATTTGTGGCCACCCCAGAATGGCCCTGAGAAATTGGGCATCCCCAGGGATGAGCGGGTGCCTGCCACACGTGCCTGAAGTCGCAAGGCACAGCCCGACCCTCCCCTGTGCTCCAGCACAGAGCCGGGGTGGCTTCCCTGAGGCAGGCCCTGCCCATCAGCCCCAGCCGTGGGGCCAAGATCTGAGCTGGGGAGTGGGCAGCAGATGAAAACGCCCTATCCAGAAACAAAACAAGGGAGTGAGGCTGTGTGGGGAGGAGTGGGCGCTGGCTGCCTGAGCTCGCCTGCACAACGGCAGAATGTGGCCATGTGCTGGGGCGGGAGCACCGGTATGTGCTGCCAAACGTGCAGACTGGGACACATCATTGGCCCTGAATCTCCAGCCCCAAGGGCCCCTCCCCCAGTCGGGAGTGTCAGCCGACCAGTGACATGCGGCTTCCTCTGGGGTGGGATGTGCCAGCTGCCTGGCCAGATGTGGGGAGGGATGCTGGGGAGCTAATTACCTGGGCTAGAATCTGGCCACGACTCTAGGGGTAACACCCCTCCTTGCAAAGGGGCCATGCTGCATTAACCCCTTGTTCTCTGGGGAATGAGTCCTTCCTGCAGTCAGGTCTGTCTAGTCCTCCTCTCTGGGACACCCTGATCCCCCCCAGCCCTCAGACTTTCCTGCTACCCCTCCTACTGGCTGGGCTCCCACACTCTCTGAATCCAAGGTCTCCTGCTATGGCCGCCTCCTCCAGCCTTTCCTTCCACCCCAGCCCCTCATGCCCTTCCTGTCCAAAAGCTCCTGCTGCTCCTTCCTTCCACCCAGCGACAGCCACTAACCCTGCTTCCTCTCACACCCCAGACACCTGCTCCTCCCTCTCCCTAAAGCTCTTTGACCTGAGGGCTCCCCAGTGACTGTGTCTGCTGAACAACACTGATTGTCCTTTGTACTTTCCCGGGGATCCCCAAGGGCCAGACCAATGAAGCCCTCTGGGGGGGGGTGCAACTCTTTGTTTTTGGCAGGCTCAGCGTGTCTGTCTGTCTGTCTCCCTCCTCCGGCACTGGCTGGGAATGTTGAATGGGGTGCGAGCCTGCCGCCTGCCCAGGCTGGGCAGGAGTGACTGTGGGGAAGGCCGCAGGGCAGTGATGCTGGTACTGAAGGTAGAAGATGCGGAAGTCCTGCGGCGCTGTTGGCTCGGCCCTGTCTCAGCCAGCATGGTCATCGAGCCTCTCAGGAGTGAGAAGCAGCAGCCGGACCCCGGCAGGCGGCTCTCGCCTCTGCAAACAGCCAACAGCCTTGCCAGCCCCCAGCACCGAGCCCAGCTGCACTCCCGCAACAGGCCTGGAGTCGCTCGCCCCCGATGGGGAGCCCTGCAGTGGGTGGGGAGCAGAGCTGGGTGGCAGTTTCCCCAGAGTGGAGGGCTGCCTCTAGGGTGATGCGAGGGGGCGCTGTGCTGCAGGGACATGGTGTGGGCTCAGAGTAGGGCTCTCCCCCACAGTCAGGACTGACCTTAGTGCCCCACATGGCATGAGGGGACTCTGTGCTGCAGGGACGGGGTGGATCTCATGTTATCCCCCAGACTCCAGTGGGGGTCTGGTTGATGAGGTACAAGGTTTAGCCTCGGCCATTTACATTAAATAACACTTCCAGGAGCCCTGCTTCCTGCCCCAAGTCCAGTGGCAACAATTCTAGTCCCCACTCCTGAACCTGCCTCTCTGGCTCAAATCAGCTGCTGTTTAGCAGCTGCTAGTCCACACTTGGTTCCAGTCCAGAAGTGGCTGCATTTCAGTAACAGTGCAAAGTGAGTCCTGTGCTGCAGGGGTTAGAGCCAGAGGCTCCAGGCCCCTGGCCCTGCATAAGGCCAGTTTAGTGGGTCTCTTCTCAGGCCTCCACTTGCCCCAAACCCACTGTCACTAGGTGAGCCCCAGCAGAAAGGCTAAGGGCTGGATGGTCTGGGAATCGAATGCACAATTACAATGCAGTGAATAACTGGCTAGGCGGTTTTGCTACTGGAAAATACCTGGGGGGTGACAAGTGGAATATGAATCAAGCAGCAAGAGGCAGTTGTGGAAAAGGCTAATCTCATTCTGGGGCATCTTAACAGTAGTGTTGTATGTAAGACACAGGAGGTAACTGTCCACCCTGCTTGGCACTGGGGAGGCCCCAGCGGGAGTCCTGTGTCCAGTGCCAGGCGCCGCCTTTGGAATGATGTGGACAAACTGGGGACAGTCCAGAGGAAAGCAACAAAATGATGAAAGGTCTAGAACAGTGGCTGAGAGAGGAAAGGTCCAAAGCCTGGTGGGTCCCTTACCTGACCCTCCCTGCTCTTAAGAGGAAGTTTGAGAGGGGATCTGAAAACAGTCTTCAAATACGTGAAGGGCTGTTATAAAAAGGGCAGTGAGCAATTGCTCACCATGGCCACGGGAGGTGCTGGTGGTGGGGCAAACTGGTCATGTTACCCCCCAACCAGGACAATCCTCTTCTGTCCCAGGCCCCACCTCGCCCAGCCCCTGCTCTGCCCCTCCCTGCCCTTGCTCCTCTCTCTCCCCACCCTTGCTGTGCTCTGTCCCACTTCTACCCCATCCCCAAGCAATGCAGGCCGGGGTCTAGTGGGGTCAGAGACCGGCGCTGGCAGCAGGGTCCCCCCCACGCACTGGCAGCCATGGGGCAAGCCCTCCCTCCCCCCCGTGAGCCACCCCCCTCACATCGTCTATGGGAACAGGGAAAGAGAGATTGTGGAGTCCCCATCACTGGTGATTTTTAGGAACAAGCTGGACAAACGCCTGGCGGGGCTGAGCAAACATTTTGGTCTGATGGCCACATCAAGATTCAGAAATTGCATGAAGAGCGTAGCCCGGCACCCTGCCCCCATCCGACCCCCTGCTCCCTGTCCTTTGACCATCCCCCAAGGACTCCAGTCCCCCACCCAACCCTTCCTGCTCCTATCCACACCTCCGCTCCCTGCCTCACTTGGGCCTTGCACCCCTATACATCCCCTGCTCCCTGCCCCCACCACTCCCTGAACCCCCCTGCTCCCCATGCTCTGACTGCACCAGCCAGACCACCGGGGATGGCAGTGCCACAGCCGGGCTGGCCAGCCTGAGCTGCAACCACGCTACCTGGCACATGGGGCTGGCGGCACAGAGAGCAAGCTGCCCAGGCCGGGGGGAGCTCAGGCTGCAGGGCAGTGGGATCAGAAGGGGAGGGCCAGGGGCCTAGACTCCCCGCGTGGGCGCTCCAGGGCCAGACAGAAAGGGCTGGAGGGCTGGATGTGACCATAGTTTGCTCCCTCTGGTCTAGGGTTACTTGGAGCTGCCTCAGCATAGGGGCTCAGTAGATGATCCCCAAGGCTCTTTCCAGCCCTACATGTCCACGATCTTTGGACTTTGGGCTTCGGTCTTTACACTTTCCCCCAGTGCTAAGTGTAACTCCCAGCGCTGCCTGCACAATGCTGCATGGGTGTGAATTCAACCCAGGCTGCCAGAGCCAGTGCAGCCACCGGGATGGACGTCCCGTCTGGAGCAGGGCACCCTGCTCCGTATACTCATGTCCTAGCTCCTGAGGCCAGAAGGGACTGCTGTGACCATCTACTCTGACCTCCTGCAGCGCACAGGCCAGAGACCTGCCCCAAAATAATTCCTGCTCCAGAGCTTTCAGAAGCCCCCCCATCTGGATTTAAAAATGATCCATCGTGGAGAATCCACCGTGATCTTGGGTAAATTGTTCCAGAAGTGAACCATTCTCACCATTCAAAACTGACATCTTATTTCAGCTTCTAGCCATTGGCTCCTGTTGGACCTTTCTCTGCTAGATTGTTTAAATATGTGTCTCTCATGTTGGCACTTATGGGCTGTGATCAGTCACCCCTTGATCTTCTCTTTGGTAAGCTAAACAGATTGGCTGTGTCTACATTGGCAAGATTTTGCGCAAAAGCAACTGCTTTTGCGCAAAATCTTGCCACCTGTCTACACTGGCCGCGAGTATTTGCGCAAGAACACTGACGTTCTAATGTATGAAATCAGTGCTTCTTGCGCAAATACTCTGATGCTCCCGCTCAGGGATAAGCCCTCTTGCGCAAGTATTCTTGCGCAAGAGGCCAGTGTAGACAGGCAACGTTAATTTCTTGCGCAAGAAAGCCCGATGGCTAAAATGGCCATCGGAGCTTTCTTGCGCAAGAGAGCGTCTACACTGGCACAGATGCTTTTGCGCAAAAGCACATGCCAGTGTAGACGCTCTCTTGCACAAATACTTTTAACGGAAAAACTTTTCCGTTAAAAGTATTTGCGCAAAATCATGCCAGTGTAGATGCAGCCATTGAGTTCCTGGAGTCTATCACTCTAAGACAGATTTTCTTTTCTTTGAATCATTCCCGAGGCTCTTCTCTGACTCCTCTTCGGTTCATCAACATCCTTCTTGACTCGTTGACACCAGAACAAGACACAGGATTCCACCAGGGTCAAACACTCAAGAGGTCCCTGTTTATGCATCTCAGGGCTGCATTCATCCTTCTGGCAACAGCGCCACCCTGGGAGCTGATTATCCACCATGATCCCCAAACCTTTTTTCAGAGTCACCGATTCCCTGGCAAGAGTCACCACCCCCTAAGTCTGGCCAACAGCCTTTGTCACTCTCGGTAGGCATGGGCAGTTAGCCATATTACAATGAAATATTCTTTGCTTGCACCCATTTCACCAAGCAATCTAGACTGCCCTATATCAGTGACATGTCCTCTTCGTTATTTATCGCTCCCCAAGCTTAGCATCATCTGCAAACTTTTTCAGTGATTTTATGTTTTCTTCCAGGTCACTGATAATGATGTTAAATAGGGTATGGCCAAGAACTGATCCCTGCACAACCCCACTGGAAACAGAACCCCTTGATGACGAAGCCCCTTTACAATTACATTATGAGACTGTGCAGTCGGTCAGTTTTTAATCCATTTTACATGGACTCTGTTAACTTGACATGATTACATGTAAAACAAAACGTTACATGGGACTAAGTCAAGCGCCTTGCAGAAGTCTAAGTTATTACATCAGCACGATTACCTTTATCAACCAAACTTGAATCTCATAAAACAAAGATACCAAGCTAGTCTGAGAGGATCTGTTTTCCATAACTCATGTTGATTTGCATTAATTACAGTACCCTCTTTATGAGCTACTCCATTATCTTGCCCAGATCCATGTCAGGCTGACAGGCCTATAATTACCCGGGTCATCCTGGGTAATTGTATTTGGTACCAGTGTAGCTGTGTTGGTGTGGGGTGTGCGTGATTCTCCAGTGATACCAACTCTGAGTGTGGGCGTGTAAAGATGCCATGCGTTGTCCTGGGGTGTCCCCTCCAAGATACGGGAATTGCTTGTCTGCTAAAAGCCCATTGAGATGGGTACACCTGCGCCACACTTTGTGGGTCACAACCCTGCGGGCATCCCAAGAGAGTTCACATGATCCAATGTCTCCCCTTGCCCCCAAGCGTCGTAGTTAGACCGACCTAACCCTTTGTGTAGACAGTGCTGTGCCGGGACAGCTTCTACCCCCTCTTGAGTCTGCCGAGGGGAGAACTCCCTCCTGTTGGCTATGTTTTAAGTATAGCTGGGCACAGTTAATTCAGAGGGCTAGATCAATCTGGATTAAACATTTCCACACGGGTGCTGGTGTAACTGCCCCTGCAAGTAGATCAGGCCTTTCCCCGTTGGAGGCTGCTGTGTATGTTGAAATGTAGCTGGGAGGCAGTGGTGGCTCTGGGAGGTGCCTTTTGGACACAGGGATGAGCCCTCACCTTGGGAGCTCTCCCCTTCCCAGTCACTTATTCTGGGCCCTCTGGGCCGCTCCACCTCAGTTCTCGGGTTCCATGTTCTTTCCCAGGGGGAGCAAAGGGCGCATGTGAAAAGTCCGATCCTGTCAACGCCCACAAATGGCCACGGCTGAGCAGCTTGCCCCCCTGCAGACGGCAGGGCTGTTCCCAGGGGTTGTGTGTTTGCTAGGTCGGGCCCCTGGTGCTTTGATGAAGGCCCTCGGTCTCCCATTGGTTCAGGTGTGCAGGATCAGGCCCCTGACAAGGATTCTAACTGCATGGATTGGGAGGAGAGTGGGGTCTAGTGGTTAGCGTGTGGGAGCTGGGATCAGCACTCCTGGGATCTAGTCCCATCTGTGTTAGGCGAGAAGGTCCAGTAGTTAAAGCAGAGGGAGGGCAAGGGGGGCCTGGGTCCCCAGCATTGTTCTTTCATCAGCCAGCTAGCCAGTAAATTTGTTTGCACCCATTGAGTTTGCCCTGCAGCTCCGCCCCCAGCCATGACACCCAGCCTGGGCACTGAGCAAAGGAACAAATCTCTGATGACACAAATAAAATCTGTGCCGGGCTTCAGGTGGGAGCCAAACCCGACACCCAGTGCCAGGCCAATAAATGCCTCTAGCAGCACTCCCCCCGCCCCCCGTGAACCCTGCAAAAAGAAATGGCAAAGGCCTGGCTGGTTGCTCACTGCACCTTCCTACTTCCTCCCCTGAGCAATGGGGAAAAGAGCCCTGCCCCACAGGGCGCTGGTTACCGTAGCCCTGCCCCATGGGGCGCTGGTTACCATAGCCCTGCCCCACGGGGCACTGGTAACTGTAGCCCTGCCCCACGGGGCACTCGTTACCATAGCCCTGCCCCATTGGGCGCTGGTTACTCTGTGATGGGCAATATGGCTAGGGTTGCCACGTGTCTGGTTTTGAACTGGACAGTCCAGTATTTGAGCTTTCTGTTTAGGAAACACATTGAGAAAATAGAAATGAGAAAATAGAACTGTCCGGTATTTTCTCAATAAGCTGTAATGTAGATTGTGATGTAATGTCAAGTGTGTCCGGTATTTTTGTTGAAACCATCTGGCAACCCTAAATATGGCAGGGGCAAGGACTGATTGTGGCGCCTGGCCCTGCTGCCCTCCAGGTGCGAGAGCTGGGGGCGTGTGGAATGGAGCTGGCTCACAGCACCTGTCTGCAGCTCAGCTTGGCTGTTTTGCATGGGGTGTAGTTCCACAGCAAAGTCAGCAAGGCCTGAGTCCTGCCATCAGTCTCTGGGTGCTTCAGGTGACACATGGGTCCTCCGGACCTGTGGGCAGACCGGCTGAATGTGCACTAGTGTGACCAATACCCCCACTTGCCCATGCAGGTACTACAGGGGTGGGGTGTCTCACACAGACACACACGCAGGAGGTAGGAGCATAAGGGGGATCTCTCTCACACACATGTGGTGGTGCAGGGGAATCACACACACACACACACACACACACACAGGGCAGTGCAGGGGCATCTCACACGGAAGGGTGGTGTAGGGGCATCTCACACACATACATAGACACATGGGGGTGGTGTAAGGGGATTTCACACACACAGGATGGTGTAGGGAGATCTCTCTCACACATGCATGGGGGAGTGTAGGGGGATCTCTCTCTCACACACACACACACACGGGGGGGGTCATGCAGGGGGATCTCTCTCTCTCTCTCTCTCACTCACACACACACACACACACACACACACACACACACGAGGAGGTGCGAAGCAGGGGGAATCTCTCAGGCTCCTACACCCGGAGGCCACAGGGCCTTCCTTGGAGCTGTTCCCCGCCGCAGTCCCTTTGTGTCTCTTCCCAGCAAAATGAAGTGCCTTTGGCCTCCCAACATGTGCGGCCCAGACAGCAGCAGTGGGGGGTGGGTGCATCCATCTCCCTGCGTGTGCGGGGGAGTCGAGTGGATGGCTCTGCAAGAGCTCCCCATTGTGGGGGGTGGGGACCGGCAGAATCCTGGCTGCTAAAGGGCTTTATGAGCCCCGCCATTGCTGGGGGATCCATCCCCAGAACCAGGGGTGTTGGTGGGCCTGCAGAGCCCCCCCCCCCGCTGAAGTGTGTGTGATGGGCCTGCAGAGCCCCCCCCACTGGAGTGTGTGTGATGGATCTGCAGAGCCCCCCCCTTTGCTGCGGGTGATGGATCTGCAGAGCCCCCCCCTTTGCTAGGGGTGATGGGCCTGCAGAGCCCCCCCCCCACTGGAGTGTGTGTGATGGATCTGCAGAGCCCCCCCCCTTTGCTGCGGGTGATGGATCTGCAGAGCCCCCCCCCCCTTTGCTAGGGGTGATGGGCCTGCAGAGCCCCCCCTCGCTGGGGTGTTTATGATGGATCTGCAGAGCCCCCCGTCTGGCCCCCGCCTTTCGCCTTTGCGCGGGCAGGTGCTGCCACAGGCGATGGGGGAGCCGCTGCACGGGGGGCGGGGGTTGCTCCGTGGAGGGCCCCCCTCGCTTTTGCCCCCGCCCCGCCTAAGGCAATTACCTGGCCGCGCGCCCCGCCCCCCGCGCTGAGTGACAGCCGCCGGATCACATGGGGGGCGGGCGCTGGGCTCGGCACCTGGGAGCCGCCGCGGCCGGGGCCGGAGGAGGAGACGCGCCGGGGATGCGTTCGCCGCTGGCCGCTTCTGTAGCCGCAGCGGGCGGGGCGCCAGCCCCCTGGCCCGTAGAGCGGGACTGCTGAGCTGCCGGGCCATGGTGGCCGCCGCCCCCGCTGCCGCCGCGGCGATGAGGAAAAGCTTCCTGGTGCCGGAGATCAAGCCCCTGGATCAGTACGATTTCCCCCGGGCGCGCAGCGCCGCCAGCCTGGCCTGGGCGCTGGCCAAGGGCTACGCGGGCGCAGGTACCGCGGGGCGGGGGGCTGGGATATAGGAGGCGCGGGGGCGCTGGCTGTTGGGGGTAGGGGTTGGGGTTCTTGGGGTAGGAATGGGGGGCTTGGAGGGCACAGGGGCTGGGGGGGGGGCTGGCTGTTGGGGATGGGGATGGCCGGAGAGCGTGAGGGGCCTGCTAGAGAGGGAGGGCAGGTACGTGGGAGGGGCATCTTGGAGGAGGAGAGGGCTCCGGTTTACACAGGGTTATGGGGGCCAGGGGGAGGCAGAGGGCCCTGGGATCTGCAAGGGGGCAGGCAGCGAGGGGAGTTCTGAAAGCACGGGGGGCCTGGGATGGGAAGCCCAGGATATAGGGGGAGGTGAGGGACCCGCTGGTTGCATTATGTGGGGTGGTGGTGGCGGCACTGGGCCAGAGGGGCTGCTTGCAGGGCACAAGGAGGAAGAGGGTGGCTGGGTGAGCTGGACTCTGGGGGGGGGGGGGGGGAGGCAACTGTAATCTGGTGTGTGTGTGGGGGGGGGGGGAAGGAATGAGAATCCAGAGTACATGGGGGAGGAGACTCTGTTTGTGGGGAATTTCCTCTTCCTTGTCCCCTTGCTTGCTCTCTGTCAAATGCAGGTGGCTGGTGTGAGGGTCTCTTAAGGGGAGGGGCCTAACTTTCTCCCTAGCAGGAGTGGGGGTGTGTGTGTTGACCACCCCTCTGCCTGGGTTTGGCCTGGGGGGGATTTGGGCTCTGCTGGTCACACCCCTGCTGTTTACTAAGGCCTCTGTGCTGCTCCCTGAGGAGGGGCCCCTTGTCGGGTGGGGGATGTCCAGGACCCCCATCCCCCACCCTATTGTGATAGGGGGACACCTAGCCACTGCAGTGGGGATGAGGGGGTCTCTTATTGTGGAAGAAGGGGGAAGGGAACAGAGGAAACCCCCATTTCTGCTCTGAGCTAGGGGGAGGGGATCCTGCCCCCACAATGCCTCTCCCTAGCAGGGCCCTTGTTCCTGGGAGTAACCGCAGGCTGGCTCTGTGAACGCCCAACCCAAACAATAGGCTGGGTTTTTTGCCCTCCATCTCTGTGCCCAGAGAAGCCTTTTTTTGGCCCTGGTGGGGGTGGGCTGCACTAGGGATAGGGCTTCAATATGTGTGTGGGGGCAGGGGGAGTGTGGGTCTGTCACCTGCCGTGCACAGCCCCTTCCCCGCATACCCACCCACCAGCTGTGACATATGAAAGGGCTGCCTGAATATTCAGGAAGATATGGGGGGGGGGAGAAGCTCTGAGAAGGAGTTGTGAGTGCTGGTCTCTCCCTCCCCCTGCTCCCTCCTCCCCCCCCCCCCCAGCCTGCCTGCAATCTGTTCCCCAGCTTGCTCTGTGATTGGAAGGGGGGATGCGGAAGGGCAGGGATTTAATCTCCATATATTTTTCTCTTCCTCAGACCCAGGGTGGGCAGGTGTCGCTCTCTCCCCCCTCCGTCCCCCCCATCCCCGGCAGAGGGCCCGGCGGGCAAAGGGGTTTGATTGAGGGCCGTATTTGTTCCTCTGTTTGTGCCTGGTCTTGGGTAGGCAGAGGCCTGCATGGGGCTGGGGGGCTGCTGTGCCCGACACCCAGTGCCTTATTCTCCAGCCCTTACACTGCTCTGTATTGTCTCCCGGAGGAAGGAGGCCCTTTTGTTGCAGTCGCAGGGCCTGGATGGTGGGAGCCGTGGTGACGTGTGTGGCTAGGTGAGCTCACGCTGCCTTAACCCTCTGCTTGCTGCTACAGGGCCCAGAGCCACAGGCGGCTGGCTGATGCTGGGCCTGCCCCGCCCCGCCGGGCTGACACCGGCAGTGTCGGGTGGCCTTAGCAGGTGTCACTGTCAGGCTTCCATTGTTGTGTGGTGCCACTGGAGCTGGAAAAGCCTCACAAGGGAATTGTCCTCTGTGCTCTGGGCGCAGCCTCCAGCAGCAGGGCTCCTGTGGGCTGGCTCAGCGTTGATGTGACCTTCCAGGGCGTGTCCCTGTGCCCAGGGTGCTTGGCTAGTGCTGGCAAAGCCTGGGCTGGCCAGCTCCTCTGTGTGAGGGTTGCCCGCAGATGTGGCCTTGGGGCCCAGAGGCTGAATGAGGAAGGGTCCCCTGGGAGTGGTGTGTCATGGGGAACCCATCAGGGGGGTTAGGCCTCATGCATTGGGCATGGTGGGGTGAGGTGGCTCCTAGATCCAGGGTGTTTGGGCTTCCCCTGGCCTTACCCAATGCTGCCACCACCTCCCCCTGGGCCCCTTTGGCAGGGTCACCCTTCCTCTTTCTGTGGGGTCCCATGCCAAACTCAATCTGACCTGATGTCTCAGGGGCCCCCAGGGATCCACCCTGGCTGGGGCATATAGGGGTGAGCAAACCTTCCTATTCAGGGCTTTCTGTTCTTCAGCCCCCCAGAACGGGGTTTTCTACCCAGCTCCCCATGGCATCCCTGGCCCCTAGCCCACCATGGGACCGCCTGCTTCTGATCCTCCACAGAAGTCCTCTCTTTCACACTGTTTGGGGGCGGAGTGGATGCCCCCAAGGCCTCTCCCCTGCTGGCTGGTGCGTGAATTCCTTTCCCCTCCTAGAACGGTGTGGCTGGAAGCAGGGGGAGTGACCGGGGGGGTGGGAGTACATCCCTGTTTTGGTTGGGTTGGATACTAGGAGCCCTGTGTCACAGACACAGCCTGGTGACAAGGGAGGGAAGCCAGCCTGGGGGGGAGGGGATCGTTTGGCTGAGCCTGCTGACCTGGAAGTAATGTGGGAGGACTTGGAGGCTGGGTTGCAGCCCAGGCGAGTGCTTCTGGACTAGGGGCCGGTGCTCTGCGTGGGCCCTGCTCTGTCGGGGGTGGGTGTTGCCAACGCCATGGGAGAACAAGGAGCTAGTGGCTTGTGGTCTGCCGGCTTTCATCACTGTGTGGTGCCACTGGAGCTGGAAAAGTGTGAGGGAGTTACTCACTGGCAGCTAGAATTCAGCTGGCTCTGGGGTGAGGCTCAGCAGATCAGAGGAGATCAGGTCTTGCCCCTGCTGGGTGTTACGGGGTGCAGGGCAGGACGGAGTTGCTGTCAGTAGGGTCAGGGCTGGATTGTCCAGCCTGGTGCTGTACGTGGAATGAGGGAGGGGGCCCAGCTGAGAACAGGTTCCCCCGTCCCTGCCCTTCTGTGTCACAGACAAACAGCCTAGGCAGGGAGGCCGCATCATCTGCTTTGGAGCCAGGCCAGGGTGGCCCTGGTGGGGCAGTGCCAGGTTCAGAGTCCAGGGCCTTGCTGGGAACTGCTTGCTTATCTTCCGCCCTGGCAATTCCGACACCTGCCGGCAGCCCTGCCGTCCTGAGCTGGGAATGTGCACGGTGCGCGCTCTGCGTGCCCTAGTGCTTCCTGCATTCCAGCGCTGAGGCCTGGCTGGGTTTGGGCTGGTTGTGGGGTGAGTCAGGACCCATCAGCGCTACAGGCCGGAACTCGGTGTAACCCGAGGAGCTGGGTACACGAGGACCCAGTGACAGCTCTCGGTGTCTGACGGGGGGCCTTCAGGTTCTGCCTGTGGGCTGGGGAGCTGTTGTGCTGGCTACTGTGTGGGTTCCTCCAGCTGAGACTGAGGGGCCCCAACAGGGCCCAGGACTGCGTGGACCCCTAATGAGCTGGTTGGTGCCCCAAAGAGCCCCCAGTAAATAAAGTACAGAGGGGAAACTGGGGCACTGAGGAGTGGAGCTGGGAAATGAATCCTGACTCCCAGTGTGGAGCTGTAGCCCTTAGACCCCACTAGGGCAAACGTGTTCTCATTACTCTCCGTTAAGTGTGGCTGAATGGGCCCAGGCATCAGCCCCACGGGCAGTTCGGCTGGGCTGGGCTGGGCTGAGGCTGCTGTTGAGAAATGTCGCAGGCACTGCAAGACCTGGTTTCCGTCCCAGAACTCCCTTGTTGGGGCAGGGATGCAATCAGTGTTCCCAGTGAGTGGCCGCACCAGCGCCCAGCTTAGGAGAGAGTCCAAAGCTGCCCAGCTGATTAGCTGTGGGCACTCTGCTAGGTTTGTGTGTCTACTAGTGGTGCACATGCACATAACAAAATTTATTCTGCACATGGGTGGAAAAGATTAGAGGGAACACTGGCTGTGGCCTGTGCTAGCACAGCTCACCCCCAGAGGCCAGGGGGGCCTACAGGGACCAGGCCTGGAACACAAGTTCTTTGGCACACTGATGTCAACACAGGCAGCAGCGCCAGCACAGGACGAGCCCTGACAGGATCCTGGCCCAGCTGCTCCGTGGCCATGTTCAAACCTGGTGATTTGGGCAGAGGCGGGGACTCCTGGCTGCTGAATTCCTGTGGTGGGGAGGCTGGGAAGGGAAGCACGCTGGTCTCAGCTGTGTTGGGAGAGCCAGGGCGAGGTGGCTGGGCATGGGTGCATGTCCCACCCCAGAGCCTGCTCCCTGATCACACTGACCTATGGACTGTCTCATCCAGCTGCATCCCCTGATGCCTGATGTACCCCTGCCCTGATATGGAGCACATCTGGCTGAGCCTCTCTAGCGGGCAGGGGAGTGGGGACCAGGGAGACTATGGCAGGAGCTAGTCCATTTTAGCTGCTGCCAAGGGAGGTGGGGATCTCTGTAACCCACAGCCCCCCCCCTCCCCTGTTGTTTTGCTCCTTTGGGGGTGGGATCAGGGGCTTTGGAGACCCTTCTCTGTGCAAAGGGACAGAGGCTGGGGGGAAGCTCCCTGTGCCCTGTGGCAGTCTCGGTGTAACTGGGGTCTTCTGGTCCTTTGCTCTCTCTGCCTTGCGCAGCCTGGAGAAAGCCCCTGACTCTCTCCCCTGGGGTGGCTGCTCCTCATCAGCCAAGACAGGTCACTGATGCAGAGCAATCTGGTGAACTGGGTGCACACACAGTCTGTGTGAATTTGGCTGAATGTAAACCGAGAGCTCTGGGAACAAAGCACAGGCCAGCCCTGCAGGATGGGTGTTCTGGCCTGGGAAGCAGCGACTGGGGTCGTGGCCTCAGACTGAGCTCTTTGGTCTGTCACAACAGGGAGCGTCACCTAAAGAGAAGGTTAAGGGTTGATTTGATTAGTCAGGAGGAACCTATAGGGGCCAAACGATTTACTCTTGGGCTCTTCGGCCTAGCAAAGGTCGGACACGGTACGACAGCTGGGAACGGAAGCCAGGCGCAGTGCATGGAAATAAGGCATCTGTGAGAGCAGCTAGCCGCTGGAGCGGGTTGCTGAGGGCTGTGCCGGATTCCCCACCACTGGCAGGGCTGAGATGAAGTCAGGGCTTCTCTCAAAGCTGTGCTCTAGGACTTGGCTGGGGCAGGTCTCTGGCTGGCGCTGGACCGAAGGTCACACCCGCCGAGCCCAGTGGCCGTTCATTCCCTCGTGATTTCCTGCTGCACCAGTGCATTCTGGGACCATGGATTTCTAATAGGGAACAGGGTTCTTTACCAGAGAGGCTCTGGTCCCGCCATGGGACTACGGCCCTGCCACGCTTGGGTGCACCACCCAGATTAGGGGCTCCCCACAGCAGCCTGGATTTCCCAAGTGGCTCTCGCTATCCATCTCTGGCTTCTGGCCTAGCCAAGGGTGAGCCCTCCGGGGGGGCAGGGGAGAAGAAGAGCAGGGCAGGGGGACCTAAGACTCACCTCAGGCCCCCCATCAATGTTCTCTCTCGTTTTCTCACCCCTGAGTGGACTGAGTTTTGGCCTGTGCGATGTGGAGGGGGCGTGTGACACATCACCTTCAGAGTGGTGCACATAACACAATTCATAGGGCGGAAGTAGGGCCCAGGGGTTCTGAGTGTGGGAGGGGGCTCAGGCCTGCAGCAGAGGACTGGGATGCAGGAGTGGGAGGGCTCCAGCTGGGGGTGCAGGCTCTGGGGTGGGGCCATGGAGGTGGGGCTCAGGGCTGGGACAAAGATTGGGAGGAAGGGTGTGGGGGGGCTGAGGGATTTGGAATAGGGATGTTAAATATTGGTTAAATGAATAGTTGATTAACCTCATCAATTATTGGTTAGTCAACTATTCTATAGTCCCTGGGGGTGGGGCTGGCAGCCAGTGTGCTCCAGCCCCACTCCTGGGGAGCCCTTTGCTACCCCATGCTGCTGCCTCTCTATCAGAGGCAGCTGCTTGGGGTGCCAGGTGGGAGGTGGTCCGTGAGGGGAACCAGTTTAAAAACCAGCTCCCCTAGTGGACCAGCTGCCTACCACCCTGTGCTGCTGCCTCTGATGCAAATCAGCAGCACAGGGTGACAGCAGCCCCTGCCCGGGGGTGTGGGGAGAACGGAGCTCCCGGACCCAACACAAGCCGGAACTGAGCCGGGCTGCCTGCCTGCCTGCCTAGCTCCTAATGCACTCTAAATGCAGAGCCGCAGTGGGGGGAGGTCCCGGACCCGGCACAAGCTGGGACTGAGCCAGGCTGCTGGCCAGCCTGCTAAAAAATGTACTGTGGGAGGGGAATGTGTGTAGCCTATAGCATTAACCTATAAGCACTATTACATCCCTAATTTGGAATACAGGTGGGGGCTGCATATTGAGGTGCAGGAGGGGTGATGGCTCTGGGGTGGGCCCAGGAATGAGGGGTTGGGGTGCAAGAGGGGGTTCTGGGTTTGGGGAGGGGCTCTAGGCTGGGGTGCAGGAGGTGACTCTGAGAGGGGGGCAGGTGGGGCAGGGACTTTGGGCTTGGGTTTACTTGGCTGGCTCCTGGTCAGTGGCTGCCTAGTGCCTGCCTGTCCTGGGGCACTGCACCACGCCCTGGAAGCAGCCAGCAGGCCCTCCTGAGGGGGAGGGGGCATGAGGCTCCATGGCATGTGGAGCCCTGTGGTCCCCCCACCTAGGAACTGGACCTCCTGTGCTGGTCGCTTCCCCGCTGGCCCCAGCAGGGAGCAGCGCTAGTCGGAGAGAGGGGCCCTCCTCTCCTCCCGGCACAGAGGAGTCCTGGCCGCAGCTGCCTCCCCCTGGCTGTGGCAGCCTTGGGGCTTGAGGAGAGTCTCTCCTCCATTCCGGCCCTGAGCCTGGCATGGGGCTTAATGGGAAGCCACACAGCCTAGTGCCGTGGTTCCCAAACTTTTCGGCATCATGCCCCCTTTTTGATTTTTCAGAAACCCTCAAGCGCCCCCCTCCCTCCCAATAGCAGCAAAACTTGTTGAGCCCCCCCCCCCCCCCAAAAAAAAAAACAAAACAAAAAAACCAGGGAACTGAGCCAGGGCTGAAAAACAAAAATAGCAGCAAACCTTAGGTGCTGGGGGGGGGGGGGGAGGAGGGGGGGGCTGGGTTGCCTTGCACCCCCCTGGAATTTCTTCACGCCCCCCAATTTGGGAACCCATGGCCTAGCAGGAACTAAACCCCCCCAGCCTGGCTGGTGCTGCCCCGAGCATGGGGTGGGTGCAAAGTGGCTCCACAGGGAATCTGGGACACGTGCTGTCCAGCAGACTGGCACTTGAAATGTACATTTTTGGACTGTCCCACCCTGTTAAGAGCTGGCCCGGGCCCCCCACTGGATGGAGATGAGGGGGCTTGTTGCAGCTTCTCCTTGCCTAGTATAGACAGGCCCTGTCAGCTGGTCTCCCAGCAATACCCTGCCTGAGGGAGTTGGGGTCTCAAGGGAGTTGGGGTGCTGGCCCCTTGAGTGACCCCAGAGTGGGTGGGTAGGGGAAAGGAGGGCCACTCTGCAAGCCTGGCTGCTCAGCCATGTGCAATAGGGCTCAGCCAGCCACTGGTGCTGCCTTAACCCCTGGCCTCCAGCTGCCCCCACCACCTATTTGCTTGATGCCCAGCTGCGGCCCTCACTCCTTGCACAGCTTGCTGCTCCATGCAGCCTGGGCATTGAGCTCTGAGCAGGCCCTGCTGGGGGGCGGGGGGGCGCTTCTCTCGCAGGCCCACGTCAGGGCTGGGCCAGCCCATCCTACCTTGAGAGATTTCTTTCCTATCTCCCCCCGGCTGAGGTTCACCCGATGCCCTGATACTTAGGGTCGGGAGGGAGGTGCCCTGTTCTTACCCAGCTAGCATCATTCCAGACACCCACGTGCTGATTGGACCACAGGCCCCAGCAGGCCCTGCTGCTCCTGGCCCCGAGCCATTGAGCGGTGTGGCGTGTCAGGGCCCGTGGCTGGGGGCCCTGCCCTGGAGTGAGTTTCAGGCCCGGCTCCTGCCAAGCGACTGGGTGTCTCCCATCACGTGCGCTGGTGCAGGCCCCAAAGTCTTGTGCCAGGGCTCCCTGGGCACCAGCATGTGCTTCCTGTGGGATGGGGTAGCTGGCATCCATGGGGAGGCTGTGCTGGGAGTAGGGATGTAAAGGGTTAACCTTACTGGCATGCTTACTGGGGCAACAGGTTAACTGGCAGTGTGGCGGGCTCCGCCTGGCTGGAGCAGCCTGCGTGCAGAAGCCCCAGCTGGGCTGGAGTAGTCCCATACCCATGGGGCTGCTACAGTGTGGCTGGGCCAATGGCTCGGGAGTCACGGTTAACTGGTTACATGTTACGTTTAACGGGTTCTCTTTTTAACCAGGATTTTCCATCCGTCCCTAGCTGGGGCATTCTGGCTGGTGTGGTGAGGGCAGGGCGTTGTCAAGTGGGTCAGTGCGGGGGACTGGCAGTTTGGGTGTTCATATACCGGCCTCTCTGCTCATCTCCCCTTTCTCCGCCCAGGGCCTGGCCCAGTGCTGGGGGAATGGAAGAGGCTGTTGCTTTCCCGGCTGGCCTGGGGCACGGTGGCCGGGCCGTGCCCATCCTGCCAGGTGTTATGTTTCCAGTCAGTCCTGCTCTGCCTGCATTGGGGGCCCTGGCTGGTCAGGGGGCTACTGGGGCACTGCTGAAATGGTGAGGGTGATTTGGTCGGGAACATGACACGGTTGCGTTCCCAGGGCCTGATTAGATGAGTGCCTGAGTGTTCCCATCATGAACCTGGTGGCATGTCCTGGGCGCAGGTGCTGTGTTGGTCTCCCTGTGACCAGGCAGCAGCTGGGCATGGATGCAGTTCAGTCTGCACCTCTCCCTGGGGCCTGGCAGTGTGTAGGTCAGCAGTGCTCACAGCCCTAGGATCAGGGCCTTTCTCTGGCTCTGCTCCATGCAAGGCATTAGTGCCCCTGGAGCCAGCTCCTGGACAGGGCAGGGCTCTGCCTGGTAGGGTGGGGTGGGCAGCAGGGCTCTTGCCTGGCTGCAGTGGTGATGCCTTGGCTGCTGGGTGAGCCAGGCTGGGTGCCTGCTTGCGGGTTAAGGGATGACTTGTTCCCCGTGGGAATAGCTGTTGGCCGAGGGGCTCACCTGCCTCCGGGCCAGGCTGCAGAGGGACACATTCATCCTGGGAGTAGGGGGCATGTATTTGCCCACACCATGGGGGGGTCTCCACTGCTGGCCCATTGTCACAGCGAGGCTGGCGCCTCCTCTTTCCGCCCTGCCCTTAGGGGAACGAGCCAGGTGGTCCAGGAGCCTGGGCAATGCAGGTGCCTTCTGGCTTTGGAGCCTATCAGCCTCCTCCCAGCTATGTGAGCCTGGTGGGGATCTGCAGGGAGCCCTGATGCCGGCCACTGGGGGCTGTGCTCACTCTGGGCCCGCACTGGGGGCTGTGTCCCTGCCGCTCGATCTCCATGATAAAGGGACCAGAAACCTGCCTCAGACTGAGCTCTTTGGTCTGTCACAACAGGGAGCGTCACAAAGAGAAGGTTAAGGGGTGATTTGATTAGGAACCTATAGGGGCCAAACGATTTACTCTTGGGCTCTTCGGCCTAGCAAAGGTCGGACACGGTGCAACGGCTGGGAACGGAAGCCAGGCGCAGTGCATGGAAATAAGGCATCTGTGAGAGCAGCTAGCCGCTGGAGCGGGTTGCTGAGGGCTGTGCCGGATTCCCCACCACTGGCAGGGCTGAGATGAAGTCAGGGCTTCTCTCAAAGCTGTGCTCTAGGACTTGGCTGGGGCAGGTCTCTGGCCGGCGCTGGACCAAAGTTCACACCTGCCTAGCCCAGTGGCCGTTCATTCCCTCGTGATTCCTCCTGCCCTGGCAGTGGCTGCCCCGGTGCATTCTGGGACCCTGGCTCTCTGGAGGAGGCTGGGTGGCACCGTGTGCTGGTCCCAGCCCCCGCTGCAACCTGGCCCGCCCTGGGCACTGCAGATGAGCCAGTGTGCTGGGGCTTGGTGACAGATCCTGGGGCCTTGGGTGGAGGGAACAGTCTCTGCCACCTGGGAGCTGGGCAGGGCTGTGGCCCTAGTGCTCAGAGCAGTTCTGCCCACCCCTTTCCCGTGGCAGAGCCAGCGGTCGGAGCATGGGGAATGTGGGGTGAGGGCAGGGCCAGGCCCTGTCCCTGGGCTTCCCCCTCTGAGCAGCTGAAAACGCGTGGCTCCCATCTGCACGCCTGGCAGGCGGGGGGAGGGGCTGCCTCCCAGCTGTGCTTAGCCGAGATAAAGCTGGGCAGGCTCCTGGGGGGCGGGAGGCCTGGCGCCCGCCCAGCGCTGCTGTGTTCCCCGCATGGCCTTGCCCAGATAAGCAGCTCAGGCAGCAGGGTGGGATTAGCTCACTGCCTCCTCAACGGGACTAGTAGCGCCGGCATGGAGCCCCCCAGCACAGGGAGGCAGCCACCTCTGGGGTGGGATGTGGCAGCTGCCCAGCTGTCTCTGGCAGAGTGGAGGAAGGCCCCAGTGGTAGGGGGCAGGGCAGAGACCCTTTTTTCTCTGCTGTTGGCAGCTTCACCCTGACTCCTTGGGGGCTGGTATCAGCCAGTCACCCTGGGGGGCAGGAGATGGCCAGCACACTCCAGCCCCCCAGCTCTGTTGTGCCAGCCCCTCATGTTTTTTCCTGCCACTTACTCCCCCCGTGCCTGGTGTAGCCATGTGGCTGTCCCAGGCCTGTTCTCCCTTCTTGGGGCTGCTTTACAGTGGGACCTTCCCCTCTCTGCCCCTGAGTGGGGCTCTGCCCATCCCAAACATCAGGAGCTACGTGGGAACCAGTGTGTGAGCCCCACAGCCTCCCACTGTCTCAGGCCTGGGTCCCCCTCAGCTCTGCCAGGGCCCCTTAATCCCGGGCTGCTCTTTCCTCCCCTCAGTCCTGGCGTGCAGCTCGAGCTGTGGGGCATGTGATGTGTAGCTCAATGGGGCTCAGCCCTGCTAAGCCGGGGCCACGTAACTACGCCTGGGGAGCTGGGGTGTCTGTTTGCACCCACACTTGCCCCCACCCCGTGCTGGGATCTGGCTGTTCCCAGCGTTGGATGCTGGAGGGGCAGGCGGGTGTCTGGGCCCAATGCCACAGGGGGGCGTGGTTTCTCCGTGTTGGAGCCGCAAGTCCCGTGCGCAGCAGGGACTCCTCCATCAGGTGATGCTGACTCAGCCGTGTGGGCTGCTCCACCTGTTCACCGGAGGTGGGGGGGCCCTCTCCCCGCTCAGGAATGTCCCCCCTCCCTGGGGGGAGGAGCTGGTGTGCAAACCTCATGTTTCATGTCCATTCTGCATAGAAAACAGCATCAGGAGGGCCCGTCTTTTCCTGCCCCTTTGGGTTTGTGGGAGGGAGGGGGAACGGGGGGTCCAATTGTGGCGCCTTGGACATAAGTGGAAGCTCATTAGTGAGCCTAACAGGGCATAGGGGAGAGCCAGGGAGAGAACCCCGGAGTCCTGGCTCCCAGCCCTCTGCTCCAGCCCATTAGTTTCCACTTCTCTGCCAGAGCTGGCAGAGGGACCCGGGAGTCCTGGCTCACAGGCTGCCCTGCTGAGAACAGTGTGCCCATGCTGGTGGGAGCAGAGGCCTTATTTGGGTGACTGGTCAGTCCCGTTCCCTCCTGTGGGCGAGTCCGCACCCAGCCATGCTCCCCTCCCCTGGTAGCCACCTCTGGCAGGGTGACCACAGCCCCGGTGGGACGCTGGGCTGTCTGGATTCTCTGCCTTGGTGAGCCCTCTCCCTGCTGCACTCCAGCCAGCCACCCCCTGGATGGGGATGGGGCTTGTGGTGCTGGCTCCCTGGGAACTGTACCCCCAGGGAGGCGCTCCAGGCTCTGTCCTGAGAGTGCCTAGTATAGGGCCATGGGGTGACACCAAGTCTGCCGGGGCTGGGCCCAGGGCCAGGAGCAGCCAGCCTGGCTGGTTTCCCTTCCCCCTTAATTGCTCCTGCCTGGGGATCATGTTGCAGGAGGCATGTGAGCACCCCAGCTTGGTGTGGGGGAGCCAGGAGGTGCCTGCCCTAGGAGTGCTCATGGCAGGGAGGGCAGGGGTTCCAGACAGGAGCACTGGCAATGTATCCCATCAGGGCCAAGGCTCTGTGGCCAGCAAGGGGGCACCCCAAAGTGCCCCAGATCAGGCTGATGCAAAGGGATTCTTCCTAGCAGCTCTGGGACTCTGGGGAAGGTTGGCTGCCACTACCCCCTGTCCTGGGGCACTCTGCTGAGATGGGTTAGAGGGTGCTGACTAGGTCCTGTGTTGAGGATGCAGGGGGGAGGGGGCAGGAAAGAACTTGGGGTACGTCTAGACTACGTGGCTCCGGCGATGGAGCCATAGTCTAGACGTACCCGTTGTGTCTTCAGCCACCCTCCCCCATCAATGGCTGGGATCTCTCAGCTCCCTCTTGGCCACTGTTCCCTCTAACTCTTCCCATCCCTTAATAGAATGAACGTTATGTGCCCACTGTGGAGGGGAGGCGCGACCCATCACCTTCCTGTTGGCACATGCAACAAAATTCACGTGGCAGGAGTGGGGCCAAGGGGTTCTGTATGCAGGAGACTCAGGGCTGGGGTGCAAGGGCTCTGGAGTGGGGTTGGGGATGAGGGGTTTGAGATGCTGGGGGGTGGGGGTTGTGGGGAAGGGCTCTGGACTGGGGCTGTGGGCATTAGGTTGGGGCCAGAAATGAGGGCTTGAGGTGCAGGAGGGTGCTCACAGCTGGGGGAGCCTCAAGCCGGGGCAAGGGGTTGGACTCGGCTTATCTGGGCTACTCCCTGCAGGGGCCAGAGAGGAGGTGCTAGGGCTGGGGGTGCGGGGCTCCCCTCTGCTGGGGAACTCGACTCATGGCCCTCCCACGTTGAGCTCCAAGATGGCAGCACCCAGAAGGTCAGACTGAGCTCATGTCTGGGGGGAGCAGCAGTTCGGAGCACTGCCTGCTCTTCTCCCCTCCTCCCCCAGGAGCAGAGTGGGAGGCTAGGCAAGTGCAGGGCCGGGGGTCTCCGCCTCTCCTGGGAGAACTTGCTGCTGGGGTTTTGATGGCGCTTACCTAGTGGTGGCTAGGGCAGTAGCTCTGCTGGCAGTGGCAGGGCTGAAACAGTCCAGTAATGTCATAGCCCTCACACTGCCAGTGGAGATTCTCCTGAAGATGGGCAGGGTGGGGTGTGGGTTCCATCTCAGCCAGTCCGCAGTATTGCGCCATCTCTGTGCTCGGATGCTGTGCGCTGGGAGGGGTGGGAGGCAGGTGACATTGGGATGGGAGGTGTCTAGTTAGTGACGTCTGCCAGGGTGAACTGCGTGGGGGTGGGAGTGGGCTGGCATTGCAGGGGTTAATGGTGTAGGCAGGCCGGGAGGGGAAGGGACTCAATGTCTGTAGCCTACCCTAGGTTGTGGGGTGACACGGGGTGAGACATCGCGAATTTGGAACTTGGGATGTGTGTGGGAGGGAGAATCATGGTGGCAAAGTGACTGGGGGGAGGCGGTGGGTTCTGAGCCCTGGCTGAGCACTGTTCGGGCAGGGGTGGGGTGGGGTAGGGATGTAAAATCCCATTGAATCAGTTTAACATTTTTGTTTAACTGGTTAAGTGCTTAAATGGTGGGCTAGAGCAGAGAGGGGCTGCTCCTGCTGGGCTAGAACGGGCCGCTCGGGGCTGCAGCAGCCCCCCAGCAAGGGTGATGCTAGCGGGTTATCCATTCACATCCCCAGTGGGGTCACTGTTCCTGTAAGCTGAGCACTTGGCAGCCACTCAGAGAGGCAAATGCTGCCCAGCTGATTAGCAGAGCACCCACAGCTGACAGCAGGTTTCTACTGGTGGTGCACATGTCTTGGTGCACATAACAAAATTTATTCTGCACGTGGATGGAAAAATTAAAGGGACAGTTGATGGGGCTGTGGGGTTCTGGGCTCACAGGCAACAGCACAGCAGGGAGCCAAGGAGCCTGGGTGGGCTCCGGGTGAGACCCTGTCTGTCCCAGCTTCATGCCCAGGAGGCCCTGGTTGTGTGGTCCCAGCACAATCCAAGCTGTTCCCTGGCACAGCCAGCTACTCCAGAGCCGGTGGCTGCCTGGCTCCCATGGGACAGGGCCCTCGCCAGGCCATGGGTACTGGGATGGGGGAGTGGCTGGGCTGTGCAGCGGGAGACTGGAACACAGGAGCACAGCTGGGCTGGGAGACCCAGAGGAGCTGGCACATAGGCAGGGATGGGACCCTTCCAGCTAAGATGGCATCACCTCTGCCCCAGGGATGTGGGTGGAGTGTCCTAGCTGGGAGGTCAGGGAGTGGAAAGCTGGTGCAGCAGCCGGCCTGGGCCTGCCCTTGGGGATCTAGTGCCCCTCCCACTCTCCCCCTCCTTGGGGCGGCAGCGGTGGTCAGGCTGGTGCAAGGAGCAGGGGGCTGGGCTGTGTGTCCAGTCTCTCCTGGCTGCTGTTTGAAGGGAAGCCAAAGACCCTGGGCTCCCTGTAGCTGGAGGGCTGGCTGAGTGGTGGGGGTGCTCTGGGGGGGGGCACCCTGGGAGGCTGCAGGGGTTGGGATTGTTCCCCGTGGTTGTCTCATGCTGGCTGCTGTGCTCCTCCTTCCATGGGCAGTGATTTTTTCCCCCCCCTCCCCCAAAATCCCAGTGCACCTGTCTGTCCCTCCCCATGCCTGGGAACCGTGTGTTCTCCACCCACCTCACCTGACACCCTGGCAGCTCTGGGCTAGGGAGGCAGGGAAGCCATGGACGTGGGAAGACGTGCCGGCCCCTGCTTCTCATACCCTAGGACGAGTCTGTACAGGCGCCATGGGGGAGGGAGGCAGCTCCTGTTTGGGAGCTGGGAGTCGGGGTGGGGGCCCAGCCTGCTGCTGGAGTCCCCTTCTCCAGCACTGATTGGCGGAAACCCTGTTCCTTCTCCAGAGTCCCTACTGGGGAGTTCTGGGGCTGGAGGAGTGGGGGCTCAGAGTGGGGTTGTGGGGGAGGATGGGGGGGGGGCCCATGGGAATTGGGGGGGGGAGAGGAGCAGGCCAATGGGGATTCAGGGGGCTATGAATGGGGTGGACCATGGCGGATCTGTGAGGGACTGTTTTTTGGGGGGGGCAGTGTGGTGGTGTGGGTGGCTGGGCTGTGAGAGATGGGTGGGGCTGGGTGAGTGGGAGCCCCCCCAGCTGCTCCTCAGCCCCTTTTCCTTGCAGAGAATGTGCCGGAGGAGCTGCGCGACCCCTTCTACACAGACCAGTATGAGCAGGAGCACATCAAGCCGCCTGTGACGCGCCTGCTGCTCTCCTCGGACATCTACTGCCGGGTCTGCCGCCAGGTGCTGCCCCCTGACGATGCAGCTGCGCCCTCCCCCAAGGACAACACTGCCCTGCTGGCACTGCTAGGGCGCCGGGGCCTGGCCCCCACCTACCAGGACAAGCCCGTCAAGGAGGCTGACCTGCTCCAGAAGCCCATCAAGATGGTAAGGGCCAGTAGTGGGGGGTGGCCACCTTCCAGTGACTGTTGCAGGGGTGCATGTGCCAGGGCACTCACTGGGGGCGGGGGGGGGCTTCCCGACTACCCCTTGCCTGTGGGTGGCTCCCTGAGTGCTGATAGGTCCTGTTCAGGGACCTTTCTCTGCAGCGTGGGGAGAGGGAGCTTTGGCTACGGGGTGCCTGATAGTGCCAGGTGCCTGCACACGTGGGGGAGTCCGTGGGTGCAGGAGGTGCCTGGAGGGGCCTTGGCTGGCCACGGGCAGGAGAGCGGCTGGGGATGCTCCTGGCTGGGCATTGGAAGGTGGCTGGGGCAGATGCTGCTGGGGTAGGGGGTGGGAGCTGTGGTGCCCTCTGAAACAGAACTCATGTGGAAGGGTGTGCACCCAGTGCTGGGGAGGGAGCAGGCATCCTGGACTGGGCAGGCCTGCCCCTGCCCATCCTGCCTCCCACTAGGACATGCACTGGCATTGGGCCAGGGCCTTTACAAGTTGGGAACTCAATTGGCACCTGAACCACCCTGGGAGGGTAGGGCATGGCCCCAGGACTGAGTGCTACCCCCATGCGCATGCTGCAGGGGGGCCCCCTCCTCTCTTCAGGATGGGCCAAGTAGCTGGGTGTCCTGATGTGAAAGGCAGAGGAGGGGGGGTAACTGCAACCTTGGGGGGTCCTTACTGTCTGGGGGGGAGGGGGGAGCTGTGAGCACAGGGCTCCTGTCTGGGTGCCCTGAGGTGATGCTAACCGGGAGCTCTGGGAAGTCGGGCAGGCTCTGCTGGGAGCAGCTGCCGTCTGGGCTGGTTAAGTCCTGGGGGGGGGGGGGGGGGCATGTTTTGCCAGCCTGCTTAAGCCCAGGGGCCTGGGTGTCGCTGCTGCAGCCTGGAGATTATAGCCCTGCCTGTGTGGGGTGGTTGGGGGCCAGCTGTTGGTGCAGCACTGCCAGCAGGTGCCTGATGAGATTGATGCTCTGGGTGCATTAGTGCTGCCCTGTGAGCTGGCTGCTGGGCTGGGGCTGGAGGGAGGCGGGGGTGTGCTATATATAGAGAGCAAGGTCTGGTTCAGAGCCCTGGGGCCATATGTGCAGGGCACGGCGAGGGCACAACCCTGTTCTCTGGCCACACACAGCTCCAGGTGGAGGCAGGGGGAGTCCCAGCCAGGCGGTGCAGGGGGGCCGGAGACAAGTAAGCAATATCGGGACGGGGGGTGGGGCCTTGGGCACCTATATAAGAAGCCCTGCATATCAGGGCTGCCCCTATAAATGGGGACACCCGGTCACTGCACTCCATGTGCCCCCAGCTGGCATGTTGTCGGGCTGCCCTGGGAGGGTGATTCTCAGCGGCAGCGCCAAGTTCTGAACCCCCTGCTGCCCAACACGGGGACAGATGCTCCAAACCTGCTGTGGGGGTGGGCACCCCAGAGGGCTGGGGGCTGGGCTATGGGGTCGTTGGGCCCTCTTTGGCTTGGAGCAGATAATGGGGATTAGTCGCTCCACCGAGCTGGAAGGGGGGCGTCCAGCTGGCTTGCTGCCCGGGGAGCAGCATGGGGTCGATAGCCAGGCTGGGCTGGCTGGTGGAGCAGCCCGGCTGGGAGGTGGGGGATGGGCTGGAGGAGCCTTCTCAGTCCTGAGCCTACTGGGGAAGGCCCTGGTCAGGGCTCCCTGGCCCTTGGGGCTGGGCTTCCTTGCTAGGGACTTGGGACCTGCAGCCCCCTTCCCCCGACACCAGCTGTCTAGTCCAGCTCCAAGGGGCACAAATCTGCTGCGAGTCTCCCAGTCCTGCCTGGCTGAGGCTCTGTGGCTGCAGGAGGGAGCATGGCCTGGTCTCCCCCCCCCCCCCCCCATGCCCAGTCAGAGCAGTGCCTGATTTCCATCCTTGTGGGAGCCTTGCCAGGCTCCTGCTGCCATGGCTTTATAATGCCCATCCCTAAATCCCACAGGGCTGGGCAAGGGAGGGGAAACGGACAGTCTGCCCAGTGAGACTGCCCTGGTCTGTCCTCCCCCTTCTCCACAGCGTGGCCCAGGCTAGAGGGGGCATTGGCCTGGTGGCCCTGGCAGTGGGAGCTGGTCAGAGTCCTTCTAGCCCAGGCCCTTCCTCTGTCTCAGCGCTGGCCTGGTCCCTAGTGGCTGATGCTGGCCAGTAACTGGCCTCTCACTGGACAGGGGCTATTCCTGTCTTGCGGTTTTATGACTCTTGTGAGCTGCCACTGCTCAAAGCAAACATCTGGCTCCTTCTCTGACCCTCTGAGATCCTGTGGCAGGCAGTTCCACAGGCTAACTGGGCCGATATCTATTCCCCAGCTGGGGTTTCCTCCCGTCAGCCCCATACCTGCTCTTGTGCTGGGGGAAGGGTGAGCATGTGTCTTCCCTGTCCCGCTGCTCAGACTTCTCCCCTTAGGCCCGCGAACACTGGGAGCCAGGTCAGTGGGTGTTCGCTGCTCTGTTTAAACACTGGCTTGCACAAAACAAAACATCTGGCTTGGCAAGTGCTCCTAGTGCCGTTTGCTGCCCTCCCCCCAACGCCCACGGTTCTGCCCTCGGCAGTGCCTTAGAGGCTACAGGCATAACGCCAGGCCTGGCTAATGGGCTTCTTCCCCCTGCTGGGGGTTTCCGGGTAGGCTCTGTCTGACCCAGTTGCTCTCCAGCTGAGCTGAGCTGCCCACTGTGTCTGGGGTCCACGCCGTCCGCCCCGACGGGAACAGGGGAGCTGGGGACTCTAGGCTTGGTGTGCGCCCTGCCCTCAGGGCCTCTCTAGCAGCTGGTGGGGGATGGGCTCATGTTAATGATCGGCAAGCGGCTGTGTTAGGCAACAGCCGGATGGGCTGTGGGAGAGCTGGGAGCTCCGGTGCCAGGGTCGGAGCTGCGCTAATCGGGTTAAGCATTAGCCATGCTGGGATGCCCAGGGATCTGTCCAGGGATAATTGGCTTGTGGGAGGATCCTATTACCCTTGTCCGGCTGGGACGCTGTTCTGGGGCACGTGGGCTCCTCTGCCTGAGGTCTGTGGCAGTGGTGTGAATCCTGGGGCCTGGCACCCCAGTCCCGGCGGGGCCCTACCACCCCCTCCCCCACAGGTTCAGATGGCTCCTGCTGGCTAATCCAACCACCCTGAGGTGCTGAGGGGAGGCTGGCCTGGCTGGGCTCTGCTTTCAGCATCAGCTCCTGAGAACATGGCCTCAGGTTCCCTGTGCTCCAGCGACAGTGCAGGGGAGGCAGGGCTTGGTCAGTCCCTGCTGGCTCCAGTCAGGGGCAGAACCCAGCCTTGAGTCTCCTCCTCTAATCACAGGACCCCACCCCCTTCAGGGCTGGGACTGGAACCCAGGGCATCCTGGTGCCAGTCTCCTGCTGTAACCTCTAGGCCCTGCTCCCTCAGAGCTGCCATTGTCCTACCCTGCTTGTTGGAGTGCCAGTGGGTGGGCCTGGGGCTGCTGTGGCATGGGTTCCATGCAGGCCATGCCCTGGCAGTGATGTCCATGTCTGGGCTGGCCCTGGCAGCACCCCCCCCCCGGGGCTCTAGTAGCTGCATAGGCCCAGCTGCTGGGGGCCATTAAACCTCTCGCTTTCCTCTCCTGAGCCTGCCTGACCCTTGGCGCTGAGTTGTCAGAGGCTCCAGCTTCTCTGCAGGCACCTTGAGGCCTGAGGTGATGGGTATCCTTGGGGGCTCCCAGCCCTGGCCCTGGCTCTTGGAGCACTTCTGCTGTTTGCTCCCCCTCATGTCGGGGGCCTGTCCTGCTCTCTGACTATAGGGTGAGCTTTGGGGACTGCCCTTGCTGTGGAGAGTGGAGGCCTGGTACAGGACACATTCAAACCCCAAGGGTGTCTGCTACAGGATTTGTTGGCCACATTGAGCCTAGGACGTGCTGGTGTTGGGGCCAAGGGCTGCTTGTGGGGTTGGGGTATCTCTCATGTGATCACCTCAACCCTCCCCCCCATAGATGCCCCAGGTGAGTGTAAAGCAGGGGGCCTTGCCCACCTCTGCAAGTTTGTGTGTGTGGGGGGAATGGGGGGAGTTGGCAGTTGGAGGGGTGGGTCTCTGGGCTGGGCCAGGCCGTGGAGCTTAGGCAGTGAGGCTGTCAAGGGCAGGGTCTGGCAGGTGCTAGGCTGCACTTAGTGGGAAGAAGAGACCCCCCCCAGGCCAAGGCACAGGGTGGGCAGGAGTGTGAGAGAGTATCTGGTGAGTACAGTGTCATCTGGTCCCTTCTCCCTGCAGGGTGCGCACCTGGCAGTGATCGACTCCCTGATGATGGCCTTTGCTGTGGAAACCACCCACTCGCTGAGCGCCCCCCCTGGCACCAACCTGGGTGCCAGCTCCTGGGAGCAGAAGCTCCTCTGCTGGGTGGACACGGTATGATGGTGGGCTCTTGGGGCTGTTAGGGGAACTGTGTGTGTGTGGGGGGGGGGGGGTCCTTGGCCCCTAATGCCCCCTAGCTTTATGGATGGTAGGGGGCACCAGGGCACTGGTCTCAGTGGGTGTCCTCATCTGGCTCCTGCTGCCCTAGAGACTTCAGACTCTGCCCCCCAGACTCCTGCTGAGCTGCCCTCTTCCATCAGCATTGGGACAGGGGGCTGTCTCCAGGCTTGGGGCCTCTCCCTTCCCCCAGCACCGACTAACCCTCCCTCCCACAGGTGAACCGCAAGCTGCAGGAGAGCACTGAGCGTGAGGGCTCACAGCAGCCAGCGCCTGGCACAGGGGGCCAGGCCCAGCCCCCAGCAAGCGGCCCCAAGGTGGGTCTGTTGATCACTGTGCTGAGGTCATCATGTGGGGGGCATGAGGGAGGTGTGCATGGGGCCCTTTTACTTGAAACAGGGTGAGTGGGGCAGGGCCACCGCACCATGGCGGGTGGAGTGTGTGGTGGAGTCGTGGGAATTCCTGGGTGTTGGTGGCATGAACTCCCTCAGGGAGGGGCTGTGGCTGGTCCCTGGAGGCCATGGATGAAGCTATCCCTGGGGAGACCTGTGCACTCCTGCACTATGGGGAGCATCCATCCTCAGTCTGCTGCTGAATATCCCTGTCGTGGCTGTGCTGTATGTGTTGGGGGGTTGGGGGGGATCCTGTGTGCTCTGCCTTCTGGGGATAAGGGCTCTACCTGCTGCCCCCAGGTGCCTGCCTCCCTCCCTCCCTCCCCATGCTTCCCCCTTTCGGGCAGCCATCCCTGGCTCCATGCCGGGGAGGGGAGGGGCATCTCCATGCACCTGTCTGCCACTCAGGGGACGGGAGTCCCTCTCCGCCCTGCTGGGCATGCACTCTGCCCTCCCCTGCTGCAGTGCTGCCCTGGGGCAGCTGGTGTGACCCCTGCGTGGCTGCCTGCGGGCCCATGGAGGTTCGCTGTGTGACTCTTCTCTTCTGCGTCTCTCTCTCCTCCTTCCTGTGGCCTTTCTCCTTCCTTCTCGTCAGTGTCCCACCAGGTGGTACTGGAAACTGGTTCCTGTAAGTGGGTGGTTTATTTACTCTCCCCTCCCATGAGCCGACTGACGGCCGGGGCCGTGTCCTGCCAGCACTGCTGGGCAGGTGGCTGTGGGTCTGCATGCCAGGAGACACCCCCGCCCCTGAGCAAAGGATGCTGGGGCCCAGGGCACTGTGGGAGGGATGGCCCCTGTGTGAGTGGGCAGTGGGGGTGTGAAGGCCCCAGGGCACTGTGGGAGGGGTGGCCCCTGTGTGTGCATACATGGGGGGGCAGGCTACAGTGTCCTGTGGGAAGGATGGCCTCTGTATATATGTGTGTGGGGGGGGGGGGGGAGGGAATGGCAGGCCCCAGGGCATTGTTGGAAGGGTGGGTGGGGGTGTGTGTGTGTGTGTGTGTGTGTGTGTGTTTGTGGAGAGGGGCAGGTGACAGGTCCCAGGGCAGTGTGGGAAAATGGCCCCTATGTTTGTGGGGAAACTGGTAGCAGGCCCTGGGGCACTGTGTGTGTGTGTGTGTGTGTGTGTGTGTGTGTGTGGTGGGGGGGGGGGGGGGGTGATGGCCCCAGGGCACTGTAGGCATGTGTGGCTCCAGAGCCTTGTGGGAGGGTGCCTGCTTGGGGGCGGGGGGGGGGCATTTCTTGAGCTTGGCTTAGAGGAGGTGGGGCCTGGGTCCCCCTGAATGCCATCCTGTCCCTCAGGAGTGGGGCCGGTGTCTTGTATGGCCTGGGGGTGGTGACTCTTGTGGTCCAAGGGGTGACCAGGTTTAGAGCTGGCCCAGAGCGGAAGATGCCCCGTCAGACCACATTGTGGGGGGATCTCTGCTGGGGGAGGGGGTGCTAAATGCCAGCAGATTGTGGTGAATGCATCCCAGCATCCTTTGCTCACAGATTCCCCCTACCTTCCATGCACCCCCTTCTTCAGTCTCTTAGCTTCTTACACACACAGAGCTGTGGCATCTGCCCTACTGAGCGGGGGTGGGGGGAGTGAGGGGGGGTGGCATATCCCCACCTGGTGGCTGGAAAGGAAGGGATACCTGGCTCTTGCGAAGCCCAGGAGCCATGGGGGGTTGCGGGGGGCAGATAAGGGCACATAGGACTGTCCAGCCTGTAACACCAAAACAGATCCTGTGCCTGCACTTGGGAGTGTTTGGGTTCAGTAATGAGCTAAGAGATCCAGGAGTGGGGGAGTCAGACAGCCAATCAAAAGCAGCATGCTGGTCACATGACATTCCCCCCCTTTCTGTTTGCTTGCTCTCATTTCCCTCCTCCCCCCAGGGGTGAGGGTCCCCAGTGCTCTGGGGTCCAGGCTGCGAGCAGGAGAGCAGGTTAGAACTAGGTTCAAGGGGTGCCCGGCAATCTAGTTGGACTATAGGAGGTGTCTGTGCAGGGACAGGCTGCATGTTAGGAGAGGGCAGGCTTGAAGGCAGCACATGTCTCCCCCCAAGGGTAGGGCTGTAGAGTGGCGGCTGGCCCCCTCCAGGCTGGCAAGATAGCAGCTCTGTCCCTGCAGCTCTCTCCAGCCGCTGCTGGGCCCCTGCATTGACGAGGCTTTCTCTTTCCTTTGCTGCTGCACCCAGCATGCCATCGCGTTTTGTTTGAAGGAGTCGGGGAATAACCCTCCTGTGGTAACGTATCACTGAGTGCCTGCGCCCCTGCTGTGCGCCGGCCGGACCCACGGGTCTCACTCTGGTTCTGTTCCAGCCCCTGCCTGTGCGGCTGGCTATTCCTCCTGCAACGCTCCTGCCCCGCCCCTCCCATGTTCCACCCTCTGGCCTGGACAGTGGCCTCTGGGCCTGAGGGCTTGGCATGAGGGACAGGACATCACTTGCTCTAGGGCAATGGGGGCAGTTCCCCCACAACTTGGTTTGCACCCCCAACTTCTCATAGGTCTGTGCCGTGTCGCTCCCCAGCCCCCCAGCTTCTCAGGGTCCCAGTCACATCTAACAGTCTGTGCCAAGGCTGCTTGCCCCAAAGGCTGCCCCGGGGAGCCGAAGGGGCTTTAGCACAGGCCTAGTGTCGTGGTGCCACCTAGTGGCTGCAGTCCACCCAGTGACCCAGCACACGTGTTCTCCCCAGTGGGGTCCTTCCTAGTTCTGAAGGTCCTGAGTTTGATTCCCTAGGCTGCTTCTCTCTCCTCCCCTCCCCCCCCCCCCCGTTAGATATGGGATGGCTAAGCTGGGGACAGGCAGCCTTGCCTTTGACTAAGTGTCCATCACCACCTCCGCTGGGGAACTGAGAGCCCCATGGACTTCCTGCCCTGTAAAGGAGCAGCACAGGATGGACTGTGCCCCCCAACCTAGGTCAGAAGTGGGGGAGTCTGGTTCAGAGGTCCATGGGGCTGTAATGGAGCAGCCCCCCCCCCCCCCAATCCTACATAGTCTGGCACCTGGCGTGTTGGAAGAGGCAGGGATTGGCCATGCAGGGTTGTTTGTGGGGGCTAGGAAGGTTTAACCCGTTAAGCAGGATCCCACTCCTGCCTCAGTGCTTGGGGGGGATGGGAGGGGCAGCTGACTTTTGCTCCCGGCCCCAGGCTCGGGGGGGGGGGGGGGAAGGGGGAGCTGGCAGCGGCAGCTGTGGGGCTGGAGCAGCCCTCTGGCTGCAGGCATCCTTCATCTGGTTAACCTGGTTAGCTGTTCACATTGCTTGTGGGGCGGCTCTCCCTCTCCAGTCCCTGCCAAGGGCTCATTGCAGGAGGAATAACAAGGCATCCCACAACGTATTTTTGCCCCCTTTTTTCACGCTCCCAAGGCTGGCTGTATGTTGGCTGTGCACCTCTCCCCCTGTAGCTGCTTGCTCCTGCTCAGCTCCGTGCGCCCGTGCCTGCGTCGGGCTCTGGCTGTCTCGTCTCCGTGCTCATGTGGAAGTGTTGCTGTGACCTCAGGGCAGATGGGATGGGGAGTCCTGTTTGCCCTGCTGCTGCCTCTCAGTGCAGGGGGGCCCGGCTCGTCTTTACTGCTTCCTCCCTCTGTGCCAGGCCTGTGGGGCAATATGGCAGCCCTAGACTGAGGGACAGGGCCATTGTGTTGAGCTGCCCCCAAACTCCTTCCTCCCCGTGGTGGACAGGAAGTGCTGTGTCCTGGGGGGCCATCCCCAGGTCCCAGCTCATCCTGGCTGCTTTGCCCCACGGGACCCAGCCACAGCCCCCCTGCCTTGAGGGAGCTCCATCCCACCCAGCATGAAACCTGTTCCTGATGCCCCATATGTGGGGGGTTGGGGATCTGTATTGGGATGAGTAGACCTTTCTCAGTGGGGTGCTAGGGGTCACTAGGTAGTCAGGGCCCTGGCCTCTGAGGGGTGGGCTGGCAGAGCAGAGCCTGTAGTGGCCCCCCCATACTCCAGCTGTTCACCCCCTCCCTTGTCTCTGCTGTGGGCAGATCCGCTACCGGAAGGACAAGGTGCTGTCCAAACAGACGCCCTGCTTCCCATCTGTCATGGGCATGAAGGACCTGGCCAACGGGGGCGCCATCGCTGCCACCATCCACTATTACTGCCCCGATGTGGTGCGCCTGGAGGGTGAGTGCAAATGTAGTGCTGCAGTACAGGGGGGCTTCCAGGCAGTGGCGGGGTGGGAACTGGGGTTAGGGGCACAGGCACCAGCGGGATGGGAGCCAGGAGTTAGAGGCATGGGCGCAGGTGGGGTGGGAGCCAGGGGTTAGGGGCTGGTGCTCCTGGGGGTGGAGGGGTGGGAGCTGGGGGTTAGGGGCCGGGGTGTCGGCGGAGTGGGAGCCAGGTTGTATGCCGGAGGGCAGGGGGGTGCCAGGCAGTAGCAGGGTGATGTTCCCTCTAATCTTTTCCACTCCTGTGCAGGGTGAATAAGGGTTTTTATGTGCATGTAGAAACCAGAAACCCAGCTGTGGGCGCTTGGCTAATGGGCTCGGCGGTGCTGGACTCTCTCCCGCACGGGCGGCCGCTCAGCTTGCAGGGAACACTGCTGGGGGGGGGGGGCGGTGCCAGGCAGCGGGGGGCAGGACCTCGGACAGCACTGACACCCTCTCCCTGCAGACGTGTGCCTGAAGGAGACCATGTCGGTGGCTGACAGCCTCTACAACCTGCAGCTCATCCAGGAGTTCTGCGCAGGGTACCTGGGGGGCTGCTGCCCCCTGGCGCTGGAGGACCTGCTCTACGTGCCTCCCGTGTTGAGGGTGAGTGGGGCAGGACCAAGGTGCCCCCAGCTCATGGGCAGTGCTGTGTGCACAGGAGACTCACCTGCGTGGGGAAAGGAGTTGCCATGCCCCTGCTGGGCCGGGGGTCGTGGCGACGGGGTTGAGGGAGCGTTTCGTGAGGAGCTGTGGGTGCTTGCCCAGAGGCCCAGCTGAGGCATATGGAGTAGGGTGGCTGACAGGAGCTTGCCCTGGCAGGACACCCTTCCTGTCCCAGTGCAAACTTTGAGGCTGGGTTTAACGTTACCATGGAGTCCTGGGGGTGGGAGGCTCTGCCCAGCTCTGACTGCAGCTCCCCAACCTGCGCCCCTGCTCTCCACTCATGCAGAAGGGTGCGAATTAGCCTGCCTGATGGAACAGCCTGGCCTGGCCCTAATGAGGCCTTGGCTGGTGTCTCTGGCTGCTCTAATTGGGGCTGTGCAGCCTGGCACAAAGGGCCCCTCTGGGCTGTGCCTGCGACTGGTGCCCTGGAGTCCGTGCCTTGCTTGGGGGAAGGAGTGAACGCTGCTCCCTCGGGTGTCTGCACACACCTGGGGTGGGGTGGTGGTTGGGGAGTCCCCCTTCTCCTCTGACTAGGGGGCACTTGAGGGGGAGTCCCATTGCTTTGGCCCCTTTGAGCATGTTAGCAGCGGTTCTGCCTCCCCTGCAGATCAACATTGGGGTGTTCCTGGCTGAGCTCTTCCTGTGCTTCGAGGTGCTCAAGCCGGGCTTCGTGCGCCCCAAGGAGCCGGGGGGACTCAAAGGTACCAGGGGCCCCTCAGTCCCATGCGGGAGGGGAGGGGGTGAGTTCTCTTCTCCCACAGCCAGACCCCTGGGGCAAAGCTGCCTCCGACCCCTCCTGGCTGGCACTGGACTCTCCAGTCACAACTGGGTGCAGGGGAGCCAGGGGGCCCTGTCTGAGAGGGGCAGATCTTCTGTGCTGGACCCCAGGCATGGGGCTGTCATGCTGGCTGACTGCTCCCGGGGTGTATCAGGGGGGGGGCACTGCAGTCTCCAGCCACGGGGGACTCCCCCTTCCAGCTGCCTTGCCCTGACTCTCTGGCTGCTGCTCCCTGGCCAAGGCCAGGGTGAGGGAGGAGTGGGAGTGGAGCATTCTGGGAGCTGGCTCAGCCCAGCCCCAGAACAAAGGCCCCTGTGTGGGCAAAGCCCTTTGAAGGACCTTGGCGGCTGTTCAGGTCGGGGCTGGCAGTGTGGCCAGGGGCGGGGGCTGGCCATGCCCATCCCACCGGAGGTGGCTGGGGAGAGACTCATGCTCCCTGCCTGCCTTCCAGATCTGCCTGCGATGAGCGACTGCCTGACACCCGGCAGTGGGAACAGCAACAGGTGAGTCAGCAGCCTGGCCCGGCGGGTAGGCCCTGTGGCAGTGCCGGGTCAGGTCTGCTCGGTGCTGGGTGCTCTCCCGACAGTCTGGCCCCAGAGAGGCAGTATGAGGCGCTCTCTCTGGGTGACCCCTGACTGGTAGCGCCAGGTGCTTCGAGGTGCTCAACCCTTCGACCCTTTGGCGACTCTTCCATGAAGCTGGTAGGTCTCAGACCAGCTTCCCCTTCATGGTCCCTTGGGGGCCCTCAGCTGGGGCCTGGAGAAGAGGTATCTGGGAGCCCGACCCCTCTTTCTCCCCTTGGGGGCTGAGTCTCTGCAGCTGGGATACTGTTTCCAGGCCCTGGTGGGGCTGATGCAGATGCCATGGCTTGCCTGCCAACTTACAGCGCCTGGGCAGAGCAGCTCTGAGCCACTAGTGGGCCCCTGCAGCCACTGGGTTGTGTCCCTCTGGGGGGCAGCCGCTGTATCTGTAGAGGGATCACATCCTCCTCCACCTGGGAAGAGAAACATTCAGCAGGAATGTGAGATGTGGCTCTCCCCCCGCCCCCCCCCCACCTCCCCGAAGCCTCCATCCCTGCCCAGCAATTGGGTTTGTAAAGAATTAAGGGTTTGGGGTTTTTGTTTGTTTGTTTCTTCCCTTCAGCCTGTGTCTCTGCAGAACAGGATTTTGGCCAAAAACAGCTGGTGGAGTCCCTGGCAGAGCCTCCCAGAGCTGGGGAGAGGACCCAGGAGTCAGCATTGTTGCTCTAACCACTAGTCCCCACTCCATTCCAGGCCCTGGGGATGGGACCCAGGAGTCCTGGCTCATGAATTGTGCCTCTCCCTGCCATGCTGAGCAGAGCTTCCTTCCATTAGCTTCCTGCCAAGGCAGAACTTGAATGAAACGAATTCGTAAAATCCAGTCTGAGTCTGGCTGGCTTCTGCCCCGACCCACTACCCCTGCCAGGCTGGGACCCAGGCAGAGCTTCTTCTGGTGGATGCCTGAGGGTGACCTCGCCAGAGCAGTGGGACAGGCCGCCCTGCGGGTTGCTGCTGAGCCATCCCCTCTGGGCCAGGTGGTGCTGAGCTGGCAGCTGTGGGCTGAGGGGGGGAGGGAAGAAATGGGGGCATGCATGTTCTCATGTGCTCCAGCCTCACCTGTCTGTCTGTCTGTCTGTCTCTCTCTTGCAGTGGTTCCCCTGTGTTCAGCTTCCTACACCCACTCCTGCCAGGTGGGCAGCCGCAGTCCCCGCTCAGAGGTTCGCTAGGGGACATACCCTGCTACTGGTGGGGTGGTGGGGTTCAGGCCCAGTCTGACCTGAGCTGGGGTCTTGGGCCCCTGACTGATGCCTACTGTCTGTGAGGGTCCCCGGCTAGGTGCACAAACAACCATAGGAAAAACGGGGGGGGGAAGGGGGGATCTCCAAGTTCCCCCAGCTTGGTCTGGTCCTGAACCCTTCAGGGTGGCATCCAGGCCCCTGTGCACTTAAGGGTGTAGACAGGGGCATTTTAGTGCCTCAGCCCAGATTCCTGTGGACCTGGTCCCTGCACCAAACCATCCTGGAGGGGGCTGGGCAGCTCCTGACTCGCGCAGGGGGGCAGCGGTGGCGCAGGGGTGGCTCTGTTCCTGTGGTGGATGGATGGTTCTGGGCTGGCTAGTGTGGGTGGATCCGAGCATCTTGGCTGGCTAGCAGGATAGGGGCCTGGATGTTGGAGTGGATCTGAGCTATTCTGGGAGGTCCCTGTGGGGTGCTCTGGGCTGTTGGAGCAGGGGCTGCTGTGAGGTTCTGGGAGGTTGTGACCGGATCTCTGTGCCCCAGGCTCCATGCACCACTCTACCTCAATGTCCCACGTGGAAGGCGGATTTGGCAAAGCCTGGAGCAAGAAACAGCTGAGGTGAGGCAGGAAGAGGCTGAGTGGGGTTGGGGAGGGGAGCATCACAGGTGTGGGGGCTGGTCCCTGCTGAGGGCAGGGGCTCTGTGGTTCTTGGGGTCCGTGCCCCCGGGTGTGGAGATTTGGGGGTTGGGCCCTAAGCATCTTCCCACAGTGAGCCCCCTGCATTCTATGCAAGGGATTGGGCTATGGGGGAGGCGGGGCCTTCCCTCAGCTCTGGACAGAGGCCATAGCGGGCTGGGGGGGGCTGGGGGGGAGGGGTATGGCTTGTTCCTCCATAGCCAGATACTAGCCCCCTGCTGTGCTCTGTGCAGGGGGCAGGGCCATTCCCCTCTAGGGTGGGCATGGTAGGGGGGGTGGGCTCTGTCCTTGCCCAGCCCCTTACTCCTCCTCTCCCTGCAGCCACCCGCTGTCGCAGGCTGTGTCCTTCAGCATCCCCTTTGGGCTGGACAGCGATGTGGACATTGTGATGGGGAACCCAGTGGGCATGCTGCGCTCCGTCAGCTCAGACAGCCTGGCGCCCGCCCACCTGGCTCGCTCCCCCGGCCCGCCCCCCGAGGACAAGGCCCCCAATGGGCTGGTGGCGCCGCACCGGACGGCGCACAAGGTGGCGCTGTCGGCCAAGGGGATTGCGGCGCACGAGGGCCCCCCTGTGGAGAACGGGTTGGCGGATGGCTACCCCGACCTGCCCACCATCGAGGAGGCCCTGCAGATCATCCACAGCAGCGAGCGCCTGCACCCTGAGGGGGCGGCTGACGGCTTCTACCTGCATTCGCCAGAGCCGCCCAAGCCCCCCCGGCTGGCGGAGCCCACACCAGCACTGGCTGTCTACCGCTTCCACAGCGGGCCCCCCAACGGGCGTGCCGAGGGCCCCACTCCCCCCGGGGATGGCAGCCTGGACTCAGATGCTGAGGACCCTGCCCGCCTGCCTGGCACCAAGGACGACACCTCCTCGGGCCTCAGCTCCCTGAGCTCCCAGCCGGACAGTGCCGGCTCCTCGGGCGCTGGCGTGCGCATGACCAGCTTCGCTGAGCGCAAGAAGAAGCTGACAGCCCCTGAGGGCAAGGCCTCGCAGAGGAGCGCCAGCGAGAGCTCTGAGGTGGGCGCCATGCCCCCTGAGGACAGCCCTGGCCGCAGCCCTGCCTTGAGCTCAGAGATGAACCAGCTGGGCGCCCGGCTGGAGGAGAAGCGGCGTGCCATCGAGGCTCAGAAGAAGCGCATCGAGGCCATCTTTGCCAAGCACCGCCAGCGCCTGGGCAAGAGCGCCTTCCTGCAGCTCAAGCGGCGGGAGGGCGAGGAGGAGGAGGGGGATGGGGAGGCCAAGCTGTCGCTGGAGGAGCGGCTGGCCCGGCTGGAGGCAGAGGAGGAGGGGGGCAGCCTGCGGGCGCCAGCTGAGGAGGACGATGGGCGGGGCCAGGGCCGCCCAGAGAAGCAGGTGACGTTTTCACCGGAGATCAAGGGGGCCCCCCTGGACGAGAACCTGGGCGATTACAACCGGGCCGTGGCCAAGCTGAACACGGCGCTGAGCTCCCTGCAGCTGGACATGCAGCGCCTGAGCCAGCAGCAGCAGCGGCTGCTCCAAGAGAAGAAACCCAGCCAGGCCTGGGTCATCCCGGCCCCCAAGGGCCCGGGCCCGCGGGCCAGCCGGGAGTTTGTGCCGCCCCGCTCCGTGGAGCTCTCGTCGTCTCCCCCTCCCCCTCGCCGTCCCGCAAGCCCCCTGTCCCAGCTGCGCCCCGCTCACCCCAGCCGACCCCCAAGAAGGCTGCTCCCACTCCCCCCAAGAGTCCCAAGCATGCCCGTCCCGTAGAGCTGAAGCTGCCACCCCTGACACGGGTGCTGACTCCTCCCCACAACGTGGACACCCTGCCCCACCTGCGCAAGTTCTCCCCCAGCCAGGTGCCCATGCAGACCCGCTCCTCCATCCACTTCTCAGAGGAGTCCCCTGGGGTGGAGCAGCCGCCCGAGTCCCCGGAGCTGGAGAGCCAGGGCAACCTGCGGCCCGCGGCGCCTCAGGGCGGGGCAGGCAGCGCCCGGGTGTCTGGTGATGGCACCAGCGATGTGTCCTCGCCAGGCGAGCGGCGCAGCAGCCTCATCGAGATCCCGCTGTCCAGCCTGCAGGCGGAGGAGGGCGACGGGGATGACTCGCTTGAGGAATCGCTGACCGAGGTGCTGGACATCGAGGGGCGGCCTGGCCTTGGCTTCTTCTTCAAGGTGAGCGCTGGGCAGGTGTCCCCCCCCCCCCCACCCCACACACACCTCTCCCATGGCCCAGCAGAGCTGGTCTCGGCCACAACCTGTCCTGTCCCAGAGCCCCTGGCTCTGGAGTTGGGGGCTGGGAATGGGCCTTTCCCCTCTAGGGGGCTGTCTCTGCAGCTATGGGAAGGGCTGGTTCCGGTTCCTTCCCCCCCCAAGGTGACAGCCAGCTTCTTCATGTAGGGAAATCCTGGGGCTGCCTCCCCCAGTGCACCCTCTATAACTGTGGGCTCAGCACCCCTGGGAGCTCCTCCCCCAGAGCCTGAGGCCTGCTGCGTGCGCCCTCGCTGAGGCTGGGCTGCCTGGGTCCCAAGGAGCCATGGGAGCAGTGCTAGGGGTGGTCAGATCAGTCAAGGCTGGGGCAGGGTTCTGGGGTCCATGGAGCTGGGCACCTCTGGGCAGCTGGATAGTGTCGTTGTGCTGGGGCTGCGTGGGGCGTTGCAGGGCTGCCTCGGAATCCACTCATTCCCTGGGGCTCTGCTGGCCTCAGGAGGAGCTTAGCAGGCTCCAATATTGGTCTGGGTGGCACCACCGCTGTTACAGGAGCCCCGGCTGGCTGGTGTTTGCCCTGGGCAGGGTGGCTTTCTCCCTCCCTCCGAAGCAGCAGCTTGGTCATGAGCTGGGGCCCACTCTCAGGTGCGTGGCTTTTGGGGGCCACTGGGGGTTCTGCTTCCTGGGGCCATGGCAGTGCCCCATCTCCAGTGCTGCCCACAGTGCCCACGGGTGGGTGGGGAGCTTTGCCCTGGCCCCCTGCTTACCAGCTCTGGCCTTGCCAGGGGGATGAGAAGCCAGAAGATGAGATGGCCCAGAAGCGGGCCACTCTGCTGGAGCGCCAGCAGCGGCGCATTGAGGAGGCGCGGCAGCGGAAGCAGTGGCTGGAGGCTGAGAAGGAGCAGAAGGAAGAAGCAGCCAGGTGGGGATTGGGAGGGCAGTGTGGGGAAGGAGCCCATGTCAGGTGGCACCTCAGTGGGCAGAGGCAGGTGCCTGGGGGAGGACATGACTGGGCTGTATCAGGGTGGTGCCTGGTCACAGAGGGATGGGCTCAGGTCTGCAGGTACCCCGGGGGGGGGGGAGGGAGCCCCCCAGCAGGGCAGTGCTGGGGCAGAGCCCAGCCCCTCACGGCCACACTCCCTGTGCCAGGCTGCTGGCAGAGGAGTGCCCGCGGGCAGAGGAGGCGGCGAGCCCGCGGCGTGGAGACTTCACGCGCCAGGAGTACTTGCGGCGCCATCAGCTGAAGATCATGGAGGACCTGGACAAGGTGCTGCGGCAGAAGCCAACCACAGTGCGGGCCCTCAAGAAGGGGCGGCCCAAGACCGTGTTCTGCGACGACTCAGCGCTGGCCCGCAGCCCGGTCAAGGGGCTCCTTGGTACGGTGGGGCAGAGGGCGGGGGGCAAAGGGCCCATGGGGCCACCCCTTATCCAGTTGGGTCCCGTACAGCGGAGCACCCAAATGGAGGGCCTAGGAACTGAGTCTGGCTGGCCCTGGGGATCTCTTGGGTGCTGTCTGACTGAGCTCTCTGCCCCCAGGCTCCAGGCTCAGCAAGGTCTACTCCCAGTCCACTCTGTCCCTCTCCACCGTGGCCAATGACTCTGGGAACTCGCTGACCATCAAGAGACCCTCCAGGTGAGGGGGGCTGGGCAGTAACCCCGTTCTTCTCCCCCTTTGGATGCTGCCACTGCAGAGGGCAGGGGTGGGGCCCTCCCAGGGCCTGGGGGAAGGTGACATGGTCCCCATCCTCCCTTTTGGGGTAAAGTCTCCTGAGGGGCAGTGATGGAAGGTTTTGGGGGGGTAACTCCCATGGTGCTAAGGAGGGCGTGGTCTGACTTGCACTCAAACGCCTGCCCGGGCTCTGACTGCCTCCCCGCCCCACAGAGCCGCCTCCCCCTCCGGCCTGATGTCCCCCAGCCGCCTACTGAGCAGCCAGAGCCGGGAGCGGGACTGGGAGAACGCATCAACTGCCTCGTCGCCTGCCTCTGTGCCTGAGTACACGGGTGAGACCCCCTCTGCTGCCCTGCCCTGCCCTGCCCGCCCCACCCCACCCCACCGGCCCAGAGTACATGGATGAGATTCCCCCCCCCGCCTTCCCCGCACTGTCACTCCTCCAGCCCAGAGTATACAGGCGAGACCCCTGCCCTGCTTTTCCCCACCAGCCTTCATCCCCAAGTAAAGGGGTGAGACCCTGGCCCTGCCTCTCTCCCAGAGTACCAGGCTTGCAGTCAGAGAAGAAACCCTTGGCTGTGCTTCACCCTATGATCCTGCCCAGCAAATCCAGCCAAGACAGGCCCTGGTAGAGACCCGGCCCCTCCCCAGGGCCTGACCCCTGTAACCTGGCTGAGGGGGACCAAGCATTGGCCCCAGCCGGGGGAATTCCCCAGGCCAGCCCACAGCAAAGACGGGTGAAGCCCAGAGCCTGGCCAAGCCCCCAGGTTCAGCCCTGCTCCTTCCAACACCCCTCTCCTGTTCCCACACTGGGCTCTGCACTCGCACCTCAGCTGAAAGGTCGGGGAATTCCTGGCATGCGCGTCCTATGCTGTTGTCATGTCGCATCCTCCAACGACCACTTGAAATTGAGCCCTTTTCAGTGGCCCACTTGGCTCAGTGCTATTCACCACTGTCTAGCCTGCCCCAGTCCTCACCCGCTGCAGAATACAGGGAAACAGAGGTACACTAGAGTCTGCCAACAAGGGCTGTAACACCCTGCCCCAGCCCTGAACCTTGCTGAGGATACCATGTGCTGCCAGGGCTGATCCCTTGTCCAGCTGGGCCCTGGTAGGGGCAGTGTCCCTGATCCAGCTCTAACCCCCACTCCTCTGGCAGGGCCCAAGCTGTACAAAGAGCCGAGTGCCAAGTCCAACAAGCACATCATCCACAACGCACTGTCCCACTGCTGCCTGGCTGGCCGGGTCAATGAGCCCCATAAGAACAAGATCCTGGAGGTGAGCGTGTGTGTGTGTGGCGGGGGCAGCTGCCTGGGATGGGGCAGAGGCCCTAGCACTGTGGGTACCAAGCAGGGCTGAGTCTAACCCCTTCCCCTGCTCCCCCCAGGAGATGGAGAAGAGCAAGGCCCATCACTTCTTGATCCTGTTCCGAGACTCCAGCTGCCAGTTTCGGGCGCTGTACACGCCAGCAGAGGAGACAGAGGAGCTGACGCGCCTCACGGGCTACGGCCCCCGCACCATCAGCCGGGCCATGATCGAGGGTATCTACAAGTACAACTCAGACCGCAAGCGCTTCACCCAGATTCCCACCAAGACCATGTCCATGAGTGTGGATGCCATCACCATCCAGGGCCACTTCTGGCAGACCAAGAAGCCGGGAACCCCCAAGAAGCCAGGCACCCCTAAATAACCCCTCCGGGCAGGGAGCCCAAACCTCTGAGCTGCTACACAGTAGGATGTTCTGTGCCCTGAGGGGCTGAGCCTGAACTGCCCAATCCATTAAGAAGCTATGGGGTCAAAGGGCACAGAGGCCCTGCCCCCCCCCTGAGGGGAGGAGCTAGGTACCCTTGGGCTGGCTACTCTGGCCCCCAACCATCTGAATGTCAGACCCCACCCCAGGGTGGGTCTTGGCTGGGGGCCCAGCCCCCTGGCTGTGTATATTATACATAACTATACAGAGATTGAGCTATTTAAATGATTTTGCAATGATTTGTATATAAAGTGAATTGCATTTGATAAACAAGTGGGGGTTGGTGGGGGGGCTGTCTGTCAGGGTCTGTCTGTCTGTCTCTTCATGTCTTGTCTCTTTTGTATCTTCTGAGCTTCTGCCACAGTTGAATTATTTGTCAGATTCCTGCCCCAGCAGCAGGGGTGCTGGGCTCAGGTCTGGCCCTGAGGGTGGGGGGGGAGGGGAGCTGGCCTCTGGTGGACTGAGGCAGCCTGGTTATAAGCCCCTGGCAGCTGCCACAGGGAGCAGGACTCCCAGTGCCCATTTGGGGTGCCTGGAGGAGGCATGGGTGGCCTCTCTGCCAGCCCTGTCCCTTCCTGGGTGGTGAGCTGGGGCTGCCCCCCACCCCCCTGCTGCCTTGCTGATGGGGGGTAGAACCTGTTGCCTCCATGCCAAGGGGGCACCTGGCAATGCCACTGAATAAAGTAACTTAAAGGAGCTTCTGCCTGTGCCTGGTTCCTTGGTGGAAGAGCAGTAGGGGCTGAGTGTCAGGGAGCTGGGGGGGGTTTGTCAGCAGCAACCCTGGCAATCAGGACCCCCAGCTCTAGCACAGGCTGGGGGAAGGGGCTAGTTTTACTGAATCCCAAATGGCATTTGCCCTTGTGGTTTTGATGGACAATCTAAGGCCCTGCCCCACAGTGGGGGAGAGGGGGCAGAGCTCCTGTCCTGCTGTGACTACCCCCTTGTGCATGCACCTCAACCTCCTGCAGGCCTGGCCCATAGCAGCAGGTCCATGACCAGCCTGTTTTAACCTGACCCGTGTCCCCACAGCAGGGGCAGCCAGAGCCACTGGCCCCTACCCTGGGCTGGCTTGTTTGCATGGCCAGGCAGGAACAGCTGCTTTCAGTCCATGCCCTCTCCAGGGCTACGCAGTTTCACAGCCACTGGCCAGAGCTGGTCCCTTCCCCTCCCCAAGCACAGAGAGCCCAGCCAGGGTGAGAGAAACCGCTTTATGGTAAGACACCATGTCTCAAACAGCTGCCCAGTACCCTCCAGCAGGCAGGGCCCTCCCAGGCCAGGACTTGCTTGTGGGTCAGAGGGGAACTAGCCCCACTGCTACAGCAGGGCCCAGCCCTGGTCAAATGGGAGCCAGGGCCCCCCAGGGCTCTGCCTGTACCTTCCCTCCCTGCTGCCCAAGCCTGGCTCCTAGAGTGCTTGAGAGGGGAGGGTCTTACAGGACCCCCAGCCCAGCTCCAGTTGGCATCACCCCCAGGCCTGTGCACTTCCAGGGGGGAGGGGGGCAACAGAAGAGCCCTGCAGAGCTGACTCCACCCTCTCCATGCTGCCCAGCAGGCAGGGTTTGCCCCTTCCTGCCCCCACTGCCAGGCCCTTTGGCTCCTGCACCCTGGCCTGGCAGCCTGCAGGGCCAGGACTCGGGCAGCTAATGGCCCTGGGTGAGAGGTTGTATGGGGGGGGGGGACATGGCTCCAGCCAGCCCCCTGGGGATAGGCCCTCACCCCAAGCTCTAGGTCTAGGACACAGCCACAGCTCAGCACCTCCAGGGGAGCCTGGACCCAGGCCACACCCTCTGCCCATGGTCCAGGCATGAAACAGGATCCAGAGTAGCCACAAGCTGCTGCCTGCTCCAGCATGGGCCCGGGCTCCTCAGTCGGCCTTCAGCCCCCCAAAGACAGCCGAGGGGACGCTCTGCTGCTCCAGCTGCACCTCTGCAGGGAGGAGGGGGGGGGGGGGTCAGTGCTGAGCCAATGGCCAAGGGCTCCCCAACAAGAGAGAGACAGACCCATCTCTGCCTTGGCCAGTGGGCAATGCCCTAGCCCCTTACCATCAGGTTCATTCTCTTCACTCCCGGCCCCTTCCTCCTCCTCGTCATCATCAATGTCGATCTCGTCAGGGTTTGCCTGCCTGGAGAGCGCAGCCAGCTCGCTGCGAGACACGTCGCTCCTGCCAAGACACCGCGGGGGGGGGGGTGGTAAGCAAGGGACCAGGCCCCTGCCCGTATCACCCTGTAGCCCAGGAGGAGGCCTGAAGGCAGCTGCTCCAGATACAGTTTGGGTCCCCACTGCTCCCCCACACTGCATGGGTGACAGGGTGCCAGCCCCAGCCACTGGCGAAGGGGGCAGGACAGGAGGGGTTACAGGCAGTGGCCCCCGTTGTGTCATGTTCATGTACACAATGAATTTTGTTGGTGCGCCGATAAGGAAGGGATGGACGACGCCTCACAATGAAGAACAGCTCTTGCACACAAAGGAGCCGTCTACCCCGTGCTTTTTTTGCGCAAAGACCTCTTGCGCAAAAGGGATCCAAAGAGGATATGCAAATGAGCACTCCATTTGCATTTCCTCTTGTAGTATAGACGTAGCGGTTGTGTGTGTGTGTGTGTGTGTGGGGGGGGGGCCCTCCACACAGCCCATACTCACCTGCAGACACTGCCTCCTGAACTCTCATTGACTGGGAATTGCAGCCAATGGGAGCTACGGGGACAGAGCTTCCTGCCACTCCCCTGATAGGCTCCAGAGCTGCCCCCCCGGGCTGGCCCAGAACACGGGGGCTCTATGGGCTGCCGTCCCTAAAACCCCTTTGTGAATGCGGCCCTGCTGCTAGGGCCAGAGCAGCACGCCTCTCCCCAGCCAGGACCTGCCATGGGCCAGGGGCCTCTTCCCCAGCCCCAGCAGCACTGTGCTTGCAGCCTCGAGCCCCTGTGCGAGCTCATCAGACAGCGGGGCGGCCGCGCAACTTTGAGGGAACCCAGGTACAGGGCTGCACTGGCACATCTTGAGCCATCACTGGCTCTAAAGGCAAGGGAACCAAGCCCCAGCATGCAGTGAGGCCAGCTGCATGCTGGGATGTGTAGTTCCACAAGCTGCCCTGTGCGCACAGACCTGACAAAGAGGATCTTCTCCTTGGCCCGGGGCTTGTCCCGCTCTGCCTCAGCTGCCAGCTGCTCCGCCCGCTGCTCCAGCAGCTTCATGTCATCCATGCCACTCTGCCCTGGCGCCAGGTCTGACACTGGAACCAGACAGCAGAGTGAGCGCCTGGAACCCCTGAGGGGGCAGCTGCCCCCAAGACTCCCACCACAAGGGCCGGGGGGCTGCTCACCAGTGCCTGTAGCGTTGCTAGAGACCTTGAGCATCTGTGAGGCCATGAAGTTGACCTGGGTGTTGTAAGTGGCCTGGACACTGCGTTTGATGCGCAGCATCTCCCGGATCGTGTCCTCATTCCCATGCCGGATCTCAAAGTCCTTCCACGTCTGCCAGAAGGAGCCTGTGGTCTGGGGGAGGGGTGAGTGAGTCTTGGGGTGCCCACCCCATCACCCCCAGCCCTCCCTTCAATAACCTGCTTGCTGCTAAGGTGCTCCCTGACAGGGCCTCAGCCCCCCCAGCTCAGAGACCATCTTCCCCATGGCAAGCCTTGGGCTCAAGCTGTTACAGGACCCTTCTGAGTCCATGGGCTGCAAGAGATGCCCTGCGTAGGGCCTCAGGGAGCCCTGCCCCTAGAGAGCCAGGCTTTGGGATGCAGCAGCTGTGCCAGCATGGGGCCACGGGCAGAACACCCATTGGTAGAGGCCATATCACAGCAAACCCACTCAGCCAGGGCTCCAGGTTCCAGCAGGCAAAGCAAGGCCCCCCCCAACCCGGCACTGGTCGGATTGGCAGGCGCTATGGTGGGGGAACCCGGCGACCCATGGCCAGCACCACTGCATCCCCCTCACAGCAGGAGAGCTCAAGGCCCCGGCCCCAGGAGTGAGGGTGACCCTGGTCCATCTCCCAGCTTCCTCCAAGGCAACAGCAGGGCCCAGTGCCCAGTAGGGATGTTAACATGAGATCAATCAACTAATTGAATAGTCAATGGAACTCCTGTGCCTTTCAAAGACTGAAACACTGCGTCGAGCCTGAGGCCAGCAGGCACCTTGCTGAGGACCCAGGCGGCACCTTGCTGAGGACCCAGGCAGAGTTCCCCACCTGCCCCAGGCGCCATGCGGAGTTTCCGCTTTGAATTGTACAAATTGTACCTGTCAGAGGTGGAACGCCGCGGCCGCCGCGCCCCTGCCCCCCCCCACGGAGCTAGGGGAAGCGGCTGTTAAGCCGGCTCCCACGGAGCTGGGGGAAGCGGCTGTTAAGCCGGCTCCCCCCAGCACCCCGCCTCTTCCCCCCCCTTTTATCAGACAGAGGCAGCAAGTGGGGGGGAAGAGACTAGTCAACTAGTCACTTACACCCCTGGGAACAACAGCACCCAGGACCAGGCTGTGGGGACAATCCCACCTCTGGACCTCTGTAACCCTGCCCCCAAGTTCACTCTGGGCCCTCACCCGGGGGTCGCAGATTTGCGAGCAGTAGGAGTAGATGGCCCGGGCCCGGTCGATCTCGCCCAGCTTGCACTCCATGTCGGCGAAGCGCTGGCACATCTCCCGGGCGTGTTCGTCTGACAGCACCTGGTGGCGAGATTGAGAGAGAGCCCCATAACCCACCGATCCCCACTGCTGCACTGCGCCCCCCACCGCTGCACTGCGCTCCCCCACTGACCCATCATTGCACTGCATCCCCCACTGCTGCACCGAGCCCCCACCACTGGCCCCAGCTTCCCACCGACCCCCACCGCTGCACTGCGCTCCCCCACCGACCCGTCATTGCACTGCATCCCCACTGCTGCACCGAGCCCACACCACTGGCCCCAGCTTCCCACCGACCCCCACCGCTGCACTGCACCCCCCACTGCTGGCCCCAGCCATCCACCGACCCCTGTCGCTGGCCCCAGGTGCCCAGCCTCCTCCCTCCTCCCCATGTCCCCACTGCTGGCCCCAGCTACCCATTTCCCTCCCCCGGCCCTGACAGGACCACAGAGCACTCCTTTGCAGGGTGATGGTGAATGGACGGGACAGCACGCTCCCCTGAAGGCCCTGCGTGGGGGAGGCAGGACGCCATGCAGCCCAGAACCCCATGTGCTCCCTGCAGGCTGGTGCTCTGGGCACAGGAGGCTGGAGGGGTTTGCGCTACTGACTAGCAGGAAGGGACCCAGGCCAGCCCAACACACTGGCACGGGGGGGGGGGGGGGACACTGCTCCAGGCCCACATGTGAGGGGACCTCCACCCAGCCCTGCCCCCCTCACCTCGATGGCCTTCTCATAGATGCTGCGGGTGTGGGTGACTCCGTAGATCTCAGCCGCCCGCTTGATGTAGATGTTGTACATCTCGTACTGCTCGGAGGGCTGCACGGCCCGTGTGGCCCGCTCATACACCGCCATGGCGTGGCGCGCCAGCCCGAACTCCTCCTCCAGCTTGGCGTACAACAGGTAGATAGCTGCAGGGACAGGGCGTGTCAGGGGCCCCGGCACAGGGACACCAGGAATCTCTTCACAACCCCCCAGACGTAAAGCCGGGTCATGAGTGGGGGGGTGAGGGGCAGCGGCAAAGCCAGCTGGGTGGGGATGGGCAGCACCGAGAGGAGTGACCCTGCCACTATGGTCTCAGGCCCTGTGCCACACAGCAGAACATGCCCCAGGACACGTAGAGCAGTAGGCTGGGCTCCCCCTTCAGCAGCCCACCCACCAGGCCCCCCTGCGCTGGGAGGCAGGACTGGCCCAGCGGGGATGTGGGGTAGCCTGGCCAAGCAGCGCCCGTGGCGGCTGACGGCGGGAAGCCAGGCCACGTACTCTTGGCGTATTTCTGGGGGCAGCCGTCCAGCGCCTGCTCGAAGAGGTCGCGGGCGCGCTCCAGCTTCTTGCCGCCGTAGCGGTCGATGAACTTGGTCAGGTAGGTGTTCCAGATGTCGTACACGTTGGGCCAGCGGAACAGGGAGATGCCCCTCTCGTAGGCCTGCCAAGGGAGGAGGGGTGAGCACGGCTGCCTGGTCCCCTCCGGAGCCCTCCTGCCTGGTGGCATCTGCTCCGGAGGGTCCCCCCACTGCTCCCCCAGTCTGCACATTAACCCTTTAATTCCCACGGCGCCAGCTCATAGCCCCTCTGACCCAGCCAGCACCACACCCCTGCCCCCGCTGGGCGCACACCTGCTAAGCCAATGAAGGGCTCTATCAGCCACGCCCGCCAGTACCCCCCAGCACCCAGCTAAGCCCCACCCACCTTGAAGCTCTCCTCGAAGTAGGTGTGCTCCTCCAGGAAGAGGGCGTAGTTGATGATGATCTGCGGCGTGGCGATGCGCAGGTCCAGGATGCGGTCGTACACGGCCTTGGTGGACTAGGGGAGAGGCCCAGGTGGGCAGCAGTATTAGGTGGATTCCAGTAGGGGCTGGCATGCAGGGATCCAGAGGCAACCCTGGCAACCCCCCAGAGAGCAGCAAGGGCCCAGCTCTGCAGCCGCCCTGGGGACCTGGCCAAGGAGGGTAGGCATCCTCACCTTGAAGGTCCCCAGACTCTCTTCCAGGTCCGCCAGCATGGACCAGACCTTGAGGGACTTGTACACTCGGCTCTGGACAGGCTCCGAGGAGTCGAAGTACTCGGCCTTCTTGGCGGGGATGGCGGTGGCTTTCTGTGGGGCAGGAGGGGAAGTGCTCAGTTGGGAGCGAACCCTGCACCCAGAATTTCATGGCCAGCAGCACACGGGGCCAGCAGGGCCATTCAAGGACTCAACGGCCCCGGCAGGTGCCATGTGGGCAGCTCCCCACCATCACTCAATCAGCAGCAGAGCACAGCCCCCACTGCTGTCCTCGCTCCCCCCTCCACTCACATCCTCTAGGCCCCTGCCCTCTCAGAGCTGGGAGTGGAACCCGGGAGTCCGGGTTCCTGCTCCCACCCAATTCTAACCACTAGGCCCCTCTCCTCCTCCCAGACCTGGGAGTGGAACCTAAGGGTCTGGGCCTTAACCTCGAGATGTTTGTCTCTCCTCCCTGCACCCAGGACTCTCCAGCTGCCAAAGTGTAGCCCTTGCACCCACATTGCGGCCCCGGGGCTCACCCGGAGGATGCGCAGGGCCTGGTCATAGTTCTCATGGCGCAGCTCCATCTCCCCGTACTCACACCACACGCTGGCCAGGTCATCTACCTGCTTGAAGTTCACCTTGGTGGCCTTCTCAAAGATGGTCCTGGCCTGAGCAACCAGAGGGAGGCAGAATCAGAGGGGAGCTGCTCCCCACTTGGCCCATCCCCACCCAGCTCACCCTGCTCCCCTTAGCTCCAGCAAAGGCTCAGACACTGCCCGCAGCCAGGCAGAGGCCCTTTCCCCCTTGCACCCTCTGCCCTGGTGCCCCAGGGCTGGCATTCACAGGGGCTCTGCACTTTCCCCAGGGGCTTGGGCGCTGCTCCTGCCCACTTTAATCCCCAGCAGCCACCACTGCCCAGGGTGACGCTCCTGCCCCCCGCTCCAGACAGGCCCAGGGAGAGCAGCAGCTTCTCCTGGCTGTCCTCGCTCCCCCTTCCACTCACATCCTCGATCTGCCCGTTGTCCTCGTAGAACCTGGCGAAGGAGACCCAGAGTGTGTGCGTCTTGCCGGTGGCCTTGAAGGGGTCCACAGTCTGCACGGCCTCGGTGTAGGTGTTGATGATCTGGGGACAGGCAGTGCCCGGGTCAGGCCCATGGGAGGAGAGGGGCACACTCTGCCCTTTGCCACCACAGCAGGATCCACGCAGACCCTCCCGCGCTCCCCGGGGCCCTCTAGGCAGGGTGTGTGTGTGTTTCAGGCTCCCTTCTCTCCTCGCTGGGACAGGCCAGTCTCCCGGAGCCCACTCATGAGGAAAAGGACTGAGACCTGCCCACACCAGTCACCAGATGGAGCTGCTTTGTCATTCCCAGCCAGGACTGGAACTGGGGTCCCAAGCCCTGACCCTGCCCCCCCCAGCCTGGACTGGAACCAGCGACACACCCCACCCCCTGTGGCCAGATGGGAACCGGCGCCGGAAGCCCATCCCCCGCGCCCGGCTGCTCTAATGCTCTGGACACTTCCCCGAAGTCCAGCCAGCTCCCCGCTGCCCCCTCCTCACGCAGCCAGAGGCAAGGGCCAGATGGGATCAAGCAGGACTATTCTGGGAGCCAGCCGGTGCCCCGGGTCCCAGGCAGCGGCAGGGGGCTGGCTGCTCGAGAGCGGTGGCGCGGCCCAGCTCTCTGCGCCTCCCTCCCCACAGCAGCGCAGCCCCACCAAGGCAGCGGGAGCTCCAGGCCATGGTGCCTAGCGCCCAGGAGAGGGGCTGCCCCACCTCTCCCGAGGGATGCAAAGGGCTGCCAAGGCCTGAGGTGGGTCAGACGGAGGGGCAGACAGAGCCTGCACAAAGGGGTTGGCTCCAGCTTAGCTGGGCTCTGGGCTTTAACCTGCAGTGCTCCGGGCTGCCCTCCGGCCTCCCCATCCAGTCCCGCGGTGCCTAGTACTCCCGGCTGGCCTGACAGCGCTGGGGGCTGAGGTGCAGGAAGCCCGCAGGCTGTCCCGCTGGGATTCACTCAACGGAGCACACAGGCTGCCGCAGGGTGCAGGGCCCTGGCTCAGGAGTGGGTGAAGCCGTGGGCCTTCCCCTGGGGGTCTGGTTCCTCCGAGAGCTGGGCCCGCAGCACTGAGCCCAGGAATCAGTGACCCCAAGGCCAGTGGGCTCAGGTGACGGAGACTTGGGTGCAGGGATGGATATGTGCCCCACTGGGAAATGCACTGAGCCCCCCATCGGCATTGCCAGCCTGCAGCCCCCAGTCCCATGGCCCCCAAGGGTGGCCCAGCCAAGCCAGCAGCTCACGCCCCTTCAGCCTCCCCCATCTCACAGCCAGGGCAAGAGGGACGGAGCAATGTTCCCCCTAGGCAGAGAGAGCGGGGAGCGCGTGGCACTGAAGGGAATGGAATCCAGGTGCCCGACTCACCTGGACCTCTCGCCAGCCATCCGCCTGGGGCTCTGCCTGGCCAGGCTGGGCTTTTCAGAGCTCCAGTCACTTGGGCTCTCAACTTGTCCCTGAGCGATGAACCCGGAGCCGAGCTGTGCTGCACGATCCCGTGCCCCCAGCCCACCACACTGCCGCGTCCAGCAGCCCCGTGCAGCACGGATTAGCAGGGGAGATTCATCCCACCCCAAAGACAGCCATCTCTCTGTGCCAGGCAAGGGGCCTCTATAAAAACTGATCCCTCCCCACCTCAGAGGTGCCTGCATCTGACTCTCAGCCCTCTGCCCAGCTCCCCACTGCCCTGGGTTGGCACTGGGATGAGAAAGCAGAGCCCCAAGGCGAGTGGGGGTCCGGAGGATGGGCTGTCCCTACCTCTCGGGGCTTGCCCTCGTAGAGCTTCACGCGCTTGTGCCACTCGTGAACGTTGTGGGGGTTCTGGCGCAGTAGCACGCTGTTGAGCAGCAGGGGGCGGCGTGCGATCAGCTGCTCAAAGCGAGCCAGGCGCAGTTCCAGGTCCACGTCATCTGTAGTGGGGAGACGCAGGGGCAGATCAGCTCCTGCACAGTGTCCCTCCAGACCCTGGCCACAAGCTGATGCTAGGCACGTCCCTCCCCACATAGAACCGCCTAGGGCAGCTCAGCAGGGTCTCCCCTCCCTGCTGTGGGCTACAAACCTGTCCTGGTCTGACCTGCCTCAGGCCCTGGCCACCAGCCCTGGGCTGGACCTGGAGTGCAAGGACACTGCAGCTCTTCAAGCCAGCAGGGTGTACCGGGGGGGGGAAGGAGGGGGGCGCGCAGGGCCACGCCCCTCCAGACGCAGCTGGCAGGAAATGCCAAGGGGACCCACCCCACTTACGCAGGAGGACTGAAGCAGAGACACGAGCCAGGAGTCCCGGTTTAAAGCTCCTGAGCCCACTTGGCTCCCAGAGCCGAGACAAACCCTGGAGTTCCAAGGCCCAGCTCTACCCATGGGGCCCAGCAGAGCCTCCCCGTTCTGAGAAGTCACTTGTGCCTCCTGTAAAAAGCAATGCGCTGCCAGAGACCAAATGCAGCTCTGGTGTAACTGCAGACATCAGCATTACCCCTTTGCCCCCCGGCTCTGCCTGCCAGGCCCAGGCTAGCTGATCCCTGCCCTGTGCCCATGACTGCAGTGCTGCTGGCACCCGCAGGCTAGGCCCAGCCCCCCTTACCCTCCTCCTCCTGCCCCAGCTCAGAGGTGGTCTCCATCTTGGCTGCGATCATGCTCTCCTCGAACTGGGCGTAGCTGTCGAACACCTGGGTGAAGTCCCGCACCGTCATCACCGTCTGGATGGCCTCCTCGTACACATCCCGGGCCTGAGACACACGGCACCGTGAGCAGGGCCCAGGCTCCCTGCTCCTGCCCCACCAAGCGACCCCCAGCCAGTCCCCAGGAGAGAAATGGGAGTAACTGAGAGAGCTTGGAGCCCTGGGCCTGGTGCAAAACAAAGGTGTGAACCAGTCAGCCACATGTTAGAGACACTCTTAGGTTCACGGTCTGGCACGTGGACTTGGAAGATTAGCCCCCCTGCTGCCCTCCGACACTAGCTAGCACCCCCTTCGCCCCCACACTCCAGCTAACATCCCCTCTCCGTTCAGCGTTCCCTTATCCTGCCTTCCTAATGCTGGAGGTGGCTCCATCCCTGGGGCAGCCTGTGTTGGCTGTCTGGCTGCTCATGGGACTCGAACCCACCACCCTGCGCTCCCCAGACGAATGCCCTATCTCCTAAGCCACATCAACCACCCACAACTCTTGAACAAAGTGAATTTGACAATACAATAAATAAGAACATTTTGTCCAAAATACCAGGAACAGGAGAGGGAACAAACAGGTGTCACGAAACACATCACTGGGTGGCCAACGGGACAGCAGAAATTCCCGGTGCTGAGCAAGCTGCTCCTTGCCCCAGGCTCTCATGTGTTAGACTCCTAGGAGACACTAGGACTGTGCCTTAAGGGCTATTGCTTGGCCGTGCCTGTCACCGAACCGGCCTTGGTCTTGCTTTGCAAGTACCAGTGAGCGAGGGCTGCTGAATTCGCCCGTTGTGCGACCTGCTAGTGCTGATAACACTGGAGCTCTAAGAACAAACGCACTGAGCAGCTGCATTAGCAACGCTCCGCTCATCTGCCCTGTTCCCTAGCCATGTGACAGCACCACGCAGAGGATGATTAGACGCCGTGGCACTAGGAGCCTCAGAAATGCTGACTGATGAAAGCAGATGGACAACTCGGGCACGGAATGGCACAGCCATTAGCTAACTTCAGGGGAATGCAGGGGCTCAGCTGGATTGGGCCTGGATCCTGGGGTTACTCTCCACACTGCTGGAAAATGCATCCTGGCTCATCAGCAACCATGTAGCGTCCTGTGTGCTGTTTAACTCTCTGCTCTATTGTACCCCAGAGGCGGGCACGCTCAGACCCAGGGCAGCAATCCCTCCACAGACGTGCCCTGGGCTGCTTCACCAAGTAGGCAAACAGGAGTTACCCCAGTGCCTGAGGGAGAAGGGAAACCGAGCTGCTCTCCATGCTGGGGGGAGAACTCTGCCAGCCAGCATCACTGCTGGGCTGGACAACTCCCCCCACGCCAAGCACTCTGCAGCCAGGGAAGCTGGAGGGGCTCGGGGAGGTCTGTGATGAGTTCCCCCAGCCTGCTTCCCTTCCCCTTCCCCATAGCCTGACCTAGGCTCTACAGTCGTCCCCCAGCACCTCCCTCAAGTTCAGGATTCAGTTCCAACATCACCCACCAGCTCCAAAACCTCGCCGAGATTCAGCTTGACTGACCCCATCTCCCCCACCTCCTCTCCACAAAGTATCCAGCACCAGCTGCCTTGCGGCCCTTATGGCTGCTGCTGCTAGGGAGAGAGCCTTCTCCCATGCAGCTCCTGGATCCAAGCCTCAGGTGAAGACTTCCTCCTCCTCTCTCCCACTTTACCCCACCTTGTGTCACTGGCCCTTCAGCTCCGGATTCATTAACCCTTCAGGAATCCACATGGCTTCCCCTGGCGCTTTAACCCTTTTACCCACCAGACCAGGGTTAAACACAAGCTGTCTCTTGCAGCGGCTAACACCACTCCCAGAACAGACAGTGCCCAGCCCCCAAAGCACCTTCTCAAAGTGCCCACTGCGGATGTAGTAGTCAGCCAGGGAACACCAGAGCTTGCCCAGCTGGTCAGTGAAGCGAGTGAGGCCTCCGCGGATGATGGCCCCAACATTGAGGGACTTCACCTTGTCGGGATTTTGGGAGATGAGGTCACACAGCTCGTGCCACAGCTGTGGGAGAGAGGAGACATCAGGCAGTCTGACAGGACTCCATAGGCCACTCAGCACCCACTGGGGCCAACCTCGCTGCTCCCCCAGGACTACTGCACCCACAAGGGAGCACATCCCATAACGGCTACTCCAGTTCCTGCCCTGGGCTTGGCTCGCTCATCTTTGCCCATCCCCTCCACTTGTCAGCGCCCTGGGGCCCACCCCCCATTCACTCAGGCTACCCCACTGGCACATTCTGAGATGAGAGACACCCTGCGTGTGGCAGTGCTCTGGGGAACTAGCAAGGAGGCTGGGGTGCAAACTGTCTTTAAGGGGCGTGGCAAGGGGAGCTATGAGCAATTGGGGGGGGAGGGGTGACTGGCATCCGCAAGCAAGCCCTGCCCCGGCAGCCTGGGCACTCACCTGGTAGTTGGATTTCCCCTCCTTGGAGACAAACCTCTCGTCATTGACAATGACAGCAAGACGGAGAGCGGCCTCGTCCAGCCGGTCGATGGAGCGCAGGTATTCGATGTATTCCTCTGCATTCTCAGGACTCAGCTGCAGCACACACAGCAGCAATGAACATGCCTGGCAGCCAAGTGCCCCCACCCCAGGTCCTAGCCCTCGAGCTGGGACATCTGCACAGATGCTAAGAGAATCATCGCCGCTAGGCAGATACAATTACAACATTTCCAGGGACGTTCAAGCGGCAGCTACACAGGCAACCCTCCCTCCCATGCTTTAGCAGGATAACACTGCTCCCAGGAGCACCCCCCCCCAATCTCCAAGTACTCCAGTTTACTAGCAGTGCCCGCCCCCCCCCCCATGGAACCAGGACACAGAGAGGGGAAGTGATGTGTGCTACTGGGGCAGGGGACAAGTGGAAGGACAGTGCAGAACTTCGGTCGCTAACCTGAGAGTGGCAGACAGGCTCTAGTCCCGCTCTGCCACAGTCTCCCTGCACAACCCCAGTCAGGTCACTTAACCTCCCAGCAGGACTGTCCAAGCCATCCCCTCAAATCCCCACTGCAAACGCACCATGTGCTTGTGGGCGGGATCAGGGCTGGATTTTGACCCTATGAGGAGTAGAAGATCCGAGGCATTTGCTCCAATTTGCAGATGCATGGAGCAGAGACAGGAAAACCCCGAGGAGGCTGTTCAAAGGGGAACAGGGAGGCTGGTGCCCTTACCTTGAGGTACCTGCGGTAGACTCGCACGGCCGTCTCAGGCAGGGGGTACAAGCGCACGAACTTCAGGTAGAGGGGCCAGATGCGATGGTGCTGCGTGATGGGCAGCGCCCGGAGTGCTCGGTCAAAGGTCCTGCGTGTGCGGGTGATCCGGCACTGATCCATGAGGAACTGGCAGTAATCCAGCCAGATCCGGGGCATCTGCCAGTGCAAGAGGCAGGATTGGTTACCAGGGCAGGACCACAGGTGGGAACCTCACCTGGGATTTAGATTTCCCCTGCTTCTTGTTTGTTTCTTTCTGACTGGAGCACTGGGCAGATGGGCCCAGGGGCAGGAGGGGATCCTCAAGAGAACCTACAGAGCCTTGTGGCTTGAAGTTGCTGGTTCCAACCCAGGCTAAGGCCAGAAGTGATTGAGAGCCACCAGTGGGATTGGTTCCCCTGGGCCTTTGACCCCTGCATCCACCAGACCAGCCATCTGGGATTACACAGCAGCTGCCCCTCGCAGCAGGAGCCTTTGCCAGCAGCTAGCAGGAAATGAGTTTGCTGAGTCCAAGGCTGATTCTTGCTGCTCCCTCAGTGCACAGGTAAGCTGAGCACGAGGCCTGGTCAGTGCTGACGCATGCTGGCTAGTGATGGCCTGGGGGAGCTGGCCCTGCAGCTACCCAGGCTATACCCGTTCTGAAGACACACTTGGGACTCAAAGCAGGCAGGCAGGGGTCTAAGGTGTGTAGGTCCCATGGTTGGGTGACCTATGGGGGGGAGCCAGGGTCTGAGGCAGGAGCTGTCCTTAGTTGGAAGCTTCCTCCACGGCTCTGTCCCAACAACCATTCCCTCATAGAGGGTCTTCATATATTACCATCGAGCTCAGCAGCTCTGCCACTCATCTGTCCCAGGCCTCCCCCTACCTTGTGCATGAAGACGAGGGCACGTTCGTGGCAGTTGTTCACCTCCTCATAGCCAGGGTCAGTCACACACCTGTTCTTCACCTGCTTCCGGCGCTGCTTGAGGTAGTTGTACCACAGCTTGTAACTGCAAACACCATGGAGTTGTCACACCAAAAGTTTCTGTAGTCTGTGCTCCTGTCCCAACCCCCACAGCACCTCCTGCTGGGAGAGGCTAGATGGGTGGAACTGTCCATATCCAGCACCTCTGCACTTCCCTACAGTGCTTCTCACAGGAGCTGTGAGATCCTAAAGGGTATGTCTACACTGCAATCAGTGTGTGACTTCAGAATGTGCCAACAGAGATGAGCTACCTTCGACCTAGCAAGCTTGTATAACAGCAGCACAGACACAGAAGCCTGGGCAGTACAAGTAGGCCCACAAATGTACTCAAGTGGCTGCTTCATCCCCACTGTTAATTGAGCTCATTGCTTGGGCATGTCAACATATGCTCTCACAGCAACACAGACATGCCCAAAGAGTGCTCCATGCCTTCACTCCCAGCCACATACCTGCCTGGCAGCTCCTTGAGGGCTCTCTCGTAGATCAGGTTCAGCACCTGCCGGGGGGCATTCTGTTTGAACTCAATGTAGCGGATCCAGCACTTGACAGAGAAAGGGTTGCGCAGGATTTCTTCCTCATACTGCAGATCCTCTTCCTCCTGCATGTGGGAGACAGGGGTTAGAGACAGAGCCCAGGACTCTCTGAGCACCAGCCACGCTGCTTTTAAGACTTTTAAGACTCTGTTTAACAGGGAAACCTCCAAGGGAATCTAAGCTTTAAAAATTTATTTTCCTCTATGAGTCCAATCTGTTTCTTTATTCAGCATTTGCTCCCTCCATGCTGGCAGCTTGTACTGTTAACATGGGGGCTGCTCTGGGGCTGGAAAAATGCAGACATACTGGTTTATTAATGTAGGAATAGGAGGACCAGGGCTTTGTGAATGTTGCTTTGCTCAGGAAAGCTAGGGCTGTGCCTGTATACTGGATTTTATTGTAGAGCTGCTCAGAACTACACACACACTGGATTGGAATTGTAAGGTACAGAGAACCAAGCTGGATGTCAAAGGCTGACCCTTGCTCCACAGCGCCAGGGCCTGGGTGAGGAATCACGGCATGATAGTTGCCCCAGCACCTGGCAATGACAGGCATGCACACTTGAGAGTACTCCAGTTCTGCAGGGTTCAAACTCTGCCAATCCACAGCTCTGGCTGGATGTGGACACTCAGTCCCTGACTTGTATGGTGGGAAGGGGACACAGGCCCTCAGCTGGTAGGGGACGAGCCTGAGTCTAAGAGTGGCAGCACTGGGAGGCTCTGGGTCCATGGGGAGTTAAGGGGAAGGACTGTGTTCTTGACGTGGACAGCACGGGGGGTGCTGAGTCCGTGGGGGGCACCCCGGAGGGGGGCTCTTGGTCCGTGGGGACGAAGGGGGAGGGGCTGGGACTTTGGGGGGGCAGCACGGGGGTGGGGCTATACGTCCGTTGGCAGGAGGGGGCGGGGCTGGGGCAGCGAGGGAACCCGGGGCGGGGGGGGGTACGGTGGCCCAGAGGACGAGGCGCCCCGCGCGGGCACTCACGAAGAAGAGGTCCGGCTTCCCCGCGCCGCCAGCCACCGGCGCCTCCTCCAGCTCCGGCATCGCGCCTACGCCCGACACTGCTCCCCGCACACCGACAGCAACAGGCCCCGACGCGCAGCGATGACGCAAGCGACGCGCTCTCTTTGCGTCATAGAGCCAGCAGCCCGCGCGTGGGGAAAACCTAAGAAGGCCGCACTTCCGGTGAAACGCCACCTGCACGGCCCATTTCCGCCCGGGTGCCAGCTTTACTCCGGCAATCGGGGCGTGGCTAGCCCACTCCGCCGAACTCTCAACCAATGGCCGAAGCTGTTACTCCTTGGTGGCCAATAAGCGTCGAGTTTGTTGTTGGGTGGGAGGTCGGAACGGTTGCTGCGGGCCCGGGCGGAAGTAGTTGCGACTGCGGCGGAACGGGCAGGATGGGGGTAAAGTTGGAGGTGTTTCGGGTCAGTAGCACAAATAGAGCCTGGAGCCTGGGGGGAGGGTGTAGTGAGCCGGGAAGCAGAGAGACCCTGTAAGGGTACATGTTGGGGGTGGGGCCTGGGCAAGGGGAGTGAGGTCTATGGTTGGGAGAGGGGCAAGGCCTGCTGTGATCCCACACGGTCTGTGTGACTCCCTGGTAGGTGCCCTCCATGGTGGCTGCTGTTTCCATCTCTGCCCGTTTGCCCTGGCAGATCAGTCTCAGTGATGCTACACGTGGCTGTTCCTCGTGGCTTGTAGCCTAGCATGAGCTCTGCTTGTGACCCCCTCCCAGTTTGGGGTCCTGCCTGTGTCCCTTGGTGCTGGGCTGGGGTGTCCTGGTACCTAACTAGTTGGAGCCAAGGGGCCAGAATTGAGCATCTTGGAAGGCAAGGAAAGGGGAATCCAGCACTGGCTGCCTGTCCTGGGAGCTGGTACAGAGGTGGTTAAAAAATTAAAATGGAAAATCCTCATTAGAAGCCATCCCTGAGCAGCAGGAGCCAGGCCTCTAGGTCAAAACAAAGAGTCAGGCTGCTAGTTGCAATCTGGCAGCACAGTGGTACCCTTGGAGATGGAGCACCCCTTGTAGAGTAGCAGGCTCCAACATGGCATGAAGCACTGGGCAGCTCAACAGGAGGTTGGTAGAAATTTTTCCCCACCTTGCCCCTTTTCCGTAGGAGTCGTACCTTTGTGGTAGGAGAGGGATGGGACTCCACCATTGAGGCCCTGAGGAAGGAATGTCCTTGCAGTGGGTGAGCAGGATCTTATGCAGACTGCCCATGTTATGTCAATGTGTTTTACAATTTCAGCTCATGAAATTTTAAGGCACTGTTTAGCAAGTGTATAATACAGCTCCTGGAAACACATGTAGCCAGGTCCTTCCTTCCTCCTTAAAGGGAAAATACGTTGGCAACAGCCTTGGAAAATGCTGTTGTTCCAAACATGCGAGGTGTTTAATTTTCCCTTAGTTATTTCATGGACCCAGAGAAAAGGAGGACAGCTTAAAAGGAAAGATACATGCACACAAAGTTCCTGCAGCAACAGATTTTAATATGGCTTGATCAAACTTACACTTGCATAGCTATATCGGTCAAGGATGTGGGGGGAAAATCATACCCCTTATAGGGATGTTAAACTGCATTTAATTGCTAATTGATTAGTCAATGGAATTTCTATCCATTAGTCAATAAGGGGGGAAACTGCAGAGGTGCAGTGGGATTAGCTTCTGGCCCCAGGAGCTAACTTTGCTGCCCCTCTGCTTTTTAAATGTAGCAGCTCTTAATACATTTAAAAGGCAGAGGCATAGTGGGAGGATCGGGTGTGAGCCGGGACAGCTGATTCCCAGCTCGTGCTTGGTTCCCCCCCCCGCCCCCCTCCACTGCCCCTCTGCTTTTTAAATGTATTCAGAGCCTGGCAGCTCTGAATATATTTAAAAAGCAGAGGGGTAGTGTCTGGGACCAGGCGCAAGCCAGGAAGCAGTTGATTCCTGGTTTGTGACCGGTCCCCCACTATGTCTCTGCCTCTCCTGCCCCCTGTGGAGACAGTGCTGGGGGGAACTGTCTTTTAAGCCAGCTCCTGTTCCCTCCCCCCCCGCTGTCTCTGTCTGATAGAGGCAGCAAGTTGGGGGAGTGACTAGTCAAGACACTACTCAACTATTTGCTTACATCCCTAGCCCCTTAGTGCCAGAGGTATGCCAATAAAACTCCTGGTGGAGAGACAGCTATGTTGATGAAAGAGAGCCTGTGTCAGCAGAGCTAACGTTGTCTAGGGGGAGTTGATATTTCAACCCCAGCAGAAAAAGTCCTGTCACTGTGTGTTCCATGTGTACTAGGAGCTATGCCGGCTTAGGGTCTGTGCTGAATTCATTGCCACATGCTTTGTGGGGGCTTTGCTTAACTGGGCTGTGCAATACTTGTGATTTCATGCCAGGCCTTTGTTTAAAGCGATCAAATAGTGCAGCTCAGCTCAGTGTTCCCCTTAATGTGGATCATGTGTTCCTCCTTTCCTCTCTTCCTCTGAAGATGGTTCTGTATTTGTCCTTCCCTGTTGCCATGTTCTGGATCTCCAACCAAGCGGAGTACTTCGAAGAATATGTCATCAAAAGGAAGGTGAGCATGCCGTTCTTTGGGAGGCGAGTGCAAGCTTTTGTGGAGGTACTATGGGGGAGGACTCCAGGGTTGTTTCCAGCTCTAGGAGGGTAGTGGGAGCTAGTGGTTAGAATGAGGGGGGTGCAGGTTCAGTCAGAGCTCATGGAAGGAAGTTGGGGATGATGTCTGTGGAGGGCATTTCCTAGAGCTGACCAGATAGCTGCATTCATTTGCCATGACCTGCTTCTTCCCCACCTCTGACAGGAGAGCTGCTGCTAAGGGGGGTGGGGATGGCAAACATCCCAGCAGGGTCTTTTGGATCCATTTCTCCTTGTAATCTGTGCCAGTAATGGCACTAGTACCCCTGCTGGATCAGACTGGCCCGAGCACCCCCCCTAGCTAGCTGGTAATCCTCACAGATATCTGCATTTCTGTTTCCTCAGAGGGAGATCTACCCACCTGAAGATGAGCGCCAGGTAAATATGCTGCCTTCCCCTCCCATGACCTTTGCTGAGGATATGTCCCAGCTCTGGTGGCCTCTGCTGAGCCCTTCTACCCTATGACATCAGCTAACCTACCCCCCACAGGTCACTGGGGTTAACAGCCACTGGGAGGTTGGATCTACACCTCTGGGGGCCATGCTGGGGTAGGTCGCCTTTGGCAGAGCAGGATGAAGCTCTCTCCCCACCATTGCCTTCAGAGCATTGTGTGGCCAAGACAGCTGCTTTGACCCTTCGCTAGGCACGCTGCTGTAGTCAGGGAGTTACCTGGTGTCTCCAGGTACTTGATAATTGTCCCTGTCTGAATCCCTCCCATCCCAGGACTCAGCTGGCATTTGGAGAAGCAGTTTGTTGAGCCCCTGGTGGGTTTGGGACCAGCCAGAGGGGTCTGTTTGTCCCCCTCCCCCTCTCCCTCCATGAGATCCACACTGAGTGAGTTACAGGCTCCATTAGCTGCAGCAGCATCTTGAGTCACTCTAAGCACTAGAAGGCAGCAGGAGCTCTCCCACCTCCACCAGCTATGCTGCGGGCTCTAGGGAGACCTGGGAGGGAGATGGTACCTGGGGGCTGTGGCACGGGGGCATGAAGCAGGTGAACAGTAATGCTTACTGACCCTGCCCATCCTGTCTGTGCCACAGAGGAAGGAGCTGGAGGATTTCAAGGAGCGGATGCGGAAGAGACATGAAGAGCGGCTCCTGCGCGCAGCCCAGGAGTGACAGCAAGCTGGATTGAGGGGGAGGGAGCACAGCCTGGGGGGGGAAGAACCCCCAACACCCGGCTTCACGCACTGTCTGTGCAAGTCACCACTCCTTGGCACTGGCACAGCTGCAGTCAGCTGCCCTCCATGGAGAACTCCAGGCATGGGGAGCAGCAGATGTGATGGCAGGGGGGTTAATAGCAAATAGAGTAATCGGGGGTGGGCGAGGGCGGGGCTTTGCACATGCTTGTTAATTAACCCTCACAGCCCTTCTGGACCGGAGAGAAGGGGGCTGAAAGAGAAACCTGCCCAAGCAAGTCCCTGCCCTTCACTGCCAGTTTCCCACTAGTAAAGGGGGCAGTGAGGCACAGTTAAGAGGCAAGTGCTTTGAGCTGCTCGGCTAGGGGGAGCCAGGGAAGGGCTGTGTTGCATGAGCAGGGCAGAGGGCTGGGTCCAGTGTCAGGCTGGGTTTCGCCTTTGGTGTTTTGAGGTGGGCTGGCAGATTAACGTGGGAGGCAGGGAGATGGAGCTCCTCGGCTGGCTGGCAGCACTCCGGGGGAGGATGGTGGAGCCTGGCCCAGCAGGGTTATGGAGACACTTTCTGGAGAGAGGGATGGGCCAGCCCTCTGGAGAGCACAGTGTGTTCCGGCTCTAGGATTGCCCTGGAGCTGTCTGACTCCCCAGTTCCCTCCTGCTGGGACCTGCCTGGACTACGTGGCTTTTCCAGTCTCTGCTGTGTGTTCCTTCACATCCTGCTCAAATGCAGCATCCGTGAGGAGGTGAACCCCGTTCTGCTGAGGTGTCTGTTGACTTTGGCTGGCACCGAGTATGTGGAAGAATCTTCCAGTGACTGCACCCTCTCCGTTGGGAGCACATCCTCTGCGTGTCTGTGTCCTGGCCTCGCCACCTTCTTGCTTGAGGAACTGACTAATAAAATCCTCCACCACCAGGTCATGTGCTGACCCCCCCTTTGCCTCTGGGCTCCTCTCTCTTGGCTGCTCTCAGGGCTGGAGACAAGTCCCTTGGTGGAACATCTTCCCCCTTGCTCTGTCTTCTGTGCGCTGAGGCCACTCGCTCTTGCACCCTGTCTACAGTATTAGATGCCCAGCGGGCCCTTTGGGCTGTATCTAGCCTGCTGCGGCCTGCCCAGGGTTCTCTGATGGGATGCATTTCAGGGCATTGGCCCAAATGCATGTACATATGCTGAACACCAGGGCTTATAGGAGCCTTCCTGTGTACGTGCACTCCCTGTGCTCTTTGGGCCCCGGGCTGTGCTACTGCCAGCCCCTCCGCACTGCCGTTAGCAACTGAGCATGTGGACGTGGACAAGTCTCTTGGCTTTGGGCTCCAGCCACAGCAGCTGCCCTTCCCCTCTCACCTTGGGAGCAGAGCCGATCCAAGACAGGGCTGTCGCCAGAACCTGCAGGCAGCTTTGCAGGGTCCCATTGTTTGTGGCAGGCCTTTGAAAGTCAGTGGGAGAAAGGCCTGGGCTGGGAAAGCCCATTCCCTCTGGCCAGGCTATAAACGTCACTTCCCTTTCCTCCCTTGTATCCCTTAGCAGCGTGCCAGGTAGGGAGTGTGGACGTTCCAAAAAGCCGGACTCCTGCTGCCCAGCTCAGGGCTGTGAGGTTGGGGTCAGGGAGGTTGGGGCTGGGCTGCCGCCTGCCAAACCTGCACATGGCCCCAGCATCTCCTCTTGGGACAGTGCAGAGAGCAGGAGCTCTGCCAACTCTGCTGGGGGCAGCAAAGGGAGGGATTCTCGCTGGAAAGCTGTGACCTAGCAAGTGGCTCCAGATGCCCATCTCCTCCCTCTGTGGAGCAAGAGGTTTCCTCCTTGAGAAGACAGCTGGGATGGGCTGAGCTCCCAGTCCCACCCCATAAGGCCTGTGGCCCATCACTCCTGTGGGCTAGCAACCTGGCACTGCTGCCAGCTACTGTCATTAGACTTGTACCTCTGCTAGTGGCAGGCTGCTGCAATGCTGAAGGCTCAGCTCTCAAACCCACCTGGCAACTCAGACTGGGGGTGGCAGGGCTGGTTGCACAGAATAGAATTTGTGTGTTACTCTAGTTTCCTTTTAAAGCCCCCCCCATGGGGTTACACACCAAAAAAGGAAGTGAAATGACCCTTCTTAAGGTTGCTGTACTCCTGAAATGTACATGGGGCTCAGATGGATCCTCCCTCCATGCTTATGGGCTCTGCTGTCACATGGCATGTGGCAGGGCCCCATTCCCAGGTCCCAGCTGGGACTGAGCCCCACACACACCCTAAAGGGAGATTCTGTGCTCCAATTAGGGGAACCCCAACCCCATCTAGGGTGTGACACAGCTTGTGGGTTCTCCCCACTCTGCTCTTGCTGCTGTGCTCACTTGGGGTCTGAGAACATAAGAATGGCCAGACTGGGTCAGACCAAAGGTCCATCCAGCCCAGTATCCTGTCTGCTGACAGTGGCCAATGCCAGGTGCCCCAGAGGGAGCGAACCGAACAGGTAATGATCAAGCCATCTCTCTTCTGCCATTTACCTCCACCCTCTGACAAACAGAGGCTAGGGACACCATTCCTTACCCACCCTGGCTAATAGCCATTAATGGACTTAACCTCCATGAATTTATCTAGTTCTCTTAAACCCTGTTATAGTCCTAGCCTTCACAGCCTCCTCAGGCAAGAAGTTCCACAGGTTGAGTGTAACATGTATGATTACCTGCCTTGTGGGCGGGTGGCATATGTGTGCACCCGTTGCAAGGAGCTCCTGACCCTCAGAGACTGAGTTTGGGCTTTGGAGGCCAGGGTGGCTGAACTGGAGGAGCTAAGGGAGGTAGAGAGATATGTTGATGAGACTTTCTGGGACACTAGTACTGTCCCACCTCCAGTCTGAGAGCCCCAGTGCTCTTAAGGAGGATGAAAGTCTCAAGCGAACAGAGCATTCAATGGGAGCAGAGGGAAACCATCCCGTAGTTGGGACCCTCCTCCCAGAGGATGTTGCGGTATCCTCTCGCACTGAGGATATCTCTGAGGGGGAGGGAATGCCAGTTAGGAAGATGCAGGTATTAGTAGTGGGTGATTCGATCGTTAGAAGCATAGATAGTTGGGTTTGTGATGACCGGGAGAACCGTATGGTCACTTGCCTGCCTGGTGCGAAGGTTGCGGATCTCTCGAGGCATCTAGATAGACTTATGTGTAGTGCTGGGGAGGAGCCAGTGGTCGTGGTACATGTAGGTACCAATGACATAGGGAAGGGTAGGAGAGATGTCCTGGAGGCCAAATTTAGGCTGCTAGGAAAGAGACTGAAATCCAGGACCTCTATGGTGGTATTCTCGGAAATGCTTCCAGTTCCACGCGCAGGGCCAGGTAGGCAGGCAGAGCTTCAGAGTCTCAATGCGTGGATGAGACGATGGTATAGGGAAGAGGGGTTTGGATTTATTAGGAACTGGGGACACTTTTGGGAGAGGGGGAGCCTATACAGGAAGGATGGGCTCCACCTAAACCAGGGTGGAACCAGACTGCTGGCACTAAACATTAAAAAGGCCGTAGAGCAGTTTTTAAACTAAGAGATGGGGGAAAGCCAATTGGTGCGGAGATGCACGTAAATCGGAGGGAGACTTCTCTTAGAGGAGAATCCATTGATAGAGATTCTCTAAGCTGTAGTCAGAAAGAGAGGAGGGGAGAGAACAAACCATGGGCCAGAGCAGACAAACAACCACATATAAAGGAATCCAATGCATCAGGGAAGGGCAGACAAATAAGCAGTGGCAAATTTTTAAAGTGCTTCTACACAAATGCTAGGAGTCTGACTAATAAGATGGGTGAACTAGAGTACCTAGTATTAAATGAGGAGATTGACATAATAGGCATTACTGAAACCTGGTGGAATGAGGAAAATCTGTGGGACACAATTATACCAGGATATAAAATATATCGAAAGGATAGAGCAGGCCGGGTGGGTGGCGGAGTGGCACTGTATGTGAAAGATAATGTAGAATCAAATGAAATAAAAATATTAAGTGAATCAACATGTTCAATAGAATCGCTATGGATAGTAATTCCATGCTCCAATAATAAGAAATTAGCAGTAGGGATATATTACCGACCACCTGACCAGAACAGCGATACTGACATTGAAATGCTGAGGGAGATTAGAGAGGCTAACAAAATAAAGAACTCTATAATAATGGGGGATTTTAATTATCCCCATATTGACTGGGTACATGTCACCTCAGGAAGAGAAGCGGAGATAAAATTTCTTAATGGCTTAAATGACTGCTTCTTGGAGCAGCTGGTGCAGGAACCCACAAGGGGAGAGGCAATTCTTGATTTAGTCCTGAGTGGAGTGCAGGATCAGGTCCAGGAAATAACCGTTACAGGACCGCTTGGGAATAGTGACCATAATATAATAACATTCAACATTCCTGTGGTGGGAAGAACACCTCAGCAGTCCAGCACCCTGGCATTTAATTTCAAAAAGGGGAATTACACAAAAATGAGGAGCTTAGTTAAACAGAAATTAAAAGGCACAGTGACTAGAGCCAAATCCCTGCAAGCTGCATGGAAACTTTTTAAAGACACCATAATAGAGGCCCAACTTAAATGTATACCCCAAATTAAAAAACATAGCAAGAGACCTAAAAAAGAGTCGCCGTGGCTTAACCACCATGTAAAAGAAGCAGTGAGGGACAAAAAGGCATCTTTTAAGAAGTGGAAGTCCAATCCCAGTGAGATAAATAGAAAGGAACATAAACACTGTCAAATCAAGTGTAAAAATGTAATAAGAAAAGCAAAAAAAGATTTTGAGGAACAGCTAGCCAAAAACTCAAAAAGAAATAACAAAATGTTTTTTAAGTACATTAGAAGCAGGAAGCCTGCTAAAAAACCTGTGGGTCCCCTAGACAATCGAACTATAAAAGGTGCAATCAAGGACGATAAAGCCATTGCGGAGAAACTAAATGATTTCTTTGCTTCAGTCTTCACGGCTGAGGACGTTGGGGAGATTCCCAAATCTGCACCGTCCTTTGTGGGTGATGAATCTGAGGAACTGTCTCGGATTGAAGTGTCATTAGAGGAGGTTTTGGAACATATAGAAAAACTTAATGTTAACAAATCTCCGGGACCGGATGGCATTCATCCAAGGGTTCGAAAAGAACTCAAATGGGAAATTGCTGAACTATTATCTGTAGTTTGTAACCTATCCCTTAAATCGGCTTCCGTTCCTAATGACTGGAAGGTAGCCATCGTGACACCAATATTTAAAAAGGGCTCTAGAGGCGATCCGGGCAATTACAGACCGGTAAGTCTAACTTCAGTACCGGGCAAATTAGTCGAAACAATAGTAAAGAATAAAATTGTGAAGCATGTAGAAAAACATAAATTGTTGGACAAAAGTCAACATGCTTTCTGTAAAGGGAAATCCTGTCTTACTAATCTATTAGAATTCTTTGAAGGGGTTAACAAACATGCGGACAAGGGGGATCCAGTAGATATAGTATACTTAGATTTTCAGAAAGCCTTTGACAAGGTCCCTCACCAAAGGCTCGTGTGTAAATTACATGGCCATGGGATAAGAGGGAAGGTCCTTTCTTGGATTGAGAACTGGTTAAAAGACAGGAAACAAAGGGTAGGAATAAATGGTAAATTTTCAGAATGGAGAGGGGTAACTCGTGGTGTCCCCCAAGGGTCAGTGTTGGGACCAATCCTGTTCAACTTATTCATAAATGATCTGGAGAAAGGGGTAAGCAGTGAGGTGGTAAAGTTTGCAGATGATACCAAACTGTTTAGGATACTCAAGACAGAAGCAGAGTGTGAGGGACTCCAAGAATATCTCACCAAGTTGAGTGATTGGGCAACAAAATGGCAAATGAAAATTAATGTGGATAAGTGTAAAGTAATGCACATTGGGAAAAATAACCCCAACCATAAGTACAGTATGATGGGGGCTAATTTGGCTATGACAAATCAGGAAAGAGATCTTGGAGTTATCGTGGACAGTTCTCTGAAAACTTCCACGCAGTGTGCAGCGGCGGTCAAAAAGGCAAATAGGATGCTAGGAATTATTAAGAAAGGGATAGAAAATAAGACCCAGAATATCTTACTGCCCCTGTATAAAACTATGGTACGCCCACATCTTGAATACTGTGTACAGATGTGGTCTCCTCACCTCAAAACAGATATTTTGGCCTTGGAAAGGGTTCAGAAAAGAGCAGCTAAAATGATTAGGGGTTTGGAACGGGTCCCATATGAGGAGAAGTTAAAGCGACTGGGACTTTTCAGTTTAGAAAAGAGGAGACTGAGGGGGGATATGATAGAGGTATATAAAATCATGAGTGGTGTGGAGAGGGCCGATAAAGAAAAGTTATTTATTAGTTCCCTAAATAGAAGAACTAGAGGACACTGAATGAAATTGGTGGGTAGCAGGTTTAAAACTAATACAAGAAAGTTCTTCTTCACACAGCGTGTAGTCAGCCTGTGGAACTCCTTGCCAGAGGAGGCTGTGAAGGCTAGGACTATAATAGAGTTTAAAGAGAAGCGAGATAATTTCGTGGAGGTTGGGTCCATGGAAGGTATTAGCCAGGGGATAAAATGGTGTCCTTGGCCTCTGTTTGTCAGAGGCTGGAGAGGGATGGCAGGAGACAAATCGCTTGATCATTGTCTTCGGTCCACCCTCTCTGGGGCACCTGGTGCTGGCCACTGTCGGCAGACAGGATACTGGGCTAGATTGACCTTTGGTCTGACCCAGTACGGCCATACTTATGTTCTTATGACTGTGCGCTGTGTGAAGAAGAACTTCCTTTTATTTGTTTTAAACCTGCTGCCCATTAATTTCATTTGGTGACCCCTAGTTCTTATATTATGGGAACAAGTAAATAACTTTTCCTTATTCACTTTCTCCACACCACTCATGATTTTATAGACCTCTATCATATCCCCCCTTAGTCTCCTCTTTTCCAAGCTGAAAAGCCCTAGTCTCTTTAATCTCTCCTCAGATGGGACCCGTTCCAAACCCCTAATCATTTTAGTTGCCCTTCTCTGAACCTTTTCTAATGTCAGTATATCTTTTTTGAGATGAGGAGACCACATCGGTACGCAGTATTCAAGTATTCAGCATACCATGGATTTATATAAGGGCAGGGTCTCCTGGCTTGGTGGGAGAAGGGGGCAGCCTGTGAAATGGAGCACGGCCTGTGTTTGGCTCAGGATGGACAGGATACACTCCCTCCACCGCTGCAGGGTGCTGATCCCCCCCACCCCCAAGCCAGAGGGCGAAGCTGTTGCACCCCACCCGGGGTGGCTATAACTGGGAAGTCTGGTGGCACACTGTGTGTGACTGGGCTGTGGTGTCACTGGTTCCAGCTGGGGAGAGGATCAAAGTGCAGGGCTTGGTGGCACTTGACCTTAGCCCCAGTGTTGATTTTTGAGAACCCGGGACTGCGCAGGGATCCATCTGCCACCTAAGACAGCTCAGCAGGGGAACTGGTGGGGGCCGGTGCAGCACCTGGTATCCAAACCCGAGTGCAGGTCCAGAGCCTCCTTTGGCATCTATGATGTGGGAAGCCCATTGGGTTTGCACAGGGCACTTCCTATTGGGAGCTGGACAGGGGAGGCTCCTGGAGCGAGCAGGAAATCACCCGGAGAGGTTAAACATGGGAGATACTTTCTGAACATGAAGCTTTGGGTCCAATGGGGGGTGACTCTCTTGTGGGCCTCACAGTGGTGCAGAAAGAGGAAGAGCTCACAGAGCTGGGGGTGAGCAATGGCCTGGGGCTGGAGAGCATGACTTGACTAATCTGTCATGCCAGTAGAAGGCAGCCCCAGCCAGCCATCTTGATACTAGGGGCCATGGCAGGGCAGCTTTTCAAAGCTGCTTCTCCCTCTCCGGGTGGCAGCTCCAAGCTGCTCACTTCCAGGACAGTCCATTAGCAAAAGCCCCAAGTGCTCAGTGGGCGTGAGGGGGGATCCCTCCCTCTGGGTAGAACAGAAATGGGTCCTCGCTTCCCTCAGGCAGGGGCCTTCAGGCAGTTGCTGAGGGAGAGACCCTGCGCCAAGGGAGCTCTTCTCCCTTTTCAATTTCCCCCACTCTGGGCATCCCCGAGGTGGGCTGGGGTGGGGCTGGCTGAGGCCACAGTGATTCCTAACCCCCTGGGCAGCTGGTGAAGCTTCCACTTGGAGTAGTAGCTTCCCAGGCCCTGCCCCCCTTCCCACTGTCTCCCTCCTCTCTTCCCTGCGCATCCTGTGTCCCGCTCACTGCGTGCTTGTCCCCTTCCAGCCAGATCCCTGGACCCAAGCAAATTATTTCTGAAACCCTCCCCCTCCACACTTTTCTGCAATTGCTTTCTCAACAAAATGGAGCACAGTTTGTACCATGCACCAGACATGCAGAAGGTGCCTAATTAACAGCACTAAATTTGGGCACATTGCTCCAGCATCACACAATGGGAGGAGGAGTCATCCCATAAAGTCCCAAATTGAAATTCTCCTGCAATCCAGGAACAGTGGCTACTGCATGAATAATGCAGGAAGATTTTGAAATTGTAAAAACACTTTGCAAAATTGCGTTTCTTGGCACTTTCCATCTGATGACATCAAAGCACCGAACTAAACCCAGTGAATTTACAGACTCCTGTGAGGAAGGCAAGTATTATTAGTATGTATCCCTTTTTTCAGCTGGAGAAGCTGAGGCACGGGATAATTAAGTTCCTTATCCGCTGTTTTTTTTAATCAGTGGAAAAGCTCCCCTTGAGACCAAGCCTTAGATCAGTGGTATCCAACCTTTTGGGGCTGCCAGGCGCCCAGGGGCGGGGCCACGCACATGCTGCGCACCTGGGGGTGGGGCTGCCCATGCGCCACGCACCTGGGGTTGGCACTGCGCATGCGCCGCGCACTCGGGGCCTGGGGTGCAAGAATGGCTTGGGCCAGCCCTGATCACTTGGCGGGTGCACATAAATGCCCCAGCGGGTGCCATGGCACCCGCGGGCACCGCATTGGGGACCACTGCCTTAGATGATGGGTCCAATGTCACACTGGAAGTCTGTGACAGGAAGGCCATTAAGAAAACCCCTCATCTTCACATTCCTAGAAGAGGGGTGCACAGGCCACTGGCTGCATTAAGATGGGGTGGTCAGCCTGACACCCCTACCTCCCCCAGTTCAAGAACTCAGCAGTGAGGCTGCACCTGACCCTAACACAGTGTAAGGGCTGGCCCTGCCCCACTGTGCCAGGCGTCCCGGGTGTGACTGGACAGGTTCAGCCCACCCTAAGCCAAGTGTGGAGGGAGTTATTGTGGGGGACCCGGGTGTGGGGCAGTCTGGGTGGGGGTGGCTCAGTGGGAGATCTGGATGCACAGGGACTCAGTGGAGGGTTCTGGTGTTGGGGCAATGGGACTCTGGCTGAGCTAAGAGGTGGAGGTGGGATTTTGCGTGGGGTCCAGGTGCAGAGGAAGTGGGACTTCATATGAGAGGGGGTCCAGGTGCAACTTGCAGGGGCTCAGTGGGCTGGGGGTGTGCGGAGCTTGTGGGATGAGTCCAGGTTTAGGTGAGCTGGGCTTGTCAGGGGGAGTGTTAGATGGGCCTGCTTAACCAGGGAGCTCCAGCTGCTGTTGAGGGGGTACTGCATGCTGGACTCCTGTTCCCTCCCCCCCCCGATTCCTTATCCCCTTTCCTTCTCCACCCCCTCACCTCATCCCCCTCACTCCCCATTCCTCCCCCCCCAGCCTCTTCCCTCCACCTCCTCACCCCCTCCCTCATCCCTCTCACTCCCCATTTCCCCCCCCCCGGCCTCTTCCCTCCACCTCCTCACCCCCTCCCTCATCCCCCTCACTCCCCATTCCTTCCCCTGCCTCTTCCCCCACCTCCTCACCCCCTCCCTCATCCCCCTCACTCCCCATTCCTTCCCCTGCCTCTTCTCCCACCTCCTCACCCCCTCACTCCCCATTCCTTCCCCTGCCTCTTCCCCCACCTCCTCATCCCCCTCACTCCCCATTCCCTCCCCCGGCCTCTTCCCTCCACCTCCTTACCCCCTCCCTCATCCCCCTCACTCCCCATTCCTTCCCCTGCCTCTTCCCCCACCTCCTCACCCCCTCACTCCCCATTCCTTCCCCTGCCTCTTCCCCCACCTCCTCACCCCCTCACTCCCCATTCCTTCCCCTGCCTCTTCCCCCACCTCCTCATGCCCCTCACTCCCCATTCCCTCCCCCGGCCTCTTCCCTCCACCTCCTTACCCCCTCCCTCATCCCCCTCACTCCCCATTCCTTCCCCTGCCTCTTCCCCCACCTCCTCACCCCCTCACTCCCCATTCCTTCCCCTGCCTCTTCCCCCACCTCCTCATCCCCCTCACTCCCCATTCCCTCCCCCGGCCTCTTCCCTCCACCTCCTTACCCCCTCCCTCATCCCCCTCACTCCCCATTCCTTCCCCTGCCTCTTCCCCCACCTCCTCACCCCCTCACTCCCCATTCCTTCCCCTGCCTCTTCCCCCACCTCCTCACCCCCTCACTCCCCATTCCTTCCCCTGCCTCTTCCCCCACCTCCTCATGCCCCTCACTCCCCATTCCCTCCCCCGGCCTCTTCCCTCCACCTCCTTACCCCCTCCCTCATCCCCCTCACTCCCCATTCCTTCCCCTGCCTCTTCCCCCACCTCCTCACCCCCTCCCTCATCCCCTTCACTCCCCATTCCTCCCCCTGCCTCGTCCCTCAACCTCCTCTCCCCCTCCCTCATCCCCCTCACTCCTCATTCCTCCCCGCTCCGGCCTCTTCCCTCCACATCCTCACCCCCTCCCTCATCCCCCTCACTCCCCATTCCTTCCCCTGACTCTTCCCCCATCTCCTCATCCCCTCACTCCCCATTCCCTCCCCCGGCCTCTTCCCTCCACCTCCTTACCCCCTCCCTCATCCCCCTCACTCCCCATTCCTTCCCCTGCCTCTTCCCCCACCTCCTCACCCCCTCACTCCCCATTCCTTCCCCTGCCTCTTCCCCCACCTCCTCACCCCCTCACTCCCCATTCCCTCCCCCGGCCTCTTCTCTCCACCTCCTCATCCCCCTCACTCCCCATTCCCTCCCCCTGCCTCGTCCCTCAACCTCCTCTCCCCCTCCCTCATCCCCCTCACTCCTCATTCCTCCCCCCCCCCCGGCCTCTTCCCTCCACCTCCTCACCCCTCCCTCATCCCCCTCACTCCTCATTCCTCCCCCCTCCGGCCTCTTCCCTCCACATCCTCACCCCCTTGCCTCATCCCCCTCACTCCCCATTCCTCCCCCTGCCTCTTCCCTCCACCTCCTCACCCCCACTTCCCTCATTCCCACCCCCCACCCAGCTCCATTGCAGGGCACAGAACACAAGAACAGCCATACTGGGTTGGAACAAAGGTCCATCTAGCCCAGTATCTTGTCTGCCAAGATTGGGCAATGCCAGATGCCCCAGAGGGAGTGAACACAACAAGGAAACCTCACGTGATCCCTCTCCTGTCATCCAGTTCCAGACAAACAGAGGCTAGGGACACCATTCCTACCTATCCTAGCTAATAGCCATTGATGGACCTAACCTCCATGAATGTATCTACCTCTTTTTGAACCCTGTTAAAGTCCTCGTCTTCACAACATCTTGTGGCAAGGAGTTCCACAGGTTGACTGTGTGCTGTGTGAAGAAAAACTTCCTTTTTTTGTTATAAACCTGTTATGTATTAATTTCATTTGGTGACCTATAGTTCTTATATTATGGGAACAAGTAAATAACATTTCCTTATTCATGTTTTCCATACCAGTCATGATTTTATAGACCTTTATCATATCTCCCCCTTAGTCTCTTCTTTTCTAAGCTGAAAAGTCCAGGTCTTATTAATCTCTCTTAACATGGGACCCATTCCAAAGCCCTAATTATTTTTGTTGCCCTTTTCTGAACCTTTTCCAATGCCAATATATCTTTTTTGAGATGAGGTGACCACATCTGTACGCAGTATTCAAGATGTGGATTTGCCATGGTTTTATATAGCGGCAATAAGATGTTTTCTGTCTTATTCTCTATCCCTTTTTTAATGGTTCCTAACATTCTGTTTGCTTTTTTGACTGCCGCTGCACACTGAGTGGATGTTTTCAGAGAACTGTCCACTATGACTCCAAGATCTCTCTCTTGAGTAGCTGTAGCTAAATTAGTCCCCATCTTATTGTATGTACACAGAAAACAGGAAGCCTCTAGACTAGACTCCCTTCCCCAACCTGAGCTGAGCTAGAACCCAGGAGTTCTGATGGGGTCTCTCTCTCTGCAGAGTTAGTAACAAAGTAAGAATATATTTTAAAATGTTAAACCCAACAGCGTTCCTTAAGTGACTTGCCACAAGACGTCAGAACATGCTAGGGTTAGAACTGAATGGGTCTACTAGTTGTTTTTCCTTTATATAGGAATTAGTCAAACTAATTAAAGTTTGAATATAGGAATTAATCAAACTAATTAAAGTTTGAATTCTAGAAGCCTCTGCTGATTGGCTGAGCCTTGGTAGGGGGAGGGACTTTCAGGCAGTCCAGGGCTTTATAAAGCAGTGAGCAAGCGACCAAGGAGCTTGCGAACAGGTCAGTGCTAACAGGGAGTTTAGAGAGGGAGCTGGGAAGGGGGCGAGGTTCTCTTGCCTTTCTTTTAAATCCTTTTTCCAGGACAGCAGGTATGGATGGTGATAGGTCTGCTGTTGTTTTGTCTTCCTCCCGGAAGAAAGAACGGATTTCATCTGCACTAAGTGCAAGCTGGTCGCCATTTTGGAAGAAAAAATTAGAGGACTGGAGGCCCAAGTGTCGACCCTACGCTCGATCAGAGAGGATGAAGACTTCCTCAACAGAAGGCAGTGTTTAATCCTGCAAGCACGGCAGGTGGAAGAGCCAGAGAGGGCAGTACAGGACGAGGAAGAGAACTGGCAGCATGTAACTTCTAGAAGGGGAAAAAGGCCAGCACAGGAATCCCCCAATGCTATAGAGCTAAGTAATCACTTTCAGGCTCTCTCCACAGGCTCTGTGGTGGTGACTGCTTTGGAAGGGGCCTCACAAGGAAGAAACAGCAAGGGAACACCATCTACTGGAAGGCATGGGATGCGTAGTCCTAGCGATGAGGGTTCCACGACCACCACCCCCAAAAGAAGATGACGGGTGGTGGTGGTCAGGGACTCCCTCCTAAGACGGATTGAGCCATCCACCTGCCGTCCGGACCTGGAATCTTGAGAGGTGTGCTGCTTACCAGGAGCTCGAATTCAGGATGTGATGGAGAGTCTTACAAAACTGATCAGACATTCGGATCGCTACCCCTTCCTGCTTCTCCACGTGGGAACTAACAATACAGCCAAGAATGACCTTGAGTGGGTTACTGCAGATTATGTAGTGCTGGGAAGAAGGATCGAGGAATTCAGAGCGCAAGTGGTGTTCTCGTCTATCCTCCCTGTTGATGGGAAAGGACTGGGCAGGGATCGTCGAATTGAGGAAGTAAATGAGTGGTTGCGCAGGTGGTGTCGCAGAGAGGGTTTTGGTTTCTTCGACCATGGGACTCTGTTCCGGGCACAAGGATTGTTAGGAAGAGATGGGATCCACCTAACCAAGAGAGGAAGGAGCATCTTCGCGGGCAGGCTTGCAAACCTAGTGAGGAGGGCTTGAAACTAGGTTCGTCGGGGGACGGTGACCAAAACCCTGAGGGGAGTGAGAAAGTTGGATACCGGGAAGAAATGCAAAGAGGAATGAGCAACAAAGGAGGACCCCTGATTCGAATGGAGAAGGTAGGGCGATCAACTGGTTATCTGAGGTGTTTGTACACCATGCGAGAAGCCTGGGCAACAAACAGGAAGAATTGGAGGCCCTGGCCCAGTCCAAGAAATATGATTTAATTGGGATAACAGAGACTTGGTGGGATGACTCACATGACTGGAGCGCTGTCATGGAAGGGTATAAACTGTTCAGGAAGAACAGGCAGGGGAGAAAAGGAGGTGGAGTTGCACTGTATGTAAGAGAGCAGTAGGATTGCTCAGAACTCTAGTATATAGAGGGAGAAAAGCCTGTTGAGAGTCTATGGGTTAAGTTTAGAGGTGCAAACAACAGCAGTGATGTTGTGGTTGGTGTCTTCTACAGGCCACCGAATCAGGTGGATGAGGTAGATGAGGCTTTCTTCGGACAACTGAGAGAAGCTTCCAGATCACAGGCCCTGGTTCTCGTGGGGGACTTTAATCACCCTGACATCTGTTGGGAAACCAATACGGCAGTACACAGGCAATCCAGGAAGTTTTTGGAGAATGTTGGGGATAACTTCTTGGTACAAGTGCTGAAGGATCCGACCAGGGGCCATGTGCAGCTTGACCTTCTGCTCACAAACAGGGAGGAACTAATAGGGGAAGTAGAGGTGGGTGAGAACCTCGGAAGCAGTGATCATGAGATGGTAGATTTCAGGATCCTGACCAAAGGAAAAAAAGAGAGTAGTAAAATACACACGTTGGACTTCAGAAAAGCAGACTTTGACTCCCTCAGAGACCTGATGGGCAGAATCCTCTGGGATGCTAACATGAAGGGGAAAGGAGTCCAGGACAGCTGGCAGTATTTTAAAGAAGCCTTATTGAAGGCACAGAAAGAAAGCATCCTGATGCGTAGCAAGAGAGGCAAACATGGTAGGAGACCGTATTGGCTTACAGGGGAAATCCTTGGTGAACGTAAGCACAAAAAGGGAGCTTACAAAAAGTGGAAACTTGGACAGATGACTAAGGAGGGGTATAAATGTATAGCTCAAGAATGCCGGGGGGTTATCAGGAAGGCGAAAGCGCAATTGGAATTGCGACTGGCTAAGGATGTGAAGGATAACAAGAAAGGTTTCTACAGGCATGTTAACAAGAAGACGGTGATCAGAGAGGGTGTGCGGCCCCTCCTGGATGAAGGAGGTAACCTAGTGACAGATGATATGGGGAAAGCTGAAGTACTCAATGCTTTCTTTGCCTCTGTATTCACGGACAAGGTCAGCTCCCGGACTAATGCGCTAAGTGACGCAAGATGGGATGAAGATCGACAGCCCTTAGTGGGTAAAGAACAGGTTAGGAACTATTTAGAAAAGCTAAATGTACACAAATCCATGGGTCTGGACTTAATGCATCCAAGGGTACTGAGGGAGTTGGCAAATGTCATTGAGGAGCCTTTGGCCATTATCTTTGAAAAGTTGTGGAGATCGGGAGAGATCCCGGATGATTGGAAAAAGGCAAATGTAGTGCCCATCTTCAAAAAAGGGAAGAAGGATGATCCAGGGAACTATAGGCCAGTCAGTCTTACCTCGGTCCCTGGAAAAATCATGGAAGGGATCCTTAAGGAATCCATTCTGAGGCACTTGGAAGAGAGGAAAGTGATCCGGAATAGTCAGCATGGATTCACAAAGGGCAAGTCGTGCCTGACCAATCTGATTAGCTTCTATGATGAGGTAACTGGCTCTGTGGATATGGGAAAGTCAGTGGATGTGATATACCTTGACTTTAGCAAGGCTTTTGATACGGTCTCCTACAATATTCTTGCCAGTAAGTTAAGGGAATGTGGATTGGATAAATGGATGGTAAAATGGATAGAAAGGTGGCTAGAAGGTTGGGCCCAGCGGTTAGTGATCAATGGCTTGATGTCAAGATGGCGGTCGGTTTCTAGCCGGAGTGCCCCAAGGTTCGGTTCTGGGACCGGTTTTGTTCAATATCTTTATTAATGACCTGGATGAGGGGATGAATTGCACCCTCAGCAAGTTTGCAGATGACACTAAGCTAGGGGGAGAGGTAGATACAGGGCAGAGATAGGGTCCAGAATGACTTAGACAAATTGGAGGATTGAGCCACAAGAAATCTGATGAGGTTCAACAAGGACAAGTGCAGACTCCTGCACTTGGGATGGAAGAATCCCAAGCATTGCTACAGGCTGGGGACCAACCAGCTAAGTAGTAGTTCTGCAGAAAAGGACCTGGGGGTAACAGTGGATGAGAAGCTGGATATGAGTCAACAGTGTGCCCTTGTAGCCAAGAAGGCTAATGGCATATTAGGTTGCATTAGGAGGAGCATTGCCAGCAGATCCAGAGATGTGATTATTCCCCTTTATTCGGCTCTTGTGAGGCCACATCTGGAGTATTGTGTCCAGTTCTGGGCCCCCCACTACAAAAAGGATGTGGACGCATTGGAGAGGATCCAGCGGAGGGCAACGAAAATGATTAGGGGGCTGGAGCATATGATCTACGAGGAGAGGCTGAGGGAGTTGGGTCTGTTTAGTCTGCAGAAGCGAAGAGTGAGGGGGGATTTGATAGCAGCCTTCAACTTCCTGAAGGGAGGTTCCAAAGAGGCTGGAGAAAGGCTGTTTTCAGTAGTGATGGATGGCAGAACAAGGAACAATTGTCTCAAGTTGCGGTTGGATATTAGGAAAAACTATTTCATTAGAAGAGTGGTAAAGCACTGGAATGGGTTACCTAGGGAAGTAGTGGAGTCTCTATCCCAAGAGATTTTTAAGTCTCGGCTCGACAAAGCACTGGCTGGGTTGCTTTAGTTGGGATTGGTCCTGCCTAGGGTAGGGGGCTGGACTTGATGACCTTCTGAGCAGCCCTGTGCTTCCCACTCTTGCACACATCCTCATCTCAATGTGGATTGCAACTGTCTCTTCCAGCTCTATGGTTCTATGATTCTAGATACAGTGCTCCTGTCAACTAACTGCTAAATCATCTGCCAGAGAACTGGGGTTTTCAAGTGCCCTTGGAATCATGGTTAAAGTCCCCCGCCAAAAAACGCTGAAATGGGGCTCCTGGCACCTTCCCCCTTCCCTGGGCTCAGGGGTAACCTCCCACTCTGTGTCTTTGTGGGCACTTTTACCAGTGAAAGAGCCTCACACAGGAATATCCTACTTAACCTCTGCTATTAACAATCACCAGGTCAGCAGGCCCATGCTGAGCATACACTGCTCACTGCGCCCAGTGAGACAGCTGGACTTTTCTTGCTGGCCAGTCAGGGTCAGGTCCACAGGGGAGCTTCAGTTTCTGCCCAGTGTCATTGGCACAGGGCTGAGGTCTGGCAGCTCTGATCTTGGAGTTGGTTCCCACAGATCAAACAAGGAACCAGAGAGACTATCAGGGGAGAAGATGTGGGAGGGGGCGGCTCTGTGCTTCCCGAAGGAGGGGCCTCAGGCAGAAGGGGTGGGGCCAGCGAGAGCCCATTGTGCCATGCTCTGGTGGCAAGTCAAAGTGCCCACGGCTCCGCTTGCCTCTGCGGCCACAGTGTTTTAATTCAGTTTAGATGGAATGTGGGGATGTGACTTCCTGCTTCTCAGCTAGTGGCTTTCAGTCTGGCTGCAGAGGAAGGCCCAGGGCTTTGGGCCTTGCAGCGTGGCTACAGAAGAGCTCTGAAAGCGAAGGACGGCGTGAGAAGCGTTGCTACTTCAGTGGCTGCTGATCCTTCCCACTCGCGTAGGGGTTCTCTGGAGCTGTGGGTGGAGCCAGGACTCAGCCAGGCCATCCCTCCCCACCACACAAGGGGCCAGTGGGGAGGGCGCCAGGCATAGGCGGTGAGTTATATGGGCTCATGGTGCCCATGCTCCAGCAATATTCAGAGTCAGGGGCCCTGCTCCACCAATATGGAGCGGGGTCTCTCCCCCGGCCCTGCCTGGAGTGGGTCCTGGCCCTCACTGCTGGGGAGGCTGTGACGAGTGGGGCCAGCTGGCCTCGGTGCTGCGAGGAGCCACTCGCAAGCAGGTCAGCCCCCAGCCACATACCTGCATACCTGCACGGGAGCATGGTGATGATGGTGGTGCTGGAGCAGACTGACCACTCGCCACTGCCGTGACCCCAGCGATTTCCCAGCCGCTCCGGGTTATCTGCCGCCTCTCATCTCCTGAAGACTATCCGTTCCCGGTCCTTTCACCCCGAGAGAGGTTAGTCCCCCCGCCCCCCATTGCTGCTTCCTTTCGCCCCCATCTGATCCCCGCGCGGCTCCTCAGGGATTATCGTCCTTCCCTGCGGGATTATTCCCAAGCTGCCCCTGCTCGGCGTTCTTCCTTCCCCGAGGAATTATCTCCCCTCCCTGTTGCAATCCACATTGAGATGAGGAGGAGGGGTGTTGGTGCAAGAGGGTGGGTTGTAATAGCCACAGGGCTGTCACCCCACTAGGTTTTGTATTCATACTACAGGCTGAGGGAAATCTGGGCGTGGGGGGGGGGGAAGTAGGGGGATACATGGCAGAGGTAGGGCTGCAGTGTGTGTGCCAGGAGAAACTATCTAGCATCACCAAAACCTTAATGCTCTTGGTGCTGCTGATGAGAGAGAAGCCAGCTGTCTAGCATTATGCTCCATATATGCACACACATACCTTCTTTTTGGGGAGTCTCCTTTTTCGTCCTTTATTTTTCGCTAGTGTCTCTAGAGAAAATACCTAGTCTTCAGTTCATAAAAATACCTATCAAACACGGTAACATGAACAAGAAGCTACATCAACAATGACATTGCTCTTGTGCAAGGTCACATCTGAACAGAATACTTGTTTAAGGCAGTTGATGACTGGGGAAGGGGCTAAACATCTTGCACTGACCCCAGTGTATGTGTATGGACTGATGCTACAGTAACACGATTAAAACAAGTTTGTTTAATAATGTAGGAATAAGGGCAATCCTGTATGTGTGGCTTCCACTTGAGTCTGAGCACACATCTCTATGCCCAGTTGCTGCTGTACATGGTGATCTTTGGATGGGAATTCCAGTTTCCTCTCAGTTGTGCGGTTTAGGGCCCAGGATTACATCTGTTAAACTTCCCTTGACTTTCCTCTGGGGGGGATGGAATTGGAGAGGGGCTGATTGGCTATAAATAGATGTCTAGAGTAGGCTTTGAATAAATCTTGGTGTGTAAGTTATGAACACACAGTGTCAAACTGCTTGGTTGTCAGTAGTGTAATAATGTTTCTTTTTATTTCCACTGTAGTGGTTGGCTTTTAACACAGTCACTAAGCTCTGTTTAGAAATGCCATAGAGGAACTTGATATTTTTTGGTACCTGGTTTATGAATACTGTGTGTGTGCCTCAGTTTCCCCTATGCATTTCTTAAGTATCTAGGTGGGGGGATAAGGGTGTGTGATTGTTGTAGAGCCCTAGAGGGCCAGTGTGATGCTGTCTGCACAGAGAATGGCTGACACTCTGTCTCCTGGCAACTGATGGCCTGGGCCCCTCTCCTGCAAGGTGCCAACTGAAGGTATTGGAGAAGAGATCAGGTGGCCTCCTTGTCCAGAAAAGAGACGAAGGCCAGAGGAGGGGCTGGAGACAGTGACAGTTTGGAGCTGGCTGGGGAAACAGGGAGAGGCCCAGAACTTGGGTCTGGTCTCCCCACCCCCAAAGATGGACCTGATTGCGGGGTCCTGTTTTCTGTACCTACAGCAAGCTCTGTTTTAGACTGTGTTCCTTCTGTTTTACCAGCTGGCTGAGAGTCACGTCTGACTGTGGAGTTGGGGTGCAGGGCTCTCTGGCTTCCCCAGGAGCCCTGCCCAGGCGGACTCGCTGCGGGAAGCTCATGGTGTGGCAGACAGCATCACAGTGGCCCGCTAGGGCTCTACAGCAATCACACACCCTTATCCCACCTCCTGGATCCTTAAGAAATGCATAGGCAGTGGTCTCCAACCTTTTTAACCACAAGATCACTTTTTCAACTTAAGTGCAATGTAAGATCCACCTCCAACCCAAATACCTCTGCCCCGCTTCCTTCCCGCCCTTTCTCTGAGGCCCTGTTTCACCCCTTCTCCAAGGCCTCACCCTGCTCACTCCACCCCCCTTCCTCTCCCATCCTCATTCACTTTCACCAGGCTGGGGTAGGAGGTTGGAGTGCAGGCTCTGGTCTTGGGCCAAAGGGTTTGGAGGATGGGAGGGGCTCCAGGCTTAGCCCTGGGTGGGTGATTGGGGTTCAAGAGGGGTTTCGGGGTGCAAGCTCTGGGAAGGAGTTTGGGTCCAGGGGGACTCACATTGGGGGCAGGAGGTTGGGTGCAGGAGGGGGTTCAGGGCTGGGACAGGGGTTCAGGAAGCAGGTTCTGGCTGGGCACCATTTAATTGAGATGGCTTCTGGGTGGTGGAGCAGTGGGGTTAAGGCAGCTTACTCCTGCCCTGGCCCTGCACCACTCCTGAAAGCAGCCGGCATGTACAGCGATGGCTCCATGGAGCCATGTGCTGCCCCTCATCTACAGGCACTGAGCCCACAGCTTCTACTGGCCACAGTTCCCTGTTACTGATCAGTGGGAGCTGCAGGAGAGGTGTCTGCAGGCAAGGATGGCATGTGGAGACCTCCTGGTCTGCCTTTCTCAGGGGTTGCAGGGACATGCCAGCAATGTCCAGGAGCAGCAATTACCACAGGTCAAGCGTTTTAGAGACTCACCACTCAAAGAAATAAATGTAAGTGTAAGAGAGAAATGAAAATTCTGAAATGCACAGACCAATCAAAAACCAAAACTAACCCACTTTGCAAGCAGTAAAAGAAGTAACAACAACCCCCCACGTGTGTGTTGGGTCGGAAGAGGAGAGTGAAGGACCATGTGCATGTGTAAGAATGACAGAGAGACACACAGTGTGTGAGAGTGACAGAGATTTGCTTTGCCAAGCTCTCTCCCCATCCCGCTCTCTCTGTGTGGAGATGGGGTACAGGAGTGGGAGAAGGAGAGACACCCTGACATCAGCACCTGCCTCTCCTCTCTCACACACCCTGCACAGCAAGGAGGAGGCTCCCAGGGGGACAGCTTCAAGGCAAAAGGCAGGAGCAGCACGACAGTGGGTATAGGGGCAACTGAAGTGCGAGCGCTTGATAGATTCCTGGCCAAACCAGTCAGGATCACCTATCAGAGGCTCCAAGATCTACCAGTAGATCCTGATCTACTGGTTGGTGACCACTGGCATAGGGGAAACTGAGGCACCCACACAGTATTCAGAGAAAACATTAAGAACATTCCCACTTCGTCACAACAGGTACAACAAAATATAATATATTGAAGCGGGCGAGTGCTGCTTCTTACTTTCCACTTTTAATTGACCCTTGTAATCTTGTGGCACCGGCACGCTGTAGCTTTATTTTATCCCAGCAACAAATTCTTTATTTGTAGGACCACTAACAATCAACAATAGATAAATTCTTAATAAAGTTACCCAGAGAAAAAGAAGAAAAGGGTAATTCATCAAATGACGGCCTGAGTTTGACACCCAGCTTTCAAACTGAAGTTATACAAAAGAAAGATGTGGCAAAGCTACAAGATAAGAAAAGGAGTTTTCAGCAGTCTTGGCTATCAAGATTTAAGTGGTTGGAGTATAATAGCGAATTAAACAGAGCTTTTTGCTCAGTCTGCAAAAACTGTTCTGAAAAGAAGATCTTAATATTTTCTACGAAGGCTGAACCAACATTTATTTCATCTGGATTTCAAGATTGGAGACAAGCATTGTGTGGTTTTACATCACATGAAAAATCCTCCGGTCACAAGGAAGCGGTAATAAAGTATGCTGCTCTGCAATCACAGGTAAATGTTTCTGCACTAATGTCGGCCAGTTACAGAAAAGAATCACAATCAGCTAGGATTGCACCGCACAACATTTTTACCAGTGTTCAGTACCTAGCTCAACAAGGAATAGAATTACGTGGACATAATGAGAGTGATTCAAATTTGATGCAGCTCTTGTTGCTACGCAGTACAGATTCTGAGGAACTGAGACAGTGGCTTAATCGCATAAAATACAAGTGGCTGTCACATGAGGTTATTAACGAAATAATCGAAATGATGGCAATAATTGCGCTAAGAAAAATTGTGCAAAAGATAAAGGCTTCTAAGTTTTATGCCATTGTAATGGATGAGACTACCGATTTGTCAAGAAAGGAACAAGTAAGTTTTTCTTTAAGGTTCTTTTCTACTGAAGACGGGGAGATTTATGAGGAGTTTATTGGGTTTTACGAAACTGACGCAATGGATGCTGGTTCTCTTTTCAAAATTGTGGAAGATATACTTCTCAGGTGTGATTTGCCCTTTTCTGATTGCCGGGGGCAGTGTTACGATGGAGCCAGTAATGTGTCCAGCAAATTTACTGGGGTCCAAGCCAGAGTGAAGGATCGAGAGCTGAGAGCGGAATTTGTGCACTGTGCTGCACATTTCCTTAACCTTGCCACACAGGATGCCCTGCATAATATTCAAGAATGTCGTCATATGTTTTTGATGGTGAAAGATCTCACCAATGCCTTTAGGGAGTCACCAAAACGTATGACAGCATTCAGAGAGTTTCAGAGTGAAGGGGAACCTTCTTTACGACCCTTGTGCCCAACAAGATGAACACTAAGGATCAGTAGCATTAAATCACTGCTCCACAACTACAAGGCCATGATGACCTGCCTAGATGAACTTAGTTACTCTTCCGATGAATTTGGCTTAAAATGCAGTGGATTCTCGAAGCAACTTCAATCTTTTTCAACGTACTTCACACTAACAATTCTTGTGAAAGCCATGGGTCCTGTAGAAGCAGTTAATGCAAAAATTCAAAGCCCAAACATGTCATTGGCAAGCATTATGAAGAAAGCTGGCCTGTTGCAAGAGGTGTTGAGTGGAATGCGCACCGACTCATCGTACAATCACTTCTGGGAAACAACAGTAGAGAAAGCAAGAAATCTTTATTTAGATGATCCTACACTCCCGAGAAAACGCAAGCCACCTAGATGGCTCGACCATGGAAGCCTTCCTCACACCTTCAGTGACCCCAAAGAGTATTTTCATCAAATATATGTTGGGATCATTGATGCTTGCAAAGTTGCATTGAACAGAGGTTTTCAACAGAAAGCTTTACATTCACAGTAAAATTGGAGAAGCTCATAACTGAGGCAGCAAATGGCTCGAAACTGGGCATTGTCCCAATAAGTGAAGCTTTCCATGGTGACATTAACATGGAGAAGCTATTTCTTCATTTAGAAATGTTGAGTGATATTTGCAGATCGAGAAATTGCCAGCTTAATTCGGTGACCGAAGTGAAGGAATTTCTAAAACAAAACGAAGGCTTGAGTGACATGTTGTCAGAAGTTATAATTCTCCTGGAATTATTCTACACAATTCCGACTACAGTCTGCACCGCTGAGCGATCATTCAGTTGCTTGCGCCAATTGAAAAATTATTTGCGAAGGACAATGGGCCAAGAATGTCTAAATCACTTGGCATTTCTGCACGTTCATAAGAACTTTACCTCTGAATTGGACATTGCAAGTCTCCTGGATGACTTCATTTCAAGAACCAAACAATGACGAAAAGTGTTTGCTGCCTCCTGAAGAACACTGCAAAAGAAGGGGCTATATTTGTTTTAATTTTAGAAAGTATTTGCTTTTGAGGCTTATTGATCAAAGGCTACGTCTAGACTGGAATGATTTTCCGCAAATGCTTTTAACGGAAAAGTTTTCCGTTAAAAGCATTTGCGGAAAAGAGCATCTAGATTGGCACGGATGCTTTTCCGCAACAGCACTTTTTGCGGAAAAGCGTCCGTGCCAATCTAGACGCGCTTTTGCGCAAGAAAGCCCCGATCGCCATTTTAGCCATCGGGGCTTTTTTGCGCAAAACAATTCTGGGTTGTCTACACTGGCTCTCTTGCGCAAAAGCATTTGTGCAAGAGGGATTTTTCCCGAACGGGAGCGTCATAGTATTTGTGCAAGAACACTGACGATCATACATTAGATCGTCAGTGTTCTTGCGCAAATTCAAGCAGCCAGTGTAGACAGCTGGCAAGTTTTTCCGGAAAAGCAGCTGATTTTCCAGAAAAACTGGCCAGTCTAGACACAGCCAAAGAGTGCTTGGTTGTTTCCATATTCGAAAGAGTATTAATAACGTTGATATTCTTAGTTAAATAATTTTTTCTTACGATACTGATATTGTGCAATAAAGGGAAACTGTTAAATGCTTACGGTTTCCAGTCCATTTTTACATTATTTAATAAAATATTACAGGGCGGGTGGGTGAGCAGACGGGTGGGAGGGGGACTAGACCCATTCTGGGCACCACCAAAAATTATACAAATCTGCCGCCCATGGTGCCAGGTGGTGTAAGAAATGGAGCAGGTTGCAGAGCGTGGCCTGTGCAAACTCCAGGTCCCAGCATGCAATGCTCTACCTGCACTCACAGAGCCAACTTGCATTGCTGGGTGGGGGAGGGGGCGCTGGAGTTTCGGGGGCAGCACTTTTGTACTAAGGCAGTTGTACTTCTCCCTCGCTTCAGTTCCAAGTGTGTCTTAAAAATCCTACACAAGAGGCATGGGTGGCAGGTGGAACTCCATGTCTGGAAGCCTAGCCACGGCTCTGCCCTTTCTGTCCCCCCAGACCTGAATCCCCCTCCATGCTGGAGACCCCTTTCCCCCGGGACCAGAGCCCCAAGGCCCCCTCCGCTGTAAGTGACTGCTGCCAGCCTGGTTTGGTTCTCATTTGTTCTCTGCTCAGGCTGCACTGACATCACCTTTGCAAGCTTTGGTGTCCTGGGGACCCCCAGTCCCACCCACACCAAGCACCCAGGAAGCTTCCCTCCATGTCCCCTAGACCTAGTACAGCCACCCCCTCCTCTGCGGCTGCCACAACTGTGATGCCCCTCAATGAGTGCCCGGCACACACCTGCTCTTACGAAAGCTCCTTTTATTGCATGTTGGGAGGTGGGGGTCACGGAGAACAGGGACATAAACAGCAAAGAGGTTCTTGGTGCACTGGGATTGGCAAGGCTCAAATGTGGGATCTGGAGGGTTTGGGCCATCCCAGATGCTGGGTCTGAGGGAGCTATGGGTCCTGGGAGCTAGGTCTGGCTAGCATTGGATGGGGGGCTCTTGGGCTTGGCACTGGTGCTGTCCAACTGGCGCCCATGGATACGGTTGATCAGGGAGAAGTAGTCATCTGTGGGGACGATGGGTGCATCTGGAGACACCATGACAGGAGGGGCTTCCGGAAGGGTTGGCTCCTCGCCCTCCTGCAGGGGCAAACAGAAATGTCAGTGGTGCCCCCAATGCCTTTCCAGTCACCCACACACATGTCATCCCCACTGAGCAGGCCCAGTCCCACTTCCCAATCCCTGCCCAGCAGGTCTACCATGCACACCATCCCCTCCCCATAGGCCTACACCCACCCCCCACACACCGTCCCCTCCCCATAGGCCTACACCCACCCCCCACACACCGTCCCCTCCCCATAAGCCTACACCCACCCCCACACACTCCCTTCCCCATAGGCCTACACCACCCCCACACACCTCCCTTCTCCATAGGCCTACACCCCCCCCCACACACCATTCCCTCCCCATAGGCCTACACCCACCCCCCACACACCATCCCCTCCCCATAAGCCTACACCCACCCCCCACACACCGTCCCCTCCCCATAGGCCTACACCCACCCCCCACACACCGTCCCCTCCCCATAGGCCTACACCCACCCCCCACACACCGTCCCCTCCCCATAGGCCTACACCCACCCCCCACACACCGTCCCCTCCCCATAGGCCTACACCCACCCCCCACACACCGTCCCCTCCCCATAGGCCTACACCCACCTCCGTATGCCATCCCTTCCCCATAGGCCTACAGCCCTGCACACAATCCCTTCTCCATAGGCCTACACCCCCCCACACACACACCATTCCCTCCCCATAGGCCTACACCCACCCCTGCACACCATCACTTCTCCATAGGCCTACACCCACCACCACACACCTAGGGTTGCCAGGTGTCCGGTTTTCTACCGGACAGTCCAGTATTTGCACCGTCTGTCCGGTAGAAAAATTCAGAAAATACCGGACACGTGCAATGTCCGGTATTTTCTGAATTCCCGGCTGGACGCCGGATGGAAGCCTGGCGGGGGAAGGGGAGCGACTGGGAGGTGGGGCCGCGATTGGCGCTGGGAGCCCTGTGGTCGCATGCAAAAGCCGGGGGGGGGAGGCGGGGGCTAGGACTCCCAGCCACTCCCCCCGCCCAGATTTAGCATGCGACCAGAGGCTCCCAGTGCCAATCGTGGCCCCACCTCCCAGCTGGGAGCCTCTGGTTGCGTGCAGAAGCCGGGCGGGGGGAGTGGCTCCCAGCCCCTCCCCTGCCCCTGCCTGGCTTCTGCTCGCAACTAAAGGGAGTGTCTGCTGGGGGCGCAGCCCGAAGGACTCAGGCTGTGGCCAGTGGCTGCAACCCCCTCGCCCCCCGCCAGGTCTGCTTCCTTGCCCCCCCCGGCCCCCGCCCCCGCCCTCCTCCCAGCTCTGCTTCCCCCCCTCCCCTTCCTCCCGTCTAGCCCCGCGGCCCCCGGACCCTCCCCCACCAGCTCTGCTTCCCGCCCCGCCCCCTCCCAGCTGGCCCCCCCCTCCCCCCCGATCAAGTATGTCCGGTTTTTTGGCGGGGGTCTACCTGGCAACCCTACACACACCGTCCCCTCCCAATAGGCCTACACCCACCCCACACACCATCCCCTCCCCATAGGCCTACACCCCCCCACACAATCCCCTCCCCATAGGCCTACACCCACGTTCGTATGCCATCCCTTCCCCATAGGCCTACAGCCCCGCACACAATCCCTTCTCCATAGGCTTACACCCACCCCCACACACCTCATAAGCCTGTGCCCCACACACCATCCCCTCCCATAGTTCTACAACCCCCCCATACACCATCCCCTCCTCATAGGCCCTCTTCTCCCCTCCCCCACAACCATTCCCTCCAGCAGGCCTACACCACCCTGCAGTGTCCTCACCTAGCAGACCTAAGTTCTCCCTCCACACGTCATCCCCTCTTTGTAGGCCTACACTGCACATACACCATCCCCTGCGCAGCAGGCCTATGCCCACCCTCTCACACCATCCCCACTCAGCTTGCTTGCACCCACCTGATCCCTGCCCTGTAGGCCTATCCCGTGACATGGGGAGGCCTGCAGCCGGGGTGGATGCCAGCTCTTGTCCGGGCTGTGGGCATATGCTAGGAACTGACTAGCTCATAGATGGAGACCAGACCAGGTCACTGGCATGTTGCTTTGCTTGATGGCGATTTGTAAGACTAGGGTTTAGACTCTGAGGTGCTTGGCAGTTACAGCTGCATCCCAGGCTATGAGAAGATATGTACTGCCCCCCCCCCCACCCCGCGTTATGAACATTGGCTTACGGATATGAATATGCATAACTTGAAGATGCTTTATGCAAAACCATTCATGTAACCCATCGATCTGAATGTTACACTGTGCTGAAAGTGCGTCTCCCAGTCTGTCATGGATCATTCTTGTGTGTGACGTTAGAGTTATGAAGTGTGGCTCTGTTCACAGCTCTGCATGTGCTAACGAGGGCCGTTACTGATGCGCTGAACCTCAATGACTCGGTACTCGGACCAAGGACCTGGGGTTTGTCCTACAAGCCCGAACCGTGGTTGGTCCTAGAAAGACACGTGAGCATGTGGGCTGGGCCTCTGCCCCGCACAGCCCTACCAGGGTTAGAACCAGTGGTGGGAGCTGGGTGGGAGGCAGCCGCAGGTGGGGCTGCAGATAATTTGGGCCCAGCTGGGTTTGTATAACTAGAGACTCCTGGTGAGATAGGAAAGAGATGCTCTTGCTGCAGCTGTGGAGCAGGAGGGACCTGACTGCAAGTAGGCCAGAGAGGGCACCTGAGACTGCGCAGGGCTGGGGAGCTCAGGCCGGCCCCTCCTCCCAGGCTGCAGGGGCTGCCACAAGGCCCGAGGGTACTTCATTGGCCCCGGCAGACTGCAGTTGGCCCGAGGCAGGGGCTAGGTGATGAGGGGCGGTCATTAAGGCAATGTGGGTGGGGTTCCCTGGGAGGGAAGGACCTCAGAGTGCAGGGCCACAGCCACAGAGCAGTACCCTGAGAGGATTGGGAGGGACACAGGTCCTGAGATGAGGTGGGGGAGAACAAACAGGTAACAGCAGTGGAGAAACCAGCAGGAGGAGGGCGCTCCAGGGCTGAAACGAGCTGATTCCCCAGCAGCATGTCTGTGCCGCCCTGGCACCAAGGGCTGCTCCACCACCACAACAGCAGGGCAGGAGCCACCGGGGGCGCTGTTACACAGCCTGACAAGTGTTGCTTGAGCAGCCTGCAGACTTGGCAGACACCTGGTTGTTGTTGGCAGGTGTGTGAATGAGGTACCATCTTTGCAGGGAGCTGTTGCAAACAGTTGGAGAACATGTGCCCAGCCTGGCTCTCCCCAACTAGCCTCCATGCTTGGGCCAAGCTCCTCCCTGGGCACTGGGGTCTGGCTGAGATCCTGGGTTAGCCTGCATGCTGTTTGGGACCAACCCTGCTCCAGGGCTGGGTCAAGAGTTTGGGTAATTGGGAGTGTAACGAGATGTGTAGCTAAGCACTTACACTAAGAAGTGTTTCCCAAATGGTGTCCCATGCAACCCCGGGGTTCCGCGAAGTGAAAGGAAGGGTTCCGTGAGAAAATTCCATTGCAATAACATTTTATGATTTTTAAAAAAATGTATATTTATGAATTTTATTTAAAACAATTTTCATTTGTGTTTGCCCCGGTAAGTGTCCCTGTGTAATGCCAGCTTAGCCAGGGAGTGGGGATGATGATGTCACTACTCAGCACTGCGCGCTGTCAGTGGTGCGATCGCCTGTTACATACCACCGTAAATCCCCGTAGTCACTCTCCGTGGTCTGTATAAATCCCCGCACTCACTCTCAGTGGTCTGTATAAATCCCCACACTCACTTTCAGTGGTCTATATAAATCCCCGCACTCACTCTCTGTGGTCTGTATAAATCCCTGCACTCACTCTCCGTGGTCTATATAAATCCCCGCACTCACTCTCAGTGGTCTATATAAATCCCTGCACTCACTCTCAGTGGTCTGTATAAATCCCTGCACTCACTCTCAGTGGTCTGTATAAATCCCCGCACTCACTCTCCGTGGTCTATATAAATCCCCGCACTCACTCTCAGTGGTCTGTATAAATCCCTGCACTCACTCTCAGTGGTCTACTTTTTCAGCTCCCTATATAAGACTGTTGTTAGGGGTTCTGCAACATTCTTTCGGGTTTAAAAGGGCTCCGTGGCCTTATCTTAATCCTCTTGACTCCAGAACACGTCTTTCTTTCCCAGTGGGAAATTGCCCCGGGGGGCCTAGGTCCCTGTGCCCAGTTGGCAGAGGGTGACTGACTCTGATCCTGGGCACTGTGGCCCTGGAGGCTGGGGTTCTACCTCGCCTAATACTTAAACACCCAGAATGCCTGCCAGCAAGCCAGCCCCGGTCCCCAGTTGGCATTGATCCCGACTGCTCCTTTCAGTCCATTGATGCTAGCTGGCATGGGGGGGTCTCCACGGGGGACATGGGGAGGTAGGGCTGGAAGGAGCCCCTCACCAGCTGCTGCCCTTTGGGTTGGATGGCTTCTGGCCTGTTCCTTCACCGTGGGCCCGTGCTGAGCCCTGAGGAAAGTTGAGCAGTGCAAGAACCCTAGAGCCCACTGGGCTACTTTGCCCTTTATTGTACCCAGCTGTGACAGGCCCATATCCTGTAAGACATTTGCCCAAGCAAGTTCCCCCACATGCAGTCAAGTCTAGTCGGCATAGAGGACTGTCTGGCGGTCTCAGGGCACTAGGCTCCTCTTGCTCTGAGGCAGGAGTAGAAACCTGACAGCAAATGGCAGCCGCAGGAGCATGGGCATGAGAACTGTAAGCTGGCCTGGAGGAGCAGGTCCATCTGGCAGGCCGGGCCAGGCCTTGGTCTCCCACCGCCAGCGCCCCAAGGGGGGCGTAAGTGCACGTGGCAGATCCCCCAGCACCATGTTACTCTGTCCTGCCTCTGGCTTTGGCTCGGATTTTAAAGAAAGCTCTAAGGCTTTGCCCTCAGTGGGCCTGTGCACGCTGGGGTCCCTGCAAGTGCCCAGCCCATCGGCTCAGTTCTGTGTAGCCTGATTCTGGGACAAGCACCTGACAGCCTCCTGATCCCTGGGCGATCAACACCAGTCCTATTAACCATTAGAAAGGGTCAGGCAACGCCCCGAGGGGCAGGCAGCTGTGGTGGGAGAGGCAGAGAACTGAGGAGCTGTCCCCACCTGCACCCTGCAAACTCCCTAGCATGGTTCTTTGGGGGCAGAGGGCCCCGGGGCCCTGTTTTCCCTCTCATTGAGCCAGACCCCGCCTGGGTCCCATGGTGCCTAGTTCAGGAGGGCGTTACAGCCCTTGGCAGCTGCCTCGTGTCCTCTGCACACACGGCAGCCCTGCCAAACATCCCCATGGGCTGACTGGCACTGCTGGCATTGCCAGAGCACCTCACAGATGCTTCCACCCCTGGGCCAACCTCTCTGCTGGACACCCCCATGGGGCACCCAGCTTGCATCTTGCCAGACAGGCCCACCCAGCTCACCCTCCAGCCAGACCCCCCCCCCCAACACCCATCTTCCCCACTGCCATGTTCTCACAGACACCTAGCATGCCTCCTCCCTTCCCCCTCCCCCGGTCTCTGCCGCCTCAGGCGTGTGTCACCCACTAGCTGGTGCCTCTCCTTACACAGAGATGGTTCGTACCTGTACACATTAGATCATTAAACAATTGGCATAACAGCTTCACAGAGTGCGGCACAGCCTGGACAGCACTTTGGAGCAGGAGCAGACTCCAGAACACAAGGCTGGCCCAGCGAGGGGGTCTGACTGTAGGAGGCACGGCCCCCAGCACAGGCAGAGGCGGGAGAGGGAACAGGCCATTTCTGGCAGAGCAACCCAGCTGGCACAGGACCAGCATGTTTTGTGTGTGTGTGTGTGTGTTCCTTCTGCTCCAATACTGCGTGTGTATGTGTGTGTGCGTGCACGTGCTCTGTATGTATGTGTGTGTGAGTGATCCCTCTGCTCTTATACCCATGAGTGGGTGTGTAAGAGAGAGACAGCCCTCGGCTCATCAGTGTTCCTCCTAATTTTGTATGTCCATGTGCGGAATGAATTTTGTGATGTGCTCCAATAGGGAAGTGACGTGCGGCACATCACCTCCCTGTTGGTGCACATAACACAATTCATGCTGGCAGGGGTGGAGCCGAGGGGTTCAGAGTGTGGGAGGGGCTCAGAGTTGGGGGGATGAGGGCTCTGGCTGGGGTGCGGGCTCTGGGGTGGGACTGGGGAATGAGGCGTTTGGCTGGAGGAGGGGGCTCCAGGCTGGGTCCAAGGGCTTGGGAGTGCAGGAGTGGGCTCAAGGCAGGAGGCTGGGGTGGGGCTGTGGTGTCTGGGAAGGAGTTAGGCTGCAGAAGGGGGCTCAGGGTGTGGGGTCTAGGAGGGAACTGGGGTGGTGGAGCTGGTGCAGGGCTGGGGGTCTGGGAGGGAGCTTGGGTGCAGGAGGGGCTCATGCCTAAGACAGGGGCTCAGGCCTGGGATGCTTACCTGGGGCAGCTCCCATTTGGTGTGGGGCACAGATTGTTCCGTGCAGCTGGCACTGCCCTGCGGGCACCGCCCCTGCAGCTCTCATTGGCCACAATTCCTGGCAATGGGATCTGCAGAGGCGGAGCCTCCAGATGAGGGCAGGGCCGGGACAGAGCTTCCTGGTAAGGATGTTAAATCTCGGTTAATTGAATAGTTGATTAACCTCATGAATTCTTATCAGTTACTCAACTATTCTATAGTCCCTGGGGGTGAGGCCAAGTGGCCAGTTTGCTCTGGCCTCCCTCCCGAGGAGCCCCCTGCCACTCGGTGCTGCTGCCTCCATATCAGAGGCAGCAGTGCAGGGTGCCAGGCGTGAGCTGGTCTGCAAGGGGAGATAGCTTAAAAACCAGCCCCTGTCTAGGGTGGGTGGGGGGGATTTGAGCTCCTGGACCCAGCACAAGCTGGAATGCAGAGCCACAATGGGGGGAGGTTCCAGCCCCAACACAAGCCAGAACTGAGCTGGGCTGCTGGCCAGCCTGCTAAAAAATTTACTGGTGGGGGTGAGGGGGGGAATGCATGTAGTCTATAGCACTAACCTGTAAGCTTTTGCTTATCAGTTAATCCCACGTTTCTCAAACTGTGGGTCCCGACCCCCCGAAGGGTTGTGAGCAACTTAGAGGGGGGTCACAGTATCACAAAGTTTGAGAACCCCTGGAATTGGTTAGTCACCTACACTATTACATCCCTACTTCCTGGCGCTCCGGTGACACAGCTCCAGCCAGGGGAAGAAATGGCAGCATGCGGAGCTGCTACCCGCTCGCCAGAAAGGGCTGGCCCAGAACACGGGGCTTTACGGTCTGCAGCCTCTGAAGCCCTTTCTGAATCTGGCCCTGTTGCTGGGGCCTGAGCAGTGCGCCTCTCCCCAGCCCCAGCAGGGAGCTGCCATTGCATATGTGCAGGGCTCACCAAGCGGCGGCGAGCCCCGCTTGCCAGCTGTGCGGTTCGGCACGCTGCGCATGCGCTGACCACGCTGCACGGCTGTGCTGGCTTGTAATCTACTCGCCACGGGCAAGTAGATTACACTAATTGTCGAGCCCTGCATATGTGTGTGTGTGTGTGTGTGTGTGTTCCTTTTGCTCTCACACTGTCATGTGTGCGTGCACATGTGTGTGAGATCCCTCTGCTCTGATATCCGTGTGTGTGCTTGTGCGCATGTGTGTGAGATCCCTCTGCTCTGATATCCCTGTGTGTGGGAGAGGAATCTCACTGCACTCATTTCCTCTTTGTGTGTGTGTGTGTGTGATCCCCTTGTGCTAATATCCCATCTTGTGCATTCTCCCCTTGTTCTGATACTTGCCTCTGTGTGTTTGATCCTCGTGTGCTTATATCTCCAAGTATGTCCATGTGCAATTCCCGTGTGTATGTCAAGTATCAGAGGGGTAGCCGTGTTAGTCTGGATCTGCAAAAGCGACGAGGAGTCCTGTGCCACCATATGGACTAACAGATTTATTGGAGCATAAGCTTTTGTGGGCAGAGACCCACTTCGTCAGATGCATGTAGTGGAAATTCCAGGGGCAGGTATAAATATACACGCATAAGAAGAGAGTACCAATCACGTGTGTGTGTGTGTGTGTGAGAGAGACATGTCCTTGGGCATAGAGCCCTGTGTGCATGTGATTCTTTTGCACTAATATGTGTGTGTGTATGAGAGAGAGAGAGAGCGAGACAGAGGGTATGTCTACACTACCACCCTAGTTCGAACTAAGGTGGCTAATGTAGGCATTCAAAGTTGCAAATGAAGCCCGGGATTTAAATATCCCGGGCTTCATTTGCATCTTGCTGGGCGGGCGCCATTTTTAAATCCCCTTAGGTCGAACTCCGTGCCCGCGGCGACACGCGGCACGGAGTAGGTAGTTCAAATTAGGATCTCGTGGAACGAGGGGTACCGGTAGTTCGAATTAGAGATCCTTATTCGAACTACCTACTCCGTGCCACGTGTAGCCGCGGGCACAGAGTTCGACCTAAGGGGATTTAAAAATGGCGCCCGCCCGGCAAGATGCAAATGAAGCCCGGGATATTTAAATCCCGGGCTTCATTTGCAACTTCGAATGCCTACATTAGCCACCCTAGTTCGAACTAGGGTGGTAGTGTAGACATACCCAGAGAGAGGTGTCCCTGGGCTTAGAGCCCTGAGTGTAAGTGTGAGCCTCCTGCGCAAAAACCTGTGTGTGTGAGATCTTCCTGTGATTCTATCCCACGTGTCTGATCCCCTGCTACAGTAGCACTGTGTGTGTGTGAACCACCTGTATGTGAGTCACCCTCTGCCCCTTAGTCCCCCATTTGTGTGTGTGCATGAGATGCCCCTGCACCTTACTGCCTGTGTGTGTGCTCCCCATGTTCAATTCCTGGGCCCTTGTATCATGCTGTGTTCGTGTGGGTTCCCCTGCCTTTAGATCCCCTGGGCGTAATCTCACGACACACATGGCCCTGTGTATAAGTGTGATCTTCCTGCACTAGTACCCATCTGTGATTCCTCTGTGCTTGTATCTCCATGTGCATCCAGGGGGCTTTGTGTGGTCCCCAGTGTGTTTGTGCATGTGTGATCTCTCTACACTAATACCCCTGGTGTATGTGATTGCCCCAGCTTATACCCCCCTCTCTCTCTGTGGTCCTCATATGTTAATACCGCTCGTGCATGTGTGCGCGCATTTATGTGGGTTGGACTCCTGACACTAATGCCTGTATGTGTGTGTGATTTGCACTGCACCTCACCCGTGTGTGTGTAATTCCCATGTGCTACCTTCAGGGCATCCTCTCCCACATTCCAAACCCCTTGGCCCAAGACCAGAGCCTGCACCCCAACCCCCTACCCCAGCCTGGTGAAAGTGAATGAGATTCAGGGAGGGAGGGGGATGGAGTGAGCAGGATGAGGCCTCGAAGAAGGGGTGGAGCAGGGGTGGGGCCTCAGAGAAGGTGGGGAAGGAAGCCGGGCCAGGGTATTTGGGTTGGAGGTAGATCTTACATTGCACTGCAGTTGAAAGAGTGATCTTGTGATTAAAAAGGTTGGAGACCACTGGTGTACCGATGGGCTCACTCCCACAGAGGGGGTGTGCACGTGCATGTGTGATGATTCCATGTCCCTCTGTGTGTGTGTAATCTCCCAGGAGTGTGTTTTCCACCTGTGCTTACACCCTGGGGGTTGGGGCTGAGACAGAGCCATGTCCCTGTACTCATTCCCCTCAAATGTACGTGTGTGACCCGACTGGGATTTACTTCCGTGTGTGTGTGCGATCTCCTGGTGCTGATGCTGCCTCGTGTCTGTGTTTGTGTGTGTGTGTGTGTGTGTGTGTGTGTGTGTGTGTGTGTGTGTGTGAGAGAGACCCAAGGGCTTCCATGCCAATGGGCAGAGGGCACAGGGGTAGGCAGGGTACAGGGATACCCCGGATCTGCCAATGAACATCTCTGTGTGTCGCGCTGGTCACTACAAGTACCCTGGTGAGAAACAGCTTGAGGCAGGCCGTGAGGAGCTCTGACCTTCTCCCCGGCAATCGGGCGGAGAAGGAAGCCAGGCCCTGAGAGGAGAGCCCCCCAGGGCGGCTCTGCCAGGCAGCAGGGAGGGACACTCATCCCTCGATGGCTGTCACTGCAGACTGGCTATTGTCCAGTGCACAATGGTGTCCACTGACAGGCGGAGCAAAATGCTAGGCAGGGTCTGCAGGCCAGAACAAACCCAGTCGGGTTCTCCTGCTCAGGGGTCAGACACTGAACTTTTGGAACTAGATCAGGGCCCAGAGGAACCCCCAGGCGGACAAGCTGGGCTCCAGCCCACAAGAAACTGGGGCAAAGAGCCTCCGGAGTAGCCTGCTGGCACTAGATGGCTCTTACTTTAACCCTTTGTTCCAACAGCTTCACCAGCGTCCCTGCAGTCCCCTTTCCCTGTGACCCCTCTGTGGCTTGCCCTGGTGCAGGGCTCTGCGCCCAGCCTGAGCCCAGCTGGTCCCCGGGGAGCAGCGGCTCTGTCAGGGACACTATGCCTGCTGCTACCAGGACAGGAGGAGTGAGGCCTGGGAGGGCTGTGCGTGGGGTGCCAGAGGCTGGTGGAACTGAGCAAACCCAGCCAGGCTCCCTCACGGTGAGGGAGTCCCTCAGACCCCTGGGTGCCCCCGGGGGGCACGTCACAGTGCTAAGCCTGACCCCCTTGCCCTTACAGCTGGGGTGTGCTAACACCACGTGTGCGCGTGCATGCGCGCGCCCTCCGATGTGATCTCCCTGGACGTGTGTTTTGGTTTGCTCCCCCTGCGCTAATAACATCCCATGTGCGTTATCTCCCCGCAGTGATCCCCCCGTGTGGGCGAGACCTATGTGTGTACCTCACGTGTGTGCGTGCATGTGGGAGAGCCCACTGCACTGATACCTCACGTGTGTGCACTGCTATCTCCTCTGTGTGTGTTCCTCATGTGCGTGTGTATGCACACTGTGTGTGTACCTCATGTGTGTGTGTGCATTGATACCTCCGGTGTGCCTTGTGTGTGCGCATGTGTATGTGTGAGAGCCCACTGCACCGATACCTCCTGTGTGTGCGCCCTGTGCATGTGCCTCACGTGTGTGTGTGTGTGTGTGTGCACACTGATGCCTCCTGTGTGTGTGCGAGCCCACTGCACTGATTCCCGTGTGTGTGCCCTGGGCATGTGCTCCCAGATGTGCACGTGGAAAGGATTCCAGCCCATGCCTCTGGTGCCAGGCCAGGATCCCCTGCCCATGGCTCACTGGGCACGTCCAGCACTGTCTGCCTCCTTCTGCACTCGGGCCCCGTTTCCCACCTGCGCCACGACCCCCCGGCATGGCCTTGCTGAGTCCTGTTCCTCCCTCCTCTCCCAGGCTTCCTGGCCCTGCTGCAGCACACAGTGGTCCTGGGGCGCCCCGAAACGGACACAGACCAGCGGGAAACCAACCAGGCCTTTATTGGGGCGCTGGGGCTGTACAGAGGGCAGGGCAGGTGCTGCAGGGCATGGGTGCTTGCGCGGCCGTCAGGCACGTCGGCTCCTCCCCCCACCACGGGGCGCTCACTTCTGCAAAGAGGAAGAGACGGCGTTGGGAGGGTGGGGTGAGGATGGGCCCTGTCGGGCCCTGGGGGCTGCCCAAGCTCTCCAGGACATGCGTGTGGAGCTTCTTCCCAGAGGCAGGGACTGGATCAGCACTGAGTCCCCTCCCCGCTGTGCGTATCCCCCATCTGATACATCCCCCCAGGTCGCATCTGTCCTCACAGACAGGGCATCTGCCCCCGCTAGGATCTGTGGGCTCTAAGGCCAGAAGGGCCAGTGTGACCCTGGCACTGCACTGCGTGCCTTCCTGCATGACCCTGGCACTGCACTGCATGCCTGGGACTGCACTGCCTGCCTTCCTGCATGACCCCAGAACTGCACTGCCTGCCTTCCTGCGTGACCCCGGGACTGCACTGCATGACCCCAGAACTGCACTGTGTGCCTTCCTGTGTGACCCGGGGACTGCACTGCATGACCCCAGAACTGCACTGCCTGCCTTCCTGCATGACCCCAGGACTGCACTGCATGACCCCAGAACTGCACTGTGTGCCTTCCTGTGTGACCCGGGGACTGCACTGCATGACCCCAGAACTGCACTGCCTGCCTTCCTGCGTGACCCCGGGACTGCACTGCATGACCCCAGAACTGCACTGTGTGCCTTCCTGTGTGACCCGGGGACTGCACTGCATGACCCCAGAACTGCACTGCCTGCCTTCCTGCGTGACCCCGGGACTGCACTGCATGACCCCAGAACTGCACTGCCTGCCTTCCTGTGTGACCCGGGGACTGCACTGCGTGCTTTCCTGTGTGAAAAACATTTGGTCTTGATTTAAAAATGGCCCGTGCACTGCTAGGGAATCCTGGGAGATTGTTCCAGTGGTTCCTCCCCCTCCCTGGGACAAACGGACGCCGTATTTCTGAAGGTGTCCAGCTTCAATTCCCATCCACGGGGTGGTGGTAGACATTTCTCTGCAGAGTGAAGAGCCCAGGGTTAAATGGTTGTTCCCCAGGCAGGTACTTAGGGTGTGTTGGCCCTAAGCCGACCGCTGTGCGGTGGCTGGTGGCCGCACTGCTCTCCTTATGTGAATGGTGTGCACCCTCACCCGGAGTGCTACCACCAGCTGAAGAGGGGCAGCGTGGTGGGATGAGAACTGGGAGCTCCATGCAGCTCCCGCCCCCTCCTTGCCGGGAGGCAGCCTGGCTCTGGCTGCCCAGTTTTCTTGCCAGTTTCACAGCAGCAGGAGCCGTGAGAGTGCCAAGGCAGCCGGCAGCCCCGCAGTAACACCGTGGGGACACAGCCCCTGCGTGGCTGTAACTACCCCGAAATAAGCCTCCCGTGGAGGTGGAGTGATGCTGGTGCAGTCAGGCTCTGACCGTGGCGGGGCAAGGCCGTAGTGTGGACACTGATAGAGTTAGTGTCCCCACGTCCACCTAACCGTGCAATGCAGCTCAGGCCCTGCAGACAGTCGTCAAGTGACCCCACCACCTTCCCCTTGTGACGCTCAGTGCTGGAGCTCTGTGAGTCTGTCACTAGAAGGCAGGTTTCTAACCCAGCCATTGTTCTCAGGGCTCTTGGCCTCCTCACCTGTGGGCCCCAGCGCTGGACCCAGGATTCCAGCCGCGGTGGCACCAGTGGTAAAATAACCTCTCCGCTCCTGCATGAGCGTCCCCTGTTGGCCCAGCCCAGGCTCCCATTAGCTCTATTGGCCACCGCACCACACTGGGGGTTCATGTTCATCCACCCCCCCCAAATCTTTTCCAGGGTCCCAGCTTCCCAGGGCAGAGTCCCCATGCCTGTAAATAAAGCCTTAGTCCCTCCATGTGTGATGTGTGCAGCCCCCCTCCCTGTGCCCATGAGCTCTGTGTGCTGCTGCCCCCGCTGGGAGGTCTCCCGCCGGCACTCATGGCTGTGTCCCCTCTGCTGCCCTGCAAAGCACAGGGCTGCCCAGGGTCCAGCACATGCGGGTAAAGCAGTTTGGGGGCAGCCCCAGTCCCTCGCCCCCTGCTGGCATTGGGATTGGAGCAGGTCTGCCCTGGAGAGTTTCTCTTGCTAGAGACACCGCAGCTGCTGGGCCAGATCCCATTTGCTGGCCTGCTAGTCTAGAGCTCCCCTCAGGCTCTGCAGATGGAACCCCAGGCCAGCTGCAGTGTAGACACCTGCTTTCCTTGTCTCACTCGACTGCTCCTCTTACAGTCCCTCCTTCCTGTACCCCACGCTCTCCCCCAGCCCAGGGGTGCTCTTGCCTCCAAACATGTGAGTGCAGCTCCCCACCCCCTCCACCAGAGAGCATGGCTACCGCCCTCTACTTCTTCTGTGTGCGTTGGCCACCAGTGACCCCAGTTCCTGGTGACCTCATGGTCTAAGCCCATCCCTGGGCACCGCACCAGCTTGTGCATCCTGGAGAAGCCTCATGTGGATACATGGCAGAGATGGGCACAGTCAGCACTCCCTCACCAGCGCAGCCAGCACCCCCCAAAGCAGCGAGCACCCCCGCCAGTGCAGCCAGCACCCCTCAGTGCAGCCAGCAAGCCTTCCCCCCCCCCGACGAAACTCCAGCCAGGCACATGAGAAAGAACCAGAGAGAGAGAGAGAGTGTTAGTTGTGTTAATTCACATCCTGACAAGGACAAGGGCTGTGTGTGTGTGTGTGTGTGGGGGGGGGGGGGTGTCAGCTATTAGTCACAAGCCGGACACAGGGCCATGCCCTGGGCAGAGAACAGGGATGGAGAATGACTCTCTCAGGACATGGGGCAAAGGGCTGCTACAGAAGCCACAAGACAGACAGGGGAGGGGGTGGGTTTGCCAGCTGGCCAAGGGGCGGATCCCTGACTGGGGTTCCCATGTTTGGCCTGCCAGACTCACTGCAGCCTGGGCCCCTCGCTCTGAGCCAGGCGAGTGCGACTGGCCAGGGGGTTAAGGAAGGGAAGGGGGTGGCGCTGAGAGGCAGGTTCTGTCCCCTGTCCCGCAGGGAACTTCACGGCCGCTGCTGCCCTGAGGCATCTCACTGCAGCCAGTCACCACCAGATGGCGCCAGACACTGACTGAAATGCCAGGGGAAGGGCTCTCTGCCCCCCATGCTGGCACCAACTCCCCCCCTCCCTTCGCAGCCACCGACCACCCCTGCTCCCTCTGAGTGAACCAGCTGCTGCAGGGCCTGGGAAGGGGGCAGGTATCCTGGGATCTAACCCCAGCTCTTGGAGGGAAGTGGAATCTAGTGGGTTACAGCGGGGGGCTGGGAGCCAGGACCCCTGGGGTCTATCCCTGGCTGACTTACTGAATCACTCTGACTTTAAGCCAGATCCTGTTGCTCTCCGTGACTCAGTTTCCCCATCTGCAAAGTGGGGCTAGCGCCCCGGCAGCCGGCCAGTTGGCAAGCTGGGTAACAGAGACAGCACAGGCTGCCTTGGGCGGGGGCTTCTCTAGCAGAGAGGTTGCAAAGCTCCGGCTCATTCTGGGCACACAGCAGCCCCAGAAAGGCAGCGAATTGCCCCAAATGGGCCTGAGTGAACATGGAGACCTGGCGGCGGGGGGGGCGCTATGGGCCAGTATCTGTCCATCTCGCAGGGGTTGCCTGTCACTCGGGAGGTGGGCCTGGGGTGTGGCCGCTCCAAGGGGATTTAGCCAATTGCGCTGCTGACGAAGGAGCCCCAGACACACACACCTGTGGCTGTGCCAGGGGCCCTTTGTGTGCGCCACATCAGCCAATCAGCTTTGAGGGTTAGTCATTGGTGGGCTGCTAATGGCTGCTGTGGTACCTGGGCTGGTTTCTAATTGGGTGAATGGGGGGGGGGCGGAGAGACACAGGCAGCCCACGTGGGGGGCGCTGAGGGGGGAGTGATTTGGTATGGGGGGACATCTGTCAGCTACTTTCCCCTGATGGTGTCCATGGGCCCTGTGCCACTGCCTTCCCTCTGCCGCTTTGGATCCGGCCTCATTGCCAGGGCGCTGGGTCCTTTCTGTCATTGCATTGCTGAATGGGGTGGAGAGGAGCCCTTGTGCTGGGGGTGCACAGATGGGGGCAGGAGGAGTGACGGGCTCTCAGAGAGAGGGATGCTGGCTCTCTCAGCCTGGGTGGGCTCCCGGCACTGGTGAGCAGCAGAGCCTGGTTCTCTAGGTAGCCTGGCCCAGGGGCTAGCCCCACAGGAGATGGGGGCCTTAGTCGTGAGTAGTGAAGCCTCAGTTCAGTTCTGCAGGGCCTCCCCCCTGCCCCACGGGGCTGCCCCACCCTCGCCATGTGCCCCCCCCTGCCTTCTCGCTCCAACACCTGACACTGCCCTCTCCTGGATGCCCCTGGGACTGCGCTCACCAGATGTCGCCCCCAGGGCGTTCCTCACACGGCCACACCCAACAGCAATGCCCTGAGCCCCCCCGCCCCGCTCATGGCTTAGCTGGCTGGGCACCTGCCCACAGAGCACAGCGAGAGCCACATGGCCTCAGGCAGCTGCCCCGCCCTCACCTTGGCTGGCCCAGAGACCGGCTTGCTGGCGGCGTGGCGGTCGGTGTTCTGGAAGCCAGGGAGGTAGCTGAAGCTGACGCGCTGGTCGTCCATTCGCCGGCTCTGCGTCTGTGCCAGCATGTCCAGGAAATTGTCCATCTCTGGCGGGGGGCTCGGGCTGTCCTCTGCAGGCGCCACAAACACAGGCATGAGCCAAAGGCCGGGCCGCTCCCACAGGGAGCCTTGACCCTTCCCTTGAGGGTGTGGTCATGGCCCCCTCCCTCCTTGCATCCCACCTCCCCCCTACAACAGCACTGACCATGCCCCTCCAGTCCCACCCACAGAGGGAACTGTAAACCTCCCAGAATGCACCTGGCCCTTCCGTCATGGTGCTCACGGGGCTGGCAGTTCCTTGCCTGCCTGCAAGCCCAGCCCCAGCCTGGCAGAACCGCAAACACTCTTCGGGGGGTGAAGCTTCCGAGCCCTGGCCCAGCCCCAGGACTGGACTCCTCACTTTCTAGCGGCAGGGAGTTCCACAGGCTGCCTCCCCTGCTACCCACCGCCTAGTGATGAGAAATCCTTGCTGAGGCCACTTTCCCACCCCGCTGCCCTGGGGCAGGACTAAGGCAGCCAGGTCTGCTGGTGGGTGAGTGGGCAGGCGTGGGGATGGGACCCGCAGCGCTAAACCCAAGAGCCGCCCACCCCCCGGGACTCACGCTTCTCCGGGTCAGTGCCGCTCTTGTGCACAATCTGGATGTTGCAGCGCTGCTCGTCCATGCGCCCGCCCTGCACGTGGGTCAGCAGGTTGAAGAAGCCTTCCTGCTCTGGGGAGGCCGACTGCAAGGGAAGGGGTGTGAGTGAGATGGAGGGTGGGGGAGAGACACCCCCGGACCTTCCTGCTGAGGGCCCTGCCCCTCCCCTAGTAATGTCTCTTCTGCAGCACTCCCTGGAACCCCAGGCCCTACCTTCCGCTCCAGTGCGGCCTGCCCCTCTGCACTAGAGGGTGCTCACAGGCCCACGCGGGACTCCAGCAGGGACCAGCCCACCGCCTGATGGGGGGCTTGACCCCTCCTAGTAGCACCTCGCCCCACCCCTCCCACAAGGCTTCAGATCCTCCCCAGCCATCACCCACCAGGGCCTCTGAACTCCCTCCCCTGGCCCAGACCAAGGCCCTGCCAAACCTACAGCCACCAGTGCGATCCCTGACACAGCCCAGCTGGGAGCCCCCCAGCCTGCCCCGAGTTGTGGGGTCACAGCCTCGTGGGCCTCATCTCAAAGCCTGGACAGCAGCTGCAGGTCCCCCATCCCACCCCAGAGCTCAGCCTCTGCCCAGCACCCTGCCCCTACCTCCCAGGGCAAAGCAAGCAGGCTCTGTGCCCTTTCCCTGGCACAGGGCGAAGGCCCCAGCTGGGTACAGCCCCCTCCCCCTGTCAGCACTCGGTGGTGTTTGTGGGTGGCTAATCCAGCCTCTGCCCAGCTAGTGCCCTGCCCTATAGCACTGCTGACCCCTGGCTGGTGAGGAGGGCCAGGCCTCACACTGAACTGTGGTTTGGGCCCAGCAGGTCCCTCGGGGCCAGGCCACGGGCCATGCCCACCTGCTGGGCTCATAGCCTGTCCCGGGCTGGGATGTCTGGGTGTCTGGCTGGACTGCAGGTGACCCTGACTAGCTACCAAGACTTCACAGTGATGCCCAGCCCCTGCCAGGGTCCTTAGCATCCCAAAGGCCAGTGCTTGGCTATGGGCTGGTGAGCGTCTGTACTCGGACACTGGGGAGTGTGAGCCAGATGTGGCTCCCGCTCTCTTCCTACCACTCCCATCCCCTGCGCAGCACTAGACGGGGTGGGGGGAGCTCCCAGTGTAACTGCAGGGTGTGCAGAGGGCAGCCCAGGAGAGCAGGGCCGGGCGGTTTCCTGGCAGCATGTGTGGAGCCATAATTGCTGGGCAGGCAAAGGACCCTGGTGGGATGGCTCATGCCAACGGCAGCACTTCCAGCTGCCTGCACGGGCCCTGGGGCCAGCAGTGGCCGTGAAGGGAGAGCAGCTTAAAGCAAAAGGATCTCAGAGCCCCCCCGCCTTGGAGGAAGGGCTCTGGCAGGCAATGGGTTACATCCCTGCCCAGCTCTACCCTGGCAGCAGGGAGGGGGTCCCAGCACATCGCCCTGCTCCGCCCTCTGCATGGCACATCCGTGGCACCTAATCCTGGCCTTAGCCATGCCTACAGATGTGGCAGCTGCTGGAACAGAGCAGGGAAGTAACTGAGCGAGCCAGGCAGTGACTTGCAGCTGGAACCTGCCTGCTCTAACCACTAGCTAGCAGTGCCTTCCTCTGTGATGGCTGGAACCTCGGGGCAGATTCTCTGGCACGGCGGGGGAGGGGGCGGGGGCTGGGGGCCTGGCATGTTTGGGGGATGATGGTGGTCAGGGGAGCAGGGGCTGCCTTTGGACAGGCTGCCTGTTGCCCTGTGCTGCCACCTCTGATAAAGAGGCAGTGGTGGGGAGCCTCCGATAAAGAGGCAGCAGTCCCTGTCTAGGGTGGGTCTGAGCTCCTGGACCCCGCGTGAGCTGGAACTGAGCTGGGCTACCTGCCCACCTGGCTCCTAATACACTTGAAATGCAGAGCCGTAGCGGGGGTAGGTCCTGTTAGCGGGGGTAGGACTCATTGCAAGCCAGGACTGAGCTGGGGTGCTGGCCAGCCTGCTAAACAGTGTACTGGCAAGTGTGGGGGGGAATGCATGCAGTCTGTAGCATTAACCTATAAGCTTTTGCTTATCAGTTAATCAGTTAATCGACAACACTATTATATCCCTAGTGTAGACACTCCAGTGCCAGACATGTGAGTTGGCTGCTGTGCATTTCCCAATGCCGGGATTCACTTTGGCACATGGCCCAGAGCTGGAGCCATCTCCGGGTTTCTTTCAGGAGTGGTAAGTGGGCGTCGCCGTCGGGCTGGAATGTTAGTATCCAGCTGTGCTCGCCCACCGCTAGAGATGGCCAGCCCTGGGCTCACAGAAACAGACAAGCTGAGATGCAAAACAAGGCACCATTCGGTAACAGTGGGAGTGAGGGATGGCCAACGTGTGTTCCGGTTGGCAGGCAGATCCCAGGGCAGGTGCTGTGCTAGGCAGTGGTTTCTCCTGGCCGTGGAATCGGTGACAATTGGGCACCACAAGGGCTTCCAAAGAACCGCTAATGGGTTCAGGTTTCTTTCCTGCTGGGCTTTGAGCTCTTAAAGGCTCGTTTTCAAGACACTGCCTTTATCATTTGTGACTGATGACAGCTCCAGGTGCTGGGGAGCTCAGATATGCACCGAACATCCCAAGACTCGCGACAAAGCCCGGAGAACAGTGACAGCTGGTGGATCAAGCAGCATTTGCGGAGGTTTCGCTTTCTTCAGTCTCCCCGTCTAGCTGGGTCTTCGGCATCCCATGGGCCAGAGCCTTGCCCAGGGATCACTGCACTGAGCCCGGAGCTTCTGCTGGAGAGCAGTGGAGGTTTGCAAATGGCCCAGTCTCAAGGTGAAGGAGAATCCCTGGGACAGCTGCTCCCCTGGCTCTTTCCCGGCACCATGGCCTGCTGGGTTGCTTCAGCTTCTAGCTTCAAATCATGTTCTACCTTTTCCTGCCAGACTGCAGGGCCCTGGGCTGCCCTCATGCTCCTCTCCCTGGAGGGGCCTGGAGCCAGGGGGCTGGTCGCCTCCGAGCCTTCTCTTGGAGAAACGGAACGGCCTGGTTCCATAACCACCCGCACCAGGGCCGGCTCCCAGGCACTCCCCAGGCTGAGCCCTTGCCCGTTCGCCCCCCTCCTTTGACCGTGCGGCCTGAGGCCGGGTCTACACTGCAGACCCATGTCAGGTAACGATGCTGCTCCAGGTTGTAAAAATCCCCCCTCCTCCCCCTGGGTGATGTGGCAAGACCGGTCGAAGCCTGTGTAGCCAGTGCTACGTCTGAGGGAGCGTCTGCCCTCGGGGTGGGAGGCGGGTTCCCTGTGCTGCCGGAGAGCTCTCCTGCCCTTAAAGCCCAATGCCAGCGCAACTGCCTTGCCCCCCGGGGCCAGTGATGGTCACACCAATGTCGTATCCTCCCCCCTCTGCTACTGAGATCCCCCCGCTTATCCTCAGCAGGACGGCATTAGCCCTCTTACCATGGCTTCTAGGCAGCTGGCTCCCTCCATGACCCTTCCATCCTGTCTGCTTCCCCAGCCTTGAATTGTGACCTACATTCCCTGCTCCGAGATGCATGACCTTGCACTGGCTGTATTAAAAGGCGCATCGGTCACAAGCCCAGCATACGGAGCAGCACTACAGCACGCTGGGCGACCAACCTGTGCCCCACTCTGCAGCCTGCTCAGCTGCAGAGTCACTGGCCCGGGTCTCACATTTCCTCCCAGCTCCAGCCAGAGAGACTGAGTAGCAGGGGCTGAGCCCAGAGCCCGCCAGGCGACACCGTGCCCCATTCGCAATCACTGGTTGGGACTGAGCAGGGAGGTTTTAATCCATTTGAGCAGGGCTGCGCTGCGTTTAGATATTACAAATGCAAATAATCCGGCACGGGCCTGCAGGGGAGAGGCGGCCGGGAAGCCCAGGATGGGTTTAACGAAGGAGGCCAATAGCATTGCCCCCCCTTTACAGATAGGGAAACTGAGGAATGGAACAGCACTGTGACTTGCCCAGGATGTCAGTAGCCTGGCTGGGATTAGAATCCAGAGTCCCAGGCAACTACTCTGTTCCCTGGGCCAGACTGCTCCATGCCAGCTGGACGCTGGCCGGCCCTGGCACAGCAGAGTTTGCACTACATGGGAAATCTCCACCCTAGGGATCTAGTTATTTGCATATTTCTCAGAACACAGAAAGGCCCAGGGGCCAGCTCCTCAAAGGGACTTAGGCTTCCAAGGCTTATTGATTTCAAAGAGGCGCCTAAATCCCTTGGCACATCGGGCCCAGGGGCCTCCCACTCCAGCAAGCCGAAGGCAGCATTGCCTTACGCCAAGCCAGGCCCGTGGCGAGCATGTCCTGGTGCCCTCCTCACCTGGGCTGTGCCCCTTGCCTGCTTCTGCCATCACTGCGCAGGCCCACCTTAATGCAAAGCCCCCGGGAAGTCTCCAGTGCCCTGAGGGGGAGGGCACATGAGCCAACGAGTCCCACCTCCCTGCTTTCAGTGGGAGTGGCTGGCCTGGCGGGTGGCCTGGCAGCAGCAGGCGTCTGACCCCCGGCGCCCCGCAATGAAGATGCGCATGGTGGGATTTTCCTGTCCTGGCTCTCGGCCTCAGACCGGGATGGGCCAAGGAATGCGTGGCGAGCAGGGGCCAGGGAGGGTCAGCTCTGCTCCAAGCCCTGGTGGAGTGTGGCTGGGAGAGGGGTTCACTGTGGACCAGCCTCTTCCATCTCCACAGAGCTTGGGGTGGCCCAGCCAGACGGATGGGGGAAAAGAGCACAGGCTCTCTGGAAGCCCAACGCCCAAGGCCATTCAGGCTGGGCACCATGAGTTCAAGGCCCAGCCGATCTGTGGGCAGACGGGGAGTGACGGCTGGGGAGCGGTGAATGGCGGAGCAGCCAGTGAGATCTGTTGGGGGGGGGAGGTGACCGGGGGGAGCAGCGAATGGCAGAGCAGCCAGTGGGATCTGTGGGGAGGGGGGAGGTGGCCGGGGGGAGCAGCAAATGGCAGAGCAGCCAGTGGGATCTGTGGGGAGGGCCGGGGGGGAGCGGCGAATGGCAGAGCAGCCAGTGGGATCTGTGGGGGGGGGGGGAGGTGGCCGGGGGGGAGCGGCGAATGGCGGAGCAGCCAGTGGGATCTGTGGGGAGGGCCGGGGGGGGAGCGGCGAATGGCGAAGCAGCCAGTGGGATCTGTGGGGAGGGCCGGGGGGGAGCGACGAATGGCAGAGCAGCCAGTGGGATCTGTGGGGAGGAGCGGCGAATGGCGAAGCAGCCAGTGGGATCTGTGGGGAGGGCCGGGGGGGAGCGACGAATGGCAGAGCAGCCAGTGGGATCTGTCGGGGGGAGCGGCGAATGGCGGAGCAGCCAGTGGGATCTGTGGGGGGGGAGGTGCCGGGGGGAGCGGCGAATGGCGGAGCAGCCAGTGGGATCTGTGGGGAGGGCCGGGGAGGAGCGGCGAATGGCGGACACCAGTGGGATCTGTGGGGAGGGCCGGGGGGGAGCGACGAATCGGCGAGAGCAGCCAGTGGGATCTGTGGGGGGAGGGGCGGGGGAGCGGCGAATGGCGGAGCAGCCAGTGGGATCTGTGGGGGGGAGCGGCGAATGGCGGAGCAGCCAGTGGGATCTGTGGGGAGGGCCGGGGAGGAGCGGCGAATGGCGGAGCAGCCAGTGGGATCTGTGGGGAGGGCCGGGGGGGAGCGACGAATGGCAGAGCAGCCAGTGGGATCTGTGGGGAGGAGCGGCGAATGGCGGAGCAGCCAGTGGGATCTGTGGGGAGGAGTGGCGAATGGCGGAGCAGCCAGTGGGATCTGTGGGGAGGAGCGGCGAATGGCGGAGCAGCCAGTGGGATCTGTGGGGAGGGCCGGGGGGGAGCGGCGAATGGCGGAGCAGCCAGTGGGATCTGTGGGGGGGGGGGAGGTGGCCGGGGAGGAGTGGCGAATGGCGGAGCAGCCAGTGGGATCTGTGGGGAGGGCCGGGGAGGAGCGGCGAATGGCGGAGCAGCCAGTGGGATCTGTGGGGAGGGCCGGGGGGGGAGCGGCGAATGGCGGAGCAGCCAGTGGGATCTGTGGGGAGGGCCGGGGGGGAGCGGCGAATGGCGGAGCAGCCAGTGGGATCTGTGGGGAGGAGCGGCGAATGGCGGAGCAGCCAGTGGGATCTGTGGGGAGGGCCGGGGAGGAGTGGCGAATGGCGGAGCAGCCAGTGGGATCTGTGGGGAGGGCGCGATGGCGGAGCAGCCAGGGATCTGGGGGGAGCGGCGATGGCGGAGCAGCCAGTGGGATCTGTGGGGAGGGCCGGCGGGGAGCGGCGAATGGCGGAGCAGCCAGTGGGATCTGTGGGGAGGGCCGGGGGGGAGCGGCGAGTGGCGGAGCAGCCAGTGGGATCTGTGGGGAGGGCCGGGGGGGAGCGGCGAGTGGCGGAGCAGCCAGTGGGATCTGTGGGGAGGGCCGGGGGGGAGCGGCGAGTGGCGGAGCAGCCAGTGGGATCTGTGGGGAGGGCCGGGGGGGAGCGGCGAATGGCGGAGCAGCCAGTGGGATCTGTGGGGAGGGCTGGCGGGGAGTGGCGAGTGGCGGAGCACCCACGGCAGGAGGGCTGGGTGAGCTGAGGGGATGGAGCCACCTGGAGGCTCAGCCCACAGGCCTGGGAGCCAGTGTGCACCAGCCAGGGGACTGAGGGCTTACAGCACCACTCCAAACCGGGGGATCGGGCCCCACTGACTCCAATGGAGCCAGGCTGATGTACATGGGTGGGGCCTGGCCCAAGCTATTCATCTCGCTCTGGGCAGGTGCGAGGGACCATTTCTCTGCAGTTTGAAGTGACCCATCGAATCCCAGGGCAGGAAGAGACCTCAGGAGGTCAACAAGTCCAGGCCCTGCCCAAAGCAGGACCAACCCCAACTCAATCAGAGGGCCCCTGAATTCAGATCGCCTGTGGGACGTGCCAGCACAGCCCTGCTCATTTCCGCAGGTACCAGCCCCGCTGAGCCCGGCCCCTCGGTCGGACTGATTTGCAGGATACTTGGTGGCCCTGCCAGGGGCTCAGGGCAGGAGCTCACAGGTGCCGAGGGCCCAGCCCAGGGTGTGGTGGGACAGCGGGACAAATTTCGCTGCAGGGGGAGAGTCCCACATGGGATCCAGGCTCTGGCTGGGCCTGGTAGGTGGTCGATCACATCCTTGGGGCGATGTGTCCCTGCCACTGGTGGGCAGCCTCGCTCCCAGCCGGCAGGGCTAGAACCGAGAGCCCTGCATAGAGCCAGGGTTGGGGGGGCTGCCATGCAGCTGGAAGTGCCTCACTCTCTGATCACTGGGGATTTGCCTCCTGACGTGCCCCATGGCTGAGCCGTTCCCTGGGGGGCTGAGAGCTGGGCAGTGAACCCTGAGGGGCTGGCATAGAGCCACACACCTCTTGCCCACTTGCTTCTGCCCTTTGCCATGGCACTCGGTTCCCCGAGCTCTGGTGCTGCAGCACTGAAGTGACGGGACCCTGGGCGCTGCCCCGTGGGAAACGGGGCGACAGCCCAGCCTGGAGACTGATACAGCCTACCAGGGCTGCTCACGCGAAGGAGGAGGAGTCATTGCACAGCCTGGAAGTGAGCCCCTGCCCGGCACTGGCTCCCTGCAGCCCCAGCATGCCCCATGCCTGCTACTAGCCATCACACTGATTCCCATGGCGCTGCCCTGGGCACAGGCTGGGCACCAGGATCCCAGTGCCACCCGCTGCCCGAATCACCTGCTGCCTCTCGCAGGGACAGCTTTGCCCCAAACAGGAGCCGAGGGCCCACAGCCCCCTCGGCAGCCAGTCCTGTGAGACCCTGATCTCCCTCGAGGGCCTGCCGGAGTCTTGGGGCCGCCTTGTCAGCCTCATGGACCCCTTGGCCCCAGGCATGTTGCCCACAGGCTCAGTGCCCTGCACCTTCCTCGCCCTGTGCTCTCAGCCCTGCTAAGTGATGGGGTCTTAGTGCAAATTGCCCTGTGCCGAGAGCTGGGACCAACAGCCCCGGGGACCCCCAGCTGTGCTCCATCTCCAGAGATCCCTGCATGAGAACCCAGCCCCGGCCCCACCCGCACCCAGCTGGAGAGGGGCTCAGATGCCCTGGAGGGGCTGAGAGGCCCAAGACCAATGTGCCTATCATAACAGGCCAGGTCATAACAACTGCCCTGGAGCCACTGTCCCTCTGCTCACAGCGCTGGGCTCTGCCCCCGTCGCAGGCCAACGGCCCCTCTAGCCCAGCACCCCCCATCACAGACCAACGGCCCCTCTAGCCCAGCACCCCCCATCGCAGACCAACGGCCCCTCTAGCCCAGCAGCCCCCATCACAGGCCAATGGCCCCTCTAGCCCAGCACCCCCCATCGCAGACCAAGGGCCCCTCTAGCCCAGCACCCCCCATCGCAGACCAAGGACCCCTCTAGCCCAGCACCCCCCATCGCAGACCAATGGCCCCTCTAGCCCAGCACCCCCCATCGCAGACCAACGGCCCCTCTAGCCCAGCAGCCCCCATCGCAGGCCAACGGCCCCTCTAGCCCAGCACCCCCCATCGCAGACCAACGGACTCTCTAGCCCAGCAGCCCCCATCGCAGACCAACGGACCCTCTAGCCCAGCACCCCCCATCACAGACCAAGGGGCCCTCTAGCCCAGCACCCCCCATCACAGACTAATGGCCCCTCTAGACAAGGACTTGGGCCCTGGGGTGCTCCTGGTATGAACCTGCCAGGTTAGGCTGGGGCTGGCACAGCACACATGGCTCATGGGTTGGTGGGGTCACGGAGCTGCCCCCCCGCTAAGAACATGGGAGATTCTCTCCTGCTGAAGGTGGGGAGCGGGGCCCTGATTTCAGCTGGGGTTTGGGCAGTGTCCATCACACCAGGGGCATGCCATGGGCAGAGATGGGCACGGGGCCGGCACAGCTGGGCATGCCATGGGCAGAGATGGGCACGGGGCCGGCACAGCTGGGCATGCCATGGGCAGAGATGGGCACGGGGCTGGCACAGCTGGGCATGCCATTGGCAGAGATGGGCACGGGGCCGGAACAGCTGGGCATGGCATGGGCAGAGATGGGCACGGGGTCGGCATAGCTGGGCATGGCATGGGCAGAGATGGGCACGGGGCTGGCACAGCTGGGCATGGCATGGGCAGAGATGGGCACGGGGCTGGCACAGCTGGGCATGGCATGGGCAGAGATGGGCACGGGGCCGGCACAGCTGGGCATGGCATGGGCAGAAGTCAGGGCCACAAGGGCTGGGCCTGGTGCAGGCAGAGCTGGGAACAGAGCCAGCACTGTAAGGTCTGAGGCCTTTTGTTGCAGCCATATTAGAAGCAGCCGCCATGAGCCAAGACGCAGAGTCACAGCCTCACTCTCTGTGGCCCTCCCGTCCTCGCAGTCCCGCCGCCACCCGGCCACGGAACTGATCTCCGATGTTAAAAGGAAAGGTGCTTTGCCTGCAGCGGGTGTGACATCTCGGCTCCGTTACTGCTTGACCTCACAGCCCCACGGCTCCGTGGTTGGACGGTCTCGGTCGGGTCGCTGACTGTTCCTGCCCGTTACATAACGAATGTGGCCAGATTTGCAGCAGGCGGCGCTGGGCTGGTGGGGCCCGGAGCAGTTTGGTGACATCAGTGAAACGCTTGGTCCAGTGGAGCTAAGCAGGGCTCAAGTGTCACTATATTATAAACTGGGCTCCAAAAGGAAGTTCTTGGGAGCCAGCTCCAGGACACAGCCCCAGGCTCTGAGCTGCCAGCCCCCACCCTGCCAGCCCTGCCCTGCAGCAGCCGGAGTCCCCGCATGCCCAGGCCCCACCGGGCCACAGGAAAAGCTCATCTGCCTCATGGGCAGTAGGGGGTACTGTGTGCTCAGCGTGGGCCTCCTGGGCCGGTGACTGTTAATAAACAAGAGCTAAAAACGGGGACGGGTAAGGGAGACACCTTTTGTCTGCAGCCCTAGAAATGGGGAAAGAGTGGGCAGGCCAAGGTAGGCACAGCACAGGCAGAGGTGGGCACGGCAAAGGCCAAGGTAGGCATGGCGCAGAGGTGGGCATGGCGCAGGCAGAAGTGGGCATGGCACAGGCCAAGATGGGCACGGCGCAGAGGTGGGCATGGCACAGGCCAAGGTGGGCAGGGCGCAGGCCGAGGTGGGCATGGCGCAGGCAGAGTTGGGCATGGAGCAGGCAGAGTTGGACACGGTACAGGCGGAGGTGGGCATGGCACAGGGGTGGGCACAGCGCAGGCAGGGGTGGGCACAGTGCAGGTGGGCATGGTGCAGGCAGAGGTGGGCACGGCTTAGGCCGAGGTGGGCATGGCACAGGGGTGGGCATGGCACAGGCAGAGGTGGGCACGGTGCAGGTGGGCATGGTACAGGCAGAGGTGGGCACGGCACAGGCCGAGGTGGGCATGGGGCCAGCATAGCAACATAGCCAATACAGTGTAAACATTTTCTCTTTGTAAATCTCTCAAATGCCCCCAACAATCTTTCCTTGACCCCCTTCCCTGATCCCCAGGCAGCCCGTTCTCCTGGACACTCAACTGCCCCCTGCTCACTTCTGAACCCACGTGGTCAGACCTGACCCCTTGGGGACTCCTGTGCTGACCAAGTCAGCCCCTGGAACCCCAGGCCAAGGGGGTTCTGGAGCATTCAGAGCCCCTAGAGGCACGGGGCAGCTGGGTGCCTTCTAAAGTCCACAGGGGTCTGGCATCCATGGTCCCTCACTCACCCCACTGGATGGGTTGGAAGCTGGCGATGGCTCCTTTTTCTCCTCCTCCTCGGCTTTGCCTTCCACTGTGGCCATCCTGAGCCTGGTGCTGCCAACCAGGACCACAAACTGCCCTGATGGCTCCTCGCCCCACGGCCGCTGCTCACCCCAAGGCAAGTGTCCAGAGAGCCCTCCTGGGTGTGGTGCCCTGCCCCGCCTGTTCCCACGGTGAAAGCCCCAGGTGCCCGTCGGTGTTAGCAATTTATAGAGTGCTACTGCTTCCCTCCCTCTCCCTGCCCGATGCCACCCCTGCCTCCCTCCCCCCGCAGCCTTGCTCTGCCCACCCGGATCCAAATCCATATTTTAATAAACAGGTGTCCAATCTGCTCGTCCATCAGATCTTCGTAATCTGCATAAAGATTATCCTGGATAATTGTCTCAGAAAAGCCACCCGCATGAGCGTGTGTGAGTGTGCGGGGGGTGCGTGCACACGTGCGAGCCAGCAGCTGGGGCAGCTGGCCAGGTCAGCGCCCTGAGCAGAACGGAGGGGCCCAAGCTCATACCCTCACTCTCACCCAGCTCCCACCCTGCACCCCATTGCCCCTGCCCACCCTGTGACCCTCATCCAGTGCCTGCCCCAGAACCAGCCCCCTTCTCCCCCCCACTGCTTCACGCTGACCTGGCCCAGGCCCCAAAACCAATCCCCCCACTCGCCTCACACTGACCCAGCCCAGGCCCCAGAACCAGCCTCCCCACCCCCCACTGACCCAGCCCAGGCCCCAGAACCAGCCCCCCCGCCTCACAGTGACCTGGCTTAGGCTCCAGGTCCCTCCCGCTCTTGGCTAGCCCACACCCCAGACTCTCCATTCAGAACCAGGCCTCCCTCTCCGGCGCCAGGCCCCAGCCCTGAGAGCCAGCACCCATGGCTCTGCCCCAGTGCCAGGCCCATTGCTTGGGTCTGGCGCCCACCCGCTGCATGGGAGAGTGAGCCAACATGGGCCCTGCTGAGAACAGGCCTCTGGTGCCAGCTCCGAGTGAGAGGAGACCATGGTGGGCTCAGGCCTGCCCTGCTCGGAGCGTGCTGCTCTCAGCCCCTTGCCTGGCTCCAGAGGAGCAGGGAGGACTCCCTCCTTCCAGGGCACTCAGGGAGCCCCACCCCGGCCCCGCGGCTGGGCGGAACTGGTCGTGCCCAGGGCAGGGGCATGGGGGCAGCGGCCCTGAGGCAGATGTGAAAGGAAGCGGGTGCGCCGTGGTGTGTAGCTCCGGCAAGAGCTGGCTGAGCTGTGGCAGAAGCCAGCAGGGAGATATTTAAAGAGCTGGCAGGGCCCCGGGTTGCAACAGGACAGCACCTGTAAGGGTATGTCTACACTACCACCCTTGTTCGAACTAGGGTGGTTAATGTAGGCATTCGAAGTTGCAAATGAAGCCCGGGATTTAAATATCCCGGGCTTCATTTGCATCTTGCCGGGCGGGCGCCATTTTTAAATGCCCTTAGGTCGAACTCCGTGCCCGCGGCTACACGCGGCACGGAGTAGGTAGTTCGAATTAGGTTCTCTAATTCGAACTACCGTTACTCCTCGTGGAACAAGGTGTACAGGTAGTTCGAATTAGAGATCCTAATTCGAACTACCTACTCCGTGCCGCATGTAGCCACGGGCACGGAGTTCGAACTAAGTGCATTTAAAAATGGCGCCCTCCCGGCAAGATGCAAATGAAGCCCGGGATATTTAAATCCCGGGCTTCATTTGCAACTTCGAATGCCTATATTAACCACCCTAGTTCGAACTAGGGTGGTAGTGTAGACATACCCTAAGAAATGTTAAGCTACTTTCACCGCTGCCCCCAGGGCTGAGGGGAGCAGAGGACTGGCCCAGGAGAGAGCAGGGCAGCAGCGCCAGGATAGCCAGGGGCAGGAGGTGGTGGTTGAGGGTACAAACAGCTGCACTGAGAAGACAGCTGGGCCACTACCCTGCCCCTGCCCGCCCCTGCCCCCACCATGGCTCAGTGGCAGAGACCTGTGAAGAGGGGAGTGGGGTATAATGGGGGGTGGGAAGCCAGGACTCCTGGGGTCTATTCCCAGCTCTCTCTCTTCAGACTAAATGCTGAGTCTCTGCGTCTGTGAAAAAGGGAGGGGCTGTTGACGGGGTGGGATGAGGGGATCACAGGAGCAGCTTTCCCTGCTGTTGAGGGTTGGGGGGGTGTAGAAATGTGTGAGTATCGTCTCCTTCTTCCCCCTCGAACGCATGGGAGAGACAAGGGAGGGACCACACATTGAGCGAGCCGAAGGGGGGCGGGGGGCGTGTTACGCCTCGGCAGAGAGACTCGGGTTGGGGGGGTCACACACCTGGAGGGGTGCCCGGATGGGGCTGGCTTTGGCGTACCGGGCACTGGCATCCTGGTCATCCAGGAAGGCAGTGGGCAGGCTCTGGTACCGCTGGCCTGTCAAGGTGAGGGCACGGAGCGAGCACAGGAGTTGCCCACGTGGGCGCCGCGGCCCCCCTGGCGGGCTCCTCTTTAGCACCTGAGGAGGGAAACAGAAAAGAGGGAGGTCGGGGGCACAAGACTGAGGGGGGGTCACCTGGGTACAGGGTTGAGGAGAACAGTCCATTCCCTACTCCCAGCTCCCATCTGGTACCCCATTGCCCCCCCCACCTTGTGACCCTGCCCCCAGCTCCCACCTGACACCCTATTGCCCCCCCACCCTGTGACCCAGATCCCACCTGACACCCCATTGTCCCCCCCCACAATGTCACCCTGCCCCCAGCTCCCAGTTGGCACCCCACTGCCCTCCCATCCTGTGACCCTGTCCCTAGCTCCCACTTGGCACCGCACTGCTCCCCCACCCTGTAACCATGCCCCCAGCTCCCACCTGGCAGTGTACTAACCTCCACCCTGTGACCCTGCCCCAACTTGCACCCCCCCTCTGCCCCCTCAGCCCATGACCCTGGCTCCAGCCCACTCTGACACTGCACCTAGTCCCATCTCTCATGACTCTGCCCCTTGCTGCCTCCACTTATCCCAGTACCCCATGTCCCATTGCCCCAACTCCCTCCCCATCTGTGCCCTCACAGCCCGGTGCCTTACCCAGCATTTCTGCCCACCCCAGTTTCCCCCAGCAGCTCAGCCCCACACTGCTCCTACCTGGGCAGACATGGTCTTGCGGTGCCACAAGGGGGATGGTGCCACAAACCTGGAGTGAGAGGAACACAGCTAGGAACTGCCTGGCCCTGCTGACAGCCGTTCTCTTCCCACCCCTCCCGCCATCCAGCTTGGCTGTTTGGGACCAGGGGCTGTCACTCACTGGGGGAGCTGTGCAAGGCCTGGCACAATGGGGCCCTAATCTGGGTTGGGGTCTGCAGGACCTGGCACAACGGGGCCCTGAATGAGCAGCTGGGGCAGAGAGGAATCTAGAACCCAGTTCTCAGGCACTGGGTGCTCCCTTGGTAATGCCCCCAGGGGAGGTGCTAAACCTGGAAATCCCCCACATCCCATTATCTCAGGCATGGGCACATGTACAGCAGCATTATCCAGTTATGTGGACTCTCTCCTCAGACCCTAGGCCACCAGCCCTCCTAGCTACTGTCGAGACACACCGACTTCCCAGGAAATGACAGAACATCAGTGATCCTCCTGAAAACACTGTGCTGGCCACCATGGATATAGATGCTCTTTACCCAATATTCCACACAAGGACAGATTACTGGCTATCCATGGTGATGCCCCTGCACTCCTGGTGGCTGAGCTCTGCAACTTTGTCCTCACCCACAACTATTTCCAATTTGTGGACAATTTGTATCTTCAAGTCAGTGGCACAGCCATAGGCACCCGCATGGCCCCACAATATGCCAACATCTTTCTGGCTGACCTTGAACAGTGTTTCCTCAGCTCTCACCTCCTATCACCCTCACTCTGCTTATGCTACACTGACGACACCTTCATCATTTGGACCCATGGGAAGGAGACCCTTGAAGAATTCCACAGGGATTTCACCAACCTCCACCCCACCATCAACCTCAGCCTGGACTAGTCCACATGAGAGATCCACTTCCTTGACACTACAGTATATTTAAATGATGGCCACATTGCTATCGCCTTATATCGGAAACCCACTGACGGGTATTCTTACCTGCATGCCTCTAGCTTCCATCCACATTACACGATCAGTTGTTTACAGCCAGGCCCTAAGATACAACTGGATTTGCTCTAATCCCACAGACAGAGACAAACACCTACAGGATTTCTATCAGGCATTCTTAAAACTTAAATACCCACCTGGGGAAGTGAAAAAACAGACTGACAGAGCCAGACAAGAACCCAGACATCAGCTTCTTCAAGATAGGCCCACCAAGGAAAATAACAGAACAGTACTAGCCATCAGCAACAGCCCCCAACTTACACCTCTCCAGCCCATCATTAACAATCTACAACCTACTCTGGAAAATGATTGCTCACACTCACAGGCCTGGGGGACAGGCCAGTCCTCGCCTACAGACAGACCTCTAACCTGAAACAAATTCTTTCCAGCAGCCACACAGTACACCTCAAACATACTCATCCAGGAACCCACTCCTGCAACAAACTCTCTTGCTAACTCTGTCCACACATCTACACAAGCGACACCATCACAAGACCTAACCACATAAGCGACCACATCAGAGGCTTGTCCACCTGCACACCTCTAATGTCTAATGGGATCTATGCCATCGTGTGCCAGCAATGCCCCTCTGCCATGTACTTTGGCCAAACTGGACAGTCTCTGCGACAAAGGATAAATGGACACAAGTCAACATCAGAAGTGGCAACACACAGAAAGCTGCGGGAGCACATTTTAACCTGCCTGGGCGCTCGTTCATGGGTCTAAAAGTTGCCATTCTTTGACAAAGGAATTTCAAAAACCAACTACAGAGAGAAACTGCGGAACTGGCCTTCAGATGCAAATTTGACACTATCTCTCATGGCCTGAACAGAGACATGAACTGGATGGGCCGTTATATCAACACCCAAATGGCATCAAAAGCTAAGTGTGGGACACTTCCAGCCCACTCAATTAGCCTCATTAGCACCAGCACAACAATTGACAGGTATTTTCCCCCTCTCCCTTCTTTTTCAGTTATGTTTGGGAGGTTCCCCCTATTTTCTCCACTCTCATCAGAGGAAGGGCTTTTTAAGTCTCAGCTTGAAAAAGCCCTGGCTGGGTTGATTTAGTTGGGATTGGTCCTGCCTAGGGCAGGGGGCTGGACTTGATGACTTCCTGAGGTCTCTTCCAGCTCTATGATTCTATGATTCTAAGTGGAGTATGCCCATGAGAACACATGATACTATATTTTTTTGTTAGTTTCTAAAGTGCTACAGGACCACTCGTTTTTTTAAAGTTACAGACTAACATGGCTACGCCTCTGAGCCATGAAGGACCATCCTGCTCATAAACTCTGACCTGCATATCACAGGCCACAGTTGTCGTTCCCCCCATCCCACGCCCCGTAGCAGGCACAGATCCCCTGGTTGAGGCCCTGAGGCCCTCATGTATGGATTTAAAGTTACAGAGAACCCATTGACACGAATTGAAAGCTGCCAGCGGAAGGCAAACCCCCCCTTCCCAGGGTCTCTGCCAGTCGGACCTGGGGGAAATTCCTGCCCAGCCCCAAATCTGTGATCAGTGAGACCCTGAGCACGTGAGCACAACCCAGCAGCCAGGCACCTGGGAAATAATCCTTTGCAGCAACCCAGAGCCCTCCCCATCTAGTGTCCTGTCACCGGCCACTGGGGATATTTGCTGCCAGCAGTCGCAGGTCGGTTCCGTGCATCATAGGCCACCCCCCCACCCCGAAACTTGTCAAGCTCTGACTTGCAGCCAGTTGGGTTTTTGCCCCCACGGCTCCATGAGAGGCGGCTCCAGAACTTCACCCTCTGATGGTTCCAAACCTTTGTCTCATTTCAAGCCACAACATGTTGAGGGGCAGTTCATGGCCATTTGTTCTTGTGCCAGCATTGGCCCTTCATGTAAATAGCCCCTCCCCTCCCCCGCTGTTAGCCCTCGGATGTATTTATCCCGAGTGAGCAATTGTCTCCCCCCCTCTGCCTTCGCGTGGTTGGGCTGAACTGGCCGAGCTCTTCGGGCTTCTCTCACAAGGTAGGTTTCCACTCCTCGGATCCTCCTCCTCTGCACCTTTCTTACCCCCGGGAGGCCAGACTCACTCGCACAGTTCCAGAGGATGTCTCCCCAGGCCTGGTATAATGGCACTGATACGTCCCTCCCTGTCTCTGCTGAAAACACCTTGCCCGATGCCTCCTAGGACTGAATTTGCCTTTTCTACAGTCACAGCACATTGGCAGCTACTGGTCCTGCTGTGATCAGTCAATATGCCTGGGTCTTTCTCCTCTGTCGCTTCCACCTGATATGTCACCAGCTTATTGCAAAAGTTCTTGTCGTTAGTCACTAAGGCCTTGTCTATGCTAGAGTGGAAGGTCGAATTAAGATATGCAACTCCAGCTATGTTAATTATGTAGCTGGCGTCAACATATCTTAAGTTGCATTTCTACAGCGTCCACACAGCAGGAGATTGACTGGAGCAAATGCTCCCATTAGCTTCTCTTACTCCGCATGAGGAGCAGGAGTACTGGCACTGACAGGGGCAGCCTCTGAGTTTGATTTAGAGGGTCTTTACTAGACCCGCTAAATCAAACCTCGGAAGATCGACTGCGGCAGCATTGATCTTCCACATAGTGAAGAAGTGGCCTAAGTGACCTTGCATTTCACACTGTTCAATTTCATCTTACTTCTTTTACTCCAGTTTTCAAGTTCATCCAGATCTTCTTGTATGATAGTCTGGTCCTAAGTTCTCCCTAAGCTGTGCAGCCATGTGGTCATGCAGTTGCCTATTAATGGTGGGGAGAGATGCCTCTTCCCCAGCATGGACCTGCCACAGTCAGGGGAGAGGAGGTTTTAGAACAAAATGATAAACTAAACAGTAACAAGTCACCAGGACCAGATGACATTCACCCAAGAGTGAAATTGCAGAAATACTAATTATGGTTTGTAGCCTATCCTTTAAATCATTTTCTGTACCAAATGACAGGAGGATAGCTAATGTGATGCAGTTTTTAAAAAGGCCTCTAGAGGTGATCCTGGCAATTACTAACTGATAAATCTAACTTCAGTACTGGACAAATTGGTTGAAACTATAGCAAAAAACAGAATTGTCAGACACATCGATGTACATAATTTGTTGGGGAAAAGTCAACATGGATTCTGTAAAGGGAAATCATGCCTTACTAATTTACTAGAGTTCTTTGAGGGGGTCAACAAGCATGTGGACAAGGGGGATTCATTGGATATAGATTAGATTTCCAGAAAGCCTTTGACAAGGTTCCTCACCAAAGGCTCTTTAGCAAAGTAAGCTGTCATGGGTAAGAAGGAAGGTCCTATCATGGACTGATAACTGGTTAAAAGATCGAAAACAAAGGGTATGAATAAATGGTCAGTTTTCAGAATGGAGAGAGGTAACTAGTGGTGTCCTGCAGGGGTCCGTACTGGGATAAACAGTGAGGTGGCAAAATTTGCAGATGATACAAAACCAAAGCAGATTTTGAAGAGCTTCAAAAGGATCTCACAAAACTAGGTGACTGGGCAACAAAATGGCATATGAAATTTACTGTTGATATATGCAAAGTAATGCAAATCAGAAAAAATAATCCCACCTATACGTATAAAATGATGGGGACTAAATTAGCTATTATCACTCAAGAGAGAGTGATTGTGGACAGTTCTCTGAAAACATCCACTCAGTGTGAAGCAGCAGTCAAAAAAGCAAACAATGTTAGGAATCATTAAAAAAAGGATAGAGAATAAGACAATATCTTATTGCCTCTGTATAAAACCATGGTATGCCCACATCTTAAATACTGCATGCAGATGGGGACACCTCATCTCATAAAAGATGTATTGGCATTGGAAACAGTTCAGGAAAGGGCAACAAAAATTATTAGGGGTATAGAAGGGCTGCCATATGAGAAGAAATTAATAAGACTGGGACTTTTCAGCATGGAAATGAGAAGACTAAGGGGGCATATGATAGAGGTCTATAAAGTCATGACTGGCATGGAGAAAGTGAATAAGAAAAAGATATTTACTTGCTCCCAAAACATAAGAACTAGTGGTCACCAAATGAAATTACTAGATAGCAGGTTTAAATCAAAACTATTTTTTCACAGAATGCAAAGTCAATCTGTGGAACTCATTGCCAGAGGATGTTGTGAAGGCCAGAACTTTAATGGATTAAAAAAAAAGCCTAGATAAACTCATGGAGGATTAGTCCATCAATGGCTATTAGCTAGGATGGGTAGGAATGGTTCTTCTAGCCTCTGATGGTCAGAATCTGGGAATGGGTGACAGAGCGGATCACTTGATGATTCCCTCTGGGGCACCTAGCACTGGCCACTGTTGGAAGTGGGCTACACAGACCTTTGGTCTGAATCAGTATGGCCGTTCTTAAGTTCTTTTAAAACAACAAATAGCCTTGCGGTACCTTAGAGACTAACAAAACATGTAGATGGTATCATGTGGGAATAATGCTGCCAGCTTGTGAGTCAGCATCATTTATGGTCAGACCTACAATGGTATCTGATCGTCTTCAAACCTCCAACTTTCGTTCTTGATTAATGAAAACATTCTTGGTAAATGCTTTTGCTTTGGCCCATCTTGTGCTGGTCCAAGGATTTCACCTCTAGAAGCACAATACGAATGCCCCCAGCCATCCCTCTTAATCATGGCCCAAGTTCCGAAAACTAACACAATAGAACTAGAGTCCTATTCCATTATTCCTAGCTGAAGTGTTCCGGTGACAAGCCTGCTTTGAAAAACTAATTTCTTCAAAGTAAACAATGCCAACTCACGATCCGGTGGCGTTATTCCCATATGATCCCAACTACATGTTTTGTTAGTCTCTAAGGTGCTGCTAGACTATTTGTTGTTTTTTAAGTTTTTCCAGTTACAGATTAACTCGGCTCCCCCTCTGAAGCTTAAGTTCTTACGTTATCCCCTACCCAACCCTATAGCCTGTACCCCAGAGTCCTCACATTCCACACCCTCTGTCCCAACCCTGAGCCCCCTCCCACTTTCCAAACCCCTCAGCCTGCTTCTGCCATACACTGTCCATTTGCAGACTGTATTTATTATGTGCACCATTATGGAGATGAGTCACACGTCACCTCCATATCGGTGCACAAAAAATTAATTGCACATATAGACATACGTGTGGAATATTGGTATAGAAGGGTACAGCTTACTCAGGAAGAAAAAGAGAGGATATGTTGCCTTAGATATTAACAATGTATGCACATGGACTGAGGTGGAGATGGACATAGGAGACAGATGTGTTGAGAGTCTCTGGGTTAGGCTAAAAGGGGTAAAAAACACGGGTGATGTCATGCTAGGGGTCTACTATAAGCCACCTACCCAGGTAGAAGAGGTGAATGAGGCTTTTTAAAAACAACTAACAAAATCATCCAAAGAGCAGGATTTGGTGGTCATGGGGGACTTCAACTATCCAGACATATGTTGGGAAACTAACACAGCAGGGCACAGACTATCCAATAAGTTCTTGGACTGCATTGAAGACAACTTTTTATAGATGGGCACTATATTTGCCCTTTTCCAGTCTTCTGGAATCTCTCCTGTCTCCCATGATTTTCCAAAGATGATAGCTAGAGGCTCAGATACCTCCTCTATCAACTCCTTGAGTATTCTAGGATGCATTTCATCAGGCCCTGGTGACTTGCAGGCGTCTAACTTTTCTAGGTGATTTTTAACTTGTTCTTTTTAAATTTTATCTTCTAAACCTACCCCCTTCCCACTAGCATTCACTATGTTAGGTATTCCTTCGGACTTCTCAGTGAAGACTGAAACAAAGAAATCATTAAGCACCTCTGCCATTTCCAGATATATGCTGGGAAAATAACACAGCAGGGCACAGACTATCTAATAAGTTCTTGGACTGCATTGGAGACAACTTTTTATTTCAGAAGGTTGAAAAAGCTACCGGGGGGAAGCTGTTCTAGATTTGATTTTAACAAATAGGGAGGAACTGGTTGAGAATTTGGAAGTGGAACGCAGCTTGGGTGAAAGTGATCATGAAATCATAGAGTTCATGACTCTAAGGAATAGTGGAAGGGACAACAGCAAAATAGAGACAATGGATTTCAGGAAGGCAGATTTTGGTAAGCTGAGAGAGCTGGTAGGTAAGGTCCCATAGGGACTAAGGGGAAAAACAACTGAAAAGAGTTGGCAGTTTTTCAAAGGGACATTATTAAGGTCCCAAAAGCAAGCTATTGTGCTGGGTAAGAAAGATAGAAAATATGGCAAAAGACCACCTTGGCTTAACCAGGAGATCTTGCATCATTTAAAAATAAAAAAGGAGTAATATAAAAAGTGGAAAGTAGGACAAATTATAAAGGATGAATATAAGCAAACAATACAGGTCTGCAGGGGCAGAATTAGAAAGGGAAAAGCACAAAATGAGCTCAAACTAGCTACAGACATAAAGCGAAACAAGAAGACATTATATAAATATGTTAGAAGCAAGAGGAAGACCAAGGACAGGGTTGGCCCACGGCTCAGTGAGGAGGGAGAAACAATAACAGGAAACTCGGAAATGGCAGAGGTGCTTAATGACTTCTTTGTTTCGGTCTTCACCAAGAAGTCTGATGAAGGACTGCCTAACACAGTGAATGCTAGTGGGAAGGGGGTAGGTTTGGAAGATAAAATAAAAAAAAGAACAAGATGAAAAGATAAATGTCTGCAAGTCACCAGGGCCTGTGAAATGCATCCTAGAATACTCAAGGAGCTGATAGAGGAGGTATCTGAGCCTCTAGCTATCATCTTTGAAAAATCATGGAAGACAGGAGAGATTCCAGAAGACTGGAAAAGGGCAAATATAGTGCCCATCTATAAAAAGGGAAATAAGAACAACCCAGGAAACTACAGACAAATCAGTTTAACTTCTGTGCCAGGAAAGATAATGGAGCAAGTAATTAAGGAATTCATCAGCAAACACCCGGAAGATAATAAGGTGATAGGTAACAACCAGCATGGATTTGTAAAGAACAAATCATGTCAAACCAATCTGACTGCTTTCTTTGAAAGGATAACGAGTCTTGTGGATAAGGAGAAGCTGTGGACGTGGTATACCTAGACTTTAGTAAGGCATTTGATATGGTCTCACGTGATATTCTTAACAATAAACTAGGCAAATACAACTTAGATGGGGCTACTATAATGTAGGTGCATAACTGGCTGGATAACCATTCTCAGAGAGTAGTTTTTAACAGTTCACCATCCTGCTGGAAGAGCATAACAAGCGGGGTTCCGCAGGGGTCTGTTTTGGGATTGGTTCTGTTCAATATCTTCATCAACTATTTAGATGTTGGCATAGAAAGTACGCTTATTAAGTTTGCAGACGATATCAAGCTGGGAGGGGTCGCAACTGCTTTGGAGGATAGGGTCACAATTCAAAATGATCTGGACAAACTGGAGAAATGGTCTGAGGTAAATAGGATGAAGTTTAATATGGACAAATATAAAGTACTCCACTTAGGAAGGAACAATCAGTTTCAAACATACAGAATGGGAAGCGACTGTCTAGGAAGGAGTACTGCAGAAAGGGATCTAGGGGTCATAGTGGATCACAAGCTAAATATGAGTCAACAGTGTGATGCTGTTGCAAAAAAAAAAAAAAAAGCAAACATGATTCTGGGCTGCATTAACAGGAGTGTTGTGAGCAAGACATGAGAAGTCATTCTTCTGCTCTACTGTGCGCTGATTAGGCCTCAGTTGGAGTATTGTGTCCAGTTCTGGGCATCACATTTCAAGAAAGATGTGGAGAAAATGGAGAAGGTCCAGAGAAGAGCAACAAGAATGATTAAAGATCTAGAGAACACGACCTATGAAGGAAGACTGAAAGAATTGGGCTTGTTTAGTTTGGAAAGGAGAAGACTGCCTCTGAGGATAGAACAAGAAGCAATGGGCTTAAACTGCAGTAAGGGAGGTTTAGGTTGGACATTAGGAAAAAATTCCCAACTGCCAGGGTGGTTAAACACTGGAATAAGTTGCCTACGGAGGTTGTGGAATGTCCATCTCTGGAGATATTTAAGAGCAGATTCGATAAATGTCTATCAGGGATGGCCTAGACAGTACTGGGTCCTGCCATGAGGGCAGGGGACTGGACTCAATGACCTCTCGACGTCCCTTCCAGTCCTATGATTCTATACAAAATTAGAGAACAGTGGGTCCTCCTCTGTGTGGGCTCTGCCTCCCAGGTCTATGTCATATGCAGATTTCATTAGTACATGCCCACTTTTTGTCCTAAGGTCAAGAACCAAACATTAAGTAAGTTTGGTCCCAAGACCGATCCCTGTGGAACTCCACTAGTAACCTCCCTCCAGCCCGGCAGGTCCCCTTTCAGTGGGAGCCAGTGGAATCTCCCTTTCCCCAGTTCCTTATCCATCTTTCAGTTCTCTTATTAATCCCCATCGTCTCCCATGGAACCAATCATTTCCTTGTGGAACTATGAGATGCCTCACGGGCACCCAGGTGGATTTGAGCTACTGCATCTCCTTTGTCTAAACCATCAGTTATCGTCACAGAGAAACACGATCTACTGTTTGTGAAACCACATTGTATTTTATCCCAATTACTTCACCTCTGGGTCTTTCAAAATGGGTCCCAGGACTTTGCCTACCACTGAGGTCCGGCGAACAGGCTTTTGGTTTCCTGGATCACTTATTTCCCTGAGTCTTAAAAATAGGAACTATGTTAGCAATTCTCTTGTCACAGGGTGTGACCCCCTGCTAACTTACAGTCATCGGAAATCCTTGCTATTGGGTGTGCAATTCAGTGTGCCAGTCCCTTTATTCTGCAGGGATAGAATGTACCTGGGCCCTGCTGGGTCATTGGCAGGGGCGTACTCAGAGACACTTTGGCTCCATAGGCTGTGGCGGGGGCTCAGTAGGGGGCGCTCTCCCCTGCAACCAGTGCTGCCCCAGCGAGGTACCAGGGGCTGTTGTGCTGCAGTGAGGGACCCAGCAGGGGGTGCTCTCCCCTGCAACTAGTGCTGCCCCAGCATACTGGTCAAATTGTGCTATTTTCAAGGTTTGAAATTTGAGCTGCTGAGTGCTTGTCACTAAGGCGCCCCCGTGCAGTGCCATCCTGGTGCTTGGCCCAGCCCCCGCTCCACTCTGTGCAGCGTGGGGCAACTAGATGTGGGGTTCGGCACTTGTGCCATGTAGCGGCTAAACAGCTGCTGCCCCCCACTCCAGAGGTGGCTGCATCTCAATGCTGGGCAAAAGATCGCCGTATAAACAGCCCCCACATAGCACCTCAGAGGTGGCTGCATGTCAGCCCTGGGGATGCTCTCAGTGACTCTAGTCCTTGGAGTGACCAGGGCTGCTGGGTCCCCTGTCAATCAGGTGGGCAAGGCCTCACCAAAGATTGGGGCTTTGGGGTGGTGCTAAGCTGAGGAGGAGGTTCCTCTGGCTGTGGGAGCCCCTTGATTCAGCCAGTGCCCCCCAGCCTGCCCTCCCCATACCCCAAGCCCCTTGTGTCATCTGGTTCTAGCCTTCTCGCTCTGAGTCACACTACGTGCCGCTCAATAGGTCACCTACATTAACGGTTTCTTTTCTGTGCCTTGACGAGGCAGCCGGTAACGAGCTGTGCTGGGGGGCGGGGGAAGCCTGAAGGTCCTGTCTCTGCCACTAAGATCCTCACACCCAGCAGTCCTGGCAGGGAGGGGATTGCCCCCCGTGCTGGTGCCCAGCAGGCCTGTGTGTGCCATCAGTTTGGGGGGCTCAGCCCAGTTTGGGGGTTGGGTCCATGCTGTGCTGGGCATTAGCTGGCAGCCCAGGACTGGCAAAGAGCCCCCCCTTTTGGTGGGGTGCAGTGGGATCTGCTGTGGGGCCCAGGCCCTCCGTGTCTGGGGCTGGCAGCATTAGGCGCCAGTGGGGGAAGGTCTCACATCCAGGCCATGCTGGATCAGAACCGTCTGTGGGGAAAAGGGAGCTGAATGCAGATCCCTCCCCTGGGGTCCCAGCACCCTCCCCCAGACCTGGCCTCGCGATCCCTCCAAAGCCCGCAGCACAGGGACCCTCAGCAAGTAATCCCCAAGGGCCTGGCAGTGGGAAACTCACTCCCTGTGCTGCCCCCTTACCTGGCTGCTGCCTCCCACAGCTGTGATGCTGGCCCCAGTTCAGTCCAGCTCCCCCAGTCCTCCGAGCACTGGAGAAGCTGCTGCTACCAGCCTTGCCGCTGGCACTCTGTGGCAGCTCCTGCCGAGGCGCTGGGGCTGTGAGGGGCAGCGCTGCCTTCCCAGGGGTCTCGTTAGCCAGGGCCATGCGGGAGCCTGGGCCCCCGCTACCAACCGTGGCTCCCCAGCTGGCAGCAGGTTTCCTTGGCACCTGCCTACCCTGGGAGTTAGATCTAAGAGCTGGAGGGAAAGATGCAGAAAAAGGAGAGCTATGTCTGGCGCCATGGAGTGGGGAGAAGGGTGGAGGGTGCACCCCATCTTCCTCAGAACCCTGGGCTGCCTGTGCCCCCTGGCACCAGGGGAGTGGTTTGCCCTGCCTGGAGTATGCCAGGCCCTGGCTGTACCTTAGCGGGAGAGAGGCCATGGAGCCCCGCGAGCCTGGGCTCTGTGGGGCCAGGATCCAGACCCAGGGTGCTTTGTGCCCTGTGGAGGGGAGTCCAGCACTGGGGAAAGGGCCAGTGTGCCAGCCCCACAGCCAGCAAGAGACATGGGTCCTGTCCCAACAGGAATTGGACTGCGCCCCTCTCCACAGCCAGCCCCCATGGTCAGATGCTATTTCCCGGGGCCAGATTCGAACCTGTGCCCCACAGAAGAGAGAACTCCGCCCTCCCCTGGCCAGGCCAGAATATTATTATTCCTCTTCCATGGCACTGCCCAGCCCAACACTCCACAATTAATGCCATCGCCCCCACTGTACACATGGGGAAACTGAGGCACGGGGTGGGGAAGGGACTTGCCCCAGGCCACCCAGAGCCAGAAACAGCCCCCAGTCTTGTGCATTAGGTGCTAGTTCACACTATTTCCATTCTGGTGAGGCTGGGCCCTGACCCCCACGCTGAGACTGGGCATGTTACTGCCCTGATGCCAAGGCATCCACCCTCCACAGCTGGGCTCTTCATGGTGAGCATTGGCACTGCTGGCTGCTAAAGGGCGTGGGTTAACCCTGGCACTAGCAAGGTGGCAGGAGCCTCACAATTGAGCAGTCTGGGAAATCTGGTGGAAAAACAACCCCGTATGCTTTTACCCCTTGCACTTTTTTGTAAAGCCAAACATGTGGTGGTGAGGGGGGTTGGTTTTTCCCATCCACTTTCCAGTGGCAGATTAGAAAAGGGAAAAGGGAAGTGAAAGGGAGGAGGGAAGGTAACTTTTGGGAGGGTTTTTTAAAATTTCTCATCAAAAGTCTGAAATGTTTAGAAAGAAGCAAAATGTTTTCTACAAGAGAGGTGCAGAATAGGACGAGAGGGGGAAGTGCTGCTATTTGCCTCCCTTCACCTGCCTAGTGTTGCAAGATCAATGGGATGCTCCGTGCAAGCAAAAGGCAAGGGAAGTTACAGTTAGCCTGGGGAACTCACTGCTACTGGATGCCCCTGATGTTGGGAGAATTCAGACAAAGATGGGGGGCCAGGGCGTCAGGACAGAATTTAGAAAAAGAGCACAAGGCCCCTGCTGGCAGGGCGAGGGGGAAATGCCGACCCCCACTGGTTACGTCAGGGAGAGGGTGGGGTGCTGGGTTAGCTGGGCTCTGTGACACTGGCAGACTGACAAATGCAGAGCTGGCCCCAGGCTGGCTCCCCTGTCAGTCCTGCTCCGACAGCTGATGAGAAGCATGTGCTGAGTTTCAACCTGTGGAACTGCTTGCAGGGTGATCTGTGCTGGAAAGGAGAGCGACTGTGCTTTGTAAACTGCTGTCACCTGGGCCTGCTCTATGCTGCCGAGTTCGCAAGGCAGCTTACGCCATCCACAGTGGTGAATGCCTACGCTACACTTCGGCTCCTGCTGCCGTAACTTGCCTGCTCGCCAACTTCCCACCCTACCTCCATAGTGGTGCAGCGGCATGGGCGACATGGCTAGGTTGGCGCAGCGTCAGCACAGACCCTGCATGGCGTTCATCAGCTGGAGCTGTCCCGCAATGCCTCATGCTGACAGTACGTTCCATCCCGCGCACCACTGGCACCAGCAGCTAGGTGTGCACAAGCACAGGCAGTGCAACTCCTTGTTACAGGCGGCTGGATGGAGGGCGATTCCTCTTGCGGTGTGGCCCTGGCCTGTGTAACTCCCCAAGCAGGCAAGAGGTGTGAATTAGTGCAGAGTGCTGGGCCTGTCACGGAAACCAAGCGAGCTGTGTGAAACCCGGGCGCTCTCCTGACTGCTCCTGCCCTCACGTCGGGGAGCCGGGGCAACGCTCGCTCCATGTTTGAGCTCTGGGGGAAGGCAAGGAAACTGCCTGGCCAGAAGGCCCTGGAGCACTGAGGTGCTTGGCCCTCACAGAGAGCGAGATTTCTAAGCACAAGCAAGGGACCCTCAATCAGCTCCGCTTGGGTTGGTCCTCACGCTGGCCCCTATGTCAGGAGCCGCTCCACACAGCCTGCCACCCTCTAGTGGGAGGGGAGGGGACGCTGGGCTGGATGGGCCCCTGAGTGGCTTAGGAGCCAGCTGGGGCAATCCCGGCAGGGCAGAGGGAGGTGGGTGCAGTGTGGTGAGGGGCCTTGGGCTCTGAGGGATTTCAGGCTCTCTGTAACAGATGCTGATGGCCCTGGGCTGGCCCTTCCCCAGAGCCCCGCCCCGCGCAGCCGCTGGAGCCCATCCAGTAATTAGGAAATGAGGTTTAATTGCGGGCAAAGAAATGCCACTAAAGTCGCGGGTGAGCCGGCTTTGGGCTGTGCCCTAAGATGATAAGCAGCGTCACATGGGCTGGTTGTATAATTGCGAGCTTGGCTCAGGCCAGTTGTCTTCCCTACCCCCTGCCAGGTCCGGAGGGAGGGAGGGGGGCGACTCTGGGGAGGGCTGGGGGAGGAGATGCTGGGTCCCTGCCTGGGTGTGCACTAGGCATCATTCTGGGGTCGCTCAGCCCCCAGCATGGCCAGGGCTAGGGTAGGGGGCACTGGGTTGCAGTCCATGCCCATGTGGGATGGGCAGGCTGGAGGCGGGGGGTTGGCTTAGCCTGGGCTTGATTAACTCTGATCTTTAGACAATATTTGCTTTAGGGCCTGTTAGAAGCAGCACCCCCACCGCACCTTCCCCAGGCGTGATCCATACTCCATACTCTGTACTGCAGCTGTTACCCCCCTGGCTACCTCCACTGCCTCCCCCAGAGCTGCTGTAACTCCCCCCGAGTCATGCCGCTCTGCCCCAAACACTCCCCTCCAGCAGGCAGGCCTGCAACCTCTTCTGGACTGTTGCACCCATGGCTGGCCTGAGCTCAGGCTCTGCCCCAGGGCTGGGACCAGCACCTTGATCCACTCTCCCAGGCAACCCTCTCCTGCCACCTGTACCAGGGCCTGGGGCAGAGTGCGGCAGAGCCAGGGCAGCATCCTGCCCTGTGCCCAAGGAAGGACTGGAGACTGGGCCCATTGGCTGGACACACCTGGTTGTCTCAGTCCTGCACCCCCCTCATGCTGGCTGGGGGCAGGGCTGGGGAGGTACAGGGCATGGGGCTGGGTCCCCCTTGCTCATGGTGCAGACCCAGGGGCAGCCGTGGGAGAAGCTGGCAAGCCCACAGCCGGGCAGGTGTGTCCGCAGCAGTGTTTTAATTCTGTACCCCCAATCCACCGCCCACGGCCTGGCAGCCAGGCCGCAATTATCCAAATGGCTGTTAATTGCGGATGCTAATTCCCGGGATCAGGGACAGAAAGCCCCACAGCTGAGCAGATTGGGGCAGGTCCCTCAGCCCGGCCACAGCCACTGGCAGCCCTTGTTTGTCCAGCAGGGAGATGAGCTGGCCCAAGGGTGGGGAAACGAGGCCTGCTGGGCTCTGAGGCGCTGAGCAAACCAGCACCGCCTGCCTGCTGGGCGCTGGGCAAACCAGACCGCCAGTGTGCTGGGCAAACCAGACAGCCAGACCACTGGTGAGCTGGGCTCTGGGCAAACAAGCAGCGTCAGCCCGCTGGGTTCTGAGGCGCTCACCTGCACCGGGGCCCATTCCCCAGACGTCAGCATGTGCAAGTCCTAGCAGGGGGCAAGGGAGAGATGGGCAGACACAGCAGAGGGGAGGCAAACAGGATACTGGGCTCCCTGCTGAGATCTGGGAGGGAAGTAGGGTCTAGGGCAGTGGTCACCAACCAGTAGATCTTGGTGCCTCTGACAGGGGATCCTGACTGGTTGGGCCGGGAAATTATCAAATGCTGGCACTTCAGTTGCCCCTCCCCCTACTGCTGCGCATCTCCTGCCCTTTGCCTTGGAGCTGCCCCTTGGGAGCCTCCTGCTCACTGTGCAGGGTGTGGCAGGGAGAAGGGGGGGGGCACTGATGTCAGGGTGTCCCTCATCCCCCCCGCTCCTGTACCCTGTCTCCACACAGAGGGAAGGGGATGGAGGGAGCTTGGCAATGCAAATCTCTGTCACTCTCTCACATACACACTGTTCTTCCCTCATCTCCTGACCCAACACGTTCTGGGGGGAGTTGTTACAACTTTCACTGCTTGCAAAGAGGGTTACTTGGGGTTTGACTGGTCTGTGCATTTCAGAACTTTCATTTCTCTCTCAGGCCTAAATTTAATTCTTTGAGCAGTGAGTTCTAACATGCTGAAACTGTCATGGCTGGAGTGATTATCCCTGTGGATTGGTAATTGTGCTCTTGGATGTGCTGGCATGTCCCTGCAGCCCCTGAGAAAGTTGGAGCAGGGGGTCTCCACATGCTGTCCTTGCCTGTGGACGCCACTCCTGCAGCTCCCAGGATCAAGAATGGAGAACTGTGGCTGGTGGAGCCTGTATATGAGGGGCAGCACATGGAACCACTGCTGAACATGCCAGCTGCTTTCAGGAGTAAGCCTGCCTTGGCTCCACTGCTGAACCCTTAGGGCAACTCTCTGGCTGCTCCCAGAGTGGGTGGGACGTGAACCCCCTGCCTTCCTGAGGCAAATACCCTCTCTGCTAGGCCACTCCAGAACCCACCTACCTCCCTAATGCAGGAGCCAGCTCCATCCCTGGGGCAGCCTGTGTCGGCTGTCTGGCCACTCCCAGGGTGGGGGTGGGACTCAAGCCCCAAACCCTGCACTCCCCAGGCAAATGCTGTATCCCCCTGACCCACTCAAGAGTCCACCCCACCTTCAGAGGGTCCTTCATCCTGTGTTGGCTGTCTGGTCACTCCCAGAGAGGGCAGGGCTTGGGCTGCTGAGGGCAGGGCTTGAGCCCACCACCCTGTGCTCCCCAGGGGAATGCCCTAGCCCCTAAGCCACTCCAGAACCCACCCCACTGCCTGGGTGTCCCTTATCCTGCCTTCCTAATGCCAGAGCTAGCTTCATCCCTTGGGCCACTGCCGTTGCCTGCCAGGCCACTGCCTGAGTGGGTGGAGTGGGGGTCAGGGGGTACTCAAATCCACCACCCTGTGCTCCAGATGCTGATGCCATATCCCCTAGGGCACTCCAGAATTGAACCCAACCCCACCCCGGCTTAGGGGACAGGGCATTCCCCTGTGGAGCAAAGTGTGGTGGGTTGGAGACCTGCCCTCCATCTCCCTATCGTCAGCAGGTTCCCTCATCCTTCTTTTTCCTAATGCGGGAGCCAACTCCATCGCTGGGGCAGCCGGTGTTGGCAGTCCTGCCGCTCCCAGGATGGGCGGAGGGGGGGAGGAATCGAGCCCCCAGCCATGTACTTCCCAGGCAAATGCCCTATGCCCTGCCTAGGCCACTCCAGAACCCACCCTACCTCCCTACCTTTAGAGTGTCCCCTCCCACACGCCAAACCCCTCGGCCCAAGACCAGAGCCTGCACCCCAACTCCCTACCCCAGCCTGGTGAAAGTAATGAGATTCGGGGAGGAAGGGGGATGGAGTGACCAGGGTGAGGCCTCGGGGAAGGGGTGGAGCAGGGCCAGGGTATTCAGGTTGGAGGTGGATCTTACATTGCACTGCAAAGAGTGATCTTGTGGTTAAAAAGGTTGGAAACCCCCAGTCTAGGGGTTAGTTCGGGGGCTGGGAGGCAGGACTCCATGCCAGTCACTCCTGCGCTGGGTGCCCCTCTGAGGGTTCATGTGTCAGAGGTGCTGCTGGGCATTTTCCAGCCCCTCCCTCTCTCCCGCGCCCCCCCTGTCTTTTGTCCATCCTGGGGAGGCCAGCAGGACCCGGAAAGTGTAATGCAGAGCCTAGGCCACAGGGGGCACCTGCGCCAAGAGTGACCAACCCAGCTCCCCCCAAGTGCTGCTGCTGGGAACTGCAGCGCCTCCTTGTGGCCATTTTATACCCAGGGCAGCCATCAGCTGGGAGGGACACATCTGCCCTCCTCCCCCGGCCCCAGCCAGGGGCATGGGCGTGCTAGTCTGACATCGCCTAGGCCAGGCCCTGCTGGGCACACAAGCAGGGTGGGGTCAGTCAAGCCTTCCCTGCATCAAACCTGGCTCAGCCCAGGCCCACCCACCGCATGGTCAAGGCAATGCCCCCCTGCAAGAGCAGCCCTGCCCTCCCCCACACACTGGCCAGGCTGGGACACTGGCAACCAGGCCCACCTGAGGGGGCCTCTGAGCATCACCAAGAGCTCCAGGGACCGGGGTTTGGCCCTTTGCATAGCCCTGGAGCCTCCCTCCCACCCTGCAGAGCCTGTGGCCAAGTGTGGCTGCCTAGAGAGGGGGGAAGGCTTGGGAGAAGGTGTGAACCCGGCAGGTGCAGCGTGAGCTCCCAACCCTGCTCCAGTGCTGGGTCTGAGCCCCACCACAGGCAGGCCCAGGCTGGGCCCTGATGCCCATCACTCCTCCTGGTCCTGGCTGCTGCAGTCTCCCTCTGGCACCAGCTGGCAGCAGAAAGGGCTGCTGATGGCACTGCCCAGTGGCTGCCCAGGCACAGCAAGGCTCTGAGCTGCACCAGGGGAGCAGGGTGCAGGAAGGGCTGGAGAATGGGGCTCTCAGCCCCCCTCCCTTGTTACCGCTCTGCTTACGCTCCCCTGCTGCTGCCACAGGCTGTGCAAGGGAGACCTGGCCCAGCTGGCCGGCCAATGGGCTGAGCCTACAGCAGCTGCTTGTACAATGCAGGCTGCAGTGGAGGAGCAAGGCCCTGCAACCCAGCTGCAGTCAGGGGGCAGGAGATCTGTTCCGGATCTGAGAAGGGAGGGGGGCTGCTGGTTAGAGCAGATGCTGGGAGTGATGTAGGTTCTGGGGCACAGCTAGGAAGCCTGTACTACACATCTGGTCCCACAGGAATGGAGCATCCAGCGCCCCCTGCCCCTCACAGGAGCCCCGGCTGGGTCACTCAGCCCCAGGAGCTGGGGTAGGGCCTCAGTGGAGATGCCACGCCTGGGCCAGGGGGCCCTCAGCCACATGCCCTGCTTCCCCCTCCCCGTGCCCACGAAAGCAGCAGAGCCCAGGGCCAGTCTTTGGCATCAAACTTTATTGGCCCGGCGGTTGGGGCAGGGCTGGTACCAACAGTGACCCGGGGGAGGGAAGGCCCCAGGCAGGGAAAACACAAACAGGCCTCGTGCTATTCGGCACCCTGCCCCCAGCCCTGGGGCCGCTCCTGCCAGTGCTGGCTCCAGGGCAGCCCTGCTGGTGGGCAGGAGGGGCCCTCTCGGGCCTGCAAGGTGCAGGAGGGGTGGGGAGGGAGGCTGATCAAGCCTGGAGCACAGGGGGTGGCCCTGCTACCCAGGGAAAGGCACAGAGGTGGTGGCCACCCCGGGGCAGAGGTATTTGGTCCAGGCCCATTGTGGAAGGGAGCTCAGGCTGCATCCTACGGGTCTCTAGGTGCAGCCTGACTCCGATCTGACACTGACCAGTGCCCTAGGCCACCTCCTGCGCAGTCCTGGCCCCACATCCACCTACCAGCCCTGAGGGGCCCATGAGTGCCCCCTGCCCAGGTGGCAGGGCCAGCAGGCAGCAGCTCCCACAGTGGCCCCCCATTCTGGAGCCAAGGTCCCCACTGTGGGGATGGGGAGAAGTGTGGGCCTTAGGCTGTGATGCGGGGCTCTGTTTGCAGACTGGACAAATACGCCCTGAGGTCCGTGGGTGGATCACCGCCCCCCTCCCCCCCACAGGTGGCAGCCTCTGCACCTACCTTAACGGGGCTAGAGGGGTGGCAGGCGGGGAGCCCTGTGTTTGGCTGCCAGGGGGAGGTAGGAATGGCAAAGGCTGGCAGATAAAGCCTCCGGGTGGCCCGGAGCAGAGGAGCAGCAGCCCTAGGATGCCGGGCCCCATAGCCAGGCAGGGTGGGGTTCTGTGCCCCCTCAGAACCGACCCTGCTGCCAGGTGAAGGGGAAAGGTGCTTTGGTGAGAAGAGCAGGCGGAGCTGGGGGACAGTCTCTGGGGAGGTGGCTGCTTCAGGCCTCTGCAGGGGCCGGCTTGTCCAGGGCTTGGATGTCGTCCAGAAAGCGTGTGGGGGTCAGGATGTGAGTGGACCCTAGGGAGAGAGGGGGTGGATCATGGTGGGCACAGTGGGGCAGGTGTCACCATCCCCCATCTTTGCAGGGAGAGAGGGGCTGATTCCTGCCCCCTTGTTCCCCAGGGCCTGGCCCAGCACCCCTCAGGCTGCTGTACCCTCCACAGGCAGGCTGGAATCCACCCCGCCATGCCCCCACCCCACCTGCTGTGCGTCCCTTGCTCAGAGGGTCTTCCTGGGGTATCTGACTGGCCCCCAGGTCTCTGGGCAGAGCGGGTGCTGGGGAGCCATGGCCAGGCCATGAGGGGCTGGGACAGATGGAGGAAGCTCAGCTGGTGCTCCCAGGGGGCAGTGAGGACAGAGGGTGGCATGGCCACCCTGGGGGGCGCTAGATGGGCAGTTCTAGAGCCTCCCCAACCTTGGGGAGCCCCTGCTGTCCCCTCCCCCCAGGCTCCCCCCACTCACCGATCAGCACCTCCCACTTGCCCTCGGTAGCCCGGCTCACTTCGTAGGCGCAGCGCATCTCGGACATGGACACCCCACCCAGCACGTAGACGATGAGGCGCGGGCCTGTCCGGTACTCGGCCGCCGGCTTGTTCTTGTGCCAATGCCCAAAGCGGGCGCTGGGGGGAGAGAGGGGCCTGTGTGACCAGAGGCTCATGGGGGGATGGACAATGCCTGAAGCGGGCGCGGGGGGGGCCCTATGAGGCCAGAGGCTTGTGGGGGGAGTGCCGGGCGGGGGGTGAACACTGCCCAGAGCGGGGGGGGGGGGGGGGGGGGGGGAAGAGGGCCGTGTGGCCAGAGGCTTGCCGGGGGGAGTGCCGGGCCGGGGGGGGGAAGAGCAGGGGGTGGACACTGCCCAGAGCAGGTGCGGGGGGGGAGGGGAGGGGGGGTGTGGCTTGTGGGACAAGTGCCACAGAGGCTTGTGGGGGGAGTGCCAGGCGGGGGTGAGTGGGGGCTGGACACTGCCCGGAGCGGGTGAGCAATGTGGATACAAGGGGACTTGCTGGGGAAATGCCAGACTGCTGGTCTGGGGGTACGAGCAGGGCCTAGCAGAGGTTGAGGGGCAGGCCCTGCCCCAGGGGGTGGGACAGAGCCCCAAAGCACATGAGGGTCCCTGCCCTGGGCTGCGGGGTGGCACCTGGAGGCCAGCCCATCCTCTTCCTCCATCCCAGGCCCTGGTGTGTTAAGGGGCTGCAGAACAACCCCTGCCCCTCGAGGCTCCTGGCCGTGTACTCCAAGACCCCTGTACCCTGGGGGGGGGGGTGTGTGTCTGTCTCTCTCTGTCTCTCTCGGCCGTTCCCCCCCCATCCCCTGTCCAGCCAAGCTTGGCCTTACCTGACAGCAGCCTGGGAGCTGGCCGTAGGGACCGGGTCCAACATGAAGGGCCACAGCTTCTTGTCCAGTTTGTCCTCAATGGCATCCTGGGGGGAGGTCAGCAGGGGCTGAGGGGCAGGCTGGGCCCCACGGGGGTTGGGGCCACACAGTGATGGACAGCCCCTGGGGAGCAGCGCTGGGGTCCCCTTTCCAGGGTGGGGCACAAAGGAGCGCAGACTCACTTTGCCCATCCCCCACAGACACATTCCCCACAGCTGTTCAGTGCCCACTGTGACCCCCCCCCCTTATCCGTCAGCCAAGTCCAGGGCCCCTCCTGGGGGAAGGGGGGATGCTGCCCTCAGGGCCCCTCCCAGCCCTGTCTCCTGCCCCATGGGGTGTCCCAGCCCCACAGGGGGGCCTGGGCTATGATACGGCCTAATACCACATAATAGGGGCTTTTACATTAATCCGCTTCTTCGAGTTGTATGGGGAGGCTTAGTGCTGGCCCAGCTGTGGCTGGTGCAGGGGGCGGGGGCCAGCGCCTCTGATTGGATTAGGCCCTAGATTGAGGCTATCACAACCGCCAGCCCCAAAATCCCACTGCAGGAGCCAGCCCAGCACAGGAAACGGGCCTGGGAGCCGCCCGCATCTGCCGGGGACAGGAGCTATTGGAGGGAAGGGGGGCAGTGAGTCCTTGGGCCTGGAGCCCTAAGCCCCAAACTGGGAGACTGAAGACAGCCAAATGCCCCCCCCCCCCCAGAGGGCCTCACAAACCAGGTGATGGGGGGCTCAGCTTCCAGCAAGGGTGGGGGAAGGAGCAGCCACGTCACCTCTCACGAGCTAAGCAGGGTTGGGCCCAGGCATGGGGGACCTCTAAGAAAAGCCACTTGGAGCGGGCCCTGTGATCCAGTGCGGTGCTCGGGGGCGCTGTGCTGTGGGGGCTCAGCTAGGGGTATTCTCCCCCGGCAGTCAGGGCTGGCCCCTGTGTGGCGCTAGGGGGCGCTGTGCCCGGAAGAGGGGGGTAGCTCAGCAGGGGGCACTGTGCCCAGCAATCAGGGCCCAGTACATACTGCACTGCAGGAGCTCATCCTTCAGCCGAAGACCAAACAGCTGCTCCTCCTGGAGGTCAGGCCAAGGCCCTGCTGCCCAGGGGTGGGGCCTGGTGCCGCTGCCACATTCCAGTGCCCACTGGGATCCCCTGTGCTTCCTGGCCTGCACAGCGGGCACCTCCTGCCCTTGGCTCTCAGGCGGCGCCGCTCTATGGCTGCTACCAGCTACCTCCCCCCATTCCCCCAGCAAGAATCCCTGTCAGCCCTGATGAGGGACCCTGTATAAACTGCCCCTGCCCAGAGGTGGCTGCATCTCGGCACCAGGAAGCCAATGCTTCTGCCTTGTGTCTGGATTTCAGACCCCCGAGGGTGGCTGGCATGAGGGGTCTCCCTCTGATGAACTCTCAGGCAGCAGACCCCAAACCAGCCCCTCCCCCTTGGTGCCAGACTGCCAGGCGCGACCCCCGCCCCAGTGCAGGAAGCAGACGTTCCGGTACCTCCATGATGTCCTTGAGCACGGGGGTCCAGCGGGAGAGCTGGTAGGTGGACTCGAGCCGCGTCTTCCTCTCAGGTCGCAGCTGCCCACTCTGGGGAAGGAAGGGAGGAGGTGAGGGGCAGCAGGGAGAGGGCGTGGGGTGGCATGGGGGCAGGGGGAGAGCGCAGCCTACCTGAGTCACTCCGGCCGGGCTGGCAGGGGAGAGGCAGAGAAAAGAGCAGAGCAGAGCTGAGCAGAGAGAGGAGGGGACAGAGGCTGATGGGAGAACAGAGCCGCGCCCCCCAACCGCCACACACACAGAGCTGAGGGCACGAGCCTGAGCTGGCCTGGGTCGCCCCATGCAGTGGGCCCTGCTCCCACCCCCCGCAATCTCAGGGAGCCCCAGATAGAGAAAGGGGGGCACAGAGGCATTGGCTTGCCCAGTGTGGGGGTGTGTGACCCCGCCTATGCAGGGGCAGAGGTCAGCTCTGTGCTGGGAGTAGGCCCCTACTGTAGGAAGGTGCCCCCAGCATGGGCCCTGTGCAGCACAGCTCTGCCCCTGGTGTGGCACAGCCGCTGGCCCCCGGCCTTACCCCCGGCGTGAGGGAGGTGCCCAGGAACTGCACGTTGTGGATGATGTTGCTCTGCTGCTGGATGTTGGCGTGCTGGATCAGCTTGGTGAGGTTTTCCTCGCCCACGCCTGCATGGGGGGGGGGGGAAAGACAGGTCAGCGCCAGCCCCCCCCCGCCCACGCCCCCACGGGGGAGAGAGAGGTCAGTGCCAATACCCCCCCGCCCACGTGCTGGCCTCAGGGTGGGTGCAGGAGAGATGCCCAAGACGCACATTCAGTCCTGCACCCCATGGCATCGCAGCCCCCAAGGACACCGATTGGCTGGATGGACGCACGTACATGGCACTGAGCACAGCCTGGCAGGAGTCGGGAGCTGGGAGGCTGGGAAGGGGTGTGTGGCTCCTGCCTTGGGACTGACAGACACACTTTGCCCCCACAGCATCCCCCAGCCCCCAGGAAGCACGAACCCCTGGCTGGCCGAGAGGCACCACCACATGTGAGGCAGCCATGTGGCACTGGGAGGGAAAGAGCATTCAGCCGGCGGGGTGTCAGGAACCCAGGGGATGTTGTGCCCTGATCCAACCAGATCCTCTCCTCCCACCCTGCCCAGTGAGGGGCAGAACCCAGGCAGCCTGGTTCCCAGCAACCCCAGCTGCTCATTGAATTCAGATGCTTGCTGCTCCTCCCTTCACGGCACAGGGGCCGGGCCTCGGTAGCTCCCCTGATCTGGGCTCCCCCCCACAGCCAGTCAGGTGCAGGTCAGAGCCCAGGCCTGGCTCGTCAAGGCAACTGCACCCCTCACCTGGAAACCACTTCCTGGTGCTCAGTCAGAAGGGCAAGGCCTGGTGGCACCATAGCGCCCCGGCCAGGAGACAGGCACCGAGCCCCCTCAGGGCACAGCCAGGCCAGCCAGCCCTGGGCAAAGGGGCAGCGACCCCCTTGGCACAGGCAGTGCCTGGGCTAGGGAAGGAAGGGCCCTGCTCCAATGAGCCAGGAGGGGGCAGAGGGACTGTGCCAAGGGCCAGGGAGGGGGAGTTTTCTGGGCCCTGGAGGGCTGGATGCAGTGAGACGTGGCGATGGGGTGGTACAGGGAGTGGGGGGCTGGCAGCCCAGGGGCTCAGGCGGATCACAGTAGCTGAGCAAGCTGCTGTGGGCGGAGAGATGCTCCCTTTCCTGCGGAGAACGGGCCAGTGGGCTGCTTGGCGTGTGCCTGCAGAAAGGGGGGGGGCGCGCAGAGACACCCCTCCCCGAGCAGCCCCCCCCAGCCTGCTCATTGCAGGAAAAGGGGGGATGGAGAATGAGTGGGGGGCTGCTCAGGGTTCCCATCCCCTCCCTTCCTGCAGAGAAGAGCTGGGGGGGGGGGGGGCGCAGCAGAAGGCAGTGGCAAGGAGCGAATGCCAGGTGAGCGTGGGGGCAGTGGGACCAGGGCCGGCCTCAGGGGGCAGAACAGAGCCCCGGCTGGCTCACTGGCTGGCTCGTAGGCTCCGGGAACCCGAGAGACAGCCGGAGAGCCAGGCTGGCCCAGCCCTGGGGAACGGTTAGCCAGGAGGTGCCCTGCATGGCTGGCTGGGTGTGCCTGTCTGAGCAGGGTTATGCCCCCACCACCCCACCGCCCCTAGCAGGCCCAGGCCCCGGCCCCTCTTCCAGCACCCGCCCCTGCAGCAGGCCCTGGTGCTGCCCCCTGCAGGCCTGTGGCGGTACCGTTCTTCAGGAAGATGTAGAGCAGGATGATGCGGATCTTGTCGTAGGCTTGCACGGTGGAGTCCAGCAGCACGGGCACAATGATCTTCATGGGGTCCTTGATCTTCTCCCCGTCCACATCCGTCCCCATGGCCAGGTCCTGGGGGGCCGGCGCGCACAGGGCCCAGGTTAGGCCCCCACAGCGGCCTTCCCCCTGTACCGGGGAGCCCCACGCCCCCTTCTGCATCCGGGCGCTGCAAGCGGGTCTGGCCTGGCTGCAGGATCCCTCCGCCTGGCCGAGCCCGTGAGCCACACTCTGCCCGCCCCGACTCTACCCCCCGCCAGGCTTTGCCTCTCCCCGCCAGGCTCTGCCCCCCCCCCCGCTCTACCCTCCCCAGGCTCTTCCCCCCCGCCACACTCTGCCCTCCCCCCACCAGGCTCTGCCCACAGACCCACCTGCTCCACGCTGCACAGCTTCTCCACCATCCCTTTGAAGTGCCGCATGCAGCTCTCGGCCAGGTTGAGGTGCGTGGAGTACTGCGGGGAGAGCCCAGGCACCGCGTCACCCCGCGCCCTCCGGCCCCCACACGGCAGCCCCGATCAACTGCACAAGCCGAGCACAATGGGCAGTCACCTCTGGGGTGCAGCGGGGCAGCCGGAAGGGAAAGCGTCTCACAAACCAGCCCGGAGCTTCCTGCATTCGTCACCAGGGGGCGGGGGCTTGGAGACCAGCAGGTGCCAGGGGATCTGTGCCAGTGGCCAGGAGTGTCCTTTGGCACATGACTCAGTGGCACCCCCCGGCTCAGCACTAAGTGCCACGGCAGAGAGCCGCTTGCAGGGTGCTCCGCCTGCACCCACGCGCTGAGGCCCTGTCCCTGGGTCAGGACGAAGCTCCCCTCCCAGTGCCCAAGCCTCTTCCAAGAGATGCAGCAGCCAGGTGCGGGCATCACCCAAGGGCTGCCATTGCTGGGCAAAGGCGGCAGCTCAGGCACTGGGCCTCATGGCAACTCTGCCCAATGCAACAGGCCAGCAGCTTTCAGCAAGCGGGTAACAGGTCCCACCACTGGGCAGGGACCCCCCGTTCCCTAGAGGAGACAGAGCACCCTAGAGAGTGTCCTGCCCCCCAGAGAGCCCCTGCTGCCCCTCCCCAGCCCCACACACTGCCCTGCACCACCCCTGGGAGCCCCAGAATGCTCCTGCCCCCCTCCCCCTCCTGCTCACTAACTGCCCCACCCCCATTTACCTTGTTCAGCTCTTTCTGGTACTGCGGCATCTTCTTCAGGATCTGGGACAGGTCCTTGATGTTCGCCTGGATGGAGGAGGGAGGCGGCAGTGAGAGCCCAGCCCAAGGAACCTGCAAGGGCAGAGGCCTGGCCCACGAGAGCTGCAGCAGCTCGGCCACGTGCAGGACCAGGTGGCACAGGCCCATGTGGCCAGGCCAGCTGGAACAAGCCGGGGTCCCCAAGAACCGAGTGCCCACGTGGCCTGAGATGCTCAGGGCGAGTGATCCCCTCCCCCAGGGAGACAGGCACCTTGGAGCCTCGCGCAGGATCCTGCTGTCTGACCCTGCCCCAGGGGACGCCGCCCTCCCCCGCTGCAGGGAGCTCCAGAGCTCCAGCTCTGAGCCCTGGGAGCAATAGGACCCCTCGGCCCCCCCATCCAGGGGCAGCAGAGTGGCCTCCTCTCCCCCTCAGTGGCATGGACCCGTCCCCACCCAACTCCCCCCAGCGTGGTTGCACCTTGTCCGTGGTCAGCCTCTTGCTCTCGCAGAAGGTGCGCAGCAGCTCCGTCACCTTCCTGCAGCGGGGAGAGGGGTCAGGGCCAAGCCCCCACAGGGCACTGCGTCGGGGGGGGGGGGGAGGGGGCCATTTACCCAAGGCAGAGAGCTTGGGGCACCTCTGGGGGCTCTGCTAGGGTTCGGGGCAGCGGCAGGCTCAGCAGGAGCCCAGGGAGGGACTTATTCAAGGGGAGAGGAGTGCAGGGATCCCCGAGAGGAGATGCAGGTAGTAGTGCTGGGAGGGAGCACGTGGGGTCCTTTGGGGAGAAGTACTGGGTCCTGCGGGGTCTCAGAGCTCAGAAAGGAGGGTGTGTCCAAAGAGGGGGTCATGGCATAGAGGGGTGTGTTGCGGGGGCAGCCCATGGAGGGGCATGCCTGGGGAGGGCAGAGAGGGCTGTGTGCAGGCTGTGGCAAAGGGCGGGAGGCAAGGGGTGTGCCAGAAAAGATGGGGGGCAAGCACCATGTGGGACACAGAAGGGTGTGTCTGAGGGGGTGGGGGGCGTGTCCAAGGGGGTGGGGCTAGGGCACAGAAGGGAGTGTCTAAGGGGCTCACTTAGAGACATCTGCGATGTGCATGTGGCGCAGCTGCACCCAGAGGTCATCGTCCTCGTCCAGCAGCGCCACCTTCTCCCGCGAGTCGCTGATGCCCGTTGTCTCGTACCTGCGGGGGGAGGGGAGACGTGGTCAGGGTGCCGCACCCCTCCCCCGAAGAGCAGTGCGGGTGCCCAGGTCACATCCTCCCAGCCTGCCTGAGCAGTGCCGGGGGCCCCCTGCTGGCCGCCAGGCCCTACTTGTAGGTGTCGTTCTCGATGCTGAGCAGGTCGTAGGCCATGGCCTGGAAGGTGAGCTCGTGCAGCAGTGGGGACACCATGTCGTAGCTCCGGTCCACAATCAGCAGCTGCGAGCGAGCTTTGTCGGGGCCCTGGGCAAGGAGAGAGACCCGTCGGTCACCCCCTGCTCCATGCGAGGGGCCTGGCCTGGCTTACATGGGGGAATCCAACAGGCTGTGCTGGAACCCCTCCCCCACACCCAGCCCCCACATCGAGAAGTCCCCCCAGGTGGCCGGGACATGCCCAGGGTCCTGCCCTTACCCAGCTGCTCTGCAACGGCCCCTGCAGAGCTGGGCCGCCTGCCCCTTGTGTACACAGCCATGCCCTTCCTCAGCACGTGCTCTGCTCTCCACCCATGGGAGCAGCCCCATCGCCCCCTGCCCCGGATCCTGCGGGGGCCACACCAGAAGGCCCTGGCTAGTCTCAATAGCCAGGCCCAGAGACCCTTTGACACAAGGCCCCAGAGGGGGCAATGGGTCATTACCGCTATGCCCCACTTTGCACCTGAGCTGGGACCCCAAATGAGGCCCTAGCGCTGCACTCCCAGCCGGTAACCCCCGCCCCCAGAGACTGTCTGGGACCCACATCGGGGGGCTGGCCCGGTCTTTCCTCAGCAGCAGGTGGTGCTAGGAGACGGACCATAGCAGATGCCTCTGAAACCCGCCTCTCAGCTCCAATGGAAGCCCAGCTCAGCCAGGCACACCCTGTGAGGGGCCGTGTCCGTCCTTCACCGGGGAGCACTGAGAGCTGGGGGCTGGGGACACGCGGCCCTGACGCTGCCCCTGCCGCCCACCTCAGAACGTGGGAGCAGCCACCCTTGGGAGGAACCCACCCGGCAGGGCTCCCCAGCCTCTGGATAAATGGGTGGGGGCCAACAGTATCTGGCCCCCTCCCCACAGCATCAGGGCAGGGCTGCCACCTCACTGCAGAGGAGAACAGTGGCCCAGAGAGGCTGCATGATTCACCCAAGGTCACAAGCAGTTGGTGGCAGAGCAGGGACAAGGACCCAGGGTGCCCAACCCCCAGCCACGGGACTCTGCGTATGCCCTGGCCCGTGGGCTCTGCTGGGGGGATCCCTGAGTGCTGATAGGGGCTGGGCAACCACCAGGTCAGGGCAGAGGGGAGCCAGAGCACTGCCTGAGCAGCGACCCCTCAGGACTGGCAGCTGGGAAGCGTCAAGGCAAGGGGACTAATGCAGACGAGGCTGCAAGCTGCAGCGATGGCAGGCCAGGCAGCCGTGGAGTGCTACTGTTCGAGCCACGCCATAGGAGAGCCTGGGGCTTGGCATCAGCTGGCAAGGTGGGGGCACCCCTGGACTGGGCAGCCAGTTTATGCTGCATGGAGCAGGGGCTTGAGTCAGCGCACCTGGCCCTGCCGCCTGGATTCGACTGAAGGGGGCTGGGCAGTCAGGACCCCTGGCTTCTCTTCCTACCATGTCACTCAGTGCCTCAGTTTCCCCAGTGTAAGATGGGAATAGTGTTTATGTCTGCGACAGGGAGGCTTGGCATACCCCTGGGGGGACTCGGGAGTAATAACTCACAGGAGGCTTGGGAGACCTGGGTTCTCTTCCTGTTAGGACACAGGCTCCCTGCATGCCTCAATTTACCCACATGTAACAGGCCACCTTGCCTCCCCTGGGGGGGGGGGGTGTGTGAATTAATCAGAGAAGCTCGGATACCAGGGGGATAGGCGTAGGAGCACAGACAAGAGTGTCCGCAGGTGGAAGAGGCTGTGTGCGCGGAGCTTGGCTAAGCTCTGGAACCAAACAGAGAGCATGCCAGGCATGTACTTCCCCAGCTGGTGCCTCAGTTTCCCCATCAGTGCAGAGGGGATATGACACTGGCCTTTGTGGAGCTCTCTGAGGTCTGCCCACAGCCGGCACCAGAATACTCCAACCACACCAGGAATACTGCTTTTCAAACACACTTGTGTTCTGCCAAACTGTCAGGATCTCCAGCTGCCCCTGCCAGGCCCCCCGAGGGGCTCTAAACCACTCCCCCTCCCTTCTATTCCTCACATGCTGCCCCCTGCTCCGATTCCCCAGCTCAGCCCTGCGCCCGGCCCAGTTCGCTCACCTCTCCCATGCTGGGGTTGTCGGCCTTGAATGCATTGAGCTTAGCCAGCACGGCTTGTGCCAGGTGGAAGTTATCCTCATGGCCCCTGCGGCAAAGACAAACCTGGCCAGTGAGAACCAGGCCCTCCCCCACATGGAGGGTACCCCCTCCGGGCTTACATGCCCTGGTACCCACCGCACCTCCCCGGCACACACACTTCCTGTAGCAGATGGCCGGGTACGCCCCTCCCCCCGGGCACACACACTTCCTGTAGCGGATGGCCGGGTATGCCCCTCCCTCCTGGGCGCACACACTTCCTGTAGCGGACAGCTGGGCATGCCCCTCCCCCTGGGCACACTCACTTCCTGTAGCGGATGGCCGGGTATGCCCCTCCCCCCTGGGCGCACACACTTCCTGTAGCGGATGGCCAGGTACGCCCCGCCCCCCCCCCGGATACACTCACTTCCTGTAGCGGATGGCCGGGTACGCCCCCCCCCCCCAGGCACACTCACTTCCTGTAGCAGATGGCTGGGTACGCCCCTCCCCCCGGGCACACTCACTTCCTGTAGCGGATGGCCGGGTACGCCCCCCCCTCCCCCAGGGCACACACACTTCCTGTAGCGGATGGCCGGGTACACGCCCCCCCCCCCAACACACTCACTTCCTGTAGTGGACAGCTGGGCATGCCCCTCCCCCTGGGCACACTCACTTCCTGTAGCGGATGGCCGGGTATGCCCCTCCCCCCCAGGCACACTCACTTCCTGTAGCGGATGGCCGGGTACACGCCCCCCCCAGACACACTCACTTCCTGTAGCGGATGGCCGGGTACACGCCCCCCCCCCCAACACACTCACTTCCTGTAGCGGATGGCCGGGTATGCCCCCCCCCAGCACACTCACTTCCTGTAGCGGATGGCCGGGTACGCCCCCCCCCCCGGGCACACTCACTTCCTGTAGCGGATGGCCGGATATGCCCCTCCCCCCGGGCACACTCAGTTCCTGTAGCGGATGGCCGGATATGCCCCCCCCCCCGGGCACACTCAATTCCTGTAGCGGATGGCCGGGTATGCCCCCCTCCCCCGGGCACACTCACTTCCTGTAGCGGATGGCCGGGTACGCCCCCCCTCCCCCGGGCACACTCACTTCCTGTAGCGGATGGCCGGGTACGCCCCCCCCCCCGGGCACACTCACTTCCTGTAGCGGATGGCCGGGTACGCCCCCCCCCCCCCCCCCCCGGGCACACTCACTTCCTGTAGCGGATGGCCGGATATGCCCCTCCCCCCGGGCACACTCAGTTCCTGTAGCGGATGGCCGGATATGCCCCCCCCTCCCCCGGGCACACTCAATTCCTGTAGCGGATGGCCGGGTATGCCCCCCCTCCCCCGGGCACACTCACTTCCTGTAGCGGATGGCCGGGTACGCCCCCCCTCCCCCGGGCACACTCACTTCCTGTAGCGGATGGCCGGGTACGCCCCCCCTCCCCCGGGCACACTCACTTCCTGTAGTGGATGGCCGGGTACGCCCCCCCTCCCCCGGGCACACTCACTTCCTGTAGTGGATGGCCAGGTACACGCCCCCCCCCCAACACACTCACTTCCTGTAGTGGACAGCTGGGCATGCCCCTCCCCCTGGGCACACTCACTTCCTGTAGCGGATGGCCGGGTACGCCCCCCTCCCCCGGGCACACTCACTTCCTGTAGCGGATGGCCGGGTACGCCCCCCCTCCCCCGGGCACACTCACTTCCTGTAGCGGATGGCCGGGTACGCCCCCCCTCCCCCGGGCACACTCACTTCCTGTAGTGGATGGCCAGGTACACGCCCCCCCCCCAACACACTCACTTCCTGTAGTGGACAGCTGGGCATGCCCCTCCCCCTGGGCACACTCACTTCCTGTAGCGGATGGCCGGGTACGCCCCCCTCCCCCGGGCACACTCACTTCCTGTAGCGGATGGCCGGGTACGCCCCCCCTCCCCCGGGCACACTCACTTCCTGTAGCGGATGGCCGGGTACGCCCCCCCTCCCCCGGGCACACTCACTTCCTGTAGCGGATGGCCGGGTACGCCCCCCCCTCCCCCGGGCACACTCACTTCCTGTAGCGGATGGCCGGGTACTCCTTCAGGGTATCACACAAGGTGGCTATCTGCTCGGCCAGCATGTCCATCTGCTTGTTCTTGTCCAAGGAGCAGTAGGGGCTGAACCAGCTGTGGAAGGTCTGTGGCACATCCAGGGAGTACACCTGGGGGTGGAAGGGGGAGGTCAGACTTTGGACTCTCACATTCCCCCCATAACATGCAGCTGGGGGGGGGTGCCATGGAGGGACCGAACCACCCTCCCCCATCAGACCCCATCCCACAGGGTATGAGCAGCCACAGCGGGTCCCTTCCGCCTCAGCCTGGCTTCACACCCAGTGCCCTAGAGGGGAAAGTGTCCACGTGGCTCTGGGGGAACCAAGGGTGGGGTGTCACATTTCACGTCTGCCCTGTGGCCCTGCTTCCCCCAAGTCCCGCTCCCCCTCACCTGGCTCTCATAGGGCAGGCTGGGGTGCAACACTTCACTGCCCCCGCCCCCTGCCTGGTGCCCCCCGACCTGGCTCTCATAGGGCAGGTGGGGTGTGACACATCACTTCCTGCCCCCCTCCCGGCACCCCTACCTGGCTCTCGTAGGGCAGGAAGGCCACGTTGATCTCCTTGAGGGTTTTGATGGCCTTAGTGATGCGCGACTTGCTCAGCTCCTCGAACAGGTGGTCAGGACAGGCTGCAAGACAAAGGCAGCAGGCGGGAGCGACAGCCGCACGGCAGGGCCAGGGCGGGTGCTGCCCACCTGTGGGGAACCCAGGCAAGCCAGCAGGGCCACGCAGGAGTCCGACAAATCAAGCCCCCCTCCCAACCAGGGTCATGCTGGGGTCTTGCCTTCTACAGCATGAGCCGCGAGGGGGACCACCCCCCGTCAGCCCCCCACCGCAGGGAGAAGTGACTAGAGTGCTCTGGGATGATGGCCGAGGAGGAAAGGGGGGCGGGGCCCATGCTTGTGGGGCGGGGCTCGCCATACTGGGGAGGAGCAGATGTGATCCTGATGTGCTGGGGGACTCAGGCAGAGTCCGGCCCTCCACCCCGCTGGGACTGATGCAGGCTGGGACCGGGACCATGCAGCGGGTGGCTGTGCACTGGGATGGTCTGGCCGCGGGGGTGGGGGGAGATAGCTCCTCCTCCAGGGGGGCCGGGCAGAATGCAGGAGCTGTGCCCTGGCCTGCTGATGGAGAGGGCCCCCCACTGCCTCTGCCCAGGCCAGGGCGCCCCCCTCGACTGATACTCACTGTCAATGAAGAAGACGTGAGCTGCCTTGTAGGTGAAGGTGGGGGTGCCCCGGAAGTCACTGATCAGAGCCTGCACCGACTGCAAAGAGGAGCGAGGTGGGAGGGGCCGTCAGCGTGGCCCCCAAAGGGCCCAGCCCACAGCCTGATGTCACTGGGAGGTGGGCTGGATTTCCTCCCTTGCCTGCCTCTGGGCTCCCTCCCTGCCTGGAGCCCGGCTCATGCCCATGGGTCAGGGACATCCCCAGGGCCCAGCCACATCTCTAGCTGGTGCACAAGCATCTGTGCCCGGCCACGGATGGGGCCTCGCACTGGCCTCGCTGCTGCCCCTGCTGGGCTCTTGACAGCCAAGGGAATGGCCGGCAGAGCAGCCCACGCGGCCTGGCAGCGCTAGGAGCAGCTGGCCTGGCAGGGTAGAGGGCAGGCACCGGAGGGGCCGGCTGTGGGTTCAGAAGCCGTTCAGATCCTGCAATCAGCAATTGTGCCAGCTCGGCAGCTGTGTCTCAATCCCCAGCTCGCTGCCCGCTCCTCCAGTGCCCCTCCTCTGGCAGCCCCCGTGGGCCCCGAGCTTCACCCTGCCACCCCTTGGCCAGGGGCCCCCTCCCCTCTGCTACCGGAGCCTCAGCCATCCTCCTTCACCTCATGTCTCAGCTGAGGCTGCCTTGCCTCGCCTCCCCTCCCCTCTCCCCCCCCCCCCAAGCCCGCACTGCAAGAGGCGCCTGGGGACAGCTTGTGCCTCAGGTAGCACCAAGCCCAGACACTCAGAGAGCCCCTTCGTGCCCCATTCCCACCCCGCCCCCGCCCGCCCTTGCCAAGCAGCGCTAGGGGAGCTACCCCAAGGTTCCCCCTCCTCCCAGGCAGCAGCGCCCACCCAGCACCCCAGTTCCTACCTTCTCCACCGGGCTGAGCAGGTAGATGGCCTCCAGGCTGGGGATTGGCTCCCGGCGCTTGTTAATATCCTCCACGACTAGGAGAGCAGACACAGCTGGGTCAGGCCAGCGGCAGGCTGGGGTGCCCCAGCTGCCTGGCCCAGCCACTCTCCAGCGGGGCGGCACTGGGGCAGGGAAGCCAAGGGGCACAGGGATGCTCACTGGCAGCAGGCTGGGGCAATGCAGGAGGCTCTATGAGCCGCCATGCTGAGAATGTCCCTTTACACCATGCTGGGAGTGCCCCACTAGAGCATGGGCTCAGCTCGGAGCCCCTCAATCCCCCACCCGGCAGCAGGGAGCCAGCATGGAGGCTGAGAATAGCAGAAAGAGGCTCCAGGGGCCAAGGGGACTAGATGTGGCTGGGTACCAAAGCAAGCAGGGTGTCCAGGGGGGACTAGGAGCAAATGTGAATTTAGACACTTCAGCTCCCCAACAGCGCTGGGCCACCGGCTGCAGGATTTCCCCCTGCTCCCGCCTGGGAGCAGACCGGACGGGGGACGCGGCCCAAGGCTACTCACTTGTGATGCCTTCGGCCAGGATGTCAGACATCTTGCAGCACGAGGAGAGGATGCGCATGCTGGGGTGGTCCATGATCAGCACCTGGGCGGCAAGAGGGGAGCATGCGCTATGGACGAGCTGCTCGCAGCCCTGAGCCCAGCCACAGAGCCAAGGCCCCGCCAGCGAGGCCAGCGCCTAAGGCCAGCCAAGCGAGGAGCTGCAGGCAGAGCGGCTCCGAGCAGAGCGGCTGGTACGAGATGCGGGAGACACCTGGGATCCGGCCAGTCAGCACAAGCTCCTCCAGCCTAGGAGGGTGGCACCAGCCTCTTCTACCCGCAGGTGACATGGGGGAGGGATCAGAGCTCCTTGCTCCCTGGGCCCAGTCAGTGGCTGCTCGCCAGGTTGCTCCCTAGGGACAGAAGCGGGGCCAGGGCACGGAGAAACGGAATGAGGGGCGTCTCCAGGCTCCCCTAGGAAGCCCAGGAGGCAGCATCCCCACTGCCTTCCTGCATGAGGCCATTGCTCCAGGCAGCCCAGCATCCTGCTGCACCAGATCCAGTCACTAGGCAAGCTAGCCCCGTGTTCTCTCTGCTGCGCGGCCTAGCCCAGCACTCCACACGCCCTGGCCAGGCCCATGCGGGGCGCTCAATAACCTCTCTGCCCAATGGTGCACACTGCCCCCTGCTGGGCGCTCCAAGTCCCCACCTCCTCCTCCACTCCCCCAGGTTGGCTCTGGGTCAAACCATGCAAGAGCAGATAGATACTCCACCTCGCAGGCCCAGCAAATTCCCTCCTCCGCCCCTGCACAGCCAGGACTCTGCACAGCAGGACTCCCCCAGCCTTGGCTCTGGGTGGAGGTCAGGCGGGGCCGGGGCTGAGTCAGGGAGGAGAATGCTGGTTGGACGGGACACACATCGGCCAATGCCACGGCAGAGCTCTGACGGCTGCAGCTTGCACTGAAAACACAGGGGCGGGGGAGGAGGGGGCCCAGCCTGGCTGCTCCCTTCCCAGGGCTCAGCGCAGGAGCCGCCAGGCAGGAGAGCCAAGATCAGGGCTGCAAACTGCCCCTGCCATGACCCAGCCAGGGATGGTAGATCCCAACTCCCATTCTGTGGAGTGGCTGATGCTCTGGAGGCTGGGGGAGGGGGGAGAGCTGTGGGCTCTGGGATGGGCCACAACTGAAGGCAAGGTGCTGAGTGCGCTGGGCCCAAGGGTCTGATTGGGTGTAAGGAGGGGGGAGGATCCTGGACTCGCTGGTTCTGGCCCAGTGTGGGGAAGGCAGGCGTCCCCAGGCCTCGCTAGGGATTAGACAGCCAAGGGATCTGAGCTGGTCTGGAAAATTCTGGGTTCCTAATGAATTGGAGGGGAGGGGCTCGGAGTGGTTCTATGGCCAGCAGCAGTGGGGGGGGGGGGTGATGAGTGTCCCAGATCTGGGGTACCCAAGACTGATCACAGTGGCCCCTGGTGGCCCTCCCTCACCCTTCCCTTGTGGGGTCAGTGGGTGGCTTCCCCAGCTGCCCTGCCCCTGCCCATCCCCAGCGTTTCTCAGGTGCAGCCCACAGAGCAGCAGCGCAAGACGCCCCCGGCCCGCTTACCTTCCACTCTCCTTCCTTCTTCAGGCTGCGAATGACACCGCTGAGAATCTCTGTGAGGGGACGAGATGGGGTTAGTGGCAGGGCCTAGGGGACAGCTGCTCCCTGAGCCAGGCCTTTGGGGACGAGGCTGCACCTTCAATCTCAGGCCAGCTAGTGACGCGGTGCCGGCCGAGCCCCCCTCAGAGATCACGGTCGGGGACTGACCCGAGGGGGCAGGATCCCAGGCTAGATGGGCTCTTGAGTCTGCTCCCCCCCCCCCCCGTCTGGCAGGCTGGATAGGAGCACAGCTGAACTAAGGATGTGGCAATGAGCAGACCCTGCCCAGCACCTCTCCCCTGGTGGGATCCCGAGACCCTCGTCTGTGTGGGGTGGGGTGGCAACACTACAGACATCAAACCCTGAGTCCTGCACATGGAACCCCTCCCAGACACGGCCCCATCAGGGCAGCTAAGTAATGAGAGAGTCAGCGGAGTCAAGGGTCGTGTACCTGTTGAGACCAGACAACGGGACCCTGGACCTGGACTGGGGCTCCCAGGTGCTGCTGTAATTTCACTTAAGGTACAGTGCCCAACACAATGGGGCCCTGGCCCCAGACGGGGGCTCCTGTAATACATCTAGTGAATAACGTACAGTGCCTAGCACAGTGGGGGGCCTGACCCCTCACTGGGGCTCCTAGGCACAGAGTCAGTGTTCCCTGAAAGCTGAGCGCTTGGCGCCACCGTGAGACACTTGTCTGTTTTGCCCCAAAATGCACCTGATTCTGGCTGGGCCCGTAGGACTTGGTTTCAGATGACTGGTGGAAATTCACTCACCAGCTGATAGTGGTGTCACCTGCAGCCCCCTCCCCAACTCTAACCGCTGTCAAAGCCAAGCCACACTCCCGTCCAAAGTGGCTGGGGCCATCGCACTGACCAGCCCCCAGCAGCCTGACCTGCATTCCCCAAACCAGTCCCCAGCGCCTGAATCAGGTACAACAAGAAACTCAGGCTTGGCTGCAAAAGGAGGAGCTTTAACTTGCCCTGGGCCTGCCGGGGGGAAAAGGCACATTAGACAGACAGACGGACGGGGCTGCTGCAGGAGACTCTGGGCTGCTCCAAGCCTGTGTCAGTTTTGCTAGGCACCTGCTGACACAAACCTGCTCCTCTCCCCCTTTGCCAGGGAATGGGGCAGGGCCTTCTCATCACCTGATCAGCAAGGGGCGGTGCTGAGCTGCCCTGCCCCCAACCACATCTCCAAGACAGGAGACTCCACACAGCCTCTCCAGGCAGGGTCCCCTGGAGCCATTCAGGAGCCCGCAGCAGCGGCACAGCAATAAGAGCAATAACAGCTCATCTTTGGCAGGATGGCTTTTCAGAGCAGACAGTGGCCCATTGCCTCCCTTAGCTCTGCGCTGCGGCTGCCCCCCCCCCCCGGGGCAGACAGCTGGAGCTCTGCTGCCTCCCCATGAGGCACAGAGGGGGAAGGAGAGCCAGGGCCAGCATGGTGGGGCTCCAGCTGTCCCCTTTATCCCACCTCCCAGCAGCACAGAGCCCTTCTGCATCAGACCCAGCAACTCTTCAAGAGCACACAGCTCATGCCTCCCCAGGAGGTCTGCCCCAATGCTGCCCTCCCAGAGACTGGGGTAGAACCTAGTCACCCAACTCTAACCACTAGATCGTACTCTCCTCTGTGATGACGTGTCGGGGTTCCCCCGATGCTGCACCCCCGTAGCAGCAAGAACAGACTCCACCAGCCAGTACAATAGAGGGGATTTATTGCTTCTCCAGGATACAGTACAGCATAGACATGATGTGTCTACAGGAGTCTGGGCCAGGATGCCTCAGACCTCTTGAGATGGGGTCCCTGGGCCCCTAGATTCCAGCCCCTCCTTAGTCTGTCCCCTTCACGGTTCCAGCCCAAGACTCCCTTCCCTCGCACCCCCCCCCCCCCATGCTCACTTCCTCTTCCATCCCTTCCCTTCAGGGATAGGACCGGTTCGGTCATTGTCATGGGGGCCCTCAAGGCGCCCCCTGCTGGGCCGTGCTTACAGACAGAGGCCAGTAGGGGTCATCCACAGCCCAAGCATAGCAACCAGCAAGGTACTGACACTACACCACACCCTCCCACAGGCAGGGCTGGAATCCCAGTCCCCCAGCGCTAACCCACCAGACCCAGTCCCCTCCCAGAAACCCAGAGTCCAGATTTCTTGATCAACAGCCCCAAATGCTGACAAGCTGCTCAACTTTCCCTGCTGCCAGACCAGACGCTCTCCACGTGACACAGCCACGTGCCATGTGGAACAAGCCTCTTTAGCCATTGCCACCGAACGATTCCTCCCAAATCCAGGCCTCAAACTGAATTCACTCAGTTGCTGGGAAGGAACCCAGAAATCCCGCCTTCTTCCTCCCACACCCGCCACTAATCTGGATTTGGAACATTAAAAATGCAACAACTGGGGCGCTCAGACCCTCCAGTCCAGCTTCCCATGCGCAAGGCCAGAGACCTTCCCCAGGTCTGCGGGCCCTGACTTTAATCACGTGCCTTTGGCCGAAGCCTCTTCCAGACTGGCTGGTTCTGAAACCACCAGAGATGGTGACTCCAGCTCTTGTCAGGGGGTGTTAATCACCCCTCCCCCACCTCACTGCAAAACCGGTGCCTCACATCTGCTCTGAACCAGTCTGGCTCTAACTCCCAGCCACTGGTTCCTGCTCTGCCTCCCCCCGGGACTGAAGTCTGTTGTCACCCAGTATCTCTCCCCCAGGCAGGGCTCGGGCACAGAGATCAAGCCCCTGCTCCTTCCCAAAGGGCTACGGCTCCTTCCGGCCCTTGGGGCGGTTTTGTGCTTCCTCCTTCAGCTCCACACATGCCCCAGGTCTGGCGGCAGGGTGCCCAGCTGGGTCTCACTGATGAGACATGCTGGGGGAGAGCAGCTCCGGGCTCGCTGGGCCTGGCCTACGGCACATGGCAGTAGAGCCAAGTGTGATGATCCCGAGAGGCCGTTGCACCACCCTGGCCCAGGGCAGGCAGCTCTGTGTCGCTGGGAGGCTGTTCGGGGTGGCTCTGCCATCACGGCAGTGTCTCTAGCGCAGCACTAGCCAGGGCGGGACCGGAGACAAGCCCTTCAACGCCGGGCACCTGAATCAGTGTGAACACCCCATGGGGCTGTGCCGCCGTGGACAGAGGGAGCCCTGCAAAAACTGGAGGGCGAGTTTGAAAGGCTGAGGCCAGAATGCTGGGCGTGGGGGAGGCCAGGCCAGGCCGAGGACCCCAGGAGCAGCATAGCGCAAATCCTGTCCTGGAAGAACACAGCTGGCTAGTGACATGGGAGCACAGGGCAGGGGAAGGAGGGGTAGCTCTGAAAGCAGAGGGTACCTCTGTGGGTGGCTCTGCCAACATGCAGGGGATATAAACCTGCTGGACTCTTGGCAGGACACAGGGAACCTGAAGGAATTAATGGGCCAAAGGAGGGAAGGGCAGATGAGCAGTGTTACCTAGTGGGTAGAGACTTGGGAGACCTGGGTTCTAGCCCTGGATGACCTTGGACAAGTCACTGCCCCCGCCCTGTGCCTCAGTTTCCCCATAGGGATAATGACCCAGATTTCCTCTAGAAAACACGCTGAGAGGAAGAGCCAGGCACTGGGGTTACCAGCCCACTGTAATGTGCAGGGCCTAGCTCCACACTCAGTTCTATGCTGCTGCCTAGCTCCAGATCCCACAAGCCCTTGTAACGGAGCCTGGAGCCTCCCATCCCCAGGCCAATGCTCTGGATCCTCTTCCCTCACCCAGACAAGTTTGGTGAGGCTGAGCCAGGAGCTGCCAGCAGAGACAATGGACATGACGCCTGGCAAGGGGTGGGACTTAGGGTGTACAAGGGACCAGGGCTCCTCGGGCCAGCGTGCTTTGTGCAGCGCAGAAGGGCTGGCTGGGGGAGGTCAGCTCCAGCCCCGCCCCTTTTGGGGGCACAGAGCCACCCCCTCCCATCTTGTCCAGGGGCCCAGCAAGGCTGTTGGCAGGAAGAGCTCTGTGCAAACGGGGGTCGCAGGGAGCACCAGTCCACATCTCTGCTTCCTGGGCAAGGCGCTAGCTGGAGCTCTGGCCACAGGGACCAGTGCCCACAGACCAGATCAGCAGGGAGCAGCCAGGAACTGTGCTCAGGGCTCTGGTGCCAAAGCTCCAGTAACAGGCCGGCACTAGTCCCAGGCATTCGGGCTGCCCAGGGGGACGCTGCAGGACACTAAGGCGTATGGAGCCTTCGCTCAGGGTGCTGTTGATTTCTGTGTGGGCAAGCGCTACCTGAGGACCTCCAAGGCCAGCTGCACTGGCTGCCCTGGGCACCCCAGTGAGGTGGCTGGAATGCGCTTGCCTAGCAGGCCTTGGGAATCACTGCTCCAGCCCTGGGGGAGGGCAGCAGGGAGCCCTGCCCTTGGCTCACTGCAGCTAAGCCACCCGGCAAGTTCCCCAAGGGGGGGCCCTGCTGCTCGAGCTGCCACATAGGCGGGCAACCCACTCCAGCAGCAGGCGCCCAGAAAGTGAAGGGAGGGGGCAGGTTGGCAGCAGTCACAGCGTCAAGAAACATTAACACAGTGAGCCTCAGCCACCCCCCAACAGGGGCATAATCCCCATTTTAGTGTGGGGAAACTGAGGCATGGGAAGGGAACACCTTTTCAGCCCCCATTCTCCTGCTCTCCAGACCTTGACTGCTCCCACCGCAGCTCAGCCAGTGCCCCTCACTCCAACCTGCAGCCCCTGTCCAGCCCGAGCTGCTCCCACCCGCAGCTTGGCCAGTGCCCCTCGCTCCAACCTGCAGCCCCTGTCCAGCCCGAGCTGCTCCCACTCCGCAGCTCGGCCAGTGCCCCTCACTCTTGGATCTGCAGCTCTTCCAGTCCTTGGGTTCCCACCCGCCTCACGGCTCTGCCGACGACCCTCCTTCCCAACACACAGCCCCTGCTAGCCCTGCTCAGAGACCCCTCTCGAATTAGCACCGTCTGGCCCAGCCCACGTGTGCCCAAGTCACGTGTCATCCCCCTCCCACATACACACAGCGGTGGGATCCTGCGAGGAGAGCTAGGGGTTCTCGGCACCACCGGCCGCCCTGGGCTCTGGCCGCTTTCACTCTGTCCCAGTTCTGGGGGCCACCAGGGAACATCAGGACCGAATCCACTTTCCAAGGGTCTTTTCGCCCCCAGGTCTGTAGTCTGGATTCAGCCCCAGACCCCATTCACTCTTGGCCCAGGCTGGAGACTCAGCCATGGGCTGGGCCCCTGACGTGATGTGACTGGGGCCGGGGGGGGGGCCCGCAGACCAGGCGACACTGCCGAGTCCTGCATGCCCAAGCCGCCCAGGTCCACGCCCAAAAGAGCAGCCGCCGCCCTGGCTGGGTTCTCGCCTTCGCGTCCAGGCAGCCTCGGCGGGAGCCAGCAGCGCTCACAGGCTGGCCTGGGGCTGCAGCTGCAGAGCTGCCCTCGCCGGAACAAGTTATCTTTGCACACAGCCCGTGTCTCTGTCAGCCAGGCACTTCCTGTGCAGGGCAACTCCCGCCTGGGAGAGCGCAGACAGGCAGCCGCCTCTGTCTGTGGCTCCTGAGATGGGCACAGAGCAGACCCAGACCGACAGCAAAGGGCAGCACCTCCGGGCAGAGGTGCACTGAAATGTCCCAGAGCTGCGACCCCCCCGCCCTGCCGGGATGGCAGGGGCTGTGCTCAGTGCCCTCATGGGATCCAGACAGACTGGTACCCTGCTGCCGGACCCAGAGGCCCTGAATCCTTGGACACAAGGCAGAAGGGGGGGGGGGAGAGGGGTGTCACTCGGAGTGTCTCACCAAGCCCCCGGAAGGAATAGGACCCATTTTTCCAGATAGGGAAACTGAGGCTGGGGTGGAGAGTCCCTGAGGTTACAGAGAGGCAGTATAACCATTCTGGCCTCACTTAGGCTCCCATTGAGACCATTTGCTGTCCCCCCCCAAAATCTCCAGGGAGCTCCCAAGAGGCGGCACAGTGACAAGAGGGCAGAACTCACCGAGAACTATGGCCTAGACTGAATGTCTGTGACCAGTCTGGCCCTGCCGAGCCGGCCAGGCCCCTAGGGGAAGCACAGGTGCTTGCAGGCACACCCCAAGACGGGCGCGGGACTCGCACAGCCCAGTGGGGGACACAAAAGCAGGGACTCAACCACCAACTCCAGGGTAACAACCGCACTTCTGAATGCCATGGCCATGAAGCATAAAGAGCAGCATTGGATTCCCCTTGACCCCTGCGCCTGTGAGAGGTGCCCTGGAATACACAGACAGTCACTTGCTGAACCCCAACGTCCCTTTCCACAGCCACCAGACCCCGGAGTCACCCTCAGCTTGGTCTGAATGCAGCCAGCTCTGGGGAGGAGAGTGGCCGCCTGCTAGCTCTGCAGTAGGACAGTGCAGGATGGAGAGGTTTCAGAGCACGCTGCTGCTGGTTGCTGTTGTCGCCCTGCAGCTGCTGACCAAACGGGTTCATTCTCGGCGAACGCCTGGGACAGCTGGCACTTGGGGCATGCCAAGCCCTGGCACCAAGGCCAGCACACACATCATGCCATGCAGATGCCATGCACGGAACAGCAAAGCTGCTAATGCACTAATGGCCTTGGCACAGTGCTGGGCCAGGGAATTAGCAACCAGTCCCGCTGCTCCTTCCAGCTGCCCCGCCATCAGCCTGGCTCACCTAACCCTGCACGTGCCTAGCATGTGCGCCGCACTGGTCCTAGGAGGCAGAACGACACCCCATCTAGCCTGGCCTCCCGGATTTCCCCAGAACCCGCAAACCCAACTGACAGGTTACGGCCCTGCCACCCTGCCCTGGGGCTGAGACACCCGGGCGAAGCCAAGGGCCAGACGAGAGTCCCCTGGCCAGACTCCCAGCCAACCTGAACGGAGCTGGATCGGGAATCCACTCTGCAGCGGAAGGCTGTGGAGTACCAGCCTGGTGCCCGCTATCCACTGAGCATGGGCAGTGCCAGGCAACCTGCCTGCACCCCACCCAGGGTGGTGCCTCCGAGGGGCCTTCAGGACAAGGGAGCCCAGCTTGGCTGCCCTGCTGCTCAACAGAGGCTGTTGCCTGTCAGAGCCACCAAACTGCCCCCACCAAAGCCTCCGCCAGGCCAGATCCATGCGCAGGGCAGGCTCCCAGGCCTGCTCTCCCCGGAGGCAGCCCCCAGCTCTCGGCCTCCTGGGCCAGCCGGACCCCCAGCTCAGAGACCAGCATGGCCAGGAGAGGCACAAGGCTTAAAAGCACTTAGTGACTAAAGAGCCTAAGTCATTTAGGAACCTCAACCCATGGGATTTAGGCTCCTACCTCACTTGGGGGATTTTGTGATGACTCGTACCCCCCGCCCGATTCACAATCAGACACGGCGCAGTTATGGACATGGAGCTCCTTGCCCACGGCGTCTCCCGTGCAAACTGTGCAGACACCCAACGCCTCAGGGTCCCAGACACCGCCTCACTTTTCCGGGGGGTGCTCCGAACAGCACAGACCCGCCAGGCAGCACACGTGTACACCCACACCCAGGCTGGACTGGCTGGGAGCCCGTTCCGTCAGACTCCCTGCTGAGGGGGCCTGCACAGCAGCCGGCTTGGGGGGGGGAGGGATAACTGAGTCAAGGGCCAGGGCACTCCATGGCCTGGCCCCAGGGTCCCTAGTAAAACCAATAGACCTGGGCTGGGGTCCATGGGCGACAGCCCCCCGGTCAGCAGGCCCCAGGGCGCTTTCCGCCACGAGGGAAGGGCTGGTCCCAGCCCAAGGACCTGCTGCCCCATGAACCAGAGACCTTCCCAACCCCCCTCCCATTTCCTGCTCTAGGAGCCAGGCTCCCTCCGGCGGCCGGCCTTCTCCCACGGAGACACAGCCCAGAGCGGGCAGCCAACAAGCCCCCCCTCCCTGCACTCAGTTCCCCCCACGGAGACAGCGAGAGGACGAGCCTCCAGAGCCAGATGTGAACCCCCTTGTCCTGCCGTGTGTGAACAAGAGGCTCTGCCTTGCAGAACAGGTGTGGAACCCAGACAGTCACTGGGTACTCGGGATGTGAAATGTTAACATGCCCCTGGGTGACGCTACCTGTTCCGGTTAACCATTACGTGGCGGGGGCTGGGGCAGTCCCTGCAGCTGAGCTCCCACCCAGCGTGGAGGGCAGCCCATGTCTCCTGCTACCTGGAGGAAGCGGCCACCCCCGACGGCACACTGCCGCCTTTCTGCAGGGCAGCCTCAGCTCCCCTCAGCCCAGGCTGTATTCGCTGCATGCCAGGCCGGGTGGCCTCCCCTGGGGCTGCAGACAGCCTGCCCGGCGGCTTCCAAGCTCAGCTCAACCCCAGTGTCACAACACGACGCAGCCAGGCCGGACCCGGCTCCCAGCCCCAAGCTCGGGTAGAAAGCGCTCTCCGGCCTCACGCCATTCCCCTCCCCCTTCGCCACACCCGCTCGGAGCGAACGCAGCGGAGCCCTGGGCTCCTTTGCGAATTGCACAGGGACATCGGCCTGCCAGGAGCCTCCTGGCTCCACAGCTCCAGCTCCTGGCTATGCAGGCTGCCCTGTCCTACAGACCTCTTCAGAAACCGATCAGGTTCCAGTGCAGAGCAGGCTGGCTGGTCGGGCCCCAGTGCGCCTGTCAGGGGCTGGGCCAGGCCCTCCCTGCCTGGTCATGAGAAACCTGCTCCCCAGTGCCAGCCTCACGTTACCCCCACTGCTTCCTAGGCCGCCATGGTCCAGCAGCCTCCCTCTGCCTGCCTTGGTGTCCACCCCCGCAGTGCATTTCCCGCCCCCCCCCCCCCCCGGTCTGCACTAAATGAAAACCACCAGGGTCCCTCAGATGCCTCCACTGCTCCCAGCCTCCTTCCTCTGCCCTGGCTCCAGGGAACACGCTCCGGGGAGGCCTCCCCAGTACAAAGGCCTTAGCACTCCCCTGCTGCAGCAGCCCTGCCCCGTCCTCAGACTGTGCTGCATGAACCCAGGATGGCTTTACTCAGCCTGGCTCCTCCCTCCCCGGGCTTCCCCAACCCCAGTGGCAAGCCCCTGGCCAGCTGTGCAGCGAGGGGAACTCCAGCCCTGGCCTGCTGACATCCTGCTCCGAGGAGTCACGTCACCATCGGCCAGCATCTGGCTACCGATGTTCTGCCCTGGGTGGACACCAGCCCTAGCTCCGGATGCAGGGTCCAGCGCTGCTGGCAGCCCGCCACTGGGCGGGTGGGAGGAGGGGCGGGAATTGCCCCAGGGCCCAGCGATCCCTGCGACAGTGGCTGGAACCTCAAGCCTTTACATTGCTGCTGGAGCACTGCACTGGGTGCTTTGCGCGGCTCTGAGGGCTGGGGGGAGGGGTCTTAGGGCTGGCTGGCTGGCCCCCCAGGCCTGCCCCTTCCTGGGTGCAGAGCCACCCCCGCCCCCACACACATTGCCCAGCCACCCACAGCAGCTGTTGGCCTGCTGACTGCTGGGAATCCCAGACTCCCCTCTGAGCCTTCTGGGGACAGAAGTAGGGATGGGACAACACTGGTGCCTGTGATGTACTGGGATCGCAGTGGCCCAGAATGGAAACAGGCCATACACCTGACCCTGCCCTGGCTGTGGATTTCTCTCCTCGCCAGGCTGAGCAGTCTCTAGCCACATGTAATTCACCCCAAAGCGTCTCTCATCCCGGCTGCTCCTCTCTGGAGCGGTAAAGGTGGAGCCGGAGCGTGACAGCCCAGAGATCCGAGGCCTGGAAGCTCAGATCAACAGGCTACTTCCACAGGGCAAGCCTGGCCACACCATTCCATGCAGAGCTGGGGTTTGGTTTGTTCCCTCCAAACTCCCTTGCCATCCCTCCGCCCCTTTGCAACCTGGTTCTGATCCCAACCGCTGCAAGCAAACCCTGCTGCATGAGCAAGTGATGGAATTTTCCAAAGACGGGAACAAACAACTGGAAAAGCAAAGCTATTTTCCCAGCTCCCCAAGAATCGCAGAGCTGTCCCCAACCGAGAACGTAAAGTTACAGCCCAGGCTTGTTAGTCGAGACCTATGCTGCGCGGGCTACTTTGCAAACTGCTCATTCAGTTTTCTCCCACTGAATTCTGCCTCTTAGCCATGGACCTCACTGATTTACCGAACGTCAACACTTCTGGTACTAAGCCCTCACTGATCTACCGAACGTCAACGCTTCTGGTACTAAGCCCTCACTGATCTACCGAACGTCAACGCTTCTGGTACTAAGCCCTCACTGATCTACCGAACGTCAACGCTTCTGGTACTAAGCCCTCACTGATCTACCGAATATCAACGCTTCTGGTACTAAGCCCTTCTGTCTCTCCAGAAAAGAAGTTAGAGCGCACCCAAGGAGGACGTGGGGAACGACCTGCAGTTAGCTATTGTTAGACAAGCCTTTAAAACCTCAACGCCCAGGCTAGGAGAAGTAATAAGCACGTTAGTCCTGAGTGGCAGGGGTCAGATGACTAAGTGAACGGTGTCACTCACGCAGTAGACTCTGTAACAGATTCATTAAAATATCTTATTTATAACCCTTTAGAAATGGAGTCCTATGACGAAGGGTGACCCATTTCCCCATTACCAGTTACAAAGCAGCAGCAAATTATCCCATGCATAATTGTGACACTGCGCAGGATCAGCCTTACAGGGACCAATAACGCTGAACCCGACTGCATCCCATCATTTACAGCAGGGGTCACCAACCAGTAGATCGGGATCTACCGGTAGATCTCCGAGCCTCTGCCAGGGGATCCTGACTGGTTTGGCCAAGAGGCTGTCAAGTGCCAATACTTCAGCTGCCCCTTCCACCACTGCTGCACATCTCCTGTCCTTGCCTTGGAGCTGTCCCTTCAGGAGCCTCCTGCTTGCTGTGCAGGGCCGGGGAGGGAGAGGAGGGTGCTGATGTCAAGATGCCCCCTCTCCCACTCTGCATCCTGTCTCCACAGAGCAGAGAGGGGGCACAACAGGACTTGGGAGGGAGTTTGCTGGCTGCTTTGGGGAGTGGTGCAGGGCCAGGGCAGGGGTGAGCCCGCCTTAGCACCACTGCACCACCACCCAGGAGCCACCTGAGGTAAGCAGTGTCCAGCTGGAGCCCACATCCCGAAACCTCACCCCATCATGAATCCCCTCTTGTACCCCAAGCCCCTGCCCTAGCCCTGAGCACCCTGGCATCCAAATGCCGTCCCAGAGCCTGCACCTAGAACCCCCTCCAGCACCCCAATGGCCTGCGCCAAGCTCAGCTCAGCGCCTGTCTCACACACCAGATCCCTTAACACTAGACTAGAGCCTGCACCCCAACCCTCTGCCCCAGCCTGAGGACAGTGAGGGAGGATGGGGGAAGGGAGGAAGGACGGAGTGAGCAGGGGAGGGGCCTCAGAGAAGGAGCACAAAGGAGGCGGGGCCAGGGTGTTTGGGTCTGAGGTAGATCTTGGATTGCACTTGCATTCAAAATGCGATCACATGCTTAAAAAGGTTGGAGGGGGAGCCACTTAATGAATTTTGGTACATGGTCACGGGCCAGCTCCACCCCTGGACAGGAGGGGCGGAGCTGTGACTCCCGGAACATCGCTACTATCTTGCCTGGCAGCCGCCTGGGGTTGCTGTGACTATTTAAAAGACTCACGGCTCCAACCCCAGCCAGGGTAGCACTGCAAGCAGGAGCCATGAGCCATTTAAATAGGATCCTGCTGCCTGAGCCACCACCTGGAAATTCGGTGGCCTGGGCAGCAGGATATAAATAGAAAGCAGCCAGATGCCATCTGCGGGCCGGATCAAAGCGTCAGGCAGCCAGATCCGGCCCCAGGGCCGCGTCTTGTCCAGCCCTGCTCTGTGGGATCTTTTAGGAAGGTAAAGTTTTAGGCCTGGTTTACATTTGGGATTCAGCCCCTGCTGACCAGCGCCAAGCTCAAAGACCAAGTGTAGGCAGGTTGCTGAGGGAGGAAACCACAGGATGGGACTTAGGAGACACAGGTTCTATCCCTGGCCCTGTCATTCACCTGCTAGCAGGTCACGTCCCCTCTGTATGCCTCAGCTTCCCTGTCAGTAACAGGGACAATGACAGTGGTCTCTTCTGCAAAGCACTTTGAGCTCCACTCACAAAATGCTCTATACGCAGGCATAAGGATCATGAGTACTGTAGTGCCCACGGATGTACCAAGAACGGGCGCTGTACTGAGCAGCAGACAGTCTAAGGAGACAGGACAGGTGGGAAGGAGCAAAGGTTGTAACATACAAAAACATTAACTGATTAACCAGATTTTACATCCCTAATTTGTGGGATTTATCCCATGAGCACTACACTGGCTGCTAAACTGAATCCCAGCACAGACGAGGCCTTAGTGACCTCCTTAGGTCAATGTCAGGAACAGACTCGCAGCTACTCAGCTGTCTGCTCTCTACAGGGAAGCTAGGAGAGGCCATTGGATTTGATGCTGGTGATAAAGCACGTAGCACCACAAAGCGCCCCCCCCCCCCAGCACGCAGCACCACAAAGCGCCGCCCCCCCAGCACCGCAAAGCGCCCCCCCCAGCACGCAGCACCACAAAGCGCCGCCCCCCCAGCACCGCAAAGCGCCGCCCCCCCCCAAGCACGCAGCACCGCAAAGCGCCGCCCCCCCCAAGCACGCAGCACCGCAAAGCGCCGCCCCCCCGGCTGACTAACTGGAGTGGCTGGCTCTTTACGGAGGAGTGTCAAGGGCAAACAGGGAGCCTCTGGGAAGATGTCTGTGCAGCTGCATCAGAATCAGCTCTGTGGAGACCTGGCCAGTTGGCATTCCCTTGCTTGGTCCACATGCTAGATGCACTGCAGTAGCGCCTTGGCCAGGAGCCACAGAGACGGCTCAGGCCCCACTTGTGCTAGGCACTGGACACACAGAACTCGAGACACTCCCTGCCCCCCACAGCTTCCAGTACCACATGCCCCTGAACTCCATCTGTCGGTTTCTCTGTGGAGCCTGGCCCAGCCTAGCACTCATCTCATCCCTCACCTCCCTCATCAGGGTGTCAGGTGATCTAAAGAGCTATCCAGGCACCGGTTGCATGATGGACTATGGGATCAGTGCTGCCCCATAGCTTCTTGCCAGTTTCTCCTCTTTCCCCAAGCAGCACTTAATCCAGGGCAAAGCCTGCAGAAAGCACCTGATGTCTCCCTCTGTCTGTGCTGGGAGCCCTGGGGAGCTTCCCTAGGCCAAAGCCAAGAAGGACAAGATGAGGGGAGGGGAGCTTAAGTAGATGACATAATGGAGGTTGGCGGATCCTTATTCTTCTGCATCGTGGAGGTTACATCAATGGGAAACCACTCCTGACTGGTCCATCATGGACAGGAAGCACAAAGCAGCGGTGAAAACAACAGCAGCCAGCACTTGTAAAGGGCCCCGCGTGTGGCAAACGCTACACAGACAGAAGCAGCAGCTGATTAAATAACACTCCCCCTGCCAAGAGACTCGTCACCGCCTCTCCAGCGATGGGGAAACTGGTGCAGCGTCTAGGGGCTGACTGCATGCGGCCTTGAGCAATGCAAAGCTCAGAACCTCTGGCTCACTCGCCTCTTGGCCTGGGGTGCCTGAGACTTTAACAACAATCGGACGTGGCTAGATGTCCTCATCAACGAGGGGAAAATGCAGCCACTTCTGGGGCGCAGCACAACCACCTCCACCCAGCACAGGACAAAACCTCACAAAGCACAGCAGAGCAGACAGGACTGAGGCAGCTGGAAGAGGGTAAGCGTGCCCTGTTGTGAGGACTGGCTGGTGTGACCCTCAGATCTCAGCGACCATGGGTTCAACTCCCTGCGTGCCCTTGGGCAAGTTGCTGAATCTCTCCATGCCTCAATGGGCCCTTTGCACAAAGGGGCTAATAGCTGGGGGTGGCAAGGCTAAAAACACTGAAGAGTGTGAGAGGCTCAAATTAGGGATGTTACATTTAGATTAATTGGTTAATTGAATAGTTGATGCAATTTGCATCGACTATTTGATTAATCAATAAGGGCACCTCCACCTCTGAAGTGTAGCAACAACTCCAGGGCTGTGGCTACACTTCAAAGGGGAAAGCACTGCAGGGAGCACAGGGCCAGTGGGGGACTCAAACAGTCCCCCGCCGGCCCCATGCTCCCCACAGCATTTCAAAGCAACAGCACCGAATGGAGCCCAGGGTCAGCTGCGGACTCTGAGTCCCCCACTGACCCTGGGCTCCATACAGCGCTGCTGCTTTGAAACGCTGCAGGGAACCCAGCATCAGGCGCCCCATGGTGTTTCAAAGCAGCAGCAGCGTGGAGCCTGGGGTCAGCACAGGAATTGACCCCTGGGCTCCACACTGTGCTGCCTCTTTGAAGTGACCCCTCCACTTCCCCTCCCCTTGCTGCCTCTTTCTGATGGGGGGGGGGGGAAGGGAAGAGAGCGACTAGTTGACTAGCCTGTCCACTCTCTGATAAGCATGAAGCAAATATCGGGTAGTCGACTAATCATTCACATCAATAGCCCAGACACCGCAGTGATGGGCCCACACATCAAGCTAAGACAGAGAGACCTGCGCCAAAGGACCCAGCCGGGCGCAGGAGCAAGTTTCAGCGCAGGGCCCTGCCCAGCTACTGCCGAGAGCCCTGCGCTTGGGGGCTGGGCTGGTGAGACTTTAAGACGCGGAGTAGAAGGGAGGCCTGAGGCAGGAAGTGCCGCGGGTTGGGGGGCAAAGCCCGGGCGCTACGCGGGGGTCGGGGGCGCATTCGCCCAGTTCTTGGCCAGACGCCGGGGGGGGGGGGGGGGGCGGGGAGGTATCGCTGATCGCCCATGGCGGGGGCGGGGGTCGTCTCAGGCAGGTTTGGCTACGACGGGCTCCTCCCCGCCCCTCCACACGATGCTGGGGTGACGCAGGGACGGCGCCGAGGAGCCCGGGAGACACCCCGATGGCCAGAGACCCCCCAGCGCTGGGGGCGGGGCAGACCCCTCCTCCCCCACCCGCGGTAGGACGGGCGGGGGGGGGGGGGTTCCCTGCTCCGACTGCCTCCGCCGCCCTCCAAGAGCACCGGCCCCTGCCCCCACCGGGCCCCGCTCGGCTCAGAGCCCCTCCCCCCGCACTCACTCTCGCCCACCACCGCCTTCAGCCCGGACGGGGCCATCTCCGGCTCCTGCTGCCCGGGGCCGCCGCCGCTTCCGGGTCTGGCTCGCGCCCCCCCACGCCGAGCCTGGGGCCACACGGGGCCCCGCCCACTCACGGAACCTGGGGACACGCCCCGTCCGCGCCCCGCCCACCCTCGGAACCTGGGGACACGCCCCCTCCGCGCCCCGCCCACTCACGGAACCTGGGGACACGCCCCGCCCACTCACGGAACTTGGGGACACGCCCCCTCCGCGCCCCGCCCACCCTCGGAACCTGGGGACACGCCCCCTCCGCGCCCCGCCCGCCTAGCCTGGGGACATGCCCCCTTCGTGGGAGGGGTTCTGCCCTGGCTCTGCCCCTGCCCTTGGCCCATCCGGATCTTGCCCTCCTCTCCCCGCCCTGTGGCGCTGGCAGTGGCCCCTGGCCAGGCTGGCAGACAGGCCCGGCCCCCCAGTGACTGTTTTCACTGTAGCCCAGCTGGGCTGATGGCCTGTCCGTCTCTGTCGGGTGGCGACGACTGAACGCCGCGGCCCCCCGCACTTGCCACTGCGGGGCCTGGACACTCACGGGCAGGCGCCTAGTGACAGGTCACGCAGCTCCCCGCTCCACGCCTGCCCTGGTCATGTAGGCTGCAGGGGGTGGCAGGGTTAAAGCATGGACTCCTGTCAGGGCCCCCCACCGAACCCCAAGTCCCCCCTCCAACCAGCCTCTCCCATCTTTACCTTAGCTCCTCTCTCCAACCTCCACTCAGCCCCCCTTAATGGACCTCTCGCCCCCCACTTCCTCTTAGGAACCCCTCAGCTAGGCCTTGCCTCCCCCAACCAGTCTTACCCCTTCAGCTGGCCCCCCTTGCCTTCCACCTCAGTTAGGCCCCCCACCTACAACCAGCCTCCCTCACACCCTCGCTGAGTCCCTTGCCTCCTCAACTGGGCCCCTCACCCCCACAATTCTAACCAGCAGACTCTAGCCAGGTCCCCTGCCCCCCTCTTTCATGCCAACCACCACTCCCACTCAGCCTCTCATCTTCAATTCCAACTAGCTCTCATCCCCCAGGCTGTTCACCCTCCTACTCCACCCCCATGCCAGGGTCCTTGCTCCCTTCGCGCTGGCCACAGCTCTACGGATTCTGGTTGTCTCTACTCCCATCAGCCTTTCCTGGCACTCTGGTTTCTGGAGCTCAGGGCTCGGCTGGGCGCGTGGCCTGGCCTATGCAAAGACACGCTGGGTTCGACCCTTCCATAGCGAGGCTCCAAGCGCCTTGGCCGTTGTTTCTAGACCAAGAAAATCCCAGGAGCATTGAAACCATCAACCATACATAACCCTGCCAGCCAGGCCCCTCCAGGCCAGCCAGCCCTTCCCCTGGTGGGGCGCCCAGCCTCACCCTTCATTACCTCCCCAATCGCCTAATGAAGACCTGCAGTGGGCACTGGCAATGCACTGCCCAGTGTCTTGCTGGGCATGATGGCTGCTGGGAGCTGCATGGCGGCAGCTGATGCAGGTACCTCTCTGAGGGCTGACGCACATCCTACACCTACATGGATCTCTACCTTGGGCTGGCCTCGGCTGACTTGCAAACCATGGGTTCTGGTTTGGTGCATGTGTGCCCTGGGACCAACTTAAGGGTAACAACCTGCTATGCATTTGCAGCCAAGGGATCTGCTCTGCTGGCTGGAGAAGGAGAGGCCTCGGTCTCTGGTGCTGAAAGGCCTACATTGGATCCACACATGGCTCAGGCATTAGCTTGCCTCTTGCTCCTTCTTCTCTGCAGCAGGGGAGGCGCTAAGGCCGTCCTGAGCTCCATTCATTCTTGGTCACATTTCCCCGCAGGCGTCCAACCCCGGTGGCCAGAGTCTGCAGCTCACCTTCCTCAGGCACAGGGCGTGCCCCTGGGGCTGGCTGTACCACTGTTCTGGGTGCATTCCCCTTGCATAAGTGCCTCCACCATCCTTGGGTATCACAGCCTGGAGTGTACGTCTACATCCAGCCACCAGAGGGCACCCAGTGGCAACAGAACTTCTCCATTGAGGCCCCCATGAGCCAAGCCAAGTGGCTGCAAAGCACAGGTGCAGATTTTACATCCGCATCTGCATCCGCAAACGTAAGCCGCGGATCTCCAACTCCACCTGTGGAGATAAAGCGGACCGCCGCAAATTTGCTAGGTTCCAGATACAAAATTTGTATCTGCATCTATAACTGCAAAAATGCGCCGCAGATCTCCACATCCACCTCCGCAGATGTGGATACCCACGGAGATAAAGTGGATATCTGCAGATGTGTAGGGCTCTACAGGTCTTTATGCCGGAGTTCACACAATGTACAGGGCTGTGAGCCTGGTCTCCTGGGGTCTATCACAATGGGAAAAGAGTGGAGTCTAATGGTTAGAGCGGGGGGGGTGGGGCGCGGGGAGGAGCTTGGCGTCAGAAGTGGTTCTATCCCCAGGTGCAGGAGTGGAGTGAGCTAAGCTGGGTTAGAGATGTGGGTGAGCATAGGTAACTTGTGGTAGCATTTGGGTAGTGCACTATGCCCCTGCCTAAATGGGGTGTCCCCACATGCACCCCAGTCCTCTGAGGGCTCTCCATGCACACCCTCCCCTGCAAGTACCAGTCACCCCTGTGGGTGAGGGTGGCTGGGAATCAGGACTCCTGGGTTCTATTCTGACTTTAAGAGGAGTAGGGTTTAGTGGTTAGAGCAGGGGCTGGGCATCAGGACTTCTGGGTTCTAGTCCAGGCTGTACAACTGATTCCTGTTGTGGCTTGGTTCATTCTGCCCTGTCCACTTATGACACGTGGAGCGTGGAGACCTGCCCAGCCCTTCCCTTCCTGTGAGTGCTGCAGTAATGAATGGCTCTAAAGCAGTGGAGGGCCTGGGCTCCCAGGTCCTAGAGCCAAGTGTCCAGCTGCGGGGAGAAGGAATTTATCCCTCAGGCCGTGATTGGCTCCCTGCCCTGTCCCTCCTGCAGTCAGTGGGAACAAATCTGCAGCGATTTAAAGGGCCCAGGGCTCTGGTGGCTGCTGCAATAGCAGTGGCCGGGAGCCCTGGGCCCTTTTGAATTGCTGGGCCCCGGGGCAGTTACCCCTTTTACCCACCTAGTGGGGGCCTGTGTGCTGGTGTAATTGTGCCTCCTAGGACTGTGCACATTCCCAGCAAAACACCCCATGTTCCCTAAGCCCCACCTCTAATCCCCTGCTTTTGCGGCAGGCCACTGAGTCTGCTCCTGCGGGGCCACAGGGGAGGTCACATCCAAACACCTTTCATGGGCATTCAATTGCTCAACGTGATTATCGTCCCGTTTACCCCATTCCACTCGCCCCATGGATCCCCCAGTGGCTCCTTTCTCGTTACTCCCATGGGACGCATGGGCGCCAGGAGCTGCCATCCCGTTCCACGATACCCCGGGGAACTGTTCCACGGCCGCAGCCCTCCCGGGCAGGAGTGTGATTTTCCATGCAGACAGATGCCTTTGCCAGCGAGGAGAGACACTGGCTAGCCTCAGGATTTCAAGTTCCCGGATTACCACTGCTAGTGGAGCATTTTGTATCCCCTCTTCCCTCCCCCCGTGTAGCTTTCTGACTCAGACGCTAACCCTCATGCCATCACGAGATTTCCTGTCCACTGAGTTAACCACAGGCTCACCCCTCTGCCCCATCTACACCCAGCCACAACTGCAGGCAATTGCTGAGCCAGCGGTTCATTAACTTGCTGTGTTTCATGTGGCTTATCAGCTGCTTAGTTACCCAGCTGTCCCCCATGTTTCATACACCCAACCCTGCTGCCCACCAAGCCCTTTGCCAGCAACGATTCCACCTGTGTTCTCTCACCCACCAAGTCAATTGTCGCTTCAACCCTGCTGTAGGGGCGGCAGGAGGGGTGCACATGGCCACCCCCACATGTACCACCCCTGGGACGGACTGAAAGGCACCCCTGAAAAGTGCTGGTTGCATTTGCTCCCACTGTGGCCCCCACACGTTCGTCTGCCAGGGAATACTTCCGACTCCAGGCTGTGCCCATCTCACGTCTGGATTTTCCTGACTTGGCGTCCATACGACCTGGAAGATTACATTCTGCAAAACGCTTAAATTGCCATGTACCCAGCATCCCAGGGGAGATTTCCTGCCCAGTGTGACACGGACATAATTGCACGCTCAGGGATTTTCCCTATGGAGGCATCATAATTACATGTGGTAACATCACACTCTATAACCCCATAGAACCGCGTTTCTCAAACTGTGGGTCCCGACCCCCCGAGGGGTTGCATGCAACTTAGAGCGGGGTTGCGGTATCACAAAGTTTGAGAACCCCTATGTGACGGGGCGGCCCTGCCCCACACTCAAGCCCCAGGAAACCACCTGGCTCAGGGGGCTGAGAGGACCGCACCCACGCAGCCCTACTGGGCACGCTCCCAGGAGACGCAAGGTATAAAGGGCTGCAGCCCGGCTCAGCTGGGGCGGACAGCCGTCGGAGCAGGAGCTCGGGCCCAACCTTCACAGTCCCCGACCGCCAGGGAGCGAGTTGCCAGGCCCAAGCCGAGCCCCACCCCAACGCTGGAGCCACCAGCCAGCCATCCGGGACCCCGGCGCCGGACCTGGGAGGTGCCGCTACAGCCACCCGACTCGCGCCAACAGGTGGGACCGCGGCAGACCAGGGGAAGGGGGAAGGAAGCGACCCAGGGCAGGGAGCCGGAAAGGCCCCAGAGGGCTCGGCGCGTTGCAGGAAGGAACCCCCGCCGAGCCAGTGGTGGGAGCCGCCTGCCACTGATAGGGCCCTGGGTCGGGGCCCCCTACCCCTCCTGCCTGGACCCCTGGCGAGAGGGGGCTTATCTGAAGGACTAGGCCTCAGGCCTGTGCGCTTTGAGACTAGGCCAGTGGGCCGTAGTTCCCCTAATACGGGGGTATCGTACCTTGAGACTAGGCCTGAGCGGTCTAAACTATGCCCCGGACGCGGGCGGCACGCCCCAAGCTGGGGGGGGCAGCCCCGCGACACCCTGCCATAGAAGGTTCATACACCCCCGGAACAAGGGTGGTGGATGAAGGTAGGACTAGGGGAGGCAAGCCCCCAACCCTGCCCTCAGCCCTGCTCCTTCTTCCCAGGCCACGCCCCTGCCTCACAGAGAGGTGGGGCGGTGCACGGCCCCAGCTTCCCGGGCCCCAGAGCACAGGGAGGGCGGGCGCTCGGGAGCAGCAACACTCGCCTCCAATATGCTTACAGCAGGTGTTCTGGGGGTGGAGTATAAGTGGGGCCAGGCTGGCAGTTTGGAAGGCAGTGCCTTCCCCTGCCTATGATACCCGCTGCCGCCCATGCCCTGGGAGACCAGAGGGCTAGGCACTGGGGGCCCTGCAGCGGAAACCACATATCTGGATGACTGGTTCCCCCAGCCTAGGGAATACCATACAATAGTTCCTGATACATTTGATATTCTCTACCATGTTGGGACCCTCGCCTTCAGTTGGCACACGACAAACCGATACTGTCCAAGGGAAGATCAGAGGGTCTGTGTTCTGTGGGTGAAACCTTAATGTCCGCAACTCAGGGGTCTGGCAGTCCCCATCTCTCCTCTTTTTGCTGCCTCCCATCATGAGATCTGGGTAGGACTTGCAACTGCAACAACTGAAATGAGCAGTAACACCATGGGGCGGGGGAGCGGGAGGGCAGGCTTGTTTTCCTTTGCGGCTCCACCTGAAAGATGCATACAACACAAATCAAATATCCTCCTTGTTGTAACACATTTGTGCCTTTCTGTTTGTGCCAATGAGCCTGTTCCCTCCCCTCATCCTCTCTTCCCAAAAGCAGCAGGTTGGGTCCCAGTTGGTCAAGGACTAGGTAGGGGCCCCTCCACTTAGGAGCTGGGAAGGAAGGGTGTTCTCCTGGAACCCGCACATCCAGGGGCGGTCCATGACTATAGGCCGACTCGGCCGTCGCCTAGGGCACCACCTTCAACGGCGCCTGAAGATGATGTCATGGGGCGCCTGGGGCGCCCGATGATGACATCACTCTACTGACGGCCGTGCAGGTGGGGGCGCCGATTGCGCATTCCGCTTGGGGTGCCAGCTGCCGCAGCCTGCCTCGGGCCACTCCTGCACACACCACTTGAGCTCCCCAGACAGGTCATGCCATGCTTGGCCCCTTCCTGCTCCTCATTCAACTCCCGGCCTGGGAACAATCTGAAAGGAAAAGGAACATTTTAGAGGGGGCTGGATCCAAGGACCTTCCAACCCCGTGTTTCTATGATTTCTCGACCTCCCTTAAAGGGTGGCAGATTATTGCTTACAATATCTCTTGCTTTTACAAGTCTCCTTGCTGATTGCAGGAAAATGAACAAATTACCTCCATACTCTCCTGTGCCTTTGGTCCATAGGCAGGCTGGGACTGAACAGCTTCTACCCTGAAGGGAAAGGATGAGCTATCCCACTGCTCAGTTATGAAGTTCATGAGGTGGTCTACCTGCTCCCTTCTTGTCCAGCAGACCAGGTTTGTAATGGCTTCTCGGCTGGGCCAAGTTTCAAGGAATAGCTGAGCGGCAGTGTTACCATGAGACCATTAAGCATGAGATTTGTCATCAGTTACCATTTTCAGCTTGCTTAAAAGCTTTCCCCCAAAATCATACACATCATACATTGCTACAGGGCTTCTCAGTGGTATTTATCCCAAGGTTTAATATTGCGACAGTTTGACACCTTATGTCAGTGCTCCTGACATTGCTTCTTTTGTACCTGCCCCCCCTCCCCCCACACACACACAATGCTTCAGAATCCACTGTCTTTTAACTTCTATTTCTTTTTCTGCTGTTCTCAGCTGCTATTTAGTACCAAGGAAATAGCCACCATTTCTCCCCCTTCTTCTGGTTCTGACTGCCTCAGCCATAGCCACGTTTTCTGGTCCTTGTTTAAAAAGATACACTTTCTAAAAACATGGAAGTATCTAACCAATTAAATGTTAAACACCAAAGTCAGATCCCCCTAGATGCCTGTGTCTGGCTAAAGGGTCTCTCTGCACCCTTACCTCGAAATGTATGCAATTTGTGCGGTGCCAACCGTGTAGCTTATTTCGAGGGAATTTCGAAATAGCTTATTTCAAAATTTGGTGCTGTCTGCACATGCCACGAACAACGAATGTTTTATTAATGAAAACCCTCTTCCCCACAAACAACAAATGTTTTATTAATGGAAAGCACTGGTGTGGACAGCACTTCTCTGACCCTTCGTTGGGAGTGGTTTTATTTTTGTCGTGGGAGAGTGCTCTGGCAGTGTGAATGTCCCGGGAAAGAGAATTCCACAGCTTGGGGGCCAAGGCTGAGAAGGCCCTGCTCCGCGTAGATGTTAATTTTATCTAGGGTTGCCAGATGGTTTCAACAAAAATACCGGACACACTTGACATTACATCACAATCTACATGACATCTGATTTAGAAAATACCGGACATTTTTATTTTCATATTTATATTTTCTCATTTTGTTTCCTGAACAGAAAGCTCAAATACTGGAGTGTCCAGTTCAAAACTGGACAGCTGGCAACCCTAATCTTCTCTCCAGAAGTGCAGGAACACCAAGCAGAGCAGCCCCAGCTGTCCTCAATCCCTGGGCAGGTTCATACAGGAAGAGACAGTCTTTCAAATACCCCAAACCGGTTAGGACTTTATAAGTCATAATCAAGCCCTTGAATTGTGCTTGGAAACACACCGGAAGCCAGTGCAGCTGTGGGAGCACCGGCACAATGTGCTCCGTATAACGAGCGTTAGTTAAAACTCAAGCAGCCGCATTCTGGACCAGCTGAAGCTCCCACAGACTCTTCAAAGGCAGCCCCAGGCAGAGCGCGTTGCAACAGTCCCACCGGGATGTGACAAGAGCATGAGTCACTGTAGCCAGATCGCTCTTATTCAGGAAGGGACGAAGCTGCCCAAAAGCACTTCTGGCCACCGAGGAAAGCTGATTCTCAACTGTTAAAAAAGGGTCCAGGACTCCAGGCTGCGTACCTGTTCTTTCAGGGGGTGTGTGACTCCATCCAGAACAGGAAACACACCACTTTCCCGGACACATAGCTCCCTGATCCACAGGGCATCGGTCTTATCTGGATTCAGCTTCAGCCTATTCCACGTCATCCAGTTCATCACCACCTCCAGACACCGGTTCAGACTGGTCACCGCCGCACCTGGATCCGATGTCACAGAGAAATAGAATCAGAGAATCATAGAACACTAGAACTGGAAGGGACCTTGAGAGGTCATCAAGTTCAGTCCCCTGCCCTGATGGCAGGGCCAAACACTGTCTGATCACCCCAATAGATGTCTGTCTAAGCTGCTCTTAAATATCTCCAGTGATAGAGATTCTACAACCTCTTCAGGCAATTTATTCCAGTATTTAACCACCCTGACAGGCAGGAAGTTTTTCCTAATGTCCAACCTAAACTTCCCTTGCTGCAATTTAGCCCATTGCTTCTTGTCCTATCCTCAGAGGCCAGGGAGAACAATTTTTCTCCTTCCTCTTTGTGACACCCTTTTAGATACTTGAAAACTGCTATCATGTCCCCTCTCAGTCTTCTGTATTCTAAACTAAACAAGCCCAATTCTTTCAGTCTTCTCTCACAGCTCATGTTTTCTAGACCTTTAATCATTTTTGTTGCTCTTCTCTGGATCTTCTCCAATTTCTCCACATCTTTCCTGAAATGTGGTGCCCAGAACTGGACACAATACTCCAACTGAGGTCTAATTGGCGCAGAGTAGAGCGGAAGAAGGACTTCTCGTGTCTTGCTCACAACACTCCTGTTCATGCAGCCCAGAATCACGTCTGCTTTTTTTGCAGCAGTGTCACACTGTTGACTCATATTTAGCTTGTGTTCCACTCTGACCCCTAGATCCCTTTCTGCCGTACTCCTTCCTAGACAGTCACTTCCCATTCTGTATGTGTGAAATGAATTGTTCCTTTCTAAGTGGAGCACTTTGCATTTGTCCCGATTAAACTTCATCCTATTGACCTCAGACCATTTCTTACATGACAGCCAGAGTCCAAATCAGACTGGACGTGACTAATCTTGACTGCAAATTGCTTTGCAACACGTCACGGTGGACTGCCGAGGGCTCCTCTATTTCATCCTGAGGGCCAGGCTGCAAGAGGCCCCGCGCCACTGGAAACAATTCGCGGGACGGCCCTGTGCAGATGCGACGTGGGTGGAGAAGTAACTTTTCTTCGCCGTCAGCACCACCACAGAATAAGCTCGCAATTCGGCTCTAACCTGCAATCGATGGGACTCGGCTCCATTTCTCCTCCGGCGGCGCTCTACCCGTCACACAGCCCGTTTCACTGCCTGCAACTCCCCAGAAAACCAGGGAGCAAACTTGACTCAACTAGCTGAAAAAGGGCGCTAAGGAGCAATCATGTCAATGGCCCGAACAACCTCGATGTTCCATATATCGACCAGGACCACTAGCCCTAATGGCTGAACAATCCCTCAGGGACCTCAGGAAATCTTCCGGATCCATCAGCCTCCGAGGGCGACCATCTTAATTGCTCCCCTGCGTCTGTGGAGGGGAAGATCAGCAAATACCCTATATTTGACCAGATAGGGCGTGTAACCACATCCCTTATCCCGAAATCTCTATCACCGGAGATTAAGGAGAGAAAGGGGAGGCTGTGCTGCAGCTGGAGGTGCAATTAATTTGCTGGGATGAGCTCAGTAAAAACAGCAGCGCAGCAAGGGAGGGGCAGCGGGTGGGAGGGCCCCGTGCAGGTACGTTGGGTCCCGGACAGGATCATATCTCCCTTCCCCGGCTCTTGGCCGGGGAGCTCAGTCGGTCCCTGCACTGGCTGCATGTGGAGGGAGCTGGCAGAGATGGGACGTGGCATTGGCAGGAATCGGCCCCATGTGGCGCTGGGCAGGGTGGGCAGACAAAATCAGCGCCCAGCATTCTGCGCTCCCTCCCGGTGCTGGCCTGAGCTCCAGCCAGAGGGACCCTCAGAGCAGCCTGTTTGTGCAGCACAGGCCGCTGGACGTCACCCAGTGTCCCTCATGGTCACATCCAGGTGCCACCGGGGCCCCCACAAGGTAGGGAAGAGTCCCGAGAGTCCCAGCAGCGACCCATGCTGCAGGAGAAGTGAAGCACCAAGGTCCCTGCCAAGCCCTTGGGGGAGCTTCCTTCGCAACCCCAAACCGGGGTCAAGTGACCCTGAAGGTGGGAGCAAGAGCCACCGGCCATGGATTGTGGTGCTGCCCTCCCAACCTGGGGGGCTTCGGCCTCGAGGCCTCACTGCACGAATCATAGATGGTCCCCTGGTAGCAACTAGCCTCATCCAGCCCCAGAGAGCTTGCAGTCCAAAGAGATAAAAGTCTAGAGGGGAAACTGAGGCAGAGAGCGGGGAAGTGACTGGCGCAAGGTCACCCAGCAGGGCAGAGGCATGGCAGGGAACAGAGTCCCAACCACTAGACCACACTGTCTCCAGACAGGGAAAGGAAAGACGAGGCAAGGCCTTCCATGGGTCACACGGGCAGGTATTGCCGGCCTGACAGAGGGTGTCTAGTTCCTGCTGTTCTTGCTGCTAAACAAATAGCCCCGAGAGGTAAGATCGAAGTGTGGCAATAGGAACCCTGCAGCCGAGCAGGAAATGGGGCGCAGCACTCCCAGCCCCCTGCTCTAACCTCGTGATGAAGGGGAATGTTCTGTAATATTTCCGTATGCCTGCGCATGCCTCGGTTTCCTTTCGCGCATTGCCAGTGAGTGCAGAAGGGGCCAAGCAGGACCCATGGGTCACTTGCTGCCTGGGGTGGAAGGGATGCGGCACCACAGGACTGGCTGAAATTGACCCATGTCATTGGAGGGTCCGGAACCAGTGGGACCCCACACTCTAAACAACTGGCCTCTGGGGAAGGAAGCCGATGTCCTGGGAGGTGGCAGGAGGCAGCCAGAGAGAGGACCCAACATGGATTCCAGGCCGGGTGGCTCAGTGCTGTGGCCAGGATGGTTGGTGTCTTAGCCTCAGTACGAACACGGGGACTTCCCGGGCTGGCTGTCCAGGCTGCGGGTGTCACTGAGAATCATTGTCACGGTGCACTGGGCCCTGACCAGGCATCTGTCTCGGCTGGAGCCCTAAAGCCAGGGAGGACATGGGGCCCTGCATGAGGACGTGGGAACTGGCCCACCGCAGGGCTTCCATCCAGGGACTGTTTAAGAGCGGGGCATAGCACAGATCCCGGGGGCCCGTGACAGGGGCTCACGCCTCTTGCAGAGCTGGGAATGGAACCCAGGCATCCTGACTCTCAACCCCCCGCTCTAAAGCAATAGACACAGGTGCCTCCCAGAACCAGCATGGACCCAGGAGGCCCCGATCCACTCCCAGAGCTAGGGCAGAGAACCCAGGAGTCCTGCACTGACCAGCAGCCCCACCTTGGCACGGGGCAAGTCCCAGGAGCAGAAGCCTGCAGGAGAGCTCAGCTGGGACTAGACCTGCTGGGAGGTGCTGGGGGAGGGCTCCCCAGAGCCCCCTTCTCTAGTGCTGCATTCACAGGTCTCATGGACACTGCCTGGGCTCCTGCTGGGTGTGGAGGCTGAACACACCCCTCCCCCACCCCAAGGAACAATCCTTCCAGTGTCCCCAGCCCCGGGCAGCCCCACACCCAGCTCCACTCCCTCAGCAAACAGATATCACCAGATCAGCCCCGGACTGGTTGGTGCAGACGTGGCAGCCTCTCCCGAGGGGACCCTGTGGAAACTGACACACGCCGCCGCCCAGGGACCTGGAAAAAGTAAACCCTGCCCCCAGCCAGCCTTCCTCTGTGAAAACACAGAGAAGTATTTGGGGAGCAGGCATAGGGCTGGCTCCTGGGAACATGCAGCCACCCCACAAATCATCTCCATACACATCTCCTCCTCTCCCTGCTCAGGGCCGGCCTTACCATGAGGCGAACTGAGGCGGCCGCCTCAGGTGCCAGACTGTGTGTGTGGGGGGGGGGCGCCACTAGGACCCAGAGTGTAGAAAATTGTGTCTGCTGCTGGTGCATATGTAATCTCTCTGCTCTAGATGCACAGAGATGGTGGAGTGCTGTGCTGGAGGAAGGAGGGCACAAGAGACATAACAGGTAGACAGGAGAAAAGGTGTCATGGGGGCATCATTTGAGCTCCCCACCGCAGGTGCCAAAATGTTGTGGGCCGGCCCCGTCCCTGCTCTGCGGCCGTGAGCACCTTGGCTGTCTTGGAGTGTCCCATACAGCACACGCCTACCACGCAGAACTGAACCGGGCCGTGCTGCTGTGCCTTTGGCAGAGCCTGGCCCTGCCCCTCGCAGGTGAATCTCCAGTGCACCCCGCTCTGCTCTGCGCTGTTCCAGAGCCCTGGAGAGCCCTGGGCCAGCCCCCAGGGCAAGCGGGCTGCTCCGGTGCAGAGACCCACACGCAGGCCCAGCCACAGTAGTTTCAGCTCCGCTGGTGCTGGCAGGGACGTGGACTAAAACCACAGCACCAGCTCCCCGATGCCGACTTGGGCCAGCAGCTCCACAGGGCAAGTGGCACAAGGGGCCCTTAACAGGGAAGCCATGTGACCACGCCCCCCCCTTCCCGTGTGGGAAAACAAACCTGCCTGCTTGCAGCCCATGCTCTACCCAGGCATGAGAGGCGACGCCTGTGGTTACGGTGGCTGCTCCCTCAGGGCTTTTAAGGGTAAACCCCACTTTGTCAGATGCATGGCAATGTACCCGAGTTTTACCCACGAAAGCTCATGCCCAAATAGATCTTAGTGTCTAAGGTGCCACAGGACTCCTCGTGGTTTTTAGAGCTACAAGTGTTACTGGCCATGGTGAAGTGCAATACACAAGCACACGCTGGAGGGCTGCCTGGCTTGGTGTAATACACAAGCACACACTGGAAGGGTGACTGGCTCTAATACACAAGCACAGGCTGGAAGGCTGCTGGGCTCTGTTACCAGATTTGCCCAATACTCTGGAGTATGCTCATTTATTAGGGTTACTCTTATGAGACTGGGGGGAGGTTAACAATTCTATTAGGGTATGATTGCACTACATGGCTCCGTTGATGGAGCCATGTAGATTACCTTAGTAGACATAGGAAAATGAAGCGGCGATTTAAATAATCGCCACTTCATTTAAATTAAAATGGCTGCCGCGCTGTGCCGATCAGCTGTTTGTCAGCACAGCGCTGTAGTCTGGACACTCCGCGGTCGACATCAAAAGCCTCCCCGGTATGTCTCGTGGGATGAGGAATAACGGTAGTTCGAATTAGGATCTTTAATTCGAACTACCTGCTGACTCTCTGGGGCTGGATGAGGCTAGTTGCTACCAGGGGACCATCTATGATTCGTGCAGTGAGGCCTGGAGGCTGAAACGCCCAGGGTTGGGAGAGTGGCATCGCGGTCCATGGCCTGTGGCTTTTGCTCCCACCTTCAGGGTCATTTGACCCCGGTTTGGGGTTGCGAAGTAAGCTCCCCTAAGAGCTTGGTAGGGACCTTGGGGCTTCACTTCTCCTGCAGCCTGGAGTGTGGGTCGCTGCTGGGACTCTTGGGCCTCTTCCCTGCCTTGCGGGGGCCCCAGTGCACCTGGAAGTGACCATGAGGTACACTGGGTGACGTCCAGCGGCCTGTGCTGCACAAACAGGCTGCTCTGAGGGTCCCTCTGGCTGGAGCTCAGGCCAGCACCGGGAGGGAGCGCAGAATGCTGGGCGCTGATTGTGTCTGCCCGCCCTGCCCAGCGCCACACGGGACCGATTCCTGCCAATGCCACGTCCCATCTCTGCCAGCTCCCTCCACACGCAGCCAGTGCAGGGACTGACTGAGCTCCCCAGCCAAGAGCCCGGGAGGGGAGATGGGCTGGCCAGGTAAATATGATCCTGTCCGGGACCCAGTGTACCTGCACGGGGCCCTCCCACCCACTGCCTCTCCTTGCTGCGCTGCTGTTTTTACTGAGCTCCTGCCAGCAAATTAATTGCACCTCCAGCTGCAGCACAGCCTCCCCTTTGTCTCTTAATCTCCAAACCCAGGGCTGTCCTGCCTTCCAGCTGCCCTTTTACAATCCCGGGGAATTCCCACCTAGGGAGAGCTCCAGGCTGCCCACGCCCTTGGAGACAGAGCCCATGCTGGCGTAATGCAGCCAAGATCCTGGAGTTACACCAGGGGAGATTTTGACCCTGGCACTGAGCACCTGGGAAGGGGCTGAGCAAACAGGGAAGTTGCAAAAGAAATGTTCTTTATCAGGAGCCGCTCTGGAGTTGCCCCACACTTGCGGGACGGATGAGTCAATGAGCAACCTGGAGAAGCAGCCAATGGGGTGGGAGATTTTGCCACCTCAGCCCCCAGGAGGCTCCTATTTAACAGGACAGCTTGTGAAGTGGGGAGCAGAGTCTTGCAAGGTTGCGCCAGAAGGTGAGTTTGCTCCATTGGGCGGGCGGGATTCTCCGGAGCCGTGGGACAGGTTGTGCAGAATGACCCCTGCGTGTACCCAGCTCCCATGGGTGTATCCAGCTCCCTGTGCTGTAACCAGCAGGGCTGTGGCAGGACTGTCAGTGTCTTTCAAAACTGATGGAGTTAATCTGGTTCCAAGCATGGTGGGGAGGTTCTTAATCCAGTGGGAACGGAACTCCTTTCTGTTTAGCCAGGAATCGGCTCCGGAGAAAGTTTAAAAGAGCAGCTAAGGGATCCAGGAGCCATTGTGAGGTGCCTATGTGCATCTCCAGATGCTTAATGCCTTTGGCCATCTGGCCTTTAGGAGCCTCATCTCATTGAAAGTCAATTGGAGTTAGAATCCTAAGTCACTTGAAAATGGATACCTGTAAAATGTATCAATGCACATCTGGTTTTAAACCTGTTCAGGGCTGGGCTAAACCCAGTTTTACACCAGTTTCACAATACTGATGACTGAAAACTGGTCTCTCTAAATGCTTTATAGCTGCATCCACCCCAGGCGGGTGCGGTGCAAACTAGCTGGGTCTTTACCGGTTAACTTTGTGGGAAAACGGTACATGTGAGTTCAGTTGAAATTGGTCCCTTAGCAAATGAAGGTTCCCTTTGAGCACAGCACGGCTTTCACCAGACCAGTTTATAGGCCTGCCTGGAGCGAAACAGCTGCAGCGAGGAGCAGAGACAAGACTCTGTAGGGAGGACTTCAGTGTTTTGGGAGGGGTTGGGGGGCAGATCTCTAAGGAGCTAATTCAAAAGGTGTAAACCTTTTATGGGAACCCCCTCCAGGATGCGTGTGTGAACATGCAGCCACCAATGCACACGGTCCCTGCTGGCACTGTAGGGGCAGTCCTGCTCTGCTAGCCCCTAGGATGGGGGTGCCATTCCAGCCCTCCCCAAAGCCCCCCCTTTCCATCCTGCCTGTCTCTCACTCACCCACCCCTGCCAGTCTCCTGCCGAAACCCTTCCTCTTTCCCCCTCCTGTTACATTCCCCTCCCCAGCCTTTCCAGCCCTCCACATGCCCTGAACCCTTGGGCCTGCCTGCCCCGCCTCCCCCATTCTCACCCCCCCTTCCCTGGCACTGCAGTTTCCCTCGGGCCTGTGCCCCTCTGCTGCCTCGTGGCTGCTCGGCACCTGCCCTGGGGCTCATGCACTGGCCGGGTCTCTGCCCGCAGGTGGCTCAGTGCCCAGTGTGATGAAGGCTGCTGTGTTTCTGCTGCTCGCCCTCCTGGTGCCCGCATGGCATGCGGGGGCTCAGTGTATCATTGACAACGTAGTGGATCTGAAGGTGCAGGCGGCGATTAGCTCCATAGGTAACTGTCCGGGGCACCCGTGGGCGCCTCCCCCAGGGATGGGACTTTGCAGCAAAAGGCGCAGCTCTGCTCCAAGCCGCAGCCTGGGCAGGGGAGCTGGCTCCACAATGCGCCCTGTGCCGGGAGCTGCCCAAGCTTCCGTTTCCCTTCTAACCGGCTTCTTGACACTCTGCTGCGCCTATCTCCCCAGCCCCCGCCAGCCCATTTGGGAGCAAAGCCCCAGCTTTGGCTTTTGGGAGTCCCTGGCGACACTGCATGTGTGGGGTGGAGCCAGCCATGGACAGAGCAGCATTCTCTGTGCCCCACGCTGTGTCCGTGGCTCACGTGGTTTCTCCTGCTGCCTCTGAGCTGGTGGCTTGGGGCTTTGATGGGAGCAGAAGAGGCTCCAGGGGTTCCAGGTTTGAGCGCTGCGCCTGACGACCCACCCGGGTCAGCTCTCTCACTGCCCAGTCCAGCCGGGCTCCCAGCCAGCGTGTGAATGGACCCCCTGGGGGAATGGGGCAGCTCCCACAGCTCTGCCTCTTGCCTTGCAGTGTCCACCACCTTGGCCAAAGCCAAGCTCCTCTGCCAGGATGTCTCGGCACGTGGGGCCCTTGTCACCTGCCCAGCAGGTAAAAGCACTTTCCTGGGTGCCCTGCAGGCCAAGGGTGGGGGCCCTAAAGCACCTTGCTGGGTGTGGAGCTGGGACAGGGGTGGATCACCAGCCTGCCTGGGCGGGGCCCCCTGCCTGTGTTGCCCGCTGCCCGGAGCAAGGGTGTTCACATGACTCCCGAGTCCCTGGGGCAGCGGATGTGCGGAGCAGGGACCCATGCGGGCCCCTCGGCCAGGCCCTGGACGGCCTCCCCGGCCCCTCTCGTGTACTCAGGAGCCTGGCGCCAAGGGAGCCACAGGGACATGCTCTGGGTGCGCGGGAAGAGCACAGGGCCCCACAACTCCCATCCTGCCCCCCCTAACCCTCCCCACCTCTCCCCACAGGCTACAAGCCCACGGGCTGCGCCTGCGGAATGGGCTGCGGCTCCTGGGACATCCGCTCCGACTCCACCTGCCACTGCCAGTGCGGCGGCATCGACTGGACGGCCGCGCGCTGCTGCAAGATAGGGCTGCAGTGATGCCAAGCCGAGCCCCACAGGCCTGCAGCCCTGGCTGCCCCATGGCGGCCTGCCCTGCCCCGAGCCCCGTCCCGTCCCTCATGCCGGGAATAAACTTAAATGGGTCTGTGGAGGCCACTCCGGCTCCCTTCTTCCCTGCAGGCCCTGGGACTCGGGGCCGGAGCCCGGGCAGGGGCACAACTCCCATTCCCCAGGGAGGCCTCTGTCCCAGGCCAGGCCAGTTGCCCCTGCTGGCAGCTCCCCGATCGCTGTGGGGGTCCCGATAGGGAACTCCCCTCCCCTCTCCCCTCCGACGGGTGCTTCAGCTTCCCTGGCCTCAGGGGCTGCCGCGCTGGTGTCTCTCACGCCTCATTTCCCGGCACTGGCTCTCTTACCCCTTGTCAGAAGTGGAGCCCCACGGCCCCTCCATCTTAGGCCCCGGGCCCAGTACTGACCCCCAGGAGGGGGGACCCCCTTCTCCAGAGCGGCCCGACAGCATGGGCTGGCTCGTTTCCCCCAGGGGCCAGGAGCGCACTGACCCTGCGCCCGGGATCCAGCCCCCTGCGCCTCACTGAACAGAGCCCAGAGAGCCCAGATCGGGAACGACCAGCTGCTGCCCCGCGCTGCTCACGAGCTCGCCTGTCCCATGGGAGCTGCTCGGGGCCTGTGTGAGTCTAGGGAGCTGGACCCCCAGCAGCTGCGGAGGGGGGGAGGGGATTGCTCCGGGAAGCCCCTCCTCTTTAGCTGGTGAAAAGGTACAAAGCCTGACCTAGATCCCCCCTGCATCTCCCAGCTGGGCTAACACCCGCCTCAGCCGCCCTTGGGATCCCAGCCCGTGGTCCCGGCCCAGCCCTTCCCGGACAGCGCCCTGGGAGCCAGGCCATTGGCTAGCGCCCGTCGGGAGTTACCGGCCCCCGGGCCTCAGCCCTTTGCCTTGGGCCCCGAGCGTCCCTGCAGCAGAGAGTGGCGGGTCCCACCTGCCAAAGGCAGCTTGCATGGAACGAGACAGCCAGTCCGTCCCCTCGTCCTGCAGCTCTCCCCACGGCTGCCCTCCCCTGCTCAGGCTCACACCGCCAGGGGTGCCTGCTGGTCCCGGCCCGCGGGCACAGGAGAAGTGGGGGTGGGTCCAATTGCCCTAGGCATGCTGGGTGGGAAAGGGGCTGCGTCCTTCGCTCCTCCAGAGCTCCCCCGGCAGCCACCTGGGAACCGCCTGAACCCTGCTGGGCCAGAGCAGGGGATCTGGCCCCATTGACTCCCCAGCGGGGATCTGGCCCGTGGGTCTGCCCCACACCCTGCTATAAGGGTGTGACACACAGGGAGGGTTCCAGGGGCACAGCCTGGATCAGAGTCACGAAACACTGGCTGCCCCACACCTCCCAAGGCTGGGCCAGGACCCAAAGGCCACAGAGCCATGGGGCAAGTCTGGCCCCAGCCACCTGAGCTCAGCCGGGGCCGGGCAGCAGCACAGATTGAGCTGCCTGGGGGCGGGGGGCTGGCAGGCTCAGGGACCAGACCAGAGATTCTCAGGGGTTTCACAGGAACAAGCACAAAGCAGGAAGGTGCTTGAAACCAGCGCCCAGGAATATTGTGCGGACACAGCCTCCCCACCTCCCTCTTTGCACTTGTGCTGAGCAGGGCGCCAGATTGTTTTCCAAGTCTCTGTAAGAGCCTTAACTACACCAAATAGCCCATCGCCCATCTATTATCCTGCTGCCCCTCGTACTGCCCTGCCACCCCCGATACCCCATACCACCCTGTCCAGCCTCTATACCCCTCGTATGGCCCTGTCCACCCCCCTACACCCTGTATTGCTCTGTCCACCCCCCTACACCCCGTATCACCCTATCCAGCCTCTACACCCCCGTATGGCCTTCTCCACCCGCCTACATCTCCGTACCGCCCTGTCCAGCCCTTGCACCCCCGTATGGCCTTGTCCATCCCCCTACACCCCCATATGGCCCTGTCCACCCCCTATACCCTTGTATAGCCCTATCTACCCCCACACCCTGTATCGCCCTATCCACCCCTACACCGCATATGGCCCTATCTGCCCCCGCTACAACCCAAATTGCCCTATCCGCCCCGTATCGCACTATCCATCCCCCTACACCTTGTATAGCCCTATCTGTCCCCCTACACCCTCCGTATCGCACTATGCATTCCCCTACATCCTGCATCTCCCTATGTGCCCCCTACACCCCATATCGCCCTATCAACCCCCCTACACTCCGTATCGCACTATCCATCCCCTACACCCTGTATAGTCCTGTCCGTCCCCCTACACGCCCCATATCACACTATCTACCCCCCTACACCCTCCGTATCACACTATGTATTCCCCTAAACCCCGTATTGCCCTATCTGCCCCCTACACCCCATATCATACTATTAATCCCCCTACATCCCATATTGCCCTATCCACCCCCCTACACCCCGTATCACCCTATCCATCTCCCTACACTGCGTATCGCCCTATGTGCCCCCTACACCCCATATCACCCTCTCCATCCTCCTACACTCCATATCACCCTATCCACCCCCCTACACCCTGTATCGCCCTATCTGCCCCCTACACCCCATATCGCCCTATCCATCCCCCTACACATCCCGTATCACACTATCCATCCCCCTACACCCCGTATTGCCCTACCCACCCCCCTACATCCAGTATTTCCCTATCCACCCTCCTACACACCCCGTATCACTTTATCTGTTCCCTTACACCGCTGTATCCCTCTATCCATCACCCCTCACCACATCTATCTATCTATCCCCATTTCTGCCCCACTCTGGCCCTTGTCCCCCGCGCAGCTCAGTGGTGCAGTGGTGTGTTGGGGTCAGCCCCATCCAGATCAGTGGGGTATGGACCTGGCCATTGGAACACATCTCTGGCACCAGGCTGTGCTGTGGCCGTGCTGCTTCACATCTGAGGCTTGGGCAGGCTCCACCAACCAAGCCGGGCTGGCCCAGGTCAGTGCAGGGATGGGTGAGCTGCCTGGCGAACGGGGGCTCAGTTCAGGAGGCTGGTTCCTGCGGTGCCCAGAGGCTCGGTGCTGCAGGGGAGGGCTCAGTAGGGGGCGCGCTGCCTGGGCAGCCCATGCTGCCCAAATGCCCCAGCCCTAGGGGATGCAGAACTCCAGGGAGCAGAGCTGGGGGGTCAGAAGGGGGCACTTCATGCCCCTCCCAACTGTGCTCCAGGAGAACACTGCTGCTGCCACCCGCCTGTCCTCCCCCCCGCTGCAGTTGCTGCGGCACATGGACAAGGGCCGGAGCATGGCCTGGCTCCCATCTACCCCCACGTGCTCTGCCCAGAGACCCGGCCTCCCACCCCTCTGATCCGAGGCAGCTCACACAGCTGCTTGTGGGAGAGGCGGTGTGTGTCCGTGCGGTGTGTGTCCATGTCCATACAGTGTGTGTGTCCATGAAGTTTGTGTGTGTGTGTGTGTGTCCGTGCGGTGTGTGTGTGTGTCTGTACAGTGTGTGTGTCCGCGCGGTGTGTGTGTGTATGTTTGTGTGGTGTGTGTGTGTGTGTGTGTGTGTGTCCATGCGGTACGTGTGTGTCCCCCCATGCAGTGTGTGGTCCATGCGGTGTGTGTGGTGTATGTGTCTGTGAGGTGTGTGTGTATGTCCGTGTGGTGTGTGGTCCATGCGGTGTGTGTGTGTGTCTGTGCGGTGTGTGTGTGTGTGGGTGTGTGTGTGTGTGTGTCAGTGCGGTGTGTGTGTGTCCATGCAGTGTGTGTGTCTATGCGGGGTGTGTGTCCGTGTCTGTGCAGTGTGTGTGCATGAGCCCTATTCACTCCCCCATCCCATGCAGTGCCCCAGCCCCCCCCCCAGCTCTGCAGCAGCCTGGGCAGCGAATCGCGCTTTCGTAAGCGCCGTTATCTGCCAGCACAAGGCTCCGTCCTTTGTTCTGCCAGGAGCGGCTGGCAGCTGAGATGTGATTAGCCCCTCACAGCAGGAACAAAGACTTCCCAGGAGGGGGGGCCGTTGTCTCTGTCCCCTCATTCACCGGCTGACGCATCAGGGCCACGTCAGCCCACTCAGCCCACAGTAATAGCCCCGGTAACTGTGTCTGGCCAGGCTGTGTCGTGGCTCTCAGCCTGCCAAAGGACAGGTGTCTGCAGCTCTCGCCTCTGCTGGGTGGAGCCCCTGTCTGCTGTTGGCAGGGCCTGGCTGGGCTCCTAGCAGCCCTTGGGCTGACTTTGGTCCAGGCCTCAGGCCTTGGGCTGGGCCCAGGTGTCAGGCTCTGTCGACTCCAGGGGTGTTTGTCTTCTAGGACGCGGGCTCAGCCTGGGACTTGGGGCGCGCTACCAGCCGCTGCAGCCCTCACCGCTCGCTGCCTCTCTCCTCCCAAAGGGGGCAGTTCTTGCCACCTCAGCCTGTGGCCATTTGCAGACCCCTTTGTCGCTATGGATACGGCCCTTTGCTGGGGACCCCTTAGACACAGGCCCACAGCTTGAGACCCACTGGTTTCAGACACTGTCCGACAGGGCTGCGGCTCTCAAACGTTAGCAGCCTGCGGACCACCGTTTTGATCTTCAGTTTTTTATGGACCCCCATGTCCTACTTCCATGCTCATCCCCACTCCACTCCTTTCCCTGTGGCACCCCCATCACTCCCCCGTCGCCCTGCCTCTTCCCCGCTTCTTTCTGCCCCTCCCCTGAATGGCCCTCCGCGGTCCCCAGTGTCTCCTGCACTCTATAGAAAGGCAGGAGGTACCGGGAGGGCGGGGGAGGCATTGATCAGCAGGTCCGGTGGACCCCCTGGAGTACCCTCACAGACCCCCCAGGGATTCATGGACCCCAGTATGAGAAGCACTAAGACGGAGGACGCAGTCTTGAACCCCAGAAACGAACCATCTCACAGTGCTCAAAACTTTCTCTTGAGCAATGCAAGCTCATGAATGTGTGCACCCTTTTTCAAGGGGCAGGGGACGTGCACCAGCTTTTGTAATCTGAGCAGTTTCCCCAAGGACGTTAGACAAGCGCACTGGTAAGGATAAAGCATCACAGAAAGTTTAGTGACTCCAGAAGGATGGATTTGAGGGGCTAAGTGGTCCTGGCATAGACGAGACGAGGTGGTTGCATAAGAAATAACAAGTAAGCCTGTAATCTAAATCCTAAATGATAGCAGCCTAAGCCGGATCGGAATCAAACTGGTTTTCTCACCTACAGGATGTTGCAGGCAGAATTTAGTTCACAGTCAGTGGCCTCCCATACAAAAGAAGTTCCCCACCTCTGAGGTAGACAAAGCCTCAGGAATGGTTAGGAGGGGCCCACCGGGAGAGCAGATTTTCCTTATTGGGCCATCAACACATGGCCGGCTAGTCCTGACGTAAATCTGTCTGGTGGGTGTGAGCTGCTCCTTTGTACCAGTGAAAGGCCAGCTGCGGCTCAGCCTTTTCCCCAGGAATTGAATCGGAGGGGGAAGGTTTACGGGGTGTGTGTGTCAAGGTCAATGAGACTGTGAGGGAAAAGGGGGTAGCACAGGGGTCTCCAACCTTTTTAAGCACGAGATCGCTTTTTGAATTTAAGTGCAATCCAAGATCTACCTCAAACCCATATACCCTTGCCTTGCCTCTTCTGTGCCACTTCCCCAAGGCCCCGCCCCTGCTCCCTCCATCCTCCCTCACTTTCACCAGGCAGGGGCAGTGGGTTGGGGTGCAGGCTCTGGTCTTGGATTAAGGAATTTGCAGAGTGAGGGGGGCTCTGAGATGAGCTTGGGGCAGGCAGTTGGGGTGCCGGAGAGGGTTCTATGTGCAGACTCTGGGAGGGCATTTGGATGCAGGGGTGCTTGGGGCACAGGAGGGGGTTCATGACTGGGGAGGGTTTTGAGATGTGGGCAACAACTGGGCCCTGCTTACCCCAGGTGGCTCTTGGTTGGTGGTTCAGGGGGCTAAGGCTGGCTCACCCCTGCCCTGGCCCTGGCCCTGGCCCTGGCCCACTCCCTAAAGCAGCCAGCAAACTCCTTCCCAAGTCCTGTTATGCCCCCTCTCTGCTCTGTGGAGATAGGATAGAGGGTGGGAGAAGGGGCACCTTTGACATCAGCGCCCCTCTTCTCCCTCCCCTGCCCTGCACAGAAAGCAGGAGGCTCCTGGGAGTGGGGGGAGGCAGCTCCAAGGCAAAGGGCAGATGTGCAGCAGTCGGGGGAGGGGGAGCTGATGTACCTGCACTTGATAGCCTCTTGGCCAAACCAGTCAGGATCACCTGCCAGAGGTAGAGTGATCTACCGGTTGGTGATCACTGGGGTAGTATAAGAAATGCAAAGTAGTGCACATTGGAAAACACAATCTCAACGAGACATACAAAATGTTGGGGTGTAAATGAGCTGTTCCCACACAAGAGAGAGATCTTGGACTCACGTGGATAGTTCTCTGCAAATATCCACTCCATGTGCAGCGGCAGTCAGAAAAAGCTGTTGAGAGCTGTTAAGAAAGGCGAGAATAAGATATCATAAAACCACTATATAAATCCACGGGACACTCGCATCTTGAATACTGTGCACAGTCTGCTCACCCCCAACCCCAATACATTAGAATCAGAAAAGGTCCAGAGACAGGCTGCTAAAATGATTATTGGTTTGAAACGGGGAAGAGATTAAAATGACTGGGACTTCTCAGCTTGGAAAGGAGACAACTAAGTGTAGCTACAATAGAGGTCTATAAAATCTTGACTGGTGGGAAGAAAGTGAATCAGGAAATGTTATTTAATCCTTCACATAGCACAAGAACCAGGAGGAGTCCTGTGGTACCTTAAAGATTAACAGCTTTATTTGGACATAAGATTTCATGGGTGAAACTCACTTCGTCAGGCCGCAGGACTCCTTGTTTTTGCAGATACAGGCTAATGCAGCTACCCCTGGGATCAGAACCGGGGCTCCCTAAATGAAACATCAACCACAGGCCAAACCTGATCACTTGTGCAACACAATGATGTAACTAGCTGACACTTGAGGGGAGGTGTTGGGGAATTTCACATGGGGTGTGGGGGGGAGATCTGGGGAAATCCCTGCTGTGGGTATCTCCCAGGCTCACAGCAGAGAGGCACAGGTTCTAGCCTCCTGTACAATGGCAATGTGTATAATTTGACAGGATAGTGATGATCCACAGATCAGGACTTCTCAAATGACACCTCCCAAGGCATCTTTGTCCAGAATGGATCCCTGTCCGAGGGGGAGATGGGCAGAGTGGCACTACGAGGTACCCTTAGCTGCACTAGCTCTTCCCCCCACCCCACAACGTATTTCTAGAGCTGTCAGGTCCCCCTCTCAGCCTTTTGCTAGGCTGCACAACACAAGCCGAGACCTCTCAGAGCACATGGGGGTGAGGGGAGAGATTGCAGCTGGAGCTGGCGCACCCGAGTGAGCTTCCATCTAGCTTGCTCGGGTGCCGGAGCAGTGAAACCCCAGAGGTGTGGGCAGCAGCGAGGGCCAGCTGCCCGTGTGTTTCCCAGGGGGCTTTACAGCTCATGTTGACACTCTCACCAGTACCCAAGCTAGCTAGGCCCAAACTGGTGCGGGTCTGTCTACCCCAGCCTGCAGTGGAGCCAGGCAAGGTGTCTCCCCTGGAGCTGGAGCTGAGCCGTCCAGTCAACACCCCTGCAGTCCTGCTGACTCACGGCTGTTAAGGCTTTGCAGTGTCCTGGCTCCAGAACAGCTTACAAGCCAGCAAACCACCCCCACAGATGGGTTTGCTTCAAATTCCTGCTGAGTTTATGCATCAAATGAGCTTGTGGGCCAGTTTTTCCGGCACAAAGGCGTTTTACACAGCAGCCTGGGAGAGACTGTTCTTTCCTATCCGTTCTGTCTAAATCCCAGCAGCAGCTGGGACCAGGCCTGGGTGGAAGGGGGGTCTAACTGAAAGCGCAAAGTGGGGGCTTTTGAGCTCAGGTCACTCATCTCCACACAGAGCAGGAGGGTTACCCTGGCTCAGGTATAAATGCCATGACACTCTGTGGACAGGGAAGCTGCAGGGGAAACTGAGGCAGGGCTGAGTGTTGACGTGGTAGTAATCCGAGCCAGGGAAATGGAGGCTGTTAAGGGGCACTGAGGACATACAATACCTGCCAGAGGCTGGGGAAAGCTCAGGGTAAGAGAGAAGCTCTGCTCTAGAGGACACAGAAGGAGCTGTGGAACTGTCTGATGGTCTGTGAAAATGTAACTGGCACTGATGGGGAGGCAGAGGAGATGCCGCTCACCCTGGCTCAGTGTGTGAGAGGGACCCGAATCCTGACCCACTCCCTGCAGCACAGCACCCCAGGGGTCAGAACTGACTGCGAGGGGAGAGGCCCCTCGTGAGCCTTCCCTGCCCTGCTCCCTGCAACACAGTGCCCCCTGCTGAGCCCCCACCACGCTCCCTGCTGCACAGCGCCCCCTGCTGAGCTCCCCTGCCCTGCTCTCTGCAGCACAGCGTCCCCTGCTGAGCCCCCCACCCTACTCCCTGCAGCACAGTGCCCCCCGCTGAGCTCCCCTTCCCTGCTCCCTGCAGCACAGCACCCCCTGCTGTGCTTTCCCTGCCCAGCTCCCTGCATCACAGCGCCCCCTGCTGAGCCTCCTCTGCCCTGCTCCCTGCAGCACAGCGCCCCCTGTGCCACACTGGGTCACCTTTCTCCCATTGCCATGCCCTTACTGGATGCAGCACCAAGCACAACAAGCAGCAGATTTCGGATGGCGCCTCCAGGTGCTTCCACAATGAGAGGAGTGTTTGCCCTCTCATTGGATGGAGACACTGGGCCCAATGGACCATGCAGCCGAAGGCTTGTGGTCTGAAAAGCCGAAGTCTGTTCCAGTCCACCAGCTTTTAACACTTCGATTCCCCTTTGTAAAGCTCCCACCCTTTGGCCACTGCCCTGTGCCAGCCAAGCTGGATGTCCCTGTGTCAGCAACGTGCGGTAGTGAAAGGGAAAGAATTGAATTCCTGCGTGAGGAGGGTGTGATATAAAAATCCTCTCCCCAAAGACAAAGCCCTAGCCAAGACACCAGCTAGTGTTGGACCAGTGGGCAGCTGTGAGGATCATTAATTAGCTGTACATGCCCATGCCCACATGCTGGGAGAGCTAGGGATGAGAAACAGGTAAAAGATAACACCCTTACAATCTTCAGTTTCCTATCTTTACAGCCAGCCTGCTCCATAAGGGGGCATGGATGGGGGTGAGGACAATTCTTCATAGATGACAGTCCCTGTAGCAACTGCATGGGGCTTGGAGGGACAAGCCCAGGTTGCAGGAGGGAAGAGTTTGGAAGAGGCACTTGGAATGTAGTCTGGGTGCACATGGCTGGAATGTCACTGTAAATAGCTCTTTCAATCCAAAGTCACTTTTGTTTTACAAGCCTTTTGGGAAACAATCCCCAGACACAATGAGCCTGCTGTGCTTAACTTCTGTGGTGTTACTCCTGATTGCTCTCCATGTGGAAGGCATGTCAGGTTCTGGGTGCCTCCGGTGCCCTTTGCTGGGAACCCCCTATCCATACAGAAGCAGGCTGTTCCTGGCACTGGCAGCAAAGGAAATCACTCCATGTGATTGTTCTTGGCCCCTGGAGAGGGAGGTGTGTTTAATTAGTGCAATGTTCTTTCTTTGCTGTGGTGTGAGTGACAGCTATGCCCTGGGCTGCTGCTGTACAGGCATCCCCAGCCAGCTGTTCCCATTCCCTTGAGCCCCTTTGTACCAGGCACGCTCCTCAAAAGGGGAGCCAGACAGGCTGGAGGGCAGTGCCAATCTGTCTTGTGTGGGTGCCTTTCTGTTATTTCCGCAAGGACAGACTGGGGTAGTGCTTGGCTTGGAACAGCCCAGGCTGCTGCAGGGAGAGTACAGGGGTAGCAGAAGCTGCCTAAAATGTGCCCAGACCATGGCCCTGCCCCTTCACACTGACCCTTGCCCCCAACAGCCCAATCCTTTGTTACCCCTTCCTCCCACAGCTGCCTGGCTCCCCCGTTCTGGGGCCCAGTGCTGCGCCCAGTGTCCCCATCTGGCCCTAGGAAGCGTTGTGCTGCAGGGGACGGGTTCTACGGGGACATGCTCCCCTTGGAACAGTGCTGATTAGAAATCCTTCTGGGCAGAGTGACAAACCATGAGGAGGGATCCAGGCCATGGAGCATTTTGCAGATCAGACTGGCTGTGCATGCTCCCTTTTGGCCTTACTAGCGATGAACCCTAACTGGAAGGAAGCCACTCGTCCCCCAGAGCAAGAGGCTATGACTGCACAGCAGCGTTATTCCGAAATAACGTCATGCACATCTACACAGCAAGCCCATTATTTTGAAATACATGTGAAACAACGGGCTTCTGACTCCGACTCCTGTAACCCTCATTGTACGAGGAGTAAGGGAAGTCGGGGGAAGAGAGCTCTCTCTCAAAATAACTGCTGTGTAGACAGCGCCAAAAGGCAAAAGAAGCTATTTCGACTTAAGCTACACAATTAGCATAGCTCAAGTCGCATAGCATATTTTGAGTTTAGCCCTGCTGTGTAGATGGGCCCAGAGGGTCCAGTCCACATGTGGTTCATACCGGTTTGAAACCAATTTAAATTAAACCAGTGCAACTTCTGCATGTAGCCAAACCAACATCGACACCGGATTCCCGTGGAAATTCCCACTCTCCTTGGCTGCTCTGCCAGTCGCAGCAGGAAGGAACAACTCCCAATATGTCTGGGAAGGCTGAGCCACCTGCTACAGCTGGCCTCTGTGTTGCCTAGGATGGAGGAGGGAGACTTTCCACCTTGCTCATGATGTGGCTCTGCTGGCAGGCTGCTTCTGGGGCAGTTCCGTGGCATTCCCCGGTAGAGTTGCCCTTTCTGCACCCACAGGTGTGCTGCTTTAACTGCTAATGTGGTACCCCCTCCCCTAGTGCTGCCAAGCCTTGTGTTAGTAGCTACCCTGCTCTGTCCCCAGTGCCATTGGGCAACTCACCAGAGCCCTGCAGTGAACGGGCTGGGGCTGGTGGGGAAACAGATTTGCAAGCCTGCTAATTTACAGAGTCTGTGCATATTCCCATCCTGGCCCAGGATGAAATACTGCCAGGCGGGTGCCAGTGGAGCTGGGAATTAAAATTGGATCTGGATTGGCTGTGATTTGTGTGATTACTTTTATGGCTGGTATAAGTTGTCAGAGGGGAGTGCTTAGTATCTGCCACTGTCCATGTGTCCACATCTCCCCATGTGCGCCCGTCTCTCACACCCACCTCCTTCACACCCTTCTAGCTGGGCATCTCTTGAGCTTTCTTGTAATAGTACCTGTCACTGTAGCAGCTCATGACTAAGAGGCATAAGAAAGCCTTTTCATCTGCAGAAGCCAGGACAAAAGCCCTCGAGAGCCTGCAGTGCCCATTAATTAATGAGGCAGGAGACAGAGTCAATAGGGGCCCCACAAGAGGGAGCTTCTGGACAACACACACTGCAAATTGGCTATTGATAGAAGGCAGGTGACATTCACAGGCCCAGTTGGTGTGCCTTCAGGGCTGGGGGTGTGAATCCGCTAACAACCTCCCAGGCCTGGTGTTCTTCCTTGTGACAAAGCGATGGCACCCAGCGGGAGAAAAGTGAAGTGTGGAAATGGGAAGCAGGGAGACCTTCCAGGGACGGCAGCGGGGCTGAGTACTGTCCCTAATAAAATCAAGGAACATGTTGTTTTATCAAAACAACCGGCCACGGGTAGGACGTAAGGCAGGTGGATGAAGGAGTCCTGATGATGCCAGGCCATGCAGAGCCCCTCTTCTGGGATGAGATTAAAGTGGCTGGAGATGGGAATATAACCAGGGTGAGCCATTTTGCTGTCAGCAGAGAAGTTGAATAGGTACAGCACTCCAAGCACTAGGGAGTGCTGTGCTGCAGGGAGCGGGATGGGTGCTCAGCAGGCGGGCTGTGGGGCAGGGAGTGGGGTGGAGGCTCAGCAGGGTGCACTGTGGGGCAGGGAGCGGGGCAGGGCTCAGGCTGTGGGGCAAGGAGCAGTGTGGGGGATCTGCAGGGGGCGCTGTGGGGCAGGGCAGGGATCAGGGTTGTGTGTGTGTGTGGGGGGGGGGTAATAGCAGGGGTGCTGTGCTGCAGGAAGCTGGGCGGGGCCCCCAGCAGGGGGCGCTGTGGGGCAGGGAGCAGGCGTTGCAGGCTGGTCCTCACGCTAACGAAGCTCCGAGCTGGGGGGGAATTTACGAACCGTTCCCACCCCACATTTCTGCTCCGCTTGCTCCCCCCAGTGGAGCTGTTCGGTGAAACCTGCAAAGTGGCTCCTTCAGCGCTGTGGGCTCGGTCCCCAGCGACACCGAGCAAGGGCTGGGGCGGGTTTTCTGCCAGCTGAGCTGCCAAAAGGGGCAGCTTTGCCCTTGGTCACAAGGATTTCACCGCCCCTCTCTCCACATGCCGCTGCCCCAGCGGAGCACGCCGGCTCACTCCCAGCAAAGGCAGCAGCAGCCCCGGCTGGGAAAAGAGCCCAGGAGTCCTGACACCCCCCGCCCCCCACGCCGCTCTAACCACTAGTCCCCGCTCCACTCCATACAGTTTGGACCCGAGGGGAGCCCGTGGCGAAGCGCTCCGTGGATCTCAGCCAGGCGAGGGGGCTCGTTCTTCTCCACTCCCGGGGGAGCCTGTGAAACCCCCGCCGGGAGGAGCCCCCGCGCTGGCTCCCCTCCCTGTGCGGCCAGCCTCCGCCCCGCAGCCAATCAGAGCTTGCCGCTCCTTCCCCCCATTAAGTTCAGCGGGACTCAGGGAGCCGCTCCCCGCCTGGCTGCAGACCCGCGCTGGCAGCCTCGGGGATGGGAGAGCGCAGCACGTCTGCCCGGCGCTAGCCCCCCCTTGCAGGACAGAGCAGGTGAGAGCTGCGGTGCCGGGGGGACTGGGAGCAGCTTGGGGGGAGGCTGAGCCCATCCCCCCCAGCAACAGCAGGAGACCTGGCTCCCAGCCCCCAGCCTCCGGCTCTAGCCACTAGACCTTGTTCCCCTCCTCGAGCCAGGGATAGAATCCAGGAGACCTGGTGCCCAGCACCTTCCACTATAACCACTAGGCCCTTTACCCCCAGAGTAGGAAATAGAATCGAGCGGCCCCTCCTTCCGCATTGCCATGAAGGGGACCCAGCAAGGGGCCAGCTCAGCACGGCACCCACTGGCTGGCCAAGGGAGCTGATGCCCGGCTGGGCTAGGAGGGGTGGCCAGGAGCTGATCACAGTGAGTGGAGTGAAGTGAATGGAGGCGGGGGTCCAACTCAGCAGGGGGGGCATCTCGGGGTGATATTGTGGGACAAAATCAAGGCACTGGGAGCAAGCTGTTTCAAGGTGGGTGGGGTGAGGATGTTGCTGGGTCTGACTTCTCTGCCCCCTCTCAGCTGGATCAACTTGCCTCACTTTCCCCTGTTTACACGTTCCCCTCATAGCAAAGGAGCTGGGCAGGGCTGGCACATTCGGGTCCCGGCTCCAGTGCCCACCTGCCCCAGGGCTCGGAGACATGGCAGGCTCATTGAGGATGGACGCAGAGCCCTCCCTGTTGGACAGCCGGCTGGACAACTGCTCTCGGGCACCGGTGCCCACTTCTGCCCTGCAGCTAGACATGGGAGCACTGCAGGACCCTGGCAGAAATGGGCTGTGGATCTTTAACAGCAGCGGGGAGGACATGTCCCCCCCTTTCCTGACAGATGCTTGGCTGGTGCCACTCTTCTATGCCCTTGTCATGCTGCTGGGGCTGGTGGGCAACTCGCTTGTCATCTATGTGGTGTCCAAGCACCGGCAGATGCGCACGGCCACCAACTTCTACATCGGTGAGCGTCTCCCTTCCCTTGGCTGGTGCCTCAGCACCACATCCCCTGGCACCACCCCTCCCCAGGGCTGGATGCCGCAACACCAACCTCCCCCACCACTGGCACCATCCCTCTCCCAGCTGGATACCCCAGTGCCAGGCCTCCTCTCTGAGCACCATCCCTCCCCTGCCTAGGTGCCACCTTCCATTCCTGGACATCTTCCCTCCCCTGGCTGGGTGCCCCAAAGCCAACCTCCCCCACCACCTGGCACCATCCCTCTCCCAGCTGGGTGCTCCAGTGTCAGCCCCTCCCCCGGACACCATCCTCCCCTGGCTGGGTGCCCCAAAGCCAGCCTCCCCCACCACTGGCACCATCCCTCTCCCAGCTGGGTGCTCCAGTGTCAGCCCCTCCCCCGGACACCATCCTCCCCTGGCTGGGTGCCCCAACATCTGCCCCCTCTGCCCTCAGGCACTGCCCATTCCCCAGGCTGGGTGCCCCAGTGCCAGTCCCCATCTCTGGACACCATTCCTCATCCAGCTGGCTGCCTTTCTCCAGCCCTGGGCATCTTCTCTCCCCAGGCTGGGTGCCTCAGCTTCACCCCCCCATTCTGGGCACCATTCTTCCTAGTGCTGCCCCACCCCGCACCTCTGGGCACCTTTCCTCCCCTGGCTGGTTGCCCCCAGTACCATCCCTCCCCTGGTGGTGTGCTCCGGCGCCAGCCTTCCAAGACTCTTGGGCACCTCCCCCCCATCTGCTGGATGACCCAAGTGCCAGCCCCTCCCTTGCCAGCGGGCAGCATCCCTCCCGCACCTAATTGACCCAGTGCCAGCTCCACGTCACCCCCAGGCATCTTTCCTGTACTGTCTGGGTACCACAATGCCAGTCCCCCCTTTGGTCTCTACCCCCCTCCACCCCAGTGGGCCCCCGCCTCAGCTCCAGCCCCCTGTTCCTGGGTGTCTCCCACCAACCCCCGAGCCTGGGTGCCTCCCCCCACTGCTGCCCCATGCCAGCCCCTGCACATCATTGCTGGCCTGAGCACCCCTGCCCACCCGTGATCATCACGGCGCAGCAACATGCACTGCGCTGTCCATTAGCGAGTGTGGCACTGGGCTTCGCCGGACAATGCACCTCTATCCTGACCCACAGCCTCCACTGCCCCAGCCCAGGCCTCCCTCCTGGGAAGTGAGCCCCCCCCCCATCCTCTGGCCATTCCACACTTTAGCTCCATCGCTTGATCCCAATTCCATGTCTGTTCCAGCAAACCTAGCGACCACGGACATCATCTTCCTAGTGTGCTGTGTGCCCTTCACCGCCACGCTCTACCCCCTGCCCAGCTGGGTCTTCGGCGACTTCATGTGCAAACTCGTCAACTACGTGCAGCAGGTGGGGCTGGCTGGGGTGGGGGCTGGAGGCTGGGTGGGAACATGTGTGGGGGAGTGTGCAGGGGAGTGCTGGGGAGGGACGTGCAACAGCTGCTGGTCCTGGGGGTGCTGGATGGACCTGGGGCTCTGCCCTGCAGGGAGGCAGTGCCTGGCAAAGAGCCCAGGCCCCCCAACTGCCCCTTTGCCATTAGGGAGAGGGAGCCGTGGGTGGGGGTTGTGTCACTGGGTGCCTGCGTTCCCTGCAGGTGACGGCACAGGCCACCTGCATCACCCTGACAGCGATGAGCATGGACCGCTGCTATGCCACTCTCTACCCACTGCAGTCGCTGCGCTACCGCACCCCCCGCGTCGCCATGGGCGTCAGCGTGGCCATCTGGGTCGGTGAGTGGGACAGCAGGGCCGGGGGACAGTGAAGAGCTGGGGAAGGGGCCTCCCGGGGGTGGCGGAAGGCAGGGAAGGAGAACTGTGTCCCTGAACACGGGTCCAGGACACCAGCCCTCCACAGCTTTTGTAAAAGGCTTCCTAGGGATTCCTGGCCTGACCCCAGCCAGTCCTAAACCCAGCCCCACAGCCCCATCCCAGCACAAGGGCTCCCCCAGCACCAATGAACGGAGGCAGAAGGAATTCATGGTTTTGCCTTGGCATCTGATGGCTAATAGAAGCTTCCTCCTTCTGTTCCGATTCAACCCCCCCCCAGCACCCACAAATCTCTTAATTCACCTCAGTCTCAATCGGCAGCCCTGGCTCTGCCAGCCCTGGGCTCCCCACCTCAGCTCTGCTGGCCCCCTCAGTCTCAACCTGCGTCCCTTGCTATTCCAGCCCTGGACTCCCCACCTCAGCTCTGCTTCTGCCCCTCCATTCCGACCCAGCCCCCCCGCTAGTCTATGCTCGCTGAACAGTGAGGGATGCTAACTCAGGGCCCCTCTCCACTGATCAGCCTCAACCGTTCATGAACGGGCTGGGACGTGCCAACCCAGTTCTCTGCCATGGCTGGGCCCCAGGTCTCCCCAGAGCACTGGCCTTGTCATGCCTTTCACCCCTTTGCCCTCCTGTCCCCAGGCTCCTTCCTCCTCTCACTGCCCATCGCCATGTACCACCGCACTGAGGTGGGCTACTGGTATGGGCTGCGCACCTACTGCATCGAGGCCTTCACCAGCAAGAGCCAAGAGCGCAGCATCATCCTCTATACCTTCCTGGCTGTCTACCTGCTGCCCCTGCTCACCATCTGCCTCTGCTATTCTCTCATGCTCAAGCGGGTGGGGCGCCCCATCGTGGAGCCCATTGACCACAACTACCAGGTGAGCTGGAGGCAGGAAATGGGGGTGTCTCTATATTGGGGCCCCCCTTTGCCCAAAACATCTGGGAGCCCCATCACCTCACCCCAGGATTTTTCTCAATAGGGCATGGAGTCCGCCCCCCCCCACCTCCTTCCAGAGCCACGGATAGAACCCAGGAGTTCTGGCTCCAGCCCCCCTGCTTTAAACTAGGCCTTTCTGTTCCTGCTCTCCTCTCAGCAGGTGCCGCACCTGTCCGAGCGCTCAGTTGCCATGAGGGCCAAGGTATCCAAGATGGTGGTGGTGATCGTGGTACTCTTCACCGTGTGCTGGGGCCCCATCCAGCTCTACCTCCTCTTCCAGGGCTTCTATGGTGGCTTCCAGGCTAACTATGAGACTTACAAGATCAAGACATGGGCCAACTGCATGTCCTACGCCAACTCCTCCATCAACCCCATTGTCTACGCCTTCATGGGTGACAGCTTCAGGAAGTCCTTCAAGAAGGCTTTCCCCTTCCTCTTCCGGCGCCGGGTGCGAGATGGCGCCATCCTCTCTGGCTCTCGCAATGCTGAGATGAAGTTTGTCACTGAGGAGACCTAGTCCCAGCCCCGCCAGGGGCTTCTGAGGCCTCTCAGTCATGCCAGCCCTGCTCCTCCTGGCTGTGGACACTGAGGTGGTAAATCCAATATGGCTGCCGGGCTACATTGACATTGCTCAGGGCAAGAGGCACCATTCAATGGAAACTGGTGACTGGCTCTTCAGAATCTGTGGTTTGAAAGGGGCCAGTGATAGTCAGGGCCCGGGGTTCTTCCCAAAGTGCCTTCTTCTCTGAGGTTCTGCTGTGTTCAGGCTGCGGCAGCCACACAGTCCAAATACTGAGGCTACCAGAAAGGAGCAGACAATTTGGGAAATGTGGGTCCTGTTAGCCCCAAGCCAGACGCCCTCCCACCCCCCATCCTCCTCTACAGTAGACCCTGGCACATTATCGTAGCCATGAAGTTCCCTTGGTGGCACCTCAGGGACCTGCCCTGAACATCTGGAAATAAAGCTCTTTGGTTTTGTAAGGAGAGACTGACCAGCTGTTTGCGGGGAGGCATCTGGCATGGGGGGGTCCTATGCAGTGCTGGAGGATTGAGAGTGCAGCCTAGACTCTAAACAAGGGGGCACATGGCTTAATAACTCATCTGTGGGTACCTGGCTAAGACCCTCTCCCAGAATCCTCTGCCCCATGGAGAGCAGCATCCTGTGGTCCCAAGAGCACAGGGATTGGCTGAATCTGGCCAATTTGCAGGTCCCCCTATAGCTTTTTGTTGCTCCCATCAGCTTCCCTTCTATCCCTTTCCCCCAGCTCCCTGCAGCCAATGCTGTTTAAAAACAAAGCAACTAGCCAATGATGACAACCCTTCCAACCCTTGGGCTTGCTGGCTTATCCAAAGCTGTAGCTAAGCCAGTTGGGGTGCGGGATCTGTGTGAGGGGGGGGTGGGACTGAAACAGACAATATCCACCCCCTCCCCAGTGGTCATCAGGGCCCTGGTGCTGTGGGGCAGGGAGGGGTGGGCCAGATGTAGTGTGCCTGGGCCAGGAATTCTCCTTGAGCCTACTGCAGACCCTATACCAGTGGGAGCTTCCCGTGCAGCAGATGTGATGGCCACCATCTTGGCAACATCCAAAGTTAAAGCCAGAGCTGCTGCAGAGGGCTTGAGCTACAAAGCTCAGGCGGGAGCTGGCCCAGCTGCATGTCCTGTGCAGATCAAGCACGGAGAAGGCAGCCACTTGTTGACAGAGACACTGCAGATTGTTCCAGAGAGGAAACGCACACCCCATGCTCTCCCATCCATGTTCCATGTCCTAGAGAGCAGGGCTGGGCAAGATGTGGCCCAGGGGCTGGATCCGGCTGCCTGACACTTTGATCCAGCCCATGGCCGACATCTGGCTGTTTTCTATTTATATCCTGCTGCCCAGGCCACTGAATTTCCAGGTGGTGGTTCAGGCGGATGAGCCTACTTAAATTTTGTGGCACTACCCTGGTTGCGGCACTACCTGGCAGGGGCCAGAGCCGTGAGCCCTTTAAATAGTCACAGCAACCCCAGGTGGCTGCCACTTTCTGGGGCTGGAGCTGACCCATGACCATGTACCACAATTCATTAAGTGGCCCCCCTGCGGAAATTACTGCCCACCCCTGCTCTAGAGTGCAAGCACATAACATGGGGAAACCCCACAACAGGCACAAAATAAAAGCTCCCCAAATGACTTTCTTCATCCAACAGTTTCAGTGCCTGCTGGGGTGGTGATGGGATCATGGGCAGGATGGGCTGAGCGAGTAACCAGTTTGCAGTGAGTAACTGGGCCAGTTTGATCTCCAGTCCCCTTGGGTGGCTGCTTCATATGTCCCCAGCAGTCAAAGGACGCCTGGAGCCAGCAGAGAAGCGCTTGGATTGTCCTCACTTGCATTTAAACAGTGCCTTGTGTCCCAAAGCACTATGGCCCCCAGAATGCACCTGGGAGTGGGCAGTGCCAGCCCTGGTGCCAGTGAAAAGGGGCATGAAGAAGAGCCACAAATGGGGAACAAATCTCCTCAGAGCTGGCTGGAAAATGTTAGCTGAAACAATGATCCATTAGAAATGCCATATGGACTTTGACATTTTCCCCCTGGTGTGTCTGGTGGGGGCGAGGGGAGAGGTGGAATTTAAAGGCTCAGTGACCTTTTTTTTTTTTGCTCAACTAATTTTTTTCCTACCATGTTCGGGATTTTTTGTGAAAGTTTCTGGCAACCCTAACTTTGATTAGAACATTTGAAAATGTCAACAGTTTTGAAAATGTCAGAATTGTAACATTTTCAGGACAAAAAGCTTTGATTTTTGGTTTGGTTTTCATTTAGGATTTTATTTGGTTACATGTTAAAAAATCAAGGGTCAAAATCAAAAATACTTTGTATTTATCAAGCTCAAAACAGTGGGATTGCTCTGAAACAAAATTTCCCCCCTGAGCTTCACTTAATGAAAATTATTGAAATATCATTGTGATTTGGGACAAGTTATCTATTTATTTATTAATTTTCAGGTTGAAGAGTCCATTTTTTTTGACCATCTCTTCTCCGCTGTACAGATCTGCCCCATGGAAAGCCATGTGCCCTATTCCCCCTTAGGGTACACCCTTCCCTTATGGCTGGGATGCTGGTACAAGATGCTGGTGCCTGCACGCGGGAGAGGTTTATTTTTAAATCAACCAGACACGCTGTGCTAACATTATAGCTGGCCTTGGCCACACGGGGGCTTTTAGCACATTAGCAGCTACTGCACAGTTAAGATACATTTGTGCTTGCGGTGACAAGGGCAGAGGCACTGAGAGGAAGAACGATGGTGCAATTGTAAATGCACAAGTTTAGAAGCGGGACAACTTCCCTGATCTGCCACCCTGTTGGGCCTCAGTTTCGTGGGGCACTATGGTGTCATCCATGAATACACGATCTCATGCTAGCTTGTCCATGGGCCTCCTGCCTCATTCAGTGCACGGGATGGCCCATTCAATAGATTGTTTTTGCCTTGATCAGTAGAGACCCCAGACTATTGACAGAACCTCATTCAAACCTTGCCCTCAAGACACAATTATTCATTTCTTCTTGGGCTTTTCTATGGTGCTCATCACAATGCCCTCTGAGTGCCCCACAGCCATTAAAAGGAGGCATGTTCCCCGTCTCGCAGATGGGGGCTCGGTGACACAAGGAGATTAAGGGCAAAAATATCTATTAATTGTGGGAGTCTAACGTGAGACACTTAGGACCTGGGTTTTGTTACACAGCCGATGCCATGTTCAAAGCACAGCCCCTACAGACTGTGGGTGCAGCTGCAAGCGCTCAGGGGCTCAGGACAGGTGCCCACAAAATGAGGAATAGACCATCTGTGGTTGCCTGTGAAAAGTGTCACAGAACCTGTTGCTTTCAGTGCACAGGTCAGACTTGGTCTGGGGTTGTTCAGTGGGGACTGGGGACACTTCCTCCCTGGCACGCCAGAGCCATGCAGAGATACCAACCCTCCTCCCCACACACCATTAGAACCCGGAGGTGATGCCTGCCTGCCGCACGCCCTTGGAGGGAAACTGCAGCAGGAGCCAGCCAGAGACTCCAGTAGCCAGGACTGGCCATTAGGAGACCTTCCCCCCTGTTTGCTCTGGGTTTCCCTGCCCTGTGCTGAGCAACCGCTTGCTGCACCCCACCCAGGCTCAGTCCTTCAGTGTCCCTGCCCTGCCCCTTGCCCTCTTCTCTGTGCATTCCATCCACCCCTCCGAGCTCACCCGCCCTACAAGTATGGGCCTGTTCTCCCAGTGGTCACGCTGCAGGGAGTCTGCCCCTCACCCTGTCCCTGGCTGCTCTAGTTATATTGGCAGTTCCTGCAAGCAGGAGCCAGTGTTTACTCTGTGTTTGCACAGCACAATGGGGCCACGCCTGGCTTGGCCCAAAGGCTCTACTCCGAAGTACGTGTGGTTCAGAGCAACACTTTGGTTAGACGATAGCCCTGCCTTTCGGGGGCTTATGCTATGACCACTACGGAAGGAAACCGAGTCAGAGGTTTTTTCAGCAATTTCCTAACCCCACGCAAGCTGCAAAGCCGCTGGGCCCTAGTAGACTTCTCTTTCAAATTCCCTGCTAAATGCTAAGAACATTCAGTTTCTTGCCTGTTATCAGGGAGCTCTTCAACTTCCGTGGCTGTGACTCATGGCAGAACGAAGCAGCATCTCGCTGTGCCCTGGGTATGTGTACACTACGCAGCTTTTAGCAACAAGGCTGTTGACTTAGCCACTTCAGCCACCACATCAGAGGCTCGTCCACCTGCACATCCTCTAATGTGATCTATGCCATCGTGTGCCAGCAATGCCCCTCTGCCATGTACTTTGGCCAAACCGGACAGTCTCTGCGACAAAGAATGAATGGACACAAGTCAACATCAGAAGTGGCAACACACAGAAAGCTGCAGGAGCACATTTTAACCTGCCTTGGCACTCGTTCATGGGTCTAAAAGTTGCCATTCTTTGACAAAGGAGAGAAACTGCAGAACTAGCCTTCAGATGCAAATTTGACACTATCTCTCATGGCCTGAACAGAGACATGAACTGGATGGGCCGTTATATTCCACACCCAAAAGGCATCAAAAGCTAAATGTGGGACACTTCCAGTGTCAGAGCTACAGAAGATTGAGCTCATTAGCACTGGCACAACAATTGACAGGGTTTTTTTCTCCCCTTCTCCCTTCTTTTTCTGTTATAAATTGGGAGGTTCCCCCTTTTTTCTCCACTCTTATCAGAGGAAGTGGGGTTTGCCCACAAAAGCTCATGATACTAGATATATTTTTGTTAGTCTCTAAGGTTCTACAGGAACACTCGCTGGCTTTTTTGCTAAAAGTCAGCATGTGTGATCACTCTTTGGGTATGTCTATACTACATGGCTCCGTCGATGGAGCCATGTAGATGAGCTTTGTAGACATAGCAAAATGAAGCGGAGACTTAAATATTCGCCGCTTCATTTACATCAAAATGGCTGCTGCGCTGTGCTGATCAGCTGTTTGTCGGCACAGCGCAGTAGTCTGGACGCTCTGTGGTCAACATCAAAAGCCTTTGTCAACTGCCCCGTTATGCCTCATGGGATGAGGTTTACCTCATTTTGCTATGTCTACAAAGCTCATCTACATGGCTCCATCGACAGAGCCATGTAGTGTAGACATACCCTTTGCAGGCACTTTTGCTGACAAAATACTTCCTCCCTCTCTGAGTGGCTGGTGGTTTGTTGGCAGGAGAGCTCTCCTACCTATAAAGCCGAAGTTCGCACTTGCGCCTGCTGCGGCAAAACATTGTCATTCTTGGGGGGGGGGGGGGTTAAATACCCGTGAATGACAAAAGTTTTGTCAATCAAGCATAGACCCAGCTGTGGTGGTGGTGTAGCCATGTTAGATGGGGGAGGTTAGCTCTGTTATTGGATCGACTGCTGCTGGTGAGAGAGACAAGCTTTCAAGCCACACAGAGCCCTTCTTCAGGTCTGAGAAACTTAGGCCATTCTACACTCCCTCAGTCTTCTGTAGTTCAGGGTGTGCTCTGAGACTCGGTGCCATGGCTTCTAATTGGTAGTGGAGACACACTTTTGGAGACAAATGGAACATTAGTATTATCAGACAGGCGCGAGCAATCTAAAAGAAGTGGCTGAGCTGGGGTCAGTTAATTAAGAAGAGGTCTCAGATGGCATGCATGCTGGCATGCATAATGGGAGGGGCCTACATCAGACAGGAAAAGCAGGGCTGTGCCCCAGGATGGACCGAGAGCCAGCCTGACAATTTCAGTCATGGTGTTCCGAGAGGGCTGCATTTCATAATTGAACCGGGCCTGGAGGAGCATCTAGTTAGGGCAAACGAGCTCTTCAGAAGAGCACTGAAAGAGTTGCTGTTTGTCTTTTCCTCTGCCACCATTACTGAGTTAATAGCAGTACAATTTATCATTGTCCTGAGGTAATGGCACCTGTCAGCAAAACGAGGCACCTTCTGCAGCAAGCTGCCCTTCACGCTTGGCTCTGCAAGTGTAACCCACATGCCTAGTGTGGCTCACTGTCCCACATAGTGGCACTTAGACCACTTACAGCCAGAGCTAAGAACAAGGGAGCTCTACAGCCTAAGCTGAGAGCTGGGTGGCTTTATAGCTCCAACTGTAATAGAGGCTCCTCTCCAGAGCTCCCAGGTTCAAATCAACCTCCTGGTAGTTACACAAGGTTGCCTTGTTTCTGTAATAGAGCTACCTCTGCTCAGATTGGGAGGGATTTGTCTGTTGGGTTAAGAGCTGCAGCCCTCCCATGAAGGTAGGAGATGGCCCCAGCTAAGTAGGGCCTGGCTGCAGTGGTGACCTGCTGCCCTTGCCTGCAGTAAGCTGACACTGGGTGTCCAGTTAGTTGCTCTGACCATACATTGCCAGTTCCTCCTTTGGAAAGTCTGGTTTAAAAATGGGGACCTGGCCACCGTAGTGGGGGGTTTGTGGGGAGCAGGGCAGGTGCTCTGCAGTGGAGCCACCAGCCTCAGCAGGTGGGGACAGGAGCTAACCCCAGGCTGGGAAGTGAGTCCCCAGCCATTCAAGCCTATTTTGCCAGCCACAGGGGAAGCAGCTGATCCCTCCAGTTCCTCCCTGTTCCTTGGATTGGTCTCAGGGCACAGCAGTGGCCACTCCAGCTTCCAGGTCCTGCTCTCCTCTACCCCCCACAGAGGCAGATGTGCAGTTTCCAGGGAATACTGGCTCCCAGGACAGACATGCAGGGGAAAAAACACAGATCAGCCCCCTGGATAAAAGAGGCCTCCCCTTCCCCCCCGCCACCTGCTGTTAGGTTCTGTGGGAAGGAGTGTGTCTGACAATGCAGGGACCAGGGTGTATTGCTCGGAGGGGGAAGCTGCACAGAGTGCTGGGGTGCCTTAGGACAGCATTGTTGGCAATATGAAAGAAGCAAGTGTGGGGTGATGTGGGTGTAGCAATATTCCCTCTAATCATTTCCATCCAAGTGTGGATTTTTCCATCCATGTGTGGAATAAATTTTACATGCCCCAAGGCATGTGCGAATGGGCACCACCTGGAGAAATACAAAGCTCGTTGTGGGTGCTCTACCAATCAGCTGGGCAGTGATGAATCTCTCCTGAGAGGCCACATGAGTACGCAGCTTCCAGAGAACTCTCGGGGGGAGCGAGCCCAGGCCCTGTGGCTTTGGACTCACATGCGTCTCCTGAGGGATAACAGCCGGCACTAGTTGACTGGCTGCAGCAAGCTCACAGCCGTCTCGGTGCAGCGGTGCAGCGCCTCAGTGCAGTGGGGGCAGGGTTGCCAAACGTCAGTATGTTCACGGGCAGCCCACAGAAATGAGCTCAAATTGCATCTGCCTGTAAAATCCATGAGAACATTTCCATCTCAGGAAAAAGCAGTGAGCTTGGCAGTGGCGCTGCTGCCCCTTGGCCATGGGGCAAGTGCCGGCTGCGGGGCAGCTCCAGGGATTCTCCAGTTCCCAGGGCAGGGGCGGTGAGGGGAATTCTCCGGCCAGGGGCTCCCGCTGACCCGCTGCTGCCTGGCAGGGCTGCTCTTCTCTGCCTGTGGCTTGAGCCCTTCTTCAGCCTCACTAGCCTCAGCACAGCAGCAGCTTTTGCTGGGCTTGCCTGCAGCACCCCCTGCCGGGCCCTGTGGCTGGGAGGGGATGGGGACCGGGTACAGTGGGCCAGGCCTAGCAGCCTCCCACAGGCTCCCAGCTGGTAAGTCACAGCAGGGCAGTCACTAGTGATGGCCTCCAGTCCCAGCCAGGCAAGTGGCTCCTGGGCACCCCTCCTGGGGAGGGGGGTGCAGGGAGAGATGGTTTGGGCCATAGGAGGCTGTAATAGGAATAGGATTGGGTCCTCATGCCTGGCCAACATGCTACAGGCCCAGCTGCCTGATTGTGGACTCCCTCCATCCCCCAGCCACCTGCTTGGCGCCGGGCTCAGTTTGCCAGCTGGGCTGGGGTTTCACAGGTGCGGTGACTGTCAGCTCAGCTGAAAGGCAGGAGGGTTGTGCTGTAGGAATAAAACCATTGCCTGCTGCTCACTTTTCTCCTTCTGCGCCACCTGTACCTCACCCACGAATGTGCCCATGCACGTTTGGAGTCTAATTGTTTTCTGCACTTTCTGTGCAAATCATTTTCAGTGGTTGGCAACCTGAGTAGGGGCAGGTGGCACAAGCAATGTGGGTGACTTTCTACATTACAAAGGCATCTAGGTGCCTAAAGATGCAGATAGGCACCTCATATCTTCTACACAAGCACCTAAGGGTATGTCTACACTAGCCCCCTAGTTCGACCTAGGGAGGCTAATGTAGGCATTCGAAGTTGCAAATGAAGCCTGGGATTTAAATATCCCGGGCTTTATTTGCATCTTTCCGTCCGGGCACCACATTTAAACCCCGTAGTCCGAACTAACTGCCCGCGGCTACACGCAGCAGTCAAACGTTAACTCGAATTAAGTCCTTAGTTCGAGTTAACTGTTACACCTCATTCCACAAGGAGTAACAGTTAACTCGAACTAAGGACTTAGTTCGAGTTAACGTTTGACTGCCGCATGTAGCCGCGGGCAGTTAGTTCGGACTAGGGGGATTTAAAAATGGCGCCCGGACGGGAAGATGCAAATAAAGCCCAGGATATTTAAATCCTGGGCTTCATTTGTAACTTCAAATGCCTACATTAGCCTCCCTAGTTCGAACTAGGGGGCTAGTGTAGACATATCCTCAGTGAATTAGGCACTTCACAGAGGGTGGCCTTATGGAGCACATTCTGGACTGGGAGGGTGGAAATATGGCCTCTAGTCCCAGCTTTATAAGCGGATGACCTCGATGGCAGGTCTGTTTCCTGCTCTGTGCCTTTCCTTCACCCTCTACAAGGCAGGGATAACATTCACCTGCTTTGGAACACACTTCAGGATTAACTGATGGCGAAGGTTTTAGAACAGCTAGGAATTATTATTAGGGCTGTCAAGCGATTAAAACATTTAATTGTGATTAATCACACGATTAATCACGTGTGCCTCCCCTTTGAAACACTGCAGTGGCATTTCAACAGGGCAGCACTGCATGGAGCCCGGGATCGGCTGGAGTCCCCAGCTGACCCCGGGCTCCATGCAGTGCTGCCACTTGGAAGCCCTGCGGCGGCATCTCCAAGGGGCAGTGCATTAGGAGCCTGGGATCAGCTGGGCACTCCAGCTGATCCCTGGCTCAGTGTTGCAAAGCCCCTTTGAAGTGCTGCTCTGGCTCTTCAAAGGGGCTCCGTTTGTGCTGTCCCTTTGAAGCACCAGAGCATCATTTCAAACGGGCATCATTTTAACGCCTGCGATTAATGTGTTTAAAAAATTAACACATTAATCCTGTCCTGCGTTAATTGCAGGCGTTAACACAGGTCAATTGACAGCCCTAATTATTATTAATTAATTCTTACTTTTATTCATTATTTTTAAATCTGGTGTGTTCCTCTTTGCTTGTTTCTCTGTTTGAAGGCATTGGGAGGAGTGGGGTTCTGATGTCACCTTACACTGTCACTGAATCACAGTCTTCCTGGTGTTCCTTTTGATATTGAAACAGCGCATGGTTGTCCATGTTCCATCTGCGCTGCAGCATTTTCCTATTAACACCTCACTGCGTTGTAGCTGTCAGGGGAGAAGTTGGATGTTCCTAGCATCTGGCTGGGGCTTTTGAGATTCGGGGGGAAGCAGTTGGCAATTGTGGCATGAATATTATGGCTGAAATTGCAGTCCTTCTGGAGTTTTCTTTCCTGTAGCAGACAAAGACAGAAAGAGATCTGACAGCTGGGACGTGAAGGGAGAGAGGCTAGAAAAAAGACGCAAGTTTCTAATGTGGGAGTTGAGCACTGGAACGGATTAGTCCAGGGTGTGTTGCATTGGATCAGTTGGGTAAAGACCACACTTTTGTAGCTGTTGGGTTTGTCTGAACCAGAAGGTTTTTCTGGCAAAAGTTCTGCTGGCAGAGTTCAACTAGCAAAACAATTTCTAGTGCAGAACCTTTTGCAAGCCAATTTCAAACACTGCTGAAAATGAGAGTGCCCCATGGAACACATTGACTTGCTTGTCCATTTAAAGACACAACAAACCATTTTTGTTGTGCAGGGTTTTTTTATATGTGCCAGGCTATAATCTTAAGGTGCAGGTAACTGAGGGCAGGCAGACAATAGAACTGAGCAAATAATGGATTAAAAAAAAAAAACCCGGATCCATCTGAAATGATTGTTTTTCTAATATTGCATGAAATCTAAAAACTCAGATCCTTTTTGTTTCATAGCGACTGAAACATTTTTGAATGGATTCAACATAATTATGTTTTGGTCTTTATTTATTTCAAGTGGAATGAAATGATTTGGTCAACTGGAATTGAACCCCCCTCATTTTAATTTGATTCTTTTGGGGGTTTTCACCCCTTATTGATTTTTGTTTTAATTGACCAATTGTTTTGGTTTTGCCTGTTTCAAGCTGTCTTTTCCGCAGCTGAAACTGTTCATGGAATTCAACCCAGATTCAATGAATAGTTTCTAAACCTCCCCACGTGGATTTTTTTTGCCAACCCCCTCTCCAACAGTTTGTCGAAAAATGTGGCAAGTGACCTGCAGAGACTGCATTGTTAGAGCTATTCAGAGGACATGCCAGAGCGGGCGATTGTGCACTGAGTGGTGTGACTCCTAAGATCCTAGGGCAGCCAGCTGCAGCCTCACAACATTTGGATGCCAAAGACCACACTCTTGGAGTCATATAATGAGCTCACCCCAACCCCCAGCACTCCCCCCACAATACTCCTCAACACTCCCCACCCCACAGTACCCAGATGCCAGGATACAGGGTGCTCTGACTATAGAGATCCCAGTGGTGACTGCCATCTGGAAACTTGCAAACCTCGCTCCTTGTCAGTCAGTGGGGAACCAAGTTCACCTTGATCAATGGGTCCTTCTTAACTACGACAAAGTCCCAACCAAGCTAAAAGCATCACAACTCAAGCCAGGGTCCGGTTTACACTTTCACTGGGTTCAAAAAAGAGCTAGATAAATCCCTGGAGGACAGGTCCATCAATGGCTGTTAGCCAGGATGGTGTCTGGAGCCCGTAGCTTGCAGGCAGGGGCTCCGGAGGGGAGCCTGTGATCTGCGTCTTTTCCACAGTCAGTCTGCAAAGAGCTAGTGTGGAGGAGGGTGGGTGGTGTTGTGCACTTTGTCTCTTGCTGGTTTTGGTTCCTGTGTTTTATCATTAGGCATTCTAAGAAATCTAGTTGTGCCACTAAGCTAGGGGGAGAGGTAGATATGCTGGAGGGCAGGGACAGGGTCCAGAGTGACCTGGACAGATTAGAGGATTGGGCCAAAAGAAATCTGATGAGGTTCAACGAGGACAAGTGTAGAGTTCTGCACTTGGGACAGAAGAATCCCAAGCATTGTTACAGGCTGGGGACCAAATGGCTAAGTAGCAGTTCTGCAGAAAAGGACCTGGGGATTATAGTGGATGAGAAGCTGGATATGAGTCACCAATGTGCCCTTGTAGCCAAGAAGGCTAATGGCATATTAGGGTGCATTAGGAGGAGCATTGCCAGCAGACTTAGAGAAGTGATTATTCCCCTTTATTCAGCTCTGCTGAGGCCACATCTGGAGTATTGTGTCCAGTTCTGGGCCTCCCACTATAGAAAGGATCTGGATGCATTGGAGAGGGTCCAGTGGAGGGTGACCAAAAAGATTAGGGGGCTGGAGCACATGACCTATGAGGAGAGACTGGGGGGGTTGGGTCTGTTTAGTCTGCAGAAGCGAAGAGTGAGGGGGGATTTGATAGCAGCCTTCCACTTCCTAAAGGGAAATTCCAAAGAGGATGGAGAGAGGCTGCTTGCAGTGGTGACAGATGACAGAACGAGGTGCAATGGTCTCAAGTTGCAGTGGGGGAGGTCTAGGTTGGATATTAGGAAAAACTATTTCCCTAGGAGGGTGGGGAAGCACTGGGCTGGGTTACCTAGGGAGGTGGTGGGAATCTCCATCCCTTGAGGTTTTTAAGTCTCGGCTTGACAAAGCCCTGGCTGGGATGATTTAGTTGGGATTGGTCCTGATTTGGGCAGGGGGCTGGACTTGATGACCTCTTGAGGTCTCTTCCAGCCCTATGAGTCTATGATTCAGAGGGGCAGGCGTGGTACATTGCAACAGGCTACCAGGTGTTGAGTCTAAGAGGTTGGCACATGTTGACTTGTTGATTCTTCCTTGGAGGATAACCTTGATAGAATCAAATGCCTGCCAACCAGCTTTCTCTCTCCCCCTTCCTGATCAGGGCGGATGTCAATTTCTTGGCTCAGCTAAACATTTTGCTCAACTTCTCTTTGTTCTCCCTTGATTACTGTTTGGGCTTTTGCCCATGCACGAGGTTGCATACATTTGGCTTTAGAGTGGCTCATTTTCAGTGTGACTTGGCTGGTTTTTGCATCAAGCTCCTGCAGCATGTTCTGTCGTTAGATGGTGATTTCGGCAATCATCATGGCATTGTCTGCCAAGCTGGGGTGGTTTCACGGCTCTCCATTGACGCTGATCAATTTTGTGCTGAAAAATCAACAGGTTGTCAATGAAATCTCTGGCTCCTTTCCATCAATCAAGACTAGCTGGCTCTTTCTAAAAGCCCTGCTCTTGCTGGGCCGGAAGCTAATGGACTGACTGGACGCTGGAGCAACCAGGCCTGGGAGGCTGAGCCCAGATGAACTTAATGGAACATTTGAGCCTTCAAATTAACAAGTGGCTGGTATTGGAGGGGCCGCGCACGTCACAGCACAATCAGCGCAAACCCATTGGCCTCCCTGCCACGGAGCTGCCAACCGGGCCCAGCTGGCATCTCTCCACAGTCAGCAAAGGGAAAACATGACACACATCACCAGTGGGGCCCAGGATGCAAAGCAGCTGCAGGGATTGTGGGTAGGGTCCCGGAGCTCATTTCCATGGCGATGGGCTCAGCTGGGACTCTGCTATCGAGAAGGGCAGCAGCAATTAGCTCATGCGACTCGGACACACCCGGCACCGCTGGCAGCAGACAGTGGCAGGTGCTTGGAGCCGGCAGGTCGCAGGAGGTTATGGGGAACAGCCACAGTCCCGCTCTCAGCCTGAGAGACAAGGAGTCCTGTGGCACCGTATAGACTAACAGATGTGTTGGAGCACGAGCTTTCGTGGATGCACCTGACGAAGTGGGTCTTGGCCCACGAAAGCTCACGCTCCAACACATCTGTTAGTCTATACGGTGCCACAGGACTCCTCGCCGCTTTTGCAGAGCCAGACTAACACGGCTACCCCTCTGATACTTGGGTCTCAGCCTGGGCGTGCCTGGGGGGCCACAGCAGTAGCTGGGGCTGTGGGGCAGCCTCTGCCATCAACTCCCAGATAAGGATGTCAAATCCCATTTAATTGGTTAACTGATTATAGGGGCACGGGCAGGGGGGCCACTCCAGCCCAGTTGGGCTGAAGTGGCTCCCCCACCTTTCCGCCCTCCTGCCTGCCACATGCCCCGTGGCTGGAAGCAGCCTCTTGTCCATGGTGGGTGGGGAGCTGCTCCAGCCCCCACCAGTTAACTGGAACCTCTAAACATCAGCTGCTAAGGGTGGCTAACCCGTTAACCTGTTAACCTTTCACACCCCTTCCCCTGCAGGGGGCAGGAAGAGGGGACACTGGCTCCAAGAGCTGATAGGCTGCAAACCAAACCCTGAGGGCCCACATCCTCTGTTTCCCTCCCCACCCCTAGCAGCCCCTGCCCGCAGCTCCATGCACCCCCCGCCCCACCAGCCCCATAGAGGGGGCACTGAGGGCAGCCAGGCAGGGCCGGGGAGAGCTTCCCCTGTCACCAGTGGGCTCCTGTACCCAGCACTGAAGAGGCATAAGAGGGGCAAGGAAAAGGAAGGGGACGTTGATGCTGGAGCTGTTCTGGGGACAGAAGCTTCCAGTCTCTGGGGCTCTCAGTCCAGCCGCTGCAGCCAGCACGTAATGGCCATGTGAGAACCCAGCTGGTGCAGGGTGGAAATGCTGTCACTGTAGCCAAGCGGGGGTGGGGCACTCACTGGCCCCAGGGGTGGGGGGTGGGGGGGCTCAGACAGCTCCTGGGAGAGCGTGCAAGGCCAGGGGCTGCCAATCAAACCTCTGGCTCCCCAAGGTGTGAGTTTACTGCGGGCTGGCAATGGGGGTCAGCTGGAGGGGGATTTGGGGCTGGGCGTGAAGAAGCCAGGGGAGCGCAGTGCAGCAGCACATGCACCGTACAGGACACACACATGCCCTGACCCAGGCCCGCATCCTCCTCCCCAAGACAAATTTATTTCCAGCAGCTCCCCCAAATTTGGCTCCCCCCAAGAACATTCACTTCCCACGGGGTGCCCAAATTCCAGTCCCCGCCCCTGCAGCTCCACTAAGTATGGCCCCTCAGTGGGAACAATCCGTCCCTGACGTAGGACGGCAGAGAGCTAATGGTGAAGAGTCTCTGTGGCAGGTGGAGAGCGGGGTTGGAGTGGTAAGCTGCCCCCTGACAAGGCTGTGGGGGTGAAAGAGGCGGGGGGTTGGTCCTGTAGCTTGCAGGCAGGGGCTCCGGCGGGGGGGCAGGGAGGGAGCCTGTGATCTGTGTCTTTTCCACAGTCAGTCTGCAAAGAGCTAGTGTGGAGGAGGGTGGGTGGTGTCGTGTGTTTGTCTCTTGCTGCTTTCGGTTCCTGTGTTTTATCATTTGGCATTCTAAGAAATCTAGTTGTGCTCCATTGCCTCAGAGGGGCAGACGTGGTACATTGCAACAGGCTAGCAAGAGGGCTTGTGTCCATATCTGACTTCTCGGTGTGTGGCTGGGACATCCCCCCAAGTATGATCTGGGCTGCTGGACAGCAGTGTCCCCTCAGTACTACAACCTGGGGTGCCTTCTGCACTGCTTTGCTGTGAGAACCCCCACTCCTGGCCAGTCCACAGGCAGCTTCAAGCTTGCAAAATCACTCCAAGCTACATTACATGAATGCTCTGGACAGGCACTCATGACTCACATAGGCTGTATCTAAACTACACCTCTCTGTCGACAGAGAGATGTAGATTAGGCATGTCAAAATTGCTAATGAAGCAGGGATTTAAATATCCCGCGCTTCATTAGCATAAACATGGCTGCCGCTTTTTTCAAAATGGGGCTTTTTTGAAAAAAATCCCCAGCAGTCTAGATGCGGATCTGTCGAAAATAAACCCCTTTTTGACAGATCCTGTAAACCTCATTTTTTGAGGAATACAGGATCTGTTGAAAAAGGGTTTATTTTCGACAGATCCCCATCTAGACTGCCATTTTTTTCAAAAAAGCTCCATTTCGAAAAAAAAGCGGCGGCCATGTTTATGCTAATGAAGCACGGGATATTTAAATCCCTGCTTCATTAGCAATTTCGACGTGCTTGATTTGCATCCCTCTGTCGAGTCTAGATGTAGCCATACAGGGCAACTGGGTAATGCACACTCATGGAAAGTTTGTCATTTCATCAATGGAAAATAATCTGCACAGACTCTTTCATCTCAAATGGAGGTTCCCAAACACACTGGTCTAGATAAAACAAGAAAACAAGTTTGCTACCCACAGAAAGAGAGATTTAAATGACTATAAGCAACAAGGCATCCAAGTCAGAATTGGTTGCAAAGAAAATAAAAAAGATAAACTGCAAACTGATTCCTAATTTAACAAGCTAAGTGAGGTTAAAAGCAAAGGGGGTTCTCACTAAATGCGCACAGTAGTCTGGCTGGATTGATTCAGCCAGGGCCACTCCCCCAGCTCAAAGATGTTTCCTTTGTCTGTTAAGCATTGTAGCTGCTGTGAGTGGGGAGGGGTAGAGAAGTATTTTGTGTTATGTGTGTCCCTCTTTCTTATACTATTCTCCCCTCTTTGAGGATATCCTCCACCTGGGTCTCAGGTGACAGGCAGTCTGTTTACATGGGTGTCAATAAGTAAAGTTCTTTCTCACACCCTTTCTCTTGCCACCAAATGGCTACTTAACTGGCCTTGCCTACACTGACACGTTTTATCACCAAAAACTGCCTTTTGGCGACAAAACAGTGAGAGCATTTACCATGCAATGTGACTTTTGTTGAGAAAAATACTCAGTTTTGGTGACAAAAAGTTTCTACCCCTGTGAGAGACTTTTGTCTTTTCCCCTCCCTTTATTGTTGACAAAGAGCCAGAGTGGACTCTGCTGTTTGTTTTGTCAAGAGAACTTGGCTTCCACCAGTATCCCACAATGCCTGCCCTGATGGTTGTGCTCAGTGTTTTGTGATCTCTGCTGCCCTGCAGGCACGCATCCCTCCCCTTTCAAAGCTCCAGGAAGTGTCTGTTAACTGAGTGAGCTGCTCTGTTTGGGGAACAAACAAGAGCAAATAATTGGAATGCTCCTGTTCTGCTCTGCTAGGAACACAGCGGCAGGCAGACGGCTGCTGCAGAGGGAGGGCTGGAGAGGCTGCTGTGCTGCTTTGGCTTTCCTCAGCATGGAGAGCTCACAGAGCTACAAGGGAATCCCAGGAAGCACGGGGATCAGTTCTGCCTTCCCACCACACTGCACTGTGGGATGCTTACCCACAATGCTTTGCTGTCTGTTAACAGGGTGCTAGCAATGTGGCCATGAAATATTGACAATGGGAGGCAGAAAAACCAGTTGGACCAGTTTTCACTTTTGGTGACATTTGCACGTCAATAGGACTTTCATCACCAAGACTTCCCAGTGTAGACATAGCCTGGGTGACAGTCTATCACACCTTATTATGCTGTGGTCTCTATCTTGGAAAACTGGTTTGGGCCTGCCTGTCTAACTTTGGATCATTTTACAGCAATGTTATACAGTTGAATCTTATAACTTTACATACACTATTGCCAAACATATGTTAACATGACAATAATATTCAGCAGATTATGAATTTCCAAATGATACCTTACAAGGCATATGTTATACAAAACTGATCATACTCTTATAAAAGCAATGGTCATAGGAATACAGTCCATTACCATGACTGCCATGAACATAGATTCTCTTGGCCTTCTGCATTTTTCATTGAAAAAAGCTGATTTGACAAAATCAGATTCTGTTGCTGGAATGTGTCAATTTTGTCAAATATTTTTGAGGAGAAGTTAGCTCAAGTATCTCTTTTTATAACATCAGAGCCATCACCACCGATGGCGCAATGGGGTGAGAGCAAAAGGGGACAATTGCCCCACAGCCTGGCAATTGCAACCACCATCACTACCACAGCTGCAGCAGCAGAGCCCTGGGACCTTTGAATTGCCACCAGAGCTGGAGCTGCTTGGGCCCAGGCGGTACCAGTGCACAGCTGGTGACAGTGCCAAGATGGCGAGGGAGCAGAGCTTGCCCCTGGAGCGGGCTGGGTTCTGTGGAGGAAGGTACGTGACAGGGTTGCTTAGCCTGTGGGCTGCACAGCCTGGAGCTCAGCCAAATGGATTACAGAGCGATTTCTGCTTGGGGGAAACCACAGCAACGATACCGGAGCAGCCCTAGCTGTTTGGTGTGGGCCTCTGGGGCAGCACGGAGAGTCCAGGGTTCTCCTTCCCATCCCCAAGGCAGGGGATGTACAAGGCCATAGAAAGGGCTGACAAGCCCAGCAAGAGCAGGCTGAGCCGGTGTCAGGCTGAGGAAGCCTCTGTTCCTGGTAAAGACATTATTCGATGTTCAGTTGGGGATGAGAGCGACCCAGGAAGGAGTGGCCTAAAGGTCGGTCACCTGGCTGGAGGGCTGAGATCCCAGCCAGAGTGTCAGAGTGACTATTGTGAGGTGCTAGGAAGCTGTGAGACCAGGCCTGGCCTGGGCCTAGTGGTGAGTGACTCCGTTCTGAGCCTGGCTCCATTATGGAAACACCCTGGTGATGGAGAGTGGTGCGGGAGGAGGGGGCGAGAACAAGGGAACGGGAGGCTGTTGCACCTGGGGCGGGGCGGAAGTTGAGGAGCTGGGAGGGGAACGGGGGGACCAGCTTGTGGGTGGGATCCTGCTGGCTGTGTCTGGTGCACTGTGTAGCCCAGGGCTCTTCACTGTTTTTAGGTGGGGACACTTCGGGGTAAAAGGCTTGAATGTGGGAGCCAATGTGTGGCTGCAGGGGTGAGGGCTGCGGCTGGGGATGAGGGGTTCAGGGTGCTGGAGGGGGCTCAGGGCTGGGGCAGAGGGCTGTGATGTGGAGCGGTGAGGGCTCTGGGGGAAGAGGGAATGTTGTCTTAGAGGGAACTTGAGTCCAAGGCGCACTTAGGACTGATGGGAGACCCCACTGGCCTTGCAATACAGAACACTGGCCTCTAGCTCACAGAGCGTGGCCCAGAGAGGTGAATCCACCTTCCTGTCTCTTAGTCAAACTTCTTGGGTAAGCCTGACCCCAAAATGCAGTTGAAGAACCTATTTCCAGCCCCCCCTGCAGCTCATAACACCCCACCTGGACCCATGTCACGCGGGGATGTTCTCACCTAGTGGGTTCTCAGCATTCCTACAGCCCTGGCTTGATGGCCTCGTATGCTACCAGAGTTCTCTATTGGATCAGCCGATTTATGTGCTTAGTTTTGGAGTTCAGAGCCGCTGTTCTCCCAATGGGGCACCTGCACCCTGACTGCCACCTCTGTCTTCCAGGCTCTGTCCCAGCCTTTCCCCCAGACACATCCTGCAGCCAGCCCAGCCTGGAGCAGTGGAGACAGGTGATTCCATCCTGTCAAGCCAAGCAACATGGATCTCACAGAGGCTCAGATGGAAGATCCCAGGTACCCTCTGGAGGCAAGAACCATTCACTCTTCTAGGCACTTGTGGCCTTTGTGAGAAAGATGAGCTTTCCCTACCCTCCCACCCAGCCTTGGCCAGAGGCCTATTTCTCATGCTGACACCCTTATTTTGTTCTCAGCGGATTTACCAAATTCCCCCATCAAAAATTATTGCCCACCCCTAGACTGGATCATTGCCTCAAACATGCTGCTTCTAGGAGCAGCTGCATGCGATCCTAGGGGGACTTGACCAGGTCCCCTGGCCAATCCTTGGATTCCTCCCAAGAGACTCCTCTGGCAGCCCTGGGCAGCAGTGTGGGAGACAGTGTGGATGAGGGAGAAGAAGGGGAGAGTGGTCAGCAGGCCAGCGGGGCAACCAATGTCACCAATAGCCAGGAACTTTTTATAACTTTGGAGACAACCCCCTCCTCCCAGGACCTCTCGCAGCTGGGCCTTGGTGGTGGGGAGGGCACTTCTGATGAGTTCACATGTTTTTATCATGCAACGAGTGGGTTAAGGCAATTGCGTGTGAGCTGTGGTGGCCACTCTGCCTACATAGTGTGTGTGTGTGTGTGTGTCTCTCTCTCTCTCTCTCTCTCTTTCTCTCCCGGGAACAGCTTGTTAACAGCGTGTCTGGAGACAGAGCGGGAATCCTCCCTGCACATCTCCATAAAGCTCTCACAGAGGAACTCTTTCAGCCTTCTCCCAAGGTTTCTGGGGAGGCTGCCTTATCCATTCTCCATGGCAGGACATCTTCCCTTGCCAAGCCAGCAGTGAGTGCTCTGCAGCACAAAGCATTGCAGCATTGTGGTTCTGGCCACGTTCAGTCCGCTTCCACCCCCCAGCACTCTGCCTGCTTCGGAGAAGCCTTGTATTGTGCATGGCAACCTGGATGAAGCAGAGGAAGCCGTCAGCTGATGCCTCTGCAGTAAACCTCCGTTTGCTCATCCTCAATGAAACATGGTTTGAGCCCCTGCCCTGCCACCATGCCCAGACCCCCCTCGCCCTCCTGCCCGCGTGCTCCGGCGAGAGGGGAAAGTTGCACTCTCCCAGAAAACTGGGGAGTGCTGACCACATGGGCACTGCGTGAGCCCCTGCCCTGCCTTACCTTGTTGCCTTCTCTAGACCCTCTCCCCCCTTCTGCCCTGTGGGAAGGGAAATTTGCACTCGCCCAGCAAATGGGGGGTGCTGAACACACGGGCACTGCGTGGACACATCTGGACCCCTTCTCTTCCTCAGGCTGGAGCCCCGGCCTGTCCCTTACCATGCCTGCCACCAAACCAAGTCTAGCTGCTCCCCTAAGACCTCTGTGGGGTACCTGCTGCATGGTGGGCACATAAAAGCATAACTGTGGCCTTGTAGATAACACATCCCTTTAGACAGACCTTCCTTTTATGCTAAGTGATTAGGTTTTGTGCTCAGCAATGTAGCCCCTGTAAAGTCTGCCCTTCCCTTTTTGTCACAGGGGGTGCAGCAGTGAGCCTGCTGCCCACTCTCCCAGCTCCTCCAGCTGTTCGGCTAGCACACAGCCACAGGCAAAATGTCCTAGGGACAACGTGTTCAAGGAGCAAATGCAATCTGCCCGGTCTTGGACAAGGAGCAGTTGAGTCAGTGGAGGAATATGCTGCGGCTGGAGATGAGAGCGTAGCGTGAGGACAAGACAGTGTGCAGGGAGTTGAAAATGAAGAACCAGGAGAGTCATAACGGCCATGGTGGATGTGATAAACCACATGGTGTCCTTCCAGAACAGCTACATGCACAGGCAACTCCTCCAGCCCCTTGTGGACCCATATTCTCTCTTCACTGAGCTTCACAGCCTCCTCTGCCAGGGGTCCTAGAACACGGAGGGGGTCAAGGGCAGCCTCACACACAACCCCCAGGGATGAATCCCCAAGAAAAAGGCACCTGTGATAATCGCCCCCCCCCCGCGAAATTCCACCCTGAACTCCCTTTCTCTCCCGGCTGTGTTTCCCAAATAAAAACACATGATTTCTGAGCAACAGTCTCTTTGTTGCTTGTGTTGAAGGGGTGGAGGGTTACAGGTAAGCACCCATTGGGTCAGTGGGGATCCTGGCAGTGGAGATCCAGGGGGTCTGCGTTCCCCCCTGCTACCCCAATCTGCGAGTGGCAGGCTCCTTCGCTTCTCTAGGCAAACCGCCTGCGAGCGTCGGCTCTCCACCTGAGCTAGGAGACCTGGCCATGGGCTGCTCTGCCCTGAACCAGGGCCTGGGCCCCTGTGGATTGTTGCTCGGCCTGAGCCTAGGCCTGGGCACTAGAACCGTGTGCTACTGCCTGGTGCCCTGCCCTGAGCTAGGGCCTGGGCTTGGTGCTTGTTAATTGACAGGCCCAGGCCAGCCACCAGCCTGAGCTCCCTGGACTAGTGTTGCCTGCCCTGAGTGGGGGCCAAAACTGACTGTGCATTCGGCCTGACCACTGGCCTGAGCCCCCGGACTACTGCAGGCTTCCCTGAGAGCAGCCAGGCCCGACTGACTCTGTGCTCGGCCGAACTACAGGTCTGAGCCAGGGCTGCACTGGTCCCCGGGTGTGACTGAGCTGGGGTGTAGTGAGGCAGAGCGGCCGCCCACTGACCAAGGCAGGGAGGAGACCCTCCCAGAGCCTGGTGGGCAGAGGCCCCCTCCTGACTGGTACCGATGTGCATTAAGCACATACTGGTGATATGAATATATCTGTAACCCTTCTGCCATGTGGAGCGAGCAGCAGCCAGGCCGGGCTCAATATCTGGGGGTCCTCTCCATCCATCCAACACAGAACTGGTTCGAGCCCCCACCCAGTAACCTGGGAAATTCGCACCCCACCCCTGGGCGCTGTGAGAGGCAAAGCTTCCCCACTTGCCAGCACAGCGTCTGAGTGTAGAAAAGAAACTTTTAATGGAGGGAGGGAAGTGACTTGGCATTAATTTAGGAAGACACCACACACAGAGTCCACAAACAAAAGCGCTGGGTAACAGTCCCACCCCTGCAGGCTGAGCAGTGTCCTTCTCCTCTCAGGTTCTTAGATCCAGCAATGTAAATGTCCCCATCACATGCCCAACCCTCCTCTGCACCCCGCTCCCAGTTGCTGCCCTTGGTCAGGGCAGACCAGAGCTCAGAGGTGGAGTTCACCTCCCATCCTGGGCGGGGGGAGGTAAAGCGACATCTCACCCCCTCCACTGGTCACTCACCAGCCGCCTGCCCGCTGCTCTCTGCTGCTGCCCCGCTGGCTACTCACCATGCCACCACTGCTCTGCTGGCCGCTTGTCACCTCTCTCCGCCACCTGGTTGGGATTGGTCCTGCCTTGGGCAGGGGGCTGGACTTGACCTCCTGAGTTCTCTTCCAGCTCTAGGATTCTATGCTCCTCTGGCTTGTGGTAGATTTGGATTTGGGCAAAACTCCAGTGATTTCAGCTTTGGCTCAAAGCACAGTCCTGCCACAAGCAATTTCTGCATCCACGGTGGTAAATTTAAAATAATAAAAGAGACTCCTTAGGGAGCCTATTTTAGCTCTACCATTGAGACAGTGGGGAGAAACAGGCTGAACCAGACTTACAGCTAAGATCTGTAGCACCTTAGAGACTAACAAATGGCTGTAGATCGTATCATGAGCTTTCGTGGGCAAAACCCACTTCCTCAGGTGAGCAAAGCAGAGGAAAAAGGGGGGAACCCCCAATATAACAAAAACAAATGAGCTGCATTCCTGGAGCACAGGCCCTACAATGGACAGTCAGGGAAACAGCCCTGTGCTCGGGAGGTGTGCCTAGCCTCTGACAGCCCTGAAACATCTGGCACCAGCCCCTCTCAGAGCTGGGGTACTGGGCTGGATGGACCATTGGGCTGAATCAGGCTGACTCTTATGCTCTAACCTGAACTGAGGGCAGCCATGGCTTCAGCCCCTGCAGAGTACAGGGAGGTGGGAGCCATTCTGAAAGGGGACAAAAGGGATAGGACTCTGTGCTTGTTCTTCATTCAGGAGAATCCTAAACCGCCACCCCAACATCCCAGGCCCAGGGAGAATAGCATGATCCAATGCACTGGTTGGGGACATAGGCTGCATGGGGGCAGGCAGGGGAGCACAGCTCAGAGGGGCTGGGGGAGAAGAGAGATGGGTCAGGTGGATGGTGGGGAACAGAGGGGGATCCAGTGAGGGGTGACTCCCAGAAACACAAATGCAACTACTGCGGCTAGTTCCCCCGCCCACCATGTCACTTCCCTTGCTCAGTACACAGCTCGTTGTGTAACTGGCGCTGTGCTGCTTCCTGGGCCCTTGCACCACAGTCTGCCTATGGGGCAATTGGCGCTGGCTCTTGCAAGCTGAGGGGAACCATAGACCTGCGTGGGGAGTCCGGGGAAGTTGGGGCCTCGTATGGCACCAAAAGCAGGATGTGAGGCTCTGCCCTGGGGAGAGGCACAAGGGGATGGACACAACTTTGAAGTTCCACCCCTTCCCTGCCAGTCAAAGATGGGATTTCCAAGGGCCCGGTGAGAGCTCTGTGCTGCTATTTGGCATGCGCAGGATAGGTCCAATGAGCCCAGGCTCCTAGCTCCAGAGCTGAAGGAGAATTCTTGTTAGCAGTACGGGGCCTCTGACACACAGCAGAGGGCAGCGGTGACATACGCCTGACAGCACATTAGGCTGAATGAACCTGCTTCCTAAGTCATGAGTCAGGAATAGATCCCAGGAGTCCTATGCAACTCCACCAGCCCATGCCACAAGGAGGCCTGCTTCTCCCAGAGGCAGGATTGTCCTGACCCCAGGCCTAGCAGACACACTGAGGCTGCAGAGAGTGTTTTACGGGGGCAGGGCAGAGAGAGACAAGGCTGGGACCGAAGGGCTCCATCTGGCTCAGGACTTCCCCCAAAGCACAGTCGTGTCTGGGTCTGCTGTTCTGCTGTGTTCCAGGCGTACGGCAGCATGGCCTAGTGGTGGGGAGGCAGCATGGCTTAGTGCCTAGAGCACTGGACTGGGACTCGGACAGCTGGGTTCCCATTCTGGCTCTCCTGGCTCCTTCTGTGCCTCAGTTTTCCCAGCTGTAAAATGGGGACAACGATTCCAACCTCCTTTGTGAGGTACCGATGGGAAGTGCTGGCCAAGCGCCAGGGAGTAGTGCTGCTCCCACCCAGGTTCACTTGCTGACTGCAGTGGAGTCACTCCTGGGTGCCACGGGTGTGGGCGAGGAGGGGAGCAGGCCTGAGTCCCTGCCCAGGGTGCTTAGGATCCGAGGAGGTTCTTGGAGGAGAGGCCAGGGTATTTTCTCAGCCCAGCCTGCAGGGACCCTCCTGTCCTACACCTGAGTATCTGCAGTGGTTTTTCTCTCCCGCCCCGCTGCTTCACCCCTAGAGGTGGTGCTGGTTTGAACCAGGAGAAGCTGCGAGAGCCCTTTACTCTTGGGCCCAGCCACGGCGGCCTGGCGATGCAGCCCCATTGGCTGCGCCTGGCTCTGATGCTGTCAGGCATTACTCCACAGGGCCCAGCACTGTTGCAATAAGATGCTCCGTTGCGTTACCCAGATCAGAGCTGGGGAGAGAGCTGCCAGAGCGGGGCCTGTGCGGGACCCACCTGCAGGACAGGCCGTGGAAACGAGCAACGTGTACATGAACCACGTGGCTGTGGAGAGGTCGCCGGGCAGGAAGATGAAAAGCAGCAGTCCCAAGCCAGCGAGGCATGAAGGTAAAAGCCAGTGCCAGTTGCCAGGGTTGTCCCTACCAGTGCTGGTGCCTTATGTAGCCCAGCACTGCACTGTGGAGGGGAAGGGGAGCTGCCAGAGTCCCCGAGCTGAGCCCATGGGGGGTGCCTGGGGGATGGTGCTGCCACCTCTCTAGGCAGCATAGGGCACCTCTACATCTGGGGCACCAACAGCAGCTGCATTTGCGGCCTATGCCTAAGGATGGCCCTGCCCGTCGCTACCTCACACCCAAGCAGCATGCAAGCCAGCAACATGTAATGCAGTGCCTGTCCCAACTACACACCACCCTCAGTAACAGCCCTGTGGCCGCTACAGCTCATGTGGAAGGAGACAACAGTCCTCAGACAACCGCTAGCTGACCACAGGCCACAGCTCGGGACCTCTGGCCTAGCTAGCTCCACAGAGCAGCACTGCAGCCAGCGTTTGATCGCCTTGCAGCTAAGGGTTGCCAGGTGTCCGGCCTTGGCCCGAACAGTCCGGTATTTGCAGCCTCTGTAGGCAGTCCTATAAAAAAACCAGATAATACCGGACATGTAAAATGTCTGGTATTTTCTGTTTTCCTCAGACAGAAGGCCACTTGGGAGACTCTTCCCCTGCTGCGTCTGGCGGCATCTGGCGGGGTTGGGGAGAGTGGGGAGCATGGGGATTTAAAGGTGCAGTGACTCTTTTTTTTGTGGGGGGTATTTTTTCTCAACAACTTTGGTCCCCCCACTTTTTTTGGGGGTCCAAGAAGTTTGGTCCCTTTTTATTTTTTTTTGCTCAACCAATTTTTTCCCTGCCGTGTTCAGTATTTTTTGTGAAAGTATCTGGCAACCTAGTTGCAGCCCCAGCGAGGCTGGTGGTATCACAGTCAGGAAAAGCAACGGACAGATCCATGGCTGAGCAGATTTGAACCAGTGCTAGCAGGGAAGCACAGAGCTCCCAGAGAGCAGCAGTCTGGATGGCAGCTCTGGCACAGAGACTGTCAGCTAAAGACCAGATCATACCAGAAAATTATGTATTCACCCTGCAGAAAAAATTCAGCATCGATAAATTTCTTCCATCATATTTTTTCTAATATATTTGTGGTTCTTCAGAAAATAAACATATTTCCAGTTAACCAAACCCCCCAAAATATTTTTGGCGTTTTCCCACAAGGCTTTGGGTAAACACTGAAAAAAAAAGTCCATTTTGTAACCAGATGAATAAAATTACACACGTACACTCATAGAAAAAATATCCATTTTCAGCTTTGTCAATGACAACTCTAAAGTAGCCAAAGGCTGAATTTCTTCTGGCTTGAAATAATTTTTTTTTAAACCTGCCTGTTTTACAGCAGCGGCGTTTTCTGATGAAGACATGCCTGATTATGAAAATATAACAGTGACAACTGACATGAATCACCAGCCTCCATCAGAAATGCCTCCCCCACGTAAGTCAAAACAGTGTGACATTGGCACCACCACTCTAGAAGTGGCTGCATTCTAATGCTGGGTGAAGGATCTCAAAAAACGCTTTATACTGCTCACATAGAAAGGGATCAGATATCCCATGCTAAAATGCAGTCACTTCTGGGGTGGGATGTAGTGACCTTTTAACAGCTGCACAGCAGTGCTGCATGAAGATTACTCACGCACTGCTAAAATGCAGCCACTTCTGAGGTGGAGGTAAAGCAGCTGTTTAACAACTGCGTAGGACAGGAAGTGAAGAGGAAGCCTGCATCCTGAAGGGTGGCAAAATGGAATTGCTCCCATGGAAATATGGCCTGGATGTTGGGATAAGAGGGAGTAAAATGTCTATGGGAGCTGGAGGGAGGGAAAGATCCCTTAGTCAAGCAACAACCTCCCTGCCTTCTCCATTCCTCAGGGCTTGCCTGCACTGCTAAGAAAGGCTGTGCAAGGATTCTTGCTGGGGAGACATCACCCTGGAAAGTTGTGAGGGGCTGGTCCCTGGGCTGAGACAGCTGCTGTCAGTTACACCAGCCCAGTGAGCTGCAGGCATCGCCAGTACTGGGGCAAACTCTGCATTCTTCCGAAACCGTCTGGGAAAGATGCTGGGGTACAGACCATTCCCACCTCTCGGGGATGAACAGCCTTTGCCATCTGGAAAAGAAACCACAACATGGGGATTTTAATAGCCAGGGCCTCAGATTTACGTCTCATCTGGGAGAGGGCATCTCTAGCAGCAAAGCGTCTGTAATGCCACACTAGGGCACTGAGATTAGCACTGATTGCATGGGTGAGAGCACCCCTTGCTGAGACTGATGCCCTGCTCCCTGCAGCACAGTGCCCCCTAGCGCCATACGGGGCATTGTGGTGAGCCCTGACGGCATGACGCCCCCTACTGTGCCCCCACCTTGCTCCCTGCAGCACAGCACCCCCTAGCGCCACACGGGGCATTGTGGTGAGCCCTGACGGCATGACGCCCCCTACTGTGCCCCCACCTTGCTCCCTGCAGCACAGCACCCCCTAGCGCCACACGGGGCATTGTGGTGAGCCCCGACGACATGGCGCCCCCTACTGTGCCCCCGCCTTGCTCCCTGCAGCACAGCGCCCCCTAGTGCCACACGGGGCATTGTGGTGAGCACTGTTGGCATGACGCCCCCTACTGTGCCCTCACCTTGCTCCCTGCAGCACAGCGCCCCCTAGTGCCACACGGGGCATTGTGGTGAGCACTGTTGGCATGACGCCCCCTACTGTGCCCTCACCTTGCTCCCTGCAGCACAGCGCCCCCTAGTGCCACACGGGGCATTGTGGTGAGCACTGTTGGCATGACGCCCCCTACTGTGCCCCCACCTTGCTCCCTGCAGCACAGTGACCCCTAGCGCCACACGGGGCATTGTGGTGAGCCCTGACGGCATGGCGCCCCCTGTTCTCATCTCCTTCCCTGCAGCACAGCATGGAGTTCACACCACCGGGGAGCTTGGGTTGTTTGGGAAGGTCACCCAGCTACTTCCAGGCCCAGCTCTAGGCATGGGTAGCATGGCAGCTGGCCATGGAATCACAGAGGCAGCCAGGGCCTGGTATCTGGGGGCAGAAACCCCTGTGTTACTCCAGGCATTACTGTGATGTATGGCCCCAGAGGCAGACTAAAATTTACTGGGGTCCTAGGCACACTGAACACTTGGGCCCTCCACACCCCATGGGGCCCAGGGACACCTGAACTGGGGGGGGGGGATGGACTTTTAACAATGGGGGGCAGCCATGCCTGAGCCCTTTTTAACATGGGCAAAGGCGCCTCAGGCAGGCATGGCTCCTCCTCTATCCAGCACAGCTCCCGCTAGAACAACAACCCCTTTGTGGTGTGTGGGGGAGTGGGAGCTGAGATGGGCCTTAGCGCCTCCTCCCCACAGGGCCCTATCCTCTGCTGGCTCTGCCCCCTGGCCAGGCAGGAAGACAGTGCCAGCTCCGATAAGAGCTGCCCAGGGCGATGCACCCAGAGGGCAGGGACATGGGAGAGAGCTGCTCTCGGGGCTCCTGCCCAGGGCACATGGAAGGTCCAGGGTACTCCCAGCACCCCAGGCTCTCTGGGTGGCTCTTACCATGGCACAGCTCTGGCTTCCAGCCTGGCCAGGGGGTTTGGCCTGGGGAGAAGGGGAAAAGCAGGGGGCAGGGACCAGCTAGGCTCCCTACATTTCTACACAATTGGCTGGGCCATGTGTTACTCCCCCATTGTGTGCGGCACAGGCATTAACACATATGGAACACACCCAGAACCTGCTCAAATGTAACAGCAGCTGTTTTCCCATCCCTGCAGCTCCATCCATCCTCCCACCGGCCGAAGTGAGACCCTGGGAGCAGAAACACATCCCCTGGCTGTTCCTCCTGATGGCCATTTGCTTCCTCACGTGAATAATCCTCCTCACGCTCATAGTGCTGAATGGTGAGTCTGGCCCCAGCAAGTTGGGGCACCCAGGCAGTCGGGTGAACATGCACGAAGGGTTCAGGCAGAGCCACCAAGTCCCATGACCATTCGAGGTCTGGCGCATCGACAGGCGAGTGAGACACTTGGGCTCTCAGAGAAGGTTAAGAGGTGTCGAGGGATCTAGGAACCACCTCCGGGGGGAGCAGCCTTTGCAGCAGGGCCAGAAAGGATCCCCCACAAACTCAGGCTGTGCAAACACCAAACACCATCCTGGAGCGTTGCATGTAGGACTCAGGTGCTAATGGGAGCCTTGGAGGGAACCTGGAGACCAGTTTTACATGCCACACTTTACAAAAGATGTGACCAAATTGGAGCATGCACAAGATATCAGGGGCTGGCAGAATTGGGAACCATTAGCCTAGAGAAGGGAAGGTGGGAAGGGCTGGGGACACTGAGGACCGTCTCCAGGGAGAGGGATCCATTGTTCCCCATGCCCCACCCTTGAAGGAGCAGTGCAGTTGGCAGGAAGGGGCATTTAGGCTGGATATTAGTTAAGCACTGGACCAGGTGGCCAAAGGAGAGTGTGGAATCCCTGGCATTGGACATTTCTAAGAGCAGGTTGGTCAAACCCCTGGAGGTACACTAGATACACAAGCCCCTGGGAGGAATGTTAGATACACAAGCCCCTGGAGGGATGCTGGATGTACATACAAGCCCCTGGAGGGATGCTAGATGTACAAGCCCCTGGAGGGTCGCTGGATGTACATACAAGCCCCTGGAGGGATGCTAGATGTACAAGCCCCTGGAGGGATGCTGGATGCACAAGCCCCGTGGAGGGATGCTGGATGTACAAGCTCCTGGAGGGACGCTGGATGCACAAGCCCCGTGGAGGGATGCTGGATGTACAAGCCCCTGGCAGTGGTTCTCAACTCGTTTCAATCCACGGACCACCAGGCCAATCAAAAAATTGTCATGGACTTTGGACAATATTCCTGTGGATCACCGAAAAAGTCACCATGGACCACCATTTGAGAACCACAGCGAGGGACGCTGGATGTACAAGCACATGAAGGGGTGCTTGCTATACCAGTCCTACTTCAGAGCAGGAGGTTGGAGTAGGTCCTTTCTGCTCTGCATTTTTCTGGCAGCTGTGGGGCTTTTTAATCTGACGGGCCCTAGAGCTAGGAGCCAGTTCAGACTACTGTATAAGGTACATATTTTGGGCAGCGTGGGGAATTAACCCCTGGGACAGCTGAGCTAGAGGTGGGGTCAATACTCCTGCACTTTGGCTGCTCTCAGTTCTTGCTATAAAATCCATTCCCACTCCTCCATCAGTCCCTGGGCTCCTCTCTCTGTTCACTGTGTGGACTGCGCTGGACTGTTCTGACTGGATTCTATTGGGCCCTTCTGGCACAGAACGGAGGGCTGGCACCCTGGCCCCATAGGCATCAGTGGCACAACAGTCGGGATATCACCCAAGGCATCTGTGAATCAGACAGTGACAATCAGGGGAGACCTGAGACCCTCTTGAACATAAGAAAATAGGAATGGCCATGCTGGGTCAGACCAAAGGTTCATCTAGCCCAGACTCCTGTCTTCTGAGGGTGGCCAATGCCAGGTGCCCACAGAGGGAGTGAACAGAAATAGGGAATCATCAAGTGATTCCCTCCCGTCACCCATTTCCAGCCCCTGACAAACAGAGGCTAGGGACACCATTCCTACCCATCCTGGCTAGTAAGTATCGGTGGACCTAATCTCCATGAATTTATCTAACTCTTTTTTGAATCCTGTTAAAGTTCTAGTCTTCACAACATCCTCTGGCAAGGAGTTCCACAGGTTGACTGTGTGCTGTATGAAGAATAACTTCCCTTTGTTTATTTCATTACCTATTCATTTCATATGGTGACCCCTAGTTCTTATGTTATGTTTGGGGTCAGGCTACGGGAGCTACTGAGAGGGGGGAGTTTTATTGTGGATGTTGAGGGTGGGAGGAAAGCCCTCATCCCAGGGAAAGACCCTTCCATCCCCATACATCTCTGCTGTGGGCCTGAGCATGGGAGTCTGTCCATAGACCTTGTTGAACTCTGGATCAGTCCCCAAGTCTGCCTGCACGGGACCCTAGCAGTTCAACAGAAAGTGCGGTGCTCCTGAGACCGATACCTACGGACTGCAGAGTGCTATTGAGCCCAAGAGAGATCAGGGTTCCTTTGTGCCGGGCCCTGCCCTAAAGGGTGTGTGAACTAAGTCGGCAAAGGATGGGAAACTGAGGCACAGACTGAGAAAATGACTTGCCCAAGATCGCCCAGCAGGTCAGTGACAGAGCCAGGAATAGAATGTGGGTCTCCCAAAGCCAGTGCCCTACCCACTCAATGGCAGGGATGTGAATCGTTAACCAGTCACTCGGTTAACCGGGAAACCTCACCCTTAATGGTGAGACTTACCAGTTACAGTTAACCAGCAGGGGCTGGAGCAGCTTTCCGCCTGTCCTAGGCAGGGGGCTGCTCCAGCCCCATGGGGCCCACCCTAGGCAGGGGCTGCTCTGGCTGGCTGGCTGGAACAGCCCCCGTCCATGGTGGGCCCACACAACAACACTCCCCCTCCCCCAGGTTACATGTTGGGTCCCCGGGAGCTGGGCTGGCAGGGCTGCCGGCTCCGCTCCCAGGGAAGCTTCACTGCAGGCTCTGCAGCATAAAGCTCATTGCAGCTCATACTGCAGAGCCCGCAGGGTGTGTAGCCTGTAACCGCAAACCGTTGTTACATGTGAGACAACTGTATACATCCCTCTCAATGGTGCTGCTTGCCCAGTTTTGCTGGGCTGCTCCAGTACACGCCAGCCAGACTGTCTATGCTCCATATTTCTCAAGACGTCACAGCTCAAAGCACTTTCCAAAGCAATGGCTAAAGAGATTAACCAATCCTACGGAAATCAGACAGCAAACCCCAGGACCGTTCAGAGTCATGGCTCTGTGTTAAGATGAAATGCGAGTTTCTCTGCACTGTGACTGGTGTGTTTGTGGTTCCCCTGTGGGCTGTGCTAGATAGATTGTATCCTCGGGCCCTTGCTTGGGTTTTGGAAATGTTGTGCTAGGTCAGTTCATTAGTGTCACTTAGTGACTCTTTGCTATTGTACAGAATTGGTGTTTGTGTTGGAATAGAAGAGTGCAGGGAATAGAATGGCTAGATAAATACGTGCTAATTCAGGTTGCGCCTCACTAAACCGGGACTCTTTCATCCAGGAACATCCATGGTCCAATTAACCCCGGGGAGGTAGGGCCAGCAGCTGAGAGCCCCGTGCACGGTGAGGCTAGTGATAGTGGGGCCAGGGCCTCAGCAGCTTGGCGGTGGTAGCAGGGCCGTGGTAGCAGGGCAGGGGCAGCCTGGCAACACAGTGGGGGCTAGGCCAGTCTGTGCGTGCTGGTCCGGCAGTGGGGTTGTGCACGGCAGCCCAAGTGGGGTTGCGTGCCGGCCCAGCAGGGGGACAGAGCTGTGGCAGCCTGCTTGGCAGTAAGGCCAGGCCGCAGCAGCCCAGCAAGGGAAGCCTGTCTGGGGCTGCGGCAGTGGAGCCACGGCAAACCAGCTGGGGCTGGGGCTGCGGCAGGTCAGAGCCCAGACTGTGTGCTGCTGCACCAGCAGAGGGGCTGCAGCAGCAGTTATGGCAGCAGGATTGGGGCAGCCGAGTCGCCCAGCCAGCAGCATGGCCGAAGGAGCCAGTGGAGGGAAGGAGCGGCAGGCTGAGGGGGTCGGTGGCAGGGGACCTTCCCTGGTCTGGCAAATTCCCTCATCCGGGACTGCTCAGGTGCCAAGGGTGCTGGAGCAGGGAGGTCCAACCTGTACCAATGATGGATGGGTATGTCGATGGATGGATGGACAGAAGGATGGGTATGTATGCGGATGGAGGGCTGGACAGAAGGATGGGTATGTATGCGGACGGACGGATGGACAGAAGGATGGGTATGTATTTCGATGGATGGATGGACAGAAGGGTGGGCATGTATGCAGATGGACGGATGGACAGAAGGATGGGTATGTATGCAGATGGACGGATGGACAGAAGGATGGGTATGTATGCGGACGGACGGATGGACAGAAGGATGGGTATGTATGTGGATGGATAGAAGGATGGGTATGTATGCGGATGGAGGGATGGACAGAAGGGTGGGTATGTATGCGGATGGAGGGATGGACAAAAGGATGGGTATGTATGCGGATGGACGGATGGACAGAAGGATGGGTATGTATGTCGATGGATGGATGGACAGAAGGATGGGTATGTATGCGGACGGAGGGATGGACAGAAGGATGGGTATGTATGCGGACGGACGGATGGACAGAAGGATGGGTATGTATGTCGATGGATGGATGGACAGAAGGGTGGGCATGTATGCAGATGGACGGATGGACAGAAAGATGGGTATGTATGTGGATGGATAGAAGGATGGGTATGTATGCGGACAGACGGATGGACAGAAGGATGGGTATGTATGCGGATGGATGGACGGATGCCCATGTGCGCTGATGGAGCTATGTGTGTGGATGATGGTGGGTGGAAGTGCACGGACATTGATGGAGAGGCGGATGGGTGGCAGATGTGTATGCGGATGGGAGAGCAGCCAGAGGAGCATGCCTGCCGATGGAAGGGAAGGTTTGTGTGCATACTGAAGGGTAAAGGATGGTGGAAAGTTTGGGCAGCGGGTCAAGGCCCATCTGGGGAAGGCAAGCCCAAGGGCCCACCCCTTCCCAGCCCTCACCCCAAGTTACTGCCCCTAGCCCCAGAGGGTGGCTTGGCCTCACCCTTCTCATGTGGCCAGAGTGCCTGGGGCAGCCGTGCAGCAGCCCAATCCTTGGCTGGCCGGAGAGCAGAGCACTGGCACCGTGGCCCCAGCTGATCCAGGCAGCCAGCAGAGGGCATAGGCCGTTTTGGGAAGGCAATGCCCTCCCTTGCCTATGCTACCCTGCGTCCATGGATGGAAGTGTATATACGCCCATGGCTGGCCAGATGTGTATGTCGGTGTGTGTGTATGCACAGAGAGATCCCTCCTCAGCTGTCACATCAAGGAGCTTGTCAAGCTGCATTGCGAACAATGCCTGTTTACCACTTTGTTGTTGCTTTCAGACAAGAAGATGACTGAGAAATTAGAGAAGATAAACAGTACCCTTTATACGATGATAAATCCAGGTACGTTTGGTTCCTGTCTAGACTGCAGAACCAATATTCCTAAGTCAGCAGGAAGCACTGATGAGGTTGGAGCATCATCCATCACACCCGGGCTGTAAGGAGCAGTCATGGACTTCGGGGGCATGGGCATTGCCCAGGGGCATCTGCTCTGCCAATGGAGTGGGGCGCAGCTCCTGGGCATTCTCCATCGTTCTGTGAACATGAGGCCAGGAGAGTTATCCAGGCCTGAGATGCAGGGGATCGGGCTGGTGGGAAATTTTCCATCAAAACTTTTATCTGACAGAAAATTGGGCTTTTGACTGAACTAATTTGTGCAGAATGTGCCTGCCTCCTGCAAATAGTTTTGATTTTTCATCAAAAAAAAAACAAAAAAACCCGACCCAAAAAACAATTTTTTTGGCCCAAACTGAATTTGTTGTACATTTTTGGGCAGCTTTCAGCTGTGAGGTTTCAGCTGCTCAACAGGAAAAAGTTGTGGGTTTTCTGGGGAAAAAAATTGAATTTTGGCAGATACGATTGTACCCCACCCCTGCTGTTTTGTTGACATTCCACAGCTGGGGACCTCCGGGGCTAGGAATCCTTACGGTGTGAATTACAGTAGCAGCGAAAAGCCCCACCTATGGAGCTCATGTGCTGGATGCTGTGCATTATTAGATGTATTACGGTAGTGCCTCAGAGCCCCAGCCTTGGCCCAGACCCTATGCTGCTGGGTATATCACAGTAGAGCCTGAGAGTCCCACTCATGACCCAGCCGTGCTAGGTGCTGCACAAACAGAACATCAAGAGGGTCCAGTCTAAGTAGAGGGCCATTACCGGTCGCTGCTGGGAGGGGCCGTCAGACTGAAATCTCCTGGCTGTGCTGAAATCAGATGCCTCTTCCTTGTGCCGTCAGTGTCTACGGAGGTGAAGAAAGCCAGTGAGACGAGCCTGGGTGGGACCCTTCATCTGCCCCTGTCCCTGGTCACCAGCTTCTGGGAGTCCCCGTCGCATACCAGGCCCCTCTTGTGGGTGGCTTTGTGGTGATGGGCCCTTCCCAGTCCCCACCGGGAGGGCTCTGGGATGCTCTGGAGGATGGAAGCGCTGGATGGCGAGAGGAGGGGAGAAAAGAGGGCGCAGGAAGAGAGACGCTTGGCTGCCATGGGAGGGGTTGGGGAACAGGGTCCAGGCACAGGGACCAGCTGAGCACGGATGTTTCTGTCTCATTTCCAGCCAGCCAGAGAACGAACATAACTCCAAGCTCCAGAGGCTAGCCTGGGGAGCGTGGCTGAGGGCCAGAGCCCTCCTTCCAAGGGCATCTCAGCCCAGCCGGCAGGGGCACCTTCAGGGCCGTCGACAGCCCCCATCTCCACAGACCACTCAGCCCTGGGCCTCTCTGCCAGGTGGCGTTTGTGTGGCTGGGGGGGGAGCTAAGCTGAGACTCCCACCAGGCAGCCACCAGGCAGGTACCAACCCTTTGCCACAACCGAAAAGTGCTCACCTGCTGTAGAAGCAAAAGGCTCCAGTTCCCTCGCTGGACATCGCTGTCCAATGGAGATGCCGGGAGGTACATTCCAGTGGGAAATGTGAATCCAGCATGGCTTCCCTTGCATCTCTCCTGGGCTGGCTGAGAGCTGGCGTGCAGCTATCACCAGGAAGAGACAGGCTCACCGACAGGAGGTGCAGATGGAGCAAGTAGAATTGACCTGCTGCATTTTTTCCGAACACTTGAGGTGGGATTTTCAAGCCCCTCTGGGTAACATTTGTAAAAGCCCTTGCATGAGTTAAGAGTCGATAAGGATTTCTCAGTGCACAGGTGAATGCAGAAAAATCAGGATCGGGGAGGGGAGAGTGAGAACAGTCAGGGGCTGAATACAAAATGAAATGTTCCAGATTTGTTGGTGAATCAGAAAATTTTCAGAAAATTGTGATGGGCTCAATTGAAATCTAATTCGGTGGAAATTTTCAATGAATTGAAAAACAAAACAAAACAACAACCCCCCCCATCCCAATTGCATTCAATTCATTTGTAGTTCAAGCACTTTTGAGTGTGTTTGATTTTTTAAAAATTAAATTAGATGTTCAAAGCAAAAATTAGTTTTAAACAAGAAAATCAAATTGTTTCCATTTCTTCTGGAGTTTTTGGAGGGGTTTTGTTTGTTTTTGTTTCAGAGAAAATCAGAGAAATCATCGTGAATCTGAGGAATGTTTCTCTGGAAAAATGGTTTTGGATGAAAATTTTTCTCCAGATCTTCTTAGGAGTCCAAGTTTTGAAAATCAGTAATCCCCACTCATTTTCAAAGAGACGTGGACTCTGAAGGGCCAGATTCTCAGAGGCTCCTAATTCCCAGTGATTCCAGTGGGAGTTAAACACCTAATTCCCTTGGAGGATCTGGGCCTATGTAGCCCATATTCATCCTCCCATTGCCAGCAGGTATGTCTACACTGCAGAGTTTTTCCAGAAAAATTATACTTACGTCCACACTGCTATTGCATTCTTTTGACAGAAAGTCAAAAGAATGGAGGGGTTTTTCCAACGGTGATAAGCCTCATTCTATGAGGAAGAAGCCTTTTTCCGAAAAAGCTTTTTCAGAAAAAGGCATGTGTGGACGTGGAAGAGGGTGTTTTTTCGAAAGAAGAGGCTCTAGGAAAAAATACAAGTGCCCTGGTGGCCACTCCGTCCACAGATCGCTTTTTTGTTGTGCTTTGGTAGTGTGGACGCTCTCTTTTGGAAGAAGTTTTTCCGGAAGATCTCTTCCCGAAAAGCTTCTTCCAAAAGAAGCCTGCAGTCTAGACGGAGTCACCGCTAAAGCAGCAAGATATCCCTGCTAAACCAGCTGCCTCTAGGCCTATGGTGCATTTCACCCCCATCCGGGACTCTGGTCTATTGCACGGCTGCTTTGCTGCATCTCTGAGGTTGTAATGGGAATCCTCAGCAGAGTGGCTGATGACATCTATTCCTTCTCTTGCCTTTATGCCCCCTCCTCACCCCACCCTTAATTTAAATGCTGGCCATTTAGCCATTGGGGAAAACCCTCATTAAAGAGAACAGATTTTCCTTGGGAAATGTGGGCTCATTTCATTTCTCTATAGCTCATATTGGAAGCTGCCTGGGGCAGGACCCATAGGAAAGAGTGGGCATGGAGCACCTGACCTCCAGTTCCCACGAGACATCGTGGTATCTACTGCAGAGTCTGCTCCGCAAATTCCCAGCCTGGGTCTCCTCTCCATTGTCCTGGACTGTGCAGTCGTGGAAGATCAACCCCGCCCCCCTTGATCTAAGCTGCTTGTCTCTCGGATCTGGGATCCATCAGCTGGCCCTGTCTCAGCAGGAACTTTATAAACACTTCCTGGAGTCTCCCTGTTCCTGGGAGCCCCTCTGGATGCCCAGCACAAAGCCACCTGTCTAGTCATCCCCTTTCAAATCAGTTATCAGCGGCCCATGACTTCAGCCAAGCTAGATGCACAGGCAATAAAAAAGACGACAAAAATCTCGCCTCTTTAATAGCATCACCAGCCCTTAACATAAAAAATAATGATGTTCAGCCAGCCCCTGCAAAATCAGGAGACTGTCTGAAAATCATTAACCCACCCCTCCCACTTTGGGGTCTCTTCTTTCGTTCTGGATTCTGAGCCTTGCCGAGGCCTATTTTCCAGCTGGTCTCTGCTAGAGTCTCCTTTAATCCCATGACTCCTGGAGCTGGGTCCTCCCTCCGCAGCCCATTGTCCTCCCACTGGCCAGAGCCAGCTGTCTCCAAGTCACTAGGCCACCAGTCGCTGTGAGCTCCAGTTCTGTGAGGCTCCCTGTACCAACAAAGTCCCTCCCCTCCCCTCGTTACACCAGTAACGCCCAGGGAGCCCTTGGGCCCTGAGGCCTCTCCCCAGCTCCCACAGAACCTGCCCTGGCTCTTAAGGGGCTCGTCTGTCTGCTGGGGGGGAGGAGTGTGTGGGCTGTGATTGCAGAGTCCGGGTCCGAGACACACAGCCCCCCCGGTCACTGCCTGGACACGCCCCCTCCTGTTTTGTGTCTGCTGGCTCTGGAGAAATTGAGATTCCAAGTCAAGAGATAAGCAAAAAGTTGTCAGTGTGAGAAACCAGCTTAGCCAGAGCAAAACCCGCTGTGCAGACAGGGGGCCCCGTAGAGCTACATTGTGACATTACAGTAGCCCCTAGAGAGGCACCAGTCTTGTGTCAGGCAATGCACAGACCTCAACAGAGATAAGGGCTCCTCTCATGCCAGGCACCACACAGCAGCACCCCCTTGCCCCCAGATGGGGACGCCCTTTGTGCTGTTCGTGCTTATACCATGGCTTGGGAGGCTATGACGGGGTGTGCATACCTCACACTCAGCCAGGAGGGCTTAATGCCCTGCAGGTGGAGGAAATCCCACCCCCCCAGCCACACTGGGCATGCTCCAAGGTCTGGAGCAGTACAAAAGGGAGCAGCTCACCCCAGTCTGGGCTGGATGTGGGAGATGAAGGACCTTCTAGAGGAGTGCCAGAGGTAGACTAGCCAGAAACCCAGATGATGGGAGCTGGAGACCCAGGAGACCGTATTGAGACTCCAGACCCAGCAGAACTGCAGGAGGAGACTGGTGCTGCAGAGCCTAATGACCCTGAAACTACAGGGATCACCCCAATGCCAGAACTGGTAGGAAGCGACCCAGGGAGGGTATGTGAGTTGTATCTCCAACATGAGTGAGCTCAGTGAGTTTTGGTGGGATTCCCTGCTAAGCAGTGGCAGATCACTTCCCCTACTGCTAGGCCCTGGGTCAGGGGCTGGTGATATAGGGTGGGCCTGGACCCCCATACTGCTAAATGCTCTTAGACTGTGCTGCCCTGAGCTCCAGGGCTATGTTATTGACTCTAGCCATTAGGCTGTGCTGCCCTGATCCCTAGGGCTGTGTTTTAGACTGTGACCTTGGAGCCACACTGCTTTGGGATGAGGTGTGCTTGTGATGCAACAGGGTCCCATTTGCTGGACACTGCATGGACCAAGAGCCAGTCCCAACCCGGACAACTCTCAGTCTGCACAATGGGACAGACCTGTTGATGATGGTTCTTGTAATGGACCCCCCCTCCATGTTTTATGAAATGGACTTATGGACACAAATGCTCATAATTCAGAAGTGCTTTGGACAAACTGCTTCATGTATCCTATCAATCTTTGTGTCATAATCCGCAGGATCTGGTTATCCTGTTTTGGTGTATGTAGCATTCTTGTGTGTAAAATTAGACCTATGGGGTGTGGAATGCTTTATGGTTTTTAAATGTGTGAATGAACCTCATAACAGGGGTTACCTTCAATGTCTTGATGACTAACTGTTAAACGATCACTTTTGTCCTTTAAGTCTTAGCAGTGGTTGGTCTGGGGAAGTCACATATCCTCCCCAACTGGCCAGGTGACTTCCCATGCAAAAAGGGAAACTTTACAAATAGGAAAGTAGGAGTCTTTGGTTCTTTCCCTGGAGTGTGCCAGCTAAAGACAAAAGACTCCAGGTTTGGAAGGCTTTGCTGGAAAAGAGACCGTTTTAGGGTGAGCTTGTAATGAGTTTGTGTACTGAGGTTTCAGTGTGAATTAGCTAAGTGTTTTCTGTTTGCAATCTACTTTGCTCTGCCTGTTTTCACTTATAATCACTTAAATTCTATGGCTTGTACTTAATAAAATCACTTTTTTACTTACTATCAAGCCCAGTGTAAATAATTTTTACTTGGGGGAGCAACCAGTGTATACATTGCTAAAGGGGGCTTACCCAAATAATTAATTGGCGGATTTGATCCCATTTGGGGAGTGGTATCCCAGGAAACTGGGCCCAAAACTGCACTAACCTTGGACCTGCCGAGGTTCAGTGTCTGTATTGCTTTTCAGGGAGGGGGGGGGGCCAAGATTTCAGCTTGGGGCTTTGGCTGGGGGAGACCAGCGGAGCTGGCCCAGCAGGATCAGGCAATGAGAAGCCCCAGAGAGCAGGAAGTCCAGTGGCCATGTCAGCACTCGCTGAAGCCCCCGCAAGGGGTCTCCTGTGACCTCACCCAATCGCAGCTCTCTTCTGCTCCTTCCCTTGGAAGTCTCTGGCACTGGGCACTGTTGGAAGACAGGAGGCTGGGACAGGAGGACCATGGGGCAGGTGTTCCTCTGGATATGGCACTAGTGAGGCCATTGTAGGATACTGGGTCCGGTTCCAGAGTCTGCACTGCAAATAGGAAGGTGTCGAATCGACAAGACCTCAAAAGAGTCTAGTGCTGGGAAACCTGCTTAGGCTATGTCTACATTACACCCCAAAGTCAGAAAAACAAAAATTGTCAGAGGGTGCTCACGCCTGCGCCCTCTGTTCAACAGATCATGTCCACGCTGCGGGCACCATCACTGACACTGTGAGCAATGCACTATGGGTATGTATCCCGCAGTGCCGTGGTGTGGGAAGGCAGAGCTGATCCCTGGGCATTGTGGGATTCTTTCCGAGTTCTCCCACAGCCTTCTCAGCTGCTGGGAGCTGCATCATAAGTAGCTCTGAACTCTCCCTGCAGGGGAAAGTCAAAGCAGCACCGCGTCTGTCCCAACCCCATGCAGCAGCAGCCTGCCTGCTGCTGTGTTCCTAGTGCAGGGCAGAACAGAGGCACTCCAGTGATTTGCTCTTTGACTGTTTCCAAAAGGGAGTAGCTTACTCAGCTGTCAGTTAGTTCCCATACCTATGAAAGGGGAGGGGCACATGCCTGCGGGGCAGCAGAGATCACAAAACACAGAGCACAGCCATCAGGACAGGCATTGTGGGATATCGGTGGAAGCCAGTTCTGTCAACAAAACAAAGTGCAGAGTCTACACTGGCTCTGACAATGAAGGGAAGGGAAAAGAAAAAAAGTGTCTTCTAGGGGTGGAAGTCTTGTCACCAAAACGGGGCATTTTTTCCAACAGAAGTCTCATTGTAGCATGTGCACTTTCACTGTTTTGTCGAGAAAAGGCAGCCTTGGGTGACACAACTTGGTGGTGCAGCTGTAGTGGAACTCAGTCGGTTCTGTTTCTAAGAGAAGGTTCAGCGCTGCCCAGGTCCCTGGCTGTACCCACCCCCACAGGGAGGTGGTTTCTAGGTAAACCAAGGCAGAGAGAGATGCCAGGGCCACCAGCCTTACATTCACCCACTCCCCATGCTGTCCTGGGATAAGAGGGAAGGTCCTTGTGGATCAGTAACTGATTAAAGTAGGCAACAGGGGGTGGGAATAAGTGGTTGGTATTCAGAAGGGTGAGAGGGAAATGATGTTGGGTTCAAGAGTCTCTACTGGACCAATGCTCTTCAGCATATTCATAAAGGGCAACACGCGTTTCACTCACTTTCTAGGTCAAAGTTTGCAGATGGTGCAAAGTTGCTCAAGACAGTTAAACCCAAAGCAGCCTGCAAACCTGTGTGACTGGGACTCAAAATGTCAGATGAAATTCAATGTGATTAATGCACGTTGAAAAGCCTAATCCCAATTGTACACATAAAATGATGGGCTCTAAATTACCTGTTACCACTCAAAGATATTGGAGCCATCCTGGATAGTCTGTTATAACTGCACATTGAGCGGATGAGTTCTGAGAACTATCAGGCACCATTAGGAAAGGAATAGATAATAAGAGAGAAGATCATAATGCCCCTTTATATATCTATGGTCCGTACACTCACACCTTGACTACAGAATCCAGAGCTGATTACCCCATCTCAAAAAAGGTACATTTAGAAATGGAAAAGGTACAGAGAAGGGGAACAGGCCTTGGGAAGAGCTTCTGTACGAGGAGAGATTAAAAAGACGGGGACTATTCATTTTAGAGAAGAGATGATTACGGTGACAGAGGTTTATAATACTATGAATGGGGTGATGAAAGTGACTAGGGGAGTGTTACTGACCCTTTCACATAATACAAGAACCAGGGTTCACCCAACAACATTAATAAGCACCCAGTTTATTTTAAACCCAGGGAAGTTCTTCACAGCACAGATCTACTAGGGAGGGAGCTGGAGCCGCTGGGGGTTCCTTGCCCATGGTGCACAGAACGCCCCCTACCCTCCTAGGCAGAGTCCTCTGGGCTGCAGATTTAAACACCGGGGCGGCCAATTTGTGGGGCACCCTGGGGACTGCACCTAGTGGGAAGGAGGGACCCTGGGAGCAGTGGGGGCAGCAGAGGGACTGTGGGTCTCCTCTTGCCAGGGGCTGACCCTGTCCTACATTAGCAGGTCAAGAAAAGAATTGCATGTGTTCCTAGAGGATAGGGCCATGACAAGTGAAGATGGTTGGGGACATGCTCTAGGTGTCCCTAAACCTCTGAGGTGGTGACAGGGGATGGCTCACTCCATGATTCCCTGGCTCTGTTGTCGACAGACAGGACCCTGAGCTAGCTGGGCCATTCTTAGGTCCTTACTCGGAGTCTTTAAATGAAGCGTGGCCATCTCTTTCTAGAGAGATGGTCCTGTTGACCAGAAGTTCTGGCCTGGGTACTAGGACCCCTGGTGCCCACCTCTGGCCTGCCGTGCAGGACGTCGGGTGGGAGGGCCTCCCTTCTCACTCGCCAAATATGGGTGATGTTGTCAATACCTGTTGTCATTCCTCACAGCGTGCTCCACCCCAGCTGCCAGTCTGCCAGTGGCTCTGTGAATGGTCTAGCACGTGGGGCTGGTGTCACAAGCTGGTGCACGATTTTTCACTCCTTGTCACCTGGGCTCTGCCCCGTCAGCTGGGTGATGAGACACCAAAAAGCCTCAAAACAACCATCCCCTCCCCCCCATCAAGAGCACCATTTCATTAAGATTTCAATTTTTTTTATTGGTTTTGCATTTTTTAAAATACAATTCAAGGAAGTGTGTGACCAAAAAGTCATTTCCAATAGCCAGGACCAACCGTTTCAACTTTTGCCTCCATCTCCCCCCTGAAGCCAGCCGTGCAGTGAAACGACTCAGATTTGCCCAATGGGCTCTTCAGTGTTGCTGGATCTTCCATTTTTGCCAGAAAAAAAAAAACTTTGTCTGGAAAATGTCCCTTTGCTCGAGCTGACAGTGAAGGGGGGCGGCCTGATGTGCTGAAGGGGGACCCAGAGGTGGGATGCAAAGAGCAGCGGGCTGGGAAAATGGTTCTTCTGAAGATGAGGATTCCAGGGTCTTCAGGCCCATGTCAGGTGTGGCCCTGCTGAGCAGAGCTGGGAATTCATTCTGCAGCTGCCTCTTCTCCCTCCCCCCCCCAACCCCTGCCTAGCCCCACTCCTGGAGTAACAGCACCACGGTGTGGTCACTCCCTTTAACAGTGCCGCTGCTCCATTCTCCCCCCCAGGGTTTGGCTTTCACACACTGTGCTCCTCAGAGTGCCAGGGGTGGGGTGGCCTCCAGGTGCAGGCAAATGGACAGAGACAGGTGGGCTCAGCATGAGGCAGGGTGTGCGAGCAGAGTCAGGCATCCTGGATTCACTCCCCAGTGCTGGGAGGGGAGTAGCGTCTAGTAGTTAGAGCAGGGCTGGGTATCTGGATTCACTTGCTGAGTGACTTCAGGCGGGTGATTCCCACGGATGCCAAAGAGCCTGATCCCGTCTGTGCAGCTAGTTGTGGGCAGCCCCTGGCCGGAGGTACTCGGGGGTCAGGGCCTGGCAGGTGGAGCGGAGAGGGCCCAGGATCAGGCCCTTACAGCCCCGCACACTGGAGCGGAAGAGGGATTTCTGCAGAGCTCTGAGTGCCCAGCAAGCTGAACCAAGATGTCTCTCTACCAGCGAGGGACGTGAGCCTTCCCTGCTGAGAAGGGCCTGGAACTGCTGGGGGATCCCTTCCCTCCATGCACAGAACGCCCCCTACCCTTCTAGACAGAGTCCTCTGGGCTGCAGATTTAAACACTGGGGCGGCCAATTTGTGGGCACCCTGGGGACTGCACCTAGTGGGAAGGAGGGACCCTGGGAGCAATGGGGGCAGCAGAGGGACTGTGGGTCTCCTCTCATGGGGTGGGGGTGGGGGCTGACCATGTCTGACTTCAGTGGCAGCCAATGGTGCTCGACACCTGGCCTGGATCTTACATGAACGGGATCACACAGCCAGTGCAGAGCTCTGCACAGGACCCAGGCGGTTTGCTTGGCTAGGAGGGAGGTGGACAGTTTAAACTCCTCTAGATCTCACCGTATTCAGTAGCTCTGACTTGGCCCGGCTCAGCGCAAGGCGCTTGCCCACAAGGGCGCCGAGGGCTCTCTTGACTTTTATTGGCTGTTGAACAAAAATAAATCTCAGAACAGCAAAATGTTTCCAAAGGTGCAAATTAGGTGCACAAAGGCCCAGCTCGTTCACAAATGTACTTATAGGCAGTGCTACACGACTCATCTTTCCACACGTCTCTGTCCTGGCCTGTGAGATGGGCACAGTTTTTCTGAGTGTCACTACTGGGGGATCCCGCAGACCAATATCTGAAAGAGACGAGGGGAATATCTCTGCTCCAGACGAAACACCTGAGTCAGGAAGCAACTTACCCTGACAGCAGACAGAGAAGACAGTGATATCTCTCCAGCTACCCCCATATCATCTGTCCATCCATCCATCATTCCGGGCACTCCCACCTCTCAGTCCAAGCACACAGGTCCCTAATCACCCCATGCACTCCCATCTGCCTATCTGTCCCCATTCACACCTACTTCTCTGTGGCCACACGCTCCCCTCAACCCTGGCCACCTCAGGTCTGGGCAGTCAGGTCCCAGCCCCAAGCTCCGGCTGCCAGCTGGAGCCAAGCCCCCGCTGGCTTCAGGGGACAGCGGGTGTGAGTATGTGTGGCCTCCCCGGCCTCTTAAACCCATTGCCCATCATCCCATCGACCTTCCAGCCACCAGCTGCACCTACCAAGAACATAGAATCCTAGGGCTGGAAGAGACTTCAGGAGCCGTCGAGTCCAGCCCCCTGCCCAAGGCAGGACCAATCCCAACTAAATCAACCCAGCCAGGGCTTTGTCAAGCCAGGGCTTAAACACCTCTAGGGACGGAGATTCCACCACCTCCCTAGGGAACCCATCCCAGTGCTTTCCCACCCTCCTAGAGAAATAGCGTTTCCTAATATCCAACCTAGACCTCCCCCATTGCAACTTGAGACCATTGCTCCTCGTTCTGCCACCACTGCAAACAGCCTCGCTCCATCCACTTTCAGGCAGTTGAAGGCTGCTACCAAATCCCCCCTCATTCTTCTCTTCTGCAGACTAAATAAGACCAGTGCCCCTGCATCCCTTGTCCCCACGTGCCCTGGCAGCCTCCACACCCTCCATAACAGTATTTATGTGTTTGGAGCAGAAGTTTAAATGTGATGGTGCAGAATTCTTCCAGCACTAAAAGTTAAGTCAACATAAGGCTGCTTACATTGTGCTAGCTATGTACGACCATGTTCCTCCTGGCTCTGTAACTCTCCTGCTACACTGCTACACCGCCCTAGGAAATCCACCTCCGCGAGGGGCTTAGTCCACACAGTATGGACATGGCAGTGGCTTGGCTTGCATTGCCTGGGGAGCCGCCAGCGGGGCCAATGGGTGGAGCTGTGACACTGAGCTGCTGTGAAATTGAGCAGGGCGGGGGCATTCCAGCTAAGAAGCCCAGCTGGAGCCCTGCTCTCTGGCTGTGAGAGCTGGGGGGTGGGGAGACCCCACAGCTGGAGTCTGGCCACCTGCAGTGCTCAGGGTGAGGATGTGTACTGTCGGCAGAAGGCAGGCAGTGAGGACACAGCACAGCAGTCACTGCTGTCACCTGGGCTCTACATAGACCTAGCATAGGTTGACTCGGCCTTACTCACTTGTATGACAGCGGTGAGTTGTCCACCCAGGCCCAAACTCCTTCCTTGTCTTTGTCACTTAGGCCGATCCAGTGCTCAGTGGAATTGATCCCACCTGCCAGGAAGGTCTATGGGGGATGGGAGAGAAGCACAAAGCAGAAGTTACTTGTCTCCTACTTGGGTTCTGAAAACCGCCAGGGACCCCTGCCCCCCCAGCCTGCCCAGCCCCCCATCGCCTGCCGCTTCCAGGGGCTACGCTGAAAGCACCTCCCACCCGCAGGCACAGACCAGGCGGTAGGCCAAGGTGAAAGCGAGAGGCCATTGCCACTGGGAAGGGGCCACGAGATGGGGTGGGACTGGGGTTACGGATTTACACTGGTGTAAACGAGAGCAGGATCCGGTCACGGAGCGTTGCCTGGACCCCGGCAGGGTCTTGGGACAACAATGGGCATCAAGGCTGATCTGTTCTGGCCACACACACCCTGCAGAGCTGAGCGGAAAGGCTGGGGGCTGGAGCTGCATCGGCAGGGCGGGGGTGATTGGTGAGGGGCCTGCAAGGGAAGCCGTGTCTCGTCTGGGCTTGCAGGGGCCGGGGCAGGGCTGGTGGGGATTTCAGTGGCCCTGGGAGGGACAGGGGCTTACAAGAGGCAGGGGTGGGGGGTGCTGCTGGGCTTTGTGGCAGAAATCTCTGGAGCGGGTCCCTGCTGATTTCTCTAGTGCTCGGCCTGCTCTGCCCAGGGGAGCTGAGGCAGGGAAGGAGGGTCCCTGGAACGTTCCCACAGAGCAGGGCCCAGGGTCAAGCAGGGCAGCTGCCCTCCTCCCGCTGGGGAGGCTAGGCTGGAGCCAGAGGCTGTGAGTAGGGTTGCCAGGTGTCCGGTTTTGAACCGGACAGTCCGGTATTTGAGCTTTCTGTCCGGGAAACAAATTGAAAAAATACCGGACATATAAATATCTGGTATTTTCTAATTAAATTAGTTTTATTATTATCAGGAGTATCAGTACATAGGTGTGTACTGCCTGGCTGGTAGATACACTCACACTGCGTGAGCGTGTCTACCAGCCAGGCAGTATACGCAACTACGCTGTAGAGAGGAGGGGGGGCGGGGCCGGGGCCGGGGCGGGATGGAATCCCTGGAGCTGGACTCGCTTGTGCTCCTCCGGGACCGTGCGGGGGACAGGCAGCGCCCCGGGATCTGCGTGAGCCTGGATCAGCCCCGCTCCCTGCTGGCCAGTTCCCCCCGGCCAGCCCTGCTTCTCGCCGGCCAGTTCCTTTCCCTGATCTCCCCCGGCCAGCCCCACTCCCCCTGACCCCCTTCCAGCCAGCCCAGCTTCCCGGCGGCCAGTTCCTTCCCTTGATCTCCCCCGGCCAGCCCTGCTTCCCGCCGGCCGGTTCTCCCCCTCCCTCCCATCTCCCCCGGCCAGCTCTGCTCTCTGCCGGCCAGTTCTTTCCTGGCAAGCCCCGCTCCCCTGGATCTCCTCCCGGATAGCCCCGCTCCCCTCCTGGCCAGTTCCCCCCCGCATCTGAGATCAAGTGTGTCTGGTATTTTTTTTTTAAGCCATCTGGTAACCCTTGCCGTGAGTGGGCCCAGCAGGAGGGGGCAGCTGAGGGCAAGCGTGGGGATAAGAGCACAGCTCCGGGCTGGGAGGAGGAGGATCCCGGGCACATGGCCTGGTCCTGGATCTTTCCCAGGGCAGGAGGGTGGGGACCTACCTGCTCCCACTGGTTGCGGATGACAGCCAGGTGTGCGCTGTGGCTGATGCATGAGTTCTGAGCTGCATCCCAGGAGGTCTTGTTGGGGGACAAAAAGTAGCATTTCTTCTGGAACTCCACCCAGCCCTGTGGGCAGCAGGGGATCCCTGCAACACAGGCTGTGGCTCAGTCCGGCACACTGTGACCCGCGCTGGTAACACCCGCCGGGCCTGCATCCTAGCCCAGGCTGGCCCTGGGGGCTGTGCTGGCCGGCTGCTCGTGCCCATGCAGGACAGGGACCGACCCTGTGGTTCTGCTGCTCCCAGTTCATGCCGCCCACTCTCACCAGCTGGGCCTCCCTCACTCCCGGCCGGATGCAGCCGATTGCGCCACTGCGGTGCCAGGGCCAGCCGGGAAACAGGCTGCACTGAGCAGAAAGTTTTGGTATTTGTTTTCATTCCAGTGCACAGGGAAGCCAACGCTGGCCCCAGCAACTCAGCCCAGCCGAGAGGGCACCAGTCAGTGGCATGGGAAAGCCAGGACAAAGCCTCTGACTCGGGGAAAGCAGAGCCTGGCACCTTGGTCCCCCACCACTCTGGCGTGTGCCCTGCATGCCCACTGTTCCGCTGCATGCTTGGGGGGGAGGGTGGTAGGCACATGAGTGAATGAGGCTAAGACCTCCCCCAGCTCTCCTAAGTCTGCGTCCCTGCTATGCCTGGTTTGGTCTCCTCAGAGCCGGTCTTAGGGGTGGGTGAGCCGGGTGGTAGCCTGGGGCCGCCAATTGGTTCGGACTGGCCCTGGGTCTCCTGCATCACAGCTGAGCCAGAATGGGGCGGGACTTTCTGTTGCGGGTCCTGAGCGGAGCTTCCACCTCGGCTCAGACAGACTTTCCCACGAACAAGTCAAAACTGACCCATTTCCTACCCCTGCCCCCAATTGCCGCCCGGACACGTTTGTTCCTGTTTTGCATCAGTCGGCTCTTGAAGCAATTAAGCAGAAAAACAAGAAGCTGACACTGTGAGAAACCAGCTTGGCTGGAGCCAAGCCAGGAAGCCTTTGTCACCCTGACCCCCAGCTCCGTCCCAAGAAGGGAAAGGGATGCCCCCGGTGTGTGCAATGGTCACAGCTGCAGCTGAACCTGCTGCCATGAGCACCCTGCTCCAGCCGTGGGAGCTCCTTTAGCTGGTGGCAGAATAGGTTGGTCTCTTCTATGCAGTGTAGGTGCTGGGGCAGTGCTGGGGCCCGGTCAAGGACAAAGCAAATCAGCCTCAGTCTAAACCCCCTGCAGGTCTGGACTATGTGAAAGTTTGGATCCAGATCTGGATCTAGATCCCACTTGGGGTCCATCTTGAGGCCGCCAATCATCCCTCTGCAGCATCGGCTGCGGGAGGTTCTGCTCAGTCCCCTCCCTGGCTCTCCCGGGTGCAGGGCTGGCTGCCTATAGCCTCTACGCAGACCCAGGGGACACAGGCCCTGGGCCGGCACTTACATTTCAGGAGCGTGAGCACAAAGGCGGCTGTCGACAGCAGCAGAGACACCCCCAGCAGGATGCCCAAGGACTTTCTCCCACAGCCTCTCTGCTCCGGTGCCTTCTGGGTAGAGGCGGCTGCAAAGAACCACAAGGGCAGCCGCTAGAGCCCGAGCCAGCCCCGCCCAGCTGCTGTCATCTCTGCCCTACACGTGCCAGGCGGCAGAGGAGGGTTGGTCAGAGTATGAGGAGAAGGGGCTGGGTGCTAACCTGAGCTCTGGGAGGGGGTGGGGCGCAGTCACAGGTGGGACCCAGGACTCTGGGTTCTCTTCCCAGCTCTAGGAGGGGAGTAGAGTCCAGTGGGTGCCCAGCAGCCCCATGGAGCAGAGCCCCTTGGCCTGGGGTGAAGGAGGAGGAAACGGCTTTCTTTGTCCCCAAGACCATCACCCTGGTGTTTGGGCTAGTTTGCCTCCCAAAGACTCCTACTCTCCACACCAGGATCCCCCTGTGCCTCTGACCTTCTTCGCCCCAAACCAGGGTCCCCCATTTCCTCCCATGCCAGCATCCCCCCCTTTACACTCTGTGTGCCTCCTTCCCCCTCCTCCATTCTCCCCCACACCAGGGACCTCTTGTGCTTCCCATTTTCCCCTCCCCCCATATAAAGATCCATTCACCCCCCCATGCCAAGAGGTCTCTGAGCTCCCCACTCCCCCATGTCTTATGAGGCAGCTGTTCCCTTTCTCCTCCTTTGGTCCCTGCACGCCCATGGCCGACAGCTGCATTTAAGGCTCGGGCATTCCATGTGTTACCCTGGCAGCCACAGCTCCAGTGGATTCCCGGTGGGGCAGACCCTGGGGCAGACACACCAGCAGGAACAGAGGCCGATGTCACTGGATAAGCCCCACCTAAGGTCCAGATAATGCCACTAGCCCCGTTTGGAGATCTACGGATGAAATCTCTCCAGGTGCGCTGGGCATGAACCCAGCGAAGTGCTGAGAGCCTCTGGGGAGATCCCCCCTCCCTCTGCAATCCATACAGCGACACCCACCAGGGGCACTGGGTACATAGGCTGGCACAGTCTGTGCCTTCCCAGGCGCTGCCCTGAGGCCAGGCCCCCGGTGGTGCCCAGGGCTCTGCCTTGGCTGGCTGGGGCTGGCTGACCTGCCTGCCACAGTGATTCGGAGTGGCTGGTGCGGGGGCCACACACCCAGAGCGTGGGGGCTGGGAGTGCGGGTGCAGGGCATACCAGGGCTGGCCCAGCGGCCGGAGCAGTGGGGCCGGGAGCACAGCTGCACACCACACCAGGACTGGCTGCAGTGCCCAGAGCAGTGGGGCTGCTGTGCAGTGGCTCAGCACACCAGGCTGGCAATGCTACCTGGCTGCCTGGAGCACTGAGGCTGGGGCCTTGCCCCCTGGCTACCCAGTGCTGGGGCCAGGGGCCATGGTGGGGAGTGCTCTGGGCTCCTATGGGGAGTGAAAGAGAAAGCAGAAGGGGAGGGGCGTGGCTTTGGGCACAAGGGGAGGAGCCAGGAGCTAGCCTCCTCCAATGGCCGGGTCACCGACTCCCCATGCACTCACCTCCACAGCCCTGGGTGTGCATTGGCTTGTTTGTCATGTGTGTGTGGGGGGGGTCACTTTACTTCCACAGCCCTGGGTGTGCATTGGCTTGTTTGTCGTGTGTGTGTGTGTGGGGGGGTCACTTTACTTCCACAGCCCTGGGTGTGCATTGGCTTGTTTGTCGTGTGTGTGTGTGTGGGGGGTCACTTTACTTCCACAGCCCTGGGTGTGCATTGGCTTGTTTGTCGTGTGTGTGTGTGGGGGGGTCACTTTACTTCCACAGCCCTGGGTGTGCATTGGCTTGTTTGTCGTGTGTGTGTGTGTGGGGGGGGTCACTTTACTTCCACAGCCCGGGGTATGCATTGGCTTGTTTGTCGTGTGTGTGTGTGTGTGTGGGGGGGGGGTCACTTTACTTCCACAGCCCTGGGTGTGCATTGGCTTGTTTGTCGTGTGTGTGTGTGTGGGGGGGGGTCACTTTACTTCCACAGCCCGGGGTATGCATTGGCTTGTTTGTCGTGTGTGTGTGTGTGGGGGGGGGTCACTTTACTTCCACAGCCCTGGGTGTGCATTGGCTTGTTTGTCATGTGTGTGTGAGTTGTTCCAACAGGACCGTTTCCCTGGTACCAGGTTGTTTGTGTCCCGCCCTGTTGCAACCCGAATCATCTGCACTGTGCTCTAGCAGCTGTGGCTGGGCCACAGCCCTTCATACGCGACACCCCTGGAAGTGGCGGCAGGATTCGGCTCTGCTGCATCATGCGCCAAAACCCGCAACCACAGCCCGGGTGGGAATTGGGCACCTAATTCCCATTGGGAGGTGCAGGGGGGGTCAGGCACCCGCTGCTCGTGCTGCCATTGAACCAGTCCCCTTTGGCAGGAGAGATAACACCGGAACCCTGGGCCGGGTGTAACAGATGCAGGGAGGCTGCCTGAGGCTGCAGAGAGCCTGAGCCATGTCCGCTGCGGCTTCATATTAATGCTTTTCCCTTTGCCAACCCCTGTGTTAAGCCCGGCTGTGCTGAGGGCCCCTCCGCCCTGCTCTGGGAGATGCAGCCCAAGAAAGTCTCCCACCTGGCTTTGCCTTCGCTCGCTCCTGTGGCTGCAGCTGAGGCTGGGAGGGTTGCTGGCAGGGGTTGACGTTCACATAATCCCTCTCGTCCTCCTCAAAACTGTCCATCGAACCTAGAGGCGGAGACCGGCTTTCTAGAGCAGCCATGGAGTTGGTCCATTGTCTGCTCTGGATCACAAAGGGTTACAAACTCCCACTCCTCCCCAGGTCTGGATGCTGGCGCCAGCCACTTCCCAGCCCGGCTTTGGTGTCCAGTCTCCTGATGTAGCTGCACTGCTGGAGCATCCAGGAGCCCCAGCCCAGGACCCTGAACTAAACCGATGATCCTGCCCCAAAGAGCTTCCAGTCTCAGTCACTCAAAACTGCTCACAATCCAGAGTCAACCACGGATTGGTGGGTGTGGCTGAGAGAGTGGCTGCAGCTGCAGGAATGTTTGTGGGGATCACCAGCTAAATCCTCCTTCTCAGGGCTGAACATTTGCTCTCTAATGATTTACTTACCCTCCCCCCAACCAAACCCTTCGCCAGTGCTATCTGGAGCTGTCATTCTAGTTGCATGAAACAGGTATTGATCTACCCATGCCCAGCCACTCTGTCCGTCCGTCCACATGCACGCTCTCTAGCTAGCTAGCTGTAAGCAGGGTCTGAATGAGCCACCACTGGCATCTAGTGATGAGCTAGGGGAAAGGCTGCAGGAACAGGCTGCGTTTGCATAGACACGCCTGCTCTGCATGAGGGCTCTGCTCTCACAAAATTTCACTTCTGGCTGGTGCTGGGTTACTTTTCACTTTACTGTGGCGTGCAGGGGTAATGACAGAGTTCTTCTCCTTACTGTATGAATGAAGGGCAGCAGGACTGTCCTTAGCCTGGCCTGAGAGGGGTCACCCTAATCTGAGCCTCATTTGCTAGGCGTGGGGTAGAGATGCCAAAGCCTTGTGAAGGTAGGTAGGGGCTGGGAGCTCTCCAGGGTTCAGAGCAGTGGTAGGCAACAGGTGGCTTATAGGGGGTTTACTGTGGCCCACATGCAGGGCAGCCAGATTGTGCTGGTTTTTATCAGCATAGCTTTTTTCCTAGGGGTGCTACAGAAGTGACACACTCAGAAAGCCAGGGCAGGGGAGGTGTGTGCTGACTTTGAGAGCTGGGCACTCCCTCTGCATCCAATCAAAGTGCAGCTACGGTTCAATCGGCTCACCCCACATGGTCAGGTAGGCAAGCGCAGTTAGCAAAACTAGCCTATCCAAGGAGACTGTCGTGGCTGTGACAATCCTGCGGCCCACTGAGCTGGAGAAGGGCCCCTCGCTGGGCTGGGTTGCCCATCGCTGGCTTAGAGACAGAACTAGTTCGCCTCTAATGCGAGTCCCTGTTTCTCAGTTCAGCGGGAACAGGCGCTGCAGCTCGGCCGCTCTAGGGCTATGTCTATACTCGCGGTTTCTTGCGCAAGTATGGCCGTTCTTGCGCAAGAATCTGCAGAGCGTTCACACTGCCTGCCCACTCTTGTGCAAGGAAATTTACAGTATGGTGTGGTAAGAGAGGGCTCCTTGCGCAAGAGCTACGCTCTTTTTTAACAGGTGTAAGCCCTCTTGCACAGGAGCTCTTGCTCAAGAGGGCAGTGTGGACGCTCGGCAGGGGTTTCTTGCGCAAGAAAGCCCTATCGCTAAAATGGCCATCAGAGCTTTCTTGCGCAAGAGAGAGTCCACAGTGCGCACATGGCAGTGTGGACGTTTTCTTGCGCAAGACTTCTTGCACAAGAACCCTTGCACAAGATGTTCTTGTGCAAGAAGCCGCCAGTGTAGACATAGCCTAGGGCTCTGCCTTGGTCAGGTCTCCCCTTGTGAGCTCCCAGAAGCACAGCGGTACCAAGGCAGCTGTGCTGCTGTACATTGGCTCGCGCGGCTGCTCCATGCTGCTGGGAGAGCCCGTCCATCGACATGACAAAAGCACGTCCACCAGCGGCAGCAGGGCTGTTGGTGGGAGCGTGGCTCCCGCCAGTGTGGTGCGGCCCTTGCTGATGCATCTCTCAGTGTAATGTGCATCGCCTGGCTCATCTACTCCCCCACCCACCCAGCTCCCCCCACCACCTGGAAACAGCTGTTTGGTGGCATTTAGGGGCTCCAGGAGGCAAGGGAGGACGGAGGATGTAGTACGCTTGGGGGAGGGGACAGAAAGAGGTGTGGGGGTGGAGGTTTGGGAGAAGGGGTGGAGTGGGGACACAGCAAGTGAGGGAAGGGCTGGGTGGGAGTCGGTTGGTGCCTATGCTCAGGGGTGTGTTTTTTTCACACCTCAAGGGACATACCTCATCTTGACAAGAATGACAAGCCCTTAGCTGTGGCATCGGGACAGTGGTGACTTGAAAGCCAGAGCAGAGGCTGTCCAGCCAGCGAGCACTAGGAGCTGAAATCACTGCAGCCCTGGGTAAGCCTAGTTACCTCAGGTCATGCGATTGCAGAAATGGCAGCGAGTGTCCACAGTGGCAGAGGAAAACCAGCCGCACCAGAGAGAAACAGCAGCACACATCTACGTGTGGAGACCCTAAGCGACCACAGCGACATTGCTAGATCCCCCCCCCTGCACATACACAGGCTGCGTCTAGACTGGCATTATTTTCTGCAAATGCTTTTAACGGAAAAGTTTTTCCGTTAAAAGCATTTGCGGAAAAGAGCGTCTAGATTGGCACGGACACTTTTGCGCAAAAGCGGTTTTGCACAAGAAAGCCCCAATCACCATTGGGGCTTTTTTGAGCAAAACGGTTCTCAGCTGTCTACACTGAGCATTTGCTCAAGAGGGCTTTTTCCCGAACGGGAGAGTCATTGTATTTGCGCAAGAACACTGATGATTATACATTAGATCGTCAGTGTTCTTGCGCAAATTCAAGCGGCCAGTCTAGACAGCTGGCAAGTTTTTCCGCAAAAGTGGCTGCTTTTGCGGAAAAACTTGCCAGTCTAGACACAGCCACACTCTTTCTGGGGAGGGACAGGATCCCTGCCTGTTCTCTGGGGCTTTGCAGCTGGGTTCCCTTTCACTTTCTTTTAAGAGAAGTTCTGTTCTGCCCAGACTGGGGGCTGGAGAGCGGGGAAGTGGAGGCACCCAAGGGTGGGGTTTTGTTTTTGCAGATTCCTGAGTGGGGGCAGGAGCTGGTTCTGTTCTGTAGTGTTAAGAGGAACCCCGAGACCTTGAGCCTGGCCTTGGTTGCTGCTGACTCCACCTGGCAGAAAGGTTCTGGGTCTATTCCACACCCCTGGCTGTCTGTCTGTCCCACTCCTGGTGCCACACTTTGAGGAAGAGGTGGACAAAATGGAGAGAGTCCAGAGAAGAGCAACACAAATGGCCCAGGGGTTAGAACCTGGCCTGCAGGGAAAGGTTAAAAACTGCGTTGGTTTGGTCTTGAAAAAAGGGGGCCGAGAGGGGGCCTGCTAAGGGCTGCCACAAGCAGGACGACGATTGATTGGTCTCGGCAGCACTGGGGTGGTATAAGAAGAAGTTGGCTGGGCGCAATGTGAGGAGAAGCTCTCTAGCTCTCAGGGTAGCTCAGTGCTGGAAGAAGTCACTGAGGGAGGGGGTGCAATCCTGTCCTTGGGGGGGTTTCAGAACAGGTCGGACAAACCTTGTCAGGATGGTCTAGGGGTTCACCTCAGCGCAGGGGGCGGGACTGAGGAATCTCTCGGCATCCCTCCCAGCCCGACATTTCTAGGCATCTGTGCTCAGTTAGACTCACCCGGATGATCCCAGCTGGCCACATCCCAGGATACAGAGGAAGGGGAACCCCCTGAAACCCCAGAGTCCCTGCCAGTCTGACCTGGGGGAGACATTCCTTCCCAGCCCAGCCAACCCTGGCCATCGGTGCAATTGCAAGCAGGCTCCACCAGCCAAGCTTCTACAAATTCTCTGGGCCACCTCAGAGCAGTGGTTCTCACACTTCCTGGCTCTGCACTTGTCGGAGAACAAAAATATCCCTGAGCAGAATGGGGGGGAGGGGAGCCTGAGTCCCACTGATCTGGGCTAAAGCCCTCACACTCCCACCCTGGGTCCCAGTGAATCTAATACTGACCCTGGCAACCCCGTTAAAATGGGATTGTGACCCCCTTTGGCGCCCTACCCAGTTTGTTCTCATGACCCAGTTGAAGAAAATAGTTGGTGCCATGACCCAACAGAATTTGAATAGAGTGTGGGCTCCAGGTCAGGGCTGAGGATAGAGCTTTGAGGTGGGGCAGGGGGTCAGGGCTGGAGCAGGAGGGGTTTATCTCAAGCAGTTCCCAGTCAGTGATGCAGCAGCAGGGCTCAGGCAGCTTCCATGCTGCCCCCAGAAGCAGCCGGCAGCAGGTTCCCAGCCAGTGGGAGTGCAGAGCTAGTGCTCGGGGCAGGGCAGGGCAGTGCATGGAGCCCTGTGCGCTCTCCCCCTCCACACCCCGCCTAGGAGCCGGGCCTGTGGCTGGCTGCTTCTGGGGCACAGTGCAGTCTGAGGGGCCAGGCCAGGCAGGGAGCTGCCTTAGTGCCCCCCTGCAGCGATGAGCCCGACATTCCCCACCCATCCCGGGGCGCGACCTGTCCTTTGGGAACGGCTGCCTTCGCGGGAAGAGCTAGAAGTTACCTGGCCTCCTGTGAGACATCTTGGTCAGAGGCAGCTCCATGGAGTAGTGCTGGCACCTGCAGTGACTGACCGCTCTCTGCATCACGCTGGGAAGCAGCTTCCTCCCGCGTGGTGGCGTTGCCTCCACGGGCTTGCAACACACCACAGCCTCTTCCTCTGCTTCAGAAATCTCCCACCCTTAACCCCTTCCCTGCCATGAGCCTGGCGCCGGCCCTATAAAATGCCTGCTGGTGGTGGTTGAGACGCCCTTCTTGCAGGAGGCAGGGGGAATTGTTAGGTGAGACAGCGACATCACCCACAAGTGGAGATCACCAATGCTTGGAGGAGGCAGCCCAGCACCCCTCGAAGGGCCCTGCTGCTGAGGGCAGGGCAGAGGAAGAGAACAGCACTTCTCAGAATTAGGGGCTGGTGCAGCCCAGATCCCACCACGCTCAGGGCCTGAGAGCACCAGCCACTGCCCAGCCCTCCACTGAGATCAGGGCCCCGTGTGCAGATCCCCAGGCAGGGCTGGTCATTGTCCCTCCTTCACAGGGCAGCTGGAGACCAGCCAGATAAAGTGACCGGTCCCAAGTGACAATGCACAGAGCTGGGAATGGAACTTTTAGGCCCTGCTGTAAGCACAAGGCCAGCCGGATCCCTGAGCATTGTGTCTCCTCGCTGCAGCCTGGCCCCAGGGGCTGGTGAAGTGTGCGTGTGTGTGTGTGTGTGTTTGGGGGGGAGCATGTGCTGGGGCAAACAAGGCACTTCTGGAGCCTCCCTTAGTTGTGGGGACTGGCTGTGACTTTCAGTAATTGGGGAAGTGCCTGGGACCATGGAGAAGTGCTGAGATAAAATGAAGAATTTCCTCTTCCTGGCCCTCAGACACTTCCTCGGTGTTTTCTTATTAACACTGGGATCTTGGGGGGACGGGGGGGGGGGAAGGGAAGGTGGCTGTCAAGCTCTCTGGAGTGGCTCACAAACAGGGCAGACCTCTCAAAGCTCTGCTCAGCTCTCTAATTAGCTTTCATCAAGTCACTAACAACTGTGAACTCCTGGGTCAATAGACCTGTGTTACCACAGAGTCCCAGTCTCCCATCTGTCCTGCCACTGGTGGTAGGGACGAGAGGTCACTTGCACCAACATCACACCACATTCAGGTTGTTTCCAGGCCCAGGACACCAGCCACCTACCCCAGAGCAATTGGCACCTAGGTCCTGCATCAGAGTGGTGCCTGCAGGCAGCCCTGGCGAAGGGATTAGTAACTAGGGGAAAGGTCATGTCCAGGTAAAGCAAGCAAACACCTGTGAGCAGGGCTGGTGGGAGGGTGGGGCTCAAAAGGGGTGGCTGTTGCAGGGCCTGGTGATTTAAAAGGGCCTGGGGCGCTGCTACACTGGGAGCTGCAATGGCTGGAGCCTCAAGCCCTTTAAAGTGCCCCTGGAGCCCTGCCCTGTCCTGCTGTGGCGTGGGCAGGACTGGACTGGACTGGACTGGGCCGGGCCGGGCTGGGCTGAAGGGCTGGCTGGGGGAGGCTAGTTTCCACCCTGCACCTTGTGCCTGAGGCCTTGCCTCTTCCGGGGACCAGAGCCAACCTCTCCCTGCCCATGCCCAGGGTCCCAGCAATTCTATCAGCAGCCCTGCCACTGAGTTACCATCTAATTCCCCGGAGTGACCTGTTCAGGGAAGCCCCAGCAAGCAGTCTCTGGGGATCTCTGGCTTCCTATTAGAGTTTCTGGCCCTTCCCAGTTCAAAGAAAGGTGCCATTTCTTCCTGCTAGGCATTTTCATTCCCTTCCCCCAGAGTCCAAGATGGTGGAATGAGTTCATGGCCCGTCTCCTCTTCGTGGGGGTGGGGGCGTGGAAGCAATCTGTAAAATCTTTTGTCCTTTGATCCTTTGTTGTGCCACAACCATTTCTCTGGTGTAGGTACTTAAAAAACAACCAATGGTCCTGCAGCTGTAACCCCCACACCGAGTGGGTGTGGTCCACTGTCTAATGTAGTGGCACTTAGACCACTTACAGCAAGAGATAAGAAAGAATGATTTCTACAGCCTGAACTGAGAGCCCCTCGCTTTAGAGCTTAAGATGTAGCAACCCCTACACTAAGCTCCAGAGGTCCCAGGTTTGAATCTACTCTGTGGTGGTTACAGAGCACCTTAAAGAGTTCATGATTCTAAGGAATGGTGGAAGGGCGAATAGCAAAATAGAGACAATGGATTTCAGGAAGGCAGATTTTGGTAAGCTCAGAGAGCTGGTAGGTAAGGTCCCATGGGAAGCAAGACTAAAAGAAAAAATAACTGAAGAGAGTTGGCAGTTTTTCAAAGGGACATTATTAAGGGCCCAAAAGTAAGCTATCCCGCTGCATAGGAAAGATAGAAAGTATGGCAAAAGACCGCCTTGGCTTAACCAGGAGATCTTGCATCATCTAAAAATCAAAAGGGAGTCATAATAAAAAGTGGAAAGTAGGACAAATTACAAAGGATGAATATAATCAAACAATACAGGTCTGCAGGGGCAAGATTAGAAAGGCAAAGGCACAAAATGAGCTCAAACTAGCTACAGACATAAAGGGAAACAAGAAGACATTCTATAAATATATTAGAAGCAAGAGGAAGACCAAGGACAGGATAGGCACACGGCTCAGTGAGGAGGAAAAAACAATAACAGGAAACTTGGAAATGGCAGAGGTGCTTAATGGCTTCTTTGTTTCGGTCTTCACCAACAAGTCTGATGATGAAGGAATGCCTAACATAGTGAATGCTAGTGGGAAGGGGGTAGGTTTAGAAGATAAAATAAAAAAAGAAGAAGTTAAAAATCACTTAGAAAAATTAGATGTCTGCAAGTCACCAGGCCTGATGAAATGCATCCTAGAATGCTCAAGGAGCTGATAAAGGAGGTATCTGAGCCTTTAGCTATCATCTTTGAAAAATCATGAAAGATAGGAGAGATTCCAGAAGACTGGAAAAGGGCAAATATAGTGCCCATCTATAAAAAGGGAAGTAAGAACAACCCAGGAAATTACAGACCAGTCAGTTTAACTTCTGTGCCAGGAAAGATAATGGAACAAATAATTAAGGAATTCATCTGCAAACACCTGGAAGATAATAAGGTGATAGGTAACAGCCAGCATGGATTTGTAAAAAACAAATCATGTCATACCAATCTGATAGCTTTCTTTGATAGGATAACGAGTCTTGTAGATAAGGGAGAAGTGGTAGGCATGATATACTTAGACTTTAGAAAGGCATTTGATATGTCTCGCATTATATTTTTATCAATAAACTACGCAAATACAACTTAGATGGGGCTACTATAAGGTGGGTGCATAACTGGCTGGATAACCATTTTCAGAGAGCAGTTATTGATGGTTCACAATCCTGCTGGAAGGGCATAAGAAGTGGGGTTCCACAGGGGTCTGTTTTGGAATTGGTTCTGTTCAATATCTTCATCAACTATTTAGATGTTGGCATGGAGAGTATGCTTATAAAGTTTGCAGATGATATCAAGCTGGGAGGGGTTGCAACTGCTTTGGAGCATAGGGTCATAATTCAAAATGATCTGGACAAACTGGAGATATGGTCTGAGGTAAACAGCATAAATTTTAATAAGGACAACTGCAAAGTACTTCACTTACGAAGGAACAATCAGTTTCACACATACAGAATGGAAAGTGATTATCTAGGAAGGAGTACTGCAGAAAGGGACCAAGGGTTGTAGGGGACCACAAGCTAAATATGCGTCAACAGTGTGACGCTGTTGCAAAACAATCAAACATGATTCTGAGATGCATTAACAGGAGTGTTGTGAGCAAGACACGGGAAGTCATTCTTCCGCTCTACTCTGTGCTGATTAGGCCTCAGTTGGAGTGTTGTGTCCAGGTCTGGGCACCACATTTCAAGAAGGATGTGGAGAAATTGGAGACGTCCAGAGAAGAGCAACAAGAATGATTAAAGGTCTAGAGAACACGACCTATGAAGGAAGACTGAAAGAATTGGGCTTGTTTAGTTTGGAAAGGAGAAGACTGAGAGGGGACATGATGTCAGTTTTCAGGTATCTAAAAGGGTGTCACATGGAGGAGGGAGAAAAATTGTTCTCCTTAGCCTCTGGGGAGAGGACAAAAAGCAATGGACTTAAACTGCAGCAAGGGAGATTTAGGCTGGACATTAGGAAAAACTTCCTAACTGTCAGGGTGGTTAAACACTGGAATAAGTTGCCTAGGGAGTTTGTGGCATCTCCATCTCTGGAGATACTTAAGAGTAGGTTAAATAGACGTCTATCAGGGATGGTCTAGATCAAGGCTACTCAACTTTGGAAGCCCCGGGGGCCACAATGATACTCATAGCACATGCTGAGGCATCTCAGAATCATGTTTCATTGTTTTGCAACAGCGTCACACTGTTGACTCATATTTAGCTTGTGGTCCACTATGACCCCTAGATCCCTTTCTACAGTACTCCCTCCTAGATAATCACTTAAATGTGGTTGTATATACATGCAAATATATATGCAAATATATGCAAATAGCTTTTCACACAGGAATAAAAAGCAGGAATGAAAAGTTTAAGCCGTAAGCCACAGTGCTGGACACAAACGTGGCCAGTGTGAGCCAATCAGCACCTCTCAGGCTCTGCCCACAAGGCTAAGCAGCCAGCACTTCCCAAATGCCCCAGCGCTCCCATCACCTCCTCCCTGGGGGCTAGTAATGCCAATACCCTGCACCCGTCTGTTCCAGCCAGCCCGTCCGCTTGCATCTTTCAGCGCTCAGTGCGTCTGGGAGATGCCTCGCCATTGTGGAGTGTGTTCCCAGTGGAGGCCATGTTCAAAGGATCCCACCTGCGGGCCGCAATGTTGAGCCCCACGTAAACCCAAACTGTACCATGGGCCGCAGACAAACAGGCCACAGGCCGTGTGTTGAGTGGCCCTGGCCTGGTCTAGATCAGTGTTTCTTAAATTTTTTGAGACCATGGAACACCAAACAATAATATTTTTTTGTGCAGAACACCTATGAACATTTTCTTCAAAAAAAAAACCTGTTGTCACACACAAAAAGACAAAAACAAGTAACAAAAACAAAGAAGAGGTTGCGGCACACCTGCGAGTTGTTCACGGAACACCAGTGATCCACGGAACATAGTTTAAGAAACACTGGTCCAGATGGTACAGGGACCTGCTGCCATGAGGGCAGGGGACTGGACTCGATGACCTCTTGAGGTCCCTTCCAGTTGTAGTGTTCTATGATTCTATGATTCTCTGTCCCTTTTTAAATGATTCCTAACATTCTATTGGCTTTTTTGGCTGCTGCTCCACACCGAGTGGATGTTTTCAGTGACCTGTCCACAATGACTACAAGATCTCTTTCCTGAGGAGCTATAGCTAAATTAGTCCCCATCATTTTGTATGTATAGTCGGCATTATTTTTCCACTGTGCATTACTTTGCATTTACCAACATTAAAATTCATTTGCCATTTTGTTGCCCTAGTTTGCTCACCTAGTTTGGTGAGATCCTTTTGAAGCTCTTCACATCTGCTTTGATCTTAACTATCTTGAGCAGTTTTGTATCATCTTCAAATTTTGCCACCTCACTGTTTACCCTTTTCTCCGGATCATTTCTAAATATGTTGAATAGGATTGGTCCCCTTACGGACCCTTAGGGGACACCACTAGTTACCTCTCTCCATTCTGAAAACTGACCCTTTGTTTTCTGTTTTATAGCCAGTTATCAACCCCATGAGAGGACCTTCCCTCTTATCCCATGACAACTTACTTTACTTAGGAGCTTTTGGTGAGAGACCTTGCCAAAGGCTTTCTGGAAATCTAAATGCACTATATCCGCTGGATTCCCCTTGTTCACATGCTTGTTGACCCCTTTACAGAAACCATGTTCCCCTTGTTCACATGCATAATTTCCCTTTACAGAAACCAAGTTGACTTTTCCTCAACAAATTAAGTTCATCTACGTGTCTGACAATTCTATTCTTTACTATAGTTTCAACTAATTTGCCCAGTACTGATGTTAGACTTACTGGTCTGTAATTGCTAGGATCATGTCTAGAGCCCTTTTAAAATATTAGTGTCACATTAGCTATCTTCCAGTCATGAGGTACAGAAGCTGATTTAAAGGATATGTTACAAACCACAGTTAATAGTTTCACAATTTCCCATTTGAGTTCTTTCAGAACTCTTGGGTGAATGCCATCTGGTCCCGGGGACTTCTTACTGTTCAGTTTATCAATTTTTTCCAAAGCCTCCTCTAATGACATCTCAATCTGAGACAATTTCTCAGATTTGTCACCTGCAAAGAATGGCTCAGGTTTGGGAATCTTCCTCACATCCTCAGCTGTGAAGACCGAAGCAAAGAATTTATTTAGCTTCTCCGCAATGACCTTATCATCTTTGAGTGCTCCTTTAGCATCTCGATCGTCGTTTAGCAGGCTTCCTGCTTCTGATGTACTTAAAAACATTTTGCTTTTACTTTTTGAGGTTTTGATTAGCTCTTCTTCAAACTCCTTTTTGGCTTTCCTTATTATATTTTTACACGTAATTTGTCAGAGTTTATGCTCCTTTCTATTTTCCTCACTAGGATTTAAATTCGACTTTTTAAATTATGCCCTTTTATCTCTCACTGCTTCTTTCACTTGGTTGTTAAGCCACGGTGGCACTTTTTTGGTTCACTGATTGTAATTTGTAGCTACAGAACTTTGGGCAGCAACCTTCCTGGAAATACGTACTGAGCTGGACCCTGCACTGTGTTGCAAGGACACCCGAATGAGAGCTGCTCTCTGGGTAGGGAAGCGTGTTGCCATTGCTTTGTTGGAGTTGGCAATTCCTGACGGACATTGCTCAGTCACAAATCAATCCGGAGTGGGGAAGTCTCCCATCGGGGCAGCACTTCTGCAAGTGTGCCGGGCAATAAAGCACATTTTGCTGCAGAAGACGATGGCTCTGGGAAATGTGGCTGGCTTTGCTGACGTGGGCTTTCCAAATGGTGGGGGGGGACAATGGATGGCACACATATTCCCACTCTGGTGCCACCCCACCTAGTCTCTGAGCACATCAAAGGTAAGGGTACTTCTCCATGGCACTTCAAGAGCTTCTGGATCACGGTGCATGTTTCACAGACAGAAATGGGGGGGTAGTCTGGAAATGTGCGCGATGCACATGCATGTTCAGGAACAGTGGCCTGTATAGGAAGCTGCAGGCTGGCACTTTCTTTCCAGACCAGAAATGTACAGTGGGGGATGTGGAAATGCCCATAGTCCTTGGGGACGCAGCCTACCCCTTGTAGCCCTGGCTCATGAAGCCTGACAGGGGCAGCTGAATAGAAATAAGTAGGGCTGCTAGGTGTCTGGTTTTCGCCCTGACTGTCCATTATTTGGGTCCCCTGTCCACTAAAAAAAACAGAAAATACCGGACAACTTAGACGGAAGCCCGGCGGGGACATTTTCCCTGCCACGTCTGGTGGGGGCAGGGGAGTGAGGAGCGTGGGGCCATTTAAAGGGGCAGAGCCTTTTTTTCTTTTTTCTTTTCTTTGCTTTTGCTTAACAACTTTGGTCTCCCCCTTTTTTTGGCGCAACAGAATTTTTTCCCGGTGTTTTTTTTTGGGGTGGTGGGGGGGAGGTGTTCGATATTTTTTGTTAAACCATCTGCTGGCAACCCTAGCAGTAAGGAGCGGTTCAACACTAGGCTAAGCCGATGCCGTATGGTTGTTGAATGTTCCTTTGGCAGATTGAAAGGCAGCTGGAGGCATCTCTGTGGCAGGCTGGGCCTTATGGAGGATCATATCCCCGAGGTGGTGGCTCACATAATTTGTGTGAGAGTAAGTATGAAGTTTTTCCCCATGGGTGGAACAGTGAGACACAACCTAGATGCTCAGTTTGAACAGCCCGACACTTGTGCTGTCAGAGGAGCCCATCAGGTGGCCATCAATATCAGTGAGTGTAAAGGGCTCACCCTCTCAATCCCTGTCAAGGCTGTTCCTCACTCTGGCATGACAAATGCAGAAGTTGGGGGCCCGCAAGAGCACCCCAAAACCTTGCCTCTACAGGCTCTGGTACAAAAACTCCCCCTCCCCCAAATCCTAATACCCCTATCCTGCCACCACCCAAGTAATTCCAAGAAAACCAGGGAAGAGTTCACTTGGGAAATCTCCTTCCTGAGATAAAACTCTCCCCCTGCCCCAACCTCCATTTTTGGAGTTGGGAAAAACAGAGCGGATCCACAGACAACAATGGACTCTGCCCTTGTAACTAGGCACTGAGTCCTAAGGACACAACAATCAGCCAATCCCAATTAATGAGAAAATAAAACAATCATTTATTATCAAAACAAAACTACAGTTGCAAGCATAGTAAAGCAGCTAGATGGGAAGAGCCACCAATTGATAAAGATACTCAGGGAAACCCCCTGGGCTAGAACTTAGTTACAAAGAAAAAAACCCCACTTAACAAGCTCAGACATTATTTCCAAATCTACAAACAAGGAAAACAACAAATCCTGATGGACTATCTAAACTTTTCCCTACTTACACATTTTAAGAAGTCCGTTCTTGGCGAGAGAAGTGTCTCCCATCTCCCTCAGTCTGGGAAGAAGCTGCTCTGTCTCTCAAACACAGAAGAGAAAGAAAAACCCCTTTCTCCCAGTTTGAAATGCCCACCTGCATTGTTATTGGCTGACCACTCGATACCTGGCTATGTACAGGAGACATTAGTTAATCCTTTAGTCACCAGTACTCCTGATTATGACAATCCCAGACCCCACACCCCCTCCTGCACCCCAATCCCCTGCCAAGAGCTCCCCCCTAGACCCAAATTCCATCCCAGACCCCACACCCCCTCCTGCACCCCAATCCCCTGCCAAGAGCTCCCCCCTGCACCGAAACTCCATCCCAGACCCCATACCTCCACTATTAATATAATAGAAAAGTGTGACCATTTACCAAAATTCTTTGTGTGGCCCTCCTGTGAAAATTATTGCCCACCTCTGTTCTAAGGGCAGGAGGACCATTGTGGGTATGTCTAGACTACATGCCTCTGGCAACAGAGGCATGTAGATTAGGCTACCCGGCATAGGCAAAGAAGCGGGGATTTAAATAATCCCTGCTTCATTAAAATAAACATGGCCGCTGCACTGTGCCGACGATCAGCTGATCCGGCACAGCGCAGTAGTCTAGACGCAGATTGGTCGGCTGGGGAAGCCTTTGCCGACCGATCCTGTAAACCTCGTTTCACGAGGCATAAGGGATTGGTTGGCAAAGGCTTCCCCAGCCGACCGATCCGCGTCTAGACTACCGCGCTGTGCCGGATCAGCTGATCGTCGGCACACCGTGGCAGCCATGTTTATTTTAATGAAGCGGGGATTATTTAAATCCCCGCTTTTTTGCCTATGCCGGGTAGCCTAATCTACATGCCTCTGTTGCCAGAGGCATGTAGTCTAGACATACCCTGTGATTGGCCAGTTTGAATAGCCCAGAGCAAAACAGCCATGCTTGATTTTAAAATGGCCAGAGATGGGGAATCAACCACAGGCCCTGGATCAGTTGTTCATATATATACATACAAAGTCACCCCTGTTTGATCAGTTAAATAAATTAAGCTCCTTCACTGCAAACAAACCTAGTCTCTCCTGTCCCAGTGGCTGCTGTCACAGGCAACGTGTGTGTGTGTGGGGTGTCATGTGGGATCATGAATCCCCTGTCCCCCAGTTTCTGCACTCCTCTCTGTCTTATTTCCAGACCGAAAGCAGACAAGCGGCAATGTTTACTAGACAGCAATAGCTTTGCAATGACTCCATAATCCACAAGTTCTGCCTTTGTGCTTGGTGACAGTCATGGGTGTTGCAGAATCGGAGAAGCTACAGCTGAGAACAGCCACCACATAATAATCTCTTTGCTAACTCAGAATGGCTCCTTACCGTTCACATGCAAGTGTCTTTTCCAGTTCATCTCTAAAGGGAAGAACCAGCCCTAGTCTCTTAGACCTAACTACTGATCCCATCCCCTCCCAGAGCTGAGAGCCCAGGAGTCATGTTTTCAAATTTGTGTGATCTAACCACTAGTATCCACTCCCATCCGAGAGCTAGACACTGAATCCTAGAGTCCTGGGCCCCTCCTATGTGTTAACTACTGAACCCCACTCCTCTCCCAGAACTGGGGCCTAAATCCCATAGCCCTGGCCCCACTCCCATGTGTTAATCACTATGCATGCTACTACACCCCTGACAGGTGTATAGGCCGAGAGAGAAATCAATTTTCCAATATTTTTATTCTTAAAGCAAGTTTGGTTTTTAACAAGCCACAGCTGTGTAGCTGACTCAAGGCGTAACTGCCACACAGGGTAGCTGCCACACAATGTAGTTGACGCAGTGTAGCTGATACACAATATGAAAGGGCCAAAGTGTAACTGATGCACAGAGTATTTCACACACAGTGTAACTGACACATAATATAGCTGACACACCATGTACCAACTACTACACAAAATGTAATACACACAATGTAGCTGAGCCATGATGTAACTGACAAACAGTGTAGGTAGGTGACACATGGAGAAACTGACACATAATGTGTAATAGGCACAGTTTTGCTGTTGTAGCCAGGAGAGATGCGCATTCCTCTGGCCCCTAGGGACTTCCCCAGGCTAAGGGTGCCCCTTTAACAAAGCCCCTGTGTTCTGGGTCAGCTCTTCACTGCGCACTGTTCCTCCCCTACGCCCCCCAACTGGAACCATGGAGCTGTGAGCACTGGAAGCTCTGTCCCTGCACTTCCTCCACCTGGAGGCTTGACACCCACAACTCCTCCCATGGACATAAACAAAATAGAGGGAACACTGCACACATGGTGCAGATGACACACAGAGTGTAGATGACATACAAGGTGCAGCTGACACATGCTGTAGGTGACACACCATGTAGCTGACACATATAGTATAGCTGACACAAGGTGTAGCTGACACACAAGGTGTAGCTGACAAAGTGTAGGTGACACACAGGGTATAGGTGACATACAAAGTGTAGGTGACACACAAGTTGCAAGTGACACACTGTAACTGACTCATAAACTGTAGCTGACACATAAAGTGTAGATAACACACAATTTGTAGGTGACACACAGTACTGATGACACACTATGCAGGTGACACACAAGGGGTAACTGATACACATGATGCAAGTGACACACAAGGTGTAGGTGACAAACAGGGTCTAGGTGATACACAGTGCAGATGACACACCTGGAGTAGCTCTCACACAAGCTGTAGCAGAAACTCAAGGTGCAGCTGATACACATTGTAGGTGACACACAGAGTGCAGGTGACACACTCATTATAGCTCTCACATGGTGTAACTGAAACAGACAGTGCAGGTCACACACAGGGTGCAGGTGACACACTGTAGCTAACACACAAGGTGTAACTGACACACACAAGGGGTAGGTGATGCATAAAGTGTGGCTGACACACACATGGCTGGTGACACACATGCTGTAGATGACACACCCACTGTAGGTGACATATAAAGTGTAGCTGATATACACACTGTGGGTGACAGTGCAGGTGAAACACTGAAGTTGACACACACACAAGGTGTAGCTGACACATAAAGTGTAGCTGACACACATGCTGTAGGTGATACACATAGTGCAGGTGACACACACAGTGCAGGTGACACATGAAGTGTAGATGACACTCATGGTGTAGCTAACACATGAGGTATAGGTGACACACATGGTGTAGGTGACACATGAGGTGAGGATGACACATGCTGCAGGTGACACACAGTGTAGCTGACACACATGCTGAAGGTGACACACAAGGTATAGGTGACACAAACAGTGCAGGTGACACACACACACAAGATGTGGGTGGCACACGAGATGTACTTGACACACACAGTGTAGCTAAAACATGAGGTGCAGGTGACACACAGTGTAGTTGACACACATGGTGTAGCTAACACACAAGGTGTAGCTGACAGAGTGTAGCTGACACACATGGTGTAGCTAATACACGAGGTGTAGGTGACATGAGGAGTGGGTGACACACATGGTGTAGCTGACACACACACTGTAGATGACACATGGTGTAGGTGACACACACGGTGTAGCTGACACACACGGTGTAGCTGACATATGCTGTAGGTAACATATGAGGTATGGGTGACACACACGGTGTTGCTGACACACACTGTAGGTGACTCATAAGTTGCAGGTGACACACGAGGTGTGGGTGACACAGCATAGCTAACACACATGGTAGGTGACACATGCTGTAGGTGACATACACAAGGTGTGGGTGACACACATGCTGTAGGCATGGACGGCAAGTTATATGGGCTCGTGGTGCCCATGCTCCAGCAATATTTAGAGCCGGGGGCCCTGCTCCACCAATATTTGGAGCTGGGTCTCTCCCCCGGCCCTGCTTGGAGCGGACCCCGGCCCCAGAGCGTCTCTTCCCCGGCCCCAGCCCCGGACCGTCCCTGCCATGTGCAACCTTCAATCAGCTCCCCCTGGATGGCTGCTGCTGCCATGAGCTGCGTGCTCAAACAGGTGGGCGGGGAGACGCCCGGGCATGACGTGATGTCACGGCCCAGCCCGGGACTTTAAAATTGCTGGCGTCGCGCGGCTGAGTTGCAGGTTCGGAGTTCGGGGACTTCTGGGGCGGAGCGCAGACTCCGGCCCCGCAAAGTGGAAGGCAGAAGGTAGGGGAGGGCTGGGAGAGGAAGGGGCTTGTGCGGAGGCAGAGGGGGAAGAAAGGGGAAGGCACCAAAGGGACAGGGTAGAGGAGAGACAAATGCCAGGGGGCCAAGTGCAGACAATGAGGAAAAGGGCAGGAGGGGAGGTGTCAGTGGGAGGGGGACAGGGTGATGCTGGGAGGGGAGAGGGTAAGGGCATTGGGGGCTGGAGGAGGAGGTGCTGGGAGAAGGCTTGAAAGAAGGGGTGGGCATGAGGAAGGCCAGGATGGAGCAAGTCATGTGTGAGGGCACAGAGGGGCATGAGGGGAATGGGGGCAGAGAGTGGTGAGGGGGTGGGCATCAGGGAAAAAGAGGGCAAAGGGGGCAGGGGCAATGAGGGAAGGGGGAGGCACCAGGATGGTGCAGGAGTAAGGGAAGGTGCAGGTGCCAGAGGATTCTGGGGGTGAAGCAGAAGGGCAGACACCTGCAGGGGAGGGACCAGCACCAAAGGAGAGAGGCAGGGCAGGTTTGTAGAGGGAGGTGTTAGAAGAGGGGATGAGGAGGGGTAGCTCACATGATCAGAGTGGGGCTACTGGAGGAGTGGGCACAAGGGGGAGAGAAGGGCTGGTGGAGGGGGGCAGGTTGCAGGAGGGCTGAGGGCAGTGCGAAAGGCAGGAGTCAGGACAGCGGAGGAGGGTGAAGAGTTGGGGGGGGTAGCAGGCACCAGGGGAGCTGATGGAACAAAGGGAGGAGACATGACAGCAGAGAGAAAAGGTAAAGGTTTAAAAATATTTATTAATAACTTGAGTGCCACAGTGGCACATCCAAACAAGCCACATGAACTCAGTACTGGTGCACAATACAAAATTAATGGGAGGAAACTCTTAGGCTATGTCTACACTGGCGGTTTCTTGCGCAAGAACACGTCCACACTGCCATGTGCGAGCTGTGCTTTTGCACAAGAGCATCCATGGCAGTGTGGACGCTCTCTTGCCCAAGAAAGCTCCAATGGCCATTTTAGCCATAGGGGTTTCTTGCGCAAGAAATCCCTGCTGAGCATCCACACTGCCCTCTTGCGCAAGAGAGCTTACACCTGTTAGAAAAGAGCGTAGCTCTTGCACAAGACACCCTCTCTTACCACGCCGTACTGTAAATTTCCTTGCGCAAGAGCAGGCGGGCAATGTGGATGCTCTGTGGGTTCTTGCACAAGAATGGCTGTACTTATGCAAGAAGCTGCGAGTGTAGACATAGCCTTAGAGGGAACACTTCCCCCAGCCTCTCTGCCCCTGAGTTAATGTCACAGACATTGGGTTAATGCAACTGCAGGATAGTTGCATGCAGGGGGTTTGGTGGGGGCCAAACTAATCCCTGTTGGTAGGAGGATGGTGGGAAAAGCCCTTTGAGAGGGGTGACATGATGCCTTTTACTTCTGGTCATATGTCCATCTTGCCCTGAGCGTGTTACCCTCAGCGTGTAGGGGGTTAGGGGGCGTGGCTAATGGGGGGGGGTCAAGGGGACGTGGCTAATGGGGCACCACCAAAAATTATACAAACCTGCCGCCCATGGCTGTAGGTGACACACACATAGTATAGCTGACAGGTGTGGATGGCACACTATAGGTGACACACACGAGGTGTAGCTGACACATGTGGGTGACACACGAGGTGTGGTGACAAATGGTGTAGCTGACACACACAGGTGTAGCTGACACACAGGCTGCAGGTGACACACACACGGTGTAGCTGACACACACATGGTGTAGCTGACACACAGGTGTAGCTGACACACAGGCTGCAGGTGACACACACGGTGTAGCTGACACACAGGCTGCAGGTGACACACACGGTGTAGCTGACACGCTGTAGGTGACACACACACGAGGTGACGACTGCCAGAGAGGACCGGGGCTGGGTCTCCCAGCAGCTCATCGAGCCACGCCCCCTGGCAGGAAGCCACAGCCCTTCCCTTAGGCCACGCCTCCAGGGTCAGTCCCGCCTGCTCCCTGATGCCTGGCTACCCTCTAGGCCACGCCTCTCCCCCATCTGCTCAACCTGTTCTCACGTCACCGCTGCCCCGCCCTCACCGAGTCCCGGTTGCTGTGGTGACCGGGCCCCGCCTCCCTGCGGCCTTTTCCGCTGGCCTACAGTTGCGGCGCGTCCCTTTGCAGCAGCGGCGGCCGTAAAGCGCGGAGCGGGCCGGGGACTGCGGCGGCTCCTTGGCTTCTTCCCGCTGCTGGAGAGAAGCGGCCCCCCCCCCCCCGCGCCCCGCCCCTTCCGCGCGTGAGTGACACGCCGGACCCTGGGTCGGGAGAGTAGGGGGCGGGGTCAGGGGTCACGGCAGGGGCGGCAGCCTTATCCGGTGAGCTCGGTGTTGGGCCCTGAGCCTGGCAAGGGCGTCGGCAGGGGGCGGAGCGGACACACATTGGGGGTTGTGGTGGGCCAGGGGGGTGGGGGGGCAGGCACTGGGGTGGGTTTATTGTGGCGGATAAGAGGGCGGGGGGCACACACTGAGGGGGTTGTGGGCAAGGGGGCAGTGGGGCAGAGGGCACACATCGGGGGTTGTGGGCAGTGGGGCAGGGGGCACACATTGGGGGTTGTGGGCAAGGGGGCAGTGGGGCAGAGGGCACACATCGGGGGTTGTGGGCAAGGGGGCAGTGGGCACACATCGGGGGTTGTGGGCAAGGGGGCAGTGGGGCAGAGGGCACACATCGGGGGTTGTGGGCAAGGGGGCAGTGGGGCAGGGGGCACACATCGGGGGTTGTGGGCAAGGGGGCAGTGGGGCAGGGGGCACACATCGGGGGTTGTGGGCAAGGGGGCAGTGGGGCAGAGGGCACACATTGGGGGTTGTGGGCAAGGGGGCAGTGGGGCAGGGGGCACACACGGGGGTTGTGGGCAGTGGGGCAGAGGGCACACATCGGGGGTTGTGGGCAAGGGGGCAGTGGGGCAGGGGCACACATCGGGGGTTGTGGGCAGTGGGGCAGGGGGCACACATTGGGGGTTGTGGGCAGTGGGGCAGAGGGCACACATCGGGGGTTGTGGGCAAGGGGGCAGTGGGGCAGGGGGCACACATCGGGGGTTGTGGGCAGTGGGGCAGAGGGCACACATCGGGGGTTGTGGGCAAGGGGGCAGTGGGGCAGAGGGGCACACATCGGGGGTTGTGGGCAAGGGGGCAGTGGGGCAGGGGGCACACATCGGGGGTTGTGGGCAAGGGGCAGTGGGGCAGAGGGCACACATTGGGGGTTGTGGGCAAGGGGGCAGTGGGGCAGGGGGCACACAGCGGGGGTTGTGGGCAGTGGGGCAGAGGGCACACATCGGGGGTTGTGGGCAAGGGGGCAGTGGGGCAGGGGGCACACATCGGGGGTTGTGGGCAGTGGGGCAGGGGGCACACATTGGGGGTTGTGGGCAGTGGGGCAGAGGGCACACATCGGGGGTTGTGGGCAAGGGGGCAGTGGGGCAGGGGGCACACATCGGGGGTTGTGGGCAGTGGGGCAGGGGGCACACATTGGGGGTTGTGGGCAAGGGGGCAGTGGGGCAGGGGGCACACATCGGGGGTTGTGGGCAAGGGGGCAGTGGGGCAGGGGGCACACATTGGGGGTTGTGGGCAAAGGGGCAGTGGGGCAGAGGGCACACATCGGGGGTTGTGGGCAAGGGGGCAGTGGGGCAGGGGGCACACATCGGGGGTTGTGGGCAGTGGGGCAGGGGGCACACATCGGGGGTTGTGGGCAGTGGGGCAGGGGGCACACATCGGGAGTTGTGGGCAGGGGGGCAGTGGGGCAGGGGGCACACATCGGGGGTTGGGGGCAGTGGGGCAGGGGGCACACATCGGGGGTTGTGGGCAGTGGGGCAGGGGGCACACATCGGGGGTTGTGGGCAAGGGGGCAGTGGGGCAGGGGGCACACATCGGGGGTTGTGGGCAGTGAGGCAGGGGGCACACATCGGGGGTTGTGGGCAGTGAGGCAGGGGGCACACATCGGGGGTTGTGGGCAGTGGGGCAGGGGGCACACATCGGGGGTTGTGGGCAGTGGGGCAGGGGGCACACATTGGGGGTTGTGGGCAAGGGGGCAGTGGGGCAGGGGGCACACATTGGGGGTTGTGGGCAGTGGGGCAGTGGTGACGGGGCACACATCGGGGGTTGTGGGCAGTGGGGCAGGGGGCACACATTGGGGGTTGTGGGCAGTGGGGCAGGGGGCACACATCGGGGGTTGTGGGCAGTGGGGCAGGGGGCACACATCGGGGGTTGTGGGCAAGGGGGCAGTGGGGCAGGGGGCACACATCGGGGGTTGTGGGCAAGGGGGCAGTGAGGCAGGGGGCACACATTGGGGGTTGTGGGCAAGGGGGCAGTGGGGCAGGGGGCACACATTGGGGGTTGTGGGCAGTGGGGCAGGGGGCACACATCGGGGGTTGTGGGCAAGGGGGCAGTGGGGCAGGGGGCACACATTGGGGGTTGTGGGCAGTGGGGCAGGGGGCACACATCGGGGGTTGTGGGCAGTGGGGCAGGGGGCACACATCGGGGGTTGTGGGCAGTGGGGCAGGGGGCACACATCGGGGGTTGTGGGCAAGGGGGCAGTGGGCACACATCGGGGGTTGTGGGCAAGGGGGCAGTGGGCACACATCGGGGGGTTGTGGGCAAGGGGGCAGGGGGCACACATCGGGGGGTTGTGGGCAAGGGGGCAGGGGGCACACATTGGGGGTTGTGGGCAAGGGGGCAGGGGGCACACTGGGGGGTTGTGGTGGTGGGTAAGATGGCAGGGGGCACACACTGGGGTGCGTTTGTGGCACCTGTGGGTGGAGTGATGGAGTTGAGTCAGAGGGAGGTTTGTGTTTTAAGCACCATGAAGCAATGCGAGGCTCTCAGCAGCTTTCCAAGATCCTTGGAAGCTGTATGAATAGTAGGACAGTCCCCCTGTGTCCCAGCTGCATCCAGGCTCTAGCATTAACTTTTAGCTCCCCAAATTCAAATCCTGTAACAATTCAGTTGGATTGTGGCTCCTTCATTTCTGGTGTTGCCCCACAGCCTCTGAGCCCAACCCCTAAGCTTGGCTGCATCTCCGTGCTGGGCTAGGAGTCCCCTGTGTTAGCAGTTGCCCCATCCCAGAGGTGATTGCATTGCCTCTCAGCACTGCATAAGGGATCCCTACTGATGTATTGTTTGTAAAGTATTCAGGAATGGAAGGTGCTATAGAAACATATGATTTCTTTCTTTTATTTTAATTATGTGTAACCCAGTGACACTTCACAGCCTGAGCTGTAGTCAGGACCCCAGAGTCCCCGGTGCTGCACTGATGCTTCAGGAAAGAGTGTCTCTGTCCCACAGAATTGAGTCTACTTTTTTCTCTTTTAGGACAATGGATTCACGCTTCACTCGTGGGAAATCTGCCATCCTGGAGCGGTCTCTGACCCGGCCAAAAATGGAGGTCAGCCTGAGCGCGTTCTCTCTGCTATTCTCAGAGATAGTGCAGTACTGTCAGAACCGGGTCTACTCCGTCTCCGAGCTCCAGAACAAACTCTCAGAGCTGGGCCAGCAGGTGGGAGCTCGCATCTTGGATGTGCTGGTCATGCGGGAGAAAAACGGCAAGCGGGAGACCAAGGTCATCAACATCCTCCTTTTCATCAAGGTGACAGTGTGGAAGGCCTTGTTTGGGAAGGAGGCGGACAAGCTGGAGCAGGCCAATGATGATGACAAGACCTACTACATCATCGAGAAAGAGCCACTGATCAACACCTTCATCTCGGTGCCCAAGGAGAACAGCACGCTCAACTGCGCCTCCTTCACAGCTGGCATCGTGGAGGCCATCCTCACCTACAGCGGCTTCCCCGCCAAGGTGACGGCCCACTGGCACAAGGGCACCACCCTCATGATCAAATTTGATGAGTCCGTCATAGCGCGAGACAAAGCTCTGGACGGCCGCTGAGTGCACGGCGGGGGGAGCTGACGTGCTGCTCTTGTCCATGTGCACCGTGTAACTAAACGGACTGTACCGGAAGGGGTGGCATGGCTTGTCTGGGGCAGGCTGTGTGTAAATCAGAATGAACCTGCGTGAGGCAGAGGGGGCCTCAGCCCAGTTCAAGTGGAACCTGTCTCCCCATCATATTAATTGCCCCTTCCTTCCCCTCTCCCCATTCAGTTCTTGGCTTCTGCCAAAGCTGACAACAGACATACATCTGCCCTGCAGTTGTCTTTTCCAGCTCTGGTGGGGATACATAGGCTAGGTGTGGCTGAGCTAACCCAATGTAGTGTGGTGGCACAGGCCTGTGGCTGAGGCTAGCCACCCTGTAGGATCTCAGGCAGACTTGTGCTCAGGCAGCTAACTCGAGCTGCAGAACATGACCCCATCTGAGCTCCTAGGTAGTACTCGGCTAGCCAGCCCTTGCTGCTGCTGCTTTTGATATTCCAGCTTGAACAGAGCTAGTGTGTGCATTGCCCCCTGTGTGGGAACGACTCCTCCCTGCTGTGTGTAGATGAACTCAGACTCTGAATTCACTCTTGCCTAACAGGTAGGCCTCTGCTTTGTGTAGAGCTGAAGTGTGTTGGTGGGGTAGCATGGGGAAGCTCATTTCCCACGTGCCCAACCCCCTGCCCACAGAGTTGATGGGAATCAAGTTAGAAGGGCTGGCCCTTGGGCTGCAGCATCTCTGTGCTAGGCTGCTGCTTCTGCTCTTCCTCTTTCAGCAGTCACTGATGTCTGCTTTCTGTCCCCTTTTGTGTGTGAGGCTTAGTGTGGTTCTAAGTGGGACAGCCCTCCCCACCGCCCCAGAACCAATCACTCAACTAGCTGCAGGTGACTGCCAGTCAGGCAGCTCTAGCAAAGCCCCTCTGCCTTCTGGAGTGGATCCCTCCAGTGCAGGTTTGAGGCACGTTGATGGGGAGGGACAGGGACAGAGTCGGTGTCAGAAGCTTCCTCTTCGGCTGCTCGTGAATAGGCTCTGAGTGGATCGCTTAGTCTGAGGGTAAAAATGAGGCTTTTTGTGAGGCCCAAACCCAGCTTCTCCTGCCAAAGCATAGCGTGCTTGCACACTGTTAACTGTGGCATGGACATGCAGTGCCCCGTGAGGATGGAAACACGGACACTAGAAAGCAGGAGGGCTCTTTGCCATGCCAACCCAGACAGGATTTAACGTGCTGCTTGCCTGGAAGTGACCTGCCAGAGGGGAGAGGGATGTATTTGCTGTTGCTGGTTTACAGTGTATGAAGGAGATAGAAATGTGGGGGCATTTTACTCAAAATCTTGATGCTTTGTTTAATCTTACAGAACAGCTGAGAGATGATGTCTGGCAGCCCCTGCTCTTGCGAGAGGTGTGGCTCCCCTAAACATTCACAGCAATGAGCTGTGATACCTTATTCCACCCCCACAGGGCAAGCTTAATGAAAGAGACGTGATCAGCTTGAAAATAAATCCCGTGAAAAAGCACTGTGTGTGTGATAGTTGCAAGCAACTCCTGAGATCACTCTGTTGGGAAGCCCTCAGCACATTCTTCCTTTCAGCTCCTTTCCTTTGCTGAGCTCTTCTATGCCGTAAGTTTCGCCGTTCTCTTGTCAGGGTTGCTGAAAAAGGCATTAAAAGCAACAACTGAGGGGCAGGCTTCCCCTATCCCCACTCCTTTTTTTTTTTTAAGGAACTCAAGTTACAATGGAAATATTCAGGATATTACACAATGGGAGGGTCTATCAAAACCTGGAATTTCAAAATCCTCCCATTGACAGTGACCCCCTTTAACCAGAGAGTTGGATCCTTTGGATCTTTTCCAAGCTGATCATTTTTCCTAGTTAAATTAAAATGCTGTTTAGTTAACTGGCCTCTTTTCATTTCTCTCTGTCAGGTTGTTACCCACCCATCTCCATTTCAAGCTAATCACTCATCTCTTTGTATCCCATGGTTCACATTCAGAATGGTTGCATTCTGTGTGGTGCTGGTTTTATGGATCACTTTTCTATTGTACATGCTCCTGGGGAATGGGTGCTATATATAATCTTGGGAAAGCCTCATTGTACTTGTCTAACTCTGCAAATAAAATCTGTTTATACCCTGCCTCCATGTGCATGTCTCTTCAAAGCTTAAATCTCAAAGCAAGGTTTTATGCCAGGCAGCATTAGGTACAGTACCCAGTGGGGTCTCCCGCTTGCAGATTGTATGGATCGCCTCTTGAAAGCGAGAGTGTCACATTAATATTTCCTTCTATTCTAGTTCTTATTGTGTCCTTATCCCCAGATAGCTGAGCATCCTTCTGTTCACGACTGCATGCACTGACAGCTCCAGCCCGGCCACCTGCCTTGTCTGTATGTACACATGCCATTGCTGTGAATTGTATACATGGACACTTCATGTTAGGGATTTAGCTGTATTTAGTACAGTGTGAACCTCTGTTAGTGCCACTTACCAATGGCCGGAGTCTGGAAAGCAGATCCTGCTGCTGTGTAGGCAGCCCAAGGAGCACCTCAGAGTCCATTGCCAGCAGTAGATTGGGGCTGCTTTGGGCTGGGCATGGCAGGTGTATAGGGCTTGTCTTCACTGTCCTGTGAAATTGACGCTGCTGCAGTCAATGCAGCGGTGTTGAAATAGCTTCTGCCTCTCATTGAGGTGGATAAATTATGTGGATGGGTTTTTTATACCCGAGTGAGGTAACTTACGCAGTTTTTTAGACAAAGCCACAGTGAGAGACAGCGCCTACCCCAGAAAGTTCAGGTGGAAGAGGACAGGGGAAAGGTAAGAGGGAGATGACTTTCCAAGGTCACACAGCAGCTTGGCATCAGAGCCTGGAGAAGGATTCTGATCTGATTCCTATCCCAGCTGCACACTGGAGTTAGGAGGTAGTTAGCCACCTGCCCCAGGGTGAGAGGCATGGACTGATCAGGCAGCATAAACTGCTTACAGCTTGGGTTTAGGCACCTAGGTTCTAGTTTCTGGCTTAGCCAATCCACAAAATGGCTGATCTGTGAGGTGCCTCAGCTCATTGGTGTCTTTAAGTTTTCAGTGTAAAGGTTCCCCCGGCACTTGTGTTTCTATCTCTGGGCTGGTGCTTGCAGCCTCTAGCCTCCTGGTTGCGCGCTTCCTGCCCATGCCCCATTCATAGACTCATAGACTTTAAGGTCAGAAGGGACTATTATGATCATCTAGTCTGACCCCCTGCACAATGCAGGCCACAGAATCTCACCCACCCACTCCTGGAATAATCCTCTCACCTATATCTCAGATAGTGAAGTCCTCAAATGATGGTTTAAAGACCCCAAGATGCAGAGAATCCTCCAGCAAGTGATCCGTACCCCATGCTACAGAGAAAGGCGAAGCTTCCCACTATGTTGCAGTTGGGGCCTGTGTTGTTAGGATGCTCACATGCTGCCCACTGTATTGGATCCCCCCCACCTGTGGGAGGAGGTAGTGCTGCCCACTTTGAGCCCAGGGGTTAGCGCTCACCTGCACCATGGGAGGCCCTGGTTCGAGGCCCTGTACTCAGAGAAAATTTGAACGAGAGTCTGCTACCTCTCAGCAGTGTGAGCTAACCCCTGAGTGACAGGATAATCGAATGTGGGGCTCCCTCCATGGGGACTAAATCATGGAAGTGTGGCTGGAGCAAGGGGCCTGGCCCCTAGGCCTCCCCTCTCCCAGGTGGGTGTGTGAACCCCTGGACTCTTGCTGTGTTTAACCCCAGTGCAATGCTGCTCGGTGCCCAGGCCCCTTGTGGAGCTGGGCCAAAGTGCCACTTGAGGCTTGCAAGGGCACTGGCCACAGGGGGACCTGAGCTGGCACTTGGGTGAGAATAACAATCGCACGGCTATTTCCATGCTGCGTACTGCCGGCAAGGGCGGGTTTTCTCAGTGCTGCCAGCCTGCCTTGGCCCCTTGCTAGAGTTTCAGACGTGCCCCTTTGTGCTGTACGGTCTCAGTGCAGCCAGTGCCTTGTCTGCCTTAGGACTCATGCGCTGGGCCCCCATTGCTGGCCATCACGCTCTCATTGCTGCCTTCTTATAGTTAGCCAGGACGCACTTTGGGGGCAGGGACTGTGTCTGCTCTATGGTACCCAGCACAAAGGAGTCTGGGACTCCTGGGCACTGCTGTAATATGCCTAATGAATAATGTACAGCACCTATCACAATGGGGGCCTGGCCCCTTGGCACTGCTGTAATGCCAGTGGTTCCAAGTCATCGTGGTCAGACTGAACCTGAGACCTTAGGGGTTAAAGCCATGAGCTTCAACCACAAGAGTTGGAAGCCAACCGGCTGGCCACTAAGGCTGTAGAGCAAATGTCACTCTCCCCTTCTCAGCGGTTTCACACCTACATCATCCAGCACACTGCGGGCCTGGCCCATAACTGGGGCTCCTGGGATTTACTCCAATATAGCAAATTAATGGTATCTCCAGGAGTTATGTTCAGGCCCGTCTAAGGCCGTGTCTACACTACACAGGTTTGCCAACAAAAGCAGGTTTAATTGGCAAAACAGCAGTAGTGTACGCACTGCAGAGCTCCTTCGGCTGACAAAACTCCCCTGCTTCACCAAGGAAACAAAGCCGCCTGGACAAGAGGCCTTGTGCTTTTGGCAGAAACGTAATAATGACACAGTGTCACTCTAGGCCAGGGGTTGGCAAAATCATAGAACCCCAGGGCTGGAAGAGACCTCAGGAGGCCATCAAGTCCAGCTGCCTGCCCAAAGCAGGACCCACCCCAACTAAATCATCCCAGCCAGGGCCCGGCTCTTTTAAGCCGAGACTTAAAAACCTCCAGGGATGGATATTCCGCCACCTCCCTAGGGAATCCATCCCAGTGCTTCACCACCCTCCTAGTGAAATAGTTTTTCCTAATGTCCAACCTGGACCTCCCCCACTTCAACTTGAGCCCATTGCTCCTTGTTCTGCCATCTGCCACCACTGAGAACAGCCTCTGACCATCCTCTTTAGAACCTCCCTTCAGGAAGTTGAAGGCTGCTACCAAATCCCCCCCCACTCTTCTCTTCTACAGACTAAATAAGCCCAAATCCCTCAGCCTCTCCTCATAGGCCATGTGCTCCAGTCCCCTAATCATTTTGGTTGCCCTCCACTGGACCCTCTCCAATGCGTCCAAATCCTTTCTATAGTGGGGGGGCCCAGAACTGGACACAATACTCCAGGGCTACATCTACACTGGCCAGTCTTGCGCAAGAACATATGCAAATGAGACATGATAAATATCATTGTGCCTCATTTGCATACTTAATGAGCTGCCATTTTTGCGCAAGGGGCTTTTGCACAAGAAGGAGCAGTTTACACTGCTCCTTCTTGTGCATAAACCCCCTCTTGCACAAGAGCCATTCTGCCTGAAAATAAGCAGCAGAACAGCTCTTGCGCAAGAGGGGGTTTTGCGCAAGAAGGAGCACTGAGGACTGCTCCTTCTTAAGCAAAAGCCCTTTGCGCAAAAATGGCGGCTCATTTGCATATATTCTTGCACAAGACTGGCCAGTGTAGACATAGCCCAGATGTGGCCTCACTCGTGCCAAATAAAGGGGACTTCTCTACATCTGCTGGCAATGCTTCTCCTAATGCATCCTAATATGCCTTTTGCCCTCTTGGCTACAAGGGCCCACTGTTGACTCATATCCAGCTTCTCATCCACTATAATCCCCAGGTCCTTTTCTGCTACTGCTACTGCTACTTAGCCATTCGGTCCCCAGCCTGTAACAGTGCTTGGAATTCTTCTGTCCCAAGTGCAGGACTCTACACGTGTCCTTGTTAAACCTCATCAGATTTCAAAAGGGCCTCCATGGGCCAGATCTGGCCTGCCAAGTGGGTTGATCCGGCCCATGGGAGTCCTGCCGCTCCACCGCCCCCAGGCCAATCAGGGCCTAAGGACGGGGGAGCACGTGGTGCTTAGAGTCAACCCTGCTTCGAAGTGCCACATGCTCCTTGCAGGATGGGGGCTGGGCAGGAGGAGACTTTGTGCACTCCCTTCACCCCCAAGCAAAGTCTCCTCCCACTGCCTAGAGGGAACTGCCAGCTGTTCGGAACAGCTGGTGGTTCTCTGGGGGAGGGGAGGAGGAAATCAGTGTCTGTGGGCGGGGAAGTATGGATGTGTCCTGGCCTCACCCCTTCCTCCTTAGGCCACGCCCCTTCCAGGGCAGCCCAGGGCCAGTTCAAACATTTCTGAAGTGGTGCCCAGTCAACAATTATTGCCCACTCCTGCTCTAGCCACTGTGCTTGGTCATGTCACCATAAAAGGCCTCCAGGAGGCGTCCCATGATGCCCTTCCTTACTGCTCTAGTCAGCATTTCAACCTCTGCTGCTCTGCTCCCAGATACGCAGGTTTCTGCTCTTCCCCTTTTAAAGACCTGGGAAGTTTTGAAATTCCACTTCCTGTTTGTGGGGGGTGAGGAGCTCTGCCCCTTGCAGCACACCTGAGTTGCTGGATCTCCTTGCCCTGTCGGGTGAGAGGACTGCAGGCTCAGCTCTGCTCCCGCTGTAGAACTTCGATCCCTCTAGCCAGGCTTGTTAAGGGCCATGACCGGGACACACATCAGCGCCGTGCGAAGATGAAGGAGCTGAGGCAGGGACACCAGAAGGCAAGGGAGTCAAACCGTCACTCTGCTGCTGCACCAAAGACATGCTGCTCCTTTAAGGAGATGGATGCCATGCTCAGTGGTGACCCCACTTCCGCTGCCAAGGACCCCACGGGTACTTCTCAGGGGCTTAAGGCTGCAGCAATGGACTCATGAAGGATGAAGTGGAGGATGAGGAAGTGCAGTAGGAGGATGAGACGGGACGGGAGACAGGATCATCCAGGACCATGGGGAACCAGGACCCCTTCTCGACCCCAGAGAGTCTGGGCCAGTCCCAGCACATTGTGTGTGGTGCTCACGATGCAGCCGAGAGCAGCTCTGGCAAGTCATCGTTTGAGTGGATACTGCTTGGTTATGTGAGGCAGGGCTGTGTCCTTTGCTTGGTATAGGCGAGAAGTAGGTTAGTTGTGTTGGCATCTGCTTCACATTCCCCTTTGGAGCTATGCAGTGGGGCTAGTGCACCCCGGGATTTCACAGCCGCCCTCAGGAGAGAGCTCTAGGGAACTCTCCTGGAGATGCTCACCAGCCCTCTGCTGTGGGTTCCTGCCGCGCCGTAGGAAACTTTCCCACACCAGTCGGCAGCCACTCGCACAGGGACCAAAGTGGCGTGCAGGCGAGCAGCACAGGGAACCACATGAATGCTGGAGATGTACCCTTGCTTACCCACAGGAGTCAAATCTTACAGTGACTGAAGTTACATTGTTGTCCCCAGTCAGTTGAAGCAATCCCTTGAATAAAGCACCAAGACCCTATGCCCCACCTTGACACCACTCCTGTGGGTTGAGCTCACCGATTTAGGGTGTTGGCCCAGTTGGGTGCTTGTCAAGTGCCAGGGAGAAAGAGGTGTGATTTACTATTCTGGCTCAATGCTGTGTGCGCATTAACACTCATGTTTCTGCAGGCCCGGCCAAAAAGTTTGTGGGGCCCAAGGCAACCGCCTCGCTCGCCTTGCCTGTGTTTCTGTTCACTCTTTCTCGTTGTTCTGCAGATGTGTTCTTCAGGGGAAACCCCTACACACTGGTGTAGCGCCTCCACCAGATAAAGAAATGGCCATGGAGAAGCAAGGAGGACATGTTTCAGGAGGGCTCTGAGCCTGCGGCACTGCAGAACAAGAGCGCAGGGCGTGAGGAGAGACAGCAAATGAAAATTTAAAAATAGAGGCAGGAGAGGAAGCAGGGCCAGAAGCAAATTTCACTGGGCCAGGAGTGGATGATAAAAGTGATGGAGGAGCAAAGATGCCAAAGTCTCTAATCAAGGGGACATGATATTAGTTTTGAAGGACATAAAAAGCTGTTACAAGGAGAAGGGAGAAATATTGTTCTCCATAAACTTTGCGCTTAGGACAAGAAGCGACTGGCTTAAATTGCAGCAAGGGCAGATTAGCTTGTGATGAGGTGGACTTATTGAGAAGCCCCTGCAGCCCTGCCACACCTCACCCTAGTAAGAACAGTAGAGAGGTCGTCCAAGCTGTCTAGAGTGTCTGTATGTCAAGCATTCAATCTAAGTCCAACCGCCTAGTATAAGAAGAGCTGCAGGGCCAGACAGTGAGATCAGTTCCTTGGTAGAGCTGGAGGAGTGTAGATGGGGTGCCTGGCTGTCTGAGGAAGCTACAGGACCCTGGACAGAGCAGTTGCTGGCAGAGGCGGGGGGGTGGGTGGGCTGTAAAGGAGTTCCAGGCTGGCTGCTGAGGCTCAACCAGGACAAGGTCCTGAGATAAGGGTGAAGAAAGAGCTGGGGCCGTAAGAAAGTGGCTCAGTTACATGGGCATGGCAGGCAGCTGCTTTCTTTAGGGTCCCTAGGCTGGGATCTGGAGTAGAGAGTGGGTCTGTGTCCCCCTTTCCTGACAGACACTGGGAAAGTGGCCTGGACTGTGATATACCCTGGAGAGGGACCTGAATTCTTTTCGTGGCCCAGCTGAAGAGCTGGGCCCAGGGAGGCAAAGAGTCTCCAGGGACGGACCCTTTGGGCATGTGACCCCACACCAGGACTGCTTGAAGAGGGAGCCTGGAAGGGGCTGACCAGGGTACTGTGATAGGCTCTGCTCCATTGATTGATGAGTAAGCCCAGGGACAGGGCTGCAGCTTGAGAGACCTTACAGGGGTCCCTGAGAGAGAGCCCCAGAAAAGATTTTGATTGTGTCCCATCTACAGACTGTGTGACTTGACCAAAGGGCTGAGTCGTGAAGACCCATCCCAAACCCAGAGGGCAGGCAGACACTGAGACGGGGCACTTGTGGGAGGTGAGCGCACCCCATTGCAGTTGGGCTTCAGGAAAAACTTCCCAGCCATCAGGGTGGGTCAGCACAGGAATAAATTGCCTGGAGAGGTTTGTGGAATCTCCAGTATTGAAGGTTAAGCCAGGTTAGACCACTCTTGTCAGGGAGGGGCCAAACAATGTTTAGTCCTGCCAGGAGTGCAGGGGACTGGACTAAATGATGCTCAAGGTGCCTTCTAGTCCCATGATCCTATGATTACAAGGAAACCATCTAAGGGTAGAGCTGGGGGGGGGCCCTGAGGGCTGGCTGCCCCCTTCTGCCCATGGCCCTGCCCCTTCTGGGAGCGCAGAGCTGGGCTCCACTCCACTCCTTGCCCAGAGGCCAGGATGTTGCCTCCCCTGCAGCCATCACTGACCAGTGGGTCTATATCATAGGCACCAACTTCCCCTCTAGCCCCAGGGTGCTACATACTCCCCCTGCCCTGGCCCTGCCTCGTTTCCCAAGTGTGCCCCATCTTCACTCCTCCCCCTCCCCCCAAGGGGTCCCAAACACTATGAACCAGCTGGGAGGGGGAGGAGTTGATCAGTGGGGCTACCCGGGGGTGAGAGGCTCTGGGGTGCGGGGTGGGGGAGAGGTGGGAGCTTAGCCGCCAATGGGTGCACCCAGAGTCAGTGCCTCTGGTCTACACATCAGACCCCCTGTCGTACCTCGGTACCTTCGGTGGTCTGAACTGTCAGTATCAGCGTCGTCTGGTCCAGATCGTCCTGGTGCGCTCCTGACAGGACCTCTACTCCGTCGGTGATAATAAACTTTCGGCTGCGTGCGTAACAATTGGTGCTCCCTTTATCTAGAGTGTTAGACCCCGTACTCTTGGGTCAACATAGGAGATCTCTGAGAGGCCCCAGAAACGACAGATGCAGTTAAGGTTTGAAATCAGTCGAGCAGGTTTATTGTCAAATGCAAAGCTCTACCAATTGGTAACAGAGATCAGTACAATGTTACACCACTGGGCACTATGGCCCGCATTGACAAGGTACCAACACCGGGCAGGCCTGTTGCCATATAACAGATATTAACAGCAGTCAGTCAGAGTTAAGCTACTGTGCATTCTGTAAGTTCAGGCAATAACACCTGCCGTTAAGGCACCTAGTGTGCCCCCCCCAAGGTTGGCCGGAGAGCACCCTTTGCGGTGTCCTTTTATAGACAGGTACAAACAACTTACATCACTTCTTTACGTACCAGGTTGCTACCCTCTGTTGCCTAGATACCACCCCTCACCTTATGCAAGGGGGGCTTACCTTCTGTTCGTCATCTTGTCAGTTCCGACCTGGTCCTGAACCTAGGTCGGTATGTACATTAGTTTTTGGGGAGTCTTTGTACCAAGACATTTCTTATTAAGATGTTCCGCTACTCCCCTTTGGCCTACAGTCTGTATCCAGTGCCTCCCTATGTCCTTCCATGCTCTACCTAACTTACACAATTACAGTTATCAGTAGGGCCTCTTTCTTGGCTCCTGTGTTACTGAACCAAAGTCTTGCTCACTAGATTGCAGGCCTGTTGCTGTTTTCATGTTACAGGCCTCTGTTTAGGCTTGCTGACTCCATGTTACTGACCCTCAACTTACTACACCCCCTATTGGGCACTGCCCAAAGTACTCTGGGATGGGGGGGGGGGGGTTTGCTCAATTGAAAGCTTCTTTTCTCCACACACAGACTCAGGGCTTGCAAGAGGATGATACTTCAGTAGGCCCAATATCATCAGACTGAAGGCAGCTGTGAGCCCAGGCAGAATAATTTCACCAGAACATTGTGAATCATAACTGGGCATCACTTAAGCACATCTTAGTGGATGTTCCAAAAAAAGCCACCACTGAGGAAGAAAGCTGAGCTGGCGGAAAAAGCCAGTCTGGCTTAGGGGGGAAGTTAGGGCAACTCTAAAAACATTAAAAAAAAAAAGGAGACGTTGATGATAATGCTTCTAAATCAGAAGTTAGGAATTGTTAAAAAAGAACTCTGACAATGGTGTTATTCCATTGCCAGATGGAAACGATTCTCGATACTCATGCAGAAAAGGCACAATACATAATTCTGTTCTGTGTTTCAGGAGATTATACGATGAGACTGTATAACACTCTTTCCATTGCACTAGCATCTCCAGAGGATGTTAAACAGAAGCTACTAAAACTATATGTTTTACTTCAGCATGTCCAGACAAGTGGCACCCAAGAGTTTCCAAGAGTTCAGGAGCTCGCTGGTCTGTGATGATTTTCAAAGTCTTGGCGCAATGGGGCAATTCTAGAACAGGCAGAAAGCTACTGTTTGGCCAGCATTTCAAAAGGGGGAATGGAATTATGGACCTGTCAGCCCAACACTGATTCCAGGCAACCGAAAGAGACAGCTGAAGTGAGACTTAATTAATAAAGAACTAAAGGACCTAATGTAATTAATGAAAATCAGCGTGGACTTATGGCAAATAGATCCTGTTAAATTACCTTCCTCTGTTTATTGAGAGTGCAAGTGTGGTAACTAAAGATAATAGCATTGGTGTGATAGGCTTCTGCAGGGCGTTTTACATGGCATTTTTAATTAAAAAGTAGAACATGTAAAATTAACGTCTTAACATTTAAAAGGATTAAAAATGGGTACATCTCAAAACCTACCTATAAACAGTGCAGCATCACTGAGCAGGTCTGTTTCCAGCGGGGTCATTTTCTGGCCCTGTGCTATTGCACATTTTCATCAACGATCTGGAAGGAAAGAAAATCTTACACATGAACTGTGCAGAAGACACCCACACTGAGGGAGTGGTATCTGGTAAAGAGGACAGGCTACTGACACAGCACAAGCTGGGCCACTTGGCAAACAGCAAGCGTCAGCAAATAATGTGTATTTTCATCCAGCTAAATGTAAATGTTTCTCCAAGGACAAGGACTGTCGGCCGTGCTGAGAGAAGGGGGGACTCTTTCCTGGGAAGCAGAGACTCTGGAAAAAAGTTGAGGGTTGTGCACGATAAGCAGCTGAGCCCCCAGAGTGATGTTGGGGGCGGGGGATCCTGGGATTGATAAACAGGGGAATCTTGAGCAGGAGCAGAGAGGTTATTTTACCTCTGCATTTGGCATGGGTGCGACGGCTGCTGGAATCCTGTGCCAGCTCTGGTGCTACAGTTCAAGAAGGGTGTTAATAAATTGGAGCAGGGGGGAAAGAAGAGCCACAAGGACTCTAAGGCCTTGTTTCCACTGCCAAGTTGTTGTTGACAACAGCTGCCTTTTGGAGACAAAACAGTGAGAGTGTAGACACTGCAAAGCGCCGTTTGTTGGGAAAATGCCTGGTTTCAGCACCAAAAAACTTCTACCCCTAGGAGGGTAACAATGTGAAACTCTGTTACTCATCATGCCGCTCCCAGCAGTGGAAGTGGTTGTAGCAGAACTTAGGGGGAATACCGAGATGCCCAGGGATCAGTTCTGCCTTCCTGCAACACGGCACTGTGGGATACATACCCATAGTGCATTGCTCACAGTGTTGATGATGGTGCCTGCAGTGGGGACATGAGCTGTCAACAGAGGGAACAAGGATGAACATCCTCTGGCAATTTTTTTCAACTTTTGGATATTGACACGTTTTGTTGATAAAACTTGATAGTGTAGACAGGGCCTAAGGTTTTGTCTGGTAATTGATTGACAAAACGATTGTTGTTCACAGGTGCTTAAGCCTCCCTCACTCCCCTACAAACTACAAAAGTTTTGCTGCAGCACATGCACAAGTGTAAGGCTGTGTCTACACTGGGAAAGTTTGGTGACAAAAGTGCTGTTGACATGCAAAAGTTGCCAAAAATGAAAAACAGTCAAACTGCTTTTTCTGCCTCCGATTGTCAACATTTCATGGCCACATTGCTAGCACCCTGTCGACAGATAGAGCAAAGTATTGTGGGTAAGAATCCCACAATGCAGTGTGCTGGGAAGGCAGAGCTGATCCCTGGACTTCCTGGGATTCCCTTGTAGCTCTGTGAGCTCTCCATGCTGAGGAAAGCCAAAGCAGCACAGCAGCCTCTCCAGCCTTCCCCCTGTAGCAGCCGTCTACCTGCCACTGTGTTCCTAGCAGAGCAGAACAGGAGCATTCCAATGATTTGCTCTTTGTTTGTTCCCCAAACGGAGCCGCTCACTCAGCTAACAGACGCTTCCTGGAGCTTTGAAAGGGGAGGGATGCCTGCCTGCCGGGCAACAGAGATCACAAAACACTGAGCACAACCATCAGGGCAGGTATTGTGGGATACTGGTGGAAGCCAGTTCTCTGGACAGAACAATCAGCAGAGTCCACACTGGCTCGTTGTTGACAATAAAGGGAGGGGAAAAGATAAAAGTCTCTCGCAGGGGTGGAAGTTTTTTGTCACCAAAACTGGATGCATTTCCCCGTAAAAGTTGCATTGCAGTGTAAACGCTCTCCCTGTTTTGTCACCAAATGGCAGTTTCTGACGATAAACCTTGCCAGTGTAGACAAGGCCTAAAAGTTGGTTTGTCAGCAGGAGCACCATCCTGACAACAATGCAAAAGCCACTCATGGGGGCTAGAAATATTTTGTCAGCAAAATTACACACAAACAGCATTTCACACATGCTGACTTAAAAGCTGCATTGTGTAGACATAGCCAAAATGCCCGATCTGTTTAGGTCAACAAAGAGATGGTTCACCCGTGACTTGAACACAGTCTGTAAGTACCTACACCGGGTACTTAATAATGGGCTCTGGCAGAGAAAGGTATAACATGAGCGAGTGGCTGGAAGTGGAAGCGAGACAAATTCGGACTGGAAACAAGGCATGTGTTGTGAATGGTGAGGCGGGTAACTGGGCAGTGGATTGTGGTGGATTCTCCAGCACTGACAATTTGAAAATCCAGTTGGGATGTTTTTCTAAAAGCTCAGCTCTAGGAAGGGATTTGGGGCAGCTCTCTGGCATGTGCTGGCCAGACTAGATAATCCCTTTGGGCTTAGAAGCTATGAATCCTGCCCTTTTTTCAGTCCCAATTGGGAATGGTTGGATGATGACAGTTCCGGTGAGGAACACAACGAGCTGCTTCCACAGGCGAAGGAAGCATGTGGGTGGGAAATGGAAACCCCCCCTGGTTCCAAGGAAACCCCAAAGACCCAGCGGAGCATGAATCAGGCCCACAGGGGCAGAGGGGAAGAAAAATGGAAGGGCTGTCCTGACCCCTAGTAGCTACCCAGTATTTCTCAGTGTGGGGGGAGGAGAAGGTCTGATGCACCCCAGCTACTAGAGGATCCTGGTGGAATGGTCAAATGAACATGAATGTCCCAGCACAGGTCCGGCACCTCACAGGTAATTTAGCTCCTAGATCCGGGCCATAGTACTCAGCGTGGTCTGTGAAATGCGGGGGGCCCATCAGTCTCTGCGGAAATGGATGCAATAGCACAGTTGCCCGTCCTCTGCCCCTCCCAAACCCCACCTCTGCTCTTCCTACTGAGCCTTTGGTTTTTCACCCCAGCTCCCAGGCCGGGGAGCCTGCAGCAGGTTCCTCTTCCACCTTCCAAGCCAGGTGTTGCAGGGGAGGGGGTGTGTAGTGCGGCAGTCGTTCCTGTAGCTCACAGGAGCGGGCGGGGGGGGGAGCAGATCTGAGCTGCGGGGCTCTTTCTGTTCCTGTCCCCTCCCATGAGAAAGGTGTCAGCTTCTGGGTCAGCGGTGGGGTAGCTCTGCCTTCTCTGATTGGCTGCTTTGGACCCCGGGTGCTGCTGTGAGAGCTACTGCCTTAAGTCTGGGTGACAGGCTGCCCCCTCCCCTGCCAGCCCATCATAACAGGACACTGAGTGTCCAGTCAGGACGTTGCCAGGTTCCCTTTTCAACCGGACTGTCCAGTCAAAGACTGGACTCCTGGCAGCCGTAGTAACTTTGTGCCTCTTACTGATTTTTTAAGCTGCTGATCCAGTCACTGCTGCACCCTTGGCAGGCGGAGGCCTTGTGCCCATTGGTAGCTGTGGTGAAGCCCAGCTGCACAGGCATAAACTGGATGGGGAGAGCTGCATAGGCAGGTCATGGCTCACACCAGAACAACCCTCGGGCTTTGTGCTGATGCAGCTACATTAGCTCAGCTCCCCCAGGACAAGGCTGGAGGGTTGGAGCTGGGTTTGTTGGTAACCAAGGAAACATGGGCTGAAAATTAATTCTGATTATTAACGCATATTTTCTTAGTAGCACCTTTACCCCGCGTCACTCAGGTCCATAAGGAGGGGCTCAGGGCAGGGGGCTGGCGATGTGTGGGGGGTGCAGGACTCAGGGCTAGGGGATGAGGATGGGCTCAGGGCAGAGAGCTGAGAGTGTGCGGAATGTGGGAGTCAGGGTTGGGGGGTGCAGAGGAGTTTAGGGCAGGGGGTGGAAGTGCAGGAGTCAGGGCAGGGGGATGGGAGGTGAGTGGGAGCTCAGGGCAGGAGGTGGAGGTGCAGGAAGCTGGCTGAGCCCTGGGTCTGGTCAAGGTGGCAGGGGCTGTGCTGCCTGGGCAGCTGATCCCTGGGCAAGGGAGGGCCACACTGCCTGATCAGTGACTCCCCAGCACAGGAACCATACCTGTGTACGGTGATGGGCAACATCCAGAGCCTCAACCCCCAGAAGGCCACTCTCTTACTGGTGCGCCCGCCCCCATGTGGTCATTCTGCAGTATAACTATCCCTGCTAGCAGACCCCTCCCTTTGTGTTTTATGAGAAACCATCGTATTCCAGGCACATCCCATTGTGCTGGCAATCCAAAGTCTTCCCGTGTTTTAAGTTAAAGCCTTGGGGCACAACATGGGTAGAGGCATGGCCTGGATCAGGTGAGCTTAGCCTGCCCTGGCCTGTGATACCCCCAGCCCATGCAAGTAGGTTTTTCCAATCAACATAGCTACCACCTCTCAGGGAGGGGGGTACCTATGCTGACAGCAGAGCTTCTCCTGTTGGCATGGGAAGTGTCTTCACTAAGCACAGCAGCAGTGCCCCTCCCCGTGCAGCACACTGGAAGTGTAGCCAAGCCCAAAGAGCACACAGCCAACACGGAAGTGATATGTCACAGTGCCACTGCTTTTGCTTATCAGAGCGAACTCTGGTTCCCCTCAGCCTGGAACTACCAGCCTACTCAGCCTAGTGCAGGGGTTGGCAACCTTTCCCAAGTGCTGTGCCAAAATTTAACCCTCCTGCCCTGGGCCGTGCCACTCTCTTGGGAGGGGCTCTCTTTACTGTGCACCCCATGGACCACCTGGGTCAATGCAAACCTTTCCCCGCACTACCAGTTGCTAATGGAAACTCATTGTTAATTACATAATTACATCCGAGCCATTTTGCCAGTGCTGCAGCTGGGGAGAACAGTTTAATTTAAATTATTAAACAGATTAAACGTTTTAACTTTCTCATGTTAGTTTATCAAACTTCATTTTAAATGAAGTAAAATATGATATCCAACACAAAAGGTTTCAAAGTTTTCTTTATTTATGGCAGGGGTGGGGAATCTTTTTTGGGTCAGTGGTCACTGATCTACAGAAAAATCAGTTGGAGGTCCATACAAGAGAAGCAAAAAACCACCTCCCCAAACCCCCAACCCTCACTGATGTGGCCCCAACTGAGACACCTCACTCTTCTGGCAGTCCAGCCCCCCACAGGGTAAGGTGAGGGGATAGGGAGGACAGGTTCAGGGCTTCCCATAGGCCAGATTTACTTTTCTGGGGTTCCAGAGTTAGTGGATTTTGTGGACTCCTTAAGCTCTGGGGTGGAAACAAAAATGAGAGGCTCAATGTGTGGAACAGGGCTGCCAGTGAGTGGGATAGGGATGCAGGATCTGGGCAGGAGGTGGCGTGCAGGACGGGGGGAGGAGGGCAGGATCTGGAAGGGAGTTTGGGGGCAGGAGGGGGTTGGGGCAGTAGCACAGAAAAGGTGAGAGGGTGAGAATGCAACCAAATAGCTAATTGGGGAGGGAGGCAAAGAAATGGGTAGTAAAGGAAAGTGCAGCTCCTGCAAAGTAAACTTGTATTCCCCCCTCACATCTTCCCTCTGCTCCAGCCTCGCTCCTCTCAACCCCATGTTCTCTGCAGCCTGATCCCTGCATTGCCCCATGACCCTCAGTGTAACCGCTGCCCCTCCCATCTTGCCCTTGCAGCCTGATCCCCTGGCCAAGGCCTACATGAGGGGACCTCTGCCCCAAAAACAGACAAGCTACAGCCAGAGGAGAGGGTCTAGGATTCAACAGCAGAGAGAGGTTTGAGCTGAGCTGGTCTGTCCTGGTCCTGGTTGTTCCATGGCTGCTGGGACTTGTATTGGCTTGTTAACATCTCTTCCCCAGGAAACCAGTCTGTCAAGCTGAGGCGGGAGCTTTGAGACCTCCTGGGAGATGCAGCGCCTGAACTAGGGCTGAACAGTTAGGTGCTGGCCTAGGACTCGTGGGTTCAATCCCCTGCTCCGTCACAGACTTTGTAAGGATGTGTGCAAGGCCTACTCTGGGACTGCAGGGGTTAATTGCTCTCTTTGGGCTGAAGAGGCCATGCCCCCTTGATGCTGGCTGGAGACCAGGTATAAAAGGGAAGCAGCCCTGCTCCTTCAGGGCTGACACCAGAGAAGATGTGTTGTAGGTGCCTGCTGAAGGACTGCTACCATGTCATGCCATGGAAGCCAGCCAGCAGTGGCCACCATCCCCAGGCTCCGGATGCCACAGAGGGAAGAGAGACCATGGGGATCCTGAGACCACAAGATGTGGAGCAGCAGGTTGGAAGCAACCTGGGAAATCTTTGCAGGATGTGATTGCAGAACCTGAGACCAGCTTGGTGTGTTTTGGCTGGATCCTCGACAAGCTGGTGATGAGCAACCCCACCATGGGCAGGGCCCTGGGTTGGGACCCAGTGGAGAGAGAAGGCCCAGGTCCCCCTACTCTGGCTACTGCCCACCTGAGGTTGTGGCTCCCCTCACCTCCCTGACTGGCCATTGGACCACACAGCCCTGATTGTGAGGGCAGCGCTATTGCCTCTGGCTGTTAAGCCATACTACTCTGTGACCCAGAGGGGTTACACAGGCCTTAGCCTATAGTGACCCTGTCCCAACCCGAAAGGGGATGCGGTGTGCACGATCTGTCACTGACTTCCTGTGGGAGCTGGGCAAGTCACTGCCGCCCAGGTCCTCAAAGGTATTTTGGCACTAGGAACAAATTCAAAATGGCTGCTCAGCTCAGCTGCCACCTAACTCGTCAGGCACCTCAGGCTTGGGGGCTGGCTGTCAGCAGCTGCTTGAGCGCTGACCCTGCTCTGCATGCCGTGCAGCGCTTCTCACTCACGTCTAAATCCTGGAGACCCCAGAGGGTTCTCAGACACACCCCACCCCCGGCACCGCTTACCCTGCCATGGGCTGAGCTTGCCTAACCTGCACAAAGCAGAGGGGTGTGACCCTTCCCTCCAGGGGTTTGGGCACTGACAGGAGATGTGGCTAACCAGGCGCCAGTTAGGGTTGCCAGATGGTTTCAACAAAAATACCCGACACACTTGACATTACATCACAATCTACATTACAGCTTATTGAGAAAATACCGGACAGTTCTATTTTCTCATTTCTATTTTCTCAATTTGTTTCCCGAACAGAAAGCTCAAATACTGGACTGTCCAGTTCAAAACCGGACACCTGGCAACCCTAGCACCAGTCCGCACTTCATTTAATTAGTTATGCAAAGTGGAACAGCTCCAGCAGGAGACACTGAGACACTGGCGGTGTCCTGAGAGTGGTGTTACAACTGTCAGCTGTAACTCAGTGCCATGTGTGCCTTGCCCCTGTCCCTCCTGCACTCTGCGGGTTTGTAAGGAAGCAAATTGGGCCTAGGCAACCTGGGGAAAGATGGGAGCTGCCCCTCTCTGTCCTAGGGAGCCACCTGCTTGGTCTCTGTCTGCTTTTCTTCCAGGGTGTTTTGAATTCTGACTTCTGTTTGTGCCCTGACTGCAGCAAAACCACCCAGACTATGGTCGCCATGGCGATCAGGGCACTCACCTGAGGAGGGGGGAATGTGGGATCCATCTGAGTGGAGATGGGTGCCCGCCACCTTTGAGGACTTGGGGTTAAGCCGGGTCCCTTTTCCTTCAGCATTTCATGCCTGGCTTGTTTCGGACAATTTTACACAAGTGAAACCTTTGATTTCCCACACTACTTGTCTAGTTCTCCCCAAACTTCTCCTTAGACAGACCAGCACAGGTGGATCCTTTGAGAAGTGTGTGTGCGTGTTTTGGCCAAGTTAGCAGGGGCGGAAAATTTGCCCTAAACCAGAAAGTTGACCCCATCCCTCACTCCAGAGAAGTGACCAGTTGGTGGTCATTGGTGGCTTCTAAAATGTAAGTCCTGGTGCAGTGAAGAGCCTGTCCCCTCTCCCATAAACACTGATAAGAGGAATGTAGTTCAGGGGGGTAGCTGGGTCTTCCATCCAATAAATTGCCAAGGTGTGAAGGAGTCAGTTTAGTCTAATACAGGGGTGGGGAACCTCAGGCCCAGGGGCCAGATGTGGCCCCCCAGCTTACCTGGATCCAGCCCCTGAGGCTCAGGGCTCTCCTCCCCCTGCCCCACTATTCAGGAGCCTGCACTGGTGCGTCAGTCGTCCCCCCCGTCTCCCCTGCCATCCACAAAATCAGCTAGCCTGGGCCCACCGAGGCTCTGGTGTGCAAGAGGAACGTGGGACATGTCTTTCTCCTTCTCAGCTGGGGATCACGACAGTAAAGGCTGGTTTTTGTTTTGTTTTGTTTCTTGCTTGTGTGCAGTCCCCAACTCATTTTTCTGAGGGTCAGCAGCCCCTGACGCAAAAATGGTTCCCCACCCTGGTCTAATAGTTAGAGGAGGGGGCTGGGACTCAGGGCACTGAGGAACTATTCCAGGCTCTGGAAGTGGAATGGGAGCTGGGGTTAGAGCAGGGATGCCGGGGTTCTACCCTGGCTCTTGGAGGGGAGGATGGTTCAGTGGTTAGAGCAGCCTGTTTCCAGCCATGTGAAAGACTGCAGTATTACAAGAGCGGGGTCTGGAGTTGGTACTCCTGTGAGCTGGGTAAGTCTCTGTCTCTCAGTTTCCCCACCTGTAAAGTGGCACCTTGCGCCCAAGAGTGGAGTGGTGCGGTTTAAGGCAATGGAGTTTACAAAAAGCTGGCAGCACATGGAAGGGGCCAGAGTGGAGCGGTGTGTCTCTGGGCAGGAAGATGCGCTGCCTACGTTGTGTTCCTCCCGAACAGCTAACAAGTCCATTTCTTTTCACAGATCCAGCCATCCTCACTGGCCGCACACGGCGCGTCGCTCCACTTCCCATCTCTGAACATCATCACACAGTCCTCTCCACCACCATAATCGTTGGGTTCCCCTTTATTCCAGTTGCTGGGGATCAAAGAACAGCAGACTCAACCTGGCATTCAGGGGGAGAAATCCCCCCTCCTCGAAAGATGGTTTGGGGCTGATGGGTGCAGGGCAGTGGATAAGAGCCAATTGTAATCGCATAAGGCCTGACTGACCTCTGTGCTACTCCAGTTTTAAACTGGTTTTGCTGTTACCTTCACTAGCATTTACACGGGTGTAAATCTGGGCTAACGCAATGGTGGCTCAGGGCCGAACTGTTATGGTGAGCTACCCGCAATCTTTCAAGGGCTTTTCCTGAATGGCTGGGCCCTGACCGGGCTTGGACACGCTGCATCCTTAGTGCTGTGGTGCATGGTCCCCTGTTCCCAGCCTGACTCTGTGTGGAGTCAGTTCCTGGGGCAGCGTCACTTCCTGGGAGATTTCCACAAGAGGGGACTGAGCTGGGTGCTGGTGGTGACCCCTCTGTCCCAGGACTAGTGCCAAGAAACACGTGACACTAAAAATCCTCCGGTTTCTGCTCAAATGGGAACTGGCCCATAAGCCCTCGAAAGCTGCTATTGCTCGGCCCAAGGGGACAATTTAAAGCCAATTGTCACCCACCATTTTATTCTCTCCCCCACTAGCTGTGCTTCTCTCTGGGGAGACCCTGGAGAGATGAGCGCGCAGTGTCTGGAGAACAGCCATTGGCCGGCTGCACCTTCCCTCATGCACCCGTGCGTGGGATTGGGCTGACCTGTACGAGACAAGACTGTTGTCAACCCATATGAACGCCCCTTCATTGCTAATGTCATGCAGGCCGATCCAGTACTGCTTCCCGTTGGTGTTCTTCGCCAAAAACTCCTGAGACAAGAAAAACAATGGACTGCAGTGATGTCCAAGGCACCAGCTGGGTCCCAGCTTCACACAGCCCCTCCCCCACGTTGGCTCGGAGATATTCTCCCAGTGCTGAGGTGTGGCCCATTGGGTTATTAGAATTCGAGTAGCAGCTGCAGGCTGAGAGTGAGGCCGCATTGCGTCCACTGCTGCATAGACACCTAGTGAAAGACATTCCCTGCCCCCAAGAGCTTACAGTCTAAACAGACACAACCAATACTGGGAGGGGAAACTGAGGCACAGTGATTTGCCCAAGGTCACACAGAAGGTCAGTGGTAGAGCAGGGCCCAGCTGTCCTGGCTCCCAGGCTAGTTCCTGCACCACTAGAGCAGGCGGCTCCCCTTGCAGAGGCCCAGCTGAGGGGCTGTTGCTTTGGATGGATATGGAGGCTAGCTGGGAACTCTCAGGGAGTTCCTAAGGGCCCCTGATCTGGATCCCAGTTCTTGGCCAGGTGCTGAGTCTCCACAGCCTGGTTTGCTGCTCCATCCCGAGCCAACAGATGGTGCCAAATACATGTAGCACGGTCTCTGGGTAGCCTAGGACGGACACAATGCCTTATGCACTGCAAATGCCTTCATAAGAACAGCCACACGGTGTCAGCCAACGGAAGGCCTGTCTAGCTCAGTATCTCCTCCAGCCACAGTGGACAGAGCCAGGCAGTGCCCTGTACAGAGCAGGGCAATTAGCGGGTGATCCATCCCTGGAGGTCCATTACCAGCTTCTGGCAGTCTGAGGCTTGGGACACCCTAAGCGTTGGGTTTGCATCCCTGGCCACCTTGGGTAGCAGTCCTGGATGAAGCTGTTCTCCGGGACCGTATTGAGTTCTTCTTTGAACCCAGTTATCCTTCTGGCATTCCCAGCATCCTGTGTCAGGAGTTCCCCAGGCTGACTGCTCCATGGGACGAAATACCTCCCTCGGTTTCATTAAACCTGCTGTCTCTGAATGCTGTGGGTTGAGCCCTAGTTCTTGCGTTGTGTGAAGAGGGAACTAAGGGCACGCCTGCACATCAGGGCTTAACTCAAACTAAGCGACGCAAATGGAGCGATGTCAGTTGTGTTGCTTATTTAGAAATAACTTATTTCAAGTTTTGGTGCTGTCTACACAGCACTTATTTCGAAGTAGAGCGCTCGTCCCCCGACTTCCCTTGCTCCTTGCACAATGAGGTTACAGGAGTCGGAATAAGAAGTCCTCCAGCTTGACAGTACTTTGACATTATGGCGCAATAAGTGCTGGCTGTGTAGGAGCGGACTATGTTATTTCGAAATAATGTTGCTGTGTAGACAGAGCCTAACACTCCCTACTCACTTTCCCCACCCCAGTGGTGATTTTATAGCCTCTCTCCTATCCCTCTTTGCTGTCTCTTTTCCACACTGCCGGGCTTTTTCATCGCCTGTGCCTGGAAGCTCGTTCAGCCCCCTGACGGTTTTTGTGCCCTTCTTGTGCACACACCCTTACCCCCATGCGTAATGTGTTCCCTAGGCACAAAGCAGAGAGACACCAGCTCCTAGCCTGTCCCCAGGCATCGCGTGCATCCCAAGAGCCACCCACCCAACTCGGACACCTTCCCCACCCCCTTTCCAGGCTGGCTGCACTCAGCATCTGACTTACCTGCTCCTGTTGGTTATCAATAATAATCAGCTGGGCCCCTTGGTCCGTGCAGGCCTGCTTGGCATAGGACCAGTGTTTACGCTCCGTGGAGAAGTAGTAACAGGTCCCCGCATACAGCAGCCAGTTGGCTGGGCAAACGCTGCAGTTGAAGTCTGCAGGGCAGAGCAGGCAGATGTCAGTCTCCACGCTGGACTGCATAGCGTATGCCCACAGCCCCTTCCCCCAGGGCTGCAAAGCACTCAGCAAAGGTGGGGGGAAACTGAGGCACCGAGCAGTGCAGTAACTTGCTCAAAATCATTCCCAAGCTGGGAAGAGAGCCTAGGAGTCCTGATTTCCAGCCTCACCTGCTCTAACTGCCAGAGCAACAGATTTCAGCCTTTTTTCATTTATGGACCCCTAGGCCGTTTCTAATGGCGGTGTGGACCCCTTTGGAAATCCTACACATTGTCTGCAGTGCGGGTGCAGACCGCAGCTTGAAAGCCACTGGGCTAGATACCACTGGCCTCTGAGGAGCTAGAAGTAGAAGCCAGGAGTCCTAGCCCTCTGCTCTAACCATTAGACCTCATAGGCCTCCTAAAGGTGGGACTAGAGTCCAGGTGTCCTGTTGTGATGTAGTGGCAGGGGGGAGCTGTACACTCTCGAGTATGCTGTCTACTCTTGTGACCCTGGGTCCACTCTGGTTGGCCATTCACTGGTTGCTGTGTGTGCTGTGGGTGACCCCTACTGGCCTCTGTCCGTAAGCATTGCCCAGTGGGGGTCGCCCTTGAGCACAAGCACATAGGCAATGGCCAGCAGCTTCTCGCCTGGCCATGAGAAGGGGTTTAAACAAAGGAAGGGGGGATGAGTGCTCTGTGGTTTTGAGAAGAGGCAGTCTTGACTGGGCAAACATGAAGAGAAGGGACTAATCGAGTACTGGGAGTTCAGGGGCCTGCATACCCCTACCCCAAGGGGTTTAAGGCTGCCTGCCCCCTTACTCCGATGGCCACATCGAACCCGGGCCATGCTGTATCTCTGAGAAGCAATAAACCCTCTCTATTCTACTGGTTGGTGGAGTCGCATCTTGCTGCGGACGGGGGTGCAGGGTCGGGGGTCCCCAATGCACTGTCACACCTGTATTCTAGTCTCCTGCTCTCACCATTAGACAAAACTGACTCCTTCACAACCAAGCAGTTTATTCAGGGGAAATCTCAGCTAAGCCCCACTGAGTGATATTAATCCACTAGAAGATTTACCTGGCATTGTTCAGGTAAACAATTAACTCAATTCACTTTTAATTTTTTTCATTGAAGTCATGGCTCTGGGGTAGGCTGGGGAGGAGGGGGTCGGTATTCAGGCTGCCCGGGGGAGAGAGGATTACCCCAGACCTCTCTCACTGCAGCAGCTTGGGACCAGGTGAGACGCACCTCTCCATGGCTGCTGCAGCTCCAGTGGGCACACCTGGGGGGGTGGGGTGCATGTCTCCTGGCTGGGGCAGGGCCAAGTTCATCTGCCCCCTGCATCCCCCAGCCAGACTGTGCAGCAAATGCATCAGCAAACTGTGCACTTTCCCCTCGTTCTCTGATGAAGGGGAACAGCCAGCAATGTTCCCGTACCAATTAGGGTCGGGGAAGCTTCAGCCCTCCCCTGGCTTCCCTAAAGGGTGATTTGGGCATGGGAGGCTTGGGGATGGGGCAGTCCTGGAGGGGGAGGTGCACCCCCCAGCCAGCACCTTTCACCTGCCTAGTGATTGTCTCTTTTCTTTATGGTTTGATTAGACGCAGTCCCATTCTAGGCACATCCCATTGTCCTGGCACAACCAAATCCTTACCCGGCTTTAAGTTAGGATAAGAGGAAGCTACCAAACATGGTGGTCGTAGCTCTTACCGTTTGGGAGGAGTTCTTGAACCAACAGACTTGCAGACAGACACACAGACAGACGGACTCACAGACAGACACACACAAATCTCTAATATACAGAGAGAGATGTGTATTATGGCAGTGCTTAGCTGCCCCAGGCACAGATCAGGCCCCATCGTGTGTGTGTCAGATGCTGCACAGATGCAGAACAGAAAGACAGTCCCTGCCATGAAGGGCTGAGAATCTTAGCACACCCGGCAGCTCTCTTACTTTTCCCTTTCTGGATAGTATCCAGAATCTGGTAGGCCTGGGCCCTGATGTCATCTCTGTCGCTTTTCCCTTTGGCCAGATCCTCCGCCACTGCAAACAGAGCTCACCGTCAGAGGTAGGACCAGGGTTGTGTCTCTGTGCAGTCTGTGACGTGCATGATGCTCCCCGCAGCCTGCGCTTTACAAGCTAGCCAGAGTGCATGCAGCTAGGCCTGGTGTGTCTGTGCACGGATTGTAACCACCGGGGGCTGCAGCCTGGCTCTGGCACTGAAACGGGTCCCTTTCCCAGACCAGGAAGCACAAGGCTTGTTACGCAATTCATGGGAGATGGTCATTAGGGACTGGAAACCTGGCTGGAATCACTAGCTGAACCTGAACCAAAATCAGTCATCTAAAGCCAAGTCCCCTCCCCAAACTTCCCAAGAGCCCTGCCCTCCCCTCATATCCATGCACACTGCCCTGCCCCCCAGGTCCCTACCTCTGGCTGCCTTCTGCCCAGCCCTGGAATCTATCCCCCTCCCTGCAGCCCCTAATGAGTCCCCATCCCCCCCCCCAACCTCCCCTGCTTCAAAAACTCCCACTCCCTCTCCTATTTGTCCCACGTGAATAGCGGGAGAAAGAGACACCCAGATCCCCCCTCTCATGTAGCAGCCCAGCCCAGCCCAGCACATGCCAATCCCTAAAGGCTCAAGGTGCCTGCCTCCCTGCGGTGACCAGAATCCCTGGAACAGAAGGATGAACGGGCTTCCCCAGTTCACCCCAGTTAGAATCACAAGATGACCATGACGTGGGACCCCGGAGTGCAGAGGCTCCATCCCGGGTTTCTGGCCTCGGCAGCTGGACCTTGGATGCTGCTTGCTCAGACTGACCCGGCGGGGGGGGTGTGTTCAAAATCACTATGGGAACCGGATGCTGGGATTCTCCACCCCCAACCTGCTTATTTCTACTCTTCCCCACCCTTTTCTCTGAGCCCTGTCCCCACCCCCTGTCTCGGGCTCTCACCTTCTTTTTTCATCAGGGCCTGGTCCGACTGCAGCCTCTTCAGATTGATGGCCAGCTCTTCCTCTGAGAGACAAACAGTCCTTGCTTGAAGTGACTGCACAAGGCCACTCAGCCAAACCCTCTGGTGTACCAGCATGGCTAATGGAGGTTCCCTTACCTACCTGCATGTCCCTATGGAGTGTGTGTGTGTGTGTGACTCCGCAACTCCCATTGACCAGGACCTGCTGCCAGTGGGAGCTGCAGGGGTGGTGCCTGTGGGCAGCAGTGCGGAGAAACACCCGCTGCCTAGTAGCCACTGCCGGAAGGGTATGCCAGCTGTTTTCAGGAGCCACCTGAAGTAAGTGCCGCCCCCTCACCTCCTCCCACTCCATCCCCCTGCATTGCACACCCAAGCTCTCTCCCAGAGCCTGTCCCCTGCACCCCCAACTTCTGTCGCAGCCTGGCAAAAGTGAGTGAGGGTGGGAGTGAGGGGGGTGGAGTGAATGGGAAGCGGGGCCTCAGAGAAGAAGCAGGACAGGGGCGTAGCCTCAGGGAAGGGGGCAGGCAGGGGTCGGGGTCTTTGGGTTTGTGTCATTAGATCATTGTCAAACCCTGCTCCTGGGAGAGTGTATCCTGGGGCCCCAGGGCTTGGCGGGAAGTGGGCAGAGAATGGAGCTGTTGGGGGAGGAGGGAGATGACTGGTGTGAGGGGGCTCACACACAGAGGGGATGCTGGCTGGTGGCTCTGTAGGGCTCCGGTACATACCAATGCTGTGCATGGTGGACTGGTTGAAATGGAGCATCTCCAGTTGCTTTGCTGCCTTGGAGCCTGGAAGAGACAGAGGCGGTGAGCTGGGAGCTTCCCCTCCCTGCTCATCTCCTGAGGCTGGGTCGTGTTCCCTAGCAGAGAGGGTCTGTCAGGTACTGGGGCCTCCCAGGGCTGGTTTCCTTCCCAGGGAAGAGGCTGCTCAGGTAGATTTGCCTTAGCCTGCCCCTTGGCCAGGATGGTCCATGAGCTCCAAGATGGAGAGCAACTTAATCTAGGCCAGGTAGGGAGGCAAGATTAGAACTTGGGGCTCCCAGAGTCTCTACCTTGGGCTCACGCCTTCAGACCCAGCAGCCGGCCCCCTTGGGGAGAGCTTGTGAATGAGTTTAGTTACAGCCGCTCGACTGGGGAAATTTCTCCTGGAGTCACTGTGGACCAGAACAGCATGGCACAGGACACCAGGGGTAGACCCATTGGTGTGAATGCTGCTTTGCACCATCCCAGCATGTCGACACTAGCTGCTTGCATTGGCATTCATGCAACAGGACAAGGGCTGTAGCAAAGGGGCAGGTTCTGCACCTGGAGCCAAGGCGTGCCAAGCACCCATTTTTGACACAGCAAGAGGCTCAATCAAGCACCTTGAGGTAAGTAGTGAGCTGCAGACAATGGAACTGACCGCCCAAGGCACCAGCTGCATGGTGGGAAAGGGCCCTGTGGGCTGAGTGGGGCCCTGGGTGCAGTCCCAGGGGCTCAGAGAAGCCAGAGCATGAAGAGGGTGAAAGGAGTTGTGAGTGGGACTGTGGAAGGAAGCAGAGATGGAATTTCTCAGGCACAGAACCCCCAGAAGGGGCAGACAGGGGATTTCCAAGAGAGGAGCCAGTCTGTAGCTGTTTGTTCCTGCCCTGTGCCAGGAAACTTTGTACCATTCTCACTGTGGGCCGGAGCAAAACGGAGTAGAGAATTAAACAAGGTCACCCTGAGAAAAGGCCTGATGGGGAGCAGCGACTGTTCCCCCAAAGGAGCAAACCATCAAGGCCTCAGATTTTGGTTTCCATCAAAGGGCCAACAACAGTAAACGGCTCCACCGAGAGCCACGAGGAAGCTGAATTGCTACCGTTGCCTCTCAGCAGGGATTGATCAGTCCGCATCTGCTCCAGCTCCTTGGACATCTCCGAGCCTAGACAGGAGAACAGACACCAGCTGCTGTTGATACGCCTTGGGGGGGCAGAATTGTCAGAGAGAAATGCTGCATCTCTACTCTCCAGCTTCCCCTGCTTGCTGGTGACTGCCGGAGCGACATGGGCTCTGCAATTAGCTGAGCATCACGGCTCCTGGGAAATCCCAGACGCACCCACAAAGCCAAGTGCCCAAGCTCCTATACAACGAATGGGGAGAACAACCCATCTGGGAGTGCAATTCACAAAGCCCAGCAGGCTAGGTGGGAGCTGCACAAGCTAGCCAATGGGGGACACTGGTAAGCCTTGCCCCACCCCTTTCTCCCGCAGAGCTTGGCACCCCAGTCCAGGCTACAGGAATGGGAAGGATCTAGCTCTGCTAGTGGTTCACCAGCAGGAACCCCTCTCCAGGCGTAGGTATCCAGCTAGTATCTTGTGGGAACGAGTTAGGCCCTGGCTAGGCAGGGACGGAGATGCTGCTGCCACCATGTAACTTTTAGCTCAAGGTTACAGCACTCATCTGGGATACAACAGACCCAGATTCCAATCTCTCCTCCCTGGCGGGGGTGGGGGGGGGAGGATGTGACTAGGGGCTTAGGTGGGAGATAGGCAGCCTGATGCAGAGCCATGAACATGCCCAGAGGTGCTGAGTGACTTTAGGCATCTCCAGTGCTCAGCAGGAGTTTTGTGGGCTGACTCAGGTGCCTAAATCTGGCTTTGTGGATTTCACCCGGAGTCCCCTCTGGGTGGCCTCTGGCCTGGTGCAGTCTGGCCAACCCTCTGGCAAAAAATAATGAACTTTCATTTCCTTTTCCTTGCCTTCTGGGTTCTGAGCCATCACGTTGCTTTCCCCAGCTGTTCTCTGCAAGTAGCATCCGTCCCCACACTCTCAAAGGGGAGCTCAGCACCTCACCTAATCACAAGACTCCTGGAGCTGGAGCTTTCATTCAAGCACCACCTAGAGTTGGCAGCACTGAGGCTGTTGTGTGTGACCACCCCCCACACAGGCTTCTCAGAACAATGTGAATCTCGGCCCTCTACAGCACACACCTCTTGAGTGACAGGAGCAACTCCATCAGCTAGCAGGAGTAGATGGGCTGTTATCCCATGTGGAGTGGCTGCTAGAGGGCCCCTCCGCATACACTGTGTTCACTTGTTGCACATGGGGACACATTCCATCACCCAACACCCCACGTCCCTGCTCACGCAGCAGGCCCTGGGAAGGAGCCCTGTCACCACTGCGAACTAGACGGGAAGTGGCCTGGGACTCACGGGCTGAGATCCCGGCCTGGCTGAAGGCAGTGAGCGTTTGACAGCGACTATGGAGTGAGGGTTTCACCCCTCAGCTTTTCCCCAGGGTCGTTCCTACGGGATGCTCCCAAACATACTCTGGCTACTTACACTTGGCAACCAGCACGGCCAAAAGGATGGCCCACAGCACGAATGACATGGCGTGCACAGCATAAAGGGCTAAGACAGACCTTGACTCCCCAGCCAGGCCCATACCGCACTGCCGCAAGGAACTCCCTGGAAGGCAGCAGCAGAGACAAGCGGGGTTAGAGCCGGAGTCCCTGCCCACTGGGGATCTGGTGCTGGGAGAGGGTCCCGGGGGAGGAGAGCTCAGAGCCTCATGGGGAATTCACTGTTATCATTTGTAAATAAATAGTGATGAAAACGCTGCTAGGCCAGGAATCTCTGCACAGGGCAAGTGGGGGGCTCACACTGAGAGGCTGGGAAACCAAGTTAGAATGTTAACATCCAATCTCTCTCTCTATAGATCCCTATTTACCCCTATAGCTATACCGTCTCTCCCCCATCCTATCTATCTATCTCCATATGCCCCAGCCCCAGCAACAAGAGAGCCCTGTTTCCTGGGAGTCCCATCTGTTTTCCCGAGGACCCTTTGGGGAGCCAAGCTGTGAGATCCATGTGAGATGCTGGGATGATTCCTGGGGGTTCCATCCTCCCACCTTCCTCTCTCTGCTTTGACTGCCTGCCGCCATCAGGACCCAGCTCCATGGCCGCAGCCCCTGCCTGCCTCTCCCCCTCCCACCCTCCCTGTGTGATCCACACTGCCCCCCATGGCTTGCCGTGCCCTGCGCTGCCCAAGGCTCTGTTCTCTCCCGCCCAGCTGCCGACATGGGTGCCATGAAGTCTCCCAGGCAAGGAGGTGGCTCCACCCCCTTCATGCAGCCTCCTTTAGGCAGGGAGCAGCCCTTGGTCTAGGAGAGCTTTGTGCCCTGCGCGGTACCCAGTACTCCCCAGCCTACCCCTGCCCCTGCCCCCACCCACAGTGCTGCTGTCATCAGGGGGCTGGGGAGCAAAAGGAAGTCACTGTGTCCCCAACCCCCACATCTCACAACAGCCTCCCCCTGCCCCCGTCACTGTCCAGGACAATAAAAAAGAGGAAGCAGAGAAGCCAAATCTGCTGCAAGTGCAGAACTGCACGAGGCTGTTCCTATTGTGCAATGCCAGGATGTGCTGCCTGGTCAGCAGGGTCCTGGATCTGAAACAGCTCTTGTACAGCTTCCACCCCCGGGCCTGGGACGGGCACCGGGCCAGGGCTCCAGCTAACCTAACCTGGAATTGTGCAGGACAGCTCCACTGCCTGGCAACTCGTGCATCATGGACAGTATTCCTGGGTGCAGAACGGATGCAAAATCTATTTATCCATCCAATCCGATAGACACGATCCATTCCCACTTACCCCACTCATCCATCCCCACACCCCGACCCATCCATCCATCCGTCCATCCCCACTTACCCCATCCTTCCATCCATCTATCCATCTGTCTCTACGACAACTCAATACACAGCATAGGGAAGTGATTATTCCCTTTTATTTAGCTTTGGTGAGGCCACATCTGGAGTATCGCGTCCACGCGCCCATTACAGAAAGGATGTGGATGCATTGGAAAGAGTCCAGCAGGGGAAAACGAAAATGATGAGGGGGCTGGAGCACTTGACTTATGAGGAGAGGTTGAGGGATTTGGGTTTGTTTAGTCTGCAGAAGAGAAGAGTGAGGGGGGATTTGATAGCAGCCTTAAACTACCCAAAGGAAGGGTCCAAAGAGGCTGGAGAGAGGCTGTTCACAGTGGTGGCAGGTGGCAGAAGAAGGAGCAATGGGCTCAAGTTGCAGTGGGGGAGGTCCAGGTTGGATATTAGGAAAGACTATTTCCCTAGGAGGGTGGTGAAGCACTGGGATGGGTTCCCTAGGGCGGGGGTGGAATCTCCATCCCTAGAGGTTTTTAAGTCCTGGCTTGACAAAGCCCTGGCTGGATTGATTTAGTTGGGGTCGGTCCTGCTTTGGGCAGGGGGCTGGACACAATCTTCTGAGGTCTCATCCAGCCCTATGATTCTATGATTCTGTACATCCTCATCCATCTCCATCTCCACACAGATCTGGCCATCCGTATCTAGCTATCCTTAGACAGGACCTCTGTACCCCTACAGCACCCCGACTCTCCCGCACACTGGGGCTGTCTCAGCTTGCAATCCCCTCATTGCTGCAGTATCCGAGCCCCAGACAGAAACATCTGAAAACGCTCCCGAGAGAAGCCTGGAATTGTCATCTTGGCTCTGCCCAGCACCCCCTGCCATGGGCTGTGGAGACACCAGCTCCCAGCCAGCATGTCTCCATTCCCACTCCGCAACTGAGCACTAGGCAGTTTCATAAGTAAGGCCCAGTCCTGCCCAACCCTTGTTTTCACAGGGGGGGGGAGGGGAGGGAGGGAGAGGGCTGCAGGATCAGGGCCAGCTGATAAGGGGTGAGCTGATAGTAGGGAATGGCTGCGCACTCTCCCACTCGGGCTGCCCGCAGGTTACCTGCTCTCCCCAGCGCCATGTCTGCCTCCTGGACCGTGAGCGTCTCTTGGTCGGACTCTTCGTACTTTCGGTAAATGCTGCCCGAAGGCATCACGCGGAGCCTCTTCCCCCAGCTGCTCCTGCAGGTCTTGTACTAACTGCGCCTCCGAGCAGCGTTCCTGGAAAAGGAAGCTGTGCAGAGCCACCCTTCCTCTCCTCAGAAAAATGAGATCATAGACTCATAGAGCTGGAAGAGACCTCAAGAGGTCATCAAGTCCAGCCCCCTGCCCAAGGCAGGACCAATCCCAACTAAATCAACCCAGCCAGGGCTTTGTCAAGCCGAGACTTAAAAATCTCTAGGGATGGAGATTCCACCACCTCCCTAGGGAACCCATTCCAGTGCTTCGCCACCCTCCCAGGGAAATAGTTTTTCTTAATATCCAACCTAGACCTCCCCCACTGTAACTTGAGACCATTGTTCCTTGTTTTGCCATCCATCACTACTGAGAACCACCTGTCTTCACTTCAGGAAGTTGAAGGCTGCTGTCAAATCCCCCCTCACTCTTCTCTTCTGCAGAGTAAACAAACCCAAATCCCTCAGTCTCTCCTCATAGGTCATGCTCTCCAGCCCCCTCATCATGCTGGTCGCCCTCCACTGGACCTTCTCCAATGTGTCCAAATCCTTTCTATAGTGGGGGACCCAGAACTGGACACAATATTCCAGATGTGGCCTCACCAGAGCCGAATAAAGGGGAATAATCACTTCTCTGGATCTGCTGGCAATACTCCTCCTAATGCACCCTAATATGCCATTAGCCTTCTTGGCTACAAGGGCACACTGTTGACTCATATCCAGCTTCTCATCCACTGTAATCCCCAGGTCCTTTTCTGCTGAACTACTACTTAGCCATTCAGTCCCCAGCCTGTAACAATGCTTGGGATTCTTCCATCCCAAGTGCAGGACTCTACACTTGTCCTTGTTGAACCTCATCAGATTTCTTTTGGCCCAATCCTCTAATCTGTCCAGGTCACTCTGGACCCTATCCCCGCCCTCCAGTGTATCTACCTCTCCCCCTATCTTAGGGTATGTCTACACTACCACCCTAGTTTGAACTAGGGTGGTTAATGTAGGCATTCGAAGTTGCAGATGAAGCCCGGGATTTAAATATCCCCCTCCACGAGGAGTAACGGTAGTTCGAATTAGAGATCCTTATTCGAACTACCTACTCCGTACCGCGTGTAGCCGTGGGCACGGAGTTCGACCTAAGGGGATTTAAAAATGGCGCCTGCCCGGCAAGATACAAATGAAGCTCGGGATATTTAAATCCCGGGCTTCATTTGCAACTTCGAATGCCTACATTAACCACCCTAGTTCGAACTAGGGTGGTAGTGTAGACATACCCTTAGTGTCATCTGTGAACTTGCTGAGGGTGCAATCCATCCCCTCATCCAGGTCATTAATAAGGATGTTGAACAAAACCAGCCCAAGAACCGATCCTTGGGGCACTCCGCTAGAAACCGACCACGAACCTGACATTGAGCTGTTGATCACTACCCGACAGTCTAGCCAGCTTTCTATCCATCTTACAATCCATTTATCCAATCCATATTCCTTTAACTTGCTGGCAAGAATATTGTGGGAGACCGTATCAAAAGCTTTGCTGAAGTCAAGGTATATCACATCCACTGACTTCCCCATATCCACAGAGCCAGTTACCTCATCATAGAGACAGGCTGTGTCCCTGCTGCCTTCGTCTAGCACCTCCCCCACCCCTGTGCAATCAGAGCTCCTGGCATAGCTGAAAAATAACAGCTCCACCGCCAGGGACCCCGTCGAACATCATGGGGAGGGAATGTTCGACCCTGCCCAATGAGCTTCTCTTGTCCTATCAGCTATTACCAATCAATCTGTCCGTACGTCCATCCATCTGCCTGCACCCCCATTCAGCCAGACATGCCCAGAGACACCCATCCACCCTTCCCCAAAGACACCCATCCTCATACACACCACACACCCTCAGAGACACCCATCCACCCACCCCTAGAGACATCCACCCACCCATCCTCATACACACCAAACCTCTCAGAGACACCCACTCACCCACCCCCAGAGACATCCACCCATCTACCCTCAGAGACATCCATCCCTCCACGCACCCACCCATCCCCAGAGACAGCCATCCCCCCACCCACCAACCCATCCTCATACACACCCACACACCCCCAGAGACATCCATCCACCCACCCATCCTCATACACAGCCACCCACCCATCCACCCACCCAGCCAGATACGTTGTTACACTTGTAGAACTAAAACCAGCAGGATCTTAGGGGAGACGCTATTGTGCTGTGCTTATCGTGATGTCAGAATTCATTTACAGTCCCTAGCTACTAAAGTTATCCACCACACACACACTCACTCACACACAGTTCTAGGGATGGGATACAATCACCAGCTGCCGTTGCTCATGCTAGCCCATTGGCCAGGTGGTCTAGACTGGAGGAGGGGAGCGGGCTCGTGTCAGTGGCACTGATGCTCCTGAAGGACGATTGTAGAATCAAAAGACCCAAATCTACAGTATTGCACCCATCTTTGGGTACGATTCCTTGCCCTGTCCCACTGCCCCAGGACACTGTCTGACCATGGGTCTTTGTGTGTTGATGGGGCCTTTGTCTCGCTTTCTTGGGTGGAGTCTTCCGCAGCGCTTGCCTGCATTGTTCTTCGGCCACCTGGCAGCAGGTCACCCAGACAGGCTGGCTTCAGGGACTGATTCCTTCATACACACACACCCCACATTTACATTCACACTTTCCATAGACACACACCTAGCTTTAAACAGAGCTAAGGCAGCACAGGGTTTGAAATGGGGTTTCAGTTACAATATGTAAAAAAAATACAAAAAAGTGACAACAGGAGATTCTCCAAAAGCAATTCTCAACAAACAGGTTACTAACAAATTAATCCAAATCCCATTTATAAAAACTGGGCCGCGGTTCATGAGGTTACATAATGTCACATTGGTACATACAATTCATTAAGAGGGCAATTTCATTCATCAGCCCTACACTGTACGCCCACCATCTCATATACACTCATTCATCTCCAAATACACCCCTCCAGCCTGCCAGCCATCCTGAGACAGCCATCCATCCATCTGTCCACCCCCATGCACACCCATCCCTCCATCCCTGCATTCCAACCCTCCCACCTTCCATATAAATATCTATGCTCCTACATCCCCATCCAGCCTTATACACTTCTATTCATCTCCATTGCCATGAGGGATTTGGGCTCATTTAGTCTGCAGAAGAGAAGAGTGAGGGGGGATTTGATAGCAGCCTTCAACTTCCTGAAGGGAGGTTCCAAAGGGGATGGAGAAAGGCTGTTCTCAGTAGTGACGCGTGGCAGAACAAGGAGCAATAGTTTCAAGTTACAGTGGGGGAGGTCTAGGTTGGATATTAGGAAAAACTATTTCCCTAGGAGGGTGGGGAAGCACTGGGATGGGTTACCTAGGGAGAGGGTGGAATCTCCATCCCTAGAGGTTTTTAAGTCTCTTCTTGACAAAGCCCTGGCTGGATTGATTTAGTTGGGATTGGTCTTGCCTTGGGCAGGGGGTGGACTCAATGACCTCCTGAGGTCTCTTCCAGCTCTATGATTCTATGGTTCCATGATCCATCAATCCCCGTGCACCTCTATGTCCATACACATTCAACCATCTACCCAATCCCTCCACACCTATCCGCTCTGCCTGCACCCACATCTACCTCGTACTTGTGTATGCATGACGTAACGTTGTTTTCTTAAAATAGCCTATTCTAATCTCCAGGAGGGCTGGTGATACCCATTTATGCAGCTGATGCACCTTGCATAGTCAGGTTTCCCTGTGGCTTGTGATGCTCTGGGAGGGGAAAACAACGGAAACGCAACTGTAAAACTACAAACATTGGCAGGACAACCCGGGGGAGGGGCAGCAGCTCATGTAATTAAAATCACTAGAGGGATATTTTCAAAAGCACCTAAGGGGACGTCTGCAACCATAACAAAGCCCTGTGGCTGGGCCGCAGCTGGCCCCAGATCACCTGACTCAGGCTTGTGAGACTCAGCCTGCGGGGCTAACAATGGCTGTGTAGATGTTTGGGTTTGGGTGGCAGCCTGGGGTTTGGGACTCTCCCCTTCACGGGGTTTCAGAACTGGGCTCCAAACCAAGCTCAAAAGTCTACACTGTGATTTTTAGCCCCACAGCACAAGCCCTGCAAGTCCATTGACTCCAGTTTGAGATTCAGTGTGGTGGATTTTTATCTCAGAGTAGATGAACCCTACGTAATTTAGAGCCCTAAATCTCAATTTCAAAGGCACTTCGGGCCAGATTTTCAAAGGCCCCTTGAGCTGCAAGGTCAGCTGTCCAGCTCAGTGACTGTGACAGGGAGCTGTGTCTCAGTGAGCTCTGCTCTGACTCAAATTCTTAAGGAAGGGGATGAGGATTTGGATTCTGGTCCATGACCAGGGCTCCTTGGTGCTACTGAAATAGAACTAATAATGTTCTGTTCCTCAAGGCCCAGCTCTAATCTCCAGACAGCTGACTCAAAAGCCCAGAGCACTCAGGTTGGAGACACTGACAGAGACAGAGGGGTTGGACACGTTTGAGAAGTGGGAGGAGAGGGGAGCCCAGCAGAGGGAGAGGAAAGGAAGAGCTCACCTGGCCAGCAAGTAAATGATTGGCATAGCTCAGCCTCCCTTCTCTGGACTGCTGGGCACTCAGGTTTTGTCCCAATGTCACTAAATCGGGTGAAAACCCGAGTTTGGCTGTAGTCACACCCATGTGGCAGCGTTAGCTTTGGCAGAGTTACGTAAGCACCTTTCCACCATTACAATGGTGTCCATGCCAGAATCCTAGAATACTAAAACTGAAAGGAACCTCGAGAGGTCATCAAGTCCAGTCCCCTGCCCTCACGGCAGAACCAAGCACAGTCTAGACAGGTGTTTATCTAACCTGCTCTTAAATATCTCCAGAGATGGAGATTCTACAACTTCCCTAGGGAATTTATTCCGGTTCTTAACCACCCCTACATCAAGGGGTGTCCATCCTAGTGTCCAACCTAAACCACCCTTGATGCAATTTAAGCCCATTGCTTCTTGTCCTTTCATCAGAGGTCAAGGAGAATAATTTTACTCCCACCTCCTCTTAACACCCTTTTAGGTACTTGAAAACTGCTATCATGTCCCCTCTCAGGGTATGTTTCCACATCAGAGTTAATTTGGAATAACAGCTATTATTCTGAATTAACTTCCATAGCATCTACACAATTAAATTCGAAATAGTGGGGTGCTTAATTTGAGTTAGTTAAACCTCATTCTATGAGGAATAATGCCTAACTCGAATTAGCTAATTCGGAATAAGTGTTGTGTAGATGCTTATTCTGAAATAGGGGGCCTCCAGCCTTCCCAGTTTCCCCTGGTGGCCACTCTGGGCCAAACCAGGAAAACACTTCTCCCTTCCCCCCGCCCCGGAGCCCTTAAAGGGGCAGACTCTGGCCACAGTGCCTATGCCAGCTCCAAGCCTGCCAGCCCAGAGTCACCAGTCACTGCCCCGACTCAGTGGCCCCAAAACATGAGCCAGCAAGCCACTGGCAGCCAGCCCTCCACTGCGCCCCCGGAGCAGTCTGTCAGCTCCCAGGAGCCTGCCAGGGCCCAGAGAAGGTGGGTGCCTTCCTGGTCCAGGGCGGAGATCAGGGTGGACCGTACTCAGGTTTGGGGGGATGCCCCCAACGTCCATGATCTCCGCACTAGACAGAGGAACACAGCCGTCTATGGCAGGAAAGCTGCCAGCCTGGCCACCAAAGGCCACATGCGAACCCAGGAGCATGTCTGCATGAAAATCAAGTTGGTCCAGCAAGACCAACTTGCTTCTCCTCCCTCTTCCTCCCCTTGCCTCCCACTTCCAGCACCCTCCTCCCAGGTTTCCCCCTCCCCTATCCTACCCTCATTCCCATCCCAGTTTCGGTCAATAAAGGGAGTTTGTTTTTGGCAAGAAATGTGTTTTTATTTGACATCAGGAAGGGGGGGTTAGGGAGGGGTAAATGGAAGGAGGGAGGAATGAGGCACAAGCCCCCAGTGGGGCAATCAGAGAGACTCTTAGTGCTTCTCAGGGTGGAAGCTCTCCTGCAGGGCCTCCTGGATACTGACAGCCCCCTGATGGACCTCCGGGATGGCAGCCTGCAGAAAGTGCAGCCAGGCTCGCAGCAACACATCCACGGGAAGCACCAGAGTGCCCAGGGGCAGCTCCAGCTCCGTGTTGCAGAGTGCTATGGTGTCCCGAGTGAAGGCAACCAGAGCACGCAGAGACACAAATGCTTTGCTGTCCCTCACTGAGGCAGGCAAGCAAGCAGGGACACCTGAGAACTGGCTGCCCGGGGGGCGGGGGGAGGGGGTGTCCCTTTAAGCACAGGTGTCAGATAGCCTCAGGCAGCAGCCACACACACACACACTCCTGACCGGATGCCCTGCCTGACCTGGTTCTGGCTGGCCTTAACTCCAATTCTGTGTCCAGTCAGTGTGGATTCAGTATTTCGATTTAGCAAAATGCTAATTCGAACTGCATTTTGTGTGTAGACACGTTAATTCGAATTAGCTTAATTCAAATTAACTATTTCGAATTAAGATAACTTGAATTAACACTGTAATGTAGACATACCCTCTGTCTTCTCTTTTCCAAACTAAATAAACCCACTTCTTTCAATCTTTCCCCATAGTTCATGTTTCCTACATCTTTAATAATTTTTGTTGCTCGTCTCTGGATCTTCTCCAATTTCTCTACATCTTTCCTGAAATGTGATGCCCAGAACTAGACAGAATAGGTTGAGGCCTAATCAGTGCAGAGTAGAGCAGAAGAATGATTTCTCATGTCTTGCTCACAACACTCCTGTTAATGCAGCCCGGAATCATGTTTGCTTTTTTTGCAACAGTGTCACGCTGTTAACTCATATTTAGCTTGTCCGCTATGACCCCTAGATCCCTTTCTGCAGTACTCCTTCCTAGATAGTCACTTCCCATTTTAGACTTAAAAAACAACAAATTTCTGGTAGCACTTTAAAGACTAACAAAACATGTAGATCAGTGTTCCTTAAACTACGTTCCACGGAACACTGGTGTTCCGTGAACAACTCGCAGGTGTGCTGCGATCTCGTCTTTGTTTTTGTTACTTCTTTGTTTTTGTCTTTTTTTGTCTGACAACAATTTTTTTTGAAGAAAATTTTCATAGGCGTTCCGCATAAAAAAATATTATTGTTTGGTGTTCCGTGATCTCAAAAAGTTTAAGAAACACTGATGTAGATGGTATCATGAGCTTTCGTGGGCACAGCCCACTTCTTCAGAAGGGCTGTGCCCATGAAAGCTCATGATTCCATCTACGTGTTTTGTTAGTCTTTAAAGTGCTACCAGACTATTTGTTGTTTTTTCAGTTTATCCTGTACAGACTAACTCGGCTACCCCCTGAGACCTCCCATTTTGTATGTATGAAACTGATCGAGGAGTACTTTGCTTTTGTCCTTATCAAAGGTCACCCTGTTTACCTGAGACCATTTCTCCAGTGTGTCCAGATCATTTTTAATTATATGGAGGATAGGGTCATAATTCAAAATGATCTGGACAAATTGGAGAAATGATCTGAGGTAAACAGGATGAAGTTTAATAAAGACAAATGCAAAGTGCTCCACTTAGGAAGGAACAATCAATTTCACACATACAGAATGGGAAGCGACTGTCTAGGAAGGAGTACGGCAGAAAGGGATCTAGGGGTTATAGTGGACCACAAGCTAAATATGAGTCAACAGTGTGATGCTGCTGCAAAAAAAGCAAACATGATTCTGGGATGCATTAACAGGTGTATTGTGAGCAAGACACGAGAAGTCATTTTTCCGCTCTACTCTGTGCTGGTTAGGCCTCAGTTGGGCTGCGTCTAGACTGGCAAGTTTTTGCACAAAAGCAACCGCTTTTGCGGAAAAACTTGCCAGCTGTCTACACTGGCCGCTTGAATTTGAGCAAGAACACTGACGATCTAATGTAAGATTGTCAGTGTTCTTGTGCAAATACAATGACGCTCCCGTTCGGGCAAAAGCCCTCTTGCGCAAATGCTTTTGCGCAAGAGGGCCAGTGTAGACAATCCAGAACTGTTTTGCGCAAAAAAGCCCCGATCGCAAAAATGGCGATCGGGGCTTTCTTGCGCAAAAGCGCGTCTAGATTGGCATGGACGCTTTTCCGCAAAAAGTGCTTTTGCGCAAAAGTGTCCATGCCAATCTAGACGCTCTTTTCCGCAAATGCTTTTAACGGAAAAACTTTTCCGTTAAAAGCATTTGCGGAAAATCATGCCAGTCTAGACGCAGCCTTGGAGTATTGTGTCCAGTTCTGGGCACCGCATTTCAAGAAAGATGTGGAGAAATTGGAGAGGGTCCAGAGAAGAGCAACAAGAATGATTAAAGATCTAGAGAACATGACCTATGAAGGAAGGCTGAAAGAACTGGGTTTGTTTAGTTTGGAAAAGAGAAGATTGAGGGGGGACATGATAGCAGTTTTCAGGTATTTAAAAGGGTGTCATAAAGAGGAGGGAGAAAACTTGTTCATCTTGGCCTCTGAGGATAGAACAAGAAGCAATGGGCTTAAACTGCAGTAAGGGAAGTTTAGGTTGGACGTTAAGAAAAAGTTCCTAACTGTCAGGGTGGTTAAACACTGGAATAAATTGCCCGGGAGGTTGTGGAATCTCCATCTGTGGAGATATTTAAGAGTAGGTTAGATAAATGTGTTGAAGCAAAAGCTCCTCTCTGGTTTGGCAGCTAACAAACAGCTTTATTGATCAATAAGGCACAAAGTGAGCCAAACATGGTCCCAGCAGAGCCAGGCCCAGTAAGGCTGCTAATACAATCAGTCCTAGTATCTTTATACCCTTAACCAAACAAGTCTGACGTCAGGGCATCCAATTACAGAAATCATCATTTAAACTCAGAAAAGCAAAACAGTTATCAGCAAGAAAGGAGCAGGTAAGAAGGAGTGAGCGCTCTGTCTCAAAACAGCTCAATTAACACATTCCAATAGATCATCCTATATGGCCTTTCCCATATGGGGTGAAGGAAAGTTCATTCTGGTATACGTGCAAGAGCAAGAAGCTGAAATGGTTTCTGTTATACAAGATGGCTTCCAGCTAAATATGAAAATGGTTTCCACAAATGTCTATCAGGGATGGTCTAGACAGTACTGGGTCCTGCCATGAGGGCAGGGGACTGGACTCGATGACCTCTCGAGGTCCCTTCCAGTCCTAGTATTCTATGATTCTATGATTCTATAATCCTATCCTCCAAAGCACTTGCAACCCCTCCCAGCTTGGTGACACCTGATAAGCATAGTTTCTATGCCATTATCTGAATAGTTGACTAAGATATTGAACTGTACCGGTCCCAGAACTGATCTCTGCAGAATCCCACTTGTTCCATCTTGTCCCGTGTGCTGATTAATATATATATGAAACCACTGGGAGAGGTTGTAAGGAGATTTAGAGGACAGTGCCATCAATATGCAGATGACACCCAACTCTATTTCTCTGTGACATCGGATCCAAGTGTGGCAGTGACCAACAATCTGAACCGGTATCTGGAGGTGGTGATGAACTTGATGAGGTCGAATAAGTTGAATCTGAATCCGGATAAGACCGAGGCCCTGTGGATCAGGAAGCCATGTGTCTGGGAATGTGGTGTGTTACCTGTTCTGGATGGGGTTAAACACCCCCTGAAAGAACAGGTACGCAGCCTGGAGTCCTGGACCTTTTTTTAACATTTGAGAATCAGCTTTCCTCGGTGGCCAGAAGTGCTTTTGGGCAGCTTCAGCTGAACCGCCAACTGCGATCCTTCCTGAATAAGAACAAACTGGCTACAGTGATTCATGCTCTTGTCACATCCCGGTGGGACCGTTGCAACGCGCTCTGCCTGGGGCTGCCTTTGAAGAGTCTGTGGGAGCTTCAGCTGGTCCAGAATGCGGCTGCTTGAGTTTTAACTAACGCTCGTTATACGGAGCACATTGTGCCGGCGCTCCCACAGCTGCACTGGCCTCCGGCGTGTTTCCAGGCACAATTCAAGGGCTTGTTTCTGACTTATAAAGCCCTACATGAGTTGGGACCGGGGTATTTGAAGGACCAGCACCAGGCCAAGACCACCCTTTTCCCCCGTGTGTTTATTGGTGTTTGGGATGTGTGTGTGTGTGTGTGTGTGTGTGTGTGTGTGTGTGTGTTTCCCTCCTCTTGAGGTGTTTTAACAGGTTTTATGTTCCCCCCACTTTGGGATCTTGTATTTTACTTTATATATATTTATTTATTCTGTTTTAAAAAAAATTGTAAGCTGCCTCAAATATTTTAAATAAATAAATAAATAAATACCCTTGGATTATCCAGCCAGTTGTGCATAAGAACATAAGAACGGCCATACTGCGTCAGACCAAAGGTCCATCTACCCCAGTGTCCTGTCTGCTGACAGTGGCCAATACCAGATGCCCCAGAGGGAGGGATCACAACAGATAATCCTCACATGATCCCTCCCCTGTCACCCACCTCCGGAGAAACAGAGGCTAGGGACACCATTCCTACCCATCCTGGCTTATAGCCACTGATGGACCTAACCTCCATGAATCTCTCTAGTTCTTTATTGAGCCCTGTTAAAGATCTGGTCTTCACAACCTCCTCTGGCAAGGAGTTTCACAGGCCAACCTGTGCTGTGTGAAGAAAAAGTTCCTTTTGTTTAAAACCTGCTTACCCTATTAATTTCATTTGGTGACCCCTAGTTCTTAGTTATGGGAAACAGTCAATAATTTTTCCTTATTCACTTTTTCCACATCAATCACGATTTTATAGACCTCTATCATAGCCCCCTTTAGTCTCCTCTTTTCTAAGCTGAAAAGTACCAGTCTTTTTAATCTCCCTTCATATGGGACCTGTTCTAAACCCCTAATCATTTTTGTTGCCCTTTTCTGAACCTTTTCCAATGCCAATATATCTTTTTTGAGATGAGGCGCAGTATTCAAGATGTGGGCGTACCATGGTTTTATATAGAGGCAATAAGATATTTTCTGTCTTATTCTCTATCGCTTTTTAAATGACTCCTAACATTCTATTTGCTTTTTTGACTGCCACTGCACAGAGTGGATGTTTTCAGAGAACTATCCACAATGACTCCAAGATCTTTCTCTTGAATATGCACCCACCTTATAGTAGCCCCATGTAGTTTGTATTTCCCTAGTTTATTCATAAGCAGGTCATGCAAGACTTTATCAAATATGTTTCTAAAGCCTAGGTATACCACATCTATCACTTCCCCCTTATCCACAAGGCTTGTTATCCTATCAAGAAAGTGATCAGGTTGGTTTGACATGATTTGTTCTTTACAAATCCATGTTGGCTGTTACCTATCATCTTATTATCTTACTGATGTTTGCAAATGGATTCCTTAACTATTTGCTCCATTATCTTTTGTCACAGAAGTTAAGCTGATTGGTCTATAGCTTCCTAGGTTGTCCTTACTTCCCTGTTTATAAACTGGGACTGTATTTGCCCTTTTCCAGTTTTCTGGAATCTCTCCTGTCTTCCATGACTTTTCAGAGATGATCGCTAATGGGTCAGATAGCTCCTCTATCAGCTCCTTGAGTATTTTAGCATGCATTTGATTAGGCCTGGTGACTTGGAGACATCTAACTTTTCTAAGTAATTTTTAGCTTGTTCTTTTACTATTTTAACTTTTAATTCACCTCTTTTTCTCAGCATTGACTATGCTAGGCATCCAATCACCACCAGCCTTCTTGGGGAAAACCAAAACAAAGAAGTCATTAAGCATCCCTGCCATTTCCACATTTTCTGTTGTTTTTCCATCTTCATTGAGTAATGATGCTACCCTGTCCTTGGTCTTCCTCTTGCTTCTAATACATTTGTAGAATGCTTTCTTGTTAGCCTTTGTGACTCTAGCTAGTTGGAGCTTGTTTTGTACCTTTGCCTTTCTAAGTTTGCCTCTACATACTTGTGTTATTTGTTTATATCCATCCTTTGTGATTGGACCCACTTTTTGTAGGACTCCTTTTTGATCTTTAGCTCATTGAAGACCTCCAGGTTAAGCCAGGGTGGTCTCTTGCCATTTTTCCTATCTTTTCTTTGCAGTGGAATAGTGTGCTCTTGCACCCTTAATAATGTCCCTTTGAAAAACTGCCTCCTATCTTCAGTTGTTTGTCCTCTTAGTTTTGCGTTGCATGGGACCTTACCTAGCAGCTCCCTGTATTTGCTAAAGTCTGCCATCTTGAAATTCATTTTCTTTATTTTGCTGTTCTCCCTAGGGTTGCCAGGTGTCTGGTATTCACCCGGACAGTCCGGTATTCACATCTCCCGTCTGGTAAAAAAACCCAGAAAATACCTGTTTCCCTCGGACAGAAGCCCACCAGGGACAATTTCCCCCTGCCGCGTCTGGTGAGGGCGGGGGAGTGAGGAGCACGGGGCCTTTTAAAGGCGCAGCGCCCTTTTTTTTTTTTTTGCTCAACAACTTTGTTCTCCCCCCTTTTTTTTTCTCAACAGTGTTTTTTTTGGGGGGGGTGGCAGAACGTCGGGTACCCCCCAATCCTGCACCCTGTCTGCAGCAAGATGAGACTCCACCAATCAGTAGTATAGAAAGGGTTTATTGCTCCTCCAGGATATAGCACAGCATAGACATGATGAGGTTTCAGGAGTCAGAGCCAGGAAGCCTCAGATCCCTTGTATTAGGGGGGGGTTCACTGTCATCACCAGACCCTCAGCCCTCAGCTAAGGCTGCTTCCTTCATGTTTCCCAGCCAGCAACTGACCCTTCCCCCGAAAACCTCCCCTCCTTTGTTCCCTGCCTGCCCTCAACCGGTCAGACAGGCTGGGTCTTTTTGCCTACATGACTTAAGGCAGCCGTCCTGCTGGGCAGTGCTACAGGTACCGGCCAGTAGGGGTCAACCCCAGCCCACACATAGCCACCAGTGGATGCCCAGAGGGTATGGCCTGCCCACTACATCACAGGGGGTTTAAGTGTTTGGTATTTTTGGTTAAATCATCTGGCAACCCTAGTTCTCCCTCCTACCATTCCTTAGAGTCAGGAACTCTGTCATTTCAGGATCACTTTCACCCACTTTCAAATTCTCAACCAGTTCCTCTCTATTTGTCAAAATCAGATCGAGAGCAGCCTCTCCCCCCGTAGCTTTCTCAACCTTTCTGAAATACAAATTTGTCTCCAATACATTCCAAGAACCTGTTGGACATTCTGTGCCCTGCTGTGCTACTTTCCCAGCAGATGTCTGGCTAGTTGGAGTCATCCCCAAGTCCTGGAGCTTTGGATGATTTTTGTTACCTGTTTAAAAAAAGCCTCATCCACCTCTTCTTGCTGGTCAGATGGTCTGTAATAGATCCCTGCCACGACATCACCCTTGTTTTTCACCCCTTTTATCCTTACCCAGAGACTCCCAACAAGAATTGTGTCAATTTATTTAAACAGGGCTTTCCTACTGATTTTGTGACATCAGTACAAACCAGTTTTCCTCCCTCTCCACACATGTTCCGTAAGTGTGGAAGCCCTTGCCTCAAGGGCTGGCTACTGCTCGGTGGAGTGTGGTTGTGGGGAGAGGGTGCTAGGAGCTGGAGGATGGGGGACTGGCAGAGGTATCTTGCCTATGGAATGACTTTGGGGCAGGAGGCTATAATTTGGCATTGGCCACAGTCTGAAGACTGGAACCTGGGCTAGTCCATGGGTCTGACCCAGGATGGCCCGTTCTGATGTTCTTACACCAGCTCAGTGCTGCTCCTAGTGACTCGGCCAGGTAGGAGGCTCCCGACTGAGCCCGCTGATGGCAGTGGGCTCACATCGCCCTCCCTGTTCACTGCGGAGTCCCGCTCCAAGCTGCCCGCCTTGATTTTAAGATTTCCAGGCACTGGCTCCACCCGGCTGCCCAGGCCCTGTGTTTTCCTGCTCCCCTTTACCTGACAGAACCTTCTCGGCCTTGTCCCGCTATCTCGCTGCCATCGACGCCAGCATGTGCAGCTCAGCGCCTGGTCCCTGCATGCCCTAGGGCACTGACTCGCCAGCTCTCTCCAGACCTCTCTGAACAGCGTCTCTCCAGGGCACCCTCAACCCCACTGGACGCGCTGGGCATCATTCCCCTCACAGGTATGGGGGCAGTGACACAGAACAGTCTCTGGGAGTGTCAGCCAAAGCACAGGCTCCAGTTCCAGCTCCGCCAGCCGCAGGAGCCCCAGGCCTTGGCAGAGGTATCAGCTAATGCCAGGTAAGCACATTCCTGACTGGAGAGGATGGGGTAAAACCCACAGCGCTCTCACTCCTTCCCCCTGGGTGTGAGGCCTCTGAGAGCCGGGTGACAACCAAAAGGCCATTCTGCTGGGTGCTGCCTGGGCACCCAGAGGGAGTTGATGCTCACAGCAGTGCAGAGACATTTGAAAGGAGCCTGCGAAGCAAGGAGGGCAGCTGGCCAGGCACAGAGCACAGGCGGCCTCAAGCAAGGGCCCGAGGGGTGTCATTTTCCGCACGGTGCCCTGGAAGGGCCGACAGAAAAGATTCCTGCCCCTCTCTTTGCAGGCAGCAGTGCTGCTGGGGCTCCGCTCGGGTGTCCTTGGGCACAGCCTGCCACCTCTCTGGCCTTGGACCATTCTGTCCCTTCCAGTCAGGCAACCAGCTCCTCAGGGCAAGGGCTTTCTCACCAGGGCGTTCTCTAGACTAGCTGCTGGTGGCCGGTGGACATGGGGCAGACAGCAACGTGCCCCGCCAGCATGAGGGTTTGGACACATGTGAGGCGGCATGGCACCGCTGACCTCCCACTAGGCCTCTCATTGCCCTAGCACCCAGGCAGTCATGGGTTTGTGTCCCACAACGCAAGGGGGGGGCCCAGCCTTGTGCCACAGAAGGGGGCCAAAGGGCACAGAGCGAGTATGAAGCTTGAGGCAGGGCCCTCCTCCAGGCCAGCAAAATGGCCAGGCCATCCTTCCTACCTGGCCTTGCCCTGGGCAAGGCCTGGGGGTCTGTGCAGAAGGAACCCCAGTTGGGACCGAGGCCTCTGGGCACTGCCAGAGCAGTTGTGGGAGCAGAGCATTCCCGGGCACCCCACTGGGTCAGGGCCACACAACTGGAACCAGTCAGGGGCCAGTAGCCGTTGGGGCTGCCCCGCTGCAGCAATGTCAGCAATGTCAGAGAGCAGGCTCCAGGGGATGTGGCAGCTCTTCCAAGTAGTGGCGGAAGGAGTCTGTGCATTTCTGGGGAAGAGCCTGGTCACTCGGGTTTCACAACCTCTTTTACAGCAACAACCGCAGATGCTTCCTGCGGGGCTAAGCAGAGATGATGCTTTCCCATGGTGGCTGACCCACCCCGTGCTGTTACTGATGCCAGTGGCAGCTATTTCCATGCAGACAGCGGATGGGGCCAGCAATGGTCCACCCTGGTGATGGTGGTGAAATGGAGGTCCCTAGCTAGCTTGTTATGGTCAGTGTCCCCACTGAGACAGAGACTTGTAAAATGTGAATTGCAGATCAGGACTGAATGGGGTAAGTGGTTTTCCAAGCTCCTCCCACAAAACAAGCTTCTCCCACATGAGACCCTGTGATGAACGTGTTACCCTCACAAATTTCGCTATCCCTGCCACACTGTAGGGACACACACCTTTACCCAGTTGCTAGGGCTCAAGGTGCAACCCTGTTAATTTGCACACCCACCCTTACCCAATTCCTAGGGCTCAGGGTGGAATTCTGTTAGCCACTGAAAGAACCTCACATAGTAATATTCTTATCCTCTATGTACTGACAATTCCCAAGCAAGCAGAATACACATGCTAAGCACACAGGGTCATGCTCACCAAACCTGATACAGGCAGGCAGACTTCCCCTGGTGGCCAAGCAAGGTCAGTCTCTCTGGATCTTAGCTGCTGCATGTCACAGTCGTGCAGGAGAATCCTGGCAGCTCTGGTCTTAGGCTGTGTCCTGGAGGTGAGTAGTTCTTCCAGGTCTTCTCCCTTCTTCTTGGTGTTCCTTCCTGTTCTTGTTTCCCTTTTGCTCTTCTAGCCTTTTGCTTCTTTCCTTCTGCTTCTATTACTTTTTGGACCCCAGTTTATATAGTGAAACCTGAGTCCTGCATAGCTATACCTTCTATTATTTTAGTATAATTTTACTAATGAATCATAACATTCTGTAACAGAATTACCTAACCAATCATACCCCATCACCTTAGTTGATTTACACTTAGCAAAATTAATTCTACAGCAGACAGAAACAGTTAAAAATCAGACAGAGATCACACAGACAAACAATAGGAAAGTGTAAGGTCAATGATCATAGAATGAGGATTCCACAACCTCAACTATTGATAAGCAGTTTCTTGCCAGACAGAATGGTGTTAACTAAGCTTTCTTTACCCATCTTGAGATCTGTTTCTTTACCTGGTGACAGTGGGGGTCTATTAGGACAAAATCCCCTTCTCACAGCCTGGTGTGACACTATTTTAATGCAATTTAGATGGTATGTGATTATATGCTTCTAGGCCTTATAGCTAATGGCTGCTGCTCTTCAGTCTGGCTGCAGGAGAAGGCTTTGGTTTAGGCCTTCCACTATGGCTACAGACCTTCCAACATGGTTACAGAACAATCATATTGTTACAGTCCATTTCTTCCTCTTGCTCCTCTGCTGCTCATTGCACTTCTCTGTCCTCTTCCTTTGCCATGCCTCTGTGCACCAGGCCCCTTTTCCCCCAGCTCCCCTTGGAGATCTGGGGGCCTGTTGTTGGCAAAAGTTACTGCCTGTACCTGCTCCATTCTCCTGTCCTTATTTCCTTTTCCTGCCTGTCCCTGTGTGTCTCCAAAAACTGCTGCTGCTTGAAAAATATCCTGCTTTAACTCTGGGTATCCCCTACCTGGATCTATAGGTCCTAAAATCACTTACATTTTTAAATTCAAACCATCGAGCAATGCAGTCTTAAAAGCCAATGTATCAAAATCAGGGGCAGTTCCTGGTACCACTGGCACAACCCCAGAGGCCATGGCCAATATCTCCTTCTTAATCACATACAGTTCTGGGGAGTCACCACAGCCTTGTTCTGGTACATGGAACAATTTCCGCTGTTGTCTGGCTTCCTTCACCCAATCCCATCCAGTAACAGCAACACCATTTCCACCTAGCTGCCCCTCAACACTGCCTATCACTGCCCAATCAGAAGCACTAGTACAGGCCGGGGCCAGAACTTCATAGTCTGCCGACCTCCACCCAGTCTGGGACAACACCTTCACCATCCAGTCCAGACATGTGTCCTTCTCTAGGGTCCCAATAATTGAGCAGATGCCCGGACCTGATCTGGGGTAAAATCAGAAACCTCAGTAATGGTTTGCCTGGTTTGCCTTTGTGCATCATCTGGGTCAGGTTCTGTTCTTGTTACCACCCTTGTGATCACAGGATTGAGCTCTTGTGTCTTTAATTTCAAATCCTGCAATTCCCTTTGTGCAGGGGCCTAGGGCCCCTCAGGAAGAGCATCTGGGGGTATGGGCATCTAGGATCCATCCAACTAATCCTATTCCAAGTGTCCTCCCAGGTGTCTTGTGTCCCCGGTGCCCAGACTCACATCTCCCCTTACTGCTGCTACTATAATGGGAGAGGTATTACCCTTTTCTGGACATCCCAGCCATTCATTAACGGCCGTGTCTACAGGTGGAGGCAGCATGTGGAGCTGGGAGCTCAACCCCCCAGTTAAACGCTGCCCTGCCCCCCCGGCCCTCAGTCCTGAGCCTCCCCACAACTCTTGCTGCTGGAGAGCGGGGGGGGGGGGGGGGGTCTGAGACTGCCCTGGCAGCAGCCAGTGTAGCAGGCCCAGGAGCTGCTCGCACTGTTCAGGAAGCTCCTGGGCCAGCCATGTGGGCTTCTGCAGAAGTCCCGGAGGTTACAGAAAGTCACAGAATCCACGACCTCTGTGACATGCACGGAGCCTGGCATGTAGTTCTTTTTATAGCTCTCTTCTAGCCCTGGCCCTCACAACTTCCTGACAAGTTGCACCGGCTGACTGTGAAGCAATACTTCCGTTGGGTTGCTTTGAGCATGCTAACCTAGTTGTTTCATGTGGTGCACCCTTGTTAGGGCCCTCCCTACCAATCCGCAAAACACACAGCTGTGTCAGGCACGCAATATCCCAGGGGTGCCCTGTGCCAGGGATGTAGTGAGGGCCAATGTACATCCTGTCTTATTCTCTGTCCCTTTCCTCAGCTCATTTGGCTGACTCAGAACTGCCCCCAGTGCTTCAAGTTCCCTTCAATGAGTGGTAACAGCCACTTCAGTCCCCATCGTTTTATAAACAATCATGATTATGCCTCCCAATGGGCGTTACACTGATTTATCAGTATTACATTTCAGCTGCCATTTTGTTGCCTATTATAGGCCAAGTCCCTTCAGGGCCTCTCCTCTCCCACACAGGCCCAAGCAGCAATGCTCCCCCTTTGTGGGGGGTTGGGGAAAAGCTGAAGCACAAAGGAGGTGACCTGCCCATCTTCATGCAGTAGCAGAGGTGGGACCAGAACTGACATGGCCTGAGTCCTAGAGCAGGGTTTTAACCAGCAGGCCAGTGCCATGCTGTGAAAGGCCCTGGCTCCAGAACTTGGCAGGGGAGGGTGTCATGTTAGCACAGGTAGAGTCGGCCTCCTGCTGGGCTACAGCAGCACAAGCTTCCCCTTGCCACGGTGTCTCCAACCAGACGTGTCTTGGAGTGATGCCCCTGGGCTGAGAGGGCGCACACTTGGTCCCCATTCAGTCTTCAGTCTCTCTGTTGTGACAGCCATGCAGTGTCTGAGGCACAGGGCACCCAGCAGCCCTACACCCCATTCATGTCCCAGTCCAGCTCCAGGCACCCCTAATGCCCCCAGCAGAGCACCGGGAGCCCCAGTGAATCTGAGAGTATCTGGCTGCAGTGGAGACAAAAATGTCTCAGAGGGTGTAGCAGAGCCCCCAAGTATAGCAGGCAGAGCCCCAGCTGGAGTGTGTGTGTGCACCCCCTGAGTGGGTATGTGCATCCCACCTGAACGTGTACGAGCACCCTGCCTGAATGTGATCCCTCCAGTGTCCTCTGGCAAGCGTGCAGCCAGCAAGTCCCACTGACACACACTGCTCACACAATGTGGTTTATTCCAGCCAGCCGCTCTCCTACACACCCTCCGCAGGGCACTTCCGTGACAGCTTGGCTATGTCTACACTGCACCTCTCTTGTGCAAAAGCCTATGCAAATGAAGTGCAGGTTAACACATTGCCGCGTTTCATTTGCATAATGAGTTAGGGGCTGTTTTTGCACAAAACCCCCCTCTAGGGCAAGAGCCGTTCTTCCTCATGCTTTTAGGAAGAACGGCTCTCGCACAAGAGGGGGTTTTTGTGCAAAAAGGAGCCGTCTACACAAAAACACCCCCTAACTAATTATGCAAATGAAGCACAGCAATATGCTAATCCACACTTCATTTGCATAGGCTTTTATGCAAAAGAGGTGCAGTGTAGACGTAGCCCTCAAGGAGCCTCTCTCAGCACCCTGTAAACAGGCCTCCCAGCCCACCTGTCAGCCAGGTGTTGTGGGTGAGGGCAGGGCAAGCCAAGCACAGTGGAGAGAAGTGGCAAGCAGGGCACCAGAACCCAGGAGTCCTAACTCCTGGCTGCATTTTAATCACTTACCCCTGCAGTGCAAGGGGCTGTGCTTAGCGCCCTCCTCCCCCACTGGGCACAAGGCTGGTGCCCCTCATTAGCCTGCCAAAGGAGGGGAGATGGCAGGCGCCTGGCTTTGAACCCCAAGGAGCTACAGTCCAACCCAGAACCCAGGAGGCATGGCAGGGTGGCAAGGGACAAGCTGTCACCAGGAGCAGCAAGCTCATTAGGCTGAAGTAGGCTGGCAGGGGCAACATGGGGTAGGCAGAGCTTAGACCTGTGACTCTGGGAGGGCCCCAGCTGGCGAGGGCAGTTTTTCTTGGCTCTGGGATTCTGTCACTTCTGCTAGTTCCTCAGGCAGCCCTGGCAGCTTTCGCAGAAGGTAACATTTTCTGATTTTGTTTAAGAAACTAAAACAAAATTAAAAACCCAAACACTTTTGCCATCATCCTTGTCTGAGCGGCTTAGCCAGGTTCACAGCACCGCTACACCCCCTCCCCCAGACAACCTGCCACTGGGCCAAACCGCACCCAGCGAGGCCAGACGGCCCACTTACCACGTTCTGCCACCGCCAACCCAGAGTTCACAGCCACCTCTGAAACCCCGTTGGCAGCTCCAGAGTCTGCCTCGCCGGCGTCTTTTTGTACCAGCTTCCCCACTGGTGTTAGCCCCAGAACCCCAGTATTAACCGCTCAGAAATTTCAAACATCAGGCAGGTCAAAGTGCCAGCTGGCCCAGCCACATGGCCTCCCCAAGAATCATAGAATCATAGAATACTAGGACTGGAAGGGACGTCGAGAGGTCATCGAGTCCAGTCCCCTGTCCTCGTGGCAGGACCCAGTACTGTCTAGACTATCCCTGATAGACATTTATCTAACCTACTCTTAAATATCTCCAGAGATGGAGATTCCACAACCACCCTAGGCAATTTATTCCAGTGTTTAACCACCCTGAAAGTTAGGAACTTTTTCCTAATGTCCAATTTAAACCTTCCTTGCTGCAGTTTAAGCCCATTGCTTCTTGTTCTATCCTCAGAGGCCAGGAAGAACAAGTTTTCTCCCTCTTCCTTGTGACACCCTTTTAGATACCTGAAAACCGCTATCATGTCCCCTCTCAATCTTCTCTTTTCCAAACTAAACAAGCCCAATTCTTTCAGTCTTCCTTCATAGGTCATGTTCTCTAGATCTTTAATCATTCTTGTTGCTTTTCTCTGAACCTTCTCCAACTTCTCCACATCTTTCTTGAAATGTGGTACCCAGGACTGGACACAATACTCCAACTGAGGCCTAATCAACGGAGAGTAGAGCAGAAGAATGACTTCTCGGCTACATCTACACTGGCAGCTTCTTGCGCAAGAACTCTTTTGCAGAAGAGTTCTTGTGCAAAAACTCTTCCACAAGAGAGCGTCTACACTGCCATGTGCTTTTGCGCAAGAGATGTGCTTTTGCGCAGGAGTATCTATGGCAGTGTAGACGCTCTCTTCCGCAAGACAGCTCTGATGGCCATTTTAACCATAGCGGCTTTTTGTGCAAGAAATTCATGTTGCCTGTCTACACTGCCCTCTTCTGGAAGAGCTCTTGCGCAAGAGGGCTTATTCCTTGTGGGGAGAGGAATAACTCTTCCGGAAGAAGCCCTGTTTTACAACTCTATACTGTAAATTTACTTCTGGAAGAATGCTCGTGCAGTGTAGACAGCCGGCAAGTTTTTGTGGAAGAACGGCTGTTCTTCCGCAAGAAGCTGCCAGTGTAGACGTAGCCCTGGTGTCTTGCTCACAACACACCTGTTAATGCATGCTAAGTGCACAGTGTCATGTTCACCAATCCTGATACAGGCAGGCAGACTTCCCCGGTTGGCCAGGCAAGGTCAGTCTCTCTGGATCTCAGCTGCTGCTGCATGTCATGGTCGTGCAGGAGAATCCTGGCAGCTCTGGTCTTAGGCTGTGTCTTGGAGGTGAGTTCTTCTTCCAGGTCTTCTCCCTTCTTCTTGGTGTTCCTTCCTGTTCTTGTTTCCCTTTTGCTCTTTTTGCTTCTTTCCTTCTGCTTCTATTACTTTTTGCTCTTCTTGCTAGTCTCCTTCTTGGACCCCAGTTTATATAGTGAAACCTGAGTCCTGCTTAGCTATACCTTCAATTATTTTAGTATAATTTTACTAACCAATCATAACATACTGTAACAGAACTACCTAACCAATCATACCTCATCACCTTAGTTGATTTACACCTAGCAAAATTAATTATACAGCAGACAGAAACAGTTACAAACCAGACAGAGATCACACAGACAAACAATAGGAAAGTGTGAGGCCAATAATCACAGAACGCGGATTCCACAACCTCAACTATTGATAAGCAGTTTCTTGCCAGACGAAATGCTGTTAATTAAATTTTCTTTACCCATCCTGAGATCTATTTATTTATCTGGTGACAGTGGGGGGCCATTAGGACAAAGTCGCCTTCTCACAGCCTAGTGTGACACTATTTTAATGCAATTTGGATGGAATGTGAGTATGTGACTCTAGGCCTTATAGCTAATGGCTGCTGCTCTTCAGTCTGGCTGCAGGAGAAGGCGTTGGTTCAGGCCTACCAATATGGCTACAGGCCTTCCAACATGGTTACAGAAAAACCATATTGTTACAGATCCTTTCCTGCTTCCTTTCTTCACACAGGCTGGATTGAGCCCAGCAGAAGGCAGGACTCGGTCCCGCTCCCTGAAGCACAGTTCCGCCCATGCCAAGCCTGTCCCACCAGGGGAACCCATTCAGACAGGGAGGCACAAGCCAGAAGCATGATCTCGTCAGAACAACATCTCATTGAGCCTAACGGGCAGAGGACACTGCAGTCCCACAGCTTCTGCGTGCTGTTCACGCATCCTGTGCTCCTCAGTGGCCTCCGTCTGAGCTGTGGCTCGGATCCCAGCTCAGATAAGTCCAAAAAATGACATCACTTGACACCATTGGCCGGACACGGCCTGCACGGCAGAGCTTCCCCCGGCATCAGAGCCTGCCAAGACTCGCCAAGTCCTTTGGGGAGTCCTGCAGATTTCACAGGTTTCTCTTGGAAATGGCTCAGATCTCATCGCGCTCCAGCGGGGCTCCCACAGGCCCCTGGGTGCTGTAGTCATGGGATCTCTGGGTGCCTGAGCACAGGTCAGGAGCTGGGCTGGGCTGGAATGTGCACGTCGGTCTCGTGTCCCAGTTGCCAGTCAAGCTCTCTGGCATCCACTAGCCATGAGTGCAGCGCTGTGAGTACTGTGCGTGGCACGGGGACACTGGCCCTCAGCAGAACAGAACGTTCCTAGCGCAGCGGAGTTACGCCCGGCTGCAGAGCCCCACTCAGGGTTGTGGGTTGTGGCTGGAGGGCACAGTGGGTCACAGAAGTGTGGGAAGTGAAAGGGTCACCCCCTTCGCATAGCCAGGCAGGGCTCTGACTCCTGTGCAGAGCCGCGCACAGCCTGCTGTGGCTAGAACCCCGCGGGGTGCACGGTGTATTGTCTAGCACAAGCTGTCCTTGGGCTACGGTGGAACCATGCCCGGGGCAATTGTGGCTGCACCTGGGCCAGGCCCCTCTGCCTGGGCGCTCACTCTTAGATATCTCTTCTGTGTGGGGGTGGGGGGAGCCACAACCAGCCAAGACACTGACCTTAGGTCCCCCTTTTGCACTGGGTCCACCCAGCTCACAGCTGGGGCTGTTATGCACCGCTGTACTGGGTCTTACCATGAAAGTGCAGCTTCTTAACCCTTCGCCTGAGGCACCAAACTGCCTGGTTTCGTATCTGTGCTTCCATGGAAGCGCAATGGGCCTGTGTGCTCCACCACCTAGCATGGCTCCTGCTTCTTGGCGGGTGCAACAGGCTGGCGCTCAGGACAGCTGGGGTCTAGGGGCGACTCTGGATCCTGCCTTGGTAGACCAGGGACACTAACACTGCCCCTCCCTTGGGCAGCGTTCTGAGATCTGCAGATGGAGAGCCAGGTACCGTAGTTTCTCCTCAGGCCTCAGAACCACCCTGTGTGTTATGAAAGTCCCCTCAGTCACATTTTACGAGTGGGGAAGTGTCAGCCCAACCAACAGGGAGGGTGGGGAAGTAGAGTGGGGGGCTAGCAACTGCCCGGAGCCTCAGTTCTTTTACCATAACGGATGCTGTGGTCAGTTGGGCTGTTTGCACAGAACTAGGACAGCAACCAGTCTGGATTTGAAGACTTCAGTCACGGGCACGTTTCCCTCTTGTTCTTCATTTTGATGTGCTGCAGACTGAGCTCTTCAGGGCACTCGCTGTCAAGCATTTTTTTTTTTTCGAGCTCTTGAATTATTTTTGTAGCTTTTTTTCGGCATCTTTTCCAATGGTTCAACATCCTTCTCCAAATGCCGACCCCAGAACTGGCACCAATACTTCAGCCGGTGTCTCTCCAATGCCACGTGGGAAGGAAAAAACACTTCCCTGACCCTACTCGCTACTGGGCTCACTGCTTGGCCCTCCCCTGTTGGTTGGGAGTGAGCTCCTGTGGTACTTACTCCTTGCAAAGTGAGGTGGGAGGGGCTTCCCCACAGGGCTCAGTCACCAGCTGCCCATGGAGGGGAGGGAAGGGAAGGGAAGGGCTGCACCATGTGGTGTTTGGGAGGTGGAGGTGGAGGGGAATCTACATTAGGTGGAGTGAAAATGCCAAAGTCCATGCAGATTCCTCCCCCATCACAGGGACAGGGAGACCACTACAAGGCTGAAAGTGGCAGGGAAGAGGCTGGCGAGAGATTCTGGAAACTGAATCAGATCCTGCTCTCAGTTTATGGTGTAAACCCAGGATAATTTCTGACCTCACCAGAGACTGGAGAGGCTCCATATTGAACACTGAGCAGAATCTGGCCTCTGTGATCCCATTGATCCATCTCAGCCCTGGCTGTGCCATTGTCACCATGCATGGGGAGGGCCCAAATGCTGCCAGGGACCTTACAGAAGAGGAGATCACTGCCAGCAGCTCCAGTTCCTCAGTGTTCAGCTTGGTCCCCTGTGAACAGTCTCTGCCTTAGCTGTTCCCACAGATCAATGTGATGTTCTTTGCCCTGACCCTGTGGATCCGGAGGAACAGTCCCTCCTCCCGCAACGCGGCTGTATCCATCCTCAGAGACCACAGTGAGACGGCATCAGAGCAGTTGTGGAGGGTGCTTGGCCCAGAGGGGGAGTGAGGGACTGCAGGAGAGGGGCAGCATATCAAATCAGGATTGTTTCCTGGGACTGAAACCTTGTCCGTCCAGATGACTGTGCCCAGCGATCAGTCAGCACTTCAAGGAATCTCCTTTGGCTCTCTTACTTTTATTGAGTAAGAGGACACAGGACAGAGGAGCTTCATTTTTTTTTTGCCACTGCTGTGTACATGACACTCTAGGTGCTATTGTCATTTTGCCGTTTTTCTTTCCAGGGATGAAGAACATGGAGGCAAAGGGAAGTTTCTTGTATCTGACAAACCTCCCTGCTCCAGTCCAGCCCCAGACATGAAGCCTTTGCATGGAAGTCAAAGTTGCTGCTTTCTTGCAAACAGCTGATAGCTGCTGATAGCTGCTACATGTTGGCCTATCTGTGAAGGGGGGGGGATGGAGCAGGGGAAGAGAGAGGGCTTTGTCTTTCTGAAGCATGAGGAGTCCTGTTAGAACCCCACCACCAGCTGGCCCAGTCCCTGTTCCCTGGAGCAGTAGTGGCTGGTAGCGGTGAAGCACATTCACCAATAGCAGCAGCTAAAATGTCAGATCTGTTTAGTCATGTGAAAGGGGGCAGGAGGACACTTTCATGTTGGTTAAAGCAGGATGCACAGCTCCTGAGCTTGGAGGGAATCCATGAACCCAGTAAGTTTGAAGCTGGTGAGGGGCGCTGATGAGGAGGCAGAACCTGGATCTACCAAGAGGGTGAGGTATGGAGTTAGGAGCTCTCCTGCAATTGGGGAACCTCTTGTCCATCACATGAATTGATTGTGCAAAGGCTTCACACCCAGAAAACATGTGGCCTCTGTGTATATTTCAGTGTCATGCACAGCGTACCCTTTCCACACCTGCATATCTACCACCCTGTCCGTTGTCTTACACATATGATCATCCTGCCTCTCAAGCAGAGAGCTGAGTCCTACATTAAACATCAGTTCATTGGGCAGCGACATCTCAACCCAGCCCCTATTACCAACAAGGGCCAATGTCCAGAGGCAAGTTAAAACTGTTTGTAGAAAAACGTGTACTGAATGAGGCCCCCAGCCTGTCTCCTTTTTGGAAGTTCACAGCCACTTTTTCTGCAGTGCTTCTAACGTGAGCAAGATGCTGCTCTCCACATTCCTTATCTAAGGCAAAACAATGCTGATTTTCACCAGCTGAATAGCTGCAGTGTAATGTGCAGCAGAGAAAATGAGTGGTTGGTGAAAGTCCAACTCTTAACCAAAAAAAAAAAAAAAACCCAAACTAAATTCAGTTCCTGATTCTGCTACAGGCTTCCTGTGTGATTTTAGCCATGTCATCTGATCCCGTTCTCCCGCTGTATATTAATCCTTCTGTCCTCCCACCTTGTGTCCATCTGCTCTACTAAGCTTGTAAGCTCTTTGGGTCAGGGACTGCCTCTTACTCTGTGCTTACAGCACCAAGTACAGTGGGACTGTATGTGCCAGGAATCAGATAATGTAAATAAATACCACTTCTCCAAACAGAAGTGGCCTCACACAGTCACTGCACTCAGTTTGGAGAAGTTTCTCATGGAAAATGACATCACTGAATTTCATAGTGTTGTGGGAAACACACAGTTTGAAAACAAATGTTCTTTTAAAAAAAATGGAGCATTGAATGGCACAATGTCAGTGCTGGCACAGTGACAGTTCTACTATGGGCCAGGTCCTCAGCTGGTTTAGATGAGCACATTTCCAAAGATCTTTATGGGCCTTAGCAAGCAGACCATAGCCATGAAGCATTGTGCTTCTACCATGCCCTTAGCTTCACTTCCACCCCACCAGTCACCACCCCATGCCAGGGGTTGGGAGCAGGGCTAATGTAGAGATTTTATGCCAGTTTTACAGCAGCCAGGAAGGACCCCCCCCCCATGGGAGGGCTAATCACAAGGCCATTTCTGCCCACTTTGAAGCCCCTCTTCACTGCCAGATTGGCACAAGGAGACATGAGGACTAGGTTTCTAGGACAGGCAGAACATGATAGCAAAACTCAGACCAAAGAAGCAACCAAGGTCCATAAGCAGGTTATTTTATTGTTTACACATCACAGTGCAACAACAGAATGAGCCCACACACACAGCACACAAGGGCTCTGCAAATTGCCTCCCACCCCATGGTGTGCTTCTGCTAAGAAATAACTACTGGATCTGCAAGCTGGCCCTTTAAATCAGGGAGAGACACCCAGCTACAACCCTATGGTAGCCTCTGAATTCAGTAGGGATTGTGGATTTGAGAGAGGATTTGGTCCAATCCTGCTTCCCCCTCCAGGTTTTGTTGGTAGCTGTAATGAAGAATGGCAGCTGAAGCCCCAGGCCCACTGGCACAGCAAAGCCAGCTGCCTGATGAGCATGGTTTGTTGGAGATGTGATGGTTTCATGAAGATAAGGTGGAGGAGGGGTCTTCCCAACTCACCTGCCAGCAAGACAAGTACACATTAAGTAGCTTACTTCGAGGTAAGGGTACAGCATAGACGCACTCAGGGTTAGAATTTGCTAATTTATACGCTGCTGTCAGGGCTGACCACCAGTTACCTGTGCACCTTATCACAGACAATCTGGCTAGAGTCAGTGGTGAGCGAGTTTTACCCGGTGATGAGCTGGCCCAAGGCCTCCTTAGTTGCATAAACAAGTTGTGAGATAATTAGGCCCAAGGACATGATGTATGAGAATTAGATAGCGGTGGTGTTTCCTGTCAGAATCTGCTTGTGGATGTTTATGCCCCTAAAACAGGAATAATTATAAGATGGCCGAAAGGCACTGATTGGGCGAACAGTCTCACCTGTGGACCTGGGCCATGTGGGTACCCAGGGACTCCCCACGCTGGAGCAGCACCCACTACTAGCCCTCAAGAGCACGGACGGAGGGTCTGGGACCGTCTGTAGCAGAAGAGGCGTAAGCATTGGATTCTTGCTTGCCTGCTAGCTTGCTTGCTTAATTGCTTGCTTCTCCACAGTGAGAAGCACATATTTAGTAATGCGTGAAGGCTGTGAGGCGTAATATGCCCTGGCAATAAAACCTCTTATATTTATGCACCCTGTGTGGCTTCATTGAGTGTATCTGAGCCTTCTGTTAGAGCAACACCTGCCTATCTAGTGAGTTAAGTGTAGTTTGCTGTTTTTGTTTATTTACTAAAGTAATCTGCTTTGATCTGTTTGCTATCACTTAAAATCTACATTTGTAGTTAATTAACCTGTTTCGGCTTGTCTCTAAAGCCAGTGTGGAACTCTGGCTTGGGGCAGAAAGCTTTGCACGTCCCTGTACGCACTGAGTGAGAAGGAGATTGTTATGAGCTTACACAGGAGAGTTCTCTGTGCAGCTCAAGATGATACAATTTTGGGTTTACACTCCGGAGGGGTTGTGCACTTGCTCAACTCTCCCATGCAGAACTGATCTCAGCATCAGTGTGAAGATAAAAGCAGCTGGGTGTGTTTCAACCTGTGCGTGTGGCTTGCCCAACCAGCACAGAGTAAGGGGAACCCAGGGTGGGATAGACAGGCTTAGTGGTATCCCAGTTCCAAGTGGCACCGAAGTGGGAACATGGGGAGGGAAACCCATCACACTGGGATTCCCCCTTGATCTCAGATGGATTAAAAGAGGGATGGGGAAATTAGAGCCCACGGGCTGGATTTGGCCCAGGGCGAGGCGGCACTAGTCCTCCAGCCCCCTGCAAGTCTCCCTGCCTTGGCACCTCCCTGGAGCACTGGCTTGCCCTGCTGTGGGAGGGAAGGGAAGCCCAGAGCCTCACTGCGGACCAGATCGTGGGATGCCGGGGTCCAGATCTGGCCCCACAGGTTTGGAACATGAGGGAGCCCCGGCGCCCAGAGTGTGTGTCTTTTGTTTTGTTTCTCACAGGCCAGGCCAGTGAGGGGTTGTTTTGTTTTGCTTTACTTTGAGAGGAGTTGCGTCTTATGGGTGTGTAGCTCCAGAAGGTTTTTTCTTTGGGTCAGTGGTCCCAGACCAAAAAAAGGACCCGCAGCCCCGGATTAAAACGAACATGTCACCCGGGATGAAGCACCCCTGGAGCTACAACAGACCCAGACAGGTGCGCCCTTGGATTCGGGTATTGGAACAGAACAGCAGCTCTCTTACCATCTTGGGGCTGGAAGAGACAGCAGGTGTGGACAGACTAAAAGTCTGAGTTGTGGGGCTGGGTTTTCTTGTGCTTGTAATCCATCTCCTGTACTCCCCTCTCACCTGGAGAATAAGGGACATAACCATCATGTAACTTACTGCTTCACACCAGGCCACTGCTAGGCCCATGAAGTCAGTAGGTGGCTGATGACACGTCGTGGGGCATTACCTGGCGATTGAGGAGACAGTGCACTAGGAAGATGAAGACTCCCTGCAGGCTGTTGACGATGGTGAATAAATACTCCATGACCATTTTTGCTGAGCCGATTTGCAAGAGACCAAGACTCCAGGTGCAGCCCAGAATGAATACCTGGGCGACAGCTTTAAAAGTCAGTACTCTGGAGAAAAGCAGACAGAGAGATCCCATTATAATGGCCCGATGGTGAGTGATTGAGTCCGGGGGCTCTGAGCAGTGTGGGGTGAAACAGCTGGCACCTGCTTTACTGTGTCATAGGGTTACTGTCAAGATGAACACAATGGCAACTTATTCTTATGAACCCTAAATACAGTGTTATGGCCAACCATCTCCCCATCCCCCCAGCTTCCCTCCCAGAGAAGGCTCTTCCACAGCAAATGGTTCAACCTCTTATTACTGCTTTGTTTTTAAACCCTTCACATCAGGCGCTGCCAACGTGACAATCAAGTGGGATCAGGAGATTAGGCTCTTGGGAACCCATCTGTGTTGTTCCACAAATAGAGGACTTGTTAACAGAGCTGCAGGAAACCAGACTTGTCTGCTTCAGTTGATGGCACTTTACCCATCCGCAGCCCCAGGGAAACTGAGGTGAGTTTCCTCCATAAGTAGCACATGGCGTCCTTACAGCCATGGACACCAGGCCTAAATATCAGCACAGACTTGCATTTCTCCTTACACAGCGCTAGGCACATGCAGGAAGTGATTCTAGACATCATGGTTTTTGAAGTGCCAACATTCTGGTCTGGCCCCAAAATCCTTCCCCCCTCTCATGTCTCCTTTCAGGACTCCCAGCTGGAGGCCCAGATCTTGCTCCTCTCTAACAAACAGATTCCATAATTAACTGCTTTAAAGACAATTTGCATGCCCACAATCTGAACATGCCACAGGACTGACTGCAAGAGCCTCCCAGATCTAGCAGGCTCTTTTGTATCCTGGCTTCAGTGGGCTTTGGAACAGACTGCAACTGTCATCTCAATCCAGCCAGGGACCAACATGCTGCACATGGCAGAAAGATGTGTCCCATGATGATCCTTTACTGGTACAGACATCTCCTCTCCCCAAACTTGACTCTACTTTTGCCACCCTGGCTGTGCTGTGCTATTTAAGGGCCGATACTGCATCCATGCAAATTGTCCTTATTTTGGCAGATGGTCCCACTGACAACATCAGGACTCAGGAGTAAGGGACTGCTGACATGAGTTAGGGCTTATCAGCTTCCTCAGTGGTGAGACTGTTACCGTCTCATAGGCAGAAGGTTACCAAGATAACCTGGAAATCCTACAGGGGCAAGTCATCCCTTGGTATGGTAGCAGCAGTGTGCGGGGAATCCCACAGAAATTCCTGTATGGCTTACTAGGCCCTTCTAGCAGATTTAGTGCTCCTACCTGGTGTCTTTGAGAGTGGACACGTCTTCATTAAGGGAGGAGAGTTTGTCTCTCAGGATCCAGAGAGTTACAATAAAAAAAGTTAAATTTATCTGTGGAGAAACATGAAATATCCCTTGTAAAACATGCTAACCAAGGCCAGTCTCTCTGGCTGAGACACAGAACAATCCTATGGGATCAGACTGGTGCAGACCAGTGACTGCTCATCAAAGTGGGTTATGTACCATTCCCTGTCAGATCTTGGTCCCATGCCATGCAGGGAACTGTTGGTACAGGCAGAGCTGCAATGCATCCCATGTGATCATACAGCCAGAGGGCCACATCCCGTTCCTATCTGAATCTGGAGTGACTCTACTGATTCCCCTGAGGTCTACAGTTATTCCAGATTTAGAGCCCTGTGCTTTGGTCCACAGCTCCTAGATCTTGTCTATAGAGTATTCCCTTCCATTCTGAGGCTGAAATTAATTCTTAGCCTGCTGCCTGAGATAGGGAGGAATCTCCAAGGACATTTGCTGCCTTTCAGTCATGCACCACGTGCACTCTTCCATCCTCAAACTCCCCATGCTGCAGCCACTCCCCTTATCCCATCACTTGGGTTATTTACCAGGCAGGCTGGACAAGGCAAGGGACAAAACTATTCTCATTCCCTGGATGCGGCCAAGTTTTTCTGGGATACCTCTGGTATCCCGGAAAAACCCCATAGTGTAGACATAGCCCCAGTCTTCTCTTTTCCAAACTAAAGAAACCCGTTTATTTCAATCTTCCCCCATGGGTCATGTTTGCTAGATCTTTAATAATTTTCTGCTTTTCTCTGGACCTTCTCCAATTTCTACTCATCTTTCCTGAAATGCAGTGCCCACAACTTGACACAGCACTCCAGTTGAGGCCTAATCAGCTTAGAGTACAGCAGAAGAATTACTTCCGGTGTCTTGTCATAACACTCCTGCTAATGCATCCCAGAGTGATGTCTGCTTTTTTTGCAGTGGTGCCACACTGTTGACTCAGGGTATGTCTACACTGAAAAGTTAATTCGAAATAACAGCAGTTATTTCAAATTAACTTTAATAGTGTCTATACATGCAAACCACTATTTCGAAATTAATTTGAAATAGCAGAGCACTTAATTCGAATTTGGTAAACCTCATTCTATGAGGAGTAACACCAAATTCGAAATAGCTATTTTGAATTAAGTGCTGTGTAGACACTTAATTCGAAATAGGGGGCCTGCAGCCCATCCCAGGGAGCCCTGGTGGCCACTCTGGGCACAACCAGGAAAACTTACTCTCCTCTCCTCCAGCCCCAGAGCCACAGTGCCTGTGCCAGCTCCAAGCCTGCCAGCCCAGAGCTAGCAGTGGGCACCGAGGCCCCTGACCCAGTGGCCCCAAAACATGAGCCAGCAAGCCACTGGCAGCTAGCCCTCCACCGCTCTCCAGGAGCAGTCTGCCAGTTCCCAGGAGCCTGATAGGGGCTGGAGAAGGCAGGCGCCCTCCTGGTCCAGGGTGGAGATCATGGACCTTATTCAGGTTTGGGGGGGATGCCCCCAATGTCCATGATCTCCGCACTAGACGGAGGAATGCGGCCGTCGATGGCAGAATAGCTGCCAGCCTGGCCACCAAAGGTCACATGCGAACCCAGGAGCAGGTTTGCATGAAAATCAAGTTGGTCCGGTGAGACCCCCAACCCTGGGTCCTGAGCTTCCCCTCCCCCTTCTTCCCCATGCTTCCCCCTTCCAGCTCCCTCCTCCCAGTTTCCCCCTCCCCTCTCCCACCCTCTCTCTTCCCCTCTCCCACCTCCTTTCCCCAGTCTCCACAGAGGTTCATCCCCCCCCCCCAGTTTTGTTCAATAAACCCAGTTTCTATTTTTGAACATACGTGTCTTTTGTTTGACATCAGGAAGGGGGGCTAGGGAGGGGTAAGTGGAAGGACATGAGGGAGGAATGGGGCACGAGCCCCCAGTGGGGAGGACCAGGGTAACTCTAACGGCTCCTTGGGGTGGATGCTCTCCCACAGGGCCTCCTGGATCCTGACAGCCCCCCAATGGACCCCCCAGATGGCAGCCTGCAGCAAGTGCAGCCGGGCTGTTGGCAACAACCCCATGAGATGCATCGGCATGCCCAGGGGCAGCTCTGGCTCCATGTGGCCAAGTGCCGTGGTGTCCCGAGTGTGGGCACCCAGGGCACTCCAAGACAGGACTGCTTTGCTATCCCTCATCGAGGTAGACAAGCAAGCGGGGAACCCTGAGAACTGTCTGTCTGGGGTTGGGGTGGGGTCCCTTTAAGCACGAAGATCTGTTAGCCTCAGGCAGCAGCCCCACACACTAAGTCCTAACCTGATGCCCTACCGGCACTGGTTCTGGCCAGCCTTAACTTCGGTTCAGGGTCCACTCAGTGTGGACGTGCTATTTCGAAATAGCAAAACGCTATTTCGAAATAGATTTTGTGTGTAGATGCGTTAATTCAAATTAGCTTAATTCGAATTAACTATTTTGAATTAAGATAATTCGAAATAGCGCTGTAGTGTAGACATACCCTCATATTTAGCTTGTGGGACGGCCCCTGTCAAGAAGCATTTGTTTGCAAAATAACTAGGCAAGACTATAGGAGCTGGCTTCCCCTGGGTCACTCAATCCCCTGCTCTGCCTGCAGCCATGTTCCACTGCACCTCTTCCTCCAAGTCCCAACCCCATCCACTTCTGCCCACTCCCCCCAGTGGCTCCTGCATGCGTTGGAACAGATGATCATGGCAGGCAGGAGCTGCTGGAATGAAGGGAAGGAGTTGATTTGTGGAGCTGCTAGTGGATTGGTGCTGACAGTGGGAGCTGAGCACACACTAATTATTTTCCATGCCTATGGGACACTGGGTGGGAGAAGAAACAGAGGTACAGAGTGGGGAAGCTACTTCCCAAGTTAACATAGCAGGCCAGTGGCAGAGTAAGGAATAGCACCCAGATCTCCTAACTCACAACTTAGTTCCCTACCGATTAGTCCTCACTGCCTCCATTTAAAGTAGATTACTGTGTTAGGGGAAAATCCTGCACTGACCAAAGAGGGACACATGAGATGGGAGCTAACAGAACTTTTTCATCTTAAATTCAGTGGGAGACGTTTTTCTCTTGGTTCCACTGGAGTCCTCAGAATTCAAGGGGTGAGAAGAATTCAGCTCTGTGGTTCGGTGAGGTACCCACCAGGATTATGGCACACACTGGTCCCAGGAAGCTCCAGTTAAAGCCGTTCTCCAGGTTGAGCCAACAGCTAGAGGGAGGAGAGATGTAGAGGTACAGTGACATTAGCAAGAATTCTCACTAACTTTGGCCGCCAGGGTAGAGAAGCAGAGTGTGCCAGGGCAAAAACCAGATTCACAAGGGAATTGCTCAAAAGCTCTGGAGTGTTCCAAAACCAGATTCTGATTAGAAAGGGAATATACAGAAAGCAGTGTGGTTACTCCTGATTTACACCAGTGTAAGAACTCTAGCACTCAGATACTACAGCACCTGGCATGGACTAAGCATCTATATGGAGAAAGAGAGTAAGGAGCAGAGTCTGGACAGCTATGTCCCATGTTGCTCTGAGACGATGCATCCCATTGTATGGAAGTTCAGGATCGTGGCTGATGGGGGCACTGAGGGGGTTGGCAGATTTGAGGGGGATCCTCAGGACTTTGTACAAAGCATTGAGGACATTGTCCTATATCACAAAAAACAGCCAGGGATCTGGAGTCAAGCTGGTTTATGCCTTCACCCTCATCATCATAGTGACTCTGAGCACTGGGAGGTGAATGACTAGTGTGCACTTTAACTGCACTCCTTGGGAACTCAGTGATACTGATGAGGGGGGAAAGGTCCTAGCTTGACAGTTAAATTGCAGGTGGGGTTACTAGTGAATCAGCCAAACTCAGACTTGGTGTAACCCTGTATTGGGGGGGGGGAGGGTCACATCCTGATTCCTCTTCAGGGTGGACCCAGCACTTACTGTTTAGTAGTTCCATAGCCATCAGAATGCACTGCAGCAGAAATAGCCACGATCAGGGCTGGGAATCCGTAGCCGAACGGGTACATGTATCTCTTCTTGAACCGGCTGGCACTGGTGTAATTCACCACCTTCAGGTTCCTGACGGTGAGGAAGAGATGCAGCCCCTCCAGGAACATCCAGGTGAAGCAGGCCAGGAAGAGGTAGTGTAGGAGGCCAGCAGTGACCGCACAGCCCACCTGGGGGAAGGAAATACTGCATTTGGAGTGATGGGGGGCTTTTGTGAGGCTCACCTAGGGCTTTTGGTTAACACATCCCTCCAGTTACAGAAGTCTCCCAGAGACAATATGTTCTTCAGTCTACAGGGGACTTGTTGAAAGGTAGGTTGGCTGTCCCTTTCGATCGTAAGAGTCCAGCCCCATCCTGATCTCTACCCAGAAAAGATGGATTCTGGGAGTGGTCATTCCCAAATGAACCATGGGCATTGTTGGATACTGTCAGGAATTGTAGGAAAGGGAGCAGGGAATTAAAAAAGTTCCCAGTGCTCATAATAGGGAGAGACCTGGAGGGCGTAGCTTCTCTTCTCTATACCTCTATTCAGGGTACAGGTGTCTTGCATCTGACCATCAGTGTGGGGACAGAGCGCCCAGGCAGGGGACTGACTCTGGCAATAGGGGTTCTTTTGTCTGAATGCCAAAGGATTGAGCCCACCAGGAAAAGGGAAAAACTGGTTTCACCCACAGAGATTTCTTTTGCAGGGAAGTAAATAATTATTTCGGAGTGATTAGACAGCATGGAAAGTATGGTTACTTACCTTCTTGTAACTGTGTTCTTTGAGATGTGTTGCTCATGTTCATTCCATGTAGGTGTGTGCACGCCACATGCATGGATTGCCTGAAGGTTTTTCCCTCAACGGTACCCATTGGGCTGGCGGAAAAGCCCCCAGGAGTGGTGCCTGCATATACACAAATATATACCTCCGCCGGCCTGCCACCCCCTCAGTTCCTTCTTGCCGTAAATCTCTGATGAAAGGGAGGTGGGTGGGATTTGGCATGGACGTGAGCAACACATCTCAAAGAACAACAGTTATGAAAGAAGGTAAGTAACCGCTTCTTCTTCAAGTGATTGCTCATGTCCATTCCATGTAGGCGATTCCAAAGCTGAACGTTTGGAGGTGCAGTTGGAGCCTGCCTAGAGATCAACTGCAATACGGTTCTTCCAAAAGTTGCATCATCTCTGGCCTGCTGTGCTATGGCGTAGTGGTTAGCACAAGCATGAACTGAAGACCAATTGGCCGCCCTGCAAATGTCCAGGATGGCGGCCGTAATGGCTACCAAAAGGAGACCTTCCATGACAGGTGTAATAATGAGCATGTTGCCAGTGGCTCAAAGGTGGGACCCGTGAGCTTCGCAAGGAGCAGGCTGAGGTCCCAGGGCAGAAGAGGTTGGTGCACATGCAGGTATAGTCTGTCCATCCCCTTTGGAAAACAGTGAACCAGGGGATTTGCAAAAACTGACTTTCCCTGGAAATCTGAGTGGAATGCGGAGATGGCTGCTAGGTGCACTCTGACTGATGATGAAGACAGCCCCTGAGTCCTATGGTCTAAAAGATAGTCAAGGTCGTAAGGAATAGGGGGAACACCCTTCTGGCCCACCCACATGGAGAATCATTCCCATTTTGTCAGGTATGTGGCTCTGGTAGAGGGTTTTCTACTTCCCAATAGAACCCTCTGAACCTGCTCTGAGTGCTGCCACTCTGAACCTGTCAGCCAGGGAGCTTCTAGGCCAGGCATCTACAGGGACTGGAGGTTCGAGTGACGAAGCATGCCATGGTCCTGCATTGTCAGGTCCGGGTACAAGGGCAGAGCTATTGGTCGATCTACTGACAGACTGAGGAGGGACAAAAACCAGCGTTGCCAGGGCCAAGCCGGTGCTTCTAGAATCAAGGAGGACCTGAATGCCTTCGCTCTCAGGATCACCTTCTGGATCAGGGGGAAGGGAGGGAAAGTATACAGGAGGACAGAGGGCCAGGGAATGAGGAGAGGGTGCCCCAGAGGCCCCAGGACGTGGTTCATGAAGGAGCAAAACTGGGGACACTTCCTATTGCTGCAGGTTGCAAAAAGGTTTAAGTGAGGAAAGCCTCACCTGTGGAAAATGCTTAAGGCCACATCCACTCTGTGAGACCACTCAAGCCCCACGATCGACCTGCTGAGCTGGTCTGTGAGGGAATTCTGAGACCCCAGAAGGTAAGATGCCATGAGGTGAATGGCATGCACTATGCAGAAGTCCCATCAGAGGAGGCCTTCCTGGCACAGGGGAAAGGAACGAGCTCCAACCTGTCTGTTGTTATAAAATATCGCTGCAGTGTTGTCTGTCAGGACCAGAATGCACTTGTTTCACAACTGGGGCAGGAACATCCAACAAACCAGACAAACCACCTCAGCTCCCTGACATTTATGTGCAGGAAAAGTTCCAAGGGGGACCACGTACCTTACACCCTCAGGTCCCTGATGTGGGCTCCCCATCCCATGTTGGAGCATCCATCATGGATCGGACCAACAGCAGGGGCTTGGTGAATGGGACTCTGACGCAGACCACCTCCTCCTGGAGCCGCCCGTCGACAGAGCTCACTCATGACTTCCACAGGGACAGTCACCACCATGTCCATGGGCTGGCAGGCTGGATTGTGCACTCGGTCCAGCCACAGCTACCAAGGAAGAAGTCTGAGTCTGGCAGGCTGCACTAAGTATGTGCACCCTGCCATGAAGCCTAGAAGCTTCATGAAGTTTCTGGCAGTGGTAACTGGTGAAAGGCGAAAACGTAGAGTGGTTTCTCTTATGGTGAGAAACTGAGCCCTGGGCAGAGATGCCGTGGCTGTAGTAGAGTTCAGAAGTGCAGCCACAAACTTTATCTTTTAAGTGGGCACTAAAGTAGATTTGTCCTTGTTCAAAAGCAGGCCCAACCTGAGAAAAACATCCCGGAACAGGGATATATGTTCTAGCACTTGGCCGGAAGAGGTTCCCTTGATAAGCCAGTCGTCCAGATAGGGGCAAACCTGAACCTGGTGCTTCCAGAGGAATGCAGCCACCGCTGCCATGCACTTGGTAAAGACCCTGGAGGCCATAGAGCAGTGGTCCCCAATCTTTTGGGGCTGCCAGGCACCCAGGGCCCAGGGCGCAAGAATGGCTCGGGCCGGCCCTGGTCACTAGGCAGGTGCACATAAATGACCCGGCGGGCACCATGGCGCCTGCGGGCACTGCATTGGGGACCAGTGCCATAGAGAGTGCAGTGAATTGGTCATGGTCTTGGCCTACTGTAAAATGAAGGAAATGCCTGTGGGCTGCTGTAATGGAGATATGGACGTAGGCGTCTTTTAAATCGACGGCAGCATGCCAGACTCCCGTGAAGCGGGATGGGATGAATGAAACTAGGGTCACCATTTTGAACTTTGTTTCGACAACAAAGACATTGAGGTCCCTGAGGTCCAAAATAGGATGAAAACCTCCCTTGGCTTTGGGGACTAGGAAATAACGGGAATAAAACCCCCTGCCCCTGAACTCTAGAAGAATCTCTTCTACTGCTCCTAGATCCAGGAGCTGCTGCACCTGGTTGCATAAGAGATGCTCATAAGAGGGGTCCCTGAAGAGGGACAGGGAAGGAGGGTGGAAGGGAGGTTAGGAGAGGAACAGGATAGAATATCCGATTTCCACCGTGTCTAAAACCCAAAGGTCTGTTGTGATACTCAGCCAGACCTGGCAGAAAATGGATAGACGATTGGCAAAGAGATGGTCCAGGATGGTGACTGGTACTCTGTCCCAGGTAACCCTTCAAAATCCCCTTGGTCAGAGGATAAATGGGAACAGCACCTGCTGCTCCTATTACCCAAGTTTCTGCCTCTACATCTAGGGAAGTCAGACCTAGAAGTCTTCTGGAATGGATGTACCAAGGGCCTGAGATTAAGGGGGCATCTCTGGGAGGCTGGGGTAGGAATTCCCAGGGTCTTCAGCATGGCCCGGGAGTCCCTCAATCCATGCAGATGGTTATCTATCTGCTCCAAAAAAAAGGCCTACCCCTTCAAAGGGCAGGTCCTGGATCGTAGTCTGCACCTCTGGGGGAATGCCAGAGACCTGTAGCCAAGAGCTACATCTCAAGACAAAACCTGTGGCCATGGTATGGGCAACTGCATCAGCAGAGTCAAGTACCACCTGTAAAGTGGCATGGGAGACCACCCTGCCCTCCTCAGATGGAGCCTTAAACTCCTGAGGAGTCCTGAGGGAGCAAGTCCTTAAACTTGTCCAGTGCTAACCAAGAGTGTAGGCGTACCTACTCAGAAGCACCTGCTGGTTGGCGATCCTGAGTTATAAGCCCCTCAAAGCGTATGCTTTGCAACCCAGGAGGTCCATCTTCTTAGCCTCCTTATTCTTAGGGGTTGGGCCCGATTGCTCCTGACGCTCCCTATGATTAGCAGCCTTCACCATGAGCGTACCAGGTGGGGGATGTGATCACAGGTGCTTATGGCCCACCTGAAGAACAAAGTTCCTGTGTTCAATGCACTTATCAGTCAGTAGAATCAAGGTGGAAGTTTGCTACAAAGACTTGGTGATCTTGCCATCACCTTATTGAGGGGCAGTGCTACCCTGAATAGGGCCTCAACATTGAGGATGTCCACCGTAGGGTCAGAGTACTTGGAGACCTGTTCTGCCTGAACCCCCAGACTCTGGCCCAAGTGCTTCAAGAGCTCCAATGCCTCCCCAGGGGATGAGGAGGAGGATTGTTGAAGTGTCTACTCCTCCAGCTCCTGGCACTTCAAGTCGTGAGAGGCCAACGTCCTGACTCTTGAGGAGTCGGGTCCATTATCCCTTCCAAGGGGAGTCTCGGCAAGTCCTTGTAGACAGCATGTCTCCAGTCTGAAGATAGGTTGTAGATGGGGGTCGTGAGGACCTGAATAGGCAGAGATCAGACAAGAGGGTCCCTGGACCCTCCCATGGGGGCCAGTAAGGCCTCTGGACTGGGGGCTATCACTGGGGAGGCCAGGATGGCTGGAAAGGCTGGGCTGAAGTGCTCTGGTGCCGGGAGCAGTGCTAGCAGAAGGAGCGGTGCCAGGAGTGACCCTGCAGATGGCTGACTCGGCGTCCGAGTCAGAGGAGTACTCCAAGATGGACCACGGTGGTGAGGAGGTGGTCAGAGCTGGAAGGGGATGCCAGGGAGCCTGCTTGTCCATAACCTTGGGCTTGCCTTAGTGCTGGGCCGAGGAGGAGGCCTAATGTGCCCTGGAGTGACCTCTGACGACGGCACGGTGGAAGTAATCGGTATGGCATTCAGCAGCAGCAGTCGCTGCCATGAAACGTGGCAACAGAAATGGTGCTGGTGCCACTGCCGGAGGAGTCGGTGCTAAAGTCCCCTCAGGGCCTGACTGGCTTCTGTCCACCAGTGCCGGGGCCTTGGTACAGGGAGGCACACAAGGGTCCTGATGGTGCCCCAGGCTTGAAGAAGAGGCTAGGAAGGAAGTCAGTTCAAAGAGCTCCCCAGCTGCCTCGAAGGTATCCGGGGTCAAAGGCTGGTCTACCTTGGCCAGCTCATCCTCTGGGCTTGGGACCCAAGTGGGGCTCAACTGGTGCCAGGAGGGCACAGGAGCTGAGGACCTGGGCACTGTACCCAAGGTGGCTGAGTGTCCCGCCTGGGGACACACTCTAGGCGCATGCTGCAATGGAGACCTACCCCTGCAGGACCTCCATTTCTTCTGTGGCACTGGGGATTATGAATGGTGCCGAGCAGCGGAGCATCGTGGCACTAGAGAGGCCCTGGACAGCCCTGGGATCTCCCATATCGCTGCTGGCACGCTCTGAGTAGTCGGTGCCAAGTCACAGCTGGTGCTGGGTGAAGCGCTGACTCCATCGGGAGAATCTTATGTCGCTAGTCCCTCTCCTCCTGGGCACAGGGTTTGAAACTGCAACAGATCTTGCAGTTGACTGACAGGTGCCCTTCTCCCAGGCACTTGAGACACACGTCATGCAGGTCACCCCAGGGCCTGGGCTTAAGGCACTTAGAGCAAGGCTTAAATCCCTGGTGCCTGGGCACGCGAGGGACAGGGGAACGTGAAAGCGAACCCCTAACTATCTGCACTACTAGTGACTAACCAACAACTTAAACTGAAACTACAGCTACAACTATTTAAACTACGAAGACCACTAAGGCGTACTTGCAGAGAAAGCAAAGCACATCCAACAACTGTCATGGGCGGTAAGAAGGAACTGAGGGGGTGGTGGGACGACAGGGGTATATATGCTTGCATATTCTGGCGCCACTCCAGGGGGCTCCCCTGTGAGCCCAACAGGTACTGCTGAGGAAAATCTTTTGCTAATCCGTGTATGCAGTGTGTGCACACCTACGTGGAATGGACATGTGCAATCACTCAAAGAAGAATAAATGTTACCCTCCGTCTGAGGGTATAAAAAGGTGCTCAGGTGAGGGGAACGTTAGCAATGATGGCAGAGGATCTGTACGCAGCTTGATTCCACGCTAAGAACAAAAGTGGATAACGCACCTGATTACTAGTGTGGGTTACAAAGGTGAGGAAGAGGAGGTCGGCCAGGAAGAGGCAGAGGCAGAGCTGCAGGTGGATGGAGGTGCTGATATTGCGGATGGAACGACAAAGGAGGAAGGTGAGGATGGCAAGGAGGAGACACAGCAGGGAGAGGATCAGGCCCATGTAGGTGATGATGGTCAGTGGGAGACTGTCCTGTAGCACAGCAAAAGAGAATCACCTGTGACCCCTTAAGGCTAGATGGAATGTGAGTTACAGTTATAATATGGATACCAATATTACAAAATTGCAATGAATTTTATGAGATATGCCATGTAACATATTAGTGGAAAAGATATGATTTGCTGAGCGTGATAATCTTGTTTATATCTATAACTCACAATACAAAGATGATATATAAACATGTGATATTTCTGCATCTCACACCTGTGCTGTGTTTCTGGCTGACAGATTGGTAACAGCACTATCTCATCTGCTTGATGGCCCATCAAGGGCAATCTGCTATACAATGAATTCATTGAGAGAAGCCAGGGGTTGTGCCTATGAGTCAGCAGGACATGTAGGGTCATGCCTATCAGCAGGAGATTCCAAGTGCTTTTCCATGCCCATGAGCTTGTGCTTGGTACAGAGAAAGTACATACAAGCCACATGGCAAATGGTATTAAAAGGCAGTGACATCACTCCCATTTTGTCTTCAGTCCTACTTCCCACCTCTAGAGTAACTTCTCTACAAACTGAAACTTTGAACAAAGGTCTGATAGACCCATCGAAGATTTTGGGCATGTTGCAGAGGGATTTTACAAGCCAAGAAACTCACCGATGCCACTATCAGGGTTGGGAATCAGTGAGTTATATGGATGTATCTGATTGCTTTGACTATTTAGCAACTCTCTTTTCTTCTCTAATAAACCCTTTAGTTTTAGATACTCAAGGAAAGATCCAAACTAATATTGACCTGACAATATGGCTGCTCTTTTGGGACCAGAGGAACATTTTGTTAAATGAATAGAGTTTTAAGTAACTTCTCACTTTACTGAAGCAATCTGCTGATTAGGAGCCAGAGACAGGAATGCAATATAGGGAGCTATGTGATTTCTTTTACCAGCTTCTTATAACCAGTGGAGGGATGAGAATCATAGAATCACACGGCGGGAAGAGACCTCAGGAGATCATCGAGTCCAACCCCCTGTCCAAAGCAGAGCCAACCCTAACTAAATTAGGAGCACAATTTGTGACTGTTGGTGCCCAGGGGTGGGCAAAAGGGCCTCCATAAGCTGGATCCGGCCCACCAAGTGGGTGGATCCAGCCTGCGGAGGCCCTGCTGCTCCCCTGCCCCCAGGGCAATTAACTCCTGGAGGTGGGGGAGATCCCAAAGCCTCCTCCCGCCCTGCCCGGAGCACATGGCACTTTGAAGCGTCATGCACTGCTTGCAGGGCTGGGGGGGGGGGAGCGGAGGAGGCTTGGTGTGTTCCCCTGCCTCCAGGCCAATCAGGGCCTGGGGGCAGGAGAGCTGCATGAAACTTCCTTCACCCTGCCCCGGCCCTGCAAGTAGCCCACGGCACTTCAAAGTGTCATGTGCTCTTCGCAAGGTGGGAGTAGGCTTCCCACACTCCCCCGTCCCTAGGCCCTGATTGGCTTGGGGGTGAGAGAGCATGCCAAGCCTCTTCCAGGGCATGGGAGCCTAGTGGGAAGAGGGGGTATAGGGCTCCCCCACCCCCAAACCAATCATGGTCTGGGGTAGCCCCACCCCTTCCTGTTTAGGCCCTGCCCCTTCCTGTTTAGGCCCCACACCTTCTGGGGTGGCCCAGGGCTACTTAAAAATGTCTGAAGTGGCCCCCAGGCAAAAATTATTGCCCACCCCTGGATTACACTGTTAACCATCAGTTTTGGGAGAATCTACTTTCCTTTTTGCAGCCTGACCTGACTTTGGCATTTTCAGTGTGGGCTACTTTATTCACCTCAGGTTACAACCCTAGCCCACCATTTGACTCTGTCCCATGGTGGCCACAAGTGATGCCCTGAGGTTCCTATTCAGCATTCATTCAAGCAAAATTCCCATTGATTTTGCCTGAGTAAGGAGCTCAGAGTGCAGTCCCTTGAGGTGAGTCTGAAAGTGACATACCTCCACTCCCATGGGACCCATTAGGAGGGCAAAGCTGGAGAGATGGCTACAGCTGCAGACGGTATGAGTATTGTTCATGTACAGAATGGTGCAGCCATCATCAGCCCAGTTGTCTCTCCCAGTGGTGGCTTTCCAGTGAATACAGTGAACTTCTTCTTCCTCCTTCTTCACCTGGAAACAAAAACACCATCCTCATCCTCACTGGATCACTGGGAAAATATTGTTTCTTTTGTGATACATCTCTAATAGACAGTAATAAACCTAAACTCACCAAGGGCTTCTTGGCTCTCATAGTGCTGCCCATAACAGCAAATTTGCACTACCCATTGGCAGTGGAAATACAAGCGAGGGTTGGAAGAGACCACAGGAGTCATCGAGTCCAGCCCCCTGCCCAAAGCAACACCAACCCCAATTAAATCATCCCAGCCAGGGCTTTGTCAAGCTGGAATTAAAAAACCTCTAGGGATGGAAATTCCACCACCTCCCTAGGGAACCCATTCCAGTGCTTCCCCACCCTCCTAGGGAAATAGTTTTTCCCAATATCCAACCTAGACCTCCCCCACAGCAACTTGAGACCATTGCTCCTTGTTCTGTCATCTGTCACCACTGAGAACAGCCTTTCTCCATCCCCTTTGGAACCCTCCCTTGAGGTAATTGAAGGCTGCTACCAAATCCCCCCTCACTCTTCTCTTTTGTAAACTAAATAAGACCACATCCCTCAGTCTCTCCTCATACGTCATGTGCTCCAAAACATGCACACCCTTTCTATAACGGGGGAGGGGGGGGCAGAAGTGGATGCAATACTCCAGATGTGCCCTCACCAGAGCTGAATAAAGGAGAATAATCTCCTCTCTGGATCTGCTGGCAATGCTCCTACTAATGTACCCTAATATGCCATTAGCCTTCTTGGCTACAAGGGCGCACTGTTAACTCATAGCCAGCTTCTCAGCCACTGTAATCCCCAGGTCCTTTTCTGCAGGGTGCTCTACTGTAGGTGTCTAGACACCCCTGCGCTTATAATCAGAACTTTTTAGCAGCAGTATTTCCCCTGGGTACCGGTGCATACTCACGGCACCAGTCACAACGCAGCAAATGTGCTGACATGCGCACCCCATCAACCGTCCCCTCCGTTCCTTCTCTACCACGGAGACATGTTAAAACTCTGAAGCAGAGGGGAGGAGAGTGGGTTGTGGAGCACCCACAGGGACACCCATCTTGAAGAACACCAGTTACTGCACAAGGTGAGTAACCTCTCTAGTTTTCCTCAAGGAGTGTCCCTGGGGGCACTCCATTGTAGGTTACTGTGGAGCAGTACCATGAGCTTTTGGAAGGAGGGGTTTCGGACCTCATCAACGGACAGCCATTCCAAATGTGGTACATTGTGAATGGTAAATATCTATCGAATAATGTTTTGTACAAGTATGCGTGGAAGCCCATCTTGCTGCCCTGCAAATATCTCTGAGAGGCACGTTGTGTAGGAAGGCCATAGATGTGGCCATCACTCGAGTAGAATGTGCCTGAAGGTGCCACTTTATTAATGTCATAGCACTCTCGGATGCAGTTTGTCATCCATTTGGACAGTCTTTCTTTGGAAACCACATGACCCTTAGCACAGTCTGCTATTGAAACGAAGAGTCTGTGAGATTACCTACATTGTTTGGTTCTGTCTAGGTAAAAGGCAATGGAATGCCTAGCGTCCAAGGGATGGAGTCTTGCCATGTTGGCCTCTGGATAAGGCTTCTGGTGAAAAACTGGTAAGTGTATAGGTTCATTAAGCTGAAAACATGAGGCTACTTTTGGAAGGAATTTTGGATGTGATCTTAGTACAATTTTATTTTTAATGGAATATCATAAACGATGGGTCGACCATGAGGGCAGTTTGCTCACTGACCCGGCTGTTGTGATTGCTATCAAGAACGCCACCTTCATGGAAAGGTGTGCCAGGGAGCATGTTGCCATGGGTTCGAATGGAGGACATGTTTAGGACTAGGTTGAGATCCCAAGATGGGACCACCAGGAGGGAAGGTGTTTTTAAAACCTTTTAGGAATTTCTTGATGGTCGGGTGGCAGAACAGAGTTTGGCTGTCTACCATGTCATGTTCACTTGATAGAGCCGCCAAGTGAACTTTAATGGATGCATTAGAAAGATTTTGTTTTCAGTGCCATGCAGTATTCCAAGACGGTTGCCAGGCTGAAGTGCTCTGTGGTTGGCCCACTTGGAGAAGCATCACCATTTGTAAAGGTAAGTCTTTCTTGTGCTCTGTTTGCGACAGTTAAGGATTATCCTTTTTACTTCCTCTGAGCAGGTGAGAGGCTGTGTCATTAACCCTGAAGGAGCCATGTTGCAAGATGAAGCCTGTGCGCTTCTGGATGGGGAACTCATCCCTGGTCCTGATATACTATGTCCAGCCATCATGAAAGAGGAATCGGAGGAGCAACTGATATTGGTGACACGTAAGGGAACCAGGTCTGTCTGGGCCTTGTGGGTGCTATCATGATAACCCTGGCTCAGTCGTATTTTATCTCGTGTATGACTTTTCTGAGGAGAGGAAGAGGCGGAAAGGCATATAGTAGGTTGAGAGACCAGTTGTTCAACATGGCATCCCCCATGGTGTCTTTGCCCAGACCCACCCTGGAATAATACTCTGGGCACTTGGTGTTGAGTGATGTGCTGAATAAGTCTATTTCCGCAAAGCCCCGCCTGAGGAAGATGGTATAGTAGTAGCTTCCCAGCCCAGGCCCCCTTCCCTGGCCAGGCCCCACCCCCTTCCCACTGTCTCCCTTTTCTATTCCCTGCTCTTCCTGTGTCCCACTCACCGCGTGCTTGTCCCCTTCCAGCCAGATACCCTGGACCCAAGCAAATTATTTTTGAACCCCCGCCCACTTTTCTGCAATTGCTTTCTCAACAAAATGGAGCACGGTTTGTACCATGTGCCAGACATGCAGAAGGTGCCTAATTAACAGCACTAAATTTGGGCACATTGCTCTAACATCACACAATGGGAGGACGAGTCATCCAATAAAGTCCCAAATTGAAATTCTCCTGAAATCCAGGAGCAGAGGCTACTGCATGAATAATGCAGGAAGATTTTGAAATTGTAAAAACACTTTGCAAAATTGCTCTGTTTGCTGCATTGCCAGCAGATCTAGAGAAGTGATTACTCCCCTTGGGTGTGTCTAGACTACATGGCTATGTCGACGGAGCCATGTAGATGAGGCAGGATGACAAAGGGAAATGAAGCAGCAGTTAGTTTCCCGAGGCATAAAGGGTCTGCCGACGAAGGGTTCTGGGGTCGGCAGATCCCCATCTAGACTGCTATGCTGTGCTGACAAACAGCTGATCGTCACAGCGCGGTGGCCATTTTGATTTAAATGAAGCGGCGATTATTTAAATCGCCGCTCCATTTCCCTTTGTCAAGTAAACTAATCTACATGGCTCCGTCAACGGAGCCACATAGTTTAGACATACCCCTTTATTTGGCTCTGCTGAGGCCACATCTGGAGTATTGAGTCCAGTTCTGGGCCCCCCACTACAGAAAGGATGTGGACACATTGGAGAGGGTCCAGCGGAGGGCAACCAAAATGATTAGGGGGCTGGAGCACATGACCTATGAGAAGAGGCCGAGGGATTTGGGTTTGTTTAGTCTGCAGAAGAGAAGAGTGAAGGTAGATTTGATAGCAGCCTTCGACTTTCTGAAGGGAGGTTCCAAAGAGGATGGAGAAAGGCTGTTCACAGTAGTGACAGAGGGCAGAACAAGGAGCAAAGTTCTCAAGTTACAGTGGGGGAGCTCTAGGTTGGATACTAGGAAAAACTATTTCACTAGGAGGATGGTGAAGCACCGGAATGGGATACCTAGGGAGGTGGTGGAATCTCCATCCCTAGAGGTTTTTATGTCTCAGCTTGACAAAGCCCTGGCTGGGATGATTTAGTTGGGGTGGGTCCTGCTTTGGGCAGGGGGCTGGACTCGATGACTCCTAATGTCTCTTCTAGCCCTAGGATTCTATGATTCTATAAGAGTTCCCAGCAACAGGCTCAGTAGCAACTAGGCTGGGAAAGTGAAACCCAACCCACCCTCACTCCACAGGCTAGCCAGGGGAGAGCCAACCAAGCAAGGAGAGTGCAAAGGAGGGGGGGGCAGTAAGGAGGAAGCCCACCTTGCCCACCCTGGGTCAAAGTGCGGGGGGGGGGGACTGGATGGGGTGAGGAGCTGATAGGAGGAACCGGCAGCGCAGGGCTAGCAAGCCTCCTGGAGCAAGTGAGATGAAAGGAATTGCAGGCTGCAAAACAGCAGGGAGAGCCTTGTGCCCACAGCTCCACAGGTGATTCATCAGCCCGCCCAGTCAGTCAGCCCCTTGCATGGAGCCCTGAGCCCCTAACTGGGTGGGGCTGATTAATTCCCTGTGAGGCTGGGCTGCCCACAGTTTAGAGGGACCCTGCTTGTGACTGTCATTGGGGTCTTGTGTCTGTGCCAGGCAGGCTCAAAAGGGACAGGCAGCTGAGGAGGCTCCCTGCTTCTCTGCCGTCCCAGATGCCCTGGAACCTGCCTGAACCCCACTAAACATCCCACAGCAACTCCATGTGGCAACTGGAAGGGAGGTGGGGGGGGAGCAGGTCCAGCACTGCTCATCTTTGGGTAGGCTGTGTCTTCTTTGGTCTTACAGACCAGATGCCCATGCTTGGGGGTATATCTCCCATTGGTGTTTTTGGTGAAATGTGCGGCTCAGTTGGTCCGTGGTGATATTTTGTTTGCCTGGGAGATATCCCGCCGATACGTTGATGTGACGGAAGATGCACCACCTCCACAGTGCTGTGGCCTTGTTGGAAAGATGATATGATCTGGGTCCGCCCTGCCGATTTATGTAGAACATGCAGGCGGTGTTGTCTGTGCATAGTCTCACTGTTTTGCCTTGAATTAGGGGAAGAAAGTGCTCGCACACTCTTCTTACTGCTCGTAGCTCGAGCACATTGATGTGTAGGTTTGATTCCTTGGGAGACCATCTTCCCTGTGCACTGTGTCCCCACCCTGAGCACCCCAGTTGAATGCCCTATCCCTCAGCCACTCCAGGCCGCACCCCACCTCCTTACCGTCAGGGTGCCCCTTATCCCGCCCCCCCCCCCCACTCCAGTGGAGCATCCGTCATTATGTGAATAGACGGGGCTGGCTGATGGGAAGGAACCCCCAGGCAGAGATTGCTGACATGTGGCCACCATCTGAGGGATTCCCTGACCTTGTTTGTAGGGCTGAGCATCCTGTGTAATGGATGCCTGAAAGGGCGGAAGCACGTGCGTAGCCACACTTGTGTAACCTTGCATGAGGGACTACGTATGTCATTGCTGACAGGTGGCCAAGTACCGGTAATTGCCGGCTTTGCTTGGCTGATACCGTGGGGCTGTTTGTGATTGTTTTTGCTAGTGTAGCTAGGGCATGGAATCTTGGCAGAGGCCGCCGCGCCTGTGTGTGTATACAGCCCAGAGTGGTGCCTATGAACTCCAGCTCCTGAGATGGTGGGAGATTTGACTTTTGCGTGTTTATTTGGAGCCCCAGCTTTGCAAAGAGTCTGATTGTGTCTTCAGTGAATTGTTTGGCCTGATGCTCTGTTGGAGCCACTATCAGGCAATCGTCCAAGTAAGGGAAGATCACTATGCCTGGTTTTCTTAGACGGGCCACTGCTACTGCCAGGACCTTGGAAAAGACTCTGGGTGCTGCTGACAGCCCAAATGGTAAGACTTGGTACTGATAATGTTGATCCTTTCAGGTGAACCTGAGGAACTTTCTGTGAGATGGTTGTATTGCTATGTGAAAGTACGAGTCCTAGCAGTCAAAGGATGACATCCAGTTTCCTTTTCCGAACACAGGAATGATCTTTGCCAGCATTACCATGGTGAATCATTGTTTTTTTAGGTATTTGTTCAGTCTGCGAAGGTCCAGTATGGGTCTGCATCTTCCAGACTTTTTTGACATGAGGAAGTATCTGGAGTAGAACTCCTTTCCCCTGTGTTGTGCTGGGACGATCTCTATTGCCCTCATTCGTAACGGTTTGTTTATCTCCTGTTGTAACAGGGACTCGCGAGAGGGGTCCCTGAAGAGGGATGGAGAAAGGGGTTGGGATGGGGTAAATGTGAGGAGTGGTACTGCTAGGCCTTTTACTAAGCCCACTTGTCAGTTGTTATAATGGACCGTGCGTGATAGAATGGTTGCAGACTGAATTTATATTGGTTGGCTGGTGGAAACAATGCTGAATCCTCGACCAATGGTTCGAAACGTTTGTCTGCCATTGGAGGATTGAAGCATTGCCTGCTGGTCTTGAGGCTGCCTGAATTTTTGCTGCCTCTGACAACGTCTTAAATCACAGCCCCTCTGAGGTGAGTAGGGTGAGGATGTCACTCTGCCATGGGGTGTGTACTTGCAATTGGTTTTCTTCTTTGGTTGAGGGATGTACATCCCCAGTGTTTTTAAAGTGGCCCTTGAGTCTTTAAGGGGATGCAGAGATGTGTCTGTGGTGAAGGAAAGTAACTTCTGACCCTTGAAGGGAAGGTCCTCGACTTTGTTCTGTACCTCCCTAGGGAACCCAGAGAGGTGCAGCCAGGAGACGGGACATGTCACTACAGATGTGGCGAGAGATCTGGAAGCTGTGTCAGCTGTATTGAGGGATGCCTGCAGCAGCATCTTCGCTATAAGGATACCATCCCCTTTTCTGCTTGATTTAAATGCGGTCTTGTCTTTGTCTTCTAATTGTTCAATAAAAGGTACCATTTTTTCAAAATGGTTATAAGTGTATTTGGCCAATAATACTGAATAGATTGCAATCCTGATGAGGACAATGCTGATGTGTAATATTTTCTCCCTAGGAGATCAAGTCTTTTCCAGTTTTTGTCATACAGGGTAGATTTAAACTAGCTCTGTTTACCCCTGTTGTTGGCAGTATCGACAACCAGCAAATTCGGGGTGGGGTGTGTAAACAGTAACTCTGCCCCATTAGCCGGGACATAATATTTCCTATCTGCACTTCTTGAGGTAGGTGAGATGGAAGCTGGAGTCTGCCACAAAATCTTTGCCAGGTCAAGTATGCCCTCGTTGACAAGCCAGGCTTGTCATATATCAGTCAGTTTGTGTTGAATGTCAGGTACCTTGATCAGAGATATGTCGAAGGAGTCAGCCACCTTCTTATGCAAGTCTCGAAAAGATTTAAAATCATCACCCATAGTAGGAGGTGGAGGCATTATGGATTAGTCTGGGGATGATGAAGAAATAAAGGATGGAAGTAGAGTATTCTCTTCTCCAGTTTTATCCATGTCTTCAATGTCATCCTGCGTCACTTCTGATGCTGTGGGTACAGGCATGTTGGGTGCCCTGATAGTGGTCTCACTATCACTGGTGGTGGCCCCTGGGCCTTCCTGGTGCTCCAGGTATCCCATCGCTGCCAGGGTTGTGGGAGTGGGATGGGAGGGAGCCATGAGAAGGGCTGCTACATCTGGGTCTGTACCAGCTGTTGCTGCTGCTGCAACTGCGAGGTTGGCTTTGGAGACGAGTGACGTGGTGATAAAGGAATCTCCTGGTCATCCTCACTGTCACTGGAAAAGTGGGGTATAGAGCTAGCAAGTGTCACCAATCTACTTGGACCCACTGATGATGGGATAGCATTGGTGCCGAAGAGTGGCATGCCCGGTACCAACATGACTGCTAACTCCTGCTGCATGGTGAGCGGTCTAGGAGGAAGGAAGGCCAGTACCGTTGGTGGCAGTGATCCCTGCGGCCCTGCTTTGGTGCATACTTTGGACGTCGTTGGTACTGGGGAACCTTCTATGTGGACAGTCTGTACCGATCTGGTGGACGTCTGTATGGCTAGTTCCGGTTGCCCTTTCACCAGAGTCTGTGATGGTGTTTTGGGTACCGGAGCCTGCGGTACTGGAGCCTTCGGTACCAACGGCACAGAGGTGGTCTTCTTTGTCTTGGGCACCGAGACCACAAGGCGTGTGTCTTTGGATAAGGATAGGGGACTGGACTTGATGATCTCTTGAGGTCCCTTCCAGTTCTAGTGTTCTATAATTCTATGACCCTTAGGGTTTGTCTGTAATGGACTTCCCTGGTATCTGCACTTCCCCCGAAGTCTTTGCCCTAGGTGTAGGGGATTGTGCTGAGATGTTTTCTTTGGTGGTCTCTCACCCAGCAGTAAGGAGTGCTTCCTTTCTGCCATCTTCTTTGCCAGCTTGTCTCTTGGTGCGGGTCCCTGGTCTGAGAGTGCTGTGGGAGAGGTATGGGGTGGTGATATGGTCAATGCTGGTTCCAAGTCAGGTCTTTCCACCTTCTCCATAGTGAGGAACTTCAGCTGGAGTTCCCTTGCTTTTAACAGCCTAGCCAACAGCTTTTTGTAGTGTTAGCAATTTTTTGGAGAGTGGTTCTGGCCCAGGCACCTAATGCACTGGGCATGCCCATCTGAAATGGGTAAAGACATTCTGTATGTCAGGCACCTTTTAAATCTTGGTGAGCCTGGCATGCCTCTCCTAACACTATAGTAACTAGAGAGAAAAACCTTTTTTTTAAAACTAACACTAACAGGGTATGTCTACACTAGCCCCCTAGTTCAAACTAGGGAGGCTAATGTAGGCATTCGAAGTTGCAAATGAAGCCCGGGATTTAAATATCCCGGGCTTTATTTGCATCTTCCCGTCCGGGCACCATTTTTAAATCCCCCTAGTCTGAACTAACTGCCCACGGCTATACGCGGCAGTCAAACGTTAACTCGAACTAAGTCCTTAGTTCGAGTTGACTGTTACACCTCATACCACGTGGAATGAGGTGTTATGAGGTGTAATAGTCAACTCAAACTAAGGACTTAGTTCGAGTTAACGTTTGACTGCCGCGTATAGCCGCGGGCAGTTAGTTCAGACTAGGGGGATTTAAAAATGGCGCCCGGACGGGAAGATGCAAATAAAGCCCGGGATATTTAAATCCCGGGCTTCATTTGCAACTTGGAATGCCTACATTAGCTTCCCTAGTTCGAACTAGGGGGCTAGTGTAGACATACCCACAGGGTGGAAAGAACTGTGACTAACCTACCTACAACTCTAAACTCTAATTTCTGAGACTAACTACTAAAAACTACTCTAACTGAATTCTAAAATTGAGCACTGCTGTGTTCTGACCAAGCGGGGAGCAGCTGAGAAGGAACTGAGGGCACAGTTGACGGCGTGTGCACGTCGGCACATTCGCTGCATTGTGAGCCTCCTTTTTTGGGGCATAAGGATCTTGCGGAAAAAGGTTTTTTTGTGCAAAAAAACCCCGTCCACACTGCTTGTTTTTGTGCAAAAACCCCTAGCGCAAAAGGATCAGCAGAAAATATGCAAATGAGATCATGACTCATGCAAATGAGTACCTCATTAGCATATTTTTGCAGAGAAAACTCGTAGTGTAGATGCAGCCTGCATGTCCAGCTTTTCTAAATAGTTCTTAGCCTGTTCTTTTTCTACCGGGGGGCTGCCCACCTCCTCCCCATACTGTGCTGCCCAGTGCAGTAGTCTGGGAGCTGATCTTGTCTGTGAAGACAGAGTCAAAAAAACATTACGTAATTCAGCTTTTCCCACATCATCTGTCACTAGGTTACGTCCCCCATTCAGTAAGGCTCCCACAACCTCCCTGATTACCCTCTTATTGCTTATATGCCAGTAGAAACTTTTCTTGTTACCCTTCACATCCCTTGCTGGCTGCAATTCCAATTGCACTTTGGTCTTCCTGATTATTCTCCTGCATGCTCAAGCAATATATTTATACCCCTCCCTAGTCATCTGTCCCAGTTTCCACTTCTTGTAAGCTTCCTTTTTGAGTTTAAGCAAGAGTCCACTGTTAAGCCAAGCTGGTTGTCTACCATATTTCCTTTTTTTATTGCACATTGGGATGTTTTGTTCCTGTCCCTTCAATAAGGCTTCTTTAAAATACAGGTAGCTCTCCTTTCCCCTTCATGTTAGCATCACTGGGGATCCTGCCATCAGTTCCCTGAGAGAGTCAATGTCTGCTTTTCTGAAGTCCAGGGCCAGTATTTTGCTTCTCTCCTTTCTTCCTTTGATCAGTATCCTGAACTTGACCATTTCATGATCACTGCTACCTAAGTTGACATCCACATCCACTTCCCCTACCAGTTCCTCCCTGTTTGTGAGCAGCAGGTCAAGCTGTGCACGGCCCGTGGTGTGTTCCTTCAGCACTTGTACCAGGAAGTTATCCCCAACATTCTCCAAAAACTTCCTGGATTGTCTGTGCATGCTGTATTGGTCTCCCAACAGCTGTCAGGGTGATTGAAGTCCCCCATGAGGGCCTGTGATCTAGAAGCTTCTGTTAGTTGTCTGATGGAAGCCTTGTCTACCTCATCCACCTGATCTGACACCCATGACGATATCACCCTGGTTGCTCTCACTTCTGAACTTAACTCAAAAACTCTCAACAGGCTTTTCTCCCATTTTATACTGGAGCTCTGAGCAATCCTACAGCTCTCTTACATACAGTGCAACTCCTCCTCCCTTTCTCCCCCACCTACTCTTCCTGAACAGTTTATACCCTTCCATGACACTGCTCCAATCATGTGAGTCATCCCACCAAGTGTCTGCTATTCCAATCACATCATAGTTCTTTGACTGCACCAGGACTTCCAATTCCTCCTGCTTGTTTCCCAGGCTTCTGGTGTTCATTACAGACACCTTAAATAACTAGCTGATTACCCTAATTTCTCAGTATGAATTGGGGTCCTCCTCTGTTGCAACTTCCTCCTTGTGTTCCTCAGAACCCAGTCAGGCTTGGTGTGAATCCTATATAATGTCTCCACCCAAACTGCCCCAAGGTAGGACTGAAGAAGCTGCCTCTGTTTCTCAGATAGCTTACAAGTCCAAAAAGACAGAAGAACTCAAATGCCCTGCACGAGCCTCACCTTGAAAGTAGCCAGCTGGAGCCCTAGGCAAGGAGCAGAGTAAAAGGATCTGCACTCACCTGTCTATGGCGCAGGGTGAAGTTTACAGGTTTGGAGAGGTTCATGTGTCTCCCAGCTCTGATAGCTCCACTCACCACCCTGGAGTTCAGCTTCTCACGAGCCATTAGATCTCCCTCTTTGAAAATTCCCTTGTTAATGATGAAGTCCAGGGTAGAGTAAGAAATAAAAGCAATAGCCGTAGAGTCTGAAAACATGAAATTATGCCTCATCATACAGAGACAGGGACACTGAGACAAAAAAAGAGCAAATCAGGTGGAGGAAACTTTGCGTGCTCCTCCCACCCCCAGGCCAATCAGGCTTGGGGGCAGGGGAGTGTGTGATGTCTCCTGCCCTGCGAGGAGTGCGTAGCACTCTGAAGTGCAGCATGCTCCTCACAGGGCGGGAGGAAGATTTGTGTGCTCCCCCGCCCCCAGACCCCAATTGGCTTGGGGGTGGGGAACACCAGGGCCTCTCCAGGCTGGATCAACCCACTTGGTGGGCTGGATCCAGCCCATGGAGGCCCTTTTGCCCACCCTGACTTAATGGCTCTTTCACAGGTTCAATGTTATGCTAATAGATCTAGCAAGCTGAAAGATTTTTCACTTTGAAGTTAACATCCACTACAGAAGAAGTGGGCTGTGCCTATGAAAGTTCATGATCCCATCTACATGCTTTGTTAGTCCTTAAGATGCTGCTAGACTATTTGTTGTTTTTTAAGTGTTTCCAGCTACAGACTAACTCTGCTATCCCTCTGAAGCTGTCAGAACAGGCACAGGATGTGGGGAGCAGTTGAGCACTAAGACCCAGGGGAGGCATTGCCTCCCCTGACCTCTTAAACCATCTGCTCTTGTTTTTTGAGTCAAGTGCCATTGACCCACAGAAAAATCAGTCAGGGGCCACACAAAAATTAGAGGCAAAAAAGCCCAAAATAACAACAACAACAACAACAAGAAAACCCAACTCCTTACTGAGCCCTATGACTGAGACACCTCACTGCCTTCACGCTCCAGCCTCATGGGGGAAGGGAGGAGACAGGTTTAGGGCATCCCACAGGACCAGTAGATCTTGTGGGCCTTCCTAGACTCCAGGGTGGAGCCAAAAATGAGGGGTCAAGTGTATGGGAGGGGGTTGCCAGGGAACAGGATAGGGATGGGGGTGCAAGGTCTGGTGGGGTGCAGGAGGGGGTGATGGTGCAAGGTCTGAGTGGGAGGAAGGCTGCAGGAGCAGGGCGGGGGTCTGGCCAGGAGATTGGGTGCAGGAATGCGCTAGGGGTAGGGTGTCTGGTGGGAGGAGTAGGCTGGAAGTGGGGGGTTTGGCCAGGAAGTTGCGTGAAGGGTAAGGGGTAAAGGGTCTGGCCAGTAGGTGGGGTGTAGGAGTGGACTGGGGGTGAAGAGTCTGGGCAGGATGAAGAGAGCAAGAGCAGGGTGGGGATGGGGTCTTGGTGGAGAGGCTGTGTGAGAGCAATGGGGATGTGGGGTCTGAGCACAAGTTGGTTGGGGAGTGTTTAACTGGCTCTGTGCACCCCTCCACTCCCAGGCACTGCCCCCTGCTGCTCCTATTGGCCATGATTCTGGCCAATGGGAGCAGTGGGGAAAGCCTCCAGGCAAGCGGTTTCTGCAAGGAGGAGTGGGAATAGAAGCATGCAAAGCTGCTTCCTCCCACCATGAGCCAGATCCGGCCCATGAAACTCAGGGCTTTCCGTCCCCCCAACAGCAGGAGGCCGGCATGGATACTCTAACCACAGTCGGAGACATAGCGCTGGAGTGCTAGAGCAGGCTCCCTGCTGCAGGTGGGATGGGCTGGGCTGAGCCCTGAGCCCGGGGCCTACATGCAAGATGGTCATGGACCGCACTTTAAGAACCACTGCAGTAAGGTATCACAGAGGTTGTTTTGTGCTGGCTTAGTAAATCTCAGTATTGAAATAACTGTCAGTTTGGGGGGCTGCCTGCCCCATGTTTTACAGATTAGCCCTAATGAATAACCTCAGTTGGCTCCCTGGGGATTCCTGTGTCAGTGACCCTGTCAAAGCTTATTTTGCCTCCTTGTTTCCCCTCCCCCATAGCTTGTTTTTCATGCTGCGAGACAACCAGGAATAAAGGGTTTTGCAAAGCTCAGTAGCCTGAGAAACACTGGCTCAGCCATGAAGACCCATACTAGTGTGAGGATAAGAAGGCAAGGCATGCCTGCCTGGGGCTAGAGGAAGGGGAGAACTAGGACTGGGGTCTGGGGTCTCATTAAAGGGGTGAGTGCCTGGGAAGCACCAGGATGGTACCTTCTGTGACCGTATTGCAGTCAATGTCCATTGTGTCTTCCTGAGCTCTCAGTTGGAAGCCCTTGTCACAGGAATCCAGATGCATGTCAACGAGGAGCGTCGAGATTGCTGGGGAGGAAAATGGCAAAGCCTCTTGCTGCAAGGACGAGGCAGGCTTGGAGCTGCACCCTCTGAGTCTCACTGCGGCCTCTCTCTTTCTCCTCACCTCCATTTCTGTTTCACTCCGCCCCTCTGGCTGACCTATGATACATCACCCCATGTCCCCAGGAAGAAGACACCCTGCCAAGAGGCAGAAAGCAACTTCTTGCTGCCTCACCTCTGCGCTTTAGTAGGGGAAGCAGCAAGAAGGGGTATTGCTGGGGCAGGGAGTGACTAGTTAAGTAGACGACTTCCCAATGAGCATAGGCTTATCAGGTAGTCAAGTGACTACTCGACTACTCACTCCCCCTCTGCTACCTCTGTATCAGAGGCAGCAAGGGGAATATGGGAAGCAGGAGCCGAAGTTCGGGGGAGCTTGCTTAAAAGCTAGTTCCCCCCAGCACTGTCTCCGTGGTGCGGGGGCAGGGCAGGGGAGGCAGAGCCGCAGCAGTCCCGCAGTTGATGTGAGCCGGGTCTGCTCAGTTCCAGCTCACGCCACCCCCGGGAGCTAACCTCACTGCGGCTCTGCACTTTAAGGCTACATCTACACTGAGGAGCTATTTTGGGATACCAGAAGTATCCTGAAATAGCTATTCCATGTCTTTTGAGCAAGCCCGTTATTTCAAAATACAAAAAGGATTAAGGGAAGTTTGGGAATAGTGCTCTATTTCGAAATTTGGCCCTGTCTTAACTCAAAATAAGCTACACAATTTGCATAGCTCAAATTGCATAGCTTATTTCGAGAGAAAGGTTCAGTGTAGATGCACCCTTAAATGTAGAAAGAGCCCAGGGGCTCTTACCACATTTAAAATGGAGAGCCACAGTAGCGGTAGCGACCACCCCCATTATCGACTAAGTGAGTAAGAACATAAGAGTGGCCATACTGGGTCAAATCAAAGGTTCATCTAGCCCAGTGTCCTATCTTCTGACAGTGGACAATGCCAGATGCCCCAGACGGAGTGAACAGAACCGGGAATCATCAAGCAATCCCTCTCCCGTCACCCATTCTCAGCCCCTGACAGAGGCTAGGGACATCTTTCCTACCTATCCTGGATAATGGCCATTGATGGACCTAACCTCTAAGAATTTATCTAGTTCTTTATTGAGCCCTGTTAAAGATCTGGTCTTCACAACCTCCTCTGGCAAGGAATTCCAAAGGCCAACTGTGTGCTGTGTGAAGAAAAAGTTCCTTTTGTTTTAAACCTGCTTACCCTATTAATTTCATTTGGTGACCCCTAGTTCTTAGTTATGGGAAACAGTCAATAATTTTTCCTTATTCACTTTTTCCACACCAATCATGAATTTATAGACCTCTATCATAGCCCCCCTTAGTCTCCTCTTTTCTAAGCTGAAAAGTACCAGTCTTTTTAATCTCCCTTCATATGGGACCTGTTCCAAATCCCTAATCATTTCTGTTGCTCTTTTCTGAACCTTTTCTAATGCCCAATATATCTTTTTTGAGATGAAGCGACCACATCTGTATGTGGTATTCAAGATGTTTAGGCGTACCGTGGTTTTATATAGAGGCAATAAGATGTTCTCTCTATCCCTTTTTAAATGATTCCTAACATTCTGTTTGCTTTTTTGACTGCCGCTGCTCACTGACTGAGTGGATATTTTCAGAGAACTATCCACAATGACTCCAAGATCTCTCTCTTGAGTAGTTATAACTAAATTAGTCCCCATCATATTGTATGGAAATTCCATCGACTACTCGATTAGCTAATTAACCGTTACTTTACATCCCTAGAAAGGAAGAAACAATGGCAACAGGAGATTGGCATTGCCTTTCAAACCCTCTCTGGCAGCTGACATTGCTCAGGCCCCAGAGCTGGGTTATAAACCCTGAGAGAGGGGCAGTGAGACAGAAGTGGCGTTTTGTGGGGCACTTCCATCCTTCTCACCCATAGACTCTGTTGTCACATTCTGTCGCTTCATCTCCGGAGACTGCAAAGCAACATCCAGTACGGCCAGTTCCACACTCTGCAACAGGAGCGTCACGGCAGCTTCCACTTTCTTACTCCCACCAGCACTGAGGGTGGAGCTATTCAGGAGGGAACCAAAGGGGATAGCAACTTCCTGGGATTAGGAAAGGAAATACCCTGAGGAGGGAGGATTTCAGGTGTTTATGAGCCACATTCTTCAGCCTCCCAGGGGAACTATGACCCCTCTTAGGGACATGAGGCTTCATAGGGAGCTCCCCCACTCAAAGACACTGCAGCATTCTCAGAGCCCTTTAGAGAGGGAGTTGACCAAGGCTTGCTCAGGACTCTACAGTAACCTAAAGCCAAGCAGGGCTAATAGCCTCTGTCATTCACTTCTGGGTTCCTTCAGTGTAGGAGCCAGAGAACATTGCAATAAATCAGCAGGTACCTACATTCTCTCTGTGTTGCCCCTGGAAGCAACTAGGATCTTGCTAGGATCAGTGGTGTGAGAACCCAGATCTCATGCCACTTAAGCTAGAGGGCACGCACACACTCGTTTTCTGAAGAGAGGCCAAAATTTCCCTCACAGTGAGACTTCTCTACCAACTAAACTGCTCAGGGCCTTTGGCCGTAGACCACCCACACACATGGGGAAGAACCTCTGACCTCCAGCGATACTGTTGTGTTCTGTGCACAGAGGGTCTCCAAATTCACTAAGGTTGAATTCACGAAGGAGCAAAATTCACTGTTGCTGCCCTGCAGAACAATCAAAGGAAATGGATTATTTCTGCAAGCATAGAAAGGCCACCCCAAAATCAGGTTAATGGTTCCACAGAGTGATCTGGTGATGACCTGTGGCTGACTGGCTGGCTGTCCCTCTCGAATGCTGTTTGAAGCCCGCAGAAACATTGATATTTGACATGGTATTAAAGCTTTCATGCATGGTTGACACTAGACCAGGCTGATCAGCTTAAGGTACGCCATCCAGCTATACAAAATGTGTAGCTAGATTCAGCTTACCTTAAACCAAGCCTCCATGGTGTCTACACTGTGGAAGGCTGACAGGAGCACACCCCCTGTTGGATTCCCTTACTCCTCGCAGATCGAGAAGTACCAGATGCCGGCAGGGCTGCCCTCAGCATTCGATTTGGGGGTCTACACAAGACTTGTGAAATCACACACTAGAAGATCAGCCTCCAGAGGGCTGATCTTCTCTGCAGCATAGATATGCCCAGAGGGTTTTGTAAGAACTATTATCCTCCTTCTACAAATGGGGAACTGGTATACAGAGAGACTGATCAAATTGCCCAAAACCACACAGTAAGTCAGGGAGCAGAGATGGGAACCGATCTCTGACTTTCTGTATCTCTAGCTAGTGTCTTAACTGCAGAATGCTGATCTACAGTAGGGTGTCACACACCTAAGTACATTAGAGTAGAGTTATCAAAAGCATGCCGTAGCTGATTGATTCTGCTGCAACTGAAGTCAGTGTTAAATCCTGGATGAGCCGAGAATCCTCAAGCTCAAAGTTTTCTGTGTACTCTTTGTGAAAACCCTCAAAGCCCAAAAAAGCCCTGTCAGACGTACCTTCAGGAAGACATTTTTGCACATGTCCAACTGCTCTTTTATCTGTGAAGTCTCAGTCTGGCATTTAGAGGTTAAAACATCTAGCAACAGAAAGAGAGGCACAGACATTTACATCAGGGCTAAGGTTCTAAAAAATGTATTGTGGTTTGAAACATCTTAAAATGATCCTGACTTTCAAGAGCCCTGAGCGCTCACCCTCTGTAAATCAGGCCTTTAAGGTCTTGGGTTAAGAAACCAAAATCACAAGGCAATTTTGAACATCTTGGCCTAAGTGACACACTAAAATCAGCTGCATGCACAGGGATTCTAAGACAGAGCTGGGAATGGAAGAGTGATCGCTAGCATTTTAACAACAAGGGCCATCCTTTCTTCCTATCAGCAGAAAAAGGTGGATCTACTGAAACCCAGCAAATGTACCTTGACCCCTTAAGCCCTATCTGACAACTTTCAACTGAATCTGTAATCAGTTAGCAATACATTTGTACCTAAAGGCCTGCCTCATTGATCAGGGTGTGTTGTGTCCTCGATGGAATGGCTGACCAAGGGTCTGGTTCTGCTACAGCTCCTAGCCAGGGGAATTAGTCCCTTAGGTCAAACTGTGGTTTGATTCTTGGAGATTACCAATATGGGTGTTGTTACAGCTACCCTGGAGAAGTTTACCTTCCCAAGAACTGTTCTAACCCTGCTTTGTTCTTCTAAAGGCCTGAATCTCAGGATATGTCTACATTAGAAATGCTAAAGTGGTGCAGCTGCAGTTCTGTCACTGTAATGTAGACATTGACTACAGTGATGGAAGGGTTCTTCCATTGCTCTAGTAAATCCACCTCAGAGAGGTGGTGGCTAGGACAAGAGAAGAATTCTTCTGTTGACCTAGTGCTGTCTGTGCTTGGGGTTAGGCTGGCTTATGGACAAGGTTGAGCAAAGTTTGAAGATGTTGGACAGGCCTCAGTTACACTAAAAGCATTATGTCGTGTTAGCCTGGAAAAGGCAGTTAAAGTGGGTATAAATGGCTCCCTAAGGCTACATCTACATTGGAACACTATTTCGAAACACTCAGAGTATCTCGAAATAGCTATCCTGCGTCTTTACAGCAAGGCTGTTATTTCGGCCTTGCTATTCTGACATCCCTGTAAACCTATGAGGAGTAAGGGACATTTCAGAATAGTGCTTTATTTGGAAATTAAATGCCAAAATAAGCTATTTTGAAATAGCATCAAAATAAGATATGCAATTTGCAGTAAGATACACAAGATCACGTAAGATATGCAAATCCATTTCAAGTTATGGAGCTGTGTAGATGCACCCTAAGACCACTCCCTGTGGAGGAGCCTTCCACAGCTTGCATGGAACTGGTATAAGGGTATTTATGTGACCATGGCTTCCTATGCAGGGCAGATCAAGGAAGGGATCACAATACACCATGCTACAGCTACTTTCTGTGTATACAGAGGGCATCACAACCAAGTGTAAGAGGAAACATTAAATAGTATTTAAACCAATTCAGAACAAGTGGTGATAATCTGCCATACTGCATGAGCTGGTTGAAACCTGTTCAATGCATCTAGCAACACAGGCACAATCTTAGGCCTAAACTATTCTTAAAACTTAGGTAGATCTATCCATGTTGCTCAGTGGTGTGAATTCTTCTGTTAGCCTACATACTGCTTCTCAGAGGGGTGGATTAGCTGTAGTGAGAGAAAAACACATCCATCACTGCAGCAAGTGTCTACACTACAGTGCTACAGAGGCACAGCCACAGTGCAATGGCTGTGCTGCTATAGTGTCTTTAGTATAGACACAGTCTAAGTAATGGTGGCTAGTGATGGCCTAGCATGGCATGTTGGGCCAAATAACTCAGATGAGCCCCATCAAAATCAGCAGACTTTATACCAGGTCCTTGGCTACCTCCCTGGTTGTGAGAGTGTTTTGTTGTTGTTGTTGTTTGTTTTTGTAGTATAGACACAAACTGTGATCAAAATCGATTTAAAACCCAAACTACTCACTGTTCATGCAGGAGCCTGGAATCCCATAGCTGACAGTGCCGGCAGTGCCAACGCTCAGGAGCGCAAATGGAGAGCTGGGATGTTCCACAGTATGAGATCTGATGGCAGTGCCAAGATTATGCAGGCCCCAAGAGAACTCAGTGCCAGGGACTGGGTCCCATTTCCTCAGACACTGATTGTCTAGGATGATGGCATCAGCCTCTAAGGCACTGGCCACCATCAAGGCATAGTTCTCGAAGCCCTCCCACTCACTGATAGAATACATCAGGCAGTAACTGGCAACATCTGGAACATTCATCAGGAAGGCATGGGAGGAGTTCGGGATAGCTGCACCCACACTGTAGAACACCACCTGGATGCCCACGTTAGCAGAGATGTAGACTGGGATAAAAGACTTGACAGGAAGCTGGAGTACACTGCCCCCTGTCAGAGTAACATTCTCTCGCTGTTCCTCTCGCTGATACAACACAGTTGTGTTCTGGGAAGCAGTGACGTAAATGATGTTCTCTACAATCTGCCAGGGTAAGGGAGGGATGATGTACGTTGTACCCCAGCTGCAAGTTGGTAGGAGCTGCTCAAAGACATTGTTGCATTTGGTGTTTTTACACAAACACACCTGACCGACCAAGACAGCTACTGGATTATCTGAGAAAATTCTGGTGCCAGACAGATCTTCTATGCCTTGTAACTGGAAGCCTTGGAAAGGATCAAGCCAAATTTTCAGCCTGTTGCCAGTGGAGTAGTTACCTGTTAGGTAATATAGCTTGCCTTTCACATTGACTTCCACACTGTTGTCCTTTTGGTACGTCATAACTGAGATTTCTGGGTAACTAGCTAAAGATTTTGTAGAGGGAGTCACTATGTAGTGTTCCTTTCCCAAACTGGAGACAGGATACACCACAGTGGTCTCAGGGCTCTCATGTTTGTTGCTGACAGACACAACTGAGATATTTTTGTCAGACTTGACTAGGACTATATGGGAGAATTTGGTAGAGCCCTTAATTCCCCACAACTCCGGTAGCTTGACCGGCATCATCTCTCCCCGATTTACTATAATCTTCTTCTCAAATGTGTGATTGGAGACGGAGACAGAAACTAATGTAAAGGCAAAGTAACCAGTAATTTGCACTTCAAAGTGACCCGAGTTCTCACAGTCCACCATGTAGGAGGTAATGAATTCTCTTCCCAGAGTCTCAGTCTGACATTTGCCTGCAAGGAAAAATAGCAATAAAAACTTGGAGCTAGAGAAAGATATTGTCAAAAGATGGACAGAGTGAAAGGGACAACTTTGTTCAGGTCAAAAATTAAGTCTGAGGAAAAAAGAAAAGGAATTTGAAAATCTTAATTCAGCTAGACATTTTCCCCATTATATTCTTGATCTAAAATGAAAATAATTGTTACTAATTATAGTAAAGATTATTTTAATAATGAATGTGCACAACTATGACAGCTTAGAACCCAACAAAGACCCCGGAACCAAACACAACTATGGGGAATGTTTCCATTTGGATCAGAACCCCAGGACAGCCCCTGATCTTTATAACTGTTTAGAATCAGAATCCAAACATTGATGGAAACATGGAAAAAAAATCAGATCTAGATCTATGAGTAATAATTTGGAATCAGCTCTAAGAATAATTGTTTGCTCTTCCCTAGCACCTCCTCAGAAACATTTTACAGACATTAAATTATTCTCAGTCCCACCAGGTGACGGGGCAATATTACCATCCCCCTTAACACTGAGGGGGAACTAAGGGACAGAGAGAGTGAAGAGTTTGCTCAAAGTAAATCAGCAGTGGAATTAAGAATAGAACTCAGGTCTCCTGCCCCCTCAGTATCTTGTGCTCTAACACAGTTGTTATTTTATATTGTATCTGTATGTACACAATAAGAGAACTGCGGGAAGATGGAAAAGAAGGGAAGGGAAGGGAAAGGAAAGGAAAGAAGGGGATGAGGAGCATGAGCGAAAGAGGGCACCAAGCCGAGGAGAGGCTGGGCTGAAAGCAGTGGGGCGCTGACTCCAGCTTGGAGGGCTTCTCCCACCTTGTCCTCTTACTCCACCCCAGCCGCCCAGGTAGTGGAGGCCCGTGCTTAGCCCCAGCCACCCCGCCAGGAGGTCCTTGAGCCAGCCCCCTGGGCTCAGTGCAGCTGGGCAGTGGCAGGTCCCTTTGTGTGAGTGCTGGCAGGGCTGGGAACAGCTGGAGGCCAGGGGGAGGATCCTGCTGAATGCAGAGGGAGGAGGGAGTCGCCCGGCCGCACCAGTGCGGGCAAGAGAATGGGCTCTCAGGGCGGCTGATTCTTTGGTCTCACTTCCCGCATGAGAAGCAGGGTGGGAGACTGGCCTGGGGGCGCCTGGGAGCTTCTCCTCTGCTGCAGCTTCCCTCCATGCGGAAAAAAACATCATTTATGTTTACACTGCAATCGTGTTCTTTAGGAAAAAAATCGAAAGAACAGAGGGGGTTTTCCGACATTGGTAAACCTCTTTCTACAAGGAAGAAGCCTTTTTCTGAAAGAGCTCTTTTGGAAAACAGCGTGTGTGGACGGGGAAGAGGGAGTTCTTTCGAAAGAAGAGGAAAGAGGAAAAAGCACAGGTGTTTTGGTGGCCACTGAGCCCATAGTAATCACAGCTTAAATGTGAGATAGCGTCCATTCAGTGCGGATGCTATCTTTCAAAAAAGCAGATCGCTTTTTCGATGCGCTTTGGCAATGTGGACACTCTTTCGGAAGAAGTTTTTTCCGGAAGATCTCTCCCGGAAAAGCTTCTTCCGAAAAGAAGCCTGCAGTCTACACATAGTCCACAGTGAAAACTCACTCCTCTCCCACTGTTGGAAATAGAACCTAAGTCTGTTGTGTAGATAAGCAGGGCTTGACAAATCGCTATATCTACTTGCCCATGGCGAGTAGATTTCAGCCGGTCGCCCCGTTCACCTGCGCTGCGCACAAGCACAGTGCCAGTCTGGCACATGCGTGGTGCGGGGCTGGCGAGTAGATCTTGCTGCGGTTTGTCAAATCCTGTAGATAAAGGTTTGCGTATTGGGCTTATTGAGATAATAAAACCCTTTTGTAATGTTACAACATTCAGCACATCAGTGATTTGAGTTTTGTGTCAAGTTATCACTGGCACCTACTCTTGTTGCAACTACCACTGTTGGAGAGCGAGAGAAAGACAGGGAATACTTTTTATTAAACACACACAAGACACAGATCAATAAAATTACAATTTAAAAATTAAATAAAACGTTCATTTTATAACCAGTAGTCCTGTAGCACCTTAGAGACTCACCAATATAAATATATACATATATATATAGTATCATGAGCTCTCGTGAGTCTCTAAGGTGCTACAGGACTACTCATTTTTAAAGTTACAGACTAACACAGCTCCTCCTCTGAGACTTTCATTGAATAAGTTTCCTTTATTTCCCTTTTAGTTATGTATCCCAGGGGCACTGAGACCACTGAGAGGGTCTGCTCTATACCCTCAGCTAACAGGCAGTTAGTTGGCTTTTAGCACGTGGTAGAAACATCCCAGGTTCAATCTCCCCTCCCTCACAACCCTGGTCCATCGACCTGGGTCCATGGGCAATACACTTAGCTAGGGCCAGATCTTCAGCTAGAGTAAGTCAGCGTAGCGCCACTGACTAGAATGGACCTTTGCTGATTTACAACAGATAAGGATTCTTGTACATTTCCCCCAGCTGACATCCCACTCGGCTCTTTACAGAGCCATCCAGAACTAGTGTCTCATTGCTCCCAATATCCATCTTATCCTCATTCCTCACTCACTCTTTCTCTACCCTGAATAGAAGGGAATTTAAGGCCAAATGCAATATAGCTTCTCGAATTTCCACTAGCTGAGAATGTGGCTGCCTAATTTCAGGCCCTTTAATATGATCAGCGAGGGAAGAGTCTGTGAAATGCTGGGTCTTCTTCTCCTGTCACTCACACCATGTGCGTGTCACTGATTTCAGTGCATTTCTGCTGATTAACACTGATGTAGGTGAGAAGAGAATCAGGCCCATCATTCTTGGCCTCAGCGGGACCTGGCGGCAGATCTGGATTTAGGGCAGGTGATGCAGGCAACCACATGGGATACCACGCTTGTGGGGGGGCTGAGCTACTGGTGCTGTTTTTGTTGTTAGCAACAAAAGGGAAAATGAAATTTCGGCAGTAAAATATTTCAGGTATTCTATATGTGGATTCATTTTGCACTAACCTCCTACAATGTACAGTAAAACTCCAATAGCACGGCACTCCCAATAGTCCGGCATCAAAATGGTCAGTGAGTGAGCTTCCGCAAAAAACGAGTCACAAGACAGCAGCTGAACCGAGCGAAACCGGAAGGGATTGAGTCAGTCTGCCACTGGCATTGTGAGACGCTGGACAGTGCTGTTTTGACTTTTGAATATTTTTGCCCATCGGTGTGTACAGTAATAATGGAGTCAAAGCTGAATGAAGGTGCTAGTAGTGGTGGTAAGAAAAGTGTAAAAAGGAAGCATGTAACACTGACATTGAACCAGAAATTAGAGATTATAAAGATGCTAGAAAGAGGCATAAATCGGAACACTATTATGAGTAAATTTAACATTGGATCTTTGACAATCTATGACATAAAGAAACAGAAAGATTAGTTGCAAGTATTTGTTGCTGAAAGTGAAGCACCTACTAAACGTACCGAGGTACGGCAAACTCTGAAAAGACCTAAGATGGCGCAGTTGGATGTGGCTTTGTTTAAGTGGTTTAGTGCAAAGGGTTCTGAAGGTAAGCCCATTACTGGGCCACTGCTCATAGAAAAAGCAAAACAGTTTAACAGTGAAATGAACATTAGTGAATCGTGTGTTTTCAGAAGGTTGGTTGCGTAATTTTAAGTATCGGCATGGGATCCGTAAGTTAGATATCAGTGGTAAGCAAAAGTCTGCTGATCACGTAGCCGCTGAGGAGTATAGCGCTATTTTTGGCAGTTGGTGGAGGAACACTGTTTGTCACCTTCTCAAATATACAATGCGGATGAAACGGAGCTCTTATGGTGTTGTTTGCCAAACTCTACTTGGTTGGTGGTGGTGAAAAGGCTGCTCATGGCTTCAAAATGAACAAAGACCGCATTACAGTTCTGGTATGCGCAAATGCATCTGGCACGCATAAACTTAAGCTTTTTCTTGTAGGGAAGTACAAAAACCCTAGGGCATTTAAAACTTTTACGAGTTTGCCAGTGATTTACTGGGCACAGGGGAATGCTTGGATGATGGCAGAAATCTTTAAGGACTGTTTTTTTAATTATTTTGTGCCTGCAGTTAAGGAGAATTTTAGAAAGAGGGGGTTCTACCGGAGGATAGTAAAGCTGTTCTTTTGCTCGATAACTGTCGAGCGCATCCGCCCGCTTCAGAGCTTGTTAGTGGAAATATTTTCGCTACATATTTGCCAGCGAATATGACGTCTTTGATCCAACCTAGGATCAAGGCATGATACAGAACCTTAAGTGTTTCTACAGGAGGTCTTTTGTCCGAAAGCTGGTAAACTCAGACTGCAGCGTTTCTGAATTTCAATCCAATTTCAACCTTAAGGATGTTGTGTATGCGGCTGCATTGGCTTGGAAAGACGTAAAGAAGGCTACTGTACAAAAATGTTGGGGGAAACTTTGGCCTAGCATCATGTTTTGTGATGATGCTTCCAATGAAGAGGAATTTTATGGCTTTAATGTTAGGCCTGAGCGCATTAGTGACATACAAGAAATAATTGAAAATGTCCCTGAGAAGAAAGCTGTTGCAAAGCTCACAGAAAATGAGATTGAACAATGGCTTGATATGGACAAAGATGAACCAGTTGTAGAAATTTTGAGTGATGCTGCTATCATTGAAAGTGTTATGAATCCACAAAAACCTCAGGAAGAAGAAGAGGAAGTGACGGAGAGAGCAAAATATACCTGGCAAGAGGCAACTGATTTTATTTCCGAATTCGTTGAATTTGCAGAGAGTTGCAGCCAATATAATGCAGCATATTATTCTGAATAACTTTTATACCAGGAAGTCACAGTCCTCTAAGCAAGCCAGTCTCAGGGATTTGTTTGCAAGGGCACGGAAGATAGTTCAGCCTTTGTCTTCACCACCACCACCACCACCAGAGCCTATTGTTGTCGACACCCCCATGGAAGCAGAGGAGGATAGTGATAACCTGGATGATAACACGAATGCTGAAGCATGGGTTTCATCAGATGATGAGTAGTTGTGCAGCATGGCAAATAAACAAAATTATAGTTTTAAGTTTCAGTGTTTTGTTTAAGTTCGTGGGTTTTTTTACTGTTTAAGTGAATAAAGTTAAGTTTACAGACTGTATTAGTGTTGAAGTGTATATGTGTATATAGTGTATATATGTATGTAGTACCTCCTGATAGTCCGGCATATCCGATAATCCGGCACCACGTAGGTCCCAAAGGTGCCGGATTATCGGAAGTCTACTGTACTGAAACTTTGCAGAATCTCATGGAACCTTCCTGATTTTCTGAGAACTACATCTTATTTCAGCTTCCTAGTAGATTAATTGGTTAATAGATTAATTAATCCAGTTAATTGGTTATCCAGGACCTGAGGGCAGCCCCCCACACAAGGTTGGGAGCTGCAGCAGCCCTGTGTGGGGCTGGCAGAGCCCTTCCCCCCTCCCCCTCCCCACTGTGGCCTAGTTGGAGTGTTCCTCCCCTGGCTGGGCTGGAGCAGTCCCTGTCTGCGGCAGGAAGGCCGCTCTAGCCTGCTACCCCTTTAATCTGTTAACCAGTGTTTACTACGTTTAACCAATTAGCCATTTAAATGGGATTTTACATCTCTACCTCCTAGAATGTTGCCAGCCATGCCCTGGCGAGCATATAAGCATCACCGGTTAGTCATATATGACAGGTATAAATCATACCTTCAAATAATGCATAAAAGTCATGAAATGTGCTACAAATGCAATAAAAAATAATGTTTAACAAATGGAGGGGGGTGTCATTTGGTCTAGGGCTGCCCTGGCTGCCGGTCCTCAATCCCTCTCAGGATTTAGCTCCGTTCGCAGGATTTCCCAGTGTTGCTAGTTTCTACATGAAACTGATCGTGATCTCAATTTTCATTTGCAGCTCTGAAAGAAGAGGCTGCCAAAAGGACAGACCCAGAGTTACTGCTGCTTCATTCTCCCTCACTCCTTTTTGACAGACCTCCAGAGACTGCAGTCCAGTCTATGAAGGCTCCAGCTCCCGCTTTCTGGGCCCACCCCAGCTTTTCAGTATGGCCTAGTGACATTATTAAGAAATCTCTCAGTGGGACATGGCACCGGAACGAGGATTTTGCCAACCATGGGACAGCATATGAGCTGACTAAACTAGAATACCCTGCGGCAGTGGTCACTAACAAGGGGGGCACGGGGGCAGGAGTCTCAGGTCCCCCAACCCCTATGGTCGCAGGGGTGCATTGGCCCCACTGTGAGCAGTGTGGGGCCAGGGCAGAAAGGGAATCGACTCAGTCTCACTGCCTGGCCGACCAGGAGCTGCTGACAGTAAGTGCCATCTGGTGAGAGGCCACAACTGAACCCCCAACTGTCTCCCAGAGCCACCAACCTCCCACACCCTGCCCCTGAACTGTCCCCACTCCCAGAGCCAGCACCCCAATTCCTCTCCTGAACCCCAACTATCTGCCCCAGCCATAAACCCCTCCAGCAGCACCCCACATCTCTTCTGGCACCCCAAATCCCAGACCTGAGGCCTCTTCTAGAGGCAGCACCCCATACCCTCATGCACCCCAAGCCCTAACCCTGAGCCTCCTCCTAGAGCCAGCACCCTGCATGCTCCCCTGCATCTCAACCCTCTGCCCCAGCCCTGACCACCTTTCCACTTCAGTCATGATCTCCCTCCTAGAACCAGCACCCCATACCCTCTGCACCCAAAGCCCCAGCCATGACCACCCTCCCAGAGCCAGCACACATAGAATACCCCCTTTGCACCCTGAACTCCAATCCCTGCTGAACCCTAACTCCCTGCCCCAGACCAGTAAAAGCGAGCGAGGATGAGAGTGAATGAGCAATTGAGGGGGGGAATAAGTGAGCAGGGTGGGACTTCAGGGAAGGAGCAGGGCCTTGGGCAAGGGGCAGGGTAGATTTGGGTTGTCAAGTTAAAAAACTGATCTTGGGCATAAAATGTTGAGGGGCACTGCCCTGAGGAGTGACAGAGGGAGAAAGAGAGAATGAATGAATAAGTGAAAAAACTTAAAAATCAACTAATAGTCTTGTAGGACCTTAGAGACTAACAAAACTTGTAGATGATATCATGAGCTTTCGTGGGCACAACCCACTTCTTCAGATAAAAGAAGTGGGTTGAACAAATGAATACAGAGACGGAGGAATTACCCTGACACCCCCACAGAGAATCTTTCCCTGTCCTCAAAATTCTAGATTTTCCCTCCAGGGCCTGTTTAGAACGAGAGATGTACCCACTCCTTTGGGCATTTTGCTGCTTCTAATGATCCAGATTCAATTAACCCCTTATTAAAGTCCATATAATGCTCCTGAGAGCTGCCAAGCCAATACTAGGGCATAACAGAAATTCTCTATGTGGGACTCATTATGGGCACAAAAAATTTACACAAGGCATTATGAGAGAACTTACCAATTCTGTTTGTCATCTGGGCAGTTGCTGGTGATAGAAACCAGAACAATCCAACGAGGAAAAACACTTGAGAGAAGATGAACAAAACTTGTTTAAAATCCAGGATATGGCAAAAAAACAATACAGGGAGATATTACTAAATAAAGGGATCTAAGCACCTTTGTATGAATCTGACCCTAATCTCAATTATACTGGTGTAAATTTGGAATGACTCCATTGGTTTACTTTTAATGGAGTTACTCGGCATTTACCCTGGGACAATCAGGATTAGGTGAGGGATTGGACTTCACTAATGTGGGGAGAATGGAAGCTAGGCACTGGACTTTTCCATTCTAGTCTCATCCACTGACACTCTGTAGGAGGCAGCTGGGAGTCTGGAGTCTGAATGGCTTCTCAATGCCCTGGTGCAGGGTGGCATGGATTCACAGGGTGTGTGGTCTGTGCTGCAGCCTGTAACCAGTCGCTTTGCAGTGATCCCTAGTATACTGGGCCCCCACAAGGGCAGACCTGTAGCCTCCAAAATTAGGCTTTTGGGTACCAGCAGTCTCTGTCATTTTCCATGGCTCCCTTTAGTAAAGGCTAGCAGAACCAGACTCCAGTGGGAAGCTTGTTCTTTACTCCTTCAGGGCTCAATGCTCTCAGCGATTATTTGCAGTAACTCCGGGTAGCCTTTTCCAAACAAGGTACCAATGTATTTAGTCGCTTGGCCTACAGATTCTGGCAGTCCTTACTTTAGCATAGAGGAGCAGAAATGCTCCATGCTGACCAACCAGGGCTCCCACAGGAATCAACCATCTCAGTTTTCTCTCCCTGTCTCTGTTCTTGGCTAGGACTCAGGTCAACAGACTTGTGCTACTATGCTAGAAAATGTAGCTGCATTTACATTGCTTTTACGTTGTGGCTTGGACTGGAGGCCAAGTTCTTGAAGTCTAGGGAGGGCGACGAGTATAGGGGGTCCATACCAGAACTTAAAAGTGCTGCCTACACAGCCATTTTTGTCCTGGTAATGCGCAAGCCCCTGTCAACATGGGCTCAGAGAGGCTGGACCATGGTCTGTATAGCTGTGCCCTGATCAGCCATGGACTCTCCTAAGAGACTGAGGACAGAACCTTTTTGATAAGATGCCAGCTGGCTACTCCCAGCTGTTCAGCAGATAACAGTTTGCCTGTCATACAACATCATTGCTCTATCATCCACAACTGGTTCTACTTACTTGGAGGAAAGGAAAAGCCTCGGTGTCCCATGCTGGCTCAGAAGACAAGTTCTTGGATTCTGACACTTGCAGCTTCCTTGTTAATCAGAAACAAGATCAAAAGCAAAACTGACATACTCTTGGTCACATCTTCCTCTTTAGTCCCATATCTCTGGTGTCCAGAAAGAGTCTTTGGGCCAAATTCACCTCACTACAGGCAGTAACTGATCCCACTGAGGAATGGGAGCCCTCACAGAGCAAGACGGACTCATACAAGTAGGCAGCTATTTATACTCTCCCTATGCTGCTATTTATACTCTCAGATAAGAGTTGTATACAATTGGTGCTGAAATAAGATGAGCCAATAAACATTACAAAACTAAGACCAGATGGTTACTTAGCTGGAACCCAGGGACCAGGACCGGCTTTAGGAAGTGTGGGGCCCAATTCGAACAATTTCAACGGGGCCCCACAGCAATTTTGGTTGAGCAAAAAAACACGCACACAAAAGTTTCAACGGGGGCCCCAGGAATTTTGGTTGAGCAAAAAAAAAAAAAGGGCACACAAAAAATCCCCAGCTACCTCCCCTGCCAAACCCCGGAGGTACCTAACACCGCCCCCCCTCCCCTCCCCTCCCTCAGCACAGGGAAACCCTGTGCTCAACTCACACCTCCTGCGGCGCAGACAGTCACCACACTCCTCCTCTGGGGCTGACACCCCCTCCTGCAGCACGCCCAGCACACTTCCGGCTTCAGGGTGTGGGGCCCCTTTAAGCGTGGGGCCCGATTCGGGGGAATCAGCCGAATCGGCCTAAGGCCGGCCCTGCCAGGGACACTTCCTCCCCAGCTCTTTCAAATCCCCCCACTCCAACCATTTTTTACCCACAAGTGACCCACAGTGAAATGTTGCTCTGTAGTAACTTACACATAAGAGAATAAGAATCAATGAATGCTGCACACTAGAGGAGTGTATCTTTTAGCTAAAGTGGCACAAGGCTCATGCTCTTAGGGCAGAAGGTTCAATCCCTCCTGATCACCCCTGGGGGACAAGTTGCTAAATTCACTCCACATTGCAACCCAACAGCTATCTCTCTTTCTCACACACACACATACACACACACACATGCTTCAGCAATTTTATCTCACCTACACAAAATGGAAAGAGCTGCCTAGAAAAGGATGTGCTATAGAAAAGGATGTGGGCAGTATAGTGGTTCACAAACAGAAATCTTAATCAACAATGCCAGGGGTGGCCCAAGGTGGGCTGCGGCAGCTGGCACCCCAGGCAGAACGCGCGATTGGCGCCCCCGCCTGCACAGCCCTAAACAGTGTGACGTCAGCATTGGGCGCCCCGGGAGCCCCGTTGAAGGCGGCGCCCTAGGCGACGGCCGAGTCGGTCTATACTCATGGGCCACCCCTGAACAATGCACTACTGTGGCAAATCTAATTTGGGGCTATATTAGCAGCAGTATTGTAAGCAAGACATGAGAAGTCATTATTCCACTCAGCACTGGTAAGATCTCAGCTGGAGTAATGTATCCAATTCTGGGCACCACATTTCAGGAAAGATGTGGACAAATGGGAGAAAATCCAGAAGAGAACAACAGAAATAATTAAATTCTAGAAAACATGATCTGTAAGAAAAGATTGAAAAAATTGGGGCTGTTTAGTCTGGAGTAGATGGGAGAGGGAGAACATGATTACAGTATTCAAGTACATACTGTCTTCCAGTTTGTTATAAAGAGGGGGTGATAAAAACATTCTTCTTAACCACTAAGGACAGGAGAAGAAACAATGAGGTTAAATTGCAGCAAGGGAGATTTAGGCTAGACATTACAAAACCTTCCTAACTGTAGGGTTAGTTAAGCACTGGAACAAATTACCTAGGGAACTGTGGAATCTCTATCATTGGATGTTTTTTCAGAAGAGGTTAGGCAAACACCTGCCAAGGTCAGTACAGATAATACTTTAGTCCTACCTTACTACAAGGGATTGGACTAGAACACCAGAAGACCTCTCAAGATCCCTTCGGGTCCTACATTTCTATGATTTGTCACTTCTGACTGCAGAGACTTCTAGGCTGTGAAGACAGTTATCACCCATTAACTCTCCTAAGGCTGATTAGGGAGTATCTTTACAGTCAGAGCCGCCAAGTGGCATAAAAGGGGGTCCACATGGTGCCAGGAGGGGGATGCTGTAGGGCAGGGCTACTCAACACGCGGTCCACAGCCTGTTTGTTTGCAGCCCGCAGTGCAGTTTGGGTTTACGCAGGGCTCGGCATGCTGCCCGCGGGTGAGATCCTTTGAACATGGCATCCACTGGGAACACACTCCACAACGGCGAGGTGTCTCCCAGCCAGAGTGAGCACTGAAAGATGCAAGTGGATGGGCTGGCTGGAATAGACAGGTACAGGGTGTCGGTGTTTCTAGCCCCCAGGGAGGAGGTGCCAGGAGCCCCGGGGTATTGTGGGAAGCGCTTTGTATTCATGTCCAACAGTGTGAAAGAAGCTATTTGCATATATTTGCATATATAACCACATTTAAGTTGCAGTCCTCAGCATGTGCTGTGAGTATTACTGTGGCCCCCGGGGCTTCCAAAGTTGAGTAGCCCTGCTGTAGGATGTTCTGAGTCGCTCTGTCAGAGCCCCACATGACAAGATTGTCCTACATGTCCAGGAGTAAAGAACAAAATGTCAAATTCCTACCAGTTCAGGACTTACATGTGTCACTGAAGCAGGACACCCCTTGTGGCTACTGCTGTTGCTATACAGCCAACACATTATCTCTTGATCACAGCTATGACTAGATGTGTAGTCTCAACAGGGGATTTTAGGTTCAATTTCTCAAAACAGATGGGACTGTGAAAGCCAGTGAGAAAGCAAGAAGTTGGTGTCAAGATAAAGCAGAAGATACAGGGTACTGTCTTTTCCTTTCTGCAGTTTCAGCTGATGCAATCTTATGACACAGCACGGCACACTATCTGCTTAGTTTCCCAGAATCATAGAATTATAGAATCCTCGGGCTGCAAGAGTCCTCAGGAGGTCATCAAGTCCAGCCCCCTGCTCAAAGCAGGACCAATCCCAACTAAATCAACCCAGCCAGGGCTTTGTCAAGCCGAGATTTAAAAACCTCTAGGGATGGAGATTCCACCACCTCCCAAGGAACCAATTACAGTACTTTGCCACCCTCCTAGAGAAATAGTTTTTTTCTAATATCCAGCCTAGACCTCTCCCACTGCAACTTGAGACCATTGTTCCCCATTCTGCCATCTATCACTGAAGAGAACAGCCTCTCTCCATCCTCTTTGGAACCTCTCTTCAGGTAGTTAAAGGCTACTATCAAACCCCCCTCACTCGTCTCTTCTGCAAACTAAATAAGCCCAAATCCCTCAGCCTTTCCTCCATAAGTCATATGCCCCAGCCCCCTAATCATAGACTCACAGACTTTAAGGTCAGAAGGGACCATTTTAATCATCTAGTCTGACCCCCTGCACAATGCAGGCCACAGAATCTCACCCACCCACTGCTAGAATAATCCTCTCACCTATATCTCAGATATTGAAGTCCTTGAAACGATGGTTCAAAGACCCCAAGATGCAGAGAATCCTCCCGCTAGTGACCCGTGCCCCATGCTACAGAGGAAGGCGAAAAACCTCCAGGGCCTCTGCCAATCTACCCTGGAGGAAAATTCCTTCCCGACCCCAAATATGGCAATCAGCTGAACCCTGAGCATGTGGGCAAGACTCACGAGCCAGACACCCAGAAAAAAGTTCTCTATAGCAACTCCTATCTTCCCACCATTGGCCTATATACCACTAATCATTTTGGTTGCCCTCCTCTGGACCCTCTCCAATGCGTCCACATCCTTTCTATAGTGGGGGGCCCAGGACTCCAGATGTGGCCTCACCAGAGCCAATAAAGAGGAATAATCACTTATCTAGATCTGCTGGCAATGCTCCTCCTAATGCAACCTAATATGCCATTAGCCTTCTTGGCTACAAGGGCACACTGTTGACTCATATCCAGCTTCTCATCCACTGTAATTCCCAGGTCCTTTTCTGCCAAACTGCTACTTAGCCATTCAGTCCCCAGTCTGTAACAATGCTTTGTATTCTTCCGTCCCAAGTGCAGGATTCTGCACTTGTCCTTGTTGAACCTCGTCAGATTTCTTTTGGCCCAATCCTCTAATCTGTCCAGGTCACTCTGGACCCTATCCCTGCCCTCCAGTGTATCTACCTCTCCCCCCATCTTAGTGTCATACGCAAACTTGCTGAGAGTGCAATCCATCCTCTCATCCAGGTCATTAATAAGGATGTTGAACAAAACCAGCCCAAGAACCGATCCTTGGGGCACTCCACTAGAAAACAACTGCCAGCCTGACATCGAGCTGTTAATCACTACCCATTGGGCCTGACAGTCTAGCCAGTTTTCATCCATCTTACAGTCCATTTATCCAATCCATACTCCCTTAACTTGCTGGAAAGAACATTGTGGGAGACTGTATCAAAAGCTTTGCTAAAGTAAACGTATATCACACCTACCAACTTTCCCATATCCACAGAACCAGTTACCTCATCATAGAAGCTAATCAGTTTGGTCAGGCATGACTTGCTCTTGATGAATCCATGTTGACTATTCCTGATCACTTTCCCCTCTTCCAAGTGCTTCAAAATGGACTCCTTACACAAGAAGCCCTGTCTTCCGACGCTGTACTGTAAATCTTCTTGCACAAGAGCGGGTGGGTAGTGTGGACGCTCTGCGTAAGAACGGTCGTTTTTGCGCAAGAACCCACCAGTGTAGACATAGCTGTAGTGTGGACGCTCTGTAAGTTTTTGTGCAAAAACAGTTGTTTTTGCGCAAAAACTCTGCCATGTAGATGTAGTCTCAGTTATTCCAGTAGAAGCTGGAATCTTTTGGTCAGCTTAGGTGGTGGCTAAGAGCTGAAATCACTAAGAGCTGAAGTCACTAGTTTGGCCTGGAGCCAGACCCATCGTGACTAGCGGGCAGCCGGTAGGTGCAGCGGCCAACAGGGTGGCTGACAAGAGCAGGCGGCCAGCAGGGTGACCAGCAGGCGACCAGTAGGAGAAGTGGCAGGTGGCCAGCAGGGCAGCTGGCAGGAGCAGGCATCCAACAGAGCAACTGGTGGGAGTGACTGGCAGTTGGCTGGTAGGAGAAGTGGCAAGCGGCCAGCAGGGTAGCTGGAAGAAGCAGGTAGCCAGCAGGGCAGCTGGTGGGAGCAGCTGGTGGTCAGCTGGTAGGAGCAGCAGCAGGCAGCCAGCAAGGTGCCTGGCAGGAGCAAGCGGCCCGCAGGAGCAGCACAAAGGTGGCATTGCCTCAGGCCCAATGAGTGGAGTCATCAGGGTGATGAGTCTGGGTCCGCACTGACTGGACAGAGCTGTAAGTGGGGCTTTTGAAGTGGGATACAGAGAAAGTTTGGGTATGTGAATGGGACCCTTACATTGTTGGACTAGTGAGCCTGAGAGGCAAAGGACATGACTCAATCCATTTGAGCTGGGATGGTTACTTGTGGGGGGTTATGAACTCTGGTTGTGGTATTTTCCCAAGCTAATGCCATGTGACTTCTCTTCCTCTTTCATTAAAAGTTTATTTTCTACGCTCAGACTCCATGCTTGCAAGTGGGGAAGCATTGCCTCTCAGAGGCGCCCAGGGTTGTATGAATTTCCCAGGCTGCTGGGTGGGGGTTTGAGCCAGTTCTGTGTGAGATGGATGAAAAGGAACCCCTAAAAGGAACGCCCTTCAGAAAAGGGCGACTAAGATGATTAGGGGCTTGGAAAGGGTCCCATATGGGGAGAGGCTAGAGAGACTGGGACTTTTCAGTTTGGAAAAAAGGCGATTGAGGGGCGATATGATAGAGGTATATAAAATCATGAATGGTGTGGAGAAAGTGATTATAGAAAAATTATTTACCTTTTCCCATAATACAAGAAATAGGGGACACCAAATGAAATTGATGGGTAGTAGGTTCAAAACTAATAAAAGGAAATTTTTCTTCACACAGCGCACAGTCAACCTGTGGAACTCCTTGCCCGAGGAGGCTGTGAAGGCCAGGACTCTATTAGGGTTTAAAAAAGAGCTTGATAAATTTTTGCAGGTTAGGTCCATAAATGGCTATTAGCCAGGGATAAAGTATGGTGCCCTAGCCTTCATAACAAGGGCAGGAGATGGATGGCAGGAGATAAATCACTTGATCATTGTCTTCTGTTCTCCTTCTCTGGGGCACCTGGCATTGGCCACCGTCGGCAGATGGGATGCTGGGCTCGATGGACCTTTGGTCTGACCCAGTATGGCCATTCTTATGTTCTTATGTTCTTAAATATTGAACCTGGCCCTGGCTGCTGCCGGCACTACCTGGCAGAAGGGTTACATTCTGAAAGAGGCTTTTCTGACATTTGGCCCGTCTACATGGGGCCAAATGTTGAGAAAAAAACCCTCTTTCAAAACATCCCTTCTTCCTCATAGAACAAGGTTTACAGGGATGCCGAAAAAACACGTCTGCTTTTCCGAAATTTTTTTTGGAAAAGCAGACGCATTCCTTGGATGCAACAGAGCTTTTCCGGGATACCTGGTATCCCAGAAAAGCTTTGCAGTATAGACAACTTGCTCTTTCTGTACTTCTTTTCTGCATCTGAACTATCCAATGTAGTGACTAGACTGCTATTGTTATTTGGGCTAGCTTTGATCTTCTGAGTCGTGACTGCAAAGAAACATTTCTTGAATGTCACAGGGCCCATATTCACAACAGCTGCAGAACCTTTTGGTGAATTTCTAGCCATAGACAGTGCCTGAGCATCAGGAATATTCCTGGCCCAAGGCCCAGCTCCACCAAACTTCAAGGCTGGCTTCTTGGTCTGCGTGGCTGCCAGCACTTGCATGTCTGAGGTCCTTGGGTGGGCCTGAGAGGCATCTTCCTGTGCTGCTCCCACTGTGGAGTCCTGGGAGTAGCGCATGGAGATGCACAACCAGGCTGCAGGGACATGTTGACAGAGCAGGCAGGAAGCCACTCTAGCCCTGCTGAGCTGGTGGTGGCGACGGCAGGGGCCCTCACGTCATTTTAAATTGCCCGAAGGTGGCAGGCAAGCCAGAGAATGCACAGAGTGTGTGGGAGGGGAAGTGCATGGGGGTGTCAGGCAGGCAGAATCCATGTGGAGATCTCCATCCCAAAGACGTTGCTGCCAGAAAGGAGTGCCCCAGGAAATAGCAGCATCCCCCATCCACTCCCCCTGTACACTCCCCCTGTACATACCACTCCCCCTATACACTCCCCCTTGTACATACCACTCCCTCCCAGAGCCTACACCAGGGGTAGGGAACCTCAGGGCTGAAGGCCAGATGTGGCCCTCAGCTTGCCTAGATCTGGCCCCCAAGGCTCAGGACTATCCCCAGCACTGGGGATTCTGTGCTGGTGCTCCAGCCCCCTGCTGCCACACTGCGGGGCTGGAGCACACAAAATCTACTTGTCTGGGCCCCGCTAGGCTTTGGTGTGTGAGGGGAATATGGGGAGTGACTTTCTCCTCAGTCAGGGGCCACGTCTGTGAGGGTTTGTTTTATTTTTGCTTTTCACTTGTGTGCAGCCCCTGACTGCTTTTTCTGTGGGTCAGCAGCCCTCAACCCAAAAAGGGGTCCCCACCCCTGGCCTACACCATCACCACCTGCACTTCCACCCCCAAGCTGTCTTCCAGAGCCTACACCCTTTGCCCCTTCTTGTATCCCAATACCCTGCCTCAACCCAGAACCTGCACCCAGCACCCAAACTTCCTCCCAGAGCCTGCACCCCTCACCCTCTCCTATGCTCCCCCACCCTCAGCTAAAAGCCTTCACCCAGCACCCAAACTCCCTCCTAGAACCTGCATCCCTTCCCCACTCAAACTCCCTCCCTGACCTTTAGGCTTTAAGCATTCTGGGCACCACCAAAATTTCTGCAAACCTGCCACCCCTGTTTCTAGCTGTGTTAACTTAAAGATTTAGATCAGTGTTTCTCACAATCTGGGTTGAGACCCCCAAAGTTGTGACCCTGCTTTCATGGGGTCACTAGGACTGGTGTTAGAGCTGAAGCCCGGGCTGGGCAGCACAGGTCAGATTACTGGCACCCCGCCCAGGGCAGAATTCCTTGGGCTTTGGCCCCTCCACCCAGGGCAATGGGGCTTGGGTTGGCTGAGACTTCAGTCTCCCCTCCTGGGTTATGTAGTAATTTTTGTTGTCAGAAGGGGGTTGTGGTGCAGAGAAGTCTGAGAACTGCTGAGCTGGATCAAAGCTAGCCTGGCTGTGCCTGACTCTTCATTGCAGTGTAAACATTCCCTGTGTGCACAGGACCCATATGCAGCAGTAGGGGTGTGTTTCTAGCTATGTTCCTATAGAAAGAGAGTTATAAGAAGGAGGATTTGAAGGAGTGTTGGCCTAGCAAATGTTCCTCACAAAGGCTATGTTTACACTTGCAAGTTTTGGTGATGCAAGTACTGTTGACAGGCAAAAGTCACCAAAACTGGAAACTTGCCAAATTGGTTTTTCTGGTACCCACTGTTGACAACTCATGGCCACATCTGGAACTTCCTCATTGACAGAAAGAATAAAGCATTGTGGGTATGCAGGCCCGTACACAGGAATTTCTGTGGGGGAAGGTGCTTTTTTTTGTAAATGTGAATCACAAGGGTGTGAATGTGTAACCCACACACCTAGGCTTTGTCTACACTGGCGGCTTCTTGCTCAAGAACATCTTGCACAAGTGTTCTTGTGCAAGAAGTCTTGTGCAAGAAAACGTCCACACTGCCATGTGCGAGCTGTGCTTTTGCTCAAGAGCACCCATGGCAGTGTGGACGCTCTCTTGCGCAAGAAAGCTCTGATGGCCATGTTAGCCATAGGGCTTTCTTGCGCAAGAAATCCCTGCCAAGCATCCACACTGCCCTCTTGCACAAGAGCTCCTGTGCAAGAGGGCTTATACCTGTTAAAAAAGAGCATAGCTCTTGCGCAAGGAGCCCTCTCTTACCACACCGTACTGTAAATTTACTTGCGCAAAAGCGGGCGGGCAGTGTGGACACTCTGCAGATTCTTGTGCAAGAACGGCCGTACTTGTGCAAGAAGCCGCGAGTGTAGACATAGCCCTAGTGTGGTTCACTGACCACTGCATTGGCAGAACAAGGAGCCCCCATCAAATTACAGCGGGGGAGATCTAAGTTGGATATTAAGATAAACTATTTCACTAGGAGGGTGGGGAAGCACTGGGATGGGTTCCCTAGGGAGATGGTGGAATCTCCATCTCTAGAGGTTTTTAAGTCCTGGCTTGACAAAGCCCTGGCTGGATTGATTTAGTTGGGATTGGTCCTGCTTTGGGCAGGGGGTTGGACTCAATGGCCTCCTGAGGTCTCTTCCAGCCCTCGGATTCTATGATCTATGATTGCCAGGTACTCCACTTAGACGATTGGGGGGGAAAGAGTAGGAATGAGTGTTGTGCTGCAGGGATCTGCATTTGGATTATTGTGTAAAATTTTATGTTTCTGAAAAAGGGGTGAATAGGGGCTAATCCAAAGCTGACTGCAAAGAGTTACAAAGGGATTTCACAAAATTGGGTGACTGGGCAACACAAAGGCATTCAGTGTTGATAAGTGCAAAGTAATATACAAGGAAAAATATGATCCTAACTATAGATACAAAATAGCTGTTACCACTCCAGAAAGAGATCTTGGAATCCTTATGGATAGATAATTCCCTGAAAACATGTGTACAATGTGCAGTGGCAGTCTAAAAACTAAGAAAACTAAGAAAACATGGAATGGAATGAGGTTTAACTGTTAATTCGAACTAAGGGGTTTATCTCAGAATAGCGCTTCTCTGCCGCGTGTAGACGCAGGCAGTTACTTCCGGCTAGTCAGTTTCCAAAATGGCGACCGGACGGGAATATGCTAATCAAGCGCAGGATATATAAATCCTGCGCTTCATTAGCAATTTCGGTCACCCTCATTAGCCTCCCTAGTTCGAACTAGGGGGCTAGTGTAGACATACCCTAACAGAATATTGGGAATCCTTAGGAAAGAAATATATAATAAGAGAAAACACCATATTGCCTCTATATAAAGTCATTGTATGCCTACGTCTTGAATACTGTATGCAGATCTGGTCAACCCATCTAAAAAAAGAAATATGGTATTTGGAAAAGATACAGAAAGGGCAACAGAGATTATTAGGGGTGAGGAACAACTTCCATATGAGGAGAGATTAACAAGACTGGGACTTTTCAGCTTGGAAAAGAAATCACTAAAGGATGGGGCGATATGTTAGATGTCCAGAAAATCATGAATAGTGTGGAAAAATAGAATAAGGAAATGTTATTTATTCCTTCACTAAGAAGCTGGCCCAGTTAAAATTAAAGGCATCAGATTTAAAACAAACAAATTATTCCACAACTTGGATCTTTGCCAGGAGATGGTGGAAAGGCCCAAACTATAAAAGGGCTCCAACGAGGGATGTTAAATTTAGATTAACTAATCAAATAGTCGATAGGATTTCCATTGACTATTTGATTAGTTGATAAGGGCGCCTCTGCCTCTGAACTGTAGCAAAAGTTCTGCCAGGCTCTTGCTACAATTCAAAAGCAGAAGCCTAGCAGGAGAGTGGGGCCAGGGGGAACTGACCCCACACTCCCTGCAGCACCTGAGCCTTTGAAATGTACAAAAGCCCCAGAGGGAAGGCCCCACAGGGAGCGCGGGGTCCCCCGCTGGCCTCGCACTCCCTGCAGGGCTTCTGCTACAGTTCAAAGGCAGAGGAGCCCTTATCGACTAATCGAATTGTCAGTGGAAATTCTATCAACTATTTGATTCGTTAATCTAAATTTAGAGTCCTGCCTGGGCTCTTGTGTATTTCAAAAGCAGAATCATAGCAGAACCGGCGCGAGCAGAGACTGCTTCAGTCCCCGCTCATGCCACTTCCTGCTGTGCCTCTACCTCCCCTGCCCCCTGCGGAGATGGTGCTGGGGGGAACCAGCTTTTAAGCCGGCTCTCCCCAGCACCAGCTCCTGCTCCCCCCCTCCCCCGCTGCCTCTCTTTAATAGAGGCAGCAAGGGGGAGAGGCGACTAGTCGCATCACTAGTTGACTAACCGACAAGCTTATGCTTATTGGATAGTTGGATAATCAACTAGTCGCTTACATCTGTAGCTCCAACAAGAATGAAATAAGTTTAAGGAGGACAGGTCCATCAATGGCTGCTAGCCAGAATGGGCAAAGATGGTGTCCCTAGACTCTGTTTACCAGAAGCTGGAAATGGGTGACAGGGGATGGATCATGATGATTGCCTGTTCTGTTTATTCCTTCTGAAGCAACTGGCATTGGCCACTGTTGGAAAACAGGATACAGGGCTAGAAGGACCATTGGTCTGAACCAGTATGGCCATTGTGATGTTCCTATATAGAGCTGAAATGTATGTGCCCCCTTCCTGCAACCTCACTCCCCTTCAGAGCCGAGATAGAACTCAGGAGTCCTGATGGGGTCTGCCTCTCTCCACAGAGTTAGTCACAAAGTAAGAATAGACATTAAAATTGTAAGGCTAACCAGTGTCCCTTAAATGACTTGCCACAAGATGTCAGCATATGTTAAGTGTTAGGGCTGAGGGGGTCTAATCTCTATAAAAAAGTTTTTCATGTCAGGTGACAGAATGACATCGTCTTGCTCTCAGGATGTCATCACACTCTCATGCTCGCTGCCGGCGGGAGGTGGGGGTGGGGGGTGGCGAGTGCAGCAAGCACAGGGCGTAGCCTGCTAGTATTTATTTCATTTTCTTTCTTTTATACAGGAATCAGATACAGTGCTCCTGTCAGCTAACTGCTAAGCTGTCTGTCAAAAAGTCGAGTTTTCCAGTCCCGGGGTAGAGATGATGTATTGTGGGGGGGGGAGTGGATGGGGTTGGTTCCTGCCCCCCATTTGGTGCTTGGCTTGTACTGAGCGTGCTCAGTAACACTGCTGAAGCCTCTGTCCTAGTCCATTCCCCTCCCCCATGCTCTCTCCCCCCATCACAGCATGCACAGGTCACCTCACCCCTACCAAAATCAGAAATGGGGCCCCTGCTTATGCTGGGGCTGGGACTGGCTCTTCTGGCTTTCAGCCTCTTTACTGGGGGTAAAGTTGCCACTGGCTCCTGGCTCCCAACACCCACCGAGCAGCCCCTGAGCTCCCTGCAGATGGATGGTGCTCTGCAGGAGCAGCCCTTGCTTGCAGGGCACCCAAGCTCCCCATGGACAGAGGCCAGAGGCATAGCAAGGGTGTTATGCGCCCGGGGGCAAAAGCAAAATTTGCACCCTCCCCACCCCCCGCCACCACGTGACAGGGCCCCAAACCTGGTGCATAGCTGAGCCCGACGGGGGTGGAGGAGCTTGTACCGCGTCTTCCCCCACCCCCGCCAGTTTGGGCTGGGCACTATCCCACTGTTGAAGAGGGAGGAAGGTTGGGCTGGGGGTGCAGAGGCAGGGAGGAGGCTTCAGCAAGTGGTGGTGGATGGAGGAGGAGCAGGCATGATGGGGGAGCAGAAGGGCAATTCCCCCCCCCCAAACACACACACCTCCTTTGCTACGTCAGTGAATGTAAGAGATTAACTTATCTGTTAAAATAACACTCAGAAAAAACTTTTAAATAAAACTGAAACACAACATGAGAATCGCCCTCAGTTTCTTGAAGCAATAAGTAGCCTAACACTGAGGATACACTGCAAGCGAGGCTTTCAGTCTGCCACAGGGACTTTTTCCTTCAGGTTGCTGTGAGATTCTATCCTTAAGTAAAGGAGAGAGGTCTCTCTGAGCTGCTCTTCCAAATTTCACACAAGCCGTTCAACTGAAGCCATAGATATCAAGATTCAAGGCCAGCCTTGCCTTTGGCAGACTGCCTCACCAGGTATTCACAATCACAACGTCCGAACATGTATAAGACTTTTAGCTGAGAAAGCCATGTTTAATCCCAAGTCTCTGCTATGACTGGGAGATGTGGGTGACCTATAGAAAACACCAGCATTTTCTTTGGAAAATCCACAACAGAACGTGGGAGGATTGATCACCTCGGTAATGCCAACTCCTCTAGAATTGAAGCTCTGATTATCCAGCACCAGCTGAGGCAGAGCAGGCACTGCATGCACGTCTGATACATTTTTACCAAAATTGCTACCTGCCCAACTTGTCAAAGGAGAAAGGAAAAAGGGAGGCCAAAAGGAATGGTTTAGAGCAGTATTTCTCAACCTTTTTTTTAATAAAGTATCCCTTTTAAAAAATTTATAAGTACCCCCTGTACCTACAGTTTTCAGACACACAAAATGTTTTCTACAATTGCAACATATTTGTTTAAACAACTTTATCGTATCCCCATCACTCCTTACAAGGTACATTGCCCATAGAGGTCAGTGGGGCTGGGCTATTTTATATGTAAAGGTACTGAGAAATGTATATGTCAATACCAAGATGGCAATGTGTATATTTTGTAAATAATACCGAATAATAATTGCCAAATGAGACCACTTCCCAACCTGCTTACAAAGGGCCTAATACAATTTAAATTTTAATCTAGGATTGAGCCCAAAACTATCTGTTGATATGACCCAAAAAGATCCAGATAACATTTAGTCACCCTTCAAACATATAAGGGACCAATCAGGAAAAGCCCCACTGCCTGGCAGAGGTGATCTTTGAAGAAAATTGGAAAGATTTTTTAATTTACTTTTTCTGACAGCAGCGCCTTCTCTCACTGAATGTGGGGTCTTCAGCACAGTTTTCACTTTATGTGTCAGAATAACACAGAAATGCGTTGTCACAGCTAACTCCATTCAGGTCAAAGCAATGTGCACCCCGAAGACAGAAGAACAAATCCCTTGAAGCTGGAAGTCAAAACATCTTACCTCTTCACAGAGCTCACAAAGGGTCTTGTTCACCCAGAGACACAAGTCATGACAACTCTCTGGAGAGAGACAAAACGTCCTGCCTCTTGGTGGACGTAACAAATGTTTTCATTTGACATCTTACCATGCTGTTTAAATCAACTGCTCGGATGAGGAAGACTCACAGGGTATGTCTACACTAGCCCCCTAGTTCGAACTAGGGAGGCTAATGTAGGCATTCGAAGTGCAAATCAAGCCCGGGATTTAAATATCCCGTGCTTGATTTGCATCCTCCCGGCCGGTCGCCATTTTTGAAATTTACAAGTCCAAACTAACTGCCTGCGTCTACACGCGGCAGGGACCCGGTAGTTCGAAATAAAACCCTAGTTCGAACTACCTGTTATTCCTCCTGGAATGAGGTTCAACAGGTAGTTCGAACTAGGGCTTTATTTCAAACTACCGGGTCCCTGCCGCATGTAGACACGGGCAGTTAGTCCGGACTTGTAAATTCCAAAAATGGCGACCAGCCGGGAAGATGCAAATCAAGCCCGGGATATTTAAATCCCGGGCTTGATTTGCAACTTGGAATGCCTACATTAGCCTCCCTACTTCAAACTAGGGGGCTAGTGTAGACATACCCACAAAGAGTCTGTCCATCATCCACACTGGAGCAACATGGTGATTTACCACCTTGGTAACAAACCTGATCTCTCTGTGGGCTCTTGTGGAGCAGCAGGGAGCCTGCAGCGGTCTCTTGTGGGGGAGAGGCCAGGAGTGCCTCTATTCCAGTGGTTCTCAAGCTTTTTGGCCCGTGGACCACATGACTCAATGTAAACCTTTCCGCAGATGGCCAGTTGCTAATGGAAACCCACCTTTAATTATACAATTATGCCCAAGCCATTTTGCTAGTGCTGCAGCTGGGGAGAATGGTTTAACATTTAATCTGTTTAATAATTGAAATTAACTTTCTCATGTTAGTTTATCACACTTCATTTTAAATAAAGTAAAATATTAATTTATGTCCAATACAAAAGGTTTCAATGTTTTCTTTACTTATGGCAGGGGTAAGTAACCTTTTTTGGATCAGTGGCCACTGATCCACAGAAAAATCAGATGGGAACCACACAAGTGAGAAACAAAAATGCTCCTCCCAAAACCCCAACCCTCACTTAGGTGGCCCCCACTGAGACACCTCACTCCTCTGGCATTCCAGCCCCAAGGGGCAAGGGGAAGGGACAGGGAGGACTGAGGTTCAGGGCTTTCCATAGGCTAAATTTGCTTTTCTGATGAATTTTATGGACCTCTTAGGTTCTAAAGTGGGACAAAAATAAGGGATTCAATGTGTGTGAGAGGGCTGCCAATGAGCGGGATAGGGATGGGGTGCAGGATCTGGGAGGGCGGTGGGGGGCGGAAGGGGGCAAGGTCTGGGTGGTAGATAGGGTGCAGAAGCAGGCTGGATCTAGGGTGTCTGGCCAGGAGGGAGCAGGAGCAGATTGGGGGTAGGGTATCTGGCTAGGAGGGAGGGTGAAAGGAGAGGAGTTGGGTAGGAGTTGGACCTCCCTGGTCTGGCACCCTTTGGACCTGACTGGTCCCAGATGAGGGATTTTTTGGACCAGGGGAGGTCATTTCAGGGCTTCTGGTTCCCCCCCTCCCCACTAGGCGTCTTTGCATCTCCCTCCCCTGCAACCCAACTGAGCTGCCCACCCCTGCTGGTTCCCTGCACCTCCCCCAAAACCATCCCCCACAATCCAAGGGAGTGCAGCACCAGTTCCTTGCAGCCCCTTACAGTCTAGCTGAGCTGCCCTTCTGTTCCCTATGTCTTCCCCCATCCACCTCAGACCAGTTGAGCCCCACACTGGTTCCCTGCATGCCTCCCCCATAGCACAACTGAGCCCCATTTCCCTGCATCTCCCCCCAAGCCCCGCAAAACTGCTGAGCCCAGCTCTGATTTCCTGCCCCTCCCTCCCCTTGAGTCTAGCCCCGGTTCCCGGCACCTCCCTCCTCCTGCAGCCAAACTGAGCTCTGAGCTCCGCACCTCCCCACCCCCCAGAGGCCGGCCCAGCTCAGCTCAGCCCAGCACCCCACACCTCTTCACTCTGCAACCCAGCTGAGCTCCCTTTCACTGCACCTCCCCCCAAACCGCACAGACATGCTGAGCCCAGCACTGATTCCCTGCCCCTCCCTCCTTCCCTCCTTCCCTTTGAGGCCAGCGCCGGGTTCCCGACCCCTGCCTCCTCCTGCAGCCCAGGTGAGCCCAGCGCCCCGCACCTCTCCCACCCCCCCACAGCCCAGCCCGGTGCTCCCCTAGTGTGGCGCCCAGGGGCAACTGCCTCCCCCCCCACACTCCCCCATCACTACACCTCTGACAGAGGCTGCTCTGGATGCTAGAGTAGCCCCTGCTTGCAGGGTGCCCAGGCCTGCTTTGGGCAAAGGCTGTTCTGGATGAGAGCAGCCCCCCAGAGGCGTAGCGAAGGGGGGGGGCAGGGCAGGCAGTTGCCCCTGAGCGCCATGCTAGGGGGGCGCCGGGTTGGGGTGGGAGCGAAGCGCATGCTGCTCTGGCCCATGTGACACCTTTGAACAGAGACCCGGGAGTTGGCTAAGTGCTCCCGGCTGCCGGCTCTCTACACGCTGCAAGCTGAGGCAGCAGGGCTGGGCAGCAGCAGTGGCCACTTTAAAGGTTACATTTCCTTACCCGACCATCCGGTTCCTCCGGTACCTGGCTCTGAGGGGGTCGGGGGGGATGAATTTGATGGGCGGTTGCTCCCAGCACTGGGGGGGGCCTGGTTCAGGGGAAGGGGTGAGTGTATTGGGATGGGGAGCCCTGGGGGGGGGAGGGCCTGGCTCAGGGGGAGGGGTGAGTGCATTGGGGTTACTTATAATTTTTTTAAAATAAAAGATACTTTATAACAAAAGGAAAAACTTAAAAAAAATAATAGTCTGGTTACATTTTAAAGACTAACAAACATATAGATCAGGCATGTCAAACTTGAAGCCCACTGAGGGCCACACAAATGAAAACTGATAGCTTTCAGGGACACCAAAGAAAATGTACTTCTATTGGAAAGTTGTAATTATTTATTATTATAGATTATGTTTTAGGTATATTTTATAATACTTTTTCAGCTCTTGTTTTAATATAATACAATAATTTGATGTGTAAAATTGTTATTTACTCAAAAAATAATTTTTAATTTAAATATAAATGTAAGGTACTTTTAAATTTCTTACATGATACATAACTTGTTTTGAAATAAAAACAAGTATAGACCATGGTCCATCAACTAGAATAGGCTTCTGTGAAAATTTCAGATACTTTGTAAGTTTGAAATTTTGCATAAATATATAATTATTCGTGCAATTGCAAAAAATTGACATATATTTGATATAAAATTAATATACATTTTGTGACTTTATTTGGATATAAATAAATAAAACCGTGCAATGAGGAGTAACAGTTAATTCGAGGGAAGGGTTTTGGATCAGACTACCGCGTCTACACGCGGCAAGTTAAATCGGGCGACCGGCATTTTAAAATGGTGACCGGCCACGAATATGCTAATCAAGCACGGGATATTTAAATCCCGCGCTTCATTAGCAACTTCGGTATGCTTCATTTGCCTCCCTAGTCCGAACTAGGGGGCAAGTGTAGATATACTCTTACATTCAGAACTCTCATGTAGTTTTTCGCTGTGTGATAATGTGAAAAACAATTAGGTTAACTAGGTAAGTAAATGGGCAGTTAGGAAGCATTACAGATTGCTTACAATAAATGTATTAGGTATCTTGTTAGTCTTTAAAGTGCTACATAACTTTTTTTCTTTTTGTTTTACCAAGATCAGACTAACTACCTCTCTATTACAATAAATTTGATATGCTCAAAATCTTTTTTACTTTTTATTCATTAAAGCAATGTGTTACTCATTTGCTATAACAGTGGCTTTAAATGCTTGAATGAAATATAGTGATGAAATTCATATTTAGGTTGTATAACATTAATTTCTCTCATGTTTTATAAAACTTACATATTTAAGAATTTGACATTTTTTTATGTAAAAGACATGAACCTAATGAGAATGGAATATGAACAAATTAAAGAGAAAAAAATATTTAACAGAATGTAAACCACAAAACTTTATACTTTATATGTCTGTAGTTAGTAAAATAAGTAATTAATTAAACAATAAATATCCTAAGAGGTAGATTATTTACAGTGGTGTAGTCGGGGGAGGGGGAGTGGCCCCCGGGTGCCACACTAGTGAGGTGCCAGTATAGTCCTCCTACACTGCCCCTGTTATTCCTCTGCTCACCTGCTCCTCCTCTGCCCACCGCCACCGGCTGGAGCTACCTCCTCCCCGCCTCTCTGCCCCCAGCCCGACCCGCTCCACCTCTGCCAGAGGGATAGTGCGTGCGGGACCCAGCCTCAAACTGGAGGGGGTCGGGTAAGACATGGTACAAGCTCCCCCCGCTCCTTCCAGGGTCGGGCTCAGCTGTGCGCCAGGTTCAGGGCCCCACCATTTGGCGGTGGGGGGGGCGCCAATTTTGCCTTCACCCCCGGGAGCATAACACCCTCGCTACGCCTCTGCTGCCCCCAGCCTGTGGCAGGCGGGAAGCTGCTCCAGCCCCCACCAGTTACGGATTAACCGTTATCCATTTAGGGTGATGCTTAGCTGTTAACTGGTTAATCTTTCACAGCCCCACTGAGGCAGGGGTTGGAGGACAGGTGGGGGGATGGGCTCTTGTCTGGGGATGCAGGCTTTAAGATGAGGCCAGAAATGAAGGGCTTGTGACATGGGAGGGGGCTTTGGAGTGGGGCAGAGGGTTCTGTATGGGAGGAGATGAGGGCTCCAGGTGGAGTGGGGCCAGGGATGAGAGGCTTAGAGCTCTGGGCTGGAGCAGAGGCATTTGGAGTATGGAGATGGGTGCAGGCTGCAGAAAGGAGTTTAGATGCAGGAGGGGCTCAGAACTGGAGCAAGGCTGCAGGAGGGCTGAGAGGTGCAGGTTCTCTAGGCAGTAGATGGATGGATCCAAGGAAGTGGTGATGTGTGCCTCCGGCTCTTAGTTACCAGGGGGCTCTGCGCACTGCACTCTGAGCTAGTGCTGCTCAGAGCAGGGGCAGTACACAGTGCCCCTCTGACCACCCTGTGCTTAAGAGCCAAGGGACATGCCAGCCACTTCTAGGGAGCTTCATGGGAACCTGCCTTAGCCATAAATCTGACTTGTAATGGCTTGTAATGGTCCCTTTTCAGCCAGATGTTTTAGTCAAGGTCATTCCTCTTCCCTACATACATTTTAAATACTCTCAAACCCTTACATAAGTTGGTGTTTCCTGGTAAAATGTCCTCCTTCTTTATCTTTAAATAACTCTGAAACAGGCAAAGTTCAAGACAAGACAGTCTCCCATCCCAGACCTGAGAAACAGGGCAGGCGGGATTTACCATCTTCCCTTGAAAATCAGAATCCAATCCCTGCTTTTTAGGTATTAATGGAAGTTTCCTAGGCTGAGAAGTTTATTTCAGTCCCTTCATTTCTGGCCTCATCTTAAAGCCTGCATCCCCAGACTAAAGCCTGCATCCTAGGCTGAGCAGCTTCATGATTTATTGAAAACGCTGAACTGATTATGTCTGGATAATCACTAGGATGAGTCACAAGAGCCTGCAAACATTCAGGACTTGCTAAGTCGTCTGGTTCAGAGAGGCTGAGATCAAAGCTCTGAATTCCACCAGTGAAACTAACTATCTTCTCTTTTCTTTTGTTTCCTTGACAGTGAAGGGACTGAAATAAACTTCTTAGCTTTGCAAGAATTTTTCAGCAACACACAAGCAGTTTAAAATGGTCTTGGGTCTTAACCATAGCATGGGGCATTTGTAAATAGGAACTGCCACAGGGGAAGTACATCGTATGAGTCACTCACACAACTTCTTGTGGCACAGTGCCCTCTAGGATCAGTTTGTGGCAGAGCAGCACAAACTGCCCAAACACTGAGAATAAGAACTTGTTGCTGTTTTTTTCTAATTATTTTTTCTAACAATTAAATAGCAATTTGTAATTGTAACCAGGCATGCTGGGGCAAATATTATTATGTAGAAACCATGCATGGAGACAGTCTGAGACACAAGACCAAACCAAACACATATCGTGTGCTAGTTAGTTGCTCATTGTGATAGCAAGTAATAAGAACATAAGAATGGCTGTACTGGGTCAGACCAAAGGTCCATCTAGCCCAGTATCCTGTCTGCCGACAGTGGCCAGCACCAGGTGCCCCAGAGAGGGTGGACCGAAGACAATGATCAAGCGATTTGTCTCCTGCCATCCCTCTCCAGCCTCTGACAAACAGAGGCCAAGGTCACCATTTTATCCCCTGGCTAATAGCCTTTTATGGACCTAACCTCCATGAAATTATCTAGCTTCTCTTTAAACTCTATTATAGTCCTAGCCTTCACAGCCTCCTCTGGCAAGGAGTTCCACAGGCTGACTACACGCTGTGTGAAGAAGAACTTTCTTTTATTAATTTTAAACCTGCTACCCATTAATTTCATTTGGTGTCCTCTAGTTCTTCTATTTAGGGAACTAATAAATAACTTTTCTTTATCGGCCCTCTCCACACCACTCATGATTTTATATACCTCTATCATATCCCCCCTCAGTCTCCTCTTTTCTAAACTGAAAAGTCCCAGTCACTTTAACCTCTCCTCATATGGGACCCGTTCCAAACCCCTAATCATTTTAGTTGCCCTTTTCTGAACCCTTTCCGAGGCCAAAATATCTTTTTTGAGGTGAGGAGACCACATCTGTACACAGTATTCAAGATGTGGGCGTACCATAGTTTTATACAGGGGCAGTAAGATATTTTGGGTCTTATTTTCTATCCCTTTCTTAATAATTCCTAGCACCCTATTTGCCTTTTTGACTGCTGCTGCACACTGTGTGGAAGTTTTCAGAGAACTGTCCACGATAACTCCAAGATCTCTTTCCTGATTTGTCGTAGCCAAATTAGCCCCCATCATGCTGTACGTATAGTTGGGGTTATTTTTCCCGATGTGCATTACTTTACACTTATCCACATTAAATTTCATTTGCCATTTTGTTGCCCAATCACTCAGTTTGGTGAGATCTTCTTGGAGTCCCGCACAGTCTGCTTCTGTCTTGACTATCCTAAACAGTTTGGTATCATCTGCAAACTTTACCATCTTAATACATCTTGGGGTGTTCTAATGCTTCAGTAATATACGATTTATTAGCGAATGTTTGAAACAAATTAAAAGCAAAGACAAATTTAACAATTTAAGAACATTAAATCCGGGGCTCAAGGGCAGGTTGCAGAAAAAACAAGTAACAAACAAGGTTAACAAGCTATAGATGTAACCTGCCTTGTCCCGGATACTGGAGATGGGAATTTAACAAGTAACACAATATTAATTTTTGGGGTTGCCACCCATAAGTCAAGATAGAATCTTTCTCTCATAACACAGATCATAAATCCATGGATGGAGGGGGCCTCAGGGTGTGGTACTGTCCTACGTCATCTTCCTTCTGGTCCAATACCTAAAACAACAACAGCAATAACCAAACCAAACCAAACAAAAATTAGCAAGTCTGCCAATTAAGCATAGTCCATCAGTTAAAGGAAGCCAGTGCTTCCCCTGACCCAGTCCCTTGTTGGTCCACGTCATCCTTCTGCATCACTGTCTCACATTGTCCATCTGAGGAGTGTTTAACTCAGTCAATAAATATCCTCCATCAATTAAGCATAGTCCATCAGTTAAAGGAAAACAATGCTTCCCCATGACTACAGTACCTGTCTTTCCACCCAACTTACAGCACCTATGGGATAAGGAAGAAGTTGTAAACAAACTTTATCTGTCTCTGGTTAATACACAGCCACTCCTTCCAACATACTAATGACTACAAACTGCACCTGATTCTGATCATAGACTCATAGATTAGGGTTGGAAGACATCTCAGACAGGGGCACCATTTCAGATTATGTTTGGGTGGCAGGGCAACTTTACCCATGATACTAGGAGCTGTTTAGACATTTGAAAACACTAGTTTTCTAGCAGATAATTTAGCAGTTAGATGACAGGAGCCCTGTATCTCATTCCTAGGGCTTTCCTTACCAATACGCAAAATATGCAGCTGCATGGGATACCCTGAAATTTGGGGCATCAAATTACCTCAGATGTCATGGTGCACTATGCAGCTAGGTGTTGTGTATGGGCTTCGGTGGCCCTGAGCTCCATCCCCCAGCTGTCCCCTCTTCCCCATGGACTCTGTGCTAGCTCCTGCAACCAGCCCCATACACCCTGGCTGCCCCTCCCTTGCAGGTTATGCCCAGTCCCCATTTATCAGGCAGCAGTGAGTGATGTGAGCTCAGTCCTGAGGACTCAGGGGGCTGGAGCACATGACCTATGAGGAGAGGCTGAAGGATTTGGGCTTATTTAGTCTGCAGGAGAGAAGAGTGGGGGGGATTACATAGCAGCCTTCAGCTTCCTGAAGGGAGGTTCCAAAGAGGATGGAGAGAGGCTGTTGCTGTTCTCAGTGGTGGCAGGTGGCAGAACAAGGAGCAATGGTCTCAGGTTACAGTGGGGGAGGTCTAGGTTGGATATTAGGAGAAACTATTTCCCTAGGAGGGAGGTGAAGCACTGGGATGGATTACCTAGGGAGGTGGTGCAGTCTCCATCCCTGGAGGTTTTTAAGTCTCGGCTTGACAAAGCCCTGGCTGGGTTGACTTAGTATGACCTCCTGAGGTCTCTTCCAGCCCTGGGATTCTATGATTCTATGACTTAGGAAGAGACACAGGTGGCCGAGCAGCTGGCGGCTAGAGTGAAGTGGCAGTTTCCTATTGAACACACTGTTTCTCTCTGGCTGGCTGCATGGCTGTCCTCCGCTCCTTTGGCCTGTACTCGCACTGCCTGCCACCACTCATACCTCCCACCTGCTGCTCTGAGGCTGCAGATGAACCTCCCTTCCTGCTCTGAGGTGGCCAACTCTCCTGACTGGATGGGCCACAAGCCATTTGCGTCAATGATGTCTGGTCCATCCAGTGTGAGATAATGACAACCCTACTCCTGCAAACCCCACCCCTGAACATCTGCCTCTGTGGTCCTCTCCCCCCACAGAGAGGCCTGCCCTGATGGGGATTACTGCTAGTTCCTATATAAAGTCACTTAAGGGACACTGTTGGGTTTAACATTTTAAAATATATTCTTACTTTGTTACTAACTCTGTGGAGAGAGAGAGATCCCGTCTGAACTCTGGGTTCTAGCTCAGCTCTGGGAAAGGAGTGAAGTCTGTGGGTTAAAGCAGGGGTAGGGATGTTAAAATGTATTTATTTTTGTAAATGTGTAACGGATGAAATTTACAGCAGTTACACATTTACCCACAGGGAGCCGGTGCTGTGGCAGGCAGCAGTGTGGGACAGAGGGACAGGCAGCTCCACAGGAGCCAGCACATGCAGGGAGCTCCTGCCTTTCCCCACCTGCCCCACGTTGCTGCCTCTGTATCCCAAGCGCACCAGCTCCTGCCTGATACAGAGGCAGCAAGGGGGAGGGTTAATCAGTGAGCCCAAGCTTATCGGTTAACCGTGTACACAGATAGACGTTCACATCCCTAAGCAGAAGTAGATACCTCTGAGTTCTATGTGAGAACATCCAAATATCCAAACATGCCAGCCACCTCCAGGAGCATAATTACCAAAGGTCCCATCTTGCCCAGTATCCTGTCTTCTGACAGTAGCAAATGCCAGATGCTTCAGAGGGAATGAACATAACAGGCAACCATTGAGTGATTCATCCCGTCGACCGTTCCCAGCTTCTGTCAAATAGAGGTGAGGGGCATGCAGAACATGGTGCTGGATCATAAGAACGGCTATACTAGGTCAAACCAACAGGCCATCTAGCCCAGTATCCTGTCTGTTGAGAGTGGCCAATACCAGATGCCCCAGAGAGAGGGAACACAACAGGTAATCCTCACATGATTCCTCCCGTCACCCACCTCCAGAGAAACAGAGGCTAGGGACACCATTCCTACCCACCCTGGCTAGTAGCCAGGGCTTGACAAACCCCGGCGAGAGCCACTCGCCAGCCCCACACTGCACATGTGCCAGACCGGCACTGCACATGTACAAAGCGCCGGTGAATGGGGCGCATGGAACAACAGGCTGAAATCTACTCGCCACGGGCAAGTAGATTCAGTGGTTTGTCAAGCCCTGCTAATAGCCATTGATGGAGCTAACCTCCATGAATATATCTAGCTCTTTTTTGAACCCTTTTAAAGTCCTAGCCTTCACCACATCCTCTGGCAAGGAGTTCCAGAGGTTGACTGTATGCTGAGTGAAGAAAAACTTCCTTTCGTTTGTTTTAAACTTGCTGCCTATTAATTTCATTTGGTTACTCCTAGTTTTTATATTGTGGGAATAAGTAAATAACTTTTCCTTATTCACTTTTTCCACACCAGTCATGATTTTATAGACCTCTATCATATCCCCCCTTAGTCTCCTCTTTTCCCTGCCCACACTGGCTAGTAGCCATTGAGCGACGTATTCTCCATGAATTTTTCTAGTTCTTTTTTAAACTCTGTTATATTCTTTGACTTCACAACATCTTCTGGCAAAGAGTTCCACAGGCTGACTGTGAAGAAATGCTTTCTTTTGTTTGTTTTAAATCTGTTGTGTTCTTGTGTTATTTGAAGGAGTAAATACTTCCTTATTCAATTTTTCCACATCATTCATGATGTTATAGACCTCTGTCATATCTCCCCCTTAATCATCCCTTTTCCAAACTGAAAAGCCCCAGTATTTTTCATCTCTCCTCATAGGGTATGTCTACACTAGCCCCCTAGTTCGAACTAGGGAGGCTAATAAGGGCTATCGAAACTGCAAATGAAGCACGGGATTTAAATATCCCGCGTTTCATTAGCATGTTCCCAGGCGGTCACCATTTTGGAAAATGACTAGCCCGGAATAACTGCCCGCATCTACACGCGGCAGTGAAACGGGAGTTCGAAGTAAACCCCTAACTCGAATTAGCTGTTACTCCTCGTGGAATGAGGCCTGGGGCTGATTGGGGCACAGGGAGAGCTGGGGTGTCTGAGGGGTTTTGCTCATGAGGTTTCAGGCTGGCCAGATTGCTCTGTGCAACTGGTTTGTGGCCTATTTGGGAAGGGCCTCCAGTCAGGGGTTGTAAGGAGCCCCTAGTTTGAGCAATTCGCCCTGAGCAGACGCCCTCAGCTATGCCCAGACCCGGCCCGGCCACTGTGTACCGGTGTTATTCTGCACATGGATTAAAAAAATTGCACATGTATTGAAAATATTGGAGGGAACATTGGACACCACTGTTTACTTCTCTCCTTTCTCAACATTTATTCCCTTTGTTTCCTATCTTTTGACTCGAGTACCTGACAATATTTTCAGGATCATTTAATGATCCTTAGTTTACTTTAATAACAAGCCTTTTATTATCTTAATCATCATACTTCTATTTATAAACAAACTCCCCACCTCTCCTCCCCACCCCCACCCCAGATGTGCTGCTCCCAGCTGCTGAATTCATCACACATCACACTCAGGTTATGTTGCAGTTAACAGCTATATCTGGAGTTAGGGTGAGTACACGCTGGTACAAAATTCTCGGAGGGCTACAGCCTCGATTTCTTCTACTTGATTTTTCAGTTGAGTTTGTGTTTATTTGAGATGATCAGAATCTGATCCCCACAAGAATACTTATTAGTAAGACCAAAGATTCTTCTGCAAATAGAGTTGCTTTGAATTTATCCTGGTTTAAGTGACTGACAGATTTGGAGCAGCCTAAAAATTCCTTAAAGACAGTGGGCCAAATCTTCAGCAGGTATAAACTGTCATACTTCTATTTACTCCAATGACTGTATGCCTATTTACACCAGCTGATGATCTGACTAGCCAAATCACATACTGTTCTTAGTTAAAACTGGAGTACTTTTATTGGATCAGATTGTGTTCTCAGTTACATTTGCATAAATCTGCAATCACTACATTAGACTGGATTATGCTTTCATTTCACAAAATCATAGAATCGTAGGGCTGCAAGAGATCTCAGGAGGTCATCGAGTCCAGCCCCCTGCCCAAAGCAGGACCAACCCTAATTAAATCATCCCAGCCAGAGCTCTGTCAAGCTGGGACTTAAAAACCTCTAGGGATAGAAATTTTACCACCTCCCTAGGTAACCCATTCCAGTACTTCACCACCCTCCTAGAGAAATAGTTTTTTTCTAATATCCAACCTAGACCTCTCCCACTGCAACTTGAGACCATTGCTCCCCATTCTGCCATCTATCACTAATGAGAACAGCCTCTCTCTATCCTCTTTGGAACCTCTCTTCGGGTAGTTAAAGGCTACTATCAAATCCCCCCTCACTCTTCTCTTCTGCAAACTAAATAAGCCCAAATCCCTCAGCCTTTCCTCCATAGGTCATGTGCCCCTGCCCCCTAACCATTTTGGTTGCCATCCACTGGACCCTCTCCAATGCTCTACATCCTTTCTATTGTGGGAAAGGGAGCATAAATACTGCCAAATTAAGTGTAAAAATGTAATAAGAAAAGCCAAAAAAGAGTTTGAAGAACAGCTAGCCAAAAACTCAAAACTCAATAATAAAATGTTTTTTAAGTACATCAAAAGCAGGAAGCCTGCTAAACAACCAGTGGGGCCCCTGGATGATCAAGATACAAAAGGAGCACTTAAAGACGATAAAGTCATTGCGGAGAAACTAAATGAATTCTTTGCTTCAGTCTTCACGGCTGAGGATGTTAGGGAGATTCCCAAACCTGACCCGTCCTTTGTAGGTGACAAATCTGAGGACTTGTCACAGATTGAAGTGTCATTAGAGGAGGTTTTGGAATTAATTGATAAACTTAACAGTAACAAGTCACCAGGACCAGATGGCATTCACCCAAGAGTTCTGAAAGAACTCAAATGTGAAATTGCGGAACTATTAACTATGGTTTGTAACCTATCCTTTAAATCAGCTTCTATACCCAATGACTGGAAAATAGCTAATGTAACACCAATATTTAAAAAGAGCTCTAGAGGCGATCCCGGTAATTACAGACTGGTAAGTCTAACATCAGTACTGGGAAAATTAGTTGAAACAATAGTAAAGAATAAAATTGTCAGACACATAGAAGAACATAATTTGTTGGGCAAAAGTCAACATGGTTACTGTAAAGGGAAATCATGTCTTACTAATCTATTAGAGTTCTTTGAAGGGGTCAACAAACATGTGGACAAGGGGGATCCAGTAGATATAATGTACTTAGATTTCCAGAAAGCCTTTCACAAGGTCCCTCACCAAAGGCTCTTACGTAAATTAAGTTGCCATGGGATAAGAGGGAAGATCCTTTCATGGACTGAGAACTGGTTAAAAGACAGGAAACAAAGAGTAGGAATAAATGGTAAATTTTCAGAATGGAGAGGGGTAACTAGTGGTATTCACCAAAGGTCAGTCCTAGGACCAATCCTATTCAACTTATTCATAAATGATCTGGAGAAAGGGGTAAATATTGAGGTGGCAAAGTTTGCAGACGATACTAAACTGGTAGCTAAGACCAAAGTAGACTGTGAAGAACTTCAAAAAGATCTCACCAAACTAAGTGATTGGGCAACAAAATGGCAAATGAAATGTAATGTGGATAAATGTAAAGTAATGCACATTGGAAAAAATAACCCCAACTATACATATAATATGATGGGGGCTAATTTAGCTACAACTAATCAGGAAAGAGATCTTGGAGTCATCGTGGATAGTTCTCTGAAGATGTCCACTCAATGTGCAGCAGCAGTCAGAAAAGCAAACAGGATGTTAGGAATCATTAAAAAAGGGATAGAGAATAAGACGGAGAATGTCTTAATGTCCTTATATACAGGGCTCGACAAATACACTCGCCCGTTCACCCGTGGCGAGTAGATTTTACCAGCTGGCGAGTGCAGGGGCGGACTGGCCCGGTGGGCCATTGTGACGGGTTGGCCGAAGCCCGCACTACGGGCGGCATGGCCCCATCCGATCCGCTGGCCAGTGGAGGAGCAGAGCACCGCTGGGAAGGGGGAAGTGCGGCGATTCTTGCCACCAGGCTGCCTGCGTGCAGCTCCAGCGCCAGGAGGCGGGGCGCGAGCCAGAGGGCGGGACGCTGGCAGACGCCAGGACACTGGCGTGACATGGCCCCGCCAATTTTAAAGGGCCACGGCAGCTCGGCTCTGCCTGCGTGTTCCTGGGAGCTGGTTGTGCCATGTGCTGCAGCCAGGTCCCGCCCCGCCCCGCCCCACCTCGCCCCGCCCCGCCCCGCTGGCTCCAGTCCTGCCACAGCCCCAGCCCCCCCGCTGGTGAGAGACCACTCCCTGCCGACCACCTGGCTCGCTGTGCCCGCCCTGCGCCCCTTTGTCTCCGTGCCACCCGTTCCCCACGCTGCCCCTGCGCCCTGCACCCTGCTCCCCTGCACCCCGGATCCCCTGCTCTCCCTCTTCCCTGCAGCTCTCTGGCTCTGCGCCACCCTTGCACCCCACACCCTACTCCCCCCAATCCCTGCCCCCCTAGCTCTGTGCTGCCCATTCCCTGCACTACCCCTAGACCCCGATCCCTCTGCCCCTCCCCTTCCCTGCGTCCCATTCCCCGTGCCTCCACCACACCCCGCACCCTGCTCCCCCCGATCCCTGCGTCCCTCTGGCTCTGTGCCTCCCATTCCCCATGCCACCCCTGTACCCAGCACTGTTCCCTGCACCCCTCTGGCTCTGTGCTGTCCCTGCACCGTTTCCCTTGTGGGTCGGGAGTGAGGGGTGCTTGTCCATAGGGAGGGGCTGGAGAGGGCAGAGAAAAGGCTGCTGTGACCCAGCAGCGAGTGAAAGGGGGAGTTCACTTGATGCGCCTTTGCCTTAATGGAAAAAAAGAATGAAAATGCTATTTGCTATTTATAGGGCTAAAATGCCGGGACAAAAACAAAAACAAACAAAAAAAAACCCATTGCAAAATGCAAACGTGTAAAAGCCAACAAAAAAAGGGGGGGGGCAAAAAATGTTTTGCTTGGGGCAGCAAAAAACCTAGAGCTGGCCCTGGGGGAGGGGAAGGGGCTGGGCTGGGCTGGGCTGGGCTGTGGGGAGGGAAGAGGGGAGGAGGGGAGGGGAAAAATATGGGGAAGGGGCTTGTGCTGAGGGGAGGGGAGGAGATCAGGAGAAGAAGAAGAAGAAAGGGGAAGGCAGCAAAGGACAGGGGTGCAGGAGAGACAAATCCCAGGGGACCAAGTGCAGACAATGAGGAAAAGGGCAGGAGGGGAGATGTCAGTGGGAGGGGGAACAGGGTGATGCTGGGAGAGGAGAGGGTAAGGGCACTGGGGGCTAGAGGGGGGAGGGGGAGGTGCTGGGAGAAGGCTTGAAAGAAGGGGTGGGCATGAGAAAGGCGGGGATGGAGCAAGGCATGTGTGAGGGCACAGGGGCATGAGGGGAATGGGGGCAGAGGGTGGTGAGGGGGTGGGTATCAGGGAAAAAGAGGGCAAAGGGGGCAGGGGCAGTGATGGAAGGGGGAGGCACCAGGAGGGTGCAGGTGCCAGGGGATTCTGGGGGTGAAGCAGAAGGGCAGACACCTGCAGGGGAGGGACCAGCACCAGAGGAGAGAGGCAGGGCAGGTGTGTAGAGGGAGGTGTTAGGAGAGGGGATGAGGCGGGGTAGCTCACATAATCAGAGTGGGGCTACTGGAGGAGTAGGCACAGGGGGGAGAGAAGGGCTGGTGGAAGGGGGCAGGTCTCAGGAAGGCTGAGGGCAGTGAGAAGGGCAGGAGTCAGGACAGCAGAGGAGGGGGAGGGGTTGGGGGGCAGCAGGCACCAGGGGAGCTGATGGAGCAAGGGGAGGAGACAGGGCAGCAGAGGGAAAAGGTAGAGGTTTATAAGATATTTATTAATAACTTATTAGTAATTACTGTTCTTATTCTTATTAGGAATTTATGCCATTAAAAAAACACTTTTTGGTGAGTCCCTTTTTTGTCTGGCGAGTAGGGTTTTCCATAATTTGTCGAGTCCTGCCTATATAAATCCATGGTACGCCCACATCTTGAATACTGTGTACACATGTGGTCTCCTCATCTCAAAAAAGATATACTGGCATTAGAAAAGGTTCAGAGAAGGGCAACTAAAATGATTAGGGGTTTGGAACGGGTCCCATATGAGGAGAGATTAAAGAGACTAGGACTTTTCAGCTTGGAAAAGAGGAGACTAAGGGGGGATCTGATAGAGGTCTATAAAATCATGAGTGGTGTGGAGAAAGTGAATAAGGAGAAGTTATTTACTTGTTCCCATAATACAAGAACTAGGGGCCACCAAATGAAACTAATGAGCAGCAGGTTTAAAACAAATAAAATTAAGTTCTTCTTCACACAGTACATAGTCAATCTGTGGAACTCCTTGCCTGAGGAGGTTGTGAAGGCTAGGACTATAACAGGGTTTAAAAGAGAACTAGATAAATTCATGGAACTTAAGTCCGTTAACGGCTATTAGCCAGTATGGGTAAGGAATGGTGTCCCTAGCTTCTGTTTGTCAGAGGGTGAGAATGGATGGCAGGAGAGAGATTGCTTGATCAATACCTGTTCAGTTCACTCCCTCTGGGACACCTGGCATTGGCCAGTGTCGGCAGACGGGGTACTGGGCTGGATGGACCTTTGGTCTGCCCCAGTATGGTCATTCTCATGTTCTTATGTGGCCTCACTAGTGCCAAATAAAGGGGAATAATCACTTCTATAGATCTGCTGGAAAAGCTTCCACCCTAATATGCCATTAGCCTTCTTGGCTACAAGGACACACTGATTACTCATAGCCAGCTTCTCATCCACTGTAATCCCCAGGTCCTTTTCCACAGAACTGCTGCTTAGCCAGTCAGTCCCCAGCCTTTAACAGTTCTTGGGATTCTTCCATCCCAAGTGCAGAACTCTGCACTTGTCCTTGTTGAACCTCATCAGATTTCTTTTGGCCCAATCCTCCAATTTGTCTAGGTCACTCTGGACCCTATCCCTGCCCTCTCCCCCTAGCTTAGTGTTACCCGCAAACTTGCTGCAGGTGCAATCCATCCCTTCATCCAGGTCCTTAATCAAGATGTTGAACAAAACTGGCTCTAGAACTAATCCTTCGGGCACCCCACTTGAAAATGAACACCATCCAGATATCGAGCCATTGATCACTACCCGTTGAGCCCGACAATCTAGCCTGCTTTCTATCTACCTTACAGTCCATTTATCCAAGCTATACTTCCTTAACTTTCTGGCAAGAATTATATGGGAGACCATATCAAAAGCTTTGCTAAAATCAAGGTATATCACATCCACTGACTTTCCCATATCCACAGAGACAGTTACCGCATCATAGAAGGCAATCAAGTTGTCCAGGCATGACTTGCCCTTGGTGAATCCAAGTTGGCTATTCCTGATCATTTTCCCCTCTTTCAAGTGCTTCAAAATGGATTTCTTGAGCATCCCCTCCATGATTTTTCCAGGGACTAAGGTGAGGCTGACCAGTCTGTAGTTCTTCTTCCCTTTTTTAAAGATGGGCACTACATTTGTCTTTTTCCAATTGTCCGGGACTTCTCCCGATCTCCATGAGTTTTCAAAGATAATGGCCAGAGAATCTGAAATGACATCTGCCAACTCGTTCAGGACCCTTGGATGCATTAAATTAAGCTCTGTGGATTTGTGTATGTCTAATTTTTCTAAATAGTTCTTAACCTGTTCTTTCTCCACCGAGGGCTGCCCACATCTTTCCCATACTGCGTTGCCTAGTGCAGTAGTCTGAGAGATGACCTTGTCTGTGAATACAGAGGCAAAAAAGCATTTTCCCACATCATCTGTCACGAAGTTTCTTCCCCGATCCAGTAAGGTTCTCATGCCCTCCCTGATCACCCTCTTATTGCTAACATACCTGTAGAAACCTTTCTTGTTACCTTTCACAACCCTTACTAGCTGCAATTCCAATTGCACTTTCACCTTCCTGATCACTCCCCTGCATTCTCGAACAATATATTTATACTCTTCCCTAGTCATCTGTCCCAGTTTCCAATTCAGGTAAACTTCCTTTTTGTGCTTAAGCTCGCCAAGGATTTCACTGCTAAGCCAAGCTAATTGCCTACCATATTTGCTTTTCTTATGGTGCATTAGGATGGCTTGTTCTTGTTCCTTCAATAAGGTTTCTTTAAAATACTGCCAGTTCTCCTGAATTCCTTTTCCCTTTATGTTAGCATCCCAGGGGATCCTGTCTATCTGTCCCCTGAGGGAGTCAAATCTGCTTTTCTGAAGTCCAGTGTCTGTATTTTGCCGCTCTCCTTTCTTCCTTTCATAAGGATCCTGAAATCTACCATCTCATGAGTCATGATCACTGCTTACCAGGCTGCCACCCACACCTACTTCCCCTACTATTCCTCCCTGTTTGTGAGCCTGTCAGTACTTGTACCAGGAAGTTATCCCAAACATTCTCCAAAAACTTCCTGGATTGTCTGTGTACTGCTGTATTTGTCTCCCAACAAATGTCAGGGTGACTGAAGTCCCTCAAGAGAACCCCAGGACCTGTGATCTAGAAGCTTCTCTTAGTTGTCTGAAGAAATCCTCATCTACCTCATCCACCTGATTTGGCGGATGATTGGTGGTCTATAGCAGGCCCCAACCACAACAAAACCTCTATTGCTCCTGCCTCTAAGCTTAACCCAAAGACTCTTAGCAGGCTTTTCTCATTTACATCATGGATTTCAAGGAAATTATTGTAGCTGTGCAAGCCAGTGCTGGCTCTCCACCCACATGGGGCACAGGCTTCTGGCTGCAGGGGGGAGCCCTGAGCCTTGTGGGCCCAATCAAGGCAAGATGTGGGCCAGATACGGCCCACAGATTCTGTGTGCTACAGGGAAGCACTCCTTGCAGGCATCATCCCCCGTTGCTCCCATTGGTTGGAAATCATGGCCAATAGGTGAAGCAAGGGGCAGTTCCTACAGAAAGTACTTCCCTGCAGCATGCAAAGACAGTCAAAGATACCTGTGCACTCCCTTAGGAGCTGAACCAGTTAGGTGACATAATCCCCAACCCCAACCCTCACCCCTTTCCTACCCAGAGCCCACAACCCCACTCCACTTCTGCACCTCTGCAGAGGCACTGAACCCCTCTCCCACCCTCCTCCCTGCCTTCCAGACACCACATCCCCATCCCTATCCCGCTCCCGCACCCTCCCTCCCATCCAGACCCACCTCCCCTCCTCAGCCTTCTCCTGCCCTACATCCTCACCTGCCACCCCAACCCCACTCCCTATCCCTAGCCCACTCCTGCTGTAGACAAAGGGCAATAAACTAAATGACATCTCTTAAAAAAATTATTCCAATGACCTAATTCTGGTCTCACATCAGTGTGAACAATGAGTAATTGCATGTCTGCTAATGGACTTCTACAGTAGTAAGAAAAATCAGAAGCAAGCCTGATGATTTTGCTAGTCTGCAGCTTTTTATATTTGTAACCAGGAGTTTCTCCCTTCCTGCTGTTGTAAATATGATTTGGGAAGTACTTGGAAAAGGTGCTTTTAAATATTTATGAATTTATCCTAGATACTTCCAGGAAATGGCTTCAAGCCTGCAACACAAAGTCCAGAAAGGGCACTGTACCATCTACTGGCTAAAGCCAGTTAATTTCTTAAGAGGAAACTATTCCAACAAGTTAGGGGGCAACAATTCATCTGTTTAAATGTCTCTATTCACACTGTTTTTCTGGAGCAATGGCCACTGTATTCTAAAAAGCCAAGATGTATAAGGAGACAGCCTTTCAATAAAGCATTTGGGACTAATATATTCCCTATGTAATTCCACTGGTGTGAATTTGGCTCTTTGGATTTATAAAAAGATAGGTTTTCTGACACTGATTTCAGTCATACTGGTGTAAATCTGGAGCATCATCACGAGTTTAGTTATCACAGGTGTCAATGAGATCAGAATCTCATCCAGAACTATGGGAGTACAGTGACTGTCCTTGATTGTTTGATTTCTTTTCTTCTTTATTAATTAATCCTATGTGTAAATTTAATACTGGTGAAGGTACAGGACTGGCAAACTAGGGTTTGATCCTGTGTGTTGCCAAGATGAATCAAGGACTCAACATTCTTCTGTCTTTCCACATAGACGCACTGGCAACAGAAGTACAAATTTTCTATACATCACAAATTTTCTATATATCACATTTAAAGAAGCCTTATTGAAGGCACAGAAAGAATCCATCCCGATGCGTAGCAAGAGAAGCAAACATGGTAGGAGACAGGATTGGCTTACAGGGGAAATCCTTGGTGAACTTAAGCACAAAAAGGAAGCTTACAAAAAGTGGAAACTTGGACAAACGACCAGAGAGGGGTATAAATGTATAGCTGGAGAATGCCGGGGGGTTATCAGGAAGGCGAAAGCGCAATTGGAATTGCGACTGGCAAAGGATGTGAAGGATAACAAGAAAGGTTTCTACAGGCATGTTAACAAGAAGAAGGTGATCAGAGAGGGTGTGGGGCCCGTACTGGATGAAGGAGGTAACCTAGTGACAGGTGATGTAGGGAAAGCTGAAGTACTCAATGCTTTCTTTGCCTCTGTATTCACTGACAAGGTCGGCTCCCAGACTAATGCGCTAAGTGATGCAAGATGGGATGAAGATGGACAGCCCTTGGTGGGGAAAGAACAGGTTAGGAACTATTTAGAAGAGCTAAACGTACACAAATCCATGGGTCCGGACTTAATGCATCCAAGAGTACTAAGGGAGTTGGCAAATGTCATTGAGGAGCCTTTGGCCATTATCTTTGAAAAGTTGTGGAGATCGGGAGAGATCCCGGATGATTGGAAAAAGGCAAATGTAGTGCCCATCTTCAAAAAAGGCAAGAAGGATGATCCAGGGAACTATAGGACAATCAGTCTTACCTCGGTTCCTGGAAAAATCATGGAAGGGATCCTTAAGGAATACATTTTGAGGCACTTGGCAGATAGGAAAGTGATCAGGAATAGTCAGCATGGATTCACAAAGGGCAAGTCGTGCCTGACCAATCTGATTAGCTTCTATGATGAGGTAACTGGCTCTGTGGACATGGGAAAGTCAGTGGGGGTATGTCTACACTACCACCTTAGTTCAAACTAGGGTGGCTAATGTAGGCATTCGAAGTTGCAAATGAAGCCCGGGATTTTAATATCCCAGGCTTCATTTGCAACTTCGAATGCCTACATTAGCCACCCTAGTTCGAACTAGGGTGGTAGTGTAGACATACCCTGGATGTGATATACCTTGCTTTAGCAAGGCTTTTGATACAGTCTCCCACAATATTTTTGCCAGTAAGTTAAGGGAATGTGGATTGGATAAATGGACGGTAAGATGGATAGAAAGCTGGCTAGAAGGCCAGGCCCAGCGGGTAGTGATCAACGGCTCGATGTCAGGATGGTGGTCGGTTTCTAGCGGAGTGCTCCAAGGTTCGGTTCTAGGACCAGTTTTGTTCAATATCTTTATTAATGACCTGGATGAGGGGATGGATTGCACCCTCAGCAAGTTTGCAGATGACACAAAGCTAGGGGGAGAGGTAGATACACTCCAGGGCAGAGATAGGGTCCAGAGTGACTTAGACAAATTGGAGGATTGGGCCACAAGAAATCTGATGAGGTTCAACAAGGACAAGTGCAGAGTCCTGCACTTGGGACGGAAGAATCCCAAGCATTGTTACAGGCTGGGGACCAACCAGCTAAGTAGTAGTTCTGCAGAAAAGGACCTGGGGGTAACAGTGGATGAGAAGCTGGGTATGAGTCAACAGTGTGCCCTTGTAGCCAAGAAGGCTAATGGCATATTAGGGTGCATTAGGAGGAGCATTGCCAGCAGATCCAGAGAAGTGATTATTACCCTTTATTCGGCTCTGCTGAGGCCACATCTGGAGTATTGTGTCCAATTCTGGGCCCCCCACTACAAAAAGAATGTGGACGCATTGGAGAGGGTCCAGCGGAGGGCAACCAAAATGATTAGGGGGCTGGAACATATGACCTATGAGGAGAGGCTGAGGGGGTTGGGTCTGTTTAGTCTGCAGAAGCGAAGAGTGAGGGGGGATTTGATAGCAGCCTTCAACTTCCTGAAGGGAGGTTCCAAAGAGAATGGAGAAAGGCTGTTCTCAGTAGTGACAGATGGCAGAACAAGGAGCAATGGTCTCGAGTTGTGGTGGGAGAGGTCCAGCTTGGATATTAGGAAAAATTATTTCACTAGGAGAGTGGTGAAGCACTGGAATGGGTTACCTAGGGAAATAGTGGAGTCTCCATCCCTAGAGGTGTTTAAGTCTCGGCTTGACAAAGCCCTGGCTGGGTTGATTTAATTGGGATTGGTCCTGCCTAGAGCAGGGGGCTGGACTTGATGACCTTCTGAGGTCTCTTCCAGCTCTATGGTTCTATGATTCTATGATTCCTGCATTGTGCCTCAAGCCTGACCTGGAGGATCCAATTTCTGGGTATATGACAGCAATTCAATTTCTGTGGCCTATTCAGTTCTAGGTCTGTCTGCAAGGTTGACACCTGTGGGGCCAATTAGTGACAGATGTAAAGATGGTTCTGTAAGGTAGATACATGTCCTAGAGAACCTGGAGGGAACTGTATTGAGATTCTAGCTCATTTCCAATTACAGTAAAGCAGCTTTTAGATATGGACAACTTTGTTGCAGCAATCTAGGCTGAACTCTAGAACTAGACGTTACTAAGGCATTTGTATTATCATTCTGATAAAAACAATATACAAGTCTATATAAATCAGACAGAATATGGAATTTTTCAGTTCTATAATAATCCCTTACAGCAACCAGCATTTTATCATGATAGATTATTATATACTAGCAGAAGTACCCAGTGTCACCCGGGGAAAATATAGTAAAAGGTGTGATGAATGAAGTATGGCAATGATATTAACATAGCATATTTTATTGGAAATACTTTTCTCTTATATATTACTTTAAGAAATTAACATAGCTAGTGATGTGCTTACAAAATGACAAATCCCATAGAGTCTCTTTTCTCAATCCCCACAAATCAGGAAGGCCCATCTTCTCTTAAAGACTCTATGCAAACTAATGTCTGCAGCCTCCTTGCCAGAAGCCCTGAGAAATGGAGGGGATGTCTCCTGGGTACTCCCTGAGGGTATGTCTACACTACAAAGTTAATTCAAAATAACAGCAGTTATTTTGAATTAACTTTAATAGCGTCTACACAGGCAAACCGCTATTTCGAAATAAATTCAAAATAGTGGAGTCCTTATTTCGAATTTGGTAAACCTCATTCTACGAGGAGTAATACCAAATTCGAAATAGCTATTTCGAATTAAGTGCTGTGTAGACACTTAATTCGAAATAGGGGGCCTCCAGCCCTTCCCAGGGAGCCCTGGTGGCCACTCTGGGCACAACCAGGAAAACTTACTCTCCTCTCCTCCAGCCCCAGAGCCATTAAAGGGGTAGACCCTGGCCACAGTGCCTGTGCCAGCTCCAAGCCTGCCAGCCCAGAGCCAGCAGTGGCCACCGGGGCCCCTGACCCAGTGGCCCCAAAACAGGAGCCAGCAAGCCACTGGCAGCCAGCCTTCCACCACTCCCCAGGAGCAGTCTGCCAGCTCCCAGGACCCTGACAGGGGCTGGAGAAGGCGGATGCCTTCCTGGTCCAGGATGGAGATCAGGGAACTTATTCAGGTTTGGGAGGATGCCCCCAACATCCATGATCTCCGCACTAGATGGAGGAACATGGCCGTCTATGGCAGGATAGCTCCCAGCCAGGCCACCAAAGGCCACGTGAACCCAGGAGCAGGTTAGCATGAAAGTCAAGTTGGTCCAGCAAGACCACGAACCCTGAGCTTCCCCTCCCCCTTCTTCCCCTTGCTTCCCCCTTCCAGCTCCCTCCTCCCAGGTTTCCCCCTCCTCTCTCCCACCCTCTCTCTTCCCCTCTCCCACCTCCTTTTCCCAGTCTCCCCAGAGGTTCATCCGCCCCCCCCCTCCAGTTTTGTTCAATAAACCCAGTTTCTGTTTTTGAACATATGTGTCTTTTATTTGACATCAGGAAGGGGGGCTAGGGAGGGGTAACTGGAAAGACGTGAGGGAGGAATGGGGCACAAGCCCCCAGTGGGAGGACCAGGGAAGCTCTGAGGGCTCCTCGGGGTGGATACTCTCCCTCAGGGCCTCTTGGATCCTGACAGCCCCCCGATGGAACTGCCAGATGGCAGCCTGCAGCAAGTGCAACCGGGCTGATGGCAACAACCCCACAGGATGCACCAGCATGCCCAGAGGCAGCTCTGGCTCCATGTGGCCGAGTGCTGTGGTGTCCCGAGTGTGGGCACCCAGGGCACTCCAAGACAAGACTGCTTTGCTGTCCCTCATTGAGGTAGACAAGCAAGCGGGGAACCCTGAGAACTGTCTGTCCAGGGTGGGGGTAGGGTCCCTTTAAGCACGGAGCTCAGTTAGCCTCAGGCAGCAGCCCCACACACTAAGTCCTAACCTGATGCCCTGCCGGCACTGGTTCCAGCCAGCCTTAACTTCGGGTCAGGGTCCACTCAGTGTGGACGGGCTAGTTCGAAATAGCAAAATGCTATTTCAAAATAGTTTTTGTGTATAGATGCGTTATTTCGAATTAGCTTAATTCGAATTAACTATTTCAAATTAAGTTAATTTGAAATAGCACTGTAGTGTAGACATACCCTGAGTGCCTTCAGTACAACCTGAATGGACTTCCTAGCAGCAACTGGACCAGTTGCATTGATCAGACAAAGCGAAACACCTTCAGACCAGGTGCAATTAGTGATATCTAGATGATCAGAGAATGCAACACCTGAATGTACCTCTTCTAATGAGAATAGGCTGTTCTGAATGAACTGTGTCCTCCTCAGACTCCACCATGCTCAAAACCTTGTCCTCCTACCCACCTCCTCTTTCTACTGTGAGCTGAATCCTGCAAAGTGCATAATGCCCGTGGCACTTGCTGATAATGCACACAGCCCTGCCAGGAGAACGCATGCAGCCCAAAGAAGGGTGAGTGGTGGGATGGCTCATTTGGGTGTGGGGGGAGGGAAGCAACTTTAATTTCCAGAAGGGGTTCAGTCGGAGCCCGGCTGAGTGAAGATGTTGAGAGGCTGTGATAGCTGGAGGCTTCTCCCAGCCACAATTAGCAAGGCTAGACCCCAGCCAGCATCAGCCACATTTGGGTCTGTCCTGGAGACCTGCTGCTGCCCTAGTATAAGGGAAGTTGCTGATTCTCTGCCCCACTGCAGCCTCTCCCCCATGGGTTTTCCCTTGATGGTACTGCAGGTGCCCACATGCTTTCTCCTCTAGGATCTCATAGTTGCAGTTTATGTGACACGTTTAACAGAGTCCAGCAAATGCCTATGATCAGGCGCTACTAAAAGCTAATTATTGTTGCATAAAAAAGCCTCCGCCTGAGCTTACTTGATTTATATACATGGATTTTCTGAAACTACACCAAACTGTAAGGTCTAAGGTTTTAAATTGCAACTTATTGTGATCCTTGTCAAACTTTGTAATCTGTGTAACTCTCAGAAACTTACTGTAAGCTGCAACTTTGTAATCTTTGTAACTCTCAGCCACCTTGCTTGTAACTTTCCCTAAGATGCATTCTCCCCTGGGTGAATGGAGAGAGAGTGTGAGAGTGAGAGTGTGTTTGAAGAAGACTGGGAACAATGGAACACATTTCAATAAGTCATCACAGTCTGGGCATGCTCCCTGCTGGATAAGGGAAGTCTGGGCATGCTCCCTGCTGGATAAAGGGAAGTCTGGCTATGCTCCCTGATGACGAGGTGAATGAGTCACAGGAGCCATTCAGACACTATATAAAGAGATGGAGCACATGTGAGACTCTCTCTTTTTCCTTCCCTTGCTCCTGAGAAGCTCCTCTCCAGTGTCTCTCCTCCTGACCAGCTTCCCCAGCCATGATGAGCAGACAGACCCTCCAGGATCCACATGCCTTGGCTCCTTCTGCAACCCATATGTCTGTGTAAGTGTGTGAGTGCCTGAGAGCAGGAATGAATGGGTGTGAATGAGTGAATGAATGTAGGGGTGTGTGCTTGCTTGCTTGTCTGTGTGTGAGAGAGAGAGTTCTATCTTCTTTAGTTTAAACCTTTGGTGGCTGCTTTCTCCTCTTTAGTTTTACCTAGTGGAAATAAACCCATACTAGTGTAATCCTGGGTGGTCTCCAGTGAGAATATTTTGGGGGTAACAATTATCAGTGGGGTTCTGGGAGAACCGATTTCGAGATATAACCAATCCAGTGATATGTTAGGAAATCAGGAGTATCCATGCAAAATGTTGTGTTTCTAGCTCTTACCGTTTCAGAGATCTTTTGGAATTATCAGTGGGCCCAATTGGGGCTCTGGGGGAACCGGGGGAACCGATTTCGAGATATAACCAATCCAGTTATTTAAGTTAGGAAATCAGTAGTATCTGTGCAAAATTTGGTGTTTCTAGCTCTTACCATTTCGGAGATCTTTCGGGACAAACACACACACACGCACGCACACAAACAAACTTTCAGAAATATTTATAAGATAATGTACCAACTACCAAAATATCTGAGTACATCATGCTGGTTTTAAGAAGGAGCTTCCCAATGAACATCATATATGCTTCTCTGCTAAAGAGGAGGTTGAGATTGTCAGGGCTGATCCCCACTCTGGCACTCCGAATGCAGAAGGTGGGGGGCCCGCAAGGACTTTAAATGGGAACATCATCTACCAGAAGGCATGGGATGCGTAGTCCTAGGGATGGGGATTGCACGACCACCACCCCCAAAAGAAGACGCATGGTGGTGGTCGGGGACTCCCTCCTAAGAGGGACTGAATCATCCATCTGCCATCCAGACCTGCAATCTCGAGAAGTGTGCTGCTTACCTGGAGCTCGCATTCAGGATCTGACCGAGAGTCTTCCAAAAGTGATTAAACCTTCGGATTGCCAACCCTTCCTGCTTTTCCATGTAGGAACTAACGATACAGCCAAGAATGACCTTGAGCAGGTCACAGCAGATTATGCAGCACTGGGAAGAAGGATCAAGGAATTTGAAGCGCAAGTGGTGTTCTCGTCCATCCTTCTGGTTGAAGGAAAAGGTCCGGGTAGGGATCATCAAATTGAGGAAGTAAATGCATGGTTACGCAGGTGGTGTCGGAAAGAGGGCTTTGGTTTCTTTGACCATGGGACTCTGTTCCGGGCACAAGGATTGTTAGAAAGAGATGGGATCCACCTAACCAAGAGAGGAAAGAGTATCTTTGCGGGCAGGCTTGCAAACCTAGTGAGGAGGGCTTTAAACTAGGTTCGTTGGGGGACGGTGACCAAAGCCCTGAGGTAAGTGAGGAAGTCAGACACCAGGAAGAATCACAAGGAGGAACGAGCAACAAAGGAGGACCCCTGATTCAGATGGAGAAGGTAGGGCAAACAACTGGTTATCTAAGGTGTTTGTACACAAATGCGAGAAGCCTGGGAAACAAACAGGAGGAATTAGAAGCCCTGGCCCAGTCGAAGAGCTATGATTTGATTGGAATAATGGAGACTTAGTGGGATGACTCACATGACTGGAGCACTGTCATGGAAGGGTATAAACTGTTCAGGAGAAAAGGAGGAGGAGTTGCATTGTATGTCAGAGAGCAGTATGATTGCTTGGAGCGCCAGTATTTAGAGGGAGAAAATACTGTTGAGAGTCTATGGGTTAAGTTTAGAGGTGGAAGCAACAGGGGTGATGTTGTGGTTGGGGTCTGCTATAGACCACTGGATCAGGTAGATGAGGTAGACGAGGCTTTCTTTGGACAACTGAGAGAAGCTTCCAGATTGCAGGCCCTGGTTCTCATGGGCGAGTTTAATCACTCTGACATCTGTTGGGAGACCAATACAGCAGTATACAGACAATCCAGGAAGTTTTTGGAGAATGTTGGGGATAACTTCTTGGTACAAGTGCTGAAGGAACCGACCAGGGGCCATGCGCAGCTTGACCTGCTGCTCACAAACAGGGAGGAACTAGTAGGGGAAGTAGAGGTGGGTGACAACCTCGGAAGCAGTGATCATGAGATGGTAGATTTCAGGATCCTGACCAAAGGAAGAAAGGAGAGTAGCAAAATACACACCCTGGACTTCAGAAGAGCAGACTTTGACTCCCTCAGAGAACTGATGGGCAGGATTCCCTGGGATGCATACATGAAGGGGAAAGGAATCCAGGAGAGCTGGCAGTATTTTAAAGAAGTCTTATTAAAGGCACAGGAAGAAACCACCCCAATGCACAGCAAGAAAAGCAAAGAAAAGCCCCCTGTCCACTTTCGTGGACAGGAGAGTTTGAGAGGAACCGCAAGAGATCCTGCCGCTGAACAAGCTACCTGGTGAGAGTGACAGTACTCTCTTTTGGTGTGAGTGAGTTTGCTAGACTGTTTGAAGTTTGTTTGTTTGTTGAATTCTGATTTTGATTTCAGGTGACTGCAGTTTCAGTTTGAGCTGCTGTGGCAGTTGGGACTGAGTGCCTGACCTTTTGTTCCCTTAATTGCTCTCTTGATTGCATCTGGTCAGCCTTCCCCTGTGTGACTCACGAGGGGGCAGGCCTGGCCTAGGCAAGCAGGCTTTAAAAGCCAGAGGCAGAGCAACCAGGGAGTGAAAGCAGACAGGGGAGTTTGACAGAGGGAGGCCTACTATGGTCAGGAAGACCTGCAACACCTGTGCCAGTGCTGCTTCTGTCTCTTCTACTTGTGCCTGTAGCCAGACAGAGCGCCTGAGCATGGATGCCTCTACCCAGATCTTGGTGTGGTTTTGCAGGGACTGTGGCTTGCAATTCCCACTTATTGATATCCAGGCAGGGGAGATCATCCAATGTGAAAGGTGCCTGCTGGTGGAATCTCTCAGGCAGCAGGTGGGAGAGCTACAGGAGGAGGTGGCCAGGTTGAGGAGCACCCGAACCCATGAGCAATTCCTGGACCGTGTTCATGAGGAGATTGCTAAGGTAGCTGTCCTAGTACACAGGAGTGCGGACACACCACTAGTGGAGGAGGAGACGGCTCAGGATGGACACTAGCAGCTGGTTACTTCTGGCAGCAGGCATTGCTCCACCCCTGCTCCGAACCCTCCCGCCATGGTACTAGAAAACCATTATGCTCTTCTTTATACAGGCGATAAGGAATCACCCCCTACAACAGAGGAGGAGAAGCCTCGTACCCCCAAGGCTGGGAGGTCTGCTGCCACCACTGTGAATAGGAAATGTAGGGTAGTGGTGGTTGGAGACTCTCTTCTGAGGGGGATGGAGGCGCCCATCTGTCGCCCTGACATTTCATCTCGGGAGGTATGCTGTCTGCCGGGGGCCCATATCCGAGATGTTATGGAGGCATTGTCGAGGATTATCCAGCCCTCCGACTACTACCCCATGCTACTAATCCATGTGGGCACAAATGATACTGCGAGGTGTGACACTGAGCGGATCAAGAGTGACTACAGGGCTCTGGGAGTATGGGTGAAGGAGTTTGGAGCGCAGGTGGTATTCTCTTTGATCCTTCCTGTTGAAGGTAGGGGCCCAGGCAGAGACAGGTGCATCCTGGAGGTGAATGCCTGGCTGCGAAGATGGTGTCGTCAGGAGGGCTTTGGCTTCCTCGACCACGGGATGCTATTCCAGGAAGGACTGCTGGGCAGAGATGGTGTTCACCTTTTGAGGAGGGGGAAGACCCTATTTGGACACAGACTGGCTAACCTAGTGAGGAGGGCTTTAAACTAGGTTCAGCGAGGACAGGTGAGCAAAGCCCACAGGTAAGTGGAGAACATGGAGACCTGGGAGATGGGTCGGAAATGGGAGGGAGCATGGGCTATAATGGCAGAGAGAAAGGAGGATCAGGGCAAAACTGGGAGGCAAGGTCAAATCAGTATCTTAGATGCCTACATACAAATGCGAGAAGTATGGGTAATAAGCAGGAGGAACTGGAAGTGCTAATAAATAAGTACAATTATGACATTGTTGGCATCACAGAAACTTGGTGGGATAATACACATGATTGGAATGTTTGTATAGAAGGGTACAGCTTGCTCAGGAAGGATAGACAGGGGAAAAAGGGAGGAGGTGTTGCCTTATATATTAAAAATGAACACACTTGCAGTGAGGTGGAGATGGACATAGGAGACAGAAGTGTTGAGAGTCTCTGGGTTAGGCTAAAAGGGATTAAAAACAAGGGTGATGTCACGCTAGGAGTCTACTACAGGCCACCTACCGAGGTAGAAGAAGTGGATGAGGCTTTTTTTAAACAACTAACGATATCATCCAAAGCCCAAGATTTGGTGGTGATGGGGGACTTCAACTATCCAGATATATGTTGGGAAAATAACACAGCAGGGCACAGACTATCCAATAAGTTCTTGGACTGCATTGGAGACAACCTTTTATTTCAGAAGATTGAAAAAGCTACCGGGGGGAAGCTGTTCTAGATTTGATTCTAACAAATACGGAGGAACTGGTTGAGAATTTGAAAGTGGATGGCAGCTTGGGTGAAAGTGATCATGAAATCATAGAGTTCACAATTCTAAGGAAGGGTAGAAGGGAGAACAGCAAAATAGAGACAATGGATTTCAGGAAGGCAGATTTTGGTAAGCTCAGAGAGCTGATAGGTAAGGTTCCATGGGAATCAAGACTGAGGGGAAAAACAGCTGAGGAGAGTTGGCAGTTTTTCAAAGGGACATTGTTAAGGGCCCAAAAGGAAGCTATTCCGCTGTGTCGGAAAGATAGAAAATATGGCAAAAGACCGCCTTGGCTTAACCACAAGATCTTGCATGATCTAAAAATAAAAAAGAAGTCCTATTAAAAAATGAAAACTAGGACAAATTACAAAGGAAGAATATAGGCAAACAACACAGGAATGCAGGGGCAAGACTAGAAAGGCAAAGGCACAAAATGAGCTCAAACTAGCTATGGGAATAAAGGGAAACAAGGAGACTTTTTATAAATACATTAGAAGCAAGAGGAAGACCAAGGACGGGGTAGGCCCACTGGTCAGTGAGGAGGGAGAAACAGTAACAGGAAACTTGGAAATGGCAGAGATGCTTAATGACTTCTTTGTTTCGGTCTTCACCGAGAAGTCTGAAGGAATGCCTAACATAGGGAATGCTAGTGGGAAGGGGGTAGGTTTAGAAGATAAAATAAAAAAAGAACAAGTTAAAAATCACCTAGAAAAGTTAGATGCCTGCAAGTCACCAGGGCCTGATGAAATGCATCCTAGAATACTCAAGGAGCTGATAGAGGAGGTATCTGAGCCTCTAGCTATCATCTTTGGAAAATCATGGGAGACAGGAGAGATTCCAGAAGACTGGAAAAGGGCAAATATAGTGCCCATTTATAAAAAGGGAAATAAGAACAACCCAGGAAACTACAGACCAGTTAGTTTAACTTCTGTGCCAGAGAAGATAATGGAGCAGGTAATTAAGGAAATCATCTGTAAATACCTGGAAGGTGGCAAGGTGATAGGGAACAGCCAGCATGGATTTGTAAAGAACAAATCGTGTCAAACCAATCTGTTAGCTTTCTTTGATAGGATAACGAGTCTTGTGGATAAGGGAGAAGCAGTGGATGTGGTATACCTAGACTTTAGTAAGGCATTTGATACGGTCTCGCATGATATTCTTATCAATAAACTAGGCAAATACAACTTAGATGGGGCTACTATAAGGTGGGTGCATAACTGGCTGGATAACCGTACTCAGAGAGTAGTTATTAATGGTTCACAATCCTGCTGGAAAGGTATAACAAGTGGGGTTCCACAGGGGTCTGTTTTGGGACTGGCTCTCTTCAATATCTTCATCAACGATTTAGATATTGGCATAGAAAGTACGCTTATTAAGTTTGCAGACGATACCAAGCTGGGAGGGGTTGCGACTAATCTGGAGGATCGGGTCATAATTCAAATGATCTGGACAAATTGGAGAAATGGTCAGAGGTAAAGAGGATGAAGTTTAAGAAAGACAAATGCAAAGTGCTCCACTTAGGAAGGAACAATCAGTTTCACACATACAGAATGGGAAGCGACTGTCTAGGAAGGAGTACGGCAGAAAGGGATCTAGGGGTTATAGTGGACCACAAGCTGAATATGAGTCAGCAGTGTGATGCTGTTGCAAAAAAAGCAAACATGATTCTAGGATGCATTAACAGGTGTGTTGTGAGCAAGACGTGAGAAGTCATTCTTCCGCTCTACTCTGCACTAGTTAGGCCTCAGTTGGAGTATTGTGTCCAGGTCTGGGCACTGCATTTCAAGAAGGATGTGGAGAAATTGGAGAGGGTCCAGAGAAGAGCAACAAGAATGATTAAAGGTCTAGAGAACATGACCTATGAAGGAAGGCTGAAAGAATTGGGTTTGTTTAGTTTAGAAAAGAGAAGATTGAGGGGGGACATGATAGCAGTTTTCAGGTATCTAAAAGGGTGTCATAAGAAGGAAGGAGAAAACTTGTTCATCTTGGCCTCTGAGGATAGAACAAGAAGCAATGGGCTTAAACTGCAACAAGGGAGGTTTAGGTTGGACATTAGGAAAAAGTTCCTAACTGTAAGGGTAGTCAAACTCTGGAATAAATTGCCCAGGGAGGTTGTGGAATCTCCATCTCTGGAGATATTTAAGAGTAGGTTAGATAAATGTCTATCAGGGATGGTCTATACAGTATTTGGTCCTGCCATGAGGGCAGGGGACTGGACTCGATGACCTCTCGAGGTCCCTTCCAGTCCTAGTATTCTATGATTCTATGAAATATGGTAGGTGACGAGATTGGCTTACTGGGGACATCCTTGGTGAGCTTAAACACAAAAAGGAAGCTTACAAGAAGTGGAAACTTGGACAGATGACTTGGGAGGAGTATAAATATATTGCTCGAGAATGCAGGGGAGTTATCAGGAAGGCGAAAGCGCAATTGGAATTGCAGCTAGAAAGGGATGTGAAGGATAACAAGAAAGGTTTCTACAGGCATGTTAACAATAAGAGGGTGATCAGAGAGGGTGTGGGGCCCTTATTGGATGAGGGAGGTAACCTAGTGACAGATGTGGGAAAAGCTGAAGTACTCAATGCTTTCTTTGCCTCTGTCTTCACGGACAAGGTCAGCTCCCAGACAAATGCAGTAGGCAACGCAGCATGGGAAGGAGGTGGACAGCCCTTGGTGGGGAAAGAACAAGTTAAAAACTATTTAGAAAAACTAAACATACACAAATCCATGGGCCCGGATTTAATGCATCCGAGGGTACTGAGGGAGTTGGCAAGTGTCATTGCGGAACCTTTGGCCATTATTTTTGAAAACTCATGGAGATCGGGAGAGATCCCAGATGATTGGAAAAAGCAAATGTAGTGCCCATCTTTAAAAAAGGGAAGAAGGACAATCCAGGGAACTACAGACCAGTCAGCCTTACATCAGTCCCCGGAAAAATCATGGAGGGGATCCTCAAGGAATCCATTCTGAAGCACTTGGAAGAGGGGAAAGTGATCAGGAATAGCCAACATGAATTCACGAAGGGCAAGTTGTGCCTGACCAATCTGATTAGCTTCTATGATGAGGTAACTGGCTCTGTAGATATGGGAAAGACAGCGGATGTGATTTACCTTGACTTTAGCAAAGCTTTTGATTCGGTCTCCCACAATATTCTTGCCAGCAAGTTAAGGGAATATGGATTGGATAAATGGACTGTAAGATGGATAGAAAGCTGGCTAGACTGTCGGGCCCAACCAGTAGTGATCAACGGCTCGATATCAGGTTGGCAGTCGGTTTCTAGTGGAGTGCCCCAAGGATCTGTTCTTGGACTGGTTTTGTTCAACCTCTTTATTAATGGCAGGCTCTTGGGTGCTGGAGGACTGCTCCCAGGGAGTGGTGGAGGGCTTGCTGGTACTGGCTGGCTGGCTCATTTTGGGACCACTGGGTCAGAGGCAGCAGTAGAGTGGCTCAGGGCTGGCAGGCCTGGTGCTAGCCACAAAGGCTTTGGGTAGACTCCAGACCTTTAAGAGCTCCAGAGGGCGGGAGAAGAGTTTTCCTGGTGTGTGCCAGAGTGGCCAGCAAGGCACCCTGGAAAGGGCTGGAGGCCCCCTATTTTGAAATAGCCCCTATTCCCTGTCTACACAGCACCTATTCCGAAATAGCTATTTAGGAATAGGCACTATTCCTCGTAGAATAAGGTTTACATATTTCGAAATAAGCCCTCCACTATTTCGAAATAGTGGTTTAGCTATGTAGACACTAGTGAAGTTATTTTGAAATAACAACTGTTATTTCAAAATTACTTTGCTGTGTAGACATACCCTTAGGGAGTTTAGTGGCAGGAGAGGATATGCAGTGGGGTACCAGAGGGAGTTTGGGTGTGGGAGGGAGTTGGGGCAGTAATGCAGAAGGAAAAGGTGAGAATGCAGCCAAATAGCTAGCTGGGGAGGGAGGGAAAAGTGGAGAGTAAAGGAAAGTGCAGCTTCTGCAAAGCAAAATTGTATCCCCCCTCATATCTTCCTTCTGCTTCAGCCTCACTCCCATCAGCCCCATGATCCCCCGCAGCCTGATCCCCTGCATTGCCCCATGCCCCCCAGTGCAACCCCTGCCCCCGCATTCTCCTTCATCCCCCATTCAGCCCCCAATCCCTGTGCCCCCAGCGTACTCACTGGCAGGACAGCAGCGCTGGGACTCGCAGCCTCTAGGGAACAGCACTGAGCTGAGGAGGGGGAGGGGACAGAGTCTCTTCTCTGCCCAGCCCAGCCCTTTGCCTGCAGACAATGGCTCTGGGGGTGGGGCAGACAGAGCCCAGGGCCACCCAGGGCTATCTTCAGCCTGGCCAGGCACAGTGGGGCACTGGTGAAAGGGCTCCCCGACCCCTCATACAGCCCACAGGGAACAGCTCAGTGTAGCCCTGTCCCCAGTGTGCCATGTGTGCCAGCCACACAGCCTCCACCTGGAGAAGGAGGCAAGAGCAGGGACTCACACGTGTGTTTGCATGTGTGCCTCTTGCCTCCTCCTAGCCAGCAAGTTAACAAAGAGGGTGGCCACTCGGGCAGCTGCCCCTCTTTGATCTGGCCAGCTGGAGCACGGCGCAGCCTCAGCAGGCTGAAAGCTGCAGCCAGCTGGCCAAGTGGCTGCCTGTTTGCTCCAGCCCAGCTGGTCGCAGTGTTCAGGCAGCTGAGGCTGCGCCATGCTCCAAATGGGCAGGATCAAAGAGGGGCAGCTTCGTAGTCAGCTGACCGTGTGGCTGCTGGGGAGGCTGCCCCTCTTTGATCCAGCCCAATTGGAGTGCGGCGCAGCCTCGGCAGGCTGAAAGCCGCAGCACGTGAGGCTGCGCCAAGCTCCATCTGAGCTGGATCAAAGAGGGGCAGCCACCTGGCTAGTTGGCTGCGGTGATCGAACCCTAGGGGTGCTGCGATCGACCAGTCGATCATGATCGACCAGTTGGTGACCACTGATTGAAATTATTCTGAGTCTCTCAACTCCTGGTTTAATTCTCCCAGACAAGAAAGCAGGCAAGGAATCTATATCCAATTCAAATTTCAACCCTCTATCTCGATTGGTTCTCCTGGCCACCTAGCCAACACCTTTGCTGGCTACCTGAGTTGAATCCCTTAGTCACTGGGTGCTGGTCAGCACTCCTCCTATCCATTACATACTCTGGACAAGCTGGCCTGCACCGGCTGTGATTTCTTCCTGGAGATCTAGGATAAAACATAGTTAATAAAGTACATGCACTACATTTACTACTGAATACACAAAGAACTAAACATGCATGGGATACAATGACTTAGTTATAGAGAGTTTTTAACTGGCTTAATCTGGGAACTTTCATGGGAGACAGCATCAGCCACTTTGTTAGAAGCTCCTGAAATGTGTTGTACATCGAAGTCAAAGTCTTGGAGAGCCAAGCTCCATCGCAGGAGTTTCTTGTTAGTCTCCTTGACGGTGGGAAGCCATCTTAGTGCGTAGTGGTCGGTGTGCAGATGAAAGCTTCCCCACACATATGGTCGTAGCTTCTCTAGAGCATACAGAATATAGCAATTTTTTTCAGAGACAGACCAGTGGCTTTCTCTCTCAGAGAGATTTTTGCTGATAAATACGACAGGCTAAAGTTGTTGATCTGGCCCTGTCTGCACCAAAACTGCCCCCACACCATGCTCAGATGCGTCTGTGGTGACAACGAAAGACTTGTCATACTCTGGGGTCTTTAGTACAGGTTTAGGCATAAGGGCAGCCTTAAGCTGCTTAAAAGCTTCCTGGCACTTGTCAGTCCATTGGACCGCATTTGGTTGTTTTTTCCTGGTCAGGTCTGTTAGTAGTACGGCGATCTCACTGTATTGCAGTACAAATCGCCTGTAATACCCAGCCAAACCTAAGGAGGATTGAACCTGTTTCTCTGACTTAAGGATAGGCCAGTTTTGGATAGCCTCTATCTCAGCCTGTAGAGGGTTGATAGTTCCTTGACCCATTTGGTGTCCAAGATAAGTCACCCTGTTTAGGCCAATTTGACATTTTTTGGCCTTAACTGTTAGCCCTGCCTCCCTTATGCGTTGGAAGACAGCTTGGAGGTATTCTAGATGTTCTGCCCATGAATCTGAGAATACAGCCACATCGTCCAGATAGGCCACAGCAAATTTCCCAGATCTGGCTAGGTGATTATCCACAAGCTTTTGGAAGGTTGCAGGTGCATTGTGCAGCCTGAAAGGGAGAACATTAAACTCATACAACCCTGCATGTGTAATGAAGGCTGACTTTTCCTTGGCTGCTTCCTCCAGAAGTACCTGCCAGTACCCTGTGGTTACATCTAGGGTGGAGATGAACTGGGTATGCCCCAGTTTCTCCAATAGCTCATCTGTGCAGGATATTGGATAGTTGTCTGGGCAAGATACTAAATTCAGCTTATGGTAGTCCATGCAAAAGCAAATTTCTCCATCTGGTTTGGGAACTAGGACTACTGGAGAAGTCCGTGCATTCTCCGGGGAGTGAATTACACCCATCTCTAGCATGTCCTTGACCTCCCTCTCTATAGCCACTTTGGCTGAAGAAGCCATTCAGTAGAGTTGGGCCCTGACTGGGCGAGCATCACCTTTGTCAATGGAGTGAAACACCCATTCAGTCCACCCTGGGGTGGCTGAGAACATTGGAGTGAACCTGGTGCACAGCCCCATGATCTGCCATTGTTGTTCACAGCTAAGGCTCATGGAGCCTCTTCTTCTCCACCCTTGCCCTTCCCGTCGTAGTAGGCTCCCTCGGGCCACTCCACGTTCTCCTTCTCCTGGGCAGTAAACTGAAGAACCTTGAATTCTCAAGAATAAAAGGGCTTCAGAGAATTAACATGATATACCTTAGGCTTAAGGTCAGGGTCAGGAAATGCTATGAGATAATTAACTGCTCCTAGGTGCTCTTCGACTGTGAATGGTCTGTCCCATGATACTTCCATGTTATTGGCCTGGAGCACCATCAAGACCATGACTTGCTCACCTATCTTGAAGGATCACTCTCTGGCATGCTTATCATACCAGGCTTTTTGCTCTTGCTGAGCATCCTGCAAATTGTTTTGCATGAGAGTTAGAGAGTCTCTAAAGGTATTTTGTAAGTTGCATACAAATCCAAAATGTTGGTTCCTGGAGGAGGGGTAGCCCCCTCCCATTGCTGCTTTACTAACTGCAAGGGACACTTAACTTCATGGCCATATGTCAGTTCAAAGGGTGAGAATCCCAAACTGGGACGTGGGACATCTCTATAGGCAAACAGTAACTGCTGCAAAACTAGGTCCCAGTCATTGGAACGTTCATTCACAAATCTGTGTATCATGGCTCACAAAGTCCCATTAAATCTTTCCACCAGGCCATTTGTTTGATGGTGGTAGGTGGTAGCATGTAGGTGTTTCACCTCACAAGCTTCCCAGAGGTGTTTCATGGCCTCTGCGAAGAAATTAGTCCCTGAATCCATGAGGATCTCTGAGGGCCAACCTACCCTTGCAAAATATATATCTGTTAGTGCCTGGTGCATGTTCCTGGCCATAGTGCTTCCTAGAGCCACTGCTTGAGGCCATTGGGTGGCAAAATCCACAAGAGTCAGTATGAACTGTTTCCCTCTGGAGGTCTTTTTAGGGAAAGGACCCAAAATATTCACAACTACACACTGGAATGGGACCTCTACAATGGGGAGGGGTTGTAGTGGTGCCTTGACCTGGTCTTGGGGCTTCCGCACCTGCTGGCACACCTCACAAGTCTGGACATAGCCAGTCACCTCCTTGCCTGTTCCCTACTAGTAGAATGACCTTCCCAACTGGTCTTTGGTTCTGTTCACCCCAGCATGGTAACTAGGGTGATCACGGGCTAAGCTCAAGAGCTTTTCCTGGTAATTAGCTGGAACTACCAACAGTCTCTGAGGACACTAGTCCTCGTGCCCACCAAAAAGAGACTCTCGGTATAAAAGTCCTCTTTCTACCACAAACCTGGACCTGTTAGAAGAGCTGAGAGGCAGTAGGTAATGGCTGGCAGCCATCCAAGCTCCCTTTAGGTTCTCATCTACTTCCTGTTCTGCCTGGAACTATTCTCTCGATGCTGGAGACATCGGTTCCTCGCTGGGTTGTGGACTTGGGCTTGGTCCCCCTGGAAGTGACGCAGGTGAGGTAAGTATTTCTACAGGTGGGGAACCATCTCCTGCTGGTACACTGAATTGTGTTACAGGATGAGGCAGGGCCTCTTGTGCAGATTCAGTTGCTGGATAGGCTCTTTGGTGCCCTCTGCAGCTGGTTCCAATCCTGACACTGGTTGCTCCACCCATTCCGGTTCTTGTGCTGGTTCCACCTGCAGTTCAGGAACTGGTTCCACTGCTACTATTGAATTGCTGGTCTGGGGTCTAACTCCATCACCTCTGTCTGGGTCTCTGGTGCTGGGGTGTCTGGGTGCACAGACTGGTCCCTGGTAGGAGGCTCAGGAACGACTTTAGGTGTGGAGGCCTGCTTAACCTTGGTGTGTGTGACCACTCCTACCCTCCGGGCTTATTTTACATGGTTGGCTAGGTCTTCTCCCACCAGCATAGGAATGGGGTAGTCATCACAGACTGCAAAAGTCCAAGTTCCTGACCAGTCCTTGTATTTAACTGGTAACTCGGCGGTAGGCAGGTCAAAAGGATCTGCCTTGAAGGGTTGAATGGTGACTTGGGCCTCTGGGTCAATGAGTTTGGGGTTCACTAGGGATCTGTGGATCACTGACACCTGTGCTCCGGTGTCTCTCCATGCAACAACCTCCCTCCCACCCACACTCACAGTCTCCCTTTGTTCTGGGGGAATCTGTGAGGCATCTGGGCCAGAGTTTTCTTGGTGTGATCCCAGTATGGTGAGCTACAGTCTGTCAGTGCTCTTGGGACAGTGGGCCTTCACATGCCCCAGTTCATTATATTTAAAATATAGCATGACTGGCATATCACTAGAGCGAGGTGGGTTGTCAAAGGACAGGGTGGGATGGACAAGGGAATCTCAGCCCATATGGGATTCAGGAACTGTGGATGCAGGGGAAGGACCAATCTGGATGCCAAGATTCAGAGTTGTAACCAGGGCAGGGTGAGCAGAGTAGCTGCCATGGATGCAAAGCCACAGAGGCTCAGAAATTATGGGGACCCAAAGGTAGAAGGTGCAAGCGTGCTTGCTCACCCTAGGTGAAGGGCCTAGTTATCACACTGTGGAGACTACTCTTTCTGATCTGCAACGAGCAAGTAAAATTCAGTCTGTTTCTTCACATTTCAAAAATCTGTCTAAATGGAGATTAGAGGAACTAACAAGAGGTCATGTCCAGGAAATACATGGTAGGGCTGTCCCTAAGGGTGCGCAGGGCCTGCAGCAACCCACCCTTCATGGCCCAGGCACAGGGCCCATGACAACCCTCCCTGCTGCAGGCCTTGCCTCCATCCCACGTTTCATCCACAACAGCCATCGTGGACCTGATTTTGATCTTGCACCAGGTGTACACTCATGTAATTCTGTTAGACCAGATCCTGGGGTGCTCTGGGGTTGGAGCTCCCACCAGCAGCCCCCCTCTCAGCACCTCCTTCTATCCTCAATGTCTCCTGTCCACTGGTAAACCTGCCACCCCATTCCTCCCTCCTGCTGCAATCAGTTTTTTTGCAGGGAGGCGTGTAGATGTCACATGCTTGAGGGAGGAACAGAACTGGGTAGGAAGACGTGAGGTGGGGTGGAGTAGGGGTGGGAAGAGGTGAGGGGATGTGACCTTGACGGAAGAGGTGGGGCAGGGGCAGGGTCTGGTGCAGAGCTAGAGGTTGAGTACCCCCTGGCACCTGTGAGTAATTCTACTGCATTCAGCAGAGTTACTTTGGATTTACACTGGTATAATTGAGAGTAGTATCTTACACATTGGACCCCATTCTAGTTTCACTTCAGGATAATCAGGAGTAACTATACTGAAGTCAATGGAGTTATACTTGTGTAAAACAAGCATAAGAGAATTGGGGCCTGTGAGCTTAATCCTAGATGAAATTCTGGCATCTAACCATGAATGTTCTGAGTGTAGAAATCACATTACCCCATTTCTATGCAACTTTACATACAGAAAAAACAAAACTATAATAATCCTTCTTGTGTGTAGCCCATGGTAGAGTAAAATACATCATGCTTTTCATAGTTGACCTCTCCACAAATGCAGCCTTGTGAAGGGGAAAAAAATTCATTTTGATGGGGATAAAATGCCTGTCCCTCCATATTATATATACAAATGCTGCACACAGGGAACAGAAAGCTAATTTAAACAATCTCTAAACACTCCTTTGCTTCCTTCTGGTGCTGGCTGAATCTAGAGCAGGAACATGATATGTGCTGACTCTTTATGTTTGTATCATCCATCCCACTCATGTTTTGTTTCTATAAGATCACTGTCACATTATGGCAAGGCTTCAGTGAACTGATCCACAGATCCTTTTGCTTACACCACACAAACGGTGAATCACAATATGGATAAGCCATGACCCCAGACCAGATAGTTCCTGAGTTTGAGAGTTGTAATCTGGATAGTAATGTCTGAAGTATATTTCCATCATCGGCAGAGCAGAATTAAGGTTTTGTGGTTGCCCTGTCCAAAGAAGGAACACAACTGCTTTCAGTGCACCTCTCATGCTGATTGTGGCTCTCCTCTGGCCTGCCTCTGGTTCCTCCTTCCCTTAATGAGGTAATATTGAGATCACTTAAACAATCCCAACAAGGAGAAGCTAAAAGGTCTTCTTTACAGCATTACAGCTCCCTTTAATAAAGCCTTCTGAAATAAGCACTTGTAGATGGGTACATAGGCTCTTTCCCCAAAGTCCATGTGAAACTTAGAAGTCCATACCAAAAGTCTCCAGGTTCCAACAGCAGCTCTTCCTGCTTCCTATTCCATTGCTTCATGGCTGGTAATAAACTGGAATGAGGCAGCACAAACATGGCCATTCTGGTGGAGCCTGCAAGTAGAGGTTAAAGATGAATAAGCCTGTATAAAGATGCCTGCAAGTTTGGATACCCTCGTGGATCTTGCCATCCATGAAGACCATTGGTTACTGAAATGAAAGGAGGGAAAAACAGGGGACTTGCAGCATAGAAAACAACATAGTGCTTGCATTGTCATTCCTTTCAATCTCTGCTTCTACTGTGATGAGTGAGGTTACGCCATCTCTATCTGCCCACTATGAATTTAAAAGAGTCAGAGAATACAGCTCTCCCAGACATCAGTTCTGAGTGCAACACATCTAGAATCCAGCCCAAGGGCACCCCATTTGCAGGTGCCAGTCCAGCTGCATATGTCTGGAGCACCCCTGCAAAATCCTGGACTGCTGACTGCTTGCTTCATAGACAGAAAAGAAGCCCAGACCCTGCAAATTCCCTTACAACAAAAGGTCACTCCTGGCCTTATAGAGGCTATTGGTAGTTCTTTTATCTTCTAATCCAGCAGTGAAGGAAACTACTGAGGCTGTGATTCAGGGGTACCAAGAAATATTACAATTTAGTAACATTCTTCACGCTTTGTCCTGGTCCTTAGTATTTCCTTGCTGGTCCTCCACAAGCTGGTCATTTGGTGGCAAGCACAAGAAATCTATTTTCCAACAGTTTTGTTGGAAGCACTGCTGGAAATCAGTAGATCCTGTCCCAGTATCTAAACCGGGGTTGGGGAACTTACAGCCTGGGGACTGGATCTGGTCCCCGGCTTGCCTGGATCCAGCCCTTGAACCTCAGGGTTCCTTCCCCCCCAGCATCAGGAACTGGCACTGGTGCTGCAGCTCTGCACCTCCCCCCACTTCGGGGCTGGAGAGCCAGCTCCTCATTGTGGGGAGGGGAGGGGAGCACTGGGCATTACAGTCTAGAGTCAGGCAAGCTGGGGCTGTATCCAACACATAGGCTCTGCCTGGCTCTGCATGCTTCCACTCCCCTCCCCCAGCTGGGAAAACAGAAGAGCAGCAAAGCACTGCCCAGACACTTTCCCCCTGCCACTCTGATTGGCTATAATCACAGTTAACAGGAGCAGCAAGGGGTGGTACCTGGGAACAGGAGGGGACACGGACCCATATGCATCCTCAGGGAACCCAGGTGCATCCTGAGGTAAGTGTTCCCTCACCACTCAGATCCCAGTCCTGCATTCCTCCTCCTGCCCATGTTTCCCACTCCTGCACCCTCCCTCCCACCCCCAAACACCACACCCAAAGCCCACTTACCAGCAGCCCCATCCCACACACTGAACCCCTCATTTTGGGCTCCACCCCAGAGCCTGGGAGGGCCCACAAAATCTACTAGTTTGGACCCTCCTAGGCTCTCGTGTGCAAGAGGAATGTCCTCAACTGATTTTTCTGAGTCAGTGATCCCCAATCCAAAAAAGGTTCCTCACCCCGGATCTACACCATGAGAGATTCAAGTGACCACCAGGCAGAATCTTCCATTGCAGATATGTCTAAGCGCCCCTTGAAATAACAAGACTATGTTGATCTTTTTGAAATGTAGAATGCAGAGACCCTACCTGTGCCCTGGGACTATGATCACCCAACAGAGCTGCAGCCAGGAGCCAAAATATAATTGGATGAATTTATGCCATGTTGGAACCTGATCTGACAGGGTTCTAAGAATGCATCCAAGAAAATCTGGATTGAGGGTTTATCTGCAAGTTGACTTTGCTGGCTGGCGCATTCATCGTGCCTGTCAAAAAGAAAAATAGCAGTCTCTGATTCTGCATGAACTATTGCTTATTTATCACATAATGATTAGGAACTCTTACCTGCTACCTTTGATTCTGAAGCTGTTAGAGTGTACGGGGACTACCCATCTTTTGATCCTATGACTGGTGTACCACCTCATGTGAATCAGAGAAGGGGAGGAGGAGAAGACTGCATTCTGGACCTGGTATAGCCACTATGAAATCTGGTAATCCCTTTCAGGTTGACCAATATTCCAGCCACCTTCCAACATTTTATAATTATGTGTTCTGAGACATAATTGATCATAGCAGTCTACCTAAGGGACATATTGATCTTGTCTGACTATTCTGAACAGCATACTGCTCACAACTGAATCATGCTAGAACACTTGTGACAGCATTGCCTTTATGCCAAGCTTGAGAATTGTGTCTTCAATCCAGCCTCTATGGAGTTCTTGGGCTTCATCTTACTTCCAGAAGGGATTCAGATGGACTCATCTGTATTCCAAGCTGTCCAAAACTGGCTGACTCTCCATATGGTATGTGACCTGCAATGCTTCCTGGGCCTGCCAATTTCTATCAACAATTTATTAACAATAAACTGAGCCCCTCACTGCTCTCCTCCAGAAAAATTACCATTTCCTTTGGTCTTCTGAGACGCAACATCCATATTGGCTCCAACAAGTCTTCATCCTAGAAGCTGATGCCTTTGACACAGCAATTGGGACTGTCCATTCCAAACACCTAAATCCCAAACCAATGTTACACCCATGTGCTTATTATACACCCTTGCAGAGCTAAATTATGAAATACTTGACAAGGAACTCCTAGTGATAAAAAATGCCTTTCCAGAACAGCAGCATTGTGTGGAAGTAGCTTGTTGCTCAGTACAGACATTCACTGATCACCAAACCCTGGACTATCAATGTAGAGCAAAAACAATAAACCAACAGCAGCTTCAATTAGCCTTCTTGTTTTTCATGAATTGATTTCATTACCACCTACCACCAACCACCATGGATCCAAAAATGGTAAGGAAGATGCCATATCCCAAAGATCAGACCCACATTCTCAAATCCCATAACTTTCGCAGTGTAGTTCATTACCAGGATATACTCAGATTGATATGCTCTACCTTTACCTCAGCATTCAGCCTAATGAAGAAGCTATTATTGACAAACAGCCACATGATTCCTAGGAAGGGATCATTTATGCAAGGGACTGTGTCTGTTGTCCCCAAGACTTGCAAGTGTTACAGTCCTGCAATTATGCCACTATTTTTCTCTAGCAGGACACTTGGTTACTTCAAGAAACAAAGACTAATATTCTGCTCCTTTTGGTGGCTCTGGATCACTAAGACATAATCATTCATTTTCTACTGTGACACTTGTCTCCATGTCATAATCCCACAGTACAAGCCTTATGGTCTCAACCAGTCAGCACTATAGATTTTAATGTAGAATTATCAGAGTTCAACAAATTGATGACAATTTTTACAGTAGTGGACCATTTTACCAAAATGGTTCACCTCATCCCTTGAACAGGTCTCCCCTTGCTGAAGAGACAGTCCACCTCTATGACCTTCCAGGGTCTGTCACCTCCTATCTGGGGTCACAGTTCATGATCCTGTTCTGGCAAGAGGTCCTGCACCTTCTGAGAATTTGCGCGTCTTTTCCTCTGCTTATCATTCCCAGTTCAACAGCCAGAGGAAAAGGGGAAACCAGGTTTTCAAGAAGTATCTTCTGTGCTACATCAACCACCACTAGGTCGATTGGTCCTCACTTTTCTCTTATGCTGAGTTTGCCTACAATTCAAGTCGATGTATCCAGAGTTACCTGCACCCTTGCCCAACCCAACTTGTCAGGCCTAGAAAGAAGGGAAGAAGTATCTTTAAAAGGCAAAAATAAGTGCCATGGCCCCACTCATGCAGTAGAAGTACTTCTCTCCACAGAGCACCAATGCCTGCTCACAATCTGTATTTTTGGTTCTTTGGCCCATTTAATACTCTGCAAAAGATTAATGCAATCACTGTTGAGCTCCAATGACCCCCCCTTTCAAGATTCATCCTATCTTTCACATATTTTGAAACCCTACTCAGAAAAGCCTTACCTCACAAGACCAGCCACTGTCTCCACTGGCACAGGTACAGGGCCATATGTGGTTCATGAGATCCTGGACTCCAAATACAAACACAGAAGGTTCTGGTATCTTGATGACTGAAAGGGAAATGTGGAACATACCTGTGAGCCTTCAGAAAATGCACATGCTGAATCACCCTGAAGAGCCTGGTCCCACATCACCCACGGAATGCCCCTTGGGTGATGTCAGGAACTGAAGGTCTTGAACTGAGGGTCCCCGCATTCTTAGGTGCTTGTAAGCTCCACCATGTGATCCAGGGGGCCCCTAACAGTTGTGAGGGCAGATTTTGAACCCTGACAGAGGACTCCAGGCCTGGAACCTGATTGGCAGACTAGTGGGGATCCTGATTGGTCCACAGCTTCTAAATAAACCCAGCACAGGACCAGAAAGCTGTCTATGCAACTGGGATTCATCCTGCTCTATGTGCTCCCTGCTCCTGTGCTGGGTTTATTTAGAGGCTGTGGACCAATCAGGATCCCCAGCTTGTGGTTCTGTCCTGTAGTTTGTGTCCTGCCACTGACCTCCTGGTACCCCAACCTAGTCTGGTTACTGATTTGTAGTTCTGCTTTCAAGTTTGTTTGCTGTTTCTGATCTCTCGGTATCTTGACCTGGCTGACTCTTGACTCGCATCCTGTGACTGTGGACCTTGGCTCTGACCATTTGGTCTGGCTGCCCCATGACCTGTCTGATAGCTTGAGAGTGGGAGTGCTTCTCAACACTCTCAAAGATGTTGTGGTTATCTGCTTTGAATGCCTACCAGCTGCCCTGTAAGAATCATCTTCAAGTTGGACTCAATGAAAACAGAGCGGAAAAGGCTCCCCAAAGACCTAAAACATAACGAATGGCCAGCATCAACAGAAACCTGTCCCTCATAGGCATCCTACCCCATAATGTGCCACTTTTGGCTAAGTTCCTAGAGAGGAGCAGAAATCTTGGTGTGCTGTGAGATGTTGCTTTAATTAAGTATATTTTGGCTTTATTCCATTTCAATTTTGACTTGTGAACTCTGATGTTACTGGAATGAGATGCACTGTGCAGCGATCTTAACTGTACCATAGGGAAACTTTTTCTTAATTAATATCTCCTTATGTTTTTATCCTAGCTACTGAATCTAGTGATGCATCTGAACCAAAACTCAAGGTCAGAATCAAAATTCCAGTTCCAATCAATAGCTCCACTTCAGAGTTTACATCTTCATCTCTCACTACAACTGATCAGATCTCACAATCTATGCTTTAAAAGCCCTTTTTACTTTAGTGCACGAGCACTAAAGAATAATTAATTCATGTCTCTTTACCACAGCTATGGAAGTTATGAAATAAGTATAATTAAAGACTGCATGGTGCTCAAACACTATTGTAATAATGGCTCTCTGAAAATCTAGATTAGTACGGGTAGGTGTTCTTAACCTTTGAGATAGCTTGTCACTCTCTTTCCCATATTGCTGAAAGGTGGAGGATCCCACCAAAACTGGGAAAGAGTTCTTGATGGCGTGTGTCTTCATTTGGATTAAAGCATGCTGGCATGGAAAAGGCTGAAAAACACAGTACTACAGTAAATCTTTGGTTGTGTTGTCATAGATCCACAGGATCTGTGCTATGTTCCAACTTTTGAACAGTCCCTTGGAGGAGCACCTGAAGGATCCAACTCTTCCTTAAGGGTAGGGTAGGTAATATCTCTGCCAATGAGGCTGAGCCTGTGGACTCCAGTGAGTCCAAATGAGATTCCTTTGCTGTGACTTTTTGCCCTCTACTGGAGTTAATGCACCTCAGCAAGTATTTGCAATGACAGTAGGCAGACTTTTCAAAACAAAGTAATGTTTATCCATCAGCATGGAAAAATCCATAGATTAGCATAGAAAAGCAAAGATTAAGACACTGTTCATGCTGGCAAAACCAGCACTCTCTTGAGCCATGCTACTGAAAATCATTTTGGTTTTCTCTCTCTCTCTGTCCTTTATTCTCTCAGACCCAGGAGTAAGTTGCTGTATAGAAATACCAGTTTTTATCCTAGCCTCCTGGCATATTTTGGTCCACTGTCCTTCTCCTGCAGACTCATGATGAGTTCACATATTCTGCCCGCAAGAGTTTTATGTGGATAGGTATCAGTCGTTCAGTTCTTAGGATTCCCTCTATTTTTCTGCATCCGCCATCGAGAGGGGCTAGTTTCAAACAGTCCTTGGACAACCCATTTGTACCAACCTCGACAGTTACAGAAATACCCCATTTCTCCTTTGCCCTCGAAGTGGCTTTTAACCCTTTATATACTCCATGAACAGCAATGCAAGGCATACAAGGAAATGGAGGCACACACAGTAGGAATAATAAAAAATAACACCAAAAATTCCATCGTTCATCATGCATTAAATCAGGGTACCCATTTTACTTATTCTCCCTGTGGCTTAATCACCCATTTGTCACACTGTGACAAGTATTGCAACACTTTTGGGAGCTACAAAGTACCATGGGCATCCCAAAGTTTTGGACGAGCATCTGAGCCACCTGCAGGAATGAGAGACTTGTTCAGAGAGAGGGAGGAAGACGGTGACAAAGCCAGGAAATAAATCGCTGTACACATTATTTCCTCTAATTTTGCAACGTCACCTGGCTCTCACCCATGCTGCCCCTCTCTGTGTCCATGGCTGCACAGACTCAGGAATCCATCAATGTGTCCAGTGCAGCAGACTCTCAGTGTGCTCTGCACTGGGTGGGTGGGGGGCATATCCCGCTGATGGGCTGAGACACACGGAGTAGAAGGGGCACAGGGATGGGGACAAGGGACTCGGCCACTGCAGGCCATGGAAGAGGGCGTCATTAAAGTTAACGCTTCACAACTGCCCCACCGTTGCTCTAAGGCTGTGTCAGAGGAGAAAGGGCTAAGGAAATGCTCAGGGCCCTGACGCTCCTGATTCAATCCCCTATGGGCTCTTTGGGGATCCCCACCATGCTCCCTGGGAGCCCCCTGCCATCCACTTGGGGGCCCTCCCCCAATGCTCCCAAGGAACCTCCTGCCAAGGCCAACCTCTCAGTGCCCCTCCCTCAAAGCTCCCTGCTAGCCCCTCTCTCGAGGTTTCTCCTCAGCTTCTTCCCCCCTTGCCGAACTAGCCTCCACCTGCTGACAGGAAACTGCCTGGGAGGTAAGGAAAACCGGCAGCAACGCGCCTTCATCTACTCGACGCCCCATAGGTTGAGACCCTTGTCCGTCTCCCGCTCTCTACCAATTAGAGCTCTTTCCCTGCTCAGAGGGCGGCACAGACCTGGGCAGCTTGGTCTTCACTATCCATTGGTTTGCCGAGCTGCCACTCCTAAACCTCCCTGTAGCTGATTAGTTTACTTACCTGTCAATCAAAGGTAGACCGCTAACTTATTGGCCCTTGGAGCAAGAGGTAGGGATTATTGTCTGCCATCACAGAGCATGTCACTCCAGAAATTTTCTGCATTTGATAGGTGATCAGAACAGTCTATCAATTCCGATCGCGTTTCCTATTGGTCACTGTAACAAGGGGAGTCGCGCCTTCTGTATCTTGCCACTCAACGTCTGTTTAAACATAGTAGGTGAGAAGTCTTGTCCATTAACCACGATGAGTGCTTATTGGTTAATTTTTAATGGGCGTGGCTTATATCCCCGCCCCCCCACGCCCTCTTTCCCCTCTCGCGTCCGCATCTCACTCCCTCTTCGGTTGCTGGTGGGTGTGGATAAGGTTGGGTTGCCAACTTTGGGCTCCGATTGGAGGATGAGGCTCGGTAGGCGGGTTCTGAATGTCCCTTCCCTGGGCGAGATTGGCCAGCGGTCGAGGAGGCGGGGAGGAGGGCAGGGCCTCCTGTCAGTCAATCGGTCCGTCTGGTCTGGGCAGCCGGCGGTTCCATGGCAGCTGCGGTGCCCAGCGCCCCCGTCTCTCTGCATGTGGTGATTGGGGGAAAGAAGGCCCGGCCCGCGGGGTTCGGGCCCCCGCCCCCCTGAGGAGGAGGCTGGGGAGCCGCTATGGCAGCGCCGCACAGGTAGGAGGGGCAGCCGGGGGCCTCCCCCCTAGCCAGGGGGTGGCTGATTCGGGTTCCCAGTGCCCTTCCCCCACCCAGACATCCTGAACCCGCGGGGGGGAGAGTGGCTGGATCCCAGTGCCCTTCTCCCACCCAGATCCCGGGGCTACCTGCTGGGGTCCAGCCCCTCCCCCTCCGAATCCCCGTTAGAAAGATGGAGGGAAGGGGCTCTGCTCCCAGACTCTCCCTTCCGCCCCTGGCCAGGGTGGTCCCCCTCTCAGGTAGTGGGGCCCTTGCTGGGATAAGCATGAGTCACCCTGGTGACCCCCCCCCAAAGGAGGAGGGGTTGATTTGGGTTCCTCCTATCATAGCTAGATGGGGGGCATCTGTATACCCGCCCCCCCGCCCCCCATAACATGCCTTTCTCTCTAGGGAGTGCTGGGTCACTTGCCTGGAGATGTGGATACTCCCTCTTCCCCTAATGCTCTGCTTTTCCCCCAGCCACCAGGAGGATTTCACACACGCCCTATTCCCTCAGAGTCTGTCCAAAGCCCCTCATATACAGGCATAGGGAAGGAAGAGTGCTGGCTCCCCTTTCTTTCCAGGGAAAAGATGGTAGAAGCTTGGCACATCTGCCTTCAGCACATATTGGCACATCACCAGCTCCTGGTCACTGAAGCTGTGCCTTTGTGGTATGGGCTTTTTATTTGTCTCTCTGACCCCATCCCAGCAGCTACCATCTCCTTCTGGGTTTAAAAAAACATAAAATCTAGGCCAGTGTGACTTGGCCTATTCTAGAAGGAGCCCTCCCCTTGTCTCCTTTTCTGAAATGGTTTCTGCTGCTGAAACTGAGAGATTTGTTCCCCAAATTCTAACTCTTGGGTGGGCCTTGCTCCTTTTTTGTGCTGTTGTTAGACCAGTATCCAAATCCCTTAGTGGATGGCTTTACCAAACCCAGCATAGACATGAGGAGTTGTCTCCAGGTCTAACTGGTTATTACTAGGCAGGTACTATGACAGCACCCCCTGAATTGTGTTATAGCTGATGATTTGTTATTGTTCCCATTGTGTCCATTTTTAGCAGAGTTTAGTAACCAGGTAGAAACCTAGGACACAGCTTGTCCTCCTTCATACAACTTTTAAAAACTGCCTTTGAATGGAGGATCGCCAGAATGCTGTTAAATGCTCCAATTGATCTTTCAGTTTAATTTTTGCCTATTTAGCATGCCCCAAATGGCTAATTTATGAAGAGGAGAATCTCTGCTGTGACTGATTTGCTTGTAGAGTATTTCTGAAAGAAGGTGCCTCAAAATGGCCCAGATGTTTGTTAGCTGCTTAGTAGGTTAAGGTTGCTTGCAAGGAATGAAAATTGTTGATTTTTTTGGTGTCCATAGGACTTGCTGTAGTCAGTCCTGGATCAATGCAAAGAAATCACTGCTAATCTGAGATCTTGCACAACAGCAGATGAGGTACCAATGGAAAACTCCTCAAGGATATGAAACATTTATTCTTAGGTCTAGTTGCAATTTATTGGTGCCTTTTTAAAAATCATTTTGGTCACCATCCTGTGTTGTCATTCTCCGCTTGACTTCAGATGGGATTTTAGTGCTGTTTTAGGAACAACTAGGATGCATCTGAACTTGGAAAACTGGTCTGTATTTTTCAACAGTGAAGCATGCATTAGGGTATATAGGTCTTTAAACAGTTTTACCACCCTCTCATCAGGGCTCACTTTGAGTTTTGACACTGCCATCAGTGCTAACAATGCTGAACCCTAGAGCAGACAACACTCCAGCTGCCAGCATTGCTTTGATAACTGTTGATTAGGCATGCAAGAACACCATGCATAAAATGGTGTTGGCAGCTGGCATGCTTTTACACTAAGCACTCATCTACAGAAACACAATTACTTTGTGGTAAGATGGGGTATGAACTTACCCCGTGCTATTCTCCCGCAGTCCTGTTAATGTACACTCTGCCGAATATGCCTGTTTCTAGTTGGTTAAAGTGCTTGCAGCTAGTCCCATTATTAGCTTGCCATTTCAGCTTGCTGCAAACTAACTGTTCTTGTAGACCAGGCCTAAGGCATCTTTTCCTTAGTGCAGATAACCTCCAGCAAGGTTAGCTGATGTAGTAAAGCTGCCAGAGGCTAGTCTCTACACTAATGCATATATAGTTGCAAAAAATGAGTACTGACTTCTGTAAAATAGATGGGGCCTTAACAGTTAGAAACTGATGCCATTTATCATTTGAAAATAAGTTGGTATCTCAGCCTTTGAGTAGTATAACAGAGAACTGCTAACATTGGAGATATCACCTGCTGAAATTGTGTCAAAATTGAAATGGACAGAATTTGAATTAAGGATGTTAAATAGTGACTAATTGACTAATCAAATAGTCAATGCATTTTGCATTGACTAATCAATTAGTTGATAGGGTGCCTCTGCCTTTGAAGTGTAGCAACAGCCCTAGGGTCCCACGGACTAGGATTCAATTGTCTAAAACCCTTAAGTGTCTATGAATGTTTGTCTACAAAAATTATTTTGGTGTAGGTGGGGAAATAGCCAGTGCTCACCAATACTTCTGTCTCTACCCAAAAGAGGAGACATAAGTTGGGATGAAACCCAGTTTCTCTGTTGTGTAACCAACTTAAAACAGTCCTAGAGCTTTGAACTTGACCTGGTTAGTAGTCATGAATTTGAACATCTGTCCTCCTCTTCTGTCCACATTGGAGTGCAAGAAGATCCTTTGAAAAATAGGGTCCTTGGTGGCTTGTTGTGGCTATTACAAGCTGTGATGTGCATGTTTGTGTTCATCACGAAAGATCCAGAACACGTAGCGAGTCTAATTTCAGACCTAACATTCTTGACACTGGCCCTTTAAAGCAGTATTTACTTTCATATTTAGTAATAAAGTAGTAAAGTCTTGGGTTGCCTGTGACATTGATCTCAATGGCACTTTATAGGTGTGCTTAGGCGTAATAGATTCTTTGGTAAATATTGGCATCCAAAGGCTGAAACTAAGGATTCCTTGTCCCCCTTGAGTTTTTCTGAAACATACCAACAACATCGCATTAATCTAAAGTTATAAAATGTATATTTAAACATGTTCTTTCTAAACTGATGTATATCCGGAGTCCTGATGAATTGACTCTAGCAATACTTTTATGACTTGTCATGCCAGCAAAGTTATTGAAATTGGATTGACTATACTTGTGAGATGCTTAGCACCATGAGATCTTTGTATATATATAAAGGCTGATGATGTGTTGGAAAATAAATCATGCAGAATGAAAGATTTTGGAATCAAGAGTGTTAGGTGATAAACTATTGGCTACTTAGGTGTTTGTCTTATTGGACAGTATTTATAGAACAAATTCAATTGAGCTATGCAAAGTGCTGTTTGCACCAATGCATCTTGCTGCTGGGCTGAAGAGAAAACCTTTGGGCTTCAAAGTTCATGACCTGTTGTTCACTCAGCCCTTCCTCTAAGACCTCTTACAACTTGGTGAGTTTGGGGGTATTGATAATAATTTGATTATCAGGGATTATGCCATCAGAGTAGCTGCCCCTAACTATATTATTCTATGGCACCTATACTGTGGCTGCTTCTGTATCTGACATCAGCATTGTTGTATGAGCAATTCAACACTAGCTACGGTCTCAGTTAAACTAATAAAAGCAAGAAAATTCAGACCTAGAACTGTCGTCTTATACCTCTGTAGAAATATAGATTTTAAGGTGGCATTTAAGATTGCCCATTGTAAAGTGTATCATAACAATAGCTAAACAGAGCGGAGTGACTTAATGTGTGATAAACAATGAGTTGTTTCTCCTTGATCAGAAACCAGATTCACTCCCCCAGATGCAAATGTCATGAGTTCTCAAGAAACCTGGTTGAATCCCATGGCACTTTTTAGGTCTCTCATCATCACCCCCCACATTGTAACCTCTGGTTGGAGTTGTATGTAGCGTCCTTGGCTAGCTCAATACCAGTGAACATTAGTTTCTCTGTAACTGATTTGTTTTTGCAAAGCAATGCTGGTAGGACGGTGACAGTGAGTTTATTCTCTCCAGCTCCTGTAAGCATAACAGGCCCTGCTCTCCGCCGTGGGGTGGGGGAAGCAATAATGGGATCTAACGAGTGTCCTGCAGGGAACTGGAGTGACCTGTCTGTAGAAGTTAGCCCTTGAATTTTTTTAAGTGGATTTACTACCATGGAAGGTGCTGGATTGAAAATGTCTTGGGGTATGTCTACACTGCCACCCTAGTTCGAACTAGGGTGGCTAATGTAGGCATTCGAACTTGCAAATGAAGGCCGGGATTTAAATATCCCGGGCTTTATTTGCATGTTCCCGGGCGCCGCCATTTTTAAATGCGCCGTAGTTCGAACTCCCTGCCCGCGGCTACACGCGGCACGGACGAGGTAGTTTGAATTAAAGCTCCTAATTTGAACTACTGTTACTCTTCCTGCAATGAGGAGTAACGGTAGTTCAAATTAGGAGCTTTAATTCGAACTACCTCGTCCGTGCCGCGTGTAGCCGCGGGCAGGGAGTTCGAACTACGGGGCATTTAAAAATGGCGGCGCCCGGGAACATGCAAATAAAGCCCGGGATATTTAAATCCCGGCCTTCATTTGCAAGTTCGAATGCTTACATTAGCCACCCTAGTTCGAACTAGGGTGGCAGTGTAGACATACCCTTGGAGATTAAAGTCTGTCTATCCCCAGGACAATAAAAAGGCAGTCTTTCCTACATGCTGTCTGTACCAATGTACCACACCTCTAACTTGAAGGTAGTGCTGGGTGTTCAGTTTGTGTCTCTGCTCAGCCGTAGCCACTATGAGACTGCCTACAAATCAGTTACATAACATCAGATGTAATAGTGACTTGATACAACACTAGTCTGCTGAGAACTCTCCCTAGCACATTTCATATAATGTCCTAAATAGCCTTCAGATGACTGTGACTTCTAGTTACTATAGTCAGAAATTGTTTTGAACCAGTGACCTAGAGGAGCCTACATCTTGGATGAGATAGAACAGCTAAATTAAGACCCTAAACTTCAGAGCCAGGACGAACAAAGCGTGTTTTTGGTTTTTGTTTTGTTTTTGTTTTAATCTTTGAGCACTTGTGTCAATGTTAGATGTGTGGATTGAACAGTCATATTAAAATGAAGGGTTTATTGTATTGATTTCCTTCTTATCCTTCTCTGTGCTTGAAAATATGATAACTCATTAAATCCTGGAATTCAGAGTGATAGCGTCTAATTGTTGTTGGGGTTTTTTTTACAGAAAGTTTTTAGTTTTTAATGAACTTATAAACAAAAAAGCTCCCATTTCAAAATAAAAACAAAATCCCAGATCATATAGATGTTTAGTGATTACATTTATCTAAGCAACTTACATACAAGTTCAGTTGTAAGATGTTAGTTAAATTTCTGTGACAAATATGCTGTTTTTCCTTTTATGCTAAGAACATTATAGAGTTAATGCAGAGTCCTAAAGATTATCTAGTCACTGAGTTTCTCTTAAGCCTTCACTTTAGATGCTGTTAGTTCTAGCACAGGTGAGCAGGCAAAGTCTTTCCTATGCTTTAAAAACTGGAATCTTTGGTTACTGCCATATCAGCTGGCTTGGTATGTTGCACATAGAAACCAACAATTGTAAGAATGTTTTAGGTGTACAAACTTTCAAAATCCAGGGAGGAATAACTAGAAAGAGTGCACAGTTGTGAGCAACTGTTGCAGAGGACTATTCATGCCCTTCTTCAAAAACAGTAAGAACTCAAAGCAGTGTAGTTCAAAGTAAAAGGTAACAACATTTGGCATATGCACAATTTTCTCCGCCATTTTGTGTCAACCATTTAGTTAACTTTTCCACTTGAAAAAAATGTAATAGTGAAACATGGTGTCCAGTTTTCTATCTCAGTAATTCACAATTACAGCTTCTGCTGCAGCTCAAAGTGCAGCATCACCAGCTCTGCTCAGAGCCAGTTTATACTAAAATTAAGTTCTTTACACCAAGTAAATGGTAGCCCAGAACCACTGGCAAGTGTATGCATGAACTAACATTTCTAGGATTTGGGAAGTGACAAGTCCTGCTCCAATCTGCTCTGTAATGGTAGAAACAAACCAGTAGCTGTTTAGCTTGGAATATGCCAAGATTCTAGTTTTGATGTCTTTGTCTGTCCCATGGTAGAAAATTTGAGGGAAACTTCTTTTGTGCAAAAGATTTAAACAGTCTATAGGATACTATATCTTGGAAACCCTGTGCTACTCCACTGGACTCATTTTTAACAGATGTCATTAGTCTGCTGTAGAACTCAAGTATGTTACAGGAAGGCTGGGGGTCGGGTAAAATAAAACAAGGCTATGCCTTGTATTAATAACTATAATGCTGTTTTTGCTCCACGTTACCTTTTTAAGGAAAGCTGCTAAATGTTTATCCCTTCCAATAAATGTTAATGCTTTTAAATTAGATAGAATCATGGTTTGCTTCCAAATGAAGCAGAGTTGCTAAAGGTTTCTACGAAAGTTTCTGCTGGTGATAGTAATAAGAGTAAAGAGGATGTGTGTTTTAAATTTAGGTGGTTTCATTATGGGAAGCCTCAGATAAAATTACAGTCCCAGTATAGGTGATACTTTCTTCTGAAAACATGTGTTTTTGTTCTAGGGATGTAAAATATCGATTAATTGAATAGTCAAGTAACCTCATGAATTCTTATCAGTCACTCGACTATTCCAGAGGCAGCAACATGGACCAGCTCCCGCCTGGTACCCCACAAGGGAAGCCAGTTTAAAAACCAGTTTCCCTCACAGACCCGCTGCCTGTCACCCCACACTGCTGACTCTGAGGCCACTGCTGACTCTGGGCTTCATGTTGCGCTGCTGATGTGAAATGCCATGCAGAGCCCAGGGTCAGCCCTGGACTCCATGTTGCGCTGACAGTTTGAAATGCCATGCAGAGTCCGGGGTCAGCCTCAGTGTTTCAAAGCGGCAGCAAGGGGGGGGAATCGACTAGTCGACTGACTATCCAATAAGCATTTGCTTACCGGATAGTTGACTAGTCCTTAACATCCTTTTCTGCAGAGGGGCTGAGCTCCCAGACCTGGTGTGAGCTGGAACTGAGCTGGGCTGCCTGCACGCCTGGCTCCTAATACACTTGAAATACAGAGCCCCACAGCAGGGGTAGGTCCTGGACCCGGAGCAAGCCACGATTGAGTTGGCCTGCTGGTGGCCAGTCTGCTAAAAAATTTACTGGTGGGGGGAGGGGAATACATGTAGTCTATAGGATTAACTGAAAAGCTTTTGCTTATTGGTTAATCAGTTAATCAACTACACTATTACATCCCTATTTTTTCTCTTATAGATATAAAAATAAGAACCTGTGAAACTTTACTTCGAAACAACTATTTATTAGGCATCATCAAGTAATTCAACAGCACCACAGATAGTAGTGAAGTGATCTTTTAACTGTAAATCTTATTGAAGACTTTGCAGAGAGCTCTGGTATGTCTACTTAAATTGAGTACAGAACTTAATGATTCACAGAAAATCTTAACAGTGCAATGGAGCAAAAGTGGTGTCAGTTGTACTGCACCAGTGAAGCAGGTCATGGAATTGGAAGCAGAATTGCTCAATGTTAGGCAAGGTCTCGGGTTGTTTTTGTCTGTCTCTCTCTCTTTCCCCCCCCCCCCTTTTTTTGTTTTAAATTCTTACTGACCAGTCCCTTATTATGCAGCCACTTCTGGTAACAGTTTAATTCCCATCTTGCCTCTAGGGCCAAGGAACTATATGCCCTTTAGACTTGAAATGTTTTGGCTAAACTTTGCTGTATTTCAAAACTATTACCCTAATGACATGGCAACACTATATTCCAAACTGAAATAACTTTATTATCAGGCCTTGTTTTACTATCCGCTCTTTCTGCCTTGCTGTTCCAGGTTTTTAGTGTGTCCACTTTCCAGCTGACAAAGGTTTGGGAACTGTATGAAATGCTGCTCCCTGACTAGGATAGTCAGTTTTCTGACAACTTAAAATGATAGCACAGCTTACTCCTTTTTTAATTAAACCTAAGGAAACGTCTTTCAGAATAGGTGGTCATCTGGTTTGCACTGAGACTGAATTCAGCCTGATGCAAATAACAAGAAATACTAATTAGGAAAATACCTTGTCTTCCAAAACCTAGTTTCCCAGCGTGTTTTGGTTGTTTCTCCTCTCATTTCAGAGCTGTTTATAACATTTGTTACTGTTTTGTCTACTGGTAGTTGCTGCAGGTTGCCCTTATTAGCAATAGGCACCATCTTGTGCCAGGAATCAAATTAGAGCCATGCGAGCTCAGCACTAGGGGGCTGCGTCTAGACTGGCAAGATTTTGCGCAAAAGTGACCGCTTTTGTGCAAAATCTTGCCGCCTGTCTACACTGGCTGCGAGTATTTGTGCAAGAACACTGACGTTGTACTGTACAAAATCAGTGCTTCTTGCGCAAATACTCTGATGCTCCCGCTCAGGGATAAGCCCTCTCGTGCAAGTATTCTTGCGCAAGAGGGCCAGTGTAGACAGCAACGTTAATTTCTTGTGCAAGAAAGCCTGATGGCTAAAATGGCCATCGGAGCTTTCTTGTGCAAGAGAGCGTCTACACTGGCACGGATGCTTTTGCGCAAAAGCACATGCCAGTGTAGACACTCTCTTGTGCAAATACTTTTAACGGGAAAAACGTTTCCGTTAAAAGTATTTGCGCAAAATCATACCAGTCTAGACGCAGCCGGGATGTAATAGTGTAGTGGATTAACTGATAAGCAAAAGCATATAGGTTAGTGCTATAGACTATACTCATTCCCCTCCCCTTGCCAATAAATTTTTTAGCAGGCTGGCCAGCAGCCTGGCTCAGTCCTGGCTTGCAACCGGTCCAGGACCTACCCCTGCTGTGGCTCTGCATTTAAAGTGCATTAGGAGGTAGGTGGACAGGCAACCCAGCTCTGCTCTAGCTCGCGCTGTGTCCAGGAGCTCAAACCCCCCCTGGACGGGCTGCTGCCACCCTGCACTGCTGCCTCTGTATTGGAGGCAGCAGTATGGGGAGATAGGCAGCCAGTCCACGAGAGGAGCTGGTTTTTTAAACTGGCTCCCCCCCACAGACCTGCTCCATCTGGCACCCCGCGTTGCTGCCTCTGATACAGAGGCAATAGTGTGGACTGGCCAGTGGCTCCTCGGGAGTGGGGCCAGGTTGCACTAGCTGCTGGCCCTGCCCCCAGGTACTATAGAATAGTCAACTAACCGATAAGAATTCATGGGACTACTCAACTATTCAATTAACCGATATTTAACATCCCTACTCAGTGCCATTCACAATATAGCACTGTAGCTCTTGAAATGTAATGATGCCTTTGTCAAGTGTTCCTGCTTTCTTATGACCTTACACTATCCTGTCTGGCTGAAGGCAAAGGCTTTTCAACCACACCTCTTGAGCAATGCGGGTATCTGTTTATACCAATCCTCCTTAAAGGGTGGTTTGTAACAGATAGGGATGTTGGATATCGGGTAATAGAATAGTCAAGTAACTGCATGAATTCTTATTGGTTACTCGACTATTCTGTAGTCTGCAGGGGTGGAGCTGGCATGCCAGGTGGGAGCCGATTTGCAAGGGGAGCCAATTTAAAACCCAGCTCCCTGCACAAAATGGCTTTCTGCCGCCCTGCACTGCTGCCTCTGGTACAGAGGCAGCAGCGTGGGGTGGCAGCAGCCCCTGTCCATGGGGCGGCCAAGCTCTCCACAGACAGAGGCTGCTCCCCCTCTCATGGAGCAGCCTCTGTCTGTGGCAAGTCTAGGCCCACTGCAGACAGAGGCTGCTCAGGCAGTAGCCCCGGACAGAGGCTGCTTTGCGGCAGGCTCCCCTGCCCCCCCCTCCCCACGCCTCTGATAGAGGCAGCAGTGCGGGGGGGGGAGGGCAAGTGGGACCACAAAGCCGGTGCTGGGGGGAACCGGCTGATACAGAGGCAGCAAAGTGTGGGGGGGAAATGTGTGTAGTCAAGAAGATTAATTGATAAGCCTAAGCTTATCGGTTAATCGTACAGTCGACTACACATCAACATCCCTAGCAACAAAACATGCTTTATTAATGTTATAAACAATTAGCTAATGAGTCCTCACTGATTTATAACCAGTTACATGCTATGCTAGAAGCTGTCAGCTAATCATACGCCTTGTGTAATGCCCATTTTTGTAGCAGTGAATTGTGTGGAGATTGTGATTATTCAGAGTTCATATGGAAACATGAGGTGCTTGTATTCAGTTGATTACAAATATGAGTGGGTACAATTATGAAGAGGTTTTTGGTGTCATGTATAATTTCCATTATTATTAGGAGCTGTTAAACTAGATTTGCTTCTTAAGCTCCTCCCTGGAAGAAGACTAAGAAATGTACAATGGCCCAGGCATTTTCACATAGCGATAGGGAGGAGATGATGAAACACGTCACACCCAGCTAGCATGTTTGCAGTGAAACCTTTGTAGATATAAGAATGAATGAGAAACAAGATTGTGGCACTGATTGCTCCAATGCGCCTTGTCAGTGCCTCTTCCTAGGATCCAAACCTGTAAATAAAATAGGCAACTGGCAGCTAGCAGAGATGCTCAGAAGAACTGGGAGTAAAACAAGGCTAAATTAATCCAAGAAGCAAAAGGGATCATTTATTAATAGGCACTAGAAAATGTTCCCCTTTAAAAGCGCCTGGGTCTATTTAAATGGGCAGAGCTGCTGCATTGTTCTCTGTGGTAGAATTAGCTTTGCTGCATTTTTCAGACATAGTGCTTCCAGTCTCTGGATAATAATTGTAATTTTACAGTAATGACATGCTGGTGTCAGCAAATAAATGAGGCTGAGATTTTTAAGACCATGTCAACTCTTCCTATATTGAGGGAAAGGGTGGGGGTAGAAATTGAAGCACATGTTGTATGTTTGTGGCTGACAAATCACTGTAAAATTAGTAGGAGCCAACATAATCATATATCACACTGATTAATCAGCTCTATTATCATAACTAGGACAAGGCATGATGCATTTCTAGAGGGCTACACCTTGCTGGACAGAGGTTGATACAAACAATGGAGGCACCAGTTAGGTTCAGAATCAGTGCCTCACTGAGAGAAACTATTCCACCACTTCCAGCTGCTGGAGATGGTGTGGGGGATTTCCTTCTAAGGCAGTGTTTTTCAACCAGTGGCACGCGTACCCTTAGAGGTCTGCAAGAGAAGTCTGGGGAATACCTCAACACAAGTGAAATTTGGCAAAAAATGTCCGGGTGGTGGGAGTGGGCACTTCAAAGGTAGGGTTACCATACGTCCGGTGCCTGGCTCTGGAGAAGGGGAAGGGCATTGGATTAGAGCAGGGGGGCTGGGGGTGCCTGGCTCTGGGGGTACTTAATTGTTTTTGAAAAGGGGGTACTTCATAAAAAAAGGTTGAGAAACACTGTCCTAAGATGATTTCCCCTCCCCCCCCCCCCCCCCCCGATGCTTTTTGTTTGTTTTTTGTACTGCTTTATTTTTCATAGTCCTTGGCTGATATGTAATATCATGTTTTGGATTCTCTTGCTTTTTCCTCTCTCTGCAGATACAAAGCTATAGGAAGATGAATAGATGAATTCTTTCCCCTTCCACCCACACTCCAAAGCCTCCTAAATATTGAGTGGGGGGGGGGGGGACTGCTATTCTATCCTTCACAGTACCTCTACAAATCATACTAGAGTGTGTGTGCTTGTTTTTTTAATGAGTATTTGTGATAATCAGAAATTGATGCTTATGTCCTATCTGCCCAACAAGGTCTGCCACTGATTTAGATATAGCTCAGTGCTACAGGCCTGATGCTTCAATGTCATATACCAGCCTCCTTGGTCTGTCTTCTATGCTTTATCCTCAATATGCTGAAAATGTGCTGAGCACCTTTGTTGCCTTTTATAAGCTTTATTATGAACCCACTGTACTTAACAAAACTTCTCCGTATTGTGATGTTTTTCTTTCCTGTGGTATCAGTATACGCTGTTGGGCTCAGTATGCCAAACTCTGCATTCTACCTGCACAGGAGGTAACCAACTTGTATGTTAGCACAGGGCAGAATGAGATCCTTCAGCGTGTCTTGTGCAGTTCTGTCAGCTCTTCATGTGTGGCTTTCAGTGCCTGTTTCAGCATGCACCTCATGCCATAAAGTGAATGCAGCTGCAGCCTGCTCAAAGTTTAGACACAGGAGTATTCTGTTTCTAAAAAGGTGTAGCAAGTGGCAGGGAAATGGTAATGTCAGGGCTACCAAAGACTTGACTGTTCGAAGTGGCCAGAGAGGTACAGCACCCTGAGACCATTTGCCAGTCAGAGCCTTGTTCTCCGATCCCCTTACCCCCAGAGAGCCAGCCCAGTGAGTGGTGGCTAGTACACTTGTCCTCCAACTCATTCTTTCTGCAGACCATTTTGAAAGAGAGATTCACTCATGGACACTCCTGCCTTCCAGACATCCCAACCCCACACTTTGGCAGCTGGCTTTAAAAATATCACTCTATTTGTTTACCATGAGGAAAGGCTCAAAGACAACTTAGTTGAATACGTGTGGAGTGCACTCTCAGATTTCATGTGAGGGAGACCTCGTTCGATCACTCTCACTTTATTTGTTCCTGTGTGAGATGCTCTCAATGCTTAACTCACAAGATATAAGTGAAAACTTGTTAAAATAAAAGCAGCAGCTCAAAGGGTTTAGAAATGTATCTCAGCAATGGATCCAGGTTGATGGGATAGTTGTGACCTTTGTTTCTAACCCTGGCAATGCAGAGGATCACATTTTAAGAAAGGAAAATCAAATTTAAGAAAGAGCATGTGTGCATAAAGAAATATCCTTCTCCATGCTATGAATGTTTGTGACGCACTAAGTAGACTCTGTGGACCGCTCTGTCTCAATCACTGTGTCTTGCCCTCCCCTGGGAGGAATTCCTCTGTAAAATATATTGTATTAATATATAAACTAAACCACATTTTAGTAACCCGAAGGCTGACACCAACCAATAAAAGTAATTGATAGCTAAAGCTGCTGTTATGTCTGTCATCATCCAACACATCATCTCTGAGAAACTTGACCGAGGTTTTTTTAAATTATACATTTACACAATCCATAGATGGAAGAAATTCAGTGGATAAAAACTAGCTCCATGGGACTTCCCTCTGCAAACACTGTCCTACTTCACAGGATAAATATGCTAACTACTGAGGGACATTCTATAGTAATGGAAGCTATTCAAGTACCTAAAATAAATATTATGGTCTGCAGCTATACATGAATTTGGGCTGTGATCCTATCAGATCTTGCAAGAGTCAGGCCTGGTTAGTGTGTGGGTGTAAGCCATTTGTGGGAAAACCCAGGTTGCTTTAGGTCCACCAGTAGAGGTGCTGTTCCCTCTTAGGCCATGTCCTACCACATCTTTACCATGACGCTAAGACATTGAATATGGACAAAGTTTCACCAGTTTAACTATAGATATAATTTTAAAATAGATTTAGTTAAATTAGTTCCATCAAGAACAGATTTTTTTTTTTAATTTCAGGATTTATGTGAGGGATAATCTAGAATAAAATAAGGTGAGAATGTAAAGCAAGTTAGCTATTCCTGATTAACTTCATGTGTGACTACTCTTATTCTGGAGTAAGACTACCTGATTCCAGATTAGCTTAATCCAATTCAGATAAACAAATTTGGAATCAGGAATTCCTATTCCAGAGTAAGAATGCCCACATGTGGAATTAATCAGTAATAGAGATTTAAAGAATAACATCTTGTGTGGACAAGCTCTAAATTTGGTTTATTGACTTGTTTTAATTTAATTAATTGTCCAAGTAAGAGTAATAAACTTTAAACTGTCTTGAATTGTGCCAAAATTGGTTTTTGCATCAGTTTTGTTAAATTGGCTTTTAAAAATAAAATTAAACCTGTACAAAGAGGAAGTTTGTTGCTGGAGATGTTGTCCTTTCAGCTTACCCAAAAAGCTCCCTTATGGTGAAAGATTGCAGACAGTGGGTGCAAAGTCTGGAGACTTGGGCCTGGGAGACACCGTGACAAAAGGCACTGGATGAGGCCAGCATCGATATGAATTAGGGATGCTAGCGAATAATCGACTAGCCAGATAACCGCAATTTAACATCCTTAATATGAACAGGGGCGGCCCGTGAACCTAGGCAAACTAGGCAGTTGCCTAGGGCGCCGCTGGCCCGGGCGCCTAATGATGACATCACGGGGCGCCCAGTGATTATGTCACGGCCATTGACGGCCGTGCAGGCAGGGGCGCCAATCACGCCTTCCGCCTAGGGCGCCAGCTGCCGCAGCCGGCCTCAGACCACTCCTGAATATGAATCAACACAAAGGATAGTCAAGCAGTTCCTAATGGAAATAAAGGGACATGAGGCTAGACATGGAGTTCTGAGGTGAAGGTAATGTACTTTCCAGTCAATAAAATATTGGTTTAGAATAAGTCTTCAGCAGCCTACATAATACTGACGCTGACACGGTCAGGGTAAGAAAAGGTCTGTAACAAAGGAGCTATATATGTTGGCACTGTCCATGCATATTAATGCTGCTTATTCACTTCCAGATGAAACTTGGACTTTTCTGAAGGGTGTTCCTGTGGATTTTGCGAATGAACATCCCTGTTACCCTCAGCCTTCCTGAGATGGCAAGTCCGGCAGTCAGCCCAGACTCTTCTTCCCACGAGGCTCTTTCTTCTGTCAACTCTGCACCAGCCTGCTCCCCCAACTCCGATTCAGAGAACCTAAGCCCAGATGAGCTGGAGCTGTTGGCAAAGCTGGAGGAGCAGAACAGGTGAGGAAAGCTTAGCGCTCTAGTATGTTCTTGTTGCTGAGGAGGCTAAGGCCAATGGGAGCTAACTTATAATCCAAGGAGTCTGTGTGTGCTGTAGTGTACAATGTGTCATCCCCTGTATCTCAATGGTAGTGTGAAACCACCAAAGAAAAGTACTGCTGAAGTGCTCCAGCAATGTGCTTCAGCCCTCACCTGGAGGGATTGCCTTTTCAGGTGAAGAGAGCTTGACCTGTAAGACCCATATAAACCTTAATCTCACTCCTGACTATCAGCAAAACATCAGTTGTAATGGACACAGTCTTGTGCTAGTGTCATGTGTATACAAGCTTCCTCCACCTTCCCTCTCCCTCCCACCCACCAACAGATCACTTCTCACTTCCGAGATCCCCCGGCAGCCAGAAGATAAATGGTAGTAACCAAGAGTTTTTACTAAACTGGGTCACTTCTGCTTCAGTGATCTGGAGCTGAAAGGTACCATATGTCTTGGCCAGTCACTTGAGTTACTCTGTCCAGCTGATCTTGTTCTGTCTGATGTTTCATCTATTTTGAGATGCCTACCGCTTGCTCTATAGTAGGTGTAGTTCCTGTTGGGTAGCTGTTTACAGAAAACTTCCACCTAACACAATGCGTAGAGTCCCCAGTAACATACCAATTATCTGGTCTACAAGACTGGGTGCTGGGCATCTGAAAGGATAAAGGCAATGACCATCTATTTCTTGATTAATTTAATATCTGCCTCATCTGCAGCTTTTGTAGGACTGATTCCCTGTTGTTTTTTTGTTATTTTTAGAGTACAAGTGAACATGTTGTCTTTAACATCTGACCCAAACACATGAAGCCTGGAGGCTGGGTGTGTAAAGAGCCTTGCACAGCTAAAGTTTGCAAAACACATGGGTAAAGGAAGGCACCAGTTTCCCTACAAGACATGGGTGTTTCCACAGCTTGTTCTGTTTTTAGAGAGGGGAGATTCTGGTGTTTACCCTCCTGGCAATTTAGCTCATGGGAGGCTGGCAATTCTTTTGTCAACTACTCCCAAACATCCTGGGGCCTCCTTTCTGAACTGGCTGCTGTCTTCCCATGATCCACTGGTGGGTTGTGACCCACCATACAAGAAACAGAGTTTGAGGATCCATTGAAGAGGACTTATTTCCTTAAAGTGTCTGCAGAGCATCATTTGCAATAGCATCATGTCCTGCATCTTATCCTGTGAAAAGATGGTCCAGATAATTCTTGCTTAAAAAAAAAAAAAAATCCCTTATCATGAGCTTAAGTGCAGTTTCCAAATTTTAAAACTTTTTATCGCCACAGATAAACTTGCCAAGTAGTTTGTTATCCTCTACTCTGACTTGGCAAGAAGAATTTTGTGCAACAGGAGAGTCTGACCAGGTGCCCAGCAAATGTGAATCCCAGTATGTACACTCAGTATGGACACAGTACATTGGCTCAGTGGCCACATGGCCAGCCTGAGTTCCATTCTCAGGCTTCTTCTCGTTCTCCAGGTGAGATGATTCCTCTAGTGAGGTCTCTTCTGGACAGGTAAACCCATTCTGAGGGCACCAGAATTGCTTTGCGGAAGTTCTACGGCCTGAGTTATACAGGAAGTCAGAGATGATCAGAATGGTCCCTTTTGGCCTTGGAAATCTGTCTGACTTGGCATAGTTTTGACCATATAAATGCCGTTTTCCATCCTTTTACAATGAATGGGAGTGGACGCTAACCTTCTCCCGGCGGGGGGACGACGACTCTGTCAAACAATTCTATTTCTAATTCTTCATCTCTAAAGAATCCAAGCTTCCAAAACAAAAGCTTCTCATAGCTCTCTGTCCCGTGGAAGGATGCTGCTGGAATTGATTTCTAGTAACAGGGTGATGTCTGGGGGATGCAGTTTGTTGTAGGGTGGGAGAGCAATTACACAGTGTGAGGAAGAGGATGGAAGGCACTGACCTTGTTAGGTACCGATTATCATAAGCATCCGGTGAAAGGCCAGCTGGGGAAGGCAGTCCCTGCCCCTTCTGCCTGAGGCTTCTGGGCCACTTGGAGAGCCGCGGCTGCCATACTGCGGGCCCAGCCCGCCTCTCCTTGGTGGCCAGGGGAAGCCGGGCTGCCGTGCAGCGGCTCTGTCCCTCCCTGGCAGCTGCAGCTCATTGCTCCCAGGCGGCTGGGCTGCTGAGCTGGACTGCCTTCCCCAACAAGTGGCCAGACAGAGCCAGGCTGCTGTGTCAAAGCCCCAGCCTTCCCGCTGATGGCCCCCGCCTTAGGTGGTTGGTCATGTAGGCAATTTTGGGAAGGGTCTGCCTTTCCTTGCCTACATTACTGACCACCCATGCCAATTATCCTGTTTCCTCAGACTTTCCTCTTCCTGTTCCTCAGCAGTCAATCAGTCAGTCCAGAATTTGATTATATTGAATCAAGAAAGGGCCAAACTTTGCCAGCTGAACTTGAAAGCAGAAAGGTGCAGCCGTTGGTAGGATAAATTGATATTCAGAAAGGCACTAGATTCAATACCATTTCCCATGTTTTAAAATGGCCCCTGAAACAATACTGTATTCCCTCAGCACTGAAACTGCCTCTGCTCTGCTTATCTCTGTGTCCCACTCAGCCCCATATTATATCACCTGTTCATCAGGAAGATGACTTTTCTTAAAGTGACATTGAGAATTTCTGGAAAGGGGAGACTCCTTTTCTGTTCAGGTTCAGGTTCATTGCTGAGTTTAATATTCTGTTAAAAGTAACTATTAGTCTCAGATCAGGAAGTCACTCTGCAGGGCTCTAGCTAGCTGTGCTCCTGATAACAAAAGCCACTTTCATTGCCCATTTCCGCCCCAGTAGGCATCTAACTGTATAGTTCAGTTGTAGATTTCCTTCCCGCTCTGAGGGAGTGCACCTGGGTGTCCCTGGGCACATCCGATTCTAAGTTGCTGAATGTTTAAGAGGAGACAAGCGCAGCTGGAAGCTCTCTTGTCTGAGAAGAGCAAAATGTAGAATTCTGGTAAGGGTCCAGCAGCTTTGAACCAAGACTGTCTGTCTTTAGATAAAATAGAAAGCAGAGGTCCTGAAGCTTGTGGTGGCTGAAAATCAGCGGTACTCCTAGCAAGAGCTGGGGTGATACCTCTGTTCTGGTCATGTTACAAATTGAGTTACTGCATCTTGCATGTCTAAAATTTCCTGTGCAGCTTAATCTGTAGCTCCTCTTTGGGCTTGTCTAAACAGGCAAGTTACTGTGCTGTAACTTTCTCACTCGAGGGTATGAAAAACACAAACGCACACCCCCAAATGCAGCAAGTTACAGAGCTGTAAAGTACCCGTGTATGTGGTGCTACAGTGCTGGGAGCCACACCCTGCGCAGTTAGCTACTCCTCTTGTGGGGGTGGCTTACCAAGAATGCTGGGAGAGCTGTCTCCCAGTGTTCCTGACGTGATCACACTGCAGTGCTGCAGTGGCTGCACTTTACATTTTGTTAGTGCAGACAAAACCTGTTTCCTGTCCTAAACTGTGGCACAGTGGTGTTGTGTGCTGTGTCCCATTCCAGAGGTGGTAGCATTCACTGAAAGATGTACATCTCTTGTTGCTTTGCCTTTTAGTTTCAGAAGGGTGGATGAGGTTAGAAAACCAGCTTCTGTTGGGGTGAGAGAGACGCTTTCCAGCTTACACGGAGCTCTTCGCAGGGTCTGAGAAATGTACTCGCAGCTAAATGCAAGGTGGAACAGACTGTTTAGCATAAGCAGTTAGCACATTTCAAGAGACCATTCAAAGTGAAGTGGCCTGTAAACATCTCTGGAGGGTAGGAGGGGTTGGTGGGTTATAAATGGTTGTAATAAATCATAATCCAGTGTCCTTTCAATCTGTGACTTTTAGTGTCTAGCAAAGTTATGATTTTGTTTACATTTCCTAGACCTGAAGAAGAGCTCTGTGTAAGCTTAAAAGCTTGTCTCTCTCGCCAGTATAGGTATTCCAATAAAAGACATCTCACCCACTGTATCTCTCTGAAATCCTGAGACCAGTGTCGCTGCAATGATACTACACACAGTTTCTTTATAAAGCACTTTAGAATCCCGAATATATGGCTAGAATTTTAACTGATTTAAATTGCCCTATTTTGGTTTACTTCAGTAGAGCAATGCTGATTTACACACACAGCCTGCAATTACTTTAATGGTCACATTTAGGTGGCAACCTGAGGGAATTGTAATTTAGTACTACAGTATCCCCAACTAGGGCTGTGGTCCAATTGTTAGAGCCCTGCAAATCTGCAGATATCTTCGAGTATCCACATCCGTGGATATCAGTGCAGATAGCCACGGCTCATTTTTGTGGATACAGATGTGGATACAAATTTTATATCCATGCAGGGCTCTACCAATTGTGCTAAGTGACACAGACACAGAGTGAAAAGGACTGTGAATCTTGTTCTAATTTGATTCTTGCTAATACCTCCTATGCAAGATCTTGATACTTCTTCAGTTATCATAATACCCTGTAGTCAGGTTGTCACTTTCTGAATCATTCACTTTTTAGCCTGATACCTTCTAGTTTGGTCTTGCCTAAAGGCAATTGTTTTTTACCTTTTTAAATTTTATCAGAATTCCTTCAGGCCGGGGCATGAGTTCCGCAATGGAATGAGAAATAAAGTCCCGGAAGAGCTTGGAATGTGCATTGATCACCTGCAGTCTTTTGTTTTCCTAGGCAATGAAATGCAAAGGCCACTGGCATTATGGTAGTGAGATCAAGTGCCCAGGAATATGTGAACTTATCTGTATTGTACATAGGCTGCTCTCAGTTATTCTTTAGTTTGTGTTCCAACAAGAAACATGTTAACGTATTACAGTTTACATTTAACGTGTCTATTCTTAAAGGTAATAATGTGCTGAATTACTCCTCTTACTTTGGCTAGTGGGGAGGGCTGTGAAACCGGATTATGAAAGTGATTTGCCAAACATGGAGTTCAGGTTGCCTTTTAATTTTGACTGTTTAAAGACTTGTATCTTCCTTTGAAACAGAAGCCAAGGGTCAGAAAAGAGCTTACATTGAAAATGGCTAGATCCTAATATCCTTCCATAGGAGCACAGAGGGTTTGTCTTGGTATAAATTTCCTCTGAAAAAGCCATATGGCGAGTCTAGTTAAACTTGGTTCTTATGAGAGCCCCTGACAAAGAACGTCCACGTTCCATCATGGAATCTTTGAGTCTGAATCACTTCCTGAAACACACAAACTTGATCTCCTGTTATTAAAAGTAATGTAGCAACACATTAAACTCTCCCTCCTGTTGCTGCCTTCAGTGCAGAGGTTGGTAGCTTCAGTAGCCCATCTTTTTGCAGAGGAGCTTTCTCTTTGGATGAGGAACGTTGACTCACACATGTGATGTAGAGAACCGAGGGTGCAGGCTTGCACTGATGGTCTTGCTATGTGGCTTGGATGGTTGCTTGGTTGTTGCCTTTGTGGCTTTGCTTTGTGGAATCTGGGAAAGGGTGGCAGTAGCTCTGGTCTCACAATGCTGGTGGCATCTCATTCAGGCTGCTGGAAGCAGATTCCAAGTCCATGCGCTCCATGAATGGCTCCCGCAGGAACAGTGGCTCCTCCTTAGTCTCCAGCTCCTCAGCCTCCTCCAACCTGAGCCACCTTGAGGAAGATACCTGGATCCTGTGGGGGAGGATCGTCAACGAATGGGACGAATGGCGGAAAAAGAAAGAGAAACTGCTGAAGGTGAGGAAGGGGGGCAGTTTAGTGCGAAATTGGGACATGGCTAGCACAGATTCCACCTCTTCCCTCCTCTCCCGCATCCTTATTCCCAGCAATCCAGTTGGGATTGATCCTGCCTAGAGCAGGGGGCTGGACTTGATGACCTTCTGAGGTCTCTTCCAGATCTATGGTTCTATGATAATACCTGAGATATTTTTCAGGCTCAAAGGCAGTTTGATTTGTAACCCTGTCCTAGAACTTGCCAAAGACATTCTTGCACTACTCACTCCCGCATCTATCCATCTCGGTCACAATGGGGAGGGGATGGGCCCTCTTCAGGCCCCTTTGCAACATCCCAAGCCCTTGCCTGCAAGCACATCTGCATACGCAGAGTATTGAACCTCACTCACCCATTGTGGCACAGAGAGGCCGTATAAAACTCCAGGATTGTGGAACATTCTCCCCTGCTGACTCATGACCACTTTGCATTGCCTCTCACCAGGAGCTCATACGGAAAGGAATCCCGCACCACTTCCGAGCCATAGTATGGCAGCTTCTGTGCAGCGCCACAGACATGCCTGTCAAGAACCAGTATTCAGAGCTGCTGAAGATGTCTTCCCCCTGCGAGAAGCTGATCCGGAGGGACATAGCCCGCACATACCCTGAGCATGAGTTCTTCAAGGGCCAGGACAGCCTAGGCCAAGAGGTCCTTTTCAATGTCATGAAGGTAACAAGGAGCCACCTGTAATGGTCACAGTGGAGGGCAGCATCTAGCATATGGGCAGATAGTATAGAGAGCTGCTGTAACACATGATGCAGCACTGCACTCTCAAAGTGGGGTTACAGTTAGAGAAGTGACTTGATGGAAGCTACATGAGTTCCATTGCAGTGGCTTGAATGCCAGGGCTGTGACATTGAGGTGGGAAGTGGAGTGAAACCACAAGCCCTGTAAGAAGCAAGTCTTAGTGGGAAGTAGGCTGAAGAGTTTGTGTCTGCCTCAGGTTAAGGCGTGGTCCATCTGATTTCACTCATTCTTAGAACAGGAGGGAGCTATTAATAATCTTTAGCAAAGCACGCTGGGAGTCAAAGGCAGCTGGGCCCTAAATACCGCAGGTACTTCCTAGTCAGTTGGAGGGAGAGTCAGCTCTAGAGAAAGTGCTGCTTGGTAAGGCAATGGTATAGGAATAGCACCAGGCAAGGGATGCTGTGTGAAGGATGTGGGAAGATTAAATCTGTGGGTATGTACAGAACAAGGGTTTGGAGAAGTTCTCTTGCATGAAGAAGCCTGTATTGACTGTATCAAAAATGTTGTGGTACTTGGGGTGCCAATACTTCAAGGGGACTGAGCTACAGAATATTTTCCAAAGAGTATCCTCCATCTGTCTTCCTCATCATTTTCAGCATCCTCACCCATCAGCGAGAAACTGGTGACAACTTCAGCCAGGGAAATCTTTTCCTCCCACCCTTCGTATCCTCCCTACTGATGATGTATGATCCTGTGAGGAAGCCTAGTGTCCAGCTGGCTCTGCTGTAACTTTGTAACTTGTCAGTTTCATCTCACTTAGGAAGATGGTGTAAGAAGAGACCATGTATATCCAGTTCTTCTAGCTGTGAAGGCATAGTAAATGAAAACACCCTGCTGACTGCAAGTCGCTGTGGCATATTTTTCCCTTAGGATTGACTGTTTTGCCTGCTAAAGACTCCGTATGAAAGAGACATTCAGATAAGGAAAATAGACCTAGGAAGTGGTGGCTAAGGAGGCACCTGAGACATTTCTCAGGCAATTAAAGGCAATTCCCTTTGATATGTTTCTCCTTGCAGTCTTGGGCCTTTGTCTCAGGCTGGGTGTCAGTTCTTATCTCTTGTTGCATAATACAGTGGCTACAGAAATGTTAATAAACGTAATGCTTGGAGTAAGGCAGTTGTGATCTGTGATGCAAATTCTGTTTCTGATTGGACCACGTTTGATATAGATAGTTAATGCAGCTTTGGGGTATTTAAAGCATGATGTTTGCTGGCTGCACACTCTGAGCTCAAGAGAACACTTGTATGCATAATTTCATCTGGGATACCTTTCTCTTCATGTGTGTGGGCTACAGAGGAATATTAAGCCATTTCTGGGTCCTAAAAAGTGTTCCTGCCTCTGGCCTTCTGCCCGTGACCATTGGTTTTGTTGCCTTACTCCTCGCCTTTATGCTCTCTTCTAACTAATTATCACTTGTGTGTCTGTAGCTCCCCTGCAGGGCTCTAGAGACCATAACTCTGCCTGCATCACACTCAAGTGCTCTTCTTTCAGGCGTATTCCCTAGTGGATCGAGAGGTTGGATATTGTCAGGGCAGCGCGTTCATCGTGGGATTGCTGCTAATGCAGGTTGGTGCCAATGGAGATCATGCTGTGTGAGATTATGCAGCATCTGACCCATCAAAACTGCTAGCCCAGAGCTTTTTCCAGTGCAGTTAATGGCTGTGGAAATGCCACAGGATCTTTAACTTCCCCCAAAGACTTGGCAGAAGGGACTTGGTTTAATGGCTCACCTGGAGGTCCCCTGCCGCTTACTGCACTGTCAGTACAAATGCAAACCCTGGGATGAGAGTTAGTGACCTTCTGGACTGTGAATGCCGCCAACTTGAGCTGTGCCAAGTCATTTCTACTTCTCTGCCATTTCTGAAAAGTGTCCTGTCTAGTGCCAGAGAGCCTCTTTTTTTAGGGAACGGTAATTTTCTTTTGACACATAAACCTGAGCGTAAAAGATGGCCCTCTTCCTGCATCTGTTTAACAAGGCAAAGCCTGTTTCAAAGCCAAAATCCACCACCTCACCCTGTGAAGCACACTCCAGGGAAGGTTTTAAGGAAAGACTTTTAAACACTAAAAGCTAGGTACTTGTTTTGTTATGAAGCAGTGCTAAAAATGCCTCTCTCACTTCACAAGTGAATCAACATGCTCTGGTTGGGAATTTAGATGCTTCCTCCCATAATAAGCAAGCCTCAAATGTGAATATTCCTTTGTTTCCTCCTTACCTGTTTTGACCCTTATCTCACACCAGTGAACCCTAAAATCAGGAATGAAAGAAACATCATTGGGCCTCCCCTTCACCTTTTTAGAACCTCTATGGATCAGACTAATCTGTTTGTAACGTGGCGTAAATTAATGGTATGCTATGTACAAATGACATGTAAAGTCAATGTAAACCTACTGGGGAAGTGTGTCCAGCATGGCAGAGTCCTACTCATCCATTCGCATGCTTACATTCTCCGCTGGGAATGCATTTCATGTAAGCAGTGGCTGGCCCCATGGAAGTAGCAGGAAAAATGCTTGATCACTGGCCAGAAGTGTCAGGAATCCAACCCGAATGGAAAGCATTGTTCTGCTCCACCTCTTGTAACTAGTGTTTGTCTCAGCTACATTAGAGCATCGTTCTGAGTCAGTTTCATGCTGGGCTCCGTTGAGAGACTAATGTGGGATATGTCTCGTTTTGAACCTGCAGATGCCCGAGGAAGAGGCTTTCTGTGTGTTTGTGCGGCTGATGCAGGAGTACCGATTACGAGAGCTATTCAAACCCAGCATGGCTGAGCTAGGCCTCTGCATCTACCAGTTTGAGTATATGCTGCAGGTAAATACAACGAGGAGCCCAGGATGACAGTAGCTCAGACAATGAGGCCATATGAGGGTATTAGCAGGCTAACTGGGGAACTGGCCAGTGGTTTCTTTGTGCACACGATGGTCTGTGACTCTAGGCTGGAGAAGCCTGGATTCTTTCCAGATTCCCCACAGAATGTCGGAGAAGAGTAGAGCCTAAATGAGCTAGTTGCCTTTGGGAGCGACTAATGGTATTGGTTCTTGCAGTGGAGTCCTTGGCTCTGGTAGTTCAGCGCCCCCTCTGGCCAAGAGATTCCCATACCTCAGAAGGGATGGTGGTGGAACCTAGAGGCTGTAATGATCAGCAGTAGTCACACATCTGCTCTTTCTCTCTCCTATGCAGGAGCAGCTGCCTGAGCTGAACATCCACTTTCGTTCCCAGAGTTTTCTCACCTCCATGTACTCATCGTCCTGGTTTCTCACCCTCTTCCTCACGACCTTCCCTCTGTCGGTGGCCACCCGAGTGTTTGACATCTTCATGTATGAGGTGAAGCGCTTCGTGCCGGGAGGACTGGGGGCGTGAGCATGAGCTTACAGGGATTTCTGATATGGAGGGGGAGCAGCTGCTTTTCTGAGGGCAGGATCAAACACAACAATGCCAACGTCTGGGAAAAATTAATTGTGAACAAGCTAAGTCATTTAAAACTAGCCACAGCTGCATTTTCTGCCTGAATAGAAGAAGCTTGTTAAATCTTGTCCGGCTTCCATGTAAGATCAGAAAGGCATTTCCCCGCTGCACAGTGCTTCAAGTGTTTCGAACTGTATGTCCTCATTCTCTTTCTTTCAGTGACACTGAGCCCCCCAAACTCCCATTGACTCTCTTGTTCCGGGGTGACTAGATGAGAGAGACTCTGCAAAGCTGTAGTGATTAGCCCTAATAGACTAGCAAGCTTAGTGGCAGAAGCCCTGCTCTGCACTTCACCCCTCCCCACAGAGTCTGGCCCTATTGTGGAAGTGTCCTTGGGCCATATGTGTGGGGCTAGCTGTAGTGTGTGTAAATTGGAGCACTTCCTATGGGAGCTCTGGCCAAACTGCAGCTCAAGGAGTTCTGGGGATGAGAGTCAGCCTTTTTGAACCAAGGGGCATGGCTGACCAGACCTACACTGAGGATGAGGTGTTTGTATAGGCCAGAGGTAGGCAAAAGGGCCTCCGTGGGTCAATTAGGGCCTGGGGCTGGGGGAGCACCCAAAGCCATCTCCGCTCTGTTCCTGTTTTGCGAGTAGCGTGCGGCGCTTCAAAGCACCGCACACTGCTCACAGGGGGCAGGGGAGAGCAGAGGAGGCTTCGCGCGCTCCCCAGGCCAATCAGGGCCTGGGGGCGGGGGAGCTGTGTGAACCTTCCTTCGCCCTGCCCCGGCCCTGTGAGGAGCTCGCAGCACTTCAAAGTGTCATGTGCTCCTCGCAGGGTGGGAGGAGGCTTCCTACGCTCCCCCACCCCCAGACCCTAATTGGCCTGCGGGTGGGGTAGCATGCCAAGCCTCTTCCAGGGCATGGGTGCTGAGTGGGAAGGGGGGGCAAAGAAGCTTGCCCACCCTCAGACCAATTATTGCCCACCCCTGGTATAGGCTCATCTCCCACTAGTTAGTTGTTGGCTCTTTCTGAGCCTGGCAGGTTGCCTTTAGGGACCATTGAGATGGCTTGAGTTTGGGTTCCCCACCCAGGATGTGAAATGCAAGCTTTAACCTGTAGTTGATCCTGAGGAAACTGACAGTTTTACCCAGTGAGGTTTTTGGGTGGCTTCACTGGGAAAATGTGAACAACTTTTCCTTTCTTAGACCCACTAGAAATTCCGGGTCTAATTGTCAGTTATGTTAAAGGCCCCTTTCTGTGGCTCTGGCAGTGAAATTTCTGTGCTGTTCTTGCTCTGGTAAAGGGAGCTTGGTGTGGGCATAAATTACATTTACTTTAAGGCTCTTTTCCTTGCTGGAGTGATGTCTGGGCTTAGGTGTGAATGAGAATCTGGCTCTGGGTGTTTTTCCCTGACCCTGAGATGCAGAGAGAACAGAGCATAGGCACCCAACTTCCATTGCACTCTCAAATGCCACGTGAGCCTTGTGTCCAGGCCTGAACCTTCTCTGTGCTTTGCCATAGGGGCTGGAGATCATCTTCCGTGTGGGGATGGCCCTCCTGCAGTTCAACCAGGCGGAGCTGATGCAGCTGGATATGGAGGGGATGTCGCAGGTCAGAAAAGCTCCACATTGCACTCAGACTGCCCTCTTGGACAGCCATGCAGTTGTCTTAGAAAGAGCTCCATAATCCTGTTGAACTGGCCATGCCCAGTGTGTAAATGGAAGATGCCCAATCTAACACTCAAGCAGTCAAGACTGGCCCACTTCCTCGTGGCTGGCCCGAGCTTGTGGCAGAGCCAGGGCCGGCTTTAGGAAGTGCGGGGTCCAATTTGAACAATTTTGGTTGAGCAAAAAAAACCCCACAGCACAAAAAAAATCCCCCCCCCCCCCAAACACACACACGCACCCTGCGCTAAACTCACACCGCCTGTGGCGCAGGCAGCCGATGCACTCCTCCTCCGGGGCCGGCAGATTTGTATAATTTTTGGTGGTGCCCCATTAGCCACACCCCCTGGCCCCCATTAGCCAGGCCTCTGGAGGCAGCATGCTTGGGGCAAGATGGACACATGACCAGAAGTAAAAGGTATCATGTCACCCCTCTCGAAGGACTTTTCCCACCATCCTCCTACCAACAGGGATTAGTTTGGCCCCCACCAAACCCCCCTCATGCAACTATCCTGCAGTTGCATTAATCCAATGTGTGAGACATTAACTTGGGGGCAGAGAGGCTGGGGGAAGTGTTCCCTCTCAGGCTATGTCTACACTCGCGGTTTCTTACGCAAGTACAGCTGTTCTTGCGCAAGAACCTACAGAGCAGCCACACTGCCTGCCTGCTCTTGCGCAACGAAATTTACAGTACGGCATGGTAAGAGGGTGTCTTGCGCAAGAGCTACGCTCTTTTCTAACAGGTGTAAGCTCTCTTGCGCAAGAGAGCAGTGTGGATGCTCGGCAGGGATTTCTTGCGCAAGAAACCCCTATGGCGCCATTGGAGCTTTCTTGCTCAAGAGAGCATCCACACTGCCATGGATGCTCTTGCGCAAAAGCACAGCTCGCACATGGCAGTGTGGACGTGTTCTTGCGCAAGACTTCTTGCACGAGATGTTCTTGCGCAAGAAGCCACCAGTGTAGACAGCCTAAGAGTTTCCTCCTATGAGCAGAATGGATTTTGTGTTGTGCACCAGTACTGAGTTCATGTGGCTTGTTTGGATGTGCCACCAGAGGCGTAGTGAGGGTGTTATGCGCCCGGGGGCAAAGGAAAAATTTGCGCCCCCCCCACCTCCCCCGCCGCCATGTGGCATGGCCCCAAACCTAGTGCACAGCTGAGGGGAGCTTGTACCGCATCTTCCCCTACCCCCTACAGTTTGGGGCCGGGCTCCCACATGCACTAACCCTCCAGTGGAGATGGAGCAGGGTTGGGCTTGGAGCAGAGAGGCAGGGAGGAGGCTCCAGCTGCCGGTGGCAGGCGGAGTAGGAGCACGTGAGCTGAAGGGATAACAGGGGGAGCAGAATGGGATTAAATTGGAGCCTCCCTAGCCTGGTGCCCAGGGGCAACTGACCCCTTCAACCCCCTCGCTACGCCACTGGCCGCCCCCCCCCCCCCCCCCCCTGCAGATCTATCATCTTATGCATGTGCAAGATCTGAGAGCCATGAATCTGCAGTTAGTGTCTGTGGCGCCTGCTTCTGGGTGATGTCTCAGTGCTGCCACATTCACCTCCAAAGAGGGGGCTTCCCAAAGCAGGCCCTTGCTGTTGACCCCCAAGGCATCCACAGGTCCAGTCTCCTTTCAGTGGGCCAACTTCCCAGGGCTCCTTGATCTTGGATCTGGCTTCCATCCCCTCTCCAACCTTTGCAACTGCCCAGAGGTACTCATTTTCCGCCTTATACATTCCCACCTCATTCACCCCACAGGGACAGTCTCTGCCTCACTTGTCCTAGGGACTATTCTACCAAGACGTAACACACAGTTTCCATGTAAAAGGACTCAATACAAAGCTAAAAACTTAAATGAGACAATGATTAATACAGAGACATGTCTACATCTGCTGCAGGGAGACACCTCTGCCTGCCTCCACCCCTCTCCCCCAGAGTCTACAGCCCCGTTGCAAAGCGAGGGAGGGGAAGAAAAGAGGCTGAGGCCCATCCAATGGGACTGAAGCAGTCACGAGCAAGCCATGCCCGGGAGCCATTCTCCTGTCCATTGCTGGTGCTGTGTTGCTTCAGGCACGCTAAAATGCAGTCATCTCTAGGGTGGGCTGGACAGCTGTTTAACACCTGCACAAGGTTTCAGGCAGGGGGCAGTGCGGACTGCCTTCCTCCAGAGCCCCCATCAGAACTACCGTGCGCTCCTGGCTTAGGAAAAGAATAAACAGGAGGATTGGAAATGAATCCGCCCAGTCTCACATCCCCTAGGCAGGGAATGAGCCATCTACATTAGGCCCCAGCTGGAGTATCATGTCCAGTTCCAGGCGCCACATTTCAGGAAACGTGGAGAAACTGGAGAAAGTCCAGAGAAGATCAACACAAATGATGAAAGGTCTAGAGAACATGAGCTATGAGGCAAGGCTGAAGGAATTGGCCTTGTTTACCTTGGAAAAGAGAAGACCGAAAAGGGACATGAGAGCAGCTTTCAAGTGTCTAAAAGAGTATCATAAGGAGGAGGAAGAAAAATTGTTCTCCTTGGCCTCTGAGGTTAGGATGAGAAGCAATGGGCTTAAATTGCAGCAAGGGAGGCTTACGTTGGACATTAGGGAAAAACTTCCTGCCTGTCAAGGTGGTTAAACACTGGAATAAATTGCCTAGGGAGATTGTGGAATCTCCATCACTGGAGATATTTAAGACCAGGTTAGACAGACACCTGTCAGGGATGAGCTAGGGCAACTCAACTTTGGAAGCCCCAGGGGCCACACTGATACTTACAGAACATGCTGAGGGCCTCAACTTAAATGTGGTTGCATATGCAAGCAAATATATACAAATAGCTTCTCTCGCGCTGACAGGCATGAATACAAAGATTAAGGCAAGACTACACAACACAGGCCCCATTTAAGTCAGTTCTGCTGATATTAATAAAATGCAATATTTACCCGATTTCTACCCATGTGACAGCACTTTTCATGAGCAATGACAGTCCAAGAATTTAACTACTAAAACACATATCAACAGAAGATCATTACTCTGACTACTTTTTTGTTTTGGCTCCCACTTGCCGGCCAAGTGTTGATTCCCCACATAAACCCAAACTGCACCGCGGGGCGCAAACAAACTGGCTGTGGGCAGCATACCAAGTTATTAATAAATATTTTTAAACCTTTACCTTTTCTCTCTGCTGCCATGTCTCTGCTCCTTGCTCCATCATCTCCCCTGGTGCCTGCTGCCCCCCAACTCCTCACCCTCCTCTGCTGTCCTGACTCCTGCCCTTCTCACTGCCCTCAGCCCCCCTGCAACCTGCCCCCTCCACCAGCTCTTCACTCCCCCCTGTGCCCACTCTTCCAGTAGCCCCACTCTGATCATGTGAGCTACCCCTCCTCATCCCCTCTCCCAACACCTCCCTCTACACACCTGCCCTGCCTCTCTCCTCTGGTGCTGGTCCCTCCCCTGCAGGTGTCTGTCCTTCTGCTTCACCCCAGAATCCCCTGGCACCTGCATCTTCCCTTAGCCCTGCACCCTCCTGGTGCCTCCCCCTTCCCTTACTGCCCCTGCCCCCTTTGTCCTCTTTTCCCTGCTGCCCACCCCCTCAACACTCTCTGCCCCGTTCCCCTCCTGCCCCTCTGTGCCCTCACACATGACTTGTTCCATGCCCACCCCTTCTTTCAAGCCTTCTCCCAGCACCCCCCCTCCCCCTCTAGCCCCCAATGCCCTTCCCCTCTCCTCTCCTCCTCTCCCAGCATCACCCTGTCCCCCCTCCCACTGACACCTCCCCTCCTGCCCTTTCCCTCATTGTCTGCACTTGGCCACTGGCATTTGTCTGTCCTCCACCCTGTCTCTTCGTGCCTTCCCCTTTCTTCCTCCTCCCCCTCTGCACAAGCCCCTTCCCCTCCCCCTCTGCACAAGCCCCTTCCTCTGCCCCCTCCCCCTCCTCCTCTGCACAAGCCCCTTCCCTCCCTTCTGCCTTCCACTTTGCGGGGCTGGAGTCTGCACTCAGGCCCTGGAGGCCGAACCTGGAGCCAGCCATACCCCGCAATATGGCTCCGAGGAGTTTTAAAATCCCAGGCTGTGACGTCACGTCACGCCTGGGCGTCCCCCCCACCCACCTGCAACGCCCCGCATGGCGGCAGCAGCAGCCGGTGAGGGGGAGCCACGCTGAGAGCCGCGCACGGCGGGGAAGGTCCGGGGCCGAGGGGGACACTCTGGGGGAGGGGTGGAAGGACGCGCAGGGGGGCCGGGGCCTGCTCCAGGCAGAGCCAGGGGAGAGACCCAGCTCCACATATTGCTGGAGCAGAGCCCCTGGCTCTGAATAGTAACTCGCCGCCCATGGCCCGGCACACTTCTGGGTTCAGGGGCGCAGGGCCCGATTCGGTCGAATAGGCCTAAGGCCGGCCCTGGTGGAGCACTGCTCTGTGTATCGCTGGTATGCGGCACCCTGCCATGCTTCTGAAACTCGGTGGGCCACAAGTCCAAGCAGCCGGTCACCATCTAGCCCAGAACCTGAATCCAGATCACTGTGAAATGTGAGGTTTAGACAGTTTCCATTTTCCTCAGGCACAGTTTCAAAGGGGAGATGTGAAAGAATCACCAATAGATATTCTCTCTCTCCAGCCAGTGAAATACTGTTGCCTGCAATGCTACAGCTTACCCCAGCAGGATCTTGCACATGGTTAATCTTACAGCCCTGTACCTGTGGCTCTTGTTCTGCTCAGATGACAAATGATGCAGTACCAGCATCTTGGCTGCGTAGGACCCACTGCTGAGACCATGCAGTTGGTGGAACGGGGGAAGGGAACAATGGCATGGCAAGAAAATGCATTACTGTGTGAAATACAATTAGGCTTTGTGAATCTGGCCCATCAGCAGTTACAGTTCTCACTCACTGTGCTGTCCCTGTCATGCACCAGACAGAAAGTGAAGAAGTCCTTTCAGGCTTGCTGAGGTTGCAGAGTGATTTTCCTTTCAGTCCCCCTACAAACACTGGGCACTGTGAGGCATAGCTTTCAGCTGTCCCGTTGGATTTGAGGTGTCCTGAGGCCAGACGCATGAACGCCCTTTGTGTCTGGAGCTGACAGCATTGGATAAGCTCCTGTGCCTGCCTTGTGCCAGAGCACAGATCTTGCCTGCCCATGCCTCAGTTTCCCCCACTCACCCTTTTGGTGTTAAGATTTGAGCTAAGCGCTATAAAAATGCCAACAGTGGCGCATTGTCCCTGCTGCCCTGTCAGCAGGAGCCTGTCCATGATCCCGGGCCACAAATGGAAGTAGTAACGAGGGGTGTAATCCCCTCCAGTATTCCTAGAAATAGCTTCCTATTTTTATTTCCTCCTCTCCTCCCCCACTGACTCCAGCTATCCAGCTTCTTCACATGCAGCTCTACTCCCCACACTTCTCCCTGGCTGCTGGAGCTTTGGAAACTTCCCAGATACTGAACCTACCCAAGTGCTGCCCGGGAAGTCCCACATTCCACAGATGCACTTGAAATGCCCAGGTCTGACACACCAGTGAACTAGCAGGAAGTAAGAGGCTTCCAGTGGTTGCTCAAGGGCGTCAGAAACCACTAGAGGCCAGATAGCAAGGAAGGCAAGTTGCTGAGCTGTCTGCTGTGACATGAGTACTGAATGCAGAGGATGGGAGGAGGTTTGGGAGTGGAGGTAGGGCTTATTAGAGTGCTTAATAGGGGCTCAGTGAAATGCCCTCTGTTCCCTTCCCACAGTATTTCCAGAAGGTGATTCCTCATCAGTTCGAGAGCTGCCCTGACAAGCTGATCCTGAAGGCATATCAGGTCAAATACAATCCCAAGAAAATGAAGAGGTAAGTTAATTCACTCAGCACCCTGTGAAATGCCCCAGATGGGCGACTGGCAGAGAAACCCTCCCTGAGCTGTACTGCCTTGAGGATCCTGGGCTAGAGTTAAGCAGGAGGACAGGGAATGGAATGGGAGTGCGCATTGCGGGCTGTAACTACTCACTGGAGCCACACAGTAAGCAGCAGGGAAAATAGAGAAGAGATGAGTAAGTTTTGTGCGGGAAGACTCAACAGCAGGGGAATTACTGTCTCCTTTGACAGCAGGTCTGATGGGCTTGGGGGAGGCCAGGGAAGCTTTGCTGCAGCCTAAAGAGAAGACAGGCTGGTGGCAGCAGAGCTGCATGGCTGCAGGGATTCTCAGTTTGCTAGAAGTTGGGGGGCATTTTGTGTATCCAAGGAAGTGGGTGCAGCTCCTGCCCCAAACTTTCATCTCATGCCATGTAAGCAGAAAATGCTGTGACTTTCTGTCTTCCTCTCTTGAAGGGCAGAAGCCTGCATTTCAGATCTCTTAAGCAGGGACCGTGTACGAAGAAGGGTCCAGGAGATAAAGATTAGGCAAAACTGGCCTATTTCAACTTTCCTTGTTGCTCAGTTAAGGGATTCCCTGCCCTTCCAGTAGCCTACTTAGTGTCCTTTAAACAGACTGGGTCTTCCCAGTACTGTGTAGTGAGCAAAACTGTCCCTTTCCCCAAAAGATGGGCCAGAAAGGAGAATCCCTTGAGAGCACACACTACTGAGACAGATTATACAATAGCAGAACCATGAAACCTAGCTAAATGGTTCAATCAGGGACAGGAAAGGATTGCTTGGAGAGGTGGGTTTAAGGCTGCAGTGCTCAGATGTGCCATCCGAGCTGCATATGGCCAGCTGAGGCTTTTCTTGCAGCCACAGCCTCCTGGGAGGTCACTTGTTTTTCTGTTCTGTTTAGGGCGAGTAAAGAAGAGACAACTGTACATCATTTTTATTACTGAGTCAGAAAACAAACCCTGCATAAATAAATTGCAATGGTTTGGACATGTATATATGCAGATTTATTTGTTTTTCCTAAAGTTAATGAAGGGTTTTAGGGAAAATGATCAGAGCAGCCACCTATTAAGAATTGGTGGCTGCACTCTGAGGCCACCAAAACCGCACTGTGTGAACCCCTGGCTTAAGGAATGCCATTGGGGATGGTCAGAGGCACACATGCTCTCTGTTCCTCTTGTGCTGCTGCTCACTTCTCCCTACGAATCCTGAGTCTTAGCCTATGGCCGCCCATTGTGCTATTCATCAGCTGATCCAGTTGCCATGTTCTGTGGGATTGTGGCTCCAACTGAGGAACAAGCAATAGGAGCTGAGGGCCAGAGTGCATCTGAGGGCCAGAGTCTTTCAGTTGTTTGAGTCTGTAAGTGATGCACATAGGGGGCTGAAAAATGAGGCAGTGTGTGTGTTAAAATCGGTGTAAGTGAAGCTCCCAGTCCAGGATCATTAATTTCCCCATCAAGCTTAGTATGTGTGGCCTCTTTCCGCTTGGGCCTCAGCACAGCGCACAAAGTACTCAGCCAAGATTGTTCGCTCCTGGCCTCTGCAGGGGTGACCCTGAGCCCTGGGGTGGGGGTAGGTGCTAAAGCAGGTTTGATCCAGTCTGGCTTGCATGTCTATCTCAGGCTGGAGAAGGAGTACGCTGCAATCAAAAACAAAGAGATGGAGGAGCAGATTGAGATCAAAGTAAGTCCGTCCTTTGCTCCGTGCCCTCCTTGCTGTATCCCAGCAGCACCTAGAGGGAAAGGTTATGGGAGCCGCCTGAGTTTAACTCTGAGAGCTCATCAGATCACTGCCTCTAATGCTGCTTATTGGTACTCCAGCACCATTATTCAAAGCTAGGCCTGTCGGGTCAGAGGTTATAGATGTTCCTTTTTCCAATGTGGCCTTTCGCATGTGTGACACTGACTGCACTTGGCTACAGAAATTTCCCCAGCAACTTGAAGCAGATGCCCCCTTCATTTCTTGTGCAGTGGTACTGCATGCTGTTAAATAGCTGCCCTGTTCCACCCCAGAGACAGCTGTGCTTCAGAGGTGAGCAAAGTGATCCCTATATGTACCATCTGGGTTCCCAGGGAATGAAAGGCACTATGTAAATGTAAGAGATTACTGCTTCATTCTTGGGCTGAACTTGGAGCCTAACCCAAAGCAATGGCAAAGGGGAATTCTGCAGCCCAGAATGTGGTCCCTCAATTGCTGTGATTTCATTTATTTCCCAGTAGAGGGCAGACCCAGCCTATTTAAGGCCAGGTTTGCATACAGGAAGCTCCTGTTGATGTCTCACTTCTTCCTCTGCAGAGGCTCCGGACTGAGAACCGCCTCCTAAAGCAGCGGATTGAGACCCTGGAGAAGGTGAGGGGCGTGCCGGGCCGTGTGCGAATCCACCTCCTCCACTTCCAGACTAGCTTGGCTTCCAAAAATGAGGCATTGCACAGTCGCCTGGCCCAGCTCACTATAAACGTGCCCAGGAAAGGCAACTGTTAGCTCAGGCCATGTAGCCTGCATCATACGCTCACAGCACTGCCTGGCATGTCGGTCTAATGCACTGTCAACAATAGTGATGGCTCTTCAAAGAAGGCTTTGGAGCCCAGTCAAGGAGCAAGGATTAGACTACTTTCAGGGTGACTATTAAAGTGATGCTTGTGTGTTTAAATGTCTTGTGATCTGGATAAGATACTAAAACACTAAATCTTACTTGCCAGGTCAGTGAACTGATGCTTAGATTGTTTGGTTGTTTTGTTTTTTGAAAATCTTCAATTGCAGAATAAAATGTATATGGAGTCCCAGTCCTGAAGCTATGCTGAGGTCACTTGTAAAAGGGTATCTCTGGAACTGAGCAGAGTGCCTGATTTTCCCGTGCCCTGCCCCCCCCCCCCCATGTGGCACTGATCACACTTAGTGTGGCTTTAAAAACTTACTTATCCAGGCCTGCAAGTGATTTGATTGTCCTGCCACTGGGTTTTGTACCTCTGCCTCTAATTCTGTCACTTTGCCTCACGCTGTACAATACTTCACACTATTTTGTTCTTGTGTTTAAAAAAAAAACAAAAAAAACAACCCTTACAAAATGGATTTCAATAAAGCTTAAAAGGGAAATCTCTGGAACCAGAGAGAATCCCTGATTTACCCAGGGCTCCTTGGCTGCATGCATGACTGAGGTTTCCTCTACTAACTGGTGTACATCACTGTCCTGCACTCTGACACTGTGGGCCTGGTCTTCCTAGGTCCTGAGCCCCTGCAGCTCCCATCCACCTCAGCAAGAAAAAGCCTCTGTAAAATCAGGCCCTCAATGATAGGTCGTCTCTCTGACAGTACTGTGTAGTATCTTTCCAGGTGGCATGTCCTCTGTCAAGGACTATGGCTGCCATGGATTTTTCCATTCCTCGTTACTACAGTGTTGTAGGGTGTCACTGAGAACATCTTCGAGGACTGCAGGCAGCATATGGCCCTCAAGCCTAAGTCATAGCTGCTCTCTGTCTCTCTGAAACCTCAGGGCTCAGACCCAGCTAATAAGTGGCAGGTTTATTGCTGGTGAACATAACAAGCAATTAGCCCTCGGTCAAGGGATATACTTGTTGGTCAAATTCCCATGCAGATTTGAGGTGGCTCCTGCCAGGCTGCCCTGTTGCAACAAAAAGTCTGGATTCCCCTGCCCTAATTGCTCTGGTATGGAAGATGTCTCTGCTTGGGTATGTTTATCTCACTGGGCTCTTTCCTCCTGCTGCTTTAAGGCTTGCTGTCCTCTGTGCTTCTGCCTGTGATTGGAGCGCTTGTGCAATGACCTTGTTATTGTTGTATCTTTTTTTTTTTCTTTCCTTCTCCATCTTTCCTTCCCTGTCTGGATCTCCCCTAGGAGAGTGCTGCCTTGGCAGACAGACTAATCCAGGTACTGTAAACCCTTTATTTTCATCTCTCCTTTCTCGGTTTCACATTTCAATCCAGAAACAAAACCACACCTACTATGTGTATGGGTCGCATTTGCTCCACTTCTCTTTATACGGGATCATAGCAGCACTCCCACGCCAGATCCAAAGAGCTGCAAGTAAAGCCTTCCGTTATCACAGAGTTTGAGGCCCTTGACTGGGGATGGGACTTCTTAACCACATATGCTAAAGAATTTGGGGCCAGTGCCTCAGTTACTGTAAATCAGCAAAGCTCTGTTAGAATAAGAAGGCAGGTCCCCAGTGGTTGTAAATCGGCATGCTGTTGACTCACAGCACTGTGCTTTCAGTTTCCACTGGCTGATGATCTGGCCTTAAGGCTTCAGGCAGACTAAAAGTTGTAATTGAGAAGCAAACTTTCTGAAATGTGTAACTAGGCCTTCTAGGAGGTAGGTATTCCAGCCAGTAAGCTGGATTCACTGCTTAAATCCAGCCCAGCTTGTTAAGAATTCCAGCCAGGCCTGCCTGCTCCATGACTGATGTGGAATAAACCAGTAGTTCTCAGTTACGGGGCTGTGAACAGGTTTCAGGGGGCCACCAACCAGGGGCCAGCGTTAAACTTCCTGGGGCCCAGGTCAGAAAGCTGGAGCCTCACTGCGTGGGACTGAAGTGGAAGGCCCTGAGCCCTGCCAGCCGGGGCTGAACCCTGGTCATTGTAGCTTTGTAGGGACCCCTGTGGCATGAGGCCCAGACAGTTGCCTTGCTTGCTACTCCCGAACGCCAGCCCTGGTTTTATATGCAGGAAAACTGTTATTGTGGCACAGATGGGCTGTGGAGTTTTATAGAATGACGGGGGTGGCTCAGAAGGCAAAAAGCTAAGTACCCTTGATCTTATGTCCCACATTAGACTCCTTGTATTGGAGTAGTAACTCAAGCTGAATGCTGTGCAGACACATTGGAGTCAGCCCTGCCCCAAAGAGCTTGCAGCTTGGCTAAGCAAGGCAGCAAAGTGTGGGCGAAAAGTATCCTTGTTTTGCAGCTGGGAAACTAGGTGAAGGGATTTGTGCAGCCAGCATGAAGCTGGGGGCATTGACACTCAGGTTTCCTGATCCAAACCCCATTCTTGCTGCTTAACTGACACCATGCTGTAAAGGATTCATATGGGCAGTCTTTGGCTAAGCACGGAGTAGGGAAGAGAAAATAGTTCTTACAGCCCCAGAGCTGGTCCCTCCACATCAGACAGGGGCCAAGGTGAGGTGTGAGTGGGGGGCACTATGAACTATTGGCTGGAGGACTCTAGAAATGCCCAGGTGCTGAAAAGCACATTTAAGGACCCTTTAACTACTAGAGTACAAGGAGGGGAGTGGGAAGCACAGCCCGTGATCTCTTGCAGCAAACCTGACCAAAGTGGGTTCCTACTAGAACTGTGTTTCCTGTAGAACTTACCGCAGTAGCTATGCTCTTGACACAGATTCAAGGTGCCCTGTAGGGTGGGTGTTTCTGCCTCAGGTTGCCTCTGCATTGATTCGTGGTACACCCACACCTTGCAGATGTGGTCACCCTCTCAAAAAAAACTTTGGGAAAAGGTGAAGAGAAGGGCAACAAAAACAATGAGGCATATAGAACAGCTGTCAATCAGCCAGGGACTTCCCAGCGTGGAAAAGAGACAAGGAAGGGTGGATATGAGAGAGATCTATAAATTCATGACCGGTGTAGAGAAAGCAAATAAGGAAGTATTTACACTTCAGATCACACGAACTAGGGATCACTACATTAAATTAATAGGTAGCAGGCTTAAAACAAACAAAAAAGTATTTCTTCACACAGCGCACAGTCAGTCTGTGGCCTTCTTTGCCAGAGGATGTTATGAAGGCCAAGTCTAGAAGTGGGTTCAGAAAAGAACAAATTCATGGAGGACTGTTAGCCAGATGAACAGGGACGGTGGCCATAGCCTCTGTTTGCCAGAAGCTGGGAACGGATAAGAGGGGTAGACCACACTTGTTTGTTCATTCCCTCTGGTGCACCTGGCATTGGCCACTGTCAAAAGATTGGGCTGGATGGACCTTTAGTCTGAGCCATATGGCTGTTCCTATGGAAGGTGGGTTGACTCTTCTGTATGCAGTGTACAGCTGCCATCTGAGCAGCCTTTGCATGGTATTATTGCCCTTTTCCCCTGTCCCACATGGAGACGCAATGTACCTTGTTTTACTATATCTCCTACGCAGCTCTAGTTAATAGCGGTCACTCAAGCACTGTCACGAAGAGACCTGCAGTGTTGTGCGATGAGGTTGGGGGCTGACTAACTTTGATATCCATCGCCCCTGACTCTAAGAACTAGAATATAAGGACCCCAGGTGTGCCTCTCCCCAATCAAAACAAGGACAGAGTTTTAAATGCCCACCTCACCATGGCTGTGATCCCCACCAGCAGTCACTCGCTAGGATTTATACAGCTGTTTGTGTAGGTTGAGTACGTCATCTCAGCCCCAGGCATGAAGTTAAACTGTGACAGTCGCCAAGGTACTTTAACTGAAGGGGTGATGTTAAACTAGCGCAAGCCCCTGCAGACACTTAAACTAAGATGATACATGTCAGGTGACACATTTAAGACAATTTCTTCCTGTTTTAAGCTATATTGACAAGTTAGGGTTGAGTTTTATCAGGGTGATGGGTTTGCACTGATATAACGAAAGTGGTTTTAGTTAAACTGGTACAACCCTGAGGAAAGTGTTCACATGTGCGGGCATTTCTCTTCAGGGAGCAGGGACGATGGTTTTGAGTTTGTCGTGCTGTTCTTTTATGTTCACTTTCATGTATAGAAGTTGCAAATGAAGCCAGAAAACAAAGTCACAGGACGGATAAGGAATAACTGGCCCTGTCTGACTTAAGGAACTTCACCTCTATGGCTGCGTCTACACAGCAGTTATTTTGAAATAACTGACATTATTTTGAAATAACAATGCGAGTGTCTACATGGCAATTCCATTGTAATAATTTTGAAATAACAGATGGCTTATTTTGAAATCTGTAAACCTCATTCCCTGAGGAATAACACTTAGCTATTTTGGAATAGCGGTAGCGTGGATGCTCCACTGCTGCTATTTTGAAATAGCTCCTCCCCGGTGCCTCCTGGGGCTGTAAATCGAGGTAGCACATCCACCTTAGAGAATCCTGCATCAGATGAATTTTGAGGCTTCCCTGTAGTGTAGATGTGCTGTTTCGAAATAAGGGTGCTGTGTAGATCTACTCTGTGACTAAACTGCTGTAATTAAATCACTGCACACCTCTATTTTGCTGCAGTGCAGCTTAATCTGGTACTTAACACCCATGTTACTCTAGTGCTACGTGTCATTACTAGTTGCATTGGTGCAGCTACATTGATTTATTATTCGTATTATTGTAACACCTGGAGCCCCAGTCATGGCTCCGACTCTCATTTTGCTAGTTGCTGTACAAACACCCAATGGGACAATAGTCCTTGCCTCGGAGCTCCCCATGTAAGACAGTGGCCCCCAAGCTTTTGAGGGTTGTGGTCCCTGCCTCCCTGTCCATGTGCCTCGAGTCAGGAGCAGGGCTGCAGCTCCAGGAGGGGGGAAAGGGACAGGGGGCTGAGGCTGCGGCTGGGGCCACAGCTGGGGGGTGAGTCTGGAGTGAGAACTGCAGCCAGGGGCCTAGGCTGAAAGTGGGGCTGAGGGTGGAGCCATGTTGAGGCTGGAGATGGGGTCAGCTGGAAGCGGGGGCTGTGGCTGGAGGCAGGGCTGGGTAATGCTCCATCCCTGCCTTTTGTGGGGGCTGGCCTGACCTGCCACACACTCCTGAATGTTCCTCCAATCTAAGACAAGAGACAGCAGCTAACTACAAGCCAACCAAAGCAGTGCAAAGAAAGGGTGCAACCATGTTGGTCAGCCTGATAGGCAGTGGGTTTGTAGAACCCTGGCAGGGAGCTTTGTGGAGATTTACGGAGAACTTTTCCCAAGCAAGAGGGGCAGCGTGGGAGAGCACAAAGGGCGGCTGCAGTGATCCCGCTGGGTTTTGGTTGCACAGCAACAGCCTCAGACAGGGCCCCATTCTCATTTACTCTAGCACCTCTACATCACTCGCACTGCCTGCTTTGTGCTGCCAGAGCAGTGAACAGCAGAGTCGGTCCAATAGCTCTTCTTAGGCAAGAACTCTTCCCTGCGGGGGTAGCACAGCAGTGGGGAGTCTGTCACGAGACCAGTGGGTCATCCTCGGCAGAGGTGGGGCACAGGGTCCTGGACTGTCAGATCATGAAAGTTTGGGTCTTGTCCAGAGGAAGAGAGAAGCCCCAGGGCAGGAAATTCCTCCTCTGCCTCATCCAGGTTTTGCTCAGGAGTCTCCTCAAATGGAGGAGACCAAAAAGTTGCTCCCCTATGGCTTTCTGCACCTGGAGGTCCAGCTCTCAGTGCCACCTCCATCAGCTTGGCAAGCCCCAGCTCCTCACCCAGAGAAGAGGTTTAACCCTTCCTGCATGTCCCGCTCACCAGTGTCACAGAGCTGCGAGCAGCAGTTTGAACCAGGCAAAGGGGCGGGGGGGAGGTATACTGCATGCAGAGATGGGAGTGAGGGGCGTGAGGGCTGGCGTTGTTTGTAGGATTGGTGTGAGAACAGAGCTGTTGTCTCATTAGTACTAATACTTTATATTTACCTTCCAAAGCATTCCTTGCACCAGCTGCAGGCAGTACTTTGCAAATGCAGCCACCTCTGGGGTGAAGTAGCTAGTAGCCACGTAGGGGCGATGAGGGCAGATTTTGACAAAAGAGTGTCCCCTGAGATGGCACCCCATGTCTGCACCCTGGTGATGCAAGAGAGCCCAGTTGGCCTCAGAGAAACAGGGCTCAAGCAACCCTGTGGAGCTGAGAGTAGAGGCTTCAAGGAAGCACACAGAGCTCATCCTCCCTGGGGCGCGCTGCCGGCTCTCAGCACTATCAGGGTGACTGTTTAACATTTAGATGGTCGTAGTACCTGGAGCCCATCACATTGTGCTTTGTTGTGCTAGGCACTGCCCCCACACCCATGCGGAGTAAATGACCCCCATTGGCAGTGAGCTAGGAGCAGTACACACCCAGAAATAATCACATACAGTAAATGGCCCTGTGCACACACATACGCCGGCTTTCTGATCTGCGTTGGACGAGGCACTGTGCATGTGCACCCACCGCAGGGTAAACAACCTTTAGTGCTGATTTTGTGCCAGACCCACTTCCCGCTACAATATTCTTGGACCTTTCAGTTTTTCACCCATCGGAAAGTAGCCTGTACCTGAGGTTCACTCTTAGGATCTGTGGGATAGGGAATGCTCCAGTCGGCTGGTAGAGGGTCAGGGGGAGAGCAAATAACCCCTGATTCCCAATCCCTCCCCTCTTCTCTAAGCACTGCACCATGCTGCTCCCCCACCTCCCGAGTAAAATAAATACACATCAGGAGATCTACTTCCCTCTTCTAGCCAGTGGAGACATTGTCTCCCAGTGCTGAGGGTCCTGGTTTTCTGGTTTTTCATCCTCTTGCTAGCACCATGTTCCCAGGCCTTTCTGATCAGTAACTGATTTTTGGAGGAGGTAAGAAACATGTTTTGTCCAAGCACATCAGTGAATAAATGAAGTCTTGTGGACAGGGCAAGATGGTAGGTGTCAGCCTTTCCCCCTCCCCCTTTCCTGTTCTAATCCTGGGCTTTCTTCTCACTCATGTGAGTTTAGGCCAGTCACTTCCCCTGCCTTTCTGTGCCTGTTTCCCCATCTGTAAAATAAGGATAGTGCCACGTTACCCACTTTCTAAAGCACTTTATGGCAGGTGCATGGAAACTGGTCTAAAAGGGATGAGCATTAATATTTTGTATGCCTCCTTGTAAAGCAGGCAAGTGTTGGCCCCAAGGTCATTGATGTGGAACCCTAGGGGTCCTGATACCCAGCCTCCCCCCCCACACACACACACACTCACTCCACCACACTCCCCTGAAAGATCTGAGACTTGTAGCCAGAAGTCCTGACTCCTCGCCCTCATCCACACTCCCATCAACCATGCTCTTCTCCCAGAGCTGGCAGAGGTACCCAGGAGTCCTGACTCCCAGTTCTGTATGCTTTAGCTGCAAGCCCCTGTGGTAAGTGGTAACCTTGCCCACAGCAGGGTTAAGTGGCACTGGAAGGCTGGGTAGCTGTTGACAGAGCCAAGTGATGGGCAGCCCTGGGGGCAGTTCCCTTCTGCTTGACCAGTAAACCAGATCCCTTTGGGCTATGATCCCAGGCACTGCATGTGGCCCAGAGAGAGAGCTCCCATGCAGATGCACATGGAGCATGTGGAAGGTGTTTCCTTTGACACCCTCTTTCCCTCTCCTCTTCCCCTTCCCCTTCAGGGCCAAGTCACCCGAGCACAGGAGGCCGAAGAGAATTATATCATCAAGCGAGAGCTGGCGGTGGTGAAGCAACAGTGCTGCTCAGCCACGGAGAACCTGCAGAAGGCTCAAAGCACCATCCGGCAGCTGCAGGACCAGCAGGTGAGGAGGCAGGCCAGGGTGGCACTGCTGAGGGGCCATAGGGTGGGCACGTGAGCAAGGACACCAAGTGGTACTAAAAATGCAGAGATTTGCCTTGCTTACCAGAACCCCTGGACTAAGCTGGGCAAATAGCAGCTGGGCCTGCCCATGGTAGTGCGGCTGCCCATCTGGCTGGGTACGGTATCGCCACATGATGGAATCCTGCACCCCAGACTTTCACGGGGCTGCCATTTAGCTGCAGGAAGAGACTGTAATATTTTATTAGGGGAGCACCCAGGGCCTTGTTGTGCCAGACACTCCCTGCCCTGGAGTTTACAGGTCAGTGATGCAAAGGAAGCATCAGTACCCCATTTTACTCACAGGGAAGATGAGGCACAAAGCAGTGCCTAGGAAGCCTGTGATGAAGCTAGGACTCAAACCTCCTTCTCGTCAGTGCTAAGCCCACACTTTAACCACAAGACCATCCATGGTCTCTGGACAGGGTTGACATTGGATTGATTTAAATCAAAGTGATTTAAACCACCCACTTTAATCATGATTTAAATCAGCAGTCTGGAAACCTGGATGTAAATAGCTGATTTAATCTTGTTTTGCGTTTGTGCTTTTTAATTGTTTTTCTAAAGAGGCATTGATTCCCATGGGTTGGTAACCATTAAAACATGTTGGTTTGCACCAAACGAGAAGTTTTCCATACATTTGAAGCTTCTTTTTACTGAAAACTTCTTTTTGTTAACCAGCAGGATGCACTAGATCTACACACATTTATTTATGCAATTATAGAACTTATATAGAGTCGTAGGCCTAGTCTACAACAGACCAGAAAGGTCGGCTTAAGTAAGATACACAACTTACCTTACTTTACCTTAAGCCGAGCCTTGGCGGTGTCCACACAGTGGCATGCCACCAGGAGCAAATGCTCCCATCATCTTCCCTTACTCCTCGTGACTGCGAGAGTACAGACACTGATGGGAGCTGCCCTCGGCATTTGATTTACGGGTCTATACTTGACCCGTTAAATCAAACACCAGAAAATCAATCTGCTGGTAAGTATAGATACGCCCTCAATGTTTTCCCTTTTTATTATGTTTGAAGATGGTAAATGATGTGTTTATTTACTACATGATTAATTTTGTGCTTGTGATTTTCGTCAAGTTCTATTTGGATGGAAATTGGAATTGAATTTAAAATATTGGAAAAAAAAGGCATTTTAAAAATATTAGTTAAGTAAAATTTAAATGTGCTGGATAAGGAGAAAAATAAGTTAAACCAAAACCACATTTTGCATTTAAAAATAATTGATTTATTAAACAAAGAAAGTATTATCTGACAGTGCATTGAATTAATTGCTTCTGGTAAAAATGTTCTTCAGGATTTTAGTGTATGCAAAACTTGTTTCTCTCACCAACAATAGTTGGTCCAATAAAAGATATCACCTCACCCACCTTGTCTCGTCAAGATTTTAGAAGTAGAAGCTCCAACCTCTCACATCCAGCTTTTGTTCATTGAGCTGAAATCAAGACAGTGTTCTCTTTGCACCTAGAGAAGATGCTGTTGTCAAAACCTCCTCAACAAACTCTGGCTGCAGGTGCTGAGCCAGCATCTTCTACGTGTTGAGCGGTTTGACCTTCTTTAAAACTGAAGCAGCAAACGTGTATTGCTTAATACTAAATGTTTTATTTAAACTATTTTAATAGATGATAGTAAATTAAGGCCCTAACATGCATTGCCTTAACTTCCCTTTGATTTTAAATAGATTCATTTTTTTAAAAGGAAAAATACATACTTTTAAAAGAGATGGTTTGACAAAAACATTGGTTTTGATTTAAAAAAAATAATCATTGATGGTGGCTCTGCTGGATCCCCTTTGGTCACTGTTGCCTATTGTAAAACTTCCCTCTTTGGGAGAAGGGGTGGAGACGAGATTATGGGTGGCAGCAGGGGCCTTGGGGGATGAGGGATATAGCAAAGGTGGCTTTGGTGATCTGCACCAGTGGAGCAGTTTGCTGCACACATGTTACTCACACTGAATCTTTCAAATCTTGCCCTAACAAAGAGTTGGAGTGTGCCCGCCAGGGGCTGAGCTTGCTCTGTTAATATCCCTACTGTGAAAATAACTGGAGAGGAAGGATATAGGACGGCCTTGCGGTGAAAACCTGGGCTGGGTCTCAGATCTGGATTCCATTCGTAGCTCTGTCACTGGCTCTGTGTGAGAGCTTGGACAAATCCCCGAATGGCTCTGGGCCCCAGTTCCCCACCTGTAAAAGATGGATAACAATGCTTCCTTCCTTTGTGGGTTCAAGCAGCGAGCTCTTAGAGTTATGGGCTGTCTCTCGCTCTGTCCCTGATCTCGAGTGAGCTTTCTGCTGCTACTGAAATAATTTGGGGCCTGTCCTGTTCACAGCTGTAGGCCTTAGAGCTGCCACAAAGTAAGGACTGAGCCACTGAGTGGAGGTTACGCAGATGAAAGCAAAAGCTGAGGGTGTGTGGGAGGGGCAGTTGGGGGCTGTGATGATCTCACACACCCATGCAAAGGTTACCATGTGTACATTGCCAAGAGCCCAGTCTCTTTGCCACCTGTTCCCTCCCTTTGGCAGCAGCTTTTTGAGCAGGGCTTTCTTCTGAGTCTCACAGGTGTGCCTGCAAGTGGGGAAACGGCCAAGTAGTACGTTGTTTTTGGAGGGCAGGCAAGGCTTTGAATCCCACCCCTTGTGCAACTGATGTCCCTGGTTTTTACCCCATCCAAAAATGCAGATCTCTCACCAGATGGAGAGAGGAAACAGTGCTTGGCTCTTCCGAAAGAGCCCGGGGAAAGCCCCCAGCAGGGCTCACTCGGCTCCTAGGCTCTGTTCCTAGCGCTGGGAGGGGAGTCGGCAGGGCTGCCACTGGCATAAACCAAAGGTGCCGGTTGACATGGATTGCTCCTTATGAGAAGTCTGTTGCCATGGGTTGTGCTGGATGAGGGAATCCTCTCCCACCGAAACTTTGCACTGCTAAGAGCTCTCTCTCGGGCAGCTCCAAGGACATCCCAGGCTGCTATGGCCCATGCCAGCAAAGCACCAATACATCCAGGAGAGGATGAGCTGCTATGACCCACCTGGTCTTTCCCATCTTTAATTCTCCAGCCCGAGGGGTATTCACAGGCTCTGAGTTCAGCTGCTGAGAACACAGGGCTTTACCACACCAGGGCAGAACGTTGATCTGTCTCTAGTGGCAGAGGCCCCTGCACAAGGCGGTGGCTCCTTGGGACCAGGGGCAGGGACAGCCCTTCCTAGCAGTTCTTTTGAGGGCCAGGTGGTGGGTGGGGAGGGGTTGGAAGCGGAGAGTTGGGTCTCAGGAGACTGAAAGAACTGGAGAACCACAGCATCAGAGAAAGCGGAACCACCTCAACTCCCCACGTCTCCTGCCTCTTTCCTTCTCAGTGCAACGGGTCAGTTCCTCAGTGCTGCAGATGGGCAGTGGTGAGAGATTCCTTCCAGAGCCCATACCAGCAATCAGTGTGTGTCCCTGCATGAGCTCTGAGAGACCCCAGCGTCTCCAGTCACATGGACTGGCCACAGACCCTCCAGCTCGCCTTTCACCCAACTCTGGGATCCGACTCAGTCCCCTCCCACTGGCTGGCAATGAGCTGAGTGATCAGACTGGCCCTCCTAGGGGCCTGTCTAATCCACAGAGGCCAGGGCAGGCACCAAGGTCCCCACAGCATGTTCCCTTGGGCAGTGATGGTCGGCCCCCAACCCCACCCCAGCTGAATAGTTCCTGTGGGGTGCTCTCCTTGCAGCTGCACTCACTCAGCATGGGGCGATCTGGCTGGGGAAGGTTCTTAGATGATGGTTCTGCCATGCAGCCTTGGTGCTGGGTAGGGTTGGCTTGGATCTGGATTAAGTTTTGAGGCCAAACGGGGGCCAGGGCTAGAGACCTCAGCTGATGTAAATTGCCACTGACTCTGATGCAGCATCCCACCAGCTGCGGATGGATGCTGGTTCATACGCCGGCCGGGGACCTGGCCCCATTGACTCCAATGGAAGGATGCTGGTTTATACGCCGGCTGGGGACCTGGCCCCATTGACTCCAGTGGAAGGATGCTGGTTCATACGCCAGCTGGGGACCTGGCCCCATTGACTCCAGTGGAAGGTTGCTGATTCATACGCCGGCCGGGGACCTGGCCCCATTGAGCCCAGCGGCGCGATGGTGATTGCACCAGCTGGAGATCTGGTCCCTAAAACTCCGGTTCCAGGGTGTTGAGCTCTCACCCTGCTGGCACAAGTCTCCTGTGCAACCAAAGCAGAACCAGAAATCAGTCCCAATTGGGTCTGAGTCCGACCTCAAACCACATCTACAGAGGGGTGGGATTGAATGCGAGGCCTCTACTCCAGAGTGCTCCGAAATTCACAGGGCGTGTGTTCGAGGTTGCAGCTGGTTGCAAGGAGGAGTCCCCCCTCCCTCCAAGGGCTGAGCTGGATCGCATTTAATTCTCCTCCAGAAAACAAGCTGTTGTTTATCTGATGAACTGCCAACAGCTGCGACAGCACAGACGGTTACAGTGGGTAGGAGCAATGCCAGCGCTCCCCGGCCTTCCCCCCAGCGGAGGTTGCTGTGGTTGAAGCGTGCTCTGGCGAATAGCACTCTGCTCAGATTGGGTGGGGTGGGGAGAGAGATTGAGGAGACAGCTGGATCCCGCTATGGGAGAACCTACAGCAGCCAGCAACGGTATCCCCACCCAGCTGCCCTTATGGGAGCCCCAGGGTGCGGCATGAGCAGCCTCATGGCCAGCCCATTCCTTGAGTATGCCTAGTCTCCCCCCTCCCCCGAAGCATGGCCACTGGAGAAAATCCAGCATGAAATCCAGAACAGCCGCCCCATTCGGGTGCAAGGTGTCTGCCCCCCTCAGGGAGAGCGCAGCTTGGCAACAGGAGCTGCGTTTAATGCCCCCGGGACTGACAAGGCAGTAGTAGGAATCACATCTGTCCCAGCTGACCAGGTGTCATGTTAATGGGCCCCCAGAAGCTGAGTTCTGGACAGTTTCATAGAATCCTTGGGCTGGAAGAGACCTCAGGAGGTCCTAGAGTCCAGCCCCCTGCCCAAAGCAGGACCAACCACAACTAAATCAACCCACCAGGGCTTTGTCAAGCCGAGACTGAAACACCTCTAGGGATGGAGATTCCACCACCTCCCTAGGGAACTCATCCCAGTGCTTCCCCACCCTCCTAATATCCAACCTAGACCTCCCCCACTGTAACTTGAGACCACCTCTCTTTGTTCTGCCACCTGCCACCACTGAGACAGTGGACAGCCTCTCTCCATCCTCTTTGGAACCTCCTTTCAGAAAGTTGAAGGCTGCTACCAAATGCCCCCTCACTCTTTTCTTCTGCAGACTAAAGAAGTCCAAATCCCTCAGCCTCTTCTCATAGGCCATGTGCTCCAGCCCCCTTATCATTTTGATTGCCCTCCGCTGGACCCTTTCCAATGTATTCACATCCTTTCAGTAGTGGGGGGCCCAGAACTGAACAGTTTTGTCTAGTGTGAGGCCTTGCAGGGAAATGGGCACCGTTCTGGCTTTCACTGGGATTCCTGGATGAGACAAGCCCCAGGCCTTGAGAGCTCATGGACACGAATGATCCCCTGGCCCTTTTTGCAGAGGTGGGAGCGTTAACCTTGGTGCCCAGCCAGACTAACATTTCATTGACCTCTTGTACCCTTCAGCTTAGCACTGCACGGCTGTTACCCAGTGCCACATACCACCCCTGCTGCTGCATTGCAGCAATGGGCACAGTCCTTGCTCCAGAGAGTCGCTAGGAAGTGGGCAGCTGGTTGGAGCGGGTCTCCAACGGAGGCAGGGAAAGTGAGCAGAGCTGTCTGGTCATGGGGAGATCAGGACCCCCAATGAGCAGAGCTGCATCTGTAATCCTGGGAGCCTCCCTCCTTCCCCCACCCCTGCCCAGCAATGCTCCTCAGCCTGGCAAGACTGTGCAAGGGGGTCCCTTCCAGCGGGCTCTCCGGATTGTCCTGCATTGACTAGGGGGTGCACTTGTGGGTATACGTTGACTAAGTGCGCTTGAGCATGGCCCCTTCAACGAGAGCCGTCTTGTTCTTGCTAGAGGGGTTCCTGAGGCCCATGGTTTCCATGCTAAAGAGCCTGGTTAACAATGCCTGGTTTGGGGGGGTTTGCTCCTTGACAGGGAAACCCCCGGTTCACGGAGGAGTTTGTGAATCACCTGGAGACAGAGCTGGAGCAATCGCGCCTGAGGGAGACGGAGACGCTAAGCGCGCTGAAGGAGATGCAGGACAAAGTGCTGGACATGGAAAAGGTGTGTGTGGGGAGGGAGCAGTCCCTGCTTCAGCATTGTTTAAACGTGCCTGCAGGGGGAGTCAAGGGAGGAGCAGCCTGTGTCCTGTGTTCCCTCTCATTTTCCTCACCCCTGAGCGGAATGAATTTTGTTATGTGCACCAATATGGAGGGGAATGTGACCCGGAGGTGGTGAGTGAGCTCTGGGGTGGGGCTGGGGATGAGGGGCTCAGGGCTGGAGTAAAGGGTTGGGCTGCAGGCTCTGGGGTGGGGCTGGGGATGAGGGGCTCAGGGCTAGAGTAAAGGGTGGGGCTGCAGGCTCTGGGGTGGGGCTGGGGATGAGGGGCTCAGGGCTGGAGTAAAGGGTTGGGCTGCAGGCTCTGGGGTGGGGCTGGGGATGAGGGGCTCAGGGCTAGAGTAAAGGGTGGGGCTGCAGGCTCTGGGGTGGGGCTGGGGATGAGGGGCTCAGGGCTGGAGTAAAGGGTTGGGCTGCAGGTTCTGGGGTGGGGCTGCAGGCTCTGGGGTGGGGCTGGGGATGAGGGGCTCAGGGCTGGAGTAAAGGGTTAGGCTGCAGGCTCTGGGGTGGGGCTGGGGATGGGGGCTCAGGGCTGGAGTAAAGGGTTGGGCTGCAGGCTCTGGGGTGGGGCTGCGGCAGAGGGTGAAGTGCGCGGGGCTCAGGGTTAGACTGCAGCAGGGGGCTCTAGGGCCAGGCCACCTGGGCCACAGCAGGGTGGGGTCCTGAGCTGCCTGGGCTATGAGGGGTGGGGTCCAGGCTGCCCAGGCCACTCTGACCACAGAGGAGTGAAGTCTGGGCCAGGCCATGGTAGGTTGCTGTGCTGCTCCAGCCACAGCAGGGGTGGCTGGGGTGGGGCCATGGTTGCCTTCAGGCTGGGGGAGGGGTGCCTGCTTCAGGCCATCCCTTTCCCAGCCACCAGGCTGGAGGCTAGGTTGGGGGTGAGGGCCCTCCTCTCCTCTTTGAACGGTGCTAATGAGGCAGCTGCTCAGGCACACAGCTCACAGGGAACGTAACCTGTGCTCCTACAACTTGCTGTGAGTGTGATACTTTTATAGCACGAGGTGCAAAACAGGCCTTTGCCAGCCTCTGGGTCAAAGATCCTGTGATGCTTTCCTTAAAAGTGGGGCTGTTAGCCCAGCCCTCCGGGTCCAGTACCATAGAAGGCTCCTGCCTGCTTAAACCCTCCCTGTAGTTTCAGCTGGATGTGGGATCGTCCATCCTCATCCAATGTGTAACTAACCAGCTGCAGTGCGCCCTGGAGAGTGGGTGTATTTAAGTGGGGAGTCAAGGGAACCATGTGCAGTTAGCAGAATGCACTGGGGTCTTCCAGGACAAAAGGCACAGGGGACCAGATGCTCAGCTGGTGTTAATCAGCACAGTGCCGTTGATGTCAGTGGAGCTGTCAGTTGACACCATCTGGGGATCTGGCCTGAGATAGTCACTGATTTGAGATGTGGATTTAGGCCAGTAACAGGCGCTCCTGGGCTATGTCTACACTGCAGGCTTCTTGCGCAAGAACTTTTTGCCCAAGAGTTCTTGAGCAAGAGCATGTCCACACTGCCATGTGCTTTTGCGCAAGAGCATCCATGGCAGTGTGGACGCTCTCTTGCGCAAGAAAGCTCTGATGGCCATTTTAGCCGTAGGGGTTTCTTGCGCAAGAAACCCCTGTTCCCGTCCACACATGCCTTTTTGCACAAGAGCTCTTGTGCAAGAGGGCTTATTCCTCGTGGGGAGAGGAATAACTCTTGCGCAGAAAGCCCTCTGTTCTGATGATCTACTGTAAACTTTCTTGCGCAAGAATGGGCTTGTAGTGGACGCTCCACAAGTTTTTGCGCAAGAAGCCTGCAGTGTAGACACAGCCCTGGTGTTTAATTGTAGCTCACAATCCGAAGCGAAGAAGTCCCAAGCTAGACTCAGCCTTCCTTGTGGTAGGGTCTGAAAGGAACTGGTGGCAGCTGCCGTGCGTATCATAGTGATGGAAGTTGGGCACTCCAAGCACTTGCATGGGGAGGCGAAGATGAGCTTTATTCTGCGCCGAGTAAAGATGAGCTTTACTCTGCACCGGAAGCTAAGTTCTGCGGGGTCCTTCAGGTGAAAAACACGCAGATGTTTTTCACCTGAAGGACCCCACAGAACTTAGCTTCCGGTGCAGAGGTCCCACCTACCACACTGAAGTGCAGCCTCCTTTTGAGGGTGGAGTATTTGTTCAGTGCACCAAGCAATACTAAGAGAAAGTTTAGGACAAGAAGTGAAGAAGAATCCCAGTCATGGTCTGTGCAGCACCTGGCACAACAGGGCTCTGATCTTAGCTGGGCTCTGTAGGTCCCAGCCTTCGGAAAGGCAGTGCAGCCTTGGCAGTGCCCCCGGTGCCACAGTGCACACTGCTTGAGTACTACACTGCACCGTGAAGACTCCTGCAGCACCCTGGCTTTTTCACGGTGGTTTCCAGTCCAAGTGTAAAGTTGTGCTGACGCTGCCTGACTTTTGAGGTGTGAATTGTCATGCCTTTTTGTGACTCTTACTTTATTTGCCTCACTCAGGCTGCCAGTATCTTTAGTACATCTTCTATTGACTCCATCTCACTAGCAGGGAGAGGCCGTGTGCGCCATGTATAGGAGGAGTCAGGAAACCTGGGGCCTTTCCTCAGCCCTGCACTGGTTTGCTGTCTGACCTTGGGCAAGTCACTTTGTCTCCGTGTTTCACTGGGAGCCCTGAATCCAATCAAGGCATCTGGATGCTACTATAAAATAAATTAATAATTGGTGGCTGGTTTCGCTCAGCCTGAACCCTCTGCCAAGAACAAGGGTGACTGTAACTCACCCTCCTGGACTGTATGGGGGCCATATTAAAAAGGCTCCCCACCTTACATAGCATCCACCGGGACCCAGACAGTGTCTCCTGCAGACAGGATTTTCTGCCCACATTTCTTTTTCCTTGGCCATCCTGCAGTGAGTGATTCTGCATTTGATTTATTTGTTCCTTTGCGGTCGGTACTGGGATTAGATTTGAAAACCTCTGAAGATGATTATCAGAGAGTGATTAAAAATAAAAGCAGCTCGATAACCCCCCTCCTTCCAGAAAGGCCTTGCCTTGTAACCATTTCCTTCCTGCATGGTTGTAAGTTGCACGTCAGTGCACTTTTGTGCGTCGCATAAACAGTCCAGGTCTGTCAGCAAAGGCTCGCTATGGAAAGGCGCTGCAGGCACTGCCCGGTTAATTTCAGGCTTGAGCAGCAATCCCATGGGAGCAGGAGAGGGCATCGTAGAGGGAGCCCATGATTCCAGTGGAACTCTCTCTCAGCCGTCCTGAACCAAAGCCAGCAAATGTAACTACCTTGAGTGCGGGACTGGTGCAAATGCAGTTTATATCACAAACCCACTTGTGGGCACTGATTCACCCCCCTCAGAGGTCAGGAGCCAAAGGGCCAGGGAGCCAGAGTTCCCTTTGCATCAGGGTCACCAGTTACACTGTGGTCTGCTCGCTTTGTTGGGGTCAGGTTGCAGATCTGTGTAGCCTGGTAGAATGTGTGCACCCCGGCTGTTTGCTGGTGCGATTCTGAGCCGAGTGAGAGCGAGGGCTGTAGGAGGGAAAGAATTAATTAGCCACAGGTTCTGGCTCCCGGCTGGGAGTATCTCCTCCCCAGTGGGCTCACTGAAGAGGAGAGGAGCTGGTTGTATTGGAGCTGGCATGGCCAGACTGGGGTATACTACAGTGCTCTGCCAGCTCTCCTGCCCAAATTCAGGTCCCAGCCTCCCCAGTGCAGTGGGTCTGTGATCACTGCAGATTTCAGAGCCCATGCCAGGTTCCCCCATGCACTCAGGTCTCCTTTGATGGGAAGAATTGGGCTCGGTTCAGGGTATGGAGCCTTCCAAGTTAGCGGGATGGGGAAAAGGCAAGTCGTGGCCTGCTCAGCAGACACTTAGTAAAGCAAAGCCACCTCGGCTAAGTAGGTTCAGTCCTGTCCTGTGCATGGGGCTCCTGCAGTGGGTGCAGATGGGACTCAGTGCCACAGAGACACAAAAGGGTGCCATGGGTCACAGCCCAAGGGCCAATGGTTCCCCTCCGCCTCCACACAGCAGGCCCCATCCATCAAGACACCTTCAGGGCCCCAAGCTGAGCACCTCAGTTACGTTATGAATTCACCCTTCCAGCATGACAGGGAAGGATCATCGACCCGATAGGCCAGAGGTCACCCAGGGAAAGCTGGAAATTGGTGTTGCTAATATTATTTAGGAGCTTCAGGGGATAGCCGAGTTAGTCTGTTACAGAAAAAAACAACAAATGGTCTGGTAGCACTTTATAGACTAACAAAACATGATCCCATCTACATGCTGTGTTAGTCTATAAAGTGCTACCAGACCATTTGTTGTTTTTTTCTAGTATTATTTGTTAGGTGCAGTACGGCGGCACCTGCAGCCCAGCCAGGGCCCAGCTGCACCTTGTGCCAGGTGCTGTACAAACACAAAACGACAATCCCTGTCCCAAAGAGTGAGGTCTGCTAAGCCTTCCTTCCCTCCTTCTCTGCCTTGCAGTCTTGGTCTGATCTAACCAGAGATTGAGCCCGAATATCCTCCCTCCTCCCCCACCCCATCTAAGTGGGGTGCTTGAAGTCTGATCACAGTGCTGGATCTAAATGCATGAAAGGGTCCCAGTCCTAGCAGGCTGACCTGAATGCCTGATCCCAAGTGTTTACACAATGCCTGTGTTTTAGGGCGTGGTCTGTCCAGAGCTGAATTTCTGTACCTTAAATCTAACCTCTAGGTTCTCTAGTTCAGGGTGAGCTGATGCTGGAGAGCCTCATCTTAGCTGATCACAGCTGTGAGAATCAGGTCCTCCCACCTTTTTAACACCCCAACAAGCCCCAAACCAGCCCTTCCTGCTTCAGCTCGCACTGCTGTGACCACACTTGCTTAGCGTGTGAGAAAGCCCATGGGGGCTTGAGTTTGGAAGGATGACTCAAGGCCTTGCCCTCCACCCAACACGGCAGTGCAAAAGCCCCTGAAGTGTGGGGTGACGGAGGATCTGGACCATGCATAGCCGCATGTGTTGGTGTGTGACACCACTGCTGGGTTCCCGTTTGTCCTCGGAATGAGAAGGGCGCAGGGTTTATTTGACTAACGGATGTTGCAGCAGATGTGTGATTGCTCCGGTCTAAGTGGGGTCACCACTTGCCCCCTCTCCCATTACACACAGATCCGTTCTCTCTCCAATAATCCACGAAGCGGAGGGAGAACCAGGGCACGTATCACACACTTGGGAGCAGGGTGATGTTTTCTCCCTGTTGGTTGATACTAGAAGATTTACCTGGCGTTGCTCGGGTCCTTACCTCAAATACATTTTGCTTTTCTTCATTTATATCATTGCTCTGAGGTGGGACTGGGGAGGAGGGGTTCAGTAGGCAGGCTGCCCAGGGAGAGAGGATTACCCCAGCCCTCTCTCACCTCAGCAGCTTGGAGCCTGGTGAGAAGTGCCTGTCCATGGCTGCTACATCTGCAGCGGGCACAGCCGGGGGAGGGGTCCATGTCCCCCATCTGGGGGACAGACAAACAGGCAGACAAACTCTGAAATATATAGTAGAGAGCTGTCCCTTTCTCCACTCCTACCCACTGCTAGCCCAATGAGGTTATAGTTGTCCCGGTTCCCATCTCTGCTCCCTTGCGGCCCCCTGTGGTTATTCTATAGTTTAACTGTCCCTTCTACCAGACCCCTCCCTTTTATGAGAAACAATCAAATTCCAGGCACTTTCCATTGTCCGGACACAATCAAACTCTGCCCTTGCTTTAAGTCAGGAGAAGAGGAAGCTGCATGCCAAATGCGGTGGTTCTAGCTTTTACTGTTTAGGAGAAGTTCTTGATCAAACCGACTCACAGACAGATGAACGCACAAACTCTCCAAACACATAGTAGATTATGGTTTGGCCTAGAGGCCTCATTCGGTGATCAGGGCCCCGCTGTGTCAAGCACTGTGCACACACAACATTGAGCTGTACAGCATCTAGCACTGGGGTGCTGCTCCATGCCTGGGGTTATGATTAGCAGTATGAGGAGAGATCAGCATGCGGTGTGGGGCTGCTAGGAGTATTGAGCTGATTTGCCAAGGCTGATGCAGGGAGGTAAGTCTGCCTCCTAATATGATATGAACCTCAGGGTTCTTGGTGGGTGCAGGGTCCCTGGCTCCAGCACCAGTGCTGTAGAGATGAACTCGCTGTCACTAACCTTTACCCTGACTTCCCACCTCTGCCTTCCCTGCAGCTGCCAGCATGTGATTTCTGCTCTGGCTAGGGTGAGATAGCACCTCCTCCATTGCTTTCCTGCTGAACGTGGGGGTGGTGTCTGAAACTGGCTGGAAGCCTCCGCCCTGCCTGTGCCGTGTGTATGACTCACTCAGCAGGCCCAGAGTTTCTGAGTGGCCTCGGCTGCTGTGAATAGGCACAGCTCCATGCAGTCCCATGGAGCAGCGCTGCTTCGCCCCAGCCAGGGATCTGCCCCTGGGATTTCAGCCTAATGGGAGTTTCCACCAGCACAGCTCATGCCATGTAGACGCAGCCTCAGCTCACTGCTCCCTGGAGAAAAGCCGCTCGGGTGGCCACCCTTTCAGCCGTGACCGCGGGCTGTGAGAGCTCAGAGGGGCGCTGCTTGGGCTCGCTGAGGCTCATCTTCGTTTCTTCTGTAGCTGGAGGTTTGCAGAGCGCGCTCGGCCCCGCTGCAGTCCTTCCAGTCAAGAAATGGGTGGAAATGTGAGCCCCTTGCTGCTCCCCGGCTGGGGCTGCACGGACTCCAGTGGAATTGCACCGCTGTGAGCAGCCGGAGCCCTGCCCCCAGGAGCGAGCCAGAGCCTGGCCCATCTCCTGAGCCGTCAGCCAGGGGTCTACTTCTCTAGAACCGCCACTGTGGTGGGGCCTGCACTTCCATCATGGCCAGTGTCCAAACATGGCTCTGTCGGGCTGGAACTGAAGGTGCTGCCCGTGCCAGGGCCAGGCTGCTTCCCTTTCTGTTGGGAGAGCCTGCCAGTGCAAAGTTTGGAGCCACCTGGAATGTCCTTTGCCTTCTGCTTACCACAGGGGTCTGAGCGGGGCCTGCTGGTGTTCTCCGGAGCTCAGGGAGCTGCCTCCTGCAGCGAGCTGGGTGGCACACACAGGGATGTGTAATCAGTTTAATTGGCTAGTTGGTTAAAGGGAGAGCGGCAGGGGGTTGCCTGGGCCTGCTCTGTGTCCCTGTCAGAGCAGCCTCTGCCTGCGGTGGGCCCCCTGCAGGGCCCCCACGAGCTAAGCCGTTAAACTCTCACATCCCTAACACACCGCACCACGTCATTCTGTGCCCCAGCAGCACTCCCGACGAGTCCAGCCCTAGCCCCAAGTTCTCCCGCTGAGTGCGGGGCTGGGGAGATTGTTCCCTACCCAGGCCCTCCCTGGGGGATGCCCTGGATGGCCCCAGAGCCTGGATGTGGAAAGCTGGGCAGCACAGTGCAATGGTCAGAGCGGAGAAGCCTAAGCTGCTGGGCCCTAGCCTAACACCCTCTGCCTCCATCTCCCTGCAGAAGAACAGCTCGCTGCCCGATGAGAACAATGTGGCCCGTTTGCAGGAGGAGCTCAAGGCACTGAAGGTACGCGAGGCAGAGGCCTTGACCTCGCTCAAGGAGCTGCAGCTGCACGTGAAGGAGCTCAATGACAGCTGGCAGGTAAAGCCCACTTCCCCGTCAGCTACTCATCACCAGGCCAACAATCCCCCACCCTAGCGCATGGGCAGACACCCCCAGTGATGCATTCAATGTTGGAACCATTAACGATAATCTCTGAGAACTCCTGGAGGATGGGAGAGGCCCCAGAACACCGAGTGAGGTTTTGTAGCCCATGACATGTAGGTCAGAGATTAGACCATCATGATGGTTCCTTCTGACCTTAAAGTCTGAGTCTACACTGGGTCTAATGTGATGCCTTGCAAAAAAAGCTGTCCTCATTCTGGTGTGTACTAACAGGAGTGTTGCGTATAAGACGTGGGACATAATTGCTCTCCCCCCCACTCGGCACCTGTGAGGCCTCAGCTGGACTCCTGCATCCATTTGGGGCATCAGACTTCAAGAAAGGTGTGGACACATCGGACAGAGTTCAGAGGAGACCAAGGAATGAAATCAAAGATTTAGAAAACCTCTCCTGTGAGGAAAGGTTAAAAAACTGGGCACGTTTAGTCTTGAGAAAAGCAGGTGGGGGTGTGGGACAAGATAAGAGTCTTCAAATGTGCTAATGGTTGTTCTAAAGAGGACAACGATCACGTGTTCCCCATGTCCACTGAAGGTAGGACCAGAAGTTATCCACTTAATCTACGGCTAGGGAGATTTAGGCTCTGGAATAAGCTCCCAAAGGAGGTTGTAGACAATGTTCCCTCTAATTTTGTATATCCCACGCACAAAATAATCTTTGTCATGTGCACCAAGGCATGCGCAGATGTGCACCACTGCTAGAAACACCTGCTGCAGGCTGTGGGTGCTCTGCTAATGGGAGAACCCCAACTACCAGCCCCCCCCCCATGATGCTTCCTGTGTCTGCACTGGGGGGGCAGGGCCCGTCACTCTGCACCAGACACTCAGCCAGGTCACACAGCCCAGCAGCATTGGCTGGGGTTGCAGCACTCATGTTTGATGTGGGTTCCTTGGGTCCCAGAATCATAGAATCCCAGGGCTGGAAGAGACTTCAGGAGTCATCAAGTCCAGCCCCTTGCCCAAAGCAGGACCAATCCCAAATAAATCAATCCTTCCATATCATGAATGTCTCCCCAGTAGCCCAGCCTTCCGCTCCCACTGGGGTCAGATATGTCTGAGCCCAGGAGACCACAGCAGGACGTGCGTGTCCCGGAGGGGGCAGGCTGCATGATGGCTTTCCTCCCATCGTGCCGTTTGCTTCTGGAGCCTGGGCTCTGGCTGCCTCCCTGGGCCAACGGAGGGTGAGTGTGCCCTCCAGCGTAACCCTTGGAGGGTTCGGTTTGGCCACCCTTTCCTTGCCTTGGGCATTTTGCCCACGTAGCCGTTTTCCTACAAGAAATCACACCCCACATCTCTGCTCCTTGCAGGAGGTCTGCCCCCATTGGCCTCAGGTCAAGTCAAACCTAAGCAGCAAAGCCACACTGAATAATTCTTACTCTCCAGTGTCAACTCCATCCGCCTGGCTGCAACCTCCATGGCAGGCACAAGGGGTCATGGCATCTCCACTTTTGGCCCCCTGCCCTCAAGGCCCTGGCCTTCAGCCAGGCCAGAAGCTGGAGCCCTGGTAAGAAGAGCCCAGGGCAGATGGAGGCTCTGTGGCTGCCCACAGCTACCTGGGGGGCTCTTACCATGGCCCGGCTGTGGCTCTTGGGTACAGTGGGAGGGGCCTGGCCACATGGAGAGCAGGGAGCTCTGTAGGCCGGTGTGTGAATCCTGGCATGGGGGGTGCATTCACTTTCTGTGCCCCTGTACTGCCCTAGGCTCACCTGTCACGGGCAGGCGGGCGCTGGAAGGACTCCCCCCGCAAAAACACCATCAACGACCTCCAGGATGAGCTGATGACTATCCGCCTGCGGGAGGCCCAGGCGCAGGCTGACCTCCGGGAGCTGCGGCAGAGACTGGTGGAGCTTGAAACGCAGGTGAGGCAGTTGGCAGGGCCCGGAGCCAGCTGGGTCTGGAGCATCCCCATGGGGAGAAGGGGAGGCGAGGGGTCAGAGTGTGGCTGTGTGGGCGAGGGGGAGGGAATGTGCAGGTGGAGGGGGCTTGGGTTGTACAAGGGGGGCTGCAGTTGGGGGTGGGAGGTATGTGGAGCGTGGGCAGTATGTAGTGAGAGGAATTGGACAGGGTGTGCCCACTGTGGTGGGGACGGGGAGTGAGTAGAGTGTGTTGGGGGTGTGGAAATGGCGGAGCATGTACAGTGCATTAGGGGGTGTGGCTGTTTGCGAGGTGCTGTGTGTTGGGGGTGTGGATGTGTGTGGGGCATGCACAGAGTGTTATGGGTGTGGCTATGTGCAAGGTGCTGTATGTAGGGGGTGTGAATGTGTGTGGGGCATGCACAGTGTGTTATGAGTGTGGCTGTGTGCGAGGTGCTGTGTGTTGGGGGTGTGGATGTGTGTGGGGCATGCACAGAGTGTTATGGGTGTGGCTATGTGCAAGGTGCTGTGTGTAGGGGGTGTGGATGTGTGTGGGGCATGCACAGTGTATTACGGGTGTGGCTGTGTGTGAGATGCTGTGTGTTGGGGGTGTGGATGTGTGTGGGGCATGCACAGAGTGTTATGGGTGTGGCTATGTGCAAGGTGCTGTATGTAGGGGGTGTGGATGTGTGTGGGGCATGCACAGTGTGTTACGGGTGTGGCTGTGTGTGAGATGCTGTGTTTAGGGGTTGTGGATGTGTGCAGGATGAGTACAGGGTGTGGGTGGTGGAGAGTTTTGCAAGACATGAGCGGCAGTGTGTTGGCAAGGGAATGGGTATGTGTGCGTGTACTGTATGTTGAGGGTAGGGCATATACAGTGTGTGGGGGATGTGTGCAGGGCATTTACAGTGGGAGGTGCGTGTGCATGGGGGGAGTGGATGTGTGCGGAGCATGTACAGTGGGGGAGTGGATGTGTGCAGGATAAGTACAGTGCGGGGGGTTGCAGGTGTGTGCCGGGTATGTACAGTGTGTGGGGAGTGGATGTGTGCAGGGCATGTACAGTGGCGGGGAGTGTGTAGGGGTATATACAGTGGGGGTGTGGGTGGGGTATGTACAGTGTGGGGGGAGCAGGGTATGTTCAGTGGGGGGGTGCGGGGCAAGTACAGTGGGGGGTGCAGGTGCATGGGGGGTGTGGATGTGTGCAGGGTATGTACAGTAGGGGGGTGCAGAGTATGTAAAGTGGGTGTGGGTGGGTGCGCGGGGCATGTACAGTAGAGGGTGGGTGTGTGCAGTGTATGTACAGTGCGGGGGGTTGGATGTAGGGGGTGCATGTGTGCAAGGTATGTACAGTGCAGGGGGGTTCATGTGTGCGGGGTATGTACAGTGGGGGTGGATGTGCAGTGTTGGTGGCGGGGTGTGTATCGTGCATTGGTGAGAGGGGGGCGTGCCCAGCGTGCTGGCAAGTGGGAGTGCGTGTCAGGCGTGCACTGTGTGTCAGGTTGCGTGTGCATTGAGTGCCATCCCGGAGTGTGGCCACACTGGGTGCCCAGGGATGGCTGGCTGCAGAGGGTGCCCTGGGTGACTCTGCCAGAAGCCTAGGCTGGGCCGGGATGATTCACTTGCGCGGGGCCCTGTTCTGTTCCTTCTCTCTGAAGCATCTGGTGCCAGCACTGTGGCTGCCAGGAGGCAGGACGTGGGCTGGAAGGACCACTGGGTGGCTGCAGGATGGGCGTTCTTAGGGGTTGGCAGCGCAGTGGGTGTCTGCAAGGCTGCGGGCAAGTCTTGCGTGTACACTTGGCATGGATGCAGCTAGGGTGTGCTTGCAGCCTGGGAGTGCGGTGGGTATTTGAGGGCTAGGGCATGGATGTACTGCACTGGTTTGGGGGTGCATTGAGGGGGGTGTTGCTGTAGAGTGCGGGGTGCAGTTGTGAGGCAGGGGTGTGCATTGCACATGCCTGTAGCTCAGTTCTGGAGTGTGGGTGTAGTCTGGGTGTTTTCAGGTGGGAGGGAGTGTATCGGGTGCCTGCACACCCCCTGAGGAAGCAATAGGGCTGGGAGCGGCCATGGCAGAATGGCCTGTCCCTGGAGCCAGGTTCCGTCTGTCTCGCTCATGCCCCAGGACCAGATTCACAGTAATCTGCTGAGCCGGACGGAGCAGGAGTGCCTGGGGCTGCAGGAGAAGCTGCAGTACGTCACCGCCCAGAACAAAGGGCTGCAGACGCAGCTGAGCGAGACCAAGCGCAAGCATGCGGAGTCCGAGTGCAAGGTAGGTGCCAGGCTGGGGGCAGCCACAGCAGGGCAGAGGGGGCAGCCTGCTCAGCCCGGGAACCTGTGCCCTGGGGGGCCCTGCCCTGCCCCAGCCAGCTCAGCTCTGCTTGGCACTGGGTGAAATCCACCTGGCTGCTCTTTAGGGGCTCGGCGGCAAGAGGCAGCCCCCTGACAGCAAAACTAGCCCTCCCTGCACAGCAGCGGGGGCAGAAACCCTCTCCCCAGACCCAGGATCTGCAGCCCCCGACGTGCTGACTCCTGGACATGTCCTGCTCTGGGGATCCCTGGGAGGCGGGGATCAGGTGACCCATATCTGGGCTCCCCCACCTGCCTTCAACACGACATCGCTGTAGACCTGGGCCCAGCAGGACAGACATGCTGGTGAGGCTGCCCGCATTGTGGGAAAGGGGCTACCCTGGGGCGAGTTTATGGGGCCCCTCTCTGTCCCCCAAGCTAACACTGCAGAGTCTGCGTGGTCACTGCAGCTGTGTGACACGTCAGGGTCCTGGTGCCTTCAGCAGAGACGTGGCATCTCCCCGAGCTTGGTCTCTGCAGACATGAGCCTCCCCTTGCTGAGTCCCATAGTTCCCCCGTGTGTTTGGCCCCCAGAGCAAAGAGGAGGTGATGGCGGTGCGGCTGCGGGAGGCCGACAGCATGGCAGCCGTGGCCGAGATGCGGCAGCGGATCGCTGAGCTGGAGATCCAGGTGAGGGGAAATAATCAGCTCCCCCAGGCGTGTGGATCTGTGAGCACAACCCCCACCCGCCTGCCCAGGGCCTGTCCCGATCTCTGCTGGGGGCAGGATGTCTAAGCAGCTGCTGCCTTGGCATCCCTGCCCCAACTCTGTTCCCAGGCTCCTGGGCCCCAGCCTGATTCTCTGCCCGCTCCCCACAGAGGGAAGAAGGGATGATCCAAGGGCAGCTGAACAACTCGGACTCCTCCCAGTACATCCGGGAGCTCAAGGACCAGATTGACGAGCTCAAGGCTGAGGTGAGTGCAGTTCCCAGCCCCAGTGCTGTGCATGGTGGGGGCAGGGTGGGTTCCTCTGGAGCCAGGGTCCCGCGAGACCAGAGCTAGGAGCGAATTGCAGCGTCCCTCCTTGCAGGATCCCTGCAACCACTTTCCGAACAAAAGGGGCAGCTGAGGGAGCCCCTCTGTGCCGCTGACCCCTCTTCAGCACAGAGGCTACATCCAGAGCCAGGCCTTGAGGCCAGCCCACAGGAAGTCTGGGCTGCTGGCAAATTTTTGACCTGGATCCAGCTCAGGATTTGGGGACATAGGGACCTGGGCTCCTGTCTGCAGCCCATCTCTGGTTGCAGCCTGTGTTCTCTCCATGCTCCTCTGTCTGCCTCATTGCATGTGTACTGAGGCAGCAGCCCCCAGACTACTCGGCCCGTTGAGCCCTGGAGCACAAGGCTTTGGAAGGGCCAGGACAGGCAGGGCCTCCTGCCCAGACCTGTCCTTGCGAGTGCCTCCCCATAAGGGCTAGGCCTGCAATGGCACCGTGGTTAGGTACTTAGGGGACTGGGGGGGTCAGTTCCCTGCTCTGCCACAGACACCCTGGAAGACTTTGGATAAGTGGCTAGTCGCTCTGTGCCTCAGTTTCCTTGTGTGCCCAGTGGGGAAGAGAGCCCTGCCCCGCCTCTTGGGGTGCTGTTAGGGTCAGTGCATGAGGGGCCACAGAAGAAGCCACGTACCCTACCACATCCCATGGCTGTTTGCCTCTGTGGGTGGCTAGACACATCTCCCCGTGGAAAGCCATTGGCATGAGAACCGGAGGTGGGGCTGCAGTGAGGCTCGCCCTGCCACAGTGGATGGGACAGAACAGTCACTAACATGCCCTGATGAGGCGGGGTGGGCATGTCGCCGCTGGCATTTCCCTGTGCCCGGCGGGGTTTAACTGCCCTTGGTGCTGGGCCGTGCAGAGCTGCGACAGACTCTCGCCCTAGCATCTTTGTGGCAGACCACAGCCTCCTACGCATGGTAATGTCTCGTTAGGAACAGCCTGTGACTGAGGCTTCCAAGTCACTGATTTTCAGGGGAGCTGATAGAGATCAGAGGTTTGCTTCTGAGTCAGCCAGCCAGCACCCAGGACAGGCCTAGATGGGGAGCTGGGTTCAGCAGAGACGCTAACAGCTGCCTCTGTCACGCACAGATCGAGGTCTGCCGGCACCTGGTAGACAGGCACCTAACCTCACAGGGGCTGTGCAGTGCTCGGTGATGGGTCCCCCATCTCAGGCAGGGTCTGTTCAGTGCCTCAGTCTCTCTCAGGGACTGTGCAGCAGTCTTGACTCTGGTTGGGACCTCTCCATGCTGCCATATTTCAAACAGCCCTGATGTCTCCTGGTCCCTAGTGTGAGCCTGGCCAGCCTGCTGGGCCATGCTCGGTGTCTGGCTGGGTTCCCTGATTCCCGATAGCCTGCACTGGGCCTCTCCATGCCATGAGGCGCTAAAGGCTTTGGGGATTCCCCGTCTGCTACAGTGTCACCCAGTGTGATGCTTTTACACTGATTTGTCAGTTTCCCAGGGGACAGAGGTTACCCGACTGCACTGGGCAGATCGAAATGCCTGTAGCCCCATTGACTCCTATAGAGCAATGTTGATTTACACCAGGGCGGATCTGGCCCATTGACTCCCCTGTCGCTCTGCCTGTTTGCACCAGCTGGGGATCGTGGAATCCCGTGTCACTGCCCATTTGTGCCAGCTGGGGATCTGGCGGCACCTGTTTAATCATAAAAGCAGCACTTGCCGCTGCTTCCCAAGGATCTAAGTCACAGCACTTTGGAAACAGGAATGAATTCAGCCCCCCAACTCCAGCCTGTGAGGTGGGCCAGGGTGATTAGGGAAACTGAGGCATGCAGAGGGACTGTGACTTGCCCAAGGTTGTCAAGAAACAGAGCCAAGAAATTCTGACTCTCAGTCCTTTTCCTCAGCCGTAAGGTGGGCTCTTCATCAGGCAGGCCCTGTCGGTCGTTCCAGCTCCGGGCCCTTCTGGCCTCCCCCAGAGCTGATTCACTGGACTTTTGCCATGGGCCCCAGGGGTGGCTGGAGAAGGAAACTGGAAGATCCCTACTAGGAGAGAGGGTTTCCCAGTGTCTCCCAGCCCAGGGCCCCATTTCTGTGCTCCTGCCAGAGGGCCTGAGGTTCTCGCTGCATCTGTCTCTTTCCTCCCAAATCCAGCTCAGGCTGCAGCTCGACAGTCTGGGCCAAGAGCTGGGACCTGCAGCGCCAGACGCCACATCCTCGCGAGATGGCAGCAGAACCCTTTGTGTGTGCGATTCAGCCCAGAGCCCACCCCAGCCATTCAGATTGGGGGCCGGAGAATCACAGCTAGAAAGGGCCGCAAGGGCCAGCTGGTCTAGCCCCTGCTGAATGCAGGATGTGTCCAGGCCCTGCCTCCACCTGGCTTTGCGGGTCTGGCCTTTACGCCGTGCCCAAAAGAGCCACATCACAGAGCGAGTTCTCAGAGGCAGCCTGGCAGCTACATGCCCCAGGGACTGTGCTGCTGCCACCCAACCCCTGTCCCTCCATTCGAGGGCCTGGCTCTGCCCTCTCCCTAAGCCCCTGCTGCCCCAGCCTGGGGAGCTGCCTCTGCCCTGTGCGGGGTGGGCTGGGTCTCACCCTCCTATTCCCAGAGCTCCCTCTGCCCCATACCAGGAGGGGCTCTCTGCTCCCCCTGCCCCCAAGCTCCCCCTCTCTCACCCTGGGAAGGGGAGTCTCCATAAATGTAGCCCGGTCAGCCCTCTGCTCCCTCCAGGGGGGAGCTGTGTCCGCATCTTTTCCCTTCTGGGGCTGAGCGGCCACATCCCCCATGTGTTTCTGAGCTCCATCGCGCCCTGCCCCATCCAACCCAGACAGGCAGGCTGGTGAGGGTGCATGTGCCAGCCCTGTCACTGCTGTTCTCACCTCTGGTTCCCTGTGCTCTTCAGATCCGGCTGATGAAGGGCCAGAAGCCCTTTGAGGACTCCATGGGCTTTGATGGCATCCACATTGTGAGCCATCTGGCGGTGGACGAGGACTCGCTGCACTCCTCAGACGAGGAGCTGCTGACCAACCCCATGGTGGTGGGTGCCCTGCAGGACGTGCTGTACCCGCTCTCGCCCTGCAACGCCCGCTTCCTGCGGGGCACGGAGAGCTCCGGCAAGGAGAGCGACGGCTCCACAGACAGTGAGCCCGAGGACCCCCCCTCCGCTGCTGAGGCCGACGGTGAGATGGAGCCACAGAGCATCTTCGGAGAGACCCTCAGCAAGTGAGAGGAGATGCCGTTGCCAGGGGATCTTGCCCTCCGCCGAGCGGGCCCTGAGCGGGCTGCCCGGAAGGAAGAGACTCCTCTCCTTGGGAGCAGCAGGTGAGGGAGATCAAAGACCCACCGCGGCGGCTGGGCTCAGAGCACTGCATCTCTGCTGCCAGCGGGGACAGCTCTCCAGCTGGCCTGCGTTATACAGAACATCTACCTTGATTGTTGTCTGCACTGCCTTTCTCCAGCGCTGTCATCACCCGTAGTTCCGCTCCAACTCCACGGCATAGCTCTTGTTCCCCCGCCCCCAGGGCCTCCTTGGTTTGCCTCCCCCACAAGTTTGCACCTCGAGAACTCAGCCCGGTGTTGTGGTGAGCAGGGGTGGACGTGGCTGTGGGCACCTGGCTGACAACCATCTTCCCCCCCCCAACCCCCCGTCCCCCCCGCCTCATGCCAGGGCGGGAAGGTGAGTCCCTCATCCGTTATTTAAATGGGTGTCCCCGACGATCCCCAGAGCATCTGCTCGGAGAGGGGAGAGTTGGAGGCCTCTGGATCCCTGTTCCCCAGGACGGGAAGAGTCCGGGGCGGGGGATTGTGGATCGAGGAGCCTGATTGGTTACATGAGAGATGAGATTTTATTTTTGTTCTCCAGATGTTATTTATTTAAAATGTTACGATGCCAACTGGGCTCCCCTCGGGGGGCTCCACACTTAGCTTTACATATGTCACAAGGGAACCTGTGAGAGCAACATTCTGCCCTGCCGTCCCCCTCCGTAATGGAGCTGCGCACCCAGTCTCCTGCACCATTCAGTTCTCCAGAAGGTGGCATAACTACTGCCTTTCTCTTCTGCTCCATCTGGCAAACAGCAGGATTTCCAGCTAACCTCCTTGTCGAGAGAGACTTATGTGGAAACAGATCCTATAGGAGAGCCACCCCTAACTCCAGCTAGATCAACACGTTAAACCTTGTCTCCCTGCCAAGATCTGCCCAGCGCGGGTGAGCAGGAGCGGTTTGGGGAGGGGCAAAGAGAGGAGTCCCCAGCTGGGAATCCTCTGGAGGTTTGTTTCTCTGCATGGTGGGGCTTCCCCTTCCTCAGCCAGCCTGGCCTGGGTTCCTCTGACCCAGCTCTGCAGCTGGCACCGTGGGTCTGGACTGTCTCCGTAGTCCCATGAGGTTTGGCCCAACAGGTGGAGGGCATGCACAGCCCTGTGAGCCCTGGCCAGAGGATGGAAATGCCCCTCCTTGGAGCATCCCTTACAGAGGGCTCCGCAGCTGCTCAGAGAGACCCAAGCCATCTCTCTCCACACCAGCCCCCCTGGCCACAACCGCTGAACCGCTCTCCGCTTTGAAGCCTGTCCTGGTGAGCAGGCAGCAGGGGCAACAGCTTCCTTGGGACGGCCCCAGTCTGCGAATGTGACCCCGGTGAAGGACTTTTCCAAGAAAGCGCTGCCTGCGGTGCTCCCCACCGGGGCTAGCAGCATCGTTCTTGGTAGCTGTGGCCATCAGGCATCACTTGCGTGGAAGAGTCCTGGGAGACCACCCAGCCCTTCTCCCAAAGGCAGCCAGCATTGCTCTCCTGAAGGCAATGACACTACAACCATGTACACCAGCACAGCCCGGGCTCTGCTCCTCTCACTACAAAACAGTCCAGATCATGCTTCCGTTTGTTTGGGATAGAGCCTGAGTCTGGCATCGCTCCCTGCCTCGGGGCCTGACCTCACTTCCTGGTGGCGGAGCGACGTCATGGAGCTGCAAGCACCTGAGGCTGGCGTGTCGGTTCTCGTCCACCCCTGCTGTGCCCTGGCAACGCGGCCCCATTCTGACGCCCGCCAGGAGCAGCAAGGTCCCCAGGATGGGCTGCTCGCAGCAGGATGGAAGATCTCTGGCGGCGGGGATGAAGACTGATCTCTCAAGCGCTTGCATGGCAGGGCTCATGCAGTGCTGGGACATGGCAGGAAATTGTCACGTCCGGGGAGAGGGACGGAGGCTGCTGGGCCCCACGGACTCAGTGTTGTCCATGGGGTCTGGCTGTTCTGTTTATGGGGTGCATGGGGCGATCGCAGCCGCCTGCCTGCTCTGGCAGAGAGCAGCACGATGGAAGGGATGGGCAGCAGTCTCTGACTTGCTCCATCGAACGGTCTCCTTTCCTCGGGCCCTTGCCGTCTTTCCCATCCTGCCCATGCTTCACCCCTGCTCTGATTTCCATCTGCTCTCTGCATGCAGCAACCCCCGAGAGACAGCAGCTGGGGGACACCCTTCCCCTTGGGTGGCTTTGCCTGGTTCCCAAAGGCCTTCTCCAGCCGCTCACACATCCATTGCCATGCACTCCACCTCCTCTGCCAACAGGCATTGCCAGGGCTTTTCCCTTCCCCGCGGGCTGCTACAAAGGAGGGAAGCTTTGGACCGCCCAGCTCGGCAGCACCTTCCCCTTTCGGAAACCAGCAGCCCCAGTGGACCTGAACACCTGCTCAGAGCCCCTCACCTTCCCACCACGTCCTGGGCTGAAGTATTATGTAGACTGATATAAATATGCCTGGAAAGGCATTGGTTGGGTATTTATAATCTGTATATTTTAATATATATATAATATATATACATGCTGCACTGTATTGCCAAATTCTTGTGATACACCCCTCTCCAGAGAAGGCACCCGCCAGAGAGCCGCTGCCTGCCCCGCTCGTGGGCGGTGGGGTCACGCAGGGCTTGCTCTGCCGCTGCCTTTGGCCGGCCCGGTGCTGCTTGCTGATGCTGGGGACTGTTTCCAAGAGCCGATGGCTTATGAATCCGTGTGCTGGGTGGTACGGAGGCCGCGTGTGCCACCTTGGTGTTTGATGGATGTATTCTGTGTAGCACCAGCTCCGAGCCCGGCCCGGGGGCAGGGCCCCGCTGGAAATGCTCCTTCCCCCATTGGTTTCAGTGGGCGTGACGCTGGCGTAACCGATCCGAATCGTTCCGTTACCCTCCTGGGCTTGGCCTTCCCCCGTCCAGGCCGGAGAGTTTTGCCTAAGGAAAGGCTCTGGCCTTTGGCTCCTACGAAAGGCTCCAAAGGGCTGGGAGCGGTGCTGGGCCACTGTGGGAGATTCCGGGCCCTGAGCTAGTGCAAAGCAACAGGGCCCCACTGAGCCGGGTGCACACCTGGGGTTAGCCTGCGGCTCCAGCAGAGTGACACTAATTTACACCCACTGGTGATCTGGCCCTCAGCACTTAGGCAGAACATGGCTTTGAAGTCAGTGGGAGTTTTGCTGCGTACGTTCCGAGTAACCTTCCTAAACCCGTTGCCACCTCTGGCTCTGGCTCTTTGACTCCGCCGGGAGTTTGGCTTCAGTCAGGGCCCCCGACTCAGGCCCTCCCTGTCACACCCTTTCCGAGAAGCCAGTCCCCTTGAGCAGGTTTGTCACAGTGCCTTGCAAAGGCTGGGGCATGGCCCGGCCGCGGGAAGCAGACAGTAGCCTGCTCTGCTGGGCGGGAATCCTGCTCCACTTACGCCCACCCAGTGGTTTCTGGGGTATCGCACTGCAGTCAGTAATGGCGGAATTGGGCCCCAGATGCCCCCTTTCCTGCTGGCTGTCCACGTCCACCGCTACCCATGAGCAGTCAGGTGTTGAGGCCCAGCTCCCCACCCACTCCCCCCATAAGGAATTAGCTCTCAGAGCCAGCCCCCCGCCCAGCACAGCATCCCAACCAGAGAAGTGCTGTGCCAGGAGGGAGGGGACGAGCAGCATTCCCTGGAGATGCCATGAGCTGACTCCTCAAGAGGGCTGCTGCCTGCAGCCCACAGGAAGTCCCTGGTTCAAGTCCGCATTGCAGCCAGGTGCATGAACAGAGGGCCAGGTCTGCCCCTGCTGATGCCCAGGCAATGCCGCCGACATGGCTGGCAGGCACTGCATGGGTGTAACCACGGGCAGGATTCTCGCCCCAATGGGCTGGACCAGAGAAGAGCTGTAAGGCGGGACTGGCCACCCATGGCCTGTCCCCATTGCTGTCCGTGAAAATGCCCAGCCAGAGGGCATCAGAGCAGAATATTGTCCCCCAGTAGCAATGCATCCGGGGGCTCCCTCTCCATAGCGCCCCCGCGGTCTGGCTTGGGAGCACAGGCCCCTTGCAAACCACACTGCTGGGCTCTGGGGGTGGACTGGTGGGAAGGCTCTGGCTGGCTTCCATCCACCAGACAGGACCAGTTCAGCCACAGGTTCCTTCCCAGGCTCTCCATGCAAGGGGACATCGGGGACTCTGATGGCTCGTACACGTGGCTAAGTGTTGCAAGTCCAAGGGGTTGAGATGCTCCCCTGGCCTGCCCATTGAAGGGCGTGTTGCTGTCGGCTCCATCACAGACACTTGTACGTCCCACCTGCAAGGCTGGCTGCTGTGGCTTAGGGAAGGGGTTTGGATCCTGATTATAGCAAACTGCACTGCATTTAAAGGGGCAAACCACTCCCCACCCCCCGCGGCTCTGGTAAGGCCCTTCTCGAGTGACTCAGGCTGGGGTCTGCTCCGTTTTCTCCTGTATGGATTTTGAGTGCCAACTAAAGCAAGGTGCCAAAAGTTGGCCTGCTCTGTGTTCTGTAGTAGGCTGCAGCTGCGCGGATCCGACTGGCCACATCCGGGACAGCAGGGCACGCCTGCTTGGTGACACACATGCCTGCGTCCTCCCAGCAGTAGCCTAAGTACAACTCATCAGGCCATGGGCTAACCTCAGCCAGACCTTTCCCCTATCCCCAGCTGCCCCGAACCTGTCGGCTTTCCTCCCTTCGCTGCTTCTTCAATTGCTTGCCTGCTGCAAGGGTTGAGGCAGCTGGGACAGGCCAGTTGGAGACAGAACAGGATGGGTTGTTGGGCTGATCCACTCTGGCGAGCCCTCATTCAGCACAGCCAGGGCCATGGGCTGCGCCAGTGAGGCATAGCTAGAGTATGGTGGGCTCTTGGGTGCTTTACCTAGATCCTGCCCTTTAGGGCGGGAGAAGCCTGGCCTAGTGGGTAGCGTGTGGGTCTGGGAGCCCAAGGTCTCTGGTGTTCCAACCCTGGCTTGGGCTCCAGATTGCCCAGCATGAGTCACTTCCTTTGCCTCAGTTTCCCCAACTAGTGATGGGATGACTGGGCTGTTGTTTGGAAAACGCTGTGGGATGTGCTGGATGAATTATTAGGTGTATTATGACAGTGCTGAGGGGCCCTGACTGAGACTGGTGCTCAAACACACCAAGGCTTTATCTGTCCCAGCAGCAGGTTAGTGTGGTCCCAGCACCAGGGCCTGGCAAGACCCCCACAGCGCTCTAGGGAAATCACCTCCATGAGGAGCACAGCTCCTAGCGCTAGGAGCATGTTCTTGCTGGTGCTTTACAGGCTGTATCTTGCTGCTCTGGGCGGAAGGGTTCATCCTCTGAGTGAGAACGTTGCAGCACCGTAAAGTGGCCGTGTAGACATGACTTTGGTAGGAGACAGTCCTTGCTCCAAAGAGTTTACGGCTAGAAAGACATAATGGAGGGTGGGAGGGAAACTGGGACCCAGAGAGGGGAAGGAACTTGCCTTTGGTCTCCCTTGGGGATGATCAGAGCAGACTTCAAACTGCTACTAATGTATTGAGTTCAGGACTCAGAGAGAAACAGTGAAGGGGAGATAAAAGTCAGAGGCTTAAAGTTCAGTCTGGACTCCCCCCAGGAGGCACTTGGAGCCAGGACTTGAGTTCAAATCCACCTCTAGGAAGCACGTCTGGTGAAACTGCTGTCGGGGGAGCCTCCACATGTAAGAGCAAAAATGTCCGTTTCTGTCACTCCTGTTTGTCCACCTTGTGCCATCAGCCTGCTCTTTAATAGAGGCTGGAAAGCCACTGGGCTGTTGGGGCATTAACAGCTCCCATTTACCAGCTGGAAGCAGAGAGCGTAGAAGACTGAATGAAGGAGATGATCAGGAATTACAGATCCCTCATCCCAAGAGAAGAGGGGATCATTGTGACCATCTAGCGTTGCTTTAAAATCCATTGGTGATGGAAACTCCACTGCCACCTGGTCACTGGTTCCAGTTACTCCGCTGGGAAGCAGGACAGGTGAGGTTAAACCCGGGGTTCTTGGCCAGTACTCACACATGCAGCGGGGTAGCTCACCCCCTAGGGATCAGCAATCGCAGGACCAATCCCCAGCTCATGGAAAACAGCATCGCTCCATTGGAGTCAGGCCAGATCCCCACCTGGTGTAAATCTGTATTGCTCCATAGGAGTCAGGGGGCAGATCCCCAGCTGGGGTATCTGGAGCCCCACTGGAGTTGCAAAGTTCCACCAGCTGTGGAACTGGTCCCAGTTTCTCCAGCTCTCCAGAGAAGGTGACGTGGGTGAGACGGAGGAGGGGACCTGGCAGTGGAGAGAGTCATTATGGACACCCCAGACCACATGGAATCCAACACGGCTGCCTCCCTCACTGGCAATCGGTGTGCAGAGGCCTGTCAGATTGGTGCCGCTCCTCGCTTGGCTGCTGCCTGCCTACACTGCCATGTGCACCCAACTCAGCCGTGGGGAAGCCCATTTGGCTCCATGTCCAAGAAGTGCTCTCAGGTTGCAGTGAATTTTGGTTCATTTTGATGGTTCTGTAACTGGCCCGACGGTCCGACCAGCCCCAAACTCATGCGTCTGGTGTATCTGTGTAGCGGTGACCTACCCCTCTGTACCCTTCGTCCTCTTCAGCCCCTGCCCATTTAAAACACTAACTTGTGCAAAAACATCTGTACTTTCAAAAAAAGAAAAAACATCAAAACCAATAAACTATTTACACTGTCTTACTAACTGGGCTCTGACAGGCGCTTCTCTTCCAGAAACGGCCGGCAACGGCTGGCGGGGCAGCCCCTCTTCCAGAGTGCATCTGGAACACGTCAGTGTGTTAAAAATAGTCACCGATTGGCCAGAGAAGAACATTGTGAACGCATAGTCTGGCCGATGTAACACAAACCACATAGAACCGCACCCAGTGACTCCTGCAGCCAGCCCATCTCTTGTGGTGGAGCTAGAGCACAAGCCCCCAGAGAGAGATACAGCCACTCGAGTTAGCGATGGAGATGCTACTGCACCTCCTGGGAACCGGTCCCAGTCCTTCATTTCCTTCACCATGAAAATGCGCATCTCTTTCCAGCCTGGTTTGATCAAGCTTCAGCCTCCAGCCAGGGGTTCTTTCCACCTTTGTGCTCGGGGTTGGATGATCACAGTGATGAGAGAAGGCTGCTCTCACAACTAGCAGCCAATGGCCTCATACAATTCAATGGCTGGAATTTAAAGCCAAATGTAGACTGAACCTAAGGAGTGAATACTTAACAGGGAGGGGTGATGTGCCGCTAGAAATGCGGGTGGGGTGGATTCTCCAGCTCCTGAGCAGGAGGGTTTCTCAAAGAGCCATGGCAGCTCACACACAAGATACGGGCTGAGCGCTGGACCCTGGGCGCAATGCTCTACCCTGGGTTGTGCTGAAGGTCAGACTATGAGCATCGTGGCTCCATGGGGCCTTAAATTTTATGCAAGGGGGGAGGGGAGAACTGGTATGGGGGACAGAGGGCCGGACCTTTCGGTGGTCCAAATCAGCGTCACTGCTGACGTGAATGGGACAGTTCAGGATCCAGCCCAGAGCCTTTGCCAGCTCGGATGTTTGATGGCTTTGGGTCCCGGTTCTTGTAGGGCTGGAGTCCACCTCACACAGACCAGTCTTAACTGGCAGCTGCTGGGCCACGGAGCCATGACTGAAGGCACCATAAAAGACAGCAGGGAGAGCATCCCACAGCCAAGAGCGAGAGGCTTTCTCTCCGCAGGGCTGACAGTCCGGCCCCATTCCCAGGCCCCAAGTCTGGCCACCCACCCTAGGAGTAACACATGCCGGGGGGGTTCAGCACACTCACGTTCTGACCTCGGCTGGCCATTCGGAGGGATTGCTCCATGCTGAACAGGCTCTCGCCACACTCAGGCTGTCAGCGCAGTGACCCAAGTGTCCGTTTGCCCCAGGGCTCCTGAATTCAGCCATAATTCCCCCTCGGTCTGGACAGGGCATGGTGCTGCAGGTGGGACCTGAAAAGGGGGCGAGGTGGGTGGACCCTCCCTGGCAAAGTGAAGTTTCCCTCTGGCCAAGCGAGGGGATCTCAGCTGTTCGAGGCTGGAATATCTAGCGAAGCTGAGTTATGCCCCCACAACAGTGGCTGCCTGCCAGGCTCCCACCCCTTCAGCTGCCCCAGTGTTTGAGGGCCTGAGCTGACCTTTAGCTAATGGTTAAATAGCAACTTTCCCTGGGAGCAGGTTATTCCATGATGTCCACTAGGGGGCATCCTCTGCGGCTGGCCTTGCTGGCAACTGCTGCAGGTGGGATACTGGGCTAGATGGGCTCGCCATGCTAACCGCTGTGTGGTTCACCTGACAATGGCAGACAGACCCGATGGCTGCAGGCACCAGGTGCTTGTGCTTTGCCACTCATGGGAAGGCTCGAGCAAGACAAAAGCATTGCCCCTGCTGCCCATTCAGCTCTGGCACCAAACCAGCCTGCCCAGCCCAGAGCAAGATCTGTGCTAACAGCCTCCTGGCCGAGACAGGAAGTGGGCAGGTGAATCAGGGCTCCCGTGAGTCAGAGCAGAAACAGACGTCAAGGGAGCGAAACTGGCACATGCCAACATGCTGGAGAGGATGTGGAGAGGGGCATGTTGCAGGAGCTGCTTGAAGGACTGAGCTGGAGCAGGCAGTGCCCCCTGCCATCAGCTACCATCCAGGCAGGGGATTCGGAGCAGCTCACTGCAGGTAGGGCCCTGGCTGTCTGTGCATGGGTCTCACAGATGCCTCTGCAAGAGCAGTGTGTCCCTCAGCCACAGCCGCCTCCCACGGCTCTGACTCCAGCTGGTAACCACCCCAGAGGTGGCTGCATTGCAAGAGCACTGGGTGTACAGTGGTGGGGATGGCTGCTGCCTTCTTCCCTGTGCTCTGAATTTCTGGGTCTGGAGGCGGGGAAGAGGCAGCAACTCAGGCCTCTTGCTGTTGTTTGCTGGGGCCTATCCAGGCTTGTTCCTGTTCCTCCATCCCTATGGGCCGTTCCCACCCACTGCGGATCCGGGCCCAACCAGCGCTGCCCCCGTCCCCCATCCCTATGGGCCGTTCCCACCCACTGCGGATCCTGGCCCAACCAGCGCTGCCCCCGTCCCCCATCCCTATGGGCCGTTCCCACCCACTGCGGATCCGGGCCCAACCAGCGCTGCCCCCGTCCCCCATCCCTATGGGCCGTTCCCACCCACTGCGGATCCGGGCCCAACCAGCGCTGCCCCCGTCCCCCATCCCTATGGGCCGTTCCCACCCACTGCGGATCCGGGCCCAACCAGCGCTGCCCCCGTCCCCCATCCCTATGGGCCGTTCCCACCCACTGCGGATCCGGGCCCAACCAGCGCTGCCCCCGTCCCCCATCCCTATGGGCCGTTCCCACCCACTGCGGATCCGGGCCCAACCAGCGCTGCCCCCGTCCCCCATCCCTATGGGCCGTTCCCACCCACTGCGGATCCGGGCCCAACCAGCGCTGCCCCCGTCCCCCATCCCTATGGGCCGTTCCCACCCACTGCGGATCCGGGCCCAACCAGCGCTGCCCCCGTCCCCCATCCCTATGGGCCGTTCCCACCCACTGCGGATCCGGGCCCAACCAGCGCTGCCCCCGTCCCCCATCCCTATGGGCCGTTCCCACCCACTGCGGATCTGGGCCCAACCAGTGCTGCCCCCGTCCCCCATCCCTATGGGCCGTTCCCACCCACTGTGGGGCTGGACCCATCCAATGCTGCCCCTGCCCCCCATCCCTGTGGACAGTTCCCACCCACTTTGGGGCTGGGCCAATCCAGCGCTTCCCCCATTCCTATGGGCGGGCCTTCTCCATCATTGTGGGGCTGGCAAATAGGATCCACAAAACCCAGCCCAGCAGGAGAGGAGCTGGCTAAACTAGCCGATGGGCGAGGCTGACAAGAAGGGTGTGTCCGAAGCCTCACCCTTCTTGGAGCTGGGCACCAGGCCAAGCAGCCGTAGATGCTGCTACCCGCTAGGGCTCCACAGCCGGGAAGCCTCTGCGGGGGCTGGCGCCCAGGCTGGCTCTGGGGCCCGAGTGGCGCCTGCCTGCTCGCTGCACGGGAGGGGGAGGGTGATGGTGCCCCCTTACTACCGTTAGCCCAGGGCTTGAGCACTCAGCTGGGATGTGGGAGCCCCCTGTTCAAATCCTCGGGGGGGTGGAACCTGGTATCCCATGGCCCAGCCACATCCCCAGCCACTGGCCTAGAACACGCAGCTTGCTCGGCCCGGGATGCCAATGGGACGCCATCCGGGGGATGCCCTGTGAAGCCAGCTGCCAGCTCGGGCTCTCCTGAGCGTCTCCACCCAGGTCACCCGGGGCTTAGCTGGGCCACCACATAGGGGGAGGCAGCAGCAGGCCATGGCCAGAGGAAACTACTCTGCAGACAGCGGGGCCAGGCACAGATGGGTGCAGCCCAGCTGGGTTGTGTGGATTGGGGGGGTGCGTAACACTGGGGTGTAGAGGCCTCTGGGCCTGGGCCTCAGCTCCTCAGCTGAGAAAGGGGAAAGTGGGTCCCGGTCTGTCCCAGCTATTTAAAGGGTAAACTCGAGAGCAGGGCCTGTGTCTCACCCCCAGCACAAGAGGGGCTCCCACATCCCTGGCCTGACGGCAGAGGGGGGATCTCCAATGCAGTGATGTAGTTGGACTTGAGACGGGGGTCCCCCCCCCCCCGGATTCTGTCGGCCCTACACAAAAGCAATGCTCATGCTTCCTCCTGCTGGCCCTGTGGTGAACTGCCAGCATTTTCAGAGCACAGATTTCTGCACACGTTATGGGCTGGCGGAAAGAGCCCGCTCAACGGATGGATGAGGTCTCTGAGCTGCTGAGTGGGGAGTATTGGAGCCCATCGCCCTGACTTGGGGCAAGAGAGAGTCCATCCAGACTAAGCCCCCCCCCTGCTGGTGGCCTCGTTACCTGCGAGAGCCCCAACACCCTGCAGGCACAGCTGGATCAGGGCCTGCTGTCCCCAGGCCCCCCTGCCTCCAGCCTGGGGTTTCTGCCTTGCAGCTGGCAGTTGGGCGCCTGTTCGGATCAGAAGGAAGCCAGCTGTGGTTTGCAGCGGGGAGCGGTAGCACCCGGCCAGCAGCCTGATTGGCTGCATGTCACACGGGTGCTCTGCCCTGTCCCGGCTCTCGGGCTGAGATGGCAAAGGTGGTGTGATAGCCACCAGCAGAGGGGCCCCCGCCGCACACAGGCTGCAGGTGAGTGAACCCGGGGGGCGCGAGGCCCATGTGACTGCCTTGCCTCAACTTCCCTCCTCCCAATGGATTGAGTCTGCCCAGGCAGGCACAGTGGGGGCTTCCCCAGGAAATAGGCAGGAAATAATGGAGATTAGACAATTGGGGCCTTTTGGGCAGCACACCTAGCAGGGATGGGTGCCAGAAACAGAACCCAGGTGTCCGGGCTACCATCTGTAACCTCTGGACCCCCCTGTAACCACTGGACTCCACTCCCTTCCCAGAGCTTAGAATAGAACCCAGCCGCCCCCCACCTGTAACCAGTAGACCCCCCACTACCTCCCCGAGCTTAGAATAGAACCCAGGCATCCTGACTCCGAGCCGCCCCCCCCCTCCAGTAACCACTGGACCCCACTACCCCCCCGAGCTTAGAATAGAACCCAGGCATCCTGAGTCCCAGCCACCCCCCCCCCCCAGTAACCACTGGACCCCACTACCCCCCCCCGAGCTTAGAATAGAACCCAGGCATCCTGACTCCCAGCCCCCCCACCTGTAACCAGTAGACGCCACTACCCTCCCCCCCCCCGAGCTTAGAATAGAACCCAGGCATCCTGACTCCCAGCCGCCCCCCCCCTCCAGTAACCACTGGACCCCACTACCCCCCCGAGCTTAGAATAGAACCCAGCCACCCCCGACCTGTAACCAGTAGACCCCCCACCCCCCCTCAAGAGCTTAGAATAGAACCCAGCCACCCCCCACCTGTAACCAGTAGACCCCTCCACTACCCCCCCGAGCTTAGAATAGAACCCAGCCACCCCCCACCTGTAACCAGTAGACCCCTCCACTACCCCCCCGAGCTTAGAATAGAACCCAGCCACCCCCCACCTGTAACCAGTAGACCCCCCACTACCCCCCCGAGCTTAGAATAGAACCCAGGCATCCTGAGTCCCAGCCACCCCCCCCCAGTAACCACTGGACCCCACTACCCCCCCCCCGAGCTTAGAATAGAACCCAGGCATCCTGACTCCCAGCCACCACCCCACCCCAGTAACCACTGGACCCTACTACCCCCCCCCCCGAGCTTAGAATAGAACCCAGGTGTCCTGACTCCGAGCCGCCCCCCCCCCCAGTAACCACTAGACTCCATTACCCTCCCCGCCCCCTCCCAGAGCAAGGGATGGAAGCCAGGAGTCCTGATGCTCAGCTCGACCATGCCTTAGCCCACCACAGCCCACTCCCTTCCTCCAGCTGTGAATACAAGCCAGTTCCTTCTTCCCCACGTCCGGCCAACACAGCTGTGTCTCCCTGGTTGTCCCTGGGGGCCATGCCTGGAGCTGGCGCTCTGCAGGGGGCTGTCCCCTGTAGCTTGCTGCTGCACTGACTCTACCATGCCCCACGGCCCCAGGGACAGTCCCTCAGCCCCTCGGGCTCTAAAAGCAGCCCAGGCCTCAGCTCCCTGGGAGCCGGTGTTGGTCAGTGGGTGCTGGGATGGCTCCTGCACCAGTTTTGTGGAGGAACAAATTCCTGCCGTAGCTCGGCCCAGACCCCAGCCAGTGTAAACCGGTGTTGCTCCATTGGGGCCAGACCCCCAAGCAGTGAAAATAGGATGTTTTCATTTGAAGGCAGAGTGATTTACACCAGCCAAGGCTCTGGCCCGGTTCTACAGCAGCGCTTGTGGCTGATGTCTGACTCTATTCCCAGATGAGGGAGGGGAGTGGGGTCTAGTGGCTAGAGCGGATGGGATGGGCAATCAGGATGCCTGATTATCTCCAGTTCTGGGAGGGGCATTGTGTCTAGTGGTAAGAGCAAGGGGGGGCTGAGAGTTAGGACTCCTGGATTCTTTTCACAGCTCTGAGAGGGAAGTGAGGTCGAGTGGTTAGAGTGAGCATGGGCGTCAGGATCCCTGAATTCCAGCACCAGTTTTGGCGCTGTCTTGCTGCGTGATCTCAGAGCAAGACCTGCTTCAGCATCAGTTAATGGGATCCCCCAGCCGGCCTCACGGCGGGTCCAAGCAAGGTAATTGTGATGATTAGCCCCAAGTGGCACGAGGGATTGTTCTTGGGGGACAAATTTCGTCAGCCCCATGGTGAATTGGGAGCCCTCGTGCATGGTGCTGTACGAAGGAATGCCAGGCCTGCTCCCTGCCCTCAGCACTGGCAGGCCTGGGCAGGAAAGGGCATCTGGGCTGTGAATTGGAGCGTTTGGCAGAGGTTAATGAATGGGGAAGCTGAGGCACAGAGGGGGGAAGAGCCCGGCTCAGGGTCTCACAGCAAGTCAGAGGCCCACACACAACCCAGGTGTCCTGATTCCCTGGCCCCGTCTGCAAGGCAGAAGGACTGTCCAGCACGGGGGCAGGGGCTGAGCCAGCTGCAGAGTGACGCCTGCCTCTCCCCAGCCCACAGCTGCCAGGATGCCACGCTCCTTCCTGGTGAGAAGCAAGAGGGGCCCAAACCACCTGGGGCAGCGACCAGCGGAGACAGGGCTTCTGGCTCTCGGCGGTGAGTGGGGGAGGAGCTGGGGCAGCAGAGGAACGGGATGGGGCAGGCCAGGGCCGAAGGGAGCTCGCTGCTAGAGGGCGGGGGGGGGGAGGCAGGGAACGGGGCATGTGTGGCTGGCAGGTGAACGTGGAGAGAACCCCCCCACCTCTGTGATGTCGCTTGCCCCTGCCCAGCCGGAGGGGGGGGGGGGCTGTGTTGCCAGGCGTCGGGGTTTCGACCCGAGTGCCTGGCAGAAAAGGGCCCCCGGTGGCTCCACTTGGCCCCGCTGGCCAGGCCATTAAAAGTCTGCTTGGCAGCGCAGCAGGGCCCAGGGCTCAGGCGGCTCCCTCCCTCCCCTGGCTCCACAAGCCTCCCAGAAACAGCTGCCAGGTCCCACCCGCCCCAGGGACAGGGACAATCAGGAAGGCTCCACATGCTGCCCCCACCCCACGTGCGGGCTCCACAGCTCCCATTGACTGAGAGCTGCAGCCCTGCAGGCACCACCCCCTGCACCCCAAACCCAGCCCTGCAGGCACCACCCCTGCACCCCAACCCCAGACCTGCAGGTACCACCCCCTGCCCCCAACCTCCTGCCCCAGCCCTGCAGGTACCACCCCCTGCACCCCAACCTCCTGCCCCAGCCCTGCAGGCACCACCCCCTGCACCCCAACCCCAGCCCTGCAGGCACCACCCCCTGTACCTCAAACCCAGCCCTGCAGGCACCACCCCCTGCACCCTAACCCCCTGCCCCAGCCCTGCAGGCACCACCCCCTGCACCCCAACCCCAGCCCTGCAGGCACCACCCCCTGTACCTCAAACCCAGCCCTGCAGGCACCACCCCCTGCACCCTAACCCCCTGCCCCAGCCCTGCAGGCACCACCCCCTGCACCCCAAACCCAGCCCTGCAGGCACCACCCCTGCACCCCAACCCCAGACCTGCAGGTACCACCCCCTGCCCCCAACCTCCTGCCCCAGCCCTGCAGGTACCACCCCCTGCACCCCAACCTCCTGCCCCAGCCCTGCAGGCACCACCCCCTGCACCCCAACCCCAGCCCTGCAGGCACCACCCCCTGTACCTCAAACCCAGCCCTGCAGGCACCACCCCCTGCACCCTAACCCCCTGCCCCAGCCCTGCAGGCACCACCCCCTGCACCCCAACCCCAGCCCTGCAGGCACCACCCCCTGTACCTCAAACCCAGCCCTGCAGGCACCACCCCCTGCACCCTAACCCCCTGCCCCAGCCCTGCAGGCACCACCCCTGCACCTCAAACCCAGCCCTGCAGGCACCACCCCCTGCACCTCAAACCCAGCCCTGCAGGCACCACCTCCTGCCCCCAACATCCTGCCCCAGCCCTGCAGGCATCACCCCCTGCACCACAACCCTCTGCCCCACCCCTGCAGGCACCACCCCCTGCACCCTAACCCCCTGCCCCGGCCCTGCAGGCACCACCCCCTGCACCTCAAACCCAGCCCTGCAGGCACCACCTCCTGCCCCCAACATCCTGCCCCAGCCCTGCAGGCATCACCCCCTGCACCACAACCCTCTGCCCCACCCCTGCAGGCACCACCCCCTGCACCCTAACCCCCTGCCCCGGCCCTGCAGGCACCACCCCCTGCACCTCAAACCCAGCCCTGCAGGCACCACCCCCTGCACCCTAACCCCCTGCCCCAGCCCTGCAGGCACCACCCCCTGCACCCTAACCCCCTGCCCCAGCCCTGCAGGCACCACCCCCTGCACCCCAACCCCAGCCCTGCAGGCACCACCCCCTGTACCTCAAACCCAGCCCTGCAGGCACCACCCCTTGTACCTCAAACCCAGCCCTGCAGGCACCACCCCCTGCACCCTAACCCCCTGCCCCAGCCCTGCAGGCACCACCTCTGCACCTCAAACCCAGCCCTGCAGGCACCACCCCCTGCACCTCAAACCCAGCCCTGCAGGCACCACCTCCTGCCCCCAACATCCTGCCCCAGCCCTGCAGGCATCACCCCCTGCACCCTAACCCCCTGCCCCAGCCCTGCAGGCACCACCCCCTGCACCTCAAACCCAGCCCTGCAGGCACCACCCCCTGCCCCACAACCCCCTGCCCCAGCCCTGCAGGCACCACCCCCTGCACCCCAAACTCAGCCCTGCAGGCACCACTCCCTGCCCCCAACCTCCTGCCCCAGCCTTGCAGGCACCACCCCCTGCACCCCAACCCCCTGCCCCAGCCTTGCAGGCACCACCCCCTGCACCCCAAACCCAGCCCTGCAGGCACCACCCCCTGTGCCCCAGCCCTGCAGGCACCACCCCCTGCACCCCAACCCCCTGCCCCAGTCCTACAGGCACCACCCCCTGCCCCAGCCTTGAGACCCCTCCCACATCCCAACCTTTCTCCACAGCCCTGTCCCAGAGCCTGCACTTCCAGATGGAGCCACCCCCCCTCCCCCTGCCCCCACCTGCACCCCAACCCTCTGGCCTGGCCCTGATTCTCCGTCTCTCTGAAACTCCTGGCCCAGCCCGCAGTCCTCTCCTGCACCCTGCACCCCTCATGCCTGGCCCCACTCCACAGCCTGCCCCTGCCCCTGCCCCTGCCCCCGCCTGGTGGAAGTGCATGGGGGTGGGCGAGAGCGAGTGAGAGCGGGGGGGCAGCCAAGGCTGTTCAGTTTTGCACACTGAGAAAGCTGGCAAGCCTTGGTGGAGGGGCAGCTCTGAGACCCTCACCAGCAAATCCTCCTTCCAGACCCAGCCTGGGGAGCATGCCGAGCCGGACAGGAGCTGGCCCAGCCCCCCAAGCTGGGACAGGGGGCACAGGAAGGCAGCAGAGCCAGTCCCAGGACCGTGGCGAGCTGGGGGGTGCAGGATGGCGATGGGACAGCCGGCCAGCTGCTGCACAGCCCCTCCTCTGAGATGGACTTCGGCCAGGGCTGGGCCTGTCGAGCCCTCCCAGGTAACTCTCCCCCCTCCCCGCCCCCCCCCCCGAGCTGCCAGTCCCTGGGGCCAGAGTGGAGCCAGTGCCCGCCGCAGGGGAACAGCCCCGTGTCCCAGCCTGTCCCTTGCTGTTTCCCTGTAGGTGTGAGCAGCCCCCCCGATGAGTCGCTCAAGCCCCTCTGGAGCTTCCCCCGCCCCGAGCTGCAGCAACTGGTGCAGGGCGTCCTGCCGACAGCACTGGGCTCCGGGAGGGAGCCGGGTGGGGAAGCTCCAGGGACCCCCGGCCTCCTGGGCTCACTCCTGCTCCTCTCCAAGCCGCCGGCCCCATGCAGCCACTGTGACAAGGTAATGCCCCCTCCCCACCCAGGGACTGGCCTGAGCCCCTCGCCTTCCTGCTGCCATCAGCCCCAGGAGTGCGCCCCCCAGCCCTTGGCCTCCTGGGGCTGCTTGGAGGCCCTGCCCCTGGGAACTGGCCAGAGAACCTAGCCCAGCTCGCTTCACCTGCCAGCCCAGGCCGGATCAGAGCCGGCACCCATCGGGGAAAGGCCCCGTGTCCCATTCCCAGCAGCACACAGCTGAGTGCAGCCCCCTCCCCAGCTCACCCCCCAGCCTGCTGCCCAGCATGAGGTGCCGGGCTCCGGTGCTGCTCTGGGGAGCATCTAACCCGGCGGCCCCATCCCTTCCTGGGTGTGCTGCCCTGCACACGGGGCATGGGGGACCCCCGCTGGGGCCCATCCCCAGCACCTCAGCTGAATGAGGCCCCTGCCGAGGCCCCGTCTGAGCCAACGCAGCACAAGCCTGTCACTGCACAGGCCGGTTCTGCCCCCCGCCCCTGAGTGCAGTGGCCCAAGCTCTGCTCGCTCGCAGGGGATCCGGCTCGGGCTGGTGAGCTGAGCCCAGGTGCTGGCCCCCAGAAGTGGCATGAGTGTGGGGCAGATCTCAGTCCCCTTCTCAGTGCGGCCGGATCATCCCAGCCCCTTTTGCCGGCTCCCCCAGGCTGTAGCAGTTGTGGGGCTACACCCCTCTGAGGCCGGGGTCTGCAGGCAGGGCACACAGCCAGGAGGGCGCTCTGGGCCAGGCACAAGTGGCAGCCAGTGTGGGACCTGGGTTCTCTGAACTGCTTGGATGAGTTCTTCTGCCTCCCGCTCCGTGCCTCAGTTTACCCTCCCACCATGTCTGCTTAGGGTGTGAGCAGGGAGTGTCACACTCTGCAGGGCCCAGTGTGAGGGTGGCTCTGTCCCGATCGAGGGCTCTAGGAGATCGCAAGATTGTGATGGAAATTCACCGTGTGGTTGGAGGGGGCTGGTAGGTCACCAAGCCCAGTCCTGGCCAGGGGCTCCCCAGTGGGAGATTGTGGGAGGGTTCCCATGTTGGGTGGCTGCAGGTGACACAGGCTGACCCTGAAAATGCCAGCTGTCTGGGCACGGGGGGCTGGGCTTGGTCACTGCTGTGATGAGTTTGGGGAGCTCTCAGCCTGCCCCATGTGGCCACCAGCAATTCCAGCCTGCGTATTTGTGGCAGGCTCCCCATGTTGACCCCCCCACTCCCACTCAGGGCCTCCCTGCAGTCCAGAGCCCAGGCAGATACCTGAAATGCTCGACACTCTACAGCCAGATGGCCCCGTGGGGGATGTGTGGCCCCCTTGGCAGCCTGCAGAGCCAGCCTGCCCCTCCCTGCTCGGGCAAAGGGAAGCCAGAGGTGCGTGAGGCCTGGGTGGGGTGATGCACAAATGGGGGCTGGGTCGTTTGCAGCAGTGGGGGACTTGCGGGCAGCTGTGGGTCGAGCAATGGGGGACTGGCAGGAGCCATGGGGTGGGGCATATGGGGGAGGCGCCGGGGGTCACTGATGGGTCTCCCTGCAGGTGAGGAGCTTCCCCTGCCGGATCTGCGGGAAGCAGTTCAAGCGCTCGTCCACGCTCTCCACACACCTGCTCATCCACTCGGACACGCGCCCCTTCCCCTGCCCCTTCTGCGGGAAGCGCTTCCACCAGAAATCCGACATGAAGAAACACACCTTCATCCACACAGGTGGAGCAGCCTCTCGGCCCCCACCCCAGGCCTGCAGGGACTCCACAGCTGGGGGGCAGGGGCTGTGGGTTGGGATTGAGGGGCACCAGTGGAGCTGGGGGGGCAGGGGCTGCGGGTCGGGATTTGGGGGCACCGGGCGTGCTGTGGGCAGGGCTGTGGGTCGGGATTGAGGGGCACCGGGCGCGCTGGGGGCAGGGGCTGCGGGTCGGGATTTGGGGGCACCGGGTGTGCTGTGGGCAGGGCTGTGGGTCGGGATTGAGGGGCACCGGGCGCGCTGGGGGCAGGGGCTGCGGGTCGGGATTCGGGGGCACCGGGCGCGCTGGGGGCAGTGGGGAGCAGGACTGACTGGACAGCCAGACACCTGGGCTATGTCTACACTCGCGGCTTCTTGCGCAAGTACGGCCGTTCTTGCGCAAGAATCTGCAGATCGTCCACACGGCCCGCCCGCTCTTGTGCAAGGAAATGTACAGTAGGCGTGGTAAGAGGGCTCCTTGTGCAAGCGCTACGCTCTTTTTTAACACGTGTAAGCCCTCTTGCGCAGGAGGGCAGTGTGGACGCTCGGCAGGGATTTCTTGCGCAAGAAACCCCTCTGGCTAAAATGGCCATTGGAGCTTTCTTGTGCAAAAGCACAGCTCGCACATGGCAGCGTGGACGTGTTCTTGCACAAGAAGCCGCCAGTGTAGACAAAGCCTAGGTGTATTCGCCTCTATTCTTGTCCTGGACAAACTGGTCCCTCCCTGCAGGTCTGGTCCCCTTGCTGGCCACCAGCAACTCTGCGGTGCAACAGCACCACCTGGTGTCTGGATCGGGGAATGGCAGGAAAAGGGGGGGTCACAGCTGCAATATGACCCCCCCAGCCTGCTCATTAGGGCCACACTGCAGCCGGAGCAGCAAGCAGGCTGTGCTGGGTCCGTGGCTGGCTGGGTAGTTGGGGCCCACAGGCTGGTGGCTGGTTAGGTAGTTGGTGCCCACAGGTTGGTGGCTGGCCAGGCAGGGGGGCCCACAGGCCAGTGGCTGTTTAGGTAGTTGGGGCCCACAGGCCTGTGGCTGGCTGAGCAGGTGGGGCCCACAGGTCGGTGGCTGGAGGGGCCCACAGGCCCGTGGCTGGCAGAGCAGGTGGGGCCCACAGGCTGGTGGCTGTTTAGGGAGTTGGGGCCCACAGGCCGGTGGCTGCCGGGCGGGTGGGGGGTAAGTTCCTGTGGCTGGCTGGGTGGGTGGCAGGGCCCTGCTACTCCAGAGTCTCTCCAGTTCCGTGGGACCTTGGCTGACCGCTGGGGCTCCCTGCTGAGCCCTGGCTGTTTGTTCCTCTGGGGGGGGGTGAGGGATCCCAGCCGCTCCTGCAGCCTCCCCAACTGCTCTCTCTCCTGCAGGCGAGAAGCCTCACAAGTGCCAGGTGTGCGGCAAAGCCTTCAGCCAGAGCTCCAACCTCATCACCCACAGCCGCAAGCACTCGGGCCACAAGCCCTTCGCCTGCTCCCTGTGCCCCAAGGGCTTCCAGCGCAAAGTGGACCTGCGACGCCACCAGGAGACCCATGGGCTCTTCCACAGCCCCGGGGGCAGCCAGGCGCTGGGTGCCCTGTGCTAGGGGCCTGGCTGAGGCCTGGGACGCCTGGTCTGCGGGGAGACGCCGTGAGGAGAAACCCCAGAACTGAGGGGGCTTGAGGATCATCCCCCAGCCCCGGGGCTGGCAGGTGCTGCTGGGACCTGCAGCCCCCAGGCGCCAGCGCCGGCAGGAGGACTCGGGTGCCAGGCTGAGCCTGGATGGGCGGGCGCGGTGGCTCGGCCAGGGCATTGCTGCGGTGAAGGGGAAGCCCTGGTCCAGTTGTCCTGGGGCTTCTCTGCCGCTGACGCTGTGTGAGCAGCTCCCTGGGGCTGAGCTGTGGGGCTGTGCCCCTGCCCCAGCCGCAGGGCCGTGAGCTGAGCTGAGGCCTGCGCTGAGCAGCCTGTCGCTGGAACCCTCCCCCGTCTCCTGCCTGCGAATTAAAGGGTGTGAGCACCAAGCGGCCTGCGGCCCTGCGAGCAGTAACACGGGTGGCACTGGCGCGGCCTCTGCGCTCACGTTTATCCAGAAAGCGCGAACACTCGCTGCAGCGGGCCAATGGCCGGCTGGCACCCACGGCCCCTCCCAGCCTGGGCAAGGCCGCCGCCCCGGCTGCCAGTCTCGGGAAGGGGACCTTCGGGGCCAGGCAGAGACCGACTGGCTGCTGATCCTGGGCACCGCAGGGGGGCACTGCAGGTGGTGATGGCGGGGCTGGTGCCAGTGTGTCCTGTGAGCCTGCCAGAGGGAGACAGACAGATCAGTGGGGGCGGTTGCCCTCCCCCCCTCCTGCATGCACCTGCTGCCCCCCCACCCCCCACACCACAGTTCAACTCATCCCCCAGGCCAGGGGGCCCAGAACATCCCCCCTGCTGCAGGGAATCCCACAGGGAATCCTGCCTGTGTTACCACCCTCCTCCACTGGGGGCACCATTTCCCAGGCAGCCCCACAGGCCAGCTGGGCTGCAGGCAGTGCCCTTCTGTCTCCAGCACATGCCCTACCCCCCGTACTGCCCCAGTGCATCCCCTGCCCCCAGTCCCACTTCTGGCCCCCATAACCCTGTGGCAGCGGAGACTGCTGCATCATGAGTCAAACCCAAGATCATGGGAACGGGAGGTGTCCCACTGGGAGGGGGGCTGAGTTCTCCCTCCATCGTGGTCCCTGCCCCATCCCGGTCACACACACCCCTCCCCCCCCCCCCCAAGTACCTGGGTCTCTGTGCCTAGACCAGCGAGGTGCAGACGGTGTCAGCATCAGGCACCGGCAATGCAGGGGGCACAGGAGTGACCAAGGGAGTCGCGGGTGGCACTTCAGCAGGGTCTGGAACAAACCGGGTGTTAGAAACCCTGGCCGGGGGGGGCTGTTGGTGGGGCACCCCCAGCAGGAACTGCCAGGGATCACTGGGCCAAGGAGCCATGGCTTGGGGATCCCCATCGGGGCTGCACTGCCTGCCACTTGGGCAACAGTGGGGCAGTAGCTAGGTGGCCGCTCAGACGTGTGGCTGCCCCCTGCTGGGCAGAGTGGGGCCTGCTGGCACAGGCAACTCCACCTGTGGCACCTAACTGATCCCATTACTGTAGTAGCTGGCCCCACACAATCTTTACCATATTTACCCTGACAATGCCCCCATGCTGTAGGGCAGGTGCTATTAGTCCCCTAGTAGAAATGGGGAAACTGAGGCATTTGGGGTTTTTTAAGTGACTTTCCCAAGCTCACCCAAGGCAGGTGCTTTACTCCATGTCCCCCACATACAGGGGGGCACCCCCCTCCCTAGCCCACCATCACTAAGAAGGGAGAGTTTACAAGCGAGCCAGAGGATCTGCAACCCTGCCCGTATGCTAGGCCAGTGGCTCCCAACCTGTTTGAGGAAACGGACTCCTGTGCAATCTATTCACATTTTACGGATACCCCCCCCCAAACAATACAGCTGTGCCTGCAGCCTGCACGTCCCTCGGCCCATGCTGCTTCCTGAGCCGCGTCCCTTGGCCCGCTGGGCAAGCAGGGGGCATGAAGGACATACCGGCTGCAAGAGGCTCTGGGCGGACCCCTTATGGTACTGCAGGTCCGCAGACCACAGGTTGGGAACCTCCTGGCTAGGCTATGCCTGGCAGCCACTGACGTCTCTGGATTGTTGTCATTCACCGTAAACCCATCAAATCCCTCCCTAGCCCTATTCACTCCAATAAGCCCTTGTGGCAAGCCAGTCCACCAGCTCCTAGTGCGGAACAAGGGTTACCCGCCCCCCCAAGCATCAAGACTGAATCTGCTGCCTCTCCCATCCATGCCTGGATTTGTCCCACCCAAGTGAGCTCCCTCACTGCCTCTGCCTTGTGGCAAGGAGTCCCACAGGCTAGCTGTGGGACTTGTCACAAGACAGACCAAGAGCTTGGAGGAGGCTTCCCTAGAAGGAAGGTGGGGCCAACAATGGGGCTGTCGATGCTTAGGAGAAAGGGCTGGGGGTGGCAGAGGTCGAGGGGGAACAGACCAGGCTGTTTTTGTGATGGGGGCTAGGAACCAGTAGCCCTTTGACATGCTGACTCAGCCTGCTCTAACCATTAGCCCCACTCCCCAGCAGTCCTGACTCTCAGCCCCTCCCTGCTCTAACCCACTAGATACCACTTCCTAAGCTGGTATAGAACCCAGGAGTTCTGGCTCCAAGACCCTCCTCCCAGAGTTAAGGGAACTTTCCCCAAAGCTTGGGGAAGCTGATCACTTTAGATTTCAGGGGAATTCCCTTGGAGTCCCTTGCCCGCCCCCTCCCTCCCACCATGCATGTGACACACAACAAGCCCATCTCCTCTCTCCAAAATGTCTTGGCTAGGAAGAAACCACTAGCCCAGTGCAGGGGGGTACATGGGTGCCAAGTGGATCTGTGAGGGCACCTCCTGGCCCTTGCTTTGACCAATGGCCTCACCTACCTGTCCTGGAGTGAATGAGCCAGAGCCCCCCGGTAAGAGAGACGCCGATGACAAAGGCTGAGAAGACGATGCCCACCACAGTGGGCAGCTCCAGGCCCTGGGGCGGGGATGCTGCAGGCAATGGGAAGAGTGAGGCCCCCCACAGCCGTGCCCCATGAGCACATGCAGAGCCAGTGCTGGGGGGAAGAGTCAGTGCAAATAGAGCCTAGAAGCCCAGGCTCCCAGACCCCCCTCACCTGCTCCCACCCAGTAGCCCCCTCTCAGAGCAGGGACTAGAACCCAGGAGTCCCAGCTCCCATCATGCTCTCTGTACCCATGAAACCAAGAGGAGCTATGAGCGCTCTACAGCCCACCGGGCAAGTGGGCCACAAGGGGGTTTAGAGGCACTAGGCAGGGGGCTGCAAGGGGGTTTAGGGGCACTAAGAAGGGGGCATTCCTTACCGGGGGCTGTTTCTCTCTGCTCTGGCCGGGGCGCCTCCTTCAGTGTGTTTCCCATCCTGCCAGACAGAGGGAAGGGCATCGGGAAGAGATCTGCTGGGAAAAGACAAGGGAGCCAGAAACACTTTAAGAGAAAGATGGAGACATCTCCTGATCTCCAGGGGTGCTCCCCCCAGCAGGCAGTACCCCAATGTGGCACTGGGGTGCTCTCCCTGGCAAGCATTGCCAACTGTAGTGCCCCAGTGTGGCACTGGGGTGCACTGCTCTCCCCTGGCAGTGTGGCACTAGGGGGAACTGTGGAAGGGGTGCTCTGCCCCTGCAGGCCATGCTGACTGCAGTACCCCACTGTGGCACCAGGGGGCACTGTGCATTGGGGTGCACTGCTCACCCTTGGCAGGGGCTAATGACCCTGGTTCCCCTGGGTCATTGCAGGGAGATCATATCGGGCCTTGGTGTGTTCCAGTCTCTCTGCCTGCTCCCGTAACCAGCCCCCAGCCCATCCCTGCTCTCACCTGTCCCCGGGCTGGGTGGGGAGGCTCTGGGCTGGTTCCCCACCGTGACGATGATGGGTCTGGTGAAGGTGTGCTGGAACCGCCCGCTGCCCGGCTCTCCCACACTGCTGCTGGCGCACGCCCGGGTCTGAGGCCCACACTGAAACTGACAAGGCTCAGACCGGCATCTTGTCCCAGTACCAGACGCTCACCCCCCTCCCACCTTCCCACTCCCAGCTCCTGTCCCTCCCCCACTATTCCCATCCCAATTAGCTGGTATCAGTTTACACTGGAAGGCTAGAGAGAGAGAGACCAACCCAGCTTGCAGAGTCACAACTGTGACCAAGAGTCCTGACTCCAGCCACTAGACCCCACTGCCCTCCCAGAGCTGGGGACGGAACCCAAGAGGCCTGGCCCTGTAAGCACTGGCCCCAGAGCAGCAGCAGCCAGGTGAACCCGGAGACAGAGCTGGCCTGCTGCACCCCTCTCCCAAGCATTAGCCTGGGGGGCTCGGCCGCTGCCCTGCATCTGCCAGCCCAGCCAGTGCTCCCACAGTGCCTGCAGCCCAGGGTAGTGATCCAGCCTGGGACACAACCCCTGGAGGGGGGGTAGGACTCGGACTGGCTTTGCCACTTGAGCTATAGGAGACTCCCCCTGCCTTGCCACAAGAGTCGTTGGGCTTTTATCCTCCTGGTGGCCTGCAGGCTAGAGCCATGCACAAGGGGGCAGCGTGGTACAGACCTTGCGGAGGGTGCCCCCATAGGCCCCAGCCTGGCCCTGGGGCTCCTGGGTGCAGAGGGCCAAGTGGCAGTGCAGGAACTGGATGGAGTCGTTGTAGAGGGGCCGGAGCAAGAAGCTGAGGCGCTGCAGCTCCTGGGAGCCGGGGGGCAGCATCCGGCCTGCAGCCCCCTTGTGAGGCGGGTGCAGGGCAACGTCAGGGTGGGCCGGGCAGCCCCCCCGCACCAGGACGTAGGCCCAATCCAGCGAGGAGGAGGAGGAGCTCGGCGAGAGGACACAGAGGCAGATGCTGAAGCTGAGCCAGGGGTCAAAGGCAGCCAGAGCAACCTGCGCAGAGGGTTGTGGAGAGACATCAGGAGGGGATGGGACAGCTCCAGCCAGCTGGGTCCCACTCCACAAACATGACCTGCCCCCCCGAGCATGAAACCCAGGTGTCCTGGCACCCCCCCACTGCTCTCATCCCCGATCCTGCTCTAACCGGAGACAGAACTGAGGAAGGTGGATTCCCAGCCCCCCCTGCCCTAACCACTAGACCCCACTCCCCTCCCAGAGGCAGGGATAGAACCCAGGAGTCCTGACTCCCATCCCCCCAGCTTCAACACTGCCAATCTGACCTCCTGCCAGATTAATACTGTAACTCCACAGAGACAGAGAGGGGGTGGGAAAGGGGCCTGGGGAGGGGGACCCCCCAGTTCCTGCCTGGATAGCGCTGCCCCCAGAGACCTGCCCCCCCCCAAGGTGGCAGAGCCCTGGGCAGAGGGGGATCCTGGTGCCATGGTTACTTCCACAAAGACGCGGCTGTTGGCCGACACTGTGCAGGGTCCCTGGGCCTTGGTGAAGGACTCCGAGCTGTAGACCTCCAAGCTGAGCAGGACACGGCCCAGGTGGAAGGGCATATCCGGGGCAGGCTCGGCGGAGCGGGACGGCTGGGGAGGGGCTGGGGAAGGGCAGGAGAACTGTGGGAGAGGAACAGAGGGGGTGGAGCATGTAGCGGGCATGGGGATGAGCCCCCAGAACCCTCCAGAGACTCCCCAGTTATCCCAAGCCCTAGGACACCCGTCCAACCAAGGTCCATCTCCCCACCGCCGCTGCCAGCCCCCTCGGAGCCCGGAGCCCCCAGCCTGCTTGGAGGGGGTTGGCACAGGCCAGTGCACGCCCCCCTGAGCAGCCTGCCCAGAAGAGTCCACAACCGCCCAGCCAGAGACCCCTCCTCTCCCGCCTTGCTCACCTCAAGGGACTCCGAGCTCCCACTGGCCTGTCCCTCTGGGGATGGGGGGTCCCTGGGCACGGCCTCTGCCCCGCGGCCCCACAGCACCACCTGGGGGGGGAGCAATCAGCATTGTCAGAAACATCGGAGCATCAGACAAGACCCCGACGCCCTGGGCACAAAGCCCAGAGCAGGGGACCAATTCTCCCAGCCCCAGAGCATTTCAGTCCCTTCCCCTCCGTCCTCCCATTAACTCCAGCCTCCCATCAGCCTAACTACTCCCACCCTGTTCCCCTGCCAGCCCACAGCGCCCCGCCTCCTGGCGCATCCCCCACCCCAGTGTCACCCCCTCCTGCCAGCCCACAGCGCCCCGCCTCCTGGCGCATCCCCCCCAGTGTCACCCCCTCCTGCCAGCCCACAGCGCCCCGCCTCCTGGCGCATCCCCCCCCAGTGTCACCCCCTCCTGCCAGCCCACAGCACCCCGCCTCCTGGCGCATCCCCCCCAGTGTCACCCCCTCCTGCCAGCCCACAGCGCCCTGCCTCCTAGCGCATCCCCCCCCAGTGTCACCCCCTCCTGCCAGCCCACAGTGCCCCGCCTCCTGGCGCATCCCCCCCCAGTGTTACCCCCTCCTGCCAGCCCACAGCACCCCGCCTCCTGGCGCATCCCCCCCCAGTGTCACCCCCTCCTGCCAGCCCACAGCGCCCCGCCTCCTAGCGCATCCCCCTCCCAGTGTCACCCCCTCCTGCCAGCCCACAGCACCCCGCCTCCTGGCACATCCCCCCTCCCAGTGTCACCCCCTCCTGCCACCCCACAGCACCCCGCCTCCTGGCGCACCCAACCTTCCTAGCCCACCTTGGCCCTGGTCTGGTCCCACCTCCCCTAACACACTAGTGCCTTTGCAGAGCCCCAGAATCTTGCATGTCACATTTCCTCCTCCCTGCATTCACACTCAACCCCACATTGTCCCCCCACAGCCCCTGCTCACCGCGTTGTGGTACCGTCCGACACCTGAGGTGGGGCCCAGGGCCGGGACATGCAGGGCACCGCAGTCAGCCAGGGGCGACTCCAGCAGGAAGTGGGTGCCATTTGACTGGGCTGCACAGCTCGGGTCCCGCAGGGTCACTCGGGCTGGGGAGCGTCCAGCATCCTGGCCAAGAACCAAGGGGTGGGAGCAGTGACTGTGAGGGAGAGAACCCCCTGCTAAGCCCCACCCCCACTCTCTGCAGCACAGCACCCTCTGCTAAGCCCCGCCCCTACTGTCTGCAGCACAGCGCCCCCTGCTGAGCCCCCGCCCTGCTCCCTGCAGAACAGCGCCCCCTGCTAAGCCCCGCCCCCATTTTCTGCAGCACAGCGCCCCCTGCTGAGCCCCCGCCCTGCTCCCTGCAGAACAGCGCCCCCTGCTAAGCCCCGCCCCCATTTTCTGCAGCACAGTGCCCCTGCTAAGCCCCGCCCCCACTCTCTGCAGCACAGCACCCCCTGCTGAGCCCCCGCCCCCATCCTTTGCAGCACAGAGCCCCTGCTGAGCCCCACCCCCACTCTCTGCAGCACAGCGCCCCCTGCTGAATTGCCACCCTGCTCCCTGCAGCACAGCGCCCCCTGCTGAGCCCCCTCTCTGCTCCATGCCCCACAATGCCCCCAGCTGAGCCCCCACCCTGCCCCCTGCAGCACAGCGCCCCCTGCTGAGCCTCCACACCTCCCTGCACCACAGTGTTCCCTAGCACTGCACTGGGGCCAGCAGTGACTGCTTGGGGGGTGTGCCCCTGCTGAGCCCCGCTCCCACTCCCTGCAGCACAGCACCCCCTAGTACCATGCTGAAGGGACTGTTTATACAGGGGTTTCTCACCTGGAGCACGTCCTTGCTGACATGAGCAGCTACCCTCTCGCTCAGACACACCACAGACAGAGCTCCTGCCAGCCCCACAGCGCTCCTGCCTCCTGGAGCTGCCCAACTCCTTTCCCAGCCCATGGGGGAGATCTCTGTGTCTCTGGGGGGTGGGATGGAAGAATGGGGGGGGTTGGGGTACCCTAGCAGGAGAAAACAGAGTGTGTGGGTAGAGGGAAGGAAGGAAACAGGGCAGGTAGGTGAATGGGGGTAACCCTGCCCCCTGTTGGCTGGATCGAGAACTGCCCTGCTCTGTGTCCTCGTCCCCATATCCTGCCCCCCTTCACCGTGGCACTGGGGTTTGGGACATGTGAGTGCAGTGGAGGGACAGAGATGCCACCCCAATGACATTGCATTGGGCATGAGCCTCCCCCACCGAGGATCTGGCTGTGCCACAGGGGCAGGGCAGGGTCTGAGCCCAGGGCTCCCCTAAGGGCCCTCCAGTGGCACTGAGGTGCTACCTAGCGGCCACGCCATGGCATTGCGCCTGTGCCCATTCCCTGCCCCTTAAGGATTTACCTACCTTCCAGCCCCACAGTGACCAGGAACCTGTTCACCCGCCTGGCCTCCGTGTAGGATGTGACCCCGGGCAGCCCCTGCTCCATTGCCCAGGCCAAGGGGTCGCTGGCATAGGCCAGACCCAGGGACATGCTGCTGCTCACAGCCAGGCCCAGTTCTGGTTCTGTTTTGCTGACTGAGACCTTGTGAGACGCCTGCAAGGAAACGGAGCAACAGAGCCCATGCCCAGTGCAGACCCTGCTCAGCTCAGGGAGACAAGCTGAGGCTGGAGCAGGGCATGATGGGTAATGATATGCAAACAAGCTGCCCTGGTGAGCAAGATGTCAGTACAAGGAGCGGCTGGGAAGCTCCAGCCCAGCCACTGAGACAGGAGCCAGAGGGCTCGGCCCCAGCGAGCTGAGCTGGGCACCAGGACTCTTGGGTTCACCTTGGCAACAGGGGGCAGGCACCAGGCCAGACGGGCCTGGGGGAGCAACCGTAACAGAGGTCAAAGGTCATGCAGGTTCAGCTGATGTCATTGGTCAGGTAATGGGGGAGAGAGTGATCTGAGGTGGGGGGGTCACCAAGAATATGAGTTCAGGGTGTGGGAGAGGGGTCACAGGGGAGCAGCCTGTGGGTGTGGAGGGGTTGTGAATAGGGGGCTATTCCTGGCACCTGGAGCCCATCCCCAGGGAACCCCTCCCTTACCAGCACTTGCAGGGGCCCTGCCGTGTGTGGGGTTCGAACCAGCCAGCTGGTGGGGCCCTCGCTCTTCAGCACCATGATCAGCTCCCGGCGGGGGGAACAGCAACCTCCAGGCACTTGGAGCTGGACCGTGAGATGGGCTGGGGGCCTGGAGACACGGCAGGACAATGTGCCCCCCATCAGCTGGAGGATCTGGCTGGGCCTGTCCGCCATGGGGCTGAGCAGCAAAATGGGTGCAGGGCGTCCCAGCTCTGCCAGTGCCCCTCTGCCCTCCCCTGCACCCCACTCTCCCCAGCTCTGCCAGTGCCCCTCTGCCCAACCCGCCCCTGTCCCCCAGCCCTGGGCTCCCCCACCCCAGCTCTGCCAGTGCCCCTCTGCCCAACCCGCTCCTGTCCCCCAGCCCTGGGCTCCCCCACCCCAGCTCTGCCAGTGCCCCTCTGCCCAACCCGCCCCCGTCCCCCAGCCCTGGGCTCCCCCACCCCAGCTCTGCCAGTGCCCCTCTGCCCAACCCGCCCCCGTCCCCCAGCCCTGGGCTCCCCCACCCCAGCTCTGCCAGTGCCCCTCTGCCCAACCCGACCCCGTCCCCCAGCCCTGGGCTCCCCCAACCCAGCTCTGCCAGTGCCCCTCTGCCCAACCCGCCCCCGTCCCCCAGCCCTGGGCTCCCCCACCCCAGCTCTGCCAGTGCCCCTCTGCCCAACCCGCCCCCGTCCCCCAGCCCTGGGCTCCCCCACCCCAGCTCTGCCAGTGCCCCTCTGCCCAACCCGCCCCCGTCCCCCAGCCCTGGGCTCCCCCACCCCAGCTCTGCCAGTGCCCCTCTGCCCAACCCGCCCCCGTCCCCTAGCCCTGGGCTCCCCCACCCCAGCTCTGCCAGTGCCCCTCTGCCCAACCCGCCCCCGTCCCCCAGCCCTGGGCTCCCCCGCCCCAGCTCTGCCAGTGCCCCTCTGCCCAACCCGCCCCCGTCCCCCAGCCCTGGGCTCCCCCGCCCCAGCTCTGCCAGTGCCCCTCTGCCCAACCCGCCCCCGTCCCCCAGCCCTGGGCTCCCCCACCCCAGCTCTGCCAGTGCCCCTCTGCCCAACCCGCCCCCGTCCCCCAGCCCTGGGCTCCCCCACCCCAGCTCTGCCAGTGCCCCTCTGCCCAACCCGCCCCCGTCCCCTAGCCCTGGGCTCCCCCACCCCAGCTCTGCCAGTGCCCCTCTGCCCAACCCGCCCCCGTCCCCCAGCCCTGGGCTCCCCCGCCCCAGCTCTGCCAGTGCCCCTCTGCCCAACCCGCCCCCGTCCCCCAGCCCTGGGCTCCCCCGCCCCAGCTCTGCCAGTGCCCCTCTGCCCAACCCGCCCCTGTCCCCCAGCCCTGGGCTCCCCCACCCCAGCTCTGCCAGTGCCCCTCTGCCCAACCCCCCCCCGTCCCCCAGCCCAGGGCTCCCCCACCCCAGCTCTGCCAGTGCCCCTCTGCCCAACCCGCCCCCGTCCCCCAGCCCTGGGCTCCCCCACCCCAGCTCTGCCAGTGCCCCTCTGCCCAACCCGCCCCCGTCCCCTAGCCCTGGGCTCCCCCACCCCAGCTCTGCCAGTGCCCCTCTGTCCAACCCGCCCCTGTCCCCCTAGCCCTGGGCTCCCCCACCCCAGCTCTGCCAGTGCCCCTCTGCCCAACCCGCCCCCGTCCCCCAGCCCTGGGCTCCCCCACCCCAGCTCTGCCAGTGCCCCTCTGCCCAACCTGCTCCTGTCCCCCAGCCCTGGGCTCCCCCACCCCAGCTCTGCCAGTGCCCCTCTGCCCAACCCGCCCCTGTCCCCTAGCCCTGGGCTCCCCCACCCCAGCTCTGCCAGTGCCCCTCTGCCCAACCCGCCCCTGTCCCCTAGCCCTGGGCTCCCCCACCCCAGCTCTGCCAGTGCCCCTCTGCCCTCCCCTGCACCCCACTCTCCCCAGCTCTGCCAGTGCCCCTCTGCCCAACCCGCCCCCGTCTCCTAGCCCTGGGCTCCCCCAACCCAGCTCTGCCAGTGCCCCTCTGCCCAACCCGCCCCTGTCCCCCAGCCCTGGGCTCCCCCACCCCAGCTCTGCCAGTGCCCCTCTGCCCAACCCGCCCCTGTCCCCTAGCCCTGGGCTCCCCCACCCCAGCTCTGCCAGTGCCCCTCTGCCCAACCCGCCCCTGTCCCCTAGCCCTGGGCTCCCCCACCCCAGCTCTGCCAGTGCCCCTCTGCCCTCCCCTGCACCCCACTCTCCCCAGCTCTGCCAGTGCCCCTCTGCCCAACCCGCCCCCGTCCCCTAGCCCTGGGCTCCCCCAACCCAGCTCTGCCAGTGCCCCTCTGCCCAACCCGCCCCTGTCCCCTAGCCCTGGGCTCCCCCACCCCAGCTCTGCCAGTGCCCCTCTGCCCAACCCGCCCCTGTCCCCCAGCCCTGGGCTCCCCCACCCCAGCTCTGCCAGTGCCCCTCTGCCCAACCCGCCCCTGTCCCCCAGCCCTGGGCTCCCCATCCCAGCTCTGCCAGTGCCCCTCTGCCCAACCCGCTCCTGTCCCCCAGCCCTGGGCTCCCCCACCCCAGCTCTGCCAGTGCCCCTCTGCCCAACCCGCCCCTGTCCCCCAGCCCTGGGCTCCCCCAACCCAGCTCTGCCAGTGCCCCTCTGCCCAACCCGCCCCCGTCTCCCCAGCCCTGGGCTCCCCCACCCCAGCTCTGCCAGTGCCCCTCTGCCCAACCCGCCCCTGTCCCCGAGCCCTGGGCTCCCCCACCCCAGCTCTGCCAGTGCCCCTCTGCCCAACCCGCCCCTGTCCCCTAGCCCTGGGCTCCCCAACCCCAGCTCTGCCAGTGCCCCTCTGCCCTCCCCTGCACCCCACTCTCCCCAGCTCTGCCAGTGCCCCTCTGCCCAACCCGCCCCCGTCTCCTAGCCCTGGGCTCCCCCAACCCAGCTCTGCCAGTGCCCCTCTGCCCAACCCGCCCCTGTCCCCCAGCCCTGGGCTCCCCCACCCCAGCTCTGCCAGTGCCCCTCTGCCCAACCCGCCCCTGTCCCCTAGCCCTGGGCTCCCCCACCCCAGCTCTGCCAGTGCCCCTCTGCCTAACCCGCCCCTGTCCCCTAGCCCTGGGCTCCCCCACCCCAGCTCTGCCAGTGCCCCTCTGCCCTCCCCTGCACCCCACTCTCCCCAGCTCTGCCAGTGCCCCTCTGCCCAACCCGCCCCCGTCCCCTAGCCCTGGGCTCCCCCAACCCAGCTCTGCCAGTGCCCCTCTGCCCAACCCGCCCCTGTCCCCCAGCCCTGGGCTCCCCCACCCCAGCTCTGCCAGTGCCCCTCTGCCCAACCCGCTCCCTGTCCCCCAGCCCTGGGCTCCCCCACCCCAGCTCTGCCAGTGCCCCTCTGCCCAACCCGCCCCTGTCCCCTAGCCCTGGGCTCCCCCACCCCAGCTCTGCCAGTGCCCCTCTGCCCAACCCGCCCCTGTCCCCCAGCCCTGGGCTCCCCCACCCCAGCTCTGCCAGTGCCCCTCTGCCCAACCCGCTCCTGTCCCCCAGCCCTGGGCTCCCCCACCCCAGCTCTGCCAGTGCCCCTCTGCCCAACCCGCTCCTGTCCCCCAGCCCTGGGCTCCCCCACCCCAGCTCTGCCAGTGCCCCTCTGCCCAACCCGCCCCTGTCCCGCAGCCCTGGGCTCCCCCACCCCAGCTCTGCCAGTGCCCCTCTGCCCAACCCGCCCCTGTCCCCCAGCCCTGGGCTCCCCCACCCCAGCTCTGCCAGTGCCCCTCTGCCCAACCCGCTCCTGTCCCCCAGCCCTGGGCTCCCCCACCCCAGCTCTGCCAGTGCCCCTCTGCCCAACCCGCCCCTGTCCCCTAGCCCTGGGCTCCCCCAACCCAGCTCTGCCAGTGCCCCTCTGCCCAACCCGCTCCTGTCCCCTAGCCCTGGGCTCCCCCACCCCAGCTCTGCCAGTGCCCCTCTGCCCAACCCGCCCCTGTCCCCTAGCCCTGGGCTCCCCCACCCCAGCTCTGCCAGTGCCCCTCTGCCCAACCCGCTCCTGTCCCCCAGCCCTGGGCTCCCCCACCCCAGCTCTGCCAGTGCCCCTCTGCCCAACCCGCCCCTGTCCCCCAGCCCTGGGCTCCCCCACCCCAGCTCTGCCAGTGCCCCTCTGCCCAACCCGCCCCTGTCCCCCAGCCCTGGGCTCCCCCACCCCAGCTCTGCCAGTGCCCCTCTGCCCAACCCGCCCCTGTCCCCTAGCCCTGGGCTCCCCCACCCCAGCTCTGCCAGTGCCCCTCTGCCCAACCCGCTCCTGTCCCCCAGCCCTGGGCTCCCCCACCCCAGCTCTGCCAGTGCCCCTCTGCCCAACCCGCCCCTGTCCCCCAGCCCTGGGCTCCCCCAACCCAGCTCTGCCAGTGCCCCTCTGCCCAACCTGCTCCTGTCCCCCAGCCCTGGGCTCCCCCACCCCAGCTCTGCCAGTGCCCCTCTGCCCAACCCGCCCCTGTCCCCTAGCCCTGGGCTCCCCCACCCCAGCTCTGCCAGTGCCCCTCTGCCCAACCCGCCCCTGTCCCCTAGCCCTGGGCTCCCCCAACCCAGCTCTGCCAGTGCCCCTCTGCCCAACCTGCTCCTGTCCCCCAGCCCTGGGCTCCCCCACCCCAGCTCTGCCAGTGCCCCTCTGCCCAACCCGCCCCTGTCCCCTAGCCCTGGGCTCCCCCACCCCAGCTCTGCCAGTGCCCCTCTGCCCAACCTGCTCCTGTCCCCCAGCCCTGGGCTCCCCCACCCCAGCTCTGCCAGTGCCCCTCTGCCCAACCCGCCCCTGTCCCCCAGCCCTGGGCTCCCCCACCCCAGCTCTGCCAGTGCCCCTCTGCCCAACCTGCTCCTGTCCCCCAGCCCTGGGCTCCCCCACCCCAGCTCTGCCAGTGCCCCTCTATCCAAACTGAAAGGCCCCTGTGTCCCAACCCTGCCTGGAGGACGCTCTAATGGATGGTTCGTACCAGGGGCTGGCTCCTCTGCAGAAGATGACATGAACTTCAGGGTCCCGTGGCGGCTCAGAGGTCAGGCAGCCCTGCAGAGGCCGTGGTTGGAGGTGGGAAGCGAAATGTGTCGGGGAGAAGAAGTTCCTGCGAAGTTTGCAGGAGCCCGGCGAGGCCCCATCTGGGAGGGAGAATGCAGAGGGGCTGGGGAGGTTAACCCTGAGGGTCTTGGGTTATCCCCCAGAATCTCCCTGGGATTCCCTCTTTCAGGTGCATGGGGTCCCATCCCCCACTGACATGAAGGATCCAATCCCCCAAAAACCTCCCTAATCCTCAAGTCCCCTCCCCGACTGACACAGGGGCCCAATCTCCAGCCAATAGGGTCCCCCCATCTCTGACACAGGAGTCTGATCCCCCCCGTACCGTCCCCCAGCCGCACATAGACTGTGTTGACGCCCCGATACGCAGCCAGGGAGGTGACCCCGCCGTGCTCTTCATGTGCCCAGCGCAGGAGCCCTCGGGGGCTCTGGGGCAGCTGGGTCTCAGTGACGATGATGCTCCCCAGGCCTGAGACCCTGGACCCCGGGGAGACCTGTGGGGGGCATAGCAGTGAGTGAAATGGACATCCCATCCCCCGCTGGGTGCCACACACCCCCATTGCTCCCAGCCCCCACAGGACTCCTGGGTCCCTCAGACCTCCTAGCCCCAAGGGTAAGTACCTGAGCATCCCCACCTGGGCTGCCCCAAGCCAGAACCCCCCAACCCCTGCTGACCCCAGGCAGAGCCCCTCCCCCACCCAGCCCTCCCTCCTCTCTCTGCCTCTGAGCCTGAGGTCTTCTTCCTCCAAATGCCCCCAGCCCACACCCGGCCCCTCTGCACCCCACCCCTGCCCCACTGTCCCCTCCAGGGACCCTGCTCCAGCCCAGCCCAACCCAGAGTGACCTCCAACCCCTTTCCACCCCCACTGCCTCCCTACACTGCTCACCCACCCCTCCCACAGATCCCACCATCCCCCCTCCACCACGGCCCTCCCCTCCTCCAGGCCCCATTTGCTGGCCTCACACTTCCCCTCCCCACACCTGTGCCGGCTCTGCTCCCCATCTGCCTCAGCCCTCCCATGCTTGCCCCTCCTGCTCTCAGTTGCCCCCATGACCCTGCTCTCCCCTCCTCCACCCCAGGCCTCCTAGAACCACTTCACTTCCCACAGCCAGCCTCACCCCAGCCCCACAGCCTCCTTCACCCAGACCCACAGCCTCCTTCACCCAGACCCACAGCAGCCCTCACCCCAGATCCACAGCTGCCCTCACCCCAGCCCCACAGCTGCCCTCTCCACAGTCACCCTCACTCCAGCCCCAGAGCCACCTTCAACCCAGCCCCACAGCTGTCCGCCCTCACCTGGAAGGTCCATTGCTCTCCAAGAGCCACCTTGGCCATTTGGAGGTGCCAGACCACAGGCGCAGGGGAGCTGAGCACAAAGATGGGTGTTCTGCTGGGGGGGGCTGGGCCCAGCTCCAGGTTCACCTGGAGGGAGCAGAGGGCCCTGCTTTAGGGGCTCCAGGGCTTGGGGCTGGGGATGCAGGGAAGGGTGGGGGATTGTGGGGACGGGAGGTGTGTGGGGCACAGGGCAGGCACGTGTCCTGACCAAGGGGCTGGGACCCCAGGGAATGAGAGGGGCATGAGGGGAGGCTACAGGGTAGGGGGCACAATGTGGCAGGGGCAGTGGGGTGCAGTTCTGGGGCTGGCATGGAGGGATGGGGGCAAGAAGCAGGACTATGGAAGTGGGGATAGGGCTGGGGGAGGAGGCATGTGGGATGAGGCCACATCTAGAATATTGTGTCCAGTTCTGGGCCCCCCACTATAGAAAGGATTTGGACGCATTGGAGAGGGTCCAGTGGAGGGCGACCAAAATGATTAGGGGGCTGGAGCATATGGCCTATGAGGAGAGGCTGAGGGATTTGGGTTTGTTTAGTCTGCAGAAGAGAAGAGTGAGGGGGGATTTGATAGCAGCCTTCAACTTCCTGAAGGGAAGTTCAATAGAATCGCTATGGATAGTAATTCCATGCTCCAATAATAAGAAATTAGCAGTAGGGATATATTATCGACCACCTGACCAGAACAGCGATACTGACATTGAAATGCTGAGGGAGATTAGAGAGGCTACCAAAATAAAGAACTCTATAATAATGGGGGATTTTAATGATCCCCATATTGACTGGGTACATGTCACTTCAGGAAGAGAAGCAGAGATAAAATTTCTCAATGGCCTAAATGACTGCTTCTTGGAGCAGCTGGTACAGGAACCCACAAGGGGAGAGGCAATTCTTGATTTAGTCCTGAGTGGAGCGCAGGATCAGGTCCAGGAAATAACCGTTACAGGACCGCTTGGGAATAGTGACCATAATATAATAACATTCGACATTCCTGTGGTGGGAAGAACACCTCAGCAGTCCAGCACCCTGGCATTTAATTTCAAAAAGGGGAATTACACAAAAATGAGGAAGCTAGTTAAACAGAAATTAAAAGGCACAGTGACTAGAGCCAAATCCCTGCAAGCTGCATGGAAACTTTTTAAAGACACCATAATAGAGGCCCAACTTAAATGTATACCCCAAATTAAAAAACATAGCAAGAGACCTAAAAAAGTGTCACCGTGGCTTAACCACCATGTAAAAGAAGCAGTGAGGGACAAAAAGGCATCTTTTAAGAAGTGGAAGTCCAATCCTAGTGAGATAAATAGAAAGGAACATAAACACTGTCAAATCAAGTGTAAAAATGTAATAAGAAAAGCAAAAAAAGATTTTGAGGAACAGCTAGCCAAAAACTCAAAAAGAAATAACAAAATGTTTTTTAAGTACATTAGAAGCAGGAAGCCTGCTAAAAAACCTGTGGGTCCCCTAGACGATCGAACTATAAAAGGCGCAATCAAGGACGATAAAGCCATTGCGGAGAAACTAAATGATTTCTTTGCTTCAGTCTTCACGGCTGAGGACGTTGGGGAGATTCCCAAATCTGCACCGTCCTTTGTGGGTGATGAATCTGAGGAACTGTCCCGGATTGAAGTGTCATTAGAGGAGGTTTTGGAACATATAGAAAAACTTAATGTTAACAAATCTCCGGGACCGGCTGGCATTCATCCAAGGGTTCTAAAAGAACTCAAATGGGAAATTGCTGAACTATTATCTGTGGTTTGTAACCTATCCCTTAAATCGGCTTCCGTACCTAATGACCGGAAGGTAGCCAATGTGACACCAATATTTAAAAAGGGCTCTAGAGGCGATCCGGGCAATTACAGACCGGTAAGTCTAACTTCAGTACCGGGCAAATTAGTCGAAACAATAGGAAAGAATAAAATTGTGAAACATGTAGAAGAACATAATTTATTGGACAAAAGTCAACATGGTTTCTGTAAAGGGAAATCCTGTCTTACTAATCTATTAGAGTTCTTTGAAGGGGTTAACAAACATGCAGACAAGGGGGATCCAGTAGATATAGTATACTTAGATTTTCAGAAAGCCTTTGACAAGGTCCCTCACCAAAGGCTCTTGTGTAAATTACATGGCCATGGGATAAGAGGGAAGGTCCTTTCTTGGACTGAGAACTGGTTAAAAGGCAGGAAACAAAGGGTAGGAATAAATGGTAAATTTTCAGAATGGAGAGGGGTAACTAGTGGTGTCCCCCAAGGGTCGGTCCTAGGACCAATCCTGTTCAACTTATTCATAAATGATCTGGAGAAAGGGGTAAGCAGTGAGGTGGTAAAGTTTGCAGATGATACCAAACTGTTTAGGATAGTCAAGACAGAAGCAGACTGTGAGGGACTCCAAGAAGATCTCACCAAACTGAGTGATTGGGCAACAAAATGGCAAATGAAATTTAATGTGGATAAGTGTAAAGTAATGCACATCGGGAAAAATAACCCCAACTATACGTACAGTGTGATGGGGGCTAATTTGGCTACGACAAATCAGGAAAGAGATCTTGGAGTTATCGTGAACAGTTCTCTGAAAACTTCCACGCAGTGTGCAGCGGCGGTCAAAAAGGCAAATAGGATGCTAGGAATTATTAAGAAAGGGATAGAAAATAAGACCCAGAATATCTTACTGCCCCTGTATAAAACTATGGTACGCCCACATCTTGAATACTGTGTATAGATGTGGTCTCCTCACCTCAAAAAAGATATTTTGGCCTCGGAAAGGATTCAGAAAAGGGCAACTAAAATGATTAGGGGTTTGGAACGGGTCCCATATGAGGAGAGGTTAAAGCGACTGGGACTTTTCAGTTTAGAAAAGAGGAGACTGAGGGGGGATATGATAGAGGTATATAAAATCATGAGTGGTGTGGAGAGGGCCGATAAAGAAAAGTTATTTATTAGTTCCCTAAATAGAAGAACTAGAGGACACCAAATGAAATTAATGGGTAGCAGGTTTAAAACTAATAAAAGAAAGTTCTTCTTCACACAGCGTGTAGTCAGCCTGTGGAACTCCTTGCCAGAGGAGGCTGTGAAGGCTAGGACTATAACAGAGTTTAAAGAGAAGCTAGATAATTTCATGGAGGTTAGGTCCATAAAAGGCTATTAGCCAGGGGATAAAATGGTGTCCTTGGCCTCTGTTTGTCAGAGGCTGGAGAGGGATGGCAGGAGACAAATCGCTTGATCATTGTCTTCAGTCCACCCTCTCTGGGGCACCTGGTGCTGGCCACTGTCGGCAGACAGGATACTGGGCTAGATGGACCTTTGGTCTGACCCAGTACGGCCATTCTTATGTTCTTATGTATGTAAGGGAGTTTCCAAAGAGGACGGAGAGAGGCTGTTCTCAGTAGTGACAGATGGCAGAACAAGGAGCAATGGTCTCAAGTTACAGTGGGGAGGTCTAGGTTGGAGTTAGGAAAAACTATTTCCCTGGGAGGGTGGTGAAGCACTGGGCTGGGTTCCCTAGGGCGGGGGTGGAATCTCCATCCCTAGAGGTGTTTAAGTCTCGGCTTGACAAAGCCCTGGCTGGGTTGATTTAGTTGGGGTTGGTCCTGCCTAGAGCAGGGGGCTGGACTTAATGACTCCTGAGGTCTCTTCCAGCTCTATGATTCTATGCTGGGCAGGTGGCAAGGCTGGGGAGCTGTGGGGCACAGAGCAGAGGGGCAAGAGGCCGGGTGGCAGCACACAGAGAAGGACAGGGAGTGAAGGGGTGGATCAGAGGGACGGGGCAGGCTGGGGAGCACACAGTGGAGGTCAAGGAGCAAGGGGTGGGGCAGATGGAAGGGGGCAGAATGGAGGGCAGGAAGTGAGAGGGTGGAGTTGGGGGTGGGCGCAGGGAGAGGGCACAGCATGTGGGGCAGAGGTGGAGGGCACGGGGCAGGCTGGAGGAGGGCGGGGGCAGGGACACCCCCTCCCACCTACCTGGCTGGCCCCCATCCTGCCCGCTGGCCCTCGCAGGAAGAGCACATGCACCTCCCGGCCTGAGGCCGCATGGCCCCGGCTGACACAGCCCGTCCCTGCACGGATCCGCTCCTGGAAGCCCAGCACAGGGTGGCGTGCAGAGAGCGGGCCGGCGTGGCACCGGGCCCAGCGCCAGGTGGCTGTAGGGAGAGAGAGAGGGGCCTGGTCAGCAGGGGCCGGGCACGGGGGTGTGGGGCCCACCGGGGTGGCAGCTGCTCTGTGCCGGGCCGGGAAGCTCCTGCCCCCCAGAAATGAACAGGGTGGGGGGTGGGAAGCTCACAGCAGCAGCCAGGACTCCTGGGTTCTACCCTGGCTCTGGGAGGGGAGTGGGGCCCAGGGGGGGGTCTCGCTCTGGGGGGCATGATGCCTGAGGGGGGCGCAAGGTGGTTACAGGCAGGTTGTGAGCTGTCAGCTCCATGGGGCTGATGCCATGAGCCCCAATTAGATTCCCACCCCCATGTGGAACGGGGTCACAGAGGCTTGCTGAGTGGACGGGGTCCCCAATACCGATCGTTGGAAACCCCTGTCTAGCGGTCGGAGGGGCAGCAGGGACACACTCTCTGCCCCCGGTGCCCTGGCACCCACCTGCCGACTGGCCCCACAGCAGCAGCAGCAGGATCGGACTCCAAGCTGCTGCCATCCCTTGCGGTCCCTGTGGGCAGGGCTCCCCAGTCCCAGGGGGGCGGCTGGTCCCGGGCAGGGAGAAAGAGAAAATTGTAGTGAGTCCCGGGGACCCCTCAGGTGGGAGAGGGGGTGGGGGTTCTGGGAGCCAGGGAAAAGCGGCTGAGTGGGGGAGGGGACCAGGAGCATCAGAGCAAGGGTGGGTCCAGCCACCCAGTCATCCTCAGGGTGCCTGGGATGCCTCCCTCACCTCCACCCCCAGCAGTGGGTTTGTTAGTCCCTGGTTGAGGCCTGGGGGGAGGAGGGTAATGAAGCATGTGACACAAGGACACCCTCCCTCCCCAGGAGTGCTGCCCCCACATGGCATGGGGGGAGGGCAGTTCCAGAGTGACCTCCTTTATCTCTTCCCCTCCATCCCCTGCTCCCAGACTCCCTCTGCAGCCCCCCTGCTCCCAAATGCCCAATTTGGGAAGTGGTGGGGGAGTTTTGCCTACAAGACTGGCACATCCCAGAGCGTTTTACAGAGATTACTGCCTGCCACCTCCCCCAGCCTAGGAGCCTCTTGCCTCTATTACTATTTCATAGATAGGGAAACTGAGGCAGGGAAAGGCTAAGAGATGGGCCCAAGGTCCTACTAATTTCCAGCCCCCATTAGATTCCACCTTCCTTTCCATAGCAGGGCAAAGAACCCAGGAATCCTGATTCCCAGCCCTCCACCCCCCCCCCCCCACATTAACCACTAGACCTCACTCCCCTCCTAGAGCCAGAAACAGAAATCACTCTTGACTCTCAGTCCATCTTCAGTCTTGTTCCATGCGGAAACACTTCTCCATCCCTCCCATATTCCAGCTACCCCTGTCCCGCCCTGCCATGCAGTTAACACAGCTGTACTCACCCACCAAGGAGCTGGCTTGCCCTGCCCTCGGGTACCTCTTGTGCCAGCTGGATTCAGACAAACACAAAGAGGGATGTGGCTGGGAGGGGACCAGACCTGCAGCCCAGATGGGGTGTGGGATGTGCCTCCCCATCCAACCCCCACTCACATTCATCCAGCACAGTCCACGTCCCCTTGGAACAGGGTCATCGCACACCCCACCCCACACGCCAGCAGGCTGCTGGGGGCACCTTTACCTCGCAGATGAGGTTGATCGCAGAGCAGCAAAGAGGCGTGGGAGAGGGGCACCTTGGGGGGCCAGGACTCGTGGGGGCAGGATGCAGAGAGAGCTTGGCTCTTTTATGCCAGCCCAGGAAGTAGTGGGTCCCCATGGCCATCGGGTCCCTTTGCTCCGTCTGGATTCATTGCTCCCTGAAGGGAGGTTAAAAATAATTGGAAGAATACAAGTGATCTGGGTCAATGGGAGGTTTAAAAATAACAACTCCCCAGGGTCAGGTTACCAGAGAGCAGGGGAGGGATTAAGCTGCCAGAGGTTGTTTTTAAGGGAATAGAACCCTAGAGTCCTGGATTCCAACCCTCTCCTCCCAGAAATAGGAAGAGAATCCAGCCCCCCACCCCCAGCTCCAACCCGCTAGAAAAGATGGCAGCCCCTCCTAGGGCACTGAGAGAGACTCTTTATCAGCACAGTGAACTCCCGCCCCTCCACCCCATCCACTCGCCTGTTGATGTGCCTTCCCCCAGAGCTGGATGCAGCCTCCCAGCTTCGCTCCGTTTGCCTGCCCATCTGTAACCAGGGGAGCAGGGGCCGAACATCCGGCAGGGCTGAGCCCCGTGGCACTCGCATGGCCCTACCTGTTTAATGCCAGGAGGTAGGAGGCTTCGATCCCCCCCATGGTCCCTGCCCCAGATGGGAGCCAGGAGGAAAAGGAAAACCAGCTGCCCACACGCGTAGGTTGAGTCACTCCTGGGATGGGAGGCTTTATGACTAATGCAGGCAGGACGGGCGAGGCTCTGGGTTCTGGGCCATGCCCTAACCCCCACGCAGCCAAACCCTGGGTCACCGTGACCCACTACCACCTACATGGCAGGGATGAAGGGAAGGGCTGTCAAGGTGGAACCCAGACAATTGGCAGCAGCTTTCCTGGGTTGCTGGCTCGGACCATGAAGTAACGTAGGGATGCTCACACCTCTTCCCAGCAGTCTGTGCATCTCGTGGCCCCTTCACCTGCCCAGGGCATTTCCCAGTGCCTGTCACTGACACCAACCCCACAGGCAGGGATGCGGTTCCCTCAGGAGAGGAAAATGAGGCCCAGGGTTCAAAGGCCCTGGCAGAGGTCACACAGCCAGTCATAGCAGTCCTGGCTCAGTCACCCTCTCATGGCTGGCCTGGCCTGCTGAGGAAAATGTCAGGAGCAGCAGCCATGACACTCAGTCCTTCCCCATAGCTCTTGTGGTGCTCTGGCTCCCGCCTCCACAACCCTATTCTCCCCCCTCCAAAAAAAATCTTTCTAAGGACCCCAGAGGGGAGACATTCTAGCCCATCCTCCTGGCTCACCCACTTTAATTCCTGGCTTTCTGGCCCCACACTCCTGCTGTTTGCCAGGCGTGATTGTAACAGTCCTTGAGTGGTATCAGGAGGGCTTTTTTGTTTGGACTAATTGGGTCTCTCTGTCTCCCTTTTGCATCTTTTCCCATCAGCCTTTGCTGTTATAGGTTGTTGTGACACTTCATGAACTTTTATCCACTTTCCATTAAGCCCCCAAGAGCAGTACAGGCCCAGTTAGCACTATACTGCGAGGATCCCCCATGCTCCACTCAGAGCTGGAAACAGGGGCAGGAGTCCTGGTTCAGTCTCCTATTAGACTGCCCTGCCCTCCCAAAGTCCTGTCGGCTAGCTAGCCTGTCCCCCCACTCTTCCTGATTCCCAGCTTTAGCACTGACTGTCTCTGCTGCTCTCATTCGACTGCTCCCTCTGGTTTCTCATGTGAGGCCCCAAGGTTGTTTTGTTAGAGCGGGATTTTCAAACCTGGCACCAACAACAATAAAACTCGGATATTTGTTTATGAAATAAACAGCAGCAGTGTCAGGAATCAGTCCCTGACCATTGTAACCTCAATAACCTCCAGGCTTCCCCATCCCACTGCCCCGGACAGCACCTCACTGGCTCCAGGGATAGGTTGCCAGATGGTTTCAACAAAAATACCGGACACACTTGACATTACATCACCATCTACATTACAGCTTATTGAGAAAATACCGGACAGTTCTATTTTCTCATTTCTATTTTCTCAGTTTGTTTCACGAACAGAAAGCTCAAATACTGGACTGTCCAGTTCAAAACCGGACACCTGGCTAGGCCAGGGATGCCCCTGCTAAGGCCCCATTGCTATCCAGGGCAATGCACAGGGACAACTGTCAGGATTAGACTCCAGCTCGCTCTCCTGTAGCTGCTCTGGCTCTGCGGTTTGTTTGTCACTCTAGGCTGCAGGTCTGGCTCACAGGCTGGCATGGGCAGGAGCCCCCTTGGGTGTTTGAAGGGGCTAGTTCTGCTCTCCCATCTCTGTGCAGAACCACAGTGACATGGAGGTTCAAGCTGGAAGGGAGAGAAGGAAACCAGCTGGCATCTGCTCCCAGAGGTTGGCATCACCTAACTCTGCCCTAGGGAGGCCAGTCCTGCTGCATCAAACAATCCGGGACAGTCAAGCTTTAGCTACGGCTGGCAAATCTCCAATGCGGGACATTGCTGACCCAGGCTCTCCCCAAAGCAGGCGGAGAAAAGAGCGATCCAGCACAGGGAGCAAGGGCTCTGTTTGCTGCCAGGGTGACCAACTCACCTACTGCGGCATGGCTCTGTTTCCTGCATCGGGTCAGATGCTGGAATGGGAATTACCAGAGTAAAGCAGGAGGTGGAATTCACAGAGGTTAAAGCAGAAAGGACCATTACTCCTCCGACTTAGTGCAAACCACTGCATGCACCCATTTTACCAGAGCCCAAGGACTGGTGTTTGGCTCACACATCTTAAAATAAATCACAGAATCATAGAACTGCAAGGAACCTCAAAAGGTCATCAAGTCCAGTCCCTTGCACTCACTGGAGGAGAGAGCACCATTTAGATCATCCCTGACAAGTGTTTTTCTAACTTGATCTTAAAAATTTCCAGCGATGGAGATTTCACAGCCCCCCTAGGCAATTTGTTCCAGTGTTTACCCACCCTGACAGTTAGAAAATTTTTCCTAATGTCCAACCTAAACCTCTCTTGCTGCAGTCTAACCCCATTGCTTCTTGTCCTATCATTGAAGTCAAGGAGAATAATTTTTCTCCCTCCTCCTTGTAACACCCTTGTAGATACTTGAAAGCTGCTATCATGTCCCCTCTCAGTCTTTGTCAGACTTAACAAACCCAGTTCTTTCAATCTTCTCTCATCGACTTTTAATCATTTTTGTTACTCTTCTCCAATTTGCCCACATCTTTCCTGAAATGTGGCGCCCAGAACTAGACACAATACTCCAGTTGAGGCCTAATCAGCAGTGCAGAGCAGAGGAGTAACTTCTTGTGGCCTGTTTATAACACATCCCAGAATCACATTTGCTTTTTTTATATCAGTGTCATATTGTTAACTCATAGTTAGCTTGTGGTCCACTCTGAGCACCAGATTCCTTTCTGCAATTCTCCTTCCTAAGCAGTCATTGCCCATTCTGTGTGTGTGCAACTGATTGTTCCTTGCTAAGTGGAGCACATTGCATTTGTCCTTATTTCATCCTATTTACCTCAGATCAGTTCTCCAGTGTGTCCAGATCATTCTGAATTATGATCCTACCCTCCAATGCACTTGCAACTCCTCCCAGCTTGGTATGAAATTTGCAGATGGAAAGTGTACTCTCTATACTATTATCAAATCATTTGAAGATATTGATGAAGCAAGGCAGCTGGCCTGGATTTGGCAGCTTTGCGAGATGGAGAATCCACCTCTTCCCTTGGGTGTGCGTTTCATGATCCCTCCCCATTAAAAACCCACCTTACTTCTATTTGGAATTTGCCTGGCTTTAACTTCTAGCCATTCTGCCTTTCTCCACTAGACTAAAGAGCCCTTCAGAGCCAGTATTTTCCCTTCATTAAGGACCCACCATAATCAAGTCACCTCTTGCTTTTCTTTTGGTGAACTAACTGGGTTCTTTAACCCCTTCACTGAAAGGTGTTACTTTCCACCCTTCAGCTGCCTTTGGCAGTTCCCCTCTGCACCCTCCTAATTTAAAAAAGTGGGCACCAGCACTGAAGCTTGCAGCTCCGGAGGAAGACAAGTAGTTTGGGACAATTTTAAAATGTTTTCCCAGGGCTGTTGAAGGATCTGATCCTGAGAGGGACTGAGTGCTCTATCAAGCCCCGAAGAACAGGCTGCATTTAACTCGCCCAGCAAAACAAGCCTCTGCGAAAAAATATTTCAACTAAGCCCCTGTCAAGGCTGCTCCACGTATCTCTGCTGCTCAGCAGCTGCTGCTACAGACTAGAAGCTCAGAGCTCTTGCCAACTGACACCCTTGTCACAATTTCTGTGCAACATGGGTGTTTTCCCCTCTCCCACGCTGGCTGATGAGGGAGGTCACAGCTGACGGCACAGTGAGAGCCAGACACCCAACAAATCTTAAAAGAATCTCTGTTTGCGAAGAGCTTTTGTGGGCTAGATGGAGCCCAGGGCTCAGCTCCCATTTGGGAATGTAAAGAATTTTCAGAAGTTCACAGGCCCCCAGTGGCACCTCTGGAGAAGGTCTGAGCGCCCCCACGGGTGAGAAAAACTGGCCTCTGCTGTGGAGTTCTGAGCAAGCCCGATGAGCAGCATGCAGCTTGAATCCTAGAATCATAGAGCTGGAAGAGACCTCAGGAGGTCATCAAGTCCAGCCTCCTGCCCAAGGCAGGACCAATCCCAACAAGAGCAAGAGCTCTTGGCAAGAACACGCCTGGGGCAGAGACTTACCTCTAGCCAGATCATGATGCAGAGCTGTGGGCAGAACGCTGGCATCTCAGCTCAGTCTCTTGGGCTCTCCCAACTGCCCCTTGCAGCCCTTTAGAGAGACCCAGCCAAGCTAAAAACTGCAATGAAATTCCCAGGGTTTTATCATGATACTTGCAATATTTGTGGCTTTTCTTAAAGCCCCAGCTCCTGGGATTGAGCGAGAATTTGTTTTCATTAAAAAAAAAAAGGGGGGGTTTCTGGACTTTGTAGTTGAGAAAAGCTTGAAAATGTGTCCCCCATGCCAGTGTTCCCTGTAATGCTGAGCACCTGGGTGGCCACCTAGGAAATATTCAAACGCTGCCCAGCTGATTGGCAGAGCACCCACTGCACCCACAGCCAGCAGCATGTTTCTACTGGTGGTGCACATGACAAAATTTATTCTGCACAAGGACTGAAAAAATTAGAGGGAACATTGCCCCCTGCTGGCTCAAAAACATTAGGCAAATCCAACTCCCTCCCCCCAACATGTTATTAAACATAACAACCACCTCTTGATTTTTCAGTAAATCTCCTGATTTTTCAGTGCCTGACCCCCAACTTTTGGGGTTGAGAAGATAGAAAGGGAGCACAGGGCAGTGAAATGACACAGCTACAGGGGCACAGAGATGCAGACCCCAGACTGGAACCCAGGAGGCCTCTCAAGCCAGTGCCCTACCAGATGGCTCCTCCATCTCTTTAGGAAGATGCATGAGAAGGGTAAGAATTGTACATTTCACCCGTCTGATCACAGCCTCCCAAGCAACCAAACCAAAAAGTCACTGGCAAGGTACATTGTAAATCATTATTTTTGCACCAATTTCCGTGTTAATTAGCATGCCATTCTTTTTTTAAAACAAATCCATTGGAAGCCCCACGCTAACAGGTAACCAAACATCATTTTGTTTCAGGGACAGAGCTGTCATTTTAACAGACAACGAAGTCCTCGGAAAGAGAAAAACATCTGGAAATGTAGCAAAAATCCACGCCCCAGACATTGTGTAACAAGGGTTTTTGGTTTTAGCACTTTATCAGATCTGACTTTGAATTCAGCTCACCTCTCCAGATATAGTTTTATTTTTAAACCTACAGGAAGAATACTATCAGTTTCCTGGTAAGCTGGTCTTTCCACGGAAACATAAAGCCAAGGTCCTTGCTTACGGTGAGTAAGGAACTCCTGGTGCTATCCTGCTCAAGATTCAGTTAATCCTGATGGCTGAGTTAATGCCAAAATGAGTTAATTACCTTCTGTCACCCTAATTGTCCCCCCCCACACACACACACACTTCCGTTCTCAAATCAAGCCAGGATCCGACGTTTTTGACTTGCTGATGGTTGCTAGGCAACTGTTAAACAGCTGCATCCCACACAGAGGTGGCTGCATTTCACCACTGGACAAGAAGATCATTATGGAGTCAGTCACTTTGGGAAGACAGAGGTCGTAGAAATAGAGGGTTTAATACCAGAGAGATTTGATGGGTGGAAAAAGACAAACACTTAGGGAAAGAATTTTTTATTTTCAAGCTTCTAAGAGGGTGTCTACAAACAACAGAGTAAAAAAACCTATTAAAATAAGCAACGGGTTCCTTTTAAAATATTTGTGTGGATTTTTTTGTTCTCTTTATTTTAAATCCAAGAAACCCATTGCGATTAACCAGACCAGCGTGTTGGTAGCAGACCGACAACAACCTTGGCATGTCATCTGGACTAGGACCGAAGGAGAAAAGGGGGGTAAGAACCAGTGAAGTTACTGCAGGTAAGACGCCCGTGCTCAGGAGTAACATACATACTTCACGAAAATGGCAGCATGTGTGCTCCTTCCCAGCTGGGAACTGGTGCTCCAAGGTCAAACACCCCACAGAGCTCCTCCAGCTAAGAACATAAGAGCGGCCAGATTGGGTCGACCCAACGGTCCATCTAGCCCAGTGTCCTGTCTTCTGACTGTAACCCACACACCTAGACTACGTTTACACAGCTTCTCTCTTCCGCAAAAGCCTATGCAAATGAAGCGTGGATTAGCATATTGCCATGCTTCATTTGCATAATTAATTAGGAGCCATTTTTGCACAAGAGTTGTTTGCGCAAAAAGGCGCCATCTACACAGCACCTTTTTGCACAAAACCCCCCTCTTCCGCAAGAGCCGTTCTTCCTCATTTTTTCAGAAAGAATGGCTCTTGCACAAAAACCTCTTGTGCAAAAATGGCTCCTAATTAATTATGCAAATGAAGCACAGCAATATGCTAATCCACACTTCATTTGCATAGGCTTTTGCAGAAGAGGGAAGCTGTGTAGAGGTAGCCCTAGTGTGGTTCACTGACCAATGCAGTGGCACTTAGACCACTTACAGCAACAGATAAGAACAAGAGACCTCTACAGCCTAGGCTAAGAAGCAGCTGGCTTTATAACTGAAGCTGTAACAGCTCCTATACTAAGTTCCAGAGGTCCTGGGTTCAAATGTGCCCTGTGATGGTTACATGACAGTGACCAGTGTCTTTAGAAGGAAGCAAGGTGTGTGCTTCTTACCGTACCCATGCTAGATATGTTCCTGGGGAAGACAAAGCACCATGAAGTTTCCACACAAACCAGAAAGTGGAGGTGACCCCCCAAAAGTGAAAACCACAAGCTTCTAGGATCTCATTTAACTCGGGTTAAAACGCACCTTGTTTCCTAGGGAAGATGCAGCCTAAGAGAGGAAAGCTTAGGAAGAGTTCTGTCCCAATAGCTGCAGTGGAGATTCTACCCTTCCCTCACCCCTTTGAAGTGGATTCACCAATGATCACCCTTCTGAAACTCAGGAAACACACTAACACTTGCAGAAAGGGGAATGAAGGAACGTTGCATGACTCAAGGCTGCAGGCTGAGTTTACTCCTCCAAGATCCTGAGATTTAGGAAAGAATTCGGCATAACAGAAATCCCAAGCCATTGTCTTTAACAACCGCACACACACAAAGTGAAACTGATCTCATCGCAAGGCCTAGGGTCCTCAGAAGGATGGAACCTAGGAGCCCTGACTCACAGTCTGACTGCTAGATACCATTCCCTTCCCAGAGCTGGGAACAGAACCCAGCAGTCCTGACTCCTCGTCCCCTCTACTGCAATCAATAGACCTCACACCTGGGGATGGAAACCAAGAGTCCTTCCAAAGCTGGGAACAGAACTCAGGAGTCCTGATGGCTAGTGTTGTCATGCTCTAACCACTAGTCTCCACTCTCCTCCCAGAGCTCGGAACAGAACAGAACCTAGGAGTCAGGACTCCCAGTTCACATGGGCGTCAAGTGTGATTTCTGTGATTTTGAAGCCTTAAGCCAGCATCTGAGCAGAGATCAGCTTCACACCTGAGAACATTCCTCTACTCAGCCACCAACAAGAGGCGCTGTTTCACTCGCCTTCCCCTGTCAAAGCAGGGGAGGGGGGCGCTGGAGGGGAAGAGAGTGAAGAAATTTACACTGACAAAATCCAAAGCAGCTTCAATAAACCAGGTGATACCCTGAAAATGCCGTGGTGCCCCTTTCTCTGCCCACCCCATTGAAATCTTTAAATGCTTTGGCACTGCTATCACATTGAGATGCAACAAAACAAACAAACAAAAAAACCCACCCCAAACCCTGGTTTCATGGCTTTTTTTCAACACTGTTGTAAAATCCAATCTCAGTGTAAAACCCAGCATTATTTATACACCACTGAACAAGCCCTGAACATAGGCTGGGCTTGCCACAGAATGGAAGTGGGAGCTGGGGTTTCCTGCTTCAAGTAAGAAGGGGAAATCCCATCAGATATCCCCTCCTCCCATGGCCAAAATGTTGGATCCTGGCTCTCAGCATCCATGACAATCCCATCATGGGGGTATAATTTTCCCTGCTTAGATACCCTTCCCATCAATTGCACTGTTTGCCAATGGCTCCTCCTCTGCCCCCTTCCTCCCCACATCCTGGACATGCTTATGAGCCCAGCTCCTCCCACTTCCACACCCCAGCTCCTCCCACTCCGTACTAATCCCTGCTACCCTCTGTACCTGCTATCACTGTTTCCCTGCCCTCATACACCTCAGATCATACCCAGAGCCCATCATATTCACTGAGAGGCTGGCTCCCTGATAACTCATCTTCCCCTTCTTCGAGCTGTCAGCCTCCCAGAGAGTCTCCAGGCAGATGCCATGTTCCATTGGAGCGCCCCCACATCCATGCACAGCACTCTAGGAACATTTGTTAAGAGGCAAAGATTTTTGGCTCCCAGCTACAATTATCATTTCCTTAAAATGTTACTGCACAGCAAGAGAATAAAAAGAGCCCATCTGACTTTATTTGCAGAGCTGCCAAATCACATGAGAGAGGAAATCTCTCTCCTGAGTTTACGGATGATCAATTCGCCCCAATAAAATTCCACCGACTTACTCCTCACTCCACATACCAGCTCTAAGCAAACTATATAAATATATATATAGCTAGATAAATATCAATATACCCCACAAAAAACAAAGGAAAGGGGGGAGATTTTTTAAAAAAAATACATTTAAAGGACACATAAAACACACGCAAAAAGTTCCTGCTGGCCAATAAATAACTGTTAAGGTTTTGATTTCCTGCAATTATTGAATGAGGAGGGAAGGGCAAAGGGATGTCTGAACAAACTTAAAGCTAAACAGCCGGCTAGTCAGAATCCGGGTGCAGCCATAACATTTGTAAAGGGTGGGTTTCAATGCAAAAATCAGCCAGCTCTGCAAGAAATTGAAAGACACAGATTGGTGGTGTACCCTGAACCAGTTTTTGCTGTCATGATCTAGGACCGCCAGTCACTCTTCTTCCAGACCTCTCTGTTCAACTTTGGCCAAATCACATCTTTCTAACGTAACAGGTTCCATTTTCAAAAGGACCTACATTCCATTTTCAAACCTGACCTAGGAGCCCATTGACTTTCAAGGATGATGAGGCCTCTGGTGCCGAAGTCACTTTTGAAAACAGGACTTAGGCTCCTGGGTTATTTAGGTCCTTTTGAAAATTGCACCCAAAGTTTTTTCTTTTCTATTTATTTATTTATTTATTTATTTATTCTGGTGGCTACTAAAAGATACAAAGACAGTAGCCCAACCTTGGGGAAACTACTAAAGCTTATTAGATTCAGGTCAGCTCTCCAAGATTCAAGACAGATGAGTCCCAACATACAAGTGATCAAAAGCTAAAGTCTCTTTCCATATAAGATAGAAGTTATGCCTATTAGTTTTTAACATGCGAATTTATAATAATAATAATATAATATAATATATAGATAATATAGTAAAATGCTAATGCCTAGAATATAATTGTCTACCCACCTATTCTGTGCCCTACCTTTGGCATGATTTTTTTTTGTTTCTTTTTTTTTCTTTAAAATCCCCATTTGAATGCATGCACACACCTGCACACACCTGCACACACACACACACACACACACACACACACACACACACACACACACACACACGTGCGCGCGCATGGAAAAAATATAATAAAATAATAAGAGCAGATGTCAGGTCTGCGATTAAAAAACACGTATCCGCCCGGATGAAAATAATATTAACAGAGATTTGTTCTAAATTAAAACATAAAAAAATAATTTAAAAAAATGCAATAAAACTGCATTTTTCTACCCCTCAACCACCACCACCCTGGCAATTTTTCTTGAAAAAACATCCTGAAGTTGAAATGATTGAAAAACCCCTTTCCTGTCCACACACCCACCTCATCCCTATGCTTGTAGTCTGGGTTCAATTTAAGTTGTGTCGCCGTGGGAATGTCAGAAACATTGAGTAAGAAGCGGGGCTGTTTCCCTTTAAGAGGCAGGGCCTGATGTCAGCAGAGGTGAAAGGCTGTGGGACTGCACCCCCTACAGTCTGAGATTCAAAAAAGCAATTTTGAATACTCTGACGTTACAACCCCTCATCGGAAGCCAATCCTTTCGCAAACCTACTGCCCGCTACCCAACTAAAAATCCTGGATGTGATCCATTCTCAGCACTTGGCCCACGATGGCTTTGATCTAGCAACCCTTCCTCAAGACCCAGTTCAGTACAGCACCGCGGCACACAAAACCAGCAAGATCCAAGCACTGCTCTGTGGAAGAGAGGCCCATATTATCAGCCTCGTTGAAATCACACACAGCCCAGGTGTAGGGCTGGAACAATCGGTTTCTAATTGGGGCACTGGAGCAGGATTCAGAGGCCTGGGTTCTATTCCTGACTGTCACTGACCTGCTGTGTGTCCTTGGCTATATAGACTGCGAGGCCTTCAGGGCAGGAACTGTCCCTCACTAAACATCTGCGCAACATCCAGCAAAACATGAGCACCAAGGGATCCTTTGAAAAGACCTTTCTTAAAGGGCACATTTTCTTAAAGGGCTCAGCTCTCATGTCAGCTCTTAATGAAACATCTGGGTGTTCAAAAGGTCTCATCACCCAACAGCATCCAAGTGAACATGTGGCCATGTCAGCTAAGTGCCTACATGGTTGCTCTGATGTGGCCCTGGTTTTGGGATGCCTAGCACATGGAAAAATCTGACCCTTAGTAGTTAAAAATCAAAGACAGATCCCAATTGGTGTAAATGGATGTCGCTCCACTGCAGTCAATGACTCAAATCTCAGCTAGTGTAAGTGGCCACCCCTCCATTAGAAACAATGGGGCCACATCCCCCACTGGTGTAAATCAGCATCACTCCACTGAAGTCAACAGAGCAACGCCGATTTGTGCAGCTGAGGATCAGGTCAGTGTTGTCAAGGCCTGCTTTGGATGCAACACTTGGCATCTTTCTTAAAGCCCCCAGCTCCTGAAGCGCTGTGATTACAGGTGACTCTTCATTTTCGTTTAGTTTTTACCCCTGGGAAAGGCTTAAAAGCTGGATCACAAATGAAAAGAAACTCAAAATGATCCTCTCCTGAGCTAAGCTAATCTCATCACTGGAAAGGGCCTGCTCCATGGCTTTGGAAAATTTGGGGTTCAGACATTAGTGGACTTTGATTCCCTGTCAACTGAAATTCACATCCAATCAAACCCTTCCACACCTAAGATGATTGGGTTGAAGACTTCTTGGACTGCCTGGTAAATGAACACTGACCATCAGCATCTGGCGGGTGGAGCCAATCCATCACTATGGCTGTTAATCGAACAAGCAACAAGAAGCCAACCTCATCGGCTTGGGTGGCTGTTTTCTGGGTGGTCCTCACATCTGAACCCGTCTGGGGACTCTCAAGGCAACTGTACCAGAACCTTGAAAGATGATCTTGTAGCACTGACAACAACCGCTGCTCTGCTGTTCATGGTGTGGCTCAGATCCCGCCAAAAAGCTCTTTCTACCATAGCCTCAGCCTAGATGCTTCATTACACTGACAGGCCCAGAACTCCTCCGTGCTAGGTTTGGGGAAGAACACCACAGAGTTTAGCTAGTTGGAGGTGCCAAAAAAGAGCCAGATTCCTGCCACTGAGACTATTCTGTGACAGCTTCCTGCAAAGATGTTTTAAACAGTTTCCCCAAGAGTCCACTGCAATTACTTCTCCACTTGTCCTTTCCTCTGCTAATCCCTTCTCTGCTTCTGCTCACCAGCTCCACTGGATCCTATCATCTAAAGCGAGGACAGACACATTCTTGCAGCAACTTTGTCCCCACTCTGCGTTCTCACTCAGACCTCTGCTCTCCATCCATCCCAACATTCATCCATCTTTCTCCTGACATTGCCAAGCTGCAGCTTATCCCCAGGGAGCCAGAGATCCCTGGCCATTTGCAAGCTACTTCCCTTTTGGCTCTCCACAGATTGTAGGACCAGAGGGGATCATCAGACCATCCTGCAAGAAACACACCGAGGAGCCTCACCCAGGGATTCCTGCATCCAGCCCACTAACTTGTGGTTGGATCCTTTGGACGGACATCTCGAGCATGTCTTTGGGATGGATGTCCAATCTGCAGAGACTCCAAGTGATGAGCATTTATCTCGGCCCTTGACAAGCTGTTCTACTGCTTAATCCCCATTCCCATTAAAAATTGGGGCCTGGATTTCCAATTGGAATTCTTCAGCTGCCGGTGGCTGTATCTTGTTCTGCCTTTGCTCGTTTAAAGAGGCCTCTGTTCTGAGAAATCTTCTCCCTGAATAGGTACTTAGAGACAATGGTCAGGGACCTCTTAACCTTCTTTCTGTTCCTTTAATGAGCCTGAAAGTTCTGTATGCCGGCCATCATATGAGGAGGCACTCAGGGGATATCATGGTGGATTCTCCAGAGGATAGTCACATTGTAAAACTCCACCTCTTCTGCTACAAAAGCCCATCCAGGGCACTCCAGTTCCACAGCAGATGGGCCCCCAGCCAACATGTCCTGCTGGTCCATGAAAATCCTCTTCCCTCCTGTTACCGCTCTCCCACTCAGAAACACTCCACATCTTTCTCCTGACCTCAAAAGCAAATGCGTCTCCTTGGCAGAGTGGCTTGTGGTGGGGTCTCTTGGGAGCATGAGGCACATGGCACCTCTGAAAATGAAGCTCAAGGCGGCAGAGTGTTCCCTGTAAGCTGAGCACATGGGCGGCCACTCAGGAGAGATTCAGGTGCCACCCAGCTGATTAGCAGAGCACCCACAGCCGGTAGTGCATGTTTCTATTGGTGGGGCACATCTGCACCTTCCTTGGCACCAAAACCAACATTTATGCTGCCCAGGGATGGAAAAAATAGGAGGAACCATTGGCAGGGGCCACCAGTGTTCACCAATAACGTGTCTGAGAGTCCCTGCAACATGCTAATGCCAGGGAGTGATGGACACTGGCCCAATTGCTATACTGAGTTCCCCACTCAACTCGGCCCTCACTCAAACCACAACTGGAAATATCAGCTGCCGTGGTAAATAAGTGGTTGGACTGTCATTGTCTAACATCGGGCCAAGAGTCAGAGCAAGGCAGAAGTGCCTCCCAACCCTTGGCAGGTAAAACATGGCTTTACCTTCCACCGCTCCTACTGTAAGATTCTGCTCCCTGCCCTGGTTTCATCCCCCTTTTGCACGGTCCTCTCTGGCCTAGTTTGCTCTTCGACTTTTGAAACTCCCTCCCTAAGCCAAGACTGCAAATCCAGTCCTGCCTGTTCCGCCTCCAAGCCCAAGCCTTCTGAAAACTCATCGCCATCCCCAACATACTTTGCTTCCAAGTTGGCCAACCGCCTCTCCATCTCCAGCCGGGTACCTTCCTGTTTGCAGTAACAAACCCCTCCGACTGTCTGTGCCAGAAATCCTCCCTCTCCTTTTCCTTCGACATCGCTGTCACCTTGCCTCCCTTCCACTGTCCCCCCGTCTGTCAACCCCACCCAGCTGGTCTGCCTCCGTCCTCGAGGCTAGAGAACTAGTTTCCTTTACATCTCGCAACATACCACTACATCAAGCAGATTCTGAAAGTGACATCAAAGCTCCCCTCCATTCACCCTTGGCCTAGCTGCAGGCAGGGCAGTGGGGACCCGGCAGAGTCTGTTCTGCATCCACCCCGGGACAAAGTTGCCACTCTTCACACTAAGGGCCTTGTCCGCATTTCAAAACAGAAGAAGCCAAAACTGACAGATCTTAGGACTCAGACTTCTGAGGCTACAGCTGGGAACCAATGGCTGGTCCCATAATTTCCATCTCCAATGAGGAAATTCCATGCAGCTGCATTGGGAGGATGAGTTAAACTGCAGCGGCCTACCTGCTGGCTGCTCCAGCAAAGGTCCGTGCAGCGCTTGCTACTGATGGTGCTAGAAGATGTGAGGGGACAGAGACTGGCAGGGCCAACAACTCCTTAATGCCCCCAAGGCCTATTTTCTTTGCAAGGCTGGAGTTGCGCTCTCATGGCAGCGCTGTGACAGGGGCTCCAGACCCGCAGAGCGGTGGAAGGGCTGTGGCTGATGGGTTCTGCAGGAAGCCTGAGCCCTCTGGGGAGATGGGGCGAGGGAGGCCTAGAACCAGGCAGAAACAGCACCCTGCACTGCACAGCTTCTGGGACAGCTGCTCTGATTTTCCGTCGCGTGTCGGAAGCTGGAGGCTCATCTTGTGCCCTAGGCCAGCTACTCGCAGTGCCTCCTGTTTCGTGACCCGCCACCGCTGATGATCCAAACAGCTGTCAGCACTCTTTGGAGAACCATGGAGGGAACACGAGCCCTGCAAGGGAGAGGAACTTCTCTTCTTTCCACCCCAAGGGTCTGAGGGTTTCCCTGGCCGGTGCGCTAGTACGGCAGCGCCTCTCCTGTCCAGCTCATGGGTGAGGAAGGAGGGGGCTCTGCAGTGCACTGCACCAGAACTGGCAGTTGGGTTTGAAGACCCTTCTTACCTCCCTATCCTGCTCCTGATGCCCAAGATCCAACAGGCACTTTGCTGGTCTCTTGCCCTGAAAGTTCTCTGGCAGCCCCTTGCTGAGCCAAACCAGCAGCCCCTCCCTCCCCCAAATGCACATTTTCCTTTACCCGCATGCTTAACTGCTGCCCCAGGCCTGCCCACCCAGGGCAGAATGGAGCTTTGTGCAAGGCGCTGCCAGGCAGCTGTGCCCATAGTTCCACCCACCGAGGCTGCTCCGCCCTTTGGGAGAACGACGGGCACTGAGTGGGGTCAGTGTGCTGGACAGACAAGACCAGGCCTGGCAAGATGGTTAGTGACACCCTGCTGTGTTTGGGCCCCCTTGCTAGGAGGTTTCTGTCCACTGCTGGACTGGAAGAATGGGGCCAGCAGTGCAGTAGGGGTCTCGGCTGCCAGCCAGACTCAGGATCTCAAGGAACTTTGCAGCCCAAATCTGCTCGGCACCTGACCTCCAATTTTTGGTTGGGTTTGTAAAGCAGCTTTGTCTGCACGCCCATCGTGGTAGGCTGGGAGCACCCGGGGCATTGTCAGAGCAAGGTGCAACCCCTCCAACCAGCAGCAAGGCCTGTGCAGAGCCCAGCCCTACCAGGAGCTGGACAATGGTGAGCCTAGTGCATGGGGGGAGCCAATGCCGCCGAGAGAGGAAGCAAACACGAGTCCTTCTGGAAGCAAAAAGCTGAGATCTGTGCTAAAAAGGGGCTAAATGTCAGCAGCAGCCTGGAAAGCTGCATGGTCTGGCTTGAAGGCTGAGTCAAGGGAGGTGGAGAATGGACCTCATCCCACAGGCTTTCAGGGTTACACTCCCACCTCCTGCTTCCCGGAGCTTCCGAGAGCGCCTGCCCTCCTCACAAACCAGAATGAAAGTGAAAAATCAGACCATCAGCAGCCCTCCCTAAGAGTGCCGACCACGCCACCCCCAGGCTCCCAAGGGGCACGCTGCCAGTTATCATCTGAATCCTGTAACCCGGGGAGGCTGAGGGAGCCAGGCAGCCCTCCTCCAGCCAAGGCTAATCAGCGTAGCTCCGCTGCTGTCACAGCTGCCCTGATTCACACCTGCTGACATTCACCTGCGGAGCTCCAGCCAAGCCAGGAGCGAGGGGGTGACTTACAGCAGCTGTGAGTTCTACCGGTGGCCTGCGCCCTCCACAGCAGCCAAGGACATGCCTGAATGAACCCAGGGCTCTGACAAGACTAAGGAAGAAGGAGGTGGGAAAAGAACAACTTCAAGTTTCATTAGTGTCTTTGATTTTTACAGCTCTGCAGCAGCCGTGGAGGAGATTGCAGATGGCAAACGTTTCTACCCCCTAGAATTCACTTTTTGTTTTGTTTTGTTTTTTTTGCATTTTCAATCCCTCCTTTTAAAAAGCAACAGAAAATCAACATGCAGCTGCCCCTCGGTGTGTCCTCGCCACGCAGAGCAGCCCAGCGATCACTTTGGTAAATACAAAGCTGTGGACAGAAAAAAAAATGAAGAACTTTTGTTCGCACGCCAAAAAAAACAACAGGAAAACCCCTGAGATCAAAAACAGAATTAAAAAAAAAATAATCGGCATAAATCACTTCAGCCGAGCTGCTTCCAGCGAGAATAACTCTCAAACCTACCCCAGCCCACCCCCAAGGAAAAATAAAATTAAATGAAAGCAGAGCAAGGGCTGAGCTCCTAGTTAAAGTCTGAAGCAGCACTCCCCAGGTGTCCCCTCCCCCCCACTTCCCCTCCCCCAGTACAATCCCAACACACGAGAGAAAAGCAAGAGACCTATAACAACGCAGGTGGCTGGCGGGCGGGCGTGGCAGGGAACCCGCAGCACCGCAGAGTCCAAACTTAATAAATAAGTAGTAAAAAAAATGTGTCTTTGTTCACAGTGCGTAAGCGAGGGTCCCAGCCTCCCTTCCCCAACCCCCGAGTCTCTTGGCAGGGCAGCGGGTGGAGAAAGAGGCATAAGCGGGACATGCTGCCTCTCAGGACCAAGGGAGGTATGAGCTTCCCAGCAGAGCCTTCTGGTCTGAAGGAGGTGGTGGGACAGGGTTGGAACGAACTCTCTCTTCTCCGGCTGGAGACGCAAGCCAGGGCTGGAAATTGCCTCCTCTCGGCCAGCTAGTGGCACAGGGGCAGGACGGGAACAGGCTTTCTCCCATCGGGCGCGAGACACAGGAGCCGGCTGGAGACGCAGAGCCGGGGTGGAACGAGCTTTCCCACCAAGGGAATGCGGGACAGACCTGGAAAGGGACTTGTCCTCTTCAGCTGGCTGCTGCCCGAGACACGAGGGCTCTAGCGGCAGGGAAGCAACAAGCCCACACTGCAGAGAAAAGAAACAACCCCGCTGCCCCCGGCCACACGGGAGGAGAGAGTGAGGAAGGCGGGTACAATGAACGGTCCAACCAAGCCTCCGAAGAGTTGCTTTTGCAAAGGTGTGGAGGAGCGGCTGCCATGGGGTCGTCCCCACCCTGCGGCGATGACCGGCCGTAAGCTCTCCTGGCATGGCCCCTCCCCAGCTCACCGCTGTGGCCGTGGGGCTACCTGCTGAAGAAGGGCAGGTGGTGCTGGCTGAGGATGCTGCTTGTGCGGGGCGACTCTGTCTTGGCCATGACGTCTTTGAACCAAGATGCCACATCCACTTCCAGCGTCTCGTAGCGCTTGATGAAGTTGTGTTCCTGGGAGGTAAGCCAGAGAGACACTGAGCCGTGGGGGACGGGAGGGCTCAAGGGGGGAATGGAGCACCCTGGTGGGACAGGGCTGGAGGGACACAGCCCGCTAGCAGGAATGGAGTGTGGGTCATGCGCACATACCCCATGAGGGAGATGGAGATAAAACCACACAGGCATCCCTCAGAGGAGATGGAATTGAGGGACAAACACACAAACACCCTCCCCTTAGAGGCATGCTGTCAGGGGCACATACCCACACAAACCAAGGCAAAGCGAACCTGGCATTACAGAAACTCAGCGGCAGAAGTGGGAACAGAACCAAGCGTCCTGCCCCCATCCCTCTGCTCTAACCGCTAGACACCACTGCCTTCCCAGAGTTGGGGACAGAATCCAGGAATCCCAATTCCCAGACCTTTCTCCGCTAACTGCTAGATCCCGCTCTTTTCCCACGTCAGGAACAGAACCCAGGAGTCCTGGCTCCCAACCCTCTATTCTAGTCCACTCACCTGAAGTGGAAAATACTAAAATTTCTATCTGCTGCTTACTGGGCTTGACACAGGAGTGGCAGCAGCACACTGGGTTTAAATAGACCGATGGAGTCACGGCAGCAGGCTGTGATCTCTCAGCCCCCAGCCTTGTGTGCCGTGTGTGGTATTGCAGCAGACCTGTTGCTGGGCTCATCTAGCCTGAAATGGGCCGGGGGTGGCGGCTGGGGTTTTGTTTGGGGCGCGTCCCCCCATAGCTTGGGGAGAGGGGAGCTCGGATTTCTGCGTCAGATACTCACAAGTAGCTTGTTGTACTTTGGTCTCTTCCTGTGATCTTTAGTAAGGCTAGAAAGAGAAAACACACAGACTCTGGCATCGCCATGCACAACCCACTGCGCTTCGGAGCATTTATAAACTCAGCCACTAGGGGTCAGTCACGCTCACAAAACATGGTTTGTCAGTGGAGGAGGTATGTGAGCACTGCCTAGCAAGCAGGCCTTTCCCACCAGCACGGACCTGTCCCACACACTTGGGTTTCTGCTGCCTCACCTCACGGCCCGCCAGGCAGTGCTGGTCAGTGGCACGAGAACAGAGGCTTTGTGCAGACAGGGCAACTGAGTCGCTCACAAGGCTGAGTGCCAAGTGCCTGGGACTTAGGGAGCGAACAGTGATGACAGCCGAGGCAGGCTAGTGTTCAGTGCTGCTATAGAGATGTCACCTGTCCAGGCCTGGTACTCACACAGCTCCCATCACACAAGGAGCTGGCCACCTCCCAAGCTTTGTAAGCACCTTTCCCCATGCTCCCCCAAGAAGCAGGGAAGGGTTGTTATCCCCTGACATGGGGAAGGCCACAGCCTGACTCAATTTCATCCAGGGAGGCTGGTCCAGAGCAGGGATTTGAACCTGGCTTTCCCAGGACCAAGGCACGTGATCTAACCCCAAACCAAGCACCTGGCTAGGAGAAGAATTGCCAAGGGCAGAGACTGAGCTTTACCTGTTACTGAGCCAGCCCCCCTGCTGTCCTGGCCTTTGTGTGCACAGCCAGTCAGCGCCCCTGCTGTCCTGGCCTTTGTGTGCACAGCCAGTCAGCCCCCCTGCTGTCCTGGGCTTTGTGTGCACAGCCAGTCAGCGCCCCTGCTGTCCTGGCCTTTGTGTGCACAGCCAGTCAGCGCCCCTGCTGTCCTGGGCTTTGTGTGCACAGCCAGTCAGCGCCCCTGCTGTCCTGGCCTTTGTGTGCACAGCCAGTCAGCGCCCCTGCTGTCCTGGCCTTTGTGTGCACAGCCAGTCAGCGCCCCTGCTGTCCTGGCCTTTGTGTGCACAGCCAGTCAGTCCCCCTGCTGTCCTGGCCTTTGTGTGCACAACCAGTCAGCGCCCCTGCTGTCCTGGGCTTTGTGTGCACAACCAGTCAGCCCCCCCTGCTGTCCTGGGCTTTGTGTGCACAGCCAGTCAGTCCCCCTGCTGTCCTGGCCTTTGTGTGCACAACCAGTCAGCCCCCCTGCTGTCTGGGATTTGTGTGCACAGCCAGATGCACCTACCCCAGACCTCCTGTGTGTGTTCATGAGGCCTGGTCACCAGGATGCCCCAGCGCTAAAGCTGCCCAGACTCCAGGAAGGTGATCATGCAGAAGGTCTTAACACCATGGCAAGGAGGGGCGAGCCCAGAGCATCTAGTGGCCAGGGCCAGCATTTCTGATGTGGGGTGGGAGGGCTTTAACCATGATCCCAGGGGTGACTTTATGCACTTGAAAAATCTAGAGGTTTTTTGCAGATAACTTAGAAATGAGCTGACAGGTGCACTGCATCGGGCTGGAAAGAAAACAGATATAACATAGAATCATAGAACCACAGAGCTGAAAGAGACCTCAGGAGGTCATCAAGTCTAGCCCCCTGCTCTAGGCAGGACCAATCCCAACAACGGCCATATGTGCAGTGTGTATGTACGTGTAGAACAATCTGGGAATAACACAGCTAGGAATTCCCAATCCCAAGCCTTGAGGCGAAGCCAGACCTGTTCAGCTGTGTCTTGCCTTTCAACTATTCAGAGCCTTGTTCAGCTCAGCTGTTGGGGGTGGGGGAGGAGCCTGTGCTTTGGGATCTGCAGGGATAAAGTCCCATATGAGGAGGGGCTGCTGCAGTACTGAGGGGTCTGACAAGCTGGAGCAAGGACAGGAAATGGCGGGGTGATATTGGAAGTCCAATCTGGACAGCTGGTTAGGAGCGCAAGCACGTAGCCAACAGGCTGGTGTGGACGTGCCCCATGTACTGCTCGTGGTTCCCCCGGCTGGCCTGGAGGCTACTCGGGGCAGATTCTCCGATAGCTCAGGCATCATGGCCTTGTGCTTTGGTGCAGGAGAGGGGGATTCTGCCCCAGCAGCTGTGAAGCTCTAGTGGCACATGGCAGATCCAGCTGGCCGGGGAACTGGCCCAACAGAGCTGTATCTCCCCCAGTTCCTCCTGTGCCCCCAGTGCCCAGTGAGCTGTTCAAGCAGTGACAGAATAGAAGAGGGTCTAGTAGGTGCCGGCCACTGTCATTTGAAATCCACGTGTCAGTGACAGGCATCCAGAGCTGAGCGCTGGGGGTGCTTGCTGCCACATGGGGTTTTTCCTCCTTGCCACCACCATGCAGCTGTGTCAGGGTCAAAGGTTGGGGCAGAGATCAGAGCTGTGTACTGCAAAGGCCCCGGGGCGGCACTGACCCTGGCAGAGGCCTGAGCTGTGCCCCATGGGCATGTGAGTGCAATGTTCAGGCAGGCCTCCCAAGAGTCACAGTTGGGCCTGTCAAGAGAGAAGCCCTTCCACACACCCGCTAGTGCAGCGATTCTCACCCACGGGCACTCCGGGGTGCGCAGAGGGCATCTAGGTATTGGCTAACTTTTACAACTGGCTCCATAAAGATCACCAGCAAAGTCAGTAACAACTAAACTGTCAAAGGCTCGTTTATACTGCTCTGAAAGGGAAGCGCGATGTTTCTATTCCAACTGTGTTTATTTTACTGATACTGTGAAAACAGGAAAGGCGGCAATTTGTCAGTAACAGCGGGACCAGGACACTTCTGTATTTTTACTCTGATTTTGCCGGCAAGTAGCTTTTAAGTGAGGTGAAACTCAGGAAATCAATCCCAGACATCAGGAAAGAGAAACACCCCCTGCTCTAGGGGGACAACTGGTGATTAGCCTTAACCCCACAAACCCTCTCTCCTGCGGTGCTGGGAAGGGCCAGACCCCGGGCTGGAGACACTGATCTGCCAGGGTTCGAGCCAGTGGTGCAGGGCTAGACACTGGGTCTGGGGAAGGCTACAGGTTCACGCTGAGCTAACGACCCTCCCAGCCCCTTATGGCACACACAGCAGTGCAGCACTTTGCACATTTCCTCTGCACTCCGCCACACAGTCCTGCCCCTGCACCCCTTATCCTCCGGCACCTATGCTGATGCTCACATGTCCCCCTCTCCCCAGATCCCACCTGTGTCCCTTCTCCTCCCTCCTGTACTCCCTTGTGGTCCTAGATTCCGGCAGCCCCTCCCCATGCTCCAGGCACGCGGAGCAGCCCGTCTCCTGTTTCCAGCTGCTGCACACAGCTCGCCAGGAACCAGCCACGTAGCCCCTTCTTCTGCCCTGCCTGCTACCCGCCCCCCGGCACTTACAGCACCATACAGTGCAGCCCCAGAAGGAGCCACTCCCTGGAGAAGGGGCACAGGGTCTGGCAGTGTGAGTCCCATGTGCTGCACCATGGAGCTGGCCCGCAGAGGCGCCCTTTAGGGGAGGATGGGACACACCTACCAAAATCTGAAATGGTGCCCCTGCTCCACTGTGGCACAAGCCCATGTACTTCAGAGATCACTCACTGAGTCACCACTACTGAAGCAGCAAAGGCCCAAGGGCAGTTTAAGCTCTGACCAGGGCATGGCTGCTCTGCGGTGCCCCAGAGATGCAGTGGACGGGTTTCTCTCCAGCTGGGCTCAGGGGCCCAGGAACGGGGTCTCGGCTCCCCAGCAATGGGACTGTCACTCACCAGTCTTTAACGAAGGACTGGAAGTCCACAGAGAAGCCCATGTTGCATGGCAGCAGGGGAGGATCTTCCTGTAAGACCTTGGTGAGCACCTCAAAGTCCGTTTTACAGTTCTTGTAGGGAAACTGACCAGTAGCCAGTTCGACCTGCAGGGGGAAGAGAGGGAAGAGAACAAGGATTCAAACAGAATTAGGGAGTGCAGAGGCCGCCAGCATGCTCTATCGGCTCATTCTATTCCATCTATTCTAATGCTCATTCTATTCCATCGAATGCAATGAGACCTGTGAGTGCTCAGACCTCTGGTAATTAGGATCCTAGTAATTAGGAAATTACAACAGTGCCTAAAGCTGCAGACAGGGGCCTTGTGCAATTCATCATTTTGGAGGCCAGAAGGAACTCTTGTGATCATCTTGCCTGACCTCCTGTATAAAACAAGCCACAGGTCTTCGAGAAAACCATTTGAACTAGAGCAGATCCTCTACAAAGGACAATCCAATGTAGAGCCAAAGAACAGCCAATAGACATTTAAAAGTTGCCAGTGATGGCAAATCCACCACAGACCTTGCAAGTTCTTCCAATGGTTAATGACCCTCATGGTTAAAAATGTGTGCCTTATTTCCTGTCTGAATTTGTCCTGCTTCAACTTCCAACCAGTGGCTCTTGTCAGAACTCTGTCTGTTCTACAAGAGATCATTCTTGTCACATTTCTGTGCCCCGTGTAGGTACTTACCATTCTGACCAAGTCTCCCCTTCTCTTTGCTAAACTAACCAGAGTCTGGCATTAACTCAATTATTCTTGTGGATTTAGGGGACTGATTTCACTCCCACTGAAGTAAGAAGGATCCTCCTACCTGGCTAACTTCAAGCACCCTGCTGTGAATATTTTGGTCCATGGTTTTGACCCCTGATCTGTTTTATCCCCTGCAGATGAGATGGATTTATCCTGTTGCATCTCACTTAGCATAGGCATGGCCCTAGCCTGTCTATTTCACTTGATTTCTTGTTAGTTTCACTCTCTGATCCTAAGGTCTTAGCAACAAAGGCATTGTGTGTCCTGGTTTCACTGATCAAGGGGAACTTTTTATCTTGAAAGAACCTAAGAACGGCCATACTGACTCAAACCAAAAGTCCATCTAGCCTAGTATCCCGTCTTCTGACAGTGGCCAATGACATGTGCCCCAGAGGGAATGAATAGAACAGGGAATCATCAAGTGATCCCTCCCCTGTCGCCCATTCCCAACTTCTAACAAAAAGAAGCTAGGGATGCCATTCCTGCCCATCCTAGCTAATATCCTCCATGAATTTATCTAGCTCTTTTTTGAACCCTGTTAAAGTCCTGGTCTTCACAACATCCTCTGGCAAGGAGTTCCACAGGTTAACTGTGTGCTGTTTGGAAAAAATACTTCCTTTTGTTTATTTTAAACCTGCTACCTATTCATTTCATTTGGCGACCCCTAATTCTTGGGTTATGGGAACAAATAAATAACTTTACTTCACTTTCTCCACACCAGTTATCACTTCAAAAAATGTTAGTAGGAACATTATGGTGGTGCCTAGAGGTCCCACTGAAATTGGGCCCTGTTGTGCTAAGCAGTGACAGACAGTTTCTGCCCCAATGAGCTTCCACGCTAAACAGACAAGGCAGACGACAGAAAGGATCAATGTCCCCGTTTTGTGAGTGGGAAACCGAGGCCCAGAGGGATGATGTGATTTGCAGAGAGTCAGTGGCAGAGCTGGAATTTGAATCCAGGACTCCTGAGCTTTGGGTGACATTTCAGCCACAAGACCTGCCTATTATCTGCATTCCTCTTGCTTAGGCAGTTCCTTTTAAGAAGCGGAGTACCAGAAGTTTACGACAGATCCCAGAGCTACCCCCAAACCTGCATTCTCAGCCACACAAACCAAACTAAAGCTGCACAGTGTAATTCACAGATTTATGGATTCCAAGGCCAGAAGAAACTCTTGTGATCTAGTCTAACCTCCCATAGGCTATGGCTACACTACAAGTTTTTGCGGCAGAGAGTATGCTAATGACAGACTCATTAGGATAGGGGGCTTTTTGCGCAAAAAGAATCAGTGCAGCCGCTTCCGTCTTGCACAAAAAAACCCTTCTGCGCAAGATCCTTATGCCTCTCTGAGAGAGGGACAAAAGTTTTCTGTCACTTTTCTCGGGGGGGAAGGAGTGGCTTAAATACAAAATGTGCTGATCCCAACATGGTCCTGTGGGATGTTTCCATTTTGGTGAATCTGTTTTCCGACAGAAAAAACCTGCAGGTGAAACCTGGTCAGTCAGCTGGAGATAAAAGCCAGCAGCTGATCTGCCCTTCCCTTACTCTGCAGTGACCAAGAGAATGGTCACGGAGCAACTCTTAGGTCTTTGTGCCTCAAAATCACTGAGTCCCTCATGGGAAATCTCAGCCCTGGGTTCCAAGCAGTGTTTTGCATGAGAAGGTCAAGAAAGGACTTCACTCACCAGGGAGATGCCCAGGCTCCACACATCCGCTCGGATATCGTAGTCTGGTTTGGTGGGATCAGGCGGGTCTATCCTTTCGGGCTGGAAAAGAAAAGACATACTCAGCCCAACAAAGCTTACCGGGTGGCTAGGATCTTACATTCACCAAACACAACTCACCCCAATTACAGATGGAGGGTATGGAATCATGCCCTAAACTACTGATATGCAGCTAGCTCTGGGGTGGACGCAGGCAGCTGTGTAACAGCCAGGCAGCAATGCCACAATGTAGGAGAGGAAGTGAATCTATCTACAGATTTCTAATGTGCATATCAATAAAGTCAAGACGACTCATGTAACCTCGTTTTGGGGTAAGGAAGGGAATTACCTGGCTGAAATTAGGCCAACTGTGCTGGGGCTAGCAAAGGAGGCCAGTCCCCAGTAGATCTAAATGGGCCACAGAGTCACTAGGGACAGATCCCTCACTGGCCTAAATCAGCACAGATCCACTGAAACCAACAGAGTTGTCTCCATTTACCCTAGTCGAGGATCCAGGGTGGGAGCTTTCAATAACAAGTAGATGGGATCCTGGTTCACACATGAAATCTCAAGATGGACAGTGCCTCCTACTGTCACCCAGGGAGCTGGTTAGCTGGCCAGTCTTCAGAGATCTCCCATGGCAATACTGACCAAGCCTCACCCCATGCAGCAGGAAAGGAGGCCCCATCCCATGATACCACCCACAGCCTGAGGCCCAGGGGCACCCTCTCTGAGCCTCTGGGGTTTACAACATGGCATGGCCCAGCCCTCACCGCCATGTACGCTGCACAGCCTGCACTCCGGGTCTTGGCCTTCGAGTCCACCAGCCTCCCGCTGATCCCGAAGTCACACAGCTTGATCTGCCCCCTCTCGTCCAGCAGGATGTTGGAGGGTTTGACATCTCGGTGGATGACACCGTGCTTCTCCTTCAGGTAGTAGAGCGCCTTGACGATCTGAAAGGCCACAGCCACCCCATGCTGCTAGAGACGGCGTCTCCCAGTCAGCCCAGCACACCCCGCTGCCTCCTGGCATCACCCCCAGAGAATCAACAGGTGGAGGGGCCAGCTAGAAAACCCGGAGGTCCCAGGCTGATATAGATGAGTGATGGGCAGCCTACAGCCCGTGGGCCTCTATGTGGGACCCGAGAGACATTTTGTTTTACCGTTGCCCGCACACAGGGGGGCCAGATTCTGCCGCTTTCCATCTGCATCGTTTTTCTCCTACCGAGGTGACAGAGGTGACACGTAGGCAAAGCCAGGGCAGGTGAGGTGAGGTGAGGTGGCTGCTGACAGGGAGAGCTGGGCGCTCCCTCTGCAGCCCATCGCTGCGCTGCCACGGTGCAATCAGCCCCCCCCCGCACATTCCAGGTTCACAAGTGCGATGAGCAAAACCACCTGGCCCCAGAAGACCGTCTCTGTCACAACGATCCTGCAGCCCACTGAGATGGAGAAGGGCCACTCGCTAGCCTAGGCTGCCCATTACTGCTCTGTACGCAGCTCTGCGGAGAGCACCCTGGCACCGCGTGCTCCGTTCGAGGCCCATTGATCCCACAATTCCTGTCCTGGAGAAGGGAGGAGCCAGCCCCTCTCCCTCTGATGAGATGGGATTGCAGGGCAAGGCCCGGAGCATGCATGGGGCGCTGTGCAGAGAGCACTGGGAACAGGCCCTGAGGCACGAGAGCGCCACCTCTGCGAGCCGCTCTCCCAGCAGAGACTCCCTCTGCGCAAAGCCCTCCCAGCTGCCAAACAGGAGAGGCCACTGCGGCATCTGCTCCCTCCCAGCTGCTCACGTGGGAGAAAAGTTTGGCAGGTGCCTGTCCCGCAGCATCCAACCCACTGGCCCTTCCCCCACTCACTCCCTCAGAACTCACCGCCACCGTCATCTTCCCCAGGATCCTCTCGGGGATGGGCCCCTGGATGCGCTTCTTCAGCTTCTCTGCACATGTGCCCATCAGCTCCATGGCAATGAAGACGTCCGTCTGTGGAGGAGGCAGACCAAAGCCAGGTTACCACAGGGAGCGATGTGCGCTAGGCCATCCTCTTAAAGAGACAGCTCCATGGAGAGGAGGGGGCTTTGGGTCACAGTGCAGCCCCAGGGGTGGGTTGGCAGCAGCGGGAATCAAACCTGGGGGGGGGGGCAGCCACCAGGGGGTGATGGAAAGTAGCTGTGAGGGCAGGGCACTCTTACATTGGTGATGAAGGTCCCGAAGCACTGGACAATGTAGGGGCAGTCGTGGCTTTTCAGCACCACATCCAGGTCCATCAGGATCCTCTTGTTCTCCTCCTTGTTACCTGAGCGCCGCATTTGCTGAAGGGACCAGACAAGAGGAGGGGATTTCAGAGCGGCTGCCTGGGCGGAGAGCCGCCTGCAGGGGGTGAACAGAATCACCTGCTCTGCCTGCCATGCAGGGACCATCTAGCTCTTTGCTAATTAAGGCACAATCCCCGACCAACTATCCGCAGTTCAGAGGTGGGGAAACCAAGGCACAGAAATGAGCAGTGACTTTCCCACGGTCACACAGAGCCAGGAGCAGAGCTGAAAACAGAACCCAGGAATCCTGACTCCAAGACCCCCTCCTCCAACCTCAAGACCCCACTCCAAAATCAGAGGATTTGCCAGCCATGGCCCCTCTGTCTCTAAGTACCACTCCTCTCCCAGATCTGGAAATAGGACGCAGGAGTCCTGACATCTAGCACTGCCCGGCTCTGACCACTAGACACTGCTCCCCTTTCAGAGCTGGGAATAGAGCCCAGGAGTCCTGATGCTCTGTCCTCTGCTCTGTCCATTTAACATCACCCCTCTCTCCCTGATGGAACCGTGCTCCTCTTCCTCGCTCCATTTGTAACGCCCTGCCCCCGAGGCTCACCTTCACGGCTATGATGTGCCCTGTTTTCTTGAACCGCATCTTCCACACCTGACCACATGTCCCGCTGCCGATCTCCCCTAGGTTCTCCAGGTCATTGATCTCTGCCTGATACCGCTGCAGAGAGACAGATGCAGAGTTACAGCAGAGCCCGTGTCCATACGCAGGGGTCAAGCAGAGCACCCTGAGGCAGGAGAACTCCTCAAGGTGACTTCCATGGCAGGGCTGCCAGTCAGCAGGGCACCAGGCTTTGCTGGCCAGCTCACTGGATTCCCCACCCCACGCTGCGCCTTCCTGCCTGTTCTCTCACCCACCAATGGAGCTCGAAAGGGCAGAGACTCCTCAGTTCCCCTCTCTGGAGGGGTGGGCATCCCAAAGGCAGCCTGGGCACGCCAGCAGGGAGCTTCCTTCATGCAGCCGGCCCTGGGACAGAGGACTTTGTCTCAAATTCAACACAGAACAGCCACCACGTCTGGTTCACCACACAGGAGCTGTTTAATCGCTGCACAGCAATGCCACACAGGCCTCACCTTCCCGATGTGGCAGCTGGCTGCATAGCAACACCACACAGGGACCCCTCGCCCAGGAGTGAAATGCAGCCACCTCTGGGGTGGGTCTTGGCAGCTGTTTAAAAGCACAGTGCCACACAATGGTTTACGATAGGAAAACAGATACAAATCGGGGACACTCTGCACTAGTTGCTACCCACAGTGCTAATGGTGGAGCAGCACTGAGAACACTTTGCACTTTTTCCAACTCACCTGCCCTCCAATGGTCAGGTAACCCGTTTGCTTCATGATTTCCTGCAACTTCTGATCGATCTCTATACTAGAGAGAGAAGTGGAGAATGTTTGGATAGAGACAACATACCAAATCCAGGCACTATGGCTGAGGGCTTCAAGGAATCCAAGGTGGGCCCTGGCTGAGGACCCCAAACCACCCGTAACTGCATCATGTCTAGTGGTCTCGTCTCTGTGCCCTGTGGCTCTAGATTAGCCCGGTGAGCTGGTTAGCCCACAAGAATAAGGAGGGGAAAATCTCACTGGCCTGGCCAGATAGCCTGCTTGTCTCGTTGGCCGAGACAGGTGGCCAGCTCATCTCATTGGCCGAGACAGGTGGCCCGCTCATCTCATTGGCCAAGCCAGGTGGCCCGCTCTACTTCATTGGCCTGGCTAGTTGGCCCACAACAATTTACACAACAGATGCACAAAATAGGTGACTGGTGCAGCAACCGCATTACATGCAGTACCCTGCAGGGGGAGCCAGCTAGCCAGACCGAGAGCCAGCAGGTTCCCGGCTTGCTACCCCTGCAGACACACGCGCAGGGTTACAGCCGGGGCCATCCAGAAGAGCCCATGTCCATATGCAGGGACCAAGCAGAGCCCCCTGAGCCAGGAGAACTCCTCAGGGTGACCTCCCTGGTAGGGCTGCCAGCCAGTGAGGCACCCAGCTTTGCTGGCCAGCTCCCTGGATTCCCTGCCCCACGTTGCACCCTCCTGCCTGATTCCAGAGGATTCCTTAGTTCAGCCCCAGCGCCACCCCTTGAGAGGGGGTGCCCTTTCCCCCTGCTTACCTCTCCATGCTCCTGGGCATGAGGAAGGGAGGCTGGGGCAGGCCCAGCATGTGGCGGGGGCGCGGCTGATGGGTGTGATGCTGGGGAGAGTTCTCCGAGGAAGAGGAGCGGCTGCTTCCCTCATTCGCCAGGGGGAGCTGCAGGGCTGTGGGAGCGAGAGAGAGTCAGCAGGTTCCTTTCACATTGCTCCAGAGAACCCCCTGCCTGCTGCACACAGATCCAGATCCCTGTCCAGGCTGCACGGGCTTGCAGGGGCCTAGTGGAAGGGGGGACGTGATCCCAACACCGTGCTGTGCCCATCCGAGAGCAAAGGCCTGTGCGCTGCTAGAAAGCACCTACCCTTCCCCTCCCCCTGGAGCCTGGCCTGCTTTGGGCTGGCAGAGGAAACTGCTCTGGCAGAGCAGCAATTTCCCTTCCTCATCCGTCTCCAGCATTGCCCAAGGGCCCTGGAGGCAAGTGGGAAAGATCCCACCCTTCACCAAGGAAGAAGCTTTGCTCTGGTTATTTCAAGAAGACTTGAAATGACTCTAGCCCCGGGGCAAGAGGCTGGTTTGAGAGCCCGGGGGGACTGACAGCATCTGAGTGGAGCCACAGAACAGATACAAGGGGGAGCTTCCTGCACGCACACCCTGCTGCCCACGGAGCCCCTTCTCACCAGAAACACCCCCCTGCTTTCTGAAAGCCGTGGCATCCAACCAGTTCGGAAGCAGCAGCCCCTAGAGTGGCTTCTGCTACAGCCAACTAGCCACACTCAACTGGCCAAATAGCCACATGTGGCTAGTGCGTTGGACACCACAGCCTTAGAGTGTGTGGGGAGGGTACATCTCCCTCTACGGCCCATTCACACTCGAGTGGCCGCTGAGGCTTGCATACAAGGGGAACAATTAGATTTTGATCTTTTGTAATTCCCCTGTAAAGGGGCACAGTCACATTCACACCAGGATCTGGGGGGATGCAGGACTAGCATGATGTTCACATCCCCCTGAGCTGCACCAACCGGACTGACCCTCCCAGAGGGGCACCCATGCCACATTTCATCGCACAGGGACCCTGGGCTGTCTCACAGAAGCAGGTCAAAGGTCCATGCGGCCAAAGGCAGAGCCCCAGATCAGGGACAGCCCCACCAGCTTTGGCGGCAGAGGTGGGGGGGACCAATGTAGCTGGATTCACCCGGGGAGGCAAAGCCAGGTTTGCCTGCAGGCACCCAAGGGAGGGACTCCCATCCTGAAGCATTTAGGGACCCTATTTTTTACACAGGGTGCTGGGAAAGAATGGGCCATCACTGGAGGGGAGAGACATGCCAGTAAATATTAACTACCCGCCCCCACTCTTAAAAATCACTGGACAGGATAAAGAACAGACTGTAGGGAACTATGCCGAACAGGCCACCATGGGGCGACCGGCCAGGTTAAACATACTGAATCTTCTCAGCTCATTAAGTTCCATGGTTCAATAAAGCAGATTTTCCTGGCAAAAATCTGTTTCTTTCTCTTATATTAGGGTTGCTCACCCCAGGCCTCAGAAAAGTGGTAACAGCTGTTGGTAGTGACTGTGCTGGGCTGGATCCCAAGTGCTAGATGCAGAGACACACAGGATACAGCTGGGCTTGGTTTGAAGACTGGTCACTGCAAATGATCCGAACGCTTCCCTACATCAGCTCACCCCAGTGGGTTTTATAGCCTGGGCACTGCAGGAGCTGGGCGATTTGTTCGAGGCCAGTGGGCAGGGAACCCAGGCACCCAAATTTGAGATTTAACCACACAACAGTCATGGGAGGGTGGGATAGCTCAGTGGTTTGAGCACTAGCCTGCTAAACCCATGGTTGTGAGCTCAATCCTTGAGGGGGCCATTTAGGGATCTAGGGCAAATTTGTCAGGAATGGTATTTGGTCCTGCCCTAAGGGTAGGGGACTGAACTCAATGACCTCTTGAGGTCCCTTCCAGCTCTGTGAGATAGGTATATTATATATTAACTAAATCCTCTATTCATTTTGCACTCTCCAGCCTGCTGCCCCTACTCCCTGCTGCACCACGGCATGGTCTGCTGCAATTCAGCCAACGGGCACTGGCAGCATGCCTTAAACGTAAGGAGTCCGTCAGGTGAGAGTCAAGGAAGTGGTCACAGATGGAGCCTCTTCAGGTTTCACAGATCAATGTCAACATGAAGGCATCTTCCCCTACTTAACAGTTCTGCCACCACAAGGCCAGGATCCTGCCAGGATGAGCAGTGAAACCAAGCCCCGCTGTTTGCCCTTGGAAGTTTGAGGCCAAGTTTTACTGGAGCAAGTCTCTGAAAGAGCAGGGAGGTCGCTGTGGTTGTTCCCTGGCCTTATCACACAGGTAACAGGGAAGGACTGCATCCTCCCACAGGCCTGAAATAAAACTGCCCCTCCAGAAACCCAGAGCTATAGCCTCCTGCAGCGTGCCTGTGGTCCACATCCCACTGCTCAAGCTGGCCTCAGGAGACTAGACTGCAGCATCCAATGCTGCCAGGTCTCGGAAGGTAGAGCACTGCATGCTGGGATCTGCAGTCCCTCTGCCACCCACAGGCTGTGCCCGCTTGTTGAAGGCAGGGGAGGCCGATGGTAGAACTTGATGAAAATTGCAGCCATGTTCTAGTCTCATTCTGCCCAAAGCACCACCACCGAGGTCAGTGGAGTTACTGCAGCTTAGCAGAGTGGAATCTTACCACGAAAGGCAGCCCACCTCAAATCATTTCCAGAAACTCCCTGCACCAGCTTTCCATGGCCAAGCCAAGCTACCCTAGGCTGTTAACCCAATGGCAAGGCTACTTAGTCCTAGGTTACTGGCTGCTGCGATTCCTGAGAGGCCACTCGACAAAGGTTCAAAGCATACTGTGCCAAGGAGACAGGACTTGCAGCTGCTGCAACCAGAGTACTGGTGAAGGACCCTGATCCTTTCAAACAAAGACCTCTAATTCCCACTGACTGAGCCAGAACCCAACACAGGCCAAAGAACCACCATTCTTCCACACTGCCCCAACACAGCTTGAAGCTGCTCAGTTTGAATGAGCTTGAAGAGTCTTACACTAAGCAGAGACTTTACTCCTCTGAATCAGGGGATCTCAAAGCACAAGGGCAAATAAGCTCTAACACACTGAGTATTATCCCCCTCATAGACGGGCCCCCTGGAGACACTTGGCCAGGGCAAGCCCAGCAGAACCAGTAGAACCCAGGTGTTCGGGCACAGGCTTTTCTGTTGAAATGGTTCTAATCACAAGTCATGCTCCCTTTTGAACTATGCTTCCACATTTGCTCCTGTATCCAAGTGCTGCAATACTAGAAGGGCTTGAGCCAGGACTTGGACCCATTCCGCTCCCATGTGAAGCAACCCAGTTCCTCCTGCACCTTTTGCCCAAAGTTCTCTTTCAAAGGTCCCACCTGACTAGAAATATAGGGCCAAGCCCTCCACTGGGGTAAATAAGGGGAGTGCTACATCACAGAAGCCATGCATATGTGCACTGGCTGCGCCTGCACTGATTCGTAATGCCAAACTGAGTCCCTCCACCTTTAACTGCTGCTTGTCAAGGTGTGATGTTCTCTCCCCAGCCACGCAATCAACTGCCTCCCCTGCCTCATTCATCCTGTCATGTTGAGAGCCAAATGCACCAGCTCCTAAAGACTTCATTAGCATCCAATTCCAAGCCCAATTCATTTGAAGTGACTTCAGTGGCAGTAGCGAGGGCAGCTGGAGATCTGAGTTCTGTTCTGGCTCTGCCATGGATTTACTACAGGCCCTAGGCAAGTCTCTTCCCCCTCTCCCTGCTTCTGTTTTCCCTCCCATCCTTAACCAGTTTTGTCTTGTCACAAAGCAGGCCAGAGATGGGCCTAGACCCTATACCAGGGGTGGGCAAAAGGGCCGGATCCTGCCTTCCATGCAAGTTGATCCAGCCCGCAGAGGCCCTGATGTTCCCCCCGCCCCCAGGCCAATCAAGTGCACAAAACCCTGATTGGCCTGGGGGCCGGGGGAGTGTGTGACGTCTCCTCCCACTGTGCAAGGAGCTCAGCAGTTAAAGTCAACCGCCAGCTGCTGCTCAGGGGGCCGGTGCCTCTAAGTGCCATGCTCCCTTGCAGGGCAGGGGCAGGGAGTGACTTCATGTGCTTCCCCCCCAGGCCCTGATTGACCTGGGGTCTGCAAGGGGGAGCACACAAAGCCTCCTCCCACTGCCAGGGTGCAGAGGCCTAAAGGGACCTGCCAGCTGTTCAGAACAGCTGGCAGTTCTCTCTGGGGAGGGCAAAGACTTTGCACTCCCAGATCAATTAGGTCTGTGAGTGGGGAAGCAGGAAGTGTCCTGGCTCCACCCCTTCCACCTGAGGCCCCGCCCCTTCTGGGGTGGCCCAGGGCCAATTAAAAAATGTCTGAAGTGCCTCTGCATCAAAAATTATTGCCCACCCCTACCCTACAGCCCTTGTAGCTCAGGCCAGGAGGCGCTGCAATGAGTCACACTCCCGTCCCAACAACAGGAGTGAGGAAATTTCAACACTTCAGACCGAGCATGGAAGGGACCCGGTTCCCAGGGCAGATGGCGAAGGGAGCGCCAGTGCCTAGTGCAGGACTCCTGCCTGCTCTGCCACTCATGGGCTGGCTAACAGCTGGCAGCTCCGAAAGGCTCCCTGCCAGTGCTGAACACAGTGCTGCTGTCTGAGAAGTGGGGACCTGCAGGGAAGCCCTGGCTCACTCCGGCTACGAGACCAGAGACAAAATGCCCCTCTCTGTTCATTCCCAGCTTGTTTGCTTTGTGCATCCGGCATCACTTGCTGCATGCTCACTTTCACAGGAGTCTGTTTCCCCCATTGTTTGTCTGGGTTCTTCCGACATGCGACAGGGGAAGAGGGGTCTTACAAAGCAGGAAAGCGATATTATTTCTTGGTATTACTGCAGCTCTTATAGACCCTGGCCAAGAGCATAAGCTCAAGTGAGATCAGATTCCCCTGATCAATATTGGGGCCCCCAGCATGCTAGGTGCTGCACCGGCACCTAATGAGAGACTATCCCTGCCCCCAAAAGCACAGCTGAAATAGACAAATGGGGGAAACTGAGGCATGGAGCAGGGAAGTGATTCACAGGTCACACAATTGGTCAGTGGAGGAGTCAGGGACAAAACCCAGATGTCCCAAGGGGCAAGGCAGTGGCAGATCTGCTGAGCTATGTGCTATAGACCTACACAACTCACCAGGAGGCCTTGGGGTCACAGGGGTGCGTCCACACTGCACCGTAGGTCGAAATAAGAGACACAATTTGAGCTATGAAAATTGCGTATCGTATTTCGAGTTGATTTCGAAATACCTTGCTTTGTCATTATAAACCGCTATTCCAAACTGTCCCTTACTCCTCGTGGAATGAGGCTTACAGGGACATCAGAATAGCAAGCCCGTTATATTTTGAAATAATGGGCGCACTCAAAAAACACGGAATAGTTATTTCTGCTGCAGCATAGCCCTAGCCAGGGGGTATGCCAACTCCATGTCTGGACAGTGGATTTGCCCCAGTTACTGCACTATTGTGTTGGTCTGACCCCAGTTTACACCAGGTCAAGCTGGCCTGGCACTGAGGAACTGAAGAGTGTAACAGTGGTTTGCTGGGCACTGGCACTGACAGCTGAAATCTCCACTGCAGAGAAGTCCTTAAAACCGCTACTTTCTAAACACAGACCAGGTTTGAAACTATGTCCCTTTAACCTCATCTCACCCTGCTGTCCAAAGGGGAGAAGATACCTACCGCACAGGGCGTCTGGCTAGATCTCATGTTGGAGGGTGGCGCAAGGTAGCAGATTAGGCCCAAGACCAGAAGCTGAGGTCTAAGGCCTAACTCGGAAAGTGGCCAAAATTTGCAGATGGATTAAGCACCCAGCTTTTCCAGGGGTCAAGCACCCCCAATTCCACTTAGGGTCTATGGGAGCGAGGGGCACCTTGCACCTCTACCACTGGAACCTCAAACCTACCAGCACCAGTCAGGGAACAGGACCCCATTGTGCTGGGCCCTGTACAAATAACAGAACATGACAGACCTTACCCCAATGAGCTATAGTCAATGCATCTGTTTTGAGCCCCACGGATGATTTGTCCAATTAGCTGCTACCACAGTATCTGGGTTCTATCTCCCAGCTGTGAGAAGAGCCATGAGATGTCGGTTAAGAGAGGGGTGCTGGGAGTCAGAACTCCTAGGTTCTGTTCTGGCTCTGGGAGTGATGTCTAGTGGGTGGAGCAGGGGAATAAGACTGGGTGCTAGGATTCTCATCCCACCTTCTTGCTGCATGACCATGGAACAAGTGCCCATCCCCATGGCATCCCTAGCCTGTTTGCCAGAAGCAGGGAATGAGTGACGGGGTGGATCACTTGGTGATTGCCTGTTCTGTTCATTCCTTCTGAGGCACCTGGCACTGGCCACTGTCAGCAGACAGGACACTGGGCTAGATGGACCTTTGGTCTGATCCAGACTGGCCATTCTTGTGTTCCGATGGCTGAATGAGAATAACCCTCACCTACGTCATCTCCAAGTCAGCACCCAAAACCACCAGCCAGTTCTGAAAGAGTTGGCCTGACTGCATGGCTTTGGGCAGACTGTGGAATCGGTGGCTCGGGTACCCATCAGCAAAACAAGGATAACACAACCTTATAACCCAGCTCCAAGGGAGGCAATCTGGATGTTTGCCAAAAGCATTAATGCAAAACACTTTTAAGCCTCTTGGTTATAAAGGAAACACAAGAGGAAGCTGCTGGCAAAAATACCTCAGGAATCAGGGCCTGATGAAAACCAAGGATTCCACTGCTATGTATGTTAATAGGCTTTTAGCAGATCTGATGCACACTCTGGGTAATCTGGTTTCACAGCCTCCTCCAAACTTCTGGATTTGCTCACGGAATAGCTGTGCTACAGAGCAATTCCAGGGTCAGTTTCAACGGTATGCACTCCACAGCTGGGTTTGTAAAGGGAACAGGAGCAGTATTCATTAATACAGAGGCGGGCTTCCTCCTGATACACGCAACCTGGCTGTACTGGACCCTGCATGATCAGCATTCCTGAAAAAAGACACAACCAGGGACAACGTAGAGAATCCGACACCCATTTTTCTAAGCAGGGCAGTATCCAGAGTCCTAGGTTTGTCTCTCTACCCGATTTTCTTTTTCCATGACAGGCTGTATTCTTTCTTCTTTAATAATTGGTCTTCTTTTTCGAGGGGAAGGGAGAACGTGCTCCATGAATACACGTCCTATTCACAATCAAGGTGCAAGGTACCACTATAGTGAGTACGGTTACAAACCAGGAGAGACCCACTGAGCCTGATCCTGCCTCCAAGGAGCTTGTTGAGAACTTTCTCGCAAAGCATTCTGTCCTCCAAGAGTCCGTGGGAAAAGTTTGGTGTTAACGAAACATCTCTGGGGGAAAAAAATCTAAATATTTATACTACAAAAAAGATTTTAAAAATATAAAATAAAAATCAAGCATTTTGAAGTGATGAAAACATGTCGGTTGACACAGACCAAACTGTTTCCCCAGGATCACAGAAAATTTGTGACAATTTATCAGGTTTTGACTTTTCAGCTTGCTTTGGAACAGTGCAAAAAACAAAAATCCTGAAAACTTGCCCATGACGAGAAAACTATTTCCCACCCTGCTCCAGTGCTGAGCCCTTTGGATCTCATCTAGCAAAGCCCATGGAGTTCTCGACACCCTGTAAGACTGAGCTGCTACAGGACACAATAGTCCTTAAAGGTACATGATTTTAAGGTCACAAGCGACCAATGTGACATCTAGTTTGGCTTCCTAGATAACACAGGTCCCTCACACGTGTTATGGTCACAAGCTGATGGGCTTCTTCAAGAGGGGAGGCCCAGTGCACCTGGACTGACACTTGCTGTGAACTGGGCACAAAGGGAGGAACTGGGGCCTTATAACAGAGCCATGCAGAAGCCTTGACTGTCCGCAGTGTCTGTAGGCATCTGCCAACACTCACCTGTGTTCAGAACAGCCAGGTGTTTGCTTTAAACCCAGCTGGGAAGCAGGTATCAGTGCAGGTGCAATGGGACAGGCCCCTTCTGAAAAGGGCCAATACCCCTCGGACAGTTGCTAACACACCACTCATTAGAACAAAGAATGTTTCCGTCTCATTTTACTTTTCACCATTCAGCCCATGCTCCTTCTGGTGTCCCATGGACAGTGAAACTGGGCCAGTTTCCTGGGGCATTTTTATCTTAAGTCAGTTTCACTTTCTGGTTGTGAGCGAAGATCACAAGGCTGCCGAGCTTCAGTCAGACACGGGATGGTTTTAAGGCCAGACAGGGCTGTTAATGATCAACAAGCCCAACCTGATGCACAACACAGGTTGGCAAATATCATTCAGCACAACTGGGTATCAAACCTGAACTTTACACTTTAAGGAAAATGAAACTCTGGTGAAAGCAGCTGTTCCACCTCAGCTGGTAAAGCCAGTTTTTCCCACAAAACACAAATTTAAGGCCTCAGTTCCCTGCAGACTTTCTAGGGCCCAAGACACACTCAGTCAGGTTAACAGCTAACAGTTTGGTCCTGCCTCCTTAGAATCTTTCTGTCTGGGATTCAAATTGAGACAGGACTAGGGTCTCAGTGCTCTGCAGGCAGTAATATTTGCTTGAGGGGGTTCTCTACTACCAAACTGTAGACAAGTGTCCAGACCCCAGCTGGTGTAAATTAGCATCTCTTCCCTGGAGTCCATGTGGCCAGGTCCCCAGCAGACGTAAATTGGCATCTTTCCACTAGTGTCAGTCGCTCCAGGTTTCCGGCTGGTACAAACTGATCTCTCTCCCCTGGGATCAGTATGGCCAGAATCCCAACCGGTGTAAGGAGACTCCACCTACTGGAGTTAATGGGGCCAAGTTCCCAGCTGGTGTAAAACAGTGTCACTCCACTGAAATCAATGGGACCAGCTTCCAAGCTGGTGTCACACCACTAAAAGCAATGGGCCAACTGGTGTAACCTGGCCCAGCCAAACAGGGTACCGCCACTGGAATTGATAGAACTATCCCAACTGATATACCAATGTGGACCACTAAGTCTCTTCAGCTGGAGCCTGGCATTGTGCTCCCCCTCCACACACAGCAGTGGGAACTGCCCAGACAGCAGGGACCCAAGTGCTGCTGTGCAGCTAGGAGAGGAGAATTCTGCCCCAGGGGCCCGATCCTCTCAGCAGTTGCTGAGTGCCCTCCACTTCCAGTGGTCTCAGCAGGGTTGGTGTCACTCTCACAATGCAGGATCTGGCCCTTAGCAGGCAAGTTCCATATAAAATGGAGCCAAGGCCTCTAGCCACACAGAGAGGGTTTCCAATCCAGGCTCTAAGGACTCACATGGTTATTAGGGATTCTGGGACAGACTTTTGGAAGTACCCAAGGAATTCAAGAGCACAGCTCCCACTTTACTTTTTGTGGGGCTTGTGCTCCTAAACTCCTTGGGAAATTCAGCAAATTTATCTCCCACCCTCCTTTGTTTCCTGGACAAAGGAAGTACTCCTTCATGCAATGTAGTCAACCTATGGAACTCCTTGCCAGAGGATGTTGTGAAGGCCTGGACTTTAACAGGGTTCAAAAAGAGCTAGATAAATTTATGGAGAATAGTGGCTGTTAGCCAGGATGGGCAGGGATGGTGTCCCTAACCTTTGTCAGAAGCTGTAAATGGGTGACAAGGGAGGGAATCACTTGATTCCCTGTTCTGTTCATTCCCTCTGGGGGCACCTGACATTGGCCACTGTTGGAAAACAGGATACTGACTAGATTGGGCCTTTAGACTGACCCCATATGGCCATTCTTAAGACTCCTCTCCCACAGGGCCGTGTGAATGGAGTATGGGGGCCCATATTATCCAAGGGGATTCCTGCACATACACTCAGGATTAAAATGAGCAAGGACAACAGGCTAAGGTGTGTGTGTCACAGGGCTCTAGGGAGCAAAGAGCGGGGATCACTGACTCAGAGCGCCACACCCCCAGTGACACATCCCTTGTGACTGCAGAGGCAGGCAGGGCTTGGGGATAGGAACCGGGGAAGGAGGAGTGGCAGCCCACGCTCCTGCCCCGCTAACAAACTGGAGCAACTGTGATGGAGAGAAAAACCAGCAGGATGCACTGAGCAGTTGGGCTTTTTCCTCAATGAGTCACCTGAGTTAAAACAAGGGCAAGGGCTAGCTACGGGATCTCCCACATTTAGGGACCACACTGCCCCAGAAAGGGACACTGATCATCCAGGCTGATGAGCCACATGACACAGGCCAGACGAGCTCACCCAGCCCGTGTCTGGCAGTTGAGCTCGAGTCTGTAATTCTGATCTCTGACAGCACAGGTTTTAGTACCTGTATCTCTTCACAAGGTGGTTTAGCGTGCAAGACCACAACACCAATCCCAACCCAAACTCCACCCACATTGCTTCAGCCTCCCTACTCCCAAGGATTCGGGAGTAGATGCTTCCCACCGGCCCCCAACTCCATTTCGACAGCACGCGCCTTGCTCATGCTCTCCATTCCAGAAGCCTGCATGCTACACTACTGTTGGGGCATGCAATCTAACCGCTCCCCAGCTTGTCACATGGAGAACCAACAAGGCAAGGAGGGGAAACATGCTGCAGGCAGAGGTCAGCCACTCCAGTGTATGCTCCGAGGGGTTACGTTAAAGGGGAGTGGTGTGAGAGGGTGGGGAAGGAGGCAGAAGGGGTGCAGAGAAGCTGCCAGTGAACATAAAACCAAGAGGGTGTGTAGGGGAGAGGAGGGCAGAGAGAAAAGCCACCATTTGTGCCTAGTCTACACTTAAAACTTACACTGGCATAGCAATGTGGGTCATGGGTGTGAAAAAAACACCCTCTCAGCAACGGCTCTATAGTGTAGACTGTGTGGGCGTGTGCATCTGCACGTGGCTCGGGCTCCGGGTGACTCCCAGACCTGCGGAAATTGACCATGGGCCAGGCTAAGTGCCCAAAGCACAGGATGGGTGCTGGATACTGCTCCAACCAGACGGTCCCTGGGTAAGGGTGGCTGTTAGAGAGGCAGCTGAGGGAGGTCAAGCTGAGCCACCTCTCCCCTGGTCACTTGGGGTGCATCTACACTGCACCCGTTGCTTGAAATAAGCTATGCAAATTGCATAGCTTATTTCAAGTCAATTTCAAAATAGCTTATTTTGTAATTTGACAGTCTACACAAAGCCAAATTTCAAAATAACCCCCTATTCCGAAACATCCCTTAGTCCTCGCGGAATGATGTTTACAGGAATGTCAGAATAGCGAGCCTGTTCTACTTCAGAACAATGGGCTTGCTGTTAAGACACGGGATAGCTGTTTTGGGATACCTCTGGTATCCCAAATTAGCGCTGCGGTATAGACGTAGCCTTGGGCATTCGGATGATGGCTGAGGTCTCGTCTATTAGTCCCAGTCCTGCCACTGGCACAGGTTGGCAAAGCCGTGGTTTGCACAAGTACAGCATGAACCTAGATGAAGTTGTGTCCAGGCCATCCGAGGCTTGCAGCATCAGGGCAAATCCCCAGCACTGGTAAAGCAGCTCAGGGTACGGCCAGGGAAAGCAACAGGATGAAAAGTAACAAAAGGGAATTTAGGCTGCTGGAGAGAAGAATGGTTGCTAACTGTCTGACCTATTCAATGTGGAATGGTGTCTCCTGTGTCCTCACTCACAAATCTCTGCTTGGGGTGTTCGAAACCAGGTTGCCCAAGTGCCCTGTAAGGAACAATCCTGCACTAGGCAAGGGAGGAGGAGGAATTAACCTGATGTGTGTCCCTAGGGAGCCTGAGGCAGTTTCTCACAACAGTCAAGCTTATAACACTCACAAATGGGGCCCTTTCCTTTCCTGGCAGGCAGGGAAGACAAGGAGAGCACTAAGCGGGAATCCCATGTTTCTGGCCCCATTATGTTTATGGCTGAGGGAGTTCTCACCCACCAACCAACTTTCTAGCCATTGTGGGGAGAGCTCTTCATTAATTGGCTGACTCTGAGGAGTGAGTGGGGACTACACTGAGCTTTGTCCTACCATTGGCTTTCAGGGGGAGGGTCCTTAGCCACTGGGACGCTGGGAGGGTTCTGATTGGCAGGAGGAAGCAAAAACTTCTGAGACCCTTAAAAGGGAGAAATTTTAAGGGAGGGCAGGGCTCAACCTTTTGTGAAAAAAAACTGCAGACCCTTTTAAGGTGACTTGGTTTGGTTTTCCTTCTCCAAGCCCCCCCTCCCCCTCCAAAACTGGAGTCACCCTAAATTACCAGCCACTTGGGAAGATTTTGGCCAGGATCCCTCACCACTCAGTTGGAATGGAGGAGATGATAGTGGATTCACAGCCCACCTACACTGCTACCATTCTAGAGTCAGGTGCTCTCCTGATCCACTCTGTCAGTGATCTGGTTCCAGTCCTGAATAATTTGCCACGAATTTCCTTGGAAATCAGGCTTTCTGCACCCATTGCCAATTATGAGGGTTTAATCTTACGAGCCAGGGAGATATGCTCCACATGTGGACTATTTGCTGGCTAGTTTTCAAGGATTTTAACTAATGAAGACTGTTGGTACACCTCATGCACCCAGTGCTGGGGGATGCCTGCACCCAGGGCCAGGGCCCCCCTCCATCTGAGGGCTCCTAGACCTTGAGATCAACATGAAAAGGAAGGAACTGGCAAAGGGAATGAAAGAAAAACCTGCAGAGAAAGAAAACTGAAGTCAAGCAACGAGTAAAAGAAGACATTAAAAGTAACTACCAGAAAAGTTGCACCTGTCTCTGATGGAGGGAGGCTAGAGAGAGATCAGATCAGCATGGGCCTGGTTCTCCCACCAGGACTACAGCAGCACCTCAAGAGGCCTCTACTAGGAGCAACCGATAACCTCTGCTCCTGGCTTGGCAGGTATGTGTCTGCAGCTGCAGAGGTGCCATGAAGGTGATGGGGAAGTCCCCACCTGGTTCAAGCCAAGGGAAAAGTGGTGTAGGAGTGTGTATTGTGCGTATTCAGCAATTTCAGGATCATGGCAGCAGGCAGAGCTGCCTCCCCAGCAGAATTAGCAGTCTGGGCACAAATAAAGCCATGCCAGCTGGCACAGCTTAACATTCATGGCAGTGTCTCCCAGGACTGGGTCCCTGGAGAATCTGATCTGACCTTACAGTGCAGCTGAAGGCATCCAAACAAGTGTGAGCCAGTAGAGAACAGAAAAAATAATCTTCTCTCTACTTCTCTCCCCACCATTTTCTACCCGAAGCCCAACTCATGGGAACTCAAGGTGTGTCTACAAGGGCTGGTGTAGATGGGGAACTTAAATGACATAGCCACATCCCTCTGGGGTGTGAAAAATCCACTGCTGTGTTGATGTAATGATTTAAGTATAGGCAAACCCTAGGTCAGAGAAGAGGAAAGGGTTAAGATGCCTTTAATTATGGCTACATCTTCAGTTTAATCTGGAATTCCAATCAGTTGTGAAAATCCTCACCCCACACTCAGTCTGTGTCCCAGCAACATTTCCACTCGAGTAGCTGCAGACAACCACTTAAAAATCCTCCGCTTGAATTTTCAGTTGGATACAATAGTGTAATTTCTGTCTGCAAACTATTTTGCTGTCAAAATGCTGCCGTGTTCTACCCCAGAAGTGGCAGGATTTCAATACTGGGTGAAGCAATCCAAACACATCCATCACTTGCTTCCCACAGGGGCCGGAGAGGGTTAAATGGAGGAATGCTTATGAACCATGCTGAGATCCTTGGATGGAAAATGCTAGGGGGCCAAAGTCCCTGTGTCTGTTTCCCGTTTGTTAGCTCTTCGGGGAAAGCACTTTCTCTGCCTCTGCGTTTTGACAGCACACGCTGGGCCTCTGCTGGGGCCCACAGGTACTAGAATAATAAAAATAGGGTGGAATTTTACAGGAATCCCAAGGTAAATGGGATCCATATTCCACTGAATTTCAACAGCTGCCTAATTCCCAGCTAAAATAAACAACACTAACATCTTGGATTTGAAAGTGAGCAGTAAAGCTTTCTAAAAATGGACGTCTCCCACCAAATCAGTGACACAACTTAAAGCACAAATATGCTGCCCATAAATCTACCTAAGGGGCTGAGCCCGCTGCCCAGCCCTACTATCTGGGTATCAAGTCGATAGCAAAGGGGAGTCTCAGCAGCTGGTTTCAGAGTCAGAACGGCTCTTGTTTCCGATTTGTTTGTGTTTAGATATTAGTTTTTTTCTTTTTCTCAGTGAGAGGGTGGGGAATGGCATTCTGAATTCATCGCCACACAGCAGCTGTTAAAAGTTTAGGTTTTTAGACCTGCCAAGAACCAGGATTTATTTGGGACTTTGATCCCTTCTGGGGGTTGGTTTCCTGGGTGTTGTGCCCTAGAACTGCATCTCCCCAGTGATGAAGTGGTTCAGTGTCTGCACTGCTCTGCAGGGGGGCTGTAACCCCCAACTCTGTGGGTTGGCTGGGGGAGACCAGAGGATTGGGCCCAGCAGGCCAGGGTGGTGGGGAGTCCCAGAGAGCCAGAAGGCAGGTGGCAGTGGCATGATCAGCACAGTGGGCTACAATCCCAAGGGGTCTTCTCTGAATGTGCCCCATCACAGTGGCAGCGTCCAAACCGCATTTCCTGTGACCAGGGTCATTGTGCTGCCGTTACCGGAAATTAAGCTCTTTCCCTGTCCTAAAGGCACGTGATGCCTCTGTGTTTTTCCTGCAACAGTCTTATGAATACTGGCCCTGGCAGCCTGAAAAGCTTCTCAGTTTCCCCTTGAACAGTGAACACGGTGGGTTTGACATGACTCTCAAGGGGCATGAAGCACATGGCATTGCTCCCCATGGCAAAGAGCAACATGAAACATGAAGAGGTGTGGATTTTAAAGGATCATTTTTGAGCCTCAGTCTTACCATGGTCTAAGGCTCTGGAGCTAGGAACTCTGTGATTTCCAGCTGGGGGGGAGGGGAGGGAGAATGTGGCCTGATGGTTAGGGCAGGCCATTGGGAGTCAGGATTCGTGGTTTCTGTTTCCATCACTTAGGTTTTAATAAAGGCCCATCTGCCTGGCTACTGAGCACCGTGGTACCACAGGGAGCTTTCTAAAACAGAACAGAGGAATAGCTGTATAAATAATAAATAGCTGCTGGAGGATCTCAAAGCACTTTAGAGTTGATACTTATCTATCTACCAAAGGAGGTTGGGTCACCTCCATTTGTGAGCTGGGAAATGCTCTTCCAGCCCTAGGAAAAGAGGTACAGGGAGGTGAGTGAGTTAGATAAGGACACCCAGAGGCCAGGATCTGTTCTTGGCTCAGCTCCTAGGTGCCTGGATTGCCAGTCAGCTGCCAGAATGAGGACAAATGATATTTTCTATGGAGATGCCCCAAAGAGGCTGGGTCAAAGGCAGGGCAGTCATCAACAGAAGGTTACAAAATGCTGGTGGGAATCACCAGGGCATCTGAATTTCTGACTGCTGCAGTAAAATCATGTGTGCTCATAGCGCTGTTTCTGGGGGTGGGCAGTTCAATGACATATGCTCAAGATTGGGACGCAACGAACACTATATTCTTTTTCTGGCCTAGAAAAGAGACAATTACAATTTTTAAATAAAAATAAATACAATTTCACAGCTGGCTGACTGGGAAATTCCGCAGGGTATACCTGCAATGTTTAGCAGCACAGTGTTACAGTTTGAGATGTAAGAACTCAGGAGGAAAAAAAAACAAAACAAAACAAAAAACTGTCAGATGATCAATGGACGTTTACATTAAACCTTTCATTTTGAAGGCTACCAGAACACTGGTTAACCACCTGTAAAACAAACCCAACTCCAGGGATTGCTTCATTCGCCACTCTCAGACACAACTGACTTTGGGAGGCAGCACAACAGCTGCTTAATGGTGCCCAGCAAGGCAAAGCCACCACAAAACAAGCTGCTGTTGGGATTGTTTCACTAACAAACACGGCTGACTCTGGGGTGGAATGCAGCAGCTTCAGGCAGAAAGTGAAGATTCTTGTCCCCAAAGGCAAACAGCCAGGGGAATTAAGGCAGACTGGATGTCAGCAACAGTCTGGAAACCACAGTTAGCTCACAAATCTCAGAAAGCACAGCGAGATCTAAGAAGCCATAAACTCCCTTCTGTGTGCCCAAGGCCCAGTGTTCAAATATCATGAGTCTGTTCTCAAAATCATGAGACTAGCTTAAAAGTGATTTTTAATAAACATGATTTTATTCAACGTTTTATTTGCTTTCTGATTCACGAGCCTTTAAGATTGGTGTTGTTCAGCTTCTCTCTGCAGCCATGAAGGCCAAAACCTTTTTTTTTTTTTTTTTTTTAAATAAAGGAAGCAGAGATGCTCATGAAATCACACAACTCCAGGAGCCGAGGCTTTGAGAAACACTGAGCCTCAGGACAGAAGCACAAGAGCTGGGGACACGGCCAGATGGCATTCATCCCAAAGAGGGGCCCTCTAGCAGCACAGCACATGCAGAAAGCGTGTGCGCTCAGAACCAACTCACTGGGAAGAGTGTCCCTAGTAAGCACTAATACCACTCCTTGGGTATCCCATCCAGGACTGACCTGGTTTGGCTCTGCCTGGCTCAGGATACACAAAAGACTCTCCTGAGCCGAGGATGGTATTAATGAAAAATTGGGAAGGGCCATTTCACTCCTCAGAGTCAGACTCTCAGGGCAGCTCCTGAGTGACAGGCTGCCCATACAGATGGAGGGATGACTGGGACTCCCGGGGTGATCTGTGAAATGGTGAGAATATCCCCTCCTTTCCTACACACTCAACCATTTACAGATTCTTCAGGGAAGGGACTCTTGCACCTGGGCATATACAGCTCCTAGCACAGGGGAACCCGCATCTCAGCTAAAGATTTCTAATACACACTTTAGATTCCTCCAGGGGTCCTGAGTGGTTCATCAAACAGGAATGTAAAGGCTATGGGGTTTTTTATGTAGAAGACAGATTTAAAAAAAATGCTAAAATAGTTAGATATCATGTAACTGAATAGTCATGTAACCGCATGAAATCTTAGCAGTTACGTGACAGTCCCTGAGGGCGGGGCTGGCAGCCAGTGTGCTCCCAACCCCACTCCCAGGGAGCCCCCTGCCATCCGTATCAGGAGGCTCCAGCCTGCCTCCTGCACCCTCCATGCTGTTGCGTCTATCAAAGACGGCAGTGGTGGTAGGTGCAGGCAGATCTGGTGCTTGTGGTGAGCCTGCTTAAAAGCCAACTCTTTACGGGTGCCAGCTCTGCTCCCCCCAGCTGACTCTCTCTGATACAGAGGCAGCAAGCAGGGTGTGTGTGGGGGGGGGGCGGGCAGTATGTGTAGTTGACAAGATTAACCAATAAGCCAAGGCTTATCAGTTAATTGTATGGTCAACTACACGTTGACATCCCTAAAAAATACCTCCCACTTTGGTGCTAAGCTATTCGGTGGCCATCCACCATACTTAATTCGAGGCTGTGCCATCGACACAGCATCTAAGCCTTCACCCCAAAAAAAGCCCCTCTTGGCTATCAAGTAGTGCCCAGCACTCAAAGAACAGGCATGTTAGCTCAAATGTCCTGCCCAAATTCAATATGGAAAAATTACATTTGGCCTTCCTAATATTCCTGCTGTAGTTTCAACTGGACACAGGATTCTTCTTCACTTGCTAACTAACAATGCTCAGAGCGCACTCTCGGTGTGTGCTGTCCAGCAGCTGCTGCGTTCCAGCCCAGAGATGGCTGTGTGAGGTGGAGGCGACAACTGCCTACCTCTAGTCTAGGGTCCACGTGTTTCATACTTACCTGCTAGAAAGCCTCAGATGGCAGGCACAGTGGTGCAAGCTATTCCTAATGCTGCTGCTAGGTGTAAATGGTCGTGTATGCTTGATCGGCAGTGGTGGTAGCAGGTGAATATGGGAACAATGGGGGAGGGGAGGAGGAGAAGACAGACAGCAGGGAAGTCAGACAGGTGGCATTTCTATGCAGTTGAAGGAAGCAGTAAGGAAATGATGCAGGAAATCCAAGCGGCGATGATAAAAAGTTTGGTACCTGCTCGTTGGGACGGAGCGGGAGCAGGGCTTAGAGTGATCACAATAACTGGATTGGGAAAAGGAAGAAAAAAAACAACACAATAAATCACAACAGAAACAATTGAGTCATCAAAAGAAATCAAATCATATTCCGGGCAGGGGGCGAATTGATTCTGGGGTGAGGGATGGAGAATGGTGAGAAACCAACAGAGGGTGACAGACAAGGTGAAAAATGGGATGCACCATACAGTGAAGTACCTCACAGCCCTGGGCAGCCATTCCCCAAGTGTCTCAAATGTGCAGGCAGCAGCTGTTCCCTTCCCATTTCCCTCCATTGCAGCAAACTCTCTGTAGCCCATTCAGCCATACTGGCGCTCCAGTCTCCCTGCTCCTTTCTTGAGCCGCACCCCTGTCACCTCCTTCCCATTAGGTCAGGCGAGCTCTGCCCCACTACCGTGCTTGGGTTACTTACAGTTCAGAGAGGCTCACAATTCTACCTCCTTCCAAACAGAGCTTGCAGGATTATTCCAAGTCCAGAAGGAACAACTGTGTTCCTCTGGCCTGACCCACTGAACAACAGAGGCCACATTTCACCCACCCACCCAATCCCACATCACATCCAGTAACTTCTGGTAAAGCCAGGGCAGGTTCTTTTAGAAATATGCTGAATCTTGGAATTATAGACAGCCAGTGACAGAGAACCCACAATGGCCTTTGGTAAACTGTTCCAACAGTTAATTCCTCTGCACCTTATTCCTAGTGTGAATCTCTTCTGTTGCTGGAGCAAGTGATGCCTTTAGTCTGTCAAAGAGCCCTCTACTATCAGCTCTTATCTCCACTTCCACACCATGGTCAAGCTAACTCCTAACCTTTCTGACAACCTAGGAGACACCTCACATCTCTTCCAGACCCTCTTCCCTATTCTCAACCCTTTCCAGTTTTCAGAAGTCTTTCTGGGCTGTGGACACCTGAGCTGGAAGCAGTATCTGGTGAGATCTCACTAATGCCATTTACAGAGGTAATACTATCTCCCTCCTCCTACTTGATAGTCTCCTACTTATAAAGCTAAGGATGGCAATAGCTCTAAGCCGCAGCATCAAAGAGCTTGTATTCAGCTGATCATTTCCCATGACTCAGAGTCCTTTTGGGTCTCCCACCCAGGACTGACCTGGTTTGCCGCTATCCTGGAGACAGGCCCCCCATCCCATAATGATGGCCAACATTCTTTGTTCCTAGATGCATATCTTCCATTGGGCTGCACTAAGACCATGTGCTGCTCCAATGAGTCCAGCTCACCAAGCAATCCTAAGTCCTTTGTATAACTGACCAAACTTTGCATCAGCTGCATGTCTCCTACACACATTTCATATTTTCTTCTGGATCACTGATAAATACACTGAATAGCATTGGTCCAAGAACAGATTCCTACGGGTCCCCACCAAAAACACCCCACTGGATGACCACTCCCCCTTACCAATTATTTTTGGAGAGCTAGCAATTAGCCAGTTTCCAACCCACTTAATATGAGCTGCACTGATTTCACAGAGTACTAACATTCTACTTACACAAAGAACAGCTGAGATTGCGCAGATTCCCAGGCCAGAAGGGGTCACTGAGATCATTTGGTCTGGCCTCCTTTACATCACAGGTCAGAGAAATACCCCCAAATAATTCAGTGCAGATCTTTAAGAAAACCATCCAAACTTGTTTTAAAAACCACCAGCAATGGAGACTTTACGCCAACCCTTGGTAAACTGTTCCAATGGTTAACTACTCTTGTTGTGTAAAATGTGCCCCTTACTGCCAGTCTGAATTTGTCTAGCTTCATTTTTGATCCTGGCTGCTTAAAGTGGTACAGTTGCCAGACAGGATTAAGACAGAATAGCTCATCCCTGAATTCATCAGGTCAGGAAATTTTGCTTGAGTTTCTCTCCAACAGATGTAGGCAGGCATCTGTCAAATCACTCGCTGTAATTACAACCCCAGAAGGCCTACGATGCCTGACTTTTCCACCCTTCCCCCAACCCGAAAAGACGTGGCCTCCCCCACCTCCCATCACCTTTCACTTCCCAGCTCAGCAAGCGCCTTGTAAAAAGAGATCAAAATAACATCCAGAGAACTGTATGAGATCCCAAATTGGTAGCAGATGCACACGTAGGCACAAAGCACAGATCTGCTCTGAAGAGCAACTTCTCTTACCCAGAAACAGACCTGCAGAGTATGCACTGGAGTTCGATCTGGTGACTGAAATAACTAAAATAGATTTTCCTGCTTTCAACGCCTCCTAGACCCTAGGGAGAGCTGGATGCTCTTCCTTCTCGTGCACCACTCTGGATTGTTTAAGTCCCAAGCGTGTTTTCCCAGGCAAAACTGATAAGGGGACAATGTAACACTGCATCCCATATTCTTCAGAGGGACATTAAGATAGGATTATGGCATAATTATGACATGTTTTGTACAAGATGGTCCTGTGAGGTGTCGTTGGAAAAGTTACGATTTGCTGAATATGATTCTCTTATTTGTATGCATGTATCATTTTCGTATCAGAAGTTATAAATATTGTCTACGAGTCTGTATTTCAAATGGCCCTACTCCGGAAACACCCACAGCCAGCTTATCAGGTACAATGAAGCAGCCAGATGGGGCTGATGGCCTATCAGCAAAGACAATGGACTGTAGACTAGTGTAACCTTCCTGTGGGCGTTTTGGCCAGCCTGTAGACAGGAACTGACATCATCTGTTGCTCCTCGCTTTGGAAATACCCAAGGAAAAGACTGAACGGGAAGAAGTGCTGGGCCCGTGTTACACAGGCTAGAAATTTGTTTATGAAACACCTGGGGATTCCAAACTGCTAAGCAAGTGTAGCTTGTGCCTTAAGAATCTGCAGCCTGCTAGTATCATCTGTCAGGGTAAGAGACTTAATTCAAATCCTAGCTTTCTAGTACATTAAGCTTCGTTTGTGTTTCTGTTTATTTGCTGTATAATCTGATTTGAGTGAAGTGTGTGGGAACTACAGCTCAGAGGGGCTGTTGCATTTCTTCGCCACGAGAGGTGAACTGGATAATAAATTCACATTGGCTGGAGTTTGGACCAGAGCAGAATAGTACTGCTCTGGGGTCCTAGACTGGGAAGTTGGTGATTATTTTGGCTGTAGCCTCTCTATTGCTGGTTCACATGCAGTGGCGGATCAGAGGCCTGAGTGTAAATGCAGCTGGGTATGTCCCTATCTGTGTGAATGTTGGTGGGAGCGTAAGATAGGGAGTGTGTCTGCAGCTTCTCACAGCAGCACAGTGAGAGGGAGCCCAGGCTAGTGGGTCAGAGGGTTCAGTGGTACCCCAGTTCCAGGTGGCACCACAGAGGCAACCCATCACAGACAGGAATCACCAGGAGTCACTGGATTGCATATCTAGAGAGGATGCCCAAGGAATGGATCCATGATTATCCTCACAACTAAAGATGTAAGTGAGTAGTACCTAGGCTTATCAGGTAGTTAAGTGGACTACTCACATTGCCCTCCCCCACCTTGCTGCCTCTGTATCAGAAGCAGCAAGAGCTGGGGGAGCAGGAGCCAGTGCTGGGAGGGAGCCCTGTCCACAGCCAGCCCAGGCAGCCATGGACAGGGGCTGCTCCGGCTGGGAAGGCAGCCCAGCTCATGCCAGGTCCGGGGCCTACCCCTGCTGCGGCTCTGCAGTTTAAATGTACTAAGAGCCGGACAGGCAGGCAGCCCAGCTCTTAGTATATTTAAACTGCAGAGGCGCAGCAGGGGTAGCTCCTGGACCCGGCACAAGCCAGGACTGAGAGCCTTCCCTTATCAACTAATCGTGTAGTCGATAAAAATTCTATTGACTACATGATCAGCCAATTACCCGCCTCTTAACATCCTTGCTCAGAATCCAGGTTTAGTCTGTAGCACTGGCGGGGGAGGGGATACATCTGATTGTGAACTACAGACACAATACATCCCCCTCCTCTGGGGTTACTGGGATGGTCATTTCTCGGTGGTTCACCGAGTGGACGTGAATACACTTTCAAATAAGCAAGTGAGTGTCAGCTCCTTCCGGTTAGTGCAAACAGCTCACCTTAGCCTCTGCTACGCTCACACAGTGAAACTGACATGCTTGTCTGAGCTGCAGCAGAGCAACTATTGTTACTGCTAGATTACAGTAGCATCTAGCTCTCACTCAGTTTTCGAGTCCCATTCTGCAGGATGCTGCACTAAGGATGCAAAACTAGACCCTGACCCCAAAGACCTTACAGTCCACGATGCCACAAACGTAGCCTTGCAACCCATGTACCTGCTCTGCACTGGTCCTTCAGGCCCTACTCCTGGAGTCACGTGTTTTCAGGAGTCTCCTCTTCCATTTTTAGAAAATAAACTAAGTTCGGGGGAGGTACAGAAGGAGATGGAAAAAAGTGACCCTCCTCCCCCAACAGTTCAAGAAACTCAAGGCAAGTGAGAGACCTCAACATATTTTTTTCCCAGATCTCAAGTTTTTTATGCCAATCTCCTGCTTGGGAGGAGGGGCAGGCCTATGATTCTCATGGTAGGCAGTACCACAAATTACAAGCTCAAAAAGTGGGAATAAGTACAAGGATTAACTTAGGCCAGATGTGGACACAGCTGGACGGCTCTACATTGGTTTGACTTCTTTTATATGTAAATAAGAAATATATAAATCAAGAGCAAAAAAATCGCTGCTGGCTTTCTCTCTTCTGGTTCCAAGGCTGGAAAGCACCACTGTGATCATGTGCATCACTGTGCAGTCTGACCTCCTGTATGGCATAGGCCACAGGCATCCCCCAAATAATTCCTTTTGAAGAAGAACTGATCTTTTTTTAAAAAGCATCCAATAAACTGCCAATCATGGAAAACATTAAAAAACAAAAATATAGTGAAAACCCAAGCAAGGTCAGTTCCTGACCTAGCAGTCAAGGCCTTCACTAGAGGGCATGATGTCCTCGGTCAGGGCCATGGTCAGGCTTGGCTTATGGGAACAGCAAGCTATGGACAGGAATAAATGGTCACATTGTACTGCTCCCAGTGTCTGCAAAGATGGAATTAAAAGAAGAAAAATTGATGGAGACTCCACCACTGCCCTTGGTAAATTGTTCCCTTACTGTTGGGGGGGGGAGGGAGGAGGGGGAATCTACACCTTAAATAGGATCTACCCTTATCTGTTATAAGGAAGAGCCCTTTGTCAAATACCTGTTCCCAACATAAGTACTTACAGCCTGTGATCAAGTCATCCATTAACCTTCTCTTTGTAAAACTAAGCAAGTTGAGCAGCTTGAATCTCTGAGCTGGCATTTTCCTGTGGGCATCACTGGAGCTCAAAGAGGGATCTAAAGCAAATAGGATTTGTAGACTATTTTGGAGGGGATATTCCATGCCTAGAAGGAGCATAAACGTTTGTGGGAGAAGTGTTCACAACCTTTTTTAAAGAGCCTCCTTTCATCTCGCCTCCTCTCCCCTACCCAGTTCCTTCACTCACAGGGTCTAGTAACAGACCTGCCACTTTCTATCCATTAGAAAGCGTGTATCCAGGGCAAGCTGCTTCAGTCATTTCTTTCAACTGCTCATTTTGTGCTGTAGGTCAAGGCAGTCTTAATAGCACAAAAGGAGATGGTCTGCCATTCAAAACTTGTTATGCCATAATCACCCACTGATCTTCATCCTGTCCCAAATGGCAAACTATAATCACTTGTGAACGAAGGGAGCAGGGACTTTACACAATCACTAGCACTGCATCTCGATAACAGCAGCCTCCAAAACGCCTTGCTTCGGGGTCAAGCTCACCCATTTCAATAGCAAGTTTCATTCAATGCGACATTTGATCTCAGATCCAAAGAAACCAATTTTCTACTCTCTCCTCTCTTTGCTCAACAGCTCTTGGAAATGTTCACACTTTACTTCGAGGAATGATTTGACATTGTTATTCAGACCATTTGATTGCCTGTTTTCTACCTTCTCCTTGAGCTCAGCAAATCAGAAAAACTCATGGTGGCCGCTAGAGTATCCATTTGCAGATAGTGGCTTTCCGGTTTATGGCAGAACTAGAAGATTTACCCAGCACTGCTCGGGTCCCTAACTCAAATAAGTTGCTTTTCTTCATTTAAATCATTGGTCTGGGGTGGGGCTGAGGAGGAGGGGCTGAGTATGTGGGCTGACATGGGGAGAGAGTACTACCCCAGCCCTTTCTCGTCTCAGCAGCTTGGGGCCAGGCGAGAGGCACCTCTCCATGGCCACTGCAGCTCCAGTGGGCACTGCCAGGGGAGGGATGCATGGGGACAGACAGACAGACAGACAGACAAACTCTCTGAAATAAATAGTAGAGAGCTGTCCTTTTCTCTACCCCTGCCTTCTGCTGGCCCAAAGGGGTTACAGCTGTCCTGGACCCCATCTCTGGCCCTTTGCTGCCCCCGTCACCATTCTGCAGTATAACTGTCCCTCCTGCCAGATCCCTCCCTTTCAATTTTATGAGAAAATCAAATTCCACACACAGACAGAGGCACACATTTCTAAAATAGACGGTGCTAGAAGACTTGTCCGGCAATGCCCAGGTTTGACCCAAGGCAGGGGGGAGGCCCACGCAGGCCACGTGCTGGCTTCTGCCAGGGGTTGGGGTGGGAAGCAAAAGGGTTTGCACAGGCTGCCCACCGGTTTCTCCTTGGGGTCAGCCCGGGGTGGGAGGGGGCGGGTCCTCAGGGCTGACCGAAGAGATTAGAGCAGTGCTGCCAGGGCAGCAGCAGGGGCTGGGCTCCTGCAGCCCCAGGTAAGCCCTAGAATCCAGGTAAGCTAGGGGGAGGGGGATGTGCTGCAAGGAAAGGAGGGGCAGGAAGGAAGGCCCTGGTCTCTGTAGGAGCCATGGGGAGGGGGAGGGAAGCTCCCTGTAAAAGCCACATAGGGTGAGGAGGGAAGTCCCCAGCTCGAGCAGAAGCTGGGAGGGGGCCTCAGTTGCCTAGGGCTACTTAATTTGTAAGGAGGGCCCTGTGCTATGGGACATGGGATCCAGCACAACAGGGGGGGGGGGGGAAAGAGGGAAGCAGAACCCCTGCACAGAACCTTGCTATGGCCAGCAACATTCAGAGCCCTTCCCCCAGCTGGCCACTGTCTTACTGGTATGGCCTCCCTGCTGTGGTCACACTGCAGTATGATTTTCCTTCCTAGCAGCCCCCTCTCTTTCAGTGTTATGGAAAACAAACCCATTCCAGGCAGATCCCATTTTCCTGGCACAGTCAAACCCTGACCTGGCTTTAAATTAGGACAGGAGGAAGCAGCATACCAAACTTTGTGTGCTTAGCTCTTACCACTTAGGAGGAGTTCTTGAACAGACAGATGCACATTTCTAAATTATATAGACAAATGACAGAATAAGAACAGTCTGGAACAACCTTCCAAAAGGAGTAAAGGGAACTAACTACTTAATTAGTTTTAAGATGGAGCTTGATGAATTAATGAACAGGATAAGCGACAAGGAGTCCTGTGGCACCTTGTAGACTAACAGATGTATTGGAGCATAAGCTTTCGTGGGCATAGACCCACTTCATCAGATGCATCTGACGAAGTGGGTCTTTGCCCATGAAAGCTTATGCTCCAATACATCTGTTAGTCTATAAGGTGCCACAGAACTCCTTGTCGCTTTTGAAGATCCAGACTAACACGGCTACCCCTCTGATAATGAACAGGATGACATGCTTGCAACAGTAGGAGACTGGACTTCTTGAACCAGGAGGACCCTTCCAGTCCTATACTCCTAAACCACCCTCAACCTGAATTTAACACTGACAACAAAGTAAAATTAGTTGGCCAGCTTCATCCAGAACCACATCAGAGCCACCTCCTTGCAGTTCCTAGAGTCTAATAAACCAAACCCACTAATGGTTCATTCCCATCTCTTCAACAGCCAATGAATCCATCAATCGGCACATACCTTTAATTGTTCCACCCATTCTCCTTCCCCTTGTATGCTTCTTGACAGCTGTCTAATTCTCTACTTGTTTCTTAATAGACCTAACAAATCTCTTAATGTTCTAAAGGAAAGCTGTGAGAATAGCTAGGCAATTCCTTCTCAGGAAGCAATCAGAGCCCGATGTTTTAAAACATCTTCCTCACTGATGTTAAGTTCAGAGAAATTACTGTTAAAGAAATGAACAAAGGTAAAACACCCAAATAATTCAGCAGCCTGAGCGTTGATTGTGTTTTCTGGCTTTTTCCACCAGAGTACATCTCTCTCTGGTTTACTCAATTTAACCCAACAACAGGAGGGAATGTCCCACTGTTTTAGATTGTGAAGATACATGGAGGGGGAGGAAGGTGTCTCTGGTCTGCTCCGTCCACCACCTGGTCACAGAATTCAGGCCTTGTCACTTGAAGAAAGGGCTCACTGAGTTAGGAGAAATATAAAACTAAACTCAGCGGTTCAATAGGCCAGATTCTGTCACAATGCAGCAATCTACACATCCATTCCATGAAGTCTGTAGCTTGATCCTATAAGCCTCCCTTTACTGAAGTGTGCTGTCCTGCTGACTTCAACGGGATTACTCACCGAGGGACGGCTGCAGGATTAGGCCCAGCAAGTTGCTTTTGTTCCGCTTCAAGCACAGACCACGTTCCACAGGCAACAAAGCTCAGCAGCCTAACAGGCTGGTTCCGGAGAAAAATCCTTGGCTAAGGCTGTAGAATGTGGGTGGCTGCAGCAGCTAGCCTCCTACTCTGGCTCCTGCCACAGAGCCTGCAACTAAATTATCATCACTTCTTCCAGAGCCTCAAGGCTGAGAAAAAAAAAGACAGCACCGACAGCACAACCGAAAAGCACAGTCACTTCTGGGGGAGTTTCTCCTGGACCGATCGGCCTTGTGCAAACTATCCCAGGCACAGGTGCTCTTGGGGGCGGCAGACATTTCCCAAGCTGCTCACAACTCTCTCCGATTCATTCAGCTGCATATTAAGGTGTGGCTAGAGTCAGTAGGGTAACTGTGTCTCAACAGCCCCTCTTTGGTCGCTTATAAGCGTCACCTCCCTCTTCCAACCCTTTGCAGTGCCACATCTGTCAGAAGATCCTTGGGGCTGGTCCCTAAAGCACCACGTGTGCTGAAGCCACAGTAGATATAGAATGCTCCTCTGAGTCACAGATTCATAAGACTGGAAGGGACCATTGAGATCATCAAGCCTGATCTCCTACCTGACATGGGAAGAGAATTCCACTCTGATTGCTGCATTACCTCTGTATCTTGCAGATGTGTAGTGCACCTTTGTACACAGTCTTGATTTAAGATACTGTTTCTACTGCCCAAAGTAAACATCACCCCCACTAATTGTGCAGAGCTATGGAGCAGGTGCTGGATTCTGTTCTGCTTCATGCATCAATTGTTCAGCGTGACCACTATCTATTTATTATAGGTGGCAAGAGCTAGTGGCAGAAAGAACCTAGCAGATTTTTCCACATCTAGCTCCATACTCACAAGGCCCTTATACATGTAGTATCTGAGCAGCTAAAGCTCCACTGCTGTCTGGCTAAAATGGAAAAGTCACTTCTGATCCCATTCAATTTGGATATGGGATAGGGAGAGTAAAAAAGAGCACGATGTGCAGAGTAAAACAGCACTAGGAGGTCAAGCTGGCTGTCTTGGTTCTTCTTTCCCTCTGGTGACTCGTGCAGGCCGTGCACCAATAGCTGCTGGCAGAAATGTTGCATCTTTTCAAGGGTAACGCCAATGGTCCAAACATCTCTCAATCCTGATTTCACAGCGTGGAATCTCAGCAAGCACTGTGGACAGCATCAGTACCCCAGAGCCCTCAAACTGAGTGGACAGATTCTCTCAGACTGTCCATTCCCTGGACACTACTTCATAGAGTTTAAGGCCAGAAGAGACCATTCGATCCTCTTGTCTACCACAGAACATTAAATTTCATCCAGATACCCCTGTAATTAATTTAATAGCTTGGATGAGATTACAGCATTTCAATCGTCAGAGGACTAAATTGTTGTGTGTCATAGGCAGAGACCAGGCAAGACCAAGGTGCCATCAAACCCTCTGCAGTGGCAATGAATCATTTACATGAGACCTGCCCAGATCCCAGCAGGCAACCTATACTCCATACAGTAGAGAAAGGTGGAAAAACCACACAGTCAATATTAGATGCCTCAATTGTTCAACCTGGTTATAAGACAATGAAAGGGGAAAGTCTGCTCGCCAGAAGGAGAGGAGGAATTCAGTGTAGTACATAGAAGCCATGAAGTGAAACAGAAGAAAACTTAGCTTGATTTGTGGGTAGGACAACTTGCCAACAATAAGAGCTATGTGACCATAGAAGGGTCATGAGGAAAGAAGCAGAAGCACCAAATTTGGGACATTTAAAAGAAAATTAATGAAATGCTACAAGGCCTCCATAGGGAGCTGGAATTTTCCATATGTGACCTAGCAAAGCTCTTTCATCTCTGAAGTACTGATCCATCCAAGGAACTCCCGTAAGTGTAAGAGTCTACTCATACAGATCTTTTTAAGAACATAAAAATGGCCATACCAAGTCAGTCCAATGGTCCATCTAGCCTAGAAGCCTGTCTGACAAAAGGCAGTGCAAAATGCATCAGAGGGAATGAACAAAATAAAATTAGAGTGATCATTCAGTCATTCAGTCCCAGCTTCTGAAAGTCAGAGGCTTCGTCCCTCACCATCTTGGCTAACAGCCATTGATGAACCTATCCTCCATCAACTTATGGAATATTTTTTTAAACCTCAGTTATACTTTTAGCCCTCATAACAACCCCTGAAAATAAGTTTCAGTAGTGTACTGCATGTTGTGTGAAGAAGTACGTACGTTTGTTTAAAATCTGCTGTCTATTCATTTCATTGGGTGAATCCTGATTCTTGTGTTATGTCCAAACAGGACATCCGTGGTCACTTTCTCCATACCATTCCTGGTTTTACAGGCTCTCTCTTTTCCAAGCTGGCCAGTGCCCAGTCTTTTTTATTCTCTCATATACAGAAGCTGTTCCATACACCTAATCTTGCCCTTCTTTTCATGGGTCAGGTTGTAAGATGCTACAGGCACTGGATCCATTACAAAAGGGAACTGTTATTTGTCCAGAATTAAGAGGATAACACCAGGACAAGAATCATCCTGATCTGGATTCCTGAGAAACACCTGATATTATTAAAGGCTATTTTTGCTTTCCGACACTTGCACTTCTGCAATTTACATGAAATTGAATTTCAGATTCTGGTCAATTTCACTTTCATTTGTAGCTGGTTTCACTTTTCAGTTCTTAGATGTATTGTTGGGCTTGCAAATGGGGATATTTGCCATCCAAAGGGAGGAAAACAACTGTTTTCTTTGATTTAAAGATAAACCATAATAAACCTTAATAGCAGATTTTGTATCTTTTTTGTTATAATCACCAAAAATACTTCTGGGCTAGTACTGACAAGTAGCTCTAAAAAACATTTGCAGAACAAGAGTTTGGTATATAGACAAAACCCACCTGAACTGATATTTTTACTGTATTCTACACTGACACCACATCAGGGTGTTTCCTAGTCAGCATGTTCCAGCCACAGAGTGTGATGCACTGAACAAAGGATGGCCTGGCACTGGTGAATCCTAGGTTCTATTTGTGGCTCTGTCATTAACCTGCTGGGTAACCTTGACCCTGTCACTTAGCCTCTATGTGCTTCTGTTTCACCTTGGCCGTCGAGATTATAAACTTCTCAGGACAGCAACTGTCACTTGCTATGGACAAAAAGCAACACAACGAGGCCCCCTTCTGAGTTAGGGCATGCAGTAGGGATGTGGGGCTGCTGGCTCCCAGCCCAGGAAGGCTTGGAGTCAACCATCTTTTGGGGGGGGGGGGGGGGGGGAGCACGAAAGGGAAGGGAGAGGGCCATAACCTGGAGTTTGCAGCCTCGCATGTGTAGGGGCAGGGCTGCTGATTTCTCTCGCTCACACAGGCTCACATCCCAGCGCAAGGTCACAGGCCCTGCTTACAACACGGGGGCCACTCCAGCCCAGCCGTGATGAACGAGGGGGCCACTCCAGCCCAGCGAGCTTGAACGACTCCCCTACACATTCCCATTTAATCAGTTAATTGGTTAAACGTAGTGTTTAACTGGTTAACTAATTAAATGGGATCATACATCCCTAGCATGTAGGTGCCTCTAAAATATACCCTAAATGCCCTAAAAATTGTATTTGTTAAAAAAGCTCATTTCTTTCTTTGTCATTAATGCTACCAGAGCTTCTAACAAGTGAGATGATTTTTAAAGTCCAATTTACTTGTTACTATTTATACTGATTGCTTTCATATTTAACTCAACGTGGGCAATGCAAAGGCAATTACAGTCCGTGTCTCTCACAGGTTCTCAGCCACAGGTTGCACACACATCATGTTTAGACATGAAGTGTTTAGAATTCCCACTGCATTTTAAGCCAAAAATGGTATTATTTTTACAAAATCTGAATTAGGAACCAAATTTGTTTTCTTTATTCCATCACACTCTCCCTCAACACTGCGCAGCTCAATTCATTAGCATGGCTGTCGTCCACGATCAATCTAGATAACTGTTCTGGATACTAACACCTCAGTGGGCAGATCAGGATTCTGGCAGGGTTCTAGAATTCCCAGAACACAAAGTTTTCTTGAATCGTGGCAAATCAACAGTGCCCAGAAGTGGGTGCACCTATTGCCTATGTTAAGGGAGCTTCCAGGGAGCCCTTCAAACATTTCCATGAAAACCCTTTTGCTGAGCTTCTCGAGCAAGCACAGCTGCGATTCCTATCTTGGCATTTCCAGCTCCCTCACCCAACAAGCCAAGGGTTCCAAACAAGCACCAACTGGCCAGCAACAGAACCCGAGCTTAGTAACCCGCCTACCCCACTTCTCACCATTACTAATTTTCAATCCCAAGGAAGCAACACGCCAACATTCTTCAAAAGTGCAGGACACAGCAAAGCCTTCCTGCTTTTCCAGTCCAGCATGATTAAAGAAGGGGTGGGAAACCTTTATTGGGTTGGAATCACACACAAGTGAGAAGCAAAATAAAATAAAATAACCCCTGCTGACCTGACCTCCCAAGTCAGAAGGAGGGGAGAGAAAAGCCTCATTATACAGGTCCCAACTGAGAAGCAGAAAAAAAAAAAAAAAGACACTCCCCTCAAGCTCCAGCCCCACAAAAGATTAAGGGGGAGGGGGGGGTAGGCACAGAGACTCAGGGCTTATCCTCATGGCTGGGTTAACTCTTTAGTGGCCCGGGGCTCAGAGTGGGGGGAGGGGGCTGCCAGGGAGCAGACTGGAGGAAAGGGTGCAGAGCCTGGGAGGGAGAGAGAGAAGGAGGGTGTAGGAGTGGGCTGAGGGGTGCGGGACTGGGTGCAGGATCTGGGCAGGAGGGAGGGTGCAGGAGTAAAGTGGGAGTGCAGGATCTGGGCAAGAGGGAAAGAGCAGGAGCAGGCTGTGAGGTCTAGGCTGGAGGAGGGTGCAGGAGCAGGGTGGGAGTCAGGGTGAAGAAGTGGTGTGGGAGTGCAGGAATAGGCTAGGGGTGCAAGTCTGGGCAAGAGGAAGGTGCAAGAATGGACTGTAGACAGGGAGGCAGGGTCTGGGTAAGAGGGAGTAGGCACCCCAACCCCCTACCTGGCACAGTTCCCTGGGGGGTGCAAGTGGCTGTGCGCACTGCATGGAAGCACTCCTTGCATGCACTGCCCACCCACCGCTCCCACTGGCCAGGATTCTCAGCCAATGGAAGCAACGGGAGGAGCGCTGCCTGTAGGAAGCGCTTCCCTGCATCACGCAGGAGCCACTGGCCCACAACATGCTTTGATTGGGCCTACAAGCCTCAGGGCTCCCCCCCAGCAGGGAACTGGCTTTGGCGCTCCAGCCAGAGCACCTCCCATGTGGCTGGAGTGTCAGCACTGGCTCATGCTGCTGCGGGGTGGGGGTAGGGACTGGATCCGGGCACGCTGTAGGCTGGAGGTTCCCCATCCCTGAATTAAGGAAGTTGGGCGACATGGGCAGCAAAGCCAGAGATCTCTGAGGAAGCAGTTGGTGTGTTATTTCTTTTGGGGCAACACAATGGTGGGAGCAAGGAGGAAGTGAGCCACCAAAACTGTGGTGTCCAACACACTAGCCACTAGCTACATGTGGCTATTTGGCTATTGAGTGTGGCTGATTCACTATAACTTCATAACTGGTTGGACACTACGGCACTAAAACAAGCATAGATTTCACTAAAGGATTTGGTCCTTTCTCCAAGCAAAATAAAAGCCCCAATAGGATGCTTCTAATCTATACTCTGTGGAGTACCAATGCAAGATTGCGTCCTACAATACGTTCTCCAGGGTTCTGTCCAATCCAGTGTAAGTGTCACAGGAACATCTACCAGTTTTTCTTGGTGAGACTGTTGCAAAGGCTAACAGATCTCACAGGCAGAAAGTCTTCCCTTAACATTCAGCATATTCCTCCAAGTCATGCCCTATTGTAGCATTGTAAATAATTCCACTTCTTGGTTCCTATGCCCTTCAAATCCTTATAGGCTCATGAGCCCTTCCCCTAACTGTGGTCCTGCAAAAAATGAGCAGTACTTTATACTGAGCATTCTGGCTTCTATAGATGTCAAAGGGCTTGACAAAAAAAAAAAAAAAAAAAAACCAATTACCCCTGCTGTAAAACGAGAACGAAGCGGTATGGAGAATGTAACACAGTACACCAGGTTTAGAACCCAGGAGTCCTCAAGCATTGGGGCCTAGGTCTAAATGTCGAGACTGCAGTGCCCCGATGGGTGTACATCTCAGACATCATCTTGTCTACCATTTCACCATAGCAAAGACCTGAGAAGCTGAACTAGTCCTGGTCCAACTCAATAGAATGGAACCATTTTTGACCAAATGAACTGTCAAAGGTAAAAGATTTTAGAGATGTACTGTTTTGACAATCATTTGGAACGTTTTTTGGTCCAGGGCTTGAAAGACAGAGATCCTCACACTAGAACCTGACAGACAGAGCACTGGCCTGGGAATCCCAAGTTCAAGTCCTCAGTCTGCATGATTCAGAAAGATCTGGGATCTCTACTCTGTATCAGATAGACCAGGGAGTAGAACATGGTTCTCTCACATTCCAGCCCCAAAACCCTAAAAATAGTTACTGTGGAACAAGGAAAGTAAGTAAAAGCTTTAAAAACTCTCTCAAACATAGTCCATATTTAGTGCATACAGATTAGCCTTTGAAAATTCTACTTGCCCTTAGCAAGTAATTATTTCATCATTGCCATAGTAAGGCTGAGCAAGTAGATTGGATTACTATATAGTAAATACTTCAGATGGGTGGCCAAGCTAGTCTATGACAGGAAAAACTTAAAAAACAACAAATAGTCTAGTAACACTTTAAAGACTAACATGGTTTTTAGTCTTTAAAGTGTTACTAGACTATTTGTTGTTTAAGTTTTTATATAGTAAATACCTATTATGATTTTCCAACGTTGGTATTGATCAGTTTAAGGTTAAATTTTCTCCCTCCCCTGCCCCCCTACTGCTTAAAACAAAAACACACTCAGGTTAGCACCCAACCAAAGGACAGTTTCAATGTGGTAACTACACAACTGATTGGGGAGCAAGACACCAACTCTGTGCCGCTGTGAGAGAGAACTGAAGCAGCTGCTAAGAGTCTGCTTGACAAGTAGCTTTTGAACACTGATCATCTTGCAATCTTGCCAGAAATTATTACCTGATAGGTTAGTGGGCCAGCAGCAGAATTTAGCACTCCTAAGGCTTGTCATGACCATATAATCATTTAATTACACAATCCTCAAATTATTTAAAAAGCCCTCATCTCCATAATATTTGGGCTACTCACACTCTAACAGATTTTATCTTCATAAAACCCCAGTACCACCTTACTGGACAATCAACATATTACAAATGGAAGACTGAGTTACTGGATAGATTAAGAGACTCAAAGCCTGTGCCTAAGGCATTCACTAAACTCAGATCTCTCAAGTCCTATTCTCCTTTCATATACACCAGACATCAGTGGTAAATGAATATTCTTCCTCTACAGCTGGCTAGCCAGAGCCAAAGGCAAAAAGGACACAAACACTTCTACATCTAACTATCCCACATGATACATGTCAGTCTGCTTTTGGTAGACTCATATGTCACAAGTCAATTTGCACAAGCATGCATGCACAAACATATATTCCTGACATGTTCCAAGCATAGTGGAAGTACCAGACAACAAGATAAGAGACCGTCATTTCCACCCAAATCACTGCACACTTGGAACATTAAAAAAATCAGACTCTATCTTATTCTCAGACCCATCAATGTGCACACAATCTCTCTGAAGGCTCACTAGATGACTATACCAAAAGCACTTTCATCATTAATATTGTCTCCAAACAAATAGGATACCACATACTAGACAACCTGATTAGCTCACGTTCTCCTTACTTACACAGCCAACAATCTCTCTTCTCCTCCTTGTATAGGCCTGGTGGCAAAGGGCAATGCCCACTCTTGTCATCTCTAGCTGAACATCCCACTCCCACATACAATCCTTGCTGTACTATATCCCATGCCCCTTGGGGAGCTCCAAATTTACCTCACCATTCCCTTTTCTCCCAGAATAAGGGGAGACCCTCCAATCATCTGTGTGTAACCGAGACACCTGGTGTGGTTCACTGTCCCATGCAGTGGTACTTAGACCACAGCAACTGATAAGGACAAGAGACCTCTACAGCCTAAGCTGAGAGCCAGCTAGCTTTATAGCTCAAGCTGTAGAGGTTCCTATACTAAGCACCAGAGGTGGCAGTTACACATGCACCCTTCCATCCTCTCCACAGAACAAACTGCAAACCCAGTCCCACCTATTATCCTCCTTTCCTCACAAACAAAACTGGAGAAGTCACCCAGAGTGGAGTTTGCTAGTCCCACACACCACTCCTCTCCATCATGACCCACTGTGCTGCACAAGTCCACAAACCAACCTCTTCAGGCTCAACCCTTCCCTTCCCCAAAAATCACCCCTTCCCCAAATATAGGCCGTTTTCCCTCAGATTCCTACCCCCCTCACCCATGGCCCTGACACCCTCCCTATCTCCAACCCCCTCCTCCCCACAGATCCCTGTGGCCCCTGGCTACTCTCTCGCACCCCCACCTGTCCTCCCCTATGCCCCTCGCAATCTTTAATCGCAGGCCTGAAGCCCCGCCCCTCCCAGCCCCCGTTAGGTCCCTCCCCTCCAGGACCCACCCCCTCACTTCAAGGCTTGCCATCCCCCACCCCTAGACCTCAGGCTTCTCCGCTCGCGCTCCTGTCACTCCGGGGCCCCTCCCCGGCCCCCCGACCTCACCCCCAGAGCTCAGACCCCTCCCCTGCCAGCCTCGCCCCCCGCAGGCCCTTCCTCTCGCGGCCCCCCCTTACTGGGCCGGGCCCGGGCTGGGCTGATCTCCAGGTTCAGGTCGATCTTCCGCCGGGCCTCCCGGTTCTCCTGCTTTAGCTTGGCCTCCAGGCGGGACAGTTTCTGCTCCAGCGAGGACGCCGCCATCTTCCCCCCGGAGCCAGCGCCGCCTCGCAGCCAGAATACACAAACACCGCACTGCGCAGGCGCAGCATGAGCCCACCGAGCCGCCGTACATCCTGAAGAGTAGGCGCAGGCTTGAACCTGCTGTGCCGCCGTAACTTCGCCACACACCCACCACCTATGAGGGACGTAGGCACGCATGCGTCCTCGTCCAACTCTTCGACCGCGCCCCCTACCCATTGAGCCGAGTCCCACGGACTGGCAAGGAGCCCTCACGGGCCGTGGTGATCACGCAGCGTCATCTGCTGGCAAAGTCCTCGCACTGCACGTGCCGCTGGGCCGCCGATAGCTGAAGACTCCACTGCGCATGCGATTCTGGTGCCCTCTTCCAGCTGTTACTGGGTTTTTCAGTCGACTCGGCCTGCCCCGGGCAACTCTTATTGCGCACGCGCTACTTCCTAAGTGGCTGGGAGGATTTCTGGGCGTGGCCTTTAGGGAGACCTTCTTCCGTCCCGTGTTCCCCTCCTCCTGCAGCCTGGGGACCCTGCTCCTCCCCCCCTGGGGACGCTGCCCCTTCCCGCTCGCCCCCCAATCTAGGGACTCTAGCCCTCCCCCTCAACTCCCCCCTCCCCCCCCGGAGATGCAGCTGTGTCTCACCCTAATGCCCATCTGGTGTGGCAGATCTTGGGCGGGTGGGGGGCATCCCCAGTCTACAGACATGAAGAATCCCTATAAATCTCCTGATTCAGGTACCCTCCACCTCCTCTGAGTCAGGGAGTTGGGTCCCAAATAAACCACATGTCCCCTAGCAGAATGGACAGAGCACGAGCACACAGGTCACATAATAGCAAGACAGGTTGTGGCTCGGGGCCCCAAAGCCGGGGTCAGAATGGAGCAGACCAGGCTGAGCCACCTTAGGGGATGCTCTAGTACTTGTCATCCGACAGTGGGAGGTGGACATGATGGTGGGGGTGAATGATGGAAGAAATGGATCTAAAACTCAGCAGGATGGGAATGAGGTGTCTCTGCTCCAGGTGAGAGTCCCCACCTGGCTGAGTGCCTCCAGGTGTGGACCCAGCAATGTCTGATTGGGCTAGTTAAAAACATGCCCTCTCCTGTAAAGGAGCCACAGAAAGTTGCTGGGCTGGTTGTCCCATCAAGAGCTTGATTTACCAAAGAACTGAGAGCTAGATTTCACCTCATCTGAAATGGGTTCACCCCACCTTACCCTGGGGCTCATGCCCCATTAGGGCTTGTGCTGAGTTTTGTGGGACTGGATCCTGGTGTAGGATTTGGGCCTAGGCTGCTTGTCTCACTCACAGGAGAGCCCCAAAAAGTGCACTGAAATACAACTCTTTATTTTTAGGTTGTGTTAGAAATTCCCTTGCTTGTCCTCCTGCGTGCACTTTATACCTGTGCCTTGTGATGCTCTAAGCTCTTGCTGCTCAGTAATTAACCACTGAAACTCACTACCACAAAGTACCATTGAAGCTAAGAAGATAGCAGGAGTCAAAGCAGGTTTGGATGTTTCCATGAGTAAGGGAAACATCCAGAATTAGAATGACAAATATTACAACAGTGGAGTTTAGGGCAGATCTGCTGCTCCGGTTGGGGTCTAGGAGGAATTTTCCCCTGGTGCTAAGGTTATTCCACTGCTGTCCGGCCGGTGAGGCGGGAGGCTCACTTGTGTCAGCTGCTGGAGGAAGCTAGGCTAGATGAGCCCCTTGCTGCAATGCAACCTGGCAATTTCTATGTTCCATATGAGGATTTCAAGGGGCTGGTGTCCACAGTGATTAATGGAGCCCCCTCTGGCTCAGTGTCCTGTGGCATGAAAGAGGTAAGGAGCTTATCTGAGCTGATTAGGGATAGACAATTCTATTTAATTGGTTAACTTGTTAAACATGTGTATGCTCCATTATGTTTAACCTGTTATCCAGTTAAAGTGGGAATGGGAGGGGGCAGCTGTAGCCATGCCAAGCTGAAGTGGCCCCCCATTCCTGCTGAGACCAGGCTGGAGTAGCTCCCATGCTGCAAGCAGTGGCTGCTACAGCCCAGCCCAGCCTAGCCTGTCTGGGGTGCATCATAGGCAGGAGCTGACATTTTAGAGCAGCCCCTTCTTATGGGGGTACTGGGCCTGCCACAGACAGGGGCTGCTCCGGACAATCACAGCAGACTGTGGGCTACCTGGGCTCACCGTGGACAGAGGCTGCTCCGGATGCCAGACCTTGGCAGGCAGGGAACTACTCCAGCCCCCACTGGTTAACGGCTAACTAGTTACCCTTTCACATCCCTACTGCTGATTTGGGTCATATCCTCCCTGTGGCTCCAAATCCAGGGGCGGGCAGGACATTCCTCCTCCAGACCACAGGGTGGCACTGTAGCCCCTCCCCACAGCCGATATCCTGGTGCTGCAGGTGTGACTGGCTATAGAGCCACAGGGCAGCTGATCTTCCAGTCCTGGCTTCCCTGTGGCTCCTAAGCCCCACTGTCCAGGGAGGCACAGTGGAGCTGGGATTTGCAGGGGGTGCCCAGCCCCCCCCCTTCAGTTGCACCCAAGCCCCCCAGATTCAGCTGCACCCAAGCCCCTTGGGAGCAAGGAGGGTGGGGCAGAGTTACCCTACTTAAGTGAGGGCTGAATTTTGGTCTGTGGTTGTGATGTAGCAGTCCCAGCAGGGGCGCAGCCACCTGGACAATGGGACTCCATATCTGACAAGTTCTCTGGAGACCCAGGGGTGCTGAACTAGGAGTGCGGGGGTGGGGAGTTGCTGCAGCACCCCCTGGCTTGAAGTGGTTTCCATTATATGGCCAGCTTACAGTTTGGTTCAATGGCTCTCAGCACCCCACTGTACAAATTGTTCCAGCCCCTGCAGAGACCTGGTGCCGGGACTCTGTTGACTTGGTGCTTCTGAGATCTTCTCCCTATGCCCCGGAGCTACAGACAAGCCGCATAACAGGCTCCCCAGCTGTCCACATGCCAGGGACATTTCTGGAGCCAGAGGCCTCACAGGGATGGAGCAGAGACGTGCATGGCGAGTGTCTGCTTTGTGTGAGCCGGCAGGGTCTGAGAGAGAGCCTTGCCCACATAGCCTAGCTCAAGTGGGAGTGACTCCAAGAGGTTCCCTGCTCCACCTGAAGAGTAGCACCAGCCTCCCGATCTCAGTGGGCACCATGGCCAAAGCGTTGTCTGCCAGCTGCAAAGACTTCCACTCCAGGCAGGCAAAAAGCTGGCTGGGTAGTGCCCTGATCCGGTTGCTGGTGATGGAGAGGCACTGCAGTGCCCCCAGCTGGCCAGTCTCCCCAGGGAAGAAGCAGAGGAGGTTGTGGCTGAGGGCCATGTGCCTGAGCCTCGGCAGTAGGGCAGAGACTCCAGCTCCTTGTGGGGCAGCACCAGCTCCTCTGCCCCGACAGAAGCGGGCGGGGTGGCGATATGGTTGTGCCCCAGCATCAGGCGGGTGAGCCATGCCAGATGCTGGAAGCCAGGCCCCCGCCTCGAGGCAGCGGATGCCGTTGGAGTGCAGATCCAGCTGCCACAGCTCCAGACCGCCAATGGGATTCCCTCCAGCTGGCAGCAGAGCAGCTTCAGCTCCTGGAGGCTGCTCTCCCCCAATGCGTCCAGCTTGGTCCTGTCGTTCTGGATGCGGCGCTGGCAGAGATGGGGGGACATAGAGCTTGGCCAGCTTGGTCTGGAGCACCAAAGCCTCCAGCATCTGTAGATCCTGTGGGGACTCAAGGGCCAGCATGTTGGAGCAGAAGCAGCTGGAGAGGTGCAGCTGGTACAGGTTCTTCAAGGAGTAAAGCCAGGAGGGGATTGCGGTGACAGTGGAGCCCTCTGAGCTGTTTCTGCAGGAAGACCAAGGCCTTGGGCTCCATTGTGGCTGGGCAGTGGGACAGCTGCAGCTCAGACAGCACCTCCATCTGGGCCACCTTGGCGGAGAACCACCTCCCCCATGCATTCCAGCTGCAGTCCCTCCATGTCCCCCCTCTGATAGCCTGGGACAGGGGTGGAAGGGCACAGAGCCTCAGCACCAGCCGGCCCCAGGGGTCCCTTCTCACATGCCAGTGCAGTTCCTCACAGTCCCCGCGAGGCTCCAGACTGCTCTGCAGCAGAGAGGAAGGTGGCCATCCTCCTGGAGCAGAGCGGCTCATACTGGTCAGCCATGTGCAGCAGGAATGCCAAGTCGTTGTGGACATCGGGGAGGGGCCTGAAGCTGCTCTCCTCGCTGGCCTGCTCGAAGGAGTACTCCCTGAGAGGCCTCCGGAGCAGCCAGTAGAGCGTGTAGACCCCTGCCAGCCCACAGAGCAGCACCAGGGCCAGGTAGCTCAGAAGCAGCTTCTGCAGGATGTAGGCCAGGCTGTGGGTGCAGGAGAAGGTGGCATGGCCAGCAAGGTCCCCTATGCCCGGCTGGCACACATGCCTGAAAGCAATGGCGCTGGCAGAGCTGGAGGCATAGCCCAACACGGCCAAAAGCTTTGCCACCTTGAACACCGTCTGCCCCATGTAGACCCAGTAGAGGAGGCTGGCAGCTTCGGTGTGTGCCCGAAAGGTGCGGATCTTCTCAAAGAGTGCCTTGGCCTGCTCCCTGTCCTTCCGGTCCAGGATGGTGGTGCTTGACGGAGCCTGGAAGCCAGCCCCAGCCTGGGAGATCTGGGCAGGGCAGGGTGCCATCTGGCCAGGCTTGCCTTCCAAGGGCTGGCTGGCTGTCTCCGAGAGCGCCTTGGTTGTCCAAGGCGACTGGGAGCACTTCCGGAGGATGGAGAGGAACAGCTCGATTCTGGAGGAGGTCTGGGGGTATATGAACCAGAAGTTGTTACACACCATCAGGAGCAGCACGTGCAGGAGGGCCAGGTATGGGGAGTACTTGGAATGCCACGGCAGGGCCTGGTGGTAGCAGACCTGGCCAATGTACAGGTACTGTTGGTAGTCAAGGTTAGTTGGCCGTCCGCCGCTGGCAGTGGGAAGTTCCCTCCTGGGGCTGACCAGAGCAGTGTGGAGTTCTGGGCCATCCGGAGGCCCTACAGCAGGTGTGGAAGCCGGGGACCCACTTGCAGCCATGCTGGTCCTGCCAGCAGGCAAGCACACCACCTGGTTTGTGGAAATCAGCAGGGTCCCTGCAATGAGGGAGATGGCCAACATTGCCAGGACCAAGTAGTCAGTGAAGACGTCCCACCAGGGCTTCAGAGTCCTGAACGGGGCCTGGCCGTTGCTCAGGGAGACTACTTCCATCAGGGAGAACATGGCTGGTGGGAGGGAAAGGATGAGGGTCAGTGGCTCAGAAGAAGGGTGGCGTTCTGCCTGGCTTGGTCCTTGGGAGATCCTGGCTTGGCCACAGACTCCCTCTGTGACTAAGGTGACAGCACATCATTTCCCATGCCTCAGTTTTCCCATCTGTAGAATGGAATAATGATCCTTCCTTTGCCTATTTAGTGTGCGAGCTCTTTGGACAGGGACTCTGACGGGGTGTCTGTGCAGCACCCGCAAAACAATGCCTCTAGGGGCTACCATAATACACCTAATAGAGAAACAGCTGAAAGCATACAAAGACTTGAATATGGAGGTTCAAAGCTAGTGAGGCGCTTCTGAGACAGCAGTTCTCAAACTTTAGCATCCCAAGGACCCTCAAGGCCCACTCATCCCCAGTCCCTGCCTCCACCTTTTTCTGCCTTTTCCCTCCCCTCCCCTCCCCTGAGTGCGCCCTGCCCCCCCACTCCTTCCCTTCCATCCTAGAGCCTCCTGCATGCTGGGAATCAGTGTTCCCTGGAGCCTAGGGGGCACTGGGAGGGAGGGGAAGGAGTGGTTGGTGGAGCCCAGTTTGGGAACTGCTGTTCTAGGAGGCACTTTAGGGCCTCCTGGTCAACGGAGCTGAGAACCCAGAACTCAGCACCTGCCCTTAATGGGGCCCTGTGACAAAGTGGGAATTGTTTGCTATATTGTGTGACATGGGGGTGTCTCAGTTTCCCTCTGGACTTTGCACCGCTAACCAGTGGGAAAAAGGGCCAGCCCACAAGCCATGTGTCCCCTTGCTGTGTGGGGTGGACTGAATGGCTCATTAAAGGACAAGCTGGGAACTGCCCCATATCAGTGGCACATCCAAACAGACCGTTGGAACACCGCAGCCAGCACTAAGGATGTTAAGGACTAGTCGACTAGCCGATAAGCAAATGCTTGTCGGATAGTCAGTCCATTAGTCGATTCCCCCTTCTTCCCCCGCTGCCTCTGTCAGATAGAGGCAGCAAAGGGAGGGAGAGGGGGTACTTCAAAGTGGCAACACTGCACAGCTGAGCCCGGGATCAGCTGTGCAGCGCTGCCCCTTTGAATGCTGCCTCTGCGTTTCAAAGTGGCAGCGCCGCATGGAGCCCGGGTCAACTGGACTCCCGAGCTGATCCCAGGCTCCGCATGGCATTTCTGACACTCTGAGTCCCCCGCTGACCCCAGGCTCCATGCGGCGCTTCCGCTTTGAAATGCTCAAGAGCCCCCGCTGGCATTTTAAAGCTGGCACCCGCATGCAGCCCAGAGTCAGTGGGACTTCCCACTGGCCCTGAGCTGCATGCAGAGTTCCACAGGGGCTCGTGTACATTTCAAAAGAGGACTGTGGAAGTGCCTATCGAGTAGTCGATGGAAATTCCATCAACTACTCGACTAGTAAATTAACCGATATTGCACATCCTTAGCACAGCTAGCAACCATGGGGGAATTCCCCACTTTTCCACTTGCCAGTCCAAGGGCCTAGCTCAAGAACAAGGTCAGGTGGTGGGGGCAAGTGCTGCTCTCTACAGAGAGCCAGGTCTGTCAGAGAGAGAGCCTGAAATGGAGCTGTGGCTGCTTGGCAGGAGGGAGGGTGCTGTCTTGGCAAGGTAGGGATTGTCACCGCCCCCATGCTTTATGAAAATCAGCTTATGAATATGCACAACTCCAAGATGCTTTATGCAAAATATATCACGTGACATGCCATTTTAAAAGTTGTAATCTACTGTGTCTGTATATCCTATTTGTGTGCATGTATCTTCCTTGTATTATGTGGGAAATTTTTCTTAGCCCACGTGTTCTACTAAAAGCCATTAGTGATACTGGACCACACAAAATCTACTAACCAAGCAGAATGTGGGGAGTGTCTTTCTGCTTCAGTTTGGACTGTGTCAGTGAGAAGGATTTTTTATTTGCTTCTCACTTGTATGTGGTCTCTGACTAATTTTTCTGTGGGTCAGCAGCTCTGGACCCAGAAAAGGTTCCCCCACCCCTAACTTAAATCCTACCTTTTTGTACTTAATAAAAACACTTTTGTTTATTATCAAGCCCAGTGTAAATAATTGTTGCCTTGGGGGAGCAACCACTGGGCAGCTCTCTCTTACCAGCTTTCTTTGTGTAAAACTTTTATAGAGTAAGATGGATTTGTTTGGGGCTTTGGTCCCTTCGGGGCTGTGTTCCTGGGTGCTGCCAACAGCCCTATAGCTGATCTGGTTCGGTGTTGCTCTGCTGGGGGGCTCTTATCCCAACTCTGTGCCTTGGATGGGGGGGACCAGAGCATCTGGCCCAGTGGGACAGGGTGGTGGGGCACCCCACAGGATAGGTAGGTGGCTCAGTGGCATGACCAACACCCCAGGTGACAGCCCCAGTGGGACCCCTATGATCCAACCCATCACAGAGATGTCTTAACCTTTGCTTCTCTGTGCTCACTGAAGGATTTCTGTGCTGTGCTTCAGCTGAGTAATAGACCCGACTATCTGCAAAGGCCACCTGGTGTTACTGCAAGTCTTGCCAAGGTGTGTTGGGCCCTGGGGAGCCGGCAGGTCTCTGGCCAGGCATCTGTCTCAGTAGGGCGGAGTTCAGGAGGTGAGGCAGGAGAGCTGGAGGCCTGGAGCTTGGTCTCAGAGATTGGGGGGGGGGGAGGGCTGACCTGAAGAAAGATTGGGACCCCTTGGGGGCTCTGCCACACTGAAGGGTTCCTCCAAGGGACTGTTTAAAAGCTGGGGCCTAGCATGCCCCTGTGGATCTAGGGCAGGCCAGGCCTGCAGTCCCTACGGCCAACTGCTAGAGTCAGAGCTCTGGGCCAGCTCCCCTTACTGACCATCTTGCTGCTGTAGCCCTTTGCTCTGCCACCTCTCCGGAGGATCCTGCCCCACAGAGAGGGATAAACCTGGCAGAAGGGCCGCCCTGCAGTTTGACTGCACAGGAGTGGGCGAGAGCAGGGGCCCCGCACTGAACGGATGCAGGAGAGGAGGGGTGAAATGCTGTGCTATGGAGCTCCATGTCTCCGGGCGGGAATAGCCATCACTTTCTCCGGACTGCTGTCACCAAGGGGATAAAGGACTTGCTGCCGCTGCTGGCTCTGGGAGCGGCTCCCTTAGCGCGTGAGGCCGCAGCTGGGCTTTGTGATGCTGTGGGCTGAGGGGCTGAATCCCGGCTCTGCATGTGAATCACTCTGTTCGCAGAAGGTGGCTGTGTGCAGGGTCTCCCTCTCATGGGGCGCCTGAACACAGGCAGCTCCTATCTGGGGAGCCCAAGCCAGCCTCAGGCAGCCAGGGGAGGAAGGTAGCAGGTTTCTACGGGTGGTGCACATCCACACATACCTCAGTGCACATAACATTTATTCTGCACATGGATGGAAAATATTAGAGGGAATGCTGGTCAGGACTCCTGGGTTCTATCTGCCTGCTCTGAGAGGGAAGTGGGCTGTAATGGTTAGAGCAGGAGGAGCTGGGTATCAGGACTGCTGCTGGGATGGTTAGTGTTCCAAACCATGTGAAGGGCAGTTGGGGCTGAGAGGAGTACGGGCAGTTCTAACAATTCTTTCCCCTCTAATTAGAAAGAGCTGACCATGTGTAATGGATCCCATGCCTGTGTGGCCGCTGGCAGCCCAGCTCCCACTGGGAGTGGCGGGCAGTGGCAGGACTCGAGAACCACAGGTCAATGAGCTGACCACACAGTGGCCCTTGGTCCCCTGCTCACCTAGGGCCAGGCATTTAAACCTGCTCAGATCCCTGGCACTTCCAGCCTGAACTGGACTATTTTCCCCTCCCCAGCCAGCTCCTATCATCTGGACTCTCCCTTCAAAACCTTTCCCAGCACTCCGGTGGTGCTGTTGCTCATCTCCTCCTGGCTGCTGGGGCAATGGGGTTGGATCCTTGTCGCCATGGGACTCCCTCCCCAACAGCTGGCTGTGGCTGTGTTCCCCTTCAGGGCTAGCCCAGGGACCATGGGGGAGGGAAGGGAAAGAGGGGGGAGAGGAATGGCCCCTGACCCAGAAGAGAACAAAGTTTTCTCTCACTAGCTCAAGTTCTTTATCACCCCCACCCCCCACAGCCCTGCTAGCTGCTCCCTGCAGCTCCCATGGGAACTTCTGATTCTCGTATGCAGCAGCCTCCCTACCTGCTCAGGCGCAATCCTGCCCAGCTGGGGTCTGGCCCTGGGGGCAGCCAGAGAACCTGGAGCTCTTTCCCTCCCACCCTCTGCCTTTGCTTATCCAGGGCCCCTTCCCTCACCTGCTGCTCCGCCGGGGGTGCCGCTTGCCCTAGATCCTCTCTCCACCGAGTCTCTTCTCTATAGGGAAGAGTCTCCTCCGGCCTCTTCAGTCTTGGCTGGGGGCCCGGCTTGTCCCCAGCTGGAGCCCTCCACAGCCAGCCGGCTGGAGTGGCTCTCTCTCCCGTCTCCATGGTAGCTTCAGGGAGCAGGGGGAAGGATTGTGGCAGGAGGGAACATGGCTTTGTTTCATGGGCCAGCTGAAGAGAGCTGCGTTAGCAAAAGGATCCAGCCAAGTTTAACCCAAGGCACTTCTCTCGTTAACCTGCTGCTGAGTAATGACCACCCCTCTCTTTGGATAGATGGGGAAACTGAGGCGGGGAAGGCTAACAGGTCAACCAAGGCATGTCAGTGACAGCTGGCAACAGGATGCAGGCAGTCTTGAATCTCAGCTCCTCAGTCATTAGCCACAGAGCCAGGGACAGGGAGGCAGGATTCCTGGGCTCTGGCTCTAGCTCTGGGAGAGGAGTGAGTTCCAGTGGTTAGAGCGGGGGGGAGGGGCAAAGGCTGGGAGGCCGGACTCCTGGGTTCTCTTCCTAATTGGGTTCTCTTCTGAACTGTTTTTATTCCCTGCCCCATTTATAATACAACAGACAGACCCAGTGACACCCCGCTCCCCACTAGCCCCAGAGGAAAACGATTCCCTGTCGTGGCCGGCAGGGGACTGAGGGACTGTAGAAATGCCTTGGGTGAGATGCTGCCCCGGCCTTTGGCTAACAGGAAAAGGAGGCTGGTCACTAAGCACATGCCAGCGCCAGCCGGGGGCAGGATTCAGAGCGGTGGAGAGAGCCACTGCTGAGCTGGTCCACAGGAAGGGGAAAAACTATGTAGCACTTCGAAGACGAACAAGATGGTTTAACAGGCCAGGCCCATGAAAGCTCATCACCTATCAAACCATCTGGTTAGTCTTTAAAGTGCTACATAGTTTTCCCTTTTGTTTTAGCCAGATCAGACTAACACGGCTACCTCTCTACGACTATTCCACAGGGATGGGGAAATGGGGCTGCGGGATGCAGCTCTCCCACCGTTGGCCAGCAGATGGCGATGGAGCGCCATCCCCGGGCACCCGTTGCAGAGAAGGGGGCTGGGTGTTGAGATGGAGGGGTGGGAGTGGGGGTGAGGAGGGGGGTGCGTATAAGGCAGAGGAGGGGGTGGGGCTGCATTGGGTTGTGGTGGGCAGTGGGTGAGCACCTCAGGCTCTACCCCATCCCGCCGAGGGGCAAAGCCCCGCCCACCGCCTCAGGCAGCCACCTTGGGCCTAGGTTGAGATGTGCCCTAGCCCTAAAGCCCCTGCCCATGACTCGGAGCCAGGGCCTGAGGGACGGAGCAGGAAGCGGCGGGCCGGGCCCCATTCTGGAGTGCCCACGGCTGGATCCTGTCAGATCTGCGGCCTGGCCCTGCGCCCACACGCAGTGCAGGGCGGGAGCAGCAATGCTGCTATGGCACCTGCCTCTGCACACGGGTCACCTGGGTGGTTTGGGGAAGGCAGAGACCTTGGCACCTCCCTCTCCTCTGGGGAGCTGGGATGAGAGGAGCCAGAGATTAGGGCTGGGAGGGCAGGGGCTGTGCTAAGCCCCAGCAATCCGCTCCCTGCTGGGACTGGGGGAGGGCTGGGATGGCCGACAGGGATTCGGGATCGGCAGGCAGAGGGGTGTCAGTGCTCCCTGTGGGTATCATGTGGGGTTAGGGAGGAGGGCTGGGATTAGGGCTCAGCTGCAGGGAGGCTGGGGTTGCAGGAGAGGAGGGAGCTGCACACAGAGATGAGGGGCGTTTGCTAGGATTATCTGGGTGTAGCTCATTTAAACATCACCCAGCCACCGTGGAGGCCTTGGGCCCTGGTGCACCTCGGCCCCTCCTCTCCTCTGCCCATGGCATGTAACAAGCTGCTCTCCCGCTGGCAGGGCTACTTCTGTCTCATTTCGCAGCTGGGTGCTGGTGGCTGTCAGGTCAGAGTAGAGGGCAGGGATGTAAGCAACTAGTTAACTACCCGATAACCGTATGCTTATCAGGTAGTTGAGCAGTGACTCCACTAATTGCCCCCCCCCCCGGTCACTGCCTGTATCAGAGAGAGGCAGCAGGGAAGGGGAGCAGAAGCTGGTGCTGGGGGGAGCTGGCTTAAAAGCTGGTTCCCCCCAGTACTGTCTTAAGGAGGGCAGGGGAGGCAGAGGCACTACGGGGGACCCGGTGCAAACCAGGAATCAGCTGATTCCTGGCTCACACCCAGTGCCCCATCTACGCCTGGGACTGGGAGCTAACCCCACCACAGCTCTGCCGTTTCCCCCCTTATTGACTGATCGAGTAGTCGATGCAAATTCTATCAACTACTTGATTAGCTGATTACCTGCAATTTAACATCCCTAGTAGAGGGGTCCTCTGGCCTGAAACTGTGATGCAGGTCAGAGGCGTAGTGAGGGGAGTGCAGAGGGGGGCAGTTGCCCCTGGGCACCATGCTAGGGGGGGCGCCAATTTAGCTGCCTGTGAGTAGCCTCTGCAGCGCAGCCTGGGCGAGACAGAGACCCAGCTTCTTTTTATGCTGATAGCCTCTGGGCGAGATCGGAGCAACCCCACCATGGCAACCCTGAATTCGGGGGATGAAGGGGTGGCAGCTGGAGTTTAGGACTGACTCCAGCTTCCACCCTCTCCCGGTCCGGCTGGAGGCTGGGGTGCAGCTGCAGGCCGGGCAGACCCCAGAGCTATGAAACCCCCAAGAGCTGCAGGGGCAGTTGCAGGCGAGGGCTGACCTCTAGAGCTAGGCCTCTCCACTTGCTGGAGGGGAGTAGATGGAAACCGGGGCCAGATCCTGGAGTCCTTTGCTCCCGTGAGGATCCGCTGCTAGAGCTGCATCACACTCGCCACTGGCCGGCCCTGGTAAGCTACCCCCGCCTTCCAGCACCCTGCTGTGAGCTCTTCACCACCCACCGCTATCCCTGATTCCTGCACCCTTACCCCATCCCTGAGCCTGCCCCCAAACCCAACCCCCTGCGTGACTCCTTAACTCCACCCTCGCCCCTCCAAACACCAACCCCCTGTCCTGAACCTGCCTCCTGACACCAGAACCCCCTGCCCTGAGCCCCCCCACATGTCCCATGTCTCTGCTGAAGCACACGAGCAAAGCCGGGGACATTGCTCGGCGCTCTACAGAGACCAGCTCCCACTCCGGCTACGCTGCAGCAGCTGCTCGCAACGCAAGGCCACTCGGGCCCCACACAGCAGTTTTAACCCCAGACCCTTTGCAGCCCGGCCTCCTCAGCCTCCAGGCGCATAACAGCCTCGCTACACCTCTGATGCAGGGCGGGGAGGTTTGGTGACCCCCCACTGACTCTATGGGAATAGAGGGGGGTAGGGGTAAAAGGCCGGGGTTAGTGAGTGCAATGGCCCCATGGGTGCTCTGTATGGCAAGCTCTAGGTGCTGGCTCCAATGCGGAACTGTGGGGCCAGGCCGAGTCAATCCAGCTGGAACATTTCAGCTGCCATTTCCTGCCCCTGCCTTTTGCACTCGTCCTGCTGCCTGGGACAGCAACCCCCTCTTCCCCCCCAGTCAACTTCTCTGCTTGGTGCTAGCCAGGCTCAGCTTCTCCCAGCACTAGCCACCCGACTGCTGGATTCAGGCCCCCTGCCTCGGAGCGGAGGGGGGATTACCACCCATTTCAATTGACCTTTCCCAGAAGTTCTGAGCCCTGCTTTTATTAATCGCGGCAACTAGTCCCAGCTTCCCTTGAGTCATCCCACCCCTCAGCCCAGCCTACGCCCCACGCCAGGGCCCTCCAGGCTCCTCTGCTGGTTCACGCAGTACAGTGCCGGCTCCCCGCAGTGTCTTGTCCCTGTAACTACAACAGTCTGCAGCTGGCCTGCAGGTGGGGGAGTTATGGGCTTAGCAAAAGCACCCCCCTCCCCCAGGGTCTGCAGCAGTGAGTCACGCAGGATGTCCCGGGCTAGCTGGAATCCATGGGATCCCACTAACCCACTGGCCTGGAATCTCTCTGGGCAGGGACTGCCTTTGTTCTGCACCACTCCTGCCACACTGGGGCATTGATCACTGCCTGGGGCTCCTAGGTGCTACCACAATGCCAATAAGCAGTCATTGTCCATATGCTGGTAGCCCCTAAAAGCCTCAGTCTGGTCCTGGCTCTGACGTGCACAGCGCTGTACAGTCTTAGTCAGGAACATGGGTATTGCCAGACTGGCTCGGAGGTGAACCCGACAGTCAGAACCCCCTGCAGCCCTGCTCACCGCCAAGCTGGGAGGCAGTCCAAAGCCGGAACCAGATCCAGCTGGGCTGAAGTTTGGAGTCTGGCAACAACTGGGCATGCTGCTCCCTCCGGAGAGCTCTGGGGAACAAATACTCCACTTGTGCAGAGGAATCCACTACCCACTCCTGCCTTAGTGAAAGGAGCATCTCCACTTCAGCAGATCTGGGGGCCACTTCTCTCCCCACCATCAGAGAAGCAGGGAGCTCCCTTCTGTCTAGAGGGTGCAGGGGTTTTGCCTGCCAGAGGCCTTCCCCATGCCTCTCCTCGCGTCAGCTAGTGGGTAAGGCACTGCTCTGGGATCCAGGAGAGTTCGCTTCAGTTCCTGACTGTGCTACTGATCTGCTGTGTGACCACAGGCAAGTGGTTCCCTGCCCTGTGCCTCAGTTTCCCCTCTCACACTTTGTCCATATGACCATGTGCTCTATGGAGCAGGGGCTTTCCCTCACTAGCGATGTTTGCAGAGCTTCATGTATTGGGACTTCTGATCCAACACAATGGGGGGGTGGGTATTTGGAGGAAGAGGTCTATGTAGTGCCTGACCTCATGGGGGCGGGAGGGCTGTTTGTGCAGCAGCCAGCACAACAGGGGCTCTGCTCTGTTCAGGTTTCCAAGCGTTCACTGTCACAATACTGAAGCTGGATCAGGCCTGTCTGGCCTCTGGCTCCAGGACATAAACTGATCTCTAGATGACAGGGGCTCTTCTATGTCTGCAGGGCGCCCTGCAGCTGGGGCAGGCTACCGGGCAAGAAGGGTCCAAGTTCCTAGGGGAGTTCTCCTAGTTCTGTCTGCGGCTGCCAAGAAGGCTGGGGCGTTGGTCAGCACGGGGGTTTCGGTTCAGCTCAGTGCAGAGATAAAGGCTATTTGCACAGTTCAGCTATCAAACTTCTCCCTTACAGCTGCACGGAGACAGGGCTCTGGTTCAGGCCCGCCACTGTTAACAGGTGTGTGGATTATTGGCATCCACACACAATGAAACAAAGGGCTCGGTCCTAAAATCCTTCCATGACCTTTCCAGGCTCCAGTCTAGGGTGACCAAGTAGTGTGAAAAATCGGGACAGGGTTGGGGAGTATAAGGTGCCTATGTAAGAAAAAACCCCAAATATCAGGAGTTGCTATAAAATCAGCACATCTGGTCACCCTACTCTGACTCAGAAGCATGCAGTGCTGGGGAAATCAGTGCCCGTAGTCCACACCCATCTGAACCCGTGCCACAGGGAGGCGGGACTCAGGGGAGGAGCCTATGAGAGCCAGGATCATTGGGGAAAGAAGCCATGACTCAAGGAGGACCCTGCTGCAGCAAGGGAAGCCCACACTCAAAGGGGAGGGGTGAGTGGGAGCCACACCCACCCATTGAAACCTGCCGTAGGATGAGCATGCACCACACCTAGTGGCAAAACCAGCTTGTCTTAGTGCTGTCATTCCAAGATGCTTCCGCCAGGTAACACTCCCTGCCCTCTCCAGGGCAGATGACCTACAAAGCCAGCCACAGCCTCCCTTGGGAATGTGGCTCCACCATGGTGGGGGCGGACTCCCGATACTGAGGCAAGCCCAAGCCCTAATGAAACACAACCCCACTGAGCTCTTGGGCTCGGTGACAGCCCTGTGACAGAGGCCCATTGGTTATTGGTGGCCCAAAAGCCACCCTTTGTCTCAGTGGAGTGGGTGAAGCATGGAGTGCGGAAAGGCTCTGCCCATGGTTAAAGCCACAGCAAAATTGTAGTTGAACACCAACATTTGCATCCTCTATAACAGGGGTGGGCAAAAGGGCCTCCACGGGCTGGATCTGGTTGATCCAGTCCGTGGAGGCCTTGCCGCTCCCCTGCCCCAGGCCAGTTAGGGCCTGGGGGTGCAGGGAAGCGCATGAAGTTTCCTCCACCCTGCCAGGAGACTTCGCATGCTCCCCCACTCCCAGACCAATCAGGGCCTGGGGACGGGGGGAGCATGCCCTATCCCCACCCTGCAAGGAGCAAGCGGCGCTTAGAAGCGCCACGCGCTCCTGGCAGCGTGGGAGGAGATTTTGTGTGCTGCCCTGCCCCCAGACCCTGATTGACCAATCATGGTCTGTTGGTGGGGAAGCAGGGAAGTATCCTGGCCCCGCCCCTTCCTCTTGAGGCCCCGCCCCCTTCTGGTGTGGCCTGGCATCACTTAAAAAATTTTTGAAGTGGTCTCTGGCAAAAAATTATTGCCCGCCCCTGTTCTATTAATTACCCATCAGATTGCCTAGGAAATTAATGGGCTAGACTGTGGGGTGGGGAAAATTTGTGGGGCAGTGACCAAAGAGTGCCGGTGACCCAGCACTCTAAAACAGGAGCTATTTACACACACACACACACACACACACAAATTGCTCTTTTTAAAAAGCAGTAAATGCTGCTTGTTAACACTAAAAAATAAGTATAAATAGAGTCATTTCTCCCACGCAATCCACTATCAAGCGTGGCAGCCCTGCCGTACAGGTCCCTGACTGTCCCTGTTTGCACTGGGATGAAAAGGTGAGCCCCCCCCCATAGCCATGGCCAGGGGGGCCAATTCTTTGGTAAGAGTCCTGCTGAGAGATCTCCCAGGTGCCCTTGCAACTCTGGCCTGGGAGCGACAGGTACACTGGAGAGTGGCAAACCAGGCCTTCCCAGCTCTAGTCGTCCGTCAGACTTTCTGCAGGTGGCCGAAGAGTCTGTACCTGCTGCTGAGTGTCTCCTCTTCTCATTCACTCTCCAGCCTCTCCCGGATGTCCATGGGCAGCATCTCATAGAGGGTACTCTCCACCACCAAGCCGCTGCGTTTGAGTGCCTGGCACTTCCCGATCTGAGGCGGCAAGGTCTCAAGACGGTTCCCTTTCAGTTCCAACTTGCTGAGCAAGGAGAGGTTGCCCAGGCGGGGGGAAAGGGTGGAGAGCTTGTTGTGTCCAACCATCAGAGTCTTCAGCTTCTTGCAGAAGAAGAGCTCCTCAGGCAGGGTCTCCACCGAGTTGGAGGAGATGGCAAAGTACTGGAGATGCTGGAGCACACCTACCTCCGGGGGTATCACGTGGATGCTGTTGTTGGAGAGGTCGAGGTAGCGGAGCTTGGTGCAGAGGAAGAGCTGAGAGGGCAGCACCTCTATTTTGTTGCGATTGAGGTAGAGCTGCTCCAGGCCCTTGAGCTTCCGGATGTGCTCGGGGATATAGGCAATGTGGTTGCTCCAGAGCTTGAGGCAGACGAGCTTGCGGCAGTGCTGGAAGCTGAGGATCTCCTCTATGGAGCGCAGCTGGTTGTCTTTCAGGTCGAGCTCCTGCAGGCTGACCAGGCTGAAGACGGCATGGGGGATGCGCTCCAGGTGGCAGTTGACCAGCTCCAGCTCCCGAACGTTGACCAGCTTCTTGAGGTTATTGAGGGTCACCAGCTTGGTGCCGTCGTTAAGGATACAGAGCCGCTGCAGGTGGGCTGAGACATCGGTCACGCTGGGTGGCACCTTGGAGATGTTGCTATGCAACGTGAGCACCTTCAGGTTCCTCAGTTCCCGCAGGCTCTCCAGGCCAGATGTTCTCCCCAGTTCCTGGCTGAAGAGGCCGGAGAGGTGGAGCTCCTCCAGCCCGCGCAGGCTGTAGATCCACAGTGGCATGTCCTTGATCTCATCAAAGGTGACCTGCATCACTTTGAGGTGGTCCCGCAGGAAGACCAGGGAGGCAAATGGCAGCTTGACAGGGCAGTTCAGCAGGGAGAGCTCCTGGAGGTGGACAAGCTGAGCCACCAGTGGTGAGAAGGTCACGTCCTTGAGCCATTCCAGTTTCAGGGCCTCCATCTCCGTCAGCTCAAAGACAGCATCAGGCAGGCCGGACAGCATGAAGAGGTGGAGCTCCAGGCGGCCCTGAGCGTTCCGCTGCAGCTTCTGCCGCAGCTTCTCCTCCGTCCACTCGTGGTTGAGGTTGAGCTGCTGGAGCTTGCTCTCACTGACCTCGGAGAGGAAGACGGCGAAGCGCTTGGAGTAGAGGGAGTCGTACTCGTCAATCAGGTGCAGCATGAAGGCAAAGTCATTCTTGACGTCGGGGATGTCACTGATGCCCGTCTCCTCCCGCACATAGCGGAAGGAGTACTCTTTCAAGGGCCGGTGGAAGAGCCAGTAGAGTGTGTAGAGGCAGGTGAGGCCGTAGACACCCAAGAAGCAGATGTAGCAGATGGCCAGCTTGGAGAAGAGGTGGGCCTTCGTGTGGTTGCAGCAAAAGTGGCCGTAGCCTGTCATGTCTTCCATCTTCACGCTGCAGGGCACGATAAAGTGGATGTTCTGCACCAGGGCCCCATTGTAGGCTGTGATGATCAGAAACTTGAAGACTTTGAGAACCGTCTGGCGGATGTACATGGTGTGGAGGATGTCGCCCTCCTCCACATGCAGCCGGAACTTCTTCACCTTCTCGAACAGAGCCTTGGCCTGCTCCCCTTCCTTCTTGTCCAGCAGGCTGACAGAGGGAGCCTCCGCTACCTTCTTCTCGGAGATGGACTGGACGGGCTGTAGTGGAGGGGGGGGCTCGGGCATTTCATCCTTGATGCTCTTCCTCCGCCGGTCTTCCTTCTTTGGGCTTGTCCCTTCTTGGTTCTCCCCAGAGACCTCAGAAAGGGCCCGGGTAGTCCAGGGCGAGTCAAAGCACTTACCAAGGATGCAGATGAAGTGCTCGATCTTGGAGCTGGTGCCGGGGAACTTGAACCAGAAACTGGCGCAGACCATAAAGATGAGGGTGTGGATGACCACCAGGTAGGGGAAGTACTTGGCGTACCAGTGCAGGGCTGTCTCGTAGCACATCTGGTTGATGAAGCTGTACTGCTGGATGTCCAGGTTGTTGCGCAGGCCGCTCATCTCTCGGGCTGGACGGGCCGTGTCTGGCTCCGAGGCGTTGAGGCTTTTCCTGGCAAAATTCTGGCACGTGTCGACAGAGAGCGAGGCGCCAGCGGGGACATGGTTGGGGAGGCAGATGATCTTATCCTGTGTCACCTGGGGATATAGCCACAGAGGAAGGCAGGTTAGGAAACCATGGGGGATCCGGATTCACACCAGGTGGGGATCTGACCCCAACAGAGCAAAGGCCCACTGACACGCAGTGGGGGTCTGGCCCCAGGTGTCATGCAACGGTCCATGTGTGGTTCTGCCCCGAGCACCGATTGCAGGCTGCATTCATGCATGTGTCAGGGCAATAGTGGTATTGGGCACTGAAGCCATGCCCAGCCCAGAAGCCACAGGGGCAGCTTAGACACACAGCACTCAATGCAATATCACAGAATCCTAGGCCTGGCAGGGACCCCAAGAGGTCACCTAGTCAAGTCCCCTGCACTCGCGCCAGGGCTAAGTATTACTTAGACCTTCCCTGACAAGTGCTTGCTTGTCTAACCTGCTCTTAAAAATCTCCAACGATGGTGATTCCACAACGTCCCTAGGCAATTTATTCCAGTGCTTAACCACCCTGACAGTTAGGAAGTTCTTCCTAATGTCCAACCTAACCCTTCCTTGCTGCAATTTAAGCCCATTGCTTCTTGTCTTATCATTAGAGGTTCTTCTCCCTCCTCCTTGTAACAAGCTTTCATGTACTTGAAAAAAGTTATCAGGTCCCCTTCTCAGTCTTCTCTTTTCCAGATTAAACAAACCCAATTTTTTTTTCAATCTTGCCTCATGGGCCATGTTTCCTGTAATCATTTTTGTTGCTCTTCTCTGGATTTCCTCCAATTTGTCCACATCTTTCCTGAAATGTGGGGCCCAGAAGTGGACACACTACTCCAGCTGAGGCCTATTCCCCACAGAGTAGTGCAGAAGAATTACCATGAGACAGAAGCCAAGGCTGACCCCCGCCCCACCTCTGCTGCCGGAGCAGGCTGCAGCCCAGCCAGCACATCTTCAGAGCAGAGGTGCACTGGGCGTGGTAGGGGGGTTCCACAATGCATGGGGTGCTGGGAGTTGTAGTTTCAGTGGGCTGCACTCTGAAGCAGCAATGGTCAAGGGCAAGAAGGCCAAGGGCCTGAGTGGCCAAGACCCACTTTGGCCCCAGGACAAAGGAGACAGTCCAAGAAGCACAGCTGGTAGCAAGGAAGCACGTCAAGTGGTTAGAGCACTTGTGCTTGGAGTTAGGTTCTGTCCCCAGCTCCAGGAGGAGCGTGGGGTCTAGTGGGTTAGACCAGTGGGTCCTATCCCTCACTCTGCCCCTACCTCTCTGTATGACCTTAGGCTGCTTCCCTCCTCTCTGTGCCCGACCAACCCCAGGGCAGCAGCAAGTCTCTAAAGCCCCTTGTGATGCTGAGAGAAATGGGACTAACGAAGGGCAAAGAGACGCTAATTCACGCCAGCCTTTTCCCACAGCTAGAGCGGCAGGCACCTCCCATGAGCTTAGCATGCAAACACATGTGCTGCACACGATGCATACCAGCCCCATGGGAGCCCCTGTGATCCACGGCTCATGCTAGGCCAAGCCATCTCTAATCGCAACCCAGGAATCCTGACTCCCAAGGGAACAGTCCCTGCCATGATGTTGTTAGTTATGAGAGCTGGGGGAGGGCGGGTGGCAGGAAGCAGAGAGGAACTGGCCAGGCTGCTGTAAAGTATTAATGCCCTTCGTTCTGCAGAGCCTTGGCTGGCCTGGTGATACACAAAATAAATCCCTGGTTACTGCAACCCCAGGGCCACGCATCTTCCTCTTACAGAAACGTGACATTCAGCCCCTGGCTCTGACAAGCCAAACCCACCTATGCAGTATGGGCGCCATTCCCCATCTGTGAGTGACCAACCTACTACTGCTGCCCACTGATGGAGCTGCTCCTTCAGCTCAAGCAGAAGAGTACTGTGCTGAGGGTCCCCATGTCAGCAGGGTCTGAGTGTGTGCATGCAGGGAACTTGCCTGAGGTCATCCCGAAAGTCAGAGGCAGAACTGAGAGTGAAACCCAGGAGTCCTGCCTCCCATTACCCCCAGCCCTCTGCCCTCCCCATGCCTAGACCTCACTCATCTCCCAGACCTGGGGAGAGAACCCAGAAGTCCCAACCCCCAATCCCCTGCTTTAGCCACTGTCTCACCTAAGCAGGGGGTTCTCTGTACTTTCCTGGCAGATCCTGCTATCTCCTGGCACCTCATTGGCTGGCAGGCGGCGGAATGGTTAACTCAAGGGGGACCACAGGGAAGCTGATCTTGCTCCCGTCCTCCTCCTCCCCACGAGTGGCCCTGGGGCTTTGTCTGTGGGACTCGTTGCCACGGATGTTCTCCCTGTTGCCATGAGAGGAGACGCTGTAACAGGGCTGCTGCCATGTGCACCTGGTGTTTGGCTTCTACATGGACAGACTCCTCCCCTCAAGGTCAGAGGGACCCTCATCTGGGGGCGACCCCCACCCTGATGACAGACCAACCTAAAACAGGGCAGGGAGAGTTGGGGTAGCTCATGCAGTAGACAAGGATGGAGGGTCATTCTCCCGTGTCCCCCATTCCATCCCGAAATGCAAAGCTTGCTGGCCCAGCCACTAGCATTCAAGTCTGATGTTAATGAGGTGGAATCTAGTGGGTACAGCTGGGGGCGGGGGTAGAAGTCAGATGCTTGGGTTTTGTTCCCAACTCTAGCAGGGGAGTATGGGGGAGGGGCTCTGGGAGTCAGGACTCCTGTTCTCAGCTGTTTTCCCCCACCTGGATGAGCCCAGTGGCCCCTCTAGCTCTTTGCATCTCAGCCCCTTTCCTTCCTGTGGCTGAGCCACAGCCTTCACTCCCACCTGCATCCCCTCCCGCAGGGCAGCCCAACATCCAACCACACCCCAGACATGCTGGGGCGAGCTTCCTGCCTGGGCACGGATCCCCTGCAGCAGGGCAGAGGGAGGCAGCACCTGCACAGATACTTTATACACTCCAGGGGAGGCCGATCCCTCCTGCTTGCGGGGTGGGGGGGGATAACCCCATCTTAGGGGCTGTATTGATGGCCCTTGCCCTTCTCCCTTTCCCTTGAGCCCTGGGCCTACCCTCTCCTCTCCCAGCAGGAAGGTTGCGTTCGCCCGCCTGGTGGTCCAAAGCCAAACCCTGCCCCCTCCCAACTCCACGGGGGTTCAGATCCAAAGTGCCCAGTTCCCCAGGGGGGACGTCTTCCAGCTGCCTCACGTCAGGGCAAGGGCATGCTGGGATTTCCCTCCCACAAAGCAATGGGGCAGCACTGTGGGCAAGTGACTCCATTTGACAGGCAGGAGGGTGACCAGCTGCCTTCTCCTCTGTCCCCACTCCTGCCCTTGGCCAGAGTACGGGGTCTGCATCCTGCTCTTAGGGGCACTGCTGACACCTGCTAGCTGGCATGAGCACAGCACCTGCTACTGTCCACTGACGATAGAACCTTCTACTGCTGCTGGTGGTGGTGATTCCCCTTCAGCTCCAGAGGGAGGAGGCTACAGAGGTCCCAGGTCCTATCCCTGCTGCTGCATGGGTGGGCTCTCACAGAGGATGGTCACGGTTTACCCCCCAAGCCCAGTACCCACCTGCAGGGTGCAGCCAAAAACCCCAATCATGAGCATGGCCACCGTGATGTACTCGGCCAGCACATCCCACCAGGGCTTGAGCACCTTGAAGGCTGGCTGCTGGTCCGTGAACTGCTTGAATTCAGCTACAGGGATCATCCTGTCTGCAGAGAGAGGGGGGGGTTAGGCTTAGGGCCTGCGAGCTTGCTGGATCCTTGGTCAGTCTGGAGGAGCTCGGGTGCCCAAGCACACAGGCCCTGCTGCATGAAAACAGGTAATTGAGTGTAAGAGGGCCATTGGGGAGCAAAGGTCATCAGGCTGTGGGATGTGGAGAGGGAGCTGGTCCCTGGCAGGAGGGCAGGGGCCAGCCTAAGAGAGAAAATTGTCCTGTCCTGAATCTCTTTCACCTCCACAACACCAGTCATCCCCAAGTACATTGCTTGCCTAGCCCTGACATACAGCCAGTTCTGGGGTGGGTCACAGCCACTGGCTAATAACACCTCAACAGCCTGAGGCAGGAGAGCCCTGCTCTGACAGGGGAAGTTTCAGGGCAGGATGTAGGGAGGCAGAAGGAAATTACTCCTGTTGGAAATGGGGCAGGACATCAGGGCTTGCACTCGGACTCCTGGGGAGTGTGGCTAGTCCGATAGCCACAGGTCACATGCTGCAGTGCAGCTTTGGGGCCTGCACGGACTGCACAGTGAGGGTGCCCCCTACTAAGCCCCCTCTGGTACCCCCTGCGGGTCACCCACACCACTTCCTCCCTACCTTGGTCTCACCCAGTCTCCTTTCCCCGCCTGCCCAGCTTTGCCCCCTTCAGCCACAGGACGGGGCTACTCACGGAGTCATGGGAAGCTTGATCCGGGGCATCAATATGAGCTGGGAGTGGGAGCCAGGGGGAGACACTGGATCAGCTTTCAAAGGGCTGCCGAAAGCTGATCCAGCCAGCCACAGAGTCCTGCTCGGTGGCTTGAGAGCAACCCAGTCACCGGGCACCGCATGGGGTTTAACCGCCAGCGCTGGGTGGGCCCTGCCAGCCCAGGCCCTGGAACCTGCCACCTGGGAGCAGGGGGTTCCAAGCACCATAGCAACGTCCTGTGGCCTCCAGGCAACAGAGAGGGGGTGATGCTGGCTGAGGGTAACAGGAAACAGACAGAACTCTGCTCCCCAGGCCCGCCTTTACCTAGCCTGGGGGCGGGGGGGTCCAGCCTCAGTCTCAGTGTTGTACAGCAGGGATGGATCCCAGGAACCCTCACTTCCAGGCTCTGCCCCTTCTAACCCGCTGGATCCCACTCTTCCCTCCACCCTGAGCTGGGGATAAAAGCCTGGCTCAGACCCACCTGCTCTAATTCCTAGAGCCTGCTCCCCTCCGAGTGTGAATAGAACCCAGATTCCCAGCCCCCTATGTTCTGACCACTAGACCCCACCCCTCCCATAGCTGGGACTAGAACCCAGGAGTTGTGGTTCCTGGTCCCTGCTCTAACCACTAGATCCCATTTCCCTTTCAAGATGGGAATAGAAACCAGGAGTCCTGGTCCTTGGTTCCCCCCTGCTCTGACACACTAGACCCCACCCCATTCCCAGAAGCGGGAAGTTTAACAGCCCCCTCCATCTCCTTGGCCCTGTACTCTCCCAAGTGCTCACAGGTGAGTCCGTCCTGCACCCCCCTTATCCCACCTCTGCTGCACAGCAACCAGGTCTGCAGATCTGGAGTCTGCCACTCGCATTTCTCTCCAGTGCAGTGGTCACCAACCAGTAGATCGGGATCTACTGGTAGATCTTGGAGCCTCTGACAAGTGATCTTCACTGGTTTGGCCACTATCAAGTGCCAGCACTTCAGCTGCCCCTCCCCACACTGCTGCACACCTCCTGCCCTTTGCCTTGGAGCTGTGCCTCAATTCCCCCAAACCCTTTACTGCACCTTGCAGAGCTGGTGAGACTTAACCATTTTGCCTACTGCTGCCACCGGAGGTGGGAGGCAGAGCATGACCTTTTTCATTGCACTGACTAATGGACGGGGATATGGCTGGGGACTGACAACCAGCGGGGAAGCTCCTGGCTCTGCCTAGGCTTTTCACCTCCACCCCATCGGGTGCTAGATCGGCTCCCCAAAGGAAATGCCTTTCCCTTTGCTCAGGGGGGAGAGTGAGGCAAGCCGGCTCTTCTACAAGGGATGTTGTCCCAGCAGCTGCTTCCTTGTGGTTTGTATGTATGCCTGCACAGTGGAGTAAATATTTCCATGGACTGTGCTGGGCACTGGAGGGGAGGAGGGGAGCAGAGAAAGCTGACGGCCGTTTGGGGCAATCTGGAGAATTCAGAGCAGAGAGAATTTTTAAAAGCAGGGTTGGAACTCTCCAGGGAAGCCCAAAGTAATAGTGGAAGAAACTCTGCTCTGACTGCTAGTCCACACTCCCCATGCAGAGCTGTAAATGGAGTGAGGAGTATATAGGGTCAGGAGGTGGCCCAAAGGACTTGCACCCACGTGTACAGCCAGGAACCCCTGGGTTCCTAGTCTTGGCTCCACTGAGCCAATGTGTAGCTTTGGGCAAAGGTGAAGAGCTGAGCATTGACACAGCCCCTCTGCCACTGAGGGCTTTGTGTGGGGGCAGGGCAGGGGGAGTGATCATGATGCAAAGCCGGGACAGATCCCAGCTCCTCCTGCTCTGACAGTACCAGTCTGTGAAACCTGAGCTTAGAGGAGACTCACCATTAGCAATAGAGGGCTTATGACACACAGGGAAGCAGTTCTGATTCAATGCAGCAGAGGGAAGTATCCCCATCTATCCCTCCCACCTCTGTGTCCCCCCAGTATTGTTACATCTCAGATGCATGTTTGGCTCGACATGGTGTGACTAGGAAACAATGCCCAGAACATAACAACTGGACTCCACCACCATCCATGGTGCTTACAATCAACTGGATACTTCAGGGATCCCAGCAGGGAAAGAGGAGGCAAACTGGGGCAGCCCTGGAGTCCTTGTCCAGTGTGGGCAGCTGGGAATGTATGATCCCCTCTCCAGCCCCTGGGATGCAGTGCTGGGGGCCTGTTAGCATCTGTGAGGCCCTGCCAGGATCAGGATCCATCCAGCCCCCACCCCACTCTCACTGCAGCCCTTAGAGCATCTTTCAGACCATCCCAAAAGGCATCAATGGGCAGAAGACCATGAATTTGGGGAGACAACAGGAAACTGAAAGGGGGCTCCTGCCCTCCCTGTAGCACAGCCACCACCTCCAGAGGTTGGTAGCCCCATTAACACATTCCCCCCCCCCCCACATCTCTGCTCAGCTGCCCCACAGCGCCCCCAGCTGGCATCCCGAATGCCTGCTCTCCCAGACAGAAGGGAAGATGGGGGGACGCACACAGAGCCTCTGGCTTGGGGAAGTGTGGTCTGGGTGAACCTCAATCCAGAATGGAGGCCCAGCTGCTCAAGCTACTCCAGGCATGCAGGCGCCAAGAGGTTCACTCTGGAGTGGCCAGGGACCTGGCTGCCTAGGATACCTGATGCCCACCCCCCCGTGGAGCCTCCCCTCACCCTCACCTGCATCAGCCCCATTGCAGCAGGGGTGATCAGCAAATCCCTGGGCTGGCCCAGCATTCTCAGATGCTCTGAGTGCCCAGCCCCCTGGCCCCCACTCCCAGCCTGACCCAGGGAGCCAGCCCTTCCAGAAGAGAGTCCCCCCTTTCTTCCTCGTCCTCCACCTGGCCCGAGTCCCTCATCCTCCCAGGCACACAGAATAACCCCAGCTCCAAGCAAGCCCTCCCCAACCCCATGCTCCCACCATGCCCAGCCCTCAGGCAACCCCTCCCCCTCTCTATGCTCCCCCCCCCATTTCTGGACACCCCCCAGTCATGCCACGCCCACAGGCATCCCCTATCCATCCCCACATTCCTAGGTGTCCCCCGTCATGCTCAGGCAACACCTAGCACCTGTAGTCCCCAGGCACTCCAGCCATTTCTGGGCACCCCAGCCTCTGAGCTCACCCCCCACTTCTTCACACAGGCTTCCAGAGGTGGCTGGGGCCTGCTCCACTCGGGCAGGGGGAGGTGAGGGGAACTGAAGGGGGTCCCACCAAACAAATCCCTCCAAAGCAGGATGTGTTTCCCTCCCACAGCCCCAGGGGAAAATCTGCACCCCAAAAACTTTCTTGGAGAAGAGGCAAACAAGCACTATTTTATCCCTCCTACCTCCCAGAGGATCCCTCTCCCCTAAAAATTGTCCCCTTTCTCCTAGGGACAAATTGCCCTCCCCCCTTCCTGGGGGCAAAACCGGATCCAACCCCTCTCTTTCCTGGGCCAAACCCCAACTGCCTCATCTCCCCAAGGGCCAATCCAGATCCCACTAAAGTTCGCCTGCTGCCCCCACTGTCCCTGGGGAGTAAATCCGGACTCTCTCCTCTCGCCAGGTGTAAACTCAGACTCTCTCCTCTGCGGGAGCGTGAAATCCGAATCCCCCGTTTCCTCCGCCCTTTCTGGGTGAGTGGAAACCGGATTCTCGCTCCGCCGGGGGGTGGGGGAGGATTTCTGACCACTCCCCCCGCCCCCACTTTGCCCCTGTAACTCACCAGCTCTCTGGTCCCCCTGCCCAGGTGGTCCCGGCTGCCTCCCCTGGGCTCGGCGGGGCGCTCAGGGTAACCCCGCTGCGCCCCCCGCCCCGTGCGCGGTGACAGGCTCCTCGGCGCTGCTCCCTGACACCCCCCGGGGCCGCAGTGACTCACCGGTCTGGCGAGCTCCCGCCCAGCCCCTCCGCCCCGCACTGGGCTGGGTCTGGAGAGGGAGGAGACCCGGGGCAGAGCAAACACGCGGAGCCTCCGCCGGTACCAGCCACAGAGCTACAGCGACCAGCACACAGAGCAGCCAGGCAGGGAGAGCGGCGTGCTGCACCCCGCCCCCGCCTGGGTTCTGGCCCCAGGGGAGTGGGGACTAGTGGGGAGAGCAGGCGTGGGGCTGGAGGTCGGGACTGCTGGGTTCTGGCCTCAACAATGCCAGGGTAGTGGGGACTAGTGAGGAGAGCAGACGTAGGGCTGGGGGGTCAGGACCTGCTGGGTTCTGGCCTCAGGGGAGTGGGGACTAGTGGGGAGAGCAGGATTCCTGTATCTCTCTCACTGGGTGCCCTCAGAAGCACCCATTCTGCTCTTTGTCTCAGATTCCCAGCGGTAGGTGTGGGCAGCTGCACTCCCAGCTCCTCAGGTGACAGAAAGGGTGATTGCACATTACAATGGTTTGATTATTTAATCTCTCACTGAAATTGTGGTTTGAAGTCAGCCCATGGGTGTTGCTCATCGACTGGAGAAGATTTCTACATCTGCACTAACAAGCTGACATTTCTGTAGCTGCTGTCACACAAGGTACTTTGCAAGCTCTTTATAAGGAGCACTTTGCCCCCTGAAAATGAAATGCAGCCACTTCTGGGGTGGGTAGCAGCAGCTGCTGTTTAACAGCACACAGCAACTCCATACAAGGACCATTCACTCAGCACTGAAATGCAACCACCTTGAGGGTGGAGCATGGTAGGTGTTCAACAGCATGAAGCACCACTGCACAAGAATCACTCATCTCACACTGAAACGCAGCTAGCTCTGGGGTGGAACACAGCAGCTATTTAACAGCACACAGCAATGCCGCACAAGAACAGTTGTGAAGTTGAGCACTGCACTGAAAATGTTCCCAAGGTGGATTAGAAAAGCCCTCTGGGAGCTGGGCTGAATGCTGGGTTTGTCATGGGAGAAAGGGGGCTAATTACAAAGCTCTTGTTTGTGTTCTCAATGAAGTGGGTCATTGCAGCAGGCAGAGGCCACAACGGGCTCAAAGCCCTCACTGTCTGGGTGAAATCCTACCCCTGGGCTGCACTGCACAGCCCATCTCTGGAGACAATCAGATGGGGCTTGGGAGCTGGGATTCATTTGGAAAGGATGTTTGGACATAAACCCGCAGAGAGGAGTCTGGGAAGGAAAATCTCCCCTTTGCTACCTGCTCGTTACAGCCTTGTGCTGGGACCCGAAATCCGGGGATTGAAAGTGACAAGAGGCCAAAAGCTCAGCCTGCTGCCCCTCTCTGCCAGGATCTGGAAACTGAATTCTTAACTGTTATGTAGCATCCGTATGAAGGGGACAGAGGGCATGTGGGATGAGGGGGGTTCTGGGACCCGGTTCCCTCCTCACCTCCCCCAATGCACAGAGGACGTGGACGGGGCTGCACGACAGGGCCAGAGTCAGAAGGGGAGTGAAAGCTGCACCCTGTGCATTCTGGCCTCCTGCCAGCCAACCCCATCCTGATCCCCCCTGCCCTTCAGCACAGCACTGTTTGCTTCCTGTGCTGTGAAAAATGGCCAGGTCCTGAAATACAAAAATCCAGGTGAAAATCAGTCACTGGCTTTCCCCAGCCCCTGGGGATTTTTTGGAGAAAATTGGTAAACGAAGGGACTTGTTTATTAGGCACCAGGATGCTGTGGTGCCGAGAGGGGCCAACATTCAAGCATGTAGATATGGGGTGCATTGGGTTCTGGCTCACACCCCAAATATGGCACAATGTCCTGCCTTGCCCTGCACGACAGAAGTGGGCTCTAGTAGTGAGAGCAGGGTACTTGGGCCTTAGGAGTGCTGGGTTCTATTCCTAGCTCTGGGCAGAGACTGGTGAGTCTAGTGGTTAGAGCTGGGGTGCTGGGAGTCGGGACCTCTGGAGGGTACATCTACGCAGCAGCTTGGAGTGTATGTTCCGGCAGCTGCCCTGCACCGCGGCATGTACTGCAACATACACACCGCCACATGTGGCATGCTGCCCTGAGCACAGCCACGTGTCTGTCTGCCCAGGCTGGGAGGCCCATGCCCAGCTGCCAGGGGTCACAGGAGGGGCCTTGGTGCCCTTCCCTGAACGTCTTTCTCTGGCACAAACTCAGGCCGACCTTCAGCAGGTGCCTAGTACCAGCTTCTCCAGCCCGGCGCGCTGGAAACACCAGATAGGAGCTCGGTCTCCCGCTGAGACAGCCAATCAAATTCACTCGAGGAAGCAGCTACTTAGCATTGGACCCCACCCTGCCCAGAGCTGGGAATCCAGCCCAGCCACTAGACCCCACTCGCCTCCCAGAGCAAGGGATGCAACCCAGGAATCCTGACCCCCAGCTCCCTTACCCTCCCCCCAGCCTCTCCATGCCTGGCCCCTGGCCTGGGTCCTCGCCTGTAGCTAGGGTTGAGTGAGCTCACCCGGCCACAGCAGGCCGGGCCCATAATTATCTGGAAATAGTCATTTCCTGAGGTGCCCACGGGTCCCTCACCAGGGCTGGCAAGGACATTTAAAGGGCCAGTGCACTCATTCTACTGGGGAGAGTGGTAGAGCTGGTGTCAGAGACCAGCTCTACAGAGAAAAGCCAGCGAGTTGGAGAGGCGAGGGGAAATGCAGGGAGCTGTGGGGGAGCTGGGCACAGGGCACCCCAGAGCCTGTATGGCACTAGGGGGTGCTGTGCTGCAGGGAGCATGGTAGAGGCTCTGAGGGGGAAGATCTCTAGAGCTCTGTAAATCCACAGGTATCTGCTTTATATCCGCAGGAACCAGTTCCACTGTGGCTGTGGAGATCCGCAAATCATTATTGCAGATGCGGATGCCAGTTTTGTATCTGCACAGGGCTCTAAGGAGCTCCACCCAAGCCAGCTGCAATGCCCCTGTGTGGCACTAGGGGTTCTCTGCCACAAATGCCATCGTTTTGAGTGACCACCCGAGTTTCCCAAAGTATGCTCCTGGGAACCCTGGGGCTCCGCGCAATAGGCCCAGGGGCTCCGTGAGAAAATATGAATGACACTTGTATGAGCCTGCTATTTTGTTACTAATTTTCTTTTTTAGGGAAAAGAGTGTATAAGAAATAGCAGAATTCCAAAACTGCCTATGTACTTGGGTACCTATTGAATTAAACATCACAGTATTTTAAGGGCTTCAACAAATTTTCAGGACCGCACATGGCTGAAAAAGTTTGGGAAACCCTGCCAGGATTCTTCACTACACTCTTGTGCAGAAGCCTCAAACTCAGTTTACCTTAGGGTTAGGGTTAGGGTGCGGGCCAGTGCCAGTCCTCAAATCCTCCTAGAAGGCCAGCAGGCACGCCCCTCTGGCAAGGCTCTGGGGAGGTTTGGGCATCTCTGTGCATCCCCCCTATGCATCTTCTGGACCTGCCTGCTGCCCCCAGTGATTTAAAACCCTTCGGGGGCCCCAGCCACCAATACCAGCAGCTCAGCAGGGCTAGAGTAGCTTCTAGCTGCTAGCTCCATGCGGCTGCTGGCACGTCCTTGTGGCCCAGGGAGGTGTGTGCAGAGCCATCCCATCCATAGGTGTCAGCTCTGAAACTATTAACTCATTTTGTGAAACTGACTAGATATCAGTGATGCCAACTCCCCTGATTTGATTCCAAGCCTCCTGATAATTGGGGTGGTTGTTTTTTCTGGAACGCTCCAGACATTTTATTCAAATTAAGCCAGATCTAGGAAATTCACTGCCTGCTGCCTCATGCACCACTATCAACTGTGATTGCTCTGACTTAATAGATTATGCTTGTTTGTTGGTGCAGAGTATTAGAAGAGAATCCCAGCTTCCTCCTCCTCCTCCTCCTCCTTCTTTTTTTTTTAAGGGAGACTTTAGGCCTCATGATTTGTGGAGAAAAGCTAGAAAACGTGCTGCAAGTTCAGCCAAAGACCTCAAAACACCTGATGCCAGACAAAAAGACCCCAAAGTGTATTTTGATCTGTGATTTCAAGAAGCCATTCTCTCTACAGGGGCAGGAGGGCTGATTTGAAGAGTTTCAAGAGTTTTGAACTCTTGGGGTTAGCAGTACAGTACATGCAAGCTGATCATGTCTTCCCCTCCGTCCTGAAGCCCAGACAGAGACCTGAAACTGAGTTCTCACCCTGACACCCCATGTCCTCACCCTGGGATGCCCTCCCCCAGCAGACATCCGTGCCCTCGTACGGGGATCTTGCACTGACCCGCACTAGCATCCACAGCCTCACACTGAGATCCCCCAGACCCCACCCCCACCAGGGGTAACCGAAAGTGAAACCCACCGGCCCTGTCCCGCCCCACTGGCTGCAGAAGCAGTTTGAGCGGCTTCCTGGCCAGTGCCGTTCACATCTCTGCAGAGGGAGCCAGTGCAGCTTCCTGGACTGAGCAGCGCCCTCTGCAGCCGGGACCATGTGGGCACTGGGGGCTGGGGGACTGCTGAGAGAGCATCCCCATGTGCCACCCACCTGCTCCTCTCTTGAGCTGCCAGCAGCCCACATAGGCCTGATTAAATAACTTTTTTCCAGCTATGTCTCAGGCCAGATTGGGGGAATGATAGGGCCAGAGATGGTCCCCAAGCCGGGAGTTTGAGACCCCTGCTCTTGTGCAATGTTGGCACCACAGGGATGGCTGCATGTCAGCACCAGGTGAGGGATTCCTGTGTAAATCCCTCTGTGCCTCACCCCAGACATGATGGTATCTTGGCACTATGTGAGGAATCCCTGTATAAATTCTTCCATGCCCCACCCCAGAGGTGGCTGCATCTCAGTGCCTGAGCAGTTATAGGCTCTACAGGCCTTGGGTCCCCTGATATGGAAGGAGCTAGTGAGAGCCCAGCTTTTCCTAATGCAGGTCATGATTTGGTGGAGGCCGTGCTGGTTGGCATGAGGGATGGGAGGTTACTGCTCCAAGCATCACCTGGGGGAATAGAGGTCTCCCAGGCCTTCTGAGGGGTCCCAGGGCTGGACGTGGCATCCTCTCAGATGGGTCTGCTCCCCACCCCTGTGTCCCTGCTCCCCATTCACTCTCCCACCCCAGACACATCCTGCCCCAGAGTCCCCCAGCAGTGTGGGGGGAAGAGTCTGGAGTTTATGGGGTGGCTGAGAGGTGCATTATTAGGTAACCATGGGAGGGTGCTAGAACTTGGTTCATACGCAGTCATGGTTCAGCCCCCTCCTCCATGGCACCCCAGCTGCAGGCTGCGCTCTTCTGCAGTGGTGCCCTGGGCTCTAGAGGCAGCAAGGAGGTTGTGATCTTGGGGAGGGAAGAAGTTAGTCTCTTCCTTCTGCCCATCTGCAGGGGTGGCTAGAAACAGAGTCATGAGCCCAAAGGCAGTACAAGGCCACTGGGGCTTCAAACTGGTCCAGTCACCCCAACCCCTTCAGGAGCTGCTGGGGCCTGGATTCCTGGAACTATCAGCTAGTCCCTTCCTGTAAAAACACCTCTTATTCCTCCTCCCCCCCCCCCCGAGCGGGAGGGACCCCTCCCTTTTCACACACAGGTGGGAGAGAGTTGTGGCTGGCAGAGGTCACAGGCCAAGAGGGAAGACAGTGCTGGGAAGGGAGGAAGGGGGTCAGAGACCAGAGGAAGAAGCCATAGATGGATAGATCGAGGGGTGTTCGGAGGGGTGTCTGGATGCTCAGGGAGCTCTCAGTAAGATCCAGAGACAGACATTCACGGCTCCCCGATTCTATGTTTCACTCTCATTGTTAAGGAGCTGGCTTGTGCCATCCAATACACAGGACTCTGTGAGGAACCCCACTAGGGGGCGCCAAACCCACATGGTCACTGGCCTTGTTTATCCCAAATCATCCCGTGTCCTGGCTTTCCTGGGGCAGGCCTGTTCACACCACGTCCCAGCGCCCTGGGAGGGGGACTCGGTGTCCTGGCCTGCCATTTCACCCAGCAGGCGGGAACGTCGCTCACCCCAGACACTGAATGATCACGAATAAAAAGCTTTAGGGTGCAGCCGAGTTAGTCTGTAACTGGAAAAATGTAAAACACAACGAATAGTCTAGAGCAACTAAAAGACTAACAAAACATGTAGATGGCTGTGCCCACGAAAGCTCACGATCCCATCTGACCACTAGGCCTCACTCCCTTCCCAGAACTAGGATCCAATCGCAGGCTCTGGTACACAGCTGTGCAGGGCAGGGGGCTGTGCCCTATTCTGTAGAGTGGATCAGCACCCAATGCACCCCCTGTCTGTCCTGACCTATCAATGTGCTTCACAGCCACTCCCAGCACAGTAGGGTCCTGGTGCCAGAGATGGCACTACACCTTTGCTCATTTCCTCGCGACAGTTCAAGATAGAAAATAGAGACAAACGTTCAGGTTCAGAGTTGCTGAGGGAGGGAAGGGGAAGAAACATTCTCAACACACATCGCAAAAAAAAGACAATTTTTGTGAGTAGTTTCTAGGGGAAAAGGCCATTTTGCTCTGGCTATTTCACTACTAACATTCCTGAGAGATCGCTTACAAAATGCTGGAATCAAGCTGTCTTGCTGCCTGGAATTGCTCAGGGTTTGCTAGCCCAGCCCAGGCGAAAGAGTGCTCACTATGATTTATTCGGTCTATTATGGTAGCACCAAGACATCCCAAATCGTGGCCCAGGCCCCCAGCGTGCTAGCTGCTGTATATTGATTGTTAGGTGTATTATGGTAGCACCTAGGCATGGCCCAGGACCCTTCAATACTAGCTGCTGTACATTATTAGGTGTATTACGGTAATGTCTAGGCACCCCAGGCATGGCCCAGGCCCCTGCAGTACTGGCTGCTGTACAAATGCCAGGCCCTGCTCTGCCCAAAGAGTGGCCAATCTGGGTGTAAGACAGGAGGCCCCAGGAGGAGACAGATGGGGGAACACAAGGCAGTGTGAATCTGAACAGTCCTTGGCAGGGTGAATCTGAACTCAGAGTTTCACGATTGGCTTATTCAGACACTAGGGACTGGCCAAAATCTTCTCCCCTTGGGACATTTGTCCACCCTAAACCCCAGCTCTTGCAGGGTGCTTGAATTGAGCTGAGAAAGGCAGAACACAAGCCAGCAGCTGGAAGTTGCAGCCAGCCCAGTTCTGTTGGAAATAAGTCCCAAATGTACTACAGTGCAGGCGACTGAGCACTGGCTCTAATGCCCAAGGAACAGGGGGATTCGCCATCTGTAAATCCAGACTGGCTGCTGTTTTGGAAGACATGTTGGCCGAAGACGAATGATCGGTTTAGTACGGGGGAGCGAGCCTGGGTGACATGCAGTACGGATCATACGGTAGGGCAGACGATCGAATGTCCCACACAGGCCTGGAGAGCTGTAAATGTGTAAAACCTGCGCACAGTGAGTGGAGGTGGGGGGGGGGAGCTCTTGCCTTTTGCATCCGTATTTCCCACCCCTAAAAATATCTCAGCAATGTCCCACTTTCAGATGTGGAAATTCACCTGGGGATCTAACACCCCTTCCACTGAAATGCAGCCAGTTCTGGGGTGATTAAAACTGCAGCATGGATTCCCAGCCCCTCCCAGCCCCATCTTGCTCCCCGCAGCGTGCCATCCCCTAGCACTGCACTGGGATAGTGAGGCCTGCACTGAGCGCCCCCTGCTGAGCCCCCTGTGCAGTACAGCACCTCCTAGCACTGGGCCAGCGCTCACTGCCAGGGGAGAGGCGCCCCCCGCTGAGCCCCCTTTTCTCCAGAGCACCCACTGCCTCATCCTAGCACTAACCCAGGGAAGCTCATGGGAGGCCAGCAGGAAGCCCTGCCAACTGGGGAAGGGCCAGGCCTGGACCCCAGAGTCCCCTGCAAACCCTGCTGGCACCCTCCTGAGAGCCAGAGCTCTGAGGCCCTCAGCAGCTAGACTGCAGCAGCAGCAGCCCCTGGGGTGTTCTAAGTCTAACCACACCTTAGCCCTAAGTTCTTTGGCTGCTGCACAGCCAAGCTGGACCATTGGGAGGGTCAGAAGTCAGGGAAAGGGGCACGGGGCCTTTCCCCTCTAGCAGCCGCTGGCTGAGGCCCAGGCCAGGCCAGGGGACTGGCTGGCTTGGGTTTGGTGCACGTGACATAGGGTGTTTCCCCTCAAGGGGGTGACGGGCTCCAGTCTGGCCCCCGGCAAGAGCTGTCTGGCCGGAGGGTGAGGGGGCGGGGATATGAGGCATGTCCCTTCTAGGGGGTCCTGAGTCTTAATCCAATTCCCATCAGGGCAGAGAGGGGGAGAGAGAGATTGCCTGGCTGCTGTCTGGCTACACTGCAGGGGTGCTTTCCCCTCTGGGGACATAAAACCCCCCGGGGTGGTGCAGACCGAGTGGGGTGGGGGCCCTGCCCTCCAGCCAGTGGGATTCGATTGGGCTGACCAACAAAGGACCAGGCCCCGGGGTTTGTGACTCTCCTGGCAGGGGCACCCTGCGCCCCTCCCCCGCCTGGCTGGGGATGGCCCTAGCATGGTGCTTCCTCTGCCTGTCCCCCCCCCCCAAGTTAGTTCTGGGGCTGGGTTCCTCAGAGGTGTGGGAGTAGCCCCAAGGCTGGGCTCAAAGGGCAGGTTGGGAGCCACAGGCAGCTCGCCAGGGGAGGCCACAAAATTGTCCCATTGCCCCCTCACACCACATACTGGGAGGCATCTTCCCCCTTTCCTCTTCTCCTTGCCTTATACTGAGGAGGCTGTCCTCCCCCTCCTCCCCCCTGCTTCATACTGCAGGGCTGTCCTCCCCCTCCTGCCCCCTGCTTCATACTGGGGGGGCTGTCCTCCCCATCTTCTCCCCACACCCCTGCTTCATATTGGGGGACTGTACCACCCCTCCTTCCCCCACACCCCTGTTTCATACTGGGGGGGCTGTCCTCCCCCTCTCCCCCTGCCTCATACTGGGGGGCTGTCCTCCCCTTCTCCCCTGCCCTGCTTCACACTGGGGGACTATCCTTCCCCTCTTCCCCCACCCCTGTCTCATACTGGGGGGAGCTGTCCTCCCCCACCCCCTGCTTCATACTGGGGGGGCTGTACTTCCCCTCCTGCCCCCACCCCCTGCCTCATACTGAGGAGGCTCTCCTCCCCCTCCTTCCCTGCTTCATATTGGAGGGCCTATCCTCCCCCACCCCCTGCACTTCATACCGGGAGGGCTGTACCTCCCCCTCCTTCTCTGCAGAGTCTCCCACCAGCCCCACGCTGAGAAGGGCTCTCTCATCTCTCTCTACCCCTCAGCCCCACAGAAGGTTGCATGCTATACTAGGAGGAGGAGGAGGGGGCTTCCTTTCTCTGGCCAAAGGACGGACTTTCCAAGAGGCAATATTGCTAGTGGGCTAGAGCTGGGCCTGGGAGTCTGGACTACTGGGTTCTGTCCCCCCAGGAAGTGGGGTCTAGATGGTTAGTTTCAGGGTGGGGGGAGTCAGAACTCCTGGGTTCTGTCCTTTCCTGGGGGGCTGCTGTGCCCCAGGCTGATTCTCCCTGCTGTTATTAATAGGCGCTGTGTTTGTCGGGCTGTTGGTGCAGGTGGGATCCGATGTCGGCCAGGGAAGGAAATCTGAGCTGGTAACAGGAGCCCAGCACAGAGCTTGCAGCGAGCCCCGAACATAAACACTGCAGCTGGGGGCGTTATTTATAATGGGCGGAGTTGGAACACTAGGAGCATGCAGGGGGCTGCCCCCCAAACTCTGCTAGTGCCCCTGAGTCCCGACTCTCAGCCCCCTGCTATCCTGGTGGCCCTGTGCCCCCCAAACTCTGCTAGTGCTGCTGAGTCTGAACCCGCAGCCCTCCACTACCCCAGCCATGCCCCCCAGCTCCATCGGTGCCCTTCAGTCCCAGCCTGCAGCTCCCTGCTGTCCCTCATGGGGGGTGCTGCTTGCTCACACCCTATGGCAGAGGTACGCGGGGGGGAAGGAGGGGGGAGCACACAGGACTCTTTGTCCAGCCAGGGCCAGAGGAAGCTGCCTGAGGCTTCTACAAACATCTCTGGAATCCCCGCTGGGCCAGGCCACTCCAGCTGGGGGTGGGGGGTGTCTCTTCACTTCTCCTGGGCAGAACCCAGGGAAAGCCATCACAGGGCCGTATGAGCCCCCTCCCCCTGCCCACTGCTGAGAGTTTAGGATCCTTCGCCTTCCTCTTGAGGTTCACAGTTGATCCCATCTGCTGGGCAAAAAGAAGGGCAGCCCCCCTTTTGTGGCTGAGCCACCCCCTCAGTACTGGGGGCCTCGGACAGCTAAAGTGTCTCTCTAGGGTTAGTAACACTGACAGAGGCTGGAACCCTGATTCCCCCACCCGTCAGCTCTAACCACTAGACCCTACTCCCTCTCCTAACTTGGGAGTCTGTGACTCCTCACCCCGCTGCTCTAACCTGCAGGGGTTAGAGCTGGGAAATATTGGGGGCATTTACAACCCCATGAAAAGTTGTGGGGTATTTTCATCTCCCCACTTAGCCCCCACCAGGGCTGTGACTTGGAGTCCCCACACCCTGCTCTGTGGGAGCATTTACATGGCCGGTTCCCCCTGCAGCCAGATGGGCTGCCTGGTTCCAGTGCCTCTGCACCAGCCTCCAGAGAGTCACTGGCTGCCCACCACCCAGCTCCTCCCCGCCCCCACTGCAGAGTGTGTGTGTAGGGGGGGAGGTGACACAGATGGCTCCAGCGCAGTCAAGTCCCTGGAGGCTGGGGAGCAGGGGAGGGAGGGGAGATTCTGGGTGTACATTGTGGGGGTGGAAGATGGTTCAGCAGCCTGAGCTGCGGGTTTAACATGCCCAGACTAGCTGGAACCAGCAACCTCCCCATCACATGCCACCAGCTGTGCCCAGCTCATCCCATGGCACGGAGCAGAATTCCCCGGCCAGCTCTGACCCGACCCACCGGGACAGGTTCCAGGGGAGTTGGCCGAGGGGGGATAATTCCAGCAGGCAGCCCTGCTCCCAGCTTGGGGTGTGGGGAATAGGCACCAGCGGTTCCCATCAGTCAGTTTTGCACATAAGGGGGTTATTTGGAAGGCCCCCAGAGAGTCCCTGCCCAAGTTCCTCAGGGGTCCCATGGGATTGGATGGCTCCCAGGTGCCCACATGGATCTATGGGCCCAGCCAGTCCCATATCTGCCCCTCCCAGACTCACTTAGATCGGACCCATGTGCTCATCTAACTCAGTCCCCCCCCCCCACTGCCTCCTCAGCTCCTCTGTGGGTCATTCCGCCCGTGAGCAAGACTAGCCCCATACATACCCCTCCTGCCCCCGCTGAGATGCAGGCTGAGCTGGAGATGGGCCCAGTCCCCATGGGGCTACCCGGCTGCATGGGCCCATGGGGCTGATCAATGGGGGCTTAATGGGTTCATCCCTCCAGGAGTCACTCTGGGGAGCTGCACCCACTGGGATGCAGAGTCCTGCCCCCTTGGCTGCCATCCAGCCTGGAGGCATTTGGCTCAGTCTGCCCCTTCCAACCTGGATCATCCAGCTCCCATTCAAATGTGGGAATTAGCATCACAGTGTCGTCCCCCCTCCCAGGTGCTGCTGCTGGTGCTTCCCTCCCCCTCCTCCCCACCCAGCTGCACCCACTTCCCTTCCCCCACTGCCTTCTGCCTCCCCTCCCCCACCCCTCATATCATAAATGCTGGGGCCAACTGGGAGAGTGCTTCCCCCAACTCGGAGAGCTGTGGGTGCAGGGCTGTGGAGAGAGTAGGGGGAGAGGAGCAGGGGTGGGGATGCCCAGAGGGGGTGGGGAGAGGAGCAGGGGTGGGGATGCCCAGAGGGGTGGGGGTGCCCAGAGCGGGTGGGGGAGAGGAGCAGGGGTGGGGATGCCCAGAGGGGTGGGAGAGAGGAGCAGGGGTGGGGATGCCCAGAGGGGTGGGGGTGCCCAGAGGGGTGGGAGAGAGGAGCAGGGGTGGGGATGCCCAGAGGGGTGGGAGAGAGGAGCAGGGGTGGGGATGCCCAGAGGGGTGGGGGTGCCCAGAGGGGTGGGAGAGAGGAACGGGGGGGGGGATGCCCAGAGGGGTGGGAGAGAGGAGCAGGGGTGGGGATGCCCAGAGGCGTGGGGGTGCCCAGAGCGGGTGGGGGAGAGGAGCAGGGGTGGGGATGCCCAGAGGGGTGGGAGAGAGGAGCAGGGGTGGGGATGCCCAGAGGCGTGGGGGTGCCCAGAGCGGGTGTGGGAGAGGAGCAGGGGTGGGGATGCCCAGAGGCATGGGGGTGCCCAGAGGGGGTGGGGATGCCCAGAAGGGTGGGGGAGAGGAGCAGGGGTGGGGATGCCCAGAGGCATGGGGGTGCCCAGAGGGGGTGGAGGAGAGGAGCAGGGGTGGGGATGCCCAGAGGCGTGGGGGTGCCCAGAGCGGGTGTGGGAGAGGAGCAGGGGTGGGGATGCCCAGAGGGGGTGGAGGAGAGGAGCAGGGGTGGGGATGCCCAGAGGGGGTGGAGGAGAGGAGCAGGGGTGGGGATGCCCAGAGGCATGGGGGTGCCCAGAGGGGGTGGGGATGCCCAGAAGGGTGGGGGAGAGGAGCAGGGGTGGGGATGCCCAGAGGCATGGGGGTGCCCAGAGGGGGTGGGGATGCCCAGAAGGGTGGGGGAGAGGAGCAGGGGTGGGGGTGCCCAGAGAAGGCAGGGGAGAGGAGAGGGTTGTGGGTGCCTCAGAAGGGGTAGAGGGACCCAGGTAGTGCTGGGGGCTGGGAAGATACCCAGGATATTTCTCTTTCCTGGAGCTCAGTGCTCCCTTGTCAGGCCCTTTCCATCAGCCTGCTGTGTCCCCTCTCCCCACCACTCCCCCTCTTTTGGGGTCCTGGGTTTTTAACTCCAGTCCTACTTGTCCCTCCTGGGGCGACAGGGGCAGTGGTGGGAAGCCTCCTGGCCCTGGACTGGGGCAGGGGCTCAGGGCATAGGGGGGCCTGTAGAGGGTCTTCAGCTCCAGGGAGCAGAGTATGGCAAGAGCCTGGCTCCAGCACCTCAGATCTCCCAAGAATGCGGCGCTTCTCCCTCCCCCACATCTGTTTCTCCTATAGGCCCAGGGCTTTGGGGTCAGAGACTGGGAGTCAGGACTCCTGGGTTCTAGCCCTGATTGTGGGGCTGCTGCCCCCTCTGGACCTGGCAGGTGGGTGGGGGGAGAATGGTGGAATTCTGTCCTGTCCAGGGTACTGCTCTGTTCCCCCTAGGCCATGCTCCCCCCCACCAGGCCAAGGGGGACAGCTTGGGGACTCAGTGCCTGGGGAGGGGGTTGCAATAGAATTTAGTGGATTCCCCACAAGGACAAATCTGACTGGGGGGGGGATTGAACAGTGGGGGTGAGGGGCTCCAGCTCGAAGAAGAGTGAGCTGTAGTGGTTAGAGCAGAGGGCAACTGAGTCATGTTATCCTCATCATTGCGGGAATGAGGAAATGGAACAGAGGAAAAATAAGCGTTGGGATTTCCCCAGCTTGCCCTGCCCCTCACCCCCACTCCATCCTGCTATAAACCTCCTCTCCATCCATACCATCCATATTCCCAACTCCTCTGCCCCCCAGTAGGCCCTGGAGCGATGTCTGAGCCCAGCCCCTCTCCCTCATGTAGGAACTTCACCCGTGTCCCAGACGCTGCTTTCCTTGGCACAGTAGTGTGGGGTGGGGCAGAGGGCACTGTGGGTATGTTTGAGAGACAGTATAGACCCCTTGGGTCACCACACTGAAGGGAACGTGGCTGGCGCATCACTCTGCTCTGGCTCTTTCCACCTGCCCTCAAGGCCCCCAAGGCAGCTGAAGGGATCAGCCCCAGAACAGACACAAAGCATAAAGCACCCCCTGCCATTGCTCAGGTGCATGGATGAATCCCAGCTAAGACATCCAGGCCAGGATTTGCTGGTCACCAGTCCACATGGGGCCTACACAGAGGCCCATGGCAGGAAGAGCCATTGATCAAAGGAATCTCGTCAGCATCACGTGGAAAACGTGGACTGGTCCCCTGGACTGGAATCTCAGAGCAGCCTCCTCCTCCTCCCAGAATGAGTTGAACCTGGCCTGGATTTCTGGACCTCTGGACTGAACTCAGGTGTGAGCCATTCTTTTTCAGCTCTGGACAGATCCTTCAGCACAGAGGGGCCCAGGCTCCAGGCTGTCCAGCAAGGGTCAGATTCTGAGAGGGCTGTAGGCTAGACCAGGGCAGGGTTTGGAGATCATCAGAATCTCCAGATTGAGCCAATCTCAGAGCAAGAAAAAATGTGTGGACTCCAACTGTGGAAAAGGGGGCAGCGGGCTGACCTCTGTCCTGCCAGGCATGGAGCCTGCCTCCAAGGGAAGATGAGCAGTATAAAATACCTGAGACACAGAGACAGGGGAGCTGGCTAGAGGGAGGGAGGGATAGATTGGTAGGGAGAGATCTGAGCAGAGAGATAAAGTCATAGATGTGATGCCGAGAAGGGGACATTTGACCCCCTAGCCTGACCTCCTGCAAAACACACTCCACAGGATTCACCTAGTTCCCCTGTACTGAGCCCAGGAACTTGAGTTTGCCAAAAGGCTTCATCCACAAAGGCAGCCAGCCTGGATGCAAAGAGATCGCGAATCCACCACTTCCCGTGGGAGTTGGTTGCAAGGGTCAGTTGCCTCCCTGGGAAATAGCTGGGCCCTATTTCTAGTTGGAATTTGTCTGGCACCAGCTTCCAGCCATTCAAGCTTTTTTTCTGCTAGACTAACGAGCAATTTGGGCCCTGGGATTTTCTCCCACTGTGATCAAGCTGATGGAGGACTTTGGATAGCGAGAGAGAGCAGGGGTGGGCAATAAAACGGTGGCAGTTCACCAGGTGGGCTGCTGCTGCTGTATTTAACCAGCTCTCGGCAGTATGGGTGATTGCAGCTCCCGTTGCCCAGGAATGGTGATCCACAGCCAGTGATCCCCCCCATATCTGCAGGGCCACAGGTAAATACAGAGGTGTGGGGGCCCACCAGCGGCTAACCCTGGCAGACTGGATCCCACCCATGAGCCGGTATTTGCCCACCCCTAGGATAGAGGAATGGAGATACAAAGATGGATAGATTGGAAGCAAAGGAGTTCAGAGCGAGGGATAAATAGAAGTGTGGAGGAGTGGACAGATAGACAGAGAAGTGTGGGTCTGGGAACAGACAGAGGGGACGAGGTGAATGGATGAAGGGGTAGTTAGCGGTATGGTAGAGGGAGTTAGATGTGGAGTATGATGGCTGAGTAGGTAGGTAAAGGATTGGGACTGAGGGATAAATAGAGTGGATGGACAGAGGGATGAGAGGGGTGGAGGAGTAGGTGGAGGCGTGTGGGTGGATATGGATGGAGAGGGGTGGATGGACAGAGGGGTGTGGGTGGATAGAGGGAAGGTGGATGGATGGATGGAGACAGAGAGGTTGTGGATGGATGAACAGAGGGATATAGGAAGATGAATAAAGAGGTGTGGGAGGATGTGACACTACATCTCAAAGTAGCACCCTGGAACCCCCATACCCAACCAGACATATCTTTAGGGTAGGCTTCATACTAAGCATGACATCCATATAAGATATATAAAAGATCACGATCTGATGAGATCTAGGTCTATCAAAATACGTCTCTCATCAGTGTGCACCAAGTTGGGAGATTTGGCTGGAGGGCTGTTGCAGAAATATGTTGTGCGGTTACTAGTGATATGCAAAGGAGGGAAAACCACTCCCAGGAGGGTGTTCAGGGACCATTAATCAGCAGGGGAGTTGAAATCAAGGGATTTACAATTCAATGATAGTTGCTCAAGACCACCCGAGGGGGATTGCTCAACTCTGGCTCAGCAAAGCCCACCAGGATATGTCTGGGCTTGTATTTACCAGGCACATGGTCTGAGAGATAAACTAAGGGACGGTGGTATCAAGTATCATGCCTTGGTCTTTCTCCTCTGCCAAAGTCAAAGACTTCAACGAAGAGGACTAGTCCCGGGCTTAAGGGAGAGTTCTGTGTATTATGCTCTGTAACTTCCAATGGGAGGAAGAAAATGGCTTCATCTAAACACTGCCTAGTGTAACAGGGTTTAAGATCGATGCAGACTGCGCACTTACCTTTTATTGTCTTGGCTAACTATCTCTGACTTTTTATGCCCACCAGTTGTAATAATTTAGCATCTATTTTTCCCCAGTTTAATACATCTGTTTTGTGGTTTACTTAAATAGTGTATTTTGGTTGAAGTGCTTGGGGAATCTCAGGTCAGTTTACAAAGGCTGGGGCATCATGTTTTCTCCACATTGAGGGAGGGGTGGACTGGGTAATACTGTTACACTGGTCCTGCACAGCTCTCTAGGGCTGGGGGAGGCCCCACATCACACACCTGCCCAAAGATCCGGGACTTAGGACACTCTGAGGCTGGAAGCATTTGGGCAGCCTGGGGAGAGTGCTCTGGGCTTTGGCAGGAGAAGGGGATGGGAGTGGGGTTCAGGCAGAAGGGGTGGGCCAGGCCAGGGGCTAGGCTCCCCAAGCCTGTGGTTCACCCACTGCCCACAGTTAGAGAGTTGGGGGAAATCAGCCGGTTTCTTTCTCTGTGTAATTTGTGAGTGGCTCTGGAATAGTCATGCGGCCTAGCTCGGTGTGGGGATCCACATGCTGTCACACTGAGTGGTAACAGCCCCGAGAGTGGTTTGCTACTGGTCACTAGCAAAGCACTGAGACAGCCCAGGCTGGAAAGTTAAGAGGGCACAGCAATGCCCCAGCTCCTGGGGACCCTGTCACAGTGGATGGAGGAGTTAGGATAGAGGGCTAGACAGAGAGGTATGGGTGGATGGACAGAAGGTAAGTAGAGGGGTGTGGATGGGTGAATGGATGGAGAAGTGTGGGTGGATGGAGGGATGGATAGAGAAGGGTAGGTGGGTGAATAGACGGGGTGTGGGTGGACAGAGGGGTAGATGAAAGTGAATGGATAGAGGGGTGTGAATGGATAGAAGGTAAGTAGGGGGTGTGGATGGGTGGAGAGGTGTAGGTGCATGGAGGGATGATAGAGAAGGGTAGGTGGGAAGGCGGATAGAGGAGCAGGTTATGGGGTGTGGATGAGCAGATGGATAGAGGGCTGTGGGTAGAAACAGGGTTAGGATAGAGAGGTGGAAGGGGGTGTGGCCAGATGGACGGAGGGTAGGGGTCAGGGGAGGTAGGTGGAGGGAAGGGTTGGGCCAGGCACATAGCAATGTGGGGCACAGCCATGCAGGAGATCAGGAGTGGGGGCTCATTTCTACCACCTGCGCTGGCCTCCCCTGCCCCCCTTCCCCCCCCAACAGGAGCCTGGCTCCCCCAGAACATCCAGGGCGAGCAGACCCTTCCTGGCCCACCCAGCTGGGAGTGAGTAATGCCCAGCCCCTGCCGCCAGAGGGGCTGAGTCATGGAGCCATCAGCTTTTGCTCATAGGGCTGGGCTGGGAGGATATGGACTTGAGTGTGCGCCCCCACCCCCACCCCGCCGCTCCTGAGCTGTCTGGAGCAGAAGGGAAGACTTGTTTTGTGACCTCAACTGCCTCCAGAGCCACGGGAGAGGAAGCCTCTGTACGTTGGAGGGGGGGCACTAGCCCCCTGAGTCACCCCCCCATCCATCTTTAGCCCCCCGGCCTCTCCCTGGCTAATACACAGGGAGGCCTGGCCAGGGTAGTTGTGTCTCCAACGTACATTACACCAAGGGGGAGAAATCAGGTCAGTGAAGGACGTGCCAGCTGGCAGAGAGCTCAGGGCACAAGAGCCAGCAGCACGCGGGGTCCTTTCTGCTTGAGCCTCTTGAGCAGGAATGTGCAGTGGGCTGGAGAGGGGCTCCAGTACTTAGTGGGGATTGGGAGTGTCTGAGTGAGGTCACCTGAGTTCTCTCCCTAGCTCTGAGAAGGCAGTGGGGTCTAGTGGAGCCACTGGGAGCTAGGAGTTCTATGTTCTGGCTCTGGGCAGGGAGTGAGAGCTAGGACTTTTGGGGCCTATTCCCAGCTCCAGGATCTGTCATTAAGAGCTGGGGACTTGGAGCTGCATTTGTACCAGCACACTTGTCCCATGGTGCCCAGGCTCTGCACTACAGTTGGCAGCAGGGTCTTCTGGGCAAAGCACTGCATTGTGGGATAGATTTGAGCAGGCCAGCTAGAGCCAAATCAGCTGCCACCCTCACTGGGAAGCAACTTGTCACCTGCACCCTGACAGGCTGGGAACGGGCCAGTTATTGCCACTCTGGCTGGCCCCCTCCTCCCCCCCGCCAGCTGCTCTGGCAGCATAAAGTGAATGTGAGTCTCCCCTCTCCCTGGTTCTTCTGGCTGGCATAAGGGCTCGTCACCCACCCTGCTCCCAGCATAGACACGGGGTGGATCAGAGGCAGGGCTGGAGCACATGGAGCAGTGGCTCTTCTCTGAGTCCCTAAGCGGCAGAGCATGGGTTGGCGCAGCCACAAGGCGGCTCTCGCTTACACACAGCTGATGAGTTCTGTGCAGCGCCACATGTGCCATTTTATGCAAATGATTCTCTGAGCTAATCTGCATGTCCTCAATTCATCTGCAGGAGCTAATACTCCTGGGCTATGTCTACACTGCAGGCTTCTTGTGCAAGAACTGTTTTGCGCAAGAGTTCTTGTGCAAAAGGTCTTCCACAAGAGCGCATCCACACTGCCATGTGCTTTTGTGGAAGAGATGTGCTTTTGTGCAAGAGCATCCATGGCAGTGTGGACACTCTCTTGTGCAAGAAAGCTCTGATGGCCATTTTAGCCTTAGGGCTTTCTTGCACAAGAAACCCGTTGCCTGCCTACACTGCCTTCTTGTGGAAGAGCTCTTGCGCAAGAGGGCTTATTCCTAGTGGGGAGAGGAATAACTCTTGCGCAAGAAGCCCTGCTTTCTGACGCTTTACTGTAAATTTACTTGCGCAAGAACGTGCATGCAGTGTAGACGCTCTGCAAGTTTTTGCGCACGAACAGCTGATCTTGCACAAAAAGCCTGCAGTATAGATGTAGCTCTGGAGTGGAGGGCAGCTATACAAGGCTGGGGCAGGGAGGGAGGGTTCCAGCTCCACAGCGGCATCTACTGGCTGACAGAAGAAAGCAGCTGAGCCAATGTGTGTGAGATTCAGGTGGAGCTGGCAGGTGTGATGGAGGCACATGTGTCACACAGGGAGGCCAGGCAGGGTGGGTTTAAAGCCACCTAGTGAGGCCCTTGGTATACAGGGCTTGCAAACCCCTATCTGCAGTTTGGGGGGTCTGATTTCCAATGGGAGCTCAGAGGTGCCAAATGTCAGGTCCCTTCACAGCTAATGCAGGGTCTGTTAGCTTGCTAGCACCTGGCCCCAGTCCCAGCCCAGATCCTCACTCGTGCCTGCATGGGGCTGCTGGGATATTAGCAATGCTAATATCCCACCTTTGGATGAAAAACAGATCAAGGTGAAAGCCCAGCCCAGACCCACTAACCAAAGAAGCCACTGCAGGAAATAACAGGCAGGAATGTTGAACTATAAATTGTTCCACCGGCAGATCAGAGCGATGAAGCTAGCGCGGGGCGGGGGGAGTCCCTGCTGTAGGTTATTTCCCTCTCTGGATGCTCCCTTTATACACTGGGGATTTATCTAGCTGGAAGGAACAGAGTGTTATTTAGCTACCTTTGGAATGAGCCAGGCAGCCGCTGATTAATTCTCCTAGCCTAGGAGTAGAGTACAACCAGCCAACCCTTGCAGTAAGAACTGTTATGCCATCCCCACCCACCCCTAAAATTACTGAGTGCTGCAAATTAGTGCCACTCCACTAAATGGAGATCTGGCCCATTAGTTCCAATACTGATATACACCCGGCTGGGGTTTGGCCCCATTGACTCTAATGGAGCAAGTGCCATTTCCCCGCCGGTGGGAATCTGGCCCTTTGTGTCTGGGCCCCTGAGTACAGGGCTCATACCCACTATATGATCCTTGGTGTGACTGCACGGGGGATGATTGTTCTCTCACTCACATCTGGTGTCAATCCAGACTCACTCCAAAGGGCTTAGTCTGGAGTAAGTGAAATGAGAATGAGATCCCTTGATTTTACTGGAGCTGCTCCTGATTTGCCACACAGTGAGTCAGTGGGATGACTTCCTCTCTCAGGCTGGAGTAAACCCACAGCAACTCCTCTGACACTGCTGGGGTTTCTCCAGATCCACACCAGCATAACTAAGAGCAAGCTGACCCAGTGGGAGAGAACGGTTCCTTTTCTTTGTCAGGTCTGCTCCTTGCTCATCCTGGTGTGAGTCAAGCGTAACCCCACTGGCGCTCTTGCACCAGTGTGTACCTGGCATAATTCCTGATTTCCCTTTCACTCACTCCAGTATAAATCCAGGGTGACTCCATGGGGGCTGACACTCCTTTCCCCTTGTGTAAATGGAAATAACCTTCCTGCTCTCATTTCTGTCTGACTCTCCTCGCTTCCCACTTAGGGAGTTGAGCAGGGCACTGCTTCAGATTTCAAAGGGGGGGGGACTTTGAGTGGTGGTGCAGGGGCAGTGCTCCCATTCTTTAAAGCCTGAGGGGGTGAAGCCCCCAGAGGGAGGGAGCAGGTAACAGGAGCAGCTGGGTCAAATCTGAGGGGCATTGAACCTCATGCACCAAGTTTCAGTGCCACTCACATTTAGGTGGGCCAAGCTCTTTAACCAAAATCCAGGTCCTGGGGCAGGGCTTGCCTTCCAGGGATGGGCGCTGCAGAGGCTGTGGTAGTCCCTTTGGGCCTTGAGCTCTAGGGCTGTTGGTGGCCCCAGGGGCTCCTCTCCCCCACCGCTGAGCAGCGCCAGGGTCAGTGGGAGCAGATGGCGCATCCCGCTCTACCTTCCCTGACCCCCCTGGCGCGGAGATCTGCTCCGAGCCCCCTTGGGAGGGGCCGCTCTGGCCAGTCAGGAAGGCTCAGAAGCGCCTGGCGCAGAACAACCTGAGCTCTGTTTATTTGCCTCTCGCTTTGCTCTTGCTCCGTCCCTCTCCGCTCGCCTGGGCTTTGCGCGCGCGGCAGGAACGGCTGCGGCCGCGCGGCTCCTCGCCCTGGTATGTGGGCACATTTCTGCGGCGCGGCCCGGCGCTGAGCTCCACGCGCTGCCCTGGAATGTAGCGGCACCTCTCGTTTTATGAATGACTCTATTCATGGGGCCCCTCCCACCGCCGCATGCCCCTCCCCTTTCCCCTGGAATGTCTGGAAAGGTGCCACCCTTGCTATTGGCCGGCCAAGGCCGGTGGGCGGGGCGCTGCCGGTGGTTGCTATAAATCGGGATGCAAAGGGAGGCTTACGGAGACATTGGAAGGGGGGCGGTGGGAGAGACACGTGGGAGTTGCCAGGTGGGGGCTTGCTGGCTACGCGGACCAGCTCTGACTGTTCCCCTGGGTGCCCTCTGTGCAGCTCTTCCTCTGGCCGGCTCCAGCCCGCGATGGACCAGGGGTCTCTGCTCAGCTTTGCTTTCCTGCTGAGCGTCGCTCTGGTGAGTGGGGGAATCTGCCGGCTTCGGCTCTGCCCGGGGCTAGACCCTCGGCTGCTGTCAATCCGTCCTCCCGTCGACCGTTCGGAGCCCGATTCTATACAGGGCAGATCCGGGGGAGCCTTGCTGATCCCCATCCCTCCGAGGAGCTGGGTCCAGCTGAGAGCAGACACTGCCCGCAAACCGGGCTACTAGCTACTGAGCTCCCCCTTCCGGTGTCCAACTTGGGGCTCCTGATTTGGGGGGGGAGGGGGTCTCCTAGCAGTAGGAGTGACACCGGTTTGCGCTAGCTGAAGATCCGGCTTTCTGCGCTCACTCCCTCTGGTGTGAACCCGGTGTCACTTCCTGAGCTGTTGCAGTGGATGTACACTAGTGTAAACAAAAGATTAGGAGTAACTCCAGTGGGACTTGAAAGCAGAACTTGACGCGGAAGTGTCTTTTTTTGTTCTTTTATCTATTACTTCCCGGACTCCCATATCTCTTCTCTGCCTCAGCTCCGTGGAGTTTAGTGACTTTGATCCTGGTTGGAGTTTGAGGTTTATAGTTGAGGTTTATTTATGTGTGTGTGGTGGGGGGAAATGCAGACCCTTTGAGACATGTAGCTGCACCTAGGAAACTATTTTGGTGCCACCTTCTATAAAAAGAGGACTGGTTCATCCAACCCAAAATAGTCCCTTCTTTGATGTGCTGCCCAGCGTGTCTACTCATGGGGGTGGGGAGAATGTTTGGACTCGGCTTGTCTATTTAAAACCTGGAAAACATTTTTGTAGGACCTACAAAAATATACTTCTTTCCCTTCCTCTCCAACCCCAGGGTCTCCAGTCCAAACCAGCTGTGACTCGTTTTTTTTCTAGGTCCCGTCAAAACACTCTCCCTCATCCGTGGGGTTTCTTTGCCTGTAGGTGGCGTGTCGTTGCCCTCTGCAGTGTCTCTGCCCCCCCAAGCCACCCCACTGTGCTCCGGGGGTCAGCATGGTATCTGATGGCTGCGGGTGCTGCCAAGTCTGTGCCAGGCAGCTGAATGATGACTGCAGCAAGCACTGGCCCTGTGACCCCCACAGGGGGCTGGAGTGCAACTTTGGGGCAGACCCCTTGGCCAGCAGGGGCATCTGTCGGGGTAAGAAGGGTGGTGGGACTGGCATGGAGGGGCATGTCCTCACTTACTCTGTCTGGATGTCTTGGGTGGGGAGGACTCGTCTTCCAGATCATCAGGGGGCAAATACCCTCCCCCCCCAAATCTAAGCTCTGACAATCTTTCCAGCCCCAGTTCTTGCTAATCGGAGGATCGTTGGGGGAGGATTATAGAGACAGTGACCTCCTCTCTCCCTCCCTGCCCCCCCCCAGTCCCACAGATCTACCCCCTGCCCTAGCCTAGGAAAGGCATCAGTCAGGTACCTAACTGGTGAGGGGGGGGGCGGGGGGAGGTGTCTACCTGGATGACATCTCCTTCAGGTTTGCCCTGACCCCAACGGTGCTGCTCTGAGAAGGGGTGATTCCTGGGGGGAGGGAGGGGGAAGGCTGCGACAGACTGGGATAGCTCAAGAGCTGCTGGAGAGGGAATCTGGGGAATAATTTATCCAACCCTTCCCCCCCCCCAGTACTTTGTCCTGAGCTGAAGGCACTCCCACCCATGGGGTTTTCCCATGGTCAGGGCAGCAGGGAGAGGACCCAGCTGACTGAGGAGGTGTCTCCTGCTGATCTGGGTATAGCTGGTGTCTTCATACAGCCTGCCCGAGGAAGGAATGTGCTGCCTCTTGCCCCCATTAAGGGAACTCTGAGGACCTCCAGCTTGGGGCATTCCAGGGCTAAATAGGGAACCCCTCTCCCAGCAGGGATCTCAAGCTCCCTCCCTCTTGGCTTCAGGGGAGAGGGGGCTGGGCTGGAGGACATGTGTCTGTGGGGTGGGCTGTTCCAGGGACATGGGAATGGGGGGGAGCCCAGGACACTGGCTGGAGGGCCCATGTGTGAGCATGAAGGTCTGTTGCCCCCCTCTGTGAAAAGGAGGGTGCCTGCTCCTTCCCCTGCCCCATCCCAGTCCATCTGGGGCTGAGAAGGGGACTCTGCCCCCTCCTTGGGATGGGACTCTAGATTTTGGAGGGGGCTTGTGCCACTGATGCTTTGCCAGCCTCAGTGATTGACACTTCCTCCCCCTGCTAGGAATAGAGCCTGAAAGTTGTCAGTGACAGTAGGGCAGGTGGGGAGCGGGTCCGTGCCAGTCCCACAGGAGTCCACAATGGGTGTAAATGGGGAACAGAGTCCCCCCATTGAGCTCATACTGGCTGAGATAGCGACTGTGCTCTGTCCCAAAGACCCATCTCCAAAATGTTGATGCTTTCCCAGGAGCCCCCTGCCATGCTGGAGCCAAGGGCAGGAGGCCGATCTGTCCGTCTCAGCCACGTGTGTGTGTCATTAATACCCTGGGGGAGAGTCTGGTGGCAGCTGGCTCAAGAGTTGACAGGTCACATGCGGAAACGGGCTGCTTCTCTTGGGTTCAGCCCCTTCATACATTGGAAGGAGGCAGCACAGCACAGAGCCAGCCAGCAGCCCTTTAAAGCATGGGGAGACAGCAGAGCAAGGGTATCTGTCCGGCCTCCCCCCGCTGGGTTGGGGTTGGGGCATCACTGACCTGTCTGTGTCTGCCCCCCAGTTTAGATCCATTATTGCCCGGGTGTGGAGGGGGAAGATGAGGCTGTTAGCTCAGGAATGCATCCAGGAGAGTGAAAAGCCAGGCCAGGGACCCAGATCCCTCTAGGGATTGTCCGTTTGTCCCTCCATCCTTGGAAATCTGCCCCAGCCCTGTCTCTGGGGGGAGGCAGTATTTTTCCACCTGGTCCCAGCAGACAGGGAGCCGGATCCAGCACTAGGTTCTCTGTTTTTTGTTTTTGCTGCTGTTGCAACACGATCCATTCCTGGCCCTTGGGATCCCGTCCCACATCCTGTTTTCCGGAGCTATTTAAAGCTGGGCTCCTCTCTCTCTGAAATCTCCCCCTCTGAGCCTGGAGGGGGAGCAGCAGCCTCAGCGCCCCCCCCCTCAACTCTTGAGTCTGGCCCCAGGAATGCTGCTGTCTAAGGATGAAGGATCTGGACAACCTCACCCCCCCCCCCCAAAGGTCCAGCCAAGTCCTTCTCCCCCTGAGGTCACTCACATCAGCTGCTCCCATTGGTCACCTGGACCTCGGATGATCCGGGAATGGGCTGTGAATTCCCTTAATGAGGTTCCTTTCTTATTTTGGGGGGCACCATAGTCACCACCCTCAAAGAGACCCCATCTCCAGCCATGGACCTCTGGTGGGAATGGTACAATCCTGAGCCATGCTGTGCCCCCCTAGAGGGCTTGAACCCCAAGTCCTCTCTACCCCAGTGCAGAATGCCCCTCCCCCCAAGCCTCTTCTGTTCTCATCAGATGCCTGCATAAGCGGCCCCAGCTGAGCTTAGGTCTCGTCTGCCCCAGAAAGACAGGGGCAGGATGGGCACCGTGCCATAGCTGTGCCTAGATGCTGACCCCCTCACCATCCTGCATGGTGCAGCCGGCACTGCAGGTTGTCTCGGCCCCTCTGAGCTGCCGAGTACCCAGGGTTTCTGGCTGCTCTGGGCCCACAATGCCAAGCCCAGCATGTGGCTGAGACGGAGTCAGGCAGACCAGCAGTGGGTTCCTAGGATGTCTGGCTCTCTTGACACGAGTGGGGCGGGGGCCCCTCTAGGACAGCTGACTTACGAGCCCCTGGGGGGCCTTGCTGTGTTCTCAGCCAAACAGGAAGGCCGGACCTGCGAATACAACGGGCGGATCTACCAGAACGGGGAGAACTTCCAGCCAAGCTGCAAGCACCAATGCAGCTGCATTGATGGCGCCGTGGGCTGCCTGCCCCTCTGCCCCCTGGAGCTGCCACTGGCCTCCCTCCGCTGCCCTGACCCACACCTGCTCCAAGTGCCCGGCCAGTGCTGCAAGAAGTTTGTGTGCGGCAAAGGGGCCAAGCGGTTTGGGGAGGTCTCCTTCGAGGGTGGGGAGACCAACAGCAATGAGCTTGTCTATGTGGGCAAGGACAGCCACTGGAAGAACCTGCCGGGTGAGTGCATGAGGGGCTGGGCACCAGATAAAGGGCTGGGGAGGGGTTCAAGTCCTGCCCACCTTGGACACCAGGATGAGCCACCAGAGCTAGGCAGGAAGTGGTGGGGGCAGCGAGAACCTCTGATATATAGGGCACTGTCAGCAGCTGGTGCCAAACTCAAGTCTGATGCACCCTTTTGGGGGGGGGGAGGGTGGCTAGCCATGGTCCCCCCTCCCCCACTCTCCAACTCCTGTGTCCCACTCTCTCTCCCACCTGCACGGAGCTTCCTTGGCTGGCAACAGGGCTCTGCAATCATGGTGGGGAGCGGATCAAGGCACAGCCAGAGCCTGTTGCACTGTGACTGTTCTCTGCTCCCCAGGGCCCAAGAGGGGCCAGAGTGTAAATCAGAGCAGTCTCTAGGCTGCTCTAAGTGCACATCCAGGGCTGGATTGGAAGCTCTCTGGGCCTCCAGCCCTAGCCTCCTTGCAGGGATTAGGTATGTGTGTCTGCACCCATCTAATGTGGGACCCTGCTGGCCACACTGGTCATAGAGCCGGAGGCTAGTCCCTGCCCCAAATTGTTGACGATCATCATCAGCTGCTGGAGAGCTCAAGCATGGGGGATGCTGATGTTGGCATCTGAAGGGTTTGGGTCACAGCTGCCTGGCGAAGTTAGTGGGGAGGGTAGCGGAACAGGGCATGGCACCCTTTGGAGAGGCCTTTTCAAGTGGATTATGCAATTGACAGGAGATGTTGGCCCCCCCAGATTTAATATGGGGCTGGAGAGTGCGCTTGCCTAGCAATGACAGCAGCTGGGCCCAGGCGTGGGCCCAGCTCCCCGCTCCCAGTGTGGTGTGGTGCCCAGGGTTCGGTGGGGATAGGGCCCCCTGTTGCAATGCCACTTGCTCAGATTGGGCCTACCTGCCCCACCATCAGGACAGGGCTGGCGGGGCCAAACCTGCCTGGCACTGCGCCCCCGCATGCCAGGCTGCAATACGGGGAGCTGGGCCCAGCTGCATGGGCAGAGCTGCTGCTGCTGGGTGAGCGTGGGGTGGGCTGGCTCTCCAGGCTTGGCTGCTACCTGACAGGTGGCTCAACGGGCCACCAGCTGAACCCCACCCCCCACATTCAAGAGGGTAGTGGCAGAAGCTGAGTGACTGGCAAAATCCAGGGATGCTGGGTCAGCAGCGTCCCTGGGGCAGTGTAGGACTCTGTCAGCTGTGACAGGGCCATGAGCAGGTGGCACCTCCAACCTGACCTGCTGATGGGAACCGCTCCAGAGGCAGGAATGGGCCAGTATAGAGCCAGAAGGGGCTAGTCTGTCACCCCATGGGGACCTCATACCATGGGGGGGGGGGGGGAACAACTCCTGGGCTACCTGACCTGAACCATCCCCAGCTCTGAGGAGCCTGGCAGCAGAACTCTGCTGCCTGCCTGGCTATAGAATAATGGGCTGGCCCAGAATCCCTGCCGGCTTGGGCTGAAAGGAGAACATCTCCCAGCATGCCTTGCAGCTCATGCCAAGCTTCTAGGCCTGGCTTGGAGGTGGGGAGGTGACTGCAGGGTTACCTGAAATCCCTGTGTCCTGGCTTGATGGCCAGTGCCCCCTCCTGGCAAGTCTGTGTATTAACCTAGCTCCCCACTCTGCTTCTCCAGCCTGGCAGCCGCTGTTCAAGCCCCATTCTGTGCTGCGGAAATGCCTTACCCAGACCACGGACTGGTCTCCCTGCTCCAAGACCTGCGGCCTGGGCGCCTCCACCCGGGTCACCAACGACAACCCCCAGTGCAAGCTGGCCAAGGAAACGCAGCTGTGCCAGATCCGGCCCTGCGGCCAGCCTGACTTCACCAAGCTGAAGGTGGGGCCAGGACCCCTGCCCATGGGGCAGTGGGGGGACATGCTGGGAAATGATGGACCCTGCCAAGGGAGGTGGGAATGGCCCCTGGAAATGGGGTTGGAACAAGGAGCCGGCTACCTTAGTAAAGGTCTCCCAGGGCACGTCTACACAGGAGGGCTAAAGTCAAGTTAAGCAATGCAACTTGAGCTATGTCAATTGCCTACTTAAGTCAAAATAGCTTAACTCGACTTTTGGCGCTGTCTCTGCAGCAGGCAGTCGAAGGAAGAACGCTCTTCCCCCGACTTCCCTTACTATGGTGAAATGAGGGTTATAGGAGTCAGAGTAAGAAGTCTCCAGCTCACCATTCTTTCGAAATAACGGCTTGAAATGTAGACACGCGCTTTGTTATTTCAGAATAACACTGCTGTGTAGACATAGCCCTGGAGAGGGGAGTCTAGTGGGCAGAGCAGAGGAGGCTGGGAATCGGGACTCTTTGGCTATGTCTACACTACGAATTTTTTGCAGAAGAGGCAATGCATATGAAGCTCTCATGAACATTTTCTCATGCTTCATTTGCATAATCTCTTCTGATCCGTTTTACGGAAGAGGTTTTTGTGCAAAAACAAGCAGTGTGGACATGTCCATTTTGCACAAAAATCCCTTTTTGCGCAAGATCCTTATGTCTGTAAATATTTGCATTGCCTCTTCCACAAAAAAAGTAGTGTAGACATAGCCTTTGAGTCTAGCTCCTGCTCTGGGGAAAGTGGGGTCTAGTGGTTAGAGCTTCCATTTCTCCAAAGGCTTGCTAAGGCAGTGTGCAGCCCCGATCTCCACATAGAGGCTGTATCCAGGGCCCAAACAGCAGTAAAGGTGGGTGGGGGTCTGGTGAAGAGCTGTGGGGCTGGTGTAGTGTCATGCTGGGCTGGCTCCTGCCATGCTGCAGCTTGGGAGCTGGAAGCAATTGCTGGCAGAGGAGATGCTTGTGGGGGTAGGAACCATGCAGAAGACCCTGGGTGGGTGTACACTGGCTGTTAGCTCAGCCAGTGGTGGGAGTATCTATCCTGCCCCATTTGCCCCCAGCCAAACTGAGCCCCGATACACCCATTCCAAGGTTTCTCTCCTCATATCCCATTCCCCCAGTCTCAGCTGAGGCCTGGCATACTCATTCCAGTCTGGGGGAATCTATCTGGGTCCCCTCTTTGCTGAGACCTGGCAAACTCATTGTCACGCTGCAGCTGTAGATGGAGCTAGGAGGGCCTGATCTGAGACACAAGCAGCTCCCCCTCCAGCTGTATCTAACTGGGTTGTCTCCCTCGCCACCCCCACAGAAGGGCAGGAAGTGCCTCCGGACCCACAAGGCAGAGGAGCCCGTGCATTACACCTACGCTGGCTGCAAGAGCCTCCGCAAGTACCGGCCCAGCTACTGTGGCTCGTGCCTGGACAGGCGCTGCTGTGTGCCTCTGCGCACCCGCACCCTGGCCGTGCCCTTCCGCTGCCCGGATGGGGACTCCTTCACTCGCAGCGTCATGGTGATCCACTCCTGCCAGTGCGGGCCAGCCCACTGCCAGCCCCTCAACGAGGCCGCCATGCACCCCCAGCACCGGCTAGACGGAGACACCCACAAGTTCCTGGAGTGAGCAGCACTGGCAGCCCGGAGTGGGCAGGGGTCCTGGTGCTGGCGTGGGGAGAGGGACGCCCCCTGCCCTCCAAGGACACTTAAAGGATGTGGATCTCAGCCACAGAGTGGGGGCTGTGAGCTGACAGGTGGGGGCTGACTTGGGAGCTGTTGAACTGCTTGCCACCCCCTTTCTATCCTGTATTTCCACCCATGCCCCCTTCCAGTCCCCTGACCTCCGCTCCCTACCCCATGGTGCACCATTTCCACCCATGTCCTCCTAGCTCACGGTGCCTCTTCCCACCTGCCCCCCTTGTGCCCCCACTTCCATTACCTGCCCTCTCTAGACCCCCTATTTGTGTTCCCCACCTCCTACCCCTTGTATGCCCCCATTTCTCCCTCTCTGCCTAAGCCCCAAAGAGGTCAGGGGAGGGGAATCTCACATCTCCCCCCACCCCTCCCTGCAGCTCCCTCAAAACCAACAAGCTGTTAGCCCCCGGGTGGTGAGCTCCCCAGCAGACCGGAGGAGCCACCTGAAGGTGATACACAGTTGCCCCTGCCCTGTAATAATTTAAAAGGACCCCCTCCCTCAGCCTCATTAAAGCACTTTTGATTATAACCTGTTCTCCCCTGAATACCCAGAGCTAGGGGGCTGGTGGTCCTGTGGGGAGGATGCATTGGCAGCTGTCTGGTGCCCCGGGACGTGATTTTATACCTCCAGGGGCAGCCCCATTGCACTTGCCAGAGGAAGGGGGGGGTTGCTTTTTAGGGAAGATTTTTCTTTTGCACACACCCTGCTACAAATACAGCTTGCAGCAATGGCTGTTGGCTTTGTAAGGAAGCCTGTCTCCTCTGTCCCCCTTCCCCCGCCCCATCCTGTCTTCCCCTCCTCATTTTTTAACTCTGCTGCCCCAAGAGAGGGATTTCTATGGCTCCTTTTAGACCTAGCCAAGCACAGTGCCAAAGGGCTGGGTTTCGGTCTCCCATGCTTACTTGCAGGTCCTTTTTCTCTCTTGCTGGTGGGCATGGTTGCTTTGTTAAGGCCTCTCCAGATACCCCCCCCTCCCAAGCCCCTTTTTCCCCCATCAGACTGTCATCCTCCCCAAAAAATATTTTGGAAAGGAGTTTAGAAGCTGGTCTTCTGCTCCAGTCCCTGGCTAGGTAGCTAGCTGCAAATGTCATCTCTGGAGACACCAGCCCCTTTTTGCATTTATGGGACTCACTCTTCTGAATCTCCACACCAGGGCAGTTGTGCCTTCCCTCTTCCACATCAGCCAGTTCTAAGCCAAACTGGACTGGCATGTGAGGGAAGGGTGGAAATGGCATATAAGATGGGACTGGGGGGAGGGGGGCGTTCAGGAGGGCAGCTCTGTTTCTCTCATATCTCCCAATCCAGAGGAGTTTATCCAGGATACCTCCCCCCTCCCCAAAGCTTTCAGGGCATGTAACTAAGCTTGGCAGCATTCGATTTTAGTCTCCATGGATCATGTTTTGGTGAGTTAAAGTGTTTTTTGGAGATTTGTTTAGTGTTTGGTAACTAAGGGAGGCTCAGACACTAATGGATTAATACCAGTAGATGTTAAGATTCAACAAGCTTCTAACAGAAAGGGTCAGCGCTACATGTCAACCTGCACAAAGGAGACAGTCTTCAATCAAACTTGGCTGAGTTCTCGAGCAGCATTTTTAGCCAGGGCTGCCCTGTACTTTTCAGTCACCGATGACAATATTTTCTGTGGGCTTGTGGGACTGGCACAATTAACGTTTGCTGGCATTGACTGCCAGAAATTGAATTCTTCCAAGCCTACATGTAACCTGCCCTGAGCAGTGTTCTCCCCCTCTCGTGCCTAACCTCTCTCTGGAGGCACATAAATGCTCCTGAGCCCTGAGCAGATGCTCCAGCTTCTAGAGTCTCTGGTTCCATCCCCACCAGAGGTGTCGCACTTGATAACCTCTTGAGAGGCCAAGCAGCTCCTGAAGAGTCAGTTGAGCTTGGTAGCCCTGCGGGGCGAGAAGGTCTTTGTCTGGGTCAGTTGCGCTCTCTCTGCACAACTGTTTCTTGTGTGTCTAAAGTGTACAGTGCCCTGTTTATACAAATATTCTATATGTATTTATCACAATAAAAGCAGCTTATTTTTTTTATTTTGGGATATAAATGACTGAGTCGAAGGATCATGGAAGGTTTTGGAGTGTTCTGGTGTATTTTTTTTTTTTTAATTTACACAATAAAACAAATTTATTTTATAGAAAACTTAGATGTGGCTAGTGTGGGGTTGGTTTATTTTTGTGCTGTTTGTGCCCGTGGCTGTGAGAGCAGCAGGCATTTCTGGCTGGCAGCTTGGCCTAGGGTTTAGGACCATTGGGCTCAGGCAAAGCTGGAGTGATTTGATCACGCACACGCTAACAGCACTTCAGCCCTCCTGATCTACCAGTACTGCCCCAGCAGTGCACTGCTAGGCTATATCTACACACGTGGCTTCTTGTGCCTGAAATATGCAAATGAGGCTAAGCCTGGAATATCAGAGCCTCATTTGCATACTTAATGAGCCACCATTTTTGCAGAAGAGGCTCTTGCACCAGAAGGAGCTGTCTACACTGCCCCTTCTTGAGCAACAAAAACCCTCTTGTGCAATGCCGTTACGCCGATTACTTTTCAGGAAGAATGGCTTTGTGCAAGACGGTTTTTGTTGCGCAAGAAGGGGCAGTGTAGACAGCTCCTGGTGCAAGAGCCTCTTCTGCAAAAATGGTGGTTCATTAAGTATGCAATGAGGCTCAGTGATATTCCATGCTTAGCCTCATTTGTATATTTCTGGCAACGGGGCCTAAGGTGTAGACCACTGGACTAGGCCACAGGTTACCAGTCCCAGCTCAGCCATAGGTGAGCTTGTGCAAGTCACTTTCCTGCTCTATGCCTCAATTTTCCCATCTGTACAATGGGATTAATGATGCCCTGCTCCTTGGTAAAGTTCAGTGAGAACTATTCCTGGACCGAGGGCCCCCCCCCCCCCCCGGATGCTGTGCACTGTGCTGCTCCAGGAAGGCCACCCCTCGTAACCTGAGCGAGTTCTCCCGGGAGCAGGACAGCTCTGCTGGGCTAAGTGAGCCCATGCTGGGCGCTTATGCCAGCAGTGCTCTGCCCTCACATACACCCCAGCTGCTGTCAGCAGAAGCCTGTATTCTAGACCTGGTATAACTCTTTGCATTGTAGACTTAGACCAGGCCCCTGTGGCGTTAGGTGCTGTACAAACAGACCAGAATGACAGTCCCTGTGCCAAAGAAGTCTCACTTACCACAGAGTTTCTTCTGTTTCTCGGGCTGGGTTTGCACTGAGGCACTAGGGCCATGTGCCTATGGGTGCTGGCATTCTAGGGGTGCCTAAAAGCTTCAGGGGAGCTTTATGGATAACACCAAAGTCAGCTGTAGGGAGGTGGGGCACGTGTGCTGAAAATGCTGCATCTAGGGGAGCCGTGAGGTAAATCCAGCCCTGTCCATTCCCAGTGCAGGTGTTCCCTCAGCCCAGTGCCTCGCATGGCAATCAGAACATGCCAGGGTGGGGAGGTTCTACAAATTTAATTCAGCTGGTGCAGACCTGCCTGGCTGCTCTTTTGCTTTTTTTTTTTTTTTTAAATCAGTTTGAATCCAGCCCTGGCTTGATCTGACTAGGGGGGTTGTATATCCTTGGAGCAGGTGGATTTTTGTGTGGAAGCAGCTCATTGTTAGAATTCCTAGCCCTTCCCAGGGCAGATCTCAAAGCACTTTACAGAGGAGCTTAGTGCCATCACCAGCATACACATGGGGAAACTGAGGCATGGAGGTGACTTTTTCCAAGGTCAGCCAGCAGGCTGGGTAGTGCAGCATCCCAGGCCAGCTCTGGCTCCTTAGGTTGCTCTGACTCCTCTGAGCGAGGTTGCAGTTTGAGCAGGGTGGTAGATTCCAAGGCCAGAAGAGCCCTTACGAGGCACCAGGTCTGACCTCTTGTGTGGCGCAGGTTAGAGGCCGGCCCTGAATTAATCACTGTTGAGGGGCAGGTGCTGTGGTTCAGCTGCAGCAGGGCTTCTAGAAAAGCTCTTTAAACTTGATTTCAAGCTGTCCAGTGAGGGAAAACCTGCTGCCGCCCTGCTGGGTGACTTGTGGCAGTGGTTAACTGTCCCTCGCTGAGGGAAAACAAACTGCTCCTTAATTTGGTGTGAATTTGTCCCTGATAGATGTTTGTCTGTTACACAGAAGAGCCCACTTAAACTGGAGCCACCAGCCACGCTGGCTACGGCATTCCAACAGCCATCGCACCAGGGCCAAAGAGCAGAACTGGCTGGCCTTGCTCCAGATCAGTACTTCCTGTTCACACTGCCAAGGGATTGCACCAGCAATGTGCTATTCTGCACAAGTGTGTGCAGGGCCCATACAGGGGAGGTTGTACCTGGTTTCCAAAGGGATCGTAGGGAAATGGCCCAAAGGCTGCATCTAGCTCAGCCTGGCTATTGGTTACAGGACTGGAGTCCGGGAACGGGCTGGCCTGGGTTTTAACCTGAGTTCTAAGCTACATCTACATGGGGAGGGCTTGCTGGCACTACAGCGGCGAAGCATGTACACCGCATCAGTGAGTGAAACAAACCACGCAGGCAATGGCACAGCTCCATAGGCGTAACTGTGTCTGTATCAGGGCATTTGCTGTCCTAAACCCCCCCCCACACACACACAGCCCCATGCCCCCCGGCACAGATCCACACAGAAGTTCCTAAAACAGACCTGGCTTAAGGCAGCAGCCCTCACCCATGCTGTTTGCTGAGCAGCCCCTAGAGAGGCTGCCTCCACGGCGAGGAACAATGAATGTCATTCCTCCCCCCACCCGTCCTGCTGGAGAATGGAGCAGGCAGGACAGATGCTTGATCCACAGCTGGGGGCAGCCTGATGCCACAGAGATGGACGTGGTATAATTCCGTGAAGAACAGCCCTCGGGTAAGGCCAGACCTAGGGTAGTTGGGGAAGGGGTGGAATTAGCCCCCTTCTTGGGGCAGTAGCTCCCACTAGCTGTATTTTAGCCCTGTACCAGCCCCTCCCAGTGTGGTGCTCTGGCTCCCTCTAGTGGTCGTGGGCCTGATGCGTGGCCAACAAACCTGGCTCTTTTAGCCCAGCCCCAGAGGAGCCAGAAATCCTAGATTCAGCTCCTGAGGGGGCCATGGCCCAGCTTAGGCCAGAGGCAGAGGTGCCATAGGCCTTTGCCTGGTCATTCCCAGGGGAAAAGACCCTGTTAGGAGGGAAACCACAGCCCAGTCTCTCCTGTGTGTGACGGGGCCTGTTTCTCATAATATCCTAGAACTGGAAGGGACCTCGAGAGGTCATTGAGTCCAGTCCCCTGCCCTCATGGCAGGACCCAGTACTGTCTAGATCATCCCTGACTGGTGTCTGTCCAACCTGCTCTTAAATATTTCCAGTGGTGGAGATTGCACAACCTCCCTAGGCAATTTATTCAGGTGTTTAACCACCCTGACAGGCAGGAAGTTTTTCCTAATGTCCAACCTAAACTTCCCTTGCTGCAATTTAAACCCATTGCTTCTTGTCCTATCATCAGAGGCCAAGGGGAGCAATTTTTCTCTCTCCTCCCTGTAACACCCTTTTAGATACTTAAAAACTGCTATCATGTCCCTTCGTAGACTTCTATTTTCCAAACTAAACAAACCCAATTCCTTCAGCCTTCCCTCATAACTCATGTTTTGTAGACCTTTATTCATTTTTGTTGCTCTTTTCTGGCCCTTCTCCTGTTTCTCCACATCTTTCCTGAAATGTGGTGCCCAGATCTGGACACAATACTCCAACTGAGGTCTAATCAGTGCAGAGTAGAGTAGAAGAATGACTTCTCCTGTCTTGCTCACAACACTCCTGTTAATGCATCCCAGAATCATGTCTGCTTTTTTTGCAACAGTATCACACTGTTGACTTATATTTAGCTTGTGGTCTGCTATGATCCCTAGATCCCGTTCTGCAGTACTCCTTCCTAGACAGTCGCTTCCCATTTTGTATGTGTGAAACGGATTGTTTCTTCCGAAGTGGAGTACTTAGTATTTGTCCTGATTAAACTTCATCCTGTTTACCTCAGACCATTTCCAGATCATTTTGATCATTATACTCCTGTTCCCCCTTGACTCTTGCAGCGATCGATCGATCGATCACACACACACACACACACACCACACCCCTGCCTGAGCCCCCAAATCTCTGTGCCAAAGCCAAGGCCCTGCCCAAGGAGCCAAAGGAGGAGCTCCATAAGCTGGCAGAAGCAGTAGGCTCTTACTCAGTTGTGCAGACCAGCCACTGGGGCTGAAGTCATAACCCCTGGAGACCCAGCTGGGATTCTGCTTCCTGGGACAGCTGGTGTAGCCAGAGCCCCAAGCTTCCAACCCACCCACCCCCCAGGCAGGATTGTTCCCTCCAGTGCATCTTGCTGGTGGGTTGATGGCTCTGAGGGCTGGGGGAGCCCCTAGGGGAGAAAAGGGTCATTACCTCAGAACACCCAGACTAGTTCAAAAACAACTGGGGAGGTGGGAGCTGAATTGCTTCAACATGGGAGCAACAAAGAGTAACCAAGGGAGAGTAACGCAGCTGCCCCCCCACCTCACCAATTCCAATATCAGCAGCAGTGACAGCCCCACCTACCACCAGCTAGAGCAGTGCGTGTCCTTGGTGACGGCAGGGGCCAACGGCCACAAGGCACCCCGAGCTACCCTGTGTGGAGTGAGGGCTAGCTCCCAGAACAGGCCTGCTGCAGTGTGCGGATTAGCACATGCATGTGCTGTACATCCGTGTGTGCCAGAGTTGTTGACTCGAGTCCTACGACTTGAACTCAAGGCCGACTTAAGTCGCCGAGGGGACTCGACTTGAGACTCGACTCAGGTTCATTGTTTGTGACTTGAGACTCGACTTGAGACTTGCTAATTTTGTTAAATCAACTTGGTGAAAAAATTGTCCGAAAATGCCAATATTGATGGCTTGTACAAAAGTGACTTGACATTTTTTAAATAAAGACTTGAGACGACTTGGGACTCGACTCGAAAGTGACTTTAGGGACTCAAGACTCGACTTGAGACTTGAACTGTAGTGACTTGAGACTCGACTTGGATTTGACAATGACGACTTGAAGACAACACTGGTGTGTGCACATGTGTGACTCACTGAGCAACCTGCAGTGTGCGTGTGTGCACACATGTGTGTGAGTGTTGTAGGGACCTGTGTGCCCAGTGCTCCAGCACATACCGGCCCCCTTGTTGAATGAAACTGCCCTGGTCAGGACCTGACAGCAGGTGGCGCTGTCACTTTACAAACCTACCCCCCCCCACCCCCGCACCCTCCCACACACCACTCCTAGTGAAACCCAGGGAGGCAAATCTGGACTGCTCTGCCTTGAAGCATGTGTGGGGCGAGAGAGGGTGTGGCCTCTGTTACGAGCCCTGCTGTGCCATGGGCTTCCCCATTCAGCTCTGTTGCGCCCCTCAGTCCAGCCTCCTGCTGGCCCAGCCCTTCTCGCCTCTGACACACAGGTCTGCCCATCTTCAGTGCCTTGTGGGGCCCCCCCTCAGCAGCCAAAAGGAGGGAAACAGACATGGCTGGTTGAAAGGCTGGTTGGGCTGGGGGTGCACCCAATAATCCCTCTGTTTTTTAATAATCCCTGCGGTCTCCCACATCCGACCACTTTGGGCCCTGGGCGAAGCTTGAACCTGTGACCGACTGCTCAAAATGGAGGGGCCTCTCCGACCTCCTGCTGTAGTTGCACAGCGTGTGTGTGTGCGGGGGGGGAACAACCTGGAGCTCAGGCCAGCTGTTCCAACGCAGATCCGGCTGTTCTGAAATAAGGGTTATAGGTGGGGGCTGCTTGGGCAAGAAGGGGTAAAGCAACCCTAACACCCCAGTACCAGCCCTAGCCCTGCCCTCAGCAAAGAGGGTCAATTTACACTACAGGGTCATGCTGTCAGTCTTCCCTCTAATTTTTTCCATCCATGGGCAGAATAAATTTTGTTCTGTGCACTGAGGCATGCATGGATGTGTACCACCAGTAGAAACACATGCTGCCGGCTGTGTGAGCTGTGGGGCTCTACTGATCAGCTGGGTGGTACCTGGATCTTTCCTGGGCAGAACACTGTCCCCCATTCTCCTGATGGGCACCCCAAGCACTTTAGGGCCCAGGGTTCAGGCACCCAATGTATTGCTGCTGATTTTATCCCTGCTCAGACCTGCTCCTCCTTGTCTGTTTGCAGCCCCAGGCAAACTGGGCTCCCATCCTGCTAGGATCCTCCTGCAGGGCTCAGCTGGAAGGAGGCCATGGAGCTGAGTTTCAGCCATGATGAGGGCAAAGTCCTGGGAGATAGGGGGGTGTAGTAGTAGTTACCTACTAGCTCTGTGTTCTTGGGAACCAGAGCATGGCCACCTGTCAGCCCTGTGGTCTTGGGGAGCCAGGGAGTGACACTCATGGAAAATAAACCCCCTCCCCCAGGCCTCTGCTTGAATAAATCAAAGACAAAGCAATGAAAAGGCTGGGGAAGACCCACCTAAATCCCTCCAGACAAGGGTGATAGAATTAAGGAAACAGCCCAGCCTCATCTACACTGAAGATAGAACAGAGAGACATCTCCATTAGCATACAGAATGGAGAACTGCTCTTCCAAAGCAGGAACCACACTGAACTATGGGATACAGAAAGCAGAGAAACACTGCCTGATGGGAAATCTCTGCTCCAGATGCTAATGAACCCAGGCCTCCTCACCCCCAAATTAGTCATTATCAGACCAATTCTAGTAAAGGAGCCTGTTGGCATCCAAAATACTGAAACTGCCTAGCCGCATTGTGAGCTCATTCAAGGAGCATCACCCATAACCAGGTGTGATCAGTCTCTGTTGTCTCGCCTCTGTTCACCCATAAACAAATCCAGTGTTCTCCTCAAACTATTGTCCTATCACTATAAAAACTCCTACCCTTACCCAAGAAACGTTGTTCTGATACCTGGATTTAAACTGCATCAGTTCCATTGAGACTTCTTCATCTCCTGTCTGATTGTGCTGGGGGCTCTGCTCTGCTTGTCTCCTGCTCTCTGGACCCGCGGCTCCCATCACCATCTGGGAACCCTGATCAGTGCAAGCTTCACAGAGTGGTGAGGTCTCTCTCTTTCTCTCTCTCTCCCCCCACTCCTCACTACCTCTCTCTAAGCGTAGCCTCCTGACCCTGCCTTATGTAAACTGTTATATGGTTTCCTAGCCCTAACATTTATAATCGGTTTCAATTTAGATTTAATATTGTAACTGTTTTGTGTGTTTGGCACCTCATACGTATATATAGTAGCCCAATGTCTGTGATTCTGTAACGCTGAAATGCTGGCTGTTCCCTCTGGGCGGCGCTGTTGCCTCCCGCCGTGGCGCTCGGCTGACTTCTGCGCCGCTCAGCTGGGCCACCACGGGGGAGCAAGCGGCGCAAGCGGCCGTTTGGGCTTCCCCGTGGTGGCCCGGCTGAGCAGCGCAGAAGTCCACCGAGCGCCACGGCGGGAGGTGAAGGGGGGGGGGCAGTGACGTGCGGCTTGACAGCAGCTCCAGGCCCTGCCCCCTGGCCGTGAATGTCACCGCCCCACCCCCGTTCACCTCCCGCAGCGGTGCTTGGCTGTCCGCCGCGTGGGAACAAATGGCGCAAGCAACCTTTTTGGGCTCCGTGCTCCCCATGCAGCATGGGGAGCATGGAGCCCAAAGGGCTGTTTGGGATCCACAGTCCCCCAAGTGAGAGGCAAGAGGGGGAGAAGAGAAAGAGAGAGATCGAGAGAGAGGCAAGAGGTGGAGGAGAGCTGAGAGAGAGAGAGGGGGAGGCAGTAGGAGGAGGAGAGAGAGAGTGAGAGACGGAGACAGAGACGGAGACGGAGCGAGAGACAGACCAGAGGCTCAGGAGAGAAGATCGTCGTGGAGGAGAGACCTGAAAAGCCCGTCTTATGACGGGCTAATTGGCTAGTATATATATATATACCCAGAAATAAATAACTTTCATTGTTAAGCTGGCTGCTTCTCTCTCTCTTCTTCTTTCTCTTTCACTCACTCTTCCTCAAGGGGTGTTGTTTTGGCTTCCCCATTCACTCTGTGTGACGGCGCGTTGGGGAGCCCCCGACCCTGCACCCCCATCCGCAGCCAGATGTGACTCTCCGCCAGCCAGTAGAGTAAAAATGGGCTTATTGCTTCTCCAAGATACAGCACAGCATAGGCTCAAAGTAGGCAGCGGAGGATAGGCTGACGGCCCTAGTTCCCTTGGGGGGAAGGGGTTCACAGGCCCCTGAACCCCCATACTGGTTTTAGTCTGCTTCCTCCATGATTCCCCATGCTCAGACGGCCCCTTCTCCAAACCACCGAACACTCATCCCCCCAGGTAGCCACACCCCTTCCTTTGTTCAAACTCCTTCCCCTGGCCAGGTGAGAAGTTGCTAGCCATGGCCTACGTGCCTGCCCTCAGGGACCGCCCCCCCCACTGGGCAATGCTTACAGACACAGGCCAGTAGGGGTCACCCACAGCACAACACAGCAACCAGTGACTGCCAAACCAGACAGGATCCAGGGCCACAAGAGAGGACAGCACCCCACTACGTCACACTCTGCAACAATGCTTCTTGTACCCAAGCTAAAGATCCCTGTAGTGCCCAAAATCCTGTGGGATTTGCTCATTGTGTGGCTTACCAGCGAATGATTGTGGTGTGAGAGCGGGGATAGGGAGGTGCTGAACCTGGGGGCATATGAAGATGGCAGCTTAAAGTGCTGTTAAATCCAGCCCACTGAGTCCAAAGGCAAATGAGGGTGCAGTGTGGCATTGCTGTTAAACCAGCCTGCTGAGTCCAGGGACGTATGAGGGGTCAGCCTGTGAGCGCTGATTAGCCAGTCCTCTCAGATGTGCTCTGTTGGTGGGTGTGAGTGTTCGTGTGTTGCTAAGGTGGGAAGAACCCGGTCCTGAGGAACATAGTTCCTGCAGGAGAGCTCCAGTGGGAGGGGGAATTGGCAGCAGGAAGAATTGAGCTCCGTATGAGAGCACAAGCAGCGCACTGACAGAATTGTTAACCTTCCCCCAGCCCCATAAAAGTAACCCTAATAAATGAGCATACCCCAGAGTATTGGGCAAATCTGGTAACAGGGGTGGCTGTCTCTCTGAATTCCCTTGGGGGGAGGAAACGAGGAGACCAGCCCACAAGGCACAGGGTTTGCAACACAGTCATAAACATACTGGGCAATATGGGGCACTATTGAATGTTACAGGACTGATTGAGCAATATAGGGCAATGTTGAATGCTACAGGATTTACCAGCCTATATTGGATTTAGCTCCAGCTCTGACACCAAAGTGTTCAGCGTTCTGAAATAAAAGGTGATTAAACAGAGATCCGGGGTGTTATGCTCATTTATTGGGGTTACTCTTCTATCCATGCTCTGCTTGTGTTACTCCTCCCAATTCCCTCCCCATTGAGCTCTCCTGCAGGATCTCGGTGCTCCAGGACTGTGTTGTCCCCACCCTAGAATCAGATGAACACACATCCACACCCACACCCACACCCACACCCACATCTGAGAGGACCAGTTAATCAGCACTCACAAGCTGACCCCTCATATGTCCCCGGACCCGGTAGGCTGGGTTGCACAGCAATGCCAAGCTGTGACCCTCCTGTGCCCTTGAACTCAATGGGCTGGTTAAACAGCACTTTAAGCTGCTACCATCAGATGCCCCCAGATTCAGCATCTCCCTATCTCCGCTTTCACACCACAACTGTTCTGCTAGTAACCCACTTAATGAGCAAACCCCACAGGAGTTTTGGGCACTACAGGGATCTTAGGTACAAGGAGCATTGTTGCAGAGTGAATGGGGAAGCCAAAACAACACCCCCAAAGGGGGAGGGGGGAGAAAAAAGAGAAAAACACTCAGCTTAACCAGGAAAGTCATTTATTTCTAGGTAGTAACCACGCAAGGGGAGCCAAACAAAACAGTTACAATATTAAATCTAATTACAAACGTTAGGGCTAGCAAACCATAACTGGTCACGTAGGGCAGGGTCAGGAGGCCGTCCCTAGAGAGAGAGAGAATCTCACCACTTGGTGAAGCTAGAACTGATGGGTTCCCAGACAGTGATGGGAGGCAGAGTGTTGGAGGCAGGCAGAGCAGAGCTCCCACCATGATAAGTCAGGAGATGGTGAAGCCCCAGTGGAACTGATGCAGAATTTAGATCCAGGCATCAGAATACTTTACTTGACTCCAGGTAGGAGTTTTTGTAGGGGAAAAAACTCTGGTTCAAGGGGGACACCAGATTTGTTTAGGGGTAAAGGGATGGTTCAAGGGAGAATTCTAAAGTTGTTTTGTTTAGGCTTGACATCAGGAACTCATATTCCTGGCTATGGGTGTTGTTCCTACAAGGGAGCTCCTAGTGCATTTAGGCAGCTCCAGTATTTTGGATATCAAATAGAGACTTTATTCCTAAAATTGGCTGATAATTGCTGACCTGGGTGCATGCAGGTGTGGGTCCATTAGCACTTGGAGCAGAGATTTCCCATCAGGCAATGCTTTCCTGCTTTCTGTATCCCAGAGTTCAGTGCGATTCTTGCTTTGGAACCTCTGTTCTGTCTGCTAATGGAGATGTATTTCTGTCCCATCTGTGATGCAAATGAGGCTGGGGGGTTTCCTTAATACCTCCTCCCTTGTCTAGAGAGGGTCAGGTGCATCTTCCCCTGACTTTTTATTGCTTTTTCTATTGGTTTTGGTTCAAGCAGAGGCCGGGGGCGGGGGGGGGGGAGTGTCTTCCATGAATACTATGACTAGTTCCCCAGGAACACAGAGCTGGTAGACAAACAGACAGGCAGAGGGGTGAATGTGAGGATGGACACAGATATTGGCAGTGCTGTTGTAGATGTGTTCATCCCAGGAGATGAGAAGCAAGGTGTGTGTGTGGGGTCATATCTTTTATTGGACCAATTGCTGCTGGTGAAAGAAAGGGACAAGTTTTGGAGCTGCACGGAGCTCTTCTTGAGGTCTGGGAAAGGTACTCTGACAGTCACAGTGAAGTACAAGGCTTGTCATAGGTAGTTAGCACATAGCCAAGCTGACAGTGGGCCAAATCCAGACTGTCAGCTGCATAGGAACAGCTCCTCAAATCTGTTTATTTATTATTAGTGTTATTGTGGTGTGAAAAATGTTTCTCTGGAGCCTGGACCTTGATTACAACTTACCAAGAAATTTGAACCTTGACAACAAAATAATTGACTCTCTGTTGCAAAGGACCATTCAGGGTTGTGTGGCCGATTAACACCCCTACAGTCATAGGACAAAGAGGGGGTGTTAGTGGGTTACCAACTGTAGCGATGACAAGCCATACATCCCATGTGTCTGTTCAGTCCAGCAGAGTTATGAATTTACACCCCCAGGCTTCCCTACTGAAGGGGCTGGGCAGGCTTCCTGGTAGGCTTAGGGCTGGGAGGTCAGACACAGGGATAGCACCATATCAGAGAGACAGGGTGGGCAAGGTGACATCTTTTGTTGGACAGAGAAGCTTTCCAGCCAGATGGAGCTCTCCTAACAAACCCATCATGGCTAGGACTGGTTTCAGAGGTAGCCACTTCGTCTGTTTCAACAAGCTGCAACTGCATTGCACACAACATTGGAAAATGCTCAGAAAGACCCAGGTGTGGGGGGACAGGCAGGTTTGTTGGGGGATGGAGTTGTGTGTAAGGGTGGATAGATAGAAAAAGTGGTGCGTGGCAGGACAGACTGACAGAGCTGGGGGATAGATGGGCAGGTTTGAGGGGGGACAGTCAGATGTGTGTGGGAAGGACAGATAGATTGTGGGTGTGGGTGGATGGACAGACAGGCAGGTTTGTGGGGTGGACAAACAGAATAATAGAGGTGTGGGGGATAGACAGAGACAGAGAGAGATGGGACAGACTGACAGACATATATGATATTGTGGGGGGGGGACAGACAGACTGAGAGGTAGGTGGCATAGACAGGCAAATTTGTGAGGGGGAATGGATAGAAAAACAGATAGGTGGGGGGGATAGACAGGCAGGTTTGTTAGGGGATGGATAGACAGAGACAGATGGGAGGATAGACAGGCAGGTTTGTGAAGGGGGGTGGATAGACAGACAGATGAGGGGTACAGACAGGCAGGTGTGTTGGGGGGAAGTATAGATATACAGGCAGGTTTGCAAGGGGGGGTGGATAGACTGACAGACAAATGGGGGGATAGACAGGCAGGTTTGTTGGGGGGCGAATAGACAGACAGGTTTGGGGAGCGGATAGACAGACAGGTGGAGGGATAGACAGGCAGGTTTGTGAGGGGTGGATAGACAGACGGGTGGGGGGATAAACACACAGGTTTGTTGGGGGATGGATGGATAGACAGACAGACAGGTGGGACAGGCAGACAGGTTTGTTGGGGAGGGAAGGACAGACAGACGATTTCTGTGTCGAGACACGACGGACGGCGGGGTGGCTATGCGGACAGACGGGCTAGGGAGCCCCGGCAGCGAAAGGGTTACACGCCCCCCCCGTCCCCATCGATCCAGGAACCAGCTGCCCGGCGCGGGGACACCAGGGCCGCGGGCTGGCGGAGACAATTGAGCAGCCCCGGGATGCGGAGCGGTGACATCATCGCTTTAAGCCCAGCCTGCGCTGCCATTGGCTGACAAGCTAATTGGGCGGGGGGCGGGGGCGTGTGTCCTCCCCGCCGGTCCCCTCCGCGCCCAGCCGGGCTGGGGCTCCGCTCCGCAGCGCGCCAGACAAAGCCGGGCTCGCATGGTGGCTGCGGCAGGTGGGGAGAGGCGCGGCCCCGCGGATCGCAGCAGGTAACAGCCCCCCCCCCCCCGGCGGCCCCTGCCCCCGTTACCGGCTGGCGCGGAGCGGAGCTGTTTGGACGCGGCCGGGTGTGACTGTGACTAGCCCAGCAGGTGCAAGTCTCCCAGCCGGGCTGCGGGGGCCCGCGCCTTCGTGGGCCGGGCGATCTGACCCCCCCGCGCCAGTCTGGCTGGAGCTGGCTGCGGGGGCGGGGGCGCCCCGGGGATTGTAGGAGTCCTCCATTTCTCCGATCCCCTTGCTGGTGGGGTCCTGTAAGTCCCCCCCCCGGCCCTGTGCACTGGGGCTGGGCTTCCACCGCCCCAGGCTGCCACCCTCCTGGCTCCGGAGACTTACCTGTGGGCTACCATTGGAGGGTGTTTCTAGATCTCCTTGGGGCTACTGCTCTGCCTGTCACAGGATGGGAAGGGTCATCAGAGGCTCAGTATTGCTGATTTGCTAATATGGGGGGGGGGGGTGTCAAGGGTGCCATGGCTGAGGGCTGGGCTGGGCTGGGCTGGGCAGGGCAGGTTGAATCGCAAGGGGGAGGCTGAGTGGGGCTGAGCCAGGCCTAAAGCTGCTGGACCCTGCCCCCACCCAAAGCTGCCCTGGCTTAGCCCCTCCTGGGCCCTCTTTCCAGGAGGAAATCGCAGTGGCTTTTAAACTGCTCACTGCCAGCCTGACCTCAGCTAGGGACTCTGGAGACCCATGCAGGTCTGACCCTTCTGGTGTGGACACTGCTCATGCCAGCAAAAGCATCCCAAGGAACGCACAAAGCAACAGGCCCAAGCTAACCCTAAATAGGGTGCTCTCCCTGGGTTGGTGTGACCAGTGTATGTCCACACTACACCTGTGGCACTGTAGCGTAGCTGTTCAGGGATGGCTGGGATTGTCCTGTTGGTGCTGTAACTAATCCCCCACTCCAAGAGGTGGTAGTTGTGCCTCCAGGGTGGGTGCAGTTGACCTAACTCCCAGGGTGCAAAGCTCTCCCCAGGCCTGAGCGACGTGCCTGGGGCCGGCTCCTGTGTGAGCGAGAGCGGACCAGGCCTTTTGGTGACTGCACACCCTGTTCTCCTGCCCTGCCCTGGCCACTACACTGGTACAAAGGTGCCTTGTACCACATGGACCCCAGCACACTGTACCAGTAGCACTTCTGCCAGTATGACAATGGTGTGGGAACGAGTGTGTTTGGTGGGGCCATGCAGCCTGGCTGTGAAAGGCCATGTCCAGAAGAGACTGCCCTGCCAGGTGAGGTAAGTGTCCCAGGATACTGCCTTGTAGGACTCTCTCAGTGCATTGTGGGATATTGGCTCTTCTCTTGGAATTGGGGGATGTCTGGGGGGAGGGGCATGCTCTCACAACTCTTGTTCCAACCCATAATCTATTAATGGTTCCCATGGTGCCTCTGTTATGTCCTGTAACCTGTTCTTCCTCCTGTTGGGCTTCAGGCTCCACTCCCTCTTGTTGGGTGCAGAGCAGATCAGCTGAATTCTCTGATCTGCTTTAGAAAGGGGGGTGTAGCTCCCCAAAGGCACCGAGTTGTCCAATGAGATTACTATAATAAATAAGGGCTCATTTGCCCCTCCCCCCCCCACCTGGTTACCCTGGTACAAAGTGTGTGGCTAGATCTGAGTGACTGTGAAACAAAGAACCTGGTGAAGGCCCTTGGATGCACTTTAACTAAACTGGTTTAAATTAACCTTAGAAACACCCTTGTTAACCTAGATCCACAGCTGACTACTTGGTTAAAATTGTGCACTCACTGGGCTGAGCGCAGGGGTGGGATGAGGGATTCTCTGGCTTGGTTAGGCAGGAGGGCTGATTTATGTGCCAATAAACCCTTCCAGTCTTAACATTGCTGTGGGGTGGCCAGGCATAGGCAGCTGGATTAGAGAGGGGGAGATTCCTCATTGCATGTCAGAAATTGACAAGCTCCTGACCAGCTGCTGTCTGAGTGCACAAAGGGAGTCACCCCCACTGTTATTCCCAAGGTCTGGTCCTTGTATTTGGGACAAACACTCCTCTGTGAGGGGGAGGAGAATTGCCCAACTCTTGAGTGCGCTTGGGATCTCGCTGCTGGGGTAAGTCACACATCACCCTGGATCCTGTCAGTGGCTTAAATCTAGTTGATAAACTAATTGGCTGAGCCATGAATAATTAACGGATTGATTGGGTTTAAGGGAGCAGCTGCCTGGGTGGGATGGGATTGGTTTAATTTCAACCCTGCTGCTGAGGGACTCCCAGATCCTGTCTTGAGCATGTCTCCCCCCCTCCCGGTCACACACACACAGGTTGTGTCTCTTGATGCTGGTGAGGGCTTGCAGGGCTGCTCTTGGGCAAGGCCTGTGTCTGAGCAGAGGGGCTGGTGGCTGCAGCCCCTGCACTGCTGGTACAATCTGATCTGCTGCCCCTGAGGGGGAGGGGGTGTTCAGGAGCCCACAGCAAAGGCAGGAATGTCTGGCCCTGGGCCACTGGCCTCCGGACATTCGGGAACCTGCTGGACAGGCCAGGGATTAGATGGGATCTAGCTGGTGGCATGGGGTGGGAGTGGTGCCTGTGTATTACAGACAGTGCCCACGCCCGTGCTGGAGGGCAGGGGGATGCATGGAGGCTTATCCTGCACTGCTCAATTTCTATCCAGCCTGCAGTTGCGCAGGAGTCTCCATGGCTAGTGTCTCTTCCTGAGGCTGGCACATTGTGGCGCTTTTCTTTTGCCCTGTTCTGCGGGGTGGGGAGAAAGGGGGCTGACTGGTTCCATAGGGCCAGCGACTAAATATTTCCCAGCATGCTCTAGGTCTTGCAATGCAGCCCCTTTTGTGGATGGTGTGGCAGAATGCCTGGATTGCCAGCATGTGGGGGAATGGCAATAACTGGAGGCATGGTGGGCAGAACCCCAGGCATCTGAGGCTACATCTGCACTACGAGTTTTGCCGCAAGAGCCTATGCAAATAACCACGGATTAGCATTTTCTCACACTTCATTTGCATACTCTCCTCCGATCCGTTTTTGCGCTAGGGGTTTTTGGTGCAAAAACAAGCAGTGTGGACATTTCCTTTTTGTGCAAAATCCTCTTTTTGCGCAAGATCGGTATACCTCCTTTTTTGAGGCATAGGGATCTTGTGCCAAAAGGGGTTTTTGTGCAAAAAGGAAACGTCCACACTGCTTGGTTTTGCGCAAAAACGCCTAGTGAAAAAACGGGTCAGAGGAGAGTATGCAAATGAAGTGAGAAAATGCTAATCTGTACTTCATTTGCACAGGCTCTTGGGGCGAAACTAGTAGTGTAGACATAGCTTTAAAGTGCTTGATGCATCAGTGTTGTGGTCTATAACTGGGACTGTTGGGGGGGGGGGGGGAATCCCCTCCTCCCACTTCAGTAGAAGCAACTTACTTCATTCTATGATGTGGCCCACTCCACGTAAGAGACAGCTTGGGATGCATTTAGGCTCCCCTCCAAGCCAGCTGGCGAGATGGTGGAGGGGGATTGAGCCCTTTGTTGCTGTGGGGTGTGGTTCCCTCACCTGAAAAAGGAGCTGTGATCTAGAGGCAGAATTGCAGTGCTGCTCCCAGAGTGAGAGTTGTTGCACTTGCCCCATATCAGAGTCCTGGCAGGGTCTGAGGTTTCCCACAGCCTGGTTTAATGGTGGTGCCCAGTGCTTCCCTACCCATGCCAGAGGGAGGGGGCATTGCCATCTCCACATTGTGCAGCACCCTACAGAGCCCTTCTGCCAGCAGGCTGAGCTGGCTCTAGGGCTCTCCCTGCCATGTCAGTCGGCATGCCCGATGCTGCTCAGCCGGCCGTGTGTGGGCACCGGACTGGGAGATGTGCTTCCCTGGCTCTAGAGTCTGCCTGCCTGGCATGGTCACCAACCCACTCCCTGTGCTCCGCTTCGCCAGCAGCTTAGTGTAGACGGCAGCCACTCCCATGCATGCTTAGGCCAGGATTTGGGGCATCCATAGTGGTGACACTAGGTCAGAGGTGGGCAAGATATGGCCCCTGGGCCAGATACGGCCTGCCAAGCCATTTGATCCATCCCATGGCCACCCTGCTGCACCCCTGCCCCAGCCAATCATGACCAGGGGCAGGGCAGTGTGCAAAGTCTCCTACCCCTGCCAGGGGCATGCAGCACCAGATGGATCTGCCAGCTGTTCAAAACGGCTGGCGGTTTCCTCTGGGCGCCACATGCCCCGGCAGGGTGGAGGCGAGGGACCTCGCATGCTCCCCATCCACCCACAGGGGAGCGCACAAAGTCCCTCCCTTTTGCCTGGGGCCCCGCCCTTTCTGGGGGCAGCCTGCGAGCGCTACTGAAATTGGTGAAATGGCCCCCTACAAAAAGGATTGCCCACCCCTGCACTAGCTCCTGCAGGGTGGGATGCTAGCCAGGCTTTTGGGAACCTCAGGGTCAGTCAGCCTCTCTACAGGCTTGTGTGCTGCTCCTCCGCCCCCAGCTTGAAACCAGAGTTTCCTGACTGGTGTGCAAGTGCCTCAGGCTTCCATCAGTAAAAGCAGCTGCTGCAGCAGTGTGGCCTGTTGGGCTGGGACTGACCTGGGTTCTATCCCTGGCTTTGCCACTGGGCAAATCTCTCTCCCCGTGCCTCAGTTTCCCCACCTTTGAGAGGAGGTGATGAGACTGACCTGCTTTGGGAGGTGCTCTGAGATCCACTGATGGAACCTAAGCTGCAATTTCAAAGCACATCCGTACCGGGAGTGGCCGAACACTGACCCGCCAAGTCATGCCACAGCCTTCTGACGTTCAGCAGCCCCGCCAGACACGCACAGCCTGTCCTGCAGCCCGGGTGTATGGGGGCTCTGCGAGTCAGAGCTGCATGTGGCCCACAAGCCCTGGTTTGGCCACGCCTGGTCAATTCAGCCCTCTTTAGAGCCCCAGCGTGAGCCTGACCGGGGCTGGCGGGCTCACTCCGTCGGCTCCAGAATGCCAAGTGGATGTGCCCATAAAGGACCAGCCGCCCTTGGCAAAGTCTAGTCCGGTGGCCGGCCTCTGTAACCCAGGCCACAGGCCTTCCTGCCCTTTTGTGCCGCTGGAGCAGACTCAGCTAAGCATCCAATCTCACTGTTAAAACGTCCAGTGATGGGAGCATCCTCCTGGCCCTAGGTAGACTGTCCTGGGGTCCATGGCCCTCCCTGCTAACTGCAGTGAGATGGCTTCTCAGCGCCTCCCCCCACGCGCCAGGTGTCTGGGCTGTTCCCACATGCCTGGGGAGGCTCACAATGGGAGAGTCTCTGCTGGGTTATTTGAATAAGCAAAACAACTGGCAGGGTCTGTGAGATGCTGCGAGAGGATCCACAGGGAAATGTTGGCCCATGGCAACGTTTCCTGGATCTTCCAGAGCTGGGAGTGGGTGTGTGTGGGGGGGGGGGGGGGGGGGGGAGGGAAGGGGGCTGTGTTTAAGCAGGCGCTGACTCAGTGGCTGCTCCAGGGCTGGAGTGCCCGTGGAGAAAAATTAGTGGGTGCTGAGCACCCCTGGCCCCCAGCACCTCTTGCACACTGGTGACCCCATTGACCAACTCCTCCCCCACCCTCCCAGCTTTGAACAGCTGGTTCCCAGTGTTCAGGAAGTTTGGGAAGGGGGTGCACTGGGGAGGAGGCAGGGTGGGTGTGGGGACAGAGTGGGGTCTAGCACTTGGGGTCTCTTTGGGGAACCTTTTCTGGGCTGGGGCCACTGACCCACAGAAAGATCAGTCAGGGGCTGCATGCAAGCGAGGAGCACAAAAAAACAAACACACACAAATCCTCACTGATGTGCCCCCTGCCCCGACTGAGAAACGAAAGACACTCCCCACATTCCCCTCGCACATTCTGATGTGCCTAGGAGGGCCCAGGCTAGTAGACTGTGTGCACTCTAGCTCTGCAGTAGGGCAGCAGGAGGGAGGGGGGCCTGAGCCTTGAGGGCCAAATCCAGGTAAGCTGGGGGTCTCGTCCGAACCTTAGCTTCCCCACCCCTGGTCTAGTGGATTAGAACAGGGCGGGGCTGGAGAGCCAGGATTTCAGGGCTCTAGAACTAGAGAGGGGAGCGTGTCTTGTGTCAAGTCAACGAGCTTTGGGGCAAATGTACCGTGAAGAGATGGAAAAGGGATGTTGGGGAGGGCGGAGCGAAGGAGTCAGGGACTTTCTGGCTGCCACTGGTGTTGGAAGGGCAGGGGAGGAGCAAAGCAGAGATCCCACTAGAACCTAACCAGGTGTCCCTCCCCCACACACAGCAGTAGTAGAGGACTGAATAGGCTGTCTCTGGAGCTCCCTTCTTCCCTTCAGGGGTGGGAGGATCAGGGAAATGTATACTGCTTCTGCCACTTTCCTGGGACAAGGCACAAGCCACGAATCTGTGGTGCGCTTGTGGCATGCGTAGTGGGGTGGGGGAAGAATTGCCCAACTGTCCCACTCTTAAATAGCAGGCATTTTTGCTAAGGGGAAATCCCCACAAGTTGTTAACATTATAGGCCATATGACACCTGATTGCTGGCTAGAATGTGAGCTGCACAGAGAGAATACCAGTCAGTTTGTAGCATTAACCCTTAGAGAGAGTCCCTGTTGAGTGGCAGCAGCCTGAGCAGAGGCTGGTGAGATCCAGCCCTTGAGCTGGGGATGGCTGTGTGGGGCTGGCTCTAACAGACCATGCTGGGCTGAGTCTAGGTCTGGATTTTGCTGCACTGTGTGGGGGATGGGTCGTCTCTTGGGGCAGCTCCAGTCTGGCAGCAGCTGCCTGGCTCAGTTCTGATCCAGGGATGTTTTCATTTGGTTGCTTCCCTTCTCAGTGGGTCTCTCCCCCACCCCCTTCTGAGCTGGGGCTATTATTATGCAAACCAGGGTTGGGATGGAGAGCTCTTAAAGGGGCAGCGCCCCCTTTATTCCAGATGGGACAGCAGGACACTGAGGGTGGCCTCTGAAATGCGCTGGCCTAAAGGCCTTGGGAAAGGGGAGCCTGTGGGGGAAGAAATCCACAGACCTTGTTTAATCCTCTCTAAATCTGGTAGGGGAGGGGAGCTCCCAGGACTCCAGCCCAGCCTCTGGGGCAGAGAAGCTCTGCGTGAAGGTCTCAGAGCGGCTGTCCGTGGGGACAAAGGGGGTGTGGCAGGGATGTTACATTTCAATGAATCAGCAAATGGAGTAATGGATGGAATTTCCATCGATAAGGGGGGACGTGGCTCTTGTATGTTTCAAAGGCAGAGATGCAGCAGGCTGGACGCGGCGTGAGTGGGGACTGCTTCGGCCCCCTGCTCGCGCCATTTCTGCTGCGCCTCTGCCTCCCCTGCCCCTCCCTGATGGAGACAGTGCTGGGGGGAACTGGCTTTTAAGCTGGCTCCCCCCAGCACTGGCTCCTGCTCCCTCCTCTCCCGCCCCCCCCCCCCCACCGTGCTACAGAGGCAGCAAGCGGGGGAAAGCAATTCGTCGACCAGTCACATCCCTAGTGCGTGGAGCCCTGGGACGCCTGCAGTGGGCAGGGCTTTGGGTCTGTATTTGCACAGGGCCAGTCCAACAGCTAGCCTGTGTGCCCAGAGCGTGCTGTTCCCAGCGGGACCTGGGCCAGAGCTGGGTTCCTTTCCCCAAGCTCCCCCCAGGTTCACACGAGATCCAAACAGCTAGGCAGACAGGTTGGACGCAGCAAATGCTCCCGCTGGGAGGGGGCAGCCCCGTGGTGCTGCCCTGAGGCGAAGGCTGCTGGTTTCTCTTCTGGAGGATGGGGACAAGAGGAGGGTGGGGTGGGGTGTCGGCTTTTGGGGTGGGGCTTGAGTGAGGTTTGAAGTCCCTGGCTGCAGGGGGGCTCGGGTGGAAGAGGTGGTTACAGTTGGGATATCTTAGGGGGGAGGAATATTGTGAATGAAGTGGGGCTCTTCATAATCTCTAGCTGGTAGTGGCGTGGGTGAAGCCGGGGGCTGGGCAGCTGGATTCCTGTGTTGAGGTAGGTTGCAAACAGCTGCTGAGGTGCCAAGAGGGGCTACAGGGACCACAGCTGCACTGTGCTAGGTGCTGTACATGGAACAAAGATGGTCCCAGAGCTCGTAAGCTGGGACTGCAGGTGGATGCTCTAAGCAAATGGATTTGGGAAAGAGGGAGGGAGGTAGCACAAGCTAACAGGGAAGATCTTGCTGCAGCGAGTTTCTGAAAGCCCCAGTACCCTCCCCTGTGTGTAGGAGCTAGACTGGCAGCGTGTTAGTAACCGCAGGTTTTTCACTTGCTTCGAAAGTCTCTGCCAGAAAAGCACTGACTCATTCAGCTGAGATCCTGGCCCATTTAAGGACCCTGTGATGTCCTGGCCAAATTCCATCTTGAGCAGTTTCCATTCTGCCGCTCCAATTTTCCCCTTCCTCTTCTTTCTCCAACTGCAGATGCAGTTCTCTTCTCTTCCTGTCTGAAACCGCGTGGCATTAAAAGTGGCAGCAGCTGTGCTGTGCCCCAGAGCTGGCTGCATCTTGGGGTCATGTGTGTATCCTTCTGGCTAAAAGCATTTTAGGATGGAAGGCCCCTAGAAGAAATGGAGCTGGGTGCTAGACCAGAGCTGTGTCACAGTCTCTTTGTGAAAACGCCGCATGGGGTTTCTGAGCAAAACCAACTGCTCTTGAAACTGCTGGCTGCTTAGCTGCAGGTGAACCACCCTTCACTGGTTAGCAGTATAGGGCTTAGGACACATTGTTCTGAGGCTATCCACCAAAGGGCAGTGATGCACACAGGTTTTTCTAGTTCATAGCAATATAGGGTTGGAAGGGACCTTGACATCATCTAGTCCAGCCCCCTGCACTGAGACAGCACCAAAGAAACCTAGATAGACCATCCCTAACGAATGTTTGTCCCACCTGTTCTTAAAAATCTCCATTGATGGGGATTCCACACCGTCCTTAGTCACCTGTTCAGTGCTTCTCTTCCGAGCTGTAAGCTTTGCTTGCTCTAATATCTACGCTAGATCTCCCTTGCTGAGTAAGCCAGCTCCTCCTTGCCCTTCCCTCGCTAGATATGGAGAGTAATTGATCGCTGTCCTCATCACGACAGCCTTTGATGTATCAGACATATCAGAACACTGTTAGTTCTCCCCTCTCAGCTTCCTCTTCTGTAGAGGGAACATGTCCTTCCCTCATACAGCTGAGGTTCCCTAACACTTTTCACTTTTTTTTCCCCATTGTTGTCTCCAGTTTGGCCCCCTCTTTTTTTTTTTTTTTTTTTTTTTTTAAAGCAGGGTGGATAAAGTCGGACCCAGAACTCCCTGTGAGGCCTCCCCAGCACTGAGTACAGGGGGATGGTTACCTCCTGTCTGTTAGATGTGATGCTTCTGTGGACAAACCCAGAATATCAGGCTCTCTCACAACCATGTCGTCAGCGTGAGTCTAGACTGTGACCCACTCCCCAGCAGTCCTGCTGCTGCTCCCCGGTCTGTAGCTGGGCGCTTGGTTTGTGCCAGTCTAGGGGGAGTTCCCCCCACACGTGACTTCACTGGGTTGCACTTGTTGAAGCCGGAAGTCAGCCAGGACTGTTCTGAGCCTCCTTTCAAAAGGCCCCCTCTGGTAGTGGGAGGCGGTGCCTCCCTAGGTCACCTGTTGCAGTACTTCCCTTGTCAGAGCAATGCACTAGCTCCGCTAAAGTTAATAGCTTCTATAGGGCTTGTCATCCATAGTTCTCCAAGTACTTTACAAAGGAGGTTGGTCCCATTCTTGCAATGCTACAAATGGGGAAACTGAGGCACGGGAGCATGCCATGACATTACCCAGGGCACAGTATGGACTGATGATTAGCTGTGTCCCCTCAGTTCCCCAGCCTGGGGGTGCTTCACTCACCGCTTCACTGTGAGAGCAACCATTCCCCGGCTACTCGTGCACGGCCTCCAGCATGGAATTGACTCCATTGCACTGCAAGAGTGTGATCGCCAGACACTCTTAAACTTCACTGCAGGGTGCGGCAAGTTCAGAGGGGGAGTTTGCCAGTGTCTGGTGCTGCCCACCCCTGTCCTGGACAACACGAGCTCATACAAAGTCAACATGAGCTCATTCAAGTTACAGTGTGGGAGGTCTAGGTTGGATATTAGGAAAAATTATTTCCCTAGGAGAGTGGGGAAGAACTGGAATGGGTTACCTAGGGAGGTGGTGGAATCTCTGTACCTAGAGGTTTTTAAGTCCCGGATTGACAAAGCCCTGGCTGGGTTGATTTAATTGGGATTGGTTCTGCTTTGGGCAGGGGGCTGGACTTGATGGTTCCTGAGGTCTCTTCCAGCCCTAGGAATCTACGAAAGTCCCTTGCTTTCTTAACAGAAAAGGCTACAAAGCCTGTTCTCCTGAATGGCATTTCCCAAGCAAATGGTTTCGCTCAAGTAAATGCAGCCCCTGCAGAAAGACAGATGTCCAGGAAGGAGGCATGAAAGTCAGAATGCGTTACAAGAAAAGAAAAGTAAATGGCAACTAATACCTAGTTTAACAAGAGAAGTGAATTCAAAGCATGATCCGACAGTTGTGCTGGCTTTGGGCTTTCCTACACGGCCACTTGACAGCAGCACGGGGTGCTGGTTTTTAAACCGAGAGAGGCAGCGGCAGTATGGAGTGGCAGGGGGCTCCTTGGGAGTGGGGCCAGAGTGCACTGGCTGCTGGCCCCACCCCGGGGACTAGGGAATATTCGAGTAACCGATAAGAATTCATGAGGTTAATCGACTATTCGATTATTTAGCATCCCTACTTCTGACCCCACCCCGGCCCGGCCTCCCTCTTGCTTGGTGCTACCTGACGAGCTCCGGAGGTGACGGGAGTCTGCAATTTGGGGGGTGGGGCCAGAAGAAAGGGGGACAGGACTAGTCAAGGCGGCTTAGCTTCCCCTGAAATCAGATCGGAGCCTTGGCCACCCCCGGCTGGTGCAGCAGAGTCCAGATGGGAGCTGCCGGCTCAGACTGCCACAGAGCCTGACTGCTGCATCTGAGGAGTTAATCACGAGCAGCCTCTGGCATCTTTAGCCCCGAAGGAGAGGGAAACCTGTAAACAGAGGGCAGCTGCCATCCTGATTGCTGTGGGAGCCCGGCTGAGGCACTGGGCCTGCACAAATGAAGGGGGCTAGCTGGGCCGATTGGCAGGGAAGCTGCCAGCTCCACCGGTGGGAGCCATCCCTGGCATCCTCTGGCCGCCAGCATGTTTCTGTGCAGCTGCTTGAGCTTGGTGCAGGGCAGGAGAGTGCAGCTCGCACTCAGGTTGCTCCCTGGAGGGAGCGGCCACGTCGCCTGCTTTGCAAAGCTGGTCTCCACGCAACCCGCGCTTTGCCTCCGGCCCTTTGCTGGGAGCCTCGCCCTGCCGCGGTGGCTTGGGAAGGCCCGGCTGTGGCCTGCTGGACGTTGGGGGCCCCCCATGCTGGCCCAGACCCCAGTGGGGGCCGTTGGCTGACAATCTGCCCCCTCTGATCAGAGCTGGGTCTCAGCAGGGCTTATTGCTACTTCGCCTCCTGTCCACGGCAGAAGCTGAGGGTCTCCTGCCCTCTGGGTCCTGCTGGGGAGGAAATGACTGGCAAGCAGACTGCCCCCAGGCTAGAAGGGGTGTGGGGGGGTAAGGGGGGACTGTCCAGCTGGTGCAGCCGCCCTCCAGGTCTGATTAACTTCCTCTAGACTCAGACAGTCAATAAAGCCACCAGAGCTGGCTGAAGGGGCCCCATTGTTAGCCACATGGAGCCTCCCAGCCGAGAGCTGGGGGGGGGGAGTGCAGGCGGGGGAGCAGGGGCCGCTGTCCATTGACTTGCCCCCAGTGGAGCTGCTGTGGATTGGAGCCACAGCCAGAGGGGCCAGTCTAGGCCAGTGGGAAGAAGGCCAGGCTGCTGGGACTCCTGGGTTCTACCCCCCAGCTTGGGTAGGGGAGTGGGCTGCAGCGTAGGGGGAGGACTGGGGGGTCAGGACTTGGGTTCTGAGCACAGTTTGGCTGCTGCTGTAGGGCCTTGGGTCAAACGACACCCTCTTTCTGTGCCTCCGTTTCCCCAGCTGTGGCCAAACAGGGCTCCTCTGTCCCCTCCCAGCCAGTGCCCTGAGGTCTAGGGATGCAACATCCGAATGGCGGCTGAGCCCACAGGACAAGGGACCTGCTACTGCTACCAGCCCTGGGAGCTGCTCTGGCTCCAGTAGTAGGAGCCTGTGGGCTGGTTCTCCTCCTGGCTCTGCAGGGGTATGTGGTCTAGTACGCGAGGTGGCTGGGGCAGGTGATAGGCCCCTGTTTGTCCGGAACAGGCCACGGAGTTGCCCCTGTGACCCAAGGAGCAAGGGCTGCAGGTCTGGGGTGGGAGTGAGGCCTCTGGCCAGCCAGTGGGCGGGCGGTTGGCTCTCTGTTCCTTGCAGCGGCCCCGGAGCAGTGGCCATGTCGCCCTGGCTGGGAGCGGACTGTGCGGTGGGGTGGGGTGGGCTAGAATTGAGTCCTGCATGGTCAGAACTGGCCCCTCTGGGGCTATTGGTCACCAAACAGGTAGTGGCCACAGGAGCATGCAGATGTCTTCTCCCAGAGACAACCCGGGCACTGCAGCCCATTCGGTGTGTGTGTGTGTGTGGGGGGGGGGGGGTCTAGGGGTCCTTCTACTAACGACTTGAATCTCCCTTGGTAGAGACTCAGCTCTTATTCCCGCCCCCCCCATCGGCTCTGCAAGCACCACTGCTGCTGTTGCCCCAAGCATGGGGAATCTCCCTCAGCAGTACAGGCCCTCTGACATGCAGCAAACGCATTGCTTCCAGCTAGCACAGAACAGTGGTAGGCAACAGGAGCGGCCCTAGACGAGCTGCCGGCAACTGGCACCCTAGGCGAAACGTGCGATCAGCGCCCCACCTCCAAACCCCTCAACGGCCCTATAATTTGGTGCCCTAGGCGACTGCCTAGTTTGCGCCTATGGATGGGCCGCCACTGGTAGGCAAATGGAAACATCAGACCCATGTACGGGCCTATGGGGCTTGTATGACTGGCGGGGGGCCACTGTGACCCCTGTCGTCCAGTCTCAAGAGCAGAATCCCAGACCAGCTCTGCAGAGATGCTGTTGCCGTCTTAACTTGTCTCATCCTCCCCGGCGTGCTCTGGGAAGGGATTTTGCTGGTCGATTTTTTTCCCCCCCCTCTGTCCAGAAGTGCAGCCAGAGCCTTGACTTGGATTTGGGGAAAGGGGTTTACAGGGTTACCAGATCTCTGCTGGGGTGGGGGGCACAGATCTGTTCTCTCCTTCGTGTGAGCAGAGATGACAGGGTGTTGGGGGAGGGCAGAGCTGCTAGATCTGTGTATAGGTCTGTCTAGCAAAACTTAGAGAGGTGAACTGCTCCCAACAATGCTGTGGCTCTTCCTGTTGTGCTGTGAACGTGCCTCTTTCTCCCAGCCACGGTGTGTGGAGACAGATTGTCCATGGTTCGTGAGCTTCCTACCCCACAGCAGCTCACAACTTCATGGCATCAGTAGTGCCAGAACTCTCCCCCTCCTGCTCTAAAGGCCCGCCCACCTGGGCTGAAGGAGAATCTCCATCAGCAGTGCGGGGCCTATGACATACAATCAACCAGTCCTCCTCATGGCCGATAGAGGGCAGTCTTTTACATGGCCCTGTGTTGGCCTCTGCATGAGCCATGGCGACAACCCCTAGTTCCATAGAATTGTGGGGGCTTCTCCAGGGCAGGGATGAGGCATTGGGGGTGGGGGTGGGGGAGGATAAACAGGAGGATTTCACTCTCTAGGATCCATAGCCCTCAGTGGGGCTCCCTGGGCAGCCTCTCTGGGTGGCCCTTGGCATCCAGCTCCTGAGTCCTCACTTGGGGCATGTGAGGCTGCTCTGTGGCTTGGGGGTGGGGTTTATGTAATGCTTAATTAGTGACATAATTGTGCCTGTGACCAGTGCTGGCCTGAAGCCCTTCCCAGACTCTCCTGCTTCCTCTGAAACAAAGGCAGAGGCCCCTTCTTGGGGGGGGGGGGTGGGGGCTGTGGACCCCCCACATGCTCCAGCAGGCTTCCTCTGAGGTAGCTGTGCTGGCAGAATGGGCTCTGGCTCTGATCTTTGCCCGCCGTGTGACAGCGCCGTGGGCTGGAGCTGCTGAGAACAGTGTGTCCTCGAGAGCTCCACGGCAGGGAGAGCGAGCGCAGTGGGCAGAGTGCGAGCCTGGGACAGGGAAGACCCGCACTCATGCCAGGTCTGCTATAGTCTTCCTGTGTGGCCTTGGGGGAGAGCCCTTCCATGCCTCAGTTTCCCCACTAGTACAATGGGGATAATAGCCCTTTCCTGTAAGGGTAAACGCCTTCCCAACTGAGACAGCAAAATTAGTCCCAGCTCTCTACAGATCAGGGGCTGCTCCGCTTGAACTACACACCTTGTGCTTAGCCAAGGCTGAGGGCAGCTGCAGGTCTGTCTGCTCAGAGAGGCTTATGCTGAGATGACTTTCCTTCTTGCACAGCACGAGCTAACTTTGGTAGAACCAATAATCCCTAGCTCCCCATCAGTGGGTAAAGCGCTGGGAGGTTGGCATCATTAGCCTCATTGTCCAAATAGGGAAACTGAGGCAGGCCAGGGACTTGTCTGGCGTTGCCATGTAGGGAACAGAATCTAGGTCCTGGCGCAGTGCCACTAGTGAGCGCCAGGTGAAACTGAGTTGTACTGCTAGAAATGCATTTGGTTGCCTTGCCTCCACTCACGTGGTTACACGGGTACAAAAACGGGATAGGCTTGGACTAACTTTCCAATGGGCAGTGGGTTAGGAAGGAGTCAGCAACGTGTCTCTGCAGTAATTTAAAAAAGCCACTTGCATTGGCCTGCCGAGGCCTCGAGAGCGCCTTCCCGGAGGGTAGGAAAGATGGATGTTCCTTGCAGTTGGCAAAGGAACCAAGAACTCTCCTTCCCTGGCAAGGAACTCCTGTCCCTGACCCTCCTCCCCACCTTGTGTTGGCTGCACCACTCCAGGGGAGAAATCGTGCCTGTAAAACTATAATGCCAAGGCCCGAGGGGATGCCAGTCTGGCCTCAGGAATGCCTCAGAGACCTGCCCCCACGCCCTGCCGATAGCAGAGCAGTCAGGGACATGCCTGGACGTGATTTCAAAGTGGTCTGTGCTGGAGACTCCGCCGCCTCCACTTCAGTGGCTCGTTACCCTCGCTGTTCAGAACTGTCGTTCTGGCCTGAATTTCTCGCTTCAACTCTCGGCCCTTGGATCGGGTTGGGCCAATGACCCTCAACCGGTAGATCGTGACCGACTGGCTGATCCTGGAGGCTCTGACAGTCGATCGCTGTCTTCATCTGCCAACAGTCCAGCGGGGTGAGGGTGCAGCTCCTGGAGGGGCCAGCGCGTCCCTGCAGCCCCTGGGGGTCTCCATGCACTGGGGAGCTGCGGGGATGGTGCCTGCAAGAAGACCCTCTGCCTCTCCCCGCTCCCTCCAGGGGCTGCAGGGACATACCGGCTGCTTCCCGGACTGAAGGCTGCGTGTCTCACCCTGACCCCCTGCTCCCAAACTCCCTCCTGCACCCCAGCACTATGCCCCAGCCCAGAGCTCCCTCCTGGAGCATGTACCCTGATCCCCTGCCACAGGCTCAGCGCAGAGCCCCCTCCGCCGAGCTGCACACAGCCCCACCCCCGAATCCTGCCCCAGCTGGGTGATGGCGAGTGAGGGTGGTGAGGGGGGGAGGGGGGAGGGAGGGGATGGGGCTAAAGCCTGGTTGCACTTAAATTGAAGGGGCTCTAGTGCATAGAAAGGCGGAAGATTGCTGGACTAGACCTTTTGCTGTGTGAAGAGTCAGGAGTCTGTTCTCCTCCTTCCCGCCCCCCCCGGTGGCAGGGCCAGAGAACCTTTTCTGGGTTGGGGGCCACTGACCCACAGAAAAATCAGGCGGGGACTGCACACAAGTGAGAAGCAAAAAAACAAACCACCCTCCCCTCACTGATATGGCCCCTGACTGTGAGAGAGAGAGAGACACCCCCCCCCCCACACACACACACATTCCCCTCACACATTAGAGCCTAGGGGTGCCCGGGCTAGTAGATTTTGTGTGCTCCTGGGGAGCAGTGGCGGAGGGGCTGGAGTTCCAGCCCAGGCTCCCAAACCTGGGGGGAGAAGCCCTGAGACTTGGGGGCCAGATCCAGGCAAGCCGGAGGCTGCATCCAGCCCCTGGGCCTGAGGTTCCCCACCTTGCTCTATGGGAACATGCAGACTGTAATCAAGTCCCCCTCCCCTGCCACCTTCTTTGTCAAGCTAAACCAACCCAGTGACGAGCTCCGTGCTCATGAGCCGTGTTTTCCAATCGTTCTTGGAGCTCTTCTCTGACCCTCCCCAGCCTGTCAGTTCCCAGGGTGCAGCCTGCCCCGATTCAGGGCTTCTCCTTCTAGGTCCAGCAAGAGCGTCCGCTCACGCTTTCCAGCTCCTGAGCTGCCTTGGGCGGAGCCATGCATTCCCTCCCTCTTGCCTGGGCGACCTCCAGGCTACACCGCAACCTGACTGTGCTGTCGCTTCAACCTAATCAGCCAGTTGGGTGTCTCTTCCCAGCCAGGTAGTCATGTGATCGCCTCCGCCGCCTCTTGGCAAGTGCGTGGGATTCCCAAGGTAAATGCATCAGACCCTCAAGGCGGGGAGGCAAAGTCAAGTCCTGCACGCTGCGCTGAGGCAGGGACCCGGAAACTCGACCTGTCCCTGATGGGTGCTGGAGAAAATGGATTTAAATCCAGTCAACATAAGAATGGCCAGACTGAGTAAGACCAAAGGTCCATCCAGCCCAGTATCCTGTCTGCAAACAGTGGCCAATGCCAGATGCCCCAGAGGGAGTGAACAGAAACAGGTAGTCATCAAGTGATCCCTCTCTTGTCATCCATTTCCAGACTCTGACCAACAGAGGCAAGGGACACCATTCCTACCCATCCTGGCTAATAAGTATTGATGGACCTAACCTCCATGAATTTATCCAGTTCTTTTTTGAACCCTGTTAAAGTTCTAGCCTTCACAACACCTTCTGGAAAGGAGTTCCACAGGTTGACTGTGCACTGCATGAAGAAAAACTTCCTTGTGTTTGTTTTAAACAATTTAATTTCATTGGGTGACCCCTAGTTGTTATGGGAACAAGTAAATAACTTGTCCTTATTCACCTGTCATGATTTTATAGACCTCTAGTCTCCTCTCTTCTAAGCTGAAAAGTCTTTTAAATCTCTTCCTATGGCATCTGTTCCAAACCCCTCATCATTTGTGTTACCCTTTTCTGAATCAAAGAACCAACACCTGCTGAGAAGCTCACTGGAGAGCACCTGCTGGTTCCTACACAGACCCCAGCTCTTCCTTGTGCTCACAAGCTCCCTGCAGCGTTCGCTCCGATTTAGTGCACCGAGTCCTGTGGCATCTCCATAGACTAGAACCCTGCTGCTGCCGCCTCTCCAGGGACTGGAGCTCCTGCCTGGTTCTGTTGTCTGGACACTAGAGAATCCAGCTTATGAATGTGCCTGTCTCCCAGTGCTCTGAGCAGAGTGAAATTGCTTAGTTACTCCTGCTGGTCTTAGCTCCTGGAGAGCTGTCCCTCCCCCCTCCCCCTGCCCCCGTGGAATTACGGGCCCTGCCTGGCATGCACATCTGGAAAACAGTGATCTCCTCTGACTTAATCCAGTCAGATCTACCCCTGAGTGTTCTCCCATCTGTCACAGGGTACCGGCAGCACTTGCGCCAGTGCCAACGAGAGGCAAAAGAACCTCCCTGTTCCTGCATCCTGGGGTTGCATTAGGCCTTTTGGCCCTGGCCATGCACTGGGAGCCTGTTTTCAGCTGACGAGTCACCCCCATTCCCCAAGCCTGTGCCACCCTGTAAAGAGAGCCTGCCCCTTTCTCTCTGGATGTCTGTTTGCCTTTGGCCAGATTAAAGCCCTTTGTTTGCTTGCTCCCAGTTTACCAAGCGATCTATATCGGTGGCCTGTTCTCTTCCTCTTTTACCACTCCTCCAATCTGTGAGTCATCAGAAGACTTTATCCACGATGCCTTCCCCTCCCCCCCACCCACTCTTACAGATGGTAAATGGTGTAGGGCCAAGACCCTTTTCCTGCTAGAAATGCTCCTGTTTGATCCCTTCCCTTTCTCGGCTCCCTTGTGAGGCGGCTCAGTTAGCCAGCTTGCTAAAAACTAGACTTATTAGGAAGCTGATGTGGACTTCTATGGAGTCATCAGAGTGACCTGTGGTACCAAGTCAAATGCCCTACAGGAGTCTGAGCATATTCCACCCACCCCATTGTCTTTCTCAGCCAGCCTGCTAATCTCCTCAACAAAAGGGATCAGCTTAGTTTGACAGGATCTATTTTCCATACGCCCATGTTGCTTGCCACTAGTTACGATACCTTCCTTTGGTTCCTTATTGGTCCCATATCAGCTGCACCATTCTCTTGCCTGGGATTGATGTTAGACTGACAGACTTAGAATGATAGTTCTGTCTTTTGTTAGACCTAGAATGACTCAGTGATCCCATATAAAACCCTAGTTAAATATTGGCACAAAACCAGCTTTCTTCTGGAGTTCCCCAGTGTTCTGAGGCCTCTGAAAATCTTCCTCAGCCAGTTTTCAAATTCTTGGATAGAAAGTATTCAGACCTGCTCCTTTATGAGTGTGTGGGTGGGTGAGTGAATGTGACTTCAGTAGCTGCTGCCTAACACCCTCCTGAGAGATACTAGTCATTGGAATGGAAGGTGTATTGTTCTATGTTATGACCTCATATGTGAAGAAATAAACAGAACAGAAATATTTGGAAGCCTTTTCTGCATGATTATTATTTTTACCACTTGCATCTAGTAATGGACCAAGGACTTTGTTCCTAATATCCTCTTTTATTTTAAAAAACTCCTTTTTATCCTTAACTCTAACTATAGTTTTATCCTTGTGCCCCTTTGCTTCCCTTATCGGTTTTCTACAGTTCTTGACTTCTGATTTATGGTTATTGATTATCAATGTGTCTCTTTTTTTTTTTTTCCATTTTATATTTTTTTTTTATAGTTTCCTTAAAATTGCAGACTAACCCGGCTACCCCTCTGAGATTTCTAAACCAGATTTGTGTGGATTTTTTCTAATCAATATGGCCTTCTTTCTCTGCTGTGGCTTTTTGGCAAATCTAGTCAAGTGTTCTTAACTTCACAATTTAAATCTTTCTGATTTAAATTTTCTCCCAATTGATTTGGCTCAAATAGATTTCAACTTTGTGAAACGAACCCTCTTAAAATAATGTGTGAGTAATCTCTCACTAGTCCGTGCAGACAGAGTAAAGCCCATTGTGAGTGCAGTCAAATCATGATCTAAGCTACCATGTAACTATTAGCTTTGTCATCAGTTCTTCTCTGTCAGGACAAGGTCTAGTATAGCAGTCCCCTGGGTTGAATCCAACACTTTGAGTTAGGAAATCTAGAATACCTAAAAATTCAAAGGATGTTTTAATGCTGGCAGCATGAAACCTCACATCTGAGGGAACGTCACATTCCAACTGGGGCAAGTGTGACTCTGAGAAGACTGGTGGTGTGTGGCTTTGTTTTAAGCCAAGAAAACCCAAAGCTTAATTGATCCTAGATCTGGTCACAGTTACCAGCCCTCCCGCCTCACTCAGTGCGCAAGCGGCTGAGGGCGCAACATCCATCTTTGCTGGGAGAGGGGGTGGGGGTTGTAAATGTAATGTGAAATCCTAGAAGACAAGGGATCGGGAATTCATAATCTCTGCATGTCTAGAGGTTTGACTTTTGGACTTGCTGGAAAGCAAGAACTCCGTTGCGCTGGAGGCTTTAGATGTGTGTGTGTGTGTGTGTGTGTTCCGCATCTGAACCAAAATGAGGAACTTTCGTGAAGACAGGGAAGAGGCAGAGGTGCAAGGCCCTTGCCTAGGCTATGGGAGGCCGTGTCAGGCCTTTGCTTCAAGTCAGGCAGAGCAGCACCTACTCACTGGACTACATGCGGTAGGGAGGGAGGGTCCATCCTGGGCCTGAAAACCTTCCCAATCCAACCCAGTGCTTTCCTGTGACTTCTGATGTTCATTCTGGCCAACAACTTGGCAAGATTCAAGAGGGAGCAGATTGGATGAATCTGCATTTTCCAGCAAGTCTCCTTGGGGAAAAAAATCCCCCCCCCCCCCCCGGCTCCAGCTGACTCTGCCCAGCTAGGCGCACAGGGCACTGTCTCCGCTCCAGTGGTGAGCATGCGGCAGGAAAGCGCTCGCCTTCTCTTTGCAGTGCAGGCAGCTGAATGTCCACAGCTGGGGACCTCAGGAGAAAGGGGGCTAAATGTGGCTGTGGGGGCCCCATTGGTGGAGATGGCTGAATCCCCTCACTGCTGCTAGGAATGGGGGAACTGGCTGGGCTTTCTCAGATGGGGGGGGGGGGGGCGGGGCGGTCGGGGGTCTGTCATGTCGAGTATCTGGTCGTACGCTTCCTCCAAAGCAGTTGGTGGCATGAGCCCTGCAGCGCTCATTGGATTGGGTTAAGTCCCGTAACTTCTTGGCATTTTCTCGCCCATTTCAATAACTGCTCCCTCTTTTGAATCGGGGGCTGGACAGGAGGGGGATGCAAGAGCAAAGCAGGGCTGCAGGTTCTGGGTGATGGGCGGGTGGGGGCACTTACATGGTGCAGCTCCCTGGGGACACCCATGCTTCCCTCTCCTCCCAGGCACGGCCCCCCTGCTTCTCCTATTGGCCGTGGTTGCGGCCAGTTGGCGTGACAAGGGTAAAGCCTCCAGGTAGCGCTTTGCTACGCTGCTGGTTCCCCAGTCAGGGGAGGGGAGGAGTAGCGGCAGCATATGGAGCCGGTTCCTCCCCCCACCAAGCAGAGCCCATGGGTCTGACCGAGCCCCAGCTTGCCTGAATATGGCCCATGAGATTTGGGAATCCCCGATGCTGGGAGAGGGGGTCGGGGGGGGGGGGCAGATCCAGGCAAGCCAGGGGCCCTATCCAGCCCCTGGGGTGGTAGGTCCCATCCCCCATCTTTCCCCCCCCCCCCCCCTCGCTCTTGGGCCAGGCCTTGCTGGGCAGAAAGCTGGGGTTGTGACTCTCATTAAGACCCTGCAGGCGTGGTGGAGGATGCTGGACTATCTACCCACTCACTCTGTGCTGATCCAAATGCGCTGGTTCAAGTGGGGCCATCAGCTCGCTCAGCGGGAGGCTGATAAAACCCGTCCGGGTGCAGTGCTTGTGCAGACGGGCTCTGAGGCAACATGGGCTAGGCTGAGAGCTGTCTCCAAACACTCCAGCCTGTGCCTTGCTGGGGCTTTGCAAGGCCACGAAGCCAGTGCTTGTGGTACCATGACCGAGAACCAGCCCCTGCCAGAGAAGGCCTCCACGAGGCATTACCGGGTTGCTAGCCCTTGCAGTTTGATGGCGAGGCTTTGTGGCACCTGGCGTTACTTGTGGCCTGAGGTGGGGCCGGGAAAATCTCCGCGCTCCTTTCTGGCCACACGTCTAAGCTCTTCCCTGCCGTAGTCAGACAGACCCTCTGGTGCCTGAATTCTTCAGCTGAGTTCCCGCGTTCTGGGTACTCGGGTGGCCATGTGGAAAGCCTGATTTTTGGCATGTTTAGGGCCAACATTCCAGCACTGCACCTTTAATTCTGTAAAAAGCAGGGAACCCTCTGGGGCATGGGCACGAAACCCCTGACTTTCCGTTGCTGTTCCAACCTCTTCTCCCTGTTCATTGCCACCGACCATTAAAAGCCTCCGTCATGAGGGCTCTTATTTTGCTCCCGGGGTGGCAACTCCTCTTGAACGTGAATTGGCGCTCCTGTTTGAAAGCCTTGAATATGGGGGGGAGGGTGTTGGGTGCCGTGGAGAGCAGCTGGCTGCGCACCCCCCAGGCGCTGGTGAGAACGGTGCAGCCCACGCGGGAAATGGGCTCCCTGCCCACACAATAAAGTTTGGTCTGTTGTGTAACTGCTCTGGCTCCAGTGAATTCCAGGCACTTAGTAGAATTAATAGTTCCAGAGTTTTACAGGGAGGTAAATAATAGATGAGTGCCAGGATTTCCCTGTGATCTTTGGGATCTGATGGTGCCAGTGTTGCATCCTAAAAGATTTGGGTTCCCTTTCAATCCAAAGGGATTTAGGGACTTAAGGCCTTCAGGAGAAATCTCCCAATCCAAGCAGGTTGGGCTAAGGAGTATTCCCGGCCAGCCATGGACTGGCTGCGTTGCTCCAGGCAAATCACATCCTGGCACTGCCTCAGGGCTTCCCCAGCTGTGAGCTAGGGATGTAGCTGGCCTGTCTTGCAGAGGGTGGGGGTTTGAGGCTAAATTTCACTCTGATGTAACATTCTGAGACCTTGGAGACCAAAGCTCCAGAAAGGCGGGAGCCCTTCCTGTGGGAACAGTCTGCGTGTGCGCGGCTGGGACATCAGCTGCTGCAGATTTTAATCTTTGTCTGTTCAGTGACTCTCCTGCTTAAGGCTGTAAGTCTCTTCCAATGCAGCACGGCCTTCCTGAACCTGCAGGCAGCTCTGAGCCACCTCAGCGGCTTGTGGTTCTGCCTAGCCCCAAGGACCTGTGTGGGCGCAAGTCGGCTTCACTGTCTTCCCCTTGGCAAAGCTGAGGAGGGTGCCAGGGCTGGAGCTATTCCTAGGCGGGGAGGAGGGGGGCAGTTCTGGGCGGGGGGGGGGGGTGTGTGTCACTCTGGGTGATGCAGAGGGCTGGCTGCCTCCAGCCCCGCCCCTTCCGCCTTCCAGGAGCATGGAGTTGGGCCCTCCACATATACCTGGCCCAGGAGCCCACAGGGGCGGTTGGCTCCCCTGTATAACGGGCCTGGTGGAGGGAGAGAGCCTCTCTTCCTGCTGCTTGAAATGGGAGGGGTGCTTCCAAACTGGGGATGCTACTAGCCAGCGGTGGCCTGGGAAGATGGCATCAATGGAAAGAGCTGGGGGATGGGTCTTTCCCATGAGGGGTGGAGAGCTCAGGGCTTCTAGCCTGTGCTGCCAGGGGCTGATCTTTCAGCTCTGCCCATGGCTAGCAGGGCCAAGCTCTGGGCTCTTCGAGATTTCCCTCCTGGGAAGTGGGGGAGGGGGGCAAATCTTGTGTTGAGGTTGCTGCAGAGTGGAAGGTTCCTCTCCAAATCCTGTCTCTCGTTCAGTCCTAGCTCGGAGGGAGCAAAGGCTCTGGCTGTTCTCAGTTGCGTCGGAGGGAGCAGACAGCCTGCCCCGTGCCTGGGTGGGCCAAGATGGATGACACAGCGACCGCCAATGCAGCCCCCCCTCTGCAGACCAATGACATGGCCGCCTCTGGGAAGGGGGCGGCAGCGGCTGGCCAGCCTGCAGCAAAGCCCAAGTCCGCCAAGAACGCCATGAGACCAACTCCCGGCGCTGGCACGAAGCGGCCTGCAACTGCCCCCGCCCGCCCGTCCGCCACCCCTTGCCCCGGTTCCAAGCCACTCAGCAATGGGGTGCCCCCCAGGGCTGAAGCCCTGCAGAGGAAGCCACCAGGGGTGGCATCGGCACCCAAGGCCAGCGCAGCCTCTGCCAAGACCTCTCCAGCCAAGACAGCGGCCCGGAAGCCAGCCGGCGAGAGTGGGACGAAACCTCCAGAGAAGGCTGGGCCAGGCAAGGACGGGCAGGCGAAGGCCGTGAGGAAGACGCTGGTGCCAGCCGTGGCCTTGGGTGTGTTCCTCCCCCGTCCTGCCAACACTGGACCCCGCTTGAGGGGGTGGCCTCAGGCCCGGATCCCTTGGGCCTACAGCTGCCCCTTTGCCCTGAGCCTGGGGAGGGCTTGTCATGGGAAGGCCCCGTGGGCTGAGAGGAGGCCATGGAGAGATTCCCTTGCTAAGGCACAGAGGTTGGCTGGAGGGGGGTGTATGTCTCTGTGGATCCACAGTAAAGTGGGGGGGCATGTAGACTGTCAGCCCCCCCGCCCTCCCGCGGTAAAGCAGCCGACAGGGCTCTGGCAGACTGGGGTGGGGGTGCTGACAGGGAGGCCAGGCTGTAGCTATGCTGTGGCCCCTCCCCCAGCACATACCCCATCCTCGCCTAGCAGGAGCCATACAGATCCCCTGGATCCCCCTGCACTAGGGACAGCCTGGCCCCCTGGTCCTGGCCCGTTTCCTGGCAGACCAGAGGCCAATGCCCCCTGCCAGAGCCCAGCCTTAGACTGGGTCCAGGGAGGGTGGCGTAACTGCACTGCTGGGGAAGCTGGCTCTACCCTCTCTCGTGTGCCCTGACTTCTTGGGTCAGAGCTGGGAGTGGAGCCTTTTTCTCCTGGCCCCACCCTACTGAGTCCCAGTCCCTGTCCGGAGCCGGGGGCACCCCCTGCTGCTTCTTACACTAAACGCCAGAGCTCTCGCCTGGGCTCTCCGGGCCTGGCGTGTGCCCCCACACCTGTTGCTGTGGCCTGGGCTCTCCGGGCCTGCCCCGCACCCATCACTGTGGGATTGGAATTGTCTCGTCCACAACCTCACGTCTCCTGGGGCTGACGCCGTCTCTCCCTCTTTCTCTTTCTAGCCCCAAAGTCCGCCACAGCGAAGCCTGAGAAACCAGAATCGGCCAGGCCTTCCAGGTGCAGTATGGAGTCGCCTGCTGGCTGCTCCAGATGTGGGAGGGGCTGGGTGAAGAGTGGGAGTGTGTGACACTGCTGGGAAAGCTGGAGTCTAGGGCTCTGGATTTCCAAGGGGGGTGCTCATTAGCAGGCAAGGCACGGTCCTGGAGACCCGCCCGCCCCCCCCCCCCCCCAAGCAGCAAGCTGTAGCAAACGTGCAGGGTACCTGAGATAATGTGACCAGATGTAATCACACCCTGACTCTGCATGAGAGAGGCTGGTAGCAGGTGTCCCTGAAACTAGGGCAACACTCACAAACAGTCCTGGGTCAGAGGCAACACCTGGGAGAGTCTGAGATGAGAAGGAAACAGAGTCCCTGTGTCAGAGCTTTCTGAATGTCGTCTCACTAGTGTGCATTAGCAGTATGTTGGACATCTAGTGGCTGAACCTGACTTGCATAGTGTTCCAGTCAGGGGGTGGTCCCTGGTAAACAATGGAGACAGAAGTGGGACACGAGCTACGTGGCTGCTTGTCTGTTGTTGGAGATGGACTGTGGTTCTGCCTATCATGAGACAGAAATATCACCAATGGCTCTAAGGAGGGGTGGGGTGGGGGGGGAAGAGACTTCTGAGAGCAGATGGCTCTCTAGTCTAGCAGCCCAAGTCTGGATGAGATCAGTGAAGTTGAAGCTGGCCAAATTAGAAATGAAGTGTGAATTTTGAGCCACAAGAACACCGAGCCAGTTCATATAGGGCTGTGGGGGATCCCCCATCACTCCAAATTGAGCCTGGCTGTCTCTACAAGAGACATGTTGGCACAGACAGAGGCAAGCCTGCCCCATGCACAAGGCAGCAGGTGGGTTGTCTGGCCTGCGTTTATGGATGGCGTCAGTGTAGAGTCTGGGGACAGGGCAGTGTGTGTCTGTTCCAGGGGGCCCTCCGCTGGGGTGTGAAAGCTGTCAGAACCTGTTAGAGCAGCAGGGCAAAGATGACTGGGCCTAGTGTATTGTGTAACTGGTAAACCAGGCTTATTTGGGACCTGACAGGAGCTTCCTCACATTGTGTGAAGAGCAAGAGAGATGAGGAATTGTCTTCTGCTTTCCCTCCTAGAAGGCTAGAGGAGCCCGTGTGCTCATCTGCCCTGGCTTTCTGCAGAGCACACGAGCCCCCCCTGACTCCTTCCTGCCGCTAGTTCAGCCACAGCGATTGCACTCGAGTGGCTTGGAAAACCAGCCAGCCTGACTTTGAGAGATGCCCAGTGATGGAGGGAACCACACAACCCCAGGAAGCTGTCCCACGGTTAATCACCCCTGCTGGGAATCCTAACCCATTTTGACCCGGAGAGCATGGGGAAGCTGTAGACCTGCTATATCTTGATGTCAGTGTTGGGCAGTTCCACGCAACCCTCTCTCATCCCCAAACTACCTGTGTTAGAGCTCTCTGAATTCTGTGTCTCGCTATTGTGTACAGCCACTAGATGTTCATCATACTGCCAGAACCTGAGATGCATAGTGTTCCTGTCAGGGAGGGGTTCCTGGTAAACAGTGAAGACAGAAGTGGGACACAAGCTGTGTGGATGCTTGTCTGCTGTTGGAGATAGACAGAACTACAGTCTATCATGGGACAGAAATATCACAATGGCTCTAATGTGAGGGTGGGGGATGGCTCTCTAATCTAGCAGCCCGAGTCTGGATGACATCATTGACATCAAACTGGGCACAAGGTGGGGATGCATCTGGGTGCGCTCAGAGTAGCTCTCCTTGGTGTGGTGTCCTGGGTTCTAGTCAGTGTTGTCACAAATGATTTGGGTCCCACTGATCCCTAGAGGGGTCTTGCAGGCACTTGGCAGGAAAGGGTTCGTTTGACGTGACCCAGACCAATTGGAGGACTGGCCTGAATTCAAGACGAAATTCCATAAAGGTGCATGCTAAGCACAAGGCAAAATCAAATGCAAGGTGGGGGAGAACAGGCTAGGTGGTGCTGAAAAGGATCTGGGGTCTGTTGTGGCTCCCAGTGGCATCTCAGGCGACAGTGCAGTGTAGATGCAAAAAGCAAATCTGTGCCTGGCACGTAGTAACAGGTGTGTTGTACGTAACTGCTCAGCTCTGCTTGGCCCTCGCAAGGCCTCGGCTGGAGTCCTGTGTCCAGCTCTGGGTGTGATGCTTGTAGAAAGATGTGGCCAAATGGAGGAGAGTCCAGGGGAGAGCAGCACATGTGACCGAAGGGCTGGAAAACCTCACCGGTGGGGAAAGGTTAAAAACGGGGCATGCTTAGTCTGAAAAAGAGAACCGAGGGGGAGCCAGACAATGGCCTTCAAACTACTTCTCCGCGCACAGTCAGTAGACTGGAGAACAAGAGATCACAACGGATCTTTGTGTAATGAGCTTCTTCGGCAGCAAAGGACAGTTAGGTTGGGGGAGGGAAATGTAATCTTCTTGTTCAGGGCAGATCAGTTCTGGAACAAGCTTCCAAAGGAGGCTATAGAATCCCTGTCACCAGAGGCTTTGAAGGACAGGTTGGACCTAGGTTTACATGGCCTCTGGGCAGAGAATTGGACTTGATGTCATCTTGAGCTACCTCCAGCCCTACGAGTCTGGGGGACGTGGGCTGTTGGTGTTTTTAAGTCATCTGCTTGAAAAGTATAGTAACAGGCGAATCTAGCAGCTCACACCCATGCAACTTCACTGACCGTATCAAGGTAACAGGGGCAGCTTGGGATGACACTTGGCCACGCGGACTGGCCTGTTTGAATGCTGGGAAAGGGGTGAGGCCCACGCTTGCCAGAGGATGTTGTGAAGCCCAGGACTTTAACGTGGTTCAAAGAGACCTAGATACATTCCTGGAGGATGGGTTAGGAATCGTGTCCCGAGCCTCTATGTGTCAGGGGCTGGGAATGGAAGACAGGAGAGGGGATCACGTAATGATTCCCTGTTTCTGTTCACTCCCTCTGGGGTATCTGACATTGGCCACTCTCAGGAGACAGGACGCTGGGCTTAGATGGACCTTTGACCCAGTCTGGCCCTCCTTATGTTCTCAACCCCCCACCCCACTAGCTGAGGGGAGGGGCCACGACACTCTAAGGAGACTTGGGGCCCCACAGGTGAGAACGGGCAGGAGGGAAGGTTAAAATGGGGAGATTCCAAGCAGAGAAGCTTGGCCAGTGGGTGCTGCTCAGAGGAACTGCCTGGAGCAGGATACCAATGGGACTGGAAACAGGCCCCTGTCTGGCTTTGGCCTGGGCGGATGCAGTGCCACGGTCTCAGCTTGCTGGGGCTCTGGAGGGGCGTGCAGGGGGCAGTGCGGTGTGAGACTCCCAAGAGGTTCGGGGCTGCCGTGCTACTGGGTGCTGTTCCAGTTCTGCATCATTGGTGTCCAGGGCTACAGGTGGCATTTCCACTGGGATCAAAGCAGGGATGCAATGGGTAGGGAGGGGAGAGTAGAGTCTCGTTCATGACGGTTGGTGCGGGTTGTGAAATGTCACTCGGAGGCTGTGTCTAGACTGAAAAGAAACGTTGGAAAAAGATTCGCAAATTGCAAACTGCAACTAGCCTACCTTTTCCGCTTTTTTCCAGAAGAGGCTTTTCCAAAATTTGGCCCATCTACACAGGACCAAATTCTGGAAAAACCTCCTTTCGGAACACCCCGTCTTCCTCAGACAATGCGGAATACAGGGGACGCCGAAAGAACTGTTCTGAAAAAGTGGACATGTTCCTTGGACACGGCAGAGCTTTTCTGGGATACCTCCACTTTGAACTTAACTTCAAACGTTCCTCTCTGAAGCCTGAGGAAGAACTACGGGGAGGCCAGGGCCATCCTGCTCGCTGGGGCAGGCCCGGAGAGCTGCCCTGGGGGTGGGTTTGGGCCTGGGGTGGAAAGGGTTTTACTGTAACCGCAAGAGCGCTGGACATGGTGGCCGTGGCCGGAGACGTGGCAGCGGCCGTGTGTTCTGCCTGTACATGGGGCTTGCTGCTGAGTGACAAAGGGGGTGTTGCAGGAGGGGCACCCCTTGGAGCTCTCCAGAGCAGGGACGTTGCCTCCATTCATACCCAGTCCAAGCTGCCGGGCGGTGCTGGCGAAGGGCCTAGATGGCTTGGATTCGTTTGGCAGCTGGCCCAGTGCCTCTTGATGCAGAAAGGACAGGATGGCCCACTGGCTAGGGTACTAGCTGGGGACTGGAGGCACTAGGTCCAGTTTTCCCAGAATCACCACAGACTCCCTGTGTGAGAGAGAGCAAGTTACCTGGTCCCCTTGCCTCAGTTTCCCCTCCTGGGTAAAATGGGGTTAATGGCAGTAAGGAACCCTGCTCCAGCTAGTCAGGGAGCAAGGAGTTTGTCAGGGTGGGGAACATCCATCTCAGACCACTGCAGGCTGGTACAGAGCCTTTTGTGGGCAGCAGTGTGTGCATAGAGGTACCATGCCCTGGCATCCCCTGCACTGTACCCTCTTGGTCCCTCCGCCAGAGCACAGAACTGGCTCCAGGGAGATCTGGGTTCTAGTCTTAGCTCTGCCATTGACCTGCTGAGTGAACTTGGTCAAGTCACTGCTCTGCCTTGTGCCTCAGTTTCCCCCTCTGTAGCGTGGGGAGAACGGGGCTTTGAGCTCTGCAGGTGAAGGGTGTCTAGCAAAGCTCAGTGTTCTGCGTGTGACAGGGTGGATTCTCTTTCTTCACTCCTCTCTGGTCTGGTTTCAGACCCGCTACTCCCGGGACTAAGGATGCCGCACGGGCCTCTGCCAGAGCCCCGACCAGCAACAAACCTGCCCTGGCTAAACCCAAGCAGATGGCGCCACCTGGTGGCCAGACCTCGGCGGTACCACCGCAGCAGAGAAACAAAGCCACCTCTGCAAAGAAAGGTACAGGCGCCTGCCACTAAGCCTTGGGGATGCAGAGGCGTCTGTGGGGGTGGGACACAACTGCCCCCCCCCCTAGCCCCGGGCAGGGCTATCCCTGGGGGACTGCAGGGCCTGGGACAAACCTCCCCATCTGCCCCAGGCCCTGCCTCTTTCTGCCCTGCCCCTTCCCCCAAGCCGCCACCCCTCTTACTGGGCCCCAGAGCCAGACCTGTCTCAGGAAAGTGTTGACCCAGACAGGGTCGGTGGCTGGGCGCAGCAGCCGGGAACCCCCCCTTCCCATGGTGTGGGGGGCATGTGTCCCTTTGTGCCCCTGTGCCTAGGCGTGACACATCAGCAGACTCTGGTGAATCCAGTGTGGGCTGCCGAGCTGTCTGACATAGTGTCTGGCTGGATCCCATGCACGAAGGGCGAGGGGTGGAGCTTGCCTTCCTGTATGGGGGGTTGCTGCCTATTTGGGACCCCAGGCCACACCTGGCTCTGGGCCGGAGTGCAGGTGGCCCATCTCCTGTGGCAAAGGGTGGCCGCTCACTCGCTCGCACGAGGTCCCTGCCAGCCCAGAGCAAGCTAAGACTCTGCTCCCAGCCCTGGGCCTCAGGGATGCAGCTGCAGCGAACTGCATTATGGGTATTCTCTCCTCTTCTAAGCAGACATGGGGCTGCTCTCAGTTACGCGGGTGCAGAGCGAAAAGCCGGCTCTGTCCTTGCCCTGTGGAGTGACGTGGGAATTGGGACACTACCGAGCCCCATTGGCTTTCCTAGGGGACCGCAGCAGCTCACAGCACCCTCTCCTGGCCTGGCCCCTTACCCCCGAGGGCCCTTCCCATTGGCTGAGCTAGGGCCTAGCTCTGAGACCTGATTTCTTTCTTGTCCCTGACAGAGCCCGTCAGAGCCGCCCCCATGCCCAGGGCCCAGCTGTCTGGCTCGACCCCCACCCTCAACAAGACTGCCAAAGCCAAGCTCCTGCCGGAGCCCAAGGCCAAGAGCCACCCTGTTCCTGCTGCTCCCAAGGCCTTGGAGAAGCCAAGGCCCACAGGGCTGAAGATCCCTCCAAAGGCAGGGAGCAGCCATCCCAGCACCCCACAGAGAGCAGCAACCTGCGCCCCAAAGGGGGTGCCTGCTGGGAGCCCTGGCAAGAAGCTCCCCAAGAAAGAGGCTCGTTACAACCTCGAGCCGGTGCCTGTGCCCAGGAAAAAGCTGCTCTCCCCAGAAGAGGGAGAGGCCAAGGCAACTGCTTCTGAGGTCCTTGCGGCCCCTTCTAATGCTCTGCCTGGCACCGAGAGCACAGCCCCCCAGGGTGGCATGGAGCCCGTGGACGGGCAAGGCCTGATGCCAGAGACGGGCCCTGTTTTGCCTCAGCTGGGCCCAGTCGATGGGGATGCTCCCGAGAGCTCCAGGCTGCAGGTGCGAGGAGCTGTGCCAATGCCTGCGAGGGACTTGGAAGAGGCTGTCAGTGGCGGAGAGTCCCTGGAAGGAGGACGCCCATCTGGCCCAGAGCTGGCGGTGCCCGAGCCTCTGTCCCAGCAAGGGGCAGCATTGGCAGCACCCCCTGGAGAACAGGAGCAGCCAGGGCCCTCACCCACACAAGCACTGGGCTGTTCCCCCGGCGAGACACTGCACCCAGCAGGCACGGAGCTCCCCAACGCACCCATCAAACCGCAGGGCGAGCAGAGCCTGGCAGACGCCCCGTCCATGCACCAAGAGCCCTGTGGGCGGGACCCAGCAGCCCAGGGAGACCCCTCGCTCTGCCGAGAAGCCCCCGGGGCTGCCGAGTACCTGGACTTGTGGCCAGAAGGGGACAGAAGAGTGGCCCAGGACATGACCTGCCCTGCACCAGCCTGGCTGGATTCCTCCTGCCCCTCTGGGGCCTCCCAGACGCTGCTGCTCAGCGAGGGGGCCGCTCCAGCTGGTACCCGGGGACAGCACTCACCGTCTGGGTCACTGCCCCGCCTTGCAGAGGCTCTGCAAGGCGGGGAAGGGACGGTCTCAGGTGCCGAGACGTTGGCTGAGCGAGAGGGGCCCACGCGTGAGACGGACCCATTGCCGCCAGCTGGCCGGGAGGGCCCCTACCCGGAGCCAGGAGCCATGGAGCTGAAAGAGGAGGGAACTGGGAGGGGGGCTGTGACCCCGCCAGGGTCTGGCCAGGAGACCCAGGGTGCTCTCCTCTCGGTGACTGGAACCCAGAGCAGGGGCTCTGGGGAGATGAGGCATCGGGAGGCTGAAGCAGGGACAAGTACAGAGGGGACGGCTGCTTGCCAGGGGGTAGAGGGGCCGAGCGGGAAGCCCATCCATGTCGGGCCCGAGCCAGGGCAGGCTGCTCCCCCCACAGAACAGCTCCGCAAGGACCCCGAAGACCAGCCCAGCATCGCTTCTCCTCCCGCCACGCCCCTCCCTCCTGCTGGGGGGTCCCCACTGGCCAGTGTCGCCCTCACAGGCCCTGGGGAAGCCCTGCAGGGCTGCCCTTGCCCAGGTGCTCCGGGTGGCGTTGCTGGGATGGGGCCCACAGAAGGGGAGCCCCCACTGAAGAGTGGGGCTGACCTGCTGGAGGTCCTGGAGCCATGTGCCCAGCAGGGGTCGCCGAATGGCCCCGAGGTGACCATGTACAAGCCGCAGAGCCTGCCCCTCAAGAGCCTGGAGCTGCCCCAGGAGCCGGCCCCACGCCCGCCAGCCCCGGGGCAGCTGTCATCCAGCAGCGCCGAGTCGGAGGGGCCGTCCAAGAGCCGCTCCTCCAAGTCCAGCACGCTGAGCGGCCCCGACCTGGCTGGCAAGAGCAGCAGTGAGACCAGCACCCCGGAGGAGCTGCGGGACTACGACAGCAGCTCCGGCGTGGAGTCCAAGTCGGACGAGAAGCTGGACCCGCCCTTCCCCCTCAGCCCCCGGGAGGACCTGCCGGGGGAGCAGGACCTGGGCATCCACATGGACAAGGGGGATGACGAGGCAGAGACACTCCCGGCGGACGAGCTTTTGGGCGACCCGCCCACCGTGTCCTCTGAGGATGAGGCGGAGCTGGACGGAGACCTCCTGAAGGAGCCCGTCTTCCCTGCCCCTGGCAAGCCCCTTGTGTGCTGGGCACCTGCCCCGCCCCGCCAGCCCTCGCTGGAGGAGTCCGAGGAACTGGGCTCAGGTGACGCCGGGACCGGGACACCGGCTTCCACCAACTCCGCCACCTCCTGCGATGCCTTCGACGCTGCCTTCCACCTCCCCTCCACCGACAGCTGTGGGAAGAGCCCCGGCCTCTCCTCCCTGGAGAGCGAAGAGCACTCGGCTGAGAGTGCCCGAGACCACAGGGGCTCTGAGCCAGCTGGCCTCCCCGAGCCAGAAGAGCTCAGCAAGATTTCCCTGGCCGGGGACTGGGCCTGCCAGCTGGAGTGCCCCCCACGGATGGGCTCGGCGGACGAGGAGCCAGCCCCCCGGCCCTATGACACCGTTCCCCGGGGCCCGGCGGCAGGTAACGTATAGAGGAGCCTGCCGTGTGTGTCAGTGCCAACGCCGCGGTACCTTAATGCAGTCATGTGCAATAGCGCCCCCTGCTGATGGGAACCCCCCCTCAGCATTCCACCCCACCCTGCTCCATCTCCCACCTAGCCAGATGGGGCTGACGTCTCTGTCATGGCCCCTGTTGTGTGCCTAGATCAAACATGTCAGGCTCTCCCCTGTGATCATGGGTCCCTGGGGGAAGTTGTCTGTGTTTTAATGTTCTTCCCTTGTGGGGCACGGGATTGGGGGCCCAACCTTTTAGCCTTTCAGTGCATTGAATAAAGAGTCACTTATCTGGATCTGACCTCCTGGCCTGTTGGTTGTATTTTTGTGTAGAACACTTACTGCCCCTCCCATAGCCTGGGTTGGGGAGAGGGGTAGATTGGCCCTGCTTGCTGCAGCCAAGGGGGCTTGGGTGGGGGCTAGGGAGCCGCCTTAGCATTTGGCTTGTAGACTAGCCCTTCTGTTGCCATGGCTTGACCATCACGTGGAAGCCTTTCATGGCTGAGAGCATCTCGACCCTTCCCTGGGCCACCATGTGGTGTGTGGACTCAGACCTCAGCAGCTCTCCTCTCCTGGGCCTTTTGGTGCAAGGGAGCTCCATTTTGAGAACTAGCACCCCTGATGCTGTAGTACCTTCCCTGGTACCAGTCCAGAGACCAGGCCCCTGCCATGCCCTGCAGCCTAACTCTGTGGGCAGCTTCAGCCTCCAGGATGCAGTTGTCATGGAGACATTAGGTACCTGGAACAGCCTAAGGATGCTGTGCCCAAGTTGGTCCCAGTGCATTGTGCTTAAATAAAAGCCTCATGGCTGGTAGGAGATAGACCCCCTCTGTCATCACCATCCAGACTCTGTCCTCCTTGGTGCTGACCCCTGGTCCCTTGCTGCAGTACGGGACCCAGACACATGGTTCTGGTTCCAGCCAATAGCCTGCGATGGTGCACCCACTGGCCAACTTGCTGCAGCCTTAGTAGTGCCACCTGGGGGCTAGCAGCGGAGATCCCACTAGTCGTCTCCTTAGTGGCTCTGCCTTCCCCAGACCACCCCTCCCCTCCTGGGCATCTGCTGGCCACCGGGGCATCACTGCCATGGAGGTATCCTGAAGATCTAGCCATAGGCAGGGAAGCAGGAGCCCATTCCTAGTTGAATTGTCTTTGGGTGTCTTGCCTGGTTTGGGTGGGGGGGAATCAAACGGGGGAACCCTGGATGTTGCCTGGACTCTCCTCCCTGCCTGTCTGTCTGTGCCTGTGCCAGTCTGTCCCAGTGGTGCCCCTTCGTCTGTCTTAACACCCCTCCCCATGGGCTGTTCTCTCCAACCCATGCTCCTGTGCCCTGTTGTAGGTGAGAGCGGGGCTGGCCTGGGGCTCTTCTCCTGGGGGCCCTGCCCCCCTGAGATCCTCTCCACCATCTACGAGGTGGAAGGAGGCGCAGAGAGCCCTGGGCAGGTGCCGGAAGAGGAGGAGGAGGAGGAGGAGGAGGATGGGAGCTGCCGGCTCCTGCCTGCTGCCCCCTGTGACAAGGCCCCCCTGCACCTGGGCAGCCTCCAAGCAACTGTCATGCAGCAACTGATCAGCCGGACTCTGCTCTTTTCCTCCACTGGGGAGGCCCCCATGGGGGGCAGAGGAGCCCCTGTCGTGAGTGAGGTGGAGCTCAGCAAGTGGACAGACCTGCTGTCGCCATTGGATGAATCTCGGGCCAGCATCACCTCCGTCACCAGCTTCTCCCCCGAGGACATCTCGTCTCCCCAGGGCGACTGGACGGTGGTGGAGGTGGAGACCTTCCACTGACTTCCCCCTCCCACACTGGCTTCACCCCTCCTTCCCACACCTGCTTAGATCCCTGCCGTGACCTGCTCTGCTCCTTCCCCTGGGGGCCATACCTGGTGGGTTGGCTGGTGCCTCTGGTCTAGCTACACAGAACTTTCCTTCTACCTCTTGGCCCAGAGTGGAGCAAGTGGCTTCCTGGGCGAGGCTACGTGAGCAGGTGGAGATGGCTGCATGGAGACCTTGCACCAGGGTGAGACTTAGCTACTGTCCTGAGGCCTTGACTTCAGGTTCGAATGTCTGTTTCTGATCTCACTGTCTCTCCCCAGAGCCTGTGGCCAGAGGGGTGGAGGGGCAGCAGCAGGAGTGGCACAACTCTCTCTTCATCTTAGCTCTTGCAGGCCCCTTCCTAAGGCAGGGTGAGCCCCCCGCAGCCCGTCCCCCGAGAGACAGTTCTGGGCCATTAGCCCTGGTGGCCTCCATTGAACATCCACGGGTCCTTGTGGGACATGTCGGCGGGGGCGGGGGGGCAGTTCCCACTCTGAGTTCTCAAGGCCCCAAGCCTGTATCTTCACCTCCTGCCCAGAAGGTCTCCAGGCTTCAGGCACATGGTGCTGACCCCCCCCCCTCCCCCCATGGTGTGGCTGGAAGAAACCAAGCCAGGGAGGAAGGGGATTGGGGGTTCCTTGTTCAGTGGCAAGGCATGCCCAGGGCCAGGGTGGGTTAGTGGAGTTCATAATCCCCCTCACCTGTGGTGGGGGGTGGGTAGTCGGGGCTGGAGTTGGGAGGAAGAAAGACATGGCCTTAACGCTGGACTTGCGTCTTCAGTGAATGTTCTCTCCTTTCCCCGGGCTCTGAGCTGGGCTGATGGGCAGTGAGGAGGGATGGGGGAAGGCAGGAGGGGTTGATTTCTGAGATGATTTGCCTGCTGCATTGGAAGAGTAAAGGCCTTTGCTGATATTCCAGCTGTTGCGTTCTGGGGAGGGGGGGCTGGGTTTTGCTGCTGGGGGAGTAGCCTTTAGGCAGAGACCTGCTGTCTCCATTGGCTGTCCTGGCCAGCCACTGCTCCAGGAGCTGAAAGAGGTGTGTGTGTGTGTGTGTGTGTGTGTGTGTGTGTAAGGCTTGGATCCTTGGGTGGGGGCTGGGTGCAGGGGGCTGTGGACATTCATAGGCAGACGGGGGGGGGGGGGGGAAGGCTTGGAGGGGGAGATGGGAATTCCTCTCCTGACCCTCCTGGGCAGGGCCCAAGCCTGTGTGCTGTGGCAGCCTTGTGCCCTGCACTCCCTAGCTGCTTCCCCTGTGTCTGTGGGCAGGCTCATCCTGGGTCCGCTTTCCTCTCTGCTGCTGGTAGAGAAGAAGCCAGCAGGGTGCTGTCTGCACCCTAACAGCTTGGCCTTGCTTCCTCTAAGGTGCTGCTTGGCTCCAGCAGTGGATGGAGGTGCTGGGCTAAACACTACAGCCGGGACCTCTTAGCTGAGCCTCAGCACAGCCAGGCTCTCTTCTCATGTGAGCCATGGACACCACCCTACTTGGAGCACCTTCCACAAGGTTCCACTGGGAAGCTAGTCCCTGGTGGAAACTACTCCCTGGGGATGTCCAGCCCACGGGGAGGTGGGCAGCTTCCTGCCATGGGCCCAGTACTGCAGCATAGAGGAGTCAGGTCCCAATCAAGCCATGCACCACCCTTGGGCTTGGAACAATTCAAAAGTTTCAAGGGGGAGGGGGGAAGGGTTGTGTGCTCATCTAGTGTGACGGTGTTGTGAGCTGTAGAGAATCTAGCTGCCTTCCTAGCTGTAGTGAAGTTCCTGGCTGCAGTGAGTGAGTGTGCGGCTGGTTTTGTGCTAACATAGCAAACTGTGAATGGTAAACTAATTAATTTAAACAATGGTGGTGGCTTTTTTTAAAGAGAGACTTTTGGTTTATAATAAAGACGGATTAAATGCTGCTCAGGTGTCAGGCTCTTCCTTGGGGAGGGGAAGCATCTCTGGGCTTCAGCTTGGCACAATCAATTTTAAGCCCTGGTTCTCCAAGTCCTATAACATCCCCCTTTTCCACATTCCCCCCCCCCCCCCCCAAGGCCCCAGTGGAGTGAGAGAAGGCCTTGTAGGGATAGTCCAAATGTGAGGCACCCAGACTCTCCTCAAAGTTCCCACCCTTTATCTAGGGTGCAGGAGAAACTGAGGCATTGGAGGGGGGGGGGGAATAGATGGGATGGGATGGGATAGTGCTGACATCAAAAGGCAAGGGTCTTGACTTGCCAGCTCTTCACTGCTCTCCTTCCAAAGGGCTTGAAGCCATGGTCGGAGCAGGTGGCTGCAGAGGGGAAGGCTGTGTGCCCCAATCCCAGCTTCTCTGAGGCCAGCAGGCTCCCTCTCTTCTCTCCCCCCCCCCCCCCAAAAAAAAAAAAGCAAGCAGCAGCTAAGGGTGATGACTTTATGCCCATCTCCAGCAGCCAGTCCTAGAGCCTCTGGGTACCTGTACGGAACAGGGTAAGTGGGATTTAGTCTTGGCTCTGGCAGTCAGATCACTGCAGGGGATTGCATCCTTAACCAAGAATCAGCAACGACTCTTCTCCAATCTAGTTCTTTGTTGATTTCAGTTATACTTTTGGCCATCAACATCCCTGTGCAAGGAGTTCCACAGGTTACTTGTGCATTGTATGGGCAGGAAGGTTTCAGAAGTCCAGAAGGGACCTCCAGCAGTCTAGTCCAGTTCCCTGCACCTGAAGCAGGACAAAATAGCTAGACCATTCCTGATGGCTGTTTGTCTAACTGCTGCTTAAAAAGAGTCAATGATGGAGATTCCACAGCCTCTCAAGGGAATGTATGCCACTGCTTAACTAGCTAGCAGCTTTTCCAAACAAACAGCTCCTTCTGCAACTTGAGCCCATTGCTTCTTGTCTTAACTTCAGCCAATAACAATTCTTCACCCTCTTCCTTGTAACTACTTTTTCTGTATTTCATCCAGACTAAACACACCCTGTTTTTTCAGCCTTCCCTGCTAGGGCATGTTTTCTGGAGCTTTCATCTTTTTTGTTGCTCTTTTCTGGACTTTCTCCAGCGTGTTCACTTCTTTCCAGAAATGGGGTGCTCAGAACCTAAATTGTTCTACGCAAGGTGTCTAGAAGCCTTCCCAACCTTTGAATGGTGCTGTTGCTCATCTATGAACCTTTCCCAGTTTCTACTAGATCCTTTTGGAGCTGGGCAGCTAGATCTAGACACCGTGCTCAGGATCGGCACCCCAGGGAGTTGTATATTTTGGCCCTTAGCAGGGCCTGATGTACTTCTTGACCCCTGCTGTGCAGCACAGTGACAGTGCTAAAGAACTGTCTCTGGTGATGATAAACTCTTGCATGGTAACAGGTATCTTAAAAGCTAAATCCACTGGCCCGAGCAGGACTGCTGCAACTTGCCCAGTCACCTCTTCAACTCCTGCCCTAGTCCCATCCTGCCTCTCCAGTCACACTCAGAGGGGACATGCATCTCCATGGGCAACCTTAGTGTTGGAGAGGCGCCTGCTTCAGCTTGGTGCCCTCTTAGTTCACACAGTCTCAGAACCCTCCTCTTGCAGCCCCAGCCCAGCACTGAGTGAGGGAAGACGGAGGGCGGCTGACTGCAACTACAGGACTAGGCAAGGACTTCTGCTTTCACTCTTAACATTTTCAAGCTCTGATGCTCCCCAGACCTGCACGCGATTCGCCCCACAGGAGAGAGGATCTTTCTCTCCATGTTGCACAGGTGCAGTGGCTGGCACGCTGCTGGCAGGGGAATGCTCCCCAGGGGGTGGGGGATTGAAGTAGGAAGGGGCAGCATCTGCTTAGAAGCCCCAGCAGCATCTTAGGTTGGTGCTTAAAACAACTTTTTTCTTTTCCCAGGGCCAGAGTGCTGGACTGGGCCTCAGAGCTGGAGTCTAGGCCCAGCTCTGCTGGTGACCTCCCGCATGTCCCTGCCTTGCTCTGTGCCTCAGTTTCCCCATCTATAAAGCAGGGCCCTTGACACCATGCTGCCTCCTCTGTGGAACTAAAATCAACAGGCCCCACACTGGCTGGGCACAGAGCTAGCAGGACCTGCCCGAATTGTAGTCCTCAGAGCAGGTTCTGATACCTTGGGGTTCTTGCCCCAGAGGGCAGGATGAGATCTGCTGGGCTCATCCAGCTCCTGTGGCAGCAGGTGCTGGATGTGCCCACTGTGGTGCATCTGGCTGTAGTACAGCAGGGGGCGGATGCCCTGGCTGGCAATTCCTATCCCACCAGGTATTTTTGCATCAGCAAAAAGAGAGACACCCTTCCGCTCCCTCTCTTCCTGGCAACAGCAACAGCTGCTCTTCCCTCCCTTCTGATACAGGGGGCGATCCCACCCCATGGCTGTCAGTCAACAGCTGCCCTTGCTCCATGGCCCCTCTTCCCATGGCCACAGGGATCAGCTCCCCTTGCATTGCCTGCCCTATGGGCCCAGCTGAACCAGATGCCCAGTGGAGCCTGCAGGGGTTAGCACTCCCCAGGGCCCCAGCACAGCAATACGCCAGGCCTCTGTTTCCCACCTATAAACTGGGCTCCTGCCTTTGTACAGTGGGGCAGTAGGGCCTGGGTGGGGCCTGCTCCCTGCAACAAGGCAGCCCCTGGCCTCACACTGTAGCCAGCAATAACTGGCACAGGAGAGCACCCCCTGCTGTACAGCACCAGCCCTGGGCTCAGCACAGAGGAGGGAGCACCCCAACAACCAGGCACTGGCTGGAACAGCTGCAGCAGCTCTCAGGACATAGGGAGAAGAAAAGCCCCAGCTCCAAGGGGTTTCCCAGCATCCTCTGAGTGCAAGGCCACTCCTGCCTTAAAATGCTTCACCAAAGGCCAGGCAAAGTGGGGGGCTAAGCACAGGGCTCCTGGGTTCCACTCCCAGCTCTGCGAGGCGAAGAGGCAGCTGGAAGTCAGAACTCCTGGGTTCTTTCCCTAGGTCTGCCGTTGATTGGACACCACATCCCCTGTCTGAAGTGGGGTGAACTTTGCTAGACCCCACACCCTTCCCAGACCTGGGAACAGACCCCAGGTGTCCTGACCCCCTACCATGACCCAAGCTGGGGATGGAGCCCCGGAGTCCTGCCCCCCCCCGCCCCCCACCCAAGCTGGGGGACAGACTCCAGGATCCTGACTCCCAGCTGTCCTAAGCTACCCTCCTCCCCCCCGTGAAAGGGGCCAGAAACATTCACCAAGGGGGGGGTTTCTCTTGTTTTTAATTTTTTTATTTAAAAAGGGAGGTGGGGGAGGGGAGGGTGCGATATTAAAAAGCAACTGACTCGGGGTAGCAACTATTGAAATGTTAAAAAAAAAATTACTCCTCCTCCACAAACCAGAGAATAAAAAGGATCCCCTGTTAAAACCTTCCCCTGATGCAGGGCACCCCTAAGTACCCCACTCCCCCACAAAAAAAATCCTTGCCCCAAGCTATCTGGACAGCAGGGAGACCAGATGTTGTGGGGAGGAGACAAAACCAGAGTGCCATGTCCTAAGACCGGGAAGGGGGGGCTAAAAGATACCCCCCCTCCAAGGTCTTCAGGCATTTCCTGGACATGAAATGAGCAAAAAGTCTACCTCCCGCCTCCCCCAGCTTGAAATGGACAACGCTGCTATGATGTGAGACTAACCAAGGGAATAAACACACAGTAGAGGAGCCGGGGGCAATGTTAGGCACCGATTCCCCCCCCCCCCCGCAAAGAAACAACCCTGTAAACCCCTCATCTGAATCCTACTCCTTCACTCCCTCCCCACCACAGCTTTTCCTAGCTCTCGCCAGCCACTTGGGTGTTAATCACAAAGGGAGGGGGGATGGAGCTAGGACGCCAGGTCCTTTCCTGGCTCCTCTCCTCCCTACACCAAAAGCCCAAGGCTGATTGACACCCCCCATCCTCTCCCCCCATCGTCCGTTTCCATGGAGACAGGGATGCCGGGAGGGCTGATTCCCAAGATGCCCAGGGGAAGGGGTGCAGCAGGCAGGGAGGGGACGGCAGGAGGCGGTGGCTGCTGGCACAGTCCCCCGCGGCCCCAGCTGCGATCCCCCCGTCTCTCTGCTCAGCCCAGGAAGGAGTCCACCTCGTCCTCCTCGAAGTGGCTCTGCTGCAGCACCTTGATGTGGTACTCATAGATCTTCAGTGCGGGGCCCAGGCGGATGGACAGCCCGGTCAGGACGTCCGTGCGCTGCATGAGCAGAAGGGACTTCCCGTCAATCTCCTGCAATGGGCAACAGAAGGAGGTTAACTGGGATGTCTGGCTGGCTCAGCGGCCGGGGAACGGGACACGGGGCCTTTCCCCTCTCCAGGGCTGGTTCTCGCCACACCTCGCTCCCTAGCTGCCCTCTGGGAGGTGTCTCCGTTCCGAGCATTGACCCAGGATGGGCCACGGGACCACAGCCTGTCCACTTTTCACCATGGGCCCAGCGTCCTGCGCCCCCCACCCCTCCCCGAGGCTCTGTCTCCTGGCCAGGCTGGAAGCTGAGCCCAGCTGGGTAAGGGCAGCCTAGGGAGCCCTGGCAACTGTGGGGACCCTCCACCTACCGCAGGCCTGCACAACATACAGCCCAAGGGCTGCATGCGGCCCGCGGGGGCTCACTGTGCGGCCCATAGCGACTACGGGCGGCACGGCTCCATCCGTTCCACCGGCTGGGTGGAGGAGCGGAGTGCCGCTGGGGAGGGGGAAAGTGTGGCGATTCTCACTGCCGGGCTGCCTGCCTTCAGCTCCGGCGCGAGGAGGCGGGGCACAAGCCAGAGAGTGGGACGCCGGCAGATGCCGGGACGCTGGCGTGACGTGGTGTCGGGACATCACAGCCAGCGACCGCTGGATTCAAAAAGGCTCTGGCAGCCCCGCAAGCTGAAAGGCAGAAGCCAGGTAGGGGAGGAGAAGGGGCTTGTGTGGAGGGCAGGTCAGGAGAAAGGGGAAGGCACCAAGAGGCAGGGTGCAGGAGAGACAAATGCCAGGGGGCCACGTGGAGACACGTGTGGTGGTTTTTTTTTTTTTTTTTTTGCTTGACAAGAATTTTTAGCCTGCGTGTTCGGTATTTTTTGGGAGAGCATCCCTACTTGCGGCCTGCAGCTGCTTTCTTTGGAGCGTACGGCCCTCGCCGCTTTCCGAGTCGTGCAGGCCTGACCTACCCAAAGCAAGGGCCCTGGAAGCTGCACCTGACCTGTGTCCCCAGCCCCTGCCGAGGGCAGATGCAGGGTCTGTGGCTCCCCACAGCTGTCCAGGTGGCTCTTCCCAAGGTCTGGCTGCAGCTCTTTGGCCCCGTTCTCAGGCCAGGCCAGGGCAGGGCAAGATACCCCCCCCCTCCCATTTGCCTTGGGCAGGGACTTGGACTGGGGGCTGCTCTCAGGTGGAGGGACCCAGGTTCCCTGGCCTGGCTCCAGTTTTGGCTTGGCTGGGGTGAGACTCCAGGGCACAAGAGGGGCTGGGGGCCTCCCCCGTTTCAGGAATTATCCATCACCCCTGCACAGACCTGCTCCTGAAAGGCCGACGCCTGCTCTGCAAATCCAGCCTCTGTGAAATAATCCACCACGTCCATCACTGTCCACTCCACGGGGTCCGAGGGCTTCTCCTTCTTCACCGAGCTGGGTGGGGGAAGGGCAACAGAGATCAGCCTCTGGGCCACAACCCTCACCTCCCAGGCAGACACAGCCCTGCCCCCAACCCCTCCCATACTAGAGCCAGTTCCTCTGCAATGGGGGCCCCCAGGCAGCCAACGGAGGCAAGAAGGGAATGGGGCCGCCAGCGGAGCATGGAGGAACATCCCCCATGGGGGGGCCAGGAGCTGCTGTGGGTTGGTGGACGCAGCAGGGAAACATGCCACATGTGGAGACTTAAGATCCCAGTGGCCAGGGAGAGGGGCTGATCCCTGGGGGATGGAGGAGACGTCCTAGAGCCAGAGCTGATCTCATGGTGCTCACAGATTCAATATCAGTTCCAGGTGCTGGGCAGAGGGTGCGCCTCCTGGTGGCAGTAAGTGGGAGGAGCAGCCAGCAAGCACAGGACTTAGAGACCAACAAAAAAGTATCCAAAGGCGCAGTAGGACCACTTGTTTTTTTTAAATTACGGACTAACCCGGCGACCCCTCTGGGACTTACACCAGCAATGGGCAACCTAGCGAATGGCCACACGAGTGGCCCTTCTCCAGCTCAGTGAGACTGTCACAACCAAGATGGTCTCCTGGGATCGGGTGGTTTTGCTAAGTGCGCTTGCAAACCTAGAACGTGTGGGGTGGGGTGGGGGCTGACTGCACCGTGGCAGCACTGTGATCAGATGCAGAGAGAGCACCCAGCTCTCCCTGTCAATGCTGTGTGCAATCAGCACCCACCTCACCTCACCTCCCCTGGCTTTACTTGCGTGTCACTTGAGCAAATCTGGTAGGAAAAAAACTACCTGGATGGAAACCAGCAGAATCTGGCATCTCTGCACATGGGCAACAGTGAAACAAAACATCTCGCCGGCCACACACGGAACCCCGAGGGGCTGCATGTGTCCCGTGGGCCACAGGTTGCCCACCACTGACTTACACGCAGCTGAACGGTGTCCCATCTGCTGCCTGGATGCCGGGCCGCCCGGGGGACAAGGGCACAGGGGGGTCCGCACCCGCAACAGCTGGAGAGACTGCAAGCAGGAGAGAGCGACAGGGTGAGAGACGTCGGGCACACCACACGCACGGACAGGGCTTTCATCGCCCCACGGAATGTGAGGAAATCGGCACCCCACAGCACTGGCTCCCGTGACCTCCTCCAGCCCAGCAGTTGCCCCTCAATTTTGTTCCATAGTCCTGGCTTTCCTTCCACTCCCAAAGCCTAGCTGACCCCCCCTGCACCCCCTCCTATCCCTGCCCTGGGTTCCCTCTTCCCATTGTTCTTCCGATGCCCTGCAATCTCGTCTTGCAGCCCCCTGGATATTCCAATGCCAGGTCTCCCCCCAAATGCAGGCGCAGCCAGCCCGCTGAGCGGAATTTCACAACATCCCTGAGGTTGAGATCTGCTAAGCTCATTGCATGTGTGATCTCAGCCACTGCCAACTCACTGGCCTCTCCCCAAACAGAACCTTGGTTTCCCCTTCTCCGCTCCAATACCTGCTCTGTCTGGCTGCCCATAGGAAGCCCCTTCCTTCTTGCCCATTCCAAACTGCTGGCAGGCGCTCTCCCCAGGGGAGCAGGCCTTGGCATGACGCCTCTCGCTGCCTTCGCGGTGGGGGCGCTCGGAGCCCTTGTCCGGGGAGTGCTCCTCTGGGGGGTGCAAGTCCCTGGCGTGGCCACCCCCCGCGGGGCAGTCCTTCCCACGCCTGCTGTCCTTACAGTCCCCGTTCATCTGGCTCTGCTCGGCAGGGGCTGCTTTGCCGTCACTCTCCAGCCCAGCCCTGGTGCCCGCCGCCTCGTAGTCCGGAGCCTCGGAGCCCTCCGACATGGTGGAAGCCTCGTCATCCTCTTCCTCCACCCCCTTCTCCTCAGACGGTTCCTCCCCAGCCTTCTGCGGGCACCAAGAATCCAGAGTTAGACACCCCAGGACACTGCTCCCCTCTGCCCCGCCCAGGGCATCTTGCAGGCATGGCTGGGGCTCCTGGTCTTACCCACCATTGGGCTTCATCTAGCCATTTCCCCTAACTCGGGATCCCGTTCTAACCCAGCCCTGGGCTCCCCACCCCCATCAGTTCTACCTATGCCCCTCAATCCCAACCCGCAGCCCCCAGCTATCCCAAATCTGGGTGCCCCCCAATCCCAACCCACAGCCTCCACCCCCTCTATTCCAGTCCCCACATGCCCTACTCCAGCGTCAGGTGACTTGGAGGATGCAGGACTGAGCATCTAACCACAACCAATTGGTCACCGCCTTAAAAAACCCTGCCCCACAAACAGGAAGCTTCTGTGCTACCAAGTGACCTCGTGGGAAGAGACTTCCTCCCGGGGAGCGCCAGCTGCCACGGACCCTCTCTGCTGGAGCAGGCTACGGGCGCACGCCAGCTGCACCCATTCCTAAAAATGCCCTGGCCACTTTGTGGACAGGGGGAGATTTTGTTGCAAACAAAGGACGTAGAGATGGGGGAGAGGCAGCACCAGCTTCAGAGTCAGGAAACTTGGACTCTATTCCCAGCTCTGCCGAGCAGCTTTGAGCACATCATAGAATCCCAGGGCTGGCAGAGACCTCAGGAGTCATCCAGTCCAGCCCCCTGCCCAAAGCTAACTCATCCCAGCCAGGGCTTTGTCAAGCCCGGACTTAAAAACCTCTAGGGACGGAGATTCCGCCCCCTCCCTAGGGAACTCATCCCAGTGCTTCCCCACCCTCCTAGGGAAATAGTTTTTCCTAATATCCAACCTAGACCTCCCCCACTGCCTCCCCCCATATTGCCCAGCCCCATGCCTCAGTTTCCCCAGTTGTAAAGAGGGATAATCCTTCATTTAGACTGTAAATTCTCCGGGGTGAGAACAGTCTCTCCGTACTGATCTTGCAGCACTCTGCCCAATGGGGGTCCCAATCTCAGATGGGAGGCCTGTGCAGCACCCACCTTGAAGGGGCTACCCCCCCATTGCAGCTGGGGCATCTAGGCACTGATCTAACAAACAATATCTGAAGCAAAACCAGGAACTCCCACTGTAGCTTTAACAGAGCCTGTTAAAATAGCTCATTAGGATTTAGAACAGTGGTTCCCAACCTTTTTTATACCGGGGACTGGCAACATTATTTGCAATTTGCATATTCATTATGCAGATATTGAATATGCAAATAAAATGTTACCAGTCCACCAAAAGCCCCAGCCCCCAGAACCCCCTACCCCTCCATCACCAGCCACTGATCCCTGAGCCCCTTGCACCGAACCTGGCCCCCCACAGTGCCAGCCTCTGGACCTCAGAGTCCCCTAGTGCCAGTTCCCCATCCCAAATGCCTCAATGCCAGCCTCCCGCTCCTTAAAGCCCCCCCCCCGTGCCAGCCTCCTGTTTCCAGAACCCCACAGCACCCCCGCCCCAGAGTCAGTCCTGCCCCCAGAGCCCTCCCACTACTAGCCCCACCCCCAGAGCCCTCCTGTGCCAACTCCCCACCCCAGATGCCTCGTAGAGCCCCCAACCCGACATCCCCCAGCATTAGTACTGCCCCTGGGACCCCTAGTGCCTGCCCTGCCTCCCTCACCTAGCCCTGCGCTGCCTCCCAGCCACCAGCTGAGCCCTGCTGCCGGGTCATGGCTGCTCTAAGGCTGCCATGCCGGGCTCCGCGTGGCCCTCCGGCCGCGCAGTGAAGTGCTCTTCTGCATCCAGGAAGGGACCTGCCCGTGCCCCTGCCCAGCACTGATAGACTGAGAGGTGGGGCAGGACACGCCTCTCCCAACAGCCATGGTGGGAGGCGCTAGGTGGTGTACCCCAGCCCCGGCCCCCAGAGTCGCCTCAGTCCAGCAGCCAGAGGCGGGCTGCGGACCGGCAGCTGGGAACCGCTGATTTAGAAGATAGAAGCAGAGGGGGGTGTGTGTGGGTGTAATTAAGAGGAACAATCTAAGCAAAAATAAATAGAAAATTAAACCCCCCTTTGTTCTTTTACAACCATCTCAGTAAAACCAGAGCCAAAGCTCGGGCTCTCCAGCAAGATCTGGCTCGCCTTTCATCAAGGGCCTCCCCCCCATACTGGCTGCATGAGGAGGCCATGCCAGAGATGCCTGGTTTGTTATTGCTGGGCTGCCGGCCAGGCCCAGGCGGAGTGCTCTCGTTATAGTTATATTACGGTAGTGCCCAAAGGTCCCAGCCAGGACTGTGTTGGGCACTGCACACACAAAACACAGGCAGGGATTGTAGGGTTGCCCAGCAGGCCTGCATTGGGGGAGGGGACTGGATTGCTAAAATATGGGAAGCAAAGGATAGGATCAGATGGTCAGTTTTTGCCATGGAGAGGGGTAAATAGTGGGGTTCCGCAAGCATCTATCTGTACTAGGGCCTGTTCCTGTTCCATATTCCAAAGTGATCTGGAAATGGAAGGGCAGAAAAGTTTGCAGATGATACAAGACAACTCAAGATCAAGTCCAAAGTTGACTGCAGAGAGTTACCAAGGGATCCCACCACTCTGGGGGACTGGGCAACAAAATGGCAGATGAAAGCAATGCATGTTGGAAAACATGATCCCAACCATGCATACACAATGATGGGGTCTAAATGATTTGTTATCGCACAAGAAAGATCTTGCGAGTCGTCGTAACTAGGGATGTTAAAATGACACGGTTACATGCAGGGCGGCAGTCGGCTGCCGGTGCACATGGGAAGCCGGCTTTTAAGTTGGCATCAACTGAAGGTAGAGAGAATAAGACATCAGGGGGAGGTGGGGTGTGTCCCAGTGGCCTAATGGATAAGACCTCAGCCTTCAGAGCCTAGGATTGTGTGTTCGAGTCCCCAGCCTTTAAGCCAGCTCCCACCTGCTACCCTGTGCTGCTGCATCAGCTCAAAGCCAGCTCCCCACACCTACCAAGAGCCTGTGTGTAACTGTGAATGTTAATTAATGAGCTCAGGCTCATTGGTTAACTGTTACGCTTACACATCCCTAATTGCAACTGGTTCCCTGAAAACATCCACTCAATGGGCAGGGCCATCAACAAACGAACGGCACGTTGGGAAACATCAGGAGTGGGACTGATAGGAAATATCACAAGGCCGCTGTGTAACTCCATGGGACACCCACACCTTGGATACCGCAGCCTTGTTTGCCCCATTTCAAAAACAGATAGATTAGGGTTAGAGAAAAGCAACAAAAATGATTTAGAGGATGAAGCAGCTTGTGTGTGACAGATTAAGACACCTGGGACTGAGACAGGGTGGGTTGAGATGGGATAGGACAGAGGTCTATAAAAACAGCACTAGGGTGGAGACAGTGAATTTGGAAGTATTATTGACCCCTTCACATACCACATGAACCAGGAGGCACCGAATGAAACTAACAGACAGCTTGTGTAAAACAAACCTAAGGAACATCTTCACCCAGCACGCAGCCAACCTGTGAAACTCCAGGGTGGCCAAAAGTGTAACTGGGCTCAGAAAAGAATTAGTTGAGTTCAATCGCCAAGATGGTCAGAGACGCAGCCCCATGCTCTGGGCACCCCTATGCCTCAGACAGCCAGAAGCTGGGACTGGATGACAAGGGATGGATCCCTCGCTAGCTGCCCTGTCCTGTTCGTTCCCTACTGTTGCAATACAGGATACTGGGCTAGATGGGCGACTGGTCTGATTCAAGAAAGTTGCTCTGATCAGAAGGCTGTGCTGGCGCCCCCCAGTGGTTATCAGGGGGCTGCCTGGCAGGGCTGGGGACCCTTGCCCCTGAGTGGCTGCCAGGGGGCTGCCTGTGGGTGGGTTGTTACCGGACGTTTGCAGTGCGAGTAGCACTCCGAGAGGCTGTTTGAACAGACCCATCCATCACAGAGCACCCAGCCCAGCACCTCAGAGCCAGGCAGGCCGTCAGCACCCAGGACCTCGCCAGGACAGGAGGCCCCAGCAGATCAGAGGCTTCAGCAGTGCTCGCCCCCACAGCTGGAACAACCCTGCACCTCACCCACTTGCTTCCCAGTGCCCTTTTCATTCTAAACTGCTGTGACTAGCACTGCTCACGGCCCCACCCACCCCCTGGCAGGCCTGTCCTCGGCACCTTGCATGCCCTCTGGCTCCCCAGACACGTGCCAGCACAGGGCAGCCCTGGGCCCTGGCCACTCCTACCCTCCCTGGAAGCAAGCACCCCAGCCCTGCCGGACCCCCTCCTCGCAACCCTGCCCCAAGCAGATCCCCACGCCTTTACTCCATGTGCAGCTGCTTCCTGCGTCCCGTCCCCCCAGACACTGACCCCCCCCCTTCACTCAAGCCATCACTTTCTTGGGCAACCTCTTCCCCCCTACACTCTGCTCTACTCCAAGCACCCCCACTGGGGCCTAGGGCACTGCCCTTGCCCACCAAGGCCCTGCTCACTCCCCCAGACATTGCATTGCCCCTCCCCCTCGGGGGCCGAGCACCGCTCACTACCCAGACACTGCCCCTCCCCCTGGGGGCCGAGCACCGCTCACTACCCAGACACTGCCCCTCCCCCCAGGGGCCCTGCTCGCTCCCTCGCCCCCGCCCAGGGGCGCTGTTCGCCCCACCCTGGCATTCGCGTGCCACCTGCCCCAGGCCTTTCCTCCCAGATCCAGACACGGCCCCTCCCCCCGGGCACCGCTCACCCCCACCCCGCCACTCGCGCCACCTGCCCCCGCGCTCACCTTGCTCCGGTGCGCCCTGGCGTGGGGGGCGCGGCCCTGGGACCCCCTTTCCGCCCGGGCCAGGGCGATGCTGCCGAAGCGGGTCCTTTCCAGCCTCCCGCGGGCCACTTCCTCCTCCAGCAGCCCCTGGACTCGGCCCCGGGTCACCCGGCCGCCCCCGGCCGCGCTCCCATCCCCGCCCAGGTAGCGCACGATCTCCCGCAGGCTGACCGGAGAGCTGCGCTCGGCGGCCTCCTCTTCTGGGGCCGGGGGCGCAGGGGGCGGCGGCCGCTCCCGGCCGGTCCTGCGAGGCGGCGGCGGGGCCGGCTCGGCGCGGGGCGCTGCCCGGTGGGCGCGCGGCGGGGCGGGGGCCGGCGCCCGCGGGGAGCGGGGCGCGGCGGGGGACGCTCCGGGCGGAGAGGCGCGGTGCGGGCGGGATGCGCCTCCGGGGCGCTGGGCCGGCGCCGGCGCCGGGGCCCCCCGGCGGGGCGGCTGGACGCGGGCGGCGTTGCGGTAGGAGATGCTGCCTTTATAGCTGACCCGCAGCACCGCCCGCTGCTGGATCAGCTTCTCCAGCTCGGCCCGGGTGCGCTCGGGTTCCGGCCCGTGTCTCCGCCGCACCATGCGGCAGATGCGCTCCAGGTCCGGCCGCGCCTTGCGGGAGCGCAGCGAGTCGATGGTGTCCAGGATCCACTCCTGGTAGCGGGGCGCCTCCTGCCCCGGCGGGGGCGGCGGGGGCCCGGCCATGCCGCCGCCTCCTGGATCGCCCGGCCGGGGCCGCTACCGCCTCGCTGCCTCCCCTCCCCCGGGGGCTGCGCCCGCTGCACCGGCTCCTTCCGCGGGCCTCCTGCGGGCGGCTGCACGGTCCCGGCGCCGCTGGCGCTCCCCGCTGCACCGGCTCGGCGCGCCGCCCCTGCCCGCGCGGGGTCGCTGCTCCGCCCCCGGCCGGGCTCCCCGGGCGCTGCTGCGGCTGCCGCTGGATTCGGTGGCGCGCGGGCTGGTCCCGGGCAGGCAGCGCGAGCCCCTCCCTCCCCGCCGCACGCGCCGCCGCCCGGGACCCGCAGCCCCTCGCGCGGCTTAAGGAGGCGCCGCTGCCCGCAACCTCCCTTCCCCCGGCCGCTTAAGGTGGAGCCGGCGAGTTCCGAGTTGTGCGTGTGTCCCGGCGCCCCGCGCCCTGGAGCCGCCAGCCCAGCCCGCGCCCCCGCCTCTCTGCCCCCCAGCTCCGTCCGCTTTTCTCACCCCTCCCCCCCGCAATCATCCCGCCACCTCCCCTGCCCCGGCCTGCTCTTCTTCCTGCCCCCTCCCCCACACCTGCGCCTCCCCCAGCAGCGTCTCCTGCTAGTGCAGCGCTGTCCCCTTTGCCCCCCAATCCCCAGCACCCCGCTTCTCGCAGGGGTGCGGTGCGGGCTTGGCCCAGGCCCCCCTTGCGGATGTGGAGTGCGAGCTGGGGAGGCTTGCTCGCCGCTTTCGGGGACGGGGGAGGCCTTGGGCCGCTTCCACGCCCCCTCCCCCCGCTATCAGGGACTGAGGCTCCGGGCGAGGTAACCCGGGGGTTCCGTGCCGAGGGGGCGCAGCTAGGCAGGGCGGGCGGGGAGCGGAGCACGCGGCCTTTCGCCTCCAGGGGGCGCTGCGGGCAGCAATTGAACTCTTGCCCGCTGCCCCCCGCCGCGCTGCCTCGGGGGCCCCTCGCTGCGCTTCGCTCCAGCTCCCAGCCCGCGGGCCGGCCCCGCTCCGCAGCCGGGCGAGCCACGCCCGGGCCCCGGGAGGGAGCCTGACTGCGAAGGGGGCGCGGGGGCAGGACACAGGGCCCAAGGCACAGGCAGAGGCCAGGGCAGCAGCAGCAAAAGCCTCGAAGTCCTGGCAGGGCCTGCCCGCTGCTCTGCTGGGCGGATGTTGCAGCACCAGCCGCTTGCGCCCTGCCCCGGAGCGGGCAGCCCTGGCTGGTGGGTGGCTGGACAGGTCTGGAACGACCTGGCTCTCAGGTAGCACCAATGGGGGCAGATCCCTCCCCCCCCCCGTGTCTATCAGCAACACTCCCTCAGAGTCAGCCCAGACGCCAGATTGATGCCAGTGGAACATCTAGTTTATGTAGCTACCAGCTTCAACCAGCACCGGCTGAGGGATGGGGCCAGGCCCAGCTCAGTGCACCCTAACAGCCGTGGTTATTGCCATTCTACAGCTAGGAAAACGAGGCACTGAGAGAAGGCTATGGTCACACAGTGGCACAACCCAGGGCTCCTGACTAGCAACTGCCCCCGTGCTCCCCCTGCCAGGGATAGAACCCAGGAGTCCTGGCTCCCAGCTCCAGGGCCCCTGCCCTGACACAGTAGATCCCATCGCAGAGCTGGCACTAGAATCCCAGAGTCTTAGCATTGCTGGAAACAGTAACCAGCTACATGATCAGACCTCGGACCTGGGGCTGGGTCAAGGAGGGACCATGCTTAAAGCTGCCCTGCTGGGCTAATCGCGTAAGGTGGCAGTTCTCATACTTTTGTATTGGTTTCCTCTTTCACACTGCAAGCCTCTGAGAGCCACCCCCGTATAAGATAAAAACACTTTTTATATGTAACATTATTATAAATGCTGGAGGCAAAACAGGGCTTGGGGTGGAGGCTGACAGCTGGCAACCCCCATGTAATAACCTCACAACCCCCAGTCTGAGACCTCCTGATGAAAGTCATCCAAAAGAGGGGCATGCTGCAGTGATGGACATAGCGTGGAAAAGAAGATGTGGGGAATCTGGACTTCTGGGTTCCATTTCCAGCTGTGGGAGAGGAGTGGTGTCTAGTGGTTAGAGGAGGGGCTAGAAGCCAGGATGCCTGGGTTCTGGCCAGGCCAGGGCAAAGAGTTTGCAGGGCCTAAGGCAGAAAGCTGACAGTGGCTGTGCCGCATGGCTCCCAGCCGGGGCAGCAAGTGAGCACGAGTACCAGGCACTACAGGGCCCAAGGCAACCACCTTGCTCACCTTGTCCTAAGGCTGGGCCTGGTTCTATCTGTGTTCCACTCTGTAAGAGGGGGATAATACCTGCCACGCTTAAAGACAGTCAACATGTGACCTTGATTCTTTTTTAAAAAGGTACTAAATGTAGTTTGGGTCCAATGCCCCCCCCCCCCAAATCCTCTGCCAATTTTGGTTTTACAGCCACATTTCCCTTTTCAAGGGCCCCACCCATAGCCGGACAGTAACCAGGACCAGAGAAAATGCTGCAAAGCATAAACCTGGAAAAGTAAGGCCGCTTTTGCCTTGCTCCCCTAGGCAGCATTGCCAGTCCAACCAGTGAAAAATACCAAGACAGGACTAAAACCAAATCTTGAGGCTGACTGCAAAATCATGCGATTTTATAAATACTTGGTGGGGTGTTGATTTACTTCCTGCTGCCAGGACCTCTAACAGGTCACATGGTTCAAGCTTTCTCTACAGTGAAGAGGGTTAGACAGGGAAGGTTTATCCACCCAAGGAAATTACCTGGAAGAGCTACAGCGGAATATAGCAACTCCAGTCAAATTTCCCCATGCAAACTGAATAAAATCAGGGAAGCTTGCATGATTTGGCGACTGGTGCTTTAAGAAAAAAAATCCCCACACACAACTAGTGTCAGCCTTGTGCCCAAAGCACAAAGGTTGCTACGAGTAACAATATGAAGGTTACATTAAAAAATCACAGCCGTGCTCCTTTGTACAAGCAGTGGCAGCCAGAGGCAGAGTTAGGCGGGAGTTTTATCGCCAGAAAATGCTGATTTATTGACAACAAAACTTTTCAAGGACGGGGATTTGTTTCAATGAATGGTTTCTCAGGTCAAAACGAGACACCTCCCCCCCTCATTAATCCAGTGTTTTGGACACTCACCTCTGCTGTGGAAGACCCAGGTTCAAGGTCCTGCACTCTGATTCACTCCAGTGTAGAATGGGAGCAAATTTCAAACCCTCCAGTTCTTTCATGAAACACAATCTGCTTCCAGCCTGATCGTGCTTCAAAGCCCATTGTGCAAGGGGCTGTACGGAAGGGTTCATCCCTTGGATTTAATCCTGATATACTGCTTTTCATTCACAGGGGTTTCCTCTCTCCCCTCCCCCACACACCCAGAATCAGCTGGCCCCTTTCGAAGCAGATTCACACACATGGAGTTACCCCGCAATAAGGAAGGTGGGGAGAGTCACATTTAGATGGGAGCATTCTGCTTCTGCAGTCCACACACAGCTGGCAGCATGCCTTGCTGCACCCCGAGGTTGGCCTGGCTGTTCGCTTCTCGTGCCCCAGCCTCATTGATTGAGAAGACTATCGATTCAGACAGGACTACTGTGAGCCCCTTGGACCTGTGTAATACAGGCCACAGGGCTTCCCCCAGTCAACTCCTGTTTGAGTTGGAGCAGATCTTTTAGCAAACCCTCCCATCCTGATTGAAACAGTGTCAGTGATGAAAGATCCACCACAATGCTTAGTGAATTGTTCCACTAGCTAATTCCCTCCTCCCCACCCCTCGGGTTAAAAATCTGCTCTTTTCCCCCAGTCTGAATTTTTCTAGTTTCAGCTTCCAGCGACTGGCTCTCCTTAGAACTTTGTCTGCTAGCAGGACTAGCCTATTATCAGTTTTATTCCCCATGGAGGAAGTTCTAGATAGGGATCACAGCACCCCTTAACCTTCTCTTTAAGGAGCTATATCAATTGAGTGCCTTCAGTCTCAGCATAAAGCAGGTCCCCTGGCACCTCTATACCCTTCTCCTATTTTTCACCTTCCTTCTTGAACTGTGGCCACCAGAACTGGCCCTTGTGTTCTAGCCGCGGCCGCACCCCTGTCGGACACAGAGAGAAAATAGCCTCTCTGCTCTACTTCCAATGCCCGTTCATTCCTCAGCCAGGCTCTGCCTCCCCACTTAAGCCCTGACACTTGCCCTTTGTGCTTCCAACTCGCAGCAAGTTCATGTGCCCCTTGTGGCAGCTGCCAGCCCCCCGCCACACCCCTGAACTCCTTTGGCCACCAGGGCGAGGAACAGCTCCAGCAGCAATTGTCCCCCTGGAGTCGAACACCCACATACCAGGCCCATTTTTTTTTTTTAAACAAAACTTTATTGGTAATTGTTTCAAATATGTTTACAACAAAGCACACTGTTAAAGAGGAAGTGGGGGTTGGGGGTTTTTTTGTTTTGTTTTTGTTTTTTCCAGTGAAACAAGTTTTCTCAGATGACACAGACGTGTTTCCCGGGGCAGATGTTAGCTCCACCCTCTAGATGGGACCCTCAAGCTTCTTTGTGGGAAAGGGGATTGTTTGGGGGAGGGGGAGGGCTAGCCACCGGGCTCCCCTCCTCCGCTCCTGACAGCGCTCATGTATTTATAATATATATAATTTATCTATGAAACCAAAAGAAGCTCACACACCTCCGCCCCGGAGAGAAACAAGAAATTCAACCGGCTGGTGAATACACACAGTGGGAGACAGGCTGGGGGGGTTAGAACAGGACCACCACACTGATGCACTGCATTGGGGGCAGGCGGGGGAGGATAAGAAAAGAATCAAACAGGAGGAATAGTAAATGAATAGGACAAGAGCCTCCCCCCCCCAACCTTCCCCTCCACCCCCAATAAAGCAAAACCATGGCTGGGTATCAGCACCCTTCCCCCACGCTGATCTCTCTTTGAGGGGCTAATCATGGTCTAATGACCCCCCCCACACCTGACCACAGATCTAATGGGGTCGCCCACTGGAGAGGGCAGGTGGGGTCAATTCAGACAGGGAATCAGAGCCTGCTTGGGATCCTGTATTTGGCCTCCCCCCAACTCAATTTTCGGGTTTCTCCTCCCCCTTCTCGTCTTAAAACGAGAATTGAGAGCATGCCATTGGAGGTGCAGAATGGAGCCCCAGGAAGATTATGGGTAAGGCGAACCCTCCCCCCCACCAGAAAATCCTTTCGAGTTATCTCTGCAGGGCACCATTTGGCCTACAGGGGAGGGAGGGAGGGAAGAAGGGACAGACAGGCCTCCACTGACCAAGTACCCCAGAACCAGATCTTACCTGCACCTTCCACCCTGACACACAAGAGGCCAGGCCAAGAAAGGGATGTTGTGGGGGGGCGGGGAGAGAGGGAGAGCTGCTCAACTTCAAAGACCAGATTCAAGAGGCTGCATTTCCAAGGGGAGCTAAAAATCCAAAACCCACCAGGGAGATTCCCTCTCCCAGCAACTCCACTCCAGCCTGTAACTGACCCCCAGATCTTCCCCCCACCAGCATAAGACACCCCCAAACCAGAGTGCAGCGCGGGTGGGGAAATACTGTTAGTTTCAATCTTTTTTTCTTGCTAAAACCTGGACACCTTCAAACTTGGAGAGTTAAAATTCCTGGTGCAGGGATGGGGAGGGGGGTATCACTGGGGATGGGGGGGCTGATGTAGGGTAAATTAACCCAGCCCAGCCCTATGCCTGAATTTTTAAAACCTCTTCCTCCCATCCCCCAAAGGAAAAGAAGGTTTAATTTACTTATTTTAAATTTTAAAAAAGGAGTCCAACCTCCCCCTCCCCCAGTTTATAAAATGAGACTAGATTTCCCTCTTTCCAGAGTGGTGGTGGGGGGCTGGGATTTTTCACCCCTCCCCCAACTCCCCATTATGGGGAGGATTCAAAACTGTTCTGGAAGCCAAGATGTTGATCTGCCATGAAGGTGGGTGCTGGGGCATATATGCCCCACACCTTGCTCCCAGAAGCCTTTGCAAATAGCCACAGTCTTTTGGGAGGGGGGGATCTGATGGCAAAGTACACCCACCGCCCTCCTCCAAACACTAAAATCCACAAATAAAGCCGGCCAGGACTGTGGGGGTGCAGCACGTGTGGATTGGGGGGGCAGTGTGGGGAGGTGGATAACCGGCTCAGTGTGAAGGGGTGGAAAGTAACTAGTGTGTGTGTGGGGGGGAGAATCTGTGTGAACCCCAGGTGAGGGGGATGATGAGAACTGCTGGGGGTGGGGGCTACAGGCTTGTGATGGCAGGAGGAGGAAAGCATGGGCACATGGGGGTCCAGGGTTGTGAATGGGGGAAATTAGACTCCTGCCCATCTCTACTGTCATTTGCTTTGCACAGGCTTAGAACGGGTGGGTCTCCCGCTCGCCCCCGCAATCGAATTCAGGCAAATCCCTACCCCCCGCCCACAAAAATAAAACACACAGGCAAGGAACTCTGGCCTTTCTGCTGATCAAATCCAACCCCGCCCCCACCTGCTCCGCACGTGCCCTCCCCGAGGGCGGGGGGCTGCTGGCCCTAGAACTCGGCAAACTCCTTGGCGCACTTCTCGGTGACTGAGACCCGGATCTCCTCTTCCTCGTAGTCATCAAAGTTACTCGTGTCGCCGGGGCCTTTGCACTTTGGTATAAAGGGGGCTTCCACCTGCAAAGGGAGGTTGTGGATGAGGTGAGGGATCAACGTTTGCACCCCCTGCACACACACCTGGGTCTGCTTGGGGTGTGAGATGACGGGCAAGCAAGGGTCAGCCTCTGCCCCCCATTCAGCCAGAAAACCTCACACTTTTCAATCATAGAAGGGAGGACCATGATCCCCAGGGGAGCCCAGGATCAGGGCCCTCAGCACCCGTAAAGGATACAAGATTGGGCCCCTTGGCAACCAGGTGAGGGATGCAGGATCAGCACTTCCTCAAACCCCATTCTATCTGGTGAGAACCAGTCTTCTCACTCCTCCTTTGCAATCAGGAAAGGGCCGGGGAAGGGGGTCTCAAGCCCCTTGAACCCCTGCAACAGCCCTCATTTGCATCATTAGCAGGGTTTGAATGAGAACATTCAGCACAGCCCTCTCCCAACTGAGCTAGAGGAATAATGCCATCAGCTGGCAGCAGCAGTAGTAGGCTGTTATCCTCGGGGCAGGGACAGGACTGTGCTTTTGCCACCATGTTACAATCAGGTGCCTGAGGACTCCCTACTTGAAACCAACGCTGGGTGATCACATCTCCCCCTAGTGGCTGGATCCAGCCAGAACTTCCTGCTACAGAGTCCCAGCAGCCTGGGCACAGATGACCCCATGTACAGGTGCTGCTGACGGAGGCTGTGTGTGTGTGGGAGTGCCCCCCATCTCTTTGGCCCGCCCCGCCCGTCACCCCCAGCCACCTTTCTCTGGTAGACAGCGATCCAGTCCGTGGTAGCAAACCACTTGTGGTTCTTGATGTCGTTGACCCCATTCTTGAGGTTGCCAAAGCGCTTGGTGAGGTCGACTTGCAGCAGGTTCCGGAGCAGGTCCTTCAGGTCTGAGCTGAAGTGAGACGGGAACCGGACCTGGGGTGAGGAGGAGACAGAGGTTACCTGCCCTGCCCTTATGGCTAGATTCCTAAATGCACCTAGTCATGTACAGCCTCTGGCATTGGGGGGAGGGGCGTGTCCTCTGTCTTGGGCTACTCCTGGGTACTTAGACACTACCATAATACACCCAATGTACAGCCCCTAACACCGGGGGGTCCTGTATCCTGGGCTTCTCTTGGGCAGCTAGGCACTACCGTAATACACCTAATGTACAGGTCCTAGACTACTCCTGGGTGCCTAGGCACTGCTGTAATACACCTAATGTACAGCCCCTAGTGGGGGGGAGGGGGCCCTGGACTACTCCTGGGTACCTGGGCACTACCGTAATACATCTAATAATTAAAAAGCGCTTTAAAATCATTCCAGGACAATGAGTGGACAAGTGGGGGCTGCTGGGGACTGACACGGACTGAAAGGGCTAATTAGCAGCAGCCCCCTTAGCGCTTACTGAGCATTTTTCCTCCACAGATCTCAAAGCAGAGCTGCCGCATCATATTACACAGGGGAAACTGAGGCCCAGAGCAGGGAAGTGACTTGCCCAACAGCACCCAGAAGGCCTGCAGGAGAACCAGGAATAGAATCCAGATCTGCTGAATTCCTGCAAGGCCACACAGCTGTGTGTGTGTTAAACCCCTGTTGGTTTAAAGCTGATTGCGCCCGCCACAAGTGCTTTGAGATCCTTAGAAAGAAGGGGCTGGGGTGGGCAGGGGAATATTATGAGCTCTTGGTTACTATGGCAACAAATGCTCCAACAGCGCTTGGAGGTGACTGATGTGTTTAAGGAAAGTTTAGTCTTGAAATACAGCAGGGTTGTGGGGGTCTTGCTTTTGGCTTTTTTATACACTGGGGCGAATCGCACCTGCTCCAGGCATCCCCCCGTGAGTCAGAGGGAGCACGACTCCCTGGGGCGGGGATGGAGTCCATGTGTTGGAGTGTAGGGGTACATGGGGAAGGTGGCTACGTGTTGGAGAACAGGGGCATGTGACCAGGGAGGGTCCCTGTATTGGGGTGCAGGGGGAACGGGGTACCTGACAGGGAGGATCCCCATGTGTTGAGGATTGAGAAAACACAGGAGGGCATGAGCATGTCTGTGATCAGCCGCTAAGCCTTGGCCCGCCCCTTCTGCTGGTGAACCCCAACAAAAACAGCACCCCAAATACCTTGCCAGAGACGATCTTCTCATAGATCTGAATGGGCTGGTCTGCGAAGAATGGGGGGTATCCAGCCGCCATCTCATAGATGAGGACGCCCAGAGCCCACCAGTCCACAGCCTTGTTATAACCCTGTAAGGGAAAAGCAGGCCAGGGTCATGCACGGATCATTTGGGGGGCGGGAGGAACAGCCTGGTGGGCAGGGGTCTGAGACAGGACAGGCCCTCCCCAACTCACCTTGCTGAGGATGATTTCAGGGGCCAGGTATTCGGGGGTACCACACAGGGTCCAGGTTCGGCCTTTCACCCGCTTGGCAAAACCAAAATCCGTCACCTGGAGCCAATCACAGAGAGGGAGAAGCCAGATCAGCCCAGAGGCTGTGAAAGGGGGGGTGGGGAGAGTGGGAGAGCAGATGACTGATGTATTCCGGCCCCGTTATGTTTCTGGGGGTGGGTCGGAGGGGATGGCGGGTCAGAGGAGATCTCGCTGCAGGGAGCCAGGAGCCAGCACCAGGATGGGGAGGGGCAAGGGGGAACAGCATCACCTCGATGTAGCCCTGTTGGTCTATCAGGAGATTCTCTGGCTTCAGGTCTCGGTAGATGAGGTCCAGTGAGTGCAGATACTCAAAGGTCAGGACAATCTGAGCAGCGTAGAACCGGGCGTGAGGTTCACTGCAGCAAAGCGAGAGGAGAGTGTGGGCATCCTTGGGCCTGATCTGCCCCATTTCAGCCAGCTCAGCACCCTCGGCGTGTCTAGCCCCCCGCCACCTCCTTCATTATCGATCCTGGACTCCATCTACTCTGGCAACCCCATGCAAGATACCCCAACCATTCTAGGCTTGGTGTTCCATCTGTCCTAGCCAGACCACTAGCCTTGGCACCCCCCTTGCTAGATCACTGGCTCCATCCAGTCCCTCCAGAGCAGCATCTCCCCCTATCCCCAACACACACTCATCTAACCTGGCCCCACATCACCTGGCATCCCTGCAGCTGACCACGGCTAGTCCTGGCAGAAGACCTCAGCAGCCCTCCCCATGGGGATCCTTTCCTGACTAGCCCAGCTGGGCATTGGGCCACGACCCACAGCATGGGGGTCACTGCCAGAGTCACTGCTCCTGGAGAAAAGGGCTAATCCCTACTAAGCAAGGAGTGGGGAAACTGAGGCACCGAGAGATTCTTCCTCTCCCACAAGGAATGAATGGCAGAGGCCAGACTGAGACCCCATCCCTCTGCTCTATGCGCTAGACCCTCGTCCCCCCAAGCCAGGAGCCAACCCAGGAGCCCAAGCGCCACCTGCCACCTGCTCCTGTGGCAACGCTCACCTGAACCTCCCGATCCGCCGTAGGTGGGAGAACATCTCCCCGCCCGGGATGTATTCCATCACCATGTACAGATTGGAGTTATCCTACAAGGAAGGGCAGCAGCGACTGAGTCCCAGCGACAGAGCCCCGCCAGCCCCTCGCCAGCACCGCTAACACTGGGGCAAAGCTGTACAACACACCCTGGCTCCTTTATGAGCCCGAGGCACTGGCCTGGCCCGGCCCACGACACAGTGCACCCGCTGTGGGGGAGAGAACAGCCTACTACTGCTGCTGGTTGCTGCCATTACTGCTTCAGCTCAAGGGCTGGAGGGGCTGGTCTGTGGTGCTGAATGTCGAGTTGCTGCACAGACCCGACTGAGGAGCAGGATCACCAATAAGAGTTTTATGTGCTTGGAGTATTTAGTGCTACAGCCCTAGAACATTTAACCCCCATCCTCCCTGATCCCCTGGCCTGGGGGTTGACTAGTCGATTCCCCCCCATCTTGCTGCCTCTACCAGAAAGAGGCAGCAAGGGGGGGGAGGGGGAAAGAGCAGGGGGTGTTTCAAAAGTGGCAGTGCCACGTGGAGCCCGGGGCCAGACCCTGGGCTCCATGTGGCACTGCTATTTTGAAAGTCCCCAGCTGGCCCCAGGCAGCACCGCATGGAGCCTGGGGTCTACCACTCTGAAACGCCGCATGCAGCCAGGGCCAGGTGGGGACGCCCCCGCTGACCCAGGCTCCATGTGGTGCTGCCGCTTTGAAACACCGTGGGGAGCATGGGGCCAGTTCTCCCCACAGCACTTTCGCCTTTGAAGTGTAGCAGCAGCCCTGGGGGTGCCCACATTAATCATAGAATCATAGAACCATAGAGCTGGAAGAGACCTCAGAAGGTCATCAAGTCCAGCCCCCTGCTCTAGGCAGGACCAATCCCAACTAAATCAACCCAGCCAGGGCTTTGTCGAGCCGAGACTTAAAAATCTCTAGGGATGGAGACTCCACTACTTCCCTAGGTAACCCATTCCAGTGTTTTACCACTCTCCTAGTGAAATAGTTTTTCCTAATATCCAACCTGGACCTCTCCCACCACAACTTGAGACCATTGTTCCTTGTTCTGCCATCCGTCACTACTGAGAACAGCCTTTCTCTAGCCTCTTTGGAACCTCCCTTCAGGAAGTTGAAGGCTGCTATCAAATCCCCCCTCACTCTTTGCTTCTGCAGACTAAACAGACCCAATTCCCTCAGCCTCTCCTCGTAGATCATATGCTCCAGCCCCCTAATCATTTTCGTTGCCCTCCGCTGGACCCTCTCCAATGCGTCCACATTCTTTTTGTAGTGGGGGGCCCAGAACTGGACACAATACTCCAGATGTGGCCTCACTAGAGCCGAATAAAGGGGAATAATCACATCTCTGGATCTGCTGGCACTGCTCCTCCTAATGCAACCTAATATGCCATTAGCCTTCTTGGCTACAAGGGCGCACTGTTGACTCATATCCAGCTTCTCATCCACTGTAACCCCCAGGTTCTTTTCTGCAGAACTACTACTTAGCTGGTTGGTCCCCAGCCTGTAGCAATGCTTGGGATTCTTCCGTCCCAAGTGCAGGAGTCTGCACTTGTCCTTGTTGAACCTCATCAGATTTATTGTGGCCCAATCCTCCAATTTGTCTAAGTCACTCTGGACCCTATCTCTGCCCTGGAGTGTATCTATCTCTCCCCCTAGCTTTGTGTCATCTGCAAACTTGCTGAGGGTGCAATCCATCCCCTCATCCAGGTCATTAATAAAGATATTGAACAAAACCGGTTCTAGAACCGAACCTTGGGGCACTCCGCTAGAAACCAACTGCCATCCTGACATTGAGCCATTGATCACTACCCGCTGGGCCCGACCTTCAAGCCACCTTTCTATCCATCTTACCGTCCATTTATCCAATCCACATTTCCTTAACTTGCTGGCAAGAATATTGTGGGAGACCGTCTCAAAAGCCTTGCTAAAGTCAAGGTATATCACATCCACTGACTTTCCCATGTCCACAGAGCCAGTTACCTCATCATAGAAGCTAATCAGATTGGTCAGGCATGACTTGCCCTTTGTGAATCCATGCTGACTATTCCTGATCACTTTCCTCTCTGCCAAGTGCCTCAAAATGGATTCCTTAAGGATCCCCTCCATGATTTTTCCAGGGACCGAGGTAAGACTGACTGGTCTGTAGTTCCCTGGATCGTCCTTCTTGCCTTTTTTGAAGATGGGCACTACATTTGCCTTTTTCCAATCATTCGGGATCTCTCCCGATCTCCACGACTTTTCAAAGATAATGGCCAAAGGCTCCTCAATGACATTTGCCAACTTCCTCAGTACCCTCAGATGCATTAAGTCCGGACCCATGGATTTGTGTACGTTTAGCTTTTCTAAATGGTTCCTAACCTGTTCTTTCCCCACCAAGAGCTGTCCATCTTCATCCCATCTTGCGTCACTTAGCGCATTAGTCTGGGATCCGACTTTGTCCGTGAAGACAGAGGCAAAGAAAGCATTGAGTACTTCAGCTTTCCCCACATCATCTGTCACTAGGTTACCTCCCTCATCCAGTAGGGGCCCCACACCCTCTCTGATCACCTTCTTCTTGTTAACATGCCTGTAGAAACCTCTTGTTATCCTTCACATCCTGAGCCAGTCGCAATTCCAATTGCGCTTTCGCCTTCCTGATAACCCCCCGGCATTCTCGAGCTATACATTTAAACCCCTCCCTGGTCATTTGTCCAAGTTTCCACTTTTTGTAAGCTCCTTTTTTGTGCTTAAGTTCGCCAAGGATTTCCCCTGTAAGCTAATCCGGTCTCCTACCATGTTTGCTTCTCTTGCTATGCATCAGGATGGTTTCTTTCTGTGCCTTCAATAAGGCGTCTTTAAAATACTGCCAGCTCTTCTGGACTCCTTTCCCCTTCATGTTAGCATCCCAGGGGATTCTGCCCATCAGGTCTCTGAGGGAGTCAAAATCTGCTTTTCTGAAGTCCAAGGTGTGTATTTTACTACTCTCTTTTCTTCCTTTGGTCAGGATCCTGAAATCTACCATCTCACGATCACTGCTTCTGAGGTTGTCACCCACCTCTACTTCCCCTATTAGTTCCCCCCTGTTTGTGAGCATTGACTAATCGAATAGTCAATGCAATTAACTTGGGCAGGGCCACTCCACCCCCAGACTATGATTGCCCCCCTTCCCACTAGGCACCCATGCCGTGGAAGAGACTTGGCATGCTCCCCCACCCCCAAGCCAATCAGGGCCTGGGGGCAGGGGAGCATGCAAAGCCTCCTCCTGCCTTGCTGGTAGCACATGGCACTTTGAAGTGCTGCGAGCTCGTCGCAGGGCCCGGGCAGTGTGAAAGAAGCTTCACACAGCTCCCCCGCCCCCAGGCAGGAGCGGTCTGAGGCCGGCTGCGGCAGCTGGCGCCCTAAGCAGAAGGCGTGATCGGCGCCCCCGTCTGCACGTCCATCAATGGCCGTGACATAATCACAGGGTGCCCCAGTGCCCCATGACGTCATCATAGGGCGCCCGGGCCAGTGGCACCCTAGGCAACTGCCTAGTTTGCCTAGGTTCACAGGCCGCCCCTGCCCCCAGGCCAATCAGGCCTTGATTGGCCTGGGAGCGGGGGAGCGCCCGAAGCCTCCTCCACTCTCCCCCACCCAGCGAGCAGAGCGTGGCGCTTCAAAGCGCCATGTGCTCCTGGCAGGGCGGGAGGAGGCTTGGTGCGCTCCCCCACCCCCAGGCCAATTAGGACCTGGGGGCAGGGGAGCCCACGAAGACTTCTCCGCTCTGCACCCGCCCTGCGAGTAGCATGCGGTATTTTGAAGCACCGTGCGCTGCTCACAGGGCAGGGGCAGAGCAGAGAAGGCTTCGGGAGCTCCCCCGCCCCCAGGCCCTAATTGGCCTGGGGGCGGGGGAGCAGCAGGGCCCGCTTGGCGGGCCGGATCCAGCCCACAGAGGCCCTTTTGACCACCCCGGATTAGCTGATTAATCTAAATTTAACATCCCTACCAGGGGGCAGGTCTGGGAGGGCCCAAGAGGGATTTCCCAGCTCCGATGCCTACGATCTAAGCAGCCGAAACCCAGATGGCTGCCTGGTCAGGCACCCCAAAGGAGCAGGGGCTGGAAGTGAAACTTCTCCAAAGCAGAGAGGGAAACTGACCAGGCTGGCCAGCGGCTGCCCCTCCTTGGTGGCTGGGAAGTCAAGCAGCAGCCTTGGGAATAACTCCACCGAGCCCAGCCAGCGAGAGCCCATCCGGGCTTGGGCACTAAGCATCCGCAGACCACCGTCAGCCCAAGGCCATTTCCAGCTGGCCCTGCGGCGAGGGTACAGCCGGAGCACATCAAGTCCGAGGCCTTTTTCTGGAGCCATATTAGAAGCAGCCGCCATGAGCCAAGACGCAGAGTCACAGCCTCACTCTCTGTGGCCCTCCCGTCCTCGCAGTCCCGCCGCCACCCGGCCACGGAACTGATCTCCGATGTTAAAACGAAAGGTGCAGCGGGTGTGACATCTCGGCTCCGTTACTGCTTGACCTCACGGCCCCACGGCTCCGTAGTTGGACGGTCTCGGTTGGGTCGCTGACTGTTTCTGCCCGTTACATAACGAATGTGGCCAGATTTGCAGCAGGCGGCGCTGGGCTGGCGGGGCCCGGAGCAGTTTGGTGACATCAGTGAAACGCTTGGTCCAGTGGAGCTAAGCAGGGCTCAGGTGTCACTATATAAACTGGGCTCCAAAAGGAAGTTCTTGGGAGCCAGTTCCAGGACACAGCCCCAGGCTCTGCGCTGCCAGTCCCCACCCGCGCCAGCCCTGCCCTGCAGCAGCCGGAGTCCCCGCACGCTCGGGCCCCACCGGGCCACAGGAAAAGCTCGTCTGCCTCATGGGCAGTGCGGGGCACCGTGTGCTCAGCATGGGCCTCCTGGGCCAGTGACTGTTAATAAATAGGGGCTAAGGCCGTTACTGTGTGAGGCTCTTTCACTGGTTGAAGACCCCGCAAACCTGCAGAGTGGGAGGTGACACCTGAGCCCATGGGAGGGTGAGGGTCAGCGCCTAAGAGGCTTGTGCCTTGAGCCCCAAAGGTGGGGCCCCTAAAGTGTGTGAGTAACAACGCCAGAGCCCTGCCGTCTTCTAAGGGGATGAAGGGACCCCAGCCCATCCGCAGCCTCCCTGCTCAGGCCGCTCGACACGGCCTTTCTGACCCTCCACAAACCAGACAGGCTCCAACTTGGGACACTCTAGTGATACCGTGATGGGGCCGAGTCAGCGTGTCCTGGGCCAGACTCCTGTCTCAGTGCAGAGACTCCAGCGCTGAATTCAGGGGTTCGGCCCAGAGATATTCACTTGATGCTGTTGTAGAAGAAGCGACTGGCCCAGCACGCCAGGCCATGTAACAGAAGCTGCTGCCCTGGTGCTACCGTGCCACCCGAGATCTACAGCCCGGGGGCAGCCGGCACAGAGCAGGTGTGACAATCCCACTGTGGCAGCTTCTGCGGACCAGGGCCAGATCTCTGCTATTTAATCACGGAATGAGAAGGGGCCACAAGGAAACGACTCAGCCGGTCACCGCCTGCTGCCAACAGCCCATCCCCCTAGCGTCCAGGCTCCTGCTGGGCTGCAATTCGTCCTGCAGCTGCCTCTGAGCTGATGCTACAACCTACAAACTGCAGGCTTATGCCCGAGGAGAGACAGGTCTCCCTTCAGAGCCCTCCCCTGTTTAATCAGGCCAGCGCTGGTGGTGCTGTTGAGCTAGAAAAGGCACAGCTACCTTTACTCTCCCACCTACACAGAGGATGCAGGTCACAGGCCCAAAGATCCAGGCTAAGGGGAGAGCATCCAAGTCCCATCCCGATGGCCCTGAACTTCAGCTTTCATGGAGACTCCATCAGGAGGAAACACGTGATGAACAGAACATAAGAATGGCCACACTGGGTCAGACCAATGGTCCATCTAGCCCAGTGTCCTGTCTGCCGACAGTGGTCAAAGCAGGTGCCCCAGAGGGAGGGATCACAACAGATAACCCTCACGTGATCCCTCCCGTCACCCACCTCCAGAGGAAAGTCTCTGGTTTCAAAGTCTCCACAAAGCCAGTCACGCGTGGCGTTTAGCTTCCTCTGAGGCACCCCCGCAAGCCAGACCTCAGGCCCCAGGGCTAGCACATGGGAACTGGGAACTGAAACTGACTAGGAACGAAAGCAAAACTGACGGGGGATAAGGGTCACTGTTCAAAACCTGGAGTCAAAAGCAGCCGGGGTGAAAAAGGGGATCGATGCAAATAGATTTCTCTGACCCCAGATGTCACCCCAGGAACATTTGCTCCGAGGATACAAGCACGACAGACTGTGCCCGTCGATTTCCTCAGCGCAGCTTTGCTTTTAAATAGGAGACGCATCCGGGGGGTTATGGGAGTTGGGGGCCGGGCTGGCGAGCAAGGCCACCTACCTTGAAAGAATACTCTAGCTTGACGAGGAATGGAAAGTTGACGGCCTGGAGGATGCGTTTCTCATTGAGGGTGTGCTCGATTTGTTTCAGCTTCACTACCTGGGAGAGAAAAGGAAGCAGCAACGTCAGGTCTTCCTCTGCGGCACAGTGTCCCCTGGGCCTCCCACACATTCCCCTTTCCAGCCAGGCCCGGCATCCCCTGCACAGGGCTCAGCCCCAAACACCTCCCCCGCCCCAGGCCACTTCTCCACAGCAGCTCCCAGCCTCTCACCTTCTGTTTATCCAGGATCTTCATGGCATAGTGGTTCCCGGTCTCTTTGTGTTTCACCAGCATCACCCTCCCAAAGGAGCCCGTGCCCAGGGTCTTGATTCGATCAAACTGATCCAAACTGGCCGTGTTCTAGAAAGCAGAAACAGACACTTGAAGGGGCCAAATTGGCCCTGGGGGCAGCAGGGAGAAGGAACGTGCCTGGGACAATGGCATAAGAACATTAGAACATAAGAATGGCCGTACTGGGTCAGACCAAAGGTCCATCTAGCCCAGTAGCCTGTCTGCCAACAGTGGCCAGCACCAGGTGCCCCTGAGAGGGTGGACCGAAGACAATGATCAAGCGATTTGTCTCCTGCCATCCCTCTCCAGCCTCTGACAAACAGAAGCCAGGGACACCATTTCTATCCCCTTTGCACTGCAGGACTGGAAGGATCTTTGCTGACCACCGGGGATCAGAGCTTTGGTATTTAGAGCTCGCCAGAAAGGCAGCACCTCCAGGGTCAGCACTGATGGATGGGACAGCCCCCCTGGCTCCCAGTGCCGCATTGGGGCTGTTCTTGAGAACAAACGCTGGAATGAAGCAGCGGATGTCACAATTCACAGAGGAAACAACCAAGTGTCTAAGGAGACACAGGCAAGGGACCCCCTTGCAGTTCCAGATGGCGACTGGCCCAGCTCCACTGGCCAGAGACAGCGGGGCTGGTGGGTTAGAAGGGGGCAGGAGCTGGGACTCAGGAGTGAAATGTAGTGGTCAGAGGGCAAGAGACTAGGAACCAAAACATCTCTTCCTAGCTCTGCCACCAACATCCTGTATGACCAAGTCCTTTTCCCCTCTGGGCCTCAGCTTCCCCACCTGTGCCATGGAGGGAGTGACCTGGCGTGTGCAGGAGGAGCAGCAAAGCCATATTGCTGGCAGAGGGACCAGCAGCTCTGCCTCAGGAATTACCCAGATCCCCCAACAGGTGGGATTTCTAATGGGGCGGATCCAGGGCTGACCCCAAAAGCTTTTCCGGCACCTACAAACCCAAGTGCAGAGTGGAGTCGAACCTTCGGAGTCCTTGGCCCTCCAGTTACCAGAGGGCAGATGGGAGCAGGAGAAGAGCAACATGGTCCACTCAGCCCCGCCCCCTGGAGCACAAGTAACCCCAGGCCCTGAGCAGAGGGTGGAAGGTGGGTCAGCGATGGGGAGAGAGACCTGGGGTGGGGGGAGGCTGCAGAGTAATCAGCCTGGGCTGCTGAGGCCTGGACTGAGGGGTGATGTGGTGTTGGGGGCACAGTACCTGGGAGGGGTTCTCCCATTTCTTGAGGAAGTCTTCTTTGGCTTTGGCTAGGAACTCCTTCACTGTAAGGGAAGCAGAGAGGGAGCTGTGAGAGGAGGGGTCAGGAGGGGTCGTCCTCAGCCCTGAGAACAGCGCTCCCCCTGCAGCCGCCCCTGCCCCCCAGCCCAGTGAGTCACAGACGGGGCGGGGATTTTAACAGCGGCACCAGCTTGGCTACAAAGGCTGCTCAGCTAGGGATTGGTTAGAGTCCGTGTGGGGAGCTCCGGCAGCACCCCCACCCCAGGCCCGCCCCTGGACACACCCAACAGTCCTGCAGGGGCAGGGTAGTGCAGCCCCAGTGCCTACTCCCCCCCTCCCTGCCCTGCACATGCCCCTCGACACAACCTGACCCCCACCAGGAGACACGTGTCTAACCCTACAGCCCAATGACCCCATGTGTGGGTCACTGGCCCTGGTAGGAAGATGAGGATCCAGCAAAGGGGGGTCGGGGGGGGGTCTCCATTCACAAAAAGGGTCAAGGCCCATGCCTCACCTTCGTTCAACCATGCAGCAGCCCGCAGCAATGACACCAGCGGGCCACAAGGGGGTGCTACAGCCTCACAGACACCCACAGCCACAGCAGCCAGCCATGAAAGTCTCAAACCCCAGGAGTTTTAACCCCTTTGTGGGCAAAGCCCAATCGGCCCCAGCCTGGGATCAGCCAAGTGCCCAGCTCGGGGCCATCCAGGGCTCTCCTGTATCTTTGGGCCAGTTCCCAGCCATGGGAGGAGCCGGTGGGGGTGGGGGATGGGGGCTGGAGGATTCCTGCAGCATCCTGAGGGATACTGGGACTGAGCCCCTTAGATCTTCGCTGCCTCCTGCTGCCCCAGACAGGGACAAGTCCCACAGCTCTGAACAGTGCAAAGATGCCAGGGGACAGGCACATCTGGCACAGCAGCCAGGCCAAGCACAGAGCAGCACCGCGGGCAGCGGGGGGTTAGAAACCATAGCTCACCCCTGCCTCTGCCCCCACAGGAAAGTCCCCCCCACAGAGGAGGAGCATAAACTCAATGGCCTCGCTGGGATCAGTGATGTCAGGGAGGGGACAACCTAAAGGCCTAGATCCAGAGCTGCAGGCGGCGGCTCTTGGGGGGGCCACAGGTGCATGACCCAGGAGTCCACTCCCTGCAGCCCCACGCTCACCGCTATGCCCCCCTGCCCCACAGCTGGGGACTGACCCCCCCCAAGCACCCCGGCTCTCCCATTCCAATCACTAAATAGCAATATACGTATGGAAACCCGGCATCAGCGCATCCTGTCCCGGCAGCTCCTGCCCCCAAGAAAGGGCTGAGGAAAACAGGACAGGCGAGGACCTGACATCCTGCACACCTAATTCACTGCCAGAGGGAAGGCGACCAGGACTGTAGGGATTCCACCTGATCCCGCAGGGCAGGGCAGGGCAGGGCAGGGCAGGCCAGGCCTGCGAGGGTTCACACGACCAGATATTTGCTGGATAACCACCCCCGCCAATACCCCTAGTCCCCACAGCCCATCACCTCTGGAGACCCACAGAGGGGGACTGAATTCACATCTGCTTCCCCCCAGACGCGCACGCAGGGAGCCGCGGCTCAGTCTGTCTGACCTACTTTCACTTTGTCTCCTACTCTCTCTAGATTATTTATAGAAACAGGCTTGGCTCATCAGCCACCGTCTCCCGCCATCGATCCCAGCCCCAAGGGGGGGGAAGAGGGATCCCTGCATGGACGTGGGGCATGCAGGGGGATCCTGCCCCCCCCCCAGCAAGACCATTTCCTGCACATACCTAGAAGTAAATTTATGTAGCTTAGGAGTTTGTTGTGTGACAAGGGCACATGGTTGTGTGTCAGTGTACAGGCAATGTCTCCAGCCAAGATCCGACAGGGACCCTGGCAAGGGGCCACCTGAACCTATGGGGCCAGGAAGTCTCTAGGGCCAATGTAACACCCTGGCTATGCAACCCCCAGCTGCTGAAGCTGCACCCGAGAAGCGTCCTGCCTGTGCACGACCGGGCAGGAATGGGGGTGATAACGACAACGCTTAGCAGGCAGGCGGGTTCATTGCTGGGTTTTCCTGCAAGGCTTTTACCTCGCAAACCAACACTCTGGGGGGTCCCTTACACCCGTGGGCGACCGCGCTGGTTGGAGCCTCCGAGGAATGAGGGCAAAGCAAGCTGGCTGAGGCCGGCTGACTTGCTGGGGAGCTCACTGTGCAGGCAGGGAGCTGTACTGTCCGGAAATCCCGAGGCAGGAAGGAGACGCAGGCCTCCACCCCAGAGGGGTGATGACAGAGCCAGAAGCCTAAAGGGCTGCCCTGGCAGGACCACACCAGGCCAATACAGCAGCAGTTGCCCTGACCTGTGACCCCCCCCCCCCGTCATTGTTCTTCCCTGGCATCATCCACACCAGATCAACGGAGGAGGGGAGATGAGCCCTTCTGCCTTCTCCCGGAGCCCTCGGGGACTTGTGAGGCTCCGCTACTCTGTCATACGCTTGAGCCTCTTTAATCTGGCAACCCAGGGAAACAGGCTGGGCCAGATTAAAGATTTTTGTCAGGCCAGGGAGGGCCCTGCGGGGTCTGGGCGTGAGAGGGAGGGCATGAGGCGCTTACTCCCGCTCCCAGGGGGACCCACGGCTCTGCGCTCCTCACCACTCCCGGGCACAGCCCCCAGCCCCAACACATGCTGCTGTTCCCCCGAGTGGCAGTGCAGAGCCGCTGCCTCCTCCATACCACGCATGTTCCCAGGTTAGGGACACCCGGAGCGTGGCGGTTCAAGTGTAGAAACAGGGAGGCATCCCAGACTGCGGTGGAGGAACCTTCTCTGCCCCAGCAGACTCTAATCCACTCGGCCTATCCCCAGTCATTGCTCCCTTTTGGACCCGTCTCCTCTGAGAGGCTCTTTCTTTCTCTTCAAGACCCTGGCCCTTGGCCCAGGACACCAAGCCAAAAGCTCTGGGATGGAGATTGGGGCTGACAGCCCCACCGCACTTTCTAGCACTAGGGTGAAGCTTGCTTGTGCGAGAGCAAGAGAGAGAGCACAAGAGCTTCTTTGGGGGCCTGTTCAAGACAGAACTACCTGCCACAGGATCTAAGGATCATCCTGAGCCTCCTCAGACCAGTCTTCACTATAAACACAGGCCCTAACCAAACACCCACTTCCATGCACATACAGCTCCCCCTCCCGCCCCCGGCCGGCCTGGACTGAAAAGCGCCCAAACGCTATGGTAACGAGGGCAGGAGAGGAAGATACAAGGGGCCTCTGGACTGGTCAGTTTCGCTCCTTTGCCAGCAGGTTTTAGCACTGGGCTGGCAGGACAAAGGGTTAATCCTGCAGCTGAGTGTATGGACAGACCCCAGCACTAAGCCCAACTGACTGAACCGGGGGGTCCCCCTGGAATAATCAGTTGCAAGCTCTGGGGGCTCCATTGCAAGTGCTCTGAGGCAGACGCTGGTTCATTTCAGGTCCGTACAGAGCTCAGACACCAGGAGGCCTTGGGTGCAATCAGTGTGTCTGGGGGCCATTGGAATTAAAAAAAAAAAAAAAAAAAAAACATTTAATGAGCAGCCAATTCAAATCTGACCTCCAGAAATGTAAGTTTGGGTTAAAACCCCAAATGCTTTTTAAAAACAAAGTTTAAAAATAATTGGAATATTCCAAGTTAAGTCCCACTTGAAACAGACAAAGGTCCCTCCAGCCCACTGCAGTTCAGAGAATCTGAGGATGAAACTGACTGACTATAAAGCAAGAGCGAAATTAACACCACGAAAATGTCCTTCAGCAAGCAGACAGAACTGCCTCTCACAGTTTAATACAGGTGCCCAGCTCCCTAATACCTTCCACACAAAAGCAATAGTGGGTGCAGGGAAACATTTTCCAAGGGACTTAAGAGGGTTTAGGAGCCTGCACGTCACTAACTCAGAGTGAGCACCAAACTGGATTTTTAGAACCTTTGCGTTCTACTAAGCCTGAGGTTTCGTAGCCGTTCCGTTCCTGCTCGGTGTCCTTTCAGCTGGGAGAGCCCCTTTAAAGGTCCATGTCAGTTTTATCAGCTGGCACAAACCTGAGGTATGGAACTAATTGACTGTGTCTAATTACACACCAGACTAGCACACTGACCTGTGCCAGGAGAAGCACCAGAGGATAGGTGGCTAATGGGGATGTTTTCATACTGCTAATCTTTTGTACCACCTTCCAAAGAACGGAGCAAAACCTTATCCTCCTTCGGCCTTTCAGGAGGGGGGTACTAGTTCCCTTTTTCTGGGCAGGAAAACTGAGGGAGGGAGCCATGACCTTGCCCACTGTTACACAGGAAGTAGAAGAATACCAAGAGTCTGATTTTCAGCCCCTCCCTCTACCTGTGCTCTAACCACTAGACCCCATTCCTCTCCCAGGGGCTGGGAACAGAACCCAGGAGTTCTGATTCTCGGCCCCTTGCTCTAACCACTAGATATCACTGTCCATTCCAAAGCCAGGAACCCGTCTCCCATTACTTACTCTGACCACTTGCACTCTTGCTCATCACAGTGCTGTGCAGTTCTGTTGTAAGGATGCAGGATTTACAGTTCACAGCACAAAGTATTATTAGAACACCTGGGACAGGAACCAACCCCGGTACACGGAAAGGAAAATGCATTAGAAGGTCGGACCACTTAGGACCACAGATCCAGTTAACAAAGCCTTTTTCTGTGGAAGGGAAATCAGAGCCTGATTCAGAGACCAGCAGGGCACATCACCGGGGCTCTAGGGGCCTGTAATTAGGAGAGATCAGAGTTATCTGGAAGAGAGTTGAGTCTCCTAATCAGAGGGCAGACTGCTCTTAAAGAGACATGGCCAGTTTTAGGCCCAGCATTTGGGATTATAGATAGTTTCTTGGGAGCAGTTTCCAACCTCATGCTTCACCTCTGGATTTCAAACCAAGTTCAAGTTCTCGGCCCCCACCTTCACAGTGCTCCATGGCCTGCCTTGAGGGGGAACCTATGTGGGCTTATGACTTTGGCAGAAGGATAATGGTTGACAACTCTACCTCCCTGGTACAATGGCACCTACCACCATGGGGAAGTTCTTTGTGCAGGAGACATCTTGTAGACTGTGGAACTACCTGCCACATGAACTAGAGACCATGCCCAACCCAGACACCCTTCTTTGATCTACCAGAACCTCTAAAAGAACAAGACGCTCCACTGCCTTCACTTCTCCCCAGGAGAAGAGAGAACAAGCCCTATGACACATGTGCAGTCACACCACCTAACGCACGACTGGAAGCCATGCACATACTAGGGTGATTAGGGCAGGAACCCACCCTGGAGAGGGAAGAGCAGCCTTGTTTCTAAAGTCCTGTTGCAGGATCGGGGCCAGGTCCATAACAAAAAATCAACTGTGTGGCACAAAGGCCGGAGTTACAAAATGCAACCCAATTTGTCTCCTTATTTGGGGGAGAGGGTTGGTTTGACAAAACTTTACAGTTCTCGCTCCCAAAACCAGTGTTGGGACCCCAGCCTTGCGAATAAAAACAGGGAAAGCCAGCTAGAAACAAAGCGAAATTGACTAATCTAATTTCACTGTGCCCCAGAGGCACAAAGGGCATTAATGGTGAAGAGCAGATTAGAGGTTTACAGGAACGTGGGGACCTTGGAACACAGCCAGCATTTAAAAGAGGGATCATTTGTCCTGCCATTTGGAGTGTGAACTGGTAGGGGGGTCAGGGAGCCAACACTAAGTGCTTTTAAGATGGTCACTACAAGGATCATTTCATTCACCACCAAAATGCAGCCACCTCTGGGGTGAAACACGGCAGCTGTTTAATGACACTGCTGAAATGAGAGTAGAGACCCTGAAGCTGCAGGTGAGGGGGAAGAAACGCTGGGTCAACACCCATGCAGATTCCATCCTTGCATAGCTCACGCCCAACAACGGTTCTCCAGTGGGAGTGAGCTTGTTCCATTCACCTCCCTCCAGCCCCAGGAGCAGTCTGCACTAGGCAGCATTTCTGGCCATGGGCAGGTTTCCACGGGGTGATGCCTGACCAGGCTGGGATGAGGGGCTCGGCAAAGTGCAAGCACCATGTAAAAAAAAGTCCCTATTGCCGCCCAGAGTCTTACCCCAATTCCAGCTACAGCCCGACCAGTCTCATGCCCCCGGCTGCTCCAGACCCTGATCTTACCCAGCTGGAAAAGATGAGACTCTGCCTCTTCCCTTGCCCTGTCCTTGCAGTGCTGGTGGCTGAAGGGTTAAAACCAGCTCTTCCCTGCCACGGGGACCCACTGTCTCCCTCTGGCAAGCCCCAACCAGGTTTCCAAAACAAACTGCTTCATTTCCTTTAATGAGCCAGTGGGGAGAGAGGCCCAAGGGGGCAGGAGAGGGGGCTGGAGCGTCATCAGTCCAGGCGCTGGCTCCTGATGCAAAGGATCTAATGACACCCAGCCCAGTTTGAAATCTAGTGCAACATGGTCTGGTGCTTGCAGCCCGTGTTACACCTGCACGCTCGTGAATGGCTGCAGGGCATGGCCATCCTGTCTCCCGTACAGAAGAGACTGCACTGCAGTGAACTAGGGGGCCAGGCCGGGGGCTGCGGGACTCAGGGATACAGAGCCCTGAACCCCCTGCTGGACGGCTACCAGCAGGAAGGAGCTGCCAGGTTTCGGTTACAATTACATCCAGGCCATGGTGCTGCGCTAGGCGCTGTGCAAACAGAAGCCATGCTCCCTGCCTCCAACAGATCACAATGGCAAGAACACGGCCAAGGCTGCTAGCAGAAACTTGCATAGCTAGGCAGCATGGCCTATTGGCTAGGGCTCTAATGTTGAGCAAGTCATTGCCTTGCTCTGTGCCTCAGTTTCCCCTCCCTGCTCATGTCTCCTTAGGCTCTGCGCTCGTCTCTAAGAGTAAGTGCAGGGCCCTGAGCTACGGTAATGTGACCAGACGCAGGCAGAGGGGAGAGGTCTGGTCTCAGAGGGTTAAGCAGATCTCAAGGGAGCTGTACACTGACCAGCACTGGATTGTGCCTCGCGATGTCCCCAGAAGGGCAGGGAAATCCAGCAGAATTCACCTCCAGCCTTTGAGACGTGGGCTTCATGGGAGCGTGGGTCACAGATTCAGTGCACAGCCTGGCACAAGCCACTGGACTCTACTGGGGAGAGGCCCTGGCCCTGGCCCAGACTAGCAGGGGGAGCCACGGGCTGGGAGAGCTGGGGGGGGGGGGTTGGGATCACCGTGTGCCTGCCCAGTGTTATCAGCCCCTTCTGCAGAGGAGGAAGGGGCAGATGCTGGCACTTGAAGGCATCGGGGATCCTAAGGGAGGGAGATGACCACACGCCCTGCCTGGGATCCCTTCCCCAAATGCCCCCCCTTACCGTCCATGCTGTGACCCCGGCAGGCTGCTGGCAGCGGTTAGGAGGTCATGGCAGGCGGGGAGGGAGCTCCGGCCTGGTGCCTCATGGGGGACTTTGTCCCAGGCAGCAGGAGCAAACACGACCTCTGCTTCGAGCCTGGCTTCTCCAGAGAGCCGGGGCGAGAGCCAAGCCAGCGCAAAGCTCAGCGCAGCTCCGAGGTGTGTCTGTGGCACTGTGTCTCCCACGCCGCATCGGAGGGGACGGTTTAGGCCAGGCCAGAGGGCCCCATCGTGGTGCCCTGATCCTCTGGCAACAGCTGCCTTCGAGCTCCCTTGGCCCAGGGGGTCTGTGCCCGTTAGCACCAATTGCCCCTGGATACAGCAGCGTCCGCCTCCAAGGTCAGCTTTGCCCAGACCCTGGGTCCTGTCAGCGATGGATCTGCCGGTACCACCAAGCCACGGTCTGGATAGAGGCAGCAATGCCAGCGGGTCTCCTCGCAGAGGCTCAGGCAACGGCAAACCCCCACCGCATCCCTCCCCTGCCTGGGAAGTGGGGCAGCTGGGTACAGAAAGCAGCACCGGCCACCAGCCGCTCCGTGGGTTCGGAGCTGTCAGCATGACACGCGCCCAGGGCGGGGGCAGGGAGGACAGGGACAGAGCTGATCACATGGCGGGAGTGCAAATAAAGCGAGACACCAGAGTTACGCTACAGTGCTCCAGGCTCTATTTATACCCAACAACGGCAGCTTCCCCCACGCTGCTCTAAGTGGCTCCGTAGCCAACATCCTGCCACTCGGAACCCCCGGGCACACAACTGACAGTTGGGGAAACTGAGGCAGAGAGAAGGGACAGAATCTTGCTTACAGTCCCGTGGCACAAGGGGAACAGAAGCCAGGAGTCCTCGTCCCAGTGCCCCCTTTGCTACGCACCGCACCACAGTCCCCACCTCAAGCCAGGCATCCTGTCTCCAAGCCCTCTGCCCCTTTCCTGCTCTAACTCACTGCACCATGCCCCTTGTGGCCACTACAGGGCACCCCACAAAGCGGAGATGCTGAACAGGGATCCTTTATCCTGAGGTTCTCTGGGGCTTGCCACTGCCAAGCCAGCATTACACGGCGTTCCCACTAGGGATCTCCCCTAAGCTTGGGGGAGGGGGGAAGCACTACCCAACACCCGTCTGGACAAGGCAGCCGCCGCCTGCTTAGGCGTCTGCGCTGCAGGTAGCCTGGGATCTTAGGCAGGTTTCAGCCCAAGCCCCTTCCCGTCCAGACACAAACACCTCTGACCCCACTTGGGAGGGTCTAGCCAGCCAAGCAGGGGTGGGGCTGGATCCCCAGGGGCCAGCCAGCGTGGCTGGCGGCAGGGTAGGAGTTAGGCTCCACCCTTTCCCTCCGCTGAACCCACGCGCTTTGCCTTGTGTGCCCACAGTCCCCCAATGCCTTCCCACAATTCCCCTGCAGGGCAGACAAGCTCTCCCCGGATTGCCAGAGCGTCGCAGCACTGAGCCCGGGGCAGGGAGGAGGGGCAGAGCCAGTGAAGACACAGGGACGCAGACACCTTGGCAGGGAGGCTGCTGAGCCTGGGCTAAGCCAGGCCGATGAGCCTGGCTGGCTGGGCTGCCAGGAGCTGGCTTAGCCCTGAGAAGTTGGCCAGCGCAAGACCAAAGCTGGCCAGGCCGAGACAGTCCAGGGGGTTGTGGCTGCAGAGCCAGGGGCTGGAGTCATTGCAGCTTTTCTCACAGCCAGGCTCTAGCTGGGGCAGGAACGGCCCCGCAGCGTCAGGGGCTCACAACACGCCATGTGGCAGGTTACACTCGCCCCTCTGCCCCCAAGGGAGGTGAAAAGCCCCAGATGAAGCCGAGAAAGCCACATGCCTCCTGCTGTCTTGCTCTCCCCCGGGCGTAGTAACTGTGCCTGAGCCACGAGATAGGGATGTCAGCGTGTAGTGGACTCTACGATTAACCGATAAACCTGGGCTCCACGGTTAATCTTCTCGACTATACGCATCCCCCTTTGCTGCCTCTGTATCAGAGGCAGCATGATGTGGGGGAGCAGGAGTTGGTGCTGGGGGGAACTGCCTTTTAAGCTGGCTCCCCCCAGCACCGGCTCCAAAGTGCCGCCTGTTCCCCCACCCGTGCTGCTGCCTCTATCAGAGGCATCGGGCGGGAGGCTGCTGTGAAGCAACCTCTGTCCGCAGCGAGCCTGGGCCCGTCGCGGATGGAGGCTGGTTTCTGTCTGCGGGGGTGGAGGAGTGGGGGGGTCCCACGGACCAAATCTCAGACCTCCCCTTGCAGACAGGGGCTGCTGCTGGACCAGCTTCTGTCCACAGCCAGCCCAGGCCCCTGCAGACAGAGGGTGCTTCGTGGCAGCCTCCCGCGCCCCCTCCCCTCCTGGCAGCAGCCTCTGTCCACGCAGAGCTCGGCCCCCCATGGACAGGGGCTGCTGCCACCTTCGCTGCTGCTTCTGTGTCAGAGGCAGCAATGTGGGGAAGCAGGCAGGAAGCAACGGGCTCCCCTTGCGGACCAGCTCCCACCTGGCACCCTATGCTGCTGCTTCTGATAAAGAGGCAGCAGCATCAGGTGGCAGGGGGCTCCCTGGGAGGGGGCCGGGAGCACGCTGGCTGCCGGCCCCACCCCCAGGGACTATCGAATAGTCGTGTAACCAATAAGAATTCATGCAGTTACACGACTAGCCAATTACCCACTATCTAACATCCCTACCAAGAGATACAGTCGAAGACACAACTTGCAATCTCTTCCTGCCCCTCTTCATTTGCTGGCTCCTCCCTGAGTACGCTCATTATATACACAGCGCCAAAATGCAGCTGCTTCTGGGGCAGGGACAGCAGCTGGTTAGCAGTCATACTGCGGTGCCGAAGAAAGAAGGATCCAACATGCTCCGAGCTGGACTTCAGAGGAGGTGGCCCGGCCTGAGCCAGGCTGGGACGCGTCAGGGTGATTGTGGGACCTGCTCCAAAGGGCAGGGAGGTCACCGGGCACGCTGACGTCGCTTTGGATGAACCCAGGAGCACTCGGGAAGCTGGGTGGACTGGGAGCTCAGACAAGCCTTTTCCAGCTCTGTCAACGGGCTGAAGATTGTGCTGGGGGCAGGTTCCCAAAAGGCTAGAGACTGGCTGACACTATGAAGCATCAGCTGGCCATGTTGGCCACCTGGACTAGTCAGTCCAAGGGCTGGCAACCCCAGCACTGGGCATCCTACCCTCTCCTGCATTGCCGCCAAAAAGCCCGACTTTCTCAACTCTGGGATAACGCCAGGGTCTTCCCCTCCTTGGCAAACACTGCCCGGATGGCCCTGTCCAAAGAGCACCAGGCTGCCGCCAGACCCTGCATGGAACCCCTGGATGCCATTTCACTGCTCCCCCACCCCACTGGAACCGATGAAGGACAGAACTTTGCTGCAGGCCCGGAAAGCTAATGGAGCAGCAGCTCCAATCGATTTCCCAGTGGCCGGATTTAATGCCACACTCAATAAACGCCACTCTGACGCTGGTCCATGCATGTGCGGGGAGAGGCCAAAGTTAAAAGCTGGAGAGAGCCCCGCCCTCTTTGCTCCACTTCTCGGCCAGCTGTACCTCTGCTCCAGCGTTCGCTCATGCGGGGAGACGCTGGCTTCGGGTCCAAGGGAACAGCAGCAGGGGAAGAAGGGACTGGGATACCAGAAGAGGGAAATTCATCCATCAACCAGAGATCTAGTAGCCGGCAGGACCACTGCCCTCAAGGAAGGGCTGGAAGCTCTGCCCCAGGGATGCTTAATCCTGTAGTGCTTCTCAGTACAGACCCACCCCCCTGCTCTAACCACTAGACTGCGCTCTCCCCGAGCTGGAACAGAACCCAGGAGTCCTGATTTCTTCACTAGTCAACAAAGAACACGTGTGCCCCAGAGCCAGGAACAGAACCAGGAGCCCTGCCTCCCCGCCGCCCCTTGCTCTAACCACTATGCCCAACACAGGAGCCCATGGCTGACATTCCCTCTCCTTGGGCACTCCCCTCGCAGGTGGGAATCGAACCCAGGAGTCCTGGTTCTCAGGCTGCAGCTCGAGGTAACATGCTCACCGTCCCTGGACAGCTGCTGCGAGGATACTGTGTCATCTAAACTGTGGGGCACCATATCCTAGTTTCATGGCACTTCTGTACCCCACGTCCAACCACCCGCGCATGGGCAAGACCTCTGCTCAGCAGTCTGGCAGAGATTGCAGCTGGACGGCTACAAGGGCCTCTCCCATCCCCAAACATGCTCCTCAGCTCCTGGGCTGTTCCTGGTCCCCCCCGATGACAGGCAGCCAAGCAGGGATCACTTAGATTCACACACACCCGGCTCCCCGCCCATCACACAGCGAGCAGCAGACAAGTTGCATGCAGGGAGCCACCTCTGGGGTGCAACACGCCCGCTGGTGGACGTCAGCAGGAGCAGGGTTAGGGAGGGAAAATGGAGACAGGCGAGCCAGGGTGGGGCCGGCCTGGAGGGGGCGCTGCACGCCATCCCCCACAGCCCTGAACTGTCTGGGTCGGAGGCCAGTCTCATTTTAAAGACAGAAGCACTGGCATCGCCAGCCCCTGGCACTGGGCTCTCTATGGAGAGGGGAGAGCAGCTCCCTGGGCACCGTGCCCCCAGGCACCCATGGGGGGCAGCAGAGAGGAGAGAGCAGCTCCATGGGCACCGTGCCCCCTAGTACCCGTGGGGGGCAGCAGAGAGGAGAGAGCAGCTCCATGGGCACCGTGCCCCCTAGTACCCGTGGGGGGCAGCAGAGAGGAGAGAGCAGCTCCATGGGCACCGTGCCCCCTAGTACCCGTGGGGGGCAGCAGAGAGGAGAGAGCAGCTCCATGGGCACCGTGCCCCCTAGTACCCGTGGGGGCAGCATGGAGAGGGGAGAGCAGCCCCCTGAGCAAAGCGCCCCCTGGTGCCACACAGGAACACTGCTCACTGCAAAGGGAGGGCTCCGCCTACCAAACATCCACCCTGCATCCTTGCACAGCGCCCCCTGGTGCTGCCCTAGTGCACTGCAGTGTTCCCTGCAACTCTGCACGCCCACACAGCTCACTGGGGCATTCACATCAGCCCCCTACCCCTGCGGCGGTTCCTAGGAGACGGGAACAGCAAGAGGCACAGACCCCACTTCCTCCTCAGCCCCCCACAGAGCATCGAGCTTCCCAGTGGCTCAGGGGGGAATATTCACCACCAAGGCCCTGAGGCGATCGCAGGCCGTAAGGGGTAAACCCCAGGAAGCAAAATCTCAGCTACCCAAGGCCAGAGGGGAGCAGCTCGGTTTCCCAAGGCTTCCACCCCCTCATGCCAGTCCGGTAGCAGCTTCTGAGGAGGAAGCAGGGTCTGGTGCCTGGAGCCCCTTCTCCTCAGCCCCTGGGAGGGTCCCGCCAGGGCAGACAGCACAGGGACCCAGGCCTGCGGGGATTCTCTCAGCTGGGAGAGCTTAGGGTGCTGATCTGGTGTGATGTTAACCAGGGGCACAGACTCCCCAAACCTGGATGTCTGACACCGAGAGGTGGGTGGGCACCAGCAGAGGGAGATTCAGCTGCTATTGAGCAGCCAACAGCTACCTGGGAACAAGCTAGATGGGCAGCTGCGGCATAACGAACACGCCGAGGGTCCTGCCCCTTTAACGGGCAGCAGCTATGAAAGGCAACGCCCCCTGAGGGCCGCCCCTACTCCCGCCTGGCCTAGTTTGGGTTTGCCAACTGCTGATGCTCCACCCAGGTGATTCTCCCAGGCTGCCCCCAGCGCCAAGCGTAGCAAACCCCTGATGCTCCGCTCCGCACCGTACCCTGCTGGGTCAGAGAAGGGGGCAGAGCCAGCGCCAACCAGTGGATCAGACACAGGCCTGGGAGCTAGTCCTGGCCCTCCACTGACTTGCGGCAAGACCTTGGAGATGTCACTGGCTGACCAGTGCCTCAGTTTCCCCATTTGCCCAACGGGGATGATAGCCCTGCCTCACACGCAGGCTGCGAGGATAAATGCATTGGAGGCTGCGAGGGGCTCACATGCTAGAGTGACAGGCCCTCTGAAGCACCTTGGATCAAGAGACTAAACCCAGCCCTCCTCTCAGCCTGTCAAACCACCTGGTCTCCCCACACCAGGAAAAGAAGCCTGGACCCCCCCATTGCCCACCCCAGCACCAAGAGCCCCGCCCGTCCCATCCCCCCCAACCACTAAGCCCTACTCTCCGCCCAGAGCCAGCAGTCCTGGTGCTAGCAAGCTGTACTGAGTGGCCCCCACTCACTAGGCTGTCAAGAACCAAAGCTGCAAACAACTTGGACCATTCCTCCGGCTGTGTCCGTGGGATCTGCAGGCCGTGCTGGGAAGGCCCAGGCAGCAGAGGGTTAAAGGTGCCGGAGGATATTTTAATCCTGGCTGCCCTGCCAAGGCACTATTGTTACAACCTTGTTTGAACATCCAGGGAGCCTGCCGGTGGGAGAGATGGCTCATCCCTGCATCCTCCCTCCTCACAGAGGAATACCTCCCACCCACAGCTGGGGCCAGGGAACATGTGACAGGCTGGAAAGGCCTTCTCATCTCTCCTGAGGGGAGGCAGGAATGAAAGCAGGGGCTGGGGGAATGAGGAGGAGGAAGTGGAGGGGGATGAAAAGGACAGAGACAGGATGTCAGAGAGGAAGTGACACAGGAGGGCACAGGTCTGTCCCAGTGCCACAGGGAAGTTGCCAGGACTCTCCCGAGGAAGGGAACCAGTGAGTCCTTGTGCTCCCTTCCTCACATGCAGTGACCAAGGACCTGGCAGCCAGCCCGAAGCGCCACCGGCACAGAGGGAGGAAAGGGAGAGGTGCCACACACCAGGGACTGGCATTCGAGGAAGAGAAGGAGGCAGAGACTTCACACCGCTCCCAGAGCCAGGGACAGAACCCAGGAGTCCTGACGCCCAGGCCTCTACTCTAACCATTAGGCCAGCATGGAAGACTGGGAACCAGGACTCCTGGATTCTATGGCCAGCTCTGCCCCCATTTGGCACAAGCAGAGGTAAGTCACTTCCCCCTCTGTGTGAGGCAGTTCTGCCCCGCCACCAAACAAACCTCATCTCCCACTTCGCGGGGAGAGCCTGGTGCGGGGGGGGGAGAGATTTGCTGCCGCTGGCAGAACAGCGAGAGCCAGTGGATCAGAGCACAGCGCCACCCACCTGGGTTCTGGCGCCCAGGGCGGACGCTGGGCACGGAGAAAAGTTCACTCCACGTGGTGGGTTCAGCCCTTCCCACAATCAGAACTTGGATCTCCCAGGCCTATGACCCACCGCAGGCCTCCATGGCTCAGGAGCAGCGGGAAGAGGAGGCCCCAGGAGCGGAGAGCTCCTAAGACCTCATGCACTCACCGCTGCCCTGCAGGGATCCTTCCCAGAGGGGCTGGGAAGGCCAGACTCTGGCCTGCGCACTCTGCCCCCCATATCCCATACATTTTGATGGTGTCTGCATCCCCCGCCCCCGCCAGACAGCTCGACTCACGGCACGACTCACTGGGCCCTGTGCCGTGGCTGGTCCTACCCCTGTGGATTCCATCTCAACTCACTCTGCTCACTCCAGGCGAGCGTGTGCGGAGACACAGGGGCCGCCTCGCTGCCGGCCGGGGCCCCCGCCTCACTGCGCGGCCCCCAGTAGAAGATCCGCCCAGCCAGACTCTCCAGTTTCTGAAGCGCTGACATCTTAGCCCCTTTGTTCCTGCTGGGGTTGGGGCAGGTCATTTCTCCTCCATGGCTCATGTTTCCCTTAATTTATTTATCTCCCTTTCTCCTCAGCCCTCACAGCCAGAGTTGATGTGAAGCTGGGCCCCAATCCAGGAATCCTCCGGCCTCGGCCATTTCCCAGTAGCAGAGACAAGATCAGGGTCAGGGACCGGAGGATCAGCCCCAAGCCCCAGCAAAACTCCTCCGCTCCCAACAGAGATGGGGGCTTGAGCCAACTGCTCTTGACTTCTAACCGGGGGAGAGACTCTCCATCCAAAAGCTCCCCTGCCCTGCAGCAGCCTCAGAGCCTGGCTGTCAACGCAGAGGCGGGCAGGCGACTCCTCAGGGACGGCAGGCCACTTCCATACTCTCTCCTCCCTGCACTTGGTCCAAGCGGGGAGGACCCAGGGACTTGAAATGGCTTCTCCTCTCCCACCTGGGTCCGGAGTGTGGGCTTCCCTGGCAGAGGGAGCAGGATGGGGGAGTCTGGTCACTTACGCAGTCAGCCAAGTCAGTTTCACTTCCTGGAGAGCAAGGGGAAGATGGGTTCTGCTCCAGAACTGAATGGACGGGTTTGCCAGAACAATGGCTGGTGGCAAGGGCTTAAAGCAGCCCCATGAGTCTCTGCTCCTCTCAGATCCTTGGGCCGAAAGCAGCGTGAGAGGCTCCCTCTTGCTTCACTGCTGATCCTGTGTGCGCTGAAGAGCGGATCCTTGGCAAACACGCTGTCCTACAGGGACAGTGCCCCCGGGCTGCAAAGGAAACAGGGCTGGGCTTGCGGCTCACATGAGGCCTGAGTCAGAGGCATGCAGGTCCTGAAATCAGCTGCTGGAGCCCCTGTGTATAGTGCTGAAGAGCAGGGGGTTGCAGCGCGTCAAAGGCGGCTCTCCAAGCAGCACTCAAACAGACCCACATTCAGAACCCCCCAGCCCTTGGAGGCACCCTGCGGCAGCACCCCAGCGAGGAGATCTTGCCGCACCACGGGGTTTGACTCATGGCGTGCAGTCCCAGGTGGTACCGACGGCCGGCAGGGGAGGGACTCAGGACTAGTTGCTTGGACGTTTCTTTACTTTGCCTTTCCCAAACAAGCCCTGCGCTCCTTGACCTTGGGAGCGGGAAGCCACTTTCAGCGGAAACCAGAAGCCGGATAAAGCTCTGGGGGAGAAGCAAGCGGGTGGGATGGGGAAGGAGAAGGCCCCTCCTTGCGAATCTCAACTTCCAGGGGGCTGCAGAGACCCGGACTCTGCAGGCGGGAGGCAGGGGGCAATCTGGAAAGGAAGCTGCTCACCCTGGGCACAAGGGGCCAGGAGGTTACTGCGTCAGCCCCCTGAAGGTGCGGAGGAGGTAATAGACCAGCCGGCCAAACAAGTGCACCCAGAGGAAGAGCTGGATCCAGAACTGGAAGTCGAAATCTGAGCCCTCCTCGATTCTACGGAGGTCGCCAGGTCTGAGCTCCATGCTGCCGCCCCGATGACGCAGACCTTGGCTCCTGGCAGCCGGGATCCTGCCGAAGGCTGCCCTGCTTCTCTACGCCACATCGGGCTCCCCCATGGCTGCCCGGCTTCCAGCCAGGCCTCCAAGACCCTTTGCAGAGCAGGAACGGGCTCTCCCAGGGAGAAGAAACAGGAGCAGGGTGGGAAGCAGCCTGCTTCACTCCTGTCGCTTCCTAGGCTCAGGGATCAGCCTGCCCTGGTGAGGCGTGCGCTAGGTATTGTTTCAGAAAGCGCCCCAAGGGAGCAGCCTCAAAGGGGGAGGGAGATCCAGGGCTGGGCACGCCGCCAGGTTCACACGAGGCCCTTAAAGGCATCAGCTCCCTGCTCCACATCTGCTCTCAGCTGCTCTCTCAGTCACCACAGCTAGGCCCTGGGCAACCAGCTCTCCTCGGGGAACTAGCCCCCGGGCTCCCGTGGCAGGACAGGAGGTTGGGATCCCAGGGAACACCTGGCCTGGCAGCCCGAGCATCCCACTCTCAGGGGGAGTGGGTGGGCAGGGGGGAGGGGAATCTACAGCATCTCTAGAGCATCAGCTCAAACCCAGTCCAATGTGAAGTTAACTCGGCAAGTCTCAGTCCAATTCCCAGAGGGAGAGGCCTCCCTCTGAAGGATGTAAAATCCTGTTTCAATTATTTAATGTGTTAAACGGTTAATTGATTAAACGGGTGAGCGGGAGGCGCTCCAGCCCAGCTGGACTGGAGTACCCTCCCCTTGCGGGCGGGCTGTAGCACCCCTCCCCCCACGGGAAGGGGCTGTTCCAGCTGGGCTCGAGCAACCCCCACTTGTAGTAGGCCCCGTGGGGCTGGAGCAGGTCTCTGCTCATGGCAGGTGGAGGGCTGCTCCAGCCCCCACCAGTTAACTGTAACCAGCAAACATCACCCGGTAAGGTTAACCAGTTAGTAAACCATTCACATCCCTACTTCCTACCACAGAATCATCCTAGACAGGACTCCTGGGCTCATTCTCACCATTAGACCGTGCTGCCTCCCAAGCCAAGAACAGAACCCAGGAGTCCCGACTCCCAGCGGCCCAGTTCTCAGCACATCCCAGCCCAGTACCCCCTTACTGAGTAAGAGAAAGGGCAAAGTTAGCTGCTATAGGTCCCTTTGGACAGAGGGGCTGGTGAAGGGCAGGACCTTCTGGGCTCCCATTCAAGCCCCCCTTCAGGCCTTACACTCCCGGGACTGTGGAGGGGGAAACGGGGGCTGGAGGAGACTCGCACAGTTCCCACATGGCTTTGGTAGGGGGAGGCCTCTCTCTCCGGGAACTGGACTGACACCTGCCAAACCCATTTCACGTTGCAGCCGGTCTGAGCAGGGCCACTGTCGGAGGGCTGAGAGTCCGAGCCCCGTGGCTCATGTGGCCTCCGGCCTCCACCGATAGCCTGCCAGGGGGCCAGCCAAGTCCAGCACTGCTCCCGTGTGCACCAGGATTGGCTTCTTGAGCCGCGCCTGCCTCAACAGAAGCCCTGACACTGACCAGCCAACAAGAGTGGCTCAGCTGAACAGCTGGGCTGAAAGGTCTCTGCCTGCTGCCGTGCGCTCAGCACCCTGGGGGTGGGTCTTGAGACAGCCCCTCCCATCCAGGCCTTGTGCTGGAGCCCCCCAGTCACTATCAGGCCTAAAAGGGGGTTGATTGGCAGCCAAGGGGTTTGGCATGCTCTGTGGGAGGGACTGGAGCAGACTATCTTTGCCCTTCCTCCGGATCTGAAGCTTAAACCCCCTTTGGAAAGGGATCCCATTAGGTATGTAACTGGGGACACTCGAGCTGTTTGGGTCAGAACTGGGTCTCAGTGTGGCGAGAGAGGTGGTGTCACTGACATGTTGCTGAATCAGCATTTCCGAGGGGCTGCCAGCCCACATGCCAGTCAGACAGGCTTGCGAGAGTGGTGCCCAAAGGGTTAGCCTTGCGCAGGTGCAGCTTTGGCAGGACCAGGGGAATTTTCTGCCATCTCAGGCAGAGAGTCCTGCAGGGTCAGCACAGAAGGTTTAAAATATTCCAGCATGCTCGGTAAAATCAGCTCCCTCCAGCCAGCAACAAGCAGCAGCAGGAGGGACACATGGACCCAGCAGATGGCATTTTGCCCTACTCAGCAATCGGAGCATCATGGTTCAGCCACAGATGGTGACCCCCGTGGCAGCCAGCCGCATGGTGCAGCACCAGTAAGAGCCCGGGCTGGTACTGGGAGAGCCAGAGGCTGGGCTGTCTGGCAGCCTGAAGCTCATCAATCATTCATTTCAGCAGAGGAATCCCTGCTCTGTCCCAGAAGTGGGCGCATCAGGGAAGCGTCTGAGTGGCCCTCACCTGAACACAAGGAGGCACAACTGGGGGACAGCATAATTAACAGGTTCACGCTGGCCTAGCAGGCAAGCTGCCCCACATGGAGCCAGGCTCTTTGCAGGACCCTCCACTCCCTAAGTTATAGCAGGTCTGTCATGCACAAGAAGATCAACAGTGAGGGTAATTAACCACTGGAACAACTGACAAAGGGCTGAGGCAGATCCTCCAGCACAGGTAAGTTTCAACTCAAACATGGGTACTTTTCTGCTCTAATTCAATCAGGAATTAATTCAGGCCAGTCCTACGGCTGTGCCATGCTGGAGGTCACCCTGTATTAGTGGTTTTCAACCTTTTTCATTTGTGGACCCCTAAAAATGTCAAAGGGAGGTGCAGATCCCTTGGAGAGACAGGGTCTGCAGAGCCCCAGGGGTCCACAGACCACACCCTGAAATGAGCCCAGTGGTCTCTGGCTTTGGAATTTAGGTGAGATGGCCTGTGGGAAAGGCAGATTTGGATTCAATGCTGAGTTTGGACCCTGACTTCATGCAACCTTGGGCCAGTCATTTCAGTTCAGCTGCCTGTCTGTAACATAGGGGTACAAATCCTTCCCCTGACTATTTAGATTCAAAACTCTTTAGGGCAGAAGCTGACTTGTTTTAGGTGTGTGCACAGTATCCAACACACTGCAGGCCTTTGACCTCAGTTTAGGTCATTATGGGCATTACAGCAGCACATAATACAAACCCATTTAATTCTTCACCCAGTAAGGAATAACCAGAAGGAATAAGGGAAACCCGCCGTGAGGCTCATATAATAAAAATGGTGATGAAAAGAGGACTGCACTCATTTTCAGCCCCAAAATGATATACACATATATTTTAAACCAAAAGGAGTCCTTAAAAACCTAGTGCAGAGAGCAATTTTGCATGATTTTAAAAGAAAATTCAGTAGAAAACCAGGCAGCTTGAGGATTTAGAGAGACGTTATCAGTTTAAAAACACGACAATAAAAATTGCTTCCTTCTTGTGTTACCAGCACCTAGGCTTATTAAATGTAAAGCTTATTTTCAACATAAAGTCCACTGCACTTAATCCCTTTTCAGGTATCTCAGCATGGACAAATGCAGGGAGGAAGGGGGAAGGTCCAGCACAGCTGGTCAATTTCACTCAGCTTCTAGTGAGTTTCACTTCTGGTACTGAAGTAAGGGCAGGTTGCTAGTGTCTGAACTAGGATCAACAGACACAGATACCTCAGCAATTGCTAGTAACATGGTGCCGAGTCCTTGTTTCCAGCTGCTACACTTCATCAACCCACTAATTTCTAGCATGATCGGAAATAATGGATGCAGCGCTAGTCACCCCTGATCAAAGAGGAATATTGCAAAATGAGAAGGTTCAGAGAAGGGCAATGAGAACAAGCTAGACCTGGGACAAACTCTCCTATGAGGACAGACGGAGAGGACTGTTTACCTTACAAAGGAATCCAATAAGAGGGGCCACCATTTAATCTGTAAAATAATACCTGGGATGAAGAAGAGAGATGAGGAGCTTCTCTCCTTCCTGTCTCATTCCACAAGAAGCAGGGGACACTCAAATAGAATTAAAAGGTGGGGAATTCAAAACCAATAAGAGGGAACACTTTACCATTAGCCCACAGAACTCACTACCACATGAAGTTGAGGGCAAAACCAGACTGGACATTCACAGGGAGAAAGACTATTCAAGGCTATAATTTAAATGACAGCAATAATTCTGAAATGGATATTAAAGCTTGTGCGTCAGGGCTTAAGTGGCTCTCTAATGCTAGGGAGCAGGATGAGACCTTTAGAAACGGAAAGTTTTCCCTCCATTGCTACTCTGGGGTTCTTTACCCCTTCCTCTGCAGCCTCTGGTGCTGATGTTAGATGGTCCTCAGAGCTGACCCTGTTTTGGCAATTGCTACATTCAGGTTATGTTTCCACATCAGCAGTTGTCACTGCCCCAGGACATTAAAAGATCATGAATGGGAGAGAGAAGCTGCTTGATGGGATGGCAAAATGGGAACGCAGAGTCCCATGGGAACTTCCTCAACCTCTCACTATCAAAAGGCTGAGATAATCCTTAGCTCTTAGCTAGCACTTTTCATTTGCAGATCTCAAGTGCTTTACAAAGGAGGCCCCATATCGTGAGCCCCATTTTACAGTGGGGGAAACTGAGGCACGGAGCAAGGAAGGGACTTGTCCAAGGTCATAGCAGGAAAAAGTCTTCCAAGTTATCATCCTCTGTGCCAGGGGTGGGCAATATTTTTGAAGGGGGGGGGGCACTTCACAAATTTCAGAAGTGGTTGTGGGCCACCCCGAAGGGGGCTGGGCCTCAGGTGGAAGGGGAAGGGCCAGGAGACTTCACATACTCCTCTGCCCACAGACCATGAATGGCCTGTGGGTGAGGAAGCACATGAAGTCTTTGCCCCCTGCCCTGCCAGGGGTGCCAGGCACCTCGAGAGAACTGCCAGCTGTTTTGCGATTCCCTCTAGGCGCCGCGTGAGACTTCTTGCGCTCCCTCCACCCCCAGGCCAATCAGGGGGCACACCCCCTGCCGAAAAAGAAAAAGTGCAGAAGCATCCGGGGGGGTGGGGGAGAGAAGTCCAAGGGAGGCTTTTCCCTTAGTTCAGGAGGTGCCTCGCCTCCCCTCCCCATGCCGCGCCTCCCAGCCGCTGGGAAGGGCCCGGGGCCAGGGCAGCAGACATCATCCTCTGCTCATGAAATCTCTCACTCCCTGCCCCGCCTTGGCTGGGACGTGCAATTCCCTCTGGTGCCACACGCCCCTGGCGGGGAGAGGAGACTTCACTCACTCCCCCATCTCTAGGTCTCAATTGACCTAGGAGCAGGGGAGTGGGAGGGTGGCCATGGGCTCGATCAACCCACTTGGTGGGCTGGATCCGGCCCGTGGAGGCCCCTTTGCCCACCCCTGCTCTATGCACTAAGCTGCACTGCCCGCCAAAGCACTTAATCTCTAGGACAGGTGTGACCAATAATTTCTGACGTGGGGGCCACTCCAAGAATTTGGAAAGTGGTTGAGGGCCGCACTCTTCTATGATATGAATGGAGGAGGTGCAGAGTCTGGGATGGAGGTTGGTGCAGAAGGGAGCTTGGGGTAAGGGATTAGGGTGCAGGAGGGAGACTGGAGTCTGGGAGGGAGTTGGGATGAAGCAGGCAGTTGTGACCTAGGACAGGGGACTGGAGTGCAGGGGTTTGGGATGTGACCTAGGGTAGGAGGGGACTGTGATCTGGGGCAGGAGATTGGGGTGCCAGATCTGGGAGGGGGTATGGGTGTAAGAGGGGGACAGAGGGTTTGGGTATGTTGAGTGGGGGGGTAGAGAGTTGGGGCAGGAAAGGGCTGGGGTGCCAGAAGCAGGCTGTGGCCAAGACAGCTGCCAAGCTAGCCTGCCTGCCTGGCCATGTGCTTCATGAACAACTGAGCCAGGAGAAGGGGCGTGGTTATTCTTAGCTGCCTGTTATTCCAACAAGCAGCTAGCATTGGCTGGTTTCTGCCAGAGACCAGCCAACGGTAATGTGCTGGGGGTGAGGCGGCTCCTAAAACTTCCCCCCTCCCCTCCAGTTTTAACACAGAAACAGAGCCCTGCAGCTGTGTTTCTGCCCGGCGCATGGGGGAGCCTGCCTGGGGCTCCCCACTGCCTCTGCAGGCTGGATCCGGTGGCTTGGTGGGCCGAATCCGGCCCATGGGTCGTATTTTGCCCAGGCTTGGTGTAGGAACTTTGGGATGAGTAATGACCTTGCTCTTAGAACCCCTAAAATCAAGGTCTAAATAAACTCTAGCCAGTCTCCAGGGCAGAAGTACCCTCTCCTTTGCCCCTTCCCAAAAAATTCTAACTCATTTTACAGCCAGCTAGAGCGAGAGCACAGACCAGATGCTGATGGCTCCAACCATTTTCACTGACTTGCTTAAGGTGGGTCTGGGCCACGCCACAACTCCAGCCACTTTTCAGAAGTGGGGAAGAGTTTGGAGGGGAACTTTTCACTCCAAACTTTCCAATACAACTCTCCAAAACCTTCCCTCGCAGCAAGACAATCCATAGGTGCACTGAGTTTAAGCCCAGAAGGGATTGTGCTAGGCCAGAGCATTCCCCCCATCACGCCTGCATCCAGCCCAATAACTTGGAGTGGAATTAGAGCAGATCTTTAAGAAAGAAACATAGGGTCTGGATTGAAAGACTCCAAGCAATGGATGATTCATCGCATCCCTTGGTAAGTTGTTTCCATGGTCAATTCCACTGCTTTGCTAAAAATGTGTCTCTATTATTCCCAGTTTCAATCTGTCAAGCATCATCTTCTACCTGATGAACTGTCTTGCTTTAACTATGAGATCCGAGCCCCCTGCTACCAGAAACCATCTCCTAGTGCATTTATAGACAGGGACCAAGCCACTGTCTCTTTGTTAGGATCAATCTGTCCAGTCTCTAAATCTCCCACTCTGAGACAAGCTTTCCAGACTCAATAGATCTTTTCTCAGCCCTCTTAGCCCCGACTCTCCATCAGTTACAACATGGACACCAGAATGGGACACACATTTGGAGTGAAAGGCTAGAAACAGATGATGCAACTGACTGGGTGAATTTCCCTGTCCCAAGCTCAGTGAGATGCAAGAGAACCATAACTGAACAGCATCAGCAAGATCTTTAGACACTAGGCCACATTTATACGAGTTTTATGTTGACCGTGTTTCCTTGCATCTCCTCAGCCTGCCTGTCACAAGAGACAGAAGAGCCAGAATCCTCTTACATTATTAAGATCATGTTGCCAGCCGCAGTGTAACATGCTTCCGAGAAGGGTATCACATCTACCAATGGGCCCACATAGAGGATAACAACTCACTATTGCTGCTAGCTAACAGAAATGACCCTTTCAGGGTACATGGTAGAGGAGCTCACTTGAACACGGAGGACCCTGGGTTCTAAACCTGCCAGGATGGACTTTGCTGTAACATCTCCCCTGCTGAGAACTAAACCACTGTCCCAGAAATCACAGTTCTTCCACTGGAGTAGTTACAGGGCACAGGGGCATGCTGGTGTAACCCCTCATGGCGCCAGGAGGATGGGGACACCCCTGGCAGTTACACTGATGCCACAAACCTACGCTTTTTATATTTACTATCATCAAAGACCAGACATGAAGCGAACCCCTCAGGGCATCAATGTAAGTAACTAAGAGCTGCACTCATCCCTTCAAGGCAATTTCAGTCTCTTGTGCCACCCCCCTACCCACCCCATCTGTTCCCTGAGCCTGCCCCCAACGCCACACATCTCATATACTGCCCCTGGCATCCTTGGGGGCGGTTTAGTCCCAGGGACACTGGGACCTGGATTGTGACTCAAGAAACCGAAGTTGAATTCCCAACTCTGGCTGCGAATCTTTGTGCGATACTGGGAGAGTCACTCCCCCCAACCTGCTCCGTGCCACAGTTCCCAGACCTGCACAACAGGAATCATATCCCCCTGCCTCGCTGCAAGGATAGAGTCTGTTGCCGATTGGGAGGGGCTCGGATCCTATGCCCAAGGGAGCCAAACAAACCTCTAGACCAGTCCTGCGGTTTCTCCCCACCCATGCTAACCCATGCATCTTCCCATCCCCCTCTACTGGATCACCAGTGTTTACCAATCCCACTGGAAGGAACCGCCCTCAGGAATGAATCACTGGAAGAAAGAAGAGACGACTCCTGCTGTACCCCCCACCCCGGACACCTCCCTAGCCACAAAATTAATTCGAAGTCTCCCCGCCCCACCAACAAGCGCTGAGGCCCCGCCCCTTGCTGGGAGGCTCCTCCCATGGCCCTACGCCAGAACCTCGCAGAGATGAAAGCATGTTCCCATGGCAACCACCAGTTGCATTTTTTAAAATTCAAACCCCTTAATTTCCCATCTTTGAATTATTCAGCAGGTGCAAGGCCGGGGCTGGGGCCTGACGCCCAGCCCTGCGGGGGGAGGCTTCCGGGGCACCTCGGAAACGGGGGCAGGAGCGCACCCACCACGGATGGGGGGCTTGGTCCCCAGCGCCCGTCCAGTCCCCGTCTGTGCGCCAGCCAGGGGCCCAGTCGCTGCCCATGGGGGGGCCCTGGACACTGGTGCCACTTGAGGCCCACCCAGCCCCACGGGGCTTCGGGCCGGCCCCACCTGCCGCCACAGGGTACGAGTGACCCCTACGGGGGCCAGCGGGAGTGACCCACGTGCTATGGGGCAGAACGGGGCCGGGGGGGGGGGATAACTTGCTCCCCCTGGAGGGGACAAGCCATGAGCCCCCCCCAGCCAGTGTCCCCCTCCCCCCCCCACTCACCTCCAACCTCCATCTTGCTGGCCCAGCCCGTGGCCTCCTCTGTGCCTGGCCTACGGCTGCCCAGCGGGGCCAGTCCGCCCGGGCCCTGTGCCCGCCGCTGCAGGGGGCGCCAGAGGCACTCGCTCTCCGCCAGGGTCCCGGCGCTCAGCCACGCGTGGGGCAGACGGACCCCCTCCCCCCCCGGGAGCGCGCAGGGTCGCCGCCCTCGGGGGTTCCGTCAGTGGGGGCGGGGAGAGACAAGAGCTTGGCCCCAGAGAGGCCGGCGGGCGGAGGCCAGGCGGGGTGACAGATTTAAAGCAGGGGAAGCGACACGTGGAACAAGTAGGCGCCCCTTGGAAGCCACAAAACCCCACGGGCCGCAATTTGGGGCAGAGGCAGCATGTGGGAAAAAAATCCACCCCGCCAGCATGTTTGCAACCCCCTGCCTCCTCGGCAGCAGGCCAGAGGGGCCATTGCTATCTGAGGCTGTGTCTACACTGACAAAAGTTTTGTCCTTCCATTGGCATTCACAGGCACTTAAACCTCCCTCCCCGTCCCCCAAGGGCGTAAGCAGCAGCATGAGGGCAGCAGCGAACGGGAATCCTGCTCCTAGGGGGTGGAAGGATTGTGTCGGCAAAGGTGCTGACAAACAGCAGCTACAGCGCCCAACTTTGAGTGACACCCGACACGGCCCTGTTGACACGGCTGTGTCGCGTAAACAAGCCAGAGAGACAGGGGCAGCAACTCTGCCAAAGGGCAATCACCGCATCACTGCTCTTCGCCTCAGGAAGATGGTGCCACGTTAGCTCTCTTCCCCTGCCTCTCAAACAGACTCCCTCAAACAACCCAGCGTTTCACTCTCACCTGCCGATTTCTCTTGGGCTCCACTTACCCCTCGAGTTTTATTTGGTCAGAGAAGAGGGTCCAACAGTTATAGCACTAGCCGGAGACTTGGGAGATCATGGCTCAACTTCCTGCTCTGCCCCAGATTGACCTTGGGCAAGTCACTTAGTCTGTGCCTCGGTTTCCCCGTGCTACAGATGAGGATAGCATGTCTCGGTCTCACCAGGGAGAGTGGCGGTTGGAGGATAAATACATTACCAGTTGTGAGGCGCTCACATACTAGAACTGGGGCCAGATAAAGGCCCTTAGACAGAAAGATAATGCACTTCCTTATTGTCCATACATTTTTTATCCCCTCATTTATTGTTCGACAGCATTAAAGAAAAAGCAGCTCAGCAGCTCTTAGCCATTTTAAGATAATTAATTTTATCTCCCTATCCATCAGCGAGACTTAATGCACCTCTGCTACTTCCATATTTTACTCCTGAGGTCTGCAAAAGCCCCGTTTTCCCTTAACCCTTTTCATGCTTTTCTCCTCCAGCTGCCTCACCATCTCCTGCACAAGCCTTTACAGAAATCTCCTCAGCCGTTCCCCGTTGCCCAAGAGTCAAGGTTGGACCCCGGAGTGATTCCAGATTGCATTCCACCTCCTGAAATACCCACGAGTCAACTGGGATTCCTCCAGCTTCACTTCCTGTCCTAAATTCCTAGTCCCTTTCCTGGGTTCCCCTACGTGTAGCAGGATGGGAGGGACTCAGCCACTCTCAGCAAGGAAGCAAGAAGGTACAGGGGAAGATGCAGTGCAGGCAAAAGGGAGGGGCTACTGGTTTGATCCCTCTTGGGACTCGCTCAGGCACAGCGCAAGAGCTCAGATGCCCTGATGGCTCAGCGCGCCCAATGCCAGCCACTGCCTCAAGGCTCACGCAGACTCGGATTATCCCAGCAGGGCCAGAATAGGGTGGGCAGACATTTTCATACCAATCCCTCCACAAACACTGCCCCCAGGAGCACACTGTCCAATTCCCTGCACCCCCTGCCTCCTGGCAGAGCAACTCCCAGCTCAGCAACACCCTCAGGCAGCCGCGAGGGAGGAGATGAGCACCCACGTGGCTCGGGACGCCCCCTCGGCCAGCAGAGCCCAGGCACTGTTGGTCACTACGCGCTTCTTTGACCTATGCCCAGTACGTCCCAGCTTGCTGGTTTACCCAGCTGAAAGCAACTGCTCCAAGATACCTGCTTGGAGCTCGTTTTCACCACATGCTTCACTCAGGAGTTGCCCTTAACTCAAGTCCCTTCCAGCCCACTGACAAAACCCCCTTCACTCAAATCGGCCGGCCCGAGAGAGGCTCTGGGCTACGGATTGAGTTAGCCCAACTGGTCAGTGGCTAAGACGACTGCTCTGTGGGGAAGAAACAGGCCACCTTCCCCTGAGTGCCACTGGGCCTCCGATGGCTTCCCATGATCCCTCTCCCCCCTGGGGCCACGGAAGACAGACACGCTCTCCCACAAGTCACTGGGAAAACCCATCGAGCAGCTCCGCTTATTGCATGCACATGAGCAGGGATGCAGCAGCTTGTGTGTTCGACAGCAGAGGGGCCACTCGCTTTGAGTTCGGCCAAATTAACTCTGTAGCAGACAGAGTCCTGGGCGGATCTGAGCCAGGATGCACTCCCCAGCCTGCCAGCACACAGCCGAGCAGCAAGCCCGGCAGGTCTCCCATTTAACCCTAGAACACAGGCAACACAGACCCGCCCCCAGCCTTCTCCAAGTGTCAGCCCTGCAAGGATTCAGGCCAGCTCCCCTTGAGACCCCTCTCCCATCCCTCCCTCTTGCCCAGAATGGACAAAGTTCTCCCGCACCTACCCTGGGCAAAAAGCTCCAGCCATCCCATTCAAGCCTGAACTAAAGGCTCCGCTGATCCTAGAAATTAGACTCACTTTGTGCCAGAACTGCCTCCGCGTCTGAGCTCCAAAGATCTCCAGCTGACTTTTATGGTGTTGCTTAGGGCCTCCAAAGCCCCATGGTCCTCCCTGAGCGATCCTGCCCCAGGCCATACTGCCCCAGCGACCCTCTGAGAAAGCAAGAAAACCCCCTGGATGAGGGGGCCTGGGGACACGGGACATCTGGCATGACCCCAAGCCCATAAAACAGGCCAGCCCTGCGTATGGCACAACCAGGCCGATTTCCCAGGACAGCTACCCTGGGGAAACCTGGACCAGTGGCAGCCAGTGGCGAGAGGGCTGAGGCTTTGTTTCCTAGATGGCGGAGCCTGGGTGGCGACTGCCAGGGTAGAAGCTGTGTTATTGATGGCACCATAGGGCCTAGAGCCTTGGGCAGCTGGCTTCTTAAATCAACATTCGGGAGGGCAGAGACGGCCCCATCCCAGCACATTTAATAATTAACTGGCAAGAGGAAATGCCCATCTCCCTCTCGTTGGGAGCCAGCCTGCAGGGGCACCCGCCCACTGGGGGATTAGCTCCCGGCATCACTCTAGGGGAGACACAAGGCAGACCCCAGAGGCAGCTGAGCCCAACTTTGAGGCTGCAGCACCTGGGTGAGTTTCTGATCACCAAGCGCCCCCTGCAGGCCAAGGCCTGCAACCCGCCCAGCAAGGCCCCAGCAGGGAAAGCTGCTCTGACAGAACGACATGGACCCCTGGCAGACGCCCCCCGGGATCATGCTAGGAAGCGACAGCCGAGAGCTTGTTTGCCACAGGAAGGATCCTGCTCGCCCCATGGAGACACCATGGAGAAGAGCCTGGCATGAGGCAGAGGGCTCCACAGGGAGCACAGCAGCGTGGGGAAGGCAGAAGCCGTTTCTCAGATGAGCACAAAGGAAGGAATTCAGGACTCCTGGGTTCTGTGCCCAGTGCTGACCGGGGGGGGGAGGGGGGGTGTCTAGTGGGTCATGTGGGGGGGACAAGAAGCCAGACTCGGGGTTCTATTCTATTCACCTTTGTCCCAGTTTCGCCAGGTGTTCACAGAGCTGATCCTTCCTCACCTTTGGGATGGCATCAAGTCCTTTCCAGCCAGCACGCTCAAGCTGAACATTCAGCCACACGGGTCAATTTCTTCCTGTAAAGCCATCATCATCACCAGCCCCACCCGGCAGCTTGACCCTTCATCCCCAACACAACAGGGCCCACCGGTCAGAACCCAGCCGGGGACCTGACCCCCATGCGGCGCAGAGGCCCACAGGTGGCAATGCCACAGCCTGCCTTCCTCGGCCCCACGATCCACTCCTCACCTCATCGGGAGCTGGTGAGAACCAGGCTTCCGCCACACACCTGCCCGCCAGACGTGGCAGGAAATAAACATTTCCAGCAGGTGCCGCTCCCTTCTCATGGGATGCCGGTTGCTCCTGGAGGGGGAGACGGAGAAACCATCCCTCCCGGCAACGCAATGGCCACACGAACTCCTTCAGCAGAAGGGAGACTCAGCGAAAGTCACTAGCGTGTTGCCGCGCCTGCCTCGGACAGGACCACACTGGCATCTGCTCCCCACGGAGCTCGGGGCAAGTTGGCGTGGTAACGCCCTGACCCTGCAAACCTTTCTGCCCCACTCACGGGAGGAGAGTTAAACCCCAATGTCACAGCCCCAGCTCCACAGAAACCAGCCATACAATAGCCGTGCTTCCACTGGGCCAGCGGGCTGGAGGCACAGCTTGTGAGAACTGAGAACGGCCTTACCCCAGCCGTGAATCTGGCCTCACTGGAGCAATGGGGATTCGCACCAGCCGGGGGGTGGCCCTGTATCGCCAGTGATTCACTTTGTCTTATGTACCACCAGGCCCACGGTGCAGGCCATCGCCCAAGGGAGTCTCCCGTTCACACACAGCTCACCGCTTGGCGCACAGGAATCCCAGCATGCTTGCCTTTGGGAGAAAACACCAACTCCTCCAGGGCTCCTTCAAGCGCCTTGTCCCAGCCCTTCTGTGCCTCAACTTCCCCTTTTCCTGTCTGGCTCTGAGGAGCAGAGTGCTCCCCTCCCATGAGGGTGCAGGCCAGCAAGGCTTTAAGTCACAAGGGCTGCATCAGACCCTGGTTCTTCAGACAGCAGCCTGTGCCCGCTGCTTTGGAGATGGTGCAAGCCCCCCCCCCAAACTGAGATCCGCAGCCAGAGGGGAGATGCCTCCTGGCCTTTGTCCAAGGACAGCTCCTGCTCTGAAGAGGAAGGTCAATAGCCTCTCCAGTTGCCTTGGGCAGTTCTTATGCCTGTTATCACTCGGGATGGTCTATCGCAGGCCACATCTATACTGACACTTGCCAGCAAAATGGTTGTTGTTCAGCAGTGTGACACCCCTCCACCCCGAGTGACATAAGTGTTGCCGGTGTAAGCACTCATGTGCACGGCCCTACATCAGCGAGAGATGCTCTCCTGCCCATATAATTACTGCTGTCCACTGAGCTGGTCTTAATGAGTTAACTGGAGAGCTCTCTCCCACCAGCACAACACGACTACATGAGTGCTCGTCAGTGCAGCTGCGCCACTGTCAGCTGGGAAGCACAGCCGTGGCCTAAACATATTACTGAGATCTGAATCTTAGCTGTACTCAGAAACACAACATGGTACGACAATCATGTGGCAGAGAGTCCCACGGATCCAAACTTTGCTCAGTTTACAAATTGCCGCCGTTTTTGCAGATGTTTGTGCATTGCCAGACAGGCTAAGTGGAGGAAGCGTGGTTCAGTGGCTAGAGCATTAACCTTGTGACCTGGGTTTGTGTCCCATCACCTGCCAGACTCCCTGGGGGTATATCTACACTGCAGACAACCCAGGTCAGCTGACTCAGGCTCCTGGGCAAAAGACTGTAGCCTGGACTGTGAAACCCAGAGAGACGGAGAGGCTCAGCATAGACCTGGCTGGGAATTTTCTGATGAAAACCCTTTTCCCTCAGAGAATGTCAATTCACCGAAACTGGAGCTGACTGTGGCTTGGACAAATATCCCCATTCAGCAACCTGCGGGAAAATGTTTCCAAGGCATTAGGACACCCTGCTCCGGCCTTTCTGATCAGCATCACCTCGCTCCAAAACAGGTCCTCTTGCCAGCTGCGTGAGCATACATCGAAGAGGTAACAAAAAACTCTGAAAGCTCAAAAGGAAAGCCAAGCGTTCCACCAGCTGACCTGCTTCTAGGGCGGCTTTGGGGTGGACGCTGCACGAAGAGTTTTGACTTCTCAGCCTGATTTCAGGATGGGCCCTTTTCTAATAGCTCCAAAATTCTCACAGCACTGCCCCTCCCACACAGAGGCTGTGAAGGTCCCTGTACTCACATGTGAGGTGCGCAGATACTACAGGAATTAGGGTGGCATCAACATTCTGTGGACAGAAGCACCCCATGCACCTTCTCTATCCCCTTCCTAGACTGTCACCTGTGGGGATAGGAACAGGCAGGAAAAGCCAGCAGAGCTCCTAGCCCCAGTTAAAGGGACGGGAGTGGTCTCAGTCAAACTCCCCGGATCTGCCCTCTGCCACACCATCATGCTCTTTTGTGGCTAAGGCAGAGAAGTAGGATTCAGGATTCTGGGTCCCCTCACCAGTTTGGAGTGAGATCGGGGGGGGGGAGGGGGGTCACAGCAGGACGCGAGGATGCCTGGGTTCTTTTCCCTGCTCCAAGAAGGGGGTGATGTTGAGGGGCTTGAGAGGAGCAGCTGGAGTCAGGAATATGAAAATGTTACTTCCTTTTCCTCATCCTTTGCCTGACTTGGCCGATTCAGCCTGGGAGCGCTGGGCACAGGGACTGCCTCTCACGGCCCCTATGCAGCTCCTGGGACTCTGCTCTCAGCATGGTGCTACCATAACAGAATCCAAGAATTGACACTGGGCACGGAGTGGGGTCTAGTGGGTTAGAGCAGAGGGTGAGGACTCCTGGGTTCTGTTCCCAACCACAGGAGGACAGTGGGCTCCAAGGGTTAGAGAAGGGCTGACCTAGGAGCTAACTGGCACTGGCCTCTGCCACTAAATTGCCCTTTAACCTCAGGCAAGTTGCTTCACCTGGGAGCCTGCCCCATTTGTGAACAGCCACTAAGCCTCACTCCTAAGCATGGGGCTTCATACTGACAGGTGTCAGATGCTCCCAGGTTGCAGTGACAGCTCCAGCTTGCCACAAACACCCTCTTCCTCTCATAGGGGCGTGGCAAGAAGCGATCATTCCACGGCCCCTCCAGCCGTCTGGCCATCTCAACACCTGGGAAAACGGGGAAGCCCAATGAACCTGGTGGAAGGTGAGTCCTGAAATCGTCAGCGCCAGACCCAAAACAAGGCTCACTGCCAAGGGAGATCCACCTTCCTGACACATGGGGGACTAATGTCAGCAAGACACGGCAGGTGGGCACCAGATTGCTTCCTATTGGCCATTCACTGGGGCACTGCTCCAGCACCCAATGCCCAGGGGAGGGGAAGATGTGCAAATGTGTACAGCGATTTTCTAGTGTTACAGATACTGCCCAGTGGGTAAAGCACTGGACAGAACATCAGAGGTCTATTCCCAGCACTGCCCCCGGCACATCTCCTGCCTGTGCCTCGGTTTCCCCACCTGGTCTTCTTTGTAAAGCACTTTGAGCTCTATGGATGGACAGCGCTGTTGAAGAGCCAGGGATTATTATGTGCGTGTACAAAGCACCTAGCACAAGGGAGCCCAGATCAGGGCTGCTCCTGCCAGACAGTCATCAGGGACTGGGGGAAAAACAGTCTAGGGCATATTTTCCTTCCTCACCTATTGGGCTCACCTGAAGGTTGGATATGGGCTAGATAGACCCAATGGTCTGATCCAACATGGCAGTGAGCGTGGAGGAGGGAGACTGCTCTGGCCCAGTGAAGCAGGGATGCCAGTGAGATGGATTTGGTGCTGCAGAGGGGGACAGATAGCAGCTAGATGGGACTTTGGATGCAGTTTGGCAGGAAGAGTGTGTCGGGGCCAGTGGAGGGAAGAACAAAACTGGTCAGATCTGGGATGGTGAGGGGGAGAGGGGGCACTAGGCTGGTTACATGGGCCCGATGCTCAGATCCAGGGAAACCACGCTACCCCCGGTCCCCTGGAACAGCACACAACCATCCAGATCAACCGCACAACAAGCCCTGTGCAAGTGAAAGGAGATTCCCCTGTAGCACCACCCTAGCGGGGAAGCTCCTCACCCAGACCCATGTCAATGGCCAGTCACCATCCCTGAGACGCGATTTTAATATTATTTTGATCCTTAGGAAAATCACGGCACCGATGTTCATTTTTACAGAACCTTTTACTCTTTCCTGAGCTCCCTCCTGCCTCAGCTCTGGCAGCGCAGCCCCGAAGACTGGCGCCGGGATTCAGAGGCTGGCAAAGCGGGGAGTCTACCTGCCTCCGCCCTGTGGCTAGAAAAGCTACCCCCAGGGTCTGTCCAAACAGCTCGTCTCCTTATCCAGCCGAGGGTTGAGAAGAGTCTCTGTGAGCAACACAACTTTGAGCTCCACCCTGCATCTTCCACAGGGGCGCCTCTGTCTGTCCTGAGCTCTGGACCCTTCCTTTCTTTTTTAAACGTGCCAGCTCTCTACTGTCAGTGCCCGAGTGCAGCCTGCCAGACCTGCCTACAAGCGATCACAACAAAAGCAAGTTAGTTTCAACGCACAGTTGGTACTTGGGACTCATGGTGAAGTAACCAGCAACTGGATACCCGGAGAAAACAAGATCAAATTCCTTTGTGCCCTCCCCCAGATCATCAGCTCCGCCAGGACCCTGCTCCCACTGCATTTAGGAAGGGCAAGGAGCTCATGACCCAGAGACTTGGGGGGGGGAGGGGGTCATCCCACCCCCCCACATATGTTAGATCTAAATCTCAGAATATTTTGTCTTTCAGGTGTATTTTGAGGGCTGAGGCATATTCCCAGTCACACAATACTACCCCAAAGCCAGCCAGCAGTCTATGGCTAATTCTCCCACCCACCCCAAGCTGCTTCCTAGAAGGAAACAGGAACAGAAAATGCACCCATCGTGGGTTCAGACACCACAGAGTGGTTAAGCGCTGGACTAAATTGCCTAGGGAGGCTGTGGCATCTCCATCATTGGAGATCTGTAAGAGCAGGTGAGACAAACACCTGTCAGGGAAGATCCAGATAATCCTTAGTCCTGCCATGAGGGCAGGGACTGGACTAGATGACCTCTGGAGGTCCCTGCCAGTCCTATGATTCTGTGGGGTTAGGATTTTACACTGACCAGCGTGTACCACTCCCTTTTCAGCACCAACCTCTCTGATCAGCAAACATTCATTTAATAGCAATTTTGGGGTGCCAAGACCCACAACCCCCATGGCTGGTGCTCCCTGAGCCAGCTGGACAGGGGCTTGCAAAGACATTGGCAGAGTTACCAGTGGGATGCGCATCCAGGCAATGCAAAGGGAGAAGCGATCCAGCTAACCGTTCTCAGCTTATAGCTAGAGAGGGGATGATGGAAAGCAGCAGTTAAGAGGGGATGTGTTAGAGTGGGAAGAAGGAGGAAGATGGGAGACCCCAACAAAACCACTCGGCAAATGCATTTGACACCTGGTTGGAGAGACCAGAGGGTGGTACCCCTGGGCAGTGGTTTTCAACCTTTTTCATTTGCAGACCTCTAAGAATTTTGAATGGCAGTGCAGGCCCCTTTGGGAATCTTAGTCTGTGGAGCCTCAGGGTCCAACAGACTGAGAACCACTGCCCTGGAGTTCCTTCAGCCCCTGCATGGCTCTGGGCCTAGGGTCAGTAAGAGCAGATGGACAGCTCAGGTGTGACTGGAGAGGGATGTTCCAGACAGACCTCTCCAGACACAGGACCAGGTATCACAGGGATGGGATGGAGTGCAGGCAACAGTCAAGTGCAGCAGCAGGGTGGATCAGCATGGAGGGATGGGGCAAGGATGAAAGAGGATCCAGGGGTCCAGGCTCATAGGGCCCACAATCAGGGCAGCACAGAGCTGCTGAGTGTCCCAGGCAGAGTGAAACAGGGAGATTGGGGGGCCGCCCTGCCGCACCTGACCTCTCCGCCCTCACCCAGCCCAGATTCACCTGCCCCTGCCCCCTTCTAGGACCGGTCCTTTCTCCAGAACCCCTGAGCCCTGTTCTGCCCGGCCCGGACACACTGTTCCCCAGCCCCCCGCGGGCCGGGGTCCTTCTAAAGCAAGACAGGTCCCGTATCCCCGCACTACCCCGGACCCGGTCCCTGATTCGCCAGCCCCCCCCTCCCCAGACCCGCTCCCCGGGGCCCCGCTCCCCGCTCCCCTGGGGCCCCGATCCTCTCCCCGAGGCGCCGATCCCTGATCCCGCGGGGCCCCGCTGCTTTCCCCGGACCCGACCCCCGATTCCCCGTACTCCCCTCCCCCGCACTCCGCTCCTAGGCTCCGATCCGTCCCCGCACCCCGCACCGCGTTGGCCCCCGGGCCTGATCCTCTCCCCACCCCGTCGCCCCGGGCCCCCGCTCACCGCTCTCCAGCTCGCCGCCCTTCTTGGCCGTGGCCGCGTTGCCCATCGCGGCGCTGGGGCCCGGGCGGGGCCGGCTGCGGCTCCCGCTGCCCCCGCTGCTTCCTCCGGCGCCCGCTGCCCGCAGGAGGCTCGGCTGGGCCCAGCCAGGCCCCGATCCCCCCCCGCCGCCAGGCGGAGCCGCCGAGACCGGTATCGCCTCCCCTCCCCCCGCGGCGGCGGCTCCTCGGGCTCCGAACCCCGCCCCAGCCCCGCGCACCATTGGCCGCCGCCGCCGCCACCCGCCCGCGCGAGCCCCACGCCCATTGGCCGAGCCGGGCACCCCGGCGCCTCATTGGGAGGCCGCCGTGACGCGCGACGCTTCGCGGCGCTCCCTCGACGTAGCCCCGGCCCTGACTGGGCCCGTCCGCCTCGACCGGCCGCTTTCATTGGCCGACGGCCGACTTTAGCCCCGCCCCCTACCGTGGATAGGCCTGGGAGGGCTGAGGTCGCAGCGTTCTATATTTAGAGCGTCGGGCCAGAAAGCGTTCGAAAGAATGTTCAGCGTGAGGGGCGGGGCCGTGGGAGAAAAGGGGCGGGGCCTGGGAGCTAGACGCGTGGGGCGGGGAGAAGGAGGCAAAGGTAGAGAGGGACGGAGATGTAGTTTATTGGCCCATTAGAGGAACCACCCTGGGGTGGCATGAGGACAGGGAGCGAGGGTAGGAAGCATCATGGGACAGCATGGAGACAGGGAATTTGAGTGACAGTCATTCCAGGCTTGGAAGAAGGTAACAGAGGGGGTCTATCGGGTACCCCATTTGTGGGTGTTCCCCGGGGCACCCTAGATGGCCCCTCCCCCTTCACTCACCTTTCTTTGCGGGGAATTGAACAGCTGACATCCTTAGGCTATTAGCTTTACCTGAGCTGTTGAGTCCTGCTGACACTCCTGCCTCTGGAACAGACCTCCATAACCCTGCTGTTTTAAGAAGCATCATTCCTCAAAGAGCATCCAACTGGGGGCTAGTCAGTATTAGGGCTTTCACTGAGGAGCAGCTCTAGGGGAGAGGTTCTAGCCCTGTTGAAAGCTGCCTTCCCATGTTATTAAAGGCTCCCCCTATTGCAGATCACATGCCACCTGTATTCTCCATCCCACCAACTATAAACTTCTCTAGCTTCATCAGAGCCTTTGCACAGGAGCTGCTCCCACCTGTCAGGAATTTTGAGAAAACACCTGTTTAAACAGAAACAGGATTTCCCCCCTTAGAGCCCTTCTGGCCCCTCTCTGCAGAACACCCTCCTCCCCCCAGGCATGGGACTGTATAACACACCCACAGGAAAGCACAGTTGTTGGATTCTCCTGATAAGACATTGGCAACACTAGTAACAGCTGATTTTATATCCCTCCACCTTCTAATTCCTATTCAATTCACACAGGTGGCACTGAGGGCAGAAATTTGCACTGCTGATCCCAGTCCAGCAAGTTGATGCACATGGGCAGAGCCTTACAATAGCAACTACAATTGAGATTGGTGCTAGGTGCTGTACTTCCACATAGGCCCCTAAGAGCTCTATACAGGCTGTTGCTGGGAGCCACAGCAGATTCCAGTGCCTCTTCCCATCAAGAAAGGACTGGTCCCCTAGTTAAAGCACAGGATTGGGACTGTATGTCTCTCACTGCCAGTACAGCAGCCATATTGCCAGTGCTTTAATCCCAGCTGCAGTTTGGAGTTGCTACTGCACCATTAAATACATTACTTACTCTGTATTATTTCAGTGTCACCAACACTTGGGCTACGTCTACACTGGCAGCTTCTTGCGCAAGAACTCTTTTTGCGAAAGAGTTCTTGTGCAAAAACTCTTCCACAAGAGAGCATCTACACTGTCATGCGCTTTTGCGCAAGAGCATCCATGGCAGTGTAGACACTCTGTTCCACAAGAAAGCTTTGATGGCCATTTTAACCATAGGGGCTTCTTGCGCAAGAAATCATTTTGCCTGTTTACACTGGCCTCTTCTGGAAGAGCGCACAAGAAGCCCTGATTTTCTACACTACAACGTCAGTTTACTTGTGCAAGAATGCGCGGCCAGTGTAGAGAGGCGGCATGTTTTTGCGCAAGAGTGACCGTTTTCGCGCAAGAATGCACCAGTGTAGACACAGCCTTGTAGTTTTAGCATGATGAGCAGGACAGTTGATGTTTAAATCCCCAGCCCATGGACTCGTGGGATTATGCAAAAAGCCCAGTTTTTAATTCCTAGCCTTCATTGCTACAGAGAAGGTTGAAAACCTGACCTCTTAAAAGCCTCAAAAATAAAAAAGGAGGAAAAAAACCAGCAAACTTTATTTTAAAGAAACTCCCCTTTTGAATGTTTGCCATTACTAATACCATTCCCTTGCCAGTTTAGTGCTCTGGGCTTTCTAAAAGCAACTCCTCCATTTAATAGAAGCTGCATCTTCTCAACAAGAGGGCTGGTCTCCCTCTTAGGAGAAAGGAAAGAGACAGGCACAAAATAATTATATAAGTCAAACTCCGAAACACTGTGCTCAATGGTAGAGGGGACATGCAGCCGAGATGAAGTTATATCCACGTGGCTCTCTCCCCCACTCCTTCCCCTGCACCACAGCCTGGGAAAACAGTGCCCTGATCTAAAATAAAATTGATTGCACACAGAATGACCTAGGAGGCTAATCGACTTTTAGATCAAGATAGCAAACCAGGGCAGTTGTTGTAAGGCTGCATGGCTCCTTTGATTGCACTAGAGCCACAACAGTTGAGGATCTGGTCCAAAGGTTCTAGTGGAGCCAGGTCTGATTTACAGCAGCCTGTGATTTGGCCCAGACTTTAATAGGAAATGAAGGTGGAAGTTAGTTTAACCTCCAAAGGGGATTTTGCAAAAGCTCTGAATTGATTCAGTTTTGAAACATTAAATCAATACGAGATGGGTTTTTATGAAGCCTGCTGGAATGAAAGTGAGATCAGTTTTCAGCATATCTCTGCAGCCTGTGGCAATCCACACACAGCCTGAGCTGGTGGAAGAAAGTGAAACAGACAAGAAAGCATGACCTTGTGTGTGTGTTATGCTGAGAGACAAAAGAGTGTGGCAAACAGCACTACCTCTGAGAAGAAAGTTTGACCCATCAGCCACTGGGGTGATTAGCTCAGCGCAGGCCATTGGGGTTTTAAAGACCGATGGGCTGCAGAACTTGAGGTAAGGATTGGTTATACTTTTGGGGCATAAATCTCTCTCGTCAATAGAACCCTTCCCACTATCACCTGTAGTATGGTAACACCTGGGAGGCTAGACACACAAAGTCCATCCCTACCCCAATCAGCTCAGTCTAGTATCACTGAGTAAAACACAAATAACAGTTCTTCCTCTGGCCCCTGCAAAGAAATACAACAAATCACGCGCAAAGAACCTCATAGCTCTGCGTTTTGCCTCCGGACTAGAGAAGAGCTAGAGCTCCCATGAAGCTGAGTAGAGACTTTGCATGGAAGACCCTACAGCACTGGGTGGCTGTTCATATAGGGGGAGACAGAGACCGCAGTTTCCTGCAATATCCTTGAGAGGTTTATGTATTCTTGGGGCCTGGAGTTGTATGTAACTGCTTTTGAGGGAGATGTGACGTGTGTGAGACAAGGGAATTCAAAGGACTATTCAAAATGTGCCAGACAAAAAGTGCTGCCTCAAAGTCCATATATAAGTGGATAGCCTGGGGGAAGCCCTAGGGAAAGTTAATGCAAATCTCCCCCACTTGGCTTATGCAAAAGCCCAGCTGTGCTGTGAGGAAAGGGGCATTGTCTGCTGATTGCCTATCACAGAAGGCCAAGATCAAAGGCCCCAGCTACGTAATGAAACAGCTGATCTGTGCAGCCTCTATTCTGGATGTAAGATGGATGAACTTATAACCACTGGAAAAGCCCTAGTTGTGGGCTTTGAAGGACTAAAACTTGCTGAAGCCCCACGTCGGCATTGGCATGACCTCTGGCAAGCTTTTTATGGTGTGGTTCGTTGTTTTAATGTTTTCTCTGTGGTGCTTTACCCCAGGAATAACCGTGCTTGCTTAGGAGGAGCTGGGTAGCAACTTGCACATGAGGGCAGGAGCCTCAACTCAGGCATTGTGAAGAAAGCAAAGCACAACACAGCAGAGCAGGCCTTTTTAGGCTGTCCAGGTTGCTGAGGACACCACAGCTCCCTGCGTTACACTATGAAGTCTCAGAACCTCTGATGAGGAGGGAGAGAGACATCGGCTGCCTCCCACAAGAAATGACAGCTGGAAGCCAGACACCTCAAGTGAGGACCCTTGGTAGGCCAGTGAGGAAGAGTACCGGAGCAATTGCCCTTAAACTGTGGCTTGGTGTATGATGGAGAACTTGTCGGAATTACAAGTTATTTTAAAGGGGTGGGGCTCCTGGTCCTGCTTGTAGGGTAAAGGGCTCCGTAGGGAAGCATGTAAGCAGTCAGTCTCAAATGAACCAGCAAGATTGGGTGAGTTCTGCCTCACTGCCTCGGGGAGCAGCCTGCTTTCTCTCAGATTTTGGGGGCCTTTGTGTTATTGCTCTGAATACTAAGAAACAAAGTCAAGTTGCGTTAGAACCCTGTCGCAAGACAATTTAGGATACCTATTGTGTGTGTAAGATGGGGACATGCACTTAAAACTCAGAGGTAGATTCAGACCTCTATCACCTACATAAAATCCAACATTCTCTATAGTACCCTTCATCCCAAGATTTCAGAGCACTTAGAATCATAGGCTTGGAAGAGACCTTAGGAGGTCATCGAGTCCAACCCCTTGCCCAAAGCAGGACCAATCCCAACTAAATCATCCCAGCCAGGGCTTTGTCAAGCTGAGACTGAAAAACCTCTAGAGATGGAGATTCCACCCTCTCCCTAGGGAACCCATTCCAGTGCTTTCCCACCCTCCTAGGGAAACAGTTTTTCCTAATATCCAACTTAGACCTCCCCCACTGCAACTTGAGACCATTGCTCCTTGTTCTGCCACCCATCACCACTGAGAACAGCCTCTCTCCAGCCTCTTTGGAACCTTCCTTTGGGTAGTTTAAGGCTGCTATCAAATCCCCCCCCACTCTTCTCTTCCGCAGACTAAACAAGCCCAGATCTCTCAGCCTCTTTCATAAGTCATGTGCTCCAGCCCCCTCATCATTTTTATTGCCTTCTACTTGACTTTCTCCAATGCATCCACATCCTTTCTGTAATGGGGGACCCAGAATTGGATCCAGTTCTCCAGATATGGCTCACTAGAGCCAAATAAAGGGGGATAATCACTTTCCTAGATCTGCTGGCAATGTTCCTCCTAAGAGAGCCCAATATGCCATTAGCCTTCTTGGCTACAAGGGCGTCCTGTTGACTCACATCCACTGTAATCCTCAGGTCCTTTTCTGCCCAACTGCTGCTTAGCCAGTCAGGCCCTAGGCTGTAGCAGTGCTTGGGATTCTTCCATCACAATTTTTTCTTCAGAAAGGAAGTATATCAGAGGAGTGCTACACTGATGGCTAAGAAACCAATCAGTTTTCATTATTCCTAAAGTAAGACTGCTTTTCAGCATCAGGCTATCGGTCAGGCTCAGAGAACCCGTCCAGCAGTGTGATTGCTGTAGGGATAGAGTGGTTCATAGTGCTTTCCAGCCGATTCCCTCACAGCGAGTTGCTTGCCAGCAGTGTGCTTGTTGCAGTGAAGGAAGGGCATCTTCAGAGGTGAGGTACCTGAACCCCTTCCAATGAAACAACTTAAAAAAAACAATGAATGGTCCTGCAGCACCTTACAGACTAACAAAAATGTAGATGGGATCAGGAGCTTTCGCGGATACAACCCCTTCTTCAGATGAATGAAGCAAGAGCAGTGGGTTGTGCCCATGAAAGCTCCTGATACCATCTACATTTTTTGTTAGTCTGTAAGGTGCTGCCGAACCATTCACTCTTTTTAATTTTTTTCAGTTACAGACTAACACACCTACCCCTCTGAGCCCTTTGGATGAGTTTTCCTGCTTGATTTTCACCTGGGGAATAGCAGAAGTGACACTGCAGGACTAGCTTGAGGTCTCAACTGAGGTCAGCACCTCATTGTGCTAGATGCTATGCATGCACCTCTTGAGAATCCCTGGCCCAAAAAGTTTCCTATCAAAATAGAAAGGAGAGAGAGAGCAGGCAGGGAAAAAGGAACACAGATGACATGACCAAGATCACACAGCTGGTCAGTGTCACAGCTGGGAACAGGCTCCCGTGGCTGCTGCTAATGCTGAGCTAAGTCTCTTTGGGTACGTCTACACAGCAGGGCTAAAGTCGACTTAAGCTATGCAACTTCAGCTATGTTAACTGCATAGCTTCAGTCGAAATAGCTTAACTCAGTTTCAGGTGCTGTCTACACAGCAGGATGTCGAAGGAAGAACACTCTTCCCCTGACTTCCCTTACTCCTCTTGAAATGAGGGTTACTATGAGTCGGAATAAGAAGCCCTCCAGCTTGACATTATTTTGAAATAAAGGCTTGTAGTGTAGACATGCTCTTTGTTATTTCAGAATGTCAGTTATTCCGACATAACGCTGCTGTGTAGACATACCCTTGGAGCGAGTGTGGCAATTTCAGTCCTTGGTGGAACCATATGTCAAAATTTGAGAGAGGTCTTTTCTCCCAAGTGTTCCTTGGCATTAGAGTCAAAGAGGCACTACAAAATTTTGAGAAAGTGGGGAAAAAGTCACTTCCTCTTCTAATTTGTCTGGTCGTCCAAGCATGGCTTCTGCAATCAGACATTCCTAGCAGTTCTCTAGCTGCCCATACAGCATTTTAGGAAAAATCAGAGAGACACTGTAGGGATGTAATGCTTCATGTAAAGAGAAAAACATCCTTCCGGCTGTCTCAAGGTCAAGAAGCAAAAGCGAAATAGAAGAAGTAGCAAACCTCTCACTCCTCTATGTGGTTCACCTTTAGCATAGCAAAGGGTGAGGTTAAACTGTGGCATTCTGCGGTACTGAAAGATGAAAATTTCAGAACAGCTCAAAGGAAATATTCCATTCCTCTCCATGCGACCTAGGGAACTTACTGCCACTGGATACTGAGCAACAAGAGCTTAGCAGGATTATTACTGCTTTAAACATCAGATATGAATATGGTTAATAAGACCATCCAGAGGGAGAATAGAGACGAATTAAGCAGCAAACAAGAGACTGAAATCCTCTCAGGGTTGTGAGGCAGCCTTACAGGATGCTTTGGTTACATCATTAGTGTAAGGGACGTCCACCTTCCTCTTAAGCAGCGTGGCCTCTGTCACACAGGAAAGTGGGCTACACAGACCAGGAGTCTGATGATCCCATGCATGGAGTCAGGGAAGGAAGAGATGCAAGCAGCGATCTCGCCAAGAAGGGGAAACGCTCTTTCCCTGCCTTGCTGTGAGTTCCTGGCTGCTGCTTGCCTGCCAAGGCACAGACAAAGGAAATTGCAGTGTTGGGGACTAGGCTCAGATTGGTAAATAAGCATTTGATTAAGGGCTCAGGCCACTCCTCCTGTGCTGGAGGGCTGGTTTGGCGCCACCGGCGTGATTCCCATTAGACAAGATCAAAACAAACCACAAACACAACAAAAGGCAGCAATTTTCCTCCTCTGTCAGGGCTTGGTAGCTCCTGGCGGCTGCTCACTGTGGGCCTGATGTAAAGCACTGTGAAAGCAGCACATGGAAGGAACTCCCATGAACTCAGCCCCTTATTTTCTCCATTCCTGGCAGTTCTGGGGACACAACTCAAGTGCATGATTGAGGCAAGGAGGCAGAGATGGGTAGGTAGAGCAGAGTGCCCCACCTGGCCACCTCCCACCCCAATCATGTGGGAGAACTGCTGCAGGGACGGAGCTGGGTAGAGACTGGGCAGGGATTTGGAGGCAGGAAGCTCCTACCCAACTAGATCACTCTCTAAGTTCAGCTGGGAGAAATACAGCTCAAGTTGCAGCCTCACAAGCCCCGGCCTAGGCAGAATCTTTCGGCAAGGAGAGGACCTGCTGTTTCACATCCCCGCCCCCAGGGGAGGGGAGAGGTATATGTTGCCTCCAGCAGGAGGTGCCAGTTAATACTTGCTTTGTCCTTTCCCTGTAAAGGGGCCACACTCCCCACTAGTGTGGGGAGGGGGGGAGGTAGCTCCTGCTGCTGCTTTACCTAAGGCACACAGGGACACTGACAGCCAGGAACTACATCTGACCTCCTGAATCCCAGTCCAGTGTCTTAACCACTAGTGCATCCTCCCCCAGTCTTCACACTTCCCCAGGGCACCATCTGGGCAGAAGAATCCATATGTAGGATCAAGGCCTTCTTTTGGTCCACACCAATTATTGTCAGTAGACAGCATGATTTGTTAATTCCTATAGTTGAGTAGATAATTAAGCCCATCTCAGTTCCTGCTGTGATACCTGATGCTTCAGAGGAAACTGACTAACCCTTTTTAATACACCCAGCAAGTGGTCTGTTGCTGCATAGATGGTGGCAGCAGTCCTCTCCCTTGTTGGACAACAAGCTTGTTAATTGCAACAGGAAAGCCTTAGGGATGGGGGGGCGTGTGTGACTGGAAAGATGTGAGGAAAGAGAATGGGGGAGAAAAATGGATGCTTGTCCCTAAGTCCTTCCTCAGCCACCCAAAACCAGTTTCTTTTACAGCTTTGAAGCTAAAGCAAAGCATCAGAGAAAGTTCCAAAAATCCTCTAGCACACAGCATAGTCACGTTTACTGGACTCAGCCAGAGCTTTAGTACAAAGGTGACCTTGAAAGGATTTTTATAAAATCAGGCGCATTCCTTTCTTTGATGGAAGAGTCAGGCTTGAGAAGTTGGAAGTTTTACTGCTTGCTTTTTTTAAGCCTTAGAAATAATCAGAAACACTCAGCTGGGGCTTCCCTGGATTTTGATTGAGATCAGAGGAATGTTTGTGACACAGCCGCTTGAGTAGGAAACTAAAAAGGAACACTTCCTCCCAAGTAGTCACTGATTTTGTTGGTGTTTAGAAGCCATCAACGGGTCTGACACAGTTTAAGGTCTTGCCTAGGTTGGGATCACATAGCCAGAATAAGACTGGCTGACCATACACTAGAAAGCTGCAGTTGTTCACTGTTCAGGTGTGCCAAGTGCTATACAAACAGTACCAGACTGCTTCAAGTGGTCTGCGTTTAAACATCTCACAATCAGGTTAAACTGATGCTAACCCCTACTGCAGACACACAACAATTTGAGCCTCATTCAGACAGGTTTAACCAGCGCATGGATGTGACCACACTGACCGGTGCATTTCCATTAGAGACATACCCTGGTTAACAATCTATTTCAAAACTGGTTAAGCTGGAACACCTTTCTAGTATGCACTTGGCAGACACATGCACCAGTGCATGCTGGGGCCAGGTCACTGCCATTTTCATTTAAGATATTACTTCACCTTGTCTCACTATAGTGGATCAACTTCTGTTAGACCAGCTTTGGAGCCCCACACAGTAGATGGTGTGTGGCTCAAAGGCACAGCTCTCACCAACAGCAGTTGATCTAATAAAAATACCAGCTCACTTTCTCGCTTTAATATCCTGGGACCACCTTGGCTACACCACCACTGCACGTTAGTTTAGTACCACTCTGTGTGTACTAGCAACTGTGCAAAGCACAGCATTAAGGGAGAATGCACCCACCAGCTGGGATTTGCACAACTGCTTAACATGTCTGGCTTGGACAGTGGCAGCAAGGCCAGAATGGACACAGCTCAACAGTGGCGTTGACAGCTCCCCTTTCCCTCTTCTGATAAGCTTTTTCGCTAGTTCTCCCACCTAGGCAGGACCTGAAACCTTATCTGGGAGACACAGGCAGGACAAGCTGATGGCTAAAGCATAAGAGAGCATATGCCCAAGCCTCTGCAGACTGCATTACAGTGGAGCCTCAGCCCCACAGAGCTCCCTGTCTAAACAGGCAAAGGGTGAGTGGGTGGGAGACAACAGAAGTAGGCACAGAGGGGGAAAGATTTGCCTAAGTTGACAGGAATAGTCACCAGGACTCTTGTCCCATTGCTCTCAGTTCACAGGTCGGCAACCTCTTACCTGTCACCTGGGTACAGAGAGGCTGGCACCCTGCTTGACCTTAAAGGGGCCAGGTAGGCGGATTGTCAGGAGTGAGGGTTTGTGCTTGTGACTGCAGTAAGGTTTTTCAGTGCCTCATGACCCTCACCGGCAGGGTCAGAACACACCAGCTGACACACCGCAGCAGGCCATGTCACGGCTGAAGAATGCTGCTGGCACAGCCCCGAGCCGGAAGCCCCGTGACTGAAGGAGGCTGGTGAGTAGAGATGTTAAACTGTTACACTATTAACAGTGTGACTGTTAAAAGCCTCAGTGGTTCCATGCTGTGGACTCTGCCGTATGAAGCTTATACCGCAGAGCCTGCAGCGCAGGGAGACAGCCGGCTTCCCAGGAGCAGGGCCAGCAGCTGGAGCCACTGTGCACCGGGAGCCAGCTTACTAGCACACCAGCTCTCAGCTGCCAGGGAACAGGCTGCTGCTCTGCAGACCCTGATACAGAGCCAGCAGCGCAGGGTGGCAGCCAGCTCCCTGGGAGCAGGGCTGGGAATTGGTAACTGTTACAGAAACTGGTAAGCTTGCGCCTCTCAGTTAACCATTTAAATGGTTACACTCTAGTAGCCCTGCTGGTGAGGCCATGCTGCCAGGCCTTGCCATACTGTTTGCTCCAGTGGACAAGAGAGCCATCTGTTCAAAGAGCTTTATTCCTATGTTGACTTAAGACACTTTCAATAGTTTAAAAAACAAGTATGCAAAGAATATTCCTACTGCACTAGAGAGGGAACCAGATGAGGTCAGAACAGGGCACTTCAGGACTGAACTAGTGCTTCCCCCAAGGAGCTTTGGCCCTGGGGGAGCCAGCAGCAGGTTCAAGAACTTGGCTGGGTTTTGTATGTGGCCATTTACTCTAGAGCATGACTAGGATCTCCATACCCGCCCCTGGTAATAGGGGACATGCTCCATTCCTGATCAGGCTGCAGATGTTACCTTAAGAGCGAAGGGTCAGTCTAATGGAACAGAAGTGCATTTCTAGCACAAGCTACCAGACCAGCACTGCCATGGAAGTGTTTTCAGAGGCTCTTCTTGAGGCTGAAGGAAGTTGATCCATCAGGAGAGGTCAGATTCTAACGCACCCTAGCGTGGATCAGACACCTCTCTGCCATGTGGCGCCGGGCACACCCCACCCCGTGGTCAAGCCATCTGAACACACGGGGTCTGTACATTGTCCCCCTTTGTCCCAGGAAGGGCTGCGTACAGGAGAGGCTAAGAGATCTTAGCGAGTTGTTCCACAGAGGAGCAGATGGCATTGGTCTTGCTGCTGTCGTTCTATGGCTAGACTGAGATGCCACTTGATGCCCTTGAAGGGGATTCAATCTTCCAGCTGGTGGGAGCCCCCCCTAGAATTATTGGGATGCTGCCAGGAGGAGGGACCCCCCTGTAGATTTGCCAGCCATGCTCGGAAGGCAGTAGCAGCACTGCCAAGCTGCAGCAGGGGGCTGGAGGGGCCCCGCTAGACAGAGCCGGGGGTAGGAGGGGAGAGCTGATACGGAGTCTGCCTCAGCTGCAGCTAACCATCCCAGGCAGCAGCATGTCAGAGCTGCAGCAGCCCAAGATGGAGCAGAGCTGGTGAGTGCAGTGGCAGGGGTGGTTCCCACAGACAAGCCAGCAGAGCTGGCTCACGTTTGTCAAGCCACCCAAGCCCCATGTACCCAAGGGAGTGGAGGGTGCCTGAGCTGGTGGCCTGACGCAGGGTGGGTAGGACGAAGTGCTTGTTGAGGGTGATTCTACTGAGCCAGTAGGGGCTGCTGCCAAATCAGAGAAGGGGGAGATCCAGCTAGTAAGTGGCATGGGAGGGGGAAGAGCCCAGCCACAAATCAGATTCCCCCAGTCTACCCACAGACTGTGCCCTAATGCCCTGGTAGGCTCAGGGGAAGGGCCACAACCAGACACTCCATTGGTCAGGGAGTGGCATTAACCCTTTGGTTACCCCATTAGAACTTGTCCAGGTTTCCCCCGTGACTGGTATTTGGTACATGGATGCAGCCCCCCTGAAGCCATTCAGGTCCCCATCCCCACAGTGGCTGTGTCCTTGGGCTCTTGTGTCCAGGATCACATGCAGTCCATGGAGTTCTCCGGCAGGAGGCCAAGGGCAGTGCCCACCCCCTTGGCTGAGGTGCAGCTGGCAGCCAGCAGGCCCCCAGGCTCCGGGTCCATGTTCTCGATGTCCTCCACTTGGTCGCTGGGGCCGTCCCAGTTGATGTGGAAGCGAGTGACACGGGGGTTGGAGGCCAGAATGTTCCTCTGCAGCTAAGTAGGGAGAGGAGGAGTCAGACAGCTACGGGGTGAGAGACTTGCAGCCCCCCCAACCTGGTGAGGGGAGGCATGCTGGATACTTCCAGTCAGACAGTTGGCTGCAGGGGCCTGGCTGGTATTTCATGCTGTGGGGGGAGAAGTGGAGCCTCCCCCCCAGGCATAACCTGGCCTAAGCCGGTGAAGGTGGAAGGGTAGGACAGTGCTGGGATAGAAAAGCCATGAGTTCTGCTTACCCTAGTAATGGTCTTACATACCAATAGCTCACTGTACAGAGTGGGAAACTGAGGCATGAGGCTGTTGTTGGGGGGGGGGGGGGGGGAAGAAGAGGGAGGAACTTGGGAAAGAGCACAAGTGAAATCAGTAGCAAGCCAGAAATTGAACCCAGGTGTCCTGACTCCTAGTCCTAGCCAGGAACATCAAATCTCACCCTTCCACTAGCCCAGAGGTGTGCAACCATTTTTGGAAGGGGGGGCCCTCCACAAATTTCAGAAGTGGTCATGGGCTGTCCTGGAAGGGGCAGGACCTCAGGCAGAAAGGGGCAGGGCCAGGAGACTTCAAGTGCTCCCCCATGCACAGACCCTAATTGGCCTGGGGGTGGGGGAGCATGTGAAGTCTTTCCCCCACACCCTGTGAGGGGCACCCTGCATCTAGAGAGAACCACCAGCTGTTTTGAACAGCTGGCAGTTCCCTCTCCGCACCTCAGCCTCTGGCTGTGTGAAGAGACTTCCTGAGCACCCTCCACCTGCAGGCCAATCAGGGGGCACATCCACCCCCAGGAAAAAAGGGGGCAAGAAAGGGGGTGGGAGGAAAGGGGGGAGGAGCAGCCTCAGGAGGGGGCCAAAGGAAGGCTTTCCCCTTAGGTTGGGAGGTACCTCCCCTTCCCTCAGTGCCACCCTGTGGACATAGTCTCTGGCTCCTCCCACCCTGCCCCACCCCACCAAGGATACACAGTTCCCTCCTGGCAGGGCAGGCTGGGTAGCAAGAGGCTTTGTGCGCTCCCCGTCCCCAGGTCTCGATTGGCCTGAGGGCAGGGGAGCGGCAGCAGGCTGAGTCTGGCCCGCTGAGGCCCCTTTGCCCACCCCTGCAGTAGTCAGACTGGGATCAGGAGCTTGAAATGCCACTTTACTGCCCAGAGCATCAGAGCTCCCTGATCCCAGCCCCCACCCTGTGAGGAGCTGGGTCAGAGCAGGGCTCTGCAGTGGCAAAAGCCTCTTTGCCAGGAAGGCCTGAGATGCTCCTTACACGGACCCTAGGGACAGGGCAGGGTGGGAGGCAAGAGCCCTTTTGTCAGCTGATCGTACCTGGGAGAAGTCTGGCTTGAGGGGCGGGTTCTCCCGCAGCTCAGGGTCTGTGTACTCATTGTTGACGTAGTAACCCACACGGATGAACTCCTGGCCCAGGTAAGTGCAGGTAATGAGCACCACTGTCACCCCCACTACGTCGCTTTCTGGAATCAGGGCAGGGTTGGGGGCTTCGGCCTGGAAAGGAAGAGACAACAAGCATGTGGACAAGGGGGATCCAGTGGACAGACTGTATTTAGATTTCCAGAAAGCCTCTGACAAGGTCCCTCCCCAAAGGTTCTGAAGTAAAGTGAGCTGCCATGAGGGGGAAGGGCCTTTCCTGGACTGATAACTAACTGCTTAAAAGGTAGGAAACAAACAGGAGGAATAAATGGTCAGTTTTCAGAACGGAAAGTAGTAACTAGTGGTATCCCACAGGGGTCTGTACTGGGACCAGTCCTGATCTGGAAAATGGGGTAAATACTGAGGTGGCAAAATTTGCAGAGGATACTAAACTGCTCAAGATAGTTAAAAACAGACTGTGAAGAGCTTCAAAAGGATCTCAAAAAACTAAGTGATTGGGCAACAAAATGGCAGATGAATTTTCATCTTGATAAATGCAAAGTAATGCATATTGGAAAACATAATTCCAGCTATTTTTACAAAGTGATGGGGATTAAATTAGCAGTTACCACTCAAGAGAGATCTTTGAGTCCTTGTGGATAAGTTCTCTGAAAACATCCACTCACTGTGCAGCATCAGTCAAAAAGCAAATAGAAAGTTGGGAATAATTTAAAAAGGGATAGAAAATAAGACAGACTATCTTATTGCCTCTGTATAAATCCATGGCACGCCCACATCTTGAATACCTCATCTCAAAAGAGACATCTTGGCACTGGAAAAAGTTCAGAAAAGGACAACAAGAATCATTAGAGTTCGGAAGGGCTGCCATGTGAGGTGAGATTAATAAAACTAGGACTTTTCAGCTTAGAAAAAAAAAAGAGGCGGCTAAGGAGGCATATGATAGAGGTCTATAAAATCATGACTGATGTGGAGAAAGTAAATAAAAGAAAGTTATTACTTGTTCCCATAAACACAAGAACTAGGGGGCCATCAAATAAAGTTAATAGGCAGCAGGTTTTAAAAACAAACAAAAGGAAGTATTCCTTCACACACTGCACAGTCAGCCTGGGGAACTCCTTGCCAGAGGATGCTGAAGACCAGGACTTGAACCAGGTTCAAAAAACAAACAAAACACACTAGATAAATTCATGGAGGTCAGGTCTATCAGTGGCTATTAGCAAGGATGGGTAGAAATGGTGTCCCTAGCCTGTTTGTCAGAAGCTGGAAATGGATGGCAGGAGAGGGATCACTTGATTATTCCCTGTTCTGTTCATTCCCTCTGGGGCACCTGGCACTGGCCTCTAGGAATACAGGACACTGGGCTAGAGGGACCCCAGTATGGTACCCACACCTGGGGGAGGTCAGAGAACACAGAGAACAGGGGTATTAAAACCAGTCACATCTGAGTTTAAGGTCAGAAGGGACGACCAGATCACCTAGTCTGACCTCCTCTCCCCCTCCACGCCTACTACCTAACCCAACAGCCAGGGTCAGACCAAACCACGGGAAGCCCAACAGCTGCATGCCACAAGGAGAAAACAGGAGAGACTGAGGTGCTAGCGATGCCCGAGCCTCCTGCAGCAACAAGGAATTGATTTATTGAGAGCTAACCCAACAAGGCTAGCAGGGAGCCCTGCTCTGCACTGCAGAGGAAGACGAATAACCACCAACGTCTCTGCCAGTCTGGCTGGAGGGACTCAGACTTGGCTCAGCAGGGCTGTGCTCAGACTCTGCAGACTCTTCCCAGCCCCAAACATGACGATCAGCACAATCCCGAGCATGAGAGCAAGACCCACCAACCAAGCATGGGAATGGGAGAAAATTCCCAGTACTCTCAGTTGGGAGAAGAGTCTGCAGTCTGTCTCCAGCTGATGCTTAAGAGGAAGGACAAAAATAACCCTGAACACACTAGGGGAAAAATGTGCTTCCCACTCCCTGCAGGTTCCCACTACTCTCTGAAGATACCATGCTTGGAAGGTGGTCACCACCATAACAAGGTGGTGCCCAGACCCCTGCCTCCCAGGCCAGGCTTCTGAGCCCCACCCAAGAGGGCTGCCACAGAATAAGGGTCTCCAGCTGCTTTGACTGCATTTCGCCCTGTCTTTTCCTAACCCCAGACAAGGCCCTCTAGCCCCTCCCACAGCTGCCTCTTACCTCAAAGATGAACATGTGCCTCCCAGCTGGGACAGGCCCCACCAGCACTGAGTCCAGCACCTGGTCATACTCCTCACTTTCTGCAGAGCCCACATAGATGATCTTCCACTCCAGGTCTGCAAGGGAAGGGGAGCGCAGTGAGCCTGGGCAGCTGCCCCCCCCCAGAGCAGCCCTTGAGTAATGCTGGGGCTCTGGACTCATGCCAGCATAACTGAGCAAGATTTACACCAATGCAACCGTCTGACCCGGACTCTTGCATTCCACATCAGTTCCCCATCCAGAACCTAGTGATCAATGTTCCACTTACAGGCCACTACCCCACTGTGCTGGGCACTACCTCGACATGCTAGAGACACCACTATAAAGCAGACAAGGATTATTATGCCCCTTTTACAGAGGGTGAAACTAAGGCACAGCAAGATTAAATGACTCACCCTAGACCCAACAGTCTCTGTGGCACAGCCCAGAACCAGATTCTGGTCCTGAGTCTTAGGCAAACACCTTAAACACAAGACCATTTGACTGAGCTGCAAGTTCCTTCCCTTCCTCCTACCAACCAGTGTTCCCTCTAATCTCTCCTGTCTGTGTGCCAATGGGCACCACCAATAGAAAGACAAAACCCAGCTGTGGGTGCTCTGCTAGTCAGCTGGGTGGCACTGGAATCTCTCCTGCGTGGCATCAGGGAATACTGCTACCAAGCCATTTGTTTGAGGGATAGGGATCCTAGAAGGTTAGCTCCTGTGGCCAGCCAACAAGAGATGGGAGTCTCTGGCAAGTGGAGACACCAAAGGCCAGAGCAGAGTCCCTCATGGGTGCAGCCCCAGTGGAAAGGGTGCCAGACTGTTAGAGCGCGCAGACTTTGCTCTTTAAAGCTCACCAGAGATTTCCTGATTATGACCCAAGGGATCTTAAGCATTGTCTGCACCAGTTTAAGGCCAGAATGGTTTTGTTGAAATCCCCCATCTGTCTGCCTGGTTCCATCTGCTGTCCCCTGCCTAGTACTTTCCTCAGCTGCTCTTTTTGCTGTTTGTACACTGCCTGACAATGGGACCTTTGTTATGTTACCTCCTTGCAATTCCATTCCGAGCAAGCCCTACTCTGGTTTTAAGTCAGGTTAATAGTCAGTGCTCCTTTCAATACAGGTACTAGGGCTGCCAAACTGTCCATTCAAAGGGAGGCATTTCAACTCTGAGCCTCTTAGATTTGGGTGGGTGCTGAGCTTTGGCAAAAGACACACTCAGACATGTCTAAACCTGAGCCAATGCCAGGCCTATGCCCCAAGCACAGACAAAGCTCGAAGGATTAGGTGTGTGTGTGTATTGGGCAGAGGAGGAAGTGGTGTTTCCACTTCCACACTAGAGGGAAGTGTGCCATGTAACATGCATGTACTTTCTAGGAGACTGGATTAGCTACTAACCACTATTTAACATCTCTAATCGAGTAGTCGATGGAATTTCCATCAACTACTCGACTAGTCGAAAAGGGGGTTCACTGTGGTTCTGCTTTTTAAATGTAGTAAGAGCTGCTAGGGAATGAGCTAGGTCCCCGACGCTGGCCTCTGCCTCCCTGCAGAGAAAGCCAGCTGGAGGGGGGAAAACCAGCTTTTAAACCAGCTCCCCCAGCACTGGCTCCTGCTCCCCCCCCTTGCTGCCTCTGATACAGAGGCAGCTGGGGAGAGGGGGGAAGCAACTAGTAGAATAGTGACTCAACTACCCAATAACCCTAGGCTTATCAGGTAATCAGCTACTCCAGTGTTTCTCAAACTGTGGGTTCTGACCCCCCTGGGGGGTTGCGAGCAACTGAGAGTGGGGGTTGCAGTATCACAAGTTTGAGAACCCCTGAACTACTCGACTAGTCACTTATATCCCTAGACTGGATCAGGGTAGCTTTTGCCAGGCAGAGTGATGTCATGCAGCAGAGGGGGTTTAGATTAAGGGGGCATTCTCATAACAAATCAGAAACAGCTTTTCACACACAGATGCTCTATAAATTTACAAGAAAGGGGATGTGCCAGCCAGAGATTACATAACAGACTAGAGTAGCTTCCTCATGCAGGGAAGCCTTCCTCGAGGAGCAAACAGCTGCATATACCCTCAAACCTTGGGAATGGGGCTAGAGCTCCTAGAATAGAGAATAGTGGGGGACAATCCCACAGAAGCCCTTAAGAGCGAGAAATTTCAGTCAGATGGAGGACCAACACTCCCCCCTCCCTGCACTGGTGGGATTCTGCAGACAGGTTTCCCAGCACAGCATGGTGCGTCCTGTTTGGGAAAAAATCCTGTGGGGTACCCCCTGCACCTCCCCCCAAAAAATCTGCAGAGTAAGGCAGGCTATGTAGATGACGGTGCTGCGCCCCCTCCCGCAACCTGGATGATAGCCTCAAAGAGGATGAACTTAAACAAATGGTCTGCTACCCCCTGAAGCTTTAAAGAGGATGGGGAGTCCAACAGCTGTCAAAGCTCCTGTCCCCTTGGCTCAGCAGGGCTGTGCTCAGACTCTGCAGACAGCTAATTTTCAAACTGTAAAGCCAGTGAGACATGCCAATTTCTTAGCCCCAAAGACAGTGGAGAGATTTGGCTGCCACCACTCCACAGCTCTGAAGTGAAGAGGCTCACAGCTCAGGCCATAAAGGGCTTTACGATGTATGCTTGCATGACAATGTCGCTCTGGGATCTGACATCTCACATTCACATTATCCCAACACCCCCCAGAAAGATTCTCTTCAAATCCTGGGCTCCTTTCTTCGGAAAGAGAAACCAGCCTCCCAAGAGATGCCTCAAAAGAGGGTCTTTTGGATGGGTAATGTTATTAGGGAAGGGCACACAAAGAACTACAAACATCACTGCCAATGGTCACCTTTCAGAGCCACCGCTTTACAGTGTTAAGTAGTGTCCCATTCACGTGTTTATCGGTGGCAAATATTCAACCCAAGAACATTGGCCCAAACTAGTCCGGACTCCATTAATCAGCAAAAGGCAGATATTTTGCCCCTTGAAGTGTCCAGACCAGAAGGCTTCTCTGGCCACTAAACTAAGCTATGTATAGCCTGCTTTTCAGAAATGTTGGGCGCACCTGATTCTCCCCCATCAGCAGCACCTCTTCTAATCATTCCATAACTGGCAACAAGCAAGCAGAAATTTGCAAGCAGAATTCCCCGGGCATCCAGGTACGAGTCCTGTCCCTACTAGTAAGGGGCATGGTTGTACGGGGAGGGTTAATCAGGCTAGCTCAGGTTATTTCAACACCAAAGAGCTCTCTGCAGCCTGCAGAGAAGATCTCCAGATCAGATGTAGAACATGGGGGTTTCCTTAAAAGGCACCTGGCTTTCTCCTCCTACCCAGTTCTCCCAAATGGCCACATCTGGCTCCAGACTCATCTCCTGTGTAGACATTTACAATGGGGACATTAAAATGGGTTTGAATTCACACTGCTCTCACAGCCTCTGAGGGCCTGACAACAAGGCGACTAGAGTGAACAATCAGGCCAAGAGATGGAGGGTGGGGTAAGAGGAGCCTGCCCAAGACAGAGCATCTGGTCACCCTCCCTGTTGGAAGTGCCAACCCAGCAGCCTCTTGCCTTTTAAAAATACCCAGCATGTCTAGGGCAGGGTCCAGGCTCCCTGCACTTTGCAGCCCCCCCAGGACAGTTAGGCTGTGTCTAGACTGGCCAGTTTTTCCGCAAAAGCAGTCGCTTTTGCGCAAAAGCTTGCCAGCTGTCTACACTGGCCGCTTGAATTTGCACAAGAGCACTGACGTTCTAATGTAAGAAATCAGTGCTTCTTGCACAAATACTTTGATGCTCCCGTTCGGGCAAAAGTGGCCCTTTTGTGCAAAAGGTTTTGCACAAAAGGGCCAGTGTAGACAGCTCAGTTTTGTTTTGCGCAAAAAAGCCCCAATGGCTAAATTGGCGATCGGGGCTTTCTTGCGCAAAAGCGCGTCTAGATTGGCCACAGACGCTTTTGCGCAAAAAGTGCTTTTGCGCAAAAGCGTCCCTACCAATCTAGACGCTCTCTTGCGCAAATACTTTTAACGGAAAAGTTTTCCGTTAAAAGCATTTGAGCAAATTCGTGCCAGTCTAGACGCAGCCTTAGGCAATCAGCTCCCTCCATGTTAGAGCCAGGAAGGGACGTGACCAGGTCACACAGCACGTCAGTGGCAGAGAAAGGCCCCCAGGCGCTCCGGCTCCCGGCCAGGCGTAGGGCCACCGTGCCCTCTCCGTGGGGCAGCGCCCGTACCTGCGGGCACGGCCTGGACCCCGCAGCCAGGCGCCCTGGAGTCCGACACCCTGCCGGGGGGGGGGGGGGGGCAATGGCCTAGCCCAGAAAGCTCCCCCCGCGCCAGAGGGGAGACCCCCGACCTACAGCCCCTCTGCCCCACCGCGCGGGGGGCGGGGGGCAGGCGGGGGCTCTCCCGGGCGGGGCTGGGGGTCCGAACTCACCGTGCGGCAGCGCCTCCCCGCACTCGAACTGCACCTGGAAGCGGAGCGGGCGGCCGAACGGGCTCGGGTTCTCCAGCACCGACACCCCCAGCACGGACACGCGGGACATGCCGCCGGCGGGGAGTGGGAGCGGGACCCGAACCCGCCGCGCGCCACAAAAGCCGCCCCTCGCCCCGGCCCTTGTCCCTGCCGCGCGCGCCGCCGGCCAATCAGCGCGCGCCGGCCGCCGGCCTCCGCCAATCCCCGCCTCCGCCCCGCTACTCAGCCGCCAATCCTCGCACTTCGCGCCGGGAACCAATCCCCCATCCGGCCCGCCCACTTCCTGCCAATCGCCACGCCCTTCCCCACATTCGCCAATCGGCTTTCCCCACTCCGGCCCTGGCGGGAGCCGGATACAACCAATCCGCACCCGACCCACATTCCTCCGCACCAATCAGCGCGAGCGACAGTTTTTGGGACAAAGGCGGCCAGTCACTAGCCGAGAGGAGGAGGGGAGACGCTGAGTAATCAGAGGAGGAGCCTGGATTGGTAGGACTGTAGGGGGCGGGGCCTGGACTCTACAGGGCCATGCAGTGACCGGGCGTTACATTTCTGCGCCGGTTGGTGGGATCCAGGAGAGGGGAGCAGGGCAGGGGCTCAGCAGGGGGCGCTGTGGGGCAGGGAGCAGGGCAGGGGCTCAGCAGGGGGCGCTGTGGGGCAGGGAGCAGGGCGGGGGCTCAGCAGGGGGCGCTGGGGGGCAGGGAGCAGGGCGGGGGCTCAGCAGGGGGCGCTGTGGGGCAGGGAGCAGGGCGGGGGCTCAGCAGGGGGCGCTACGGGGCAGGGAGCAGGGCGGGGGCTCAGCAGGGGGCGCTACGGGGCAGGGAGCAGGGCGGGGGCTCAGCAGGGGGCGCTGTGGGGCAGGGAGCAGGGCGGGGGCTCAGCAGGGGAGTGCTGTGGGGCAGGGAGCAGGGCGGGGGCTCAGCAGGGGGCGCTACGGGGCAGGGAGCAGGGCGGGGGCTCAGCAGGGGGCGCTACGGGGCAGGGAGCAGGGCGGGGGCTCAGCAGGGGCTGCTGTGGGGCAGGGAGCAGGGCAGGGCTCAGCAGGGGGCGCTGTGGGGCAGGGAGCAGGGCCGGGGCTCAGCAGGGGGCGCTGTGGGGCAGGGAGCAGGGCGGGGGCTCAGCAGGGGAGTGCTGTAGGGCAGGGAGCAGAGTGGGGGCACAGCAAGAGGTACTGTTCCTGACTGGTCAGTGCTGGCCCCAGTGTGGTGCTAGACAGAGTTGTGGTGCAGGGACTGGGGAGAGCAGAGAGCAGAGTGCCCCCTCCTGACTCACAGCATTTACCCCCCACTTCAGTCTGCCTCCCTCAATTGCCCCTCCTGCAGATTGGGCTGGATCCGGGGTTCTTCCCTGCCCACCTGGTCTGCTGTGTGGCTGTTCAGCAAATGCTAAGCCCCATCCCGTATGTCGCTACCGCTGTGCAGGCTGCTACACATCTGCTGTGCCTCTCCCCAGACATAGCTGCATTTCAGCACTCGGTGAACTATCTGTGTGCAGAGTTGCTGTGTGACTGAAGAGGGAGGGGATGGAGAGAGGGGTGTGGATGCAGGAATGAAGGGGAGAAGGAGAGATGGCGTGGGAGATGGAGAGAGGGGTGTGGATGGGGGCGGGTAGCCTGCACACTGCTACCAGACACTCTCTAACCTAGACCAGGCCAAACTCCGGCCAGCCCCACCTCCCCCACCCAGTCCTCCCTCCCTGAGGAGGCCACTATCCAAACCAGATGGAACAAGGGGCGTGGCTCATCATACCACTGACAGGCAGGCACCCGGCAGCCATGCGAGACAAGGGGGTGGGCTCAGTGTGCCCCCTCCCCCCCCACACCGAGCTGTCAGAGTGAGCAGCCCCGGAGCAGCTGCGATCGATTGGATCCATCACCAGGCTCCCTCCCCAGCTCCCCTTTGGCCCCGGCGGGCTGGGGGAGCCGGAGTTGCAGCCAGGGATCCTCGGTGCACCTGACAGCTTGTCAGCCCTGCCAGTTCGTCTCGTTCTGCTGAAAGCAGGAGCTCCCGGCCCTGCGGCCTGGCGCGCGCTCCCCACTCCCATGTCCCAGATGCCGGGCATGGCAGGTTGGATGCAGAAGGGAGAGCTCAGATACACGGAGATGGCACATTTTTTTTTGGAGGGGGAGCATTGGCACCGCTGGGTGGGAGGAGCCCTGAATGGGCCAATGGGGCTGTGATCAAGAGTGAGGGGCACCGGCAGAGCTGGGGGGAGCCTGGTGAACTCACTGCACTCACCCCGCCCCTTCCCGACATCCCCCCACCAGTGACATGGCCGCCGGTGCCATTCCCCCCATGGCTGGCAGGTGGCGCTTTTGCCTCACCATCCTGCTGAGGGCCCAGTGGGGCAGGCACCAGCAGAGTCCAGCTGTGGGGCAGTGAGTGGAGATAGGGGAGGCAAAGTGGAAGCAGAGAGCCATTGCCAGGCGTGAGGGGGGGTGGGACATTCATCCCCAGAGCTGGGGGAGGGGAATCACTGACATTTCACACACCCCCATCTCTCCTCCTCCATTCATCTCCATAAGTGGCACGCTCTGCACCCCTGTATCCCCCCACAGCCCTACCCCTGCCCACCTGCTCCGGCACCCCCCACTGCCTCATCCTCCCTCCTCCGTCTACCTCCACATGTGGCACACTCTGCCCCACCTCCCGGTATCCCCCCCACACTCATCACCCCCCCCCGACCCATCCCTCCCTCCTTTGCATCCCCACTCAGCCATCCCTCCCTCCTTCCTCTATCCACCTCCACACATGACAAGCCCCCGTGCCCACCCCTCCCCCTGCGCTTTCAGCATTCCCCCAAGTACCTGTCCCCCCACACTTGACACTGCCCATCCCGCCCCCCTCTGGCTCAGTCTGTGGGTTTCTCTAGTTCCCACCAGGTTAGCAGGGGGTTCTGAGGCCTGTTCCTGGCCTGGAGTCTGATGCGGGCAGCGATTGCTGACGTGTCAGGGCATGACTGGGCTGATTGGGACCCTGGGGCAGAAGGTCCACCTATGACTAGGCTGGGACATAGGGAACTGCTAGCGGGGACATGGGGCAGCACAGACAGGGGAGCCCATGGAACCCCCAGGGTCAGGCTGTGACCTGCAGCCTCTAGGGAGAAGCCCCTTTGAATTCATCACAGTCTAGGCCCACGTGAACTCTGCCACCAGCAGGGATGTGAACAGGCAACTGGTGCTGGGGAGTAGCCCCCTACCAACAGCCTGCCGCAGCCTGCTACTCCCCTCCCCCCAGCTCTGCTGCAGCCCGCTGCTCCCCTCCCCCCAGCTCTGCTGCAGCCCCCTGCTCCCCTCCCCCCAGCTCTGCCAGTGCCCCTCAGTCCCGACCCACAACCCCCTGCTTCCCTCCCCCCAGCTCTGCCAGTGCCCCTCAGTCCCGACCCACAACCCCCTTTGTTCCTCCCAGCAGTGCCCCAGGCCATGACAGGGAGCGGGCAGGTTTGGGGGGCACAAGGGGATGCTCAGCAGGAGGTGGCTTCACTATCATTACCATGTAACTGTGTCTAATGAAGACAAGGCCGTTAATTGCAGGTAGTGGAGTCTGGGAGGCTGCGGCTGCTTGTTCCCTCCTCCCCCCGGAGACAACACGTTCCAGCCCCTTCAGGGCCAACAGCCCTTGGAGCCAGAGCCAGACCGCCCCCCGCTACACACACACACTGATCCCAAAAGCCCAGTGGGACCCGGAGCCATTTCGCTGGGCTCTGGCCTCATGGCCCCACTCCCAGCACCTGCCCCTGGCCAATATCCAGGGCACAGTTACAGGGATACTTTCCAGAGCCCCTAACACAGCCCCCTGACAGCCCTGCCCTGGGCTCCCCACCCCCAGCTCTGCCAGTGCTAAACAGAGAATAAGCCTCCCTCCCCTGAGCTCCAGGCCCCAGGGGCTGGTCCCCACAGATCCCCCCTACTTCCCTGCCAGCCTCCTATGTCCAGCCCCAGCTGCCCCAGCCCAGTGTGCGGGAAGCAGTGGCAGGACTGCCCGGCAGGGAAGGAGCCAGCATGTCTGGCATTGATCAGCTTGGAGTTTGTCCACATGGGAAGCTTTTAAATCCTAGGTCATTTCCCTGGCTGTTTGGAGCACAGTGGGATGGGTGAGAGTGGGGGGCGCTAGGTGGGGTGTCTAGGGGCTGGCCCAGTGTCCCAGAGCCTGGAGCTCTGGAGTGCAGAGTCTGGAACGGTGCCTCCCCCCAGGAAGTGGGAAAGAAAGAGGCGAAGGAGACAAATGAAAACAGAAGGAAAGAATCCCCCTCTTCTGGAGAGGTGGCTTGGCTCTGTCTCTGAGCCCTGTCCACAGTGAACGCGGCTCTCTTCCATGCACGGACACTAGAGGCTGCCAGTGCTGGTCCCTTGCTCTAGGACACTTACACTTCTTGGGCCAGTGATCCAGACCCTGCAGCATTTAGGGCACCTGCTCTAGAACCCAGCGACCTTTTGGCCTCTTGTTCTAGCACCAGAGACCACGTGACTCTGATCTAGACTGGGGGGTGGGGCAAAGGCCCCAAAACTCTAGAATCTAGATCACATCACTGCCTTGGCAGTGTGGCTTCACACATCAGTTTAGTCAAAGCGGCGAGGAGTCCTGTGGCACCTTATAGACTAACCGAAGTGTTGGAGCATAAGCTTTCGTGGGCAAAGACCCACTTCGTCAGATGCATGTGCATCTGACGAAGTGGGTCTTTGCCCACGAAAGCTTATGCTCCAACACTTCGGTTGGTCTATAAGGTGTGTCAGGACTCCTCGCCGCTTTTGCAGATTCAGACTAACACGGCTACCCCTCTGATACTTGACATCAGTTTAGTGTGGCTCTAGAACACACGGCGCCATTCTGGAGCCCAGTCTAGAATGTGGCAGCTCGTGGGTTGTGTTTATATTGAGATGTGGTCAGGGCTCACACACATGACACAGGCGATGGCAATGGGAGCGTGTGACTCAGAAACCACCAGTTCTAGTCCTGAGCCTACCAGAGCCCGTGGCTGACCCGGTGTCACTCCATAGCCCAGTTATGACTATGTCTGAGACAGTCAAAAAAGGGAGTTTCGAGTAAGAGCCTCTCACCAGGGAAAGGGACCCAAGGCTGGTGTGGAAATGGAAACTTGGGTTATTACTTACAGCTCAGATGCAGTCGCTGGTTTCTCTTTATTTTAACACTACGGTTTGAAGGATTTTTAATGGGGTATTTGCTGAGGTCTCTGGATACCAGCCCCCAACCTTAGTTCATGTAGGATAGGGACTGGGTTATGTTAACGCCTGTGCGTCCCTATATTCCAGTTAAATTAATACAGAGCTCTGATTAGACCAGCAGGCCAAGCAGCCTAGGTAGATTGTAGAGCAGGGTTACTCAATTTTGGAAGCCCCAGGGGCCACAATGATACTCACAGCACATGCCGAGGGCTGCAACGTAAGTATGGTTGCATATACATGCAAATATATATACAAATATATGCAAATATGGCCAGTGTGAGCTAGTCAGCACCTTTCAGGCTCTGCCCACAAGGCAAGCAGCCAGCACTTCCTATAATGCCCCGGCGCTCCCAGCATCTCCTCCCTGGGGGCTAGAAACACCGACACCCTGTACCCATCTGTTCCAGCCAGCCTGTTCGCTTGCGTCTTTCAGTGCTCACCCCACCTGGGAGATGCCTCCTCCTTGTGCAGCGTGTTCCCAGTGGTGGCCATGTTCAAAGGATCCCACCCGTGGGATGCAAACAAACAGGTCGTGAGCCTCATGCAGTCCATGGGCCGTGTGTTGAATAGCCCTGCTGTAGAGTTTCTGGAAGCTAATCTAGAACACAACAGTGTTTGGAGCAAATGCTCATGAATACCAGCATCTAGCAGAGCATGCCTTTTTGTGCCTTTGCTCTAGAAAGCCACATTACTATGGGCTGTGACTCTAGACTACCGGAGCATTTGGAGCAGGACTCTAGACCCACCACATAATTTGAGCCCTGTATCTCAAACACTGCAGTGCTTTGGTGCATCTGCTTTGGACCACTCCTGTGTTTCTGGACACAAGTAACTCAAGAATGTTCCAGCCCTTTGAGGGGTTATTCCAGAATGCCTCCATGTGGGGGACCATGGTTCTAGAACTGTGGTATCTAATCAGTTCTGAAGCAGGAGCCTCTACGGTGGCTACTGCTATAGCAAACTAGCCACATTCAATTGGCCAAATAGCCACCTGTGGCTAGTGGCTAGCATGTTGGACACCACAGTTCTAGAACCTTACTGTATTTGGACCAGGAGTCCAGAACACGGCAGTGCTTTGGGAGGGTGGCTCCAAAACACCCCGTTCTGAAGCCCTGCCTTGTGGGGGCCTGTTTCTAGAGCTTTGCAGTGTCTGGGCCCATCATTTTAGAACACAGCAGTCCCCCTTTCTCCGTGGCTCTAGAATCCCCCCCATAAATGGGCTCACAGCTCTAGAATGCTGCCCATGCTTGTTCACGTGAGCTTCCTGCTTTCCTGTCTAGTCCTACAACCTGTTCCCACCCAGATGCTTTTCTATGAGATCTGCTCTGGGAATTATCTGGGGGACGTTCTACAGCCTGAGGTCTCCGGGAGGTCACAGCGGATGGCCCCTGCAGCCCTTTGAAAGCTAGAGCTGTAGTTTGTCTTGCTCTCACCATGCTGAGCTGTTCAGCGCCCATCTCTCCCTGCCCGGTCCGACCCACAAGGCGCTTTGTTTGCATCCTGCAAGCCCTGAATCTCTATTCACAGCAGCCTGGCCTGGTGAATTAGGCTCTTTAATACCAATTGCACTACTCCAATTTGCTTTAAAATGCCATAAATTGCTCCAAGGGCGAGTCTGGGGGGCGCAGGCAGCCAGGGCTCTCGGAAGCAGGAGCATTGTGTGTGTGGGGGGGGAGGGATAGCTCCATTTGGAGGAGAGAACTAACCACAACTTCTGACAGCTGATGTGGTAGAGATGGGAGGGTGAATGGGGAGGGCTGCTGGCCCTTTAACACAAGGGGGAAAATCCATTTCCTACAGATGGTGGTGAAATTCTGGGCTTGATTTTTGGTGCCAGGCTACTGACATGCCTGGGAATTGGCAGGGATAGGGGTTTCCGCGTCTGTGATGTGTCTATGCTCCTGCTCTAAATCACTCCTGGGCTGCAGGAGTTTGGGACAGGAAGTGAAGGAAGAGCCTGTATCCTGTCCAAATATCTGAATGGAGTCATTCTGGATCAAGCCCCAGCCAGAGGTGATGTGGTCCGGTAGGTAGCACCAGGGGTAGGAATTCTAATCCCAGGTCTATGTCTGGGCCTAGCCTGGACAAACCAACTCCTTTGTCTGGGCCTCAGTTTCCACACTAAAACAGTGGGTTGTAAGGCCATCTCTCACTATGTTTCTCTGCTGACAGTGGGGCTCTGATCTCAATCAGTGACTCTGGCACAATGGGGCCTTCGTCTGGGGCCTTGTGTGCAGCACTGGGACAGGGAAGCCCTGTTTTCAGCTAGGGCAGGGGTGGGCAAAAGGGCCTCCGAGGGCCGGAGCTGGCCCGCCAAGCGAGTTGATCCGGCCCACGGAGGTCCTGCCTGGGGTGCGGGGAAGCACACAAAGTCTCCTCCTGCCCTGCCCCTGCCCTGCAAGGAGTGCACGGTGCTTAGCGCACTCCCTCCACCCCCAAGCCAATCAGCTTGGAGAGGGGCAGGGTAGCGCATAAAGTCTCCCCACTCTGCAAGGGGCTCAGCACTTAAAGTCGGCCACCAGCGGCTGCTCAGCTGATGGTTGACTCTTAGCCTGGCGCTCCCTTGCAGGGCGGGCGCAGGGAGTGAGAGACTTCACATGCTCCCCCTCCCCAGGCCCTGATTGTCCTGGGGGCAGCAGGCAAAGTCTCCTCCCATGGCCAGGGACAGGGTACTTAGAGGGAACCAGCAGCTGTTCAGAACAGCTGGCTGTTTTCTCTGGGGGGGCGAGCAGAGACTTTGCACACTCCCCCACCCCCAGACCAATCAGGGGAAGCACAGAAGTGTCCTGGCCCTGCCTCTTCCGGGGCGGCCTGGAGCCACTTCAAAAATTTCTGAAGTGGCCCCCGGTCAAAAATTATTGCCCACCCCTGGGCTAGGGCCTCTGGGTTTTGGTGTGTTTTTAATGACTCACAGTTGGGGAATGAGCAACAGAAGGAGAATTATTCAGAAGACGGTTGGGGATCATGACTGGCTTTCTTTGCGCTAGCTCACCCATCAGATATGGGCTGGAGGCAGGTATGGCTGGGCGGATTCTCTGGCCTTATGCTGTACAGCAGGTCCGCCTGGAGGACCTGAACAACTAGGAATCTAGGAATGTTACAAACAGAAAGGGGAGGGAAATTCCCTCAGTACGTTATTTTTGACCCAGTTGTAGCAAGGACCCTGGTGTTCACTTCCCACCACCCCCCCATCCCTGGCCCCCCATCCCTGTGAGCAGGGTGTCAGTTTTATGATCATCCTTCTAAAAGGCAGCACCACGTTAGGGCATGGTGGTCCCGGCTGGCTGCGAGGGGAGAGCGCTCCCGCTGAGCCGCCCTCCCCCTGCCTGCAGCACAGCGCCCCCTAGCACAGCACTGTTGTATTAGGCTCAGCACCGACTGCAAGGGGAGAGCGCCCCCTACTGAGCCTCCGCCCTGCTCCCCATAGCACAGCGCCCCCTAGTGCCACACTGGGGCATCAGGGTCTGCACTAACTGACAGGGGAGAGCGCCCCCTGCTGAGCCCTCACCTCGCTCCCCTGGTACATCATCCCTCCCCCCATTCTTTTCTCCGTCCATGCCTCCCTTGTGGCTGGGCATCCCCCATGAACCACTCTGCTCGTTTGGTTCCCTTCCTCCACCCTCGTGCCGTCTCATTTTCCCTCTATTTATTCTTCTTCTTCTTCTCCCCCTTGAGAGAAAAAACATTGCTCTCAGCACGAGAAAAAATAAATAGCAGCGAGCAGCATCTGAGACGGATGCAGGGAGCGGGGCGGCTGCAGAACATCCAGTGGAAGAGCTTAATGATATGATGCTTCCTTGCTAATGAACTTCTTGTGTTCACATGCAGCCTGCTGTTCTAGTTCCCTCTCCAGCCCTCCCCCTGCCCCCCCCCAAGCAAACAACTAGCCCCACAGCTCTGCCTGGTGGCGATGAGGCTGCCTAGAAATTTGCCTTTGGCTCCCAGCTCTACCACCGACAGTGTGTGTCTGTTGGGGCACGTCACTGCCTCCCTCTGTGCCTCAGTTTCCCCTGCTATAGCATGGGGTTTAGGAGCCTTCCTGTGTCTGCTTAGCTCTTTGGGGCCCAACCTGTCTCTCACCATAGCCAGGTCCGCATTAGACCCTCCTGAGCTGTTGCTTTCTCTTTCATAGCCACTTCCAGCTGCTGCAGGGTAGGGTCATCTGGAGCCATAGCTGCTCTTTAACCCCTTCAGTGCCAGTTGCTGTTTAGTCACCCCAACACGCTCCCCTACTGGAGATGCAGAAAGTTCTTGTCCTGGGCTAGCAGAGACTCCAGCAGGGCCCAGAGGCCCAAACCTGGTTCTGAATCAAGCAGAGCAAAAAGCAGTCCCTAGCAGAGTGCTGATCTGGGGGGGGGGGTCTTCTCTGCTTTTGGGTGAGTTCCCAATGATTCCAGACCTGCAGGCTCTGTTTTCCAAGATGGGATTCTTGTTTTTCAGCCAGCCCCAGCTCTGATCCTGTCAGGATCTGCGCAGTGCCTGGCACGATGGGGTCCTGATCTCAGTTGAGGTATGGGGAGCACCCAGCACAACAGGGCCCTGATCTCGGTTGGGGTCTGGGCAGCGCCTGGCACACCGGGGCCCTGATCTCTGTCGGGGTCTGGGCCTGGGCAGCACCCAGCACAACAGGGCCCTGATCTCCGTTGGGGTCTGGGCAGCACCCGGCACAACGGGGCCCTGATTTCCATCAGGTCCTCTAGCTGTTACTGTAATACAGTGAATGAAATGATGCTCCCTCTTATTCACAGACACCCCCGTCCCAGGGGAGCCAATCAGCTGTTTGCTCTGCACCTGTTGGAGTCACGGCTAGCAGCGCAAAGCAAGTGCAAACTGCTCTGAAATCAGTCTGATTAGAGCTGACACCTATTGTGCAGTGGTGTAAATGACGACATAAGAGGTAGGAATGCAGAGAGCCAGGACTGGACCCTCCCAGAAACGCAAATGCTGCATGTTGGGCTAATACACACACACACCACACACACATGCTGCATGCTGGGCTAACACACACACACACCACACACACACGCTGCATGCTGGGCTAACACACACACACACACACACACACCACACATATGCTGCATGCTGGGCTAACACACACACATACACCACACACACGCTGCATGCTGGGCTAACACACACACACACATGCTGCATGCTGGGCTAACGCATACACTGCACACACACACACACATGCTGCATGCTGGGCTAACACACACACTGCACACACACACCTGTACACACGTGCTGGGCTAACACACACACAGAGCTGCACACACACACGGTGTGTGCTGGGCTAACACACATACACGCACTGCACACACACATGGTGTGAGCTGGGCTATCACACACACCTGCACACACACACACACTGTGCTGGTCTCCCTCTCTCATACACACACACCTGCACACACACGCTGTGTGCTGGACTAATAGACACACCTGTACACACACTGTGTGCTGGGCTTTCGCACACACTTGTAAACACATGCTGTGTGCTAGGCTCACACACACACACACACACACAGTGCTGGTCTCACACACACACAGCTTCGTATGCCCAGCGGCCCAGTGCACCTTACCCAGGTGTATCCCAGGCCCAGTCTGACCCTGTGCCTCATTCCCCACAGAGCCCAGCCCCCAGCAGTGCCCGTCGGGGGAGGGTGGAGGGGGGGAGCGCTGGCACAGGGCCCATGAATAGCTGATGCCGCTCTCATTGTTTCACAGCTGAGGTGGAATTTGTCAAAGCTGCAATTTTAATATGAAAATAATAACCTGCAACGCGGCTAATTAATCCCTAATTAGGGGACAAGGCTGTGGGCTGCTTCTCGTTTTGCAGCAGGGCTCTGGCTTGGGGGGAGCTATGAACGCCCCCCTCCTCCATCAGCCTGGATTTCGGCTGCCACAGAGTGGCCCTGCAGCGGAGCTGGGATGTCCTATCTTACTGGGCAGCACCAGGCACTGACTTCCAAATCACCCCCCCTCACCACAGCCCCTAGGTTAGGGCCAAGTTCAGGGATCCAGGGGGCGGGGGGCAGGTTTGGGCTGAGGATGGGATGGAACCTAGGAGTCCTGGCGAAGGCTTCTAGGGTTTGACCTGCCTTGTTAGCTGCAGGCTGTGAGTTCCCTGTGGGCCGGTCACGGAGGTGCTGGCAGTATTACCTCGCCGAGCGAGGCCGGCCGTGTGGCCCCACAGCCCCCAGCTGCTCCCGACCCTGGCTCTGTGCTCACTTTTGGGCAGCAAGGAGGCTACTGGGTGTACCTCCCAGGGTTCTCTGGCACACAGTGAACAGGACCCCCCTTCCCAGATGCAGGCAGGGATTGTGGGAGGGCACTGGAGGAGCAGCATGTCTGGGGCCAGGTTGCAGAACAGTTGGTGCGTTGAGGGACCCCAGTCCACCCCCACGGGTTGACTCATGCTTGAGCTGTGTGTGTGAATGGGACCTGAGCTCAGGATAACACCTGATGTAATGCCACAATCCTTTCCCCAAACCACTGAGCATCCTCTCCAAGCACAGAGTGAATTTTCTGAGCCTTTGCAAGCAAATCGGCTAATTAGTTTATGAGCAAAAATTAATTCAATATGAGTCCTGTAGGAAATCTAACACCATTGGTTTTGCTCCAAATTATCTGCATAACAGAATGACTCAGACAAGTGTAACTTTTCAGTGGCGCTAAAGCTCACAGACAGCTTGGGCAGCCAGAGAGAGCATTTTGGAACAAAATGTCACAGCAAATTAAGGCACCCGAGCAACCTTAACTGTGCCCTGACAACCTTAACTACCTTGAATATACTTTGACAGCCTTGCCTGTGTCCTGACAACACAGGTGATGCATAGGGAGTGGGGCTGCAGGGTCAAGAGCTCCCCCTTATTGCTGTTCTGCCTGCTGGTGGGGAGATGGAGAAAGGCTCTGTCCTTCTCCCGCTGTGCCTGACTCCTGGCATGCTGAGCCCCTGTCCTTGGCATCTGGCCCTGGGCAACTGAGCCACTTCTCATGCTGGCTGAGAGTGGCCGCTCTGGGTCACCGCTCTTGCTATGAGAACTCCAGCTGGGGAGGCAGCAGCACCTCTGCTCTCTGCCTGGGCCTGGCCGCCCGGGACAGGAGCTGGGCAAGCTGGTGCTCCCCCTTCTTACCTGACACATTTCCAGCTGGCTCAGCCCCTGTCCGGGTGGGGAGCAGAGGGGGCGGGCCATCCCCATCTCCCCAGCTGGGCACTGAATGGGCCAGAAACATGCTGCGGGGGACGTGCAGTGGAAGAAGGACAGATCCTCCCTCCTCTGTAGGTAACTCTGGTGAGGGAGGGAGAGCTAGGCTCAGGGCGGGGGTTCTCTGTGGAAGGTCCCGGGAGCGGATTCCCTGGTCCCTGGAGGTAGGACCATTGTCCGTGCCCTATGCGTCCCTTGCTGAGGTGTCTCCGAGCTCTGGGGAGACACTGGGGCTGGGAGTCTCCCCAGGGCCGGAGCTGGCTCCAGCTGGGTTCAGAGGCACATGCTTCCTATTCCTTTGTCTCTAGGCCCCCAGGAGCTCACGGGATTGACTGCTCTGGCCCAGCAAGGTAGCGCTGGAAGTTCTTTCCAGAGGCAACACTGTCATGTGTCCCCTGTTTTATACTGTACTTCCCCAGTATCAGGAAGCATGAGATGTCTATGCTGACAACCTTAACCACCTTATATGTATTCTGACAACCTTAACTTTACCCTGACAATCTTAACTGCCTTAAATGTACTCTAATAACCTTAACTTTGCCCTGACAATCTTAACTGCCTTAAATGTACTCTAACAACCTTAACTTTGCCCTGACAACCTTAACCACCTTAAATGAACTCTGACAACCTTAACTTTGCCCTGACAACCTTAACCACCTTAAATGAACTCTGACAACCTTAACTTTGCCCTGACAATCTTAACTGCCTTAAATGTACTCTAACAACCTTAACTTTGCCCTGACAACCTTAACCACCTTAAATGAACTCTGACAACCTTAACGTTGCCCTGACAATCTTAACCGCCTTAAATGTACTCTAACAACCTTAACTTTGCCCTGACATCCTTAACCACCTTAAACGTACTCTGACAGCCTTAACTTTGCCCTGACATCCTTAACCACCTTACATGTACTCTGACAGCCTTAACTTTGCCCTGACAATCTTAACCTCCTTAAATGTATTCTGGCAACCTTAACTTTGCCCTGACAACCTTAACGGCCTTAAATGTACTCTGACAACCTTAACTTTCCCTGACATCCGTAACCACCTTACATGTACTCTGACAACCTTAACTATGCCCTGATAATCTTAACTATCTTAAATGTGCTCTGATAACCTTATCTGTGCCTCCAACAAATCTTAAATTTGCCCTTCACCAACCTTAGCTATGGAAACATTTGAATGTGGCTTTAAAAGTCACCCCTTGCTACCTTGGGCTCACAACAGGACAGAGTTAAGGCTGGTGAAGAGCAATGTCTGGGTACTGAATGGCACCACTAGGGGGCCGATGGCACATCTTGATCTAGCCTTCTCTGCATATGGCCCTGCCAGTGCCCCCAGGATGGTCCAGCATTTGGAGCTGCTCAGCAGCTGGCTGAAGAAGAGCAGGCTGAGGCAGAGCAAAGCAGAAGGGGGGGGCAGAGGAAAGTATTCAGGGGAGTTTGCCCCACGGGGCATTCTCCTTGGACTCAAGTTTCCCATCCACAAGTGGGCAATTCACCCCATAGTCCAGGAACATGCTCGGGCTCCCTGCTGATGAGCTCTCACATCGCAGTGACCACAAGGGGGATGTCTTCTGCCATCGCTGGCTGGCTGCTGGCCTCAGATCCCATCCAGTTACCTCTGCCTTCAGCCACCCCCAGCTGGATTCCCGCAGTCTGGTTGTGGCTCTGCTCCTGCCTCTTTCCACGCAGACCAACGAGCCAGAGGGTAAACCACTTGGCGCTCTAATGCCAAACTTCATTCCCGCCCCCTTCCCAGATGGTGCTGCCTTCGCACTGCCCCCCGCTCTCCCCACTTGGCATGCCCCTCCGGTTCCTTGCACCCTCAGCAGGAGCAGCTTTTCCTTCTCGCCAGCCTCCCGTGCTCAGGGCACGTGGGGCGAGGAGCGATCAGAGCTAGGGACCATCTGCTGGGCTCCAGAGCTCGGGCCCGGCGACAGACCTGGGCCCTGAAGTTCCCCCTAGGATGCACGCCTGCACAGGGGGCACAAGGAATTTGACACCCACCTAGCTCCTCAGCAGAGCTGTGCAGCAGCACTCCCCTTCCTGGAAGACAAGCCGCTGGTGGTGGGCTCGGTGTGTGTGTGGGGGGGGACCAGCAGTTCCTGGGGTGGGCTGCATGGTGGGTGGCTGCCCTGTGTGCCAGGCTTGGCGCTGGAGTTGGTGCACAGGGCTACCACCCACCACTCAGCCCTGCCTTGGGAGCAGCTGGGCAGACACCATGCGGCCCTGGCCATCGCTCCAGCCCTTTAGGGTGGTGGCTGCCCAGCTGCTCCAGCGGCCTGTAGGGTTGCCAGATGATTTAACTAAAAATACAGAACATCCCCCCCCCCAAAAAAAAACCACTGGGGGGAAAATTCTGTTGAGAAAAAAACCATGGGGAGACCAAAGTTGTTGAGAAAAAAAAGGACCCCAAGAGTTATTAAGCAAAAAAGAAAAAAAAAGAAAAAAAAACAACAGCATGGCCCTTTTAAGAAAAGCCTTTGAAGCTTTTTGCTAGCAGCCATCTTGTTTTCCTGGTCAAGCCAGAAGGCAGCTTCCCTGCGGAATCAGGTAAGCAGGGGGCCCGGTTGCTGAGTGTGTGTAGGGTTGCTAGGTGTGCAGTATTGACCCGGACAGTCCGGTGTTTTCACCTCCTGGCAGGGAAAAAAAATCAGAAAATACTGGACATTTTAGGTGTCCGGTATTTTCTGAATTTTTTTTACCGGACAGGAGGCAGAAATACAGGACTGTCCGGGTCAATACTGGACACCTGGCAATCCTAGCGGCCTGGGCCTGCTCCGGCGGCTGGGGCTGCTCCAGTGGCCAGGGCCGCATGGCGGGGAGGGGAATGCTGTTCTGGGGGCTGCTCCAGGGGCCAGCTCCAGCCATTCCCCAGGGCAGGGTAGTAGCTGCCTGACTGCTCCATGGGCGGGCTGTGGTGCGGCTGCTCCTCGGGTTGGGGGCCCCTGCACCCCTCTTTCCCCCTTCCACACTTTTCCTTCGCCCCTCAGAGCCCCCTGCCGGTTCCGCCCCCCCCCCCCCGGCCTTCCACATGTCACTGCCCCACCCCCAGACCCCACTCCCTGCAAACCCTGGGGGGGCACCTCTCACCTTCTCCCTACATGGGGGGGCACTAGCTGGGAGCAAGGCTCAAGGTCTCTGCACTGGGAGAGTCAGGGGCAGAGCCACTGGTGGGTGCTACGGGGCACATCCGAACAAGTGTGCCTGAGCTCCTGGTTGGCGCACAAGACAAAACTCCCTCCGCTAATGATGGAGAATCTTAGGGGGAGCCCTGCTGGGCACCACCAACCCATGTGCCCTCAGGGAACACCTACTGGCATGACCCCCGTGGCGCTGCTCCTCCGCAGGGCAGGCTGCCCTTCCTGTGTGCCAGCTGCCCAGCCAATTCCACCCCAGCACTTTCCCAGGAACCCAACTGCAGCCGGGCTCCAGGCAGAACAAAGCGGACAGAGCCAAAGCGCTCTGCAGGGAGGCAGCCGCCTCTGGGGTGGGGGCATAGGGGCTTTTTGTAACAGGGCTGCCTCCCCTAGAACTGGGATACGGCTGATGATGGGCTGGGGTGCGGAGGCTGTTTAGACAGGGGTCCCATATCTGGTGCGTGTCTGGGGTGAAACACAGAGGCTGCTTCTACAAGGATCATTGCCCTGGTTCGGAGATGCAGCCACCTCTGGGGTGGGGCACTGCCTGTCCATTAAGGAGCCAACCAGCAAGAAAGAAAAATGAAGCCCATGTGCCACGCCCTGCCAGGCTGCTTCTCAGGCCCTGCTGGGCAGTGGCACAATGACAGCTGAAAGCCCTTGATGGCATGTGGGGAGAAGACAGCCGAGTGTATCCCATGCATGCGCCCCCCCTCCAGCTCGTCCATTCTCTGGCTCCATGGGGGCTGCTCTAAATATTTCACCACCCTCCTGAATTATTAACCACACGTCACTGACTTAATAGACCAGGGAGCAGCCAGGCCTCTAGGGTGCTGCAAGGGAGCTAATGGGGCAGCGGGGGGGGCTGGGACTAGACAGAGACGCAGGAATGACTAAAGGATGAAGCATGGTGTAGTGAAGTGGCAGGGGGCAGTGGGGGATGGGACGGGGCTGGAAGAAGGATCAGAGCTATTTAAAGCCATCTGCCTCCTTCCATGGCTGGAGGTGGGCTATTGAATATTTTAAGGGCTGGATTTGCTGCTGGGGAGAGGCTGGAGACGTCGTGTCCTCTCGTTCAACTTCCGTACCTTGGTTCACCGTGCGGTCAGGCTCAGTTGGGGGGATGCGGTGCCCCAGTCGTCTCCTGGGCAGCTCTGCCCGTTTCACCGCATCCGTGCATGTGTGTGCGTGCGTGCGTGTGTGTGTGTGTGAGAGAGAGAGAAACCCTCCCCTTGCCTGGCATGGACCTTGTCAATTTTGCTCTTTACCTGGCGCTGAGATGCAGCTGTCTCTGGGGTGGGATATCTGAGTCAGAGCCCAAGTTCCCTGGAGCCAATGGCTCATCAGGTCATTGGGTTAAGGCACATTAGTGGTCAAGCCCAGTGTTTTTCAACCTTTTTTAATAAAGTACCCCTTTATCAATATATATATCTATATATAAGTACCCCCAGTACCTACAGTTTTCAGACACACAACATTTTTTTCTACCATTGCAGCACATTTGTTTAAACAATTTAATCGTAGCTAGGCGGGCGATTAAGTTTTTGGATGTAAAAATTACAAAAAGAATCAAGCGCTGTAAAACTTAAAACAAAAATTCAGTTTTCTCCAAATGTCAGTTGTGTTGAGGTACCCCCAGACTTCTCTCGAGTATCCCTACGGGTACTTGTACCACTGGTTGAGAAATACTGGTCAAGCCAACAGGAAGTGAGGGTTGAGATGCAGCCACTTCTGGGGTGGGATTTGGCAGCTGTTTGTACTGGGTTCTTCCACCCAGGGCTGAGATGCAGCTGCCTCGGGGGTGGAAGCCTGACTCAGGGGCCAATCCCCCAAGACACTTCCGTGTTGTGGGGAATCTGAAGCACAGAGCAGGCAAGTGATTTGTCCAAGGTCACCCAGAAGGGCCAGAAAGAGAAACCAGGTCCCCTGAGTCCCACCCACTTGCTCTTTCCACTAGGCCACGCTGCTGGGGAGCCCACAAGCTGATGATAGCCTCGCATGGCTGGGATTCAGACTCTTCAGTTTCCATGTTGTCATCTGCCTGAGCTAAGAGGCAGCCCCCTATGGCAGTGTGGGGCCTATGACACACAAATGAGCAGTTCAGTAAGCCTTTTAGAACCTCAGCATTGCTCCACCTTATGCTCTGCTCTCCTGTGTGTCCTGGGATCAGGGACAGCTACAAGATAGGTCATCCCAGCCACAGCCCTGATCTGTCCCCATGAGTCCTGGGGGGTCAAAGAACAGCCACAGGACAGGGCACCGGGGCCATGTCTCCAATCTCTGCTGTGGACAGGGCTACCAGCTGGGAGGTGCCTGCTGGTGAGGGGCTCACCCTATATATGCTGCCAGAGAGGCCTTAGCTCTACTGAGAAGTGGGGCCGATTGAATCATGAGAAGATGTCCCAGGTACGGACCAGTGTGCCAGGGGGGTGGAGATCTGGGGGGCTGCCTTTTCCATATGGCACCGGATTCATTCCCCTACTTTCCCACGTTCCTTTCTCTCTGGCTTCGGCGGCTGGCTGTGGTGCAAGTGTGACGCAGTGCGGGGACCGGCGAGGCAGGGGTTAAGGACAAGCCGTCTCAGTAGCCTGTGAATAGGGAAAATTGGGCGGTTAATATGCAATAAAGCTGCCCTGGGAAACTTCATTAAAAGCTGGTTAAGGCTGCAGGCCTGTGCTGGCGCGAGAGTTCTCCAGGGAGCAGCATTCACGCACGTTCACTCCCCGTGCTCGGCTCTGTCGATGGACCCCAGCTGCCCCCTGGCCCTCTGCCCCAGGGCCTGGGCCGCCTCAGCCCAGCAGAGCCTGAATCCTGCTTGGCAAAGTGCGTCAGCACCTGGGAGCAGAGAGGAATTCTTCTTCGAATCAGTGTCGCACCTGGAGACCGCGACCGAGCTCAGGGCCCCGTCGGGCTGTGCTCCGCCCAGACCCTGACCGAGCTCAGGGCCCCGTTGGGCCGGGTGCCGCCCAGACCCTGACTGAGCTCAGGGCCCCGTTGTGCCGGGCGCCACCCAGATTCCAACAAAGATCAGAGCCCCATCGTGCCGGGCGCTGCCCAGACCCCGACTAAGCTCAAGGCCCCATCATGCCAGGGGATTACTATGGGCATCAATCTGGGGGGCCCCCTAGAGGTTAGTGGGAGAATCATCTGTGGAGACACGGGGGGCTTTTCATAACATAACATAAGAACGGCCATGCTGGGTCAGACCAAAGGTCCATCTAGCCCAGTGTCCTGTCTGGCCAATGCCAGATGCCCCAGAGGGAGGGAACACAACAGGAATCCTCATGTGATCCCTCCCCTGTCACCCACCTCCAGACAAACAGAGGCTGGGGACACCATTCCCACCCATCCTGGCTAATAGCCATTGATGGACCTAACCTCCATGAATCTATCTAGCTCTTTTTTTCTTGAAGGCCACACTGCAGACCAAGGGGCCCTGGGAGTGCAGGGCAGCTGGAAAATCAAAGTCTTGCCCGATCCCACCAGCCAGCCAGCTCCAAACAGCGACAGGTGCCCTGCCCCCGGTGCCATGCTCAGTGTAGGGAGGTGCTTCGAGGCCCTCTGGATGCTGAGAGCTGTGGGGCCAGGGTCTCTGTGAGGAGTCATCGGCCGTGGGCTGTGCGGGACATTGGCCCCAGGCTGGGTGTGTTTGTACCGTGTCAAGAGCTGGTTGGGCCCCGTGGGGCTGGGGTCTCTGTCCCCAGGGCTCTGCTGTCAGGGAGCTGGGGAGAGGCCACCAGCCAGGAGGGAAGGGTTCAGGTGGGGGCCCTGGGAGGTGGCTGAGGTGGGGGGGTGTGGTGAGGCTGGGGTTGCAGGGCACTGAGGCTGGGTCTGATGGGGTCGGGCAGGCGCGTCTGAGTAGCAAGGGGCAGGCAGCAGTCTGTGTTGTGGCTCAGACAAGGCTGGAAGGGAAGCAGCAGGAAGTTTATTTCTACAGCCACCAGCCATTCCAGGTGGCCAATCAGGAAGCGGGTTGCAGAACCCAGGCCCACCCAAGCGTGTACTAGGGCTGTCAAGTGATTACAAAATTTAATCGCGATTAATTGTGTGCACCTCCCCTTTGAAACGCTGTGGCGGCGTTTCCCAGGGGCAGCGCATTAGGAGCCCGGAGCAGCACTTAAAAGGGGCTTTGCAACACGGAGCCGGTGGTCAGCTGGAGTACCCAGCTGATCCCCAGCTCTGCTTGTAGTGCCCCTTGGACGTGCTGGAGCAGCACTTCAAAGGGGCAGTGCAGCATTAACGCCTGCAATTAACACGTTCAAAAAATTAACACGTTAATCCTGTCCTGGGTTAATCACAAGTGTTAACGCAGGTCAATTGGCAGCCCTAGCGTGTGATTTCCCAGTGGTTTCATGTGCGGAGGGCTCCATGGCCAAGGCCGCTTACCAAAAACGCCAGGGGCCTGCATGCCAGCCCAGGGTCCTCATATCACACACCCTGGGCCCGGGCAACCTCAGAGCCCGGAAGTCGGGGCTTGTCTGGCCATGCTCCATGGAAGGGGCTGATTACTTCACAGGTGATAGTTCCCAGGTCTGCCTCTGGGATCTGTCCCGGGGGTCTAGGGTTGTGTGGACAAGGCTAAGCTTGATATGTTCCTGGTGGGAATAGGAAGAGGTGATGGCCTACAATGGCACGGAACCAATCTATGACATCTGGCAGCAAATATTCCCAACAGCCAGCGACAGGACGCTAGATGGGGAGGGCTCTGGGTTGCTCCAGAGAATTCTTGCCCAGTGTTTGCAGGGTGTGTCTTGCCCACCTGCTCAGTGTCTACCCGATGGCCAGATTTAGGGTTGGGAAGGACTTTCCCCTGGTTCAGGATGGCAGAGACCCAAGAGAGGTTCACCTTCCTCAGCAGCATGGGGCATGGATTTCTTGCAGGTTAAACTAATGTAAATGGTGAGAGCTCTGTAATCTGAAGTCTAAACCATGATTTTGGGATGTCAGTGACTCAACCAGAGGTTGGGGGTCTATCCCAGGTGTGTGTGTGTGTGCGGGGGGGGGGGTGTGTGTGTGTGTGTCTGCAGCTGCTAAGTGCAGGAGGGAAGACTAGAGGATCATGTTGGTCCCTTCTGGCCCCAAAGGTTTATGCATCGGTTCCCTTCTTGTCCCTGAAGCTGGTTGGCGGAGCGGGCGGGCAAAGGGGCAGGGGTTGGTTAGGGGTTGGATGTCAGAGCAGGGTTTAAGGAGAAGCATGAAATGCAGGATGTGCCTTGAGGGCTCACTGTAGCCAAAGCTCAGAGGTCACTGGGCTGCTTTCTTTGCAGGTCCATAAGGCCCTACCAATTGGTGGTGTAGTTTGCAGCAGGTAGGCCTGTCTCGGTGTCTGACCACCAGCCATGTCTTCTGTCTCATGGGATAAGTGGGACCCTCCTCTCGGAGGGAGTCAGTGGAATGCTTGTACGCTGCCCTGGCCATACGCAATGTCACTTCAGCTCCTCTTGGGTTTATAGAATGTGATGGATCAGATCTGGGACTGTCGGCACCATGGGAAGAGCAGGATGAAGCTGGGGGTGAAAACTGTGGCCAGAAAAAAATGGACTGATCTGGGCCAAAGCATGAGCCGCATCACTGCATGTGGATTCTCCAGATGGAGCCAGTGGGGCCCGCGTCACTGCAAATGGATTCTCCGGATAGAGCCAGCGGGGCTGTGTCACCGCGCACCAATTCTCTGGAAGGGCCAGTGGGGCTGCATCACTGCGTACGAATTCTCTGAAAGGAGCCAGTGGGGCCACATCACTGCATACGGATTCTCCGGATAGAGCCAGTGGGACCGCGTCATTGCGAACAGATTATAGGGATGGAGCCAGCGGGGCTGCGTCACTGCAAATGGATTCTCCGGATAGAGCCAGTGGGCTGCGTCACTGTATACGAATTCTCCGGAAGGAGCCAGCGGGGCCGTGTCACTACATACGAATTCTCCAGATGGAGCCAGGAGAGCCATGTCACTGCAGACAGATTCTCCAGATGGAGCCAGCGGGGCCACGTCACCATGGTGGAATTTATGAAAATTCAGTATCTGGTTCACTTGCTCTGAGTGGCTGCTTGTGGGTGCTCGGCAGAGGAGGGCTGGAACGCTGCCCTCCCAAAGCACGACTCAGACTGGAGCTCTGGTCTGTCTGCTGTGGTGTGGCCTGGGAGGGCATGGAGGTGGACAAGGGGGGTGACGAGGAGGCGTGTGGTGTCCTCAGTGGTGGGGATTTATGCACCAGGAGTGAAATGCACCATCTGTGTAGGCAACTTTTGGCTTTGGGGAACTCAGCCTGCTGGGGCCTCGGCGGGTAGCTCCAAGTAGCTCTGCAGTCCTGGGGTTGCAGGAGCTGAGGTAAGCCTGGCCGCCAGACTGTAGTTTGGCCGTGCGAACGATCAGCCTGCCAGGCATGTGGTGCCTGGCCAAAGCGGCCCACCCAAGGGACACAACGGCATAGGCTTAAAGCAGCCAGAGGAGGGATTCCATAAATACGCCTGGGGACGTGAAGGAGTCCAGCCCTGGGTGTGAGCCCCGCCCACAGCTTGGTATGAGAAGTGAGGAGTTTCTGGGCCAAAGAGTCACCTCAAAGAGTACAACGTTACCATTAAATCCATAGCAATGACCCAATGCCGATTCGGAGCCGGGGGGCTCTGTCAGTGTCCCCAGGGTCCCTGGCGTGGTCTGGTTTTGTGGAGAGAGCATCTGACTTTCTATTCTTGGTGCTGGGGTGCATGGCTGGTGAGTATAAGAGGCGGGAGAAGGCACAGCCTTCCCAAACTGCCAGGCATGGCCCTACCCACGCTCTGCCCCAGAATGCCCCCTGCTTCCGCACAGCTCCCGGGCTTCAGACACGCTGAGAACGGGGACGCTGGGGCAGTGCGGCCTCCCTGTGCTCCGCGAGGCTCCCGAGGGGGAATGGAGGCTTGCCCCTGCGGTGGAGGGACTTTGTTCCTGTGGGGGGTGGGGTCTTGGGTAGAAGGGGTGGGGCTGGAGGCTTGCCCCTGCGGTGGAGGGGCCTTGTTCCCATGGGGGGCGGGGCCTTGGGTAGAAGAGGTGGGGCTGGGGGTTTGCCTTCCCCAGCTGTTCACGCACTGTCCATGCTGGGGCAGTATGTGAAGGTAAAACTCAGACCTGGAGAAGCAGAGAGCCCTGACCCTTGGTGACTCAAGGCTTCAGCAGAGTGCCTGGGCACCAGGCTTTTAGGCTATATCTGCACGGGGCACTTTGCCCTTTCCAGAAATTGCCTCCCGGTTTTGAAAGCCACCTTGATGGCAAGCAGCTTCTCACGCTCAGATTCACGCTCAGCAGGGGAGAGTTGTCAAAGGCTGCTATGTGCCAGGGCGGAGCTCCTGGCTGAGACACGCCCTTGGGACGACACAGCGCTGAGATCAGCATCAGAGAGCTGCAGACTTGGGCTGAGGTGCATGAGGACAGGCACAGAGGTGAACGCCTCTTTCAGGCCTTCGGCAGTCCATTGGGTGTGAGAGCTGGGTGCATTTGGCGAGTTTGGGAAGCAAGGAGCCGGTGGGAGCTGGAATTTGAGACTGATCCCATAAAAAGTGCCTGTAAAAGTTTGCAAACCCATACAACCTTGGATTGCTCAAATACTTTGCTTCTGCCTTATGGGGATCCCTGAGGATTCCTTTGGGGACAGTATATACCTGAGGAAGTCTGTGGCATTGTTTGAAGATACATTTTTTCATTTTCCCATAGAGTCCCTGTTTGCAAAACCTTTCCAATATGTTGTGTACGTGATGTTTATGTGGAAGTTAATCCTCAGAATAGGTCATGTTCTGTAGGTAGGCAACTGCCTAGTGCTCCAACATACCCCGCAAAACATCCCTGATCAGGTGCTGAAAGGGTGTAGGGGCATTGGTAAAGCCCAAGGGCATCCCTGGTATTCGTCTTGGCCATACGGTGTATGAAACATGGTCTTCCACCTGTCCCCTAGCTGGGTCCTGATCCGATTGTAGGCTTTCTGCCCTGAGACCTGGCATAGTGAATACCTGGGCTGTTCTTTCTCGATCTAGCTCCAGGATCAGAGTAGTAGGTATCAGTTTTATATGGCGCAGTCTCAGAGATCTGTCCTCCTTGTTAAGAAAGTGGACGAGGGCCCCGCCTGGAGAGCGGGGCTGTCAGATGAAACCTTTATTTTAGATCTTCATTCGCACATTCCTTAATAGCCATCAGACTCAGACCTGGAGTGTAGTCACACAGACGGGTTCTTGGTGCAAAGCTACAGGTTGGTTGGGCTGTCACAGGACAGTGAAGAGGGTGTGTGTGCTCCGTTTTACAAACATGTCTACAAGCTCTAGGTACCTCAAGGGGGAGACACAGCTGACCCTAGGCATGAGGGATCCCATCCTGCTGCTGGACCCCGGGCACCCCCCACCATACCCTAGCCCAGGCGGAGAGTCTGGCCAGGAGCTCTGTGAATTTAGGCTGGGGGCCAAAAAAGCAGCTGGTTTGGCCATACCCTGAGCTAAACGTCATGAAGGGCCAGAACATAAGAACATAAGAACATAAGAACGGCCGTACCGGGTCAGACCAAAGGTCCATCTAGCCCAGTATCCTGTCTGCCGACAGTGGCCAGCACCAGGTGCCCCAGAGGGGGTGGACCGAAGACAATGATCAAGCGCTTTGTCTCCTGCCATCCCTCTCCAGCCTCTGTCAAACAGAGGCCAAGGACACCATTTTATCCCCTGGCTAATAGCCTTTTATGGACCTAACCTCCATGAAATTATCTAGCTTCTCTTTAAACTCTGTTATAGTCCTAGCCTTCACAGCCTCCTCTGGCAAGGAGTTCCACATGCTGACTACACGCTGTGTGAAGAAGAACTTTCGCTTATTAGTTTTAAACCTGCTACCCATTAATTTCATTTGGTGTCCTCTAGTTCTTCTATTTAGGGAACTAATAAATAACTTCTCTTTATCGGCCCTCTCCATACCACTCATGATTTTATACACCTCTATCATATCCCCCCTCAGTCTCCTCTTTTCTAAACTGAAAAGTCCCAGTCGCTTTAACCTCTCCTCATATGGGACCCGTTCCAAACCCCTAATCAATTTAGTTGCCCTTTTCTGAACCCTTTCCAAGGCCAAAATATCTTTTTTGAGGTGAGGAGACCACATCTGTACACAGTATTCAAGATGTGGGCGTACCATAGTTTTATACAGGGGCAGTAAGATATTCCGGGTCTTATTTTCTATCCCTTTCTTAATAATACCTAGCATCCTATTTGCCTTTTTGACCGCCGCTGCACACTGTGTGGAAGTTTTCAGAGAACTGTCCACGATAACTCCAAGATCTCTTTCCTGATTTGTCGTAGCCAAATTAGCCCCCATCATACTGTATGTATAGTTGGGGTTATTTTTCCCAATGTGCATTACTTTACACTTATCCACATTAAATTTCATTTGCCATTTTGTTGCCCAATCACTCAGTTTGGTGAGATCTTCTTGGAGTCCCTTACAGTCTGCTTCTGTCTTGACTATCCTAAACAGTTTGGTATCATCCGCAAACTTTACCACCTCACTGCTTACCCCTTTCTCCAGATCATTTATGAATAAGTTGAACAGGATTGGTCCTAGGACTGACCCTTGGGGGACACCACTAGTTACCCCTCTCCACTCTGAAAATTTACCATTTATTCCTACCCTTTGTTTCCTGTCTTTTAACCAGTTCTCAATCCAAGAAAGGACCTTCCCTCTTATCCCATGGCCATGTAATTTACATAAGAGCCTTTGGTGAGGGACCTTGTCAAAGGCTTTCTGGAAATCTAAGTATACTATATCTACTGGATCCCCCTTGTCCGCATGTTTGTTAACCCCTTCAAAGAACTCTAATAGATTAGTAAGACAGGATTTCCCTTTACAAAACCCATGTTGACTTTTGTCCAACAAATTATGTTCTTCTACATGCTTCACAATTTTATTCTTTACTATTGTTTCGACTAATTTGCCCGGTACTGAAGTTAGACTTACCGGTCTGTAATTGCCCGGATCGCCTCTAGAGCCCTTTTTAAATATTGGTGTCACGTTGGCTACCTTCCAGTCATTAGGTACGGAAGCCGATTTAAGGGATAGGTTACAAACCACAGATAATAGTTCAGCAATTTCCCATTTGAGTTCTTTTAGAACCCTTGGATGAATGCCATCCGGTCCCGGAGATTTGTTAACATTAAGTTTTTCTATTTGTTCCAAAACCTCCTCTAATGACACTTCAATCCGGGACAGTTCCTCAGATTCATTACCCACAAAGGACGGTGCAGATTTGGGAATCTCCCCAACGTCCTCAGCCGTGAAGACTGAAGCAAAGAAATCATTTAGTTTCTCCGCAATGGCTTTATCGTCCTTGATTGCGCCTTTTATAGTTCGATCGTCTAGGGGACCCACAGGTTTTTTAGCAGGCTTCCTGCTTCTAATGTACTTAAAAAACATTTTGTTATTTCTTTTTGAGTTTTTGGCTAGCTGTTCCTCAAAATCTTTTTTTGCTTTTCTTATTACATTTTTACACTTGATTTGACAGTGTTTATGTTCCTTTCTATTTATCTCACTAGGATTGGACTTCCACTTCTTAAAAGATGCCTTTTTGTCCCTCACTGCTTCTTTTACATGGTGGTTAAGCCACGGTGACTCTTTTTTAGGTCTCTTGCTATGTTTTTTAATTTGGGGTATACATTTAAGTTGGGCCTCTATTATGGTGTCTTTAAGAAGTTTCCATGCAGCTTGCAGGGATTTGGCTCTAGTCACTGTGCCTTTTAATTTCTGTTTAACTAACCTCCTCATTTTTGTGTAATTCCCCTTTTTGAAATTAAATGCCAGGGTGCTGGTCTGCTGAGGTGTTCTTCCCACCACAGGAATGTTGAATGTTATTATATTATGGTCACTATTCCCAAGCGGTCCTGTAACGGTTATTTCCTGGACCTGATCCTGCGCTCCACTCAGGACTAAATCGAGAATTGCCTCTCCCCTTGTGGGTTCCTGCACTAGCTGCTCCAAGAAGCAGTCATTTAAGCCATTGAGAAATTTTATCTCCGCTTCTCTTCCTGAGGTGACATGTATCCAGTCAATATGGGGGTAATTAAAATCCCCCATTATTATAGAGTTCTTTGTTTTGGTAGCCTCTCTAATCTCCCTCAGCATTTCAATGTCAGTATCCCTGTCCTGGTCAGGTGGTCGGTAATATATCCCTACTGCTAATTTCTTATTTTTGGAGCATGGAATTACTATCCATAGCGATTCTATTGAACATGTTGATTCATTTAATATTTTTATTTCATTTGATTCTACATTATCTTTCACATACAGTGCCACTCCGCCACCCACCCGGCCTGCTCTATCCTTTCGATATATTTTATATCCCGGTATGATTGTGTCCCACAGATTTTCCTCATTCCACCAGGTTTCAGTGATGCCTATTATGTCAACCTCCTCATTTAATACTAGGTACTCTAGTTCACCCATCTTATTAGTCAGACTCCTAGCATTTGTGTAGAAGCACTTTAAAAATTTGCCACTGCTTATTTGTCTGCCCTTCCCTGATGCATTGGATTCCTTTGTACACGGTTGTTTGTCTGCTCTGGCCCATGGTTTGCCCTCTCCCCTCCTCTCTTTCTGACTACAGCTTAGAGAATCTCTATCAATGGATTCTCCTCTAAGAGTAGTCTCCCTCCGATTTACGTGCATCTCCACACCAATCGGCTTTCCCCCATCTCTCAGTTTAAAAACTGCTCTACGGCCTTTTTAATGTTTAGTGCCAGCAGTCTGGTTCCACCCTGGTTTAGGTGGAGCCCATCCTTCCTGTATAGGCTCCCCCTCTCCCAAAAGTGTCCCCAGTTTCTAATAAATCCAAACCCCTCTTCCCTACACCATCGTCTCATCCACGCATTGAGATTCTGAATCTCTGCCTGCCTACCCGGCCCTGCGCGTGGAACCGGAAGCATTTCCGAGAACGCCACCATAGAGGTCCTGGATTTCAGTCTCTTTCCTAGCAGCCTAAATTTGGCCTCCAGGACATCTCTCCTACCCTTCCCTACGTCATTGGTACCTACATGTACCACGACCACCGGCTCCTCCCCAGCACTACACATAAGTCTATCTAGATGCCTCGAGAGATCCGCAACCTTCGCACCAGGCAGGCAAGTGACCATACGGTTCTCCCGGTCATCACAAACCCAACTATCTATGTTTCTAACGATCGAATCACCCACTACTAACACCTGCCTCTTCCGAACTGGCTTTCCCTCCCCCTCAGAGGTATCCTCAGTGCGAGAGGATACCGCAACATCCTCTGGGAGGAGGGTCCCAACTACGGGATGGTTTCCCTCTGCTCCCATTGAATGCTCTGTTCCCTTGAGACTTTCATCCTCCTTAAGAGCACTGGGGCTCTCAGACTGGAGGTGGGACAGTACTACAGTGTCCCAGAAAGTCTCATCCACAAATCTCTCTACCTCCCTTAGCTCCTCCAGTTCAGCCACCCTGGCCTCCAAAGCCCGAACTCGGTCTCTGAGGGTCAGGAGCTCCTTGCAACGGGTGCACACATACGCCACCCGCCCACAGGGCAGGTAATCATACATGTTACACTCGACGCAATAAACAGGATAGCCCCCACTCTGCTGCTGGGCTTCTGTCTCCATTTTTCTAATGAACAAGTTTAAGTATAAACTGGGATTCTTTTTAAACCTCTGGAATGTAGATTACGATAAGAGTTATGTTTTAAAGAAGGCCAGAAGTCACTAGTGCCCTCTAACCTCCCCCTCTAAACTCCCTCTCCAAACTCCCTGTTAGCAATTCCTGTTCACAAGCTCCCTGGTCGCTGAGTCACAGGCTTATATAGCTCTGGTAGCCCCTCCCCCTGACTGAGGCTTAGCCAATTAACAGAGGCTTCTAGATTTCAAACCTTTTAGAAGCTCCTTCAAGCAATCAAACAATCAAACCAACCAACCAAACAGATAAACACAAGCTCAGCACACAGCAAATAACTCCCCCACACACAAACACACACTCCAGACAGCCACTTACCACAAGGGTCCCGTTTTTACTCCTCTTTCACTTGGAGAACTCCCTCTCCAAACTCCCTGTTAGCAATTCCTGTTCGCAAGCTCCCTGGTCGCTGAGTCACAGGCTTATATAGCTCTGGTAGCCCCTCCCCCTGACTGAGGCTTAGCCAATTAACAGAGGCTTCTAGATTTCAAACCTTTTAGAAGCTCCTTCAAGCAATCAAACAATCAAACCAACCAACCAAACAGATAAACACAAGCTCAGCACACAGCAAATAACTCCCCCACACACAAACACACACTCCAGACAGCCACTTACCACAAGGGTCCCGTTTTTACTCCTCTTTCACTTGGAGAACTCCCTCTCCAAACTCCCTGTTAGCAATTCCTGTTCGCCAGGAGCTACCTGGGTCCTACTTGACCAACCACGTACCAGGGGAACCGTGGTACAGGTGCAGGTGGAACTGAATGAGCTTGCGCTGTTCCCCAATGACCGCCTCCCGAACGCTGGTTTCCTGACAGGACCAGAGGCAAGCACTGAGGGAGACTGTCTCATTGGGGTCAGGGTGGCCTTCAGCTGTCTGGGGAGACCAAGGACTTGGCACCCATGAAATTATTCCCTGCTCTGGAGTCGACTCAAGCCCACTGCAGGGATGAACTCTGGTGTCAGAGGGATGGCTGGAGCTGTAGGAGAAGGGCGATCTTGAGGAGGTGGGCAGGCCCCTGGAAGCACTTGCCCAGTGAAGCTCCCCCCGATGGAGGCTGGGCGGGGGCATTTCACCAGGCCAAGCAGTTTAGGGCTTGGGCCGGGCAGACAGACACTATATAGCCCCCTCCTCAAGCCCAATTTCTCTCACTGCCGATGTTCCTGTTTGGAAGGGTCTGGCAGGACTCATGCTAAGTCTGCCCACATGGGCTCCGGCTGGGGGATTGCAGGTGGAGCCTGGGTGTGATACGGGTCGAGGAGGGGGCAGGAGCGCTGCTAGCTTTTCTTCCTGGTCCCCTATCAGGGAGCAAGGGGCAAGTACATGGCTTGTGTGCATGCCTCACACTTGCTGGCTAGGGGAGGGGGCAGAGTAATTCACAAACCCTGTGTACTTTCCCCTCGCTCCCTGATAGTCAGGGCAACGGAAAGAAAAGCGAGCCGCATCCCGGTATGCACGGCTTCTCCTCTCACCCCCCACCCCCCGTCCTCCCAAAATGGCGCCCTTGATATGGGGCCTCTCTTGCGCTGCCACTTGCTACGCTGAGTCTCAATCCCAATGCGAAGGTCAGTGACGGTGTCGAGTCCTGTGGGGGCTCCACATGGGCCAGTTTGTCGTTCATCTCCTGGCTCCAGCCTGGGTGAAATGGAGGCCGCTGGGCTGCCTCGTTCCGAGCCGTATCTGTTGCCAGGCGTCAGAAGCAGCCTGCACAGGATGCTGCTGATCTAGGAGTCTGACAGAGCCTGTCATGCTGCCTCTGAGGTGCAGACCCAACATGGATCATCGAAAATTGTTGCAAAAGCCCCCAGGAAGGAGACCCAGAGAGCTAATGCAGGATGAGCCTGTTCTAACAGAGCAGTTACCCTGCCAGGGAGCGGCTAATGACTAGGCCGAGGTGCCCTGGTCTGTCATGTGGACATCAGGCCAAAATATAAATAGGAGCCTGCACTGATTTATGAAACCACGACACTTGCTGCAGGAACCAGCATCGCGTTCCAGCAAAGGCACCCTGGGCTCAGACACCGAGGGAGCTGTGGGTCCCACTCGCAGCCCTGTAATCCATCCCCGAAGGGCGCGGGTTGCTGCCTGGCATCGCTCCACTCGGCTTGGTTTCCCGTGTGCAGGGGGTGATCTGCCTGGTCTGCAGGCTGCCCCTGCAGGTCCCATGCTCACTCCCTTGGAGCAGGGGCGAGGTGAGGAGGAGACGGAAGGCGACCTGAGCAAATGGTAATGCCCAGTAGGCAGGCAAGGCAAAGGGCTGCCCTGGGCAGCAGTCCGAGTTCACGCAGGGGGAGGTACGGGAGGAGGCAGCTGGCAGTGGCTTCAAGCAGCCACTCGCCTACAATAGCACAGACAAGGCTAGCAGGGAGCAGGAAGTTTATATAGAGTCTCCAGCCAATCACAGTCAAGGCCATGTGACCAATCAGGAAGCAGGATAGGAACCCTGGAAGCTGGCCCAGGCTCACCCTCACCTCTGAGCCCTGAGAATCAATGCAGTGGTGTGGGCCAAACCTGGGGGCTTGTGTATAAAACCCAGGGGCTTGTCCTGACGTGTGTGTGTGTGTGTGTGTGTGTGTGTAAAACCCAGGGGCTTGTCCTAATCCGTGCATGTGTGTGTGTGTGTGTGTGTGTGTGTGTGTGTGAGTAAAACCTGGGGGCATGTCCTGACGTGTGTGTGTGTGTAAAACCCAGGTGCTTGTCCTGACGTACATGTGTGTGTGTGTGTGTGTGTGTGTGTGTGTGTAAAACCCAGGGGCTTGTCCTGACGTACGTGTGTGTGTGTGTGTGTGTGTATGTGTGTGTGTGTAAAACCCGGGGGCATGTCCTGACGTGTGTGTGTGTGTGTGTGTGTGTGTGTGTGTGTGTGTAAAACCACGGGGCTTGACAGGTGGGGGGCAAAGGGAGCGACTGCCCTGGGGCCCAACACTTCAAAAAGGCCCAGGGCTCCTGGCTGTTGCTTCTGCAGGAGCAGCAGCGACTGGATCCCCGGGCCTTTTAAATCTTCGCCGGAGCGCCCTGCACCGTGCTCTGGGTGGCTGTGAGGGCTGGGGGTGGGGCCTGGCATGGCATACTCTAGGGGGGCGCTTATGTGAGTGAATGGTGGAGCAGGCCTGTTGGTGCCTACCCATGTGGAGGGAGAATGGGTGTGGATCTGTAGGTGAGAGGGGGAATGGGAGGGTGTTTAGCCCCTTGTCAGCCCCTGGGCGCTGTGCCTGTGAAGGTCTCCTGGGGGTGTGATACTCTCCCAATCCCCCTCGGTACTCAATGCAGTATTCCCCCAATCCCAGCTGGCTACTCCAGGTGATACCATCTCTCAGCCCAACAATCCCAGTTATTCCATGCAATACTCACAGTGACTCCACACAATACTCAGTGTTACTCACCCCAATCCCCCCAGAGACTCCAGGGGATATTCAGCCCCCCCTTCACTTAATGATGCATGAAATACTCAGCTCACCCTGCCCGTTACTCCAGGTGATACGCACCATGACTCAGCCCAAGACTCCCAGCTGTGCCACATGATACTCCTTGTTACTCCACATAACCGCCCTCTTACTCAGCCAACCCCGCCCCAGTGACCTGATGTTACTCACCATTTACCCAGCACACCATGTAAATCAGCTCAGAATGGAACAGAACGACACCGATTTCTGCCCCGGGGGGGCCCAGCCCTCTGCCTTGGGCTGTCCCATGTACTCAGCAGAAGGGGATCCAGCGGGGTGCGGGAGAGGACGCATCCCTGGGGTGCCTGACCACTTTCTCCCTCCAGTCCATCCCCAGCCAGGTGCAACCAGCTGTCTCCAGTCCCCTCCCCAGCTCCCCCCAGCCTCCAGATGGCACCATAGAGCTAAGCGGGAGGGAGAGGTAGGGGGAAGGCCTCAGAGCCAGGCCAAAGCGGCTATAATGAAGAGGCCGGAATTTTCCCACCACCCCAGAGCTGCTCCCTTCCTGCTATTAACATATTTATGAGGCTCCCTCCTTAACCCGCCATCGACCTCCCACAATGCACTGTCCTTTACCTTCCCTGGCTAGGCTGTAATGAGATATTCATGAGCGAGCCTCGTCCCAGCTCGGTGCTGTTTGCTTAATTCTGTCTGGCATGGAGCGGATGTTTTATTAATGCTTCGTATGGACTGCACAGCCTGCACTCCCAAACACATTAGCTCTCAGAGCAGGAGACAAACATACACACACAGTGTGCGCATACGCTGGGGTGCGTACAACAGAGAGGCACACAAACACACATATGCAGACCCATGCCTGCACACACGTCCCCATGCACACACAAAAATACGAACAAACACACACAGACCCAATGTGAGCATGCACACAAATACATACGGACACAGAGGAGTAGGCATACACACACACAAAGACACACAAACCTGTGCATGTACACTCATGCGTGCACACACACGTATGCAGCTGCACAATACACACACGCACACAAATGTGTGGGACAAGAAGGACACATACAAGTATGAAGGACAAGAAGCAATGGGCTTAAATTGCAGCAAAGGAGGTTTAGGTTGGACATTAGGAAAAACCTCCCAACTATCAGAGTGGGTAAGCACTGGAATAAATTGCCTAAGGAGGTTGAGGAATCTCCATCAATAAAGGTATTTAAGAGCAGGTTAGACAAACATCTGTCAGGGATGATCTAGATGGCGCTTGGTCCTGCCGTGAGGGCAGGGGACTGGACAGGTCCCTTTCCTTTGTTCTAGTATTCCATGTTTCTGTGATACACACAGAGGGAACATTTAAGGCAGCAGAAAAATTCTCCAGCTTTCAGTCTGTTACCAAACGCCTCCCCCAAATGTAACCCTGGCCCTAAAGCCGTGTCTAGCCGTGGCTTAGGGTGCGAAGTTACGTGTTAATTGGCACATGTGAAAAGGCTGTCACGGACACGGGGGCTGGGCCAGCTCAGGCAGAGGGTTCAGCATGCTGCCCCATCTACACGACCTTTCCAATGCTCTCATTAGGTACTGGCTAAATTTCAGGCTAAATAAGGCCTGACTTGGCCCCACATTTAATCATAGCGGCAGCCTAACGCCATGATCTGGAACACCAGCTTGGCATGGCCAGCTCCTCCCTGCAGCCTGGCGTTTGGCCCTGGGCTCGGCGTGGACACCCAGGCTCCTTGGCCACCTCTCCCCAGCTCACCCCCTAGCTCTTTTGTGGAGCCTGTTCTCCGGTGCCATCTCTCCCGTTCCGCATAGTGGGAGCCCAGGCACCTCACTCAGCTTTGTGGCTTGCAGTGATTTCTTTGGGCATTGTGGGGCCTTGGTTGCTTGGTGCCTCAGTTTCCCCATCTGTAACATGGGGAGCATAACCCTTGCTCTCCTTTGTAAAGTGCTTTGAGATCTATAGGTGAAAGCCACTATAGCCAGGTTTAGTTTCAATCACAGTATTAGCATTAATTAGTGCTAATTATGAATGCTATTGATTATTAATTACTCTTAATCTTATTGATTAGCATCACTATCAGTAATTATGGTTCTTAACCAATGTTATAATCAATTCTCAATGACACAGCTCATCATTAATTAGAACAGTTAGTAATTATCCCAATGGGTGTGAATATTTATAACAGTGCTAGTAATTATCATAATTATTATTAATCATTGTTATTATTGGTTCTTGTTATGTGTTCTGTTAATTAAGAGTGTTAGTAGCAAGTCTTGCCATTGGTACAGATATTTATTGTCTGTATTAGTAATTACTGTCATGATTCTTAATCATTTGTAACCTCAATTAATTGCTAATTATTATTAGGACCCTTCTGATTGTTCATTATAATTATTAGTATTCTCATTATTATTTTCAATACTTATAATTATTAGCATCCTTGTAATTAATCATTGTAGGGGTAAGCATACATCTTATCTCCCATTACAATTGCAATTATTAGCAACATTAGTATTTGATTTAATACTAATTATTAGCCTCATTATTATAATAATTCTTTCTAATTATAATTATTTACCTCCTCATTATTGTTATTAGAATCCTTATTCATTATACTTACTAGTCTTTTATTTTTATAATTTTAATTACTGACATCATTAGTCATACTTATTGACACCATTATCATAATTATCTCTAATTATAATTATTTGTACAATTTATTTATTACTAGTTGAACCTTTACAATTATTATTGATTATTATTTTAGTATCAATTTCAGTCATTGACATTATTATTATTCTGTACTATTCCTATTATTAATAATATTGTAATTATTCACCTGATTATTATAAATTAAATTTTTGTATCTGTAGTCTTCATTATACTGCTAGTTGTTAGCATCACAATCATTATTCTATAATTATTTGCATCCTTGTTATTAATAATAATTCTAATTATTGGCACCATTATTTTTCATTTCATTTATTCTTTATTACAATTCTCATTATTAGCATTGTTGCTGTTTACCCTAATTATTGGGAACCCCCCCATTACTTATTATAATAGTCATGATCATCATAATTATTAGCATCATTATTATTAACTATTAGCTTCCTAATTAGCATGTATTGCCGCTGCCATCCATTAATAGGACCGATTGTTTTGCTCCTTTATTGCTGTTAATTGTGATTATGGACAAGTAATAAAAACCTCTGGCCTACAGCTGCCTGCTGCCCTTGGGGGTTGCTTGGCTGAGCTGAAACCCTGCGGTAAGAACCCTGAGTTTCTTTTCTAGCATCTGGGTGTTTCCTGCAGGCTATGAGGTTTCTCCCAAGGGTTTAATTGGCATCTGGGCTGTAACGAGCTCTCAGAGGGCAGGGCCATTTCCCTTCCAAAGCATCACCCTGGGATTCTGTCCAGCGCCTGTCAAAACCGGTGCCAGCCCAAGCGGTGTGTGCCCTTTGGGTGTAGGCTGATGCAGTGACCTTGGACAGCCGGGTTCACCCTCGCTTTGCCCTGGGCAAGTCACTCAGGCCCCTGTTGCCCAAGGGATTTAGGTGCCCAGTGGCCAGTGAAGCCCATGGGTGTTTGGTGTCACGGGCCAGGAAGTCTCACTTTTAGCAGTGATTTCGGCCGTAGTATTTAAAGGTGTTCGGGGTCTAAGAGTGGGGTGAGAAGTCCAGCAGGATTTCCATCCATCCAACTATCCCCATATCTCTATCCATCCATCCATCCATTCATCCATCCGTTCATCCTTTCATCTGTCCCTCTGATGATCTGTCCCCATCCATCCTGTTTCATCCATCCCCCCATCCATCCCTCCATCCATCCATCCCACAACATCCATCTATCCATCCCTCCATCCATCCCACGTCATCCATCCCTCCATCCATCCCACGTCATCCATCCATCCCACAACATCCATCTATCCATCCATCCCTCCATCGCTCCTGCTCCACTCATCCATCCATCCCTATTTACCCCCATCCACCCATCAATCCATCCCCACCCACCCCTCCTTGCCTCCCCATCCACTCTGCTCCTTCCAGCTATCCAAACTCTTCCCTCCTTCCATACATCCCAATACACCCTTTCAGTCTAATCATCCGTCCATCTCTCTGTCCATCTATCTCTATGTAGCCCCTCCATCCATGGTACCCATTAAGTCCATACACTTATCATAGAATCATAGAATCCCAGGGCTGGAAGAGACCTCAGGAGGTCATAGAGTCCAGCCCCCTGCCCAAAGCACTTCTCCACCCCCCACTCACTTCCCCCCTCTCCCCCCGCGTCTCCCTGCAGTTCACCCCTTGGGGCCCCAGGTGTCTCCTCGCTCCACACACACTCAAGGTCCAGCCCTACCCCTGCTGGTGGGAAACACCCCAATGCGCAAGGGACCTGTACAGGGTTTGGGGTAGGGAGGGCTTTCCAAGAGGCAGGAGGATGAGGGGCACTTAGGAAACACCCAGTCTCTGCAAATTCCCCCTCGGCCCAGGCAGCGTCACCAGCTCCCACCCACTGCAAACTGTGCCCCCATTTCTCTCAGCCTCCAGCCCCCACTGCCAAACACTGCCCAGGGGTTCTAGCCCAGCTCTGCGAGGGCAGTGGGGTCTAGTGGTTAAATCCAGAGTGGGTAGGGGTCACAAGCCTGCTGTAGGAGACTTTGATCTTGGCTGGTGGCCCAGAAATCCCTCCCCCAGCAGAATGCCCCCCCATGATCGCAGATCAGGCAGGGGGAGGGTGACTCGGGAACAGATGGCCTCAGGAGTCACATGCTGCCAAAGACCTACCCCTCCCCCCCAACACACACACATGTGCTCGGGGCGGCGGGGGCTGGCGGAGACTCAGCCACAGGTGCTCATCTGGGGTCCTTCAGAGCCAGGGTGAGGTGGGCCCAATTCGGGGGGGCTACAGGGAGGGGCTGATTTTGGCAGCCCTGCCCTGAATGCAGGGAGGTTGTGGGCCTGGGCACCTGGGTTCCAACCTCGCCTCGGGGAGGGGAGTCTAGTGGTTAGAGGCGGAGAGCTGGGGTGTGGAATTTAGGACTCCTGGGCTCCATTCTGGCTGCTCAGCTCAGTGTGTCTAGAGTTTGTCGTGTGGGGTGGCACCAGCACACGTCCCCTCCAGCAGGGGGCAGAAGAACACAAATGGGGGTGTGTGCACACAGTGTTGGGACAAGGAGGCTGCAGAAGTGCCTATGCCCCACGTGCCAGGCCGTGCGGAGCTGCCCGAGCCCCACGTGCCAGGCCGTGCGGAGCTGCCCGAGCCCCACGTGCCAGGCCGTGCGGAGCTGCCTGTGACCCACGTGCCAGGCCGTGCGGAGCTGCCCATGCCCCACGTGCCAGGCCGTGCGGAGCTGCCCGTGACCCACGTGCCAGGCCGTGCGGAGCTGCCCGAGCCCCACGTGCCAGGCCGTGCGGAGCTGCCCGTGCCCCACGTGCCAGGCCGGGCGGAGCTGCCCGAGCCCCACGTGCCAGGCCGTGCGGAGCTGCCCGTGCCCCACGTGCCAGGCCGTGCGAAGCTGCCCGTGCCCCACGTGCCAGGCTGTGCGGAGCTGCCTGAGCCCCATGGCCTTGCAGGCAGATCATGGTTGTCGTGTCAGAGTCATTTGTTCGAAGTGTCGTCTGGGCGCGTGCGGTGCCAGCTCCCCTGGAGCAAGGGCTGCTGCCAGCTGCCCGGGCTGCCCGCGCTCTGGAGCATCCATGCAGCTCGGGAGGGGTGAGCTGGGCAGATCCCAGCTGTGGACATGGGGCGGGTGAGCAACCAGGATGCAGCCTGGCACCTGGCCCCAGGGGGGAGGGGATGGACAAGCCCTGGCTCACTTGCTGTCCCTGGGGGAAGGGCTGCAGAGGACCAGGCTGGGCCGGGGTGCTCGGACTGAGGAAGATCCGACCTGGATGCCCTCAGAGGCAGGACCCAGGCTTGAGCTTTGTGAGTCGAGTTCTGAGCTGCTGGGTTCCAGCAGGGGGCGCTGGGGGCCAGGACTCCTGGGTTCTAGCCCAGTTATAGTAGGGAAGTGGGGCCCAGTGGTTAGGGCAAGAGACAGGACTCCCCGGGGCTTTGCTGTGAACATATTTCGTGAAACCCCATGCTCCCCACCCTGCTGGTAGAGGTGTCGGGCAGGGATGCAGGGCCCCTGTGTGGGGCTGATTGCTACAGGCTGTCGCACCCTGCCAAACAGCAACAGGGCCAGCTCCTGGACTGGAAAATTGCAATTTATGCATTGATCTGCCCACTCCAATGCAGGCTCTGGGGGGCTTCCCCTCCCGCCCCGCCGGCTCCTCTCCCAGCCACCCTTCACCTGCCCCCATTAGCTTGTGAAGCTAGCTGGGGCTCCCCAGTGACCCCCCCAGTGACAGGCACTCAGCCCCCCACCTCCAGCAGCGTTGGGATTCTCAGAGCCCTGTCTCAACCTGGAGGGGCATGACTCCAGCTGTAGGGCTCAAACCTGCAGCTTCTCACTTGCCACCCCCAGCCTTGTGCTGTCCACTCGGCTCTGCTGGGCCCAAGAGGACCCTGGTAGAGGGACCCAGCTGGGCTGTGTGGGCACATGGATGCCCCTTTGATCTTTCCAGCGCTGTGACGTCCGCAACCCCCAACACCCAGCACCGCATCCTGGGGAGCATCCCCTCACCAAGCCGGAGTTAGGGGGGAGAGACTGATGGACGTGCCCCCTGGGGGGCTGGGTGAGCCCACAGTTGTCCCCAGATTGGCAGAGGGGCGAGAAGTTGGGGTGCAGGGGGTGCTGTAGCACCCTGTAGATTTTACACCCCATGCTGGGGTCCCAGCCACCAGCCCACACCTGGGGTGCCCACTGCAGCCTGGGGTCCTGGCAGCTCTGCAGCAGGCCCAGGGCCCCAACCACTGGCCCAGCGCCCGAGCCATCCCCAGCTGAGGCCCCAGTCTGGGGCAGTGAGGGGTGTGGGTAGCTAAGGGGGAGCGCAGCTCAGCACGCCCACCCTAACAATTGTCCCAGTGTCACTGCAGGTTGCGGCCTGAGCCCGGGGTGACAGGCGCTGAGGGGGAGTGTCTCGGGTTACCTTGGAGACACACCATCGCTGGTTTGCCGCCCCACAGCACCCCCCTAAGAACACAGAGTGGCCCGAGTCACCCCGAACCTTCTGTCACAAAACTACCCAAGCCCCTGGGGGCTCATGTCCGGCCCCATTTCCAGCCCTTTGCCTGCTCTCGTGGTTTTCCCGGGACCTTCTCCCGCTGAGCAACAGGGCTGGCCGGGGCGGCGGACCAGAGACCCTGAAAAGTTCAATTCCCCGGAGTCAAGCCAATGGCCGAGTCTGTTACAAAATCTGCCCCGTTTTAAGCCAGTCTGAGGGAGAGCTGCACCATCCCCTTAGTCGTGGCTGCTCCTGCCTCAGTCTCCCTAATGTGCACAGACCCCGTAGTGCAGCGGTTCTCAAAGTGTGGCCCGCGACCATCTTGCAGGTGGTTTGCGGGCTCGGGGCTTGCTCCACCCCTGCCGTAGCAGGGTGCCTGTGCTGGCCTTCCAGCCCTGCCCCCTCCCCCGCCCCGTGAGGATGGAGCACCAGTGCTGGCTTCCCACTGTGGGAGGGGGAGACTTGCTGTCTGGATCGACTTGCGGGCAAGGAAGTGACTTTGCGCACTGCCACCCCTCCCCTGGCTGGGGGAAGGGAGCACAGGAAACTGCTCACCTGGAGGCTTTCCCCACTGCTCCCATTGACCGGAATCACAGCCAATGGGAGCAGTGGGGGGCAGTGCCTGGGAGTGGCAGGAGGCACAGAGCCAGGTAAGCTCCCCCCTCATGCCCAGACCCCACACTCCCATCCCTCTCCCGCATCTCCCTCCGGCCGACACCCCACGCTCCTGCACCCTCCCTCCCAGCCTTCCCACCCTCAGCCAGCTCCTGCACCCTACCTCCTGATCAGACCTCCTGCCCCCACCCTCTCCACCCATTTTGCAATCATGGGTGGTTGGCTGCTGGCCTGTGGAAAGGTCAGCGGTGAGTGTGGTGGACCGCGGGCCAAAAACTTTGAGCACCACTGCCTTAGTGCCTTTCCCACGGCCCTGCTCCTCCGACTGCCGCCGCATTCAGCACCAGCCTTTTGGCCTGCCCCATGCTGACGTGCATCACTGACGTGGTTAGGGAAGGGTTAAAAAGTAGATTTTTTTTTTCCCCCCTCCCTCCCCTCTCCTCCCAGCCATGGGGCAGCAAGCCAAGTATGGGGGGAGGCAGCCTGGGTTCAAATCCCGATGGGCCTGGGCAGGCCTCAGCACTCATAAGGAATCTGTTGTTGTTGTTATTTCATTCTCTCCAGGCTCAGGCCGAAGCTGGAATGAGCTGAATGTTTCTGAGCTCTTGGGAGCAGGGCTGAATCATCATCATTAATAATTGATCGTTAATTATCCTCTCCTGCCCCTGGCCCGGGTTGGGGCTGGTCTGACTGGGCCCCACAGGCCGTTATTCCACAGCTAATGCCCAGTGATTGCTGCCTGTTCACCAGACTCTCCCCAGAAGCTGGCAGCATTTGGGCCTGCTTGCTGTTGGCTGGGCAATCAGAGCACTAATTATTGATTAATAATCAATCATCACAATAATTAACAGCCTGGCATTAATAACCCCCACAACTCACGAGCCTCTGGCTGAGTCTGCCCAGCGTTTGGCACTAAGGACACCCGCTAATCATAAGTGATCACCAGCAATTAGTATAATTAACGCTCTCTAATTAATCTGCAGGGGGGTGTCCCTGAGTCCAACCCTTGGGTTCCAGCCACTGACCCTCCGCCCCAGGCGGTGCAGTCACTGTTTTCCAGCTGCCGAAGTCAGTGGAAAGGGGTTGTGTGCTGGGGCTGGGCACCAGGCTGAGAGCTGGGCCTGCCGGGGGCTCCTATGGCAGGAGCTGGCCCTGCCCTCCCCTCCCCCAAGAGTGCTGGGACTCCTGCAGGGGGGCGAGAGCCAAGACTGCTTGGTTCTATCCTGCCTCGGCCAGGGTCTCCCCCTTCTTTTCCTCCCTATCCCAGGCCTTCCAGACCCTCCCGACAGCTTCTTAAGGGCCTTAATTCGCTGCCCCTTTAAGAGAGCAGCACCCACCCACATCATTCCCCTCCCCGTGCAGGAGTCCTGGAGGGGGATGTGACCCGCTGGCCTGGCGGCCCACAGGCAGGCGCCCTGCCAGCTGAGCCCCGGCAACACAGTGCCCGCCAGCCTCCTCGCCAAGGAGAGAGGCTCAGTGTGAGCATTGGCCATGGAGACCCACAGCCCCCTGCCAGGCACCTCCCAGACACTGCCACCCCGTGTGCCCCACCGCCTGCGTGCCACCCACAGCCCACCTCTGCCCCCTGCACCCCACTGCCCCCTGTGCCACCCACAGCCCACCTCTGCCCCCTGCACCCCACTGCCCCCTGTGCCACCCACAGCCCACCTCTAGCCCCTGCACCCCACTGTCCCCTGTGCCACCCACAGCCCACCTCTAGCCCCTGTACCCCACTGCCCCCTGTGCCACCCACAGCCCACCTCTAGCCCCTGCACCCCACTGCCCCCTGTGCCACCCACAGCCCACCTCTGCCCCATGCACCCCACTGCCCCCTGTGCTACCCACAGCCCACCTCTGCCCCATGCACCCCACAGCCCCCTGTGCCACCCACAGCCCCACCCCTACCCCATGCACCCCACTGCCTCCTGTGCCACCCACAGCCCCACCCTTACCCCCTGCACCCCACTGCCCCCTGTGCCACCCACAGCCCCACCCCTACCCCATGCACCCCACTGCCTCCTGTGCCACCCACAGCCCCACCCTTACCCCCTGCACCCCACTGCCCCCTGTGCCACCCACAGCCCACCTCTACCCCATGCACCCCACTGCCCCCTGTGCCACCCACAGCCCACCTCTGCCCCATGCACCCCACTGCCCCCTGTGCCACCCACAGCCCACCTCTACCCCCTGCACCCCACTGCCCCCTGTGCCACCCACAGCCCACCTCTACCCCCTGCACCTCACTGCCCCCTGTGCCACCCACAGCCCACCTCTCCCCCTGCACCCACTGTCCCCTGCTGCCACCCACAGCCCACCTCTGAGCCCCTGCACCCCACTGCCCCCTGTGCCACCCACAGCCCACCTCTAGCTGCCCTGCACCCCACTGCCCCCTGTGCCACCCACAGCCCACCTCTACCCCCTGCACCCACGCCCCCTGTGCCACCCACAGCCCACCTCTGCCCCATGCACCCCACTGCCCCCTGTGCCACCCACAGCCCACCTCTGCCCCCTGCACCCCACTGCCCCCTGTGCCACCCACAGCCCACCTCTACCCCTGCACCCCACTGCCCCTGTGCCACCCACAGCCCACCTCTACCCCATGCACCCCACTGCCCCCTGTGCCACCCACAGCCCACCCTACCCCACCCTGCACCCTCACCTGCCCCCTGTGCCACCCACAGCCCACCTCTACCCCTGCACCCCACTGCCCCCTGTGCCACCCACAGCCCACCTCTGCCCCATGCACCCCACTGCCCCCTGTGCCACCCACAGCCCACCTCTCCCCATGCACCCCACTGCCCCCTGTGCCACCCCACCACCGCCCCACCCCTGCCCCCAGCCACCCCTCACCCCACTGCCCCCTGTGCCACCCACAGCCCACCCTACCCCCTGCACCCCACTGCCTCCTGTGCCACCCACAGCCCACCCTACCCCTGCACCCCACTGCCCCCTGTGCCACCCACAGCCCACCTCTACCCCTGCACCCCACTGCCCCCTGTGCCACCCACAGCCCACCTCTACCCCCTGCACCCCACTGCCCCCTGTGCCACCCACAGCCCACCTCTGCCCCATGCACCCCACTGCCCCCTGTGCCACCCACAGCCCACCTCTGCCCCCTGCACCCCACTGCCCCCTGTGCCACCCACAGCCCACCTCTACCCCATGCACCCCACAGGCCCCTGTGCCACCCACAGCCCACCTCTACCCCATGCACCCCACAGCCCCCTGTGCCACCCACAGCCCACCTCTACCCCCTGCACCTCACTGCCCCCTGTGCCACCCACAGCACACCTCTACCCCCTGCACCCCACTGCACCCTGTGCCATCCACAGCCCACCTCTGCCCCATGCACCCCACTGCCCCCTGTGCCACCCACAGCCCACCTCTACCCCATGCACCCCACAGCCCCCTGTGCCACCCACAGCCCCACCCCTACCCCCTGCACCCTACAGCCCCCTGTGCCACCCACAGCCCCACCCCTACCCCATGCACCCCACTCCCCCCTGTGCTACCCACAGCCCACCTCTACCCCATGCACCCCACTGCCCCCTGTGCCACCCACAGCCCCACCCCTACCCCATGCACCCCACTGCCTCCTGTGCCACCCACAGCCCCACCCTTACCCCCTGCACCCCACTGCCCCCTGTGCCACCCACAGCCCCACCCCTACCTTGTGATCCCCACAATCCCCTGTGCCACCCACAACCCCCATGCCACCCCCACACTGTGCATCCCACAGCCCCCTGTGCATCCCATATCCCCTGCATAGCCCCCATGCACCCTCATGCACATCTCTGTGTGCACCCACAGCTCCACCCCCACTCTGAGCACCTCACAGATCCCTGTGTACCCCACAGTCCCCCATGCACCTCACAGCCCCCCCCACCCTGTACACCGCACAGCCTCCTCCCACTCTGTGCATCCCACAGGTTCTAACACCCTGTACACCCCACAGCTCCTCCCACCGTGTGCACCCCACTATCACCCAATGCACCCCACATCCTCCCAACCTGTGAATGCCAGGGCAGGGACACCCCCTGCAAGTTGCATCCCCACACAGGTGGACTGCCCCCCCTTCCTCCATGCGGATGCTCCAGGACTGGGGGCAATGGGGGATGGATACGGGTCAAGATGGGGCAGGGATCAGCAGAGCCCTGTGCGGATGCAAAATTTGTATCTGCAGCCACATCTGTATCCACAAAAATGAGCCCCGGATATCAGCATTGACATCCGTGGAGGTGGACACCCGTGGGTATAAAGCGGATATCGGCACTAACATCTGTGGAGGCAGATCTCCGTGGGTGTAAAGTGGATATCGGCATTGACATCCATGGAGGCGGATCCCCGTGGGTACAAAGTGTATATCTGCAGATGTGCAGGGCTCTAGGATGTCTAGACTGCATGCCTCTGCCGACAGAGGCATGTAAATAGGCTACCCGACATAGTCAGTGAAGTGGGGATTTAAATATCCCTGGCTTCATTAAAATAAAAATGGCCACCGCGCTGTGCAGGCTCAGCTGATCGTCGGCACAGCGCGTGAGTCAAGACGCGGATCGGTCGACAGGGGAAGCCTTTGTCGACCGCTCCCTTATGCCTCATGAAACGAGGTTTACAGGAGCAGTCGACAAAGGCTTCCCCTGTCAACCGATCCGCGTCTTGACTGCCACGCTGTGCCGACTATCAGCTGAGCCGGCACAGCGCGGTGGCCATTTTTATTTTAATGAAGCTGGGGATATTTAAATCCCCACTTCATTGACTATGTCGGGTAGCCTATTTTACATGTCTCTGTCGGCAGAGGCATGTAGTCTAGACATACCCTAGGGGTCAGAGACAATGGGAGAATCCTGTCCCCATCCCATGGAATATATAAGGGTTTGTCTACATGGAGACATTACAGCTGATTCACTTTAGTGTCTACACACAAGGTTTTGGCATCTCTGGAGGAAGAACCCTCCATGCCTAGGACTCTGTAGCTGTGTCTTAAGTAGCCCACTCCTAGCAGGCTGCCTGTGCCCCTCCAGGGGATACAGCGCTGGCCTGGCTTCTATCCCTGCCCCGCTCCATGCCTCAGTTTCCCCCATGTGGAATGCACCTGATCTCCTTGGTACAGTATTGTTTGATCCCTGGGCTGGATCCCAGGAGAGCTGGGGATGAGGATGGTGATTCTCATTATCCTTCACTTCACACCCAGGTGGGTCCCACAACGGTCTCACAGTCAGGAGAAGCAGAGTTTTCAGATCTCTGGCAATTTGGAAAAACTCCGAGGGGGTTGCCCACCCCTTAGAGCTGCCATGGAGCCCTGCAGAGCTGCCAGACTCACCTTCTTCAGTGATCTCCACCCGGCCATAGCCCCTGTGCTGAACTTCAGAGCGAGGCACAGATGAGCTCCACACAAAAGCACCCCAGTTGACCTTCCCACTTCTTAAAAATTGCAGTGTGACTGCTGCCCCCTGCTGGCTGGGCTTAGTCCCTGCTGTGTGTCATGCTGCCCATATGGCAGATGGATATTGTCCAGCCCTAGTGCGGCTGGGCTTTGGAGCAAGGGGACACTTTGGTGGGCAGGTGGCTGGCACCATGCAGCTGGCACTGTTCTGGGCTGGCACAGCAGACACTAGAGCCCTGAGCAGGTGTGGACCTCGTTTTTCCCTTTCCAGGGAAGATGGGCACTGGGCACTGGTCCCAGCTGGAGCAGGCCGTGGAACCCCCGGCTGACCAAGCATCAATTGGGGCCGCATGCTGGGCTGGTGTGGGCAGAGAGCGCTTTGCCCACACTGAAGAAAGTGAAAACTCAGGTGGTCGCCATCAGTTCTTCCCCGACTGCCTGCACGCTGCCCAGGCCGCAACCCCCTGGGGAGATTCAGCACCCCCCAGCAGCTGCTGCAAGATGGGGGGACAGCTCCCATTCACCATTGCTAGTGTGGGGGGGGATTGGGGGGGTTGCACATTGGGCGCTGGTTCTGGCCACCCAGCCATGGTGGGAAGTCCTGGGGGAGGGAGCAATGCAGGGCCCCCTTCCCAGCCAGAATGTCCATGTGCAGCCCATCCCATTTGCTTGGCCATCTCTGGCCTTGGCATGGCTGGGCTGGGTCACCTGTGGCCCAGTCTTGGCTGCGCTGTGAGAGAAGAAAGCTCCCTTCCATCCTGCAGGCATCCAGCTCAGGCAGCGGCCTTCCCCATCTCGCCCTTGGGAGGCATTGAGGGGTGGGGTGGATGAAGACATCTCAGGATGCACTTCCTGCTCAGCTATACCTTCTTGAAAGAGAGATGGACCTGCCATGGGACAGGAAATGGGACAAGACTGGAACTGCCCAATCTAACCCATGGGGATCTTAGTAAGTATAAAGATGCAAATCCCCTTAACTGTGTCCCCAATCCCATTAACTGTGTCCCTGGATTATAAATGCAGAGATGAGTATTTCACTCCAATCCCCTTAACTCTGCCCATGGATGATAAACACAGAGGTGTGTATTACATCTCCATCCCCGTAACTCTGCCCCTGGATGATAAACACAGAGGTGTGTATTACATCTCCATCCCCTTAACTCTGCCCCTGGAGTATAAATTCAGAGATGAGTGTTTCACCCTGATCCCTTTAAACTTTGCCCCTGGATTGTTTATTCTCCTTGACGTGCTCTTTTTCTTACCTTGTTGGTATGGAGATATTTCCTGTCAGACCCCAATCGCTAAGGCGCAAAATCGCAACAGTTTATATATTTATCAGCTGGCAGGCGCGTTTGGGCGTGAAGCTCTCGTGTGTGCTGTAGTCTGTGCTGTAGTCTGTGTGGGCAACAGGAACAGTGACAATTCCTGCATCTGTTGCTTGCGTTTGAAGATGCTCAGCATGTAACATGCACAGCAGTATTTGTATTATGGCAGCTGTGAGGCTCCAGGGACTCATTCTGCCAGGTAACGCACAGACCTGAGACCAGGGTCCCATTGTGGCGGGCGCCGCATAGACCCCACATGAGATCAGGGCCCAATAGACTTGTCACAGCACAGCCCCCTAGTATGGGCATCTGAGCCCCAAAGGCTCAGTGTTAACTGACAAAAGAAGGGTTACTTATGAACCCCCTGTAACAGAAGGGGAAACTGAGGCTCAGAGACAGCCAGAATTGGCCAGGGAGTCAGTGGCAGAGCTGGGACTTGAATCCAAAGCACCCTTAGCCCAAACTCCAGGTAATGGGGGTGAGTCCTCAGAGGACCTAGGGACTCCTCCCATTAGCTCCTCCTGCTCTGACCAGCTCCTGCAGGTGCCACCCCCTCCATGGAGAGAGCCACGGGATGGAGCCGGGGTGGCTGGGGGACCAGCACCCGGCAATGCAAATGCTGGGAGGGGGGGTGTCGGGGCCATTGGCTTGTAGCCCCTCCCTCCAGTGAAAGTGTGGAGCAGGGCTAAGAGCTGCACATGCTCAGAAGCTGCCATTATAGTGCCCACCACAGGGGCGGGGTGCAGGTGCGGCACCCACTCCTGCTGCAGCCCCTCATGCCACGGCAGCCCCATGGCAGAGCCTCCTCCGGCCAACCTCACCCCTCAGACACTGGGCAAACTGAGGCAGAGGGAGCCAGGAGCTGGTTGGCCCGGGTGTGCAGAGGGGCCTGTGCCCAGCAGAGCAGGGAAGCCTGTAAAGTCTTGCCCAGCCCCTGACCCTGGCCGGGGCGGGGGGGCTGTAATTACCTGGAGCCCCTGGCTGTGTGGGGAAGGGGCTTCCTGTTCCTTGGCATAGGATGGGGGGCGGGGTCTGTCTGACTTTATTTGGAAGGTCAGAAATTACTTGGGGGGGGGGGGAACAGCCCTGCCTGCCAGTCCAAGGTCCCCCCCCCACAAAGTAACTGGGGAGGGGGGGAATGTAACACCTTCACCTCTCCCTGCAGGGCTGGGACTCAGACCTTTGACCCCACCCGCCTGGGAGGGCCCCTCCAGCAGGGGGTGCTGCCCAGTGCTGCCCACCCACTCCAATGGCCAGTGCCCAACTGGGTGGGGTGCGGCCGGTGGGTGGAATCACAAAGTCTCGTCCCTGCTCTCAGCTGAGCGTCCAGGACAGCTGAGATGGGGGCAGAGTAAAGGTGGACGCTGTCGCTCTCATGCTGACACCCCTCCCTTCTCTCTTCCCCTCCCCCACCCCTTCACCCAGCTCCAGGAGCCATCCAATGTGACTGACGGCTGCTGTGATCAGGAATCCCCCCTCCCCCACACACGGTGCTGGGGCCGGGGTGGAGCCATTCACCCTGTCACTCCTTGTCACAGTCACTCTGCTGGCCCCAGGGTATCTCCCCCTCCCCCTCCCCGCTTGCCAGCACCCAGGGAGCCTATGTCACAGCTGAGCCCTTGCCCAAGGGGGCTGTGGGCGGCGGGGAGGGGGCTGCAGAGGCAACAGGGGCTGCAGGTCCGGCTGGGATGCAGCCACCTCTGGGGTAAGGTGCTGGGACCATTTCTACCGGAACCCCTGGCCCGGTGCTGAGATGCAGCCACCTCTGGGGTGGAGAGCGTGGCAGCTGAGTAACCCTCATGCCTCTGGGTCGCTGTCCGGTTGGGCCAGGCAGTGGAGAGCACTGTGGTGAAAGGCAGGCCCGTTGGCTGAGGGCTGGCTCTGTGGGCAGCCCCCCCCAGCCTGAGCTGCCAGAAGTATTTTTAATGGGGCAGAGAGAAAACCTCCCGTAGATCCATTTGCTTTTCGTCTCCCCGTGGAAGCGCCGGCCTGGTGCCTCAGCAGCGCTGCCTAATGAGCCACGCGCCAGGACCGCAATGGGCTGCTCCCGGCAGGGGCTGCTGGGTGATGGCAGGAGCCAAACTGCAGCCTGGGCCCCCGAGGGTTGGAACCAAGCCCCGAATCCCAGCGCAGAGCCCCACGGGGAGAACCAGCCAGAGAGCGTTCGGAGGTGGGGAGGTGCTGGATTGGAGGGAGAGTGCTAGGACAGGGGAGGAGAAGCAGGAAATTCCCCCCCCCCCCTCCCGGATCTCCCCCACCTCCGAACAGAGGAACTGGGTGGTGGCTCATTTGGCCTCAGCCTGCCTGAAGGGGCTGCTCCAGGTAGAGTGATTCCGGGCTAGATGGGCCCATGGGTCTAATCCAGGGTGGCGGTGGTGGAAGATATGGGGCTGGGGGAGCTTGTAGGTCTGATCTACAGCAGAACCCCACCATTAATCTGCCCCCTGCCTTCCCCAAAGCAGGAGCCAAGCTCATGTCTCCCCCAACACAGAGAAGCTCCTTTTAGCACCCGCCATCTAGCTCCCTCTCCCCCAAATGCTGCAGAATGATCCTGGCAGCCCCTTACTGCGGGATTCCTGCATTTACCAGCTCCAGCTCGAGCGGGGGGGTGCCCACCGTTTCCCCGGGCTCAGTTCATACCCACACACCCTCCCGCCGGCTGGCAGGCGGCTTCCGATGATGGATGAGATGAGCAGACATCTCTCCCTTTGCTGGTTTTCCCTTCCCCCCAACTTTGGGGCGGGGGGAGGTGGAAAAATTGCAGCTGAAGCAACCCCCCCCAGCCCTGGGGGCTGCTGCGCCGGCTTAGCTGTAATTTCTTTTTGGATTTGATTTGATCTCGTTATTGGGTTTGGGAAGCGAAAATTCTGGAGTGAACCTCCCTCTTCCCCCACTGCTGACCAGCACCAGTGAGAAGGCATTAGTGTCCCAGCTCCCGCCAGGGCACTGCAGGCTAAAGGGGGCCGGGCTGAGAGACTGGACACCTGGGTTCTGGTCCTGCCTTTGTCCCACGTCCAAGCTGAATTGCTCCCCCTTTGTGCCTCAGCTTCCCCTCCTGCCTATTCAGACTGGACGCTCTTTGAGGCAGAGACTGTCCCTTGCTCTGTGTTTGTCCCTGATCTCAGCCAGGGTCTGCGCCGTGTTCGCACAACAGGGCCCTGAATCCAGCCAGGGTCTGTGCCTCACCCGCACAACAGGGCCCTGGTCTCGGCTAGGGTTCGTGCCGTGTCCACACAACAGGGCCCTGATCTCGGCCAGGGTCCGTGCCGTGTCCACACAACAGGGCCCTGATCTCGGCCAGGGTCTGTGCCTCACCCGCACAACAGGGCCCTGATCTCGGCCAGGGTCCGTGCCGTGTCCACACAACAGGGCCCTGATCTCGGCTAGGGTTCGTGCCGTGTCCACACAACAGGGCCCTGATCTCGGCCAGGGTCCATGCCGTGTCCACACAACAGGGCCCTGATCTCGGCCAGGGTCTGTGCCTCACCCGCACAACAGGGCCCTGATCTCGGCCAGGGTCCATGCTGTGTCCACACAACTGGGCCCTGATCTCGGCCGGGGTCTGTGCTGCGTCCACACAACTGGGCCCTGAACTCAGCCAGGGTCTGTGCCTCACCCGCACAACTGCCCTGATCTCGGCCAGGGTCTGTGCTGTGTCCACACAACTGGGCCCTGATCTTGGCCGGGGTCTGTGCCTCACCCGCACAACTGGGCCCTGATCTCGGCCAGGGTCTGTGCCGCTCCTACACAACAGGGCCCTGATTTCAGCCAGGGTCTGTGCCTCACACTCACAACAGGGCCCTAAACTCGGCTGAGGCCTCTAGCTGCTCCTGTGACACCAAGGGTATGTCTAGACTACATGCCTCTGCCGACAGAGGCATGTAAATTAGACTACCCGACATAGTCAATGAAGTGGGGATTTAAATATCCCCAGCTTCATTAAAATAAAAATGGCCACCGCGCTGTGCCGGCTCAGCTGATCGCCGGCACAGCGCGCGAGTCAAGACGCGGATCGGTTGACAGGGGAAGCCTTTGTCGACCGCTCCCTTATGCCTCGTGATATTTAAATCCCCGCTTCATTGACTATGTCGGGTAGTCTAATTTACATGCCTCTGTCAGCAGAGGTATGTAGTCTAGACATCCCCCAAAGCGAGTAGCACCAAAAGGCCCCACAAGGTCAGGACTCCCAAGGGCTGGTCAGTGCCCCAGGAGGAAGGAAGGTTTGGGGGCAGAGGAGACGGAGACCCAGACCCAGACCCAGACCCAGAAGCTGGATCAGCAGATAAGAGACTGCACAGGGTTAACTCAGCAGCGCTTTCCCTGCCCGCTGATGGGGGAGTGATGGCCTGGAGGCATTTTCTCTCTCTCTCTTTAGTAATGAAAAAGGGTTTTTGTTTTTTTTCCTTTTGCTGTTTCTAACCATCCCTGTTAGCCCAGGCTGCTTCAGCCAGTTTGGATGGAACCTAGTGGGAGCGCCCGGAGGTGTGGGGACAGGACCTTCTGGGAGCATGGGGGGGCACAAGGCCTAGTGGAAGTGTCTGGGAGAGGGATATAGGGCCTGGTGGGACTGCTTGGGCGTCGGGACTAGTGGGAGTGCCGAGGAGGGGACAGGACCTAATAGGCATGTGGGGGAGCAGGGCCAATAGGAGCACCTGGGGTAGCCCTGGGCTGGCTCTCAGCCCCTAGCAGGCTGGCCAAGTGATCACCACTTTCACAAGGAGAGCTGCCAGCCGGCCAGACGTGGGGCAGTTATTAGGTGCATGGAGGTTGTGCCCAGAGCTCAGGGTGTGTGGTGCCAGGTGCTGCTGAGACACAGCATGAGACAGTCCCTGTCCCAAAGAGCTCCCACCCTGAACAGGGACAGGGTAGAGGGGAAACTGAGGCAGAGAGAGGGGGGAAACAATGGGCCCAAGGTCACCCAGCAGGGCAACTGCAGAGCCAGAAATGGAACCCAGGAATCCTGATGCCCAGTGCTGGGGGAGGGGCAGACAGTGATCGCTCCCCCAGCCGCATGGCCTGGCCCACACTGCCTCCGTGCCAAGTCTCATGGGTATAACGGGGGGGGGGGGAGGGCTAGTTACACTGGCACCTCATTAGTGTATCTAAAGCAGGCACATAACGAACAGAAGCATCCCACCTTGCATTTGGCTTGGGCTGGGACTCAGATCCACATGCCCACCTGGCCTGGCAGCCCCCTGTCTTCCACCCTACAAACCAATAAGTCCATCTGACTACCCCCCCATGCCTTGGATCTGTCCCCATCTCACCCAGTATTCCTCCCCCCACCCCAGATCTGACCCTGGGGCCCATTTCACCCAATATTCTTCCCCCTGCCCCAGATCCGAGCCCTGGGTCCATCTCGGCCAGGACCCTTCCCCCCACTATATTTGCCCTACACCCAAAGTATTAGTCACCCTGAGCCCCACCCCCCTCCCTTCTCAATGTCATTCACACCCTGCCCCTCCCCCCAGCCAGGCTGGGCTCTTCCCCACCCTGCCCATGTGCTGGGCCCTGCAAACCATCTGGCCTGGAGCTGGTTCCAGTGAGGCCAGGGCTGAGGGCAGGGGGTGGCTGTTGCAGGGGGGAGGGAAGATTCAGGGCCACCACCCCACTGACTCTCTGGAGGGGCAGCAGTGGCCTTGTCTATGTGTGTGGGGATGCAGGAGGGAGGGGGAGGAGTAGAGGGCAGAATGGGGGAGGGAGTGGTCAGTGGGAGAGGGGAGGGAAGGGAGAGAGGAAGGTGGGGGAGGGAAGGAGGGCATGGACTCTTGGGGGAGGGGAAGGGTGACCAGCAGTGAGGGGAATGGCAAAGTGGAGGGAGTTGGGAGGACAGGGGATGGGGAAGAAAAGGCGGGGGATGGGAAGAGGAGAGGAATGGGAAAGGGAAGGGAGAGAAGGGCAGTGGGGGGATGGGAGAGGGGAGAGAGGGTGTTAGTGGGGGAATAGAAGAGGGAGGGATTAGTGGGGGGATGGGAAGGGAGAGGCTAGTGGGGGATGGGAGGAGGGCAGGAGGGGGCTAGTGGGGAGAATGGGATGGGGAAGGGAGGGAAGGGTAGTAGAGGGATAAGAAGAGCACAGGGTTAGTGGGGGGGTGGGAAGGGGTGGAGGGAGGAGGTTAGCAGGTGGTAGAAGGAGGAAGGGTGAGTGGGGGGTGGGAGGGGGAGGGAGGGGGTTAGCGGGTGGTAGAAGGGGGAAGGGTGAGTGGGGGGGTGAGAGGAAGAGGGGAGGGGAGGGGTTAGTAGGAGATGGGAGGAAGGGGGTTAGCGGGGGTGGGACGGGAGGGGGAGGGGCTAGCGGGGGTGGGAGGAGGGGGAGGGATACTGGGGAGCGAGGGGCTGTCCCAGTGCAGCCCGGCAGCGCGGAGGCAGCGGTGGCACGTCCAGGTGATGGATGGTTTAATATCGCTCCATGCAACCCCCTCCCCCGCACGGCGCCGCAGCTCCCCGAACGGGGGTGGTGGTGTACATGAGACAAACACCCCCAACCGCAACTCCCCCCAGCCCAGCTCCCAGAACCAGGGAGAGGCCAGGCGTCCTGGCCCAGCAAGACGTGGTCATGCTAGGAAGGAAGGAGGCAGCTGCAAAAGGCAGCCCCTAGGCCAGTTCCTCGGGGGAGGGGCTGCTGGGAATGACCAGAGTCCCTGCCTCCCCCACACTGCCCCCCACACACTGCCCCACGCCAATGCCAGCCCCTGACACCCCACTCCCTACCCTCCCAACTGCACCGCCCCCCCTACAGTCCCCCCACTGCATCCCCCCTACCACTGTGCCCACCCTACCCTACCTCATCTATCCCACCCTGATCGCATGCCCCCCACAGCACCCACCCACAGTGAACCCCACACCCCAGCACCCCTGCTGCACTTCCCCAGGTCTCTGCCCCCCAACCCAATGTGTGCACATACACAGCCCAGACCCATGAGCACACACGTTACAGGCAGGCAGGGCCAGCCCAGGCAGGGCCAGAGAGAGAAGCATGTGTGTGTCTGTGTGTTGTTGTGTGTCTGTGTGTTGTTGTGTGTCTGTGGGGCTGGAAGGGGTCTGTGCACTACCTGCCTAACCATCAGTGGTGTGTTTTGGCTCATGTTTTCAGACAACCTGTGAGAGGCAATTGAATAAATACACCCCCATTAACACACCCTGACAGTCCCATATTTTCAGACACACACACACAGACGCTCACACACTCTCATACTCACCCAGATGCTCACACTCACACCCAGACATTCACACACTTGCACACACATTCTCATACTCACACCCAGACGTTCTCACACACACTCACACCCAGACGTTCACACATACCCAGACGTTCTCACACACACTCACACCCAGACGTTCACACACACCCAGATGTTCTCACACACACTCACACCCAGACGTTCACACATACCCAGACGTTCTCACACACACTCACACCCAGACGTTCACACACACCCAGTCTCACACACACTCACACCCAGACGTTCACACACACCCAGACGTTCACACACACACTCACACCCAGACGTTCACACACACACCCAGACGTTCTCACACACACTCACACCCAGACGTTCACACACACCCAGACGTTCTCACACACACTCACACCCAGACGTTCACACACACACTCACCGCCAGACGTTCACACACACACAGTCTCACACACACTCACCCAGACGTTCACACACACCCAGATGTTCTCACACACCCAGACGTTCACACACACACACACCCAGATGTTCTCACACACACTCACACCCAGACGTTCTCACACACCCAGACGTTCACACACACACTCACAGCCAGACGTTCACACACACACAGTCTCACACACACTCACCCAGACGTTCTCACACACACTCACACCCAGACGTTCACACTCAACCCAGACGTTCACACCCTCACACACACACTTCCCCTGCCCCTGGAGTCACTCCCACTAGCACAGGCTTTGGCACTCAGCCTCGGGGCCAGTCTCTGTTGAGGCCCCTGCTTTCCCAGCAGGCTTGTACCCTGGCGGGCAGGAGCCAGCAGGGGCGAGGCACTCTCAGCTTGGGGTCAGTGCAGGAGGGGTTACCCATGACCCAGCCCCCTTCCCAGACAGCGGCCTCCCTGCACATGCCACCACATCCTGCCTGCCTGCGGCATCCCTGGCACCTGATTGGCGGGATGAGTGACAGGCAGCACCGCCCCCCGGCTGTGGGCGAGACTTCTCCGAGCTGCTCAGACATGCGCCCCACTTGTCCGTCCTCACCTGTCCATCAGCACCTGCCTGCCCGCAGGGGCAGGGGGATGTGGGTGGGAACAGAAGGGTGCAGGGTGCGGGTAGATGGCCAGGGTCAGCCTCAGTGGGACAGGGCTGTGTGGCAGGGCTGGTATGTGAGTGGCATGGGGAGAGGCAGAGCCTTGCCCGTGCTGGAGGCCCCAGGCTGGATGGGCCCTTGCCCAGCAGGCTGCGCTGGGCAGCACTTCCTGCCCATTCTATACTGTATAAATGACACTGGTGGGGCAGGAGGGGCAGCCCCCTCCCCCAGGATCCCAGCTGGGGCGGAGGGATGGTGGGAGGTAAGTGAGGGCAACCCAGCAGCACCAACCACCCAGCAGCTCCAGGATTCACCCCCAGCCCAGGGGGAGCTGGGGCCCAGGATACTGCTCCAGAATTCACCGCCCCCCCCCAGCCCAGGGGGAGCCGGGCCCTGGGGCTCAGCACCAGGACTCCAGGTCAGTCAGTTCCTCTCCTAAAGTCTGTGAGACGTCTGTGACTCCCCAGTGGGTGGCCCCGGAGAGTGGCAGATCCTCCATCCCCAACCAAATGGGCTCCAGAAATAACTCCCATCCTTGACTCCCTGCAGTCCTGCCACTGAATCATCCAGGTGAGGGGGGCGGGGTGCTTCTGAACCACTGCCAGATCCCCTTTTGTTCATCACAGACCAGCCCTACCTCTGCTGCACCCGCAGAACTGACTTCCCTGGGCTAGGGACAGAACCCCCTGGCACCAGGCCCTGATCTACCCACTAGACCTCACTCCCTTCATGGAGCTGGGGACAGAATCCAGGAGTCCTCAGTGCCTCCCCACTCCACTCTCAGCGTTCTAGCGCTGGGTCGCCCTTCTGTGTCCCAGTTTCCTCCGACAGATGATGGCAGGGTGTCTAATCCTGTCCATCCAAACCAAACACCCTCCCCCTGAAACTTTCTCTCCTGGGGTAAAGAAAACATCACCCAGGTTCTTGACCCTCCCTTGCAGCCCCAGCTGGGGTGCCACATGGAGTCATTTTTGCCCCCTGACTGGAAGATGACCAGGGAAGGGCAGCCAATCACACACATCCCTCCCTCCCCTCCGAGGAATTTTTTATGAATTGGTTCCTAGAACTAGTGCAGCTCTGGGGATCTGTGAACATGGTGTTGCTTGGGCTGCAGTTAAATCCTGCGCCTCCCTGCTCCAAACTCTAGCTCCCACCTCATGGCATTCTGAAGCCCACCAGACACTAGCAGCCACAAAACCCAGCAACTCAGCAGGTAACAGTGATCAGAGCTCAGGACAGTTTAGGGCAGAGTTAAGAGCATTTCAAGGTGGCATTAAAGGAGTTTGGGGGCACAGGTAAGAGTGTTTTGGGGAGGAGTTAGGGGCATTGAAGGGTGGAATTCAGGGTATTTTGGAGAGTTTAGTGCATTGGGGCAGAGTTAAGGGCATTTCGGGGTGACCTCAGCTATGCTTCTCTGGGTTTTCTAAAGGGAAGGGCCAGGATTCCCAGCCTTTATGCTTTGCACAGGGAACTTTGATGTGCTCCTTGGGGCTGGTTTCCCTTAAGCAAATCACTGATATTTACAACCCCCAGTGCTGGCTTAATTAAGATTTTTTGCCTGGGAATTAATTAGCACTCATAGCCCCCAGGGGCCGGTGTTCTTGGAGCTGGAGGAAATGAAAACACTTTGGTACCTGTGCAGCTGTAAAGTGAGCTCTTTGAGTATATAGGTGCCTGGGCAGAGCAGTGGTTCGGGGGAGGTGTGTGCCTCGGATCAAGGGGGGAGCTGCGTGTTGGGACTCAGGGGCTCTGACAGAGTTGGAGGGAGCCAGAGCAGTAGCCTGGCCCATTCAAGGTGGGCGGGGAGTGGAGGGAGTCCCTCCCCCCCTGTGTTCCTCCCTCCCCTCAGGCTGGCGGGGAGATTGACCTGGGCAAGATCCCTAGACCATGGGGAGGGGGGACTGACCTGGGCAAGATCTCCAGACACTGGAGGGGGATCAGGGGGGACTCCCAACCCTGCCTGAACTGAGATGGCTCTTAGTACCCTCACCACACACATTGCTCCTGCACACCTGGCCCCAGATTCCATGGCCAGGGACAGAACCCAGGAGTACTGGCCCCTAGCCCTTCCCCCACTCTATCCCCAGCACCTTCCGGAGCCGGGGATAGAACCCAGGAGTCCCAGGCTGGTGCATGGACCTGCCTCTGGACCCCAGCGTGGCAGAGTGAGGGATGGATGAACTGTGTGAGCCTGTGGCTAGTGCTGACACCGGGGTACACTGGTGCCCTTTGCCTGTAGGGCTCTCCCCGGCAGCAGGTGTCAGGCGTGTGCTGGCAGAGGAGCTAGAGTAGATGTGACCTCGGTTTCCGGCGGTGGAGCTTCCGGCCAGCAGGAAATGCATCTCCCGACTTTCCAGGCCTGCTGGGGTTCCCCCAGACCTGCTGGGGCCCCTCAATCCCAACCTCCTGATATTTCCACTCTGGACTTTCCCCCTTCCCCCCCGCTATGCTAGTGCCCTTCAATCCCGACCCACCATGCCCTGGTACTTTGACTCTGGGCTCCCTCCCCCTGCCTCGTGCTGGTGAGTGCCCTCTGCGAAGCGCCCTTCGAATCCCCTCCCCCTCAGAGCAAATGCCACGCGAAGGCAGCTGCAGCATGGCCTCAGCTGTGCCCTGCTTGCTGGCCTGGGCCCTGTCCCATCCTGCCGCTGCCCTGCCCTGCTGCCGGGCTGTGGGCACAAAAGGGGCAACACGCAGCTTCTGTGGGAAGTGGCTGGACAGGCCGGGACAGGTCAGATGTGGGGCGGGGGGTGCACAGTGGGGCGAGGCCGTCAGCACACACCCCGTCTGTCTGTCTGTCTGCTCGTGGGAGAGGTGGGGGAGGGGGACAGACAGCGAGGAAGGAGCCCGTCTCGCTGCCTGGCGATGTCACCATGGTTACCTCAGTGCGAGCTGCAGGGATTGGTGTTACATGGTACCATCGTGAGCTGCCCTGTGCAGGGCGGGTCTGGCTGCATCGGGCCCAGCTCTGGCCCTGCAGCCATCCCGTGGGGCCCCCCAGGCCGCTCCTCAATGGCATCAGTGGGTGGGAGTTCCCCCTGGGCCAGCAGGAGGTGCTGCCGGTTCAGGCCCTAGGCAGGGACTTAGGAGATCTGGTTTTCATTCCCACCTGTGCCAGTGCCTCCCTGGGTGACCTTGGGCAAGTCACTGCATCTGTTTTTGCCTCGGTTTCCCCAACTGGAAGATGGGGGAAATAATCCTTGGTCTATAAGCTGTGAGCTCTTTGAGGGCAGGGACTTAGACTCTTGGGTGTCTGCGCAGCGCCCGGCACAGTGGGGCCCTGATCTCAGACAGGGTCTGCACAGCGCCCGGCACAGCAGGGCCCTGAGCTCAGTGGACCCTCGGCTCCGTCCTGGAATACACCTAATAGGAGCGTCTGGCAGCTCTTTGTGGCACCGAGGTCTCTTTGTTGTAGCTACATATTAGTCCATTTCAGCTGCACCTAGAAATTCCAGTCTCAGCCCAGGACCCCACGGCACCAGGGGCTGGACAGATGAAGAACAGAGCTATACCTGACCCAAGGAGTGTTCTCTCCATGTACAGCCCTGCCCCCCACTGGATCTGACACCCCTATCTACAGCCCTGCCCCCCACTGGATCTGACACCCCTATCTACAGTCCTGTCCCCCACTGGATCCAACACCCTTATCTACAGTCCTGCTGCCCACTGGATCCAAAACCCCTCTCTGCAGCTCTGCCCCGCACTGCATCAGACCCCGCCTCTCTCCCAGCTTGGGTTATTTCCATCAAGGTTTTAAACTCAGGTCTTTCATGCAGGGCTGGTCCGCACTTAACTAGAGCTCCCCCTTCTCCTCCCTCCACACCGCTCCAGGGCAGCCCGCCCCTCTGACCTGTGCCTGCCCCTTTAAGGCAAGGTGCTGGGTTCTAGATATAGCTATTTTCTCCCCCTTTTGTCTCTCTTTTTTTTTTTGGCGGAATCAAGGTATCGAGCGGGCTCCTGGGGGCCTCCCAGCCATGGTTACTCTGGCAACCAGACTTGCGAACCTGTAATTGGGCTGGAAAAGCAACCTGGTTTCAAGTTATTACAATGAAGGCGGGCGAGATTTCAGGGTGATTACAAACCTCCCCAGGTGCCTGTATAAATAGACTGTGGCAAGGCCGGGACAGGTAGGATCCAGACCCAGGCAGGTGGAAGGAATAGGCATGTGCCCCTGACAAGGGGAGCCCTAGTCCCAAGGCCCCAGCGTGATGGTAGGGGGTGCTGTGCTGCATGGTGAGGGAGGGGTGGGGAGTAGGTGGGGCAAGAACTATAGTTGGCTTTCCCTGATCCCCGAGTTGGATTGTCCTGTGGCCAGAAGCAGCAACAGTCCTGTCCCATGGCCTTCCCCACCCTGGCAAATCTATGCAGGGGTTTGCACGAAGCCCAGCACGGGTAAGGAATCTGCAGGGTAGAGCTGGCAGGGAGAGTGGTCACTGCTGGGTGGATGGCCCAATGCAGGGCAGATGAAGGGCAGAGCTGGGCACTTCACAGGTCATGCCCAGCTGCTTTAGTCACAAGGGGGATCTCCCTCTCTGGTAGCAGTGCAGGGCCTATGACACACAGCAGCAATAGCAGCCAGCAGAGGGTGCTATAGGGAGACCAGCCCACCACAGTCAGCAGAGGGCATCAGGGCCATCTCTGTGTTGTGTGTTTCTGCAGCACCTAGCATCAGAGGGGTGAAAGGGTTAGATACTACCGTAATACACCTAATAAAGGGTAGGGCGCAGCACAATGGAGTCGGGATCATGGACCCGGGCTCCTCTGGTTACTGTAATACTCCTAGTACATAGGAACAATAATATGGCCAAACACAGTGCCAGTAGAGGGCGCTGTGGCATCTCTCACTCACCCTGTGTATCAGATTGGGCCCTGGAAGGGGTGGGAGATGCGGCAGGTGGGGTGAGCTTTTAACCCTCTCAAAGCTCTATAAGCCAGGCCTCCAGGGAGCAGGGGAAACATAGTATCTGGTCCTCAGGGCAGGCTGGGATGGGAGAGGCAGGGCTGCCTAGTTGCCCACCGCAGACACTGCCTCTAGCCCCTCCTCCCATGTGGGATGGGAGGAATCCTACCCCAGCATCTCCCCACACCTCTGCAACCCATCAAGTGCCCCATCCCTCGCCCCAACCTCCAGATAGCTTCAGGCCCTTACAGTAGCCCACAGAGACCAGCTGCCCCCCACTCCAGTCCCCCCCGCCCGTCTCTGCTCACCCTGGCTGGTCCAATCCACTTCTCTCTCTCCTGCTCCAGCAGCCCCCAGCGGGCTGAACCAGGCTGCATCAGTTTAGAGCCACAGATTTGCCCAGCGAGAGGCCAACTGGCCTGGGCGGGATTAGAACCAGGGTCAGGAGAAAGGGATTGCTTCTGTGGGCGAGGGGAAAGGACCAGCCCATGAGTATTCAGTCTGCCAGAGCCAGGGAGAGAACTCACACATCCTGACTCCCAGCCCCCCTGCTCTAACCATTAGACCCTTCTCCCTTCACTGAGCCAGGACTAGAACCCAAGTGTCCTGGCTCTCGGACCCCTGGTTTGCATCCAGTGCTCTGACTGGGGGGGAAGGAGGGGAGGGATCCAGCAGACTGAACGGTCACTAAGAACACGTCTACCCAGCAGGGCTAATGCCAAAATAAGCTACACAACCCGAGCTACATCAATGGCGTCGCGTAAGTCGAAATAGCTTGGCTTGGCGTTTGGCGCTGTCTACCCAGCAGGAGGTCTGCGTTAGAGCACCCTGCCCCCGACTTCCCTTACTCCTCGTGCAGTGAGGGCTACAGGATCGGAGTAAGCAACCCTCCAGCTTGCCGTTATTTCGACATTATGTCCAAGTAACTGCCTGGAGTGTGGACATAACCTCAGTTATTCCGAAATAATGCTGCTGTGTAGATGCACCCTAAATGTTTTCCTTCCGCAGTGGGCATGAGACCCCACTTCCTGCCTTGCCCGAGGTCCGTGCTGGCTCCATCTCCTACCCCAGATCTCCCTCAGTTACCCTGGGCTCAGAGAGTCTTGCTTCCAGCTGCTGGCCAGCAGTGGCCTGATTAGCCAGGACCGGCTCAGGGACAAGGCCTCTGCTCAGAACTGCTCCAAAGGCCTCGATGCAGATGCGCCTGCACTCCGCTGGAGGAAAAGAGTGTCACTCCAGTGCAGCCAATGGGCCAGATCCCAGCTGGCATCCAAAGGGGTTCAGCAGCACAAATAATTCAGTGGCAGATTACAAATCCCTGGCCCCGGCTGGCACAGAGGCTGCCAGCCTCTCTGCTCTGTTGCACTGGCCCTGAGGAGCGGACTTAAGAGATCATCCCCTTGTCATTGATTTTTCCTAAAGGAAGTAGTAAGTCACTGCTGGCACTGTAAAAGGATAATGACTGATAGAGGTCCGGCAGCACCACCCGGGGGCGCCGTCCCACTTGCTCACCAGCGCTTCATGTGCGAGCGAGTGGTCAGCCTCCGGAGACGCGCTGCTTTCCTGCGGGGGGTGCTGTGGAGCCCACGCTTTGCAGGGGAGCTGGTGCAAGCAGCCAGGCCTGGGTCTCACCAGTGAGAATCAATTCTTGGGGCTGAGTTGCTCCCTGGGCACCGGGTGTCGGAGTGGGGCTGAGCTGCTGGGCTGCTCGACTCACTGTTGTGCCCACCTCTGCCCCTGGCCTGGGGCAGCCTCACTAAAGATGTTCCACAGAGAAGCTCTGATTTCTCTCCCGGCAGGGCCAGAATCTTGCTCCTGCTCAGCAGAGCGGAGGAAGCGTGTTGTAGCACATTCCGAATTACCTTCTCTCGTGGTTACGCCCACTAAGGCCGACAGCCCCAGCACAGGTCCGGCCAGCGCTGCCCCAAATCGGAGGGGCTCTGGGAGGAGGGTGGTCTGGAAAAGGGCAGGGAAGGAAAAACAAGACAGACAGACCCAGAGAAGGGTGAAGTACGGCCCAAGGGTCGGGGGGAGGGAGCAGATGGTCAGTCGAAGGTGGGGAAGGAAGGCGCCTCTGTCTTGGCCATCGTCATTCCCCCGTCGGTCTGTCCACCCCCATCTCCGCAGGGGCTGCAGTGGAGATGGCCTGGCCTCTGACCCTGAGAAACCCTACAATAACAAACTACTGTGTATGGCCCTACGATAACAAACCACCACGCGCGGCCCTAAAGTAACAAACCGCCATGCGCAGCCCAACCAAAACAAACTGCCACACATGACCCTACAATAACAAACCATTACACGTGGTCCTAAGATAACAAACTGCCACACAGGGCCCTACGATAACACACTGCCAAATGACAGAAACACACACGCACACACAGACACACATGCACACACATGTGAACACACACAGAGACACACACACAAGCACACATGCACACACATATGCATGCACACAGACACACGTGCAGACACACATGCACACACAGAAACACACACCTGTACACACAGACACATGCACACAAATACACACATGCACACATGTGCACACACACAGAGACACACACAAGCACACATGCACACACATATGCATGCACACACATGCACACACAGACACGTGCAGACACATGCACACACAGAAACACACACATGTACACACAGACACATGCACACATGCACACATACATGTGCACAGCTGGGGCCAGTGCAAGCTGGATCTCAGGCTGTGCCAGGATCCGGAGACTTGGTCAGACTCAAGTTGGAACCAAGCAGCAGCACTCAGAGTGGGACTGAGGCAGGCCGGACACCTGGGGTCTCTCCCCAGACTGGGCGAGGGGGGGTGTAGATTAGAGAGGGGCTGGGTTGGAAGCCAGGACACCTGGGTTCTCTCCCAGCCCTGGGAGGGGAGGGGGTCTAGGGACTAGAACAGAGCGCAGGGGTGGGCTGGGAGCCAGTGCGGGGGCTGGCTGGAGGATAATGGCCCCGGCCAGACGAGATTTCGAGGCTCCAGCCAGACTGGGCTGCTCCAGGAGAGGCCGGGGGAGGTCTGTGCCAAGGCCAGCACCATGCAGGGAGCCAGCCGCCCCTCTGCCCTGCTGGCTTAGTCTGATTAGCACCTGCCAGCCCCATCCCGCCGCAGGGGCCTAATCGGCACCGGCAGCGCAGCCGGCCGAGCCCTGATAAGAGGCTGGCAGTGCCTGGGCACTGGGCAGCATTGTCAGCAGGGCCGGGGCTGCTTGGCATCTGCCCGCCCGCGGGACAGCTGCCTGCCTTCCAGTCCATCTCCTGTGCCGCAGCTGGACTGACTGGGGAGCTGGCAGAGTGCGAGAGGGGGGTAAGGGAGCGTTGGCCTGTGGCTGCCCCGCTACTGACCCTGCAAAGCACTTGGAGGCAGCTCAACTGGGTTCTACCCCCAGCTCTGGGTGGGGAGGGGGGTCTAGGAGTCAGGGCTCTTAGCTATCGGCCTCCCACCCAGCCCTAGGCTCCTCCAACTCCCTGAGAAGGAAAAGGCAGGATATTGTTATCCAGCCTGCACATCTGCTGAAGCCCTCAGTCCTGTATCCAAACTCTGCTCCTTCCACTACCTCTCAGCCTGGATCAGCGATGTAACATCCCACCCCTCTGGGGCCTGGAAACAGCTGGTACCACCCAGCCCGTCCTGACGCCTCCAAGGTTTGCTTTTCTTTCCAAAAGCCCCATCTGCCCGGAGCCGTTCTGGTTGCAACGCAAACCTCCGAGCTCTGACCCCCAGCTGCAGCGGGGGCGGAGAGGAGGCTACGGAGACCCTAGGATGGGCCTTTCTTCCATCCATGTCGCTTTCACCCCCCCATTGCTCTGACTGGATGCATTTAAAAAACCGGCAGAAAACATGGGCCGGCTGGGATTCCTCGGTTCACATCGCCTCGTCTTTCCAAATGGCCCCTCGCCTTGCTAGAGAGCCGCTCTGTAGCCTGGGGAAACACTCACCACGGACAGGAAAGGACAGAGCTAGCTGGCCTTCTCCACTTGGCCCAGACAGGCCTCTGGGGAGCCCTGTGGCCAGTGTGGGGGGGACGCACCTTGAGAAAGAGGGGGGCAAACGGCTGACAGTTTAGCAAAGCTGCCCTGTGAGAAACGCTGGACAGACCTGGCCATGGTCAGTGGAGAGCAGAGACAGCTTGGGGGGCAGGAGGACGGGTGGGGGGCTGAGAACCGCTTTCAGCGCTGTCAAAGGTTGCTGGGGTGGGGGGGTGCCAGGGGTTCTCCATGTCCCCTGAGGGCAGGACAAGATGGAATGGGCTGCATCCACAGCAGGAAAGACTTGCATGGATTCAGGCAAACCTCTCTCATTGGCTCAGCTGGAGACGGGGTGCGTCAGGATGGTTCTGGGGTCCCCTCCACTCGGGGTTTAAGAGCAGTTTGGACAAATCCCTGTCAGGGAGGGTCTAGGCCCAGAGGCTGGCCTAGGTGGCCTCTTCAGGGCGCGCCAGCCCCCGGCTTCAAGGATTCTGTGACACAAAAGGTTTTCTTTTGACCCGACATTTTTTGATTCAACAAAATCGTCGATAAATTTAGTCCCTCTCCCCCCCCCCCCGATTTTTCAACATTGCAAGAGCACCACGAATGTGAGGATATGCCAGATCCACCCCGGAGCTCAACAGAGCCAATGGATTTATTTACACCCCCGCCCCCACGCAGGACCCCCGCACACCTCTTCTTGGCAGGTCTGTGCCATCTCCTGTCAGTGGCTTGGCCTCTTGTGGGTGGAGTCTGCTTTGTAGGTGGAGCAGGCTCACCCACCCCACCCCTTTGAGTCCCACTCATGTGCCTATAAACCTGGGAGACACAGGCATGGCGCACTGGGTGCAGCAGGGACTGGCGTATGAATGCTGCCGTCCCTGTGGCCAAGGCCCAGTGGTGGGGAGGTGCCGGGCGGGCAGGGAGGTGCTGGGTGGGCGGGGAGGGATTTGCCTTCCCAGGCCCCACGGTGGGGAGATCCTAGGGGCTCAGGCTGCAGCTGGGAGCAGTGCTGTAGCTGGCCGGGCCTTGCATTCCAGGCCAGCTGTTCTTTGGGGATGTGGCTGGGGTCTCTGTCCCCCAGCCAGTAGCAACCATCATCACCAAGGTCAGGCCTTGGGTACATCCAGGGCATGAGCTCGGTCACTAGTCCCTCCCCAATTGCAGACACCCGGCCAGAGCCTGAGGGCTGGTGCCATGTACCCTTTGCCCCACTGGGCACCGAGACAGAGCCCTCCCCATCTCTACAACCCCCATCTCTGGGGCATCCTGCTCCCAGCCCCCAACCACAGGGCTGCCCATTGTCCCTACGCTCAGTCTCTCCATCTGCCGGAGCCAGCTCCGGGCTTGGCAGTGCCATGCCGGATTTGTGTGGTATCACCATGTCTGTGGCCCCGGCCTCATGGGGAAGGGGGGGGGGGTCTTTATCTGGTTTTGCTCCTCTGGCCCCTGTCAGGATGTGTTACGTCTCCCATCCCCCAAGTGGCATCGGTACCAATGGCTGGGACCAGTCTGAGCAATGAGGGCATGGAGAGGCTGTTAGGAGAAGGGTGCCTCGTGGTTAGAGCTGGGATGCCAGACTCCTGGGCTCTGCCTCCAACTCTGCAGGGGTGTGACGTCTAGTGGTTAGCGCAAGGGTTTGGGAGCCAGGACTGTTGGATTCTTTTGTTAGCTGCATGAGATCAAAAATCATGTATCAGACCTAAAAAACCTTGAGATGTTTTCAATCCCACCTTGTCTAGCTGGTCTGGCTTTTGAATGGTGAAATCCTGACCTCTGTCCAGTCCCAAGGGTGCTGGACCACTAATGGTGCCCTCTCACACATTTTATTGGGGATCTGACCCTGGTTGCAGGAGCTCCCACCCCACATTGGCCTGGCTCCTGTCCAGCCGTTAATTCTCTCCCTGCCCAGCCCCCAGCCTTCCCTCTGCCTCTAGGGGCATTTTCCTCCCTACCCCCTGTGCTTGCAGGGCTGCAGCAGGGTCTCCCTTCCCCCTTCCAGGCCGAGGGGCTGGTTCCAGAGGCTCCAGTGCCCCATCCCAGGTGGGTGCTGTGGGGCTGGGAGGGGAAGAGATCCCGTCCTGCCCCCTTGTGTACAGCGGGGGAGGGGGAGAGGCTGCAGAGCCACCCTGAGCAATGGAGCTTCTTAGCTCCCTCCCCCACCTCTCCTTCCCGTGAGAACGGCTTGGGGCGCTGAGCAGAGGGGGAAGTGGAGAGAGAGCTCTGCAGGCAGCAGCTCCGAGGACCTCATCTGAAGCCCCTCCCCAGAGGCAGCTGCACCTCAGCCCCTGGCCAGGGATCCCTGTATAAGCAGCCCCCAGGCTCCACCCCAGAGGTGGCTGCATCTCACCACAGGCCAAGAGATGCCCGTGTAACCAGGCCCTGTGCCCCACCCCAGGGGGCTGCATCTCAGCCCAGGTGAGGATCCCTGGATAAACAGGGCATGTGCCCCACCCCAGAGGTGGCCGGGTCTCAGCTCAGATGGGTGCTGCACGCTGCCAGGGTGGCTTGAATGTAGCTGTACATGTGTGAAGTATTTTCTCTCCTTACCTACCAGTCCCTCCTTTTAGCCCCCCGCCCCCACCCAATAACTGGCAAACAAAGGAAGGGGGGAGCAGTAGCTCAGAGCATCTTGGAAGTGGGTTCCCCATCATTCCCCTCCCCCGATGAAAGCCCAGGTTCTCCTTTGCCAAGCCCACCCCATTAGGCAGCCTCATCGCAGTATTGGCAGCTTGCGCTGTAAATTTTTAATGCAAATAGCAAGTGCTGATCCCGGGAGAGGGCCTGTCCATTACCCCCTTGGCGAGCTGGCAGGGCTAGCCCCGAGCTGGAGACTCCTTCAGAGAGAGCAGAACCTTGAGCCCTAGACAGCCTGAGACTCAGGGTGTGGGGATGCACGGAGGTGGGGGGCAGAACGCAGCAGCTGTTCATCTAAGGATCCCTCATCTGGCGCTAAAATGCAGCCAGCTCTGGGGTGAGGTACAGGGGCTGTTTATACAGGGATCCCTCACCTAGTGCAGACATGCAGCCACCTCTGGGGTGGGGCACAGGGGCTGTTCATACAGGGATTTACGCCAGGTGTCTGATAAGAATCAGGCTGGATGCCTTCACAGGGGCTCGTGGAGGCTTGTGAGAGGAGGGGGCCCAGGAAGAGCTGCCAGGTTTCCTGATCAGGACAGCGACACAGACGGGGAAGAGATTTTGTCCTCAGGTCTCTCCTGTATCCAGGTCTTTGAGTGACAGGATCCCAGCTGGTTTCACTGCAACTGGCTGATTGTGTGTCCTGGGCTTCTGCTATGTCAGGGCATGTGGCTCAGAGAAGGGGGCAGAGGGCATCCAGGAAGGAGGGGGCAGGTCAGGATTGTGCTCCAGGGGCCCGACAAGAGACACGGGCCGAGAGATGCTTGTGTACTATGTTCTGGGCCTGTACAGCCCTCTGCACCATGTGGTCCTGGGCTGTGACTGGGCTGCCAGTGCTACCTGGGCTACGTCTACACTGCTAGCTTCTTGCGCAAAAACTTGCTGAGTGTCCACACTGCACGCGCGTTCTTGTGCAAGTAAATTTACAGTAAAGCATCGGAACAGAGGGCTTCTTGTGCAAGAAACCCCCATGGCTAAAATGGCCATCAGAGCTTTCTTGTGCAAGGGAGCAGCCACACTGCCATGGACGCTTTTGTGCAAAAGCACATCTCTTGCACAAAAGCACATGGCAGTGTGGACGCGCTCTTGCACAAGACCTTTTGTGCAAGAACTCTTGCACAAAACAGTTCTTGCGCAAGAAGCCTGCAGCGTAGATGTAGCCCTGATAAATAATGGACAGCGCCTAGCACAACAGGGCTCCTATGTGCTAGCTACCGTAACACACCTAATAAATAACATACAGCGTCTAGCACTATGGGGTCCTGGGCCAGGACTTGGATTCTAATGCTACTGTAATATGACTAATAGATCATGTACAGCACCCAGCACCAGTGGGTCTGGGGCCAGGCACTCCGGTAATACAAATACATCATAATAATGAATATAGTAGCCAGGGGAAAGGGCTCCCCTCTAGCTGGGTTGTTCCCTGCTGGCTCAGAGGAGGCTGCTGAGAGCAGCCCTGAGAGATTCCTAGGGCCCACTGTGATCATCCTAGTCTGACCTCCTCCTAACACAGGCCACAGAATGTCCCCCAGAGCATATAGAAAACCACCCACTCTCGATTTAAAGCTCGTCAGTGATGGACCCGGTGGTGAATTGCTCTGCAAGGTGCTTCAGCGGGACACGGAGACAGGAGTCCACCCAGCTGAGACTTAATCTGATTCCATTTTTACTTAGAAAGTTTCAGACCAAATCGTCATCACTTCTAATGTCTGAGCCTATTTTTATGCCAGTCAATAAAGAGGTGAGGCAGAATGGGCAGGGGGCCAAGGTATCGGAGTAGAAACTCTCCGGCCTTTCATCTGTGGCTTCTGGTGGCTCCTTCGGCCTTGTTCCGTCTGGACTGGTATTTCTCCAGCGTAGGGCCTCATCGCTTGGTTTTTATACCTCTTCATGTTCCATATTCATTGGCTGTCCTGCAATCAGCACTAAGCAAAATGCCTCCACACGCTTCCGTGAACATGTCTTTTGCCCTTTGCTTATGTCAGAATGTCTTCATGTCACCTCACTCCTCCTCTCCGCATGGGGACTTTCACCATTATGTTTTGTGCAATCAGACGGCATAACTTCCTTTTCTCTAAATCCTCCAGCACAATAACAGACGTCCCCTTTGTCCAGGCAGCTGTAAGCAAGGTCTAAACCAGGCTAAGGAAGAGAGATTGGTACAACAAGGCTTATGTTAGAGTGAGGTCAAGGCCTAGGGTTAAGTATTACCCTGCTCCCCCATGCACTTATTATCCATAATTACAACCTAGCAGATTCAATGAATAGCCCTTCCTTCCACCTACAGCTCTTCACTTGTCTGCTTTAGTGTCATCATCCAAGTATGTGCGTATCATGAATCCCACCCAACAGTGTTCATTCACTTTTTGTAAGAAGAGAGTTATGGGGAACACAGTTGCGTTTCATGGCAATATTTCGTCTCTTCTCCAAACCTGGGTTTTCCAGGAACTTTTGCTCCAAGTTCTAGGGTCACACTTGTTCATTTTTGAAAGGCCTCATTAGTTAATGTTGCCTATTGCATCTTGAGATGTGCTTCTTCAGGGTAGGGCAATCATAAAGAGCAATCATACCACACAGATCTGTCCACAAGCATGCGACCAAGCATGAGCCAGTGAACTTGGACTCTGAGAAAGCATTTGACAAGATCTCTCTCCAAAGCCTCTTAAGCAAAGTGTGCAGTCATGGGGTAACAGGGGCGGTCCTCCCATGAATCAGTAGCCGATTAACAGATAGGAGGAAATGAAGGGCAGGAGGAAATGGTCAGTTTTCACAATGGAAAAGGTTAATCGCCCCATCCAAGGATCTGTACTGGACTGGTGCTGTACAACATATTCATAAATGACCTGGAAAAGGGGGCTGTCCCGGGGCAGGCACTCACCCTCTGCAGTGCCCCCTTTTGATCACTCTGGGAATTAGCTCTTCAATTCTGGAGTGCCCCCTTCCTGCCCACAGAGCCCTTTCCTCCTAGTGCTGTCCTAGGTCAGTGCCCCTGCACTCTGGGGTCCTCCCCTCCCAGGGAACCCCCAATCCCCTTATACCCCCCTTGCCTCGGTGCCCCCCGCCTCAGGGGCAAACTGCAGTCTGAACTGGCCACTCATCACTGTCCACAGGGCTGTGAATCTGCTGCCTTCTCCTATCACTGGCTGTTTCCCTGAAGTCTTAGTTCATTCAGGCCTTGCAGCCTGGGAGTGGGGCCAGGGCAGGGATCCCCAGCTCTGCCTGCCTTTCCCCAGCCCAGCCCAGCCCAGCCCTGCCCTGCTCTGCTCTGCTCTGTCTCAGGAAGCCCAGGCAGAAGGGTCTCTCCTGCTCCTCACCTAGAGCATGAGTGAGCCTGTTCTCCTTCCCGCCAGGAGCCCTTATTTATACAGCCCCAGCTGGGCCCTAATTGGCTGTAGCTGCCTCAGCTGCAGCTACATGCTCTGGCCTTCTCCCAGGGCTGGGTTTTAACTCTTAAAGGGCCAGTGCAGAGTACACCCGGGCAAATGGCCAGGTGCCAAAGTTTGCAGACAATATTCAATTACTCGAGGTAGTTCATCCAATGCTGGGAAGTGCTACAAAGGGATTTCACCAGACTGGGAGCCTGAGCAACCAAAAGGCAGATGAAATTCACTGTTGATCAGTACAAAGTAATGCACATTGCAAAACTTAATCCCATCTGTAAATGCAAAATGCTGGCGTCTAAATTAGCTGTTACCACTCAAGAAAGAGATTGTGGAGACATGGTGGCTAGTTCTCTGAAAACATCCGCTCCATGTGCAGCGGCAGTCAAAACAGCAAACAGGGTTAGGAATCATTAGGAAAAGGGTAGATAACAAGACAGGAAATATCATAATGCTACTATATAAATCCATGGTCTGCCCCCACCTTGTACACTGCACGCAGTCCCCCCACATCCAAAAAGCTTCATTAGCACTGGAAAAAGTACAGAGAAGGGCAACAAAATGAAAGTATCTAAAAGGGTGTTACAAGGAGGAGGGAGAAAAATTGTTCTCCTTGGTCTCTGAGGATAGAACAAGAAGCAATGGGCTTAAATTGCAGCAAGGGAGGTTTAGGTTGGACATTAGGAAAAATGTTCTAGCTGTCAGGATGGTTAAACACTGGAATAAATTGCCTAGGGGGGGTTGGAATCTCCATCACTGGAGATATTTAAAAGCAGGTTAGACAGACACCTGTCAGGGATGATCTAGCCCAGTGTTTCTTAAACTTTTTAAGACGGAGGAACACCAAACAATAATTTTTTTTTTTATGAGGAACACCAAGAACTTTTTGTTGAGGAAAAAAAAAATAGGGTCGGGGGAAAGTTATTGAGGGAGGAAAAAAGTCACCTGTCCCTTTAAGGGTGGCCATTTTGAACTCTGTTGTTCTCTGTGGCACACCTCCGACTGCCTCGCAGCACACTGGTGTGCCATGGAACACAGTTTAAGAAACACTGATCTAGACGGTGCTTGGCCCTGCTGTGAGGGCAGGGGACTGGACTTGATGACCTCTCGAGGTCCCTTCCAGTTCTAGGGTTCTAGGATTCTATGATCAGGGCATGAAACTGCTCGGGTGGGGAGAGGGGGGAGAATCAAAAGAGTGGGACTGTTCCACTTAGACAAGGGATGACTCAGAAGGGCTCTGGCAGAGGGCTAGCCAGTCAGGATTCGGGGAATGGGGCCGAGAAGGTGACCGCGGAAGTGTTATTAACCCCTTCACATAACACAAGGCCCAGGGGGTCTCTCAGTGAAATTAATTCAGAACCCTCGTAAGGAAATTCTTCTTCACACATCATGCAGCCAGCCTGCGGCCCCCTCACAACGAGGCCACAAGTATAACCGGAGTTGAAAAAGAATGAGATAAGTTCCTGGGGGTAGATCCACTGACGGCTAGTAGTTATGATGGCCATAATTTATCTGGCTTCAGCATTCAACCTTGGATCATGTCAGACCCTCCTCAGCTGGATTGAAGAGCCTGTTGTTAAATATTTCTTCCCCAGGTAGGTACTTACAGGCAATCACCCCTTCACCTTCCCGGTGTTACAAGGAATAGATCGAGTATCTATCCCAATAGCACCTATTTTCCAGTTGTTTGATCACATTCATGGCTCTTCTCTGAGCCTGCTCCAATTTATCAGCCTCCCTCTTGAATCGTAGGCACCGGAATGGGACACGATTCCAGCAGCGTCGCACCAGTGCCAAAATCAGAGGTAAATTACCCTCTCTGCTCCTTGAGATCCCCCTATTTATGTACCCCAAGATCGCCTTAGCCCTTTTGACCACAAGGCCACACCAAGAGCTTGTGTTCAGCTGATTATTCACTAGGGATGTAATAGTGTAGTCGATTAACCAATTATCCAATAAGCAAAAGCTTATAGGTTAATGCTATAAACTACACGCATTTCCCTCCCCACTCCCGGACAGAGGCTGCTGCCACCCTGCGCTACTGCCTCTGTATTAGAGGCAGCAGCACAGGACAACAGACAGCCAGTCCGCAAGGGGAGCTGGTTTTTAAACTGACTCACCTCACAGACCAGCTCCCACCTGGCACCCCATACGGAGCGGCGGGGGGCTCCTCAGGAGAGAGGCCAGAGTGCGCAGGCTACCAGCCCCGCGGCTGGGAACTATATAATAGTCGACTAACCAATAAGAATTCATGAGGTTGCTCGACTATTCAATAAACCGATATTTAACATCCCTATTATCCACCACAATCCCCAAATCTTTTTCAGAATCGCTACTTCCCAGTCCCCCCTCCTGTGTGGGCGGCACTCCTTGGTTGTATTAAAACACAGAGGCTGTGTCTATACTGGCATGATCTTGCGCCAGAGCTATGCAATTGAGGCTCAGCATGGAATATCGCCGAGCCTCATTTGCATAACTAATGAGCCACCATTTTTGCGGAAGAGGCTCTTGTGCAAGACGGAGCTGTCTACACTGCCCCTTCTTGCGCAAGAAAAACCCTCTTGCGCAAAGCCGTTATGCCGCAAAAATGGTGGCTCATTAGTTATGCAAATGAGGCTCAGCGATATTCCATGCTGAGCCTCATTTGCATAGCTCTGGCACAAGATCACGCCAGTATAGACACAGCCAGACTGTTTTGCTTGGCCCCAGCTTACCATGCAAATCTGTAGATCACTCTGTATCCTAATACTCTTGTCATCTGAAGAAGTGGGTTGTGCCTACGAAAGCTCATGATACCGTCTACATGTTTTGTTAGTCTTTAAGGTGCTATTAGACTATTTGTTGTTTTTTAACTTTTTCCTGTATCCTTTGTTATTTGCCATTCCCCCAATTTTTGTGTCAGCTGCAAATTTGATCAGTGATGACTTTATGTTTTCTTTCCTGTCATTAATAAAAATATTAAATAGTGTTGGGTCAAGAACAGATCCCTGTAGGACCCCACTAGAAACACACCCACTAGATAATGATTCCCCATTTACAATTACATTTTGAGACCTATTAGCTAGCCAGCTTTTAATACATTTAATGTGTGCCGTGGTAATTTTATATCGTTCTAGCTTTTAATCAGAATATCGTGGATTCCCAAGTCAATTGGCTTATAGAAGTCTAGTATGTCAACACTCTTGCCTTTATCAACCAAACGTGTAATCTCATCAAAAATGATACCAAGTTAGTTGGACAAGATCTGTTTTCCATAAACCCTTGTTGATTGACATTAATTATATTACCCTTCTTTAGTTGTTTATTACTCAAATCCTGTATCAGATGCTCCATTATCTTGCCTTGGCTCCATGCCAGGCTGACGGGTGTAAAACTACCCAGGTCATCGCGTTCACCCGTTTTCAATCCTGGCTTAACACTTGATTTTACCCCCAGTTTTCTGCAACTTCTCTGGGGTTCCAAGACTTATTGAAAAGCAACAGTAACTGTTCAGCCAGCTCCCCAGGCAGCTCTTTTGAAACTCTTGGATGCAAGTTATCCACACCTGCTGATTTAAAAATGTTTAGTGGTTTCTGTGTGACCCCCTCTGAAGATACTAGTGCTAAGGAAAGAGCGTTGTCATATAACTACATCTTCTGCTTTCCCCCCAAAATAGAACGGAATATGGAACAGAAATATTTCTGCATTGTTATTGACAATTCTATTTCCATCTAGTAGTGGACCAACACCATAGTTAGGGTTCTTTTTGTTCCTAATATATTTTAAAACGTTTTTCTTATTTCCTTAACACGGCTGGCCATAGAGTGTGTCCCTTTGCTTCCCTTATCACTTTTTCCCTTGGTGCAGATTAATTACTAGCAACTTTCCCTTTCTTCCACTTGTTAAATATTATTTTAATAGCTGACTTCTTCCCTGCTACACCATGTCGCTATTTTTTAGCCATCACAACCTACTACCTCAGTGATGGGATGGTGGCTTTGGGGGCATTTCATGAAGCATTCTTAAACAATTCCCTATTAGCATTCAAAATTTTCTGATTAAATTTTTCCTCCCAGCTGATTTGGCTCATTTGTTTTCAGCTTTGTGAAACTGGCCTTTTTAAAGCACCGAGTCTGGATATCATGTCAATGCAATCAACTCATGGCCGCTTGTACCTCAGCTACCTCATGATCACGTTGCATTTTTTTTCTACACCTTGTAGACAGGCCCGACTGGGGAGTGGGGCAAAGGGGCAGTGGCCCCAAGGCCCAGTAATTCAAAAGGGCCCAAGGGCTCCTGGCCCTTTAAATATCCAGTGGAGCACTGTGCTGCATGGTCTGGGCAGCTCTCAGGGCTGGCTTGGTGGAGGGGGGACCAGTGCAGCGTACTCCAGGCAGCGCTGAGGGCTAGTTACTCCAGCCCCGCCCCTTCTGCCTGAGGCCCCATCTCTTCTGGGAGGGTAGAGCCAGAGCTCAGCAAGTCTGTTGGCCTCCCTGCTTGTAGATAGGTGTGGAAGGGGACAGTGAACTGGTGTGAACTGGTATGTATCAGACACCCATGAATGCCCCCTCTTGTGTGCTGTGAGGCCATTAATCCACAAGCATTGGGGAGCATTTTCTTCCGAGTTGTTGGTGAGTTGGTACCAGGCCATTGTGGCCATAAAGTGCCCGTCCTCATCCTTGTCCCTTTTGCCCACTTGATCCTTTTAACATTCCAGCACTGGGAATCCCCCTGGAGATTTCAGTAACAGGAACTAGATCAACTGTAGGCTAAGAAAGGAGCAAAGCCGGCCCTCTTGCTTCTTACCCAAGCTCCTCGCCTGGGTGTTTTCAGGCAAGTCAAGAATTGCATCACTTCAAGTCCTGTGGTTCCTTTGGTACCGATGACTCAGCAGTGTGTGCGTCTCCCCCTCACAGGGCTCTGCGTCATCAGCACCGCCTGGATCCACTGCAGAGAAAATCCCTCCACCCTGGCCTGGGCGGGGCTCAGGGCGGACGATGTGGATTTCATCTCTCGGGTCACAGGCTGATCCTCTTCCCAGCCAGGCAGCCAGGTGGAGATACTGAGCTAAGCGCAAAGGGAAATGAAGGGGGCGCCGTGGGGGAACCCTGGAGTGGTGGCCCCTTGTGTTGTGCCCCAGCTCAGTAGTGAGGAGTCTAGTAGGTGCAAGGGGGCACTGTGCTATGTCAGTGCTGACTGCAATGCCCCAGGTTGGCACTGGGGGGGGTGCGATGTGACACAGGGACATCGTAGGGGTGTTGTCCCTGCCCCTGCTGCTGTCTTTTACTTGAGCTACAATCGCTGGGCACTGATCCCAGGCAAAGCTCGGGGACCTGCCAGGCCAGCCACAGCCTCCAGTAGTTCTCTTTGGATGCAGGATTCTCCTTTGTTTTCTGAAGCGGTTTGTGTATCTCTTAATCAGCTGCTGTGCCCCACCCCAGAGGTGGCTGCACCTTGGTGGTGTGCAACAGCTGTATAAAGCGCCTTACTGCACCGCCCCAGAGGTGGCTGCACATCAGAGCCAGGCAAACACTCTTGCTGTCACGTACTTCGTTAGGTGTGTGGGGGGCTAGTTCCCTTGTTCCCCACACGAGCAGCGGCTCAGATAAGGAAAGATAAATACACGCAAGGGTGTGAAGAGATGGTGGGCGGGAGGCATGGGCGGATGGGTGTGGAGGAGGTGGACGGGGTGGCATGTTGGATGGGTGCGGATTTGGAGCTGGCTCACCCTGTACCTAGCCCCCTAGCTCAGAGCAGCTGGGGGTGCAGATAAGCTCTCTGCCCCCCACCATGTACGGATCAGAGCCAGGCCCATGGCTTCCCCTTCCCATCTCTACCTGGCAGCCCCCTCTCCCCCCACCCCCAGTCACACCAGCCTGCCTTTCTGGGAAATCAGCTAGGCCAGCAGCCCCCCCCAGCAGCCCCCGCCCCAGCTGGCTCCAGTGCAGCATCCCCAGGCAGATCTAATATCTAATACCCCTCCCCCCCACTGCTTCCCGTAAATCACTCGTCTCTGGACAGCGCGGGGCTTTGCAATGCAATGTGGCGGGGGGCAGGGAGCCCCATGCTGGGGAGGGGGCTTGATAGATGGGGCTGATACTCCACTAGTGACAAGGGGGGAGGGGAGGCTAATGGGGGGCTTGATGGAAGGGTTTAATTAAAAAGAAATAGAGACATCTAGAGCAGTGTTTCCCAATTTTATTTGGCCGAGGAACCCTTTTCAGCTTTTCAGAATTTCAAGGAACCCCTAGGTTTGTCAAGCAAAAAAAAAAAAGGGGGGGGGAGGGACCCACCAATTCATGAAAATCACATTCCTTCCCCAAGACCCTCCACCCCCCTTCCTTGAGGCTTCATCCGCTCTGTTCCCCTCCTCTCCATCACTTGCTATCCCCAGCCCTTATACACTCTCACTAGGTTGAGACAGGAGGTGTGGGGTAGGAATGAGGGATTTGGGTGTGGGAAGGGGTGAGAAGTACAAGCTCTGGGAGGGAATTTGGATGCAGGAGAAGGGGATGTTGGCTCGGGGAGGGGGCTCCAGGCTCGGGAGTGTTGGACTCAGGTGGAAGGTTGGGGTGCTGAGCAAGCCATGGGCTTGTGGATGTGAGGATGCAGGAGTTTGGGCTGGATATGTGAGGGACTCGGGCAAGAAGGTTGTGAGTATGATGGGCTCAGGACACAGATTTGTGATGTGTGGACGGTGCAGGAGTGTTGTGGCAGAAGACTGAGGATGTGGGGATGCAGGAGTTTGGGGATGTAAGAGGCTCAGGACAAGGGGTTCCACCACCTGACCCCAAATCCGGCTCAGATTTGGGGTCAGGTGGTGTAGGAGTGTTATGATGCTGCAGTGAGATGGGGTTTGGCCCCAACTGGGGGCTTGTTGGCCAGGCTTCATTTTTAAATAAAATATTATGTCAAACTCAAAAGGTTTTAGCATTGTCTTTATTTATGAGAGGGGTGAGGAACCTGTTTTGAGTCAAGGGTCACTGACCCACAGAAAAGTCAGTTGGGGCCACACAAGTGAGATGCAAAAAAACCCCCCAACCCTCCAAAAACCCCCAAGCCTCACTAATGTGGTGCCAGATGTGCTGGTGGGGGCAGGGGACAGAGTGAAAGTGCGTGCTGGGGGTGGGGAGAGGGTGCTGTTGGGTGGAAAGATGCTGGCTCAGGTGGCGGGGTGCTGGGGTCAGGGACATGGTCCTGCTGGGCACTAGGGTGACTAGGACAAGGAACAGGGTGCTGCTGGGTGCTGGAGTGGATGGCAGGGTGCTGGGGCCAGGGCCAGGGTGGTGCTGAGTCCTGAGGTGTGAGGCAGGGTGCTGGGGCCAGGGACAGGGTGGTGCTAGGGTGGATGGCAGGGCTGTCAAGGAGCGGGATAGGGATGGGGTGCAGGATCTGGGAGGGAGGTGGGGGGCCGAAGGGGGCAAGGTCTGGGTGGTAGGTAGGGTGCAGAAGCAGGCTGGATGTAGGGTGTCTGGCCAGGGGGAGGGAGCAGGAGCAGATTGGGGGTAGGGTGTCTGGCTACGAAGGAGGGTGCAAGGAGGGGACTTGGGTAGGAGTTGGACCTCCCTGATCTGGCACCCTCTGGACCTGATTGGTTCCAGATGAGGGATTTTTGGACCGGGGAGGTCATTTCAGGGCTCCTGGTCCCGTCCCCCCCCCCGCCCACTAGGCTTCTTTGCACCTCTATCCCCTACAACCCAACTGAGCTGCCCACCCCTGCTGGTTCCCTGCACCTCCCCCAAAACCATCCCCCACAATCCAAGGGAGTGCAGCACCAGTTCCCTGCAGCCCCTCACAGCCCAGCTGAGCTGCCCATCTGTTCCCTATGCCCTCCCCCATCCACCTCAGCCCAGCTGAGCCCTGCACTGGTTCCCTGCATGCCTCCCCCATAGCACAGCTGAGCCCCGTTTCCCTGCACCTCCCCCAAGTCCCACAAAACTGCTGAGCCAAGTGCCGATTCCCTGCCCCTCCCTCCCCTTGAGTCTAGCCCCGGTTCCTGGCACCTCCCTCCTCCTGCAGCCAAACTGAGCTCTGAGCTCCATACCCCCATCCCCACCCCACAGCCCAGCCCAGCTCCCCGGACCTCCCTACTCTGCAACCCAGCTGAGCTCAGTTTCCCTGCACCTTCCCGCAAACCATGCAGACATGCTGAGCCAGCGCTGATTCCCTGCCCCTCTCCCTCCCTCCCCTTGGCAGTGTCTACACTGGCACGATCTTGCGCCAAAGCAGCCGCTCATGCGCAAAAACTTGCTGCCTGTCTACACTGGCTGTGTGTTCTTGCGCAAGTAAACTGACGTTCTCATGTATGAAATCAGGGCTTCTTGCACAAGAACTATGATGCTCTCGCTCAGGAATAAGCCCTTTTGCACAACTGTTCTTGCGCAAGAGGCCAGTGTAGATGGGCAACATGAATTTCTTGTGCAAGAAAGCCCTATGGCTAAAATGGCCATCGGCACTTTCTTGGGCAAGAGAGCGTCCACACTGCCATAGACGCTTTTGTGCAAAAGCACAGCTCGCACATGGCAGTGTGGACGTGTTCTTGCACAAGAAACCGCCAGTGTAGACATAGCCTAAGAGTTTCCTCGCATGAGCAAAATGAATTTTGTGTTGTGCACCAGTACTGAGTTCATGTGGCTTGTTTGGATGTGCCACTGTGGCACCCAAGTTATTAATAAATATTTTTAAACCTTTACCTTTTCTCTCTGCTGCCATGTCTCCTCCCCTTGTTCCATCAGCTCCCCTGGTGCCTGCTGCCCCCCAACTCCTCACCCTCCTCTGCTGACTCCTGCCCTTCTCACTGCCCTCAGCCCTCCTGCAACCTGCCCCCTTCCACCAGCCCTTCTCTCCTCCCTGTGCCAACTCCTCCAGTAGCCCCACTCTGATCATGTGATCAGAGTGGGGCTACTCTCCTAACACCTCCCTCTACACACCTGCCCGCCTCATCCCCTCTCCTAACACCTCCCTCTACACACCTGCCCTGCCTCTCTCCTCTGGTGCTGGTCCCTCTCCTGTAGGTGTCTGCCCTTCTGCTTCACCCCCAGAATCCCCTGGCACTTGCACCTTCTCTTACTCCTGCACCCTCCTGTTGCCTCCCCCTTCCCTCACTGCCCCTGCCCCCTTTGCCCTCTTTTTCCCTGATGCCCACCCCCTCACCACCCTCTGCCCCCATTCCCCTCATGCCCCTGTGCCCTCACATGTGACTTGCTCCATCCCAGCCTTCCTCATGCCCACCCCTTCTTTCAAGCCTTCTCCCAGCACCTCCCCCCCCCTCTAGCCCCCAATGCCCTTATCCTCTCCCCTCCCAGCATCACCCTGTCCCCCTCCCACTGACACCTCCCCTCCTGCCCTTTTCCTCATTGTCTGCACTTGGCCCCCTGGCATTTGTCTCTCCTCTACCCTGTCCCTTTGGTGCCTTCCCCTCCCCCTCCGCACAAGCCCCTTCCTCTCCCAGCCCTTCCCCTTCCCCTACCTTCTGCCTTCCACTTTGCGGGGCCGGAGTCTGCGCTCCATCTCCGGACTCCGAACCCGCAACTCAGCTGCGCAGCGCAACGCTGTGCCCAGCAGTTTTAAAATCCCGGGCCGTGATGTTATGTCACGCCTGGGCGTCTCCCCACCCACCGGTTTGAACACACCGTGCATGGCAGCAGCAGCCGGCAAGGGGGACCTCAGTTAAGGTTGCGCACGGCAGAGACAGTCCGGGGCCGGGGGAGAGACGCTCTGGGGCCGGGGTGGGAGGACGCGCAGGGGGGCCAGGGCCCGCTCCAGCTCCAAATATTGGTGGACCATGGGCACCACAAGCCCATACAACTCGCCGCCCATGCTTCTGCTGGCTAGCCGGCTCTCTCTCTTTCAGAGGGGGCGGGGGAGTGCTGGCTCCTAGCAGAACCCCTAGTTTTGCTTAACCCCAGGGTTCCGCGGAGCACCAATTGGGAAACGCTGATCTAGAGCGTTCAGTTCCCTCTCCCCCCCCCCACTGCTCCCTCAACCACCAACTCTCCCCTCCCCCAGCCACTACCCCCCGCCCCCGGCCTCAGCCACTAACCCCCCTGCTCCCTTAGCCACAGACCTTGCCCCACAACACTAACCCTCTCTGACCCATTGGCCTCCCCTGCCCCCCTCCTTCAACCTGTAACCCCCTTTCCCCCATCCCTAGTCACTTATACCCCCCAACCACTACTCCTCCCTCCACTGCTACTGCCCCCTCCCTCTCCCAGCTACGAACCTCCCCGTCCCCCAGCCACTAGCACTCCCCACACTGCTCCCTTGGCCCCAGGGGCGGCCCTAGACTAACTGCCAGCAACTGGCACCTAGGTGAACCATGCAATTGGCGCCCCCTCCTCCAAACCCTTCCATGATATTGCGCCACCATTGGGCACCCCATTTCGCTTGGCGCCCTAGGCGACCACCTAGTTCACCTATATGGACGGGCCGCCCCTGCTTGGCCCCGGACTCTTTTCTGTGCCCAGCCACTAACCCCCCCCCACCCCATTAGCACCAATTCCGTTTTGGTGGCTTTCTTGCACGAGCTCCTTTGGGTGGAAGCCCCACGAAGGCAGAGGCATGTGCGCTAGAGCGCTGCCATCGCTTGGCACCCGGCGTTCTGGGCATCCAGGGGCGGCCAGAAACACGATAGACCCTCAGGCTCTGTTCTCCCCCAGCCATGTCTCCCGGGGACTGGCCAGGGTGATGCCACAGCCTGCAGGGTTTCACTGAATACCCCTGTATTGAGCCTGACAATTTGTGTTTGACTAAAGCACCTGCCGGAGGAGCACCCAGTCCGGATTTGAAGACTCAAGTAGTGGCGAATCCGCCCCTTCCCTGGGAATTTTGGCTCCCTCTGCCATGATGTGGACAGATCGCACCCACCTGGTGCTGCCAGGCTAGAGATGGGATTTCTGCTTTTGTGTTAGACCGTTTGTTCCATCCACACCCTGTTTGTTATTCCTGTCTGACTCCTAGGCTGGGAGCTCTCTGATCAGGACTGTGTCCATACAGCACATTGACCTTCGGAGTCCCGGTCCATTTCTAAGGACGTGTGCTGCAAATGCATCCAGCCAACACCATCCGAGGTGCAGTCTCAGGTGTCCTGAGTTGGTGTTTCTCAAAAGGGGGATCACGACACTTGGGGGGGCCAGGAAAGAAAATTGAGGGAGTGGGGGGGTTGGAAATGTTATCACAATCTGAAGCAAACACAGGCGGGCTACCTGCGGTGGGGTGGACCAACCGCATGCTGGTGGGGCAAGGGTCAAAGAGGTGCTCTGGGTGCAGGAAGCCTCGCTGGGCATGCCTCCGAGGGGGGCAGGGTTCAAAAGGGAGCAACTTGGCTCAGTCCAGGCAGATCGAGCAGGGAGGGGAGCGGTTGGGTGCTGTAGCCTTCTGCAGACGAGCCGCCGGGGCGCCAGGAACCAGGACCAGGCCTCGTGGTCAAGCCCCAACAGGTCTCTCAGCCGCAGGAGGCAATGCTGAGGATGAGGAACTGCTGCAGAAAGGGAAGATGGTCCAGGGAGTGACCCGAGAGGGCGTCAGGGGGAACCCCAGCATAGTGCAGATGTGGGCTAGGAAGTGACCCAGGGAACAGGCCTAAGGGTGCATTCTCCTAGGCCACATATTGGGACCTTTGTCTGAAGGACCCTGGCTTGGAACCTGGTGGGTCCCGCCACTCCCAGCTATGGGCTCTAGCTGCTAGGTGAGGCAGCCACAGACTCTGGCCATGGGTGACATTGTCACTGACTCTAGCCACTAGGCAAGGCAGCCACTGACTCTCACCAATGCCCTCACTCCCCAGCCACTAGACCTCCCCCACTGCCCCCTCTGCTACTGCCCCTCCCCCTGCTCCCCCAGCTACTAACATAGCCCGGAGTGTCACCATTATGCAGCACTGTCAGCCTTGGAAAGAAAAATCCCCTCACACTCTCCCACTTCCTATACACCTTGGCCCTTCCAGGGTCCCTCAGCGTCCCTCAGTGTCTCTGAACACCCACGAAGCTATGAACTAGGCCAGAGATGGGCAACCAGGAATGGTGGGTGGAACTCCAGGGGCCACATGCGGCCCGGGGGCCACAGGTTACCCACCACTGAATTAGGCTGATCCTTGTTCCTATTAATACCCTTTTTGACTCTTGTTTTTATAGCAGGAGTGGCCCCACTGTAGCTTGTGGGCAACATGCGGCTTTCCTAGAGCCTCCACCCCCAGCCCCTACTCTTCACTACCAGACTGAGGGGAGAGCTCGGGCCCTCGGCCTTGCAGTAAGGTGGTAAGCTAGGGGCTTCTGCCCAGTGTGTGTGGGGGGGGTCTCAGGTCGACAGAATTGCCAGGCGCCTGAGCAAGGTGTGTGTGGGGGTGGCTCTGCACTACTGGAAGGGGGGGTGTCTCGGATGGAAGGGGTGTGGCTGGGGCAGCCATTCCTCAGCACCTCCTGGACTGCGCCCCCAGTCAGCCCTTGGCACCACCCGGAGTGTGCTGCTCGGAGCTCCAGCAGCAATGTAAATGGTCCAGGACTCCAGCCACCACCTAGAATCCCAGACCTTTTTGAATTGCTAGACCCAGGAGCAGTCACCCCCTTTATCCCGCTTGACAGCCGGCCTGGCCCTAGATGATAAAAGGGGAAAAATGGGATTTGACCGTCTGGAAAGCCCAGGAATTAGGAGAAAGTCAAAGCAAGTTACATCCTGGGCTAATTGTCAATGCAGAGTGCGGCTGTGCATTGATCCATGCCACTTAAATGAAGCTACCAGGCATGAATATGATCTGACAAGGCCCTTGAAAGCAGCAGGTCAAAGCCCCTCTCTGTTGCTCCCTGTCTTTTGGCAAGTGGCGGGGGACAAGGTGAGCACTGAGTGAGTGGCTCTCCGTGCCCCACTTGGCTGGCATTGATGGATGGAGTGCCGTTTGGGGTGAGCGCTGACCCTGCGGCATTTCAGAGAGCGATTGCTGGGGTTATGTAGGGATTTACAAGGTGAAGGGGTTAGAAAGGGGGGTGCTTTAATTTGGGTTAAGGATGTTAAAGAAAATGATGTTATGCACATTTTCTTTTCCACTGGGCAAAGGGAACTTCAAAAGAAGGAACCATATTTGTCTAATCCATCTTTTCCAAATTGGCTGGAAACCAGGAACATGATAGTTAGTCCAAGGCCACGATATGATTTTAAAGACCTATCCAGTTTAATGCATATATCTCTTGTGTCCTCTTCCGCGATGGATCCCCCTTCACACCTCACCCCACGCCTTTGGAGGTACATCTTTCAGCAGAGAATCCTCCCTCTTTCTTTCTTTCCACCTACAGTGTTAACAGCACAGTATCGTAATGGGCATCTGAGTTAATGCCCATTGAAATGAATGGAGACATGCGTTCCGTAGCCCTAGTGTCTCTGGCTCGATTCAAATTCAGGCAATCAGTACACCACTTGCATTCACTTCACAGTTTAAAGGTTTTCTTTTCGCAGCTGTAACAGCTAGAGACTCTAAAAATGAAAGTTGAAATTCTGGAGAATATTTGAGAGGCCCGTCAACTCCAAATCATCCCCCCCCCTTCTTAAAGAGCACCCCCACACTGCTGCTCCAGACAATGCTATCCTATCATGGACATAAATTGAGCAAAGACAGCCTCATTACTGAATGAGATTAAACAGGCAATACCTGAAATGCCCACTTCATATTGCAAAGACAAGCTACACAGATTTCTAAAATTGATAAGCTAGTTGGAAAAATTCATTCCAAATCTAATTTCCTTAAGTGAATTGATACATAGTGATAAGTTTCGTGAAGGACAAAATTCTTTTTCTTTCTTTCTTTCTTTCTAATTTCCAGTTTTCAAAACTAACTTTTCTTACTTCAAAATGTTTTTAAAATCTAGTAGAAAATTTGAAAAGTGAAAATCAGATGATCATTATAAGTAAGCAAGTAAACAAACAAACAAACAAACAAACAAATCCTCCCAAACAAAAAAACTAAAATATCCAATGGACTGAAAATCTCATTTGAATCGGTTAAAAATTCCTCTTTTTGTGGGCTGCTTTGCTATTTTCCAGATAGATGCTGAAAATCCAACCCATCAGCTACATATAATCCAACCATCTCTCATGATTTGCTCATCGCTCTCACAATATTTGGTGCTTTTCTTAAAAAGTCCCAGCTGCTAACCCTGTGGAGTTATAAACAAGTCTAAGGGCATGTCTACATTAGGAAATTATTTCAAAATTAGAAACCTTCATCTCATTTCCAGCCAACACTTGTTGCTGGTCAGTTTATAGCCATTTGTACTTGTGCCAGCATTGGTCCTTAACGGCAACAACTCCTCCCCCTCCTTGGTATTTGTCCCTCTGATGTATTTATAGACAGTAATCATATCGCCTTGGCCTTTGTGATGGGGACTTTGTGACTCAGTTCTGTGCAGGGAAAGATTCCTGGTAGAGCTGGAAATGAATCTGAATCTCGACACGGAACTAGAGCCACAGGTCTGGGCATCTTAGAACTTGTGGGGTGTGTTTGGGGGCGGGAGGAGGCTTGGATCTGGGCTGAGACTTTGTGAATTGGTCTGGGATCAGATGCAGAGACAGACTGTGCAGCACCTTGGAAGCTAATTCAGATACGGATCCATGACCCAGAACAGGACACACCAGAAACTTGGGGGGAAGAGAATGTATAGATTCTAACTCCAGATCTAACATGAGCTCCAATATAGTCCCAGCCACCAGACTGCCCTGGCTGATTTCTGTTTAAACTAGGGAAGCTCTTTGAAAAAAACAACCCATCTGCATTTAGAAATTATTCATGGCAGGGAACCTACCGGCGCCCTTAGAAAGCTGTTCTGCTGTGTGGATGGGAAGCTGGACTTTGAGCTGGGTTCTACCTAGGTCCAACCTCTGAACAGGGCCCAGCATGGGTCAGGCCTGGGAGGTGCTGATCGCAAGTCCTGTGAATGGGACAGATGCCCCCCACCTTAGAATCATAGAACACTGGAACTGGAGGGGATCTCAAGAGGTCATCAAGTCCAGTCCCCTGCCCTCATGGCACGACCAAGCACCGTCTAGACCAGACCTGACAGGTGTCTGTCCAACCTGCTCTTAAATATCTCCAGAAATGAAGATTCCACAACCCTCCTAGGCAATTTACGGTGACATAAAATTAATTTAGCCCCTTTCCCCCTTCAACCCCCTGCTCTGATCTCACTTTTCGGAGCTAACCCTTCCCCAGCTGCCCCCTTGCAAAGCATCCCCAAAGCCTGTCCCCAGTGGCTCAGCTATTTAACTGCAGTCTCCTGAGTTTCAATCCATTGCCTGAACCTCAAGGCTGTCCAGCCGCCCAGCCACCCAGCCCTGCTGGGAGCTGGCCTGAAAACTCACCAACCTCAGCCACCAAACAGCCGAGACTCATGCATTCCCCCAGGAGCAGGGGGTGGGGGTTCGTCCCCAGCTCCGGGAGGGTAACGGGGTCTAGTGCAGAGGTTTCCGAACTTTGGATCATGGCTTGTAAGGGTGAGCCACTAGCTGGCTGCGAGACACTTTGTTTGCCTGAGTGTCTGTAGGCAGGGCCGTTCGCAGCTCCCAGTGGTACACTCTTTCCGGCCAATGGGAGCTTCAGGAAGCGGTGCGGGCTGGGCCACCACTTCCTCCAGCTCCCATTGGCTAGGAATGGCCAACCGCAGCCACCAGGAGCTGCGATCAGCTGTCCCTGCGGATGCTCCAGTAAACAAAGCGTCTTGTGGCCAGCTAGCGGCTCACCCTTATAGGCCGCAGTCCAAAGTTTGAAAACCCCTGGCCTAGTGCATAGGCGCCGACTCCCCCCCACCCAGCCAGGAGATGCTCGATGTCCCCCACCCCCACTCTCCACCAGATGCTGCCCCTGCTCCACCCCTGCCCCGCCCCATCTCCCATTTCCCCCCTCCCTCCTGGAGCTTCCTGAATGCCATAGATCAGCTGTTCCCGGCATTCCGGATGCACTGGGAGAGAGCAGGAGGAGAAGATCAGCAGGGCCAGTAGTGGGTGAGAGGCACGGGGGGCAGGGGGCAAATTGGAGGAGCTTGGCTAGCGGTTGGTGCACCCACGGAGTCTGCATTGATGGGCTAGTGGGTATAAAAGTGGGGGTGGGAGTGAGGATTCTTGGACTCTCTTCCTGCCTCTGTGCCTTAAGCTAGTCCCTCCCCTGAACCTCAGTTTCCCCACACTGAGCTCCTCCTGGTTCTGAGGGAGTTGGGCAATGGAATTAGTTATTTGTTAAAGGAGACTCACCAGGAGACACATACACATAAGAACATAAGAACATAAGAATGGCCATATTGGGTCAGACCAAAGGTCCATCCAGCCCAGTATCCTGTCTGCTGACAGTGGCCAATGCCAGGTGCCCCAGAGGGAGTGAATCGAACAGGTAATGATCAAGCGATCTCTCTCCTGCCATCCATCTCCACCTTCTGACAAACAGAGGCTGGGGACACCATTCCTTACCCATACTGGCTAATAGCCATTTATGGACTTAACCTCCATGAATTTATCTAGTTCTCTTTTAAACCCTGTTATAGTCCTAGCCTTCACAGCCTCCTCAGGCAAGGAGTTCCACAGATTAACTATGCATTGTGTGAAGAAGAACTTCCTTTTATTTGTTTTAAACCTGCTGCCCATTAATTTCATTTGGTGACCCCTAGTTCTTATATTATGGGAACAAGTAAATAACTTTTCCTTATTCACTTTCTCCACACCACTCATGATTTTATAGACACACACACACACACAGAGCAGAGCTCATCACCTCCTGCAGGGGCAGCAGACACACACACACACACACAGACACACCCTCACACACAGAGCAGGGCTCATCGCCTCCAGCAGAGGGCATTGCATGCGCGCGCGCGCACACACACACACACACACACACACTCAGGGTATGTCTACACTGCAGAGATTTTTCAGAAAAACAGCCGTTTTTCCGAAAAAATTTCACTTATGTCCCCACTACAATTGCGTTCTTTCGACAAAAAGTCGAAAGAATGGAGGAGGTTTTCCGACAGCGATAAACCTCTTTCTACGAGGAAGAAGCCTTTTTCTAAAAGAGCTCTTTCAGAAAAAGGTGTGTGGACGGTGAGGAGGGTTTTCTTTCGAAATAAGAGGCCTCCAGGAAATAATACAGGTGCCCTAGTGGACACTCCGTCCAAAGTAATCACAGCTCTATAGTTCCTGTCTCCTGGCACTCTTAAAGCTGCAGACACCCTGGACGAGACTTGTGGCAGGAAGCACCTCCCCGCTCGGCTGTCCCTGCCACAGGTCTTCTGAGCCATGGCATAGCCACAAGCCCCCCAAAATCTCCCTGGCCCTCTCAGGGAGCCCGACCAGGGCTCCCAGGACCCACCAAGGGGTACCAAGTGGCGGGCACGCTCCTGGTCTGGAGTGGAGATCCTGTCCCTCCTTGAGCTGTGGGGGGAGGAGGAGACCCAACGGGATCTCTGCTCCAAACGCTGCAGTGCAGACATTTATGGCCGAATGGCCAAGGCCCTGGTGGAGCGGGGACACCCACCCCGGACCTTAGAACAGGCCCAGAGTAAAGTTAAGGAGCTTCGCCAAGGCTGAGGGCCAGAGAGCGCAGCTCGTGCTCTGGGGTGGGACCCCGCTCCTGCCCCTACTTCAACGAGCTGCACCAAATCCTGGGGGGTGGGAAAGCCCTTTCCCAACCCGTGGTCGTCAACTCCAACCTTGAGACGCCCATTGTCGCCTGGCTGGAGATTGCGGAGGAAGAGGAGGACGAGGGACAGCAGGGGCAGCAGGAGGAGGACGACACGGTGACCACAGTCACTCTGTCCCTGGAGCTGGTACCCGTGAGCCTGGCCATGTCGCAGGCATCATCTGACTCCGGGGAAGGATCTTCAGGTGAGTGCTCTCAGTTTGTCACACACACGGGGCGGGGGAGGCGGGTGCAGAGAGGGAGGCGGGTGCAGAGAGGGAGGGAGGCGTTGCTCGGCCTGCTCGGGCTGGACACTGTGCTGCAGTCCATGCACGTGGTACCACATGCAGCGTTATTGTGCACCATGTGGACTCAGCAGGCAGCCCCTAAGCCCGCCCACGCTCCTGCTCCCAGGCTCAGGGGAGGCCACACACACGTCTGGCCTGGGGTGGGGGGGGCGTCCTCCCACCACCTGCCATGGCTGGAAGCAGGGTAGCCACAAGGGCGCAGGCACGACCCCAGACACACAGAGGAGTGCCACACACAGCACACGGGCATGCTGCACATGCGAGGCACCACCCATTCCCACGGACAGCTCTGACAGGTGCAGGTGTGTGTGGGCCCCAGGGAGGGCCAGGCTGCTCCAGGCTCCTCTGCCACCCATGGGATCCCACTGTGGCTGGACACTTCCCTTGCCTGCTTGTCCATGGGAGGGCGGGGAAGCAGGCAGCATGGTTCCCTGGGCACCTTGGGGCCTCTGTGAGGCAGGGCCTTGCTCCCAGGACATCCCCCTCCTCTGGCCTGAGGACTGTTGATTGCTGCTCACAGAGGAGGGCACGGGCTCAGGGACAGTGTCTGCATGGACGAGTGACGGCCTCTCCCTCTTTATTCTCCACAGCCAGACCAGCCATCTCAGAGGGGTGATCCACCCCAGCCGAGACAGACGCCCGATCCCAGGGGACCTGAAAGTGCTCCAGAGTCCAGGAAGACCTGATGAGGCAGCATGTGGGAGTCCTGCATGATGTGCTGCAGACCCTGGTGCAGAAGGTCTGGGAGGACACAGAGTGGCAGACCCGCATATGGGACCAGCTTGTGCGGCAGGGCGATAACGTGTGTGCCATCATGCAGGAAATGATGGCACCCGGCTCCTGTCCCTGCTCCTGCCTCCCACCCTCCTGCCCCCCCGCTATGCCCATTCCCCCTTCCCCTGCCCCCCAAGTGATGCCCATGTCCCCTTCCTCCACCACCCCCCGTCCAACCCTCTGTAGTGGCAGGACCCACCAACCCCAAGTTCGACGAGGTCCCTGCACCCGATGTGGCACTTCCAGCTGCCCCATGCCACTCCCAGCCCTGAACCCTTCTCCCCATCCAGGTTATGAGCCTCCCTCCCCCTCCCCCTCCCCAGCTTTTTTTAATGAAAGATAAATACAAAGTTTGTTGTGTTAAAATCCAAACAGGTGTCTTTATTCACAGCTCAGGGAAGGGGGAAAGGGAGGGGTTGTGGTGGGAAAGGGATATTGGAGCAAGGCCCAGGCCCCTAGGGGGGAGGCCCTGGAGAGAGTTACCGGGGTCCTTGAGAGACTCTCCCTAAGGGCCTCCTGGATGTGCACCCCCAACTGATGGGCCTGGCGGATGGCAGCTGTCCGCGGCTGCTTGATGGGTCTCCCCTCGCGGCCAGCCTTTATCCCCTACCCAGGGAGGAAGGCCTCCCCCCTTCCTCTCTACAATGATGTGGAGGACACAATACACGAAGACAACCTAGGGGAAGTTGTGCTCCCCCATGTCAAGGCGGGTCAGGAGGCACCTGAACTGCACCTTGAGGTGGCTGAAGGTGCATTCCACCTGCATCCTCGCCCGGCTGAGGTGGGAGTTAAATTGGTCCCTGCTGGAATCCAGGCGGCCGGTATAGGGTTTCATCAACCACGGCATCAGGGGGAGGCCGCATTTCCCACGATGCACAGTGGCATCTGCATATCCCCAAACGCAAAGTCACAGCGAGGGAAGAATGTGTCCAGCTCCAGCTTGCTGTAGAGGCTTGAGCTTCTGCCTGACCACCTGACAAAAATCTCAGTAAACTGTCCATGGTGGTTGACCAGGGCCTGCAGCACCATGGAGACGTTCCCTTCCTGTTAATATACTGGGCCGCTCGATGTTGTGGTGCGTGGATCGGAATGTGGGTCCCATCTATGGCTCCACCGCAGTTCGGGAACCCCAGGGCCACAAATCCTGAGACGATTGGGTCCAGGTCTCCCAGGTAGATGACCCTGTGCAGCAGGATGGAATTGATGATCCTCACAGCCTGCAGAAGGACACAAACAAACACACAAAACAGAAAATGAGAGAGGGGATGCCTGAGCCCTTGGGAGGTGCCTGTCTCCCTTCCGTCCCCCCCCAAACATGCCCGGAGCCACCCCCATGAGGCCGCTCCCCAGCAGCAGGGCTGTGTGAGGGTGGGACAGCACAACCCTATGGGGACGGGGCTTCCCTCCGATACCCAGCCCACCCCTGCACCCTCCTACCCCCCTTTCCTTAGGGTCCCCCTTTTCCTGGACTCCCCCACCCCCATGCAGGGACTTCAGCCTGAGAGTGTCTTACCTCCACGAGGGGGGCCCCGACGGTGGATTTCCCTACACCAAACTGGTTGCCCACCGACCGGTAGCTGTCTGGGGTGAGGAGCTTCCAGACGGTGATTGCAACCTGCTCTCCAGGGGGATGGCGGGCCGCAGGTGGATGTCCCATTGTCAGAGGGCAGGGGTGAGCCAGGCACACAGCTCCAAAAAGGTGGCCTTCCAAATGCGGAAGTTTTGGAGCCACTGCTGGTCGTCCCACCACTCCATGACCAGCCGGTCCCACCAGTCGGAACTGGTGTCCAGCCTCCAAAACCGTCTCTCCGCTGTGGGGCGCGGTGGCAAGGGCCTTGCTCCCACGCACGGGGAGAGGGTCTCAAGGATGAGCTCGGCGTTGAGCTCGTGGAGGGCCATGAAGGCAGCGTGCACAAACGGCTGCAGAAACTGCAGCAGGGCCGTGTGGGGCCATCGCACGCCCGGGGCAGCTCCAGCTCCATGGCAAAAAGAAAAATGCTGTGGTGGTCAAAAAAGCTGGGCAACCAGAGCAGGCACTGCTAAAGCGGTGCTATCCCTCGGAGAGGTAGGCATGCCCGCAGCAGAATCAGAGAAACAGCTGTCCAGGGGGGTCCCTTTAAGCATGTCTCTCAGCTGGGCTTCAGCACCAGCACTCGGAAGCAACTGGTGACCTAATGCCCTGGCTGAGCTGATTCTGGGTGGCCTTACGTGCGAGAGAACGACCAATCAGCGTGGACACTCTCGTTGGAAAAAGCAGATCGCTCTTTCGATGCGCATTGGCAGTGTGGACGCTCTCTCTCGGAAGCCGGGTTTCTGGAAGATCTCTTCTGGAAAAGCTTCTTCCGAAAGAAGCCTGCAGTCTAGACGGAGCCACACAGAGCTGTTCTTGCCTGTCTCTTCTGCCAGCTGACAAACCAGATCCCCATCAGGGCTCACAGTAATGCGGAGCAGGCTTGGGATCAGGGCCCCGGCCTTTCCGTGCTGGGAGAGCCCCCCATGCGCAACCCCTGTCAGGTGGCCCAGAATTCCCAGCAGCAAAGGATAATGAGGGATGGGTTGAGAACAGAATTGTAGCTTCGGGGCACCAATAAACCTGTCCCCAGCATTGGACTTGCCGGCTCAGACCAATGGGCCCATCTTAAGCCCCAGTTTCCTATCACAACAGAGGCTGGTGCCAGCTGCTTTGGAGGCAGGAGCTCTGCAGGGATCGGGAGAGCCCGCCCCAGGTGGAAACTTCCACCCTAACCCCAGGAGTCTGAGGAAGACCCAGGTTCCTCCAGGACTCTGGGTCCTACTTTCAAGCTGTTCTACGTCTGGATGACCCTGGAGAAATGTCCCAAGTTTTTCTCAGCGTTTGTGCTCCAGAGAGAGCGCAGAGGGTCCGGTGCTTAGAGCCATAACTTACCATCTGAGAGACCTGAGCCAATGTGTAGCTTTGTTTCAGCCTGCCTGGGCAAGTCAATTCATCTCTCTGGGCCTCAGTTTCCCCCTCGGTGGCAGAGGTGCTTTCCCCTCCATGTACAGAGGTGGGGAGAGCGAGACCAGAGCTCTGCGGCTGATTCTGGGGTTCACGCTTTAAAAAGGCTGCTGCAAAACAGGTGAGGGAGCCACCAAATGGATGCCAGGGCTGGAAAACAGGCCTGCCTGTGGAAGCCGTGAGAGTTCCCTCTGTGCAGCTAAGCAGAAGGAAGCTGGAGAGGTGATTTGATTACAGCAGCTACGTACCTCATGGGGAGAGAAGACCTGGCACTGAAGGGCTCTTGAATCCAGCAAGAATGGCAGGATGAGAACCAGCGGCTGGAAACTAAAGCCAGACCCATTCCTTCTGGAAATAAAGGGCCGGTTTATCACAGGGAGGCTGACAAACCCTTGGAACGACCCCCCAGGGAGAAGGGTGGCTGCTGCATCCCTTCATGTCTCCAAATCCAGCAGGACTGCCCTTCGGGGTGGGGGGGTTAGCCACACACAAGCCACTGGGCTCAGCTCTGGGGGCCAGGGGCCCTTCCCTGACCTGTGCTAGAAAGGGGTCAGATTAGATGATCTAACAGCCCCTCAGGCCTTGGGATCTACAGCCCCCGGAATCTGTCCAAAGGGGCTGAGACCACTGGCCACCAGGAGCTGCTGTGAGCGTGACTGCATTAGAATGCATTGGGGTGCTCTGTTACTCTGGTATGAGGAAGGAGTCCCCAGTGGTTAGACACCAGCCAGTGACTGTTCCCTGCTCTGCAACAGCATTCCTCCATGACCTTGGACCAGCCATTTAGCTTTGCTATGCCTCAGTTTCCCTCAGCTGTGCTGAGTCGAGGAGGGTAACAGCCTGGCCCTGGCTCACAGGGGAGGGGTAAACACACTGACGGCTGCATGAAGAGTTTAAATACTGTCAATCATAGATTCCAAAGCCAGAAGGGACCCTGGGATCATCCAAGTGTGGTCTTGAGCAGAAGGAGCAAGGCAGCTCTTTAGAAAAGCCACCCGGGGCGGGAGGCTCTGACACAGGCCTCAGCAGATTGTTTCTGTGGTTAATCTTGAGGCTGCCAACATTTTCATTCCCACCTCAGAGAGTTCGGGTGGGATGTCTGGAACCCAGGACCACTCGTGCTGTAAGCAAGAGCCAGTCCCCCAGACGGCTAGTGGTGGGGAGTTCCAGAGCAGACCAAAAGCACCTCCCTCACTCAGTTTTGAACCTTCAGTCTGTCAAGTTAATTTGGGTATGTCTACACTACCACCCTAGTTCGAACTAGGGTGGTTAATGTAGGCATTCGAAGTTGCAAATGAAGCCCGGGATTTAAATATCCCGGGCTTCATTTGCATCTTGCCGGGCGGGCGCCATTTTTAAATCCCCTTAGGTCGAACTCCGTGCCCGCGGCTACACGCGGCACGGAGTAGGTAGTTCGAATTAGGATCTCTAATTCGAACTACCGGTACACCTCGTTCCACGAGGAGTAACGGTAGTTCGAATTAGAGATCCTAATTCGAACTACCTACTCCGTGCCGCGTGTAGCCGCGGGCACGGAGTTCGACCTAAGGGGATTTAAAAATGGCGCCCGCCCGGCAAGATGCAAATGAAGCCCGGGATATTTAAATCCCGGGCTTCATTTGCAACTTCGAATGCCTACATTAACCACCCTAGTTCGAACTAGGGTGGTAGTGTAGACATACCCTTTGACATTTTACCATGGACCCAGGCAACCAGAACACCAGTGCCATCATTAACCTGCAGTCCTTTCTCCCCTCCCCTGGCCCCCTAAACAACCCTGATCACTCTCTTCCTCCTTGTCAGCCCATGTCTCTCCACTAGCCTCTAGTTCTGCTACAGTTGCTAAGATTTGTGCTGGCAGCTTTCTGTGTCTGTGAGCTGCGTGTGGCCCTGCTACTAATGTGCTGCCCCTTTAAAAGTGTTGGCTTTTAGACGTCCTTTCCGACAGGAAATGTCTCCACCCCCTAAATGTTATTAATAGTAGAAATAGCAGTTGCATCCTGATTTTGCTGGAGGACTCAGTGGGGGGGCAGCCGGCGCTTTCCCATGCCTTCCCAACTTCTTCCCATCAGCAGATCTCAACATGCTGGACAGAGGAAGCCACTATCCTCATCCACATTTTACAGATGGGAAAACTGAGGTATAGGGTGGGGAGGTGACTTGCCCCAGGCCACCCAGCAGCATGGACCTAGGCACAATACCCAGATTTCCTGCATCCCAAGCCTGGGCTCTTCCCACTAGGCCAGGCAGCCTCGCTGCTAAGCAAGAGGGGTTTTTCTCCCAAGCGTGTGCCCGATGCTTAAGTGCAAGGGGCCGCAGTGAAAACAACCAGAGGGTTTTGCAGAGTCTGGGAAAATAAATAAACAGCTTCACATGGTAATGACCCAGCTTTGCATCCCAAGGGGGATGGATTTCCTAAGGTATCTCTTTAGCCTGTGAGCTCTCTTCATTATCCTGAAGGCCAGGGCTTGTTTCTCATGACCTCAGCTTCACCTCTGTGGGAATGGGCTCCTGGAAGCTCCTCCGTGCATCCCATCTCTACTGACTCCAGTGCTGTGAGCTGCTGCCACCCAGTTTCCCTTGTGCAGTGCAAAGAATCCCGACCCCTGGACCCCATCCCCCAGCTGCCTTCGTTTCCAAATCTTGACTCAGCCAGAGCCAGCTAAGTTCAGTGGCATCCAGCTGCCTCTCTCCACCACTGGCTCAAGAGCTTTCTCATCAGTCTACGGCTCTTATCTGAAAACATCATTTTCCCCTGGTTCTCCCACCCCGGCTCTGCTGACCGGAGCAGAGCATGTAGGGCTCTGTCCCTAGTTAATATCTGCTCCCTGCAAGAGGAGGACAACTTACTGCTGTGACAAGTGAATGGAATTGATATTTTAGCTCAAGGGGCTCTGGGTCTCAAGGCCAAATCCTGCTGATAGCCCATGACTCAGGAGGGAAGGTGCTATAGATTTTTGACTTTTTATCTTTATTACGTTTTTTAAAAACCCAAGATGCTATGTTAAAAGGACACTGAGGCGGCAAAATCAAGGGCTCCACTGCTGGAAAATGCCACAGTTAAGGTTGCTTAAGTAACCTTAACTCTGCCTGCTGGTGCACATGCAATTGTGAGACACTTTCGCTGGTCCTGTGCTATTCTTTTCACAGGGCCCTGTCTCATTTATGGCCCAGGATGAGCAGGGCTCACTGAATGATCAGCTTTTCCAGGTTTCCAGGATTATCTTCATTCAGTATGTGGCCCAAGGTGTATTTCCCATCACCGTGCAAACTCTGCCCTGAGCACAGTTATTAATGTCCTCCAGGGCTTTTCTGCAGCCTTTCTCATCACTGTGCTGCACAAACTGCGTGGACCTGCCACGAGAGGAGATGAGCCAAGGGGTTTCTGAGGCAGCAGCAGAGACTCAGGACTCCTGGGTTCACAGCCCAGTTCTTGGGCAGGAGGCCCTGTTGTTTACTCTTCTGCCCCCCTCCCCACCCCATCTCTCCCTGCCCCTGCTGTTTCTGCCCCCGCCCTAGCTCCTGCTCCATCTCTTCCCAGAGTGCTAATCCCCAGTGGCAGCCTATCCCCCAAATTCTCCATCCTGCTCCTGCCCATTACCCCTCCCCCATACCTACCCGTATGTCCCTACACCCTCTCTGCTTCTAGCCTCCACAGTCCCCCCTCTGCCTTGTTCCTATTCTTCATCACCCACCTCTGCCTGTATCCCTGCCTCAGCTCCTGCTTCTAACCCCTCTTATGCCAGATTTCCATCCTCCTTCACCCATCCTGGGTTCCAAATCTGCCTCCCCCCTACACCTCTCCCCCTGCCTTCCCCACCCCTCGGCCTCCGGTCTTCCAGTAAGGCAGCTTCCCCCTTTCCCTCCTTGCTGCCTGGCATCAGCAGGGGGTATGGCTCCCTGTTTTCAGTCCTGGAACCTGGCTCAGCCCCTGCAGCCAGGGGCTGGAGCATGCTCAGTCGCCCTGTGCTGTCAGGACAGGCCTAGCAGCTGTGAAGGGCTGGAGCATGCTCATTGCCAACAGATTAGCAGCCAAAGCCTAGCAAGTGTCTACTGAGCATGTGCAAATGGAGATTTTCAGATGCCTCATTTGGCTACATTTGGGCAGATTTTCCCAGGAGATGCAAAAGGCATTTCCCTGGAGATGCAAAAGGACAATTCCCCCGCCAAACTTCCAATCCCTGCTCCCAAGCACAGGGGTGCTGGCCCGTCTCAATGAAACAGTCACAAGAATTATTTTAACTGGGGCAAAACAATGTATCTTCCTCTGAGCTCATTTTTGGAAATGGCTCAATCAATTTAGCTGAAACTTTCCAGAACAATTCAGCCTTAGGCAGACACCCAGCTTGGAAATATTCAACCCTAAGGGTTAAAGTCTGGTAACATTATAAAGGTCTAAAAACAGGTCTCATACAGGAAAGTCTTGGCAGCCTTCACTAAAGGCACTCCTGATGCTGTCTATAATTTCTGGGCTCTATACATACTCCAGTTCACTCTCCTGAAATCCAGGCCAGGTTTTGTGCCTGTTGTGCCCTTGTGTTGTCTGGAGGAGGGGAAGGAAGATTTGTATTGCAATAGCATCTGCAAGCCTCAGTCACAGATGAGGATCCCAGGGTGCTAGGTGCTGTATAGGATTTATTAGGTATATTACGGTAACACCTAGGTGCCCCAGTCATGGACCATGGTTCTAGGCAGTGTGCATTTATAAGGTGTATAATGGTAACACCTCTGAGCCCCAGTCACTGACCAGGGTCACGCTATGCTAGGTGCTGCACAGACACAGGACAGAAGATGACCCAGCTCTAAGAGCACCCATTGAACTGAGGTGCCAAGCACAAGACTGTGACCCCAGAGACCAGAGCTCTATTCCCAACTCTTCCAAGTGACATTGGGCCAGTCGTGTTCCTGCCCTGTGCCACAGTTTTCCCACCTGTAAAATGGAAATAAGGATACTGAGCACCATTGTGCAGTACCCTCAGATGTACAGGGGACTAAAATTTCTTACCGGCACTATTGCATTACCTCCCCACTTGGGGGTCAGGGCAAGGGGTTGGGTGTGTGATATGACAGTACCTGTAAGAAAACCTGTAAGGGGGTGGAATGCAGGGGACTCTGAGTTGGGTGTTGGCAGGGGTGCGGGAGGGGCTCTGGGCAGGGATGTGGGGGGGGGGTGCTGGAATCAAGGTTGAGGGTGTGAGGAGGAGCTCACGGAAGAGGGTTGAGCAGTGCTGGAATCAGGTCAGGGGGCTGAGGGTTTGCGGGGCTCAGGGCAGAAGGTGGGGTGCGGGGGAGGGACTGAAGCCCACCCAGTTACTACCCATACTGCTTGTTGCTTGCTGTTCCCCTTCTGTCACATAGAATCTTAGAATCATAGAACCATAGAGCTGAAAGAGACCTCAGGAGTCATCAAGTCCAGCCCCCTGCTCTAGGCAGGACCAATCCCAACGAGATCAACCCAGTCAGGGCTTTGTCAAGCCGAGACTTAAACACCTCTAGGGATGGAGACTCCACTACTTCCCTAGGTAACCCATTCCAGTGCTTCACCACTCTCCTAGTGAAATAGTTTTTCCTAATATCCAACCTGGACCTCTCCCACCACAGCTTAAGACCATTGCTCCTTGTTCTGCCAACCGTCACTACTGAGAACAGCCTTTCTCCATCCTCTTTGGAACCTCCCTTCAGGAAGTTGAAGGCTGCTATCAAATCCCCCCTCACTCTTCGCTTCTGCAGACTAAACAGACCCAACTCCCTCAGCCTCTCCTCATAGGCCATATGCTCCAGCCCCCTAATCATTTTGGTCACCCTCCACTGGATCCTCTCCAATGCATCCACATCCTTTCTATAGTGGGGGGCCCAGAACTGGACACAATACTCCAGATGTGGCCTCACCAGAGCCGAATAAAGGGGAATAATGACATCTCTGGATCTGCTGGCAATGCTCCTCTTAATGCAACCTAATATGCCATTAGCCTTCTTGGCTACAAGGGCGCACTGTTGACTCATATCCAGCTTCTCATCCACTGTAACCCCCAGGTCACTGTCAGGGAGCAAGAAGAAAGTGCAGAGCATGGGTTGGTCCCTCCTCCACCCCTGCCTGCAGCAGCCAGGAGGGGGGGAATGCAGGGACGGCAAGGGGAGGGGGGCGCTGTGTGTTTTCCTCTTGCTCCCTGAGAGTGACCGAAGGGGAACAGCAAGCAACAAGCAGCATCAGTGGCGGGGGGGGATTCAGTCCCCCGTCCTCCCTAATGGTACCTGGGGGAATGATGCTGGGGTGGGGGGCTTGGGCAGCCCCAGACCAGTGTAGGGTGCACCAGCCCCTGTCACCTGCCTGTTCTGGACCTACTGATGATAAGGCCTTCGAAGCGTTTCTGTGCCACCTCCTCCCTGCTAGCAGACCATGGCCAGTGAGGAAAGTGAGGGCTGAAAAACACACATTGGGTCAATACTGTCGTTACCCACTTACGTCTGCTAGGCCCTCCCTGCTCTGTGGCTCTATCTTCCTCAACTCAAGCCCAGAGTGGAGAATCACGACCCCCGGATGAGGTCTGGGAGCCAAAATAGCACGGGAAGCAGATAAGAAATCATAGAAAGCAACAGGGAGATGCTCAGCTGATAGGAGTTTGCAATATCAAAATTGAACTCCGCATGGGAAGCTGCCGCTTGTCAAGAGCTAATAAAACAGCTCCATTTGTTCGAGGCCTGGGCACAGCTCTGTCACCCGCACGAAGCTACGGATCTTTAAACATAGCACTTCAAATGTGCCAGGGACTGCCAGGGTGGAGCCTCGCCCCTCTGGGCCTGGTAGTTCAGAGCCCAGCACCTCTGGACCCGGCGGCTCAGAGCCCAGCACCTTTGGGCCTGGCAGCTCAGAACCTGGCATTGCTGGGCCTGGCAGCTTAAGGACCCAGCACCTCTGGGTCTGGCAGTTCAGATCCCTGGTACCTCTGGGCTTGCTGCATCAGTTATGAAAATAAAAATGTTTGCTTGAACCTGGCACCTCTTTCCTTACCAAGGAAGCTCTGCAGATTTCCTTGTTTCTCTCTAGTCAAGCTTCTCTGCTGGTACAGGTCCAGCATTGGCCAGGTGGATTCTAACAATTCATCAAACAATTCCGAAGGAGAGTTTGGACATTTAGACCAGTTACTTAATTATCAAAAACCATTAGTTCAGTTCAGAATGACCACAGCTGGCTGACGCGTTGAGTCTATTCCAAGTTCACTGGAATTTCACCAGTACTTGCAGCTTTTATGCCACTTTAACCAAAGTTTCAGGAAGTGGTAAAATCTGTCTTACAAGTCATTTCCTTTAAGAATTGCCAGTACTTTTTATACCAAAATCTGTGGGACCTCTAAACTGAACCCTTAGAAGAACTCAGGGTGTTTTGCAATAGCCCAGTTTCCTGTTGCAAATAGCCTTAGCTAGGGCTTGTCTATACGACAGGTTCTGGCGATATAACACATGCTGCTCTGAGGTATTACTAAGCTGTGTCATGGCAGTACTTCTAGGGTAAACTAGCCACTGGTGTAACGAGTTTCTCCAGACTTAAAAATTTCAGTTAGCATAATGTCTAGACACACATGAGTGCAATACAAGTGTACACATCCTGCATTGAGACAGCTGTAATTCAGGTATGGACTCCCAAAGCATTAGCCTGCCATACCCAAGTCTGCGTAGAGAAGCAATAAATGTTTTGTTACCTCTCGGTTGGAGTTGGCACGATGGGCTGTGTGCTTCACTGTCACTGTGGCAATGGCTTGAGATTAGAGTCGGGACAAACTTTCAACCAACTTTTTCTTTTTTTGGCAAAACCTACCAAGTCAGCCACAGGAAAATGTTCTGTGAATCTGTGCCTCCTCATCCTCCCTGGCTCTAAAGATCCTGGACGTTGTAAGCATCTCTCCCAATCTGCCCCAAGCTCTGGGTGCTAAGGGCATTCTGCCAGGGGACAGCTGATCTGCCTTCCCTCCGTGCGCACTGGATTCGGGATTGCTTTACAGCTACTAGGCTTGGTTCTCCATAGCCTTCCTGCAGGTCCCTATTAGATCTTCACACTTCACTTGCTGGCCCAAGAATTCATCTCCACACTTTCTCCTTGGAGGTGTTGAGCTGGCTTGTCCATTTCTGGCAGGGCGCCTGGTTCCTTTTCTTGGCCGAACTACTGTGAGCATGGCCCTAGTGAAGCTCTGACATGTCCACCCAAGGCATGAGTTGTGTCCCTTCTCAGAGAGAAAATGAGTCACCTCCTTGTGTCTGGAAGAACATAAGAACATAAGAACGGCCGTACTGGGTCAGATCAAAGGTCCATCTAGCCCAGTAGCCTGTCTGCTGACAGTGGCCAGCGCCAGGTGCCCCAGAAGGGATGGACTGAAGACAATGATCAAGTGATTTGTCTCCTGCCATCCTTCTCCAGCCTCTGACAAACAGAGGCCAGGGACACCATTTCTATCCCCTGGCTAATAGCCTTTTATGGACCTAACCTCCATGAAATTATCTAGCTTCTCTTTAAACTCTATTATAGTCCTAGCCTTCACAGCCTCCTCTGGCAAGGAGTTCCACAGGCTGACTACACGCTGTGTGAAGAACTTTCTTTTATTCGTTTTAAACCTGCTACCCATTAACTTCATTTGGTGTCCTCTAGTTCTTTTATTATGGGAACTAATAAATAACTTTTCTTTATTCACCCTCTCCACACTCCAGTATTTCCATGAAGAAATTCCCAGTTGGTGCTAGAGCGTTTGACCATCCGTTGGATGTCTGCCAGGAATTGATGTCCACAAGTTACGTCCTGTGAGCCCCTCTAAGTGGGTTCCTGTGGCTAACTCTTTCCTTTTTCCATCCACACTCCTGGCTGTTGGAGGTTACTTGGAGGTCACTCCTGGATGGTTCTGTCTTGGGTTAGTAGCTCTTCATAGAGCTATATAAAGTCATTTGGCTCAGTTCTTTCATAGACAACAGGAAAGAGCCAGGAATGAAACACACAACAGCTCTTTGCACCTCTGTTCCAGTATGCCAGGATTCCCCCTGTGCCTGTAGGCCAGAATTGTCCCCTCCAGTACCCCAGGATTCCCCTCTACCAGTACCCCAGGATTCCTTACACCTCAGTGAAGAAGTAGATTCACTTTCTAATGATAGTCTCTCTGTGCAGCTGCCAGTCCTTCAGCTGATCAGGCGTGTAACATTTTGGTGGTTTCCCATTTAGATATGCACACCTCACATTGGCTTTTTGGCTTACTACTTGACTGTATCAGCTTCTTCAATACAAGACAAACACTTTCAGAAAGGTGTATATATACACACCCACCCCGCTGATAAAAAGTAGCTCTATAACTCACCGGGTTAGTTAAAACGAAGTGTTAACCAAGGTATGTGAATCTCTATATGTGGCCACTGTGTGTCTCAAAAGACAACGGTGCAAGTGCCAGTCCAGGTCAGTTATGATGCCCAGCGGCAGCATCACGGGTGGCTAAAATGTCCGAGTCTCGAGAGACAGTCTGTGCCACAAAGCGGGCAAGCGTGAGGTGCTGGCCAAAGGGTAAAGCTGGAGCACTACTGTGGCCTGTTACATTCTCCTCTGTTGCCTTCACTTTCCTCCAGCACAGCCTCCTCTCTTGCAACCAGTGTGGCCTGTAGCTCTCTGTATAAGACATTGTATTGATCACTTTTCTATTGCACGGCCAAACTATTTGCAGTGCTTTTGTGATCAGGTTGTCTGGGAAACTAAACTTCCCTCCAGCTGACTGGCTCTGGTAGAGGATGCCTTCAGACAGCTTTAATTTCTGCTATAGTTTCTAATGTCTTAATGGATTCCTTCTCAATAGATTTTATCTAGTAATAAAATTCCACCTTATGATGTTAGATCAAATGGCACAGCTTGGTGCTCTGTATCTTTATTACAAATTGATGGGCATAAACTGTATAAAACAGAAGAAAAAGGTAACAGAAGAAATTACTTTGCAATTTAGCAGGACTTTGTGGTTAACCTCAGCTGTTAGAATCCTCTACCTACATTTCCTTGAATCCCCTCCTTCTGGAATCTGGATCAGGTTTTCCCTCCAGTCAGCCACATACATGTGCACTTTAGCCTGTCTTTTGGAACATCTGCCCTGCCATATGTCTATGGGGTCACCCAGGACTGGATTAGCCTTAATTCCTTCTTCTGGCTCCTGTGGAGCCCAATCTCCTGGAATCCAGGCCTAGGTTTAGCCTTCTCCCAGCTGCCAGTCCTGTAACTTTGCAGGGTCTACTCCTTAATCAGGTATCCATTCCGGATTTTGACTCCTTTTCACAGTTGATCAGGTGTAGCTTTCCCATCTATTCCCAGGTTGTATAATCCAGACCAGGTTTTATCTCCTCCAGTCTGCTACTCAGGGGTATCTGCAACATACACCCCAGCAGGTGGGATCCAGTCCAGGTTTTGTTTCCTCCCTGCCTCCCACAGGTGGCTGTGCAGTAAGCCTCCAGGGCTGGGAATCCAGGCTAGGACCCACCTCCTCCCCATGGGTAGCCAGGTTTAGTCTTTCTCCACTCCCATGCTAAGCAATCCAGTGCAGATTTTTCCCTTTACCTGCTACAGGTGAATTTCCCATGTCCCTTTCCATGGGTGATACTCAGTTCAGTGTTTTGTGTCCCTTCCTGCCTCCTCCATCCCCACCAAATAGATTGTGCCTCTCTCTCTCCAGAGATAGAAATCCAGTCCCAGTTTTCTCTCCTTCCCCTAGGTGTGTCCCTCCCCTCCAGCCCCCCTCAATCCACCCCAGCTATTCCCCTCCCCCAGGTGTGCCCCTTCCCTCCAGCCCCCTTTAATCCACCCCAGCTATTCCCCTCCCCCCAGGTGTGCCCCTCCCCTCCAGCCCCCTTTAATCCACCCCAGCTATTCCCCTCCCCCCAGGTGTGCCCCTCCCCTCCAGCCCCCGCTTCCCGGATTCCACTCCGGCTTTTCCACCCTCCCCGCTCGCGGAGCCCTGGCGCTGAATGAAGCCCCTGGCTCTTCATTGCTGCCCGGTGCCCGGACCTTGCCGTGCCGCGGGGCGCTCCGCAGCCGCCTGGCCGAAGGACTGGGGGAGGCAGAGGGGCGCTCGCAGCCCATCGAGCGTCCGCGCCCGGGGCGGGCTGGGGACTGCTGCCCGGGGCGGAGCAGGCGTGACCTTCCGGCCAGCCTCCAGTCCCTGCAGCCCGGCACCCTGCCTCCCAGCCTCCCGCTGTGGCCCGGCTCTCCCGTCCCTACCAGGAGAGGCACCGATCGCGCCGGCTGCAGGGCTGCCGAGGGGGCTGAGCTGGGCCCCCCCGTTCCCGGCGCTGCGGGACAGTGGAGAAGCCTAGCGGGGCTGTCAGGCTGCCAGGCCCCGCAGACGGCGACCCCCGGAGGAAGATTGCCGAGAAACGCCCCCGAAGCGTCCCCCGCCCTCGCTCCGTAGAATTGCGGGGGGCCCCCAGCCCGCCCCCCGCAGCAGCCAGGGCTGGCGGGGCTGATTTCGCTCGCACGCTGGCTCCCCAGCATGCCGGGACTGCTTGTCACGCGTGGATCTAGCCAGACCCAGCCCCTCGCGGCGCCGGAGAGGGCTGGGCGCCCGGCGGAGACTTCCTGAGAGCGGGTTTTGGGGTGGGGGGGGGACCGGAGTCCTCGGAAGGGGGGAGCTGCTCGGGCGATTTTTCTCTCCCCCTCCCGCGGTGGTATCGTGTGGGGGAAGGGACCCTTTTGGAGAAGCATCCGGCGGGGAGGAAAACGAGCCGCCACCCGAGGACCCCCCACCCCACCCCCGCCCCTGCACGCTGCAGGGCAGAGGAGCCGGAGGCGATCCGCGCCTGGCTGGAGCCGAGCCCCGGAATCCACATCCAGAGAGGAGCGGGGCGGACGCTACCCACCGGTCTCCAGCGCTCGCTCGCTCCTCTTTCATAACACCTGGGGGGCGGGGGGCGCAGGGAAGCGACATGTCTGGAGCCCGGGTGGACTAGGACTCGCCGGATGGAGCAGCCCGCTGGACGGAGACCCGAGGCTGGAGCGCTAAAGGTAGGGCGCTGGCTTGATTGTCTGGCGGCGGCTGTGTGTGTGTGGGGAGGAGGGGGTTAGATCTGACAGGCCCCCCTCCAGGTAAATAACCGATCCATTGACCCTCCCTCGCTCTGGATTCTGTGCTAAACTGCAGGGAGATGGGGGGGGGGGGAGGGAGATGGGAACGGCGGAGCGATCGGATCTCCGGAAACATTGACCACCCCCCTCCCGGGCTCAGACCACCCCCCAGCTAGAATATCGGGCGGGGGGAGAGGGTCCGTCATCTGTTTGGTGTTTTTTCCCTCCTGTTTCCCAGACAGGGATCGTTTTGCGCCAGTCCCGGGGGGGGCGGGGGGGAGACTCGCTTCCTAGCAGCGATGCTCATAGGAAGGGATGCATCCAAATCCCCCTCCCTCGGGGGGATTGGCAGGAGGGGAGGGGGCGCCCCTGCGTCTGATCGGTGGGTGCAGCAGACAAAGCCACCTGCCCGGCACCCCGCGATCCGCTCCTACTGCAGTATTTTCTGGTCTGTGTGTGTGGGGGGGAGGGCAATTACCCCGGAGTACCGTAATCTCTGGAGGGGGAGGGCAGAATTATTCTTCCAGCTCTGGGTAGCTCTGAATGGCTCTGGAGCCTATCTTGCTGCGGGGAGGCGGCGGCGGGGGGATAGATCTAGATCCAGAACAGCTCTTACATAGGATTGGGGCAGCCCCCCCCCCAAAAAAATACGTGTTTTTTATGGGCTTTCTCGCGGTGAGATGGGACACATGTTTTTCATATGTATGGTTCCAAGATGGTAGGATGCGGGCTGCATGGCTAATAAGGGAGGGGTGGGGGTGTTGCCAGCCGTGGGGTGGGGGAGAGCTGTGCTGAGCACCCCGCCCTGGAGCTAATCCTGACTGGGGGTGTGTGTGTGTGCTGAATTGACCATCCTTTGAAACAGGGTGGGGGCGTCCTTTTATTCCTCCCCCCTTGCCGGCCCGTGTGCCTGGAACCGGGGCGGGGGAGGGACCCGATCCTGATCCCTTTACACCTGGGAGGATGGGTTCGAATATGTCTTCCCCCCCCCCCCCAGCGGTGTAAGTGGGGAAGGGATTCCATAGTGTGTGGGGAAGAGACATGAATCGTGTCCGCTCGGGGGAAGGGACGGGGGGATTCGGCCCCCTTTGCATGTCACAATTCGGTCTGACGTCGGAGTCCAGCAGGATCCGGCCCGGAGAGAGAGAAGTAAACAAAGCGAGAAGGAGGCGATTAATCCAGAGAGCCCGGAGCCCCCCCTCCCCCACTGCACCGCAATTATATCACCTCCTCCCTCCCGTCACAAAATCCCTAGACCCCGGTGTAGCCCCCCCCCCCTTAGCCCTAAGATCGGTGGCGCGTCTGACGAGGGGGTGCGGGGGGGGTGGATTCTGCAGCCGGGGCTCTGTCTGTGTGTGATGTTTTAAGGGATCGATCCAAAAATTCTGCCCATGGGGGGGGGGAGGGGGGCGCGAGCCGAGCCCCGCGTGGGTTTGGACCATTGAAAGCCCCTTTGGGATTGGGGGAGATTTCGGGCTCGGTCCAGGGTTACAGTGCACCCCCTCTGAGCCCTCTGACCTTCTCCTCGATGGGGGGGGGGCAAAAGGGAAAGAAACAGGGGACATAGCTGCTCCCCCAAAGCGCTGGGGGGGGGGGCTTAGCCCCAGAGCGAGGATGGCTGGAAGGAGGGAGAGGCGGATGGAGGGGGATGGATGAGTGGACAGAAAAACCTGTTACTATGCTGGCTCCATCGCTCCCCGTGTCAATTTCACTCCCGTGCCAGCCCCCCCCCCTTAGTGTCATTTCCTGGATTTTCACCCCCATCTAGGATCTCAGCCCTGCTCCCTCCCCACCCCAAATCACATTTGCTCTGGGTCTGAATAATAAAATGGCGATTTGCTGGCAGGTGGGGTGGGAGCACTTTTTTCGGGGGAGGAGATTGTGGGAGGGGGGTCACCGTGGGGTGGGGGTCCCCGGGGATCTCACCCCACAGAGGAGGAGGAGGACAGTGTGGGATGTTGCAGGAGGGAGCTTGTGGGTGGGAGGGGCAAGGCTGGTGAGCTTCCCAGGGCAGGGCTTTTCTCTCTCTGGTTTTCCTGTTCCCCTCCTAACAAAGCTGCCCTCCCCCCGTGGGGGGGATGCCTCTGGAATGCTAACCAGCTCCTCCCGCACAGGGGCAATGGGGCTGGGGCCTGGAGCCCAGGTTGCTGGTGCGGGAGGTTCCTTCTGAAGACACTGACTTTTGTCCCACCGTCCTGACTGTGGATCAGCTCCACTTGTGTCCTGCCCCACAACTGTCCATCTCTGGGGGATTTGCTTCCTGCCCCACAGGAAAATTGGGGAGGAGGGAGCTGGGATAAATTCCAGCTTGATCCCCACCCTGGCATGGACTGAAGCAACCCACTAATTTGCTCCTTGCTTTGGAGGCAGGGCAGGTCACAAGTTACCCTCTGAGATGGGACTGGCACAGCCCTTGATGGAAAGCAGGCCCAGACCCCGGCCCCCATTGGGCCAGATGGGGCCATGAAGCAAGTCCAAATGGATGGGGAGAGAAGAGGGCTGACACTTCTTCCCATTTTACAGATGGGGAAACTGAGGCAGAGAGCTAGCTGCAGGGATTGACCCAAGATCATGCAGGGAGTCGGTAGCAGAACCACAACATCTGGCTCCCTGCTTGGGGCCTCTCGCCCCTCCCCCAGGCTTTGGGCATGTGGGGCAAGGAGCAGGCTCTCTGGGAGCTGGGTTGCCGCTCATGCCCCCAGAGTGAGGCGCAAGCATCTCCTTGCTGACTGAGCTCTGGCATTGAGTAGCTGGAGCCTCCCCCTCTGGAGGAGTGCACCACCCCCCACCCTCATGAGAAAGTCCCTCCCCTCTGGCCTGGCAGAGCTGTTGGGGGAAGGGTGGGTTGGCTGTGACCTTCACACAGACCCCCTCCCCGCATCTGGTTCTGTCCCAGTAGTTGGGGGGCAGGGGAGAGATCATAGGAACCAGGATCAGGATCAGAACCAGGTTGGGTGTGGAGGCCTATGTTATCCCAGAACTTTGAGTTGGGAGAGGCCAGGATTAACTGGTGCCAAGCACTGCCCTTGCTGGTTCTGGAGTCCTGGCTCTGGGCAGCTGGGATCCTGGGCCCTGCTCCTTGCTCTGTGGGTGGGGGGGTTAGCACAGGGAAAGGCTGGTGGCCAGAAGGGGGTGCAATGGGTGGGCAGCCCCAAACTGGCAGGCAGTGATGTGTAGCGGTTAGAGCAGTGGGGCGCCGGGAGCCAGGACTCCTGGGTTCCATCCCTGGCTCTTCAAAGGCCACCTCAGCAAACTAACTTGGGTGCCAGCCACAGAGCTGCAACTCCCGTGGGAAAAGCAGAGGAAGGGAATGAGACTGACACATGCCTGTGGCCTGCTCCCCCTTGAATACATCCCCCAAACTTCTCTCCACAGACAGCCCCCAGGCCTTAGGACTCTCCCTGCACCACAGGACTCACCTGCGAGTGTAGACGAACCCCCTGCCAGGTGCCCTGTGGCAGACATAGGACCTCTCCTCCCCCTCCCCACAAGCTACTTTCCCGTGATACCTCAAGCCGTGGCCTCCCCTAGCAGGAGCCCACTGCTTAGCCCGAGTTATCAAAGCCTCCTGCTCCCACGGGTGCTGTAGCCAGGGCATGGCTGGATCACTCACTCTCGAGGCTGCTGGCCACAGAGTCTCTATAGTGTCTTCCAGCTGCCCAGCCTGTACTACCTGGTGTCACCATTAGGGGGCTCCCCTAAATCCCAGTTTGGACCTGGCCATGGAGGGTTGCATTCCACCCCCTCAGGCCCTAAATTGAAAAGGTTGTTTGCTCTTATGGGCGGGGCTAAGATTGGCTCCTCCTCCTGGAAACTGTCCTGGGGCTGGGAAGAGATGAAAATGCCCCTCCCCACTTGTTGAATTGAACAGTGGGTGCGTGCCTGCTGCTGGCTCCTACCAACCACATCACTGCTCTGTGCCTCAGTTTCCCTTCATGGGCTGTGAACTCCTGGGGCAGGGCCTCTGCAGCACAATAGGGCCCTGCTCTTGGCTTTTCTAGGAGCTGCTAAAATAACAGTAAATCCAGCTCTGGTGGTGAAGTGTAAATGAAGAAGAGAATAAAAGCCCTAATAAAGCTGCAGAGAAGGACAACTCTCCCATTTAGCTTAGGCTGATGACACTGAGTTCAATGCCCGATAAGCAGTAGGTGGTGCCCAGAGTTGGGTAAACATTGCTGCAGGGATATTTAGGGGCTGAATTTCCAGGAGGGGCCCCACCAGGGGAAGGAAGCTTGGTTGTCTGATGCCAGTTCATGTGCAGGATTCACCATCCTGTGTTAGATCAGTGGGCCATTCTAGCCAAGTATCCTGTGTGCCCCAAGCAGGGCGATTCTGCGGCAGCCTGTGCCCAGGGAATATTTCCTCCAATAGTAGGTAGCAGTTGACGCTAGGCTTTTTGTCCCTACCCAGTGTCTTGGTTCCACTTTCATCCTCTGTACTGTAATGCTGGAGAGTCTCCTGTTCCGTAGAACTGTCCTCTTCTTCTTGGAACACGGTGTTCTGGTGGCAGTGAGTTCCACAGGCTGCTGCCACGTCAGCTTCCTGGCTCAATGCAGGACTGGCTGGGTGGGTTCTCTGGCCTGGAAGAGGTCAGGCTGAAGGGTCAGAAATGATCTGGGTGTGCTGCAGCTTTGAGAATTTCAACCCAGCATGAGAGGCCCCGGGTGTTGTCATCACAAGCCTTGTCCAACTGTGTGGCCTGGGCAGGGGCTCCCAAGAAGCAGGTTTTGGTGTAGCAGCCAAACAGGCTAGATCCCCAGCGGGTGTCAATCAGCCCTGCCAGCATGAGAGCGGCCTGGGTTTACGACCCCCGAGCATCCACCCTTCCGCTGTTTATGCTGCATCCGCCTGCGCCCTGAGCCCACAACCTGTTGTGAATCCACCCCCATGCCCAAACTGACACCGCAGAAAGGGGGAAACTCCGGGGCCAAGAGCCTCTGCCACTGTCTTTCCCCTGCCCTGATCTGGCTTCATTGGGAAGCCACCCTGATGCCCTGCATGCCCTGGGGGAGACCCAGCTGTGGGTAGCCAGCACCCAGAACATGGGGAGCAGAAAGGCCCCAGTTGGTTCCCAACCCCTTGAGCCTTAATTTCCGGGAAGCCTTTCAGTGCTTTTCTGTCTCTCCCCCCCCCCCCCACCTTTGGGGGCTGCCACCCGGGGGATTCTGCAGACAGGCAGGGCCAGGAGGGAGGCGCTTTGGGGTGGGGTTGGCAGGGGCGGCGATTCCAGCACCCGGGGCCATTCCGCTCCCCCCGTCTCTTCACTGTTGTTGTTTATCCCGGGACAGCGTGGGGGCGTCTGTCACCGGTTTCTGGAACCACGCTACCTGCCTGGCGCCCAGCTCCGGCGTACAGCGAGAGACAGGGGGAGGGGGGCGGCATTCCCAGTGGGCCTCCTGCGGTAGCACTGAATGCATTACGGCCACCTCGCCTGCTCATGCACACGCAGCTCAGGGCAGGCAGGGGGAGCCACCCGCCCTGCAGGCAGGTGACTTGGGGAGTGGTTCTGGGGTTGGGGGGGTCCAGGGGGACGGACAGCGGGAGACGGTCACATTAGGAATGGGGGAGACTTGCTGGGCTCTGCCTCTCCGCTGAGCTCTGCTTCGCCATGTTCTCTTGGCTCCCCACGGGGGGCTGGGGGCTGCGGTCATGGCAGCTTCCCCCCAGCCTCAGGTGGTTTCTATAGCCCCCACGGCCTGCCGTTTGGGTCAGTGGCTTTCGGCACCTCCGCTATGTGATTGTTCCCGGAGCCCTGCGCCCGCTTCCATCTCTGTAGCTCGCCACCCGCCCGTCCCCCTCTACATCTGTCCCCCACCCCATCTCTGCATCTATCCTCCAGCCACCCATCCCCCGTTACCTACCCCATCTCTATATGCAGCCCCCCACCCATCTCTGTAGCTCGCCACCCGCCTGTCCCCCCTCTGCATCTGTCCCCAACCACCCATCCCCCTCCCCATCTCTGCATTTCTCTTCCAACCACCCATCCCCCATCACCTACCCCATCTCTACATGCAGCCCGCCACCCCCACCCCATCTCTGTACCACCCCACCCGCCCATCCCCACCACCACTCCTGTATCCATCTGCCCACCCACTTCCCACCCTTCTCTCAATTTCTGTAGCCGTCCACCTGTGCCCCATCTCTGTACCCACTTACCAGTCCCCCCCACTCTCTCTCTGGATCTCTGCCTATCCAGCTCCCCACTCACACAGGGGCTTGTCTGAGAAGGGATGGGTATCCCTGTACCAGTCCATCCAGCCATCCCCATACATCCCCTCTAGCTCTGTGCCCACCAGATGCCACACCGGTGTCTGCCCCCCATCCATCCCCAAGCACCTCCTTTGTGCCCCCATCTAATCTGTCCTCTGAACCTTTCCCCAGCAGACCCATGTGGACCCTCTTGGATTAACCCTTCCTTGTTCCCCAGGCCAGCCCACGCCACTGGGGCTAGGGAGCTGGTCCTACTCCCACCTTGTGAGGGGTAGCGGGGGGGCCTGTGTCTACATCAGGGGGATGGAGCAAGGTGTGGGCCACCCTTCCATTACAGCAGGGTATGGGGGTTCCCCCACTTTAGCAGTTGGGGGTCCCCCATCTCTCCTTTGGTGCCTGCAACTTGCTGCCCTCAGGGCTCAGAGACACTCCCTGCACAGTAGCTTGGGGTCAAATCTCGCCTTCAGCCAGCAGGAGCCAGCCATGTTCCCCAGCCAGGGGTCTGCCCCATGGACTCCCGTAGAGCGATTTCCCTGGGCCCTGTGCAGTCTCTGTCCCATTGACTTGGGATGAAATGGAGCCTGGCTGAGCACTTACTCCTGTCAGTGCCCCACGCCACCCCCTTGAAACGCCACCCTCCAGTCCCTGAGGGCTAGTTAGATTTCTGCTGTGCTTAAGGGTTTCCAGCTGTGGTCAGGGCCTGCTGTACCGGGTGCCGCGTGGAGCCCACAAGCCGGGGGGCAGCACCAAGCTGGGTGCCACGTGGAACCTGCGAGCTGTGGGGGGCCACAGTCAGGGTGCCACGTGTGGCATGTAAGTTGGGGAGGGGGCGCCATGCCAGGCACTGCATGGACATGAGAGAGTCTCTCCCTGACCCACAGAGCTTCCAGTTCAAACAAAGGGAAGATCGTTATTCTCTGTTTGTAGCTGGGGAAACTGAGGCACAGAGCAGTGATGTGCCTCAGTGAGCCAATGGCATACCCAGGAACTGGCTCTCCTAGCCCAGCACCACAAAGCCCCCCTCCTCTTCCTGGGCGCAGGGCCCTGGCATGATCATTTAGTGCAGTATCTTTCCCGCCTCCCCCTCCACAGCCCAGTGGAGCAGAGCAACGGGCCCATCTAGCCCGGTATCTCGTCTCCACAACAGGGGCACCAGCCTTCCCGCAGCAACGACTTCAGGCTCTCCGCACACTCAGGCAGGCTGGGCTCCCCTGGCGCTGCTCTGGCTGGGACACTGAGTCACACCAGGAGTAGAGGCCCTGGGAGCAGGCCTCTATCTGGGGAGTGGGCCCCATTGACTCTGGTGGAGACCCGATGGGCATCAGGCCGGGTAATGCCGGCTGGGGAGCGGAGCAGCACCACAGAGATGGCTGAGGTGATTATTGCGTCTCTGCCATCCTCCATCATCGCTCGCTGCTTCTGATTTTGCCCTCTTCCCCTCCCCTGGCCCTCCCCCCCCCATCTGTAGTTCCTCCACGCGCCCTTCTGGCCCCCACCTCTGGCTGCTGCAGCCCCTGCCCAGCCCCCGTCCAAGGCAGCGGCTAATTGCTATGATAACCCAGCACAGACTTGATTATGAAGATAATTGGCTGGTGCCGGGCCGGGGAGCACGGTCCCTGTTTAATTTGGTCGGAGTCCGCAGGGGCTGCGAGACTTTGGAAAATGCCCTAATCACATTTCTGCCCAAGCAAACCAGCCCCCGCCCGCCCAGGCAGGGCCCTATGCTGGCTGCAGAGGTGGTGTGGGGCAGCACACGGCAGTGCCCTCTAGGCAAAAGCCCTGAGTGGGTGGCTCCTTGGAGGGTGATTCCTCTGCTCCGGGGCCAGGCACCAGAACAGGGAAGGTTCGAATCCTGGCTCCACAACAGGAATTTTTCACCTGCCAACAGTGACTGTCGCTGTGGCTGCTATTCCGCTTCATTGTGGCTGTTGCTGTGTTATTCCCCAAGCCAAGCAAGGAAGCCAAGCAAGGGACAAACCCAGGAGTCCTGACTGTCAGCCCCCACCTGCTCTAACCACTAGATACCTCTGGAGCTGGGGGAAGAGCCCCAGAGGTTCACATAAGATAATAGCCTACTACTGCTGCCAGTGAACCAAGTTCTCCCATTTAACTGAAGCAATAGAACCCCACTGAGGGTACGTCTAGACTGCAGGATTTTTACGGGATACCCCGGCTCCCCCATTAGGAAGGCCGGATAAGGGACACCCTGAAGGTAGGGAGGTGGGGTGGGTTCTGCAGTGGCCTAGGGGGTTAGGGCATTGTGCTGGGGACCCCAGGGGGCCATGAAGGTAGGGCACTTGGGGGAGCTCCTCCAGTGGCACAGTAGAGAAGGTACCTTTCTCCAGAGCCAGAGGTCAAGGGCTCAAGGCCCCCTGCAGGTATCCTGGAAAAACTCTTCTGCATCCAAGGGATGCATTTGCTTTTCTGCTTTTTTTTTTTTTTTTTTGCGTTCTACAAGGGATAAGGGCTCTTCCAAAAGAGGAGGCTTTCCTGCCATTTGGCCCCATCTAGACAGGGCCAAATGGTGGAAACGCCTCTTCCGGAAAAGTGATTAGAAAAAGCTACACAAATTGCAGAGTGCAATTTGTGTAGCTTTTTTTCCAATAAATAAATAAAAATCCTATAGTGTAGACCTAGCCTGAGGGGCTGGGCTCAAACTTGGGAAAGGACATCTAGAGCCTAGTTCCTCATATGAGGCGTATTGGGGGGTGCCACGCCCAGGGTGCCACATGCTGCACAGACGCTGAGCAAGAGAGTCCAGGCCTCAGAGAACTGCCAGCCTCAATGGGCCCAGGGTGTGAGGAGAAACTGGGGCCCAGAGGGGGATGGGGCTTGCCCAAGGTCACCCAGCAGGGCAGCAGCCAAGCCAGGAATAAACTCCAGGTCTCACTGCTGAGTGTCTCCGCCCCTTAGGCCTCACAGCCCCTGTCTGTGCTGTTTTGTGCCTGTGTTGTCTCTGTGCTCGGAGGTGTTACACTAAGGCCAGCGGCAAATAAAATGGCAGGCCCTGGGGTGGCCAATGCCCCCACCGCCATGCAGCTGGGCCTGTGCATGAGGCTGGCCCTTTAAGACTCCGTGGGTCATTGAGTGGCAGGGAAGCCTGTGAAGCAGGACTGTAAAATTGGCCAACACTGAGCGAGGGGTCCCTGCAGAAGCTACCAGAGGTTTGTGTGTGTTGGTTGTTCATTAGCTGCAGAAGAGAGGATAATGGACTAGATGGACTCTTGGTCTGACCCCCAGTCTGGCTGTTCTTCTGGCCCAGCAGCAGCCCCCAAAGCCCTGCATGGACAGGTCTGAGCCAGTGCAACACAGAGAGGGAAACTGAGGCAGAGGATAAGGAGATGACTTGCCCGAGGTCATGCGATAAGAGAGGGAATGTAGGAGTCCTGATCCCCAACCCCTCCCCCAAATCTAACCACCCCCCTCCCCCTCCTCCTCCTCCTCCTCCTCTCAGAGCTAGGGATGGAACCCAGGAGTCCCAGCCCCTCACACCACCAGGACCCCTTCAACTGCATTCACATCTGCTGGTGGGACTAGATCCCATGATCCCTGCCTTCAAGCCCATCCACCCGTAACCACTAGACCACCCCACCCCTTCCTGGAGCCAGGAGTCCTACCCACCAGCCCAGCTCCTAGTGTGCATTTCCTACATGCGTGAGACCACCCCAGCCCCACCCGGCTGCCCCCTCTCAAAGCTTAGTGATTTCTCCACTGTGTTGAGGCTGATGCAAGAGGCCAAACTTCCCTCAAAACCCATGAACCCAACCCACTCTGCTCAGCCCCCCCCCCCATATGTGGTTCCCAGTAGCACTGGGCACTAGCTCACTGCTTGAGCTAAAGGAGGAACTCCACCAGCCAGTAGGCGTTGTAGGCTTTTATCCTCTCTGTGGAGCGGCCACTAGTAGACAGGCTGCAGGTTCTGTGCTGTGGCTCTAGGGCTTTTCTAAATCCGCTGTGGAATTTTGGGGGTGCCCCTGAGCAGTGGGCACCCAACTGGAGACCCCTGGGCCCGATTTCTCAGGGTGCTGCCATCTGTGGGTAGCACAGAGAAGCCAGACCCATGGCATGGCGGTGTGAGCAGGGATGAATTGTGCCCCTGGCACTAAACACACCTGCCTGGATGGAGTACAGGGTGCAGTGGCAGCACAGAGTCCTTTACCCTCCCCTGCAGGGTCCTTTACTCTCCACACCGCCCCCAGAAAGGGGTGCAGTTGTTTTGTTCTGAATGAACAGCCTTCCTGGGGTGGTAGCCATGACACCATTGTTCAGGGCCTGGGTCCGTTACACCCCCAGAACAGGCTGGCAGTGGGAGGCTCGGCTTGGGGTGAGACTCTGGGCTGGGATCCAGGAGATGTGGGGGACAGGTCCCAGATCTGTGCCACCCTGGCTGGGTCACACAACTCTCTGTGTCTCAGTTTCCCCATGTGTCAGATAGAGCAGCTGATTTCCCCCCCCCCGCTTTTCCTGTTGAGACAGTAAATACCTCAGGTTGTGGGCTGGGCTCTCATGCGGTGGCCACATCTCCAGAGGCACCGACACAGCTCTGCTGCTCCAAAAGCGCCGGGGTTGTGCTGCTGGGAAGGAGCTCCCCTGTGGACACGATACAACCAGCTCAACCGGCGGCAGAGCGCCTCCCACCGACACAGCGCCGTGCATACAAGTGCTTGCACCAACACTGAGAACGTCCCTCAGAGCACATTTTTTCACACCCCTCAGCAACAAAAGTTTTGCTGCCATGAGCGCTGGCGTAGCCACGGCCTTACTCTGTGCAGCACCTGGCACAACAGGGCCCTGATCTCTGTCTGGCAAATGGGGGGAAATGAATTTCTCAAGGTACCTAGCAGGTCAGAGCTGGAACCAGAACCTAGGTGTCCTGCGTCCCAGGCTACTGGCCCCAGAACATAAGAACATAAGAATGGCCGTACTGGGTCAGACCAAAGGTCCATCTAGCCCAGTAGCCTGTCTGCCGACAGTGGCCAGCACCAGGTGCCCCAGAGGGGGTGGACCGAAGACAATGATCAAGCGATTTGTCTCGTGCCATCCGTCTCCAGCCTCTGAGAAACAGAGGCCAGGGACACCATTTTATCCCCTGGCTAATAGCCTTTTATGGACCTGGTGGTTCCTTTTGTGACTGGAGGAGGAAATCTGTGTCTCATCCTGGCACTTTCAGCCCTGTTGCATCCTGGGGTTTGTAGTTCCCAGGGGTTCTGGGCATTAGGTTTCCAGCTGCATGAGGAGGGCAGAGTTAAGGGTATCTGGGCAACCTTTGAACTCCCCACTTCCACACTTGGGCTGGAAAATATCATCCACAGGCAGCTCTTTTCCCCTGCAGCCACCAAGGGGACAGATGGGCATTCACCCAGGGTCAAACTTCAGCCCCCTCTGGTGCTCACTTGGCACAGCAGGTCAAGCACCTCCCCGATCTGCTCATGCTGCTGGTGGCTGGCTCTTTGGGGGTTCCAGCCTTGCTGGCAATCCAAGCAGGGTGCAACCTGGCATCATCAGGGCTAATCTGACCCTCGTCCTTCCCCCTGGCCTGTGAGCTGAATGCAGGGTTCCCGACCTGCCAGGCCCTTGGCCCCCCTCCCCCCCCCCCATGCCAGATTCATTATTTAAAAGCAGGGTGGAGAGAAGAAGGAAAGCAACCTTCATTATCATATCGAGAAAATTACCCCCATCCCCTAACTAGCAATTTTCCTGCCACATAGTTCAGCACTGACTAGCCCATTAATTATAGAGATGAAAAATCATTTGGAAACCAGAAAAGGAAACTAATTGGCTCTTCCCTTAGCGAAAATGAACGAGTGCTAGCAGGAGAGGGGAGCAGGGAGCCCGTGTGTGCAGGGGCTCTTCCCAGAAAGATTTCTAGAGACTCTCCCTTTGCTCAAAGCAGTCTAGGGGATATGGCATGTGGCCGAGAGGAAGGAGAGGTCTGTGGTTATGGAGTGTGGCTGGGGGAGATCTGGTTTCACTGCTGTGCCTCAAGATGACCTCTGCTGAGTCACGGCACCTCTGTGCTTCAGTTTCCCCATCTGTAAAATGGGGAAAATTGGCCTTCCTTGCAGCGTCTGGCACATTGGGGTCCTGATCTCAGTTGGGGTTTGGGCAGCATCTTCACTGGGGTTTCTAGATGCTGCCAGAACATCCATACAGACAGGGGATCAGACCCAGCCTCTTGGTTTCGAGATAGCTGGAGTCCAGGTTACTGATCATTGGCTTAGCAGCCAGGACTTCTGGGTTCAACCCCTGCTCTGGGAAGGGGTCTCCTGGCTATGGGGGGAGAGGGGCTGGAGTCAGGACTCCTGGGTTCTATTCCCACTCTGCCGTGCTGTGCCGTGCATGCCAGGGACCACAGCGTGGGTTGCTCGGAGCCCAGTGGCCCCTTTCCCTGCTCTGGGCTGGGCCCGAGTGCCAAGCGCAGCTGCACCCCAGAGAGCTGGGATAAGGGAAGGGGCTGTGGGTCGGGAATGAGGAGCACCCGGCTGTCCCAGCGCTGGACGCCCCTTAGCAGGGGACAGGTCCCTTCTCCAGCCTGACCTTCGCTCCGAGGGAAAGTGCTGAAGCCAGAGAACCTAACACCAGGCAGGGGGGGCCAAGGGCTGCCTGATCTCCCCTCCCCTCCCCTCCCCGTCTTTCAATCCCTCCCCTGGGACAGCCCAGAGTCAAGGGCGTCCGGGTTCCTATTTCATGCTGTGGTGTCCTGTGGCCAGGTGAGGCAGCTAGGGTGATGGCCGGGCTCCCCAGGGGGCGCTGTGTGATGACTCAGCCCCATGGGGGCCAGGCCTGCGGCTCTGGAGCTGGGAGGAGAGGGAGCCACGGTCATGTCCTTCCCAAGCTGCTGAGGCTTGGGCCCGGGGAGCAGCGCATCTGGAGAGGAGCAAGTCTGGGAGTTACATGCAGTCGGCCCCCAACCTCCTGCTCTGCACAGGATGGGCCCGGATTCCCAGCTGGCGTAAAGGGGCCAGGATGGGTCCCGTAGGGGTAAGGTGGGTCCTGGCCCTGCTCTGTCTCAGACTCCACCATTGGGGCAGCCGCGTCTGTCGGGGGCGCTCTCCCCTTGCCATCAGTGTGGCCCCCAGGGGGCGGCACTGGGCTGGGGGGGGCGGATGGCTGAAGTTGGGGGGTGGTAAAGTTCAGGGGTCCCTCCCCCAGGCCCAGCGTCCAGCAGAGAAGGCCTCTGCCCTCCTATGATGGGCCCGTGCAGCTTTAGAATCATAGAATCCCAGGGCTGGCAGAGACCTCAGGAGTCATCGAGTCCTGCTCCCTGCCCAAGGCAGGACCAATCCCAACTAAATCAACCCAGCCAGGGCTTTGTCAAGCCGAGACTTAAACACCTCTAGGATGGAGATTCCACCCCCGCCCTAGGGAACCCATCCCAGTGCCTCCCCACCCTCCTAGGGAAATAGTTTTTCCTAATATCCAACCTAGACACCTTCTCCCCACTGCAACTTGAGACCATTGCTCCTTGTTCTGCCATGCCCTATCCCTGGGGGAAGGAGCCTCGGGGGGATATGAGTGCGGGGAAGTGGGTCTGGGAAAATGGAGCCCAAATGGGGGAGCTGCCCCTGTTCAGGCCAGAGGGGTCTTGGCGCTGCTCTCAAACCAACCCAGTCGAGAGCACAGGTGAGAGCACTGGATGAAACAGGGGCTGCGCTCCTGGGAGGATCCCCAGGGACATAAGCAGTGCTGGGGCTCCCTGCAGGGTGGGAGCGGATGGTGACCAAGACCCTGTTCGAGCAGGTCTCCCCAAGCAGCCTCACCCTCTCCTCATTTCAGCACCTTTCGGGGCAGAGCCAGGTAACTGGGGCCGGAGGCTGGAAGGACTCTGCAGTGACTTCAGTGGGCTTGGGTGCCAGCTCCTGAGGGGAAACAGGCATGGCCCAGTGTGGCCATCTGCCCTGGCATCCCGTCACCCCTAGCACTGGCTGGTCCAGAGGGGAGAAATATCAGCCCAGGGGAAGCAACTGCCTGACTCCTGTGTTCAGCTCCTGCCCAGAAGCAGGTTTATACCTGAATCTCTGCCTCTTCCCTCCAGGAAACAAACCTTCCCAAGTGACCCTTCCTTCTGGCCCTGCCATAGTGTCCTGCAGCGGAGAGTTCCACAGGCCGATCAAAGGGAGGTGCTTCCCAGGAGTGGCCGCTTGAAGGCGGTGCCTCAGGATTCCTGTTCCTGGTTGACTCGCTTGCAACCTTCCGCAAGTACCTGTGTTTTAGCTTCCCGTCCATTGTGTGTACATTAGTTATGCCAGGGACTGTCTCTCACTGGGAATCTGGGGGCCCCTGATCTTGGTCTGGGTCTGTGCGGTGCCTCAGTCCCCAAGGTGCTACTGTGATATAAATAACAATGAGTTTGAAATGTGTTGTCTTTTGCTGACGCTGCCTTCTCCTGGTTGCTTGTGTCTCTGGAAAGGCACCTTTGCTCTGCTTCCATCCAATCCCCAGTGGGCTGAAATCTGCTCCTAAGGGGAGGGCCCACTGAAAAGCGGCTTTTGGGAGCGTGGTCCGGCTGCTTCACTTGGGTTATTGTTTGAAATCTGGGTGGATCAAAAGTGGCAGCGACTTGGTTTCCTTTGTCCCGAAATCCCAGCTTGAGAGATGGCCAGGTGGCATTTGTAGGAAGAAAGAATTATCGATGTCCCGTCCTCCAGGTACATTAAGGTGGCAAAATCAAGGGCTACAATGCTGGGGAAATGCCAGAATGAAGACTGCCTAGGTGACCTTAACTCTGCCCTCCAGTCCATATGCTTGATGAGCCGCTCTTTCATGATAGCTGAAACTGTTCTTTCTACAGGCCCCCTGCCTCAGTCAGTGCATGGGGTGGACAGCACTCACCACATGTGCAATTACCCCCGCTTTCCTTTATCATCCTCATTCAGAGTGCGGCCCCAGGCCCGTTCACAACCCTCCTTGACTTTTGTATGGTGCCCCTCCCTGGGGGCTTCATGTATTTATCTTCCCAGGTGACAGACAAGAAGGATCCCCACAGCTGGGAAACCACAGCACTGAGAGGTTTAGATCACAAGGACCCGCTCATTTGGGGGACCTGAGTCAAGATTTTTCAGAGGATGGGGCAGTACCAGCCCTTTGTGGGTTCACAGCACAGTGGCTGTGGACTGGGACTGCTCAGCCCTTCAGCAAATCCAACCTCGGGGTCCCAGGCAGGCGCCCAGAAAATGGGGCACACTCAATTAGCAGTCCCTGTGAAAAGCTGGATGGCAAATGACCATCACTGGTGGTTCTAGCAGGTGCAGTAGGGGGCGCTGTCCTTGGCAGTGCTGTCCCAGCACCTCTGTACTAGCAGGAGCCGGGATCCTGCCTTTCGGCTGAGCTCTGAAATCTGGGTCCCCTCCCTGAACCATGAGACCCTCCTTGTGATTCCTGCCTTCACCCCACACCTTGCAGCTGCGGCAACAAGGGAGGCAGGGTCTCATTGCAGCCGTCTTCGCTCCCTGCATAACGTGGATCTGTGCCTGGAGCAGGACCAGCCAACACCTGGCTGCACCAAGGGTCCTGCGGGTGGAACAGACACAATCGTGTCACTAAAGAGGGGTTCTTAATGCAGATGCACCAGAGTTATGGTTGACTGCGTAGCCTCCATTTTGGTGTGGATTGCTGCAGGGGGTGCTGGGCTGTAGGGAGTGGGGCAGGAGCTCAGCAGGGGGCGCTGTGCTGCAGGGAGCAGGGTGGGGGCACAGCGGGGGCACTGTGCTGCAGGGAGCAGGAGCTCAGCGGGGGGCACTCTCCCTGTCAGGTGGTGTTGACCCCAAAACCCCAGTGCCAGGGGGCACCGTGCTGCTCTCTCTAGACATGAGGTTCTGGTTGCTCATGGTCATTAGAGACTGGGAGGTGGAGCGGGGAAAGCTGGAGTCTCCATTAAATCCAGCCGGGGCAATGGATGTTCTAGCAGCAGAGAACTACCCTGGATGGAGCTGTGAATGAACCGTGGCTGACAATCTGCCTACCTGTCCGTCCCCAGTCACCTCCCATCTGCACCCTTGAACCCTGTTGGTCCGTCTGTCTGTCTGTCCATTCCCAGTCACCCCCCATCTGTACTCTTGCACCCTGTTTGTCCGTCCCCAGTCACCTCCTGTCTGTCTGTACCCAGTCATCCCTGTCTGTCCATCTGTGTGTCTGTGCCCAGTCACCACCTCTGTCCATCCCGATTCACTCTCCTCACTGTGGGCTCTGGCCAGGGCTCCCCCATTTTGCTCCCCTTCTGCGCTTTTGTGCCCCGTCTGCCAGAGCTGCCCCGTGATGGGGATCTCCAGCCCGGCCACCTCCCACCCAGGCTGGATCCATGCTGGGTTCTCAGCACCCTCAGGCAGAGCAAGGCAGGGACAAGGCTGAGGACACTGTGGGAGGCTGCAGCTCAGGATTGGGGGTCACAGGCCGAGCTGTGATGGGGAGCCCAGGGCTGGGGTACGTGGGGGCTGCGGGTCAGGATCGGGGGGCACCAGCAGAGCTGGGAGGAGCCCAGGCAGGATTGGCAGGGGCTGCAGGTCGGGAGTGGGGATCACTGGCAGAGCTGAGGGTGGAGGTTTCTCACTCAGAGCCCCCTCCCCCCCATGCTCTCAGCCCCGGATTAGCCGGATCCCATTTCGCCAGGGGAGGCAGGGACTTGTCGCTCGTGCTGAGATTTGTGATTTACGCTGCGCGATGCTAATGAGGACACGGAGAACGGCCTGTTCCCAGCGCATTCGGCTAATCCTCCCGGCCACGCTGCGACACCCAAACAACGGCACTGAGGCGCCGACAGAGGGCTGGATCCCCCTCCGTCCTTCCCATCCTGAGACCCAGCAGCTGCAGGCCCAGCTGTGGGGCATCCTGCACCCACCTCGGGGCAGAGCAGGGGGCCAAGGCTGGGGCTGCAGGTGGGGATTGAGGGGCACCAGTGGCGTTGGGGGCAGGGAACTGAGGACTAGAGTAGCTGCAGGTCAGGACTGAGGGGCACTGGCAGAGTGTGTGTGTGTGTGGGGGGGAGCCCAGCACCCAAAATGTGTCATCCACCTCCCCTTCCTCTGGCTCTCATCTATAAGAACATAAGAATGGCCGTACTGGGTCAGACCATAGGTCCATCTAGCCCAGTAGCCTGTCTGCTGACAGTGGCCAGTGCCAGGTGCCCCAGAGGGAGTGGACCGAAGACAACGATCAAGCGATTTGTCTCGTGCCATCCGTCTCCAGCCTCTGACAAACAGAGGCCAGGGACACCATTTCTATCCCCTGACTAATAGCCTTTTATGGACCTAACCTCCATGAAATTATCTAGCTTCTCTTTAAACTCTGTTATAGTCCTAGCCTTCACAGCCTCCTCTGGCAAGGAGTTCCACAGATTGACTACGCGCTGTATGAAGAAGAACTTTCTTTTATTCGTTTTAAACCTGCTACCCATTAACTTCATTTGGTGTCCTCTAGTTCTTTTATTATGGGAACTAATAAATAACTTTTCTTTATTCACCCTCTCCACACCACTCATGATTTTATAGACCTCTATCATATCCCCCCTTAGTCTCCTCTTTTCTAAACTGAAAAGTCCCAGTCGCTTTAACCTCTCTTCATATGGGACCCATTCCAAACCCCCAATCATTTTAGTTGCCCTTTTCTGAAACCTTTCCAAGGCCAAAATATCTGTGGCCTCAGCTGCAAATCAGGGGGCAGGGTAGAAAGAGCCCCCACATGGGGCGGGGTGGAGCAGGACTGCAGAATTTCTAATCACTTTCCACAGCCTCCTGCTAGCCCCCGCCCCCGTCCCAGCACTGCCAGTGCCCCCAGTCCTGCCCCAGCGCTGCCAGTGCCCCCAGTCCTGACCCACAGCCCCCTGCTAGCATAACCCTGCCCCCCTCACCACAGCTCCGCTGGTGCTCTCCAGGCCCAACCCACAGGCCCCAGCTACCCCAGCCCTGGGCTCTCAGGCTGAAGCTATTTGAAGCTGCCGGCATTAACCCTTTCAGTGCCACCCATCAGCCTCTTCCCCACGTTAGTCTTTGCCCTGAGCCTGGCTCCCAGCTGAGCTGCACCCGAGGCCGGAGCGCCTGTGCCCACTTGCAGTGGCCTTTGGATGAAAGGCTGGACCAGGATCAGGTCCCAGACGTGGGGGCAGGGTCCCAGCTGCACCACAGGGGGCTGATAATTGGGGAAAATTCCCCCCACGGGTCCCCTCCCCCAAGGGGCTGAGCCAGAGCCCTCTACGGCCATGAGGGCCTTAGTGATCTTTGCAAAGGCCTTTGGCTCCAGGCCCATGGCTGCTGAAGCCGGAGGCAGGTGGGGGGAGGGTGCTGGCAGCTCCCTGACCCCCGGAACAGGGCTGCAGCCAAGGCAGGTTTGCACCCCATATGGGGGAACCGCATGTGACATGGTGCCATGGCATAATGAGGGATCCCTGCTCCTTCCTGCAATGCCCTGGGGCTGCTGCCTCTAGCAGGAAAGATTAAGGGGACTACATTTCCCAGCTGCCTCTTCTCCCTGAGACAGCTGGAACACCACAACCCTGCCAATCACTGGCTTGGTGCTCTGTACTGGTTGTGTAGCCTATTGAGTAGTGCTGAGACTTGGGGCTCCTGGGTTCTCATCCTCCTGTTGCTGGGTGACAGTGGGCAAGTCCTTCCCCTCTCTGTGCCTCAGTTTCTCCTATTTTTAAAGAGTGAGTTTTCTGAGGCAGGGCCTGTATCTGTGCAGTGCCTGACACAATGGGGGCCCTGATCTCAGTCAGGGTCTGTTCAGTGCCCCACATAATGGGGGTCCTGAATCCTGATCTCAGCTGGGTCTATGCAGTGCCTGGCCTAGTGGGGGTCCTGAGCCCGATCAGGCTTTGTGCAGACTTGCGGGAGTTGCCCTTTGCTTGGTTACTGCTTCAAGGCCAGTTACAAACATGGAATGGCCCCTCTCCATGGCACTGTTTGGCAGGAAGATCGCAGCCTTGTGGTGTAGTTGTCCAACACCAGCAAAGAGCATTCACACAAGGGGATTGGCTGGACCGTGATGAGTGGGGCTGTTGCTGCTGGGGACAGAAATTGAAGCTGACCAGCAACCAAAAGTCCCAGGAGCCTTCAGGAGCTGCTCACAGGCCCTTCAACACTGGCCTGATGCTACAGGAAAAGGCCTCTGTGCCCATAGCAGGACAAGAGGGTCTGTAATAATGCTGAATGTGGGGGGAAGAGGATCAGGAGATTCCATTCATTGAAAGGGGGCAGAGGCCAAACTGACCAAGGAAAATCCCCTTTTCACACCCGGCAGCATTAGCCTTCGGAACTCTCTTGCCACTGGATGTTATTGCTGAGGCTGAGAACCGAGCGAGCTTCACAGAGAGACTGGACGTTTCTCGGAGAAGGAGACTCTCCGCAGTTAATCGTTCCCACCAGTGGCGTACTGGCAGGGAGATAAAACCTCCTGCTTTGGGGCTTAAGCCGATCTCTGGCTATTAGGGCCCAGGCTAAAACCTGATGCGGGGGCAGATGATCTCCCAGCTGCTGCTGCAGTGTTTTTACACTTTTCCTCTGCAGCAGCTGGCCCCTGTCGGAGGTGGGAGGCTGTTCTGGGCTGGGAACGTTTATATGGGAAATTGAGTCATAGGCTCCCATGCCAGAAAGAGCCATTGTGACCTGTGTATGGCAGGCCCTGGCGCTTCCCTGGATTACTTCCTGTTGGAATCTGAGTGGCGCTTTTAGGGACCTGCACTGCCCAGGCTTGACCAGGGTGTGACGAGCTTGTTATAAAAGCACCAAGGGTCTTGCTGGGGGGGTGCCCTAGTGGGGGCAGGGGGACTGATGTAACTGACGCGTGGGGGAGGGGGTGACACTCCAGTAGCTTGGGGGAGGGTTGGCCCAGCAGCTCTGCTCCCAGCACATGAAGCAGGTTGGCTCCCATCTGTCCTGTGTGGCTCAGTCTCTTTCCAGAGCTGGACTGTGGGGGCCATGCGGTGGCGGTGGAGTCTATAAAATTGAAATTGCACCTGCATCTCCCCCGTCACAGACTCACCCGCCAGCCTCTGCCCCCACTTCCTTTTTGCGCTGGGCTGGCGAATGCTCCGCTCGCCCTGGATTGTTCCTGCAAGGTGGCACTTGTGGGACCCTGCCATACCCAGAGCCAGCTGCAGTGTCTTGTGGTCTGTCCTGAGGTTTTGGGTAGCAGAGCCTTCAACCTGGCAGGGACAGCACAGAAACACAGTCCCGGCCCTCCACCACATTCAGGGAAACTGAGTCACGGACCCAGCAGCGGGCTTGCCCAAGGTCAGGTCTCCTGGGAAGAGCACCCCTAGAACTGTGCCAGAGGGAGAAGCACCTGCCCCCTCTTTTTCCTCACTCTCCCACCCACGCACTAATCCTGCCTCCAGCCCCCAGCCCAGCGTGCCAGGGCAACAAGCGCGGGTGTTCTCTGCAGCGGGTGACGACGGCTGTGCCATTGGCGGGTGCCTGCTGTAATGCAGAAGGTGTCTCTCACCCAGTGATGGATTTAATTGCCTGTGGCCTGCTTGAATGGTTGAGTGTCGCATGTTAACTGTCACCTGCGCGGCTGACAGCCCCGGCCCGAGGATCCTGGGGCAGGCCAAGGCTGTGAGTGGCCGGGCAGAGAGAAGGAAAACGCAGGCAGGGCCGTGTCCCCAGATTTGGATGGTGCTGGCTGATTTGCTGCAGGACGCACCCCTGAGCAACTGGGGGGGGAGTCTAGGGGGAGGTGGATCTCCTGATCCTCATAAGGGGACACTGGCTCTCTGGTCTACTGGGGACCCATGCGAGGTGCGGGAAGAACGACACAGCCATGGTTAGATGGGAGGAGGAGGTCAGAGTCTGGACTCCTGGATTCTACCCCCAGCTCTGGGAGAGGAGTAGGGACTAGTGGTTAGAGCAGGTAGCTGGGAGTCAGAACTCCTCAGGCCTGCTCCCATTTCCGGGAGAAGAATGGGGTCTGGTGTGCTGGGGGGGCGAAGGGGGGTTGGAGTCAGGACTCCTGGGTTTCAGCCTGAGCTGTGCCACCCATTTGCTGTGGGACCTTGAGCAAGTCACTCCAGTGCCTTCCCTGCCCCTCCCACCCCAGTGCTGATGAGGCCTTGCATGCGGGGCTACACACTGTGTGCAGGGTGCCTGGAGACCAGTGTGAGCATTCAGCGCTATTCCCGGCTCCCAGGAGACCCGGGAGATTTAATTTCCCTGAGTCGTGGCTTCCAGGGGGACAGAGCCTCCGGGAGAGCTGCTCTTATCTCACCATGGGGGCTGTAATCTGAGCTCAACTGGGGGGCAGGGGCTGAGGTCCAGAGTTTCCCAGCATGCACCAGCCCAGCTAGGTCTGTAGCAGTGCATTGTGGTAGACTCCCTGGGGTGCTCCCTGCTTTTGCAACTTTCAGGGAAACTGAGGCACGGAGCCCACGCTGCGGCTTCTGGTGCGACCAGCTCTGGGCATGGACCGTGGTGGATCCAGCTGGGACCTGGGGGTGCAGTTGGAGTAGCAGGCAGATGCTTTCCCTGGCCCATGCTGGTGCCGCTGGTGTCTCAGCCCATTTCCCTCCCTTGTGCCTGGGGTGGTAGCATCCCAGAATGCACTGCGTCTCCCCACACTGGGGAGACTACGCCCAGCAGTCGTTAGCGGAAGATTTACCCAGAATGCATTGTTGCCCCCCCCCCGGGTGCTATGGGACCCACTCGCTGAGGCACTATGGGATAGTGGCCACCCCACCAACGGGAGCAGAGCACCGTGACTTGCTTAGCAATCCCTGTCACGCCAGGTCGCGTGGCCGGAACCTCCCCAGTGGGGCCGGGGGGGGCCCTGAGGCCGTCTCGGTGTGCTGGTTCACTGGCTGTGGCTGGAGCCAGGTGTGAGGGGGTGGGCCCTGCCTGGGGTGAGCTGCAGTGCCCGCTGGGGCCTCAGGGCCAGAGGCCAAGGACTAGCTGGCAGCAGGGCTGTGCCTGCCTGCAGGCGCGGGGGAGAGCAGGCGGCCCAGCCTGCAAATAGCTCTCACCAGCCTCCCTAAGAGCTCAGCAGAACATTATGTTTCCTGCATAATAAAGAGACTAAATCCAGCCCCAGCAGCGAGTCCTCAGCCTCCCGCGCCGCAGATGGGAGCAGGGAGCGCCAGGCCGGGCTGCCGCAGGCTGCCGGGAGGGTACGGGGGAGGGGCAGCACCACATTGCCCTTCTCATGGGGGAGGGCAGTGCCCACTGGCTTGGTGGGGGATAGAGGGGCTGGGGGCATCATGTAGGCCTGGCAGGGAGCAGTGGAGAAGTGGGGGCTTGTATGAATCCCCCTACACCCCCTGTCTGTCTGTACATCTATCCCTGAATATTCCCCTCTGTCTGTCTGTCTCTTCCCATACACACACACACCCCATCTGTCTGTCCCTGGACATCCCCCAGTCTGTCCGTCTTTCCCTGTACACACACCCCTGTCTGTATTTGACATTTCCCTCGGTCTGTCTAGTCCTGTACACCCCACATTTGTCTACTGGGCTGGGAGTCAGCTGTCAGCTCCTATCAGCTCAGCAAGGGGCACTGTGGGACAGGGAGCAGGGCAAGGGCTCAGCAGGAGATGCTGTGGGACAGGGAGTAGGGTGGGGGACTCAGGAGGGAGCGCTATGGGGCAGGGAGCAGGGTGGGGGCTCAGGAGGGGGCACTATGGGGCAGGGAGCAGGGTGGGGACTCAGGAGGGGGCGCTATGGGGCAGGGAGCAGGGCGGGGGCTCAGGAGGGGGCACTATGGAGCAGGGAGCAGGGTGGGAGCTCAGGAGGGGGTGCTATGGGGCAGGGAGCAGGGCGGGGGCTCAGGAGGGGGCACTATGGGGCAGGGAGCAGGGTGGGAGCTGAGGAGGGGGTGCTATGGGGCAGGGAGCAGGGCGGGGGCTCAGGAGGGGGCGCTGTGGGGCAGGGAGCAGGGCGGGGGCTCAGGAGGGGACGCTGTGGGACAGGGAGCAGGGTGGGGGGTTCAGGAGGGGGTGCTGTGCTGCAGGGAGCAGGGTGGGGGGTTCAGGAGGGGGTGCTGTGCTGCAGGGAGCAGGGTGGGGGCTCTGCAGGTGGCGCTGTGGGTCAGGGAGCAGAGCACGGCTCAGCAGGGGGCGCTGTGCTGCAGGGAGCAGGGTGGGGCTCAGTAGAGGGCGCTGTGCTGCAAGGTGTGAGATGGAGGCTCAGCAGGGGGCGCTCTCCCCAGCGGTCAGGGCTGACCTCAGGACCCGAGTGTGGTGCTAGGGGGTGCTGTGCTGCAGTTTCTGGATTTTGCACAAAGAGCAAAGCAAAGCTGCGACTTACTTGTCATTTAAGATCCTTGGCAACAGCCCGGGTGTAAAATTCTCATCTTCTGTAAATCCCCCAGCCCTTCCCTGTCCTACATGATAGGCAATAGGACTGAGAGCCCGGACTCCTGGGTTCTGTGCTGGCTGTACGAGGGGAGTGGGGCTTCATGCCTAGAGGAGGCAGGAGCTAGGCGTCAGGACTCCTGGGTTCTATCCTGACTTCTGGGTGGGTTGTGACATTTAAGGAAGCAAAGGGCTGGGAGGCTGGGCTCTTTGCTCACCTCTGGCGGAGCATGTGTGAGATTTCGTGGTTACTGCAGCGGGGCAAAGCTCTGAACTCCTGGATTCTGTTCCCAACTTAAAAAGGGCTCCAGAGGCGATCCGGGCAATTACAGACCGGTAAGTCTAACTTCAGTACCGGGCAAATTAGTCGAAACAATAGTAAAGAATAAAATTGTGAAGCATGTAGAAAAACATAATTTGTTGAACAAAAGTCAACATGGTTTCTGTAAAGGGAAATCCTGTCTTACTAATCTATTAGAGTTCTTTGAAGGGGTTAACAAACATGCGGACAAGGGGGATCCAGTAGATATAGTATACTTAGATTTTCAGAAAGCCTTTGACAAGGTCCCTCACCAAAGGCTCTTGTGTAAATTACATGGCCATGGGATAAGAGGGAAGGTCCTTTCTTGGACTGAGAACTGGTTAAAAGGCAGGAAACAAAGGGTAGGAAAAATGGTAAATTTTCAGAATGGAGAGGGGTAACTAGTGGTGTCCCCCAAGGGTCGGTCCTAGGACCAATCCTGTTCAACTTATTCATAAATGATCTGGAGAAAGGGGTAAGCAGTGAGGTGGTAAAGTTTGCAGATGATACCAAACTGTTTAGGATAGTCAAGACAGAAGCAGACTGTGAGGGACTCCAAGAAGATCTCACCAAACTGAGTGATTGGGCAACAAAATGGCAAATGAAATTTAATGTGGATAAGTGTAAAGTAATGCACATCGGGAAAAATAACCCCAACTATACGTACAGTGTGATGGGGGCTAATTTGGCTACGACAAATCAGGAAAGAGATCTTGGAGTTATCGTGGACAGTTCTCTGAAAACTTCCACACAGTGTGCAGCGGCGGTCAAAAAGGCAAATAGGATGCTAGGAATTATTAAGAAAGGGATAGAAAATAAGACCCAGAATATCTTACTGCCCCTGTATAAAACTATGGTACGCCCACATCTTGAATACTGTGTACAGATGTGGTCTCCTCACCTCAAAAAAGATATTTTGGCCTTGGAAAGGGTTCAGAAAAGGGCAACTAAAATGATTAGGGGTTTGGAACGGGTCCCATATGAGGAGAGGTTAAAGCGACTGGGACTTTTCAGTTTAGAAAAGAGGAGACTGAGGGGGGATATGATAGAGGTATATAAAATCATGAGTGGTGTGGAGAGGGCCGATAAAGAAAAGTTATTTATTAGTTCCCATAATAGAAGAACTAGAGGACACCAAATGAAATTAATGGGTAGCAGGTTTAAAACTAATAAAAGAAAGTTCTTCTTCACACAGCATGTAGTCAGCCTGTGGAACTCCTTGCCAGAGGAGGCTGTGAAGGCTAGGACTATAATAGAGTTTAAAGAGAAGCTAGATAATTTCATGGAGGTTAGGTCCATAAAAGGCTATTAGCCAGGGGATAAAACGGTGTCCTTGGCCTCTGTTTGTCAGAGGCTGGAGAGGGATGGCAGGAGACAAATCGCTTGATCATTGTCTTCGGTCCGCCCTCTCTGAGGCACCTGGTGCTGGCCACTGTCGGTAGACAGGATACTGGGCTAGATGGACCTTTGGTCTGACCCAGTATGGCCATTCTTATGTTCTTATGTTCTTTATTGCCTTCCTTTGGGGCAAGTTACTCTGTGCCTCAGTTTCCCCATGTGGATAATTGCAGTAGGACCCTCTTTACGAAGCCGTTGGCGCTATGCAGATAGATTATTCTTCACCCTTCTAGTTAAACTTGTACAAACCTCTCCTGCACCTGCAGTTATGCTAGTGTAAATGTGCTTAAATCAGTGTGACTTTTCTCCTTCACTGAGTGAAAAGTACAAGCCAGTTTATCTGTGTCCACAGTAGAATTTGGATCACAATCACTGTCGGTAAAATAATCCCACTCCTAACTGCCTTGGCAAGCTGGAGCAAACTCTGTCTATAGATAGCCTTGGAAGGGTTCGATTTGTACCCATAAACGTTGGCGACCATCCATTTCACCGGACACACACACAAACCCACGAACCGCGCCCCCCAGCGATGATATTTACGAGAGAGGCAAAGTAAGAAAAATGCTGTTTGCAAACCTTTGATTTAAGGCAATGTACTTTGTGCATTTTGAGATGTGACATTGACAATGTGTGTTTTAATGGAGATAACCCTGTTTGAATTTCAACCTCGACGGTCATCAAAGAATTATTGTCTTTCTCACACACACACACCCCATTTTCCCACAACTGTGAAAACTGAAATTGAGAAAAATGGGGGGGGGGGAGGATGCTTAAAAGCAAACATTGATATTATCCATAAAACTATTTAAAAAATTGCCTTCTGCCAAGTCTAGCTATAGACCCAGCTTCATTGACATCTTTGCTTTTGGCCAGAACACATCATGGTAAGAACCCAGCTGTAGCTACGATTGGTGTTGGAGTTTTCCTTTAAGTTAAGCCACTTTGAGGGAGGTGACCTGACTGCAAGAATGTTACCTACTCCCTCCCCCCTGTGTATTGCAAGACCATGTCAGCTGTACTGCCTGCTCCAGCTTGTTTTTCGATATAACCAAAGCTGTGAATTTATTGTTCTATGGGTAGAAACCCCTAGTGGGACTCTGTCACTGGCCTTATGGATAACCTTGGGCAAATCACTTTCCTGCCCTGTGCCTCAGTTTCCCTGTCTGCACTGGTTAGGTCTCAGTTGGAGTATTGTGTCCAGTTCTGGGCACCACATTTCAAGGAAGATGTGGAGAAATTGGAGATGGTCCAGAGAAGAGCAACAAAAATTATTAAAGGTCTAGAGAACATGAGCTATGAGGCAAGGCTGAAGGAATTGGGCTTGTTTAGTTTGGAACAGAGAAGACTGAGAGGGGACATGATAGCGGTTTTCAGGTATCTAAAAGAGTGTGACAGGGAGGGGGGTGGGAAATTGTTCTCCTTGGCCTCTGAGGATAGGCAAGAAGCATTGGGCTTAAACTGCAAGGGAGGTTTAGGTTGGACATTAGGAAAAACTTCCCAACTGTCAGGGTGGTTAAACACTGGAATAAATTGCCTAGGGAGGTTGTGGAATCTTCATCTCAGGTTAGACAGAAATCTATCAGGGATGATCTTGGTGTTTGGTCCTGCCATGAGGGCAGGGGACTGGACTTGATGATCTCTTGGGGTCCCTACCAATTCTAGTGTTCTATGATTTTATGATCTGCAAAATGGTCTTGCTCTCCTTTGTGAAGCGTTTGGAGATCTCTGGATGATGATGGATTGATGGGAGCTAGGGATTATAGTTATTCTAGGTTGGGCTGGCGGGGGAGGAGATTAAATCTGCTGTAGTTTTTGCATCCGTGTAAGCAAGTCGGTCAGAGTGATGTGTTCCAGCGGTAGACAGCCTCAAAAAGGCCATGACAAGATAATGTGGATTTCAATCCATGCTAACTGGTTGGGTAGGAGCAGGTTCAACTCAGCTAGCCAGTGTCTCAGAGCAGGTCTAGACTAGATGTATTTTAAAATGTGGACCGGCCGAGCTGTATTTTAGCTCATGCTCTCTGCTTTGTTGTCCTCATCCTAACTAGCTAATGTGAGTTAAAATACAACTTGCCCAGGGGAAAAGGTATCAGCTAACATGGGTTAAAACAAGCCTTTTCTAGACATGGCCATAATGAGCAGGTATTAATGAACACTTTTGAACAACACAGATTGAAATCAGAGAAATCAGCACAGGTTGTAGGTGAGGTGTTGATTCTTTAACAGAGATTTCTTTTCTCCCTGCTATTTCTGGCTGTTTGAGTTAAATAAATATCATCAATACTTTATACACAAACTCTGCTCCTGGTTTATCCATACAGAGAGTATTCATCTGCACCAGTGCAAGGGGAGTGTAAAACTGTTATGTTTTGTGCATACCGTTCCCTGGTGTAAAGGAGCAAAGCCATGGGAGAGTCAGACCTTGGGTATTTTAAACAGCTTAGAAATTTTTTCACATTCTCTCACTACCTGGCATGAGTGCAGTTCAGCGTGAATGGAATCACTGCTTTTCAAATCCTGTCTGATCCCTAGTTTTCCACAGAGACACCCAGAGTAGATAAGTCTTGAATTTCAAGCAAGAGAACCAAACATTTCAGGCTTTCTTGGCCCTGGATAAGGGAGCAGGGTTGACCCTGATTTCCCAGCTCAGTTCCAAGACTCCTTCGATAGACAGAGCCTTAACCAGTTGCCTGCGGCTGCTGATTGATATATCTGAGTTGTGTCCCATGCCAGGATGCTGGGGTAGATGGGCCTGCTGGCAGCCCAGTGGGGTGATGCTGCTGTTTCCACAGACTGGGAGAGCACAGTGTTTCCCGGGGGGGAGTGCAGGGCTCTGCAGCTGGGTCAGGATGCTGCTGGCAAGGGCTTGATGAGCAAAACTGGCTATTTCTCTCAGGGCGCCCCCAGAGCGAGGGGGAGGGTGGAAGAGGTAGGTTTCATTTTGCCTGATGAGCAGCCGGGGACCTGATTGCTGATTTGAAATCCATCCCGCATCCACCCCGCTCTGTCCCCCTCCCCCGTTTGCCTCCCTCTCCCCTCCCCCTTCATCCTCCAGCTCCTCCCCCCCCAGCCTAACATGTATCTGAGTGTCAAGGAGCTGCAAAGATGAGCTGTTTCCATGGAGATTCGTCATGGGTTCTAGAGTAAGGGCCTTTGTCAGTAAAGCTGATCCTGCTGTCTAAGGGGAGGGGGCTTGCCAGGGAGCCAGGACTCCTGGGTTCTCTTCCTGGCTCTGGGAGGGGAGTGAGGTCTAGTGGGTAGAGCTGGGGGGCAGGAGATTGGGCGTCAGGACTCCTGGGTTCCCTTCCCAGCTCTACCACTGACACGCAGGCTGAGCTGGAACAAGCTTCCCCCCCGCCCCCCCCCCCCGGCCCCGACATGATCTGGAGCCTGCCCTCCGAAGAGCTGGCGAGCGTGGAGAAAGGACCAGCGGGAGAACTCCAGCTGGCTGCCAAGGCCAGGAGGGGGGGGAGACGGTCGCTCAGCCAGTGGCTTGGCTGTACCTGTGCCCATTCACACAGCCTCTGCCCACCCCCTACTTTGCAGCATTGAACTGTCCCATTAATTACAGCTTTTACTTGCAAAGCCTGGCAGAGCCGCAGGCGCGAGTCTGCCTGCCAGGCTGTGCAGTGCCCACTGGCCACATGGCGAGGCCTGCAGCCCAGGAGCCTCACTCGGGAAGGACAGTGGGCCGAGCCATGACCCACGACAGTCCCTCCCCCTGGGGAGGTCATATCCGGGGCATGCATATCCCCTCTAGTAACCTCTCCTGGATGTAACTGGGACACCTAACTGTTGCTAAGTGACACTGGGGGTTCTCCATGGAGTGGGTGCACCATCGAGTCTCAGAGCCACACAGCTGAGTGCCAGAGCCCCCACATTGCATACAGTCTGTGGAGATTCTCCCCACGCCCACAAGGCTCTATTTGGCCAGGATTAGCTGGCCTGCTCCGTGCATCCGTGACTCCCTGTGGTGTCGTCGGGCTGGGAGGGTGGCGCCATTGCACCCGTTGTCTGAGAGAGATGCCGTGGGTCTGATGCCCAGCACGGAGCCAGAGTCATTCCTGGTCCAGAGACAGGACGTAAACTGTGGGCTCTTCGGGGGCGGGGCCATCTTTGTGTTTGGTGTCTGAGCCGCGTCTGGTGAATGCAGGGCTGCTCTATCCTGGGGCTACCCCAGTACAAATGAAGAGCGATCGATCCCTGACTCTCCTCTAGCCCTTTTCATCAGTTGAGCTCTGAGTGCCTCACAAAGGACGCGCCGGTGCATTATACCCATTTTACAGATGGGGAAACTGAGGCACGGCGCAGGGACGGGACTTGCCCCGGGGTCACCCAACGGGCAGAGCCAGGACTAGAGGCCAGGGCCCCAGAGGCCCACTCCAGTGTTCCGGGCATTAGGCCGTGGTGCCATCTCAAAGATTGGCACCATGGCACCGGTTGTGCTGGGAGCTGTGCTAACACAGCAACAGATGGCAGCGTTGCCAACCCCGGGTGTGAGTCAGGCCCCCAGCACTGCGGGATGGGCTCACCCACCATGAGATTTGTTTTATAAAATAACCGTGAATTTGGGTTTCTTTTTTCCCTCCTCAGAATCCACAGGTCTCGGGAGCCCACGGTTCCTCTGACTCCGGGAGCTGGGCTAAGACCCCCCATTCCCAATTCAAGCCCCCTGTGCAGCAGAGAAGAACTGTCATCTCCATGGGGAGATGGAGGCACAGAGAGACACCCCCAGGTGTCACACAGAATATTTGCAGCTGAAGGGAGCTGGGCTCCCCCCAGCCCATCTTAGCGCCCTTAGCTGCCTTCCCCTCTAAATCCAGCACTGCCCTTCTCACCGACTGAGGGAGGATTTGCAGACTGGGGGTACGGAGCAGTGAATTGATTCACCCAGTGTGCTGGTGTCAGTGGTGGGATTTAAGCCCGGATATGCCACATCCTGCCTCAGTGCTTTACCGCGCGACCACACTGCACTTGAGTTTAAAGTCTCCCCTCTTAAATAATCCCTCCCTCCCCCCGTTTGGTATTTACATCCTTCAGCTACTCCCAGACAATTATCTGAGCGCTCCTTAGCCGCCGTCTAGCCAAGCTAGTCGTATTTAGTTCTTTTAATCTCCCCTTGTAATTTAATCCTCCGAGACCCTTAATCATTTTCGCTGCACTGCTCCAAATTCCCTCTCATTTGATGGCAGCTTCCATGCCCCGGAGCACAGAGGCAGGATCCAGGCCGGCAGTGTCCCTAGAGAGGGCTGCTGTGTGTGTGTGTGTGTGTGTGTGTGTGTGTGTGTGTGTGTGTGTGTGTTTTTGGGGGGGGGGTAAGCATCCTGCACACTGGGCACTGGGACATGGAATGTCCTAAAACATCCCCAGCCTTCTGGCTGGAGCAGCCGGTTGGGCACAGGGGGTTCTGTAAAACTCTTCTCTGCCAGGCTAGCAGGTCGTGACCCACTGATGCAGGTTGGGTTTGTGGGTCAGATGCTGAGACTCAGGAGAGCTAGGCTTTGCCACCGACTCCCTGTGCAGCCTGGTGTGAGTCACTCTGTCGCTCTGTGCCTCAGTTTCCCCTTCTGTATAATAAGGGGGAATGATCCTTCCCTTTATCTGTTTCACTTGTGAGCTCGGGGGTGGAGGCAGGGGCAGCCTCTCACTGTGTCTGTGCCGTGCCAGGCATAATGGGGCCCCACAGCCTGAATGCGGATAGTAATTGTGTGTGTCATGCTGTAGAAAGCAGCCTCCTGTCTATAGACTTGGCAGCCCCATGGCTCAGGCCATGCCCAGCGGATGGGCTGTGGGGAGCAACTTGGAGAGGAGTTTCCAGGGAGCTGCTGTTGCTGGGTCAGGAATCCCGGGCTCCGAAGGCCGATGAATCTGTCAGTGCCAGAGCTGGAGATTTTCCGTTGCCTGTTCATCTCGCTGCCCTTTGCTGGGCCTTTCCAGGGAGAAGGCACGGTGGTGCAGAGAAGCAAAAGCAGGAACGTGGCACAAGCAGGGTGGCGAGGGCTGAAATCCACTTTGTGGTCCAGGCTGGAAAATCGGTCTTGGGTCATTTGCAACCAGCTCTGGGGTGGAGCATAGCAGCTGCTGGGCAGCACACAGGGACCCCACTTGGGGCTCATTCTCCCAGCGCTGTGGTCCCACTGCCTCTGGGGTAGGACTCAGCCACTTTTTAGCAGAGGCACCGTGCTATTGAGCAAGGAACTTTCCCCTGCCCCCGAGATGCAGCCACCTCTGGGGTGGGGCATGGCAGCCGTTTCACAGCCGCCTACCATCGCTGCCAGACACTTTAGAAGAAGAACAAGTGGCTATTCCTCGAGAAGAAGCGGCAGGAGGGAAATGAGGTGATTAGAGCTGTAGAATTAATGCTAGAATTTGGCCAGGCCCCCACAGTTCCTGCTCTGACTCGCTGGGAAAGGGTGCTGATGCAGGGCCCTCAGCTGAGCAAGTCACCCGGCCCTCGCTAGGTTACTGTGGTGACCATCTTGCCCCATGAAGGGAAGATCCCCAAGGCAGTGGCCCCAGCTGTAGCATGGGGGGCTGGTTCTGACTCTTCCTGATACTGATCAGGACCCACCTGCATCTAGTGAGGGTCTCAAAGCGTTCGCCTCACCAAAACCTTCCAGGTCACCTGGGCATCGGCCCCACCCCCATCAGCGCCCATCGACACGTGGGGAAACTGAGGCACAGAAGGAGGCAAAGCGCTTGCTTGTGAGTCACATCAGGATGTAGCAAAAGAACCCAGCAGGCCAGGTGCCCAACTCTCTGGGTTGACCACTAGACCCAGCTCCCCTCCAAGAGAAACCAGGAGTCCTGGCTCCAAGCTGCCTGCCCTAACCAATAACCCCTACTCCTCTCTCCAAGCCAGTGTGTAGCATGCCACACACCAGACCCCCCCCCCCCCGGCCAATGATCTGCCATAATTTGGCAGTTTTAGATGTAATTAGTTTCTTAGACTGCAGCGTCTTCACCCATGAGACCAGCCACCCCCTGGAGAGACCAGGAAGCCATAATTAGAACCTTGGAAAGTACCTGCAGCCAGGTCAGAGACACCAGCCAGCACAGCCAGGCTCCCAATCCATGGGGGACCACCCAGCACCTGGGATTCCTTGTCAAACCCAGCAACACTCAGCCCAGCCTGTTCTTACTGCTACGCCCCATCCCTCTCCCAGAGCGGGAAAAGAAACCAGGAGTCCTGGATCCCAGCCTATGTGCCCCTCCAACTTTTTAGAACATAGGAATGGCCACACTGGGTCAGACCAACAGTCCATCCAGCCCAGTATCCTGTCTGCCGACAGTGGCCAAAACCAGATGCCCCAGAGGGAGAGCTCACAACAGGTAATCCTCAAGTGATCCCTCCCCTGTCACCCACTCCAGAGAAACACAGACTTGGGACACCATTCCTACCCATCCTGGCTAATAGCCATTGATGGACCTAACCTTCATGAATCTAGCTCTTTTTTGAATCCTGTTCAAGTCCTTGCCTTCACCACATCCTGTGGCAAGGAGTTCCATAGGACAACTGTGCGCTGTGTGAAGAAAAACTTCCTCTTGTTTGTTTTAAACCTGCTGCCCATTAATTTCATTTGGTGTCCCCTAGTTCTTATATTGTGGGAATAAGTAAATAACTTTTCCTTATTCACTTTTTCCACACCACTCATGATTTTATAGACCTCTATCATATCCCCCCTCAGTCTCCTCTTTTCTAAGATGAAAAGTCCAAGTCTTTTTAATCTGTCTTCACATGGGACCCGTTCCAAACCCCTAATCATTTTTGTTGCCCTTTTCTGAACCTTTTCTGATGCAAATATATCTTTTTTGAAATGAGGGGACTAAATCTATACGCGGTATTCAAGATGTGGGTGTACCATGGTTTTATATAGAGGCATTAAGATATGTTCTGTCTTATTCTCTATCCTTTTTTTAATGATTCCTGACATTCTATTTGCTTTTTTGATTGCTGCTAGACACTGAGTGGATGTTTTCAAAGAACTGTCCACAATGACTCCGAGATCTCTTTCTTGAGTAGTTGTAGCTAAATTAGCCCCCATTATATTGTACATATAGTTGGGATTATTTTTTCCAATGTGCATTACTTTACATTCATCAACATTACATTTCATTTGCCATTTTGTTGCCCAATCACTTTGTTTGGTGAGATCTTTTTGAAGCTCTTCACAGTCTGCTTTGGTCTTAACTATCTTGAGCAGTTTGGTATCATCTGCAAATTTTGCCACCTCACTGTTTACCCCTTTCTCTCGATCATTTATAAATAAGTTGAATAGGATGGGTCCCAGGACAGACCCTTGGGGGACCCCACTAGTTACCTCTCTCCATTCAGAAATCCATGTGCAGAATAAATTGTATTCTGTGCACCAGGGCATGAGCAGATGTGCACCACCAACAGAAACACCTGCTGCTGGCTGTGGGTGCTCTGCTAATCAGCTGGGCTGATTTGAATCTCTCTTGGGTGGCCACCCAAGTGCACAGCTTACAGGGAACACTGCTTCTGGCCCTCCAGCTGCACCTGCTTGCCCGATCTCTGGCTAAGCAGGGAGGGATGGGCCTATAGATGGTGGGGAGATGTTAAGGGGTGAAGCTAGGGGCTCAGTAGGGGGAACTTTCCCCTCCCGGTCAGTGCTGACCCCAGTGTGGCAGGAGGAGGGGGCTGTGCCGATCCCGGGAGTTGTGGGTAGGATGTGCTGTCAGCAAGACTTAGCTGGGTAAGGGGGTGCACATGCTGTTTTTCCTAGGCTCTGATATACCAGTGGCAGAGGGGAAGGGGAGTGGAGCCTGCGACAGGGCCCCTGAGCTGCTCCTCCCTATCCGGCCTCCTTTGTTCTCCACTGCTGGGCTTTGAAATGTAGGAGGGGCTCAGACAAACACAAACACCGACCCCAGCCTCCTGCTGGCCTGGGCCCCACACTGCGGGTTAGTATTAGGGATGTAACAGTCTAGTCCATAGGTTCCCAAACTGGGGGGCGTGAAGAACTTCCAGGGGGGACCTGAGGCGACCCAGCCACACACCCCCCCATCAATCCCACCCCAAGTTTTGCTGCTATTTTTTTGGGAGGGGGGGCGTGAGGGTTTCTCAAAAATCAAAAAGGGGGTGTGATGCCGAAAAGTTTGGGAACCACTGGTCTAGTCGATTAACCGATTAACCGATAAGCAAAAGCTTATAGGTTAGTGCTATAGACTACATGCATTCCCCCCGCCAGTACATTTTTTTAGCAGGCTGGCCAGCAGCCCAGCTCAATCCTGGCTCACGCCAGGTCCAGGACCTACCCCCGCTGCAGCTCTGCATTGAAAGTGTATTAGGAGCCGGGCGGGCAGGCAGCCCAGCTCAGTTCCAGTTTGTGCTGGGTCCGGGAGCTCAGACCATCCCCTAGACAGGGGTTGCTGCCACCCCGCGCTGCAGCCTTTTTATCAGAGGCAGCAGCACAGGGCGACAGGCAGCCTGTCTGCACGGGGAGCTGGGTTTTAAACGGGCTCCCCTCACGGACCAGTTGCCACCCGGCACCCTGTGCTGCTGCCTCTGATAAAGAGGCAGCAGCGCGGCTTGGCAGGGGGCTCCTTGGGATTGGGGCCAGGCACACTGGCTGCCGGCCCCGCCCCTGGGGACTAGAATAGTCGACTAACCAATAAGAATTCACGAGGTTACTTGACTATTCAATGAACTGATATTTAACACCCCTAGGTAGTGTCACTGGCCTCGGGTGAATGGCTCGAACCCACTGCTCCCAGGGGCTGCTGGAGCCATCCTGCCTCAGCCCACCCCCCACTCCATGCCTTCACAAGCTGCGTGTCTCTGACCCTCCCACCTACCCACCCAAGTGTCCCCCCCCACCACCCTGGGGGCAAGGCTCTGGGGCCCCCCAGCCCCATTCAGCAGTAGATCGGGGCACAGAGCTCTAGTTTTGTTTTACAGCCTCTGAGAACCCACCACCTTGCCGGGCTTTTATTCCCATATCTGGGGTGGGGAAACCAAGGCACAAGGGGGCCATTGGCCCAAGTTTACCCAGCAGAGCTGGGAGTAGAACCCAGCACATCTCCTTGCACATCTCCCCTACCCATTGCTCTGTACCCCACTAGCCCCCCTTCCCTTCCCATCCCCAGGGGTGGAACCCAGGAGTTCTGACTCTGAGCCCCCCTGCCCTACACACTAGCCCTGCCTCCCCACCCCTGAGCTGGGGGGAGCCCCGGAGTCCTATCAGAAGCCAGCTCTGTGATCCAGCCCTCTGCCCAAGGTGGTTCCAGCCTCTCCCTGATCCCCCCTCCAGTCTCCAGTGTCCCCCGGGGCCGCTGAGCCGCGGCGCTGAGCTGTGACACTGACGCGCCAGAGGCCCTGGACGAGCGGTCGGACAGGAACCTGCAAGGCACTGGAGCCTGGCGCGCAGGTGTCCGTGCCGCCGGGGGGAGCCAGCATTACCCGCATGGTTGAACCCCGGCCTGCTTCCCCCGGGAGCAGCATTCACCACTAAGGCACGGGCACCCCGGCGCTGGAACCCAGGGTCCTGGCTCCCAGCCCCCCTCGCCACGACAGGGATCTCCCGAGGCTGTGCCAGCCCTCTGTTAACCTTTTGCCTGCCAGGGTTGGCCCTACCCGGCCTTGCACACGGGAAGCCAGTGGGGCCAGGTGTCGTCAGGCCCTGGAGAGCAGAAGATCTGGGGAGTGGGGCGGGACCTGTGTTGGCCTCTGAGTCAGAGGAGGGACGTTCCCCTCTCCAGTGGGGGTGCCACTGGGGTGGGAGGGGGCTCTGGCTGCGCATGGGATGAGTGAACCCCGCTGCCCCCAGCTTGTGTCATGGCTTCTCCCTCCTCCCTCTCCCAGGCCTGCCGTCTGCCGGATTGTCCCTCCTGTGTGATGCCGGGAGAGGCCTTGGGTTTGGGCCGCTGAGAGCCGTGCCAGGGAGCGAGAGTGCCCATCGCCGGCCGGCGCCATGGCCCGTCTGGCCCACGCCCTCTGGAGCCTGTGTGTCACCGCCATCCTCGTCACCTCAGCCACACAAGGTAGGCCGGGGGTGCCGCAGTGGGCGGGGCTGCTGGGGGGTGAGGGGCTCTGGGGGTCCCCAAGGGGCACCCAATCTCCAGCTGCCTCAGGGACACAGACAGATCCTGGGTTCTCCCAGGCTCCGGAGCCTGCACTGCCTGGTGTCTCCCGTCGGGCCGGAGGGGAAACGTCCCCCTCAGTGCTCTCTGTGATGCTGCAGGGCTGGGGGGGCAGAGGGCCACTCCCAGCTCTTGGGGGGTGGTTGGGGTCCCAGGAGCAGTCCGCTCACTACGGCTCAGTTCTTCTCACTAAGCTCTTGTGCCCACTTTGCTCCAAGGGCGCTGGGGGCGCTGGGCCCCCTCTGCGGGTGGGCCCTGCGGGTCACCCATCGATGCAGAGCCCGAGGGGCCTCATTGGGGAGCTCCCTGGATGCTGCTGCTCCCTGCGTTGCTCCTTTGCCCCACTGTGCCATCCCTTCCCCGCCCTTCCACCCGGTGCCCCGTGAGGCGCTCGCCCAGGCCTCCCGGAGCGGGGGCTCTGGGCAGGGTGTGGGGACCGGGGCAGGCAGGCGCCAGGCCAGGGACCTTCAAAGGGTGTGTGTGGGGCACGTGGGACCCAAAAGCTAATCTGATCCCTTTGCAGCTTCGCTGGGGTGTTGACCAGAGGTGGCTGGATGCAGGGACTTGGGAGGGGTGGGGGAGTGATGATGGACTGCAGCCCTGTGGGGTCACACCTGGTTCAGGGGAGAGCAGGATCTGGGCTTGATGGAGCTACCCCAGGTGTGTAGTGAATGGAGGGGAGGAGTCAGGGCTCCTGGGTTCCATCCCCGGCTCTAGGCGGGGAGTGGGGTCTAGCGGTTAGAGTAGAGAAGGCTGGGAGTCAGCACTCCTGGGATATATTCCTGCCTCTGCCGCTGTGTGACTTTGGGCGAGTCATTTCCCCTCTCTGTGCCTCGGTTTCCCTCCTCCTGTTTAGACAGGGGGCATGGACTGTCTCTTGCTGTCACTGGGGAAAGCCATGTTACCGGAGCAGGCGAGGGGCTCGTTAAGAGGACGCAGCAGAGGTGGAAGTGCATGGAGGGGGCTGCCAGGCTCAGAACCAGCCGAGTGCACTTTGCACGGGAGCCTTCGCACAGACTTACGTCTCACCCCACCCCCACCCCGTGGGGAGTGTCGTCATGGTCCCCATGCGTGGGGGGGGAGAGATTCCTGTATAATCTGATCATCTCAGCACTGCCTGCTTCCGCTTCTAAAGTTAGATCCGGGAGGAGCCAGGGCGGCGGGGGATTAAAACTAGGACTCTCCTGCAAGCGATGAGCCAAGGCAGACAGTAAGGCTGTTGGGGCTGACCCACGCCGGACACTGTTCTGGGAACGGAGCTAATTCCCGCTCGACAGGACATGATTATGCACAGCACCTGCCCCGCGTGCTCCTGTATTCCAGGGGCAAAGTGCAACCCAGATATTATTGTTATTCCCATTCTGGCCCTTTCAGCCAGAGTCACTGGAGAATCCCCACTGGCTGGGAGCAGTGTGGGGTGCAGGGCACAGGGCTGAACGGTTCAGATTGTGCCCACCTGTGGGCAGCATTGTGCAGACACAAATGCGCGCTCCCTAACCCCTACAAGCCCACAGACACATAGTCACACAGACACACATGTCCCTGCCCCTGCGTGCACTCATAGCCAAGCAAATGGACACACACAGGCACCCGCACACACACCACCACACTCAGACAGGTGCAAGCCCAAATGGGCACACAAAACACACAGTAGACAAACAGACAATTGTATATACACTCCCCTTTGCGTACACATATGCACACATGCACGCACCCCCATGCACACATACACATCCTGTTGCACACACACCCATGCACACATATACATCCTGTTGCACACACACACGCACACACATCCTGTTGCGCACACACACACACACACACACACACACCCATGCACACCCATGCACACATACACATCCTGTTGCACACACACACACACACACACCCATGCACGCACACACATCCTGTTGCACACACACACACACACACACACACACACACACACACATACCCATGCCCGCACCACTCTCAGAGAAGACGCTGGCATGCCCCAGCCCCGCCCGCATCTGCCCAGCCTGTCCCCACTCCCCCCGCCAGGCCCCGCGCTCACCACAGGGGCCTGTGCCGGAGCCGGCTCCATTCTCCACTCCCCTTTGAGAGGCAGCTGCCAAGGCCGGCAGAGCAGGAGCAGATCTCCCATAATGCACCTGACATCCCTTTAATCACCCACCTGGCTCTGTGTCCTGCGGCTCCCGCTTCAGTCCCTGGCTCCTGGCGTTTCCCACTCAGCAGCCGGGCCCCTTTGTGCCGTTCAAAGCCGCCGGCACGGGGAGACGGGGCGGGGGACACTCACAGCACGGCCCATTGTCTGCCCTGCCCTGCCCCCACTCCACTTCTAAGGATGCTGCAGGGCCTGATGCCTGGGCCCATCTTCCAGCAGTGCTGTAAAGGGTAGCAAATGGTTCCCTGGGAATCACACCCCCAGGGTGGAAATGGTGTAAGGGCCTACACCTGCTCTGCTCCCAGCCCCTGGCCTAAGGGCAGCTCAGGGGTGTTTCCAGGGTACCTGTGCTGTGAGCTGTTCTCTGTCACAGGGCAGAGCCCTTAGGGACAGGAGAACTGGAAAGCTCCACTTCGGACTTCAGGAACTGAGATGGGGCCAGTTGTAGGGATATATGGCAGGCATGTGGGGTGGAGGTTGTTCTGGGGTCCCTTCCAGGGGAGATAGCTGGGGTGTAACACACTCCCTCTTCACTGGGACTACGTCTGCACTACAGGGCTGTGTCTATACTGGCGTGATCTTGCGCCAGAGCTATGCAAATGAGGCTCAGCGTGGAATATCGCCGAGCCTCATTTGCATAACTAATGAGCCACCATTTTTGCGGAAGAGGCTCTTGCGCAAGACGGAGCTGTCTACACTGCCCCATCTTGCGCAAGAAAAACCCTCTTGCGCAAAGCCGTTATGCCTGAAAATAATCAGCATAACAGCTTTGCGCAAGAGGGTTTTTCTTGCGTAAGACAGGGCAGTGTAGACAGCTCCGTCTTGCGCAAGAGCCTCTTCTGCAAAAATGGTGGCTCATTAGTTATGCAAATGAGGCTCAGCGATATTCCACGCTGAGCCTCATTTGCATAGCTCTGGCGCAAGATCGCGCCAGTCTAGACACAGCCCAGGGGTTTTGCGCAAAAACCTGCAGAGCGTCTACATCTCAAGCGCATTTTTGTGCAAGGAAATTTACAGTAGATCAAAAGAACAGAGGGGTTTTTGCGGTGTAGATATTCCTCTTTCTACGAGAAGTAACTCCTTTTTGCGCAAGTGTTCTTGTGCAAAAAGGTGTGTGTGGATGGGCAACGGGGGGGTTTGTGCAAAAAGAGCCAATCGAAAAAAGCACTGGTGCTCTGGAGGCGATTCTGAGCTTTCCTTTGAGAGAGCATCCATGCAGTCTGGATGCTCTCTTCGCTTTTGTGATGTGCTTTTGCAGTGTGGACACGCTCTTGCGCAAGAAGTTTTTGTGGAAGATCTCTTCCACAAAAAGCTTCTTGCGCAAAACCCCTGTAGAGTAGATGTAGCCTGAGATAACAGCTTCCTATACCTGCCACCTGCCAAAGCTGCTCTTTTAGCTCACATGGTAGGAGCTCATGTGTTTTTAATGATGGAGGCCCCAAGTTCAACCCCCTCATGCCCCATGGGGAAGGAATCCCTTCCCTTCTGCCCTGTGCCAGGAGTGGGGAGAAATCACACAGGCAGCAGCCATGTTAGTAGCCATGAGGCATCTCTACCCTCTCTTGGGGTCCATCTACACAGCAGCGTTATTTCAGAATAATTGACGTTATTCCGAAATAATACAGTGAGCATCTACAAGCCTTTATTTCGAAATAACGTCAAGCTGGAGGACTTCTTACTCTGACTCGTGGTAACCCTCCTTTCACGAGGAGTAAGGGAAGTCGAGGGAAGAGTATTCTTCCCTCGACTTCCTGCGGGGTAGACAGCGCCAAAAGCCGAGTTCAGCAATTTCGACTTAAGCTACGCAATTGATGTAGCCGAAGTTGCACAGCTTAATTCCACTTTTTCCCTGCTGTGTGGACATACTGGTGGAGAGCTGCCCAACTCCCTCTCCCACAGTGGGACTTGAACTCACAGCCTGCAGCTCTAGAAAAGCAACACCCTTGGCAAGCAGCCAGTGGAGGCAGTGCCAGACACTGCCACCAGGGGGCAGGCGCTGCCTCTGGGGGGGCAGTGGTAAGTGCCTGCACAGCCAGTCAGCTGTGCCTTGAGGCAGCGCCCCCTTGTGCCTGCAGCAGGTGTTGCATCCGCTTGTTCCTGTTCCACTGCCCTGTATACAACCAGGCTGCGGTCCCTGAGGGGGATGGGCAGGGGAGAGACCCACAGCCTGCCCCAGAGTCACACAGACAGAGCCCTGGGCCCCGGCTCCCTGCTCTGACACCTACACCCCTCTCCCCTCCTGGGGATGGGGATGGGGATGGAACCCAGGAGTCCTAGTTCCCTCATTACAGTCCCTCTGGGTGGCTTTAATGCTCCTCTCATCTCCCGGTTGGTCCTGGTCACATGGGATGGGGGATTCGGAGGGATTGCAGGGAATTTGCTCAGCACATTGGCGAGACTGTCGGCTCAGCCGCTGCCTGGAAAGTGGGTCACGGGCAGCACGGGGAGCTGAGCGCGTGGTGAGAGACGTCTGGAGCTGAGCAAAACATCCAGCCACACGTGAGCCTTAAAATGCAGCCCCAGGGCAAAGGTCCAGAGTCCCTCCATGAGTGGCCTGCTCCTATCTCTACAAACCCTCTCCTTCCCCCAAATCTGGGAAAGATAGAGGCGCTTGCTCTTATATTATATGGATTACGGTAGCACCTACAAATCCCAACAGTATCAGGGCCCGTTGTGCCAGGTGCTGCCCAGACACCCAAGAGACAGCTCCTGCCCCCAAAGCCTAGCAGAACAAAGGGCATGGGGAAGCTGAGGCTCTGAGAAGGGAAGGGACTTGTCCAGGGCCACCCAGGAAGTCAGTGGCGGAGCCAGGAATGGAGCCATGTCCTGTGTCCCACTCACTAGACCACACAGCTTCTCAAACACTGGCACCATCCTTGTCTTGTAAAGTACTGGTAGGTGTTTCTGTGGGAACTAGACTAGACCCCACTGGTCTCCTGCCACTCCCTGCTCTGACCGCTAGACCCTTCTTCCCTCCCTGGTCAGGGAATGGAACCTTGGAGTCCCAGCTTCCCCCTGGCCCCTGAAACTCCCCTCCCAGAGCTGGGACTGGAACCCAGGAGTCTGGTTTCCCAAAGCCATGAGCTGGCAGCTCGCTCCATGGGCAGGTGGGGAAAAAAATTACAGATGCCACCCAAGCTTCAGAGGGAGGGGAAACTGAGGCACCAGATGGGGAGAATGGGCGGTGACCCACTGTGCCCCTCACTGTCTCCTCCTGTCACTCCCGCGTAGGTCTGAGCCGTGCCGGCCTGCCCTTCGGCCTGGTGCGGCGGGAACTGGCCTGCGAGGGCTACCCCATCGAGCTGCGCTGCCCGGGCAGCGACGTCATCATGGTCGAGAACGCCAACTACGGGCGCACGGACGACAAGATCTGTGACGCCGACCCCTTCCAGATGGAGAACGTGCAGTGCTATCTGCCCGACGCCTTCAAGATCATGTCCCAGAGGTGAGAGCGCTGCGCCTGCCCCCGCACGCACCACGGGCCTGGGCCTGTCTCCTCGGTCCCCGTGGCTCCACCCGAACAACAATCCCTGGTGTGTAACTGTGTCTGCTCCCTCCCCTCCCCAGCCCACTACCCCCCACCCCGTTCCCTGACCCTGTGACACTCAAAGCCCATCCCTGGCTACCCCCCAAATCCCCACATGGGCAGGAGAGCAAAAACAAGCCCCTTTCCGAGCTGGGCAGCCAGGGTGGGGGAGAGCGACAGGTTCCTTGGAGAACAAAACCGAGGCACAAGGTCTAGAGGCTGCACTTACCTTGAGCAGGAGAATCCGCCATCCACAGCTATCATCTGTGCATCCCCACCCACCCCTTCGATCCATCGACCCACCCATCCCCACACAGCCCACCTGCCTATCTGTCTATCTATCCCCACACTGCTTCCATCCCTCTGTCTCCCTGTCTGTCTATCTATCTATCCCCACACACCACACCTCCCAGATGGGGTGGAGGAGAACGCCCATGGCAGCCCTGTGGCATGGCTCCCCACAACAGGTCAATATGACATCTGCCGGCGAAGGTTGCAGGCATCACACACAGACCCCCCCCACCTGCATCCCATCCGGCTGAGGGCTGTGTGGGGAGGGGGTGCGTCAAGGCAGGCCGTGCTGGGGGGCTCGGGGGCAGTGAGCTCAGGGGGTGAGGGCTAGGGGGGTGGAGTCCAGGAGAAGGGGAAGGCTGCGGGCATTGAGCGGGCACAGGCCGTGTGTGGCACACTCTGATTACCAGCATTTCTGACTTTTCCAAAGAGAGTTTCCCTCCTGGTGCCGTGTGGCCTATTCCTGGAGCCAACTCTCCGCCATGCCCTCTCTCCCTGCACGGGCCCTCCCCGGGCAGGCTCTGTCCCTCCTCCTGGCTTGGGGCAACCATTGCATCCGGCACAGCCTGGCTCTGTCCCCACCTGGGACAGCCTAGTGGGGAACGGTGACTTGGGGGGCAGAGAGGCTGCCTGGTTTAGTGAGGAGCAGGCTCTGCAGCGGTGAGCCATCCAGAGAGTTTGGAGGAGCAGGGTCTAGTGGTTGAAGCATCAGGGGCGGCCGGGAGGCAGGACTCCTGGGTTCTAACCTGGTTCTGGAAGGAAGTCAGCATCTCGCTGGCTGGAGCATGAGGGTGCCAACCCCAGGGCAGCCTGGAACAAATGGCAGAGGCCTGCAGCTGGCAGTCAGTGAGCTCTGTAATGAGATCCCCCCCAGGCAGGGGTGACTGTGCGCTCTGGGCTCAGTCACGACTGCTCCCCACCTGGACACGGGACCCAGTGACATACAGTCACACGTAGCCAGGCTGCTTCCAGCCCCAGCGGCCCATCGCCGACCCAGCTCAGTTGGTGCCGTAGTCAGGGCTAACCCGGCGAAAGGTTGTTAATTGGCAGGAGAAATCGGCGCTCGTTCCGGGAGCAAGCCAGTGAACATCCCCCCCGTGAGTTACCAGCCAGCCCCTGCAAGCTGTCAGTTCAGAATGTCTCTCAGGGCAGCCCCTGGGGGCCTCTGGCTTCCGTTTGGCTTCGCTGCTCCCCCAAGTTCAAACTGCCAAAGAGATGGAAGATTTGCAGGGGGCTTTGTTGTATTGCCTTCAGCCAGCTACCAAGCCCCTGGGAGGAGCTTCCTTGCCCTCTCCTGGTGCCTCACCCATCCTGTGTGGTCCTAGATGGCCCATCCCCTCTGGCCAGAGCCACTGGATGGGCAGAAGGTTCCCCCTGCCTGGCTTCACTAGCTCTGGGCAAACATGGTCAGTTATAAAGCGAAACACCAGGACTCCGGGTTCTGTCTGGGCTCTGGGAGGGGAGTGGGGTCGAGTGGTTAGAGCAGAGACTGGGTAGGACGTGGCTTCGATTCCCATCGTTGGGCCTGTGAGCCAGGTTCCCAGAAGCCCATGCAGCAGGGAGCAGGTTTGTGTCAGGGTGGGAGAGATGGAGAGGTCGCCACCCTCCTCTCCCTGGCAATGCCACCCCCCTGCTGCCAGGGAGCTCTGACAGCCCCCCCCTCCCGATCGCTCCCTCGTTAGCTCCTGCCACCTGCTCTCCCTGGCAAGGCTGATGCAATCGGAGAAGGGGCGGACGGGGCCATTCCCCAGGGCTGTCGGCTGCCGGAGCAACCTGGGCCCACGTTCCTGGGCCCCAGGCAGGGCTACCCCAGGGGCAGGGCAGCTGCCGCCTCATTGGCCAGGGCTGTTTGCCGGAGATGGGCAGGGGAGGGAGGGGGGCTCTTCATGCTGCCACCACCTGCTACCCCAGCTGGCTGGCACCAGGCAGCTGCCAAATGCAGCCTGCTCTCTGGGGCACCTGGCTCCAGCCTCGTGGGTTGCTAGGGCTGGGGGAACGTCATGGGGTCAGGGCGTGGGAGCTGGGGGATCTGTCCCCGGCTTGGGGACGGGCAGTGGGGCAAGTGGTGGGAAGGGGGCTGGGAGCCAGGACTCCTGGGTTCTATCCCCAGCTCAGAGAAGTTGCTGTGGGTCGTTCGGGGGGCCAGGCCCACACTCTTGCTGTGGTGGTCACAGTGGGCTTTGGGCCCCTTTCTCCTGCCCCTCCCTGAGTGGGCTAACCCAGACAGTCAGTCCTCTCTGATTTCCACTTCCATTAGCCCCTCCCCCTCTGCCTCTCCGGGCCTGTGACAGGAACTGAGTTTGCCTGTCCTCAGCTATGATCTGGGGAGCCCCCACCAGCGTGGGTGGGTCTGGGATCCAGCCGGCTGGGGCAGAGGCTGTGAAGGGGGAGGGATGGAGCAATGTCACGCTCTCCTGGCCACTCTCTGTAATTACAACAGCCTGCCCTGGATTCCCAGCGGGGCAAGTGACTCCAGGGGCACAGCTCCGGATACCTCTGGACTCAGCTCATGTCTAAACACTGACCCCTCATCTCCCCTCTTCCCCCTGCCCCTCCACGGCTTTCTCAGGCTAACATCTCATCAGAGGACTCCCAGGAGTTACCTCACTGCCCCCTGAGGGGTCCATGCCCTGGGCTCGGACTCTGTGGAGAGGAGGTGGGTGCACCAGCATCTTCTCCCACTGGGAGTCTCTGAACCCTACCGAGTGACTCCCCCAGCCTCTCCCCATTCCCCATTTGGTATCGCTGGGTTTCCAGGGGCAGAGCCGAACCCTGTGGAGTCCCAAGCAGCCGTGAGCTTTGATCTGCCAAAAGGAAATATGTTACTTGTTACCCTGTGGGACTCCCTGCCATTGGAATCAGCACAGCAAAGGAGTGCGGTGGGACTGAAGAAGGGTTCCCTTCCCCCCTTCTTGCTTTAAACCCCTCCTCTTGCCATCTGTCTTGTCCCTCCACTACACCGACTTCCCCTCCTGACCCCTACCCCCTTGCTTGCATGTTCGTCTCCTTCTTCCTTACGCCCATTCCTTCCTTCCCGCCTTGCTCATCTTTCTTTTGTTCTTTCTGTTTCATTCTTCCTTTCTGGCTTCCTCTCACGCTGTTCTTTCTTCCTCTCGCCCGTGCTTTGTTCTCTCCCGCGCACGCTGCAGTTCTAGCTGGGGGACTGAGCTGGAGAGGCTGGGAAAGGTGAAATTCTTCCTGGATATTTATTACTCTGCTCTTGGCCTTTTGGCCTCAGCTCGGGTACAATCGCGAGCAGAACAATGAGGGGCCCCCAGCCTGGGACTCTCAGCCCCCCAGGAAACCCACTCCACTGAGCTAATGTAATTTGGGCAATTATTTTGCAGAGCTTGCTGGGAAAAATGCCCCCGAGCCAAACCTCCCCCTCACCCACACCCGGCCTGCCACAGAGATGTGATTGCAACAGGCAGCGTGGCACTGAGAGCCCTCACCCCATGTCAGAGTGTGTGGGTGTGCACATGGGGGAATGGGGGTGTCTAGGGGGCTGCACTGACATGGGCATGCGGAAAGGGGGGTATGTGCATGGAGGTGGTGCAGGTGTTTGGGAGGGCACGGGGGGGGGGGGGAAATCTGAATGTAGCGAACATATGGGTGCGGGTGGGTCTGGGACACAGGAATCGCCCTCCCAGCTCTAGCCACCCAGGCCAGCAGCCTCAGAGGCAGGTAAAGGGAGCCCCCTAGAGGGCAGGGATGGAATTACCAGAGTCCATGAGGCCTTTGATCGGTGCCCAGGGTTTCTAGCCCTGGTTTCAATCTTTCTCCTCCCTGGGACCCAGCTGTGCCCAACCTGTCCTTAGAATCCTGCTGGGTTCTCAGCCCCTCTCTCATCCTGTGGCAGGGAGTTCCCCCAGCAAATTCTGCACCCTCTCTAAAGCAATCCCTGCTTTCAGCCTCCTCATGGGTGCTCTGGGCCTGGGGTTCTGATCAGGGCCCGATGGAGGGAATGATTTTACCTCAGGGGGATAGTCTGCCCTGGACTGGGACCTCACAGATACCTCGAGGCTGACCGATGCCTATTACGCCTCACAGGAGAGTGGATGGAAGGGGGCTTGTTCGGGGCAATCTCCCCATCTCCCAGCTGTGGAAACCGAGATACTGAAACAGGAATGGGTTTCTGCGCAGCGACTCTGTGTCAGGGCTGGGGATAGAACCCAGGTATCCCAACCCCTGGCTCCCCCAGCCCCATTTTAACCCTTAGGCACCACTCTCCTGAGCTGGGACTAGAACCAGGGGACCAGAGTCCCTGTCCCTTGAAGATGCTGCCTTTAGAACAAGACATAAAGCCAAGGCCCGGGCCTGCTGCAGGTTACTGAAGACCTCCCCCCACCCCCCAAGTGTCTCACCAGCATCAGGGCATGAAGCCCAGCTTCCTGGCCCCATCCCCATGCTCCTCAGTTCCTCCTCACTCCCTGCCATCCCTCTCCTGTCCTGCGTGCTGCCCTGACACACCCCAGAGTGGCTGCATTTTGGAGCCATTATGCAGTGGGACTATTCATTAACGGCCCCTGTGCCCTTTCTCTCCCCCCAGGTGCAATAACCGGACGCAGTGCGTGGTGGTGGCCGGATCGGACGCTTTCCCGGACCCCTGCCCCGGAACCTACAAGTACCTGGAGGTCCAGTATGACTGTGTCCCATACAGTGAGTCCCGTTCTCCTTTTATAACCGTGTTCGGGTCCGATCTGTTGGCTTCCCACCTCCCTGTCAAAACCTCCCACCCAAAGCGGGGGGAAGACCCCCCTGAACCGGCTCCCTGATCCCTGGCACTGGGGGGGTGGACTTGGGGGGTGACTGGGGCCAGAGATAAAGGATTTGGGCACCTTGCTTGAGGTCCATCTTTTGAGGAAGACCATGCTGAGATGCTAATAGAGGAGATGCTGCCCCCCCCCCCTTGCAGTCGGTGCTGACCCCAGTGTGGAGCTAGGGGGTGCTGTGCAGCAAGGAGAGGGTGTGAGGAGCTTGGAAGGGGGTGACCCCCTCGTAGTCGGTGCAGGGCCCAAAGGGCAAGGGAAGTTGGCAAGCCTGGGGTGGGGGCTTATCATGCGTCTCGGTGCTGAGGCTGCTGGCTCCTCAGGCTCTTCAGCTGGTGCTGGCCAGCATCTCCCTAGAGATTTCCTCGCATCCCAGCCCCGCTGAAGGCTACACTGCAGTATTGCTGACCGTCCCAAGGGGGCACAGGGGAGCAAGGTTGGATGGGGGGTGGCCCTGCTTGTTCTCGGGCATAGGGAGGATTGTACCTGTCTCGGGTGGGGCTGAGTGGGGAAAGGTGGGAGGGGAGTGGGGTCTAGTGGTTAGAGCAGTAGGCGGAATCTGGAAGTTAGGACTCAGCTGGGAAGGATCCTAGAGCTACATTTGAGGAGGGAGAGTCCTTAGAGGATAAGTTTCAGGCAACGTGGACCCCTGGGCTGGGTACATTCCAGGAGCACTTGCCTTAGGTTGGGGGGGAGGGTGGCAGATTAACACAGAGGATGGAGGCCTGAGTTTGGGGAGGGAAGAGAGACTATGAATGTGAATGTGTGTGTATGTGTGCTCCCTATGTGCTGTGCGGGCAGATGTGTGCACCTCTGTGTGAACGCGTGTGTGTACTCTGCCTGTGCGCATGCCCCTCTGCCCCCCTTCCCAACAAACCCCCAGCGGTGTCTGAGCGGAGCAATTGGAGCTGCAGGTGGGTTGGAACTGAGTCAGTCTGACAGGCCCCTACTCCTCCTGGGCCTGGGAAATTCCCTCGTGAGGAACAGGTCCTGCATGGAAACAGGAAGTGGAGGTTCGGGGCTTGGAAACAAACAGGAAGTCAGGGTTGGAAAAAACAGGAAGCAGGTCTGGAAAAAACAGGAAGTCCCACCTTGGCAGGCTGATCTTGTATCTCTGACAACTCCCTGGCCTCCCACAGAGCCAGGTCTAGGATTGCTAATTTTGGGTTGGACGTATTCCTGGTGGCTTCATCACATGTTCTCTTTAATTAAAGATTTATCTTTAGTTCCTGAAGACTCTAGTTTGGTCCCAGCATAGAAAGCAATTCTCTGTGCCCCAAATCCTGCCTCTGTGGATTGCTCAGTCTGCTCCCTGAGCTGAGTCCCCCAAATCAGAGGCACCGCAAAGAGATACTGGGAGAGTGATCCCGGCTCTGGGGTGCACGGTGCGATCTTCACTGGGGATCAGAAGAGAAGGAAGAGCGGGCAGGGTGGTGTGAGACCAGGGCGGTGTGAGACCAGGGCTACAATCCAAGGGAGCCGGTTTGGGGGTACCTCTCTCCCTCTGGGTCTGCAGCAACCCCGCTCCCTTCCCTGCTGCTTTGTGTAGCGCGAACCAGGGCATGTCATTTCGGGGGGGTGGGGTGTTGCTTCCTGTTGTTTGATGCTTCCTGTCTTTTTCCGGGGGGGCTGGGCTGGGGGGGACTGGTAACACCCCGTTTGGTTTCTCCTCGCAGACAGAGCCGGAGCTGAGAAGTGGGCCTCAGAGTCCAGCACATCCTCTTAACCGATTTAACTCCGATTCCTGTTCCTTTTCCTTTCAGCTCTGCGGGGGACGCGCCCAGACAACCTCAGGCTATTACTGACTCTGCCCCAAACAGCACGGGGGCAGCCCATTGAGACAGGGCTGGGGTCTCAGGCTGGGCTGCAGAGAGGGCTGTGTGGGAAGGGTGGAGTCCAGCATGCTGGGAGGGAGGGATGGCAGGGGGAGCAATGGAGCGTGGAGATGAGAGAGGCACAGAGATGAAAGGCTGGAAATCGGAACCTGCCAGACTCCACTGATGTACCACAGCTAAGGGCCTAGCCCCGGGTCGCCGCTAAATGAGTTTTTACACACACACCATGCACACGATCGCACCATGGTTACACTTGCACAATACACACACACACACCTGTACATTGCATGCAGCTGTGCATGGCACACACACATGCACACGCCTGTACATTGCACACAGCTATGCACAGTGCATACACATGCACATGCCTGTACATTGCACACAGCTGTGCACGGTGCACACACATGCACACGCCTGTACATTGCACACAGCTATGCACAGTGCATACACATGCACATGCCTGTACATTGCACACAGCTATGCACAGTGCATACACATGCACATGCCTGTACATTGCACACAGCTATGCACAATGCACACACATGCACACTGCCCATGTCTGTACATGGCACACACACATGCCCTGAGGTGCACACACATGCATGCTGAACATGCCTGCGCTCACGCCCTGTATCCGAGAGACGGAGCTTTCCTGTCCCTGCCTCCTCACCATGTGGCTGCCTGGGTCAACTGGGCCAGCTCCAAACCGTTGCGATTCCGCGGAGGGCTTATCCCTCGCCCGTTTACACCAGCTGGCCCCTTCTGCCACTCCCTGAGTTTCATGCCCATCTTGCTGGGGAGAAGCGGAAACTGACATGTCTCCCCCACTCCCACCCGCTCATGCAACACATTTTGAGGCGACATACGCGATGCCCAAATGCTCGCCGGGTGGCAGCGCGGCAGCGGATTGGCCACCCCGCTCCTCACATTTCAAGGCGCGGCTGTTCTCCTGGCGCTGGCGCGGTGCCCACCATCTGCTCTCCCCCGCGCTGCCACTCACCCAGCAGCCAGCGTCAGCAAGGGAGAGGCGAGGTTCAGGGGGCGGAACTAGCAGCGAGCGAGAGAGAGCGGGGGTGGGGGCGGATTCTGAGCTCCACAACGCTCTGACTCCAGATCTGGCTCCTACTTATACTGGGGTGTAAACCCGGAGTGGCTCCCTGGAAATCCACTTCTGCTCCCAGTGTGGCCAGGGGGAAGGCAGGAGATAGGGCCACCAAAACCGGCGTGCGCATCCAGAGTAAGTCAGATGAAGCAAAAGCCTGCTCTCGCTTACACCAAGAGGTGAATCTGGAGTCAATGCCTGGAAGCCAGACTGTGATCTCTGCTACAGCAGGATATAAAGCAGGAGTTAACTCCATCTAAACCAGATTCAAGCCAGAGTGAGCACAAGCCTGCTCTCCTGGACCCCAACCTGTAAATCTGAAGTCACTCTAAAAAGCAAACTCCTAAGCAGGGTAAAGTGGTGTCACTCCATTGAGTTTAATGGCTCTATGCCTGTTTACACCAGCTGGAATCATTGACTCAGGGGTGTAAATCAGGAGTTAAGTCACCATGGGTCTGGCAGGGACGAGACAGGGAGCCCCCTGGCTAGGGCCAGAGGCATCTTCTGGGCTTCTTAGCACGAAGGCAGAAGCCCTTTGGGAATCACTGGGTATTGGATGCACTGGCCCCAGGGTTTCCATAGGGCAAGCAGAGAGATCTGGGGCAGAAGGGGCCAGATCCGGAACTGGTGCAAAGCAGTGCCACTCTGTCGGTGTCACTCGTCTACTCTGGGGGGGTGCTGACTGCCAAGCCCTGCTTGCGAGGCTCTAGCCAGCCTGCCCACCCCAGAGTCCCAGCATGAGATGCTGAGATCTGGCTGCCAGCAAGGCCCCAGTGCCCGCTGCTCCCCACTGTGAGTGGCAGCCCCCTCTCCCCCGGCTCAGACATTGGACAGCCTCTTCAGTAGGGGAGGGGAGAGATTTGGGGAATGTTTCAGCCACTCATCTGTGTGGGCAGGATGTGGGGTGCTGCCCCTGCCCAGCCCTATGCTGGGTATGTGGGGCAGGCTTGCCGGGGCCTGGGTTTCTACTGGAGCGATGGGGCGTGGCATGGCAGAGTCAGTCAGGGCCTCTGGGGGGGGGGGGGAGGGGGAGGGGGCGGAGTTAGGGTGTCCAGGTGTCAGGACTCCTGGGTTCAGCTCTCACCTGTGAAAGGCGAGGGAGCTTGGGTGGAGCCCAGGAAGGAGGCCAGGCCCAAAGCTGGGCAGCACATGCGGGGTGGGGGCCTCAGTGTTATGGGAAGCAGCTATGATTTCTCACCGCTGCATGCCCAGCATGTGCCCGACTCCCACTGCTTAACCGTGAGGTGGAGCATGATGGGAGTGTTGCGCACACGAAGCAAAGCGTGATGGGAGTGGTGCTCACACGAAGCAAAGCATCATGGGAGTGGTGCTCACATGAAGCAAAGCGTGATGGGAGTGGTGCTCACACGAAGCAAAGCATCATGGGAGTGGTGCTCACATGAAGCAAAGCGTGATGGGAGTGGTGCTCACACGAAACAAAGCTTCATGCTAACATGATGCAAAGCATGATGGGAGTCACACCAGTTCTGTCAGACCTCATTCCACTCGCTGTGACAAACGTCTGGCGCCTTCTAGGCCACAATGCTTTGCAGCAGGCCGGGCTCACCAGCTGCCAGAGTGCCCCCTAACATGCAGATCCTTCTCTCTCCCTGCGCTCCATGCTGTCCCTTCCTGCTCTCTCTCGAGGGGTGCCCCTGTGCTGTTGACCGTGGGGGGCTGGGGCATGGTAGGGGTGCAGAAAGCGGGGAGATGGGGGAGGTACCTTTGTGCGTCAAACTCCCCGCTTTCTTCCTTTGCAGCTGCCTCCGTTCTAACCAAACGGCCTATTTTCCTTCTTCAGGTGCCAATTTCCCTTGTGTTCATTGAATGCATTTTCATTTGGTTCGGGTCGTTTTGTTTTGTTTTGTTTTTTTGTTTTTTATCTATTTCATTTCTTTTTGGAGGGGGCGGGATTAGAGAAATATAATTGTTATAACTGTGAAAATAGAAAAAAAACAGCCTTTTTCTCAGCTCCCCTCTCTCTCCTTCTCTCTTTTATTTCCTGTCATATTGTTTCTTTCCCTTCCTTCCCTCGGATCTCTAGGGGCCGCCTCTGGTTTTTCCACAAGGGATCTGTTAGTCATTGACAGCAGCTGTGTGTATTTCAGGCCCGGCTGGGGCTGCCGTTACTCAGCTGGGTGAGCAGTTATTCACTCGTTTATTGTTATTATTAGAGCAGTGCCTAGAGACCTCAGCCAAGATCCAGACCCCGAGTGAGCTGGGTGCTGCACAGAGGAGACAGACCCCTCCCCGTGCCCCAGAGAGCAGACACGAAAAGGGGCACAGTCCCCCCCAGTCCGCCCGATTTCCAGCATCACCAGCCCTGAATGGTCTAAAACCATGAGTCCGGACCCCAAAAGGCACAAGATTAGGTAGAAACCGGGAGATGTTTAAAACGGGAAGGATCCGGCTCTGCCTAGCTGACGTCTGTGCCTGGAGCTTCTCGGGGGCTTGTTTTCTGCAGCCACGTGGGCTCCCCATGCAGGGGCAGGGCCTGAGCGGGGTTGGGCCGCTCTGAGCTGTTTGGCTGGCCAACACCTGCGGGCTGCCCCTGGGCGCCCCAGCCTGGCTGTAGCAGACTTGCTCTCTCAGCAGAGCGGCGCAGGGCAGCTGTCACCCTCAGCCAGAGCCTGGCACCCAGCCAGCGAGCTCGCCCGGAGGTACCAGTCTCTGCTGTCTGCCCCTCATCCCGGGAGCTGGGATTTCAGCCCCACGTCTCCCGCAGCCCTGTTGGCAGCAAGGCAGTTTGGCCCCCGGCCCCACAGTGACCTGGGGCTGGGGGCAATTTGCCTCCCGCCCTGGCACAGGTGCTGGGATGGCTGGAGATTTCTGAGCTGGCTGGTTTGCTCCTGGCCGCTGGGTCCTGTCTCGCTAGGCCCTGCCAAGCTGATTCCAGGATGTTGTCTTTGTCTGGAATTGTTTCCCTTCCCCCTGTGTGCAACACAACCTGCCCCCGTCCACAGGGTCACTTAGCGCTGCAGCCGGATGCCCAGGAGGCTGAATTCAAACCAGCCTCCAGGGCCCCCATGGAGCAAGGCAGAGGCCCCTTCGCTCCCCACCCCATAGACTGCTCTGGAGCCAGCCCCCCATGTGGGAGTTTATTCAGGCCGGACCTCAGTCCCACCCCACAGAGCTACCGGCCACAGGCCTCTGTGCAGGGGAGACCAGCCGGCCCCAGGGCATGGCCAGAGGGGCCACGAGGGGCTCGGGGAGTAAAAAGCCCATTTGCACTGTTAGATTGTCAGTCTGTCCATCCCCATACACACCCATGTGTCTGTCCTTCCAGTGCCCCCACGCCCCTCTGTCCATCCCCATTCACACCCCTGTGTCTGTCCTTCCAGTGCCCACACACCCCTCTGTCCATCCCCATTCACACCCGTGTCTGTCCTTCCAATGCCCCCACACCTCTCTGTCCATCCCCATTCACACCTATCTGTCTGTCCATCCAACTCCGTATGCCCCTCTATTTATCCCCCGACACACCCCTCTGTCCTTCCAGTGACCTCACATTCCTCTATCCATCCATCCCCGTACACCCCATCTGTCTGTCCATCCCTCCGCATACATACCTCTCTATCCCTGCAGCCTCACACACACCTCCTCCATCCCCCCCACAGCCTTTACCCATCCCCAGACACACCCCTGTCTGTCCATCCATCCCCATGCCCACCCCCTAGCCATCCATCCATCCATCCATCCATCCATCTCCTTACACCTCTGTTCATCCATCCCCTTTAGCCATTCAGCCATCCCCACACACTCCTGTCCATCAACCCATCCTCTGCCCCCTCTACCCTCCAACACCCCTTTTCTGTGGCTCCCCAGTCCCATACACGGCTCTCTCTCTCCTCGCGCACGGTATCCGTCCGCATCTCCCCGTTCTCCTCTGCCTCTAGCCAGCCCTCTGGCCTCTCTCAGGTATTAGGAAACACTCTGCGGTAGGACTCCCATGGGGGCGGGACCATGAGCCCAGTCCAGCCCAGCTCCTCAGCCTCTCCCACACACCTGTTCTTTGGGTCACGTCTCACACCGAGGCCCGAATACACACGGAGCTAAGGAGCCCCTGGCAGGTTGGGGTGTGAACTCCAGTGTCTGTCCTGGCCAAATGCCAACCTGGAGAATTCCCTCCTCTCTGCCTGAACTGCACCGAAAGCTGCCAACAGAGGGTCATAATGGCGCCCCCCATTCCTCATTCCCAGAGCTGGCGCCCCCTAGAGGGGTAAGGCCCTGTTCCCACCCCCCGAACTGCCCCGGGGTCAGATTGGAGCCAGCACTCTTCCCTCCTCCCCTCGCCCCAGCAGGGAAGGACATTTCCATTCAAGGTGTAGTTACAAAACAAGGTCACTTGCATTTAGTTGGAGCCAGAGCTTGGCACAAACAAGCCATTTCGCCATGGCCAGTGCAGCTCCCACTGACCCCTGGAGTTCAGTGGAGCTGAGCTGCTCCCTCGGGCACTTCAGTGGACACAAGCAGCCAGCCAAGAGCTCTGTGGGCTCTGAGCCAGGAGGACACCATCCCCGGCAACCAGGCTGAAGGGGGCAGCATGGGCTAGTGGCGAGAGCACTGCACTGTAAGAGCTGGGCTCTATTTCTGGCTCTGCTGGGTGACCTGGGAGGAGTTGCTGCCCTGTTCTGGGCCTCAGTTTCCCCCCGGGATATGGGGGGAGTGGGTTTTGATCCTGACCCCCTTTGGAAAACACTGGTGGTTATCATCACAGGGTGGAGGCGTTGGAGAGCCAGGAGCAGATGGAGTATGGTTGAGGTGCAGTGGGGGTGGGCTGTATCTGAGCAGGGGAGAGAGGGGCAGGCCTGTCATATCAGATCTCATAGGAGATTTCAAGGGAGAAGAGAAAGCAGCTGGTGACTTAGGGGGGTGATGGGTCTGTGCCTAGGAGCTGTGCTAAGCAGCCCCCAAGAAGCCCCCATTTACACACAGCTAAGTAGTGGGGTGCGTGGGGATAGCCAGGTAGGCAGGGTATGGAGGAATCCACGTGCCCCTGCCCAGGAATGGAGTTCTGGTCTCCCCATTGCAAAAAGGCTCATCTGGGATTGCAGAGAGGACAGAGAAGGGCAACAAGCCAGGCAGGGGAGGTAGCCGCTTCTGTGCGAGGAGAGTAATAAGGCTGGGACTGGGCAGCGCAGGAGAGACAGCTGGGAGAGGGTGTGAATCCAGGGCTGGGAGGGGACAGTGATGAAGGGCCTGTTACTTCCCCCTTTGAAGAGCCAGCCCAGGGGTCCCCCCATGCAGGGCACAGGTGGCAGGTTTAAAACAAGCCCCAGGACTTCACTGTACAGCCGACCAGGGGCACTGGTGGCAGGGGCTGTTGTGAAGGTCAGAGGTGTAACGGGGTCAGAAACCAATTGGAGGTGTCCCTGGGGGACAGGCCCAGCCAGGGCTACTAGCCAAGTTAGGGATGCAGCCTCATGCTCTTGGCTTCCCTAAAGGGAACTTTGGATGGGCAGGCATTGGGGCTGCTTGCCAGAGGATGGCTCGCCCCGTCATTGCCCCGTCCTCTTTGCCCCCTCGGAAGCACCTGGCTTTAGAAGGCAGGACGCTGGGCTAGCAGGGCCATTGGCCTGCACCAGTCTGGCCGATCTTCGGGGGGAGAGCGAGACATTCGAGCTGATCGTCTGCTCTGATTCCTGCATGGCCTGGCTGGGGAACGCCCTTTTAGACCTAGGCTGGTGAGTGGACTGATATGGAGAAGCCAGAGTTGGTATCTGCTTGAAGCTAAGCAGCAGAGGATCAGGAATTGAGGGAGGGGTGGACAACTATGGCCTGCCCCTGTCTCTTAGCTCAGCTGGGTTCCCAGAATCCTGGTTCCTTTGACTGATCAATCAATCAGTCTAGCCCCCCCTATCTACCTACCTGTCTACTCCGTACAGGCCCTCTGTCTATCCCAATACAGATCTATCTATCTATCCCCATGCACCCCTTCTCTATCTATCTATCCTCATGCACCCCTTCTATCTATCTATCCCCATGCACAACCTCCTCTATCTATCTATCCTCATGCACCCCTTCTATCTATCCCATGCACCCCCTCTATCTATCTATCCCCATGCACCCCTTCTCTATCTATCCTCATGCACCCCTTCTATCTATCTATCCCCATGCACCCCCTCTATCTATTTATCTGTCTATCAATCAATCTATCTATCCTTATGCACCCTATCTATCTATCCAACACCCTGCAGCCAGCCATCCCCATCCATCTCTATCTCCTACTGTCCTTTCTGTCCCTGGGTGCTCAGAGTTTTGCATTGGGAGGTTTTTTTTCTTATACTTTTGAGTTGTTTGGGGGCATTTCTGATTATTTTATTATTTGCATTGGGGTGAGTTTCTTGTTTCTCTTTTCAAGGACGCTGCTGCTGGAGTGAAAAACCCTTGAACCCTAAAAACAATCAAACCTGATTTGTAAAATCCTCGGATAAAAATCCAACACACGTTTTTCTCTCTCTCTTTGCCTAAAATGAGCAACAATATGAACAATTAAAAAGGGCGGGGGTGGGCTCTGAAATGGGGGGTCGGAAGGGTGGGGCGGGAAAAGTTGCTATAAAGAAAAGGTTTCTTTGGGGTGGGGGGGGAAAGCAATTTAATCTCTTCTCTCTTTTTTTTTTCTTCTTTCCTTGCACTTTTTTTTTTCAATCTATTTTTTTCTTCTTTCTTCCGATGCTTAAAGTAGAAGTGGAACAAAAAGGTAAACAGAACATTACCAATGACCCCCTAAACCTAACACCTTGTTATATTCTCTGTGGCCATATTAAATGTGAATTCCGTCTCCTCTGATCCTACCCCGATCCCCCTTTTCCTAACCTTCCTTTTTCCTCCCAGAACCTTCCCTCTTCTCCCCCTTCCCTCCCCAATTTTCTCTCTCTGGTCTTGTTAATTCCAATTGGCCTCCCTAGCTAAAAGACAGGCCCCTTTCGCCACCTGCCCGATGCAAAATACAAGCCACCAGCTCCAATCTGGAAAAGATTTTTGTAACCAAACTGGATTCCAAAGTCTGATCCATGATTCCTTGGCTCGCCTGCTTGGGGGGCTGGGCGGGGGGCAACCATTAATGTCTGCTCGACTTTTTACCTCCTTCAGGGGAACTAGTCATGGGGGCTTCCTCTCCTCTCCGTCTTTTTTTTTTTTAATCATTCAGCTGAGTTTTTCTGCTCCTCTATTCATGTTTCCATGGCAACCAGTTGGGTATCTACCTCAGTCACCGGCTTTCTCTTTCTCCTCTTGATTTTGGTTCTGTCTCTTTTTTATTATTCTTCTTATTTCCTAATTTCTCCTCCCCCCTTTAACACAGAATTTAAAAAAAAATGTGGCTAAGATGAACGGGAAGGGAGCTGATGGGTCCGATGGACTTACTGAGATTTTTTTAAATTACGTCAATTTGATTTCAATAGGTGAATTCACTTTTTGACTCATCCTCCTTTGCGACTGGGCATTTGGTCTGGGGAGTGGTGGGTACCCATGGATTTTGGGGCCTCATGGGCATGTAGCTATCCCTGTTTGGGACAGCACGTGACCCTGAGCTCCCATCCACCTGACGACGACAGGACATCCTCTCCCCCTGAAAGTCACTGCATTAGCAGCGGCCTTAGTGATTGTTAACACTCATTAGCACACGAGAAGACTTTACACATTAGAACAGAAGCACTGGCTTAGCATGAAGCACTCGCTTTCACCCAGTGCTGACTCAGAATTCTTTCCCCAAGCCGGAGCACCTAAACCCCTTGGGTTATTTTTAGTAAAAGCCTAGTTTAAGGCTCCCATTTTCATTTTCTTTAGCTTTGTCTCAATTCTTCCCGGCTTGTCCTCTCTGTTAACCCCCGGAACACAATGCTAATGAGACGACGTACAACTAACCCCCCTGCCCCCGATTTGTTGTTATATATGTATATATATATTTATGTCTATATATATATACATATATAAACCGGCTTTTTAACACTAGTAATAATAATCTGTTGGGTGCGTTTGGTTTTTGTTTGTTTTTACTAACCACTTTAATATGAAACTTTATGTTTTTCCTTTTTATTCTTTTTTTTTTCTGTTCCTTTATTTCATTTCTTCCGATAAATGCAGGATTTGGGATTCTTCTTTTTTTTTTTTCCTGCCTGTTAAAAGAAATTAAATTAAGCAAAAGCTGCACTCATGGTCTTTAACTCAATCTGTTATTGCCAGAAGGGGCAGGGATGCATTCAATTTTTATAGATATATATATTTTTTAATTTAACCATCTTGGCCCTTTGTGGAGGTTTCTAGTTTAACGTAAGTATGAGGAGCGGCAGGGAGAAAACGAGATTTTTCTAATGAGCATTGGGGCTGGCAGAGGCAGCAGGAGGAAGCCAGTAAATTAACAAATTGATAATTGCTCAAGAGACAACAGAAAAAAAAAAGCCAGGCTTGATTCTTTCCAATCCATGTTTTTCTCTCTTTCTCTTGGCTTATTTTGTATTCCAATTGCATTAGGGTGGGTGTAAATATATATTTATTTTTGCTGGGAGGGAGGCTAAACATGCTTTTTTCCCACAGGTCCAGCAAGGATCACATGGCTTTGGGGCGTTAAAACCTTCCTGATGTGGCTTTTTTTGTTTGTTTTAAGTTTATTGCTTCCTTGTCCATTTCGGCCCACCTGCCTCCGGCCACTCTCACCCCCTGTGAGCCCAGGAGGGATCGAAACCAGCTAACCACCCCCCTCGCCCCATCTTTAACAATGTGTTTCTCCTCCTCCTCCTCCCGCCAGGAGCCATCCATCCATCCCACTTCACCACCCCAGGCTGGGCCGTGGGGCCAGCCCAACTGAACCTGTGAGTCTCAGAGGAGAGTCTATGGGCACCCCAGAGTGGGACAGGAATGGGGTCAGATCCCATAGCTTGGGCAATAGTCTTGATCCTTGAGTAGCTCCCCGGCAGCTGGGCTGAAGCGGAACTCTGCTGGTTTGCACGAGCTGTAGATCCTTTATCCTTCCATGGCCTGTGCCACCAGAGGGCGATGCACCCCACTGTGCACACATCCCTGGGGGGCATGCACAGAACACAGGGCCACACATGTAAACATGTCTGCACACAGGAACACACGTGCACATGCCAACTGGTAAACTGGGATGTATGCACCGGAACACACTTACTCCATGCATGCCCCCGTGCACTCTCTTTGTGTTCATGGGGATACGCACACCAAGGGTAACAGTCAAAGACGGATGCATCCACCGGAACACCCGCCCCCCTCCGCCCCGTGCACACACATAGGAACATTCGTGCAGACGGGCCACACAAAGGCGCAGAGCACTAGGCAGGTTGGATGGGGCGGCACAGGGGAACAGGCGGGTTGAGAGCAGGGGCGTGAGGGCGAGTCCAGAGAGTCCTCCCAGCTGCAGCTCACAGGTTCTGGGGGAAAGGTCCCACGTCCCCCTCCAGCTCATCCGACCAGGCTGCCCCCCACCCCCACCCCCGAGCTCAATAACAACCTTCTGTGCTGGCAAAGGAACCCGGTTCGGATCCCGCCTGGACACCGGCGTGTGCATGTAACACACGGTGGGGTTCAATGGACACGTCAGCCCTGCTAATGTGGGGGGGGGGGCATGGGCAGGTGCTGGGAGAGTCACCCCTAGCAAGGGCCTTGACCTGCCTCCCCGGTGGGATGGGCCTGGAGCAGCTTAGCTCTGATCTCAGCCCCCAGCTTTGCTCTTTGTGGTGGTGTGGGGAGCTGCGTCTGGCTGTCAAAAGGAAAGAGACTGGCTGGGTTGGTGAGGCTGGAATGTGGACCAGAGGGGGCTGCTGAAGGGAGGGAGGGAGGGAGGAAGGAAGGAAGAGGGGAAGGAGGGAGGGGTGTATGGTGATAGGTAGATTAGATTAGATTAAATGAGGTGTCTGGGGTAGAGGGATTGTTGCCCCCCACCTCCAATGAAATGGGAGTTTGCCCCTCCCAGAAGAGCCAGGGGGGCACTTCAGGGGCAGAGCAGTAGGGTGGTTGTGGGGCAGTTCCATCCACCACCCCAGTGGGGCTCCCCCAAGGCCTGTGATGACAGCACGGAGCCGTTTGCTGAGGGATTTGCTGGCTGATGTGCTGGGCCTGGCGACATAGGTCAGACGCAGCGTTGGGCTGCAAAGAGGAGGCGCCCGGCCCTTGCTGAGCACAGAGAAGGTTCTGCGGTGGCTTGATCAGAGCACAGGGGGAGAAGGGCCCAGTGGTTAGGGTCTTGAGATGGGCTGAGCTCCCCACCAGACTCCCTGTGTGAAGTGGGGCAAATCCCCCCCCCCCCAGTTTGTGTTGTGGTAGTGGCCAGGCGGTGCCAGGCGCTGTACAAATCCACACCAAATACTAAGGAACAAGATCTCTTGCCTCTCCCAGGCAGGGTGGGGAGACGTTCAGATACTATGTGAATGGGGCCATAGCGCTAGCACAGGGGTGATGTGTGTGGGGATGGAAGGACAGAGAAGCAGGCAGATCAGGAGAGAGCTAAAGGGGCAAGCACAGAGATAGGGAGCTATAGGAGAGTGCGCAGGGAAGGGTAGGGGCATGTCTGGGGATGCATAGCTAGAGGGGTGTGTACAGGAGTAGGTAGGGGCGTGTCTGGGGATAAGAGGCGTGTCCCTGGGGATAAGGGGCGTGTACAGAGGCAGGTAGGGGCGTGTCCCTGGGGAGCTGTTATCTAGCCATGGTTCTCAGGACAGACTGAAGCTCTCAGCAGGACTAGGGGCAGGTGAGCAAGGCAGTTGCCTTGGGTCCTGCGCTGCCAGCGCCCACCCGCCCGATCGCTCATGCGCTGCCCTGGCTGGGAGCCACCCATCCACGTGGCGCAGCCAGCCACAGGATGCCGCCTTGGGCCCCACAAACTCTTTGGCCGGGCCTGACTCGGGCAGCGTGAGTCTCCCCGGCAGTGCTGAGACTCAGCCGGCCAGCAGGAGCAGGCAGCCTTGGTGAGGCCACCAAGGGACCTCATGGCCAGCTCTGGGGGCCTCACTTGAAGGAGGAAGGGGACGAAGATAGCATCCAGGGCAGCTGCAAGCTCTCCAGCTCCAGGCCTCCAGGAGAGTCGCCTGCACAAAGGCCGAGCAAGAACCAGCGGCTGGACACTGTCGCTGGGCAAATACAGATGGAAATATGGGGCCTGCTGTTAGCTGAGAGGGGAATTAACTGTTGGATCAATGGACAAACGGCTGTGGTGGATAGTCAATCATTTGAAAGAGACAGACAGACAGATAGATAGATATGAGTGAATGGGGATAGCTGGATGGACAGACTTGCCCAAGGACAAGCAGCAAACCCAGATATGGAGCCCAGGAGTCCGGATTCTGAGTTCGCCTGCTGCATTCCCTAGCCCAGTGTTTCTTAAACTTTTTAAGACCGAGGAACACCAAACAATTTTTTTTTTATGGGGAACACCAAGGATTTTTTTTTATTGAGGAAAAAGAAAGGTTTGTGGGAAAGTTATTGAGCAAAAAAGAAAAAAAAGTCGCCTGCCCCTTTAAGGGTGGCCATTTTTAATTCTGTTGTTCTCGTGGCACACCTCCGACTGCCTTAAACACAGTTTAAGAAACACTGCCCTAGACTCTCGCTGGGACTCTTTTGTGGTTAGAGCAGGAAGGGCTGGGAGCCAGGTCTCCTGGGTCCAGCCCCCAGCATCGCCACTGAGTCACCATGTGACCTTGGGCAAGTCCCTTGCTCCCTCAGGCCTTTCTGCTGTTGTTGGACGGGAGGTCAAAAGCAGCTTGTGCAGTGACCAGGAGGGGGTTAATTTCTCTGGGGGCCAGCAGGGGGCACTGCAGCTGGCAATCTGCCCCCACCATGACATTCTTGCTGGGAGATTCCCTCTGCCATAGGAGCCAGGGCTCCCGGCTCTGCCCAGCCAATTGGACTGGAGCCTGCGGGCCCATCCTGCTGCGCGTCTAACAGCTAAACCCAGAGCAGAGGATCCACTTGGTGCCAGATTGGGCCCCTCAGCACCAGCAATGCCAGGGTGGCTACCAGCCATAGTCCTTTCCCCATTCCCCCACCGCTTCAATGAGGGTCTGAAGCACATGGGGGACAGACGGGCCGAGATGGGATGGGGGGGCAGTGTGAGGCCCCCTGGACCTCACCCTGATGGGGGACTTGATCCCCCCTCACCCTCCCACCCCCAAGGGAGGCAGTGCCATTCCCACTGACTCCGCCCCCTGTTGACTCTGTCTCCCCCTCTGGCCGCCTGGGGGATTGCACCCAACCCTGTCACATCCGGCACCTGCAGGATCCTCTGCTCTGGCCCGTAGCTCCGTTTCTCTCCCTGCAGCGCTCACCCACCCCACCCCCGTTTTCTTCCCCAGCCTCTCTCCAGCCGGCCCACACCCCCGGAGGACGGTCGCTCGTGCCCCCTTCCCCGCCTTCCATGCTCCTCCTTCCTCGCTAACAACTTTTTCCTCTTGGCTCGGAACCCAAGAGCCTCCCAGACCGCATCGGAGTGGGGAGGGAAGGGGGGTCTGCCAGCTGCCTCACCCCACCTCCTGTCTCCATCCCCCTGGCTGCCACTTCACCCGCCGCCCGCCCTCCCCCATATGCACCCCTTCTCATGACTCATGCTGATCTGAATCAAACCTGGCTGTTAAGGTCACTCCAGTGTGGGGCGAGGTGTGGGGGGGCGGGGGGGAGCAGACCAGACTGCTTTGTTCTTCTGTCCTTCCATCAGCTGTTCGTCCCAGGAGGGAATCCGGCACCGTCTGCTAACCCCACAGGCCGCTGATCCCAGACTCTTTCGAAGGGGCAGGATCTCTCTGCAGGGCTCTGCATTAATCCTTCCCTGCCCCCCAGGGCCACAGGACAGCCCCTTAGCCCCCCACGCCCAGCGAGACGTCAGCTGCACACAGGATCCCAGCCGGGGCTCTGCCGCTGTTCCTTCTGAATGGGCAAAATGTTGGACCTTTTGCTTTGCTTATTTTTCATTCCAACCGTGTCCTCCACCTCCCAGTCGGTGTCACTCCAGTCAGTGTGTAGGAAGAGGGGCTAGAGGGGAGCACGTCCATCACCGCCCTTCCCATCTTCCAAAGGGAAAGGGGTTTCTCGCCTGAAGAATCTCCAGCAACTCAGGAGGAATGTTACCCAGAGGGGCATGGTGTGTAGTGGTTAGAGTAGGCATGGCTGGGAGCCCGGATTCCTGGGTTTTGTTCCCAGCTCTGGGAAAAGGGAGGTCTAGGGGGTTAGAGAAGGACAGACAGGACCCCTGGGTCCCATGCACAGCTGCGGGAGTGGATCCTAACAATTACAGCAGGGGGTCATCACAATGTCTGGATTTTATTCCTATCTCCTTAAGGGAGCAGGCTCCTAGTGGAGATATTGGAGGGGCTGGCAGTCAGAACTCCTGGACTCTATCCCCAGCTGCTCCATTGCCTTCCCTTTGGAGGGTGTCACTTTGCCGCTCAGTAACTCAGTTTCCCCACCTATTATGATGCACCTAATAGTGCTGACCTGGCTCCCAGCCAGGAGGGAGAACCAGCTAAAAACAAGGCCAGATCTTTCCACCCCCTGGCTGACGGATCACTCACTTTTCACCAGCAGCCTTCGTTTGCCTGAGCTAAACTGGGGTCCCCCTGAGAGTCCCTGCATCACAAAGCCAGGGACCAGACCCATCCTGTTTGCCCTGCAGCCTGGACAATCTCTGGCAAATGGGGCAGATCCCCATTGCTCCCTGGGAGACCATGCAATGCTGCCCCCTTCCCCCCGCCCGGTCTGTCCCAGGGACATTTCACACTCGCCTTGGGTCAGGAGAAGGGGGTAGCCCTGGGGACTCGGCCGTGCCCCGTGGTGTTTGGGCTAGCTATGAAACCGGTTCCAGCCGGGCCATCCCAACCCGCTCTCCAGAGCAAGTGACCTCGCTCCCTTTCCACTGAGTTTGGGCAGGTTGTGCCCTTCCAAATTCCTTTCTCTCTTTAGATCTGGGGCCCCTTGTCTGTCACAATGCCCCCCGCCTTCCTGTACCCCCGCCCCCCCCAAAAGTAACCTCCTCCCCACAATCTCTGCTCAATAACAGAGATGAATCACCCATGACTGCAGCTGACCTCGGAACCGAGCGTTGATTTTCATTCCTACAGCCGACAGCCTGTTACAAATTTATTCTTCTCTTTTCTCTCTTTCTGTCTCTCTCTTTCTCTCTCTCTCTCGTTCTATTACTCGCTTGCTCTCTTGATCCTCGTCTTCCCTCCCCCACTTGCCCAAATCTCCCTCCCCTCCCTGCTCCCCCCCCAGTATTCGTTTGCCCGGGGACCCTACAGAAGGTGCTGGAGGCCACGTCCACCCATGAATCAGAGCATCAGTCGGGCGCCTGGTGCAAAGATCCGTTGCAAGCCGGCGACCGGATCTACGTCATGCCATGGATTCCCTATCGGACGGACACGCTGACAGAGTACGCCTCGTGGGAGGACTACATGGGCGCCCGCCACACCACCACCTACCGGCTGCCCAACCGCGTGGATGGCACGGGCTTCGTGGTGTACGACGGGGCCGTCTTCTACAACAAGGAGCGGACGCGCAACATCATCAAGTACGACCTGCGGACCCGCATCAAGAGCGGCGAGACGGTGATCAACACAGCCAACTACCACGACACCTCGCCCTACCGCTGGGGGGGCAAGACCGACATCGACCTGGCCGTGGACGAGAACGGGCTGTGGGTGATCTATGCCACCGAGGGCAACAACGGGCGCCTGGTGGTGAGCCAGCTCAATCCCTACACCCTGCGGTTCGAGGGCACCTGGGAGACGGGCTACGACAAGCGCTCGGCCTCCAACGCCTTCATGGTGTGCGGGGTGCTGTATGTGGTGCGCTCCGTCTACGTGGACGATGACAGCGAGGCGGCCGGCAACCGCGTGGACTATGCCTTCAACACCAACCTCAACCGGGAGGAGCCGGTCTCGCTGGCCTTCCCCAACCCCTACCAGTACGTCTCCTCCGTGGACTACAACCCCCGTGACAACCAGCTCTATGTCTGGAACAACTACTTTGTGGTGCGCTATGCCCTGGAGTTCGGGCCCCCCGACCCCAGCACGGGTGAGTACGAGGGGCCCCCCCTCGCCCGGGTCCTGCTTGTGGGGGAGGGAGGGTGGCAGCCCTAGGGGGAGGAGAGCCACCTGCCCCACCAGAGGGGGAAATGTCTGCTCTCCTCAGGCGGGGGAGGAGTTTGGGGGGCTAGGAGGGAAGGCTCATGGGGCATGGGTCTTGGTTGGGGAGGGCTCCCTGAGGCGCTCAGGGGGCTCAGAGCTCTGGGTGGGGTTCAAGGAGGACTCAGCAGGCTGGGAGGAGAGTTGGGTCACCTGGGTTCTATCCCCACCCCCGGGAGGGCAGTGAGGTCTAGTGAGCAGGGTTTGGGAGCAGCCTCTCAGGTTTGTGAGAGAGCTCCCACGCCCTTGAGGGGAGGAGCAGAGGGACCCTCCTTTCCAGAGTGGGGTGGAGGGCTGTGAATAGGAGGGGCAACAACAGCCCCCTCCCACAATGGGGCAGAGCGCTCTGGAGGATGGAAAATGTCTTCTCAAGGTGCAGGGCAAGTCCCCATAGGCCACCCCCTGGTCCCATCACATTCCAGACAGCTCCGCCTGCCCCAGATGGGGAGCCAAGGCCCCGTCCGCCCCAACGGGGTCCCCACCGGGGCCCCACTGGGCAAGAGGATCTGGGCCTTATTCTCTTCCTCAGGTGGTTACTTAACACCTCTTGTTCCTTCCGCTTCATGCACATCTGCCCCCCACCGCCCAGCTCTGCTACATACAGGATGGGGGGTTGCTAAGGGCTCCCTGCCCAGCCCCTCTCAAGGGAGCCCTGAGTGGGGGTGTCAGGCTGAGCTGGGGGAGGCAGTTATCTGTCAGGCCTTGGGATGTAAAAGGGGGGGGTGTAGCCGGGAGCAGGGGCAAAGGCCGGACTGGGGGTTGCACCCTGTCAGGGGTTGGGGGGATGGGGCAGGGAGGGGCCAGCAGCCAGACCCCCATCCATCACCCCAGATTCAAATCTGCATGGTACAGGCCCCCCAGTTCCCGCTCGGAGCCTGCCGGAGGGGAACCCAGAGCCCAGGACCTCAGAGGGGGGCCAGGGGCATGTGCATTCCATGGGGCTTCCTCACCAGCCCCGCCCCCCCCACAGAGGTTGTGCGGGAGGGGAGAAATGGGCAGCACCTCTAGAGCTAGGGGAGCCTCCCCCAAGGGGGAGGGGGGTCACTGCTCAGCCCCACGAGTGGGAAAACAAAATGTGAATTTTCCTCAGGAGGGGGCGCAGCCCCTGAGAATTGTGGGGCCTGGAGGTGTATTGGGGGACTCATATGGGCATGGGGGTGGCTGGAGATGTCGGGGGTTTGGAGAGGGTTCTAGGGGGCTCAGAACCCTGTGTGCGGTTCCAGGGGTGGAGGACCTCAGGGGGATCCTGTGAGGGGGTTTGGGGGGGCTGGGGGGGCTTTCAGGGAGTTAAACTCACGGGGGGCTCTGTAGGAATTCGGGAGCTCAGAGGAGGGTGTAGCAGAGTCGGGGGGCTGGGGGGGGAATTATTGTGGATCATCATTGGGGGATGGCCTCATGGGGAGGGGCCCACAGAGGCTCACGGGGGTGTCTCAGGGGCTTGGATGTGTTGGGAGGGTCTCAGGTGGGGGGGTGCAGGCAGAAGGAGGCAGGAAGGATTGCCAGGGGGTGTATGGAGACCAGCGGGAATATGGGGGGGGGGTTGGGAAGGGAGGGGAGATGCAGAATTGCCAGGAGGAGCGAAGCAGGGGTGTGCCCGGGGCCATGGAGCCAGGGATGTCCAGGTAGGGAGTTGCCAGGGCCATGGATGGGGGTCGGGAATTGGGGGGGTTCCTGGGCCACAGGTGGGTGGGTGCCCTGAGATGGAGGGAGGATTTGGGGGGGTCCCAGTGACATAGGGAGGGAGGGGAACTCGGGAGGTCTCAGGGACGTAGGGAGCGCAGGGGACTTGGGGCCCTAGGACCGTAGGAGGGTGGGGGACTCAAGGGGTCCCAGTCCCACAGTCTAACGCTCCCTCCTCCTGCCCCCAGGCCCCGTCACCTCCACGCCGCTCAGCACCACCACCACGGTGCGGCCCACCACCGTCACCACCACGGCCTCGCCCGCCGCCACCACCACGGCACGCCGGGCCCCCCTCACCACCCACCCCATCAGCGCCATCAACCAGAAGGGCACGGAGCTGCATCCCGTCACCACCGCCGCCCCCAGCACCCGCAAGCCCCCTTCCTCCAACCAGCACGTCTCCCCTGAACTCTTCTGCGAGCCCAAGGAGGTCCGGCGGGTGCAGTGGCCGGCCACGCAGCAGGGCATGTTGGTGGAGCGGCCCTGCCCCAAGGGCACCAGAGGTAACAGGCAACCGGGGGTTGGGGGGGCAGGAGGCACTGAGCCCCCTCAGAGTCTGCCAGTTGAGGAGAGTGGAGTCTAGTGGGTAGAGCGGGGGGGCTGGGTGCCAGGACTCCTGGGTTCTCTGCAGCTCCGTCCCTCTTTCCATTTGCTGTGTGGAGAATCGTGGCGTGGTAACTGCATGGCACCGGAGCAAGGGGACATTGGGGGCCGGCGCTGCACAGCCAGAGCCCACGGCCACCCTCCAGCTGCCCCGTCCCCACATCTCCCTGACTGTGCCCCTCTCTGCCAGAGCAGGGGGTCCCCGCACCAGGAGCTGGGCTGCAGTGTTTATCTGCTTCAAGGGGCCACAGTCAGTCTCAGGCTGCAGCCATGAGCTGGGGGCTGGTGGGGCGACTCCCCTGCGTCTCCTACCTGCTGTGGGAGCACTCCCTCCACCGGTAGCAATAGTAGGGCCTTTGGCCAGCCTGAGCCAGGGAGAGCAACACGGCCACACAAAGCAGGGAACTGCTGCCTCTTCAGTAGCTGCACCCTCCAGGGCAGAGGCCCCCTCACAGCCCACATCCCCCCTACACTAGGGTACTGGGGCCACGCTAGGCTGACAGGGCCCCGGCCTTCTCCCTTCTCTGGTGCCTCCCACCTCCCTCTCTGCCCACAGGAATCGCTTCCTTCCAGTGCCTGGCAGCCCTGGGGATCTGGAACCCGCGCGGCCCTGACCTCAGCAACTGCACCAGCCCCTGGGTCAACCAGGTGGCCCAAAAGGTACAAATGCCCCCCCTTCCCCTCCCCTGCCCTGTGCCCACCATGCCTCCCGCCCCCTCCCTGCCCTCGCTTCAGAGGGAGCCTATCCGACAGAGCGGGAGGGCAGGGCTGGCACCCTACGGAGGCCTGGGGCACCTGATTCATACCCTAGGGGGTGGGATCTGGCAGGTCACTTGTACCTGGAGGAGGGGCTCAGAGCCTGTGTGGGAAGAGCTGGGCCTGGCACCCAGTTCCCTGGGGCTGATCGGCATCTCCTCCCCCTGCCCTGGCAGATCAAGAGCGGGGAGAATGCGGCCAACATCGCCAGCGAGCTGGCGCGGCACACGCGGGGGCCCATCTATGCCGGCGACGTCAGCTCCTCCGTCAAACTGATGGAGCAGCTGCTGGACATCCTGGACGCCCAGCTGCAGGCACTACGCCCCATCGAGCGGGAGTCGGCCGGCAAGAACTACAACAAGGTACGGGCTGCCGGGAGTCCCAGCTCTGGGATGTGAGCAGGGTCTAGTGGTTAGAGCAGGGCGTCCGGGAGTCCCAGTTCCGGGATGTGAGCAGGGTCTAGTGGTTAGAGCAGGACGGCTGGGAGTCCTGGCTCTGGGATGCAAGCAGGGTCCAGTGGTTAAAGCAGGGCACCTGGGAATTGGGACTCCTGGGTTCTAGCCCCGATGGTGACCTTGGGTAAGTTGTGTTGTCATTCTGTGCCTCAGTTTCCCCATCTGTAAATGAGGATGCTGCTACCCAGCGAACGGGCTGTAGGGAAGTGTCTGTGCAGGTGTGTTGTGGGGTGGCCAGACCAGGACTGCTCCTGAAGGGCCTATGTGGGGAAGCCCTATGGACTCTCCTGCCCCCCACCCCCCATATGCCAGGGTACCTCTCCTGTCCCATCAAACATCACACACAGAAAGGTCCCTTCCCGGCTGTTCCTGAGTGTCAGCCCCTGCAGTGCCCTCTGTGGGGCCATCCCTGGATGCTGACAGCAGCGTGGCTCTGCGAAGGTGTCACCCAGCGTGGCCTGCAGGCAGCCTGAGAGCCACTGCGGTGCTGGCCGAGAGCTGCCTCTGAGCCTGTGCCTTGCCCCAGGCCAGAACCCCCTGCTGCAACCAAACTGTCTCCCATATGCACCTGCCCCAGGCCAGACTCCCCTCTGCACCCAAACTCCTTCCCAGACCCTTCACTCCTTCCATTAATAGAATAGAAAAGTGTGGCCAATGACCACTTATCCTGCAAAAATTGTTGCCCATCCCTGGGTCATTGGCTACTTATTGAGCTAGTTACCCAATGGTTATTGGCTAGTTATCAGCTAGTTACCCAGTGGCTGTCAACCTGCAACTGTGACTGAGGCTGGGGCTAGCAGGGACCTGAGGCAGGACGTGCAGATTTGGCTCCAAGGTGGGAACGTATCCGGAGGATCAAAGCTCGGGCCCTCGGTGCTGGGATCTGGCCCTGACTTTTCCTTCTTTTCTGTTCCCTGTGTCCCCCCCCTGCTCCATGTGCCGCTGCCTGGCCCCTTCAGATGCACAAGCGAGAGCGGACCTGTAAAGACTACATCAAGGTGAGGGGGGGGCTCCCCAAACCTAATCATCCCCTCAGCTGTACCCCAAAACTGCCCCAGAGGGGCAGTTCCTGACGGGGTTCTTGACCCACGGGGTGCCCTGCTCTGACCCTGGGTTGCCATCAGTATAACAGATTTCAGGAGGGTTACTCCAGATTTACACCAGGGACTGAGTGGGGAGTTGGCCCAATGGAGTAAATGGATTTACACCAGGGCACGAGAGGGGAACAGTGGCAGGACCCCGGGGTCTGAGGTGGAGCCGCAGGGCTGCTGTGTGCTCTTAACTCTCCAGCCCGGTCTGCTGCACTGTGCCAGCGCCGAGCAAAGCCCTCCGGGCGCTGGGACCACTCACCCGCCAGCCTGAGCCGCTCCGGAGTCGTGCAGAGAGCAGCCCCAAGCTGCCAGCCCCGCCCCCAGCCATGCAGCCCACTGAGACGCTGACACGGAGCAAGGCTCCCTCACACCGGGCAAGCCCACTAATTCATTCACCACCCGGACCGGAGCCTAGTGGACGTCCAGCGTCCCCGAGCTGGGATCCCCGGGGCCCTTCAGCCAACGCTGCCCTGGGTTAGGCAACATGTAAAATAGGCTTGTTAGTGCCGGGCAGAGGTGGGGAGTGATCGCAAGCAACTGGCTTCGGAGCCAAGTTTGCACCTAAGAAAGAAAACTAAATGGGCTGCCCGAACGCGGCAGGACTGGACTCTGGCTGCCTCTCCCCTAGCCGGTGTTACCGCTGCTCCCAGGTCTCACATTCAGCCTGGATTCCCCTCAGCCAGGGCCCAGCCTCCGCTCAGTGTCTGTTGGCAGACGACTTTCTGGGGGCTGAGATGTGGGGAAGAGGTCGAGAGCGGGTGTCACCGTCCCACTCCTCTACTTTCTAACAAGCTCCTGGAACGGACGTGGGGCCCAGGCAGCCCCCATGAGTCAGGTGGCCCTTTGTAGGTGCCCTCTCTGGGAGGGTGGGGGCACCGGGTCCTGCTGCGGCGGGGGGGTCTCCCAGCCTTCCCGCGTGTTCCCGTGGCACCAGCGGAACCTCTTGTTGCACAGCCCATCCGCTGGGAAACTCGCGATCCCCCCGGGGCCTGCCCCACACAAACCACGCCCGAGCGACCCTCCGGGGCCCAGCGTGTCTCGCTAGGGTTGCCAGGTGTCCAGTATTGAACTGGACAGTCCGGTATTTTCGCCTCCTGTCCGGTAAAAAAATTCACAAAATACTGGACCCCTGAAATGTCTGGTACTTTCTGATTTTTTCCCGGACAGGAGGTGAAAACCCCGAGCTGTCCGGCTCAATACGGAGGCACTATTTGAAACCCAGGGGTGGGCGGGCATCCAGCCTGGCAACCCTAGTGCTTACCGGGTTCTGCAGGGGAGCTGTCCAGCCCCGCACAGGGAGGCAAGCTGGCGAGCGGCCGCGAGTAGCCTGTTAGGGCCAAAAAGCCTCACTCACGGTTTTTAAAGGGGCCATGCTGGTTTTTTTGGGGCGGGGGGGTTGGTTTTTTTTTTTGCTTAACAACTCTCAGGGGCCTTTTTTTTCTTTTTTTGGTTCGGTATTTTTTCTGAAACCATCTGGCAACCCTATGTCCCAGGAACCAGGCCCCACCCGTCTCCTAGCCCCAGCTTTGCACAGGTGGAGCCCCCATTCTCAGGCTTGCTAGTGGCCAAGGGAGGGGTGGAGAGAGCCATTTGCCACCTAGCGCTGAGCTGAAGGGCCCCAGGGAGGAGCAGAGCAGCCAGGGGAGGCCCCGGAGCAGGCAGGGTGGGAGGAGAAGCTGTGGCCTTAGAGAGGAGCTTCCCCAGCCCAGGACACTCTGGGGTCTCTGAGAATCCCCGTTGGCACCTGGCCCGCCCTCCCCAAGCACAGGGCCCAGCGTGGGGCTGAACCATGGCGTTCCTCCCCCCCAGGCTGTGGTGGAGACTGTGGACAATCTGCTGCGGCCAGAGGCGCTGGAGTCATGGAAGGACATGAACGCCACGGAGCAGGTGCACACGGCCACCATGCTGCTGGACATCCTGGAGGAGGGCGCCTTCCTGCTGGCTGACAACGTCAAGGAGCCGGCACGCTTCGTCACCACCCGGCAGAACGTGGGTGAGTGGCGCCCGGACACCTGGTCCTCCGGAGGTCACTGGGGACAATGAGGGGGGCAGGATGCTCTTCCTGGCCCTGAAAGGCAGAGACCCCAGGAATCCCCCCGTGTCCTCATTGTCCTGCTCCCCCGGAGGCGGAAGTGAAAGCTGCTTCTGGGTCAGGCCTCTCACCCGGATCCTCTAGGGCTTGGGAGGGGAGGGACCCGGCGAGGCAGAGACCCCAATGTCCCCAGCACCAATAGGCAAGTGGGGAAGGTGAGGGTGAGCATGGCAAAGGGGAGCTGGGGGGGGCCGCTGGGCAACTGGTGTCGCAGAGCAAACTCCACCCAGCTGCAGGGCAGATGGTGGGCAGTGCACGCAGGAGAACTGCGTGCGCAGGAGATGCATGGGCATGTGTGGTTCATGGGCAGGGTGGATGCGTGTGGGGTGCATGGGCAGGGTGGATGCGTGTGGGGTGCATGGGCAGGACGGATGCGTGTGCGGTGCATGGGCAGGGTGGATGCGTGTGCGGTGCATGGGCAGGGTGGATGCGTGTGTGGTTCATGGGCAGGGTGGATGCGTGTGTGGTGCATGGGCAGGGTGGATGCGTGTGGGGTGCATGGGCAGGACGGATGCGTGTGTGGTGCATGGGCAGGGTGGATGCGTGTGCAGGGGGGACGTGTCCAATGCATAGGCAAGACAGATGTGTATGTGATGAATGTGTGCGATGGGTGCATGAGCATGAGGGATGCCTGTGCAGGACGGATGTGTGTGTAATGCATGTACAATGTGTGTGTGGGACAGAAGTGTGTGTGATGCATGTGCAGAACAGATGTACATGTGGGACAGTCACATGTGCAGGGTGGATGTGTGCGTGGGACAGATACATGTGTGACATCTGCAGGGGATAGATGTGTGTTCAGGACAGCTGTGTGTGTGATGTACGTGTGGGATGGATGTGTGTGTAGGGTGGATGCGTGTGCAGGGTGGATGTGTGTGTGATGTGATGCGTGTGTGGAACGGATGCACATGAAGGACAAATGTGTGTGCAGTGTGTGTGGGACAGATGCATGTGTGATGTGCATGCAGGGTGGCAGGTCTGCGTAGCTGGGGCAGCAGGCGTGTGCAGGACAGATGCGTGTGTGATGCGTGTGCTGGGGGCCAGGCGGCGGAGCTGGGGCAACACGCCTGCCCCCCTTACGGCTCTCCCCTGTAGTGCTGGAGGTAACGGTGCTGAACACGGAGGGGCAGGTGCAGGAGCTGGTCTTCCCGCAGGAGTACGCCAGCGAGAACTCCATCCAGCTCTCGGCCAAAACCATCAAGCAGAACAGCCGCAATGGTGAGTGGGGGCTGGGACCCTGCCCGGGAACTGGGGGGGAATCCCCAGGGAGCAGCACTAACCAGCCCCCTCTGCCCCCAGGGGTGGTCAAGGTCGTCTTCATCCTCTACAACAACCTGGGCTTCTTCCTCTCCACCGAGAACGCCACCGTCAAGCTGAGCGGGGAGGCAGGTGCCCCCAGCCCCGCCCTGGTCGTCAACTCCCAGGTCATCGCCGCCTCCATCAACAAGGAGTCCAGCCGCGTCTTCCTCATGGACCCCGTCATCTTCACCCTCTCCCACCTGGAGGTGCGACACCCCCAGCCACTGGGGGCGCTGTGCCATGGGAGCCCTGCCCCCCAGGCCCTGGCTGTGCCCTGTGCCCAGACACATCCCAGCCCGGCACCAGGGGGCGCTCTGCTGTGGAGGTGCTGCCCCCAAGGCCCTGGCTGTGCCCTGTGCCCAGACACACTCCAGCTCGGCCGCAGGGGGCGCTGTGCCGCGGGGGTCCTGCCCCCAGGGGGTGCTGCACTGATGCTCCGAGTCTCCCTCCATCCCTGATGCCTGAGCTCCTGTCACCCCCATTGTCACTGACCCCCCCCATGCGCTGTCGCCCCCACAGGCTAAGAACCACTTCAACGCCAACTGCTCCTTCTGGAACTACTCGGAGCGCTCCATGATGGGCTACTGGTCAACGCAGGGCTGCCGCCTGGTGGACACCAACAAGACGCACACCACCTGCGCCTGCAGCCACCTCACCAACTTCGCCGTGCTCATGGCGCACCGCGAGATCGTAAGGCCTGGGTGCAGGGCAGGGTGGGCACTGTGCCCCTCCCCCCCACGGCCAGGCTGTGCTCCTCCCCCTACGGCCGGGCTGTGTGCACTGTACCCCCCTCCCTCCCCACGACTGGTCTGTGCACACTGTGCCCCCCCCCCGCAGCCCATCTGTGTGCACTGTCTCCCCTAGTTAGTTGGTCTGTCTGCACTGCCTCCCCCGCAGCTGGTCTGTGTGCACTGTCCTCCCCCCACCCACCCCGCAGCTAGCCCATGCGCTGTCGCCCTCTGCTGGCCGGCTAGAGGGTAACAGCCACCTGCTGCATTAGCTCAAGTTGCAGAATGTCCCAGCTGATGGCCCCTGCTGTGGCGTGGGGGGCAGGGAGAGGGCAAAGGGACAAAGAGGAAGGGGGGGCGCTGGTGGGGCAGTGGAAGAGGTGGGGGGATGCACCTGTTCACGACAGGAGGGAAGGAGGAGCTGCTGGGCACTCTGGCGCTGGGCAGGCAGCCAGCCTGGGGGCACCCATCCTCACCCCCTTCTCCTCCCGCCCCAGTACCAGGGCCGCATCAACGAGCTGCTGCTGTCGGTCATCACCTGGGTGGGCATCGTCATCTCGCTGGTGTGCCTGGCCATCTGCATCTCCACCTTCTGCTTCCTGCGTGGGCTGCAGACCGACCGCAACACCATCCACAAGAACCTCTGCATCAGCCTCTTTCTCGCCGAGCTCCTCTTCCTCATCGGCATCGACAAGACGCAGTATGAGGTGGGGCCCCGCGGGGGGCGCTCTGCGCTAGCCCTCATGGCTGACTCCAGCGCCCCTGCATGGCCCCGCTGCGCCGTCCCCACCCCCTTTGAAATTCCCTGCAGTTCAGTTGTGGTGGAAGATTCGCCAGCATGGCCCAGCTTTCATTATTGTGCTGCTGTGAGGCTCTTAAACAGCCACCACGCTCCACCCCAGAGGTGGCTGCATCTCGGCACTGGGCGAGGAATCCCTGTATAAATGGTCCCTGTGCCCCACCTCAAAGGCAGCTGCATCTCAGACCTAAAAGAGCGATCCCTGTGTAAACAGCCCCCACATGCCACACCCCAGAAACAGCTGCAGCTCAGCACAGGGCGAGAGACTCCTGTATAAAAAGTCCCTGTGCCCCACCCCAGAGGCGGCTGCATCTCAGCCCTAAGAGAACGATCCCTGTATCAACAGCCCCCACATGCCGCACCCCAGAAATGGCTGCATCTCTGCACTGGGTGAGGGATCCCTGTATGTATCGCTAACCCCTTGTCCCTCCTCCCCTCCCCAGATCGCCTGCCCCATCTTCGCGGGGCTGCTGCATTACTTTTTCCTGGCAGCCTTCTCCTGGATGTGCCTGGAGGGCGTCCACCTCTACCTCATGCTGGTGGAGGTTTTCGAGAGCGAGTACTCCCGCAAGAAGTACTATTACCTGGCTGGCTACTGCTTCCCAGCCCTCGTCGTGGGTATCGCCGCGGCCATCGACTACCGCAGCTACGGCACCGACAAGGCGTGAGTGCTGGGGGCGGGGCTAATGCGCTGATGGGGCCTGAGTGCTGGGGGGCGGGGCTAAGGCACTGATGGTGGGTGAGTGCTGGGGGCGGGGCTAAGATACTGATGAGGTGTGAGTGCCAGGGTGGGGCTAAGGCACTGATTAAGAGACAGGAAACAAAGGGTAGGAATAAATGGTGAGTTTTCCAAGTGAAGAGAGGTAACTAGCAGGGTCCCCCAACGGTCTGTCCTGGGACCCATCCTGTTCAACTTATTTATAAATGATCTAGAGAAAGGGGTAAACAGTGAGGTGGCAAAATTTGCAGATGATACCAAACTGCTCAAGATAGGTAAGACCAAAGCAGACTGTGAAGAGCTTCAAAAAGATCTCACCAAACTAAGTGATTGGGCAACAAAATGACAAATGAAATGTAATGTTGATAAATGTAAATGTAATATTGATAAATGTAAAGCACATTGGAAAAAATAATCCCAACTATACATACAATATGATGGGGACTAATTTGGCTACAACTACTCAAGAGAGAGATCTTGGAGTCATTGTGGACAGTTCTCTGAAAACATCCACTCAGTGAGCAGCGGCAGTCAAAAAAGCAAACAGAATGTTAGGAATCATTAAAAAAGGGATAGAGAATAAGACAGAAAATATCTTAATGCCTCTATATAAAACCATGGTACACCCACATCTTGAATCCTGCATACAGATGTGGTCGCCTCATCTCAAAAAAGATATATTGACATTGGAAAAGGTACAGAAAAGGGCAACAGAAATTATTAGGGGTTTGGAATGGGTCCCATGTGAAGACAGATTAAAAAGACTTGGACTTTTCATCTTAGAAAAGAGGAGACTAAGGGGGGATATGATAGAGGTCTATAAAATCATGACTGGTGTGGAAAAAGTGAATAAGGAAAAGCTATTTACTTATTCCCACAATATAAGAACTAGGGGTCACCAAATGAAATTAGCGTTGGCGTTTAGCATTGGCATCTACCAGGGATGATCTAGACAGTACTGGGTCCTGCCGTGAGGGCAGGGGACTGGACTCGATGACCTCTCGAGGTCCCTTCCAGCTCTACTGTTCTACTCTATGATTAGTCTGTAGTTTTTGTAGTCGTGGACGGGGCATCCCCCAATATCCAGGCTTGTGAATCGTGCAAGCGTCCTCTGCCCACTAGTGACCCACACAGGAGCTGCCTGAGGCGTCTTGGTGAGAAGCATGTTAGTGACAAGTGCCACATTTGTGAGCCTTTGCAGCCCCAGGCTAAAAGAGAAAGAGACATTTGTCTCCGGGCTCTCCTGGAGTCAATGCTAACCCGGCACCAGAGCAGGGCTCAGACTCAGCCTCGAGCACCATAGCGTGGGTGCGGGACGCCCGCGGGTGCCATCTTCAAGCCAGCACCATCCCCCCTCGCCGGCTCTGATCAAGAAATCGAAGACATAGCGAGGGGCCGACCGCCAACGTCCCACACGCGAAAGGAGACGTCGGGAGGGGAGCTAAGACCCGCGATGGGCGCTCATCGCCTCCATCTGGGAGTCAGGCCCCAGTTCAGATAGAACAGTGCAACCCTTCCCATCCCAACCTGGATACACCGGGGAGTGATGAAGGCCTGTGGCACGTAGAGGTCCGAGGCCTTGTGGGCAGCGCAGAACACATATTGACCTTGCCAGTGCCAGAAGTGCCAAACCAGGCCATATCATGGTCCCGGGGCAAGCATCCGTCTCCAGCCCAAGGACCCTGCTTTCTGCCCAAGGGATCATCCCACCAGCACTCCCCCCGCAAAGGCTTCAGGCCTCTGACATCGGGAGGCAGGGCTGCGAGCTCCCATTCCAGCCCTGGAGTCTGGGCGCTGGTGGCAGGGCTAAAGGTGACGCTCACAGAACCTTGGCACAGACCAGCTGAGGCTTGCACTCCCCCGGATGGGCACTGAGAGCCCCCTGCGTCTCTGAGACCTCAGCACCGTTCAGGGAAACAGCATCTTGCAGGTCCTCCAGGTCTCAGAGCTCCAGCCATGGGACTTGCTGCAGTTCCAAGTTCTGCTCTGAGTTCCGGCGCTGAGCGAGCGATGGGAGGCGTCAATCGCTGGTCCATCCATCTCCAATGGTCCCCAAGGGCCTTGGCAGAGACTCGTGCCGTTCGCATAGATCCTCTCAGGGCTACAGTACTCACCGCCCTGCCAGAGCCAGGTCACCAGGCCGTGAGCATGCAGCCTTGGAAGTCGACATTGAGCAGAGCTCTCTGCCACCAGGACAGGCACCGATTCCGACAGCACTGCCCCCGCCTTTGGCAGCTCCCCACCCCATCTGGAAGATGATAAAGTGATAGGTAACAGCCAGTGTGGATTTGTAAAGAACAAGTCATGTCAAACCAACCTGCTCACATTCTGTGAATAAGGGGGAAGCGGTGGACGTGGTATACCTAGACTTTCGTAAGGCATTTGATACCGTCTCACATGACCTTCATATCAATAAACTATGGAAATATATCCTAGTTGGGGCTACTATAAGGTGGGTGCATAACTGGCTGGAGAACTGTTCTCAGAGAGTAGTTATTAACAGTTCACAATCCTGCTGGAAGGGCATAACAAATGGGGTTCCGCAGGGATCAGTTCTGGGACCGGTTCAGTTCAATATCTTCATCAATGTTTTAAATAATGGCATAGAGAGTATGCTTAAGAAGTTTGCAGATGATACCAAGCTGGGAGGAGCTGCAAGTGCTTTGGAGGATGGGGTCATAATTCAAAATGATCTGGACAAACTGGAGAAATGGTCGGAGGTAAATAGGATGAAGTTCAATAAGGACAAAGGCAAAGTGCTCCACTTATAAGGCTACGTCTACACAGCAGAGCTATTTAGGGATACCTCCAATGTCCCAAAATAGCCATTCCACGTCTTAAGTGCAAGCCCGTTACATCAAAATATAATGGGCTCACTATTCTAACGTCCCAGTAAACCTCATTGCACGAGGGGTAAGGAACGTTTCGGAATAGTGCCTTATTTTGAAATTTGATGCTGTGTAGACAGTGCCTAATTTAGAAATAAGCTATTTTGAAATAAGATTGAAATAAGCTACGCAATTTGTGTAGCACAGATTGTGTAGCTTATTTCGAGGTAAGGGTGCTGTATAGACACACCCTTAGGAAGGAACAATCCATTTCACACATACAGAATGGGAAGTGACTGTCTAGGAAGGAGTACTGCAGAAAGGGATCTAGGGGTCATAGTGGACCACAAGCTAAAGATGAGTCAACAGTGTGACGCAGTTGCAAAAAAAGCAAACATGATTCTGGGATGCATTAACAGGAGTGTTGTGAGCAAAACACAAGAAGTCATTCTTCTGCTATACTCTGCGCTGATTAGGCCTCAATTGGAGTATTGTGTCCAGTTCTGGGCATCACATTTCAGGAAAGATGAGGAGAAATTGGAGACGGTCCAGAGAAGAGCAACAAAAATGTTTAAAGGTCTAGAAGACATGACCTATGAGGGAAGGCTGAAGAAATTGGGCTTGTTTAGTTTGGAAAGGAGAAGACTGCGAGGGGACATAACAGCAGTTTTCAAATATCTAAGAGGGTGGTACAAGGAGGAGGGAGAAAAATTGTTCTCTTTAGCCTCTGAGAATAGGACAAGAAGCAATGGGCTGAAATCGCAGCAAGGGAGGTTTAGGTTGGACATTAGGAAAAACTTCCTAACTGTCAGGGTGGTTAAACACTGGAATAAATTGCCTAGAGGGGTTGTGGAATCTCCATCACTGGGGATATTGAAGAGCGAGTTAGATAGACACCTATCAGGGATGATCTAGACAGTGCTGGGTCCTGCCGTGAGGGCAGGGGACTGGACTTGGTGACCTCTCGAGGTCCCTTCCAGTCCTAGTGTTCTGCGATTCTGTAGTGGCTGGTGCTTTGGTACAGTTGGAACCCAATCTTCCCTGGCTGCCGGGTCAGTTTTGGGGGCCTGCTATCCCAGCCCTCCCCGTGGGTGCAAGCTCCTGGGGAGGAAAACTGCCCCCCCCAGACTCCGGAGGCTCTAGCGAGCCAGCTGGTCGCCCTACAGGAAGATGGGGCAGAACCTCAGCACTGGCATCATCCCCGTCATCACCAGACAAGGCCATCACGAGTCCCCTCACTCCGTGCCACGAGGTGACGTGAAGGCGCACCAGGAGCTCTGGAAAATGGTCGTCTCCCTGGAACTCTATGCAGAGGAGCTCAAGGAGCCGGCGGATGCCCTGTCTGATGAGCTGAGCCCACGGCGCCTGTCAGGGTGGCTTTGCCCTGGAGGGAAGGGGGTTTTGAAAATCACCCAGCCCCTAACTCCTGAGTGGTGGAGGCAGGTCAACCAGAGGGGGAGGCCGGATAACCGGGGGCGACGGCAAAGAACAAAGACTCCAAGAGCCTGGATTTGTTCGTGCAGAAGATTGATTCGTCCTCCAGCCTGCAGCTGAGGTGGCGAATCACTGAGGCCTCCTGGGCCACTACCATTTTAATATGGGGTGGACCGGGGCCAGATTGGAGGATTCGCTTCTGATGGTTGCGGGAAGGAGCTCGGGCAGCTCCTCAGTGCGCGTATCTGTGCACTGGGCCTCCTGGCTGCCCCTCTCCGGCTCGGCAATCTGGGCAGGACCTTCGGCGGCCACGCCGTGTGTGGAGTAAATGGACACAAAAGTGCCTGGACTTAAGGATTCCTGCGCCACCCTGAAGCCTGGGGTCGTGTGTTCCCAGCCCTGCCTGGGAAAGATTCCAGCCGCTACCCCCTGCGGGTCAAGGGAGCCAGCCATGTCGGGAGCCGCCCCCCCAAGGCCGGGGTACAAGCGCTGACTAAGCCAGCTGCCCAGCCCACCAGTTGGGCTCGACCCGCTCCAAACCAGGAGCTAAGGAATCACTTTGAGGGTTGCTCCTGAAGGGGACATGACAGACTCTCCCCCAGATCCAGTCTCCCCTTTGTTTGGAAACCACCTCTCCCTTGTCCTCCCGGCTTGGCCCACCATTACGTCAGGCCACTGGGTCTTCAACATGATAGCGTAGGATTGTGCCTTCCAATTCCTTTCCCCCACATCCCTGTCCTTGTCAGGGCCCCTTCTCACGAGAGGCTCCTTGTGCAGGAGGCTCGGGGCTGCTATGGCTGGAGGTGGTGGAGGACATTCCACCCATGGGCCGGAACAGGTTCTAGTCCAACCTTTCCTAGTCCCGACGGCCAAGGGGGAGTCTGCGTTCCAGCCTGGATCTGTGAGACCTCAACAGGTACCGACAGAAGCTCAGATTCCGCCTGGCCTCCCTAGCCTCCGTTATTCCCTCCCCGGAAGGATGCATATTTCCACAGGCCGATCTTCCCAGGCCACAGATGTGTCCTTCATTTTATGGGGCCTGCCTGCTGCCCGTCTGAGGTTGGCCTGGCAATGCACCCAGGGTGTTTACCAAGTGCACAGCGGTGGTAGCAGCCTCCCTCGGGCGCTGAGGTGTCCAGATCTACCCGTACCTCGGCAGCTCTGAAGCACAAGTCCAGTGTGGCGGTGTGATCCCGCCAGCCACGTGCTGCACCCCAGGATTCCTGGTCAACCACAAAAAGTCCATGCGAGTTCCCGTCCTTTGGACAGAATTTGTCGGAGCGGTTCTCGACTCAGTCCAGGCCAGGGCGTTCCTGCCACTGGACAGATCCGTGGAGAGGTCCCCTGGCTAAAATGATTGCCCACCCCCCGCACTAGACTGACTCTCCTGGCCAAGCGGCACAGGTTTTCCCACCAGGTGTCTGAACACGGCATTTCCTGCAATCTTGGATTACCTGCTGCGTCTCCGGAGCTCAGCTCTGCCGCTCTCTTCCATCAGGGTGCACCTTGCAGGCAGCTCTGCCTCCCACCAGCCGGGCCAGGGCCAGGACATGGCAGTCTGGTTCCTGGGAGGCCTTGAGATACTTTACCCCCAAGTGCGGGCCCCCATCCTGCACTGGGCCCGGAACCTGGTCCTCTCCAGGCTAAACGTCTCCTGCTCCCTTTCCCACCGGTCCTGGAAGGTCACTTTCCTGGTGGCTGTGCTGTCAGCAAGACGGGGCTCAGAGATAAAGGCCTGGACCTCAGAAGCTTTTTGTAAAGATAAGGTCCCGTTGCAGCCCCATCCAGCCTCCCTGATGCAAATGCTCCCTTCCGTCCATGTGAACCAGCATGTTCTTGTCAGTGTTCTGTCCCGGTTGCACCCAACAGCTGAGGAGTGGCGCCCGCACATGTTGGACGTCTGGAGGGCCTTGGCCTTGGCCTTGGAGCCTAGCAGGCCAGGCCGGAAATCAACCCAGCTGCCCAGCACTTCGGTGTGAAGCCCTGTTATGAGCTGGCAAAGGTCCCACCGTGGCCGCTTGTCAGAGCCCCTTTGACAAGAGCACAGGCGTCTTCGGCAGTCCTCCTGGCACACATCTCGATCTAGGACACATGTCGAGCTGTGACGTGGCCCTCTCTGTCCACACGTTGCTGTCCCAGCAGGCCGGAGACAGTGCTGGGGCTGGCAGGGCAGTGAATCTCCGACCCACCTCCACGGGAGCTGCTTGGAGTCACCCAGTGCGGGATGGACATGAGTTCTCCCTGTTCTCAGGTCTGTCCCACACCTTCTTCCCTGCCTCTGGCGCTTCCAGCAAGAGGGAACTGAGGGTGGGAGAAAGACGGGGCCACCCCTTCTACCAGCGGTGGGGACCTAAGGCTCGGGGGCTGGATGCTGCCTCTAGCTTGCCTGGATCTGGCCCCCGAGGTCACCGCACTGGTGCTCCAGTTCCCCCGCCAGTCCCCTTTGGAGTTGGAGCATACACGTCTGCTAATCTGGGCTCCCCTAGGCTCTGGTGTGGGAGGGGAAGTGGGGAGCATGTTTTTGCTTCTCAGTTGGGGGCCACGTCAGTGAGGGCTTAGGGGTTTTTTTTTCTGCTTCTCACTTGTGTGTAGCCCCCGACTGATTTTTTGGTGGGTCAGCGGCCCCCGACCCAAAAAAAGGTCCCCCCCGATTTACATCAGGCAACGCAAGCATCACTCCAGAGGGTGCCCAAGCGAGGTCCTCCACAGAAGCCCCCCAGTGCCGGTGCCCACAGCGAGCACAAGCACCAAGCGGGGGATGACGCAAGTGGCACATCTCAAAGACGCCAGTTACTGAACAAGCATCTGTCGTTTCTAGAATCTCAGCGCCCAGGGAGAGCAGCAGCATCCCCTCTGCTCACGAACCCCAAGTAACACTCCCTTCGTTTAATGCATCGATTCCGTTTCAGTGCTAGCGCAGCTCAAAGCCTTCGCTTTTTGTCCCTGGAACTGTGAAGAGAGCTTTATTCAGCTTAGTCCTGAAGAGCATTGTCAACATTGTGCCTTGTTAATTGAATTCCAATTTCCAGCCCAACGCAGCGGGACACACATCCCAAGCGAAAAATGACCCCGGTGAACACGAAATGTGTCATTCACCATTTTCTAATATCATAAAACATGTAAAAAGCAAGCGTCTAAAGAGATGCAGGTACATCCATAGACTTGCTCACAGCAATTCTGGTAGATCAGGTGCATCGTCCGGCTTAGCAAGCCCAGGGGAGTGTCACGACTGCATTTAGTTGCAAATCAACGTGTTTTAAGGGTTTCCATCAGGCGAGTCTTCACTGTCCTTTAGGAAATGACTGGAAAAGTAAAAACCCACACAGCCTCACCTGGCATTGATACGGCAGAAGTGCCAGGGTGTGGGGGAGTTCCAGGGCGGTCCTTGTGCCCCATAGCTGTTGGGTGGGCTTCCCTGCAGTGCCTGGAAGGGGTGAGGGAGATTTGGGTGCCCTGCCACATGGGGGCCACCAGGCCAGCTCATCTATAGCTGACCCTCCTCCTCTCCCCCTGCTCCATTCCTACAGCTGCTGGCTCCGAGTGGACAATTACTTCATCTGGAGCTTCATTGGCCCCGTCTCCTTCATCATCGTGGTGAGTCTGGAGGTGCTGTGGGGGGAGTGCAGGGGCACCCATCACCCACAGTGTGACAGGCTGCTCCCCCCGGGAAGGGATCAGGCTTGTTATCCCCACAGCCAAGACAGGGATAGAACCCAGGAGTCCTGATCTCCTCCCCCCCCCAACCTCTGTAACCACTAGCCCTCACTCCCCTCCTGGAGCCAGGGTTAGAACCCACGAGTCCCAACCTCTCCTGCCAGTTCTGGCCCCTGTCCACTACTGCAGCAGGGGGTGCTGTCCCCTAAGTCTGACCCCAGCACCCCAGCTCAGAGCCCTTAGTCCCATTGCCCTGGGTCTGAGCTGTGCCTGGCTCAAGCCCCTCCCCCCAGCCCCGATGGGGAATAAGTGGCCAGTGGAACCGTATCTCGGCTCATGGAAATGGTCTCAGACCAACAGCACAAGAAACCCTCCTGCACCCTCCCAATGCGGGGGGAGGGGCAGAGACAGCCCCTCCCAATGTGAGGCATGGGGGGATTGCACACGTGGGGGGCAGGAGGCCTCGTACCAGCAGGGGGAGGCGCGGGGGAGGGGGCGGAGGGGCGAGTGGATTGCAGAGCTGGGGTCTCACAGTTCCCCCACCCCCAGGTCAACCTGCTCTTCCTCATGATCACGCTGCACAAGATGAGCCGCAGCACGGCCGTGCTCAAGCCCGACTCCAGCCGCCTGGACAACATCAAGTGAGTGAGGCCGGCCAGTGGGCACCGGGCCCACAGGAGGCACCAGGGGCACACTGCCCTGGCCACAGCCCCAGCTGGACAGGGCACAGGTGACCCCCAAGGTGCCATCTCAGCGCTGTGGGAGGGTCCCTGTGTAAACAGCCCCCGTGCTTTGCCCCAGAGGTGGCTGCATCTCAGCGCCGGGCAACGTGTGTGGAAGATGCCCTGGGTAACCCTCTGTGTCTCTCCCGTGCAGGTCCTGGGCCCTGGGCGCCATTGCTCTCCTCTTCCTTTTGGGACTCACCTGGGCCTTTGGCCTCCTCTTCATCAACAAGGAGTCCATCGTCATGGCCTATCTCTTCACCACCTTCAACGCCTTCCAGGGCATGTTCATCTTTGTCTTCCACTGTGCCCTGCAGAAGAAGGTCAGGCACAGCCCTTGGAGCTGGGGGGCAGGGTGGGTGTAGCTGGGGGCTGTGGGCTGGGAGTGAGGGACGCTGGCAGAGCTGCGGGGCAGGACGGATGTTGCAGGGGGCTGTGGGTTGCGAGTGAGGGGCACTGGCAGAACTGGGGGGCAGGACGGATGTTGCAGGGGGCTGCGGGTTGAGGGGGGCACTGGCAGAGGTAGCAGAGGGTCTCCCGGCCCAGTGCACTAACCCAGGTCACGTCCCCAGGTGCACAGGGAGTTCAGTAAATGCCTACGTCACGCATCCTGCTGCCTGCGCAGCCCCCCAGGGGCCACACTCGGCTCCCTCAAGACTTCAGCCATTCGGAGCAACAACCGCTACTACACGGGCACGCAGGTGTGCAGGGGCGGCTGAGCCAGGGGACAGAGCCCTCCCTGGGCATGGGGTGGGGGGACAGAGCCCTCCCTGGGCACGGGGGTAAGAACAGAGCGCTCCATGGGCATAGGGATGGGGGAACAGAGCCCTCCCTGGGCACGGGGGTAAGAACAGAGCCCTCCCTGGGCACAGGGGTGGGGGGATAGAGGCCTTCCTGGGGCAGGGGGCGAAGTGGGGGTTGGGGGGAAAGGTGCCACATTCTCTTTGAGACAGCCAGGATGTCAGTGTCTCAGCTCCTCCCCCCTCTCCCCCCCCCCGCTCCCCTCCACGTGTGTCTCTCACAGAGTCGGATCCGGAGAATGTGGAATGACACCGTCCGGAAACAGACTGAGTCAAGTTTCATGGCAGGGGACATCAACAGCACCCCCACCCTGAACCGAGGTGAGCCCCCCCACCCAGCACCCCCACCCTGAACCGAGGTGAGACCCCCCCTCCCAGTACCCCCACCCTGAACCGAGGTGAGACCCCCCTCCCAGTACCCCCACCCTGAACCGAGGTGAGACCCCTGTCCCAGTACCCCCACCCTGAACCAAGGTGAGCCCCCCACCCAGCACCCCACCCTGAACCAAGGTGAGACACCCCTCCCAGTACCCCTCCGAACCGAGGTGAGCCCCCCCCACCCAGCACCCCCACCCTGAACTGAGGTGAGAGCCCCCCTGAACTCCCCAGCACCTCCACCCTACTCCCTTCAGCCTCTGGACTCCCTCCCTTGCTGGCATGGGATTCCAGCACAGCCCAGCCAGCCCTGCCCAGCCTGGCGTGCATGCTGGTGGGGGAGATACACTCCCCATTATCCCTCAGGTTGGGGGGACATGGGGTGCCCTGCAGACGTGCTGACACACCCACCTCTGCTGCCCCTGCAGGGACCATGGGGAACCACCTGCTGACCAACCCGGTGCTGCAGACACGAGGTGGCACCAGCCCCTACAACACCCTCATCGCCGAGTCCGTGGGCTTCAACCCCTCCTCGCCCCCCGTCTTCAACTCCCCAGGTAAGACCTCCCCATCACTCCTCGTCCTCCCCCAGGGGTGAGAGCACACCCCACCGTCCCTAACGGCCCCCAGTCTGGGGACACCGCTGGAGGGAACCCACTCTCTGGGATCCCATTTTCCTTCCTGAGGGTCTCCAGTATTTTGGGGGAGCCCTGTAGGGGGTGTGGTTCTTGAGTCTTGTGTCTTTTCAGTAGGGGGCACTGTAGGGAGCGGGATGGGAGTGCTGGCTGTGGGGTGAACTCCAGGCTGCTCCAGTCCCAGCATCTCCCAGCAGGGGGCGCTGTGGGGAGCGGGATGGTCGCACTGGCTGTGGGGTGAGCTCCAGGTTGCTGCAGCCCCAGCGTCTCCCAGCAGGGGGCACTGTAGGGATCGGGATAGGAGGACTGGCTGTAGGGTGAGCTCCAGGCTGCTCCAGCCCCAGAGCCTCCCAGCAGGAGGCATCGTAGGGAAGCACAGAGAAGTCCATGGGGAGAGGGTCAGTGTTCACTTTGGGGGTGCTGCCCCCTGCCTGCCCTATAACCTTCTCTCTCTTGTCTCCCCCTCTCCACGCGCTGGCACCACCTTCAGGGAGCTTCCGAGAGTCCAGTACGTCCCTCCTTTCCAGTTCCATTTCGCAGTAATGTTTCCTTCATTGCTAGTTTGACTGGCAGGCTGGGGGTGGGGCGCAGCCAGGACACGACGGTGCAGGCAGCCAGGAGCTGGCATGGAGACTGGCCTGTCCAGCAGGGGGCGCTGTCGGGAGCAGGGCGGAGCGCTGGCTGTGGAGGGAGCTCCCAGCTACTCCAGTCCGTGCCTCTCCCAGCAGGGGGCACTGTGGCCAGTTCTAGACTGGAGCGCAACTCTTGCATTCACTGCCTTGGGCAATAGGGGGTGATAGAAGCTGAGCAATTGTCACTGGGACCGTGTCTTAGTGGCCAGTGGGACAGCATCTATATTGCCCTCCTGCTGAGCTCAATTGCACCATGTGCCCCTTAGTCCAAAATCACCCTCCTGATGAGCCAGAGGGAACCCTGGTCCCTGTAGTCCCATATTGCTTTCCTGTTGCTCCATTTAGTCCTCTGGTCCCCGTAATCCTGTATTGTCCTCTTGTGGAGCCATATGGACCTCTGGTCCCTGTAGTCCCATATCGCCCTCCTGCGGCGCCACACAGACCTCTGGTCACTATAGTCCTGTATCACCCTCCCGCTGGTGCCCTCATCCTGTAACGCCCATCTGCTGAGCCAGATCAGACCCCATGGTTTCAATAGTTTCATATCACCCTCCTGCTGGGCCATTTTGGTCTGTACAGTCCCGTATCTGACCAGCTGTCAGGACCTGATGTTTCAGAGCAAGGCACCCTGTCCCCCATGATGCTCTAGGAGCAGGGCGGGGGGCTCCCCAGCTTGGGAGGTGTGTCTCCCAGATCGCACCATTTTGAGGCTGGAGCGGGGGGCGAGAGGGGCATTCTCTCAGATGCTCACTGGGTTGGTTACAGCTGGAGAGTGGCCGTTATGTGGGTTGCGCAGAGGCATGGGACTGGGGGTCAGCTCCCCCACCCAGCAAGGGAGTAGGACTGTGTGTCTGGCCAGCTAGTGCACCCCTCAGAAAGCCCAGCCCAATGCAGCACTTGGCTCTGGCTGAAGACTGGGGGGAACCAGTCCTGGCCCATTTCCACCTCCCAGGCTGGATCCGAGCTGGCACTGGGGGCTGATGGATCACTTGGATCAGACACCACTCGGGAGCTCTGGGCCGAACACATGGCCATGGCGGTGATGGGGGGCTGGGGTGGGACCCTGACCCTGTCACCCAACCCCCACTGAGCTCCCTGCTCACACCTGGTCCCTGCCCCTCCTCCAAAATTCCCAGGGGCTCCACCTGCTGGCAGCTGCTGCAATTGGCTGTTGTTTCCCAGGAGGCGGGGCTAATGAAGGCAGCCAGAGTGAGCAGCTGGTCGAACCCCCTAAGTGACATATCAGTGATTGGCAGTTGCACAAACCCCACCTCCTTCCTCCCCCACTAACTCCGCCTCTCTCTCTCCCCCACCCACCCCTGGCAGAGCACCCCCTGAACAACAGCCGGGACGCCTGCGGCATGGACACCCTGCCCCTCAACGGCAACTTCAACAACAGCTACTCCCTCCGCAGTGGTGACTTCCCGGCCGAGGGCGCCAAGATGGCCGACTGCCGGCGCAACCTCAGCGACGCGGCCGCCTTCGAGAAGATGATCATCTCAGAGCTGGTGCACAACAACCTGCGCGGGGGCACCGTGGCCGGCGGCACGGTCAAGGGGGCCCACGTGGGGCCGGTGCCCCCTGCGGTGGGGCCGGGCCCGGCCGAGACCAGCAACCCCTCGGGGCCGCCCGTCCCCTCCGGTGGCAGCGGGGGCGGGGAGGAGGAGGCAGCGGCGCCCGAGGCCCTGGCCCTGAGCCACGAGGAGAACCTGGAGATCGAACTCATGTACAAGGCCCTGGAGGAGCCGCTGCTGCTGCAACGGGCTCAGTCCATCCTCTACCAGAGCGACCTCGAGGAGTCGGAGAGCTGCACGGCCGATCTGACCGAGGGCGGAGACGGCCAGGCCCCTTCCCCCAACAGGGACTCCTTGTACACCAGTATGACCAACCTGAGAGACTCCCCTTACCCGGACAGCAGCCCTGAGGCGGTTGGGGAAATCCTCCCTCACGCCCAAGCCATCAATGAAATCTACTACACCAACCGGCCCGCCTTGGTGCCCCGCAGCCAGCTCCAAGCCTACTACCAGGTCCGGAGACCTAGCACTGACGGCTACTTGGTTCAAGCCGGCTTAGAGGGCCCAGTGCCGGAGGGAGACGGTCAAATGCAGCTGGTCACCAGCCTCTGAAGGCTAGGAGCGGACTGAGGAGCCGCCCCGAGCTGCTGCCTCTCCCCCCACCTCATCCCACCTTCGCCAAAAGGAGCCCCTCCCCTCGGGTCATGGCCTGGAGTTTTTAATTTTTGCCCTGGGATGCTGAGAGAGAGAAGGGTGGGGAGCTGGAGAAGGACACAGGACGGGAAAGAGGAGATGTGCCGGAAAGAGCCGGTGTTAATCCCCTCCGGGAAGCGTGGCCATGTTGGCTCTCTTCCTCCTGCCCACCTGGTGGAGACGGGAGGAGGAAAATGCGGCGTTCCTGCTTTTGTTTTGGAAGTAAAGGAGGGAGGAGGGGTGGGAAGGAAGGAATGAAAAACACACCAACTGGACAACAGGATCTCGCTTTTTTTAGCGTTTTAAAGTCATCCCTCTTCAGTTTGGGTTTGGTTTTTTTATGTTTGTTTTGTGGGGACAAAAGATCACAAAGAAGCAGAGCAGGGAAATCAACTTTCTTTGTAACGTGTGTTAAAAACAGATCAGAACCATGGAGGAAGGGCCGACTGGGCCTGTCTCAGAGGCCTAGAACGCCCCCAGATACACACACCGGCACCCACGTCTAGGCCATCCCTGCTCCCCCACATGTGCACCTTGGCAATGTCAAACAGGGATCCGATTGGTCAGGAGAGAGAAGGGCAGGTGGAGCATCTATACGAACTTTGCCAAAAAAATATATATGTATAGATATATAGAGAGCTATAAAGAGAGAGCTATATCTAGAGAGAGAGGTGGGGGTGGGGGTTTTTTGGGTCTGGATAGAGATTATGTTGAATCCGGTGCTGACCTTCCAGTATTTGTCAGCCAGGGGGAAACTGAGGCATGGTGGGGAAGGGACTCTTAAAGTCACTCATCGACAGGGATTTGAGTTCCGTTCTTTTTTAAGCCAAACCATCAGCAAAGTCTGCAGGAGACATGGGGAGAGGCACTTTTTTTTTCCTTTCAAAAGCCTTCTCAGCCTCAGGGGAGGAGGAAGTGGCATTGAGGTGGCCATCTTTGATTTGGGTTTTTGTTTTCCTTTGCTGGGGGCCTTCCCCCATCTTCATGGCGCAGAAATCAAACAAAGCCCTGCTCTGGGAGCTGGTGGAGGAAGCCGGGAGCAGAGGGGGTGCTTCCCGGGCTGTCGGTGTAATTGTTGAATCCACGGTCCCCATTCTTTGCTGCCACTTCTGTCAAGATGCACGTGCTGTTTTCCTACGGCTCGGAGGGAAGTTTGGAAACTCCTTCAGTTCTTCCCCATCTGCGTTTTCCAACTCTGCTTTTATTTCCTCCTCTGAAGACATGCAGAAGTCAGGTGCCTCATCGGAGCAGCTGTCTGAACCCATTTGGGTCAAGATGCGAGGGGGGGGAGAATTTGGGGGGACTCTTTGACGCTTGAACCGTTTCCCCCCAAAAAATAAGTTGGATCATCTTTGAGCAAAAGAACAACAGAAACCCAAATGGCACTTTTTTTTTCTTTCTTTCAAAGGACAAAACAACAAAAAACAAATATTTCTCCCTTTTCAAGCACAACTCTGAATTCTCTCACCCTCTTCTTCCCAAGAGAGACCATGGGAGCCAATATCACATGAAGACATCATTTCGCTGGGGGGGAGGGGCATAGGGTGGGCTGGTTAATTCGAGGGAGGCGGGCAGGGATAGAGATTGAAATGCTGTAAATATGAAATTTCAAGCAAACAAAAAAGGGGAATTGAATAATCCCTTGAAAAATGAAATGGGGATTTAAAACAAAATACAACCAATCAACCACAGTCCCAGGGAACAGCTTGTGTCCTGGATTTAAAATATATCTCTATATCTCTAGAGACATATAGATATATACTGAGCTCTGCTCCAGCCCCATTGACTGTTCGGGGGGCAGGTGAAGGGAACAAGGAGACCCCCTCCACTTTTGATGAAGACAAGGGAAGGGATCACAAAAACTAAGAGCAGATTTTTACAATCAAAACAAAAAAAGAAAAAAATAACTTTTTGGCACAATTTTTATGTAATATATACATATAATGCGTCATTTCTGTGACTTTCTCAACATTCCCTTTTCCTGCTGGATAGGGTACTTTTTTCATACATCTTGACATGAATAGGTCATTTTCTCACTCACTGCCACTGTGGAATTGTGGGTAAAAAATTACTGTAAGACCCAAAGATGCTGTAACTGTAGGTTAGGAAAATTGTTTGAGGTTTATTTTGCTTTTTTCTGTCTGGGGCTGTTGGGTGTCAGGGGTTTTTAAGTCTATGGTTATTTACTTGCATCCCTCTTGGCTGGAAGGCATTTGACCGGCTTGAGTTGAAGGGGCAGGTGGGCATGTGGTTTGGATTCATGGAGCGGAAAAGGGTTTTGCTTTCTGGTTCCTTTTCTCCCAGCCTGTGAAACCACTAGAGTATGTGTGAGAGATCATGGACGCTTTAGGAGTGTCCTGGGCTTCATCAGCTTGGATTTAGAAACTTACAAATTAGATAGAAGTGTGGAGACAAAAGGGGCAGGATCCCTTGCTGGCACGGACAGATGTTCCTCCATTGGTGTCCATGTAGCTGTGCTTACTGATACCCTGCTGGGCATGTGGCCTAAGGAGCTTGGGGCAATGAGGAAATTCAAGCTTCTACTCATAGTAACCAGTAACTGCCTGCATTGAACAGTAGGGAGGAGGTGAAAAGTGGGTGATATTACAGTGTTGCCCTTGCCAGTGATGTCTGGCCAGACACTAGGCCAGCATAGGGCTGGATAGGCCCTGAAAGACTCTTTCCATCTCTAGTCTTCAGTGGGGGTAGATGGACCATCCACCAATGTCATTGCCCTGCCCCCATGCAGAGCAACCACCCCTTGACCCCCAGAGCCATTGCTGAGATCTGAGTGCCTGTGAAATTCAGGGGGTTCAGTGCAGCCTCCATCCCACCTCACAAATGTCACAGGCCGGGGGGGGGAGGGGGAGACTGGCAGCTCCCCTGCCCAAGCCAAGTGGCCAACAGGACAGCTGAGGCCTGCAGGGAAACTGGGGCACCAAGGGCTGCTTCAGTGGCTCCACTGGAGCTGTAGGCCAAGTCATGAACCCCTCCCCTCTCCCCCGAATACTGCAACTTGCCCTAGAGTCCATGTAGCTGCCCAGTCAGTAGCTCTGAGATATTTGAGTGTTTTATTCAGCAACCGATTACTTAGCTGGCTCATGCCCCAGCCCTCGCTGCTTCCTTTTGTTCCATGCCCAGCCAGAGCCCTGAGCTCAGCAGAGCCTGAGCCGAGGGGGTGGAATAGGGGTATCTTCTGCACAATGCCTTTGCAGTCCTGGGATAACACCACACAGCTTCTCCTGCCCACCCGGGCCTTGGCCTGAGGCCAGCTCCGGCTTCCGTTGCACTGAGAAGAGTTATCCCCAGCCACCCCCAATGGGAACTGCCCCATCAATTCCCCCCCCCCTTCCCCTGCAGCTGGGAGCTGGGCTGGACTCTGGGCTGGACTCCAACCCCAGGCCTATGCAACCTCCCCTGTACAGCTCCAGGACATTCCTGCCTTCCCCTGGGAACACACATCTGCCCTTCCCTCTCACGTGTGCAGTGAGGCCAGGAGCTGAGCCGGGCTCAGCCCTGGTGGCCAATGGGTTTTCCAGGTGCTGGGGGCTGTTGAAGCAGCAGGTTGTTTTCCTGGGGGCGTTGGCTGGCAGCCGTGTCGCTGCTGAGCTTGGCTCCGTGGGATGCTGCTCTGATGTGGTCCAATGGCTGGATCCATTTGGAGGGAGGGGTGAACTCTGCACCGCCGGTTTGGGGGGTTGGAAATTCCTCCGCTTAAACCCCCTCCCCACAACCAGGCAAACTGAACAGCCTTATTCCCTCCCGGCCACATCTCCCGGTTCCTGCTCCAAGGGGCAGCCCTTCAGCAAGTCTAGCCCGCCCCAAAACCAAAGACAGACCCATCGGAGCGAGGGGCCTGGTGGGCCCAGGTGCTGCCAATGGGCCTCGGGTTGGCAGGTTATCGCTAGGGTGAGAGGAGCACAGACCAGCCCAAACGGGCCCCTCAGCAGCCCAGTGGCTGGGTGCCTTGGGACTGAGCTCCATTAGCGGCAGCTAAATTACTGCATAACCCCATTTTTGATCGCCCCCCCAGTGCCCACTGCTGCCTTTCGGGAGGGGCACATGCCGAGCAAGCGGCCAGGGAGCAGAATGGCTGCTGGGGGGCTCAGACCTGCTCTGGCCAAAGGGCTTCCCTGCCCGTCCCTTCCCCTCCACAGAGCTGAAAGCTATTTGTGGGCAGGAGCCCAGACAGGACAGTGATGGGCCCCTAACGTGCTCTCTCCAGACAGCCCAGGCCCAAAGTCACTGTTCTCTGTCTCCATGCAGGATGTTCCAAGGGGTGCAGTCGTGTGTTGGTGCAGGGGGAAGGTCCCAGGACTGGGGCATTGCAGGGGGTGCAGTCGTGTGTCCGTGCGAGGGGACAGGACTGGTGTATTGCAGGGGGTGCAGTCGTGTGTCCGTGCGAGGGGACAAGACAAGACTGGTCTATCGCAAGGGATGACGTTGTGTGTCCATGGTGGGAAGGGGGTGTCCAAGGGCTGGTTTGTTGCAGGGGACACAGTTGTGTGTTGGTAAGGGAGTCCCAGGGCTGGGGTTTTGCAGGGGGCATGTGTCAGTGCAGGGAGGGAGGGTTCCAGGGCTGGTGTGTCATGGGGGGTTCAGTTGTGTCTCCATGGGAAGGCTCCCAGAGGCTGGGTATCACTAAGGAATACAGTTGTGTCTCCGTGCAGGGAGGGGAGGGCTGGTGTGTCGCGGGGGTGCCGTTGTATTTTCTGTGAGGGTGACTAACATGGCTTCCTATCCAGCCCTGGAGGTGACTTAGTACCTCCCCTCCCCTCTTCTTTAGGTTTTTCTGGTGCCTGGGGGACCCTTGTCACTTGGCTGCTCGTGGGGGGTGGCCCCAGCTCCCCACCTCTGGGCAGGGGCTGTACCTGGGGGCCTCTTTCAATAGGGCTGGTGCAATTCCCCAGCTCAGTGCATGTGACCACATCGCCCCCTGGTGGCGGGCAGGGACTTTAACAGCTCCCTGCTGACCCTCGTGGCATTTATCCGCTATGGGGCCTGGGGGAGCAGGTGCTCTGGGGTGACGTCTCTGGCCGCAGTCCCAGTGATGCCAGCAGCATGGGCTGGGCTGGGGCCCATTATCTGCCCCCTCCACACACACGCGCGGGCTGAGGAGCCAGCTCTGAAGGGGGCGGGGGGGGGTCTATGGCCGGGGACAGGCCTTGCCTGGGCTCTGGTGGTTTGAATGTTGCTGTCTCTCTTTGCACATGGCTCTTCTCCTTTGCTGGGGGTAGGGGGCTTAGCCCTTCCCAGGGCGAATTCCAGGGAGATGGGGGCAGTGTATGAGAGGTTGATATTTGGGGGTGACCTCCCTGTAGGCCCCACACCCGCCAGCCTTAGAATTCATGGGTGGTAGCTCCTGCCGGACACTCACCATGGGGGGGATCTCTCGGCCCAGTTCAGGGGGTGTCTGTGGCCTTTTGCTCCCCCTCTCCTGCTGGTCCCAGGCGTGGGGAGCTCTCTCCCCCCCCCCCAAACTTTGGGATTCATGTTACACACAGCACCTGGGCAAACTCCCAGCTCCAGCCCCCTTAATGCACAGGCAGGATCCCTCCCTCCTCTCCTCCCTGTCCATCCTGCCCCCTCCACCCATGCTCCAAACCCCTTCCCCAGCCCTCCGCTGCAGTTGAACCCAGAGAGCCACAGAACCACCCCAGGCTCATGTGGCACATTTTGGGCAGAGGAACGGGGGAGGGGTTCTGCTGCCCTCCCCACCACCGAATGAGCCTCCCAGAGCGATCCCCTCAAATACCTCTAGACCTCTATTTATTTGGAAGGCAGAGCTTCAAACTCTCCAATCAGCTTCCAGCTCCACCCACCAATGAGAAGTCTGGTGCTCCTCCTTCCGGTGAAAGATCTCCTCTGTGATTGGCTAACTGCTAGCCAATGGATAGGAAGATGTGCTTATTTGGTGACTCAGTTTCCCATGGGGTCATGGGCTAAGCTGGGATGGGGCAGCTGCAGTCCCACAGAAGCCACAGCCCCACCAGCCATAGCGGGGATTAGAACCCACAACCTGCTGAGCCCAACGCCACCTGTGCAAATTCTACATCCCCAGTAGGGGGCAGTGGTGCAGGCACCACTGCATTGCAGCAGGGTTGGGGGAGATGCCATTGCCTCTGGGCAAGGTTTCTCCAAACCTTCCCCCACCAGGAGATGGCATGTAGGAGTGGGAGGGGTATTTAGTCACACCACATGGCCAGGCACCCATGGGGGCCAACCTGGGGCCCTTCTGGTACCCCCCCACCTTGAACTGAGGGTACAGCTCTCCCAGCTGGGAACTAGTAAAAGGTTGCTCTCATGAGCACATGATCCCTGTGCCAGGTCCTGTGGGTTTAGCTCCCCCCTGTCCCGTCACACCCCTCTTTGGCCCAACCCCCACCACATTACCCCTTCTCATGGGCTGCCGTTAGCTGGAGAGGAAGCAGCATCCCTGCTAGCTGCCCAGTAGGTGCCTGCAGCATAGCACTGCTAGCTTGGCAGCTGGGGGTATGTCTACGCTACAGAGTTTTGTCGGAAAAATGGCCGTTTTCCCGACAAAACCTGAGTTACGTCCATACTGCAAGCGCGTTCTTCTGAAAGTAAATTGAAAGAACAGAGGGGTTTTTCTGGTGTTGGTAATCCTCTTTCTACGAGGAAGAAGCCTTTTTCTGAAAGAGCTCTTTCTGGAAAAGGCGTGTGTGGACAGGGAAGAGGGAGTTCTTTCAGAAGAAGAGGGAAGAGGAAAAAGCACAGGTGCCCTGGTGGCCATTCCGTCCATAGTAATCACAGCTCACATGCAAGAAAGCGTCCATTCAGTGTGGACACTATCTTTTGAAAAAGATCGCTTTTTTTGCACTTCCTCTCTTTTGGAAGAAGTTTTTTCTGAAGATCTCTTCCGCAAAAACGTTCTTCCAAAAGAAGCCTGCAGTCTAGACATAGCCTGGGTCTTGGGACTGGCCGTCCATGGCAGCCACAGAGGGGGAGGGACCTGTCCAGCTGATGGGGTGTCTGCAGCACCACTTGGTGGTGAGTAGGGCCACTCAAATACCAAATAACGAGCATCAAACCTACGGTAGCCAAACTGAGATTGGGGCCCCCGTTGTGCCAGGCACCACTCAAACCTTCAACAAGGCCCACACACACCTCAAGGACCTGACTCGCTAAACAGCCAAGCAGCAGGGAAGGGAAACTGAGGCACCAAGCAGGGTGGTGACTTGCCCAAGGTGACCCAGCAGGGCAAAGCTGGCAAGAGCACACAGTCCAGTGCCTCCTCCAGTTGCCCAGCCCCAGTTCCCATTGCCACCCTGCCTGGAGCCGCAGCGCATCGTAGCTGGAAACACCAGATGAGTCCCTGTGCCTTTAGACGTGACCTCGCCCCCGCACCCCGCGTCACCCTAAAACATGGGCCAGTGAGATCCTCAGGGCTGCACACTAAGGGCAACTACTTCCCCGGGGAACTTGGTTTCCTTGGTGCGCATGGGCCTGTGCCGAACGCCGCCTTCTCCCTGTCTGCGCTTTCTCGTTCCTTCTTTCCTTTGTTTCTTCCCTGCTCTCTTCGTCTCTCCCTTGGAATTCCGTTGCTCCTTCCGTCCTCTATTCAATATGCCAAACCAATTTTGGGTCGAGTGCATTAAACAGAACAAAAGACAACAAAAGAATTATAACAATAATGATGATGCAGATCATTTAAAAAAAAAAAAGAACAAAAAAATACAAAAAAATGGCAACTATTGTTGAGTTACAATCGCGAAATTCAAACAATAAAGGAAACGAGTTCTTGGAACCAAGGGGCTGAGAGCCGGGTGGTTTTGTTCCCGTGGGCGTGGTGGGTGGGCTGGGGGGGGGGGTTGAATGGTGCTGGGGGCAGGGCAAGGAATGCCTGAGGGCGTGGATGGTGCTGGGCAGTGGAGGGGGGGGGATAGTTGAGGGGGGGTAGGGTGATACCAGGGGGCTCAGGGGTATGTGATTCACTGTTGAGGTCTATTCCTCCCTTTGTTCGTTAGCCCCTTCTGGGTCAGCCCATCATTTGGGAAACCCCCCGTGGTAGCCCCAGGAAGCTCCCAAGCCAGAGAGCAGCTCAGGATGGGTCATGGCCCACCATCCCCAAGACAGAATCCGCCTTTATGGCCACCACTGGGGAGAGCTGGCTATTGCCCCCACCAGGGGGTGCTGTGCACCAACACCCCTCAGTCTCCACCAGCCCATCTGGGGTGGGGGAGGGGTGGCTCCAGGCACAGGCAGGCCCTAAACGTGGCCCGGAGGGGCCAGCGCCCGGCGTCATCTCATCCTGGTTCCGGCTGCCAGAGGCCCTTTGGGAGCTGGCAGCCCCTCAGGACCCCGCCCTGAATTCTTGGCGCCCCTTCTCCAAGGCCCGGGCAGACTCGGTGCTCGCTACACAACCCATGGGGCTGCTGAGAGGCACAAGCCACAAACTCCTTTCCCACCATTGTGATGCCCCGGCCCTCACCTGGCCCTGGGGCTGTATCAGAACCAGCACCCCCTAGAGGGGTAGGGCCTTGTGTCCCATACCCAGCCCTGAGCCGGGCTGAGATTAGATGGAGGCGGGGGAGGCTGGGGGTCAGGACTCCTGGCTTCTATCTCCTGCTCCCTGGCCCCAGGGTCAGGCCAGGCTGGGAACCGGGAGACTCCCAAGGAACTGGAGGCAGGGAGGAGGCTGAGTGTGAAAGGCCTTTATCAGCTTCAGCGTCCTCATCCGCCTTCCCTCTGCCTGCCAGGAGATGGCAGCAAACCTGGGCGAGCCCACCTGGCCCTGCCTGAGGGATGCGGGGTGAGAGGGGATGGCTGGACCAGACACCCCCATCCTGGGCATTGCTCCGGTCTCAGCTGGCAGGAGCCAGGAGATATCAGGTAGGGAACTGCCTGGCCTGGCAGGATGAGTGGGGAGAGGATGGCACGTCTGTGTCCATCTGTCCTGCCTCCTAGATCCCAGACATGGGCTGAGCTGAGGTGCCCCCCGGGTCTTGGGGAGCAGGGGAAGGTCTAGTCCCACTCTAACCACTAGACCTCCCTCCTCCAGCCTCACTGCTTTAACCACTAGATCCCTATCCCCTCCCAGAGCTAGAGATGGAACCCAGGAGTCCTGATCCTTGCTGCTTCCGTGTCAGGCCCTGGCAGCTTTAGCAAAGCCAGGGACTCAGGCCACGACACTGACCAGGCCATCACGACGGCTGCGATGCTCTGAGGTCCCAGACTCATTCAGAGCGTGGCCTAGGAGGGACTCAGGAGCTTTGGGCTCAGTTCCTGGCTCTGCCACCAACTTCCCTGAGTGCCCTTGGCTCAGTCCCTCTGCATTGCAGGTTCCCTTTGCCTGCTTTGATGGGAGTTCTTTGGGCAGGGACCAACCCTCACTGTGTGTCTGAGCAGCGCCTGGCACAAGAGGGCCCTAATGTCAGCCCGGGTGTGAGCAGCACCTGGTACGATGGGGCCCTGATCTCAGCCAGGGCTTGGGCAGCGCCTGGCACAACGGGGGCCTGATCTCGGCTGGGCTCTGGGCAGCACCTGGCACGACAGGGCCCTGAACCCAGCGGGGCGCTGGGCAGCGCCTGGCACAGCAGGGCCCTGATCCCAGCGGCCCTGTGCAGCACCTGGCACGGCAGGGCCCTGATCCCAGCGGGGCTCTGGGCAGCGCCTGGCATGGCAGGGCCCTGATCCCAGACAGGCCCTGGGCAGCACCTGGCATGGCAGGGCCCTGATCCAGCGCCTGGCACAACAGGGGCCCTGATCTCAGCTGAGCTCTGGGCAGCACCTGGCACGACGGCACCCTCATCTCAGTTCTCATTTGCCCCATGTGGGGAGACACTGCTGGGCTCTGGCTTTACGTGATCAGTTGTACCTTGTAGCCATGTGCTGCCAGCTGGGCAGCTGGGCTGGGACCCGTCTAACCCCCCCTTGCAGTCGCCAGCTGGCGGGGTTATTTGTTTTCCTCATTTCCACACTGCTCCGTGTTGCCGCTTCCTGGCTGTGAGGAGGTGGCTGCATCTCCGCGATGGGCGTGGGATCCCTGCATAAACAGCCCCCGGCGCCCAGCCCCAGAGGCAGCTGCACCCCAGTGAGCTGAGAACTTGGCCCCCTGCAAGGAGCCAGAAGGGCTCCCCAGGCGCCGCGCCGGCAAGTTCACAATGTTCCAGCGAAGCGCTAACCCCCTGGGAGCGGCAGCGGCAGCTGCAGCCCCGCTGCCTGGGACAGCCCAGCACTGAGTGGGCCAGGGGCAGCTCATTGTCATGCTCCTGCAGCTCCCAGTGCCCGGCCATAACCCCGCTGGGGCCCTGATAGAGAGGCCACCAAGTTCCACCCGGCGGAGCCTGGCCCCTGGCCCCCATCCCCACCGGACCAGTGCGGAACTTCGCTCTGCCATTGGCAGCACTGAAACCCGCTGGCTCCTTGGATGGAAAAATGAGACCTAGCCCCCCCCCCTTCCCCCCCAGCTGTTGGCAGCCTGCATTTGTGCAGGGAATTGCACAATATTAACGGGGGGGGGGGCAGGGCCAGCGAGCCATGACATCACAGGGGGGACATGGGAGCAGCACAGCCATCCCTGATGTCTGCCGGCCTGCTGTTCTCTGTCTCACCCAGAAGAGCTTCAAATGCTGCCCAGCAGAGCACCCTCAGCGCCTACAGCCAGCAGCATGTGTTTCCAGTGGTGGTGCACATCTGCACATGCGTTGGTGCACATAACAACATTTATTCTGCACATGGGTGGGAAAAATCAAAGGGAACACTGGCGTGATCCCCGTTGGGCTCCAGCCATTGTGGCGCAGCAGGTTCCCCAACATTTGTGGCTCTCGGGAATCCCATGCACCTTATGTCAGACCCCTTTCCCAAATCAGGGTCCAAGCATCCACCCACCTCCTCAGGATCACCCCATTCCTAGCTCGGGGGGCAATTTCCCAATTTCCCCAGCTGGGAGCAGCACCGGGGGCTGTTTCAGCACCAAGGATGCTCAGGAGTGTGATCTGGTCAGCCACATAATGGGAACAGTCAGGGAAAGCCACATCCTAGAGCCCATGCCAGCCCGTCAGCCTGCTCCCTGCCCCATATGGACCCCTGCCTCCATGAGCCATGCCGTCTTCATGGGGCTGCTGCCTGGGGCCTCCTTTGTCAGCCACAAAAGAAGCAGCATTGCAAGATCAGACTCCTCTGTATCAACAGCCCTCTGGGCTACAGGGATCTCGTTGTGAGCCGTATAGGGCATATGGCACATAGGTGCTGTTCTGACTCTGCCCAGAAGGGGGCAGACTCTCATGATCTCTAACACTCTGAGGGCATCGCAGCAGCTCATTGGGAGCCAGATCAGATCCAGCATGGGGAAAATTCCCCACTGACCTAAAAGACCACCTGACACCATCTGTTATTCCCCCTCAAGTAAGAACTGCCTGACATGTGCCAGCCAGCTCAGGGGCAGGATAGGAGTCAGGACTCCTGGGTCCTTTCTGCTGCTTTCTGAGCTCCCCCCCCCCCCCCCCCCCCGCCCACACCCGCCAACCAGCATCTTTCTCACGTTTCCGCCAGGCAGGCAAAATCGCCGACTCAGCAAAAGAGAAAAATTATCTCTGAGCGGAAAAAGCTCTTGTGGGTGAAGTTGGTGTGACGCAGACGGGGACGGGGGCTCTGGGAACGGAGCGGGAGTGGGGAGGGCAGAGGAAAGATGGAAGCTCTGTACCTGTTTGTCCCTTCTTCACCAGTCACGCGCAGCGCAATTTCCTCGCTCACCACAGAAGGGTTCTGGGGCCAGGTCCCAGGCTGGCATCAATGGGGGTGGCTGCATTGAGGTCAATGGGCCAGTTTCTAGGCTGGTGTCAATGGGTGTAGCTGCTTTGGAGTCAATGGGCTTGATCCCTGGCTGGTGTCAATGGGCATTGCTGCATTGAGGTCAATGGGCCAGTTTCTAGGCTGGTGTCAATGGGTTCCATTGAACCTGGACTTCAAGTCAACAAGGGGTTCTGCTCTACTCCCTGTCTTACTACTTTGTACCATGTAGCTGTTAAACAGCCCCTGGACCGCACCCCAGAGGCAGCTGCATCTCAGCCCCGTGTGGCAGATCCCTGAGTTTATAGAATTTAATGTACTTTGTGATTCTTGCTGACAGACTCCCTCTGGCCGTGAGTCGCGTGGTCTGTGGCTCAACAAGGTCACCACTCAGCCATGGTTGCATTTGCCCCAGAAGGCCCCTCCAGCCTCCTGCCCAATGGCGAGAGGAGCCCAGCCAGCAGCTGTGGGTTGGTTCCCGCTGCCAGCCAAGCCTGCGACCTGCGCGGTGTCTCAGAGCGCCCGGGTTGCTCGGGTGCAGAAGGTGAGCGGTGCAGGGTGAAGCAGGTGGTGGCTAGGGGCAAGAGCAGAGATATCCGGTACCGACCAGGCAGGGGAAGCAGCAGGATGTGGTTCTGGGGTCTGTGCGCTGCCTCGCAGAGCATGTGAAAACACCAGCTTAGCAAACAGTCACTGACACCCTGGAGCTCTGGCCCCAGACTCTCCCCCTCCCCCTGAGTTGAATTTGGGGCTCTGGACCCAGATCCCCACCCACCTTAGGGGAAATGGAGCCCTGGGCACACCTGTATTTTGACACTGCCCCCCCATTGTCCCTGACCATAATGGGCCCCCCCCAATGCCTGCACTGCCCCATTCATCCCTAACCCCCTGCGCTGAGCACCCTTCAGCCCAGCTCCGCACTCCCCCACTGTGCCCATGTGGGAAACTGAGCAAAGTGCAGGGAGCAGCTGGCCCCAGCACTGCTCCTCCCCCAGCGGCTGTGAGGAGCAAGGGCAGGCTCCCTGGTTCAGGGCTCACGGCAGGGCCTGCAGAGGGAAGGGGCTGCACAGAGCGCTGGCAGTTGCTCCTCACCCCCCCCCTCACAGCCCCCCTGTATGTCACTGCTCCCAGCAGCATATTCCTCCACCCAGAGGGAGCAAGGAGAAATCTGGGGGGCCCCCACATGGCGCTCCCCTGCCAGCTGGGAGCATCACCTGGCTGCACTGGCAGCACTGCTGCTGCACAGCACCCCATTGACCACGGCACCCATGGGCAGTTGCACAGGTGGCTCCCCTCTAACCCCCCCCCCGAACTGAATTCAGGGCTCCAGGCCCCAGATCTCCCCCACACCCGACCTGAACTTAGGGCTTGGGGTCCCACATCCCTCTCTCCTGCTGAGAGCTGACTTTAGGGTTCTGGATCCAGGCCGCCACCCCCTCCCATGCCCCCCAGGTCCTGTGGCACAGTCAGGTGCCTGCACCAGGAGCTGCCCCTGCTGCTCCGGTCTGGGCTGCTGCCCAGCAGGAGGAGTGAAGGCCCCCCCCCGGTAGCTAGGGGTGCAGTGCGCAGGACAGTCCTGCAGGTGGGGTGGGGTAGGAGGGCTGGGAGCAAGCAGGGCTCTCTGAGCTGCCTAGGCTACAGCTCCCTTGCTGTGAGCACCGCACCAGGCTCTGCACACCACAGCAATGACCTGGGGCACAGAGATGGGTGCGCTGGGGCTTCCAAGCATCTATGCAGCTGAGGATGAGACCAGGGGCAGGGGCAGGGCAGGGGCAGCGGCAGCGGCAGCCTAGGCAAGCTGCTAGGTGAAGAAGGCAAAGCCCAGGGCAGTGCTTGGATGGGAGACCTCAGAGTACAGCAGGGGGTGGGGTCACTAGCAGTGTTCCCTGTAGGCAGAGCACTTGGGTGGCCACCCAGGAGACAGTCAAATGCTGCTCAGCTGATTAGCAGAGCGCCCACAGCCAGCAGCATGTGTTTCTGCTGGTGGTGCACAGAGTCAATAGTCATAGAATCCTAGGGCTGGAAGAGACCTCAGGAGGTCATCAAGTCCAGCCCCCTGCCCAAAGCAGAACCAATCCCAACTAAATCAACCCAACCAGGGCTTTGTCAAGCCAAGACTTAAACACCTCAGCTGTGTCTACAGTGGCAAAATCTTGCTGCCTGTCTACAATGGCCACCAGTATTTGCGCAAGAGCACTGATGTTGTAATGTACAAAATCAGTGCTTCTTGCACAAATACTGACGCTCCTGCTCAGGGATAAGTATTCTTGCGCAAGAGGCCAGTGTAGACAGCAACGTTAATTTCTTGCACAAGAAAGCCCGATGGCTAAAATGGCCATCGGAGCGTTCTTGTGCAAGAGAGCATCTACACTGGCACGGATGCTTTTGCGCAAAAGCAAATCTTTTGCACAAAGGCACATGCCAGTGTAGGCGCTCTCTTGCACAAATACTTTTAACAGAAAAACGTTTCCGTTAAAAGTATTTGCGCAAAATCATGCCAGTGTAGACACAGCCCTCTAGGGATGGAGACTCTACCACCTCCCTAGGTAACCCATTCCAGTGCTTCACCACTCTCCTAGTGAAATAGTTTTTCCTAATATCCAACCTCGACCTCCCCCACTGTAACTTGAGAACATTGCTCCTTGTTCTGCCACCTGTCACTACTGTGAACAGCCTTTCTCCAGCCTCTTTGGAACCTCCCTTCAGGAAGTTGAAGGCTGCTATCAAATCCCCCCTCACTCTTCTCTTCTGCAGACTAACCAAACCCAAATCCCTCAGTCTCTCCTCATAGGTCATATGCTCCAGCCCCCTAATCATTTTGGTCACCCTCCGCTGGACCCTCTCCAATGCGTCCAAATCCTTTCTATAGTGGGGAGCCCAGAACTGGACACAATATTCCAGATGTGGCCTCACCAGAGCCGACTAAAGGGGAATAATCACTTCTCTAAGTCTGCTGGCAATGCTCCTCCGAATGCACCCTAATATGCCATTAGCCTTCTTGGCTACAAGGGCGCACTGTTGACTCATGTCCAGCTTCTCATCCACTGTAATTCCTAGGTCCTTTTCTGCAGAACTGCTACTTAGCCATTAGGTCTCCAACCTGTAACAATGCTTGGGATTCTTCTGTCCCAAGTGTAGGACTCTACACTTGTCCTTGTTGAACCTCATCAGATTTCTTTTGGCCCAATCCTCTAATCTGTCTAGGTCACTCTGGACCCTATCCCTGCCCTCCAGTGTATCTACCTCTCCCCCAGCTTAGTGTCATCTGCGAACTTTCTGAGGGTGCAATCCATCCCCTCATCCAGGTCATTAATAAAGATGTTGAACAAAACCAGTCCAAGAACAGATCCTTGGGGCACTCCGCTAGAAACCGACCACCAACCTGACATCGAGCCATTGATCACTACCCATTGGGCCCGACAGTCTAGCCAGCTTTCTATCCATCTTACAGTCCATTTATCCAATCCATACTCCCTTAACTTGCTGGCAAGAATATTGTGGGAGACCATATCAAAAGCTTTGCTAAAGTAAAGGTATATCACATCCACTGACTTTCCCATGTCTACAGAGCCAGTTACCTCATCACAGAAGCTAATCAGATTGGTCAGGCACAACTTGCCCTGTGTGAATCCATGCTGACTATTCCTGATCACTTTCCCCTCTTCCAAGTGCTTCAAAATGGATTCCTTGAGGATCCCCTCCATGATTTTTCCGGGGATTGAGGTAAGGCTGACTGGTCTGTAGTTCCCTGGATCGTCCTTCTTCCCTTTTTTAAAGATGGGCACTACATTTGCCTTTTTCCAGTCATCTAGGATCTCTCCCAATCTTTCAAATACCTCAGTGCAAAATTTATTCCGCACATGGATGGAAAAAATTAGAGGGACCATGGATCACTAGGGGGCACTTTCCTCTCACAGTCAGTGTTGGCGCAGGGCAGGAGAGTTGTGGCTCTGGGCTTAGCACTGTGCTGTGTGGTATGCCATCTCCTCATGGCACTGCCATCGCCTGGTTCATGAGACAGAGGCTATGTCTAGACTACAGGCTTCTTTCGGAAGAAGTTTTTTTTTGGAAGAGATCTTTGGAAAAAATTTCTTCCGAAAGAGAGCATCCACACTGCAAAAGTGCATCGAAAAAGCTATGATTGCTATGGACGGAATGGCCACCAGGGCACCTGTGCTTTTTCCTCTTTCCTCTTCTTCCGAAAGAACTCCCTCTTTCCAGTCCACACACACCTTTTTGCGAAAGAGCTCTTTCAGAAAAAGGCTTATTCCTCATAGAATGAGGATTACCAATGCCAGAAAAACCCTTCTGTTCTTTTGATTTTCTTGTAGAAGAACGCGATTGCATTGTGGACGTTTTGTTGGAAAAAATGGCCGTTTTTCCGACAAAACTCTGTAGCGTAGCCAGAGAACAGAAGGTCCTAATCTCCCATTTTTAGACCAGTCCATAGTTCCCAGACTTTTATCAGGTCCCCTCTTATCTGTATCCTTTCTAAGGGAAATTGCTATAAAGAGCTGCGGTGATCCCCCTTTCAGAAGCATCAGCATCTCGGTGCTGAGGAAGGGCTCCCTAGACAAACAGACCCTGCCTCCCCCACCCCAGAGGTGGCTGCATCTCAGCACCAGGTGATGCAATCTATGTGTGACTTATAATCCAGCCCCTTCTCTTGGACCTGTGGGTGCTTAGCACCACTGACAACTGAGAACCGAGCTGGGGGTGCCATGCTGTGCACCTCGAAAACCAAGGGCCTACTTCTGACAACATACCTGCGCTCCTGTGCCTCAGTTTCCCCTGCTATTCCATGGGGCAGAGGGTTTTGTGTAGCTCTGGGGGTGGGAGGGGCTGAGACTGCAGCTTGCCAGCAACATTGTGCTGCAGGGGGCCAAGAACAGCTGTGAATCCCTAATGGCTGGTGCAGCCCCCAGTTCTGTCCAGTTCCTCTGATTGGCTGCCCTTCTCCACTTCCCCCGCCTCCTCAGGAAGGGCGGCCAATCAGGGCTGTTGCTCTCTCTGCCCCCCCCCCCGCCCTACAAAGGTCAAGAGGAGGATTTTTGGTGGGGGAGGGGGTGCAGTGGTCAATATTCTCATTGGGCTGGAAGAACCCAGATGCTCAGGGCAGCTCCATTCCCCCATGAGCAATGGATCAGTCCACTCTCCCCTATTCACCCCTTCACCTGTGAGCAATGGGTCAGTCCGCTCTCTCCTGCACCCCCACCCTCTCTATCCTTGTAGCCCCTGGCTGGGAAAGGGGATGGGGCAGGAGCCCCTGGCACTGCCGATATGGGGCTGGGACTCGGCCCAGAGCTATCTGAGGACAATGCCAGATGGTTCCCCCAAAAATACCGGACACACGGTATTTTGGTCAAGGAAAAAAAAACCCAACACAAGCTAAAAATTTTTGTCAAAAAAAAAAAAGGAGCGCAGGATAATAAGTACTGCCTCTCCCAGCCACTCACCCGCCCCTTCTAACGGGCCCAGACCAGCCATCGCGGCCCCACCTCCCAGCTGGGACTCCCACCGTGGGGGTACGTCTAGACTACAGGCTTTTGTCGACAGAAGTTTTGTCGACAGATACTGTCAACAAAGCTTCTGTCGACAAAGAGCATCTAGACTACATCCAGTTCTGTCGACATAGCAAGCCACTTTGTTGACATGACAGTGTAGACACAAAGGACAGTGTAGATGCAATAACGCTTTCTGTAGACAGCACTCTGTCGACAAAAGGCGTTATTCCTCGTAGAATGAGGTTTTCAGCCGTCGACAAAACTGCTGAGTTCTATTGACGTTATATCGACAGAATTCAGCGGCAGTGTAGACACAGGTATAGTTTTGTCGACAAAAGTCCACTTTTGTCGACAAAACCCTGTAGTCTAGACACACCCTGGGAGTCCCAGCTGGGAGGCGGGGCCACATTCGCTGCTCTGGGCGCATCAGAAGTGAAGGGGGCGGCGGGACTGGCTGGAAGTCGGGGCCACGATCAGCGCTAGGAGCCTGTGATTGCACAGAAGCCTGGCGGGGGCGGGGGGAGTGGCTGGAAGCCCCAGCCACACCCCCCGCCCCCCTCGCTTCTGACGCGCCCAGAGCGGTGATCGCAGCCCCGCCTCCCAGCTGGGACTCCCAGCCACTCCCCCTACCCCCGCTAGGCTTCTGACGCGCCCAGAGCGGCAATCGCGGCCCCGCCTCCCAGCTGGGACTCCCAGGCTGTGAGGTGAGGCTGCGATCACCGCTCTGGGCGCGTCAGAAGCGAGGGGGGCCAGGGGAGTGGCTGGGACTTCTGCGCAATCACAGGCTCCTAGCGCCGATCGTGGCCCCGCCTTTCAGCCACTCCCCCCGCCCACGCCAGGCTTCTGCGCAATCACAGGCTCCTAGCGCCGATCGTGGCCCCGCCTTTCAGCCACTCCCCCCGCCCACGCCAGGCTTCCGTCTGGTGCACAGCCGGAAAAATCAGAGAATACCGGACATTGCACATGTCCGGTATTCTCTGATTTTTTTTTACCGGACAAAGAGCGCAAATACTGGACTGTCCGGTAGAATACCGGACACCTGGCAACCCTAGATGAGACAAAGCTGGAAACCTCTGCAGCATCCGCAGCCAATGAGCTCCCATGGTGGGACAGAATCCTCTTCCACTAGAAAACTGGCACCAGTGTTACTGCCCCACATACACGCTTGGGGGGTAGGGGGGGTTCACACCCTGTAACCACCTCACACAAACACACCCTGGGGGAGCTCACACCCTGTATACATTTGGGGGGCAGGATTTAATAAAAAACAAAGAACAACCCCCTAAAACCCACAATTTCTTTTTTTTTTTAATGAAAATCTTGTAATTTGGGGGGGTTTTCTCACTGGATCTCCTGGCATTTAATAATTAGCTCCTGTCAACAGCAGGGACAGGCCCTGACCCAGCTGGCCTCTACGGGAGCTGTGTGCTTGGAGACACAGAGAAGAGGTTCCCAACTGCCGGTCTGCGGCCAGCACCGGGCCGTGGACCAGCACCGGGCTGCAAACCCCAGCCTGCTGGGCAGAGGCACATTGCCCAGCCACGCCCCCAACTTTTGATTAGCCCCGCCCACTGGCGGGTTCCCTATAAGGGAATTCCCTTCCGCCCACTTCACCATGCAGCAGCAGGGTGAGTGGGGCAGCAGGCAGGGCTGGAGCCAGATCCTTGGCAGTGGTGAGATTGTCCTTACTGGGGCAGCTTTACTGTGGCCCCGGTTCCAGTGCCGTCAGCCGCTGCACGGCCCAGCTGGCAGCGTAGGGTTGCCAGATGGTTTCAGAAAAAATACCGAACCAAAAAAAAAAAATGCCAGGAAAAAGTTTGTTGCGCAAAAAAAAAGCACCGTGGCCCATTTAAAAACCACATGGTGAGGCTTTTTGGCCCTAACAGGCTGCCAGCAGTCGCCCACTGTCTTGCCTCCCTGCGCCGGGCCGGACAGCTCCCCAGTAAGCACTAGGGTTGCCAGGCTGCCTCCGTATTGAGCCAGACAGCTTGGGATTTTTACCTCCTGGCTGGGAAGAACTCAAAATGTACCGGACATTTTAGCTGTCCAGTATTTTCTGACTTTTTTTACCAGACAGGAGGTGAACATACCGAATGGTCCGGTTCAATACCGGACACCTGGCAACCCTGCACTGGCGGGGCCGTGTGGAGAGTGGCTGCAGTGCTGGAGGGTGGGTTTGAGGCCATGGCCACATGGTGAGCGGCTGGGGCCTGTTCTGGCAGCTGGGGATGGGACCTGTGTTGTGGCCACATGATGGGTCCTGCTTTGGTGGGGGCCTGGGGCCTGCTCAGGAGAGGGGAGAAGGCTGGGGCCTCCCACTTGGCGAGGAGGCTGGGACTTGCTGCGGCTGCATGGCAGGGGGAGGCCGAGGCCTTCTGGGGAGGGGGCTGGGACCTGCTGCAGGGAGAAGGGGGTCAGAAGCTGCTGCATGGCGGGGGGGCAGGATCCGGTGGGCAGCTGCTCTGGCTGCCGGAGCTGGGTAAACTAATATGGGGGGGGGGGGCGCAGGAGTCAGGGTTGGAGCGTATGAGGGGGCGGGGATACATATTTTGGCAAACGGGAAATGTTTGATTTCTATATTTGTCATTTGCATATAATGAATGTGCAAATATGCAAATGCTGTCGGTCCGCCGCAAGTTTGCAAACGGGTTTTTTGGTCCCTGGGATATAAAAGGTTGGGAACACAGACACTGAGTAAATGGCTATTAGGCCTTGGGGCCTGGCTGTTGCTGGCCCTGAGGCCCATGACGTGAGGTTCACGCTGTGCTCTCTCTCTCACTTGCACCCTCTGTCTCCTTCTCTCACGCTGAGCGCAACTTCCTCAGCCCGATGGCCTTATATATAGCGCTATTTCCAGCCTGGCCTGCGCAGGCCCCGCCCCCCTCACCAGGCTACACATTGGCGCCACATGAAAGAGGAACTGCCAGGGCCCTACCGCATACGTGGGTTGGAGGGATCTGGCTGCAGGGTTAGTGCAATGGTGTAAACACACATTGCCACAAATGCTATCCTGTGACTACAACTGTGAAAGCCCACTGGAGCTACAGCTGTGCAAACACAAGATGTTGCAAGTACAACTGGACAGCTGTCAAGCACTAGTGCAACCCTGGAACAACTGTCAAGCACTAGTGCAACCCCGTGCAAGCACCATGGGCTGCAAGTGGAACTAGAAGCATGGAGGTAACGCTCTGCCACAGTGATGATTGGGTAACGCCAGCCACGCAAGCGCACAATGCAGAAAGCACAATGGGGCAAACACCACACCCCCGGTGCAACAGCTCAACACCTGCACAAACGCACGATGCTGCGTGTGCAATGAGGTCATTGTGCAGGTGCCACTGTATGTGCATGCTGTGCTCTGAGTGAGACTACCACTGTGCAACACAGCACTGGAAGTAAAAATTGCACAACTGTGCAAGCACACTATAGTGCAAGTGCAACCATGCAAGCATCCCACACTGCAAATGCCCCTGGGGAACTGCAGCATGCAAGCCCCTGATGCTGAAAGGGCAATTGCACAAGGAAATTATTTTGCTGTGTGTATAACTACAGCCGAGCCAGTACCCTACACTGAAAGTCCCCCGGGGGCAGTCCTGTTAGTTTGTATCTGCAAAAACAAGGAGGGGTCTTGTGGCGCCTTAGAGCAGGGCCAGCTTTAGGCAGTGTGGGGCCCAATTCGAACAATTTTGATGGGGCCCCGCAGCAAAAAAACAGCACACAAAAGTTTCAACGGGGGGGGCCCCAGGAATTTTTTTGACTGAGCAAAAAAAAAAAAACTGGCACACCAAAAAATCCCCCGCAACACACACACACCCCCTCCCACGGCACAGGGAAACCCTGCGCTAAATTCATACCTCCTGCAGTGCAGGCAGCCACCGCACTCCTCCTACGGGGCCAATGCCCCCTCCCATAGCACACTTCCGGGTTCAGGGCGCGGGGCCCCTTTAGGCGCGGCGCCCGATTCGGAGGAATCGGCCTAAGGCTGGCCCTGCCTTAGAGACTAATAGATTTATTAGGGCATGAGCTTTTGTAGGGAAAACCTACTTCATCAGATGAATTGGAATGGAAGTCACAGAGGATGGGGCGTATGTAGTGTCAATGAGGCTAGGCAAGTCAGGGTGGTAGATGGTCATTGGCAGCATTAGTGTGAAGATACAAATATCAAAAGGGGAAATAGCTTTTGTAGCAGGTTAACCATTTACGATCCTGATTCAGGCCTGGACATTGAGTCATGGATTTGAAAGTAGCCAGCCTGCTACGAAAGAATTTCAAAACCCAATTACACAGGGAGAGAGCTGAACTGGAATTCATTTACAAATTCAGTCCACCCAATTCAGGATTAAATAAAGATCTTTACTGGTTAACGTACGACAAAGGCAATGTCCCCTCTTTTGCTATTCACATCTCCACATCAAATGCTGGGAATGAACCACTTATACCCTGACTTGACTAGCCTCATTAACACACTAGATACACCCCTGCCTCTGTAACTTCCACTCCAGCTCATCTGAAGAAGTGGGTCTTACTCACAAAAGCACATGATATATTTTTGTGAAGTCTCTAAGGGCATGTCTACACTAGGAAATTATTTTGAAACAATAACTCCCGAAATAACTATTTTGAAATAGCGCATCCACAACACAGGGAAGCCTCAAAATTAGTCCAAAACAGGCTCCCTTAATGTGGACGCACTACCTTGACTTATAGCCCCAGGAAGCACTGGGGAGTCATTACTTTGAATGACTCTGGGGAGTCATTACTTTGAAATAGCTGCAGTGGAGAGCCCACACAACTGTGATTTTGAAATAAGCGGTATTTCTCGTGGAAAGCAGGAGTTATTACAGTAATTCCTCATTTAGCACTATCGATAGGTTTCAGAAAATGATCGTGTTAAGTGAAAACATGTTATGCGGGGTCAATTTTCCCACTGAAAATAATGGAAAAGGTGGGGGTTGTGTTTCCAGCGGTGGTGTCTGTTGGGACCAGGACGTAAGGTTGGGGGAGAAAGGGGACTGGGTTACAGCAGGGAGGGGAGGAGTTTGACTCTGGGGAAGGGAAGGGGAAGAGAGGAGAGGGGAGGGGCATTGGGTTGGGAGTATGCCCCTGTGATGGGTCTGCCAGGACCCGCACTGTGTCCAGCGAGGGGGGGTCACCGGGGAATGGCGCGGCGAGCGGCAAACCCTCCGCCACTTTGCAGGGAGGCGGGGGAAGCCCCGTGCAGCTGCCAGCGACAGGCCGGCTGGGGAAACCCAGCCGCCGGCCTGCAAGCGGGGGCTGAGGAGAGGGGGCAAGGTGTACGGCGAGGGGGAGTCAGTGGGGAACAGTGCGGCGAGCAGCAAACCCTCCGCCGCTTTGCAGGGAGGCGGGGGAAGCCCGCAACGGGCCGGCTGGGGAAATTGTGTTATTTCAGGGACAGTCGTGTAATTCAAAAAACGTTCCTAAAAAAAAAAATCGTGCTATCGCGAAAACGTGTTAAGCGGGCACGTGTTAAATGAGGAATTAATGTATTCTGAAATAACCGGCCCCTTATTTCAAAATAACAGGCGTGGTCGTGAGGATGCTCCGCCTGTTATTCTGAAATAAGGGGAGTTATTCTGAAATAACTGCCTAGTGAACACCAGGGCTAAGGTGCCATAGGACTACTCCTTGTTTTTAACGTTACAGACTAACACAGCTCCCCCTCTGAGACCTAATAAATCTCTGAGTCTCTAAGGTGCCACGGGCCTGCTCATTGATTTTTCACTGGAAGTGCAACTCTGCAAGCACAAAATGCCACCCAACTAGCACCAGGGTTACTGTGCAGCTGTAGATGTGCAAGCACAACAGGCTGCGAGCCCATTGCTCCTGTGTCCCGTCCTTGTGCCCTGGCGGTGATTCTCGGCTGATCCCCTCAGAACGTGCTCGCTTGAACCCACACAGCAGCAGCCTTTTCCAGGCCATGTCGCCTGCGTGGGGCTTGTGGCCTAAGTTTGTCCCAGTGCATGGTGGGAAAATCTGGGTGACCATTGAGATTTACTTGCTCAGCTCCAGGGCAGATGGAAATGTTTCTGCAAAGCAGAAACGCTCCAAGTGCGGGGGGAGGGGTAGAATGCCACACCTCTGGATAGTCCATCGGGTGCCTGGGTGGGGTTTAGACCCTGCATCGCCCACATCCCGGAAGAAGCTTAGATAAGGGGGCTTATCCCCTTCCATGAGGCTTTGGAGCAGGACCCAGTTTGGGCTTGAAACTGGCTCAGGAGGCAAAGGGGCAGAGTCCCGTGGCCCTTATTTCAGAAGACTGTCTCGTTTGCAAGCTGCACTGGTGATTCTCTGAGGGTCTGAGGTGTGAATGCTGGGGTAGGGGACCCGCATGCAGCACAGAAACACAAACCTCCCCCTTCCTTTCATCCACAGGCAGCTGGATTTCAGGGGGTGGGTTTGCACAGCACTTAGCACCAGTCGTAGGTTCTAATGCTAGAGAGGACCCGCCTGGGACCATCTTGTCTGACCGCCTGCACAAACCAGGCCCTAGGACTTCTCCAGCTCTATTCCTATGGGGAATTGGAGCAGATCTGCTAGAAAAACATATGGACTCAATTTAAAACTCCCCAGCGGTGGAGAATCACAGTACGCTGTCCCAATGCTTTGTTCCGTGCACTGTTAACAATTTTCTCTTTAAATCCTATCTGATTGACGGGCGCATTATCAATGTTTTGTTCACTGTGTCTGGATGTACAGACCGCCATCTAGTTGTTCCATCTCCTTCTCTTTGTGGGGTTCTGGGTTCTTTGCCCAGCTCTGGAAGGGGAGTGTGGTGTAGTGGTCAGAGGAGGAGGTGGCTGGACATCAGCAGTTGTAAACCCTACTCCTCTCCCAGCACTGGTCTAGGACAGCATTTTTCAATAAATAAATAATACTGCCGCATGCAGTTACCCAGGTGTGAAATGGCCCTATCTGAGCATGACAGGGATGCATTCTGCGCCCCTCTATCTTTAATCTGTCACAGCTGCCTGTAGAGATAAGGACTGCATCTGCAAACCAGAGAGATGGGAACTCCCAGCCCATGTATTTACAGATCTTCCTTCAGATACAGTCAACACTGTACAGCGCTGGCTGTTTTTGGCCTCTCTTCTTGGGCTATCCCATGCCGCAGATGTGGCTCAAACACCATGGGAGTGCAGGGCAGGGGCAGAGCAGCCAGGCTATTTTATAAACCAGATTCTTCCCTTCCAGCAGCACAAAGGAGCAGGCAGGGATGGAGCCAAACTTGCATCTCGCTGGGGGAGAAGGGGACAAAGCAATGGGCTGTGTGGTGGGGAGCAGTTACAGAAGTGCCCTTGGGATAGTTCCCCAGTGTGCTGATCACGCTACTGACACCCACCTTCTTACACCACCCTGTCCTGCTGGGCCAGATCCTCTGGTCTCCCCCAGACAAGTTGGTGTAACTGCCCCCCTGAAGAGCAGCATAGACACAGAACCACTTCAGTTCTGGGAGGACTCAGTCCTAGGGCACAACATCCAGGAAACCAGCCCCCAAATGGGACCAAAAACCCCAAATAAATCCGTCTTTCTCTGTGTAAAAGATTTACACAGGGAAAGCCCCGCTTTACCAATGAAAGAGAGATATGCACAATGGTTGTTCCCCCCAGGTACCAATTACTTACACTGGAGCAGATTGTAAACAAAAGTGTTTATTAAGTACAAACAATTGGATTTAAGTGGTTGCAAGTGAAAACAGACAGATCAAAGTAAGTTATTAAATTCAAATGAAAACACAAAGCTAGTTCTAATTAAATAAAAAACTTACTGCAAGCAGATTCTTACCCTAAAGAGCTGTTCTTAGATCAGCCGCAGCCTTCAAGTCAGAGACAAACTCTTTTACTCTGATTTGGGTCTCCTGCCCACTTTGGATCTTAGGGCACATCTACACAGCAGGGCAAAAGTTGAATTAAGATACGCAACTTCAGCTATGTCAATTGCGTCGCTGAAGTCAAAATAGCTTAATTCGGCGTTAGGCGCTGTCTACACAGCAGAAAGTCAAAGGAAGAACACTCTTCCTTCAACTTCCCTTACTCCTAGACTATGTCTACACTATAGTCTCTTGCGCAAAAACATATGCAAATGAGGCAAAGCGTAGAATATCGCTGTGCCTCATTTGCATAATTTATGAGGCTCCGTTTTTGCACAAAAACCCCCTCTTGCGCAAGAGCCGTTCTTCCTGAAAAAAAATGTGGAAGCCGTATTAATTATGCAAATGAGGCACAGCAATATTCCACGCTTTGCCTCATTTGCATATTTCTTGTGCCAAATGGGTCCAGTATAGACATAGCCCTGGTGAAGTGAGGATTACAGGAGTCCAAGTAAAAAGACATTATTTCGACATAATGGCTTGCTGTGTAGATGTGCACTACGTTATTTCAAAGTAGCATCCGTTATTCCAAAATAACACTGCTGTGTAGACGTACCCTTACTGGGCCAGGCTCTTCCCCAGGCTAGCTGAAGACCAAGGGCTCATAGCTTCGCATTGCTTAAACAAACTTTTCCCCAGGGCAGGAGCCTTTTGTTCTACATCCCCCTTACAAGGCAAAATACCAGGGTCAAAATGGAATTCAATACCTGCTGGTATGGTCACATGTTTTCCTAGTACCAGCCACTGCTTAGACTTCCAGGACAAACAAGGCTGATTACAAGTTGTTAAGTTGATCCCCGATAATGGCTCCCATTAGCAGATTTAAAACTATAAACAGTCTCATATTTCATCTTTCTAACTGCACATATAAGAATGATACATGCACCAAAACAGGATATACAGATCCAGGAGACTGTAACATGAACATGGATCGGTTATACAAGGTAATTCGTCCAAAGCATCTTTGCGTTATGCATATTTATATTCATAAGCCAATTTTCATAAAGCAAGGGGGAACCTGTCACAGGCTGATCTGGAGCTGCAGGAGGGGTGTCTAGCAATTAGAGGGGGGAGGAGTTAGGACTCCTGGATTCTGTCACAGCCCCCTTCCCCTTCCCAAGCCAGGAATAGAACCTGGGACTCTGTCCTCACCCCCCCAACACACCCTCTTAACCCAGCAGACCCCCTACATATTTGTATCAAAAATGTAGAAGATGCAAGACAAGACCGGAGCCTGCTCCTGCTCATTTTGGAGAGACAGATTGGGGGGGAATCCAATTTGCTGTTTTAATGTGCCAAGACTGCATCCCCCACCCCATTTGTGGGATCCCCAAGCTCCCCATGCGCTGGCCCCTGCTGCCTGAGGAAGGAGCCGGCCCCCATCCCACACAATAGCGGCATGTCCGAGAGCCAGTGGCATGGTCCCAGGGCGACCACTTCCCCCAGAACAATAGCAGGAGCCCACGAGTGAGATGTATTGCCGGTTTGTCGGCTCTTTCGTTTCTCCTGCGCCTGGCCACTGTTCAGCTGCTGCAGAGACTTCCTCGTGCCACATGGCTGATGTGCCATGAGAACAGGGCACATGGCCAGATGCCTCCCCAGCCTGGTGCCAGTGGCATGTCCTGTCTGAGTGCTGTCCCCAGTGCCCCAGCCCCAGACACAGTCCAGCCTGGCACCAGGGGGCATGTGCTACAGGTGTGCTCCCTCCAGTGCCCCAGCCCCAGACACAGCCCGGCCTGGCACCAGGGGTCGTGTGCTACAGGGGTGCTGCACCCCAGTGCCCCAGCCACACCCCAGCCTGGCACCAGGGGGCACTGTGCTACAGGTGTGCTCCCTCCAGTGTCCCAGCCACACCCCAACCTGGCACGTGGGGGCATGTGCTGCTGAGCTGCTGCCCCCAATGCCCTGGTCACATGCCCTCCCCTTTGCAGTCACTGGGGCTCCTGGCTCAGGATCAGGCCTGTGGGGCAGGCCACAGTGTTTGGAGCTCGTCTCTTATTACTCTGAGCCCGTCTTGCTCCAGCGAAGCGCAAGCCCCTGGGGCCTGTGGTTGGATTTCCTGGTTCCGGAGCAGTGGGGTTAGCACCAAATCCTCTTCCCTCCCCGGGATCCGGGCCAGCTGGGGAAACCAATCCCCTTGGCAGGAGACTGTCCCTGGAAATCCCCGGGGCTGACAGGGGCTAGGGCGGGTTGAAGGAGCGTCCACAGAACAATGGCAGCTGGGAAACTGGGCACGGGGCCCAGGGCACCCAGCCGCTACGCTCCCCTTGGAGAGAGCTGGGCTGTTGGGGCATGGCCCCCCAATACCAGGGGGAGGGGCTGGAGGCACAGGAGGTGGGGTGTATTTGAGGTGGGGGTCAGAGTATACTTGTGGGACTGCCAGAGCTGTGTTGTGGGGTGTATTGGTGAGAGGTGCACGGGGGGGCTGGGTTGTGCCAGAGCTGCCCAGCACTAGAGGATTTTAGGGAGGGGGACTGAGACCCACAGCCCCCCCGCTACCGCAGCACTGCCCCCCATCTCTGCCAATGCCCCTCAGTCCTGAGCCACAGCCTGGGGCCCCTCAGCTGGACTACACCCCCCTTCAGCCTCCCCACCACGAGCTGCTCTCACCCGCTGGTTCCTGTTTCTGCTGCGTAATGTTTCCATGAGGTCTCAGGCGGGCCGGGTGTCCCCACAGTGATGCAATCGCCTGGCTCCAGCCACAGGGCTCAGCAGCCTGACCTGAACATCCCACAGCTCAAAGGGCATGACTCTGCCAAGCAGGGGGCAGCCGGCGGGCAAGAGCAGGTGTGGGCCAGGACTGATGGTTTCTAGTCTCAGCTCGAGGAGGGACGTGGGATCTAGTGGTTATAGCAGGGGGGACTTGGCATCGGGCCTTGTAGGGTCTGCCCAGCCCCTCTCTCTGGCCTCACGAATAGCGGCCCAGTGCATGTCCTCCTTGCCCCCTTTCAATATGGCAGCCCCTTGCGCACCCTGAGGGGCCTTCCCTGCCCTCCTGTGGCAGGGCGTTCCCTGGTTCATGCCAGGCTGAAGGGCTTTACAGGCGGGGTGGGGTGCAGGCTGAGAGCTCCCTGCCAGGCACAGCTCGGCCCTGGGGAGGGGCTGCGTCTGAGATTGGAGGGGCTTGGATCTGGCCTGGCTCGGCTGGAGTGTGGGCAGCTCTTCAGCTGTTGTGCTCCAAGGGGAAAAGCAGCCCTGGCTGCCTGGACCCTGCTAATCTGGGCTTTGTGGTGAAGGGGGGCTGCATTCCAGGAGGCACAAGGGGGATAACAGGCTGAGCTGGGGCGGGGGGGCACAAACGGAGGGGGGGCTGCAGGGGGTGGAGATAAGCCTGGTACAGGCCCTGCTGGGTCATCCCTGGGGCCATCCCTGGGGCATGTGTTGGGGGGGGAGGTTGTCTCTGATCCAAAGGGCCCGCCAGGCCTGCGGGGTTTGTAACTGTGTCTGCTGGAGTGTCCCATTGGATCAGAGCCCAGCACTTTGGTCTCAAATGCAGCTATCCCCTTATACGCCCACCCCACCCTCCCAGACAGCCTCCCTCCCTCCCTCCCTCCCTCCACTGCGCAGCCCTCCACCTGCAGCATCCACCACCAGCCCCACCCTGCCTCTTCCCCATCTCTCCCCAGCCACCCCCTCCCTCAGCAATTTAACAAACCCCCCACGCCCATCCACCCCATCCCCTTCCTCTTCTGTCTCCAGCCACCCCTCCCCCAGCAATCTAGCCACCCCCACACATGCCCATCCATGCCACCCAACCCCACACCCTTCCTCATCTCCCTCCAACCACCCCCCCACACACACATCCATCCCAACCCACAGCCATTCCCCATCTTCTCCCTCCAGCAATCTAGCTACTCCCACGCTCCCCACTTCCCCCTTCAAGTGCTCTCCAGGATCCCCCTTGTGTCTCCCCTATTGCTAATCCCAGGAAGCGGGGGTCCTTTGCACCTGGGGCTTGGGCACATCCCCTGTGGAAGACCCCCGGGGCTCCCCGATTGCCTCATGTTGGGGTGGGGGGAGCTGGGTAGATGTCCCCCCCCGCACCGCGAGCCTGGGGCAGGGGCTCAGCCCAGACCGGGCTCTGTCATTTAGCGGGAGCCCCTGGTTAAAATATTGCCAGCCCTTGCCCGTCCCAAGCTCCCCCCCCCAGGTTACCCCTCCATCGCTCCCCCCCCCCCGCCTCTGCCACACCAGCCCTCTCGCTGCACCGAGACTAAACACACACACACGCCCCGCCCCCCCCCGGGCGGGGCCACCCCCCATATATCCGAGCCGGCCCTGAGCAGAGGAACGCGCCGCTCGCTGCTCCGGATTCTCCAGCCCCGAGCATGGACCCGGCTCGCCGCCTGCTGACCCTAGGTGAGCCCCGCCAGGCGCCCCGCTGTAAATCTCCTGGAGCGACTTCGGTTTCGCTGGGGCATGGGCCCGATTCTGACGCCACTGGCTGTGGTGTAAATCCACGGGGGCAGATCCCACCCCGCGGTTGGTGTATTTTGCTGCAGGGACTCCAAAGTGGAGTGACACCGATTTACAGCGGCTGCTTTCCCAAGTGGTGTGACCGAGGGAGGGCAGGATCCGGCTCAGCCAGGGCCGGCTGGGGCTGATTCTCCCCCAGCCTGGGGGAAACCTGGAGCAACCGATTCTGCTCCCACAAGTTTTCCCTTGTACGACTCCAGCGGCGTGAGTCTGGATCCCGTGCTGGTCTAAACGGGCCCGGGCCCCTTGTCTCTGGCGGGGATCTGTGAACTGTCCCTCCCCAGGGCACAGGAGGGCTGGATGCGCTGCTCTCTGGCACAGGTTAGCCGGAGGAGCGGTGATCCTTTGGCACAGAGGCCAACTGGTTGATCCAGGCGCCTGGGGAGTGAATCCAGGAGTCTTGGCTTCTGGTCCTGCCCCTCAACCAGACTCCCAGGGGCCAGGTTTGAAAGCTTTTTGGGGTGACTATGCCTGCCTCCCGCCCCCACCCTGCTCTAACCTCCAAACCCCTCCTCGCTGGGACTAGAATCCAGGAGTCCTGACACTCTGCCCCCTCCCCAGCTCTAACCACTGCACCCTCTTTCCCCAGGCTACAGAAGCCAGGTTTGTGGAGTGTTTTTCCAGGGCATATGGGCTGAACTTTTCACCAGGGAGGGAGCAGCATAGGGGCCAGGTTCCCTTTGGGGGTGAGCAGGCCTTGCATTCCCCTGGGGGAGTTGTTGGAGCGGAGGCCCCACCATTGGAGTGTGTGTGTGTGGGGGGGGGGGGGTCTGTGGCTGACTTGGTCTGATCCTTGGGGAGGGGGGCTCATCTTCCCCAGACCTGCCTGCAAGCTGCCTCCCTGCTGGGCTTTGGCTGGTGCTGGAGCATGGATCCAGCTGGGAGCTGGGCACTGCAGCAGCAGGACCTGGGTGCCTGGTGTCTCGGGGTGCAGGGGAGGCCAGATTCGGGGGCGGGGAGTTGATGTATTTGTGCCTTTGCCTGGTGTTAGATGCCTTCAGAGCAAACAGTGAGCCCGGGACTTCTGGATTCTATCCCAGTGCTGGGAAAGGAGTGGGGCCTAATGGTTAGAGCAGGGGAGGCTGGGAGTCAGGCCTCCTAGGTTGCGCTCTCAGTTCCAGGAGGACAGTGATGTTGAGGGGTTAGAGCAGCAACTTCTGGGGCAGGACTTCTGGGTTCTAACCCCACAGTGGGAGAGAATCAAGAATTCTTGTCTAGGCAGGTGAGTGTGCAAAGGGCTGGACCCTGTAGAATGCACAGTGCCCCCCATCCTATGTCCCAGTGTCTAGCCACCCTGGCAGGGGGGAGGAGAGGGCATCAGTGCTGCCTGGGATGGTGCCCACCCCCCCTTTCCAGAGCTTGGGGGAGGTCAGACCTGGGTTCCTGGGATGAGAGGCCTGGCATGCAAAGGGCTGCGAGTGGCAGGCAGGCAACGCCATCTAGTCAACAATGTCAGCACGAGCATCGGAACATCAAGGCTCTTTCTGCGCTGGACCTCATTTTCCCTACCTGCCTTTTGTCTCTGGAGACTGGGAGGCCTTTGGGGCAGGGGCTGCCTCTCACTGTGGGTCAATGCCGCACCTGCTGCGATGGGGCTCCTAATCGTGGTTGGGGTCTGTGCACCCCCTAGAACGACAGGGGCCCTGACCCCAGTTAATGGGGGGGGGGGCTGTGCAGCGCCGTGCACCATAAAGCCTCAATCTCGGTCAGGACTGATAGTTGCTACCATAATTCACTTAATAACGAGCATTCCCAGGTCAGGCAGAATCTGGGCCAACTGTCTTAGGAGCCTTGATGTAGCTGTAGGTGCCAGATTAATGTAAGTGCCCAAGCTTGGCCCGTGGGCTGGGTCTTGCGCTGCGTGTCACATGAAGCTCCCATCCTGGCGAGCGCCATCCTGCTGGCGTGAGGGCCTGTTGCTGCTGTTGTCATTGACTCTGCCTTAGATCCGAGCAGCACTGCCCAGCTGGTCACTACCGCGTGGCACAGATGCCTGAGTGCTTCATGGGCTGAGCAGGCATGGTGGAGCGCTGGGCTTAAGTCTCAGCTCTGGCGCTGAGTGGCTCTGTGCCTCAGTTTCCCCAGTAGTACAGTGGGGCAAATAGTCTTTCATTTACCTTGTCTGCGTGGGTCTCGATGCCCAGGTCTGTACATGGGACCCTGGTGCTGCAGTGGTGTGAGTGCTACATACCAGCTGTGCCTTGTGGTTGGGTGCCAGCCGTTTGTTTGGTCAGTGCCTTTATTTTTTGCTTTTAATGCCCTGGTTTCATAAAGGGGGTGGGGGAAGGGAGATAATGTGAAGCAAAGAGCCACGAACGGGGCCGGGAGCCAGGACTCCTGGGCTCTGTTCCCAGCTGCCGTTTGCTTTGAGACCATGGGTGAGCTGTCACTCGGTGCCTCAGTTTCCCCACTGGTAAAATGGGGCTGGTGGCAGTTGTTTTCTCAGTAGGTGGAGCTGTGCAGGCCATGAAGCACTGTAGGGCTGGATGGGACCCAAGTGCCACCCACACTCTGTTAGAGGGGCTGGTGGTGGCCGTGGCCATGTGTCTCCCGGCATCGGCACAGCTCTAACTAGAGAACAGATGGAGCGAATGTGTCCTGAGCTATGGGCCTGGGTGGGAGCTGAGCTGGCAGGACACAGGTCCCAGCGGCCATGGTTGTCTCCTCGGACTGTCTCCTCTTTGACAGGGGCCATCGTTCCGCCCAGCGCCTGGCACAATGGGCACCAAGGCCCAGACAAAGCGCTACCGTAATACACTTAATACTAATGCCTGCCCTACTGCCCCAAGCCTGGAGGCACCGAGTCAAGCCCTTGGAAATCATGAGTGGCTTAAAAATCAAGTTCGCAAGACAGCTGGGTTAGCCGTGTTGGGCCCCTTGTGGTCTTGTAGTCACACTTCTGAGCTCTGCTCTGCTGTCAGGAGGGTTAGAAACTTGCCTTTCATGAGAGTCCGGAGCCTCGCGATCCCAGGAGTCCAGAAGCTGGGGGTTTAAGGAGCAGCGGGTGCTAAAATCACAGGTGTTGGCAGCGCCAGGCTTGGGGGGCTTGGGTGCCTCTCCAGGGCTGGGGCAGGGAGGCCTGGTGTCCTGGGGAGGCGGCAGAGGAGTTCCCCTGGCAGAGAGGGGGCGGGTTGGTGGGGAGGTGTTGCAGGCTGATTTCGAAAGGAAGAGTAAAACCGAAAGGCGGGCACTGAGTTGTGAGGCCTGGGGAACTGACAAGTCTTCTTTCTTCTCCTTCTCCTGCCAGAACCCCCCTCGCCTTGTGCCAGGGCAGAGTGAGCGTGTGGGGGGGGAGGGGTTTAAAGTCTCCCCCTCAGCAGGGCAGGGTGGCCCCTGCTTGGCAGTGCGAGGGGTGCAGGAGCAGTGGATCGGGATCAGGCCCCTGTTGTGGGCGTCGGGGGCTGGGCAGAAATGCTGACCCAGTTCAGGGGAGGTCAGTTCTGGGTAACTCCGCAGGGTTACTCACTAGCAGCGAGATGGGGTGATGATAGCGATTCCTGGCAGCCACCCAGGCCAGGCAAAGCCCCGGCGGGTGTGAATTGGCCTCTTGCTGTTGAGCTCAATAGGTCTAGGCTGGTTTACACCAAGGAGGGACTTGGCCCAGGAAGTCAGGTGTTAATTCCAAGAAGAGGGGGGCTGGAGCTGCTCTGAGAAGGGGACCGGTGTCTTATGGGAGAGCCAAGACTCCTGGGGTCTAGCCCCAGCTCTGGGAGGACAGTGTGGTGTAGTGGTTTCAGCAGTGGAGACTGGGAGTCACAGCTTCTTTATGTAACCCCAGGCCTGGGAGAACAGTGTGGTCTAGTGGTTAGAGCAGGACTCCCAGCACAAAGCTGTGGTCTGAAACAGCAGCAAAGCTGAGCTCGGGGGGGAGGGGCAGGGAAGCAGAGGCAGGAAAAAGTGAAGTGAGTTTCCTGCTGCTTTAGAGGAGCAGGGACTTTCCCAGGGGAGGCTGGGAGGGAGACAGGGGTGCAGCACTAGCTGCTGGGTGCCCAGGCTGGGTGCATGGAGGGGGCACGCGGCATCTGCTCACCTGGGAATGCAGGGGGCGGAAGTCGCTGCTCAGTGCATGGCTGGGAACGTGGGAATGGGCTGCGGGGGAAGCTGTTGCCTCCAGGGGCCAGCGAGCCTAGGAGGAGGGGCTGCCAGCGGAGGGAGGGGCAGCGGCGTGCCAGCGGGGTTTCCCCGACCTGGATGACGCCAGCTTTCACTCTGCATCAGTCACCCGGCCTGGGCTTCCCATGGGGGTGCACGTCCCAGGCAAGCAGCACCTCCCCGGTCACTTGGCCAGCCTGGGAGCTGCACATGTGGGGCAGGGCTGGAGGAGCGGAGCTGGGAGCAGGGCTCCCTGTAAGCTGGATGCTTGTGCAGCTGCTCAGGAGAGATTCCACTGCTGCCCAGCTGCTTTGCAGGGCACCCACAGCTAGGCTGGTGATTCTGCTGGTGGTGCATGTGCTTCGGTGCACATCAGAAATTTATTCCGCACATGGATGGAAAAGAATTAGGGGGAGCACAAGAGTCCTGGCTCCCAGACTCCATTCTGTGCCCAGCTTGGGGATGGGAGTGGGGTCCAGGGGAGGGGATTGGGGGAGAAAGTGCTGCCAAGTCAGACTGAGAGGAGGTTGCACTGGGGCCTGAATCTAGCTGTGTGAGCTGATGAAAGATGATTCTGCCTTGTGTGGGCGTCACTCCAGTGAGGCCAGATCCCAGCTGGTGTAAACTGGCTGCTGCTTCTTTGGAGTCAATGGGGCTGGATCCCGTTACTCCTGTCGATTTCAATGCACTTACCCCAATTGCCAGAGCCCGACCCATCCCGTGGGCTCTGCCCTCCTGGCTGAGATCTGTGGGCACAAGGTGCTGACCCGGCCGTGCGAGTTTCTCCTGGTGACTAATCCAGTCAGGAATGAATCGCCGGGGCTGGCGCTGCCAGAACACTGAAGCTCTGACCCCAATCCCACCCCCCTCTGCCGTCTCCACGGAGCCTTCCTGGGCTGAGTCCCATTCCATACTGCAGCCCCCCGCCCTGTCTGCTCTGCCCCCGCCGGGATATTTCCTGCCTCCAGCTGCCTCCTTTATTTCAAGAGCCTGCCTGGGTATTAATAGGAGACCAGGGCGGGTTTGGTCAGCCGGGATCTGGCTCTGCCCACGCAGCCAGCGGTTTGCTGGGTGGGAAGGAAAGCATTGGGTGGGGGAGGTCTCCATTGTTATCCGCGGTAGCCCAGCTCCCTTGAAATCCAGAGTCACTCCCGTGGATTCACCCGGCTTCGCTAACCGGCATCTGGCTGGCACGTCACACTCTGATCCCTTCGGCTGCAGAAACTCCAAGCCCCCCGTTGCCCTGCATGCTGCATGGACCCTGCCCCACAACTAAGGGCCCTCTGCGGTGAGCAGACACCTGAGAGAGACAGCCCCAGCCCAGAAGAGCTCACAAGCCACACCGAGAAGGTGCAGGAGGGGAACTGAGGCACAGAGAAGGAAACTCCCCACCAGCCCATCACAGGGCTCGACCCCAGAGTCGTATAGCCAAGCTGCTAGGCCACGCTGCCTCTGGCCAGCCCTGTCTGAGGGTCCTGATTAGCCTAGAATCCCTCGCAGGCAGCCGAGCTAGGTCCGGGCCTCTAAATGAATGGCTCCTCCCACGTTCCCCGGGTTAAAAAGGAGCCCGGAGTCCGCTCCCCAGCAGATGCAAAGTGACCCCCCGGCTCCAATGAAGCTCTGCTGAGTGACACTGGCTGGGAACCTGGCCCGTGAGGGACCCCAGCTGGGCGCCTCGCCAAGGGCCACCTGCCATCTGGTTGCTTTCAAAGGCTCCCCCCCCCCCCCCGACTCCCCCTTCCCAGCCAAATGTGGTGGTTTCCCAAGCAGAATGCCCTGTTCACAGGAGCTTTCCTGGCTCTGTGGCCAAGTGACAGACCCACACAAACACTGTGGGGACCAACCCCGGGGGGGGGGAGTTTGTGGCATAGTTGGGGGGGTGAAATGGCTGCAGTGCAAAGGGCGGGCAATGGTATCCAGAGGCAGATTGTAAAAGGTCCCCAGCACGTCAGACGCCCCCTGCCCCCGTGGGCCCCTTGTCAGAGCTCGTTGGGCGGCTTCCCCAGCGAGTCACCAAGGGGCCCATCCCCCACGAACATCCCATGGCTAGAGCAGGGAGGACTCCTAGACTCTATCCCCAGCTCTGAGACGGGTGGGGGATCTAGTGGGTTAGAGCAGGGTGGGGCCGGGAGTCTGGACTCTGACACATTGAGTGACCCGCTTGCTCCTCTGGGCCTCAGTTTCCCCACTTGTGCAATGGGGAGAATGGTGTTGGTGCTCCGTGGGTGGTGTCAGTCCCCTTTCACGGGAACTAAGAACACCCGAGAGGCTGGGCAAAGCTCCCTGGAGCCCAGCTGGAGACCTAGAAGTATCTGGCAGGGGCACCCCAGGCACGGGGTTTGGGGGGATCCCCAGTTCTGCACGCTAGGAAACAAGGTCGCCTGCTTGGGTCACACCTCTAGGCCTCCCGTCTACCTTCTCTTGGGTAGGGGGCAGGCAAGCCACGGCCCGCAGGCTACATCCAGCCCAGGGCGTGTAATCCAGCCCCCGAACGCCATTGCCCTGCTGCGGCTGGGGTTGCATGCATGGCCCGCCACACAGCCTGTACCCAGATGTGGCCTCCAGGCCAAGAACATTCCCCATCTCTGGGGTAGCGACTAGACCAGCATTCCTTGGCCTCGGCTGCCGTGGCTGCATGAGCCACTGGTGGATTTTGCCCCCAAAGCCTGGGCAGAGTTTGGGTGTGCAAAGCAGTGGCCCCTCCCTGCCGCGCCCACCTGCTGCCCTTGAATAGTGTTACGGAGGGTGCAGGCTCAGGGCAGCACCTCTGCAGACATGTGGGGCCGGTGTGCATGGAGGTGGCTCTCAGGGGAGGTGGCTGCAGTGTTCAGTCACCGGGTGCTCTCCCGCAGCCTGGGACGCCACAGGCAACTGGTGAGTTCCTGCCCCACGTTCCCTCAGGGGCTCTCGCTGAAGGGCCACGGGAGGCAGGAACAGAGCGACGGGGTCATCAGAACAGGAGGAGCTGCTGGCCACACTCTGAGTTTTGGGGCCAGAGGTGCTGCCCATCACCAGGCCCCCAGCCTCATTAGGCCACATGCCACTCAGACCAGGTGTCCCCCCTTGTGCCGGGCATTGTGGGTCCCTTTAAAAAAGTGCCTGCCCTACAGAGCTCACAATCTCAGGAGAGATGGGTGGGAAGGGAAACTGAGGCATGGAGAGGGGTGTGACTTGCACAAGGTCACCCAGCAGGCCTGCAGCAGAGCTGGGGATTGGGACCCAGGTGTCCTGGCTTCCCGGCCTGTGCCCGAGCCATGCTGCCATGTTAATGCCGTCCTTGCCAGCGCGCTGTCGGGGTCAGGGCCCCCCAGTGCCCACTGCACAGGAAGCCGTATAGGAATTTCCTGACCTCGGCCAAGTGTGATTGCTAACAAAGGCAACAGCGGTGGCTCCGGAAAGCCCAGCCCCCCAGCTCTGTGCGGCAGTGCGGCCAGAGGGCAGCAAGCGGAGAGGGATTAATGGGGTTAGAGGCCTACAGACAGCTCGGGAAAGGTGCCTAGTGGGGCTGTGAGTGAGGGGCCCGGGCAAAGCGACAGCATGTCCTGGCTGGCCCCAGAGGTGGCCATTTCCTGGAGCCCTGGCAAAGTCTGATCCCTTCCTTGGCCCCAGGGTGTCCTTGCACACCTGGGCACTGGCACCAGCGGCCCTTGCACCAATCCCTGGGTGCTGGGTGTCCTTGCACACCTGGGCACTAGCACCAGTGTCCCTTGCACCAATATCTGGGTGCTGGGTGTCCTTGCACACCTGGGCACTGGCACCAGCGGCCCTTGCACCAATGCTTGGGTGCTGGGTGTCCTTGCACACCTGGGCACTAGTACCAACATCCCTCACACCAATCGCTGGGTGTCCTTGCACTTAGGCACTAGCACCAGTATCCCTCTCACCAATCCCTGCATACTGGGTGTCCTTGCACACCTGGGCACTAGCACCAGTGTCCCTTGCACCAATATCTGGGTGCTGGGTGTCCTTGCACACCTGGGCACTGGCACCAGCGGCCCTTGCACCAATGCTTGGGTGCTGGGTGTCCTTGCACACCTGGGCACTAGTACCAACGTCCCTCACACCAATCCCTGGGTGCTGGGTGTCCTTGCACTTAGGCACTAGCACCAGTATCCCTCTCACCAATTCCTGCATACTGGGTGTCCTTGCACACCTGGGTACTAGCACCAGTGTCCCTTGCACCAATATCTGGGTGCTGGGTGTCCTCGCACACCCAGCTACTAGCATCAGTGTCCCTCACATCAATGCCTGGGCGCTAGGTGTCCTTGCACACCTGGCTACTAGTGCTAGGGTTCCCCACCACAGCTACCACAATGCTAGACTCCCTAGTGCCAGGGTGTCCCACACACTAGCCGCTAGCCACCTGTGGCTATTTGTCCGGTTGAGTGTGGCTAGTTTGCTACACTCTAGGGGCTCCCACTTCAGACCTGGTTGGACCCCCTGGCCCTAGTAGGACATGATCTGTGCTGAGCACTTGTCTCCAGACCATAGGGCCACATCCGAGGTCTGGGCCATGCTAGCAACCTGCTCCCTGCCAGCCCCTAACGGCTCAGGCCTTTCGACATCTCTGAGTCATGCCCTTCAGAGAAGGGGGGGAAGTGGCCAGCAGATATGTGGCCTTGTGAAAAGGGAACCAATAACACCCCCTAGTTACCACCCGGATGTTTTCACAACTTGCTTCCCCCCGATCCCACAGCTGGCCTCGCTCCCATGGAGCTGGGGGGGCCGGCTCCCCTGCTGGGGTGGCAGCCTTGCTGCACTGGCATGGGAAACTACTGGCCCCCAGCCACGCTGAGCCTGGGTCAGGTCTCTCTCTCTTGCACTGGGTGTGTTACGGTCACAGCAATAGCCCCCCGCAGAATGGGGGGGCTGGTGCACCGGGTGCTGCATGGACCCTGCCCACATTCAGGCCCCGCTGTGCCGTGCGCACCTAGACAGCCCTTGCCCCAGAGAGCCAAACAAAGGGGCAGAGACTTTTCTTAAATTGGTGGGACTCGGGCATCTCTCACAAATCCCAGCCTCATCGCTGTGTACAACTGGGGAAACCAAGGCATGGCTGGGGGACGTGACCTGTCCGGGGACTCTGTGGAAGAACAGAGAACTGAATGCTGATCTCCTGAGTCCCAGCCCAGCGCCTTAATCCCCAGACCCACCTGCTGCTCTGTGTCCTTCCCCTTGGGCAAAATTAACAGCACGGGGGGGGGGGTCTGTAACAGCGGCTCGCTACTTTCCAGACTTCCCTGCCCCTCTCAGGAGCCAGCCCTTGTGAAGCCCATGTGTCACCTCACTCAGAAACCTTCAGCTCGCATCCTGAGACATAGAAGTGTCCCAGCACACGCTTACCAACACATTGCTGGCTTCCCCAGTTGTCCCATTTCATTATAGAACCAGATCTAAGCCGTGTTCCCTGTAAGCAGGGTGCTTGTGTGGCCACCCAGGACAGATTCAAATGCCACCCAGCTGACTGGCAGCACCCACAGCCGGTAGTATATGTTTCTGCTGGTGGTGCGCATCTGGCTATGCCTCAGTGCACCTAACAAAATGTATCCTGCACACACGTGGAAAAAAATTAGCAGGAACACAGAGCCCCCTAAACAAGTCATTGTCTGTATGCAGTTTTAGTTGGTACTGGCTTTGCTGGTGCTGTTTATCTCGCCTGTTGTAAAACTAGGCAAGTCTCTAGAGCAGCGGAGGTACCCCCGGAAGTTGTGCCCTGAGCTGAGAACACAGCTCTGGAAGCCCTGGGACGTGAGGGTCCTGCTCTGCTTGGGCTGGCGAGGCCTCGGCTGGAGTCCCGTGTCCAGTGGTGGGCGCCGAGGGAAGTCGTGGACACGTTGCAGAGAGTCACAAAGATGGTCCGAGGTTTAGCAAACAGGGCCCGTGGGGCGAAGTTAGAGCTGGGCAGGGCCGGTCTGAGGACGGACGCCCGAGGGGAGCTGAGAACGGTCTCCCAGTGCGGGAAGGGCTCTTACAAAGAGCAGGGGGATTCGCTGCTCCCCACGGCCCCCGCGGGACCTGCCCGCTTGCCGGGAGGGGGGTGGCTGTTTTGGCCGGGATGTCAGAGGCAAGCGGGTGGGGCGAAGGGGGGGGGGATACTTGCAGGTGGAAGAGGAAGCTGTGGCATCCCCGTCCCTGGGGGGCTTCAGCACTGGCTGCCCGAGTCCCTGCCGGTAGGTGCAGAGATGCGTCCGGCCTCGGTGCAGGGGCCTGGACCAGCCCTGCCTGCCTGACTGTATGAGAGCGAGGGCCCTGGGAACGCCATGGCCCCTTTGCCAACAGCCCTGCGCTGGTCCCAGCAAGCAGCCACTGGGCTGGAATTTAAGCAGCAGCTGGGCCAAGCTCCCAGCTGCATCCCAGGGCCTGGGTCTCAGGCAGGCCGGGCAGACACAGGGCAGCCATGGCCGCTGGGCCCCCGCCCCCAGCGCCCCCTTTGGACTCTTGGCAGCCTCGGGGGAACTTGGCTGGCGTCTCCAGCCCCATCTGGGAGCAGCGCCCACTGCCAGGGCCCCTTGTGCGTCAGGGGGGAGGGAACACCCGCGGGGGGGTGGATTCCAGAGGAAACCGCGGCTGAACCCGCCTGAGAAACGAGGAGCGGCTAAATCAATCCAGCTGGGCCGGCTGCCTCTGGGGGGCTGCAGACTGGGAAGTGGGGGGAGGGGGTAAGCCCCCCCTCCCCTCCCCTCTGGCTCTGTCATCTTAACCCATTGTGGCCCAGGAGGCACCCTTCTCCTGAGGCCAGAGCTGCCGGCTGTTCTTTCAAGGCCAGCTCTGGTTGCTCCCCGGAGACTCTGTGTCCGGCGCAGAGCAGAACAGCCGGGGAGGGGGTGTTAAGGGGGGAGCTGCCTTTAGCATGCGGAGTAGTAGACAGTTATCCCGCAGGGAGCTATGTGATGTGAGAAGGTCCTGCCCCCAGCCCTCTCCCAGGCTTCCATGCCCAGACACCCACCCCAGGCCTCCCCTGCAGGTCTCTGCTGCTGGTGCCATGGGGCGAGGGGAGGGGTGCCTGGCTAGCTGCTCTCTGTTGACCCCCCCCCACACACACACTTTAATGTTCCTTTCCCCTTTCTGCCCCCTGGGAAAATGTTCGTGGTCCTCGGGCGGCGGCTGCTGGCCAAGGCGTGGGGGGAGCGGATGGGACAAAGGCTCAGTTATTCTGAGCCATTTCTGGGGGAGGAAGGGGCAGGGCTCATTGCCCCGCCCACCCCACAGCCCTGGAGCCCCAGGAGAGCTGGGCTGTGTGGGGGTGGCAGACCGGGCAGGGGGGTGCTGGACCGTACCCAGGGAGCGCAGGAGGTGGGACAGTCTCCATCGGGGCTGGGGGTGCTAGCTCCAGTGTATCTGTACCGGGTCCAGAGAGCCAGGCAGGGGGCAGTTCGGAGCAGGGAAGGCAGGCTGGACCCAGGGAGTAGGTCAGAGGCTGAGGGGCCATGTTGGGCTCCGTGAGCAGGGGGGGCAGTTTGGGGTTCAGCTGGGAATCCAGGGTCAAGGGGTCAAGGAGGAATCGGGGGGGTGTTTAGGTCTCAGCTGAGGTTGTTCCATGATTCACAGCTTCCTGGCATGGGGGGGAGGGGGGCCAGCGCTCACAGTGGTCACTGCCTGGCTGCTGCCACCTGATGGGGCAGCCCGGGGTATCCCAATACCCTGGCTCCTGCCAGCCACACGGGGCTCCTGCCAGTGCTGGGGCAGCAGCAAGCCCTGGTTAAAGTGCTGTAGTATTATTACTGCAGCCAGGGGCTGTCCCAGCAGGGGGCGCTGTGGGGAGTGGGGCAGAAGCACTGGCTGTGGGGGGAGCACCCAGCTGCATCAGATGCGGCCTCCCAGCAGGGGGCGCTGTAGGCAGGCGGTTCTGGGTGCACAGTACTCTGGCAGGGAGGGCTGATTCCCTGCTAAGAGGCCTGCCCTGGGGCTGGGTGGGTGGGGAAGGGCTGCATGGGAGATTTTGGCCACATCCGAGGGGGGGTGTAGCAGGGGCAGGGCCCCAGGATTGCGTCTCTGTGGCAGAGTCACGGCAGCTCCTTGCAGACAGGAGGGCTTGAAGGATTCTCCCTCCGCTTCAGCCTGGCTGGTGTTTGAGCAGCTGGGTGGGTCCTGGGGGCTCCTTGTTCACACATCTGAGATGTGTGAACATCCATGTCTGTGCCAGCGCACGAGTGGGTGACATGCAGGAGCGCCCATGCGTGGGTGTGAGCGCACTGGTATGCACATCTGTACTTGTGCACAAACGTGTGTGCATGTTCGAGTGTGTGTGCGTGCGCACACCGGCGTGTGCAATGCATGTGCAGGGCGTATGTGGAATTGGCAGTAGGGGAAGTCTCAGAACATGGGCTCAGGGGATGCAGTTTAGTGCAGGGACGTGTGTGCAGAACCCTTCTGACTGGAGCCGGTCTCAGGGGGGGCACCAGTGGACTGGGTGTCCTCGGGCACATTGGGGAGGCAAAAGGCCCCCCCCCGAAACAGGCTGTGCATGGTGCTCTGCCATTGGGCAGTGCCCAGACCCTTCTCGCTATCAGGGGGGGGGGGGGGACAAAGTTGCAGGCTCCCCAGCTCAGATCTCCCTCCCCCTCCCTCTCTGGCTGAGTCCAAAGTGAGGGACCAGCCTCAGCCCAGGCATGGACACTGGGTCTGTGGGCCTTGGTGTGGGGCAGGGGTGTCCCCTGGAGGCTGAGGCTGTGCAGTGCCGCTCTGTGGGGGGACTGATTCCATGGGGGCCGGGGAAGGGGTGGGGGGTGGGGCTGGCCTGGCTTGGCCTGGACTTGGGGATCAGGTCCCTTGTGCTCCAGACTTAGCCCACGATGGTGGAGACCAAACATGGCTGATAGGCATCTTAGGAAATGAGTTCGGCCCTGCTTCCTGACTGGGGAGCAGGACTCCTGGGTTCTGCCCAAGCTCTGGGATGAGGGGAATGGGGGCTAGTGGTTACAGCAGAGGCTGGGAGCCAGGACTCCTGGCTTTTAACCTGGCAGAGAGGGGAGCAGGGTCTAGTGGTTAGAGTGGGGCCTAGCTGCCAGGACTCCTGGGTTCTAGTCCTAGCTCTGCCCTCACACCCATGGGCCACCTCAGGAGAAAGGCCTCCATTTGGGGTGGGGTTTGCCCTAGCAAGGCTGGGGCAGCCTGGGCAATGGGCCCTGCTGACACCCTGGTTACAGGGAGCCCTAGCGGCCAATGTCTCCCCTCTCCGGGCAGGACCAAGCCTTGTGCTTTTAATGGGAGGGGCGGTCACCCCGGGACCTGGCAGCATCTCCATCACATGCAGCGGAGCCGGCTGTGTGTTCTGCAGCCGAGCGCTGGCTCCATCCCCAGCTCGGGGCTGGGTGCAGGAACCTGTGGGTCAGTCTCTGGCCTCCTCCTCCAGGGAGTGTCCAGGGAGACAGAGCAGCGCTGAATTTCAAAGCAGCTCCCTTCCGAAGGGAGCCAGCGGGGTTCCTCAGCCTGAGGGCTTCCCCTTTTCACAGCCCCCATCCGGTTCTTTGCACCAGCCTGTGGTCAGTGGCTCTGAGCAACAGCCTGTAAATAAACACCAGCAGGAGGTGGCTGATCCGGGGCAAGAAGCGAGTGCAAAGCGGATTGAAAGCAGCCTGCATTGTCTCGCTGCCCCATCCCCCTACTCGTTCCCCCCAGGCACTGACTTCAGGAGAGTCATGGCCCCTGGCCGTGCCTCAGTTTCCCCATCTGTGAAGTGAGGAGAATGTGCCTCCCTTGGTCTATTGCCATGAGCCTTTTGGCTCCCAGACCAGCTCTCCGTGTCTGGGGAGTGTCCTGCACAGTGGGGCCCTGAGCTCGGGTGGCGCTTGGCACAATAAGGGCACCAATCTCAGTCTTCGTCTGCACAGCACCTGGCACGATGGAGGCTCCTGCACTTTGTGGTCCTGACACCCAGTAAGAGGCCCCGTTGTCCAGGCCCAAAGGCCAGTTCCCCCTGGAACCCAGAATCCCAGCCGGGGCTGATTTCCCAGAGCGCCAGGTGCAGGCTGGCAGATTGGCAGGGCTGGAGGGGCTGGAGGTGCATGCTCATGGTGCCCATGGTGCCTGACCCTGTCTCTTTGCCTTCCAGGGCTCTGCATCGCCCTCCGCCTGTGCGGCATCATGGACCAGAGCAACAGCATGTTAGGTAAGGCCAACTCCCCCGGCTGGCCTTCCTGAGCACCTGGCTCTCCAGCTGCAACCCCTGCCAGTCCCTTTCCCCTGGCTCTGGGGAGCTGGGAGCAGCCCCTTGGACCTGGGTGCCTTGGGACGGGTTTTACAGCATGGCAGGTACATGCAGAGGAGAGGAGAAGGCGCCTGGTGTAGCCCTCACCCTCCCTTCCCCGCCCCGTGGCCAGCGGAGAACAGACACCGTGGCTGGGGCTGATCCCCTCTGTAGCCAAGAGCCATGTCTGGGGCTGGCCCCAGTCAAAGCCCCCGATGGCTCAGCCATTAGTAGCATTCAAGCACCACTCGTTTTCTGGGGCTGAACTGGCCCTGGGACTCATGCACACAGCAGGGGCTTGTCTTAGGGATCCAGCCTGTGCAACCTGAGCCCAGCTCTGCTGCAAATCCCAAGAGGGTATTCGGACAAATTCCATTGACCCCCCCCCGCCCCCCCGGGCCGCCCAGTGCTGCACGCCAGGGTTCCCGCTAAGCTGCACACCTTCGCGGTCGTGCACTAAACATTTTAAGTCCTCCCCATCATTTTAAGAGTCACACAGCTCACTCACGGCTCACTTTCCTGCTGGGACAGAAGGGGAGTGGCAGTGGTGGTGGCAGCAGCCAGTGAGTGGCCTGGTGGGTTCCTGGTGGTGGGCAGATGCCCTTTTGCCCTGCCTGGAGCCAGGGCGCATGAGGTGAGGCTGCTCCAGCTGGAACGGGCCTCATGTGGCTGCTGCTTTACTCCAGCTGGAGCTGGGGCCATCCATGGTGCTATTTTTAGTACCACTGTCCCACAAGGACCAGGACCATGGTACTAAAAATAGCACTGTGGGCAGCTTCTGCTCCAGTCCCAGCACATAGTCCTGCCCCAGGAGCAGCTAGGTCTGGGACCGTGGTACTAAAAATAGCACCATGGCCCCAGCTTCATCCCCCACAAACTGCTTTCCATGTGGAAGGCAGAAGGTGAAGGAAGGCTCAGGGAGAAAACTAAGGGAAGGTGGATGAGGAGAGGAAAAGGCTTGTGCTGAGATGGGAGGCATGGCAGGAGAAGAAAGGGGAAGGCACCAAGGGGCAGGGTGGAGGAGAGACAAATGCCGGGGGCCAAGAGGAGACAATGAGGAAAAGGGCAGGAGTGGGGCAAGGAGGGGAGAGGGTGATGTTGGGAGAGGAAAGGGGAGGAGCAATGGGGGCAAGAGAGAGGAAAAGGAGAAGGGAGGAGTGGGTGCCCAGACAAGAGGCATTGAAAAGAGAGGAAGGCATGAGGAAGGCAGGGGTTGGAGCAAGTCATGTGTGAGGGCACAGAGGGGCATGAGGGGAACAGGGGCAAAGGGTGATGAGCGGGTGGGCACTAGGGAGAAAGCGGGTGCGGAGGGCAGGCGCAGTGAAGGAAGGTGGGTAAGGGAAGATGCAGGTGCCAAGGGATTGTGGGGGAGAAGCAGAAGGCAGACATGTGGAGGGGCAGGACAGGCACCAGAGGAGAGAGGCAGGGCAGGTGGGCAGAGGGAGATGTTAGGAGAGGGCATGGGGAAGGGTAGCTACAGATAATCAGAGTGGGGCTAGAGGAGAGGTGAGCACAGGGGGAAAAGAAGGGCTGGTGCAGGAGAGGGGGGCAGGTCCCAGGAGGGCTGAGGGGAGCGAGAAAGGCAGGAGCCAGGACAGCATGGGAGGGTGAGGGGTGGGGGGCAGCAGGCACCAGGGGAGCAGATGGGGCGAGGGGAGGGGAGGAGACATGGCACAGAGGGAAAAGGAGAGGGTTATAAGATATTTATTAATAACTTGGGTGCCACGGTGGCACATCTGAACAAGCCACATGGACTCAATACTGGTGCACAAGACAAAACTCCCTCTGCTCATGGGTAGAAAATCTTAGAGGGAACCCTGATGGTCCCCCCTTCTCCCCCCCAGCTCCGTCTGCTCCCATCCCAAGCCCTGCAGCCAGCAAAGCTGCGCTAGGATCCCGCCCCCCATGCTGGTTAGAGGGAGGGTTCCCAGCTGAGCCCCCCATACGGTGCAGCTAACGGGCCCAGGATCTTCCCCAGGTGGGGGGCACAGTCTGGGACATGGGGCAGCTCAGAATCCAAACTCACCTTGTGTCCAATTCTGGCCACGAGAGCTGAGCAGGCAGGGTCCCCAGGGAGCCAGAAAACATCAATTTGGGTCTGAGTGATGTTAGTTTTGACTTGGGGGGATGGGGTGAAAAAATCCCGGATTGTGGCTGGACGCGGCTCTTCATTGTGACAAGGAGCACGGGAACGACGGCAACAGCAAGGGGGAAAGTGGCCGAGATGGAAAACATTTTGGTTGGACTGATGCCCGGCTCTGCCCATCTGTGCCAGGGGCACCACCCGGCTCATCAAGGCTCCTGGGCAGGGGAGGTGGTTGGCCAGCCCTGGCTGGTGTCAGCCGCTTGCCAGGCACCCGGGGATGAGAGTCAGCAACTGGGGGGTATGAAGGGACAGTCCCACTGCCCTGGCAGGTGCTGTACTTTGCCAGCTGACCATGCCCTGCTCTTCCCACCCCTGCAGGTGCCTCTGAGGTCTGCCCTGACCTAATCTGCCCATTAAATGCCAAGTGTGTGAACAGCACCCACTGCACCTGCCTGGCTGGATTCCAGTCACATGGGGGTCGTTTCTTCACCGACCCATTGGAGAACTGCGACGGTAATGGGGCTCCCACATTATCCGGGGGGGGGGGGCTGGACAGACCTGGGCATTGGAGGGGGAGCAGCCAACCCCAACGCAAAGGTGAGCGCTGCCCTCCTGGGGCTCGAACTGGGATGTGAATGGTTAACCTGTTATTGGTGGTGCTTACAGGTTACAGGGCTGGAGCGTATCCCCCTCCCCACCCGCCCCTTGTTGAATGGGTTAAACATAACAATTAACCTGCAAACAGATGAGCCGGGATTTTACAACCTTACTCCAGAGGAGGAGCCGGGCGAAAGCCGGGAGTCGGGCCGGTTGGGTTGAGCACTGGGTGGGGGCCCATCACACTGACCAGTCAGAATTAGGGACGTACAATTCCATTACCCATTTAGTTAAACGTTACGTTTAAACAGCTACCCAGGATCCTGTGGGCACGGGGCTGCTCCAGCCTGGCCGGGCCACCATAAACCAGTTACTGGCAAACATCTCTCAGTACGGGTGATGTCAACCCAGGGCTGATGAAATACGGCCCGTGGGCTGGATCTGGCCCTCCAATCCATCAGATCCAGCCCGTGGACACAGTGAGGAGTCCCAGGCAGGCTCCCTGCTTGCCGCACCCACCCGCACGCCGCTGAGAAACGTGGCTGCCTCAGCCATTTCTCTTTCACAACTGCTAGCCCGGAGGGGAGGGGGAAAAGGCTTCATGAGCTGCCCCCACCCCCAGATCAATCCCATTGGCCAGTTACTGGTCAATTGGAGCTGCCTGTTTGAAAAGCACCATGCCCCTCCCCTCTGGCTCCTAGTTATTCCACACACACGCACGTAGCCCCTGCAGCCTGTGCAGGGATGGGGCAGGCAGGGAGGCTGCCTCAGAAACATGCTGAGCTGCTGGCCAGGAGTCACCCACGTACTCCAGCCCCTCCCTCCCCCAACCCTCTGCCCTCTACTCCTGCCCCCTTACCCACATAACCCAAACCCTCTGAACATAAGAACATAAGAATGGCCATACTGGGTCAGACCAAAGGTCCATCTAGCCCAGTATCCTGTCTGCCGACAGTGGCCAGCACCAGGTGCCCCAGAGAGGGTGGACCGAAGACAATGATCAAGCGATTTGTCTCCTGCCATCCCTCTCCAGCCTCTGACAAACAGAGGCCAAGGACACCATTTTATCCCCTGGCTAATAGCCTTTTATGGACCTAACCTCCATGAAATTATCTAGCTTCTCTTTAAACTCTATTATAGTCCTAGCCTTCACAGCCTCCTCTGGCAAGGAGTTCCACAGGCTGACTACACGCTGTGTGAAGAAGAACTTTCTTTTATTAGTTTTAAACCTGCTACCCATTAATTTCATTTGGTGTCCTCTAGTTCTTCTATTATGGGAACTAATAAATAACTTTTCTTTATCGGCCCTCTCCACACCACTCATGATTTTATATACCTCTATCATATCCCCCCTCATTCTCCTCTTTTCTAAACTAAAAAGTCCCAGTCCCTTTAACCTCTCCTCATATGGGACCCGTTCCAAACCCCTAATCATTTTAGCTGCCCTTTTCTGAACCCTTTCCAAGGCCAAAATATCTTTTTTGAGGTGAGGAGACCACATCTGTACACAGTATTCAAGATGTGGGCGTGCCATAGTTTTATACAGGGGCAGTAAGATATTCTGGGTCTTATTTTCTATCCCTTTCTTAATTCCTAGCATCCTATTTGCCTTTTTGACCGCCGCTGCACACTGTGTGGAAGTTTTCAGAGAACTGTCCACGATAACTCCAAGATCTCTTTCCTGATTTGTTGTAGCCAAATTAGCCCCCATCACACTGTACGTATAGCTGGGGTTATTTTTCCCGATGTGCATTACTTTACACTTATCCACATTAAATTTCATTTGCCATTTTGTTGCCCAATCACTCAGTTTGGTGAGATCTTCTTGGAGTCCCTCACAGTCTGCTTCTGTCTTGACTATCCTAAACAGTTTGGTATCATCCGCAAACTTTACCACCCCACTGCTTACCCCTTTCTCCAGATCATTTATGAATAAGTTGAACAGGATTGGTCCTAGGACTGACCGTTGGGGGATACCACTAGTTACCCCTCTCCATTCTGAAAATTTACCATTTATTCCTACCCTTTGTTTCCTGCCTTTTAACCAGTTCTCAATCCAAGAAAGGACCTTCCCTCTTATCCCATGGCCATGTAATTTACACAAGAGCCTTTGGTGAGGGACCTTGTCAAAGGCTTTCTGAAAATCTAAGTATACTATATCTACTGGATCCCCCTTGTCCGCATGTTTGTTAACCCCTTCAAAGAACTCTAATAGATTAGTAAGACAGGATTTCCCTTTACAGAAACCATGTTGACTTTTGTCCAACAAATTATGTTTTTCTACATGCTTCACAATTTTATTCTTTACTATTGTTTCGACTAATTTGCCCGGTACTGAAATTAGACTTACCGGTCTGTAATTGCCCGGATCGCCTCTAGAGCCCTTTTTAAATATTGTTGTCACATTGGCTACCTTCCAGTTATTAGGTACGGAAGCCAATTTAAGGGATAGGTTACAAACCACAGATAATAGTTCAGCAATTTCCCATTTGAGTTCTTTTAGAACCCTTGGATGAATGCCATCCGAGGCATTCTCTGCCCTCTACTCCTGCCCCTTTACCCACATAACCCAAACCCTCTGCCCCCATCCTGAACCCATCCCCCTCCCAGAACCTGCACCTCAATCCTCTGCCCTAGGTCACTACCCAAACCCCTTTTTCCCCTCCTATACCCCAATACCCTGCCCGAGGTCACAACCCCTTCCTGCCCTAGGTCACAACAACCTCCATCCCAGACCCCACATCTCCTCCGTTAACATCATGGATGAGTGCGGCCCTCGACCGCTTACCAAGGCCTTGGAGTGGCCCCTCCCATCAAAAATTATTGCCCACCCCTTGTTAACCGATTACATCCCTAGTCTCAATCCCAGCCTGGCCCCAATCAGCCCCTTGGTGTCCAGGGGCAGAGGGACCCCACAGATCCCTGCCTAAAGGAGCAGAATGGGGCAACCCCAGCTAAACCTTTCCCCTCCCCCACCCCCTGGCCGGGCTACATGGGGGCGGGGAGCCGGGGAGAGGCACCTTGTCCATGCTTGGGGGGCTGAGGGGCTCAGGGGCTGTGTGAGACAATCCAGCAGCACAAACGAGTAACTGAGAATCGGGGCCTCAGCCTGTGAGTGCTGAGGGGCCCGGTCCTTGGTCCTGTCACCCAGCTCAGTGCGAGGGTGGGGGCATACAGGAAACGTCTCCCTGCCCAGGACTGGACCGAGCGTCCCCTCTTGCCTTGCAGATATCGATGAGTGTCTGGGGCCCAATCCAGTGAACTGCGGGCCCAATGCCAAATGCAACAACCTGCCTGGGAGTTTCTACTGCAGCTGCGCCGATGGCTACGAGTCCAGCTCTGGGAAGGCCAGGTTCCCGAATGCGAGTGAGAACAGCTGCCGGGGTGAGCTCTCCCCTGCCCCCTCCTGCTGAGCCCCCTTCCCATGTGCTCAGTCCCAGCAAGGGGCCGCCCCGGGGCTGCTGCCAGCTCTGGCAATGGCCCGTCAGGGAGGCTGAGATGAGACGTGACCCTCCCTGGCCCCACAGAGCAAGGGGTCAGGAGCAGAGCCTGGAGCCGGGCTCACCCCTGTGCCCAGCGCTTGGGGGTAGAATCGACCCCGGGGTTGGAAACAGATCCACGGAGCAAACTCCTCGTGCTGCAGCGATGTGCTGGGGTGGGGGAAGGGCCCCCAGGAACTGGGCCAAAGCAGGAGTAGGCAAAACATTTTGATGGGGGCCCACTCCAAGATGTTGATAAATGATCAAGGGCTGCTTTCCATGAAGGAGATGTGGGGTCTGGGACGGAGGGTGGGTGCAGAAGGGTTCTCGGGAATGAGGACTGGAGGGTGGAGTCTAAGGCTAAGGTCTAAGGCTGTGTCTACACTAGGGAATTATTCCAAATAAATTATTTTTAAATAATAACTCCCAAAATAAGTCTTTCGAAATAGCACGTCCATGCCACAGGGAAGCCTCAAAACTAGTCGGAGGCAGGCTCCCCTAATGTGGACGCGCTGCCGGCTTAGAGCCCCAGGAGGCGCTAGGGAGTCCTTACTCTGAATGACTAGCGGGAGTCGTTATTTCCAAATAGCAGCACTGGAGCGTCCACACGACCGCGATGTGAAAAGAACTCTGTTGAAATGAGCGCTAGTCCTGGGGATGTTCAGTGGCAACTAATCTGCTCGTCGATGGAAACTAATCGTTAGGGAAAGGCAGTGACAGCGCTCACTTCCCAGTCTCAGGACAGCACCCCACCCACGCACCCACCCGCTCTGCACCCTTAGAGGGACAGAGAGGAGCAGGTGCATAAAGACGCTGGCTCAATCTCTGGTCCCCTGCTGGGTCTCAGGACAACCTCCCCCTGCCGCCACTGGGCCTTTTAAAAGAGACAGAGCGGCGTCCCTCTAAAAATGCAGAATGGCATGTGGGGGGGGAGCTTGTGCTGAGACCCAGGGACCAGCTGCTGCTGCTCTGTCCCTTTCAGAATGGGGAATGGCAGTGGCGGGAGCGGGGGGGTTGTCCTGAGATTGAGACAGTGTCTTTGTGCACCCGCTCCTCTCTGTCCCTTTAAGAGTGCAGAGCAGGGGTTGTGGGGGGCGGATCGAGTAGTCGATAGTGCTACCTGATAAGCCCCTGCTTAGGGTAGCCGACTACTCCATTACTCCTTCACATCCCTAGTTAGTGCTCGTGGAAAGCAGCACAGATTTCAAAATAACGGGCTTGGTAGTGTGGACGCTCCGCTTGTTATTTCAGAATAACTTCCCTGTGTAGACCAGGGCTGAGAGGGAGTTTGGGGGAGGAGGGCTGTGACTTGGGGCAGGGGATTGGGGTGCAGGGCCCAGGACGGGTATTGGTGTAAGGATGTTAAGTGTCGTGTAATTGACTAATCAAATAATTGATGCATTTTTGCATCAACTATTCAATTAGTTGATAGGGCGGCTCTGCCCCTTTGAAACGCCGCATTTCAAAGCGGCAGCACCACACAGAGCCCAGGGGTCAGCTGGGGAGTCCCTGGCTGACCCCGGGCTCCATGTGGTGCTGCCGCTTAGAAGTACCCCTCTTGTCCCCCCCATGCTGCCTCTATCGGGGGGAAGCAACTAGTCAGCTAGTCCTTAACATCCCTATATTAGTGCAGGGGAGGATTCTGGCCTAGTGGAGGGATAGAGCAGCAGGTGCAGGATCTGGGAAGGAACTGGGGTGCAGAAGGGATTGGGGTACCAGAGGCAGGCTCTAGCAGGTGGCGCTTACCTAAGAAGCTCCCAGCCAGCAGGCCTCTGAGACAGGCTCTCTGCCTGCCAGCAGCGCCAGAACACTCCGCAGGCGACATCAGCTGGAGAATCCTCCACGGCGCCGTGAACACGGGCGTGTACTCGGCGTGGTTCACCCCGTTCCCGACACTTGCCCCTTCTGTGGTGTGAGGGAGACCCTGGAGCACGTTTATCTCGAGTGCGCCAGGCTACAGCCCCTCTTCCGGCTCCTCCAGAACCTCTTGCTGGGGTTCTGGCTGCACTTCTCCCCTCACCGATTAATTTACGCACACCCCGTCCACGGCCCCACAAAGTCACGGGACCGCCTGGTCAACCTCCTCCTGGCTATGGACGCAACGGCCATTCACAAGACCAGAGCAGAGGTTGGCCGGGGGAGGGGCCCGCTCCTGTAGCCGTTCACGTATCCGTTCTCCCAGGCAGAGTTCCGCTGGGCGGCGTCCGCTGGCTCTCTCGACCTTCGAGGGGAGGTGGGCGCTGTCTGGGGCTCTCTGCTCGGTACTCTTGTCTGGTTTAGGGATGTTACATTTTTATTAATTGACTAATCGAATAGTTTAGGCACCTCAGTCCTCTGCCCTAGGTCACAACCCAAACCCCTTTTTCCCCTCCTATACCCCAATACCCTGCCTGAGATCACAACCCCTTCCTGTCCTCGGTCACAACCCAAGTGCCTGCACCCCAGTCCACTGCCCCAGGACACAACTGCCTCCTTCACCCAACCTCCATCCCAGACCCCACATCTCCTCCACTAACATCATGGATGAGTGCGGCCCTCGACCGCTTACCAAGGCATTGGAGTGGCCCCTCCCATCAAAAATTATTGCCCACCCCTCTGTTAACCGATTACATCCCTAGTCTCAATCCCAGCCTGGCCCCAATCAGCCCCAGGGGCAGAGGGACCCCACAGATCCCTGCCTAGAGGAGCAGAATGGGGCAGCCCCAGCTAAACCTTTCCCCTCCCCCACCCCCTGGCCGGGCTACATGGGGGCGGGGAGCCGGGGAGAGGCAGCTTGTCCGATGCTTGGGGGGCTGAGGGGCTCAGGGGCTGTGTGAGACAATCCAGCAGCACAAACGAGTAACTGAGAATCGGGGCCTCAGCCTGTGAGTGCTGAGGGGCCCGGTCCTTGGTCCTGTCACCCAGCTCAGTGCGAGGGTGGGGGCATACAGGAAACGTCTCCCTGCCCAGGACTGGACCGAGCGTCCCCTCTTGCCTTGCAGATATCGATGAGTGTCTGGGGCCCAATCCAGTGAACTGCGGGCCCAATGCCAAATGCAACAACCTGCCTGGGAGTTTCTACTGCAGCTGCGCCGATGGCTACGAGTCCAGCTCTGGGAAGGCCAGGTTCCCGAATGCGAGTGAGAACAGCTGCCGAGGTGAGCTCTCCCCTGCCCCCTCCTGCTGAGCCCCCTTCCCATGTGCTCAGTCCCAGCAAGGGGCCGCCCCGGGGCTGCTGCCAGCTCTGGCAATGGCCCGTCAGGGAGGCTGAGATGAGACGTGACCCTCCCTGGCCCCACAGAGCAAGGGGTCAGGAGCAGAGCCTGGAGCCGGGCTCACCCCTGTGCCCAGCGCTTGGGGGTAGAATCGACCCCGGGGTTGGAAACAGATCCACGGAGCAAACTCCTCGTGCTGCAGCGATGTGCTGGGGTGGGGGAAGGGCCCCCAGGAACTGGGCCAAAGCAGGAGTAGGCAAAACATTTTGATGGGGGCCCACTCCAAGATGTTGATAAATGATCAAGGGCTGCTTTCCATGAAGGAGATGTGGGGTCTGGGACGGAGGGTGGGTGCAGAAGGGTTCTCGGGAATGAGGACTGGAGGGTGGAGTCTAAGGCTAAGGTCTAAGGCTGTGTCTACACTAGGGAATTATTCCAAATGAATTATTTTGAAATAATAACTCCCAAAATAAGTCTTTCGAAATAGCACGTCCATGCCACAGGGAAGCCTCAAAACTAGTCGGAGGCAGGCTCCCCTAATGTGGACGCGCTGCCGGCTTAGAGCCCCAGGAGGCGCTAGGGAGTCCTTACTCTGAATGACTAGCGGGAGTCGTTATTTCCAAATAGCAGCACTGGAGCGTCCACACGACCGCGATGTGAAAAGAACTCTGTTGAAATGAGCGCTAGTCCTGGGGATGTTCAGTGGCAACTAATCTGCTCGTCGAGTAGTCGATGGAAACTAATCGTTAGGGAAAGGCAGTGACAGCGCTCACTTCCCAGTCTCAGGACAGCACCCCACCCACGCACCCACCCGCTCTGCACCCTTAGAGGGACAGAGAGGAGCAGGTGCATAAAGACGCTGGCTCAATCTCTGGTCCCCTGCTGGGTCTCAGGACAACCTCCCCCTGCCGCCACTGGGCCTTTTAAAAGAGACAGAACGGCGTCCCTCTAAAAATGCAGAATGGCATGTGGGGGGGGAGCTTGTGCTGAGACCCAGGGACCAGCTGCTGCTGCTCTGTCCCTTTCAGAATGGGGAATGGCAGTGGCGGGAGCGGGGGGGTTGTCCTGAGATTGAGACAGTGTCTTTGTGCACCCGCTCCTCTCTGTCCCTTTAAGAGTGCAGAGCAGGGGTTGTGGGGGGCGGATCGAGTAGTCGATAGTGCTACCTGATAAGCCCCTGCTTAGGGTAGCCGACTTCTCCATTACTCCTTCACATCCCTAGTTAGTGCTCGTGGAAAGCAGCACAGATTTCAAAATAACGGGCTTGGTAGTGTGGACGCTCCGCTTGTTATTTCAGAATAACTTCCCTGTGTAGACCAGGGCTGAGAGGGAGTTTGGGGGAGGAGGGCTGTGACTTGGGGCAGGGGATTGGGGTGCAGGGCCCAGGACGGGTATTGGTGTAAGGATGTTAAGTGTCGTGTAATTGACTAATCAAATAATTGATGCATTTTTGCATCAACTATTCAATTAGTTGATAGGGCGGCTCTGCCCCTTTGAAACGCCGCATTTCAAAGCGGCAGCACCACACAGAGCCCAGGGGTCAGCTGGGGAGTCCCTGGCTGACCCCGGGCTCCATGTGGTGCTGCCGCTTAGAAGTACCCCTCTTGTCCCCCCCATGCTGCCTCTATCGGGGGGAAGCAACTAGTCAGCTAGTCCTTAACATCCCTATATTAGTGCAGGGGAGGATTCTGGCCTAGTGGAGGGATAGAGCAGCAGGTGCAGGATCTGGGAAGGAACTGGGGTGCAGAAGGGATTGGGGTACCAGAGGCAGGCTCTAGCAGGTGGCGCTTACCTAAGAAGCTCCCAGCCAGCAGGCCTCTGAGACAGGCTCTCTGCCTGCCAGCAGCGCCAGAACACTCCGCAGGCGACATCAGCTGGAGAATCCTCCACGGCGCCGTGAACACGGGCGTGTACTCGGCGTGGTTCACCCCGTTCCCGACACTTGCCCCTTCTGTGGTGTGAGGGAGACCCTGGAGCACGTTTATCTCGAGTGCGCCAGGCTACAGCCCCTCTTCCGGCTCCTCCAGAACCTCTTGCTGGGGTTCTGGCTGCACTTCTCCCCTCACCGATTAATTTACGCACACCCCGTCCACGGCCCCACAAAGTCACGGGACCGCCTGGTCAACCTCCTCCTGGCTATGGACGCAACGGCCATTCACAAGACCAGAGCAGAGGTTGGCCGGGGGAGGGGCCCGCTCCTGTAGCCGTTCACGTATCCGTTCTCCCAGGCAGAGTTCCGCTGGGCGGCGTCCGCTGGCTCTCTCGACCTTCGAGGGGAGGTGGGCGCTGTCTGGGGCTCTCTGCTCGGTACTCTTGTCTGGTTTAGGGATGTTACATTTTTATTAATTGACTAATCGAATAGTTTAGGCACCTCAGTCCTCTGCCCTAGGTCACAACCCAAACCCCTTTTTCCCCTCCTATACCCCAATACCCTGCCTGAGATCACAACCCCTTCCTGTCCTCGGTCACAACCCAAGTGCCTGCACCCCAGTCCACTGCCCCAGGACACAACTGCCTCCTTCACCCAACCTCCATCCCAGACCCCACATCTCCTCCACTAACATCATGGATGAGTGCGGCCCTCGACTGCTTACCAAGGCATTGGAGTGGCCCCTCCCATCAAAAATTATTGCCCACCCCTCTGTTAACCGATTACATCCCTAGTCTCAATCCCAGCCTGGCCCCAATCAGCCCCAGGGGCAGAGGGACCCCACAGATCCCTGCCTAGAGGAGCAGAATGGGGCAGCCCCAGCTAAACCTTTCCCCTCCCCCACCCCCTGGCCGGGCTACATGGGGGCAGGGAGCCGGGGAGAGGCACCTTGTCCGATGCTTGGGGGGCTGAGGGGCTCAGGGGCTGTGTGAGACAATCCAGCAGCACAAACGAGTAACTGAGAATCGGGGCCTCAGCCTGTGAGTGCTGAGGGGCCCGGTCCTTGGTCCTGTCACCCAGCTCAGTGCGAGGGTGGGGGCATACAGGAAACGTCTCCCTGCCCAGGACTGGACCGAGCGTCCCCTCTTGCCTTGCAGATATCGATGAGTGTCTGGGGCCCAATCCAGTGAACTGCGGGCCCAATGCCAAATGCAACAACCTGCCTGGGAGTTTCTACTGCAGCTGCGCCGATGGCTACGAGTCCAGCTCTGGGAAGGCCAGGTTCCCGAATGCGAGTGAGAACAGCTGCCGAGGTGAGCTCTCCCCTGCCCCCTCCTGCTGAGCCCCCTTCCCATGTGCTCAGTCCCAGCAAGGGGCCGCCCCGGGGCTGCTGCCAGCTCTGGCAATGGCCCGTCAGGGAGGCTGAGATGAGACGTGACCCTCCCTGGCCCCACAGAGCAAGGGGTCAGGAGCAGAGCCTGGAGCCGGGCTCACCCCTGTGCCCAGCGCTTGGGGGTAGAATCGACCCCGGGGTTGGAAACAGATCCACGGAGCAAACTCCTCGTGCTGCAGCGATGTGCTGGGGTGGGGGAAGGGCCCCCAGGAACTGGGCCAAAGCAGGAGTAGGCAAAACATTTTGATGGGGGCCCACTCCAAGATGTTGATAAATGATCAAGGGCTGCTTTCCATGAAGGAGATGTGGGGTCTGGGACGGAGGGTGGGTGCAGAAGGGTTCTCAGGAATGAGGACTGGAGGGTGGAGTCTAAGGCTAAGGTCTAAGGCTGTGTCTACACTAGGGAATTATTCCAAATGAATTATTTTGAAATAATAACTCCCAAAATAAGTCTTTCGAAATAGCACGTCCATGCCACAGGGAAGCCTCAAAACTAGTCGGAGGCAGGCTCCCCTAATGTGGACGCGCTGCCGGCTTAGAGCCCCAGGAGGCGCTAGGGAGTCCTTACTCTGAATGACTAGCGGGAGTCGTTATTTCCAAATAGCAGCACTGGAGCGTCCACACGACCGCGATGTGAAAAGAACTCTGTTGAAATGAGCGCTAGTCCTGGGGATGTTCAGTGGCAACTAATCTGCTCGTCGATGGAAACTAATCGTTAGGGAAAGGCAGTGACAGCGCTCACTTCCCAGTCTCAGGACAGCACCCCACCCACGCACCCACCCGCTCTGCACCCTTAGAGGGACAGAGAGGAGCAGGTGCATAAAGACGCTGGCTCAATCTCTGGTCCCCTGCTGGGTCTCAGGACAACCTCCCCCTGCCGCCACTGGGCCTTTTAAAAGAGACAGAGCGGCGTCCCTCTAAAAATGCAGAATGGCATGTGGGGGGGGAGCTTGTGCTGAGACCCAGGGACCAGCTGCTGCTGCTCTGTCCCTTTCAGAATGGGGAATGGCAGTGGCAGGAGCGGGGGGGTTGTCCTGAGATTGAGACAGTGTCTTTGTGCACCCGCTCCTCTCTGTCCCTTTAAGAGTGCAGAGCAGGGGTTGTGGGGGGCGGATCGAGTAGTCGATAGTGCTACCTGATAAGCCCCTGCTTAGGGTAGCCGACTACTCCATTACTCCTTCACATCCCTAGTTAGTGCTCGTGGAAAGCAGCACAGATTTCAAAATAACGGGCTTGGTAGTGTGGACGCTCCGCTTGTTATTTCAGAATAACTTCCCTGTGTAGACCAGGGCTGAGAGGGAGTTTGGGGGAGGAGGGCTGTGACTTGGGGCAGGGGATTGGGGTGCAGGGCCCAGGACGGGTATTGGTGTAAGGATGTTAAGTGTCGTGTAATTGACTAATCAAATAATTGATGCATTTTTGCATCAACTATTCAATTAGTTGATAGGGCGGCTCTGCCCCTTTGAAACGCCGCATTTCAAAGCGGCAGCACCACACAGAGCCCAGGGGTCAGCTGGGGAGTCCCTGGCTGACCCCGGGCTCCATGTGGTGCTGCCGCTTAGAAGTACCCCTCTTGTCCCCCCCATGCTGCCTCTATCGGGGGGAAGCAACTAGTCAGCTAGTCCTTAACATCCCTATATTAGTGCAGGGGAGGATTCTGGCCTAGTGGAGGGATAGAGCAGCAGGTGCAGGATCTGGGAAGGAACTGGGGTGCAGAAGGGATTGGGGTACCAGAGGCAGGCTCTAGCAGGTGGCGCTTACCTAAGAAGCTCCCAGCCAGCAGGCCTCTGAGACAGGCTCTCTGCCTGCCAGCAGCGCCAGAACACTCCGCAGGCGACATCAGCTGGAGAATCCTCCACGGCGCCGTGAACACGGGCGTGTACTCGGCGTGGTTCACCCCGTTCCCGACACTTGCCCCTTCTGTGGTGTGAGGGAGACCCTGGAGCACGTTTATCTCGAGTGCGCCAGGCTACAGCCCCTCTTCCGGCTCCTCCAGAACCTCTTGCTGGGGTTCTGGCTGCACTTCTCCCCTCACCGATTAATTTACGCACACCCCGTCCACGGCCCCACAAAGTCACGGGACCGCCTGGTCAACCTCCTCCTGGCTATGGACGCAACGGCCATTCACAAGACCAGAGCAGAGGTTGGCCGGGGGAGGGGCCCGCTCCTGTAGCCGTTCACGTATCCGTTCTCCCAGGCAGAGTTCCGCTGGGCGGCGTCCGCTGGCTCTCTCGACCTTCGAGGGGAGGTGGGCGCTGTCTGGGGCTCTCTGCTCGGTACTCTTGTCTGGTTTAGGGATGTTACATTTTTATTAATTGACTAATCGAATAGTTTAGGCACCTCAGTCCTCTGCCCTAGGTCACAACCCAAACCCCTTTTTCCCCTCCTATACCCCAATACCCTGCCTGAGATCACAACCCCTTCCTGTCCTCGGTCACAACCCAAGTGCCTGCACCTCAGTCCACTGCCCCAGGACACAACTGCCTCCTTCACCCAACCTCCATCCCAGACCCCACATCTCCTCCACTAACATCATGGATGAGCGCGGCCCTCGACCGCTTACCAAGGCCTTGGAGTGGCCCCTCCCATCAAAAATTATTGCCCACCCCTCTGTTAACCGATTACATCCCTAGTCTCAATCCCAGCCTGGCCCCAATCAGCCCCAGGGGCAGAGGGACCCCACAGATCCCTGCCTAGAGGAGCAGAATGGGGCAGCCCCAGCTAAACCTTTCCCCTCCCCCACCCCCTGGCCGGGCTACATGGGGGCAGGGAGCCGGGGAGAGGCAGCTTGTCCGATGCTTGGGGATCTGGGGGCTCAGGGGCTGTGTGAGACAATCCAGCAGCACAAACGAGTAACTGAGAATCGGGGCCTCAGCCTGTGAGTGCTGAGGGGCCCGGTCCTTGGTCCTGTCACCCAGCTCAGTGCGAGGGTGGGGGCATACGGGAAACGTCTCCCTGCCCAGGACTGGACCGAGCGTCCCCTCTTGCCTTGCAGATATCGATGAGTGTCTGGGGCCCAATCCAGTGAACTGCGGGCCAAATGCCACATGCAACAACCTGCCTGGGAGTTTCTACTGCACCTGCGCCCATGGCTACGAGTCCAGCTCTGGGAAGGCCAGGTTCCCGAATGCGAGTGAGAACAGCTGCCGGGGTGAGCTCTCCCCTGCTCCTGCCTGCTGATCCCCCCCACCCCACATGCTCCTTCCCAGTAAGGGGCCACCTCGGGGTGCTGCCAGCTCTGACAGTGGCCCATCAGTGAGGCCGTGATGGGACATGATCATGGGGCTGGGCTCACCCCTGTGCTCAACACTGGATGGAGAATAAACCCCGGGGTTAGAAACAGCCCCATGGAGTAAACTTCTCGTGCTGCAGCAATGCGCTGGGGAGAGGGTAGGGGCCCCAGGAACTGGGCTAAAGCAGGGTGGGCAGTTGTTTTCAATGTGGGAAGGGTACTCCAATATTTTGATAAATGATCAAGGGCTGCACGTTTCTATGGAGGGGATGCAGGGTCTGGGGCAGAGACTGGGTACAGAAGGGAGCTTGGGGTAGGGGGCTGAGGTACAGGAGGAGGTGTGGGGTCTGAGAGGGTGTTTGGGTGAAGGAGGGGTTGTGACCTGGGGCAGGGGATTGGGAAGCAAGGCCCAGGAGGGATACGGGGTCAGGAGACTATTGTAGCTTAGGGGGGGGATGTAGGAGTGGGTGCAGGGCCTAGGAAGGAACTGGGGTGCAAAGGGACTGGCATACCAGAGGCAGGGTCTGGTTGGGAGGTACTTGCCTAAGCAGCTCCCAGCCAGCATCCCTGTCAGGCTTCCCTGCCTGCCAGCAGCCCCAGACCTCTCAAAGCAGCTGGCTGGTCCATGGGGCTCTCTGCACTGCAGGGGGATGCTTCGGTTGCTGCCCCCAACCCTGGCAAAATCTCTTGGTTTCTATTGCCCAGAAACTAATCATAGGGAGCTGAGAAACTGCGCTGCACTGCCCCTGCCCATAGCAAAATCTCTCAGCTCCCATTGGCTGGTTTCCTACCAATAGGAGCCAAGAGCTTTTGTTGCGGGTGGGACAGTGTGCAAAGTCTCCCCCACCCTGAAGCGCAGAGAGCCACAGGGAGCAGCCAGATGCTTTGAGCGATGCTGCTCCCTGCCGCAGGGGTGGCTACAGCCAGATGAAAAAGGCTTGTTGGGCTGGATCCTGCTCACCCCAGATTAAAGTGTTTGAATTTGCCCCTGTTATTTTATTGCTTGCACTCCCCTCTGGCCCCTAGGGGTGTAGCTGCCAGTTTGAGGGACCCTCCTACTGCCCCAAGCTCCCACATGAGTAGGGCTGTGAGGGGGCACATACTGTGACTAGCATTGCCAGCCCAGGCTTCTCTGGGGCACCCTGGCTTCCAGCAGCCTGGCACAGGGGACACATGGGCTTCCTAAGAGGGCAACTGTTGCTGACACTCCTCAGGGGGGTGGGGCTCAAACCCACAACCCAGGGGCTCCTAGGCTAATGCCCTAACACCTAGGCCACTTGAGAACCTGCCCCACTTCCCTACCGTCAGTGCACCCCTCAGCTGGCCTTCCTAACGAGGCAGCTGTTGGTGACACTCCCCGGATAGGCAGGGCAGAGGTGACCAGCACAGGACAGTAGAATCCCATACAACACAACAAAGCAAACAGAGTGACTACAGGGACTACAAGAGTGAATACGTCAGTCTCTCTCACACACACACCCACACACACACACCCTCCCTCCCTCCCTCGGCTTTCCTTTCCTAGCCAGGCCCAGCATTCCCCTTCCCCATCTCTTACTCCTCCTTTTCCATCCCCAGAGCCAACTTGTCCCCCGCTGCCGGAGGGCCTCTCTCCCAGAGACCAGGTGAGTGGGGCCCAGAGTCCGGGATGGGGGGAAGGAGGGGACAGACCCCGATTCCCCTTTTCACCACGTAGCTTTTCTCTGATCATGCCCAAGGAGGATTCTGGGCAAAAAGCCCCTGGCCAGTCAGGCCCCTGCAGGCCAGCCAAGACCTTCCTAGGTACTGGCCCTTTGGCCTGGGGCGATTTTCACACTCCCAGATCAGCTGCTGCAACGCACCTCACCTGGCACCCTCCTTCCCTTGCAAATGCCAGCCAGGGCATTGCCCTTGCTCTTTCCAGTGCCCAGCATCTGAGCCGAGGGATCCTCTGCAGATGGAGTGGGGGTGGAGGCAGGGGAGAGGCTGAGATTCTGCGATCTCTGTTCCTAAACTAGGTTTGGGGTGTGTTTTGCAGACCCTCCTGGGAACTTTCTGTGAGAGTGTGCTTAAGAAGCAGGACGGTGACGCTGTGATGGGGATGCTGCAGGTACGAAGCCAAAATCCAGGGCCTCGTTGGGTTTGTTCACTGTAGCAGGAGGAATCGACACTCAGAGCAACCTATAGAGGTGCTGCGTCCCTAACAGAGGAGAAACAAACAGCAGCACTGCCCAGAAATCCCCACGCCTGCCTCTCCAGCGGCCTCTGTGCCCCAGAAGTTGGCTCTTCTAGGTTCCAAGGCCAGAAAGGACCATGGTGATTGAGCATCTAGTCTGACAGCCCAGGCAGCAAGAGAACGTGTCTTTCCTTTCAGGGGGGTTGGTTGTGGGAAAGTGGGGCAGGACTAGCAATCTGGGCATGGGGGAGTGGCAGGGGTCAGGCACAGCAGCGTTATTTTGGAATAACATCCATTATTCCAAAATAACTATGCGAGCGTCTGCACAGCTAGGTCATTATTTCAAAACTAGCCAATTAGCCCGTCATAAGACGGGATTTTCAGGTCTCTCCTCCATGTCGGTCTTCTTTCCTGAGCCTCCGGTCTCTCGCTCCGTCTGTCCGTCCGTCCGTCCGTCTCTCTCTCTCTCTCCTCCTCCTACTGCCTCCCCCTCTCTCTCAGCTCTCCTCCGCCTCCTGCCTCTCTCTCTTTCTCTTCTCCTCCCCCTCCTGCCTCTCACTCGGAGGAGCGCAGAGCCCAAACGGTCGCTTGCGCCACTTGCTCCCCTGCGGTGGCCCAGCTGAGCGGCACAGAAGTCAGCTGAGCACCATGGCAGGAGGCAACAGCGCCTCCCAGAGGGAACAGCCAGTGTTTCAGCGTTAGAGTCACAGACATTGGGCTACTATATATATGATAATTTCAAAATAACGGGCGGCTTATTTTGGCATTTGTAAACGTCAGTCCATGAGGAATAACGCCTCTTCCAAAATAGCTATTTCGAAATAGCAGTCGTGTGGACACTCCACTGTTGCTATTTTGACATAGCTTCTCCCCCGGGCTAGTCAAAGTAATGACTCCCCAGTGCTTCCTGGGGCTCTAAATTGAGATAGCGTGTCCACATTAGGAGAGCCAGCCTCAAACTAATTTCCAGGCATCCCTGTGGTGTAGATGCTATTTCGGAGTATTTCTTCTAGAATAGGTTATTCAGAAACAATCGTGGAATGCAGACGTAGTCTCAAAGAACAAAAAAGTGCCACCATGGCTTAACAGCTGAGTAGAAGAAGCAGTGAGAGATAAAAAGGCATGGTTTAAAAACTGGAAATTAAATCCTAGTGAGGAAAATAGAAAGGAGCATAAACTCTGTCAAATTAAGTGTAAAAATATAGTAAGTCAAAAAGGCATTTGAAGAACAGCTAGTCAAAAACTCAAAGTAAAGCAAAAAAATTATTCAGTATATCAGCCACAGGCAGCCAGCTAAACCACCAGTGGGGCCACCGGACAATCGAGATGCTAAAGGAGCATTCAAAGCCGATGCAGATAAACTAAATGAATTTTTTGCATTGTCTTCATGGCTGAGGATGTGAGGGAGATTCCCAAACCTGAGCCATTCTTCTAAAGTGACAAATCTGAGGAATAGTCTCAGATTGAGGAGTCATTAGAGGAGGTTTGGGGAACAAATTGATAAACTTAACAGTAACAAGTCCCCGGGACCAGATGGCATTCACCCAAGAGTTCTGAAAGGACTCAACTGTGAAATTGCAGAGCTATTAACTGTGGTTTGTAACCTATCCTTTAAATCAGCTTCTGTACCTAATGACTGGAAGATAGCTAACATGATACCAATATTTAAAAAGGGTTCTAGAGGTGATCCTGGCAATTAACCTCCTTACTGGGCAAATTAATTGAAACTATAGTAAAGAATAAAATTGTCAGAAACATTGATGAATTTAATTTGTTGGGGAAAAGTCAACATGGATTCTGTAAAGGGAAATCCTGCCTCACCAGTCTACTAGATTTTCCTGAGGGCATCTACAAGCATGTGGACAAGGGGGATCCAGTGGACAGACTGTATTTAGATTTCCAGAACGCCTCTGACAAGGTCCCTCCCCAGAGGCTCCGAAGTAAAGTGAGTTGCTATGAGAGGGAAGGGCCTCTCCTGGATCAGTAACTGGTTCAATTAAAAGATAGAAAACAAAGGGTCAGTTTGCAGAGTGGAGAGAAGTAACTAGTGGGGTCTGCTAAGGGGACCCATCCTATTCATCATATTCACAAATGACCTGGAGAAAGGGGTAAACAGGGAGGTGGCAAAATTTGCAGATGATACTAAACTGCTCAAGAGAGTTAAGTCCAAAGTAGATGGTGAAGAGTTTCAAAAGGATCTCGCCAAACTAGGTGATTGGCAACAAAAAAGCAGATGCATTTTACTGTTGATAAATGCAAAGTGATGCACATTGGAAAACATAATCCCAGTTATAGATCCAAAATGATGGGGACTAATTTAGCTATAACCACTCAAGAGAAATGAATAGGTAGCAGGTTTAAAACAAAGAAAAGAAAGTATTTCTTCACACAGCATGCAGTTAATGGGTGGAACTCCTTGCCAGAGGACCTTAACAAGGTTCAGAAAAGAACTAGACAAATTCATGGAGGTTAGGTCCATCAGTGGCTATTAGCCAGGAGGGGCAGGGATGGTGTCCCTAGCCTCTGTTTGTCAGAAGCTGGGAATGGGCAACGGGCTGGATGATTCCCTGTGGGCCACCCAGCATTGGCCACTGTCGGGAGACAGGACACGGGGCTAGACGGACCTTTGGTCAGACCCCATAGGGCCGTTCTTATGTTCTTACTGTGACACCAACACTCCCCTCCCCTCACTGTCACCCCCCTTTGCCAGAACATGCTAGAGGACCGGAATGTGGCTGGGCTGCAGAGCGAGAACATGGAGCGCAGTAGCCACAATTTTTCAACCGCGCTGTTGACCACGGTGGAGAAGCTGCTGGGAATGCTGGGTCAGACCCTGCCTGACAACACCGTCAACGTCACATCCACCAGTGGCACAGGTCAGCCCAGGGCCAGTGGGGCCCTCATTATCCACGGCCAGCGTGCCTGCCTTGCTCCCACAGCGCCCCCTGCAGGGAGACAGGAGCTCCTCTCACAGCCAATGCTCCAGGCCTGCTCCCCATAGCGCCCCCTGCAGGGCGACAGGAGCCCTCACCCATAGCCAGTTCTCCCTCCCTGCTCCCCACAGCACCCCCTGCAGGGAGATAGGCGCTTCTCTCGCAGCCAATGCTCTCCGCTCCCCACATAGCATCCCCTGCATCGAGACTGGAGCCCCCCTGCAGCCAGTGCTCCCTCCCTGCTCTCCACAGCACCCCCTGCAGGGAGAGGCTGTGACTGGAGTAGGTGGGAGCTTCCCTGCCCCCCCTGCAGCCAGGAAAGCAGTTGGCCCAGCTGCAGGTCCCTCGCCGCGTTCTTGTTGTGAGCCTTGGCTGGCATTGTGGTTCCAGAACTGGTGCTCAGGAAAGCTGGGAACCAGAGCCAGGAGGTCGTTCAGCTGCTGCAGAGCAAGACGTGGGTGAAATTAGACTGGAACAAAGCCCAAGGGCAGCAGAAGGAAGGTAACTGACTGTGCCCTGTGCTGGGATGGGCACAGCCAGGGCTCTGGGGGCAGCACAGTGCCCTCTGGTGCCAGGCTGGGGTGTGTCTGGGGATGGGGCACGGCCAATCTGCCTCATTTCCTGTCTCTGTCGCAGGCGTCACACTGGTCGGGCTGCTGGCGTACCTGGGGATGGGCTCCATGCTGGAAGGTGCCACAAAGATGGAGGCGCCCGAGTGGGAAGAGATCCAGCAGAACGGGCGCAGGGAGCGGGAGCTGGGGCGGCCCAGCTACCGGGTGCTGTCGCCCGTGGTGACAGTCTTCGTCAACGACCCAGACGACCGGGCCCTCAACCTCTCCATCAACATAAACTTCAGCCACCCGGTGCCGGTGAGCCCCCGCGCTGGGCGTGGGGGGAGGAACCTAGTAAGGCCCCATCCCAGCCAATGGGGGCATCCATCTCCCCCTCAGAGGCAAACTGACGTCAGTGCCACCAGCCCAGCCAAGACACCCCCCCGACTTGCCTCCTGGGAGCCCGGGGATCCTGCCCTGTGCGGCCCCAGCCAGCAGCCCTGCGCCTGCTCCTGCCCTGGTGCCCCCCCATGCATCACGCCTCTCTCTCCCCAGGAGTGCAAGCTTTTCCAGCGGATCCTCTGTGCCTACTGGGAGCCTACGAGACAGTACTGGTCCACCCAGGGCTGCATCCTGCTGCAGTCCAATGGCTCCAGGACCGCCTGCCAGTGCAACCACCTGACCAGCTTCGCTGTGCTCATGGCCTTCTATGAGCTGGAGGTAGGTGCAGCCCTCGCAGGACCTCAGGGCTGCGCAGGCTGGGGGCCGCTTCCCCCCACTCTCCCCAGTGGAGCAGGAGTCACTCGCCTCCCCCCCCGCCCCCCCCCAGCGAACCCACTCCCCACCCGCGGCCAGGGCCCAGGAGCTGATCCAGGGCACAAGCAGCCCCTCTGCCCCACACCGTGGTACCAGGAGGCTTCCCCAGCAGCAGCGGCTGATCTGCCGGCACACTGGCTGGGAAGCTGTGGCGTGGCCAAGGAGCAGTCTCCATCCCCATTGCACAGAAGGGGAAACTGAGGCAGGGGGAAATGTCTCGCTCAAAGAGAAAGGGAGGCGACATTGACACGGGGAGTTCAACCCAGGAGTCCTGACCCTCATCCCCTCCCTGCCTTGACCCCTGACCCTGCTCCCCACCCAGAGCAGGAGTAGGCCTGAGCTGTAGCACCTTGGCCACAACCATCTGTCCCCTCTAAACACAGCTCCCTGCCCAGGCAGGGACACTGCTCCAGGGGAACCCAGCCCCGCGCATGCCCAGGTACCGTCATCCCGCAGGGAAGTGCCAGGGGGTCCCTCTTGGTGGGAGGCTTCCCACTGCACTAGGACTGCGGGTCACCCCTTGGGGTGGGGCCAGGCTGGGCAGCATCAGCTTTACGCAGGCTGCTGGAGCCCCCAGGCTGCCCTGTATTGTCAGTTGAACCTGGTAGCACCCACAGCCTAGCCCGGCTGCTGCCTGGTGTGTGGGGGGAAGCTCTGACTAACCCCTCCCCTCCTGTGCAGGACTGGCACCTGGATGTCATCACCAAGGTGGGGCTGGTGATCTCGCTGCTGTGTCTGCTGCTCTCCATCATCACCTTCCTGTTCTCCCGCGCCCTGCAGGGCCCTCGCACCACCATCCACCTGCACCTCTGCCTGGCCCTCTTCGTGGCCTACGCCGTGTTCCTCACCGGCATCTCCAGAACCGACGACAAGGTAGCAGACCCCTAGCCCCCCAGTACCCCCTACCCAGAGCTCCCCTCCCAGCCCCCCCTCCCACTGGCACCCCCTGCTAGGAGCTCCCCTCCCACCAGGCAGACTCCAGCCCCTGCCTCCCCACAGCGCCCCCTGCTGTCAGGGGCTGGAATAGCCCGGAGCCCAGCCCTGACGGTGCCCACTCCCCCTTGGCTGCAGGTGGCGTGTGCTGTAGTGGCCGGGCTCCTGCACTATTTCCTGCTGACCGCCTTCTGCTGGATGTGCCTGGAGGGCTTGGAGCTGTACCTGCTGGTGGTGCAGGTCTTCAAGCCCCAGGGCCTCAAGCGCCGCTACATGTTCCTGCTGGGCTACGGCGTGCCGGCCCTCCTCGTGGGCATCTCCGCCGCCTCGTACAGCAAGGGCTATGGCACCATGCGATAGTGAGTCCGGCGCACGTGGGGGTGGGGCGGGCGTGTAAGGGAACACGGCACCATGCGACTGAGTCCAGCGCACAGGGTGAGGCGGGGGAGAGACGTGTAAGGGAACACGGCCCCAAGCGGGGTGGCACGGGGGGAGTGGAGCGGTTCAGCTGAGGGTGCCGCTGTTGCTGCTGCCAATGGGGGTGGGGCAGACCCTGCCTGCAGTGCCCCCCACCAATCCTCCCACCCCTCTCCCTACAGCTGCTGGCTCTCACTGAAGAAGGAATTCATTTGGAGCTTCCTGGCACCTGTCTGCATCATCATAGCGGTAAACCTCCAGCTGGCCGACTGGCCAATTTTCCACCCCCAGCCCTGCCAGCACCTGGCTGGCCCCCGAGTTCCCAGCCACCCCACCCTCTGTTCCTCCCCCTCCCCCTGCCCCAGGGCCACTGGGCCCTCACCTGCAATCCCAGCATTTAGAATGGGGTCTCTACAGGAAGTGAGGCTTGATGGGTGCCCTGGCCCCACAGCCTGCCCCCCAGCACATCCCCCCCCAACCCACCTCTCCCCTGTTCCCCGGCAGGTCAATGCCATCATCTTCGTGGTCACTGTCTGGAAGCTGGCACAGAAATTCACTGACATCAGCCCCGATATCAGCGAGCTGAAGAAGTTCAGGTGGGGGCAGGGGCTTGGCCACAGGGCAGCAGAGACCCTGGCAGGGTTCTGCTGGCCCCTGGATGGGGGCATATGAATAATGGGCTGTCACAGGCCACGGTGGGGCCTGGGAAGGTGGGGGCTGTGTGGGGGGAAACAGCAGTCACATGGCTGGGGGGAGGGGCTCAGACTTGGGGGGCAAGGCCCCAGGAGCAACAGGGTGATGGGGCAGGGCCCCAAGGAGGGAGAAATGCAGGGGAGGGACCCTGAGGTGGGAGGAGTCTCAGGGAAGGGGAGGGGCCTTGTGGCTGGAGGGGCAGGGCCATGTGACTGGTTCCCCTTCCCCTACAGAGTGCTCACCCTCACGGCCATTGCCCAGCTCTGCATCCTGGGCATCACCTGGATGTTCGGCATGTTCCAGTTCAGCCAGCACACGGTGGTCATCTCCTACGTCTTCACCATCCTCAACAGTTTCCAGGGGCTCTTCATCTTCCTGCTGCACTGTCTGCTCAAGCAACAGGCCAGTGCCCCACCCCCGGCTAAGCCCCCCACTGCGCCCCCCACCCCTTCCACCACCAGTGCCCCCTGCTCCCCCACCCCACTGCATCCCCCCCTTCCACAGCCACTGCTTGCCTACTGCCCCCCCCCCCCACCTTGGCTATACCCTCCACTTCCCCTCCTGCCTCCCTCCACAGCCAATGCTCAACCCCTGTCTCATGGCAAACCTCCCCAGCCCATACGCCTGCCCCTCACCCACAGCACCTATTGCTGGGAGTTCCCCCCACAGCTGGGGGGGGGGGCTGAGAGCTGGGTCCTCCCCCTTCTCCCAGCTGAAGCCCCTGCCCCACAGGCTGACCAGCCCTCTCCTCTCTCCTGCCAGGTGAGGGATGAGTACCGCAGGTGGCTGTGCTGCGGCAGCTTCAAGAAACGAACCAAGTACTCAGAGTTTTCCAGCTCCATGTCCACCACACGGGTAAGGAGGGCCCAGTCCCCATGAGAGCCTTCTACCCCGCAGCCCCCCCTCCCCTCAGGTTTCCCAACCTCCTGCCCCTACGGCACCCAGCAAGCCCAGCTTGCTCCTGCTGGAGTAGAGGGGGAAAAGGAAAAGGAGCCAAAGAACGAGGCTCCATGGTCCCAGCCATGGGGGGGAAGGAGCCTGGATCCCATTCACTCTTAGGGCTCCAAGGACTAGGCTGGGGCGAGGGGATGGGACAGGGATGGATAGTGGGGGGGTGAGTCCCAGCCCCACAGTGCCCTGGTCTAACTGCCATGTTTTCCACCAGGGCCCCCAGCAGTCGCAGGAGTCTGGCCTATAGCATGAGTGTGCGCTATAGCCCCTTTCCGGACATCGCAGCTTTGCGCAGGAGAGAACCCGGCCTCCTGCCTCCAGCCTGGCACGACCATGGGCAAGCGTACATCTCGCAGCCGGTATGACAGTGCCATGAGACTGCCGGGACTGGCCACATGCAGACGCTTCGACAGTCACCCAGCCAAACCTGCCAGGCAAAAGGGGGCCACAACTACACGGCCCAGCCCCCCCATCCCAGCACTGCCCGTCTGCTGGGAGCTCACCAGGCCTGCCTGCTGCGACCTACGCTGCGCACAGGGGGGCACCTGCCCCCTCGGTACAAACACGCCCAGCTCTGCCTGCAGGACCCCCATGGGCTGCGTGCAATAGAGACGAAGGTGAGCATGGGCCCACCCCGCCATGGAGATGGCTGCCAGGGGAATCCAGCCAGCAGCAAGGAGCCCGCTCAGAAAGGGTCCCACACCCGCTAGGGTCTGCAGCATGAGCCGTGGCCCTGGGCTGCAAGGGGACAACACGGCTTGAGCGGGAGGCAAGCGGCTCCCAGAACTCTGCTGTCTCTGTCTCTCACTTGGGTTTGTTTTTATCTTATAAACATGATTAAAATTATAAGTTTTGTGACAAAACCAGCTGCTCGCAGGAGCCAAGAGCGTGGCGGCTGGAGAGTGAGCCCAGGGCTCCCACTCTGGGCCCCTCACGATCACACACCGGGGGGGCGCACTGCTGGGCACATGGGGATCCTCCAGCCACCCCACTGCAGCAAAGCCCAGGCCCTCCCAGCCAAACAGCCCAGCTCCATGGGGGAAGGGGTAGGGCTAAGGCCCTGCCAAAGAGCCGCACCCATTTCCAATGGGACTGGGTCTTGCTCACCCATCAGCCGCTGGCCTGACGAGCCCCTTATAAAAGCAGCTCTAGCTCAGGGGTCTCCCCGTTTGTTACTGTGGGCACAGAGTACCTCCCCCCCAGACTGCCCGCAGTTCACGGGGGCCAGGAGCAAAGACCCTGCCATGCTGCCCAACCCACCCCCACAGCGTGGGGCTGTGCAGTGGGACCCCCGGCACCAGGCCAGGAGTGAAGCACCCAGCATAGACCAGCAGCCAGGACTCAGGAGAGAGGGGGCAGCAGCAGAGCCCCTGGTTAAACATGGGGGTGCTACTGCACCCCAGCAAACCCCTAGCTCCCAGCGACCCCCAAGCCTACCCCAGGACCCACTCTCCTGCCTGCAGAAGTGCTGGGGCAGGCTGCAAGCCGCTGTCTCCCCTGCAGAGCGGGGGGCCTTGAATCTTTCTGAGCACAGCTGGGTGGCAGCAGGCTCTGAGTGGATCATGGCTGCTATAGACCAAGTCACCCTTCCCGGGCCCTGCCAACAGGCCTGAGCGAGCTCCTGCACCCTGGCTCGCGGGGCAGGTTTGCTAATCCTTTTGCCTTCCTCAGGGGCCTTTCGGCCCCGCCCCCATTTGTCAGCAGCCAGCTGGAGTGGGGACCCCAGAACTGCACAGGCGAGCAGCAGTCACACCAATGCCCGAAATGGCAGTGAAATAAACCTCCCTCCTGCTAGCTGGGCTTCCCACCGCTGCCCGCATCAGCCCTTCAGCAACAGCATCGCACTGGGAGCTCCGCTCCGGCCCACTGTCCGCCACCACCCAGCACCTCTCCCGCCATTGCTGCTCCCTCAGATAGACTCACCCACCCCGGGAGCATGGCCCACATCACACCCGACTTCCCCTCTCGGAGCTGGGGTAGGACCCCGCAGTTCTGAGTCCCTGCGTCTCAGAGAGAGAGACCAGTTCTCCTTGGAAAGTGTTTAATCGTTAACGGAAGCAGCTGCCAGGGAACAGCCGTAGCTGCTTTCCAGACCAGTTTACAGTATGCAATGAGGTATTTTAAAAAAATTTAATTAGGAACTACCGTACGGGCACTATTACACACACACAATGAATTCAAATCTCTGTACGCCTATCAAAAAAGCTATCCCTCCCCCCACAGGCACTTGGTCATAAAACGTTTTATTTGAAACACTCAAACGCACACCTACAGGTTTAAAAACTGCATAAAAAATGGAATACCCGTGATCTGGCTTAGAAAGAGTTAAAAGCAACACCCATGCTGGTTCTGGGCAGGGGAGTCCAATCCAGTTATCGGCTCTGTTCAACTGTAAGAGAAAGAGACTGTTAATCCCACTGCTGCCACCAGAGGACTCGACCCGTAGAGTTCTACAGTGTGACCTGACTCAGACTCCCCACTATCACTAGGGGGCTTCACCACCTAGCACTGGCCCCTACAACAACAGCACAGCAGCCATCACACCCCTGACTCAAAAGGGGGCTGTGGAGGGAGTACACATGGCTGCTGCTGTTCCACACGCATCTGAGATCAGGATAGGCCCCACTTCCTGCAGAGCCTAATCTACAGACTCCTCACCATTGCATCTGGGCACTCCACATGAGATCTGTTTCCAATCAGGGCTGGTTATTTCTCCCTCCCCCTGAGGGCACAGGGCTCCCCAGATGGACAGGATTTGTGCCTGAATCCCCCCCTGCTCCCTGCAGAGAGGGTGGGACCTGCCTGGGGAGGTCTGCCCCGTGGGAGGGTGGAGAAAGGGATGAGGGCTGCCCCAGGCAGGTACGTACTGTACGTGGAAATGTCGATCTCCTCAGGCAGCTCGGCCACGTTCACCTCAAAACGATCCTGCACCTCGTTGAGGATCTTGGCATCGCCCTCATCCGACACAAAGGTGACAGCCAGGCCCTTCGTGCCAAAGCGCCCAGCACGCGCCACCTGCAAAGAGGAGCTATCAGGGGCAGAGCCTCCTGGAGTCACACCCACCATCACTGAGAAACAGGCACATCATGCGGCTGGCAGGGCAATGGACTTCTGGGTACCTGCAGGGAGGTCCCCCCCCCACAGGAACCTGCAACCACGTGGGAACCTGGCAGCATGGGGTCTCAGGACAGCACGCAGCTGGAGGCCAGAAGAGGCTGCAGCAGTTCTGTGACCCATCCTAGGCAATGCAGCTGGGGGTGGCACAGCAGCAGCTCTGGTGCCCGCAGGATCAGCAGGGGCCCTCCCTGACCAGTGAACCAGCTCCTTTAGCCTGGGCAAAGAGCCCCCCACTTTCACACCCCCGCAGATCAAACCCATCCCTGAGCAGCAGAGCCATGCAGCCCAGGGACGGGTTTGATCTGCAGGTGTGGCGAGCCAGGGCACCTCTGCCTCAACCCACGCCTTCCAGCAGCAGACAACCAGCCAGGCCTCGGGGGCTGGGCACCAACGATGGGCAGAGTCTGGGGACAATGAGGTTCCCCATGATGTGCCCAGGCAGAGGGGCACAGGGTCAGCCCACACCCTGCCCCCAGTGCCTGGTAGGCCCCAGCTCTCCCCAGGCAGAGGGTCAGGCCCTTCCCCCAGGGCCAGAACCCTCCCGGCCGCAGGGCTCACCCGGTGCAGGTAGGTGTCCGAGTCCTCGGGCATGTCGTAGTTGAAGACGATGTTGACGCGCTCAATGTCCATCCCCCGCCCAAACAGGTTGGTGGCCACCAGGATGCGGCGCTGGAAATCCTTGAACTGCTGGTACCGGGACAGCCTGGGGGAGAATCACACCTTAGCCCCCAGCCCTGCTCCGGCCACTAGGGCCCGCCCCCTTCCCAAGGCCTGGTGCCAGCAGGAACCAATCCACCCACCTCTCCTCCTGCGCCATGCCCCGGTGGATGGCAATGGCCGGGAAGTTCTGCTCCACCAGCAGCTGGGCCAGTGCCATGCAACGCTGCACCGACTTGACGAAGATCACCACCTGGGGGAGCGGCGGAGGGTTAGTATGCAGCACGCCACAGACCCTGCCCCCGCTCAGACAGCTTCCCTAACCCCACTCCTGCCCACCCCCCAGCTCGTGCCTGGGGTCAGCCCCGGCCCTACCCCTACTGCTCCCACTGACTTGTGTCCACGTGCTGCACTGGGGGGGGGGGGGGGGGGGGAAGAAATGTGGTGAGGGGAGGCTGCTCCAGCCCCCACCAGTTAACCATTCACATCCCTAGCTTGCAGATGAGGTGTGACCCAGAGGTGGTGTGTGACACGTCACCTCCACATTGATGCAAACAAACTTCATTCTGCACGTGGAGGATCTGTGGTGGGGGTGTGGCCTAGGGGGTCAGGGTCGGGGGGGGGGTGAGGGCTTTATCTGGAAGTGTGGGCGGGGGCCCATGGTGCAGGGCACTTACCTGGGTGGAGGTAGGGAACAGGTGCTTCCCCCCATGCTCCTCTGCCTACCCCCCCCCCCAGCTCCCATTGGCCGCTATTCCCAGCCAATGGGGCTCCAGGGTGGAGCCCTCGGGCAAGGTCAATGCAGGGACAGAGCTCACTGGAGCTCAGGGCTCCACCCAGGGGGAGGAAGCAGCAGAGCATGAAGCTGCACACCCTCCCCATCTCAGGAAGGGCTGGCCAAAACAGGCTTTAGGCCAGGACCCCCTTAGCCTGGAGCTGCAGCCCCTGAAGCCCTTTTCCTAATCCAGGCCTGCTCGGGCTGGAGGAGCACATCCCTCCCCCAGGTGCAACTGCCCCCTGCTGGGGCCAGAGGAGAGGCGCGCTGCTGTGGCCAGGGGAGGAGACCATGGCCGCTCCATACACAGCAGCCCTGAGCCCCTCCTTAGGCAACTGCATGGCTGTGCAGTGTGGAGGGAACCCTGCCTGCCCCCCTCTGCCCAGCCAGCCTGCTACATGCCCCACCCCTGCTGTGGGAGCCCAAAGGGGGCATCCTACCCTGGTCTCCCATCCGGGGTGTCACCCCTCCCCCCACATGCAGCGCTGCTAGAGGGCAACAAGGCTCCCCCCCATTCGGGGATCTCACGGCGGCCTAGCTCTGCAGGTGACTCAGGCAAGGATCCGTAGCCTGGCCCATGTCACAGCCAATCGCTGACAGCCAGAACCCAGGAGTCCTGCTCTAACCACTGCCTCCTGCACAGGGACCCCAGGCCTCACCTGGTTGAATTCCAGCACGTCCAGCAGGTCGAAGAGTTTGCGGTTCTTCTCGCTGTCCTTCAGCTTCACGTAGTACTGCTGCAGGCCGTGCAGCGTCAGCTTGGTCTCATCATCCACAAACACCTCCATGGGCTGGGGGGAGGGAGGGGACTCAGCGACACTCCCACCATCAAGGGGGCTTCCCCCCACCCTGCGTGGGCCACATGAGTATAACCAGCCCTGCCCCCACCCCAGTCTGAACCCTGCACTCCCAGCAAGGGCTCCACAACCTGAGCCCGGAAGGAGTTCCCTCCAACAGCAGCTGTAGTAGATCCTTACCCTGCCCTCACACCCAGCCATTAGAGGTGATTAAAGCTCCGTCCCAGCATGGGTCAGCAACCCTCCTACAGCAGCACCTGCCAGGAGCCCGGACGCTGCCAGGCGTGAGCCCCCACTGGGCCAAGGCCTCAGAGGACACTGGGCTCCCAGGGACTGAGTGTGAGGGAGCCAGGAACCCCAGACCAGTTGGCCCCTCCCAGGCTGCCTCCTGCTCAGTGCAGGGGAGCTGGCTGGGGTCCCCCACTAAGCCAGCAGGTGCTGGATGAGTTGTGGGCAGCCAGGCCAGGAATGTGGAGCCCAGCCAGGGGCAGGCTGGGTCTGAGGGTTGCTCTCCTTAGCCAGGCTGGGATTGAGGATTGCTCTCCTTGGAGGGACAAGGCCCATGGAGGGGAGTAGGCAACTCACGTCCTGCATGAACTTCCTGCAGACGGGCCGGATCTCCTTGCTGAGGGTGGCGCTGAACATCATGCACTGCTTCTCGTGGGGCGTGAGCCGGAAGATCTCCTGCACGTCCCGCCGCATGTCTGTGGAGAGGGAGGGGTCACTGCACAAGGACAGCAGAGGGACCACTCGGGGGAAGGAACCAGCCTGCTGGGGTCACACCTCAAGGCCCCCCAAACCAGAGCCAGCTAGGCACCCTTACTCCCACCTCTAGGTCGCTCAATCCCAGACTGATCCCGCTACACTGAGCGTCTGCCTCCCTCTGCCCTGCCCCGCCTACAAGCCCTGGGGTCACCCCCAGACATACCGGCCTGGGCTTCAGACCAGCAGGACCCAGGGGGACACAGCTGAGCTGCTCCAGGCCTGATCCTGATAGGCAGAAGCAGTGGGCCTGACCCAGAGGAAGGAGGTGCTCTTCACCCAGGCAGGTGTAGTAGGTTCTTACCCTGGTACATAGTCCCAGCTCTGGGAGGGGAGTAGGGATAGAACCCAGCCCTCCCTGCTCTGACCACTAGACCCCACTCCCCTCCCAGGGCTGGGAGTCAAGCCCAGGAGTCACTGAATTGCTAGACCATGCAGACAGCCCCTTCAGCTCAGGTGCCCAAGGCATGCCGAGCCCCTCCCCCCCCGACCCCCACCCACCCCTCTTCTCACCGAGCTGCTCCAGCATCTTGTCGCACTCGTCCAGCACAAAGTGCTTGACGCTGCGCAGGTTGAGGCTCTTGTTGCGCACCAAGGCCAGGATGCGGCCCGGGGTCCCCACCACAATGTGGGGGCAGTTCTTCTTTAGCACCTCCTCATCCTTCTTGATGGACAGGCCCCCGAAGAACACCGCCACCTGCAGGGGGCCAGGGGAACAGCAGGGTCAGCAGCCAGACAGTAAACCAGAAGCACCTGGCATAGCTGGGGCTAGGAGAGCACCTCCCCCTTTCGGTGGGGGAAACTGAGGCAGAGGGACTGGGACTTGTCCAAAGGCAGGTTAGTGGCAGAGCCTAGAATAGAATTAAGGAGTCCTGACTTCCAACCCCCACTCCGCTCCCAGAGCCGAGAGAGAACCCAGGAGTCCTGACCCACCCCACACGATCCGAGAGAGAAGATGGGTCCTACAGCTTCCACATTCCACCCCTCGCGCCCTGCAGCCAGGCCAAACAGCACTCCAGCTCCACAGGGGAACCAGCCTCACTCCACTGAGGGCACCCAAGGTGCTTGGGAGGGGCTCCCCTCAACGCCAGGCAGCGCGGGGGGCCAGGGGATGGGATCACCTTGACACTGGGCATGTACTTGGAGAAGCGCTCGTACTCCTTGCTGATCTGGAACGCCAGCTCCCGCGTGTGGCACATCACCAGCACGGACACCTGAGTGGGGGGGAGGAGGGGAGAGAAGGGACGGGGGTCACCTCAGCACCCCAGGAAACATCCCGCCCCTCCAGGGATGCAACCCAACACCCCTACCAAGGAACACCTCTCCTGGGGTTAGACACCTCCTCCCTCTTCCCCAAATCTTGGGGAACAGGTGCCCCCCTCTTTGCCCCTTCCCAGATCTTTCATCCCTGTGGAGACCAGACTAAGCTAAAGCATCAGGGGTCCATGTCCCCTTCCCTGCCCTTTTCTTGGAGCCCAGGATGTCTCTTTGCCAAGTCTACCCCACACCTGGATAAGCGGCCCCAGGCCCCTTCCCACATGGAATGGGGCAGAGAAGAGGGCTGCCCCAGCGAATCCCACACCCCAGCCCTGACACACACCCCCAACCCATACCTGGCCATCCACTGGCTCAATCTGCTGCAGCGTGGCCAGCACGAAGACGGCCGTCTTGCCCATGCCCGACTTGGCCTGGCACAGCACGTCCATACCCAGGATGGCCTGTGGGATGCACTCGTGCTGCACTGCGAGGGGAGGGCAGACACATGACAGTTAGATGGGGCGCAGTATGTTGAGGGGAGAACCAGGAGTCCTGACTCCCAGCCCGCTGCTCAAATCTCTAAACCCATCCCCCTCCAGCACTGGGGCATTAGGGTCACCTACTGAAACCCCATCCCCAGCAGTACAGCGCCCCTTAGTGCTGCACTGGGGCTGACACAGCGCCAAGGAGAGCACTCCCTGCTTCCCCAATGCAGACAGGCCTGACGGACTAGTTGACTAGTCACACCCCCGTCCTTGCTGCGTCCATCAGAAAGAGGCAGCAGGGTGGGGGGAAGAGGAGAGGGGTACTTGAAAGCAGCAGCACCGCTTGAAGCCTAGGGCCAGCTGGGGTATCCCCAGGCTCCCTGCGCGTTTCAAAGCGGCAGCGCCACACAGAGCCCAGGGTCAGTGGGGGAGTCCCCAGCTGATCCTGGGCTCCACGCGGCACCTCTGCCTTTGAAGTGTAGCAACAGCCCTAGGGCCCTAGAGCTGTTGCTACACTACAAAGGCAGAGGCGCCCCATCGACTAATCGAATAGTCCATGCAAAATGCATCGACTATTCGATTAGTCAGTCGATATTTAACATCCATAGCCCCCACTTGGCAGGGCAGATCTCAGGATCATACTCCTTTTGCTGACACCCCCGTACCCCCGCAGCTCTCACCAGGCAGCGCCGCTCTCTATGGCCCCCGCCCGCAGCTCCTCCCAGGCGGGCTGGCGAGGGGGTTGCGCTCCCAGGGGCCAGGGGCCTCGGCTCCGCTCCTACCTTCAGACGGGTGCTCGAAGCCACAGTCCACAATGGCTCGCAGCAGCTCGGGTTTGAGCAGGAAGTCCCGGAACCCTGAGCTGTGGATGGACACATAGGAGCCCTTCACGTCCTTCTTTGCTGCAGCGGGCACCGCATCCGCCACCACCTGGGGCTCCTCATCCTCCTCATAATCCAGCAGCTCATTCTCCACATCCTGCTCAGCCATTCTGTGAGGAACGGGGCACTCAGGCTGCGGGGCTGCACTGACGGTACCAATAGAGTTAGCATGGGGAGCTCAGCAGAACTAAGGGGACCCAGGCCTCTACTAGGCTAGTAAAGGCTTCAGGTCAGGGCTAAGCCGACAGAGGTGGAGGGGAGCCCAGGACTTGGACAAGGGCTGCAGGTCACGATGGAGAGACACCCACAGAGCTGGGACGGAGCTGAAGGCTGGGGTAACAGGCTGCAGGTCAAGAGTGTGAGGTACAGGCAGAGCTAGGGTGGGGGAGTAACCCCAGGCTGGCATTAGCCCAGGGGCCTTGGGCAGGATTGAGGAGCACTGGCAGAGCTGGGAGTGGGAAGCCTGGGGCTGGGATAGCCAGGGGAGTTGTGGGTCAGGATTGAGGGGTGTTGGCAGAGCTGGGATAGCCAAGGGACTGCAGGTCAGGATTGAAGGGCACTGACTGGGAGGCTATGGGTCAGGAGTGAAGGGCACTAGATAGGACACTGGGTAGGCTAAGGGGGGTTGGGGAGTCGGGATTATGGGGCACTGGGGGGCAGGCCTGGGGCAGCCGGGGGGGGGGGGGGCCGGGGCGCCTGCGGGCAGGAATTATGGGACACTGTTTAGGATGGGGGGTTGGGAAGTCGAAATTATGGGGCGCGGGGGGAGGCGGGGGTCAGGATTTGGGGGCAATGACAGAGCTGGGGGCCCGCGTGTCGGGATTATGGGGCGCTGGGGGGCGGGGCTGAGCTAGCCAGGGGGCTGGATTATGGGGCACCGGGAGGGGGGGCGCTGGAGGATCCAGGGGGCTGCGGTGGGGAGCTGGGGGCACGTGCCTCCCCCACAAGCAGACCGGCCGCTCCTGTCGCGGATCCAGCCCGCCCCGCCGCCCGGGGACCCAGCGATTCGCTCGCGCAGGCTCCCGGCCCCCAGCTCCTCCTCCTCGCCGGCCGCAGGCCCCCGGTTCGCCGGGCCCGGCGCCCCCCTCCGTCCCGGCCCCGTTCCCCGGCCTGGGGCCACGGGGCAGCCCTCGGGCCGGGCCGGGGAGACGGGGCGCGGACCAGGCCGCAGCCCAAGCCCCGGGCTCGCGTGAGCGCCCCGCCCGGCCGCTCTCACCTCGCGCTCCCGGAGGCCGCTCACGTGGTACCGCGCTCCGGCCCCGACTCCCGCGCGGCGCGTCCTCTGCCGGCGACAGAGCGCTTCTTCCGCCTCCACTCCCATTGGCGCGACGCCCCGCCATTCCGGGCCGCTCCCTCCACTCTCATTGGTCTTCCGGAGGTCCAAGGCCCGCCTTACGCCGGAAGTAGGGGGGGGGGTGCCGCCAGAGGAACTGCCAGTCTATTGGCTGATAGAGCTGTCGATCTTTGGAAGCTGCCTGTTGATTGCGTTAATTCATCTGCCAGTCAGCGCGCCCTTCCATCAGTTTCCTAGGAGGGTAGAAGTGCGGTCTTGAGTGCGGTCGGTACAAAGAGCAAGTGAAGCCTGGAATGAGACGCCATCTTGAATGGTGGCAAAAACACACCATTAAGATGGGAAGGAATGGGACGCCATCTTAAGTGCTGGCAGGAGTAGGCATCTCTCCCCCCTCCCTCTCTCAGTCAGGATAAGTGCAGGGCCATGGGGATAGATACAGCTCAGGTGGATGTTCAGGGCTGCTAGTGGCCAGGGTCACCACTCCAGGGGCAGCCACTGATGGACCTGGCCAGATGCTGAGTTGGGCCTGCTTTGAGCCCAGTTCACGTCTGGGCTCTGGCCTCCCCAGCGTCCCTTGGCAGTGAGTTCCACAGGTTGCACCTGCATCAGGCAGCGAAGAGCGTTTTAAACCTGCCACCCGCCTGTCAATTTCATCCGGTGACCCCGGTTCTTGTGTTATGGGAAGGGGCAAATTCATTCAGTCTCTCCACCCCAGTCCTATAGCTCTCAATAGCTAGATGCCCCGTCAGTCCCAGTCTTGTTAATCTCTCCTCCAGTGGAAGCTGTTCCAGACCCCTGTCTTTTTCTGCACCTTTCCCTATTCCAATATATCATTTTAGAGACGGAGTGACCAGAACTGCACGCAGTATTCAAAGTGTGGGCATACCAGGGAGTTATACTGTGGCTTTGTTATATTTCCTACCTTATTTTCTATCCCCCTTTCCTAATGGTTCCCGACATGCTGCTGTTCACTTTTTTGACTGTCGCTGCACATTGAGTGGATGTTTTTCGAGAACTCTCCACAATGACTCCCTCCAAAATCTCAGTCTTACATGGTAACAGCTAATTTAGTCCCCAGCATTTTGTATGATTAGTGAGGATTATTTTTTCCAACCTGCATTATTTTACACTGATCAATATTGCATTTCACCTGCCATTTTGTTGCCAAGTCACCCAGTTTGGTGAGGTCTCTTTGTAACTCTCTGCCGTCAGCTTTGGACTGAGCCATCTTTAGTAGTTTTATATCCTCTTCTCCAAAGAGCTCTGATCGCAGTACAGGTCCTACAGTGACCCTGCTATTTACCACTCTCCATTATGAAAACTGACCATTTATTCCTACTCTTTGTTCCTGTCTTTTGCCTAATTAGTTACATGAGAAGGCCTTCTCTCCTCTTATCCCATGACTCCTTACTTTGCTGAAGGGCTTTTGCCGAGGGACCTTGTCAAAGGCTTTCGGAACATCCAAGTTCACTACATCCACTGGATCCCTCTTAGCCACATGCTTGTTGACCCCTCAAAGAATTCTAGTAAAGTGGTGTGAGGCCTGATTGGCCCAGTCATCTCCAACAAGCCCCTCAGGGTAGCACGACTATAGTACTGGGCTATACTCTGAGACAGTATTTCACAACCAGTGGTATGAGTACCCTTAGGAGTACTCGAGAGAAGTCTGGGGGTGTACGTCAACACAACTGAAATGTGGAGAAAACTGAATTTTTGTTTTAAGTTTTACAGCGCTTTATTATTTTTGTACTTTTTACACCCAAAAATTTCATCACCCGCCAGGCTATGATTAAGTTGTTTAAACAAATGTGTTGAAATGGTAGAAAAAAATTGTGTGTCTGAAAACTGTAGGTACTGGAGGTACTTATGTTTTTTTTAAAGGGGGTACTTGATAAAAAAAAGGTTGAGAGACACTGCTCTGAGATACTGCAGGGCACACAGAATTCATCCCTTTTCTGCAGCTGCTCCCCTGCCTTTTGTCTGTATGTTTTTGTCTCCCTACCCTTCCAGGACTGGTCTATATCAGCCCCCGCCCCCTCCCCGCCCTTCTCTGCACCACTCCTCTAAATGGAGTATTAACTGGTAGGGCACAATTCCTGCACTGTCCCATTTGCAGCCAGGAAGAGGGGAATGCCAGGACAGTCATGGACATGAGACAGTAGTGGAGCAAAGCAAGTGACAGAGCAAGGGGATGAGGGTCTATGTAGGGACAGGTGCCCCATGGCATCGGGATCAATTCACATGGCTGTAGCATCTGTTGGTTCACTCCAGCAGAATTGGGTCCCAAGAGGCTGCGCTGTTACTGGAGCGTGATATGTCCGTACAGGTGATTGTTGCAACCACTGCTAGATGTTTGCACTAAATCTTGTATAAAGTGGGCCAGGTGAGGTGTCTATAGAAAGCTAATGATTCGCTGATTCTGTTTATGCTATTTGTGGGCATGTATCATTTTTGTCCTTGAAGATATGACCATTGGCTGTCTGTGTGTGTGTATTTCAAATGTTAGCCCCTGGAGTAATACCCCCCCCCCCGCCCGAGAGCTGCAAGCGTGTCTGGGAAAGGCTACTCAGGTTGACTGGCCCATCAAGGAACATTCAAGGGACAATGAAGCATGGGAGTCACCAATTGCACTGAATGGACTTTCCTGCAAACCTCCAATCTGGAACTTGGACCATGGTGGATGCCTAAAAAGGACTGAGTCCTGCATGGACAGGGGCCGTGCTTAGGTGACAAACTGCATTTTGTAGCTGCATTTTCCCACTGAGAGCCATGGGCATCCCTCATTGTGGGCTATGATACAAAAAGAGCCCTGGAGTTTACTCCATGTCTATGAACGCTGCTGGCTTTTGCTGGCAGAGAGTATGCAAATGAAGCACTGATTAGCATTTTGTCACGCTTCATTTGCATAATCCATTTAAGCCATTTTTGTGCAAGGGGTTTTTGTGCACAAACAAGCAAAAAGGGGTTTTTGCGCAAAAAGGAAACATCCACACTGCTTGTTTTTGCGCAAAAACAGCTTGAATCGATTATGCAAATAAAGCGGGACAAAATGCTAATCAGCACTTCATTTGCATACTCTCTGCTGGCAAAAGCCAGCAGTGTAGACAAAGCCCATTTGTCTTCATTCTAGCTTCTTACCTGTGGAGGGGCTTTGCTAGGAACTGAAGCTTGAAGGGATGGATGACCCAGCTAGAGTGGGTGTCTTCCAGAGACTTGATTTAAAACAGCAGATTATTCACCTCTGCTTCAAGCTTGCCCCAAGCACTTTGCCACTGGTGCATGTATTTGATTCCTTTAAGAGTTGTAACTCTCACCATTTCTTGTTACTGATAACTCTTTAGATTTTAGATTCGAAAAGACTGGCACCACGTGCTTTTTGGGTAATGTCAGTCTAATGCACAGCTACTCAACATGCAGCCTGCAGCCCGTTTGTCTGCGGTCCGCGGTGCGGTTTGGGTGTACGCGGTGCTCAACATGTGGCTTGCGGGTGGGATCCTTTGAACATGGCCTCCACTGGGACATCATCCCTGCTGGGAATCCAGGACGGGGCTCCCAAGCACCTGTCCTTTTTTGCCTCTTGTGTCCAGCATGACTCGTCCAGCTCCCCTCCCACCGCGGGTTGGAGCACTCTGGTTTGGAAACTTTTTCCGAGTAAAATCACTCTGAGAAGTGCACAACCTGACGCTTCAAGCTAAACACGCAAAACACTGGGATATAACTTTTTCTTTTTAAAAGTTCTCATTAAAAGTGCTATCATATGGGTGGAAATCGGGTAAATATTGCATTTTATTAGGATCAGCAGAACTGACTTAAATGGGGCCTGCAAATTGTGTAGTCTTGCCTTAATCTTCGTATGCATGCCTGTCAGTGTGAAAGAAGCTATTTGCATATATTTGCATATATATTTGCATGTATGTGCGACTACACTTAAGTTGCGGTCCTCATCATGTTCTGTGAGTATTTTTGTGGGCCCCAGAGCTTCCAAAGTTGAGTAGCCCTGATCTAAAGTGACCTGGGAATGTGGCTGGTCCTTTGCGGTCAGAAGACCCATTTTGATTTGGTGAGATTAGTTTTCATAACCTCTCATCTGTGCTAGGAGCAGTGCTGGTGGTGGCACAGGAGCACTGGAGTGTCTAAGGAAATTGCATGTAGGACTTCTTGCTGGCCAGTACAGTGAACAGAACTGCTCTTTGTGACTGCTTGGTGCCTTATAGTGAAGGACTCCCAGGCTTAAGCTGTAAGTAGCCCTGTCTCCAAGCAATTCGCCCTGAATTGACCCTCTCAGCAGTGCCCCCAGAAACTCTCGTGTATTACAGAGGCAGAGAAGCACCTGCAGCATCTCCCTCTGCCCGGGATTGTTATGATGTCAGCACCCACCCAGTCAAAGACCAGGAATCCCCATGCACACCTCAGCCAGCCAGTCCCAGCAGTTTATGGGATAGTGACCTGAGTCCACTGACATTGAGGTAAGTGCTGAGTGCCAGGGAAGAGTGCCCCCTACTGATCCTTTCCACCCTGCTCCTTGCAGCACAGCGCCCCCTACTGATCCTTTCCACCCTGCTCCTTGCAGCACAGCGCCCCCTACTGATCCTTTCCACCCTGCTCCTTGCAGCACAGCGCCCCCTACTGATCCTTTCCACCCTGCTCCTTGCAGCACAGCGCCCCCTACTGATCCTTTCCACCCTGCTCCTTGCAGCACAGCGCCCCCTACTGATCCTTTCCACCCTGCTCCTTGCAGCACAGCGCCCCCTACTGATCCTTTCCACCCTGCTCCTTGCAGCACAGCGCCCCCTACTGATCCTTTCCACCCTGCTCCTTGCAGCACAGCGCCCCCTACTGATCCTTTCCACCCTGCTCCTTGCAGCACAGCGCCCCCTGCTGATCCTTTCCACCCTGCTCCTTGCAGCACAGCGCCCCCTACTGATCCTTTCCACCCTGCTCCTTGCAGCACAGCGCCCCTTACTGAGCCTCCATCTCACTCCTGCAGCACAGCGCCCCCTACTGATCCTTTCCACCCTGCTCCTTGCAGCACAGCGCCCCCTACTGATCCTTTCCACCCTGCTCCTTGCAGCACAGCGCCCCTTACTGAGCCTCCATCTCACTCCTGCAGCACAGTGCCCCCTGCTGAGCCCCCGCCCTGATTCCTGCAGCACAGCGCCCCCTGCTGAGCTTCCATTTTGCTCCCTGCAGCACAGCACTGCCCCACACTGCGCTATGGCACTGGTTTTAGAAACAGGCAGGAAAATGTTTTAGGATCCCAGTGAAAACCTCCCCCCTGCTCCCATGCAGCCCCCTCTTTGAACAGTCACCGGGATGGAGCCGACACAGGCCCCCCTGATTTTCCCTCTCCCTTTGTTACATGAGCAGTGTAGATCTCATGTGGCCTGCATTGGTTTGATGGTTCTTTGCTGAAGCCTCATGGGTGGGAGCCCATCTGGTGACTTTCTGTGCCAGAATCCCATATGCTCCCCCCTACGCAGGAATGTTGGGCATATGGTACAATGATGGGCAATGTGTAAACAGGGGGGATCCTTATCAAATGAAGCAGACAATGATCCCACTCTACCAGGCCCAGGCTGGCCTCCTTGTGGATATGGATGGGGGAGGGAACTAACTCTATCATCAGGCTTTAAATATGTCTGCAGAGAAGGGATGTTGTTAGGGGGTGCTGTGCTGCAGGGAGCAGGGTGGGGAGCAGCAGGGGGCGCTGTGGGGCAGGGAGCCAGGCAGGGCTCAGCAGGGGGCGTTGTGTGACAGGGAGCTGGGTGGGGGACCCAGCAGGGGCGCTGTCCTGCAGGGGGCATGGGGGGAGCTCAGCAGGGGGCGTTGTGTGACAGGGAGCTGGGTGGGGGACCCAGCAGGGGCGCTGTCCTGCAGGGGGCATGGGGGGAGTTCAGCAGGGGGCATTGTGTGACAGGGAGCTGGGTGGGGGACCCAGCAGGGGCGCTGTCCTGCAGGGGGCATGGGGGGAGCTCAGCAGGGGGCGTTGTGAACAGGGAGCCAGGTGGGGGACCTAGCAGGGGGTACTGTGCTGCAGGGAGCAGGGCAGGGCTCAGCAGGGGGTGCTGTGCAACAAGGAGCCAGGTGGGGGACCCAGCAGGGGGCACTTTCCCTGGAAACCAGTGGCTCAGTTCAGTGCCTGTGGGCTCTGTGCTGTGGAGAGCGGAGTGCAGGGGTCTCTCCCCTGGTTGTCAGTGCAGCCCCAGTGCCCCACATGGTGGTGTGGGCAGCTGGGCACTGTGACCTCACCCTCCCCAACTCTCTAATCTCCTGGGGCCAACGCAGCTACATCCCCCTGCACCCAACAGTCTATACGCACCAAAATGGCACAGGTCCACCCATGGGTGGGCCACTTCTGGGAGGTGTTTCCGCCCCGTGCCACGGCAGGGGGCGTCACGGATTACCCTGAAACTACCAAATAAACCAGGAAACCGAGTGGGTTAAAGAAAAAGACATAAAAAGTGGGGCTGCAGTAGAGGGGATTGGCCAGCAGAGGGTGTGGCCATGCTAGAAAAGACTACAGCTGGGCAATGGGCGGGAATGCTCTGAACAAGGAAACTTGTGTTGTGATGCTAGTGCATAGAGACCAAGGAGAGGGATAGGGGTGTGTGTGGGGGGGGGGGGGGGAGGGATAGATAGATAGATAGATTTAAAACAAACAAAAGGAAATATTTCTGTACACAATGCACAGTCAACCTGTGGAACTCCTTGCCACAGGGTGTTGTGAAGGCCAGGACTTGAACAAGGTTCAAAAAGAGTTAGATAAATTCATGGAGGTTAGGTCCATCAATGGCTATTAGCTAGGATGGGTAGGAATGGTGTCCCTAGCTTCTGTTTGTCAGAAGCTGGGAATTGGTGACAGGGGATGGATCATTGATTATCTGTTCTATTCATTCCCTCTGGGGCACCTGGCATTGGCTACTGTTAGAAGACAGGATATGGGGCTAGATGGACCTTTGTTTTGACCCAGTATGGCAGTTCATATGTTTAGATATATAGATTGATTGATAGGCTGTATGGGGATGCCTGGATAGATAGATAGATAGAGAAGGGGGGGTGGAGATAGATAGATAGATGAGGGGGTGTGTGGGGATGGGTAACTCAGATGAGGATCATGGATGGATCAGAGGAGAGGGGCGCAGGGGCATAGATACTATAGGGAGGGAGGGAGGGAGCACACATGGGGTGGTAGGTGGTGGGTGATCCCTGAATGCTCTAAGTCAGTGATCACCAACCAGTAGATTAGGATCTACCAGTAGATCTTGGAGACTCTGACAGGTGATCCTGACTGGTTTGGCCAGGAAGCTGTCAAGCGCTGGTTCTTCATTTGCCCCTCCCCCCACTGTCATGCTGCTCCTGCCCTCTGTCTTGGAACTGCCCCCCTGGGAGCTCCTGTTTGCTGTACAGAGTGTGGGAGGGAGTAGAGAGGGGGCACTGATGTCAGGGTGTCCCTGCTACCCCTACTCCTGTACCCTGTCTCCACACAGAGTGAAGGGGATGGAGGGAGCTTGGCAATGCAAATCTCTGTCACTCACACACTGTGTGTGTCTGTCATTCTCACAAACACACACGTTGTCCTTCCCTCTCATCTCCAGACCCAACACACACGTGGGGGGTTGCTGTTATTTCTTATACTGCATGCAAAGTGGGTTAGTTTGGGTTTTGACTGGTCTGTGCATTTCAGAATTGTCATTTCTCTCTTATGCTTAAATTTAATTCTTTGAGTAGTGAGCTCTAACATGCCAAACCTGTCACGGCTGGAATAGTTATTCTTGTGGTAGTTGCTGCTCCTGGAAGTGGCTGGCATGTCCATGAGGCCCCTGAGAGAGGCAGAGCAAGGGGTCTCCACATGCTGCCCCTGCCTGCAGACACCACTCCTGTAGCTCCCATTGATCAATAACGGGGAACCGTGGCCAGTACACGCTGTGGGTTCAGTGCCTGTAGATGAGGGGCAGTGCCTGGCGCCATGGAGCCACTGCTGTACATACTGGCTGCTTTCAGGAGTGGCGCAGGGCCAGGGCAGGAGTAAGCCTGCCTTAACCCCACTGCTCCATTACCCGGAAGCCATCTCAGTTAAATGGTGCCCTGCCAGAGCCTGCTTCCTGAACTCCTGTCCCAGCCCTGAACCTCTTCTGCACCCAACCTCCTGCCCCAGACGTGAGTCCCCCTGCACCCAAACTCCTTCCCAGAGCTTGCACCCTGAAACCCCTCCTGGATCCCAGTCCCCCACCCTGGGCTAAGCCCAGAGCCCCTCTCACACTCCAAACCCCTTGGCCCACGAGCAGAGCCTGCACCTCAAACCCCTACCCCAGCCTGGTGTAAGTGAGTGAGAATGGGGGAGGGAGGATGGAGTGAGCAGGGGGAGGCCTCAGAGACGGGGTGGAGCAGGGGCAGGCCCTCAAAGAAGGGGCGGGAAGGAAGTGGAGCAAAGGTATTTGCATTTGGGGTGGATCTTACATTGCACTTCAATTGAAACAGTGGCCTGGTGGTTAAAAAGGTTGGAGAGCGCTGCTCTAAGTCTGTAACTGGCCACAATCACACAAACATGTCACAGTTGGAGGAAAGGCTCAGAGGTGAGGAGGAAACAAAGGGGAGAGCCGGAGAGGAGCGAGGTGCTGGGCAGGGCGATGACACACCCCAGGCTGTCGCTGTAACACCTGTGCATGGAGGCGCTAAGCCCCTCCCCCTGGCACAGTGCCCTACGATGGCTCCAACAGCTCTGAAACCTGGGGTGGGGGTAGCAGGACCCTTTGAAGAGAAAGCCCCGCAGGTGGGCTCCACCACTGTCCTTCCCTGAGCAGGACGGGGAAGGAACAGCGGGTCTGTGTATTGACCCTGGCTGGGCTGCTCCCTGCGGGGGCGCTCCCTAAGCCCAGCATGTGGATAGGAAACAAAACCAGACAATAAAACTGTGTCAGGCGGTTTATAAAGTGTCACTGGAATTGCCGCCACCCCCTGGTGCTGGGTACTGCACAGACCCCAGCTGTGCCCTGTGGTTCTGGCCTTGCCCGGGGAAGCTACGGGTTTAATCTCTGCTTTGCTTCAACGTCAGTCTGCCCAGTGTGGCTCTGTGTGCCCCAGCTCCTGCGTTAGGCAGCGAGGGGAAGAATTCCCCTGGGCCTGGCTCTTGCCACAACTTGCAGGACTGCAAAGCCAGGCGGCCTGGCTCCTTCGCTGTACACAGGTGCCCCTTTGCTTTGATCTCACATGTGGAGGGGCAGGGAGTGGGGCTCAGACACCCACCCCCCAGCGCTCCTCACCTCACAATCACAGAGCTAATCTTTCCCCCCCTCGGCGCAGCTCCACCCCGCTCAGTGAATGCAGCCGGGAGCAGGCAGGGAGTTCTTGCCCGCTCCAGGACACAGAGCGAAGGTTGCGCAGACGGGGGGACTCTCCATCACTGGCAGTCCTACAGTCAAGATCAGATTTTTTTAAAGATCTCTTCTCGTTCCAAGGGAATCGCGTTGGGGACGTTCTTGGCCTGGGTTGTGCCGGGGCAGAAGATCACAATGCTTCCCTCTGGCCTCACCAGCCGGGAAGCGCTGCACTCTCAATTTCCCGATTTTCAGAAGATGCCCCTGGCCCCCCTGAACTCTGCATTAGCAAAGCTGTTTGCTGGGGAGCAGGTTACAGTTTGTGAGGTGCTCGCACAGGACAGTCACGGGAGCTCTGTGTGTAGCTACAATAGTCCCATTGTGCCGGGCACAGCACAGACACATGGTGTGAGACCAAAGTGCTGGCCTCAAAGAGCTTCCAGTCTAAACAGACAAGGGGTGAGGGGAGAAACCGGGCACAGGGCAGTGAAGTGACTAGCCCCAGGCCCGAGCAGGTTAGAAGCAGAGAAGCTTGGTCTTCTAATTCCTAGTCAAAGGGGCTACTCACTTGACCAGGTTGCTTCCTCCAAGCTCACTGAAGTCTTTTCAGGCCCAACCCTGCAAATATTTATAATTAGCACATTTACCCGGCATTGCTCAGGCCCTGAGCTCAATTATTATTTTATTTTATTTTATTTTTGGACCAGGGCTGCTCGCTTTTCCCCTTCCTGTGCCTGTCAAGGAGTGAGAGCAAAGTGCACAGCTGGTCTGCCCACAGTACTCCCCAGCCAGAGTGAGGAATGCAGCAAACTGCGCACTTTCCCCTCACTGCCTGCTGAAGAGGAACAGCCAGTGAGAGGGGCGGGGGAGACTTCAGCACCACCTCCTTGCAAAGGGCACCTGGAGGGTAGGAAGCTCAGGGCTAAGGCAGTCCTGGATGGGGTGGGCGGTGCCCCTAGCCAGCCCCTTTCACTTGCCTGATGATTCTGTCTCTTTTCTGAATGGTTTTATGAGAGGCAATCCCATTCCAGGCACATCCCATTGTCCTGGAACAACCAAACTTTAAATTATGATAAGAGCAAGCTGTATGACGAATTTGGTGGTCCTAGCTCTTACCGTTTAGGAAGAGTTCTTGAACAGACAGACAGACTCTCTCAAATATAGTAGATTAGGCACTTGGAGCCATGGGTGATGGATTCATCCTAAAAAGGGGGAGATGTGAAATCCCACCCCCTCTGTAGCCCCACTCCTGCCCCTCTTCTTCCCTTGAGGCTGCCTCCTCCAGTCAGTCTGCAGGCTGGAGGTGGGAAGGGGTCCCTGGCCCCGCCACTTGCTGGGGTGGAAATGGGGGCTGTGAACAGCCCCCAGCTTGTGTCTCTGTCCCCTGGAAAGCCCACCCAGGGAGTGGAGAGACATGGCTTCCAACAGCCGCCTGGGCCACTTTTCGCCAGCCTGGGCTCCTCCAGCTTGTGGTCTTGCCAGAGAGCAGGGCCTTGAGGGGGAAGAGGAGAGGCAGGGAGCCAGGCCATGGCTCGTGTTGTTTCCAGGGGCATCCCACTGGCTAGTAGATGGAGCACTGGACTGGGACGCCAAAGAGCTGAATGCTATTCTTGGCTCGCCTACCAGGTCACTGTGGCCAAGTCCCATCACCCAATGTTCCCTCTTAGTTTTTCCATTCCTGTGCAGAATAAATTTTATGTGCACAAGGCATGTGCAGATGTGCACCACCAATAGAAACATGCTGCCTGTGGTGGGTCTTCTGCTAATCACCTGGGCAGTATTTGAATCTCTCCTGGGTGGCCACCCAAGTGCTCAGCTTACATGGAACACTGCTGTCATCCCTCTGTGCCTCAGTTTCCCCATGCGTAAAACAGGGATGATGATACTGACCTGGTAAAGTGCCTCGTAATATACTGATATTATTACTGACATGGGTAAGGACACATGCTGCCAGGATCAGGCCCATGGCCCATTTGTTCTGTTCTCTCTCATCCATTTCACTCACTGAATCATAGAAACATTGGGCTGGAAGGCACTTTGTGGGGTTGCTCGTTCATCCCCCTGCTGAGACAGGACCCAGTAACCCCAGCCCAGCCCTGACAGGGGTACGTCCAACCCGTGTGCTAGGTCACTTGGCTCTGTGCTGAACCCTCCTGACAGTGGGGATGTTTTTCCTGTATCTAACCTATATTTCCTCTGCTGCAGACAAAGCCTGTTTGTGCCTTCTCCTAATTCAGCTCCCACAGAGCACAGCTGGTCATCGCCTCTTTGTAACAACTTTGGACACATTTGTAGACTGTCATCAGCCCCTTCCCCTCCTCCCCCTTTCTGCTCCTGCTTAAACACACCCAGGTCTTTCAACCCCTCCTCACAGGCCAGGTTTTCTAAACCTTTGATCAGGTTTGTTGCTTCCCTCTGGACAAAGTGGCGAGTCCAGATCTTTCCCACAATGTGATGCCCAGAAGTGGATTCAGCGCCCCAGCTGAGGACTCCCCAGTGCCAAGGAGAGCAAAACACCACATCCATTTGCCGTGCCCCCACAGCTGGGATACAGCCTGCCCTGCAGTTCTAGGGACTCGCTCCACAAAGATCTGGCAGAATAAAGGAAGATACAGAGACAGGCCACAAAACAGGGGGTGGGACATAGCTTCCCTACAAGGAGAGATTCCAACCACTGGGCCTGCTCAGCTGGGAGAAGAGAGGCTGGAGGAGGCGTATGAGAAAATCCTGGCTGGGGTGGAGAAAGTGACTAGGGAAGTGTTACTGATCCCTTCACACAACACAGGAACCAGGGTCACCCAGTGAAATTAATGAACAGCCGATTTAAAACAAACCTCAGGGCGCTTTGCGACACACACCACAGCAGTCAGTCTGGGGAGCTCCTTGCCAGGGGACATTGCCAGAGGGAGAAGCGGGTTCAAAGAAGACAGTGCTAGTCCCTGGAGGACAGGTCCAGCAGTGGCTGTCAGCCAAGATGGTCAGGGACACAGCCCCATGCTCTGGGCACCCCCTAAACCTCCTCCCGCTGCCAGAAGCTGGGAGTAGAGCACTAGAGATTACCCTGTTCTATCAAGGTACATAGACTACAGTGCTATATTGACCCCTGCAGGCAGGGTTCTCCAGGCCCCAGTCTGAACAATGTTTAACCCACCCCCCTATTAATTAAGTGTGAGGCTTGGCTCTGACTGCAGTGTAGACAAGACACTGGTCTGACCCGGTGTGGCTGTTCTTATGTAACAACCCCCCCCCCCCTTTCCATATTAATCCGCCTTCTCTGCTGTCGGTGAAGTGGACTGGGTCAGTTTCACTTTCTCTTTCTCGTCAATTTCCTTTTTCTTTCCCCTGCCTCTGCCCAGCCCAATGGGGCACACACAAAGCTCCTTTCATTCAGACGCAGCCCTGGATTCCCACTGCTGTTTCCACTGGGTTAAATCCTCCTCCCTGTTTTTTTGACCTAAATTTCAAGGACTCGCATTCACTTGGCAGCAGCGCTTGCTCTGGAATAGACCCAGCCGCTGGATTTGAGTGCGAACACTTGCTGAGTTGTTAGCCTGGCTTCTCCTGTGGGAATTGCAAACTTTTGTCCTTGATTTCAAGTGAAACTAACCAGCCCAGGGGCTCAGCTTTCACGAGCTTGGACGGCCGTGTGTGTGTGTGTGGGGGGGGGGGGGAATCGAGAGCACATAAAGAGGAAAGGGGGGGGGGGTCCTGGTTAGATCCTGGCTAGACTGGAGGCGGTTCGAGGATGGCAGTTCGGGTATGGAAAGAAGCGGGGAGAACCGGAGGCTACTGGGTCAAGGTTGCCCTCTATGGGGTGGAATCGGACCTGCGCACCATGTGTCAGGCCGGGCACGCAGGGCTCTGGGGAGGGGGCTGGGCCGTGCAAAGGAAGCCGAACTGGCCAGTGCAGCATCACGCTGTGGCAGGAGCAGCTGCGGTGGGGCAGGGCCGACGCACTACCCCGACCACCCCGACCCCCTGACACCCAGAGCCCCTCCCCCATCTCAGAAAGACACGCAGCGACAACGTCCCCCAGTGCAACCCCTTGGCGCGCGGCGGACAGACTCCTGCAGCAGCCCGGGCGATGCCGCCACAGCGGGGGGCGGCTCAGCTCTCCCCGCCCTGGGCCGCTAATCCCTTAATCTGGAGTGAAAGGGAAGGGACCCCGGGCGGCAGCTGCAGCCCCCGCAGTCTCCGGCCTTGGGATCCCGCCCCCATTAGCCGCCTGCTGCAGCCCAGCGGCAGCCTCCTCCCAGTTCCCCCTCCCTGCACTCTGGTCACGTGACCAGCCCGGCAAGTTAGGGACCAAGGAGGAGGGACAGAGCGGGGCGCTGGGGGCGCGGCGGCAGCGCGAGCCGCTCCGGATAGAACGTTCCCCGGGAGCGGCAGCGGCGCGAGCAGCTCCAGCAGCCCCGCGCCTCCTTGGTCCCTGCCTGTCCCGCCGTCAGGGGCTGGGGGCTCGCAGCTAGGGCTCCGCGCACGGCCCCGCAGCCCGGAGGGCGAGGAAGATGGAGGGTCGGCTGTGACGGGGGCCCCCTTGGAGAGCTGCAGCAGCCTTCCCTCGAGGAGGGGAGCGGCGGCTTGTGCGAGGCGAGGCGCAGAGATGGCCCACGACTCGGTTCAGGTAAGAGCGGCGGGCACTTAGTCCCCGACCGCCAGGGGGCAGCCCCGAGCGCAGCTGGGACTGAGCCACTGCATAATCGGGTGGGGTGGGGTGGCTGGACCCTCTTCCTGCCCCCATTTGGGGGGCGGTGGAACATGACCAGGGGGGCCGGGCAGGGCACCCCGACCACACTAATTGTTCCAAGGCTACCGCAGAGTCAAGAGCCACTGCACATCTGGAGCCTGGGGGGGGAGGGGTTGACTCTCCTATCTCCCTGGCACATGCAAGGGGGTGGGGCCTGTTCCTGTGGGGCCCTCCCAGCACATCTGGGATATGCAACCCCCTGCACCCATTGAGGAAGCAGGCAGCCCCTTCCTCCTGCACCACTGCCCCCTCCTGATGGAGTGAGGGGAGTGTGGGGCAACCCCTGGCACAGGTGGGACATGCAGGCCCCCAGCTGGGCTGGGCCAAGTTCTGCTCTGGCCAGCTGTGTAAAGCTGTTGTTGGCCTCTGGCCGGTGGGGGTGGGGAAGATGGGGGGTGGGAGGCAGCTACAGGCTTTTCCTGGCCAGCTGGGCTTGTCTCTCACAAACACATGCTTACAAGTTCAGCTTCATCAGCCTGGGTATCTCTGTGCAGTCCTTGTACTCGCCTTGCCCATCCACACACAGGAACCTCTGCCTCTCTTCCCATCCCTTGCCCCAATTCTGGCCTGCCTCACTTTGGAGGATCCAGACCCACAAGCTGACTGGATGACCCCTCCCCCCAGCAGATTTAGCCACCCTGGCTCTTGCACCCCACCCACCCCACAGACAGGTGCACAAGTTACAGTGGGGAGGTCTAGGTTGGACAGTAGGAAAAACTATTTCCCTAGGAGGGTGGTGAAGCACTGGGATGGGTTACCTAGGGAGGTGGTGGAATCTCCATCCCTAGAGGTTTTTAAGTCTTGCTTGACAAAGCCCTGGCTAGGTTGATTTGGTTGGGATTGGTCCTGCCTTGGGTAGGGGGCTGAACTTGATGACCTCCTGAGGTCTCTTCCAGCTCTATGATTCTATGTTTCTAGGTGACGCAGCTGAACCGTGGGTGCTAGGAGACCTGACTCTAGAGAGCATTGGGTGCTAGGACCTTCCCTGGAACTAGATGGGAGCCACTTTTATCCCTCCTCCCCAGTATTTCCAGCTGCCTCCTCTCCCTGTCACCAAATCCACTTGCCACAGTTCAAGAGCTCACTTTCCCTAAGGGCACCAACCCGCAGCTGTAATCTAGTCGGGTGGGCCCTGGCTCAGAACCTGCTGTGGGGCCCCAGCCAGCCCCGCTGCAAGTGAGAACGGAATCCTGTCCTCCGCACTGCTCGGAGGTGTCTACGCGAGGGACAGAGGCTGGGGTGAAATCCCCTCTGGCAGCCTGGATCCTGCACTAGCTGTGGAGATTGTGGAGGTCAGATGCACCTTCCCCGTGGGGTGCCTGCTCATGAACCAGCTGGGGGAATGGGTTAGTTACACGGTCCCCTATAGGTTCCTCTGATCCCATATTAGCTGATGGAGGGGGCATGTGCTCCCTTCCCTGGTTCTGTGCTAGCTGGGTGGGGGACAAGCCAGATGCTGCATCGCCCTGCAGGGTTACCCTCCCTCATAAGAACCCTGGTCCTGCCCGGGTGGAGGAATGGGGCTGACACTCTTACCGTCACTTCCCCAGCAGCTGCTCTGTGGCGTGGTAAGCGCCAGCCGTGTCCCCTGGGAACATCCCAGGTTGTTGTGGTTTTGTTGTTTTCCCACTTGAGCCCACAGGGCCCAGCTGAGGGAGAACGCTGCTGTGCTGGGGGATGCCGCAGCAAGATTTTCCAGTGGCAGGAAGCGTTTGTGGCCCTAGCTAGGAACCGGCTTTGGGGAGGAGGCGAGGGCCCAGCCCATAGCTGTGTTTGCATGTACCTTTGTAAACCCCACTGGCAAGGGGGTGTGTTACAGGGGACACTTGTCTGCCCCAGCCCCCAGCCAGGGCACCCTGGCTTTCTAGCACAGGCTGTTGCTTTGAGCTCGGGAAGTCCTAGTTGCTCCTCGAACCCCCGGTGTGTTGGCCATGCTGCCTCTGGCCCTTGCCTGGCCATGGTCATGTTGGCTGCTTGTTTGAAGGATCGCTGTCAGGTTCAAAAATCGATAAGCTAAAAAAACCTTCCTTCTCTGTTAGCAACCCGTCAATTATTAAAGCTGCTGTATTGATCCAGAACTGGCCGTCCCTTCCCTTGCCCAGCTGCCAGGATGGCAAGAATTGCTCTGGCCCAGTTTTGCTCTTGTTTGCATTTTGCTAAATGACTGAATAAGAAATCCGTTACCTAGCTCTTATCTAGATTGCATTTTCCCCTGGCTTTACTGGTGGGGAAACTGAGACACAGTGATCCATGTTCCCTCTAATTATTTCGAGCCATGGGCAGAATACATTTTGTTCTGTGCACTGAGGCATGTGTGGATGTGCACCACCTGTAGGAACACGTCACACTGTGACCATCTGTGGGTGCTCTGCTAATCAGCTTGGCGGCACCTGAATCTTTCCTGGGTGGCCACCCAAGCACTCAGCTTGCAGGCAACCCTGATGGTGACTGTTCCCAGGGTTATGCAGCAGAGCTGGGAAGAGAACCCAGGAATTCTTCCTCCCAGTGGGGTCTCCTGCCCACTCACCTCCATGACTTCGGCTAGTTAGTTTCACTTCTGAATCCATAATACCTGACTCTCCCACTGTTGTGTTTGGGAAGCAAAAGCCTGGATCCAGATGATGGGATCTTGAGCTGAAAAGTAATCCAGATAGAAAGTGTTTCTCTGACCAGCTTCTGCAATGTTTACCCTGAACTTCTCATTAAAGGGAAGCTAGCTTTACCAGCCTGGCCCCAAACCACGTTCATGCAGACAAAATCCTGGGCCTTCAGAGAGCCCCAAGGGAGTAAATCCACACGGGGCCAGCTCTCCACTTGCAGCTCTGCAGCAGGCAGGGTGTCAGGTTTTGTAACAAAACCCAGGGGCAGTGGAGAGCTCTCCCTCCTCACATAAAGTCCAGTTGAGCCGCTTGCCCCTAGGGAGAACCTGCAAATGAAATTGACCATGAGCAGAACGGAAAGGGACCACATTGATTTTTTGTTTTTTAACAGTCCGGGCAGAGAGAAGCAGGAAGCAAAGAGCCAGCCTCTAGAGCAGCGAGAAAATATCCCTGGGAGAGCTTTGTAAAATATCCCTGGGCTTCTAATGCGCCAGGTTTGTTAATGGCACCGTTCGCTGTGCTGCGTGAGTAACTTGACCCAGGAGGCTATTGTCTCATTGTTTCCTTGTGTTCACCCGTCTGCCCATGTCTGCTGTCTCTTGTCCTTGTCGTCAGAGCTGAGCTTTGTTCTGGGACTGCTAAGGGCCCCGTTGTGCTAGGTGCTGTACATTATTATTAAGTGAACTTACGGTACCACCTTGGAGCGTTGGCAAGATCCGGGGCCTTCTCCAGAAGCTGCAGATTGACAAGGAACCATGGTCTGGGGGTTGATGTACAGGGAAATTCAGACTGGGAGATGAGACGCTACATCTCCGCAGGCCACGCCATGACTGTCCTGGCACCAGGGACCCCCAGTCTGACCTACTGTGGGGCCCAGGCTGTTAAATTCCCCTGTGGCCCCTGGACTAGCGATGTAATAGTCGATTAACCGATTAACCAATAAGCAAAAGCTTATAGGTTAATGCTATAGACTACGTGCATTTCCCACTCCCCCCAACCAGTAAATTTTTTAGCAGGCTGGCCAGAAGCCTGGCTCAGTCCTGGCTCGCGCCGGGTGCAGAATCTACCCCTGCCACAGCTCTGCATTGAAAGTGTATTAGGAGCCGGGCGAGCAGGCAGCCCGGCTCAGTTTTGGCTCACGCCGGGTCCGGGAGCTCAGCCCCCACCCCAGACAGGGGCTGCTGCCACCCCGCGCTGCTCCTCTGTATCAGCCGGTCTGCGAGGAGAGCTGGTTTTTAATCTGGTTCCCCTTGTGGACCAGCTCCCACCTGGCACCCAGTGCTGCTGCCCCCTGCAGAGAGGCAGCAGTGTGGAGTGGCAGGGGCTCCTCTGGAGTGAAGGTGGAGCACACTGGCTGCCGGCCCCGCCCACAGGGACTATAGAATATTCCAGCAACCAATAAGAATTCATGAAGCTAATCGATTATTCCATTAACCGAGATTTAACATCCCTGCCCTGGACTGAGGCGAGTGACTTTCCAGCCACTGTGTTCTAATTGCCCCCAGCCCCATGCTGCAGGGGAAGGTGACTCTCGCCCCACCCTCCCCCAGGGGCCCAGCCTGAGTGAGCTGCGGGAGCTGAGCTGTCATGCCAGGCTGGGTGGGATTCTCCACCATTCGTCTGAGGCAGGACGTCGCCCCAAGAGGTCCAAGTGGCATTTGGCCCTGAGTGGCTGGGTCCAGCGATGAGGCCGAGGGAGAACAGCGCTGCAGATAGGGCTGGGGAAAGTCAGTGGCCTGTGTGCTGTATTCTGGAACGAGCTGCAGGGCCCCTGCCCATCTTGGGGTGGTGTGGGGCATAGGGCAGGCCCGGCACAGGCCGGCCTCACAGAGCTCCTGGTCTAAACTAGGGATGTAAAATAGCATTTAACATGTTAACTGGTTAAACTATGTGTTTAACTGGTTACCTGCCCACCGCAGATGGGGGGCCTGCTTTGGCCCAGCCAGGCTGGAGTTGCCCTGCCCACGGCGTGGTGGGCCCGCCTGGGCAGGTACTAGTTAACCATTTACACCCCTTGTCTAAACAGAAACAAGCAGAATTTGTCTCGGCGAGGGGCAGCCTGGGCTGGCGAGGGGCCTCCTTCAGCTCAGCCAGTCGCAGGATTGTCACAACCAAGTCGGTCTCCTGGGACAGGGCAGTTTTGCTAACTAGGATGTGTGGGCAGTGCCGATTGAACTGCAGCAGCGCTTTGATTGGACGCAGAGGGAGCGCCTGGCTCTCACAGCCAGCCCACTGCCCTGGCTTTCTGTGCGTGTCACTGTAGTAACATTGGTTGTTAAAAACCGACATGGGTGGAAACCAGCGTGTGGGCAACAGTAAACAAATGAGTAGAACCCCGATGGGCCTCATGCAACTCGCGGGCTGTAGGCTGCCCACCCCGATTTATCTCATCCCCATTTTACAGCCTGAGGGAAACTGAGTCACACAGAGATTGAGTGAGTCACATGGGGAATCTGTGTCAGCGCTGGGAATTGAATGCAGATCTCCTGGTCCTCCCCCATCTCTGTGCTGTGCAGGGGAGGGTATCAGACCAGAATTCTGGCCTTGAAACGAACAAACCCTCTCTTGGTTCGGGTCTGATTATTTTGTTTTGAAGCTGCCCCCTTCCCCTCCACCTCGCACTGCGTTTATTCCCAGCTGTGCCAGGCAGCCACAGCACTGGACATGGCGCGAGGCCCTGCTGAGAGCGGTGGGTGTCTGTGTGCGGTGGCCCTGGCTGGCTGGCCGGCCCCTGCTTGGGGAGCCCCTGGGTGACCGGTTTCCCTGGGGCGGCGATCGCGAGACTGGTGCTGCGGGGGGGGGGGGGCTCCTGTTCGGTGCCGGGGCGCAGCCGGTGCAAGCGGAGGCTGCGTCTGGTTAATGCAGGCGGGCGGGAGGGAATCGCAGTGTCTTTGTCTGCCCATGAATAATTGACCGGCTGAGTTAATGCAGCCCATCCAGGGCTCCTGTCTGCGGCGTGTGTGCGGCTTGGCTGGGGGAGGGGGCTAGCAGTTACATTCCCCTGACTTCACTTGGCACAGAGTCCCTTAACCCCACCCCAGGGCTCCCCGCTCCCGATCCAACCTCACTCCCTGCCCCTTCTTCTATGGTGCGTGGTGGGGAGAGGGGCTGTGCTGGCCATGGGATACACAGCTGCTCCTGGGATCTCCCCCCCCCCCCGCCCACCCCCCCAACACCCACCTCTTGGAGCTGGCGCACAGAGTCGGCAGCGCTGGGTTGTGGCGTTCCCTCCCCTGGCCTCCAGGGCTCTCTGCAGCTGACCAGCCCGGCCATGGGCACTGTACTGTCCCTGCTTCTCCTGCCAAGGGGGCCTCTTCTGCCCTTGTGGGTGCTGTCCCTTTAAACACCCCTCCCCCATCTTCTAGCCCCAGCCAGGCTGAGCTGCAGCAGGTGCAAAGCTGCACTACCCAGGGTATTAGCACCCGCTCACCTGGGGGCCCCTCAGGGCTCCTGGGCCCAGATGGCTCTGGCAGCAGGAATGGCATGAGGCCACGCCCTGCCCATTGCCCAGAGCTGGGCACGGCGACCCGGGGAGGCCATGGTGACAGCAGCTGGTGCCCGATGTACCTGCCATTGTTATCGCTTGCGGAGCTGGCTCCATGCTTACGGGCAGGGCCAGTTTCAGGCTGCAGGCCTGATATTCAGATCCCCTCCCCCCGGGGGGCCAGCCGCAGCCTGCTCCACTCCACCAGTTCCAGAGAGGTGGGACTAGCTTAGGAGCCTAGGGAACTGCCCGCCACTACGAGGCTGGGAGAGGCGTACCTAGGCAATGGAACCCCTGGCTACTCACAGGCTGGGGATTTCCTGCCCCAGTCACCAAGGGTGCCTGCAAACCCACAGCTCCACGGTCAGACTTCCCTTCCTCCTGGAGATGAGCAAAATCGAAACCCCCTTGTTAACGACTCTAGCTCGTTCTCTGACAGGCTGTGAAATGGGATTGGGAGGGGCACATTTTTACTTATAAATATACTAGAAGATTTACTTGGTGTTGCTCGGGTCCAAGGCAGGGGCCTTTGGGATGGGGGGGGTGCTGGGGTCAGGACAAAGCTTGGGGCGCAGTTGTCAGGGCAGGGGGTTGGGAGGTACAGGGGAGTTAGGGCATGGGGTGAGGGGCTCAGGGCAGAGGGTGGGAGCATCAACCAGCTGCTCCCTAGGGCTGGTCCAGGAAGGCAGGGGCTGCGCTGCCCAGCTGCTGGCTGCTCCACAACTCTCTGGGGCAAGCAGGCTCTGCAGGGCTATGCTTGCTTGCTGTCTCCTGTGGTCATTCTGGAGTATAACAACCTTCCCTTTCTGTTTGATGAGAAACAATCCCATTCCAGGCACATCCCATTGTCCTGGCACAACCAAACCCTGACCTTGCTTTAAGTTATGATAAGAGGCAGCTGCCTACAGAATTCGGTGGTCCTAGCTCTTACCGTTTAGGAGGAGGTCTTGAACAAAGGGACTTGCAAATGGATGGAGGGACATATAGACAGAAATGGATGACAGGAGAGGGATCACGTGAGGATTACCTGTTCTTTTCCCTCCCGCTGGGGCATCTGGTGCTGGCCACTGTCAGCAGACAGGATACTGGGCTAGATGGACCTTTGATCTGACCCAATATGGCCCTTCTTATAAACTCTCTCAAATATATAGCAGATTGGAGGTCATCCTGGAATTCCTCAGGGTATGTCTACACTACAGCACTAATTCAAACTAACTTAATTCGAATTACTTAATTCGAACTAAGCTAATTCGAACTAGTGCATCTAGACCTAAAAACTAATTCGAATTAGCATTTTGCTAATTCGAACTAGCATGTCCCCATTGAGTGGACCCTGAACCGAAGATAAGGCTGGCCGGAACCAGTGCCAGCAGGGCATCAGGTTAGGACTTAAAGTGTGGAGCTGCTGCCTCAGGCTAGCCGAGGGCTGTGCTTAAAGGGACCCGACCCCCACCCCGGACAGACAGTTCTCAGGGTTCCCCGCTTGCTTGTCTACCTCGATGAGGGACAGCAAAGCAGTCCTGTCTTGGAGTGCCCTGAGTGCCCACGCTCGGCACATCAGAGCACTCGGTCATCAGCCCGGCTGCACTTGCCGCAGGCTGTCATCCGGGGGGGGTCATTCAGGGGGCTGTCAGGATCCAGGAGGCCTTGCAGGAGAGCTTCCACCCCGAGGAGCCCGCAGAGCCACCCCAGTCCTCCCCATCGGGGTCTCGTGCCCAATTCCTCCCTCACCTCCTTCCACTTACCCCTCCCCAGCCCCCCTTCCTGATGTAAAAAATAAAGGACACGTGTGTTCAAAAATAGAAATTCTCTTTATTTAACAAAACTGGGGGTGGGGGGATTAACCTCTGGGGAGACTGGGAAAAGGAGGTGGGAGAGGGGAAGAGAGAGGGTGGGAGAGGGGAGGTGGAAACCTGGGAGGAGGGAGCTGGAAGGGGGAAGCCAGGGGAAGAAGGAGGAGGGGAAGTATAAAACTATGGTACGCCATATCTTCAGTATTGTGTAGAGATGGGGTCTCCTCACCTCAAAAAAGATATTTTGGCCTTGGAAAGGGTTCAGAAAAGGGCAACTAAAATGATTAGGGGTTTGGAATAGGTCCCATATGAAGAGAGGCAAAAGAGACTGGGACTTTTCAGCTTAGAAAAGAGGAGACTGAGGGGGGATATGACAGAGGTATATAACATCATGAGTGGTGTGGAGAGGGTGCATAAAGAAAAGTTCTTCATTAGTTCCCATAATATAAGGACTAGAGGACACCAAATGAAATGAATGGGTAGCAGGCTTCAAACTAATAAAAGAAAGTTCTTCTTCACAAAGCAAATAGTCAACCTGTGGAACTCCTTGCCACAGGAGGCTGTGAAGGCTAGAACTAGAACAGAGTTTAAAGAGAAGTTAGATAAAGTCATGGAGGTTGGGTCCATGGAGTGCTATTAGCCAGGGGGTAGGAATGGTGTCCCTGGCCTCTGTTTGTGGAAGGCTGGAGATGGATGGCACGAGACAAATGGCTTGGTCATTGTCTTCGGTCCATCCCCTCCGGGGTACCTGGTATTGGCCGCTGTCGGCAGACAGGCTACTGGGCTAGATGGACCTTTGGTCTGACCCAGTACGGCCGTTCTTATGTTCTGGGCTCAGGGTCGGGGGTCTCACTGGACCAACTTGATTTTCATGCAAACCTGCTCCTGGGTTTGCATGTGGCCTTTGGTGGCCAGGCTGGCAGCTATCCTGCCCTAGATGGCCACTTTCCTGTGCCTAGTGCGGAGATCGTGGACATTGGAGGCCTCCCCACAAACCTGGATGAGGTCCACGATCTCCGCACTAGACCAGGCGGGTGCCCGCCTCTTGCGGCCTTGGGCAGGCTCCTGGGAACCACCAGCCTGGTCCTGGGAAGAGGCGGAGGGCTGGGTGGCAGCGGGTGGCTGGCTCATGCCGTGCCAGGTGCAGGGTCTGCTGGCTGGGTGCTGGCAGGCTTGCACCTGGCACGGGCACTGTAGCCAGACCGTGCCCCTTTAAGGGCTCCGGGGCCGGGAGGGGGGCAGAAGAGTTTCCCTGGCTTGGCCCAGAGTGGCCACCAGGGCAAGCTGGGAAGGGCTAGCCTCCAACTAGTTCAAATTAAGTGGCTACACAGCCCTTAATTCGAACTACTTAATTCGAACTAGGAGTTAGTCCTCGTCGAATGAGGTTTACCTAGTTCGAATTAAGTTCGCACTGGCGGTTTGTATGTGTAGCGCCTATGAAAGTTAATTCGAACTAATGGCTGTTAGTTCGAATTAACTTTGTAGTGTAGACATACCCTCAGTGATGGGGAGGGGGTAATTACTTGGAGAGATGTTGCTAATTGGTGGGGTTATGTGCACACTTAGATCCAGAGCAGCATGGGAAAGATATTCTGGTCTCAATAGAGCAAGGGCAGGAGGGGAAACAGAGGCATGCAGGATGAAGTGACTTGTCCAAGGTCACTCAGCAGGGCAGTGGCAGAGTCAGGAATGGAACCCAGGCATCTTGCATCACAGCCCATTGGAGTGTGAAAAAACCTGTCTGTCCTGTTCTGGCTCAGGAGTGTGTGTGGTGTGTGTGTGTGTGTGTGTGGGGGGGGGGGGAGAGTTAACATTCCAACCCAAGGGGATTGTGCTAAAGAGGGCACTAGCTGGGCTGGGAGAGGAGGGGGCAAAGGTGGCTCTTGCCACAGGGATGCAGTGCAGGGGGTGCTAAAGAGGGGACTGCTTCCCCGAATGAGGGGCAACGTCTCTGCCAGTCCCTCCAATGGCCCCGTGCAGACCCTCAGCTTCATCCACCTTGCAGAGCCTCCTCCCCTGCCCCTTCGGGCTGCCAGGGTAGCACCTGGCATGGTTGCGTTTCACACCAAAATGTAACTGGCCCCATGAGCCACCAGGAAATTGGGCCAGGGGCTCACCATCAGGATCTGGTCATGTCAGTCTTTGCCTCTTTCCCCTCTGGACACTTTTTCTCCTTGGTCTGCTCATGGGGGAAATTGAGGTAGGGCTGGGGCAGCCGGACACCGGGAGCACCTGGAGACCAATGTCCCCTCTAATCTTTTCCATCCATGTCTGGATTTTTTCCATCTGCGTGGGGAATACATTTCGTTCTGTGCACCGAGGCATGTGCGAATGGACAACATCCGTGGAAACACAAAACTTAGCTGTGGGCACTCTGCTGATCAGCTGGGCAATGGAATCTCCTGAGCAGCCGCACAAGTGTGGGTCTTCTGGGAGGGCTGCACTGTCCCATCTAGTGGCACTGATACTACTTACAGGAAGAGTAAACGAGTCTGCTGTAGGGATGTTACATTTCGAGTAACTGACTAGTCGATGCAAAGGCGAAAGCGCTGTGGGGAGCATGGGGCCAGCGGAGCAGTTCCCCACTGGCCCCGTGCTCCCCACGGCATTTCAAGGTGTCAGTGCCGCATGGAGCCCGGGGTGAGCTGGGGACTCCACGTGGTGCTGCCGCCTTGAAACACCGCGTGCAGCCTGGGGACACCCTAGCTGGCGGCGGGCTGCATGCGGTGTTTCAAAGCGGCAGCACCGCATGGAGCCCAGGGTCTGGCCCCAGGCTCTACACAGCGCTGCTGCTTTGAAGTACCCCTTCCGCTTCCCCCCCTTGCTGCCTCTTTCTGATAGAGGCACGGGGGGCGGGAGGCGAGCGGGAAGTGACTAGTCGACTAGTCGTTCGCATCCCTAGTCTGCTCTGGGGCCTTAGCTCGTGGTCTTAGGTTCGATTCTGCCCATCAGCACTGCCCAAGTGCATGGCTTGCAGAGAGCACAGGTGGAGACGCTTAGCAGCTCCAAAGTGAAGCCTGGCCCAGACCCCAGCACAGGGGTGGGGCTGGGGCATCCATAAGATCCCCCCAGTTGGCGTGTGTAGTTTCCTACCACTGGTTTGAGTGTCACCAGAGCCTGCTTGGCAGTTCTGGGTCTCTCCAAGAGGGAGTCCTTGTCACTTCCTGCTTCTCTAGCTTGGAGCTCCTGGGTCAATCCTCAGAAAACCCCCCTCCCCCCCGCCACTACCCCACATCCCTCGCCGACCGGGGCAGCCACTTCCTCTCCCCCCACCCCCGCTTGTGAGCCCTTCCTGCCTTATGGGGGTGGGGCTGACAAGGCAGGGTGCAGGCTAGTTCCATAGCCTCCTCCCAACACCTCACCCCAGGCCGGGGTGCCCCAGTCTCATGCATAACAGGGCGGGGGGGGGGTTTAATCCTAATGGGGTGTCACCTGTGGGGGCCTGGCTACCCCAGCTGTGTGAGACTCCTGGTTGCAGAATATGAGTGTTGGAAGGAAGTGTTCAAACCTCCGCACCCTGCCAGGACTCCTGGGTTCTGCAGAGCATCCCCCCAAGACCCAGCCCCCATGGGGGGGAAGGGTACAGTCTATCGAGGCCCAGAGGCCCAACTCTGGTATGTGTGTGGGAGGGGGGCCATGTTACATGTTTGTATTGGGCCCAAAAAACTTATGCTTGGGCCCTGACCTCCTCCCCCATGGTGCTGGGACAGTTTGTGTAATGGGAGTGCTGGGGGCAGGAGACATGGATTTGGGTTAGTACTGCTTTAAGCTGGGGGTGCAGCAGGACCCCGACTTCTGTGGTGCCAAGGGCAGCTCTAGCCTAGTGAGTGTGGCCACTCGCTTCCAGGCCACGATCTGTTGAGTCACAGCGGTTCCCAGACGCCGGTCCACAGACCGGCAGCGGGCCGCGAACCCCCCGTGGCACACTGCCTGGCCACGCCCCCAGCTTTTGATTAGCCCCACCCACTGGGGTTCCCTATAAGGGAATTCCCTTCTGCCCACTTCACTGTGCAGCAGCAGGGCGAGTGGGATGGCGGGCAGGCCTAGAGCTGGAACCGCGGTGAAGTTGTCCTAGGTCCAGTTCTGACAGCTGCTGCACGGCCCAGCTGGCGGGGCCACGTGGAGAGTCTATCGAGGCCCAACTGTGGTATGTGTGTGGGAGGGGGGCCATGCGGTGCTGGGGAGGGGTGTGAGGCCATGGCCGCATGATGAGCGTCTGGGACCTGTTCAGGAGGCCGGGGACCACCGGGGCTAAATAAAATAATGGGGGGGGGCACAGGAGTCAGAGTTGGAGCAAATGAGGGGGCAGGGATACATATTTTGGCAAACAGGAAATGCTATATATTTGCGTATTTGTTATTTGCATAATGAATATGCAAATGTGTAAATATTACCAGTCTGCCGCACGTTTGCGAACGGGTTTGCCAGTCCCTGGTCTATAAAAGGCTGGGAACCACTGCGCTAGGGCCGTCAGCGAGGGCAGAGCCCCTCCTGTGCAGACCCAGCAGGTGCCCCACAGCCCTGGTTACTCCCCCATCGCTGTCCCGCCACCCTTGCTCCCAAGGCCTTGTCCTTTAACTAACAGACTTTGCTCCAGCCCCCCGAATAAACCTTCCTGGGAGCCCCTCCCCCAGCCCGGGCCCCCGGCTCTCAGACCCCCCAGGGTTTGGACCTTGGCTAGGGGAGCCGAGCAGGCTGCTGGCAGGAGGCCTGGGTGTTCCCATCTCTCTTGGCTGCAGCCAGCCCCCTCTTGGCGCTTCCCCCACCCCAGCTTTGCTGGGGCCCTTCAACCATTACCCTCAGCTCTGGCCTGTGTGGCCTGGTCTGCCCCCTTCCACCCCAGCTCAGGCGCAGTGGGGGCGGTTTGCTCTGCTGGGGGTAGGCCCAGGCATTGCCCCATGGCAGCCATCTCTGGGGCTGGGCTGTGGAGCCGTGCCATCCGGGAGGAGCCAGGCTCGCTGCCCTGTGCACACTTGTGAGGTCCCTTCAGCACCTCCCAGCACATCCAAGAGGCGCCAGCTCTGCCCTATGAGTCTGCTGCTCTGGGTGTGCCGGGGGCACCCGTAGGTGCTGGGAGCCCCATGACTGGCTGCCCAGAGCCATGGCAGCATCTTGCCTGCCCCGAGCAGTCAGCCTGCTGCCCCCCCCCCCCCGTGACACTGAGTACATAGGCCCCATGGAGGTGATCCCCAGGGGTTGCTCTCTGCCCCTCGTGCCTCATGGGACATGGCCCAGGGGGAGCAGGGCCTGGAGCCAGAATCCCAACGGGGAGGAAGGAGAAGGGGGACGGCTTAAACAGCCCCCCACAACACACACTTTGGACTAGGGGAGCTGCTGGGGCCCCCCTCAGTGCCCAAATCTGGCCTGCTCCTAGAAGGGCCCAGCCGGGTGCTATTTGGGGTTGGGGCAGGCCAGGTCCCCCCAGCCTGCTCCCTAACCCTCAGGGCAGCAGCCCATTGAGTGGCTGGCAGAGGCCACGGGGCTGCCTGTGGTCAGCTGGACTGAGCACTCGCTATATGCTATGGGGCACCAAGCCCAGGGCCCAGTGTCCTGCAGGGAAGCCCATCTACCCCAAGAGACCAGGGCTCTCCCACTTCATCGGGCTGCCCCGTGCTTCCTGGGTCTGGCTGAATGGGGCCTGGGAAGCTGCTGCCTTTCCATGGGGTGGGGGGTTTTCTCCAGACTTCTCCCTCCTCTGGGATCAAACTCGACTAGCCGGGGGGACCCCGCTGGGATGTCCCCACCCCACCCCGTCTGGGCCTGGGGGATTATGGGATTATGGATCCAGATTTGCCTGTTTTCCAAGAGTTTTTTCAACTCTGGATTTACCAAATCTCCCTGCCTGTGGCTTTAACCGTTTACCCCCCCTTCCACCTGCAGCTTTGACCCCGTGTTCCCCCAAATCCGCCCCCTCCCGCCTGTGGCTTTAATCCCTCGTCCCCCAGGGCAGCACTGGCCAGGAGCAAAGAATCACACCTCTGGAGGCAGATCAGCCAGGCAACCTCTGCCCCCGCCTGTAGGGGCAGAAGGGAGCCCAGTCCTCCATAGGGGCAGTGCCTCTCTGGTGCCTGCCAGGGGCTGGGCACTGAAGAAACTGAGGCACGGAGAGGGGAAGTGGCAGAGGTGAGAATAGGAACTAGAAGTCTTCTTCCCACCCAGAGTCCTGTATAGAACCCAGGAGTCCTGGGTCCCATCCCCGCTCCAGCCCCTCTCTGCAGGGCCTGGCCTAGATACAAAACGCTGTCCCTTTCTGGGCTGCCGGCTCCTAGAGCTGCTGCCTCCTTTCCTGCCAGGAACTTTCTGCTGCTTCATCCAGGCAGCAAAGGGTTAAGGGAGCTGTGCCTGGGATTTCCCAGTCAGCTGGAGCCTGCTGGGGAGGAGGGGGCGGTGGCTTGGCAGGAGTGTGGGGGTCAGGAGCCTCATGGGCCCAGCATCAAAGCTAGGGGCACAGCCCTAGCCCTGAGTCGTGCCACACTGCCTGCCCCGCCCCCCCGCCCGGAGCTGTGTGCGTGGGGCCTGCGGCCAGCCCTGGAGCATGGGGGCAGGAGTGCTGGCAGGCAAGGCCCATTCAGCCACTCCAGCTGGCTGCCTTCTGGGCCACGGCTTGGGGATGGGGGGAGTTGCCAGGGCTGTCCTGCCCCGCCTGCCTTCCAGGATCATTCCCCTCACCCCGCCCCCACCCCATTCCTTTTCCTGCTCCTGGCCTGCAGCTGCCCCACCCCAGAAGTGGCTGCGTTCCAGGAGCAGGTGCAACCCCAGCGCTTGGGGTGAGGCTCTTCCTGCCTGGGGCAGGAGGGAGCAGTGTGGCCAAAGCCGGGGGGCCCTCAGCAATGTGGAGCTCCCCTCCCCTGGGATATTTGTGGTCATGGGGGTGCCCCTCCCCACCAACAAGCCCTTTTCTCACTGGGGAAGGCAACAAGGGTGAGCAGTTAGCCAGAGACAGGGCACTAAGGGGGCCCAGGGGCTGGGGGGCAGGTCTGAGTTGGGAGGTACAGCTTCATCTCCAGCATGCATTGCCAGAGATGCTGAGGCAGAGACCATGTGCATATGTGTGTGGAGGGTCCCCCTACCTGCAAGCTTCCATGGAGCAAGGGGAATCCCACTCCAGCAGGGGGAGGCCTCAAGCCCCAGAGCTGGAGTAACTGCCCCCCTCTCCTGCACAGTTTCTGGGGAGCTGGCTGGGTCTCCCTACCTCAAAAAGGTTGAACCAGGGTGTTTGGCCACTGCCCTGATTCCCAGCCTCCCACCATTTGGGGGCCTCCCTGACTGCGCTGTGTTTGTCTTCACCCCCACCATGAGGGGTGAAGTGCTGATGGGGGAAACCGAGGCACAGAGCAGCTGGCTCACTTGAGTTGTGGCAGAGCAGGGACTCAAACCTAGTCTCCTCCAGGCTAGTCCTGAGTCATTAGAGATGTGGCCCATTGGAGGGCAGGTTGGCCCTGATCCGTCCTAAACCAAATTGTTCCCCCCACCCCATGGCAATGGGCTGAGCCTGGTTACCCCTTTCTCTTGCAGGCTCGCCTGCATCAAGGGCATCTCACTATGGTAATGGGGAGGACTTTGGTCTGTGCAGCAATCTCAGTTGGGGGGTGTCTGTGCAGCGACTGATCTCTGTGTGGGGGGAGCGAGGGTCTGTCAAGGGAAGGGGTTTGTGTAGCACCCAGCACAAGGGGGCCCCAGTCTCTCTCAGGGTCTCCATGTGCTGCTGTAATACACCTAATAGCACTAGGCTGCTAGGGGGAAATTCTTTAAGCCAGAGCACCTGTTCAATGGCACCTCCTTAGCAAAACCATGGAGCAAAGGATTCTGGGACAGCACTGAAGAGGTCTGGTGGAGACCATTGGCCTGGGACCTAAGGTCTGCCTGGGTCTCCCTGGGGCTGCCCTTGCCCTCTGTAGCTGTTAGAACTCTGCCCCCCCCCACCAGAACCGCTCCCCACTCTAACCACTAGACCCCATTGCTTGCCTGTAGTGCAGCCTGTGCTTAAGCATAGGCTGGTGTGAACAGACCTCCATTCCCTGTGCTCCCCCCCATGCAGGGCCTATACGATGCTCTATAGCCCAGGGACCCCAGAACTCTGGAGCGGCTGAACAGCTGGGAGGGAGGAGTAGGGCCATGTGACCTCCCCCCCGCCCAAGGTGCTGGGTCAGAGGGGTGAGCAGGCAGGGAGTTCCCACAGCCTGGCAGGGAGGTTGCCCTGCTCCTCTGAATGACCAACGTGGGAATCGACCTTGGGGCCTGGCCAGAGCCCGCTGGGGCCTGGCGCTTGGGCAGAGCTGCAGTGCTGAGCCAGCAGCCCTGCTGGAGCCACTTAACCCCTTCTCCTCCGCTCCGTGTGGCATGAGTGGTGCTAGCTAGCCCTGGCTCTCTGTGTGGGGAGGTGGGGGTGAGTCTCCGGCCGTGTTAGATGGGGAAACTGAGTCACGGAACGGCAACGTGGGATGGGATGGGAACTGGGAGCCTTGTGCCCATCTCTAGGCCACGCCCATGCCCATGCCCTGGGATACAGCCAGGCCTGCACAGACTGAGCCCTGCCATGGAGTCAGGGTCATGGCAGCAGATTCTGTCTGTCTTTCTGCAGCTCCCCCTCACACCTGGTCTGGGGGGGGGCAGAGGTGGTTGGGCCAGGCTGGGCCCACTCCTCTTCCCTCTTTTTCACCCTCCCTCTCTGCTCCGGGCCCCTTCCCCACCCCGTGCCCAGGGCCGGCACTTGGATGCCCTGTGGGTGGGGCAGTGGGTGCCGAGAAGGCGCCGCTCATTAGCAATTGGGGAGGCCACTTGGGTCCTTGCAATGTGATGGGGCTCCTCGAATCCGCAGCCCGGGCTGCAGTCTGCTCCCCGATGCTCTGCTGGGCCTCTGACTCGCTCTGGGCTTTTTGCAGGACCTACATAAACCAGAGGCTGGTGCCGTGGGCCTGTGGGGCATTGCCTTTGGGTGGGAGCTGGGGAGGCCGAGCTTTACAAAGATGCTGAAGGGACCTAGGTGATGTGCTCTCTGCTACGCCTCCCCCCCCCCCAGAAGGGTGCCCCCTAGAGCCGTTTGGGGGCGCTGGGGCCCACCCTGACAAAGGGGAGCTTGTCCCCAGCTGAGCTCGGCTCCTTGCTGCACAGCGCCCCGTAGGGCCACACTGAGTGCTCTCCTGGTCCCTGTCTCTCCGGCGTGACCCTGCCCGGAGGCTCTTGCGCTGATTCGATTCCTATCTTGGCAGCAGCCCCTTAATGAAAAGGGCCTTGAGAAACAATCAGGTTAGTCCAGGCTGGCATTGGAGATGGGGGGAGGGGGGTGCCAGGGCTGCAGCTCTCAGGACTGGCTCATGCTGGGTATCTGGCTGGGGAGAGGGCACTGGGGCCAGGCACTGGCTGGCTGAGCATCACTGGAGCAGCAGGGAGAGGGGTGTGGTGGGTTCTAGGCTGGGGAGAGGGTCTCTCAGCCCTGCAAGCTCCAGTGCCTTGTGGATCTCGGGGGAAGGTACAACCCCTCCCAGCCCCCTGCTCTCTCTGCCTGTCGGATGAGAGAGAACTCCACCTCCTTTCCCCATTCATGCTGCCGCTTTGGCCTTTATGCTGCCACCGAGATGCTACAGAGATCGCCCCACTCCGGGCGCTGCAGGGCCCCTGCCTCAAAGAGCTTCCAGCCTGGTAGACAAAGGCTGGCTTGTCTGCTCCTGCATCTCTTGTCCCCGGCGCTGGGAGAGCCAGGGACTGAACCCTGATCCCCAGGCTTGACCCACCAGCCCTTCCTTCCTCGAGCGGCGCCAGCCCAGTCACCTTGTGTTCTGAACAGCTGTTGCCTTGTCACATGATGGCTCCAGCGCCTCACTCTGCAAGGAGCAGCCCCCTCCCGCTTGGACTCCAGAATCCAGCCCGGCAGCTCCAGCTCTGGCTGGATCTCCCTTAGCTGGGCCTGGGGGCCGAGCACCCACAGCCACCCTGGCCTCCAAATGGAACTGGGGCTGGCAAAGGAGCCAGGGCCCTGGGCTGGCAGAGAGGAGCCAGGATTGCTGCAGCTGTCATCCAGCTGCCCCCTGCTTACTGCTCATGCTCCAGATCGCCCCCCCCCCACACAACTCCTGACCAGCCCCAGACCCCTGCAGGGGGGTTTCCGTGGTGCCCCAGGAAGGGAGTGTCACAGGAACAGGCTTGTGTGTTGCACTAGCAGATCACCAGCTCGGTCCTGCCGGGAGTGCAGGGGACTGGGCTTGATGCCCTCTCGAGGTCCCTTCCATTCTGTGATCAGTCTCTCTCTCTGTTGCCTGCAGGCGGTTCATTTGCACCAGTGCACGGTGGCAATAATAATACAAAGACTCGCGAGCTCTTCTCACCCGTGGAGCTCAGAGCACTTGCCAAAGGATCATTTTTCGGATGGGGAAACCGAGGTATGGGGGGCAACTTGCCCAAGGTCACCCAGTAGCCAGACTGGGGCAGCGATCTAACCACTAGGCCACTCAGTGACTTGTGAATTCCCTTTGCACTGCTGCAAACCGCCTCTGTTCTGTCGAGGGGCCTTCTGCACACGCCCCAACACTATGAGACTCTGCACCCCCTTGAGCACGGGCCCCTTAAATCATGTACTGGCTTAAAACCTCAAATCCTACAGCCCCTTCCCCCCCCCCCCATCTGTCCCCTATCCCAGTGCCTGAGAAGGCTCTGGGAAGGAAGCTCTGTGGGGGGGGGCAGTCAATGTGCAGAAAAGGGTGGTGGGTGTCCTGCAGGGAGCTGATCGGAGGAGAGGAGAGGACAGAGCTGGCAGAGACACCCGGGACGGGACAAGCCAAGGGGATAAGTGGGCCAGGGACAGATTTGGGCTGGAGATGGGGAAGTTCCTGCCTGCAAAGGAGGAAGGGTCTGGAGCTGCCTGTGGAGCAGCGGGGCAGGGGAGTGAAGCCAGAGCTGCTGAGGTTTCTGCCAGGTGGCCTGGGGCGCAGGGCTGAGCGCCGGGTTCCAGGAGGCCCCTGGAAGGGGGGAATTGCAGGGTTGTCTCCCAAGGCTTGGCTAGGTGCCTGAAAAGGTTAAGTCCCAGTGCGCAGGCAGCCGGGGGCTGCTGGATGCAGGCACACTCTGGAACTCCCTTGGGCCCTCCAGCCTCCACAACCCCACTGTGCCTGGACCCCAGCCCAACCCTTGTGGGTTCTGCAGAGCCACGGTCGCACTGGGCTAGCCCCTGCCCAGGGCATCCGTGCTCTGGTCTGCGTTGGTGACAGGCAGTGCAGTGAGGCGCAAGCCAATTGAATGGGGCTGCAGCTGCCATTGGTAGGATCTGTTTCCTGCCCCCCAGAGGCACCTGGAGGGGAGCCGGGAGGGGGGGGATGCTGGAACATCGCCATGTGGGGCCGTGATGGGGCCTGGATCCCTTGCAAAGCTCTGAGCGGGGGCATGTTGCAGACCCCCCAGGTCAGGCCTGGACACCGCCGAGCTTGGGCAGGGCCCCACTGGGCAGTGCAGCTGGGAGTCATTCGGGCCTTGCTGCCCCTGTGGAACAGGGAGGGGGGCAGCTCGGAGCCTGAGGTCAGAGCCTGCGGGTGCGGGGAGGTTGCGCCTGTCAGTCTTAAGCGAGAGCAAGCCAGGTCTGCTGGGCACTGTGCAGAGCCTGGCAGAGATCAGGGCCCCTGTTTTGGGGCAGGTTCCCTGCAGTGGTCAGGGCGACGGGGCCCAGGTCAGTCGGGAGGCGGGGACAGGTCCGTGCCACATTCAGGGCAACGGGGCCCGGATCGGTCTGTGGGTGGGGGATGGGTCTGTGCAGCGCTCAGGACGACGGGGCCTGGACCAGTCTGGGGGGATGGGTCCGTGCAGTGCTCAGGGCGATGGGGCCCAGATCAGTCTGGGGGGATGGGTGCGTGACGGGGCCCGGACCAGTCTGTGGGTGGGGGATGGGTCCATGCAGCGCTCCACACGCCAGGTCTGCACAGCGCCCAGAGCGACTGGCTCTCGCTGGGGGGCCCGACGCCCAGCAGCTCTAGTTGCGATGAATTTCCCCTCCAAGCTTTGCCAAGTGTTCTCAGCTCCAGGAGCTGCCTTGTGCCCCCCCCCCACACACTCTGCCAGGGCAGCGCCCCCCCATGCACCCGCGCCATCGGGGCTCTGGCACTGAGCCCCGAGGTGCTGGCCGCCAAGGAGGGTGAATGGCTGCTTTGTGCTGCCTGAGGCCCAGCTGTCCGGAGAGGCAGGCGGGGGACTGGACATGGCCCGACGGGAGCACCAGGAGATTGGCCCAGTGGCAGCCAGGGCCAGCAATCCCCTGGCAGCGAGAGCAAATCTGGAGGGACTATAAACCCTGGAGGAGGCAACGACACTTCCACCGTTGCGTGCACCACTCACAGGGTGCTGCCAGAGCAGCAGGCACTGGGGTGAAGGAATGAGAGGCAGGGTGGCCCAGTGGTTAGATCACAAGTGGTGTGGGAGACCTGGGTTGAAGTGCTGCCTCTGCCACAGACTGAGGGAGTGAGCTTCAGTAAGTCCCTCAGCCACTCTGGACCTCAGTTTCCCCATCTGTACAATGGGTATAACAGCCCTGCCCTGGCCCAGTGAGAGGATAACTACAATGAAGATTATGCGGTACCCAGATCCTCTTGTGAAGGGGAGGGGGGTGTCTGTAATGATCTTAGCTCCCTCTCTGCTCTCACGGGACACCAGCTCCAATTACAAGTTGTACTGGGGTTTAGTGGTGGATACGAAGGGGGAGCCAGAACACCTTGGTTCCACTCCCAGCCCTGGGAGGGGAATGGGGGCTCGTGGTTAGAGCTGAGAGGGGTCTGGGGGTCAGGACTCCTGAGATCCATTCCCTGCTGTGCTTCTGGCTCCCAGTAAGACCTCAGGCCAATTTATCTGGCCTTGGTTTCCTCCCCCTGTGAGTGTGGGGATCGTAGGCTCAGCCCCTGGGGGCATTGTGGGGCTCAGTCAAGGCCTGTAAAGGGCTGCGTGGGCTGGTGGAGTCTGTGCCCAGGAAAGCGATTTATGAGCTGCTTCCCTCTGTGTGATTGGGGGCAGGGGACACAAGTGTCCGTCACTGGCCCCTGGCGGCACTGGTACCCCTGGCACAGGCTGCGGGGGACACCGAGGCAACGCTGGAGGGGGAGACAGGGCTCTGGGGCAGGAGCCAAACCTGCTTGGGAAATGCCAGGCTTGGCACACGGCCAGTTGGCTGCTCTCTGCTCCGCTCAGCTGGCTAACTCGGAGGCCGAGTTGTTATGGGTGTTATCGAGGGACCCCAGCTGAAACTGGGGCCCGTTGTGCCAGGGGCTGTCCAGACCCAGTGAGAGGCAGCCCCTGCCCTAGAGAACTGAGTGAATAGCCTGAGAGGAGAGGAAACTGAGGCACAGAGCACCGTGGGCATTTGCGGTGGATAGAACCCAGGGTTCTGGCTCCTAACAGTCCCTCCACCCCCCCCCATCGTGCTAATGCACAAGACCCCACTCCTCTCTGCATGCCAGGGGTAGGACTCAGGAGTCCTGGCTCCTAACCCCCCCCCCATGCTAACACACTAGACCCCACTCCTCTCCCCGCACTGGGGGTAGGACCCAGGAGTCCTGCGGCGCCCTCACTCCAGCACCTCTGCCCTGGCCTTGCACCACGTTCCCCATTCCCCGCCTCAGCCCTCCTGGCCTGTAAGACAGCAACAGCTGCAGCCTCGGGGGCGGGTGCTTCCTTGGCTGTGCAGGGGGACCCAGCACTGCTGAGTCCGGACTCCTGGCAGCACCATGCAGGCAGGGGACAGCTGTTCCCTCCCCCACCCCCCCAGGAGATCCAGGCTGCCAACCCGGATCCCAGTGCTGTCTCCCTCCCCCACCCCCCCCAGCGCTGCAGCTGCCAAGGGGAGGTTGACTGGCAGGGCACAGTGGGGTCTGTATCTTGGTGCAGTTTCTGGGCTGGATTCTCAGCTGGTGAATCAGCAGCGAGAGACCCAATGATGTGGCAGCAGCGCAGCCAGGATGGGTTGGTCCTGGTTGGGGGTCTCACCCCACTGACCCCAGCACAGCCAGGGTGGGGCTGGGGCTCTGGCCCCACTGACTGCAGTGCTGTGCCCTTTATACCCACGGGGGATCTGGCCCAGCTCTGGGTCTGGGATGCTGCTTTGCATACAGCTGCCCGGCCTGCCCCTCCCCGGGAGCCAGTGCTGGTTAATATTCCCCTTTAATTTTTCCCCCAGCACAAGGAGAGAACCTCTGCCCCACCCCCGGCCCAGGCTTCTGCTGCTGTTTAAAGAACCAGTGCAGCTAATCCAGCCTGGATCCCAGCATCCTCCCTCTGTCCCACCCAAGGGAACAACTTGCTGCCCACTCCTGCCCCTCCCTTTCCCCGGGTTAAGTGATTCTCCTTGCCCTGCTCCGTTGTCACAGCGCACCGCGGATCTGGGTCCTGTAGCGTTTATGTGCGGGCCGTGCCGGAGCCAGGCCTCGTGCTAGGCGCTGTACGGCCCGACAGGCTCGGCTCTTGCAGCTCTGCTGCCAGTCGGGCTCCGGAGTGAACAGGGCACTGGGTGCCTGCGGGCTTTGGAGAAGCTGGTTCTGGCGGGAGCTGGATGCGAGGCTAGATTAGCTGCACTGTTGCTTTAAATAACATCAACGGCGCTGTCCTGGCTGCTCGTGGGGACAAGATGAGACATTCCAGGGGCGCCCCCCCCCCGGGCAGGATCTGCATGCATCAGTGAGGTTTGCACATGCAGCATTGTTGTGGCTGGCATCACCTGCGGCTGCTGATGCTGTTCAGATATGAGCAAGTGTTTAGCCTGGGTAGATGGCTGCGTTGCTTCCAGGTCTGTGCCCTGCAGGGGAACTGCTGCAAGTGACGGGAATTTACTCCCAGCCTGTGTCTCTCCACGAGAGTTAGTGCTTGTGTGCCAGGTGTCAGGACAAGGCTGAGCTCCTGGGTTCCCTGCGTGCTCTTGTGCCTGCCTCCGCCCCAGGACTGCGGCAGCTCGAATTAACTAGTTTCACTGAGGGTCTCCCAGGCGCTTTCCTAAGAGGTCTTCCCCATGGGGTCCAGCCCACTGCTGCCACTCAGCAGAGGGGGTGACAACACTTAACCCTTCTTCGTTAGCCCTGCCCAGATACACACCAGTTACCAACCCTGCTGGCAGGAAGCCAGGCCTGTCTTGCTCTCACCATTGTGCTGAGGGGGAAACTGAGGCACAGAGGAGCAGTGACTTGCCCCAGGTCATCCAGCGAGTCAGCGGCAGAGCCAGTCCTGGAACCCTGGGCCCTTGCGGAGCAACTGGCTCCTTTTGAATCTGAGCCAGCAGTGCTCTCAGCCTCACACTAGCTGTTGCTGTAGGATTCCCCTGACTGTTTGCTGCTACATCCCTGCCCCTCGGCCCTGCATCTCTTTGGGCAGCGCCCCAGCACTGAGACTAGGCTAGGGCAGAAGGTGCATTGGGCAGCGACGGTCCTTGAAGAACGAGGTGTCTGCAAAAGGGAACCGGGCTGGGGATCCCGCCAAGGGCAGGGAAAGTGCCTCTGAACCCATCACTTCTGTTTTCACTCCCTTTGAAGAGCTGCCTCACCCCAGCCACTGGGGCTGAGCCGGCCTCCATCCTGCCCCGGAGACCGGGCGCCTCTGCCGAAGCCTGAACTCCCGGAGCAAGCTCCCCCCACCATGGCCGACGTGGGGAGGAGCTTATTGTCACAGCCAGGCGGGACCCTGGGGGATGGAGGGTTCCCTACTGCAAGCTCTGCACTGGGGCCAGCACTGACCATGAGGGGACAGCACCCCTGCTGAGCCCCCGCCCTACTCCCTGCCCCACAGCGCCCCCTGCTGAGCCCCCGCCCTACTCCCTGCCCCACAGCGCCCCCTGCTGAGCCCCCGCCCTACTCCCTGCAGCACAGCACCCCCTGCTGAGCCCCAGCCCTACTCCCTGCCCCACAGCGCCCCCTGCTGAGCCCCAGCCCTACTCCCTGCAGCACAGCACCCCCTGCTAAGCCCCAGCCCTACTCCCTGCCCCACAGCGCCCCCTGCTAAGCCCCCGCCCTACTCCCTGCCCCACAGCGCCCCCTGCTGAGCCCCAGCCCTACTCCCTGCCCCACAGCGCCCCCTGCTGAGCCCCATCCCTGTCCTACAGCGCTCCCTTCTGAGCCCCCACTCTGCTCCCTGCTGGGCCCCCCACCTGGCTTCCTGCAGCATAGCACCCCCTGCTGAGCCTCCACCCTGCCCCACAGCGCCCCCGCTGAGCCCCCACCCTGCCCCACAGCGCCTCCTGCTGAGTCCCTGCCCTGCCCTGCCCCACAGTGCCCCCTGCTGAGCCCCCACCCTGCCCCACAGCGCTCCCTGCTGAGTCCCTGCCCTGCCCTGCCCCACAGCGCCCCCTGCTGAGCCCCCACCCTGCCCCACAGCGCCTCCTGCTGAGCCCCCGCCCTGCTCCCTGCAGCACAGGACCCCCTAGTGCCTCACTGGGCCAGCACTGCCTGTCGGGAAGCCCTGAGTCAGCCGCTCTCGCTTCCTGCAGCCGGAGAGCTCCTGACCAGGGGTTGACCCTGTGATCTGGGCACATGCCAACGCTGGGTGGAGCTGTCCAGCCAGCTCCCTTGGATGCTGCGGTTGCTGTTCTCTGGGAGCTCCATCCCTTCACCCTGTGTAGTGCTGGAGCAACGCACAGGGTCGCCTCCTGCTCCTGCTTGTCCCTGACAGCCAGGGGCTGGGCCCGGTCCAGGCTGCTGGCCCTAGGCCTGATGGCCTTCCCAGGAGCCGCCAGATTTGGGAGAGACTCTGGCTTCTTCCGGTGACTCACTCCAGCCTAGTCTGCACTGGGATCCGCCTCACATGGAGACAGCCCTGTGCAGACCCCGGGTACAGGGGGCAGAGCTGGCTTCTTGCCCTAGGGCAGAGCCTGGCTTTGCCAGCTAGTGTATGTGGCATCCACACCCAGTGGTGCTGGAACAATGTTTAGGGGGAAGGAGTTGAGCTGTGCCCCCCACCTTACCCCAACTGAACACCTCACTGCCCCAGGCTGGGGCCATAGCTGGGGGTGGCTGCAGAGCCTTGAGTGTGGCTGACGGTTGGGGCCACGGGGCCTACAGCGGAGCCCTCAGGCCCTGGTAGCAGAGCCTATGGGGCTGGTGGCTAGAACCCCCTGGAGTTGGTGGCTGGGACCCCAGAGATCAGTGGGACCCCTGGACATGGGCTGTAGGCATGGGGTGCAAAATTGGAGGGACTTGCAGTCCCTCCTGCATTCTTGCATCTCACCAGGAGCTGCAACTGGGGCCAGTCTCTGGGGCAGAATGGCCTTTGCCCCCTTTACTGGTTCTGAGTCTCTGCGGTTCTGGTTCTGTTGCAGTTGTTTGGTTGTGTGCTGGGACCTGGCCTAGCCTGGACGAAGCAGCTTTGGCCTGGGTCCGGGCTGGGTGGGAGACCTTGAGTCAGTGTTAGCCCCCCTGTACCACTAGGGGGGCGCTGCAGGGTGGGAGTTTGGCTGGGGCTCCTTTCTTGCCTTCCAGTCTGTGCTGGCCCCGATGCCCCCACATGACACCAGGGGGCGCTGCGCTGCAGGAGTGGGTTGGGCAGCTCAAGGGGGGTTCCCCAGAGGGACATCAGGGGGTGCTGTGCTGCAGGGGTGGGTTGGGCAGCTCAAAGGGGATTCCCAGAGGGACATCAGAGGGTGCTGTGCTGCAGGGGTGGGTTGGGCAGCTCAAGGGGGGTTCCCCAGAGGGACACCAGGGGGCGCTGTGCTGCAGGGGTGGGTTGGGCAGCTCAAGGGGGTTCCCAGAGGGACATCAGGGGGTGCTGTGCTGCAGGGGTGGGTTGGGCAGCTCAAGGGGGGTTCCCCAGAGGGACACCAGGGGGTGCTGTGCTGCAGGGGTGGGTTGGGCAGCTCAAGGGGGGTTCCCCAGAGGGATACCAGGGGGCGCTGTGCTGCAGGGGTGGGTTGGGCAGCTCAAGGGGGGTTCCCCAGAGGGACATCAGGGGGCGCTGTGCTGCAGGGGTGGGTTGGGCAGCTCAAGGGGGTTCCCAGAGGGACATCAGGGGGCGCTGTGCTGCAGGGGTGGGTTGGGCAGCTCAAGGGGGGTTCCCCAGAGGGACACCAGGGGGCGCTGTGCTGCAGGGGTGGGTTGGGCAGCTCAAGGGGGTTCCCAGAGGGACATCAGGGGGTGCTGTGCTGCAGGGGTGGGTTGGGCAGCTCAAGGGGGGTTCCCCAGAGGGACACCAGGGGGTGCTGTGCTGCAGGGGTGGGTTGGGCAGCTCAAGGGGGGTTCCCCAGAGGGACACCAGGGGGCGCTGTGCTGCAGGGGTGGGTTGGGCAGCTCAAGGGGGGTTCCCCAGAGGGACACCAGGGGGTGCTGTGCTGCAGGGGTGGGTTGGGCAGCTCAAGGGGGTTCCCAGAGGGACATCAGGGGGTGCTGTGCTGCAGGGGTGGGTTGGGCAGCTCAAGGGGGGTTCCCCAGAGGGACATCAGGGGGCGCTGTGCTGCAGGGGTGGGTTGGGCAGCTCAAGGGGGGTTCCCCAGAGGGACACCAGGGGGCGCTGTGCTGCAGGGGTGGGTTGGGCAGCTCAAGGGGGTTCCCAGAGGGACATCAGGGGGTGCTGTGCTGCAGGGGTGGGTTGGGCAGCTCAAGGGGGGTTCCCCAGAGGGACACCAGGGGGCGCTGTGCTGCAGGGGTGGGTTGGGCAGCTCAAGGGGGTTCCCCAGAGGGACACCAGGGGGCGCTGTGCTGCAGGGGTGGGTTGGGCAGCTCAAGGGGGGTTCCCCAGAGGGACACCAGGGGGCGCTGTGCTGCAGGGGTGGGTTGGGCAGCTCAAGGGGGTTCCCAGAGGGACATCAGGGGGTGCTGTGCTGCAGGGGTGGGTTGGGCAGCTCAAGGGGGGTTCCCCAGAGGGACACCAGGGGGTGCTGTGCTGCAGGGGTGGGTTGGGCAGCTCAAGGGGGGTTCCCCAGAGGGACACCAGGGGGCGCTGTGCTGCCGGGAGTGGGGGGCAGGGGCTCAGGTCACCCAGCAGCTCTGGGAATGGAACCCAGGTATCCTGCTTTCCAGCTCAGTGCCCATTGCTGAGCCCGCCCCTTGTTTACTGGGGCCCATCAGAAGCTCTGGGGTGCGGACTGGGCAGCAAGGTGAAGCCAGCTGGGTGGGTGCCCGATGCACCAAGTTGCCTGATCTGACCCATCCCCACACTCAACACCCCCCAGAACTCTGGTAGCAGGAGGGAGCAGCCTCAGCTACACCTCACAGTGGTTGAGGACAGGGCAAGATGCTGCCCCTCCCACGTGGTGGGGGTGCCCGCCTGGCTCCAGGTCAATGGCAGGAGAAAGCTGCCTGCCCAGGGGGCAGCTCAGGGCTGGTGGGTCTCAAGTACTGAGTTGATCGGGGTGAAGAGACAGTGCCCCCCACCAGCCTCTGGGGATCCCTCACCTGGCGCTGAGATGCAGCCACCTCTGGGGTGGGGTGCAGGGGCTGTTCAGCGGGGATCCATGTATGAACATCCCAGTTTTGGGGCCTGGAGGGCTCTGCCCTGGGGTGTTTTTAGGGGGAGCTTGGCCCCTGTCAAGGGGCCCCGTGTGCAGCATTTGGGGGCAGCATGTAGAGGGGGCATGGCCAGGGCGTGTGGTTTGGGATGACTCAAGAGATGGTCTGGGGAGCTTCTGGAGGGGTGGGGGTGGGGCTGTGGCTGTGTGGTCCCTGGGGATTGGAGAACAGGGGGCTCTCCCTAGGGGCATGTGGGAGTCAGCCCCAAGCTCTGAGCCTGGCTCTGGGGGGCTGCGCTTGGGGGACTCTCACTCCCCTTAACCCCTTGGGTCCAGGCCGGGCGGGGGCGGGTCCAGCAGCGCTCGGGTGGCGGGAGGCAGCGCTGTTAGGCTCAGGAAGGGGAAGTGGTTTTGTGATATGGTGGGGGGGGCTAGACTCCGAACAGCAGGAGGGGGGTGTCGCCCAGCTCAGACCCAAGGACGGACGGGACCTGGCCTGGCCTGGATCCCCCCAGGCCAGGATGTCGCTCTCCGAGTCAGACTCCTGCTCTGAGCACGATCTGGAGGTACCCGGCTGGGTGGGGGCCCCGCGGGAATGTGAATGGCCCCAGCCCGCTGCTCTGGCACACTGGAGACAGGGAGGGTGGCCCAGCCATGGCAATGGGCTGGTGGGGTTGGGGGGGGGACTCACTGGGAGGGCTGGTGCTGCGTGCAGAGACAGGGGGGCGCAGGGGGAATCAGCCAGTCCTAGAGCTCTGTATGGCAGGGTGCTGGGCGGGCCTGGGAACCGGGGTGGGGCTGGTGCACCATGCAGGGGGCATAGTACGTTTCCTTCCCTGCCATGGCTGCTGCTGCGCCAGCTGCCTGCAAGCTGGCAAGGGGGGAGGGGCAGAGAGGAAGGGACGGTTCCACTCCCATCTAGGCCCCCCTGACATCTTCTAGCCAGCCCCCCTCCCCCTGAGCCAGGGTGGCTCCCCGGGCCATTGCTCCCTGCAGCCTCCAGGGTGACGTTAACTAAGGCGCCTCATCTCAGGGGTGCGGGAGGTGGAAATCCCACTGGGGATGGGAAACCCACTGCCAGGCCCTGCAATGGGAGCCAGGAGCTCATGAGGCTCCCTGGGAACATCCTGGAGGTAGATTTCCAGGGCCCCCCTGGACGCCTCCCCAGAGATCCTGGCCCAGCCCAGAGTGTGGGGATGCTGGTGCTGTCCTCAGTCAGTAGGGCCCCCGTTGGGATCACCCCGCCCCAGTGCCCCGTCATGGTGCCAGAGGCTGCTCCGAGCCTGACAGGCATCACCCTGCTCCCATTGGGACAGGCACTGCCGACCCCGACTGGGATTCCCCCTCCTCCTCCCTGGGGAAGAGACCCGGGTTGGTCTCCCAGTTCCTGGCTGGGGGAGCCGAGGCCCAGGGCTGCTGTGGCTGGAACTTGCCCTTGATCTTGTGCCTGCTGGGCTCTAGGTTGAGTGGCGGCTTCCCCGAGCATGTCGCAGCTGGGGCACTTTGGGGCTGAGCGCTGGGAGTGCAGCCCATCTGTAGAGGAGCCAGTCAACCCCCAAACCCCCTGCCCTCCGTGAGCTCAGCAGCCCATGAGAGTCTGACCAGGGACAGATGCACCCGGATCAGCCCCAAACCACCAGCCCTGCCTGCTGGGCACAAAGGGCCAGCCCCTTGCACCCTTCCGGTGTGCCAGCTGCGTTCCCTTGATGGGGTGGCTGGCATCGCGTTCGCTCCTCCGGCTGAGCCCTGTCTGGGAACCCCCAGCCCCCTTCCCCAGCCAGGGCAGGGGGCTAGGATGGGGGAGTCCATCCGCATGGGGGGAAGTGAGGGGTCAGTGCGCCAGCAGAGGCATGATTTTGGAGAGGCAGGTGGGGGGCCAGGGAAGGAGCTGTAGGGGCCGTTGTAAAGATGGCTGTAAAGGGGCTGTTGGAGGGGCAGCTATAGAAGGGGATGGCAGAGAGGGACTGGTGGGGAGCACCAAGGGGGCTGGCAGGAGGTCTCTGAGGACGTGGGTGGCAGGGAGGAGGCCGGCAGGGGGCAGCCGAGGAGGCGGGCAGGAGGGGGTAGCCGAGGAGGAGGCCGGCGGGGGGCAGCTGAGGAGGCAGGCAGGAGGGGGTAGCCGAGGAGGAGGGCGGGAGAGGGTGGCCGGCGGGGGGCAGCCGAGGAGGCGGGCAGGGTTGGGCGCTGCAGGGCCCCCTCACCTGCTCTCTCCCCTGCAGGGCGAGCAGGTCTGGTCGGTGCTGGAGCAGCTGGCCTTGGAGCCCAGCCCGGACCTGGTGGCCAGCAGCGTGCAGCAGCGGCTGGACGAGGAGAAGGAGCGGATCCGGCGCGAGATCCGCAAGGAGCTGAAGATCAAGGAGGGGGCGGAGAACCTGCGCCGGGCCACCACCGACCGCCGCAACCTGGCCAGCGTGGAGAGCCTGCTGCGCGGCTCCGACCGCAAACTGCACCAGCTGCACTGCCAGCTGCAGCACCTGGACGCCCACATCATGGTCAAGGAGCCGGAGGAGAGCGGAGGTCAGGGGGCGGGAGACTGGGGGAGGAGGGGTGCTGGGTGGGCAGGGAGCAGGGTTCACTGCTGGCGGACCGCAGCGGGGTCACACAGGGCAAGGAGGGGGGTCAATGCCAGTGGACCCAGCCCGGCGGCTCAGGGCTCCGTGCACTAGGGGGTCTTGGGATGCTGCTAGCTCAAGGCTGTCTGTCCTGGAGGACAGAGGTGCCTGGGGCTGGGACAGACAAACTCCCAGAGGGGTGCCTGGGGCTGGGCACTGCTCTTCCTCCTGTGCTGCAACGCAAGAAGCAGGAAGGGAGCCACAAGGCAGCAGGTGCTAAATAGCGCCCAGGGGAGTCTCCATCAGCCCCGGCAGCAGTAACCGGTGGAACTCCTCGCCACTAGGGCTTGGTGAGGCCAAGAGTTAGGCAGGATTCAAACAGGCAGCGGGTGGGGGAGGGGGGTTGTCTGGGGTCTGGGGCGGGAAAGAAGGCTCTGAACACCCACAGGGTGGGCAGGGAGCCCCCACTCTGGGTTCTGGGGTCAGAGTGTCAGTGCTCGTGCCAAGAGGCAGCTCTTCATCCAACTCGCCAGCTGTCGGGGCAGGAGGGCCCAGCCCTGGGAGTGGATTCCCCCATCCTTGGTGGTAGCAGGCAGCCTCCACCCTCAGAGACTGGATACCGGGGGAGATGGGCCCATAGAACTGGTCTGCCATGGGGATCTGGGCTGCACTGCAGAGCTGGCCCCACGGAGGGCTGGGGGCAGTGCAGGCCCTGGGGCTCACAGACCCAGCTCCCCCCACCCACTCCCTGCTCCCTCCTCCCCACGCAGCCGGGGTGTCCTCTCGGTGCCAGGCCTGCGCCTGGGCTGCACCACGGGCTGGGATTTCATAACAGGAAGCCGCCATGTGGCACCTGCCCCAGCAGCGAATTGCAGCGCGAGCTGGGGAGTCCGAGGCAGGAAACTACTCGGCTGCTTCCTCTAGCGAGTTAGAAAAACAAAAGCTCCGGCACCTGCCCAGCCTGTCCCAGCCCAGCAGCCCCCCGCCCCCCGAAAGGCCCCTGCTACATGGGGGCTGCGTCGGCCTCGAGCAGCGTGGGGGGGTGCAGCCTGTGACTGGGGCACGGGGCTGGGGTGCAGCCCAGGGAGGAAGGCCAGGCAGGGCCAGGGCGGGGGCTGCATTACAAAAGAATACACGCGCGTGCTCTGAGGGCCAGCAGGGGGCAGCAGTCAGAGCAGTGGCCGGTACAGATAAAGGGGGAGGGGGCGCTGTCCTTGTGGGGGGTCCCCTCTAGAGCACCCAGACAGGGGAGGCATTTCCAGAACAAGTAACAGAAAGAGCCAATCCCCTTCCCCCGTGTTAACGGGGGCTTGACCCCCGCTCAGAGCCAGGCCCTGCACTTTGGGGGCCCCGTGGTGACTGTCCCAACCATCCTATGGATAGGGTGGCCCCCCATAGTGATGTTAGCCCGTGGGGCCCTGGACAGCCTGGGGGATTACCCGGGGGGCCTAGTGTGGGGCAGCAGCAAAGGTCAGTCTGCTTCACCGGGGCGGCTGGAAGTAGAGCGACTCCGGCTCGGGGGACAGAGCAGAGCAGGCTGGGGCTGAGTCACTCCACTTCCCACCACCGTAGTGAATGCAGGGGCCTGGTGGTGTTGCTTGGGGAAAGGGGCTTTAGGGAAGGGGTACAATGGGGGCAGGAGGGAGCAGAGCAAGGGCAAGAAGAGGCATAGCAGGGGTGGGGTGTGGTGGATGGGGGGGCAAGATGGGGCAGAGCAGGGGCAGGAAAAGGCAGGGGCAGGGCCTGGGGTGGGGGGGTCCCTGGACCCCGCACCCCTCCAAGGACGGCCCTGTGGACCAGTCACATGGTAAAGCACAGAATTTCCAGTCAGCTGTTGGAATGTGCCAGGCCCAGCTGTTTGTTCCACAAAGTGGAGGAAGTAACCGTGGGTGTGTGGGGCCAGGGGGGAGGACAGCACGGGATTCGGACCTGCAGGCAGGAATCTGAAGGCCAGTTGGGCGAAAGCGGCCAGGAAATGACAGATTTGGTGACTCTAAGGAAAGGGAGAAACAAGAGCCGCGGAATAAGAACAATTGGGAGAAACTCTCCGGATGGAGGAGAGCTGGCGGGGTGTCAGAGACACTGTTAAAGGCACAATCACCAACAATCCTGAGGCAAAGGACAGGGAGAGGCCAAGATGGCTCCATCGCAGGCACTCTCTAATGACTTGAGAAGCAAAAAAAAACCTACAAAAAGAGAAACCTGGGCAGATTGCTCGGGAGGAGAACAAAAGCGCAGCACAAGCACCCAGGAGAGCCCTCAGAGAGGCTCAGGCACAGAATGAATTAGACCGAACAAGGGACATAAAAGACAGCCAGAAGAGATCCTTTAAATCCATTAAAGGCAGGAGAAAGATGAAGGAAAGTGCATGTCCACTATTCAGGGGGAAGAGGAGCTGACAAGGGATGGCGTCAAGCAAGCTGGGGCGTTTAATGCCTCTTTTGCTTCAGTCTTCACTAAAAAGATTAATGGGGATCAGATTCTCAGCATGTATGAGCGACAAGGGGGGAGGAACACCAGGCAAACTAGGGAGCGGTCAGGTTAAAGAATATGTAGGTGAGTTAGATGGATTCAAGGCAGCAGGGCCCAATGAAGTGTATCCTACTTAGGGAACGAGCGGATCCAATCTCGCAGCCATTAGCAATTATCTGTGAGAGCTGCTGGAGGGCGGGGGAGGTCTCAGAGGACTAGAGAAGGGCAAACGTCCATCCTGTCCTGTCCGTAGCACCTGGCTTTTAAGAGGGGAGCACAGAGGACTGAGAAATGATAGACTGATTTGACTGGTGAGAAAGGCCCTGAAACAAAGTATTAACCATCAGTTTGTGAGTGCCCAGGGCACAGTTGGGTTAAGAGGGGTGCTCAGCATGGATTTGTCACCAAGAAGTCATGCCAGGCCAACCTAACTTCCTTCTCTGTTGGGTCGCTGGTTGTGCGGGATGGGGGAAGCAGAAGCTGTGGTAGGGTTTGATTTTAGTTGTGCTTCTGGGGCAGGAGTCCCACATGAGATTCTCACAGGCAAACAGGGAAATGTGGGTCCGCAGTGTGGGCGCCCAACTGGGTAGAATTCCACCCTCAGAGAGCAGCTCTCGTTGGTTTGCTGTCTGACGGGAGGGCGTGTCCAGGGGTCCCTCGGGGATCATTCCTGGGCCCAGTTCTAGTCCATACTCTCAGTGGTGACTTGGATAATGGAGTGGAGAAGGCGCTGACGAAGCTCGCGGCTGAGGCCGGGCGGGGAGGGGCTGCTAGCGCTCTGGGATTCAGAACGACCTTGACAGACTAGAGCACTGGCCTGAAATGCACAAGCTGGAATTCAGAACAGTTCAGGGCAAAGCCCTTCACTCAGGACGGAAAATCAAACGCGCCGTCAGAGAATGGGAGCGGCTGGGCAGGCAGTTGTGGTGCCAGGGAAGGTCTGGGGCAGCTGCTGAACACAGACGGATTATGAGTCATCAGCGCCAGGCAGCCTGGAAGAGGCTGACCTCAGTCTGGGTGTATTAAGAGGGGTGTCGTGTAGATGCCCCAGGAGGTGAGGGTCCTGCTCTGCTCGGGCTGGCGAGGCCCCAGCTGGAGTCCCGTGTCCAGTGGTGGGTGCCGCACTTAGCAAAGACGTGGACACGTTGGAGAGAGGCACAAAAATGATCCAAGGTTTAGCAAATGGGGCCTAGAGCTGGGCAGGGCCGGTCTGAGGATGGACGCCCGAGGGGAGCTGAGAACGGTCGCCCAGCACGTGAAGGGTTCTTACCAAGAGGATGGGGCTCAGTTGGCCTCCACGTCCACAGGGGTAGGACAAGACACAACGGGGCTCATCTGCAGCAAGGGAGATTCTGGCTTGATACTAGGCAAAGCTTTTTAACTCCAGGGGGAGCTGGGCTCTGGGACAGGCCAAGCACGGGCAGTGGGTATAACAGGCCAGGGAGGCCTCCTCAGAGCTTCGCCTTTTATCAAGGAGGGCTTGGGGGCTCGGTGTGCAGGGGCAGGGCCTTGGATGGAAGGGGCGGGTTCGGGGGGGGGGGGTCACATGCCACCCATGTGATCGCAGGCAGTTGTGGAATCCCCCCTTGTAAGGACAGGTTGGGCCAACGCTGTCAGGAGTGGGCCAGGCGGGTTTCTTGCCCTGCTGCAGAATGGGGGTGGGCTAAGGGGGTCCCTTCTAGCCCAACATTTCTGTGATTCTGAGACACCCTGCCTGGTGCCAAGGTGCAGCCACCTCTGGGGTGGCAGGGGTCAGCCCAGGCACAGGCGGGATTTGACTCTCTCTGCCCAAGGAGATGTATTGGGTGCATTGATCCAAGTGAAGGGGAGAAACCTCCTATCTCAGTTCCCACAACTTCCCCCCCATAAGGCAGATCCTGGGGCTTCCCTCCCGACACCTGCAAAGTAAAGGCGTCTTTAGGCCCTGGGTTCAAATCCAGCCCTAGCCAGTGCTCCAGCTCCCCCAAATAGCCTATGGTTGGGGACCCCAGGGCTGGGCTAGGGGGAGCTGCAGCTAGGGATTGAGGAGCACTGGCAGGGCTGGGCTGGGCTAGCAGGGCCGCGAAGGGTCAGGAGTGAGGGGCACCAGCAGAGGGGTGGAGGCAGGAGGAAGCTGTCACCTGGGTGCAGACCCAGTTCGGGCTGAACCAGGCAGCTGCCCTTGTTACCCGGCTGCTGTCTCTGAAATGACCCAGCGAGGCCGGAAATGGGGCCAGCGTGGCCGGGACGGAGCTCAGCCCCAGCGGGGACAGTGGAGGGCAGGTCGGTGAGAGTGCCCTTCCCCCTCCTCAGCCAGGGGGCACGACCCCCCAGCAGGGATTAGACCCCTCAGCTCTGCTGATGCCCCTCAATCCCAACCTGCAGCCCCCTGCTAGCCCTGCCTTGAGCCCCTCCGAGGTACCACTGACCCCCGCTCGCCGTTTGCAGACACCCCCCAGTCACCCAACAGCCTGAGCCGCTCGGCCGCCAACAAGCACCGCCTGGCCGGGCTGGAGAAGCAGCTGAACATCGAGCTGAAGGTGAAGCAGGGAGCGGAGAACATGATCCAGATGTACGCCAACGGCTCCACCAAGGTGAGGGGGGCCCCTCCCCCACCTGCCCCCTTCCCTCTCCCCTGCCTGGCCACTGGCCCCACATCTGCCCTCCCTGCCTGGCTCCCCACCTCTCCCTGTTCTCCCCCTCCCTCATCTCTAGACTTCTCCCCTCCCCAGCTTGCCCCCAGCTTCCCCCTGCCCCTGCCTTTCTGCACCTGGCCCCTCAAGCCACCTCCTCCCCGCACTTAGCTCCCTCCCCCTGCCTCTCCAGCCCCCCAAGGTCCTCCTTCATCCTGGCCTCCTTTTGCCCTCTGCCTCCCAACTCCCACCTCCCCACTCATGCCTCTGCATCTTCCCCTCCCCCTTCTTGCTTCCCTCCCCCCACATCTTCCTCCCCCGCTGCTGGTTCTCTTCACCCCCTTCCCCTTCCTCCACCCTGGCTGTGGGACCAAATTCCCAAAGAGGCACCAGTGCCGGGCCCCCCCCCCCCTACTGCAAGCAGGGAGGGAAACAGGCAGGGCAGGAGGGGAGAAGACGGCTAGTGCCCCCCCCCCCAGCTTCTGCTCAGCCCATCTGCTGGGGGTCGGAGTGGGGCGGGGGATAGTTGCAGGGCCATGAAGGCAGAGCTCGTTATAGCAGCAGGTTTAGACTTAACTACCCTGCCCCTCCCCCGCAACCACCCCAGGTCATGACCCCCAGCCACATGCAGTTCCTGGGGGACCATGGCTCATTGGGGGTGGGGCACCTGGGAACAGCCCCCCCACAAGCCCCAGGCCTGCCCCAGAGCCCCTCCCCTGCACTCCTTAGTGCTCCCCAGGTCTGCCTCTGAGCCCCTCCCTCACCTCTGCCCCTTCCCTTTTCCAGGCCCTTCTCCCCACCCTGCCCTGGGTCTGCCCCCCAGCCCTTCCCCCACTTTCCTGGCTCTCCACTAGCCCTTTCCCCTCCTTCTGTGTATCTCCCACAGCAGTTATCAGCCACCCTGTTACCCGCACAAAATTCTGTCGCCCGCATTCTCCAGGGCAGGGGTGGGGAACCTACGGCCCCGGCTTACTGTGATCTGGCCCACAGCCCCACCCCCACAGCGGGGCAAGCTGGCTCTGCCCGCCCCACCTCCCTCCCGCCCAGGGCTGGAGCACACATGGAACCCCAGCACCCCATGCTGAGTGTGAGCGAGGTGAATGTCTCTTATTCTCACTTGTGCGTGATCCCCCCCCCCCCACTGATATTTCTGTGGGTCAGTGGGCCCCCACCCTAAAAAGGTTCCCTATCCCTGATCTAGGGGCACCCACCCGGCCCCATTTCTAGGGCCACCGACCCACCCTTGCCCTTCTGTGGGCTCAGGGGTAGTCTCCTGCTCGGCGGGGTCTTTACCAGTGAAAGAGTCTTGCGCAGGAATATCCGTAACCTCTGTTGTTAATGATCAGCAGGCCCACAACACCCAGTGAGATAGCTGGACTTTCCTTGCTGGCCCCTCAGGGTCAGGTCCACAGGGTGTCTCCAGTTTCTGCCCAGTGTCATTGGCACAGGGCTGAGGTCTGGCAGCTCTGATCTCGGGGCTGTGTCTGGAGTTGGTTCCCAAAGAACTTCCTCTTGGACCCCAATTTATAGTAGGGATGTTAAGGACTAGTCGACAGGATAGTCTACTAGTCACTCCCCCCCTCCCTTGCTGCCTCTATCAGATAGAGGCAGCAAGTGGGGGGCAAGGGAGGGGTACTTCAAAGCGGCAGCACCACAAGGAGCCTGGGGTCAGCTAGGCTCCCCAGCTGACTCTGGGCTCCGTGCAGGCCCGGGATCAGCTGTGTGGCGCTGCCCCTTTGAAACGCTGTGGCGGCATTTCAAAGGGGCAGTGCTGCCCTATCGACTAATGGAATAGTCGATGCAAAAATGCATCGACTATTCGATTAGTGAAATACCTTTAACATAGAGTGAAACTCCAGTCCTCCTTCACTCTACCTTAACCAGATCTTTTACTAGAATTTTACTCCCAACCTTAAGGTATTGTAAGGTGGGTCTCTAACCCGTCACAGCCCCCACCCCCCTTTACACCCAGGGAGATGAATTATGCAGCGGGCAGAAGCCCTTAAGGAACCCTGCAGAGCTCCCTCAGTCATGGCACAGGGAAGTGGAGACTATAAGGGTGGAACAAGGAAGGAGAGAGGCTTTCACAAGCCCAGCCAGAGGCAGTTCCTTGTCAGACACAGTGCGGCCCCACCAAGCTCTCCTCCCCCATCATAAGCTCTGCTGCTTTCTCTGCTGATTCTGGTGCCACTGTGGCAGGGTCCCCCTCTTGGCCACCTGGGATCATGCTCTTTGAATGAGTGTGAGGAGAGGATGTGAGTTGCTGCTGCTCAGCTAATGGCTGCTGCTCCTTCCATCTGGCTGCAGACCAAGGCCGAAGGCTTTAGGCCAGGGGTGGGGAACCTCAGGCCCAGGGGCCGGATGCCACCCCTGGCTTGCCTGGATCCAGCCCCCGAGGCTCAGGGCCCCTGCTGTGGGTCTGGAGCACACGAAATCTACGAGGCTGGGCCCCCCTTGGCACTGGTGGTTTTTGCTTCTCACTTGTGTACAGCCCCCGACTGACTTCTCTGTGGGTCAGCAGCCCCTGACCCAAAAAAGGTTCCCCAGCCCTGCATTAGGGTTTATAATATGGCTACAGAAAAAGGCTTTATCCTTATAGCCCCCAGCCCAGCCCCAGCTGCGTCCCCATTGCAGGGGCCACACCCAGAACCCCCCACTCCGCTGCTCTGGCACAGAACCCAGCGAGGGACGCTCAAGGACTGACAAACTATTTAAAGGGACGCTGTCCTGTTCCCACCCCGGGCCTCAGTTTCCCCCGAACCTTGTGGCTCTGGCGGGAAGAGCTGAAGTGCTGCTGATGCCTCCAGTCCCAGAGCTCCACTCCCAGTGGGGTGAAGGGATCCTACTCCCTGGGGCCCACCCAGCCGTTGGGGGACAAGAGGTGTTTGCCCCACAAGGACTGGGCTGGGACAGGGAGTTGCTCCTGATCTGAGGGATCGGAACCCCCAACCTGCTCTGGGCTCAGCAGTCCCCCCCCCCAAATGCTCTGCCTGTCCCCCACCCCAGGACCGGAAGCTGCTGCAGACGGCCCAGCAGATGCTACAAGATAGCAAGACCAAGATCAATATCATCCGCATGCAGATCCGCAGAGCTGCGCAGGCCGACGTGGTGCCGCCCGACGGGGAGGACGGACAAGGTGGGAGGGGATCCAGGATGGGGAGCCGTGGGGCGCTGGGCAATGGGGGTGACAAGGAGGGGCAGCGGGGTGGGGCAGTCATGTCCATAAGCTCCTGCTGTAGATACTTATGCTGCCCAAACTCCCACAATCCTCTGGTCCGCACGGCACTGCTCACTGCGCCCAGCCCCCACCACCTTCCCTACCCAGGGAGCGGGGACATGCCCCAGTGCATCACAGCCCTGGTACAAGGAGCTCATCTGTGACCCTGTACACAGGCACACACCCGTCCTTATGCACGCCTGTACACAGACACACACATCCCTGCACACACCCGTACACAGGCACACTCCCATCCTTACACATGCCTATACACAGACATACACACACCCCTGCGCACACCTGTACATGGGTATACAATCACCCCTGCACAAACCCATACACAGGCACACACCTGCCCCTTTGCATGCCTGTACACAGACACACGCCAACCCCTGGGCACATGCATGTGTTCTTGCATACTGTTTCTCCCACACCCCATCATTTTGCATGCATGCACATGGACACAGAAACAGCCCTCCAGCCCTACACACACCTTCCCTCCACGCCCTGTGTGACTCAGGTCATGGGGGTGGCTGGCAGGGACAGCTCAGGTTACCTACAGGCATCAGGTTCTGCCAGTGATACCCCACCCCCACCCAGCCTTGCTTGCAGAACACACATATGCACACATGAGCCCACAGAGATACAGTCGCTCCTGCAGGCTGGTGAGGTCTCACATGTTTTGTGATTCCTGACCCCTGGGAAGCAAGGGGCTCTTTGTGTGCACATGTGTGAGTGTGCACGGGGTGTGTGCCTGTGTGTGTATAGGTGTGCATGTAGCTGTGTATGTGGGGGCAGTTATGTGTGTGTAGTGTATATAGACCTATGTGTGCGTGTACAGGCTCAGTACATGTATGTATACCTGCACGTGTGTGTTTGCCCCCAGACTGGCATGCCCTGCCCCCCCAGCTGTATGCTCCCCCCCACACTGCGGGGGGCTGCTCTCTAAGGGGCTAGGGGATGGGGCTTGACAGGCAGATCCTGGAGCCACATCTGCTCAGGGTTTTTTTGTCCACCGAAGCTGCCCTTGGCTCCCCTCAGCCCAGCCACAGGGTGGGGGGGCAGGGATGCCCCTGGTCAGGACTCACCTCCCCCCTGCACCCAGGGAGCCCAGGTTCTCCTCTCCCCCAACACTGGCTCTATCCTCCTCCCAGAACCAAATCTCAGAGGTATCATCTGCCTGTGCCCCTCTCTGTGCGTGGGCGATTTACTGATCCAGACACCTGCCACCCAGCAGCCCCTGCTGTTCTCTGTGCCCAGGAGCTGGACCGGGCTCAGGTCCCCCTACCTGCCAGCTGGACCATTGCCTCCAGCCCTCTGGAGCCCCCTGCAAGCCCCCATGCTCTGAGCCACAACCCCCCCTTCCTGCAGCTGCTTCCCAGTTGTGCTTTCCCCAGGCATGGGGAGGGGGAGCTGACCCCCGCACACTCCTCAGTGGGAGGGAATCCTGGTGGCTTGGCTACTGCCAGGCAGCAAGTCTGCTGGGAAAGGGAAGGAGGCTGCCTGAGAGGCTCCCCCCTTCTCTCCAGAGCCCCCCAAGGAGCAGGGAGCTCGGCGTTTAATTCCTAGCCTGGTGCTCACCGGTCAGCCCTGCGGAGCTGAGAGCCCTGGAGAGGAATTGGCTGGGATTAATGGGACAGGACACAGCTCCCAGGGGTGCACCCGCCTCTGGGGTGGGGCATGGAGGTTGTTTATACAGGGGCCCCTCGGCCAGTGCTGAGATGCAGCCACCTCTGGGGTGGGGCGCGGGGAATGTCTGAGTTGAAACTCAGCCTCCCTCTGGGGCTGGGTGGTCGGACTAGAACCCAGGAGTCCTGCCCACTGCCCTATGGCTGCAGAGGCCAGGCCCCTGGTGCTGCTGCCGTGCTCCCCTGCCCCTAGCAGAGGGCTCCCCGGCCAGGGTGGGGGTCTGACCCAGCACTGCCCCCCAGGGAATGCAGACCTGAGCTGCACAGAGCTGCGCATCGAGGAGCTGCGCCATCACTTCCGCGTGGAGCATGCCGTGTCCGAGGGGGCCAAGAACGTGCTGCGCCTGCTGAGCTCCGCCAGGACGCCGGACCGCAAGGCCATCGCCGAGGTACTACCCCCCCCCCCCGCAAGGCCATCGCCGAGGTACTGCCCCCCCCGCAAGGCCATCGCCGAGGTACTGCCCCCCCCCCGCAAGGCCATCGCCGAGGTACTGCCCCTCCCCCCGCAAGGCCATCGCCGAGGTACTACCCCCCCCCCGCAAGGCCATCGCCCAAGTACTGCCCTTCCCCCCGCAAGGCCATCGCCGAGGTACTGCCCCTCCCCCCACAGGACCATCACTGAGGTTCTGCCCCTCCCCCGGCAGGGTCACTGCCAAGGACGGGGTCCCAGGGCAGGAAGCAGCGGGGTATGAGGTGAGCAGGGGGTATCGGGAGGCTCGGTGCGCAGGGCCGGGGTACCTGGGGGGCCATGGGGGCAGGGCGAGTGCACGTGGGCCTGGGGTCTTGGGGCTGTACCCATGCTGGGCACCTTGCAGGCCCAGGCAAAGCTGACCGAGTCGAACCAGAAGCTGGACCTGCTGCGCCTGGCGCTGGAGCGGCGCGTGGGGGAGCTGCCCGAGGAGCACCCCAAGGGCTGCATCATCAAGGAGGAGCTGATCATGGCCACCTCCTCCACCTTCAGCACCCGCCACAGCGCCCCCTACCAGCACAACCAGTACAGCACGCTCTGCAAGCCCTCGCCCCTCACAGGTACCCCCCGCCTGGGCAGCCCCCAGGCCACTACAGCAACCCCCCCGATATCCACTGCCTGGGCAGCACTCCCAGGCCGCTGGAGTAATCTCCCAGTATCCACCGACTGGGCAGCACCCCAGGCTGCTGCGGCAACCCCCCAGTACCGACTGCCCGGTCAGTGCCCCCTAATACCCCACAGGCACCAGTCCCTGGAAACCCCCCAGAGAACAGCAAGTCGGTGAGGAAACTGGAGTAGAACCAGGAGTCCTGACTTTCAGGCCCCTCCCCACCCTCCCATGCTCTAACCACTAGTTCCCTCTCCCCTCCCAGGCTGCAGGAGCACCCTGGAATCCAGGCTCCTAACCTCCCTCCCCCAGCTCTAAGCACTAGTCCCCACTCCCATCCCAGAGCTGGGGATAGAGCCCAGCGCTCCAGGCTCCCTGGCCCCCAGCTCTAACCCCCACCCCCCTGTCCCAGGGATGCTGGAGGTGCAGCTGTTGGGCTGCAGTGGCCTGCTGGAGTCAGTGCCCGGCCGGACCCGCGGCGCTACCATCTCGCTGCCCTGTAACAGCCCTGGCGAGGCGCGCCCCTCCTTCATGAGCCGCAGCGGGCGGGGGCTCTACAGCCGCAGTGGCAGTGTGAGCGGCCGGACCCCCCTCAAGTCTGAGGACGTCAGCAGTGAGTGAGCTGGGCACCGCCGGGGGCGGGGGCGGAGGGGGCGTTGTGCTGCAGGGGAGGGGAGGGGATCCTGTAGGGTTGCTGCAGAGAGGGAGGGGATCGGGGGGGAGGGGAGTTGTGCTGCAGAGAGGCTCGGGGGACTAGATTGGGGGTGGTGTAGGGATGGGGAGGCGATCCGGGGGTGCTGTCTGTGTGGGGTTCGGGGGAGAGAATGGTTCAGACATTGTCTCTGCCTAGCCACAAGCTTGGCCAGAGCTGGAGGGTGGCTGTTGACAGGGGTAGGACCCGGTTGTAAGGAGTTGTCGGGGCATTGGCACCCTCAGCCGGGCTGGTTCGGCAGCAGAGCCGCGCTACAGCCAGCACTTGTCACCCACTCTGCCAGGGCCCAGGGGAGAGAAATCATGATGTGGGGCTTGGAGAGTCTCTCAATGGAATTAATTTATTGAGGCTGCCCCAGTCCTGGGGCAGAGGTGGGCACAACAGCATGCACGGCATTCTGCTTGCGGCGACTCCCCTGGTCAACAGCACCCCCTGGTGGCTACTGGTATAACCACCTTCACAGTGGTGGCCACTGCATGCTGGGGCTGCCCCAAATGCTCAGCGGCTGGTTGTGGGCGAGAGATGAGTTGGCAACCCGGTGATGCGCCCTTCTCCTGGCAGACGAGGTGAGCGCCGTGTTGAAGCTGGATAACGCGGTGGTGGGGCAGACAGCTTGGAAGCCTGTGGGCCAGCAAGCCTGGAACCAGACCTTCGCCCTGGAGCTGGAGAGGGTGAGTGTGGGGAGGCATGAGGGCTGGTGAGCGCACCCGGCAGCGCTGAGTCAAATGAGCCTCTCTGAGGCAGGTGGAGCTCGGACTAGAACCGGGGAGTCCTGGCCCACAGCACCTCCCCCGCTCTTTCCGCTCGGCCCCAGTGACAGAGCCGAGCTGAGCTTCCTGTGCTCAGCTGCCCCGTCCCTCTGGACCCTGTGGGTCCAACTGCACTGGGGACCCAGACTCAGTTCTACTTCCAGCATTGTCACGCTCTGCAGTATGGACGGGCCCTCGCCCAGCCCAGAGTTGGGTGGGGCACAGCCAGCAGCTCCTGTCTGCGCTCCAGCCCTAACCGGGGTGTAATCGCCCCTGCCCCCCACAACACATGGGCAGCAGAAACAGCTACAGGAAAGGGTTCCAAAGGCCCCGTGTCGGTGGGAGGAGTGTTTACACTGGAACCTAATGATGGTCCCAGTGCTGGGAGCTGTTTTACCGCTGGGTGTTTTAGCCTAAATATCCAGCAGGGAGGGGGGGCTCCAGTACTGCCTTGTGCCCCCAGCTGTCCCATAGCCCTGCCTGGGGCCCCGGGGGCTTCTCTCACCTCTGGCTCTGCCCCCCAGGCACGGGAGCTGGAGATATCGGTGTACTGGCGGGATTACCGCAGCCTCTGTGCCTTGAAGCACCTCAAGCTGGAGGATTTCCTGGACAACCAGCGCCACGAGATCCACCTGGACCTGGAGCCCCAGGGAACCCTGCTGGCTGAGGTGACACCCGGGGAGGCGGGATCAGGATCATGGAGGGGGAGCTGGCCCGGGGGATGGATGGGGGAGGGGGGCACAGGCCCTGGGAGGAGTGGGAATGAAGAGCAGGTCGGGGGGATAGGGGAGGTAAGCAGACCCAAGGGGGAAGGGGAGAGCAGCCCTGGGGGGAAGGGGGGAGGAAAGGGAACAAGGCCCCAGGGGATAGTGGGGGGAAGGGGAGCAGACCTGAGGAGGGTGCCTTGACCTCACCCTGCCCTGGCCCCCCCAGGACAGCCCCTCAGCTCGGTCTCCTGCCCCCCCAGGTGACCTTCTTCGACCCCGTGATCGAGCGCATCCCCAAGCTCCAGAGGCAGAAGAAAATTTTCTCCAAGCAGCAAGGTGCCCACGCCTGGGAGGGACGCGCCCCAAATGCAGGGTCCAGGGTCAGCACCCCAGGGGCCTCCTGCCTGAACCTGCAGCCCAGCGATATGGCCAGGCACCAGTGTCAGCCTGTGCTCCCCTCCCCACTTGGGGACTGATGCTGGGGCATACCCCTGCCCCAGCCAGGGGCGGGCTCTTCCCCATATCCCCCTCCCCCCAGCCAGGGGGCAGGCTCTGGGCACTGCAGTCTCCAGGCATTCCCAGCCCTACAGCAGATCTGGGGGTCTCTGAGGGTATTGGGGGAGGGACCAGTCCCACCATGACCTTTGACCCCCCAGGCAAGGCCTTCCTGCGCGCCCGTCAGATGAACATCGACATCGCCACGTGGGTGCGGCTGCTGCGGCGTGTCCTGCCCACTGCCAGCTCCACCGGCACCTACAGCCCCTCAGCCCACGTGCCCGCTGGACCCAGCTCCGAGGCCCGCCACAGCCTGACTGGGTGAGTGCCCGGGAGGGGGGCTGGAGCTCACCACGCCTGGCCTGGGGATGGGGGTTGGGGCAGGGTCCCCAGGGGCAGAGGGGCAAGCCCCACTCCCTGGCGGGCTGGCCATGCTGTCCCCTTGATGGGCATGGGGTGATGGGGCAGGAGCCCAGATGCCTCCAGAGGCCAGGGGCTTCCTCACCCTGCCCAGCTGTGGAAGGGGGCAGGGAGCAGATCACGAGGGAGCAGCCACCCCCTCTCATCAGATCTCCCCAGTTTCCCAGGCAGGTCCCCAGCTCCTGCTGCTTTGAGATTTGGGGGGGAGGTTATGGGGGATTCCCATGGGCCTCCCTCTCTGAGCACCCCTGTCCCTGCCATGCAGAGACATCTCCATAGAGAAGCTGAGCCCGGACGCAGACAAGCCCCAGCTGGAGCAACCAGGCCAGCCAGCCAATGGTGTGGAGCAACTGGGGAGGGGCGCGCTGGTAAGACTCCCCCGCCGCCCAGCAGGGCAGCTCCAGGCAGCTGGGTGCCTAGAGCAGTTCCAGGACTTGCAGGGATGGGCTGGGTTCCCAGCACCGGCTCCGGGCACAGAGAACCACCCACTTTGGGCTTTAGCACCAGCCATGGGGCCTGGCTGCCCACATCCAGCCCCACGGGGAAGCAGTGCCAGACACAGGGGCTCTCTGGGGTCAGAGCCCAGGGGAGGGAAGGGGCTCTTCCCTGCCAGTGACTGGGGACCGGACTCTCACCTGCTCCTGCCTGACGGGGCCAGCAGCGCCTAGAGGCCATGGGGATGGGCACCCTGGAGATGCAATGGAGGTGGGGGATCATGGATGGAGATTCCCCATCCCATGGCTGGGCCCTTGAGTGGCCAGTGGGGAGGGTTAGGCCTTGCTGAGCCTGGGACTGGCCCCTCGATCCCTGGCACTCCCCAGCGCTGCAATGGGATGGTGGAGCCCTCTCAGATGCCCCACCATGCCTGCTGCAGCCGGCTGTGAGGGGCTGGGTGAGCTCCTGTCTGCTTGACCCTCCTGCTCTGCCCCCAGAGCCCGCAAGCAGGAGATGAAGAGCTCATGCCGGGAGGAGACACCAGAAGGCCGGGGAATAGCGCCCTGCCCAGGTGAGGGGCCTCTGTCCCCATGGTGCCCCCTCCCTCCCCATTGCCCTCCCAGACCGTGCCTGCCCGGTTCAGAGACTACAGGGTCCTTCCCTTCTGGGCCGGAACCCCAGCTGCTGCCGCCCATGCACCTTGCTGGAGGTTGCCCCCAGGGCAGGGGGTGGGGAACCTCGTCCCCCAGCCCTGCTCCAGCCTCCCAGCCACACGGAGGATTTGGCTGGCGACAGGTTGGCACCTGTCAGCCCTGCCCCTCTGTCACGGGCCCCTCCCCGACCCGCCAGCCCTGCCCCTCTGTCACGGGCCCCTCCCCGACCCGCCAGCCCTGCCCCTCTGTCACGGGCCCCTCCCCCACCCGCCGGCCCTGCCCCTCTGTCACAAGCTCCACTCCTACCTGTTAATCTTGGGGGAGGGTGCCCAGTAGCCCTATCAAGGGTCACATGGGTGCTCAGGGTCATAGAGGGGAGAGGCACCTCTGTCCCCCCCCCATCGAGGGTCTACTGCAGAGACATAGGGCTTGGAGATCTGACTCCCCACCACAGCCCCGGGGAAGCCTGCACCCCTAATCTCACATCCCTGGCACCACCCCAGAGTCCCCCAAGCCAGACCTCTCACCCCCCCTGCACCCTAACTCTCTGCTCCAGCTTTGAGCCTCTCCTGCACCCTGAGCTGCACAAGCCTGGCCCCACCCCCCAGCTGGAGCCCTCACGCCCTCCTGCCCCCAGCCATGCACCCCGAACCCTACATCCCTACCCCCGCCCTAGACCCTGCACCCCCAGCTGGAGCCCTCAGCCCACACACCCTAACCCTCTGCCCCAGCCCTGAGCTGCTGTTCCCGCTGATTTCCCCTCGAATGTGCGCAATGAACTGCCTCAAAGGCGCACCAGGCAGTTCATTACGCACACGCGAGGGGAAATGAGCGGGAACAATGGTACTGACCCAATTCCTCCCCCAACCCACCTGCTGGCCCCCCCCAACCCCTCCCACTCTTCCTCCCCCACTCTTCTCCTGCCACCTGCTGGTCCTCTTCCTCCCCACAGGCCCTTCCGTTGGCCCAGAGCCTCACCCCACCCCAAGGGGCCCACCCTGCCTTCCTCAACCCCCACCAGGGATTCTCCCTCCCGGCTGGCATAGGGGGTCAGTTGGGGGGCAGGGGTGACGCCCCCCTCCCTCCCAGGGCTCTTCTCTCCCCAGAGGGGATGTGGATGGGGAGCCCCCCCAACAGGCCTGGGGAGTGGTTAGGGGACTCCCTACCCCATGCCAGGTGCCAGCTGCTGCAGCGCCCACTGCTCACCCCGCTCCACCCCCAGGGCGACGCCGCTGACGCTGGATGACTTCAAGTTCGTGGCCGTGCTGGGACGTGGGCACTTTGGCAAAGTGAGTCTCAGCTCCAGTACCGCGCGCGCCACCGCCCTGCCCCTCCCCCCCAGCCCAGCAGCCGCTCGCAGCTCTCCTGGCCACCCCGTGGGCTCCCCACTGCTGTGCCCGGCTCCGGCCCCTTCCCAGGGAGACGACATGGAAAAGTGGTTTGCGCCAGTCATGCCGCAAGGCCTTGCCAGAGCTAGTCCAGACTCCAGCGCCTGCTCTCACCACTAGACCCCACTCCCCTCCCAGGGGCCTGGCCTCTGGGTGCCCTAACGCCGGCCATGTGGCTGCAGGTGCTGCTCTCCGAGTACAGCCGCACGGGGGAGCTCTACGCCATCAAAGCCTTGAAGAAGGGCGACATCGTGGCACGGGACGAGGTGGAGAGGTGAGTGCCGTGCGCCCCCTCCCCCCCAGTGCCACGGAGATCCGGGCTGCCCCGTCCCAAGACCCCACCGGGGCAGCCATCTTCTTGCCTGGCACGGCACCAAGGCCACCCCCCTGCTGCTGCCTGGTGCTTAGCCCCCCAGGGGGAGCATGGCAGCTCAGCTGGGCTCCCATCCGGTCTGCCTGGGCCTCTGTGCACATGGGATGTGCCTGGGGTCTGCAGGGGTCCAGGTGGGTTATGGCTCAGGGGCATGCAGGGGCGAATGGCCACTGACCCCTCCCCCCACCCCTTCCCCGCAGCCTGATGTGCGAGAAGCGGATCTTCGAGACGGTGAACAGCTCCCGGCATCCGTTCCTGGTGAACCTCTTCGCCTGCTTCCAGACGCCCGAGCACGTCTGCTTCGTCATGGAGTACACAGCTGGCGGAGACCTCATGATGCACATCCACACCGACGTCTTCACCGAGCCCCGGGCCACGTGAGTGTGGGGCGGCCAGGCACCAGCCCACGGGGCCTCCCCAGGAACCTCAGCCTGGCCGGGAGCACAGCCCCCCTGCCCTGACCACTAGACGCTGCTCCCCTCCCAGAGCCAGGCCTAGAACCCAGCCCCCTGCTCTGACCACTAGACACTGCTGCCCTCCCAAGCCAGACCTAGAACCCAGCCCCCCTGCTCTGACCACTAGACACCGCTCCCCTACCAGAGCCAGGCCTAGAACCCAGCCCCCTGCTCTGACCACTAGACACAATTCCCCTCCCAGAGCCCCCCCTAGAACCCTGACATCCTGGTTCCTAGTCCCATCTTGCTCCCCAGGGGGCTTGTTTGCTCTGTATGGTGGAGCCTGCATGGAGCATTGACCCCACCCTATCGTCCCCTGCAGGTTTTATGCTGCCTGTGTCGTCCTCGGATTACAGTTTCTGCATGAGCACAAAATAGTGTACAGGTAAGAGACTGTCAGCCGGCATGGGGGACATTCCCTTGCCCAGGATGGGCCTCCTCACTCTGCACCCTGCTGAATAGGTAGGGAAACTGAGGCGCAGAGCCAGGCAGGGACTTTGTGGTTAAGACATATGGCTGGGGATGGAAACCAGGGGTCCTGACTCCCTGCTCCAGTCCAGTAGACCCCACATCCCGGGGTTAGAACCCAGGAGTCCAGGCTCCCAGCACACACTGACCCTCTCACCCTCTTCCTGCAGAGACCTAAAGCTGGACAATTTGTTACTGGACACGGAGGGCTTTGTGAAGATAGCAGACTTCGGCCTGTGCAAGGAAGGTGGGTGCTGGGCACTGGGCTGGGGCAGGAGAACCAGCAACGGTTCTGTGTGACTGCTGCCGGGGCCCAGGCCTGTGAGCCCCGCTCTGCCTGGCACTGCAATGCAGCCACCTCTGGGGCGGAACGCCGTAGCTGTGTGTATGAAGGTGGCTCTCCCAGCACCAGGGCACAGCCACTTCTGTGGGGGGATGTGACAGCTTCCCAGGCAGCACTTTGGGGCAGGAAGTGAAGGAAAGGCGCATGGAATTGCCTGTCTGGGGTGCCAACAAACATATTTCGGGGGGGGGGGGCAGCTCGGGGGTTGTTAATCGCTACTCCATGAGTGACATTCCACCCAGAAGATGACAAACCCTGCAGCACGGCGCCCCCTGCGGAGCCCCCAGCCCTCCTGTAGCACAGCGCCCCCTGCTGAGCCCCCCCCCCCCCCGCAGCACAGCTCCCCCTGCTGAGCCCCTACACCCCCTTCAGCACGGCGCCCCCTGCGGAGCCCCCACCCCACTTCCTGGGAGCGCTCTCCTTCATGCACTGACCCTGCGTAGCTGGGGGCAGTTGAAGGGAGTGGGGCAGCTGGTGCAGGAGCCCAGGGGGCAGCAGACATCATGGGGGGCATTGGTCTGTGAGGCACAGCGGGGGCAGGAGGCTTGGTGAGCCTGTGGCCTCCAGGGAGTGGTACGTGGCCCTGGCATAGCCCCGACCCTGCAGTGTTCGGGGGCGGGGGCGAGGGGGTTGCTCACAGCCTGGGGCAGAGCCCAGCTTTAACTCTTTCCTCTCCCGGCTCAGGGATGGGCTACGGCGACCGCACCAGCACGTTCTGTGGGACCCCGGAGTTCTTGGCACCCGAGGTGCTGACGGACACGTCCTACACCCGGGCCGTTGACTGGTGGGGGCTGGGCGTCCTGATCTACGAGATGCTGGTCGGGGAGGTGAGTTGCAGGGAAGTGTCTCCTCCTGCCCCTTCCTGTGGGCACTCGGCCGGGGGGCAGGAGGAGGGGTTCAGAGTGGGGGCTAGTTCAGAGCAGAGCTCCCGACAGGGTGGGGGAAGGGTGTGAGTGGGCAGAGGTGGCTTGGGCTGGGGCCGGTCAGAGAAGGGTGGGGGCCCATGCGGGAGCTTGGGACTGGGCAGAGGGTGGGGAATGTCAGGTGGGAGGGAGGTGAGGGGTGCTTGGCTCAGGGTGGGGGCTGGGCCAAGGCTGAGGTGTGTGGGGTTGGCCCCAGGGATGGGGGGGGCAGATTTGTGCTGACCTGCCCTTCCCCTCAGTCCCCATTCCCGGGTGACGATGAGGAGGAGGTCTTTGACAGCATCGTGAATGACGAGGTGCGGTACCCGCGCTTCCTGTCCACCGAGGCCATCGGCGTCATGCGCCGGGTGAGTGAGCAGAACCCAAAGTGCAGCACGCGAAGGCCCCGGGGGGAGAAATTTGGGGGGGGGGACCAGATGTCAGGAAATGGGCACCAAGGAGGGGGGACCGGATGCCGGGGGGATGGGCACTGCGGGGAGTGGGGGGACCAGACACCAGGGGGACAGGCACCGAAGAGAGTGGGGAAGCCTCCCCCCAGCTCAGAGCATTTCCTGTCCCTCCAGCATCGGGTTCATCCATCCAAGCTTCCCCCATACCCCAGGGCTTGGCTCTGGGTGGGGAGCAGGAAGGGCGGCTCAGTGAAGCCTCTGTGTCCCCTGCCAGGGATGGAGGGCAGGGAGGGGCCCAGGGGGTGCAGAGTGGGCTGGGCAGGGTGCTGGAGGGTGACCATGTCTCTGGCCAGCTCCTGCGCAGGAACCCGGAGCGGCGCCTGGGCTCCGGCGAGCGGGACGCTGAGGATGTCAAGAAGCAGCCGTTCTTCAGGGTCAGTGTCTCCTCTCCCGTTAGCCCCCCTTTTTCCCCCAGCACCCTGCCCTGTGGCCTCCCTATGCTTGGCTCCAGTGCAGAATGACTCTGGTTGTTGCCCCAGCTGGAGGTGACGCCTCCCAGACCAAAAGTCGTTCTGGGGGGTTGGAGTTCAGGAGGGGGCTCAGGGCTGGGGGGAAGGGTCAGGGTGTGGGCTCTGGGGCGGGCCTGGGGATGAGGGCTTCAGGGTGCAGGCTGTACTGGGAGGTGAAGACCCCTCAGCCCTCTCTCACCGCAGCAGTTCGGGACCAGGTGAGCGGCTGGTGCACAGCCGGGGAGGGACACCTGTCTCCCAGTCGGGGCAGGTCTGGGCTAGGCTGGGTGGGGGCCCGGGAAGGAGCATCTGTCCCCCGGCTGCAGCAACTCTGGGGCTTGGGAGTCTGCGTGAGGCTTAGTAGGCAGCTGTGCAGCTTAGAGGGAACCTAGCCCCCCACCTCCCACCAGAACACCCCCCTCCCCGGCCTCTGTTACAGCCTGGCTCCTGCTGAGACACCCTCGCTGGATGCTGGCACTGCCACACCTGGCTCAGCCTGCAGGGGGCGATTACCCCTCCCCCCCCTTTTCCAGGGTGAAATGCAGCCCCCTTGGTCTAAGTCAGGGCTACTCGACTTTAGAAGCCCTGGGGACCATGATGATACTGCAGCTTAAGTGTGGTTGCATGTACATGCAAATATATAGGTAAATATATGCAAATAGCTTCTTCCACACAATGCCCCGGCACTCCCGGTATCTCCTCCATGGGAGCTAGAAATGCTGATACCCTGTTCCAGCCAGCCCGTCTGCTTTTTCGTCGTTCAGTGCGCACCCCGCCTGGGAGACGCCTCGCCGCTGTGCAGCGTGTTCCCGTGGAGGTCATGTTCAAAGGATCCCACCCGCGGCCCGGTGTAAACCCAAACTGTGCCAAGTAGACCATGTTGGCCAACAGCGCCCCCTGGTGCCACATGGGGGCACTGCAGCCAGCAGTGACTGCTGGGGAGAGCACCCCCTGCTTCACCCCCTAGTGCGATAGGTGGGCATTGCGGTCAGCCCTGCCTGCCAAAGGAGCACACCCCTGTTAAGCCTCCCACCCTGCAACTGCCTTCTGCTGCCCGAGCCCGGCGTAGCCCGGTGGGGGCTTCCCAAGGGCAGGGCTACCTCCCCGTCTGGCTGTAGCCACCTCCCTTCGCTCACTGCTGCCTTCCCCCTGCAGAACATTGACTGGGAGGCCCTGCTGGCCCGGAGGCTCCCTCCCCCGTTCATCCCCGTTATCAAGGGGCGCGAGGACATCAGCAACTTTGACGAGGAGTTCACGGCCGAGGCGCCTGCGCTGACACCGCCCCGCGAGCCGCGCTCCCTCACCGCCACCGAGCAAGAGGCCTTCTGCCACTTCGACTACCTCGCGGACACCTGCTAGCCCTGGGGGTACTCTCCATGCCCCCCCCCCTCCCCGGGAGAGCTGGGCCATGGGAACAGATGGAGGGCTTCCTCCTGGCACTTCCTGGGGCTCTGAAAGACTCGGCAGGCGGGAGCCGGCTGCGACCTCTGTGAGGGACTCAGCCGGGGGGAGCCAGCCCCCGTCCATGCCAGGGACTGGCTGAGGTGGCCAGTTTGGTCCCAGGGCAGCAGAAGCAAGTCAGAGAAATGGGACTCTTGGAATCCTGCCCGGGACTGCTGCCCCCTGACTCCACCTGCCCCCGTTGCGCCATCTGCCTGTGGCTTTCTCTTGGACCCCTGTAGTTCTGCCAGCAAGCAGAGGGGGTGAGCTCAGCGCTGGTCCTGCACAGGGTTCTGCTCCTGCCGGCCCTGCGGGTGAAATGCTGAGCCCCTGCTCCCAGAGGCAGGGGTGTAGACAGGGGAGGGGTCCATGTTCCCCACCCTGGTTGGCCCCTCCCCAGGCTGGGTTATAGTCAGCTCGGGGGGCAGGGGGAGCTGCAGGATCCTTTGGGGGTAAGTAGGGGCCCCCCTGAAGGCCGGCACCCAATGCTGGGTCCTGGGGATGCTCCATGGCCAGGTTCCGCGCTGCAGAACTCTCCCCACACACAAACACGGGCAGTGACCCACTCCTGGCCCCTCACTGCAGCTGCCCCTCTGCTCCCTGGGGCCTGGCGAGGGGCAGCCCAGCCCTTTGCCTGAGGACTTTGCCTTATGCCACAGGCCATTTGCAGGAACTGGAGCCTGGTGACACAGGAGTTGGTGGGGGGATGGGGCGGCAGCTGCCGCTTAGGCAGGGCCTGGAGGCTGTTTATACAGGGACCCCTTGCCTGGCCCTGGAATGTCTCTGGCTCTGGGGTGGGCTCCATCAGTTGCTTAACAGCCACCAGCAACAGGGCGTAACCATGTTAGGCCTGGATGGGATTGGGAAGGAGATTGTTGTATAGGGACTCTGGGCAGACTGCAAGGGGCTGCCCCAAGGGAATTCCAGCCTGGCCATGGGCTGGGCCATGTTTCTAAGTACACGGTGGCCAAGGCCTGTGGGAGATGGTCTAGGTCTAGGTCCCACGCCCCTGTTTTCATGCTGAACCTACGCCAGGTGCCCCATGCATTGCCTTGAAAGGGTGAGTGTGCCCCACTTCCTGTCCCACAGCGCCCTCTACGGCTGCACTGGGGCAGTAGGCTCTGCACTACTGTGAAGGGAGAGTGCCCCCTGCTGGGCTCCCTGCTTCTCCCAGGATCACAGCTCCCCCTAGTGCTGTACTGGGGCACTGGCCCCCTACTAAGCCCTGGCCCCCCTGCCTTTTCTCTCTGACTGCATTCAGCATGTAAGGTCCTAGCCCCTCCCCCAGGCATGAGGGTTTCAGAGGCTGAAGCCACATCACCCCTGATAAAAGGGAGCGGGGGGCTCCCTGGGCATGATGGGTCAGAGGTGGGAGCTGCTGGGCTAAGGCGAAGAGGATGGAGCCCTGGGTACTCTCACCTCCAGGCATCCACTGTCTCTTCCCACTCGCTAGGTGCTGCCAGCTGATGCCTGTCCTGCAGCATCTCCCCAAGGGGGCCTCAAGCATCTGCCTGCTGCCCCTCACCGTGGTGTCAGGGCTGCTGAGAAGCGTTGCCACAAAGCGTTCTCATCCTTGTTAGCAGGAGTTGAGCCCTTGTGAATGGGGAGGGAGGTGTCTAGGGGTGGGGCTGGGAATAAGCACTCCTGGGTTCTCCCCTGGACCTCCCGGGTGAATGGTCTCCAGTGGTTAGAGCAGGAGGGGCCAGGAGTCAGAGCCCTGGGGTTCTGTTTCTGGCTTTGCCACTGACCGGCTGTGCACACCTAAGTCACTTTTCTATGTGCCCCAGTTTCCCCCTCTGTAACATTCCCCTCCCCTCCCCTCCCCTGCCTGTCAGCCTTGGGGGTGGGGTACTCTGGCTCCAGACAAAGGCTCAAGGTTACAGTTCCCCTGCCAGAGCCCCCTGCCTTTTAACTACCTCTGTCCCAGCTCTCCGGGAGTAGGGGGCACAGGGAGACCCCCGAGCTGTGTTCTGTGGGGCAAGAGGAACCCAATCAGCTGCCTTTGTGGTATGAGATGTGAGTTGTAAATTATAGATGCAAATGTCGCAGCCCAGCTGTCGAAGGTGTTTCATTGCGGGAGACTAGAAGAGCCAGCGTGGCGCCCTGGAAACCCTGCCGGAGCAGCACCTACCCTGGGGCACACAGGACTCTTGGGTTCCATGCCCAGCTCTGCAAGGAGAGTGGCAATTAGTGGTTAGAGCAGAGGGAGGCACCAGGAGCCAGGACTCCTGGGTTCAGTTCCCTCCATTGTCCCTGACCTTGAAGAACAAGCCTCCGCCTGCCTCGGTTTCCCCACTTTGTGAGACTGATGCTTCTCACAGTAGTGCTGAGATGCTGTCAGATGGGACAGGCCGGAGGGACTGGGACTGCATGGTGGTACAGTGGCTGGGCTCTCCACCAGCCACAGAAGGCCTAGGAGCCAAACAGAGGTCCCTGGCCCCTGAGTTAAGTGGACAAGAGAGTCCTATGGCAAGGGCGGGTACCTCTAGTGCCTCCTGTGGAACGGGTGTGCAGAAGTGGGACTGGGGCTTCTTTAGCTCTCCAGGGCCCTGTGCATGGCAGTTTGGGACAGGACGTGGGGGAGATGCTCAAGTCCTGCTGCTCCTACATGGGGGGGGGAGGGGGATTCTGCCAGAGAGAACGGGGAAGGAGCCTGGGATCTTTATTCAGCCTGGCCAGGGCTAGAGTCTGTTCTGAGCCTCGGATCTAGCTGCACAGCACCCCCTAATGTTGCACTGAAGCATTGGGGCAGCACTGCCAGGGGAGAGCGCCCCCTGCTGAGCCCCCACCCTGCTTCCCGGTGCTGCAATGGGGTGGCGGGCTCATGCAGGCTTAGAGGAGCACTGCCTGGCCTGAGCCACCTCACCAGTTCCCTGCTGACACACTCCAGCAAATGCATCGGCAGCCTCCTGCGTGGCCCACTTGGCCCTGGCCGATCCCAGCCAGGACCTTACACCCAGCACCTGGGACATCGGTGCACCTCTGCTGCAGGGCCAGTCGCCAGCTCTCCCTGGGTGCCCAGGCCGGCCTGAAGCATCCCTGTCACAAATCGAGCCATGCTACATTGCATCTGCCGGGGATCTGCCCCTCAGACTCACACGGGCCAGCAAGCTGTGTGGTAGAGGCCACATCCCTGGAGCCAATGGCCGGAGCCCCCAGGGGCTGCACCTGCCTCTCTGTCCACAGCTGGAGATGCCCACGCAGGCTCGGCGCTCTGCACCTGAGCTAGGAGCATTTTTAGCCACTGAGGAGAAGGGACCATTGGGACCTAATCTGGCCTCTGCAGCCCAAAGCTTCCCATCCCCACCTCATTTCCTCTTGGGCTGGCGTGGGGGGTCTGGGCCAGGCTAGGCAGAGGGTTGCCCACGTGTGTTATCAGCGCCTGTACTCTGCTATTATCCCCAGACGGGGCCATCTTGCAGCACCCGCATTGGCCCAGCCCCCATCGTTAATAACATGAATGGTGCCATGGCTGCTTGTCATCTCTGTGACCCGCTGCCTCCTTGTGTCTCTGGCCTTGGCCTTAGCACGTCCCTTGGTGGCACGTGATAAAAGGCCTGAGGCCAAGGCGATGGGCAGCCTGGTACAAGCTAGCGCAGGGTTCAGAGGGAGCAGAAAAAAAGTATTGTTATTAATCATATCTACTAAAATATGAGGATCGAGGGGTGTCAATCAAGAGCAGGCCCCTCTGTGCTGGGTGCTGCACAGACCCAAAACAGCAGATATTGGGATAGCTTCCATATCGGACACCTGCTGATATGGGCCTCAACCCAAGGCGCTTGCAAGCTAAACATGACAGACAAAGGTTAGGGAACAGGTGTGACCGACAAACCCTGTTCCCAGGCCTACTGTGAGTCAGATGTTTGGGCTAAAATGATCAGTGGTTAGATGGCCATTTTTACGGTCACTGTTAGGGTCCAGAGTCAACACACACAAGACAGAGCACAGCTCAGCCGTCCCTGTGGAGGGGTGGGGGCCACCCACGGTGGGGATTCCTTCTGAATCCATAATGGCGCAAATCTGCAGACCAGTGGAGAAGCCACAGAAGAGCTGGCAGCCAGTGAGTTTGGGTATGTCTACACTACAGAGGTTTTTTTCAGAAAAACAGCTGTTTTTCCAAAAAAATTTCCATTATGTCCACACTGCAATTACGTTCTTTCAAAAGAAAATCGAAAGAGCTCTTTCGGAAAAAGGCGTGTGTGGACAGGGAAGAGGGAGTTCTTTCGGAAGAAGAGGAAAGAGGAAAAAGCACAGGTACCCTGGCAGCCACTCTGTCCATAGTAATCACAGCTTAAATGCGAGATAGCATCCATTCAGTGTGGACACTATCTTTCGAAAAAGCAGATCACTTTTTCAATGTGCTTTCACAGTGTGGACGCTCTCTTTCGGAAGAAGTTTTTTTGGAAGATCTCTTCTGGAAAAGCTTCTTCCGAAAGAAGCCTGCAGTCTAGACGTAGCCTAAGGGAGGAACCAACATGGCCAGCCCAGGTATTCTAAGATCGCAAGTCACCTCCACCCCATCACAAGACTGGCCTAAAACCCATGAGATTATTTTAAGTAAGAAATGGGGGGGGGGGGGGTGTCAAACGTTTTCCACCCAAATGACTTCATTCAACACAAATTAGCTTTTGGACAAAAATCTGGACAAACATCCAACACATTTTTGCCAAAACTAAAAAATCTGATCCCAGAAGAGCAATTCTCTCCTGGCTAGGGCTAACCCCAGGGATTTCTTTTATTCTGCTCTCTGGTTCAGAGCCTGTTGGGATCCCATTTGATTATTTAATTATTTGCTAGGAATATTACAGTAATGCCTAGGCACCCCAGTTAGGGGACCCTAACCAGGACCCCACTGTGCTCGGTGCTGTTCATTCTTTATTAGGGTATTACGGTAGTGTCTGGGCCAGGAGCATGTTGTGCTAGGCACTGTACAGTCACGCTAGGAGGACAGGCCCTGCCCAAAGAGCAGAGACAGGCAAGGAGCCATGCACACAGACAGATGGGGAAGTACAAGGAGCCAAAGAGAGGATAATGGGCAGCACCCACTGTTTCTAGCCAGCCACCAGGGCTATAAAGAGCCCTTTCAGTTTTTTTAATGATTCTTAAGGCTGGGCTACCAGAGCCACCTGCCTGGCAGGGTAACTTACAAAGGCTTCTGTAGTTAGTCCTTTGTGGCCAGGCTCCTTTCCACCTTAAGGGCTGCTCCTGACATCGGCTCACCCTTCCCTAATGTTGAATGCACCTAGAGTTAAACCTTGGAGAACCAGGAACTAAGGAGTGAAGCTGCCTAGCCAATGGCAGAGGATTTTCCAAAACATATAATATAATTAGTCCAGATTTGAGCCATTTTTCACAGGCCCAGCAAAAGGCAACTCTCTGCCCCCTGCACAGAAGTCCCTGTGTCACCCTATGTCACCCAAATGCTTGGAAGATTGTTCCCCACCTGGGCTAAATTATGCTTCTCCACAGATGTGTCATTTTAGCATAAACTCTTTGGCTACGTCTACACTGGCGCATTCTCATGCAAAAACTCTTTTGTGGAAGAGTTCTTCTGCAAAAACTCTTCCAGAAGAGAGCGCCTACACTGGCATGTGCTTTTGCACAAGCATATCCATGCCAGTGTAGATGCTGTCTTGCACAAGAAAGCTCTGATGGCCATTTTAACCATAGGGTTTTCTTGTGCAAGAAATTCATGTTGCCTGTCTACATTGGCCTCTTCTGGAAGAGCTCTTGCACAAGAGGGCTTATTCCTGAGCGGGAGCATCAGAGTTCTCGCGCAAGAAGCCCTGATTTTACACATTAGAACGTCAGTTTACTTGCACAAGAACACACGGCCAGTATAGACAGGCAGCAAGCTTTTGTGCAAGTGCGGCCGCTTTTGTGCGAGATCGCACCAGTGTAGACACAGCCTTCAAGTTCAGCCTGAATAGAATGGGAAGCTGCAGCCCAAACACTTTGGCTGTGTCTAGACTGGCCAGTTTCTCCCGAAAAATCAACCGCTTTTCTGGAAAAACTTGCCAGCTGTCTAGACTGGCCGCTTGAATTTCCGCAAGAACACTGACAATCTCATGTATGATCGTCAGTGTTCTTGCGGAAATACTATGCTGCTCCCGTTCAGGCAAAAGCCCTCTTGCGCAAATGCTTTTGCGCAAGACGGCCAGTGTAGACAACGTGGTATTGTTTTGCGCAAAAAAGCCCCGATGGCTAAAATGGCGATCGGGGCTTTCTTGCGCAAAAGCGCATCTAGATTGGCCAGGGACGCTTTTCCGCAAAAAGTGCTTTTGCGGAAAAGCGTCCGTGCCAATCTAGACGCTCTGTTCCGAAAATGCTTTTAACGGAAAACTTTTCTGTTAAAAGCATTTCTGGAAAATCATGCCAATCTAGACGCAGCCTTTAACTTTAGCCAAGTTTTAAGCAGCTGAAAATGGGGAAACATTGGGCACAAATGCTGCTACCTGCCGCACTTCCAGAGCTGTTTCAAACCCTGGAGTAGCTGAGTCCACACAGGGCCCTGCTTTAACTATAGGTGGGCACCAATTCCCCAGAAAAATCAACAGCAAAACTCTCCCTGGTGTCAGCAGGATCAAACCGATGAAGCTAGAGAGCAAGAGAGGCTCAGGCTGGGGTGGCCTTTTAAGGAAGGTGGGTTTAGTCCACCCACCCCCACCTGTAGCTAATTAGCCGCCCCCCCCAGGTGCTGGGTTTGAGAGTTGGGCATCACAAAGCTAAGGTAAGAGGCCACCAAACCAGTTGCTCAGTGAGTCCCAGCAGACCCGCAGGGGGCAGGTAGGGCCAATGGCAACTGGATCCTGGGGCAGGGGCAGGGGCAGGGGCAAGGGCCAAGTTGTTTTGATGCGTCCTGCCCTCAGGCTGAAAAATGGGGCACAAATCTGCTACCGCTGGGCTGGTTTTACAGGAGCCCCAGGCCTGCCAGGAAGCCCCTCTCAGCGCTGGGTCGGTACCGGTTTAGGTCTGCTTCGCTCTCTGGCTTCAGCCTGGCATGGGGGGTTACGGGCTGCGCAGCGCAGGAGGCCGGCTCGGACCGTGCAATGATCCCTGCTGGCGCCCGCCCCCTGAGACCCGCTGCGGCCCGGGGGGTAAAGTCTTTACTGCGGCCCCAAATCGCGGGGCTCCCGCAGCTGGGGATTGAAGGGGCAAGCGCTGCTGCTCCGCTGCCCCTGAGGCTGGGGGCGCTGTGGGGAGCCGCTGCCGCTCGGTGCCGGAGGGGGCTCGGGGCTGAAACGCGCTGAAGTTTCTACCAGGAGGTGGGGGGGGGGGGGGCGCAGCTGATTTTGAACCGCCCGGCAGACTCGGCTCCTATGCCGCCCACGTCTGGTCCCTTTGGGGCCCGGGCCGGCCGGGGGCCCGAACCCGCGGGGTGGGGGGCACTGGGGTTGTGCCCCCCCCCCTTGGTAGCTGTTCGCTTCTATGCACGGGGGGGGGCAATCCAGGCCCCTAGCAGAGGGTTCCGCTGCTGCAGACCCCACCCCGCTTGATTTGCTCCTCTCGGCCCCGCCCTCTGACCGCCCAGGCTCCGCCCTCTTGCTCGGGGCGCCCGGACCCCGCCCTCTCCCCCAAAAGGCGGCGGTTGGAAGGGGCCGGCGCGCGAGGGGCAGTCGGGGGAGGAGGTGAAAGGGAGGGGAACAAACCGTCATCGCTCCGTCCCCGCCCCGTGGGGTCGTAGCCCCGCCCTCGTGCCCTTCCCCCACGCTGGTAGCCCCGCCCACCCGTCTCCCCATTATACCAGTGGGGAAACTGAGGCACCGAGGGTACCCATGTCAAGCAGCCACGAGCCTAGGGGCCTTGGCGGGAGATGCCCCCCTCTCCCTGCCCTGTTCCTTGCCACTGGGGCTGTCCCCACTCTTGGGCACTGCCCCACACTGCCCCCTGCAGGCAGTGGCCTAGATGGGCCCTAACCCTGCGGGGCTCCCGGGCACAGCCACCTCCGGCTGGGGGCTTGTGCCGAGCGGTGAACTGGCGCAGCTGGGAGGGGGCTTGGGAAGGGGGATCCAGAGACTGCCAAAGTGGGGGCAGGAGAGGGCCTGTCCCCATTTCCCCGCCCCAGGCAGGGCCAGATCCCTCTTCCTCGGGGATTCTCTGCAGCCAAGGAGAATCTGGACTGAGGGCGCCTCTATTTGGAGTGGGAGTGTTGGGATGGGGGACTAATCTGGTTTGAATTTGCCCTGTTAGCTAATTCAGATTAGTTTTCCCATTGTGGCCGCCATCGCCTTCTCCCCTAATCTCTACCCTCCAGAGCTGGGTGCCATCCCCTACCCCTGGGAGATGCACAGGGGGCTGGCAATGGCAGGCTGGGGGGTAGCGACCCACTCTTCCAGCTGATCCCCTATAACACCCCCATCAGGCAATGGATGCTCCCCTGTGTGAGCAAAACCCACGGCTCCCTGCCCCAGACACAGCATTCCCTCTCCTTGCAGAGCCACCGAGACGGGGCCCAGGATGGCAGGCCAGCAGGGGCATGGTGGCACTTTCTGCCCAGAGGGCTCTGCCAAGGCCCACTGCTTCAGTCCTGGCAGTGCCGTGAGCCTGGGTCCCTGCAGCCCGGAGCGTGGCCTGTTCTCTTCACCCGTGCCCGAAGCCCGCTGGCTGAGCTGCCCGGTGCCGCAGGCCGAGTCCCCGACCCACGAGAACCTCACACTCGAGGAGCTGCTCACACCCGTCACGGAGAAGCTCAAGTACCTGCTCAAGAAGGCAGAGGATTTCCAGACGTACCTGCTCTACAGGTGGGAGGGGGTGCCCGGCAGTGGGCAGTGCGGGGAATGACTGGGCATGTGGCATTGGGGTAATGAAGAAAGAGGGGTGTATGGCAAAGAGGGGGCCAACAGGGAAGGGGCGAGGGGGCTGGCATGGGGGGGGGCGAGGTAGAGGAGACAGGGTTGAAGGGAAGGCTGGCACAGAGTGGGCAGCGGTGGGGGAGAGGGGGCTGACATGGGGGGCAGAGTGAGGGGAAGCCTGGCACAGGGGGTAGAGGTGGGAGGCAGGAGAAAGAGAAGAGCCTGGCATGGTGAGGGGATATGGGGGGCACCTGGCAGCATGGTGGGGGGGCAGCAGGCCCATTCACCCCAACCAGCTCCTGAGCACCTCTGTGCTTGAGCGGGATGGAGCCACTTCACTGGGAATGCAGGGGAGCAAGAACCCAGGCTGGGTCTGAGCCTGCGCTGGGCCAGACGCTACTGGGCAGGAATAACACCCGGCGAAGTGGACACCCCCGTGCTGGGCAGTGCCATGCTGGGGTGCCAGCCTGGGGCCAGGGGCTCATTTTGGCTTTATCCCCCATGGAGCCCCACCTGGTGTCTGCCCTCTAGGGACAAGGGGGATTCAGTGCTCGCTTCTGATCTGACCCAGCTGGGTGTGGAGGTTCCAGGTGCCACTTTTGCCTGCTGGAAGAGGCCAGTGTGGACCAGCCAGGAGCTGTGGGTTCCCCAACTCCCTGTAGGGGGCTACAGGCGCCTTGAGCCCCAGTGCAGAGTGAGGGTGGTGTCGGGGCTATCGGGTAAGTGTGGTACCCCTGGAGACGCGGGTCCCTGCAGGGAGCAGGTTGTGTCTCGGGAGGGGGTATTCTCCCCTTGCAGTCCCTGCTGATGCCAGTGCCCAGCCTGGCCCTGCTGGGGCCCTGGGCTGCTGGCTGGGTGCGCTCCCCTTGCAGCCAGGGGCAACGCGCCACCTCTCGTGACTGGGTGGCTGCTGCCTTTTCAGCAGAGACAGGATGCAGAAGGAGCAGTTTGCTAAGGCCGTGCCCACCTTCCTGCAGATGTGCCAGCCCTACTTCGAATATCTGGAGTCCACTGCCCGCAGCTACAACTCTGGCCTGGGTGCCCTGCAGGCGTCCGTGCGCAAGAGGGTGAGTGGGCAGGGGGAGTCACAGACTCCTGCACGGGAGCTGGGGGCAGCAGGGTGCATCTGTCCCACATGAGGGGCAAAAGGTCACCTACCCTCTCTACTCCCCTGTTAAAGGTGTGGGATGGAGTAGAGGGGGCTGGGAGACAGCCAGGATTCCTGGGATCTATCCTAGCTCTGGGAGGGGAAGGGAGTCTAGTGGTTAGAGCAGGGGGATCAGGTGTCAGGACATCTTGGCTGACTCCCAGCTCAGAGCTAACTGACACTACCTTGCATGTGACAGGCTACAGGAGCAGAACCGAAGGCGGAGGATGATATGCTGGCTCAGGGACCATGGGGCGGGGTGGGTTGGGTCTAAGGGCACGCCTGGGGAGGGATGGGCAGGGCTCAGCTGGGCTATCATCCGCATCACTGTGGGGTCCCTCCAGACCGTGGAATAGTGCCTAGCCTCTGCCCAGGCTGAGCTGGGATGCCTGGATGCAGTGGCTGGCAGTGCCTGGGAGGGAGGCTTCTTTGTGACTCCTCCTGCCTCTCACCCCGGCATCAGGGCAATTCCAACACCCAAGCTGTGACTGACTGAAGGCTAGTTCTCAGGGTCCCTCCCTGCCCGGTGCTGGGCCCCCCCCCAGGTCCTGCCTTCAGGGCAGTGCCATGCCCAGCCCTGCGGGCTCCTGGTCTCTCTCCCCTGCAGCTGCTGGAGATCTCGGAACAGCTGGCGTTGCGGCTGGAGCAGCTGGTGCTGATGTACGCCTCCTTCAGCTTCGTTTCCCTGGAGGACACCGACCCCTTCAAGTACGGGAGGGTGGGGGCTCGGCAGGGAGAGCCTCTCTCTGCAGTCAGGACAGGCACCTGCAACACAGCGCCCCCTAGTGCTGTCCAGGGAGCAGGGCCGGGGGCACATCAGGGGCACTCTTTCCTGGCAGGCTGTGCTGATCCCCATACCCCTGTGTGGTGCTAGGGGGTGCTGTGCTGCAGGGAGCAGAGTGGGTGCTCAATAGGGGGTGCTCTGCCTTTGCAGTCATCTCCAATGCCCCTGTGCAGCACTAGGGGGCGCTAGGCTGCAGGGTGGCAGAGGAGGCTGGCCCATCCATGGCTCCCCCTGGTGGTGATGGGGCTTTTACCCCATTTGTTTGGGTTTTCTCCCCTCCCCCAGCGTCTCGTGTTTCTTCTGCGGCCGCTTCTGGCTGAGTGAGTGGCGCCAGCTCTCCGTCTTCCGCTTCTGCATCTCTGCGCCCTACACTGCCGCCCACCTGCCCTGCAACCTCTACAAGAAGATGCGCTGGAACCTGGACATCCTGGAGGAGGGGGCAAGCGCTGGGGGGCGGCGCCGGGTGCACCACACTGAGTAGTGAGCTGCTGGGCGCTGCGGGGGAGGGGTGGGCAGGGCCTGGGACTGAGGGAGATTTGATGTTGAACTGCAGCTACTCAGCCAAGTCCCAGGTTAGGGGGACATCCTTCCTGGCCTGGTTGGCAGGGACGTAGGGGTGTCTGTGGTGGAAGGGAGCAGGGAGCTCAGATACAGATAGGGGGAGGGGTTCTCCTGACCCCCTATTGGGCACTTTGCGGTACCTGTAGAACTCCCCCCTGGACTGGACCCCTTCCCTCTACCGGGCACCTCCTCCTCCAAACTCCAATTTATCCCCCCCTCCCTGCAGGCTCCTCCCCTGCCCTGCAGCCCCAGATCGTCTCCCAGGGCCTTCGTCCCCCTTGGATCTCCCCTGACCCTTGCCCCCCCCCCCCATTTCATTGCAGCTACTTCCTGTGCTTCCGAGACACGGGCAGGGAAAACACCATCAAGATGCAGAAGCTGTGGTCCATTGGGCGCTGGGTGCCCCTGGACCCCGATGCAGAGCACTCCTCCGACATCCTGCAGTGGTGGGTGCCAAGGGGCTGTGGGGGGCAGGCAGGGCTCCCGGCCGCAGCAGTGGAGGGGCGGGGCTGGTGTGAGTCCCAGTGACAAAGTCCGGCCCAGCTGACCCTGTGATCCTGTTTCCACCTGAAACCCTCCCTGCGGAGGCAGCGCCCAGACCCATCCTGCTGCAGGCACCCCAGCGTGAGCCCTGAGAGCAGTGCCCCCGCCTGCCAGGGCTGGCACAGGGCGCTGGGGTCAGGGTCGGGGTGTGGCAGGCAGAGCAGTGGCTGGGTGTATCAGAGAAAGGACAAGCTGGGTGCCCTGACTGGGCTTGGCGCCCCTAGTGGTGGGTGGGAGCCTGGCAGGCGCTGGGCACCCCTGGCAATGGGAGGCGTGGTCCTGGCAGGGCCTGGCTGGCTCTGGGCACCTGGATGTGCATGGGGGCTGGGTGGGCACCTCTGGGTCTGGGTGGAGGCTGTAACATGCCCTTGTTTTCCCTGCAGGGTGCTGTGCCCACAGCCCACCGGTGACTTCCAGCCCCTGCTGACCATCGGCTTCGAGGAGCCCTCTCATACCTTGGCCACTGACTTGCTGGTGCAGATCCTGAGCACCCCGGCCTGCACACCCCTCCCCTGCCCTGACCCCAGCAAGGAGCCCTTACCCTGGGACAGCCTGGAGGGGCAGGGGTAGTAACACAGCCCCTGCATGGCTTCCTGGGGTGCAGGTGCTTGCTACCTGCCTCCCAGTGGGCCCCTCACCCTGGAGTCAGGGCTGTCCTGCCACCCAAACAGGTATTTTAACTGGCCCCTGATTGTTTTAAACCCCTCCTCTGCCTGCAGCCCAGGAAGTTCCTTAGCCTGGGCGAGGGGAGATGGCTTGGCCCTGACCCTGACTCCTTCCCTCCTCCCATGGCAGAGCTCACCTTGTTGCCTTGAGGAGGGCTGATGCCGTGGGGGCAGCTCGGCCCTAGTAGGGTGGAGGGTAAAAGAGAAGAGGCTCGCATGGCTGGATCCATAACGCTTCTCCAGCCTGGACCCTGGCTGGTACCGTGGAAGTGGGGTCCCCCAGGCTCCCCCAGTATGTGGGCAGCTCCATAAACCCACCACAGGCCCCATCTGCCGGGGTGTCATCTCCTGCCCCCTCGGGTTCCTCAAACTTGCTGGGCACTGAGCATGCCTGCCCCATCTCCACAGAGCACCCCCTCCCCCACCAAATGGGAGGGCTCCTTCCCCCTCCCCCAATTGCCGCAAAGCCCTGTGCAGGGTCCCCCTCCCCCAGCCCAATTCTTATTTATAACCGTGTATCTTTGCAATAAAAGTTTGGTTCTTGACACCGGGAAGGCTGCTGGGTTGATTGGCTCATAGCTAGGGCCCAGCCTAGCCTGTGCCAGGGCAGACAAGGCCTAAGCCGCCAGGGCCTGGCTTGATCCTTGACCCGGTTACTCCAGAGTGAATCCAGGGCAGCTACTCCAGAGTCACACCAAGAACCTGCTCCCTACATCCAGCCTTCAGCACCCCCATGCCGGCAGCAGGGCAGCCCCCACTAGAGTCATGTGACATGTTTCAGGCTTTTATTTGCCAGCCAACAAATGCAGAGTCGGTGACATGGATTGTGCCGAATTGTCTGTTGCCAGGGGCCGGGGGAGGGTCATAAAGTCAAACTGTTTCCTTGGGGTTTTTTTGGTACAGGAATTTACTTCTTACCAAAAGTGGATGTGGGTGAACGCTGCTAGCCGGGGTGTGCCCAGTGGTCCATCTGGCCCAGTGTCCTGGCTTGGGCAGTGGCCAATAGCAGCGCTTAAGGGGGGGGGTGCACACGACAGGGTGATTGTGGGGTGATCCACCCCAGCTGGGGGCTCAGGTGCACCCCAACCATCTTGGCCACCAGCCATTGCTGGATGCCTGCGGGTTCGAGCCCGTTGCGCTTTCGGCCTTCGTGGGAGCCCCTGGCACCGTGTTCCCCAGGCTGTCTGAGCACGGGGCGATCAACTGCTGCCTCTGCGGTGGGGGGGACCTGCCACCTGTGTGTGGCAGTGGGTTCAGTACTGGGTGAAGGGGTGACCGGTGATGGTGAGGAAGGACATGGGGGGGGGGGTGCAGGCCATGTGACCGTCCCCTTCCATGTGACAACCCTCTAGCCTGGGGGAGAGCTGGGCCAACCCACCTTTCCCTGCTCTAGCTCTGCCCCTGTCCTGCCTCTTCCCCCGGTGCCAATGCTCCGGGGACTAGCGGGGCCTGACACCAGCAGCAGGGGTCGACAGCCCTGCACTCACCAGCAGTGCTGGGGGCCGGGAAAGCGGGAAGTCCTGCCCTTTCCCCCAGCAATATGGCCAAGAGCCAGAGGTGGGAAGAAGCACCATGAGGGCTTGGTGAGAGGGGTGGATTGGGGGATGGGTGGGGTGGGGCTGAGGAAGGGGGCTGTCCTGTACCCCACTAGGGCTGGCCCTGCCTGGGTGAATGCCAGCTGGTCCCAGTGAAGTACCCATCAGCTCTCAAACCTCCTTTTATGCTGCATCTGTGCCTGGGATTTGTGGCGCTGGGCTGGGGATCCCCCCCCCCCGGGGCCTCTGCCATGAAGACGGAGGCAAAGAATCCACATGGCCTCCCTGCACTGGCTGGGCCCGAAGTGACTTTGGGGGGAGATGCCGGAGCTCTGAACAGCTGGTGAGTCACCCACCTCCCCCCGGCCCGCCATCCTCCCTGGCAATCGGGGGTGGGGGCAGGAGGCTGGGGGCCTGGAGTGGAGCTTTGGGGATGGAGGAGGCAGGTCGCAGGATGTTCTGTCCCCATTGCCTGGATTTCCCACCCTGGTACCAAGCTCCTGGCAGCACCCAGGAGGGGTGTAGGAGGAGGCGTGCCCAGGGCCTGTTAAAAAGCACGGGGCGGGTGGGGGGAGACCAGTGAGCTGTGCTGGGACGGGGATTAAGGAGCCTAGGCTGTCTGTGTGATTTAATTCTTCCAGCACGCAGTTAATAAGCCTTTCTGCAGTGGTTGAGGGGGCACTTCTGGTGCCCAGGGGCAGCTGGGCCGGGCTGGGGGTGAAGGTGGCACTGCCCACAGCTGTCTGGGTGCATCCTCGTTCCACTCAGGAAATGCCTCCACTGCCTGCTGGAAGGCAGGGCCCTCAGCAGAGCCCGGCCCATTCCCTCTCTGTGGAGAGGGCTTGATGGCTGGAGTATGTCTCATGTGACTGGCCCAGCAAACAGCCCCACCCTCCAGGAGCGGATCCCTCTGCCCAGCACTGGTGGAGTCCCTGCTGCAGGGCAGGATCACCCTGACTATGCTATGAGACAACATGGGAAGCCTAGCTCCCAAACTCCCCCCGCCCGCTCTAACCACTAGTCCCCACTCCCCTCTCCAAGTCTGGAACAGAACCCAGGAGTCCCAACTCCCAAGCCCTTGCTCTAAGCAAAAGAAACTGCTCCCCTGGTGAGTGAGAGTCACAAAATCGCAGAATCAGGGGCCTGCCCTTACTGCCAATGCAAAGACTCATGGAAGGGCGGCCGCGTTGACTGGACTATCATGGTGCCAGGACAGCCAGGGCTGGCATGTCCCATCCAGCAACAGGCACGGGTGGAATCAACAATTCGTAGGACAGGCAGGGGCCTGGAGAGACATTTAGCCCAGTTCCCTGCTCTCCAGGCAGGACTAAGTATTATCTAGCCCAGGGCTACTCAATACGTGGCCCATGGGCTGCATGTGGCCCGTGGCCCATTTGTTTGTGGCCCGCGGTCTGGTTTGGATTTATGTGGGGCTCAACACGCAGCAGTCCTGTGGGTGGGAGTCAAAACAAAAAAGGAGTCAATATAACGGTTTTCTGTTGATGTGCGTTTTAGTAGTTAAATTCCTGGACTCTGATTGCTCATTACAAGTGCTGTTATAGGGGTGGAAATCGGTAAATATTGCATTTTATTAATATCAGCAGAACTGACTTAAATGGGACCTGTGTGTTGTGTTTGTCGTCTTAATCTTTGTATTCGTGCCTGTCAGTGTGAAAGAAGCTACTTGCATATATCTGCATGTATATGCAACCATACTTAAGTTGCAGCATGTGTTGTGAGTAGCGTGGCCCCCGAGGTTTCCAAAATTGAATAGCCCTGATCTAGCCCTTCCCGGACAGGTGTCTGTCCAACCTGCTCCTCAAAATCTCCAGTGACAGAGATTCTACAACCTCCCAAGGCAATTTATTCCAGGGCTTAACTAACACTGACAGGCAGGCCAACCAAAACTGCCCTTGCTGCAATGTAAACCCATTGCTGCTTGTCCTGTCTTCAGAGGTTCAAGAGAACAATTTTTCTCCCTATATAAATCCATGACACATCTACATGTTGAGTCCAGTGGGCAGAGCTGGTTGTCCCATATCAAACTGGGAAAAGTACAGAAATGGACAACAAAAATGATTGGGGGATGGAACAGCTGCCATATTTAGGACAGAGTAATAAAACTGGGACTTTTCAGCTTAGAAAAGAGGAGACTAAGGGTATGTCTACACTAGCCCCCTAGATTGATCTAGGGAGGCTAATGACGGCGACTGAAATTGCAAATGAAGTGCAGGATTTAAATATCCCGCGCTTGATTTGCATGTTCCAAGCCGGTCGCCATTTTAGAAATTGACTAGCCCGAAGTAACTGCCCGCGTCTACACACGGCAGTGAAATGGGATTCCGAAATAAAGCCCTAAATCAAATTAGCTGGTAAACCTCATTGCAGGAGGAATACCAGCTAATTCGATTTTAGGGCTTTATTTTGGAATCCCATTTCACTGCTGCGTGTAGACGCGGGCAGTTACTTTGGGCTAGTCAATTTCTAAAATGGCGACCAGCCGGGAACATACAAATCAAGCGCGGGATATTTAAATCCCATGCTTCATTTGCAATTTCAGTTGCCCTCGTTAGCCTCCCTCGGGTATGTCTACACTAGCCCCCTAGATTGATCTAAGGGGGATATGACAGAGGTCTATACATTCATAACTGGTGTGGAGAAAGTGAGGAAGGAAGTATTATTTACTCCTTCCCATTACATAAAAGCTAGAGGTCACCAAATGAAATTAATATGTAGCAGGTTTAAAACAAACAAAAGGAAACATTTCACACAACACAACCTTTGCTGCAGGATGCTGTGAAGGCTAAGACTATAACAGGGTTAAAAAAAGAATTGGATAAGTTCATGAAGGACAGGTCCATCAATGGCTATTAGCCAGGATGGGCAGGGATGATGTACATAAGAATGGCCGTACTGGGTCAGACCAAAGGTCCATCCAGCCCAGCAGTCTGTCGGCCGACAGTGATCAGTGCCAAGTGCCCCGGAGGGGGTGGACCGAAGACAATGATCAAGCAATTTGTCTTGTGCCATCCATCTCCAGCCTCTGACAAACAGAGGCCAGGGACACCATTTCTATCCCCTGGCTAATAGCCTTTTATGGACCTAACCTCCGTGAATTAATCTAGCTTCTCTTTAAACTCTGTTTAAAGTTCCCTAGTCTCTTTGTTTAAGGATTGTCACTGGGGCACCTGGCAGGGGCCACTGTTGGGAGACAGGACACTGCATTAGATGGACATTTGGTCTGACCTAGTATGGCCATTCTTATGCTCTAACAACCTTCTATGTACTTGAAAACTACCACGTCCTCTCTCAGACTTTTCTTCTCCAGACTAAACAAACCCATTTTTTCCCATTCTCCCCTCACCAGCCATGTTTTCTAGACTTTAAATCATTTTTGTTGCTCTCCTCTGGACTGTCTCCAATTTGTCCACGTCTTTTCTGAAACATGGTGCCCAGAACTGGACACATGACTCCAGTTGAAGCCTGACTTCCGGCGAGTGCTCAATGCGCAAAGAAAAGGGGCGGAGGCGCAAACAATTGTTTTATGTTTGTAACTGAGGCCGCAAGCCTCCAGGCGCCCTGGCTGAGGGACTGACAAGCAGAGAGGGTCCAGGGCTTTGCCTGGAACATGCCTGCTATTACACCCCAGAATGACGTTCGCTGGTTTTGCAAGCGTCTCGCTGTTGACTTTGCATTTGTCCTTATTGAACTTCATCCTGTTTACCTCCGGCCATTTCCCCAGTTTGCCCAGATCACTCTGAATTTTAACCTTCTCTTCCAAAGCATTGGGAGACCCTGCATGTCCCATAGCCACGCACGAATGCACCTGCACCCACGCATCTACCCAACCAATCCCACATTCACACCCACCCAGCTGCACCCTGGGCCCCGCATGGAGGGATGTGACCCGCATGTTCACCCGACTGATCCCCGCACAGCTGCGGCCAGGCTGGGACCCGCTGGCTGCCATAACCCATCTCTGCCCAGCTCTCCTCCTGGTCAAGCTCACCCAGCAGGAGCCCCCAATCCCCTGTTGACTCAGGTGGGCTCACCCTGCCAGAGAGCCCCCTGAAATGCAGCCCCTGTCTTGCCCCATGGCTGGCACCCAGGGTGATCAATGCCTGTGTAACGCCCACCCCGAGTGGGTCAATCTCCCCGGGGACAGGGCAGAGGGGGTACCGCTTTTGCTACAAAGGGATTCAGCCATGTGGGAGCTGGGATTTGCAAGTGTCCCCAATCTCCCCTCCCCATCCCCCACAGTGTGTAAACTGCACTTGTTTTGCACACCCACCAGCTCCTAGCCACGGGGCCCTATGCTGCTACCCTGCACCTGCCAGGCCTGATGCCTTCCCCTGGAGTGGAGAGCCCCTGAGGTCCAAATCTGGCCCCAAACAGCGTCCTGCGCACCCTGCCACCCCCAAAGCCATGGCGCCCTGTTCCTCCCCTGCTCTGGTGCTGTCTGCTGCCCCTGCTCAATGGCTGGCAGCACCCCCAGCACCTGGGGCTGCTCCTGGATCTCCCCAGTCTCCAGCAGAAGGAACTGGGGAGAGCAGAAGGAAGCCACCCCAGAGCCTTTGAACTGGGGCCTGCCCCCAGCTCGGCTGCTCTGGCATGGAACCAGGCACCACAGGGCATGTCTACACTGGGGAGTCTTTTTGAAATACCAAGGCAGGCTTCCATGCCACTAAGTCTCTTGTTTCGAAACCTCCTGGGAGTGTAGACCTAGCCAAAGCGAGCAAAATAGCACCCTTCCCCCAACCCGCCCCACCAATCAGCCTTCCCCTCCCCCACCACATCTCCTCCCTGTTCCCCCAACATCTCCCCTCCCCCACCACATCTCCACCCTCCTCAGCTCCTCCCCACTCCAAATACCCCACCCCATCTCCTCCCAACCTGTCCCAGACACCCCACCACACCTCCTCCTGCCCCCAAACGCATCTCTCCCAACCCCCCCATACCCTCCCCACCCCCAGCTCACCACAGCCCCTTCCTCCCCTCCCGAACATCCCCCCACAACACAGCCTCTTTTCCAAACTCACCTCACCGCTCCCCACCGACCCCCCATCCCTCTTGCCCTGCACACCCCCACCGACCCCCCATCCCCTCTTGCCCTGCACACCCACACCAGCCGCCAACTCACCGCTGCCCCCTAAGCGCCCCCCAACTCTGGGATTCCCCAGGCCCAACCCCCCCAACAAATCCCCTCCGACCCCCCCCTCCAAACACCCCAACTCTCCTTGGCCCCCCAATGTCTTTGGTCACCCCCTCCCCCGCGTCTGCCCCTCCCCGCGTGTCCGCCCACGGCTGCTCCGGGGGGGGGCGCTGGGCGGGGCCGGGCTCGGGCTCAGCCGGGCGGTGGCGGGTCGGGCCGGGCACAGGCAGCAGCGGCCAGGCGGGTGCTACGGGCCGGGCCGGGCGGGGGCAGCGCAGCCGAGATGCCGGGCCCGGGCGGGGAGTAAGTGAGGGCGCTCGGGGGGCGGGGGCGCGGGCGCCACCCTCCTGGTCGGGGGGGGGCAGCGGAGAGCGGCGGGAGGGGGCTCCTGCAAACCCCTCCCCCCCCCGCTCCAGCTGGGTAGGAGGCTCCGCCGGGGGAAGGGGCTGGAAAAGTTTGGTCCAACTTGCAGGGTGGGGGGGCTCCCCCAGGAAGAGGCGGGGGCTGCCCCGGGTGTGTTGTTGTGGCGGGGGGGGGGGGGGGTAGCCGGTGCCTATAACAGGCGATGATCCCAGGCCGCGAGATATTTATAGGGGAAGCGCTTGGCACCGGCCGGGGTGAAACACGATCCGCTCCGTCCCTCCCCCACGCAGCCACCCAGCCGGGGCTGGCACAGGGCAGCCCCTCCCCCATGACTCCGGCGGTGGGGAGGGCGTTTACAAGCGCCTTGGCGCCCCCCCCCCAGCAGTGAGGGACACGGAGAGCTGCCGGACCTGGGTCCTGAACCCCCAGGCCAAAGCTGGTGGTGGGAGCAGGTCTCTTACTCTGCACATGCCTAATCAGCACCCCCCCCCCCTCGCCAGGTATCTGCCTGGACTCCCAAATCCTGGAGCCCCTCCCCAGTGTCCCCCCAGGGCCCTGGCTGAGAACAGCCTTGCCTGGCTGCAGGTCCTCACCCCCCACCGCAGGGCCTGTCTGTAACTCTCCTCCCCCACTGCCCCACCCTTTAGTGTCTGTGACCCACCCCAGGTCCAGCCACAATTGCCTTGCTGCTCCCCCTTCAAAATGCAAAGTGCTCTAGTTTCTGTTGTGCCCCCCTCAAGTCAGGGCCCCAGACCCCTCTCAGCTCTGGGATTCCCCAGCTCAGGCAGGGCTGGGGTCTGAAGGCCCCTCTGCGATTGACATTCTCCTCCCCATCCCCGAGGAGCCCCAGGCTGCTCTCCCTGGTGTGAAGGGCCTCGGGGGGGCTGGTTCCATTCCTTCTGGGGAGACTCCTCTGACCTGTCTCCCCTCCACAGCCCCAAGGGGGAGGATTACTCCACGGCCATCCTGCGGCAGAAGCATCGGCCCAACCGGCTCATGGTGGATGAAGCGGTGAATGAGGACAACAGCATTGTCAGCCTGTCGCAGGTACAGCCCCCCGGGGGATCCCACCGCCCAGCCAGCCGCCTGGTTGAGCCCCTTCCCCTGCAGGGAGGCAAGGCAAGAGGCTCCGGTTGCACTTGGGAGCTCCCTGCTGTACCTCGGGACGCTCACCGCAAATTCCCGCTCCCTGCTCCTAATGCACCGCCTCTCTAAACTCTTGGAGAATCCCCTGCTGGTAGCAGTACAGAGGCTAAGACTCATAGCTGGGCAGGCTGGGTTCCACATGTGTCCATATCCTTACACATGTCTATACATGCCCACATGCCATCTACATACATGCACTCCCAACTGTGACGGCACGTCGGGGTTCCCCCGCCTCCTGCACCCCCGTAGTGGCACGAACAGACTCCACCAGCCAGTAGAATAGAGGGAGTTTATTGCTTCTCCAGGATACAGCACAGCACAGATGTAATCCGGTTACAGGGCTAGGCCTGTGATGCCTCAGCCCCCCTTGAGATGGGGAAGACTGAGCCCTTAAATCCCAGCCCCCTTGCTCAGGCTGCTTCCTCCATGATTCCAGACAGAAACTGCCCAACTCTCTTCCAGCCCTGCCCCCCAGCCAGGTGCTGGTCTCCACCCTCCTTCCTTTGTTTCCCTCCCTGGGAGGCTGAGCCTGGGTGTCTGGGTTAATACACATTTGGGAGAGTCAGTGAGAACCTCCCATCACAGCGCAGGGGGATCCCGGGTCACAGAGCAGACAGTGCCCCCCTACGCCACACCAACCACCCACCCACTGTCTACATTCACCTCCATGTGCATCAGGTACCCCCAATGTGCACACACATTTACCATGTGCACATGTTCATTATTCACACATTGCACGTGCATAAACCATGCACACACGCACAGCCCACGCAGATACGCACTCCATGTGTACCACCCCCATGCACCGTGCACATATGCACACTCCATGCGTACTGTCCCCATCCACCCATGCGCACATGCAACATGCACATGCATGCTGCAAGTACACACTCCCATAGGCACCATGCACGTGTACCCTGCATGTACCCCCCTGACCAGGCTTGCATACTCACACACCGTGCACAGGCCCCCATGCCCTATGGGCCATCACTGCCTGTCTCTGTCGCAGACCAAGATGGAGGAGCTGCACTTGTTCCGGGGGGACACGGTGCTGCTGAAGGGCAAGAAGCGCCGAGAGACGGTCTGCATCGTCCTCACTGATGACTCCTGCCAGAGCGAAAAGATCCGCATGAACCGAGTCACCCGCAACAACCTCCGCGTGCGCTTGGGTGACGTGGTGAGGTGAGTGCCAGGTGTACCCCTCCCCTGCAGTGCCGCAGCTAAGCAGGGTCTGGCCTGCTCAGGTGTGGATGGGAGACTGCACTAGGAAACCCCTGGGGTGCTCAGGGTTGGGTGGCACTTTCCTACCACCTGCCTTTTGTGCTGGGGTGGGCAGTACATTTTAATGGGGGGCCATGCCAAGATTTTGGTAGGTTGTCAAGGGCCACACGTCTATGGAGGAGGTACCAGGTCTGGGGCGGCAGTTGGGTGCAGAAGGGAGCTTGGGGTAGCGGACTGGGGTGCAGGAGAGGGTGTGGGGTCTGAGAGGGAGTTTAGGTGAAAGAGGGGGTTGTGATCTGGGGCAGGGACTTGGGGTGCAGGGTCTGAGAGGGGGTATGGGTGTAGGAGAGGATTCTGCTCTGGGGGAGGGGTGTAGGAGGGGGTGCAGGGTCTGGGAGGTTGTGACCTGGAGGAGGTGGGGAGAAAGTACAGAGAGTTTGGATGGTGGCTCGGGGAAGGTAGTTGGAAGGAGAGAGCGGATGGGGTGCCAGAGGAGGGCTCTGGCCCAGAGAGCTTACCTAGGTGGCTCCCAGCTAGCAGCCCTGCAGGAACCAGCCTGTCTGCTGCAGTCCCAGCTGGGGGAAACCTTTGGCTGCTTCATGTGGCTCTGCTCCAGCAAAATGTCTTAGCTCTTATTGGCCAGAAACTGGCCTATGGGAGCTGACAGATTTGGCTGGGGGGGAGGGGGCAGTGAGCAAAGCCTCCCCCTCCCTCCCCAATGTCCAGAGCACAGAGCAGCCAGCTGTTTAAAGCAGCATGAGTTGCTCTGTGATTAAGGCTTCCTGCAAGGTGGCTGGGGGCCGGATGCAGTGGCTTGGTGGGCCAGATGTAGCCCATGGGCCGCATATTGCCCACCCCGGCTTAGCGGGAGGAAACCATGGCTGTGTCCGCCGGGGGTCAGTCCCCAAGTCCCGGGCAACACTGTCCCCCCGTTTCAACCTATGCAGCCCCTGCTGTCCCTCTGCAGGTGAGTGAGAGGCACACGGCAGCCTCCGGGCGTCCCTTAGAGACCCTAGCCGGGCTCACTGAACAGCCGCAGCACACCCAGCTCGGGCTCAGGTCACTGCGCTTCGTCTGCCGGGACAACCAGCCAAAGCCCCTTTAACAAAGGGAAGAGAGACTCGTAGAAACATTGGGAAGAAATGGTTCGGTATGTAGCCTGGGAAGGAACGACAGTGAAATCTGGGTGGGTAGGGTGCGCCAAATACAATAGTAGTTGCATTCTAGAGGCTGGACTCGTTCAGCTAGATCCTTTGGTGTCCTAGAAAGAGCAAACCTCAGCTCAGAGGCCATCCGGCCCTTCTCAGCCAGGCCTCGCTGGGAGCTGGTTTTCAGGAGACATGGCGCTGCAGCTGCTCTGCTGGGTAAAGGTGCCTGGTCTCTTTGCTACTCCCAAAGACATTTGAAAACAGACCCATGCTGGCGGGTGGCCTTCTGCCACGTGTCCGGCCTGCAGAGTTGGCTGCCTCTTGTCAATTTCACAGTCCTGAGTAGCAGGCGGCTTCTTATCCAAGTAGACTGACGTTGGGCGGGACTCGATAAGTAGCCCCAGCGGCACCCAATGCCTCCCTACTAGTCCACGCCCACCGCTGGAACACGGCCTGCAGCTTTGATCACCCCAGCTCAAAAACACAAATAATAGAAACGAGAGAGGCACAGATGTGGGCCACAAAAAGGATTAGGGGAATGCTTGGGTACCCGGGGTGGCAGGCGGGGGAAGGCTCTGCCTTCCCAAACCGCCAGGCATAGCCCTGCCCACATTCCACCCCCAGGATGCCTGCGGGCCGGAGTGTTGCTGCCCCCAGTTCCTGCCCTCCCTGTGCTCCCAGGCTGGAGAGGCAGGGCTGAGCCAGGCCATGTGGTGGGGGCTGGGGAGGCTGGGCCATGCCGTGTGCTCTCTGCCCTTCCCAAGGCTGGGGAGGCTGGGGCGAGTGTGTGTCCGCCTGCTCCCTTCCTCTCCCCCTGGTTGGAGGGGGAATGCACACATGGTGCATTGCCCTGCTTCCCCATAGGGGTGGGGCCTCAGAAGAAGGGGTGGGGCTGAAGGTGGGGGCTGCGGGCTTGTCTCCCCCAGCTGTGCCTTCACCAACTGCCCATGGGGGAATGGAACAGTTTCCATAAAAGAGGAGATTAAACAGATCAGGACTTTTCATCTTAGAAAAGAGACAAGTGAAGGGGATGTGATGGGGTGTATCAAATCAGGAGTGGAGAAAGGGAACTGGAAATAGTTATTTAGCCTTTCACATAACACAAGAACTAGGAATCACCCCAGCAGGGTTAAAGCAGGGGCTGTCAACCTTTCCAAACTACTGTTCCCCTTTCAAGAGTCTGATTTTTCTTGCATAGCCACGAGTTCACTTAAAAGCTACTTGCTTGCAAAATCAGGCATAAGTGGCCCAAATCGCTAGTACTGATACATCGCTGACTTCCTCCTTTTGACCATATCGTTCTAAAATAAATCGATTGGCTCTAAATATTGTACTTGCATTCAGTGTGCAGCATAGAGAGCACTATAAGCTAGCTGGGTGGCATTGTGGTTTGCACTGCCTTCTGTAGTGCCTTTTCTGTAGCTCGTACAACTAGACAGCTCTCTAGATGAGTTGGCGGCCCCCTCCAGAAGACGCCTGTGTACCCCCAGGGGTGCCTGTACCCCCAGTTGAGAATCACTGGTTTAAAACAAAGATAAGGAAGAACTTCTTCACACAACACAACTGGTGTAACTCCTTGTCAGGGAATGCAGGGCTGGCCAAAAGTCTAACTGGGTTCCAAAAAGAATGAGACACATTCCTGGAGTCCAGTAATAGTCTAGTGTTGGTCCAGGAATGGCTGCCAGCCAAGATGGCCAGGGACACAACCCTGCGTACTGGGTGTCCCTACGCCACTGGCTGCAAAAAGCCGCAATGGGACGAGGGATGGATCCAGTCCGTAGCTGCCCTGTTCTGTTTGTTCCTTTGGAAGCCCCTGGCACTGGCCACAGTCCGAGGACAGGACACTGGGCTAGCTGGGCCATTGGGCTCACCCAGGGTGGCTCTTGCTATGTTGTTAATACACAGTGAGCAGCCCCCTGCTGGAGGCACATCGCCTCCTCGGGGCCTGCCTTTAAGAACAGGCTTCTGGGGGAGGATGCATCAGTTTGTCTGGCTTAGTATCCACAGAGATTGCAACCTCACCTGCCAGCGTCCCATGAATCTTTGTATGGGAGGTGGAGGCTCAGTGGTGGGCGCTCTCCCCAGCAGTCAGCACTAGGGGGCGCTGTTCTGCCAGGAGAGGGGACTCAGCAGGAAGTGCTCCCTGGCAGTTGGCATGGGGGGGTTGGGCTCTGTGCTGCAGGAAATGAAGGGCTCAGCAGGGGGTGCTCTCCATGGAAGTCGGCACTGGGGGCGCTGTGCTGCATGGGGTGGGGGCTCAGTAGGGGGCACCGTGCTGCAGGGGGCGCTATAGGGGATGCTCTCCCCGGTGGTTGGCACTGAGGGTGCCATGCTGCAGGGGGTGCTGCAGGGGGCGCGCTCCCTGGTGGTTGGCACTGAGAGTGCCGTGCTGCAGGGGGCGCTCTCCCTGGTGGTTGGCACTGAGGGTGCCGTGCTGCAGGAGGCGCTCTCCCTGGTGGTTGGCACTGAGGGTGCCATGCTGCAGGGGGCGCTCTCCCTGGTGGTTGGCACTGAAGGTGCCATGCTGCAGGAGGCGCTCTCCCTGGTGGTTGGCACTGAGGGTGCCATGCTGCAGGGGGCGCTCTCCCTGGTGGCTGGCACTGAGGGTGCCGTGCTGCAGGGGGCGCGCTCCCTGGTGGTTGGCACTGAGGGTGCCGTGCTGCAGGGGGCGCGCTCCCTGGTGGTTGGCACTGAGGGTGCCGTGCTGCAGGGGGCGCTCTCCCTGGTGGTTGGCACTGAGAGTGCCATGCTGCAGGGGGCGCTCTCCCTGGTGGCTGGCACTGAGGGTGCCGTGCTGCAGGGGGCGCTCTCCCTGGTGGTTGGCACTGAGGGTGCCGTGCTGCAGGGGGCGCTCTCCCTGGTGGCTGGCACTGAGGGTGCCGTGCAGCAACTGCCAGGCTGAGCTGGGGTCTGCCCTGCAGCATCCAGGCCTGCCCAGACGTGAAGTACGGGAAGCGGATCCATGTGCTGCCCATTGATGACACCATCGTGGGCCTGACCGGGAACCTGTTTGACGTGTACCTGAAGCCATACTTCCTGGAGGCCTATCGGCCCGTGCACAAAGGTGAGCTGGGGGGGGCTGAGACCGACCGCCCCTTCCTGGGCCGCAGGTGTGGGTTGGCACCCAGTGGGGGCAGCACAGGGCTGGCTGCCTTGGGGGAGGAGGGAGTAGCCCTGCCTGGAGCACGTGCCCAGCAGAGGGGGCTCCCCCCAGGTGTGAGCCGGTCTCCCCCGCCCCGCCGGCTCGGTAACGATGTCCCCGTCCCTCCAGGTGACATCTTCCTGGTGCGCGGCGGGATGCGGGCCGTGGAGTTCAAGGTCGTGGAGGTGGATCCAAACCCCCACTGCATTGTGGCCCCTGACACCGTCATCCACTGCGAGGGCGAGCCCATCAAGAGGGAGGTGGGTTCAGTCCCCCCGTACCCTTCTGTAGGTGCCCCAGAGACTGCTGGATCCTGGCATGGTGCAGGGCCCAAGGTGCTGGATCCTGGATGGGGGGAGCAGGGCCCATGGTGCTGGATCCGGGAGGGTGGAGCAGGGCCCAAGGTGCTGGGACTAGATGTGGGGCAGGGCCCAAGGTGCTGGCTGGATCCTGGGATGGGGCAGGGCCCAAGGTGCTGGCTGGATCCTGAGATGGGGCAGGGCCCATGGTGCTGGATTCGGCGGCGGAGCAAGGCACATGGTGCTGGGCCTAGATGAGGTGCAGGGCCCAAGGTGGTGGATCGGGGGAGGGGAGCAGAACCCATGGTTCTGGACCTAGGTTGGGGGCAGAGCCCACAGTGCTGGATTGGGAGGGGGCAGGCCCCACGGTGGTGCTGGGTCTCAGGGAGGTAATGTGGGGATTGGATCTGGTCCCTGAGGGGAGGGGGTGGGTGCAGGTCTCAGTGCGGCTGTTGGAGGTGGGGGACCAGCTTGGCTGCACCGTGACCCCCGTGACCCCTCAGGACGAGGAGGAGAGCCTGAATGACGTGGGCTATGATGACATCGGGGGCTGCCGGAAGCAGCTGGCTCAGATCAAGGAGATGGTGGAGCTGCCCCTGCGCCACCCGGCTCTCTTCAAAGCCATCGGTGTCAAGGTACCGCAAGCCCGGCAGGGTGGCCTCATCCAGTCTCAGGGCTGAGCAGATCTCGCCTCTAGGCATCCTGGCATAAACAGCCCCAGCGCTCCTCCCCAGAGGCAGCTGCATCTCCGTGCCAGGCGAGGGATCCCTGCATAAACAGCCCCTGCGCTCCCCCCTCAGAGCTGCTCCCCTCCCCTCAGAGAAAGGGGTCCATCCTAGTCTGCCACATTTTGTACATTTTCCTCCCAACCACGAGGGCTGCCACGTTATTCTTCAGGGACGCTGCAGTCCTGATGTCTCTGCGGGACCCATGTGCTGGGACCCAGGCCTCAGTCTGGCCTGGGGTATCTCCAAAGCTGTCTGGAGGGACCCCTCCCTGCACCCCCTAGGACAGGACCATTTAAGCCCTAATACCCCAAGGCAGTTGCCCCCCACCCCGCCATGGGACCTGCCTGCGTCTGCCCCCTGCCCCGCCCATAGCAGCCAGGGAGGCTGTGTTGGGTACTTTTCCTCTTGGCCTCCTCTTGCCAACCGGGTCTTTTCCCTCCTCAGCCGCCCCGCGGCATCCTGCTGTACGGCCCCCCTGGCACCGGGAAAACGCTGGTGGCCCGAGCCGTGGCCAATGAAACTGGAGCCTTCTTCTTCCTCATTAATGGTGAGAGATGTGAGGCAGGAGGGGGGCGAGGGGTGGGGAGTCCGCCTATCGGTCCAGCTGTCCGTCTGTCCCCATGTGTGCCTGTCCATCTGTCTGTCCCCACAGACACCCCCCTCTCATCTCTGGCATTTCTCATGTGCCCCTCACTGTGGCTTCTGGCTGCCCTCCCGCTGGGCTGCCTGGCCCACAGCTCCCTCAGGGTGCTGTGGCAGGGGAGGGCTGGGTGCCCTCGGTTTTTCCCTTTGCCCTGGCCCTCTCCTACGCTGGTATGGTGAAGATGCCACGTGCAGACCTGGGCCGCTGGCACAGAGGCCCCATTGTGCCCTGTGGTTTTCATGGCTTCCTGACCCCTTGTTGTGGATCCCGTCCTGCCCTGAAACATGCAGGTGGCTGGCCCCTGCCATACCCCTGGGGGCCAGCATCGCTCTCTGCATGTACAGCCCTGTGCCCCAGCCCTGTGCGGCTGCATCTCAGCGCTTTGCAAGGGATCCCTTGAGTAAGAGCCCATGTCTCCTCCCAGGCCCGGAGATCATGAGCAAGCTGGCAGGCGAGTCAGAGAGCAACCTGCGCAAAGCCTTTGAGGAGGCCGAGAAGAACGCACCGGCCATCATCTTCATCGATGAGCTGGATGCCATTGCTCCCAAGAGAGAGAAGGTGAGACGGGGCCAGGGAACCCAGCTTACACAGCCCCCCCATGTTCCACCCCAGAGCCAGCTGCATCTCAGACTCAAGAAGGGATCCCTCTATAAGTGGAAAGTGGGCGCAGGAGCAGGCTGGGGGTGGGAGGGCTGAGTGGGAGGGAGGGTGCAGGAGCAGGGTGGGGGCATGAGGGCTGGTCGGGAAAGTAGGTGCAAGAGCAGGATGGGGGTGTGGGGGCTGGGCAGGAAAGTGGGTGCAGGAGCAGGCTGGGGATGGGGATCTGGGTCGGGGAGGTCTGGGGTGAGAGGACTGGGTGGGAGGGAGGGTACAGGAGCAGGGTGGGGTGGGGATCTGGGTAGGGGAGGTCTGGGGGTGAGAGGACTGGGTGGGAGGGAGGGTGCAGGAGCAGGGTGGGGTGGGGATCTGGTTAGGGGAGGTCTGGGGTGAGAGGACTGGGTGGGAGGGAGGGTACAGGAGCAGGGTGGGGTGGGGATCTGGTTAGGGGAGGTCTGGGGTGAGAGGACTGGGTGGGAGGGAGGGTGCAGGAGCAGGGTAGGGGCATGGGGGCTGGGCGGGAAAGTGGGTGCAGGAGCAGGCTGAAGGTGAGGGTCTAGGCAGGAGGGGGTGCGGGAGCCGCTTCTTCCCCCCACCAGGCACAGCCCATTTTTCGGATCCAGACCCCGAGTCCTGGGGGGCTCAGGCACTGGCGCCGCACATCTCCCTGTTCTCAGCCTGCGCCCCTCCCCCCTGCAGACGCACGGCGAGGTGGAGCGCAGGATCGTGTCCCAGCTGCTGACGCTGATGGACGGCCTGAAGCAGCGCTCCCACGTCATCGTCATGGCCGCCACCAACCGGCCCAACAGCGTCGACCCCGCCCTGCGCAGGTTCGGTAGGTGCCCGGCTGTGGGGCTGCACGGGGGCATGGGGAACCCTGCCCAGGGCCCTCATTCGGGGAGGCAGGTAAATCCTGGGCTTCCCACCTGCCCCACGCCGCTGCAGTAGCTGGTGATGGATCCCGATGTCCTGGCTCCCAGCCCCCTGCTCTAACCACTAGACTCCCCTTCCTTCCAGAGCTGGGAATGGAACCCAGGCGTCCTGGCAGCCAGCCCCACCCCCGCTGCTCTGACCCAGTAGACCCCACTCTCCTGCTCCGGTTGCTGCCCCCAGGCCCTGCTCCTGGGGCACGAAGGTTCCACACCCTGGGTTGGGACCCACCTCTCCGCCTTCCCCAGGGCGCTTTGACCGGGAGATCGACATCGGCATCCCGGACTCAGTCGGGCGGCTGGAGATCCTGCAGATCCACACCAAGAACATGAAGCTGGCTGAGGACGTGGATCTGGAGCGGGTGAGGGGGCGGGGTGGATGGGGCCGGGAGGGAGAGCTGGGGGGAGGGCCAGGGGTCTGCATAGATGGGGCAAGGGAAGGATCATGTGTGCTTCGGTAGAGGGTGTGGCAGGGGAGCTGTGACCCCCCCCCCATCCGTGTGCCCATGACTGGCTGGCCCCTCCCTGTAGCGCCATCCCCAGCTAAGCCCTCCCCCCGATGGTCCCATCCACTGGCTGGCCCCTCCCCACAGCCCACTGCTGTCCTGTGGCTGCTCCTCCCTGTGGCCCCCATTCCCAGCCTGCCCCTGGTGGCCCAGAGTCAGGCGCCCTGTGGCTGCAGGTGGCCAGCGAGACACACGGGCATGTGGGGGCGGACCTGGCGGCGCTGTGCTCCGAGGCGGCGCTCCAGGCCATCCGCAAGAAGATGAGCGTCATCGACCTGGAGGACGACACCATCGACGCCGACATCCTCAACGCCATGGCTGTCACCATGGATGACTTCCAGGTAACCGGGCAACACCCCCCCCCCCCCGCCTGAGCCCCCCCCGGCCCCCATCCTGAGGCCAGGCCCCTAATGCTCCCTTCCCCACCCCTGCAGTGGGCTCTCAACCAGAGCAACCCGTCAGCACTGCGGGAGACGGTGGTGGAGGTGCCCCACGTCTGCTGGGAGGACATCGGGGGGCTGCAGGAGGTGAAGCGAGAGCTGCAGGAGCTGGTGCAGGTGAGCGGGGAGCTAAGCAAGGATCAATCCTTTGGGGTTTGGATGGGACCCCCAAGGGCTTCTCCAGGGTGGGAGGCATGTTCCCTACTCAGTGCCTGCCCCAGTGCAATGCTAGGGGGCGCTGTGGGGCAGGGAGCAGGGCGGGGCTCAGCAGGGGGCGCTGTGGGGCAGGGAGCAGGGCAGGAATCAGCAGGGGGCGCTGTGGGGCAGGTAGTAGGGCGGGGGCTCAGCAGGGGGTGCTCTGGGGCAGGGAGCAGGACAGGGGCTCAGCAGGGGGCGCTGTGGGGCAGGGAGCAGGGCAGGGCTCAGCAGGGGGTGCTCTGGGGCAGGGAGCAGGGCAGGGGCTCAGCAGGGGGCGCTGTGGGGCAGGGAGCAGGGCAGGGGCTCAGCGGGGCAGGGAGCAGGGCAGGGGCTCAGCGGGGGCGTTGTGGGGCAGGGAGGAGGGCAGGGCTCAGCAGGGGGCGCTGTGGGGCAGGGAGCAGGGCAGGGGCTCAGCGGGGCAGGGAGCAGGGCAGGGCTCAGCAGGGGGCGCTGTGGGGCAGGGAGCAGGGCGGGGCTCAGCAGGGGGCGCTGTGGGGCAGGGAGCAGGGCGGGGCTCAGCAGGGGGCGCTGTGGGGCAGGGAGCAGGGCGGGGCTCAGCAGGGGGCGCTGTGGGGCAGGGAGCAGGGCAGGGCTCAGCGGGGGCGTTGTGGGGCAGGGAGGAGGGCACGGCTCAGCTGAGGGCGCTGGGCTGCAGGGGTGGATGGGGGCTCCGCAGGGGACATTTCCACGGTTCAGTGGAGGGAGGAGGCGGTGCCGGCTTTCTGGGCCCCCCGCTCCTGACTCCGGGCTGGGCCCCCAGTTCCCGGTGGAATACCCGGACAAGTTCCTGAAGTTCGGCATGACGCCGTCGCGGGGCGTGCTGTTCTACGGGCCGCCTGGCTGTGGCAAGACCCTGCTGGCCAAGGCCATCGCCAACGAGTGCCAGGCCAACTTCGTCTCCATCAAGGGCCCCGAGCTGCTCACCATGTGGTTTGGAGAGTCCGAGGCCAACGTGCGCGACGTCTTTGACAAGGTGCGTGGGGCATGGAGCTCTGGTCTGGCTGGGCCTGGGGATTCCCCTCCCCCTGCCCACCTGGCTGGGCCTTGGGCTCTCCCCCAGCCACTCAACCAGGCTTTGGGGTGTTGGGGCATGGGGCTCAGCCCTGGCTGTAGGGCGAGTGTTGCCCCCCCACCTGCCGTGCTCCCTAGTGGTGGAGGTGATGCAGGCGCAGGTTTGGGGGGATTCCTGCTATTTGGGGGAGGGGAGCTGCAAGGTGCCCCAGTCTGACTCAGCTGCAGGGGGCCCCTGTTCCAGCACTGCTGTCCCCAGCAGGTGCCCTCAGCCTTACCCTGGGGTCCCCCCTCCCATTCTGACCCCCTCAGGTGTCCCCTGGAGGCCCACCCCCTGCCCCTTTCTCTCCCATGGACCAAGTGAGGGAACCCACCTGCAGCTATGCCCTGTATTACCACCCCCACCCCTGTTCCCTTCCCCCATGGGGGCCCCCCACCCCCTGTTCCCTTGCCCCTCGGGGTTCCCTTCCCCCGTGGGGGTCCCTCTGCCCCCTGTTCCCTTCCCTCTTGGGGTTCCCCCCACCCCCTGTTCCCTTGCCCCTCGGGGTTCCCTTCCCCCGTGGGGGTCCCTCTGCCCCCTGTTCCCTTCCCTCTTGGGGTTCCCCCCACCCCCTGTTCCCTTCCCCCCCCTCATGCCCCACTCTCTCCCCCTGCGCCCCAGGCTCGCCAGGCTGCCCCCTGCATCCTGTTTTTCGACGAGCTGGACTCCATCGCCAAGGCGCGGGGCGGCGGCGCGGGAGACGGCGGGGGCGCTGCCGACCGCGTCATCAACCAGATCCTCACGGAGATGGACGGCATGACCAACAAGAAAACCGTCTTCATCATCGGGGCCACCAACAGGTGAGACCCCGCCCATCCTCGCAACACACTGCTCCCCAGGCCTGGCCCGTGGGGGGGTGGAGCTGCTGGGACCAGGACAGGCCCCTCTGCGTGCTCCTGCCCTGTGGGAGACGAGGCCATGGGCAGGGGGGCTGCGGGAGTCCCCCTCATCTATATGAGATTGGCGGGGGGGGGTGGACTTCCTGCGAGCAGGGGTGGGACAAAGGCCCTGAGAGCTGGAAGGTGGAGCAGGTCCCTGGGGGAATGGGGCAGGATCCCTTTCTGACCAGGCAGGGTCCACGGGGTGGGGAGGCCCCTGAGGGCAGGAGGTAAACAAGCTCCATGGTGGTGAGGGCGGGTCTGTGGGAGCGAGGGGGCAGGACGGGCTCTGTGGGGGGAGGGTGCATTGGTGGGCTGTGTGGGGACAGGGTTCCATCCCTGGGAGCGAGGGGGCAGGGCGGGCTCGGGGGGGAGGGGCGGGTCTCTGGGAGTGAGGGGGCCGGGGCAGGTGCCTTGCATTGGACGGGGTTCCTGGGGTCTGTCGCAGTCCAGTCCCCCTGGAACAGCTTTGTGCAGCCCTAGTGCCAAAGGAGGCCAGCGATGGGGCTGGGGGTGGGAGCTGCCCCCTCTCTGGGGACGCCCCAGGGCAGGATGCCCCCCAGGGTAGGTGCTGGGCAGGACCTGAGGGTCTCCCGGTCACCTCCCCCATGTCCCCAGGCCAGACATCATCGACCCGGCCATCCTGCGCCCTGGGCGTCTGGACCAGCTCATCTATATCCCACTGCCTGATGACGCCTCCCGCGTGGCCATCCTGAGCGCCAACCTGCGCAAGTCACCTGTGGCCCAGGTGAGATGCCTGCCCGCCCCCACACCCTGCTATGCCCCTCCCCCCCAGCCTCGCCACACCTCTTCCCCTTGCGATTGTTCCCGAAGTCCCCAGCTCCCACCCTCGCAGGAAATGGGAATCTGGGGTTTCATGTTTGCCCGGAAACAAGTTTTGCACTCTGGGGGCTGCAGAGAGGAGCTGGAAATGTGAGCCCAGAGGCCAAGGACGAGAATGCCGCTTGCATTGCTCAGCTTTTAAATCCCATGATTCTTAGGTCGGTCTCATGGATTTTCTCCCAGGCCTGATGCCTGGGGTTCCAGTGGGGTTGACAACAGTGGGGCAGCTTCCTAAACCCACCCTGTGGGGAAACTGGCACTCCATGTGCAAGCCTGCGCCCGTGCCCCTGGGCGGAATGAATGTGCGTGTGTGTATCCACCCCGAAGCAGTCCCGTGTTTGTGTAGCCACCCCAAGACAGATTGTGTGTGTGCGTGCGCATGTGTGTGTGTATCCACCCCAAGAGAGATTGTGCATGGTTGTGTATCCACTCCCGGTTAGCTCCCATGTGTGTGTGTGTGTCTGGCCCATGGTAGTGCCCGTGTGTGTCCATGGGCACCTACACACACGTTCCCCACATACATATGGGTGAGACCCTGTGCACAGTTAGGCTGGGGTCAGTCTGGTCTAAATGTGTCAGGGCTGGTGAGGCAGCTCCAGATTCCCACGGCATTGGGTGCAGAGACCGGGCCTCCCAGTCGTAGCCTGGGGCATCGTTTGCTCGGGGGCAAGGCTCCCCTTCCCCCCGGACAATTTCTAGCAAAATGAAAAAACCTTTCACTGGCCTCTGAATTGTTCCACAGAATTTACCTTTTGCCAGCAGCAAAAACCAAACAATTTTGCGTCTAAGTTTGCCGCAGTGCCTGATGAGACTGTAGTTCGCCTCTCTAGGCTGGGCTCCCTGGGCTCCCATGCTGCACCATGGTCTCCCTCTGGGCAAGAGGAAGTGGTGTGTCATGGAGATGCTGTCTGGCCAGGAAGTTTGGTTTATAAAGTAGAACAGGGACATGATATTACTGAACTACACCCCCCACAATGCTCCATGGTTTCCATTCTTGGAGAGAGATGGTAGTGCATCATGGGAGATGTAGTCTGCCCAGGAAGTCTGGTCCATAGAGGAGAATGGGGATGTGATGCAACTCAACTAGGAGCCCCATGTGACATGGAGGCGACATTTCAGAATCAAAACATTTGTTTTTTGATGAACCCAAATTTTCCGAGGGAAATGGACACTCTTGATGGAGAAAAATGGTTTTGTCCAAATCAGACTGTCAGAAAAGAGTTTAGACGGAAGGTTGCTATAAGCCTCATACCAGGCATGGCTGCCTTGCCTCCTCTTTCCCTGCCCCACCCGCAGCCCAGCTGTCTCTCTCCCTGGTCCTCTGGGCTGTACCCCCAACGATGGGCTTTCCCCCACCCCCGCACTGGCTGCATCTCTCTTCCCACTTCCCCCCACCCCCGCACTGGCTGCGTCTCTCCCCCCACCCCACAGGATGTAGACCTGAACTACCTGGCCAAGATCACCCATGGGTTCTCGGGTGCCGACCTCACTGAGATCTGCCAGCGTGCCTGCAAGCTTGCCATCCGCGAGGCCATTGAGATGGAGATCAAGATGGAGCGGGAACGCCAGCGCCACCCGGAAGCCGTCATGGTATGGGGAGGGCGGATCCCATGGGGCAAACCCCTCCCTGCTGCAAGGCTTTGGGGGGACTTGACACCCCAGATTCCTGATAGCAGGGCAGCAGCACAGTCTGAACTCTCGGCTCACTAGGGAGGTCCCCTTAGCCTGGGCCTCTGCCCCCACCAGGTGAGGGAGTGGGGAGCATGGCTCTTGTTCGCCATGGGGAGCCTCAGCCTTGGGTCAGCTGATCTGGGCCGGGCCAGGCGTGACCATGTCGTCCCATCCCTCGGGCAGGAGGACGACTACGACCCGGTGCCCGAGATCCGGAGGGATCACTTCGAGGAGGCCATGCGCTTCGCCCGGCGCTCCGTCAGCGACAACGACATCCGCAAGTACGAGATGTTTGCCCAGACACTGCAGCAGAGCCGCGGCTTTGGCAACTTCAGGTAGGGGGCGGATCCCCGGTGCCCCTTTCGGCCTCAGGACCCCCCTGCCCCTGTCCTCTGGGATCTCCCACCTGCCCCCACCCTGGGAGATCCTCACCCACCCCCAGCCCTCCCCTCCCCATCTCATCCCCCTGGGATCCCCCCAGACCTGCATTCATCTCTGGAGGCTGCCCAGCCCCCAGCCTCTCTTCCACCCTCCCCAGGACCACCCCAGGCTCTGTCTCAGCCTCCTGACCTTGCTGACACCCTTAGGCTCTGGACACTCTCCCTGCACCAATAGCCCCTCCCCACCCCAGCCACCCAGCCCTGGGAAGAATGACCAGCACAAGGTGCCAGGGCTGCTGACTGAGGCCGGGGTTCCCTTCCCCCGCCCCACTGACCAGGCCTACTCTCTCCCGACAGGTTCCCAGCTGGGAAGCAGAGTGGGGACGGGGGGGCCGACAGCGCAAGTGGCTCCCGGGGGGGCGACAGCAGCCATGGCAGCCTCTTCCAGGAGGAAGGAGACGACGACCTCTACAACTGACCCAAAGCATCAGCTCCGCCCCTTGAGCCAGAGAGCCCTGCCCCCTGCAGTGGGGTGTACTGGAGCACCAACTCTGCCCCTTGCAATGGAAAGCTCCGCCCCCAGCATGAGAGAACTCCGCCTTCACAACCAGAAAGCCCCGCCCCTCACTCCAGCAAGCTCTGCCCCAGCAGGCAGCCCCGCTCCCGGGCCAGCTGCAATTCCCCGCATGCACCAGTTGCTTTTCATTGTGTTCTTGTGTGTGGTGACAAAGCCAGGTATCCCCCCTTCCCCCAGATCACGGGACCTTGGCATCCCGCAGACTCCCATGACTTTGGAGACAGACCCCCACCTCTGTGTCTCCACAGCAGGCCCCCACCACCGATCACAGCTCCCCCCCCCCCCCAGCCATCTGGCTCCTCCCAGCCTCCATGGGCAGCCGCCCCCTGCTGGACGTATCCTCCTGCTGACCCTGGCCCCAGCCTGCTATGCGCTGGCGTAGGGTTTGCCTTTCAGATCCGTGGCCCGGCTGGGCGGGCAGCATGACACCCCCTGAGCCCCACACGTGGGGGCTGGCTCTGATACCGGGGGAAGGGCGGGGAGCTGGAAAGACTGGCAGCCAGGCCCCACCCAGTGCCCCCGCCCGCACAGCACCAGAGTTGGTGAGAACCCCGTGGGGCAAAGGGCCCAGTTTTGTGGGGAGGAGGTCTGGATGTCTGAGGTGAGAATCCGGCCTGTGGGAGCCAGCCTCGTGCATGTGCGTCGGAGCCAGGAGGGGGCTGTCGTGGCTGCACCCTAGTAAAGATCTGGATTCTGGAGGCTGTGTCTGCCTTTGTGCCGTGACTGACCTGGGTCCCACATGCAGGGAATGGGACATGGGCCTGTCCCCTCTGAGGGACGCCAGCTCCTAGCTGGCCGCAGGGCAGGGACTGGCTGCCTCAAGGGGGCCGGGAATGGGACACTGGCCTGTCCCCTCTGAGGGACGCCAGCTCCTAGCTGGCCGCAGGGCAGGGACTGGCTGCCTCAGGGGGGCCGGGAATGGGACACTGGCCTGTCCCCTCTAGGAGGCGCTGACTCTGATCCAGCCCCAGGGCAGGGGACTGGCTGGGTGGGGGCAGCTGCTGTGGTGGAGGCCAAATACTGGAGCCATTCACTGCAGCCTGGGCTGGGTTTGCTGGGGCTCAGCCTGCTGCCCCCTAGCTCTGCTGGGCGGGGATGGAGCAGGGCTCCCCTCTCCCGGGGCCAGTGGGGGTTCAGGCTGCCATTTGTGAAGGGGGAGACGGATGCACAGGCACCGGCATGGTCACTAAAAGCTCTTTATTGTACAGAGCCCCCAGCACTGCTCCCTGGCATGCTGGGAAATGAAAGCCTGGTGTGGGGCCAGCATCCCCTCACTCCAGGTTTCCCCTGTGGCCAGTGGGGCTCACTCCTGACCCCTTGGGCTCCCCCCACCTCCTGGAGTTGTGCAAGTGGCTGGCCCTGAGCAAGGCCTGGGGAGGGGAGAGCGCTGTAGCCGGGGGTGGGTGGGAGAGTGGGCGGAGGCCCTCCCAGGCACCTTTACTTCAATCCCCATGTCCACACAGGGCTTATTCCTACCTCCCCCCCTCCCCCCCACACACACAACACTTGCCACAGCCTGGGGACGAGGGGCTCAGCCGGGGGCTGCCTGGTGCAAGGGGGAAGCTGTGGCCTGGATCCCAGGTAGGCTATGAGCACTTGTGCATAACCCTGTGGAGATGCAGCCACCCCTGGGGGAGGGGGAAGGTGCAGGGGCTGTTTACACAGGGATCCCTTGCCCGGCCCTGGGATGTGGCTGCCTCTGGGGTGGAGCTTGGCAGCTTTCTCACAGCAACATCCCAATGCTGCCCATGCCAGGCCAGAAAGTGAAGACAAACCCCCTCCCTGGGCATGAGGGAGGCAGAATGAATTCAGCCAAGGCAGCAAGATCCCCCCCTGCCCCACCCTGCAGGAGAGCCCTGGTAGACTGGTGCCATCACCTCCTTTCACTGTGCCTCAGTTTGTTAACCAGGTCTGGGTCAATAACCTGCCTTCCTGGGCCCTGAGCTCCCCCAAAGTCACTGTTCACTCAGGGGGCCTGTGGCAGAACCCAGTGTCCTGATGCCCAAGCAGATGGTGGAACCACTAGCTCCTACTCTCTCTCAGGCCAGGCCCTCTTAGCACAAGTCTCCCTGCTCCTCTGCTCTCACTCCTGCCTGTCACCCCAGCATTGTGCCCTGCCCATGCCCCATTTCCAAGGCACTTGGAGCCAGGGGCAGGGTGGGCTCTGGCAGCAGCATCCTTGCAGATGGAGAAGCAGGGTTAAGACACCCATGGCCCTCCACAGAGTTCAGTTTCCATCTGGCTCAGCTCCTGTCACAGCTGGATGGGGGCACCCCCTGGAGGGGTGTAGCTCCATCATCCGACCTGGTCACATCTGCCTGGCTCAGCTCCTGCCACATGGCTCCATTGTCCAACCAGGTCACGTCTGCCTGGCTCAGCTCCTGCCACACGGCTCCATCGTCCAACCAGGTCACATCTGGCTAGCTCAGTTCCTGCCACATGGCTCCAGCGTCCAACCAGGTCATGTCCGCCTGGCTCAGCTCCTGCCACACGGCTCTATTGTCCAAGCAGGTCACGTCCGACAAACCCTCTGCGCACGCCTGGAAGGCACTGGTGCCAAGGCCCTGCAGGTGCCCAAGGGCAGGTGGGGCCGGGAGCCACCAGCCCTTCTGGTCTGGCTGGGCCCCTAGAAGCGGGAGACCATGCTGCGCTCGGAGCTCTGGAAGGAGCTGATCTCCCAGCGCTCGAAGCGGCTGCCCTTGCCTGGGGGCTGGCGGCGCAGCGCCACACAGAGCTTGCGCAGCACCGCGCGGCGCAGCAGGATGTAGACCCAGGGGTCCAGGATCTGGTTCCAGGAGGCCAGGCGCACGCCCAGGAACAAGAGGCGCTGGTAGTGCAGTGAGCCGGCCTTGTCGCCCACCGCCAGCAACACGAAGATCTGCAGGGGGGAGGGATGTGGCCGTAAGGGGGGTGCCCAATTGCCAGGGGACTTGGGGGGCTGGGACTGCAGCCCCTCACCCCTTCTCTGGCCCTAAATCCCTGAGACTGACCCACTAGTTGCCCAGCCCCATTCCCCTCCCAGCCTGAGCCCTCCAACAGCTCCATTCCCCTCCCAGCCTAAGCCCCCCAACCACCCCCGCCTCCCAGCCCGAGCCTCCTAATAGACCCGTCCCCCTCCCAGCCTGAGCCCCCCAACAAACCCCACCCCCTCCCAGTCTGGTCCACCTCCAACCTGAGCTCCCCACCCCCAACCAGCCATGACTGTGCAGTTACCAGCCTGCAGCCACACGAGGGCGCTGCTGCATCAGCCTCTCCTCGCCCCCGCCCCCGCCCCCGCCCCCAGCAGCCGTCCAGCTACACGTGCCCAGCCCCTGCCTCCAACCTGCACCGGGGTCAGGGGGTTGGGGTGCAAGGGGCGATTCCTGGCCGGGGTGGGGCGAGGGATGGGCTGCAGGAGGAAATCCGTGTGTGTGTGTGTGTGTGTGTGTGTGTGTGTAAAATCAGGGCCGTGTGAATGGAGGCTCCTGGATCATGTGTGTACCCACCACCATCCAGCCCCACCGCCAGTGCACCCTGTCCTAGCTGGGACCCCATCCCTCTAAGGACCCCCAAACCCTGCACCCATAGGGAACCCTCCTACCCTGCACCCCACTGTATGGGAACCCCACTTCACCCTGTCCTTTCAGAGACCCCCCCCCCAACTTCTGTACCCATAGTGGAGAACCTGTCCCCAAGCCCATACACAGTTCCCCCAGCAATTCCCCTCACCCTGTCCCCCCAGGGGATCTCCCTAAACTCTGCACCCATGGGGAACCCCCACTGCACTTTGTCCCTCCAGGAATCCACCATCCTGACCCCTCAGGAACCCACCCAAACTGTGCACCCAAGGGGAGCACTCCCCACACTTCACCCTAGCTCTGCAGATAAACCCCCACACTCTTACTACCTCCCCAACACCCAAACTCTGCACCCATAGGGACCCCCCCCACACACACACACTGCACCCTGTACCTGCAGGTAAATCATAGAGCAGGGGTGAGCAATAATTTTTGCATGGGGGCCACTTCACGAGTTTTAGAAGTGGTTGTTTGGGGGGGGGGGGCTGTTCCCTCTAGGTGTGGTTTGCCCCTGGTGGGGGAGGAGACTGTGCACTCCCCACCCCACCTCACCTCCAGGTCCTGATTGGCCTGGGGGTGGGGGAATGCACAAAGTCTCCTCCCCACCCCCACCCTGCCAGGGGTGCACGGTGCCTAGAGAGAACCGCCAGCCCTCTGGTGCTGAGCGCCCCCTCGCGCACTCCCCAGTTCTGGAGTCTTGATTGGCCTGGGGACAGGGGAGCGGCTGGATGGCCAGGAGCCGGATCAAATGGCTTGGTGGGCTATATCCGGCCTGTGGACACTATCTTGCCCACGCCAACCAACCCCAACTATAGTTTTTCCTAACATCCAACCCAAACACCCTGCCCTCCAGGGGGCATGCAAACTCTGCACCCATGGGGAACCCCCCACTGCACCCTGTCCCCGCAGAGACCCCCCCTGCCCCTCCATCTTTGGGGAACCTTGACCCCCAGGGAAAGCCCTCCCACTCTGCACCTGTGGGGACTCACACACACACCTTGATCCTCCCACTCTCACACCCTTGGGACGACTCTCCCACTGCATCTTGTGGCCCTGGGGAGGCCCCCCACCCCCTCGCTCACCAGGATGGGGCTCCAGCAGATGCAGGAGACGACCATGATGCCCACCAGCTGCACCACCATCTCGATGTCGTGGGGCTTGGCGCGCCGCTGACCGCACTTGCGCTGGGCCCGCAGCCGCGCCCGCACCAGGCAGAGCCCGCTCAGGGTGTTGCAGACCAAGGCGGCCAGCAGGGAGGCCAGGCCCAGCAGAGAGAAGAGCAGGGCGAAGGTCACCTCAGGCCAGCCCTCTGCCGGCTGCACCTTGATGAAGCACCAGGTGCCAGGGTGCTGGATGGTGTAGCTCCCGAAGCGGAAGATGGGCAGTAGGGCGATGGCCAGGGCAGAGGCCCAGAGCCCCAGCAGGGTGAGTTTGGTCCGGACGGAGGTGACCAATGAGGCATGGAGCAAGGGGCGTGTCACCCCCACGCAGCGCTCCACGGCCATGACGCAGCCCAGAAAGAGTGGGCACAGGCCGAAGAACACCATGCAGGCGCCAAAGAACTGGCAGATGGCGCCGGTGCCGTCCATGGCATCCCAGTTCAGCTGGGTGGCGTAGAGCCGCAGCACAAAGGCGCCCGGAATGACGTGCCCGGCGAAGTCCGTGATGACCAGGCTGCTGGCGAAGAGCAGGAAGGTGGCCTTGGAGCGGCGCCGGAACCGGGCGTAGGACTGTGCCAGGATGGCCAGGGCCACCACGTTGGAGACGGCACCCAGCGTCATGGAGAAGATGGGCACGGCAGGCGAGGGCCCGCGCGGCTCCAGCGGCTCCGCCTGCCCCCTTGAGGAGTTGCCCAGGAGCAAGCTGCCGACGGGCACCGGGAGGGGCACCCCAGGGCTGAGGGGCCCCCCCGACAGGGAGGAGTTGGGCGGGTGACAGGTGAACATCTCAGCAGCGTCTGCAGCTGGCACCAGCCACCGGCATCTGTGGTGGGGGGGAGAGGTGGGCATCAGGAGGGAGCCACTGACACTGCCCTGGCATTGCCCCCAGGGAGTGGGGGGTGAGCAACACAGCGCCCCCACCGCCGAGGGAGGCGCCCTCTGCTGTCTCCCTCCCCCCCCGCCCGCCTGCTGGAGGATGTGGCAATCGGGGCTCGTTTGCAGGCAGTGGGGGGGGGGGGGAGAGGTCTCAATAATCAGCACATTTAAACCCAGGCCCGGTGGGGGAGTCAGGGCGACTGCCCCCCGTCCCCCGCTGCCACCCTCCCTCCCCTGAGGCCGGGCACGACCCCCTGGGCTGGACCAGGGGTGACTCCTAGCGGAGCAGAGAGGCGAACCCAGGAGTCCGGACGCAGAAGCCCCCTTCCCCTGCGCTAGCTCCCCGCTGCCCCCCCCCCCAGCTGGGGAATGGACCCAGAGTCCCGGCACCCCTCCCGCGCGCCGCGCAAAGAGCAGATCGCAGCTCAGCATCGATTCCCGGTCGGGACCAGGGGGCGGGGGCGGGTTTGTCTCACGCACCCTCCCCCCACACTCCGGGGCCAGCAGCCCGGACCCCCAGGGCACTCCCAGCCGCCCCCGCGCCCCCTTACCGTGCTCAGGGGCTCCCCCGCGCCCCAACCCCAAGCGCCGGGATCGCTCCCGGCGCCCCGTCCCAGCAGCGAACGGGGCAGAGCCGGAGCCAGCGCGGCCGGAGGACCGACGCCCCGTCGGGGGCCGCTGGGCTCGGGACCCGCTCGGAGACCCCCAGCCCTGAGCCTCGGCAGCCGCTTTTCCCGGTGGGACGAGTCCCAGCTCCGAGGTCCAGCCGCTCTTCGCTGCGCTGCGCCCTGGCTCCGCGACCGGCCGTGCGCAGGGAACGCAGCGCTGCGGTCCGGAGCGCCCCCTGCGCCTGGCCCCGCTCCTGCTGCGCGGGGCTCCCGCCGGGCCGCCGCCAGGGGGCGCCCCAGTGCCCAGCAGGGACGTGGCGACCCCTGCTGGACGGGTGCCCGCAGAGTGTCCTGGGGGGTGCCTGGAGTCAGCTGGGACGCCCGAACCCACTGTTAATGGGGTGTGTCCCGTGCTCCTGCCTATGGGATGTGTCCCCAGTGCCACCCTGCCCAGGGCATGTCCCCAGTGCCACCCTGCATGCTACCCCCAGGGCCTGCAGACTCCAGCGTGGGGATGAGCCCATTGGGCTGAGGCAGCAGAGCTCCCTGGCCATCCACTCAGTCCTGCCTGGGGGGGGGGGGCACACTGAATGCAGAACTGGGAAAGAACTCGCCCAGGGTCACAGGCAGAAGCCAGGTGTCCTGAACCCCAGTGCTGTATCCCCTAGGCAATGCTGCCCTTCAATCTGGGCTGGGCCGGGCCATGCTCTGCCCTGGCGGGAGCCTTTGACCTCACCCATCTGCTGGGAATCGGAGCTGCCTCGAGCGACCCAGGAAGAAGTCCCCACTCCCCATAGGATGCTGCAGCCATTAGATGCCAAGGACAGTGCCTGGGGCCAGGAGAGTGTCCCTGCAGCCCCTGCTGGTCCACACCCTGTGGGAAGCTGTGTCATCAGTATTACAAAACACTGCACGGAGGCTGTGCCCTAGGGACAGTCACCCAACCGCCCAGACTGTTTGCTCCCCCTGCCACCGAGCTAAGTCCTGAGTGCCAACCCCCTGCTCTAACCACTATCCCCCACCCCCAGGGCTGGGCATGGAACCCAACTCTCCCTAAAAAGCCCCAATTCCGAGCCCTTTCAGCTGAACAGCCCAGTCCCGGCTGGTCTCTGTTTATCCCCAGCCCAGTGAGATCTGAGCTGTTCCAGCCCTGATGGGTCCCTGGATGCTGACGAGCTGGGAGAACTGGGGCTGCCACAGTCCCAAGCTGTCACCTCTGCCTGGGAAGAGCCAGGTCCCATGTATCCTAGCACCCACCAGGCGCTGGCCCTGTGTGTCCTGCACTGCCTGCCGTGCCACCGCACTGCCTAGGGAACATCTCACCAACAGGGTGTCTGTGAACAGACCCAGCCCAGGCCCACAACTCCTACATCTCGGGCCCCAGAGGCAGCCCCACCAACTTCCCCCCATCTCTGGTCCTGGCCCAGCCCCACTGCTCTGGCACAGTCTGGGCCCAGACACACACCAGGAGTTCTGGCAGCTCTTGGGCAGGCATAAGAGAGAGAGAAGGGGCGTTGGTGACAGACCAAGCAATAGCTGCAGAGGGGGAGCGGGAGATGGGCTGGCTGGGGATGGGCTGGCTAGGAACAGGGATAGACCAGGCTGGCTAGGGATGGGGCTGGCTGGAGATAAGGACAGGCGAGGCGGGATGAGGCTAGACAGGCCAGGTTGGGGGTGGGGCTAGATGGGGCTGGCTGGGGATGGGGGTAGATGGGGTTGGCTGGGGACGGGGATAAAGGGCTGTCCCCAGTTTACGTTTGGTCCAGTGAGAAAATCTGGGCCGTTCTCCTGTCATGCATCAGAAGGAGGCAGAGAAACATTGGGAGGGGGGGCGGTGCATTCTGGGATTGGCTTGGGAGTGGTTCTGTCTACACTAGCCAGCATGCAGGCCCAGATACCCCTGAAAAGTGGTGCTGTGGGACCCAGGCCAAGCTCAGGGGATGCCTGGTAGTCAGATACGGTGGCTCATTGTGGCTTATCAGCCTGACCCTGGCTTCTGCCGACTGGCAACTTCCTGGGCTGAGTGGCCGTGGCTTGGTGGAGCCAGGGAGCAGCACATAGCTGCTGGAGAGCTGGGTACATAACAACCGAGGACTGGGCCCATCTAGTCCAGTATCCAGCCTCCAACAGGGCCAGCTGTTGTGTGCAAAGCCTGCTACCCCTCTTACAGGAGCCTGAGAGGAGGGGGCTGATTTCATGTCTGCATTAGGGAATTATTTCAAAATAACTAATTTTGGAATAATAACTCCCAAAATAATTCTTTCGAAATAGCACATCCACGCTACAGGGAAGCCTCGAATTTAGTCCGAGGCAGGCTCCCCTAATGTGGACACACTGCCTTGACTTGGAGCCCCAGGAAGCACTGGGGAGTCATTACTCTGAATGACGCTGGGGAGTAGCTATTTCGAAATAGCAGCTGTGGCACGTCCACACGACCGCGCTTTTGAAATCAGCGGTATTCCTTGTGGAAAGCAGGAGTTATTATTGGAAATAACCAGCCCCTTATTTCAAAATGACGGGCTTGGTCGTGTGGACGCGCTGCGTGTTATTTCGAAATAACAGGTGGTTATTGTGAAATAACTTCCGAGCGTAGACCAGGGCGTTATGAGCTCTCCTCACAACCAGCACTTCTGCCCCACTCCCCACAGCGCCCCCTGCTGGGAGAGACTGGCCCCTGCACAGAAGTGTGTGTCAGCCTGAGCCAACCTCGCAGGGGTAGGTTGGGGGGGCCTTGTCCTTGGTGTCAGATGATGGAAAGGAGGCGGGCACCAGGGACAGCTGGGGGAGGGGAGATGGGGAAGAAGGAGTTACAGGGGAGCAAGCGAGGAAGGGGACTACGGGGGACAGGTCGGGGTGGGGAGGGGAGAAGGTGGGGGGAGGTAACAGGTTTGCCATCCAATATGTCAATAGAACCCCACTGAGTATCCGCGGATTGACGCCCATGGGACCCGAGCACATCCAGATGGGGAGGGGAGGGGGGGTCCTGGACAGCAGGGCAAGCCAGAGATACCGAGCAGGATGGGCCAGGCTGGGGACAATGGGCAGGGGAGAGGGGAGTGGGTGGTTGGGGGGGATGAACTCAGGACCTGGGGGGAGGTCCTGGTGTCCCCACTTCCTCGTCTGGGCCCACAGCTGCAGCCCGGCCCCATAGCCCCTTCCATGCTGCAGGGAGTGCTCGTGCCAACTCGGCCCTCTCCAGCAGGGGATGCTATGGGGTAGGAGCCTCTTGGACCTGCCCAGCTGTTGCCACATGTGGGGTGAAGCTGGGCCCCGCCCCTCCCCACCGCCCCCCGGGCTGCAGCTGGCAGCATTTCCTGGCAGAGCGGCCCCCCCCCCCAGCACCCATTAGCGCTAATGGCTCGGTGGCTGCAGGCCACGGTAATGGAGCTGTGGCTGTTGGCTCCCTAGAGCCGCATCCTGGCAGCCGTGATCTCATGCCAGGCCGGGTGAGCGGCTGGTTGGGGCATCTGTCCTGGGCTCCATCTGTTCCGGCACCCAGGGCCTTTCACGCATGCCCCACTGGAATGAACAGGTCACACAGCCTGCCACCCCTGGGGGTCATGTTGGGTGGGCACATGGGCTGAAGCTGGGGGGGGTGCATGGGCCAGGGCAGGATGGGGGAGCACATGAGCCAGGGCACAGTTGGGGAGGGGGGTGCCTGGCATGGGGGGGGGTAGGGCACATGTGCCAGGGGGCAACGGGGGAAGGGGCAGTGGGGGAAGGGGCACAGGGCTTACCTGGCCTGGCACCGGGATGTGCCTCTCACAACTCCAGGCTGTGATCTGGCTAGTGCTGAAGCAGATGTGCCTGGGGCTGGGGCTGCAGGGAGGGGCCTGCCGCCAGGACCCAGTGGTGGGTGGAGTGGGGCTGCCAGGCATGTGGCAGTTCCAGATGGGCCCTGGGCTCTCCTGCTTCTCGGCAATGTTTAGGGAAGGCAGAGCGGACTGGCCAGGGACCTGTCCTGGCTGGGGCCTGGCGCCAGCTTCAGCCACCTTGAGTCAGGCTGGCTACAGCGGGGATGGGTCAGAGAGTACAAGAGACGAACTAGGAGTGAGGGGCACCGGCAGGCTGGGGGCAGGGCTGGGCTCGCACGGAGCTGCCCGTCGGCACTAAGGGGCACCGGCAGGCTGGGGGCAGGGCTGGGCTCGCACGGAGCTGCCCGTCGGCACTAAGGGGCACCGGCAGGCTGGGGGCAGGGCTGGGCTCGCACGGAGCTGCCCGTCGGCACTAAGGGGCACCGGCAGGCTGGGGGCAGGGCTGGGCTCGCACGGAGCTGCCCGTCGGCACTAACGGGCACCGGCAGGCTGGGGGGCAGGGCTGGGCTCGCACGGAGCTGCCCGTCGGCACTAACGGGCACCGGCAGGCTGGGGGCAGGGCTGGGCTCGCACGGAGCTGCCCGTCGGCACTAAGGGGCACCGGCAGGCTGGGGGCAGGGCTGGGCTCACACGGAGCTGCCCGTCGGCACTAAGGGGCACCAGCGGCAGAGCTGGGGGGCAGGGCTCTGTACATCTGCTCTGAGGGGCACCGGCAGGCTGGGGGAGGGGGCGTTCTCTCTGGCTGTCCGGCCCATCCCTGCGCAGCGCTGGGGGCTGGAATGTGCGAATGATTCACCCTGTCAGCGAGACACAAGTTGCTTTTGATTTTGTGCCCAGGTTGGAGGGGAGTGTGGGGAAGTTTACGGAGGGGAGCTTGGGGGAGGTTGTAGGAGGCTGTGAGGGATAAGGTTGAAGGGGGCTGTGGGGGAGAAGGTTGAAGGGGGTTGAATGGGGCTGTGCCCCTTGCAGGGGGCTGTGGGGGGTTTCTGCGGGGTTGTGGGGGGGAGGTTACAGGAAGCTGTGGGGGGGGGAGGTTGCAGGGGGCTGTCGGGGAGGTTAGAGGGAGCTGTGGGGAGGAAGTGAGTGGCTGGGGGGGGGGAGGTGGGTTGTGGGGAGGGGAGGAGTTGTGGCTGGTGGCAAAATGTGGGCATGCGCCATGGACTGAGGCCAGGGCCGGGTCTGTGGCTCAGCCGTCTCCCAAGGGAAGGCCCTGGCCTCCTCACTCTGCTGAATAATCCCCACACAGCAAGGCAGCCGCGGGACACGCCCCCAGCGATGCAGCCAGCTCTGGGCTGGGGCGGCTCCCCGGCAGCGCAATAGAACAGGACGGGGAAGGAAAATCCCAGATCCAGCCGAGCTGCGGGGTCAGGCTGAGCAGGGATTTGGGAGGCCTGAAGAGAATTAACTGAGGTGACACCTGGCCCCAGGGTAACCTGCCTGACACACGCAGAGCTGACCCCTCCCCCACTGAGCCTGACCCCATTCCTTTCAGCACCTCCCCCCCCCCCTTGCACCCTGCTGTAGTCCGGCTTTTCCCTGGATGTCTCCATCCTTGCCCAGCCCCAAAGCCCAGTTGGAGGCTGCATGGGACTCGCGGGGCCCAGGGGCTATTTACATTATTAATAATGAAGTGGTTCTAGTACAAACAATGGAAACTGGGAGCAGGTTGCCAGCAAGGACAGCATGGGGCTGACCTCCTCCCCCGCCCCGCCCAGCCTTCCTGATCCCCCCCCCGCTCCCCTTCCCTTGACCCTCCAGCCACTGCCAGTCACTTGCAGACTGCCCAGGGGTCCGTACCCTGGGAAGCAGGTGACAGGATCCTCCCCCTTCCTGCAGCACAGCGCCCCCTAGTGAGCCATCTGACCCCTGCAGCCCAGCCCCCCCACTGGGCCCCCACCCTCTTCCCTGCCCCATAGCGCCCCCTGCTGAGCCCCCTCCCTGCTCCCTGCCACACAGCGCCCCCTAGGGTTGTACTGACGCACTGGGGCCCAGCACTGACTGCGAGGGGCGAGCGCCCCCTGCTGAGCCCCTGCCCTGCGGCTCCTGGCGGGTTGTTTATGGCTCAGCTCCAACGCTCAGCAAGGGGTGAGTCCCTCCCCCCCCCCCGCCCCCCCGCCTCGAATTGACTTGGCTCCTGGCATCAGATAGGAGGATCAAACACAGCTTGTGTGGCAGGTTGGGGGGGGGGGGGAGCGGGGCGAAGGGGGGGTCTTGGCTAAAGGCCCAGATGGAACATTTCAGAACACAAATATCTCAGGGCGTAGGTGGGAGGTGGAAAGGTTTCCACAGGGAAAGGGGATCTGGGGGGCGCTGGGGGGGCAGATGCTGGCAACATAGTTCTGAAGCACTAGACAATGCAACAGACGTTCCACGAGGCTCCCTCACACAACGCTGGGATGCAGCCATCTCTGGGGCTGTTTATACAGAGATCCCTTGCCCGGTGCCCGGGCATCAGGACACCTGGATTGGTGATGCTGTGGGTCAGGTCCCGCTCCCTCTTGGTGCCTCAGTTTCCCACCCTCTGTAAGGGGGAGGAGGGTAATGGCTCTGCATCCCATGTGACACGAGGGCCCTGTAGGAGCCAGTACTGCCCCACATGTGTCCAGGGCAGGTCTGGGGGCAGCGGACCGAAGGGCAGGGGACCTGAAAGCCCTGATAAGGGGTGGCCTGGTTAGGGGAAGAGGTGGGAGGTGCTGGGGGACACCGTGGAAGGGGTAGGCTCTACTGACGGCCTCCTTCCCACACCCTGCTCTGTGGGGATGCCAGTGGAGAGCGGGTAGCAGGCAGATGATTCCATACCGACCTTTTACTCATCCACCTCCCCGCCCCATGAGGAGGGGGCTGGGCAGCCTTCCTGCTCCCCCCCCCCCTCCGGAAATGTGGCCCCTGTGGAGCAATTTCCGTTGAGGCCTCCAGGCTCGATGCATTGCAAAAGGGTGCTGGGGCGGGGAAGGGGGGGGTTGTGTAAGGACCAGCCCTCCCCTTCCCCCACCCGGGCCCCAGAGAGAGAGCTGCTGAGGCAATCCAAATGCTGCAACCTGCTCGGAGATGGGGGAGCTGGGATGAGCTGGGGCCAGAAAGCAGAGACCCCCCCCCCCAGCTAATCCCTGCTGGGCCAGAAAAGGACCAGACAGCTCCTTAAGGGGCTATACCTCAGAGCTGACCTACTTGGCCCAGCAACCAGGACATCGTTACATTTAGCATCCTTGTGTGTGTGTGGGGGAGGGTGATTAGCACCAACAGCCCCCTCCCCACAGCAGCGTTTCATGTCCAGAAGGGGAACGCCTCACACTCGAGCTAAATGCACTTTCAGCAGAACAGTCCCATGGGCGAATTGCCTGCAAGCGACAGGGCAAACGTTAAAATGTACCAGCACAGAGGCTCCAGCCGAATGTGCCTCCCCCTGCAAACAGTGAGAGGGTTAAAAACCAACCGCTTTCCCCCCCCCTCCCCCAGGCTAAATAGCAGCAGGAAAGCTGGTTCGAGGCCACAGGCCGCCTTTACAAAGCCAAAGTCAAATTCCACTGTGGGGCAAGTGTCTCCATATAATCGGGGGGTGGGGGAATTTGAAGATCAACGAGCAAAGGACGCAAACACAAACAGTAAAACGCTTTTGGGTTCATCAGAAGCAGGAAGCCAAACAACCGGTGGGGTCCCTGGATGGCTGTAGGGCTAAAGGGCCCCTCCAGGAAGACAAGGCGGTTGCAGAAAAGCTCCATGAATTCTTTGCATTCAGGGTCACTGCAGAGGATGGAGGGGGAGGAGTGGGGGGGGGGGGGGCAATTCCCACTTCTCAGCCATTCTTCTTGGGGGACAAATCTGAGGAACAGCCCCACACAGAGGTGTCACTAGAGAAGCTGTGGGAACAAACTGCTCCATCAAACAGCAGCGAGTCACCAGGGCCAGATGAGATTCACCCCGGAGCCCGGAAGGAGCTGGGACGTGACACTGCAGAACTAACAACTGTGGTTCGTAACCTGCCAATTAAATCCGCATTGGGATCAGATGACTGGAGGAGGCTGATCCTTAAAAACGGCTCCCGAGGTGATCCCAGCCATTACAGGCCGGTATGTCTAACTCAGGGGTGGGCAAAAGGGCCTCCGTGGGCCAGATCCAGCCCGCCAAGCGGGTGGATCTGGCCCACGGAGGCCCTGCTGCTCCCCTACCTCCAAGCCAATTAGGGCCTGGGGGCGGGAGAGCGCATGAAGCCTTCCCCGCTCTGCCCCCACCCTGCGAGCACTGCGCGGTGCTTCAAAGTGCCACGTGCTCCTGGCAGGGCAAGAGGAGGCTTTGTGTCTTCCCCTTGCCCTAACTGGCCTAGGGGCAGGGGAGTGAGGGCAGTCTCCTCCCACGCCAGGGGCATGGGCACCTTGGGAGAATGTGAGGTGGGGGCAAAGGAACTCCCTCAGCCCCAGACCAATCATTGCCTAGGGGTGGGGAACCTGAAAATATATTGGCTACGCCCCTTCCGCTCAGTGCCCCGCCCCTTCCTGTGCGGCCCGTAGTCACTTCGAAAATTTCCGAAGTGGCCGCCGGCAAAAAATTATTGCCCATCCCAGTCTAACTTCTGTATCAAGCAAATTGGTTGAGATGACAGAAAAGAACAGAATTAGCAGAATTAGCAGACACAGAAACACAATACCTTGGGAAGAGTCATCACGGCTTTTGTAAAGGGGAATCACGTCCCACCAATTTATTACAATCTTTGTGGGGGTCAACAAGCTTGTGGCCAAGGGGGAATCCGATGGGTATCATGGACTTGGGTTTTTAGAGCACTTTTGACAAGGTCCCTCGCCAAAGGCGCTTACGCAGAGGGAGCTGTCATGGGATGAGCAGGCAGGTCCTTTCATGGACCAGGAAAAGGTTAAAAGAACAGGAAACAAAGGGTAGGAATAAATGGTCAGTTTTCAGCCTGGAGAGAGACACCCAGCAGGGCCCCCCCGGGATCCATACCATTCTACATATTCATAACTGATCTGGAAAGGGGAAGGAATGGTGAGGTGGCAGCTGGCAGAGGACACACGATTACACAAGTGCGCTACGGCCAAGGCAGACTGCGAAGTGATACGAGGGGATCTCGCCCAACCAGGCAGCTGAGCAACAAAATGGCAAAGGAAATTCTGTGCTGGGAAGTGCAATGCAGTGCACGTTGGCGCACGACCTCTCCACCCTACGCACGAGACACGGGGGGGTCTCGATTCACTGTTCCCGCCCGGGCGCGAGCTCTTGGTGTCGCTGTGGGGAGCTCTCGGACAAGAGCCGTGCCATGCGCAGCAGCAGTCGGAAAAGCAAAGAGAACACGAGGGATCCTTAGGAAAGTGATAGAGAATAAGGCCGGAGATAGCTGCATAATGCACCAGCCAGCCTGGATGGGGCATTTCTCCAGCATGCCGTCTCTTGTCTTCTGAGGCGTTTGAATCCCACCCGAGCAGGTGCCAGCCTGGGAGATTTCCCCATCGCTCACTGAACTCAGGGTTTGATTATCTCCCTTGATGGCTGTCAAGCCCCCTGCGCTCCCCCCCGCGCCATGGCAGTGAGGTGGGGGGTCCCAGAGAGCCCCAGCATGGCCAGGGCAGGCACCGGAGAGACAGTGAGAGAGGATGTGGGTGGAGGCCTGCAGGGCTGGTAATGCGGGGGATGGAAGGGTGGGTGTGGGGGAGATGGAGGGATGCATCTGGGTGTGAGGGGGATGGAGGGGTGGGTTTGGGAGTGGGTGTGGGTGGAGGGGTAGGAGTGGACAGAGGTGGGTGTGTGAGGTGGATGGAGGGATGTGGCTGGGTATGGGGGGGATGGAGGGGTGGGTGGAGGGGTGGGGGTGGAGGTGCGTGTGTGAGGTAGATGGAGGGATGTGGCTGGTGTGGGGTGGGTAGAGGGGTGGGTGTGTGGGTGGGAATGGGTGTGGATGGGGGTGGGATGGGAGGTGGAATGTGGCTGGGTGTGGGGGTGGGTGGAGGGATGGGAGTGGACAGAGGTGGGTGTGTGAGGTGGATGCAGGGATGTGGCTGGGTGTGGGGGGGATGGAGGGATGGGTGTGGGTGGAGGGGTGGGGGGGATGGAGGGGGATGTGGCTAGATGTGGGGTGGCTGGAGGAGTGGGTGTGGAGGGAATGGAGGCATGGGTGTGGGTGTGGATGGAGGGGGATGTGGCTAGATGTGGGGTGGCTGGAGGAGTGGGTGTGGAGGGAATGGAGGCATGGGTGTGGGTGTGGATGGAGGGGGATGTGGCTGGGTGTGGGGGTGGGTGGAGGGGTGGGTGCCGGGGGTATAGAGGGTGTGGATGGAGGGGGATGTGGCTGGGGGTGGAGTGGATGGAGGGGTGGGAGTAGGGTGGATGGAGGGATGTGGCTGGGTGTGTGGTGGGGGATGGAGCGCTCTAGGGTGGGCTGGGTCTGTAACAGACGTGGGCAGCCCACGGAGAAGTGGCCCCCCCAGCGTGTCAGCAGAAGGGTAGAGAACAGAGCGGGCCGGGCAGCCCCAGCCCCAACATTTCCCAGAAACAGCCATCCCTGAGGGGCCCCACAGCGCTGCTGTTGACCCTCAGTTCCACCCCCCACCCCTCCCTGCCCCAGCCTGGGCTCCGGCACCGCACCCGCCTGCAGCCAGGCCCCTGTCTCTGGCGTGTGAGCCCTGTAGCTTCGCTCCCTGCATTGTGTGTTCCAGATGCTGCCAGCACCCGCCGCACACAGCACCCGCCCCACACAGCACCCGCCCCACACAGCACCCGCCCCGCACAGCACCCGCCCCGCACAGCACCCGCCCCACACAGCACCCGCCCCACACAGCACCCGCCCCACACAGCACCCGCCCCGCACAGCACCCGCCGCACACAGCACCAGCCCCACACAGCACCCGCCGCACACAGCACCCGCCCCACACAGCACCCGCCCCGCACAGCACCCGCCGCACACAGCACCCGCCGCACACAGCACCCGCCCTGCACAGCAGGCCAGGGGCACCCGTCCATGGCTCGGCTCTTTGGGACCCAGCTGTGCTCGTAGGGCCCTTCTGTGAACAGCGAAAGGCGCAGCAGGTCCCAAAGCCTGTCTGTGGAAATGCAGCCACTTCAGGGGAGGAGCCTGATAGAACCGTGCAGAAGCCCCTGGCACTGGGACTCCCTTGAGCGGGGGGAGATGCTGCAGTCAGGGGTGACAGCTGGGCCTGATGGGGAGGGGAAGGGCTTGTTAGACAGGGGGGCGGGGGGAAGAGATGCGGCAGGACTGACCACCCAGCTCTGTTTACATAAGGGACTTAGCTGGGACTGGCGGCATATGGGCGGGATTTGGCTGCTCCCTGCTGGCTACCATGACAAGAGACTTATTCCTAGCCCCACCTTCTGTTCTCCCCCCCGCTTTCCCCCCTTCCCCCCACAGCAGCCTCTGAATAGCTGGGCCAGTTACTTTGTCCCAACCAGGAACCCACGTCCCCAGTATTCCGAGGACAGGCTTTGAATGCAGAGATGCCTAGTGGTTAGAGCGCAGGGAGGTGGCTGGGTGCCAGGACTCCGATGTTCTAGCCCCAGCTCTGGGAGGGGAGTGGAGTCTAGTGATTAGAGCAGGGTTTATTCGGGTCAGGACTCTTGTAATGGACCCACTGTGTCACCTTGGGCAATGTGTAGGCCTCAACCCCTTTCCCACAGAGATATGGAGTCAGAGTACCTAACTGGCATCACTCCATTGGGGCCAGTAGGGCCGGATCCTTGGCTGGTGTAAACGGGTGTCACTCCATTGTAGTTGGATTCCCCAGCTAACGTAAATGGGGGTCAATCTATTGGAGACAGTGGGGTCGGCTTCCTCTCTGGTGTAAACGGGCGTCACTCCACTGGAGCCGATGGGGCTGGATCCTTGGCTGGTGTAAATGGGCGCCAGGAACGGATTTCAAACCAAGACTCGGCACAGATAACTAACCTGCGGGACTCCCTGCCACTGGGCCTGCAGCCCCATGGCCTGGGGATGGATGGCAGCCGTGCTGTCTGGGGCTGCACTGAGCGGGGTAGCAGGCACTGGCAAAGAACTCCCAGGGTTCAGGGCTTGCCGCTGACTGCCTGGGGTCAGGCAGCAACTTCCTCCAGTAGTGGGTTATCCCTTCATCTGCCACTAGGGGGTTTGCAGGCTAGGGGGTGATCTATGTGGGGCAGGGAGGAGGCAGGATACCAGGCTAGATGGGCCCAGGGGTGTGATCTGGGGGCAGCAATTCCTGTGACTCGGACGTGTGGGCAGGGGAGCCCCCACCTAGCATCTGGCCCTGGGGAAGGTTGGCTGCCCCATTACGACAGGCCCCACCCGGACAGATCAAAGGAGGCTGCCTCGTGTCGGTCTGGCAGGACGCCCAGGGCCACAGGGATGGTAGCGTCAGTCCAACGGCCCTGGGTAACTCCCTGGGGGGCAGAATGGGGATTGGCTGACCCAACTGCAGGCGTCTTGGCTGAGGATGCAGACCGGGGGGGGGGGAGGGGGCGGAGAGCAGGGTGACTGGAGCAGAGCGGGGAGGGGGGCAGATTGGGCTATGTAGGGGGAGGCTCTGGTGTTGGCAGCAGAGAGGGGGAAGATTTGGGCCAGGTGGGGAGGAGGCAGGATTGGGGGCTGAGATCCAGGGAGGGTGGGGGCCCCTGGGCCAGCCAGAGAGGGGCAGGGGTGGGGTGGGGATGACTAGGCCAGTGGGGGAGGGGTGGGAAATGGGGGCCCCTGGGCTGGCCACAGAGGGGCGGGAAGTGGGCCAGCCATGGGGGGGGCGGGGGGGGCATGTCCCTCGTACATTTCACCACCTGAGCGGGACAGGAAGTTTCCCCAGGCTCTTGGGAAACTCCTGCCAGGGCGGGATCTGCCGGAAAGGTGTGGGGGGAGGGGCAAGAAGGGGGCTGGCACCTTCCACTGACACTTCCTGGGAGGCACATTTCTCTCCATGCCCCCCATTGTCTTTGGCAACAAGCCCCCCCGCCCCCCCCGCCCACACAGGAGTCCCTGCCCCCTCGTCTGCCAGCCCCCTAGCTCCAGGCCCATGGGGCTGATGGGGGCTGTGTCCCTAGGGCCTATGGGGCTGATGGGGGCCATGGGACTGATGGGGGGCCATGTCCTTAGGGCCTATGGGGCTGATGGGGGCCGTGTCCCTAGGGCCTATGGGGCTGATGGGGGCCATGGGACTGATGGGGGCCCATAAGACTGATGGGGGGCCATGTCCCTAGGGCCTATGGGGCTGATGGGGGCCGTGTCCATGAGGCCTATGGGGCTGACGGGGGCCGTGTCCCTGCTGCACCAGGGTGGCCCCACGTCCTGAGCCAGGAGCCTCGTGGGGTTGCCCCTTGGTGACGGTACCAGGGCCCATCCCGGCCCAGCGGTGCTGGGCCAGGCTCCAGGCCCTGGCGTGAGCTTTCCCAGACAGATCCGCCAGGGCCTCTGGATCTTATCAAGGGAGGCCGGCCGGTGACACACTCCAGGCCCCAGGCTTAGAGGGCCCCCAGCTTCCCCCAGGTAGCACCTGGGATGTGGGGAGGGGAAGGGGCTTTCCATGGGGGGAGGGGCAGTGCCCCTCTCCCGTCCGGGCAGCAGTTCCCTCCCGGGGTCTTAGAGCTGGAGGCGAGATGCCTGGACTGGCTGGCCCCTCAGCCAGGGTCCATACCCAGCGGGGCCCAGCCGCAGCTGCCAGACGGAGGAGGGGCTGGGAGCCAGGACTCCTGGGTTCTGTCCCAGCTCTGGGAGCGGAGTGGGGTCAAGTGGTTAGATCTGGGTGAGGCGGCTGGGAACCAGGCCTATTGCTACCTACTGACTGACACCCCCCTCCCCGCCGGCCCTTTCCCAGCCAGGCAAGGGGCCGAGGAGTCCTGCCTCCCGCAGGGGCACTGTGCCCGGCGATGGGGAGACAGGGCAGGCTGCGTGTGCCCCGCGTGGGCTGGGGCGGGACACCAGGGGGGTGTCCGTCTCCCGAGCCGCACGGCTGATTCACACCGCTCCCCCCGTCCCGTGTTCAGGAATTCGTGCTGCCGGGGCCGTATCCGGCTGGGATTAGCCTGTCAGGCCAGGCTGTTCTGTGTAACAGGCCGCGTCACCAGCACGGCTCGTGCCTGGCGGGGGGAGGGGGTCACCTGTTGGGCCCAGCCCAGGATCTGCTGGGTGTTGCTGGGGGAGCAGGTTGGGCAGAGGTTCCAGGGCAGGGCAACTGGGGTGTATCTGGGGAGCAGAGGGGGAGGTAGGTAACCAGCATGGGGCCAGTGGGGGTTGGAGGGGAGAGCAACCAGCCAGAGAGAAGGCAGGGCATGTGCAGAGTCTTAGAGGGGCTGTGTGGCCTAGCGACTGTAGGTTGGCCCGGCACCTGGACACTACAGTTCTCTTCCTGCCACTGACCTGCTGTGTGACCTTGGGCAAGTTCCTTTCCCTTTCACTGCCTCAGTTTCCCCTCCCAGCCTTTGTCTAGTTAGCTTGTGCGCTCACTGACGGAGGCACTGGCTCTCATGCTGTCTGTGCAACACCTGGCACAACAGCCTCATCATCCCTAGAGATGCCCAATCCTGCTTTGCATCAGGACACATTCTTGGCCTCAACAGTTTCCCACAGCAGGGAGTTCCACAGGTTAATCACACCCTGTGTAAAACAGCATTTCCTTGGTGCAGCTTCGAATTTGCCACCTATCAGGGTCTCCCTCCTGCCCGTGCAGGGAATACCAGTACCCTGAGGGGGCCAGGTTGGTCAGTGACACTGTGGCAGCTCAGTCCCCATCCTCCTCAGGACCTTTAAGGGACACAGAGGCATGGGCACGTGCCCAGAGATAACCATACACACAAATGCACTCACACACACAGGGACATGCATAGACCCCCCCCCCCCCCAGACATGCACACAAAGCTGCACACACACAGGATCACAGAGAAACGTGACACACACACAGCAGCCCCCCCCCAAAAAAACGGGCCTGTGCACATGCAAACGTGAACACACCCAAACGTGCGCATGAGTGCACGCCTATGTGTGAGCACAGATCTGCCCACACCAGTCTTTGCAAACATGCATGCACGTTCAGCAACCCGCCCATGTATACACACGCATGCAAGTGCGTGCAAGGTTGCAGGGGTGTGCCCAAGTGTTGCTGTATGTCCACACGTGCATGTTTGGACACATGCGTGCAAACGTGCAATGCAAACAGGTATGCTTGGACACGTACGAACACTTGGGCACTGCCCTGCACACTTTCACGCACACTAGCTCTGCGTACACGTACACACACGCACGGGCTGTTCATGCTTGTGCACCCCCCCCCCCGAGTGGATCCCTGGCAGGACGGGCCCTGCGAGAAGACTATTTTATGGCTTGTTTTCTCCTGGGCTGGCGCATGTTCTCTGGGGGCGTGTGTCAGAAGAGGCCTCCTCTGAGCAGCCGCCACGTCCTCGGGGAAAGGAGCTGCTGGGTCTCGACTCCACTGGCCCACCGGCTTCTTGGAGCCCTTTCTTGGTGTGCTAAGGAAAAATGGTCTCAGGACAGGAGACTGATTGGGGGGGCGATTGGTGGAGGGAGGGGAGATGCACGAGAGTGACAGAATCGGGGGATTGCACGGGGAGGGGAAGCACAGGCGAAGGGGTTGGGGTGCCAACCCTTGATGGGGAGATTCTGTGTTTCACCCTTCCTGGCTTGCCTGGCCCTGCTGAAGGTGGGTCAGTGTCATGCCCCTTCCCAGAGAAGGAAACTGAGGCACAGACCTGCGGGGCAGGACTACTCCCCATGGCCAGGCAGTGGCAGACCAGGCCACGCCCCCAGTACAGTGCCTGCAAGACTTGGGGCGACGCGGCCTGGGCCCCCTCGGAAGCCTGGCCCGGGAGAGCGCCCCAGTGGCTGGGAATGTGGCTGCAGCCCTGTGAGAATTCCGGACACTCCGAGGTTTCTTTCTGCAGCCGGGATGACAACCCCAAACAGTGAAAATTTCCATGCACCAAAACTCCAGCCCGATTTCCGGTGCTTGGTCCTGCTTTCAGCCCAGCCAGGGGGGGAGGAGGCCAAGTTCCATCTGGAAGGAAAAGGCCTCTCGAAGCCAGCCCGGTGGGAAAAGGTGACCCAGGCCATAGGGGAAACTGGATGTTTGGGAAACTTGTTGACACTGTCAGTGTTTTTCAGTCAAAGTCCCTGGCTGGCTCTCTGGGCTGCCCAGTGCTGGTTGACAGGTGCCACTCTCAGCTGGGTGAGTCTGGACTAGCCATGTCTCCAGCTCCATTGCTCGAGGCATTCGGGCTGTAGGCAGCTAACAGCCAGGAAGAGGGACTCCTGCCCCTCTGGATTTCATCAGACCCAGGGATTTTGGCCAGCTTAACATTGCAGCCCAGCCTGGTCTCTGAACAGCCACACAGCCCCGGAGCCACTGAAGTCACAGCCTGCACAGGCAAAGGGCAGCAGGGGAAACTGAGGCACAACACAGGACAGTGACATGCTGGAGGTTACCCAATGGCAGAGCTGGGGCTAGACCCCCCAGGTCAGCCTCCTACCCACAAGGCTATACTGAATCTATCTGTCTATCCCCACACAATCAATCTAATCTAATCTATCTATCTATCTGGAAGTGTCTGTACAGGGTGACCGAGTGGGCTGGGTAGCAGGGACGGAGACCCCCCCTCCCACCCCTACTTTTCCCATCTCTGCCCAGGCGCAGCGGGAGTTGCCTGAGGAGCAGACGTTCCCTGCCCGTGCCAAGGAATGAAATGGACTAGAACGGCTCAGTGAGCCGGGCCAGCTCCAGGCCGACACAGACTCCTCGCTGTGCTGGGGCGTGACAACAGCTCCTCCCACCCCGGCCAGAGGGGCAAATGGTCAGTGCCCCAAACAGAAGAGGGGTGGGTGGGGCACTGGCCCCTGGATTCCTTCCCCGCACTGACAAGGCCCTCACTCGGGGCCAGGCCGGATGATCCCCTGCCTGACTCACTAGTGATGGGAGTGTGTGTGTGTGTGGGGGGGGGGGGGGGCTACAAGGCAGATGTTTGCAGCCCTGCCAGCAAATAACACAGAGTGGATTCTTCTGCTAGGAAAATATGCTCCACACCAGCCCCGCGAGCCTAATTTGGGTTGTTGTCAGGGAGGCCGTGCTGCTTGGCCAGACACAGCCCCTGTCCCCCTGGCCTCCCCCGTCTGCAGTGGGGAGCAGGCGGGGGCTCGGGCGCTCCTCAGGCCAGATCCTGTACTGGTGCAAACCGGCATCTTTCATTGACACTTACGGGGGGGTAGAGTCCGGCCTGTGGCTGGCTGGTGAGCTGCAAGGGGGGGGGTTGCGGGAGGGGAGGAGGGTGTCTTCAGGTTTGACAATGGCTGTTCCCCACAGCCGGATAGTCTGCACGCTCCTGCGTCCTGGCTGCTGTGCCTGGCAGGGAATGGATTTCTTCCTGACCCTGCCCAGGTTGGGCTCAGCTCGTGCCCTGAAGCATGAAGATGAAAGTCCCACAGTATCCCACTGTGTCGACCCTCACTGCATGGATTATTATGGGCTGGATTCCAGTGCCAGTGAAGAAGGCAGAACCCACACCTAGGTGACTGGCTCTGGGGGGTCTCTGAAGAGAGACATGCCTTCCCCAAAATCTCTGGACCCAACCTGCAGCTGGCCTTGGAAGTGCAGACTGAGAGGGAGGCAGTGTGGCCTAGTGGACGGTGCTCTGGGCTGGGTGTCAGTCATCTAGATTTTTATTTCCAGTTTGGCTGCTGGGTGAATTTTGCCCCTATTGGTGCCTCAGTTTCCCCACCTGTAAAAAGTGGCTATTGGCACTGCTCTCCTTTGGAAAGCACTTTGGGAGCTGCTGTTGAAAGCTCTGGCTAAGAGCTAGGGGTTGCTGGGTATTACAGCAGCTGAGCCGTGGGGGCTGGTGCCGTTTATTACTCTCACTGGGCTGGATTGAAGGTGGCGGGTCAGAGGGAAATGGGGTGTGGAGCCAGAATGGGTCCGGCAGAGAAACCTCAGCAATAGCTGGGCCTGGGTAGGGGCCTGCTCTGTTGCTCCTGGCTGAGCTGCCAGTGAATTGGGCCAATACACATCCTGTGGCTTCTGGCCAGCAGGCTGGGAATGCCAGCGGCTCCAGGGAGCCCAGCACAGGGAACCCCAACTTGTCTACGACGGGGAACTCGCCTATCAATCTAATCCATCCTATCTATTCAGTGCTCCAGCCTGGCACTAGGGGGCGCTGTGCTGCAGGGAACAGGGCAGGGGCTCAGCAGGGGGCGCTGTGCTGCAGGGAACAGGGCAGGGGCTCAGCAGGGGGCGCTGTGCTGCAGGGAACAGGGCAGGGGCTCAGTAGGGGGCGCTCTCCCCTGGCAGTCAGCGCTGGCCTGGATGCCCGTGGAACCCTAGAGGGTGGAGTGCTCTGAGTTGGCCTGTCCTTTGGTGGCGATAATCACCCTGGTGTCTTCTGCAGCTGAACCCTCCCCTTCCTGTCCTGAACCGCAGTGCAATATTGTGTGGCTGTTAAAAACTGCCATGCTCCACCCCAGCAGTGGCTGCATCGCAGTAATGGGTAGAAGCAACCCTCTCGCAGTTGGTGACTGGGAGCCAGTAGAGCCAGCCCCAGATGGAAGCGAGAGCCCCATGGGCTGCGGGCCTGGAGCCATGAGCTAGTTGGTTAACTGGTTAAACAGTGGGTTAGCCCAACATTTAACAGGTTAACTGATTAACCGGGAGTTCATGTCCCCAGCTATATTAGGCGCTCCAGGATGGGGGTTCACTGAACAAATCCGGCTCTACCCCGCTGTGAAAACTGCGCCCAGGACCCAGGGATTTGGGTTTCCTGGGAGTGGCCGCACTGGGTGAGCTCTGTGGTCCATCCAGTCCTGCCTTGTTGCTGGTAACAGCCGGGAGCATCCGCGGGAATGAGCCGAACAGGGCGACGACAGAGCGATCTGGCCCACTGGCCGCATCTGGCTAGAGGGTTGGGACAGCTAGGGCGTGGGGCCGTGTCCTGGGCCATCTTGGCTCACAGTCGCTGCTGGACCTGGCCTCCCGGAACTGGCTCAGTCCTTTTATGACCCCCGTTGTATTTCTGACCAGGCCGCTGGCAGCATGTCCTGCCGGCTGGCTGTGTGGCGGGGGGAGGACGCCCTTGGGTCGGCTTCTCACCAGCTGCCCATTCGTGTCGCTCCGCGCCCCCCTGGGTCCTGTGTTCTGGGAAGGGTCAGTAACACCCCACTCCTCATGTTCTCCACCCCGTGCCTGATTTCACAGCCGTCTTTCAGGACCCCCGCTCCCCACTTAGTTGACTCTTTCCTCACCTGAACACTCCCCGGCTATTTACTGTCGTCTTCTCCCTCTTCGCTAACGGCTTCCGACGCTGGGTTTGGTTTTCGGGGAGCTGCTGCGCAGAGCGGATGTTTTCAGAGAGCTCCCTGCCAGGACACAGGGAGTAACCCGCTCTCAGGTGAGGGAACAGCCAGTCTAGCCCCCGGGGCTTTGCATGTACACTAAGGATTAGGGGTTCCAACTAGGGATGTAAACGACTAGTTGACTATCCGATAAGCAGAAGCACCTTATCAGCACCGGGGGCGCTGCGCTGCTGGGGGCTGCCCCTATAACTCACATCGTCTGTGCCAGCTCACGGGGCCAGGTCCTCAAACTTTCAGCTGCCCAGCCTGCACCCCTCAGTCGTGCTCCGATGGTGAGCAGGAATGGGGTAATAGCAGATAATCGCACGTACCGTTTTTACACACACCAAAGGTGCCAGCCTGTTCTGTCCTGGGGAGCTCACCGTTAGCCTAGACATGATGGCCGCGTGTGCAAGAGAGCTGGGAAGGATGGCAGCCATTTTGCCCTAGGCGTGTGCCCGGGGCGGGGGGGGGGGAGTAGGCAGGAGCTGGGGGGAGAAGCAAAGGGGAGGGAGAAGTGGCGGGAGGGTAGGAAGCAGGGGAAAGGGCAGGGAGAGGGCAGATGAGGGGGGAAAAGCATGGGGCTGAGGCAGAAGGATGGAGAAAGGTCCCTCTCCAAGGCTAGTTGTGTCTGTGCTGCACCAGGCCCCGGAGTGTGCTTTTCTGTTGACGTGCGCACGGGCTTGTTTGGCTTCAGTTCCTTGTGGGAACCTCATGTTCTGCTACCACTGCAGTACAGGACAGTGAAAGCAGCGTTTGCACCAGGAGGATTTATGCTGCAAGGCACGTGGGCGGGTGGGGAGACGCTGGATTACACATGCCCGTGTGCTTTAAGCATGGAGTTTCCCACTTCGTATGCCACAAGCAAACCCGGCTCGCACGAGCCCTGCTTCCGAGTCTCTCTGGGGCACGCCACGTCCACAACTCTGGAGCCCACCCCTGCTCCTCCAGCAATGCCGGCCTGCCCCGAGGATGCTTCGGAGAGCTGCCTTGGGCTCGGTGTTGGCAGGGCAGTCGGAGAAGTGCCAGGGGCCTGGCGGCGGCGGCAGGGGCCAGACCCGCCCCTGCACTCACCAGCAGTGGTGGGAACCATGGGAAGCAAAGCAACCCAGCCACAGGGGTGAGCTCTAGGGACCCGTGGTGCCCAGGCACTAGCAATGTTCCTGGCCCTGCTCCGAGCGCCAGCAAAGTTCAGGGCTGGGTGTCTGCCCTCCCCCCTCTCGGCACTGCCCGCCTTCTCCTGCGACCAATGGGAGATTGCAGGGGGGTGCCTGTGGGCAGTAGCATGCAGAGACCCCTCTGGCCCCCCCCTCCACTCCCCCTCCCAAATCCCTCCCACAGCCTGCACCCCCTCCTGACCCAAACTCCCCCCGCACCTCTCCAGCACCTGAATCCCTCCCAGAGCCTGCACCCCAGGCTCCCTCCTGCCCCCGCCCCCCTCCGCACCTCCTCCTGCACCCAAATTCCCTCCCAGAGCATGAGCCCTCTCCCACACAACCTCCCTACCAGAGCCTGCACCCTCCCCCACACAAACTCCCTCCCAGAGCATGAGCCCTCCCCCACACAACCTCCCCACCAGAGCATGAGCCCTCCCCCACACAACCTCCCCACCAGAGCATGAGCCCTCCCCCACACAAACTCCCTCCCAGAGCATGACCCTCCCCCACACAAACTCCCTCCCAGAGCCCCCCTCCCCCACACAACCTCCCTACCAGAGCCTGCACCCTCCCCCACACAACCTCCCTACCAGAGTATGAGCCCTCCCCCACACAAACTCCCTCCCAGAGCTTGACCCTCCCCTACACAAACTCCCTCCCAGAGTCCCCCTCCCCCACACAACCTCCCTACCAGAGCCCGCACCCTCCCCCATGCAAACTCCCTCCCAGAGCCCGCCCCCCCCCAAACACCTTCCTAGAGCCTTAGGCTGGTGGGGAGGAAGAACGGCCTTTTTTTCAGGAAGAACGGCTCTCCCACAAGAGGGGTGTTTTGCACAAAAGCCCCTTGCCCCAAAATGGCAGCTCATTAAGTATGCAAATGAGGCACGGCAATATTCACCGCTTCGCCTCATTTGCATATTTTCTTGCGCAAGAGAGGGCAGTGTAGACGTAGCCAAAATGTGCCAGTAGCCAGCAGTAGCCCATGGGCTGTAGATTGGGGACCCCCACCCTGTCTTACAGGGTTCCTGTGGGAATCTGCCCCGCCTAGATGCTCCGGGCGCCAGGGCTGGAATGTGCCGCTACCCGCGGCCCGAGCGCTGCTGCTTAAGGCGCCGATATCCCTGCGTGTAAACAGCAGGATCAACGCCTGCCTGGGGAGCTGGCACGTCCTGACACGGCAGCTGCGGCAGGCAGGCAGCTGAGACCTGATGTGAGTCAGGGCTGGAGTGCTGGGTCCCATCCCAACTCCATGGCCCAGGCTCGTCTGGCTCCAATCCTGGCTCTGCCATAGACGCCCTGTTGCCTGAGGGAAGATGACTACTGCGGCTACGGCTGACTTGTCCTTTGTCCCAGGTCAGGCCCAGCACTCAGTTAGTCCGTGGCTGGGAACTCTGCGGTGCCCAGTTGCGACACTCAGACTGCCGGAGCCCTTGTCTGTTTACAAATGCAGTTTAATACATTTAGCAGAGCCACAAACACCCCAATCGCTAAGCCACAGAAACCCCACAGCCAGGGAAAGTCCATCTATATTTGCATACCCTGTACTCACACCGTTCCTTCTGGAACAACCTGAGGTGCTAGACACCATCCTCCTCCTCACCTTCACCTTCCCCACCATCCCCAGCGGCCTTCAGTCTGGCACCGCCCAAGGGCGGCCTCTCTTCCTACTGCTCCTCGCCTGGCTGCCTCTTTTGCGTTACACTGACCTTATGTTGGATACATCTTTAGTCGGGGACGTTTTCTTTTCTCCTTATTTGTATTTCCTCTCATTACTGACGATGAAGCATCTTTTCCCGATAGGTCAGTATGGCACTGATCTCAACTTATTGTCCTAGATGTCACTTTGTTACCATGGGACTTTTGTGCTTGCCTATCACATTTGTTATTTCTGTCCTACCCGGTTACTCAGGGTATGTCTACACTACAGAGTTTTTCTGAAAAAACTTCACTTACGTCCACACTGCAATGGCATTCCTCCAAAAGAAAATGGAAAGAACTGAGGGGTTTTTCCAGCCTTGGTATTCCTCATTGTACGAGGAAGAAGCCTTTTTCTGAAAGAGCTCTTTCGCAAAAAGGCCTGTGTGGACGGGGAAGAGGGAGTCCTTTCGGAAGAAGAGGGAAGAGGGAAAAGCACAGGTGCCCTGGTGGCCATTCCGTCCATAGCAATCACAGCTCACATGTGAGAGAGCGTCCGTTCGCTGTGGACGCTCTCTTTTGCAGTGTGGACGCTTTCTTCCGGAAGATCTCCCTCCCGCATGCCACTTATGGTACGTGGGCTGATTTTCAGCAGCACATGGGAGGGAGCTCAGCCCTGCCCCTCTTTCCCCACGCAGTCGCTGGAGACCGCTCCCTCCTCCCTGCAGCAGGTTAGGCTGCAGGGGGAGGAGGTAGCACTGGGACTGAGGCACCGCAGTGGTGCCTTCTGCTGCGGCCACGCGGTCCGGGGACGGCCCGGAATCGCATGGCAGCAGCAGCGGGGCCTCGGGGGCTGGCCCTGGACCACATGGGCTCCGGGAGCAGCAGCGGGGCCTCCCTTCGGGGTGGCCTGGGACAGCGGGGTCACGGTCGTTGCTGCAAGGGGGCGCAAAGCCAGGTAAGGTCCCTCCTCATGTCCAGACTCCCCCACAGCCCCTCCCCCTGCCAAGACCCTGGACCCCCAGCTTGCTCTGACCCCCTCCCTTGTTCCTGCACCCTCCCTCCTGGCCTGACATCCCTCCCTGCTCCTGCACTTTCCCCCCTGGTCTGGCCAGAAACCCCCACCCTGCTCCTGGATCCACCGTTGCTGCTACACCCTCCTTCCTGGCCACACACTGCACCCTCCCTTGCTCCTGCTCCTTCCACCTGGCCAGACACCCTACTCCCAGCCTGCTCCTGCACCCTACCTCCCACCCAGACCTCACAACCTCTCCCCCTTCTGCACCCCACCTCCCTCCCAGATCCTGCACCCCATCCCCATCCCTCTCCCACACACTGGCAACTCTGTCTCGCACACTGAACCCCTCATTTTTGTCCCTACCCCAGAGTGTAAGAGGGTCCATAAAATCCACTAACTCTGAAACCCCAGAAAAGTAAATCTGGTCTATGGGAAGCTCTGAACCTCATTCCTCCCCTTCCCTCCCCCTCCCTCATGAGGCTGGCACACCAGAGGAGTGAGGTGTGTCTGATGGGGACCACATCAGTGAGGGTTGGGTTTTTTGGAGGAGTGTTTTTGCTTCTCACTTGTGTGGTTCCCAACTGATTCTTCTGTAGGTCAGTGGCCCCCGACCCAAAGAAGGTTCCCCACCCCTGCCATAAATAAAGAAAACATGGAAACCTTTTGTGTTGGACATCATATTTTACTTTATTTAAAATGAAGTTTGATAAACTAACATGAGAATGTTAAAATGCTTAAACTGTTTCATAATTTAAATTAAACCATTCTCCCTAGCTGCAGCTGGTTCACAAAATATGGTCACCGTACCCAGCTTGCCCTTGACTCCCCTTCCCCTTCCTCCTCCAGGCACACAGGTCCATGAATAAGTTAAAACTTGGTACACCGCTTCTGAAAGGTTGCTGCCCCCTGCACTAAAAGGTAAGATCTGCATCTTTCTTTATTAATGAAGCTGCTGTCAGTAGGACTATCATTGACTTTAAAAAGTATCACCAGCACTCGGACCTGTACATAGAGGTGAATAAGTACAATCTCGGCACTCCGCCTCTGAGAGGTTGCTGACCCCTGATATAATCAAAACCAGTGCTTTTTTTGTTAAAAAAAAAAAGCGGAGTGGGGCCGGCATTGCCCTTTTAAGAGATGCGGCCCCTTTAAGACATGCGGCCCAGCTGACTTTCGAACATACAGAGGTGCCAGTATTCTCCGTTCCTTCCAGGTAAGCTCTGACTGGAGATGCCAGTACTGTGTACCGGGCAGTACCATCATAAAAAAAGCACTGATCAAAACTATAAGGAAATATTCAATCTATGTATCTATAGGCAATCAAGCAGGTTAGCCCAATAGGCTACACGCCCCCCTTTGAGGGGGTGAAATGTACAATGAATCCCATCACATAGGTACGGATGGAAATGGTCAGACCTTAGTAGGGATGGTTTCAACGCTATCTCCCCCCTCTCGGTATAGAGGAGGAGTATCTTAAGGGTGATGTGCACCGTATATATTTTTGCTGTTTGGTACCAACATCTGCACCAGGGACTGATGAAGGCTCGTTACCTTCCATCATTAACTGGGGAACAGCTTGTTTTGCTGTATCCATATCGTTAGTAATTCCTGCGTCTCTGTGTGAGCTCTCAGTGACTCTGATTGTAACCCTGAAGGAAATTGCATGGTTCCCCATCGAAGTAGGACACTCTGGAATAAAGTGGGAAGGTGGGTTTGTGACAGGACACTCCACGGTTCACATATTGGTACCCCTTGGTGCCCTTTTTGAGTCTTCCCCTTAGCCAGCCTCCCCAGGCAGGATGTTTGTATCCAACACAGCACAACTCCCAACGTACTTAACCTCTCTCTTCCCAAAAACTTGGGGTTTTCCACTGGGCGGTTAGTCTGCATAAAGCGCATCCCTTTGCATATCAGAAGCTTCAAGATTTATACTTACTTGCCGAAGTGCATATCTTACAGGATACGATTCTGCAGGTTACTTGCATGACAGCTGAATCTAATGCAAAGCAGAATATCATGTAGCCATGGTTAGAATGAAGCAGGAATAGGGACAAAGTCAACAGAACAAAGGCAAACTAGCCCACCAGGCTACAGGTGCCCTCCTTGGGAGGGTGATTGGAATGAACCCTATCCCGTAAGAGAGGATTTTACCCTTAACACACTAGAGAACAAGAAAATGGGAATTGCCACAGGCTTAATTAGCATGTCTGCCTTCTGGGGGTTGGCAGATTTGACCCTGTGACCCTGCACTCCCATCAACTGCAAAAATAATGTATGTTATACAAACAATAGTTAGAATCCTGGCCATTATCTCCATGTGTCCTTCACAAACAAGCCTCCTGCATAATTAACCTGGTGGATTACCCATGAATGACAATGACAATGACAATGACAACTGACTCTGTCCGTACCTTCCTTCTGGCCACACCACAGTGTGTCCATGTCAGACATGCACTAGTAACCCTCCTCAGAGCAATAGGCCACCGGTGGAATGTTGATTTGGGTGATGTCCTACCAGAGGAGGCACCTTGCTCGGTTTATTGTAGATGTGATCTACAAGGTGATCGAGCACAGGCAAAGAGGACACATAAGATTTTGCTCTAATCATCTTAGTTAAATAAGAGTCTTAATTAGGAGGCAGCAGTACAGACCCTTCACATCTGTTGCACTTTTTTTAAAAGTGAATTAAACGAGCAACATTTCCTGTTTCCAGTTGTAAAACAATAATTACCAACACAATGCAGCCATGCTCATTCCTGGTTAAATTGTAGGACCTTCCTCAATCCTGCACTTGTAGGATGGTACCTGATTGATGCCATGCTACACCCATTGCTACTCCTGATCCAGACAGATCCACTTGGAAGTCACCGACTTGAAGATAAATCCCCTTTCAGGTTACTAAAGGTGGCAGGGTCACATTTGCTAGCTCATAGCTGAGTGTTGCACTTCCACCTGCTATGCCCCTTACTGACGGGTGCCTTTCAGATACACCTTGTATCTGTACATATACAGATAAGACCAGGGCTGCCAACCCACCGACATTTCATTTACAGACAAAATGGGAAAAATGTATGGACAAATTTTTTTACGGACATAATTTTTTTACTATATTAAGACAACATAAATGGCCAACAGTGAAAAGTAAATCATTGTCATTCATACATCAAAAGAACAAAATGCTATTTAACTCACTTTCATTTAGTTAGTAATGGTCCTGGAAGTTTTCCATTTTGTGATCGTACATCCGAACACTGACAACTAAACAACTAAAACATCCAATTTCCGCCGCTCCACAGTAAAATGGCTGAAGCAGCACAGAAGAAATGTAAATGCTATAGAATTGCTGTTTTTTGAAATTTTACTGTACTTTTACAAAATTTATGGACACCTAAATTTTTTTATGGACTTTACAGGCATGTCCAATTTCGGCTAATTTTTTACGGACTGTCCGTAAATTTACTGACGGTCGGCAACCCTGGATAAGACACCAACAGTTTAGGCAATAAACTCAATATTGCCCATAGCCCATCCTCCCCAAGTGGTGCATATTGCCCACTTGGAATGAGATTAGGAATGATACTCGTGCACAGAGTCACCTTGCACCAGTGCACCAAAGGATGTCTCTGTACTGCTGGCGTCAGACCATGAGTATCACAGAGCCCCAGTTCACTGTGTGGAGGTTTACACCAGAGCCTGATTCTCCGCTGCCTTCACGTGGTACAAACACCGGAGCTTGGGAATCTGCATTGGATCGGCCAGGTGTTCTCCCAGACGAAATTTTAGGACCTCACGGCTGCGGCAGAAGAAGAGTCGTGTTGCCAGCTACCTGCTGTTGTGAGTTGGTTTGGGGCTTGGGTCCCTGCTGAGGATTTTGTGTTGTTGCTGAGTCCCTGTGAAGATATGTCCCTTTTCTGAGCCAACATGGGCATTTGCTAACTTTTCCTTTAACTACAGGTTGGACCTCCCTGGTCTGGCACCTTTGCGACCTGATCTGTCCCAAACCAGGGAATTTGCCAGACCAGGGGAGGTCAGTGCCCCCCTGTTGGTTGCTCCACTCCCTGGCACCTCTCCCCTGCCCTGCCATTAGCCCTGCTAATGTTGGCCTGGCACAGGCTCCCCATCCTGCTGCCCGGACACTGCCCCGAGGTCTCCCAGAGTTCCCGGCTGAGACAGCCTGGTCACTGCCAGGCACACTGCCCCATGGTGTTCCCCAGTGGCCACCCAGCCACCGCCAGCCCCACTGCCACCGGGGGTTCCATGGCTGGGATGCCCAGCCACATCGCGCTGCTGCTGGGGCCAGCCCTATGGCCACTGGAACTCCCTGAGGTTCCCCAACTGGGGCTGCCCACCTCTGCCAGCCCTGCTTCAGCCACGGGGTCCACGGCCGGGCTGCCATCAGGGGTATCCTAGGGTTCCAAGCTGGGGCTGCCTGGCTGCCCCTGGCCCTGCTGCCACAGTGAGCGGGGGGAGTCCCGGCTAGGCTGTCTGCCACTGAAAGCCCCACTGAAGCTGGGGTTCCCCATTTGGGGCCATGATTCCCCGGCCACCTGGCCCAGCTGACGCCAGGGATTCCTTTGCTGGGACAGGAGCTCCCCGGCCGCCACCTGGTAAAGCCACTGCTAGCCCAGATGGAGCTCCCCAGCCTTGCATTCTCTTAGCTGGATCCCACTCTGGTTTTCATTTTATTGGGTTTGATTATAAGGACCAAATGATACTAGTAATAAATATCAGAGAATCTTAGAATCCCAGAGCTGGAAGAGACCTCAGGAGTCATCAAGTCCAGCCCCCTGCCCAAGGCAGGACCAATCCCAATTAAATCAACCCAGCCAGGGCTTTGTCAAGCCGAGACTTAAAAACCTCTAGGGATGGAGATTCCACTACCTCCCTAGATAACCCATCCCAGTGCTTCACCACCCTCCCAGGGAAATAGTTTTTCCTAATATCCAACCTGGACCTCCCCCACTGCAACTTAAGGCCATTGCTCCTTGTTCTGCCATCCGTCACTACTGAGAACAGCCTTTCTCCAGCCTCTTTAGAACCTCCCTTCAGGAAGTTGAAGGCTGCTATCAAATTCACTCTTCTCTTCTGCAGACTAAACAAACCCAAATCCCTCAGTCTTTTCTCATAGGTCATATAATATATACCTATATATTATTACACGATATCAATTATATTATGTTTATATATATGTGTGTGTATATTATATACATTAATTATGTGTTAGAAACATTGTAACTGTCATATAAATATTAAAGGGAGAATTCTACACAAATATTATGGTGGTTTGCCCAATGAACTCCTGGATTTTAACTTGGGTTCTGCTTAATAATAGACCACATTTCCTGACAAATTCCAGAGAAAAATACTATAGCTATAGATCACAATACAATTGTTCATTGGCAAACCTATTTACATTTATGCTAGATGTTTACATGGATTGGATCACCCCTGATGTTTATAAGGTCACCCCCAGCGGGGTTAAATCCTAACTCTGATTATACTGTAACTAGTGTGGTACAAACACATATTATTTATATTATGCACATTTTTGCGTCTGCAGAAAAAATTGTTGTTGCAACAAAGCTCTCCAGAACATAATTTAGTCACGTGACACAAAACATAGAACTCTCAGGCAAGTAATTTCAGCAAATCAACAAGCCTTATCCCCAGTGCACCGAACGTTGCCAGTCAGGAAACCTGAGGGCTGAAAAAGCATTAACTGGTGTGGATTTACACACTGAGTCACCTGTAAAAGAGGTCTAGTAAATTAATTCGAAGCCAAATAGGTTTCCTTGAATCTTTAAACCCTGGATTAATTTACACAGGTGAGTGGGTAATGCTTAGATCATCAAAAGCGGGTGAGTGGATAACTCTTAGATCATCAGAATAACACGGCTACCCCTCCTATCTTAGATCACTGGAATCTGTTTCAGATTCAGATTAAAACCGGACAGCTGAGAAGATCTACACAAACTATCCATCGGAGAGAGGGGACTTCTCAGACTGACACATTGAGGATAAAGCAAGTTTCGGCTTCCCCGGCTCTACCATTTGAAGACCCCATGTTCATGGGCAGCGAGTTATATGGGCTCGGGGTGCCCATGCTCCAGCAATATTCAGAGCCGGGGGCCCTGCTCCTGCAATATTTGGAGCTGGGTCACTCCCCTGGCACTGCCTGGAGTGGGCCCCGGCCCCCACCTGCTGGCCCCCCTGCGCGTCCTCCCACTCTGGCCCCAGAGCGTCCCCCCCCAGCCCTGGCCCCGGACTGTCCCTGCCATGCAGACTCTGGCCCCGCAAAGTGGAAGGCAGAACGTAAGGTAGGGGAAGGGAAGGGAAGGGGGGAAAATAGGGGAAGGGTTGGGAGAGGAAGGGGCTTATGTGGAGCGGGAGGAGAAAGGGGAAAATAGGGGAAGGGGTAGGAGAGGAAGGGGCTTGTGCGGAGGGGGAGGAGGAGGGCGAAAATAGGGGAAGGCACCAAGGGACAGGGTGGAGGAGAGTCAAATGCCAGGGGGCCAAGTGCAGACAATGAGGAAAAGGACAGGAGGGGAGGTGTCAGTGGGAGGGGGGACAGGGTGATGCTGGGAGAGGAGAGGGGAAGGGCATTGAGGGCTAGAGGGGGGAGTGGGAGGTGCTGGGAGAAGGCTTGAAAGAAGAGGTGGGCATAAGAAAGGTGGGGATGGAGCAAGTCATGTGTGAGGGCACAGAGGGGCATGAGGGGAATGGAGACAGAGAGTGGTAAGGGGGTGGGCATCAGGGAAAAAGAGGGCAAAGGGGGCAGGGGCAGTAAGGGAAGGGGGAGGCACCAGGAGGGTGCAGGGCTAAGGGAAGGTGCAGGAGCCAGAGGATTCTGGGGGTGAAGCAGAAGGGCAGACCCCTGTAGGGAGGGACCAGCACCAGAGGAGAGAGGCAGGGCAGGTGTGTAGACGGAGGTGTTAGGAAAAGGGATGAGGAGGGGTAGCTCACATGATCAGAGTGGGGCTACTGGAGGAGTGGGCACAGGGGGCAGAGAAGGGCTGGTGGAGGGGGGCAGGTAGCAGGAGGGCTGAGGGCAGTGAGAAGGGCAGGAGTCAGGACAGCAGAGGAGGGTGAGGAGTTGGGGGCAGCAGGCATCAGGGGAGATGATGGAGCAAGGGGAGGAGACATGGCAGCAGAGGGAATAGGTAAAGGTTTATAAGATATTTATTAATAACTTGGGTGCCTCATGGGAGGAAACTCTTAGGCTATGTCTACAGTGGCAGCTTCTTGTGCAAGAACATCTCGTGCAAGAAGTCTTGTGCAAGAACACGTCCACACTGCCATGTGCGAGCTGTGCTTTTGCGCAAGAGCATCCATGGCAGTGTGGACGCTCTCTTGCCCAAGAAAACTCCAATGGCCATTTTAGCCAGAGGGGTTTCTTGCGCAAGAAATCCCTGCCGAGCATCCACACTGCCCTCTTGCACAAGAGAGCTTACACCTGTTAGAAAAGAGCGTAGCTCTTGTGCAAGACGCCCTCTCTTCCCAGGCCGTACTGTAAATTTCCTTGCGCAAGAACAGGCAGGCAGTGTGGATGCTCTGTGGGTTCTTGCACAAGAACGGCTGTACTTGCGCAAGAAACCGCGAGTGTAGACATAGCCTGAGAGGGAACACTGCCCCCAGCCTCTCTGCCCCAATGTCACACACATTGGATTAATGCAACTGCAGGATAGTTGCATGAGGGGCGTTTGATGGGGGCCAGACTAATCCCTGTTGGTAGGAGGATGGTGGGAAAAGTCCTTCGAGGGGGGTGACATGACACCTTTTACTTCTGGTCATGTGTCCATCTTGCCCCGAGCATGTTACCTCCAGAAGCATGGTTAATCGGGGCCAGGGGGCATGGTTAACGGGGGCCAGGGGGTGTGGCTAATGGGGCACCACCAAAAATTATACAAACCTGCCGCCCCTGCCCATGTTGAAGCCTCCTGTGCTGAAAGACCCTCAATTCTCTGGGCACCTTGGAAAGGTGCCACTGTGGGCCAAAGGGTCTGTCCAAACACTGACTGGGAAGCCATGAAGTCTGACTGTCGTGCCCTGTACTGTCTGGATAGGAACGGTCAGTGTCCGTTCAGTAGCAGCACTTTCTTGGCTGGTGCCGCTTTATTGCATGGGACGCTGGGCAAATTAATCTCACAGGACAAGGCAGAACATCAGCTGTGCTTTGTACGATACTTTCCTTCTTTTCTTCGTCATTAAAATTATTTAAAATATTAAACAAATACGATTGTTTAGGCTATGCAAGAGAGAAATGGCAAGAGAGAAGTTGAACATTTCTTTCTCTCTCTCTCTCTCTCTCTCTCTCTCTATATATATATATATATATAAAATTTTTTCCTGTGGGACGACAGAGCAACATCATCACATCACAGCGTCCACAGGCTGGGGGGAGGGGGAGGCATGGGCGGGTAAAGTCCTGCCTCCAGCCCCATACCCCTGTATCTCTGGAGCCAAACCCCACCCACTGCCAGCCCAGCCCTCTCTGGTGGGCCACGTGGAGAGCCAGGGCTGGGGCGCCATAGCCTCGGCCTTCCCCAGCCACTGGAGGCAGAGCTGGGCCTATACCGGGAGGCAGGAGGGGGGGTTAGGGTTAGGCTGGGGGGGGAAGGGCCAGGGTGGGTTCTGGGTCCTAGTGATTCAAAAGGGCCTGGAGAGTCCAGCTGCTGCTGCTGCCACTACTGCAGGAGCAGTGACAGCTGGGATCCCAGGTCCTTTAAATTGCTGCCGGAGTGCCGCGTGGCATGCTCCAGGCAGCTCTCAGGGCTGGCTGGGGGGTGGGGCAGCCAGCAAAGTGCGCTCTGGGTGGCACTGAGGGCTGGGTGCCTCCAGCCACACCCCTTCTGCCTGAGGCCCCCCCCCCTTCCAGGAGCCCCCCCCCCACCTTGCCCAGAGTCCCAACAAGTCCGTCAGCCCTCCTAATTGGGCTAACCTAGTCTGGCTGTTCTTACCGTCCATAAAAGTTGTCTTTGAGAAGGATTTAATTTGGGACCTCATACAGCCCTTCGTAAACGTCTGACAACCAAGTGTTACAGTCACATAAGCAATGAGGAGTGAAAAAGCACTAAGGGCATGATGGAGAGGCAGAAGAACCATTGAGAATGGCAATCCCCCGATTGGATCGGATGAAAATGGAGCCATTTTGACACCCGGCCAGGGAATCAGTCAGACAGGAAGTTCCAGGAGCCAACAGAATAAACTTGTGCTAGAAAAAGAAACATTTTGAATGAAAGATTCCAAATTAAAGTGCACAGTAGAAACACAAGCAGCGTGCTACCAGGCACACAGATGGCATTGCCAAAACGACCAGCAACGATTTCCTCATCAATATTTCCGATGCGCATTTGCTATTCAGATATAAATGAAATTGCACAGCAACGTCTATGTGCACTGTGTGAAGGGAGGCCAATGATGGAGTGCCGCGACTAACAACAATCACATGCAACAAAGCAAACCACTGGAAGGAGCAAGGCTATCTTTAGAATGGATGCCAAGAAAGGCAGCGCACTTCAGGGAATCACAGCAGCAGATAAGGCAAATTTGTGGCCTGCCAAGAGAAGTTCTACAGACATAGAAACTGATAAGAGAAACTGTAAATACTGGGAATGTGTGACACATTGTTTGAGGGAGCGTGTGTGAAATATTTCACTCAATCCAGTCTTCAGTAGCTCCTTGGCTCGGTGTATCAGAGTAGGAAGAGAGGCCATGTCTAGTCACTGGGGTGGTCTCTGCTGTTAATATGGAAAATGACTTTAATGCTGATAAATGGAAAGTACTGTAATAGACATTAGAAAATGTAATCCCAGCTATATGTACAAAATGATGGGGACTAACCACTCGAGAGAGAGACCTTGGAATCATTGTGGAGAGTTCTTTGAAAACACCCACTCAGTGTGCAGCGGCAGTCAAAAAAGCAAACAGAATATTAGGAATCATTAAAAAAAGGGATAGAGACTGAGGGTATGTCTACACTTCATGGCTATTTCGGGATACCAGAGGTATCCCAAATTACCTACCCCTCATCTATACAAGCCACCCGTTATTTCGAAATATTTTTTGAAATAATGGACGCACTATTTCAGCATCCCAGTAGCCCTCGTTCCACGAGGGTTAGGGGATGTCTTGAAATAGCACATTATTTCAAAATTTGGCGCTGTGTAGATGCGCCAAATTTCAAAATAAGCTATTTGGAAATAGATTTGAAATAAGATACAAGTTTAGGGTGCTGTGTAGATGCACCCTAAGACAGAAAATTTGGTATGCTCACATTGTGAATACTGCATATTGATGTGGTCACTTCATCTCAAAAAAAGATTTCTTACCACTGGAAAAAAGTTCAGAAAAGGGCAACAAAAAGGATTAGGGGTTTGGAACAGCTGCCATATGAAGAGAGATTAAGAAGCCTGGGACTTTTCATCTTAGAAAAGAGGAGACAAAGGGAGGATATGATAGAAGTCTATAAAATCATGACTCTTGTGGAGAAAGTGAATAAGGAAAAGTTATTTACTTTTTCCCGTAACATAAGAACTAGGAGTCACCAAATTAAATTAACAGGTAGCAGGTTTAAAACAAACAAAAGGAAGTATTTCTTCACGCAACCTGTGAAACTCCTTGCCAGAGGATGTTGTGAAGACCAGGACTTTAACAGGATTCAAAAAAGAGCTAGACAAATTCATGGAGGATAGGTCCATCAATGGCAATTAGCCAGGATAGATAGGAATGTGTTCCTAGCCTCTGTCTGTCAGAAGCTGGGAATGGGTGACAGGAGAGGGATCACTTGATGATTCCCTGTTCTGTTTATTCTCTCTGGGGCACCTGGCATTGGTCACTATCGGGAGACAGGACACTGGTCTAGACGGACGCTGGTCTGACCCATTCTGGCCATTCTGATGTTCTTATGTAATAGCAGAGACCTACTCTTCTGTGAGAAGGGAAACAAAAAAGCCCCTTTGCCCCCCTCCATTTTCTCAAATAGCAAGAGGCTCATCCCATTGGAGCCCTCCTCTGCTTAACCCCGGGTCCTTCCCTGTCCCTGATGGTGCCCTCAGCATCTCTCCTGCCCCTGCCTCCATGGTGACTTGTGGAAGCCCTCGGGAAGTGCACTACCCCCCTCCATCCCTGCCAGAACTGTAATGGCTAAATGTCCCCTCCCCCTGCAGGCAGCAGTTGCCTATACCTGCCTATGCCTGCCTCCAGCTGTTTGATCCCCATGCACAGACTCTGCCCCCCACTTTAGCCCCGGTGAACTGCAGGCAGCAGGTTATAATCCCAAGTGAGGGCAGAGCAAGGGCAGTGGCTTCAACAAATGTTACTGAGCATGCTCAGTACCAGTCCGGCAAAGCCTGCCAGGCAGCGGTTTTGGACTGTGCACCTGAAGGAGAGGGCTAGGGCCAGGCCAGGGCAGAGTCACATCAAAGAGAAGCTGGAATAGCAATGCATGCTGGGAAAGCAGGCCGGGGGAGGGGGGCTGGGGAGTCCTGCATAACCCCTGGCCCATGACTGCCCTATAGCTAGCTACAGGGCAAAAGTGGGCAGCAGTACGGACCTGGGCATCAGTGCCAAAGGCACATCTGGGCTTTGGTGCCTCCCAGCTGGGTCAATCTGCACAGGGCACATCTGGGCACCGGGGCCCCCCATGGCTGACGTCAGAGTCCTCAGGTTACTCTGTGAGCCCTAGTTCTCGGGGCGAGGGGGGGGCCGGGATTGTGGCACAACAGTGCCAATGACGGGGGGCTGCTCAGACCTGGTTTGGGCTCAGTTCCCGTGCTCCCCTCCCCCCACTCCCAGCCAACTTGAAGAACAAAACCAGACACAGGGCTGCTGTGATTCCATGTAAACAGGAGGGGACAGGATATGGGGGAGGGGGAAGACGCTGGTGCTTAAAGCCCTCCTGGGGCAGGGAGCTGAGTGCTGCCTAGCAACAGCCACGCCCAGCCCGCACACGCATGCCTTATATAACACACTTACACAACTGCATTCGGGGCCAACGCACACCCATTACAACCCCTCAACCCCCCACCACACGCACCCCTGCTGTGCTGCTAACCCACACACGCGTGTGCTGCTGCCTGACACTCCCCCAGTGCACAGCTCCACACGCGTGTGCTACTGCCCGACATTCCCCCACAGCACGGCTCCACACCCACACATGCAATAAGGGTCTGGGTTGTGTGTCTGAATTTGATTGTGAGGAAGCACACGTGTGCGTGTGGTAGAGTGGGCTGGTGACCGTGAAAGGTGACAGTGCATGGGGGTGCACACACCTTTCATGGTGACAGTGAAAGGAGTGTGCATGGGGGTGCACACGCCTGTGTGTATAGCTCTGTGTGTGTGGGCAAGCGCAAGCGCCTGTGGATGCGGCGACACCCGCTTGTCACATCCCCGATGCTGCGGTTGCACTTGCCCGTGAATGTTGCAGATTTCCTGGCTCCCTGTTACTCAACTCCCCCAGCCCAGTTCGCAGTGTCAGACAGGCGGGGTGGGCACAGCCCCATGGCTCCTGTCGGGCGGTGCCGCCCTCAGTTGCAAACGCCTGCCCTGGCTTGTTTCCTTCCCCACAAGCGAGCAGACTGCTTGGGGGTGTCCATGGGTCTTTGGAAGGAGCTCAGCCGGGGTGGTGGCCGAGGTGCGGGTGGGCTGGAAGGAGGCACGGGGTACCGGGCAGACCCAGGGCGGAGAGGGCCATGAATTAAGGCAGTAGTGTCATGTGGGGATCGGAACGGGGCTAAAATGCCTCCCGTGCCAGGGGCAGGCGATCAAGGTCACACTGTTCAGGCCCAGCCCCCCCGCCAGCAGCGACTGACCCCAAACCTCCCAGCAGGCACAGGACACGGCTGCCACCCTCACCTCGGGAGTAGGGACGCCAACTCTGACTGAAGCTATTCCGGGAGACTTTCCCCCCTTGGTGGGGGCGTTTGAGGGGGCACAGGGGAGTGGGTGGATCAGGGGCTGCGGTGCCCGTCCTCACTAGCCTGGAGACAGTGCGACTGGCCCCGAGTGGGGGCAGGTGGGGGCCGGTGTGCCATGGGAGGGGGTGTGGAGTGGGGAGGTTGTGCACATGGGGGGTCTCTGCTACCGTGCTGGAGGTGGCTGTACTGGATCCTCTCAGTCCACAGGGCCTCCCAACAACCTCCCCACTGTGCACCCCACAGATACACATCCACCAAGCCCCTCCCCCAAAACTTTCACCTCCCACACAAAAATCTGGTCTCACACATGCGCCCCCTCTTGGCCACCAAATGAACTTCACACAGAGCTCCCAGGCTGGCTTGGGGTTGGGAGTCCAGGCCACAGGACGGGCCCCCAGACTTCAGCTGCTCACTCCAGAAACTTCCCCAGGCACCTAGGCTGCAAGAACCCACGAGCTTTGAGAGCCTTGTTCTCGCCACAGGCTTGGCCCCTGCCTGGACTAGGCCCCTGTAAGGAGAGAGCTCCCCACATGGGTGCTGAGATGCAGCCACCTCTGGGGTGAAGCACACGGGGTGTTGAGCCAAGGAGTCCTCATTCGGGATGGAGCTGGGGGCAGTTTAGCAGCCTTGCAGTGGCAGGGGCAGGAGAATCCAGGGATTGCCCTGGTTGTGGCTGGGGCTACAGGCTCTGCTATGGGCAGCTGGGGCACCCCCATGCTGGGAGAGGGCAGCCAATCAGAGGTGCTGCTTCCCTCAGCCCTGCCCTTAAGTCAGACGCTGCCCCTCAGCCAGGGGGGAGGGAGGCCTGGAGCCTCCCGCTGCCCCTCATATGGCCCAGGCATTGCTCCTGGAGCCTGGTGGGTAAGACCCTTGTTCAGTGCTGAGACTGGGGTCGGCCAAGCAGGGCACAGAGGCTCCTTGCTCCAGCCAGGGCTCCCCTGAGTCGCCCCTGCTTCCCGGCGCTTGTCCCATTTCCTGGCCCTAGCTGCCCTTGGCAGGCTGGGATGTTTGTTCCTGCTGCCACAGACCTTGTCATCCTTGTCCATCCGCACCCCCCACTCTCTGGGTGGCTGCCTCTCTCACAGGGATATTGCTGGGGAGGGAGTGGGGTGTAGTGGTTAGAGCCGGGGCTGGGAGCCAGGACTCCTGAGTTCATCGTGACTGGCTCTGGGAGTGGAGAGGGGGACCCAGGCCGGACTCCAGGGTTCTATTCTGTCCCCTCTGGGACCTAGGGGTGAGGACCAAGCCTGAGGCAACACAAGTGGATTTGCTGATCCTGCCCAAGGCTTGCAGGATCCAAGGTGCTTGGGTAAAGCCTCCCCCCAGCCGCTCCGGAGCAGCCAGCACCCGAGTCTGGGCCCAGAGTCCCCATTAAAATCCCAACACTCAGCCTCTGGTTCCATTTCACACTCGCTGCGGCAGCGGGGTCCCTCGGACCCGACACTTGGGCCCGGGGTCCTGCCCGGATCCCTTTGGAGCACTAACCCCCACTACCCCAGCCGTGTCCATGTGCCCCCAGGCTGGCCATGGAGGGCAGGCGGTGGCCACCCTCTTACCACCTCACTTGGTGGACGTCTCCGCTGAGGTAAGTGGCCAGAGCGCCCGTGGCCTGGCCCAGCGACCCTTCGCGGGGTGTGGCTCGCCAGGCACCTCCCTCAGACGGACGGCACCCTCGGAGAGGAGCCCTGGCCGCTGCCAGGGCGTGAGCACGGCTGCCGAAACGGAGGAGCTAGCTCAGATCTGGCTCCGCAGACACCTCAGCTGGCTGCTGGCGCCGGCTTGCAAGGTGAAGCGCCGACTCGCTCTCGCTGCCAGGAGCAGCCGCGCTCTGTGCACACAGGGAGGGGCCTGCAGCAGCTCGGGGGTCAGCCCCACGTGCCAGACACCACGTGCAGCCGCAGGGAGCCAACTTTCTCATCCTTCTCACAGAGCTGGCAGCTCACAGGCTCTATGCTGAGGCCTTCCAGCTGAGCCGCCTGGCCAATCAATCCCCACAAATTGTGCTGACAGGGGTCCAGGCCCAGTCCAGGGGTGGACAATAATTTTTGATGGGGGGGACACGCCAAGATTTTGGTAAGTGGGCACAGGCTGCACATTTTTATGGAGGGGGCACAGGGTCTGGGATAGAGGTTGGGTGCAGAAGGGAAGTTGAGGGAGGGGGAGGGGGTTCAGGAGAGGGCATGGGGTCTGAGAAGGAGTTTGGGTGGAGGGGGGGTTCACAGTGCACAGAGCTTCCCCCTACTCCCAGCGCACAGAGGCAGATGGAGCAGCTAGCCGCTTGGAGCTGCTCCCTGCCTGTGGATCCAGTGGGGTGGGCCGCAGGCCAGACTGAAAGGCTTGGTGGGCAGGCTCTGGCCCCCGGCCATATCTTGCCCACATCTGAGCCAGGGTCACTCAGAGTTCTCACGTACCAGCCCATCCCACCTCCTCCCACATCGCCTTGATCCAGAATCCAGCGGGAGCCTCCTTGTGAGCATTGCCTGATGCATTATGAATTTCTGTCCCGGCTCCCCCCCCGGCCAGTGTGGGACAGCAGTGGAGACAGAAGTTGAGGATTCAGAGCGGAGCTGAGGCACCTGTACCGTGAGGGGTTGTCCCAGCTGCTTGTTAGCATGGAATTGATGTGTTGGCTCACACGCCGCCCCCCACCTCGACGTGCTGCCGTCACCTGCAGCGCATGGAGGGCCACAACAGAGAACGCAGCCTGCCAGGCGAGGCTGACAAAGGGTCCCCCAGGACACTTAAGTGACGCACGCTTCCCATCTGAGCTGCCGCCTCCAGAAGAAAACGTGGCTGCCTGCAGGTCCGGCTGACGTGCCAGAGCTGTCCCGGTGACATCCTTTTCCTGGCCCTGCGCTCACCTCCAATGCAGCCGGCCCAGCACCAATCTCAGAGGAATCTCGGCGCATGGGGGTCGCCAGCCCCAGTAGTCGGCGATGGAAGCAAATGGAGCAAGTGAACTGCCCCCCCCCCCCCCCCGGCCTGTGCACCATGACGCAGCGTAACAACAAACAGCCGCTTGTGACATGCAACAGCAGCGGCTCCATGGCTGCCCCTCAATCCTGCCCCAGCGATCCCAGCCCTAGGCTCCCCCTCCCGCCAGCTCTGCTGGTGCCCCCAATCCTGCCCCACTGCCCCAGCGATCCCAGCCCTGGGCTCCCCCTCCCGCCAGCTCTGCTGGTGCCCCCAATCCTACCCCACTGCCCCAGCCATCCCAGCCCTGGGCTCCCCCTCCCGCCAGCTCTGCTGGTGCCCCCCAATCCTGCCCCACTGCCCCAGCTATTGCAGCCTAATGAGGGGGAGCCCTTTGTGCCAGTGAAAAGCACAGAACGGAATCCCCCACTCAGCCCCAAGCAGAAGCAGCCACAGGTGCCTATCCAGCAGGAGCCTGGCTGGGCCCCATATCTAGCTGCAGCAGAATCCAGCCCCTGCCATCCTGGGGAGAGCACCCCCTGCTGAGCCCCCTCCACCTGCAACCCAGCACCCTCTCCCTGCCTGAGCTCAGCACTGTGGGGAGAGCACCCCCTGCTGACACACCATCTGGGCCTTGGCCTTCCCTCCCAGCCCTGGCCTGGCCTGTTGCCTTGAGCTGGGAAGGCCACTGCCCCAGAGCACAGCAGAGAGGCCACATGTCCAACCTCCCCAGCACGGCGGCAGGGCAGGGAGACAGGCGCCCGGGGCAGGAAGAGCCCCCCCTGCCAGTGGGGAAGGACACTCGGCCTTGGAGCCTGAGGCAGGGGCATGTGCAATGGCTGCGCGGCCCCTGGGCAGGATGCTCTGATGTGACCCTTTCAGAGGGAGCCGTCGGCAGGGGGATGGGCCCTTTGGCACTGCCCCCTGCCCAGCCTCACAGCACGGACCCGGCTCCTAGGCACCCACCCCTGGCCTGCAGCTCCAGGCAAGTTCCCCAGTGCCCTGGCCAGCCCAGGCCTGCAACCCTCCCTCCCACACAGACACGTGGCTGGCTGGAGTCGATAGAGTTTTATGGTAAAGATGCTTTACAGGTAAAATACAAAAATAGGCCCTGGGAGGAGGGGACAGTGGGGGGATTTGCCCCTTGCCAGCAGCTCCCCCGGGACCGGGGGTGGGGCCAGCTCACTTCCAACACAGCCTCGCTCTCTGGGACTCCAGCCCCCAAGCCCTGCTCAGCGGTGGGTCACTCCCCACCCTGGGGGCCTGGAGCTCCTTGCTACGGACACACCCTCTCTGAGCTCCCTGCATTTCCCACTCCCCAGGGCGGGCTTAGTGTGATGGACACACGAGATGCCCAAGGGCTGGAGAATGGCTGAAGGGGGTGGGGACAGGGAGCAATCCGGGGCTCCCCGCCAGGCAGGGATATAAATATTGCAGCACGTGGAGCTCTATGCCCAGCGCACCCTGCGAGGTAGGTCAGTCTGATCCAGGGTGAACGGCTAAGACAAGACAAGCGAGGGAAGGGGACATGCTCAAGTGTAAACAGGGAGGGAGCGGCAGGGCTGAGCACAGAACCAGCAGTCATGTGCGGTCACATCCCTGCTTTAATCCACAGACCCCCCCACTCCCCACCCAGAGCTGGGAATAGAACCCAGGAGTCCTGATCCAGCCACCAGACCAGATGCCAAGCCAGCCCAAGGGGACTCAAGCCATTCAGCAGCGTGTGTCATTGCCCCCACGCTCCAGGTGCAGTGGGGGAATCCCTCCGAGGAAGGGCTGAGAGGGAGGGTGAGGTGCACCCCCACATGGGGCAGTGCAGGGGAACAGTGTTACGACAGGCTCAGACTGGTGAGGGAAACCCCCCTAAAGGCAGCCGGGGTAATCGATCCTCACGGAGTGTAAATGCAGCAGATCCTCAGCCCAGCCGCCTGGGGGGACAGACCCAGGAGAGAGCCAGCGCTGGGGCCTCCAGCACTTTAGGGGAAGGCGCTCCCCACAGCAGGAGGCGGCACCATCTCCTGGCACAGGAACTCAGCAGCGGGAAGTGGGCAGGGGAGCCTGGCTGAGCCAGTGCTGGGAGCCCAGATCAGGGAAAGCCCCTTGGCATGATCCAGCCTGACTGTGCCTGGGGCAAGTGTCAGTTCCAAGCCTGGCCCAGAGAGGGGGCAGGCAGTCACAGCTAGGCTGGGGGAGCCCTGGCGCTGGGAGGGGAAGGGCAAGTGGGCAAGGGGGCTGTGAGCAGGACAATCCCGGGGCTGGCACAGGCCTGCTGTGCTGAGGAGTTTTGGCAGGAAGCAGGTAAGTTTAACCCCCGAGCGCTCTGATGCCCCAGGGGCAACGGTCGGTGGTGGGGGGTTGCCTAGCCATTTGCAAATTCAGGGGTGCTCCCCCCCCACCTCTGAACCGGGAGCAGAGCCAGCTGCTGCCAATGTGAGGTGAGACCCAGACAGTGATGGGGACAGCGCAGGGCTCCAGTTCGGATCTGAGCTGCTCCAGGGGGAGGCTGCCACCCTACGTGGGCCCATAGCCAGAGCAGGGTCCTGCATGGGCCCTGGGGCTGTTCCACTGCATAGGTGGGGCCTGGCCCCCTAGGGAGCATTTCTGGCAGCAGGCAAATGGAGAAGGGTCCCAGGGCACTGGGGCCTGGCTGTGAGCATGCTCAGAGCTCAGCTCCAGCTTCTACCACCAGGAGACAGAGTTGGGGGCAGAAACTTTGGCCATGGGGGGCTCCCAGCTACCCCAGGGCAGGCCTCTGCCAGCAGGGGGCACTGCAGGCTGCTGACTCCTTTGGGGTGGGTGGGGCCAGGAGGGTAACCCCGGGGGAGCAGGCTGAGGGGAGGGAGCTGGCTGCCAACCGGCGTTACTAGCAGCTCCTGGCCTCACGCTGCCTTGGAGGGGAACCAGGGACGGCAGCATGGCTGGAGCTGTAGACCTGGGCGAGGAGCCAGACGGCTCCTTGTACTGAGCCCATCCGCAGCCCCACAGGCTACCCACCCCACGGCATGGAGCCATCGCATGGGCAGAGCCGCTGCCAGCCCCGCACAGCCCAGCACTAAAGCATATGAAGGGAGAGGGCAGCACAGCACTGGGGCCCTCTTGTACCAACAGGGCAAGGGGCTGGAGTGGGCAAAGGGGCAGGAACTCTGCCACCCCTGGCCTGCCCAGAGCCTCGCGCCCATTAGTGGTTCGATCAGTGCTGACAGGCAGCGGTGTGGGACAGAGGCACGTTTAAAGGCGGGCGGGAGGCCTGGCCAGGCAGAGGTATAGCTGAGGGATGCCCCAGCAGCGGGCAGGGTACCCCGGTGACTGAAGAAGGGTTGTTGAGGGGTGCCAGCCCCTGTCCTGCCCTCCCCAGGGAGCACTGCAAGAGCTGGGGACCTGCGCAAGGGCTGGGCCAGTCTCCCCCTGCCCTGAAGCCTTCCTCAGGGGAGTCCCGTGGCTCAGCTTATTACTGTTGCTCCATAAATGCCCAGCAGCCGTCCCCTCCGCCGACTCTAGCGCTAGAGGCAGGGCAGGGGAGGGGGAGAGGGAGGCTTTGGGGCCAGAGCCCAGCCACGGAGAGATGCGCACACGCCTGGGTGGAGTGGAAGGGTGAGGAGCCGGAGTGTTGCTGGAACTGGGCCTGTGGCGTATCCCCTACTCCCTGGTGCACACGAGGACTGTGGCCCAGCTCGCCGGCCTGCTGCTCTCCCCCGCAGCCCAAGGGCGCAGCAGCTCCAGTGTGGGCAGAGCAGAGCAGGCGCGCAGAGTCCTAGTAGCGCCCAACCTTGGCGTCCCCGATGGCGCCCCAGACGTCAAAGACGAACTCGTCGGGGAAGGCGAAGTCACCCAGCCGCTCATCCAGCGCCTCAGCAAACTCGTCCGGGTTCCGCTTGTCCTTGCCCAGCTCCACCATGGTGGCAGCTACAGAGAGGAGAGATGGGGGCAGGGGGGCACAGGAGGAGCATTCACTACCACAGCGTTACCCATGGCAGGACGTGCCAGCCCTAGCGCTATCCCACCGCTCACACCAACAGTGCCAATGCTTTGTGCGTCACCACAGCCCTGCCAGGCCACTGCCAGAAGCAAAAGCCCCACGAGCCCAGCACTGCCAGCACCAACACGTGGCTCTTGCCCCAGCCCTGGCTGACAGAAGTGGCGGAGGAGGCCCGGCGCCTGAGACAGCCTGCGCCCACCGCTGCTTCCCAGAGCACACTGATGAGTCTGTTCCCGTTGCCACTTCCACAGCAATCCTGAGACGCTGCTCCATGCCCCTGGGCACCAAAGGGCCCCTGGAGAGCACTGCTCACCTCTCAGGGGAGATGTCTCTCCTCACACTAAATGCTGAGCCAGTGACAGCAGGGCGTGCACTTGACTGCTGGGGACCCTCCAGCAACTCTAGTCCCAGGCCCGCCCAGCAGGGGGTACTGTGAGGAGCAGGGCAGGAGCTCCAACTATGGGGGGAGCTCCCAGTTACTCCAGTCTGGGCCCCTCTCAGAAGGGGGTGCTGTCGGGCGGGGGGAGGCTCCGGTGACTCCGGCCTGGCCTGCTCCAGCCCGGGGAGCTCCCAATCGTCCCAGCAAGGGTTCCTGTGACAGCTCTCCCCGACACTGCCCAGATCTGGGGTGACTTGGCGGCTGCCCGGAAGGAGACTCACCCAGCTCTGTGTCACGGATGCCCATGTAGCTCTCCAGCAGGTCGTCCACCTTCTCAATGGCCCTCTCCTCAAACACAGACGGCTGGGAGGAGGGGCAGGAGAGCTGTTCAGTAAGAGGCTGAGGCAAAACCAGAGCCCCCCTACCCCCAGCTAAGAACCCAGGGAAAAGAGGGGCCCTCTAAAGCCCCTTCCAACCCTCCCCATTCCTTGGTGATGGGGTGTGTATGTGATGGGGGCAGCCCAGTGCTGAGACAGCAGAGCTGGGGGGGAAGAGAGCCCAAGGCAGGGATAGCAGGGGCTGGGGGGCTGGATCAAGGGGCAGCACAGAGCTGGGGGGAGGGAGCCCAGGGCAGGGATAGCAGGAGCTGGGGGACGGGACCGAGGGGCAGCAGCAGAGCTGGAGGGGTGGGGGAGGAGAGAGAACCCAGGGCAGGGATAGCAGGTGCTGGGGGGCGGGAGCCCAGAGCAGGGATAGCCGGGGCTGGATCAAGGGGCAGCACAGAGCTGGGGGTGAGGGAGCCCAGGGCAGGGATAGCAGGGGCTGGGGGACGGGACTGAGGGGCAGCAGCAGGGCTGGGGGGAGGGAGCCCAGGGCAGGGATAGCCGGGGCTGGAACAAGGGGCAGCACAGAGCTGGGGAGAGGGAGCCCAGGGCAGGGATAGCCGGGGCTGGGGGGCTGGACCGATGGGAGAAGACTGGATGCAGGTGCAGGGCAAGGATTGCGGTGGAGGGAGCGGCCCCACTTGGTGGGCTCATCCAGGACAGCTGGGACCTCAGCTCCCTTCCCATGCCCTCTGGCTCCCCACCCACCGCTCTCCGGGCAGAGATCAGGGCCCAAGGGAATATTCAAAGGCTCCCGAGGGCTGTCAGGGAAGCTCCCTGGGCCTGGCACCCACCTGCTCTTCCACGGTGGCTGGCCCCTTGGCCCGCAGCCGCAGGGTCCCTCTGCCAGTGCCCAGCTGGGAGCTGCTGCTGTGCTTGCCCCCTGAGGCCCGCTGGCTGATCATATCTGGAACACAGCAAGAGGACGGCCCACTGAGCCCATGGGGGGGCAGTCAGCATGCCGGCCTTGCAGCCCAGAATCCCAGCAGCCAGCTGGCCAACCGGGGCTGCGGGGTGAAGTATCAGACACCACCCCATGGCACAAGGGCAGCACGTGGGCGGGGGAGTGGGCAGGGTGCTGTGTGGGGCACTCAGGGCTGGGATAGACGGGGCTGTGGGCAGCGGCAGGGCAGGGCTGGGCTGGCTGGGGGGCAGCAGCAGGGCAGGGCAGGGCAGGGCAGGGCTGGGCTGGCTGGGGGGGCAGCAGCAAGGCCACAGGAGCCCAGGGCCAAGATGCAAGGCAAAGCTGCTGCATGTCGGGATTCAAGGCTCTTTGCAGCCACATCTGCCCCAGAACTGCCTTCCCCTCCCCGCACTTGCTCTACCACTGCCCACCTGGTGGGGCTTGGCCTGCGTCAGTTTGACGAGATGGGCCAACTGAGGCACAGGTGGGGCCAGAGATGGCCAGAGCCAGGGCACAAGGTAGTGGATGCAGTGAGAGACCCTCCATTCGACGAGGCCAAGCAGCCCCTGGCGGGTCAGGGCTCCATGTGCCATAGCACAGGGACAGGCCCGGCTCTAGTAGGACTGAGCAGCTGGGGTCCTGCCAGCCTGCTCCTCTACAAGGCTCTTCCTACCTCCCCCTGCACATGCCACCTGCGCGGCCCGTCTGCGCTCAGAGAGCCCTCCGGCTGAGGAACGAGGGACGGGCAGATCCGGGACTGCTCGGCCTCAGAGCTTGCTCTGGAGTGCATGGCCTGGCTCTGGCAGCCCCGGCTGGTTCCCCCCCGCCAGTTGGAGTTTAGCAGGCAAGGAGGTTTCATAGCATGGAAACCCATTGGGGGGTTGGAGGTTGCACCTCTGCCTTAGAAAAGCCAAGTGCCCCCAACCCAGAGGCATGTGAATTCCTGGAGAGGGCAGCTTCCAAACCCAGCTGCTATGGCCCTGCCAGGGGAGGAAACGGCCAGCAGTTGGGAGCAGCAGAGTCAGGCCTCTGGGGGTTTTGCCCTTGCTCTGGGAAGGGAGTGGAGTTTAGTGGTGAGAGCAGGGGCTGAGACACTCTCTGCCAGGTCTCCTTCAAGAAAATCACACCCCTCCCTCTCCGCCAGTGACGGAGCAGGCGGCTAGCAGGCTGGCCACGCACTGGCCCTTGCCCTCTTACACATCAGCCCTGAGCACCCTCCCCTGGCTCAAGACCCCGGCACAGCCCTGCTAGCTGGAGAGACCTGGCCTCTCCTCCAGGGAAAGCTGCAGTTGCAGCAGGGAGGGGTTTGCTAGGGCAAGAGCAGGAAGCTCGCAGAGCAGGGTCCAGGCAGGGACAGGAGCTGAGCGCCCAGGCTCCTCGGCCAGAGGGAGCAACTAGTCCCGGGAAAAGCTCCTGGACCCGGAGGAGCGGAGGCCCCGACGCCCTTCCTGGGTCGGGTGCTCGGATGCTACAGCAGTGGGCTCCCTGGAGATACCAGAAAAGCGGCTTCCTCCCTATGGCAGGTCCCCCCGGGTCCTGTGGTGCTGAACCCTTCTGGACACCCAGGCTGAAGAGAGGCGCTGCTGCCACAGCGGCAGGGCTCTGAGGCGCTCCCAGCTGTTGGCCCGGGGCAGCTGCCTGGCGGTGCTGGGAGGGAAGATCCCGGGCAGCACTTGGGGTGAACCCTGTGCCCAAGGCAGAGCTCCTTTCCCCATGACAACCAACACTCTTGCTACACTGGGGGCTGGGATCCTCACTTCACAGGTAGGAAACTGAGGCACGGGGCTAAGCAGCTGCAGCACCAGCCTGGTGGGAGGCCCAGGCCTCCCTAACGCTTCAAGGCCCGTGCTCAACCCAGGCCTCTCTGTCCCACCGGGGAGGCCAGTTCTTGCCAGCGGCGGTGCGGCTCCCACCAGCGCCTCTTTCCTGCAGCCCACGATGGGTTTCCTCCCGCCCTTGGGCCGGCTGGAATTCCCCCGGGAAGCCAGGCTGCAGGCTGCAGCAGCTCCCACGCCGGCCGGAACCTCTGTTCCCAGCGCACTGCCAGCCGTTTCCTGGACAGCCCCATCCCCTTGCGCAGATACAGGGCACCGGTCACGCTGTTTCCTCTCCCCACGGGCCCAGGCAGCTTCAGCAGCGGCCCTTTAAGACCCTCCTGCGGTCACCGACCTCGCGGAGGCGTTTCTGGGAGATGCTCCCTGCTCAGGCCAGTTAAAACAGCAGCTGCTGGGCCCAGGGGACCTTCCGCCTGCCAAGGGGCTAAGAGCCGGAGGCGCATCTCCAACCTCAGCAACTCCCGTGTGGCGGGGACACGCGGCCATGGAGACCCAGCCCCACTGACATTCCCACAGTCCAACCGAGTAAAAATACTCTGGGAAGATGCCATCTGATCCCCTGGCATAGGGGCAGGGTCCCCCCCGTAACGCCCCCGCTGGACAGCAGGGCTGTGGGACAAAGGCTGAGGCACGGAGCTAGGCATGCTCAGTCCCTGGCTCACGGGGCAATGGAGAGCAGCCCACCAAGCTCCTACCAGCCCCATGCTAGCCAGGGTCTCCTCTCTGCCCCTCCGTGACACCCCCTGGCCCTGTGCCCAGACACAAGGGGGAAGCCTTTCTTGTGAGAGCTAGGCAGAGGGCGAGGGAGAAGGCTGGGCACCTGGGACACTGGCCACGGGAGCAGAGATCCTGCCTGTGGACCACGGCTGCCAGGAGCGGCCCAGGGCAAGAGTTATGCAAGAGGCTCCACTCATGGGGCCGGAGGTGGCTCCTCATTCTAGGCTCCTCAGGGGCTGCTTCACATGCCCAGGACGAAATGCCTGGGACGTGCTGAGCCCGGGGAGGGGGGGGGGGGAGGAGGATGGGGACCCAGTGCCTTGGGGTAGCGCTGGGCCCAGGCCTGCTGGGCTGCACGGCCCATGCAGTCACGCTGGTCTCCTCCACATGGACTGCTCCATCCCAATCCAGCAAGTGCTGCAGGAGGCCCTATTTATTTCTGCATTAAACAACAGGCCACTGTGCCTGCCAAAGTGAGCAGAGGGAGACTGGAAACAATTAGCGGCCTTGCTAAATGGCAGCAGCGCACGAGCCCCTGCCTGAGGCGGCCTGCAGGCTCAGGCAGACGGCCCTGCGGAGGGGCAGGCTCGACAGTTGAAGTGGTGAAGAAACACTTCGACTCCCCCCCCCCCCCCCAAACACCTTTTTTTAAAGACAAAATTCGACAGCAGATCTGAGCCCAGATGACTCTGCGGGTGCCCTGCTGCTAGGACGAGGGGGCGGAGGCTGGTGCTTCCCCCTCCCACGTGTGCCGGGGAGGGGAGCAAGCAGAGAGAGACACGCGCCTGCTCCAGGGGCTGACGGCTCCCCCGCTCAGCGCGGAAGGCAGAAGGCCATGCTCGGTGACAGTCCAGGGCTCTCGTTCTGGAGTCATGGCTTCCCTCGAGCTACAGCCCTCACTCTGGCACCACTGGCACAGGCAGGAACTTTGGCCTCTGTGGCAGCTGCACTGCCGGGCAGCCTCCTGCTTGCATGGTATTTCCATGGTCAGTGAGAAACGCTCTGCACTCCCACACTAGCCAGCCCTTTGCGTCTCTCCTGTCCCCGTTCGCTGCTTCTCTTCCTCTTCTGCCCCTGCATCAGCTCCTCATTCCCACCCCAGCCTCCTCCTGCCTCCTACACCGCAACAGCTGAACATTGGCGCTGAGACAGGAACGCCAGCGCTGGTGGGTGCAGCCGACCACCTGCGAAGTGAGCACTCCCCTGTGCCCTGTTGGCCACGGTCAGCCAGCAGCCACTGCCTGGGCCACATGAGACCTAGAAATGCCCCTGGGGGTTTTGGGGTGATTTTAGGCCAAGGAAAGCAGAGACTGGACAGTCTGTGTCCAAGGGCCACAAGTCTCTCAAGGTGGCCTGGTAAAGCCTGGGGGCCACATGCAACCACCCCTAAAAGGACAATACCTCCAAGAGCAGGTCCCGTGTCCCTGCCTGGGTCCCCTAGCACCAGGCACACTAGAGGGGAGGGACGATCCTGACAGCCCACAAGGTGACTACAACTGCTCTGCCTGGAGTTTGGGGCACACCCGTCTCGTGCTGGCACTCCAGCGGCGACACGCTGCTTGGTCATACAGTCCATGTGTGCCTGCTCCCAGCCCCCCGCCCCTCCAAGCACGCACCAGTCTCTGTCTCCAATGGAAAACGCTGCTTCCCTCGCCAGGTTCCCAGCAGGCCTTTGGAGCAGCAGTAGCCGCCACGCGCTGGCATGGGCTGGGCAGAGGAGCCTGACTGCACCCCCACCCGCTCCCAGCGTGGTTAGCACCGAATAGGCTGCAGGGCTGGGAGAGGCCCTGAACTCAGACTCAAATATTCGCCAGACAGCAACATGTTTAGGCTGCAGCTGTGCTCAGAGGCTGGCGTGCCACGCAGGCACCCTGCCCTGCGGCGTGTGCATCTCTGGCACAGATGCCAGGCCAAAGCCCAGAGAGCCAGCCCGCACCTGCGGGGAAAGGGCGGCTCCAGACACTGCTGTGCCGGCGGCTCCGTGGCCCAGAGGAGCGTGCGCCACGTAGGCAGGCTCCGAACAGACCACAAATCAAGAGGCCTCCAGCCCCTCTCTACTAGGACCAGAGACGAGGCAAAAGGCCCTTGGGTCCCTGCACAGCCACTGTCCCAACAACCCCAGGCACTCCGCAGCCCCGGTTCCACTGGGAGGATGCTGAATTCCATTAACCCGCGAGGGAGGCCCGGCTACTGTACACTCGGAGGGCAGGGCGACAGGGAGGGGCCATTCTGAACCCCCTCCCCCATTCCATCCCCGACACAGAGGAGTCACTGGTCCAAGAGCCAAAGGAAAAGGCTCACCGGCCGCAGTGCTGCCGCAGCCCTCCTGGACCAGGGAACAGTCGAACCAGACTGGCCTGACCCCAGCACCGAAGCCCAGCTGTTCTGCCTCTGCTGCCGGGAATATGGGTTTGGCTGATAGTGGGGACAGAGCTCCAGGTGTTCCTGGCATCTCCCTGCTGCCTCCAAAGCGGGGAGGGGCGGCTGTGTGGAACTGCAATGCAGAGGCATGCCCCTGCCTTTCCCAGCAAGGCCGCTCCTTTGAGCCAGGCAGGAGCTGGGCTCCGGCCTCTGCTCTGGAGCCTGCGGCCAAGGGAGAGAACAGCCTTTCCATTCACTCGGCTGCAGGGCCTGCCAGGGAGGGGAGGGCGCGTCTGCACCCAGACTCCTGCGCTGGCAAATCACAGAGACCACAGGAGCGGCAGGTGGTCACATGACCAACATCGTCCAATACGTGCACAGCTGTGCGGTGGGGGAGCCCAGGGCTGGAGAAGGGGGTGGAGGTTGAGAGGCACCAGAAGGGCTGGGGTGGGGTGGAACTGTCCAGTGCTGGAAAAGCAGGGGGTCTCTGGGTGGGCGACAAGGGCAGCAGCATCACTAGGGGAGGTGTTCAGGGCTGGAGAAGGAGGGGTTTGTGGGGGGGTGTGGGGCTAGAGAAACAGGAGGCCCGTAGGTGGGGACTGAGGGCAGCAGCAGGAGAGCCGTGGGGATGGGCATAGGCACAGCTGTGCCACCGGTACATCAGGAGCCCTGAGCCAATGCTGCGATTCGCGTCTCTGCCACTGGGCGGGGGCCCCTCCCAGATCACGGGGAAGGGCCGAGGGCGGGCTGCTGGGTGAAGGGGCAGCCACACCCACTTAGGCTGGGGAGCTAGAAACAGCCAGCGCCAGGGTAACAGAAGAGCTGCCCAGGCTGCCCACAGAAGAACAAACGGGGGTGAGCTGGCCCCGGGCTAGAGGCCAGGGCTTTGCCTAACAGCCCCTCTCCCCATGGGGCCAGCGGGTGGATGCCTCTCCACAGTTCCTCCCTTCCTGCTTCGAACAGAGGGCAAGAGGCAGCTTTTGTGTGAGCAGCGGGGGAGCTGGATCCTCGCAGGAGTCCACAAGCTGAGCCCGGGCCCTACAGCAGAAGAGGTGCCAAAAGCAGCAATGGGGAGAGGGCGGGGCCGAAGGGTGCACCAGGCACAGGAAGATCTGCAATGGACACGGCTCTCCCCCCTCGGGCCAGGGGGATGGAGCACAGAGGATCCCTGCTCCCTCCTGGAACCAAGCAGGCAGGTTGTAGCCCTTCCAGATCCGACTGCCCTTCCAAGTGAGTCTCAGACAGCTCCAGAGAGGGAGAGCCCTTCTGCTTCTGGCAGCAAGCAGAGCTCTCCCGGCCCCCCCGCTGCCGGCATCCTGGGAGAGCAGCAGGGAGATTTTCCTCCTTCAATCCCTGGGCTGGAGAGTCCCGTTCCCACCGGAAGGCAGGGCAGGTTGTGAGGCTGGATCGGACACCCTGTGAGTGGTGGGTCTGGGCAGCTGAGCACTGGGCTGGCGGGAGGGAGTTTAGCTTCGCAGTCTAGGTTGGCCTGCCACCCACCCGGGGCATCGGCACCTGGTGTCTCTCCTGAGTGGCCGACACCTGATGCCTGCACACTCGGCCAGCACCACAGAGTTGTCGCTAATCAGCATGGAAGCAACCGGCTGAGGTTCCCGAAGTGCCCGAGAGGAACCGACACCGCTGGTACCCGGACGAGGGAAGGGAAGAGCTGGACCGTGACTGTGCTGTTGCCAGATTCCAGGAACCTGGTACTCGTGTGCAGGTTAAGCAGCAGGAGCCAAGGAGGAAATAGCTTCAAGTGGAAAATGACCCTCCTTCCCCGATCAAAGGCCAGTGAGTCACTCAAGGAGGAAGGATTTGTGGTGGCAGGCTGGCCTTGAGCTGAGACACCAACAGGGAACATGATGTGACTGGGGGTCTGGACAAGGGATGTTAAGTTTAGTTTAATCAACTAGGAATTTCCATCAACTAGTCGGTAAGCAGGGGAGCTGCATCGGGGACCCCAGGAGCTAGCCCCGCTGTGGCTCTGCCTTTTAAAAAACAGAAGCGCAGCCAGAGGACCCAGGGTGAGCTGGGACAGCTGATTTCTGGCTCATACCTGGTCCCCGCTACCCCCCTGCCTTCCCTGCCCCCTGCAGAGACAGTGCTGGGGGGAACCGGCTTTCAAGCTGGCTCCCCCCAGCACTGGCTCCTTCTCCTCCCCTTGCTGCCTCTGATAGAGGCAGCAAGAGATGGGGAGCAACTAGGCTGATGCTTATTAGATAGTCGACCAGTTGCTTACATCCCTAGCCTAGACTCCTGGGTACTACCCCTACCCCAGCGAGGCAGCGCCTCCTAGTGGTTAAGGCTGGCAAATGGGGACTCCTGGGCTCTACTTCCACAATGCCATTGCCTCACTGATCTGCGGGGATTGAGGGTGGCAGTATTGACCCCGCCCGGGGGCTCGGTGCCGAGTTTGAAGAGCGCCTGGAGCGCCTCAGGTGGAAGGTGCCACCAACAGCCAAAGAACCTGGGTCCGAGGCCCCGAGAAGGGCGCCGAGGTGGCGGAGGGCACGTCGCACTGATCAGGGGAGTCTGCCCATCACAGGGATGGCGATTCCAGCCCTGGAGTCTGTCTGGGGGCCCAATAAGGCCAGCACTGGGTAACGAGCAAAAGGGCTAGGCTGGTGCAACCCAAAACCAAGGGGCTGCCCCAGCCCCCCTGGAAGCCTGGCCTCGCCCCAGGTGTCACTCCAAGCCCTACGCTTTGAGGGAGCATAGGGAGCTACGCAGGGCTCCCTGCTCATTAGGGAGAGCTCCTCCCCCTCGCCCACTGCTGGGCTTGAACAGCCAGTCTGCACAGCGCAGCAAACACCGACCCTTCCCCTCAAGCCACCCCGGACACATTGGGGGTGGGGTGGGGACCTGCAAGGCAGAGCCAGCCCCTCCCGCTTGTCCTGTGAGCTGCTCCTGGCTACACAGCCTCCTCTCGTCTGAGCCCCGAGAGCCACGCGCAGATCCCTGCAGGGCTGCCACCCCCGTGGCCAAGCAGAGAGGGGCAGCTTCACGGGCTGGCTGCCTGGAGGCCCACATGAATGTTCGGCAGCTACAGGAATCTCCAGATCCCACCTGCCTTGCACCACAGTAGCTTCCTCTTCCCTCCCGCAATAGGAGGAAGACTTCCCAGCAGTCACAGGGCCGGCAAGGCCCAGCCCCCGGCTGGCAAGAAGCAGATGAAGCCCTACCCTGAAACTAAGCGACAGACCAGCCCCACCTCTCTGCCAAACCTGTGCTTACGCCCCATGGGCCATGCGGCTAGAAGCTGCGGTGAGGTGACACCGCCACCTGTCGGCTACCACGTAGAACAACATGTTATTCAAACCCCAAGCTCAGCACCTCCAGCCGTGGGTCACGCTCTTTGGGCTCAGGAGCAGAATTCCCTCTGATCTTTTCCATCCACATGCGGAATAATTATATGCACCGAGGCAGGTGCACGTGCACCATCCACAGAAACACACCTCGCTGTGAGCTCTCTGCTAATCAGCAGGGCAGCATTTGGACTATTCCCGAGCAGCCGCACAAGCGCTCAGCTGACAGGGAACACAGCTCAGGACCCATTTGTAAATCTCGATGGCCTGTCGCGACTCAACAGATCGGGCAGGGTGGCCCTGGTGAACGTGGCAGAGCCCTCCTTGCATTCCCCTTGCAGCAGAGGCTCCCAGGAGACGAGCCCAGCTGCACCCGTGGGACCAGAGGCACCTCGCGGCTCTGGGAAACGTTCCAGCGACATGGGCTGGGCAGCTCCGACACCAAGCCCCTTCCAGCCTGGCTCCCATTTAACGGTTGAGGAGAGAAGGTAAATGGCCTTAATGGCCCAACATCCAGCAAGGCTTGGATCTCTGGGCTAAGAGGAAAGGGGGGGGGGGGGTCTCGGATAAGTGCCGAATGCACCTTCTCACTGGAGGAGGAAGGTCAGAACACGCAAACAAAGCCCAGCACATGCGGTGCTGGACTGATAGCCTTGGCGGCTGAAGGTCTCCACATAGAGCGACCACCAACAGCAAACAAGCCATCCCCTGCTGCCATGCCTCCCCCCCGCTGCCATGCCTCCCCCTGCATGGGAACAAGCTCCTCTAGGGCAGTGAGGTGGGTGGGCTAGTGGGTGGCCCCCCTCCATCGCAATGGGCCACAAGACTGGTGTAACCAAGATGGCCTCCCAGGACAGGGGAGTTTTGCTAACTGCGCTTGCCTACTACGAACGTGTGGGGGCGGGGAGGGCTGACTAAACCGGGGCAGCGCTGTGATTGGCTGCAGAGGGAGCGGCCGGCTCGCAGTCAGTGCTGCGTGCCATCGCCACCACCTCACTTCACGGGCCCTGGCTTCACTGGCGTATCACTAACAACAGCAGAGAAAACAATGACGTGGCTGGAAGCCAGTGGAACCTGGCAACTCTGCATGGGCAACAAAACGTCTTGCGCAGGCCACTGAGCCGCACGCGGATGCCCACCACTGCTCTAGAGGGGTGCAGCTTTGTGGCCGGTTTGATCCGCTCTGGTGTGGCTGCCCACAAGGGGAGCCCATTCCCTCGCCCAGCCAGGGACATTGCCCCCCCTAGGGCCTGGACTGGCGCCCACCATGCTCGGTTACACGCACCAGGTGGAACCAACTTGACGACTGGTGACAGTCCTCAGGCTCCAACCATCCTGAGCCTGCCGGTGGCCAGCCCTGCCTCCTCCCTGCCCCTTTCCAGCTGCCCAGGGCCTCACTCACCGAATGCCTTGCGGGGCTCCGTGAGCTTCAGCGTGAAAGTGCGGCCTTTGGGCAGGTCCTTGAGCATCTTGGCAACCTCGTAGTGCCGGCAGCCAATGAGGCTCTGCCCGTTGATGGACTCGATCATGTCGCCCACGTTGATGACCTGGATCCGGTCTATAACGCTCCCTTCCTTGATCCTCTGCGAGCAAGAGAGACAGGAGGGTTGGCTCACAGCACAGAGAGCAGAGCCTGGGGCCGTTTCCTCCCCCCAGCTTCCAGAGAGGGGAAGAGACACTCCGACACTCACTGCTCTCTCGCCATTCAGCTGGGGGGAGGGGGAGGAGCCCTTTGTATTCAGCACAGCTGCCCAATTGAGCCTAAAGCGCTAAGACATCTCCCAGGTCACAGAGCGAGTCAGCAGCACAGCAGGGAACAGAAGCCATGAATCCGGGCTCTCACTAGGCCCCAAGACTTTCCCTGTGTAGGGAGTCTCATGCCCAAGAGAAGTGTGGTCCCTTCCTTGGGACGTTCATGGGATCTTAGGAACAAGGCATCAGGACTTGCCGTATTTGTAAAATACAGACCAAATGAAACCCAGACCAATCGTCCTATACATGTTAGAAATGGGTCTGTCTGTCCATTTGTTCAAGAACTCCAACTCAATGGTAAGAGCTAGGACCACCACACATTCGATATGCAGCTTCCTCTTACAACTTAAAACAAGGTCAGGGTTTGATTGTGCCAGGATATCGGGACTTGCTTGGACTTCCATTGTTTCTCATAACATGGAAAGGGAAGGGGTTTGGTAGGAGGGACAGTTACACTGCAGAATGATCACAGGAGGCAGTAAGGAGACAGACATGGGGACCAGGACAGTTCTAATCCCACTGGGGCCAGCAGGGAGGAGAACGGGACAGTGATTTCAGACAATGTGCCTGTTTGTCTCCCCCAGCCGGGGGACATGCATCCCTGCTGCAGCGGCCATGGACGGGCGCTTCTCACCTGGCCCCAAGCTGCTGCAATGAGAGAGGGCTGGGGTTGTCCTCTCTCTCCTGAGCAGCCTTCATACCGAACCCCTCATCCCCAGGAAAAACAAAACTTATTTGAGGTAAGGACCCAAGCAATGCTGAGTAAATCTTCTAGTGATATGTACAAACACCATGCTTTGGAAGGGCCAGTTTCACAAAGCTGAGTTTCACATATTTCACAAAGTTTCACATATTAGCTGAGAAGAAGACTGGGAATGTTTAAGAACATTACTAAGTGTCCAAAAAACCACAAATCAAGGAAGACGACTGTATTGGTTAGAAAATGACCAATATTTGAAAATGAAGGCAGTTACAAAAAAAAATGTAATAAAGGGAAGAAAGGGGATATAAGTCAGACAATAGGAACTTGTAGAAAGTTGAAAAAGGAAGCAAAAAGACTCAAGAAGGTATAAGAACATAAATATTTATGTTCTATATTTGGAGGAATAGAGGATATATTCATATCATATCCTATCCTCTTTCCATTCCACTAGTCTCTCAGGAGAAAAACAGCAGCCACTAATGTCAGACATTTTTAAATCAGCAGGTCAGATAACTGGTATTCAAGAGTTTTAAAAGAGCTGCTGAGATGCTCACTGCACTGTTAATGTTGATTTTCAATACATTTTGGAATCCCAGCAAAATTTCAGAAAACAGGGTAAGGGGGGATATGGGTATCACGTGCACATCTGTCTGACATTGATCACAGGCAAGACAATGGAGCAGCTTATATGGGATCTGCTTAAGAAAGGAAGGAAGGAAGACAATATAATTAATGCCAATCAACATAGTTTGACAATCTATTTTCTATAAACCTATTTTGATTTTTCTTTCTTAATGAGATTACAAGTTTGGTTGATCAAGGCAACAGTGTTAACACAATATACTGAAACATCCAAGGTATCTGACCTGAAAAACTAGAATGACATAACAGTAATACGGCACAGATTAAACGGACTAAAAGCTGGCTAACTGATAGGTCTCAAAATGTAAGTGTAAATGGGAAATCATCTAGTAGGAGGCATTTGTAGTATGGTCCCACAGATATGCTCTTTATATTCTTATAGGTTAAATTTGTAACACTGAAGGTATTTAACCTTTGAAACAATTTGCTAAGGATCCTGGTGGATTCTTCATCACAGAACATTTTAAATCAATCCTGGATGTCTCTAAGAGATCTGCTCTGGGGATTATTTCAGGGCAGTTCTCTGGCCTGTGTTATACAGGAGGACAGACTGGATCACATCAATCTCTTCTGGTGCTGGAATCTAGGAATCCCACATCTTTTCACAAGGGCCTAGAAATCCAAGGCCTCCCACTAACATAATGGCACCAAGAGACAAGATCGTGCATTAGGAGCATGATGACTGACAGCCCTTCTGGATTTACCCACTGAAGTTGCTGTAGAGCCTACGCATCTCGTGTCTTGATTCATTCATCATTGGCGATCCCTCTTGGGAATTTAATGAGGCTCCCTTGTATCTGTCACTCTGAAGGATCTCTGTGCACTTGACTCGTGTATAGACACTCTCAATTCATCCCGGGCTGAAATGCATCCACAGATAGGGTGGAACATTGCAGCTGCACAGTGATTTAGACTCTGGAATCGGCACTTCTTATGGAATGTCATTAGCTGAGAATTAACAACAGCACCACGGCAACAGTGGCTCTTTTGTAAGATTGCAAAGAAGGATTTGTGCTCTAATAGCACAACCCTGCTCTGTTGGCATGGCTCTGTTCTTCACTCAGATCCACTAGTTCGGGCCTCTCATTTAGTTGGGGGTTTAGGGTCTGATCAGGGGTATCCCTATCACTTTGCTGTGGGGGCACAAAGGGGTCTCTTCACCCTACACCTCTGAGGGAACCACTGCAGCTCCTAGCACCTGGAAAAACCATGTGGCACACAGAGCACATGAGAAAGTGGCAAGGCAGGAGAAAGGCCCAGGGCAACCTCAAGTAGGAACTGGAAATTTTAAAAACTGGAAATTAAATGTTACCAAAGAAAACAAAGCAAAACTTTACTAGGTCAAGTGTAAAAGTATAATTAGGCAGGCCAAAAATGAATTTGAAGAGCAACTAGCAGAAAGACACAAAAGTAACAGCAACAATTGTTTTAAGTACATCAGAAGCAGGAAGGCTGCCAAACAACTGACTGGACAATTGAGGAATTCTAATGGAACTCAAATATGAAGTGGCAGAACTAACTGTAATATGTAATCAGACACTTAAATCAGCCTTTGGACCAGATAAAATGGGATACCAATTTTTAAAAAAAGCTCCAGTGACGATCCTGGCAATTACAGACCAGTAAGCCTGACTTTACTACCAGGCAAACTGGTTGAAAACAGAGTAATTAAAAAAATGACCAGACATGTAGATGAACAAGATACATGGGAGGAAGAGTCAACACAACTTCTGTAAAGGAAAATCATGACTCACCAATCTATTAGCATGTCTTGAGAGGGTTAATAAACATATGGACCACAGTGAACCAGTTGATATAGTATAGGAGGCCTTTTAAAAAGCCTTTGACAAAGTCTGTACCAAAGGCTCTTAAGGAAAGTAAGTAGTCATAAGGTAAGAGGGAAAATGCTCTCATGGATCAGTAACTGGTTAAAAGACAGGAAACAAAGGATAGGAATAAATGGTAACTGTTGACAATGGAGAGAGATAAACAGAGTTCCCCAAGGATCTGAACTGTACAACATAGCCAAATGATCTGGAAAAAGGACTGAACAGTGAGGTAGCAAAATTTGCAGATGATCACTATCGTAAGTGCTTTTGTAAGTACAAAGTTCACTGCACAGAGATCTCACAAAACTCGGGCAAGAAAAAGGCAGATGAAATTTAACATTGACAAATGCAAAGTAATGCACATTTCAAAACATAATTCCAACTATACAGACAAAATGATGGGGTCTAAATTAGCTGTTACTGCTCACGAAAGAGGTCTTGGCATCATTGTGGCAAGAGGTCTTGGCATAGTTCTCTGAAAACCATCTGCTCAATGTACAGCAGCAGTTAAAAAAGCTAAAAAGAATGTTAGGAGCTATTGGAAAAGGGACAGGAAATAAGACAGGAAATGTCATAATGCAACTATATAAATCCACAGAACGCCCACACTTTGAATACTGGGTGCAGCTCTGGTCAACCGTCTCAAAGAAGATATATTAAAATTGGAAAAGGCACAGAAAACAGCAGCAAAAATTATTACAGGGACAGAATAGCTTCCATATGAGAAGAGATTAAAAAGACTAGGACTGTTCAGAAAAGAGACAATTAAGGGAGGATATTAGAGGTCTATGAAATCATGAATGATGTGGAGAAAGTGAATAGGGAAATGTCATTTACCCCTTCTCACAATACAAGAACTAGATGTCACCTAATGAAATTAATAGGCAGCAGGTTTAAAACAAAGTTAACACACAGACAACCTGTGGAACTCACTGTCAAGGGATGCTGTGAAGGCCAAAACTAGAGAGAGAGAACTAGGTAAGTTCGTGGAGAATAGGCCCATCTACGGCTATGAGCCAAGATGTCAGGGATGCAACTGCATTCTCTGCGTGTCCCTAAACCTCTGACTGCCAGCTGTGGGGGCTGGACAACAGGATGGATCACTTGAAACTGACCTGTTCTATTTGTTCCCCCTGAAGCATCTGGCACTGGCCGCACCTGGAAGCCAGTGCTAGATGGACCAGTGATTTGATCCAGTATGACTGGATGCATGGCTCAAACAGAGAGACCCTGGGTCTGGGAGCTCCATGGGATCAAGTTCACTGCTGGGGTTTCTACTCTCTCCCAGGAAGACCGATAGCATGGCTGGTGCCAGGGGGCTCACGCTGCAGCTCCCTGGGGATGGACAGATGGGAAGGAACAAGGCAAGATAATACAGTGTGTACCTGGGAAGAGCATCCCTCGTCTCAGACTGTGCTCCCCACCCACAGACCAACCAGCCAGTGGCAGGGCCTCCTGGGCACTAGGATGCTGTGAGCAGAGCTCAGTCATCTACCTTAATAAACGCGTAGCCGGCTCCATTGTCCGTGATGGTCAGGCCCAGGGCCTCCTCGGACTTGAAGACCTCCACCTCCTTCCTCTGGCCCTTCGTGTGGGCAAAGATGAAGTCCTCCAGACCGATCTGGCCACCCAGCAGCTTGTCCATGTCCACTTTGTGGGTGTTTAAAGTGCAGAACATCACCTAGGAGGTGGGAAGAGATACAGCATGAGGAACCCTGGGACTACAGCTTTTCCCACTCGGCGTCTCCGCTGGGAGGGCCTCAGATCCCCAAGGTTACGTCTGCATTCAAGCATCAGCCCCTTCCGGGTTCAGCCCAATTGGGTGCAGCCCTCAGGGGCACACAGCCCAGACTCAATGACCTGCAAAAAGCCAAGGGCGCAGCACAACCCCACACAGGGTGACGGTCCACAAGGCCAGAGGAGGAGTCAATGCACAGAGTCCAGTCTACCTCCCTCCTGGCAGTTCCTAGCCCAGGAGCAAGGGATTCTCTCCAAGCTCCCTGCCTGGCAGCCCAGATGCACAGCACCTACCTCAGCGGGCGGGATCTTGAAAGCCTCTGCGATTTTGCTATACAGCTCCTTGACGTTGGTGAAGCCCTCGATCCTGCCAGTGGGGCTGCCGTGGGCCAGCTGAGTGTGGAACACCAGTCGAGGGCGGAGGCTGGCAGGCGGTGGTGGCAGGCCAGGCTGCAGGGAAGCCACGCCGCCACCACTGCCCACCTCCATCCCACCCAAGCTCCCACGAATAGGCTCCGCCTCCTCATTCTCCACCAGCGGAGGGGCCTTCTTCCGGCGGCCTAGTCCGAGTGGCATGAGGGAGGAGTGGCCAGACAGCAGAGTATCGGTCACCAACAGGAGGGAACTGCAGGAGACCAAGGGGAAAGAGCGTAGGAATCAGCTACAAATCCCGAGTGGTACTGGCTGACTGGGGTGTCAGAATAGGACATGGGCTCTCCCCCGCTATGGTACCAGCTCCAACCCAGCCTCAGGGCAGCGGGAGCAGGGCTGGGGAATAGGGATGTCAAATAGCGGTCAACTGAATAGTCAATTAACCTCAGGAATTCTTATCGGGTAGTCGACTATTCTGTAGTCCCTGTGGCTGGGGCCGGCAGCCTGTGCACTCCAGTCCGACTCCCGAGAAGCCCCCAGACACCCCGCGCCGCTGCCTCTGTATCCGAGATAGTAGTGTGGGGTGCCAGGTGGGTGCTGGTCCACGAGGGGAGCCAGTTTAAAAACCAGCTCCCCTCATGGACTGGCTGCCTGTTGCCCTGTTGCCTCTGATACAGAGGCAGCAGTGTAGGGTGACAGACCGGCATGAGCTGGAACTGAACCGGGTTGCCTGTCCACCTGGCTCTCAATACACTTTAAATGCAGAGCTGCAGCGGGGGTAGATCCTGCACCCGGCACAAGTCAGGACTGAGCCGGGCTGCTGGCCAGCCTGCTAATAAATTTACTGGCGGGGGGAGGGGATGCGTGTCATCTATAGCATTAACCTATAAGCTTTTGCTTATTAGTTAATCGACTCCACTACTACATCCCCACTGGGGAATGGGACCTGCAGCATTCCTCTTCTAGGGAATCAGTCCCAGACCAGGGAGCCGGAATGACCAGGCTTAATTCAGATTCACCTGCTCAGCTTTAGTCACCTTTAAAACTGACCAGAATAATATAAAAAAAGATGAGTGACAGCTCTGGAAGCTCCCTGCCCTTGCCTGCCTCCCTCAAGTCCTGCTATACTCTGCTGCTGGGAGCCAGACCCCCATGCCCAGCTCTAAATGATGGAGAGAGAAACAGCCATGGGCATTTCTAGCCTGCTTGGAAAACACATTCAGTACAAAACTCTCTAATGAGGAAACACCCAGTGATCTCAGGGCTCAGCAGTGGCCCTGCACCTCCCCTCCACTAGCCAATGCAGGGGAAGTAGCATTTTGGATACCAATGCCCTCCAGTGGCACTGGGTGCTTCACTTGACTGCTACTGCGGGTGAAGCCAGGGGGTGTGGGCAGTGAATAAGAAGTACAAACCCCGAGTCCTTCCCCCGAGGGGAGGGTGTGTGTGGGTGTACTTCTCTGTTTATTCCATAGGAGAAAATACGTTAAGGAAACACAGCCAGGACTTCAGAAAGCCCAAGACCAAAGTTAAGGTTGTCTGCGTCACCATAACCCTGTTCATTTGTAACTGTGCATTCCAATACAACCTGCAATTACAAGATCATACACTTGTTCTTTAAATATATAAAGCCACGATGCACTGTAATAACACAGCATCCGTATGTTTAAACCCCTTTGCAAAGGCAGATCAGTAACTATGGCCATCCCCATATTACAGTTCGGAAGAGATCTGCCTCAAGTCAGAGGACAAGCTGGAAATATAGAATCCAGCAGTCCTAGTTCCCAGCCTTCAAGACAAAATACCAGAAGTTTCTTGCCCTAAAACTTTAGCTACACCCAGGAACATTTCTCCACATGTAAATGGAGCCATAAATTCGGCCCTGGTCTAGAGGACGGGTTATTGCTTCATAGACAGTGTTGAGACTCCCAGAAAGCAGACCCCCTCATATCCTATAATACAGCATCATCTGCGTGTACTGGTATTTCATTGTGGTGTGCTTGAGAAGAACAGCTAAGCCTGCGAAGCTGCTGGGGAGGCAGGAAACCCCCACCGGGCCTGCCACCTGGAAACAAAGTAAAACCCACAGGCCTGGCTGGGGAGCCGAGACTCTGACACAGTACTGCAGAGTGCGCCAGCCACAGGGAAATGCCAGCCCTAGTGCAGCTCAGACAAAGGAAAATCCCAGCCAGGCCCACAGAACTCTCCTTGCTACCACAGCAGGACACGCATACTGACCCTCACGCTCCAAACGCACTCCCGGGGGAGTGGATTCCAGAGGGGCTCAGCAGGACCGAGGATCCCGGCGCTGCTGCCTAGGAATGCCTTGACCCTTGAAGCAAGGACATGGAGGAGGAAGGGGCAGCCTCGGCGGGAGTCCTTCCAGCCCGGGAGCCTCAGACGTCTCTGTTCTGGAATGAGGGTGGAGTGCACCCTGGCAGGCTGATTCAGAGCAGAGAAACCGGCTACAGGGCGTTTCTCAGAGGGTGTAGTGGCAGAGGAACTCAGCCAAGCCTTGTCAGTAGCTACTCCACGGCGGGACCAGCTCAGTCCAATGGAGCGCCAGCACCACCCCGGGCAGAAAGACACCTCCAGAACCACCTACCACCCGCCACCTCCCCACCCCCCCGCATCCAGCACAGAACCTACATGCTCCTTGCAGCGCTCCCCAAGAGAGGCTTCAGCTCAGGCTGCAGAATTTCTCCACATCTGTGTTCTCACCCTAGCTGCCCAGATCACTCAGGATTCTCCTTACACCCTATTCTGTGTCCACATCTGTCTTTCCCCCACCCCCTTCTTCCCTATGCTGACTAGTGTCACCTCTAGCTCCCTACTTCCTGTCTCACTGCATCTACCACTCACACGGGGCCAGCACTTACCTTGCCCCTCTGCCCATCTTAAGTGGCAGTTTCATGGGACATGGTTCTTCACTTCCTGGTGCTAAACAGTCATTTGGAGCCACACACGTTCCAGTATCTCGTAGGGACGCAAAATACTGTTTAATTTGTTAGCTGGTTAAACGTTAAGTTTAACCAGTTAATCCAGGGGTGACCAACCCGCGGCTCGCAAGCTGTATGTGGCTCTTCACCCCTGAAAGCGTGGCTTGCAAAGCCGCCCCATGCGCCCCTACAAATGGCCTCCAGCTCCCTGTGCTCACCGGGTGCAGGGGAGTGGTCCGGTGCGGCAAGATGGTGTCGGCCGGCAGGAGCCTGATGTGGCCAAAAAGCCTAACCTGTAGTTTTTAAAGGGGCAGCATTTTTTTTTTTTTTTGGCTCAACAATTCTGGTGAGTCTCTTCCCATTTTCCTGCCACTGTTTTGGCTCTCTTCGTTTAATGGGTTGGCCACCCCTGAGTTAACCGATTAAAAAGAGGGCGGGGCAGGAGGCACTCCAGCCCTCACCATTCAGGGTGAGGCTTACTAGAAAAGGTTAGACATTAATATCCTTAGTATCTGGAGATCTAGCTGAGACCTGCTTCAAGAGATTCACACTCAGCACTGAACACGTCTTACTATGGCTAGGCCTATCATAACTCATTCATACTGTTCTAGAGAGCAGCAAACAAAACAACTAGGGCTGTCAATTGACCTGCGTTAATGCCTGTGATTAACGCAGGACAGGACTAACGCATGAATTTTTTTAACGTGTTAATTGCCAGCGTTAATGCTGCACTGCTTCTTTGAAGTGCCGCTCTGGTGTTTCCAAGGGGCAGCACATTAGGAGCCTGGGATCAGCCGGGGACTCCAGCTGATCCCCGGCTCCGCTGTTGCAAAGCCCCTTTGAAGCACCAGAGCGGCACTTCAAAGGGGCTTTGCAACGCTGAGCCAGGGGGGAGCTGATCCCAAGCTCCTAATGCACTGCCCCTTTAAAGTGCCAAAACAGCACTTAAAAGGGGCAGTGCAAGTGGAGCCAGGGGGATCAGCTGTTCCCAGGCTCCTAACGTGCTGCCCCTTAGAAATGCCACCCCTTGGAAACGCCGCTGTGGCGCTTTCCAGGGGACTCCAGCTGATTCCAGGCTCCATGCAGCACTGCCCCGTTGAAATGCCACCACAGCATTTCAAAGGGGAGGCGCGTGCGATTAAATTTCTAAATTTCTTGACAGCCCTAAAAAACCACAGTAAGCCAAGTTCTTACAGGACCCAAGTGGCCAGACTCCCTAATTCAAAGTTTTAACTTCAGAGTATTGCACACATGAATCAATTTGGGACTGCTACTTCTTTACACTTAACTTCTGCACCTGCCAGAACTGGCAGATCACTTATTTGTCTAAGACCCCACCCACAGTTGCAGGGCAGGTCCATATGTACTCCACAACTTCCTGGTACAGCAATTCATAGTCCTGCCTTTGCTTTTAGGGAGGAACTAGAGCTCTGTTTGCAAATCTCCTGAACCATATTTGAAATGCTAATACCATAAAGACATGATATAGACATTTGTTGGATGGTTTGCATATAGAGTGAGCAGCTACAGTTATTGTGCTCCACAGCAGAAGGGGCTGCATTTTCAGCAGAGGGTGAAGCTACCCCCTTCTAGAGTGCAGAAGTATTTTCCAAGTCAACACAGAATTACTAGGGAGCATTTGGAATGTTAGGGCCAAGTGGTTACAAAAATCATTCACAATTCAGATAAATCAAGATGGCTGGAAATGCCTGGGAGAGGGAGGGGCTTTCCTTAGCAGCTGGGTCTAGGGCCAGAGGCTGTCAAGTGGAAAGAGATAACAAATGGTGCTGTCCATTAAAGTGGCATAACTTTCCTGCCCCAGGAACTTGTGACCCCCACTATGGAGACAGAGCTGGGGGACCAGCCTGATGGGATTAGAAAAAGAAAAAAGATTTCTCAAATTGCCCAGTAAAAGTAGACAATTTTTTCCATGTGTACATGCGTCAAGTCAATATCATGACTGATCTAGTGGCTAAAGCATAAACATGGGACTGAGGAGTTCTCAGTTCAGATTTTCAGTTCCACCCTAGCTTGCTAAGATGCTGGGCAAGTCACTTTCCTCTAACATACATCCCCCAAGAGGTGCCTCAGTTTCCCCCTTTGAAATGTGGAGAGCGATACTTCTCTACTTCACAAGAGAGGTTCATTTAGCACAACCTGAAAATTCTGGGATTTGAAGGGCAGAGTGTTACACAAGTTTGTTTATGGCCAGAGAAGAAATCAGCAACTGGGCAGTTCAGTCATGCATCTCAAACTTTTACTAGCCTCTTTTCCCCAAGGCTAAACTGGAAGTGCTGCAAACACCAGCAGTCCCTAATGTCTTCTTGTTGAAGTGAAAGAAAGCTAATCCCCAGCGTGGCTGACAAGGGATTAGAACATGAGCAGGCAGAGAGAGGGAAGGAGCAGCACCTGCTGCTCTCAGGAAGCAAACCTGCCCCAAGCATTCCCCACCATTCCCTGGGAGCCTGAAGGACAATGGAGCAGGATTGAATTTGGGGGATAATTCGAGTCATTTACCACACACAGCTGAGAAGCTCCTATGCGTCTCCCCAACTCCCTGGCAGTACAGTGTGTTGACCTCATTTGAGGCATGATCAACATGGGGAATGATTATCTCATTTGCTTTGTAGCACGTGTGTTCATTGTGCTGCCCTCGTGCCCCATGTGACACTTAGAGGAGAAACAAACATCTAAAAGGGAAACGATAATTCCTGTTAATCTGCCAGAGACAACTCCTGCAAAACTCTTACCATCTGCCTTTATTAGATGGGAAAAGGGGAAGGGGAGGAACAGGCTAAGATACTAAATTGACAAGCAACAAAGGAGAATTTCTAGTCGATTTTGCACAGCAAACTTTGAATCGTAGAATCCTAGGGTTGGAAGATACCTCAGTAGTCATCGAGTCCACCCTCCTGCTTAAAGGAGGACCAATCCCAACCAAATCATCCCATTCCACCACCTCCTTAGGTAACCCATTCCAGTGCTTCACCACTCTCCTAATGAAATAGTTTTTTCTAATATCCAACCTAGACCTCCCCCGCTGCAGTTTGAGACCATTGTTCCTCATTCTGTCATCTGTCACCACTGAGAACAGCCTCTCTCCATCCAGTTGAAGGTTGCTATCAAATCCCTCCTCACTCTTCTCTTCTGTAAACTAAATAAGCCCAAATCCCTCAGCATCTCCTCAAATGTCATGTGATCTAGCTCCCCAATAATTTTCACTGCTCTCCACTGGACTTTCTCCAATGCATCCGCATCCTTTCTGTAATGGGGGCCTCACCAGTGCCGAATAAAGGGAAATAATCACTTCTCTAGATCTGCTGGCAATGCTCCTCCTAATGCACCCCAATATGCTGTTATCCTTCTTGGCTACAAGGGCACACTGTTGACTCATATCCAGTTTCTCATCCACTGTAATCCCCTGATCCTTTTCTGCAGAACTGCTGCTTAGCTAGTAAGGATATATGATAGGCTGGGAAACCCTGGTTTACACTATGGGTCCCCAAGTGTCTCCCCAGGTGGCTCTGCCCTCCCTCCTCCCCCCATTTTTGAATTGCCTTGGGTCACCAAGTCTTCCTGAATTGTCAAAATGGGTCCCCATCTGGAAGAGATTGGGAACCGCTGTTGTAAACAGGCAGCAACACTGGACGGGTGGACAGGCAGAAGCTGGTGCTCACACCGGGTCAGCTTTTAAGCTGGCTCCCCATGAACACCAACTCCCACGGAGCTGCCTGTCCCTCCCTGAGCTCTGCTGGCTCCCCACAAGCACTGACTCCTACCTGTTCCCCATCCCCCACACTGCTGCCTCTGAGGGGGGCAGCTCTGAGGGAGCCACTTCCCCCCTCACATGTAAACGTGAAAAATTCAGTGGTAACACATGTTTACCAAGATAAATGCATTTTAACATCCCTGTTAGCCAGTTGGTCCCCAGCCTGTAGTAGTGCTTGGGATTCTTCCTTCCCAAGTACAGAACTCTGCACTTGTCCTTGATGAACCTCATCAGATTCCTTTTGGCCCAATCCTCCAATTTGTCTAGGTCACTTTGGACCCCATCCCTACCCTCCAATGTATCTACCTCTCCCCCTAGCTTACGGTCATCTGCAAACTTGCTGAGGGTGCAATCCATCCCCTCATCCAGGTCATTAATAAAAATTTTGAACAAAACCAACCCAAGGACCGACCCTTTGGGCACTTTGCTTCATACCAACCACCAAACAGATATTGGGCTCAACAGGTAGTAATCAACGGCTCTACAATCTAGCCAGCTTTCTATCCACCTTACAGTCCATTTATCCAAGCCATATTTCTTTAACTTGCGGGCAAGAATACCGTGGAAGACTGGATCAAAAGTTTTGCTAAAGTTAAGGCATATCACGTCCACCACCTTCTCCATACCTACAGAGCCAGTTACCTGGACACAGAAGGCAGTCAAGTTAATCAAGCATGACTTGCCCTTGGTGAATTCATGTTAAACTTAAGTTAGAACCTTTTTGATCTTTCATGTAGGCAGAAAAACCCCAAACCAAACCCAAGCCAACTTACAGGATGCTGCCCCTTCTTCTGCATATGCATTTGGAGATTCCATGCTGCCCATTTCTATTTTAGGACTTTTGAGTGGCAAAACTCAAAGTGCTTCCAATATACATCAACTAATCTTAGTTCACCCCCATGAGGCAGATAGGTCTTACTTTCCAGATAGGTAAGTGGAGTATAAAGTAGGGATGTTAAATGTTGATGAATGTAACCAGGAGTCCTGGCACCCAATTTTCTGCTTTAACTGTAGGGCTGTATTTGGATACGGGGCAGCACCTCAATCATGCCCTGTATCCTACACAAGCTTGCAGATGCATTTGCATAAAGGAGGAAGCTTTATAGGGTGATTACAGGAGGGACCGGAGATCCAGGATTTCATGGGTACAATTCCCAGTTCCCCCACTTTATAGCCTTCAGTTAATCCCTCAGGTACCATGAGCCTCCACTCCTCAAGGCCCTCTGAGGCACAACCCCCACAGGGCACCCGTCTGTGCCAATGCACCGTACACACCCTTTCAAGGGCACAGCAATCACACCGTCCACGTCCTGCGCAGAGCCTGACCCCCCTCAAACACACTCCAGCTGGAATCCCATCCCTGCCACAGCATCCTCTTCTGGGGGGGCTCCTGCCCCCCTTAGGGGTGGACAACCCCCCCAGACAGCTGTCTCCTCCCTCGGAACGGATTTCCCCCCCTTCTGACCCTCCGCTCCCATCCCCGCAGCCGAGGGCACCTCCCCCCGCGCCCATCCCCCCTCCGCTCCTATCCCCCCTCTGCTCCTATCCCCGCCCCTTCCTCCATCCCTCCACTCCCAGGCACCTCCACAAGCTGCTCCCATCCCCCCTCAGAGTTGGCCCCCCCCCACCCTGGGGCACCTCCCGCCGACTCACCCCGTCCGCCTCCCCGCAGAGCTAGTTCCGCCGCTCCACCAAACTCCGGCCGGGCACAGCTGGGGCCTGTCGCTCGGGGACGGGAGGGAGGGCTCAGGGCGGGAGAAGCTCTGCGCCCACCATCCAATCACAGCACACCTCGCGCACCCGTTGGCCAATCCAAGCTGGGCAGGGCGGTGAACTGGGCGGTCACATGCTGGATCCATCCCCTCAATTTCCTCTCCCCCTTCGGGGCGCAATGGAAGCGTCCAATCTGAAGAGAGTGTATGTGTGGGGGAGGAGCAGGGGAGCGAGAGTGGGAGCTACCATTCAGAGGTGGAGTTGCAAGATACTATTGAAGAAGGAGGGCCCCCCCCCCCCCAGGAATTGTCATTGTTGACGCTGGCTGCAGGAAACACCTACCAACCCATTCTGCCTCGGCAGCTTTCCCTGGCCAATCACAAGCAAGAACATAGAAAATAGCCAATCAGAAACTAGCAGGCGGAAGAGTTGGTAGAGTACCTATGCCAGGTGCATTGCCCCCCCCCGCCTAAAACAGGGTTGTGGAGGAAAGGCTGCAAATGATTCAGACCCCGCGGCCTAATACGCTGATCAATACCTTCTCGTTGCTTCCTTGTTGAGAGACGAGGTGAATGAACTAATATTGTTATTGGCTCAACTTCCGTTTTTAAAAGCAATTAAGGGAGGCATGCATTTGACATTCTCTCAAATCGGTATCCAGTACCAATTCCAGCTGACGTGAGAAACAGATGGGACAGTTATTCAAGGTTGAGACATTTAATATTGAATTTCTGAGCTTACCGTAAGTACTTGTAACTAATACGTGCTTTTTAAGGTGAACCTTTAATAATGTTTAGCTTTTAGCAGATTTTCTCTGCTTGAGTGGGTAATGGTTAATTGGTACCCGGGAGCAGCCTCCGCAGGCGGAGGGCTGCTTCAGACCTGCCGGCTCCGCCTACAGCGGCTGAAAGCCAGCAGCCCCATGCAGAGCCAGGAGCTGTAGCTTTGTGCAGGCTGGGAGCCAGCAACTCCTGCCTGTGGCAGGGGAGGGGAGGCACTCCAGCCCAACCATGGTGGGGAGGGACCCCTTTAACTGATTAAACAGGATAGTACATCCCTAGTTCCAACATTCTTTTCCATCCCCCTTTCATCTTAGCTTTACTTCACACCTACACCTCTTCTCTGCTGCCCTCACTCTGCTTCCTTTTCCATTTAGCTGACCTGCTCCTCGCTAAACCCATCCAAAAGAAAAACTATTAATGGAACTGGTATTTGCTGGTCTCCTATAGTTCACTTTGCTTATTGTATTTCTTCTTCCATCCACTCTGATTTTTTGTTTTATTTAAAGTAGAAGCTCTGTAGGATAGATAGCTACTGTTTGCACAGAGCCTAACCTAGTGGGACCCTATCTCAATTGGCCCTTACGCAGAAAGCAATTTGTATCATCCACTGGCTGAGCTAGGAAGTTGCTGGGGGCCTGAAGACCACATCACAACCACCAATTCTTCTAATACAGGTGCAATCCACTGCAATACCTTTTATGATACACTGAGTGCATTGCATGCTGGTCCAGGTAGTTTCATGGGTATGCAGACCTGGTAGCTGCACATGAGCCTTATTAATAGAATTCTTAAGGGTCAGAATGGTCATGAAATGCTTTGGGTGAGCTAGGCAGCAGCAAATTACATCTGCTTTCTGATCCTTCATCCAACAACCCTATACCAGGAACCCCCTCAAATATATAGCAAATTGAAACATTTACCTGTTAAAGGAAAGTGGAGTCTGACAGGAGTTGGATTTGTATAATTTCATTGTGTAAAGTTTCCACTCATGAAGACAGAAGGAAGAGGTAGGAGAGAGAAGACTGAAGCCTGGGCAATACAGGGTTTTGATTGATTAGGCTCAAGGAACATCCTTAACAATTATATAGAAGCATAGAACATGGGATAAGGACATCAGATTTCATGTAGCCATCTCACACAGAAACTGTGCCCTAGTGTGGCATGAACTAGATCTAAAAACTGCTGCCCCTAACTTCCCAGTCTCTCCCCGATTTGTTACCATGACAGGAGTAGGCTTTCATTTCCCAGCTATACACATAAATGAGGTAATAATTGCTGTGCTACAGTAAATTCTCAAACTTTAATGGATGTTACACAGTAGATATCTGTCCTGCAGTTTCTGCTGTGTGTGACATCCATTAATGTAATGTCAGTCACTTCTATATAAGGAACATGCTGACACAAGAGGTCAGTCTAGCCTGTATCCAGTAGATGTAGCCACATGGTAGAAGGAAACATGAGCAACTACTCTGGCCCACAACCAAACAGGAGGACCAGAACTAGCAGCTATTGAGGAGAGGTAACCACCATGAGGTAGTATCATTGAGTACCCAGTGAAGAAGAGATGATTACAGAGCAAGGAAGCTAACTGGAAGTAAAGCCCACAGAGGAATTAATACAAGCAGTTGCTCTTGACAAAAACCAGAGGAGAAACTGCTAGCTGAGATACCTAAAAAGTTCTCTCTTCTTTCTTTTCCAGTGCTGTAAGAGACAGGATATTGTCTATTGCAAACAGGAATTGGAGAGAAATTTATACATAAGACTAGCTCTAGTAAAATGTCAGAAGTACAACCAATTCCCCTTCCACACTTCATTATTTTATATCTTGAGGCTATGATGTAGATTTAACCGTACTCCTACATTATACAGGCAAGGTCAGTAACAGTTAGGACTGTAAAATTCCAGTTAATCAGCTAAATGTTAGGATGATGTAATGTTTAGCCACTTAATCAACTGAGCAGGAACTGGGCTAGGGCCTGCTCCAGCCTGTGCCCAGGCTCCCCAACCCCCTGAACAGAGGCTATTGCGGATGCTGGAGCAGCCTGGCTGCAGGGTGCCTAAGCTGTCACAGACAGGGACTGCTCTGCACAGGTGCAGACCCTGCCTGCAGTGGCCACCAATTAACCAGAACTCATAAGCATTACCTATTTAAGCTTTCACATCTTGAGTAAGAGTTAGTAGAAACAGGCATGAGGTAAGTAATTTTAGAAGGGCAGTATCTTTGTTATAGAGCAAAGCCACCACAGATATGCATGCATGCACTTTGAAATGGCATCTGTTAGGGGGGAGAAAGGGATGGGAGCTAGCTTGCCTCAACTCAGACAAGTGAAAGCAGCATAGTGCTAGTGCCCTGGAAGCTCTCCTATAAGAAAGAGGTATAGAACATCATCTTAAAGTATATTTGTGACTCAAAACAAAGGAGGGCTAAAATCAGTGAATAGCTTGATTAGAGAAGCCCTAACTTCCTAGCCCCTGCTTGCTCTAAGCTTTATTGTGAAAGTTATGTGCACCACAGTTTTACAGCAGTGGTTCAGGACTAGTGCAGCTGTGCCAGCAGGGATAATGCTGAAAGCAGGGTAAAGAAAACATTCAGCACTTTAGGGTAAAGACCTATGTCCCCAACCCTCTGAACAGTGACTGTCTGTGCCACTAATTCCATCATAGACACCACAGTATTTCAATGAAAAGTGCTAATTAACACACACTTTTTTGAAAAGAGTATCACTCAACTAACATTCAACAAGAGTTAATCCTAGCAGTGTTTTCCCATCTCACTGAATTTTTAATGACATGTGTAGGTAAGTCCTTTATTCCAGATATCCAATCCTGCCTGACCTGCCTAGATTTTCTGTTGAGTAGACTTTAATTGTGACAGATTAATGTCAAAGAGCTATCATCCTGGCAGTCACATTGCAAGATCATTTCCCCTGCATTGTAGGTTCATGCTCCGCCATTGGTTTGCGTAAGCATGTTCTCACACCCTCTCTCTCACTGTAGTCAATCCTGTAAAACAGCAGCTACCCTATTGCATTACACACAAAATGTATACAGGAGCACTATGGCACTTCCTGTATCAGGCACAAAACACCTTTTATCAGAAAGGATGATTTGGTAATACTACCAGTTCACAGTCCTTGGGGGTACCATGTACCAGAAATGGAAAAAAAGGCTGCCCTGTATTTGTTCACCCCATGGACCAGGATCCAGGCTAGGAGGCCTTAAGATGTCAGGGGGAGGAGGAGGAGGAGAAGGGAAGACTTCAAACCCATTACACTTGAGATCCATTTTTCTTTGCATATTTTTCCCCTAGACTAGACCTTGTTAACTTTGGTAGTTAGCCAATGTGTGAGGAGTTTAAATTTAAGGGCTTACATTCTGAGAGACATTTAGGACTTCTCTACTGTTTCCAGAGAGTCACAGCTTAAGGTGAAACACACATTGTCTTCCAACACAACTGACAAAGAAAAAACTGATACAAAAAACTTAAGCACGACAATGACAGCTTACAGAACTAAAAAATACCAGTTAACATTTAATGTGTCCCTGTATGAAAAGCCTTCAGTGTAGGAAGTGACAAGGGACACAGCATAGTACAACACCAAGGCAAGATGTTGGAGATTGTTTTACTTGCAAGTCCAGTTTTAGATTTGTTTCACCCTTTCCAATGGGGAAACTACAGCTCTGCATTAGAGATGAAGTGAAACAGATGCTCAGTCTATGGTTAGTCAGTTAAGTGAAGGCAGCACATGGAGCAGTTGGGTGGAAACTAGTCACCAGAAGAAAGGTTTGACCATGAGATACAGATTCCTCCCACAAGCAGCTGCTCATTGATGTAAATACTTCCAGTGATGATCTGGGACTAAAGTCATTGAAAAGCTAATACACAATTTTGAAGATGGTACTCTTGGGGAAGAGTTTCAAAGTCCACAACCTCCACTGAAGAGAAACCCTGAAGTCCTGGTTATGGTCCAATAACCTTTTGCTTTGGAAGTGTCCTTGTTTCAGTTCTCCATAAGCAGCCTTGCTATATTGGCAGGATCTGCTCTAGGACACTTTTGGAGGCCTGTGGAATTCTGTCTGGAAATTTTACTTCAAATTCTATAATAAGGTCCCCTCGCTGGTCTGGATTCTTGGGATATGGGAGACCCTCTCCAGGGATTCGCCGCTTTATCCCAGGTTTAATGACATCCTTAAATACCATTGGGATGGTCCTGCCATCCAGTGTTGGCACATTCACTGTGCAATCACACAGGGCCTAAATATAAAAACAGGAAAATTAGAACAGTGTCAGCATATACAATCTCTAGCAGATTTCCCAAACAACCAAATAGAAAAGTGTTTCATTGCAATGGCCTGTTTATTCCAATTTGGTTCTTCTGAGTTACTGATGCAGGCACCAGAGTAACAGTACCAGAAATTGTACAAACTATGTTATATATTTGTACAACTGCTTGACCCACATTGATGTGGGTCAGTTTGGATGCTGAAAGTTCATTCTCAATAAAGTAGTTGCCACTGATCTGCCATCTCTAATGGTGGTTTATACCCTTTGATTGTTCCACAAGTATCCTGAAGCTACCATCTTATTTTAGGCAGACCACAGAACAGTTAGGCAGGTGTCCTATTATCGATTAAAGCCCGATACGAAACAGGGTGCAGACAGATCTCAATATTCCCATTTGTCACTCCCACTAGCCAAAACCCAAGCCAACGCACCCACGAATCCCATACTGAATCTGGAACCTTTGCTTACCTCACGGAGGCTGATCTTAGCTGGGAAAATGATGTCAGATCCATCTCTCTTAAAGACATTGTGTGGCTTGTCTTTTAAAACAAAGACAATGTCAGCTGGAATGTTGTTTGCTGTTTGGTCTCCCTCTTTTGGAAAAGTAATCTTTGTTCCTTCTTTCCACCCTCGTTTGACTTCAATGGTCAGAATCTTGTCCTCATTCCGTGTGGTCTTCCCATCTGTATTAAGTCGTTTGTGAGAGATTTTCATTTTCTTGGTGCAACCAGTATATATTTCCTCCAAGGAAACCCTCAGTTCATGAATGACAGGAGGGTCTTGTTTTCTGCGCATACTTTCATGGCCCGAGCGGGAACGAGGGAAACCCATATTACTAAAGCCCCCCATTTGAAATGTGGAGAAAGGGTCATCAACATCCATGTCTTCATCTCCATTCCTTTGTACAAAAAAGGTATCAAATGGGTTCCTGCCACCAAAGAACTCTGCAAACATAGCATGAGGATCTCCATGAAATGTGTAGCTGAATGAGGTACCATTGGAACTTCCACCACTGCTGGGACCACCTCCCTTTAGTCCTGAAAAAACAGAATGAATATAATCCAGGGATTACTCATAAGAATGTATTAAACGCAAGACTTAACAAATGTCTATCTTTCTTAATTTCAAGACTCTCCTCATCCTTAGATCCTGGGAATGTAATTATTTAGGACTGTAGGTTTGATGTGCATCATCAAAGAGGCCTGCTGTCATCTTAAAATGGTATCAAGATTCAGACCTCCTTAAGAAAAAAAGAAATTAGAGCCAAGTCGAAGAGCTCTTCTCTCTCTCAATTACTGCGTTTCCTAACGTAAAATTAACTGTACTCCTTTAATTGGCAGTAAACCTAGCTCATCTATAAACTCATTTCTATCTACATAAAGCCATTGTAGCAAAAATAATTTAATGTGGAGTGCCTGGAGACAGCAAATATGTTCTTCCTGCTTCAATAAAACACTGTTACAGAAGCAAGTTTCATAATCTAACATACACAGGCAAACAAATATATGAGAATCTTCTAGTAGTGACAAGCAAAACTATTCCGTAGTCAGCTCTGCCTTTTCTGGAAAAGTGGCCTATCAGCTCCTAAGGGGAAGTCATTAAGTATTTACAGGAAAAACAAGGTATAAAAACAAACACAGGAAATCAGCAACTGAAAAGCAATTCAAAACACAAATTTTGGAAAGTAATTTAAGGGAAATTATCTACAATTTTATTAGCTGGAAAAAGCAACTAACTAGTTTTTAAAAATATTAAAAATCGTACTCTTCCACCATCAGATGTTAACAGTTGAGTTGGCCAAGCTAGCTGTTCGAGAAAGTACAGAGAAATCTAGCTCCCTTGTTTGAGTAATCTAAATGGATGAGACTACACCCTAAGAAACCAAATCTGTACTGTTAAATTAGAGATCTGATGCAGACTTTTAATGCCTTAATTTGGAGGAAGTCAGGCAGGCATTGCCTAAAGGCTTTGCACATGGACTTCACAAATAAGTCTCCCAAAGAGTCTGACACTGGTGTTTTATTAATAGTTTTAACAGGCTATGTTATTAATGCCACAGGACGCTCTGAGATAAAAGACACTGGCTAATTCCCAAATTCACTAATAGGAACTAGTTCTACTTTCTTTCATAGCTAGCTCTGTACCACATGCCCTGTTCCTAGGAGTCTTATTTTTCTGACAGCCACTTAGCTATCCCATGCTACTGACAGCATCTACAGGCTATACAGGAAAGCTGAATCCCTTTACTGTACATGCACATCCAGGGTTCAGTACTGTTCCCTGAAAGCCACCTAGATGCACTCCTTTCCAGACAAAAATGAATGAATTTCAGAAGTAAAGGATTAAAGAGGGACTAGCTACTAGTAAATACTGTGCTTCTCTGTCACTCCCTGGATTGCATCAAGAAAGAAAGCCACTCCATCTTGTGTGTAAGAGATCCACAGTTCCCTCTCCACAAAGTTTGGGAGTGCCCCATTAGGGCATATGTTCCTCTTCCCCAGTCTCAGTGCTACCCCTCACTTCATGGAAAGTACTTCCAGAATACCCAGCACCATGACATTCAACTATTTCACTTTCTGCCCACCTCCTTCCTACCTATCACCAGGTACTAAGCTGCATTAGAATGGCCTTCCCACGGGTATGCTGTCTTCCGCGGAACAGGTCCTCCTCGCACAGAGGCTCTGCACCCCAAACCTCAGCGCACCGTCCCCCTACTTACCACCCCACCCCAGCACCCTTTACGTGACGCTCAAAGACAGCCCCCCCGCCGCTCCTTCTTCCCCCAGAGCCCCAGTATATAGGGAGTCACCCTACCCCCGCAACACATCACGTCAACGCCCCCCCCCACCTCATCCACGGCGTGCGCCACACGGCCCCTGCCCCCTCTCCCCCGACCCTCACCAAGCTCTGCTGGAACTCGCCCGCGACCTTCACCTTGGGGACCCCCCCCAGCGGCCCGCGCCCACATGCCGCCCCTCACCTTCCTCGCCGAACTTGTCGAAGATCTCCCGCTTCTTGGGGTCGCTGAGCACGTCGTAGGCCTCGGCGATCTCCTTGAAGCGCTCCTCGGCGCTCGGGTCCTTGTTCTTGTCGGGGTGGTAGCGCAGCGCCTGCTTGCGGTAGGCCCGCTTAATGTCGTCGTCCGAGGCGCCCCGGGACAAGCCCAGCGTCCGGTAATAGTCCTTGCCCATGGCTGCCAGCTGCGCGTCTCAGACCCCGTCCGCGGCTCTCGTCTCTCCAGCACGGCGCCCGCCGCCACCCCCCATTTATATGGCGGGTGGCGGAACCTTCCAGAGCTCGCCACAGCTCTCCAGAACCTTCCCTCCCCTGGACCCCGCCTCCCGCCACCTCCCCCAATCACAGCGCAGGGCCTGCCGCTTTCCGCCAGTGGGGACAGAGCCTGCGTCACGTGACCGCACACTAGTGCCCCCCCCCGAGAGCGTAACCGTCGCTGAGGCCACGCCCCTCACCCATCATCAAGTGAGGGGTGGGAAAGGGACAGACGCGCGCGCTGAGAGTCCAACGGTCGTTGCCGGTCACTGTGCCGACGTCCCCTGTCCCCCCCACTCTCTGAGGCCGCGAGCAGGCGCTGGCAGGACCAATTGTCGACCCTCCGAGCGTTCTCACCCCCCCCCCCGGGGGGGGGGGGGGCGCGAGCTGAAACCCTAAACGTCAATTCTGCCTCGGCTTTCTTTTGTGTCCTAGGCACTGACCACGCCCACCGGCAAAAGCCACGCCCCGGGGTGGGCCCTTTAGCAAAGGCGCAGGCGGGGGAAAGGAGCAGTCTAGAGCCATGCCCCTGCCAAGTGCATCCCTCATCCCATGTCCCACGGCCCCCAGTAGCGTCCGTCCCCTCTGGTCATACACACCCCCCCTCATGTCACCCCTCACCTCAGGTCACACAGGCTCTCCTCCCCCTTCAAAGGCACCTGTCATTAGGGATGTTAAAGTGTGTGTCGTTTGGTAAACATACAGTTACACGCCGGGCGCCAGCCAGCTCCCTGGGTGCGGGTGTGTGCTGGGAACTGAGTACAGGCTCCTGTCTGCTGCCCCCTCTGCTGCCTCTATGAGAGTGCAGGGCAGCAGGAGGCTCCCTGGGGCCTGTGTGTAAGTGTTTGGGTAACCAATAAGCTTATGCTTGCAACCCTACTCATCATCCTGATTCCAAAACAGTCACCTCCTCACCAGGGACATCCATCCCTAGATCCTGTATGTTCAAGGTTATTAAAGGACTCCCCGAGGGGAGATAGCACAGGATGTTTGGGAAGGGGAAGGCAAAGGTCAGAGTACCCGAGCTAGGCAGAAAGCTCGAGGTTATATTATGCAAGCCAGAATGGCCCTAGAGTACCCAACACAGGACTCTGAACCCAGCCCAAAGGGTGGTGCAGAGTGCTGAGGAAAGAGAGGCAGGGAAATGCATGTAGGCAGGGCTGGATTAAGGTAATGAGGGGCCTAAGGCTAGTGGGAGGGAAGGGCCTAAGTATGAATTACATATTGCAAAAAAATTATGAAGTCATCAAACATTTATCTATATACATATTTACATAAAATTAAACATTTATTCTACTCACTACACTCAAACCATTTCTTCCCACTTTAGCTGTGGAAAAATCTGAATTATGTCATCATAGTTCTCAATGCTCCAGAGGGACAAAGCACTGAGATGCTCTTGAGTCGTAGTGGATCAGAGGACATTTTTTACCCTTGTTAGAAGAGAAAAGGAACGTTCTCCGCTATAAAAGCTTAAAAAACCCCAGCAATGGTCCTGAAACACCTTAGAGACTAACCAAAACAACTCACTTCTTCAGATGACAAAAATGGAGAGAGGGGCAAAGAGCTTTAAATACAGTAAAAACTGTGTTATCCGGCATGCTCGGGGATTAAGGCGTTCTGCTTATCTAAAAATTCCGGTTGTCTGCGAGTCCCATCAACCTAGGAAAAACCAATGGCAATAATAGTAAAACTCAAGTTTTTAATATTGATAGTTTTGTAGTGTGAGGCAGTTGGTCTCACATTTCTATTTTGAGTTAAAGATGATTAGTACTTCTTAAATAAAAAATGGTTAAGGCAATCATAATAAACTAAACCAGGCCTGTGTGCCTGAATGTGACAGCACTGTGGCTGGGGGCAATGCCGGTTAACAAAGTTTTCTGGTTAACAGAGTGACAGATAACAAAGGTTTCACTGTAAAAAGCAGAAAGAGAGAGAAGAGGATGGAAAAAAAAAAAAAGTCAAAGCATCCCTGCTAAATGAGGCTGACTGGGTGGGATTATGATGGGCCAGTGGTTAGAACAGAAGAGTGGGAACAAGGACAAGTAGGTTTTCTCTGATTTGGGGAGTATGCTTTGTGATTAGACCAGCGCACTGGGAACCAAGACTATGATTCGTTGTACGACCTAGGGCAGACCACACTATCTCTGCCTCAGTTTGCCTATCTGGAAAATGGGTACAATTGTGGTCAGGGTGAGGTTTCTATAGTGTGACACGCACTCGGTGATCTTCTGATACAGACCATGTATCATTGCCTAGTTGCATGCTGTCTGACTGGCTGGACATGTGGAGTAAAATAGGTGTTAGCCCACTTCACTAATGGTAACACCGGAAATTCTTGGCTCTTACTGAGCTTCTCATCAGCAGAAATCAAAGTATTTGACAAAGGAAGTCAGCATTACAAAGGGGCAGTGCAAGATGCCGCCCCTCTGGCTCGGGCGGATTTTGACAAGCTTTTGAGAATGCAAGATCAGAGAGCACGGCCAAGAATCTGAGCTGAGTTACACCAGTGCAAACTAGGGACACAGATCTTGCTGGGTGGAAGGGCAGATATGGGGGGGGGGGGGGTTTCTGAGCAAAGCACCTCCCTGTTGCTGTTTGTTCCATAGTATACAGGCACACAAGACACTTAACTAACCAAGGTCACATGGTTAAAAGCCGGTTCCTTTCAGATCCATGGTAGGGGGTAGGGATGCAGCAGCTGCCAACTTTGAAATGTACAAGAGTCCCCACTCCTATGCATTTCAAAGGGGAAGTGCCGCATAGAGCCTGAGGTCAGCCTTGCTGGGGACTCTTGTACATTTCAAAGGTGGAAGCGCTGCATGGAGCCTGGGATCAGCGCGCTGGGGACTCTCGTACATTTCAAAGGCAGAAATCCCATCGACTATTCCATTAGTTAATCAAAATTTAACATCCCCAGTGTAGAGCAATTCATTTGAGCCCCTTATTTTCCTATTTAGGTGGCTACCATATCATTGGTCCTGTGATGTAGAACATGACTTGCCTAAGAGCGGGGAAGGTGAATTGTCACAGGGAAATGGAAAAGGAGAGGCTGCTGGTTGGAAGAAAACATGTAGAAATACAGGTTCTGCTGCTGGAGGATGATGCTCAGGGATTGCATCCCCAGCTTTCCAGGATGGAGAAAGCCTGCCAGGAAAGAGATGGGTTGGTCTCAGCAGTTAAGGCAGGAAGAGTTGGAGGAGTGGCAGACAGGGAAACAGACCATCGGGGCTAAATGGAAGATGTCAGGTTTACGAAGCATACACAGAGTCCAGGTGGAGGCTAAGCAGCAAATCTATAGGGACAGCATGTTGTCACAGAGTTATGCTCTCCTGTAAGGGGAGGTGGGGCAGGCCACATCTGTACCATAATTAGCTGCTTTCCAGCCCAAGAGGGCAGGAATAAAAGGATCCAAAGATGGTTAATGGACACCTGCCTCTTAGTAAAGGGCTGAGACACATCAGTCACATCCAATCTTATCATGGGGGGATAGCTACCCCATAGTTCCTCCTGGAGGCTGAACATGGCCACTCCAAACACAACCTTCCTCATTGTCTTTTCCCCAGGTGGGTCTCCTCAGCTTTGCAGACACCAATCTATGCTGGAGATGTGGCTCAACTCTCCAGTCCCATAGGGAACAACCCAGCAGGACTTCAGAGGGTGGCTGACAGCTCTGGCCAAAGAGGGGCAACTCGTGCATGAGCAGTCTGGTTATTGTGTGCTGTGAATCGTTCGCATGTGCCCTGGCCTAGGGAAGCACTGACTGATCACCAGGACAGCATGTGAGGGAAAGGGGCAGTACAGATGCTCGCTGTAAGAGATTAATCCATTCCAAGCCCATAAAGGACCATTGTGGTCATTTAGGCTGACCTCCAGTATTATACAGGCCAGAGAGCGTCTGTGGGCTTATTCCTCTTTGAACTAGAGCAGACATTGGCGAAAGACATCATGTCTGGTTTTAAAAGTTGCCAGTGATAAAAATCCATGGCAACCAGTGGTTAATTACCCAACAGCTAAAAATGTGAGTAACTTCCAGCTGAATGTGTCTAGCTTCAACTTCCACTTATAGGATGATGTTAGACCCGTTTCTACGGGATGGAAGAGCCTGTTATCGAATACATGTTTCCAATGTCAGTATTTACTGCCCATAATCATGTTACCCTTTAACCTTCTCTTCGTTAAGCTAAATAAATTGAGCTGCTTGAGTCTATCCTTTAAGGCAGGTTTTCTAATCCTTTGATCATTCCTATCCCTCTTCTCTGAACCACTCCAATTTATCCTTTTGAATTGTGGGCACTAGAACTGGACACAATATTTTAGTAGTGGTCAAACCAGTGCCAGGGTCAGAGATGCAATGAACTAGAGGATGGAAGCCAGAAATCAGCATTCCTCGGTTGGGTTCTATACCTGATTCTGGTTAGAGCAGGAAGGGCTGGAAATCAGGACTTACATAGGAACAGCTACATTGGCTCAGATTAATAGTTTAATTAGTCCAGTCTCCTGTCTGAGGGCATATCTACACTGGGGAGTTATTTTGAAATAAGGCAAGCGTCCACACTACCAAGCCTGTTTGTTATTTCAAAATAACTCCTGCTTGTGAAGAGGAATAAGCTTATTTTAAAATAGTTATTTTGGGAGTTATTAGTTCAAAATAACTTATTTTGAAATAACCTGGTAATGTAGACATAGCCTGACAGTGGCCAGTTCTAGAAGCTTCTGAGATTTAGGGACAGATCTAGCATGGAGTTGCATACCTGACTACCTGGGCTAGTAGCCATTTATGGACTTAGCGGCAGGAAATTCTCTTTCTTTTTTGAACCCAGTTATACTCATGGCCTTCATGACATCCCCTGGCAGTGAGTTTCCCAGGCTAACTGCACTGAGTAGTGAAATACTTCCTTATGTTTGTTTGAAATCAGCTCCCTGGTAAGACTGTTCTGAGTTCTATACCTGGCTCTAGGAGAGAGGTGGGTCTACTGAACAGAGCATGGAGGGCCCACGTATCAGGACGACTGGGTTCTATCCTTAGCACTAGAAGGGAGGACATCTAATAGTTTGAACAAGAAAGTGCTGCTCTGTGCAGCTTAACTTAAAGAGACCATGGACCATAGTGATGGGCATGGTATAAAAACTAAGGAGATCTGCAAGGGCTCAGGGAGGAAAAGAACTGGTGAGTGACGTGATGAGCTGGGTAATTTTGACCTTGTTTCTCGGATAGCTAGAAGACACAAAGGGGATCTTTGGGTTGCAGGCACCCTGCCAGCAGACCCAGCCATCCCTGCCTTTCCAGGGTGACCCCTGCAGCAGGCTATAGGTTTCCCCCCTTCTCTTTGCAATGCTGAACTGCACCCAAAGTTTTCACCATCTCGAATGTAAATGCAGAGCTACTCGCTGCATCTCCCAGCTGGGGCTTGGAATCTTTCACTTTTGTTTCAAGTAACTTTGAGCAGAACGTGACCAGGGGAGCAAAAATGCAGCTGGAGAGGGGGGGGGTGGGAGAGGGAAGGTGAAGCAGCAGTAGCTTGATTAAACAAAAGGTGTTTTTAAAAGTGAAACTGAAACAGAGACTAGAGCTCATGGAGGGAAACAATACTGTCAGCATGTCATTCCAAGCAGTCTCTCCTCCTTGGTCACTGTATGGACTGACTGCTTCTCTAGCCCTTAGACACCACTGCTCTCCCAGTTGGAAATGAAATCCAGAAGTCCTGACTTCCAGCCCTCTGCTCTAACTGGAGCCCCTGCCTTACTATTAAGATGAAAATTCCAGCCAGATTATCTGTTTGCTGTAACATTTGTATCAAACAATGCTGAAATTCTCCCCTTAAAAGTAACTGTAAATTCAGCCCATAGATCTACTCCTCTAGCATTCACCAGTCAGAGCTTCTGATGCTAGGGTCTTGCTGGATTTTTCCCGTTAGGGGGAGGAATTGCTGCTCTGAGGCATGTCTATTTTCCATGGGGCCTTGGTTAGTTAAGTGGCGTGTGTGCCTGGACACCATGGAACAAACAGCAACAGGAGGGTGCCTTGCTCAGAAACACCCCCGTATCTGCCCTTCCATCTAGCAAGATCTGTGCCCAGGGAGCACCACCTTTCTGCTTCCTCCCACGATCACACCCAGAACTCTTTGCCTCCCTCCCTCCAACACTGCTGGCCGCCCCTCCCCCCATCTCCTAGCGCCTGCATTGTAGTCAGGAGTTCCTTTAATGCACATGACTCAGCTCTGACCTGCCACGTGGTCTGCGGTGTGTTGGGCAGTCACCTCCATTATCTCTAGCAGTTTCATACATAAAGGGGCTTGATCGCTCCTTCTGTTGAGCATTACTAAAATTTGGCTACCCATTGACTTCAAGGAGATGTGTGACAATCTTTGGATCCCAGGCCCATCCTGATGGTTATATTAGCACTATCCACTGTAATAAAGCCACTTGGTTCTTGCTCCTGTTAGCCTTGTGAAGTCAGCACAGCTGGGGGTGTGTGAGATGAATTCTACACCAACGCAACAGGTTTGTTTGCCAAGGCCTAGACCTTCAATAGGATTTGGGCCCATAAATCCCTCTGGGAATCTGGGCCTCAGGACCTGTCTGCATGGAGGATTTATTTTGGAGTAAGTTAGGATGTCTATAGAAATCGGTATCCCACAACAGCTGGTCACGTGGACACTGATTCTGCGATAGCTCTTCCTGTCCATTTCCCCACGCAGACAAGCCCTTAGCTGCAACCTTTGTGTAAAAATCACTGTGGACAACAGGCTGCCAGAGAAGTCACTAAGAGCATAATCCAAAGACAACAGCACCACAGATTTTTAAATAATGATGGGATCTGCTCTAGTTCACTCAGGAATTACTCTGGGGCAGGCCTCTGACCTGCATTATGCAGATGATCACAAAAGCCCCCACTGACTTTGAAATGGATGAACCCTCGGAGAGGGTTGAACCCTGATGGAGAGATGCAGACTAACCCAGCTTGACTCATGATTCGGTTATTCTGTCAGAAAAAGGAAACTGGCACTGCCAACTGTGGCAATAAATGCAGAACCCCTCAAGGGCAGCTTTAGTCACGCTGCAAGGCAGGACTGTGCTTTAGCCTTGCAAATCTGAATCTAAGGGAGAAAAAACACACTAAGCAGGAGATTCACGAGCAGAGTTAGCTTGACTGCATTTCCTGGTCTGGATCACTGGTCAGTTAGTCACCTAGGTGACTGATTAGGACAGAACACTCACTCTTCCTCCCTTCACTACAGTAAACACTGGAATTGCTTTGCCTCATTGATTTTCTACTAAGAGTCAGGAGTCCTGAGTCTTATTCCTGCCTTTGAAAGGGTAGTGTGATCTAGCAGTTAATGCAACACATGTCCTGAGAGTCAGGACTCTTGGGTTCTACCCTAGTCCTGGGAGCGAGTATAGTGGTTTGCAGGACAAAAGCAGCCAAGGCTTGTGGCTCTGTCAGTCAATCCCTACACGAGTGTAAGGATTACATGCCACCACTCCATGCCTCAGTTTCCCCATGAAGGCAACTGGGGTGTTTTGTGAAGCTGAGTAAATGATTGAAAGGCATTTCAGAGCCTTGCAAGTAAGGGGTTATTAAAGAGACAACTATTATTATATTAATCTCATTGCGTGGTGTGAGTCACTGAGGTGCAGTCTCAGGAGTGTCACAGCAGCTGAACTAGACAGACATTTTACATCTCACTAGACCCGTAGTTCATTTAATTAACAAAAACTGTATTGCAGGGAGAAAAAATAGTTACATTCATTCACGAGCATAGCATGTTAGCATCTCCTCTGAATTGCAGCCAGTCATGCTAAATTTCTATGCTGGGCAGAACTGGATTTCTATACAATTTAGATGGAAAATATTGATGCTTATTTTAAAGCATTATTTTCAGATTATCAAATTTAAGTTTTTACCATGAGAAATTATAGGGAGGTCAGACAGTTACTTAATATCAGTAGACATTGAGATTGTGTTTTCATCCAGTTTTTACTGTTACATGTCAACATAAACAGTCACCTTCTCAAAGGCAATACCCCTAAGTCCTTGGTCACCAACCCGTCAACATGACCAGTCAATCACGAGGTGTTCCCAGCCCCCTCATTCCTCCCCACCCCCAAGAGGGAGCCCACGCTGGCACTACAACCTCCTGGGAAAATGGAGGTAAAGCCGGCTTCCTGCGGCATATGGGGGGGGGGGGGGGGGTCCCTGCAGCTGCGCGCCAGATCCAGCGTCTCAGGAAGCACGTGTGCTACTCCTCCCCTCCCCATAACAGTGGGTGCGCTTCCTGAGACATTGGCTCTGGTGTGCAGCCGCGGGACTTCCTCCCCTGTGCTGCCTGCCTGTCTTCCTTCCTTCTTGCAGCAGGGGAGGAGAAGTCCCACAGTCAGATCCGACTTCAGGAAGTGTTCCCCGCCACAGGCAGGCAGCACGGGGAAGGAAGTCCTGTGGTTGTGCACCAGATCCAACTTCTCAGGAAGCGCACCAGCTGTTTTGGGGAGGGGAGGAACAGCAGCGTGCATGCTTCTTGAGACACTGGATCTGGTGCACAGCCATGGGACCCCCAGGTACCCCTATTCCCTCCTTTTGGCCAGGCCCCCACCAGCACCCTGTCTCCACTAGCACCCTAGTCCTGCCCCAGCCCACACCAGCACCCTGCCCAAACCCCCACCAGCATCCTGGTCCCTGGCCAGGCCCGCCCCCCCCCGCCACCAGCACCCTGCCCCTGCCAAGACACCTATCCCCAGCTTGCTCCTGTACCCTATTTTCCACCCAGATTCTGCACCCCCATCCCTATCCCACTCACTAGCAGCCCTGTCCTGCACTGCATCCCTTATTTTTGGCCCCACCTCAGAATACAGAGGGGCCCACAAATTCCACTAACCCTGGAACTCAGAAGAGTTAATCTGGCCTGAGACCTTGAACCTCAGTTCTACCTACCCTCCCTCCTGCCCCATGGGGCTGGAGTGCCAGGGGAGTGAGGGGTCTTAATTGGGGCCACATTGGTAAGGCGTGGGGGGTTTTGGAGGTGTGGTTCTCCCCCCCCCCCCCATCTCACTTGTGTGGTCCCAGACTGATTTTTCTGTGGGTCAGTGACCCCGACCCAAAACAGGTTCCCTGCCCCTCCTATAAGTCAAGATAATGCTGAAACATTGTGTTGGACATATTTTATTTAAAAATGAAGCCTGGCCAACAAGCCCTCAATTGGGGCCAAGCCCTCTTCTGGCCGCAGCATCATAACACGCCTGCAACTTCCCCCCCCCCCCAACCTCGAGCCCATCATACACCTGAGCCCCCTGCCCTGAACCCCTCACATCCCCAAACTCCTGCACCCCCCACATCCCCAGTCTTCTGCCACAACACTCCTGCACCATCCACACACCGCAAATCTGTGTCCTGAGCCCATCATACACCCCAACCCAAAGTCTGGCACCCTCATATCCACAAGCCTGCGGCTTGCTCAGCACCCCAACCCTCCACCTGACCCCAACACTCTCCAGCCTGGAGCCCCCTCCCTGAGCTAGCATTCCCTTCTCCACATCCTCCTGCACCCATATTGCCTCCCAGAGCGTGCACCTCTCACCCCTTCCCACATTCTGACCCCAGAGCCCGCACCCAGGAAGAGCGAGAAAGGGCTGGGGACAGCAAATGGAGAGGAGGGAATGGGGAGGGTGGGGGCTCCAGGAAGGGTTGGGAAAGGGATGGGGTAGATCTTGGCTTACCCTGATATTTAAAAATTGATCTTGGCTGTAAAAAGGTTGGAGACCACTGCCTTAAGTCAACAAATAATACCTGCTTTTACACTTAGTCATTCACTAGTTAGGTTTGTTACAAATAATTCAGAAATCAAAATCACTGGCTTTCACCTCTAACATATTCTCAAGCAGCATTTGTCTTACTTTCCCCTCCACCAATTTCAGTTATTAGCAATGGAAATATTTGTATAGGCTTGTGTCTGGTGAAATGACCATTTACTAACAAAAATCCAATCCTCCAAAGCCTATGACCAGACTTGACATATTTGCACTGTAGTGCAAATATAACTGATGATCACATAAATACCACTCTGTACCAGAAACCTACTGACTGCTACATTTACTTACACTCCTCCAGCTTTCATCCAAAACATGTCACATGATCCATTGTCTACAGCCAAGCCCTAAGATACAACCACATTTGCTCCAGTCCCTCAGACAGAGACAAACGCCTTTTAACATCCTTAGTAAAATGTGCCTGTGTGACAACAGAAGATGGGATTGCAGGTCTTTCAGAAATAGATCAGGAAAAGCCCACACAACAATATATTTAAAAGTAGCAGCAGTGAAAGCTGTAATAACCTGTGAACAATAATTCAACTGTCATGTGCACAATTTCATCACAGACAATGCTGCAAACATGGCAAAGATAGAGAGATACTTAGAAGAAACAGAAGGATGATTCTTAACATACGGCTGCAGTGCCCATTACTGCATCTTTTAGCCAAAGACTTACGTACATCTTCTCCAGGAATTTAAAAAAAAAAAAAAATGTTGAAGTCACAAAATACCTCCATAACAACCATTTTGCTTCAGCTTTGCTGAAGAGAGTAGGAGGGTCCACCCTCAAAGTGTTCAATGAAATTCTGTGGTTGACTGTTACAAATAATTTATTAAAAGCCAGCCTAGTCTCAAACTATTCTGAAGAAAACCATGATAATTCCATCTGTTGTATCTAAAATATCTCCTCTTTAATCCAATGTTAATGCAGAGGATATGCTCAGTACACTGGCACTTATGTTCATAGCCTTAAACTTCAGAGAAATCGGTGCTGCATTGCTGATGCTGTCGAAATCTGGAAGGCACTTCAAGAGACATTGGCAACAGAAATACCTCACCAGAAGTTTAAACTGCAGGCAATGAGGATGCGAATGGATCATGGACTAACTCCACCTCACTTTCTTATGAGCAGTCTCAATCAACTAGCTATCATAGTTGATGCCTAACTTCTGAAAAATGTGATGCTGCCATGGTATGGGCATCTTTGGAAAAACAAAAACAAAAACAAAAAAAAACACCCTGAAAAACACTCCCCTGAACTGGTGGAAATCGTGAGCCAGGCACCTTGGAACAGAGTTCTTTCAGTTGCTAAGCCAACTTTTCACAGCAGTAGCTTCTGCTGAAGGCAGACAGAGAGAGAATATTTTCATTAGTTGGTATTATTTACTCAAAACTAAGAAATTAACTGGGAAAATGCAAGAAAGACTGAAACAGAAATACAAGTTATGAACCTAAAGGATACTGGGAGTGGGGAAGATGAGAGCTTGTTGTAGGAGTTTTACGGACACCATATATTCAGAGTTGTGATAACTTATCTGTTAAAGTTAATAAATTTTGAAAATTAAAAAAAAAAAAAGTTTCAGGACAGCCATCAGCCAGCAACTGAGGAGACTGCTGCAATTGAAAACATTTTTAGTTTAATGAGATAAAAGTTCTACTGTGTTTGTGTGAGATTTAGTTCTTACCATTCGTAATATACGTAGGCCTCAACTTATGTTCTTGCTGTGCACTTTTAAACAGCTGCTGTAGCACTAACCCAGAGGTGGTTGCTGCAAAGCATCCCGGAAGCTGTCAAGATGCCAGGTGCTGGGAAGGGATAAGAGCATATGCCTTGTTTTCTCTAGATGTCACAGAATGGAGTTTTGAAGTTTAGCAGTAAAGAGCAAGCACCCAAATTGCAGACCATAGACTTGAAGTCCAGATATTTCTTTAGATAGACAGTAAGGCTATGTCTACACTCGCGGCTTCTTGCGCAAGAACATCTTGCGCAAGGGTTCTTGTGCAAGAAAACGTCCACACTGCCCTGTGCGCACTGTGCTTTTGTGCAAGAGCTCCCATGGCAGTGTGGACGCTCTCTTGCGCAAGAAAGCTCCGATGGCCATTTTAGCCAGAGGGGTTTCTTGTGCAAGAAATCCCTGCCGAGCGTCCATACTGCCCTCTTGCACAAGAGGGCTTGCGCAAGAGGGCTTACACCTGCTTAAAAAAAAAAAAAAAAAAAAAAGCATAACTCTTGCGCAAGGAGCCCTCTCTTACCACGCCATACTGTACATTTCCTTGCGCAAGAGCGGGCGGGCAGTGTGGACGCTCTGCAGATTCTTGCGCAAGAACGGCCGTACTTGCGCAAGAAACCGCGAGTATGGACATAGCCTAAATGTAAGACCCACACATGTCATTGCATTCTCCTGCCTCTCTCCTTTCCTCACAAACATCTGGGTTGATTATAGGCTCTCAGTTAAAAAGTGAGCAAGTGAAATTCCTGAAGGATTAGTGTAGAACTAGGTTGGGTAATCCTTTTGGCTCATCACCTTCCAGATGATCCTGCAATGAGCTGAGCTGGCTCAGCAGCCACCGCCCTGTCCCTGACAGCCCCCAACAAGCAGGAGTGAGCTGAAGCTCAGGGAGGCTGGACAGCTTACAGCAGGCGCATGAATAACCAGCCAGTACGGGTCTGCACATGGGACCACAGGCAGATCTAGACTGATCCAAACATTGTGTTAGGCCTTCACAGCATGCCAGGGCAGGAGAGGGAAGCAGAGCTTGGCCAAGCACAAGCACTTGGCACAGCTGCAGCAGGGGCATAGCATTGGTTACATAGGTGGGCCCAGTGCCATGGAAGAGTTAGATATAGGCCAAGTTTAATCAAATGTTGCTCCCACTGGATCTCTGAACCATCCCTTACACTACTGTAGTTCCCACTGGCAGAAGAGCATCTGGGATCCCTGCCCACTTCCCTGAAGGCTCTGGATGTGCTTGTGTGACTCCCATGGTGATTTCCTGCAGACACTCCCAGCCCTGCACCCAGGTGAGTCAGGGGCAGCCTTGCTCTATTTCTTTGCCTGGTTCTCCCTCTCCCCCACCCGCTGTGCCCGTCAGGCAGCTGAGTCTCAGCCTGGGCATCCCCACAACTGGCTGCAGAGTCAGCCTAGAGCACAGCTCAGCAGGTGACTTAGTGCTCGATCAGACCATTACACGATGGGCTGAGTTCTTGGCTCCCAGAATCCCGCCAGTGCCCCGTGCGGCCCGGCCCCCCGCCAGTGCCCCGTGCGGCCCGGCCCCCCGCCAGTGCCCCGTGCGGCCCCCACCCCGTGCGGCCCACCCCCCCCCGCCAGTGCCCCGTGCGGCCCCCACCCCGTGCGGCCCACCCCCCCCGCCAGTGCCCTGTGCGGCCCCCGCCCCAGACTAGGGATGTAAAAACCTCGGTGAAATGAAAGTCTCAGCGGTTACACTCGCTGCTTCCCCAGGGGCGGAGCCGGCCGCACCATGCCACTTGGGCGGGAGGGGCCTATCACAGCCAGGAGGCCAGACCATCCCCTGCCCGCCTGGAGCGGGCGCTGCTCCAGCCCCTGCCGTTAACGGTTAACCGTCGCATCGCTGCCCCCCACCACCCTCGCGCCATGGTACCGTCGTTCCTAAGCCCCGTGGCTCCAGGCGCTCGCGGCCGTACCAAGGACCGTCCCAAGCCCACGTGGAGGGAGTAGCTGATACTTCGTTGTAAGTGGCTCTTCGCCGTGTCTCTATAGGCGCGAGGCGAGCAAAACTCTGAGAGGATTGGCCCGCCGTCCTGCCATTCCCGCCCATCTCGCTAGCTTCCGATTGGCCGGAGCCGGGTCACGCGCTCAAGTTTCCATAGGGATGCTGGGGGCGGGCCCTCAAGACGAGGGGCGGGAAATAGCGCCCCCCAAGCTCTGATTGTCCGGATCTGGGAGGCCTGGCTCCTGTGATTGGTCATTCCGGCTGGCGGGACCCCGCCCCTCAGGTGAGACGGGGCCGTATCACGTGAGGGGAGCGTGTGCCAGGCGACAGCGGCGGTGGGAGCTTGAGGCATTATGAAGCACTATGAGGTGAGGAGACGGCGGTGGCCGTAGCTCCGTAACGCCTGACTGTAGGGGCCCCTTCCTCTGCGGGCCCTCAGCCCGACGGAGAGAAAACCGGCCGGCCCCCCGCAGCGCTCCGTAGGCGTTTACTGCGCGTGCGCGACAGTTGTCAGTAGGCGCTTATTGGGCACGCGTGGGACGAGTGGGTGTGGGAGCGCATGCGCGACGTACAAGAGCGGGGCGGGAGAGACGAGTGCGCATGCGCGTGCCATCTAGCGATGAAGCGGTATATGCCCCTGAGTTTACCGAGTGGTGGGGGCAGGGAGAGCGCGCATGCGCACGGGGTGGAGACGAGGTTGCATGTATTTATATCTTCGTAGGCAAGGCAAGGGGCGCTTGTTAGGGGGCGCAACCCCCCCCCCCCGCCCTTCCCTGGTTGTATGCCCTTGATTATTGCAGTTGCCAGCTCCAGCAGCTTGCATGCACCTGACCCCCCTTCCCCTCAGCAGTGGGCAACCCCAGGGTCCCAGGTTCCTGCTGCTGTTTTTGGTCACTTCCCTGATAGCTCACTAGCAAGGCCTTGTACTGCCCAAAGCCACCTTGTGCGTGTGGTCAGGCTCTGGCAGCCTCAGCCTTTCCCCAGAATCCTCCCTGACTAGAATGGGATGCTGCCTGTGTAGAAGGGGATTTGGGTTCTGAGGCTGCTTTGGGCTGTGGGGATGCATCCTATGATAATGTCCCATCTCTGTTGGGCTGGATTTCTGTTTATGTTCCCTTGAGCCATCCAGTTTCTCAACCCTGCACCTTACCTCCTTCCTTCAATGAAAAGTGCCTTTCCTGGGGAAGAGGAGTGGATTCCTGTAATGTTTCCAAGTACAAGCATTGCTGATGTCTCTAGAAGGAGATTTATGCTGGTGGAGTGATTTCTAATGAAATGTGGATAGGCTTTTACTGTAACTAGCATGAATGCCAAATATCCTAGGGCATTCTTCATAAGAGGTGGCATGGCCCATTGGCTTTAATCAGATAATTCCCCTCCCACCACTGGAGGTGGCTGCATCTCAGTGGCTCTGGGTGACTATAGTAGGAGTGCTTTGGGGTTTTCCTCAGAATAAAAACTGTTCATATGAGTATAAAGTTATTTACATTTTTCTCTAAAGTGTTTTGAAAATGCTAAAGTTCTCTGTCTTTGGAGTGATGTGTCTGGAATGAGTTTGTGGACTACATGCTAGTCTAGAAAACTGCTTGAGCCTGTAAAGAGAGGTTGCTGAAATCAGCTTAGGGGGCCTTGGCAGAGGAGGTCACAGCAACCCATGCACCTGTCCTGTAAATGGATATATGCCCAGATATGCAGGGCTATTAATATTGGCCATAAGTACAGCTCTCACAGCAAGCTCAGCAGTTTGTCAAGCACTTTACATGGCAAACTGTCCCACCAGAATATTGAATACAGGGCATGAAGTAGGAGAAGGTTTAATAACCCTCACATGTGCTCTTTTGATCTGGGAGGAGAATCTGGAGTGTGGCAGGCCATCCTGCAAACTGAACATTGTACTTCTGACTCTCCCCACCATGAAGGACAGATGCATGTGAATGGACACACTTTTCCGGATTCGCTGACAAGGGCAAAGCTGGTTACTTCAGGCTGGTCAGCTAATGTCAGCAGTGGTCTTAACATCCTCTCTTTATCCCTATTATCCCTATTGACAGTGGCAGCTGAAACTTTTAAGCCCATGCAATGATCCCCTGGCAGTTGAATGAATAAGGACACAGGTAGCTGAAATCTGCATGCACATTTAGGGATAAATAAAGAGGTGTAAAGTTTGTGCTGCTTCTAGCAGGTTGTGCTGCTATCTGCCTGCATATCTGAGAGGACAAAGGTCTACTACATCAAACCAGTGTGGACATTTCTTGCTTTGCTTGTCTTGCTGCCTTATCAGACCTTTGGGTCTCTTCTCTGAGCATAGATCTTTTCATTTCTATCTGTTTCCCAAAGCCTGGGGTTCTGGGATCTCCCAGGCAGGCAGGACTACCTCAAAAGATAGCTGTATTTGGAGTTCAGGAAACAGGTACCTGTGTATCATTTTCTATCACCCCCTGCAACTAGTTCAGGAACCCTGGCTTGTCCTCTGTGTTGATTGCCTCAGTGGGACTGTCACTAAACACCTTGTTATGTGGCTCCCAAGCTATGTTAACAAGCACCACGGACGATGTTCCCTCTAACGCCTTCCATCCATGAGTGGAATACATTTTGTTATGTGCACCAACACATGCAGCTATGCACCACCAGTAGAAACATATGTTGCCAGCTGTGGGCACTCTGCTGATCAGCTGGGCAGCATTTGAATCTCTCCTGGGTGGACGTCCAAGTGCTCAGCTTACAGGGAACTCTGACCATGGGTGCAATCAGAGCCCAGCAAACCTGAAAGGGAAGTGCGGAGTCCTTTGTGTGTTACCTAAGTAATCTGCCCTGCTTGTTATTGCAGATCTTCCAATGAAAGGATTCCACAACAGGGGAGAAATAGCCTGAGGCATTCTCTCTTCTGCAGGGGAGAGGATGTGGGGGGACAACAGTATCTCTGTTAGTGTAGTCAACTACATGCTAACATTCCTATTAACTGTATCACAGGCAGCAAGTGGTGGGGGGCAGCCGGTGCCTGTGAGGAGCTGGCTTTAAGCAGGGTCCTCACAAGCGCTGGATTCATCTGCCTCCCCACCCCTGTACTGCTGCCTCTGATAGAGAGGCAGTAGCATGGAGGGTGAGGTGGGCAGGCTGGAGCCAATACTCGTGGGAAGACAGATTTCAAGCAGGCTCCCTGCACGTGTTGGCTTTGCAGATCTGCCTTTCCCCCCTTGCTGCCACCTACAGAGGCGGTGGGGGTGGTGGGAGGCAGCAGCTGGTGTTGGGGGGGAGCTGGCTTAAAAGCCAGTTCCCCCCCAGCACCAGCTCCACTGTGCTGCCTCCCCACTCCCCACGCTGCTGTCTCTAAAGCAATGGGGGTGGGGGCCAGGGAGGCTGCCATGAAGCAGCCTCTGTCCGTGGCAGTAGCCCCTGTCTGTGTGGGGTCCAAGCTCCCCATGGACAGAATCTGCTCCGCATCCTATAGAGCAGCCTCTGTCCATGGTGAGCCTGGGCTGACCGCGGACAGAGGCTGATCTGTGGCGGCAGCCCTTATCCACAGGGAGGTCTGAGCTCTCCATGGACAGAGACTGCTCTGCACCCTGTGGAGCAGCCTCTGTCCGTGGTGAGCCTGAGTCTGCTGTGGACAGAGGCTGGTCCGTGGCAGCAACCTCTGTCTGTGTGTGTGTGTGGGGGAGGGGGGCAGTCCTGAGCTCCTTGCAGACATAGGCTGCTGCCACAGACCAGCCTCTGTCTGTGGGAAGCTCGGAGCCCTGCGGATGGGGGCTGCTTCCTCCCCCCCACGCTGCTGCGTCTGTATCAGAGGCAGCAATGCAGGGTGGCAGAGGACTCCCTGGGAGCGGGGCTGGGAGCACACTGACTGCTGGCCCCGCCGCGGGGAATATTGAATAGTTGTATAACTGCTAGGCCATATCTAGACTACATGGCTCTGTCGGCGGAGCCATGTAAAATAGTTTATTCGGCATAGTCAAAGAAGCAGGGATTATTTAAATCGTTTCACGAGGCATACCGGAGCGGTCGACAAAGGCTTCCTTTGTCGACTGCGCCACGTTTAGACTGCCGTGCTGTGCCGGATCAGCTGATTGTCAGCACAGCGTGGTGGCCATTTTTATTTTAATGAAGCGGGGATTATTTAAATCCCCGCTTCTTTGACTATGCCGAATAAACTATTTTACATAGCTTCGTCGATGGAGCCACGTAGTCTAGACGTAGCCCTAAAATTTGAGGCGGTTACGTGACTATTCAGTTACACTATATCGAACGTCCCTAACCTCTGTTGCTGTATCTCACGTAATTATAGTGTCAATCTGTTAATTTCTGGGCCCTGATTTCACTCCCACTACACGGTCCCGGGGGAATTCTGCAATTGTTGCATTTGCCGCATTCCCCAGGCCTATCACAGAGGAGTTGAAAGGCTGGTTGGATAGGGTGTGGCATGTGATCTGACTAATTGAACCAAGGCCTGTAAAGATGCCAACAGGAGTCTACAACCCTGAAAATGCTTCTGTCACTCTTCCACTGTAGTGAATCTTGTTCTCTCTGTCAACTGGAGTAAGCTCCTCTCACACCTACATGTTACAGGGTGCAGAACATTGAGTGGGGAATGATAATGGGATATGAAGTCTTGTGCTTTTAGGTGACTGGTTTAAATCCAGCCCTGAGCTGTAGTGACTGGAAAATAATCTTATTTACCATCTTATTGGCTTTAAATGACTCGTGTGTGAAACAAATTTGTTGGGTTAAAGTCCAGTCCTTAGGAGTTGGATATCTGTGTCACAGACCCCCCCCACATGGGCACTAACTGTTGCCTTAGCTGAGAACCTCAGCAGTGATTTATGGATTCCTGAAGCGGTCACTGAGATCATGTAGTCTGCTCTCCTGCGGAACACAGGCTAGAGAAAGTTCCCAGAATAACTCTCTTCTCTTCGCACATCAAGGCGGAGGACATTTGCAGGAGAGGGAAGCTTGCACTGCCACTGCCAGTCCTGTTCAGGGCACATTTACAGTAGCACTGTCTGTGCTTCATTAACAACTGTGTATTTAAAAACCTCAGGGTTTCATTGCTTTCATTCTTAGTGAGCACGTGGCTGCGCGGGGAGGATCAGGGAAACCCACACAAATTAGGTAATGAAACCTCTGAAATGCCAGCTCGAGCTAAGCTTTTTGTAAGTGAGGCAAACAAGTTCCTGAGAATGTAGGACTTGCAGCGCTGTGAATTCTTTGTGTCTTTTAGTTCTGTGTTTGTGCAGCACCTAGCACAATGGAGTTGTGGTCTGGGAAGCCTAAGGCTCTGATGTCCTGTCACAGTATAAATAATGTGTGGTTGCTCTGAGCAGAGGGGATATGTGGAGAGGGAGGAGCTCCCAGAAACTATATGTTTGTGAGGACTTGCACTGCGTGATAAGTATGGTGACCATATTTTCTGAACTAAAATTAGGGGCACATTAGCCACACCCCCTGACTCCCGTTAGCCACGCCCGCCTGCCACAAGAAGTTCCACCGCTGGAGGTAGTACTGCTGGGGTCAAGATGGACACATGACCAGAAATAAAGGGTATTGTGTCACCCCTCTATGAACTCCTCCCACTGTCCTTTACCAGTAGGGATAAGTTTGGACCCCTCCATGCAACTATGCTGCAACTGAATTAACCCAACTTGCATAGCATTAACTCGGGGGGAGAGGCTGTGGTGCATCTGTTTCAGTGATTCTCAAACTTTTGGGCCCGTGAGCCACCTGGCTCAATGTAAACCTTTCTGCAGACCACCAGTTGCTAATGGAAACTCACTGTTAATTACATAATCACGCCTGAGCCATTTTGCTAGTGCTGCAACTAGGGAGAATGGTTTAATTTAAATTATTAAACAGATTAAGTGTTTTAACTTTCTCATGTTAGTTTATCAAACTTCATTTTAAATAACATAAAATATTAATTTATGTCCAACACAAAAGGTTTCCATGTTTTCTTTGACAAGGGTAGGGAGCCTTTTTTGGGTTGGGAGCCACTGACCCACAGAAAAATCAGTTGGGGACCCACAAGTAAGAAGCAAAAAACTCCTCCAAAACTCCCCAACTCTCACTGATGTGACCCCCAACTGAGACATCTCACTCCTCTGGCGCTCCAGCCGCACAAGGCGAGGGGAAGAGACAAGGAGGGCTGAGGTTTAGGACTTCCCATAGGCCAGATTTACTTTTCTGGGGTTCCAGAGTTAGTGGATTTTATGGACCCCTTAGGCTCTGGGGTGGGGACAGTAATGAGGGGTTCAGTGTGTGGGATAGGGATGGGGTGCGGAAGGGGGATAGGTTGCAACCTCTGGCTGGGAAGTAGGGTGCAGAAGCAGGCTGGGGGTAGGTTTTCTGGCCAGGAAGGAGAGTGCAGGAGCAAGGGAGGGTGTTGGAGCAAGCTGGGGGTGCGGGTTCTTGGCAAGAAGAGGGAAGTGAGTGAAGGGGATTAGGGTGTGGGGGTCTGAGCATGAGGGAGGATGCTTACCTGGCTTCATGCCCCCTTGCAGCGGGGAAAGTCTCTGCACAGAACGCTGCCACTTCCCCACGGCGTGGGAAGGGAACTTAGCCCCCCCCCCATGTAGTGGGGATCCTGTCACAGCCGTGAGGCTGCAATACCAGCTCCCCACTCGGAGGGCATGGAGGGGTGAAGAAACCCCGACTTTCCTTGCCAGATCAGGCTTGCTGCCGCTCCCCCAGTGGAGTAGGAAGGGGGAGGGAGGTCATCCCTCTTCCCCCATCCACACAGCGCAGATCAGCACCAGCTCCCTCTTGGAGGTTGGTGGTGGTGGTGAAGAAACCCTGACATTCCCCACCAGACCAGGCTTGTTGCTAGCGAGGTGCAGGGGGCGGGGGGAGAGAGAGAGCGGCAGCGCACAGAGAGCACCTGCTGAGCCCTAACCCTAACCCACCCCACAGCACCCCAGCTAGGCTCCGCGTGGCCCGTATTGGGGCTGAAGTGGCAGCTCCAAGGCGCGGAGATTTGGGAGTGGCTCCGCTGGGTGCGCCATGCAAGGAGCAATGGCACGGAGCCATTTCTTGGTCACTTCCTCCCTGCAAGCCAGTATCTCCATCAAGTAGTGAAATGTCCTGCCCTTGGGAGGAAGAATCCCAAGCATTGTTACAGGCTGGGGACTGAATGGCTAAGTAATAGTTCAGCAGAAAAGGACCTGAGGATTACAGTGGATGAGAAGCTGGATATGAGTCAACAATGTGCCCTTGTAGCCAAGAAGACTAATGGCATATTAGGGTGCATTAGGGGGAGCATTGCCAGCAGATCTAGAGAAGTTATTCCCCTTTATTCAGCACTGGTGAGGCCACATCTGGAGTACTGTGTCCAATTCTGGTGCCCCCCACTACAGAAAGGATATGGATGCATTGGAAAGGGTCCAGCGGAGGGCAACCAAAATGATTAGGGGGCTGGAGCACATGGCCTATGAGGAGAGGCTGAGGGATTTGGGCTTATTTAGTCTGCAGAAGAGAAGAGTGAGGGGGGATTTGATAGCAGCCTTCAGCTTCCTGAAGGGAGGTTCCAAAGAGGATGGAGAAAGGCTGTTCACAGTAGTGATGGATGGCAGAACAAGGAGCAACGGTCTCAAGTTGCAGTGGGAGAGGTCTAGGTTGGATATTAGGAGAAACTATTTCCCTAGGAGGGTGGTGAAGTACTGGAATGGGTTACCTAGGGAGGTGGTGGAATCTCCATCCCTAGAAGTTTTTAAGTCTTGGCTTGACAAAGAAAGCCCTGGCTGGGATGATTTAGTTGGGATTGGTCCTGCTTTGGGCAGGGAGCTGGACTCAATGTCCTCCTGAGGTCTCTTCGAGCCCTAGGATTCTATGATTTTAAGATGGGGACACCATGACAGTATTTAAATTTGGGACTGTCTCGGAAAATTCTTACTTATTACTACGCTGAGCATACATCCCAAATTTTCTGGGACAGTCCCGAATTTAAATATTCTGTCCTGGTGTCCCCATCATAAAATATTAGAATCCTAGGGCTGGAAGAGAGTTTCATCAGTAACCAGTGATACTTACTTACTGGAAATCTTTTGTCAATGCCCTTCACCAAAGGCTCTTAAGTGAAGTAAGTTGTCATGGGAAAGGAGGGAAAGTCCTCTCCATTGTTCCTTCTAAGCTGCTGGGCAGCACAGCTTCACAGGTGATTAATCAGCCCCACCCAGTCAGAGGCTCAGGTTCCCTGCACAGAGGTCACTGACTGGGTGGGGCTAATTAATCACCTGTGAAGCTGTCCTGCTGGGCAGCTTAGGGAGCACTGGTCCTCTCATGGATTGTTAACTGGTTAAAAGACGAAACAAAGGAATAAATGGTCAGTTTTCAGAATGGAGAGAAGTAACTAGTGGTGTCTCTCAAGGGTCCACACTGGGACCAATCCTATTCAACCTATTTATAAATGATCTGGAGAAAGGGGTAAACAGTGAGGTTGCAAAATTTGCAGATGATACTGAACTACTCGAGATAGTTAAGACCAAAGCAGACTGTGAAGAGCTTCAAAAAGATCTCACAAAACTAAGTGATTGGGCAAAAAAATGGCAAATTAAATTTAATGTAGATAAATGTAAAGTAATGCACATTGCAAAATAAAATCCCAACTAGACATACAAAATGATGGGGGCTAATTTGTCTCTAACTACTCGAGAGAGAGCTTGGAGTCATTGTGGATGTTTCTCTGAGCATCCACTCAATGTGCAACAGCAGTCAAAAATGCAAACCGAATGTTAGGAATAATTAAAAAAGGTATAAAGAATGAAACAGAATATCTTGTTGCCTCCATAGAAAACCATGGTATGCCTACATCTTGAATGCTGCCTTCAGAGGTGGTCGCCTCATCTCAAAAAAGATGTATAGGCACTGGAAAAGGTTCAGAAAAGAGCAACATAAAAGATTAGGGGTTTGAAATGGGTCCCATATGAAGAGAGATTATAAAGACTGGACTTTTCAGCTTAGAAAAGAGGAGACTATGGGGGGATACGATAGAGGTCTATAAAATCACTGGTGTGGAAAAAATGAATAAGGAAAGGTAGGAATGGTGTTCCTAGCCTCTGTTTGTCAGAGGCTGGAAATGGATGACTGGAGAGGGATCACGTGATGACTACCTGTTCTGTTCACTCCCTCTATGACACCTGGCATTGGCCACTGTTGGAAAACAGGATACTGGGCTAGATGGGCCTCTGGCCTGACCCACTATGGCCATTCTTATTAAAACTTGCTTCCTTCTTCATGGTGACACTCTGAACACCTCACCCTGTTTGGGTTTAAATGATGTAGAGAGATCCCGTAGGCTATCTTAGATTTTGCAATAAGTGTTCTCTCTCTCCTCTTATTGCTGAGGGTGGAATAGTGCGATACAGGTGTGGTAATTGCTCCATAATTAAAGTTGCAGCTGATTTTTCATTTTTGGTGTTGCCATTAAAATTTACCAAGTAACTTATTGTATGAGGCCAATGTGACCTTAAGTGTAACTTTTCTACCAGACTGGTAGCGAATTGGGTGGTGTTGCTGTCACTAGGAGGTGCTCACAGTTCAAGAAATCTTAATGGTTTTGTGCCACTTTGCAGCAAAAAGCAGCAGAGAAACAACCTGACTTGCTGGTCTCCCTTTTGTGAGACCTAGTGATCAATCAGTTTAGTTGATTTTGAAATCTACTTTCAGGACATTAGAAAGTGTGCAGCTTTCTATAGATCACAGGCTTCCAGACTTAGTTCAGAGCATCTGATGCTTGCTGGAAAAGACTAAAGCTTTTCATTTTCTTAGAATGTCTCTAGCCCTATTTCATGCCAAGGGAACTCCAAATGTAACCTAATCATTAGGAGGACTTGTTGGTGGAAATGAGGATTTCCCATCCAAAGATGCTCATGACGGGGAGACTTCCTATCCCGGCCTTTGGCCAGCTGTGTGTATGTGAACGACTGGTGAATCTCGTGAGTGTCCTGTTTCATGTACCTGTAGAGTCTTGTTGCTGCTGTGAGCCACAGGGAGGGGGTGAAAGCTGGACAGTTGGGGTGGCTTCTCGGGCCATCATGAAGGGAGATGCGCCATGGGACGGTTGTAATGCATGCACACCTGAGCTTTAGTTGGCTTCTTATCCCCCTCGTAAGTCTTCTGATGGAGACTCCTCTTCATACTGCATACTGCATATCCTGGGTTTCTAGTGTCTCTGAATTCCCCAACGACCTTGAAAGATAATAAGGCTTCATGTCCCTTGAAGGTGTTCAGAGCTTCAGTCTTTCTGTGTCCTGGGGACTGAGCTGTCTCTTCTGATTCCAGGCACAATTTACTGGTCCTAAAAGCTTTTGTTCTGCTCTTGCTGTTGACTGAGCACCTTCACCTTCATCTCTGCCTTGTCCCCTATCATCCTTTAGCATCAGGAGTGGGCAATGGAGACAACCTGCTTTTAATCCCACCTCTTTGGCTTGGAGCAGACTTTCCCTCTTTGCCTTGGGCTGGGGGAACCTGGTCAGTTCTATGCCTGCATCACACTGCTGGATCACCTGCTAGGATCATCTGAGCCTATCTCACCTAATCAATTTACTGCAATCACAGGCCCTTCAGGCTCTCCTGATCTCCTGAGGACTGAAGTGCTTTGGTTTAACTAAAGTAATTGGGCTCAGTATTGAGGTATCTGGGTGGAATTGAACAGCAGTTCTTTCCAGGTCAGAGTTGATGACTTGGCCTGAAGCTCGGTGAAACTCTGTTCAGAATTTTAACCTCTGGGGCCTTTAGAAGACAAGCTCCTCAGGACAAGAAGGCTGTCAGTTGGGCACATCATACCCACCACACAATTCCATCTACATCCAGGGAATTGTGGTGGTGAAGCTGCCTGCGTGACTTTACCACCTGATATTTCAAGTCTAACGGTCAATGCAAACTAATGCACTGCTGGGTTCACCTCTTTGAGAGCGTGTAAAGTAATAGTTGCCGTGGAAAGGGCTAGCAAAGAATATGCAAGCCAGATATTGGGGGGAGGAGCAAGAGGGCAATCAGGATGATGTGATTTCGAAGGTTAATGACTAGGTAGAGGCAGAAGGAAGTGTTGTATAAAATTTCATTTGAAAACTGATAGTCTGAGGAGCTCAGTTTGCAAACAGCATAAAGCAGAGGTGGGTAAAAGGGCCTCTGGGGGCCGGATTCGGCCCGCTAAGTGAGTTGATCCGGCCTGTGGGGGCCCTGCCACTTCCTTCGCCCCCAGGCCAATCAGGGGAAGCACGCGAAGTCTCCTGTCGCCCTGCCAGGAGCGTGCGCTGAACCCTCCTTGCAGGAGGGGAGCCGGGTAGCAGGAGACTTTGTGGGCTTCCCCCCCCACCCCTAGGCCCTGATTGGCCTGGGGGCGGAGGGAAGTGCACAAAGTCTCCTCCCACCCTGCGAGGGGCACGGTGCTTCTAAGCACTACATGCTCCTTGAAGGATGGGGGCAGGGTGGGAGGAGACTTTGTGTGCTCCCCAGGCCAATCAGGCCTTGGGGGTGGGGGTGGGGATAGCATGTGAAGTCTCCTCCCACTCTGCAAGGGGCTCAGCGCTTAAAGTCAACCACCAGCCGCCTTGCAGGGCGGGAGTGGGAGTAAGAGACTTTCACATGCTCCCCCTCCCCAGGTCCTGATTGACCTGGGGGAGCATGCAAAGTCTCCTCCCACTGCCAGAGGCACTGGTACCTAGAGGGAACTGCCAGCTGTTCAGAACAGCTGGCGGTTCGGGGTGGGGTAAAGACTTTGCAGCTCCCCCACCCCCAAACCAATCAGGGTCTGTGGGCGGGGAACCATGGAAGTGTCCTGGCCCTGCCTCTTCCGCTTGAGGCCCCGCCCCTTCCGGGGCAGCCCGGAGCCACTTAAAAAATTTCTGAACTGTCCCCCAGTCAAAAATTATTGCCTACCCTGACATAAAGCGTTTGTTACTAGGGCTGAATGTAGCAGTGTATATAGAGGATGAGGGGTTCAGTATACCGGCTGCCGTGAGGGAGAGAGGACAACCACAGCCCTCTCCACCTCCGATGAACTATGATAACTGATACTGACCTACACCCAGTATTTGGAGTCATCCATTGGGTAGCTAAGGGTGTCTACACTACACAGCTTTGAGGGACTAGGTTGTACTGACACAGCCTTGTTGCTAAAAGTCAGGCAGTATAAACACTGTGGGTACTTTTGCCTACAAAAACTGCTGACAGAGCACTGTTTACACTAGTACTTGAGAAGCAACGCTTTTATCATTTATATGCGCGCGCGTGTATGTGTGTTGTGCACCTGTGAATGACAGAAGTTTTGTTTCTAAATTGCTAGTGTAGACAAAACCTCTGATACTCCCCAGCATGCCACGGTCCAATCCTGGAGCTTCCCCAGGGACTTTCTTTGCTGAGTGGCCTGGGAATCAAAATGCTTGAATCAGTGTACGAACAATTGGGTGTCAAAGGAGTGTCACCTTAACAAACACCTGATGGACCCTCTGCCTTTGTATTTCTCAAACAACCCCCCACTAATGCAACATTCAGGGTGCATGGCAAGGGTTTTAACAGTTTTTTTAAAGAAAGAAAAACTGTGTAAGATGCTACATTATTAAGTGTGGCATTAGGTGTCTAACTCTACTCTAAATGAAAGAAGCAAAGTATCTTCCAAACATTGAATCTATTCTCTTTTTACTGATTTGCAATGTGTAAAGGCCTGGACGGTCAGGAAGGTTTTTTTTTCTGCTGGGGTTGGTGGGGTTTTTTTGGTTTGGTTTTGTTTTTGGAGTACTGTGCTCTGTTGAACATAAGAACGGCCATACTGGGTCAGACCAGTGGTCCATCCAGCCCAGTATTTTGTCTGCCGACAGTGGCAAATACCAGATGCCCCAGAGGGAGGGAACACAACCTGTAATCCTCATTTGATCCTTCTCTTGTCACCCATGTCCAAAATAGTCTGTCTGATTTTCCCCGGTTTTGCTGGAGGATTCACAGGTGACCCCAGAAATGAGAAGCTTTGTGTTAAGAAAGTAGGAGTCAGAATAAAAATCACTGTCTCTTAGTCAATTAGGATTCTCTTTCTTACTGTGTGTGGTGTTCTCATCTGCCCATTTCCCCACTCTTAGTAGACATGACCTGAATTTGTAATATTAAAACCCGACACAGCTCTCTCTAGTGTAGGGATGTTAAATTGCAGTTTTACCAGCTAATCAAGTAGTCAATGGAATTTCCATCAACTGGTCAATGGGGGGCACTCACTACCCCCACTGTGGCTCTGCAGTTTAAATGTAGTAGGAGCTGGGCACACAGCAGCTGCTCCCGCTGCAGCTCTGCATTTTACATGTAGTAAGAGCCCTGAAGAAGTGGGTTGTGCCCACGAAAGCTCATGATACCATCTACATATTTTGTTAGTCTTTAAGGTGCTGCTAGAGGACTGTTCGTTGCTTTTTAAGTTTTTCTAGTTCCAGACTAACTTGGCTCCCCCTCTGAAGCTTTTGTACATTTAAAATGAAGAGCTACAGTGGGGTTAGCTTGCGCTGGTTCCAGGATGCTGCAGCTCTGCCCCCTCCCCTCCCCCCTGCACTGTGGAGACGGTGCTGGGGGGAACTGGCTTTTAAGCCAGCTCCCCCCAGCAATGGCCCCTGCTCCCCTTCTTGCTGCCTCTGACACAGAGGCAGCAAGGGGGGGGGGAGTCAACTCAACTACCCAATAAGCATCCCTACTTCAGTCTCTCTCCACATCACAGAGAAACAAAGGGAGCACACTCATTTTCCCCTCTTGAAGAATGGGCAGAGGGAGGCAACTTTAATGTTTTCTGTGGCTAGAACATAATGCCTCTGGGATTTCTTGATGGACGTGCTGCTTGGTAGCCACTCCCCAGCTGCTTCACATCTGGCAGCTTCTGCTAAAGCTGCCAAAGCATTAACCTGATTTGTGATCCCTGCCTTGCTGGTTACTTGTGGGTTGCAGGAGCTTGATGCTGGGTTTGCCTTAGCAATGCAACTTCAAAAGCCAGTGCAGTGCCACAGGTTATGGAGAGCCATTGATGAGGCTAGAAGTAATGTGGTAACTGGTCCTAGGAATGCAGTAGAATGATGAGACATTTCAAGTGAGACAAACTCCTCCCAAAAGCTTCAACTAGCATCGCTGGCCTATTGTTAGTCACCTGTCAGAAACCCTACAAACCAGCTTGGAATTTGAGATCAGGCTTCCAACTGGGAGTCAGGAGACCTGCTTTGCCGCTGGCTTCTCATGCACCAGTCACCTCTTGTCTCCTTGCCTCCATTTGCCCATGTGTTAAATATGGATGACAATACCGTAAAGTGTGCTGACATCTCAAGATGTAAAGCCCCTCTAAATACCTACAGTTAATAGAATTTGGTTGGCGTTTTTGGGGGTGCGATTTAGAATTGGAGTTTTTGACAAAATTAACTCTTAAATGCCCTCCCCCTTCTTACCCACAATTATTGATCAGCTCCTCAGGGAGAGGAGGGATGCATGATGAATAGAATCCCACCTGGGCAAACACAGGGTTCTGGGTTGATTTGTGATCCCCATGTGCTTCTTGGAAATCTGCAGGAAGCAGCAGATCAGCACCCTGTTAATGGGTATCAGCCTGATGGAGCAGGTGCCCACATGTTGGTCTGACTTGCATTTCTTTGGCTAATGCTCTCCTTTTAATGCTATTGCCCCACAGCAAATAAAGATCAAGAGATGTGGTTGCCTTAATGCTCTGCTCCTGTCCATGCTTCATATCCAATCCTCTTGCAGCTGTTGATATTGCAAGCAGAGGAGGAGGGTGAATTGTGAATCAGCCTGCTGGCAGGGGGTTGGAAAACTTCAGGGCTATGTCTACACTCGCAGCTTCTTGCGTGAGTAATACGCAAATGAGGCTAAGCGTGGAATATCGCCAAGCCTCATTTGCATACCTAATGAGCCACCATTTTTTTCAGAAGAGGCTCTTGCGCAAGAAGGAGCGTCTACACTGCCCCTTCTTGCGCAAGAAAAACCCTCTTGCGCAAAGCCATTCTTCCTGAAAAGTAATAGGTGTAACAGCATTGCGCAAGAGGGTTTTTCTTGCGCACGAAGGGGCAGTGTAGACGCTCCTTCTTGCGCAAGAGCCTCTTCTGAAAAAAATGGTGGCTCATTAGGTATGCAAATGAGGCTTGGCGATATTCCACGTTAGCCTCATTTGCATATTACTTGCGCAAGAAGCCGCAAGTGTAGACATAGCCCAGGTGTTTGCTCCTAGCAGAGAGGCCTTGAATTTGGCAAATCAAAGGGACACACTCTCAATTTTTTTTTAAAGGTGCAGCAAACAGAGATCTTTTCCTCTTTGTTGTTACTTCCCCTTGCAATAGTTTAAAGCAAACTGCACTTGTCACTATTCTGCTTCCTTGCCACTCAGACAACAAAAGTGATTTAAGTCATTTTTTTCTGTTCATATAGTCCCTTTCACCTTCAGGTATTTAGTACAGGTTGTACCTCCAAAATCCAGGGCTCTCTGGTCCCGCACCTGGACCACAGATGCTCCTGGAGCAGAGAGCCAGAGAACCTAAGGGCAGGAGGGCCAGCCGGGCAGGACATCAGAGCCAGCAGCCCAGCTGGGGGCAGTGTGGGATCGGGGCCGGAGCCCTGTTGCTTCCCCTGGCTGTGCGAGGTTGGAACCAGAGCCCTGCAGCTTTCCTCAAGTACATGGGGCAAGGCCTTGGACTGCACAGGGCTGGGATCAGAGCCCCAGCCCTGCGGCAGGAGCTACACAGAAACAGAGCCCTGCGGCAGGAGCTGCAGCCTGTGTCGCCCAGGGAGCCAGCAGTAGCTGGGCAAGCAGCACAGCCAGGTTGGGGGGTGGGGAGGGTGAGGCAGGGTTGCCTATTGGGGCAGCCCTGCCAGTAGCAGATGACAGGCTTGGGGGCCAGTGGCAGTAGACCTCCCCTGGTCCGGCAAATTGTCCCAATGATGCTGGACCCGAGAGTTCCAACCTGTAGCAATGGCTGGTGTCCAAACACCATTGGTGATGCACAGTCTTAAGCCAGCTGTTTGCACTTTAAAAGAAAATATTTCCATGTTTCTGTAGGTCACACAAAAGCTTGTCGTTATCACATTTAAAATGTTGGGCCCTGTGTCAATGTCTGCTTCATACCTTCTTCAGGTCAGGGATTGTCTCTTGCTTGTGTCTGCAGCTTGCCTACCACAGTGGGGTCTGATTCTTGATTGGTGCTGTAACACATATCTCTACCTCGCCTGTAGTGGTGCTCTGTTGATGTGACAGGAAGGTTAGCATGTAATTACTCCTCAGATCCAGATGAGGGTGTTTGGAGTCATTCGTGTGTACGCAAGAGGGGGCTGTTGGCTGTTTGATGCCAAACAGATGGTTTTTGAGGTATTCTATTTTCAGTGAGGCCCTATCTTGGCCATGGTATTTAGCAGGGAAAGCAGCTCCCGAAACAGGAGCCCAGCTCGATAAGCATTTATGTAAACTGTAGAGACAGGCCTGGTGGTGGGTTTTTTTGTTTTGTTCTGTTCTAAGGTTGCAGCTCAATCTTGCTTTTGGCTGTCTGCATTGCTGGAGATCATTTGCTCCACAGAAAGCAGGATGCGGGGGAGGCTGAAGCTGGGGAGTGGACACAGCTGCCTAATACCAAAATACAGTCACACTAGAATTCTGACATCTACAGTCTCCACAGGCACTAGGACTGCCCCTATTCCAGGGCCCATCTCTGTTGGCTCTGTCTTGTTCTGGTTCTCATGCCCCCTGAAGGAGCTTGCTACCCGGTGAAATTGACAACTGATTGGCTGAGCGCACGTGCATATTGGGAGGCATCTTAACTAGGGATGTTAAAGACTAGTTGACTATCCTATAAGCACTTGATGAGAGAGAGGCAGCAAAATGTGGGGGGGAAGGGAACTTCAAAGTGGCTGCCGCCTCCTCACGTTTCAAAGGGGCAGTGGAGCCTGGGGTTAGCAGGGCACTCTGATTTTCCCCTTCCCCTCCCCCCCTGCTGACCCTGGGCTCCATGGCTTTGAAATGCCCCCGCTGGGGACTCTTGTGCATTTCAAAGCAGGGATCTGTGTGCAGCCCAGTCAGCAGGGGCTCTTGTACATTTCAAAGGAGGAATGTTGGAAGTGCCTATCCACTAGTCAATGGAAATTCCATCGACTAGTCGACTAATCAGTTAACCGCATTTTAACATCCTTAATCTTAACCTGCTGCTCTGCCTCACGAGAGACCTCCCTCCTCTGCATGTGTCCTTGAGCCAGTCCTCTCCTGTCAGCAGTTGAGGTAGTGAGGCAGGCAACCTTTTCTCTTGCTTTGCCATGCCCATCTCTCTGGTGCCTGCTGAAATCACCCTCAGTACAGGTGTGCTTATTTTTCAGGTTGTAAATCTGGTCAGCCTAGGGAGGAAGGACAGTCCAGTGGTGGCTGGTGCAAGCTGGGAATTTTGGAAACCTAGATTTGATTCCCTACTCTGCTGCTCACTTCCTGCACAACCTTGGTCAAGTCACTTAGACTATCTGTACAGACAGGGAACTGAGGGTATGTCTACACTTGCACCCTCTTTCGAGAGAGGGATGCAAATGAAGACACTCGAAATTGCAAATGAAGCTGGGATTTAAATATCTCGTGCTTCATTTGCATATCCGTGTTATGGTGCTATTTCAAAATAGCGCTATTTCGAAATAACAGATGCTGTTAAGACGCGGTTATTTTGAGAGAAAACCCTTCTCTCAAAATAACCCTTATTCCTCATACAATGAGGTTTATCAGTTATTTTGAGAGAAGGGTTTTCTCTCGGAATAACCGCATCTTAACAGTGTCTGTTATTTCGACATAGCGCTATTTTGAAATAGCGCCATAACGCGAATATGCAAATGAAGCACGGGATATTTAAATCCCGGCTTTATTTGCAATTTCAAATGTCTTCATTTGCATCCCTCTTTTGAAAGAGGGGGCAAGTGTAGACATACCCTGAGACACACTGTGGATAATGGCTGTGCCCTGGACTGTGAGGATGAATAGAGTAAAGATTGTGAGATGCACAGGTACCATAGTAATGGGGCCAGCAAAGTACCATAGATGTCTCTCCATCCCCTGTATACCATAGAGTTCAGGACTTTCTCTACAATCAATTAAGCAACATTTTCCTCTTGTTGGAAAATGTCTCTCACTAAGACTTGTGCTGGGGATTCCATGATGGCTGCCCTCTACAGCAGGAGTGGGGAACCTCAGGCCCGGGGGCTGGATGTATCCTCCGGCTTGCCTGGATCCGGCTCCTGAGGCTCAGGGCTCCCCTCCTAGCACTGGGGAGCCCGCACCTACTGAGGGACTGGAGCACACAAAATCTACTAGCCTGAGCCCCACTAGGCTCTGTTGTGCGAGGGGAATGTGGGGGGGTGTCTTTCTCCTTCTCAGTCACGGGCCACGTCAGTGAGGGTTTGGGGTAGGGTTTTTTTTTTTTTTTTTTTTTGGCTTCTCACTTGTGTGTGACCCCGACTTGATTTTTTCCGTGGATCATCAGCCCCTGACCCAAAAAAGGTTCCCCACCCTTGCTCTATAGAGTCATGTAACCGTGCTTTGCTCCCAGACTCGGCCAAGACAAACGCCTGTTGCTCGCTATAAATTGAAAGCCAGCTCTGCTATTAAATAAACATAATAAAGCACAGTTTAAAAGCTGCCACTGACACTTGGTTTCAAGCTAATTTGAGGCAAAATCAAGATCTGCTGTCCTTTGCAATAACTGCAGGGCAGTTTAAGGAGCTGAATTAATGACGTACTTGGGAGTCAGATATGAAATAAAAAACAACAACAACAAAAAAAAAGAAGCTTAAATTGAGGCACCAAAATAAGTGGCCTGGCTTTTGAAAGCATTCAGCACGTTGGGTTGCGAGCATGCTGGGGGAAGAATTCTGGCCTCTGCTCCTGTAAACTTTGCACATGATGTTTTGTGCTGCTAGAAAGATGGGTTGCAAATCTGAGGGCAAAATTCTGCTTTCTTAATCTGGGGTAATTACTAGAGATAATGGAATTGCTCCAAATTTAGCAAGGTGTAAATGAGAGGAGAACGTGGATGTAAAAATAAAGACTCAAGATAGCACAGGACAATTTCAGGGGAAAGGAGTCGGGTCTTAAGGAGCAGATGGAGTGACCATGATTGTGAAATGCTCAGGGAAGTCAGAGAGGCTACAAAAGCAGAATGTGTAATAATAACGAGCGACTCCAAGTAGCCTCATATTGACTGAGTAACTGTCCCCTTAAAGTGTGATGCAGAGAGAACACCATAAATGACAGCCTCCTGGAGCAGCTAATCCTGGGAACCCACAAGGGGAGAGGCAATTCTTGATTTAGTCCTAAGTGGATCACAGGATCTGGTTCAAGAGGTGACTATATCTGAGCTACTTGGTAATAATGATCATAGTCTAGGTAAATCTAACATTCTTGTAGGGGCGGAAATACCAAACAATCCCGCTGCTGTAATGTTTAACTTAAAAAAGGGGAACTACGCAAGAATGCTGGTTTGGCATTAAAAGAAGCGGCCACAAGGGTTACACACCTGCAAGCAACTATGGGGACTGCTTAAAACACTGTAAGAGGCTCAGGCTAACTGTATAGCCTTATGTGATTTGGGGTATCAGAGGATCAGAAAAATGCCATCATGGCTAAACGGCAGGGTTTTGAAGGTTGTTAGAGGCTATAGGTATGTCTAACTGCCATTAAAAACCTGCAACTGGCCTTTGTAACTGACTTGGGCTTCTGGGAGTGAGTTGGGCTAAGGGGCTGTTTAACTGCAGTATAGATATTCAGGCTTGGGGTAGAGTCTGGGATCTGGAACCTTACAAGGTGGGAGGGTACCAGAGCTCTGGAAAGCCTGAGCCGGGAAGTCTAAACCACAATTAAACAGCTCCGTAAGCCTGAATTGTGTGCGCCTGAGTCAGCTGGCACAGGCTGGCTGCAGTACAGACATACCCAGAAAGGAGTCCTTTAAAATTTGAAGTCGAATCCGAGTGAGGATAATAGGAAGGAGCACAAACTCTGGCAGGGTAAGTGTGGAAGTATAATAAGACAGGGCAAGAAAGAATTTGAGAAGCAACTTGCTAAAGATGCAAAAACTAATAGATTTGATGTAGTTAAAAAAAATCTTAAGTAGGAAGCCTCTCAAAAAGACAGTTTGAGGGAAGGGGTCACTAGACAACCAAGAGTCTAAGGAAAAACTTAAAAAACAACAGAGTCTAGCAGCACCTTAGAGACTAACAAAACATGTAGATGGTATCATGAGCTTTCATGGGCAAAGCCCACTTCTTCAGATGAGTGGAGTTATTAAAGATCCAGTTTCTAAATAAATAGGAGATGGCAGCGGGGGGGAGGAAAAAAAATAAAGGAAATAAATAGTCAATTAGCGTTTCCATGCTACATGAAGCTGATAGAGAAGGTACTAATTGTTCTTAAACCCCCCCCAAACAATGGGTACTTATATTCTTAGAATATGGAATGTAGCAGGTCATCCAGCCAATGTCACGCTACATTCCACCTACTAGGTTATGTCTAGACTGCAAGCTTCTTTCAGAATAAGCTTTTCCGGAAGAGATCTTATTTTGAAAGGATTTTCCGCCCCAGGCTTCCCCAACTGCGGGGGGCAGGAGGTGTGGGTGAAAGACAGATGGAACCCACATCCCCATCCATGCCCCAGAACACCATGCCACCCAGTATATCAACCGCAAGGGATATTTTTCCATGGTCCTGCAGGCCTTGGTCGGCCACCACAGACAGTTCAGTGACATTTTCGTTGACAGCTTGGGGAGGGTGCACGACGCCTATGTCTTCCACAACTCCAGCCTCTACCAGAAGCTGGAGGCTGGCACTTTCTTCCCTGAGTGCAACGTCAAGGTCGGGGATGTGGAGATGCCACTGTGCATCGTGGGGAACGTGGCCCTCTTGCCGTGGCTTATGAAGCCATATACTGGCCACCTGGACCCAAGCAGGGACTGTTTCAGTGCCCGTCTGGGCAGGGCCCGCATCCAGGTGGAATGTGCCTTTGGGCACTTGAAGGCATGGTTCAGGTGCCTCCTGACCCGCCTCGATGTCGGGGAGCATAGCATCCCTCAAGTAGTCTCAGCCTGTTGTGTTTTCCACAACATTGTGAAGAGGAAGGGGGAGGCCTTCCTTCTGGGGTGGGGGGCAGAGGCCGGCTGGGAGGGATGGGCCTTCGAGCAGCCACGCACAGCTGCCATCCGCCAGGCCCATCAACTGGGGCTGCACATCTAGGAGGCCCTGAGGGAGAGTTTCTCTGAAGGACCCCAGTAACTCTCCCCAGGGCCTCCCCTCTAGGGGCCTGTGCCTTGCCTCTCTGCCTTTCCCACAACAACCCCTGCCTTCCCTGTACAGTCAATAAAAACACGTGTGCTTGTTATCAGCGAGTCTCCCAAATGACTAAAGATCATTGTCTCCCTCTAACGTCTCCAAGATGTTTTACCACACCAATCTGGTGGTAAAGATTTCTTCTGAAGATACACGGCTTTTTGCGCCTCAGTCCAAACTAACTCAGTACTTCCCTCATCTTCCTTGTAAAATTTATCACTAGTCGTGTTTCAATGCCCACCCCTCTTTTTATCATAATATTCATCCACCTCTTTTTGGATCTGTCACCCCCTCCCCCCACCTAGTCTCAGTAGCATACATTCAACCATGGATGCCTAAAGTTAGATTGCTAAACCATATGTTGGCTTTCAGAATTGGTGAGCATCCAAAGCTCCCATTAAATTCATTGGGAGCTCGAGGGACTCAGCACTCCCAGAGAATAATCAATACAAGTGCTGTGTACATTTAGGAGCCCGACTATAGGCACCCAGAGTTGGTGACTTTGCCCACAGACCCAGCTCTGAAGAATTTGCAGAATAAAAGTAGATCAAGAAAAACCAAAGGAGGGCCAGGGTTCCAGTGATGCTCAGCACGCCCTGTTGGAGCCAGATCTTCCAAAGAACTCTGTTCCCCCTCTCCCTCCATTTGGGAACCTAGATTAAGTGGCTAAGGGGAATGGCAGAGTGGTAAGAGCTCTTGAAAATCTGGCCCTGCAATCATGCTTTCAAAGCACTTTGTAACAGTTAGTGAATTAAACTTCAACCCTTTGAGCGAGGGCAGTGTCACCAGCTCCATTTTACAGAGGGAAAAATTGAGGCACAGAGAGAGAAAGGGACTTGATCAAGTCAAAACCAGAAGCCCTGACCTCCAGTCCTGCAGTTTAGCCCTATGCGCTCATCCTTTCCTTGCACCACAGGAACTGTCTGACTAGGGCCAGAGGGCAGGATACTGGGCTAGATGCAACATTAGTTCAACCCAGCATGGCTGTTCTTACATAAAGATCCCAGCACAAGATTGCTCTGTATTGTGTCTCTTCTCAAATACCCTCCTCACCTGCACTGGCTGATGATTCCACTGCTCTTGGTTGCTTTTGCTAACTAAAAATAACTTTCTTTTCTCCTGTTTTAATGGATGGACTTTCAGAACTAACCTGGGTGTCTAAAGCTCTTCCTCCTTCTACCCTGCTGCTATTTCAAATGCACACACAGGGGATGGGAAAATAACTCTCCCTGCCAGTATATGTCTGGGACAAGTGCCATCCACCTGCCAAGATATAGATCACTGCAAGTCCCCAAACACCTCCAGCATGCTGTAAATCTAGCCCCTTCGTCCGATCCCACATACCATGTTTGTAGAGACTGCGTGTGTATGACATGGGCCAGATTCTGCTGTCACTTTTACTGGTGTAAATCTAGCGCAGTCCTGGTGGCTCCAGTAGATTTGCAGTGGAGTATCTGAGATCATAATGTGGTCTTTGCTTTTCCATGTGTGGGCTAAGCCCAGAGGGAGGAGAAGCAAATGTGAGTCAGAGTGAGACATGCTATTGTGGACCGCGAGTGAATGGGGTCCAAGATTGTGCTGTACAAGGTGGAGCAGATTAGAGAGCTGTCTGCTTTGGACTCAGTACCTGGGCTTTTGCTATGAGCTCCCCCCTATGCAGCAGAGGGGCCATCTCAGGTGGACATATTCAGGGGGTACCTGATGGCCGTGCACAGACTTGGACCAGGTCTATACTACACCTGGAAGGTCTGCTTAAGGTATGCAACTTCAGCTACGTAAGTAACTTAGCTGGAGTCAAAGTACCTTAAGCCAAGCTTAGCACCGTCTCCACAGTGGGAGGTTGACGGGAGAAATACTCCCGTTCACTTTCTTTACTTCTCATGACAGCGAGGAGTACTGTCGCTGACGGGGGCGCCCTCAGCACTTGATTTAGTGGATTTTTACGAGACTCAATAAATCGAACCCTGGAAGATCGATTGCCAGAGCATCCATCCTCTGGTAAGTGGAGACGCAACCTTAAGCCTTGTCTACACAATTTATGTCGACACTCATGGATTGTGGGTTCTGCTTCCAGCATAGGCTGAGCTACAGCTGCCTGACTCTTCACCACATGCCATGCCCTCCTCTGCTGGCCAGCTGTTCCCCAAATAAACACAAGCTTCAGGGGGTAGCCGAGTTAGTCTATAAAGTGCTACCAGACCATTTGTTGTTTTTTAAGTTTATCCAAATAAACACAGTTGGGGCAGCCCACGGCTTCCTGGGGGTGTTGGCTCTCTGCCCCCTGGTGCGCACTGTTCCAGACTCTGTGTGAGCCAGTCTCCATGTGAACGCTCTAGCCTCTCCCCAGCCATCTCTGGATTCTGTCCTTGTCTAGGATTCGTATTCCGCTTACTGAGCATGTTGGCTGGGCCCAGCAGCCGATCTCTGTTAGAAGCCCACATACCCTTCTTAAGCATGTGTTCTGCTTTCTCCATCCTGGGGAGCAGCCATCTTTCCTAGTGGTTAGAGTGGGGGAGCCATGGAAGTTGGGAGATTCAGGTTCTGTTTTTGACCCGACCACTAACAGCCTGTGAGACCATGAGGGGGGGATGTTTTGTGCCTCCATTTTTCCCTCTGAAAAATGAGAGTAATGAGACTGACTCACCATTTGTGAAATGCTTTGAGATTTTCTAAGGAAAAATGCTGCCTAGGTGAAAATTCCATTTTGGGGGCAGCTGGCTGCTCCCCAGCCACCTGTTTGTCCTTCGTAGTCACCAGCCTGAACTTTGGAGTCTGAGTCATAGTGACAGCTATGGCTGGAAAACCACAGTCCATCTGTGCAGGAATGGGATGTGCCATTTGCACCAGAACAGCTTTTACCCTACCTTGCTAGTGGTCTCTTGAATAATTACTGTAGTAGTTCAGGGCAGCGATATAGTAAATTCAGGATTTAGTGGTATGGCTCCTGCTCCATCAGTGATGATAAATGTTTGGCTGCATGTGTTTTCGTGTGCTCCCTCAGTATATCGTGCCAGCTCTGCACAGGTAGCTAGCATAAAAGATTTCACGAGAGCCCCCAAAGACCATAGACTCAGATCAGATACGAAGGTACCCGAGTCAGGTTCATTGCTGAATGAAGTATGTTACTAGTTGTCGGTAGCCAGATGGCCTTTGAGCCCCTATGTATTTGTACCCGGGACAATGGACACAACTCAATTGATAGTATGGATTTTACTATCGCCCCCAGGCCGGCCAAAGAATTAAGTCGAGGTACCCCAATGTTTATAGACAGAAATGAATGATCTGTGATACACACTGTATGTATTAACTTGCACGTTAATGGCACGTTTGGTACCTTCCCTTGTACTTTCCTCCAAAGCATTCACTACCCGTTGTTATGCTTTTACTTTTGTTGTTTCAAACTATTTTATCGTGTACTCAGCTGGGTGTCCCTGTACCGTCTGGGTGGAACATATTTACATACTTCATATGCTTTTAGCAGTGCTAGCAGTTCTAGTGCCGAAACACACTGACTTGCAGGCAAATGTTTGCTTTTGATAGGGCCTGTCTCTTCCTCGTAGTATAACTCTTGCTTACTTTGGTTTAAGCACCTGGCCCATGTTTCGGGCTCTTTCTCCTACAATTACAGCAAGCAAAGTTTTAGGCCCTGGGCTTATGATGTGTCTGATTATTGGCAAGTTAATAATTGATCATGTCCCTCTGGTGCTGAGGCCAAAGCAGGTGGTTTGATTTCAGATGGTGCAGGCTGCTTTCTAATTAGCTCCAAGAGGGCTCTGTGACTGGGGATCTCTAGGGAAAAGTTGTGCAAGAGGAAAAGTAACTACATGTGCCTGATTGATCCTGCTAGCAACCTTTTATCCCCTCTCAAGGCTGGGGTTCTGCACCCTGCACACACCTGAAGCTTTCCACCACATGCCTCTGTCTTCCAGTGGGAACATATTAGTCCTGTTTTGAGGTTCTTGCAAGAATGCTGAGGCCGTTAGTCTAGCCCCGGGCTGAACTTGCTCTGTACCCAGACTGGTGAGCCCTCTGCGTGCAGCATAACCTAGCCCGGCTGGTTACAGCTTGCCGCCATTCCTCTGAAGCACACAGTTATTTAGCAGGGGTGTCCCTTACCTTTCTGTGACCAGCAGGCTGCTCCATTGTCCCTCTGCTTTGCTCTTGAGCATGCTGTCTGTCTCTACTCTGCCCCATCCGGGCCTGCAGGGTCTTGGTGGTTTGAGAGCGATTTCTCTGAAGGATTCCAATCACTAGCTGATATCCAAGCTCTCCCGGCCCCCTTCTGATGTGTACTAAGCCCCCCCCACTCTGTCTCTTGCATCTGGAGCCCCGTTTGTATTTTCAGATGTTGACTGGCTCAGCAGTATCCTGTTTGCCACTTCCCCAGCATTGGAGTCTTTGTGCCCTCTCTTTCCAGAGTTTAGAGCTATATGATAAACCGTCCTAGCCTCTAGAGTGCAGCTTCTATTAATACACCTGCTTGGACCCAGGCCTTGGGATCAGCTGAGAGTGCAGAACACAGGCTGCCTGCTCCCTGCAAGTAGGCGTGGAGCGATGGCTTCACTGAGAGGCTTTCTCCCCTTCTGTTGGTGGATGTTCCTAGGCGGGGGGTTCACAGGGTGAGTGTTGGGGAGATAAGGGTGGAAAGGATGAGTTACAAACACACGTGGATTGTGTGCACCTCAGTGCCATTGTGAGACAATATGTTTGTATTGTTCTGCTTGAGTTTAAAGCCCCTTCAGTCCATGCCTCCAACCCCTGAAGCACAGACTTCTGTGTGTTGAGACATGTCAGATGCAACATGTGAACAACACAGGCCCTGGCCCATTTCTTTCCCAGCTTCTCCTGGGGGCAGTTTTCAGGAATCAACAAGTTCAGGAATTTGTCACCTTCTCCATCTCTTAAATGCAAAGTGAAAATAATCCCAAGAGTCTCTCACCAGGGAGAGCAGCAGGAAATATCACACTCTGAATTCTGCAGATACCCAGAACTCTGCGACAGCTGGGGGAGCCTTAACTGGACCCCTCCCCACACAGCTGTGAACTTTGAACTATTTAATAATAATTAATGATACAATGGGCAATGAGCAGAAGCAGCAGCAGGAGGAGAGAGACTTTGGCTAGTTTTTTATCCTGTAATTTTTGCAAGTGCGTTTAAGGCCTGATTTTTTTTAGAGGCACTGAGCACCTGCAAGTCTGGCTGGAGTCAGTGGGAGCTGAGGGCAGATTCAAAGCCAGGCCCTAAAACCTTTCCACCTAATAAATTGGCTTCTTATTAGTTGTGTTTATGGTAGCAAACAAAGCAGTGATAGGCAAGCAAGACAAGTGAGTAGGCTGCATGAGTGGCCCTTTTCATCTCAGTGGGTCACATGACCAGTGGTGGGCAACCTGCAACCCTCAGCCCACGGGGGTTCCACCTGTGGCCTGCCCCCCCCCCCCATTCCTCTTCCCCATGCCATGCCCCTTTTGAGCACTGGGGCACCGGAGCCCTGCGTTTTCTGAGTGCCATGAATCTGCTGATTAGTGCTCTGTCCTTGACTTCCCCCCCACCCCCACAGCTGATTCACAAGGCTCCGAAAATGCTAGGAGGAGGGGACGAGTAGGAAGCATGGAGCTCCAATGCCCCATTGCATGAGAGGCATGTGGGGAAGGGGCAGATGGGGTGCATGGGCCGCAGATGGAATCCCAGTGGGTTGCATGAGGTGCATGGGCCATAGGTTGTCCACCACTGAACTAGAGGTTCCAACTGAGATCAGGGCCTCATTGTGCTAAACCATGTACAGCCCCTGAGGCCAGGTTTGCACTTGTATCAGCATAACTGTGTCACTCAAGAGGATGAAGAATCCACACCCTGAGCAGTGCAGTTACACTGACCTCTAGCCCCTGGTGTCGACAGCATTGTGTCAACAGTAGGGTTTCTCCCGTTGCCATAGCTACTACCTCACGATTAACGGTGGCAGGAGAAGCACTCTCATTGGTGCAGCAGTGTCTCCACTGGAGTTAGGTTTGCCAACTTTCTAATTGCACAAAACTGAACACCCTTGCCCCAATCGATGCCCTGTGCTTTCCCAAGGCACACCTCCCACTCACTTCATTTCCCCTGCCCTCCGTTGCTTGCTCTCCCCCACCCTCCTTGCTTTCCCTGGACTGGTGCAGGTGGTTGAGTGTGGGAGGGTGTGCAGGCTCTGGGGTGGAGCAAGGGATGAGAAGCTCCAGGAGAGAGAGTGAGTATGGGAGAAGGCTCAGGTTTGGGTGTGGGAGGGGTTTTGGGGTGTGGGCTTGGCTGGGCAACACTCACCTCAGGCAGCTCCTAGAAGCACCCAGTATGTACAGCTCCTAGGCTTAGAGGACAGGGGACTCTACACTCTGCCCACCCCTGCAGCTCCAATTGGCTACTATTCCTGCCGATGGGAGCTGCAGAGCCAGTGTTTGGTGTGGGCGTAGCACACAGAGTTTGAGAGAGGGCAGTGCCTACGAGCCAGAATGTGCCAGTTGTTTCCTGGAGCCAGGGAACCTGCCTGTGGTCAGTGGTGTCGCTGACCAGACTTTTAGTGGCTCAATCAGCACTGCTGACCAGAGCTGCCAGTGTCCCTTTTCAAAAACTAGATACCTGGCAATCCTAACTGAAGTGCTGTAGCAGCACAGCTGTGCCAGTGTAGATCAGCCTGGAATAAAGACCCCTCCTCTTCCCAGGTTGTCTATAGACCAGGCACATGCAGGGAGGGAAGACAGAGGTTTGCAGATCGGAAGTGACTTGCCCAGGATTATGGAGTAGGCTGGTGTCAGAGCAAGGAATAGATCCCAAGTCTCCTGAGGCCAGTTCTTGATTGCTGATGTCAAAGCATCCAGGGGAGAGTGGACAGGCCTGACCTCTGGGCTTCCTGCTCTGCTCGCTGCTGGCGGTGCCTTTTTTGGTTCAAGGCTATTGGGAATCCTTTCTTCAGCTACCAAAGACGGAAGCTCTTGCAGTAACCCCTTGCTGTGTTCCAAGGAGAACTGCCGAGATTTTTCCCTATGCAGTTCTCTCCACCATGCACACTGCCTTTGTCATGGGTAGGAATACACCTAGTTCTGAGGGTCAGACTTCTTTTCATTGACTTTACTTGGAGTTGCACCTCTGAAATCTCAGGAATAAACTTCATTCTGCTGTAATTTTGTAATCCTCTCCCCTCCACCTTGGGGACCCCCAAACGCACCCGGAGGAAGAGAGAGATCTTCGTTATCCAAAACAGGGCCGGGGAATCTTTTTTGGGTGGGGGGCCACTGGCCCACAGAGAAATCAGTCGGGGGCTGCACACAAAACCCTCATATTGATATGGCACCTGACTGAGAAAGACACTCCCCACATTTCCCTCACACACCAAAACCGATGGAGGCCCATCCTAGTAGATTTTTGTGCTCCAGCTCCATGGTGGAGTAGCAGCTGTGCTGGAGTGCCAGCACAGGCTCCCCAATACAGGGGAGACCCTGAGCCTTTTGGGGACTGGATCCAGACAAGTTGGGGGCCACATCTGGTCCCTGGGCCTGAGGTTCCCCACCCTTGATCTAAAACATGTAACTACAGATTAAACCTCTCTAGCCCGCCACTCTGGTCCAGCAATATCTGGTCCAGCATGTTAGTGAGCTGGATAGCCACTGCTCATGGGTGTGGCCAAATTTCCCACAGTCCCATAAAGTTTGTTTTCGGCCACCAGTCCTTGCTCTCAGTGCCCAATTACAAGGGGCAGGCAGGGTGCCTGGGTCTCAGGCAGGCAGGGAGCTGCTCCAGCTCCCATTATTTAACCCTAACAGGTAAGCCTGATCCATGAAGGGTGAGGCTTACTGGTTAACCAGCTAGACCTTCACATCCCTAATCACTGCCCAAGTGTCATGTCCCACACCCTTAAGAGTAAGAAGCAAATACTTCCTCTTTTGGGGAGAAATCCCTGCTCAGGCTTAGCTTGATGAAAATGCTTTTCTGCTTAATCCAAGGGTCAACATCATGTGTGTTAGCAGCACCAGAACCCTAGTAGAAATGTTTTGTCTACTGGCTTGGGTGTTTTTAAGCACTATCTCTTCTAACCCTGCTCAGAGGAGGTCTAAGCAGCCCAATGATGAAATGCCAGGGACAACCCACCTCTGCCCCAGTATTCCCACTGTTGGCACTGGTGGAGTTGTCAAGGTGTTAGCAGCAGTGGTATTTCTGTATGATTTCCTTGCCAGAAGTGAGGCTCTAATCCGGCGTGGGGTGGGGAGAGGTAAGAGGCGGCTAGCGGGCCAGATCCATTCTGCCAATCCACCAAATCTGGCCCACAGCCGTTTCCCTGGACCCTTAGGCAGAGAGCAGTTCATGCTTTAAACAGCTGGCTGTTCTGGAGGCTTCGCACACTGCCCTGTCCCCCCAGCAAAATCTCTCAGCTCTCATATTGGCTAGTTTCTAGCCAATAGGAGCCAAGAAATTTTGCTGGGGGCAGGGGAGCATGTGAAGCCACCCTCTCTCCCCCCTTCCCAATGCCTGAGGCAGAGCCACGGGGTGCAGTCAGCCCATGAGCCTGGGACTGCAGCAGACAGCCTGCCTTAGGCTCCTGCAGGGCTGCTGGCTGGGAGCCACCTAGGTAAGTGCCTCCCAGCCAGAGCCCATCTCTGGCACCCCATCCCCTCTCTCCTCTGCAACTACCTACCCCAGGCCACCACCCAAGCTCTCTGTACCCCATTCCCTCCTCCCAGACCCTGTACCCCCTCCTAAACCCCCTCCCACAGGCCAGAATCCTCTCCTGCATCTATACCCCTTCCCGGACCCTGAACCCCAAGCCGCTGCCCCAGATCACAACCCCTTCCTTCATCCAAACTCCCTCGCAGATCCCACACCTCCTCCTGCACCCCAGTCTCCTATCTCAAGCTCTTGCTGCACCCAACCTCCATCCCAGACCCTGTGTCCCTTCCACAGAGAAGTGCGGCCCTTGACCACTTGCCAAAATCTTGGAGTGGCCCTCCATTAAAAATTATTGCCCACCCCCACCCTAACTTATCAGTACGAAGCTTCTTAGGCTTTGATTTGCTGGGGATGGGGGGTGTTAAGGACAGGTGAGGTGAGAATAGGGGTCCATCCAGTACTGGGTTACGTCTCTGATGGTGGCCAGTGCTAGCTGCTTCACATGGTATAATGTGTCTATCCCAGGGTCTCTCTCACTTCATTGCACTGCAACCTCCATCTGATAACAGAGATTATTACATCACCCCTGGAAAGGGGACCAAAGTCTGAGCCCAGAAGCCAGGGGTGAGAGGTGTCTTCAGCCCTGGGCAGTGGGGCTCGGACTACCCCAGGCTCCAGCAAGCTAATGCCAGCCCTGGCTACCCCATTAAAACAGGGTTGTAACCCACTTTGGGGATTCTGAACCACAGTTTGAGGACTGTTGGTGTATGCTACACCTACCATTTCCTGTAATGCCATTTCCTTTTAACAAGGCTAGAGATATTTGTGAACACAATGAGCAGCTTTTGCCTTTGAGTGGGAGGATTTATAGTAGCCAGTGTAATTTCAGAGGCAACTTTTATAAATGCCTACTTATGTGTGTTAAAACTGTTGGCCCTCTTGTCTCAATTATATCCTGCAGCAGAGAGTTTCACAGGTGAATTATGCATGCCATTCTTTTAAGTAGCAGAAGGAAGTCCATCAGTCTCTTGGGTTGATTCAAACAAAACCATTACAGAGTACCACAGGGAAGAGATGGCTGTTTAGTTCATATCATGCTAGTTGTTATACAGATAGAGCCTCTTTCCTGATTGGGCCCTCTGCACGTGGTGATAATACTGACAAATAGATCTCACAGGAACACAAACTCTTGCTGATGTGAGATTAGCATCTGATCTGCTCCTGGATGCTTCAGGACATAGAGGCTTGTGCCAGGTGGGGTACATTGTAGCCTGCAGTAGCTCATTTATTGGGGTGGTGTGAAGTCTCGATGTGACTTACAAATCCCAGCATTCTGTGTTTATCTCCCGGAGCAATGGCAGTGCCTTAAAAAGCCCCTGGTAGGAGCTGCTTGTGAGGAGCTGGGTGCAGTTTTATATTTAGCTGGGTACGGTAGCTGTTCACCTCCCTGTGCTATCGGGTTACGCCTCGGAATCAGCCTGCAGAGCAGACCTCCGCCGGCCGAGCTGGGTCCTGTTGGTGGGGCGGCCTCTGGAATCCTCCCAGAGCAAGGGGAGATCTTGCTGAGCCTTGGAGAAGTAGCTCCCTTAGGAATCCACTGACTGGGACAGCCAGGGCAGAGCTGCAGGGTTGAGTTCCCTGGCCTCTGGCTCCACACGCTCCCAGCATTTGCTTAGAAGACTTGTGGAAAGGCATGGACGTGAATGTGGTGCCCCTGGAGGGGGGCCAGCCCCACCTGATGGGTCTCAACGGCATCGGGCTGAAGCGTCACCCCAAGGCGAAGAAATCTAAAAAGGCTCTTCTTTTTTTTGAGGTGGAGATCCTGGACGCCAAGACCAGGGACAAGCTGTGCTTCCTGGATAAGGTAGGCTTGTGCCCGGGGGGCTGGAAGTGGGGATGGCTACTGCAGTTTCTGTAAAGATGCCTCTTGAATCATTTGTCCATGGGGACCGGGGGCGAGGGCCCTTCCAGAGTGAAGCATGCTCTCCTCTCCCTTAAAGCTCCCAGGTTCAGGGACCTCCTCTGTCCCCCCGCAGCAGCCCCAAGGTGTGGTCGGGAGTGAGGAGTGCCCAGGCATGGCACTGTACAGCCAGGGGATTTGGTCACCTTGTCCCAGCAGCTGGAAGATCCTCTGGTGCACAAAAGCCTTTGTCTTTGTCCCCTTTCTGTGCCTTCAGAGGTGCGTGTGGCCTCTGTTTGGGGCCTGGGCTGGGCCCGCCGCCTTGCTGCCTGGGGACTGGGGTCTTGGTGTGTTCAGAGCGAGTCAGCAGGAATAGGGACAGGCTTTCCAACAGCCATTGCTGTGCTGGAGCCGAGGCCTCAGGGGATGCCGCCTGAGAGCCCTTTGCAGGCTGGCAGTCGTTAGTGCGCCGTGATTGACTTGGCTGGGTCTGGGCCCAGTGCCTAGGAGACAGCCAAAGGGCTGCCAGTGGGCGTGGCCCTTAGTGGTAGAGAGGGGTTGGGGCTGTTGGTGTGGGAACAAGCTCCACCCCGCATGCTACCCTGGCACTGCCCAGGCTGTGGGTACGCCCAGGCCTTCAGGGCTGTAAATCCAGCATCTTTCACCAGCCCTAATGTAGCACCAGATATTCCCATCGGTGCAGGCTCAGAGGGAGGGGGCCCCAGTCATGTGTGTCTGGCACCTTGGTCACTGCTGTGGCTGAATACTCATTCTGAAAAAGAGTTAATATGTTCCTGGCCTGCCTGACTTTGCACACATTTCAGGCCTTGTGAAACCCTAGAGTTCATGGGTCTTGTTCTCTAAGAACCCCCCATCCCACACAGCTGGCTCAGCGCAAATTAACCCGCGGGTATGTAAACAGGCCAGGCCTTTGGTTGGGACATCTGTCAGGAGGGCGAATGGAGCCTCCTCTCCAGTTCAGCTACCAGAAAGAGGTGACTGGCCATGTGCTCCATACAGAGGTCTGGGTCTGCGGGAAACTCTTCTATCCAAGAACTGCCATGTCCCGTGGCATCCCTAGGAAGGAGACCTGAAGGTGGCATCTGCGGCACTTGTGCTGCTGTTGCCTTCCCAGCCTATGAGTGCCCAGAGGATCCTAGGTATAAATCCATCTCCTACCTCATCACCAGATGCAGGTGTCACAAATCAAATACACCAGTTCTGTCCAAACATCCTTGCTGCTCTTTCTGGGTATCCTTCCCAGCAGTTGGCGCCCAGCATCAGGAAACCGCTCAGCCCACTCCTGTTCCTCCCACGCTCCTCCGCTGCTTGTTCTGAGCTGTCCCGCTTCCCTCTGGAGACCAGTCTCTGTCCTGTGAGATCCCCTCTCTCTCCCCGCCCATCTAGCTGTCTCCCAGTTCAAGCCCCGCTTCTCAGCCAGCACCCATCAGTCTCTGGCAATTGCCTGTATCAAGGTGAATCCCAAAGCAGGGAGCAGCCTTGTCCGTGTCCCCAAGTCCTAGCTGAATTGACTGACTGCCAGAGCATCAGCTAAGACATGGAGTTCCCTATGGGGCTGCCCTGTGACACCTAGCCAGTCGCGCTGACAGCTACTGCTGAGACAGATTTTCCCCTGCCTCTGGGTGGGAAGGGCCTCATTTGGAGCCAGAGCCTCTCTCCTGGGCATGCTGACTGAATCTGTCACCTTGATGGAGTGTCTCTGGGTTGCTGGCTGCCACATGGGGATCGCCAAACACAGCGTGCACCCTGAGCCTGGGACTGGGTTAGCATTGCTGCTTCGAAACAAGCTTCCCCTCGTGGTTTGCAGCATCCTCAGTGATTACCCAAAGGAGAGACGTTCATGAACTTGAGTGCTCTCGTGCCAAAGGGGGGAGGGTCTATTATAATAACCCCTTGCTCTTATCTAGCTCTTGTTTTCATCTGTAAATCACCAAGTGCTTTTCAAGGGAAGGTCAGGAGCATTGTCCCCATTTTACACCTAGGGAAACTGAGGCACAGAGCAGGGACGTGACTCACCCAAGTTCACGCAGTATCAGTGCTCTCTAAGCTGAGCGCTTGGATGGCCACCCAGGAGAGATTCAGATGCTGCCCAGCTGACTGGCCACCAGCAGCATGTGTTTCTACTGGTGGTGTACATCTGCACATGCCACAGTGTGAATAACAAAATTCATTCCATACATGGCTGGAAGAAATTAGAGGGAACATTGCCCCATATGTTAATGGCAGAGCCAGGAGTAGAATCCAGAGCTGAGCGCCAGCCTTGTGCTCTATCCACTAGGCATCACTGCCACCCCTGATGTCAGGCGCCTTGGCTAACTATTTGGGGATGGCTATTGAGGGAAGATTCCCCATAAAGTCAGCAGACTTTGAAGTGTAGCAGCAGTGAAGTCAGTCACTGTGCACATGGCACCGCAAGGACCCCCATGCAACTCTCTCCAGGCCTGGTCCTGGGGGCAAATTCCCATGGGCACTGGCAGTTGAACTTTGTGCCTCAGCGGGTAGCTGCCCCTGTTTGAATAAACCTGGTGGCAGTTGTAAGTCCATTGACTGGCAAGAAGGAAATGGGACAACTAAATATAGAAATGCGATTAAAATATTCCTTGTAGGTGCCCTGCGGCAGCAGAACTCCCTCGCATGCTGTATGTCCAGGGGGCAGTGAGGCTTCTCTCTCCTCCCCCTGCTGAGTGCTGGGCTGCGGCGAGTGGCCGCTGGGATTTCTCACCACTGAAGCCAGGAAGCACTGAGTTTCAGGCCTCACTCTGTCATGCCTGGGCAACACAGCTGAGATCAACTGTCCCTGATCTCCCGTATCACTAAGGCCACCAGAGGCACTGGGCCTGGGATTCCAAACTTGGCTCTTCATGGGCCCTCTGCAGTGCAGCCTTACAAGGCCGAAGGAAACGGGCAGGGCCTCACTGCGCTGCTATGTAATGAAAGAGTCTGTCTGTTTTGTGGAATTGTGGGTTACAAGATTCCGATCTCATCCACCCTTGCAGACTCTGGCCTACTGGGCAGGTCTGTGGGCATTGTGGCAACCCAAGTACCAAGGAAGTGAAATCTGCCTTAACTTGATTCCTAGACTATTTAAAGCTCCTTGGCTTTGTGGATACCTCTTCGACTGAGTCCTTGGGGAGAAAAGAAACCTCTTCATCAAAGGCTCAGCAGCTGTGGCTCTTGAGATGAGTGGATAGTAAGGCCAACAGGGACGTTAGATCATCTAGTTTGGCCCCCTGTGTAACACAGGCCAGGAAGTGTCATCCAGTTCCCTTCAGAGTGAGCTCAATACGTTTCTGGAAGATGCTTTAGTCAGACACAAAGTCCTTCAGTTCTGACCTGAAGCCATCAAGAGGTGGGACATCTGCCATGGCCCTTGGGAGTTTGTCCAGTGGCTCACCTCGCTCAGACCCCCAAATGGAGATGATGAACCCACAGCTCATGGGCCAGATCTGGCCCCCAGCTTGCCTTGATCCAGCCTGCGAGGTCCAGGGCCATTCCGAGAGAGGCATGGGACCTGGGGCAATCCTCACCCCCCACACTGTGCCTTAGGCCCAGGGCAAACCCTCCCTTGAGCAATGTGGTCTGGGGGTAGGGTTACCAGGTGTCCGGTTTTGAACTGGACAGTCCAGTATTTAGCTTTCTGTTCAGGAAACCAATCGAGAAAGTAGAACAGTCCGGTGTTTTCTAACTAAAATGTCATGTAGATCGTGATGTCATGTCAAGTGTGTTCGGTATTTTTGTTGAAACCATTTGGCAACTCTACCTGGGGGATTACTGGGGCCTGGCGTGAGGCAGCAGCAGGGGTGGCCCCATCTCCCCTTGCACTGACCGCGCAGGTGACAGGAGCCTGTTCCACTGCGCCCCGCTTCTCCGCGGTTGTTTTGCTTCTCATTTGTGTGTGGCCCCACACTGAGTTTTCTGTGGGTCTGTGGCCCCCAACCCCAACAAGCTTCTCCAGCCCCGTTTTAAAATAAAATGGCACCTCCTTTCTCACTTAAGTGTGTCTGGCTTCAGCTTCCAGCTGCGGGCTCATATCCTGTCTTACTCCACTTGCTGGTCAGTTAGCTGGGGCCTCCTGCAGAAGCAGCTTCGCGTCACATTTAAATACATGTCCTGCCCTTTTAAAAACAATACTTAAGACAAACAAATAAAACTGCCCCTTTCAGACCATTTCTGTTCATCTCAGAGAAGCCAAAAGGGGCACAACCCTAGTGTTTTCCCTTTCGCCCGTAGGATACAGAAGGCGGTGGCAGAAGGTGGGGGGGGGGGGGTCTCACATGGATTATTGTTTCCACCTGGCATGTCAGTGCCCTGGACATGACCAGGACTGTACAGCTCTGGGCGGGATGACTGACAGTCGCTCTTGCCCTCTTTTGCAAAGTGGTTCCTCTGCCTCCCAGCATCTCTGCAAGGAGCACAGACCTGAAGCAGCCAGGCTCTAGAAACTTAAGAAAGGGGAGGGCGTCTGACAATTTCTCCACCCCGCCCTGGACTTTCCACAGGGCATCCAGCAATAAATAGTGAACATTCTGATCCTGTGGAGGGACCAGACATCCGCAGCCTCCAGAGAGACAACTCCACGCAGGTCCCTGCCAGCAATAATCAGCCTTCCTGTGAGGAGCTGATCTCGGTTGGAGTGGAAGAACCACGGCTCAAGGGGAAGTTGCACAGAGAGTCAGTGGTAGAGCTAGAGAAAGAACCCAGGAGTCCTGAGGTCCCCCTCCCCCCGCCCCCAGCCCACTGCTCTCTCGCCACTGGATAACCTTGCCCTCAAAGGAAATGAGAAGTAAATCTTAGTGTAATTTAAAAGGGAGGTTTTGTTCTGAAATTGGCTGTAAAAATGGCCTTTCTCCAATGGAGTCAGCACTCCTGCCAAGAGTCAGTTCTGGCTGCTGCTTGCTCTTCCTATCCTTGAAGAGTCAACAGAGCTGCGGGAGAGGCAGCCAAAGTCCGTTCCTTGAGCGTTGTCACCAGAACGGGGACACCCGGACAAATCGCTGATGCACTGGCATAGGCATTGCTGTGGGCAATCGTAATGACCACTAGGGATGCATGAGAACGAAAGAACCCACTTGACTCTGATCCTAGGAGCCATCGTGTGCCGTGAGCCTGTTTGACCTTGAGCTGCTGAGAGATTGTGGAGATGGAGCCACCTTAGAGTCCCTTTTCAAAGAACTGCCCTTTCCCGGCCTTCAGCTGTGGGCGTCAATCTCTGCTGACCTCCGAGGCCGTCTTGCCTGCAGCCCTGGGGCAGGGGAGAGCTTTTTCGGAGAGCAGCCTGCACAGGCTCAGCCTGTCGGTTGGCTCAGCCCTTAGCCAGTGCCCTGTTTTCTTTGTGCACTGTGCCATATGTTTGAAAAGGTTTTACACACCCCCGAGCTCCTGTTGCACACGCCACCTTGCACTGACTGTGGGTTCAGTTGACTTGTCCTGACTGCTGCGTGTGCCCCTTGTCTGGATGCACACAAGCCCGTCTCAGCAGGCATGTAGCCTAGGTACAACTTGGGTCCTCACCCTTCTGCCAACATTTCACTCTATACCTGCTGCCCTCAGTGTCCCGCTCGGTGAAATGTAGCTGCCGACACTGGCTCGCCCATCTCCCAGGGTGCGGTGAGGACTGAATGATTAATCCCTAGTCCCAGATGTGGCACGCTGCAGAAGTGCCCAGCATCCTTGTTATTTGAGGAGGTGTCTCTGACACTTAGTCACTTTGCTGACTTGTAAATTTCATTAGCTCAGCTGTGTCTAATCCCACAGAAACCTTCAGCCAGGCGGGGCTCTCCTCACTGTCTCAGGCTGTGGAGTACTCTCGGCAGGCAGTCTCACAAAGGTTCTGCCTGGCCCTGTGGCAAAACGCCCCGGCCCTGCTCTGAGTAGCTTCTGTTTGTTTGGGTTCTGCAGCCCAGCTGGCTGGAGAGCTCTCTCAGATGGCCACCAGGTCTCCCCACTGCGGGAGTAGCCGTCAGCTGTTGTACCAGCATCTGCTTGGATTAGCTGGGCACGCCCTCCTTAAATGTTAGTGTTTGCTCCTGTGGTGAGTCACAGAACGCCTGGCTCAGTCAGCATTTTGGGATTTGCACAGGGAGGACACTGGGGCTGACAATGGGAGAGAGGATCCCCAGGTTCCTAGGAGCTCTATGTGGGATAGCTCTTGCTCTCGGGGAGAGAAACAGAGTGAAGAAGGCACAAAGCATGAGGAGAAGCAGGGTGCTGATCTGTGACCAGTTTCACCCCGCTGCATACCCCATTGGGGCATGTGGTATGGACTCCATGCCTGCCAGCCCTGGGCCCAGAGCTAGTGCACGAAAACAACCCCTCCCTTTGAACTCATTTTCCTAATGCGGAGTCTAGCAAACCTAGAGCCCTGATAGCAGCTGAGCTTCAACCTGTATCTGCAGCCGATGAGAGCGATGTGAGCCAGTGTCCTGGCTGCTTCAGGAAATGGGGCAAGAAACGCCTCAGCAAACAGCTATGGAACTACCTGCCCATGCAGAGAGGTTCAGAAGGGGAGCTGTGTTAGTCTGTAACAGGAAGAACTTAAAAAACAACGAATAGTCTTGCAGCACTTAAAAGACTAACAAAACATGTAGATGGTAGGGTTGCCAGGTGTCCGGTATTGAACTGGGCAGTCCGGTATTTTTGCCTCCTGTCCGGTAAAAAAAAATTCAGAAAATACCAGACATTTAAAATGTCTGGTATTTTCTGATCTTTTTCCCGGCCAGGAGGCGAAAATCCCAGGTGCTTACCGGGCTCCACAGGGGAACTGTCCAGCCTGGAGCAGGGAGGCAAGATGGCGGGCGGCCACCAGCATCCTGTTAGGGCCAAAAAGCCTCAAAAGTGTTTCTTAAAGGGGCCACGCTGGTTTATTTTATTTTATTAGCTTAACTCTCGAGGTCCTTTTTTTTCCTTAATAACTTTGGTCTCCCCCTTTTTTTTCCCCTTAACAGAATTTTTTCCCTGGTGGGTTTTTTTTGGGGGGGCGGGGCGTGTTTGGTATTTTTGGTTAAACCATTTGGCAACCCTAGTAGATGGTATCATGAGCTTTTGTGGGTACAACCCACTTCTTCAGATGACTGGAGTATTAAAAGTCCAGTCCCAAAATAAATAGGGGATGGGGGGGGGGGGGAAGGAAGGGGGAAAACAGTGAATTAGAGTGTCCATGTTACAAGAAGCTGTAAATGAAGTTAAGTTCCAAGGCTTCCCTGTGTGTTCTTCCTGAGCTCTGTGAGCTGGTGCTGCGAGCCATTAGGTGTGCTGTGGTACCAGCCAGAGGCCTGTTGTATTAATTTAGATGGAATAAACGGGCCCAAAGAGTCAAAGATGTTAACTTGACCCCTCCCCCCGTCACTGGCCAGTGTTTAAGGAGAGGTGGGTTTGGGCAAACAGAGACCCCCCAGCCTGCATAGTACCAAGGCAAATGTGCCCTCAACAGCCCTTGTAACGATGTATTAAAGAGAGTGAAATGAAGGGAATTGTTAGTAAGGCAGTAAGCCAGGCTGTTATTTCAGCAGCATCCCTTGTTCCCTTCGTTTGCTGGACACTTATTGGGAGGAAAAGGCCTCGTGTGTGACCGTCTCGTAGACGATATCAAAGGTGGGGAGAACCACTGGGAGGTGGGAGTGGGGAGAAGACATGAGTTAAGAATGGGCCAGGGCTGTAGGTAAAGCCCAATCTCACTTCCTTGGCACCAGAACAAGACAAATGCACAAGTGGGGGGAGGAGAGAACAGTGAGGGTAGAAAAGCTTCTGTTTAGGGGGTTGAGTCTCACTTGCAGGGTCACTGCTGGAGAAATCCAGGCCCAGCGCACGATCTGATCAGCCACGCCAGCCCTGGCAAGCTTGTGCCGACAGCAGGCCGTTCAGGGAATTGCTCTGGTCAGACTCCGGGGGGGTGTAAAATAAGCAGTTGTGGCTGGCTGAGCCCCTCTCTGATTGACAGAAGGAGAGAGAGAAAGGCGGGGAGGGAGGAATAAAGTGGGGAAGGAAAAGGACACCTGAGTGTGTGGGAGGGAAGACAAAGAGTCCCCTCCCAGATGGGATTTGGGATTCAGCCAGAGCTGACAGTTCCCTCTCTCTGTGGTGGTCTAGTCGGGACACCTCCCAGGATCCGGTGACCCAGAAGTTCTGGGGTTGGCAGCCAGAACAGTGATGCTCACTCGGTATCCAGTTTTTCCCCCAAAAAATCTTTCTTTGAGGACCCCAAAAGGAACGGTGGGTGGAATAGCGCAGCCCCTTGTTATTTGGTCTACCAGTTAGACCTGATTGGGTCACTGAATTCTGGTCCCACTCTCTGTGTTTCCCAGGCATGAATTACATTGGGAGGCCGTTTTGTTTAGACCAACAATGTCTCTCTTCTGCACCTTTTCCCATCCGCCTGTGTGATTATAGGTTGTTGACACCTTGTGAACTTCCACCCCTTTTAGCGATGAGCTCCCCAGTTCGGGTTCACTTGTAAGCCCAATTATCACAACAGGCCCCAGCTGAGATTAGGGCCCCCTTGCGTTGTGTGGTGCATGAACACAGAGAGATGGTCTCTGCCCCCAAGAGCTTCCAGTCTGTCAACAGGATGGAGGCCATGTGAGGAGGAAACAAGCTCCGAGAGGGAAGTATCTGCCCAACGCCATGTGGCAGATCAGCAGCAGAGCTAGAACCCACGTGGCCTGTGTCTCCCCCCGGTCACCAGCCCGTGCTGCGTGTACCACGCTGCAGCTGGAGGAGAGTTTGTCTCTGTTTTCTGTTTGCTGCAGCTCAAGGCATCAGGGCACCTCCCCGCCATTACAGAGCATCCCCTCAGGAGCAACTTGCTACTGAGCCATGGCTGGCTGCTGCCGCTGGAATCCCTCTGGGGTTTTACTGCTTGCTTTGGTCTGGTGGCCAAGCCACGCTCTTTCTGGCTTGTGCACCATGGGCCAAGCTGTTAATCGCATGCTGGCTGTGGAATCACTAATCCTGGGACAGAGAAGGCCCAGGGAGAGCCCGGCTTGACCTTTAAAGCTCTCCGGGCATTTGTAGCACTGGCAGCAAGGGGAGACAGCTATGAAACTGAGCTCATTGTCTTGGAAAGCTACAGAGACAAACAGAGACAAACACAGGGTCCCACCCCAGAGCTGTGCTGTCGCTTTGGCCAGAACCCCGAGGGTTGAGCAGTGCCTTGGCAGAGCGCACAGGGTCTCTGCCCGCACCCTGGTGTAAGGTTATGGGGGCTGGGCAGTCTGTAGCCAAGCTCCTGCTGACGTCCATGGTAGAGGACACTCTGTGGCCTGGGCCGTGGTAACTTGTGTCTGCTGCTCTGCAGGTGGAGCCCAATGCCACCATCGCCGAGATCAAGAACCTCTTCACCAAGTCCCGTACGTATGCAGTGAGCTTGCTCCCGTTGGCCCTGCACCCCCCTACTTGTTACGCTTCCCCTGCCCACTGGAGTCAGCCCTGTGTCACCCTATCAAGCCCCAGGCCTGGCCTGTGCAGCGGTGGATCAGGCTGAACTGCCCACCCCAGCGCTCAGGAAGATCTAGAGCCGTGGTGTCCAACCAGGTCTGAAGCGGTAGCCGCTAGAGTGGGTACTGCTATAGCGAACTAGCCACACTCAACCAGCCAATAGCCACATGTAAGACACCATGGGCACAGAGTATTCGGAAGGGAAGGGAGAGATAAGAAAACAGTTTCCCACAGGAAGCAACCACTGTTCATGAAAAATATTCCCTCAAAAATCTAATTTTCCATGTATAGCCAGTTTATGACGGCAGATACCTAGTGCATGGCGAACAACCTCTGCAGCTTGTGGCGTTCGTAGCGCGCCCATCCCCAGAGCGGCCAGGCCCTGATATCCCCGTGGTGTTCGTAGTGCGCCCGTTCCCGGAGCGGCTAGGCCCTGAGATCTCCGTGGCATTCGTAGCGCGCCTGTCCCCAGAGCAGCTAGGCCCTGAGATCCCCGTGGCGATCGTAGTGCGCCCGTCCCAGAGTGGCTAGGCCCTAAGATCCCCGTGAGTGAAATTCCTCATGTGCAAAGCGCAGGCATTGCTTATGTCCCCCAGGAGCCCTCAGCATAGGGCTTGCCAGGTGCCTGGTGTCCCTCTGGCATTTCCGTGCTTGGCCCAGGGACTTTGCGACCCATCAAGGCAGGAACCAGCCTGCTGCCTTCAGCGAGGTACCTGAAGGCCACCCAGCCTCGTGAGCCTCCGCCACGTGGAAGGAGGTGGACTTGTCTTCGTAAGAGCAGCGCGGCTGGTGCTGATCAGGGACTTGGGAGCCAAGGGGTGATGCCACTGTCTGCTCTTCCCACAGATCCTCAGTGGTACCCAGCCCGACAATCGCTGCGCCTGGACCCCAGTAAGTTGGCCTTCCGGGGGGGGTTGGACTGTTACCAGCATGCCTCTCTGCTGCTTGAAGGCCCCGCGGGTGGGGAAGTGGCCAGGGGGAACACGAGCCATGAGGGGGCTGCATGGTAGCTGAGTCTGAGGGCACAGCTGCTCGGTGAGCTGAAGCTGGGCCTGCAGGACAGGTGCTGATGCTGCTCCGAAGGGCGAGAGATCTAATGTGCCGCCAACGGACTAGGGCCCCAGTGGGGAAGGGACCTTGTACGCGGGGGAGGGCCCACCTGCAGGAGCCCAGAGCTGTGCCTCGCCCTGCAGCAGCGGGTGGGGGTTGCTGCGCTGCAGGAGAGCGAGGCTGGGGTCACTCGGGCACCTTGCCAGGGTCGCCTATTGCATCAGCCTCCCCCCAGCCTGCCCCTCCGGGTCTCTGCTCTCCCTCCAGAGGGGAAGTCCCTGAAGGATGAGGACATACTACAGAACCTGCCGGTGGGCACCACAGCCACGCTCTACTTCCGGGACCTGGGGGCGCAGATCAGCTGGGTGACGGTGAGCAGTGCCAAGGGTCTGCCAGAGAAAGGCCCCCTCCTCCGGGCGCCCCTCTGTGCTCACAGCACACTCTGCCTTCCAGGTCTTCCTTACCGAGTACGCTGGGCCCCTGCTTATCTACTTGCTCTTCTACTTCCGAGTGCCCTTCATCTACGGCCCCAAGCATGACTTCACCTCCAGCAAGCACTCGGTCGTGCAGTGAGTACCGGCCGGGGGCAGATCTCTGTGCCTGCTTAGCCTGCGCTGGAGCTCTGCCCAGGGATATGGGCCCTCTCTGAGCTGTTGGGGGCAGAGACCCCCATAGGAAGCCTGAGCCCTAGGAAAGCAAACAGATGGGATGTGGATCCCACTCCTGGCAGGTCCCTGCCTCCCAGGCCAGGCCTGCAGCTTCCGAGTAGGCCTCCTCTCCAGAGTGGGCTGTGTGGGGATGCAGGGCCGGTCGGATTCCCTGCCAGCCTCTTCAGGCCATCTGGGACCTGGCCATCTCTGCGGCCACTGGATATTCAGCGCCTGGATGGTCCATGGAGCAGAGGTGCTGGAACTAGGGGGGCGGGGAGGGGGCTGCAGCACTCCCAGACTTGAAGTGGTTTCCATTATATCCAGGGTTTACAGTTTGGTTCAGTGGCAGAATGGCTCCCGCCCCCACCACGGAGAGGAACTAGGGACAGGCGAGCGCTCTGAGCTGCTACTCCAGAAACCCCATTGATTCCTGGCAGGAGGAAGCAGTTTGCCAGCCCCAGAGCACTTGGGGCTCATCAAGGAAGCTCTGCTGTAGGCTCCAGCATAGCCCCATCCAGCCTTGCTGGGGAGGAGCCTCGGGGCAAGTGTTGTCTGTTGGGACGCAGGGGCCTTTGCTGCTCAGGACAGTTCCCTAGCGGGGGATGTACCCCAGTGGCCTTGGTACCCACTAGCCCCCTGCGCCTTCCCTTCCAGCCTGGCCTGCATCTGCCACTCGTTCCACTACATCAAGCGCCTGCTGGAGACCCTTTTCGTCCATCGGTTCTCCCACGGGACGATGCCCTTGCGCAACATCTTCAAGGTGAGTGGGGCGGGCGGGCAGCGCCGGGCAGACGGCAGCCCTGCGGGATAGGTGAAGTGAGGGCTCTTCGGACGGGCAGGGCCTGCCAGGCAGGGAGCCAGGGCAGCAGCTGCCAGGGGTCCCTTTGACTTGTCTCCTTAGCAGAGCCTGTATTAAAAGAGCGTTTCCTGATTTGTCTCTAGAATTGCACCTACTACTGGGGCTTTGCGGCATGGATGGCGTATTACATCAACCACCCGCTGTACACCCCGCCAAGTAAGTCACCCTGGCCATGGCCTTGTTGCCTGCTGGGCTGGAGGGCGCCGTGCGTTTCCAGCCCTTCTCTTTGCTGGACAAATTGCCTGAGGGGCTGGCCTGCCTTTTCCAGGGCCTGGCTTCAGCCCCCGTTCCCTGTGCTCTGCTGGTATCCCACAATGCACAGCACCTGCTGCCTGTCACTCAGTTCCCACAAGGCAGCGTTTCTGCGTGCCATGTGGAAAATACAGGGATCCTATCCGCGGGGCACCATGCTTTTCCTGACGTAAGTGCCTGGTCGCAAGGCGCTGGCACAAGCAGCTGTGTGCGGCCACACGCTGCAGAACCTTGCGTTGGCAGCACTGTGCCGACAGACCCATCCCTGGTACAGCTTCCTAGCACAGCCAAGGTCTTAGACATCAGGCGAGACCAGGCTTCAGGCCTGCGTCTCTGCAGGACTTAGTGGTGACTCGGACCTGTGGGTTGGGAGCCGTGTCAGCCCTGAATGAAGGGGGCTGCGTTGTCATCACAGGGGTTTTCTCCCAGAGGTGTTAATTACGCAGTTGGGAGTTACAGCAAACGCAGCTCAAACCCGGTGGGATACGTGGTGGGAGCTGAACTCAGCCTGGGTGCAGGCATTTAACAGGGAGAGTAACTGTCCCTTGGAGTGACTCCCGGGAGCTGCCATCACTTTGGAGAGTTCACGTCTTGGGTGTGTTTTCAAAGCTCTGCTCTCGCTCAGCCCCTAGTTCTGGGCCAGATGCTGCTGCGGGGCAAGGGTCTCTGGGCTGGAGCAGGAATCCGTCTGAATGGGCAAAATGTTGCCTCCTGGCCTGGAAATCTGAGACATCCATGACTTCTCAGGCCTGGCTTCCTTCTCAGTCTTACTTCCTTGACATCTTGGGTTATAAGCTGCCTAGCTCCCCAGCCATCCACGGAGCCCCCCAGGGGACCAGCCCTGACTAGCTAGTGTAAAGACCAAGCTGCAGCCTGTTTTCTGTTGTGATTAAAAGGCCTTTTGTCCCTTCCTGCATCGTTAAGGGTTAAAATCCCAAATGAACAAGCCCAAACTCTTCTGCTTTGCATCCATGTTCCATCCAACCTTCCTCCACGCCTGCAGCTCGAGTCCTCCCCTGCATTTCCACGTCCGGCCGCCCTCTCCCTGGCGTCTTGTACTATAACCCCTGCCCAGCAACCTCTCCCCCTCTCAGGCCCATGACTCTGACTGGTCTGACCCTGGGAGGAGCGGTCCCCCCCAAACTGCGCTGCCTTTGCCCTTAGCGAGGAGCAGTGAACAGGAAAGTGGCCGTGCTGCCTGGGGTATTCATCTGGGTACTTAGCAAGGGCGCTGTGGGTCTGCTACAGATATGTTTCTTTCCAAGCTGTTGTTGCCATAGGGACCATGAACGCCAAATCTGGGTGCTCCCCCTGTGGACTGTGCATTAGTGTGTTCCCCAGGCAGACTGCCAGCTCTGGCCCTGTAAACTCACCCCTAGTGCCTAACCCTGCCCTTCCTCTTCCCCCCAGCCTACGGAGACCAGCAGGTGAAGCTGGCACTCGTCATATTCCTGGTAAGAGCTGCTGGCGGCGGGGAAAGAAGCAGGGAAGGAGGCTGCTTGGCTGGGCTTGGACAGGAGGGCCAAGGAGGGAAGTATCGGGGGGGAGGCTGGGCACCTAGCGAGAGTCCTCTGGGGGTGTCTGATAAGGGCTAGGACAGGGGTGGGCAAGATAGGATCCACAGACCGATTCGGCCCGCCGAGCCGTTTGATTCGGCCCATGGCTGCCGGGCCACTCTTCTGCCCCCGGGCCAGTTGAGACGTGGGAATGGGGGAGTGCGCAAAGCTTCCTCTCCCTGCCAGGGCGCGTGGCACCTGAGGAAACAGTCAGCTGTTCCTAGCAGCTGGCAGTTCCCTCTAGGTGCCCTGTGCCCCTGGCAGGGTGGGGGGGGCAAGAGACTTTGTGTGCGCCCCCCCCACCAGGGACTGCCCGCACCTAGAAGGAACAGCCCCTTTCTGCCCAAGGCCCTGCCCCTTCGGGGGCAGCCCTGACCACTGCCAAAATTATTTCTCCCCCGCCTCCCCCGTCTAGGAGCATGTGCAAGGGGATGAGGGGGCCAGTGTGTGGGCATAGGCCGAGGAAGGGCTAAGGGGGGTGGGTGGCACAGCTCTGTGCCTGAGCCCCTCCGAGCTGATGGGAGGCTGGGACCCAGGGCACTGATCACTCCTCTGCTTCCCCCAGTTCTGCCAGCTGGGGAACTTCTCCATTCACATTGCCCTGCGGAACCTGCGGCCGGCAGGTGAGTGGAGGTGGGGCCCTGCTGGCCCTCCTGGGGCCTAGTTACTCAGGGGTGACTGGGAAAGGGGGCTGGTTAGTCTGGGGGCTGGGGTGGGACATGTTTGTGGCTGAGGTATGGGGGTGGGAGCATGCTCTGGGGCTAGGGCATTGGCTGTCCCCCTAGAGAGTCTGAGTGAGAGCCCCCCACCTGCCCCAGCTCTGGTTTATGGAGAGTTCTCCCAGCTCTCGAGAGTCTTGCTGGATGTAAGAAATGCAGGAGAAAACCCCTCCCTTCCCCAGGCCCCCTCTAAACATCCCAGGGGCAGAGATGGGCAGGAGTCCCCGGAGGGCTCCGTTAGTGCCAAGCCAGGCAAATCCACTGCAGCACTGCCCTGAGCGAGACCCTGTTGGGCCGGTTGGACTATGAACCGGGGAGCAGGGTCCCTGTCCCCATGGATGTGCCCACCGGAGCCAGCCTGTTCGCCCTCCGCATGCTGGGGCTGGCCAGCGGGCCCCTTAGGGCTGGAGAGGGAGCTGAGCTAGGGGCTCTTGGCTGCTGCTCCCCAGAACTTTGCATTCCCTTTCCTTGTCCCTGCCCAGCACTGCTGGGCTCCATTGCACCCTGCCATGGATGTAGGCTGCAGCTATCCCAGCGCTGCAGGCCCAGCAGCCAGGGAGGGAGTGCGGGAACCTCCGATCAAGTCCTCCGCAGCCTGGCATCTGCCTTGTCCCTGCCCTTGCCTCTGGCTCCAGTGGCGTCGGAAGCACTGGCCTCTGTGAGTGGAGATCCAACCCCAGGGCGCTGCCCCACCATGTCCCTGGAGAATCGTGCTGGACAGGGCTGTCTCCTCAGTGTCTGCCTGGCTGCTGCTCAGAGCAGCATCCCCTGCCTGCGTGTTCCCGGGGAAAGCCGATACCACTTGGGGGGAGGAGAGGCAGGGAGAGGAGCTCATCGGCCAAGTGAAATAAATCACCCTGGATTTCTGCTTCTCTCCAGGCTCCAAGACCAGGAAGATTCCCTACCCCACCAAGAACCCCTTCACATGGCTCTTTCTGCTAGTGTCATGCCCTAATTATACCTATGAGGTGAGCTCCCCCTCCTGCTAGCGCCCTGCCTGCAATGTACTGGCAGGTCCCCTGGACCGAGGGCTGGCTGGCCCTGGCAGCACCTGCCCACCCTACCCGGGTCCGCAGATCTTGTTCCTCGTCTCATTGGAAGCCTCTCCTCGAACTGCAGCTGCCTCCCTGAGACAGGCGGCTGGAGCATGGCCCACCTGCCTCCTGCTCGCTGCTGGTAACAGGCTTGTGTTCCTCAGCCGCGTGGGCGCCAGGCTCCGCAAACGGTCTGTGCTCTCCGCTCCATCAGCACATCGCTGCTCATCGCTGAAATGCAGCTGTCTCTGGGGTAGAGCTCAGCAGCTGCTTAACAGCCACACAACTGAGCCTGGCAGGGCAGGAAGCCCAGGAGAGGGGCCTTGTCTAATTGAAACTGCAGGGGGATTCAGGAGGAGGCAGGACTTGAAATTGGCTCGGAAATGGGAAAGCAGCAGCCCGCTTTGGGGAACTGGGGCAGTGATCAGAAATAGCCAGGACCTCGCAGCACCCTACGTGGGGGTCATGCTCTGACTACCAGGGGAGAGCGTCCCCGCTGAGCTTCCCCACTCCATGGTCTGCAGGCCAGCGCCCCCTGGCACCGCAGTGGGGTCCTCCCCTCACAGTCAGGCCTGGCACACGCACTAAATCCGCAGCAACTATGTTCTGCCTGGCCCAGCCCTGCATCCTTCTGGAGATAAGGAGGTGTCATGGCTGCAACTGCCCAGCCAGGTACCACCATTAAAGCCTTGGGCAGCAGCCCACCAGTGACACTCAGGAGGTGGTTGTTTGCCCCCAGCCAGCGCTGGGCCCCCAGGTCCTGGAAGAGCTGGGCTCTAGGGGGCTGACTTGGGCTCTCGTGACTCCTGAGGGGGGGCATGAGTCAGCTGACCAGGCGCCACCCTTGGAGCTGTGCTTCCCGAGAGCTCGTCTCTTTGCTGGAGTGCCACTCACCGGCTGTGCAGGGCCCTGTTCCTGCCCTGGCCGGCAGCCACCTCGCGTGTGCCCAGCTGCCCCTTCCTCCAGCTCAGCTGCTGGGGGGGCTGGCGACTCCCCATTGCTGAGAAAAATGGTTCCCCCTACAGCACTGATCTCAGCTGGGGAAGCCCCCTGCTCTGCATGATCCCTGGTGTATGGGGGGAGGTGAGAAATCTCCCTGCCAGTCCTCTTGTCTCCAGCACCCTTATTCCTGCACTAGTCTCTCCCTGCCCATGGGGGGCACAGTGGGGGGCAAGATTTCTCCTGGGAACTGGCCCCTGTGACTCTACTTTCCTTCCAGCCCCTAGGCATCAGGTCTCCCCTCCATAGGGGCACCTGCACTAGGAATGTAATAGTGGAGTCCATTAACCGATAAGCAAAAGCTTATAGGTTAATGCTATAGATGCATTTCTCCCCCGCCACCCCCCCGCCAGTACATTTTTTTTAGCAGGCTGGCCAGTAGCCTGGCTCAGTCCTAGCTCGCACCAGGTCCAGGACCTACCCCCGCATTTAAAGTATTAAGGAGCCAGGCGGGCAGGCAGCCCAGCTCAGTTCTGGCTCATGCCGGGTCTGGGAGCTCAGCCCCACCCCTGGACAGGGGCTGCTGCCACCCCGCGTTGCTGCCTCTGTATCGGGGCAACAGGTAGCTGGTCTGCGAGGGGAGCTGGTTTTCAAACTGGCTCCCCTTGCGGACCAGCTCCTGCTTGAGACCCCGCGCTGCTGCCTCTGTATCAGAGGCAGCAGCACAGAGTGGCAGGAGGCTCCTTGGGAGTAGAGCTGGATTGCACTGGCTGCCGGCCCCACCCCCAGGGGCTAGAGAATAGTCAAGTAACCAGTAAGAATTCATGAGGTTAATCGACTATTCAATTAACCGATAGTTAGCATCCCTAGCCCGCACACCCAGCGTGGGGCAGCCCTTTGCTGTCCTGAGCTGGGCTGTCTCTGCCCCTTGCCATTCGTGTCCACGTTAAGGCAGGCACGGCAGGGTAGGCCCAGGGCAGAGAATGCAGTAGATGCGGGCGTGCTGGCCCTGTGCTCATTCAGGGGAGCATTTCACTAGCTGGGCCGGGAGTGCCTGCCTCTCGCTGCCACGTACGCTCTGGGCAGGCAGTGGGGGGACCAGTGGGTTAATGTGGGGTGGTAGCTGGCTGCATGTGGGTCCTGGGGCTATTGCTCCATGTCACAGGGACTGCAGCCTTTGCTCACAACAGCACTGGGCCAGGCTAGCAGGGGGCTGCAGGTTAGGATTGAGGGGCACAGGCAGGGCTGGGCTAGCAGGGGGGGTTGAGGGCACTGGCAGAGGCGGGGGAGGGGAGCCCGGGGCTGGGGCAGCAGGGTGGGCACTGGGATAAGTTGCCTGCATTAAACGCCTGTCTGGCTGGTGAAGTCCTGCTTGGTCGGGGTGGCAGGCTGAGAATACCTAGCTGGAGCCCAGGACATGCCTGTCACAGGCCCCAGCTGGGGTGGTGTTTGCGGCAGCCCAGCCAGCGTCCCGCCTTGAGGGGATGGGAGCTGGGGCTTGGTGGGGCGTCCGCATGGAGGCGCGGGCGGGGAGTCTGGGCCGACAGTGTTGCCGTGCCAGGGCCCGGATTGCTCAGCTAGCATGTGGCCACATCTGCTGCTGTGCTGCACATGGCTTAGTGAACTCGAAAAAGCGCCACAAGCCAAGGGCTGGCCTCCCCAGGGCCCAAGGAGAGAGCCAGGCTACATGCCTCCCCCTTGCTTCCCCAGTGCTAACTGCAGCTGCTTCTCTTCCAGGTGGGCTCCTGGATCGGCTTCGCCATCATGACCCAGTGTCTCCCAGGTGAGCATGGTGTGGGGGAAGGAGCCAGGGTACAGGGACACCACCTTGTCTCCCCACAAGGTCCAGGAGCATGGGACAGGCAGGTCTTGCCTCCTTGCTGACAGGGCCACTCGTCCCTGTTCTGTGGGACAGTAACCCCAGCATGGCCAGGAATTGGGCTCCCAGCATTTCACAGAGATCAGCTCCCTCTTGCAGAAGGGGAAACTGAGGCACAGGCAGGCCGAGGACCTACCCAAGGAGTTGCCATAGACAGGGAATGGAACCCAGGAGCCCTGACTCCCAGCCGGCCATGCTTAAGGGGTTGCTGGGGGTCAGACCCCTTTCTGGCTGGCAGAATGAGCTGAGTCCATAGTGCACCTCCCCAGGGACGGACCCCACATTCCAGGAGCCGGTCCCTGTCTGCTGGGAGAAGGCAGAGTCTCCAGCCCAGCAGGTGGGAGCCCCCTGCTGCCCCCTTGGAGAAGTGCAGGGGAGAGTGAGAGTGTATGAGTCCTTGGGGGCAGTGGCCAGCAGCGATGCCAACCCCTCGGGACCTGGCGGGTTGGCTCTCCTCTGTCCGTTTTCCTACCGGTCAGGATGGTGGGGCAGGGTTGATGCTGGGGGGGGGGAGGGCTAAGGGAGTGACCCCCACACATCTTCCTCACTGCTTTCCCCTCTGTCCACAGTGGCCCTGTTCTCTCTGGTCGGCTTCATCCAAATGACCATTTGGGCGAAGGGGAAGCACCGCAGCTACCTGAAGGAGTTCCGGGACTACCCGCCGCTGCGCTCCCCCATCATCCCCTTCCTGCTCTGAGCCAGGCGGAGACGGTGCCCTCGCCGGGTGCTGCCAGGGCTCAGTATTTAATAGTGAGCAGCTGTTAGTGCAGTCCAGGGAGCTGCCCATCCCCCACGGGTGGCTCTGGACTTCACATTGGGCCGGCTGGCACTGGGCTCAGGGGAAGCTGCACAAACTCTCACCTGACTCCTCACTGCTGGGGTTTCTACAGCTGCCCCTGTACTCCCAGCTGGCCAGCCCTGCCCTCAGGGAAGCCCTCACCCCACCCCTGCTTACAACCAGGATCCTGCTGTCCTCCAGCTGTGCCATGCACCCACGGGCTGGAGCCCAGAGAGCACAGGTCTCCTGCAGCCCTAACTGGAAACTCACCCTGGGAGCTGCAGATGGCAGCAGCTGCTCAGAGCTGTGGCCTGCAGAAGGGACCCTGGCCTAACCTGAGGCATCTAACTTTGGCCCCAGGCACCTGCCAAATGCAGCCTGATTCCAGAGGGGTGGAGGGTTCATGCCCCTGTGGGTGTAGCAAATGATCCGCCCCATCCATGCCTAAGCCCCTTCTCCAGCTGCCCGCTTAGGATTGTAGGTGCCTCATTTCAGGCTCCTGAGCAGGACAACAGCTCCTTTCCTGGGTCCTATCTCCAAGGAAGGGCCTCTGGGGGCCAGTGCTGGGCTCAGCACTCCTGCCCACAGAGCCCCAGGTTGACAGGGAGAGGGCAGAAAGCCAGTTGAGGCTGGCAGGGTGTGCTCAGCCCACAGCACTAGGCTGCCTTTCCCCACTGCCCTGCGGGCCCAGTTAAGGGTGGCTGACCAGGAGCAGGCTATACCACCATCAGTTTGCAAGTGTCTCTTTAGAATGAGGCTCGAGCTGGGGCAAGCAGGAGCCTAAGGGGTCTTGTGTGGGGCAGAACTGAGCCAGCAGTGGGGGGGGGGGGGAGGGGAGGTGGGGGCAAGAGAAAAGGCAACAGCAGTGCGGGGCAGGGGCAGCAGGGCAGGAAGGAGGGCTGGGGTGGCAGGGGCAGGTCAGGCTTGGGGGCACTAGCAGGGGTGTGTGGGGCTGCTTGTCTCAAGCCAGCACCATGAAGTGTAAGCACAGTAAAGTTTTTTTTCTTTTGTACCATTCTTCTGTTCCGTCCTTCCCTGGCCTGCTGTAGCTCAGGCCTGGCTCTGCTGGGAGGGCAGTGGGCAGAGCCAGCTACTCAATAAATATGAGGGGCCCAGCCCACCTCCCTCCTGTCCTGGCTTCACGGCAGCTTGTGTCTCCTTTGCTCTTACTCCAGGTGCATGCTAGGGGTGAAGGGCACCCTCAGTAGCTGCTCTTTCCCTGCCCTTGGTGCATGTCGTACCCCACAGGGTGGGGGGGAGAGGTTGGGCTGAGTCCCCATTGCTGGGAGGAGTCCCAGGGAAGGGCCTGGGGACAGAGATTGCCCATGGACCAGGCTGTCCCTTGCATAGCTACAGCTGGGGCTTTAAGTCTCCTGGGGGCTGCTCCTAGGGCAGGGGCCTCCTTCCATCCCTGCCACTGTGCCAGCTCACTTCCTTTGGCTCCTTTCTGTCTCGCCTGTCTCAGCTGCAGCTATGCCCCCTGGAGCAGTGACTGGCATCCACAGAGGACTGAGACCAGCCCTCCCCAAGCACACTGGGGATTGCTCTCCCTGCCTGAGCCACAGCAATAACCAAGCCAGCCATTCGCCAGCCTTGTGGCCTATTGTTCCCTTGGCCTGGACAGAGGGGATCAGCTGGGCTACAGGTGGGTGTGGGGTGCACTTTGCATGGCCACTTCCTGCACCCTGGAGCAGCAGCCTCTGTGCCCCACCTGGGGCAAGCAGGTGCAGCCAGGGCCAGTGCCATCCATGCAGCCCTTACTGCTGCACTCAGCCAGGAGGGGCAGCTCAGGCGAGTGGCAGCAGACTCATGCCCTTTGTCCTGGCCACACTGCTCTTGGCTGAAGCAAGACCAACTCTGCCCTGCTGCTGGCTGACTCCTTGCAGGGGGCCAAGGGGAATAGCCATGTGGAGCAGGTACAGCTTTGCCAGGCTCTTCAGACGCAGGAGTCCAATCAGATGACAGCATGCTACCCCCAAACACCATCACGAGGCAGGGAAGCTGTGCTGGGGGGGTGACAAACCCACCCATGTGCCACAGCTGTGCCACCCTACCCCAATGTGGACCCTGCTCACTCCACTGTCCCTCACTGAAATGAGTTAGCCCAGTGCCACAACACCCTTTCCTGGCTGGGTGGCGGGTCTATTGAGGATGTTAAATATGGACTAATCAAATAGTCGATAGGGCAACTCCACCTATGAAGTGTAGCAACAGACCTAGTACCGCTCCCCCTGGGCTCCGTACAACACTGCTGCTTTGAAACACCGTGAGGAGCCCACACAATGTTGCTGCTTTCAAGTGCCCCTCCTCGCTGCCGCTTTCTGCTAGAGGCAGCAAGGAGGGGGGAAGCGACTCGTCGACTATCAGATAAGCATTTGCTTGTCTATGCACAGGGCAGCATGGCCTCGGTGCAAAGGCTCCCCACTGGAAAGAGCAGCAAGTCTTTGCAAGAAAGGGGAGTAGGCAGATTTCCTGCATCAGCTGCAAGGGCAGGAACTTGGGGGGGGTGGAACTCTCAGCAAACAGCCGTGCTAGACCCCCTCATACTGAGCCCTGCAGAGTCCAGCCAGGGAGGCTCCTCCACACTGGGGCAGCCATAGGACACTGTGCACATTGCAACCACACACATTCCACCCCATAGAGGGAGCAGAGCATCACCTAGTTGTAGAGAGGACACATGGGCTAGCCCAGGGCCTCCTGGCTCTGGTCACTCGATCCTATTCTCCTCCCAGAGCAGGAACAGAACTCAGGAGTCCTGATCCCATCCCCCCGCCCCCTGCTTTAACCATGGGGCAATGCTGCTGCTTCCCACAACTTCAGCTGTGAAGCTCTAGCATTGGTCAAGTACGAGAGCTCATGTCACACACCTTGGCCGAGTCCGGGTGACTGCAGCGCTCTACGTGCTCCAGCCCAGCCCACAGGGGGGCACAGCAGTCACCATGCCAGCAGTACACGCAGACAAGCCAGTATTTATTCCTTTACATATGACACAAGCAGAGGATTCCTCCAGCCCCTCCAACAGACGGGGAACAGGGCTGGGCTATGCTTCAGCTGCCGCCTTCTGCTCCAGCCTCCTCTTCCTTGCCAGCAAGCGCCGCTCCCGCTCAAACTCCTTCATACGCATCACATAGCTGGGGGAAAGACATCAGTCACAGGGGCAGAAGGGGACAGTCCACCTGCATCAGGAACAAGCCCCCCATCCCTGGTGTGTTACACCCCCACCCTGCAGGGGGCAGGCTGGCGCACACTGCATTATGTACAGGCAGATCTCAGAACTATTTTCTATGCCACTCCAGGCTCTCACTGAAATTGAGATCAGTTTTAAAAACAATTCCCATGATACCTTCTTTCCTCCTCCACCCGCCTGCCCACTCTCCTGCCCCACAGTTTCCACCGCCAGATCCCTCCTCCAACCCACAGTCCCCATGGTGACACGGCCAGGCCAACACCATAACTACATTCCATCTAGTACCCCTCCCTTCACTCTCCAGGGTCCTGCTTAGCACAGCCTGTACACTCCTTGGGGCAGAGTCCATGGCTTGACTCTGTGGGGGAAGGGCCCCATGCATATGTTCCATTACCAGCCCGCAGGGTTAACTGTACTAGTGGGGCCTGGGGATCAGCAATGGCCCAGAATACTATCTTCTGAGGGACCTTCCATAAAGGAAGGGGACAGGTTCCTGTTCTAAGCCCCCGCTGTAGCTTGTCACGGGGTGTGGTCAGCACAAATGCCCACCCTGGGAAGGGCAGGTACAACAACAGAGCTCAAGGCACTGCACAAAAGAGGTCAGGCTCTTCCACGGTTTGCTCAAGGTCACTCATCAAGACAGTGGCAGAGCTGGGATAGCGGCCAGGTCTCCTTTGTGCTCTCTCCACAAGGCTATGCTGCCTCGCTGCCCCTAGGGCTGCACCCCCAGCTCTGTGGCCTTGAGATCAGAGCAGCCCATGGATGGAGCCAGGCCCCAGCACAGGCAGCCACGTACTCAAGGTGCTCGCAATAGTCCCAGTCGTGGCGCTCATGCTTGCAGGCCAGGAAGTTGGGGAAACTGTCACGCTTGCACTTCAACAGCTTGATGAGGTAGTGCGCACAGTAGTCCCGCTGCTCCAGGGGCAACTGAGCTTCATTCATCTGCTGCTGAGTCGCTATCATCACTGCAGGGGGGACAGAGGAGGGGCAGAAGTGAGGCTGGGAGCACAACGCGGGCACAACATACCAGGAACTGAACCTGAGACCTCCAAGGCTAAAGGGGAAGTGTCCCTCCAATTCCTGGGTAAAGAGCCAGGCTCCATAATATCCACAGCCTATATGCATCTGGCACAAAGAGGGATGCTCAGTGCTCTAACCAGAGTAATACAAGCCCTTCTGAGGAAGCCCCATGGGGAAACTGAAGCATTGGAGGAGGTGGGGGAAGCAACATGCCCAGCTCACACAGTGAGAGCTAGGGATACAAGTCAGAGTCTGACTCTAAGCTCTCACTGTCTCCATTTCTATTATACACTTGTATCAGGACATGTGCCTCCGCACAGGACATGGAGGTCTACTGCCATCTACTCTGTAATGATCCTGGGTTTGCACATTCAGTTTCATCAAAGAGCACTCACTGACCCTTGCATAGACCGTTCAGACACTCATCCAGTGTTGAAATGTGGCAACTTCTGGGGCTGGACAAGGCAGCTGTTAAAACAGCCACATGGAACAAGAGGTGAAGGGGAATCAGCAGACGACAGGCACAATGGCACCAGCCCGCCCCACAACACTTGGCAAGGAAAGAGCCTGGCAGAAGGTTCCAGCCTGCGAACATACGCGCCCCCCAACTGGTGACGTCAGTGCCCTTGCTCCCCACCTTCAGGGCCAGCACGTGCCCATCCCCCAGGGGCTCCCCAGCGCCATGGGCCGCCCAGCCTGTCTCTGGGGGTGGGGGGAGGCAATGCCGCTGGGAAGTGGGGGGCTCGCAAAAACCCGTCTCTGGTTCAGCGCTCCAGCCTAAGTACCCCTCCCCCTCCCGGAATTACCTGCCTTGTGCCGGTGCCAGAAGCTCCGGGCCTCGCCCCCCCCCCCCCAAGTTGCCAGACCCCGCGCCTCTGAGATTGATGGTCCCCCCAGCGAGGGGCGGGGCCCCGGCTCACCCCGCTCTTTGCGCTCCTCGAAGCCCAGCCCCGGGTCGAAGGTCGGCATCCGGAGTGGGTCCGGCTCCACATCCTCGCCGCCCAGGTAGCGCCGGGCCAGGTGCGCCCCCATCTCCGCCTCGGTCACCTCGGGGCCGCCCTGCCCCGGAAGCGCTTCCCCCACGCCCGGAACCGGATGTGCAGGGCTGTTCCACCCCCCCTCATAACATAGAGATCACGGGACTTCCGGTTTCTGCCCGCGTGGCTCCTCGTTCCCCGCCCCGAAAAGTGAGGTCACGCTCCGCCACGAGGTCGGCCAATCCTCACCCTTCAGATGGGTAAATTTGCATGTCACAATCCTATTGGCTGATACAGCTCCGGTGGTAGACCTGGGTCTCCTGTTGGCTCAATAACTTGCAGGGCTCTGCAGAATAGGACCTTGGGTGCTACCGTAATACACCTAATCAATAGCCTGCAGCACCAAGCACAACAGGGCCCTGAGTGCTACCGTAATGCACATAATAACCGGCAGCACCTAGCACAGCAGGACCCTGGACACTACCCTAATACACCTAATCAATAACGTGCAGCACCTAGCACAACAGGGCCCTGGGTACTACAGTAATATACATAATAACCTTCAGCGCCTAGCGCAGCAGGGCCCTAGACACTACTGTAAGACACCCAATCAATAACCTGAAGCACCTAGCACAACAGGGCCTTGGGCGCTGCCATAATACACTTCATCAATAAACTGCAGCACCTAGCACAGCAGGGCCCTAGACACTACCGTAAAACACCTAATCAATAACATGCAGCGCCTAGCACATCAGGGCCCTGGGTGCTACCATAATCCACTTAAGAAATTTCATCTTTTCCCACCCCCCCATTGACTGGGTACACATCACCTCAGCACTGGATGCAGAGACAAAGTTAATGGACACCTTAAATCACTGCTTCCTGGAGTAGCTAGTCCTGGAATCCACAAGAGGAGAGGCAATTCTTGATTTAGTCCTAAATTGGGCACAGGATCTGGTTCTGAGAATATAGGTGAATATAGTTGAATCGCTGGTAATAGTGACTATAACATAAAAAAAATTAACATCCCTGTAGGGAGGAAAATACCACTGCACCCCAAAACTGTAGCATTTAATTTCAGAAAGGGGAACTACACAAAAATGAGGAAGCTAGTTAAACAGAACTTAAAAGGTACCTTTCCAAAAGTAAAATAGAAACAAAAAATAAAACGAAAAAACAGTAAGAGAACAAAAAACCAAACCAAAACAAAAAGCCACTGTGACTAAACAACAAAGTAAAAAAAGCTGTTGGAGACAAAAAGGCAGCATTTAAAAAGTAGAAGTTAAGAACTATTGAGGAAAATAGAAAGCATAAATTCTTGCAAGTGATATACCATCTACATGTTTTGTTAGTCTTTAAAGTGCTACCAGACTATCTGTTGTTTTTTAAGTTTTTCCTGTTACAGACTAACTCAGCTACCCCTCTGAAACTTGTAAAAATATAACAAGGAAGGCCAAAAATTAATTTGAAGAACAGCTAGCCAAAAATTTAAAAAATAACCACAAACTTTTTTAAAGTACATCAGAAGCAGGAAGTCTGCTAACAACCAGTGGGGCCCCTGGATGCTCAAGGTGCTAAAGGAGCACTCCAGGACGATAGGTCATTGAGGAGAAACTAAATGAATTCTTTGCATCCATCTTCACAGCTGAGGATGTTAGAGAGATTCCCAAACTTGAACCATTCTTCTTAGGTGACAAATCTGAGGGACTGTCCCAGAGGGAGGTGTGATTAGAGGAACAAATTGATAAATTAAACAGTTATCACTAGGGCTAAATAGCATTCACCCAAGAGTTCTGAAGTTCTGTGAAATTGCAGAACTAATAACTGTGGTTTGTGGCAGTGAAAGTAACCTACAATTTCTTACATGTACTGTCGCATTTGTAACCTAAGTCCCTGCCAGCTCTTTAAATAGCTCCCTGCTGGCTTTTGCCGGAGCTGTGCACCAGGGCACACCTGCTTATTTGCACTGCTGGTGGTTTGTAACCTATCGTTTTAAGCAACTTCTGTACCATATGACTGGAGGACAGCTAATGTAACACCAACTTTTTTAAAAAGGCTCCTGAGGTGATCCCAGCAATTATAGGCCAGAAGCCTAACTTTAGTATTGGGGAAATTGGTAGAAACTGTAGTAAAGAGCAGAATTTGCAAACACATAGATAAACACTATTTGTCAGGGAATAGTCAACATGGTTTCTCTAAAGGGAAATCATGCTTCCTCAGTTTATTGGAATTGTTGAGGGAGTCTACAAGCATGTGGACAAGGGGGATCCAGTGGATATACTGTACTTGGATTTCCAGAAAGCCTTTGACAAGGTCCCTCACCAAAGTCTCTTAAGCAAAGTGAGCTGTCATGGGATAAGAGGGAGGTTCCTTTCATGAACTGGTAAGTGGTTAAAAGATAGGAAATGAAGAGTGAGAATAGGTGATCAGTCCTCAGAATGGAGAGAGGTAAACAGTGGGTACTCCCCAAGGGTCTGCACTGGGAGCAGTACTATTCAACATATTCATAAATAATCTGGAAAAAGGACTAAATGCTGAAGTAGCAAAAATTGTCAGTGATACAAAACTACCTAAGATACCCTGTCAAATCCTAGTGAGGAAAACAGAAGGAAGCATAAACGCTGCCAAATTAAGTGTAAAAATGTAACAAGAAAAGCCAAAAAGGAGTTTGAAGAACAGCTAGTCAAAAACTCAAAAGGTAATAGTACATCAGAAGCAGGAAGCCGGCTAAACAGCCAGTGGGGCCCCTGGCCGATGGAGATACAAAAGGAGCACTTAAAAGACAATAAAGCCATCGTGGAGAAACTAAATGAATTCTTTGCTTCAGTCTTCACGGCTGAGACTGTTAGAGAGATTCCCAAACCTGAGCCGTCCTTTGTAGGTGACAAATCTAAGGAATTGTCACAGATTGAAATGTCATTAGAGAAGGTTTTGGAATTAATTGATAAACTTAATAGTAACAAGTCACCAGGACCAGATGGCATTCACTCAAGAGTTCTGAAAGAACTCAAATGTGAAATTGCAGAACTATTAACTATGGTTTGTAACCTATCCTTTAAATCAGCTTCTGTATCCAATGACTGGAAGATAGCTAATGTAACACCAATATTTAAAAAGGGCTCTAGAGGCAATCCCTGCAGTTACAGACCAGTAAGTCTAACGTCAGTACCAGGCAAATTAATTGAAACAATAGTAAAGAATAAAATTGTCAGACACGTAGAAGAACATAATTTGTTTGGCAAAAGTCAACATGGTTTCTGTAAAGGGAAATCATGTCTTACTAATCTATTAGAGTTCTTTGAAGGGGTCAACAAACATGTGGACAAGGGGGATCCAGTAGATATAGTGTACTTAGATTTCCAGAAAGCCTTTGACAAGGTTCCTCACCAAAGGCTCTTACGTAAATTAAGTTGTCTTACGTAATAAGAGCGAAGATCCTTTCATGGATTGAGAACTGGTTAAAAGACAGGAAACAAAGAGTAGGAATAAATGATACATTTTCAGAATGGAGAGGGGTAACTAGTGGTGTTCCCCAAGGGTCAGTCCTAGGACCAATCCAATTCAACTTATTCATAAATGATCTGGAGAAAGGGGTAAACTGTGAAGTGGCAAAGTTTGCAGACGATACTAAACTGCTCAAGGTAGTTAAGACTGTGAAGAACTTCAAAAAGATCTCACCAAACTAAGTGATTGGGCAACAAAATGGCAAATGAAATTTAATGTGAATAAATGTAAAGTAATGCACATTGGAAAAAATGACCCCAACTGTACATACAATATGATGGGGACTGATTTAGCTACAACTAATCAGGAAAGAGATCTTGGAGTCATCGTGGATAGTTCTCTGAAGATGTCCACGCAGTGTGCAGCGGCAGTCAAAAAAGCAAACAGGATGTTAGGCATCATTACAAAACGTGATAGAGAATAAGATGGAGAATATCTTATTGCCCTTATATAAATCCATGGTACACCCACATCTTGAATATTGCGTATAGATGTGGTCTCCTCATCTTAAAAAAGATATTTTAGCATTAGAAAAGATTCAGAGAAGGGCAACTAAAATGATGAGGGATTTGGAATGGGTCCCATATGAGGAGAGATTAAAGAGACTAGGACTTTTCAGCTTGAAAAAGAGGAGACTAAGGGGGGATCTGATAGAGGTCTATAAAATCATGAGTGGTGTGGAGAAAGTGAATAAGGAAAAGTTATTTACTTGTTCCCATAATATAAGAACTAGAGGACACCAAATGAAATTAATGGGCAGCAGGTTTAAAACAAATAAAAGGAAGTTCTTCTTCACATAGCACACAATCAACCTGTAGAACTCCTTGCCTGAGGCTATTAGCCAGGATGGGTAAGGAATGGTGTCCCTAGCCTCTGTTTGTCAGAGGGTGGAGATGGATGGCAGGAGAGAGATCACTTGATCATTTCCTGTTTCCTCTGGAGCACCTCGTGCTGGCCACTGTCGGCAGACAGGATCCTGGGCTGGATGGACCTTTGGTCTGACCCAGTATGGCCATTCTTATGTCCTTTTGTTCAGAAGAACCTGTCCTATCTCAAGGACTCTCCTTCTGCCTATGATTCAGTTCTGTGGAGATCTGGAATCCTATTGTCGCTGTCTTCACCTGAAGGAATACTTCCAGCACACCGATGTACAACACACTGACCTTGCTGCTCCTCCCCTCTGATCCCACAAGAGGAAAGCTTCTATGTGGACCCCCTCTAATGGTCATAACAAGAGTCTTGATTTCTACATCAACTGCTTCTGCAAATGTGCTCGAGCTGACACTGTCAGCAAACAACAACATATAACATACGACCTCAGTCATGCAGAACACAATGGTATACACAGCCTCAAAAACAATCTTAACATCATAATCAAATCCATTATCCCCTATTTATTTTAGTTCTGGACATCTGGTCATCTGAAGAAGTGGGCTATACCCACGAAAGCTCATGATACCATCTACATATTTTGTTAGTCTTTAAAGTGCTACCAGACTATCTGTTGTTTTTTAAGTTTATCCTGTGCATACTAACTCGGCTACCCCTGGAGCAAGATAATTAAGTTCAAAGCAGACTGTGAAGAGTTACAGTGGAGCTCACAAAATTGGTTGACTGGGCAACAAAAAGGCAAAATTCATTGTTGATAAATGCAAAATAATGCACATTGGAAAACATAATCCTAACAATACATATGAAATGATGGGGTTGAAATTAGCTGTTACGGCTCAAGAGGGAGATCTGGGAGTCATCAGTGGAGAGTTCTCTGAAAACATCCATTCAGTGTGCAGAAAAACTCACAGAAAAGGGAAAAAAGGGAAAGATAATAAGTAGGGCCCTACCAAATTCCTGGTCCATTTTGGTCAATTTCATGGTCATAGGACTTCAAAAATAATAAATGTCATGATTTCAGCTATTTAAATCTGAAAGTTCATAGTGCTGTAATTGTAGGATGGTCACACCAGCAGCAGCACAGATGTGAGCTTGGCCTGGCATGGCGTTGCCACCCTTAGTTCTGCGCTGCTGCCTGCAGAGCCCAGCTCTAAAGGAAGCAGCGCAGAAGCAAGGGTGGCATGGAACCGTATTGCTACCCTCACTTCTGCACTGCTGCTGGTGGGGCGCTGCCTTCAGAGCTGGGCACCCGGCCAGCAGCCGCCGCTCTCCAGCTGCCCAGTGCTGAAAGCAGTGCCTCCATTAGGAGCAACACAGAAGTGAGGTTAATTGTACCTGAACCCCTCCCCTACAATAATCTTGTGACTATCCTACATTTACAACACTATGGTCTACCCCAGGAGCTGCACCAGCCAAGAGCCAGGCTCTGAAGGCAGCACAGAAGTAAAAGGGCAATACTGCAACTGCAGTTCTCCCTAGGGCGTATGCTTGCACGGGTGCATAGAGAGAATTTTAGTCCCGCCCACTTCCTCAGCGTAGCCGCACAGCAGCGTGCTGTTGCAAGGTTAGCTGCTGCTGGTGGTGGGCTTGGTGAGGGAGTCAGGGCCAGCCCACAACATTTTGGCACCTGAGGCAGGGAGCTCAAATGACGCCCCCCTGCCCTCTCACTTGGGCCAAAACTTTAAAAGGTCTCAATTCTGCCTTCTTCCTGTTCTACTCCTCTCATGGGACTGCTCTGCTACCTACCCCAGTGAAGGAGAACTAACAACTTAAAATGCCTTGCTCAAAAATTTTAAGTAACACTTAACTTTCAAATGCCTGAACAGCAAATGTAACTAGTGTAATGTCCATCGAGAGCAGAGAGAATACATCTGCACCAGCGGCAGACACGATTTTCTACACTCTGGGTCCTAGTGGCAGCCCCCCCCACCATCTGGCACCTGAGGTGGCCGCCTCAGTTCACCTCATGGTAAGGCCAGCCCGGGAGGGAGTGGGGGCTAAGCTGGGCAGTTCTCTGCTGGCCCCGACTCCCCAGGGTTGGAGCTGGGGCCTAGCGTGTTCGGTGGCTGCCCGGTTGCTCCTGGGGTGGATTGTGTGGCAGGTGGCTGCTGGGACCCTAGTGTGGTTGTCCCCAACAGCCACACCCTAGGAGCAGCTACACCGCAGCCTCAGCTCCAGCTCTGGCAGCCACCATGCAGCCCGCCCCTGGAGCAGCCGGGCAGCCACCAAATGGCCCCGGCCCCAGCTCCAGCCCTTCCCCAGGGCTTGGGCCAGGGCCGTGTGGTGGCTGCGTGGGGCTGGGCTGTGGTGAGGCTGCTCCTGGGTGGGGCATGTGCAGCTGGGTGAGTTGGCTTTGGAGCGGCCAGTGGAGGAGCCGTGTTCCCCCCAACCCCTTGGTGGAAGGCACCGGGCAGCACTAGGACAATGCAGCAACGGTGTCGGTGGGAGCCTGGCTGGCAGATCAGGCGGGGGCCACGGCGCTGAGCGGGGAGAATGAGGCCGAGAGCCGGCAGGGCCCTGTGGAGCATGGTAGGGGGCCTTGTTCAACCTGTTGGACACCTGCAGCGTGTAGCTGGGGCCCAAGTTGCTGCCTTGCCTGCACTCGTTCTGCCTGCGCCGCCTGCCACATCCCGACCGCTACCTCATGCTGCCCCCCTGCTGTCTGAGCACCCCCTAAGAGCTGCCACCTCCGGTGTCCCCTCCTTCCCTGTCCCCTCGCCAGCCTCACCACTGCACAGCACTGTGTAAGTGCCCTCCCACCCCCCGCGCACGTCGCAGGCTGGCTCCTGCTCAGGGCGCTGCTGTGTTGCGGCAGCGCTGGAGGGCAAGGAATGCATTGTGACTGAAATCCAAGCGCTCCGGTGCTCGCTCTGTCAGGGACCACGGCGGCCACCTTCGGAGAAGGGCAGGTGCTTGGGTGGGCCGGCCCCTGTTGGCGGGCACCACAATAAACTAGAGAAGCCCACAAAAATCAGGGTTTGGGGGGCATGGGTGAGCCGGACTGGAAGGGGCCCGGAATTTTCCAATCAGTTGCACACACGTAACATGGAACACGTTGCAGGTCCGACACAGAAGGGGAGAAAGCTTAACAGCGCCGTGCCGTGTTGTTTACCTGGATGTGGGTGGGTGGTTTGCCTGCGTCGTACTGCTCACTTCTGCCCTCTGAAGAGATATGACTTGCCCTGTCCTGCAGAAGAGAGCGGAGATGAGCTTCTGGTGGGGAGAAACGAGAAGTGTGGCAGCACAAAAGGTCTGTCATTTGGCAGTGAGAGAAGTTGTTTCCATGCTCTATTTTAATTATTTTGAGGGGATGCTTGGGAGGGGCTTTTTACACCTTTTCTAGGTGTGAGTTAGTATGTACCATACCTAGCACTCTGAGGCGTTGACATGCTCCTGTAATACAAATAATGAACGACAACCTTCAGAAGCTCGACATTTTCCGTATGGATCTTGTGGAGGGTCAAATTTCTTTAAGAAAAGGAAAGACTTCATTATTACCACTGATGTACTGACCGCATCTCAGCGGAATAGCTGGCCAAGCCAAAGTTGTCTGTAATGTGATGTGCTTTTCGTTGTAAAGATCTGTCTGATCTCTGATATAGTCCTAGGAAACTGATAAACACACAGCAGCAGAAATCTAGTACTATGCCCGTAATTTATCCAAAAAATGGGGAAGACAGTTTAAATTAAAAAAAAAAAAGATGTAACAAAATTAGCTGCTCTGGGCTACTGTAGGCAGGCCTATTACTGGCACGTTTATTCTCGGAATTTCCTGAGCTCCAGAGGAGACTGTAATGGGCTGGAGGTGGGGGAAGCAGGATGCCGCCCCTCAGCACATGCGGATTGGTAAGGGACCACATCAGAACTATTTGCTCTGAATATTTTATTTCCTCTTCGCCAACCTGCGAAACTAGAATGAACCACACGGAAGGGGGGTGCGTGGGACTGGAAGGCAGATGTTCTTTGTGTTAACGTAAGGGCACCCCCCAATAGTGTGTGATAAGGAACTAATCCCTATAGGCATTTTCTGTCACTGGCTTGGCGACATACTAAGCTCCCTCTAGGCCAGAGCGGCAGCAGGGGCTGCTCTGCCGGAGCTGGAGCTGGGGCTGTGGTGCAGCTGCTCCTGGGGCTGGGGCCTCTTGCATCCTTGTTACCCCCTTCCCACACCCCTCTTCCCCCCTCACTGCCCTCTGGCTCTCAGAGCCCCCTGCCCCCTTCAGCCCCCTGCTGGCTCCCCCCCTCTAGCTCCCCACATGTCACTGCCCCACCCCCAGACCCCAACTCCCTGAAAGCCCTGGGCGCTGGCAGCAGCTTCCCTCTGCCCCAGGTGGGGACTCACAGCAACCCCGCGAGGAGCAGCCTGGGGCAGCTTCTGCCCTGCACACCCGCTGCCCTGAGAGTGGTGCTCCCTGGGGGGGCACCTCTCACCTTCTCCCTATGGGGAGGGTTGCTTCCTGGAAGCAGGGCTCGGGGTCCCTGCAGGCTGGGGTCTCTGTGCTAGGAGAGTCGCTTGGGGACAGCCCAACTAGTGGGTGCCACGGTGGCCTCTATCCGAACAAGTGCACGCAACTTCCATTTTGGTGCACAAGACAAAACTCACTGCGCTCCTGGATGGAAAATCTTAGAGGCACCCATGGGTGCAACCCCCCTAAAATAACCTTGCGACCCCCCTGCAACAGCCTTTTGGGTCAGGACCCCCAGCGTGCGAAAGGCCGGTCTCCCTTGTGAAATCTGTATAACATAAGGTAAAAGCAACAAGAGACCGGATTTCATTGGGGGGAGAGAGGATGCCAGGGTCTGTGATGCGTTTTCCATGGCTGTGAATTTGGTAGGGCCCCACTAATAAGATAAAACTTGGCGCTATATCCCTCCATGGAAGGCCCTCATCTTGAATACTCTGCGTAGAATTAGTCACCCCACCTCAGGAAAGATATTGGAATGGAAAAAAAGATACAGACCTGGGCAACCAGAATGATTAGGGGAGGGAACAGCTTTCAGCTGAGGGAGATTCACAAGACTGGGGATTTTGTGCTTGGAAAAGAGACGGCTCTTGCTATGATAAACAGAGGTGGAGAAAACAAACAAGGAAGTGTTCTTTGCTCCTTCGCGTGACGGGAGAGCGAGGGGTCGCCACACGACGTCAGTCAGCAGCGGGTTTAAAACAGACGGAAGGGCGTATTTCTTCGCAGAGCGCAGAGCCAGCCTGTTGGACTTTTTGCTAGAGAGCGTTGGAAAGGCAAAGACTATAACAGGGTTCAAAAAAGAACCAGATACGTTAATGGAGGCTCTGAGCCAGGCTGGGCTGGGAGGGCGTCCTTAGACTCTGTTTGTCAGAGGCTGGGAATGGACGACAGGGAGGAATCATGTGAGGACTTCCTGTTCTGGTCACTCCCTCTGGGGCATCTGGCCACTGCTGGCAGACAGGACACTGGGCTAGATGGACCTTTGGTCTAAATCCGTGTGGCCATTCTTATGTAATAAACCATGCACAGTGCAGTGTATAACGAGGGCCTGCGTGCTGCCATAATGTTCCTAATAATTAATGTTCAGCACCTAGCACCATGGGGCCCTGGGCACTACTGTAATACACCTGATAAATAATATATGGGGAGGGGGGTCTAGCAATACAGGGCCCTGTGCACTACCGTAATACACCTAATAAATAACATATGGGGTCTAGCACTACAGGGTCCTGTGCACTACCCTAATACTCGCGGTGCATGGGATTGCTATGCACAGTTCCACGTATTCATGGGTCTCCTGCTCCAGCATAGGGGAGCCGGGGGATCCAGGAGCCATGGGGAGCTCACCATGGGGGCAGGAGCCGTGACTCCCAGTATTCGCGAATGGTGAGGGTTTCCTGTACAGTTAGTAAGTAACACGCACTATGGGGTTTGGGGCTGGGGTGAGCTGTGTCCCCCGGTACGGAAATGCAGCCATCTGGGATCCTGTTACCAAGGCAACCCCACGGTGCCCCCTATTGCCACCCGTGGGCATTGGCATCTGGGGTAACTAAAGAAAACCTCCCCCCGTTAAATCATTTGTGTGGCTGCCCTCCACCACCCGCCTGTGCCTGGGAGACTATCGATCTTTAGACCCAGCCTTGTGGGATCTGGAGAGCGCTCCGCCCAAGGAAGGATGCCAGTTTGCAACCCACTCCCCACCCCCAACCTTCTGACAATAGCCCAGCTCCCACGCCTCAGGCGTGGTTCTCATAAGCTGCCCCGCCCTCGCAGTGTAAAACAGGCGTTTTCGCACGTCAGGGTCTCTCCTCCACTGGAGCGTGGTGGCTGCAGCCGGAGGGTGTGTATTCTGGTCACACTCAGTGCGTCTGCCATCTGCCAGCGGTGCAGAGAAACCTTTAAAACTGAAAGCTGGTGGCGATGTGGAACTAGCTGAAGCGTATCAACTTTGCAATGCAGTTTGGGAGAAAGAATTCTTCCCAGAGACCTGGAAGAAAGGTGTGGGTTGTAAATTGCCAAAGAAAGGCAACTGGCCGGAAATAACATTATTTTCACTCCCTGGGAAAGTGTTTCTAGTTGACTATCGGACGGAATGAAGTTGGTTGTTGACGAAAACTTGTGCAGTGAGTGTAAGCTGTGTAATCTTTGCCCTGAGGTGCTTGGTTGAGAAAGCACTTGCCTGCCAGAGGAGGTTAGTGTTGAGTCCTGTAGAGCGGACGAAAAGGTTTGGCTGCGTTATACAGAGTAGCCATGGGATATCTCGCAACAATAACGGTTCCTAGAAAGATAACAGGACTGGTTAAGATGCTGTATAAAGGAGTCAAAATGTTCTGTGGGGAGACTGACTGACAGTATGATCATTGCTGGAGTGTAGTAGGGTCACATTGTTATGCTTACAAGAGGCACACAGGATCTTTTTCAGGGGGATACGGGCAAGACGCTGGATTTATTGATAATATAACAAAGTAGCATATGTGCACATGAGTACACACACACACACACACACACACACACACACACACACACACACACGTCCTGCGGATGGAATAGTTACCAGTGTGTTGCTCGACTCAACCTATTGGCCAGATAGATCGAGTATGAGGCGGGACCCAGGTTATTGTCAGTCCGGACTGATGCTCCACTTGGCAGGACAGGAACCCGAAGAACCATAAAAGACACCCCACCCTTTATAGGATTTTCCTTCCATGCAAGTCTATGCATTTTGCCTTGTCAGGCCTTAAACAGTCATTCAGCATCACAATCAATCTTCCTATAACATATGCTTATCAGGAAGAAGTTGTTCTCACAGGGTATGTCTACACAGCAAAGTTATTTCGAAATAACTTTCCTAGCATCTAAACAGCCAAACGGCTATTTCAAAATAAATTCGAAATAGTGGAACGCTTATTTTGAATTTGGTAAACCTCATTCTACGAGGAATAACGCCAAATTCGAAATAGCTATTTCAAAATAAGTTCTGTGTAGACACTTATTTCGAAATAGAGGGCCTCCAGCCTTCCCAGGGTGCCCTGGTGGCCATTCCAGCCTCAACCAAGAACACTTCTCTCCCTCCTCCCCTCCCTGGAGCCCTTAAAGGGATAGTCTCTGGCCACAGTGCCTGTGCCAGCTCCAAGCCTGCCAGCCCAGAGCCAGCAGTCACTGCCCCTGACCCAGTGGCCCCAAAACATGAGCCAGCAAGCCACTGGCAGCCAGCCCTCCACCGCTCCCCAGGAGCAGTGTGACAGCTCCCAGGAGCCTGCCAGGGCCCGGAGAAAGCGGGCGTCTTCCTGGTCCACGGTGGAGATCATGGACCTAATTCAGGTTTGGGGGGGATGCCCCCATCGTCCATGATCTCCGCACTTGATGGAGGAATGCAGCCGTCTTTGGAAGGATAGCTGCCAGCCTGGCCACCAAAGGCAACATGCAAACCCAGGAGCAGGTTTGTGTGACAATCAAGTTGGTCCGGCGAGACCCCCAACCCTGAACCCTGAGTTTCCCCTCCCCCTTCTTCCCCTTGCTTCCCCCTTCCAGCTCCCTCCTCCTGGGTTTCCCCCTCCCCTCTCCCACCCTCTCTTCTCCCCTCTCCCACCTCCTTTCCCTAGTCTCACCAGAGTTTCATTCCCTCCCCCCCCCCCCCCCCCGTTTTGTTAAATAAAGAGAGTTTGTGTTCATGAAAATACATGTATTTTATTTGACATCAGGAAGGGGGGTTAGGGAGGGGTAAATGGAAGGACGGGAGGGAGGAATGAGGCACAAGCCCCCAGTGGGACCCCAGTGGAGCAGACCAGGGAGGCTCTTTGTGCTCCTCAGGGTGGAAGCTCTCCCAAAGGGCCTCTTGGATACTGACAGCCCTCTGATGGACCTCCCGGATGGCAGCCTGCAGAAAGTGCAGCCAGGCTCATGGCAACGTGTCTGAGAGAAGCATCAGAGTGCCCAGGGGCAGCTCTGGCTCCATGTTGCAGAGTGCTGTGGTGTCCCGAGTGAGGGCAACCAGAGCACGCAGAGACAAAATGCTTTGCTGTCCCTCATCGAGGTAGACAAGCAAGCAGGGAAACCTGAGAACTGGCTGTCTGGAGGGGGGGGGTCCCTTTAAGCACAGACCTCAGATAGCCTCAGACAGCAGCCCCACACAGTAAGTCCTGACCTGGTGCCCTGCCGGAACTGGTTCCAGCCAGCCTTAAATGCGATTCAGCGTCCACTCAGTGTGGACACGCTATTTCGAAATAGCAAGATGCTATTTCGAAATGCATTTTGTGTGTAGATGCGTTATTTCGAAATAAGCTATTTTGAAATAACACTGTAGTGTAGACATACCCACAGTCATTTGATATTGTGGAAACCATTTTTATATTTAGCTAGAAGCCACCTTGTATAACAGAAACCATTTCAGCTTCTTGCTTCTGCACGTACGCCAGTGAGTGAACTTTCTGTTACCCCATGTGAGAGGCCTACAGGATTGAGCTATTGGAATGTATTAATTGAGCTGCTTGAGAGAGAGAACACTCACTCCCTAGCCCCTGCCCTCTATCTTTGCTGATAACCGTTTGCTTTTCTAGGTTTAATTGATGATTTCTGTAATTGGATGCCCTGACGTCAGACTTGTTTGGTTAAGGGTATAAAGATACTAGGATTGATTGTATTAGCAGCCTTACTGGGCCTGGCTCTGCTGGGACCACGTTTGGCTCACTTTGTGCCTTATTGATCAATAAAGCTGTTTGTTAGCCGCCAAAACAGAGAGGAGCATTTGCTTCAACAATATCCATATGCTAACGATCCCTCGGGGGTGTTGTCTTTCCGGTGAAAGTTGTTATCGGTTCCCTATCAAGGGCTGCTTGCCACTAACTTCAGGGTTTGTCAATCTGCCTCGGTCCACCTTGCATCTTCAGTGTGATTTAGCTTAGTTGATAATTATTTGGTGCTTCTGAGTCTTCCGCCTCTCCTCTGACCATTTCAGTATGCAGCGGCCTTCACACTTATCTCTCCTTCACACAAACAATACATTGACACAATTGCAGCATGGAACAAAGGAGTTCTTCTAGTCATTTTAACAAAGTTACGAAGTCTTTCATCATTAAACTACTTTCTATCTATTACAAGGCCTTGCCTAATATTCACCTCACTATGTATTACAATTTTCCATCCCTTCGCTTTACCATCAGAACCTGCTAACATCAAACAGAGATGGAACTAAGTTAACAGAGCTGCCTGGCTTGTCTGAGGCCTACATCTTGTGTTTAAGTTTAATCCAAACCTTTTGCTATAACATACATTCATTACAACTAACTGCTTTATGACTTACACAATTACAAGACTACAACATCTCTTCATCTCTTTTCTACATAAAGATAGATTATGGGATGCAAAACCCAGCATCAAAGGAAGACACAGGAGTTAGGTCACAGAATCATAGAATCCTAGGGCTGGAAGAGACCTCAGGAGGTCACCGAGTCCAGCCCCTGCCCAAAGCAGGACCAATCCCAACTAAATCATCCCAGCCAGGGCTTTGTCAAGCCGAGATTTAAAAACCTCAGGGATGGAGATTCCACCACCTCCCTAGGTAACCCATTCCAGTGCGTCCCCACCTTGCTAGGGAAATAGTTTTCCCTAATATCCAACCTAAACCTCCCCTAAAGCAACTTGAGACGATTGCTCCTCGTTCTGCCATCCGTCACCACTGAGAACAGTCTCTCTCCATCCTCTTTGGAACCCCCTTTCAGAAAGGGTTGTAGGCTGCTCTCAAATCCCTCCTCACTCTTCTCTTCTGCAGACTAAATAAGCCCAAATCCGTCAGCTTCTCCTCGTAAGTCATGCGCTCCAGCCCCCTCATCATTTTTGTTGCTCTCTGCTGGACTCTCTCCAATGCATCCACATCCTTTCTTTAATGGGCCAAATAGAAGAAAAGTTCAAGATCTCAATTTTGTTCCTTTGGACACAGACGCCACCGCATCAAACAACAGGCCACTAGAGTAGGGTTAAGAATTAGCCAAAAGAAAGCAAAAGTTGAGCTAGTTGAAAAAGGAAGCAGCAAGGATGGGGCATGGGTGATTGACTGAAGAATATGGCACGGCTAACAAGTTTGTGTATCTTGTAAGTTTTGATGGCCAAGCAGTGGACTGAGGTCTTGAAGGGGGGTGCAGTTGTTCTCAGACTGACAAATATGTGGGAAAATCAGGAGAGTCATACAAGACCCAAGATAAAGAGTCCCAGAGGGGAAGCCGTGTTAGCCTGTAACATTAAAAACAACGGGTAGTCCTGTGGCACCTTAGCGTGGTCCACATTAGCGAGTTATTTTGAAATAACAAACGGAGCATCCACACTACCAAGCCCATTATTTCAAAATAAGGGGCTAGTTATTTCGAAATAATAACTCCTGCTTGTCATGAGGAATAATGCTTCTTTCAAAAATCGTTATTTTGGGAGTTATTATTACAAAATAAGTTATGGCAAAATAATTTCCTAGTGTAGACATGCCCATAGAGACTAACTGATATATATCTATATCTATATATCTATATCGTATCATGACTATGACACAGTTGGTATTACAGAGACTTGGTGGGATAATACACATGATTGGAATATTGGTATAGAAAGGTACAGATTGCTCAGGAGGCAAGGAAAAAAGGGAAGAGGTGTTGCCTTCTATATTAAAAATGAATACACTAGGGGTATGCCTAGACTACACTTCTCTGTTGACAGAGAGATGTAGATTAGGCATGTCGAAATTGCTAATGAAGCAGGGATTTAAATATCTCGTGCTTCATTAGCATAAACATGGCCGCTGCTTTTTTCAAAATGGAGCTTTTTCGGAAAAAAAAGGCAGTCTAGACGTGGATCTGTTGAAAATAAACCCTTTTTTGACAGATCCTATAAACATCATTTTTTGAGGAATACAGGATCTGTTGAAAAAGGGTTTATTTTCGACAGATCTGCGTCTAGACTGCTGTTTCAAAAAAGTGGTGGCTATGTTTATGCTAATGAAGCACAGTATATTTAAATCCCTGCTTCATTAGCAATTTCAATGCGCCTAATATACATCTCTCTGTTGACAGAGAGGTGGAGTCTAGATACAGCCTAGGACTGAGGTGGAGATGGATATAGGAGAAAGACATGTTGAGAGTCTCTGGGTTACTTTAAAAGGGGTCAGAAACAAGGGTGCTGGGGTCTATTACAGTCCACCTACACAGGTTGAAGAGGTGGTCGAGGCTTTTTTTAAACAACTAACAAAATAATCCAAAGCGCAGGATTTGGTGGTGATGGGGGACTTAACTATCCAGACATTTGTTGGGAAACTAACACAGCAGGGCACAGACTATCTAGTAAGTTCTTGGACTGAATTGGAAACATCTTTTTATTTCAGAAGGCTGAGAAAGCTACTGGGGGGAAGCTGATCTTAGCTTGATTTTAACAAATAGAAAGGAACTGGTTGAAAATTTGAAAGTGGAAGGCAGCTTGGGTGAAAGTGATCATGAAATCATAGAGTTTGTGATTCCAAGGAATGGTAAAAGGGAGAACAGCAAAATAGAGACAATGGATTTCAGGAAGTCAGATTTTAGTAAACTCAGAGAGCTGGTAGGTGAGGTCCCATGGGAAACAAGACTAAGAGGAAAAACAACTGAAGAGAGTTGGCAGTTTTTCAAAGGGGCATTATTAAGGGCCCAAAAGCAAGCTATTCTGCTGCGTAGGAAAGATAGAAACTATGGCAAGAGACCACCTTGGCTGAACCAGCAGATCTTGCATGATCTAAAAATAAAAAAGGAGTCATATAGAAAGTGGAAACTAGGTCAAATTACAAAGGATGAATATAAGCAAACAACACAAATATGTAGGGGCAAGATTAGAAAGGCAAAGGCACAAAATGAGCTCAAACAGACATAAATGGAAACAAGAAGACATTCTACAACTATATTAGAAGCAAGAGAAAGACCAAAGACAGTGTAGGCCCATTGCTCAGTGAAGAGGAAGAAACAATAACAGGAAACTTAGAAATGGCAGAGGTGCTTAATGACTTCTTTGTTTCAGTCTTCACCAAGAAGTCTGATGATAAAGGAATGCTTAACATAGTGAATGCTAATGGAAATAGGGTAGGTTTAGACATTTAAAAAGGGAAAGAAGAAGTTAAAACATTCTTAGAAAAGTTAGATGTCTGCAAGTTACCAGGGCCTGATGAAATGCATGCTAGAATACTCAAGGAGCTGATAGAGGAGGTATCTGAGCAGCTAGCTGTCATCTTTGAAAAGTCATGGACATCAGGAGAGATTCCAGAAGATTGGAAAAGGGCAAATCTAGTGCCCATCTATAAAAAGGGAAATAAGAACAACCCAGGAAACTACAGACCAGTCAGTTTAACTTCTGTGCCAGGGAAGATAATGGAGGAAATAATCAAGGAATTCTGCAAACATCTGGAAGAAAATAAGGTGATAGGTAACAACCAACATGGATTTGTAAAGAACAAATCATGTCATACTAATCTGATAGCTTTCTTTGATAGGATAACACATTTGTAGATAGGGGAGAAGCAGTGGACGTGGTATACCTAGATTTTAGTAAAGAATTTGATAAGGTCTCACATGACCTTCTTATCAATAAACTAGGGAAATGCAACCTAGATGGGGCTACAATAAGGTGGGTGCATAACTGGCTGGATAACCATTCTCAGAGAGTAGTTATTAGTGGTTCAGTCATGCTGGAAGGGCATACCAAGTGGGGTTCTGCAGGGATCAGTTCTAGGTCCCGTTCTGTTCAATATCTCCATCAATGATTTAGATATTGGCATACAGAGTACGATTATTAAGTCTGCAGATGATACCAAGCTGGGAGGGGAGGCAAGTGCTTTGGAGGAAAGGAATTCAAAATGATCTGGACAAACTAGAGAAATGGTCCGAGGTAAATAGGATGAAGTTTAATCAGGACAAATGCAAAGTGCTCCACATAGGGAGGAACAATCCATTTCACACATACAGAATGGGAAGTGACTGTCTAGGAAGGAGTACTGCTGAAAGGGATTTAGGGGTCATAGTGGACCACTAGCTGAACATGAACCAACAGTGCGACGTTATTGAAAAAAAGGCAAACATGATTCTGGGCTGCATTAACAGGAGTGTTGTGAGCAAGACACGAGACATCATTCTTCCGCTCTACACTGATTAGGCCTCAATTGGAGTACCATGTCCAGTTCTGGGTGCCACATTTCAAGAAATTGGAGAAGGTCCAGAGAAGAGCAACAAAAATTATTAAAGGTCTAGAAGACATGACTTATGAGGGAAGACTGAAAGAATTGGAAAAGAGAAGACTGAGAGGGGACATGATAATAGTTTTCAAGTATCTAAAAGGGTGTTACAAGAAGGAGGGAGAAAAATTGTTCTCCTGGACCTCTGATGATAGGACAAGAAGCACTGGGCTTAAATTGCAGCAAGGGAGGTTTATTTAGGTTGGACATTCCTAACTGTCAGGGTGGTTAAGCACTGGAAGAAATTACCTAGGGAGGTTGTGGAATCTCCATCACTGGGGATATTTAAGAGCAGAGCATGTGGGATAGACACCTGTCAGGGATGATCAGACGGTGTTTGGTTCTGCCGTGAGGGCAGGGGACTGGACTTGATGAGCTCTCGAGGTCCCTTCCAGTTCTATGATTCTATGATTCTACGTTTCTATGAGCTTCCATGGGCAAAACTCACTTCTTCAGATGAGCTTGAGTGGATAAAAAAGGGGGCGTCTCAGAATTTATAACAGAAAAAGAGGGGAGAGAAGGGGCGGAAAGTACCTGTCAGTTGTAGGGCTAATGAGGTTAATTGAGTTGGGTGGAAGTGTCCCATACTCAGCTTTTGATGGAAATGAGGAGTTAAATGTAAGGAAGGCTGGTTTTATAATGGGCCATCCAGTTAATGTCTTTGTTCAGGTCCAGGGAAACAGTGTCAAATTTGCAAATGACTCTGTCTCTGTAGTTGGCTTGTGAAATTCCTTTGTAGAAGAATGGCTACTTTAAAACCCAATAACGAATGCCCAGGCAGGTTGAAATGTTCCTCTACAGCAGAGGTGGGCAGCCTTTTCAAACCAAAGAGTCAAACTACATCACAATTCAGAACAAGTGGTCCACAAAGAGCTAGTATAAGAATGCCCATTTGCATGACTGAGAATATACAACTTAATATTTTTGATAATGGACATGATGATTAATAAGAGCATCAATGAAACATTGTGCTCACAGACGTTATTTAATGGGACTTCTGCTGCTGCATCTTTTTCCACGTTTCTTTGAAGTTTACATCACAACTGGTCAAATTCACGTTCGTACATGCATTCAGGCTTCAGGAGTAATTACGTGCTTTAAAAATTTTGAATTCATTTTTCATTTTTATTTAAAAAGTTGCATTTATTTTGGGAATGACAAAAAAGCCATATTTGGTTCCACCCTGAGTTGGCTCGAGAGCCATAGGTTGCAGATCCCTGCCCTATAGGTTTATGTGTGTGACTATTTCTGATGTCTGATTTGTGTCCATTTCTCCTTTGGCACAGAGACTGTCTAGTTTGGCCAATATCCATGGCAGAGGGGCATTGCTGGCACTTGATGGCATATATCACATTTGTGGATGTGCAGTTGTGTGGTCCCCTGATGTGGGGGCTGATGTGATTGGGTCCTGTGATGGTGTCGCTTGTGTAGATGTGTGGACAGAGTTGGCACCAGGGTTTGTTGCAGGGGTAGGTTCTGGGGCAGTGTTTGAGGTGGGAAGTGTGGCTGCTGAAAAGAATTTGCTGCAGGTTGGGGGGCTGTCTGTAGGCGAGGACTGGCCTGTTGTGGTGATATCCAGAGTGGGACATGCTGCCGACACTTGGGAACCATGAGATGCCCCCAAGAGAAAACAGCAGAGAGAGAATAGTTGGCATCCAGAGGCAGGAAAAAGTAACCGATGCTGATGTGTCCCGCAGGCCTGGCCAGCAGCCGGAGAGCCAATATCTGAGAAGAGCAGCTGAGGTGGTCTGTGCCGGGTGTGCGAATGCCTAAGAACCTTAGACGAGCCCCAGAGTGGCTCCCACCTTGGGGGAAGAGCAGAAGGAGAAGGACAACAGCAGCCATCTAAGAAATCCCTGCTGCCCGAGCATCCCCGTGGGACTCGCTGTCAGTCGCTGTGTGTCGGCACCTAAAGGGCAAAGCTCTGAGCTGTGTTTCTCTTCTGCTAACCAAGCCCCCAGCTGGGAGCAGGGTGTGGTGCAGTGGGCACTGACCCGTGGCAGAGCTGGGGGAGGAAGGAAGTCACATGTATGGGAACAGCACTGAGCTCCTGTCAGAGCCCGGCTGTGGGTGGCCCCCACAGACATCCTCGGAGTCCATCTGCATGCGGTCGGCATGGCCCATCTGAGCGAGTACGGGAACTGGATGGGCCGCTCGCAGGCGAAGGGCAAGAAGGCAGCAGCCGAGCGCAGAGGTGAACGGCCCATGATTGGAGGGGGGGGGGCAGGTGGCCAGGCCTGGTGGGGGCTGTCAGCTCGGCAGGTCTCACGTGCTGGCTACTTGGATGGGAGGCTCGCAGGAAAACCCAGACTGCTGCCGGGAGCATCGGTGCCTGGTGCCTACGAGGGGAGAGGTGCAGGAAGGGCCAGGCAGGGAAGAGGGGGGTGGGGCACGAGCAATCCAAATGTTGGCAGGGGCCCAGGGGGGCAGCTACCACAAGTTGCCTCTGGCCAGGAGCACAGTGGGGAAATTGGCAGGGGCTCTCTCCTCTGCTGTTCTGTGCGACCCCGCTGCGTTGTAGGGAGCAGCGTGGGGACTGTTCCACCTCGTCAGGGCTGGCCCCAGCGTGGCACCTGAGGGAGCCATGCTGCCTTTCCTGCCAGCCAGACCCCCAAAGCCTTGACTGTGCGTGGTTGTGAAAGCTGCCCTGAGTCAGGCCGCTACCCCCTGCGTCCTGGCCATATGCCAGCTCAGGTGACTCCAGCTGCCCCACAAAGTTTCAGCTGAGAACTGGATTCGTCTTTCCCACCAGGCAGGGCTGTTACCTGGCCCTCAGGGTCCCCACCCAGAGGAGGCTGCATCTCTGCGCTGGGTGCAGAGTCCCTGTACAATCAGCTCGTGTTAACCCCCCGCAGTCAGCTGCATCTCAGGCAGGGGAGAGGGGATAGATCAACAGAAATACACCCAGAGCCTGGGAAGGGCCTTGGGGTGAGAGTGGAGAGACTCTCCGTGGGCTCTCTCCCACCTTGGGTGAAACAGCTTCCTCCCCCCGCGGAGCCAGCTTGTCTGCTGCCACCCTCCCTCTTCCAGGGGCTGTGACCAGTCAGCCTCTCTTCCCCTGCCTGTCTCCTCCTCCGGCGATCTCCCTCCCCCGAGCCAGCCCAGCCTCAGGGGCTCTGTCATCGCCAGGTGCGCCTCCTGTGTCGGACAACGAGGATGACTATGAGAACGTGTCCCTGGAGGACGGGGGCTGTTCCAAGCCCCCACCCCTACCACGTGACAAGAAGGTGAAGGCAGCGGCACCGGCCCGGAAGGACCGAGGAGGAGCAGGTACCAGGGCAGGGAGCCCCAGCTGCCCCGCGCTGCAAGAATCGCTCAGGCCCCGCTGCTCAGAGCCTGGGGGGCAGGTGTCAGTGCAGCACCCAGCCGCCAGCCCTGGGCCCCTTTGCATCCGTGGGAGCCGGTGAATCTGGGCCTAGCTCAGCTGCTCCAGCCCAGAGTGGGTGGTGGGAGCATGGACGAGCAGGCTCAGTACACCGTGGGAAGGTGGGGCCTGTGGCTCACCTGTGGGCAGGTGAGTTCGATTCTTGATCCCGGGCACTGCCCTCAGATGCGGGGACTCAAGCACCCGTCCCTTTTATGGGCTACGAGCTACCGGCCAGACTCATCCTTCTCTCTCCTCAACAGGCCCGGCGCCAGCACTGTCCAGGCCCCCCGAAACTGGTGAGAAATGTTCCCATTCTTTGCTGGGGGATAAGTGAGATCTGGGGATAAAGTAGCCCCTCACTTCCAGGGGCAGGTCTATGCGGCTGGGCGCCCGTCACGTACAGCGGGACAGAACTCACGACCTTCTGCTCCCATCACGCTTGGGAGAGATCCCAGCCAGCAGGGGGCAGTGCGGCACATCCAAGCTGCTCTGATCCAGCCCTGCTGGGCAGTATCCCCTCCCCCAATGCCAGGGCATTGCAGGCTTTACCTCCCCTGCACCCCGTTTCTCACTAAGCCCCAGAAGAAACACCTCCCCCCCCCCGCATTGAGGGCTGCTCTGCTCACCCTGCCCCTAGGTTCCTAGCTCATGCCCAGTTTAGGTGGGGAGGGGAATCTCCCCCACCCCGTTCCCCACAAGTCCCCATCCCTGCACTGGGAGGCCACATGCTATAATCCCTCCTATTTCCTTTCAGGCCCGGCCATTTCAGTGATCTCAGAGGATCCGGCCCTTAGGCTTCCCAAGTTTGGTGAGGACTCGGGGCTCTGCATGGCCTGTGCAGAGCTCCCCCCGCTCTCCCCAGGCCAGGGCAGGATCCGTCCCTCCAGTCTGTCCCCAGGCCTACCAATCCCAGCTGCTCCCCAGCTGACGGTTCCAGGGCCTGGCTGCTCCCTGTGGGGCCAAGGGAGCCGCAGGCTGGTTGGAGGGGAGACGGGGGGCCAGCTGAGCACAGACTGACTGGCCCAGAGTAGCTTAGCACAGGGAGCCAGGGCGGCGGGGGCGGGCAAAGCCCAGCAGGGCAGGGGCTTGTGTGGAGAGCTGGGGAGCCCCTCGCCCCTCTGCAGCCCCGGGGGAGAGTTCGATTCCCTGGTCAGTGCCCAGGAGCTGGCCATTAATGCTCTTTGTCCCCCACTCCAGGGCTGGAACTGTCATCATCAGCAGTGGCAGCTGCCTTCCAGCCCCCGGAAGGAGGTGAGTACAGTGCGCCAGGGCCATATTGCCCACCTGCCCCCTGCCCTGGGGCACAGGCTGTGTGTGACAGGAGCCTGAAGCTGGGACTGGACTTCCAGAGGAGAGTGAAGGAACATTCATGTTGTTCTGGGGTGAATTCAGCAGGGGGCTCTCTGCCCCCACAGTCAGAGCTTACCCGAGGGCAGCACCTGGGGCACGGTGCTGCAGGGAGCAGGTTGGGGGGCCTCTGTTGCAGGAGCTCTCCCCTTGCTGTCACTGCTGACCCCAATGGCACTAGGGGGCGCTATGCTGCAGAGGCCACAGTGCAGCACTAGGGGGTGCTATGGTGCAGGGGGTCCACAGTGCAGCACTAGGGGGCACTATGCTGCAGGGGCTACAGTGCAACACTAGGGGGCGCAATGCTTCAGGGGCTACAGTGCAGCGCTAGGGGGTGCTATGCTGCAGAGGCCACAGTGCAACACTAGGGGGCGCTATGCTTCAGGGGCTACAGTGCAGCGCTAGGGGGTGCTATGCTGCAGAGGCCACAGTGCAGCACTAGGGGCGCTATGCTGCAGAGGCCACAGTGCAGCACTAGGGGGTGCTATGCTGCAGGGGCTACAGTGCAACACTAGGGGGCGCTATGCTGCAGAGGCCACAGTGCAGCACTAGGGGGTGCTGTGGTGCAGGGGGTCCACAGTGCAGCACTAGGGGGCACTATGCTGCAGGGGCTACAGTGCAGTGCTAGGGGGTGCTATGCTGCAGGGGCCATAGTGCAGCACTAGGGGGCACTATGCTGCAGGGGCTACAGTGCAGTGCTAGGGGGTGCTATGCTGCAGGGGGTCCACAGTGCAGTGCTAGGGGGTGCTATGCTGCAGGGGCTAGAGTGCAGTGATAGGGGGTGCTATGCTGCAGGGGGTCCACAGTGCAGTGCTAGGGGGTGCTATGCTGCAGGGGCTAGAGTGCAGTGATAGGGGGCGCTATGCTGCAGGGGCTACAGTGCCGTGCTAGGGGGTGCTATGCTGCAGGGGGTCCACAGTGCAGTGCTAGGGGGTGCTATGCTGCAGGGGCCATAGTGCAGCACTAGGGGGCGCTATGCTGCAGGGGCTACAGTGCAACACTAGGGGGCGCTATGCTTCATGGGCCACAGTGCAGTGCTAGGGGGCGCTATGCTGCAGGGGCCACAGTGCTGTACTGGGGGGGTTGCTATACTGCAGGGGGCCACAGTGCAGTGCTATGGGGTGCTATTCTGCAGGGCCCACAGTGCAGTGCTAGGGGGCGCTGTGCTGCAGGGGTCACAGTGCAGTACTGGGGGCGCTATGCTGCAGGGGCCACAATGCTGTACTGGCAGGGGGTTGCTGTACTGCAGGGGCCCACAGTGCATCACTAGAGGGGTGTTATTCTGCAGGGCCCACAGTGCAGTACTGGGGGTGCTATGGTGCAGGGGCCACTGTGGAGCGCTAGGGACGCCATGCTGCAGGGCCCACAGTGCAGCGCTAAGGGGAGCTATTCTGCAGGGACCCACAGTGCAGCACTATGGGGTGCTATGCTGTGGAGGGCACACAGTGCAGCACTAGGGGGCACTATGCTGCAGGTGGGGGGCTCATTCCCTGCAGTCAGTGCTGGCCTCAGTGCCCTAGGGGGCGCTGTGCTCTCTGGCAGGTAAGGCATACAGTCAGACAACCATGCCTAAACACAGCCAATAAGCAAAACTCCTGGGGAAGTTTTGGGGAAATTCGGGGAGCTTGCCCTAGCGTCCTTCCCATTGCAGGGGAATTCCTGCCCCTCTCCCTGGATTCCACTTACCTAGTCAACCCTCCAGGGGACTCTCCTTCCCTCCAGGCCCTGTGCTGCACAGCTCTCTGGTGGTTGCAGCACTCCACCCCAGAGGTGGCTGCATGGAGATGCTGGGAGAAGTGATCCTAGTATGGACACAGCTGGGCAGAGGGAGCTTAGGGTCTGGCTTCTTGCTCTTACCAAATGGAGATGCTCTCTGGGGCATTACCCAGACATCTTGTGAGACCTCCCCTCCCTTCTTTTCCATGAACCCACTTGGTACCACCAGGTACCTCCAGCCGACTGGAGACCAACATTTCCCAGTCACCTCCTGGAGGGAGAGTCCTTTGCTATAACCTGCCCTCCTCAACCCCTCCACTTAGCCTTCCCATCCAGATACCCTCCCTTCAGAGCGCTAACTGCTGCTGCTCCCCACAGATCTTCACCAATCTAAACCAGTCTTCAGAAGAGGCTGCTCTGGAAGTTCCCCGCTGATCACCTACATCCTGCTGGGGATTTGCTTCCTCATGTGCGGCGTGTTCCTCACCCTGGCCCTCATAAAACGTGAGTCTGGTACTGTCAGGAGTGGGGTGGCCCAGGTTGGACTCTCTGGGCCAGGAAGATGCTTCGATCATTTCATGGGAACGGGGCTGCTCAGGGATTGCCCACTGAGGCTTTGGGCTGGAAAAGTGAGGTTTTGATTCAACACAATTGCAGGAAAGGAGGGTTTCAGAGAAAACCCAAACACTGGAAAGAAGAAATATTTTGATTCCAAAATGCTGCCCCGGGGCCTCAAAAGAGCTGAGTTCAGTGGCCGCCTGTCCCCATTCTCCTCTCTGGGCTGGGCTCTTCAATTGGACTACACCTCCCAGGATGCACCACTGCCAGGGATTCCCATAGTGCACTGCCTCCACTTTCCAAGAGGAGAGACTGCAGTGTATCATGAGAGAGAGGTGCCCCCAGTGGTTCCCAAACTTTTCGGCATCACGCCCCCTTTTTGATTTTTGAGACCCTCATGCCCTCCCTCCCAAAGGAATTGACTGGGGCAGCAAAACTTGATGGGGGGGGGAGCTGGGACACCTCGCGCCCCCCCCTGGAGTTTCTTCGTGCCTCCCCAGGGGGGCACAACCCCAGTTTGGGAACCCATGGTAGGGCAGGCTCCCTGGTTGAACCATTAACATCTCTATGTGCTGTGCCATGGCTTCCCTTCTTGGAGAGGGTGGGCAGTGCATCATGGGAGCTGAAGTCTTCGTGGGGAGTCCAGTCCCTACAGGGGAAGAGGGCGTGAGATATGCAAACTACAACTCCCATGAGGCCCCAGGGCAGAATATGCAAATCAGTTTTTCAGTATTTGGCTTTCCACTAGAGGGCGAAAAAGTCAATTTCCTATGAATTTTAGCCAAAAATTAAGGGGTTTTGTGTGCAAGTGTTTGTAAAAAATGTCTGTAGGACAAGGCTGGCATTATGGCAAGGCACCTGGACTTGGGCATCACCAAATCTGAAGGGTGTGGGGGAAAAATCTCCAGCAACTCTGCATCACAATACCCCTCTGGCCCTGGAGCTAGAATCCGTATCCCCAAAGTGGTAGGCTCCCATTCTGCTGTACCTGGCTCTGATGGAAATCAGATGTCACTCCACTGAAATCAGTGGAATGGATGTGCTATTAGTGTGATTGGAATCCAGCCCAGGGAGTAGGAAGGGTCTTTGCCCCAAATGGAAGAGGCCCACCCTGCAAGGGAAGCACTCAGCAGGGCTGGAGCATAAAGGATCAGGACCCAGGCTAAGCAGCAGAAAAGCCCAGAGCAGTAGAAGGAGCTGTACCAGTAATGGAGTGACTCTGGATTTACTCCACTCAGCACCTGGGTTATAAACATGAGGGCTGCGTCTAGACTGGCATGATTTTCCGCAAATGCTTTTAACGGAAAAGTTTTCCGTTAAAAGCATTTGTGGAAAAGAGCGTCTAGATTGGCACGGGCGCTTTTCCGCAAAAGCACTTTTTGCGGAAAAGCGTCCCTGGCCAATCTAGTCGCGCTTTTGCGCAAGAAAGCCCCGATCACCATTTTAGCCATTGGGGTTTTTTTGCGCAAAACAATACCACGTTGTCTACACTGGCCCTTTTGCGCAAAAGCTTTGCGCAAAGGACTTTTGCCCGAACGGGAGCAGCATAGTATTTCAGCAAGAACACTGATGATCATACATTAGATCATCAGTGCTCTTGCGCAAATTCAAGAGGCCAGTGTAGACAGCTGGCAAGTTTTTCCGGAAAAGCGGCTGATTTTCCGGAAAAACTGGCCAGTCTAGACACAGCTGAGGAGTCATCACCTAAGAGTAACGGGGGAAGGGGCTATTAATTGTGCTGCCAACACTAACAATATTTGGTGGTTTTCCTTAAAGCCCCAGCCCCTGGAGTCCTGGGATGATGGGAGACCTTTAGCTCATTTCAAAACAAACCCAATACGTGTCTCACCCCATGGTTGGGAAAGGAAGAGCTGGAGAACAAGCTCCCTAAGGGGACTTGGTGTCAGACCCCTTGCCCCTGCTTTGCGTCTCTCTTGGCTATGCAGGGTGTAAGCTCTTCAGGGCAGGGACTGTCTATTCTGTGTTTGGACAGTGCCCAGTCCCACAGGGCACTGATCTTGGCTGGTCCTTAGGTAGTTCTTTCGCACACACGATTGCTAATAGCTCAAGAGACCAGAGGGCAGACAAATGGAACCCCAACATTGTTTTAAATTAAGTCTTATGGGGGGTGAGGCTGAGGATGTGTGTGGGATTCATAACTTTTTGAGCACCTGGCATTGGAAAAGCAGCACCAAGCAACTCCCCTTCCTCCCCATCAAACCGATTCCCTGGGCGCAGGAAGAAACCAGGCCATTTGGGGCTGGGGCAGTTCCTGGTGTAAAGGATGCCCAGGCAGATCACAGCTCAGCTCTTTGCTCTTGGTTCTTCTCCCAGGCCCCGAGCTGCAGCAGGAGTTAGAGGAGCTGAGCTTTCATCTTCCTCAGATGACAACTAATGGTAAGTAAAATGCTCCTGATGTCGCCCAGCATGCTTGCCTCTGGCTGAGCAGAGACGCCGTCCAGGCGGGTCTCTGTAGCTGATCATTTTGCTACAGTTTAATTGTTTGCAGCCTGCAAAACCCAGCCAGATTCTGCTAGGTTGCACCTGTGTAAATCCGGACTAACTGCCATGCTGGCGATCAGAATCCAGTGCAGAGTCGGGAGTCCCCTGTCTCCAGGGTAGCTGCCATTGGCCCCGGGTGAAGGGTGGGCTTGTAATGTAAGTTACACACAAGTTGAAGCCTGAGTTTGTAAATTCCCACTGGGTTTCAAAAAGAGGCTCCCCCCCCCCCCATGTTTCCCCCTTCCACTTTAATCAGCTCCAGCTGCTAGTAGAGTATTTTCCTCTTAGGCCCCACCCCTATTACTTGCTCTTTTCCCTCCTCCCCACCTCCTGTGGTTTACTAGATCCCTTCCAGGGCCCACGTGCAGGCCGGAAGGCCGTTCCAGCTAAGCAGGGTGTGATGTGGGTTAATGACCCACTGCCCCTCCCTCGCCGTGCAGTAATCAGGATTTGGGTTTGGATGCCATTAGGGTAGCCAGGTCCAGAAACCCGACATGGCACCCAGCCACAGAAGCCAAGAACCAGATAAGGGTGGGGCCTTAGAGGAAGCGATGGTGCAATGGTGGGCCCTCGGGGAAGAAGTGGGGCAGGGGGACGGAGCCATGGGGGTCCATGTACCAACCATTAGAAATGTAACAAGGCAAAATGGTGGTGGATGAGAGGAAGTGGGTGAGACTTTTTTAAAACAACAAAATCATTCAGAGCAGAGGAATTGGACTGTTAGGGGACTTCAATTACCCGGACATCTGTTGGGAAACTCACCCAGCAGGGCATAGATTATCCAACAGGTTCTTGGAACACATTGGAGACTATTTTTTTATTTCAGAGGGTGGAGAAAGCTATGCGGCGGGGGCGGGGAGTGGAGGCTGTGCTAGGTTTGAGTTTGACAAATAGGAAGGAACTGGTTGAGAATTTGAAAGTGGAAGGCAGCTTGGGTGAAAGTGATACTGAAATGACAGAGTTCCTGATTCTAAAGAACAGTATGAGGGAGGAGAACAGCAAAATAGAGACAATGGATTTCAAGAAGGCAGACTGTAGTAAATTCAGAGAGTTGGCAGGAAAGGACCGATAAGAAGCAAGCCTAAGAGGAAAAACAACTGAAGACCGTGTTTCAAAGAGACGTTGTTAAGAGCATGAGAGCAAACCATTCCATTCTGTAGGAGAGATGGGACGCAGGACAAGATATGGCATAACCAGGAAATCTCAAATGCTTTACAAATAAAAAAAAAAAGAGTTCTGCAAAAAGTGGAAACTAGGTCAAAGTTCAACGGGTGGATGTAAACCAACACCACCAGTATGTAGGGGCACAATTAGAAAGACCAAGGCACAAAATGAGCTCAGACTAGCTAGAGACATGCAGGGTACCAGGAAAACATTCTCCAAATACATTAGAAGCAAGAAGAAGACTAAGAACAGGGTACGACCAGAGGCGTAGCGAGGGTGTTATGCGCCCAGGGGCAAAGGAAAAATTTGTGCCCCCCCCCCGCCTCCATGTGGCACGGCCCCAAACCTGGTGCACAGCTGATGGGAACTTGTATCGCATCTTCCCATGAGCAGAATGAATTTTGTGTTGTGCACCAGTACTGAGTTCATGTGGCTTGTTTGGATGTGCCACTGTGGCACCCAAGTTGTTATTAAGTATTTATAAACCTTTACCTTTTCTCTCTGCTGCTATGTCTCCTCCCCTTGTTCCATCAGCTCCCCTGGTGCCTGCTGCCCCCCAACCCGTCACCCTCCTCTGCTGTCCTGACTCCTGCCCTTCTCACTGCCCTCAGCCCTCCTGCGACCTGCCCCCCTCCACCAGCCCTTCTCTCCCCCCTGTGCCCACTCCTCCAGTAGCCCCACTCTGATCATGTGAGCTACCCCTCCTCATCCCCTCTCCTAACACCTCCCTCTACACACCTGCCCTGCCTCTCTCCTCTGGTGCTGGTCCCTCCCCTGCAGGTGTCTGCCCTTCTGCTTCACCCCAGAATCCCCTGGCACCTGCACCTTCCCTTACCCCTGCACCCTCCTGGTGCCTTCCCCTTCCCTCACTGCCCCCTCCCCCTTTGCCCTCTTTTTCCCTGATGCCCACCCCCTCACCACCCTCTGCCCCTGTTCCCCTCATACCTTGTGCCCTCACACATGACTTGCTTGCTCCATCCCCACCTTTCTCATGCTCACCCCTTCTTTCAAGCCTTCTCCCAGCACCTCCTCCTTCCCCCTCTAGACCCCAATGCCCTTCCCCTCTCCTCTCCCAGCATCACCCTGTCCCCCCTCCCACTGACACCTCCCCTCCTGCCCTTTTCCTCGTTGTCCCCACTTGGCCCCCTGACATTTTTCTCTCCTCCAGGCTGTCCCTTGGTGCCTTCTTCTCCCACCCCCTCCCCCTCCCTCTCCGCACAAGCCCCTTCCTTTCCCACCCCCTTCCCTCCCCCTCCACACAAGCCCCTTCCTCTCCCACCCCCTCCCCCTCCGCACAAGCCCCTTCCTCCCCCTCACCCTCCACACAAGCCCCTTCCTCTCCCACCCCTTCCCCCTAGTTTTCCCCCTTCCCTGCCCTGCCGTACCTTCTGCCTTCCACTTTGCGGGGCCGGAGTCTGCGCTCAGGCCCCGGACTCCAAACCGGGAGCTAGGCCGCGCGGTGCAATGCGGCGCCGAGGAGTTTTAAAGTCCCAGGCCGTGACATCACGTCATATCCGGGCGTCTCCCTGGTCACCTGGAAACGCTGCTCATGGCGGCAGCAGCAGCCAGCAGCATGCATTGGCAAGGGGGAGCCGACTGAATGCTGTGCACGGCAGGGACGGTCTGGGGCCGGGGGGACACGCCGGGGGGCCGGCAGGTGGGGGCCGGGGCCCGCTCCAGGCAGGGCCGGGGAGAGACCCAGCTCCAAATATTGCTGGAGCAGGGCCCCCGGCTCTGAATATTGCCGGAGCATGGGCACCCTGAGCCCATATAACTCTCCGCCCATGAGCGTCAGGTGAGCCTGTACAGTGTGCGCTGGCTCTCACCCTGGCCTCCCTAGCGTGACGCCCGGGGGCAATTGCCCCCCCCCGCCCACTCCCTTCGCTACGCCTCTGGGTACGACCGTTACTCCATGAAGAGGGAAAAACAGTAACAGAAAACGTGGAAATGGCAGAGGTGCTTAATGACTTCTTTGTTTTGGTTTTCACCACGAAGGCTGGGGGGGGACTGGATGCCTAGCATAGTGAATGCTGGTGAAAATGGGGTTGATTTTGAAGCTAAAATAGGAAAAGAACAAGTTAAAAATTGCTTAGACAAGTTAGATGTCTGCAAATCACCAGGGCCTGATGAAATGCATCCTAGGAGCTGACTGAAGAGATATTTGAGCCATGAGCCATGATCTTTGAAAAGTCAGGGAATATGGGAGAGATTCCAGAAGACTGGAAAAGGGCAAATACAGTGCCCATCTATATAAAGAGAAATAAGGACAACCCAGGGAATTACAGACCAGTCAGCTAAACTTCTGTACCAACAAAGATAATGGAGCAAATAATTAAGGAATCAATTTGCAAATGTGTAAAAGATAACAAGGTGATAAGTAACAGACAGCACGGGTTTGTAAAGAAGAATCATGTCAAACCAACCTGGCAGCTTTATTTGATAAAGTAACATGCCTTGCAGCTAAGGAGAACCCGTAGATATGGTGTACCTAGACTTTAGTAAGGCATTTGATACAGTCTCACATGACCGTCTCATTAACAAACTAGGGAAATACATGCTAGATGGAATTGCTATAAGGTGGATGCATTACTGGTTAGATAGCCATTCCCAGAGAGTTATACACAGCTATGCAGGAACAAAGGGGGTTCTGCAGGGATCAGTTCTAGGTCCCGTTCTGTTCAATATCTTCATCAATGATTTAGATATTGGCATAGAAAGTACGATTATTAAGTCTGCAGATGATACCAAGCTGGGAGGGGTGGCAACTGCTTTGGAGGAAAGGAATTCAAAATGGTCTGGACAAACTGGAGAAATGGTCGGAGGTAAATAGGATGAAGTTCAATGAGAACAAATGCAAAATGCTCCACTTAGGAAGGAACAATTAGTTGCACACACACAAAATGGGAAATGCCTGCCTAGGAAGGAGTACTGAGGAAAGGGATCTAGGGGTCTTAGTGGACCACAAGCTAAAAATGAGTCAGCAGTGTGACATTGTTGCAAAAAAAATGCCAACATTCTTGGATATAGTGACAGGAGCATTGTAAGCAAACCACAAAAATTAATTTTTCCCCTCTACTCTGCGCTGATTATGCCTCACTTCGAGTATCGTGTCCAGTTCTGGGCACCACATTTCAAGAAAGATATGGAGAAATTGGAGAAGGTGCAGAGAAGAGCAACAAAAATGTTTAAAGGTCTAGAAAACATGGCCTCAGAGGGAAGGCGGAAGGAATTGGGTTTGTTTAGTCTGGACAAAAGAAGACTGAGAGAGGACATGATAACAGCTTTCAAGTATCTAAACGGTTGTTACAAGGAGAAGGGAGAAAAATTATTCACCTTAACTCTGAGGGTAGGGCAAGAAGCAATGGGCTTAAACTGCAGCAAGGGAGGTTTAGGTTGACATTAGGCTAATCTTCCTGTCAGTGGGTATGTCTAGACTACAGGCTTTTTTCGACAGAGGCTTTGTCGACAGAGACTATCGACAAAGCCTCTGTCGAAAAAGAGCGTCTAGACTACAGTCAGGTCTGTTGACAAAGCAAGCTGCTTTTTCGAAAGAGAGTGTAGATGCTCTCTTTTGAAAAAGCACAGTGTGGATGCAGTAGCGCCTTTTTTCGACATAACTCTGTCGACAAAAGGCGTTATTCCTTGTAGAATGAGGTTTACCGCCATCGACAAAACTGCCGCATTCTGTCAACTTACTGTCGACAGAACTCAGCGGTAGTATAGATGTAGGTATACTTTTGTCGACAAAACCCTGTAGTCTATACACCCCCAGTGTGGTTACGCACTGGAATAAATTGCCTAGGGAGGTTGTGGGATCTATATCCCTGAAGATATTTAAGAGCAGGTTAGATAGACATTGGTCAGGGATGATCTAGATGGGGCTTGGTCCTGCCATGAGGGCAGGATAGTGGACTTGATAATCTCTCGAGGTTCCTTCCAATTCTCTGAGGGTGCGTCTACAAAGCACCCTAAACTTGATATAAGATACACAATTTGTGCTATGCAAATTGCATATCTTATTTCGATTGAATTTCAAAATAGGCTATTTTGAAATCTGGTGCGTCTAGACAGCACCAAATTTCAAAAGAACATGCTATTTTGAGACATCCCTTAACCCTCATGGAACAAGGGTTACCGGGATGCCGAATTAGTGCACCCGTTATTTAAAAAAATATTTCCAAATAACAGGCGGCTTGTGTAGTTGTGGGGTCAGGTGGGATACCTCCAGTCTCCTGAAATAGTCGTGCAGCGTAGACATACCCCAATTCTATGAATGGTGTCCCTGGCTGCTTTTGACTGGCTGCTTTGGCATACCAGTTTGAAAATGGCTGCCTTGGGAACTCACACAAATCCAGCCATGCACTAGCTGTCCCTCAGCAACCAAATCCCAGTTACCAAATTAACCCTTGGAGGCTACAGCCGTCCCCTCGTGGTAAAGATGGGCTCCTCATACCACCCGCTTGTCGTGACCTTTCCCTTCTCCTGAGCCCAACGACCTTTCTGTTTGCAGTGTCCCAGCAGCTAGCGGAGGCCAGACGGGACAGGGAGATGATCCGAGCAGAGGTTATGGCGCTGCGGGAATCTGTAGGTAAGAGACGCATTGAGAGGCTTCTGCCTCTTTCGGTGCTGAGAGTGAGGGGCTGCGAGGTCAGGGTTGGGGGGTTCTGTGTCTACCTGGGACTGTGAACTTGGGCAAGTTTTTTATTGGGTGTTTTACGGTAGCTCCTCAGAGCCTCAGCCACCGCTCTCAACCCCAGTGTGCTAGGTGCTGTACGCTTTTAAGTGTTTTACGGTAGCTCCTCAGAGCGTCAGCCACCGCTCTCAACCCCAGTGTGCTAGGTACTGTACGTTTTTGGGTGTTTTACGGTAGCTCCTCGGAGCCTCAGCCAGCACTCTCAACCCCAGTGTGCTAGGTGCTGTACGCTTTTAAGTGTTTTACAGTAGCTCCTCAGAGCCTTAGCCAGGGCGCTCGACCCCAGTGTGCTAGGTACTGTATGTTTTTGTGTGTTTTACGGTAGCTCCTCGGAGCCTCAGCCAGCACTCTCAACCCCAGTGTGCTAGGTGCTGTACGTTTTTGGGTGTTTTACGGTAGCTCCTCGGAGCCTCAGCCAGGGCTCTCGACCCCAGTGCGCTAGGTGCTGTACATTATTAGGTGTTTTACAGTAGCCCCGAGGAGCCCCAGCCTGTCCAAACGCAGACCAAAGTGCTTCCAGCCTAAGCAAGTCACACCTCTGAGCCCAGTTGTCCGTGGCACGGAGGATCCGTAGCTGCTCAGGGGCTCTGCTGAAGAGGATTAGCTGAACTCTGAGGGGAGAGCTTTGATGGATCCAGAGCGATCCATTTGCAAACCTGCACAGGAAACAGTTTTGTTATTAACTCTCAAGAGGCTGGTGCAGCTGCCCAGAGCAAGCCCTGCGGGAGCTCTCCTTGGAGTCTGTGTGGGGGAGTTTTACTGGCTTTGGCTGCTAACCCCCTTTCCTCCTCCCCACCAGGCTTTGACCATTTTTCCCTCTCTGAGGAGCTGGCTGCTGCGAGGAAATTTCGCCGTGAAATCCAGGCGCAGATTGTGGCTTTGCAGCGAACAGTCGGTGAGGGGCAGGATGCCCATGGCCGCCCCCGCCCTGGGGCCGCAGTCAGAGGGAGGCAGCCACTCATGGGAGCTCTCAGCACATAGCAGCTCCCATTGCTCTTGTGAGGCGGGGGGGGGGGGATTCTCCAATTCTCACTGGGGGGCTGCAGGGCAGGGTAGCAGGTGGATTCTCAGAGCCAACCCACAGCCTTCCCTGGGGATCTCTCCTCACGGCTACCATGCCCTGGGGAGGCAGCATCGCAGACTGGGCTGACGGCGGGGTGCTACCACGGCTGTACTCAGGCCCTGGAGGGGTGGGGGCTGGGAGTTAGAATTCTTGGGTCCTTTTCTTGGCTCTGCCCCCGATTCCCTGCCTGGCCCTGAATTGGGTTATTCTGGGTTTTGCTTCCTAGATTCTGTCTGTGGCCATTGCCCAGACGACTGGGTCTGGTTCCAGAGAACCTGTTACTACTTTTCAGAGTCTACCAAACCCTGGCTTGAGGCCCAGCAGTTCTGTGTGGATCGCGGGGCCCACCTGGTGATCATAAACACCAAAGAGGAGCAGGTAAAGCGTCCGGCCACTCGGCTGGCGTTCCCCGCCCAGGCCAGGGTGTTGGACAGCTACCCAGCAACACCAGTGGGTTATCCCCGGTAACTCCCAGCAGGTGGGACCCAGGGAGCCTGTGAGACCAGCTGGGCCTGGCTCTTTTAACGGTCACCAGGTTTCTCAAAACTCTCCAAGTCACCAGATCCCTGCTCCCCAGCACCTGGAACGTGCCTCCTGTCAACCAGCCACCCTGACGTAGCCCCCAGCTGGTATTCCCCACAGGGGAGGGAAAACCACCCCAAGTCAGGCTTTGTCTGCACTTCTGAAGTTAAAGCGCAGCTGGGGCAGCACTTTAAATTGAAAGCGCGGCCATGGCAGGAGCCAGGGGAGTAGCTAGGGTTGCCAGATACTTTCACAAAAAATCCCAAACATGGCGGGGAAAAAAATTGGTTAAGCAGAAAAAAAAAAAAAAAGTCGCTATGCCTTTAAATTCCCGAGCTCCCCGCTTCCTGCGCCCCCGCCCTGCCCCCACCAGAAGAAAAATGTCCCCGACGGCTTTCTGTCCAAGAAACAGAAAATACTGGACATTTACAGTCCCTTACAGTCTGCTTCTGTCTTGACTATCCTAAACAGTTTGGTATCATCCGCAAACTTTACCACCTCACTGCTTACCCCTTTCTCCAGATCATTTATGAATAAGTTGAACAGGATTGGTCCTAGGACTGACCCTTGGGGGACACCACTAGTTACCCCTCTCCACTCTGAAAATTTACCATTTATTCCTACCCTTTGTTTCCTGTCTTTTAACCAGTTCTCAATCCAAGAAAGGACCTTCCCTCTTATCCCATGGCCATGTAATTTACACAAGAGCCTTTGGTGAGGGACCTTGTGAAAGGCTTTCTGGAAATCTAAGTATACTATATCTACTGGATCCCCCTTGTCCGCATGTTTGTTAACCCCTTCAAAGAACTCTAATAGATTAGTAAGACAGGATTTCCCTTTACAAAACCCATGTTGACTTTTGTCCAACAAATTATGTTCTTCTACATGCTTCACAATTTTATTCTTTACTATTGTTTCGACTAATTTGCCCGGTACTGAAGTTAGACTTACCGGTCTGTAATTGCCCGGATCGCCTCTAGAGCCCTTTTTAAATATTGGTGTCAAATATTTTCTTTTTTTTTTACCGGACAGAAGACACAATTACTGGACTGTCCAGGAGAAAACCAGACACCTGGCAACCCTAGGAGTAGCTGACAGTGCTGGGAGTGCGGGCTCTAGTGCCATAGCTCGTTCACACGGGCGCTTTACAGCGCTGGAGGGTGTGGGAGGGTTTCACCCCCCCCGAGGCAGAAAGTTGCAGCGCAGTGAAGTGGCCACGCAGGCCTGGCCTGAACGTCTAAACCGCTGGGCAAAAATTGCAACCCGCAGAGACTAGAAACCGGGGGCAGAGTTTGAATTGGAGGTTTGTACAAACACCCCTCATGGCTGGGCTGTTTCCTTAGCCCTGCCCTGGCACAGCGGCATGGACAAGGTGATCTCTTCCAGCCCCACATTTCTAGGACTCCCCAGGGAGTTTTTGTAGGGAAGGGACTTGCTGGGGTGTTTCTGAGAGACCAGCCAGACAAGCCTCTGTGACTATAACACTGGCTCTGCCCTGAGCCCCAGAATCTGCCCCCCACATTCCTCCAGGTCCCCCTCCCCAGGATCTCAGGCCCCACACCAGCTCATTTCAGGAAACAGCCACTTGCCAGCTAGGGACAGTTACTGCTGGGTTTGAGGAGGTAACACATCTATGGTCTTTATACTCTGAGCACCTCATTGCCTTGAGCACCCTTGGGGGCAGGGCTACTATCTGGCTGGGGAAACTGAGGCATGCAGCAATATAGGAACATGGCTCAGGTCACACAGGGAGTCAGTGGCAGAGCTGGGACTTGAACCTAAGGCTCCCAAGTCCTAAGGTAACACCCCACCTGCCAGGCCACAGCAGAGCAAATGGCTCACTCTTTCATCGCCCTTAGTCTGTTATTGTCTCTTGCAGGCTTTTTTGGTGCAGAACCGCGTCGTGCCCCGGGTGTACTGGCTGGGGCTAAGCGACCAGCAAGTGGAAAAGCAATGGGTGTGGGTCGATAAAACCTCTTTGACCCTCAGGTGCGTGGGGTGAAAGGCTCCCTGCCCCCTGCCCCACCTCTGGCTCCCCACTGTGTTCCCCATGGAGCTCTGCTCTTCTCCACAGTTTCTGGAGCTCCGGAGAGCCCAATGACAGGAACAATGAGGACTGTGGCACCATGGCCACCGATGGGCGCTGGAACGACCTAAGCTGCCTCACAACAGACTATTGGATCTGCGAAAAGCCCTGGTTCTGCTAGCCCCAGGCGCAGCCGCCAGCCCCGCCCTTCCTGAGCCATGGGTGTGACCAGGCCCTGCCTCCTGCAGCACGCTTGTCCTGATGGCTGCGGGACAGTCTCCCCAAGCCGCAGCCTCTTGGCCTCACTCCCTGCTACACCACTCATTCAGGAGTTGCTCTGGGGGCGGGAGGTAGTCCTGCAGTGTTTGCTGGGCACCAGGTAGACCTGAGTTCTAGTCACCCTTGGACACCTCCCTTCCCTGTGCCTCAGTTTTCCCATGGGATGGGTAATTTTTTAGGGGGGGCACCCCAAGAATGTAAGTGGAAAAGGGCACACTCTTCCATGATATTAATGGAGGAGGAGGGGGGTGTGGGATGGAGGTTGGGTGAAGGAGGGAGTTGTGACCTGGGGCAGGAGATTGGGGTTCAGGAGAAGGTGCATGGTCTGGGAGGGGGTATGGGTGCAGGAGAGTATTCTGACCTGGGGTAGGAGTGCAGGAGGGGGTGCAGGGATTTGGGCTGTGAGCGGGGGTAGGGGATTGGGGTATAAAGTCTGGGAGGGGGCTGTGAGGTTTTTCGCTTTCCTCTGTAGCATGGGGTACGGATCACTTGCTGGAGGATTCTCTGTATCTTGGGGTCTTTAAACCATCATTTGAAGACTTCAATATCTGAGATATAGGTGAGAGGATTATTCTCGGAGTGGGTGGGTGAGATTCTGTGGCCTGCATTGTGCAGGGGGTCAGCCTAGATGATCATGGTGGTCCCTTCTGACCTTAAAGTCTATGGCTGCGTCTAGACTGGCAAGTTTTTCCGCAAAAGCAGCTGCTTTTGCGGAAAAACTTGCCAGCTGTCTACACTGGCCACTTGAATATGCACAGGAACACTGACGATCTAATGTATGATCATCAGTGTTCTTGCGCAAATACAATGACTCTCCCGTTTGGGAAAAAGCCCTCTTGCGCAAATGCTTTTGCGCAAGAGGACCAGTGTAGACAACTGAGAACCGTTTTGCGCAAAAAAGCCCCGATGGCTAAAATGGTGATCGGGGCTTTCTTGCGCAAAACCTCGTCTAGATTGGCACAGACGCTTTTCCTCAAAAAGTGCTTTTGCGCAAAAGCGTCCATGCCAATCTAGATGCTCTTTTCCGCAAATGCTTTTAACGGAAAAACTTTTCCGTTAAAAACATTTGCGGAAAATCATGCCAGTCTAGACGTAGCCTGTGAGTCTATGAGACCTGGAGGAGGGTGTAGGAAGGGGTGCAGGGTGTGGGAGGAGAAGTGGGTACAGAAGCAGGGGAGCAGAGGGGTTGTGTTATGTGGGGTAGGGGTAAAAGAGGGGGGCAGAGGGTTGGGGGAGGGAGGGGCTGGGGTGCCAGAGTCAGGCTCTGGTCGGGAGGTGCTTACCTGGGCGGCTCCTGTCCAGCAGCCCAGCAGGTTCCTCAGCCAAGTGGGGGCCACATGTCCTGCTCTGAATGCTGGGAGTTGGGGCGAGGGAGCAGGGGTACTTAGCGTACTGCCTGTCCTGCAAATAGGCAGCTCCCATTGGCCGGAAACAGGCCAAGGGAGCTGCAAGATTATGCTGGGGGCAGGGCAGCATGCAAAGCCTCCCCTCCCCCGGTCTCACAACTTTCAGAAAGCTGCTCTGGGCAGCATGTGGGGGTGGGGCAGGCAGGGAGCCGGGCCAAGGCTCCTGCAGGCCGGATACGGCTGCTCGGGGAGGCGGGTCCGACCCATAGACTATATTTTGCCCATCCCTGAATTAGAGGCTCGGGCTGTATCGTTTCTGAATGTTGGGTGGCTGCATGAAACTACCATGAAATGCCTGGGGCTTGGAATGCCCATGTGTGTGTGGATGCCCCAGGACGTAGCAGGTTGGCACGTCTCTGCTGGGCCTCACACGATGTGAACGGAGTAGCTTTCAGGAGCAGGGGTGAAGCCGGCCTAATGCCCAGTGTGGAGAACTCGGGTGGCAGAATAATTTTTCTGTCGACCCGTCTCAGGGGGTGGATTTCCTCTAGCGATGGGAAAATCCCTCCCCGTGCTGTAGCGTCTACACGGAAGTGCTGCAGCTGGGCTGCGGTAGTGGTTTAAGTGTAGACAAAGCTGGAGATGAGGGAGGATGCAGGGCCAAGGGGCAGAAGCAGCCAGTGGTGGGAGGGAAGGGAACATGCCTGACCATAGATGAGCCCCAAGGACTCCCAAAGGACAGGTGGGCTAGTGAGGGACACTGCTTTGGTGACACTTATGCTAGGTTAGCAGACACCACATTGTCAGGGCAAAATTCATGGCTGTGAAAAATGCATCGTGGACTGTGAAATCTGGTTCTCCCCATGTGATGTCTGGTCTTTTGTGTGCTTTTGCCCTATGCTCTAGGGATTTGATGGGGGACACTGGCATTTCTCAAACTGGGTCCTAACCCAAAAGGGAGTTGTGGGAGTGGGGGGTCGCAAGGTTATTAGGGGGATTCTGGTATTGCCACCCTTATTTTAGCTCTGCCTTCAGAGATGGGCAGCCAGAGAATGGCAGCTGCTAATCAAGGGCCCAGCTCTGGAGGCAGCAGCGCAGGTGTAAATGTGGCAACACCATCCCATGTTATTCTGACTTACGTGCTGCTGCTGCTGCTGGTTCTGGCTTCAGAGCTGGGCGCCCTGCCAGCAGCCATCAATCTATAGCTGCCCAGTTCTGAAGGCAGTGCTGCCAGCAGTAGTGCAGAAGTAAGGGTAGTAGTACCCCCTTACAATAACCTTGCCCCCCAACTCCTTTTTTGGGTCAGGACCCCTTCATTTACAGCACTGTGACATTTGAGATTCAAATAGCTGAAATCATGAAATTCACCATTTAAAAAACCCTGTAACTGTGAAATTGACCCAAATGGACTGTGGACTGGGCCTGTCTGTTCCCCAGAAATTGGTTCGCTTGTGCTAACAATCCCCTGCAATAGCACAACTCCACAAGTAGGAAACTTATCCTAACCACGCTTCATTCATTCTGGATCTTGGCACCAGTCTGGGAGGTATCTTCCCAGACAAGCACCAGGAACGCGAGGACCCAGAACAAAGATACGGAACAGAACGAGCTAAGAAACTGGGTTGAACTGGTGGGCTGGATTTTCGTGGTGTGTAAAGAATGTTGTAACTTGTAAAAGCATCCGAGAAATACTCCTTGCTGGAACCTGCGCCTTTTGGGCACCCCCTTCAGTGTTGTGAATGTAGCGGCGCTGTACTATACGGCTTCCCAGACACTGCTCAACTGTTCTTCCTGATTACTGGCTTTTAGGAATAAACCTGATGGATAACCAGTTCTGTCTCTTGAATTTATTTCCTAACGGGCCAAAGGGTAGGCAGGCCATTGCCAATCTTGTGTACGTGTATTGTTCATTTTCTCCAATGAACTCACCCAGAATAATGATCGAAGACGAAAACACCATGTCTTAGATGAGTGTATGTGCTCATTTGTGCACATCTACTTCTGGACAGATTTGAACTAGGAACCTCAGTGTAGGCACCTCTATAGCTTGAGCTATAAAGCCAGCTGCTTCTTAGCCGCTACTGTAGAGCTCCCTTATCCTTATTTCTTGCTGTAAGTGGTCTAAGTGCCACAACATGGGACAGTGAACCACCCTAGCTGTGTGGGTTACATGTGTGCACACGTGTATGGGGTGTGTGTGGATTTGTGTGTGTATGGGGGTTTAGGATGTGTGTGTAATATGTGTGGAATTGTGTGTGTATGCGGGGTTAGGTTGTGCGCATGCATGTGTAGGGTGTGTGTGGTTTTATGTGTGCATGGCAGTTAGGGTGTGTTTGTGAGGACGTGCATGCATGTATGGGGTGTTTGTGGGTTTGTGTGCATGAGGGTGTATGTATGGAGTCCTGTGATAAACACCATTTTGATTATTTGACTCCATATGGTACAAGAATCAGTAGCCAAGGGCACTGGGGTGGCAAAAGCAAACAACACAAACCCACAGAGGAACCAGCAATAATACGCAGCATTTCCCCTCCTTGACAGCGATATACAAGTGTAATGATTTAGCTGTCACATTTTATAGCACAGACTGATGGACTGTTAACACAAGAAGACAAGGAGAAGGATCGATATGGAGGGCAACCAATCAAATACAAAAGAAGGGGTCTAACAGGCTGTCATGTTACTGGATTTTAAGGGGAGCAGCCAGATAATTGCTGCACCCATGGAGGGGTGTTTGCCCCAAAAGTCGGTACAAAGGGGGCCATGTGAGGTGTCAAATGAAAGCTTATGTTCTACTGATTCTGTATATGCTATTCATGTACTTGTATAATGTATGTATGTGGAGTTATAAACATATACTCTGTGCTTGTGCTGGAAAATTCTCTGAGACAGAGCAATGGGCAAAGAATGTTCAGCCAGTGGCTATGCTAATTAGGAAGGAGACAATGAATCTCTAGGTGCCAATACACACCTGAGGAATGTGACTGATACCTGCAAACCAGCCAGGGCAGAATGGCTAACAACATGTGAAACAGAGATAGGTTGCTCAACCATGTAACCTGCTCTGGCCAGGAGGATGCCAGGAAAGGTATATAAGTGCCATGTGGCACCCTCCATCTTGTCTTGAGTTCAGCTACTGATCCCAGATGCAGCCTTGTGAGGAACAGCGAGCCGGAAAGAACCGTGGACCCATCCTGACATAGGATGTACACCAGAGACTTATAAGCTAGTAGTTTATAACATCTCTGCTAAGAGCCGGTATTGAGAACTGGGTGATTCGATGCATGTAATCTATTCTCCTTAACAACCTTACTCTCGTGCTTTTCTGTCTTTTATTAATAAACCTTTCGATTTTCGATTCTATAGGACTGGCCCAGCGCGAACTTGTGGGTAAGATCCAAAGTGTAAATTGACTGGGACCTGTGGCTGGTTTCTTGGGACTGGAAGAACCCATTTGGGGTAGGTGAGATTGGGTTCTAAAACCTCTCACTTGTGTGCAGGCCCGGGGCTGATTGTGGCACAGAGGGATCTGAGGTGTCAGAGGGGTTTTGCTCGTGAGGCTTGGTAGCTGGAGCCCTAGGTGTGACTGGTTTGTGTCCTGTTTGGGAAGGTCTCCAGTCTGGGGCTGTAATGAGCCCCGAGTTTTGAGCAATTCGCCCTGAATGGATGCCCTCAGCTGTGCCCAGACCCAGCCTAGCCCGTCACAGTGGTGTAGTTGGTCGGATCCACAGATCTTGGTCAATTGAGCTTTGGATCAGGACCCCATGCTGTCTAAATTTGATTTTTGGGTGTTGAGAGTTTGGTTGGTTAAAGAGCTGCTGCAATGAGTCTGCAACTATATGAGAGTCTGGACAGAGAGGGTTTGGAAACTTTGTGCTTGGAAAGAGGCATGGGCTTTAGAAACATCTCTGCTACGAGCCTGTATCGAGAACTGGGTGATTCGATGCATGTAATGTATTTTTCTTTACAACCTTACTCTCATGCTTTTCTGTCGTTTATTAATAAACCTTTAGATTTTAGATTCTAAAGGATTGGCTCAGCGTGGTCTTGTGGGTGAGATCCAGAGTGTAAATTGATTGGGACCTGTGGCTGGTTTCTTGGGACTGGAAGAACCCTTTCGGGGTAGGTGAGATTGGGTTCTAAAACCCCTCACCTGTGTGCAGGGCTGGGGCTGATTGTGGCGCAGGAAGAGCTGGGATGTCAGAGAGGTTTTGCTCGTGAGGTTTCTGGCTGGCCAGATTGGCAGCTGGAGCACTCGGTGTGACTGGTTTGTGGCCTATTTGGGAAGGTCTCCAGTCCGGGGCTGTAATGAACTGCGATGCCCTCAGCTGTGCCCAGACTCAGCCCGGTCCATCACACAGGCCTTAATCTGACTGAATATGTGTGCGTGTTGGGGGAGGAGACTATGCCCGACCTCCTTGACCACTGTACAATGGGCAGTCCCCCGCATGAGACTGGCTCTGCCCCACCCTCCCCAAAAATTGATGACTCGACCATCCCTTGCCACTCTCATTTCTACACTGTTGCTGGTGTCAACGCTGCTTTCACATGACTGGAATATTGGTATAGAAGGGTACAGCTTACTCAGGAAGCATAGGTGGGGAAAAAGGGAGAAGGTGTTGCCGTATATATTAAAAATGTATATACTTGGACTGAGGTAGAGATGGATGTAGGAGACAGATGTGTTGAGAGTCTCTGGGTTAGGCTAAAAGGGGTAAGAAACAAGGGTAGTGTTATCCTAGGAGTCTACTACAGGCCACCTACCCAGGTAGAAGAGGTGGATGAGGCTTTTTTTAAACAACTAACAAAATCGTGCAAAGTGCAGGATTTAGTGGTGATGGGGGACTTCAACTCTCCAGACATATGTTGGGAAACTAACACAGTGGGGCACAAACTATCCAGTAAGTTCTTGGACTGCATTAAAGACAATTTTTATTTCAGAAGGCTAAGAAAGCTACTGGGGGGAAGCTGATCGTGGTTTGATTTTAACAAATAGAAAGGAACTGGTTGAGAATTTGAAAGTGGAAGGCAGCTTGGGTGAAAGTGATCATGAAATCATAGAGTTCGTGATTCCAAGGAATGGTAGAAGGGAGTACAGCAAAACAGAGACAATGGATTTCAGGAAGGCAGATTTTGATAAACTCAGCGAGCTGGTAGGTAACGTCCCATGGGAAGCAAGACTAAGAGGAAAAAAAATTGAAGAGAGATGACAGTTTTTCAAAAGGACATTATTAAGGGCCCAAAAGCAAGCTATTCTGCTGCATAGGAAAGATAGAAAGCATGGCAAGAGACCACCTTGGCTGAACCAGGAGATCTTACATCACTTATAGTAGTGATGGATGGCAGAAGAAGGAGCAATGGTCTCAAGTTATAGTGGGAGATGTCTAGGTTGGACATTAGGAAAAACTATTTCCCTGGGATGGTGGTGAAGTACTGGAATGGGTTATCGAGGGAGGTGGTGGAATCTCCATGTCTGGAGGTTTTTAAGTCTCTGCTTGACAGGGCCATGGCTGGGTTGATTTAGTTGGGACTGGTCCTGCCTAGGGCAGCGGGCTGGATTGGATGGCCTCCTGCTCTATGATTCTATCTAAAAATCAAAAAGGAGTCTTATAAAAAGTGGAAACTAGGTCAAATTACAAAAGATGAAGATAAGCAAACAACGCAAGTATGTAAGGGCAAGATTAGAAAGGCAGAGGCACAAAATGAGCTCAAACTAGCTACAGATATAAAGGGAAACAAGAAGACATTCTATAAATATACTAGCTGGAGTTACCTGGCGTTGCTTGGTCTCGCTCCCCGCCGGCAGATTCGCTTCCCCCGCCGGCCAATTTGCTTCCCCCCCCGCCCGCTGCCAGCCCTGCTTCCTGCCAGCTGGTTCTCCTCCTCCCAATCTCCCCCGGCCAGCCCCTCTCCTGCAGCTCCCCCCGATCTCTCCCAGCCAGCCCCGCTGCCCCTGAGTGGCCCCCCCCAGCTCTGCTTCCCGCTGGCTACCCCCTCCCTATCTCCCCTGGCCAGCCTCGCTGCCCCAGCCCCCCCACCCTGACCAGCACTGCTTCCCGCCAGCCACACCTCCTCCGATCTCCCTCAGCCAGCCCCATTGTCCCCGACCCCCCCTTCCTCCCGGCCAGCCCAGATCCCCTCCCGGCTGGTTCCTCCCCGCCCCCCAATCAAGTGTGGCTGTTGTTTTTTTTTTTTAGACTACCTGCTAACCGTAGCCACAGGGGGCAGGTTGGATGCCTGAACCGTTGTGTGTGGGGGGGTGGGGCGAGTCCCAGATGGTGCTTTGGGGCTGCAGGCGGTGGACACGTGACCTAGGGTGGACGGGGCTGCCCCTGCAGCGCAGCACGGTGGGTTATTTTTGATTTTTACAGGTTGAGATTGGGCCCGATCGGGTCCAAAAGCACCTTAACCTTTCCTGCAGAAGAAGGTTTTATCTCATGCAAAGTTTGGTTGCGGTAGCTCTTATAGTGTCCAAATTATTAGGGCAGAAACATGCAAACATTCTCCTTTATATATTAGATTAGAAGAAAGAGGAGGACCAAGGAGAGGGTAGGCCCACTGCTCATTGAGGAGGGAAAAACAGTAACAGGAAACTCAGAAATGGCAGAGGTGCTTAATGACTTCCTTGTTTCGGTCTTCACCAAGAAGTCTGATGGTGAAGGAATGCCTAACATAGTGAATGCTAGTGGGAAGGGGGTAGGTTTAGAAGATAAAATTAAAAAAAAAAAAAGTTAAAAATTACTTAGAAAAGTTAGATGTCTGCAAGTCACCAGGGCCTTATGAAATGCATCCTAGAATACTCAAGGAGCTGATAGCTAAAGGCTCAGATACCTCCTCTATTATCTCTGAAAAATCATGGAAGACAGGAGAGATTCCAGAAGACGAGAAAAGGGCAAATCCAGTGCCCATCTATAAAAAGGGAAGTAAGAACAACCCAGGAAACTACAGACCAGTCAATTTAGCTTCTGAGCCAGGAAAAATAAAGGAGCAAGTAATTAAGGAATTCATCAGCAAGCGCCTGGAAGATCATAAGGTGATAGGTAACAGCCAGCATGGATTTGTAAAGAACAAATCATGTCAAACCAATGTGATAGCTTTCTTTGATAGGATAATGAGTTTTGTGCATAAGGGAGAAGCAGTGGACGTGGTATACCTAGACTTTGGTAAGGCGTTTGATACGGTCTCGCATGATATTCTTATCAACAAACCAGACAAATACAACTTAGATGGGGCTACTATAAGGTGGGTGCATAACTGGCTGGATAACCATTTTCAGAGAGTAGTTATTAAAGGTTCACAATCCTGCTGGAAAGGTATAACAAGTGGGGTTCCGCAGGGGTCTGTTTTGGGACCGGCTTTGTCTTCATCAACGATTTAGATGATGGCATAGAGAGAACGCTCATTGGCTACGTCTACACTGGCATGATTTTCCGCAAATGCTTTTAACGGAAAAGTTTTCCGTTAAAAGCATTTGCGGAAAAGAGCGTCTAGATTGGCACGGACGCTTTTGTGCAAAAGCACTTTTTGCGGAAAAGCGTCCGTGCCAATCTAGACGCACTTTTGCGCAAGAAAGCCCCGATCGCCATTTTAGCCATCGGGGCTTTTTTGCACAAAACAATTCTGGGTTGTCTACACTGGCCCTCTTGCACAAAAGCATTTGCGCAAGAGGGCTTTTTCCCGAACAGGAGTGTCATAGTATTTGCGCAAGAACACTGATGATCATACATTAGATCGTCAGTGTTCTTGCGCAAATTCAAGCGGCCAGTCTAGACAGCTGGCAAGTTTTTCCGGAAAAGTGGCTGATTTTCCAGAAAAACTTGCCAGTCTAGACACAGCCATTAAGTTTGGAGATGATACCAAGCTGGGAGGGGTCACAACTGCTTTGGAGGATAGGGGTCAAAATTCAAAATGATCTGGACAAACTAGAGAAATGGTCCAAGGTAAATGGGATGAAGTTTAATCAGGACAAATGCAAAGTGCTCCACGTAGGAAGGAACAATCCATTTCACACATACAGAATGGGAAGTGACTGTCTAGGAAGGAGCACTGTTGAAAGGGATTTAGGGGTCATAGTGGACCCCTAGTTCAACATGAGCCAACAGTGCGACGCTGTTGCAAAAAAAGCTGACATGATTCTGGGCTGCATTAACAGGAGTGTTATGAGCAAGACACAAGAAGTCATTCTTCCGCTCTACTCTGTGGTGGTTAGGCCTCAGTTGGAATATTGTGTCCTGTTTTGGGCACCACTTATCAAGAAAGATGTGGAGAAATTGGAGAAGGTCCAGAGAAGAGCAACAAGAATGACTAAAGGCCTAGAGAAGATGACCTATGAAGGAAGACAGAAAGACTTGGGCTTGTTTAGTTTAGAAAGGAGACGACTGAGAGGAGACATGATAGTGGTTTTTAGATATCTACAAGGGTGTCACAAGGAGGAGGGAGAAAAATTGTTCTCCTCGGCCTCTGAGGATTGGACAAGAAGCAATGGGCTTAAATTGCATCAAGGGAGGTTTAGTTTGGACATTTGAAAAAATTCCTAACTGTCAGGGTGGATAAACACTGGGGCTACATCTACACTGCAGGCTTTTTGTGCAAGAACTGTTTTGCACAAGAGTTCTTGCATAAAAAGGTCTTGCGGAAGAGCGTGTCCACACTGCCATGTGCTTTTCCGCAAGACATGTGCTTTTGCACAACAGCATCCATGGCAGTGTGGATGCTCTTGTGGAAACCATTTCATATTTAGCTAGAAGCCATTTTGTATAACAGAAGCCATTTAAGTTTCCTGCTTTTGCACATATACTAGAGAGTGAACTCTCCTTCACTCCATGTGAGAAAGGCCAGAAGGATGAGCTGAGCGATTGGAATGTGTTAATTGAGCTGTTTGAGAGGGAGCTCTCACTCCCTGTTACCTGCCTCTTCTTCTTGCTGATAACAGTTTGCTCTTCTGAGTTTAATTGATGATTTCTGTAATTGGATGCCCTGACATCAGACTTGTTTGGTTAAGGGTATAAAGTACTAGGACTGTTTTGTATTAGCAGCCTTACTGGGCCCGGCTCTCCTGGGGTCACATTTGGCTCACTTTGTGCCTATTGATCAATAAAGCTTATTGTAGAGGAAGATGCCTTAGAGATTGAAAGAACTGTGGTGAGCCTAAGACAGGAAGAAAGTTGGACCCTCTGGGGTTGGTTAGGAGGTTGGATTGGACATTTGGGAACTTGGATTTTGCAAGGAATAGTTTTAGTATTGGCTATATTCTTTTGTGTTTCTTGCTGTTTCTTGCTAATCAAATGCTGTATTTCTTGTATTCTGAAAAACTTGGGACAGGCTTTATTGATCAATAAAGCTGTTTGTTAGCCGCCTAAACACAGAGGGCTGTGGCTAGACTGGCCAGTTTTTCCAGAAAATCAGCCGCTTTTCCGGGAAAACTTGCCAGCTGTCTACACTGGCCGCTTGAATTTCTGCAAGAACACTGACGATCTAATGTATGATTGTCAGTGTTCTTGCGCAAATACTATGACGCTCCCGTTCGGGCAAAAGCCCTCTTGCGCAAATGCTTTTGTGCAAGAGGGCCAGTGTAGACAACCCAGAATTGTTTTGCGCAAAAAAGCCCCGATGGCTAAAATGGCGATCGGGGCTTTTTTGCGCAAAAGCGCGTCTAGATTGGCACGGACGCTTTTTAACTTTTCCGTTAAAAGCATTTGCGGAAAATCATGCCAATCTAGACGCAGCCAGAGGAGTCTTTTGCTTCGACACTCTCTTGCACAAGAAAGGTCTGATGGCCATGTTAGCAAAGGGGTTTCTTGCGCAAGAACCCCCTGTTGCCCATCCACACTGCCTTCTTGCGCAAGAGCTCTTGCGCAAGAGGGCTTATTCCTTGTGGGGAAAAGAATAACTCTGCACAAGAAGCCCTCTTTTCTGATGCTTTACTGTAAATTTACTTGCACAAGAACACGCATGCAGTGTAGATGCTCCACAAGTTTTTGTGCAAGAACATTTGTTCTTGCACAAAAAACCTGCAGTGTAGATGTAGATTGAAAAAAGTTGCCTAGGGAGGTTGTGGAATCTCCATCTCTGGAGATATTTAAGAGTAGGTTAGATAGACATCTATCAGGGATGGTCTAGACAGTACTGGGTCCTGCCATGAAGGCAGGGGACCTGACTCGATGACCTCTCGAGCTCCCTTCCAGTTCTAGAGTTCTATGATTTTATGATTCAGAGCTGGGCTCCCGGCCAGCAGCAGCCACTCCCCGCCCACCCAGCTCTGAAGGCAGCACCGCTGCCAGCAGCAGTGCAGATGGAAGGGTGTCAATTCCATAACCCGCCTACAATGGCCTTACAATCGCCCACGGTCCTGTTTTGTTTTGTGACCTCTACGCTTTCAGCACCATGAGATTCCAGATTAACCCTCCAACCGCCTTGCCTCTGTATCCCTAGCGCAATTCATGGTCCTGGGTTTGATCTGTTGGTACACAGGAATCACCAGACTGGGTCAGAGCAGGGAGCCGATCTAGCCTGGTATCCCCTTGGAGAATGGCCATATCAGTCCTTCAGAGGTGGGTGGAAGGAGCCCCCAAGAGGAAAGCTCTCTGTCGGTACGGCGACACTAGCTCGCTAGTTCGAGCTAGGCAGGGTAATGAGGGCAAGCGGGGTTGCAAATGAAGCTCAGGATTTAAATATCCCGTGCTTCATTTGCATGTTCCCGGGCGCCGCCATTTTTAAATCCCCCTTAGTCCGAACTCCGTGCCCGCGGCTACACGCGGCACGGACTAGGTAGTTCAAATTAAAGATCCTAATTCGAACTACCGTTACTCCTCATAGAGGAGTAACGGTAGTTCCATGAGGAGTAACGGTAGTTCGAATTAGGATGTTTAATTCAAACTACCTAGTCCGTGCCGCGTGTAGCCACAGGCACGGAGTTCAGACTAAGGGGGATTTAAAAATGGCGGCGCCCGGGAACATGCAAATGAAGCCCGGGATATTTAAATCCCGGGCTTCTTTTGCAACCCCGATTGCCCTCATTACCCTGTCTAGTTCGAACTAATGAGCTAGTGTAGCCGTACCCTATCAGCGCTGACTGGTTGATGGCTATCATAGAATCATAGAACCATAGAGCTGAAAGAGACTTCAGGAGGTCATCAAGTCCAGCCCCCTGCTCTAGGCAGGACCAATCCCAACTAGATCAACCCAGCCAGGGCTTTGTCAAACCGAGCCTTAAACATCTCTAGGGATGGAGACTCCACTACTTCCCTAGGTAACCCATTCCAGTGTTTCAGCACTCTCCTAGTGAAATAGTTTTTCCTAATATCCAACCTGGACCTCTCTCACCACAACTTGAGACCATTGCTCCTTGTTCTGCCATCCGTCACTACTGAGAACAGCCTTTCTCCAGCCTCTTTGGAACCTCCCTTCAGGAAGTTGAAGGCTGCTATCAAATCCCCCCTCACTCTTCGCTTCTGCAGACTAAACAGACCCAACCCCCTCAGCCTCTCCTCATAGGTCATATGCTTCAGCCCCCTAATCATTTTGGTCGCCCTCAGCTGGACCCTCTCCAATGCATCCACATCATTTTTGGGGGGTCCAGAACTGGACACAATACTCCAGATGTGGCCTCACCAAAGCCGAATAAAAGGGAATAATGACATCTCTGGATCTGCTGGCAATTCTCCTCTTAATGCAACCTAATATGCCATTAGCCTTCTTGGCTACAAGGGCACACTGTTGACTCATATCCAGCTTCTCATCCACTGTAACCCCCAGGTCCTTTTCTGCAGAACTGCTACATAGCTGGTTGGTCCCCATCTTGTAACAATGCTTGGGATTCTTCCGTCCCAAGGGCAGGACTGTACACTTGTCCTTGTTGAACCTCATCAGATTTCTTGTGGCCCAATCCTCCAATTTGTCTAAGTCACTCTGGACTCTATCCCTGCCCTACAGCGTATCTACCTCTCTCCCTAGCTTAGTGTCATCTGCAAACTTGCTGAGGGTGCAATCCATCCCCTCATCCAGGTCATTAATAAAGATATTGAACAAAACCAGTCCTAGAACCGAACCTTGGGGCACTCCGCTAGAAACCGACTGCCATCCTGACATCGAGCTGTTGATCACTACCCGTTGGGCCCGGCCTTCTAGCTAGCTTTCTATCCATCTTATGGTCCATTTATCCAATCCACATTCTCTTAACTTGCTGGCAAGAATATTGTGGGAGACCGTATCAAAAGCCTTGCTAAAGTCAAGGTATATCACATGCACTGACTTTCCCATGTCTACAGAGCCAGTTACCTCATCATAGAAGCTAATCAGATTGGTCATGCACGACTTGCCCTTTGTGAATCCATGCTGACTATTCCTAATCACTTTCCTCTCCTCCAAGTGCCTTAAAATGGATTCCTTAAGGATCCCTTCCATGATTTTTCCAGGAACCAAGGTAAGACTGACCGGCCTATAGTTCCCTGGATCGTTGCCTTTTTCCAATCTTCCGGGATCTCTCCTGATCTCCACAACTTTTCAAAGATAATGGCCAAAGGCTCCTCAATGACATTTGCCAACTTCCTCAGTACCCTCGGATGCATTAAGTCCGGACCCATGGATTTGTGTACGTTTAGCTTTTCTAAATAGTTCCTAACTTGTTCTTTCCCCACCAAGAGCTGTCCATCTTCATCCCATCTTGCGTCACTTAGCGCATTAGTCTGGGAGCCAACTTCGTCCATGAAGACAGAGGCAAAGAAAACATTGAGTACTTCAGCTTTCCCCACATCATCTGTCACTAGGTTACCTCCTTCATCCAGTAGGGGCCCCACACCCTCTCTGATCACCTTCTTCTTGTTAACATGCCTGTAGAAACCTTTCTTGTTATCCTTCACATCCTGAGCCAGTCGCAATTCCAATTGCGCTTTTGCCTTCCTGATAACTCCCCTGCATTCTCGAGCTATACATTTATACCCCTCCCTAGTCATCTGGCCAAGTTTCCACTTTTTGTAAGCTCCCTTTTTGTGCTTAAGTTCACCAAGGATTTCCCCTGTAAGCCAATCCAGTCTCCTACCATGTTTGCTTCTCTTGCTACGCATCGGGATGGTTTCTTTCTGTGCCTTCAATAAAGCTTCTTTAAAATACTGCCAGCTGTCCTGGACTCCTTTCCCCTTCATGTTAGCATCCCAGGGGATTCTGCCCATCAGGTCTCTGAGGGAGTCAAAATCTGCTTTTCTGAAGTCCAGGGTGTGTATTTTACTACTCTCTTTTCTTCTGTTGGTCAGGATCCTGAAATCTACCATCTCATGATCACTGCTTCCGAGGTTGTCACCCACCTCTGCTTCCCTTATTAGTTCCTCCCTGTTTGTGAGCAGAAGGCAGCTATATTCGAGGAGGCAGCTGACTGTGGCACTGAGCTGCACCAGGTCAGGGTTAACCTGTCCAGACGGGGCATGGAGCAGATTCGTGCAGCATCCTACTGTGCTGGAAGGGGCCTGGAAGAGGGGGATGCCCCTAGGCTGTATAACAGCAGCTGCAGCTGTGTTTCATGTCCTCCCGGAGCCTCAGCATCATGGCCTCAGCCTTGGCATGACGCTGCAGACCTACCGACCCACAGCTGTGCCCCCTCTGTCACAGGGAAGTGAAACGTGTGTGGTGAGCAAGGCTGAAGGGCGCTGGGCCCATGTCGAGTCTCATGGTCTCCCTCAGCTTCTTCTTGTCATGTGGCAGGAGAAGATCAGAAATGAGGATCAGGAACCAGCAATTGCCTCAATCAGTCCCAGTTTGGGTTCCGCAGCTTTCCTGGCAGGGAAGTGTTATTAGAAATACAGGCCGGGGCTGCACATGCTTGTGGCTTGACAGAGTCTACTGACAACTATTACTTGTACTTCATTTGATGATAAACTTGGCCAAGTGCCTTTGATCCTTACTTGATTTTGCAATCGCTGGGGGCTCTCTCAGAGTCTGCCGTGGTGGCACAGGAGGCAGAGTGAGGGGCGGTGCCCTGGCATGGCCCATGCTGCCTGCACCACATGAGAGCTTGAATCACTGTGTGGCTTGTGTGGCAGTAAGCCCAGTGGGAGCTAAGAGCAGAGCCTGCGGGGCACCCAGCCAGCCAGCTAACTCGGCCCCAGAGAGGAAGACTCCTGCACATCTGAAAGGGCCCGGGGAAGATGCTGAACTCGGCTGGAGAACCTCGGCAGGGCCAGGAGGACCCACGGGCTGGGCTCCGTCCCCTCCCCACGGTGAGACATGCCAGCTCCTTTGCCACTGATGCAGACACTGCTGATCAGTGCAGTGTTCCCGGGGGGGATCGGGCAGTTGGGTTCCTTCCCTTTTTGCTCCTCCGTGGTGCTTGAAAAAAGTGAAAAAGGAGTTCAGCCTTTTCCCCTTTTCAAAGGCAGATCAGAAAGGGGGGGGGTCTTACCCACTCTGCCCTCCCTGGAAGCCCCATAGGGGACTGAGGGGTCGGCAGCACTGACAGCGTCACACACCCTGCCCAGGGGAAACCTGGCTGCCTGGCAGGTGACGTGATTGTTTTCCACCAAAGGTCTGCAAACAATTTGATCCAGCATCTGTTCCCATGTTCACCTGTGTGAGTCCCGAGTCACAGTCTTGACTGAGCTCTAGATTTACACTGATGCCACAGGGAGCAAAGTTTGGCCCATCTGCTCCCATTTACGCTATTAGAACATAAGAACATAAGAACGGCCGTACCGGGTCAGACCAAAGGTCCATCTAGCCCAGTATCCTGTCTGCCGACAGTGGCCAGCACCAGGTGCCCCAGAGGGGGTGGACCGAAGACAATGATCAAGCGCTTTGTCTCCTGCCATCCCTCTCCAGCCTCTGTCAAACAGAGGCCAAGGACACCATTTTATCCCCTGGCTAATAGCCTTTTATGGACCTAACCTCCATGAAATTATCTAGCTTCTCTTTAAACTCTGTTATAGTCCTAGCCTTCACAGCCTCCTCTGGCAAGGAGTTCCACATGCTGACTACACGCTGTGTGAAGAAGAACTTTCTTTTATTAGTTTTAAACCTGCTACCCATTAATTTCATTTGGTGTCCTCTAGTTCTTCTATTTAGGGAACTAATAAATAACTTCTCTTTATCGGCCCTCTCCATACCACTCATGATTTTATACACCTCTATCATATCCCCCCTCAGTCTCCTCTTTTCTAAACTGAAAAGTCCCAGTCGCTTTAACCTCTCCTCATATGGGACCCGTTCCAAACCCCTAATCAATTTAGTTGCCCTTTTCTGAACCCTTTCCAAGGCCAAAATATCTTTTTTGAGGTGAGGAGACCACATCTGTACACAGTATTCAAGATGTGGGCGTACCATAGTTTTATACAGGGGCAGTAAGATATTCCGGGTCTTATTTTCTATCCCTTTCTTAATAATACCTAGCATCCTATTTGCCTTTTTGACCACCGCTGCACACTGTGTGGAAGTTTTCAGAGAACTGTCCACGATAACTCCAAGATCTCTTTCCTGATTTGTCGTAGCCAAATTAGCCCCCATCATACTGTACGTATAGTTGGGGTTATTTTTCCCAATGATTGTAAATCCTGAGTCACACTCCTGATTGCTCTTTAGATTTACCTCGGCATAACTGGGAGCAGAGTTTGGCCTTTTTGGCTTTGTTCTTTTCATTATTGTGGGTGCCCATTAAACACAAATGCCTGGGACACAGTGGGGAGAAAAGTTCTTTTAGCTAAAGATGCTACACACAGTTCCCAAAGTGGGTCTCACTCAGTGCTAGGGTGCAGGGTAAGAGCCAGGACAGAGTTATCTGAGCTATTTCCCCCCTTCCAGACATTGCTTCTCACAAAGCGGCAGCTGGTTATCTCCAGCCTGGTCATCCTGGCCACCAAACTGCTCCTGGTGACCCTGGCCCTCTTCTTCTGTGAGTATCCACTGTGACCTAGCCAGAGATGTTTTGGTGAAGGCTGAGCATTGTTGGAGACAGCATGGGCTTGTATTACTTGTACTTCATTTGACGATAAATCATACTCCCAGAGAGTATGGGACTAAGCTTTAGGGGACTTGGGCTCCATTCCAGCTGGGTGACCTTGAGCAAGTCAAGTAATGCCCATGCCTCAGTTTCCCCATGTGTAAAATGGGGTTCCTGAGTCTGCTCCCTGCACAAAGCACTAGTTATTAGGCCCTGGGATTCCCCCTCCTTACATTCTGCTCATCCCTGCTCTTAGGAGGTGAGCAGGTGAGCCCCCTTAGGGGTGCCCCACTGTGGGATTCTAGCCTCACTTAACAACAGGGATAACAGAGTAGATGAGGAGCTGCCAACCTGCGCGCTGGCAGAAGGGCGTGAGGTCCCTGAGGCTCACAGTGGGGCTCTGTTCAGTTCCACAGATGGCCCCATCTGCAGACACAGCTGGGGCCCCCAGCCCCACCACCGAGAGGGACAGTGCAGGGAGAGGGGGAAAGTAACTAAGTAGAAGTACTTGGTTACACGACTCAAGTACATTTTTTCGGTATTTATACTTTGGTCAAGTAATTTATTTTTGTGGTTCTTTGACTTTTACTCAAGTCGGTTTTTTTTAGAAAATATTGTACTTTTTACTCCACTGCCATTTCTGAAAGCACTTAGGGTATGTCTACACTACCACCCTAGTTCGAACTAGGGTGGCTAATGTAGGCATTCGAAGTTGCAAATGAAGCCCGGGATTTAAATATCCCGGGCTTCATTTGCATCTTGCCGGGCGGGCGCCATTTTTAAATCCCCTTAGGTTGAACTCCGTGCCCGCGGCTACATGCGGCACGGAGTAGGTAGTTCGAATTAGGATCTCTAATTTGAACTACCGTTCCACGAGGAGTAACGGTAGTTCGAATTAGAGATCCTAATTCGAACTACCTACTCCGTGCCGCGTGTAGCCGCGGGCACGGAGTTCGAGCGAAGGGGATTTAAAAATGGCGCCCGCCCGGCAAGATGCAAATGAAGCCCAGGATATTTAAATCCCGGGCTTCATTTGCAACTTCGAATGCCTACATTAGCCACCCTAGTTTGAACTAGGGTGGTAGTGTAGACATACCCTTAGTTACTCACGGCTTCCATCACCCCGCTGACAGTGATGCAAGCCAGCACTCTGATTGGCTAAAGCCCAGCCGCATGCGCAAAGCATCCAATCATCAAGCAATGACGATTTTTTTTCAAATAACCAATCCACAAGCACAATGACGCAGCCAATGCCTTTTAACAGCCACAGCAACACCTTTTCATTCAAAGAATCAGTGTCTAGGCAGGGGTGGGGAGCCCTGAGCCTCCCAGGCTGGATCCAGTGTGTGAGGGAGCAGGAATGGCCTGAGGCCAGCTGTGGCAGCTGGCGCCTCAGGCGTAAGGCGCGATCGGTGCCCCCGCATGCATGATCATCGGGTGCCCGGGCACCCCGTGACGTCATCATTGAGTGCCCCAGGCTGGCGGCACCCTAGGCAACCGCCTAGTCTGCCTAGGCTCACAGGCCGCCCCTGTGAGGGAGAAGAAGCACGGCACTGCTGACCCTCCCCGCTGGCTGGGGGAATGTGGTGCTGGAAACCGCTCATGGGAGGGTTCCCCCCTGCTCCCATTGGCCAGATTTTGGCCAATGGCAGCAGTGGGGCGTGGTGGAGCGCACAGAGCTCGGTAAGCGCCCCCCCTCATGACCAGCCCTTGCACCCCTGTCCCACCCAGCTCTCCCAGTATGCTCTTGCACACTCCCACCCTTCTAGACACCCCACCCTCAGCCCGCTCCTGCCCCTCCCTCTTGGGCAGACCCTCCCCCTGCGCACTGAACACCTCATTTTGGCCTCATCCCAGAGCCTGACAAAATCTACTAAGTCCAAAAGAGTTAATCTGGCCTGTGGGAAGCCCTGAAACTTGGTCCTCTATGCCTCCTCTCTCCGCCCCACCCTACTTTTCACTTCTGGATACTTGAGTACAATTCAGATGAGATACTTCTGTACTTTTACTCAAGTACTTTCTCAGAAGGATACTTTGACTTTTACTTAATTACATTTTTTCAAAGTAGCAGTACTTTTGCTCAAGTAACTTTTTTGGGTACTTTTTCCACCACTGGCTGCAGGTAAGATCAGGGCTGGGGGGAGGGGTAAATGGGAGGTGCTCTCTGGCCTCCTGTTGACTGATCCCAGTCTGCCTTCCCCTAATGGCCCCTCCTGTGCTTTGGGAACAAGCATGACACCCCCACGAGGTGTAATGGGGGGATGAACACCTAGCAGGACGGGGCAGCTGCAGTGTCTCCCTCCAAATTAGGAATGCAGCAGTGTGGGGGAGAATCAGCCTGCAGAGGAGGTGGGAGGGAAGGGAGCTGGAAAGTCTAGGGGCGCAGGGCGGTGTTCTCTGTAAGCCATGTGCTTGTGCAGCTGCTCAGCAGTGAATTAAATGCCGCCCACAGCTCGGTTTTTTGTTTCTACTGGTGGTGCACATTCGCACGTGTCTTGGTATATGTAAAAATTATGCCACATGTAGACCCCTTATTAAAGGGGTCTCTGACTTTGACTGGGAGGATCCTTTGTGCTGCAATCTAGCCCTAGGCTACGTCTACATTACATCCCCCTTGTGGAAAAGCCTATGCAAATGAAGTGCGGATTACCATATTGCTGCACTTCATTTGCATAATTAATTAGGGGCTGTTTTTGAGCAAGAGGCTTTTGTGCAAAAAGGAGCCATCTGTACAGCTCCTTTTTGCACAAAACCCCCCTCTTGCACAAGAGCCATTTTTTCTCATTTTTTCAGGAAGAACGGCTCTTGCGCAAGAGGGGGGTTTTGCACAAAAAGGAGCTGTGTAGACCGCTCCTTTTTGCACAAAAGCCTCTTGTGCAAAAACGGCCCCCAATTAATTATGCACACGAAGAGTGGCAATATGCTAATCTGTGGTTCATTTGCATTGGCTTTTGCACAAGAGGGATGCAATGTGGACATAGCCCTAGAGACTACAACTCCCATGAGCCCGTGGGAAAAAGGGGGAACAGTGGCTCTTTCCCAGGCATGGATAGAGAGAGTTAGGCTAGGCTCCATTTTTGGGCGAGAGGAGCCAGGCTGCTGGTGTGGAGCCTTTTCCAGGCCAGGAGCTGTGGTGTTGCAGCTAGAGCCTGTGACTAAGAGCCTGTTGGGGCTTGGATCTAGCAGGCTGCTTCAGCGGCTGCTGTTGATTGTCCCTGGAGGGGAGAGATCTTGGCCATGCCTGTGGCTGGGAAGAGCATACATAAGTCTACACCGGAGATAACTGTGAGTAACTGGGCTCTTTGGGAAAGTGCTGCCTAGGCTGGAGCACAGAAGACAGACTGGCTCTGGGTCCAAAGAGAGGCCAAGTGACCTGCCCAGGGAACCAGAGCTGCTGGCATTTGGTGGAGCCTGCTCCAGTGGTAGAGGGATTTTGCAGCTGGCTGCTCCACTTGGACGAACACACAGAATCTGTACAGGGCTGTCTCCACCCCAGCTGCAGACCTTCTAGCCCGCCCACACCAGCAATTCTCTGGGACTCCAAATGCAGGGGAGTGCACACTCTGGGATGGGATACACGGGGGAGAGAAATACTAGATAGATACATTTCCTTTCTTTCTGTGCACTTCTTAATTGATTTTGTTCACTGTTAATCTGTTCAACCTGGTTTCTATAAGTTGTTAAGTAAAGGTGTGATAATTCTCATTTAATCAATGAGATATGTATTGTTTATCATTGTTGTCCTGGAATTAGATCCAGATTATTACTAGAATAATTTTATTTCTGGAGGCTCCCAAGGTGCACCAAAAGTGCGTACAGAGCCAGCCAGGTGGAGGCTCTGCCATTGTATATTCTTTAGGAGCAAGGGACTGCAGCAATGGGGTGGGTAGGGAATCTCCAATTAAACAACATCACCTCTGGGGCACTTGGGATCTTCTTCTAAGTTAAAAACATCAGGCACCCAGGAACACCTGTGAGTGTGACCTGCTCCCAGGAAGGAAAAAGGGGGTTACACATTCATGGATGGACAAATTAGAGGGAACATTGGTACAGGGAGGTGGAGCTCAGGCATTAGGCAGGGTTGGGCACTGTACTATCTCCCTCTGTTTTAGGGGTGCATAGAGATGGGGATCAGGTGCCCATGTGTGGGGCCCAAGGGGTCTGTCTCCCCATTGCTACACCACTAAACTGCTGGACAAGTGTCCCAGTCCCCTTGGAACAGCTGGTGCTGACAACAGGTGAATTCTCTGGGTGTCCCTGGCAGTGACATCTGGGCTGTGTTTAGTTTTGCAGAGCAGCCCTTCTCCCACCAAGCAAGGGGCCCCCAGCTCCACCACCCATGGGACCGCAGCAGGTAAGACTAGAGCCAGCAAACCTGGGGGCTGCACTATAAAATTCTCATGGGGGTGTTGGGGAAGGAGGGTTGGTCCCTCATTAGCCCGTGGGGAGGGATATGCCCCTTGTTGGAGCATGGGAAGGCACTGGCTCCACGTTGCAATGTGGGTGGAGGAATCGGCTGCTCAGTGGCGCATTGGGGGAGGAGGTTGGACCATGGTCGGCGCTTGGGGATGGGAATTGTCCCCTCATCAGCATGTGGGTTTGGGGGCGGCTTAAGCTGACCACTCACCAAAACACTTTCCTGAATGGTGCCTCGCTGGTGGATGCTCCTGTGAAGCTGCCAGGCCCCACGGGGACGGCTGAGATTGTCGGGGTGGGAGCCCCTCAGTCCCGCATTAGCCAGGCTCTGTTCTCTCTGCCAGGCTTTCCCCGGTGCCAGGCCGGCTGGGAGCTGTTCCAGGGCAGCTGCTACCTTTTCTCCTCCACTGCCCAGTCCTGGCAGGAGGCCAGAAGCAATTGCTTGGCCCAGGGTGCGGATCTGGTGGTGATCAGTGACCAAAAGGAGCAGGTACGAGCCCTGGGCCCCACCCGTCTCTGGGAGAAAGGGATGTGGGCAGCGGGCTGGTGTGAGGCCGGGAAAGTAAAGAGAAGGGGCAGGGCTGAAGCAGGGTTCCGACGGTGACAGGCCCAGCCCTGGCCCCGCTGCGTTGGAGGGCAGCAGCGCAGCGACGGGCCAATGTGCAGCAAGCGGTTGGGGGCCGGAGGAGGAACAGGGAAGCAGAGCAGCTGGGCTCATGGGACAGGTGTTTACCCAGCAGGGCTCAGACTCCCTGGGGGCCAGGACCATGTCACTCTCTGGCCAGATCCCCCCAGAGCGAAGAGCCCAGGGGGGTCTGCCAGGAGGGAAGGGCCAGGACCGGACTGTGGTGGACACAGATGCTGACCTTAGTGCTTCACCCTGCTGCCCCGCCTCTGCTTATTTACCGGCTCCAGCCAGGGGTTGAAATGGGTCAGACAGCAGCAACAGGGGATTTGTTACTAGCTCTGGTTCCATCGAGACTTACACACGCAGGGGGGCTGGTTCCTTCTAAAAGCTCAGCCCAGCAAACTGGGACGGGAACAAGGGAAGTGTTGGAGGAAAGCCGGGTGAGCGCTTTACATTTCTAAGAGTCCCCCAGGCTCAGTGCCTGGTCTCCCCACTCAGGGCTGAGACCATCACAGCCTCCACTCCTCCTCTGGCAGAGCCTCCATCCCCACCACACTTCGCTGGGGGGAGAGGAGAATCAGGCTCCTGGCCACCTCCTTTGGCACATGCAGCACCGAGCGAGCTCTCTGATGGGCCGGGTGCCCAGCCCCGGGCTGGGGGTGAGTTCCTGCCACGGGCGCGCTTCCTGAGTAGACACCTTAGGGTCTGAGTCCAGTTCTAACCACCCCACCCGCTGTGTCATCCTCTCTAGGATTACTTGGTCCGTAGAGCTGAGTCTGTCCATTACTGGATCGGCCTCACCGACCAAGAGCGTGAAGGCGAGTGGCGCTGGGTGGACAAGACTCCTCTGACATTACAGTAAGTCCTGTTCCTTGGGGCCTCTGCTCTCCCCTCCCTCCTCCGGCCTTCCCCGGCTACCCCTGCAGGTACTTTGTGTCTCTAATGCCATTGGGATGGTGCAACCTGTGGGGGCTGAACGACTTGAGGCCTTATCAGTTCTCTGCAGGTTACTGGTTCAAATCTGGCCCAGGTCCCTCGCAACCACATGGCCTCTCTGCGGGGTGCCGTCTGTATGACACGAGTTGGCTGGGCCTCAGCCTACTTCCCCATGGGAAAGGTATCCACTGAGTGCACTGGGAGCTCAGTGGTCCTCATGGTTGAGGACTGACTGGGCCATGGGAAGGGAGCCCCCTCCTCAGCCCATGGGGGGGGCCGGTTTCCCTACTTCAGGGCTCGTGTGAGGCAGTATGGGGAGGGCAAGCTTATGCTGCCATGGGGTGTCTCGGTGGCAGCCTCTCTCCCAGCTAACGTGGGCCTATAACAACACAGCTGTCCAGCACTTATGCCAAGGAAGCTGCTGCTTTACTTGGTAGTAGGCTGTTATCTCGAATCACCCCATCATCATGCTGGCCTTGCCCCCACAGTCATGTGGACACTTCAGAATAAAAGCTCCATCCCCTGGAAGGGAAATGTAGTGTACACGGAGGGGATGTATCTCCTGAGGGAGCGCAGTTGGTGGCTACGGGCTCTGAGGAGTCGTCTCTTGCTTCTCGTTCAGGTATTGGAGCGAGGGGGAACCCAATAACTCACTCTTTCTCGCACCCGATGATGAGGACTGTGCCCACCTGCTGGATACCGGCCTCTGGAATGACTTCCCCTGTAGACCGCCCCACAGGTGGATCTGTGAAAGGGCTGCCAGGGTGTAACCAGCCCACTGCCCCCCCAGGTCTGAGCACAGGCTGCAATTCAATCCCTGCCCACCAGGTCTGGGCACCGCTTATGGCCCAGCCATCAGCCTGTCGGGGGCTTGGGCTGTTTCTTCACCCACCCCCGCTCTTTTCTTCACCCACCCCCGCTTTTCCGTTAAAAGTATTTGCGCAAAATCATTCCAGTGTAGACGCAGCCCCAGAGAATGGCGGCTGCTAATCAAGGGCCCAGCTCTGGAGGCAGCAGCGCAGGTGTAAATGTGGCAACACCATCCCATGTTAGTCTGACTTCTGCGCTGCTGCTGCTACTGCTGGTTCTGCCTTCGGAGCTGGGTGCCCAGCCAGCAGCCATCAATCTGTAGCTGCCCAGCTCTGAAGGCAGAGCTGCCAGCAGCTGCACAGAGGTACAGGCAGCAATGCCACAACCCCCCTACAATAACCTTGCCCCCCCAACTCCTTTTTTGGGTCAGGACCCCTTCATTTACAGCACTGTGACATTTGAGATTCAAATAACTGAAATCATGAAATTCACCATTTAAAAACCCCTATAACTGTGAAATTGTTGACCCAAATGGACTGTGGACTGGGCCTGTCTTTTTCCCAGAAATTGGTTTGCTTGTGCTAACAATCCCCTGCAATAGCACAACTCCACAGGTAGGAAACTTATCCTATGCACATTTCATCATTCATTCTGGGTCTTGGCTCCAGTCTGGGAGGTATCTTCCCGGACCAGCACCAGGAACGCGAGGACCCAGAACAAAGATACGGAACAGAATGAGCTAAAGAACCGGGATGAACTGGTGGGCTGGATTCTCGTGGTGCGTAAAGAATGTTATAACTTATAAAAGCATCCGAGAAATACTCCTTGCTGGAACCTGCGCCTTTTGGGCACCCCCATCAGTGTTGTGAATGTCGCGGCGCTGTACTATACGGCTTCCCAGACACTGCTCAACTGTTCTTCCTGATTACTGGCTTTTAGGAATAAACCTGACAGATATCCAGTTCTGTCTCTTGAACTTATTTCCTAACGGGCCAAAGGGGGGGCAGGCCATTGCCAATCTTGCGTAGCAGCTGCTTTCTGGCTGCTGTGTACGTGTATTTTTCGTTTTCTCCAATGAACTCACCCAGAATAATGATCAAAGACAAAAACACCATGTCCCCTCTTGGGCGAATGCTGTTTTCAGACCTATTGCTCATATTTCAACCTTCTGTACGTTCCTCAAGGCACCCAGCACAACTCCTTCAAACACACGTCTGCCAGACACCAAAGGCCACGGACTCAGTAGGGACACTGGTTTTGTCTTTTTACAACAGTTTGTAACCCACCAGGCTGCCCCCCTAAACCCTGTGTGCGTAACAACCTACCCCAACTGCCCACTTCATTTCAAGTAACTGCCTCTATCCCCTTCTGCACACCAATCTGCCTGTCCTAGTTCCTCTTCTGCTCACTCTGCCTTGTTCCCCAAAGCTGAAGAAGGGCTCAGAGTTTCTTCAGAGCTTGTACCAGAAGTTGGTCCCACATATGTGTTTGTGGGGGTGGGTTTGTATTTGCATGGAGGGATTGGATGGAGTGGCTACCAGGGCACCTGTGCTTTTTCCTGGAGGCCTCTTCTTTTGAAAGGACTCACTCTTCTGCGTCCACACTCACCTTTTTCTGAAAAGGCTACTTCCTCATAGAATGAGGTTTACCGCCATCAGAAAAACCCCTCTGATCTTTCAACTTTCTGTCAAAAGAACTCAATAGCTGTGTGGACGCACCCCTAGTGGCCTCTATAAACTGTGGCAGCTAGATCATTACGCTTGTATATGGCTGTCGAGGAGAAGAAATGTTACAGAATATTGATAGTGCCTACGGCGGTTTGTGTCATTTGCCTTTACCACCCCAGTGCCCTTGGCTACTGATTCTGATGCTTGTACCATATGGAGTCAAGTAATCTAAATGGCGTTTACCACATGACTCCAACACACACCTACAAACCCATGCACATATGCGTGTACACACCCACACACCCTAACCCCCATACACATACACAGGGCTCAACAAATTATGGAAAACCCGACTCACCAGAGAAAAAGGGAACTCGCCACCCCTTCCCCAAAAAGTGTTTTTTTAATGGCATAAATTCCTAATAAGAATAAGAACAGTAATTACTAATAAGTTATTAATAAATATCTTATAAACCTTTACCTATTCCCTCTGCTGCCATGTCTCCTCCCCTTGCTCCATCAGCTCCCCTGCTGCCTGCTGCCCCCCAACCCCTCACCCTCCTCTGCTGTCCTGACTCCTGCCCTTCTCACTGCCCTCAGCCCTCCTGCAACCTGCCCCCCTCCACCAGCCCTTCTCTCCCCTCTGTGCCCACTGATCATGTGAGCTACCCCTCCTCATCCCCTCTCCTAACACCTCCCTCTACACACCTGCCCTGCCTCTCTCCTTTGGTGCCGGTCCCTCCCCTGCAGGTGTCTGCCCTTCTGCTTCACCCCCAGAATCCCCTGGCTCCTGCACCCTCCTGTTGCCTCCCCCTTCCCTCACTGCCCCTGCCCCCTTTGCCCTCTTTTTCCCTGATACCCACCCCCTCACAACCCTCTGCCCCTGTTCCCCTCATGCCCCTGTGCCCTCACACATGCTTTACTCCATCCCCACCTTCCTCATGCTCACCCCTTCTTTCAAGCCTTCTCCCAGCATCTCCCCTCCCCCCTCTAGCCCCCAGTGCCCTTACCCTCTCCTCTCCCAGCATCACCCTGTCCCCCCTCCCACTGACACCTCCCCTCCTGCCCTTTTCCTCATTGTCTCCTGTACCCCTGTCCCTTGGTGCCTTCCCCTTTCTTTTTCTTCTCCTGACCTCTTCCTCTCCTCTTCCCTCCCTCCCCTCAGCACAAGCCCCTTCCCCATATTTTGCCCCTCCCTCCCCACCGCACCACACCGCACAGCACAGCACAAGCCCCTTCCCCCCCCCACCTGGCTTTTATCTTCCACTTTGCGGGGTTGCCGGAGCCTTTTTGAATCTCGCGGTCGCCGGCCATGAGGCGCTTTGCTCCTCCACCGGCTGGCGGATCGTACGGGGCCGCGGCGCCCATAGTGCGGGCTTTGGCCAGCCCATCACAACGGCCCACCAGGCCAGTCCGCCCCTGCACTCGCCAGCTGGTAAAATCTACTCACCACGGGTGAGCGGGCGAGTGTATTTGTCAAGCCCTGCACATACAAACCCACACACATTGCACATTTGTGAACACCCCCTCCAAACTCTCATGCACACACAAATCCACACATGCCCCACACACATGCATGCGCACACACACACACAAATGAACACATACATGAATGCACACACCCTAATCCTCCCATACAAGTACCAAGCCACACCCCATAAATGCATGCGTGCACGCATACACACACACATGTGGGACCAACTTCTGGTAGAACGGGGGTGGGCAAGATAAGGTCCATGGGCCAGGGCCAGCCTGCCAAGCCACTTGATCCAGCCTGCAGCCGCCCAGCTGCTCCCCTGCCCCCAGGCCAATCGAGAACTGGGAATTGAGGAGCGCATGAAGTCTCCTCCCCTTGCCAAGAGTTCGCGACACCAGAGGGAACTGCCCTCAAGACAACTCTCTATCACCGCTAGCTGGTTGATGGGTATATTCGAAGAGGAGTCTGACTGTAGGGTTGAGCTGCACCCCGCTCTGCGTTGAGATCCGGAATACGCCAGCAACGTCTTCCTGTTGGCTCCGTTCAGCAAATCGCAGCGAGCTGATTGGGTGAGAAGCCGCAGGCATTGGTCTGGCTAGTAATCCAGATCAAATGAAGTCTCTGGCCAATAGCAACAACCTACCACCTCCTATTACAACCAGCTGAATATTAACCTGTTGAGATGGGGCATGGAGCAGATTTGTGCAGCATCCTACTGTGCTGGAAGGGGCCTGAAAGATGGGGATGCCTGTAGGCTGTATAGCAGCAGCTGTTGCCGTGTTTCAGAAAAAAACACCATGTCCCCCATTGGGCAAATGCTGTTCTCAGAGCTATCGCTCATACCTCAACCTTTCTGTACTTTCCTCAAAGGCACACAGCACAACGCCTTCAAACGCATGTCTGCAAGACACGAAAGGCACGGACTCAATAGAATCATAGAATCATAGAACCACAGAGCTGGAAGAGACCCCACAAGGCCATCAAGTCCAGGCCCTGCCCAAGGCAGGACCAATCCCAACTAAATCAACCCAGCCAGGGCTTTGTCAAGCAGAAACAAACTCCTCTAGGGATGGAGATTCCACCACCTCCCTAGGGAACCCATCCCACTGCTTCACCACCCTCCTAGTGAGGATATTAGGATATTTTTCCTAATACCCAACCTGGACCTCTCCCACCTCAGCTTGAGATCATTGTTCCTTGTTCTGCCATCCGTCACTACTGTGAACAGCTTTTCTCCAGCTTCTTTGGAACCTCCCTTCAGGAAGTTGAAGGCTGGTATCAAATCTCCCCTCACTCTTCTCTTCTGCAGGCTAAACAGACCCAATTCCCTCAGCCTCTCCTTGTAGGTCATATGCTTCAGCCCCCTAATCATTTTGGTTGCCCTCTGCTGGACCCTCTCCAATGCATCCACATCCTTCCTGTAATTGGGGGCCTAGAACTGGACAGAATACTCCAGATGTGCCCTCACCAGAGCCAAGTAAAGAGGAATAATCATATCTCTGGATCGGCTGGAAATGCTCTTCTTAATACAACATAATATGCCATTAGCCTTCTTGGCTACAAGGGCACACTGTTGACTCATGTCCAGCTTCTCATCCATTGTAATCCCCAGGTCCTTTTCTACAGAACTGCTACTTAGCCAGTTGGTTCCCAGCCTGTAACAATGCTTGGGATTCTTTCATCCCAAGTGCAGGACTCTACACTTGTCCTTGTTGAACCTCATCAGATTTCTTGTGGTCCAATCCTCCAATTTGTCTAAGTCACTCTGGACTCTATCCCTGCCCTCCAGCGCATCTACCTCTCCCCCTAGCTTAGTGTCATCCACAAACTTGCTGAGGGTGCAATCCATCCCCTCATCCAGGTCATTAATAAAGATGTTGAAGAAAACTGGCCACAGAACCAAACCTTGGGGCACTCTGCTAGAAACCGACCACCTTCCTGACATCCAGCCTGATCGCTACCGCTGGGCCCGGCCTTCTAGCTAGCTTTCTATCCATCTTACCGTCCATTTATCCAATCCACATTCCCTTAACTTGCTGGCAAGAATATTGTGGGAGACCGTATCAAAAGCTTTGCTAAAGTCAAGGTATATCACATCCACTGACTTCCCCATATCCACAGAGCCAGCTACCTCATCAGAGAAGCTAATCAGATTGGTCAGGCACAACTTGCCCTTCGTGAATCCATGTTGAGTATTCTTGATCACCTTCCCCTCTTCCAAGTGCTTTAAAATGGATTCCTTGAGGATCCTCTTCATGATTTTTCCAGGGACTAAAGTAAGACTTCCACGCATACGCTGTTTTTCCCAGGAGCCCAGCTTCCGGTCAGAGCAGCTTGGCTCTTCCCTATTCCTCTGCTGCCCACAAGAGAGCCAGCTGGCAGCCTGCCTAGAGCCCTGGCTACCTGCCTGTCCTGGGATGTGAATGAGCAGGGCCAGGCCAGGAGTTTGGGGGTCTCAGCTGTGCTGCCCAGAGACCCTCCTCCCATCCCAGTTCCTTGCCTCTGAGCCAGGGCTCTCCCTTGCCCTGCAGGGTCAGAACCAGGCCCTGCTTGAGATCCTGGATGCCGTGCTGGGGAATCGGCTTACGGAGACCCCAGAAATGAGCAGACTCCACTACGTCCTAGGGGTGAGCCCAATGGGGAGGGGTGAACAGGGGCTGTTAACAGGGAGTTTGGAGAGGGAGTTCTCCAGATAAAGGAGGAAGCTAATACAGCACCCTTGAGGGAAGTGGCTGTCTGTAGTGTGTGTTTGTGTTTGGGGCTTTCTTGCTGTGTGCTGAGCTTGTGTTTGGCTGTTTGGGTTTTTGGTTTTTCATTTTTTCCTTTCCCTTCCCCCTCCTCCCCACTCACGGGCTGTGTCTAGACTGGCCAGTTTTTCCGGAAAATCAGCCGCTTTTCCGGAAAAACTTGCCAGCTGTCTACACTGGCCTCTTGAATTTGCGCAAGAACACTGACGATCTAATGTATGATCGTCAGTGTTCTTGCGCAAATACTATGACGCTCCTGTTTGGGCAAAAGCCCTCTTACGCAAATGCTTTTGTGCAAGAGGGCCAGTGTAGACAACCCAGAATTGTTTTGCGCAAAAAAGCCCCGATGGCTAAAATGGCGATCGGGGCATTCTTGCGCAAAAGCGCGTCTAGATTGGCACGGACGCTTTTCCGCAAAAAGTGCTTTTGCAGAAAAGTGTCTGTGCCAATCTAGATGCTCTTTTCCGCAAATGCTTTTAATGGAAAACTTTTCCATTAAAAGCATTTGCGGAAAATCATGCCAGTCTAGATGCAGCCACGGAGCGTGTGCTGTGTCTGGCAGGTGGAAGCTGTGAGCTTCTAATCAGGGTTTGAAATCTAGAAGCGTCTGCTGATTGGTTGAGCCTTAATCAGGGGGAGGGGCTATCAGGCAGTCCAGGGCTTTATAAAGGAGCGAGTCAGCAGCCAGGGAGCTTGTGAACAGGGGCTGTTTATGTAACCCACACACCTAGTGTGGTTACTGAGCAATGCAAGTGGTACCTAGACCACAGCAACAGTTATGATCAAGAGAGCTCTACAGCATGGGCTTTTAGCTCAGAGGGTAGAGGCTACTATACTCAGCTTCAGAGGTCTCAGGTTCAAATCCACCTGGTGGTGGTTACATTAACAGGGAGTTTGGAGATGGAGTCGGGGAGTGGGTGAGTTACATTCTTTGAAGTCTTTTCACTACACTCCTGCCCTTCAAGGAGGCATTTAATAACAACAGAGGAATCTCTCAGAAGGAAGGCAGATATGGATGGTGATAGGTCTGCTGTTGTTACTTGCACAGCATGTGCCATGTTTGTCTTCCTCCTGGAAGAAAGAAGGGATTTCATCTCCACTAAGTGCAAGCTGGTCACAAGTTTGGAAGAATAAATTAGGGGACTTGAGGCCCAAGTATCAACCCTACGTTCTATCAGAGAGGATGAAGACTTCCTCGATAGAAGGCAGCATTTAATCCTGTAGGCACAGCAGGCTGAAGAGCCAGTCAGGGCAGTACAGGATAAGGAAGAAAACTGGCAGCATGTAACCTCTAGAAGGAGAAGAAGGCCAACTCAGGTATCCCCCATCCTGTAGAGGTAAGTAACCGCTATCAGGCTCTCACCACAGGCATTGCGGTGGATAATGCTTTGACAGGGACCTCTCAGGGAAGAAATCAGAAGGGAACACCATCCACCAGAAGGCATGGGATGCGTAGTCCTAGGGATGGGAGTTCCACGACCACCACTCCCAAAAGAAGAAGACGGGTGGTGATGGTCGGGGACTCCCTCCTAAGAGGGACTGAGTCATCCATCTGCCATCCAGAGCTGCAATCTTGAGACGTGTGCTGCTTACAGGGAGCTCGCATTCAGGATGTGACCGAGAGTCTTCCGAAAGTGATTAAACCTTTGGATCGCTACTCCTTCCTGCTTCTCCATGTAGGAACTAATGATACGGCCAAGAATGACCTTGAGTGGGTCACTGCAGATTAGGTAGCACTGGGAAGAAGGATCAAGGAATTTAAAGCACAAGTGGTGTTCTCATCCATCCTTCCGTTTGAAGGAAAAGGTCAGGATAGGGATCGTCGAATTGAGGAAGTAAATGCGTGGTTGAGCAGGTGGTGTCGGAGAGAGGGCTTTGGTTTTTTTGACTATGGAACTCTGTTCCAGGCACAAGGATTTTTAGGAAGAGATGGGATCCACGTAACCAAGAGAGGAAAGAGCATCTTTGCAGGCAGGCTTGCAAACCTAGTGAGAAGGGCTTTAAACTAGGTTCGTTGGGGGATGGTGACCAAAGCTCTGGGGTAAGTGAGGTAGTTGGACACCGGAAAGAATTACTAAGAGGAATGAGCAAGAAAGGAGGACCCCTGACTCGGATGGAGAAGGTAGGGCGATCAACTCGTTATCCAAGGTGTTTGTATGCAAATGCAAGAAGCCTGGGAAACAAAGAGGAAGAATTAGAAGCCCTGGCCCAGTCGAAGAACTATGATTTGATTGGAATAATGGAGACTTGGTGGGTTGACTCGCATGACTGGAGCACTGTCATGGAAGGGAATAAACTGTTCAGGAAGAACAGGCAGGGGAGAAAACGAGGAGTTGCATTGCATGTAAGAGAGCAGTATGATTGCTCGGAGCTCCAGTATTTAGAGGGAGAAAAGCCTGTTGAGAGTCTATGGGTTAAGTTTAGAGGTGGAAGCAACAGGGGTGATCTTGTGGTTAGTGTGTGCTATAGACCACCGGATCAGGTGGATGAGGTAGACGAGGCTTTCTTCAGACAACTGAGAGAAGCTGCCAGATAACAGGCCCTGGTTCTCATGTGGGACTTTAATCCCCCTGACATCTTTTGGGAGACCAATACGGCAGTGCACAGACAATCCAGGAAGTTTTTGGAGAATGTTGGAGATAACTTCCTGGTACAAGTGCTGAAGGATCCGACCAGGGGACATGCGCAGCTTTACCTGCTGCTCACGAACAGGGAGGAACTAATAGGGGAAGTAGAGGTGGGTGACAACCTGGGAAGCTGTGATCATGAGATGGTAGATTTCAGGACCCTGACCAAAGAAAGAAAGGAGAGTAGCAAAATACACACCCTGGACTCCAGAAGAGCAGACTTTGACTCCCTCAGAGAACTGATGGGCAGGATTCCCTGGGATGCTAAGATGAAAAGGAAAGGAGTCCAGGAGAGCTGGCAGTATTTTAAAGAAGCCATATTAAAGGCACAGGAAGAAACCATCCCGATGCACAGCAAGAAAAGCAAATATGTTAGGCGACCAGATTGGCTTACAGGGGAAATCCTTGGTGAGCTTAGTCACAAAAAGGAAGCTTACAAGAAGTGGAAACTTGGACAGATGACTCGGGAGGAGTATAAATATATTGCTCGAGAATGCAGGGGAGTTATCAGGAAGGCAAAAGCGAAACTGGAATTGCAGCGAGCAAGGGATGTGAAAGATAACAAGAAAGGTTTCTACAGGCATGTTAGCAATAAGAGGGTGATCAGAGAGGGCGTGGGGCCCTTACTGGATGAGGGAGGTAACCTAGTGACAGATGATGTGGGAAAAGCTGAAGTACTCAATGCTTTCTTTGCCTCTGTCTTCACGGACAAGGTCAGCTCCGAGATAAATTAACTAGGCAATGCAGTATGGGAAGGAGGTGGACCGCCCTGGGTGGGAAAATAACAAGTTAGGAACTATTTAGAAAAGCTAAACATACACAAATTCATGGGCCCCATTTAATGCATCCGAGGGTACTGAGGGAGTTGGCAAATGTCATTGCGGAGCCTTTGGCCATTATCTTTGAAAACTCGTGGAGATTGGGAGAGATCCTGGATGACTGGAAAAAGGCAAATGTAGTGCCCATCTTTAAAAGAGGGAAGAAGGACAATCCAGGGAACTACAGACCAGTCAGCCTTACCTCAGTCCCTGGAAAAATCATGGAGGAGATCCTCAAGAAATCCATTTTGAGGCACTTGGAAGAGGGGAAAGTGATCAGGAATAGTCAACATGGATTCATGAAGGGCAAGTCGTGCCTGACCAATCTGATTAGCTTCTATGATGAGGTAACTGGCTCTGTGGATAGGGGAAAGTCAATGGATGTGATATGAGGGAATGGATTGCGCCCTCAGCAAGTTTGCAGATGATATTAAGCTAGGGCTAGAGGGCAAGGATAGGGTCCAGAGTGACCTGGACAGATTAGAGGACTGGGCCACAAGAAATCTGATGAGACTCAACAAGGACAAATATAGAGTCCTGCACTTGGGACGGAAGAATCCCAAGCATTGTTACAGGCTGGGGACCGAATGGCTAAGTAGTAGTTCTGCAGAAAAGGACCTGGGGATTACAGTGGATGAGACGCTGGATATGAGTCAACAGTGTGCCCTTGTAGCCAAGAAGGCTCATGGCATATTAACAGGAGCGTACTGCCAATCAAAATAGGCCCGGGAAATGGGTTGAGAACTCCCCTCCCCATGACGTCAGCCCTGAGTGCCCCTCAAGGCCCACCCCCTTTCCCTGTGTCATGTCTGGCACGTGGTGTAGGTGGAGGGTTGGGCTCTGCGTGCCGCATACAGCACGGATGCGGAGCCACTCGGAGTGATGGGTAACGGCATGATGGGCAACACAGAGCTGCTCGGAGTGATGGGCAACACAACAGCCTGCCGGACGACGGCCCACCGGGATATCCCTGGTATCCCGCCGAGCCCGTCCGCCCCTGCATATTAGGGTGCATTAGGAGGAGCATTGCCAGCAGAGGTAGAGAAGTGATTATTCCCCTTTATTCGGCTCTGGTGAGGCCATATCTGGAATATTGTGTCCAGTTCTGGACCCCCCAATATAGAAAGCATGTGGATGCATTGGAGAGGGTCCAGTAGAGGGCGACCAAAATGATTAGGGGTCTGGAACACATGACCTATGAGGAGAGACTGGGGGATTTGGGTTTGTTTAGTCTGCAGAAGAGAAGAGTGAGGGGGGATTTGATAGCAGCCTTCAGCTTCGAATCATAGAATCCTAGGGCTGAAAGAGACCTCAGGAGGTCATCAAGTCCAGCCCCCTGCCCAAGGCAGGACCAATCCCAACTAAATCAACACAGCCAGGGCTTTGTCAAGCCGAGACTTAAAAACCTCTAGGGATGGAGATTCCACCACCTCCGTGTGCTAAGGTGCAGCTGTTTCAGCCAGCTTCCTGCCACAAGGCTTGTTCCAGGTTTAAGAGCTGGCAGGAGACAGGAACAATAGAGTTGTGATTAGTTTGGAGGGAGTGGCCACCAAAGAACCCTGTGCTTTTTCCTGGAGGCCTCTTCTTTTGAAAGAAATCCCTCTTCTGCGTCCACACTCACCTTTTTCGTAGAATGAGGTTTACCACCGTCAGAAAAACCCCTCTGATCTTTCAACTTTCTGTCAAAAGAAGTCAATAGCAGTGTGGACACACCCCTAGTGGCCTCTATAAACTGTGACAACTAGATCATTATGCTTGTATATGGCTGTCAAGGAGGGGAAATGTTGCGTATTATTGATACTGCCCTATTATTGATAGGGCTGAGATTTCCCAAGTGATCTCTTCCCTGGTTTTTCTTACCATTACTTGGGCTGTAGCAGCAGGCTTTTATCCCCCAAAACTAGGTTTTTAAGATTTTGGGGGGAAGCTTTATACCAAAGCCTAGAAAAATAAGGTTTTGGGGTACTTTTGTGGGCCCCCACTTCTGCATTCATTGTGCCAGAATGGGGAATCAGCCTTGACAGCCTCCATCAGCCCCGGTTTGGGTTCAGCCGCTTTCCTGGCAGGGAAGTGTTATCAGATCGACAGGCCGGGGTGCAGGGGCTAGTGGCTCGGCAGAGTCTACTGACAACTGCACTTTGTACAAACTTTCACTCCTAATCTGATGTTGTGGTCAGTGGGGGCTGCCGTTTGCGCAAGCCTACGCAGCACACGGAGGGGCGCGCGCGCGACACACACACACACACACACACACACACACACACACACACGGTGATTGTCACAGACAGAGCCGGAGAGCTGTCAGGACACCACAGTGGTGACACTTGACTACTGCATCCCCCAGCACCTGGAGCCACTGGCCCTGGTTCCCCACCTGAGGAGCAGCAGCCTCCCAGGGTAACCCCCTGCCCATAGACACCCCTGGCTCTAAGTGCAGACAGGACACCAAACTGCCCTCTGAGACACAAGTAACTCTACTGCCTTCCATGGGGCTGAGCGCTGCGCGGCGGGAGCACTGAGAATCACCGGAGCAGCTGGAGACCCCAGCGGAGGTCAGAGCCCCCTTGCGCCGGGCGCTGGGCTGTCACACAGCAAGACAGCCCCAGCTCATGTGGTTGTGGCCCAGCAGCAGCCCAAATGGATCCCTTGGGCGCACAGCTCCGTCTGTGGGAGACCCAGGCAGGGCAAGGGTTGCCAGATATTTTTACAAAAAATCCTGAACATGGCGGGAAATTGGTTGAGCAAAAAAAAAAAAAAGGTCGCTGCAAAAACCGGACACCTGGCAACTCTAGGCAGGGCAGGTGTCAGTGTAAATACGCTCCGGGCCTGAGGCCTTTCCCCCGCAGCTCCTCACTGGTGGGCAAGGGAGAGCTGCTTCACACTTGGTGGCCATCACTGTTAACCAATCAGGTGCTTTCACTGAGTAGCCAACAGATTGTAGGACGGCCTGGTCCGTCCTTGTGTGTGAGAATAACACACGTATGAACGCGTGTGTGCACACACACAAACACACAATCATGCACTGTTTAAATATGGTAATAGAAGCCCACAGTAAATGAAACAATGAAGTCACATGACTTTCAGGCCCCTGGGCAAAATGGAGGGGTGGAACGGATCTGCACTCCCAGAAGGGGCGGGGCCTCAGGTAGAAGGGGCGGGGCCTCAGGTAGAAGGGGCGGGGCTGGAGCAGACAGACTTCAGTGCTGCCCAGACTGAGCATGCCCCTCACCAGCCAACCCTCCGTGTTTCCCGGAGCGTACTGGCTGGGCTCCGGTGCTGATTTAAAGGGCCCCGGGCCCTGGCTGCTGCCACTGTACCATCGAATCGCTGGGCCCTGGAGCAACCGCTCCCTTTGGCCCCCTGTCAGCGGGCCTGACTGCGGCTCTCTTGGGTAATGCTGGTTGCTAAATCGGCTCCAGAACCCCAGAGGTCTGAGAATCGCTGCTTCCGGTCCAGGTTCCATCCCCGATCCCCACCACCCACCCAGTTACGGTAGCTTTAAAACTACCCTGGGGAGACCAGCCTGGCTCTGGGACGATGCTGGACCCCATGGGACCTGGATGGGCTGTTCCCTCATTGATGCCGGGACTCACCTGAGTCACCACCGCCTGGCACAGGAGGCAGAGTGAGGGGCGGTGCCCTGGCATGGCCCGTGCTGCCTGCACCACATGGGCGCTTGAGTCACTGTGTGGCTTGTGCGGCAGGAAGTCCAGTGGAAGCTAAAAGCAGAGCCCACGGTGCACTGACGCAGCCAGTGAACCTTGGCCCCAGAGAGGAAGACGCCTGCACAGCTAAGAGATCTGAAGGGGCTTGGGGAAGATGCTGAACCCAGCTGGAGAACCTTGGCAGGGCCAGGAGGACCCACGGGCTGGGCTCCATCCCCTCCCCACGGTGAGACATGCCAGCTCCCTTGCTGGCTGATGCAGACACTGCTGATCAGTGTTGTGTTCCCGGGGGGGATCGGGCAGTTGGGTTCCTTCCCTTTTTGCTCCTCCATGGTGCTTGAAGAAAGTGAAAAAGGAGTTCAGCTTTTCCCCTCTTCAAAGGCAGATCAGAAAGGCTGCGGGGGAGGAGGGGTGTCTCACCCACTCTGTCATCCCTGGAAGCCCCAGATAGGACTGAGGGGCTGTCAGGACTGACAGCATCGCATACCCTGATCAGGGGAACCCTGGCTGCCTGGCAGGGGATGTAATTGTTTTCCACCAAAGGTTTGCAAACGATTTGCTCCAGCATCTGCTCCCATCTATACCCGTGTGAGTCCTGACTCACACTCCTGACTGCGCTCTAGATTTACCTTGGTGTAACTGGGAGCAGAGTTTGTCCTTTTCAGCTTTGTGAGTGCCCATTTAACTCAAATGCCGGAGACGCAGTGGGGAGAAAAGCTCTTTTAGCTAACGATACACACAGATCCCCCTGCCTTTTTAATTACTGTTCGGCTTGATCCAAAATGGGCCCCGTTCAGGGCTGGGGTGAGGGGTAAGAGTCAGGACAGGGTTATCTGAGCCATTTCCCCCTTTCCAGATGCCCCTTCTCACAAATTAGCAGCTTGTGATCCCCGCCCTCGTCATCCTGGCCACCAAACTGCTCCTGGTGACCCTGGCCCTCTTCTTCTGTGAGTATCCACTGTGACCTAGCCAGAGATGTTTTGGTGAAGGCTGAGCACTGTTAGAGACAGCACGGGCTACTAGAGAGAGTACGGGACTAAGCTGTAGGAGACTTGGGCTCCATTCCAGCTGGGTCACCTTGGGCAAATCATGGTAGTGCCCCGTGCCTCAGTTTCCCCATGTGGAAAAATGGGGCTCCTGAGCATGCTCCCTGAAGAAAACACTAGTTATTAGGCCCTGGGATTCCCCCTCCTCACATCCTGCTCATCCCTGCTCCTAGGAGCTGAGAGCCCCTTGGGGGAGCCCCTCTCTGGGATTCCTGTCCCACCCAGCAACAGGGATAACAGAACAGACGAGGAGCTGCCAACCTGCGCGCTGGCAGAAGGGCGTGAGGTCCCTGAGGCTCACAGTGGGGCTCTGCTCAGTTTCACAGATGGCCCCATCTGCAGACACAGCCTGGGACTCCAGCCCCACCACCGAGAGGGACGCGGCGCGTAAGATCAGGGTAAATTGCAGGTGCTCTCTGGCCTCCTGCTGACTGGTCCCAATCTCCCTTCCCTTAATAGCCCCTCCTGTGCCTTGGGAACAAGCACGACAGCCCCACAGGGTGTAATGGGGGGATGAGCACCCAGGAGGATGGGGCTGCTGCAGTGTCTCCCTCCAATGTAGGTGGGTGGGGGAGAATCAGCCTGCAGAGGAGGTGGGAGGGAAGGGAGCTGGAAAGTCTAGGGGCGCAGGGCGGTGTTCCCTGTAAGCCATGTGCTTTTGTGGCTGCTCAGTAGGGAATCAAACGCTGCCCACGGCTCAGTTTTTTGTTTCTACGGGTGGTGCACGTTTGCACGTCTTGGTGTACGTAAACATTATTCCACACATGGATGAAAAAAAAATTAGAGGGAACACTGGTGCATGGAGGTGGGGCTCAGGCATTACAGAGGGTTGGGCATATCAGCATCTTCCTCTGTTTTAGGGGTGCATAGAGGTGGGGATCAGGTGCCCTTGTGTGGGGCCCAAGGGGCCTCGGTCTCCCCATTGCTACACCACTAAAGTGCCGGACAAGTGTCCCAGTCCCCTTGGAACAGCTGGTGCTGAGAACTGGTGAATTCTCTGGGCGTCCCTGGCAGTGACATCTGGGCTGTGTTTAGTTTCGCAGAGCAGCCTTTCTCCCACCAAGCGAGGGGCCCCCAACTCCACCACCCATGGGACCACAGCAGATAAGAGTAGAGCCGACAAATCTGGGGGCTTCACTATAAAATTCTCATGGGGGGTGCTGGGGAAGGAGGTTTGGGCCCTCATTGGCCCATGGGGAGGGATCTGCTCCTTGTTGGAGCATGGGAGGAGACTGGCCCTGCATTGTCATGTGGGGGGAGGAATCGGCTGCTCATTGGCGCATGGGGGTGGGATGTTGGCCCCTTGTCGGGGCGTGGGGCTGGGAATCGTCCCCTCATCAGCATGTGGGTTTGGGGGCGGCTTAAGCTGACCACTCACCAAAACACTTTCCTGAATGGTGCCTCGCTGGTGGATGCTCCTGCAAAACTGCCAGGCCCCATGGGGACAGCTGAGGTTGTTGGGGTGGGAGCCCCTTAGTCCTGTACCAGGCCAGCTGTGTTCTCTCTGCCAGGTCCTCCCCGGTGCCAGCCCAGCTGGGAGCTGTTCCAGGGCAGCTGCTACCTTTTCTCCTCCACTAACGGGTCCTGGCAGGCAGCCAGAAACAATTGCTTGGCCCAGGGTGTGGATCTGGTGGTGATCAGTGACCAAAAGGAGCAGGTACAAGCCCTGGGCCCCACCCGTCCATGGGAGAAAGGGCTGTGGGCAGGGGTCTGGCATGCAGCCGGGTGGGAAAGCAAAGAACAGGGCAGGGCTGGAGCAGGGTTCCCGCGGTGACAGGACCAGCCCTGGCCCCTCTATGCTGGAGGGAATTTTGCCTGTAGGGTTGCCAGGTGTGTGGTATTTTTGCCTCCTGTCCAGTAAAATATTCAGAAAACACCGGACACCTGAAATGTCCGGTATTTTCTGATTTTTTTCCCAGTCAGGAGGCGAAAATACTGGACACCTGGCAACCCTACAACACACTCGGCAAGTGGGCCCAGCCCCCGGCCCCCCCCTTTGGGCCCGGGCCCCGGGCTGCCCCCCCCCGGCCCCAGTACCCCCGCTTACCTGGTTCCGCAGGGAAGCGGTGTTCAGTCTTCATCAAGAAAACAAAATGTCTGCCGGCAAAAAGCCTAAAGAACTGAAGCAAGGGGAAGCAATGACTTCCCTGGGGTGTAGTGCTGAACCGCTCCACTCTTGCTATCCCTATTCTGACTTTGCATGCACTTAAAGCTGTTTTGATGCCGTTTTATTTTTTAATTTTTTTGCTTAACTCTCGGGGTCCTTTTTTTCTCAACAACTTTGGTCTCCCCCCTTTTCCCCCCATCAATAGAATTTTTCCCCGGTGTTTTTTTGGGGGGTGGGATGGGAGGGATGTTCAGTATTTTTGGTTACACCATTTGGCAACTCTATTTGCCTGGCTGGGGCAGCAGCACAGTGACGGGCCGAGGTGCAGCGAGCGGTGGGGGCTGAAGGAGGGACAGGGAAGCAGAGCAGCTGGGCTCATGGGACAGGTGTTTACGCAGCAGAGCTCAGACTCCCTGGGGGCCAGGAGCACGTTATCTCTGGCCAGATCCCCCCCAGAGCTCAGAGCCCAGGGCCGTCTGCCGGAAGGGAAGGGCCAGGACTGGACTGTGGTGGACACAGGCACTGACCTTAGTTTTTTTGGGTGGGTGCTTCATCCTGCCACCCCAGCCCCACTCATTTACTGGCTCCAGCCAGGGGTTGAAATGGGTCAGACAGCAGCAACAGGGGCTTTGTTAGCAGCTCTGGTTCCATCGAGACTCACAGACGCAGGGGGGCGGGTTCCTTCTAAAAGCTCAGCCCAGCAAACGGGGACGGGAACAGGAGAAGTGTTGGAGGAAAGCCGGGTGAGCGCTTTACATTTCTAAGGGTCCCGCAGGCTCAGTGCCCCGTCTGCCCACTCTGGGCCGAGACCATCACAGCCTCCGCTCCTCCTCTGGCAGAGCCTCCATCCCCACCACCCTCCGCCGGGGGGAAAGGAGAATCGGGCGCCTGGCCACCTCATTTGGCACATGCAGCACTGAGCTCGCTCGCTGATGGGCCGGGTGCCCAGCTCCGGGCTGGGGGTGAGTTCCTGCCACGGGCGCGCTGCCTGAGTAGACGCCACAGGGTCTGAGTCCAGTTCTAACCACCCCACCGGCCGTGTTGTCCTCTCTAGGATTTCTCGGTCCGTAGAGCTGGGTCCGTCCGTTACTGGATCAGCTTCACTGACCAACAGTATGAAAGCGACTGGCTCTGGGTGGACAACACTTCTCTGACGTTACAGTAAGTCCTGTTCCTTGGGGCCAGCCCTTGCTCTCCCAGCTGCCCCTGCAGGTACTTTGTGCCTCTAACGCCAATGGGATGGCGCAACCTGTGACAGTTGAATGACTTGAGGCTTTATCGGTCCCCTGCAGGTCATTGGTTCGAATCTGGCCAATGACCCTAGCAACCATATGGCCTAGCTGTTAGGTGCCCTTTCTATGACACAAGATGGCTGGGCTTCAGCCTACCTCCCCGTGGGAAAGGCGTCCACTGAGCACACTGTGTGCTTATTGGTCCTCATGGTCGAGGACTGACTGGGCCATGGGGAAGGAACAGCCTCCTGAGCCTACAGGAGACCTCTCTACTGCAGGGCTGGTCTGAGACAACATGGGGAGGGCAAGTTTGTGCTGCCGTGGGTGTCTGGGTGGCAGCCTCTCCCCCAGCTAACGTGGGCCTACAACAACACAGCTCTCCAGCACTTACACCAAGGGAGATGCTGCTTTACTTAGTAGTAGGCTGTTATCTTGAATCAGCCCATCATCACACTAGCCTTAGCCCCACAGTCATGTGGACACTTCAGAATAAAAGCTCTGTCCCCTGGAGGGGGAATATCGAGGACACGGAGGGGATGTATCTCCTGAGGGGAGCGCAGTCGGCGGCTACGGGCTCTGAGGAGTCGTCTCTTGCTTCTTGTTCAGGTGTTGGAGCGAAGGGGAGCCCAATAACCTGCTCTCTCCCACACCCGAGGGCAAGGACTGCGTCCACCTGCTGGAGACCGGCCTGTGGAACGATGAGCCCTGTAGTTTTTCCTACACATGGATCTGTGAAAGGGCTGCCAGGGTGTAACCAGCCTGCTCACCCCACAGCTCTGAGCACAGGCCGCAATTCAGTCCCTGCTCGCCAGGTCTGGGCACGGCTCACGGCCCAGCCATCAGCCTGTCAGGGGCTTGGGCTGTCTCTTCACCCACCCCCGCTCTGCCTGAGGTATCCTGGCCCTCTCCCCGTTCGCTGCTCCCAGGGAAGGCTTCTCCCCATCCACGACACCTGCATCCTGGGTCGGGTCCCCACATCTCCCAGCCTCACTCAACCCCCGTGGGTTTTCGAATCCCACACGGCACTTCCTTTCTCCCCTCCACTGGGGGATCAGGAGGCTGCACCAGTGTAGGGGCCCTGAGGGGAAGTGGGTGCTGGGGTCGAATCCCTCACTCTGCAGGGGCTAGTGGTTGCTCAAGGAGCTGGGAGCCAGGACTGGGAGGGAAGCGAGGCCCAGTGGTTAGTGTGGAATGGTTCTAGAGCTCCTGGTCCTCCGCATAGGGTTGCCAGGTGTCTGGTTTTGAACTGGACAGGCCAATACTTGAGCTTTCTGTTCGGGAAACAGATTGAGAAAATAGAAGTGAGAAAATATAAATATCTGGTGTTTTCTAAATCAGATGGAATGTAGATTGTGATGTCATGTCAAGTGTGTCCGGTATTTTTGTTGAAACCATCTGGCAACCCTACCTCTGCAGTCACTGGGAGGACCAGGATCCACTGAAGCGGGGAGCTTAATAAACAGGGGAACATCCCGGTCTGGGAGGTGGCCAGTTGCTGCTTGAGGCCTGGCCCTTGTGCTTGTTCTGAGAAGGGAAGAAGGCTGCCAAAATGCCCTGCTATCGCCACGGCTGCTGCTGTTGCTGCCCTACGGGGCTGGCCGACAACATTTTGGCACCTGAGGCGGGGAGCTCAAATGCTGCCTCGCTTGGGCCAAAACTTTGAAAGGTCTTGATTCTGCCTTCTTCCTATTCTACTCCTCTCATGGGACTGCTCTGCTACCTACACACGCACCAGCAGCAAACACAATTTCATACCCTCTGGGTCCTATTGGTGCCCTCCCACAGTCTGGCACCTGAGGCGACTGCCTCAGTTCTCCTCATCGTGAGGCCAGGCCTCCTGACCTACAGGCCCCATCGCACAGCGAGGAGGAAGAGAACGACTCCTCCGAAGTGAACCATCCTTTGGGGGCCCGTTTCACAGGCGGATGGAATATCCTGTGGAAAATGACGACCTTGATAGTTAGGAAGTTTTTCCTAGGGTGTGTCTACACTGCACCAGGAACTTGAAATAAGCTATGCAATTTGAGTAGCGTATTTTGAGTTAATTTTGAAATAGAGCGCTATTCTGAAATGTCCCTTACTCCTCGTGGAACGAGGTTTACAGGGACATCGGAATAGCAAGCCCGTTATATTTAGAAATAATGGGCATGTTCAAAAGATGTGGAATAGCTATTTCGGGATACTTCTGGTGTCCCGAAATAGCTCCGCAGTGTAGATGTAGCCCTAATGTCCACCCTAAACCTCCCTTGCTGCAATTTAAGCCCATTGCTTCTGGTCCTGTCAGCAGAATCCGAGAGAGCCCCCAAAACCCACAAAATCAGATAAGGATTGACGGCACCAGGCCACGAAGCACAGTTCTAGCATCTCTGGATTAGACGTCTACAGTCAGGCGAACACATGTATGCTCATTACAAAGGGATTGAGGTGGAGGAGGGGTGTGTGGGATGTGGGGTGGAGTTTGGGCGAAGGAGCGAGTTGTGACCTAGGGCAGGAGATTGGGGTGCAGGAGAAGGTGCATGGTCTGGGAGGGGGTATGGGTGCCGGAGAATATTCTGACCTGGGGCAGGAGTGCAGGAGGGGGTGTAGGGATTTGGGTTGTGAGCCGGCGTAGGGGATTGGAGTATAAAGTCACTATATAAAGGAGGGTGTAGGAGGGGGTGCAGGGTGTGGGAGGAGATGTGGGTGCAGGAGCAGGAGTGCAGAGGGTTTGGGTTATGCGGGGTAGGAGTGCAGAAGGGGGGCAGAGGGTTGGGGGAGGGAGGGGCTGGGGTGCCAGAGGCAGGCTCTTGTTGGGAGGTGCTTACCTGGGCAGCTTTCTGAATGGTGGGTGGCTGCACGAAACTACCATGAAATGCCTGAGGCTTGAAACGCCCACGTATGTGTGGATGCCCCAGGAGGTAGCAGGTTAGCACGTCTCTGCCAGGCCTCACATGATGTGAACGGACCAGCTTTCAGGAGCAGGGGTGAAGCCGACCTAACGCGCAGTGTGGAGAACTCGGGTGGCAGAATAATTCTTCTGTCGACCTGTCTCAGGGGATGGATTTCCTCTAGCGATGGGAAAACCCCTCCCCGTGCTGTAGCGTCTACACGGAAGTGCTGCAGGTGGGCTGTGGTAGTGGTTTAAATGCAGACAACGCTGGAGATGAGGGAGGATGCAGGGCCAAGGGGCAGACGCTTCCAGTGAGGGAGGGAGGGGAACATGCCTGACCATAGATGAGGCCCAAGGACTCCCAAAGGACAGGTGGGCTAGTGAGGGACGCTGCTTTGGTGACACTTATGCTAGGTTAGCAGGCGCTACATTGTTAGGGTCAACTTCATGGCCATGAAAATGCATCGTGGACTGCGAAATCTGGTTCTCCCCATGTGATGTCTAGTCTTTTGTGTGCTTTTGCCCTGTGCTCTAAGGATTTGATGGGGGACACTGGCATTTCTCAAACTGGGGTCCTGATCCAAAAGGGAGTTGTGGGGGGGGGAGGGTCGCAAGGTTATTAGGGAGATTCTGGTATTGCCACCCTTATTTTAGCTCTGCCTTCAGAGCTGGGCAGCCAGAGAATGGCAGCTGCTAATCAAGGGCCCAGCTCTGGAGGCAGCAGCGCAGGTGTAAATGTGGCAACACCATCCCATGTTAGTCTGACTTCTGTGCTGCTGCTGCTGCTGCTGGTCCTGCCTTCAGAGCTGGGCGCCCAACCAGCAGCCATCAATCTGTAGCTGCCAATCTCTGAAGGCAGTGCTGCCAGCAGCAGTGCAGAAGTAAGGGTAGCAGTACCCCCTTACAATAATCTTGCCACCCCCAACTTCTTTTATGGGTCAGGACCCCTTCATTTACAGCACTGTGACATTTGAGATTCAAATAGCTGAAATCATGAAATTCACCATTTAAAAACCCCTATAACTGTGAAATTGACCCAAATGGACTGTGGACTGGACCTGTCTTTTTCCCAGAAATGGGTTTGCTTGTGCTAACAATCCCCTGCAATAGCACAACTCCACAGGTAAGAAACTTATCCTGTCCACACTTCATCATTCATTCTGGGTCTTGGCACCAGTCTGGGAGGTATCTTCCCGGACCAGCACCAGGAACGCGAGGACCCAGAACAAAGATACGGAACAGAACGAGCTAAGGAACTGGGTTGAACTGGTGGGCTGGATTTTCGTGGTGTGTAAAGAATGTTGTAACTTGTAAAAGCATCCGAGAAATACTCCTTGCTGGAACCTGCGCCTTTTGGGCACCTCCTTCAGTGTTGTGAATGTAGCGGCGCTGTACTATACGGCTTCCCAGACACTGCTCAACTGTTCTTCCTGATTACTGGCGTTTAGGAATAAACCTGACGGATATCCAGTTCTGTCTCTTGAATTTATTTCCTAACGGGCCAAAGGGTAGGCAGGCCATTGCCAATCTTGTGTAGCGTCCGCTTTTTGGCTGCTGTGTACGCATATTGTTTGTTTTCTCCAATGAACTCACCCAGAATAATGATCATAGACAAAAACACCATGTCCCCTATTGGGCAAACGCTATTCTCAGAGCTACCGCTCATACCTCAACCTTCTGTACTTTCCTCAAAGGCACCCGGCGCAAAGCCTTCAAATACACATCTGCCAGTCAGCAAAGACCACGGGCTCAGTAGGGACACTGGTTTAGTCTTTTTACAACAGTTTGTAACCCAGCAGGCTGCCCCCCCCAAACCCTGTGTGCGTAACAACCTACCCCAACTTCCCACTGCATTTCATGTGACTTCCTGTATCCCCTATCTGCACACCAATCTGTCTATCCCAGCCTGTGGTTTGCTCACGCTGCCTCTTTCCCCGAAGCTGAAGAAGTGGTCAGAATTGCTTGAAAGCTTGTACCACAGGGGTGGGCAATAATTTTTTCAGGGGGGCCACTTCACAAATTTGGACAGTGGTCACAGGTTGCCCCTGAAGGGGCGGAGCCTCAGGTGAAAGGGGCGGAACCTCGGGTGGAATAGGGCTGCTCCCTCTAGGCGTGGCCGGCCCCTGCTGGAGAGTGGGGGGGAGAATTTGCGCACTCCTCTGCCCCCAGACCTTGATTGGCCTGTGGGCGGTGGAGCATGTAAAGTCTCTCACCTCCTACCCCAGGCTGCCAGGGGTGTGTGGCACCTGGAAGAAACCATCCGCCATTTGGAACAGCTGAGAGTTCTCTTTGATGCTCCCCTGTTCCCAGGTCTCGATTGACCGGAGGAACGGGGGAGCAGGAGGGCGGCTGCAGGCCGGATCAAATGGCTTGGTGGTCGGAGCTAGCCCGTGGAGCCTATCTTGCCCCCCCTGCTCTGAGGGGAGGGGAGGTGGCGATTTCTTCCTTCCGTGCACATGCTGTGTTTTTCCCATGAGCCCAGCTTCCAGTCAGAGCAGCTTGGCACTTCCCTACTCCTCTGCTGCCCACAAGAGAGCCAGCTGGCAGTCTGCCTAGAGCCCTGGCTACCTGCCTGTCCTGGGATGTGAATGAGCAGGGCCAGGCCAGGAGTTTGGGGGTCTCAGCTGTGCTGCCCAGAGACCCTCCTCCCATCCCAGTTCCCTGCCTCTGAGCCAGGGCTCTCCCTTGCCCTGCAGGGTCAGAACCAGGCCCTGCTTGAGATCCTGGATGCCATGCTGGGGAGTCGGCTTGCGGAGACCCCAGAAACAAGCAGGCTTCATTACGTCCTGGGGTGAGCCCCATGGGCAGGGGCGAACAGGGGTTGTTAACAAAGAGTTTGGAGAGGGAGTTCTCCAGATAAAGGAGGAAGCTAATACAGCACCCTTGAGGGAAGTGGCTGTCTGTAGTGTGTGTTTGTGTTTGGGGCTTTCTTGCTGTGTGCTGAGCTTGTGTTTGGCTGTTTGGGTTTTTGTTCTTTTGTCTTTCCTTTCCCTTCCCCCTCCTCCCCACTCACGGAGTGTGTGCTGTGTCTGGCAGGTGGAAGCTGTGAGTGTCTAATCAGGGTTTGAAGTCTAGAAGCGTCTGCTGATTGGTTGAGCCTTAAGCAGGGGGAGGGGCTATCAGGCAGTCCAGGGCTTTATCAAGGAGTGAGTCAGCGGCCAGGGAACTTGTGGACCGGGGCTGTTAACAGGGAGTTTGGAGAGGGAGTTGGGGAGTGGGAAAGGGGTGAGATACACTCACCATTCTTTAAAGTCTTTTCACTACACTCCTGCCCTTCAAGGAGGCATTTAATAACAACAGAGGAATCTCTCAGAAGGAAGGCAGGTATGGATGGTGATAGGTCTGCTGTTGTTATCTGCACAGCATGTGCCATGTTTGTCTTCCTCCCGGAGGAAAGAAGGGATTTCATCTGTACTAAGTGCAAGCTGGTCACCATTTTGGAAGAAAAAATTAGGGGACTTGAGGTCCAAGTATCGACTCTACATTCTATCAGAGAGGATGAAGACTTCCTTGACAGAAGGCAGCGTTTAATCCTTCAGGCACAGCAGGCTGAAGAGCCAGTCAGGGCAGTATGGGATAAGGAAGAAAACTGGCAGTATGTAACCTCTAGAAGGAGAAGAAGGCCAACTCAGGTATCCCCCATCCTGTAGAGGGAAGTGATCGCTTTCAGGCTCTCTCCACAGGAACTGTGGTGGAGAATGCTTTGACAGGGACCTCTCAGGGAAGAAATCAGAAGGGAACACAATCCGCCAGAAGGCATGGGATGCGTAGTCCTAGGGATGGGAGTTCCACGACCTCCACCCCCAAAAGAAGAAGACGGGTGGTGATGGTCGGGGACTCCCTCCTAAGAGGGACTGAGTCATCCATCTGCCATCCAGAGCTGCACTCTTGAGACGTGTGCTGCTTACAGGGAGCTCGCATTCAGGATGTGACCGAGAGTCTTCCGAAAGTGATTAAACCTTCGGATCGCTACCCCTTCCTGCTTCTCCATGTAGGAACTAATGATACGGCCAAGAATGACCTTGAGTGGGTCACTGCAGATTAGGTAGCACTGGGAAGAAGGATCAAGGAATTTAAAGCACAAGTGGTGTTCTCGTCCATCCTTCCGTTTGAAGGAAAAGGTCAGGATAGGGATCGTCGAATTGAGGAAGTAAATGCGTGGTTGAGCAGGTGGTGTCGGAGAGAGGGCTTTGGTTTTTTTGACCATAGGACTCTGTTCTGGGCACAAGGATTGTGCTTTAAACTAGGTTCGTTGGGGGACGGTGACCAAAACCCTGAGGGGAGTGGGGAAGTTGGATACCGGGAAGAAATGCAAAGAGGAACGAGCAACAAAGGCAGACCCCTGATTTGAATGGAGAAGGTATGGCAACCCACTGGATATCTAAGGTGTTTGCACACCAGTGCAAGAAGCCTGGGAAATAAACAGGAAGAATTAGAAGCCCTGGCCCAATCGAAGAACTATGATTTGATTGGAATAACGGAGACTTGGTGGAATGACTTGCATGACTGGAGCACTGTCATGGAAGGGTATAAACTGCTCAGGAAGAACAGGCAGGGGAGAAAACGAGGAGTTGCATTGCATGTAAGAGAGCAGTATGATTGCTCGGAACTCCAGTATATATAGAGAGAAAAGACTGTTGAGAGTCTATGGGTCAAGTTTAGAGGTGGAAGCAACACCACAAGGGGTGATCTTGTGGCTAGTGTGTGCTATAGACCACCGGATCAGGTGGATGAGGTAGACAAGGCTTTCTTCAGACAACTAAGAGAATCTTCCAGATAACAGGCCCTGGTTCTCATGTGGGACTTTAATCCCCCTGACATCTTTTGGGAGACCAATACGGCAGTGCACCGACAATCCAGGAAGTTTTTGGAGAATGTTGGAGATAACTTCCTGGTACAAGTGCTGAAGGAACCGACCAGGGGCCATGAACAGCTTGACCTGCTGCTCACAAACAGGAGCGGTCTGAGGCCGGCTGCGGCAGCTGGTGGCCTAGGTGGAAGGCACGATCGGCGCCCCCGTCTGCACGGCCGTCAATGACCATGACGTAATCACAGGGCACCTAGGCGCCCCATGACATCATCAATGGGTGCCCGGGCCCGCGGCACCCTAGGCAACTGCCTAGTTTGCCTAGGTACATGGGCCGCCCCTGCTAACAAACAGGGAGGAACTAATAGGGGAAGTAGAGGTGGGTGATAACCTGGGAAGCAGTGATCATGAGATGGTAGATGGTAGATGACCAAAGGAAGAAAGAAGAGAAGCAACACACACACCCTGGACTTCAGAAGAGCAGACTCTGACACCCTCAGAGAACTGATGGGCAGGATTCCCTGGGATGCTAAGAGCTGGCAGTATTTTAAAGAAGCCTTATTGAAGGCACAGGAAAAACCATCCCGATGCACAGTAAGAAAAGCAAATATAGTAGGCGACCAGATTGGCTTACTGGGGAAATCCTTGGTGAGCTTAAACAGAAAAAGGAAGCTTACAAGAAGTGGAAACTTGGACAGATGACCAGGGAGGAGTATAAATATATTGCTCGAGAATGCAGGGGATAATCAGGAAGGCAAAAGCGAAATTGGAATTGCAGCTAGCAAGGAATGTGAAGGGTAACAAGAAAGGTTTCTACAGGCATGTTAGCAATAAGAGGGTGATCAGAGAGGGCGTGGGTCCCTTACTGGATGAGGGAGGTAACCTAGTGACAGATGATGTGGGAAATGCTGAAGTACTCAATGCTTTCTTTGCCTCTGTCTTCACAGACAAGGTCAGCTCCCAGACTAATGCACTAGGCAACACAGTATGGGAAGGAGGTGGACAGCCGTTGGTGGGGAAAGAACAGTTTAGGAACAGTTTAGAAAAGATAAACATACACAAATCCACGGGTCCCGATAATGCATCCGAGGATTCTGAGGGAGTTGGCAAATGTCATTGCGGAGCCTTTGGCCATTATCTTTGAAAACTCGTGGAGACTGGGAGAGATCCCGGATGATTGGAAAAAGGCAAATGTAGTGCCCATCTTTAAAAGAGGGAAGAAGGACAATCCAGGGAACTACAGATCAGTCAGCCTTACCTCAATCCCTGGAAAAATCATGGAGGGGATCCTCAAGGAATCCATTTTGGAGCACTTGTAAGAGAGGAAAGTGATCAGGAATAGTCAACATGGATTCACGAAGGGCAAGTCCTGCCTGACTAATCTGATTAGCTTCTATGATGAAGTAACTGGCTCTGTAGATATGGGGAAGTCAGTGGATGTGATATACCTTCACTTTAGCAAAGCTTTTGATACGGTCTCCCACAATATTCTTGCCAACAAGTTAAGGGAGTATGGATTCGATAAATGGACTGTAAGATGGATAGAAAGCTGGCTAGAATGTCGGGACCAACAGGTAGTGATCAACAGCTCGAAGTCAGGTTCGCAGTTGGTTTCTAGTGGAGTGCCCCAAGGTTCGGTTCTAGGTCCGTTTTGTTCAACATCATTATTAATGACCTGGATGAGGGAATGGATTACACCCTCAGCAAGTTTGCAGATGACATTAAGCTAGGGGGAGAGGTAAATATGCTGGAGGGCAGGGATAAGGTCCAGAGTGACCTAGACAGATTAGAGGATTGGGCCAAAAGAAATCTGATAAGAGTCAACAAGGACAAGTTCAGAGTCCTGAACTTGGGACAGAAGAATCCCAAGCATTGTTACAGGCTGGGGACTGAATAGCTAAGTAGCAGTTCTGCAGAAAAGGACCTGGGGATTACAGTGGATGAGATGCTGGATATGAGTCAACAGTGTGTCCTTGTAGCCAAGAAGGCTAATGGCATATTAGGGTGCATTAGGAGGAGCATTGCCAGCAGATCCAGAGAAGCGATTATTCCCCTTTATTCGGCTCTGGTGAGGTCACATCTGGAGTATTGTGTCCAGTTTTGGGCCCCCCACTATAGAAAGGATTTGGACGCATTGGAGAGGGTCCAGCAGAGGGCAACCAAAATGATGAGGGGGCTGGAGCACATGACCTATGAGGAGAGGCTGAGGGAATTGGGTTTGTTTAGTCTGCAGAAGAGAAGAGTGTGGCGGGTTTGATAGCAGCCTTCAGCTTCCTGAAGGGAGGTTCCAAAGAGGATGGAGAGAGGCTGTTCTCAGTAGGAATGGATTGCAGAACAAGGAGCAATGCTCTCAAGTGATGGTGGGGGAGGTCTAGGTTAGATATTAGGAAAAACTATTTCACTAGGAAGGTGGGTTACCTAGGGACAGGAGCGGTATGAGGCCGGCTGCGGCAGCTGGCACCCCAGGTGGAACACGCGATCAGCGCCCCCGCCTGCAGGGCCGTCAATGGACTGACATGATCATCGGGCGCCTCGTGATGTCATCGTCGGGCGCCCGGGAGGCGGCCGAGTCCGCCTATAGTCACAGGCCGCCTCTGCCTAGGGAGGTGGTGGAATCTCCATCCCTAGAGGTTTTTAAGTCTCGGCTTGACAAAGCCCTGGCTGGGTTGATTTAGTTGGGACTGGTCCTGCCTTGGGCAGGGGGCTGGAGTTGATGACCTCTGGAGGTTTCTTCCAGCTCTGTGATTCTATGATTCTATGAAGAGGAGCAGCTAACAGGGAGTTTTGTGAGGGAGTTTAGAGGAGGAGTTTGAGGGGGCTAGATACACTTGACATTCTTTAAAACTTCTTTTAAACTGAATTAATTCCAGACTTCCTGATTTATATAAAATAAATAATCTAATTCTCTGTAGGGGAGAATGCACGCAGAAGCCCAGCAGCAAAGTGGGGGCTATCATGTTTATTGCACCCAAGGTAGCATGTTTGATTACCTGTCCTATGGAAACCCTCCCATAGTTGAGACCCGTCTTCCAGATGATGTTGTGGTATCCTCTCACACTGAGGATACATCTCCGAGGGAGGGAACTCCAGTCATTAGGAATAGGCAGATGTTAGTAATGCGGGAGTCGATCATTAGAAATATGGATGGCTGGGTTTGCACTGACCAGGAGAACCATGTGGTGACTTACCTGCCTGGTGCAAAGGTTGCGGATCTCTCGAGACATCTAGATAGTGCTGGGGAGGAGCTGGTGGTCGTGGTACTTGTGGGTAGCAAAGACATAGGAGAGACATCCTGGAGGATGTGGACAGGTGGCATATGTGTGCATTTGATGCAAGGAGCTCCTGGCCCTCAGAGACCGCGTATGGGTCTTGGAGGCCAGAGTGGCTGAACTGGAGGAGCTAAGGGAGGCCAAGAGGTACATAGATGAGGCTTTCCGGGACACTGTAGTGTTACCCCAAAAATATTCTCACTGGAGACCACCCAGGGTTACACTAGTATGGGTTTATTTCCACTAGGTAAAACTAAAGAGGAGAAAGCAGCCACCAAAGGTTTAAACTAAAGAAGATAGAACTCTCTCTCTCATACACACACAGACAAGCAAGCAAGCACACCCCCCTCCATTCATTCACTCATTCACACCCATTCATTCCTGCCCTCAGGCACTCACACACTTACACAGACATATGGGTTGCAGAAGGAGCCAAGGCATGTGGATCCTGGAGGGTCTGTCTGCTCATCATGGCTGGGGAAGCTGGTCAGGAGGAGAGACACTGGAGAGGAGCTTCTCAGGAGCAGGGGAAGGAAAAAGAGAGAGTCTCACATATGCTCCCTCTCTTTATATAGTGTCTGAATGGCTCCTGGGACTCATTCACCTCGTCATCAGGGAGCATAGTCAGACTTCCCTTTATCCAGCAGGGAGCATGCCCAGACTGTGATGACTCATTGAAATGTGCTCCATTGTTCCAAGCCTTCTTCAAACACACTCTCACACTCTTTCTCCATTCACTCCGGGGGAATGCAGCTTAGAGAAAGTTACAAGCGAGGTGGCTGAGAGTTACAAAGATTACAAAATTGCAGCTTACAGTAAATTTCTGAGAGTTACAGAGATTACAAAGTTCACAATGAGTTGCAGTTTAAAGCCTTAGATCTTACAGTTTCGTGTCGTTTCAGAAAATCCACGTATATAAATCAAGGAAACTCAGGTGGAAGCTTTTTTATGCAACAAGTAGAACTGTCCCACCTCTAGTCAGACAGCCCCCGTGTTGTTAAGGAGGGTGAAAGGCTCAGGGAAGGAGACCAGTCAACTGGAGCAGAAGGAAACCCTCCCATAGTTGAGACCCGTCTTCCAGATGATGTTGTGGTATCCTCTCACACTGAGGATACATCTCCGAGGGAGGGAACTCCAGTCATTAGGAATAGGCAGATGTTAGTAATGCGGGAGTCGATCATTAGAAATATGGATGGCTGGGTTTGCACTGACCAGGAGAACCATGTGGTGACTTACCTGCCTGGTGCAAAGGTTGCGGATCTCTCGAGACATCTAGATAGTGCTGGGGAGGAGCTGGTGGTCGTGGTACTTGTGGGTAGCAAAGACATAGGAGAGACATCCTGGAGGCCAAATTTAGGCTGCTAGGAAAGAGATTGAAATCCAGCACCTCTATGATAGCATTCTCTGAAATGCTTCCAGTTCCACGCGCATGGCCAGGTAGGCAGGCAGAAGTTCAGAGTCTCAATGCGTGGATGAGACGATGGTGTAGAAATGAGGGGTTTAGATTTATTAGGAACTAGGGAAACTTTTGGGATGGGGGAGCCTATACAGGAAGGATGGGCTCCACCTAAATCAAAATAGAGCCAGACTGCTGGCACTTAAGATTAAGAAGGTCATTGAGCAGTTTTTAAAGTAAGGTCTGGGGGAAAGCCGACGGGTGCGGAGGAGCACATGGATCAGACAGAGACAACCTTTAAGGGAGGGTCTATTAATAGAGATTCTCTATATTCTAGTCAGGAGGAGAGGATGGAAGATGATAAAGTGTGGGTCAGATCAGATGAGAAACAGTTAAATGAAAAAGAGTGCCATTCAAACATATCAGGAAATGGAAGACAGATAGTGACAAATTTTTAAAGTGCTTGTACACAAATGTTAGAATTTTAAATAAGATGGGTGAACTAGAGTGCCTCATATTTAAGGAGGATATTGATATAATAGGCATCACAGAAACTTGATGGAATGAGGACAATCAATAGGACACAGTCATACCAGAGTACAAAATCTATCAGAAGGACAGAACAGGTCATGCTGGTGGGGAAGTGGAGCTATATGTGAAAGAAAATGTAGAATCAAGTAAAGTAAAAATCTTAAAAGAACCAAAATGTTCCTTAGAATCTCTATGGATAGAAATTCCATGCTCTAATAAGAATATAGCAGTAGAAATATATTACCGACCACCTGATCAGGATAGTGATAGTGACTATGAAATGCTAAGGGAGATTAGAGACGCTATCAAAATAAAAAACTCAATAATAGTGGGGGATTGCAACTCTCCCCATATTGACTGGGTACACATCACCTCAGGATGGGATGCAGAGATAAAATTTCTTGATCCCTTAAATGACTGCTTCTTGGAGCAGCTGGTTCTAGAACCCACAAGGGGAGAGGTAATTCTTGATTTAGTCCTAAGCAGAGCCCAGGATCTGGTCCAAGAGGTAAAAATAACTGGACCACTTGGAAATAGTGACCATAATGTAATAAAATTTAACATCCCTGTGGTGGGAAAAACACCTCAGCAGCCCAACAGTGTGGCGTTTAATTTCAGAAAGGGGAGCTACACAAAAATGAAGATGTTAGTTAAACAGAAATTAAAGGTACAGTGACAACAGTAAAATCTCTGCAAGCTGCATGGAGACTTTTCAAAGACACCATAATAGAGGCCTAACTTAAATGTATACCCCATATTAAAAAGCACAGTAAGAGAACCAAAACAGTGCCACCATAGCTTATCAAACAAGTGAAAGAAGCAGTGAGAGATAAAAAGGCGTCATTTAAAAAGTGGAAGTTAAATCCTAGAGAGGAAAATAGAAAAGAGCATAAACTCTGTCAAATTAAGTGTAAAAACATAATAAGAAAAGTCAAAAAGGAGTTTGAAAAGCAGCTAGTGAAAAACTCAAAAAGTAATAGCAAAATGTTTTTAAGTACATCAGAAGTAGGAAGCCTGCTAAACAATCAGTGAGGGCCCTGGACAATCGAGATGCTAAAGGAGCACTCAAAGACGATAAAGTAATTGCAGAGAAACTAAATGAACTCTTAGCTTTGGTCTTCACAGCTGAGGATGTTAGGGAGATTCCCAAACCTGAAGCATTCTTTTCGGGTGACAAATCTGAGGAATTGTCCCAGACTGAGGTGTCATTAGAGGAGGTTTTGGAACAAATTGGTAAACTTAACTGTAACAAGTCACCGGGACCAGATAACATTTGCCCAAGAGATCTGAAAGAACTCGAACGTGAAATTGCAGAACTATTAACTGTGGTTTGTAACCTATCCTTTAAATCAACTTCTGTATCTTATGACTGGAGGATAGCTAATGTGACACCAATATTTAAAAAGGACTCTAGAGTGATCCTGGCAATTAGAGACCGGTAAGTCTAACATCAGTACGGGGCAAATTAATTGAAAGTATAGTTAAAAATAGACTTGACAGACATGTAGATGAACATAACTTTTTTGGAAAAAGTCAGCATGGATTCTGTAAAGGGAAATCATGCCTTACTAATCTACTAGAGTAGTGGGTGGGGCCTGGGACAACGGGGGGCGAGGAATAGGAGGAGGGGCTGGAGTGGGGTCAGGTTTCCCAGGGAGGACAGGGGAGGGGGCATAGGCATAACGGAGGGCTGGGGTGGCAGGAGCAGGGACAGGAGCCATGTGCCATCATTTCTCAGATGGTGGCACAAATGTTGTCACCCTGCCGCACAAGCTGGTTCCACATGCTGGTCCACCACTGGGCTTCATCCCGAACCTTCTGGGCCAGGGTTTACTGCATGTTGCACAGGACGGCCATGTGCTCACTCATGAGGTCCTTGTGGACCCTCCTGAGCTTGTGGCTCCCCCAGATTCGGGCGGCTGCCTCGGCTGGCGTGGATCGACCCTCAGCGATGGCTGGTCTGGCTGTGGAGAATAAAGAGGGAGAGGCCGTCACTTGTCCATGCAGACACTGTCCCTGAGGCCGTGCCCTCCTCTGTGAGCTGCGAGCTACAGTCCTCGGCCCAGAGGACGGGAAGGTCCTGGGAGCAAGGCCATGTGTAAGCGGCACAGCAGGTCCTGCCTCACAGGGGCCCTGAGGTGCCTAGAGGACCACGCTTCCCGCTTCCCCGCCGTCCCCGTCCCATGGACAAGCAGGAAAGGGAAGTGTCCAGACACAGTGGGATCCTATGGGTGGGAGAGGGGCCTGAAGCAGCCTGGCTTTCCATGGGGCCCGCACACCCCCCCCTGCACCTGGCAGCGCTGTCCCCGGGAGCGGTTGGTGCCTTGCACGTGCAAGCACGCCTGTGTGCTGTGTGCGGCACTCCCTGGTCTGTGTGGGGTCGTGCCTGCGCCCTTGTCCCCAGCCTGGTTCCAGCGGTAGCTTGTGGTTGGAAGGCTTCCCCCCCGTCCTCCTCAGGGTTCAGCCTTGTGTGTGGCCTCCCCAGAGCCTGTGAGCAGGAGCCCGGGGGTGCTCCCAGGCTCGCTCCTGAGGCTGCGTGGCACAGACTGGCGCAGCATGTGCTTCCACATGCACGGAGTGCAGCATAATGTCCAGGCTGAGCGACGATCGCACCCCATCCCCTCTGCACACTCCTCCCCCATCCTGTGTGTGTGACAAACTGAGAGCGCTCACCTGAAGATCCCTCCCTGCCCTCAGAGGATGCCTGGGAGGTGTCTAGGCCCTGGGGAACCGGCTCAAGGGTGAGGGTGACCGTGCTGGCTGTCTCCTCCTGCAGCTTGTCCTCCTCCTCCTCGGCGAGGTGTTCCAGGTGGGCGACAACGGGCATTTTGAGCCCCAAGCCCACCCCCACGGGTAGGCAAAGGGCTGACCCCCACCCCTAGGATTTGGTGGTGCTCCTGATAATAGGGGCAGGAGTGGGGTCCTTCCCCGGAGTGAGAGCTAAGCTCCCTGGCTCTGGCGTAGCCCTGCTGGAGCTCTCTAACCTTGCTCCGGACCTGTTCTAATGTGGGGGTGGGGGGTGGCCTCTTACGGCCAGAGTCTTGGCCACCTGGCCATAGATGTTGGCATTTTGCCTCTGGGAGCAGAGATCCTGCAGGGTGTCCTCACCCCACAGCTCCAAGAGGGGCAGGATCTCTGCCTCAGACCAATATGGCGCACGATGTTTGGTGCCCCTGGCTGGGTCCTGGGAGTCCTGGTGGTGCTCCCTGTGAGGGCCAGGGAGTTTCGGGGGCTTGAGGCTGGGTCATGGGTCCAAATTTGGGTGGCAGGGAGAGCCACGCGGTCAGGTGCATCTGTCTTGGCCGGATTCCTGCCACAAGGCTTGTCCTAGGTGCCTGCAGCTTTAAGAACTGGCAGGAGACAGGAACGAGAGAGTTGTGATTAGTTTGGACGGAGTGGCCACCAGTGCACCCTGTGCTTTTTCCTGGAGGCCTCTTCTTTGAAAGAACTCCCTCTTCTGTGTCCACACTCACCTTTTCCGGAAAAGGCTTCTTCCTTGTAGAATGAGGTTTACCACCGCCGGAAAAACCCCTCTGATCTTTCAACTTTCTGTCAAAAGAAGTCAACAGCAACTCTAGGCAGGGCAGGTGTCAGTGTAAATACGCTCCGGGCCTGCGGCCTTTCCCCCCCAGCTCCTCACTGGTGGGCAGGGGAGAGCTGCTTCACACTTCGCAGCCATCACCGTTAACCAATCAGGTGCTTTCACTGAGTAGCCAACCGATTGTAGGACGGCCTGGTCCGTCCTTGTGCTGTGAGAATAACACACACATGAACGCGTGTGCGCACACACAAACACACAATCATGCACTGTTTAAATATGGTAATAGAAGCCCACAGTAAATGAAACAATGAAGTCACATGACTTTCAGGCCCCTGGGCAAAATGGACGGGTGGAACGGATCTGCACTCCCAGAAGGGGTGGGGCCTCAGGTAGAAGGGCGGGGCCTCAGGTAGAAAGGGCGGGGCCTCAGGTAGAAGGGGCGGGGCTGGAGCAGACAGACTTCAGTGCTGCCCAGACTGAGCATGCCCCTCACCAGCCAACCCTCCGTGTTGCCCGGAGTGTGCTGGCTGGGCTCCGGTGCTGATTTAAAGGGCCCCGGGCCCTGGCTGCTGCCACTGTACCATTGAATCGCTGGGCCCTGGAGCAACCGCTCCCTTTGGCCCCCTGTCAGCGGGCCTGACTGCGGCTCTCTTGGGTAATGTCATTTGCTAAATTGGCTCCAGAACCCCAGAGGTCTGAGAATCGCTGCTTCCGGTCCAGGTTCCATCCCCGATCCCCACCATCCACCCAGTTACGGTAGCTTTAAAACTACCCTGGGGAGACCAGCCCGGCTCTGGGACGATGCTGGACCCGATGGGACCTGGATGGGCTGTTCCCTCATTGATGCCGGGACTCACTCGAATCACCACCGCCTGGCACAGGAGGCAGAGTGAGGGGCAGTGCCCTGGCATGGCCCGTGCTGCCTGCACCACATGGGCGCTTGAGTCACTGTGTGGCTTGTGCAGCAGGAAGTCCAGTGGGATCTAACAGCTGAGCCGGAAGGGCACCCGCCCACTGACCTTGGCTCCAGAGAGGAAGATGCCTGCACAGCTGAGAGATCTGAAGGGGCCCAGGGAAGATGCTGAACCCAGCTGGAGAACCTTGGCAGGGCCAGGAGGACACCGGGAAATGGGCTGTGCCCCATCCCCTCCCCTGGTGAGACATGCCAGCTCCTTTGCTGGCAGATGCGGGCCCTGCTGATCAGTGCAGTGTTCCTGGGGGAGGCGGGGGGGGGGGGGAGGGATCAGGCAGTTGGGTTCCTTCCCTTTTAGCTCCTCCATGGTGCTTGAAGAAAGCTGAAAAAGGAGTTAGGCTTTTCCCCTTTTCAAAAGCAGATCAGAAATGGGGATCTCACCCTCTCTGCCCTCCCTGGAAGCCCAGAATAGGACTGGGGGAGGGTGGGGGTGGCAGGACTGACAGTGTCACACAACCTGCCCAGGGGAAATCTGGCAGCCTGGCAGGGGATGTAATTGTTTTCCACCAATTTTTGCAAACTATTTGCTCCAGCATCTGTTCCCTTCTACATCCGTGTAGATCCTGAGTCACACTCCTGACTGTGCTCTAGACTTACCTTGGTGTAATAGGGAGCAGAGATTGGCCTTTCGGCTTTGTGAGTGCCCATTTAACTCAAATGCCAGAGACACAGTGGGGAGAAAAGCTCTTTTAGCTAACGATACATACCCTGCCTTTTTAATTACTGTTCGGCTTGTTCCAAAATGGGCCCTGCTCAGTGCTGGGGTGAGGGGTAAGAGTCAGGACAGGGTTATCTGGGCTATTTCCCCCTTTCCAGATGCCCCTTCTCACAAATCGGCAGCTGGTGATCCCCGCCCTCATCATCCTGGCCACCAAACTGCTCCTGGTGACCCTGGCCCTCTTCTTCTGTGAGTATCCACTGTGACCTAGCCAGAGATGTTTTGGTGAAGGCTGAGCACCGACTAGTAGAGAGAGTACGGGACTAAGCTTTAGGGGACTTGGGCTCCATTCTAGCTGGGTGACCTTGAGCTAGTCATAACAGTGCCCCGCACCTCAGTTTCCCCATGTGGAAAAATGGGGCTCCTGAGGCATGCTCCCTGAAGAAAACACTAGTTATTAAGTCCTGGGATTCTCCCTCCTCACATCCTACTCATCCTGCTCCTAGGAGGTGAGAGCCCCTTGGGGGAGCCCCTCTCTGGGATTCCTGTCCCACCCAGCAACAGGGATAACAGAACAGACGAGGAGCTGCCAACCTGCGCGCTGGCAGAAGGGCGTGAGGTCCCTGAGGCTCACAGTGGGGCTCTGCTCAGTTTCACAGATGTCACCATCTACAGACACAGCTGGGGATCCCAGCCCCACCACCGAGAGAGATACTACAGGTAGGATCAGGGCTGGGGGGAGGGGTAAATGGGAGGTGCTCTCTGGCCTCCTGCTGACTGGTCCCCATCTCCCTTCCCTTAATGGCCCCTCCTGTGCTCTTGGGAACAAGCATGACACCGCCATGGGGTGTAATGGGGGGGATGAGCATCTAGCAAGACAGGGCTGCTGCAGTGTCTCCTTCCAAATTAGGAATGCAGGAGTGTGGGGGAGAATCAGCTTGCAGAGGAGGTGGGAGGGAAGGGAGCTGAAAAGTCTAGGGGTGCAGGGCGGTGTTCCCTGTAAGCCATGTGCTTGTGCGGCCGCTTAGCAGGGAATCAAACGCCGCCCATGGCTTAGTTTTTTTGTTTTTACTGGTGGTGCACATTTGCACATGTCTTGGTGTATGTAAACATTATTCCACACATGGTTGGAAAAAAATTTAGAGGGAACACTGGTGCATGGAGGCAGGGCCGGCCCGAGCCATTCGTGCGCCCCGCCCCTGGGAGTGCGGCGCATGCACGGCCCCACCCATGGGGCACCGGAGCATGCGCGGCCCCACCACGGGCGCCCGGCGCATGCGTGGCCCCACCTCCCGCCCGGTCCGGCAGCCCCGCGTGGCGCCCCCTATAATGGGGCACCCTGGGCAGTAGCCCGGTCAGCCCGTAGCTTGGGCCGGCTCTGCACGGAGGTGAGGCTCAGGCATTACAGAGTGTTGGGAGCTGCAGCATCTCCCTCTCTTTTAGGGCTGCATAGAGGTGGGAATCAGGCACCCTTGTGAGGGGCCCAAGGGGCCTGAGTCTCCCCTTTGCAACCCGGCTAAAGTGCCGGACAAGTGTCCCAATCCCCTTGGAACAGCTGGTGCTGAGAACTGGTGAATTCTCTGGGCGTCCCTGGCAGTGACATCTGGGCTGTGTTTAGTTTCGCAGACCAGCCCTTCTGCCACCAAGCGAGGGGCCCCCAACTCCACCACCCATGGGACCACAGCAGATAAGAGTAGAGCCGACAAGTCTGGGGGTTTCACTATAAAATTCTCATGGGGGGTGCTGGGGAAGGAGGTTTGGGCCCTCATTGGCCCATGGGGAGGGATCTGCTCCTTGTTGGAGCATGGGAGGAGACTGGCCCTGCATTGTCATGTGGGGGGAGGAATCGGCTGCTCATTGGCGCATGGGGGCGGGGTGTCAGCCCCTTGTCGGCGCTTGGGGCTGGGAATCGTCCCCTCATCAGCATGTGGGTTTGGGGGCGGCTTAAGCTGACCACTCATCAAAACACTTTCCTGGATGGGGCCTCGCTGGTGGAAGCTCATGTGAAGCTGCCAGGTGCCGTGGGGATGGCTGAGATTGTTGGGGTGGGAGCCCCTCAGTCCCGTACCAGCCCAGCTGTGTTCTCTCCGCCAGGTCCTCCCCGGTGCCAGCCCGGCTGGGAGCTGTTCCAGGGTAGCTGTTACCTTTTCTCCTCCACTACTGGGCCCTGGCAGCAGGCTAGAAACAATTGCTTGGCCCAGGGTGCGGATCTGGTGGTGATCAGTGAGCGAACGGAGCAGGTAGGAGCCCTGGGCCCCACCCATCCCTGGGAGAAAGGGCTGTGGGCAGAGGGTTGGCACGCAGCCGGGTGGGAAAGCAAAGAGCAGGGCAGGGCTGGAGCAGGAGTCTGGGGGTGACAGGGCAAGCCCTGGCCCCTCTGTGCTGGAGGGAATGTTGCCCGGCTGGAGCAGCAGCACAGTGACGGGCTAAGGTGCAGTGAGCGGTGGGGGGCGGAGAAGGGACGGGGAAGCAGAGCAGCTGGGCTCATGAGACAGGTGTTTACCGAGCAGGGCTCAGACTCCCCAGGGGCCAGGAGCACGTCAGTCTCTGGCCAGATCCCCCCAGAGTGCTGTGGGCACAGGCGCTGACCTTAGTTTTTCGGGGTGGGTGCTTCACCCTGCCGCCCCACCCCCACTCTGCCCCTCCCCGTTCTCCTGAGGCCCCTCCCTTGCTCTGCCTCTTCCTGCCCCTGCTCTACCCCTTCCCTGGAGATCCTGACTTCACCTCTCCTCTTCCAGCCCTTGCTCTGCCCCCTCCCACAAGCACCTGGTCAGTCATGGGGGGTGGGGCAAATCACTGGTTGGCAGATGGCTGGTGCCATCCCCATCATCTTCTGGACCCACGGCCTTCTTAGCCCTAATCCTGGGATGTCCTGACCAACGTTCCCTCTAATCCCTTCCGCCCTTGTGTGGATTTTTCCATCCATGTGTGGAACAATTTTTGTTACACGCACCAAAGCCTGTGCAGATGTGCACCACCAGGAGAAACAAGAAAACCTAGCTGTGGGAACTTTGCTAAGTGGCCGGGCAGTATTTGAATTTCCTGAGCGGCCGCACAAGAGCTCATCTACTGGCTCCAGCTAATCCCAGCTACTGCCGGGGTTGAAACGGGTCAGACAGCAGCAACAGGGGCTTTGTTAGCAGCTCTGGTTCCATCGAGACTCACAGACGCAGGGGGGCGGGTTCCTTCTAAAAGCTCAGCCCAGCAAACAGGGACGGGAACAGGGGAAGTGTTGGAGGAAAGCTGGGTGAGCGCTTTACATTTCTAAGGGTCCCGCAGGCTCAATGCCCCGTCTGCCCACTCTGGGCCGAGACCATCACAGCCTCCGCTCTTCCTCTGGCAGAGCCTCCATCCCCACCACCCTCCGCCGGGGGAAAGGAGAATCAGGCGCCTGGCCACCTCATTTGGCACATGCAGCACCGAGCTTGCTCGCTGATGGGCTGGGTGCCCAGCTCCGGGCTGGGGGTGAGTTCCTGCCACGGGCGCGCTTCCTGAGTAGACGCCACAGGGTCTGAGTCCTGTTCTAACCACCCCACCCGCCGTGTCGTCCTCTCTAGGATTTCTTGGTCCGTAGAGCTGGGTCCGTCCGTTACTGGATCGGCCTCACTGACCAAGAGTGTGAAGGCGACTGGCTCTGGGTGGACAAGACTCCTCTGACATTAGCGTAAGTCCTGTTCCTTGGGGCCTCTGCTCTCCCCTCCCTGCCCTGGCCTTCCCCAGCTGCCCCTACAGGTGCTTTGTGCCTCTGTAATGCCAAGGCTGGAGGCCTGGGATGGCAGAACTTGTGAGGGCTGAATGACTTGAGGCTTTATTGGTCCCCTGCAGGTCACTGGTTCGAATCGGGCCCAGGTCCCTAGCAACCACATGGCCTCACTGTGGGGTACCCTCTCTATGACACAAGTTGGCTGGGCCTCAGCCTACCCCCCCCCATGGGAAAGGTGTTCACTGGGTGCTTATTGGCCCTCATGGCCAATGACTGACTGGGCCATGGGGAGGGAGCACCCTGCTCAGCCCATGCAGGTGAGGGGGTCTCCCTACTGCAGGGCTGGTCTGTGACAACATGGGGAGGGCAAGTTTGGGGTGTCTGGGTGGCAGCCTCTCCCCCAGCTAAGGGGGGCCTACAACAATGCAGCTCTCCAGCACTTACACCAAGGGATCTGCTGCTTTACCTAGTAGTAGGCTGTTATCTCCAGTTGGCCAATCATCATGCTGGCCTTGGCCCCACAGTCATGTGGACACTTCAGAATAAAAGTTCCATCCCCTTAGAGGGGGAATGTCGTGGACACAGAGGGGATGTATCTCCTGAGGGAACACAGTCAGTGGCTACAGGCTCTGAGGAGTTGTCTCTTGCTTCTCGTTCAGGTATTGGAACAAGGGGGAGCCCAATAACCTGCTCTCTCCCACACGCGAGGGCGAGGACTGCGTCCACCTGCTGAAGACCGGCCTGTGGTACAACTTCCCCTGTATTTTGTCCTACAGGTGGATCTGTGAAAGGGCTGCCAGGGTGTAACCAGCCTCGTCTCCCCTCAGCTCTGAGCACAGGCTGCAATTCAGTCTCTGACTGCCAAGTCTGGGCACCACTCATGGCTCAGCCATCAGCCTGTCGGGGTCTGGGCTGTCTCGTCACCCACCGCCGCTCTGCCTGAGGTATCCTGGCTGCTCCCAGGGAAGAGATGCATGGGTCAGGCCACCCCATCTCCTGGTCTCACTCAATCCCCGTGGCTTTTCGAATCCCACACGGGACTTCCTTTTTCCCCTCCCCCGGGAGGATCGGGAGGCTTCACCAGTGTAGGGGCCCATAGGGGAAGTGGGTGCTGGGATCTAGTCCCTCTCTCCGAAGGGGCTAGTGGTTGCTCAAAGGGCTCGGAGCCAGGACTGCAGGGTTGTATCCCCAGCTCGAGGAGGGAAATGGAGTCTAGTGGTTAGTGTAGAGTAGTTCTAGAGCTCCTGGGGAGGACCAGGATCCACTGAAGCAGGGAGCTTCATAAACATGGGATTTCCTGATCAGTACGGTTGCCAGGTGTCTGGTATTGACTTGGATAGTCCGTTTTGGAAAATACCAGACACCTAAAATGTCCGGTATTTTCTGATTTTTTTTTCCTTGCTAGGAGGTGAAAATACTGGACACCTGGCAACAGTACACACACTCAGCAACCGAGCTGTGACCCGCCATGCTCCCCGGTCCCCCCGCTTACCTGGTTCCACATGGAAGCTGCCTTCTGGCTCTATAACAAGATGGCCGCCAGCAAAAAGGTTTTCTTAAAGGGGCCATTCTGTTTTATTTTTTATTTTTTTCTTGCTCAACAACTTTGGTCTCCCCCCCCTTTTTTTTTCAACAGAATTTTTTCCCTGGTGGTTTTTTTTTTGGGGGGGGGTGTTCGGTATTTTTAGTTAAATCATCTGGCAACCCTACCAATCAGGCCTGGGCCTTGCTGCTTGAGGCCTGTTTGTCCTGAGAAGGGAAGAAGGGAGCCCCACCAGAACTTCCTTTTCCACGTGAGTGTTCCAGGGTTGTCAGCCCCAGGGGGAGCTTCAGCTAGGAGCTGCTCGTAAGCTGCTGGCTCTGTTAATCTCAAGGCCATAAGCACAGGGGTGTGTTTTGCTTTGTCTCTTTGATGTTTGCTCTGAATGTGAGCACCTGGGCATGGGAATCGTCCCCCCCAGCCGCGCCCTTTCGGGAGGCCGAATGAGATCGCACGGGCCATTAGGGAACAGCATGACCCAGCAGATTGGCCCTGGCACACAGCGGGGATGCGACCTACGGAGGAGTCTGTCTTAGAGCGGGCCAGACCGGAGTCTGCTCTGCGCTACAGCCCTGTATCGCTGCAATTACATCGCTCAGGGGTGTGAAAAATCCCCACCCCAGAGCCATGTTGCTATAGCAACCTGTAGACATGCTACCTCGGTGGGAAAGCTTCATTCTGAGCCCAATGCAGGCCCCAGCAACCATTAGCATGTCCTTTTCCACTTGAGTGTTCAAGGATTATCAGCCCGGGGGGGGGGGGGAGCTCCAACTATGAGCTTGGTGGGGGACTCCAGCTGTCAGTGGGGTAAGAGCCAACAGGCGATGCAAGTCATCCAGTGTCTGCACTGACATCCTGAGTAAATTTTAATGAGGGGGCCACTCCTGAGAGGGAGCCCTGGGGGGCCACTGCTGCAGGCAGCCTTGGGGACTGCTGCTGAGGGCTGGGGGGGGGGGAGGGGGCTCCTCCATGGATACCAGGACCATTGAGCAGGCCCCCAGGATTGCCCATCCATCACCTCTACTGGGGGGGGGGGAGCTGTGGGGGCAGGTACAGTGGCACCAGCTGCCAGGTAAATGCCTCAAGACATTTGTGGAGGGCCATCAAGCTACAGCCACTCAAGCGGGTCCGGGGTTGCTGCTTGTGCTGTCCCTTGGTCCAACCATCCGCAGCCACCCCAGCAGTGGCCAGTGCAGCTGGCCCTGGGGCTGGCTTCTGCAGTGGCTAGTGTAGCTGGTAGGGTTGCCAGGTGTCCGGTTTTGAACCAGACTGCCCAGAATTTGAGCTTTCTGTCCGGGAAACAAATTGATAAAATAGAAATGAGAAAACAGAACTGTCTGGTGTTTTCTAACTAAGATGGAATGTAGATTATGTCATGTCAAGTGTGTCCGGGATTTTTATTGAAACCATCTGGCAACCCTAGGCTGGCTGCGGGGCCATTCCAACAGCTGCCAGTGTGGCTGGCCCTGTGGCCACCGAAGCAGCAGGGGGAGGGAAATAAGGGCGGCTCAGTGGCCCAGCAAACCAGTAAACCCTCGTGTGCTGTTGTCGAACAGCTAAGTCACTGTAGAGACCCTGAGGAGGCACAAAATAAATGCAGGTCATGACCAGCGTGGTTTTATCTTTCTTGATTTAATAACACTTTCTGAATGTGGCCCCCACGGAGTGGCAGGCACTGGGGCAGGCCCCCCCCGTGCGACACGTCTGACACCCCAGCTCTACTCCCAGAGAGTGATGGCAGAGCCCCTCCTCTCCTCGGAACTTCCTCTCTTGATGACAGAATAAAGCCTTGAATTCTAGAACTGGACCGGGCCTCGAGAAGTCATCAAGTCCAGTCCCCTTCCCTCACAGCAGGACCAAGCACTGTCTGATCCTCCCTGACTGGTGTCTATCCCACCTTCTCTTAAATATCTCCAATAATGGAGATTCCACAACCTCCCTAGGTAATTTATTCCAGTGCTTAACTACCTTGACAGTTAGGAAGCTTTTCCTAGGGTGCGTCTACACTGCACCTGGGACTCGAAATAAGCTACGCAATTTGAGCTACACAAATTGAGTTGCTTATTTTGAGTTAATTTTGAAATAGAGCGCTATTCCGAAACGTCCCTTACTCCTCGTGGAACGAGGTTTACAGGGATATTGGAATAACAAGCCCGTTATATTTAAAAATAACGGGAATGTTCAAAAGATGTGGAATAGCTATTTCAGGATATTTCTGGTATCCTGAAATAGCTCCACAGTGTAGATGTAGCCCTAATGTCCACCCTACACCTCCCTTGCTGCTGTTTAAGCCCATTGCTTCTTGTCCTGTCATCAGAGGTTAAGGAGAATAATTTTTCTCCTTCCTTGTAATACCCTTTTAGGTACTTGAAAGCTGTTATCATGTCCCCTCTCAGACTATGTCTATACAGCAGAACTATTTCGGGATACCAGAGATATCCCAAAATGGCTATTCCACGTCTTAAGAGCAAGCCCATTATATCATAATATAACGGGCTCGGTCTTCCGACATCCCTGTAAACCTCACTGTGTAGACAGCGCCAAATGATGAAATAAACTATTTCAAAATAACATCGAAATAAGAATAGTGCAAATTGTGTAGCTTATTTTGAGGTAAGGGTACTGTGTAGACGTACTCTCAGTCTTCTCTTTTCCAAACTAAACAAACCCAATTCTTTCAGTCGTTCCTCATAGCTCATGTTTTCTAGACCTTTAATCATTTCTGTTGCTCTTCTCTGGCCCCTCTCCAATTTCTCCACATTTTTCTTGAAATGTGTGCCCAGAACTGGATACAATACTCCAGATGAGTCCTAATCAGTGCAGAGTAGAGCGGAAGAATGACTTCTCGTGTCTTGCTTACAACACTCCTGCTTGTGCATCCCAGAATCATGTTGGCTTTTTTTGCAACAGTGTCACACTGTTGTCTCATACCTAGCTCGTGGTCCACTCTGACCCCTAGATCCCGTTCTGCAGTAGCCTTGCTTGGCAGTCATTTCCCATTATGTACGTGTGAAACGGATTGTTCCTCCCTAAGTGGAGCACTTTGCATTTGTCCTTATTGAACTTCACCCTAAAAATCTCAGACCATTCCTCCAGTTTGTCCAGACCATTATGAATTAAGACCCTATCCTCCAAAGCACTTGCAGCCCCTCCCAGCTTGGTAACATCTGCAAAGTTTATAAGCGTCCTCTCTATGCCATTATCTATCATGAATAAAGATGTTTTACTCAAACCACTAGGTGCAAGATAATGGGCGGTAACTAGGTAACGCCAGAGGGGGCAACCTGACATGTCAGGAGTGAGGTGGAACATGTTTGTACTTGTGTATAATGACGTGTCTTGGAGGGGCCCCCTTTGTCCAGCCAAGGGGGCCCTGGGACCTCCCCCGGACTGAGCTGAGCCCATTGTAATGAGCATACACGTGTTCACCTGACTGTAGACATCTAATCCAGAGACGCTAGAACTGTGCTTCGTAGCCTGATGCTGTCAATCCTTATCTGATTTTGTGGGTTTTGGGGGCTCTCTCGGAGTCTGCTCCCCACAGCCCAGTGAGAAATGCCATCCAGCCCCAGCCCTAGGGGAGAAGCACAGAACAATTGCACTCTTTGCAGTTGTGTTGTCCATAGGCTCTGAACAACAGGTGGGGGTCAGCAGCTTACAAATGGGCTACAGGCCTAGTGAGCAGACAGGTCCCAACTCAGTCTCCCACTCTGTAAAATGGGAATAATAAAGGAAACCATTATTAGCTCTCTTTGGTGCTTGGGGAAACTGAGGCACACAGCAGCAAAGAGATTCACTCATGTTCCAAAAGCTAGGAATAGAAAAGGGCAGGTCTGCTGACAGTTAGTCCTGGGCCTTAGCCCTGGTTATCTTGGCCTGTCTGCTCCAACTTCGCTCAGAGTCTGAGGAAAGGGTTTTCTTCACGTCTCTGCAGCAGAAGGATTTGCCCTTCACCAGCTGGCTGCAGTGCATGGGGGAGTTTGTCCAAAAGCCATGCTGTGGCTCAGGTGTTAGGGGCTGGCTGGCAGAACTGCTCGGTGACATTCTAGGGTCCAGGTTCCTCAGGAGAGGCAGTGAGATGGACACAGTGGTCCTTTTTGGCCTTCTGATTGTGCTGCTGTTCCCAGGTCAGGCCATTAAGGGAAGGGAGACTGGGACCAGTCAGCAGGAGCCCTGACAGCACCTGCCACTTACCCCTCCCCCCAGTTCTGATCTTACCTGCAGCATCGGGCCCAACAGGTAGTGATCAATGACTCCATGTCTGGCTGGAGGTCGGCGTCAAGCAAGGTGCATCAAGGGTCAGTTCTAGGACCAGTTTTGTTCAACATTTTTATTAATGACCTGGATGAGGGGATGGGTTGCACCCCCAGAAAGTTTGTGGATGACACTAAACTAGGGGGAGAGGTAGATATGTTGGAGGGTGGGGATAGGGTCCAGAGTGACCTAGACAAATTGAAGGATTGCGCCAAAAGAAATCTGATGAGGTTCAACAAGGATAAGTGCAGAATCCTGCACTTGGGACGGAAGAATCCCAAGAACTGCTATAGGTTGGGGACCGAATGGCTAAGCAGCAGTTCTGCAGAAAAGGACCTGGGGGTTACAGTGGACGAGAAGCTGGATGTGAGTCAACAAGCTGGATATATAGCCAAGAAGGTGTAATGTAGTGGAGGGCTGTCCACTCTTGTGGCCCTGGGCCCTCTCTGGTTTTGCAGTCACTGGATGCTGTGTTGGGCTGTGGGTGACCCCTACTGGCCTATGCTGCTCTGCAGAGACTGTGTACGTGCCTGTGTGCACTGCCCAGCAGGTGTATTGCCAAGATGCGAAGGTTCTTCCCTTAAGGGATTCGGAGGCAATAAGCACACAAATTGGGTGAAGGCTTAAAAGCTTTACTAAGCAAATATTAAGGTAAAGTACAGTGCTTAATATTAGAATAAAGTACAATGCTTATTAAGCAAATCTTAGAATAAAATACAACACTTATTAAGCCTAAGCCTATCTTAAAGTAAAATGCAATGCTTACTAAAAACATACAATGCTTATTAAGCCTAAGCAAGCCTCAGAATAAAATGCAATGCTTACGTCTCTTCTGCTGTTGGGAACCCCCTGAAGAAGGACAGCGGACGGACCCCAGTGGCCAGTACGTAGCACCTCCTGCGGCTTCAGTCTACGCCAATGTTAGATCTACAGTAATCACACCTTTATATATTGTTGGATCTACAGTAATCACACCTGTTGTTTTGAGAACCTGACAAGATCATTGATACATTGCATATTTTCCCAGATCCAATAATTAGCTTGTTAATACTTTGCATAGTTTCCCAGGCCTAATAATTAGCATGATCAGGTGGGAAACATTCAGCAGATATAGCTATGTGATCTTCCCAAGCACTCCTGCACTCCCAAATCAGGTGGATGGCCTTAGGACCTGTCCCAGAACTTGTTGAAAGTCAACAGTGCATTCCTATGCTGTACCACCTTAAGCAAACAGCTAACAAAAGAATAATAAGAAACAAAAAGCATCAATGGCTGCCTCGAGCATCCAGGCCTGACAGGAGATGCAGGCATAAAAGGAATGATTGTGGTACACCACCTAATTTCCCTGACCTCACAATTGTCTTCTGCATTTCCACTACAGCGGGGGTGGTCCCTGAGGGCAGGCATGTAGGCCATGGCTAGAAACTTCTCACCCAGCTAGGGGAAGGAGTTTGAATAAAGGAAGGGGTGTGGCTACCCGGGGGGGAGTGAGTGACCCATGGCGGAGAGAGGGGGGCAGTCTTGGCTGGGCAGACATGGAGAGAACAGACTGAGTCAAGTATTGGGGGGGTTCAGGGGTCTGTGAACCCCTGCCCCCAAGAGATCTAAGGCTGCCTGCCCTGACTCCCATGTCCGCATCAAACCCGGGCTGTGCTGTATCTCTGAGAAGCAATAAACCCTCCCTATTCTACTGGCTGGTGGAGTCACATCTTGCTGCGGATGGGGGTGCAGGATCCCTGACACGCCATCACAGAAGGCTAATGTCATATTGAGGTGCATTAGGAGGAGCATTGACAGCAGACCTCACCTAGGGAAGTGATTATTCCTTTATTTGGCCCTGGTGAGGCCACATCTGGAGTACTGCCTCCAGTTCTGGGTCCCCTGTTACAGAAAGGATGTGGATGCATTGGAGAGGGTCCAGTGGAGGGGAACAAAAAATGATGCGGGAGCTGGAGCACATGACTTACAAGGAGAGGCTGAGGGATTTGGGCTTATTTAGTCTGCAGAAGAGAAGAGTGAGGGGGGATTGGATAGCAGCCTTCACCTACCAGAAGGAGGGTTCCAAAGAGGATGGAGAGAGGCTGTTCTCAGTAGTGATAGATGGCAGAATGAGGAGCAATGGGCTCAAGTTGCAGTCCCATACTTTCTCTACTAGCCCATTGCTGTCTCAGACGGTGCTTCGCCTGGGGTAGAAGGACGGGATCATGGTCAAGTTGACTTCTCATGAAGAGGAAGATCAGCGTCATCAGGAGCAGTTTGGTGGCCACGATGACCAGAGTGGGGATCACCAGCTGCCAGTTTGTGAGGGGGGGATTAGGAAAGGGGGCAGATGGCTCTGATAATCCTGTCCTGGCTCTTACCCCCCATCCCAGCACTGAGTGGGACCTACTTTGGGATTTGTGTGTAACATCTTTAACTAAAAGAGCTTTTCTCCCCACTGTGTCTCTGGCATTTGAGATAAATGGGCACTCACAAAAGTGAAAAGGACAAAGCCAAAAGGCCAAACTCTGCTCCCAATTACACCGAGGCAAATCTAAAGTGCAGTCAGGAGTGTGACTCAGGATTTACACTGGTGGAAATGGGAGCAGATGCTGGATCAAATCGTTTGCAAACCTTTGGTGGAAAAACAATCAGGTGCCCCTCCAGGCAGCGAGATTCCTCCTGCGCAGGGTGTGTGATGCTATCAGGCCAGTCATCTGCTGAGTCACCCCTGGGGCTTCCAGGGAGGGCAGAGTGGGTGAGACCCCTGTTTCTGATCCACTTTTGAAAAAGAGAAAAAACCCAACTCCTTTTTCAGCTTTCTCCAAGCACTGCAAAGGAACAAAAAGGGAAGGAACCCGACTGCCTTCCCCCTCACCCCGGGGAAAACATCACATGGAGCAGCTGAGTCCTCATCAGCCAGCAAGGGAGCTGGCATGTCTCACTGTGGGGAGGGGACAGAGCCCAGCTTGTGTCCCTGGGTCCTCCCAGTCCTACTGAGGTTCTCCAGATGGGTTCAGCATCTGCTCCAGGCCCCCTTGGCTCTCTCAGCTGTTCAGGCGTCTTCCTCTCTGGAGCCGAGGTTAGCGGGCTGGAGGGTGCCCTTCCGGCTCCGCTGTTAGCTCCCACTGGGCTTCCTGCCACACAAGCAGGTGTCTAATGACTCAGCAAAGCCAAGACACCAAGACGCTGCCCCTGAGATAAGACCTTCTGTGCGTACCGGCACAGCCAGTGCGTGCTGTGTGTGTGCGCCAAGGGGGAGGTATCTGGGAATTCTTTGTGTGGGTGTGTCCCAGCCAGCTACTCAGTGTGTGTGTGTGCGTGCCAAACAGAGACCACTCAAAGAGGGGAGTACACTGTTGTGCTTCTATGAAGAGCTCCTGCATATGCGTGTGTGCGTGTGTGTGCGCGCATGTGCCCCAGACAGAGTCACATTGTTTGCACACCTGTGCACCACAGCCCTCTGGTGAGGGCACATCCAGCTTCACATGAAACGAATCGGTTTGCACTGGCACATGTTTGGAGTCCAAAGCAGCTGAGCCAGAGCCCCCACCCTGTGCAACACCGAGGGCCCTCGTCTCTGACATGGCAACAAACACATGAGCAGCGTAGATCTTTGAGTAACTGCGTCTGCATTGCTTTGAGCTGTATTACTTGCTTTAGAATGTATAGTATTGAAGGTTTAAATTGTATAGTCATTGTTCTTAAGGCTTGTAACTGTATTAACCGCTTAAAGCTTGCAATAAATAAGGAAGTGGTTAAGTAGCTCTGAAGTGTACTGATTTCCCTTGGATCTAAAATAAGTCAAACCACATGACAGTGTTGAAGCACTGGGATGGGTTCCCTAGAGAGGGGGTGGAATCTCCATCCCTAGAGGTTTTAAATCTCGGCTTGACAAAGCCCTGGCGGGGTTGATTTAGTTGGGCTTGGTCCTGCCTTGGGCAGGGGGCTGGACTTGATGACCTCCTGAGGTCTCTTCCAGCCCTGGGATTCTATGATTCTATGATTGTTGCAAGCCCTGTGTTACATTTGCAAGAAACTGTGTACCAAGTGGGCCAAGTGAGGTGTCTATAAAAAGTTTATGAGTTGCTGGTTCTATTTATGCCCTTTGTATGCAAGTATAATTCTTGTACAGCCTCTTCCCGACTTATGAACTGGTTATGGACCAAGCAATTGGTCGTAACTCGGTTCGTTCGTAAGTCGGACCCCATAGAGTTACACGCGACCGTGCTGTTCGTAAGCATGGCTCGCGTTCATAACTCGGGGTCTGCCATTTACGACAGCTTCGGTCGTAACTGCAAACGGTCGTAAGTTGACCGTTCGCAACTCGGGGACTGGCTGTATTTGAAGTGACGAGTATTGGCTGTGTCCTAATCTTTTGAATGTTAGCGCCAGGAGTAATCCTCACCGGGCAGCCGATTGGCCCAACAAGAAACAGTCAACGGACAATGAAGCATGGGAGGCACCAACTGCACTAAATGAACTTTCCTGAAAACCTCCAGTCTGGAACATGGACCATGGGGTCCACCAGCAAAGAACTGAGTCCGGCATGGACAGGGGACTTGCTCATGTAACAAACTTGGATAGCTGAGAACAGTGAGAGTCCCTCCGCATGGCCGAGGATTTATAAAGGGTCCCGACAATCCCTCCATTTTGTCTTCAGTCCTGCTTCTCACCTCTGGAGGATCTTTACTACAAGCTGCAGCTCTGCACACAGGACTCAACGACCCACCCAATGCAGATGCACTCCAGAGACTTGACTTAAGCCAGCAGTTTATTCCATCACTGCTACAAGCCTGCCCCAAGCGCTTTGGAATTGGTGTACGTATTTCATTCCTTTAACCATTTTCTTTCTTTCTTTCTTTCTTTCTTTCTTTCTTTCTTTCTTTCTTTCTAAGGGTATGTCTAGACTACATACCTCTGCTGACAGAGGCATGTAAATTAGACTACCCGACATAGTCAATGAAGCGGGGATTTAAATATCCCCCGATTCATTAAAATAAAAATGGCTGCTGCGCTATGCCGGCTCAGCTGATCGCTAGCACAGCGCGGCAGTCAAGACGCGGATCGGTCGACAGGGGAAGCCTTTGTTAACTGCTCCCTTATGCCTCGTGAAACAGAATGGCCATCAGAGCACCTGTGCTTTTCGTGACAGGCTCTTTTTGTGCAAGAAACCCTTGTTGAGCGGCCACACACGCCTTCTGGTGCAAGAACTCTTGTGCAAAAAGGAGTTATGCCTTGTAGAAGGCATAAAGCCCTCTGTTCTGTTGATTGACTGTAGATTTTCTTGTGCAAAAACGCACTCGAGGTGTGGACGCTCTGCGGGTTTTTGCACAAAACCCCTGTAGTGCAGACATAGCCTCACGTGGGAATGGGGCTGGTCCTTTGGGATCAGAAGAGCCTTTTTATTTGGCGAGATTGGTTTTCATAACCTCCTATCTGCATAAGGAGGGGTGCACACAAGAGAACTGGAGGACCCAAGGGGATTGCTTGGGGAACTTGAGGCGCAGAGCATTAGCCCCACACTTTCTCTGCTACCCATGCTGTCACAATGGTGCTCAGCCTTCACCTGCACATTCGGGGGAGGGGGCACAGTGGCACCTCACCACCAGTGTGGCAAACAGCCGTGCTCTTTGGTGGTGTCTTGAGGACCCCAGTACTGAGCTGCAAGGAGTCCTGTCTCTTAAGCAATTTGCCCTGCATTGATATACTCAGCAGTGTCCCCCCAGGAACCTCCCTGTGGGCCAGGGGGCATTCCAGCCAGAGTGGGGGAGAGGGACTCCTGTGGCCTACTGAGGAGCTGCTTTTTCACAAATCCACCGGTAGCGCATCTGGCAGGGCTCGTCGTTCCACTGGCCATCCTCGTGCAGGTGGGCACAGTCCTCTTTTCGGATGTGAAAATTGTACATGTTATTGGGCTCCCCAGGGGCCCAAAGCCTGCAAGGGAAGGAAGAGAAGAGCCCTCAAGCCACCGGGCCACCAGTTCCAGCTGAGCTGCTCCCAACTATGTGCTGCCTCAGGGTTGCTCTAAGTTATGCGCAGGCCCCTGCTGGGATGTGGCAGCCAGAAACAGCCAAAGCCCAGCCACATGCTGGCCCTGCCCCTTTGCATGGGATTTTCTGCACTTTTCCAGGCCCTAGAGCCCTGCGCATGCATGTTTGCTTCATGGCTCCTTGATGGCACCGGATTTGGCCTCAGGAAAAAGGAGGGAACAATACGCTCACCAAGGAGGGCAAGCAGCACGCTCCCTGAATGTGTGTGTGTGTGTGTGTGTGTGTGTGCGCGTGCGTGCGTGTGTTTTGGCATTTTCACCCCAAAACTCAAGGGTTCATTAAACTCCCACCCAAGCAGACAGCTTTTTTCATTTTGAATTATCCCAATGAACGCAGGCCTGGGGACAGTGGCACGTGCTAGCAGAGCAGGCCTCATTACTGGGCTACTAGGGGATAGCAACCTACTACCAGTTAATGGAGCTGCTCCTTTGGCTCAACAGGCCTAGCTCTGAGACAGACTCTTCCACAGTGACTTGTCCACAGCCATCCCACAGGTCAGCATCACAGGCAGGAATGGAAGCCAGTTCTACTGAGTCTCAGAGCAGGGCTCTAACCATTGGGCAAGGATGTTACTGTTAAAGACCCCATGTTCACACCAAGGTGACACATTAGCAGGGGTACAAGCTGCCACCTACACCAGCTATGGCGGCAAAAATGTCTCTTTGCCATGATGTCTCCGACTAGACCTGCCTTGGAGACGATTCCCGCCCCATGGAATGAGACGGGTGCTCCGAGCTGGTCCATCCTGGGCCCCTCAGCTGTGGTGGACAACAGGTGCCTATTGTGACACATGGATGCCTTTGCTACTTGGAACTGGGCTGAGACCCAGCAAACTCGTTTCATAATTATAGAGGACACCCAGCAGCAAGGCCATGTGGTTGCTACAGGCTTGGGTCAGGTTTGAACCAGTGATCAACCTGCAGGGGGCCAAGAGAATCTCAGGTTGTTCCATCTTCAGGGGATGAAATCAAACACGAGTGGCTCCATCCCAGGCCTCCAGCCTGGGAGCTACTGAAGTGGAAAGTGCCTGCAGGAGCACGAGCAGCCAGGGAGGGCTGGGGCAGGAAAGGGAGAGCAGAGGATCACCCCTTGCTTACGTAAATGCTGCAGGAGTGTTGTCCACCCAGTGCCAGATGCCTTCGGTGCCTTGGTCGGTGAAGCCGATCCAGTGACGAACAGAATCAGCTTTGCTGGCTAAGTAATTCTAGACAGGGAATGACAGTATTGGGTGGTTAGTCCTGGAGCACAAGCTAGGCCTTGTGCTAGCCCTCTGAGTGGGTGCGTTTACCCTTCTGCAAGCTGTGGTGGGAGCTGCCGGGGGGGTTGTACCTGCTCCATTTGGTCGTTGATCACCACCAGGTCAGCATTCTGGCTCTTACAGGACGTTCGGGCTGCCTGCCAGCGCTGGGTAGTGGAGGAGAAAAAGTAGCACCTCCCATGGAACTGCTCCCACCTGGGCTGGCACCTGGAAGTGCCTGCCGGAGAGAACACAGCAGGGCTGGCACATGACTGGAGAGAAATGGGGCGGGAGGGGCTGCATAAACCAAGCGAATGCCTCTGACAACTGCCGGGTACCACAGGAACTTCCTTCTCCCAAGTCCAGCCCCTACAAAGCATTTCCACCAGGGCTCAGCAGGGAGGTCACTATTATTCCTCTGTTTTACACTTCCGTGAAAAGGGGAGGCAATTCCAAGGAACTCCCTGGCAAAACTAGTGACTATTTCCTCTCAGCGCCTGCCCGCAGGCTGTTAGAGCCATAGCCAATGGGAAGAGAGGGATGGACGGATCGCTATGATAGAGACATTGCTGAATATGCAGCTGGAAACATTCAACTGAATCTTTCAGCACAATCCACTATGCAATTCCAAGGGAAGAGCGCCCCCTAGGATAGCGCTGGGTGTTGCGGTAGCACTGGCCGTGAGGGAAGAGCGCCCCCTAGGATAGCGCTGGGTGTTGCGGTAGCACTGACCGTGAGGGAAGAGCGCCCCCTAGGATAGCGCTGGGTGTTGCGGTAGCACTGGCCGTGAGGGAAGAGCGCCCCCTAGGATAGCGCTGGGTGTTGCGGTAGCACTGGCCGTGAGGGAAGAGCGCCCCCTAGGATAGCGCTGGGTGTTGCGGTAGCACTGACCGTGAGGGAAGAGCGCCCCCTAGGATAGCGCTGGGTGTTGCGGTAGCACTGGCCGTGAGGGAAGAGCGCCCCCTAGGATAGCGCTGGGTGTTGCGGTAGCACTGGCCGTGAGGGAAGAGCGCCCCCTAGGATAGCGCTGGGTGTTGCGGTAGCACTGGCCGTGAGGGAAGAGCGCCCCCTAGGATAGCGCTGGGTGTTGCGGTAGCACTGACCGTGAGGGAAGAGCGCCCCCTAGGATAGCGCTGGGTGTTGCGGTAGCACTGGCCGTGAGGGAAGAGCGCCCCCTAGGATAGCGCTGGGTGTTGTGGTTAGCACTGACCGTGAGGGAAGAGCGCCCCCTAGGAAAGCGCTGGGTGTTGTGGTTAGCACTGGCCGTGAGGGAAGAGCGCCCCCTAGGAAAGCGCTGGGTGTTGTGGTTAGCACTGGCCGTGAGGGAAGAGCGCCCCCTAGGATAGCGCTGGGTGTTGCGGTAGCACTGGCCGTGAGGGAAGAGCGCCCCCTAGGATAGCGCTGGGTGTTGCGGTAGCACTGGCCGTGAGGGAAGAGCGCCCCCTAGGATAGCGCTGGGTGTTGCGGTAGCACTGACCGTGAGGGAAGAGCGCCCCCTAGGATAGCGCTGGGTGTTGTGGTTAGCACTGGCCGTGAGGGAAGAGCGCCCCCTAGGATAGCGCTGGGTGTTGCGGTAGCACTGACCGTGAGGGAAGAGCGCCCCCTAGGATAGCGCTGGGTGTTGCGGTAGCACTGGCCGTGAGGGAAGAGCGCCCCCTAGGATAGCGCTGGGTGTTGCGGTAGCACTGGCCGTGAGGGAAGAGCGCCCCCTAGGATAGCGCTGGGTGTTGCGGTAGCACTGGCCGTGAGGGAAGAGCGCCCCCTAGGATAGCGCTGGGTGTTGCGGTAGCACTGACCGTGAGGGAAGAGCGCCCCCTAGGATAGCGCTGGGTGTTGTGGTTAGCACTGGCCGTGAGGGAAGAGCGCCCCCTAGGATAGCGCTGGGTGTTGCGGTAGCACTGACCGTGAGGGAAGAGCGCCCCCTAGGATAGCGCTGGGTGTTGCGGTAGCACTGGCCGTGAGGGAAGAGCGCCCCCTAGGATAGCGCTGGGTGTTGCGGTAGCACTGGCCGTGAGGGAAGAGCGCCCCCTAGGATAGCGCTGGGTGTTGCGGTAGCACTGGCCGTGAGGGAAGAGCGCCCCCTAGGATAGCGCTGGGTGTTGCGGTAGCACTGGCCGTGAGGGAAGAGCGCCCCCTAGGATAGCGCTGGGTGTTGCGGTTAGCACTGACCGTGAGAGAAGAGCGCCCCCTAGGATAGCGCTGGGTGTTGTGGTTAGCACTGGCCGTGAGGGAAGAGCGCCCCCTAGGAAAGCGCTGGGTGTTGTGGTTAGCACTGGCCGTGAGGGAAGAGCGCCCCCTAGGAAAGCGCTGGGTGTTGTGGTTAGCACTGGCCGTGAGGGAAGAGCGCCCCCTAGGATAGCGCTGGGTGTTGCGGTAGCGCTGACCGTGAGGGAAGAGCGCCCCCTAGGATAGCGCTGGGTGTTGCGGTAGCACTGGCCGTGAGGGAAGAGCGCCCCCTAGGATAGCGCTGGGTGTTGCGGTAGCACTGACCGTGAGGGAAGAGCGCCCCCTAGGATAGCGCTGGGTGTTGTGGTTAGCACTGGCCGTGAGGGAAGAGCGCCCCCTAGGATAGCGCTGGGTGTTGCGGTAGCACTGACCGTGAGGGAAGAGCGCCCCCTAGGATAGCGCTGGGTGTTGCGGTAGCACTGGCCGTGAGGGAAGAGCGCCCCCTAGGATAGCGCTGGGTGTTGCGGTAGCACTGGCCGTGAGGGAAGAGCGCCCCCTAGGATAGCGCTGGGTGTTGCGGTAGCACTGGCCGTGAGGGAAGAGCGCCCCCTAGGATAGCGCTGGGTGTTGCGGTAGCACTGACCGTGAGGGAAGAGCGCCCCCTAGGATAGCGCTGGGTGTTGTGGTTAGCACTGGCCGTGAGGGAAGAGCGCCCCCTAGGATAGCGCTGGGTGTTGCGGTAGCACTGACCGTGAGGGAAGAGCGCCCCCTAGGATAGCGCTGGGTGTTGCGGTAGCACTGGCCGTGAGGGAAGAGCGCCCCCTAGGATAGCGCTGGGTGTTGCGGTAGCACTGGCCGTGAGGGAAGAGCGCCCCCTAGGATAGCGCTGGGTGTTGCGGTAGCACTGGCCGTGAGGGAAGAGCGCCCCCTAGGATAGCGCTGGGTGTTGCGGTAGCACTGGCCGTGAGGGAAGAGCGCCCCCTAGGATAGCGCTGGGTGTTGCGGTTAGCACTGACCGTGAGAGAAGAGCGCCCCCTAGGATAGCGCTGGGTGTTGTGGTTAGCACTGGCCGTCAGGGAAGAGCGCCCCCTAGGATAGCGCTGGGTGTTGCGGTAGCACTGACCGTGAGGGAAGAGCGCCCCCTAGGATAGCGCTGGGTGTTGCGGTAGCACTGACCGTGAGGGAAGAGCGCCCCCTAGGATAGCGCTGGGTGTTGCGGTTAGCACTGACCGTGAGAGAAGAGCGCCCCCTAGGATAGCGCTGGGTGTTGTGGTTAGCACTGACCGTGAGGGAAGAGCGCCCCCTAGGATAGCGCTGGGTGTTGCAGTAGCACTGGCCGTGAGGGAAGAGCGCCCCCTAGGATAGCGCTGGGTGTTGTGGTTAGCACTGGCCGTGAGGGAAGAGCGCCCCCTAGGATAGCGCTGGGTGTTGCGGTAGCACTGGCCGTGAGGGAAGAGCGCCCCCTAGGATAGCGCTGGGTGTTGCAGTAGCACTGGCCGTGAGGGAAGAGCGCCCCCTAGGATAGCGCTGGGTGTTGTGGTTAGCACTGACCGTGAGGGAAGAGCGCCCCCTAGGATAGCGCTGGGTGTTGCAGTAGCACTGGCCGTGAGGGAAGAGCGCCCCCTAGGATAGCGCTGGGTGTTGCGGTAGCACTGGCCGTGAGGGAAGAGCGCCCCCTAGGATAGCGCTGGGTGTTGTGGTTAGCACTGACCGTGAGGGAAGAGCGCCCCCTAGGATAGTGCTGGGTGTTGCGGTAGCACTGGCCGTGAGGGAAGAGCGCCCCCTAGGATAGCGCTGGGTGTTGCGGTAGCACTGGCCGTGAGGGAAGAGCGCCCCCTAGGATAGCGCTGGGTGTTGCGGTAGCACTGGCCGTGAGGGAAGAGCGCCCCCTAGGATAGCGCTGGGTGTTGCGGTAGCACTGGCCGTGAGGGAAGAGCGCCCCCTAGGATAGCGCTGGGTGTTGCGGTAGCACTGGCCGTGAGGGAAGAGCGCCCCCTAGGATAGCGCTGGGTGTTGCGGTAGCACTGGCCGTGAGGGAAGAGCGCCCCCTAGGATAGCGCTGGGTGTTGCGGTAGCACTGGCCGTGAGGGAAGAGCGCCCCCTAGGATAGCGCTGGGTGTTGCGGTAGCACTGGCCGTGAGAGAAGAGCGCCCCCTAGGATAGCGCTGGGTGTTGCGGTAGCACTGACCGTGAGAGAAGAGCGCCCCCTAGGATAGCGCTGGGTGTTGCGGTAGCACTGGCCGTGAGGGAAGAGCGCCCCCTAGGATGGCGCTGGGTGTTGCGGTAGCACTGGCCGTGAGGGAAGAGCGCCCCCTAGGATGGCGCTGGGTGTTGCGGTAGCACTGGCCGTGAGAGAAGAGCGCCCCCTAGGATAGCGCTGGGTGTTGCGGTAGCACTGACCGTGAGAGAAGAGCGCCCCCTAGGATAGCGCTGGGTGTTGCGGTAGCACTGGCCGTGAGGGAAGAGCGCCCCCTAGGATAGCGCTGGGTGTTGCGGTAGCACTGACCGTGAGAGAAGAGCGCCCCCTAGGATAGCGCTGGGTGTTGCGGTAGCACTGGCCGTGAGAGAAGAGCGCCCCCTAGGATAGCGCTGGGTGTTGCGGTTAGCACTGACCGTGAGGGAAGAGCGCCCCCTAGGATAGCGCTGGGTGTTGTGGTTAGCACTGGCCGTGAGGGAAGAGCGCCCCCTAGGATAGCGCTGGGTGTTGCGGTAGCACTGGCCGTGAGGGAAGAGCGCCCCCTAGGATAGCGCTGGGTGTTGCGGTTAGCACTGACCGTGAGGGAAGAGCGCCCCCTAGGATAGCGCTGGGTGTTGCGGTAGCACTGGCCGTGAGGGAAGAGCGCCCCCTAGGATAGCGCTGGGTGTTGCGGTTAGCACTGGCCGTGAGGGAAGAGCGCCCCCTAGGATAGCGCTGGGTGTTGCGGTAGCACTGGCCGTGAGGGAAGAGCGCCCCCTAGGATAGCGCTGGGTGTTGCGGTAGCACTGGCCGTGAGGGAAGAGCGCCCCCTAGGATAGCGCTGGGTGTTGCGGTAGCACTGGCCGTGAGGGAAGAGCGCCCCCTAGGATGGTGCTGGGTGTTGCCGAAGAGCCCCCAGCCCATTCCTTGCAGCCCAGTGCCCCCACACTGCATTGGGGAGCTGGGGCGAGCATGGTGTCAGAGGCGATAGCGTCTCATATGTAACTGCCTCAGTGACTCTTACAGCCCCTGATGTTCGCGAGGGGCTGAGAATTAGTCAGGGCTATTATCTGCATTACTGCAGCCCCCGCCGATTGGGCCCCTTGTGCCAGGTGCTGCAGAGACCCAGGACAGAAAGATGGTCCCTGCTGTGAGGAGCCGACAATCTGGTGTGTCTCTCACCGTTCCCTTTCTGGGCGGCTTCCAGGATCCTGTAGGTCTCAGCTCTGATGTCATCTCGGTCGTGTTTTGCTTTGGCCAGGTCCATGGACACTGGAAACACAACACGCCGCCGTGCGCGGCAATGGGGCTGCAGCCCTTTAAACAGCGTGGGAGCCTCGCGCGGCGCTCACCATGTTCTGTGTGTCCGAAGCTGGCAGACGCCAGCCCCAGCTGCTGGTGTGCAGCTCGGGGCTCGGCCTGGCGTGTCTGTGCACAGATCGGAAACCCCTCAGATTGGGGGCCTGGCTGTCACCCTGAAACGGGTCCCTTTCCCAGCAGCATGAGGCATCAAGCTTGTTACAGTCGGTCTGATACAGTCAGTAGGGACTGGAGACCCGGCCGACACTACAGCTAGACCCAACCTTTCACCAGGGTCAAATTTATTCAGCTACACCCTGCTCTCTCTCTCTCCCCAAACCCCAAGAGGAGCACTGCCCCTCCCCCTCCAACTGCCCTGCTCCCAGACCCCTGCCCCTGGCTCCCCATCAACCCCAGTGTATTCTACTTGGGCCTGCTCCTTTGGCTCAGCCCTGGAATCTACCTCCCTCCCCATAACCCCTAAAGGCCAGATCTGGAACACCCGGGGGTGAAAATTCTGGGCAGTAATGGGTCCCTGGTGCACAAGGAGGGGTCCCCATGAGAAGGGGGTCTCTGGTGCACAAGGAGCCCTGAGTGCAGGCTGTGGGCATATTGGCTGTGTCCCCACTGGGGGGTCCCCAAGGATGGGGCTTGGCCCTGGGTTTCCCGCCCACAAAGCCAGCTTAGTCAGGCTGGATCCTGAGTGGGAGGGAGCCTAGATTTCCATGGCCACCCAGGGGTGGGATTCTCCAGCCCCATCTCAGCTTCCTGCTGACATTCACGGGTCCCCTTCCTCCCCCTGAGCCCTGCGTCACACCCTGCCGGCCCTCACCTTCCGCCCTCAGCGTGGCCTGGTCCGACTGCAGCCTCTTCAGTGACTCATCCAGCTCTGCCTCTGAGAGACACACAGACCCCATCATGTTCCTGGGGCACCCCTGGGACCGGAGCAGGGAGGGGGCCAAGGAATGGGAAAGCAGGGCAAAGGGGTGAGACAAGAGGGGCACTGGGGGGCCATAGAGTGGGCGTCGGGCTGAGAAGTCTCCGGTACGTACCGGTGCTGCGCATGGTGGATTGATTCACATGAAGCATCTCCAGTTGCTTCATCATCTCGGAGGCTGGAAGAGAAAGAGCTCAGTGAACTAAGACCCATGTGTCCCCCCACCATCCTTGTCTCATGGGGCAGGGCTGTATTCCCCAGCAGAGTAGGCCCCAGGGGCCTCCCAGGCCTGGCTTCCTTCTCTGGAAAAGGCTGAACAGAGGTGGATTTGCCTTCACCACCCTCCCACCCTGTCTCTTATGGTCAGTGAGGCTCCAGAAGGGAGTGAATTGCCCCAGACTAGGCTGTGAGGCAAGGTCGAACTCAGGACCCCTCACTCCCTGTCCTATGCTCTTTCCTCCAGAGCCATGGGACAGCCTAAGGCAGGAGTGGCCAACCTAAACCTGAGAAGGAGCCAGAATTTACTAATGCATGTGGCCAAAGAGCAACACTTATATGTCACCAGCCCTGATCATCTCCCCACCACCACTCTCAGCACATCCCGCCCACTGGCAGCCCCACCGGTCAGTGCCGCCTCCTCCTTTTCCTCCTGCGCGCTGGGATCAGCTCTCTCAGTGGGAGACTCTGGAGGGGGGAAGCGTGGATGTGCCAGGCTCAGTGAAGAGGGTAGGAAGTGGCAGGATCCTAGGGGAAAAGCGGTGGGGGGAGGGGGGACAGCGCCTAGGGCAGAGGTGGGGATTGAACAGTGAGCACCCTCCGGCCCAGTGGAAAGTTGGCACCTGTAGCTTCAGCCTGGATTTGGTCCCTGTGCAAGGAGCCTCATATTAACTTCTGAAGAGCCACATGTGGCTCTGGAGCCACAGGTTGGCCACCCCTGGCCTAGGAGACTGCTGGTTAGTGAGATTCGGGAGGGTCCCCCCAGACTAGTCACTAAAGGGGCGTCTCATTACGAGCGCCCTTCGCAAGTGGAACGCCCTGAAAAGTTGAGTGACGAAGCGGAGACTCAGCAGAGCTGGGCGGTCAGTCTCCGGGCCTCTGGCCCTGGAATGTGGCCCCTCACTGCCCCAGGCTGAAAAGGAATCAGATGAAGCATCAGCCAATGATTGAAAACATCAGCGGCTTCGTACGCAAGTCCACAGAAGGGTTTCACTTCCTAATGACTCAAGCCCAGCTCTGCTAGACACTGCCTGGTCCTATCTCAGGCAGCGTGGCCATTGGCTCCGAAGTCCTGCCAGCTTCTCTGAGAGAATCTTCTTTGATATGGACTCTAGGGCAGCAGTATGGGACACCTGAGACACGACGGCTGGCCGGTGTCAGAGACCCAGCCACCGTACAGACACCCATCTCCTAATGCACAGCTTTGGCTCAGGACAGAACTTCATGAAGGCCCTGAAGGCCTTCAGTCAGCTCTGTGCTGTCCAAGTCACAGCAAGAGAAATGACCAGCCCTCTAGCCTAGCGAATTTTGTACTAGTGTCTGCGTGCCCCAGTGCAAATCTAGTGTCGACTCATGGCACGGGGCTTGCACAAAGTCATTACCTTTGGTAATTCCCCAGCGTGAGCCCTGCTTAGTGCAGTGCCAACAGATGGAACTGAATCTGGGACCTCTGGAGCTTAGTGCCTGAGTATCTACCACATGGGCTAAAAGCAGCTGCCAGTCAGCTAAGGCTATAGAGTGACTCATTAGCCTCTAAGTCAGGGGTGGGCAATAATTTTTGCAGACGGGCCATTTAATGAATTTTGGTACTGGAAGGGGCGGGGCCTGGAGCGGAAGGGGTGGGGCTGGGGCAGGAGGGGCGGGGCTGGGGACTAGCCTCCCCCCAGAGTTGTCTGGGGCTGGAGGCTTTGAATCAAAAACACAGCAAAGGACTCGCGGCTCCTGGCCCTGCCGCTACCGCATTGCCTGGCAGCCACCCAGGGTTGCTGTGGCTATTTAAAGGGCTCATGGCTCCGCCCCCTGCTGTGGTAGCACCGCGACTGGGAGCCACAAGCCATTTTAATAGGATCCTGCTGCCTGAGCCACCGCCTGGAAATTCGGTGGCACGGGCAGCAGGATATAAATAGAAACGGCCTGATGCCATTCACAGGCTGGTTCAAAGTGTTAGATGGGCCTTGCCCAGCCCTGCTCTAAGTGGTCTTGGTGCCACCTAGGTGGGACTGGGCCCTAACCCCAGCAGTGTGTGTGTGACACCAGCAAGGCAGCTTCCTGTTAAGCTGCAGGGCTACAGCAGGGAGAGATACCTCTTCCCAAGGCCTGCAGCTGCTGCAGCCGGCGAGAGCAGGGGGCTCCCCTCACCCTGGCTCTGAGAGGGGCCCCTCCTTGCTGCCCTCTTTGCTGGCTGGGGCAGCTCTATGCTGGGGCCAGTGGGGAAGCGGCCAGTGCCGTAGGCCCAGCTCCCAGGCAGGGGGGCCGCAAGGCTCCATGCGCTGCCTCCTCCCTTCGGGGGAGAGCAGCACGTGTGCTGTGCCACGGAGCCTCAGCCAGACCTGCCGGCAACTTCCGGTGTGCAGCCTGTGCCCCATGACAGGCACACAGGCAGCCTGCCTTAGTGTCATTGCCCAGGTAAGTCCAAGCCCCACCACCCCGCCATACTCTGAGCCCCCCCAGCCCTGAGCACCCTCCTGCATCCCACACCCCTTGTCCCCAGCCAGAACTGTCACCATCTCCTGCACCCTAAACTCCAGCCCTGAGCCCCTCTCCAAACCTGGAGCCCCCCTCCTGCAAGCCCCTCAGAGCCAGACCCACCCCAGAGCCCCTCTCCAAACCTGGAGCCCCCCTCCTGCAAGCCCCTCAGAGCCAGACCCACCCCAGAGCCTGCATCCACAGCTACAGCCCTTGCACCCCAACCCTCTGCCCCAGCCCTGGCCCCCTCCCACACTCAGAACCCCGTGGCCTTGTTCCCGCCACATGACTTTTGTAATGTGCACCAATATGAAGATGGTGTGTTGCACATCCCCTCCGCATGGCCCCTCCCCACTGCACTGGTGCACATCACAAAATTCATTCCGCTCAGGGGTGGGAACGGGCGGAGGGAACCCTGCCCAGGAATCAGCTGAATTGTTACCGTTGGCTCCCAGCAGGGACTGATCAGTCCGCATTTGCTCCAGCTCCTTGGACAGCACTGCGTCTAGAAAGAGGGACAGACACCAGCCATTGGTTATATGTAGTTTGGACTCGTGGCCCAGGGAGGACTGCTGCGTGACTGTTTTCACAATCTCTCCCCCTGGCTCTGTGGCTGGAGGAGACAGTCTCTCAGTTCTCTCTGAACCATCCCTCCCTGGCACAGTTCGGCCAACCCCAAATGTTAAAAAAATCATGAGACCGGCTGAAAGACCATGAGATGTGTAACAAGCAATACAGTTTGGGTTCCTTTTCTTAGCCCTCTGGCTCCGGAGTGGGAACGTCCCTTTCTCTGGCTTCTCTCTGCAACTAGAAACGGTCTCTATTTTGTGAATGAAAGCTGAGAGTCTCGCCTGATCCCATGACTCCGGGAGCTGGGGCTTTAATCCAGCCACCCAGAGTTGGAAACGCTGGGCCAGCTGTGTATAATGATTCCCACCAGGGGTCATCGGCAGGGTTTAAATCGCAGAGCCCTGCAGCAAAGACCTGTGACCACTGGAGTGAAAGGAGTAACTCTGTTAGCGGGCAGCAGTAGCTGGCCTGTTGTTCTGGGTGAGCCGCCACTAGAGGGGCCCCAACACAATCTGAACTCACTTGCCGCACTTGGGGACATGTTCCAGCATCAAACTTCAGTGTATCCCTGCTCAGGGCGTGGGCCCTGGGTAAGGCCCCTCCAGAGACACCGACTTTATTATTTCCCCAAGGGTGCTGGACTCTGACCCAGGCCCTATCCCTGCTCCGCCCCTTTCCTCAAGCCCCTGCCCCACCTCTTCCCAACCCCACCCCCACTCTGCCTCTTCCCACCGCTGCTCTGCCCCGCCCTGCCCCCATTCTGCCCCTACCCTACTCTTCTCCTACCCTTTTGTGCCTCCTGGACAGGATGGTGGTGGGTGGGAAGTGCTGCAAGGGAGGGGGAGGAGCTGATCAGGGGGCGCTGCCGGTGGGTGCTGAGCACCCAGTGTTTTCAGTTGGGTGCTCCAGTCCTGGCACCCACCGAGTCGGCGCCTATCTGCCCCACTGCTGTGAGCTGGACAGGGGAAGCTGGGTTAAGGAGCCTTGTGTTACACATAGTGGCACTAGGGCACAGATAAGTGCGTTGTGGGAGATTAGGGCATCTGACGCTGGCCAGAGACAGGCCCAGGCTGGGAGGGACCTGGCCGTGATCTGAAGCCAGGGAGAGTTTGACCGTTGAATGGAGCCAGGACTTCACCCTGGGCTTTTCCACTAGGCCTGCTTGCGCGTCACGGTGCGAAACACGCCCCGGGATACTTACACTTTGCAATCACCATGAGGAGGAGCACGGCCCACAGCACGAACGACAGGGCCTGCAGGGCATACAGGATTAATAGGGACCTGGCCGGCCCCGTCGGGCCCCGAGCGCAGGGCAGACAGTCGCTCCCTGGAAGGGATAGGCAGAGACCCGGTTAGAGCGGGAGGCCCTGCCCTGTGGGGAAGGCACTGGGGAATCAGCAGCCGCTCTGATCCCGTGGGACGTGGGCCCGTGGGTGGGGTTAGTCCGGTATTTGAGCTTTCTGTCCGGGAAACAAACTGAGAAAATACCAGAAAATACCAGAAAATATTATCATGAGTATCAGTACGTAGTAGTGTACTGCCCGGCTGGTAGACACGCTCACACTGCGTGAGTGTGTCTACCAGCCAGGCAGTGCGCAGCTACGCAGTAGAGAGGAGAGGGGTGGGGCCAGAGCTGGAGCGGGATGGAATCCCCAGGGCCGGACGCACCTGTGTGTCCCGCTGGGACCGTGCGTGGGACAGGCAGCACCCCGGGATCTGCGTGTGCCCAGGCCAGCCCTGCTCCCCGCCAGCTGGTCCCCCCCCCTTCCTCCTCCTGGCCAGCCCTGCTCCCCGCAACTCCCTCCCGGCCAACCCTGCTTCCCGCTGGCCAGTTCTCCCCCCTGACCCTCCAGTCTCCCCCGGCCAGCCCCGCTCCCCCCGACCTCCTCCCGTCCAGCCCCACTCCCGTCCATCCGGTCCCGCCCCCCCCAGTCTGAGATCAGGTGTGTCCGGTATTTTTTTCCAACCATCTGCTAACCCTACGCGGGACCAGCGCCTCAGGACGATTCGGGCCGAGAGGCTGGTCCTGCCCGCAGGAATCGTAATATGATTTTGTGTGTTTCCAGCCCGCCGGCCCCATGCTCCCTAATCATGTTCCAGCCACCGGCTCAGGCCTTCCTTGTTCCTGTCGCCCTAGCAGCAAGAGGGCCTCATTTCCTGGGGTCCCCTGGGTTTTATCCTTTGAGGAGCCACTGGGCCTGTTTCACTGTCTGCCCCCGGCCCTATCTCCTCTGACCAGCTTCCAGGCTCCAGCCCCAGGGCTTATGCCTCTGCATATGCCCCCCGCCCATCCTCTGCTCCACCTAGGACCCCTCTTGTGGCTGCTGCACCCCAGCCCTGGCCTCCTCTCCAAGTGCCCTCACCGCCCCCGGGCACTGTCCCCACCATCATGCCAAAGACTCATGTGCCATGAAGGTCCCTCCTCCAGCCAGGGCGGCTGCCCCCAGCTCTGTGCTGCTCTCTCCCCTCTGCAGCAGCCTCCTGCCGGCAGAGACCAGCCAATGGCTCAGAAGGCTGCCCCCCAATTCTCCCCCTCCAGCCCGCTGTGCTCCCATTGGCAGGAGGCGGGGGAGGGGAAGGAAGCAGCTGCACCCCCAGCCCTTCCCCCCCCATCAGCTTTCCAAATTAAAAAAAGAGGAAGAAAAGAGCCGAATATCCGCTGTGAGTGCAGAATTGTTTGTCCCTGGGAAGCCCAGGAAGCACGAGACCCCCTTCCCTTTGCACAACCCAGGGGCGTGGTGCTGGGTCAGCAGGACTCGGCAGCTGAGGTGCCTTGGGCAGGACTTGCACGGCTGGGCCCTGAGCTGCTGACAACCCGGCCTGGGATGGGGACGAGAGCCCCGCGGGGCGGGTTTGTTAATCCTGCTCTGAAACACCCACCCCTGAGGGATCCCAGAGCGCCGCTGGGCCCTCGTGTGGAGAACGGGCTCCATCGCTTGGCAGCGTGCGCCTTGTTCGCAGGGATCCTGAGTGCACGGGAGAGCGAAAGCTCCTCTCTCGCCCTCCCCGCCACACAGTTTACATCACATGAGCCCTGTAACTGGGGGTGGGGTGGAACTCAGCATCCCATCGACCTTGGGCAGGGGGCTGGACTTGATGACCTCCTGAGGTCTCTTCCAGCCCTAGGATTCTATGATTCTAACCGGCGAGAGAGAACTGAGGAGGAGAAAGTAAAACAGAGAGAAATGAATCCGGCCCGGAGGAGGAGGATGGCTCCTAAAAACAACTCCTCCCAACCCGGGTAGCTGTGCCCACCCCGGCCAACACCTGCAGACAGACAGACAGACAGACACAGACAGACAGACTGGCTGGTGAGCAGAGAGAACTCTTGCACATTCTGTTTACCTTCCCCAGACCTGAAGAAGAGCTCTGTGAAACTTCAAAGCTTGTCCCTTCCCACCAAGAGAAGTTGGTCCAACTAAAGATACTAATTCAGCCGTCTTGTCTATCCATCCCTCCATCCCCACACACCCTATCTATCTATCTATCTATCCCCATACACTCCATCTATCTGTCTGTCTGTCTGTAGTTTGGCAGTCTCAGCCTGGCTCTTGCTGCGATGTCCGAAACACCACGTCCCAGAGTAGAAACCTGTCCTCCGTTCCCACCCCACCCCCTTCCAGAAAAGAGGGTCCCCTTCCCGCTGCAGCTGTGTACATCAGACCCAGTTGTTGCCGCTCTGTTTCAGTGGGGTGGGGGGTCAGCAGGATCAGGGCCTGAGGTTACGGAGACAGCTGATAGGGAGGAAGCAATCGTGGGCTCTCCCAGTATTGCAGTCCGGGGGTTACCTGCTCGTCTAGACCCCATTTCTGCCTCTTGTTCCTTGAGTGCCACTCGGTCGGACTCTTCACACTTCTGGTAAACATGGCCTGAAGCCATTGCTCCGCCGTCTCCCTGCCGGCTCCGTTCTGGTGAGTTTTATAGCCTCAGGGCAGCTTTTATTGAAAAGGAAATGCCTAATGCACACACCCAGTCACCCTTCCTCTCCTCAGAACTGCTAAGGTCTGAGTTCCTGTCACTTCCCCCCCACGGCTGGCAGCCTCGGACAACCAGCGTTCCTGGAAAAATGGGCCAGAGTTAGTCTGTAGCTGTAAAAACACCACGGTCCTGTGGCATCTGAGAGACTACAGCCAATGTATTAGGTCATGAGCTTTTGTGGGTAAAACCCACTTCATCCGATGAGTTGGAGTCTGGAAAAGTGGGAGGGGATATAGTCCTCCCCACCCCCAAACAGTGACTCTGGGGTAACAGGGATGGATATCAAAAGTCTTCAGAGGAAATATTCAACCCCTGCTCCAAGCGCTTGTACTAAAGAGCCCTCCATCCTCTGCACAAGTGCAACTTTCTGGGTCACTTCTTCAGCATGAAAAAATTGTATTAACAACTATTAGAAATCCATCCACCCATTAGGGATGTTCCATATCAGGTCATTGAATCCTTGTGTAACCCGCATGAAATCTTTGCAGTTACATGACTATTCGATAGTCCCCAGAGGTGGGGCTGGCAGCCCGTGTGCTCCTGGCCCCACTCCCGGGCAGTCCCCTGCCAATCCATGCTGCTGCCTCTGATACAGAGGCAGCAGCGCAGGGTGGCAGGAGCCCCTGCCTGTGTGTGTGTGTGTGTGGGGGGGGGGTGTTAAACTCCCCATGGACAGAGGCTGCTGCCACAAAGTCTCTGCCCACAGCGGGCCCAGGCTCGCTGCGGACAGAGGCTGCTCCATGAAACGTGAAGCAGCCTCTTTGCATGGGACTCTCAGGCCCACTGCTGACAGAGGCTGCTTCACAGCAGCCTCCCTGCCCCAACATCTGCTGCCTCTGATAGAGGCAGCCACATGGAGCGGGGGCAGGCAGCATCACGGAGCCAGTGCTAAGGGGCACCAGCTTCTGCTCCCCCCCTTGCTGCCCCTGATACAGAGGCAGCAAGGGGGAAAATGTGTGTCGGTGAGAAGATTAACCCATAAGCCTAGGCTTATCAGTTAATTGTATATTCAACTCCACATTGACATCCCTCCCACCCACCCACCCACCTGTCTCCTAGACACACACACACGCACCCCCCATGCCCTGCATACTGCCCCAGGGTATGTCTACACAGCAAAGTTATTTCGAAATAACATGAAAATCAAGTTGGTCTGGCAAGACCCCCACCCCTGAGCCCTGAGCTTCCCCTCCCCCTTCTTCCCCTTGCTTCCTCCTTCCAGCTCCCTCCTCCCAGGTTTCCCCCTCCCCTCTCCCACCCTCTCTTCTCCCCTCTCCCACCTCCTTTCCCTAGTCTCACCAGAGTTTCATTCCCCACCCCCCCCAGTTTTGTTCAATAAAGAGAGTTTGTGTTCATGAAAATTCATGTATTTTATTTGACATCAGGAAGGGGGGTTAGGGAGGGGTAAATGGAAGGACGTGAGGGAGGAATGAGGCACAAGCCCCCAGTGGGACCCCAGTGGGGCAGACCAGGGAGGCTCTTTGTGCTCCTCAGGGTGGAAGCTCTCCCACAGGGCCTCCTGGATACTGACAGCCCCCTATGGACCTCCCGGATGGCAGCCTGCAGAAAGTGCAGCCAGGCTCTCAGCAACGCGTCCAAGAGAAGCACCAGAATGCCCAGGGGCAGCTCTGGCTCCATGTTGCAGAGTGCTGTGGTGTCCCGAGTGAGGGCAACCAGAGCACGCAGAGACAAAATGCTTTGCTGTCCCTCATCGAGGTAGACAAGCAAGCAGGGAAACCTGAGAACTGGCTGTCTGGGGGAGAGGGGGTGGGGTCCCTTTAAGCACAGACCTCAGATAGCCTCAGGCAGCAGCCCCACACAGTAAGTCCTGACCTGGTGCTCTGCTGGAACTAGTTCCAGCCAGCCTTAAATGTGATTCAGAGTCCACTCAGTGTGGATGCACTATTTCAAAATAGCAAAACGCTATTTCGAAATGCATTTTGTGTGTAGACGCGTTATTTTGAAATAAGCTATTTTGAAATAACTATTTTGAAATAACACTGTAGTGTAGACATACCCCCACCCACCATTGGGAGAAAGTGATTGTGACATGCTAGATTTCATGATTGTTAGGAACAGAAGGTGCAAGGGCAGCAGAATAAGGACAGTGGATGTCAAGCAATAGGATGCTAACAAACTCAGGCAACTGGTAAGTCAGGTTACATGGGAAAGAAAATCTGCAGGTGAAAGGAGTTCAGGAGCACTGGCAGTTTCTCAGGGAGATGCTGTTGAACATGGAACAGCGAAATATCCCAAGGTGAAGGAAAGACTGAACGAGGCCAACATGGCTCCATCAGGAGCTCTTAAATCTATCTACATATTTTAGGGTATGTCTACACTAGCTCATTAATTCGAGCTAGGTAGACAAATCAGGCAACCGGAGTTGCAAATGAAGTCCGGGATTTAAATATCCCGGGCTTTATTTGCATGTTCCCGTCTGGCCGCCATTTTTAAATCCCCCTTAGTTCGAACGAACTGCCCGTGGCTACACGCGGCAGTTTAAAGTTAATCCGAACTAAGTTAATCCGAACAGACAGCCTCTGAGGACGGGACAGCTTAAGTTGCAGCAGGGGAGATTTAGGTTGGACATTAGGAAAAACTTTTTGTCCGGGTGGTTAAACACTTGCCTAGGGAGGTTTTGAAGAGCCAATTAGACCAGCATCTGTCAGGGATGATCTATTCTAGATGGTGCTTGGTCCTGCTGTGGGTGGGGGGGACTGGACTTGATGAGCTCTCGAGGTCCCTTCCAAGACTCTCCCACTTCCCAGGGCTTTGGGAGAGGAGTCTGAGCATGGTGCGGAGGCAGGCCCCCTACTCCTCTCATTTATCCGGGCGCAGGGCAGGAGCATTCAATGGGGTTACGCCTGACATTTCTGTGGAGTAGTCCAGCTGCTGGGGGTGTTTCTAACCGGTTTCCCAGGCCATGAAAGAGCCTCCTCCCTCCCTAGGCAAGGGGGAGCAGCAATTCGCGGTTGGTAACGACCCTGCTGGCTCCTCTCCCCTGGGAAGGGGCTGCAGAGCCTGGGGCTGGCTGGAGACATGCAAGACTCCTCTCTCCCTGCCTGGCGAAACGGCCTCCTGAATGCTGCACTTGGAAGCACCGACTGCCCGGCCTGGGCGCTGAGCCTCAGGGCGCATCGGCTGTCACGAGACGCTCCCAGCTGGCGGGAGAGACTGTCTCCCCTCCGTGTCGGTAGCCCTGCAGTGCCGAGAAGGACAGCTCTCCTGCCCACACAGCACTGGGTGTGTGTCTGGACTGCATCTCTCTGCCGACACAGAGATGTAGATTAGGCACATCGAAATTGCTAATGAAGCAGGGATTTAAATATCCCGCGCTTCATTAGCATAAAAATGGCCACCGCTTTTTTCAGCACGGAGCTTTGTCGGAGAAAAGCGGTAGTCTAGAGGCTGATCTTTCGAAAAATAAAGCCTTTTTCGAAAGAGCCTGTAAAACTCATTTCACGAGGGATAAGGGATCTTTCGAAAAAAGCTTTATTTTTTGAAAGATCAGCCTCTAGACTGCTGCTTTTCTCCAACAAAGCTCTGTGCTGAAAAAAAGCGGTGGCCTTTTTTGCTAATGAAGCGCGGAATATTTAAATCCCCACTTCATTAGCAATTTCGGTACGTCTAGTTTATATCCCTTTTCTGAAAAAGGGATGTAGTCTAGATCTACCCAGGGTGTGGATTTTCCTTCCCCCCACCCCATCCAGAGACATGGCTACGCCGATGTAGGTCTGTAACGCAGGCCTGAGCTCGGCTGCATGGTGGTGGGGCAGCAGCAGCCAAGGTATTTCCCGATGCCCCCCCCCCACACAAGTCCCGGCCCCCTGGTGGCAGGTGAATGCCCACAAACCAAGGACAGCAACCATGGGGGGGGGGGGGGCAGTGGAGGGAAAGGGCCGTGCAGGCTAAAGCAGCGTTGGCTGCACTTTCACACGGCAAGGGGAGAAACTGAGGCAAAGGACCCTGCCCAGTGTAGTCCGGGCTGGGAGTTTGCTCATGGTTAAGGACTGTGAACATGTCATGGAGGTCACAGAATCGGGGACTTCCATTGACCTCCGTGACCTTTTCTGCCCTGGGGCTGGAGCTCCAAGCTGCCCTCCTGCATCCGCCTCCGTGCCCTGGGTGGGGGGGACCCAGAGGGGGATGGAGGGGAATGGCAGGGGGACACTCCTGTATCTGCCATGAATTTGTGTTACTGTCTGTGGTTTACTAAAAAACTCTGTGACAAAACCACAGCCTTACTCATTGTTGCATGCTTTTGAGTCACCATCATGGGCTCAGGCTTTGGCTTTCAAAAGTGTTGGGGGGAGGGGTGGACCCCCAGCTCTGCCTCACGCCTGCTCTACTGCTTCCCCCAAATCCCCACCCCCACCCCACTTCTTCCCACCCCATCTCTGCACCCAGCTCCATCCTCTCCCTGAGCACGCCAAGTCCTCACTCCTTCCCCTCCCCGCAAGCCTCCCAGACGCCATGAGACAGCTGATGGCAGTGGGCAGGAGCAGATGGGGAGCTGCCGGGGGTGCTCAGTACCCCTCAGTTTTTCCCTGTGGGTGCTCTGGCCCTGCAGCACCAGTGGAGTCGGCCTCTATTGTTGGGTTTCTCAGATGTATGCCCTGTTCTTTCTAGGGTTGCCAGATGGTCTCCCAAAAAATACCGGACACACGGTATTTTTTTGGTTGAGCAAAAAAAAAAAAAAGAGGAATGCGGGATAATAAACCCCCCTGTTCTGGGGCACCCAGAGCGGCAATCACACCCCCGCCTCCCAGCTGGGACTCCCAAGCTGGGAGGTGGGGCCACAATCGGTGCTGGGAGCCTGTGATTGCGCAGAAGCCTTGCGGGGGCTTCCAGCCACTTCCATTGCACATGTCCGGTATTCTCTGATTTTTTTTACCAGACAAAGAGCGCAAATACCGGACTGTCCGGTAGAATACTGGACACCTGGCAACCCTTTCTTTCCCCCTTTCTAGTAAAAGTTCCCTTTGTTATACAGACTCGGTGCCTGCAAGAGGGGCCGCGTTGCCTCTTGGAGGCACCTGGGTGGGTCTGAAGTTTTCCCAGATTACTGGAGGGGGGCTCCAGCCAGTTCTGGTTTGCACTGAAACCCCAGGGACTGAACCTGGGCCTGGCTGCTGCCGACTCCAGATGGCCAGCAAAGCAGGGAAGTGATGTGAGATTCCAAGGCCACAGAGATTGCTCAGTGCAAATGGGCGGGTTGCCTTGGGCAGGCAACACACAAAGCCCTGGGAAATTCTTCATGGTGCTGACGGCTCACAGGAGATGGGCCGTCTGCACTGACAAGGGGGCCAGCGGTGGGGACAGCCGACATCGCTAAATCATCTGTCTGAGATTGCCTGCCGGGTGGTTGGAATCCTTCGGACCATCTCCTGTGCTCCTCTCTCCCCTGGGAGTCAACAACACAGTCACTGCACTGCATAAGGGACTCTGAGGAGATCAGACATGGCCTCCGTGTGGCCGGTGAAGGTGCTGGGTCGGCGCCGATGGGCCATGGGCATTACCTGGCGATTGAGGAGACAGTGCACCAGGAAGATGAAGGCTCTCTGCAGGCTGTTGATGATGGTGAATAAATACGCCATGAGCCTGGTTGCTGGGCTGACTTGGAGAAGACCAAGGCTCCGTGTGCAGCCCAGAATGAAGAGCTGGGCGATGGCTTTAAAGGTCACTAGCCTGGACAAAGGCAGATGGAGGGAGCCCGTTGGGAGCATCTGGGTCAGGGTGGACACATCCACATTGAGGAAGGACGACTGCTTCTCAGGATCCACAGGGTCATGGCAAAGAACGTGGAACAGCAGGAAATATTTCCTGGGAAACGTCCCGCCCGGGGCCGGTGACTCCAGCTGAGGCAGAGAATGATCCCAGGGGACCAGGCCAAATACTGCAGAACTGGGGACTGCTCACTGCCAGTGGGACTCATCCCCCTTCCTGTAAGGTCCCCAGCAGACCTCAGTCCCTCCCTACACACGGAGCTGATGGCACAACTAGGGCTGAGACAGATCAATGGGATCCCAGAGGCCAGATTCTGCTCAGTGTTAAATATGGAGCCACTCCAGTGGAGTGAATAGGGGTTTACACTGGTGCAACTGAGAGCAGCATCTGGCTCAGAGATTCCAGATCCTGCCTCTAGAATCTTTCCTGCCACTTTCACTCTGTAAGAAATTCTCTGCTTCTGCCCAACTTCCCCAGGGGCTAGGGAGGAATATGGAGGGACCTTTGTTCCCCTCCCCCGACTGCATAGTACAGCCCTCTCCCTTCCCCGTTCCTTGGGCCATTAACTAGACTAGAGCAAACTGCTTCCGTCTTCACTTGGCCAGACTCCCACTGACGTCCCTGGCAGCTGTGCCCAAGGAAAGGCTCTGGGCTGGGGACAGGGCACAGGGATGGATCTCAGCACTGGCCAAAGTGGATGAGCCAGGGGGGACCTACCTGGGTCTTTTCCTGTGTTTTATGGGCCACATTCTCCCCCCTGCTTCCCTGAAATGAGTGAGTCTGCCGAGGTGAGAGAAGGGGGCCTGGGGTTCTGGGAGGTACCCACCAGGGTTATGGCACAGACTGGCTCCAGGAAGCTCCAATGAGGCCTCTGTCTAGGCTGAGCCAGGCTGACTATCGAACAGTCACGTAACCGTTAAAATCTGATGAGGTGACATGACTATTAAATTACACACTATCCAACATCCCTAATAAATATTCCATCATGCAATGGACCTTGTAGATTCATAAGGAATTAATTAGTTACAGAGGTGCATTCCCTCCACCCCATTTCTTAGACCCCCTTTCACAAGATTTTATTTAAAACAAATAAAGGTCAAGTCCTAATGTTTTATTTGTTAAACTAGGCTCTTATTGAGCATTATGCAGTTTGGACTTCAGCCTACTATGTTGTTGGCAGAACTTCCTGTCTGGAAAGCAATGGCAGTTCTTTTTGGGTGGTAATAGCTCTCTAGCGTGGGAGATTTAAACTAAAAAGAACATAAGAATGGCCATACTGGGTCACACCAAAGGTCCATCTAGCCCAGTATCCTGTCTGTTGACAGTGGCCAGTGCCAGGTGCCCCAGAGGTGGTGGACCAAAGACAATGATCAAGTCTCATAGACTTTAAGGTCAGAAGGGACCATTATGATCATCTAGTCTGACCCCCTGCACAATGCAGACCACAGAATCTCACCCACCCCCTCCTAGAATAATCCTCTCACCTATATCTCAGATACTGAAGCCTTCAAAAACTTTGAAGACCCCAAGATGCAGAGAATCCTCCAGCTGCGATCTGTACCCCATGCTACAGAGGAAGGCAAAAAACCTCCAGGGCCTCTGCCAATCTACCCTGGAGGAAAATTCCTTCCCGACCCCAAATATGGCGATCAGCTAAACCCTGAGCATGTGGGCAAGACTCACCAGCCAGACACCCAGAAAGTTCTCTATAGTAACTCCTATCATCACTCTATTGACCTATTTGCCACTGATAATGAATGGTCAATTAGTTACCAAGATCATATTATCTCATCAAACCATCCCCTTCATAAACCCATCTAGTTTAATCTTGAAGCCAGATAGATCTTTTGCCCCCACTACTTCCCTTGGAAGGCCGTTCCAAAACCTCACTCCTCTAATGGTTAGAAACCTTTGTCTAATCTCAAGTCTAAACTTCCTACTAGCCAGCTTATATCCATTTGTTCTTGTGTCCACACTGGTATTAAGCTTAAATAATTCCTCTCCCTCCCTGGTATTTATCCCTCTAATATATTTAAAGAGTGCAATCATGTCCCCCCTCAGCCTTCTTTTGGTTAAGGTAAACAAGCCAAGCTCCTTGAGTCTCCTTTCATAAGACAGGTTTTCCATTCCTCGGATCATCCTAGTAGCCCTTCTTTGTACCTGTTCCAGTTTGAATTCATCCTTCTTACACATGGGAGACCAGAACTGCACACAGTATTCCAAATGGGGTCTCACCAATGCCTTGTATAATGGCACTAACACCTCCTTATCCCTACTGGAAATAGCTCGCCTAATACATCCCAAGACCGTATTAGCCTTTTTCACGGCCATGTCACAATGGCGGCTCATAGTCATCCTATAATCAACCAGGACTCCGAGGTCCTTCTCCTCCTCCGTTACTTCCAACTGATGTGTCCCCAGCTTATAACTAAAATTCTTGTTATTAATCCCTAAATGCATAACCTTACACTTCTCACTATTAAATTTCATCCTATTGCTATCACTCCAATTTACAAGGTCATCCAGATCTTCCTGTATGATATCCCAATCCCTTTCTGAATTGGCAATACCCCCCAACTTTGTGTCATCCGCAAATTTTATCAGGACATTTCCACTTTTGGTGCCAAGGTCAGCGATAAAAAGATTAAATAAAATTGGCCCCAAAAGTGATCCCTGAGGAACTCCGCTAGTAACCTTCCTCCAACCTGACAGTTCACCTTTCAATATGACCCGCTGTAGTCTCCCCTTTAACCAGTTGCTTATCCACCTCTCAACTTTCATATTAATCCCTATCTTTTCCAATTTAACCAATAATTCCTCATGTGGTACTGTATCAAATGCCTTACTAAAGTTGAGGTAGATTAGATCCACTGCATTTCCTTTATCTAAAAAATCTGTTACTTTCTCAAAAAAGGAGATCAAGTTGGTTTGGCACGATCTACCTTTTGTAAAACCATGTTGTAATTTGTCCCAATTGCCATTAGCCTCAATGTCTCTAACTACTTTCTCCTTCAAAATTTTTTCCAAGATCTTGCATACTACAGATGTCAAACTAACAGGCCTATAGTTACCCTGCGTCGCTTTTTTTCCCTTTCTTAAAAATAGGAACTATGTTAGCAATTCTCCAGTCAAATGGTACAACCCCTGAGTTTAGATATTTATTAAAAATTTTTGCTAATGGACTTGCAATTTCATGTGCCAGTTCCTTTAATATTCTTGGATGAAGATTATCTGGGCCCCCCGATTTACTCCCATTAAGCTGTTCAAGTTTGGCTTTTACCTCAGATATGGTAATATCAACCTCCATATCCTTAGTCCCATTTGTTATGTTGCCATTATCCCTAAGCAATTCATTAGCCTTGTTAAAGACTGAAGCAAAGTATTTGTTTAGATATTGGGCCATTCCTAGATTATCCTTAACCTCCACTCCATCTTTAGTAATTAGCGGTCCTACTTCTTCTTTTTTTGTTTTTTTCCTATTTATATGGCTATAAAACCTTTTACTATTGGTTTTAATTCCCTTTGCAAGGTCCAACTCTACCTGACTTTTAGCCTGTCTCACTTTGTCCCTACATGCTCTAACCTCAATAAGGTAGCTTTCTTTACTGATCCCTCCCATCTTCCACTCCTTATATGCTTTCTGCTTTTTCTTAATCACCTCTCTGAGATGCTTGCTCATCCAGCTTGGTCTAATACAACTACCTATAATTTTTTTCCCTTTTCTTGGGATACAGGCTTCTGACAGCTTCTGCAACTTTAACTTAAAATAATTCCAGGCCTCCTCCACCTCAAGATCCATAATTTCTTTAGTCCAATCAACTTCCCTAACAAATTTCCTTAATTTATTAAAGTTAGCCCTTTTGAAATCAAAAACCCTAGTCTCAGATTTATTTTTGTTTATCCTTCCATTTAATTTGAACTGAATTAGCTCATGATCACTCGAGTCAAGGTTGTCCCCTACAACCATTTCATCTATGAGGTCCTCGCTACTCACCAAAACCAAATCTAAAATAGCATCCCCCCTTGTTGGTTCAGCAACTACCTGATGAAGGAATTCATCAGCTATCACATCTAGGAAAATCTGAGCCATATTATTATTACTAGCACTTATTCTCCAGTCTATATCTGGAAAGTTGAAATCTCCCATGATTACGCAGTTTCCATGAGTATTTACTTCATTAAAAACATTAAAGAGGTCTCTATCCATATCCAAATTGTACCCTGGTGGTCTATAACATACCCCAAGCACTATCCCAGGGGAGGATCTGATAGTTTTCTTTCCCAATGTGATTTTTGCCCAAACAAACTCTGTCTTCTCCATTCCATCACTTTTTATTTCTTTACAATCTACCTCATCTTTGATATACAATGCAACTCCACCACCTTTACCCTTATTTCTGTCTTTCCTAAACAGCACATACTCTTCAATACCTGTACTCCAGTCATGCCTAGTATTCCACCATGTTTCTGTTATTCCTATAATATCTGGTTTCACTTCCTGGACCAATGATTTGTCTCCTGCCATCCATCTCCAGCCTTTGACAAACAGAGGCTAGGGACACCATTCCTTACCCCCTGGCTAATAGCCTTTTATGGACCTAACCTCTATGAATCTATCTAGCTCTTTTTTGAACTCTGGTATAGTCCTAGCCTTCACAGCCTCCTCTGGCAAGGAGTTCCACAGGTTGACTTTGTGCTGTGTGAAGAAGAACTTTCTTTTATTAGTTTTAAACCAGCTACCCATTAATTTCATTAGGTGTCCTCTAGTTCTTATATTATGGGAACAAGTAAATAACTTTTCTTTATTCACTCTCTCCATACCACTCATGATTTTATATACCTCTATCATATCCCCCCTCAGTCTCCTTTTTTATAAACTGAAAAGTCCCAGTCTCTTTAGCCTCTCCTCATATGGGACCCATTCCAATCCCCTAATCATTTTAGTTGCCCTTTTCTGAACCTTTTCTAATGCTAAAATATCTTTTTTGAGGTGAGGAGACCACATCTGTGCGCAGTATTCAAGATGTGGGCGTACCATAGTTTTATACAGGGGCAGTAAGATACTCCTTGTCTTATTTTCTATCCCTTTTTTAATAATTCCTAACATCCTATTTGCTTTTTTGACTGCTGCTGCACACTGCATGGATGTTTTCAGAGAACTCTCCATGATAACTTCAAGATCTCTTTCCTGATTACTTGTAGCTAAAAGAAATGGGCTGTGGTATTTATGAGCATACTAGTGTATTCATAATTATAGTGAGGTGTTAAGATTTTCATCATTTGTGAGTTGATTGCAACTACAAAGTAGCTAAACTTGTCAATTTTTCTGATGATTGACAAATATGGCAATTAACAGATTTGATGTAAATCATTATTTAAATTACTAGTCAGGAAGACTGGATTTAGTCATGGTTTTCTACATAGAAGTGTGTTCTTTTTGGTTATAACCTTAATACATAGTCTTCACGACTCAGTGATAGATGCAAGTTTCATTTTTAGAAAGTACACATTACATTTTTAAACAGTGATTTATTTTGAAAACTTTTCAGATTAGTTTTACAGTTATGGTCAGAACTTGGTCCTTCCATGAGGGCAGGGGACTGGACTCAATGACCTCTCAAGGTCCCTTCCAGTTCTAGTGTTCCATTCATGCAAGCTGTAAAAAGGTACAAAAATGGTTACAGTTTATAACTAAGCTGTATACTTTTCTGGATACGTTGGCTTGAACACAACAGTACGTAGTCATTTACAGCAGTAACAGCACATAATGCTAAACAAGCACAACAGTACAAAAGTAGCACTGGATCATGCGTTAAAGCCTAAAATAAGCAAAAATCATAAACACATACATAAGCAAATACATATTTATAGCCCACCGATGGTGTTTGGTCAGGTCCCACTACTTCATTGCCCCATTGTTCAATCTGGTGGCCTTTTAGTTAAAACAGGAATCTGTGTAGTTGCCACAGACTGGGTTACTAGTCAAGCCTGTTGAGCCACATTGGAACTCTTGTTTAAAAGTTTGGTCCAAATGGACCAGTTTTGGGGAGGAGGAATTGGTAGGCTGGGCATAGGAGTCAAAACATTGACTCCTATGGTGACACTCATGCGCCATGATGGGTATCATTAATTAGAACACCTGATACATTGTGTACACCTCAGTAAACACCTCGGTAACCAGTTACAGGAAACATTTTTGCATGAGGTTGTCACACATGTAGAGGAAGGCCCTGTGTTAAGAACAGATGCTCTACTTTGCAATCTTTCTTGGGGTCCAGCTCAGAGAAACAAGCATCTTGGAACACTGAGCTAGACAGACAGACCTAAGAATTCAATTAACCTGTGAACAGGGAACAGCAGAGGTGAAGTGTCCCAAAATTGGAGTCCAGTGGGACTGAGTTCTAAGAAGGAGCCATAACCGGTCCGCTGCTGACCAGGGATTTTCAACTAGTCGACAAAGGATGGTAGCTGGCTTGGTGCCATCCCGAATTTGTTAGCAGAGCAAGCCCTGCGTTGGCCCCGTGGAAGTCCATGAAGGGCAATGGCTAAAATTCCAATCCAAATTGGGGTCCTGATGATCCCAAAGAGAAGTCTCACCACTGCTCATTTGGGACACTTGACCTTCCCACCACATTTGCATTTGAAAATGGATCACTGCACAGAACTGGTCCCAGGAGCGACAAGCTTATGTGGACACAGCCTCTTGAAGGAGCTTTATGATTGCCCCTTGATACACAGTGTTTGGAGCACAGTTTATTTACAGTGCTCCCAGAACCTAGGGCCCTCTGTCGGAATCAATGACTGCAGGGGTCCCATGCTGACACACAACTTCCTGAAACTGTTTTGGCCAATTGGGCAGCTGTATGGGATTTCCTAGGGAAAGCCTCTACCTTTCCACTTAATGAATCAATAACCATGAATTGGTTGATCTGTCCCTGGGGAATCCCCCTGTGCACTTTAGGAATGGGGATTTGCACCTTTCGTTCAGTTGCTGTTTATGTTTAAAAATGTTATCGTACTAGCTTAAACAATTAGCACAGTAAACGGTTGTCAGTTACAAACACCTGCCTGCAGTTTTTTTTTTTACATTGGAAAATAATATACTTCAGTAACATATTTGGTATCCTCTGCTCATAATGTCCACTTCAGGTTATTTTAGACTGAGATGTTCAAATCAAAGATAAGGTTACTGCTTCCGCTAGGGATGTGGATGCCCTTGTATCAATTTGGGAGTGCGATGCTGGTAAACTCTGGTCTGGGTGGATGCAAATAAAGCCTGTAACTCCAAAGTGACATTAGAGATACTTAAAAAACAACAACCAATAGTCTAGTAGCACTTTAAAGACTAACAAAACATTTAAATGGTATCATGAGCTTTTGTGGGCACAGCCCACTTAGGGACACTGTCGGTCCAAGTTATCCGATCAGTAGATGGCTGATAATGGAGGAGAGTGGTTCTTGCCCCATAAAATATTTGAGTTGTGGGAGGACAGGTCAAGTTGACAGATATCTGATATGGAGCAGCAATTGTTTTTACATTTATTTTTATTTGAATAACAATATGTTGACCATTCCTGGGCATAGGATTCACAGTGTTTGCAGAGAAAATACAAAAAATATTATCTGGTTTTTAAATATACCCTGGCATAATAAAAAAAAGTTGTTATAAAGGATTAAGACCCAGTAGGTGTGTCCTGCACCCATGGAAATGATGGCCCCATGTCTCTAGGCATTAGCCTCCAGATTCAGGTACATAACCTGGTTACCAGCCCATCCTGGGGTTACAGCAGAGTGGGCATGTGTTGTTTCCCATATTGCCCCTGCATGTGCTTCATTCCCCGCCCCCTGTGGTATGAAACATGAATAACAGATAAACCACATCTCCCCCCCCGGTTTATCTGTTATTCATGTTTTCATGTTTCATACCACTTTGGTTAACTGCCTAGTTTTAAAATATTACTTACTAGCTTAACCCATTACCCTGCTAAGCTGTTACCATTCACAGGAATGTAAGTTTGCTGTGCCTGCACCTTTTTACTTACTATAGTTTCTTTTTGTACCTACCTACTCCAACTTCTGCTTTACTTACATAGTTTTAGAATTAACTTTAGCAGCTTAACACAGCAACCATGCCACCACTGGATCCTTGCTCGTTAGGTGGCCCAGTATGGAGATGGACATTTAATTTGGATAGGTGGATAGGGATAGGATGTGGTCTGATTAGAGAAACATAGATTTTTTTCCTGCTTACTATAGTATCCCTTCTTTTCCCAGTACAATACACAATAATGCTAGCATTGAGACAAATGACACAAAACAACGAACACATAACGTAACATATGAAACATAACACATAAGACATGAAACACAATTATTGTTTCAACAATAAATTAATACTATTCTCGATTGCTCTTCAGCTGGTACCAGCTCTTTCTGATGTTCTGAAAGACAAAAAGAAATTTTTTCTATTCCCATGGGGGGTGACACATTATATTATGTAATACTCCTTTCCTTTACAAGTATTTTTGCTGACTTCATCTGCCTGCTGTTACCCAATAATTACGTATGCTTTTGTTTTGTAAACCAGCCAAGCCTCAGTAATGTCCACCCTCTGTGGGTTCCGGGTGAATTATTCCACTGTTCAATTATTAAGTTAATGAGTTGGCATGCCTCAGTTTCTTTCTTATACAGCAGACCAGGATTTAATAGTCTTTCTGTTGTGAAGTTCCAAATTCATTCACAGGTAGTAACTGAGAAGCTTTACTTTTATAGTGATTTTCCTTTACTTAGCACTGAGGCTACGTCTACACTGTGCATATTTGTGCAAGAAGATATGCAAATGAGGTACGGCGATGAATATTGCCATGCCTCATTTGCATACCTAATGAGCCGCCATTTTTGTGGAAGGGGCTTTTGTGCAAGAAGGAGCTGTCTACACTGCTCCTTCTTGTGCAAAAAAACCCCTCTTGCGCAGGAGCCATTCTGCCACTTATTTTCGGGAAGAATGGCTCCTGCGCAAGAGGGGTTTTTTTGCACAAGAAGGAGCAGTGTAGACAGCTCCTTCTTGCACAAAAGCCCCGTCTGCAAAAATGGCGGCTCATTAGGTATGTAAATGAGGCATGGCGATATTCATCACCGCACCTCATTTGCTTACCTTCTTGCACGACTATGCGCAGTGTAGATGTAGCCTAAGTGTTTATCGGTTACTATTTCAGCAAGCCCAAAAGGGTTTTTTTTCCTGAAAGAGAATCATATATAATGTTGCAGGATTACTTATTAACACTAAATTTATTTTCATGTATACATCTTGTAATATACCATGCCTTTTATTTGGACAATTTCCTTCTGAGGACAGTGTGTGTATTACCCCCTCTTGAAATCTTTGAATAGCAGACTCCCTGTATTATCACTTTATGGAGGATTAGAACTGCTCCTAACAGCCAGGCAGCCTGCATTCATACACAACTTTGGATTTGAAAGCAAGCCAAAAAGTATTAGCAACCCAGAGACTCAGCCTTGAAAAGGGACACAGCGTAATTCCAGAGTTTTGATTACTTTTCACTTTTATGTTCTGCTTTTAAAGCACACAGCAAAAACACAACCGCATTGTGGCTTTTCTCTGGAGTACATGAGGTGTCTTACAGATTTGATGTACCCTCAGCAAAGCAACAGTCTGATTACTTAGAACCATTTTAAGACTTACGATTCTTGTTGCCTCCCCTATCAAAGTAACAGTCTTGTTTGTTACCCCTCCCCCCAAATAAGAAATCCAGAACCCATTGTCATTTTGGGGGTTCTGGCTGTCGCAAATATCAGCCACAACTTGGCCTGTAACAAGATTTTGAACCTTATAAAGCATTGAGGTACCTTAAGGGTTAAATGCCAGAAGACAAGCAGTACTAGTTATCTGTGTCTGGCAAAAGCTGTTTTGTCAGTTTGCAACTTCAAAGGAAAGGGCATTATCCAAAACAAAACAAACCCAATTTAATTAAAGCCTACAAAACAGATTTACAAACCTACAGTACCTAGATTGCATTCTCTTTTATGCATTTGACAGTTAAGTTTCAATAGAACCCCTTAGTTTCCTTTTAGCAGATTTAACAAAAGTGTCCACAGCCAACTATTTAAATCAGAAGACTTTTTGCCTGGATTATTTACACATTCCTCAGGAAAGAGGCTGCAAAGAAACAAAGGAGTTTTTTTTTCTTTCTTATAATACTTTTCCTTCTAGCATCTTTTACAATAATTGCTCAATTCCTTCCACACACCACAGAGTTAAATTTTCACATTTTCCCCCTTAATTACTTGCTCATTCTTCAACTGAAAACTTCATTCGTTTAAATATCACCATTCCAAGTAATTTTGCAAGAATTTAAATTTTCAGTGCCTGTACTTACCGAACACTTGTCCTTCTCATTTCTGCCACTATGGGTACGGCTACACTAGCTCGTTAGTTCGAGCTAGGTAGGGTAATGAGGGCAAGCGGAGTTGCAAATGAAGCCCGTGGAATGAGGAGTAACGGTAGTTCGAATTAGGATCTTTAATTCGAACTACCTAGTCCGTGCCGCATGTAGCCGTGGGCACGGAGTTCGGACTAAGGGGGATTTAAAAATGGCGGCGCCCGGGGACATGCAAATGAAGCCCGGGATATTTAAACTCCGCTTGCCCTCATTACCCTCATTACCCTACCTCGCTCGAACTAACGAGCTAGTGTAGCCATACCCTATGCCCCCTTAGGGCTTTAAACCTTTTTTTCCCCCCACTATCACTTATTTGCTTTTTATTTGTTTGTGCTTGATCCTACTTCCTTTGCTGAATGGCCCCTTTCTATGGACACAAGTTTTTGTCCCTTACTAATTTAGCAAGAAGGGTGGGCTTTTTTAATTGGCCCCCACACCTTCTGGTTCCTTTCATTGGGTAAATCCAAATGTTTATTTCTGCAGTCAGCTTATAATCATTTGTAAACTCCTCAATACAAGTTTTTCGTAACAGCCGTATACTGCAGTGGTATCTCTTTTGACTGTGATTAAGGGTTTGTAAACCAGTAAATATTTCACCAATTTGCTTTCAAGGTCTGCACAGTATAAACATAAGCTAAGACATTGTGAGACCATGGGCTGTGCTTAAACTTTTGCAATATTTGTTCCAAAGATACGCTTTATCTTTTCTTCTTTTCATGAGGGTTTTTTTTCTGACTTTTTGCACCAATGTGCTCAGTTTGTTTTTACTAGCAAGTTTTAGTCTTATTTGTCATGTACCCTTAAGATCCAATATGAGGGAAGAATGGAAACACCAACCTTCGTTCTTTGGGGCTTACCCATCATATGCAATGCAGGGGACCACATTTCATCTTCTAAATTTTCCAGCACCACCTTTTCTATTTCTGTGCCCACTGTTCCAGCCCTGTGAAAGTGCTGGCAGTCTGGTGTTTAACAACAGGGGACGGCACTTCGTTCTTTTCCAGGTTTTCAACAGCCTTTTCCAATTTCTTATTTTCCTGCTTTACTTGTTCGAGCAAATCCTATGGACAGCTTGTTGCTCTGCCAGCAGAGGAGCTTTCCAGTGGGAAGTTAGTATAGTGGAATGCTGTTTAAGCCATCTTATATTCATTGCAAAATTCTAGCTCTTTTACTTTTATTCCTCTTCTTTCCCAAATTTCCTCTGGATCTCCTTTTCACTCAGGGATGTTGTCCCACTGCTTGGAAGCAACTGCAGCCACTTGCCTAGTGGCAAATTCTAATTTTTGCCATAGGTTCTCAATAATTAAATCACAATGGCTATGATCCAGAAGAGCTTTACCTTGCTTCAGGGTTAATCTTTTCATGATACCCTGTGAAACTTGATTCTCCTTTTTTTAAGATTTCCCCCTCACTTCCTCGAATTGTCTTTCAGCTACACTTAGATGACTCTTTTCTATCTCAAGCTTTTGCTTATATGCTCCCAAACTGACCTGCTGCAGCGTGCGCAAGTGAAACTGCTGCTGCCACAAAATCCACCTCTTTCCTCTGCTCCCCTCTCCCTTTTTTACAAAACATTATCATCCTCTCGTCTCCCACCACTCTTGGTTCTTAAGATCTCAACACCCCTCGGTGTACCCAAGACCTTCCCAGTGTATAGACGAGAGGGGGCAGCTTCCCTTCTATACTTTCCAAGGATTAAAAGAACAAGCACAGGCCTCGACACCGTAGTGTCTCAAGACACCCCCCTCGCCCCCGGTGTATAGCCAAGAAGACTGTCCTTCTTCTATACTTTCCTCAGGTATATTTTACTTGACTCGGGGTATTTCCTCCAGGCAGACAGCCCCCCCCCCCAGTGTTTAACAAGTATCACTTTAACAACCCACTCCTTATTACTTTAACTGCAAATTCCTTTACACACCAGTGATTTTACTGTGGATTCATTTGTCTGTGCCCACATTCTTCATCATCTGTCACAAGAGGACGCTGTTGTACGGTTGATCACGCTGCACACCAGGCATTTAATCAGCATCACAGAACAAAGATTCACAGTAGCCCAAATATACCTTTAGCAAGTTTTATTGCAAGCAATTCAGGAGCAGTTTTTAAAACAATTCACATATATCTAGTAATTAGCATTTAAAAGGTATTAAAAGGCATTAAAAGGCAGGTTAAAAGCAATGTTTAAATTGAATAATTAACCGTATAAATCTAATCCTTAACCCAGTTTAGCAGCCTAATTCTTAATCCAATTTAACACACACACTCATGCATGCATTCCGCTCACCCTCTGGAGCTGGCCAAACCCCAGGTAATGTTGGTTAATTTGGTTGAGGTGGAAGTCGGATGTTCCCGTCACCCCAATAGGCCGAATTGATGGACTCCACTCTGTAGGGCAAATTGGAGTGGTATATAACCCGTCGGGTGAGGGGAAATCAGTCCATGTGGAGTGATGTTCATTGGTTACACACAGTCCGGGTCCGGGTGGGATGATGTCTGTAGGTTGTACCCCTCCTCCTTCTGTGGGTGTTCTGATGACTGATCTTGGAGCATCCTGCTTATCCCACCCAATTCTGCTTGCCTCACCACGAGTGATAAACAACAGAATGTCCTTGACTAGGTCTCTCCCTTGTTACTCCTTTTTATCTGGGAATGTTGCCGCCTCCTCTACCAATTGGTCTCCTCAATACACACAGTCTTTTCTTTCACACAGTCCTTTTTCTCTAAGTTGTAAGCAAGTCCATAATCCTCCGGAGCACTGACTTGAACCTTTGTATGGCCTCTCTTCAGCTCACTTACTGTTAATTCATTCATGCCAGCCATTCACACTACACATGATTCATGACACCGCCCCCATCCCCCAGCAGCAGGGCTCTGTGAGGGCGGGATAGCACAGTTCCCTGGGGACAGGGCTTCCCCCCAAACCCCTGCTTCCCCACCCCTCCAACCCCTTTCCCTATGGTCCCCCTTTCCAGGACTCCCCGAGAGTGCAGGGACTGCAGCCTGAGAGTGCCTTACCTCCATGAGGCGGGCCCTGATGGTGGACTTCCCCACGCCGAACTGGTTGCCCACCGACCGGTAGCTGTCTGGGGTGGTGAGCTTCCAGATGGTGATGGCAACTCACTTCTCCAGGGGCATGGTGGGCCACAGATGGATGTCCCATCATCGGAGGGCAGGGGTGAGCCAGGCACACAGCTCCAAAAAGGTGGCCTTTTGCATGCAGAAGTTTTGGAGCCACTGCTGGTCATCCTTGGACCGCATGACCAGCCGGTCCCACCAGTCGGAACTGGTGTCCAGTCTCCTAAACCGTCTCTCCACTGTGGGACGTGGTGGCAAGGGCCTTGCTCCTGCACACAGGGAGAGGGTCTCAAGGATGAGCTCGGTGTTGAGCTCGTGGAGGGCCATGAAGGCAGCCTGCACAAATGGTTGCAGAAACTGCAGCATGGCCGTGTGGGGCCATTGCACGTCCAGGGCAGCTCCAGCTCCATGGCAAAAAGAAAAATGCTGTGGTGTCCAAAAAAGCTGGGCAACCAGAGCATGCACTGCTAAGGCTTTCCTGTTCCTCAGAGAGGTAGGCAAGCCCACAGAAGAAGCAGAGAAGTGACCCCAGTGGGGTCACTTTAAGCGCATCTATTTCAGATAGCCTTAGGTAACAGCACTCAGAAACAATTGCTGATGTAATACCCTGCCTGAACTGGTTGAGGGTGGCCTTATATACGAGATAGCGTCCAATCAGTGTGGACGCTATCTTTTGAAAAAGCAGATTGCTTTTTCGTTGCACTTCTGCTGTGTGGATGATCTCTTTTGAGAATTTTTTTTCCAGAATATTTCTTCTGGAAAAGCTTGTTCCGAAAGAAGCTTGCAGTCTAGACCAGTGTTTCTCAAACTTTTTTTTATAAAGTTCCCTTTAAAAAAAAATTAGACGTACCCCCACTACCCACAGTTTTCAGACACACACAATTTTTTTCTACCATTTCAACATATTTGTTTAAACAACTTACTTGTAGCTGGGCGGGCAATGAAATTTTTGGGTGTAAAAGGTACAAAAATAATAAAGCACTGTACAACTTAAAACAAAAATTCACTTTTCTCCAAATTTCAATTGTGTTGATGTACTCCCCAGACGTCTCTTGAGTACCGCTAAGGATACTCATACCACTGTTGAGAAACACTGGTCTAGATGTGCAGAGCCGGTCTTAGGGGTGGATGAGCTGGGCAGTTCCCCGGGGCCTCCAGTTTAAAGGAGCCGCCGACAGAGCCCGACGGAAGCCTGCTAGGGACATGCAGCAATTAATGGGGCTGCGACCGCATTTTGACCCAACCCCCGACCCTTTTTCCCCTGAGATTTGTTTTTTTTTTCTTGCTCGACAAATTTTCCTTGGTTGTCGCCCGGGCCCACCAATTGGTTAGAACCAGCCCTCTATACGTAGCCTGAGTGTTAGCAGTATAGCACCTTGGATGCACAACAGCAGCTCTGAACACCAGAAGGTGGATAAACACAAACGTGCACTCCCACCACTAGAGGGCATGTGTGCACATACATACACAAAATTGTTCTCCCTGGCCTCTGAGAACAGGACAAGCAGCATTGGGCTTAAACTGCAGCGAGGGAGGTTTAGGTTGGACATTAGGAAAAACTTCCTGCCTGTCAGGGTGGTTAAACACTGGAATAAATTGCCCAGGGAGGTTGTGGAATCTCCATCCCTGAAGATATTTAAGAGCAGGTTAGACAGACACCTGTCAGGGATGCTTGGCCCTGCCACGAGGGCAGGGGACTGGACTCGATGACCTCTCGAGGCCCGTTCCAGTGCTAGGATTCTATGATTCTATGGATACACTCATGTCACCAGAGGGCAGGCATCACATGCACACACCCACCACTAGAGGGTGCATACACACACACACACACACACACACACACACACACACACACACGAGGGCATGCACACACACACATGCACACACACACACCACTAGAGGTCATGCACACACATGCATGCACACGCATACACCACTGGAGGGCGCATACACCTTCCACCTGCCTCCTAGCAGTGGGGGGCACAGATCTCCTCTGAAGAGTGTCTATGTGTCTCCCTCACCTCTAGGAGCCCCCCAAACTGGCTTAACAGCACGCAGGACTCTGGGGCGCACACGGGGCACTAGCCTGCAAGGCACAGTCAAGGGGCGGAGCCTCTCACCTCCCGGGATAATGTTGCATTCCCCTCTCCACAGGCCGACATCAAAATCCTTCAGATCGAACTGAGGAAAGAGCAGAATCCGCTGTTGACCCCGCGCGGCTCTCCCTGCAGAGAGACCCAGGCAGAGGGGAGTTCTGCCAGCGCTGGAGGGCGACCGACAGTTCCATTTGGCTCACCAGGGGCCTGATCCTGTCACCCGAGTTGTGTGAGTAAAGCTTTGCCATCAGACTAGCCCAGCACCCATACAATGGTGTCGTTCCCACAGCGAGGGATTCGTGTGGAGAAAGGGACAGGGGCTAGGAACACGAGGGTCAGCACTACAGAAAGCGACACCCAGGCATGTGCCTTGTGCAGAGGGCGTAGCGCTCCCGGGGGAGAGGAACGAGGAAGTGAACGATGCTTTAGAGAGACATGGAGGTGAGTATGTGAAAGAAAGGGCATGAAAATCGGCTGAAGAAATCAGAGCACACGCTCTGTGGATTCAGTGCTCTCCTGCAGGAAGACAACAGGACTGTAAATTTGGGATCCTGTCACTAGCAGAGAGTCTATATTACACCTGGGCAAAATATGGCCCACGGGCTAGACTTGGCCCGCCAAGCCACCAGATCCAGCCACGGAGGCAGCGGGGACCCTCAGGCAGGCTCCCCTACTTGCCCCACAGCCCTGTGTGCCATTTGGAAATGTGGCAGTGGGCTCCATGTTTGTTTCAAAACTGGAGGGGGGGCGGGGAAGATTCAGGAGCTACGCCTGCCCCCAGCACATTCCCATTGGCCAATGGAAACTGTTGTTTGAATAACAGGCAGCCAAGAATCATAGCATCATAGAATCATAGAGCTGGAAGAGATCTCAGGAGGTCATCAAGTCCAGCCCCCTACACTCCTGGGATCAGTTATTGACTGAAGCACATGGCCAGACAGGTTGGCTGGCTGGGAAATGTTTTAAGCTCTACAAGCCTTGGCTCTGCAGGCAGGCAGGCTGGTTTGGCATCTGGTTGGTAAGTCTCCTGGCCACAGCCTGCCTCTGGCACCCAGCCCCTCCTTGCCCCAACCCTCTGCCCCCCTCAATATACCCAAACCCTCTGTCCCCCTCTTGCACCCATACCCTCGCCCAGATCTGGCACCCCAATCTCGTGCCCCAGATCACAATCCCCTTCTACCCTAGGTCACATCCCAAATCCCCGCACTCCAGTCCCTTGCCCTAGGTCACAACCACTGCCTTCACCCAAATTCCCTCTCAGACTCCAGTTTCCCTCCTGCACCCCAATCCCTTACCCCTAGATGCCCTCTGCACCCAACCTCCACCCCAGACCCTGCATCTCCTCCATTAATATCATGGCCCTCGTCCACTTTCCAAAATCTTCGAGTGGCCCCCCATCAAAAATTATTGCCCATCCTGATCTAGACGGTACTTGGTCCTGCCATGAGGGCAGGGGACTGGACCTGATGACCTCTTGAGGTCCCTTTCAATTCTAGTGTTCCATGATATAATTCTATGACTTTATTATCTTCTAGATGTTTGCAGATGAATTCCTTTAATTATTTGCTCCATTATTTTTCCTGGCACAGAAGTTAAGTTGACTGGCCCGTAGTTTCCTGGGTTGTTCTAATTTCCCATTGTAGAGACGGGCACTGGATTTGCCTTTTCCCAGTCTTCTGGAATCTGTCCCGACTTCCATGACTTTTCAAAGATGATGGCTAAAGGCTCAGATACCTCCTCAGTCAGGGTATGTCTACACTACCACCCTAGTTCAAACTAGGGTGGCTAATGTAGGCATTCGAACTTGCAAATGAAGCCCGGGATTTAAATATCCCGGGCTTCATTTGCATGTTCACGGGCGCCGCCATTTTTAAATGCCCCATAGTTCGAACTACCTGCCCACGGCTACACGCGGCACGGACTAGGTAGTTCGAATTAAAGCTCCTAATTCGAACTACTGTTATTCCTCCTGTCCCTAGTAGATTGTGCTTGTTTTGTGGCTTCGCCTTTCTAATTTTGCCCCCACATTCTTGTGTTATTTGTTTATATACATCCTTTGAACTTTGACCTAGTTTCCACTTTATAGCACTCTTTTTTGATTTTCAAATTATTCAAGGTCTCCTGGTTAAGCCAGGGTGGTCTCTTGCCATAGCTCCTCTTTTCTACATAGTGGAATGGTATGCTCTTATACACTTATTGATGTGCCTTTGAAAAACTGCCAACTGTCTTGAATTGTTTTTCCTCTTAGTCTTGCTTCCTCTGGGAGCTTACCAACCAGCTCCCTGAGTTTACTAAAGTCTGCCTTCCTGAAATCCTTTGTCTTTAGTTTGCTGTCCTCCTTCCTAACATTCTTTAGAATCACACATTCTGTCATTTCATGATTACTTTCAGCCAAGCTGCCTTCCACTTTCAAATCCCCAAGCAGTTCCTCCCTATTTGTCAAAATCAAATCTAGGACAGCCTCCCCACATATTCACTTTCTCCACCTTCTGAAAAAAAAATGGTCTCCAATACATTCCAAGAACTTGCTGGATAATTTGTGCCCTGCTGTGTTAGTTTCCCAACAGATGTCGGGGTAGTTGAAGTCCCCCATCGCCCCCAAGTCCTGTGCTTTGAACGACTTGGTTAGTTGTTAAAAAAAAAAAGAAAAGGCTTGCCCACTTCTTCCTGTCTTCCTTGGACAATTGAAGAACTCTTTGCAAGCAGACCTGGTTTTCTTACAACAGGGGCCAAGCAAAGAGGGCTACTCGCACGTTCCTGGAATACCAGACATCCTGGCAGTTCTGGGAATGGCATTTGTCCCCCGGAGTCTGCATGACTCTGCCCTTGCTTGGGATGTTAAATTTAGATTAATTGGCTAATCGAATAGTTGATTAGTCGATAAGGGCGTCTTCACCTTTGAAGTGTAGCAACAGCCCTGGGGCGCTGGCCTCACGCTCCCCGTGGCATTTCAAAGTGGCATGTCAGTGGGGGCTGACCTTGGGCTCCACATGGCACTGCCACTTTGAAATGCCGCATGCAGCCCAGGGCTAGCTGGGGACTGGTTTGGGCTGCATGCAGCATTTCAAAGTGGCAGCACTGCGTGAAGCCCACGGTCTGGCCCAGGACTCCACGTGGCACTTTGAAGTACTCCCTCCACTCCCCCACTCCTCTGCCTCTTTCTGATAAAGGCACCATGGGGGGGGGGAGTGACTAGTCCCAGTGTGTTCTTGTCAGCACGGTGTGTGCAGGGTCACACCACACAGGAGAGACCGATTTTGCGAGCGAGCCGTCCTGCTCTCGTTAGGCCTGACCTTGGATGTAGCAGGTGTGTAAAGTCGTACTGGTGGGGCAAAAGTACCATCCCGTTCAAAAGGGTGTCCCCTATCTGATTCCCGAGAAAATCATCCCCAGTTCTTCACACTATCAGTTGGGAGAGAAACCAGCCCCAGAGAGGCCCGTCTGGTGTGAAACCAGACAAGTGGCCTCCCTAGGCCAGACTGCCCTTCCAACACGGCCTGCCCATCTCTCCATTCTCTTGGGCCTGCTGGATCTTGAGAGCTTTCGTCCAAAGTGTCCGCATTCATGGCCGGGTACATCACGCGTCCTTCGTTGAGTCCAGCAAACAGGGTGCACGCTCAGGGGCTTTGGCCATAGAAAGTCAATTTCTGCCCAGTGAATTCCTCTCTCTCAGGTGTTTCCTGGCGGCTGTTCTGTTTGGACTGCGATGAGCACAGGGGTTTTGGTCATTTGCCTTATTTCCTCCTCCAGTGCCATTGAATGACACCTCCCCAGTGGCTCCACATACTCCTTTAAGTTTCTCTTTGCCAGGAGCTGGTGGAGTGATGTGGGCATTGCGCTCAGGGTGGGCATGAATCAGGAGGGGGGCATTATATTGTCCTGCCAACAAAGTCTTTGTTCTCTTAACACTGTGTAATTCCTTGTTTGAGTGGCTGCTTGGCAGACTCCCTGGTCCCTGCCTGAGTGAGACCTGACAGGGCTGTTCAGAGCAGATGCCATGAAGGTCCCAGGGGTTAGGTATGGGACCGCAGGCGACCAGGGCAGAAGTGCAATGATCCCTTCTGTCCTGAGAGCCAGGAAACATCACAGCCTTGGTCTGCAGCTGCTATAAGTCTGTGGAGCACCATGGAAGTCTATGGAGTTACACGGATTTACGCCAGCTACATTTCTGGCCCTTCCTCCTCAGTGGAACGCGGCCATATAGAGAAGGCCAAACAGTGAGTGCCAACAGGGCTAGACCGCCCGCTGGTGTTAAACAACATTGCTCCATTGGAGTCAGTGGGGCCCAGCCCCCAGCTGGAAAACATTCACGTGGCTCCATTGCAGTCAATACACCCTTTAGACCAGCTATGGGTCTGCCCCCGTGTTAGACGCTTGCACACACTCAGGAGTGACACTGTGCCCAGTTCATTTCTCTAGAAAGAGGGAAATTAACTAGAATGAGGAAGCGCATCAGAAATGACCCGCCTGCATGAATGGAGGAAATGCAGATGAGTCTCCAAGCGGAGGCTGCTGGAACCAAGCCAGGGAGCCCTGCAGGAGCCAAAGCCCAGACACACAGGCACAGCGAGGGTCCCTGCTTGTCCCTGGCTGAACTCCATATCCCCTGTCACTACAGCCTCTGCGCCCTGCTTGTTCCTGCTTTACTTTGCCCTTGTACAATCACCCATGCCCCTCACCCCGCCCACGTCCCCGGCCCCATCTGCCCTTGTCTGATAGTTCTGCCCTTCGTTCCAAGTCCTGGACTAATCTCCCCCCCTCCCCCGCCACCGTGTGCAGGCATCTGCAACCCCCACCCCACCCACATCCTCAGACCTATCTGCCCCCTGCACAATCGCCCTGGGCCTCCTGCCCAGCCGGCGTCCCAGCTTTGCAGATGGTACAGCCCCCTCTGTGCCCTCTCTGGGCAGGTGCCTATGCATGGTATGAGCTCCCACAGCCCATCCCATAGGCTTTAACCCCGCCCTCACTTCAGTCCTCTCCACTGTGCTGTCTCTAATGATTCTTGCTGACTGGCATGGAATAACCCCCTGTTTTGGCTGTTCCCCTTTCCTGGCCCCTGCCTGTCTGTCTGTCCATCCTTAGCCTGTGAGTGCCTCAGGGCAAGGAAAGTCCTTTCTTATGTCTCTGGAAAGCAGCTGGCACATTGCAGGCACTGCCTCAAACAAGTCCCCAAACTTTACACAGCACAGAATTAGCCACTGGGAAAGTCACTGCTACTGGACATCAGTGGGGAAGGGCCTGATTCTGATTTCCAAACAGGGCCCTTTGCACTGATATAAAGAGGCTTTGTTATGCCCTCTGTATTTTTGTGCACAAAATGCACTAGTTACAACAGACGGGATACAAAAAAATAAACATGAAAACTCTCCCTGCTGCTGCTTCAGGGCACAAGCCAATCGCTAATGGCCTGTGGTCAGACATGCCCCCATATTCCAGAATCAGTCGATCTGGTTTCAGTGCATGGCAAATGTGGCACCTTGCAAAGACTGCTTCCATGTCTGCCAGATATTTTGGTAACAGGCCTTTTTAACCTCCTTTACCTCCCAAGAGCGGATCTGGAGTCAGGGAGGGGCAGGGCTGGGGGATCCAGAGGAGGGCTCCTTCCATGTGCTGGCTCCCCATTCCCCCCCTCCAGGCACCTCCACTGGCTGAAGGAGGCTGCTGATGGCGAGGGTGGTACAGAAGTAAGGGTGGCAGTCCCCCCACCAGAGGTCCTGGGGGAGACGAGATAGCGTGGTCCGTGACGTGCGTTTCCTGGCTGTGAATTTGATCATGCCAGCTCATGGCTGCCCTTGGAACTGTGCAATCGCCAAGCGTGTGGCTTTTGTGCTGGTGTGAGCGAGGGCAAGTGGCGTTATCAGCCACATGCTGAGCTGCTGTCTCCATGGAGTCACTCTGAGGCAACGGCCACTCGTGGACTCTGCTGTTGTTGCACATCCTTCCTCCCAAAGACTTCTCCCCACAGAATTACAAGTGGAAGCGGAGGGTGGGGGTGGGGAGGAAGAGATCTGGCTACTTCTCCCCGCATGGCTATCCTGCCCACTCCATATGCCCCTCACCAGAGCACCTTGGCATTGGTTCTAGCAGGGGGCAGGTTCTGGCTCTGCTGAGGGAGTGGACATTGACACTAAACTCCTGCCCATCTGGTGTGGGCAAGCCCTTGGCCAGGTTAGTGCCGGGATAACCAAATATGAAGCCCTGTAGTTCTTGGCATATGTCCCCACGAACCCTGAGAAGTCCACAGGAGATTATACCAGAGGGACTGAGGATTGTTTCAGATGAGGTAGAACCAGCCAGAGAGTTGGAACAGTCTTGTGATAACCAAGTGACTGTGTTTGACCAGCTTGCTGGGAAGTCAGTGTGGTTAGGACAAGAAATGTATAAGTTTATCATGCCAGTGAGAATGGATCTTGTCTCTGGGAGACACAAACCATATTGGGGAATGTCTGGGCTGCTTTTTGTTGTTACCCTACTGACTAGGGGAGAGAGAGGATTCCATGGCCATTGTGAACAGGGAAATCGCACCCAACCAGCCCTTTGTCTTTGTTAAGCCAGAGACTTCAGGTTTTGAATCCACAGGACAAGCGGGAAGGGCAGAACCTGCTTTGGCAAAGAAAACTTGCAGTTTAAACCTAAAGGGCCAGCACTACAAGGGTATGGAGCGAAAGATATGGCGTGATGACAGAAAGTGTTGTCAATATACACTTGATATGGAGTTGTTCTTAGTAACCAATTAACTTTAATTAAAGTTATTAATTAAATAATTAATTAATTAACTTTAATTAAAGTTTAATTAAAGTTAATTAGTTAACTTTTGTAACCAATGTGCTATTGTTACCAAGAACTGTAAAAATGTACAATATGTGTGCTGTTTTGGAAAAACCATTGAACCTGTCAAGAAATGTACCAAATGACAGACTGTATGTTAAAGGACCCTGTGATGTTGATATTTCACAGTAACTGATCTTGGAACTTCTTACAGAGACATAATGTAGTGTGTGGAAAGGGAAACTGAGGCACACTACCATTATGGTTTCATGGCTAAGTGCCAAGATGCCTACACTATGGGGAGTGAGAATACCTACATTAACTCAGTTGTAATTGTATTTCAGACCGTTGCTAGAGCTGGCATGGGTAAATTTATTATTTTCCTTAGCTCTGGGAAAGATCACCTGACACACATGGGGATCATGCTGCAAAAGCAGATCAGATTGGCTATGGTTCTTACCAGGTTTTACCTTGGGTTTATAAAACAGTACAAGAACATGGCTGTCGCTATGACAGACCTTGCAGTGAGGAAACCTAGTGTAGGTGAGCCTGGTTTTCATACACTTGTCCAGTTATGTACACTTATTTCTAACATTGGATTAGAACCTGTAATACCACAGAGCCAAAACATGGGGAGGCCTGTGATGCCCTCGGTGATGTTACTGGAATCACTTCCTACATCAGTTTTGCGTTGGTGGTGTCACATTACTGGATTTTAAGGGGAGCAGCCAGATCACTGCTGTGCCCAGGGCGGTAGGGGTGGTGGTGTTTGCTGCAAAGTCTATACAAAGGGGGCCATGTGAGGTGTCAAATGAAAACTTATGTTCTACTGATTCTATATATTCTACTCATGTACTTGTGTGATGTCTGTATGTGGAGTTATGAATATGGACTCTGTGCTGATACTGACTTGGACTGCTTGTTGTGAAGGAGGATTATCCAATGAATGACTATGCTAATTAGCACAGCTCTAGGAACAATGGCTCTCCAGGTGCCCAATACACACCTGAGGATGTGTCTGGAGACCTGCAAACCAGCCAGGGCAGAATGGCTGCTGATATATGAAACAGAGATAGGTACCAGAGATATATATAAGTGCCATGAGGCGGTCTCCATCTTGTCTTCAATTCTGCCATTGATCCCAGATGCAGTCTTGCGAGGGACAGCGAGCCGGGAAGGATTGTCAACCCATCCTGACGTAGGATGTACACCAGAATCTTTTAAGATAGCACTTTGTAACATCTCTGCTGAGAGCCTGCATCAAGAACTGGGTGATTCAATGCATGTAATGTATTTTCTTTAACAACCATACTCTCCTCTTTTTCTTTCTTTTATTAATAAACCTTTCGATTTTAGATTCTAAAGGACTGGCCCAGCGCGATCTTGTGGGTAAGATCCAAAGTGTAAATTGACTGGGAACTGTGGCTGGTCTTTTGGGACCGGAAGAACCTGTTTGGGGTAGGTGAGATTGGGTTCTATAACCCCTCACCTGTGTGTTAGGCTTGGGGCTGATTTTGGCACAGGGAGAGCTGGAGTGTCTGAGGGGTTTTGCTTGTGAGGCTTCCTGCTGGCTGGGTTGACAGCTGAAGCGCTTGGCATGACTGGTTTGTGGCCTATTTGGGAAAGGTCTCCAGACAGAGGCTGTAAGGAGCTCTGAGTTTGAGCAATTTGCCCTGAGCGGATGTCCTCTATGGTGCCCAGACCCGGCCTGGTCCATCACAAGCTGGTACCAGCTTTGTCTGATGTTCTGAAAGACAAAAGAAAACATCTTTCTACCTCAGTAGGGGTGGCACATTATATCTTAAAATGCTTCTTTCTTTTACAAGTATTCTTGCTGACTTTTTTTTATCAGCCATTTGTTACCCAATAATTACCTATGCTTGTTCTGTAAACTAGCCAAGTCTCAGTAACGTCCACCCTCTGTGAGTTCCGGGTACATTATTCCACTGCTCAATTATTAAGTTAAAGAGGTGGCGTGCCTCAGTTTCCCTCTTCTTCAGCAGAGCAGGTTTTTAATAGTCTGTGTGTTGTGAAACTTCAAATTTATTCACAGGTAGTAACTGAGAAGCTTTATTGCTATGGTGATTTTTCTTTACTTAGCAGTAGGTGTTTGCCAGTTACCATTTCAGCAAGACCAAAAGTTTTACTTTTCCTGAAAGAGAATCATATACAATGTTGTAGGGTTACTTATTAACACTAAATTTATTTTCATGTATACATCTTGTTATATACCATGTATTTTATTTGGACAATTTCCTTCTGAGGACAGTGTGTTACCCCCTCTTGAAATCTTTGACTAGCAGACACCTTCTATCTCTGTACTGTCACTTATGGAGGGTTAGAACTGCCCGTACCAGCCAGGCAGCCTGCATTCACATACACTTATCACCAACCCAGAGACTCAGCCTTGAAAAGGGACACAGTGAAATTCCAGAGTTTTGATTACTTTTCACTTTTATGTTCTGCTTTCAAAGCACACAGCAAAACCACAACCCTGCGGTGGCTTCTCTCTGGAGTACATGAAGTATCTTACAGATTTTATGTACCCTCATCAAAGCAACAGTCTGAGTACTTAGAACCATTTTAAGACTTACGATTCTTGTTGCCTCCCTTATCAAAGTAACAGTCTTGTTAGTTACCCCTCCCAAAATAAGAAATCCAGAACCCATCCTCATTTTCGGGGTTCTGGCTGTCCCAAATATGAGCCAAGGCTCACGATTAGGGTTGCCAGGTGTCTGGTATTCTACCGGACAGTCCGTTTTTTGCACCCTCTGTCTGGTAAAAAAATTCAGAAAATACCAGACATGTTCAATGTCCAGTATTTTCTGTTTTTCCAGCTGGGCACCGGATGGAAGCCTGGTGGGGGTGGGAGGAGTGGCTGTGAGGCGGGGCGCGATCGGTGCTGGAAGCCTGTGGTAGTGTGCAGAAGCCGGCTGGAAGTCCCAGCCACTTCCCCCGCCCCTGCCAGGCTTCTGCACTCAACCAGAGGGAGTCCCAGGCTGGGAGGCGGGGCTGCGATTGGCGCAGGGAGCCTCTGTTTGCGTGCAGAAGCTGGCCGGGGTCAGGGGGAACGGCTGGGAGGTGGGGCACAATCGGTGCTGGGAGCCCTCAGCTGATTATGTCTGAGAGGAGTGACTGATGAATGGAATAGATTGAGTGCTGATTCAGTAAAAAGTGAAGTTTGTGTTTTTTTAAATATACCTTTTACGTGTCTAGAAGTCAAAGAGATTTTGAAAAATAAGAAGTTGATAAAAGCTGCACAATCTAATGCAAAATATATGATGTAGGATATAGACTGATGATTGTTTATAATAAAGTTAAGTATTAAACATAGGATGTGTGTTAGGTGTGGGTGGTTTTTTTTTTTTTGCTCGACAAATTTTTAGCCCATGTGTTCAGTATTTTTGGGAGACCATCTGGCAACCCTACTCACAGTTTTTGATATTGCCTCCCTTATCAAAGTAGCAGTCTGATTTGTCCCCCCCCCAAAAAAATCCAGAACCCATTGTCATTTTGGGGGTTTTGGCTGTCCCAAGTATCAGCCACAACTTGGCCTGTAACAAGATTTTGAACCTTATAACTCATTGAGATACCTTAAGGGTTAAATGCCAGAAGACAAGCAGCACTAGTTATCTGCGTCTGGCAAAAGCTGTTTTGTCAGTTTGCAACTTCAAATGAAAGGGCATTATCCAAAACAAAACAAACCGAATTTATTTAAAACTTACAAAACAGATTTACAAACCTACAATGCCTAGATTGCATTCTCTTTTATGCATTTGACCAGTTAAGTTTCAATAGAACCCCTTACTTCCCTTTTAGCAGACTTAACAAAAGCGTCCATAGCCAACTGTTTAAATCAGAAGACTTTTTGCCTGGATTATTTACACATTCCTCAGGAAAGAGGCTGCAAAGAAACAAAGGAGTTTTTTTTCCTTTCCTATAACACTTTTGCTTCTAGCATTTTTTATAACATTTGCTCAATTCTTTCCACACTCCACAGAGTTAACTTTTCACTTTTTTCCTTAATTATTTGCTCATTCTTCAACTGAAAACTTCATTCGTTTAAATATCACCATTCCAAGTAATTTTGCAAGAATTTAAATTTTCAATGCCTGTACTTACTGAACTCTTGTCCTTCTTATTCCTGCCACTATGCCCCCTTAGGGCTTTAAACCTTTTTTGTTTCCCACTATCACTTATTTGCTTTTTATTTGTTCGTGCCTGATCCTACTTTCTCTGCTGAATGGTCCCTTTCCATGGACACAAGTTTTGTCCCTTACTAATTCAGCAAGAAGGGTGGGCTCCTTAATTAGCCCCCACACCTTCTGCTTCCTTTCATTGGGTAAATCCAAATGTTTATTTCTGCAGTCAGCTAATAATCATTTGTAAACTCCTCAGTCCAGGTTTTTCATAACAGCCAGACTGCAGTGGTATCTCTTTTGACTGAGATGAAGGGTTTGTAAACCAGTAAATATTTCACCAATTTGCTTTTAAGGTCTGCATGGTATAAACATAAGCTAAAACATTGTGAGACCATGGGCTGTGCTTAAATTTTTGCAATGTTTGTTTCAAAGATACGCTTTACCTCTTCTCCTTTTCTCGAGGGTTTTTCTTCTGAATTTTTGAACCAATGTGCTCAGTTTGTTTTTACTAGCAATCCTTAGTCTTATTTGTAAATGTACCCTTAAGACCCTATATGCGGGAAGAATGGAAACACCAACCTTTGTTCTTTTGGGCTTGCCCCTCATATGATTGTGGTTGCAATGCAGGGGACCCCATTTCATCTTTTAAATTTTCCAGCGCCACCTTTTCTATTTCTGTGCCCACTGTTCCGGCCCTATGAAAGTGCTGGCAGTCTGGTGTTTAACAACAGGGGACGGTGCTTCGTTCTTTTCCAGGTTTTCAACAGCCTTTTCCAATTTCTTATTTTCCTGCTTTACTTGTTCGAGCAAATCCTATGGACAGCCTGTTGCTCTGCCAGCAGAGTAGCTTTCCAGTGGGAAGTTAGTATAGTGGAATGCTGTATAAGCCATCTTATATTGATTGCAAAATTCTAGCTTTTACTTTTATTCCTCTTCTTTCCCAAATTTCCTGTGGATCTCCTTTTCACTCAGGGATATTGTCCCACTCCCTGGAAGCAACTGCAGCCACTTGCCTAGTGGAGAATCCTAACTTTTGCCGTAGGTTCTAAATAATTATATAACAACGGATATGATCTAGAGAGGCTCTACCTTGTTTCAGGGTTTATCTTTTTATTATATCCTGTAATACTTGATTCTCCTTTTTTAAATTCCCCCCTCACTTCCTCCAGTTGTCCTGCAGCTACACTTAGATGACTCTTTTCTATCTCAGGCTCTTGCTTATATGCTCCCAACTTGACCCGCAGTTGTTTGGCTCGCACTTAATTGTGCTGCCAGTGCTTAAATCCTTCCTTTGCTGCAGCATACACAAGTGAAACTGCCGCTGCCAAACCATCCTTCTGCCCTGGTTTATACATTTGTTCACACTAAAGGTATCCTCTAGGTTAAAGGTATCCTCCAGATCTTCAAATTTAGATATGACCTTCATCAATTCAGGACGAGTGGCCCATGGCAACGATCTGGCCTTTAAGAGCTACTTTTCCCAACCCGACGGGGCTGATACTAATTTAGCTACTGCCACGAAATCCACCTTCCCTCTCCCTCTTCCGTTTTTACAGAACATTCCTCTATTCTCCCACTCCTCTTGGTTCTTAAGATCTCGACACCCCTTGGTGTACCCAAGACCTTCCCAGTGTATAGACGAGAGGGGGCAGCTTCCTTCCTACACTTTCCAATGATGAAAAGAACCAGCACAGGCCTTGACACCACAGTGTCCCAACACCCTCCAGTGTATAGCCAAGAAGACTGTCCTTCTCCTATACTTTCCTGAGGTATATTTTACTTGACTCAGGGTATTTCCTCCAGGCAGACAGCCCTCCCCCACCCCCGTAGCTAACAAGTATCACTTCAACAACCTACTACATTCTTATTACTTTAACAGCAAATTCCTTCACACGCCAATGCTTTAACTGTGGATTCATTTGTCTGTTGTCTGCATTCTCCACCATCTGTCACAAGGGAGCGCTGTTCTATGGTTGATCAGGCCGCACAACAGGGCATTTGATCTACATCACAGAAGAACAAACCCACAGTAGCCCAAATATACCTTTAACAAGTTTTATTGTCAGCAACTCCAGAGCAATTCAGAAGCAATATATATATATTAGTAATAAGTAATTTAAAAGCATTAAAAGCAGGTTAAAAGCAATGCTTAAATTGAATGATTAACAGTCTAATTCTTAACTCAATTTTGCAGCCTAATTCTTAACCCAATTGTAGCACACAGTCTCATAAACACATTCACACATACCACTCACCCTCTGGGGCTGGCCAAACCACACGTAATGTTGATTAATTTGCTTGAGGCGGAAGTCCGACATGCACATCACCCCAATATGCCAAATTGATGGACTCCCCTCCGTGTGTCAAAATGGTGTGGTATATATCCCCTTGGCAAGGCACAGTTCGAGTGGGGGTGATGTCCGATGACCTCACCACCTGTGGGTGTGCAGAATTGGGTGTTGTAAGCAGAATGTTCCAAGATTGGTCGTAAGCACATCCCTTTTGAAAGAGGGATGTAAATTAGGCAGATTGAAAGTGCAAATGAAGTGTGGATTTAAATATCCCATGCTTCCTTTGCATATTCATGTCTGATTGCTGTTTTGAAAAAGGGCATTTTGAAAGTGAAACTGCAGTCTAGACGCGGTTCTTTCAAAAAAAAAAACCCTTTTTCGAAAGATCCCATACTAATTTTTTCAGGAGTATGGGATCTTTCAAAAAAGGGTGGGGTTTTTTTGAAAGAACCGTGTCTAGACTGCGGTTTCACTTTTGAAATGCCCTTTTTCGAAACAGCAATCAGATGCAAATATGCAAATGAAGCACGGGATATTTAAATACATGCTTCATTTGCACTTTCGATCTGCCTAATTTACATCCCTCTTCTGAAAGAGGGATGTAGTTTAAACATAGCTAGGAGGGTGGTGAAGCACTGGGAAGGGTTACCTAGGCAGGTGGTGGAATCTCCATCCCTAGAGGTTTTTAAGTCTCCACTTGACAAAGCCCTGGCTCAGTTGATTTAGTTGGGATTGGTCCTGCCTTGGGCAGGGGGCTGGACTTGATGACCTCCAGGGGTCTCTTCCAGCTCTTTGATTCTATGACTTTTACTCAGTTACATTTTTTTCAAAGTAGCAGTACTTTTACTTATGTAACTTTTTTGGGTACTTTTTGCACCACTGGAACAGCAGAGAGGAAATGATTCTGCCCGGCCTGGAGAGGATACAGCCTCAGTCCCTAAGAATGGGAAATGTGGCATCATGTGACCATTTCCCTGGGAGAACGTGATGATGGCCCCTATCAATATAAACTTCCCCAGTGGCAAGAAGCGGAACAGAGCCCTCTGCAGCCATGGAGTCGGACAGCTCCTACCGCAAATGGGACAGCACCGAGGTGGTGGAACTGAGCCTGCCGGAAGCGAGCAGCGCTGGGAGAGGAAGGAAAGGTGAGCTGAGCTGAGGTGGGGTGGCCTTGCAGGTAGGGTGAGGAGCTGCCCAGGGAGGCAGGAGGCCTGTGTCTGACTCCTGGCTTTGCTAATTTGAGGTTGGCCAGAAGCAGGAGGGTTTTTCTCACTCTCTCCCCCAGTTAGTTCTTGGTTAAGGCTGGATATTCCCATCATCCTTTGCTCTCCTGGGGCCTACGCCTCGCAGGGTGACGGCAGTGCCATGGGTGCTGCTATTTGGGGGATGAAACAGGCCCTGTGAGCCTGCCCCTCATCTTCCCCCTGCACCCTGAGGGGAATCTCGGGTTCCCTTAAGTCAGGGGCATCTCAGTCTGGGGTCACAACAACCCCAGCCGGCATTCGGGGGTAACGCACACCCAGCCCCCCCAGGGGAGGGGGGTTCCCCGTGTGAAATGGAACACAGGGGTGCTGAGAACCACCACAAAGCATTTACCCTACAGTGAATCTCTCCCCTCCCTCTGCCGCCCCCCAGGCTCCGGGAATGGGGGGAGGGGTTGATCCGGCATGGATGGGTCTCACCTGTGTTGCTCCCCACAGCTCTTTGCCTCCCTGACTCTGCCCAGGGCAAGGCCATTGTGATCCTGTACGTGCTGCTGACGCTCTGCTTTGTGGCGTTCACAGCGTTGGTTGCGGTGCGGCTTGGGAACCGTGAGTCTCCTCTTCCTTTCTGCCTTGGCCTCTGCCCTCCCCTGCTGAGAACGCAGCAGCTCTGGTTGGGGCTTGGGAGATTTCAGCCGTGGGGCACAAACCTGGGCTGAGAATGGAGGTTCAGCTGCAACTTGGATTATGGAGCAGGGTCGTGGCTGGGTCACTTTCGCTCAGCTTTGAGTTAAGGGACCCAGCTGGTTCTAAGGGCGAGGAGTTGTCCTGATCCTCCCCTCTTTCCATTGTGCTTGTGCTCCGAAACCTACGACAAATCCCACCCAAAGACCACAACTGGGCCATGAGGTTGTGAAATTGAAACAGTGCAAAGGGCAGGCTGAAGATGCCCCTCTCGGTCCGGGGGAGTCTCTGGGAGTCAGAGCAGGGCAGTGAGGTCCTGCACACGCGCACTGCCACCATTGCACATTACCACAAGGAGAGCCTGCCCCAGACAGACACGTTCCTTTCCTTTTGCACCTTGCAGCCCGCTAACCACGCACAAACGGAGCCCGGCTCCTAGGGGCAGCAGGCAGCTTTGTGCTCTGCACAGCACTGGGAGCCAATGTTCCCTTGAATCTTTTCCATCCGTGTGCAGAATACATTTTATGTGCACCGAGGCATGTGTGAATGTGCACCATCAGGAGCAACACAAAACCTAGCGGGGTAGGGGGGATCTGCTAAGCAGCTGGGCGGTATTAGACTCTCTCCTGCCCTGCTGCACAAGTGCCCAGCTGTCCGAGAACATCGCTCAGAGCCCTGCATGGCTGCGTGAAGGCTGAGCCGTCTGATTCTCAGTGTTGCATGCCCCGTGCCTGTGTGTGGCAGTAGCAGTGGCACTGCACCTCCTGGGGCTACTGGCAGCCCAGTGTAACATAGAGCAGCCCCAATGCAGCTCTGCTCTGTACCTAGGACCGAGCTGGTGCCCAGAATCATGAATCCCTGCGCTGAGCATAGGGCGAATGTAGTGGGGGATCACAGCCAGTGTGGGCTAATGGGCACCAGGAGCCTGTGGCAGTAACGGGGAGTTCTGTGCACATCACAGCACACTGACGCCCCCAGGGGTATGGGTTTCCCCGGCTCTTTAATTTAACTCTACCAAGAGGTCTCCTGTCTACAGTGTCCCAGGGTCTTGAGGACGCCCAGCTGGATCGAGACATGATCAGAAGAGATGCCAAGAGAAATCTGTCAGATCTCCAGCACTACCTAGGTGGGCGGATCCAGGAAACGTTTCTGTTCCTTGCATGATGTGGCAGACCGTTTTTGGGTTCTTACGCCTCCAGGGAAGGGAGAGCTGGGCCCCCGGGCTCAGTTGTGCGGCTGCTGGAAGTCCATGTTGCTCCTGGGACTTCAGTGGAGCTGAGCAGACACAGCTCCGCGGGGGTCTGAGCCCAGGTGGGACAGGATCTGTCGGGGGAGGGGGACAAGGACAGGAGCTGTTAGCTGCTCTTAGAACTTGTTGTCCTACTCCTAGGATCACTGATTGTCCCATGAGATTTTGCTCTGATGAGGTTACCTTTCTGCCAGTGTCTCATTGGCCGAGTGTTACCCAGCTGGGGGAGGCTTGGCGCAGGTGGACTTGGCCTGCCCCAGGAGTAGTCAGGTGTCTGGGACCCCTGTAAGCAGCTACTGCTTGAGAGAGGGGACCAAGACCTGTCTCCCCCAGGACAGTCCCAGCCCAAATGAAGCAAGGAAGCAGGAATCTGGGAGAGGGTGAAATGTGGCGGGTTGCCAATCACCCAGCAGTCACCCCTGCTAACCCACTGAGGGGTGAGACCATTGCAGAGGGGCAGGGCAAAGAGGAGCCCACATGCTGGGGGGGTCAGATGCCCCTGGACTGCCACAATGCAGTCCTGGGTCTGACCCATTCTTTCCACCTCACTCCCCCTGCCCAGGCCCCTGCCAGGGGTCTCTCTGAATAAACGCTTCTGTTCACTTGCTGATTTGCCCCCAGGACTCTGAACACGGCAACGAGTCTGCGCCCAGCTGGACTGCCTGAGTGCCGCATGTCACAGGCGCTGAGCAGGTCCCAGTACCAGTGGGCTTGTGGGCAGCCCCTGCTGCTCCAAAGGGCATTTGCGCTGCAGCTGAGTTGAGGGTGGCTGATGTTGAGGCTACAGAGAGGGCTGGATCTCAGGAGCTCTGGCTTCAGTCCCCAGTTTGGCTGCTGACTCCCAGTGTGTCCTTGAAGGAGTTGCAGCATCTCTCTGGGCCTCAGTTTCCCTATCTGTGAAATGGGGAACATTTCTGGTCTTTGTGCAAGTGAGCAATTCAGCTCAGCGAGAGTCTTTTTTAAAAAAAGACTGGGACTTTTCAGCTTAGAAGAGAGGAGACTATGGGGGGATATGATAGAGGTTTATAAAATCAAGGCTGGTGTGGAAAAAGTGAATAAGGAAAAGTTATTTACTTGTTCCTATAACAGAACTGGGGGTCACCAAATGAAATTAATAGGTTGTGTTTTCTTCACACAACGCACAGTCAACCAGTGGAACTCCTTGCCAGAGGATGTTGTACAGACGAGGATGTTAACAGGGTTCAAAAAGAGCTAGATAAATTCATGGAGGACAGGTCCATCAATGACTACTAGCCAGGAATGGGATCCTTCATCTCTGTTTGTTAGAGGCTGGGAATGGACAACAGGGGATGGATCACGTGGTGATTCTCTGTTCTGTTCATTCCTTCTGGGACACCTGGCATTGGCCACTGTTGGTAGCCAGGACACTGGGCTAGATGGACCTTTGGTCTGACCCAGTCTGGCTGTTCTTATGTTCTCGTCTTGTATCTGTGCCATGCCCAGGACAACAGGGTCCTGATCTCAGCTGGGGTCTGTGAACACCTGGAACATGGGGCCTCAGTCTCAGCTGGGGCTTTTAGGCAATAATGAGAAGTGAAACCCATTTACAGCCTTACCAAATGCTCCCTGGAAGGAGAGGGTGCTGCTGCTGCATCTGGTGCCAAAGGGCTTTCCTTGTGCTCCTGGCGCCCCCTGCAGGTGATGAGGGTAGGTTCACGCAGTCATTCACTAGGGACTTCTGCTATATTCCTTGGGCTTCATCCTGCCTGGTCTCTTTACCTGTGTCTGTCCTTAGGGCTAGCGCTCTCTGCTCTTTGGTTGGGCAAATGCAGCCTGCGCCTCCCCACTTGGGCCCCCGCCAGGCACTGACTTCCTCCATCCCTGCCAACTCTTTTTATCGCAGCCTGCTGGGCACCGACTGGCTGCTTCTGTGTATCCTTTCTAGGCAGGCCTCCAGGAGCCAACTTCCTTGCGCCTTCCTGGGGCACCATTTAGGTAGGGCAGGGGGCTCTAGTCCCCCTCCCCCAAGTTCGACCCCCTCTGAATTTCCAATTTGACGTCTGCTTAAAACTCTTAACTGCAACAGGGCTAGTGAGGCTCCCAGCTTTGCCTTTAGAGCCGCCAGTTTGTTTATAAGCCGAGGGAGGCAGGGTGACTAAGATAGTGAAGACTGGTCTTTCAGTTAACTGAAGAGTCATTAGATGATCATGAAAACTTTGCCAGGTACTCCACTTAGAAGATCGGCAACAAAAGGCGGGAATAAATCTTGAGGCTGGAGAGAGTTAAAGAGCGGTGTGAGCCCGGGGTCTGTTCTGGGACCACTGCTGTGCAACTTACTTATAAACGATCTGGAAAAAGGGGTAAACCATGAAATGGCAACATTTGCAGCTGATACAAAATTACCCAACATAGTTAAGTCCAAACTTGACTGCAAATAGTTACAAAGGGACGTCACAAAATTGGCTGATTGGGCAGCGCAAGGACAGATGGAATTCAGTGTTGATAAAGTCCAGGGGACTGGACTTGATTTCGCAATGTCCCTTCCAGTTCTAGCCTTCTATGATTCTATAAAATGCAAAATAATGCACATTGCAAAATAGAATCCCAAATATACATAGAAACTGATGGGGCCTGAATTAGTTGTTACCACTCAAGCAGGATCTTGGAATCATTGTGGATAGCTCGCTGACCACATCAGCTCAACCAAAGATGCTAACAGGAAACTGGGCACCATGAGGAAAGGAATAGCTAACAAGACAGAGACTAGCATGCTGTCTCTGTATAAATTCATGGTATGCTCATATCTCGAATGCTCAATGCTGACTTGGCTGCCGCAGCTAAAAAAAGATATGCTGGATTTGGAAAAGGTACAGAGAAGGGCAACAGCTTCCCTCTAAGGAGGGCTTAAAAAGACTGAGGCCTTTTCAGCTTGAAAAAGAGGTGATGACAGGGGGATATGTCAGAGGTCTATACAATCATTAATGGTGTGGAAAAACTGAGTAAGAAAATTTTATTTCCTCCTTCACATCACACACGAAGGTCACCTGAAGAAATGTAGAGGCAGCAGGTTTAAATCAAACAAAAGAAGTTATTGCATTAAAGTCAGCCTGTGGAGCCCTTTGCCAGGGGACGGGGTGAAGGCCCAAACTGCTAAAAGGTTCCAAAAAGAACTAAATAAGTTCATGGAGGTTAGGTCCATCAGTGGCTACTAGCCAGGATGGGCAGGGATGGGGTCCCAGCCTCTGTCAGAAGCTGGGAGTGGGCAACAGGGGATAGGTCACCTGATGATTCCCTGTTCTGCTCGGCATTGGCTGCTGTTGGGAGACGGGGCACTGGGCTAGATGGATGCTTGGTCCTGCCCAATGTGGCTGTTCTTACATAGAACCCAGAGGCAGCTGCCCCTGCCATAATGCACCAAGTCGCACCCCCCCCCCCCCAGAGCTGGGATAGAAGCCAGGCATCCTGGTGGGGTCTCCTAGCAACAAAGTAAGACTATCAGAGACCCTTGCGATTCACAGAATTGTTATTCCTGATTCTGCGTATTCGTGGGTCTCTCCTGTTACACCCCATCCCCCGGCCTGGGAGGGGGGACGCCACATGGCGGGGCCTGTTCCCGGATGGCAGCAGCAGTTCCGGGGCCTGCCCCCACTTACCGTGGTGGAGTTCATTGCAGCGGCTGGAAGCTGCCACCCTGCAGTACTGCACTTGGAGATTTTGCCATTGGCGGTGGTGCCAGGAACACATCTACCACGAAGGACGAGGCTTGACTGTAGACATTATAACGTTCAGCCCAACATTCAATGAAGGTGCAAACAGCTCTTTATGTAGATTCTTGTGTTAGTATCCCCACTGTCTATTGACTTTGATCCTTATCTGCTTCATTTTAACTATCCAAGCTTCAGATACTTACTGATTGCCTGTTCTGCCTTCCTGTTTTTCCCGTTGATTTTTTCATAACCTCTGCATCTTGTTTCCTGCCCCCCTTCCTTTTTTTTCTTTCCCCCTTCTCCCTTCTCCCCTATTTATTTAGGGTCTGCACATCCTAAACTCAACTCAAAACTCCAGTCATCTGAAGAAGTGGGCTGTGCCCACGAAAGCTCATGATTCCATCCACTTGTTTTGTTAGTCTATAAAGTGCTACCAGAGTATTTGTTGTTTTTAAGTTTATCCTGTACAGACTAACGCGGCTACCCCCTGAAGCCTAAACCGTGTCCCCCAAGCGACTCGCCACAAGATGTCAGAGTGTGTTAAGACTTAGAAACAGGCCTCCTCTCAGCTACTTGCTCAGCTAGCTGTCAAAAACCCTTGAGTTGTCCGGTGCCTTAGTAGCCCATGTGAAGGGGTGAACGTGTGGGGGGCGGGGCTGGCAGCTTGCAGAAGTTTATCAAATACAGTGAGGCTTGTGAAAAATTCATGGACGTTGGCACCATTGCGTGGCCCAGGCCACTGGGGTGGGGAGTCTCTGCTCTGATATTTTTCTTGATTGCCAGGCATGATCTAAACCACAGTGCTTGAATTCTATCGCGGGGCCTTTTTCAGGGGCAAGTGGTGAAGAAAGACGGGGGTGGGGGGTGTCACTGGCCACATGATTTCCCCCCATGTGACTCCTCTCCATGCCACCTCTAGCCTGAGGGAAGGCCGGGACTAGGCCCCCTCCACCCCAGGCCCCACTCCTGCCCCATCTCTACCTGCCCCACCTCTGCCCTGCCTCTTTCCCCAAGCCCCTTCCCCTGGGAGACTCTTCCTGGGGAACTAGCAGGGGCTTGGCACTGGCAGCGGGAGTCGGGCCCGTGCACTCACCAGCAGTGGCAGGGGGAAGCAGAGCGACACGGCCCTACCTCACGCTGCTCCCCCAGCCCCCAGCCATGTCACTCCGCTTCCTGCCAGTGAAAGGGGGGGTGACCCCACCCCTCCCCCCAATGACATGGCCGAGATCTGGGGAGAAGTGGAGCCTGGGGGAAATGGAGCCCGGGGAGTGGAGCCACGTGTCTGCCCTTCCCTCCATCACTGTTGGTGAGTGTGTGTGTGTGGGGCCAACCTCTACTACTGGTGCCAGGTCCCCCTGCTAGTCCCCAGGCCATCCAGCGACTCTGGCCCTTGCCCCTCCCACCCATGGATTTTGGGGGGGTGTTATGTGCCCCCTTGGTTCCCTCACACATTGCCCCAGCTGTTTGGTCTGGACGAATTCAGTCTTTCTGTCTCCCATTTGCAACTTTCCCATCACCGGCCGTTATTGGGGCCTTTGATGAACGTTCACTCGCTTTTCATAGCCGAGCTCCCCAGAAGGTAGATCTGCAGACTGGGTGTGTGTCTTGGGCAGAAACGGGAGGAAAGTGCACATTACAGCAGCACCGACACCCCCAGAGTGTGGGGCGCATCCCCCACCCATCAATTATACTCCGCTACCAAGAGGTCTCCTGTCCACAGTGTCTCAGGGTCTTGCGGAAGCCCAGCTGGATCGAGAGACGATCAGAAGAGATGCCAAGAGCAATCTGTCAGAGCTCCAGCACCGCCTAGGTGAGCGGGTCCAGGAAATGTTTCTCACCCTTTCATCCAGCAGATCTTCTCACGCCTCAAGTCAGAGGAGAGTCAGTCCCATGGGTTAAATTCTTGGCTGGTCATGACCATGGAGCCAAGCTGGCTTCAGTGAGCCAGGGATCTGGCCCACAGCTACATCTCTGAGGGGTGTGATTTTTTTCAGATCTTTGACAGGTATAGCTTTGCTGACCTATCCTGTGCTGTAGACTGGGCTAGGTTGATGGAAGGATTTTTCCATTGATACGGCCACTGTCTCTTGGGAAAGTGGGTTAACTGCTGTGACAGGGACAGCCCTCCTGTTGTAGTGAGCGTCTACACTGCGGCGCTGCAGCTGGCACGTTAGGTGTGGACTTACCCATAGAAGCTGCTACACCAGGTCCTGATCCTAAGACCACGGATTGTACAATGAGTGTTTGTTCTGATGAGGTCATGCTTCTCCCTTGTGTCCCCTTGGCTGAGAGTGTCACCCTGCTGGGCAAGTCCTGGGCAGGAGTAGAATTGGTCTGTCCCAGGAGTAGGCAGGTGTCCGGGGCCCCCATAAATGCAGCTACTGCTGGGGTGAGTGGGAGCTGAGTCCGGTTTCACCCAGAACACACCCCAGCTGAGCCAAGGAAAGGATCTGGGCAGGGGGAGGCCCCAGTCTGCCCAGAGAAGTGTGGTGCCCAGCCACCCAGCAAATGGCCCTGCCAACCCACCGAAGGTTGGGACCATTGCAGAGGGGCAGGGCAAAGAGGAGCCCCCATGCTTGGGGTGTTGGAAGCCCCTGGATTGCCTCAGTGCAGTTCTGGGTCTGACCCGTTCTTTCCACCACACTCCCCCTGTGTGGGTCCCTGCCTGGGTCTCTGAATAAACGCTGCTGTTCACTTGCTGATTGGCCCCTGGGACTCTGAACATGGCAACGAGCTGCACCCAGCTGGACTGCCTGGGTGCCGCTGGTCATGGGCACTGGGCACGTCCCGGTACCAGTGGGCTCGTGGGCAGCCCCTGCTGCTCCAAAGGGCGTGTGTGCTGCAGCTGAGTCGAGGGTGGCTGGTGTTGTGGCTATGGTGAGGGCTGGACCTCAGGAGCTCGGACTTCAGTCCCCAGTTTGGCTGCCGACTCCCCATGTAACCTGGAAGAAGTCTTGATAGCTCTATGGGCCTCAGTTTCCCTATCTGTGAAATGGGGAACATTTCTGGGCTGTTTTCTTGTAAGTGTCTCTCACTCTGGGCTTGGGCAAGGCTGACCTCAGCACCTAGCACAAAGGGGCCCTGATCTTAGGTGGAGTCTCCAGGAGCATGGGGGTATAACTCACTAACAGCTATACGTGAAACCCATTTCCAGCCTTACCCATGACTGCCCATAATTTTTGCATACGCCTGGATGAACAGTTGTGCTCCCGAGGGGTGGAGCGTGGGGTCGGGGCAGCACGAGGGCCTGTGTTGTTAGCTGAATGGGGAACTCCCCATTCTCTCCTCTTTCTTTAGAGTTGAAGATGTCCAAAGAACTCGGCGGGCTTAGCAGTCAACTTCTCAATGGTACGTTCTGCTGACATTTCACGACACGTTGGGCAAAAGCAGCTCCGTGGGGCTGCCAACCCCAGCATTCAAAGTCACAAGAGAAGCCCACAAGACTGGCTTAAAATTCACGAGATTTTCAAAAATATAATAAACATGGGGCTTGATTGATGTGTGTTCTGGTTTCTGAGCCATTCCGGTCTCACGTGGGTCACTTTAAAGTTGGTCTCTGCTCCCACGAGGGGCAGAAATTCATTTTTAAATGAAAGCTGAGAGTCCAATCCGCAGAAGGCCCCGGGGGCGTGAAGAAAGATCAAATGTCACAAGATGTGCAAGAAAATCCTGGGGGGTCGGCAGCACGGAGCCTTGCGGGGAACTTGGGCGAGGGCTCTCCCCTCGACGCCCCCTGGCACGGCAGGTCTCAGCCCTGTGTTGTTTGCAGTGTCCGAGGAGCTGGCTGGGCTTAGGCTGGGGATGGAGAAGATCCAGGCTGATCAGGTGAAAGACCCATCGGCACTGCAGGAGGTCGTGGGTGAGAAAATCCTTTTCCTTCCCATGCCACTGCCGGGTAGGGGGAACCGTGGGTCTGAGCTTCCCGTGTGGAGGTCAAGCTGCAATGGAAGGAGAGAAGGGACGACCCTTCTCTGCCCCAAGCCCTGCTCCTGCTCCACCCCACTCCCTCTCCTCCCTTCCCCAAGCCCCGCCTCTGCTCCACCCACCCCCACTCCTCCCTTCTCCAAGCCCCGCCTCTGCTCCACCCACCCACACTCCTCCCTTCCCCAAACCCCACCCCTGCTCCACCCACCCCCACTCCTCCCTTCCCCAAGCCCCACCCCTGCTCCACCGACCTCCACTCCTCCCTTCTCCAAGCCCTACCCCTGCTCCACCCCCACCCACCACTCCTCTTCTCCAAGCCCCACCCCTGCCCCGCCCCACTCCTCCCTTCCCCAAGCCCCCCCGCTGCACCCCCATTCCTCCCTTCTCCAAGCCCCGCCGCTGCTCCACCCCCACCCCTCCACTCCTCCCTTCCCCAAGCCCCACCTCTTCTCCACCCCCACACTCCCACTCCTCCCTTCTCCAAGCCCCACCCATGCTCCACCCCTCCCATCCTCACTGCATCCCTTCCCTCAAGCCCCTCCCCCAAGTAATGTGATCAGGGGATTACTGGGAGGCCTGGCACAGGCCCAGCCCCAGCCCCAGCCCTCCACGCCCCTGCCCCTCGGCTGTGCCACTCGCTGGGTTGGAGTAGGGTTGCCAGGTGTCTGGCATTCACCCGCACAGTCCGGTATTTGTGAGCTCCGTCCGGTAAAAAACCCCAGGAAATACCGGACATTTCACACGTTTCCTGTTTCCCTGGGATGGAAGCCCGGCGGGGACAATTTTCCCCTGCCGCGTCTGGCAGGGGCGGCGGAATGAGGAGCACGGCAGAGTCATAGTGAAGGCCGCTCCTGTGCCCCCCCCAAACGGCCCCCACCCTCTGCTGGCTCCCTCCCCGTCCCCCGGGTTCCCTGTGCTTACCGGATGGGAGCTGCAGGGGTTTAAAAATGGTGCCCAATATGGCGGCCCTCTTAAAGTGACAGCCTTCTTTTAAAATTGTTTTTTAATTTTTTTGTTTTTGCTCAACAGTTCTGTTCTGGGGGGCTCTTTTTTTGCTTGACAATTTTTTCCTGGTTTTTTGGGGGGGAGGGAGGATTGGTAGTTTTTGTTAAACCATCTGGCAATCCTAGAGGGCAGTGGGAGGCTCTGAGTGTCAGGATGGCGCAGGGAGGTGGGGTTTGGGGTTGGCTGTACCCTGCTCCCATGCGTCCTTCCCAGGTTTTATCCTGGGCCCAGTTCCTGCTGCAGCAGAGCGTTGACCTTCAGCCCAACCGCCAGCACTTACGCCGGCGCAGTCCTTTGGTGAGCGGGTGACGGGCACCCTCTGCACCGAGCGAGGCGGAATCTGGGGCGCTTTGGCTAGAGCTGGAGTCATTCCTGCTTCTTGCCCCAGAGGGCCCCAGTTCACTTCCGGGTTGCTGTTCAAGAGCGTGTCACCCACACACTCGCTGGTGTGGCTCCCTGTCCCACGCAGGGGCACCGAGACTGCGTACAGAGAGAACGAGTCTCATGGGTGGCGGGTGAAGCCCTGCTCCTTCTGCTCGAAGCCACACCCCTTCCCCCAGACCATGCCTCTTTAACAACAGCCAAGCCCCGCCCAATGCCAAGTGGGGGCCAGGGGTGCTGTGTCCCAAGCCCAGCCCTCCCCAGCCACCAGAGAACCCCCCAGCGCCTCCCCAGTGCTGGAGAACTGGGCTGCCACGGCGCTGCCCCAGCCCCTTCCCTTGCCTGCATTCTCCACTGCTCACCATGAGTCTCCTCTCCAGCTGGAGCTCAGAGCCCTGCTGGCTTTTAGCTCAGGCTGTAGAGGGTCATGCACTAGGCTCCAGGCTGGGTGCTGCCGGGCGGTGTCACAGCAGCAGCTGTGGAAAGTCTCCGTGCGCTGATCGCTGTGTGGGGCGACCCGCGTGCCCAGAGCAGTGATTCTCAGCCGGGGCTCTGCCGATGACACCTAAGCTTTCCTGCAGGGCTCATGCCTCCCTTCCAAAGGGTAGGGCTCTGCCGCTGAAGAAGGCTGGCAATGCCCGGCTGTGTGTGGCAGTGCTTTGCCGGCCTGTGGTCTTGGTGCCTAGATGGGAGTGGAGGGCCAGAGCAGTGGCTGGTGGGGGGGCTCTGATTTGCTGCGAGCTCACAGCGCCCGTGGCCTGCAGAGGGAATTTGGGACGGCTCAGCCGTTCTGCGATCAGGCCCATGCAGGGCCAACCCAAGCCGGATTCTGAGCACGGCTCATGCTGGGGTGACTGCGCAGGGGCCAGGGCCATGACGACAGGCTGACAGCGCCAGACAAGCGTCCCGGGATGCGGTAGAGGAGTGGGGCTAGCTCAGAGTGGGGCTACCGCATACAAATTCCCTCCACGTTCAATTGGCTTGTCAGAAAATCAAGGCTCCTGTAAGAGCAGAGGGCTCGATGCTCCCATGGTGGGCTCCTGGGGAAGAGCACAGCTAGGCAGGGGGCTGGCAATGGGGCCCGGCAGCCTGTTCGCCAATGGCCGGACACATAGATCGACATGCCCAGCTGCTGGGAAGGGAGCTCCGAGCCCTCCCAGAAATATCAACCTGTTGATTCCGGTGCGTATGTTTCCCCCTTACTGCCCCGGCAGAGATAAGGAACCTGACGCGCAGCCTGTCCCAGGAGCTGGCGGAGATGAGACGGGCCTATGGCGGGCTCCAGGAGGCCATGAGCAGGGTTCAGGAGGAGTTACGGAGCGTCAAAGGTAAGGGGGCAGCAGATGATGCCGGTGAGAGCTTTAACCTCAAACGCCCAGAGTCACTGAAAGCCAACGGGGACCGGAGTGTCCCACTGCCTCTGGCCTTTGCAGCTCTCCCGGCACCAACACTGGCCACATCTCCCCAGCTGGGAGCCCCCGGGGGCAGAGAGCCGGCCCAGATGTGTCCCACGCCACCCTCCCACCTGGCACGGATTGGTGCAAGCCTTGGGATCCCGAGGGGGCGTAGAACCAGCCAGGGCCTCAGGGAGCCATCAGCCCTTCCCCGAGTCCAGCCGTCCACCCAGTGGAGACGGGCCCGGCTGGAAAACCCATCCCTTGCGGCTAAATCCCTAATGCAGCCTAGCGGTTGGGTACTGTGGGTCTGGCAGAAGCCAGGCGATGGTGCTGTTGGACCTCAGCTTGCAGGGTCGTGTCCCAAGCATGTCGGCAGGAGTCAGTCTCCGCAGCCATGCTGCGAAGTTGGTTTCAGGCTGGGATGCTTTGCGGTGGGCGCAGTTGCAACTAGCAAGGACGATTGCTCCCTGCTCGACCCTCTCTAACTAGGAGCAGGTCTCGGGGCAAAGTTGTTCCCAGGAAACGGGGCATCAAAACACGGGCACCTCTTCCCCGGGGCCGATGCACAGAGCAATACTCCGCAAGTCACACTAGGAAAATATGAAATCCCGGATTTATTTTTCCATGGGAAACCAACCTACCAGGCCCTACCATCTGCTGTCACAGGTCAGAGGCAGGCCATGCCACTCATAAAACGACCCCCAGGTGGGCAGGGGTGGGCACAATACGGCCAGCGTGCTGCAGCCGGCCTGCCAAGCCATTTGATCCAGCCCATGGTCCACCTTGGAAGAGGCAGGGGCGAGACCCCCATATGCTCCTCTGCTCCCAGACCCCGCTTGGCTTGGGGACAGGTTAGCGTAAGAAGTCTCCTCTCTCCCCCCTGCCGTAAGGGGCACATGACACAGAGGTGGAGCCGCCAGCTGTTCCAAACGGCTGGCAGATCCCTCTACACACTGCACGTCCCTAGCAGTGGTGGGGAAGGGGGGACAGGGGGAAGGGAGGAGATTTTGCACACTCCCTGCCCCTAGGCAAATCATTGCAGCTGGGGTGGAGGAAAGCGCATAAACTCTCTCCCCCCTGCCAGGGTCGCGTGGTGCCTAGAGGGAACCGCCAGCCATTTGGAACAGCTGGCAGCTCCCTCTACACCCACCTGCCCCTGGCAGGGGGAGCAGACTTGGCGCGCTCCCCTGCCCCCAGGACTCCATTGGCCTGGGGGTGGGGGAGTGCGAAGTCTCTTGCCCCTCACGGGTGCGTGGCCCTGAGCAGCACATGGAGGGAACCCAAGTGGCTGGGGCTGCCGCAGGAAGGCGCCTGCCTCAGGGACCCCGTTGGGAAGCTGGTTGGGAGCCGCTTAAGGTAAGTGGCTCCTGGCCAGAGCCTGCCTCCAATATTCCAGCCCCTGCCACTTCCTAACTCCCTGCCCCAGGTCACCACCCAGACATATCCCGCCCAGACCCTCAACCCCTGCTACACCCCCTCCTCCAGGTCAAAATTCACTCCGGCACCCCCACTCCCTCCCAGACCCAGCACCTGAATCCCCTGCCACAGTCATAACCCCCTTCCTCACCCAAACTCCCTCTCAGACCCCACCCCCCCACCCCAAGCTCCCTTTTGCATCCAACCTCCCTCCCAAACCCCACACCCCCTCCATAGAAGCGTGGCCCTTGACCACTGTCCATAATCTTAGCATGGCCCCCTCCTCAGAAATTATTGCCCCCCCGCCCCACCCCACCCCAGGGGGTGAATGGCAGGGGGTGAATATTTGCAACAAACTATTTAGCAAATTTTTCAGAAGGAAGCAGGGAAAATTCTTGGTCATGGGTGCTCGGTATCCTAGGCGGGGGAAGGCACAGCCATCCCAAACTGCCAGCCTGGCCCTGCCCACCCTCTGCCCCCAGAATGCCTGCGGTAAGCAGGTGGGAGGGGGGGCATGTATGTGAGGCACTGTCCTGCCTCTCCTTGGGGGGGGGGGGGGAAGGGAGGCGGAGAGGCAGCTTGGCTCCCATGTGGGGCTAGGGGTGGGGCTGGGGGCTGTCTTGGTGAAAATCTCAAAGAAGTCCAAACGCTGAATCATGCTCCAGTTTTTTTCACTGCTTGTGAGCAGCTGGTGGAAGGGAAACAAATCCCGTTTCAGTGACTGTGCAAATTCCGTGCAGCAAATTCTTTGCTTGACCCCGGTGAGAGCATCAGAGGGAAGCCTTTTGGTTGGGCTGCGCGTTGACTCTAAGTAAGCGGGGGATGGTCCCGCTGTGGTGGGGGACGTGTCTAGCTCCCACACGACCCCAGCGAACAGATCTCAGTCCCCACTGCCACATCCTTTACCCAGAGGCCTCCCTGTGCCTCGAGGGCTCCCCTCACACTCCCTCATGGGGCAGAGCCCTCGTCACCCTGACAAGGCTGAGCCCAGGGTTCCTGGGGGGCTCCTTTACCCCAACCTTGAGGGCATTTAGGGCAGGAGCTGGATGTCCCCACCCCGGGGTGCTCTCCCTGCACTGGACACTTCCCTCACCCCTGCTGATTGTAGACAGCTCGCAGCAAACACAATGCATTACACAGCCACCAGTGTAACAAAGAATAAGGATAAAATGGGGGAGATGAAATAAAACTGCCCCCCCCCCCGCTCTGTACTCCTGACTGTGTTGAGGTACCCCCCAGACTTCCCTCAAGTACCCCTAAGGGTACTCGTACCACTGGCTGAGAAACACTGGGCTAGAGCATCGGCCTCTCCCCATTGCTCCTGGGGACTGTCAGTCTCAGGGCCCTGATTTCTCATGGGCCCTTCCCCCTCCTTTTAATTTGGGGGCCAGCCCACCTGAACCTCCCTCTGAGTTTTAGGAAGGGGCCAACATGATGCAGGCTCGTCGCCTACTTTGACTTCTCACAGGCTCGGTCTGCACAAAATGTCCGTCTGGCTGGGAGCTTTTTGAGAAAAATTGCTACTTCTTCTCCACGGTGACTAAAGACTGGGGGCAGGCGAAGCAGGCCTGCAGCGACCAAGGGTCTCGCCTGGTGATCGTCAACACCAATCTGGAACAGGTGAGCCCGCTGCCCCCATTCCTCCTGTGGGGCATTAAGCACGAGGGGCCAGTCTGCGATGCTACACTAGGGTGAATTCGCATCACTCTTACCCAGAGCAGCCCCTACCCATGGCCCACGGCGGGCGGAGGGCGGCTGCTGTCCCATAGGGGTTAGGAGCCAGCCCCCACCATGGAGGGAGAGCAGGGAACAGGAGCCGCCACCCCATGCGCTGGGCTGCCAGCTCCTGCTGCTGGCCTCCCTGTGTGTGGGTGGGGGAGCAGCAGCAGCAGCCACCCCGCACGTGATGGGAGGCGAGAGCGAGACCCTGCACAATAGATTAACTGGTTAAACCAAAGGTTAACCGGTTAACCGGGATTTTACTCTAGATTTACCCCGGTCACTGAGATCAGAGTCTGGCCTGCATCCTCCAGGAATGAATTACTTGGGGTGGAGCTTGGTGTCCATGTGTGGGGGGGGGGAGGGGAGGGAGCTTGACGGGACCTGGATACTTAGAGTCATTTGAAAAATGCTGAGTGAGCTTTGTGACCAGAAAGCTCAGGGTCAGGGGTGGATGATTCGATATGAATCACTAGGGCCCTGCCAAATTCACAGCCATGCAAAATGTGTCCCAGACTGAAATCTGGCCTTTGTGTGCTTTCACCCCATGCTATATGGACTTCGTGGGGTAGAGCAGAGCTCCTCAAATTGGGGGTCCTGACTGAAAATGGCATTATGGGCGGGGAACTCACCAGGTTATTTTAGGAGGGTTACGGTGTTGCCATCCGTACTTCTGTGCTGCCTTCAAAGCTGGGGGGCTGGAGAGCGGTGGTTGTAATGTTGGCCGGGTGTCCAGCTCTGAAGGCAACGCCCCGCCAGCAGCAGTGCAGGAGTAAGGGTGACAAAACCACACCCATGTTGCCCTCCCTGCTGCACTGCTGCCTTCAGAGCTGGGCAGCCGGAGAGTGGTGGCAGCTGACTGGGGGCCCCTCTCTGCAGGCAGCAGCACAGTGGTAAGGGAGGCACTACTATGCCAGGTCATCCTCACTTCTGCGCTGCTCCTGGCGGTAGCTCTGCTGTCAGAGCTGGGATCCCAGCCAGCAGCCGCTGCTCTCCAGGTGCTAAGCTCTGAAGGCAGCGCCACCACCAGCAGCAGTGCAGAAGTGAGGGATCACAGTGCCACAACCGCCCCACGCCCACAGGGCCAGACCGAGCCATTCCGGCGCCCTGGGCAGACAGTTTAATTGCGCCACCGGTTGGGGGAGGGTGCATATGGGGCTCCGCCCCCACGCTGGTGCAAGGGGGAGGGTGCATGTGTGGTCCCGCCCCTGCTCCGGCGCGAGGGGGAGGGCTCATGCGTGGCCCTGCCCCTGCGCTGGCACGTGGAAGAGGGCGCATACGCGGCCCCGCCCCTGCCCGGCGTGTGGGGGAGGGTGTGCAGAGCTGGCAGCGGCAGGACGCACATGCCCAGCCCGGCCCAGCCCGGCTACCGCCGCTGGCGCACACCCCTGGGCAGGCCGAACCTGGCCGTGCAGGGCCCCGTGGCCGTGCAGGGCCCCGTGGCCGCAGGGGGAAGGGTGCTGCTGGCCGGCACTGTGGGGGTTAATGCGGCCCCTGCCCTGGGTGGCCACTGCAGGGTGGCCGCTGGGAGCTGCTGCAGCCCACGATCTTGGAGCCGGGCGCAAGGTGCCTGATGGCAGCTAGGTTGGTACCCTGGGCAGCTGCCCGGCTAGTCCATGCCTTAATCTGGCCCTGCCCGCCCGCCGTAATCTTGTGACAACTCCTTTGTGGGCCAGGACCCCTACAATTACAGCACTGGGACATTTCAGCTGTAAATAGCTGAACTTATGACATTTACTGTAACATCCTGTGACCATGAAATTGACTTGAATTTGGTAGGGCCCCATGAATCAACATGCAAGTGTGTGTGCAGTGAGGGGGAGGAGAGGACAGTTCTCTTGGCAGCAGGGGTCACCCCCCCACACACATATCAAGGCAGCGGGAGCCAGAGCAGCCCAGCAGCCTGCTCCACTGCTCCCAACTGCCCTCTCCTGGCCGACAGCGCCCTGCTTCTCCGTGGCAGCAGCAGGAAACAGGGGTCTGGGAGGGCAGCATGATGGAGCAGGCGGAGGGGGGAAGGGGTGGAACAGAGGGAGGGTGGGGTGGGGCCTGTGACAGGGGAGTTGTCCTGGGTCCCACCTCTAGGACACTGTGGGGGGGGGGGTTGCCTCAGGCTCCACATTCCCCTAGACCCTGACTGTCCCCCCCTTGGGCCTGGATTTAAGCCTCCCCCCAGTGACCAGGGTGCAGAATGGGAGCAATGGGACTGCAAGAGGATTCTTTGGTCCCCCGGCATGGAGGAGGTTCATGGGCTTCACAGGCTGGAGGACTGAAAAGGACCTGCAGCCCTCAGGGACCAGCAGGGTATCTTGCAGCCTTCGCAGTGTCACTTACTGGTACTGTGGTAGCACCTAGAAGCACCAGCCAGAGCCCTCTTGCACTCGGTGCTGCAATGTCACAAAGACCGTCCCTGCCCCACACAGCTTGCGATCCAGGGCTCACTGCCCCTCCAGAAGGAGCGGGGGGGGACGGGGACGGGTGTTACAGGGCAATAGGCAAAGATGAGGCATTTGAATTACAGCTGCTTGGAAAATGAGCTTTTTTTTCCCCTTATGTTGAAAATTTCATAGTGGGGGGGAGGGGGAGGAATGTCTGCGCTGCAAGTTTCTGGCTGAAAAATTTCAATAGGGCGAGGCTGCAGCAGTGCCTCCTGGGAGCTGTCGCTTGGACCTCTCGTGCCCCCCATTCTTTGGGGGTCGGGCTTCCCGGTCAGTCTCCCACGAGGCAGCACGGGAACTCCTCTTGAGGAGAGGAAGTGAGGCATCATGGGAGTGCCTGGTGCATCATGGGAAATGTAGGGTGGCCAGCCCTAATGTAAAGGGTTGGAAAAACTGGTGGAGGGATGAGACTCTGCAGGGACCCATACTACCCCCTCCCCTCCCGCTCAGGACCACGATTATCTTCTCCCTCCGTTTTCCCACACAGGCGTTTTTGGCAGCCCACGTCACTGAGCCCCACGTGTACTGGCTGGGCCTCAGCGACTCAGCGACAGAAGGGGAGTGGCGCTGGCTGGACGGCAGCCCCCTGACTATCAGGCAAGGCCCTGCTGGGGCAGCCACTTTGGCGTGAGCACCGCCCCTTCCCAGCAGCTGGCTCTGGGGAGGACCCCGCCACGGTCCAGTAGCCAGGCCACGTGCAAGGAGCAGCACTGCTGGGTTCTAGCCCCACTCCGGGGGGGGGGGGGTGTTGATGCTCAGAGGAGGGGAAAGAGGAGCCAGGACTCCTGGGTTCTAGTGCCAGCCCCACCCGTGAGCTCTGGAGGCAGCACGTCTCCTCCTGCTCTAGGCCTCCATTTCCTCCCCAGGGCCAAAGCCTGTCACCTCCTGTCCTGCAGTCTGAGAACAGCTGTGCCTGGGCCGGTTCTCAGTGGCTGGCCTCGACCCCGATCTCTGGGCGTGAGGGGGCCGGCCTGTCCATGCCACCGTCATTCTAACTCCCTGGGGCTCCGGCTTCCTTCTCAGGTTCTGGGGGCCAGGCGAACCCAACGACGTCGGGCCGGAGGGGGAGGACTGTGGCTCCCTGCGATACGACGGGAAGTGGAACGACGCCAAGTGCTCCGTGGCCGAGTTGTGGGTCTGCGAACGGCCCTGCTAGCGAGGTCCCTCCGCCCCCCACGGGGAGGGGAGCTCGCCCTGCCTGCCCCGGCTCCAGAGCCAGCCCCTCTCGCCAGCTGCCATTCCCAGACTGCCGCGGGGCAGCTGCCGGCAGCACCGCCTATTAAAACGCTGTGATTTAATGATTCACCGGTCCCAGTTATTAACCAATCAGGATGCTTCTGCTAGGTCATTAACCAGTTCAGTTCCCAACGGCCGTGCGGTTTCCATAGGAATGGCAGGTGCCGGTTGTGGCTCCCCAAAGGCATGGGTGTCACTGCTCTAACAGCCGGGTGGTAACTGCAGCCTGTGGACAGCCTCCTGGAAAGCAGAGTGTGTGTGTGTGGGGGGGGAACGCTGAATGGTCCTGGCCCATCTAGTCCACTGCCCTGCCGTGGTGGGGCCCGAGGCAGGGCTGTTCTCCCCAGGGCTCTAGAATTAAATATGGCCCCCCCACAGGATACCATTCCCCGGCCTGGCCCATCTCACTGCAAGGCTGTTTGTTCCAACACTGGGCCAGTGTCTGATCTCAGGTGCCCTGGTGCCTGCCCAAACTGACGTCGATGGCCTTAGAATCCTAGAATCCCAGGGCTGGCAGAGACCTCAGGAGTCATCGAGTCCATCCCCCTGCCCAAGGCAGGACCAACTCCAACTCAATCATCCCTGCCAGGGCTTTGTCAAACCTCTAGGGATGGAGATTCCACCACCTCCCTAGGGAACCCATTCCAGCGCTTCCCCACCCTCCTAGGGAAATAGTTTTTCCTAATATCCAACCTAGACATCCCCCACTGCAACTTGAGCCCATTGCTCCTCGTTCTGCCATCCATCACTACTGAGAACAGCCTCTCTCCATCCTCTCTGGAACCTCCCTTCAGGAAGTTGAAGGCTGCTCTCCAATCCCCCCTCACTCTTCTCTTCCGCAGACTGAATAAGCCCAAATCCCACAGCCTCTCCTTATAGGTCACTGCTCCAGCCCCCTGGAGTTGCTTGTGTCTCAGAGGGCAGAGTCTGGTGCGTTGTTGTACACCTTGGATGTTTGTAGCTGGTGTCTGGGGCGGAGGTCCCTGCCTCACTGGCACAGCAGGGCTGGCAGGGGGGATAAACATTCATTAAACAAGTGCTTGTTGGAGAGGGGATCTTCTGACTGGTGTAGCCCCATCTGCTGTAAATCGGAATCAGCATCATGGCTTTGGAAGCCCATGGGGCCAAATCCACAGCTGGTGCAAGATAGGGGAGGAAGGGGCCAGATCTGCTGATGTAAAGCAGCATTGCTCCTTGGAGTCAGTCAGCGATACCCCAGCTGGGGTGTAGCTGCCTGGCTCCATTGGCATCAAAGGGCGCTGCACTGATTTACACCAGTGAACAACACGGCCTGCAGAAGTGGTCCCCTCTCTCACACACCCACCTCGCTGCACAACCTGCCTTGTATGTTCTTTCAGCAGCCGAGTCAGCGTCACGCCCTTTGGCAGGAGGCTCTGTCCCTGGCGCTTGCTGGTTTAGAAAAGGAGAGTGACTTTTGCAGCAGAGGCGTATGCAAATTTACAGCTCCCCTCTACCAGAGCATGACGGCCAGGGTGGGTTTCTTTTTCAGTGGCCAGTGCAGGGCTGGGTTTACCACATTTGCCTGGGTCATGAAAGGGAAAGTGAGACACCAGGTGAGTAGGTGCATGTGTGACACTGACAGGGGAATTGAACCTGGGACATCTGGAGCTTTATGTGGGAGCTTCTGTCACAAGAGCTAGCAGCCAGCCAGCCCACCACCAAGGCTGCAGCACAAGCTCATCATTCCCTCTGCAAGTGGTCTCGGTGCCATCAGAAGGGCCAGTGCCCCACGGCCAGCAGGCGTGTGGGTTACACAGGTGTGTGCGCAGGGATGTGGAGCTGTGTATCTTGACACCAGCTAAGAATCCAGCCTATCGAATGTAATGGACTCGTTCATGAGTCCCATCTATAGACCCAAGGCGAGAATGCAGCTCCCCTGGGTTATTCCCTGCCTCTCACGTTAAGGGTAGGGGAGCTGCAGAACTTTGGCGTCTGACTGTGCTAAGCCCTCCCGAGCCGATTCTGAGCTTAGTCACACCGGAGTCAATCCAGAGTCACCCCGGTGTCAATCCAGAGTTACACCTTGGAACTCAGTGGTGTGACTCCGGATTTATACCAGGGTCAGAGTGCAGCACCAGGCCCTTTGGCTGAACTCTTGGGTGTGTGTGTGTTGTGCAGTTTAGGCCAGGAAGGATGGGGACTAGGGGAACACGTCTTTGCTCTGTCCCACAGGAACACGTAAGAGGATTCAGCAAATCCAGGGTTAAAGGTTCCCAGAGGAGCTCTAGCAGCTACAGCAGGTGAAAAGTCATCACAGGCAGCCCTTGTTCGGGATGCCCTGGGCTCATGGCCCCTACAAGGCTTCCGTAGATGCTTCCAAAGTGTGGGTCGCTTGTAGGGCCTGGGACAGGGCCTTAGCTCAACTCTGTCTGGACTGGTGATGGGTTTCTTCTGACAAGAAAATCAGCTGCCCTGTCCTCCATCCCCACGCGTGAGTCCCACCCCCACCGCTCAGTGCTTTGTGTTAAGAAATTGCCCACAAGCCCCTGCTCCCAGCAGCAATGGGATCGGGGAGTCTCAGAATGAACTGGGCCAAGCATGGCTGCTGTGGGTGGGCCCTCGGGTTGCCAGGTGTCCGGTTTGGAACTGAACAGTCTGGTATTTGAGGGTTCTGTCCAGGAAACAAATTGAGAAAATACTGGACATAGAAATGTCCAGAACTTTCTAATTAGATGAGTTTTATTATTATTCTCAGGAGTATCAGTATGGAGTTGTGAACTGCCTGGTGGTAGATACGCTCACGCTGCGTGAGAGTGTCTACCAGCCAGGCAATTCACAACTACACGGGGGGGGGGGGAGGAAGAGGGCAGGGCCGGGGCAGGATGGAATCACCGGGGCCAGACTCTCTCATGCTTCACCAGGACTGTGCGCAGGACGGGCAGCACTGCACGATCTGCGTGTGCCCGGGTCAGTCCCGCTCCCTGCCAGCCAATTTTCTACCCCCACTCCCTGCCCAGGCCAGTACCACTCTCCCCAACCCCCTCCCAGCCAGCCCTACTTCCCGCCGGCCGGTCCCCCCCCTCCCCCCATCTCCCCCAGCCAGCCCGGTTCCCCCCGACAAGCCCTGCTTCCCGCTGGCTGGTTCTCCCCCCTCCCCCCCGGCCAGCTCTGCTCTCCCTGACCCCCTCCCGGCTAGCCCTGCTTCCTGCCTGCCGGTTCCCCCCGACCTCCTCCTGGCCAGCCCCGCTCCCCTCCCGGCCACTCCACCCCCCAGTCTGAGATCAAGTGTGTCTGGTATTTTTTTTGAAAGCACCTGGTAACCCTAGTGGGCCCGATGAGAAACATGGCTGCCCAGCGCAGATCCCTACATGTGAGCTCACTGTGAGGAGCAGACTTCTGACCCTTAGCCCGCCTGTATGGGCAGGACAGGGCCAGCTAAAGGTCCCTGGGACTTGCCAAATGTGTGACATGATTAGCAGGTGCAGATACATCCTCTTCTAGCCCCTTTCCCACAGCACTGTGGTTTGCTGCATCAGTGACCATCTTATTTATAAAAATAAATAAATACATGCTTAAAAATAAAAGTGTGACCCGCCACAGCCTCCTGCCCACCACCTGCTGCTGGGCTGAATGCTGTTCCAGCCAGCTGATGGGCATGGCGGGATGGGTATCCCACAATGCACTAGAGGTGAAAATGCCCTCTGGGCAGAAGGCTACCCCAATGCCTACAGCAGCAGTTTTCAAACTTTTTTTTTTTTCTCATGACCCAGTTGAAGGGGCTTGTGGGGATGCGGGGGTGGCAGGGCTGGGGCAGGAGGGGGTTACCTTGAGTGGCTCCCAATCAGCAGTTCAGCGGGGGTGCTAGGGCAGTTTCCTGCCTCTCCTAGCACCGCAGACCATGCTGCACCCCAGAAGCAGCCAGCAGCAAGTTCCCAGCCAATGGGAGTGTTCCCCCGGGGCAGGGGCAGTGTAGAGGGCCCTACGTGCTATCTTCCTCCCACCCCCCCGCTGCTCACCTGATCTCCCTGCAACCAGCCCCATCACCCGACATGCCACAGCCCAGTCCAGTCCTGGGTGGGACCCGTCATTTGAAACCTGCTGGCTTAGGGCATGAGTAGGATGTAAGGGAGCCCCAGTGCAGAGAGTTCTGTGGAGTGAGACCCTCTTTCCAGTAGCCCAGCTCATGGCCTGGGCACGGACACTGGCACTGATGCCTTCTCCAGGGCTGAAGTTTGGATCGGGTTGGGAGAGGAGAGGGAAGGAATCTGTGGGGCACGATGGAATCTTCTCCCCCAAACAACCCAGAGCCTGGGCGCGGGGACTCGGGTACGGCTAGGACTCAGGTGGGGATATTGGGCTACAAGATCCGTGGGTCTGTGGCGCAGATGGGGAGAAGACGCCGCCCAGTGTGGTGCAAGGGCACCCATCTCCCATGTGGTGTGCCTGTGAATTCTCCGCTTTTGTTCCCCAGGCTGTGTCTATAGCTCCGCCCCCAGTTCAATGACTGATTGGCCTACCCACCAAAGTCAGTGAACCTCCTTTAGCCCACAGGGCAGGGTGGCCTAATGGCCAGAGTCTGTAATTTCACCCCTACTCGTGGTTAGTGCGGCCCAATGGCTACAGTCTGTAACTTGCCCCTATTCCCAGGACAGTGCAGTTCAGTGGTCAGAGTCATTAACTCACCTCTACTCGTGGGGTAGTGTTGTCCACTCTCAAGGGACAGGAGATAGGGAAAGGGTTTACATCCCCTGGCAGGGAGGTCCAGGCCCTCCCACTCCACTGGACCCCAGCCCAGGGCACTGTTAGTGGCTCTCTCTAACCACTGAGTCAGCAGGGAAAAGCTCCATTCAAAACACACTGGCTCCCTGGCATCAGCTCACTCTCCAGGTAGCCATGGCTTTCCCTGGGCTGTTTCCTGCCACAGTCATCTCAGCTCCATCATGAATCACCATCTCCCCTCCTGTGTCTGGGATCTGGTTGCTCCTGCTTGGTCCTGGACCCCGGAAGCATCTGGCTCCGGCCTGCATGGAGGCACCTCAGCATTTGGGTAGTCGCTACAGTTTGGCTAGAGCAGACAATGCACAACCTCTCCCTCCGGCCACCAGCCCCAGCTGAGCTGAGCTGCTCCCTTTTATAGCTGTGCAGCTCAAGCATGCCCAGTAAGGCAAAGGGGGTGTGGCTTTCTCAGCCCTCAGGGCTGGGTTAACCCCCTCCTGCTCAGTGCGGGAAGAGTGCACCCCGTCACAGGGTCCAATTCAGTCTGGTGGCTGCTGAGCTCTATAGCAGGGGCTCCCAACCTTTCCAGACCACGGTCCCCCTTTCAGGAGTCTGGTTTGTTTTCACCTCACTTGAAAAAATCGGACATAAAAATACAAAAGCGTCAGTGCCATTCACACTGAAAAATTACTGTTTTTTACATTTTGACCATATGATAGTGAAATAAATCAATGGAATGTAAACATTGCACTTGCATCTCAATGGGCAGTACATAGACCAGCACAGACAAGGCACTGTATGAAATTTGAGCTTATACTGAGTTTGTGGGGGCTTTTTATGCACCTGATTGTAAAAACCTGGGCAACCTCTTGTGGAGCTGATATACCCCCTGGAAGAGCTCTATGCACCCCCAGGGGTACATATACCCCTGCCTGAGAAACACTGCTCTTTAGTGGGCATGTGGGCATAGACCCATGCAGTTCATAAGAACTTAAGAACGGCTGGACTGGGTCAGACCAAAGGTCCATCTAGCCCAGGGTCCTGTCTGCCAACAGTAGCCAGCACCAGGTGCCACAGAGAGAGTGAGCAGAGCAGGGAATCACCAACCAATCACCATTGCCAGGTTCTGACAAACAGAGGCTACGGACACCAGAGGCCAGGGGGCCACCTCAGCACCACCCCACAGCCCTGCACCCCATGGAGAGGTTGTGTGCATGGCACAGGACAAGGCCTCTTCCCTAGCGTCTGTGCACAAGCAGGCTCTGCTGCATGGCAGGCTATTTGCATAGCCATATTCATCCCAGCCTTCATATGCAGAGAGAGGAACCGAAACTGAGGGTTAGAGACTGCCCCGAGCGAGATGCCGAGAGTGAGAGAGAGCCCCAAGCAGCACAGGGTGCGTTGATTCAGCAGCAGCCCACCTATGACCCTGATCCCCAGCCAGGAGGCATGGAACAGCAGGAGCTGTATGGGAACTGGCTGTGCCCACCACCGTCCCCGGGGAAGAAACTAGTGAGACAAACAGGTAAAGAAGAAGTGGCCGGAAATGGGCGGGGGGGCAGGTGTGCTAGGCTTAGAAGGGGCAAGTGTGTGCAGAGGTGTGTTCTGTTGTGGCTGTGTGAACTGTGCAGCCGTGTGCATTGTGTGGGGTGTGCAAAGAGCGTGTACCTGCAGCCATATGCACTTTGGGGGCGGCGGTACGTCAGCCCCCCTGAATGCGGGTTATGTGGCGTGCACATATGCAGTGGTATGTCATACGCTTTGTGCGCATGGTGATGTTGTGTGCAGCGATTGTGGTGTCTTTGGGTGGACATGGTTGTGTAGTATCTCCATCTTTTCATGTGCCAGGTTGTGTGTGTTCTGTGTGTGTGTGTGTGGGGGAAACGTGTGTAAGTACGTGCCTAGGTGCATGCTGTTTAGTCTGTGGCCGCTTTGTGTGTAATGCAGAAGGGTGGGGGTACTCGTCATGGTGTGTATGTGTTCCGAAGGGATGGGGTCAGATAGGATAAGGGCAGCCAACCGTGAAGAGAACACATCTCTCACTCAAATCTAGCGGTGGCTGGGGAACCGCACTGTGGTTCTCACTTGCATCAGGTTAGAGCTTTGTGGAAGAAAAGGACTTGGAAAATACCCGAGGAACCACAACCGACTGTGGCCTGACTTCCCCCACTCCAACGCAGGCAGCCACACTAAGGTCAAGGGGAGATGGGTGTTCCCAGGCCCAGTTCCTGTGGAGCTACAGATTGACCCTCTGTGGTCTGGGACTCTCTGGTCCAGCAACATCTGTGGTCTGGGAGGATCATGGATGTTGCTGGACTAGAGAGCCCCAGGCACGGGGTTGCCAGAAGCTGGGAGCTCAGACAGTCTGGCAGCAGGCAGCCTTCAGGGGCAGGGGTCTGGGGACAGGGAGCCAGCCAGAAGGTCAGCCCCACTGCTGGCCGGAGCCACAGAGCCCCAGCAGCTGGGACAGAGCTCTGCCAGCTGGAGACAGGGAGCCCACTGAACTGAGCAGGCTGCAGCCCCAAGTTGAGCTCCACCAGCACGCTGGGGGCTGGGCACTAGCCGGGCCAGCAGCCAGAAGGAGAGTCCTGGAACAGCCCAAGGGCTGACCTTGCCATATCCAGCAAACTCCCTCTGCTGGGACCGCTCGGGTCCCCAGGGTGCCGGATGAGGAAGGTCCAACCGGGAGGAAAGTTGCAGCAGCTTCCACCTGGGTAGAATTTAAAGGGGCTGTTTGTGCCATAGCAGAAAGCAAATTTGAGCCAGGTCTCAAGCTGGTGTAAATCGTCTTCTGTCCATTGACTTCAGCACAATGACACCGATTTACACTTGGCTTGTCTATCACTGGGGCTTTGTCTATACTGCAGGGTTTTTGCACAAGAAGCTTTTTGCGGAAGAGATCTTCCACAAAAATTTCTTGCGCAAAAGTGTGTCCACACCTCAAAAGTGCATCGCAAAAGTGATGTGCTTTTGCACAAGAGAATGCATGGACACTCTTGTGCAAGAAAGCTCTGATGGCTATTAATAGAATGGCCATCAGAGCACCTGTGCTTTTTCTGATACGCTCTTTTTGCACAAGAAACCCCTGCGAGCATCCACAGATGGTTTTTTGTGCAAGAGCTGTAGTGCAAAAAGGAGTTAGTCCTCGTAGGGAGAGGAATAACTCTACCAGCGAAAGCCCTCTGTCCTGTCGATTTACTGCATTTTTTTTTTTTTGCTCAAAAACAACTTGTAGTGTAGACATAGCCTAAGAGAATGTCTACATTAGGGGGTATTCTAATTCCAGCTTTACGAGTGTTTGGGAAGAGTCCAGAACATCAGCCGTTACAGTTTACTTCTTCTGGTGAGCTGGCAAGTAATTCTCACCAGATCATAAACTCTAGTGTAGACAAGACCTGATGGTAGAAACACAAATACTATTAATATGGCACCAGAATCAGACTTGACAACAGATCTGAGAGGCCATTCAAACACGCACGGGTCTGACTGTGCTGAATGACTGAACAGTGGTTTCATAGTTTCTATTAATAGTTTAATAGAATACCTAAAAACTGACCAGGCTGGACTCATAGCTGAGATGGGATGTAGGAGATGCAAAGGATAGTGACACCTCTGTAACCTCACCTCTCTGATGGAGTCACCCCCCTCTTCTCTCAGTGCCTGTCGGTGGCCACCCCTGTGCCCAAAGCAAATGCGACTGAAGAGCAAATTTGTCCCCATTTTGGGATGCATCAAGCATTGGGTATTTTCAGAGGGCGGCTACCATGGGAATCTACTTGCTACACAACCTTCAGTCCAGCAACCTCCACGGGAAATGGCACTCGCTGAATTCTGTGCTCTGCCTTGTTGGGTAGTTAGGGACAGATCTCCAGCTAGTTCCATCGGAGCCTGTGGGGCTACGTACCCAGCCAGAATTAGTCTAGACTTGTCCGCCCTAGAAATGTTTGTTGCCTTAACTATACACTGGGATTGCTAATGTGGAAAACTCCACATCGCATGAACACAGTTATAGTTTCAAAGTCATGTGTGTCACATAAGAGTCATGTGTGGGTCCTGCAGCTTAGCAGGCCTAGGATGGAAGTTTCCATCCCTGCTGTATCCACTTTAGCATAGGGTGGGATGCTGCAAACCCAAACAGCAGCTGCGGGCTTTATCAGTGTTAACCTATGCCTTGAGCTGCGAAGCTGCTAAGCAGTAAATAAGGGTGACCTCGGTCTCAGCCCATAAGAGTGATTAGAATGGCATTGAGCCAGGTACGTGCACACCCGGTAAACAACTGTAGTATAATTAGTGCAGAAAGTCCCACGCCGACTTGAGTCTCAACCAGGGCCCCACACTTGAGGGCTGAGTGGGATTCCCCCATGCTGGAGCCACACCCACTGCGGCCAGGTGCAAGGTAACTGCAACGGGACTCCCCGCAGACCTGAAGGGACGTAAGCATTGCAAAGAGCCTTTTACTCCTTTCACCATTGTCCTGTTGTGCTTTCGCCTGCTAAAGTGTATCCTGGGAAGTGTAGCAGCAGTGGAGTAGGAAGCTTAATAAAGTACATTATCCCTACTTGGCTCTGTGTTGAAGTGAATCTACAACCCTGTTGGGCCCTGGCCCTGTGAATTGACAACTTGATGGAATTCCCATTTTTAAAAAATACAAAAAAAAAAAAAAAATTAAAAAACATTTTAACAATCTCCCTTTTTAAGAAATCCTGAATAAAAATTAACTTCATGAAAATAACACTGTATTTTTGAAAAATACAATTATTTAAATAACACATGTACATTTTCTTTTTATTAAAAAAACCAAACTTTAATTGAGGTAAGGCCCCGAGCAATACCAGCTACATCTCCTAGTCTTCTTCTTCTTCCTACATGTTTTAGAAAAGTGCATGTCTCTGTCTGTGTTTCTGTCAGTTGGTGAATCCCTCTGTTCAAGAACTTCTAAATGGTAAGAGCTAGGACCACCAAATTCAGTAGGCAGCTTCCTCTTATCATAACTTATAGCAAGATCAGGGTTTGGTTTGGCCAAGACAATGGGATGTGCCTGGGATTCAATAGGTTCTCATAAAATGGAAAGGGAAGGGTCTAGCAGGAGAGCAGGCCAACAAAAACGATGAGGGGGCTGGAGCACATGACTTATGAGGAGAGGGTGAGGGATTTGGGTTTGTTAAGTCTGCAGAAGAGAAGAGTGAGGGGGGATTTGATAGCAGCCTTCAACTCCTTGAGGGAGGATTCCAAAGAGGATGGAGAGAGGCTGTTCTCAGTGGTGACAGATGGCAGAACGAGGAGCAACGGTCTCAAGTTGCAGTGGGAATGGGCTAGGTTACTATTTCCCTAGGAGGAGGATGAAGTACTGGAAGGGGTTCCTTAGGGAGGTGGTGGATCTCAATCCCTAGAGTTTTTTAAGTCCTGGCTGGACAAAGCCCTGGCTCATATGATTGAGTTGGGGTTGGTCTTGCTTTGGGCAGGGGGCTGGACTCAGTGGCCTCCTGAGGTCTCTTCCAACATTAGGGGTTTGGAACGGGTCCCATATGAGGAGAGGCTAAAGAGACTGAGAATTTTCAGTTTAGAAAAGAGGAGACTGAGGGGGGATATGATAGAGGTATATAAAATCATGAGTGGTGTGGAGAGGGTGAATAAAGAAAAGTTATTTACTTGTTCCCATAATATAAGAACTATGCGTATGTCTACACTAGTGTTATTTCGAAATATCTTATTTCGAAATAGTTATTTTGAAATAGCTTATTTCAAAATAACACATCTGCACACAAAATGCATTTTGAAATAGCATTTTGCTATTTTGAAATAGCGCGTCCACACTGAGTGGACGCTGAATCTCATTTAAGGCTGGCTGGCACCAGTTCCAGCAGGGCACCAGGTCAGGACTTACTGTGTGGGGCTGCTGCCTGAGGCTATCTGATGTCTGTGCTTAAAGGGACCACCCCGGACAGCCAGTTCTCAGGTTTCCCTGCTTGCTTGTCTACCTCGATGAGGGACAGCAAAGCATTTTGTCTCTGCGTGCTCTGGTTGCCCTCACTCGGGACACCACAGCACTCGGCAACATGGAGCCAGAGCTGCCCCTGGACACTCTGGTGCTTCTCTTGGACGCGTTGCTGCGAGCCTGGCTGCACTTTCTGCAGGCTGCCATCCAGGAGGTCCATCGGGGGCTGCCAGTATCCAGGAGGCCCTGCGGGAGAGCTTCCACCCTGAGGAGCACTAAGAGCCTCCCTGGTCTGCCCCACTGGGGGCTTGTGCCTCATTCCTCCCTCACGTCCTTCCACTTACCCCTCCCTAACCCCCCTTCCTGATGTCAAATAAAATACATGTATTTTCATGAACACAAACTCTCTTTATTTAACAAAACTGGAGGGGAGGGAATGAAACTCTGGTGAGACTGGGGAAAGGAGGTGGGAGAGGGGAGAAGAGAGGGTGGGAGAGGAGAGGGGGAAACCTGGGAGGAGGGAGCTGAAAGGGGGAAGAAGGGGGAGGGGAAGCTTAGGGCTCAGGTTTGGGGGTCTCGCTGGACCACCTTGATTGTCATGCAGACCTGCTCCTGGGTTTGCATGTGACCTTTGGTGGCCAGGCTGGCAGCTATCCTGCCATAGATGGCCGCGTTCCTCCATCTAGTGTGGAGATCATGGACGTTGGGGGCATCCCCCCCGAACCTGAATAAGGTCCGTGATCTCCAACCTGGACCAGGAAGGCACCCGCCTCCTCCAGGCCCTGGGAGGCTCCTGGGAGCTGGCAGACTGCTCCTGGGGAGTGGTGAAGGGCTAGCTGCCAGTGGCTTGCTCGCTCATGTTTTGGGGCCACTGGGTCGGGGTAGTGACTGCTGGCTCTGGGCTGGCAGGCTTGGAGCTGGCACAGGCACTGTGGCCAGAGTCTACCCCTTTAAGGACTCCGGGGGGGGGGGGGGGAGAGAAGTGTTCTTGGTTGAGGTTGGAGTGGCCACCAGGGCACCCTGGGAAGGCTAGAGGCCCCCTATTTCAAAATAAGTGTCTACACAGCACTTATTTTGAAATAGCTATTTCGAATTTGGCATTATTCCTCGTGGAATGAGGTTTACCAAATTTGAAATAAGCACTCCGCTATTTCGAATTTATTTTGAAATAGCGGTTTGGCTGTGTAGACACTAGGAAAGTTATTTCGAAATAAGGGCTTTTATTTCGAAATAACTTTGCTGTGTAGACATACCCTAGAGGACACCAAATGAAATTAATGGGCAGCAGGTTTAAAACTAACAAAAGTAAGTTCTTCTTCACACAGTGCAAAGTCAACCTGTGGAACTCCTTGCCAGAGGAGGCTGTGAAGGTTAGGACTATAACAGAGTTCAAAAAAGAGCTAGATAGATTCGTAGAGGTTAGGTCCATAAAAGGCTATCAGCCAGGGGGTAAGGAATGGTGTCCCTGGCCTCTGTTTGTCAAAGGCTGGAGATGGATGGCAGGAGACAAGTTGTTTGATCATTGTCTTTGGTCCACCCCCTGTGGGGCACCAGGCACTGGCCACTGTCAGCAGACAGGCTACTGGGCTAGATGGACCTTTGGTCTGACCCAGTACGGCCGTTCTTATGTTCTTAATATGAGTCTATACTGCAGAATGACCACACGGGGCAGCAAGGGGCAGGAGCTGGGCGACTGGGACAGCCATAACTGCATTGGGCCAGTAGGGGGCAGAGGTGGAGGAAGGGACAGCTCCACTGTATACTTCAGAGAGTTTGCGTGTCTGTCTGTCTGTTCCCCAGTTGGAGGGCATGCACCCCTCCCCTAGCTGTGTCCGTTGCAGTGGCCATGGAGAGGCATTTCTCACTTGGCCCCAAGCCGCTGTGATGAGAGCGGGCTGGGGTTGTCCTCTCTCCCCAGGGCAGCCTGCACACTGACCCCCTCCTCCCCAGCCCCACCCCAGAGCAATGATTTAAATGAAGAAAACCAAAACTTATCTAAGGACCCGAGCAACGCTGAGTAAACCTTGCAGTTAGCTCTATTGGTAGAAGGACCCAGCTACAGTCGGGCTTCTACCAGAGTTTGGGTAAAAAAAGAATCACGCACTGAAGTGCCATAGTTACAGTGGTGCAACTTTTCCAGTGTAGACCAGCCCTCGGGGTAGCTCTCTTGGACTATGTCTACACTGGCGGGTTCTTGCACCAGAAATATGCAAATAAGGCTAAGCGTGGAATATCGCCGAGCCTCATTTGCATACCTGCCCCTCTTGGGCAATGCCGCTACGCTGATTATTTTCAGGAATAATGGCATTGCCCAAGAGGGCTTTTCTTGCGCAAGAAGGGGCTCTGTAGACACTCCTTTTGGTGCAAGAGCCTCTTCTGCAAAAAATGGCAGCTCATTAGGTATGCAAATGAGGCTCGGTGATATTCCACGCTTAGCCTCATTTGCATATTTCTGGCGCAAGAACCTGCCAGTGTAGACATAGCCTTGGAGTCAATGAGCCAGACCCCACTAAGCAAATGCTGATTTACACCTGCTGGGGAGTCCAGCCCATCATTTTTTCTTTGATGAATTTCACCTTTTTTTCTTTTTGTCCTTTTGGGGAATAGTCTCAATTTGTGTCCTAATTATGTGTTACCCAAACTGGTTTGCTGAGCAGCTCCTCAGCCTTTCAGATCCCTTGTGAAATCCAAAAAACACAAGGCTTCATGCCCTTTCCCTGACTGGTATCTCCTTGGACCACGTGTCTAGTAGCAAAAGTTCGTGCTTACAGGTTCTAAGCTCACTTACCGATGGCTGTGGTGCCAGCATCAGACCCTGCGGTGGTAGCCTCTAGAGCAGTGTTTCTCAACCTTTTTTTATAAAGTACCCCTTTTAAAAAAAACAACAAAAAACGCCCACACCATTATAAGTACCCTCAGTACCTACAGTTTTCAGACACACAATTTTTTTTCTACCATTGTAACACATTTGTTTAAACAACTTAATCGCAGCTGGGTGGGCAATGAAATGTTTGGGTGTAAAAATTCCAAAAAATAATAAAGCGCTATAAAACTTAAAACAAAAATTCTGTTTTCTCCAAGGGTACATCTAGACTACAGGCTTTTGTTGACAGAAGTTTTGTCGACAGATACTGTCGACAAAGCTTCTGTCGACAAAGAGCGTCTAGACTACATCCAGTTCTGTCGACAAAGCAAGCCGCTTTGTCGACATGACAGTGTAGACGCAAAGGACAGTGTAGATGCAATAATGCCTTCTGTTGACAGAACTCTGTTGACAAAAGGCGTTATTCCTCGTAGAATAGGTTTACCGCTGTCGACAAAACTGCCGAGTTCTGTCAACATTATGTCGACAGAACTTGACGGTAGTGTAGACACAGGTATAGTTTTGTTGACAAAAGTCCACTTTTGTCAACAAAACCCTGTAGTCTAGACACACCCCAAATGTCAGTTGTGTTGATGTACCCTCCAGACTTCTCTCGAGTACCCCTAAGGGTACTTGTACCACTGGTTGAGAAACATTGCTCCTTTCTCCAAACACCTACCTACCTTTTTCTCCCTTCTTTGTTTGCAGGGATTTACCACTTATCGGGGAGACCAGTAAGTGCAAGTCACTTCAGATCTGGTGAGTCCACATTTTTTTCTCCTGTTCTTTGGATCTGGCTTCCTGCACCTGGGCCATGGTGCTAAATGAACCTTGATGAGATGCCAGTACTGAGAGGCCTCTATTCCCAGCTCTGCCAGTGATTTATGTGTAACCCTGAGCAACTCCTCTTCTCTCTTCTCTCTCTCTCTCTCTCTCTCTCTCTCTTTGGGCGTTGGTTTCCTCATTTGTGCAATGGGTATAACACCTTCAACCAACAGGTACTTTGAGATTTGTGCGGAAAGGGACTGATTCTCCTGTCCCATGCAGCACTTTTATTTATTAATTTTTATGAGTGGTAAGGTAGCAACTCCCAGCTGCCCCGAGCTCAGCGTTCCATTGGGTGGGGTGTTTCACAGTCGCATCACCGGAGACTGCCAACTCTTCAGGGCAGGGACAGTCTGAATTTACAAGACAGACAAAGGCTGTGATAGGACACAGGCAGGAAGTGACTGGCCCATGGTCGGTCAGTGGCAGAGCAACCAACAGTTGCTCCTGAGTCTAGATCAGTGGTTCTCAAACTTTTGGCCTTCAGCCCAACCCATTCAATGCAAACTTTCCTGCTGACCAACCACCCATGATGATAAAATAGGTGCAGGAGGTGGTGGGGAATCTGGCCGGGAGGTTGGGCGCAGGAGCGGGCTGATGGTGGGGGTCTGGCTGGAAGGGAGGAGGTAGGAGCAGGATGGCGGTGTGGGGTCTCAACAGGAGGGGATTCATAAGGGGGAAGGGCGTTTGGGTTCTTGGTGGGAGGGAGAGTCCATTAGGACAATGGGAGTGTGGGATCCAGGCATGAGAGGGGTGGGGTGCTTACCTGGCTCAATGCCTAGGGTTGCCAGATGGTTTCAACAAAAATACCGGACACACTTGACATGACATCACAATCAACAAGACATCTTAGTTAGAAAACAACGGACATTTCTATTTTCTCAGTTTTTTTCCCGAATAGAAAGCTCAAATCCTGTACTGTCCGGTTCAAAACCGGACACCTGGCAACCCTATCGATGGGCACCGCCCCCTGCTGCTCCCACTGGCTGTGATTCCAGCCAATGGGAGCAGCAGGGAAAGCCTCCAGCTGGGGGGAGGAGGAGTGGCAGCGCACAGAGCTGCTTCCTTTCCTTGCAAGCCAGGTCTGGCCCTCAAGACTTACCCTTTCCCTCCCCCCACAGTGGGTAGCTGGCATGGGGCTGGAGTACCAGCACAGGCTCCCCGCTGCGGGGGAAGGGGTGAGCCCTGAGCCTGTGGCCCACCTGCAAGATGGCTGCAGACCACTAGTGGTCCCCAGACCATACTTTGGCTAGTGTCCTATGCACTAGGCCAGCCATGGCCAGCCCATGGCTCACAAGATGCATGTGGCTCTTCACCACCAAAAGCGCGGCTCGCGAAGCATCCCCCCCAGCTCCCAAAGCGGCCCCTGGGACCCGGATCCCTGTGCTCACCAGGTGCTCCCTGTGCTGTGCCGTCCACCGTGGGAAAGCAAAATGACTCTGGCAAGATGGCTGCCGGGATCCTGATGTGGCCAAAAAGCCAAAAGCCAAACCTGCGTTTTCATTTAAAGGGTAGGCTTTTTTGGGGGTTTTTGTTTTTTTGCTCGACAACTTTTTCCACTATGTCCACCACTATTTTGCCTCTTTGCACTAGGCGATGGTGGCTTTTGGCTTTGCTCCGTAAACCAAACCTATGGGACCAGCCAACAGCTCCCAGCTTCAGCAGTTTCTCCAGATTTGCCCCAGGACAAGGGAGAAGAGAATGAGGCTCCCGAAGAAAGAAGCCTCGTTCCCTTCATCCTTCCAGGGGCAGAGAGGGCAGCGGGGGAGATCTCACTGCAGGTGCCCCGGAGTTCCACAGCTACAGAGAAGCTCAGGGCTCTTCTCAGACTGCTCTCAGACGCAAGGGGTCTGCTCTGACCTGAGTATTAGTAGTGCATTGGGCAGGAGCCTCCGCCGACGTAGCTTGAAGTGATGCCATTTGCACTGCCTGGGGATTTGGCCCAGATAGCCAATGGCTGCCCCGGGATTAATTCTTCTCATCTGTGTAGAATCCCCAGATAGCTTTGCCAATGAGGAGGACTACGACGATGTCTCCATGTCTGAGGTGGGAGAGCAGATGCTGCAAAGGCTCCCGGCTCGTGCACAGCACACAGATGCCACAAGCCCGGGAGGCACAGGTAGAACCTGCATCTTCTCTTCGCTCGCTGGCCGGGTCAGTCCATGGGGATGAGTGGAGTTTGGGCTCACAGCCACACCAGTCTGTGAGAAGCCTGCATCTTACTTTCCTTCCTGTTTTCAGGGGTTTACGTGCTTGCCGGGAAACCAGCATCGCTGAGTCCCCAAAGGACAGGTGAGTCGGAACTCCTGCAGTCTCCTTTCCCTGGGACCCTGCTGCCTGTGTTGCTCGGGTTAACTGGATTCAGCTGGGCCGTGGAGCACCCATCAGATGGGAATGACTTTTTAATAACATTAGCAGAGTCCCTAGTGGCCTTCATGGATTAGGACTAGTGCCCCAGGCCATGTCTAAACTAGGAAACTATTCTGAAATTAGTAAATTTTACTTAACTCCCACTTTAACAAAATCGAACTAATGTGTCCACACTATGGGGATGCCTTGAAATTAGTCCGAGGCAGGCTCCCTTAATGTGGACACACTACCTTGGACTTAGAGCCCCAGAAACCACTGGGGAGTAATTAGTGCAGATTAGTCTGGGGAGTTGTTATTTTGAAATAGCGGCACCCAGCGTGTCCACGTGACCGCTCTTTCGGAATTAGCGTTACTCCTGATTAAAAACAGGAGTAGAGATTTGGAATTCTGCAGCTGTTATTTTCAAATAACGGGCTTGGTTGTGTGGACGCTCCACTTATACATTCGACTGGGTAGAGGGCTGTTATTTCAAAATAAAATCCAAGTGCAGACCAGGGCCCAGAGCGTGAAATCCTCAAATCCAGTTGCCACAGCCCTGCCTAGAGCCAATTGGACGCAATGCCAGAGAGGCGAGAGGCCCTCTGTTCTCTTTCCCAACCTCTCAAGGGGCATCTACCCTAGGGATGTGATGGTGTAGTTGATTAACTGAATAACCGATAAGCAAAAGCTTATAGGTTTATGCTATAAACCCGGGATTCCCAAACTTTTTGACATGGGGACCAGTAAATCCATTCACTAGCTTTTGGAGGACCTGTAACATTCATTTGCATATTCATTAAGCAAATGATGAATATTCAAATGAGTTGTTTCTGGTCCTCCCAAAGCCCCCAGTGCCAGCATTAGCAAAGCTTTTGATATAGTCACCCACAATATTCTTGCCAGCAAGTTAAGGGAATATGGATTGGATAAATGGACTGCAAGATGGATAGAAAGCTGGCTAGACCAGGGTTTCCCAAACTTTTTACTTTAGTTGGAACCCATTTTTTTTCAGTACTGGTTTTTGCAGCCCAAAAATATAAACACATATAAAAAAAAGAATGAAAAATGAATAAATTTTCAGTGTTTCACCCGGCTGCATCCTCCGCCCAGCCTGGGCCAGGGCTTGGGGGACCCGGCGCCGCATGGGCACTCCAGGAGGTGGGAGCAGGAGCAGATTGGGGGTAGGGTGCAAGGAAGGGTAGGGTTGCCAGGTGTCCGGTTTTGTACCGGACAGTCTGCTATTTGAGGGTTTTGTCCGGGAAACAAATTGAGAAATTACCAGACATATAAAATGTCTGGTATTTTCTAATTAGGTACGTTTTATTATAATTAGGTGTATCAGTCCTTAGCTGCGAACTGCCTGGCTGGTAGATATGCTCACGCTGCGTGAGTGTGTCTACCTGCCAGGCAGTTCGCAACTACTCAAGGAAGGGTATGTGCGGGGGGAGGCAAAACGGAATCCCCGGGGCTGGACTCACTCGTGTGCCAGGATCTGCATGTGCTCGGGTCAATCCCGCTCCTCCCCCTTTCCCCAGTCCAGCCCTGCTGCCCCCGTCCAGCCTTGTTTCCGGCGGCTGGTTCCCCCCCGCCCCCCACCAATCTCCCCTGGTTAGCCCCGCTCCCCCGACGACCCCCCCCGACCAGCCCCGCTGCCTCCGTACAGCCCTGCTTCCGGCAGCTGGTTCTCCTGTTCTCCTCCTCCTGATTTCCCCCAGCCAGCCCCCCGGCCCCCCAGCCAGCCCTGGTTCCACCGCCTGCCCTCCCCGATCTCCGCGGGACAGCCCCGCTGCCTCCAACCCTGCTTCCGCTGCCCGCCCGCCAGCCCGCCTGCCCAGATCTCCGTGGGATAGCCCCGCTGCCCCCAACCCTGCTTCTGCCAGCCGCTCGCCTCCCCCCATCTCTGCGGGACAGCCCTGCTGCCCCCAACTCTGCTTCCCAGTGGCCAGTTCCCCCCCCCCACACCTCCTCCCAGCCCGCCCCGCTCTGCTCCCCTCCCGGCAGCCACGCTGAGGCCCAGTATTTTTTTCCCGTGGCCCGGTACCGGGCCGCAGCCCATAGTTTGGGAAACGTTGCTATAAACTACACACATTTCCCTTGCCCCCTCTCCTTGCCAGTACATTTTTTAGCAGGCTGGCCAGCAGCCTGGCTCAGTCCTGGCTCATGCTGGGTCCAGGACCTACCCCCGCTGCAGCTCGGCATTTCAAGTGTATTAGAGCCCAGCTCAGTTCTGGCTTGCGTTGGGAGCTCAGACTCCACCCTAACAGGGGCTGCTGCCACCCTGCACTGCTGCCTCTTTCTCAGAAGCAGTAGCACAGGGTGACAGGCAGCTGGTCTGGGAGGGGACCTGACTCCCCGCACTGCTGCCTCTGATATAGTGGCTGCCAGCCCCGTCCCCGGGTACTATAGAATAGTCGACTAATGGATAAAATTTCATGAGGTTACTCGACTATTCAATTAACTGATATTTAACATCCCTCGTCTACACTGCACCCTTAGCTTAAAATAAGCTACACAATTGCGTAGTTAATATCGAGTGAATTTTGAAATGGCTTATTTTGTAATTAGCGCCAAATTTTGAAATAAACTGCTATTCTGAAACGTCCCTTAATCCTCATGGAACGAGGTTTACTGAGACGTCAGAATAGCGGGCCTATTATTTCGAAAGACATTTCAAAATAATGGGCGCGCCGCCAAGACGAGGAATAGCTATTTTCTAGACGTACCCTCAGTCTCCTGCTCTAGCCATGAGAATCCACTCCCTGTGCAGAGCTGGGGAGAGAATCAAGGAGCCCAGATTCCTAGCTCTAGCCTCTAGGCACTGCTGCCCTCTCAGAGGTGAGTAAAGAATGCAAGAGTCCTGGATTCTGGGCCCCACCCTCCTCTGACCACTAGACGACACCACGTCCCTTACTCATTTAAGAGAGAGCCATCATTGTTTTCAGTGCAAGGCAACATGATTCTGAAAAAGCTGGAATAACCACAGAGTCATCCTTTAACATCAAGAGCCTGGGAAAAGCGCTGACTGGGGCAAACGATTCTCGGGTGCTTCCTGCTAGAAAGTGCTGAGCAACCAGGGAGTTGCTGTCAGATCTAATCATTGCTGCTCTCCACAGCGGGCCCCCTTCCTGACTCCAACCACGGAAAGGGCCACAGAGCCAAGTCCATCGTGACCCTCTACATCCTGACGGGGATTTGCTTTGCAATGTGGGCCATTCTCCTCTCACTGGCAGTGGTGAAGTGTAAGTCTCCACACAAGCTGGTACTGACACCTGGGAAGAGTGCTGCGGGCGGGGGTGGGGGAAGGGGAGAAGGGACCTACTGGTGTTATTCTTGGCTCTGAAATAGACTGTGCTAGGAGAAGCATGCCACAGGGGCAGAAGTAGGAAGAGAGAACCACAGAAAAGCAATTCCCAGAAAACTTGCATTGCTCCCCTGCCTCCCCCCCCCCGGTTTCAGTTACACTGGAGCAAAGCACCCCTGACACACACAGCTCTATTAAGCATGCACACACACAGAGCATGCACACACACAGAGACGCATACACACACACACACAGTTCAGGGCCACTCATGACAAACAACCCCCAATCTGCACAGTAATCTCAGTAACACTGGTGCAACCGCACCATGCTCTGTGTCTTGAAGTCGTCACACTAGTGCAAATCAAGAGTAACTTTGGCAACGTCACACTGCTGTCAGCCTCATTTCCTGTCACCCGAAGCCCTGTCCTGACTTGCTGTTACTTTACACTCACCTTGCACGGGGGTAAATAGCTGCACGAGGGTCAGGCCAGCACGGGATCAAGCTCCGTCCATACAAATGACACCGTGGTACCACTGACTGCTGAATGGGCTCGCACAATGATTGAACACGGAGGATGGGATGGGTAGGGAGGGTTACCAGCAGCTCAGACAGATCTCTGCTCTAGTGGTGTCAAGTCCTCTCCTAGGGAAAAGTTAGTGTCATGTTCCCCCCTGTGTTCTTATCAGTGTTACTAGTTTACTTGATCAGTCACTGGAAGATCTACCCAGCATTGCTTGGGTCCTTAACTCAAATACGTTTTGTTTTTCTTAATTTTAATCATTGCTCTGGGGTGGGGCTGGGGAGGAGGGGCTCAGTCTGCAAGCTGCCCTGGGAAGAGGGGACTACCCGAGCCCTCTCTCACTGCAGCAGCTTGGGGCCAGGAGGGAAGCACCTGTCCATGATCGCTGCAGTGGGCACAGCCAGGGAAGGGGTGCATGTCCCGCAACTGGGGGACAGACAGACACACAAACAGTCACACAAACAGACAAACTCTATGAAATATAGTGTGTGTGTGTGTGTGTATATATATATATATATATATATAGAGAGAGAGAGAGAGAGAGAGAGAGAGAGAGAGGGAGAGAAACTCTATGAAATATAAATAAATATATATATATGGGGGGGGACAGACAGACACACAGACAAACTCTATGAAATATAAATAAATAAATAAATAAATCTCCTTTTCTCCACCCCTGCCCCCCTGCTGGCCCAATGGGGTTATAGTTATCCCTGTCTCCATCTCTGCCCCCTTGCTGCCCCCAGGTGGTCATTCTGTAGTATAACTGTCTCTCCTACCAGACTTCTTTCCTTTCCATTTTGTGAGAAATAATCAAATTCTAAGCACATACAATTGTCTTGGCACACTCAAACCCTGACCCTGCATTAAGTTATGACAAGAGGAAACTGCCTACCAAATCTGGTGGTCTTAGATCTTACCGGTTAGGAGGAGTTTTTGACCAAACGGACTCACAGACACACACACACACACACAAACAGAGGCAAATACAAATTCTCTCAAATAGAATATTATTACATTATAATTATTACTAGCACAAAGCCAATGGACCTAGGTGAGCAGCAGGTGGAAATGAACTTGGGACCTTAGGGATAATGCCATGAGCCTCTACAGCATGTGCTAAGAGCCAGCTGCCTCTTGCAAAGGCTGTAGAGCAGACTTTTCACTCCCTGCTCAGTGCCTCTGGGTTACACTTGTATTACAGTCATGCCTGGAGAACCAGTTGTGCAAGACACTGTATGGGAATGTAGGGAAAGGCAGTTCTTGCCCCTTCAGTCACAATGGATGAGGGTACATCTATAGAGTAAAAAATTACTCCAGAGCCCATGGCAGCAGTCTCAGAGCAGAATCAGTTGACTTCAGCGATCTAGGGTCTGAGGTCTGAGACTGTCTGCACTAGAGGTGGTTTTTTTTGCTGTGTAGACATACACTAAGAACGGCAAAGGGTAGGAGGGTTGCCTGGCAATGCAGCTGAGTTCCATCCCAGCCATCCCGCACTAAGGGATCAGACATGGGGCTTGGTTACAATGGTGTAAATCAGAATAACTCCCCTGGGCCAGATACGCATCTGGCGTAAATCAGCATACCCCCTGGGGCATAAGCCAACTTATCACTCATGGGTTGAAACTTCCCTTGGAGGCAGGTGATTGCTCCAGTGTATCGCTCCTCAATGTAGCGGGTGGAGGCTGCTGCTAGAGCCAGGACACTAGATTAGATAAGAGTCCTGATTTGACCCAGAGTGGCCATTCCTCGCGAGCTGAGCATCTGGCCTATTTATCTGAGTGTGAATGGACAAGCCGTGTTCTTTCGTTTCCTTTTTTAGACTCGGAGATGTCAGAGGAGTTAAAAGGGTTAAACTATAACTACTCGGAGAGGCTAACGAATGGTAGGTTCTGGGACTCTAGCCCACACGGAGCAGGTACTTCTGGGGATGAGTGGAAAGTTTTGGGCTTGAATTAGGTGGGGGGAGGAGGGGAGGGGGCCACTCTGGCAGTGCCAGCCTTTTCAGGACTCCATCTCCAGCCCCACCCTCTGAGGCATCTTAAAGCTCTTTGCAAATAACAAAAAAAAAAAAAGCTGAACAAGCCACCCCCCGCGATCTGATTCTCCTTTCCCTTGCATTAGGGAAAGAACCATTGGCATCAATATTTCTATTTCAATGCTTCTCTTTACACCAGAATGACACCCTTTGACTCTGATTTAGCTCTAACATCTGGAACACCACTGGCACCAGAGGAACGAGTCCAGGTGACAAGTGGTTTAAGTGAGATCCGAATCAGATCCACTGAGTTTAATGGAGTTACTCCTGACTTACACTGGATAGGACGAGAGGAGAGTCAGATGGAGAAACGGAGACTCGAGAAGCAGAGGACTTGATTTAGGTCACACTGAGCGACTGGGCAGTCAGAGCGTCCTCAGTTGATACACGTCAGTAAATGCAGTTGACAGCAGTGGAGGCATATTGCTATTATTCTTGATCTGTATTGTGCTAGCATCTCTACTGTGCTAGGCACCGTGCAAACATATAAAAATCATGCTCCCTGCCCCACAGACCTTACACTCAAAGACAAGAAACAGTAAATATATGGCAGGAGCACAAACTCCCAAGGAAGGAATGAAGGAGCTGGCCCTTCACAAGGAAAGCTGCCTCTCATAAGAATTTACGCCTAGTTTCTCGGCTCCAAATGGAGCTGAAAGTGAAATTCAGTTATTCCTTGCATTACACCAAGGGCTGGGCCCCACTGTGTGCAGGCACACGAGGAAAGACAGCCCTTGCTTGCACCATCTAAGTAGGCAACATGGATGCAGGGTGAGAAGGAAAAGAGACTTGCTCAAAGTCACAAGCAGCGCTAGGAATAGAACCTCGCTGTCTAGTGCAGCATCTGCTAGACCGTCCTGCCTATGCCCTATTGCTTCATGTGAGGCTTTGTATTTTTCAGTGCTGCATGCCTTGGCCGATGCTCGAACAGAGCGAGAAGAAATCCAGAGCAACATGAACAAAAGCTATAAGGAACTGTGGGACATCGCAGGTGAGAGACCACTGGGCCCATTTTCATCTCTGGTGTTTTCACATGGTCTGATCATGGTACCAGTGAAAAATGTGTCAGCAGTTCTACCCCGGCAGCGTCACAAGGGGCAGCGGAATGAAGGTCAGTTTCTGCTCTTGGTGACCCAGTGTGAATCCAGAGTGACTCAGCCAAAGAGTATTAAGTCGCTTAGGCTGTGTCTACACTGCAGAGTTTTTGCGCAAAACCAACTGTTTTTGAACAAAAACTTGCGGAGTGTCCACACTACAGGCGCATTCTTGCACAAGAATAAGTACAGTAGATCGTCAGAAGAGAGGGCTTTTTGCACAAGAGTTATTCCTCTTTCTATGAGGAATAAGTCTTTTTGCGCAAGAGCTCTTGCTCAAAAAGGCATGTGTGGATGGGCAACAGGGTTTTTTGTGCAAGAAACCCCTATCGCTAAAATGGCCATCACAGCTTTCTTGCGCAAGAGAGCGTCCACACTGCCATATGCTTTTGCGCAAGACCGTCCATGGCAGGATTTTAAGCCAGAATCCCAACCATAAGAGACTTACAGGTCAAAATGGCTCATGGAAACAAACTGCAATTTCTAAAAAAACATGCCACACGGGCCCAGGGAGCCACCCCACTACATAAGCAAAAAGCTGCTTTCTGCGTGAGCCAGAGCTTCGGATGGTAATGCAGGGCCGTGCTGAATTCTGCCTTACAGAGACCATCTGCAGTGCTCTGCCAGAGCCTTTACGCTGTCGCGCAGGCTGGGAGAAGTTTGAGAAAGCCTGCTATTTCTTTTCAAACATGACAGGAGATTGGATGGGGGCAAAGCAGTTCTGTGCTGATCAAAAGTCTCACCTAGTTTCCATTAACAGTGACGAGGAACAGGTAAGCCCTCCCCTCTGCTTGCTGTAGCGCCATTCAGAACGGAACGAGCAAGACTGAGGGATCAAATCCTGCTGTCAGCTCACTCTGTGCCAATGAAGAGTAACACCAGTGAATTTGGAGGGATTTTACAAGTTTGCAGAGCCTGATCATCCTCCCTGACAGATGTGACTGGACTGGCTGCAATTACGCTATCCGGCTGGGAGAAACAGGATGAAGCAGAGGGTGGGAGTCTGTGACTTTCATCCAAAATGTGGGTTGGGCCCTGAGCAGATCCTGAGATGTGAAAATCTGCACAGCTCTACTGAAGACAATGGCGCTTTGTGAATTTCAGTCAGCCAGGGATCTGGGCCTAAAGACTTCAGCAGAACTACCCCAGCCGAGTCTGTGCTGCTGTTATAGTCCTGAGGGGATGGTTATAGCGGGAGGATGTTTGCCAGAGATGTGGGGGGACTCGGGTCCAGGCCTCCTCAGGAGGGATGGGGCTAAGGGCAGCCAGCCCTTAGCATTGCCTGGACCATGCCATGCCTGCCCCATCAGCCTTCAGCCCCTCCCAGACAGCGCCATGCAGGGCTCCAGTGGCGATTTAAAGAAATTGCTGGCCCCTGGGGCACCTCCCCCCTTTACCCAGCGTCAGCGGCCCCGCCCCGCCCTACTGGGAACTCCCAAACTCATCTCCCCTACGGCAGAGACTTTTGGTCACTAGACACCAGGCTGACGTACAAGTGAAAGGCCGGTGATGGCCCATCTCGGTGGCTCCACTGGAACTGTACAGACTGACCACTCAGCTTGGCCTTCCTGCTCTTAAATCCTTTTCCATTCCAGGCTTTCTTGAAAGAACATAGTGAGAGAGACAAGACGTACTGGCTGGGGCTGAGCGATGCACTGGAGGAAGGGAGGTGGCAGTGGGTAGACCAGAGCGCGTATTCTACCAGGTAAGGCCCTTCTCATGCAAAGACCTTCCTCAGAAAACTAGCCCCGCACTCAAGGGCCCTGTTTTGTCTCCAGAAAGGGGCCTGAGTGGGCTTGGCTCAAAACAGGCACTGACTCTGGGCAGCAGGGAAGCTGAACTGTGCTGGAATCTTAGCATGGCTGGTGGGTATAACAGGCAAGGGGAGGCAATCCCTTCCCTGGCTCTTAGTGCTCAACCGCTCCCTCTTCCTATCCCTATTCTGACCATTCCCGAAGGCTCCCACAACAGGCTGTTGCAGCTTGTGGACGGGTGACTCTTCCCCAGAAGTGGACCTGTTAACAGTGAAAAGCCAGACCTGTTAGCATCACACTGAACCTGGGAAAGAGCCATTCAACAGTAATGAAACTATGTAACAGCCACCTGCCCACCCTGAACTTACCAAGAAAAACAGCTGTGCATTACTGTGTTACAGAAGCTTAGTTTAAAATTTGCTTTACATATTTCATTAGTTTCTTGCTGAAGATTATAAAAATCACATCTCTAGGAAAACCCTGGCATAGATTTTTAGATGCACAATCTGAGTATTTAGCATTAGCCTGAAATGCTTGGCTCTTCAGACATGCAGGTGTTTCATAAATTCTTCAAAATTTATCCAAAATACACATTTTAATTATTATAGTACAGAAACTGGCTTCCAAAGTCTTCCTATCCTTTGTATCCATCCCTACTATTCTTTCACCCCCGGGGTTGAAGAGAGCCCTTAAGGGGACAGCATTCCTTTTTTCCCAAATTGCTGGACAAATGAGTTTCCCCTTTTATTTCTGACTTTTGATGAACTAGCTTTAAGATAAACCTCCACCAAAATCAGTACCTTACTAAGATATAAAATCCCAGCTCCCCCACCCCCTGCCATGCATCTGTGGAAGGCCCCGGCCTCCAGAGCAGTCCCCCCCACCGTGTGGCAGGTCCCAGTGCCCCACCAGAGCAAGCCCTGGCCACCTGTCACACAGCCCCAGCTGACTGCCAGAGCAGGCCCCGGCCACTGGCGTGGTCCCCCCACCACGAGGCCTAAGCTGGCTTGGCCTGGAGCAGCCGCTTGCATGCAAGTGAGAGCTGCTGTACGGCTCTGCAAAGGAACTGGACGGGTGGGGAATTTTTTGTGCACAGATGCGCATCTTACATGGAACTATGGTCCTGGACCAAAGAGGTTCAACCCATCGTACCACACTGCAAAAGGCTTTCCCCACATCATGCCAAGTAAATCTATTAGGGTACGTCTACACTAGCTCCCTAGTTTGAACTAGGGAGGCTAATGGGGCGACCGAAATTGCAAATGAAGCGCAGGGTTTAAATATCCCGCGCTTCATTAGCATGTTCCCGGGCGGTCGCCATTTTGGAAACTGACTAGCCCGGAATAACTGCCCACGTCTACACGCAGCAGTGAAACGGGAGTTCGAAGTAAACCCCTAACTCGAATTAGCTGTTACTCCTCGTGGAATGAGATTTAACAGCTAATTCGAGTTAGGGGTTTACTTCGAACTCCCGTTTCACTGCCGCGTGTAGACGCAGGCAGTTATTCCGGGCTAGTCAGTTTCCAAAATGGCGACTGCCCGGGAACATGCTAATGAAGCGTGGGATATTTAAATCCTGCGCTTCATTTGCAATTTCGGTCACCCTCATTAGCATCCCTAGTTCGAACTAGGGGGCTAGTGTAGACGTACCCCAAGTCTGTAAGGTGCCACAGGACTCCTCGTTGTTTCTGCAGATACAGACTTACACAGCTTCCCCTCTGAGACTTGCTCCATGGTGATATCCAACTGTGACTATAGCAGCTTGAATCATCTGTTTTCTGAGCACTGCCCGTTTTTCTTCAGGTCCATTCTCTCAGTGCTACTTCCCCAAGGGTTTGTTGTCCCTACGATCTCGTCTACACTAGGAGTTTAGACCAAATTTAGCTGCATAAGATCGATTTTGTAAATGGCGTGTCCACACTACCAAGCCTGTTCCGTCAACCTTAAGGGCCGGTGAAGTTGATGTCGGGTACTCCTATTTCATAAGGAGTTTCCTGACCTTGCCTGGTCAAATTTACAGTAGTATAGATGTAGCTCTGGTGAAAGTCGAGGTTCTTGGCCTCCGGTTGGCATGCCACAGTGCCCCAGTTGGACCACTCTGGCCAGAACTTGCGCCTCTATTGCTTTCTAGATGAACAGGAAATGCCCCAGGGAAGTTTGAATTTCATTTCCCATGGGTCCAGCTGTGAGACCGTTGATATTTGAAAGACAGTTCTCACATTCCCGTTAACCAACTCTGAAGGCCAGCATCCAACTTGTGGGAGCCCTGACTTCCACCGGGAACTTTCCTGAAGCTTGACGAGTCAGCATTGCTCTTTCTACTGACATGGCAGCCTGTCGAGATATTTTTAGTAAGGCCAGGTGTTTTATCTTGGGTTCAACCGTCCCCATTTGACCCAGGCTTGGGCCCGGCAGCACCAGCATGCACGAGGCTGGGTTTCATTATGGTGATTTGTTGTTATTCTCTCTATTGTTAGATGGACTTGTCTTCTTGGGAAATGAATTGGGGCTTAGCATAAGTGGGAGCATCTCTGGATATGTACCTGCTTTCACCAGGCCAGACTCTAGTCCCAGGGATTCATGTGACACAGACTACCGAAGAGCCATCAGATGGAGACATCTCCTGATTGTTTAATCAACTGGGACGGACACACCTAGTAATTTAAATCTGGGACCCTCCAGTGCTCAGAGCAATGCCTTGGAATAGCTTTTGTGGGGGAGTTAGAACATAAGAACAGCCAGACTGGGTCAGACCAAAGGTCCATCTAGTCCAGTATCCTGTCTGTCGACAGTGGCCAGTGCCAGATGCCCCAGAGACAGTGAACAGAACAGGGAATCATGATGTGATTCCTCCCCGTCATCCATTCCCAGCCTCTAACAAACAGAGGCTGGGGACACCATTCCTACCCATCGTCGCTAATAGCCATTGATGGACCTAAGCTCCATGAATTTATCTAGCTCTTTTTTAAACCCTGTTAAAGTTCTGGCCTTCACAACATCCTCTGGCAAGGAGTTCCACAGGTTAACTGTGGAAGAGTTGCCATTCTTGCCAACCTTCGCCTCCTACAGCTCCTTCTCAGTAAGTAGGGGTACCATGGAGCCCTGCCAGAGCATCTCCTTGTGACACAGCAAGGTCCTGCAGGCACATTTCCCTCAGTTCCCTCTACTAGGGGTCAGAAATAAATCACTCACTTCCAGAATCTTTAAACAAGATTTTCCTTCCCCTGACATCTAATTTATTTATTGCACACACAGAGGTCTTCGGATTTTCCTTTTTAACAAAGAAACACTGATAAAACACCCCTTATATAAAAAGAAATTGGTGGTTATTTAATAAACACTGGAAAAGATTGCTTGTATATAAGGGCTTCTCGGCACAGAGCAGTAATCTGGATTACAGGAGGTGGGCTGGGGTGGTTGATTTCTAAAGCATACTAATGTGCTGGGCATTAATTTGTCCATGTAATCCTGCCGATGTGGCCTAAAGGCTCCCAAACACACTTTGGAAACAATGCTATTCGGAAGTGTGCCTCGGGAACGTTACAGAGAGATCCTAGAATCCTAGGGCTGGAAGAGACCTCAGGAGTCATCAAGTCCAAACCCCTGCCCAAAGCAGGACCAATCCCAACTAAACCAGACCAGCCAGGGCTTTGTCGAGCTGGGATTTAAAAACACCTAGGGATGAGGATTCCACCTGCTCCCTACGGAACCCATTCCAGTGCTTCACCCCCCTCCTAGCAAAGTAGTTTTTCCTAATATCCAACCTAGACCTCCCCCACGGGAACTTGAACCAGCCCCACTGAAACCTGCAAAATGACTTAAGTCTTAGGGTATTTACATATTACAAATTACAGTACACAGAAACGGAAAGACCTGAAAAACCTCAATGTGTGTCACTCAAATAGTGCTAAAAATAAATCTCCAGCACTTAAATTAGGGAACCACACAAGCCAGAAGCCCTATTAATACAGATGCCCCCCAAATCGCTCACCCTTTGGACGAGGGGTCTTCCCAGCCCTCACTCTTGAGGTGCGGGATTTTGGTCCTCCAGGCCAATTGAGTCTCACCTCAGATGCAGGGGTTTTTCTAGCCCTCCTTGCTTGGGCCAAGAGGATTTCCTATATGTTGGGTGTGCTTGTTACGTCAGGCCAGCTGTGACTTTAAACCAGCTTCTCCTCCAGCTGGTGCTTTTTCACATTAGTTCCTTTGCTCCCTGGTCTGGGAGAACATTGCTGACATCAACCTTCCACAGCCTGCAGAGTCTGCCTAGTGTGAGGGAAAACCAGGTGGAATATATGCAGCCCTCTGTCCCACCACTGGTTCTGGTTGGTTAGAAGAATGGGGAGCCTTGCCCTCCACCCCCACAAGACTTCTGGCCCTGGCCTCTTAAAGGAATAGAAGCCTGGGTTTTCACCAATCCATTCTCCAGGGCCGATTCCCCTCCTCCTATAGCTGCCTTTGTCATTTTCTAAAAACCTTGGATGCTAAACCTTAAAAGGACCACACATGGGATAGGGATGGGATGACTCCTAGGACCAAATACCCCTTCAGGGGCAAGCCACACTGACACTGCAGGACAACCACTGATCCACTGATATGCCAGGCATGGATTCCCCTCTGGCCATCACTCGTGTAACTCCAGAAAGCCAGATTTCCTCCTCAGATAAAGCAGCATTTACACTGCAGTTTTTTTCTGGCAAAAGATATGCAAATTAAGTGCTCATTAGCATATCTCATGTTCTAATTTGCATGGCAAAACCTCTTCCGAAAAAGATCAGAAGAGGATATGCAAATGAGAGCTAATGAGCGCTTCATTTGCATATCCTCTTCCAATTCTTTTTGTGGAAGAGGTTTTGCCATTAAACAGCCCCGTGTAGATGTGGCCATTTGTCGGAAAAAAATTTGTCGGAAAAAAAATCTTTTGCGCAAGATCCTGTAAACCTCATTTTTTTGAGGAATAAGGGATCTTGTGCAAAAGGGTTTTTTTTCGACAAATCGTGCCATCTACACAGGGCTTTTTAACGGCAAAACTTCTTCCATAAAAAGGCTCAGAAGAGGGCATGCAAATGAGTGCTTCATTTGCATATCTCCTGCTGAAAAAACCCTGCAGTGTAGATGTAGCCTCAGAGTCAGCTTCTGGTCTCCATAAGACAGTCATGCCCATTTGGCTTACTCTGGATTTACACTGTTACCAGAAAATGGAGGTATTGGGAGAGATCTGTCTCTGCAGTGGCAGGAGCTGTATTTAATAAAGGGGCTGAGATCTACAAAATCCCTGCTTAGAGGCTCCGGCTATTGGCATTGCCCAGAGAGGAATGAGCTTCTCCGTTACTCTTCATGGGGATTAGCTCTGGAGCCTGAAGGAGACCTTTGAAATGCCAACTCCGTCTAACAACATCTGCCGGCTTTATGTTGCTTTGTTTTTCTTGGTAGCTTCTGGAACATAGAGGGCCCAGACTCCAAGAGAGAGGAAGAAGACTGTGCCAGCATGAGGCCTTCTGGGACGTGGGATGATTCCATCTGCTCCCAGCCTAATTACTGGATCTGTGAAAAGAAATGGATCTGCTGACCCACTTCTCCAGCGTGCTCTGGCTGTTGATCGAGCTGAAGTCCCGTTGCTTCTTCTGCAGTTGCTCAGTGGCAGACGAGCACTCACTTCAGCTCCCCCAAGAGCTGGCTTGCAGGTGCCATTTCTCCAGTTTTGATAGTGCTCGCCTGACTCCTGCATGTTAGTGAGGGATTATAGGTTCTGGAGTCCAACTGATCCAGAAAAATCAGCTCCGCTTACCTCCAGTGCCGAAACATTATGAACAAGATCTACCCAGTGCTGCTTGTGTCCTTAACTCAAATACGTTTTCTTTTTCTTCCTTTAAATCGTTATCCTGGTGTGGGGCTGGGGAGGAGGGGGTCAGTATACTGGCTGCCCCCCGGAGAGAGGACAACTCCAGCCCTGTCTCGCTGCAGCAGCTTGGGGCCAGGTGAGAAGCACCTCTCCATGGCTGCTACTGCTGCAGTGGGCACAGCCAGGGGAGGGGTGGCATGCCCCTTGGCTGGAGGACAGACAGACACACAAACAAACACATTGTCTGAAATGTATAGTAGAGAGCTGTCTCTTTCTCCATCCCTGCTCCCTGCTAGCCCAGTGCAGTTATGGCTGTCCTGGTCCCCATCTCTGGCCCCTTGCTGCCCCCCCTGTGGTCATTCTGAGGTGTAACAGTCCCTCCTGCCAGATGCTCCCTTTCCATTTTATGAGAAACAATCCAACTCCAGACACATCCCATTGCCTTGGCACAACCAAACTATTACCTTGCTTTAAGATATGATCAAGAGGTAGTGGCGGTCCTAGCACTTATCATTTAGGAGGGGTTCTTGAACAAATGGACTCACAGGTGGATGGATAGACAGATGGACACACATTTCTAAAGTATATAGTACGATTCCTGTGATTGATGTACATGAATGTGGCAAGCATGGGTTTGTTGAGGCTTGATATGCGTGAATTGACTAAAGGATTCTGGAAGCAGGATTCTTTTTCCATCAGACAGATGGTATGGAAATTTACTGAGTGCGCTGAAATGCATGTATAGTTCAACACAGAACTTGGGTCCATGATGCTGTAAGACATCAGGGTAGCCAATATCCTGCTATGAGGCTTTTGTATGACTTTTGAACCAGAGAGCCTCAGAGTAACCAAGACCTTGCTTTGGGGACATTTGATAGACCAAGCCCTTGAAGAGAAGCGAAGCGAAGAGACTCCGTCTAGGAGTTGGAGCTATACCTGCTTTGTTTGCCATTCAGGATACTGTGTAAGGCCAACATAGTTACTGAATGTTTATGCTTGGGGAGATGCGGGGCATTGCAGGGAGTATTATATAACCTTTTCCTGCTTGTGTGATTCTCTCTCAAATAAACAGCTGTACATTGAGCAAACAAAACCAACATTTCACTGATATGGTAATGATCTGCCCAGCTGTGGGCCATTGAAAGATCTGTGTCAACACTGCCCAAGCTGTACCCACACTCTGGCTAAAATAATCAGCAGTTGAAACGTAACTGTATTGCAATGTAAGTGACCACCATTGGGGTTCAGAATCAACAGCCATGTAAAACAAACAAGGAAAGTTCATGCCTCTTGGAAGCATGAGGCCCAATTCTTTCACCTGTGTCCGTTTTAAAACACGGCAACAACTGATTTAAATTTAGTATGTACCTAACTCTCAGAAATTTTACTGTCCATAGACTACTGGTCATTCTTAAACTTAACACTCTTGTCTCAAAAAATATGATTGTGTTGACAAGAACCTGTAAGGGGATGCACCCACTTCACTCACACCATGTATTTAGGGTTGGCAGAATTTTACAGCTGGGGAAAATTGTGGGTGGGTCAGACAATATTTATTTTATGACAATAAATGTAGACATTCAAAAAGTTAAAGCATTATCATCGTTAAAAACAAATTGTCAATGTCACAGATCAGAATATACAAAGTAGGTATCCTTCAATCAAACTCAAATATATGCTCAAACAGTATTTATCTATCTCTGAATTCTGATGCTTGAAAATGGAATAACTGTTGCCTGGTTTGTGAAATCGACATTTACCAACATTGACTGATATACATCTAATCCTCCCAAGCTTCCATACCTTCCTCCTTCACTATTCGATCACCCCATTCAAGTTGCACCTCTCCCTGCCTAGAGCTATGTCCTTTCATTCATTTTTGGAATAATAATTAGGTGATTCTGTAGCTAAGGGTAAGTTGAGTTTTGCTCTTTGAAAACAGGAATTGTGCTTTATTGTTATTTTGAAAGAGTACAGCATACTTTTCTCAAACATGAAGTAATTGTATCTGAGTGAAGAATGAATTTTCTGTCTGGATTATATTCAGTTAAACTTGTGTCCTTTTATGAAGTGTATTGCACATTGCCAAACTTTTCTGTCCTAACTGGCAAAATCATCTGCTGCAACAAACCATCTGTTTAAACATCAGCCCAAGTATTCTAATATTGACATGTTTGTTGCCTTTCTTTGGTGTGCCTTAGGAGGGTGAGGGTAGGATTGGTGATCCAAATTTAGAGTCACTTGAATCAGGGTTTCCAGACATATAAACCTAGAAAAATCAGCTTTTTTGTAAAGGTTTCTAAGTGAGTGTGTTTTGCACAGAGCTACAGATCAAGCTATTGCTGGGATGCAGATCAAAATTATCTCAATCTGTTGAGTTTTACTCAAGGTAGTGCGAGGCATGCACTAAACCTCTGGGGGACCCAAACAGAGAACAGTATTTACGAAAATGTACATTTCTGCATTGCAACTGCACCAATACAAAACCATGCCAGTTTTTTATCTGCTTTACTCCTCAACTCTTGTAAAAGCACTAAAATCTGCATTGATAATTGGACTTCTTTGAAATCTGGTGTGCTGCATGGTGCCTTGGAGTAGAGTTAGGGATTGAAATTTGGGGTCATTTGGCTAAGGCATTCCTGAGTTACAGGCCTGCTCCAAAACACAGTTTCCTTCTTTTGCCTTCTGCTATTAATCTGAGAGGTACTGATGACTGCGTGAATCTCAGAGTTAGGTCTAGGGAGCTGAGGGCAAGTTTACACTACAAAAGTCAGTCATGAGGCAGCTTATATCAACCTAACTCAACAAGGGTATGTCTAGACTGCATCCCTCTGTCAGCAGAGAGATGCAGATTAGGCAGGTCGACATTGCAAATGAGGCAGGGATTTAAATATCCCGTGCCTAATTTGAATAAAAACGGCCACTGCGTTTTACCGACTCAGCACTTTTCCTCTTTCCTCTTCTTTCGAAAGAACTCCCTCTTCCCTGTCCACACATGCCTTTTTCTGAAAGAGCTCTTTCACAAAAAGTCTTCTTCCTTGTAGAAAGAGGTTTACCAATGTCAGAAAAACCCCCTCTGTTCTTTCAGTTTTTTTTCTAAAGATCGTGATTGCAGTGTGGACGTAAGTGAAGGTTTTTTTGAAAAATGGCTGTTTTTCTGAAAAACCTCTGCAGTGTAGACATACCTTGAGTGGCTGGAGATGCTACAATTTGTGTCATGGACGCCAGATTTATTTTGGCAGAAATGTAGCAAAACTATTTGGAGGGAAAATGTCAGACCTATGAATGCTTCCAGAGAAGGGAAGGGCATTAGGATGGGGAGAAGTGGGGGAACAGGGCTAATGAGGTTTGGGGCTGGAGCAAGGGAGATCCTGGGGAGGTGAATAAATACGGATAGATGGAAAGGGCAGGGTTCAGGTGAGGGAGACATGGCGCCCCCATCTCTGCCAAACCATTCCAACCCACTGGCACCTCAACCACCGTGCACACCCCAGCTCTGCCAGTGCACTTCAGTTCCCTCTATACAAGCCAACCTGCACCCCAACATGCCTGCACCCCACAGCTCCCTGGTGCAGCTCAACACCATGCTATTCCCAGCACTGGCAATGCACCCCAACCACCCTGTATCCTCACGTCCTGTCAGTTCACCCAAACCTCTGCTAACACCCCAGCTCCTCCAGTGTGTCCTCAACCTCTGCAACCCTAGTGTTGCCAGTGCACCTCAACCCCCTGCATGCTCCAGTTCTGCCACTACATCCCAAGCACCTCATAGCCCATCTTCCTTCACATCAATACTATTCTTCTGTAATTCACTTGTCCTTTATTCTAGACTCTGGACGTGATTCAGGTGAGAGGAGAGGGCAAGTAGTGCCAATGGGAGCTTTTGTGTACCTGGGAGGGAAGAGCTCCCTCACAACCCAGGAAGAATACCACAGGTTCCAACTTCAGAACTGCTTCACAGATGTTTGCAAGAACTCCCTTCTACTTACCCACAGGATGCCACCTCACTTTCCCTTAGCCACCATCAAAGCATTGCTTCCCCCCGCCACCGCCATTATCCCTTGTAATAAAAGCCTACATCCTGCTGCTGGCAATCCTGCACAGAAAGGATGCAAACTGCAACATGAAGGGTCACACCCATCTCTCCTCATGCAGGAGAAAGTGAAAAACACTGATCTCATATCACAGTTGCAGCTCTATCACGTACCTCGAAAGAATTCACAGATCTTGCAAATACACCTCTACCAGCCATGACTAACTACTGTCTCCATCATACCATGCAGCTGTACCTGGTGTGCATGCAGATAGTAAATGCTTAGACTGTTTTCCTATCCCAGCTTGCTAGTGACAATATCTCCTGTAATAAAGGCCCAGGCTCTGCTAATGGCATAGCAGACACAGTTCTGCACAGAAATGGTGCACGGCAGTTCCCGAAAGTACCCATGCCGAGCTTCCCTTTCCTCACACACTTGGGAGGATGCAAAACATAGATCTCTTCATATCATAAGCAGGGTTCCATCACAGACCTCAAAGTAACCCATGTGTCTTTATATCACCCTGTAGTGCAGGCCCACCTAACACCGCATACACGGACTGCACCGAGACGCTATTTAAATAATTCCAGCTGGCCCCTGCCAGCTCCTGGGAAACTGAAGGACAGAGTGTAGCAACCAGTTTGCTGATTTGCTTTTGTCCTTCAATAATGTTCAGTGGAGTTTTGTGGGTGAGAGTGAATGGGCTGCAAAAGGCAATGAAGGGTTTATACATTTTTGTGGGGTTGGCACATAAAAGGCATGTGTGGGAACACAGTGTATTTGTGTATTGCTCGAAGAGGGCAAAGTTAAGGTTGCATGGGCAACCTTAACTCTGCATTTCCTCGTTTTCAGATGTTTGATTTTTGCTCAACTCAGCATTCTTCAAGGGGACAATGTAGAACAAGCAACCTTAACTATGTGTTAATGTAAATGTTTGTCACTGAATACAAGTAGAAAAACAATAAGAAAGCAAAGAGGGAAGCCCTAAATGGGGCAGAGGATATTTCAGAGTGTCTGCAATCTCATGACTGCTGCACCAAGTGTTATGCTCTAGCTCAGCTCAAATCATCCTGCTCAGGTACTACAATGGCCATTTCCATGTTTATGCTGGGCAGCCGAATACCATGATGGTTTGGGAGAACTCCACAAATTCTATGCACAGGTTCTTGAAATCTGCCTGTTGGCATTTGCTCTCACTTGGCAACTTCTCCATCCAAGTGTCTTTGCCAATGACATAGGAGATGCTGGAAAGGAGAAGGAGAAGATTTGTGCCTTTGATTTCGGGCTTCACTCCATACTTGCTGATCTGCAATCTGTCTACTGAGTTCTCTAAGGAGGGGAAGGCCTGGAGCCCAAAGCCTGCACCTGACTTGTACGGAATCAGAACAGGTTCTATCTAGGGTCATCTCTAATTCGAGACCCAGCAAGCAGTGATCCACATTCTACTGGGTCAGTTAGGATGGACCATTGCTGAGAGATTCTGACCTGCCCCTATTCTTCTTTTGCTCCCTGACTGCTCAGTTCCAATGAGACACCAAAAGAAAATGTGGTTTCTACGGGATGAGCCAAGGCTGCCCCAGTGAGCTGGTGGCACCTTCCCATTCTAAGCTCCTTTATATATTTACCCCAAAAGACAGACGTTTCCACCTGCTCCAATAAAGTTATTTATCCAAATTCAGGCCAGTGCAAGTCAGAAACAACTCTGGACCAATCGCCCTTGACGTGACCTGAAAACAGTGAGCTTTAACGATCGTTTGTGCTGATGAAAAGATTCGCAAACCCCAACTTCCTGCCACTGCGTCCTCCCCCTCAACATGCTGAAATTCAAGGCCCATGTGAAGGGATTACTCACTTGGCTCCGGAGGCCCATAAATCACTTTTGAGGCCCCAGATTAAATAGTCGTTGTTAAGCTCTTGTTTCAGAACCTGCCTGCAGTTTGCATGGCTGATGAACACACGTGTTTTTCCTTCTGGACTTTCATCCGTCCCTGGGGAAAAAAGAAAGAAGCTGCACATCAGAGAAGTTAGCTGGAGGGAGGTGGGGTGTCGGGGGTATACACCAAGTGCAAGGGAGAGAGATGAGGAGGAACAGGAAAAAGAAGAATCTCAGAAGTTTTTCTGCAGCTGTAGTAGAGACATGGGGCCACATTTAGCCCTAGAAGACTAAGCAAGTGATCCTCTCATTGAAGACTCTAGCTCCAGCTCTCAGTGCTGTGCTGCATGGGGGCAGTTTCCTTCGGATTTGTTATGTTATGGAGAACAGTAATGCCCTGACGCAAGAGACTGGATGATCTTTATCTTATCCCCTGGAGCCTTAAGCTAATAGCTCTCACACCATGGCCATTTAAAAAGAATGCTCATAATTTTGGGAACAGGTTGATTTTTTTCCACCCAAAGGCAGTGCTCTTACCTGCTTTAATGGCTTCCAAAATTTCCATCGTGTACTTGTCATAACTGCTTGATTCTTCAGTTTTAATGAGCCTGGCTTTATACACTAAACAAAAACAAATTACATTACTTACGTGTGCAGCACTTGTCTGCCGAGAATTTGGCATGGGGCCAGCTGACCGAGAGGCAAAGGGATTGACAGCAATGGAAGGTAAAAAGCATTGATTCTATTGCTTACATGTGTCAAGAGAAGTACCAGCTCTTCTCCCTTCTCCTGTGGGCCCAATGCTGCTCATCAGGGTAAGCCACTAGCACGGAGTGGGGTGCAGGAGGAGGCTGCCTGCCACATACTGTCCATGCACAGAATGACTTTTATGTGATACATCACCCCCATATTGGGGCACATCATAAAAGTCATTCTGCAGATGGACATAAAACATGAGGGGGAACACTGGTCCGGGGGCGCTTGTGAGAGGTGAGTGTACCCCTGTTACCATGGCCTACAAAGACTATCGGTCTTTGCATGCAATGCTCATTTTGAGGCTCACAGCCTTCCACTCTACTCAAAGCCAATTCCTGGATAACTCTTCATGGACCAAAACCAGAAATGTAGACCCGACCCTCTCGGGATTTTTCTGTGTGGGAAGCTGAGTTGGAATCCCAAGTCACAGAATCATAGGTCTAAACTGTTTTGGTTCTAGGCTAGATCCCAATACTGGGAGAGACCTATCTTCCAGATCTTCTCCAGGGGCACATGAGATCTGATGGGAATAGCTCATCAAAAGATATTTACACCATTCCTCTAACTGGGGCTCAAAATCTCATGAACCCTAATTACACTGACAGGAATGAGCTCTAATGACACTGATAAGAATGCCATAAATTAAGAGTTTTCATGGGGATCTAAATCTGCCCTGTGCATCTGCTCTCCTTCTGTAAAATACTCAACAGGCCTAAATCACAGATTTACCGTAATCCACTTCAGGTTTACAGGCCTCCTGTAACCGCATCTCCTGAGTGACTGAGCCATTCAGCTGGCCCTGCTTGGAGCAGTTTTCTGTGGGGGAGGAAGACATTCCTGAGTCGAGGTGCTGGCCACTATGTAGCCCCAAGGACATATGAAGCACAAAGAGCAGCGCAGCAAGGTTGCTGTACACGCGCACCATTGCCAGGACTTTCCATCCTCTTCTAGAAGGGCTCTATCTGGGAGTAAGAAGAAAGCGCCCTGGGTTGGGCCTCTCAATCACTGGCCTTTGCTGAACCAGCCTGCCAGTGAGGGGATGGGAACTTTTATAATGTGGGAACCTTGGAATTTGACTGACAGGTAGGGTTGGTCCCCACAGAGAATGAATGGGGTGATCTTTGGTAAAATCCTAGCCCAAACTGTGACTGTATGATGGTGGTTTACCAGCAAGTTTCAGATAAGGGCTTGTGTACACAAGGAATCCAAGGAGCTGGTGTGAAAGAGCAATGGTGCGTATTTCAACCACAAGTTATTTGCACTAGCTCCCAATGCGGAAACTTGTTTCCCACGAATAAACCACACAGATGTTCTTGTAAGAGCACCCACAGCAGGAATCAGTGTGAAATCGCTACTGCACTTTTAGGGCTCATCTCCACTAACCTGGAGATCAATGCCCCTGAAACCGATCTCCTGGGGTTCAATTTAGTGGGTCTAGTAAGGACCTGTAAAATCAACCACTGACAGTGCCCCGTCAACCTTGGTACTCTACCCAGTTGCAAAGAATAAGGGAAGTCAAGGGGAGTTTCTCTTGCTGACCTCCCATAGTGGGAATGCTGCAGAAATTCGACCCAAGGTGCATCGACTCCAGCTACACTATTCTTAGATGGAGTTGCATATTTTAGGTTGATCTCCCTTAGTTAGACCCGATCTAAATTCCTGATAGCTCTTTTGCACTAACTTCCCTAGGAATTACTCATGTAGACAAGCTTTGGTTGGAAACCTGCAGGCAAGCAACCATCACGTCATAACAAATTGTCAACCCCACTGATCAAAAAATGCTCCTACATTTCCATTGATGAATCATAATTACTGGAGAGCATCTTCACCAGAACGGCTGGGCCCAGGCCAGATTCCTGTGTCTCTGCCCGTATTGCTGCGGTGTGAGGAGATGGGAGAGCTCTTTACCTTCACTGCATTGATGAACGTCCTCGTGGGAGAAGCTACTGAGGAGGCTGCTGTGTTTAGGCAGCTGGTAGAACTTTGTGCAGCAGGCATCTGCAGAAAGAGCAGAGCTACAGATCATTCCCCGACATGCAGACTGACAAGCAGCTGGTGAATTACTCAGGTAAAAGTCCCTGAGATCAATGAGGGTTTTGCTCAAATAAAGAGCAAGAAAAGACTTGAAGGTCTGGCCCTAATGCAGTGAGAGAGATTTCCATCTTCTCTGTACAGGAGACAGAGGGGATGGCCCACCCTAGCACACAGACCAAGGCCCTATTTAATCCACAGATGATACTTTGGCTTTTTCATTTTCTGGATTTTGCTGGGATACTTGCTGCCACTGTAAAACAGCAGAGAGTTGTGTGAGGCAGGGAGGGAAAGTGGTTGGGGGAAGAGAGAAGTAGTGAGGGTGACCTACTTGTCAAAAATATTAAAGCACCTGTCAGAAATGGGACATTTTGAGGGAGACTCTTGCTATTATGTTACTTGACTTCTGACAACAAACTCCCCTTGGGGGTCATAAGTTTGGTAGGAAAATTATTGCCAGGGGATGAGTTTAAGGATTCCCCCATTATTTTATTTGCCTTTTCATGGGATTATTAGTACTAGGCAGCAAATGTGAGCATATCTCCTAGTGTGGACTAGCACTAGAAGAGGGGACTGGGAGTCAGGACTTCTGGATGCTATTCCCAGCCATGCCAGTAGGTGCTTAGCCTCTCTGTGCCTCAGTTGACTCATCTGTAAAATGGGGATAATAATGTTCAACAGGGGGTGTAAAGCCATTAGATGAAAGAATCATATAAAATGTAATAAATAATATCCCAATTCTGCTTTGAGTAAACCAATATAGATCTCAAGTCACTTCACATAAGTTAATGGATAGAATCCAGGTTTACACCACTGTAAGAAAGATCAGAATTTGGCCCACTGTGCCATAAAAGGAGCAGTCATCTATGTTACCTATAGTGTAATACTCATAGACTGTGACAGGTAGAGGCTTAACCAGACCGACTTCAAAAAATTGGTGAGCTTTAAATCTCAAGCAACATGACTCCACATGAGAAACCTGGATGGGAAGAAAGGGGGAAAAGGACAATTTAGACAGAAGGAAAGTGGTAAGAAGAGAGAATGAATGTGAGAGGGAGGTGGCAATGGCAGCCATAGAGAAAAGCTAGTGGTAAAAAGAGTTGCCGCTCAGGATGAAACTCCACTGTGATGTATGGGGCTGTGATTTTATGTTGAAATCCATGGGAGTGACATCTTCTCCTGGTAGAGTTAAATCTGGGCTAGAGCATCCAAAATCTGCCACTGGATACACCCAGGAAATACCATTGATAACAGCTGAGAAGCCTTCAACGAGCAGCATTTGACTCAGCGAGAGCTTGTAGCAGTACAGGCCGTCCTCGCTGTAAGTCCAAGATAAGTTCCAAAAAACTTGGATATATAGTGAAACCACTTAAAGTGGGATTTTTTTTCCCTGCGGCTGACTTCCCTTTGTGCAAACTGGGGTTTTCTTTGTGTGTGATTTACGAGTGGGGAATGGGAGGGCTTATAATGCATCAGTTCCAACAAGTGTCAACGACTTTAGTGCAGAATGGATGTATACCAGGGTGAAGTATAGCGGGGACACCCTGCACTTCATGAAATTAACAAAGAATCAGAGAAATCCCTTTACCGTGTCCAGGTAGATAATGAGGTTGACTTGGTCCGACAGGGTTGTGTCAATTTCATACCAGGAAATGTATCTGTCGACCCCTTGGGAAAGCTAAACAAAAGAAGACAATAAAAAAGAAAATGGAAAAAAGATACCTGCATGTGATCATGTTGCCCAGCACCAGACCTTCACAGGGGCTAAGAGCCTTTTATTTATTCACGACTGATGGAATTACTGTTTTTGCATGAGTAATAGTGATTAGCATTGATGGTTCAAGTTAAATACTCCTTATTAATCTTGGCATCAATTCATTACAACTATGACACTGTGGTTGGATTTTCAGAACAGCCTAAGAGGATTAGGCACTCAGGGCCATATTTTCAAGCATATTTGAGTGCCTCAAACTGCAGATAGGTGCCTAGTGCATTTTAAAAAGCAGATTAGGAGCAGACGGGGCTGTTTTGTGCAAAAAAAAACTCTTTTGCGCAAGAACCCTTATTCCTCAACATATGGGGAATAAGGGTTCATGCACAAAATAATAAGGAATAAGGGTTCTTGTGCAAAAGGTTTTTTTTGCACAAAACAGCCCCATCTACAGTGCGGTTTTTTGCACAAAAACCTCTTCTGCAAAAAGGATTGGAAGAGAATATGCAAATGAGAGTGCGACATATGCTAATGAGCGCTCCATTTACATTTCCTCTTCCGCAAGAGGGAAACAGTGTAGATGTAGCGTCAGTGTGAAATATATCTGGGCTTTAGAGGGGTAGCTGAGTTAGTCTGTAACAGGAAAAACTTATAAAACAACAAATAGTCTGGTTGCGCTTTAAAGACTAACAAAACATATAGATGGTATCATGAGCTTTCGTGGACACTTTTTCAGATGACTGGAGCTTGCTTGTTTAGTTACACACAGGAAACACCCTTAACAGAAGATCATTAAGGTTGCAAAGCCAAGCACTCAAAAGTCAGGAAACACCAGTGTTCAGTTAGGCAGTCTGTGCAGACTTACTTCAGCCCCCTTGAGCATATACATTACGATCCATTCTTTAATTTGTTCACATTGTACTTTTCTCACAAGATCCCCTATCTTGTTTAGTGCCTAGGCTAGACCTGCTTTGGGCATGACTCAGGGTTGTATAGAAAAAGAGGCTGTTACCTATAGGGTCACTGCTTCATCTGTCATGTAAGCCATCTCTGGAACACACAGGCCATCTCTGCCACATTTCCCTATTGCTGTCCCTATTCCAAAGAACGGGGGAACCAGAGCAGTTCAAATAAAAACCACTTCCAGAACGCCTTACCATGGGGAAAACAATGTGGCTGCGTCTAGACTGGCATGATTTTCCGCAAATGCTTTTAACGGAAAAGTTTTTCCGTTAAAAGCATTTGCGGAAAAGAGCGTCTAGATTGGCACGGACGCTTTTGCGGAAAAACACTTTTTGCGCAAAAGCATCCGTGCCAATCTAGACGCGGTTTTGCGCAAGAAAGCCCCGATCGCCATTTTTGCGATCGGGGCTTTTTTGCGCAAAACAAATCTGAGTTGTCTACACTGGCCCTTTTGCGCAAAAGCTTTTGCGCAAAAGGACTTTTGCCCGAATGGGAGCGTCAAAGTATTTGCACAAGAAGCACTGATTTCTTACATTAGAACGTCAGTGTTCTTGCGCAAATTCAAGCGGCCAGTGTAGACAGCTGGCAAGTTTTTGCGCAAAAGCGGCTGTTTTTGCGCAAAATCATGCCAGTCTAGACGCAGCCTGTATGTTCTCCTAGCCTCATTCTCAGAAATGGCTGAATATTTTTTGCTGAATTGTTTTTCAATCAAATTGAGGCCGAGACCCAGCAAATAAATAATCAGTGCCATTGTTTAAAGTTTGGCTGAATTACAAGCAATTGAAAACAAGGTCTTATAATGAGAAGTGTCCAGAGAGCTTAAAGATAGGTCACTACCAACCCCACCTATAATAAAACCTCAGTCTGTTCTGGGTAAGGGATCCCCTGCAGCAGTCCATCCTGGGCCTCATTTTCACTGCAGCTTTCATTTCACCTTTCATTTTACAGCCATACTTTTCCAGGTGCAAATACCATTTGTGGGCACACACCAATTGTTGTGTTAGGCTCTATGGCCCATTTATATACCTGGACCTCTCTGCTGAAACTGTCAGCCAGCACACCTGTTGTGAGGATGGGTACCACGATGAGGATGTTTGTTCACTGAAACCCACCAGACTTAATGCACACAGTTCACTGGAAAGGTGACTGATAAACATGACTTCCAATTATTGGACAAAAGGTATTAGTTTCCTAAAGCTGAAAGGCCTTCCCCTTTACCAATCCTTTGAGGCATCTAATTTTCCTACAACTCTAACCTCATGTGTATGGAACGGGCCTTTCCCCTAATCTCAAGGGTCACTAGTTCTGCTGTTTCCCCTGACTGAAGTCTTTGGTTCTGTTTTGCTTGGGCCTTACTGATCATGTGCTATGTTTTACTTTCTACTCAAACGCTCAGTGATGGTTCTAAGGAACCTCTGGGTCATTTATTACATCTCCAGTTCCTGAATGATAACGTACTTTTGTAAGATCCTCTGTGTCTGGTAAGAAACCCTTGAGCATGGAGACATGAAGAACGGATATAGTGGCATTAACTGCACCAAGGAACCTAGCAGGGAAGAGAGAGATAGTTGTTTAAGTTTTGGACCAGAATTAATTGCTTAGAAGTTGGTTTTCCTACTTAGAAGTTGGTTTCCTACGGAACCTGGGGCGCACGAATGGCTCGGGCCGGCCCTGGTGACAGTTTCACCTCCACCCCCCTGCTTTATGAAATTGACTTATGGATAAAAATATGCATAACTTGAAGATGCTTTGGACCAAATACCTCATGTAACTTATCAATTGTAATGTCACAAACTGCTGGATCATCTGTTGTTTTTGGTGTATGCATCATTCTTGTATGTAAAATTAGACAGATGGAGTATAGAATGTTTTTTGGTTTTAAATGTGCAAATGAAAGCCATCAAAGGTGTTTCCCTCAATGTCGGGGTGATCACCTGTAAACAGCCTCTTTTGTCCTTTAAGTCTAAGCAGTGATTGGTCTTAAGATGACATGTGACCACACATCTCTGTGCCTGCTGGGGTTGGACCTGACCCCTGCTGTTCCTTTGCCCCTCCTGGACGTACCACACTTTGGACAGTCTCACTGAAACTGGGCAATAACTCAGGGTCACAGCTGGCTCCCCTACCCCTCCCCCTTGTTGCAAATTGTCAGTTCAACAGGAGGAGAATCAGGGTGCATCTATACTGCAGTGTTTTTCTGGAAAAATGGCCATTTCTCTGGAAAAACAATACTTGCATCCACACGACTATTGAGTTCTTTTGACAGAAAGTCAAAAGAACAGAGGTTTTTTTCTGATGGCAGTAAACCTCATTCTACGAGGAAGAAGGCTTTTTCGGAAAAAGGCGTGTGTGGATGCAGAAGAGGGAATTCTTTCGAAAGAATAGGCCTCTAGGAAATAACACAGGTGCCCTGGTGGCCACTCCACCCAGACTAATCACAACTTAAATGTGAAATAGCATCTAATCAATGTGGATGCTATCTTTCAAAAAAGCACATCACTTTTTTGTTGTGCTTTTGCTGTGTGGACACGCTCTTTCGAAATAAGCTTTTCCAGAAGATCTCTTCTGGAAAAAACTTTCTGTCTAGATGTAGCCTCTGAGAGACAATCTCCTGCCCCCTCCACAACCACTGTGGCAGTTGCCTCCTTCTCTGGAATTTCAGCATAAGATTCCTTCTCCCTGCTAACAGTCCCTGGGATGGACTCAGACACATCAGGGATTGTTACCAGGGAGAAGGAAATTCCAGAGGAGGAGGGAAATGCCACAGGGGTTGTGTTCCTAACTTGAGACATCTTGGGCCAGATTTTCAGAGGTGCTAAGTCAAAGAGAGATGCATGTTCTCAGAGATGCTGAGCACCAGGCCTAAGGTATCTTCAGTTTGGCACTGAAAATCAGAAGCACCCTCAGTTGAAGACTGCTTTTGACAATATAGTCCCTAGTTTTTAGTTTCAGAATGGAGCCACAGGGAACTGACAGACACTCGCTCTCTCCTGGGGCAACACAGCATGGTCAGTATCGGGAGATGTTCTCACCTTGTGCAGATTTCAAAGCTGACAGAGCGCAGAGTTCCATCTGCCTTCTTAGCTAGAAGTATTTCAGAAAAGAATACATTTTTTGCATTTAAATGTCACTTAATATATATCGATATTGTCTTCTAAACTTGGCAACATGGTTCAATAATCAAACATATCCTAGCATGAAAAAAATCCTTCAGAGGCCCGTGTGTAGGGCCCTATGAAATTCATGGCCCATTTCAGTTAATTTCACAGTCACGGGACTTTAAAAATAATTCCTTTCATTATTTCAGCTATTTAAATCTGAAATTTCATGGTATTATAACTGTAGGGATCCTGACCATTGTTCCCTCACGTAGATATTCTCCTCTTCTTATCCACATCCACCCTGATTGAATTAGTTTGGCTGTGACACTCCCACCTCTAAAAAACCCAAGGAGGAGTGCTGTGACAACTCAGAGGCCAACAGCTTTACTCCGGAATGCGCTTACATGAGTAAAACCCACTTCATCTGATGAACTGGAGTCTGCATCCCTATTATCTGTCTCCTTTGTCTTTCACTTCATGTATCTGACAAGTGAGTTGCAGCTGATGACAGCTCATGATATATGTTAATCTCTAAGGTGCCACAGGACTGCTCGTGGTTTCTATGGTTAATTGCATTTCTAGTCCCAAATTAGATCACAATGGTTTTAAGTACTATTTTTTCCTAATGACTCACTATATGGCCCAGCTAAGGTGACTTTATTTTTTGCTTTAATTAAAAAAAGGCATGATTTATTAGGGGAATGAACGCTGTGTGCTTGGGGGTATGTCGGTGGGAGAAGGTGATGTGTGTAGGCAGTGTTCCCTGAAAGCTGTGCACTTGTGCAGCCACTCAGGAAGGATTCTAATGCCACCCAGCTGAGTAGCAGAGCACCCACGTTTGCGTTTCTCCTAGTGGTGCACATCCTTATGTGCCTCAGTGCACATAAAAATGTATTCTGCACATGGGTGGAAAAGATTAGAGCAAACTTTTTGTGTAGGTACCTAACATTTACTCTCTTCAAGGCTTTCTATTTTGGAGTTTTGCACTATTGTCACTTAGCCATTTAGCAGGTTTTCGCTAAGAGGCTTTTATGTTTGAATTTGTCTGTTTTACTTAAACTGAAATAAGCATGAGAAGTGAAGGACATACATAAGTCACTGCAGGATTGGAGCCTAAGCTTGTAAATGCTGCTGATCAGGACATCTGGGACTGACATTCAGAGGTTTAAATCTGAAGTAACTCCGTGGAAGATAAGGGATTTACACTGGGGTAACTGAGAGCAGAATGTCTCAACGGCTCACACTCCCCACCTTAAAAGTGAACTACTCCCATATATTAGAGCTCAGTATTTCTGAGAAAATCTGTGCCTGTATCTTTATTTGTTAATTGAATCACCATATAGGTGTGTGAACAATAGCCAGTGCATTAAACAATGCATATTTACTGTCTGCTAATTTTCAAGGCCACCCTTCTATTTTGCTCCTGATCTGGGAATGTGAATACAGGTTGGACCTCTCTGGTGCAGTACCTTTGGGACATGAGCAGTCCCGAACCAGGGCACTTGCCAGACCATGGGAGGTCAATGATGGCCCCTCTGCTGCCAGCTTCTGGCCACCGAGCTCCACCTCCAGTCTCCACCCCTGGACCCCAATCCCAACTGCTGGGCTCTTCTTGTGACCCCTGCCAATGAGCTCCAACCCCAGTCGCTGGCCCCCTGGCCTTGGGGCTCTGCTCCCAGCCACCAGACCCACTCTCTGGTCCAGCATTATCCATGGTTCTGCAGTACTAATTTTTCCCCATGAGTATCGCAACCCCACGGGGTCTCCACTGATGCTGGGCCATAGAAATTGCAGAATGCAGAGATGCAGACTAGAGAGGTTCATCCTGTATTTGAAATTTCACAAAAGTTTGGTGGTATCTGCTTGCACTTTCTTCTCCCAGACTCTCCACCACACTTTCTCTTATCAAGTGGGGAGTGTGATTTACTGTACCATCAGGCCAAATTCTGCTCTATTACGCCGATATAAATCCACTGCACTCTATAGAGTTACTTCAGATTAAACTAGTGTAACTGATCAGAATTTAGCTTGGCATTCAGAGATGAACAGTTACAGCAAACTTAAACTAGCCATTCAAGGCAGACGTGACAGAAGAGTGACTTACCACCTTGGGCTTCCTGGACAGACACGCTCAAGTCAAATGTCTTACACTGGGATTCATCCTCCCGTATCCTTGCATTATAATCAGTCACCACAGTTAATGTCACTTGTCCGTAGCCTTCTGCTGTGATGGTGAAGTTATCATTGAATTTGGTCTGCAAAGAACATGCACTTAGATGTGATGGATTCCTTACATGTATTTCATCATTTTAAATAAGACAAATACAGTTAGGAGTTAATGCCTGTGAAAGATGCCAGACTCCCAGCATGGACATTTTTTATTTCCTCTGTATCCAGAACATCTAGGGTATGTCTAGACTACACCTCTCTGTCGACAGAGGGATGCAAATCAAGCATGTTGAAATTGCTAATGAAGCAGGGATTTAAATATCCCGTGCTTCACTAGCATAAACATGGCTGCTGCTTTTTTTCAAAATGGAGTTTTTTTTCGAAAAAAAGGCAGTCTAGATGTAGATCTGTTGAAAATAAACCTTTTTTCGAAAAAGCCTGTATTCCTAAAAAATGAGGTTTACAGGATCTTTCGAAAAAGGGTTTATTTTCAACAGATCCACTTCTAGACTGCTGGTTTTTTTCGAAAAAACTCCACCTCGAAAAAAAGAGGCGGCCATGTTTATGCTAATGAAGTGTGGGATATTTAAATCCCTGCTTCATTAGCAATTTCAATGTGCTTGATTTGCATCCCTCGGTTGACTGTGGGATGCAGTCTAGATGTAGCCCTACAGTGCAAGCTTCCACCCAGACATTACCTCCTTAATGTGCTTCAACTTTGTTCCAAACCAGTCATTTCTATGGCATTTTACAAACAACTTTGTAAGAGCTGAATGTATTAATATTAAGGCTCAATGGATGTGTGACAAAGTTCCTCCTTAACCTTGGTGGCTCCCGTGCTTTCAGGTGGATTACTTGCCTCAGAGGCTCACCAGCAGCCCTCAGTTTAGATACCAGTAGGCTGTTTGTCGAGCTACTCTTATAATTGGCCAGCATGGGGAAAAGAGGGGAAACCAAACTTCACAGTCTTTGCGGCCCCTCCCAGTGGTGCAAGGTAGGACAAACCCTTGTACCAAAGTCAGTCTCTTTCTATTATTGAAACGAGGAGCTGGGAGGAGAGGGCAGGGGGGCTGGACCTGCTCTTTACTTCAAGTTCCAGCCCAGAGACTCTGTAACAGCAGCTGTCTGTTGTGTTTTTGTAACATCTGCATGACAGCTACGAATCCCTGGGCCACTTCTCCACGGCCTTCCCCAGCACCTTCCTTACCAGAGGTTCTTCCTCCTGGTACCCGCTTGCACTTACTTCTCCCAGCCTCTCCACCACACTCTCATAAGCACCTTCCTCACACACTGAGAAAACAGCAGGGGAGGCTTTTTAAACCCGTCTCAACTAGTTCTTAATTGGTCCCCAGGTGTTCTGATTAGTATGACTCCCATGAGCTTGGAAGCCTCCTAATTGGCCTGCTGTAACTAGTCATCATGACTAACCCAAAGTACTTAGGGAAACCTCAAGAGAGCAGAGAGGAGTTGAGGGAATGGTGCTGAGAGCTGGATCTGGTCTAGAGATATGGTCTGAAACTGTCCCAAGTTGAAGTTTGAGTTCACCTTTGTTAGCACCAAACCCCTGTGAATTTTTCAATGAGATTTCAGCCCAAATGGCAGAGAACTCTCAAAAGATCATCTGGTCAGGCGAGATTTGTGCCACCTTTAATGAGTTTCTGGGATTTCTGATCACAAGCACAGAAATCGCACCCTTCACCCAATGACATCTCTCAGGCCCAGTCACAGAATCATAGAACCATAGAGCTGGAAGAGACCTTAAAAGGCCATCAAGTCCAGCCCCCTGCCCAAGGCAGGACCAATCCCAATTAAATCAACCCAGCCAGGGCTTTGTCAAGCCGAGACTTAAACACCTCTAGGGATGGAGACTCCACTACTTCCTTAGGTAACCCATTCCAGTGCTTCACTACCCTCCTAGTGAAATAGTTTTTCCTAATATCCAACCTGGACCTCTCCCACTGCAACTTGAGACCATTGTTCCTTGTTCTGCCATCCATCACAACTGTGAACAGCCTCTCTCCAGCCTCTTTGGAACCTCCCTTCAGGAAGTTGAAGGCTGCTATCAAATCCCCCTTCACTCTTCTCTTCTGAAGACTAAATAGAGCCAACTCCCTCAGCCTCTCCTCATAGGCCATACGCTCCAGACCCCGAATCATTTTGGTTGACCTCCACTGGACCGTCTCCGAGGCATCCACATCCTTCCTGTAATTGGGGGCCCAGAACTGGACACAATACTCCAGATGTGGCCTCACCAGAGCCGAGTAAAGAGGAATAATCACAATTCTGGATCGACTGGCAATGCTCCTCTTAATGCAACCTAATATGCCATTAGCCTTCTTGGCTACAAGGGCACACTGTTGACTCATGTCCAGCTTCTCATTCACTTTAATCCCCAGGTCCTTTTCTACAGAACTACTACTTAGCTAGTTGGTCCCCAGCCTGTAACAATGCTTGGGATTCTTCCGTCCCAAGTGCAGGACTCTGCACTTGTCCTTGTTGAACCTCATCAGATTTCTTGTGGCCCAGTCCTCCAATTTGTCTAAGTCACTCTGGACTCTATCCCTGCCCTCCAGCGTATCTACCTCTCCCCCGAGCTTAGTGTCATCCACAAACTTGCTAAGGGTGCAATCCATCTCCTCATCCAAGTCATTAATAAAGATGTTGAACAAAACAGGTCCCAGAACCAAACCTTGGGGCACTCCGCTAGAAACCAATCGCCATCCTCACATCGAGCTGTTGATCACTACCCACTGGGCCCTACCTTACAGACAGCTTTCTATCCATCTTACTGTCCATTTATCCAATCCACATTCCCTTAACTTGCTGGCAAGAATATTGTGGGAGACCGTATCAAAAGCCTTGATAAAGTCAAGGTATATTACATCCACTGACTTCCCCATATCCACAGAGCCCGTTACCTCATCATAGAAGCTAATCAGATTGGTCAGGCATGACTTGCCCTTCATGAATCCATGCTGACTATTCTTGATCACCTTCCCCTCTTCCAAGTACTTTAAAATGGATTCCTTGAGGATCCCCTCCATGATTTTTCCAGGGACTGAGGTAAGACTGACGGCCTATAGTTCCCTGGATTGTCCTTCTTCGCTTTCTTAAAGATGGGCACTATATTTGCCTTTTTCTAGTCACCCAGGATCTCTCCTGATCTCCATGACTTTTCAAAGATAAAGGCCAAAGGCTCCTCAATGATATTTGCCAACTCCCTCAGTACCCTCTTCTTGCTAATATGCCTGTAGAAATCTTTCTTGTTATCCTTCACATCCCTTTCGAGTCGCAATTCCAATTGCACTTTTGCCTTCCTGATAACTCCCCTGCATTCTCGAGCTATACATTTATACCCCTCCCTAGTCATCTGTCCGAGTTTCCACTTTTTGTAAGCTCCCTTTTTGTGCTTAAGTTTACCAAGGATTTCCCCGGTAAGCCAGTCCGGTCTCCTATCATATTTGCTTCTCTTGCTACGCATTGGGATGGTTTCTTTCTGTGCCTTCAATAAGACTTCTTTAAAATACTGCCAGATCTCCTGGGCTCCTTTCCCCTTCATGTTAGCATCCCAGGGGATTCTGCCCATCAGGCCTCTGAGGGAGTCAAAATCTGCTTTTCTGAAGTCCAAGGTGTGTATTTTACTACTCTCTTTTCTTCCTTTGGTCAGGATCCTGAAATCTACCAACTCATGATCACTGCTTCCCAGGTTCTCACCCACCTCTATTTCTCCTATTAGCTCCTCCCTGTTTGTGAGCAGAAAGTCGAGCTGTGCACGGCCCCTGGTCGGATCCTGCAGCACTTGTACCAAGAAGTTATCCCCAACATTCTCAAAAACTTCCTAGATTGCCTCTGTCCTGCCGTATTGGTCTCCCAACAGATGTCAGGGTGATTAAAGTCCCCCCATGAGAACCAGGGCCTGCGATCTGGAAACTTCTCTCAGTTGTCTGAAGAAAACCTCGTCTACCTCATCCACCTGATTGGGCATCCTGTAGCAGACACCAACCACAACATCACTGCTGTTGCTCACACCTCTAAACTTGACCCATAGACTCTCAACAGGCTTTTCTCCCTCTATATAGTGGAGTTCTGAGCAATCATAGTGCTCTCTTACATACAGTGCAACTCCACCTCCTTTTCTCCCCTGCCTGTTCTTCCTGAACAGTTTATACCCTTCCATGACAGCGCTCCAGTCATGCGAGTCATCCCACCAAGTCTCTGTTATCGCAATCAAATCGTAGTTCTTGGACTGGGCCAGGGCCTCCAATTCTTCCTGTTTCCTACCCAAGCTTCTCGCATTGGTGTACAAACTCCTTAGATAACCAGTTGATCGCTCTATCCTCTGCATTTGAATCAGGCGTCCACCTTGGTTGCCCGTTCCTCTTTACATTCCTTCCCGGTATCCGACTTTCCCACTCCCCTCAGGGTGTTGGTCACCGTCCCCCAACAAACCTAGTTTAAAGCCCTCCTCACTAGGTTTGCAAGCCTGCCCGCGAAGATGCTCCTTCCTCTCTTCGTTAGGTGGATCCCATCTCTTCCTAACAATCCTTGTGCCCGGAACAGAGTCCCATGGTCGAAGAAACCAAAGCTCTCTCTGCAACACCACCTGTGCAACCACTCATTTACTTCCTCTATTTGACGATTCCTGCCCAGTCCTTTCCCTTCAACAGGGAAGATGGACGAGAACACCACTTGTGCTCTAAATTCTTTGATCCTTCTTCCCAGCTCTATGTAATCTGCAGTAACCCGCTCAAGGTCATTCTTGGCCATATCATTAGTTCCCACATGGAGAACCAGGAAGTTTGAGAACTGTTCTCCATATTGGACCACCTCAGTAGCAGGAATAGGAAAAGGCCCCTTCTAGTTTTGGCTACAGGACCCAAACTGCACAGCCAAGTTCAGATTTGAGTTTCTAATTGGGTCTTCCTTCTCTACCACAGACATAATAGAATTTGTATGTTTCCTGAATCACTCAGAGATGTACGGTACCTCAACTTTTCTGGTCAAATGGGCATCTGTATAAGCAATTCTGTATCTGAGCTTTTTAGCATGGCCAGGTAGGAGAAAAGACACATCCAACATTAGATCTTCATGGAGAGGCACATCTATGTGATACTGCACAAGAGCTTGGAACAGCACCATGGTGGCCTATAAAACCAGAAGGATGATAAAAAGGTTACATGAAATGAACATTGGAAGGCTTCAAAACCAAAAACTATTCTGAATTTCCTCCACTGCTCAGGCTTGGTTTGGAGAGCTACAGTATTCTTGTAAGGTGTTTAAAATAAACTCATAGTTTACCTAAATGTTCAGTTTTTCAATCTTGACTTTAGTTTAAGAAAAAAATGTGGAGTATATCTCCGAAACCACTGGAGGATTGTTCCAACCATGTATGCTCCATGCCCCACTATACAGTCCAATTTTAAATTGCTCAAGTTATGAGGAGTCCCCCAACCCATTCCTTTGCAGATCTTTGCGCAAATCTTATATATGCAACTTGGAGGAGGAATTTACACACAGAGGAAGCTTCTACTCACTATGGAGTCATAACTCTCTACATAGTATGCCTGCTGTTTCAGCCATCTGACTACGGGCCCAACCAAATCAAACCTCTTCAAATGCAGCAAGGCTAGTAGAGCGTATGAGGTGCTCTCAGTGTTGAAGTTGGAGTTGTCTTGTTCCTCCCAACGATTTCCATCTAGCACCAGCAAAGAAATAGAACTAGAGAAATCATCCTCAAACACACAGAATGGTTCATGCTGAGCAGTTCTGAATGAAAAATGACACCTTCTGAGCCACCCCCACAAACCCTGCCAGCAACAAGAAATGGTGTGACAGGGAGGGCATACCCTGCACAAGGTCAGGAGGCTTAATGCCCTGTGGAGGGAGGAAGTCCCACCCTGCCCCCCCAGCCACACTGGGCATGCTCCAAGTGAAGGACTGCTGGGAGAGCTCCAGGGGTGCCCGAGCTTGAGGCCTGTGTGACAGGAACCAGAGGTCTCAGAGACTATGTGGAGCATCCCCACGCCAACTTGGTAGGGCGTGACCCAAGGAGGGTGCGCGGGTGGGATCTCCCACCAAAGTGACCTCAGTGTATTGCGGTTGACTTCCCTGCTGAGCAAGTGGTAGAGCACTCTGCCACTGACAGGACTCTGGGTCAGGGCCTGGTGGAGTAGGGTGGATCTGGGCCCCCACCATGGCTGCTGCCCCAAACTACTGACTCTTGCCATTAGGCTGTGCTACCCTGAACCGAGGGCTATTGCTACTGACTCTAGCCAGTGGGCTGTGTTGCCTCGAGATGATGCGTGCTTGCGATGTGACAAATGGTAACAAATCCATACCTATATATATATATATTCTGAGACAAAAAAATTGCATTAAGGTTGAGGGTGTACATCATTAAGGATTTAAAAAATTACAAATTACTGCATCAGTCACTCAGGAAATTTAGAACTAACAGAAATCCAAACATGAATATACACACAACTAAAGTACCCAAACAATCTGAAATCTGCCCTGCAGTATGACTATGATTTAGATTAAACTGATATTTAAAGAAAATGTTTCCCCTTATAGCATCACTACAGGGCAGAGAGAGTTTTGTGTGTGCTCGAACAATGAATTTCCATATCTTAGTACATGTGGATTTGGATATATTTACAAATTTTCTGTAAAGTATTGTACTGACATGTACTCTCAACCTTTAAGTCCATCTTAATGTAGTTATCATTTGGGAATAGCTTCATTTATCCTTGGAAGTATCTAAGGGTACGTCCGCAGTGTGGGACAAAGTCAAGTTAAGATACGCAATTTTGGCTACGTCAACTGCGTAGCTGAAATCGAAATAGCTTAATCTGACTTTTGCTGTTGTCTACACAGCAGGAAGTCGAAGGAAGAACACTCTTCCTTCAACTTCCCTTACTCCTTGTAAAATGAGGGTTACAGAAGTTGGAGTAAGAAGCCCGTTATTTCAAAATTATTTCAAAATAACAGCTTGCTGTGTAGACTCGCACTTTGTTATTTTGAAATAACATGAATTATTTTGAAACAAGTGTGCAGTGTAGACATAGCCTAAGGTAGTAACCAGGGATGAAAAATCCTATTTAATTAGTAATGTTTAACTGGTTAACCAATTAAATGCAGGGGGTGGGTAGGGAGGCTGTGGCTGGGCTGGAGTGCCCCTGTCCACAGTGCACCCAGGTCCACCATGGCTGGGGGCTATCCCAGCCAGACTAAAGTGCCCCCCACTCATGGTGGGCCCCACAGGGCTGGAACAGCTTCCCGACCCAGGTCCAGCCCTCACTGGTTAACCATTAACATCCCTAGAACACTGACTTCAATGGGACTACTTAGCAAAGTTAGCAGTATTCTTGGCACTAAGTATTTGAAGGACTGGGCCATTACACTGTGACCCTCACTTGTATCAGTCTCACTGCCCCCCTGTAGCATTTTTGTTGCTCGCTTTCGAATTCCATCCCAACATGGCCACTTCTCTCTCTTACTGAATTAGTCACAAGACTGTACCTTTGGAAGCTGCCATAAGCTCCTTTGCATCAGGCAGTTTGCCCATCAGTGCTAATGCATAGGATGTTATAGCCACGGTGTAGGGCCTTGTCAGAGAGCTGTACCTTGTGGACAAGTATTCTCCAGCTACGAGGATACTCTTGTGAAAACTCTGAGAAGTTAAAAAAATAAAAAGGTAGAAATCAAGGTGTGGCTGGATTAGGCTGAGATTCTATTGATTCATTTCACCAGTCACATAACAATGTTAAGAAGTCTCAGAGAGGGAGCTGTGTTAGTTTGTAATGTGAAAAACATCACCATGTTAGTTTAGTTTGTCTTAGTTTGATCATGTAAATTCTGCTCCGTTGAGATGTACGAGTGTAACACGGCAGGCCTCACCATCACGGTCGCCTCCTACTGATCACTAAGAGAATCAGCTCTTTGATGCTGGAGCACCCCCTTCTGGCTGGTGTCATGTCTGCTGTTACCTATTCTTCTCCATCTCTGTGTTAGGACCCACGTCCCTCCCAGACCGTGGTGCCCTCCTACCTGGGTATTGCCCTACCACAGTGCCCCCACACTCTGGAGTCCTCCCCTTCTGGGGACCCCCCCAGTCCCTCTATGCCCACCTTGCCTCAGTGACCCACAGCCAGTCTACATCTAGCCCCTGCCACAGAGGCAATAGGCACTCTGAAATGGCCACTCATCATTGGCAAGGAGTTGTAGACCTGCTGATTTGCCTATCCTGGCTACCTCCTGGCAGCCCTAGTACCTGAAGCCTTGCTTCAGACCCTATAGCCTGGGAGCTTGCCTGGCCAGAGCTTCCCCAGCCCTGCCTGCCTTCCCCCAGCCCTGTTCTAGATGTAGCCTCTGTTACTAGTAACTGGAGGGAGACCTTGTTCCACTTACACCACCAAAATCCCAGAAATGGTCATATTTTCCCAGGCACTGCATGTCTGAGTTTGTCTAAAATAAAGTATCTAGAAATTAAAGACATTGTGTTCCACTAACAACCCCTTGAGCTATCCAGTCTGCCCTGTATGCAGTTGCCATTTGCTGTTTCTGGGTGGGAAACTGAAACTATTCTAGTCTGACAGCTGGGTTTGCATTCCTCATAGTTTTGGCAAGAAATTTTGCCATAACACCCCTCCACAAAATTTGAAAAAACTATTTTCTGATGAATGAAGATGGTCTTATTTTTCCTTTCCTTTCCTTTTGATACAAATGCTAGTTCTCAACTTCCCTATTCTGTCAAGATCTTAAGAGGGGACAGAACTTGGCATCACAGCCCCATTTGAAACCTGAGTTCTTCCGTAGGGACAGGAGAAGAAAATCTGGTGTCTTTTCTAACTTTTCCATCACTGGATTCCTCACACCACATGTTTATATACACCACAATTTTGGCTATTGGAGACAGGGATTAAGAACCCAAAGGTTGAAAGGATGGATAATGTGGACAAGAATATCAATAAGTTACATACTCACAACGAACAGATTCTGGCAGATATCTTTGGACTCTAGCATTGCAATGAGAACGAAAGCTGTTAAAGAGACCTCTGGCTCAGCACCCTGGTAACCTCCCTAAAGATAAGAAAGAAAAAATCTCTGGTTCAGAAAATCACTTGAGTATGTACTTTTTAAATAAAGACTAAGTAATAATAGCAAGTCCCCAACATATGTAATAGTGACAAAAAGACATGATATGCTATAAGCAGATAGGAACGGCCATACTGGGTCAGACCAAAGGTCCACCTGGCCCAGTATCCTGCTTTCCAACAGTGGCCAATGCCAGGTGCCCCAGAAGAAGTGAACAGAACAGGGAATTATCAAGCGATCTTGTTGTCCATTCCCAGCTTCTGGCAAGCAGAGGTAAGGGACACTTGAGATTTTGGTTTTGTATCCTTGCCCATTGTGGCTAATAGCCATTGAAGGACCTATTCTCTATGAAATTTTTCGTTTTTTTTTTAATTCTGTTATCATCTTAGCCTTCACAAAATCTCCTGGCAATGAGTTCCACAGGTTGACCATTCATTGTGCCTGCCGTTCTTGCACAAGAACCCGCAGAGCATCCACACAGCCCGCCCACTCTTGCACAAGAAGATTTACAGTACGGCGTCAGAAGACAGGGCTTCTTGCACAAGAGCTATGCTCTTTTCTAACAAGTATAAGCCCTCTTGCTCAAGAGCTCTTGTGCAAGAGGGCAGTGTGGACACGCGGCAGGGGTTCCTTGCGCAAGAAAGCCCTATGGCTAAAATGGCCATCAGAGCTTTCTTGTGCAAGAGAGCGTCCACACTGCCATGGATGCTCTAGCGCAAAAGCACATGGTAGTGTGGACGTGTTCTTGCACAAGAACCCACCAGTGTAGACATAGCCATAGAGTTGCACTGCTGGGGTTGAGGTGCCACATATGGAGCCCTGATGATCTACTGCCTCTCCAGTTCCTTCTTGCAAGATTACTCGGACTGAGGGGAAGATGGATGGACAGGAGCAACATATCTGGAAGAACACCAGCTACAAGAATGTAGGGAACCATTTTTTCCTTTTTCTGCTTGCTCATGTTGATGCCAATTAGGTGACTCCCAAGCCTTACCTAGGTGGTGGGGTGGGGGTTCATGGAATGGCTGATGGAAGCACTGCTCTGCCGAATGTTGCATCGTTCCTGGCATGCTGGGTGACAGCATAATGGGAAGAGACAGTGTGGTCCGAGGACTATGCTGCCTCTCCACTGATCTCCTGGATTGGGACCTGGGCCAGGAAGGCTTCCAAAGATGCCTGTGCGCTGGTGGAATGTGCTGTCAGTGTGGGGGCAGGGACCTTTGCCAAGTCATAGCATGCCCAGATACAGGACATGATCCATGGTGATATTCCTTGAGAGGAGGCCCTTCATCCTGTCTGCTCCTGTGACAAATAGCTGGTTTGACTTTGTGCAATGGCTTTGTTTGTTCAACATAAAAAGCTACCAAATGCCCAGGGAGTGGAGCCTTTGCTCATGGCCATTGGCATGAGGCTCTGGGGAAAAGACTGGTTTGGTTGGCATGGGACTATGAGACCACCTTCAGGAGGAATGCTGGATGAGATCAAACACCTTGTCCTAGTAAAATACTGTATAGAGGAGTTCAGATGTGAGGCTTTGAGCTCAGACACCCTCCTGGCTGAAAATAGGCATGATCTGAGGAAGTGGGTCTCGCCCACGAAAGCTCATCACCTGATAAACCATCTTGTTAGTCTTTAAAGTGCTACATAGTCCTGTTTTTTGTTTCAGCTAGACTAGACTAACACGGCTACATCTCTATTACTATCCTGGCTGAAGTTATTGTGACCAGGAAAGTCACTTTATACGGCAGAAAGAGCAGTGAGCATGTCACAAGGGCTCGAATGGGGACACATTGGCCTCAAGAGTACCAGGGTAAGATCCCAAGCAGATATAGTCTGGCTAGTCCTTTTAAGAAATGGCTGCACAGCCAGACTCTCTTGGGATGGAAATTGAAATCAGGAACCAAGTGAACCTTTATCCATGAGCGTGACAAGCCCTGCTGTTTCAAATTTAACAGATAGCCCAAGATAAAGGGAATCACAGATTGTTTCGGAGAAACACGGCTTTGCGAACCCCAAATTGAGAACCTCTCCCACTCGGCTAAGTAGGTAGCACCGGCCAATGGTTTTCTACTGCCAAGAAGAAATGGGACCCGAGCACATGAGCTGTAGCAGATTTAACCATGCCGTTCCCAAGCCATGAGCTGGAGAGACTTGAGTGGACTCTTGAGGGAAGTGAGTGTTGTGTTTGGGGCTTTCTTGCTGTGTGATGAGCTTGTGTTGTGAGTGGAGGTTGGTGTGTTTTTTGTTTGATTGTTTGTTTTTTCCCCTGTTTGAGAGTGAGGCTTTTTTTTTTCCACTTCCCCTTTCCCCTCCCCCTCTCCTTCATGGAGTGTGTGCTGTGAGTGGCAGGTGGAAACTGTTGGCTTCTAATTAAAGTTTGAATTCTAGAAGCCTCTGCTGATTGGCTGAGCCTTGGTAGGGGGAGGGACTTTCAGGCAGTCCAGGGCTTTATAAGGCAGTGGGCAAGCAACCAAAGAGCTTGCGAACAGGTGAGTGCTAACAGGGAATTTAGAGAGGGAGTTGGGAAGGGGAGAGGGAAGGGCACGAGGTTCTCTTGCCTTTTTTTTAAAATCCTTTCTCCAGGACAACAGGGATGGATGGTGATAGGTCTGCTGTTGTTACCTGCACAGCGTGTGCCATGTTTGTCTTCCTCCTGGAAGAAAGAATGGATTTCACCTGCACGAGGCGCAAGCTGGTCGCCATTTTGGAAGAAAAAATTAGAGGACTGGAGGCCCAAGTGTCGACCCTACGCTCCACCAGAGAGGATGAAGACTTCCTCGATAGAAGGCAGCATTTAATCCTACAAGCACGGCAGGCGGAAGAGCCAGAGAGGGCAGTACGGGACCAGGAAGAGAACTGAAAGCATGTAACTTCTAGAAGGGGAAAAAGGCCAGCACGGGAATCCCCCAAATGCTACAGAGGTAAGTAATCGCTTTCAGGCTCTCTCCACAGGCTCTGTGGTGGTGAATGCTTTGGAAGGGACCTCACAAGGAAGAAACTGGAAGGGAACACCATCTACTGGAAGGCGTGGGATGCGTAGTCCTAGGGATGGGGTTTCCAAGACCACCACCCCCAAAAGAAGATGACGGGTGGTGATGGTCGGGGACTCCCTCCTAAGAGGGACTGAGCCATCCATCTGCCGTCCGGACCTGGAATCTCGAGAGGTGTGCTGCTTACCGGGAGCTCGAATTCAGGATGTGACTGAGAGGCTTACCAAGCTGATCAGACCGTCGGATCGCTACCCCTTCCTACTTCTCCACGTGGGAACTAAAGATATGGCCAAGAATGACCTTGAGCGGGTTACTGCGGATTATGTAGCACTGGGAAGAAGGACCCAAGAATTCGTAGCGCAAGTGGGGTTCTTGTCCATCCTCCCTGTTGAAGGGAAAGGACCGGGCAGGGATCGCCGAATTGAGGACGTAAATGCGTGGTTGGGCAGTGGTGTTGCAGAGAGGGCTTTGGTTTCTTCGACCATGGGACTCTGTTCCGGGCACAAGGATTGTTAGGAAGAGATGGGATCCACCTAACGTAGAGAGGAAGGAGCATCTTCGCGGGCAGGCTTGCAAACCTAGTGAGGAGGGCTTTAAACTAGGTTTGTTGGGGGACGGTGACCAACACCCTGAGGGGAGTGGGAAAGTCGGATACTGGGAAGGAATGCAAAGAGGAACGAGCAAGAAAGGAGGACCCCTGATTCGAATGGAGAAGATGGGGCGATCAACTGGTTACCTGAGGTGTTTGTACACTAATGCGAGAAGCCTGGGCAACAAACAGGAAGAACTGGAGGCCCTGGCCCAGTCCAAGAAATATGATTTAATTGGGATAACAGAGACTTGGTGCGATGACCCGTGTGACTGGAGCGCTGTCATGGAAGTGTATAGACTGTTCAGGAAGGACAGGCGGGGAGAAAAGGAGGTGGAGTTGCACTATACATAAAAGAGCACTATGATTGCTCTGAACTCCAGTATCTAGAGGGAGAAAAACCTGTCGAGAGTCTATGGGTTAAGTTTAGAGGTGCAAACAACAGCAGTGATGTTGTGGTTGGTGTCTACTACAGGCCACCAAATCAGGTGGATGAGGTAGATGAGGCTTTCTTCGGACAACTGAGAGAAGCTTCCAGATTGCAGGCCCTGGTTCTTGTAGGGGACTTTAATCACCCTGACATCTGTTGGGAAACCAATACGGCAGTACACAGGCAATCCAGGAAGTTTTTGGAGAATGTTGGGGATAACTTCTTGGTACAAGTGCTGCAGGATCCGACCAGGGGCCGTGCGCAGCTTGACCTTCTGCTCACGAACAGGGAGGAACTAATAGGGGAAGTAGAGGTGGGTGACAACCTGGGAAGCAATGATCACAAGATGGTAGATTTCAGGATCCTGACCAAAGGAAGAAAAGAGAGTAGTAAAATACACACCTTGGACTTCAGAAAAGCAGATTTTGACTCCCTCAGAGGCCTGATGGGCAGAATGCCCTGGGATGCTAACATGAAGGAGAAAGGAATCCGGGACACCTGGCAGTATTTTAAAGAAGCCTTATTGGAGGCACAGAAAGAAACTATCCCGATGCGTAGCAAGAGAGGCAAACATGGTAGAAGACCGGATTGGCTTACAGGGGAAATCCTTGGTGAACTTACGCACAAAAAAGAAGCTTACAAAAAGTGGAAACTTGGACAGATGACTAAGGAGGGGTATAAATGTATAGCTCAAGAATGCCGGGGGGTTATCAGGAAGGCGAAAGCGCAAATGGAATTGCGACTGGCTAAGGATGTGAAGGATAACAAGAAAGGTTTCTACAGGCATGTTAACAAGAAGAAGGTGATCAGAGAGGGTGTGCGGCCCCTACTGGATGAAGGAGGTAACCTAGTGACAGATGATGTGGGGAAAGCTGAAGTACTCAATGCTTTCTTTGCCTCTGTGTTCACAGACAAGGTGGGCTCCCGGACTAATGCGCTAAGTGACGCAAGAGGGATGGAGATCGACAGCCCTTAGTGGGTAAAGAACAGGTTAGGAACTATTTAGAAAAGCTAAATGTACACAAATCCATGGGTCCGGACTTCATGCATCCGAGGGTACTGAGGGAGTTGGCAAATGTCATTGAGGAGCCTTTGGCCATTATCTTTGAAAAGTCATGGAGATCAGGAGAGATCCCAGATGATTGGAAAAAGGCAAATGTAATGCCCATCTTCAAAAAAGGGAAGAAGGACGATCCAGAGAACTATAGGCCGGTCAGTCTTACCTCGGTTCCTGGAAAAATCATGGAAGGGATCCTTAAGGAATCCATTTTGAAGCACTTGGAGGAGAGGAAAGTGATTCGGAATAGTTAGCGTGGATTCACAAAGGGCACGTTGTGCCTGACTAATCTGATTAGCTTCTGTGATAAGGTAACTGGCTCTGCGGACATGGGAAAGTCAGTGGATGTGATATACCTTGACTTTAGCAAGGCTTTTGATACAGTCTCCCACAATATTCTTGCCAGCAAGTTAAGGGAATGTGGATTGGATAAATGGACGGTAAGATGGATAGAAAGCTGGCTAGAAGGCCGGGCCCAGTGCGTAATGATCAAAGGCTCGATGTCAGGATGGCGGTCGGTTTCTAGCAGAGTGCCCCAAGGTTCGGTTCTGGGACCGTTTTTTTTCAATATCTTTATTAATGACCTGGATGAGGGGATGGATTGCACCCTCAGCAAGTTTGTGGATGACACTAAGCTAGGGGGAGAGGTAGATACGCTGGAGGGCAGGGATAGAGTCCAGAGTGACTTAGACAAATTGGAGGATTGGGCCACAAGAAATCTGATGAGGTTCAACAAGGACAAGTGCAGAGTCCTGCACTTGGGACGGAAGAATCCCAAGCATTGTTACAGGCTGGGGACCGGCTAAGTAGTCATTCTGCAGAAAAGGACCTGGGAGGTTACAGTGGATGAGAAGCTGGATATGAGTCAACAGTGTGCCCTTGTAGCCAAGAAGGCTAATGGCATATTAGGTTGCATTAAGAGGAGCATTGCCAGCAGATCCAGAGATGTCATTATTCCCCTTTATTCGGCTCTGGTGAGGCCACATCTGGAGTATTGTGTCCAGTTCTGGGCCCCCCACTACAAAAAGGATGTGGATGCCTTGGAGAGGGTCCAGTGGAGGGCAATCAAAATGATTAGGGGGCTGGAGCATATGATCTATGAGGAGAGGCTGAGGGAGTTGGGTCTATTTAGTCTGCAGAAGCGAAGAGTGAGGGGTGTTTGATAGCAGCCTTCAACTTCCTGAAGGGAGGTTCCAAAGAGGATGGAGGAAGGCTGTTCTCAGTAGTGACGGATGGCAGAACAAGGAGCAATGGTCTTAAGTTGTGGTGGGAGAGGTCCAGGTTGGATATTAGGAAAAACTATTTCACTAGGAGAGTGGTGAAACACTGGAATGGGTTACCTAAGGAAGTAGTGGAGTCTCCATTCCTAGAGGTGTTTAAGTCTTGGCTTGACAAAGCCCTGACTGGGTTGATCTAGTTGGGATTGGTCCTGCCTAGAGCAGGGGGCTGGACTTGATGACCTCCTGAGGTCTCTTTCAGCTCTATGGTTCTATGATTCAATGAGTGCTGGACCTGGCCCTTATGCTAAGCAATCAAGTCTGGAACTAACGGGTTGGGTAATCGAGGTATCCACGGAGAGCTCCAGCAACAGGGTGTACCAGTGCCGTCACGGTCAGGCTGGTGCCACCAGAATCACAGAGGCTCCATCCCTCTGGACCTTGAGGAGATCCTGCGTATGAGCGCGACAAGCGGAAACGCGCAGAAGAGGAGGCCCTTCCGCGGAAGAAGAAATGTGTCTACCAGCGAGCCCAGCCTGGGATTTAGGAAAGAGCAGAACTGTAGGCATTTTCTGTGACAAGCTGATGGTGCCAGGTGTTGTGCAGGCAGGGAGGGGTGTTCCGCACCCCCCTTCGGGATTTCACACTCTGTTGCCCGAGCAGGGGAGCACCCCTCCCAGCTGTCTTCTGTGCTTCTTTCTTGGTACAGGAGACAGTGAGCAGTGCCGTGATTGCTCCCATGAAGCAGTCTCGAGTGCCGGTGCCGAGCAGCTCTGACCCGAGAATCCTTCCTCGGCAGCATGTCCCAGACTGACACCAGAGCTCTGCACACCAGTGCCAAGGAGCCGGACGCCTGTGGGGTTCAACGCCAGCTACGGGTGCAGAGCCACTTCCATGAGCACCAGCTTCAGCCTGTGGTTCTTTTCCTTCCTGCTGCAGGGCTACACATTGTGCACCTCTTGTTTGGCGGGACTCCCCCAGGCACTCTGGATAAGGTGGGTGGGGGTCGCCCTTTGGCAAACCACCCAGGTTGGAGGCATGCCTGGCCCCAGGGGGAGGTAAGAAGGCTGGGGGGAAAACCCCAGCAGCAAGAGTTCAACTAGCCTGAACTATTTTGACTATTTACAGAAACACGTACAAAAAGCAAGCTAGAAGGTCTCTCATATGGAAAATCTGAAATGCCCAACGACTGGCATTGGCGGTAAAAAGGAATGGGAGAGGCAGCAGGTTGGCAGGCCCCTATATGTGGCACCATGAAAGTGGGACTCCACGGGACTCCATAGCTGAGCCTATGGGTATCGCTAGGGGAAAAACCTTCCGGTGACTGTGCACATGGTGCGCACACACCTAATTGGGATCAACATGAGCAAGCAGGCACAACCCTGGCCTGCTGCTGCGACAGACCTTGCTTTGTTCCCTGCCCTCTGGCTCCTGACTACTGAATCCATCTTGGCTCTAGGCCCTGGACCTGGGCTACCAAATCTGGCTTGATCCCTCAGGCCTGGCTGACAATATTTCTAACCACTGGGCCTAACTGCTCACATCCTGGCTTCTATGTAGCACTTTAAAGACTAACAAGATGGTTTAATAGATGATGAGCTTTCGTGGGCCAGACCCACTTCCTCAGATTATATGAGGAAACCATCTTGTTAGTCTTTAAAGTGCTACACAGTTTTTCCTTTTGTTTTAGCAAGATCAGACTAACACGGCTACCTCTCTTTTACTATCCTGGCTTCTGACACTATCTGACTCTGCAAGTTTTAAGCTTCTAGGCTGAACAGTCAGGGTGTGGTTGGGGTGTTTTAGGAACTTACCACCATCTCTTTCTGGGTCACAGGGGAATCTTCTTTGAAAGTCCCATCAGAGTTGTGCTTTTCCAGGGACAGCCAGTGCCCAGCATTACAAATTACTTCATAAGGAATAGGCACCAGCTTGATAGCCATAGCAAAGACCTTTGTTACGTATGCTGTCAGCCTAAGGGGTCAACACGCAGTGTCAGTCACTTGTTCTCCATTGGAGTCACTGTCATGACTCTGAAATCCTCCCCACGGGAGCATCGGTGCCAAAGATTTACCATCCCCACTCACGCATCTGCCAGCAAATTTCAGCTACAACTTTAAATTGTGAATGAGTGGCAAGAAGGGGCACTTGTGGGCCAGCTATGCTAAGAAACAGAATAAAGTATCTAAGGAGGACGCTCCTCTCTTCTGACTCTCTGCAAAGGGTGGTTAGAATAATCTGATGTGGAAGGGTGGCATTGTGTTGCCCTTTATGTCTGCTGGGGCGGGGGAGGAAGACCATGAAGGGTGCATGTACAACCTGTTCTAGACACCGGTTTTAAAGCTTCTGAACTCCTATGCAAAGGGTGTGATTGTGCCCATGTGGGAGGAACAAAAAGCAGCACACAGTTTTACACAGCAATCATTCATCCAAGCACTAAACAGGCCTGAATCTCCTTGCCTGAGATGGAGGGAGATCATATCCCAAACATGGTGTAGCTGCCATGGTGGACTTACATCCTGTGAAAACATACTCCTTGAGACCTGGATCGAGACCAACCACATTCCATATAAGCCAGTTGTGACAGGATGTTTGCCCTGCTGAAGCAGTTCTGCTAATGAGGGCCCAGCTGGGGGCTATATAAAGAAGGACTCCTGGCAGGTAAAGGAGAAGTGAGGGTTGCTCTGGATAGAGAGCAGCAGTAGGGATCTGCCTGCTTGGGAAGCAGGAGGCTTCCTGGAGATGGAGCAGGGCTGGGGAAGCTCTGGTCAAGCAAGCTCCCAGGTTGCAGTGCCTGAAGCAAGGCCTGAGGCTACTAAGGCTGTAGAGAGGTAGGCAGGGGCAGCAGGTCCACACCCCTTTGCCAGTGATGAGTGGCCATTACAGACTGTAGTAGATGAAGACTGGCAGAGTGGTTCATTGAGGTAAGGTGGGTACAGGGAACTGGGTGCTCCCTGGGAGAAGCGCTGGGGGCCCTTAGGGAGCGGAGGACCCTGGAGTGCACAGTGGAGTGAACAACAAACCCCTGGAAGGGGGCTCAGAGACTGGAGTGGGCACTGCTGGAGGGCTGTGTCCTGAAGAGGACACCATGGTCAAAGTAGGGTTACCAGGTAGCTTCAGGAAAAAATACTGGACACGCTTGATCGGGAGGGGGGGGAAGGGACTGGCCAGGAGGGGAGCAGGGCTGGCTGGGAGGGGCTGGTGGGGTGGTTTGGGGGCAGCGGGGCTGGCTGGGCAGATTGGGAGGGGGGGGAAGGGATGGTTGTGGCCTGCAGGAAGCAGGGCTGGCGGGGGTGGGAGAGGATTGGGGGCAGCAGGGCTGGTTGGGGGAGATCGGGAGGGGGTGGCTGGCAGGAAGCAGGGCTGGGCGGGGGGGTGGTCAGGGGCAGCAGGGCTGGCCGGGGGAGATTGGGAGGAGGAGAATCGGCTGGCAGGAAGCAGGGCTTGCCAGGAGGGGGTCGAGGGAAGTGGGCCGGTCGCGAGGGGGTCGGGGGAGCAGGGCTGGCTGGGGCGGGAGAGAATCAGCTGGTGGGGAGCAGGATTGACCTGGGCCCATGAAGATCCTAGGGTGCTGCCTGTCCCGTACACGGTCCCGGTGAAGCACGAGCAAGTCTGGCTACAGCTTCACAACACACTTGAACAGCATTCAGGAGCACGGACAGGGCTTCTCCTCCTCCTCCCCAAGGCGTCACTCCTACATTCCCAGCGCCGATCGTGCCCCACCTCCCAGCCTCTCCCCCATCAGGCTTCCGTTGGGCGCCCTGCCGGAAAACCAGAAAATACTGGACATTGCACACGTCCAGTATCTTCTGAATTTTTTTACTGGACAGAGGGCCCCAAAACCAGACTGTCTGGCTGAATACCAGACACCTGGCAACCCTAGGTCAAAGAGACACACAGGGAGACACCAGCTAGAGGGGGGGCCTCCAGCAAGTCATCAAGCTAATTCCCAGGACTGGTGAGTCCGCCCCGTGACACCACTGAACAGCCATCACTTTGCTTTGCTCTCAGCCTTTGCTCAGGGCTGGGGTTTGGAGCAGGGAAAACATCCTTTCACAACAGGCTTATATGAAATGTAGTTGGTCTTGGTCCAGTTCCTAAAGATCCCCTTCTACACCTTGGACCAGAGTTTTCTTTTCACTAAGGCTGTTTTAAATCCCTCTGGTAGGTAGAAGGACCTTAAAGAATGTGTAAATATAATTAATGGCCACTGTAAGGAAACCTTTTATACTACCAAAATAATATAAAGTGACTGTAGGCTATGTCTACATTAGTGCTTTTATCGGTACAATTTCTGTCACTTGAGGGTGTGAAAAAACACTCTGAAAAACCCTGAACTGACACAAGTGCCAGTGTGAACAGCGCTTTGTTGGTGGGAGATGATCTTACCTTGACAAAACTACTGCCACTCATTACGGGTGGTTTTATTTTGTCAGCAGAAGAGTTCTCCCCTGCCAGCAAAGGATGGTGACACAGGAGACCTTACAGCACTGCTGCTGTAAGGTCAGTAGGGTAAACAGGGCTAGTGTGAATGAAAATCAGATCCATTAGGTGATTGGTTTTGGAGAGGAGACTAATTTATCATAGAAGATTAGGGTTGGAAGAGACCACAGGAGACCATCTACTCCAACTCCCTGTTCAAAGCAGGACCAACCCCAAGTAAATCATCCCAGCCAGGGCTTTGTCAAGCCAGGATTTAAAAACTTCCAGGGATGGAGATTCCACCACCTCCATTCAGTGCTTCCCCACCTGGCTAGGGACATAGCTTTTTCCCAATATCCAACCTAGACCTCCCCTACTGCCACGTGAGACCATTGCTCCTTGTTCTGCCACCTGTCAGCACTGAAAACAGCCTCTCTCCATCCTCTTTGGAACCCCCCTTTAGGTCATTGAAAGCTGCCATCAAATCCCCCCTCGCTCTTCTCTTCTGAAGACTAAAGTCCATTTCCCTCAGCCTCTCCTCATTAGTCCTGTGCTCCAGCCCCCCAATCATGCTGTGTCTAATTACAATATCTTGTTGAGTAATGAGACGGTCCTTTGGTCACCGGACAAGTGTTACAGACCAGCTGAGCTTACCATGTGCTAGAAGGCTGGTCTTGGAGAGCTGCATAGGAGTGGTCAAGCTTTTTAAAAGCTAGCTGCTGCGTGTAACCTGAAAGAGCAAGACATGTCTGGGAAATATCTCCCTGTCTCATTTTTTAACCACAGGCTTTTACATGGGCAAGGCTGTCATTCAAACAGAACTCAGGGTGTGTGTCTAGACTACATGGCTCCATCGACAGAGCCATGTAAAGTAGTTTACCCGACAGAGTCAATGAAGCGGGGATTTAAATAATCCCCGCTTCATTAAAATAAAAATGGCCGCCACACTGTGCCAACAATCAGCTGATCTGGCACAGCGCGGCAGTCTAGATGCGGAGCGGTCGACAAGGGAAGCCTTTGTCAACTGCTCCGGTATGCCTCGTGAAACAAGGTTTACTGAGCAATTGACAAAGGCTTCCCTTGTTGACCGCTCCGCATCTAGACGGCTGCGCTGTGCCGGATCAGCTTAGATGCGGAGCGGTCAACAAGGGAAGCCTTTGTCAATTGCTCAGTAAACCTTGTTTCACGAGGCATACCGAGCAGTTGACAAAGGCTTCCCTTGTCGACCGCTCCGCATCTAGACTGCCGCGCTGTGCCAGATCAGCTGATTGTTGGCACAGTGTGGCGGCCATTTTTATTTTAATGAAGCAGGGATTATTTAAATCCCCGCTTCATTGACTCTGTCGGGTAAACTACTTTACATGGCTCAATTGACAGAGCCATGTAGTCTAGACACATCCAGGGAGCACAACCCGATGCAAGTATCCCACGCTCTGAGCTGTCTCCCCCACTTAAACCTTCCTGTTGTGCTTTTCTCTTGCTTCACAGCTGTGTTTTCTCTCTTCCTGCCTTCCTTCTGCCACCTCTGTCTCCTACCTCCCGTGTTAACTGCTAGCCCCTATGTGAGAGTGCTAAGTGAACCAGCTAAGAACATGAAGCTCCTGAACTAAGCACTCCAGTCTCCTGGATCGGTGTCACTTTTCACTCTGCCTGTGGATTTCTGATGCATCCTCACATCTAGACTCTGCTCACAGAGCCGTGACCTGAGTACTGCCCTAGGATCAGACAGAGCTGCCTTGTAGGAGGAACTTTAAGGAGACCATAGTGACAACACAGGCAGATCAGCCTCCATCAGGGGAGCTGGCAGCCTGTGCGGACCACAGGACAAGGTGGGGTGGCTCTGCTCTCCTCAAAGGAGCGGGGCCTTGGCAGGAGGGGTGGGGCTGTGGGCAGCCAGCCCTCCACACCGTCCAGAGTGCAGCATGCCCACCTCCAGCCCTCAGAGCCTCGCAGAGTGCATGACATGATTTAAAGCACCCGGAGCTCCAATAGCAGTGACAGCAGCTGGGAGCTCTGGACTCCTTTGAATTGCCAGGCCCCGGGGCAACTGCACCCTGGGGCCTCTGCACTGACTGCCTGTTGCAGCAGTGAGGTTGACGCTGTGGACAGCTATCCCACCAGGAACTGAACGGAGACTTCCCATTGCAGCCCACACAGCAGCCAGCAAAATAAGTTTTCTGCAGCGCCTGAGCTGCGGCAGATTTGAACTGGCAGCACACGGGTGAATTGTTCAGATACTGTTCCCCTGGTCAATCCTGTCCTCGCACAATGGCATATACAGGCTGTGGTGGCTTAGCTACTGGGTTGATGGGGCCAGTGTCCAAGGGCCCTGGCCATCTGGGGAACCCAGTAAAAATCTGTCTCCAAGCAGCAGAAGCCTGGAGCCCCTAAAGAAGTGCCAGGTGGGTGGGGTGGGGAAAGCCCCAAAGCCCAAACCCCACTCCCCAGCAGTGCCGGGCAGGGCAGGGGAAGCCCCAGCACTCTGGTCCTGGGCCTGGAGCTTTCACTCCCTACTGCAGCCATAGGCCGTGGCAAGAGAGAGAACTTCCCTGGTCTTGGGTGGGCAGGACTATAGGCAGAAAGGAGGTGGAACCGAGGCAGAAGGGGCCGGCAGGGGCTCCCCATGTGCTTTGGTCCAGGGCCCCACAAAATCTTACTCTGCCGTGTACACAGGACTACCCACATGCTAGGAAAGAACAGGAGTCTGCCTCGATCTGCTGTCTCGCATCAGAGCCTCTTCTTACCTTGCAGGATCAGATTGAAGGCTTCCACCCTGAGATCCATGCCAATCTTCTCCCACTGCTCTGTGTGGTCCAGGTAGTGGGTGGCGATGACTGTTGCGGACATCTTCTTGATGTTAACCTCACCGTTGCCATGAGGTTTCAGAATGAACTGGTTCAGGAGGGTGGCGTCAAAGGGTTCTTCTGTCAGGTGGACCACAGGCCTTCCTGGCCATGAGAACACAGTGTGAATTATGGCAGAGAGGCAGGGCTGGTGGGGACAGGGACAGGGGGCGAGAGAGAGAGAGCACGCACCACTCCTCAACCTCTATACTCTACTACTGTTACTGTCTATACTCCATTCTATATCTATGTCCATCACCACCGCTTGCCACTCTACTGAAACCACGTGTCGTTCTCAATCGTCTGTGGTAAATCTATGGGCACCTCATAGTTGTCCCAACATTGTTTATCATGAGCATTTGGAACTGCATGGTTACAACAGGGAGAGAATCCAGATATCCCTGCTCTGAAGCTAGAAGAAAAACAACATTAATGTATTCGCTAGATCTGTGGTGTCCAACCCGTTCTGAAGCAGCAGCCACTGGGAGTGAGTACTGCCACAGCAAACTAGCCACACTCAACCAGCCAAATAGCCTATGGAGCTATAGTCACATGCTGCGTATACCTCATTTATGAGCACATTAGCTGTACTACAGCTATCATGTCTCCATGGCCTCTATACTCCATTCTCTGTCTAAGCAGAATACTCTTTAAAACCACAATCTCTTGCCTTGGAATATGATTCTGGTCTGGGCCTCCGTGTTGGGAACCATGTCATCTATATCTGCAGCACCCACCATCACTTCCTGGACGCCATCTGAAAAGGGTGTGGGAGAATCACAGTCAGGCCGACTGTTCCAGTGTGCTGGAGGTTGCTGCTGCTACTTCTCAAATGTTACTCTGTGGGCGCTTTATGTTCCTGCATAGTCCAGCGCACTGTTCCCTCTATTTTTTTCCATCCATGTGTGGAATACATCTTCTTATGTGCACCAAAGCATGAGAGGTTGTGCACCACCAATAGAAGCACCTGCTGCCGGAATCTCTCCTGGGTGGCTGCCCAAGTGCTAAGCTGACAGGGAACACTGGTCCAGCATGGTGGGCTGGGATGATGGAGAGGGCTGTAATGGTGTATGCTATCCCTTTAAAGACAGACCCATATCAGGCATTGGCCTGTGGGATGAACATGGGAATTTTTTATATTTTAACAAGAGCTGGCTGAAATCTACACACATGAGTGGAAGAGCCTGAGTTGAGAAGGGAAGAGCCAAAGACTGGGCCATTAACACTTAAAAACTGGGGCAACCCAAAGCAGGCAACTTCCTCCAATACTGCAGGGAAGCACAGTCAGAAGACCACAGCTGGAAGAAATAACGTGTCAAGAGGCTGCCTTTCAAGGCTGGCATGTTGAACAGAAATCACACAAACAGGGACAGAGAGAAAAGATGGAGCCCAGAGAATCATGGCATGGCAAAGCCATTGCTGCGATCAGTCTGGAGTGTCTGATCAATCAATCACTCTGTTTTAAGGTTGGCTTTTCTGTGCTGACCCAAGGACTCCCTGGTGCTCTGTTCCAGCTGGCTAATAAATGCTCCGCAGCTCTGGAAAGCCTGCCTGGTGCCAGGGCAAGTTCTTATAGGCTAGCACTGCTCTAAGAAGATAAAGTCTCTGCAGGACCTTGAATGAAGTTGGACTCATTGGTGGAGCTCACAGTGGACCCAGTCCTGGGGTTCGAGTGGTTATGTGGCTTGCCCTTGTGGAAAAGCACGAACCCCTGGGTTCTGGCACAGTAGTGATATGACTCCCAAGAGGCATAGCTCAGACAGGCGTGCACCAGGCACAGGCCTGTTACTAATTTCAGGTCAGAAGGGATGCTGGAGTAGCAATGCATGCTGGGAAAGGGGACAGCTTACAAAGCAGCTTGGTCAGAGGTCTGAAGAAGGTAAGAAACAGCTTGTGAGGAGTCCTGAAGAGAGAGAGGCTGCTACTGGGTAGGGTTGCCAGATGGTTGAAACAAAAATACTGAACACCTTTCCCCCCCCTCCCCCCAAAAAAAATTTGGGAAAAAATTCTGTTGAAGGGGGAAAAAAAGGCGGGGGGGAGGAGACCAAAGTTGTTGTTCTCTGAATTTTTTTTACCAGACAGGAGGCAAAAATACCGGACTGTCCAGGTGAATACCGGACACCTGGCAACCCTAGTGGGTGAATTGCTCCTTTCTGTGGGCACTGTATGAAGGCAAATCATTAGGGTCACTTACTTATTCCTTTCCTAGCAGGATCCAAGAGAATGGACGCAATCGTTTTTGTCTCTTTCCTCCCTTCAGGCTAGATAGAAAGAAAAGGAGAAATGCTCTAGTGACCGTGTCATTGTCCGGTGCTTTCGGCAGCAGTGAGGAGCATGCAAAATAACAGCAGGAAGGAGGGAAGGAAGCAGTGATGTTTAGTCGAGGATCTGACCAGGATGTCTGCAGATAGTAGGCATTCTCCTGCCCCCCTTCAGATCCTAGTTAGGAAGCTTCCAGAGCAGAATTCTTGGGGGATGCTTAGGATGGGACCAAGACTCCCTTTAGAGCTAGTCAATGACGCTTTTTTGCTTGGCTCCCAGGGGTCCTTGCTGAGTGTTTGGAGGCACTCCCTGGGTGCACTGAGTCTGCACTGATTCCACTACCTACTGGTCCAAGGAGCGAAACACTGAGCCTAATGAATTTGTCCGTGGTCTCATATGTGACTTTTTCAGGGCCAAATGCAAGACTGCCCTTCCAGCCCCAACCTTGCTGAGCGTGCCACTCTGGAAGGAAGGAAGAGAGCTGACGAGAGGGATGCTAGTGTTAATTGTCATGGTTAAGGTAAAGCACCAGTTTAAGAGACTGGCTAGTCTGTCCTTCAGCCTCTTGCCCCACAGTGGACAAAAGTCCGTAAGTTGGTACCTACCACGACTTTCAGCTTCTTTTTCACATGATCAGCCTCATTGGAGTACCACACAGCTGCACTGATTTCCAGGTTATGGAATCCCAGCTGCAGTGGGACAATCACAAACGGCAAGGCTCGGGAAGACCTGGCTTTCAAATTGAATATCTGCCGGTAGTTTGCCTTGGAAGAGGACGGGCTGCAGAAAGCCGGGTTATACATCAGCTCCATGCGGACCTGAACAGGGATATGGCAGTTAGGGGGAGGAAAACAGCAGAGTTCCCCATTCTATGACAAGTTAAGGGCCTGATCCTGCTTAGTGCTTCATGACCCGGCATGCTGAGGGTGCACAAAATCAAACAGGGTTGGGCCCTACACTAAGCTTAGCACTGGAATGCCTGCAGAAACCTGAGCATAGGAACTGTTAATCAAAGGATGCCGAAAGAGGAGCTGAAACTGCTTAATTCAAATTCTGCAGATGGGGAGCATATACTCAGCTGTACAGTGCAGGTACACAAGAAGTATGTTACTGTGTACTAAAGTGCTGGTTTGCCAGCCACTAGAGAATGCTACTCTCTGTTTATCTACAGATCAGGACCAGCCTGGACAGCTTCCCCACATAAACACCCCTGAGAGGGAGGGCCATGGATAAAGGTGAGATGGAATTTCACCCAAGTGCTTAGCTTACAGGAGACACTGCAACCCACTGCAGTTTATCACATCCAACTGTCTGTGAAGGAGTCTTGGCTGGGTAGAACAGGCAATGTTCTATCATTACAACCACCATTAGGAGAGATTTAAGCTGCTATTGCCATGTTACAAACATCTTCTGCTGTGAAACCACCACTTTATTCCCCATAGGACGCCAGTCAGCCCTCAGCTGTCATACAGCACCTGGGCTATTTATGACTTAGAGCTATCCTGAAAATGTTAACGTGTGAGCTTCAGGGAAGCATCAGCATGATCTGAGACACTGCGTTCTACAACCAGAGAAACCGATAGCTCAGGAGAAATTACTGTCCTGATCACCAAAGGATCTCGGAACCAACCATACACAGACAGAGAAGTCACAGCGATCATCAGAAAGTGGCTTTTTTTCTTTTTCGGGTTTGTGCAGATTTGCCAATGCATGGGAGCAGGGGTGGCCCATGTGTATAGGCCAACTCAGCCGTCGCATAGGGCGCTGTGTTAAACGGGGCACCCAATGATGACATCACGCCATTGAGGGCTGTGGAGGCGGGGGCGCCGATCACACATTCCGCCTGGGGCTCCAGCTGCCGGCAGCCTACCTTGGGCCACCCCTGCATAGGAGTGTCAAAGGCTGAGACCAGCGTAAGATCTCAAACTGCCAGCAATTTCACACCTGTTGCCAACAGTCAAGAACGCCACTTTTCCCCCACAGAAGGTGGGGGTGAGGAAGCATTCTTGGAGCAGAGATGGCCAGGATCACTAACTGGTCACAGTGGCTAGGAAGCTGGGCCATCCCCTTTTCCTGTAGGTTATAACCCTGCCTGTTTGCTGCTGTAGCCTCACTGACACCAGTGGGGGCAAGAGGCGAGGGAAGGAGAAGGGGGGAACAGAAGACAGCAAGCGAAGAGACTAGAAAGGGACATGAAGGAAGATGATGGGCAAGGGAAAGAGGGGAGAGTACCAGGAGGTAGGAAAGGGAAAAGGCGATGGGGGAATCAGAGGTGAAGGAAGGGGTGAGAAAAATGGAGACGCGTGGAAGAAGTCTGATAGGAATGGAAGAGCAGGTCTGGGACGAAAGGGCCGGGAGCTGGAGAAGGAAGGGATGGCAGTTTTTTTTCTGCCATAGAAAAAGAGCAATAGGGAAAGAAAAATCCACCTCACCAGTGGTGCATGGCAGGCATTGTAGGGTGACTTTTCATACTGAAACAATCTCCTTCCAATTGGGGGCTCCTCCTCGTAGTTAAGCCCCCCGAAGGCAAGCCAGAAACCCATTACATTGATTTGAAACCTCATGATTTTAAAGCCAAACTCATTATTTTAGGGCTGTCAAGATTTTTGAAGAGTTGGAGATGGCCATGTGTCCCTGTGCATCAGTTTCATCAAAGCTCCAACTTGATTTCAGAGCTCTGTGGGGCTGCAAATTTACCTTGATATCTTGCTCCAGGTAGCTGTAAAAAATAGCCTGGATTTCCACTGGTTCATTCCGCACTACGGAGTAGGGCAGCCGGAGGTCGATGGCGAATTTTATCAGCACCGTGATCTCATAGGGGTCAGCCACACAGATCCCTGCATAGTCAGTGGGAAAACACAGCATGTACGTTAGTCATGAAACATGCTGATGTCTCATCGATTGCTCCATCTCATGGTGATGTTTCCAAGGCTGACTGTAACCTGGAGCGTGCTCTCCATTTGCACCCTTTCTTGCATCCACCTGCTCTCCAAAGAGCAGTCTATGCACCTCACCTGTAGTCTCTGAGACGCTCACAGCCAGCACTTGCCAGGTAGTGATGGAATCCTTCAGGAAAAGAGGCATCGTCTTGGAAAAATTTCTACATGGTAAGAGAAGGGCAGGTTACTTTATAGAAGGAAGAAGCTGGGGCTTTATGGTCCTTCCCAATCCCAGGATCCAAACAGACCTGGCTTAGGGCATGTCTACACAAGGGCTATGTCTAGACTACATGGCTCCGTCGACGGAGCCATGTAAAATAGTTTATTCGGCATAGTCAAAGAAGCGGGGATTTAAATAATCCCCACTTCATTAAAATAAAAATGGCTGCTGCGCTGTGCCGATGATCAGCTGATCTGGCACAGCACGGCAGTCTAGACGCAGCGTAGTCGACAAGAGAAGGCTTTGTCAATCGCTCGGTAAACCTTGTTTCATGAGGCATACCGGAGCAGTCAACAAAGGCTTCCCTTGTCGACCGTGCCGTGTCTAGACTGCCGCGCTGTGCCAGATCAGCTGATCGTCAGCACAGCATGGCGGCCATTTTTATTTTAATGAAGAGGGGATTATTAAATCCCCGCTTCTTTGACTATGCCGAATAAACTATTTTACATGGCTCCGTCGACGGAGCCATGTAGTCTAGACATAGCCTAGGAAATTATTTTGAAATTACTAAATTTGAGAACTCCTGAAATAACAAAATTAAAATAGTGTCCCCACTATGGGGAGCCTCGAAATGAATCTGAGCCAAGCTCTATTATTGTGGAAGCCCTACATTGACTTAGAGCCCCAGGAAGCACTGGGAGTAATTACTTTGAATGATTCTGGGGAGCAGTTATTTCGAAGGAGCAGCAGCGGAGCTATTTCTAATAACTATTTTGAAATAAGCATTATTCCCTGAGGAAAGCAGGAGTACAGATTTTGAAATAACCAGCCTGTTATTTCAAAATAACGGGCTGGGTAGTGTGGATGCTCTGCTTATTTCAAAATTCCCTAGTGTAGACCAGGGCTTAGAGATGAGATATATACCTGAAATCCCGACCTGCTATTCTCGCTGTCTTCCCTATGAGTCAGTAATGAATCAAACCCCAATCATCAGAGTATATGAATAAATGTGCTGCTTGGGGCAACCATTTTTTGGGGGTCATATCAAACAATATTCCTGACCCTTGTGGTCATTAAGACCCTCACAGACAGGGAACTAGGCCCTGAGTACTATTCAAATTCCAATCTGGTAATGACGTTCTCTTCTAATACACAGAAGTGTGGTCTGGATGTTTAAGCACAAGCCACGGAAACAGGAAGGCCTGAGTTTTAATCTTCTTTCTGTATGAGACAAGTCTCTGTGCCTTAGTTTCCATGGCTATAAAATAGGAAGGACTTACCCCATGGGGGCATTTCTGTGAACTAACTAGGTAATAGTGTTTGCAAAGAACTTTGAACATGCAAAACTCTACACAAGAAGATGAGTCTTCTCCACTTCATGTATGTTATCATGTCTTTATTTGTACTGCACGGTTTGGGGGCAATCCATACATATTCTCCCTGTGATTTTAATTGGATGATTTTTTTCCTTCGCTTCCTGTCCTAAATGGCTCAGCTTTCAAACTCAGAAGAAGCCACATTTCAGTGGCAGGTGAAGTGATTCCTATATAAGTAGTGTGTAAAAATGGTTTGGGGAGACTTCAGAGCAAAAGGCAGGTTGTGGTGCCAGTTTATGTAAGGCTTTTGACTGGGGGGCAAGGTATTGCAGGGAAAAAGAAAAGCAACACAGCGACACATTCTCACCCCTCTTGGTTTGGCGGCTTAGTCATCAGTTCAATTTGCCATAACCAGCTCTGTGGAAAAATGCTTCTTGTCACGATCTCATCATTTGGTAGGAAATCATCATCATCAATGAAGTCACCTGGGAAATCAAAACAGACTGTCAGCTCAGCTCTCTTGGCTTAGTTGCCGAGTTTGGCAAGCTCAAAGCTTGCCGTGAAGAGGCTTCTGTTATGACACATCACAGTGTCGAAGCAGAGTCTGTTCTGGTGATGTAGCATGGGCGGACTGATGGATAGGGAAGCCACCAACCTCTCTTCTTCCCTATGCTTGGCTGCCTGTTTCCACACAGGCTCTCAGAGCGGAAGGCCCTTCTTCTGGCTGCTTTCCCCTGTGGCCACCCATTCCTGCTCCCTCCTCTGTGTTGTGCTGCTGGCATACTAGCTTGCCTGGGGCATAACGCTGATGTGGTGTGACAACACAGGTGTCATCATTGTACCAATAAGGTGAAGCCCACCAAGCTCCAGCTTGGATGCCAGGATACTAACTATGAGCAGGGATGTGTCACATATTGAACCATTCTCCCAGCCTTGCTCCTTGGAGTGACATTACAACATTGATACTTGCTTGAGGTTTCCAGGTGATGCTTCTGATGTTTCTCCTGTGCCATCTGGCAGCAGGTAAGGAAGATCATCTTGCACTCTTTCTCCTTAATGTTTTGAGCCCGCTTCTCACAGCTGTGCCCCATGGGGTTCTCATATGTCCCGTCTTCACAGCATCTTCTCAGCTGCTCATTCTGGTACCAGGCCACTGAAACGGTACAAACCACAAAGTCCTGGCTACGGCGCCTCTATTGACCCTCTTGTGTCTTGCACTGAGAGTTTTCTTAATTCTCTTTACTGTCTTCTGGAATCAGCCAGAGGGAAAGAAGAGTAAAGGCTGGTAGAACTGATGCTATCTTTTGGCCACCGCAATGTGTGTTACCCCAGTTAAGAGTCCCTCGCTCTCACACCCTCTTCCTGTTGTGTAGTTACACCCCCCTTGTTCATCACCAAAGGTGTAGAGAGAAAAGTAGCTGACCCAGAGGGAGTTAGAAAGTGTATGTTAAAGAGTCTGCCCCTATTTAACTTGCACCTTATTTCAGCCCTTAAGGCCTGGTCTACACAACAGAGCTAGGTCGATGTAAGGCAGCTTACTTCAACCTAACTCTGCAAGGGTTGACACTCAAACTGTAGCTCCCACCAGTGAAAGTTGCCCACTGCACCAACTTAATGATCTCATCTCTGTGAGAGGCACAGCGCTTAGGTTGATGTAGTTAGCTCAACACCATGTCAGCGTTGACACTGAATTGCTTACACTCATCGTTGCTGCTTTGCAGAAGCCATCCCACAATGCCTTCCACTGACGGTTAAATCAGTGCAAGTGCTCCTAGTGAGGACATGCCCCTCTGACATAGGAGTGTAATGTGGTTGTGCAAAATGGAGTGAAATTACTACAGTGGCTGTAGGCCAAAGTAATTTAGGTCGACTTAATTTTGTGGTGTAGATTTAGGCCAGGTCTACACTAGACCTGGAAGGTCGGGTTAAAGTGAGCAACACCAGCTATGTAGAATATGTAGCTGGAGTCAGCTTACCTTAAGATGAGCTTGGTGCCGCCCCCACAGTAGAAGGTTGATGGAAGCAAACGCTCTAGTTGGCTTTCCTTACTCCTCACGAGTGCCAGGAGTATCAACTGAAGCCACCCTCAGCATTCAATTTAGCAGGTCTTAACTAGACCCACTAAATTGAAGGCCAGAAGATCGATCTCCAGCATGACAAGTGAAGACATGGACTGTGTGTGTAAGGACAAGTCTTCATTTGCTGTGCTGGGAGTTGACCTTCTGGCATTTGATTTAGCAGGTCTAGTTAAGACCCGTAAATCAAACGCTGAGGGCAGCTCCAGCCAGCACCTGTACTCTTCACAGTAGTGAGGAGTAAGGGAAGCTGACGGGAGGAGCATTTGCTCCCATCAGCCCCTGCTGTGGGGATGCTGCCACACTTGGCTTAAGGTAAGCTGACTCCAGCTACATATTCTACATAGCTGGTGTTGCTTACCTTAAACCGACCTTCCATGTCTAGTGTAGACCTGGCATAAGTTAAACCACCTTGAATCCCTTAGACAGCTGCAGCATAATATAATTAAAACAGAGATCCTCATCTTTCCTCCTAAACCTTTTCCAGTCCCTCCTTTTCTCTCCCCTTTCTCTCAAACTCATAATCTGAAGGCTACGTCTACACTGCAGGTTTCGTTCGCAATAACTTTTTGCAGAAGAGATCTTTCGCAAAAAGGTCTTGCACAAGAGCGCATCTACACTGCCATGTGCTTTTGCACAAGAGATGTGCTTTCACAGAATGTCCATCAGAGCATCTGTGCTTTTTATGATAGGGGTTTCTTGCGCAAGTAACCCCTGTTGTCCATCCACACGTGCCTTTTTGTGCAAGAGCTCTTTCACAAAAAGGCTTATTTCTTGTAGAAAGAGGAGAAACTCTTGCGCAAAAAGCCCTGTCTTCTGACAATCTACTGTACTTCTTCTTGCGCAAAAATGCGCTTGTAGTGCACATGCTCCGCGAGTTTTTGCACAAAAATGGCTGGTTTTGCTCAAAAAGTCTGCAGTGTAGACATAGGAAATAGTCACTCACCTTCATCTCCCACGGACAACAGTGAAATAAGTCGTATGCATTGGGAATGGGGCTGAGGATTTTGCTCATCTCTTCATTTTTAGAAATTGCTCAGTCTGGGGGGACAGGCTATTTGCTTGGCTGGACAAATGGTTTGATCAGAGATGGCAAATCCCATTTCCCTAATCTAACTTGTACCTACCTTGCTTTGTCTTAGAGAGCTGAACAGAGCGACGCCTGAGCACTGCTGGTTGGGGGCACTGTGGATCTGCAGAAGATGACAAACAACAAATGAAACTTTGGGGGAACAGAGTCCAGTCCCTGTGCCATACTCTGTGCTTGGTCTCTCTGCTGAGACGACGAGGGGGACAGTTAATGATCATCCAGGTGTTAGATCACAAAAAGTAACAATAAGATCCTGTTCTTCTCTAGCACCTTTCCTTGAGGATCTGATTGCATGAGCCAAAAGGTGAATATCATCATCTCCATTTTATAGATGGAGAAATTGAGAGGCAGGCAGGTGGGGAGACAGAACTGAATCACTGACCTAAAGCTGAAAGACTCTGGAATCCCTTGACTAACACCCTGCGATAGCCAGAGATCTGGCAATCACAGAATCCTAGGACTGGAAGGGACCTTGAGAGGTCTTTTAGTCTAGTTCCCTGTATTCAAAGGAGGGTTAAGTTCCATTTGAACTAAGGGTTCTCAGAGTGGGGCTCTGAACCCTTCAGAGAAACATGAGGCTATTACATAGGGGAGGTTGCAAGCTGTCGGCCTCCACCCCAAGCCCCACTTTGCACCCTGATTTTATAATGACATTAAGTATATAAAAAGAGTTTTTACATTATTGGGGAGGGAGGGGTTACACTCAGAGGCTTACTATGTGAAAGGAATCACCAATACAAAATATGAGAATCACTGATCTAGACCATCCCTGACAGGTTTTTGTCTAACCTGCTCTTCAAAAATCTCCAAAGATGGAAATAATTCTAGGACTGAGCAAACAGGCAATTCCAGCTGTCCACACTGGTACCTGTTCTTGTAGGTGTTGAAATCTTAACATTTGTCACCAAGGCCAGTCCAGCATCTGCAAATACTCCCAGAATGTTCTTACCGCTGCCAGCTGTGCAACCAATGTCGTTATTCTCAACAGCATCCCAGATCTGTGCAGAGTGGGAAAGTGTCAAGGACATTCAGTGACTAGGAGCAGCCAGAACCTTGATTTTTATATCTTGTCTGGGATAAATCTTCCAGCAGCAAGAGGTCCCTCCGGCCTATTATGCAACACAGTGCTGATTCAGACACCAGAGAGTTACGTACTGAGTCACTGAGGCTATGTCTAGACTGCAGAGCTTTCCCAGGATACCTCCAGAACAATTTCTGAAAAAGATGTGTTCTTTCGCCATCCCTATAAACCTTGTTTTACAAGGAAGAAGGGATGGCTTAAAAGAGGAGGTTTTCCTGAAATTTGGCACCGTGTAGACCTAGTACCAGACGAAAATACAGGCACTCAGCTCCTTCAATAGGAAATTAATATTCCCTCCCCCCCCCCCCAGTCTCTTTAGAAGTAGGAAAGATAATAGCAAGAGCTTGACACACAGTATTTGCAGGTGCCAACTCATCCTGTCGTTAGGCAAAATGTCAAATAAAAAGCAGTTATTTACCTTTTGCAATTGTTGTTCTTCCATTACACTGTGTTGGCCTTGCTAGAGTCCTAGGCATAACTAGTAGCATGAAGCAAAAGCTGTGAACCAGAGAGTGCTTGGCTCTAGCAGACTAGCAACATACAAGGTCTTAGTAAGCACATTCCTGTCCTAAGAAAATAGAGAAACACCCAGAATTCTCATGTAACTGCAGATGGTACAAGGACACACAAGGTACATCTCTGCTGCAACACTAGTTTGAAATAATAGTACTATTCCAAAATAATTTAGTCTGGATCTACACAGCAGGCAGTTATTTTGAAATAGTGTCAATATATTGTCAAGCTGGAGGACTTCTTACTCTAGCACCTGTAAAACTCATTGTACAAGGAATAAGGGAAGTTAGAGGAAGAGTGCTCTATTTTGAAATAAGTGTTATATAGACACTCCCTATTTCAAAATAAGTTATTTTGAAATAAGATATGCAATTGACGTAGCACAATTTGCATAGCTTATTTCGAGTTAAGCCCTGAAGTATAGATGCACCCACAGGGTGTGTCTAGACTACACCTCTTTGTCAACAGAGAGATGTAGATTAGGCACATTGAAATTGCTAATGAAGCAGGGATTTAAATATCCTGTGCCTCATTAGCATAAACATGGCCACTTTTTTGCGAAACGGAGTTTTTTCGAAAAAAACCAGCAGTCTAGATGCAGATCTGTCGAAAATAAAGCCTTTTTCGACAGATCCTGTAAACCTAATTTTTTGAGGAATACAGGATCTGTTGAAAAAGGCTTTATTTTCAACAGATCCGTGTCTAGACTGCCGTTTTTGTCAAAAAAACTGTTTCGAAAAAAAGCAGCAGCCATGTTTATGCTAATGAGGTGCGGGATATTTAAATCCCTGCTTCATTAGCAATTTTGATGTGCTTGATTTGCATCCCTCTGTTGACAGAGGGATGCAGTCTAGACGTAGCCCCAGAGGGTACGTCTACACTAGCCCCCTAGTTTAAAATAGGGAGGCTAATGAGGGCGACCGGAATTGCAAATGAAGTGTAGGATTTAAATATCCCGCGCTTCATTAACATGTTTCCGGGTAGTTGCCATTTTGGAAACTGGCTAGCCTGGAATAACTGCCTGCGTCTACACGTGGCAGTGAAACGGGAGTTCAAAGTAAACCCCTAACTCGAATTAGTTGTTACTCCTCGTGGAATGAGGTTTAACAGCTAATTCAAGTTAAGGGGTTTATTTCAAACTCCCGTTTCACTGCCGCGTGTAGATGCTGGCAGTTATTCCGGGCTAGTCAGTTTCCAAAATGGCGACCGCCCGGGAACATGTTAATGAAGCGCGGGATATTTAAATCCTGTGCTTCATTTGCAATTTCAGTCGCCCTCATTAGCCTCCCTAGTTCGAACTAGGGGGCTAGTGTAGACGTACGCAGTGAGATAAGGAGGGAATGCCAGGGGAGTGTATGAGGATGTTTTGCTTGAAGTAGTCAGTACAAAGTACAAAAAACCAAAGAGCATATGGAACAGAGTATGGAAGCTGAATGCATCAATGTGCAAAAGGAAAGGGCATGGGGGGGCATCTTGCACTAGCTAGGGGAGCATCCTGGTAAGTGATTGAACAGGTGTTTGTGTACCTGTAGATTCTATGGGGCACTAGTACTGTGCTGTATCAACAATAAACCTGGCAACCACCAGGGCCATCCAAAGGGGGGGGGGGGGCTCAGGGACTGGGACAACACCCCCTCCTGCCACAGGCCCCACCCCCACTCTTCTTACATCAATCTTTCCTGCTAGGTTTAACTGTGTGGTACTTACGAGCTCACAGATGTGGAGCGCAAAGTGAGCTTTGATCCCTCTGTGTGTGTCTGAGACTGGCCACAAGGTCTCGCAGCAATGTTTGTTTCCCTCAATTTTCTAGTTTTTTAGAATATGACCTACTGACACTACACTTTGAGGGGATGTGATATTCTCCTAAACAGGAAACAGTGAGCATGGCCATTATTAAGGAGAAAGTCCCATTCACAAGAAAAAACAAAACAGCGGATTCTGACATAAAAAACTAATTTAAAAACTAAAGTCAATGGGAAAACTTCATTAACAGTAAATTATTCAAAAGATACAGAGAAAACTGAGCTGAGTTCTGTGGAGAGACAGAGGAAGTGTAGAAGGAACTAGAACAATGGTTGGTCCTCCCCTGCCCTTTATGCCCTTGTTATGGGGTGTTAGAATACTCAGGGTGTATACACAGATTGAATGGTCACCGCTATCAAAATCTCCAATCTCGGATGCGTTTGCATCTAGACTGCAATACACACGGGGACAGGGCTGGCCCACAACATTTTGGCACCTGAGGCAGGGAGCTCAAATGTCGCCCCCATTCCCCCTCGCTTGGGCCAAGACTTTGAAAGGTCTCTTGTGCCCTCCTTCCTCCAGCACAGCACTCTGCCATCTCTGTGCATCTAGAGCAGAGAGAATACATATTCACCAGCCGCAGACACAATTCTCTACACTCTGGGTCCTAGTGGCGCCCCCCACCCCCCACAGTCTGCCACCTGAGGTGGCCACCTCAGTTCACCTCATGGTAGGGCCAGCCCTGCACAGGGACAAACTCTTGGAGAGAAATCCCTGCTTTTACTTTTCTTGAACTGCCAGGCAGAATATAAAATGAAGGTAAAACTCAACCTCATCTCAGCATGTTGCATGCTTTAAAGCCACACAATTTACAATCTCTATCAATTTCTTTCATGGCCTACCTTAGTTTGTGTAATCATACGTTTCTTGTTCAGCAAATTGACTGCTTTGTCCACAGCCACCAGCGCGATGTGTGCTGTAGCATCACCTTCTATTTTTATTTTCATCATATGTCCTGGTTCAGAGTTTCTAATGCCCACGTTGGTCGCCTCTTTGATGACCATCTGTCTGAAACAAAGTTTAGTGGGAGACTGTTTTAACACAGAAGGAATGGTTTACAAGCTTTCTTTCTGTGAGAAAATGACATTCATTTTCTTTATTTCAGAACCTGTCATCAATGGAGTGCCTCCAGATTTACACTGATGTAACAGATCTGAATGTAGTTCAGTACCATGACTGACTGTGAGAATGCTTATTTTCTCTGGCCACAGTGTAAAAGCAGATTGTGTTTCAGGGAGCCCTGGCCACCACAAGGCAGTACAGTCCTTGAGTTTGTTCCTGTGACAGTTTGTATACTCCGTCTAGCCTGCAGAGGATCAGAGAGAAGATCAACTTACCGTTCCCATGCAGGTTCCCTGGACATCTACCCAGACTGAATCTGCCACAATCTCCTTCTGTCTTATGTGATAGAAACCCACAATGCGGAAAGAAGGCATGAGGTTTGGAGTGATGGACAAGGGCATAGTAACCACAGTTTTTCCAACCTGCCTCGCCAGTCTTCCAGCATGAATGATCATCCCTTTACTCAGAATCTAATGGGGGAACACAAGGCATGGATTATTAAAAGCCGGTGATCTTTGTGTCCATCCGTTTTGTGGAATGGGACCAGATCCAGTCACTTGAATATTTCAGTTTTCCATTAAAACCTATAGGATAAATACCAGGCTACAAGACCTAGTCTTGATTTTCAGGCACTCTTTGCATCCCCAGATTCATAAATAATCTAATCCAAACATTTCTAGCAGACTCTAAAAGGACGAGCAAGGGGCTGAGTGGCTGAAAATTATGAAACTGACCAGCGATCTTTCTATTGGGCAGCTTAGTCCAGTCAGATCATCCTGGAGTTGGAACTAGAGAAGGGAAAACATCCTGGCAGACAGGAGTAAAGCAGGGAAGTCTCTGGAATCCAAACCCTGGGCTTCTCATCTGGGAGAGAGGAGCTCTGAATAAGGAAGGGCAGGAGGAGAGGGCCTTTCCACCAGTAACTGCAGAATCCTTGCTTAGGAATTTCATTTGTTCTCTGGGGCTGTCTGCTTGGAGGAGCACAAGGGCCCAGGACAGATCTAGGACAAAAGGTTTCACCTCGGGCCACGCAGCCAGGCAGCGTCTGCACTTTGCAGCATCTCCTTCTGTAAGATGCAGTTTTGCCTATTTGTACAGGCTCCCCAAAAACTATTGTTCAGGTTCTTGTCATCTCTTAACTTTGATCGCTGTAACCTCCCCCCCTCTGGCTCTGGTGCTTCCATCCTCATCCCTGTACAGCCACTCAACTTGCAATGGCATGGGAACATTTTAAAAAATGGGGGTGCCGAGCTCCCTTAACACTGTGCATCCCCATCTCCAGCTGAGGCCAGTAGCAAAGCCTCCGTGCACAGGGCCGGCAGCAGGGATCCCCAGCATGGGAGGCTTGATCCAGGACTCCTGGGCGTGGAGCTGGCAACAGAGCCCCTAGTGTGCAGGGCTGGCAGCCAGGACCCCAGATGCTAGACTAAGAGCCTGGAAGTGCTGCAGCACCCCCCATCTCCCCAGTTCCTACGCCTATGTCAATATGTCACCTCTAGGCTCATCTTCCTGGCCATTACTTCCCCACATTTGTGCCCTCAGTGGCTTCTACTTCTCCACAAACTCTGGAGACAAGACTTTGGGAATGATGGTCAATGCTGGTGGACGCTCTGAGCAAGGCAGATGTGATCCATAAAGGTCATGCGGCTATTCCTCACCATGCTGTGATTTAACAAGCTCTCGGTAGTCAAGAACAAAAACACTCACCAGGTAAGTAATGTATTGAATCTGGTTCAGACCATCTGCGCTACTGGTTTTCAGGTGGAAACTCACAAGTAACTTGTCTCTAGGTTTGACCTGAGTAGCCGAGACCAGCAAATGGAGATAGTTTTTAGATCCTTCTTGTGTCTGATAGGCTTCAGCCACCATGGATTTAGAGACCTGCTGGTTCTCTGGTAGGTTCGCCAGGGCTGTTTTCACCTTAGAGAGGTGGGGAGAGGGGAGAAATGTTGTCAGCTAAATCTGAAACTGAATTTGGTCTTTACACCCTCACTGGGCCAAGTACACTGGTGTAAATCCAGAGCAACTGCAGTGGTGATGCTCCAGATTTACACAGGTGTAATGGAGGCAGACCCTTAAATAAAAATTGGTTCATAAATTCAAGAAAAAAATCAAGAACATCTATTCATTAACACAAGGTAGCAAGTGGGGTAGGAAGAGGGCCTTGTGGGGGAGGCACTCAACTGCTGCATTCAATATACACTGCCACCTGATGACCCCTGGAAAGTCACCTTTTGCCAGATAGCCAAGAGTTCAGTTGCCATTTAGGCACCTAACTGAAGGGGCCAGGTTCTCAGAAGCAAGCCACACACAATGATGTTGAGCCCCTTACGCCTGTGGGGGACCTTTGTGATACGTTTGTCATGTAATGAGCAAAAAAAACCACACTTGTACTGTTAAGAGCTGGACTGAGACCCACCAAACTCATTTCAGATCAAACAGATCACCTATGTAGTAGTCACTTCTAGTTACCAGCAACCTGGACTGGTTTTCAACAGGAAACTTAGGTCCCTGTAGTCCATTGCTAAGCCCTAGCTTGGCCAGCCCTCCATGTTGGTGCACGTTCAGACAGCATATGTCCTTTGCACAAATCACTGTTCCTAGTGGCTTCTGACTTGCACTGCTGAAAAGGGCTGGCTCAGTGCCCCAGCGTCCAGCCTGGGGAGACAGAGCAGCAGGTTAAACCCCATCCTATAGTAGCAGTCCTAGTTGCCTTGTTTTACACACTGGCTGCAGGTTGAGAGATGAATTTCAGTACCCATCCCCCACCCAGTGCCACACTTGACGTCCAATTACTTGTGTGAAATGTCACCCAAAGAATGACCCAACAAGTGGGTTTGTCAAGCCCAGCCTCCTGCACCAGGGTAAGGTTACTCACAGAGATGGGTAACTGTGTTACATCCGCAGCTGGGTTCACATTCCACTTCGCGGTCCCATCTTCCAGAGTGTGAATCAGTGTAGCATCCTGGAGTCCTCTGACTTTGACCGTTAATGGGACTTGGGCAGCTGGGGACCCATCAGGGTTTGTGACAGAGACCTGAGATAGCAAGGAAGCAGAATGAGGCAGCTCGTATTAAGCACAGAAACTCCTGCGGCATATTCTACCTGAACAGGTCAGTGTCACTGTTAAACAGAAACGTGGATGAAAATTCCACTGATTCCTTTCGTGCTTTCTGCAATCCCCTTCCAATGCTCTTCTATCCCCAACTACAATGTCCTCCCAGCGACCCCCATCCTTCACCCTTCCCAGCTTCCACCAACCACTAAGTCTCCTAGATCCATATTTCCCCTTTGCAGGACCCATCAATAGACACCTTCTTACCCCTCAGTCCTTGCCTATCCTTCATCACTTTCTTAATCTCCTCACCAGCACAGGCTGGGTAGGGCTTGTCCGTAACTCAATGGGAGGCAGAAGTCCCATCCAGTCTGTTGTTAGGATGTATTAGCAGGGCCGGCTGTAGGCCGATTCGCACGATTCCCCCCTAAAGCAAGAGGGCCCCGTGCCCTAAAGCTGGAAGTGTACTGGCTTGCCGGACGCACTGCAGGAGGGGGCGTCAGCCCCGGAGGAGGAGCACGGTGGCTTCCCTGTGCTGCAGGAGGGCTGATTGAATGCAGGGGTTTCCCTGCGCCGTGGGAGGGCAAGTCGGCCCCGGGGTTTGGCGGGAAGGTGGGACTCTGCCCTGTAGCTGGGGATTTAAAGGGGCTGTGACTCTTTTTGTGTGTGCGGTGTGGTTGGGTTTTTTTTTGCTCAACAAAAAATCCTGGCTGTCGGGGCCCTGTCGAAACTGTTCGAATTGGGCCCCTCACTTCCTAAAGCCGGCCCTGTGTATTAGGGTGGTGGAGTCTAGAGTCCATGTCACAAAAACCTGAGGTACTGGCATATGGTCCCAGTGCGATCCACTGCCCTACAATATCTGTGTTCCTCAATGGCTCATGGTGGCCCAAACCAGTATCCAAGAGCCTCAGCTCTCCAGATGCACTGGCAGAATGGCACCAAACCCAACTGGAGTAATTCCACTGACTTGCTTGGAATTACTGCAAATATATAGGCCCAGGAAAACGAGATAAGAATCCATCCTTCTCTCTCCTGTTAATACACAAAGAAGTCCCAGGTCCTGAAAGACGTGTTATTACCATGAGATCAAAAGGCACCCCCGGTTTGAAGTACTTGGGAGTATTTGTGAAGTGGATATCATATGGAGGAGATGCCACAATGTTAATATTTGTTTCTTCTACTGTCTCAGTGCCTGCAAAAGGAAGCCACAGAGTAAGGGATGTAAACATGGATTTCAGGCTGGACTGTGATCTCAGCTGCTCCGGTGTTAGTCCAGTTTAACGGCACTGCTACTGATGGAAGTTACGTCAGACAGAAACTGGATTAACTATGAGCAGAGTCAGCCCCCTTTGTTTTCTTCTACATATTTTAAAGAGCCAAACTTCATGTTTTTACACACTGGCTGCAGGTTGAGAGATGAATTTCAGGCCCCATCCCCTACCCAGTGTCACATGTACAGTCCAATTGCTTCTGTAAGATGCCACCCAAAGAATGACCCAGCAAGGAGTTATAACCCGATCAGAAGGCACCCTGGTCATGGGAGTAGCGATTTGTCTGCATTCCTTCATTTCAAAATGAACTTCACTTTGATTTACAAAATGCAGTTATCCACAGCCCCTATTAACAAACCCTCACACCCAACCACTTCTAAAAGAGCCCACCCAGCCAGGTAGGCTTTGCAATCTACCGGAAGCAACAAGTTTCAGACTCCCAAGGGGCCCCAGCGACAAGGAGCAAGGCAATGCCAGGGTCCAATCTCAGCGACATCAGTGTGACATGAAGCCTGTGGAGTTACACTTGGTTCATGCCAGTGTAAGTGAGAGCAAGACGTGGCCTGCAGGGTTGCATGGGAGCCCAACCATAAACGCAACTGATAGACCGATGGCGTTCAGAAGCAAAATGCCTGCTCACCGGAATCTGTTAGAACTGTCACAGAGATGTAGATAGAATGGCCAATGAGCTCACTGAGGCTGGGAAATTGAGCCCGCAGCATTGCCTTGGTTAGCACTGCCTCTCCAGCCCCGTCAATTATCTAGAACAAGAGAAGGATTTCTTAACAACAAATAACAAACAACAAACACAACACACACACACACACACAACCACCTGCCCTGCAACTTCACATAGCTTCAAGGAGGACACTCAAATTTTCCCCACATCGCTAAGTTTGCCATCTTACCAGGAGCCAAATGGCTGCCTTTAGAAGAGCACACGATGGAGTAGATTGCAGCCCTCATGATTAATACCCTGCTGCACCGTGCAGAGTCCACGTGTCCAAGCACAGAGCCAACCCTGGATCTCTTCACTAGGGTGCTTGTGAGATGCTTTGCATGACCCAACCGGGTGCTGCCATCTGCAGCACTTTGGCTACCTGGATGTCAGGAGCAATGGTGCTGCCTTAAGGCAAGTGTGCCCTTTAGTTTCTCTGCTGCAGTGACTTCAGAGGGAGCTGCCTGGAGCAAGGGTGACATGGCTCTGCGGGGCTGGAACGTGTCACTCACAGCAGTCTGGGCCAATGGGTTACTTCCTGGGCACTGTACAGTGAGCAGCACCCATAGCTGGCTGAGTGAGGCAGCCTAGTGGGATCAGGGAGAGAAGGTGAGTGCTTTATCCATCAGAACTCCCTGGAGAGGAGAGTATGGGATGGAGTTAAGATCATGTAACTTCATCCTCCCCGAACGATTGGTCTAGAAATTGTTTTTGGAGGGGAGAATGAGAGGGACCTGGCATTGACTTATATTACAAGAGAAGAGGCAGTGAGAAAGGTGGCATATTGCTGGAGAGGATCTCAGCCGCATTATCATCCTGTGCCCACTGCTTTCCCAAGGCCTCTTGCACGCCGGAATCCTCCCAAAACCGAGAATTACCAGGACTCTCTTAAGTGATTGTGGGATGTTCTTCTTCCTATCATCCACCTTCACCCCAAAGAGGACAAAAGCAGTGCCGTACAATTCTTTTCCATTGAGGGCCCTGATGGAGGAAAGGACAGGTAAGAAAAGCTGCAAGAAAACCTCCCGAGAACCTGTGTGATGGCTTGTGAATTAGGGCAAAGACATTTACATCCGGAAGTTCGGAAGCAGGACACGCACATTTCCCTTGGTTTGAAGTGGGCCAACCCTGGAGCAAATTAAACAGTAAAAAACAGAAATATGGAGCAGCATGAGCTTTTGTAGGTAAGACCCACTTCATCCGACGAGGAGGTGGAAATAACTGCAAAAGCACCTGCACAAGAACCATCATGCCCAGCATTGGCTTGTTGGTCGAGCTGGGTCTCAAAACTTTTCATTATAAGAAATTTCACTTTGGGAAGTTTTATTGAACACTTAATGCCCACTTGGATTTTTACTGACTAAAGTGTGAATTTAGTACAAAAAGTGTGTGTGTATGCGTGTGTGTGCGCGCACATCTGCATGCATGTGGGATCATGTTTCCATTTAAAGCCTGAGCCCACCATGCTGCACACCAGATCTATTGCTGCTGCCTATGGCAGGAGAATCCGTGTGGCAGAGGCCTCTGTCCTGGGGAATGGGAGCTGTGCTTGCAGCTCGTGTACTCGCTGTGTGATGTCTTGGCTCATTTCAGCTTGGTGGGTTCATTCAGGCGAGACAGGCAGCTTCTGCCTTTTCCTGAAGTCAGTGTTTAGCTTGTGAAGTGGATTGTAACTGGGTGGAAGACAAGCCCCCTGCAGAGACAGCTACCCCATTAGCAGCAAGCAGGGAGCTAAGATTTTGATCTGCCAGAGACAGAGGCGAGGAGGGGACTGAATAACGCAGAGACGGGAATTGCAGGATCAACCAGGCTCCCAGAGAAAATGAAGAAAACTCTTAAGAACTGCCACTTGGTAATCAGAAGGAGGCGATCCTGAGGAAAGGGCAGGACTCTGTACCCACATGTCACAGAGCTGAGGTTGCCAGCGTGTTTTGTTTTTTCTTTTTGTAACCAATGCACTAAAAGCTATGAGGAAGAAAAATGGGTGCCTGAAAGGCTGGATAATGCCTTGACCCATTCCACAAGCTCACAGATCCACCTTGCATTGATAGAAACTTTAAGATCCTTGTTATCGTTGATGCAGACAAACTTCTCAGAGGGCTCCAAGGTGACTGCAAAGCTTGGCAACACTAGGAAGAGAGAAGAGAGAACTGAGCTAGAAGGAGAAGTTAAAGAACAGAAGAAATGGTTACACACCCGAGCAGTAACTGAGTTGCTATGAGATGCGCCCCCATGGGTACTCCACTCTAGGTGCAGCAGCACCCCCTATGTTTGGGATTGGAGATCTTCATGTGTGGGTTGCACACCTGCACCTCTTGCGTCTCGTGTTGTGTACAAGAAGGATACATCGTGCTGTGGGGTGCAACTGCACCGAGTTCCTTCTCTGTCGCAGAGCTTATGTGTTCGGCTCTGAGCACATGGGTCTCCCTATGGGTCGTGGAGGACCCATAGGGAGACCCAGCTCAAAAACCTCAGTTACTGCACAGGGTGAGTAATTGTCTCTTCTTCAGGTGGTGTTGCTGGGGGTGCTCGGTGCAGCACCTCCAGCCAGAGCCCTGCATCCTAACCCTCTGCCCCAGCCCCGAGCCCCCCCACTCTGAACCCCACGTCCCATCACACATCACCTCCATATGGATGCACCTATCAAAATTCATTCCACACAGATGGAAAAAATTAGAGGGAAACTTCCTGTCTGTGACTTTTACTAAAACTACCCACGATGACAAAATCTTTTCTCCTGGGGCTCTTCTGCTTCAAGAGCCCCTGCAGCCTTGGGGGGCGGAAGGGGGGGGCTGCTCCAAGAGTGGGGGCTCACTGACCCCAGCAGCCCACTGCTCCAAGGCCCTGAGGATCACTCTCCTGACAGCCTCTGGGGCCACCTCTAGGGCCACTGCTTTGGCTGCCCCCAGCACTGCTGCTGCTCAGGTGGTTCCCAGGGCCACCCCAGGAGCCCATGCACAGGTGCTCCCTGGTGCTGCTGCTCCAGCCATTGCTGAGAGAACTGCTGCTTGGGCAGCCCAGGGGTCCAGCCGTACCAGTCACTGCAGCTGAGAAAATCACGGAAAGTCGGAATCCACGCCATTCTCTCGTGGAACCTGTGACATTCCGTGACCTTCATGACAGACTCACAGTCTCAGGAATAGCCGGGTGAAAGTGTCTGGCAGCTTTGCAAACGTCATGAATGGGAACTTTCAGAAAGGCAACCCAGGGGGATAATGCATGTGTGGAATGTGTTCTGATTGAGGTGGGAGGCTGTCTTGTCACAGATTTCATAAGATGAATGTATAGACCTGTAGTGAGAAATAAGGGCCAGACGTGGTTCACCAGGGTTAGCCTCTGACAGGCCCCCGTCACTATGGTTACCTGCGTGTCCAGGCTGCTGGAGCTATATTTACCTGTGGACATGCAGGTACAGCCTCCTACAGCTCCCGTTGGCTGCAGATCACCGTCCCCAGCCAATGGGAGCTGCGGGAAGCTAGTACTGGAGGTTCTGAATCAAAATAATAATTTTTAAGGTTAGAAGAGAAAAAGGAGAAGGAGAAAATACTAACAACACTGTACATTAACAGGCCAGATGCTAGCTGCAGAGGATGCAGGAAAAGCAGCTCTGCTGCGTATTCTGTCCCAGACCAAAGGCGGTAGAGAAGGAAGGGGGCTAATTGGTCCTCCCAGCGTTATATATACACCCCACATACAGTGAAAGGGGGGAGGTGTGTATGTGCAGGTTGATGGGCACTGTGATGAAGATGTCCGACCCCAGGCACGGAGGCACTGCCACACCTACAATGGAGTCCCCCTAGGAATAGCCCTCTAGCAAGGAACTTGTAGGACAGTACCAGTGACAAGCTGGATAGAAAGTCTTCCCCAGGACGGTGTCAGGAGACTGAAAGGGGACATTTCTGGTGGGAATGGGCAAAGCAGGTGCTGACCAACGGTGGGAATTCTTACCATACTCCTTAACCTCAAATTGTGCACTGAAGTTCTTCTGGGGAGTGTCGTCATACCAGGCCACAATCTTCCAGGTACCCAGACTAGAAGGGGAAAGAAGGGCACGAATGAATACATTCAGCACATCTTTTGCCGGGCCTGATTGGTAGAGCCCTCCGCGGATACCACATCTGTATCTGCAAAAATGAGCTGTGGATCTCCGCATCTATATCCGCGAATGCGGATACCCACGGATGTAAAGCGGATTTGCAGGGCTCTAGTGACTGGCGCTCTCACTTCTTCAGGCAATGATTCAGGTGGCAAAACAAAGGCTGAGCAAATTGAATCCCAAACTGTCTTCTCTGCAGTTGGGATGACTGCATTGAAACTTCCTATAAATGAGCAATATCTGAGGGCTTATTACATTCACGGGGTGGGGGATATTTCCATGTATCAGAATAAGAGGGAAGCCCAGAACACAGTCCCACATCCAAACTCCTCACAGCTTTAGATCCAGATCAGAATTGGATACCGAGCCGCATGTCTAGTCAGCGTGGCATCTGCTGGCTGATTTTATTGTCTGCTAGATTTAAAAAGTGAGATCTGGAATTGCTATGTCTGGAGATTAACTATGAAATAAAGGCCTTTTAATCAGCCTGCGACAAGATATGCACCCACCTCTTCATGAGCACCCCTCCCGTTTCCCCCCCCCCCCCCCCAGTTCCATGTGCCTGTGTTCTGGTGACTCTCTTTTAGTTGTTTCAGGCAGTTTCGCTAGACCTGCCTGGGCTCAATCTTCAAGTAATTTCAGCCCTGGTTTGGGGGTGTATCCCCAGGGCCCTCCCCCCCCAAAGACGCTATTTTCCTGGACTTCTCCCCAGAATCCGTCCTTACCCAGTCCCTGCAGCCAGCCAGGAGCTCCCTCAATGCTCCCCCAGTCCCTACTTGCAAACTGTTGTTAGCTCGGTCACAGCAGCCAGGCAAGAGCCTCTCGATTCCCCAGTCCCTGCTCCCCCACTTTGCCATTGTTGTTTTGAAGTTCACTCAGGCAGCAGGGCAAGCAGTCCCTCTCCTCCAGCCCCAAGTAGCACCTCAACCCAACAACTCTCTCTCTCTTGCTCTGTTCTGCCACTCCTTTTTATATGGCTTTCCTGGGTCCTGATTGGCTACTTCCCATGCAACCCTTCTAGCCTGCTTGGAGGATTTTTCTACTGCTCCCTTCCTGGGATAGGTGTGGCAAAGCCCTGAGGTCTCCAACAGGGGGACTTTGGACTTAGTCCACCCCCTCACAGAGCCATTCTAACATAAAAAAAATTTGTGCTAATGAAAGGGATTGGACTCACATCTCAGGAAATTTAAATCCTCAGTTTTGTTCATGTTATGGCAATTCCAGGTTCCTACAATAAAAGCCATATTCTCCACCCTCTGCCTAAAACTGACTCCAATGTTACTCTTATCCTTTGAGGAAGAATAGGCCCCCCCAGAGTACTGTCAAATTATAGCTATCTGCTGTGCTAGTCTCAGTGGGATAACCGTATTAGTCTGTGGGTTTTGCCCATGAAAGCTCATGGTACTTTTTTTTTCTGTTCTAGTATGTAACTAAGCCCAGTTTATTTGACCTGAAGATAGAGCCCTCTCAAGAGTAATATGACTGATGTGTTCATACCCAATTTGAATATATCTAAGGAATTTATTTGCTTATAGGTCATATAGGTCACTAAGCCTTGATCTATACTAGGCTGTCATTTCAAAACTTGCCAATTAGCCCGTCATAAGACGGGATTTTCAGGTCTCTCCTCCACGTTGGTCTTCTCTCCTGAGCCTCCGGTCTCTCACTCTGTGTCTTTCTCTCTCTCTCCTCCTCCTACTGCCTCCCCCTCTCTCTCTCAGCTCTCCTCGGCCTTCTGCCTCTCTCTCCGTCTCTCTCTTTTCTCTTCTCCCCCTCCTGCCTCTCACTCTCTCTCCGCTCTCCTCTGTCTCCGTCGGGGATGCACGCTCATCCAGGCCCCGCCCCCAGGTGTGTATGTCACCGCCCCGCCCCCCTTTGCCTCCTGCCGTGGCGCTTGGCTGACTTCTGCGCCGCTCAGCCGGGCCGCCGCGCAGGAGCAAGCGGCGCAAACGGCCTCTCTCTCTCTTCTCCTTCTACTGCCTCGCCCTCTCTCTCTTTCAGCTCTCGTCCACCTCCTGCCTCTCTCTCCGTCTCTCTTTCTCTTCTCCCCCTCCTGCCTCTCACTCTGTGTTTCTCTTCTCCTCCTCCTGCTGTGTCTCTCTCACTCTCTCTCTCGCTGACCTCCGCCTCCTCTCTGCCTCCTCCATTCTCCTCTCTGTCTCCTCCACGTCCTCTGTGTCTGCTCCGCTTTCCTCCTTTTGAATCCGGCGCCCTTTCCTGATGTCAGAGATGCATGCTCATCCAGGCCCCGCTCCCTGGCTGTTTCCCCGTGCTGCATGGGAAGCGCGGACCCCAAACGGCCGCTTGTGCTGCTTGCTCCCGTGTGGCGGCCCAGCTGAGCAGCGCAGAAGTCAGCTGAGCGCCATGGTGGGAGGCAACAGCGCCACCCAGAGGGAACAGCCAGCATTTCAGCATTACAGAGTCTCAGACATTGGGCTACTATATATATGATAGCCCCCCTTAGGTTGAATTTATAAGTGGAGTATCCACTACCAAACTTGTTATTTTGAAATAACCAGCCACTTATTTAAAAATCTGTATTCACGCTTTCCTTGGAGAATTATGTTTATTTCGAAATAGCAGTAGTGTGGACTCTCCAGTGCTGCTATTCTGAAATGACTACTTCCCAGAGTAATTCAACCTAATTACGACCCAGTGCTTCCTGGTGCTCTACGTCGAGGTGACACATTCACATTAACAGAGCCTGCCTCAGATTAACTTCAAGGCTTCCACATAGTGGGGACATCCTATTTCAATTTTGTAAAATCAGGAGTTCTTAAGTCGAATTTAGTTATTTCAAAATAATTTCCTAGTGTAGACATGCCCCAGATGATGGTTGTAGAAGGGAAATAGCTGATGGGTCTCCCATCTTAATTCATCTTCTGGCATTCAGTTTAGCAGGTCTAGTAAGGACCAGCTAAATCAAACACTAAGGATGCACTGGTGGACACCGGTGCTCCTCAGTTCTTGAGGAGTTAGGGAAGTCAATGGGAGTGTTTCCTCCCATCGATCTCCTTCTGTGGAGATGGTGCCAAGTTCAGCTTAGGTTACATAGACTCCAGCTACATTATTTACGTGTGTGTATATTATTTATGGATATAGTATAGACCTGGCCTTAGAAAATGCCTCACCACATCTCATTTCAGTGCCTGATTTCTATGAGGTTTTGTGAATATGTACATAGGGACATTTATGGAAACTTACTTGTTTACTTCTGGTAAACTGAATGTCTGACTGGCGATGCCTGGAATGAACAAGGAGATGAAATTCTGTCTTACTACTCTGCCCTCTGGGGTCTGGAAAAGAAAAGGGGTTTAGATTTTAATGAAAGAAGTACTGTGAATTTTTCTTAGCGATTTTATTATATAGGTTTGATTTTTCCATTCTAAAAAAGGAATGACGATAAATTATCATTTAATAATCAGTTGCTTCTACTATTTTGGTTTAAAACAGACTAATGAAGTCAGCAGGTCTCTGCAGAAAAACCTTCATGTCTTCGGTGACAGTTTAGAAATTCCACCAAAGAGCCATAGGAACTGTTCAGGTAGTTTGAATGTTCCCACTTGAAGTGCTGGCTGCACTGTTCCCCACTGCAGGTTCACAGAGCCACCCTACCATAGACTGGCCTAGCTCTCGCTATGCAGCTCTAGTATCTTCTCAAACGCTACAAAGCAGGAGCTCCCCACATGAATCTTGAAGCCTTCTGTAAGAACTGCATAGTCGCCCTCCAAAACCTTGGAAATTCCCTGGTAAATGACTGAATGATTCCAGAGCCGGCCCGAGCCATTCTTGCGCCCCGGGCGTGTGGTGCATGTGCAGCCCCGCCCCCACCTGGCCCGGAGAACTGCACGGCACCCCTTACAATCAGGCACCCCGGGCTATCGCCCAGTCAGCCCGTAGCTTGGGCCAGCTCTGCACGATTCTTTGCATGCCCTAGACTTACCAAATAAGGTTTTGTGTGATCAATTTGCTTTACTCCTGGCCCTACCCTCCCATTCTCCTACTGTGCTTATAGATAGCTATGTTAGAATCATAGTACAATAGAACTGGAAGGGCCCTCGAGAGGTCATCAGGTCCAGTCCCCTGCCCTTACAGCAGGACCAAGCACCATCTAGGTCATCCTTGATAGATGTCTATCTAATCTGCTCTTACATGTCTCCAATGAAGGAGTTTCCACAACCTCCCTAGGCAATTTATTCCAGTGTTTAACCACCCTGACAGGTAGGAAGTTTTTCCTAATGTCCTAGTGTCCAATCTAGTAGTTAAAGTATTGTAGTTTACACAGTCAGACTGCTAAACCAAATACTTTGACAAGCTCACAGGAAAGTGACTTACCTCAACTTGTGTAATAAGGTTCTTACGCAGTGGCTCTAGTTTATGTCCTATAGTGAAGATGCGAAATAAGACTGAAAAAACAGAGAGAAGCAATCATATGGGAGACGTTATCAATATGCTACGAAATGTCATGCTGCTTCATTTCACTTTCAAGGAGGATAAATCTGAGATTTCTTGATTTTTCACACACACGCACACACACACCAGTTATGAGAATAGGCATTATGACTGCAGGCACATAGAATCATAGAGCTGGAAGAGACCTCAGGAGGTCATCAAGTCCAGCCCCCTGCCCAAGGCAGGACCAATCCCAACATATACCACTAGGTCCTAGACCTAGACCAAGAGTGCAGCCAGCAGGGCCTTGTTACAGTGCAGACTTTGCTCAAGAAGTTATTGCTCAGACACAAGAACTCCTGGATGCCAACTGGCAGGAGGACACTGGGAAATGTAGGGGTCTAGGGATCCCCAAAAGGTCTCTACTGAAAGTCTGTGTCACACTGGTCATCATAACCCTTGTGAGATTTATGTATGGAAAAATATCTGAGGAGTGATGTATATATTAGGGATGTTAAACATCGGTTAATTGAATAGTCGAGTAACCTCGTGAATTCTTATCAGTTACTCGACTATTCTGTAGTCCTTGGAGGCAGGGTTGGCAACCAGTGCAATCTGTCCCCACTCCCGAGGAGCCCCTGCCACCCCATGCTGCTGCCTCTTTATCAGAGGCAGCAGCGTGGGGTGCCAGTTGGGAGCTGGTCCATGAGAGGAGCCAGTGTAAAAACCAGCTCCCCTTACGGACTGGCTGCCTGTTGCCCCATGTTGCTGCCTCTGATAGCAGCAACGGTGGGTGGGGTGATGTCTGGGGTGGGGTGGGGGAGGGTGGTATGTCTGAGCTCCTGGACCCAGCATGAGATGGAACTGAGCTGAGCTGAGCTGCTTGCCCACCTACCTGCTAGCTGCTAATAATACTTTAAACGCAGGGCCACAGCGGGGGTAGGTCCCGTCACAAGCCACGATTGAGCCGGGCTGCTGGCCAGCCTGCTAAAAAATTTACTGGTGGTGGAGGAGGGGAAATGCGTGTAGTCTATAGCATTAACCTATAAGCTTTTGCTTATCGGTTAATCGGTTAATTAACTACACTATTACACCCCTAATATATACACAGACTCATGGGCAGAAATTTTTGTGTGTGGGGGGTGATTTTTTTTGTAAATGAGGACCAGAAGGGTGTGAATGCACCCCCGATGGTCCCCCAAATAAGCAGGAAAAATCAGACCCAGCCTTCCCCTGGCCCACCAGAGCATGGGGGAGGGAGGCTCAGGCAGCGCGCTGCTCCTGGCCAGCCGGAGCATGCTTACTTAGCCATGGGGGGTGTTTTTGCACCCTTCACACCCCTACCCCCTGCTTACGGGCCTGATACACTAAAGATGATGTTCTCTACATCAGTAGTTAAAAACTGGTCGCTCAAAGAGAGGGCAGTTAGCCACTTGAAACCACAGAAAAACTTCCTCCCTGCAACAGAACACACTTTTTAAAAAAATCACCAGTGGTTGCACAACTGGAAATGTGACGTGCCTGGCTTGAAACACTGAACAAGGACATCAGCACGCAGACTGATGTTGCCGAATGGCTTCCCATAGGTGCCGAAAAGGACTGGTCAATCTGGGGAAATTTAACATCACTTCTGGACAAGGATTGGGAGTCAAGAGACAATATGCAGAAGAGGGGCTATTCTGAAGCCATAGCCACACATGACTGTGGGGAAATCACAATCCATGGAACATCTGTTGGTGTGGCAGCTCCTGGAGGAACAATACACCATGGAAGATCTTGCCAACGTTACAGACTAGGCTCTATCATGTGCCCACTACCAGAGAAAACCTGTGAGTATGGCGGAGAAACAGAAGTCAAAGAAGAAGGCTGCCTGCGCTAGGGAGCTCTGTATAGACAAGTACAGCTAGTAAGGCAGGACTCCCTTGTGCGGGAGGCAGGTGGTTGTGATGGTTCCTCCCCACCATGCTTTACGAAATTGTCTTATTGATACAAATATGCATAACTTGAAGATGCTTTGGACAAAATGCCTCAAGTGACCTATCCAATTTTAATGTCACAATACGCTGGATCTGTATACAGGACATCCCCCCTGTAAGTCGCCCCGATATACATCCGTTCCACACTAAAGTCATTGACACTAATGCGTTAGAAGTCCTCCCATTCCCCACTCTTAAGTTGCGCCCTCTGGCCCCCCCCCCATTTGCATAAATGGAAGTCAGACACAGGAAAAAAATTCCCCGCTTTAAGTTGTTTCGCTGTAAGTCCAAGTTTTTTGGAAGGTATCTTGGACTTACAGCGAGGACGACCTGTATCTTGTCTTTTGGATGTACCACTTCTTGTATGTAAAGTTAGATATATGGAGTATGGAACGAAAGCCATTAAGGGTGTTTCCAATGCTAAGACACCTTGATGAAACCACTTGCAGCCACTTAAATCCTACTGTTTGTATTTAATAAAATTACTGTTATTTACTATCAAGTTTAGTGTAAATAATTGTTATCTGGGGGGAACAATCCATGTGTACATCCCAGTAGTGGGCTGAAGTGGCTGCCCACTGACCCAGAGGGGGAGGAGCTCCTTGCAGAGCCCTGGTGGGCAGCGCCCTGCCAGACCACAATCCTCCTTTCATTGTTAAGGGGACTTAACTGAATGGACTTTCGATGTATTAATCTCTCACACAGTGAAAGATGGATTTATTTGGGATTTTAATCCCATTTGGGGATTGGTTTCCTGAATGCTGTGCCTTTGAACTGCATTCTCCTCAGAGCTGAAGTCTGCAGGTTTTTAATTGCAGTGTAGAAACAGAGTCTGAGAACATGCTGTCTGATTGCTGGCTTTCCTGTTTGGGGTCTCCTTGAAATGAGGGGCTTCCTCTGTGGATGTCTGGCTGGTTGAGTTCGTATTAGAACAATTATTACAGTGCTACTGGGATTTTGTTCTATAATGAGTGAAGTCATTACACCAGCTAGAACCTGGGACCCTTGGACAGGTGCCTTTTCTATAATTGTAAATATAAATAAAATGCAAATAAAGAGACTATGGAACAGCTGTCAGATGTAACAGCTTTGTAACTACCCACCTACAATGGACCACTAATTTTGGAGCAAAAATCTTTTATGCTCCATTCCCATTTCCCTGGGCCAGGCAGTCAACAGTCAGAGCTCTGAACACCCTACGACAACATTAGAAGCCCAATTTTGCATTGGCTTGTACCTTGTGCAGTTATTTATATTAGAGCAAAAAATGGTACAACCCCCAGCCACTGGTGTGAGTGAGGAATTCTCATTTGGTATAATTTTTTACACCCACTTTACCCAGACTGTGCAAAGCTCTAAGTCAGGGGTTCCCAACCTGGGGTACGAGAAGCTTGTCAAGCGGGTACGGGGAATATTTGGTAAATAACTAGATTATCCTAATTGAAATATTCCAAAAGTAGTAGTGTTAGTGAAAAAAGTTGTGGATTCTAGAGTCTAGAATTTATTTCCTTTCATATTGAATAGGGGGTACGGGAAAGTTTACTAAAAGCCAAGAGGATACGGGGACCGAAAAAGCTTGGGAACCCCTGCTCTAAGTCACAGTTGAGAGTCAAGCCCCAAGACACGGGAAATCATTTGCCTGAAGGTGTTGTCTAAAAGAAATGAAACCAATTATATCCCCAAGATGTGTGTAGAATTCTATGTCTACATATCCTAAATGGTCTAGTAGCTGACCAGAACAAACTACCTCTCAGCATATTTGGTAAGTAATTAGGACTTAACTGGTTTAGTGCCAGCTTGGTACAGAGAAGATGAAATGGTTCAATGGTCCCACAGTGAACTAGAAGCCTTGCAAAATCTCTAAAAATTGAGCTGGGAACTGCAGGATCGGTACCCAGAGGACATTGCAACTGAAATGGTTTAGGACAGCACCAGCATGGACAGCGGGCAAAACTGAAACCATTTCAGCATCACCCATGTTGATAAGCACGTCCACTCATCTGGTTCTCTAAGATGGACAAGGTGGTAGGAGGAGCTGGGAAATCACGGATGAAATACAGAACAGAATGACAAGCAGAAAATGAGTGAAATAGTAACCTCCACGGTATGGAACCTGCTATAGATTTGACATTATATAAGTAGCGTATAAATGATCCATTAATAGATGGTAGAGAAAGGCAGTACCTGAAGATCCAGGTGTGTAGATAGTTTTATCTGTCTGGATAAAGATATACCCACTGTGGAAACTGACCAAGACTATTTTCTCCAGTGTTTGCTGTGGGAATTTGGCCTCAACAAACACATACTGGTTTTGCTTGGAATTTACTTTCATGTCTTTGGCAGGAACCTGCATGAGAAAATGATTATTGTATGAGTTCTTCTTGGTTTTACTTAAAAAAACCCCAATAGTTACACCCTACATCACATCTTTTTAATGATAGTGCGGCCGGTATCAGTTACTGTTAGTGTAAAGTAGCAAAAGACTAAGAGAAAGATAGCCCATAACTTCAGTGGAGCTACACTGATTTGTGACAAGTTGATTGTGTCCTTCAAAATTTATCAAGGATGGAATCTGCACCCAGGGCAGAAGTGGTCTTGTGTGGGCCCTCTGTACTGAATGGAGTTTCACATTTACTGTCTGGTGCTGATTTCAGTGAAGTCAAAGGGAGTCTTTCAGTCACGTTAGTGAGATCAGGATTTGGCCCTTACACTCCAGCCTGAAGGAGCCCAGATTGTAGGAAGTGGGATTTTTTTTGTCTATGCACTTTGACCAGGCTCTGAAATTCCCATTTCTACCAGTCGGAATGCAAGCTCTGTGGTTACTTGTCCATACCCCACAGGTCACTATACCTGACATCTGTTTAGAGGTGTTGGTTTAATAGAGAGATCTCTCTCTGTAGGAGTTTTCTGATTAATCTATTTCTGCTGCGGCAATACTCTTCGATGTGCTCACCAATCTTTCAGAGAGCTGAATGTCTGCTGGGAACAGAATTTGTGGGGTGTAGCCAGAGCTAGATGAATACTCGTAGACCAATATAACTCATCATCAGCTTCCCTGCTTTGGAGTCGAAAGGGTTTGGATTTAAGGAGTTTCCTGTAACATTTGGGCACAGCAGCCCTGATTAAAAATAGGGATGTGAAAGGTTAATCAGTTAACCGATTCTGGTTAACCAGTGGGGACTAGAGCAGCTCCCTGCCTGTGGTGAGCAGGGGGGCTGCTCCAGCTCTGTGGAGCCTGTTGTGGACAGGGGTGCTCCAGGCTGGACAGAGCAGCCGCTGTCTGAAGCAGGCCCGGATGTGACACAGGCAGGAGCTGCTCCAGATGCCCAGAGTAGTCCCTGCCTGTGGTGGGGGGACTAGGAAGGCTGGAGCAGTCCCCCCCACCACTCCCCTTTAACCAGTTAACCGATTCACCAATTAAACAGGATCCCTAGTTGAAAATTGAACTGTGTCTGTTCATAGAGAGTAAAGACCACTGTGTTGCAAGGAAAAGTATTTTAACTGGTTTTCTAAATGCATTTTTGGATAGGAGGATACCAGACACATACTGCAATTTGGTTTAACTGTTTTGCGTAGCAAAAGGAGACTGGAGTTTTACCCACCTTTATTACAGCTGTTCCCATCATCCCATTCTCAGAATTCAGGCTGGTTTTGACATGGTATAAATTGCTTCTCTTCCAAGGGAAATTATATATGCTGATTGTAACCTCACTTGGAGTGGTGAGACCATGAGCCTCCACTACTATCTTCTCTTCGCTCTCCACCCGCAGAACATTAGGGGTGATCAGAGTGTATCTGTGAATAGGGAAACATTTATTTACTGAATTTGAAACTCTGGCAGAGATAACTTTTCCAAGCACCTTACCCTTCTATAGCCTATATAGGGCTAACCTCCTTGCTTGCCTATAGATATCTATATACTTTCTTATGGTTTAATCATTTATTATAGTTTATAGGTTTATAGCAAAGTAATGTGGCTGTAATGCAAGAAAGCATACAGGTCAAATCCTGTATGTTTAAGTTAGTATTTCTGTTGGGGACCTTCCACCCATTTAGCTCACATACATTTGGGATTTTTCACTCAGACAGCAAAAGATGATTCACATATTCTCGGGACCTTTCACCTGGACAGATGGTGATAAAACAGAGCATCTTTCATGGCCACTTCCAAGAATAACCTCAAATTTAACAAGTACACCACAAGAAGAACAAAAATAATATAAAGATAAGGGAGGCGAGAATGATCTAGAATCATGACTATGTATGTACATATCATCAATACGTACAAACATGTTACACTTACTCCATAGGCTGGATGCATGTATCTCAATAGTTTGTGGGTGAGGATGTTAAATTTGGGCATAGAAGGAGGTCCCAGGCTCTTATGTTTATAAAACAGGGTGCCCGGAGCTTTTGTTAGAAGAAGGAGAGAAGGAGAGGAAAGAGGAGAAGAGAAGAGAAGAGAGAGAGAGAACGAAGGGTAGTCTTTAAACTTTATTTTCCTAATAGTCAGTTAGGTAAACTAAGGAGTCCTGTAACACCTTATAGCCGTGTTAGTCTGGATCTGCAAAAGCGACAAGGAGTCCTGTGGCACCTTATAGACTAATAGATTTATTGGACCATAAGCTTTGACTGTGAATGGCTAGCCAACTACAAAAGCAGTTTCTCCTCTCTTGGTGTTCACATCTCCAGATCAGCTGCTAGAAGGGGGCCTCATCCTTCCTGACTGAATTAACCTCATTATCTCTAGCCTTATTCTTGCCTGCATATTTTTACCTGCCGCTGGAACTTTCCACCACATGCACCTGATGAAGTGGGTCTTTGCCCGCGAAAGCTTATGATCCAATACATCTGTTAGTCTATAAGGTGCCACAGGACTCCTTGTCGCTTTTGCAGATCCAGACTAACACGGCTACCCCTCTGATAGGTAAACTAAGTTAGCATCAGTAAGCTTTTAGCATTAGCCATTGCACCTCTCAGCTAGGAACTGAGAAACCCTGGACCTGAACTACTGTACCAGAGGCAAGCTTCATCCTTCGTCTCATGTCACCAGGATATCAAGATTGGGTGTGAGTACATTAACCACTGCTTATAGAAATAATCCCATGTGTATCTTAGACTAATAATGCTGCATTTATCAGAGGGGTAGCCATGTTAGTCTGAATCTGCAAAAGCGACAAGAAGTCCTGTGGCACCTTATAGACTAACAGATTTAATGGAGTATAAGCTTTTGTGGGCAAAGACCCACAATGCTGCATTTGTAACTCTGATTTATTTTACTATTCAAATTGCTATTTGATTTCAATTCGATATTTTTAAATAAAGTTTAAAACTATTTTGCCTCAGTGTGAATAGCCTGTCGTACCCCTGAAGGTCCTTGGTATATTCCATACAGCTTGATTCTGGGACAAGAATCTTATTATCTTCTGATTAGTTCAATTGACGAGCCTAATCCAAACTGTCCAAATTAATAATATAGACCATCCTTAAATCAGCTACACTTCTTCCCCATCACCAGTAAATTCCTCACTCTCCCTCACCTGTATTAATGCCCAGCATCTTGTCTTGTGTGTGTTTGGTCTTGCCTCAGGGCCTAATCCTGACAGATGCTGAGCTCTATTAACTCTCATTAGAGCCAGTGAAGCAGAAAACAGTTGACATCTCATGGGAATGGTCCATTTAAATTATAATCTCATCAGGGAATGCTTCCCTGTTAAGGGATGGTACTCACCTCCCGCGAGCCCCTCCTTCTGGCTGAGTGTGTGTGCCTTCACTTGCTCTGTTCTTCAGCCTTTTTTGGCTACTCAGACCTCCAGCCGAGTCACACAGCCTGGTCTGAGTCACTCAAAACTCTTTCTGGGGTACACATTTGCCAGGGCCCATCTTGGTGTCCTCTGTATGGTCTCTTAGTTTATTTCCCACTCAGATGGAGAATGGTGCCTCTAGGGCTTCCCCTCCTGGAGACATGTCTTCGCCCTTACTTCAGGGATCTATCATAGTTCGTCATATAGTCCACAATAGCTCCTCACATGGAGCTCTCTCCATGGTGCTGTCGCTCCTTCAGCCAGCTAGTCACCTGTGGTCTTCTGTCGTCAAGATCACCAATGGCACTGAACAGGACTCTGGTCCTGTAGCTCCTTTTATAGGGCCTTCATGGTCCCTGATTGGTTGCTATCGCCTACAGACACTCTAGCATCCTTGGAGGACTTCTCTATGGTTGGCTGGGATGCAGTGTGGCAAGGCCACAAGCATCCAGCAGGGGGCTTTGGGGTTTGGTCCACCCCATCACAGTCCCACTCTGATTTTATTAATGAAATACACAGGACAGGGTGAGTGTGTGTCTCTGCAGCCAATAATCCAGGACATTTCAGTGCAATACAAGCAATACAATATAGCACACTCAGTCTGAAATAGCTGATAATACTGATCATTTACAGTTTCATTTCTTCTTATACTGGTAAAGTGTCAAGAGAAGTGAGCAGAAGAGTCTCCAGAAACCAAAAAAATATTGGCCCAATTCTAAGATTTCTTTACTTTTGTAAAGCAAAGTTGCTGCTCTCATTGGGAGTTGTTCCACTACCTCTACCGGGGATGTGAACTCACATCCCATCACTCAAACAAAAATGTGCAAAACCACAGGGGGAGGGGGAAAGCTTTGCCAAGTGAGAGACAATTTCTGCTTGCAGCATTGTATCTTGGACAGGGACAGAAAATCAGAATGTAGCTCTCTCAAGTTGCAGATGCTATACCTGAAATGTAACCTGCCGATGTCCCTGCTCTGTGCCCAGGCCTGAAAACCGTGCATACCCCAAGCTCTTATTGTAGAGCCAAAGCCGATCGTTGTAGAATACCACTTCAGTGGAATGGATGCACAAGCGCCACATCAGTGCACTAAATGATGCTCACACCCCAGCATGAGAGTTACCATGCCACAGAAAGCCTCAATTCAGTTCAGGGTGTTTTTCAGTAGCTGGCACTGAACGAATGCCCCCAGCATAGTGCAAGTGGTACTTTGCTGTAGTCTGGCCCCCTTTGGTCTGGCAACATCCGTGGTCCAGCATTAAGGATGTTAAATATCGGTTAATTGTATAATCGAGTAACCTCATGAATTCTTATTGGTTACTCGACTATTCTATAGTGCCTGTGGGTGGGGCCATAAGCCAGTGCACTGATATAGAGGCAGCAGAGCAGGGTGGCAGCAGTCCCTGTCTGGAAGGGGGGCGGAATCTGAGCTCCCGGACCCAGCATGAGCTGAAACTGAGCCAGGCTGCCTGCCCATCTAGCTCCTAATACACTTTAAATGCAGAGTTGCAGCAGGGATAGGTCCTGGGTCCATTGCAAGCCAGAACTGAGCCAGGCTGCTGGCCAGCCTGCTAAAAAGTTTACTGGCAAGGGAGGGAGGGCAAATGCATGTAGCCTATAGCATTAACCTATAAGCTTTTGTTTACTGGTTAATTGACTACATGATTACATCCCTATCCAGCATGATTTTAGTTAGCTGGATGTCCCCTTATCATGGGTGTGGCCAAGTTTCCCACGGTTCCATAAAGTTTGTTTACAGCCACCAGTCCTGGCTCTCAGTGTTCTGTGCTGTTGTTTAGCTCTCATGTACCCTAAGTGTCTTCTAAGAGTGGAAGTGTTGGTAATGCTCCTTGACAATATTGATCTCCTGAGGTCTGGCAAATTCTCTGGTTCAGCGCCAGTCAAATCGCAAGGGTGCCAGACTAGGGAGGTTCAAACTGTAGTGGGTTGTCATCTTTGGGTGAGAAATCAAGCTGAATTCTTGGCACAGTGAGGCAGCTTGGCCTTCTTCAGACCCAGAAGGGGAAGGACTCTCTAAGACCCCTTGGTAAGCAGGGCCTGAATCACCCAGCCCTACCCTCAGGAAGGCAGGGCAAGAGGCATAAGAACAGGAGCTCAGAGCTCAGCAGGGCCCCAGTCACAGAGCAGGTCGGATGCTCTGCCCAAGCTCCCGAGGATGAAGGCCCAGACATGCTGCCCTCAAAGGGAGGACTGTCCTGGGCCACCAGGGCAGCTGCCGGGCCCAGAAGGCTGGGTAGGGCCACTGCCAGGCCCAGAGGATTGGCCGGGGCCACCAGGACCACTGTGGGGCCCCGAAGACTGGATTGGGCCACCCGGACCCCTACTTGACCCTGACCCGGAGCCCATGAACACACTGCCAGCACCACTGTGCACCTCGAGGAGCAGAGGCTGAGCCAGGCAGGAAATGGAGGTCATTGCAGTCAGAATCCCCGCTGACCTAGCAAATTGCTCAGCATGTTGCGGCCAGGATCCCCGCCAACCCAGTGGCAGCTGACAGGCCTGAGCTTTAAACTGTTTAAACTGTCTGTTGCCCTTGGCCTAATGAACTGCTGCTTAGCCTTTAACTGTTCACAGCCCGCCTTGACTAAGGGACTGGGCTGGTCAACTGCTGCTCAGCGTGAGCCTTAAACTGTTTATCTGTTTGTAAACAGCTCAGCTGTTTGTTTGCTGCCCTGCCCTCAGTATGGGTCTGGACCCATAAACTGCGACTCAGCCTGCAGATGGGCTGAAATTCAAAGTGCTGATCCGTTTGTTGGCTGCCGCCTTCTGACCGAGGGCCTGGACATGTCACTTGTTGCTCAGCCTACAGAGAGACCTGAGTCCTTAAACAGTTGGCCGCCCCACCCTGAGCCAGTGCTGGGGGCCTTGAACTACTGCTTTGCCTTAAGGGGTGTGTCTACACTGCAGGGCTTAACTCGAAATAAGTGACTCAAATTGAGCTACGTCAATTGTGTATTTTATTTTGAAATATCTTGTTTTGAAATAGGGAGCGTCTACATAGCACTTATTTCGAAATAGAGGACTCTTCCTCTGACTTCCCTTGCTCCTCGTACAATGAGGGTTACAGGAGTTGGAGTCAGAAGTCCTCCAGCTTGACAGTATTTTAACACTATTTTCGGAATAGCGCTCGTTATTTTGAAATAGTGTTGCAGTGTAGACATACCCAAGAAGGCCTGAAACCTTTATTTTGTAACTTGCCCCATCCTGAGCTCGGGCTGGGCCTGTGAATTGCAGCTCAGCCAGCACATTGGCCAGAGCCCCAGGACCATTTATACCCTCACCCTGAGCTAGGGCCAGGTAACTCGACTGCTAATTACCCAGGCTATAGACCTGAGCCCTTAGACTGTGGCAGACCAGCCCTGTAGCAGGGCCTAATGGGTCCACCAGCTGGTCGGAGCACAGAGTAATAAGGCAGGTTGGTCTCCCTCCGGACTGCCACCCGTACACTTGGTCATTCAAAATTCTATGGCATTTTTCGCAAGCCTTGGCCTGCTAGCACCTCTCTCCTAGCCAAATTCCATTTTCAGGAACTACAGTTTAGTTTACTTCAGTCCTCCATAAGGAAGGGAAGGTTTTCTCTCTCACTTTGCCCAGTGGAAGATTTTGCCTCATCAATCTGTTTATTCAGATTTGTGTTCAGCATATGAAACTGAAAGCTTCCAGATTCTACAGTCCTAAAACCAGCTTCAGAACTGAACATGATAGACAAGAATCAAAGGGAGTAGGATAAAGAAGAGAATTGTAGAAGCAGTTCCCAACATTAATGGAACTTTGGTGAAAAGACAAAAGTTAAGGTGGAATTTGTGATGGACCCCCCCCCCCGTCCCCATGCTTTATGAAGTGGACTCATGGACATGAATATACATAACTCAAAGGTGGTTTGAGCGAATTATTTCATGTAACCCATCAATCTTCATGTCATGATCTGCTGGTTCTGTTTATCTTACTCTGTTGTATGTATCATTTGTGTGTAGAAAATTAGACACATGGAGTGGGGAATACTTGGTGAGTTTCAAATGTGTGAATGGGAGACATGGAGGGTGTTAACCTGCAACTTCTAGATGAGCCACTGTTAAACAATCTTTTGTCCTTAAGTCTGAGTAGTGGCTGGTAGGGAGTGGTCTCAACTCCTTAACAAAAGGAATAGGAAAGCAGAGGCCTGGGTCTTTTGGCTGGGCTGTACCTGAAGGAAGGACCCCAGGGTGGGGAAGAGAACCCTGGTTTAGAGTGGCAGCCAGAAAGAGGTTTTAGGGTGAGTTTAAGTTTGCACTGAGGTTTCAGTGGAGAATTAGCCAAGCAGTTTTGTTTCTTTTGATTATTTGTAACCTACTTTGCTCTGCCTACTTTCTCTTATTACTACTTAAATCTGCTTCAACTTAATAAACTTCAACTTAATAAAACCATTTTTATCTCCTATCAAACCCAGTGTAAGCGATTGTTACCTGGGGGGGCAACCAGTGTGCACATTCCCCCTTTCATTGCTAAAGGGGGCTTGCCTAATTTTTTGGGGTTTGATCCCATCTGGGGAGTGCTCTCTCAGGAGGCTGGGCCCTAAACTGCACTCTTCTTGGACCTGGAGTGGTTCAGTGTCTGTACTGCTTCTCGGTGGGGACAGGGACCTCAGCTTGGGGCCTTGGCTGGGGGAGACCAGCGGAGCTGGCCCAGCAGGACTGGGTGGTAAGGAGCCCCAGAGAGCGGGAAGGTGAGTGGCAGTGGCCGTGTCAGCACCCCGGGAGGCACCCCTGAGGGGTCGTCTGTGACCACACCCTGTCACAGAATTCACTCACAGAAGTTTAACGAACCCCAAAATATCCTCACCAGCTCTGAATTCTAGGGATACTTACAGTTGGCTGTGTGAAACCTCTGGGAAACTGAACACAAACAGGATCCCCAGGCAGAGAACAAATCCCTCCATGCTGATGGGAGGATCAGGAGGGGTACTGGGCTATTTATCTTGTGAATCCTGTTAAACTGAGACCTTGTGCTAACAGCTGAGCAGTTAATCAGTAATGAGGAGGAGTCCAGGCACCTTCATATCTGTAACCAGAACAAAAATGACAAAAATATGCAGTATAGTTGTAGCCAGGCAGACCGACAGACTTGCCAGGCTCCTGGCAAGGTGGGGGAGGGTGGCTATGCATTCCCAGAAGAAGGGGGGGCTCAGGAAGACGGGATGGAGCAGGGGGCGGCCATGCCTCACTGTTGCCCAAAGTGTGCTGCTTTGCTCCCCACCCAATTCCCCAGGTCTGATTTGACCCTCGTTCAGTGAAGATTGAAATGACTAGGCAACTTTTCATGATGCACAAGGATCTGAGATGTGCTGCCCATCATTCGATCCCTCACATGCTAGGGATGACTTTGGATTCAAGTCAAAGAGCTTGCAGCAGAAACAGGAAACTTTGTCAGTTGAATCAGAGTAGAGCAGCCAGCGCCGCTTGAGAAGGTCATCATTTTCTAGCTTTCTATTTATATTTCAAGCTTTCTATTTATATAAATAGTCATAGAAAATCGTGATTCCACTCATCCAGTGGAAATCCATGTCCTTTACCTGTGGTGGACCATTGTTCACTAGAAGGTATCAAAATACGGCCATTAGATTGGCCCATAAAGCAGACAAAGGCTATTGTTCACAGACAGCAGATGTATGGCTTATTAAAACAACCTGTAATCCACTAACCCTCTCCTTCCGTCCTACAACTGCAAAGAGGCTAATGGGCCACTCTGGGTGTGTCTAGACTCCAGGGTTTTTTACTTTTGTCGAAAAAACTATACCTGCGTCTACACTACCGCCGCGTTCTGTCAACAGTAAGTCGACAGAATGCGGCAGTTTTGTCGACGGCGGTAAACCTCGTTTTACGAGGAATAATGCCTTTGTCAACAGAGATCTGTTGACAAAAGGTGTGTGTGGACGCAGGGAGCCAGTTCTGTTGAAAAAAAAAGGCCTCCAGGAAGAAGCCCCAGTGGACCGTCTAGCCTTTACATGTAGAGCACCTCTGTGGCTCCTGGTCGCAGCCTCTTAAAGGCACAGGCACCCAGACAGGCATTGCTGTCTGGCAGCTAGCCAGAACACCTGTGCCAGCCATGCTAGCCATGTCCCAGCCTCAAGGCCCCCCTGGCCCTTCTTAGGACAGGAAGGAGGACCCACCAAGGGGCACCAAAAGGCGGGCACCAGCCTGGTCAGGGTGAGAAATTAAAAACCTGCTGGAGCTCTGGTCCCAGTAAGAAGCCCTGCAGGCCCTGCAGTCGTGCCGCAGGAATGCAGACATCTATGAGCACCTGGCCCAGGGACTGACCATCAAAGGGCATCACCCCTGCACCATGGCACAAGTGAGGGCCAAGGTCAAAGAGCTGCAGCAGGGATATGCCAAGGCCCGGGACCAGAGCTCCTGCTCCGGGGAAGCCCCACAGAGCTGCCCTTACTCCGAGGAGTTGGAGCAGATCCTGGGCGGTGGGGAAGCCCAGACTCCACTGCGTGTGGTGGAGTCCGGGTTACCCCACCACATTGTGGACCGACCCCTGAGGGAGGAAGACGAGGCAGGAGAGGCGGGAGAGCTGCACCAGGAGGAGGAGGAGGAGGAAGAGAAGGCAGCAGGGACCCTCTCCCAGGAGCCAGTCCTCCAGACCCCAGAGGCCTCCCAGGCATCTGTGGTCAGTGGGGAAGGAACATCATGTGAGTGCTTCGAGGGGTCACCACACACGGGTGGGTTGGCAGTGTGGGGGGCCATCTAGTCCCTTTGCCTTGTGAGGCCCCTGCAGCGGTGGATATAGGGCAGGGCGAGCAGGGTGGCTGCCCCGGGCCCTGCACTTCAATAGGTCCCGCGCACACGCCCCGCGCACGCTACTTCCGGTTGGTTGCTGCTGAGGCGCATGTGCAAAATTGTGCCGCCCTGGGCCCCGCGGCGCTGCCCTTAGGGTTGCCAGGTGTCCGGTATTGTACCGGACAGTCCGGTATTTGTGCGCTCTGGCCGGTAAAAAAAATCAGAAAATACCGGACATGTGCAATGTCCAGTATCTTCTGATTTTTCTGGCTGCGCACCAGACAGAAGCCTGGCGTGGGCGGGGGAGCGGCTGGGAGTCCTAGCTGGGAGGTGGGGCCGCGATTGCTGCCGGGAGCCCTCAGTCGGTTGAGTGTGAGGAGGAGGGGAAGCCTCCTCCTCACTCGTGCGTCGCCGGGAGCCTGCGCAGGACAGGCAGCAAGTGCCCAGGTCAGTCCCGCTCCCCGCGGGGCAATTTGCTGACCTCCGCCCTTCCCGGCCGTCCAGTTCTCCCCCACTTCCCCTCCTGATCTTCCCCGGCCAGCCTCCCTGCATCCCCCCCAGCTCTGCTTCCTGCCGGCCCGTTCCTCTTCCTGATCTCCCCCGGCCAGCGCCGCTGCACCTCTCCCCGCCCCCGCCAGCTCTGCTTCCCGCCCTCCCTCCCAGCCCCCCTTTCCTCCCCCCCAGCTGTGCTTCCCGCTCCCCCTTCCTCCCGGCCAGCCCCGCGGCCCCTGACCCCCCCCAGCTCTGCTTCCCGCTCGCCCGTTCCTCTTCCTGATCTCCCTGGCCAGTGCCGCTGCACCCCCCCCAGCTCTGCTTCCTGCCCCCCCTTCCTTCCAGCCCCCCGTTCCTCCTGGCCAGTGCCGCTGCACCCCCCAGCTGTGCTTTCCACTCCCCCTTCCTCCCAGCCAGCCCCGCAGCCCCCAACCCCCCCCCAGCTCTGCTTCCCGCTGGCCCGTTTCTCTTCCTGATCTCCCCTGGCCAGCGCTGCTGCAACCGTCCCCCCAGCTCTGCTTCCCACCCCCCCATCCTCCCGGCCACCCTCGCGGCCCCTGATCCCCGCCAGCTGTGCTTCCCGACCCCCCTTACTCGCGGACAGCCCTGCCCCCTCCCGGCCAGTTCCCCCCTCCCCCAATATCCCGCGGCCAGCCCCGTTCCACCCGACCCCCCCCCATGACCAGCCCTGCCTCTTGTTGGCCCCCGCATCTCCCCTGGCCGGCCCTGTTGCCCCCCCCCCCGTTAGCTGTTTCCAGGGCCCCCCTTCCCGGCCAGCACCACTCCCTTCCTGGCCAGTCCCTCGGCCCCTCAATGAAGCGTGTCCGGGTTTTTGTTTTCTTTTAAATGACTACCTGGTAACCCCTAGCAGTGATCCAGGTTTTGTGTCTCATAGACTTTAAGGTCAGAAGGGACCATTTTGATCATCTAGTCTGACCCCCTGCACAATGCAGGCCACAGAATCTCACCCACCCACTGCTAGAATAATCCTCTCACCTATATCTCAGATAGTGAAATCCTTGAAACGATGGTTCAAAAACCCCAAGATGCAGAGAATCTTCCCACTAGTGACCCGTGCCCCATGCTACAGGTTCTTGGAGTCTTTTTTTTTTCTCAGAAACTTTGGTTCCCCCCCCTTTTTTTTCCTTCAACAAAATTTTTTCCTGGTGGTTTTTTTTTTTGGGGGGGGAGGGTGTTCGGTACTTTTGTTTCAGCCATCTGGCAAAAATATTTTTGCCCTGGGCCCCGCAAATAAATTTTGCCCTGGGCCCTGCAAAATTATCATCCACCCCTGGGCCCCTGTGAGGCTTTCAGGCTGCTGCCCAACTCACACGCGGTGTCATGTGTAACAGCCCTGAGTCTCCAGTCCAAAGGAGAGCCCCTGACAGCCACGGCATGCCCTCGGGGACAGCAGGGGTGCACACAGACATTGATTGTCTCCTCTTCTTTTCCTCCACAGCTGGACCCTCTACCGAACGGGGGAGCACCACACCCGTCACACCACCATCCCGGATCCGTGGCACCCGCAGGCACTGGCGGGTCTACACGGACCGGCTGAGGGAGCACATAGTGGCCCTGCAGGACCTCAACAGGACCCTCCAGCAGAGAATGGAGGCAGAGGCCGAGTGGCGCACCAGGCTGCTGGATGAGCTGGTCCAGCAACGCACTTCCATCTGTGCCACAATGTGGGAGGTCCTTGGCTTGCTTGCCCCTGTCACGGGCACCGCTCCAGGCCCCTGCTCCCCCTGCTCCTCCAGCCCCCCCTAATCCCCCAGCTCCTCCAGCCCCCCCAGCCCCTCCTGCTTCCAAGCCCTCACAGGCCCAACAGCTGCCCTGCCCCCCTTGCCCAGGCCAGGACTGGCTCTCGCTCCACCCAGTCCCAAAGCCGTGGCAGTGCCAGGATGCAGGAAGGTGACAGGACCCTGCGATCAGGGAAGCAGCGGCCTACTTGAGCTCCCTCCCCCCTCCAGGTTTTCAGCCCCCCTCCCCCCTCCAGGTTTTCAGTCCCCAGTTAAAGGACATTGCAGTTATGTTACAAAATCATTATTTTTGACTGACAGATTTACTTTGTTTATTAACAGTTGAACAGTAAAAAGAGAAAGTTTTGTTAAACAGTTCACACGTTGTCTTTACTGCTAGTGTTTCTAATAAAACAAATTTGTGTTTACAAAGAAAACCGGGTCTTATATGTCTTCTTAATGGGAAGAGAGTGAGGGTTGTGGAGGGAAAGGTAGGGGTGGGCCAGGCCACACCCCCCATGGGAGAGGCCCTGGGGAGAGTCAGCCGGCTCCTTCTGAGAATCTCTCCCTCAGAGCCTCTTGGATTTGGACACCAGCCTGCTGAGCCTGGCGGATGGCAGCTGTCTGGGGCTGCTGAAATTGCCTCTCTTCACCATCAGGACCTGTCCCACACCCCGGCAGGAAGGCCTCCCCTTTCCTCTCCACCAGGTTATGGAGGGCGCAACATGTGGCCACCACCTCCGGGATGTTGCATTCGCCCATCTCCAGGCGTGTGAGGAGGCAACGAAACCTCCCTTTCAAACGGCCGAAGGCGCATTCCACCTGGATTCGAGCCTGGCTAAGATGCATGTTGAAAAGCTCCTTGCTCGCATCCAGGTGGCTGGTGTAGGGCTTCACGAGCCACGGCATCAGAGGGTAGGCCACGTTGGCCACTATGCACACCGGCATCTGCACGTCCCCGAGCACGAGGTGCTGCTGGGGGAAAAATGTTCCTGCCTGCAACCTGCGGTACAAGTAGGAGTTGTGGAATATGCAGGCATCATGTGCCTGCCCCGACTACCCGACACAAATGTCCATCAAATGTCCCCGGTGGTCTACCAGGGCCTGCAGCACCATGGAATAGTAGCCCTTCCTGTTCATAAACTGGGCTGCTCGAGGGAGCGGTGCGCGGATTGCGATGTGTGTCCCATCGAGGGCTCCTCCGCCGTTTGGGAAGCCAAGGACGGCAAACTCAGCAAGGATGTTGTCCAGGTGCCTGAGATGGACGAGCCTCTTCAGCAGCTCCACACTGATGGCCTCACCCCCTGCAGCATGAGACAAATAGACAGACAGAAACCAGGGAGTTAGACAGGTTACCTCAGCGCTTGGGAGGAGAACCCTCCCCCTCCAACCCACCCCACTCCTCCCCTTGTCAGGATGCCCCCCTCCCCCGCAACAGTGGAGGGGTGGCCGAGGAGCAGCCTCCAAGTGCCACTCCATCCCCCACTCCCTCTTGCCCTTGCCTGGCAGTCCCCCTTTCTCAACCCCCCCACTCAGCAGGGCCTTGTCCCCCGACAGTGACTTACCTCCATCAAGACAGCTCCAACGGTAGACCTTCCCATGCCAAACTGGTGTCCCACGGAGTGGTAGCTGTCGAGGGTGGCCAGCTTCCACAGGGCGATTGCGACCCACTTCTGTAGGGGGATGGCGGGCCGCAGATGGGTGTTCTGGTGTTCCAGAGCAGGGGTGAGCCAGGCACACAGCTCCAGGAATGTGGCCTTCCACATCCGGAAGTTGCAGAGCCAGTGGTCGTCGTCCCAAAGCTGCATGACGAGCCAGTCCCACCAGTCCGAACTCATCTCATGCTTCCAAATCAGCCGGTCTCCAAAAAAGTTTGGGGGCAAGGACAGAGCTCCTGCATCCTGGAGGAGGGTCTCCTCGGTGCGGTCTGGGTCCATATGGGTCAGGAGATTCATGACAGTCATGCAGATGCAGCAGAAGCTGCAGAATGGCAGCGTGGGGCCATCGCTTGCCCGGGGCAGCTCAGGCTCCATGGCCAAAAGCATGGTGAAAAGCAGAAACCCCCCCCGCCCCCAGAAAATAAACAGCTGTGGTGTCTGAGAAAGCAGGGCAACCAAAGCAAACACTGCAGCAGCTTTGCTTTCCCCCTAGGAGGTAGGCAAGCCAGAAGCAGGAGCAGAGCAACAGCTGTCCAGGGGATCCCTTTAAACATGCGTCTCTGCAAAGGGCATGCAGCAGCACCTGGAAATAAAGGCTGCCCCCATGCCCTGCCAGAAGCACTTCCGGGTGCTTTCTTTTTTCGACAGAGCATCTGGCAGTCTGGACGCTCTTTTTCGAAAAAGCGGATCAATTTTTCAAGCCGCATAATGTAATCTAGATGCTCTTTTTCGACAGAGGCTTTGTTGACAGTATTGTCGACACAGCCTCTGTCGAAAAAGGCGTGCAGTCTGGACATAGTCTCTGTGTTGAATGATCCTTTCAATATGTGGGTTAACTACTTATGATAAACAATCTGATCTACCTTGCATTTTGCTGTGACTCTGGAAGTACCTTTCCCGAGGAAGAGCTCTCTGTAGTGCAAAAGCAAGTCTCTCTCACCAACAGAAGTTGACCAATAAAAGGTATTACAGGTTGAACCTCTCCAGTTGGGCACCCTTGCGGCCTGAAAGGTGCCAAACCAGAGAATTTGACAAACCACGGGAGGTCAATATTGTAGTGATTGGGTCTCTTTCTATTTTTAGTTTGCTGAGGCAAATAAATGGAGCAACTCTTGCAGTGCTGCTTAATAATGTTGGACTGTACTTATACACCCTATATAAGCCTACACCTAGTGAAGGCTTATCACCTTTCTTCATAATAAAGTGTTAGTGTCATTATACAATTTTATTGTATTGTGTGACGGGACGGGCGGCCTCCTCCCCGCGGAGGCAGACCCGCCCCGCACTGACCCCGCAGTCGCGCTCGCGCTCCTAGGAGCGGCGCGGAGAGACCGGGTGGTGTGCGGCCCCTGTACGGCTGCCGCCGCTCAGCTGAGAGGCAGGGGCGGGGCCGGAGGAGAGTGCCGGCCAGCGTACGGGAGCCGGGGCACGCCACGTGGGCCGTGACGTGCGCGCCGGCCGACGTCACGGCGGAAGGACGCCGGAGGAGAAGGAGGAGAGGGAGGACGCCGGAGGAAAAGGAGGGGAGGCAGGACGCCGGAGGAGAAGGAGGGGAGGGAGGACGCCGGAGGAGAAGGAGGAGAAGGAGGACGCCGGAGGAGAAGGAGGAGGGAGAGTGGGCACCCTGAGTGGCGGACGTGCCCGTGGGGGAGAGGGAGGGGGTAAAAAAGGGGTCCAGGGGGTGACGGTGGGGTAGGAAGTAGCCCAGGGCGGGGCGCGGAGCCGGTGAGCCGGTGCGTTGCGGGCGTTAGCCCCTCCGGCTGGACGGGTCCCACCGAACCTGTCCTTAGGGTCCTGGGCTGGGGCCTGTGAGAGAGGGCAGGCCCGGGCCCCCCTACCCCACCCTCCTAGCAGCAGCGGGCAGACAAAGCATGGAGTTACGGGCCAGTGCACCCGAGAGCTCCTCGGCACTTACCCCCGGGTTGGGGAAACGCAAGTGGGGGTGGCTCAGTACTTACCTGGCGAGACAGGACTGCCACCCCGCCGCGTACACGTGGTGGAGAATGTGGGCAGATCATAAGACCCCACAGCAGTAGGACGAAGGGGAAGGGATTTAAGAAAAGGAAGAAGGAAGAAAAAGGGAGAGGAGCCTGGAAAAAGGGAAGAAGAGGAGGCTCACTAAGGAGGAGCCAGATAGGGCCGCTACCTCAGTACGGTGCGAGGAGCAAGCCCACCCGAAGATGGAAGTCGGAGACGTGTTCAAGTGGTTGACCGAACACCAACGGCAACAGCAACAGCAGCAAACGGCCCTCCTGCAGCAGCTGTCCGCCCAACAGCAAGACCAGCAAAGACAGCTCCTGAAGGACTTAGCAGAGCAGAACCAGGCGCAACAGGAGCGATGGGTGAGACAATGGGCGAGCCTGGGGCAGGGGCAGTCCCTGGTGCAGGGGGGGGAGGGGACTGAGGGAGGGCCCCTGGCTCAATTGCCGGTGAGACTAACTAAAATGGGACCCGCGGACGACCACGAGGCATTCCTGACCACCTTCGAAAGAGTGGCCACCACGGCCCGGTGGCCAGAGCAACATTGGGCCACGCTCCTGGCTCCGTACCTTACGGGCCCCTCTCAGCTGGCCTATCGGAGCCTAGATCCGCACGATGCCCTACACTACTTTAAAGTAAAGGAGGCCATATTGGACCAACTAGAAATCACCCCAGAGTCCTATTGGCAGCGGTTCCGGCAGGAAAAGTACCCCACCGGGGCGCGACCCCGGGTGGTGGCCCAACGGTTGAGGGAGGCCGGGTGGCGCTGGATGGAGCCAGACCAACATACCGGACCACAGGTGGCAGAGAAAGTAGTGTTGGAGCAGTTTGTCCACATTTTGCCGGGGGAGGGGCAGCGCTGGGTCCGACGGCACCGCCCATCGTCACTTAACGAGGCAGTGACCCTGATGGAGGACTATTTGGCGGCCGAGGTGGGGGAAGGGGGAGGCACAGGGTGGAGAGAGAACGTCCCCAGTGCGGGAAGGGGGGCACGCCCGACGCGTCCTGGGGATGGTAGGGGGACAGGAGGCCCACGTAGCCCGGGAAAGGGGGTAGGGAGGCGACTGGCACCAGTGTGGAGCCGACCTGTGAGGGAAGGACCCGCGTCGCGAGAACTGCCCGGAGAAGCCCCGATGGAACATCCCCCCCGTCACGACCGGCAACCGGAGGATTCTATCAATGCAGCCAGGAGGGACATTTTAAACGGGACTGCCCATATATGGACTGCTCGTATGGACAGGTAATGATCGGAGGGTGCGTGCCGGGGACCCGGGACCAGGGGAGGATATTAAAGGAAGTAGAAGTGGAAGGCCGGGTGGTTACTGCCCTGGTGGATTCCAGGTGTGGACAGACATTGGTATGGGCCGACTTAGTGGGAGTAGATGGCCCCCGAGGACCCCTGGTGCTCGTCCAATGCGTGCACGGGCGGGTCGAATTGTACCCCACGGCATGGGTACGCATTAAGGAAGGGGGTCAAGAGGGCTGGTCTTATGTAGCCCTCGTCCCGGGGCTGGTCTATCCGGTCCTCCTCGGGCGAGATTGGAGGGGTTTTGAGCAGGCCGTCCGAGAATGGCCTGGGATGGAGTCAGGGGAGGGGAAACCGGCCTTGGCCACGGACCCCGTAGGGACCCGGGGGCCGCGGGCCCCACCACACGTAAGACTCCGGCAAGGAGGAATCGAAAGAACAGAGGGGTCTGGCATGAACATAGGAGAAGAGGAGTGGTCCGCGGATTTTGTTAGGGAGCAGAGGGAGGACCCCCTCCTCCAACAGGCCTGGGAGAGCGCTGCCGCCAATATGGAAGCAGAAGGCACCCCGAAAACAGCCCTGGCCTACCCGCACTTCGAGATCCAAGGAGACCGCCTCTACAGAATCAACGAGGGAAGAGAGGTAGGGGAGGTGACCTCCCAGCTGCTGGTACCGGGCAGGTATCACCGGAGATTACTGGAGTTAGCGCATAGTAACCCCTGGGCGGGGCACCTGGGGTATGAAAAGACCGCGCGGCGCCTGCTTCAAAGATTCTATTGGCCAGGTATTTACCGGGCCGTGAAAGACTTCTGCGACTCGTGTCCGGAATGTCAGAAGGCGGGATCGGGGCGGGTACCCAGGGCCCCACTGGTGCCGCTGCCAGTGGTAGATGTCCCATTCCAAAGGATAGCAATGGACCTAGTCGGCCCATTGGAGCGAACCGGTAATCGGTATCGATATATTCTCGTGGTGATAGCTTACGCCACCCGTTACCCGGAGGCCGTACCCCTGCGGAACACCACAGCCCCCACGCTGGCAGGGGAATTAGTCAAAATTTTCGCGAGGGTGGGCCTGCTGAAAGAGATCCTTACGGACCAAGGAACAAACTTCACGTCGACATTGATGAGAGAACTATGCCGCCTCCTCCAGGTGAAAACATTAAGGACCTCAGTTGATCATCCACAAACAGACGGGCTTGTCAAGAGGTTCAACCGAACACTTAAAAGTATGCTCAAAAAGTTTGTGGAGGAGGACCCTAAGGAGTGGGACCGGGCCCTACCCGCACTGATGTTTGCAGTGAGAGAAGTGCCCCAAGCCTCAACGGGCTTCTCGCCCTTCGAGTTACTTTATGGTAGACAACCCCGCGGAATCCTAGACATTATTAGGGAGTTCTGGGAGGAGCAATCGACGAGGGTTCAGGGAGCCGTGCCATACATCCTCGAGTTGAGAGAAAGGTTACGGCGGGTTGGGGAGTTCGCCAAGCAAAATCTGGTAGAAGCGCAGGAACGTCAGGCACAATATTACAATCGAAATGCCTGAGTAACAATCTTCCAGCCGGGAGATAGGGTCCTCTTGTTACTACCCGAGCAGACATCAAAGCTGCTGGCCCGATGGCAAGGTCCCTTCGAAGTAACCCGGCGGGTGGGGGAAGTGAATTACGAAATTCGGATGCCCGGAAGGAGGAAATCCACAAACATTTATCACGTTAACCTCCTTAAGGCGTGGCGGGCGAGGGAGGAGTTCACCGGATATGTGGAAGGGTCAAGAGAGGAAAAGATAATCCCGGATCTACAGGTGGAGTGGGACCTGGCCCCGGCTCAACGGGACGAGCTCCTGAACACTTTTAGCAAATTCCCACAGGTGTTGACGACAACCCCAGGGCGGACTAACGTGATGAGCCACCACATCACGACGGAACCAGGGTGTAAAGTCCGTGACCAGGTCAGACCCCTCCCTCGGAAACTATGGGGGACGGTACGTGAGGAGATAGAAAAGATGCTGCACTGGGGGGGTGATCGAAGAGTCACGCAGTGCCTGGAGAAGCCCCATCGTATTGGTCCCCAAGTCAGACGGGACAATTCGGTTCTGTATTGATTTTCGGAAGGTCAATGCAGTGTCGCAGTTCGACGCATACCCAATGCCCAGGGTAGACGAGTTGCTGGAGAGATTAGGGGCCGCCCGGTACTTGTCCACGGTTGATCTGTCAAAGGGGTATTGGCAGATCCCATTAACGGCGGAGTCTCGCGAAAAGACTGCATTCTCAACACCCTTTGGCCTATACCAGTTCGTCAGGATGCCGTTCGGTCTCCACGGGGCAGCCGCAACCTTCCAGAGACTGATGGACCGGGTACTACGGCCTCACGAGCAATACGCCGCCGCATATATAGATGATATAATAATCTATAGTACAACGTGGCAGGAACATCTGCAGCGGGTGGAAGCCGTGCTAACCTCATTACAAGAGGCTGGACTAACCGCCAACCCAGCTAAATGCCACTTTGGCAAGCGGGAGGTGTCATACTTAGGCTACACAGTGGGAGAGGTAAGATCCGGCCCCAAGTAGGTAAGATCGAAGCCCTGCGGGACTACCCAGCCCCAACTACAAAGCGGCGGGTCCGGCAGTTCCTGGGGCTCACCAGCTACTACCGACGGTTTGTCCCGGATTTCACGACCCTGGCCGCCCCACTGACGGACCTAACGTGGAACTCAGCCCCAAAGAGGGTACGGTGGGACCAGGGATGCGATGAGGCCTTTAGGACCTTGAAACAGCGCCTGACCCAGGCACCCGTGCTATCTCAACCCGACTTCACCAAGCCATTTGTTCTGCAGACGGATGCTTCTAAACTGGGGCTCGGGGCCGTTCTCTCCCAGGGGGAAGGGGGGGAGGAACACCCGATTGTATACGTGAGCCGTAAATTACTGCCCCGAGAACAAAAATATTCTACGATAGAAAAGGAAGCGTTGGCGGTAAAGTGGGCGATTGATATGTTACGATATTATCTTTTAGGCAGCCCCTTCAAAGTGGTAACCGACCACGCCTCCCTTCGATGGCTCCTGGCCATGAAAGACTCCAACGCACGAATAATGAGGTGGTACCTGGCATTACAACCCTACCGCTTTGAGGTCAGCCACCGGGCTGGGAAGGCCCACGGTAATGTGGACTTCTTTTCAAGAATTGCAGAAAAGGACGAGGGAGACCAAACAAGGGGAGAGGGGAACTTAGGGGGGGAGGCGTGTGACGGGACGGGCGGCCTCCTCCCCGCAGAGGCAGACCCGCCCCGCACTGACCCCGCAGTTGCGCTCGCGCTCTTAGGAGCGGCGCGGAGAGAGTGGGTGGCGTGCGGCCCCTGTACGGCCGCCGCCGCTCAGCTGAGAGGCGGGGGCGGGGCCGGAGGAGAGTGCCGGCCGGCGTACGGGAGCCGGGGCACGCCACGTGGGCCGTGACGTGTGCGCCGGCTGACGTCACGGCGGAAGGACGCCGGAGGAGAAGGAGGAGAGGGAGGACGCCGGAGGAAAAGGAGGGGAGGGAGGATGCCGGAGGAGAAGGAGGGGTGGGAGGACGCCGGAGGAGAAGGAGGAGGGAGAGTGGGCACCCTGAGTGGCGGACGTGCCCGTGGGGGAGAGGGAGGGGGTAAAAAAGGGGTCCAGGGGGTGACGGTGGGGTAGGAAGTAGCCCAGGGCGGGGCGTGGAGCTGGTGAGCCGGTGCGTTGCGGGCATTAGCCCCTCCGGCTGGACGGGTCCCACCGAACCTGTCCTTAGGGTCCTGGGCTGGGGCCCGTGAGAGAGGGCGGGCTCGGGCCCCCCTACCCCACCCTCCTAGCAGCAGCGGGCAGACAAAGCACGGAGTCACGGGCCAGCGCACCCGAGAGCGCCTCGGAACTTACCCCCGGGTTGGGGAAACGCAAGTGGGGGTGGCTCAGTACTTACCTGGCGAGACAGGACTGCCACCCCGCCGCGTACATATTGGCACAATGAAATAAGTAGATGAAGCATTAAAACCATACTTATGCTTAGCAGCATTACCAACACTTCCACTGCTTGCTGGGCTCTTAGAAGATATTTAGGGGTAAATTAGAGCTAAATAAAAGCACAGAACTCTGAGAGCCAGGACTGGGGGCTGTAAAGAAACGTTATGGGACCTTGGAAAACTTGGTCACACCCATGCTCAGGGGACATCCAGCTAACTAAAATCATGCCCACCCACGGATGTTGCTGAACAGAGCGCCAGGCTAGAGTGGTTCAATCTGTACCTCAGCTGCCTTGTTTCTCTAGTGATATAAATTTGACAGATTTTTAATCTTTGTGTTATACACTCTGATAACAGCCAGGAATGGTGAGCACTCAAAACTTGTAGTGAGGAATGAGATGGGACTTTCATCCCACAGGAAATCCCAAGATTTTGAAGCCTGTTTTAATTCTAAAATTGAACAAAAGTCCAAATTGCACATTTCTCAGGGCATGTGAGCACTGAAATGTTTTTATCTGAAACCACTGAAGTGTTTTACTGTCAAAACATGATAATATAAAATATCACAGAAATAATAACATAAGTATTTTACATTTAAACAGTAGTGCAGGTAGGCCAATATGATGACACATCATACTAGCAAGACATCTCTAGCCTGTACGGCATACTGGAAGTGGAAAGATGCTTTATCAGCCTCAGCCCCTCCACAGAGCTGCCTCTCGGAGCTCCAGCTTTGCCTGTACAGAGCCCCATCATCGGAGAACAAGGCTCTGGGGAAGAACTGGGAGCAATACCACAGCCAGAGGAGCTGCAAGAGTTCTAGTAGAGAAAGCAGCTGAACTGCCAGCAGTTCCTTTAGCTGTTGTACTGCCCCTAACCGCCCTTCTCACCGCCTGTCTGGTAACATGGGATGGGGAGGGAAACCCTGGACTGGGTGCAGGGTGGAGTCACATGGAGAGTCATGTGAGGAGGTCACATGCCTGCCCCCACTCCCCCTTAGCTCATCTCTCCCTCCCTGGGACAAATGAGAAATTTATGTTATTTGCACCACGGCATTTAAATGATCATATAATAAACCCAGAGGAAAGGAAATTAGATCATAAAATTGTAATGAAACAGTTTGTCTTTTTGAAACAAAATGTTCTGACATTATTGAAATGAGAAAGTCAAAACAATTCATTTTGGCTATGTCTACAGTGCAGCATATCCCGAAACAGCTATTCCGCATACTTGAGTGCGTCAGTATAACGGGCTCGCTATTCTGATGTCCCTGTAAACCTCATTCCACAAGGAGTAAGGGACATTTTAGAATAGCAATTTATTTTGAAATAAGTGTTGTGTAGACAGTACCAAATTTTGAAATAAGCTATTTTGAAATAACATCGAAATAAGATACGCAATTTCCGTAGCTCAAATTGCGTATCTTATTTCAACCTACGGTGCAGTGTAGATGTACCCTTTGAGACTTTTCTCTCAACACTGTTGCCAACATCAGCACTTCCCATAAACATTTAGGTTTTGATAAAACTCTGTTTTCTAATGGAAAACTGTTCTGTCTAAATTCTTTCAACTGGTAGTGGCCCTAAGGTTTGTATTTTATTTGTGTCTGAAATAGTTCCTCAGCTTATCCTAAGGTTTTAATTTCTGTCATTCCAAGAAGAATACGGAGCTGCTCAGCAGTATCCTTTCTATCCTTCCCAGTTACTGGTATATTACAGGATAATAATATTGACCAACAAGATGCAAATATGTTTTCTTCCTTCCACAGCTAATTCTATTGACAAGTAAAAGACTAATGTTCAAAGATCCCCAATTACAATGCAAATAAAGGGTTAATGAAGAAAGCAGGTATCAGCACATTTCCAGTAAAATGTTTGTTTACCTAGCAATGACAAAAATACTTGGATTGATTAGTTTGGACAGTCTCCAAAGATTGCAAAATACTGTGTTACTGTATAGTGGGTGGAGGTCATGTCTCTGGTTTTCACTGATTAAAGCTTTCTTTCGCAGTGCCCTGCTATCCAGTGTGAGACAGGACATTTTGGAGGGGCCTTGGCACTTCTTTTCAGATTATGAAATGTATTTTCTTTTTTGAAAAACAAAAGTCTTAGAACATTTCTGCCAGAAATTATGTAAGAGAGTGTTAAGAGTACACTGTTAACTGTTCAAAAGTCTGGAAAATAAAGAATTAATGTTACTCCTGCATGTACATTACTGTATCCTTGATTATAAGGCTATAGAGAAAGGTCAAATAACACAAAGTTATTTGCAAATACTGTAGCTGGTGTATAACTATGTATAAGGCAGCATTTCCCCCATTTTTGAAGTGGAACTCAACCTCCCAATTCTGGATACTAAAATAATTCATATCCTTTTTGCCACATGCTGTTAAAAGCTTCCCCCAATGTGAGGCCATTTAGTCTTTGTCTACACAGCAGTGTTATTTCGGAATAACTGACATTATTCTGACATAACATAGTCTGTGTCTGCACTACAAGAAGTTATTTTGACATAATGTTGAAATAATGCCGAGTTGAAGGACTGCTCACTCTGACTCCTGTAACCTTCCTTTCATGAGGGGCAAGGGAAGTCAGAGGACGAGTGCTCTGACTCGGACTTCTTGCTTTGTAGACAGTGCCAAAAGCTGAAATAGGCTATTTCGACTTCAGCTACGCAATGGATGTAGCTCAAGTTGCGTAGCTTATCTTGGCTTTAGCCTCGCTGTGTAGATGTGCCCTTAGAGTTGCTGGTACCGATATTTGTACTGTGAGGACAATATAGCCACTGAAAGTATGGTCACTGGAGTTTGCACCTGGAGCACTTCCTCCCCTCAGAGCTACTGGCAGATAATGCTGGGCTGTTACACTTAAGGCAGATCTCCCCTCTCGGGGCTACTGTTTCAGGATCTCTGCAAAAACAGGCAGCCATGAAACTCAGGTCACGTTTTCAAGCTTCTCTTCAGAAACATGAGCATCGGAAACTTACTTTTAAACTTTAAAAAAAGGAAAACTGAGATACTGAACAACCACTAAGGAGACACCCAGCTCCCAGCACGTCCTTTGTGCCTCCGCATGTTTTGGAAATGGAGGTGTACGATCATAGTCTGTAGTAGCCTGAAGACTTGAAGTTCAGGGTGTGACGGCTTCTCTGCCCCACTCTCCCCCAGCTTTGAGAATCCTTCCAGGGATGCTGAGCTCCCCACCCCAGCAAAGAACTGTGAGCTCCTTCCCCACCCAGCACTGCTCACCCCTCTCAGGACTGCATGCTCCTCCCCCACCCAGCACAGCAAGCTTCTTACTGCTCATCCCCACCCAGTGCAGTGTGCTCCCCCACCACCCATAATGCTCCCCAGACTGTATCCTGCCCCCCATTGCACTGCCTCTCAGCACCCCATCACCACCACTCGGGACTGCTTGTACCCTCAGCACTCCTCCCCCCAGCACTCCTTCCCCCACCACTCAGGACCCCATGAACCTCCTCAGCACCCCATCACTCAGGATTTCCTGCACCTCCTCAGAGCTTCCCCCCATCACTCAGAACCACATGCACCCCCTTGGCACTCCTCCCCTCCACAGCGCTCAGGACTGCCTGCCCCGCCTAGCATCCTTCCCTCCCCCCCCCCACAACTCAGGACCAACTGCACCTCCTCAGCACCGCTCCCCCAACACCACCCTACCTCCTGCATCCCTTCAGCACTGCTCACCACCACCACCTGAGACCACAGGTCCCCTCAGCACCATTCCCCCCTCAGGACCATGTTCCCCCTCAGCTCCGTTCCCCCCCCCCACTCAGGACCATGTGCCTCCTCAGCACCACTCCCCCCTCAGGACCATGTGCCCCCTCAGCACCATCCCCCCTCAGGACCACGTTCCCCCTCAGCTCCATTCCCCCCCCACTCAGGACCATGTTCCCCCTCAGCTCCGTTCCTCCCCCCACTCAGGACCATGTTCCCCCTCAGCTCCGTTCCCCCCCACTCAGGACCATGTTCCCCCTCAGCTCCGTTCCCCCCCAGCTCCGTTCCCCCCCCACTCAGGACCACGTACCCCTCAGCTCCATTTCCCCCCCCCCCACTCAGGACCACGTGCCCCCTCAGCTCCGTTCCCCCCCCCCACTCAGGACCACGTGCCCCCTCAGCTCCATTCCCCCCCCACTCAGGACCACGTGCCCCCTCAGCTCCATTCCCCCCCCCCACTCAGGACCACGTGCCCCCTCAGCTCCATTCCCCCCCCCCACTCAGGACCACGTGCCCCCTCAGCTCCATTCCCCCCCCCCACTCAGGACCACGTGCCCCCTCAGCTCCATTCCCCCCCCCCACTCAGGACCACGTGCCCCCTCAGCTCCATTCCCCCCCCCCACTCAGGACCACGTGCCCCCTCAGCTCCATTCCCCCCCCACTCAGGACCACGTGCCCCCTCAGCACTGCATCCCCCAACAAGGCCCACGTGCTCCCCGTATAGCTCCATTCCCACCCCCTGCACTATTTCTGCCCCCTGAGGCCCATGGCCCTGCCCCCCAGCCCTGTCCCAAATCTACGTTCCCCCCCGCCCCCCCCCCCCCCACAGCACAGTGCCACCCTCCGATCCCCACCCTCCTCTGCAAGGTACTCTGAGCCTTCCCACTACTCAACGCCCCATTGGCTGAGACTGCTTGTCCGTCTGCTGTCCTTGGCCAATCAGGGTCTGACCACAGCTTACTAGGGTGGGCTCACTTCAAAGTTCCATGCTGGCAGGGCAGACAGGGCTGCAAAGAGTAGCTCATGCCTCTTGCTGCCATTGGCCAGCTGCCTGCCACTCCACACCAGCATGCACCACATAGGTGACTCTGGCTGTCAATCACATCTTTTCTGTTTATCTATTGGATACCCGCAGAGAGGGTTTATAGCTCCTGCCTCTAAACCCCCTGCCTTTGGCTTCTTCTTTGTTCATGTGGGATGTGCCCACCTGTCCCCCCTTCATTTTAAGGGAGATGGTCCCTGACAGCCGGCCCCTCCTGGGCCTCCAATTCCCCCATGGTGAGGCTGCAAGGCCCTCCTCCTCCATCCCCTCAGCAGCATGCCTCCCCCCTACTCAACAGCCCATAGGCCGTGACCCCTGCCCATCTCCCACTCTCTTCCAGTCACAATCCTTCCTATAATTAGTGGGTGGGGCATAACAGACTGAAGTATGGGGGTGTGTTACACTTCATTCTTTCTGATCCCATTGGCTAACCCTCCTGCCCCAGGCCCTGTCTCTCCCCACTCTTGCTACACACACACATCTCCCCACTCTTGCTACACACACACACACACACACACCCTGCTCCCACAGCAGCCTGGGAAACTAGCGGGCAGGCTCCAGCAACAGGAGCCCATGACAACTCCATGCCACTGGTCTAGATCATCCCTGACAAGTGTGGGTATGTCTACACTAGCCCCCTAGTTGGATCTAGGGAGGCTAATGAGGGTGACCGAAATTGCAAATGAAGCATGGGATTTAAATATCCCGCGCTTCATTAGCATGTTCCCAGGCGGTTGCCATTTTAGAAATTGACTAGCCTGAAGTAACTGCCCGCGTCTACACGCGGCGGTGAAACGGGATTCTGAATTAAAGCCCTAAATCAAATTAGCTGGTAAACCTCATTGCAGGAGGAATAACAGCGAATTTGATTTAGGGCTTTATTCCGGAATCCCATTTCACCGCCGCGCGTAGACGCGGGCAGTTACTTCGGGCTAGTGAAACCTGCATCTCTTCACCTGTCCCATCCTATAAGGTATCCTATGGCACCCCAGACCTATACCCATTGTAGACCACCCTCACACTCTCTTACTAAACACTTACAGGACAGTCCTCTCCAGCAACACCCCATTCCTACAACTGACCCTCCTGGTTCCTACTACCCCAATGCTTCATTCCCTACCACAAATCTCATAAGCCCCAGACCTCCACTCCCCAGTCTGCAGCCCTCCTGGTGCTTTGATCAGGTTCCTGGGGGGTACGCTGAGATTGCTCAATCAAGGCAAAAGCAAAGAATAGGGCAGAAAATCCCCCAAACTGGTGGCTATTTCTAATACTCAGATTCACCACGCCAGCAACAAAATGCTGCAAATAACTTACTGGCTACCCAGAAGCCAAAACACAGTTCCCTTAAAGCAACCCAGCCTTGGACTCCCACCCAGGCAGCGAAGTCAAATATGATGAGGACTGCTGACAATCTTGTTCATCATATAAAAAGTCCTACCAGTCCCAAGGGCTGGACCACATTACCCACCGGGTCAATGACTATTTCAGATCTTATCCAAATATGCGCTTGCAGCCAATTTTTATGAATGAAATTAAGATTTATTAAGACAAGAGGGTGTGCATTGGCCATACAGGTGTGAATAGAGTTCTTAGGGCAGTTCACTTTAGAGATGGTGAGCTTTGGAGTTGCAAAAAGCTCTTTCAGAATTAGTTCCATACATTATAGTCCAATATCAGGGTCACCCGGTCTGGACTTGGAGACCTCAATCTTGCAAGTCAGACTTCCTGCGATGAAGCTTAAGCACATCGGAGATAACAGAACCATGGCCCAAAGAGTTCTTTGTATAGTTCGCTAGCAGCTTCTTGACAGCAGGTAAATACTAGATGAAGCATTGTGGCTTTGAAGTAACCTCCTGTTTCTTAAATATCACAGGTAAATTGGTACCTGGATTAGCATAAGGCAACTGCCCATCTCCTGCCACTTTCAAGCTATGTCTACACTGCACCTCTCTTGCGCAAAAGCCTATGAACATGACGTGTGGATTAGCATATCGCCGTGCTTCATTTGCATAATTAATTAGGGGCCGTTTTTGCGCAAGAGGCTTTTGTGCAAGAGCCATTCTTCCTCATTTTTTCAGGAAGAATGGCTCTTGCGCAAGAGGGGTTTTTTTGCACAAAAAGGAGCCGTCTACACAAAAACAGCCCCTAATTAATTATGCAAATGAAGTGAGACAATATGCTAATCCACACTTCATTTGCATAGGCTTTTGTGCAAGAGTGGTGCAGTGTAGACGTAGCCTCAGGGATGAAGTGGGTTTTACCCATGAAAGCTTATACCCTAATAAATCTGTTAGTCTCTAAGGGTGTGTCTAAACTACACCCCTCTGTCGGCAGAGGGATGTAGATTAGGCATATTGAAAGTGCAAATGAAGCCGGGATTTAAATATCCCACACTTCATTTACATAATGGTGGCTGCCGCTTTTTTTTGAAATGGGGCTTTTTCGAAAAAAACCCCCAGCAATCTAGACAAGGATCTTTCGAAAATAAAAGCCTTTTTCGAAAGATCCTGTAAACCTCATTTTTTGAGGAATACAGGATCTTTCAAAAAAGGCTTTTATTTTCAAAAGATCCACGTCTAAACTGCTGCTTTTTTTCGAAAAAGCCCCATTTCGAAAAAAGTGGCAGCCACCATTATGCAAATGAAGTGCAGGATATTTAAATCCTGGCTTCATTTGCACTTTCGATGTGCCTAATCTACATCCCTCTGCAGACAGAGGGGTGTAGTTTAGACACACTCTGTGTGTCTACACTGCACTGTTATTTCGAGATAACTAGCATTATCATGAAATAACGGACGGCTTATTCCAAAATCTGTAAACCTCATTTTATGAGGAATAAAGCCTTTTCCAAAATAGCTATTTTGAAATAAGGTGTGTCTACATGCTCCACTGCTGCTATTTTGAAATAGCTCCTCAACAGGGTCATTCTAAGTTAGTCCTCCCCAGTGCCTCCTGGGGCTCTAAATCAAGATAGCATGTGTACATTATCGGAGCCTGCCTCAGACTCATTTTGAGGCTTCCCTGGAGTGTAGACATGCTATTTCGAAATAACTGTTCCAGAATGACTTATTTCGAAATAGCTGGGCAGTGTAGATGTACCCTAAGGTGCCACAGCACTCCTCCTTGTTTTTACCACATTCATAGTTCATCTCAAAATGTTACTATTCCCTTTTGATCAATAGCTCATACTGACAGACAGGAAACATCTGATTACATTTTAAGGTCTAACAAGATCCAGGCAAACACAGACTACTATAATCAGTACAAATCTACATGCCAAAGACCTAGTATCTCTAACATGGCTTTACTAGCCATTTATAAGCAATTACCATTTACATACTTTCCTAACAGACTTTTAAAAGTAGAATTTGGCTGTGCATCGGGAATAACTCCACTGATTTAATTAATTCTGTATTGGTATCACTCTGAACTGAGATGAGAAGTTGTCCCAAGTTCTCTCAGGCTATGTCTAGACTGCAAGCCTCTTTCGAAAGAGGCTTTTTCGAAAAAGAGCGTCTAGACTACAACCAATACTTTCGAAAAAGCAAGCCGCTTTTTCGAAAGAGAGCACCCAGGCAGTCTGGATGCTCTCTTTCGAAAAAGCACAGTTTGCATTCAATTGCGCCTTTTTTCAAAAGAGCACTTTCGAAAAAAGGCATTATTCCTCGTAAAATTAGGTTTTCCGTGATCGAAAAAACTGCCGCGTTCTTTCAATTTACTTTCGAAAGAACGCAGCAGCACTCTAGATGCAGGGGAAGTTTTTTCGAAAAAAGGCCACTTTTTTCAAAAAAACCCTGTAGTCTAGACACACCCTCAGGCTCAGAAATGCCAAGCCTAGGATTTGGAGAAGGTGAGCAAATGAAGTCATTTTTTCTACCTTTTCTTAACTGGCTAGATTTGCCAATTCTTTGGATCTCTGCTCCCCTCTCCCACTGAAGTCAATGGGAAAACTCCAGTTGACTTCAACTGGAGCAGCCAGTGCCTCATTCGAGACTTTAGCGAGGAGATTGCAGCCACTTGGGGGAAGCCAAAGGTACTAAAACAATAAAACATGTGACACGCAGCCTTCCCCTACTTCATACAAGGAGAAGCCATAGAGTTGCAGCTATCAGAGGACATTGAAGATCAGCAACTTCTTCCGGGTAAAGGAAGGGACTTGTGGTGCTGAGGATGGAGCAAGATTTGATTTTCACCCCACATGCAATAGGTGTCTCCACTTTTCAGGAGGACTTATCCCATTCCTGGAAAGAAAGCAAAGATGCTATGACATGGTCAAGGCCACTGAGGTTACATCTACACTGAACCACAGTTCGAAATAAGCTATGCACGTTGAGCTATGCAAACTATATCTCTCATTTCAAAATAGCTTATTTCGTAATTTGGTGCTGTCTACATAGCCCCAACTTTCGAAATAACCTGCTATTCTGAAACATCCCTTATTCCTCATGGAATGAGGTTTCCAGGGATGTCGGAATAGCGAGCCCGAAATAATGGGCTTACTGTGAAGAAGTGGGATAGCTATTTTGGGATACTCCAGTATTCCAGACGTACCCTGAGGCTACGTCTTCACTGCCAGTTCTTCTGGCAGAAAATATGCTAATGAAGGACTCATTAGCATAAGTCGTGATCTCATTAGCATATTTTCTGCTAAACGGGGGTTTTGTGCAAAATGGTAGCGGCTACACCGCTTCTTTTTGCACAAAAACCCCTTGCGCAAAAAGAAATGGCAGAAAATATGCTAATGACATCATGACTCATGCTAATGAGTCCCTCATTAGCATATTTTCTGCAGCAAAAACTCACAGTGTAGACATAGGCCCAGTGCTGTTCTCAGCTGGACTATCGCAAAGCACCAGCCACTTGGAGGCAAAAACTTCTAGCACAAGAGAGTGTCCACACTGCAAAAGAGCATCAAAAAAGCAATGTGCTTTTGCGAAAGATAGCGTCCAGACTGTCTGGATGCTCTCTCGCAGGTAAGCAGTGATTGCTATAGATAGAATGTCCACCAGGCCACCTGTGCTTTTTCCTCTTCCCTCTCCTTGCACAAAAACCCCCTCTTCCCCGTCCATACACGCCTTTTTGCTCAAGAGCTCTTCCTTAAAGAATGAGACTTACCAATTACGCAAAAACCCCTTTCATCTTTCGATTTACTTGCGCAAAAACGTGTTTGAGGTGTGGACGCTCCATGAGTTTTTGCGGAAAAACGGCTATTTTTCCACAAAAAACTCTGTAGTGTAGACATAGCCTTGGTGCCTTATTCACTAAATACAATCCAACAGTACAAGCCCAGGGGCCTAAAAGAGAACCAGCCAGAAGGAACATGAAAAATATCCCAGTTTCTCCACAGCACCAGCTTTGGTCTCTCAGTCCTACCAATTCTGCCATATGGGGTTAAGCCAATAGATACGGAAGATGCAGCAGGCATCTGTTTATTATTGCTAGAGTAGATGTAATGTAGATAAATGTATTATTGTGTTGAAATATTACGGTTTTGGCCATTTGATACTGTAGATAGACACTCACCAGCCCACCAAAAGCAATTCTGGACTCCAGGGCAGAAATCATTGGGCCTTCTGCCCCCTTCCCTCAACTAGACCACAAGCCCCTTGTCCCCACCCACCATGCTCTAATCTGCCATAAGAGCCCTGTGCCAGCCCAGTCCTATCCAAAACCTTCTGGGTGAGCCTGAGGGCAGCCTCACCAAACCTCCCTTCCCTTTCCCCGACCCAACCTGCCTTCTGGGAAAAAGCTGCAGAAGCATCTCTTGATTAAGACACTTTTGATATGCCCTAAGCAGGTTTCACGGCCTGGGAATCCAGCCCTGGAACCTACATGGAAAATATCAAAAGTGTCTTTGAATCGAGATCCTTTCTTGGCAGAGCTTTTGCGGCAGCAGCTGGACCCCTTTTAATTGCCAGGCCATTGAGAAGCTGTCCCCCTGCTTCTCCTGCACTCCCCTCCCCCAGCAGCTGGCCCAGATACACAGCAGTGAGGCTGCTAAAAGGAAGCCCTGTTTGATGTATGTGTGTCACCTGGCAGTGTTGGAAAAGAGGACAGTACCATCCCAATTCCGGGGCTAGTGGGAACAGCTAAGATCAACATCTCAAAAGTTGTAGTCCTGGTACTGGCTTTTTCAATCCTTCTGATCCATCTCTTGTACTCCTCTCTCACCTAGAAAAATAAGGAGCACACCCATTGGCTCAGGTAACCAATGACCCATGAGACGCGTGGACAGTTTTCATCCCTCCCTTCTATATCTGAACAGAGCCAAAGGACTGGAATTCTTGTCACCAACTTCCCCACCACAAATCCCCACATGGGAAGTTGGAGGAGACGCCCTCAGTCCCCTCATTGCGATGACCCAAATTTGGTTCATCAGGTTGCAAAGTCCAAACTAGCAAATGCAGGCTGATGCAGCTAGAACCAAACTATGCGTTAATTACCTGGGGAAATGTGATGACCTTTGTTACACAGGTCAGGCCATGTCTACACTCCCACTTATGTTAGCCCCACTTAAGTCGCTCAGGCTATGTCTAGACTGCAGGCTTCTTTTGGAAGAAGCTTTTCCGGAAGAGATCTTCCAAAAAAACTTCCGAAAGAGAGTGTCCACACAGCAAAAGCACACTATCTTGCATGTAAGCTGTGATTACTATGGGTGGAATGGCCACCAGGGCACCTGTGCTTTTTTCCTCTTTGCTCTTCTTTCAAAACAACTCCCTCTTCCCTGTCCACACACGCCTTTTTCCAAAAGAGCTCTTTCGGAAAAAGGCTTCTTTCTCATAGGAAGAGGTTTGCCAATGTTGGAAAAACCCCTCTGTTCTTTCGATTTACTTTAGAAAGAATGTGATTGCAGTGTGGATGTTACTCAACCCCCTGCCCCCCGCCGTTCCCCCCCCAATTCTCAAGCGACATACCTTTGTCTGGCATAAGCGGTATTGTGCACAGCACTATGTTGATGGAAGAGCTTCTCCCACTGACCTAGCTATTGCCGCTAGTTGGGGGTGGTTTAACTTCCTTGACCAGAGAGCTCTCCCATCAGCATGAAGCAACTCCACAGGAGATCTTCCAGTGGCACAGCTGCATGGTACAGCTAACCTGTATGCCACTTGGTATGGCATCCTGTCCCCTCCAGTGGCACCTCACTCAGCTAAAGGTTAAGGAATCTGCTACAGCCTTAGCCAAGTCACATGGCTTTTAGCTCATAGAATCCTAGAAATGGAAGGGACATCAAGAGATCAGCAAGTCCAGTCCTCTGCACTCACGGCAGGACCAAACACCATCAGACCATCCTTGACAGGTGTTTGTCTGACCGGCTCTTAAAAATCTCCAGTGATGGAGATTCTACAATCTCTGTAGGCAAGTTATTCCAGTGCCTAACGACCCTGACAGTTAGGAAGTTTTTCCTAATGTCCAACCTGAAGCTTCCTCATGAAATTTAAGCCCATTGCTTCTTGTCCTATCCTCAGAGGTTAAAGAGAACAATTTTCTTCCTCCTCCTTGTAACACCCTTTTGGATACTTGCTAAAGGCTCATTCACTGTCTATACTGCAGGTATTTGTTGGCAGAGAGTATACTAATGAAGCACTCATTAGCATTGTCATTTGCAATCTTTCCTAATGCTTTTTGTGCAAGAGGTTTTTGTGCAAAAACAAGCAGTGGAGATGGGTCAAAAAAGGAAGTATGTGGGATCTTGCGCAAAAGGGGTTTTTTTTTTTTGCACAAAACAGACACATCTACGCTGCTTGTTTTTGTGCAAAAACCTCTTGTGCAAAAAGCATTGGCAGAGATATGCAAATGACAGCACGACAATGCTAATGAGCATATTCTCTGCCAATAAATTAGCATGTTCTCTGCCGATAAATACTGGCAGTGTAGATGTAGCCTCATTTATCTCCCAACATCCTAGGTTTGATCCTGCCTACAGCTGACAGAGTTCTGTCTCTGTTTCATAGACATGGCCCCTTCTGACCTTAAATAAGAAGGTGTGGATTTACCCAAAGAATGCAGTCCAAGCTACAGGAGTAAAGAGAGATGGGAGGGAGAAGGCTGAGTCTCAAAGCAGGGAAAGGAACAAATGCAAGAGAGGGGTTCAGGTGCACACGGCCTGAAGAGAGTGACCCCAGGATACACATGAGCAATGAATTTCTGCCAGCTGAGCATTAATGGAGATGCTGAGCTAAACAGGTGACAGGACATGGGCTTTACCTGGCGATTGAGGAGACAGTGCACCAGGATGATGAAGGCTCCCTGCAGGCTGTTGACAATGGTGAATAAATATTCCATGAATGTGGCTGCTGGGCCGACTTGTAGGAACCCAAAGCTCCAAGTGCAGCCCAGGATGAAAAGCTGGGCAATTGCTTTAAATGTCAGTAACCTGGATTCAAGCAGATGAAGAGATCCCATTACAACCCTGTGCAAAGGGGTACAGTCCATCGGCCCTGGGCAGGATGGCTTGAACTAGTGAATGCCCTCCAAGTAGCCACTATTCAAAAAGTCTCCCATAGACACTGGTGTGAAATCATAGAATCATAGAGCTGGAAGAGACCTCAGGAGGTCATCAAGTCCAGCCCCCTGCCCAAGGCAGGACCAATCCCAACTAAATCAACCCAGCCAGGGCTTTGTCAAGCCGAGACTGAAATGCTTCTAGATCGGGCCTGTTTGCAGAGTGACTATACAAACCAGGTTTTTATTCCTGATACTACGCTCTTTAGTGTATTTACCCTCACCCCCACTCAGTGAGGCCAGACAGACTGGGGTGCTGGAACAATCTGTATAGTGGAGATTTTGAGAGTCACTGAACCAAACTGTAACCCTGCTTTGGACAGAAACCTCCCTTCATGTATTGCACCAATGGTAAGAAAGTGCTCGCCTCCCCATTTTCCAGCTGGAGAACCAGGGCATGGAGATATTAAGTGACCTGGCCAAGGGCAAGCAGTTGAATGCAGGTCTCTCTCAAATCCCAGACTAGCACCCTAACCACTGAACCATCCTTCATCTCCTTTACAAACTGATTTAGAAACCACCACAATAACAGCCCTGCAAGGAGAAGGCTACGTTTGAGAGAAGCCATGGCTTGCCATTAAAGATTTGTTTCCCTCATTCTTACACAGATTCTAAAGCCAGCTTTGTGCAGAGCCATACCAGGCAGATCCAGCCTTTGTCTCACTTCACTGGTTGCAGCCTGAAGACGGACACCTATCAAAACAGCACTTTTGCTAACTACTAAAGCCAGGTTCAGTCTTCCACCCTACGTAGATGTAGTTATGCAATACTTTGGCATAAACAAGTAAACTGTGAATCATTAGTTACAAAATGACACAGGTCTTGTTTATTGTTTTGTAATAATCACAAATGTTGCAAACTGCTGATCGGTAACAGCAAAAAGGCCGTTTCTCCCAGTTTAAAACATTTTTAAACAGCAAATGCCAAACCACAGGTACCATTCCAATTGTTGACCAGTTTAGCCTAGTTAATATACTTACCTATTCAATAAGAACATCCTAACATTATAAAGGCAAAAATTAAGGATGTTAAGATGTGGGTAATGGGGTGATCATGTAGTCGATACTATCCCCACTGTGGCTCTGCAGTTTAAATATAGTAAGAGCCATGCAGCAGCCCCTGTCTGTGGAGGGGTCCCCACAGGGAGCTGGGGTCCCCACAGTCAGTGGCTGTTGCCGGAGTAGCCCCTGCCACTCCTCACTGCTATCTCTGAGAGGCAGCAGCACAGTGGGGAGGGGGGGGCAAGTGGCACTGTGGAGATGGTGCTGAGGGGAAGCGACTTTTAAGCCAGCTCCCACCAGCATCAGCTCCTGCTTCCCTCCCATCTTGCTGCTTCTGATATAGAGGCAGCAGAGTGGGGGGGGGGAGGGGGGATGCGAGTAGTCGACCAATCGACTACTCTTTTACATTTCTAGTAAAAATCTGAAAATACGGCTTAAAAAACTAGGCATACATGGTTTTAAAAACACCAACACCTAGAACACATCTAATCTCATACACAGCTGTTAAAATTAATTATGAGCCTGCCAGAGACAAACTAAAACCTGTCTCAAGCCTTAAAGCTCTCCCTGAAAATTAAGTAAGTATATACATGTAATAGTGCTGGTTCCTCACAGTGTTATGCTGTCTCACAAGTATGGACACAAATCAGACATCAGAAATGGTAACACCCATAACCCTTTAGGGAGAACACTTTAACATTTTAACTTGCCTGGATTTAAAAGTAGCCATTCTTCTACAAAGGAATTACACTAACCAATTATGGAGAGAGTCTGCAGAACTGGAATTCATCTACAGAGTTGATACCTTTACCCTGGACTTGAACAAACACATTAACTGGTTGGTGCATTATAAAGCTAATGTCTGCTGCCTTTAACATCTGCATTTCCACATCAATAGCTCTGAATGGGACACATCCATCTCACCTAAGTAGCCTCATTAACATGGGTCCTACAATTGACAGGTACTTCTGCTGTTCTATATTTTTCTTGGTTTCAGTTACTTCCCCTCCAGTTAATCCAATAAAGTGGATTTTACCCATGAAAGCTCATGATTCTATATATTCTGGTTAGTCTCTAAGGGTATGTCTACACTACAGCACTAATTCAAACTTAGTTTGAATTAGTTAATTCGAACTAACCTAATTCGAATTAGTGCATCTAGACCTAAAAACTAATTCGAATTAGCATTTTGCTAATTTGAACTAGCATGTCCACATTGAGTAGACCCTGAACCGAAGATAAGGCTGGCCAGAACCAGTGCCGGCAGGACATCAGTTTAGGACTTAGAGCATGGAGCTGCTGCCTCAGGCTAGCCGAGGGCTGTGCTTAAAGGGACCTGACCCCCACCCCGGACAGACAGTTCTCAGGGTTCCCCGCTTGCTTGTCTACCTCGATGAGGGACAGCAAAGCAGTCCTGTCTTGGAGTGCCCTGAGTGCCCACACTCGGCACATCACAGCACTCGGCCATCAGCCTGACTGCACTTGCCGCAGGCTGCAATCCGGGGGGGTCAATTGGGGGGCTGTCAGGATCCAGGAGGCCCTGCAGGAGGGCTTCCACCCCGAGGAGCCCACAGAGCCACCCCAGTCCTCCCCATCAGGGGCTTGTGCCCCATTCCTTCCTCACCTCCTTCCACTTACCCGTCCCTAGCCCCCCTTCCTGATGTAAAAAATAAAGGACACGTGTGTTCAAAAATAGAAACTCTCTTTATTGAACAAAACTGTGTGTGTGTGTGGGGGGGGGGATTAACCTCTGGGGAGACTGGGAAAAGGAGGTGGGAGAGGGGAAGAGAGAGGCTGGGAGAGGGGAGGTGGAAACCTGGGAGAAGGGAGCTGGAAGGGGGAAGCCAGGGGAAGAAGGAGGAGGGGAAGTATAAAACTATGGTACGCCATATCTTCAGTATTGTGTAGAGATGGGGTCTCCTCACCTCAAAAAAGATATTTTGGCCTTGGAAAGGGTCAGAAAAGGGCAACTAAAATGATTAGGGGTTTGGAACTGGTCCCATATGAAGAGAGGCTAAAGAGACTGAGACTTTTCAGCTTAGAAAAAAGGAGACTGAGGGGGGGATATGATAGAGGTCTATAAAATCATGAGTGGTGTGGAGAGGGTGCATAAAGAAAAGTTCTTCATTAGTTCCCATAATAGAAGGACTAGAGGACACCAAATGAAATGAATGGACAGCAGGTTTAAAACTAATAAGTGAAAGTTCTTCTTCACACAGCACATAGTCAACCTGTGGAACTCCTTGCCACAGGAGGCTGTGAAGGCTAGAACTATAACAGAGTTTAAAGAGAAGTTAGATAAATTCATGGAGGTTGGGTCCATGGAGTGCTATTAGCCAGGGGGTAGGAACAGTGTCCCTGGCCTCTGTTTGTGGAAGGCTGGAGATGGATGGCACGAGACAAATGGCTTGGTCATTGTCTTTGGTCCATCCCCTCCGGGGTACCTGGTGTTGGCCACTGTCGGCAGACAGGCTACTGGGCTAGATGGACCTTTGGTCTGACCCAGTACGGCCATTCTTATGTTCTTATGTTCTAAGCTCAGGGCTCAGGGTCGGGGGTCTCACTGGACCAACTTGATTTTCATGCAAACCTGCTCCTGGGTTCGCATGTGGCCTTTGGTGGCCAGGCTGGCAGCCATGCGGCTGTAGACGGCCGCATTCCTGTGGCTAGTGTGGAGATCGTGGACATTGGAGGCCTCCCCCCAAACCTCGCTGAGGTCCACGATCTCCGCACTAGATCAGGTGGGCGCCCGCCTCTTGCGGCCCCGGGCAGGCTCCTGGGAGCCACCAGCCTGGTCCTGGGAAGAGGCGGAGGGCTGGGTGGCAGCGGGTGGCTGGCTCATGCCGTGCCAGGTGCAGGGTCTGCTGCCTGGGTGCTGGCAGGCTTGCAACTGGCACGAGCACTGTAGCCAGACCGTGCCCCTTTAAGGGCTCCGGGGCCGGGGGCGGGGCAGAAAAGTTTCCCTGGTTTGGCCCAGAGTGGCCACCAGGGCAACCTGAGAAGGGCTAGCCTCCAACTAGTTTGAATTAAGTGGCTACACAGCCCTTAATTCGAACTACTTAATTCAAACTAGGCGTTAGTCCTCGTAGAATGAGGTTTACCTAGTTCGAATTAAGTTCGAACTAGCTGTTTGTATGTATAGACGCTATGAAAGTTAATTCGAACTAACGGCTGTTAGTTCGAATTAACTTTGTAGTGTAGACATACCCAGAGAGACTAGGGATCCCACAGTGGCCAAAGTGACCATTTGGGCTGCTGTGAGCACATACTAGGCGGGGTGAATGTGCCTATGCAAACGAGATCAGCCTCTGAAGTCTTTTTGCACCACTCACCACAATTCACCACCAGATGTCAGGGTAGAGCTTATCCTGACCCTGCTTACATATAGATACAAAAATGATGGGGTCTAAAATTGCTATTATCACTCAAGAAAAAGATCTTGGAATCATTGTGGATAGTTCACTGAAAACTTCTGTTCAATATGCAGTGCCAGTCTAAAAACTAAAAAGCTAACAATACTGGGAAATCATTAGGAAAGGAACAGATAATAACACAAAATATTATATTGTCTTTACATAAAGTCATTTTATGCCCTCATCTTGAATACTGTATGCACATACTTATGTTCTTATGTTCTTATATTCACATCTGATCACCACATCTAAAATTGGATTTGGAAAAGGTACAGAAAAGGCAACAGAAATGATTGGGGATAAGGAACAGCTTCCAGAGGAGGAGAGATTAACAAGACTGGGACTTCTCAGCTTAGAAAGGAAATGACTAGAGGGTCACTAGTTTAGATCCAATATAGGGGACAAAGAGCACAAGAAACTTGATCACTTCGGGGGGAAAAATTATACGGCCTTATTAGCAAACCATGACTTTGATAACTACTCTAAATTAGCAGAACCCATGGAACATATACTAGAGTCCAAAACATCTATCCTTCAGGCGATTATTCAGGAGGGCCATACTATTGCCCACCCTATGCAACTAGCAGCAATCGATGTAGCTAATGCAGCTGCAAGGGCAACAGTCACAGCAATAGTCATGAGGAGGGTGTCATGGTTACAGGCTGCCGGGGTCCCCAGAAATCTTCAGAATAAAGTAAAGGACCTACCTTTTGACAAGCTAAACCTTTTTGCGGCCAACACTGACAAGATCCTGCATGGCAGTAAGAACTCCTGCACTACCCTATGGACCCTAGGGATGTATATGCATTCATACAAGAGAAGGCGCTACACCCCATACAACAGGGCCAGAGAGTCATTCTATAACCAGCAGCAACACAAGCCCTATGATTATACTAGGAACAGACAACGTACCCAGAGAAAGCACCCTGAGCAATCATGCTCCCAGGCTCCCAAGCTACCAAACAGCAAATCTGAAACATTTGGTTGAGGGTGTGCACAACCTCCCAGCTCTTCCATTGCAATGACAGAAATAAAGCTGCCTATTCCACCCCTATATCCATCAGTGGGTGCTATAACATCAGACCGCTGGGTTTTGGAAATCATACACACAGGTTACACGACCCCATTTACTTCTATCCTACCTACTCATTTCCCCTCCCCATCCCTCTTCAGGGATTCTTCTCACGAGTTTCCTCTCAAGCAAGAGATCAAGAGGCTTCTTCAACTAGGAGCCATAGAAAGGGTTTCCGCTCCATCCTGGGAAAAGGGCTTTTATTCAACATATTTCCTCATCCAGAAGCACACAGGAGGATGGAGGCCAATCCTGGATCTCCGGAAGCTGAACAAATTCCTGCAGAAACAATTCCTGAAAATGGTCACATTAGCCTCAATAATTCTGGCACTGGACAGAGGGGACTAGTTCGCAGCCCTCAACCTACAAGATGCGTAATTCCACATAACCATACATCCATCACACAGACATTTCCTTCACTTTACAGTGGGAGGGGACCATTTTCAATAAAAGGTCCTACCTTTCAGCCTGTCATCTGTCCCGCGGGTCTGCTCCAAAGTCCTCGCACTCATGGCAGCATACCTCAGACAACAGGGGGTGACGATTTTTCCTTATCTCGATGACAGCTTATGGAAAGGTTGCTCACAAGGGGAAGTGATTGACTTGATAACAAGAACCAAGCAACTGTTCAACTTGCTGGGACTTTTACTCAATGAACAAAAGTCAACACTCAATCCAGTTCAGAACTTTGAATTCATAGGAGCAAGACTCAATGCCACATCAGACATGGCATACCTTCTGCAACACAGGTTCCATGCCCTTCGAGATTTGGATCTCCCCCTCATCGCAAATCCATCCACCACAGTCTGTACCTACCTTCAACTCATGGGGTACATGGCGGCCACCACATATGCGGTGTAGTATGTGCACCTCCATTTCCGTGCCTTACAGCATTGGCTAACATCGGTCTACACGCCCTCATGGCATCCGTTGCACAAACTATGCTTGTGCCCAAGCAAGTGCTGAGGTAGCTCAGATGGTGGACATGTCCATGCAACCTCTTAACTGGATCCCGTTTTTACAGGAGGAGCCTGCCATACAAATTACCACAGACGCTTCAGTACTGGTTTGGGGTGCACACTTCCAACGCAAAACTGTACAGGGCAAACGGCTGCCACACGAGACTCTGTTACACATCAACATTCTAGAACTCAGGGCCATCAGAAATACCTGCAGGCACTTTGCCTCTTCCGTAACCAACTGCTCAGTTCGTGTTCTCACAGACAACACGACCACGATGTACTACATAAACAAGCAGGGAGGAGCGTGTTCCAGATCTCTGTGTGCAGAGGCAGTCGACAACACCATGGCAGATGCCCTAAGCTGCAACTTTACAATTCACCATGAGTGGGAACTCCACCCGGCCGTCACGGATATCATCTTCCGCAAATGGGGCTATCCCACCACGGATCTCTTTGATACGGAACAACGCCAAATGTCCCAGATTTTGCCCTCAAGCAGGACTGGGCAGGAGATCTAGGAGCGATGCGTTCCTCCTCATGGGGACGAACCACTGTATTACACCTTTTCTCCAATTCTGTTAATTCCTAGGGTGTTGCACAAAATTTGTCTGCCTGGCACTCGAATCATCTTGATAGCCCCTGTTTGGTCCAGACAAATTTGGTTTCCAGCCCTTCAGGACTTGTCTCTTGAACCAGCTTATCCATTGCCACACTGACACGACCTTCTATTCCAGAACGGAGGCAACCTGCGTCACCTGAAACTGCAGCCACTACACCTCCGTGCATGGCTCCTCAATGGCTCCATGACCACAAGGCCCAGGGCTCTGAGTGTGTGAGAGAGGTCCTACTGCATAGCAGGAGACAGTCCACTGGGGCACTTACCTGCAGAAATGGAGGTGCTTAACCTCCTGGGGTCAGCTGACACAAGTCAACCCCAATGAAGCTCCATTACAAACCATTCTGGACTACTTATGCACCCCGAAGATGGATGGGTTATCTGTCTCTTTGATCAAGGTCCACATGGCCACCATCTCAGCCTTCTGCAGGACGAATTGAGGGGGCTGTGTTGTTTGCACAGCTACTATCAGGGAGGTTCCTCAAAGGTTTTCATAATCTCTATCCACTTCGTAGGGTGCCATCGGACCCTAATCTGGTATTGGCTGCTCTCATGAAGCCCCCCTTCAAGTCAATGGCTATGTGTAACCTATCGTTACTCACCATGAAAGTTCTCTTTCTGGTAGCTGTAACTTCCGGGAGGAGAGTCAGTGAAATAGGCGCGCTAATGGAGGGTCTCCCTATACTGTGTTCGGTAAGGATAAAGAGACTTTGAGACCGCTTGAATATCAACGAGCCCATTGTCCTGCCTGTGTTGCTTCCCAAGACCTCATGCTTCTCCTAGGGAGGCAATGCTGCATTCGTTGGATGTACAAAGAGCTTTGGCCTTTTACATTGACAGAACTCGGGGGTTTTCAAGACCCCACCACTCTTAGTTGCTACGGCTGGTCTTTCAAAGGGCAACCCCACCTCGACTACGTAAATTTCAAAATTGATAGCAACTTGCAATCTCCAGTGCCATTCACTCTGTGGCAAACCTGCTGCTAGCCTTACTGAGAGCCCATTCTACTTGGGTTATGGCAGCACCCACAGCATTCTTCAAAAATGTGACACCACGAGACATGTACCAGGCAGCCACGTGGTCTTCTGATTACACATTATCTAAGCATTATGCAATCATTCCCCAATTGGCAAACAATACCGCAGTGGCTATAGTGGTTCTATCTGCTGCTATTAAGTCCCACCAATGGCACTGGACACTGCTTGGTAGTCACCATATGTGGAGCACCCACGGGGACATCACCCGAAGAAGAAAAGGGAGTTATTCACCCTGTGCAGTAATGGCTGTTCTTCGAGGTGTGTCCCCCTGTGGGTGCTCCACGACCCTCCCTTCCTCCCCACTGCTCGGAGTATGTCTGCTATGTGGTAGACGAGGAATTGAGGGGAGAGGGTCGGGCTGCGCTCAACTGTCAAACTGCCACCAATGCGAGATGCCTGCTGCACAGTGTAGCATGACTAGCAACTTCTTAGAAAAAGCTCCAGTTTGTGGCTCCAGGGATGTCCGTCACCATATGTGGAGCACCCACGGGGACACACACTTTGAAGAACAGTCATTACTTCACAGGGTAACTCCCTTTTTCCAGTGCCTTAGTAGCCCCTGGATAGAGATAATGTGTGTGGAGGGGAGGGCAGATAAGGTTGGTTTCCCCCACCTCTCCCTCCGGTGTTTGGCTTCTACTGAGCAAGCTCAGTATCACTGCTGAAGCTTCTGTCCACAGCCCCCCCCCCCCCATGCTTTCACTCTCTGCCCCCATCACAGCATGCAAAAGTCACCCCCACCACACCAAAATCTGAAATGGCGCCCCTGTGAACGGGGCTGGCTGGGGGTGCACTCGCTTGCCCCTCCCTCTATGCCATTTCGGGGGGGGAGGGCTGCAAGCCATGTGTACCCAGAATTCTGCTGCTCTTCCCCTTTCCCTGACAACCAGGCAATGAGAGGAAAGTGCACAGCTTGTAACTTCCTCTAGCTCCTGGTTGTCCAGGGGAGGGCAGAGGAGGATGCAGTAGGCTGTGCACTTTCCCCTCACTCCCTGATAGTCAGGGGAAGGAGAAGAAGGGAAGCAGCGACCCAGTATGTGTGGCTGCATCACCTTGTCCCTCACCCCACACTGACCCCTACACACCCCAGCCCCCTGCCCTGACTCCTGCACTCCCAAGCTCCTGCTCTGAATCCTGCACCTCCCCATATCCCTAACTCCTGCCCTAAGCCTCCCCCCCACACGCTAACCCCCTGCTTTTGAGCCCCTCACTCTATTTCACACTTAAATTTCTTATAGGTATTGTCATACTGAACCCCCCAATACCCGTTCTGAGCGAAAGAAACTTTAGTTACTTTTACCTGCTGGGGCAGAGAGGCAACAGCAAGGGGATGCAAACCATCCATGTCAATGGCACAGAGAGTGGTGTCCACTGGCCCCAAAAAAGCCTGGACAAAAGAACCAAGCTCTGGCCCATTGCTTCCAGGAGTGGCGGCCCCTCTAGCAGAGCAGACAGACCCTGTATCGAGGGTGCTGGCTATATCCCTCTGGCACTCTCGCTCCCAGACTGCACTTCCCCATGTGGCCACTAGGTGTCTCTCCAAATCCTCCCTTGCACTAAACAGCCATCGCGACACTGAAGTCATGGGGCAGCGCTACTGGTTATGCCTGGCAGCGCCCCCTGGCGGTCAGGAAGCCTGAGGAACTGCACTGAGATGGAGCATTGGGAGGATTCGGGGAACGGTTGCTTGTTCCCCATTTCCAGCTGCTAGAGGGAGAAACAAGTGAGCCAATAAACTTTAAGACATAGAAACAAAACCACTTGAGGAGGCATTTTAAAAGGCACCCGTGAAATCAGGCATTCACAGTGAAACTCATGATACAGTATTGAAATACCACAGACATGAAAAACCTGCTCAGATTGCAGGGGAAAGGAGGATTGGAAAAATAATCATAAATACACAGAAAGGAAAACTCAGAAAAGCAGCAACAGTCCCAGGCTGGATTAAGCGATAGACGCTATTGGCCCATGACGAGGACTCTGGCTCTGAGAAACAGCTCAGGTCTCACAGTTCTAGTCCTCATGGATGCAAACAGGAAACCTGACAATGTGGCGAGTGTGCAACTGTTTTAACACTAGATCCTACAAGCCAGTGATAGAAAAACCGAGGGGTCCTGACTGCCGGGACCACCAGCTCTAATCCCCACCCCCACCCCTTCCCAGCCTGCAGATTTAACCCACAATCACACTGCCTGGCGAGACAGATGGGAGGCTGGTTTAGAAGTTCTGATTCTCCTGCTGCAAGCGCTTTAACAAAGGTGGATTGAAGTCCTGCAAAAAGCTCCTCCTTGTCCCACAGCATGATGGCAGCTTCTGCCTCCCGGTACAAAGGTCAGCCCTGCAAGGAACGAGAGACATTGCCATGGTTCCAGAGGGGTGGGAGGGAAAACACAAACTCCCAGGAGAGTTTGGATCTTGGCTGAGTGGGATCAGGCCATCTCTGCATGTGGATTGAACCTGGACTTCAAGCTCCCAGAGTAGCAGATTTCCATGTCTATTGGCATCACTGGAGCTTCCCCCAGCGGCAAACCCTGCAGCCAGCTGCACTGGTGCTGATCAACGTCTCTCCTGTCCCCACCGTTTGCTGGCAGGGGCATAGCCAGGAATGGGCCTGGATGGGCCTGGGCATATCCACTTAACATCCAGGCCAAACCTACCCACAACTCTGTCTCTGTCACACTGAAGTGCAGGGGCTTGCCCCTCTCTGCCCAGTACTCCAGCTGGGCCAGGGAAGTGGGGTTGGGGGCTCTGCAGTCCCACACTCCTGACTGGGAGCAAACTTGAGGACCTGCAAGCCTCTATGTCCTGCTGGGAGTGCTGGTTGGTGAGCAGGGCAAGCCCCTGACCGCCCCACCCCTCTGGAGGACCCAGCAGGTAGACAGGGGCAAGGCCCTCCAAAAAAACCCATTCTCAGCAGGGGAGAGAGGGGAAGAGAAGTGGGTGGGGGGTACAGGGCACAGATATTTATGGGGACTCCAAATTTATGGGGTCTCTGGCCAAAGCATCTATCCCTCCCCCTCTTCCAAGGCTGGCAGGGGGAGAGGCAGCCCCATGGCTGCTATCCCTCCAGTCATTGCTTACCGTACTGTCCCATTCTGGCTGCCCCACTGCTTGTTGGCCACCCGTAGCTGAATCCAGGCTAAACCCAAATATAGACACGCTGCTCCACAGCCCACCAAATAGAACCCAGGAGGCCTGACTCCCAGTCCAGGGCTGTAACCCTGCCAGGATCTAGCCTGGGTTCTGGTTGCACCTGGTGATGGTTCAGTGAAGATCTCAGGGCCATCGGCTCTCTTACCACTTTGCTGCTGTTGGCTAAAGTAGACATGGAGACCACCGAGTAGGATTTGGATTTCCTGGTAAACCATCGCTTGTATTCCTCCTGCACCTGGAGTCGCAGAGACAGACAGTGGTGTCACGCCGCTAGCACATGGGAGATCTCTTCTCTCAGTGCCCTAGCCCCATTTCTAACAGGCCCGTCACCTCAGCATCTCGGCATGATGCAAATCCACAAGAGCTGCATTTAATTCTGCTTGATAAAAGGGACCCGAGCCCCGATGGAGTCACTGGGGATCATTTGCACAGTGAGACTCACGGCTATTTATGCTCCCCCGCCTCTGTGCCCTGGGACAAGTCAGAGCAGCCCTGGGGTTGCTCTAACACTCTGCTTACTGTGGCAGCAGAAAATACCCATAATGCTTTGCACCCAATCCTCCCCCTGCAGCTGAGACAGAGCTTCATAGGAGCTATGCATGGAAGGGGATTCTCAGGACGCCATTTTCCCCAGCAGGGAAGCCAGGTGGATTGTTTTAGGGAAGTTCTCCGGGGAACCGAGAGGCTAAGTGGTTTGACCAAGGAGCCAACAGCACCGCAGGGAATTGTGCCCAGGTCTCCTACGTGCTAAGCTTGTGCTCCAGCCTCTGGGCTATTCTTCCTCTCGCAACAAGGGGCATCTTCATTGCTCTGCTACTGAGGATCCCTGGGCAAAAGGCAGGGGGGATCTTGCACAGCATGCTCAGTGAAGCATTGTTAGCCTGCCCTGCTCTCCTGTGGAAAGGGCACTGCCAAATCCAGGAGAGGACGAAGGGCCCTGGGGGTACCTGGCGATTGAGGAGGCAGTGCACCAGGAAGATGAAGACCCCCTGCAGGCTGTTCAGGATGGTGAATAAATACGCCATGACCACAGCGGCTGGGCCGGTTTGGAGGAGACCGAAAATCCACGTGCAGCCCAGAATGAAGACTTGGGCGATGGCTTTAAAGGTCAGGAGCCTGGAGAGAGGCAGACAGAGAGATCCCAGGATGGCAGCACTCTGGGAGCGGCTGAGTCTGGGGGGTCTGGGCTGAAATGACGAATGCCTCCAGAGAGCCAAGCTTGCCATCATTGCCCTGTATAGGTGTGAGAGCGGCTGGCCTAGAGACTTCGAAAGGTCAATGCACAAGCTGCTCCAGTTGAACGAAAGAGCCAAGCCTCGCTAAGAGTGGTGGGATGGATTTGGACCCTGTTTGGCTCAGGCAAAAAGGGACCTTTAACATGCCCAGTAGTGCTGGCTGTGGACACATATAAACATAGTGAGGGGAAAGTCCCCTGGGAGCAGATCTCCACCTGGTTTAAGTCAGATCTCAGAGAGAGACAGAAGCTTCTACCACCAGAGGGTCTGTCCGTCTTGGCTTCGCAAGAGCACCTATCTCTGCACAGAGTGTGTTCTAGGGACTTGACCACTTCCTCGGCTGAGAGACACATACAGTGGGGTGTCCAGCACTGCTCTTGGGGGACAGTCTATCAGACTGAGTAGACACAAGAGCTGGCACAGCACTCAGGGAGGCTCAGAAGTCCTACAAAGTTATGCTGCCAGTAGCAGAGCTAGGAATTGAACCCAGGAGTTCTGATTCTCAGTTCTATCCACTTGATTCCACATCCACACCCACAGCTGGGGTCAGAACCCAGAAATCCTGACTCTCACACTGCCCCTCTGAATTATCCTAGAACAGAAGGAAGGGGTAGCTCAGTGGTTTGATCATTGGCCTGCTAAACCCACAGTTGTGAGTTCAATCCTTGAGGGGGACATTTAGGGTTCTGGGGCAAATCTGTCAGGGATGGTATTTAGTTCTGTTGTGAGGGGGGACTGGACTGGATGACCTCTCAAGGTCCCTTCCAGCTCTATGAGATAGATAGGTATATCTCCATATAATATAATAATGTCCTCAACTCTGGCTTTAAAACAACATTACCTGGTGTCTGTGAGGGTGGACACTTCAGAGTTGAGACGGGAAAGTTTTTTCTGCAGCATCCAGAGGGTTACAGCAAAAAGGACAGAATTGATCTAGAATCAAAGCAGAGCAGGGTCACTTATCCCAATTTGTCTCAGGCTCTGGGGAAGGGATGTGACAGGCAGGTTGTGGCAGGGCGGTTCTCTACATGTGCACAAGCAGAAATTGTCACCATCAGAAAGAGTGTTGCTATTTGGTATGATTATTTGGCCAGCTCCCCAGATAGAGCAAATCAGCACTGCACCACTGAAATCAATGGAGCAACACTGGCTTATGCCAGCAGAGGATATGGCTGAATAACTGGATGTCCCAAGGGGACGTGTGCTCAGCCTCATCACACAAGCTGGCTTTCACAGGCTTGAGCTGGGAGCTCTTATCACTCCATTTCCTACTGAGCCAAAACCCTCCTGGGCATAGACCCCTTTGAGGTCTATAGCATTAAACCAGGGGATGACTGGAACAGGGTGGAATCAGACTCTAAACCCCTCTACTGATGGCTTTTGGCCTTGCCACACCCCGCCCCAGAAGGGAAGCTACAGAGAAGTCCTCCAAGCAGGCTAGATTGGCTGCTGGAGAAACCAGCCAATCAGGTCCCAGGAAGGCCCATAACAGCAGGTGGAGACCAGCACAGCAGTCAGTGTCTCTGGTGCCCTGAGGTGTGCAGACGGGACTGGCTGGCTGAGAGAGCAGCAGCACCATGGACAGCTCTGTGTCAGGTGCTATTGAAGTTGGATTATGATGGGCCCTGCTAGATGTGTACAGCCCTGAGGTAAGGGTAAGGACACTGTCTCCAGGAGGGGAAGCCCTGGCAGCACTGCTCTCTGGGAGTTGGGAAACAGACGAAGAGGGAGGCAAGAAGAGGGCACAGACGTGGGTCCCTGTTAAATGTGTATCCTGGGAGGGGGTTGAGTCGCATGGGGTGTGACTTGGCTGGAGGACTGAGTTGACAAAAGGCTTCTAAAAGGACACAGCTGAGGCATGTGCACTCAGCCAAGGGGGAAACTCAGGAGACGTGAGTGCTGCCCCTTTACAGGGACCCACGGAAACCAGGCAGAGCTCCAAACCTTGCTATGCTGAGGTAGGCAGCAGCACCAAGCCGCAGTGGATACCTACCCCCACAATGACACACACCGGCCCCAGGAAAATCCAGATGAACCCCCTCTCCATGCTGAGCCAGCAGCTGCAAGCACAAAAGTTTGAAGTGATGTTCATTGGTCAGTAGCAGCCAGGTCCAGCATTTAGCGCTGATATCATGCTAACCTAAGGGACAGGGGCCCCACTGGGCACAGGCACAGAGACTGTCCTGTTTAGATTGAGCCAGTCGCAACAGGATCAGAAAGACAGGGGAGGTGGAAACTGAGGCAGAGAAGGGGGTTGTGACTCATTTTGGGGCAGTTCTCTGGTCTCTGTCACGCAGGAAGTCAGACACATGGTTCTTCTAGCCATAGAATCTATTAACTTTAGTCAAGGCCACCCACAGAGGCTGGTTGCAGAGCGAGAAACAGAACACGGGGGTTCTGCGCGCCCCAGTCAAGTAGAGGCTAGAAGTTGATTCATTCACTCATGAAGGAGAGTCAGCAGCACAGCTGTCAAGACAGACGCCTGCTGGTCCAGAGCACTTTTCACTGGGGAATGCTGGGACACACACACGTGCACACAGCGCTGGCATAAGATTTGACTGATTCTCTTCACTCCCCTTTTCCCAGTCAGACAGCATCAGATTAAGTCAGTGAGGCTCCTGCTGGCTAACCGCCACTCTTCAATGGATTTATAAGGCACCTTTACTGTAGCATCTAACAAACCTTTAGTCAATTTTCTATCACACTGCTCCAGAAAATTTGAGGCAAAATAGATTCAAGATTAAGGCAACTTGTTATATGGGGAAACTGAGGCATAGAGCAGTTAAATGGCTTGCTCAGCGTCAAGCCTGGGACTCAAACCTGGGTCTTCTCTAACCACTACACAATCCCGTCCATGCTTCAGCAGCTCCGGCACTCACTTCTCTTGCCTGCCGTAGCCCTTTGGCATGACGGCGGCTGAGACGGCCACCACCAGGGCAGGGAATCCGTAGCCGAAGATGCTCAGGAACCGCATCTTGGGGCTGTGGGTGCTGAAATAGTTGACGACCCCGAGGTTGCGCACGGTGAGGAAGAGCACCACGGCCTCCAGGAACATCCAGGCAAAACAGGCGAGGAAGAGGTAGTGCAGGAAGCCAGCAATGACCGCACATCCCACCTGGGGAGAACAGCGGTGGCACATCTTTCACTTAATAGTCTCTACTGAGCATCCCGGGGCTAGACCCAGGGCCATCCTTAAGCATACGCAGAGTATGCAGCTGCGTAGGGCACCACTATTTCTGGGGCAACCTCCTCTGAACCGGGACGGACGGATAAAGCACCGGAGCCGGGGGGGCCCTGCTCCAGCGGAATAACTTTGGAGCTGGGACTCTCCCCTGGCTCTGCCTGGAGTGGATCCCCCGGCCTCCACCCCCCTGCCGGGAAGTTTCCTCCACCAGCATTCTCCCATCCCGCCCTGGACCGTCCCTGCCGTGCGCAGCTCTCAGTGCAGCTCCCCCTCGCCAGCGCGTGCTGCCGACTGCTGCCGCTGCCATGCGCGGCATTCCCAGGTGAGTGGCGAGATGCCCAGGCATGATGTGGCGTCATGGTCCGGGACTTTAAAACTGCTCGGCGCCGTGTTGCACCACTCGGCCTAGCTCCGGGTTCGGAGTCTGGGGCCCGAGTGCAGACTCCGGCCCCGCAAAGTGCGAAGGCAGAAGGTGGGGAGGGAAAAACTTCCAGTGTTGGAGAGGGCCTGGGAGAGGACAGGGGCTTGTGCAGCAGGAAGAGGGACGAGCTAAGGGGCTTGTGCGGCCAGGGGGAGGGGTTAGATTCCCAAGGGGAAGGCACTAAGGCACAGGGTGGAGGGGAGACCAAATACCAGGGGGCCCAAGCTGCAGTTACCCAATGAGGAAAAGGGCCGAGGTAGGTGTCAGTGGAGGGGGGACAGGGTGAATTGCTGGGAGAGGAGAGGGTAGGGCATCCCTGGGGGCTAGAGAGGGAGGTTAGGAGAAGGCTTGAAGAAAAGGACGTCTGGGGCATGAGTGAAGGCAGGGATTGGCAAGGCATGTGTGCCAGGGCCCACCCCCAGGGGCATGAGGGGAACCTGGGGGCAGAAGTGGTTGCCCAGGGGGTGGTTGCATTAAACCAGGGAATCCAAAGAGGGCATAAAGGGGTAGGGGCAGTACCCAGGGAAGGGGAAAGAGGCACCAAGGAAGAGGTGTAGGCGCTCAAGGGTCACCGGTGCAGATGCCACGGGGATTCTGGGGTGAAGCAGAAGGGCAGACTTACCTGCAAGAGAGGGACCAGCTCCAGAGGAGAGAGGCAGGGCAGGTGTGTAGAGGGAGGTGTTGGGAGAGGGGATGAGGAGGGGTAGCTCACATGATCAGAGTGGGGCTACTGGAGGAGTGGGCACAGGGGAGAGAGAAGGGCTGGTGGAGGGGGGCAGGAGGGCTGAGGGCAGGAGTCAGGACAGCAGAGGAGGGTGAGGAGTTGGGGGGCAGCAGGCACCAGGGGAGATGATGGAGCAATGGGAGGAGATGTGGCAGCAGAGAGAAAAGGTAGAGGTTTATAAAATATTTATTAATAACTTCGGTGCCACAGTGGTACATCCAAACAAGCCACATGAACTCAGTACTGGTGCACAACACAAAATTCATTCTGCTCATGGGAGGAAACTCTTAGGCTATGTCTACACTGGCGGCTTCTTGCGCAAGAACTCTTGCACAGGAAAACGTCCACACTGCCATGTGGGAGATGTGCTTTTGTGCAAGAGCATCCTTGGCAGTGTGGACGCTCTCTTGCGCAAGAAATCTCTGATGGCCATTTTAGCCATAGGGCTTTCTTGCGTAAGAAATCCCTGCCACGCGTCCACACTGCCCTCTTGAGCAAGAGAGCTTACACCTGTTAGAAAAGCGCATAGCTCTTGCGCAAGAAGCTCTCTCTTACCACGCCGTACTGTAAATTTTCTTGCGCAAGAGCGGGCGGGCAGTGTGGATGCTCTGCGGAAGAATGGCTGTTCTTGTGCAAGAAGCCATGAGTGTAGACATAGCCTTCCTTGTTTAGGGTGGCTGCAGCAAGAAGCATCTTGCAGCCCAGCCCTGGGCTGCCAGCAACGCCTCCTTCACAGTTAAGAAGGCATGTGGGACCTAAGGGAAGCGGGGGAGGGGAAATCCCTTGCAGGAGCGGGAGGGAAGGGGGAGACCGCCCCATTGTCTTCGCTGCAAGGAGTGGCCAGAGTTGGGCAAGCCCCAGAGGCTTTTGCTGTGGGTGGGGCATCAGTTGGAGCTGTGTGGGATGTTTTTTTTTCTAAGGGGTTGGTAAAATTCCTAAGCTATCTCTGTGGGCTAGTGGCTCCCAACCCAAAAAAAGTTCTCCACTGCTGCATTAGAGGTATGGAACAGCTTCACTATGAGGAGAGATTCAAAAGCCTGGAACTTTTCAGCTTGGAAAATATATAAGGAGGGATACAATAAAGGTCTTTAAAATCATCAAACCTGTGGAAAAAGTGAATGTGTGATTTACCCCTTATAGACCCACCAGCATCATAGAATCACAGGGTTGGTAGAGACCTCAGGAGGTCACTGAGTCCAACCCCCTGCCCAAACCAGGACCAACCCAAACTAAACTATGCCAGCGAGGGCTTTGTCTAGCTGGGACTCTTAAGAGACTCCACCACTTCCCTAGGGAATCTATCCCAGTGCTTCACCACCCTCCTAGGGAAATAGGTTTTCCTGTTATCCAACCTAGACCTCCCCTATTGCAACTTGAGACCGTTGTTCCTCATTCTGTCATCTGTCCCCACTGAGAACAGCCTCTCTCCAGCCTCTTTGGAACCTCCCTTCAGATAGTCGAAGGCTACTATTAAATCCCCCCCCCCTTCTCTTCTGTAGACTAAACAACCCAAATCCCTCAGCCTCTTCTTGTAAATCATGTGCTCCAGCCCCTCATCATTTTTTATGCTCTCCGCTGGACTCTCTCCAACGTGTCCACATTCTTTCTCTAATGGGGAGCCCAAAATTAGTCTTAATATTCCAGATGTGGCCTCACCAGTGCCGAACAAAGGGGAATAATCACTTCCCTAAGGACTTTGGAAGGCTCACTGTCATTCAACCTTCAAACCACTGGAAGCTTACAGGTCCTTTTCTGCTTAACAGCTGCTTAGCCAGCCGGTCCCCAGCCTGCAGCAGTGCTTACGATTCTTCCGTCCCAAGGGCAGGACTCTGCACTTGCCTTGTTGAACCTTATCAGATTTCTTTTGGCCCAATCCTCCAATTTGTCTACCCTCTAATGTATCTACTTCTCCCCGTAGCTTAGTATCATCCGTAAACTGTGAACCTGCTGAGAGTGCAATCCATCCCCTCCTCCAAGTCATTAATAAAGATGTTGAAGAAAACCAAGGACCGATCCTTGGGGCACTCCACTTGATACTGATTGCCAACATCCTCCTCCCCACCCCCCCTCTGGATCAGGAACTACCCTTGTGAGAAGGAGTTTGCCCCAGGGTCATTTCTTTGCCTTAAAAGTTAGCCACATGTCCCACAAACCACGAGCTCCGTACCCAAAAATCTCTCACTCTTCAAAGAAGCTGAAGATCATTACCCCTGTTTTACAGATGGGAAAACTGAGGCACCAGGCAGGGAGGTTACTTGCCCAATGTCACAAACAGGAAAGCAAGGACTATAGCCCAGGTCTCCATACAGTGCTCTATCCACCAGGCCACACTGCCTGCCACCTGAGGCGCTATGTTGGGGTAGGAAGCGCTTTACCTGGTGCCTGGTGCTGTCCACTGCCGTGAGGAAGAGGAGGTCGGCCACGAAGAGGCAGAGGCAGAGCTGCAGGTGGATGGAGGTGTTGACGTTGCGGATGGAGCGGCACAGGAGGAAGGTGAGGATGGCGAGGAGGAGGCACAGCAGGGAGAGGGCCAGCCCGACGTGGGAGATGAGGAATAGCGGGAAATCTACCTGTTGGGGAAGCAGGGCAGATGGCACATTAGGAGGTCACGAGTCATCCCATGCAGCACAGTTAATGCAGATGAGGTGCTGCAGATAATCCCCCTGATTCCTGCCCAGGACGGACTGTCACTGCTCTTACTGGGGAGCACAGGCTGAGGTGTGTATAACTCTACAGGGGCCTTGTTTTAACCATAGGGCTCTGGGAGCCGAGAGGATACCATCAGGACCATCCTTAGGATTTAGGGGGCCCTGGGCAGGACTATCAAACTGCTGCCCCAAACCCCGACAACAGCCGGGGGGATGATTTTTTACAGATGTGATTTTATAACCTTCAGCAACACGAATGAAACAGGTTTAAAGCAAATTTTAAACTAAGGTCCCCTCGACTAACACAGTGAATTCAGAAAGTGACAGGATGAACCTGGGCTGGCAAATGCCTGTTCAATGGCTTCATTAGCAATTTTTCAAAATTTCCCACAGGGTTCAATTTACAACTCTGGCAGGTTTTTTCACTTTTAAGTTAAGGGAATCCTCTCTGGAGGAGGCAGAGCCACAGACCAGAGCAATTACAATCCAAGAATTTAGCTACTAAAACACATATCAACAGAAGATCGTTACACTGACTACTTTTTTGTTTTGGCTCCCACTCACCGGCCACGTGTTGATCCCCACATAAACCCAAACTGCACTGCAGGGCACAAACAAAGTGGCCGTGGGCAGCATACCAAGTTATTAATAAATATTTTATAAACCTTTACTCTTTCTGACTGCTGCCATGTCTCCTCTCCCTGCTCCATCATCTCCCCTGGTGTCTGCTGCCCCCAACTCCTCACCCTCCTCTGCTGTCCTGACTCCTGCCCTCCTCACTGCCCTCAGCCCTCCTGAGACCTGCCCCCCTCCACCAGCCCTTCTCTCTCCCCTGTGCCCACTCCTCCAGTAGCCCCACTCTGATCATGTGAGCTACCCCTCCTCATCCCTTCTCCTAACACCTCCCTCTGCACACCTGCCCTGCCTCTCTCCTCTGGTGCTGGTCCCTTCCCTGCAGGTGTCTGCCCTTCTGCTTCACCCCAGAATCCCCTGGCACCTGCACCTGCCCTTAGCCCTACACCCTCCTGGTGCCTCCCCCTTCCCTTACTGTCCCTGCCCCCTTTGCCCTCTTTTTCCCTGATGACCACCCCCTCACCACTCTCTGCCCCCATTCCCCTCACGCCCCTGTGCCCTCACACATGCCTTCCTCCATCCCCACCTTTCTCATGCCCACCCCTTTTTTCAAGCCTTCTTCCAGCACCTCCCCCTTCCCCCTCTAGCCCCCAATGCCCTTCCCCTCTCCTCTCCTCTCCCAGCATCACCCTGTCCCCCCTCCCACTGACACCTCCCCTCCTGCCCTTTTCCTCATTGTCTGCACTTGGCCCCCTGGCATTTGTCTCTCCTCCACCCTGTCTCTTGGTACCTTTCCCTTTCTTCCCCCTCCCTCTTCCTCCCGTCCCCTCTGTACAAGCCCCTCCCCCTCTGCACATGCTCCTTCCTCTCCCACCCCTCCCCCCCCGCAAGCCCCCATGCACACCCGTGCTGGGGCCAGCACAGCCCCTCCCCCCCACATCATCCCTGTCGGGCTGGGAGCCAAGGCTCCCCAGCACTCCCGTTCCAGGTTTGCACAGCCCGCCTCCCCACCCAGCCGAGCTCAGGCCAGCCCTGCGGCTGCCAGCGGAAGAGACGGGCCGCGCCGGGCCGGGCAGCACACGCAAAGGAGCCGCGGCTGGCGCTGGCCTGGCCAACTGGAGTCTGGAGCACGCTGCTGCTGCTCAAGCTGCCACAGGTTGTGGTCATGCTAGCGGCCGGTTCCGCGCGCGGCCTCAGCCTGCAGAGCCTGGTGCTGGAGCCCCTCAGGTAAGAGACGGCAGCCAGGGGGCCAGGCCCACCTCTGCAAGCGGCCCGGGGCCCTGCGGGGGAAGCGCGACCCCGCTTACTTTGACTGCGCCCCGCAGGGCTGCTCTGCGCCCCGGCTCCATGTGCTCAGGGCGAGTCGCCGCTCCCCAGGCTGCAGGTGGCTGAGAGCTGACGGCGCCTCCCCCTCCCTCCTAGTTTTCCCCCTCGCTTACCTTCTGCCTTCTAAAATGCGGGGCCGGACTCCCGAGTCCGAGCCTCCTGCTTTTTTTTAAAAACCCGGGCCGGAAATCGTCAACTGACATCCCCCATTCCGTTCCCCGCCCACCTGCAAACGCACGTGCATGACAGCAGCAGCGGGCAGCGTGCGCAGGCAAGGGGGAGCAGCCGACTTCCAGGTGCAGGGCGCGGGGCCCGATTCGGCTGAATCGACTTAAGGCCGGGCCTGCGTTAAACAATGTTTGAACAAACTCTGCCATGCTTGGCCCAGTCCCCCACCCCATACGCACAGAACAACCCGGATCCTATCCGGCCTCTGGGTGTCTTTCCATGTTACTTAAGTCTGCTGAGAAACAAAATTGAAATCCCGGAATTATTAAGCAGCCAGAGCTGGTTGTTGGTGGACAGGACTGTAATGCCATAACTTTCTGAGACTGTAGGAGTGTTTCAGCTCCACATTAATAATCTTATGGAGGCAATTTAGAGACCTTTTTACCTACATTGGATTGTGCCCCCTTATAACAGGGGTGGCCAACCTGTGGCTCGCAAGCCGCATGCGGCTCTTCACCCCTGAAAGTGTGGCTCGTGAAGCCTCCCCGTGGGTCGCAAATCTGCCCTATGCACCCCTACAAACAGCCCCTGGTCCCTGAGCTCACCAGGAACAGGGGAGCCATCCATCACAGCAAAATGGTGTTGGCCGGCAGGAGCCTGATGTGGCCAAAAAGTCTAACCCATGGTTTTTAAAGGGGCAGTGCCTTTTTTTTTTTTTTTTGCAGCTCTTTGCATTTTTTCCGCCACTGTTTTGGCTCTCTTCGTTTAATGGGTTGGCCACCCCTATCCTACAAGGTCCCTCCAAGTTGCCCACAAGCACAGACTTGCAGCTGCTTAATAAGCCCCGCCCAGCCAGGGACTCAGGGCTCTGAACAGGCAGCTACCTGGCACAGGTAGGGGCTTTTCTCCCTCAGGGACAGCAGCAGCTCTCTACTGAGGACAGAGCAGTGAGTCTCTCCCCTGCTACCTCCTTGACCTCAGTCAGACTGTGCTGAGAGGATGCCCGGCTCCCCCAGCAAAGCCCACAGCCTCGTGTTGCAAGCCCTAGGGCGAGCACCGTCCCGTTACCGTTATCTCCCCCCATGCCATGAGGACGGCCAGGCTGGAGACATGGTTGCAGCTGCATGTGATGTGAGTGGCGTTGAAGCGCAGGACCCGGCACCCTGCCGGAGACCAGCTGCCACCCTGGGCTGTGGTTTCCCATGAGACGCAGATGGGCTTGTCGGAGCTGTTGCTTGGCTGCAAAAAAATTTTTTTAGATAGATAGATGAATCAAAGGCAGAAGGCATAACACAGGATAGAAAAAAACACGGTGCCAGGAGCGTGGGTCAGGGTCTCCCATGCCATGAGAGGCAAATGAGCAGAGGCCAGTGAGGGAGTACATATGAACCTCCTACTCTGGGTGCCCCCATTTTGGGATCACCCATGCTGTGGAGGAGGAAGTGGCTGTCTGTGCTGCTACTCCCCTCCTGCAGCTGGGGAACAGCAGTGCAGTGACGTGCTTCTCCTAGGGTTCCCTCCCCCCCGCTCCCATAGCAGCGGGGTCAGTATCTGGGGATGCCATGTGGCGCAGAGCGATATGTGTCCCTGAGAGAGGGGTACCAGGTAAGCGGCCCACCCCCATCCATGTCACACTCAAACCCCACAGCACCCACCCTTGCCTGGCAAAATCTTTAACCTGGCATGCCCCATTTCCCAGGGTTGCCGGATTTAAGAAGTTCAAGTCTATTGGCTTGGGACTCAGGATACCTGGGTTTTAGTCCTGGCTCTGCCACTGGCTTTGACTCAGTCATTCACCTGCTCTGTGCCTCAGTTTCCCTTTTCTCCAGACAAAGGCCAGGTCTTCACGACAACCGTCCACTTCCCTTACTCCTCGAGAGGAGTAGGAGTTCCGCTGCTGATGGGGGCACCCTCAGCATTTGATTAAGCAGGTTTTTACAAGAACCACTCAATCGAACACCAGAAGATCAACCACCGCAGCATCCATCCTTGCCATAGTCTAGTCATGGCCTAAGCTCTTGGTGACAAGGACTGTGTCATGCGATGGGCCAAGCCTGCCACATGGGGGGGAGCTGATTTCAGCCAACACTTTAGCACTAATCCCTGAGGGTATGTCTACACTACAGCGTTATTTCGAAATAGCTTATAGATAGGTAAATCAAAGGCAGAAGGCATAACACAGGTGCCAGGAGCGTGGGTCAGAAAAAACAGGTGCCAGGAGCGTGGGTCAGGGTCTCCCCATGACGTGAGTGGCAGATGGCTGGAGGCCTGGGATGGGATACACATGAACCTCCTACTTTGGGTGCCCCCATTTCGGGACCACCCATGCTGTGAAGGAGGAAGTGGCTCTGTGTGCAACTATTTTGAAATAAAGCATATAGACACAAAATGCATTTCGAAATAGCATTTTGCTATTTTGAAATAGCGCATCCACACTGATAGGACGCTGAATCGCATTTAAGGCCGGTCAGAACCGGTTCTGGCAGGACATCAGGTCAGGAGTTACTTTGTGTGGCTGAGACCTGTGCTTAAAGGGACCCCCTGGATAGCCGGTTCTAAGGTTTCCCTGCTTGCTTGCCTACCTCGCTGAGGGACAGCAAAGCATTTTTTCCTCTGTGTGCTCTGGTTGCCCTCACTCGGGACACCACAGCACTCTGCAGCATGGAGCCGGAGTCGGAGCCGCCCCTGGGCACGCTGGTGCTTCTCCTGGACATGTTGCTGCGAGCCTGGCAGCACGTTCTGCAGGCAGTAACAGTCTCCCTGGTCTGCCCCACTGGGGGCTTGTGCCTCATTCCTCCCTCACGTCCTTCCACTTACCCCTCCCTAACCCCAATTCCTGCTGTACAATAAGATCCTTTGTTCTACAACAAAGCCTCCTTATTGAACAAAAAGGGGTGGGGGATGAAACTGAGGTGAGACTGGGGAAAGAAGGTCAGAGGGGGAGCGTGAGCCCGGGGGGGAACTGGAGGAGGGGCTGGCAGGGGGACGGCAAGGGGAGGAAGGGGGAGGAGAAGCTCAGGGCTCATGGTTGGGGGTCTTGCCGGCCCAGCTATCTCCAAGCGTCGGGTGCGGGGGCCTGCAACTGGGGGTGGTGGGGAGGGGACGGAAGAAGCGGAAGGGGCGTGAGAAGGCGAAGCAGTAGCTGGAGCAGCAGGAGGCAGCAAGCTGTGCCCCAAGGTCAATGACCACCTGGGGGGCACGGACCATCCTGCCCCCCAGGATGTGGTCCATGGCATCAAGATAGGGGCAGGAGTCTGGGTCTGCCCCTGGTTGGGAGCTGCCCCTGTGGCCCTGGCATACGCCTGTCGCAGCTCCTTTGTTTTCATGCGAATCTGCTTCTGGTTCGCATGTGGCCTTTGGTGTCCAGGCTGGCAGCCATCTGCCTGCAGACGGTTGCGTTCCTCCGTTTAGTGCGGAGAACATGGAGGTTAGAGGCATTCCCCCAAACCTGAATTAGGTCCCTGATCTCCGCACTGGACCAGGCAGGTGCCCGCCTTTTCCGGCCCCTGGCAGGCTCCTGGGAGCTGGCAAACTGGTCCTGGGGAGTGGTGGAGGGCTGGCTGGCACTGGCTGTTTGGCTCATGCTGGGGCCACTGGGTCAGGTGCAGCGACTGCTGGCTCTGGGCTGGCAGGCTTGGAGCTGGCACAGGCACTGTGGCCAGAGTCTGCCCCTTTAAGGGCTCTGGGGAGAGGGGCAGGGGGAGGAGTTTTCTTGGTTGTACCCAGAGTGGCCACCAGGGCACCCTGGGAAGGGCTGGAGGCCCCCTGTTTCAAAATAAGCATCTACACAATGCTTATTTCAAAATAGCAATTTCAAAATTGGTGCTATTCCTCATGGAATGAGGTTTACCAATTTGGAAATAAGCCCTCTGCAATTTCGATTTAATTTCGAAATAGCGGTTTGGCTATGTAGATGCTGGTAAAGTTATTTTGAAATAACAGCGATTATTTCGAAATAACTTTGCTGTGTAGACATACCCTTATAGGAGGGCAGAGGTTTAGCAGGGCCCTCTATCACCCCGCACTGACAGTGGGCCAGAGGACCCCTATGGGGTGGGTTGGAAGGGCTCCCAGCCCTCTGAGTCTGCCTCAGTGCAGCTGAAGCCACCTTTCCCTGCTCCTTGTATTAATCCCTGCAGTGCTCTCCCTCCGTCAAGCAAAGCTCTTTATAAAGGTCACTATAATTAGCCCCATTTCACAAGTGGGGAAACTGAAGCATGGAGCGAGGTTGGGTGTGTATGTGAAGATGAAAGTCATCCAGCAGAACCAGGAGTAGAAGCCAAGTCCCCTACCAGTGCTCTATCCACTAGGACACACTGTCTCCCCTGTGTTCCTCTTTGTTCACTTCTCCTCCTTCCCAAGTCCAGGGACTGGACATTTACGAATCTGCTCCTGAGCCTTGATTAATGGAAGTGGCCTGTTAATGCACTTGGGGAAGAACACAGGAATCCCTCCCCACCTGAGAGCTAATTCAGTGCTGCTTCCCCCGCCCAGAGGAGCCAGGCTGCTCCTGAAAAGCCAGGCTCAACCCCAACAGCTGCTCGTGGAGGGACTTACCATGATGTTCTGGAAGGTGTAGTTAACTGGATCTGTGAAGTTGATCTTGGTCTGGCTGTTCAGCCAGGCACTCACCACCCTGGAAATCATCCGGACGGTGCGGCCAGAGGCAGCTTTCTGGCCTTGGAAGAAGCTGCTGTTCATGATGGTTTCCATGCCTTCATAGGAGGCAAACGCCACTCCAGCCGCACCTGCAAGTGTCCCCAAGGAGAAACCCGGTGGGTTGGCAGCTTCTTTCCCCACATTTTACCGTGGGACTCACCAAGAACTGTGCATCCCCCCAGACCCGCTCCAGGTGTGGGGTAATGTTCTGCTTCAATGGAGCTGGGAAGAGAACCCAGGTGTCTGGATAGCCACACGTTTACTCGTTGCTACAGCATAGACGGCACTGGCAACAAGATGGGGGAGGGGTCTTTAAATACACAACACGTAGGGAACTCCTCAATTTGGGGTCTTTCATTTCATGTTAGATGGGATGGGTGGCTCTTCAATTCCCCCCAAACTGTGAGGCAGTTTTTGGAGAGTCCCCGAGAGCTGTCTTATCAAAACACAGAGTCAAAGTATACTAGAACTGGAAGGGACCTCGAGAGGACATCAAGTCCAGTCCCCTGCACTCACCACGCACTATCTTGATCAGGGCTACTCAACTTTGGAAGCCCCAGGGGCCACAATGATACTCACAGCACATGCCGAGGGCTGCTACTTAAATGTGGTTGCATATTGATGCAAATATACATGCAAATATATGCAAATAGCTTCTTTAACACTGACGGGCATGAATACAAAAATTAAGGCTTAAGCCGCAGCACCAAACCCAAATGTGGCCAGTGTAAGCCAGTCAGCACTTCTCAGGCTCTGCCCACAAGACTTAGCAGACAGCACTTCCCACAATGCCCTGGTGCTTATGGACCTTCTCCCTGGGCGCTAGAAACGCCGACACCCTGTACCTGTCTGTTCCAGCCAGCCCGTCCCCTTGTGTCGTTCAGTGCTCACCCAGCCTGGGAGATGCCTCGCCATTGTGGAGCATGTTCCCAGAGGAGGCCATGTTCAAAGGATCCCACCTGCGGGCCCTGTGTTGGGCCCTGTGTAAACCCAAACCGCACCGCAGGCCACAAACAAATGGGCTGTGGGCTGCATGTAGCCCTGATCTAGATCATCCCTGACAGGTGTTTGTCTAACCAGCTCTTAAATAGCTCCAAGGATGAAGTTTCCACAACCTCCCTAGGCAACTTCTGCCAGTGTTCAACCACTCTGACAGGACGTTTTTCCTAAGCTCCAACCTAAACCTCCCTTGCTACAATTTAAGCCCATTGCTTTCTTGTTCTATCATCAGAGGCTGAAGAGAATATTTTTTCTCCCTCCTCCTTGTAACACTCTTTAAGGTACTCGAACATCTGATATTAACAGAGCTGGCTGGTGAAAACCTTGAGTTTGGGGCAAAACAAATTAAACCAAAGGTTTGGTTTGAAAATGCCACCGAAATGCCTCATGGGAGATGTGGTTCAGGTGTTCCCATTTTTCTCTATGAGCCAGCCTCCCTGGTTGGACTGCATCTCCCATGATGCACAAAAGGAAACATCTAGCCACAGTGCCTCTTGGGAGATGAAGTCTGGCAGGAGAGTCAGGCCCATAGAGGGGAACGGGAGAATGAGGCAGCCCGGGCTGAGAGCATTTTGGGCAGCAGAAATCAGCCACTTCCTGAAGCACTGCATTTTCTTGGCACCCAGTTTTCCACTGAAGAGCCGTGGAGATGGAACAGTCCCTGCCAGCCCTTGTTCTTTATTCTTTTGGTTCCCTTTATTCTAGCAGGCTTGACTAGGACAGAAGGAATTTATATTTGTCCCTGGTTTAAGAACCTAGTCCCATACTTCTGCCATCCCGAATCAGATCAATAGTCCATCGAGTTGGGTTTCCCACCTCGGTCTATATCGGCACAGAGCAGTGGTCCATCTAAGCTGGAATCTCCTGCTTCAGGGGGTTTTAAACCTCCCGTACTTTAACTGTGTAAAACTGCCCCTCGGTGGGAGCCAACCCCACTCCCACCCTGAACGGGGCCGCTGAGAAGTGTCCGTCACACACCAGTCCATGTCCGCTGGCGGTGATGAGGTACCTTGTGCTGTTGATCCCTGAACCATTCTGCAGCTAATCTCCATGCTCTCCCCTTTGGCTCCCAGGCTGATGACAGAGTCCTCCCTGCTGCAGCCGTTCCCAATGACTTTGGTCTGGACATCTAAGGAGAGGGGGGTAGAGCACAGTCTGACAAGCACAATGGCTCCTTGAATGGGGGCCATCGGCCAAGCAGAGCAGCAGGGGACGGCAGAGACAGAAGGAACCATCCAGCTATGAGGGGAAGAGGTTTTGTGCCCACAGGAAAGAGACAAGTACAAAGTTTCATGGGGGCACTGGACCACATCTCCCCCAGGGCATTAGGAACAAGGGGGGATTGGGCAGCTATAGATGAGGGAAGGGGATGGGGCCTGGCTGGCTTGGGATTGGGAACTGCAGCCTTCTGCACACGCTGGCTGGAACCCAGAGAGCTGGGGTCTAGGGGTACGGCCTTGTGGTTCAGGCAATCTCCTGGGATGCAGGAAATCCCAGCTGAGCTGTCAGCTCCACCACAGACATCTTGCATGACCTCAGGCAGTTACTGAAGCTCTCTGTCTCAGTTTCCCCCTCTGTAAAATGGGGATAACCAGCCTCCCTTTGTCTGTCTGCACTGTAAGCTCTTTGCAGCAGAGGCCGTCTCTCCCTCTGTGTCTGTGCAGCGCTGCCCACAACCAGGCCCTGGTCTCGGCAGAGGTTTCTAGGTGCTACCATAATGGTCATAATAAGGAGGCCACAGTGAAATGTGCTGACTGGACACGGTACCTACTGATTGGTCCCCAGGCAGGCTCCACCCCTACTTGGTCAGAGTCATGCTGCTTCTGATTTGCAGCTGCCACCTCTCCCTGCCCTGGTGCTCTGTCTTGTCCCCCTCCAGGCCTGGCTTCCTACCCAGCTGCTCCGTCCGGAAGGTCAAGTTCCTGTTTTTGGTGGGGTCGGTGAGGACGTCCATCACAATCCTCTCCACGCTGTGCAGGACGATGGTGGCCGAGATGGAGAGCTGCTCCGTGCTCAGATTGGACCAGGAGGACGTCTGCTCCAGGATGGAGGCAAATCCCCCAGCAGCTTTCTATGGGAGGCCAAGCAAAGGAGAGCTCTTATTGGCTGTGCTGCGTTACCCCAGCAACTGTCAGCCAATCTCCTACGAGCTGCTGATGGGCCCCGCCCCTCATCCCGCCTGAGCTGAGGATCCACTGTTGGTTTGTGCTGCCTGCACAATGTGTCCCCTCTCTTGGCTGGTCCATCGAGGTCTGAACCAGCGACAGGACTCGGGGTTTGCTCTAAGGCCAACAGGCAGCTCTGAAAGACTTCAGTGAGCCTTGGCTCAGGCGCTCTCGGCTCATGCTTCTTAAGCTGTATGTCCCTCCTTGGTCCGGCTCTGCCAGGGGCCTAGGTGGCACCAAGTAGCTTTCGCTACAGCTGGGGTGGGCAATGATTTTTGATGGGGAGGCCACTCCAAGAGTTTGGTAAGTCGTCAAGGGCCACACTTGTCTAAGGAGAGAGTGCAGGGTCTGGGAGGGAGGCTGGCTGCAGAATTGGTCTGTGACTGTATAATCAAGTCAACGGTTAATCGATAACTTGGGTTTATCATTAACGTTCACATTAACACACAACTTCCTGCCCTGCTCCTGCGGAGCTGGCTGCCACCCCACGCTGCTACCTCTATATCAGCTCAAAAGCCAGTTTCCAGCACATTCTGGCTCCCTGGGAGCTGGCAGCTACTGTGGGGGTGTGTAACCTTGTAACAGCTGAGCTTTCCAGGGGTTATTCCTAGTGCAGAAGGGAGCCTGGAGTAGGAGATTGGCGTGCAGGGGAGGGTATGGGTCTGAGAGGAACTTTGGGTAAAAGAGGAGGTTGTGACCTGGGGCAGGAGATTAGGGTGCAGGGTCCAGGAGGAGGTGGGGGTGCAGAAGCGGATTCTGGCCTGGGAGAGGGGGGTAAGATGGGCTGCAGGGTTTTGGAGGGATTTGTGACCTACAGGAGGAAGAGAGCGGGGTGTTTAGGTGGTGACCTGGGGCAGGGAAGTGGGTTTTGGGAGGGGGTAAGATACCAGATGCAAACTCTGGCCAGGAGGTGCTTACCTAGGTGGCTCCTGGCCAGCTGCCCAGCGGGGCCCTCAGACAGGCTCTCTGCGTGCCATAACCCCAGGCCACTCATAGGGGCTGGCTGTTCCATGTGCTGCACATGGGGGAAGAGGGGACTTTGCACGCTGCCCCTACCCCCAGCCCAATTGCAGGCCGGATCCAAAGGCTTAGTGGGCCAGATCTTGCCCACCCCTGCTCTACAGCAAGGTGCTGGTGAACCAAGACCCAGCTCAGCTCCGTGGAGGACTAGTGCCATAAGCCCTCTGGAGCTGCAGCAACAGGCTCTGGAGGATGTTCCCCCCGCACCCACCACAAAGAGTTCATGGACTAGGCAACTAGGTAGAGAAGAAGCAAAAACAGAATGTTGGGCATCATTAGGGTAGGGATAGAGAATAAAACAGGAAACATCAGATTGTCTCTACATAAATCCATGGTACGCCCACATAGTGAATACTGAATACACATATGGTTCCCTCATCTCAAGAAAGATATCTTGGCATTGGAAAAGGTTCAGAAAAGGGCAACAAAAATTATTAGGGGTATGGATGCCTCGTGGGATGAGGTTTACCGGGGCGGTCAACAAATGCCTTTGATGTCGACCACGGAGCGTCCAGACTAGTGCGCTGAGCCGACAAACAGCTGATTGGCTCAGCGTGGAAGCCATTTTAATTTAAATGAAGCGGCGATTATTTAAATCGCCGCTTCATTTTCCTATGCCGGGTAGCCTAATATACATGCCTCTGTCACCAGAGGCATGTAGTCTAGACATACCCTCAGTGATTATCTATTCCCCCTGAGACACCTACCATTGGTTTGACCCAGTATGGCCGTTCATACCTTCTTATATCTGAAAGTTGCGATAAAACACCAAGGAGTCTCTTACCTCCAGACAGACGGTTGAGTTCTTCTCTTTGCAGGGCTCTCCCAAGGTCCTGAAGGTGGATTTCAGTAAAGTGCAGTAGGCAGCCTGTGCAGGGTGGCAGGAGGGAGCCAGAGCAGAAGGGAGAAGCACACAGCACAACACAAATTCAATATGGCAGCTGGAAGATTGGGCTTGTGGTTAAGGCCTTGGGCTAGGACCCAGCAGCTGGGGATTCAAACTGCAGCATAGTCACTAAGCTGCTTTATTTTGCAAGGCTTCTGTACCCCATCTGTACAGTGGGGCAACCAATCCTGTCTTCCTCACTCAGAGTGTAAGTCTGGGGCGCATGGACTGCCTCTTACTGTGTGGCTATGTAGCACCTGATACAACATGGACCCTGATCTTGGGTCTCTGCAGCAGCTGCTTGAAGCCAGAATACTAGTGCAAAGAACTGTGGGTGGTAGGAAAGAACAAGGAGGATGGGGGGTTGGGGGGGGCAGAGGTTCTGCTGGTGGCACCGTGGGGCTCAGGGGTAGGGAGGAGCTATGGCTTCCTACACTGGAATTTTCCACCCACTCAAGATTTGACACTTCTTGCCACTCCGGGCATGCCTACACTACAGAGTTTTGTCAGAAAAATGGCCGTTTTTCCGACAAAACCTGAATTACGTCCACACTGTAATCGTGTTCCTCCAAAAGTAAATCAAAAGAACAGAGGGGTTTTTCCAACATTGGTAAACCTCTTTCCACGAGAAAGAAGCATTCTTCCGAAAGAGCTCTTTGAGAAAAAGGTGTGTATGGAGAGGGAAGAGGGAGTTCTTTCGAAAGAAGAGGAAAGAGGAAAAAGCACAAGTGCCCTGGTGGCCACTCTGTCCATAGTAATCACAGATTACATGTGAGAGAGCGTCCACACTGAGTGGACGCTATCTGTCAAAAAAGCAGATCGCTTTTTTGATGTGCTTTTGCTGTATGGACACTCTTTCGGAAGAAGTTTTTTTGAAAGATCTTTTCCAGAAAAGCTTCCTCCGAAAGAAGCCTGCAGAACCTCTCCCCCCGCACCCCTATGACCTGCAAGTTGCTGCTGGTTTGCTGGCAGGAAGGGCAGCCTTTCGCCCCGGGGATGAATATCCCCCGTGCCAAAAATGCTACCTGCACGTGGCTTCACTGTTGGGGACGGGGTGACAGGCAACACTGACCTGGGCTCAGATTCTCCAAAACAACTCAGTTTTGGCAGCCCTAATGTGAGGTCCCTTAAAGAAATTACTTGCCCGGGAAGTGGCAAGCGCCCCTCCTTGGCACCCCAAAAATCACTGAGTCGCTTCAGCTGGGGTTCCCTGAGCTGCCTTTGGCATGAGCATCCCAAGAACAGCGGGGCCTGGCGACATTGCCAGGATACCTACATCCTCTGGGGATGAGCCGTGAGCTGTGTCCAGACTCTGGTTCTGGGATTTCCTCACCAGAATGTTCTCTTCCAAGAAATGGGCCCGGCACTTTGAAGTGACCTCTTGGAGGAAATGAAATGAACAAAAAAAACCTCAATCAAATGTGCAGACTGGTAAATACGGTGGCCTGGGAAATTAGCATCTCCCTGGGCTTTCCCATCCAGGGATGCAAAGGGTTTAAAAAGCTGCGTGTACAACTAGTGACTTCCAGGCCCAGGGTTACCAGCCAAGTAAACCTTACTGTTTGCATATCCCTGATCCGGGTGGCAGTGAGGCGGCTATTTCCTCTTGGGAGTCACCGCCAGGCGCCTTCTCCAGGAATCTGTTCACCCTTTGTCAATTACAGCTGGAGAGAGTATGTTGCCACCCTCCCCCCCAACAAAAAACACCCTCTAATAATGGAGTAGTCCAGTGGCAATTTAGACAGTAACAAAAATAGATAGGATCACGAGCTTTCCAGCTCAACTGATGAAGTGAATTTTACCCACAAAAGCTCATGATGCTATCTGTTTGTGTCAGTCTCTAATGTGCCACAGGACTACTCGGTGTTTTTAAAGTTACAGATTAAAACCGCTACCCCTGTGAGAACTCTTATAACCAATAGCACACTCACCTGAGCTAGGGCAATAGAGGGTCAAATCCCTCCTCTGTGGGTCTCCCAAATTCTCAGGAAAGAGCTCTAACCACTAGGCTACTATGGCTGGTCTCTCTCCAGCTCTGCGGTTGGGTAACACAGTCATTGCAACCAGGAGGCAGGAACCTGGGTCTCCCACGTGAGTGTCTTGCCCTGGCAGATTGCTGGGCTCCTGCAGTGCAGCATATGACCTACATTACCCCAGCTGGGGGCCCTGTCAGCACTGCAGCTACAGCTGCGATTCCCTGCCTAGGCAGACACATGCTCACTGGCTCTGTCTGGGCTACAAAGCAGAAAGGCCACCATGCAGCTCGGGCTGCTGCCCTAGGGCACTGGCCCATCAGCTACCTTGCCTCTGTGAATGCTCTACCCTGCTAGGGTGTGTCTGTCTGCTTGAGCTGGGACTCCCACCTCCTATGCCGATATTCTATGTCATATACATACAGTAACACACCCAGGCACCTTCCTAGGGCTGGACCTAGGGACCTGGTCCACGCACAAAGGTTTTTGGTCTGATGGCGCTTCCCAGTAACAGACACGGACAGTGTGGGGTGACCTGGTCAGCAAGCATTAGCCTTTCATAACCGGAGCCCCACATACATCCCCTCTATCAGACACTTACCTGTGCAGCTGAAACGGACATCAGACTGGATGGGTGGGAGGTAGCCTGCCTGGCACCCGCATGTGTAACTGCCCGGTGTGTTGGTGCATATAGAGTTGGGGCCGCAGGGCGATGGGTCTCCGGAACATTCGTCAATATCTGGATGGGGAAGAATCCAGGCTGGCCATGTGTGACACTAGGACACCAGTGTTCTACTGACCCAGGCCCCACACACTGATCCAAACCCATTGGTTCCAGTGGGAATCCTTCCATCAGCCCCAGGAGCCTTTTGCATCCTTATTCTTGGGGTGACTTGCTCAGCAGGCATTAGCCTTTCATACCTGGACCACCCTTTTTAACTTCTGACAGTGTCATCATCTATTTTTAAAAGAACCCTACACCAAAATCAGTACCTTAGTAAGATATAAAGTCCTTTCTTATGCTTAAAATATTTGGAAACTTATGTTTTAAAATTGTTTTGGAGATTACACAAAATAAATTGGGGTTCTCTTTTTCTAAAAACAACGAGCATTGTTATGAACACATTAAACCTCTGTAAGGGATTATTTTCAATGTTTTTATTTCAGTCAGTGGAATATGTAGTAATGAGGAACGATTCCTCTATGAAGGTTTAAGAAAATATTAAAAATATAAAATCACCTTAGAAATAGTGATTAAGAAAATGTAAAACCGTGAGATCTCCACCTTGTATAATTAATGCTGTATTCAGCAGGCAGGCTGACTTGCCATTACCCCAAAGTTTTTGCATATAAATCTCTGACACACTTTGGGTTTAACCAAAAACCTGTGTCTGACATTTGTTATTCCCAAGTTTAGTGCTGTTACACAGGAACAGTCTGCATGCCCAGTCTTCAACCTCTGGCTTGCAGTGGAAAATGCTCTCTTTTCTTTAGAAAAAATGCAGAAGGGTGAGGAGTTTTGTTTTCAAACATGATTTGCTTCATTTGGGCTCAGGAATTTGGCTGGAAGGAGGCGAGCAAGGAGTGGGAGGGAAGAGAAGAGGGAGACAGCGGGGAATGGGTGAGGTCTGGGCACAGTGGGGCATATTATGAGCAGGGCCACAGACAGAAGAAGTGGGCTGGGGAGATCATGTCCCGAGGCAATAGCTTCACCCACGCTGGGGTTCCATCTCCAGCATGAGGAGGATAGTGAGGCCTACTAGTGAAAGCACAGGACTGGGGAGTCAGGATTACTGAGTTCTGTCCAAGGCTCTGCCACAGACTCCACATGTGGCCTTTGCCAAGTCCTTTCCCTTCTAGAAGGCTCAATTTCCCTGCATGAGCAGGGAGACAATCTAGTTCTCTCCCCAGATCCATGGCAAGGTGGGGGTGTCCACTGACAAATGGGCTGTGTAGTTTAGCGAGCAGAGGGCTGAAAGAAGTGAGTTGCGTGGCAGCGGATCCACTAACTCAGGCATGTCAAAATCGAAGCCTACTGAGGGCCACACAAATGAAAACTGATAGCTTTTTAGGTGCCAGATAGAAGGCACCAATACTGGACACCTGACAACCCTAGGGCCACCAAAGAAAATGTACTTTGTCGGAAAGTCGCACTTATTTATTATTATAGATTATGTTTTAGTTATATTTAGGTATATTTTATAACATTAAAATAATTTGATGGGTAAAATTGTTATTTGCTCATATTAAATAATTTTTAAATTAATTTTACATAATTTTTAATATAAATATAAATGTAAGGTACATTTACATTTTGTATATGATACATAACTTGTTTATTTGAAATAAAAACCAGTATAGACCATGGTTAATCAAATAAAACAGGCTTCTGTGAAAATTTCAGATATTTTGTAAGTTTGAGATTTTGCATAAAGATATAATTATCCATGCAATGGCAAAAAATTGACATACGGACAGATATAAAATTAATATACATTTTATGATTTTATTTGGGAAAAAATGAATAAAAAACAAAATATTAACAAAATAACCCCTTTCTCTCCCCCAGAGTCTGGCACTCCCATTCCCCTGTTCTAACCCAATCCCCCTCCACTCCCCCAGAGCCAGGCCCCCCGCAACCTAAGGCCTCCCTCCTCCCCCCATAGCCAGGCACTCCCAGCCCCCTCAACCTAATGCCTCCTCCCTCCTTCATATCCAGGCACCCCAAAATACTGTCTTCCCCCTCCCCCAGAGCCAGTCACTCCCAGCCCCCCCCAACCTAATACCTCTCCCCTGCCCCAAAGCCAGGCACTCCCAGCCCTCTCCGCCGCAACCTAATACCTGGGTCCCAGAGTTGACGTTGCCGCCTGAGATGCTGGGGTGACGTGAGGACAGAGGCTAGCTCTGAGAGGCTGCCCTCATTACCCTACCTAGCTCGAACTAACGAGCTAGTGTAGATATAGGAGAAAGTTTCATGGGGGCACTGGACCACGATCCCCCCCACCAGGGCATTAGGAACAAGGGAGGATTGGGCAGCTGCAGATGCGAGCAAGGGATGGGGCCTGGCTTGGGAATGGGAACTGCAGCCTTCTGCACACGCTGCTGGAACCCAGAGAGCTGGGATCTAGGGGTACAGCCTTGTGGTTCAGGCAGTCTCCTAGGATGCAGGAAATCCCAGCTGAACTGCCAGCTCCATCACAGACACCCTGCATGACGTCACACAGTTACTGCAGCTCCCTGCCTCAGTTTTCCCCTCTGTCAAATGGGGATAACGAGCCTTCCTTTGTCAGTCTGCACTGTAAGCTCTTCCAGCAGAGACTGTCTGTCCTCTGTGTCAGGGTAGCGCTGCCCACAACCGGGCCCGGGTCTTAGTGGCGGTTTCTAGGTGCTACCCTAATGTTCATAATAAGGAGGCCATAGAGAAATGCGCTAACTGGATATGGCACCTGCTGATTGGTCCCCAGACAGGCTCCACCCCTACTTGGTCAGAGTCATGCTGCATGTGATTTGCATCTGCCACCTCTCCCTGCCCTCATGCCGTGTCTTCTCCCCCTCCAGGCCTGGCTTCCCCTACCCAGCTCCTCCGTCCGAAGGGTCAGGTTCCTGTTCTCGGTGGGGTTGGTGAGGACATCCATCACAATCCTCTCCACACTATGCAGGACGATGGTGGCTGAGACAGAGAGCTGCTTCGTGCTTAGGTTGGACCAGGAGGACGTCTGCTCCAGGAGAGAGGCAAATCCCTCAGAGGCTTTCTACGGGAGGCCAAGCGAGAGAGAGCTCTTATTGGCTGTACTGCGTTACCCAGCAACTGTCAGCCAATCTCCTATGAGCTGCTGATGGGCCCTGCCCCTCATCCCACCCGAGCTGAGGATCCACCATTGGCTTGCGTCCTCTGCACAACGTGTCCCCTCTCGTGGCTGGTCCATCGAGGTCTGAGCCAGCGACAGGAGTCAGGGTTTGCTCTAAGGTCAACAGGCAGCTCTGAACGACTTTGGTAAGCCTTGGCTCAGGTGTTAGTGGCTCATGCTTCTAAAGCTGGTTGTCCCTTTGTCAAAGTCAGAGACAGGACTCACAAATTTGTCAGACTACTCTGTTTATTAGCAAAGCCGCTCTGCTAATACGTGAGTACCATACAAGGCTCAAAGCCCTTGATTTATACAGACAAAAGAAAGCAAAATTAACAAGATTATAAAAGGGGGTGAAACTTCACATGATTCCCACAAGACTAGTCAGGTATCTTCATTTCCATATCAAGCCTAAGCAATCTCCTGTCCATATCTCCCTGGTTATCTCAATTACTTTCTGTCTAACACCTAATGTTCCTTTTCCTGTTATCCCAGACACACCTGGCTCCATTCTGATCCATCCTGCATACCTACAAACAACATTAACATAATCTTCTCTTTCCTGTTCAGAGACAAACAGTATTCCTTGAACTTATTCTATTATTACAGTATAATTCATCTTTCTCTTACAATATAATTCTTTCTACTTTCACACCTTCCTGGTCCAGCCCTGCTGCGGGCCTATGTGGCACCAATTAGATTTTGCTGCAGCTGGTGTGGGCAATGATTTTTGATGAGGGGGGGCACTCCAAGAGTTTGGTAAGTGGTCAAGGGCCACACTTGTGTGAGGAGGGAGTGCACTATCTGGGAGGAAGGTTGGCTGCAGAATAGGGATTTGACCGTATAATCAAGAAAATGGTTAAATCGATAAGTCTGGGTTTATCCCTAGCATTCATGGTTACACGCAAGTTCCCGCCCCGCTCCTGGGTGACAGTTGCCACCCTATGCTGCTGCCTCTGTATCAGCTTAAAAGCCAGTTTCCAGCGCACTCCAGCTCCCCAGGAGCCAGCTGCCGCTGTAGTGGGGGCGGGGGGGGAGTAACTCTGTAATGGCTGAGTTTTTCAGGGGTTATTCAATCCCCCTCTTTTTAAGGTGTCTAGGCAGAAGGGAGCCTGGGGTAAGGGATTGGGGTGCAGAAGAGGGTGTGGGTCTGAGAGGAACTTTGGGTAAAACAGGGGTTGTGACCTGGGGCAGATGATTGGGGTGCAGGTTCCGGGAGGAGGTGGGGGTGCAGAAGGGGATTCTGGCCTGGGAGAGGGGTGTAAGACGGGCTGCAGGGTTTTGGAGGGATTTGTGACCTGCTGGAGGAAGAGGGCAGGGTGTCTGGGTGGTAACCTGGGGCAGGAGGGGGTGGTAACATGGGGCAGGAAGGTGGGGTTTGGGAGGCAATAAGATGCTTAGGTGGCTCCCGGCCAGCTGCCCAGCAGGGCCCTCAGGCAGGCTCCCTGCCTACCACATCTCCAGGCCGCTCACAGGGGCTGGCTCCTCCATGTGCTGCACATGGGGGAAGAGGGGACTTTGCACGCTGCCCCCACCCCCAGCCCAATTGCAGGCCGGATCCAAAGGCTTAGTGGGCCAGGCCTTGCCCACTCCTGCTCTACAGCAAGGTGCTGGTGAACCAAGAGCTGGCTCAGCTCCGTGGAGGACAAGTGGCATGAGCCCTTCTGGAGCTGCACCAACAGGCTGTGGAGGACATTCCCCCCATCCCCACCCCAAAGAGCTCATGGACTATGCAACTGGGTAGAAGAGAAGAAGCAAAAATGCAGCTCAGAAAAGGTCTGAAGTCAGAGACCAGCTGTGCCCTTGAGTGCCCAGGGTTGGCCATCGTTAGCCAAGTGTCATTTTCCAGCCCTTGGCCCCACCCTCTTTCAGGGAACTCTGACACACCCTCGCCCTGGTCAGGCTACAGAGTAGAATGAAGGGATCTATGGGGAGGGATTCTCTGGCCTAGGTGATGCGGCAGGGTCTAGCTCTAGACATAATCCTAACCATGCATACACAAAGATGGGGGCTGAATTAGCTGTTACCACTGAAAAGAAAGAGATCTTAGAACATAAGAACATAAGAATGGCCATACTGGGTCAGACCAAAGGTCCATCTAGCCCAGTGTCCTGTCTGCCGACAGCGGCCACCACCAGGTGCCCCGGAGGGGATGGACCGAAGACAATGATCAAGCGATTTGTCTCATGCCATCCTTCTCCAGCCTCTGCCAAACAGAGGCCAGGGACACCATTCCTACCCCCTAGCTAATAGCCTTTTATGGACCTAACCTCCATGAATTTATCTAGCTTCTCTTTAAACTCTGTTATAGTTCTAGCCTTCACAGCCTCCTCTGGCAAGGAGTTCCACAGGTTGACTATGCTCTGTGTGAAGAGTTCTCTGTGGAGAGTTCTCTGAAAACATCCACTCCATGTGCAGCAGCAGTCAAAAAAAAGCAAAGACAATGTTGGGCATCATTATGAAAGGGATAGAGAATAAAACAGAGAATATCATATTGCCTCTATCTATATCCATTGTACTCCCACATCTTGAATACTGTGTAGAGGTGTGGTTGCCTATCTTGGCATTAGAAAAGGTTCAGAAGAGGGTAACAACAATGATTAGGGGTATGGAACAACTTCCATCTCAGGAGAGATTAAAAAGACTGGGACTTTTCAGATTGCAAAAGAGCTGGCCAAGGGGAGATATGATAGGGGTCTATAAAATCATGGCTGGTATGGAGAAATAAAGCAGGAAAAGTTATTTACTCCTTTTCATACAACAAGAACTGAGGATCACCATATGAAATGAATAGGTAGCAGGTTTAAAATAAACAAAAACATTATTTTATCACACACTACACAATCAGCCTGTGAAATTCCTAAACAGAGGATGTTGTGAAGGTCAAGACTATAACAGGGTTAAAAAAAGAGCTAGATAGATTCATGGAGGATAGGTCCATCCATGGCTATTAGCCAGGATGGGCAGGGCTGGTGTCTTTAGCCTGTGTGTGTCAGAAGCTGGAAATGGGCAACAGGGGATCAATTGCTTGGTGATTATCTGTTCCCTCTGGGACACCTGCCATTGGCTAATCAGAAGATGGGATATCACTGGTTTGACCCCGTATGGCCATTCTTACACCTGAAAGTTACGATGAAACACCCAGGAGTCTCTTACCTCCAGACACACGGTTGAGTTCTTCTCTTCACAGGGATCTCCCAAAGCCCTGAAGGTGGAGTTCAAGTAAAGTGCAGTAGGCGGCCTGTGCAGGATGGCAGGAGGAAGCCGGAGCAGAAGGGAGAAGCACATAGCACAAAACAAATTCAATGGCACAGCGGGAAGGTTGAGCTTGTGGTTAAGGGCTTGGGCTGGGACCCAGCAACTGGGGGTTCAAACTGCAGCACAGTCACTAAGCTGCTTTATTTTGCAAGTATAGTGGGGCGACCAATCCTGTCTTCTTCATGCAGAGTGTAAATCTGGAGCGCATGGACGGCCTCTTGCTGCTTGGCTATGCAGCACCTGACACAAGGGGGACCCTGACCTTGGGGCGGGGAGGTATCTCTGCAGCGCCTGCTTGAAGCCAGAATACTACTGCAAAGGATTGTGGGTGGCAGGAAGGAACAAGGAGGTTGGGGGCAGAGGTACCGCTGGTGGCACCGTGGGGCTGAGAGGCAGGGAGGAGCTATGGCTTCGTACACTGGGATTTTCCACCCACTCAAGATTTGACAGTTCTTGCCACTCTCCTGCACCCTGCACGTTGCTGCTGGTTTGCTGGGAGGAAGGGCAGCCTATTGCCCAGGGATGAAAATCCGCCGTGCCAAAAATGCTACCTGCGCGTGGCTTCGCTGTTGGGGACGGGGCGACAGGCAACACTGACCTGGGCTCAGATTCTCCAAAGCAACTCAGTTTTGGCAGCCCTAATGCCAGGTCCCTTTAAGAAGTTACTTGCCCAGGAAGTGGCAAGTGCCCCTCCCTGGCACCCCAAAAATCACTGAGTCACTTTAGCTGGGGTTCCCTGTGCTGCCTTTGCCGTGAGCATCCCGAGAACAGCGGGGCCTGGCGACGCTGCCAGGATACCTACATCCTCTGGGGATGAGCCATGAGCTGTGTCCAGACACTGGTTCTGGGATTTCCTCACCAGATCGTTCTCTTCCAAGAAATGGGCCCGGCGTTTGGAAGTGTCCTCTAAGAGGCAATGAAATGAACAAAAAAACTCTCAATCAAACCACTGCAGCTACAGCTGTGGTTTCCTGTCTGGGCAGACACATGCTCACCCGCTCTGTCTGAGCTATAAACAGCGTGACCACCTTGCAGCTCAGGCTACCCCAGTGCACACCTGGGATCTGGGACCGGGTGGCACTGGATTCTACGAGGGAGAAACCAGGCTGGTCATGCATCACACTAGGACACCAGTGTTCTACTGCTTCAGGCCCCACACACTGATCCAAACCCCATTGGATCCAGTGGGAATCCTTCCATCAATTAGCCCCAGAGGCCTATTCCATCAGTCACTCTGCCCCGTGTCTGAACCGACTCTCACCATTCCACTGTGCTTCTGGGTCAGTGAAGCGCTGCTCCCCCGAGCTGAGCACAAAGGTAGACTTGCAGGGGCAGTAGTGACCCTCTGGGTGTGGGTAGAAGTGGCATCTTGTAGCCATGAAGCTAAAATGTAGCTTTATGCAAAGTAATGTGCCTCAGTGTACTTTGCCAGCCACTCTTTCTGTGTTTATTGAGAATACAATTGCAAAGCAGTTAGCATATGCTTACATAGACACACAACACACACACACACACACATTGTCCCACCAATTGATGCTATATTTACCAGTCCATGGTCTGAGGATTGATCACTGGCGTGAGGGGCGAGGGGAGGGGGGGTCTATCAGTCTGGACCAATGTTCCAGTCATGGCAGGACGTCTCCACTCTTAAGGCAAATCAGTTCTTCTTCGAGTGGTTACTCATGTCCATTCGAATCAGGTGTGCACGCCGTGTGCACTGTCTCTCCGGAGAGTTTTCCCAAGCGGTACCCTTAGCGCCAGCAGGGCACCCCCTGGAGTGGCGCCGCTATAGCGGAGCATAAGTACCCCTGCCGGCGCTCCCCCTCCTCAGTTCCTTCTTACTGCCCGTGACGGTCGTTGGAGCGTGTCTCTCTCTTAGTATTGTTAATGGTTCCCGTTTCTCTTAGAGTAGTGTTTGTAAGTAGTTTGTAAATAGTTTAATTACTTAGATAGTTAGCGAGTTCTTTGTTTTTCCTTCCCCTCTTTCGGGGGTGTGGAATGCCAGGGCCACAAGGCTTTAAGGCGTGCACAGTATGCGCGAAATTCATGCCTAAAGGGAACCCTCATGATAGCTGTTTAAAGTGCTTGGGTGAGGGCCACTTAGCAGACGCCTGTAAGATCTGCAGGTCGTTCAAGCCGCGCACGAAGAGGAAGTGAGCTTCGCGTTTGAAGCTTCTCCTCATGGAAGCCGCTCTTCAACTGGCACTGGCTGGTTACTCCACGGTGCGCAGTGCACTGGCGTCGATGCAGGACGCCCCATCCCGCTCGCGGACTTCTGTGCCGAGGCCCGGCACCGTTCCCACTCCCCAGCACCGAAAAGGCTAAAGTCTTCGCAGGGTAGATCTCCGAGCCGGAAGTCAAGGTTGGGCCTACACCGTCGGTATGGGTCACCGGTGGAGACCTCTCCAAGTGCTGCTGTGCGGCGGAAGCGAGTGGGCCGGCCACCCAGTCCGGCTCAGCTACCCTCGCATCGTCCCTCGATGCCGGAGACATTTGAGGCGGTGCAGGACTTGATCAGCCTCACTACCTCCCCTCCGTCGTCTGTTGTGGTGGAGAGGTCGAGGTCTTCTACGTCGGGAGCCATGCTGGCACCAGTTTCTCCTCTGCACCGGGTGGAACAGTTGGCACCTGTTACGTATGCTCCAGGACCGTCCACTGTGGGACCAGTACCGCTTGCTACTACTCCGATGTCGGACTCGGTGCAGGTGGCCAGGCCTTACCTGATGCTCGGCTGGACTTGGCCTCCCACCACGGTGCTAAGTCCTCTTCCGGAGCCGATCTTAGCTGCGCCTGTGCCGTACTATCCTAGCCATGTGGCACCGTCAACGGCACCGTCAGCAGTACCGGCACCGAGCATGTTGCCCGGGGTGTCGGTACAGTCATCGGCACTGCCCTCTTCAGCACCGCTGCAAGTTTCGGCACTGCTACAGGTTTTGGCACCGCTAGTTTCGGCACCGCTGCAAGTTTCGGCACCAGCTCCAGTACTGGCATCGGCCCCGTGGGCCATGCCGGTAGCACCATTGTCGATGACGCCGGTCCCTTCTAGGACGGCCACCACGGCACAGGCGCCATCAGTATTACCCACCTTGGCGCCAACAGCGGCACTGGTAGGGGGCGCCATCTCTGGAGCGGTTGGGCTCCGCAGTTTCGTACCTGCAACCAGCACCGATCTTGGCACTGCAGACAACATGCACTGTGTCGGCGCCACAGCCGGGCCCGAACACTGTCTTTTCGGTACCAGCACCGGTACGACCTCGCCACACGCACGCAGGCAAGCCAGAGTCAATGGCCAGATTCGCCCTCCCGACGGTACAGGCGTACGCATGATCGGCACCACCCTGGCCCGAGTCTGATTACTCGTCTGATTCAGATGCGGGCTCTTTTAGATCGGGGTCCTCGAAAGCGTCGTCGGAGCATAGATCCCGTTCTCGGTACCAGCACAATCGGCTGCAAATGCAACAGTCTTGGCCGCCTCAGCCGCACTGGTCTTTCTGGACGCCGTGGGCATACCATCAGTGGCAGGGGCCTGTGCCCCCATCCATGGCGTCCAGCATCTCAGGACACCGAGTGCCCCCGTTGGCGTCGCTGTCGTGACCCCCCTCCCTCACCTCAGAGGATTGCAGCCCTAGACACCACTAGGGGCCCACCATCTTCGGCACCAGAGCCACCTCCGCAAGCAGCAGGGCTTGCCCAGCCACCTTCCCACCCGGGCCCTCTGCTGGATCCGGTGCCAATTCAGGAGTCATCGTCGTCTCCTGATGAGGCCTTAGCAGATCCGGCTCCGGCTCCGGCATTGCCGACCATGGATGCCAGGTCGCATCAGGATTTGCTTCGGCATCTAGCCTCCAATCTGGGTGTCCCAGTGGAGCCTGTAATAGAGGACACGGATCCTATGGTGGACATCCTATCCGACGATGCGCCCGCCCGTTTGGCTTTGCCACTCAACAAGACTGTGGCTAAGATCACAAACGCCCTGTGGCAGACCCCGGCTTCCTTAACCCCTACCTTAAAGGGAGTGGAGAGGCGCTATTATGTCCCGCAGTTCGGACACGAACACCTATGGTTCACCCGAATCTCAGCTCTCGCCACCTGATGGCCTGGTTTATCTGTGGCTGGAGCAACCAGAAAGGGAATGTTCCCAGGAGGTGCACATGGTGCTCCTGGGTAGCAGGAAGCCATCCACCAGGCGGTCCTGTGCAGCCAAGTGGCGGCGGTTCTCGTCTTGGGCGTCCAGAAGGGGGGGCACCCGTCCTGTGCACCTGTCCCGTCCATTCTGGACTGCCTCTTCGGACTCAGGTCCGGGGGGCTCTCTACCTCTTCTATCAAAGTACATGTGGCCTCACTCTCCGCCTTCCATGCTGGATCGGCAGGAGTCTCTCTGTTTTATGACCCTGTGGTCAAAAGGTTCCTTAAGGGTTTGGATCAGTTGTACCCCTTGGTTAGGCCCCCTCTCCCAGCTTGGGACCTTAACCTCATGTTGTCCAGACTTGTGTCGCCCCCCTTTGAGCCGCTGGCCACGTGCTCTTTGAAGCACCTTTCACATTCATTGTGGCCATTACGTCGGCTCACAGGGTCTCCGAGCTGAGGGCGCTAACTGTAAACCCGCCCTACCTAGTGTTCTCAGAGAATAATATGAGGCTCCGTCCTCACCCAGCTTTTCTCCCCAAGGTGGTGTCACCGTTCCATGTGTCCTAAGAAATTTACCTCCCGGGTTTCTTTCCAAAGCCCCATGCCTCTCCTAGGGAGCAAGTGCTCCATTCCCTAGATGCTAGGCGGGCGTTAGCCTTTTAGATCGATAGAACGAAACCCTTTCAAAAATCCACACAACTGTTCATTGCTTTCGCTGACAGAATGAAAGGGCTCCCTATCTCGACCCCGAGGTTGTCCAGTTGGGTTGCGGGTGTATCAGGGAGCATTATGTCTTGGCCAGGAAAGTCCTGCCCCGAGTTACAGCACATTCCACCAGGGCGCAGTCGTCCTCTGTAGCCTTTGGAGCGCAGGTTCCGATTACTGAAATCTGAAGGGCGGCCACGTGGTTGTCAGTACACACCTTTACGGCGCACTATGCACTGACACAGCAGGCCAGGGAGGACGCAGGGTTGGGTTCTGCAGTCCTCAGGTCTGTATTGTAACTGTGTTTGTTTTCTGTACCACATTGCACTTTTTTCAATCAGTTCTCTGTGTTCAGTTAGTTGAATAAATATGTTTGGGTTGTTCAACTTTCGTGGATTTGTTTTTCTCCGTGCTCCGACCCCTCCTCCGTGAAGTGGGGTTAGCTTGGAAGTCACCTGATTCGAATGGACATGAGCAACCACTCGAAGAAGAAAAGAACGGTTACTTACCTGTAACTGCTGTTCTTCGAGATGTGTTGCTCATGTCCATTCGATTCCCCCCCTACCTCCCCTTCGTCGGAGTGTCTGGCAAGAAGGAACTGAGGAGGGGGAGGGCCGACAGGGGTACTTATGCTCCGCTATAGCAGCGCCACTCCAAGGGGCGCCCTGCCAGAGCTAAGGGTACCGCTTGGGAAAACGCTCCGGAGAGACGGTGCACGCAGCGCGCACACCTGATTCAAATGAACATGAGCAACACATCTCGAAGAACAGGTACAGGTAAGTAACCGTTCTTTTCTCCTGTTACAACAGTTTTTTCCATCAGGATCAGTGGGGCCTGTATCATTGGGTGCGACTAGACTGCAGGGCTTTTTCGGAAAAACGGCCATTTTTCCAAAAAAACTTCACTTATGTCCACACTGCTATTGTGTTCTTTCAAAAGAAAATTGAAAGAATGCAGAGGGTTTTCCGACATTGGTAAACTTCATTCTATGAGGAAGTATGCCTTTTCCGAAAGAGCTCCTTCGGAAAACGGCGTGCGTGGACACTGAAGAGGGAGTTTTTTCAAAAGAAGAGGAAAGAGGAAAAAGCATAGGTGCCCTAGTGGCCGCTCCATCCATAGTAATCACAGCTTAAATGCGAGATAACGTCCATTCAGTGTGGACGCTAGCTTTCGAAAAAGCAGATTGCTTTTTCAATGCGCTTTGGCAGTGTGGACGCGCTCTTTTGGAAGAAGTTTTTTCAGAAGATCTCTTCCAAAAAAGCTTCTTTCGAAAGAAGCCTGCGGTCCAGACGTACCCATTGTGCTGTTTTTCTGATGGATATTTGTTACCTCCAGTTGTTTCTCTTGTTCCTTATCTTCTTTGTTCTACCATGCTAAGATGGTTTGGATCACAAATATTTTGTCCTGATTGATAAATACTTGCCCTCTTTCACAGCCGTCCATTTGCCCACCGCTTACATCTCGATGGGCATATACAGCATTCTTTGGCATCTTCATGTCTGTTCTCGGCTTCTTCCTAGAACATTTGGTCCGGTGGCCTTTGCACTTATCTCTCACACATTCCTCACTGTCTCACACATAACAAAGTTGATTTCTTTGTTACAGAGAAGCAATATGCACTTTTGCACAAGGACATCAAATTACAATTTCAAGGATATTTGTTTTAAGCCTAAAACAGAATGGCGACCATAAGGGTCTATTCCTGCCTTGGAATCAGCGTTAGACACAATATTCTGGCTGGTGCACCTTTACCAATGGTAAGGTAAATGTTCTTTCGGCTTTCTGAAAGGGTGGCTGGCAAAGTACACTGGGGCACATTGCTTTGCATAAAGCTACATTTTAGCTACATGGCTGCATCCTCAGGGCACTCCCCTGAAAGCAGGTGGGCACACAACAGAGCCTTCTCTTGGTGGGATGATGGGGGCAGGGAGAGAAGGCAGGGCCAGCAGCTGGCATCAGAGGGGGCACGGGTGCCAGGAGTATGGTTCCCTGCAGGTTTGCAATCTGCTGCCCATCCCCCAGAGGCAGCCATGCTAGGGGCCTGGGAGGTGGGAACCAGGACGCCTGGGTTCCCTTCTCAGCTCTGTGAGAAGAGAGTGAGGGTTGGGAGCTAGAGCAGGGAGGAGCTGGGGGAGCAGGGATGGGGAGTGAGGATGCCCGGGTTCAATTGCTGGCTGTGGGATAGGAAGGCCCTAGTAGGATGGTGCACTAGCAGGACTGCTGGATTCATGGGCAACAGATGTACGGGGCAAGGGAAGGCACTGCTTTCTCTGGGTCTTAGTGCCCACCCTGTCACTTCTTCCTACCCCTGTCTCCACCCTTCCTGCAGCCTCCCACAGCTGTCTGGGGCCTGGTGACTCTTCCATCTAGTAACTTAAAAGGGAAAACTGTTCCAGCTTCCATACCACTTAGCAGAACATTTATATTGTTAAAGAGCCATTCAAGTGGCAATGAAGCCATTTAACAGGCATTTGCCAGACCGTCCGTTCTCCGCCCCCCGCCACATGTATATTGTCAGTTTCTGAATTTGCTGATAAACAGCTGTGTGTTCCGGTCAAATTTACTCAGAACGGGTTAGTCTACAGGACCTCGGTTTAACATTTGCTATAGAACAGGGATCGGCAACCTAAGACTCACGTGGCACGCAAGCTGATTTTCCATGCCATGCGCAATGAAAGCAGGGGAGGGGAGAGAGAAAGCCCCGAGCCTCCCCAACAGATCTGGTGTGCGGGGAACACTAGCCCTCCCTGGCTCCATGCATTGCCATTTCCCTTCCCCAGCTGGGACAGGTGAGCGCGGTGCAGCAGCAACGGCTCCCTACCCGCCACCCCCAAGAACGTAGGCGGCTCCCTAGGTGCTTTGCCGGCGGGCAGGCGGAGCAACCTCTGGTAGTGTGTAGTTTCCAGAGTCCAGAGCACTCCTCCAATCCCGGAGAGCCCCCCGCCATCCACTGAGGCTGCCCCACCACCTCCCCCTGCACCCCTGTCCCTCCCCCTGTGGGACTGCCTCTGCAGCATGGGGCCCTGGTCCGGCTGCGCCACCTCCTCTTCCATCTCCAGGTGGCCACTTGTTACAGCAGCCACTGACGACACTGCCACGGGGTGGGGAGCAGCAGCGCATGGAGCCTGAGGCAGATCTGAAAGGGAAGGTTGGGGCTTTCTTCACCCCCAACCCCTCCGCCCTCTGAGCAGGAAGCCGGAATGGGTACTGCAGCCTCACAGCTGCACAGGCTCCCCAATGCATGGGGAAGGAGGGAGCTGAACTCCCTCCCCCACCCCAACCCACCCTGCTGGGGAAAGGGCAGCCAGCTGTCTAGAAACTTTCCCCACTGTAAGGGGGTGCACAGCCAGGTGAGCATCCCCCGCTCATGCCTAGACCCCCATACACCAATCCCCCTCACTCACTTCCCTCCCCATGCCAAGACCCCACATCCCCAGCTTTCTTGGACACCCTCCCTTGCTCCTGCACCCTCCCTCCCAGCCAGACACCCTACTCCTATCCTGCTCCTGCACTCTCCCCCCGGTCAGTCACCTACCCCCACACTGCTCCTGTATCCACCGTTGCTCCTGCATTCTACCTCCTGGCCACACACTGCACCCTCCCTTGCTCCTGCTCCCTCCACCTGGCCAGATAACCTACTCCCAGCCTGCTCCTGCACCCTACCTCCCACCCCGACCTCACAACCTCTCCCCCTTCTGTACCCCACCTCCTTCCCAGAGCCTGCACCCCATCCCCATCCCTATCCCACTCACTGGCAACCCTGTCTCACACACTGAATCCCTCATTTTTGTCCCTATGCCAGAGCCTAAGGGGGTCCATAAAATCCACTAAGGCTGAAACCCCAGAAAAATAAATCTGGCCTATGGGAAGTCCCAAACCTCAGTCCCTCCCCCCCCCTCCCCTTACCCCGGGAGGCTGGAGTGCCAGAGGAGTGCAGTGTCTCAGTTGGAGGCCACATCAGTGCGGGTTGGGGATTTTTTGGAGGAAGTTTTTATTTGCTTCTCACTTGTGTGGTCCCTAACTAATTTTTCTGTGGGTCAGTGGCCCTCAACCCAAAAAAGGTTCTCCACCCCACCATAAATAAAGAAAACATTAAAACCTTTTGTGTTGCACATAAATTAATGTTTTACTTTATTTAAAATGAAGTTTGATAAACTAACATGAGAAAGTTAAAACGCTTAATCTGTTTCATAATTTAAATTAAACCGTTCTCCCTAGCTGCAGCTGGTTCAGAAAATATGGTCACTATATTCAGCCTGCTCCGACTCCTCCTCCCCCCAGCATGCAGACCCATAAATAGAAGTGAATAAGTTAAATCTAGGCATACCACTTCTAAAAGGTTGCCGACCCCTGCTTTACAAAATTTCATTAGTGTTGTTGAAGATTAGAAAAATCACATCTCCAAAAAACACTTGCCTAGGTCTTTAGATGCACAATCTGAGTATTCAGCTTTAGTTGTAAATGCTTGGATCTACGGACATCTAATTTTTTAAAAATAAATCTTATCTGAAATACACATTTTAGTTTTATTTCCTAGAGTACCAAAGTCTTGCTTCCCAAGTCTGCCTATCTCTTCTGTCCATTCCTGTACATTTAATCTTTCTCCCTTCACTATTATCCCCCCTTTAAGAGAGCCCTTAGAGACCCTTCTCTTCCAGATAGTCAGAAGTAAAGAAAGGGAAACTATCTCCAACCACTGCCCATACTGACATTCCATCCCCTGTTTGAAGAGGGGAGTGAGGCCTAGTGGTGAAAGCAGGGGGGGCATGGAAGCAGGATTCCTGGTTCTTGTCCCCAACTCTGACACAAACACCCCATGTGACCTTTGACAAGTCTTTTCCCTTCCAGAAGCCTCAGTTTCCCTAGATGTGCAGCAAGACTATCCCATTTTCTCTCCCCAAATCCATGGGAGGGAAGGGGTGTCCATGGACACAGGGGCTGTGGGGTTTAGTGAGCAGAGGGCTGGAGGAAGCAAGCTGCGTGGTCCAGTGGATCCTCTAACTATTCAGTCTGGGTGGGAACAAGGACTCCCATGAAATCACTGCAGCTGTAGTGCCAGGGGCTGTGGAGGAAGTAGGAAGAGGTGGGGGGGCAGGAAGAGCTGATCTCACCTGGGGGCCACTGGAAAACCAACATTAGCCTCTCACACCCAAAGACACCCCCTCCTGCATTCCCTGCATCAGATGCTTACCTGTGCAGTAGAATGGGACATCAGACTGGCTGGGCAGGAGGTAGCCTGGTTGGCATATACAGGTGTAATTGCCCGGTGCATTGGTGCAGATGGAGTTGGGGCCGCAGGGTGATGGGTTGTAGGAACATTCGTCAATATCTGGGAGAGAGAATCCAGACTGGCCATGTGTGATGCTAGGACACCAGTGTTCTACTGGTCCAGCCCCCTCACACTGACCCAAACCCCACTGGATCCAGTGGGAATCTTTCCATCAGCCCCAGGGGCCTTTTGCATTAGACACTCTGCTCTGTGCCTGAACTGGCTCTCACCATTGCACTGCGCTGCTCCCCAAAACTGGATGCAAAGCCGAGCTTACAGGGGCAGCAGTGGCCCCCTGGGGTGTTGGTGCAGGTGGCATCTTCAGGGCACACTGCCGAATGCAGATGGGCCCTGGTCTGCACAACAGAGCCTTCTCTTGGTAGGAGGATGGGGCGGGGGGAGCGTGCCAGATAAATGGCCCCCTGCAGGTTTGTAATACGCTGCCCATCCCCTAGAGGCAGCAGTGCTAATGACCTGAGATGTAGGAGCCAGGGCACCTGGGATCCCTTCTCAGCTCTGTGAGGAGAGTGAGGGTTGGGAGCTGGAGCAGGGAGGAGACTGGAAGGGGAATTCGGACACCTGGGATCTATTGCTGGCGGTGGGGTAGGAAGGTGCTGGATTGGTCCTAGCAGGATGGTGCACAGGCGGGACTCCTGCATTCTATCCTGAGCTCCAGGAGGGGAGTGAGGTCTAGCAGATAAAGCAAAAGGGGGAGTCGGGGCTCCTGGGTTCCACTCTTAGCTCTTGCACAGATTCTGTGCAACTTTGGTCAAGTCTTTTCTCCACCTCAGTTTCCCCCACTGTGATATGGAGACAATTTTCTCTCCCCAGATCTCCTTGCCCATTGTTGCAGGGCCACATGCTCAGAGGCAGGGCACCTGCCCCTCCCCTATAACTCACAGGAGTGGAGACTGCTCAGCTGTCACTCAGCACGTTTCCGCTATGGGTCTCATCCACACAGCCCCATTGGTGCGCCTGATGCACCCTGTCGCCCAGACTTCCCGTGTCTGTCACAAGCTTTAGTTCATTCCTTACACCCCCACCCCAGCCCTGCGCCAGCCCCAGCCCGGTGTATCAGAGCAGGGCAAAGCCCCGGTCCCAGCCCGGTTGATGGCAAATCGCTGTTGTTTCAGGGGAGTTGATGGAGCAGCAGCACCGGGGGCCTGGCCCCAGCGAGTCTTCGCCCTTCACCCTGGCGTGTGTTGAGCACGGGGCAATGAGCAGCAAAGGGCTTTGGTGCCTGGCCATGGGCATCCCTGAGAGCAAAGGCTGCACGGAGACGGCCATGGTCCCAGGGGTGCTGGCTCTCACCAGGCCCAGGAAGGCACCGGACACAGAGCCGGGCCGAGGTGCTGGTGTGCGCCGGGAGTCCCTTCATGACTGTCTCAGGGCTGGAGAGACCCTGTTGGGAGAACGCCTTCGGGCTTCCCACTGGTTCTCACCTGAGCAGTTCAGAGGGGTGACGCCGCGCTTCCCTGAGACTCTTCTGGGAGAGCTGTAGCCAGATACACACTCACAGACAAAACTTTTGTCAGTGTTCTTGCAGGAGGCATTTGGGCCACAGGGCGGAGGGTCCTGGGCACACTCATCGATATCTGGACAGGAGCAAACAGAACCGGAGTCATTCAATGACCAAGGAAGGTGCTTGTGTTACCCCCACTGGGTGGGAATTACGGGTCCCCCTATGGGCCAGTGGGCAGGAGGACTCAGAGGGTCGATGCTTTCCGCCAATGGTGGGCAACCTGCCACTTGCAGACCCCCTGTCTTCCCTCCTCCCCCACGCATCTCTCCCGGACTGGTGCATTGGGCTAGAAAATGCACATCAGCTGTTTGTGGCCTTCCAGCCCTGGGAGGGAGAAGGAGGAGCTGGTAAGTGTGGTGCTCTGGTGCCTCAGTACGTGAGAGGTGGGGGGGAGGGGCAGACAGGGGGTCCACCAGCCTGAGGTGGGACCTCAGGAGGCGATGGGTTGCTTCGGCCCTCTGAGATGAAGAAGGGTCATTCATGCAGCCCACTCACTATCCTTGGTTGCCCATTGCTGTTTGCCACTGTAGAGATGCCCTGTTTGTGCATCAGTCAAGACAGTGGCTGTTACATTGCTAATAAACCCCATGGATCACGGGTTAGTGCATAAAAATCATGAATGGAACATTTACCATTCAGGTCTGAAAACATCTGTCATTTAGGAACACAGGGATCACCAGACTGGGTCAGACCAGCGACCCTCTAGTGCAAAATCCTGCTTTCATCAGTGGCTGCCACTAGATTCTTCAGAAGATCATGTCAGATGTTCTTGCTATTTGTATCAAAGCCTAATCCTTCTTCAAAACATGATCAATTGGCAGCCCCTATGAGATCCTGTGGCAGGGAGTTCGTCAAGTGAATGCTGCTTCAGGTTAAAAATAATCATTTCCTTTTCTCTATTTTAGGGGTTGGATTGTGACTGCCCTGACACACATTCAGAGGAGTAGGGAACCCACAAGGAAATCCTCCTCCCTCCCCCTTCAAGGGTCACACTTTTCTTCATATTCTTCCTGGTGGATCATAGTATCCCAAAAATAGGTGTGAAGGAGATGGGGTCACAGTATGCTCCTCCCCTCTGCACTTGCTAACAGCGCTGCCTGGCCACTTGAACGAGGGAAGGACACAGCTTGCCCTGAAGAACAGAATCTGAGCTACTTAGGGAGGAATTCAGCCCCCCATCCCCGGGCCACCCTGCCCAGGGCTGTGTGCAGACTGCACTGCAGCTTTTCCACTTATTTGGGTGTCTCCTGGTCAGAAAGGAACAGATTGACTGGTGGGGGAAGCCAAGTCACTAAATCTGCTTGGCCACATCTATCCCTTCCTCGCTCTCCTCATCCCTGCATCCCCCTTTCCAGTCAGCGACATCCTCGATACAGACCAAGTGGAAGACCCCTCCCCGGGACACTAATGCCAGCGACAGAACAGTCGCCCCATTACACAGCTCCCCTCCCCCAGATGGGCTCAGGAGCTCACACTCACCCTGGCACGTCACACTTTTATCAGTGAAATACCGCTCCCCAGTGCTAGACACAGACCCCCGTTTGCAGGCGCAGCGGTGGCCCCCAGGGATGACTTCACAGATTGCATAACTAGGACAGACAGTTGACTTTTCACACGCTTTGTCTGGGAAATCAAGGAGGAAGGATTTAATTAAAATAAAACAATTAATTTCCCTTTGCACCTTCACCCCCTTGCACATCTTCAATGGGCTTCACACTCGTTCTTTGGCCCTACACACCCGCCCGCCCCAAGCGAGGACCTGGCAGAAGAGGTGGCTGGGGAGGTCAGATCAAGGCAGCTGGACCCTCTTCTAGAGGCATCAGGTGAGGACGCCAGAAAAGCTCTGCAGGCCCCTCCCCTGCAGCAGGAAAGGAAAAGCTGGCGGGGAGGGTAGGAACAGAGGATGGGTGCTGCAGGTGGTGATCCTGTGAACTGAATCCCCCGAGGAGAGGGGCTGTCATGCCCATTTTCCATGCCTGGGTCATAATGCAGACAGGGGCAGAGAACACTTGGATTCTGGCATTTCCTATCTTCGGAGTGCTTGACCTGCAACCTATAGCACAGTGTTCCCCAAAGTGTGGGGAGCACCCCCGATGGGGGCATGGAGGAATGTTGGGTATGACTGGACCTGAGACATCCCCCACAGGTGCACCCTGTGTGATCAGGGCCTAGCAATGGCCCATAGCACCTGTTTAGTAAGAAATGCAGAAGGAACTGGCACTTGTTATGGAATTAAAAGGCAGCTCTGTATAACACCCCGCTGAGCAAGTGGCTTTCTGGTGAGGGGTGGGGAGAATCAGACACAACACAAGGGAGCAGAAAAAAATGGAAAATCAGAAAGAGGAGAACGCAGGGAAAGGACAGGAGGAAATGGGATACAAAGTTCTTTGCCCGTTCAAAGTCCCCTCTAGCTGCAGGACACACAGGGGTTCAGATCTGGAGATTTTGCCCAGGTTTCCAGGCATCAACTTACCAGCAGTGGAGAAAAGAGTCTCCTGGAAGCAGATGAACCAGCAAAATCCTGAAAGAGCTGAAACAAGCAAGGACAGAATCATAGAATACTACAACTGAAAGGGACCTTGAGACATCATCAAGTCCAGTTCCCTGCCCTCACGGCAGGACTAAGCACCATCTAGATCATCCCTGACACATTTGCCTCATCTGCTCTTAAAAATCTCCAGTGATGGAGATTCCACAACCTCCCTAGGCAATTTATTCCAGTGTTTAACCACCCTGACAGTTAGGATGTTCCTGTGGCACTGGGCTCTATTGCAGCTACTCTGTCAGAGGCTATGTGGACTAGTGGGCAGAGTAGTGGGCAAGGCCTTGGGAGATGGGGGGTTTATTCCTGGCTCTGCTAGTGGAGCTCAGCCAAGTCACAGCCCCCTGGGCCGTGTCCCCTGGGGCCGGCTTCTCCATTCCGATTAGACGTTCTCCTGCTTGTTATGGAATTAAAAGGCAGCTCTGTTTAACGCCCCGCTGAGCAAGTGGCTTTCTGGCGAGGTGTGGGTGGAGTCAGACACAACACAAGGGAGCAGAAGAAAACGGTAGGTCTTGCTGAGCAAGGGGCCCATGTGTCACCTCCGGGCTGAGGAACAGCAGCAGAGCCAGGAATGTCAGGGCAGCATGCCCATGTAATCAGTTAATGTTTAAACAGTTAATTAATTAAATGGGATTTTACATCCTTACCCTGAAGGAACCAGGCAATGCCAGATAAGTTTTCTAGTTTTATATATAGTATTAGAGATTTGTATCTATCTGTCTGTGAGTCTGTTTAATCAAGAACTCCTCCTAAATGGTAAGAGCTAGGACCACTGAATTTGATAAGCAGCAGCATCTTGTCCTAGCTTAAAACAAGGTCAGTGTTTGGTTGAGCCAGGACAACCGCAAGTGCCCGGCATGCGACTGTTTTCTGTAACATGGAAAGGGAGGAGCTGCAATGCCAGAGGCAGGGGAAGGCCATCAGATATCACATGCAATAATAGAACAGACAGCAGAAGGGACTTGCTGTGACGTCAGCCCTTCCCAGTATAGATTCTCTTTGCACCAGGAGTGAAGGGGGGGCAGGGGTTACCTGACAGGTGTGAGAGAGGCAAGGGCTTTGCCAACACGCAGGTGTAGATTTAAATTGTTTACAGGCAGCTAGGACTGGCCCAGCCTCCCCCATGACTGACGAGCCACCTCCCAGCTGAGACTGGCCACTGGGAAGCAAGTGATTAGAAAAACCAGCCAATGGGTCAGCTGGAAATTGCTGGGAGCAGAGAGCCTGGGGGCAGCCCCAGAAACAGGCTAGCTCCTGTAGCAGGGGAACTATCTTCTGGAGCAGTGTATCCTTTGCAGCCAAGGGGAGCCATGGGAAGCAGCATAGGCCGGGTCACCACTTTCCACTGCTCTGCATGGCTGCAAAGAGCAAAACAGAGCCCATGGGAGCCGTGAGGCTCCGTGGCCACGGTGAGGGTAAGTAAATAAACTGGGGCAGCCAGTTAATGTGTTTCTCTAAGTGTTCCTGCGGAAAACTGCTCTAGAGGCAGGGAGGGGCTGAAAAGAGGAAGGGGAAGGGACAAGTCTGAGAGCTCCGCTCCCCTACTACCACACAGCCCTGTATATAAACATATCCAACCTCACCCTACACCTAGCTGGGCTGTTGGCCCCCTTTAGTCCCACAGGGAGGCTGGTCCAGAGCCTCCTTCCCTTGCTGGTGAAAAACATTCTGCTATTTCCTAGCCTGAAACCTCCGGCCGCCTCGGTTCCCAAAGGGAAACCTCCTTGTGGGCTGGGCTGCAAATGCGGAGCATCCGGCCCGCACTGGGCCTGACACGGCCCTTTGATCCCACCCAGTTTGGTCCCTTTCTTTGGAACTAGGGTTGCCAGATGGTTGAAACAAAAATACCGACCCCCCCCCCCCCCCAAAAAAAATGGAAAAAAATTCTGTTGAAGGGGAAATAAAAGGGGGGGGGGACCAAAAAAAGGGACTCCAAGGACTTATTAAGCCAAAAAATAAATTAAAATAAAACAGCATTAAAACAGCATGCCCCCTTCTTTAAGAGTGAGTGCAGGGATAGGAACAGGGAGTGGCTGAGCTCTCAGACCCAGGGGAAAGCATTGCTTCCCCTAGGTCTTTTGGCCCGCAGCCATTTTGTGCCGGCAGCCTTGGGGAACCAGGTAAGCATGGGGGCTGGGGTCAGGGGCTGGGCGTTGAGTGTTTGTAGGGTTGCCAGGTGCCCAGCATTTTCACCTCCTGGCCGGGGGAAAATTCAGAAAATACTGGACATCTCAGGTGTCCGGTATTCTCTGAATTTTTTTTATCGGACAGGAGCCGAAAATACTGGACTGTCTGGGTGAATACCGGACACCTGGCAACCCTATAAAATGGAACTCAGATGGCACCGTGAGCCTCTGTAGCTGTGAGTGGGGCAGAGAGAGGTTCCCCTCATCCCTGGTGTCATCTGAGCTTTCCACCTGCCTTTCCAACTCCAGAGGGGTTTTTCCCGACCCGCTGGGCTTCTGGCACCTCAGCCAGGGAGTGTTTCTGAACCCCCTGGGCCTCAGGTGGGCATGGAGTTCGCACAGGTGGTTAGTGCACCCGGCTTTTGGAGATACCCACATGGCTGGGAACTTCTTCCCTGCGAGGGGGCTCATAGAATGAGCCAAACCCCCATGTCCTTTCTAAGCCCCCTGTGCTGTGAGTGCGGCCAACAGTCTAGATGTATGTCCAGACGTTTGGTCCCACTGAAATGCGTATTGTTTGATCTCTCTGTCTCAATACCCTGTCCTGTCCCTTACCACCTCTTCCCCAATCTGCACAGCTTCTGCAAACTGTCTCGCTAATGACTCAGAGTGTGCCCAGGTCACACATCAACTCAGCACTTACCTGACAATTTAACTATTTGGGCTGAATTCAGTTCGCGACCCCTCAAAGAGCCCAACACAGTTGCAATTGTGGTTGCCCTTTTCGGGAGCACAAACTGATGGTGGGATCTGGTGTTTCCTTTGATCTGGTCGGGTTTAGTTACAATCCTGCCTCTCCAAATGCAGGAGGGACCAAAACCCAGGGAGACCTTCTTTGTGTCCAGTCCCAAGCCCCTTTCACCAGCACCAGACCCAAAAGCTCTCTGTCATCTTCTTCCAGGGCTATTCAAACTGTTCAGTGGGCCCCACCTAAAATAAGGCAGCTGCAGCCCTTCCACCTGCTGGGACCCTCAGCCTGAGGGAGAAGAGGAGGAGGCTGCCACGGGTCTAGTTGTGAGGGCATCCCAGGCGGCCCGTCTCCTCACCCTGCCGGCCCTGGAGCTCTTTGCACTGCTGGGGGAGCAGCCGCCGCAGCCCTGTGACCTTCCTAAAGGCTCCTCTTTGGCTTTCTTCCTGCACACAGGGGATGGTTCTGCTACTGAGGGGAACATTCCTGGTTTCTACACAACCCCACCGGTGAAATGGGCTAGAGAAAGGCTCTGAGGCCCCGCTCCCACTTTCTTTATCCAGAGCTGGAGGGCTCCTCTTCCACTCCCCTGTGTGGCAGAGCCTTCGCAACCACAACTAGGCTGGGCCCAGGACTCCTGGGGGGCTTGACCCCCAACCTTGAGGTCATTTAGGGCAGGGGCTGGGTGTCCCCATTCTGGGGTCCTCTCTCTGCACCGGACGCTTCCCTGACTCCTGCTCATCACTGACAGCTCACAGCAAACATACCTATCAATTTTTAAAAATATAAACAGAGAAGGTGAGAGGAAAACAGGCCACCCTGCTCTGTGGCAGGGGACGTCACACCCAGCGCTTCTGGAGTGTCAGGGCAGTTCACAGGCTGCTCCTCAAACATCCCAGGACTCCTGCCCAGGCCCTAGCTATGACTTCAGGCTCTGGGGGTCAGGGCCCTTCTCCGCAGCAGCAGCCCCCAATATGGGTTATGATCCGCCCCCTTCATTTGGCCTGTGGGGCAGCATGGCTGGAGGAGTCTTCCTGGGCTAGGACCTCTGCCCAGAGCCCCCCTTCCTCTCTGAAGTTGCTCCCTGCTCCCAGCTCTTGACTACTCCAGCCCCCCAGCTCCACTCTCTGCTGAATTGCCTCAAACCCTGGGGCTGCTTCTCTGACCTCTCTGGCTCTGTGGCTGCAGTTCTGCTCCCAGCATGGATCTGCTCTCAGTGCTGTGTCTGCAGCTCTGCCCAACACCGAGCTGCTCCCTGGGATGCTTCTCTGGATCTTTCTGGCTGGCCTGGCTGTGCTCCCCCTCCCCTACGCAGGCCCCTGCTCTCTCTTGAGCTTGGCTCCACTCTGTGAGATCCAGGCAAATTCAGCTCACCCAGTGGACAAGACCCCTGATGTCCTGACCCCCTCATTACCTGACCAGCCTGCCAAACAGGCTGACCAGGAGTGTTGTTCTCTCCCCATTGCTCCTGGGGACTGTCAGTCTCACGTTCTGATTTCTCATGGACCCTTCCCCCTCCTTTTGGTACGTGGGGCCAGCCAGCCCAACCCCACACTGAGTTTCAGTAGGGGGCCAACACTGGCCATCCATTCCTCTGAGTCTCCCCTGAGTCTCCTCCTGTTTCTTGTTGCCACTTCCCACACAGCTTGACTGTTCCATGCCTAACAAACACAAACACCCCCCATCCCCTGCCTCCATGCTGCTAGCATCTGGGCAAGTTCCCACCTGCCTTGGCATAGGTGGGGCCCACTGAACGGTCAGCACAAAAAGACAGTCCCCACCCTCACAGGCCTCAAGTTAAGGTGGGTTTTTCTCAAGCCCCCAGTGAAGGAAAATAACCCTATTCCTTGCAAACTTACCTACAAGGGGGGTGATAAACTGCACCCTCATTGTGGCTTCTGCCTTCTCCTGCCAGGCAAGGAAACTGCACTGACTTTATCCTGTTCTCATCTAGCAGAGGAAGTTTGCTGAGTGACACTGTTTTTTCTGCTGCTTCTTTATCACGGTGTTTCAGCTCAGCGCTGTTCCTCTTGCAACAGACCTGTTCCTTCTGCCTAGGGTGATCTCTGGACATCTAATACATGTTTATTATCAGTGTCCCCAAATAGCAGCCCTGCAATTAACAGGAAACAATACGGGAAGTTGCAGTCTTCTCTATTTAGGAAATGAAAGTGGGGTGTGTGTGGGGGGGGGGGTACGTCTTGTATGGGCCTAGGAGACAGGACTCCTGGGTCTCATCCTAGCTTGAGAGGGGGTGGGTGATCTAATGGGTAGAGCAGGAAATGGGAATTGGAACACCTGGGTTCTCTTCCCAGGGGAGCATTATCTAGTGACTAGATAGTAGGCATCAAAATTCAATGTCAAGAAGGAAACTTCCATTTGATAGAGGACTTCATGATTTCAAAATTTGTTTTCATTCAAGTGAGGAATGAAACACAAAACTTTCAAAATTCTTTGGAAAAAAAATTCAGACGGAAAATAAAAATATTTTGGGGTCAAGCAAAATGTTGCCTTTCAACACTGGTTTTCCATCTCACTTGCTGCTTTGAAAATGTGATCTTGCATGACACCACACCCTGCCACACAAAATGCAAATGTCAGAAGGAAAGTCAATTTGGAAAGGAAAATTTGAACAGTTTGGCTCCAAACACATTAAAAACAAGACTCTGTCAGAACTCTCCTCTTTTTTAGCCCAGTACAAAAGTTCAGCAGAATCCAAATGCTTCTGTTCCGAGGGACACAGCTGAGGGCTTGGGGGAAAGACGATGCCTGCGGAGGAGCACATGAATCAAACAGATACATCTCTTAGGGAGAATCTATTAATAGAATTCTCTATGTTCTAGTAAGGAGAAGAAGGTGGAAAATGATAAAATATGGTAAGAAACGGTCAAATGAAAAAGAGTGCCATTCAAACATATCAGGAAATGGTAGACAGCTAAACAGTGACAAATTTTTCAAGTGCTTATTCACAAACACACTTATACAAAAAGTCTAAAAATATGATGGGTAAACTAGAGTGCCTTGTATTTAAGGAGGATATTGATATAATAGGCATCACAGAAACTTTGTAGAATGAGGACAATCAATGGGACACAGTCATATATCGGAAGGACAGAACAGGTCGTGCTGATGGGGGAGTGGCATTATACATGAAAAAAATGTAGAATTAAATGAAGTAAAAATCTTAAATAAACCAACATGTTCCATAGAATCTCTTTGGATAATAATGCAATGCTCCAATAAAATAATATAGCAGTAGGGATATATTATCAACCACCTGACCGTGATAGTGACTATGAAATGCTAAGGGAGATTAGAGAGGCTATTAAAAAAATAATAATAGTGGGGGATTTCAACTATCCCCATATTGACTGGGTGACAAAGTTTGAGGACAACTGCTGCCAACGCCTCGCAGCTGCACGTGAAAGACGACATAGAGCTGCGTTCTCTCCTGTCCTGACAACCGGCATCCCATGCCCAATCTGTAACCACACATGTGCTTCGACCTTTGGGCTCCAGAGCCATATGCGTTTCCACAAATGAAATGCACAACATGTCTTCCTCAGCTCCTGAGAGACAACCAACAATAACAACATGGGATAAGAGGAAAGGTCTTTTGATGGACTGATAACTGGTTAAAAGACAGGCAACAAAGGGTAGGAATAAATGGTAAGTTTTCAGAGTGGAGAGAAGTAACTAGTGGGGTCCCCCAAGGGTCCGTACTGGGACCAATCCTATTTAACCTATTTATAAATGATCTGGAGAAAGGGATAAAGAGCGAGGTGGTAAAATTTACAGATGATACTAAATTGCTCACTGGAAAAAATAATCCCAACTACACATACAAAATTCTGGAAACTAATTTAGTTCTAACCACTCAAGAGAGAGATCTTGCAGTGATTGTGGAGAGTTCTCTGAAAACATCCACTCAGAGTGCAGCAGCAGTCAAAAAAGCAAACAGAATGTTGGGAATCATTAGAAAAGGGTTAGAGAATAAAACAGAAAATATCAGATTGCCTTTATATAAATGCATAGTATGCCCACACCTGGGATACTATGTTCAGATGTGGTCGCCTCATCTCAAAAAAGGTATATTGGCACTGGAAAAGGTTCAGAAAAAGACAACAAAAATGGTTAGGGATTTGGAACAGATGCCATATGAACTGAGATTAAAAACACTGGGACTTTTCATCTTGGACAAGAGGAGATGAAGGAGAGATATGATAGAGGAACATAGAATCATGATAGGAATGGAGAAGGTGAATTAGGGAAAAGTTATTTACTTGTTCTCATAACATAAGAACTAGGTTTCAACAAATGAAATGAATAGGTTGGAGTTAAAAAAAAAAGGAAGTTATTCTTCATGTGGTTCATAGTCAACCTGTGGAACTCCTTGCCAGAGGATGTGGTGAAGGCCAGGACTTGAACAGGGTTCAAAAAAGAACTAGATGAATTCATGGAGGTTAGGTCTAGCCATACTTATTATAAAGAATAGGTAAGAATGGTGTCCCTAGCCTCTAACTGTCAGAGGCCAGAAATGGATGACAGGAGAGGGATCACTTGATGATTACCTGTTGTGTTCTAGGGACGTAAGCATTAGTCGACAGGACAATCGACTAGTTGCTCCCCGCCACTGCTGTCTTTATCAGATAGACGCAGCAAGAGGAGGGAGAAGAGCGGGTACTTAAATTGGCAGCACCACACAGAGCCTGGGGTCAGCCGCTTCATGTGGCGCTGCCGCTTTGAATGTCACGGGGAGCCTGGCTCCTTGCGGTGCTGCTGCTTTGAAATGCCGGATAGAGCCCAGGACTCCACAGTTGACCCTGGGCTCCACACAGCACTTCAAAGTTGCAGCGCTGTGTGGAGCCCAGGATCTGCTGGACACCCCCGCTGACCCGGGCTCCACGCGGCATGCCAGCTTTGAAATGTACAAGAGTCCCCAGCGGGGGCTCTTATGCATTTCAAAGAGGAAGCACCCGCATAGAGCCTGGGGCCAGCACAGGACTCCGAGTCCCCTGCTAACCGCAGGGAAGCGCCCACATGGAGCCCGGAGTCAGCGAGACTCCCCACTGAGGTTCTTGTACTATTCAAAGGTGAAACGCAAAAGTGCTTATGGAGTAGTCAAATAGTCAATGGGAATTCCATCGACTACTTGACTAGCAAATTAATCTCTACTTAACATCCCTATTGTGTTCATCCCTTTGGGGTATCAGGCATTGGCCACTGTCGCCATACAGGATACTGAGCTAGATGGACCTTTGGCATGACCTAGTATGGCTGTTCTCATGTTCTTATAAGGGAGTTGTCCCATTTAGTTCCAGCCTTGAGTCAGGGAGGGAGGCTGGGATCAGGCTGGTGTGATTATTTGTGGGGGCTTGTTCGAATGGGGCACTGTGTCCTCGGCCGCCAGCAGCCGCCGAGCGGGCCCATGGCTCCGATTCCGCCCTTGTAGGGATGCAGCGGCTGCCCCCGAAACAACACAAAAAGCTCCTGGGCTGACGGGGGAGGGAGGGCCACCTGGGGTGCAATCACTACAGGCACCTGACGCACCCTCCTCCTCTTCTCCTGCAGGCTGGGGGCCCAGCTCAGTGTGGGGGCCGCAGCCACCATGTACTGTCTGCAGCTCCAGGATGTGCCTCAGGTAGAACATGCTGCCCAAGATGGCAGGGTCAATAATAAAGCACAGGGCCATGTGCAGGGGAACCAACTGCACATGCCTAATGCTGGCGCAGCCTGGGATCTTGTCCCAGTTTCAGGAGAAGAGTAGTACCTAATGGTGTGAGCATGTGGTTGGGACTCAGGGAAAGGAGCTCAGAAGCCACTGGGTTCAGTCCTGGAAGGCAGGTTGGGCCCCAGTTTTCCTCTGCTGGGGCAGGTGGAACCAATTCTGTGAAGGCCGTGTGCGGAGCCAGGATCAGGCCAGGAGGGGACCAAGAGGTCAGCAGAGCGAGAGCAAGAAGCTTCCCCGCACCCATGTGACTGGGGAAGTTGACAAAACAGGGAACGGCCCACTTAAGAAATGTGCTGAGTTAGCCACAGGCGCAGCATTTCCCCTGGGTCACAGGCAGAGAAGTGGAACGGAAGCAGCTTGCACAAGGGGCAGGATGGGCTTGGAGCTCAACCACAGCCTCATGCCAGCAGACACTTGGGCTGTATTCCTGGCATTGCTGAGTGACCTTCGGCAGGTCCGTGCCACTCTATGACTCAGTTTCCCCATCTGTAAAATGGGGGCTAAAGGGCCTGAGCAGCTTTGAAATAGGAGGTCGCCATGATGGATAGCACTAATTCCTGCTGCAGCCATGCCAGCTCACCTCAGAGCTGACGTTTACCTGGCATGGCGATGCCAGCCTCTGAGATGGGCTGCCTGGGAGCAGGAAGCTTTGAGAAGGGCAAGAAGGGGAGCGACCTTTCTGGCCCCGTGGGGGCATTTTTAAGCATTTTGTTTCAGGCTGAGAAGAGAAAACTCAAAGCAAAATGTTACTTTGCTCATGTGATGTGTATGTATAGAGAGTCTCATGTGTGTGGGGAGAGAGACAGAGAGAGGAGAGAGTATGTGTGTGTGGTGGGAGAACATTCTGGTGTGTAAAGGTGTGGAGAACGCTGACCCCTTCTTGATGGGATATGTCAGAACGGGTTTTGGGGGGTGTGTGTGTGTAACACTGCCCTCGTGTGGACAGACCCTGTGAGCCTGCTCTGGAGCACATGGTGACTGTGAAACCCCTGGTCCCAACTCCCACTTCGCACTACACTCACCCGGCCACATATCTCCCCTTTCTACCAGCCCTGCTGCCCCTTCTTGCTCGGGATCTTTATGATGTCGCCTTCCTTGAGTGTCAGCTCTGTCCAGTCCTGTGGGCAAAAACTGTAGCGTGCCTTCGCTGACCCAAAGTACTTCAGCGCTCCTGCTGCGAGGGGAAAGGCTCACACTAAACACAGCTGGGCTGGGACTGGACACCCTCCAATTAACATCCACCCTCTGGTGGGATTCTGGAAGGTGAGTGGCCCCTGGAAGTGCTCATCATCCCCCACATGGTGGAAGGCAGTGACTGCAAGATGAAGGATTGGCTCTCCCCACCTGGGTTTTCATGGGCTTGGGCCGCAAAGGGTTAACTGCCCGTGCCTACCAGGATGGAATCTATATACCAGCTGGGACCAGGGTGGAGGGAACCGCAGCTGGAGGCCACAGCCGCATGCTCCCCCATACGGCGACATCTCCCATCAGCACCAAAGATGCAGCCCAGAATATCCACCCCCCCTTTCTTTCCAGTGGAGCCTTTACCAGATCCAGCACAGAGCAGAGGTCACACTGGGTTGCTGGGTTTTAAAAGGCTCCTACAGAACTGAACCCAACCCAGCGGAACCCAGCGCAGCATCTTCCCTGGCCTGCTGGGTGAGTGCATAATGCTCTGTGAATGTGTGTACAGAGGACCACGTGGCCGCTCTACAGATTTCAAGTATCGGGACTTGTGCCCCAAAGGCCACGGACGAAGTATGCGCCCTAGTGGAGTGTGCCGACACCCAAGGTGGCTCCCTGTGCACCAGCGCATAGCACTCTTTAATACACGAAGAGATCCACACTGACAGTCTTTGGGCTGACACTGGAAGCCCCTTCATCCGTTGAGCATAGGCAATAAACAATTGTGACGACTTTTGAAAAGGTTTCGTCCTATCTGTGTAGAACGCTAAGGCCCTTTTCGCGTCAAGGGAATGCAATGCCTGCTCCCTAGAGAGCGGTGCGGTTTGGGAAAGAAAACGGGGAGGTGTATGTCCTGTGACATGTGGAAGGCCGACACCACCTTAGGGAGAAACGCTGGGTGGGGGCTCAACTTCACCTTTTCCAGCGAAAAAACCAAGTATGGTGGTTCCACCACCAGGGCACGCAGCTCCGACACTCTTCGAGCTGATGTGATGGCCACTGTAAATGCCACCTTGAAAGACAAGTACTTGAATGGGCAGGATGCCAGGGGCTCAAAGGGGAGGCCCAAGAGTTTTGTCAGAACCAAGTTGAGGTCCCACTGGGGTACAGGGCCTCTGACATGTGGGAATAACTTCTCCATACCCTTAAGGAACCTCCTGACCAGGGGGTCTGTGAACAACAAACCGCCCAGACCCTTCATGGAAAGCTGTCAAAGCCGCTAAATGTACCCGCACTGAAGGCATGGACAGACCCGCCTGGTGTAGGTCAAACAAGTAATCGAGGACCACTAGGACAGGGGCCTGGGAGGGACAAATTCCCCTTTCCGAGGCCCAGACCGAAAACCATTTCCACTTGGCAGCGTAAGACAACCTGGTGGTTGGTTTCAGGGGGTTTCAGCCATGGACAAGCCATGCTGTCAAATGTAAGGACTTGACATCTGGGTGGTACAGGATGCCCCCCTCCCTGGTCTGCGTGACTAGGTCCGAAGTCAGCGGCAGGTGATACGGTCTGGTCCTCACTCTTTGCTGCAGTATGGGATACCAGAACTGCCTGGGCCAGTCCAGGGCTACCAGGATAACCCGTGACCTGAACATCCTGATTCTGGTAAGCACCTTGGAAACCAGGGGAAACGCATATAATATCCCTCGTGGCCATGGCAAGGTCAGGGCATCCCCTTTCGACCCCGCACCCAAGCCCAGGAGGGAGAAGTACTGTGGACATTTCCTGTTCCCCTTGGTGGCGAACAGGTCTACCTGGGGACAACCCCACTGTAGGAAGAGCTGAGACACCACCTTGTCCTTCAGATACCACTCGTGGACTCTGAAGGATCTGCTGAGTGAGTCTGTCAGCGTATTCACGCACCCCAGCAAGTAAGCTGCTTTTAATTGGATGCTGTGCGCTATGCAGAACTTCCATAGGAGGGTCGCCTCCTTGCATAGTGGGAATGACCGGGCAGCCCCTTGCTAGTTTATATAGAAAACAGCAGCTGTGTTGTCCAGTAACACTGAAACCAGCTTCCTCGAGAGCATGGTCAGAAAAAACTCACAGTTCCTCCTGACCACTCTCAGCTCTCTCATATTTATGTGTAGTAACCTCTCTTGGGGATCCCACAACCCCTGTGTCCTGTGAGTGAGCAAGTGCGCTCCCCAGCTGTCGTCGGAGGCATCGGTGACTAATTGGACCGACGACAGTTCCGTGCGAAAGGGAACCCCAGCGCGCACCTCGCTCTCTATTGTCCACCAATGCAGCGAAGTGAGAACATCCTGACGTACGGTCAGAATCTGGTCCCAGCCCGCTCTGGCCTGATTGAACGACCTCGCCAGCCACGCCTGTAGCGGTCTGAGTCTCAGTCTGGCGTGCCTTACAACATAGGTGCAGGCCGCCATGTGTCTGAGCAGCCTCATACAGGACCGCACTGTCATCAGCGGGGACTGTTGCAGGTTGGATACCAGGCCCCCGATCGCCTGGAACCTGGAAGTAGGGAGGTAAGCACGCCCAATCCTGGCGTCCAGGACTGCCCCCATGAACTCCAAGACCTGGGCTGGTGTCAATTTCGACTTTTCCTCATTTATGACGAGGCCGAGTCTGTCGAAAAGTGACCGTGCTAGCCCTATGTGGGCAGTCACCTGGTCCCTTGACCTTCCCCTGATGAGCCAGTCTCAGGTATGGGAAGACTTGAACTCCAGGTCTCCTGAGGAAGGCCACCACTACCGCCATGCATTTTGTAAACACCCTTGGCGCAGTCGAGAGTCCAAAGGGGAGGACAGCAAACTGGAAATGGCAGTGGGAGACCACAAACCTGAGGAACCTCCGGTGGTCTGGTCGAATTGCCACGTGAAAATATGCATCCTTTAAATCGAGGACCGCATACCAATCTCCCTTGTCTAACACTGGAATGATGGAGGCTAGGGTCACCATCCTGAACCTCTCCTTCTTTATGTGCTTGTTTAGGTCTCTGAGGTCCAGGATAGGCCGAAGCCCCCCTTTCGGCTTGGGAATGATGAAATACCGGGAGTAAAACCCCCTGCCCTCCAGATGGAAAGGGACTCTGGGAAGGCTCCCAGCTTGGCTCCCAGGGCTCTCCTGCAGGCTGCTTTGGTAACAGGTAAAAGGGGCTGGCTGGGGCCACGCTCAGTCATCCAAGATTGCTCCAGCCTCTAGACCCTCTCCTCTGTGCCCTTTAGAGATGGGGGGGGGGCTCCATATGTATCCAGAAATCTGCAGCTTTTCCCCTTCCCCTGACAATCAGAGAGCAAAAGGAAAATGTGCAGCTTGTGCCTTCCTCTAGCTCCTGGCTGCCCAGGAGAGGGCAGAAGAGGATGCAGCAGGCTGTGCACTTTCCCCTTCCTCCCTGATAGTCAGGGGAAGGGGGGAAAGAGCAGCAGTGACCCAGTATGTGTGGCTGCATCACCGTGCCCCTCACCCCTACACAGCCCAGCTCCCTGCCCTGACTTCTGAGCCCCCCAAAGTCCCTAACTCTGACTCCTGCTCACACACATCCCACACTCCCAATCCCCTGCCCTGACCCCCTGCTCAGCCCCAAGCTCCTGCCCTGACTCCTGTACCCCAACCGCTGCCCTGAGCCCCACTCCCAGTAACCCCTACCCTCAGCCACCCACATGCATAAACTAGCCCGCATTAAATTTCTTACAGGTACTAAGCCCCTCCTGGGGGCGTGCAATACAACAGTACTTGAAAGAAACGTACAATGCTTTCACTCCTGGGGCTGCCCATTTGACATCTCGCTCGCATCAAGTGCCATAAGCCACCTCCTCCCTGGGGAAGTAAACCTGGGTTCAGAATAGAACTGGCTAAGTTCACGGGGGACTGGGCCATTCTTGGCTTTTAGCCAAGACAGCCGGGACTGGCTCCCTCGGTAATTTCCCTGCTCTGTTTCTCTCCTTAGAATGCATCAGAGACAGGAGACTGGGAGAGATGGGCCATTGGTCTGACCCCTATGACCATTCTCATGGGCCTACGACAATCCTGTCCCGAGGTGGGGAGGGGGCTGGTGGCAGCATGGGAGCTAGCTGTGGAGCCAGGGCCTTGCGCCAGGCTAAGGCCTGACAGCTGGGGCAGAAAGGCTGGGATCCAGCACAGTCACACCCTGTTAGTGGCAGAGGGGCAGCAGCAGGGGGATGCAAACCAGCGGGGTCAGTGACACAGGTGAGGGGTGCCCACTGGCCCCAACAAGAGCTTGGGCGAAAGAACCGAGCTCTGGCCCATTGCTTCCAGGAGTGGGGGCCCTGGTAGCTGAGCAGACAGGACTCTGCAGGGATGCCTAGAAAAGCAGGGCCAGTACTGGGAGTGCTGGCTATATCACTCTGGCACGCCAGCTCCCAGACGGCACTTCCCGGTGTCACCACTAGGTGTCTCTCCAAATCCTGGCTTGCACTGAGCAGTCATGGCACAGGCAGTGCTGGCTACACTGATGTCATGGGGCAGCACGACTGCTTATGCCTGGCAGCGCCCCCTGGTGTCAGGGAGCCCTAGCTGTCTGGTATCAGAGGGTAGCCGTGTTAGTCTGAATCTGCAAAAGCAGCGAGGAGTCCTGTGGCACCTTATAAACTAACCGAAGTGTTGGAGCATAAGCTTTCGTGGGCAAAGACCCACTTCGTCAGATACACCTGACGAAGTGGGTCTTTGCCCACGAAAGCTTATGCTCCAACACTTCGGTTAGTCTATAAGGTGCCACAGGACTCCTCGCCGCTCTAGCTGTCTGGTAGCTCGAGGAACTTCATTGAAACAGAGCATTGTGAGGATTTGGGGAACGGTTGCTTGTTCCCCATTTCCAGCTGCGAGAGGGAGAAACAAGTGAGCCAGTAAACTTTAGGGTGTAGAAACAAAACCACTCAAGGAGGCAGGTGAAATCAGGCATTCACAGTGAAACTCATTATACGGTACTGAAATAGCACAGACACGCAAACCCTGCTCAGATTCCAGGGGAACAGAGGGCTGGAAAAATAATGATAAATACAGAGAAAGGAAATCTCAGAAAAGCAGCAACAGTCCCAGGCTGGATTAAGCGATAGACGCTACTGGCCCATGACAAGGACTCTGGCTCTGGGAAGCAGCTCAGGTCTCATAGTTCCAGTCCTCATGGATGCAAAGAGGAAACTTGACAATGCGGCGGGAGTGCAACTGTTTTAACACGAGATCCTACAAGCCAGTGATAGAAGATCCGAGGAGTCCTGACTGCTGGGACTCCCGGCTCTAATTCCCACCCGCACCCCTTCCCAGCCTGTAGATTTAACCCACAATCACACTCCCTGCCGAGACAGATGGGAGGCTGGTTTAGAAGTTCTGATCCTGGTGCTACAACCACTTTAACGAAGGCAAATTGAAGTCTGGAAAAAAGCTCTTCTTTCTCCCACGGCACGATGGCAACTCCTGCCTCCCTGTCCAAAGGTCAGCCCTGCAACGAACAAGAGACACTGGCATGGTTCCAGAGGGGTGGGAGGGAAAACACAAACTCCCAGGAGAGTTTGGATCTCGGCTGAGTGGCATCAGGCCATCTGTGCACGTGGATTGAAGCTGGACTTCAGGCTCCCAGAGTAGCAGATTTCCATGTCTATTGGCGTCACTGGAGATTTCCCGCAGTAGCAAACCCTGCAGCCAGCTGCACTGGTGCCGATCAACATCTCTCCTGTCCCCACCGCTTGCTGGCAGGGGCATAGTCAGGAGTGGGCGTGGGCCTACCCACTTAGTATCCAGGCCCACCTGCCCACTGCTCTGTCTCTATCCCACTGCAGCACGAAGGCTCCACCACCCAGTGCTCCTGACAAGGAGCAGAGTCGGGGGCTTGCAAGCCTCCATGGGCAACCCAACTCACCTTCTGTGAGCGCTGGTTGGTGAGCAGGGCAAGCCCCCGAAACCCCCTCCTCTGGAGCAGCCAGCAGGACAGAGGCAAGCCGCTGCAACAACCCCCATTCCCAGCAGGGGGGCGAGGGGAAGAGAAGTGAATGGGGGGTGCAGGGCACAGATATTTATGGGGCTCCCATTTTATGGGATCCCTGGCAAAAGCATCTATACCTCCCCCTCTGCCAAGGCTAGAAGGGGGAAGGGGAGAGGCAGCCCCATGGCTGCTACCCGTCCTGTCATTGCTTACCGTACTGTCCCATTCTGGCTACCCCCCTGCTTGTTGGCCTCCCGGAGCTGAATCCAGGCTAAGCCCAAATACAGACATGAGATTGGACTTCCCAGAACAGCTAAATGAGTAAAGAGCAGACATCTCAGACTTTCAGTGGCTTGTGCTCCTGGTCTGCACATAGCTTTAATACCGACTTAATTAGATTCAAGTCACACATCTGCCCTGTGCCGGGGAGTCCTGACCTGCAGCCCTCTTTGCTCTAACCACTAGACCTTATCCTGCTGCACATCCACAGCCCAGAATAGAACCCAGGAGGCCTGACTCCCAGTCCAGTGCTGTAACCCTGCCAGGATCTAGCCTGTTTTCTGGGGCCACCTGGTGATGGCTCAGCGAAGATCTCAGGGCCATTGGCTCTCTTACCACTTTGCTGCTGGTGGCTAACGTAGACATGGAGACCTCGGAGTAGGACTTGGATTTGCCGGTAAACCATCGCTTGTATTCCTCCTTCACCTGGAGTTGCAGAGACAGACAGTGGCGTCACGCCGCTAGCACATGGGAGAGCTCTTCTCTCAGTGCCTTAGCCCCATTTCTAACATGCCCATCACCTCAGCATCTCGGCATTATGCAAATCAACAAGAGCTGCATTTAATCCTGCTTGTTAAAAGGGACCCGAGCCCTGACCCAGCCTTTGGGGATTATTCACAGTCACCCGCAGGGAGACTTCCAGCTATTTATGCTCCCCCTCCACTGTGCCGTGGGACAAGTCAGAGCAACACTGGGGTTACTCTAACAGTCTGCTTTCTCTGGCAGCAGAAAATACCCATCGTGCTTTGCACCCAATCCTCCCCCTTCAGCTGAGACAGAGCTTCAAGGAGCTATGCATGGAAGGGGATTCTCAGGACGCCATTTTCCCCAGCAGGGGAGCCAGGCTGATTGTTTTAGGGAAGTTCTTCAGGGAATCGAGAGGCTAAGTGGTTTGACCAAGGAGCCGACAGCACCACAGGGAATTGTGCCCAGATCTCCTAAGTGCTACGCTTGTGCTCCAGCCTCTGGGCTATTCTTCCTCTCTCAATAAGGGGCATTTTCATTGCTCTGCTACTGGGGATCCCTGGGCAAAAGTCGGGGGATCTTGCACAACATGCTCAGTGAAGCATTGTTAGCCCACCCTGCTCTCCTCTGGAAGGGGCACTGCCAAGTCCAGGAGGTGACGAAGGGCCCTGGGGGTACCTGGCGATTGAGGAGGCAGTGCACCAGGAAGATGAAGACCCCCTGCAGGCTGTTGAGGATGGTGAATAAATACGCCATGGCCGCGGTGGCTGGGCTGGTTTGGAAGAGATCGAAAATCCACGTGCAGCCCAGTATGATGACATGGGCGATGGCTTTAAAGGTCAGGAGCCTGGGGAGAGGCAGACAGAGAGGTCCCATGACGGCAGCCCTCTGGGAGCTGCCAAGTCCGAGGGCTCCAGGCTGAAATGACAAATGCCTCCAGAGAGCCAAGCTCCATCATTGCCCTGTACAGGTGTGAGAGCGGCTGGCCTAGAGACTTGAAAAGGTCAACACACAAGCTGCTCCAGGTGAACAAAAGAGCCAAGCCTCACTAAGAGGGGTGGGACAGATTCTGACCCTATTTGGCTCATATAACATGCCCACCAGTGCTGCCTATGAACACATATAAGCACAGCAGGGGGTTTAAATCAACAGATCCCATAGAGAGACAGAAGATTCCACCTCTGGAGGAATTCAGTGGAATTCCACCACTGACTTAAGTCCATCTTGGCTTCACAAGAGCATCCAGCTCTGCACGGAGTGTGTTCCAGTGCCTTGTCCACGTCTCAGCTGAGGGACACAAATAATGAGATGTCCCACACCGCTCTTGAGGGACAGTGGGTTAGACTGAGGAGCCCCAAGAGCTGGCATAGCACTCAGAGAGCCTCACAACTCCTACTTTAGGGAGTATTGGCACTATTTCAAAGAGGGAAACTGAGGCACACCTTGCACAAAGTTATGCTGCCAGCAGCAGAGCTAGGAATAGAACCCAGGAGTTCTGACTTCCAGTTCCAACCACTTGACTCCACTCTGCACCCACAGCTGGGGACAGAATCCAGGAGTCCTGGCTCCCGCCCTGCCCCCTCCTCCTTACCTTTGAACTGCCCTTCTCAGCTCTGCTTTGAAAACAACATTACCTGGTGTTTTTGAGGGTGGACACTTCAGAGTTGAGACTGGAAAGTTTTCTCTGCAGCATCCAGAGGGTTAGGTGAAAAGGACGGAATTGATCTGGAATCAAAGCAGAAGGGGGTCACTCACCCTGATTTGTCTCAGGCTCCGGGGAAAGGATGCGATAGGCAGGTGGAGGTTCTCTACATGAGTACAAGCAGAAATTGTCACCATCAGCAAGAGTGTTGCTGTTCGGTCTGATTATTCGGCCAGCTCCCCAGCTCGTGCAATTCAGCACTGCACCCCTGAAATCACTGAACCAACACTGACTTACGCCAGCAGAGGATCTGGTCTGATAACTGGATGTCCCAAGGGGACGTGTACTACGCCTCGTTACATGAACTGGCTTTCACAGGCTTGAGCTGGGAGCTCTTCTCACTCCATTTCCTGCTGAGCTGAAACCCTCCTGGGCATAGACTCCTTTGAGGTCCGTAGCATTAAACCAGGGGATGACTGTGACTGTGACAGTATGGACCAGGCTCTAATTCCTCTGCTGGAAGCTTCTGGCCTTGCCATACCCCACAGAAGAGAAGCCACAGAGAAGTCCTCCAAGCAGGCTAGACTGGCTGCAGAAGAAACCAGCCAATCAGGGGCCAGGAAGGCCCATAACAGCAGCTGGAGACCAGAACTGCAGTCAGTGTCTCTGGTGCCCTGCAGGTGTGCAGACAGGACTGGTTGGCTGAGAGCGCGGCAGCACCATGGACAGCTCTGTGTGGGGAGCTATTGAAGTTGGATTATGATGGGCCTTGCTAGACGTGTACAGCCCTGAGGTAAGGGTGAAGACACTGTCTCCAGGAGCGGAAGCCCTGGCAGCACTGCTCTCTGGGAGTGGGGAAACTGAGGCGAGCAGAGAGCACAGATGTGGGTTCCACTTAAATGTGTATCCTGGGATGGGTTTGTTTCATATGGGGTGTGACTTGGCCAGAGGGTGGAGTTGCTAAAAGGCTTTTAAAAGGAGAGAGTGGAGGCATGTGTATTCGGCCAAGGGGGAACTCAGGAGGGGTGAGTTCTGCCCCATTACAGGGACCCACAGTGCTTAGCAAGAGACAAGGGAAGCCGGGCGGAGCTCTAAATCTCCCTATGCTGAGGTAGGTATCAGCAGCAAGCCCCAGTAGATACCTGCCCCCACAATGACACACACCGGCCCCAGGAAACTCCAGATGAACCCCCTCTCCATGATGAGCCAGCAGCTGCAAGCACAAAAGGTTAAAGGTTTTGGGACTGTTCTCTGACTTCTGTCATACAGGAAGTCAGACACATCGTTGGTCCTTTCTAGCCATAGAATCTATTAACTTTAGTCATGGTCATCCGCTGAGGCTGGACGCAGAGTGAGAAACAGAACTCGGGTGTCCTGTGCACCCCAGTTGAGTAGCGGCTAAAAGTTGATTCATTCACTCATGAAGGAGAGTCAGCAGCACAGCTGTCGAGACAGACGCCTGCTGGTCCACAGTGCCTTTCACTGGGGAACACCAGGAGACACGCATGTGCACACAGAGCTGGTGTAAGATGGGACCGATTCTCTTCACTCACCTATTTGCACTCAGTCAGCATAAAAAAAAAAATAAGTGAGGCTCCTGCTGGCCAACTACCTGCTCTTCAATGGGCTTATAAGGCCCCTTTACTGATCTAACAATGTTTAGTCAATTTTCTATCACACTGCTCCAGAAAATTTGAGGCAAAATAAATTCAAGATTGAGGCAACTTGCCATATGGGGAAACTGAGGCATAGAGCAGTTAAATGGTTTGCTCAGTGTCAAGCCTGGGACTCAAAGCTGGGTCTTCTCTTACCACTACAACATCCAGCCTATCAGGCCTGGCCAAAGGGTTTGTGGGGCCCTGGGCCTGGCCGGTGGATGGTGAATAGAATCATAGGATCATAGAGCTGGAAGAGACCTCAGGAGGTCATCAAGTCCAGCCCCCTGCCGAAAGCAGGACCAATCCCAACATTTGTCTTGCTCGCCTTGCCCTAGGGCTGGGCCTGCTGCCCATGCTCAGGTAGCTCCGGTACTCACTTCTCCTGCCTGGAGTAGCCTTTTGGCATGAGCGTGGCTGAAACGGCCACCACCAGGGCAGGGAATCCATAGCCGAAGAGGCTCAGGAACCGTATCTTGGGGCTGTGGGTGCTGAAATAGTTGACGACCCCGAGGTTACGCACGGTGAGGAAGAGCACCACGGCCTCCAGGAACATCCAGGCAAAGCAGGTGAGGAAGAGGTAGTGCAGGAAGCCAGCAATGACCGCACAGCCCACCTGGGGAGAACAGCGGTGGCACATCTTTCATTTTAGTCTCTACTGAGCATCCTGGGGCTGGACCCACCTGCATCATAGAATCACAGGGTTGGAAGAGACCTCAGGAGGTCACTGAGTCCAACCCCCTTCCCAGAGCAGGACCAAGCCCAAGTAAATCATCCCAGCCAGGGCTTTGTTGTCAAGCTGAGACTTAAAACCTCTTGGAAGATTCCACCCCCTCCCTTGGAAACCCATACCAGCGCTTCACCCCCCTCCTAGGGAAATAGTTTTTCCTAATATCCAAACTAGACCACCCCCACTGCAACTTGAGACCCTTGCTCCTCGTTCTGTCATGTGTCACCACTGAGAACAGCCTCTCTCCGTCCTCTTTGGAACCTCCCTTCAGGTAGCTGAAGACTGCCATCAAATCCTCCCTCGCTCTTCTCTTCCACAGACTAAATTAACCCAAAATCCCTCAGCCTCCCCTTGTAGGTCATGTGCTCCAGCCCCATAATGATTTTTGTTGCCCTCCGCTGGACTCTCTCCAAACCTTTCTCTAATGGGGCCCCAAAATTAGAATTAATACATCAGATGTGGCCTCACCAGTGCCGAATAGAGAGGAATAATCACTTCCCTAGATCCGCTGGCAATGCTCCTACCAATGCAGCCCAATATGCCATTAGCTTTCTGGGCTACAAGGGCCCACTGTTGACTCATACCCAGCTTCTCATCCACTGTCATTCCCAGGTCCTTTTCTGTTGAACTGCTTCTTAGTGAATCGATGCCCAGCCTGTAGCCGTACTTGGGATTCTTCTGTCCCAAGTGCAGGACTCTGCACTTGTCCTTGTTGAACCTCATCAGACTTCTTTTGGCCCAATCCTCCAATTTGTCTAGGTCACTCTGGATCCTATGTGGATCCTGTGGAACTCCTTGCCAGAGGAGGCTGTGAAGGCTAGGACTATAACAGAGTTTAAAGAGAAGCTAGATAATTTCATGGAGGTTAGGTCCATAAAAGGCTATTAGCCAGGGGATAAAATGGTGTCCTTGGCCTCTGTTTGACAGAGGCTGGAGAGGGATGGCAGGAGACAAAGCGCTTGATCATTGTCTTCGGTCCACCCCCTCTGGGGCACCTGGTGCTGGCCACTGTCGGCAGACAGGATACTGGGCTAGATGGACCTTTGGTCTGACCCGGTACGGCCGTTCTTATGTTCTATCCCTGCCCTCCAGCATAGCTACCTCTCCCCCTAGCTTAGTGTCATCTGAGAACTTGGTGAGGGTGCTACCCATCCCCTCCTCCAGGTTATTAATAAAGATGTTGAACAAAACCAGCCCCAGAACCAATCCTTGGGGCACTCCACTTGATACCAACTGCCAACTTCCCTCCCCCCCCTCCCCCCCCCCGCCACATCAGGAACTAACCTTGTGAGAAGGGGTTTGCTCTAGGGTCTCTTCTTTGCCTTAAAGGCTTCCACTAGCCACATGCCCAACAATCTCTCCCTCTTCAAAGAAGGTCATTTTACAGATGGAAAAACTGAGGCACCAGGCAGGGAGGTGACTTGCCCAATGTCACAAATAAGAGAACCAGGACTAGAGCCCAGGACTCCATAGCGCGCTCTATCCACCAGGCCACACTGCCTGCTACCTAAGGCGCTATGTTGGGGTAGGAAGTGCTTTACCTGATGGCTTGTGCTGTCCACTGCCGTAAGGAAGAGGAGGTCGGCCAGGAAAAGGCAGAGGCAGAGCTGCAGGTGGATGGAGGTATTGACGTTGCGGATGGAGCGGCACAGGAGGAAGGTGAGGATGGCGAGGAGGAGGCACAGCAGGGAGAGGGCCAGCCTGATGTGGGAGATGAGGTATAGTGGGATTTCTGCCTGTTGGGGACACAGGGCAGATGGCATGTTAGGAGGTCACAAGTTCTCAAGGCTCCTTCCCCACTCTGGCATGATAAATGCAGAAGTGGGGGCTCGCAGGAGGAGTAACGGTAGTTCAAATTAGGAGCTTTAATTCAAACTACCTAGTCCGTGCTGCGTGTAGCCGCGGGCAGGGAGTTCGAACTGCGGGGCATTTAAAAATGGCAGCACGCGGGAACATGCAAATAAAGCCCGGGATATTTAAATCCCGGGCTTCATTTGCAAGTTCGAATGCCTACATTAGCCACCCTAGTTCAAATTAGGGTGGCAGTGTAGACATACCCTTAGTTACGAAGGAGAGAAACCCCATTTTTAAATGCACAGACATCAGATTCCCATTCCCAAACCATAGAACAATAAAACCTAATGGATTTATCTAAACTTTACCCTACTTACAGACAGCGAAGAGTCAGAATCTGGAGAGAAACTACCCAGGGACAAAGGAGGGAAAAACCAAAAATTCCTTTGTCCCAGTTTGAAATTCCTACCTCCATTTCTATTGGCTGAGCAAATACCTAGCTATGTAAAGTTAACCCCTTAGTCCCCAGGCTTCTGCCCATCCCTCATGATCATGACACGAGTCATCCCATGCAGCACAGTTAATGCAGATGAGGTGCTGCAGATAATCCCCCTGATTCCTGCCCAGGACGGACTGTCACTGCTCTTACTGGGGAGCACAGGCTGAGGTGTGTATAACTCTACAGGGGCCTTGTTTTAACCATAGGGCTCTGGGAGCCGAGAGGATACCATCAGGACCTTCCTTAGGATTTATGGGCCCTGGGCAGGACTATCAAACTGGTGCCCCAAACCCCGACAACAGCCAGGGGGATGATTTTGTACAGATGTGATTTTATAACCTTCAGCAACACGAATGAAACAGGTTTAAAGCAAACTTTAAACTAAGGTCCCCTCGACTAACACAGTGAAATCAGAAAGTGACAGGATGAACCTGGGGCTGGCAAATGCCTGTTCAATGGCTTCATTAGCACCCGAATGGCTCTCACAGGTTCAATGTTCTACTAATAGCTCTGGCAGGCTTGTTCACTTTTAAGTTAAGGGGATCCTCTCTGGAGGAGGCAGAGCCACAGACCAGAGATAGGAAGAGTGGGAAGGGAGGCATTAAGACCCAGTGGTGCCTCAAATTTTCAGGTGCCCTACACTGCTGTGTGTTCTGTGTATGGGTAAGGACAGCCCTGGGTACCATGCCATGGGGAGCCACCTGCGAACAGCCCAGAATGTCCCTCTCCATTGCCCATCAGTGCGTTCTCACACCAGCCCCTTTGCGCTTTCTCCGATGCTGCCTCCACGTCCGGAGGGGCTCCCCATGAACATCCCCAGAGCTACCACCAGGGTGGGTTGATTTAAATCCAGGCCATTTAAATCATTGCCTTAAATCACCAAAAAAAATCATTGATTTAAAGCAAGTTTTCCACTGATACTTCCTCACATCTGTCTTCAAGCAATGGTACAAATCTGATCACGCAGCACTCAGCACATGCAGCTGCCTGGCTGGGGGAGGGGCTTTTCTTCCAGCAACAGCTCCCTGCTGGGGACAGAGCAGTGAGTCCCTCCAATCCGCTAGGGAGGGGACGTGTCCCTACGTCACTGCTGTGTCCTCAGCAGGGAGCTCCTGCTGTAGCTGAGGGAGAAATGCCCCTCCCCTAGCCAGGCAGCTGCGTGTGCTGAGTAGTGAACCCCTGGCTGGGCGGGGCTCATTAACCAGCTGCAGGGCTGTGCAGCCGCGCAGCTTAGAGGGAACCTTGCCCTGCTACCGCCTTGACCTCCTTCAGACTTTGCCGAGAGGATGCCCGGCTCCCCCAGCAGAACCCACAGCCTCGTGTTGCAAGCCCTGGGGCGAGCGCCGTTCCCTTACCATTATCTCCCCCCATGCCATGAGGACGGCCAGGCTGGAGACGTGGTTGCAGTTGCACGTGGTGTGAGTGGCATTGAAGCGCAGGACCCTGCACCCGGCCTGAGACCAGCTGCCACTCTGGGCTGTGGTTTCCCACGAGATGCAGATGGGCTTCTCGGAGCAGTTGCTTGACTGCAAATATACAAGTCAAAGGCAGAAGGAATAACACAGGATAGAAAAAACACGGTGCCAGGAGCGTGGGTCAGGGTCTCCCATGCCGTGAGAGGCAGACAGGCAGAGGCCGGGGATGGGGTACACATGAACCTCCTACTCCGGGAGTCCGCATTTCAGGAACACCCATGCTGTGGAGAAGGAAACGGCTCTGTGTGCTGTTGCTCCCCCCCTGCAGCTGGGGAAGACCACCGCAGTGACGTGCTTCTCCTGGGGCTTTCCCCCACCGCTTCCATAGCAGCGGGGTCAGTGCCTGGGGATGCCATGGGGCACGGAGCCACATGTGTCCCTGGGAGAGGGATGCCAGGTAAGCACCTGACCCCCATCCCTATCACACTCAGACCCCACAGCACCCTCTCTGGCCTGACAAATTCTTTAATCTGGCATGCCCCATTTCCCAGGGTTGCAGGATTTAAGAAGTTCAAGTGTATTGGATTGGGACTCAGGATACCTGGGTTTTAGTCCTGGCTCTGCCACTGGCTTTGACTCAGTCATTCACCTGCTCTGTGCCTCAGTTTCCCCTGTCTCTACACAAAGTCTACGTCTACACTACAGCCGTCCACTTCCCTTACTCCTTGCGATGAGTAGGAGTTCCAGTGCCAACAGGGGCACCCTCAGCATTCGATTTAGAAGGTTTTTACTAGGACCACTCAATCAAACACCAGAAGATCAACCGCCGCAGCATGGATCTTCTCCATAGTCTAGGCATGGCCTAAGTTCTTGGTGACAAGGGCTTTCTCATGTGATGGGCCAAGCCTGCCACATGGGGCCGCTGATTTCAGCAAGTATATTAGCACCAATCCCTAATAGGAGGGCAGAAAGGCCCTCTATCACCCTACCATGGACAGTGGGCCAGAGGACACCTCTGGGGTGGGATGTAAGGTCTCTCAGCCCTCTGGGTCTGCCTCAGTGCAGCTGAGGAGACCTTTCCCTGCTCCTCATATTAACCCCTGCAGTGCTCTGCATCTGTCAAGCAAAGCGCTTTACAATGGTTATTATCATTAGCCTCATTTTACAAGTGGGGAAACCAAGGCATGGAGCGGCGGGTGGAGTGTGGAGATGACAGTCATCCAGCAGAATCAGGAGTAGAAGCCAAGTCCCCCACTAGTGCTCTATCTACTAGGACACACTGTCTCCCCTCTGTTCCTCTTTGCTCACTTCTTCTACTTCCCAAATCTAGAGACTGGACATTTATGAGTCTGCTCCTGAGACTTGGTTAATGGAGGTGGCCCGTTAACGGCTGAAGCTGAGTCAGACTTCCAGCTCCAGAGATCCTGCGTTCACATTCCCCCAGGGCAGCATCATACTTTGGGGAGAACACAGGAATCCCTCCCCACCTGTGAGCTAATTCAATGCTGCTTCCCCGCAAAGGAGGCAGGCTGCTCCTGAAAAGCCAGGCTCAACCCCAGCGGCCGCTCGTGGAGGGACTTACCATGATGTTCTGGAAGGTGTAGTTGACTGGATTTGTGAAGTTGGTCTTGGTCTGGCTGGTCACCCAGGCACTCACCACCCTGGAAATCATCAGGACAAAGTGGCCAGAGACGGCCTTCTCTTCGTGGAAGAAGCTGACATTCATGATGGTTTCCATGCCCACGTAGGAGGCAAATGCCGCTCCAGCTGCACCTGCAAGTGTCCCCAAGGAGAAACTTGGTGGGTTGGCAGCTTCTTTCCCCATGTTCCTCCCTGGGACTTGCTAAGAACTGCGCAACCTCCCCAGCCCTGCTCCAGGTGTGGGGTAATGTTCTGCTTCAACGGAGCTGGGAAGAGAACCCAGGTGTCTGGATAGCCACACGTTTACTTGTCAATGCAGTGCAGTCTGCACTGGTGACAAGACGGGAGAAGGGTCTCTAAATACACAACACGTAGGGTTGTGTCTTTGTTTTAATACTTGAATGATATAAATGGTGGGTAGCTCTTAAATTCCACCCAAATTGTGAGACAGTTTTTGGAGAGTCCCCGAGAACTGTCTTCTCAAAACAGAGTCACAGAATACTAGAACTGGAAGGGACCTTGAGAGGACATCTAGTCCAGCCCCCTGCCCTCGTGGCAGTACCAAGCATCATCTAGACCATCCCTCACAGGTGTTCATCTAACCTGCTCTTAAATATCTGCAAGGATGGAGATTCCACAACCTCCCTAGGCAACTTGTGCCAGCATTTAACCACCTGACAGGAAGTTTTTCCTAATGTCCAACCTAAACCCCCTTTGTTGCAATTTAAGCCCATTGCTTCTTCTTCTATCATCAGAGGTTAAGGAGAATAATTTTTCTCCCTTCTCCTTGTAACCCCCTTTTTAGGAACTCAAACATCTGATATTAATAGAGCTCTCTGGTGAAAATCTTGAGTTTCGGGCAAAACAAATGAAAGCAAATGTTTGGTTTGATAATGCCACTGCAATACCTCGTGGGAGTTATGGCTCAGACGCTCCCATTTCTCCTCTGTGAGCCTGGCTCCCTGGTTGGACTGCATCTCCCATGACACACCATGGGAAACATCTAGCCACAGTGCCTCATGGGAGATAAAGTAGGGCAGGAGAGCCTGGCTCATAGAGAGGAATGGGAGAATGAGGCAGCAGGCTCATGATTTCAGAATCCATATAGTTTAGCTCTTCAGACAAAAGCAGAAGAACTGTTAGGGCAGAGGGCATTTTGAGCAGCCACTTTTTTTCCAGACAGTGTTGTGCAGAAATCAGCCTCTTCATGAGGCTCTGTGTTTTCTTAGCACCCAGTTTTCCACTGAAGAGCCGTGGAGATGGAACAGTCCCTGCCAGCCCTTGTTCTTTATTCTTCTAGTTCCCTTTATTCTAGCAGGCTTGACTAGGACAGAAGGAATTTATATTTGTCCCTGGCTTAAGAACCAGGAATTGTCAATACAACACAGAGGTCTGGTCCGTGAGCCCCGTGTCACATTCTTCTGACATCCCAAATCAGATCAATAGTCCATGTAGTCAGGTTTCCCACCACAATCTATATCGGCACAGAGCAGTGGTCCATCTAAGCTGGAATCCCCTGCTTCCGGGGGTTTCAAAACTCCCGTACTTTAAATTTGCAAAACTGCACCTTGGTGGGAGCCCACCACACGTCACCCAAAACAGGGCCGCTGAGAAGTGTCCGTCACATACCAGTCCATGCCCGCTGATCAACCTTGTGCCGTTGATCCCTGAACTGTTTTGCAGCTAATCTCCATGCTCTCCCCTTTGGCTCCCAGGCTGATGACAGAGTCCTCCCTTCTGCAGCCGTCCCCGATGACTTTGGTCTGGACATCTAAGGAGAGGAGGGAAGAGCACAGTCTGACAAGTACAATGGCTCCTTGGACGGGGGCCATCGGCCACAGCAGCAGGGGATGGCAGAGACAGAAGGAACCATTCAGCTAAGAGAGGAAGAGGTTTTGTGTCCACAGGAAAGAGACAGGGAGAAAGTTTCATGGGGGTACTAGACTACGCCTCCCAAAGGGCATTAGGGACAAGGGGGAATTGGGGAGCAATAGATGGGGGCAGGGGATGGGGCCTGGCTTGAGAATGGGAACTGCAGTCTTCTGCACACACTGGCTGGAGCCCCGAGAGCTGTGGTCAGGGGAATGGCCTTGTGGTTCAGGCAATCGCCTGGGTTGCAGGAAATCCCAGCTGAGCTGCCAGGTCCACCACAGATGCCATGTTTGACCTTGATCAGTCACTGCAGCTCCCTGCCTCAGTTTTCCCCTCTGTCAAATGGGGATAACGAGCCTCCCTTTCATAGAATCATAGAACACTAGAACTGGAAGGGACCTCAAGAGGTTATAAAGTCCAGTCCCCTGCCCTCACAGCAGGACCAACCACCACCTAGATCATCCCTGACAGGTGTCTGTCTAACCTGCACTTAAATATTTCCAATTAAGAAGATTCCACAGTCTCTCTAGGCAATTTATTCCGGTGTTTAAACACCTTGACAGTTAGGAAGGTTTTCCTGATGGCCAACCTAAACTTCCCTTGCTGCAATTTAAGCCCATTGCTTCTTGTCCTATCATCAGAGGCCAAGGAGAACAATTTTTCTCCCTTCTCCTTGTAACACCCTTTTTGATACTTGACAGCTGCTATCATATCCCCTGTCAGTCTTCTCTTTTCAAACTAAACAAGCCCAGTGCCCTCAAAGGTCATGTTTTTTGACCTTTAATCATTTTTGGTGCTCTCCAATTTCTCCACATCTTTCTTGAAATGTGGTGTCAAGAACTGGGCACAATACTCCAATTGAGGACTAATCAGCACAGAGGAGAGCAGAAGAATGACTTCTTGTGTCTTTCTCACAGCACGCCTGTTAATAGAGCCCAGAATCATGTTTGCTTGTTTTGCAACGGTGTCACTCACAGTGCTGACTCATGTTTAAGATGTTGTCCGCTATGATCCCTAAATCTGTTTCTGCAGTACTCCTTCCTAGACTGTCACTTCCCATTCTGTACGTGTGAAACTGATTGTTCCTCCCTAACTGGAATATTCGGCATTTGTCCCTATTAAACTTCACCGTGTTTACCTCAGACCATTTCTCTTTGTCTGTTTACACTGTAAGGGTGTGTCTACACTGCACCATTATTTCAAGACTAGCCAATTAGCCCGTCATAAGACGGGATTTTCAGGTCTCTCCACGTCGGTCTTCTCTCCTGAGCCTCCGGTCTCTCACTCCATCTCCCTCTCTCTCTCTCTCCTCCTCCTACTGCCTCCCCCTCTCAGCTCTCCTCCGCCTCCTGTCTCTCTCTCTCTCTCTCTCTCTCTCTCTCTCCCTTCTCCTCCCACTCCTGCCTCTCACTCGGGGGACCGCGGAGCCCAAATGGTGGCTTGCGCCACTTGCTCCCACACAGCGGCCTGGCTGAGTGGTGTAGAAGTCAGCCGAGCACCACCGTGAGAGGCGAAGGGGGGGCGGGGCGGTGACGTACATGGCCAGGGGGCGGGGCCTGGCCATGTGGTGCTCGGCTGACTTCTGCACCGCTCAGCCGGGCCACCGTGGGGGAGCCCAAATGGCCGCTTGCTCCCCCGCGGCGGCCCAGCTGAGCGGCGCAGAAGTCAGCCGAGCGCCACAGCGGGAGGTGAAGGGGGGTGGGGCAGTGACGTACATGGCCAGGCCCCACCCCCTGGCCATATACCTCACCGCCCAACCCCCCTCCCCCTCCCACCATGGCGCTCAGCTGACTTCTGCGTCGCTCAGCTGGGCCGCCGTGGGGGAGCAAGCGGAGCAAGCGGCCGTTTGGGGCCCACACTCCCCATGCAGCATGGGCCGCCCAGAGGGAACAGCCAGCATTTCAGCATTACAGAGTCACAGACATTGGGCTACTATATATATGACTAGCCAATTAGCCCATCATAAGACAGGATTTTCAGGTCTCTTTTCCACCTTGGCCTTGTCTCCTGAGCCTCCGGTCTCTCGTGCTGTCTCTCTCTCTCTCTCTCTCCTCCTACTGCCTCCCCCTCTCTCTCTCAGCTCTCCTCCGCCTCCTGCCTCTCTCGCCTTCTGCCTCTCTCTCCGTCTCTTTCTTTCTCTTCTCCCCCTCCTGCCTCTCACTCTCCCTTTCTCTTCTCCTCCTCCTTCTCCTCCTCCTGCCTCTCTCTCCCCTCCGTCTCTCCCTTCCCCTTCCCCTTCCCTTTTTCCTTCCCCTCCCGCCGTGGCGCTCGGCTGAGTGCTGCCTGCTCAGCTGGGCCGCTGCAAGGGAGGGGGGTGGGGTGGTGACGTACACGGCCAGGGGGCGGGACCGTGTACGTCACCGCCCCGCCCCCCCTTCCCTCCCCTCCCGCCGGGGGGGAGCCCAAATGGCCCCTTGCGCTGCTGGCTCCCCCACGGCGGCCTGGCTGAGGGGCGCAGCACTCAGCTGAGCACCACAGCGGGAGGGGAAGGGGGGGTGGTGATGTACATGGCCCCACCCCTTGCTGTGTACATCAGCGCCCTGCCCCCTTCCCCTTCCTCTGTGGCGGCTCGGCTGAGTGTTGTGCGCTCAGCTGGGCCGCCGCGGGGGAGGAGGGGCGGGTGAGGTTGCCAGGTGTCCGGTATTGTACCAGACAGTCCTGTATGTGCGTGCTCTGTCCGGTAAAAAAAAAAAATCAGAAAATACCGGACATGTGCAATGTCCGGTATTTTCTGATTTTTCCGGCTGCGCACCGGACAGAAGCCTGGCGGGGGCGGGGGAGCGGCTGGGAGTCCCAGCTATGAGGCGGGGCCGCGATTGCCGCTCGGAGCCCTCAGTCGGTTGAGTGTGAGGAGGAGGGGAAGCCTCCTCCTCGCTCGTGCGTCTCCGGGACCCTGCGCGGGACAGGCAGCAAGTGCCCAGGTCAGTCCCACTCCCCGCCGGCCAATTTGCTCACCCCCCCCTTCCTGGCCAGCCGGTTCTCCCCCACTTCCCCTCCTGATTTTCCCCGGCCAGCCCCCCCAGCTCTGCTTCCTGCTGGCCCGTTCCTTCTCCTGATCTCTCCGGCCAGCGCCGCTGCACCTCTCCCCGCCCCCGTGAGCTCTGCTTCCCGCCCCCACTTCCTCCTGGCCAGCGCCGCTGCACCCCCCCCCCCCGGCAGCTGTGCTTCCCGCTCCCCCTTCCTCCCAGCCACCCTCACGGCCCCCGACCCCCTCCCCCAGCTCTGCTTCCTGCTGGCCCGTTCCTCTTCCTGATCTCCCCGGCCAGCGCCGCTGCACCCCCTCCCGTCAGCTCTGCTTCCTGCCCCCCCTTCCTCCCGGCCACCCTCGCAGTCCCCGATCCCCCCCCAGCTATGCTTCCCGCCCCCCCTTACTCCCAGCCAGCCCCGCCCCCTCCTGGCCGGTCCCCTCTGTCCCCCGATATCCCACGGCCTGCCACGTTCTGCCCGACCCCCGCCCCCATGACCAGCCCTGCTTCCCGTTGGCCCCTCCATCTCCCCCGGCCAGCCCCGTTGCCCCCCTCCATTAGCTGTTCCAGGCCCCCCCCTTCCCGGCCAGCACCGCTCCCTTCCTGGCCGGTTCCCACCCCTCTCCTGCCGTGGGAGAAGGGGGGCGGGGCACTGACGTACACCGCCAGGAGCGGGGCCATGTACATCACCGACCCCCCCTTCCCCGCCCCCCTTCGCCACCGTGGCTCTCAGCTGAGTGCTGCACGCTCAGCTGGGCCACTGCGGGGGAACCCAAACGCTCCCCCGCCGTGGCCCAGCTGAGCGGCACCGCGCTCAGCCGAGCTGCCACGGAGGGAGGGGAAGGGGGGCGGGGCACTGATGTACATGGCCAGGGGGCATGGCCGTGTATGTCAGCGTTACAGACTCACAGACATTGGGCTACTATATATACAATAACAATGTGAGCGTCTACACAGCCATTCCGTTATTTTGAAATAATTTCAAAATAACAAATGGCTTATTCCGAAATCTGTAAGCCTTATTCTACGAGGAATAACTTCTATTCTGAAACAGCTATTTTGAAATAAGGCGTGTGTAGACGCTCCACTGCTGCTATTTCGAAATAGCCCCTCCCCAGCCCTTTCTAAGCTATTCCTCCCCAGGGCCTCCTGGGGCTCTAAATGGAGATAGCACATCTACCTTAGGGGAGCCTGCCTTAGACTCATTTTGAGTCTTCCCTGCAGTGGAATCTGGAATAGCTTATTTTGAAATAGCCGTGAAGTGTAGACGTACCCTACGCTTTTCACAGCAGAGACCGTCTCTCCCTCTGGTTCCCGGTCTCGGCGGAGATTTCTAGGTGCTACCATAATGGTCATAAGAAGGAGGCCACAGAGAAATGCGCTAACTGGATATGGCACCTGCTGATTGGTTCCCAGGCAGACTCCATCCCTATCTGGGCTGATTTGCAGCTGCCACCTCTCCCTGCCCTTGTGCCATGTCTTGTCCCCCTCCAGTCCTGGCTTCCTACCCAGCTGGTCTGTCCGGATGGTCACGTTCCTGTTCTCGGTGAGGTTGGTGAAGACATCCATCACAATCCTCTCCATGCTGTGTAGGATGACGGTGGCCGAGATGGAGAGCTGCTCCGTGCTCAGGTTGGACCAGGAGGACGTCTGCTCCAGGATGGAGGCAAATCCCCAGCAGCTTTCTACGGGAGGCCGAGAGAGAAAGCGCTCTCATTGGCTGTGCTGCGTTACCCCAGCAACTCTCAGCCAATCTCCTACGAGCTGCTGATGGGCCCCGCCCCTCGTCCTGCCCAAGCTGAGGATCCACCATTGGTTTGTGCCCCCTGGCAACGTCCCCCCTCTCGTGGCTGGTCCATTGAGCTCTCAGCCAGCGACAGGACTCAGGGTTTTCTCTAAGGCCAACAGGCAGCTCTGAACGACTTCGGTGAGCCTTGGCTCAGGCACTACCGGCTCATGTTTCTAAAGCTGGGTGTCCCTGCTCTGGTCCGGCCCTGCTGGGGGCCTACATAGCACCAAGCAGCTTTCGCTACAGCTGCAGTGGGCAATGATTCTTGATGTGGAGGCCACTCCAGCAGTTTGGTAAATGGTCAAGGGCCACACTTGTGTATGCAGGGAGTGTGGTGTCCAGGAGGGAGGTTGGGTGCAGAATAGATTACCATATAATCAAGTAAACGGTTAATCAATAACCATTATCCCTAATGATCATGGTTACACACGAGTTCCTGCCCTGCTCCTGGGGAGCCAGCTGCCACCCCACGCTGCTGCCTCTGTATCAGCTTAAAAGCCGGCTTCCAGCGCGCTCCGGCACCATTGGTTTGACCCAGTATGGCCGTTCATACCTTCTTACACCTGAACACTGTGATCAGACACCCAGGAGTCTCTTACCTCCAGACACACGGTTGAGTTCTTCTCTTTGCAGGGCTCTCCCAAGGCCCTGAAGGTGGATTTCAGTAAAGTGCAATAGGTGGCCTGTGCAGGGTGGCAGGAGGGAGCCGGAGCAGCAGGAAGAAGCACACAGCACAACACAAATTTAATATCCCAGGTAGGAGGTTGGGCTTGTGGTTAAGGCCTTAGGCTGGGACCCAGCAGCTGGGGGTTCAAATTGCAGCACAGTCACTAAGCTGCTTTATTTTGCAAGGATTCCATTCCCCAGCTGTACAGTAGAGCAACCAATCCCGTCTTCCTCACTCAGAGTATAAGTGTGGGGCGCATGGACGGCCTCTTGCTGCGTGGCTATGCAGCACCTAACACAACGGGGACCCTGATCTTGTAAGGGGGAGGTATCTCTGCAGAGCCTGCTTGAAGCCAGAATACTACTGCAAAGGATTGTGCGTGGCAGGAAGGAACAAGGAGGATGGAGGCCAGAGGTTCCGCTGGTGGCACCGTGGGGCTCAGGGGCAGGGAGGAGCTATGCAGTGGGTTGGTGGGGTGTTATGTGCCTGGGGGGGCAAAGGCAAAACTGTGCTGAACTGCGCAGCAGGAGCATTAGCGGCTCCCGAGCCAGGGGCGCTGGGCTCCCAGACAGGCCTTTGAAGTGCCTGGTCCTGCCTCAGTGGTTTGTCTGCAGGGAGCAAGTGGCCCTGCAGCTAAATTGGCGCCCTCCTAGCGTGGCACCCAGGGGCAACTGCCCCTCCCCTCGCTACGCCACTGGAGCTATGGCTTCCTATGTTGGGATTATACACCCGCTCAAGATTTGACAGTTCTTGCCACTCCCCTGCGACCTGCAAGTTGCTGCTGGTTTGCTGGGAGGAAGGGCAGCCTTTCGCCCCAGGGACGAAAATCCCCCATGCCAAAAATGCTACCTGAACGTGGCTTCGCCGTTGGGGACGGGGTGACAGGTAACACTGACCTGGGCTCAGATTCTCCAAAGAACTCAGTTTTGACAGCCCTAATGTGAGGTCCATTACAGAAGTTACTTTCCCGGCAAGCACCCCTCCCTGGCATCCCAAAATCACTGAGTTGCTTCAGCCGAGGTTAACTGCACTGCCTTTACAATGAGCATCCCGAGAACAGCGGGGCCTGGTGACGTTGCCAGGATACCTACATCCTCTGGGGATGAGCCATGAGCTGTGTCCAGACTCCGGTTCTGGGATTTCCTCACCAGATCGTTCTCTTCCAAGAAATGGGCCTGGCACTTTGAAGTAACTTCTAGGAGGAAATGAAATGAACAAAAAAACCCACCATCAAATGTGCAGACTAGTAAATACGGTGGCCTGGGAAATTAGCATCTTGCTGGGCTTTCCCACCCAGGGATGTAAAGGGTTTAAAAAAGTGCTTGTATAACCAGTGACTTCCAGGCCTAGAATCATAGAATCATAGAGCACTAGAACTGAAAGGGACCTCAAGAGGTCAAGTCCAGTCCCCTGCCCTCATGGCAGGACCAAGCACCATCTAAGTTGCTCTGCAGCTGTCGGGGCTTTGGAGAGTCAGAATCCCGGCTGGGCCAGCAGAGCTGCTCAGAACCTCGCTCGCAATTGCGGGGTGACCGGATCACCAGGCGTTAGCCTCTCTCACCCAGCATCCCCCGCATCAGACACTTACCTGTGCAGCTGAAGGCAGCACCAGGCTGGCTGGGCGGGAGGTAGCCTGCTCAGCACGTGCAGGTGTAACTGCCCGGTGTGTTGTTGCAGATGAAGTTGGGGCTGCAGGGCGATGGGTCTTGGGAACATTCATCAGTATCTAAGAGGGGAGAATACACGTAGATCATGTGTGATGCGAGGACACCAGTGTTCTACTGCCCTGGGCCCCTCACACTGATCCAAACTCCACTGGATCCAGTAGAAATCTTTCCATCAGCCCCAGGGGCCTTTTGCATCAATCACTCTGCCCCCTACCTGAACCAGCTCTTGCCGTTGCGCTGCGCTGCTGGGTCAGTGACGCGCTGCTCCCCAGAACTGGATGCAAAGCCAGGCTTGGCATTCTTCCGTCCCAAGGGCAGGACTCTACCCTTGTCCTTGTTGAACCTCATCACATTTCTTTTGGCCCAATCCTCTAATCTCTCTAGAGGCATTAGCCTCTCGCACCAAGACCGCTACACATATCCCCTGAATCAGATACTTACCTGTGCAGCTGAAGAGGACGTCAGGCTGGCTGGCTGGGATGTAGCCTGCTTGGCACGTGCAGGTGTAACTGCCCACTGTGTTGTTGCAGATGGAGTTGGGGCCACAGGGTGATGGGTCTTGGGAACATTCATCAGCATCTAGTAGGGAGAATCCATATGGTTGTCCATGTGTGGCGGTAGGACACCAGTGTTCTACTGCCCCAGCCCCCACACACTGACCCAAACCCATTGGATCCAATGGGAATCTTTCCAGCAGCCCCAGGGGCCTTTTGCATCGGTCTCTCTGCCCCGTGCCTGAACTGGCTCTAACTGTTGCACTGCGCTGCTGGGTCTGTGACGCACTGCTCCCCAGAACTGGATGCAAAGCCAGGCTTGCTGAGGCAGCACTGGACCCCTTGGGTGTTGGTGCAGGTGGTGTCCTCACGGCACTCTGCTGAATTCAGATGGGCCCAGCTCTGCACAACAGAGCCCTCTCTTGGTGGAAGGATGGTGGTTGGGATCAGGTCCCACGTGCTGGCATCGGAGGGGGCACCATGCCAGGAATATGCTCTCAGCAGGTTTGCAATATGCTGCCCATCCCCAAGAGCCAGAGGCTACTAGTGGCCTGAGAAGTGGGTGCCAGGAGGCCTGGGTTAGATTGGTGGCTGTGGGACAGGAAGGTGATGCACTGGTTCTAGCTGGATGGCCCACAGGTAGGACTCTGGGCTTCTATCCCCAGCCTGAATTGGGGCATGAGGCCTAGCAGTGAAAGCAGGAGGCTGAGGAGTCAGGAATCCTGGGTTCTGTCCCCAGCTCTGTCACTGACTCCCTATGTGCCCTTTGCCAAGCCCTTCCCCTTCTAGAAGCCTCAGTTTCCCCAGATGTGCAGGGAGAAAATACAGATTTGCTTTCCTATTATTGTAGAGCCACACCCAGAGGGCATAGCTCTCCCTGAACCAATGGGAGCGGAGGCCGTTCAGCATCTCTCAGGTGCTGGTCTCCATTCACACAGCACCACAGGGGTCTGCAGCGCTGCGATACCCCAGCCTGGGGCCCTGTCGGCTCTGCAGCTAAGCTGTGATACCCCTGCCCCCCCACCGGCTCTATCTGGGCTACAAAGCAGCATGGGCGCTGTGTAGCTCAGGCTCTGCCCAGCACACACCTGGGATCTGGGACAGGGCGGCTCTAGGGCACTTGAGCATTTGCTGCCTGCCCCCTGTGAATGCTCCACCCTGCTGGGGGGGGGGTGTCTGTTTGGGCTGGGACTTGCACCTCCCTGCTGCACTGTGACATCCCCCCTGTCACAGCCACACAGTAACACACCCACGCACCTTCCTAGGGCTAGACCCAGGGGCCTGGCCCACTCTCAGAGGTTTTTGTTCTGATGGCACCTTCCAAGAACAGACTCGGCCCATTAGCTCAGGCAACAGGGACAGTGATAGAGGGTTTGGAGTCTTGGCTCATCAACACTTCAGGGGGCAGAGAAGAGCCGGGCAAATCCTGGATGTTTTCAGTGCAGGGGCCAAACGAGGAGAGAAATAACCAAGGGGGAATTCTTCCGGGGTAACCCAAGGTGGAATTTTGGGGACTGTTCTCACTGAAACAAACACACCAAACAGTGCATCTGGGATGGACCCTTCCACGCCACCTGAGGTTTCGATTTCCCATTTATTTTCAGTTCTGGCTGGTTTGCATTCGGGTGGTTGGTTTTTAGCTAAATTTTCCAAAGAGACCTCATGGTGAAGCAAAGAGCCCAAATGTTTCATTCAAACAATGTCACAACTGTCACAATTCCAGGCCAGGCGACCCCGGGTTCGACTCCCGCCCACAGGGTGTTACATGTAAGAACAGGGACGCTGTCCCGACTGCTGGCCAAGGAGTTCAGAGTCTAATGACACCAGTCAGTGCCTGCTCTTACTGTAAGGCAGGGAATGAGGCTCCACCAGAGGATTTCCGTTTCCCTGGCCAAGAGGGCTGTGGGGTTTTGCGAGGAGACGGCAGCAGGAAAGGAGCCACGTGGCAGCTGATCCTGTAGCTATTCCTGAGGGGTTGGTAGGAGCCCCCTGTCCCATCTCCATGAAATCTCTGCAGCTGCTGGGGCTTTGGAGGGTCAGAATCCCAGGTGGGCTGGCCGAGCAGCTCAGAACCGAGCTCTTGACTGCGGCAGACCATGGAGTCATAGAGCTGGAACAGACCTCACGAGTCATCGAGTCCAGCCCCTGCCCAAGGCAGGACCCATCCCAACTAAATCAAGCCAGCCAGGGCTTTGTCAAGCCGAGACTTAAAAACCTCTAGGGATGCAGATTCCACCACCTCCCTAGGGAACCCATCCCAGTGCTTCAGCACCCTCCTTGGGAAATAGTTTTTCCTAATATCCAACCTAGAGCTCCCCCACTGCAACTTGAAATCATTGCTCCTTGTTCTGCCGTCTGTCGGTCACTACTGCGAACAGCTTCTCTCCATCCTCTTTGGAACCTCCCTTCAGGGAGTTGAAGGCTGCTCTCAAATCCCCCCTCACTCTTCTCTTCTGCAGACTAAATAAGCCCAAATCCCTCAGTCTCCGCTCATAGGTCATGCGCTCCAGCCCCCTGATCTTTTTGGTCGACTTCCGCTGGACCTTCTCCAATCCATCCACATCCTTACTATAGTGGGAGGCCCAGAATTGGACACAATACTCCAGATGTGGCCTCACCGGAGCCGAATAAGGGGAATAATCACTTCTCTGGATCTGCTGGCAATGCTCCTCCTAATGCACCTAATATGCAATTAGCCTTCCTGGCTACAAGGGCCCACTGTTGACCCATATCCAGCTTCCCATCTATGGTAATCCCCAGCTCCTTTTCTGCAGAACTGCTACTTAGCCAGTTGGTCCCCAGCCTATGGCAGTTCTTGGCATTCTTCCGTCGCAAGGGCAGGAATCTACACTTGCCCTTGTTGAACCTCATCAGATTTCTTTGGGCCCAATCCTCTAATCTATCTAGAGGCATTAGCTTCTCACACCCAGACTGCGACACACATCCCCTGAATCAGTCACTTACCTGTGCAGCTGAAGCGGACCTCAGGCTGGCTGAGAGGGATGTAGCCTGCCTGGCACGTGCAGGTGTAACTGCCCAGCGTGTTGCTGCAGATGGAGTTGGGGCCGCAGGGAGATGGGTCGCGGGAACATTCATCAATATCTAGGTGAGAGAATCCAGGTTGGCCATGTGTGACCCTAGCACACCAGTGTCCTACTGACCCAGACCTGTCACCCTGACCCAAACCCCACTGGATCCAGTGGGGATCTTCCCATCAGCCATAGGGGCCTTTTACATTCGTCACTCTGCCCCGTGCATGAACTGGCTCTCACCATTGCGCTGCGCTGCTGGGTCAGTGACGCGCTGCTCCCCAGAACTGGATGCAAAGCCGGGCTTGCAGGGGCAGCAGTGGCCCCCTGGGATGTGGGTGCAGGTGGCATCCTCAAGGCACACCACTGAATTCAGATGGGCCCAGCTCTGCACAACAGAGCCCTCTCTCGGCGGGAGGATGGGGCTGGGCAGACAGGCCCGGCAGCTGGCATCCGAGGGAGCACCGTGCCAGGAATATGGCTCCCTGCAAGTTTCGGCCCAGAGGTAGCAGTGCTAGAGGCCTGGGAAGTGACACCCCGGACGCCTGGGTTCCCTTCTCAGCTCTGTGAGGAGAGAGGGAGGCTTGGGAGCTGGAGCAGGGAGACGGGGGAGGGGGAGTCCGGACTCCTGGCTTCGATTGCTGGCGGAGGGGTGGGAAGATGGTGCCCTGCTCCTAGCAGGATGGTGCACAAGCTGGACTGCTGGGTTCATGGGCAGCAGGTGTAAGGGGCAAGGGAAGGTATTTCTTCTCAGGGTCATAGTGCCCACCCACTACCTTCTTCCTACCCCTGTGCCCACCCTTCCTGCTGGCTCCCACAGCTGTCTGGGGCCTGGTGACTCTTCCATCTAGGAACTTAAAAAGGAAAATCCCTTCCAGCTTCCATACCACTTAGCAGAACGTTTCTCTCTATACGTTAAAGAAAGGTTTTCCTGTGGGATGACAGAGTGACGTCATCCCATCCCTCTGCATCCCGCTGGCCTTCTCCCTCTCTCCCCCTCTTCCCTCTCCCCTCTCCCAGCTCGAGCTCGACCTCGCTGCTTCCTCTCCATGCCAGGAATTGCTATTTCAAACCAAGCCAAGACGGGCAGGTCTGGGCTCTACAGTCAGGGCTGGGGAGGCGAGCAGCGCAGGCGGGACCACACCAGAGAGAGGTCGGGACGGCCCCTCCACCCCAAGCTGCTGCTTTCCCCACGACAGGAGGCTGCAGTACCCCAGAACGCCATGTGCACACGGCACTACCTGCGCCTCACTGTGCCCCACACGGGGCGAGCAGGCACCCATGCACCCGTGTTAGACCCAGGTCTGGTGTGTACTGTTGCTTGGAGATGGGGGTGAGGGAGTGGTTGGGGGAAAAGAAGGGGCCCAGACTGGCAGGGGGGAGGGCGAGGGAGAAGGAACCATGGCTCGTGGGGGGAGGGAGAAGGAATATGGGCTGGCAGGGGGACTGGGGAGCCAAGACTTCTGAGTTCTGTCCCCAGCTCTGCCACAGACTCCCCACAAGACCTTTGCCAAATCCTTTCCCTTCTAGAAGGCTCAGTTTCCCCGCATGAGCAGGGAGACAATCTAGTTGTCTCTCCCCAGAACCATGGCAAGGTGGGGGTGTCCGGTTGAGCGAGCAGAGGGCTGGATCCTCTAACCAGTCAGGCTGGGTGGGAAGGACCCTCATGAAATCGCTGCAGCTGTAGCCCCTGGGGCTCAGGACAAAGTAGGAAGAGGGGTGGCTGGGGGGAGGAGGTGCAGGCAGAGCTGCTCCTGCATGGGAGCCACTGGAGATCCAGCATTAGCCTCTTACACCCGGAGCTTCCCTCCACCCCACGTCAGACACTTACCTGTGCAGCTGAAGGGGGCGCCAGGCTGGCTGGGCGGGAGGTAGCCTGCCCGGCACCTGCAGGTGTAACTGCCCGGTGTGTTGGTGCAGATGGAGTCGGGGCCGCAGGGCGATGGGTCTCGGGAACATTCGTCAATATCTGGACGGGGAAGAATCCAGGTTGGCCACGTGTGACGCTAGGACACCAGTGTTCTACTGCCCCGGGCCCCTCACACTGACCCAAACCCCACTGGATCCAGTGGGAATCTTTCCATCAGCCCTAGGGGCCTTTTCCATTGGTCACTCTGCCCTGTGCCTGAACCGGCTCTCACCATTGCACTGCGCTGCTGGGTCAGTGAAGCGCTGCTCCCCAGAACTGGATGCAAAGCCAGGCTTACAGAAGCAGCAGTGGCCCCCTGGAATGTGGGTGCAGGTGGTATCCTCAAAACACTCGGCTGAATGCAGATGGCCCAGCTCTGCACAACAGGGCCTTCTCTTAATGGGAGGATGGGGAGAACATAGCACAAGCAGCTGGTATCTGGGGGGCACCGTGCCAGGAATATGGCTCCCAGCAGGTTTGCAATACGCTGTCCATCCCCAAGAGGCAGCCGTGCTAGTGGCCTAGGAAGCGGGGTGCTAGGACACCTGGGATCTAGCGCTGAAAGCAGGGGACTGTGAAGTCAGGACTCCCGGCTTCTGTCCCCAGCTCTGCCACAAATTCCCCATGTGACCTTGGCCAAGTCCTTTCCCTTCCAGAAGCCTCAGTTTCCCCAGATGTGCAGGGAGACAATCCCATTTTCCAGATCTGATTTCCTATTATTGTAGGGCCACACCCTGAGGGGCGGGGCCCCGCCAGCTCCCCCTGCAACCAATGGGAGTGGAGCCTGTTCAGCACCTGCCCGGCTCTGTTCTCCATTCACACAGCACCGCAGGGGGCTGCAGTGCTGCCTAACCCCAGCCTGGGGCCCTGTCGGCTCTGCAGCTAAGCTGCGATTCCCCGCCTGGGCAGACACACGCTCGCCGGCTCTGCCTGGGCTACAAAGCCGTGCAGCTACCGTACAGCTCAGGCTCTGCCCAGCGCACACCTGGGATCAGGGACAGGGCGGCTCTAGGGCACTGGCCCATCCGCTGCCTGCCCCCTGGGTATGCTCTGCTCTGCTGGGGGGGGGGTGTCTGATTGAGCTGGGACTCGCACCTCCCTGCTGCACTGCAGATGTCCCCATGTCACAGCCACACAGTAACACACCCACGCGCCTTCCTAGGGCTGGAGCCAGGGGCCTGGGCCTGGCACAGAGGTTTTTGGTCTCATGGCGCCTCCCAGGAACACACTCGCCCGTTAGCTCAGGCAGCAGGGACAGTGGGACACAGGGTTTGGCGTCTTGGCTCATCAACACTTCAGTGGGCAGGGAAAAGCTGAGCAAATCCTGGATGTTTTCAGCGCAGGGAACAAACCAGGATAAAAATAGCCAGGAGGAAATTGTCCCTGAGCAACCCAAGGTGGGTTTTTTGGGACTTTTCTCACTGAAACAAACACACCACAGGGTTCATCGGGGATCGAACCTCCCACCCAACAATTTCCCGTTTCTTCTCAGTCGTGGCTGGTTTCCACTGGGGCCGTTGGGCTTTTTCCATTCAATCCAAACTTGGCTCAATTTCCCAACGAAACTTCATTTTGAAACAAAAAGCCAAAATGGTTCATGTAAACCACGTCACGACGGTCACAAGGCCAGGCCCGAAGTTCCCGGCTTCGACTCCCACCCACAGCGTGTTACATGTAAGAACAGGGCCGCTGTGCCAACCGCTGGCCATGGAGTTCAGTCTAATGACACCAGTCCAGTCCGTGCTCTGACTCTAAGGCAGAGAATGAGGCTCCACCAGAGGATATGAGTCTCCCGGGCCAAAGGGACTGTGGGGTTTCGCGAGCAGAGGGCCGGAGCAAGAGAGCTACGTGGCAACTGTTCCTGTAGCTCTTCCTGCGGGGTGGGAAGGAGCCTCAGGTACCATCCCCATGAAATCTCTGCAGCTCTCGGGGCTTTGGAGAGTCAGAATCCCGGCTGGGCCGGCAGAGCCGCTCCGTACCTAGCTCTCCATTGTGGGGTGACCTGGTCAGCAGGCATTAGCCTTTCATACCCGGAGCCCCACACACATCCCCCGTATAAGACGCTTACCTGTGCAGCTGAAGGGGGCGCCGGACTTGCTGGGTGGGAGGTAGCCTGCCTGGCACGTGCAGGTGTAACTGCCCAGAGTGTTGCTGCAGATGGAGCTGGGGCCGCAGGGAGATGGGTCGTGGGAACATTCATCAATATCTAGGTGACAGAATCCAGGTTGGCCATGTGTAACCCTAGCACACCAGTGTCCTACTGACCCAGACCCCTCACGCTGACCCAAACCCCACTGGATCCAGTGGGAATCTTCCCATCAGCCCCAGGGGCCTTTTGCATCCCTCACTCTGCCCCGTGCATGAACCGGCTCTCACCATTGCACTGCACTGCTGGGTCAGTGACGCGCTGCTCCCCAGAAATGGATGCAAAGCCGGGCTTGCAGGGGCAGCAGTGGCCCCCTGGGGTGTTGGTGCAGGTGGCATCCTCAGGGTACACGACAAAATGAAGATGGGCCGAGCTTTGCACAACAGAGTCTTTTGGTGGAAGGATGGCAGTTGCGTTCAGGTCCCAGGGAATGGCATCAGAGGGGGCACCGTGCCAGGAATATGGCTCCCAGCAGGTTTGCAATCTGCTGCCCATCACCAAGAGCCAGTGGCTATTATAGGACTGAGAAGTGGGTGCCAGGAGATCTGGGTTAGATTGGTGGCTGTGGGACAGGAAGGTGATGCACTGGTTCTAGCTGGATGGTGCACAGGTAGGACTCTGGGCTTCTATCCCCAGCCTGAAGAGGGGAGGGAGGTCAAGCAGTGAAAGCAGGAGGCTGAGGAGTCAGGAATCCTGGGTTCTGTCCCCAGTTCTGCCACAGACTCCCCATGTGACCTTTGCCAAATCCTTTCCCTTCTAGAAGCCTCAGTTTCCCCAGATGTGCAGGGAGACAATCCAGATTTGCTTTTGTATTCTTATAGAGCCACACCTGGAAGGGCGGAGCCTCACCAGCTCCCCCTGCAACCAATGGGAGCGGAGGCTGTTCTGCATCTCTCAGGCGCTGGTCTCCATTCACACAGCACCACAGGGGTCTGCAGCGCTGCAGTATCCCATTCTGGGGCCCTGTTGGCACTGCAGCTACAGCAGCGATTCCCGGCCTGGGCAGACACACGCTCCCCAGCTCTGTCTGGGCGACAAAGCAGCCCAGCCGCCATGTGGCTCAGGCTCTTCCCATCGTACACCTGGGATCAGGGACCAGCCTTGCGTGGGTGAATGCTCCGCCCTGCTGTGGGGGGGTGTCTAATTGAGCTGGGAGGGACTCACACTTCCCAGCTGCCCTGCAGATGTTCCCCCCGTCACATCCACATAGTTACACACACATGTGCCTTCCTAGGGCTGGACCTAGGGGCCTGAACCATGGTTTTTGGTCTGATGGCACCTTCCAGGAACAGACTGGGCCCGTCAGCTCAGGCAGTAGGGACAGTGACAGAGGGTTTGGAGTCTTGGCTCATCAACACTTCAGGGGGCAGAGAAGAGCCGGGCAAATCCCGTTTTTTTTTTCAGTGCAGGGGCCAAACAAGGAGAGAAATAACCAGGAGGAACTTCTTTCTGCGTAACCCAAGGTGGAATTTTGGGGACTGCTCTCACTGAAACAAACACACCAAACAGTTCATCTGGGATCGACCCTTCCACCCAACCTGAGGTTTCGATTTCCAATTTTTTTTCGGTTTTAGCTAGTTTGCATTTGGGTGGTTTGTTTTTCGCTAAATTTCCCAACAAAACCTCATTGTGAAGCAAAAAGCCCAAATGTTTCATTTAAACAATATCAAAACTCTCACAATTCCAGGTCCAAAGGCCCCGAGTTCTACTCCCACCCACGGGGTGTTACATACAAGCACAGAAGGCTTTGCCGACTGCTGGCCAAGGAGTTCAGAGTCTAATGACACCAGTCAGTGCCTGCTCTTACTGTAAGGCAGGGAATGAGGCTCCACCAGAGGATTTCCGTCTCCCTGGCCAAGAGGGCTGTGGGGTTTTGTGAGGAGACGGCAGCAGGAAACGAGCCGCGTGGCAGCTGATCCTGTAGCTATTCCCGAGGGGTTGGTAGGAGCCCCCTGTCCCAACTCCATGAAATCTCTGCAGCTGCTGGGGTTTTGGAAGGTCAGAATCCCAGGTGGGCCGGCAGAGCCTCTCCGTACCTAGCTCTTGACTGTGGGTGACCATAGAGTCATAGAGCTGGAAGAGACCTCAGGAGTCATTGAGTCCAGCCCCTGCCCAAGGCAGGACCAATCCCAACTAAATCAACCCAACCAGGGCTTTGTCAAGCCGAGACTTAAAAACCTCTAGGGATGGAGATTCCACCACCTCCCTAGGGAACCCATCCCAGTGCTTCAGCACCCTCCTAGGGAAATAGTTTTTCCTAATATCCAACCTAGACCTCCCCCACTGCAACTTGAGATCATTGCTCCTTGTTCTGCCATCGGTCACTACTGCAAACAGCCTCTCTCCATCCTCCTTTGAACCTCCCTTCAGGAAGTTGAAAGCTACTATCAAATCCCCACTCACTCTTCTCTTCTAGGCTGCGTCTAGACTGGCATGATTTCGCGCAAATAGTTTTAACTGAAAAGTTTTTCCGTTAAAAGTATTTGCGCAAGAGAGCGTCTACACTGGCATGTGCCTTTGTGCAAAAGATTTGCTTTTGCGCAGAAGCATCCCTGCCCAGTATAGATGCTCTCTTGTGCTAGAAAGCTCCGATGGCCATATTAGCCATCGGGCTTTCTTGCGCAAGAAATTAACGTTCCTGTCTACATTGGCCCTCTTGCGCAAGTATTCTTGAGCAAGAGGGCTTATGCCTGAGCGGGAGCATCAAAGTATTTGCGCAAGAAGCACTGATTTTGTACATTGCAAAGTCAGTGTTCTTGTGCAAATTCTTGCGGCCGGCAAGTTTTTGCGCAAAAGCAGTCACTTTTGCGCAAAATCTTGCCAGTCTAGATGCACCCCTACAGACTAAATAAGCCCAAATCAAACCCCTCAGCCTCTCCTCATAGGTCATATGCTCCAGCACCCTAATCATTTTGGTCGACCTCTGCTGGATCCTCTCCAATGCGTCCACATCTTTTCTATAGTGGGGGGCCCAGAACTGGACACAATACTCCGGTGTGGCCTCACCAGAACTGAATAAAGGGGAATAATCACTTCTCTGGATCTGCTGGCACTGCTCCTCCTAATGCAACCTAATATGCCATTAGCCTTCTTGGCTACAAGGGCCCACTGTTGATTCATATCCAGCTTCTCATCCACTGTCATCCCCAGGTCCTTTTCTACTTAGCCAGTTGGTCCCCAGCCTACGGCAGTTCTTGGGATTCTTCCGTCCCAAGAGCAGGACTCTACACTTGTCCTTGTTGAACCTCATCACATTTCTTTTGGCCCAATCCTCTAATCTCTCTAGAGGCATTAGCATCTCACACCCGGAGCACTACACACATCCCCTGAATCAGTCACTTACCTGTGCAGCTGACGGAGGCACCAGACTGGCTGGATGGGATGTAGCCTGCCTGGCACGTGCAAGTGTACCTGCCCGGTCTGTTGTTGCAGACGAAGTTGGGGCCACAAGGCGATTGGTCTTGGGAACATTCGTCAATATCTAGTAGGGAGAACCATATGGTTGTCCATGTGTGAGCCTAGCACACCAGTGTTCTACTGCCCCAGCCCCCACTCACTGACCCAAACCTCATTTGATCCAGTGAGAATCTTTACATCAACCCCAGGGGGCTTTTGCATCCGTCACTCTGCCCTGTGCCTGTACTGGCTCTCAGCATTGCACTGTGCTGCTGGGTCAGTGACACGCTGCTCCCCAGAACTGGAGGCAAAGCTGGGCTTCCTGCAGCAGCAGTGGATCCCTGGGGTGTTGGTGCAGGTGGTGTCCTCAGGGCACTCTGCCGAATGCAGATGGGCCCAGCTCTGCACAACAGAGCCTTCGCTTGGAGGGAGGATGAGGGTGGGGAGGGGAGCAAGGCCAGCAGCTGGCATCAGAGGGTCACTGTGCCAGGAGTATGGCTCCCTGCAGGTTTGCAATCTGCTGCCCATCCCCTAGAGGCAGCTGTGCTAGTGGCCTGGCAGGTGGAAGCCAGGGCACCTGGGTTCCCTTCTCAGCTCTGTGAGGAGAGTGAGGGTTGGGAGCTGGAGCAGGGAGGAGCCAGGGGAGTGGCAAAGGGGAGTCCAGACACCTGGGTTCTATTGCTGGTGGTGGGCTAGGAAGGTGGTGGACTGGTCATAGTAGGGTGGTGCACAGGCAGGATCCCTGGGTTCTATCCTGCCCTTCAGGAGGGGAGTGAGGTCTAGTAGATATAGCAGAAGGGGGGAGTCAAGGCTCCTGGGTTCCACTCCAAGCTTTTCCACAGACTCCCTGTGTGACCTTGGTGAAGCCTTTTCCCCACCTGATGCCTCAGTTTCCCCCACTGTGACCTGGAGACAATTTTCTCTCCCCAGATCTCCATGCCCATTTTTGCAGGGCTACGTGCTCAGAGGCAGGGCACCCGCCCCTCCCCTGTAACCGATGGGACCGGAGGCTGCTCAGCTGTCACTCAGCATGTCTCTGCCCTGGGTCTCCATCCACATGGCCCCATTGGTGTGTCTAGTGCACCCTGTCACCCGGATCTCCCGTGTCTGTCACAAGCTTTAGTTCATTCCTTATGCTTCCTACCCCCCCCCCCCCCCCTCAGCCCTGCATCAGCCCCAGCCCGGTGTGTCAGAGCAGGGCAAAGCCCCAATCCCAGCCTGGCTGACCGCAAATCGCTGTTGTTTCAGCGGAGTCGATGGAGCAGCAGCACCAGGGGCCTGGCCCCAGTGACTCTGCGCCCTTCACCCTGGGGGAGGATCTGGCCTTGCACGAGCCAGCCTGGAGTGTGTTGAGCACGGGGCAATGAGCAGCAAAGGGCTTTGGTGCCCAGCTGTGGGCATCCCTGAGAGCAAAGGCTGCGCGGAGACGGCCGCGGTCCCAGGGGTGCTGACTCTCGCCAGGCCCAGGAAGGCACTGGACACAGAGCCGGGCCGAGGGGCTGGTGTGCGCCGGGGGTCCCTCCATGACTGTCTGGGGGCAGGAGAGACCCTGCCGGGAGAACGTCTTCGGGCTTCCCACTGGCTCTCACCTGAGCAGTCCAGAGGGGCGACGCTGCCGGGCAGCCAGGAGTCTCCTTTGGAAGAGCTGTAGTCAGATACACACATGCAGGAAAAACTTCTCTCATTGTTAAGGCAGTAGGCATTCGGGCCGCAAGACGGGGGGTGTTGGGAACATTTGTTGATACCTGGACAGGAGTATACAGAACTGGAGTCATTCAGTGGTCCAGGAAGTTGCTTGTGTTGCCCCCAGTGGGTGGGTCTTACAGGTCCCGCTATGGGCCTGTGGGCAGGAGGACACAGAGCGTTCCTGCCTTCCCCACTGGTGGGCAACCTGCTGCCTGTGGGCCAAATAGAGCTCACTGGGGCTCCATCTGCCACTTGCAGAGCCCCTGTCTTACCGCTCCCCCACACGCCTTTCACGCACTGGGGCACAGGAGCCCCACACGTCTTTCTCCTTCCCCTCCCTCCCAGCACTGTTGGAGAGCCACAAATCACCTGATTTTGCTCTGTACCCCCTCCAACGCCTCCCACCCGAGGCCGAACTTCAGAGTGCTTGACTTGCAACCTTTAGCACAGTTGCTCCCAAACTGTGGGACATGCCCTCCCTCCATGGGGGCATGGAGGAAGTGTGGGGGGAGTATGACAGGGCCTGGGACACCCCCACAGGTGCACCTTGCATGACCAGGGCCAAGCAATGGATTGCCATCCTGTTCAGTGGGAAACACAGAGGGAACTGGCGATGATCACGGAATTAAAAAGCAGCTCTGTTTAGTCCCCCGCAGAGCACGTAGCTTTCTGGGGAAGGGGAAGGAGGAGGCAGACACAACACAAGGGAGCAGAATAAAATGGAAAATCCGAAAGAGGAAAATGCAAGGAAAGGGGAGGAGGAAATGGGATGCAAAGCTCTTTGCCTGTTCAAAGCCCCTTCCAGCTGCAGGACACACGGGGTTCGAATCTGGAGATTGTGCCCAGGTTTCCAGGCATCAACTTACCTGCGCTGGAGAAATGAGTCTCCTTGAGGCAGATGAGCCAATAAAAGCCTGAAAGAGGAGAAACAAGCAAGGATGTTCCTATGGCACTGGCTGGGCGAGGCCTCCACAGATGGGAGGTTTATTCCTGGCTCTGCTGGTTGAGCTCAGCCAAGTCACAGCTCCCCGGTCCCTGTCCCCTGGGGCCGGCTTCTCATTCCGATTAGACGCTCTCCAGAGCAGACTCTGTGTCCACGCAGCTGGGTTCAGAGACCTCGGTAGCTCTTGCTGAGCAAGGGGCCCGTGTGTCAGCTCCAGGCTGAGAAGCAGCAGCAGAGCCAGGAACATCAGGGCTGGAAGCCCCTGGGGGAGCATCTCCTGGCATCTGGGCTCCACGGGTAGAGGCAGCTCCAGGGTGGGGATGTTAAATATCAGTTAATTGAATATGAATTCTCATTGGTTAGTCGACTATTTTATAGTCCCTGGGGGTGGGCTAGCAGCCAGTGCGCTCCGGCCACACTCCCAAGAAGACCCCTGCCAGGTGGGAGCTGGTCCATGAGGGGAGCCAGTTTAAAACCAGCTCACCTTGTGGAATGGCTGCCTCTTGCCCTGTGCTGCTGCCTCTGATAAAGAGTAAGCGGCACAGGGTGGCAGCAGCTTCTGTCTGAGCTCCTGGACCCAGCATGAGCCAGAACTGAGCCGGGCTGCCTGCCCACCCAGCTCCGAATACGCTTTAAATGCAGAGCCGCAGCAGGGGTAGGTCCCAGACCTGGTGTAAGCCAGAAGTGAGCCAGATTGCTGGTTAGCCTGCTAAACGATGTCCTGGCAAGTGTGTATGTGTCGCGGGGCGGAGGGGATTCATGTCGTCTATAGCATTAACCTCTAAGCTTTTGCTTATCGGTTAATCGGTTAATTGATTACACTATGGCAATCCTACTCCAGGGGGCGTCATTGGTCAGCGCCAGGCTCCTTCCGGGGAGAGGCAAGAGCGCATCGGGCCCAGGCTGGAGCTGTGCTGCCCGCCCTCCTGGGGAGCAGCCTGGCTTGGGGAGCAGGGCCACCAGGCAGCCAGGCAGAGCCCCAGCCCTAACAGAAACAGCGACCCAAGCAGGCCGGGTGGCTCTCAGCAGCCTCCAATCCTCCGGCTCCTGGCAGAGGGCGACGGTTTTCAAACTGTGGGGTGTGCCCACCACGGCACATCTCTGTGCTAAATGCGGGAGCAGAGACCTGGGGGGCAAGTGACCCTGCGTGTGCCCCGCCCCCCTCCAGCATTGCCTCTCAATAATTAGAATCTTCTGTGGGCCAAATCCCAAGGCATTTACCTCAGGAACCAGTCCCCAGGCGGTGTCAATCAGTGTGGCACTTTTGACTACAGGATCCATCTAGCCCAGAAGAAGAATGGCCAGACTGGGTCAGACCAAAGGTCCACCTAGCCCAAAATCCCATCTCCTGACAGTGGCCAATGCCAGGTACTCCAGAGGGAGTGAACAGAACAGGGAATCATCAAGTGATCCCTCCCCTGTCGCCCATTCCCAGTTTCTGACAGACAGACGTTAGGAACGCCCTCCCTGCCCATCCAGGCTAGTACCTATTGATGGACCTGTCCTCCATGAATGTATCTAGCTCTGTTTTGAACCCTCTTAAAGTCCTGGCCTGCACATCAAAAGTCTCCCTGGTGAACCTAAGGACAAGGAAGCCAAGTCACACTGAGTGTGAGGGCTTTGCAGCAAACCATAGGGTTGCCAGATGGTTTCAACAAAAATACCGGACACACTTGACATTACATCACAATCTACATTACATCTTATTTAGAAAATACCAGACATTTCATAGAATCATAGAACCATAGAGCTGGAAGAGACCTCAGAAGGTCATCAAGTCCAGCCCCCTGCTCTAGGCAGGACCAATCCCAACTAAATTTGTTTCCCTAACAGAAAGCTCAAATACTGGACTGTCCAGTTCAAAACTGGACACCTGGCAACCCTAGCAAACCAGCCCAGCCCCAGCAGGCCCCACCGAGAGCTGAACTCAGATGCAGGAGTCAGAGCCCTGAGCACTGACCATGACAACATGGGACCTGCCTCCTGACTGTGGCCGATGCAGGAATTTAGCTGGAGAAAGCCCCACGAAAGGACATGGGAGTTTGGCTCATTCTGTTCCCAGCCATGCAGATATCAAGTGATCTCCAAAAGCCGGGCTTGCTAACCACCCCTGCCAACTGCAGGCCCAGCTGAGGCCCAGGGGGTTTGGAAACACTCCCTGGCTGAGATGCCAGAAGCCCAGCAGCTCAGGCCAAACCCCTCTGGAGCTGGGAAGGCAGGTGGAAAGCTCAGACAACTCCTGCTGGCAGTGCCTCCATACACAGGGCTGCATGGAGCCTCTCTCTGCCCCCACTCACAGCTACAGCAGCTCACGGTGCCATCTGAGTTCCAACAAAAGGGGCCAATCGGGGTGGGATCGAAGGGGCTGTCCACATTCACAGCCCAGCCCACGAGGCGGTTTCCATTTGGGAACCAAGGGGTCCGGACACTAGAAAATAGCAAAATATGTTTCTATGTGTGTGTGTTTCCTCCTCTCTAAATGTTTTTAGCAGGTTTTTATGTCCCTCTGGGGTCTCGTATTTTACATTTTTATAATAATTGCTGTTTGTTTAAATTTTGGCGAACCTGAATTGGGTAATAGAGAGGCAGGTAAAAATATTTTAAATATTTAATAAATAATAAATAAATACATATTTTTAACCAGCAAAGGAAGGAGGCTCTGGAGTAGGGATGTTAAATTTCAATTAATCAGTTAATTGAGTAGTGAATGGAATTTCCATCAACTACTCGATTAGTCAATAAGGGGGGCACCTGTTATCCCGCTGTGCCTCTCTCTTTTAAATGTACAAGAGTCGCCTACAGTGCTTGGGAGAGAGGCAGCAGGAACCTGCGCCAGCAGAGACTGAAGCAGGCCCCGCTGGCACAGGTTCCCCTCAGGTTCCTTTGAAATGTACAAGTTCCTACTCCATTACCCGATAAGCATTTACTTCTCAGGCAGTCAACTAGTTGACTAGTCCCTTACATCCCTTATCTGGACCAGCCTCCCTGTGGGACTAGAGGGCGCCAACAACCCAGCTAGGTGTAAGATGGGGCTGGATACATAAAGGGCTATGTGCTAGCAGGGTTGCGGAGCTCTCAGACCCGCCCCTCCTCTTGACAGTCCCTCCCAGCCCTTGGACCCCAGCTGAGGGTGGACCAGTCCAAGCTACCTAAAGTTTAAATCTACACCTGTGGGCTGGCAAAGCCCTTTCCTCTCTCACACCTGTCAGGTAACCCCTGTGTCCCCCCCTTCACTCCCGGTGTGGAGAGAATCCGTGCTGGGAAGGGCTGACGTCACAGCAAGTCCCTTCTTCTGCATGTCCTATTATTGCATCTGATATTTGATGGCCAGGGCAGGACTGGAAGGGGTGATAAGCTGGGTGCAGGGAAGGACTTGAGGACAGGGGCTGGGCTGGCTAGTGGGGAGGGTGGGTCCCCACAACTCCACAGGCAGGCATGGGGGAGCCCGGGGGCCGGCTGGCCTCTGGCCAGGACCTGGGAGACATTTACAGAGCTCTGGGCAGAGGCAGCGGTGGGGCTGGCCCTGGAGTTCCTCAGCCAGGAGTCTGCTCCTGATCCACGCCCACGCTGCCACCAGAGTCTGCACCACACAGGCTCAGAGCGGGGTGAGCCTAGGGGCTCACTGGGTGGGGCAAAGTGTGGGGGGCCTTCTCTCTCCCCCCAGTTCCCACCCAGCTGCCAGGGGCCTTCTCTTGCCCCCCAACCCACATGGACACCAGAGGCCTTCCCCCCTCTGGTGCTGTAGCCAAGGGCTGGGTTGGGGGGAAGGGTTTGAGGTTTGGGGGCCTACTTACCTGATCTGGTGCCAGGCAAGAGGGCAGAGTCCCAGCCCTGCCGGCCACTCCCCTGGGGCACATCTACACTAAGGTGTTATTTTGAAACAAAAGGTGAGCCTCGGCACCGCAAGCCCGTTATTGCGAAATTATTTGAAACTAAGAGGCTTCTGATTCCGGAATAATAAACCCTCGTTTCAGGAGGAGTAAGGCCACTTTTGAAATTGCTATTCTGAAATAGTGGCAGTGTGGACGCTCCACTGCTGAGATTTGGATTTAGCTCCTCCCCAGGGCCATTGAAAGTAATTACTCCCCAGTGCTTCCTGGGGCTCTAACTGGAGGTGGCGCATGCACATTAGGGGAGCCTGTCTCACACTAATTTTGAGGATTCCCTGCAGTGTAGACAGGCTATTTCAAAATAGTTATTTCAGGAGTTGTTATTCCGAAATAACTTATTTCAAAATACCCTTGTAGTGTAGACATACCCCTCGTGGGGCAGCTGCCCCCAGTGGTCACTGTGCATATCGCTCTCCTCTGCGCTCGCTACTCTCCCCTCTCTGCAGGTTATGGAAATCAGTCCCTATCCCAGCGCTTGTGGTTCTCCTGGCTCAACCAAATCCTGACCTTGATTTAAGTTGGGAGAAGAGGAAACTACCTACTAAATGTGGTGGTTCCAGCTCTTACTGTTTAGGAGAAGTTCTTGACCAAATGGACTCACAGAGAGACACGCAGGGCACGTCCACACAGCAGGGCTAAACTCGAAATAAGCTACGCAACTTGAGTGGCTCTAATTGTGTAACTCATAGCTTATTTCGACTTTTGGCACTGTCTTCACAGCAGTTATTTTGAAATAGAGCAGTCTTCCCCTGACTTCTCACACAATGAGGATTACAGGAGTCCAAGTAAGAAGCCCATTATTTCAAATTTACTTTGAAATAACGGGCTTGCTATGTAGACACGCACTAGGTTATTTTAGAATAACTGAGGTTATTCTGAAATAACGCTGCCACAGACAGACAGATGCACAATTCTCCAATCTAGATAGATAGATAGATAGATTTGGAGGCAACCTTGACCATGTAGTCTGACTTCCTGTATGACAGAGCCTATACAACTTGCCTGAATTAATTCTTGTTTGAACAATGGCAGAACTTGTAGAAAAACCTTGATTCGAAGATTTCCAGTGCTGGAGAATCTATAATGCTCAGGGCCCTACCAAATTCATGGCCATGAAGAACATGCCACGGACCATGAAATCTGGTCTCCCCCGTGAAATCTGGCCTCCTGTGTGGTTTTACTCTGTACCATACGGATTTCATGGGGGAGACTGGCATTTCTCAAACTGGGAATCCTCACCCAAAAGGGTGGGTCACAAGGTTAAGCAGCAGTGCAGAAGTGAGGGTAGCAATACGGTTCCATGCCACCCTTGCTTCTGCGCTGCTTCCTTTAGAGCTGGGTAGCTGGAGAGCAGCAGCTGCTGAGTCAGAACCCAGCTCTGCAGGCAGCAGTGCAGAAATAAGGGTGCTCATCCCCTGCCAGGCTGTCCTCCGTTCTGTGCTGCTGATGGCGCTGGCGCTGCCTTCAGAGCTGGGATCCCAGCCATCAGCCGCCCCTCTCCAGCTGCCGAGCTCTGAAGGCAGCACCACTGCTAGCAACAGCGCAGAAGTACAGGAAACCCCCGAGTTGCAACCCTTCCCCCGCATTGACAATTATTTTTTAAAGTGTGGAAGGGCCTGAAAAACCCTGACTTATGTCTTTGGCCCACATTTATAATGGCGCACGGCGCCTATCGTCTGAGCCAGTCTTAGGGGTGGGCTGTGACCACATTTCAGCCCAACCTCCCGAATCCTCCCCCCAGGTTTCCCTGGTTACTCCCCGACCCTTTTTTGTTTGTTTGTTTGTTTTTTGTTTGACAAATTTTCCCAGGCGGTATTTTTGGTTCGGTATTTTTTTTAATCCATCTGGCAACCCTACAGGTGAGCTGGGCAGTTGCCCAGGGCCGCCAATTGGTTAGGACTGGCCCTGCCTATCATCAATGAGCAGGGCTCGACAAACCGTTGAATCTACTCACCCGTGGCGAGTAGATTTCAGCCGATCACTCTGAGCGCCCCATTCACCAGTGCTTCATGCATGTGCAGTGCCAATCTGGCGCATGCGCAGTGCAGGGCTTGCGAGTGGCTCTCACCAGGGTTTGTCAAGCCCTGTCAATGAGGGTTCGAGTTATGATGCCCCCAACTTGCGACGCTTCCCTGGGAACCAATTGCATTGCAAGTCGGGGGTCGCCTGTACCGCAACCTCCCCCCCGCTCCCCCCCCCACACAATAACCTTACAACCCCCAGCAACTCTTTTATGGGCCAGGATTCCTACCATTATAACACCATGCAATCATGAAATTTACCATTAAATCCTATGACTGTGAAATTCACTAAAAAGGACCAGAAATTTGGTAGGGCTCTAATAGTGATCCTCGGTAAGTTCTTCCAATTGTTAATTGCCCTCACTGTTAGAATTTGCCACTGTGGATTTGTCTAGCTTCAACTTTCAGCCATTGGATCTTGTTAGTCCTTTCTCTGCTAGACTGAAAAGCCCATGACCAAACATTTATTTCCCATGTAGTTACTCATACGCTCGGCTCAGGCTACCCTTTATCCTTCTCTTTGTTAAGCTCTGGGAATCATTAAGAAAGGGATAGAGAATAAGAGAGAGAATATCTAACTGCCTCTGTATAACTCCATGGTATGCTCACATCTTGAATACTTCATGCAGATGTGGTCGCCTCATCTCAAAAAAGATTCTTGCACTGGAAAAAGCTCAGATGATTAGGGGTGTGCCATAGGAGGAGCGATTAATAAAACTGGGAGTTTTCAGCTTGGAAAAGAGACAACTAAGTGAGATGTGATAGAGGTCTATAAAATCATGACTGGGATGGAAAAAGTGAATAAAGATGTTATTTACTCCTTCCCATGACTCAAGAACTAGGAGTCACCAAATGAAAATAATAAATATCAAGTTTAAAACAAACAAAAGGAAATATTTCTTCACATAATGCACAGTCAACCTGTGGAACTCCTTGCCAGAGAAGGTGGTGAAGACCAAGACTTTAACAGGGTTCAAAAAAGAACTAGATAAATAAAGGAAGACTGGTCCATCGATGGCTATTAGCCAGGATAGGCAGGAATGGTGTCTCTAGCCTCTATCTACGAGAAGCTGGGAATGGGCAACCTGGAAGAGATCACCTGATGATTGCCTGCACTGTTAATTCCCTCGAGGGCACCTGGCATTGGCCTCTGTAAGAGACAGGACACTGGATGGACCTTTGGTCTGACCCAGTCTGGCCGCTGTTGTTTTTAAGTTACACTAAAAATATGGAGCTCCTGGAGTATTTCCCTTTCCACCCCATTACTCATTCTCGTGCCTCTTTTCTGACCCCTCCAATTTTTTTAATACCCTTCCTGAATTGTGGATCCCAGAACTGGATCAGGATTCCAGCAGGGGTTGCACCAGCTCCGAGCGCCGAGGTAAAATCACCTCCCTGCTCCTCCTTGGGATTCCCCTGCCCTTGCTCCCCGGGACGGCATTCGCCCCTTGGTCACAGGGTCACACTGGGAGTTCATGCTCTGCTGGTTGCCCACCGCGACCCTCAAATGTTTGCTTCTAAGGACGCAGCCCCCACGCTGTGAGTATGGCCAACACTCCGACCCAGGCAATTCCAGCTCAGCCAGAGGACAAGACCCCTGCATCCTGACCCCCTCATTAACCTGCCTGCCCTGCCACACAGGCTGACCACGAGCATTGTCCTCTCCCCATTGCTCCTGGGGACTGTCAGTCTCAGGGTCCTGATTTCTCATAGATCCTTCCCCCTCCTAGATATCCCAACTATATATACAATATATACAATATGATGGGGATTAATTTGGCTACAACCACTCAAGAGAGATCTTGGAGTCATTGTGGAGAGTTCTCTGAAAACATCCACTCAATGTGCAGCAGCAGTGAAAAAAGCCAATAGAATGTTAGGAGTCATTTAAAAAGGGATATAAAACCATGGTACTCCCACATCTTGAATACTGCATACAGATGTGGTTGCCTCATCTCAAAAAAGATATATTGGCATTGGAAAAGGTTCCGAAAAGGGCAACAGAAATGTTTTGGGGTTTGGAATGGGTCCCATATGAAGAGAGATTAAAAAGACTTGGACTTTTCAGCTTAGAAACAAGGAGAGTAAGGGGAGATATGATAGAGGTCTATAAAATCATGACTGGTACGGAAAAAGTGAAGAAGGAAAAGTTATTTACTTATTCCCATAACATAAGAACTAGGGGTCACCAAATGAAATTAATAGGCAGCAGGTTTAAAGCAAACAAAAGGAAGGTTTTCTTCACTCAGCACACAGTCAACCTGTGGAACTCCTTGCCAGAGGATGTTGTGAGGGCTAGAACTTTAACAGGGTTCAAAAAAAGAACTAGATAGATTCATGAAGGTTAGGTCCATCAATGGCTATTAGCCAGGATGGGTGGGAATGGTGTCCCTAGCCTCTGTTTCTCTGGGAGTGGGTGACAGGGGAGGGATCACGTGAGGATTACCTGCTGTGATCCCTCCTTCTGGGGCATCTGGTATTGGCCACTGTCGGCAGACAGGATACTGGGCTAGATGGACCTTTTGTCAAACCCAGTATGGCCGTTCTTATGTTCTCCTTTTGGTACAGGGGCCAGCCAGCCCAACCCCCCCCAGAGTTTCAGTAAAGGACCAACACTGGCCGTCCATTCCCCTGTTTCTTGTTGCCCGTCCCTGCACAGCTCAACTGTTCCATGCCTAACAGACACAAACAGCCCCAGTCAAAATAATATGCCCGGAGCATCCCTGCGTCCATGCCGTGGCATAGGTGGGGCCCACTGAACAGTCAGCACAAAAAGGCCTTAAATTAATTCTCTGCGCTGGTTAGGCCTCAGTTGGAGTATTGTGTCCAGTTCTGGGCACTGCATTTCAAGAAAGATGTGGAGAAATTGGAGAGGGTCCAGAGAAGAGCAACAAGAATGATTAAAGGTCTAGAGAACATGAGCTATGAAGGAAGGCTGAAAGAATTGGGTTTGTTTAGTTTAGAAAAGAGAAGACTGAGGGGAGACATGATAGCAGTTTTCAGGTATCTAAAAGGATGTCATTAGGAGGAGGGAGAAAACTTGTTCATCTTGGCCTCTGAGGATAGAACAAGAAGCAATGGGCTTAAACTGCAGCAAGGGAGGTTTAGGTTGGACATTAGGAAAAAGTTCCTAACTGTCAGGATAGTCAAACACTGGAATAAATTGCCCAGTGAGGTTGTGGAATCTCCATCTCTGGAGATATTTAAGAGTAGTTTAGATAAATATCTATCAGGGATGGTCTAGACCAGTGGTCCCCAACAAGTGCTCAGGGCTGGCCCCGTCCTGGGCGCGCGGCGCATGCACGATGCCAGCCCCAGGCGCGCTGCGCATACGCGGCACCAACCCCGGGCGCATGGAGCATGGGGAGCGCCGGCCCCAGGCGCGCGGCGAATTGGCCTGCCACCCCCGGGCACGCAGCTATGGAGGGTGCTGGCCCTGGGCACGCGGCTGTGGGGGGGTGCCGGCCCCAGGCTTGCGGCGAATGGGCGGCCCTGCTCATGGCCACGTGGTGCATGGGGTTGCTGGCCCCAGGCACATGGCTCATGGGGGTGTGGCGTATGTGCGGCCCCGCCCCCGGGCGTGCCAGTGTCCCTGCCCCCTGGCGCCCGGCAACTCCAAATGGTTGGGGACCACTGGTCTAGACAGTATTTGGTCCTGCCATGAGGGCAGGGGACTGGACTCGATTACCTCTTGAGGTCCCTTCCAGTCCTAGTATTCTATGATTCTATGATTCTAAGGTGGGTTTTTTCCAAGCCCCCACTGGAGGAAAATAACCCAATTCCTTGCAAACTTACCTACAAGGGGGGTGATAAACTGCATCCTCATTGTGGCCGCTGCCTTCTCCTGCCAGGCAACGAAAATGCACTGACTTTGGCCTGTTCTCATCTAGCAGAGGAAGTTTGCTGAGTAACACTGTTTTTTCTGCCACTTTTTTAGCACAAGGTTTCCGCTGAGCGATGTTCCTTTTACAACAGGCTGGTTCCTTAGGCCCAGGATGATCTCTGGTCATCTAACACATGTTCATTATCAGTGTCCCTGCAAATAACAAGAAACACAGGGGAAGCGAATGTTTGGGATTGAACAAAGTGTTGCCTTTCAACACTGGTTTTTCGTCTCATTTGCGGCTTTGCAAGTGTGATCTGGCATGACACCGCTCCCTGCCACACAAACGCCAATGTCAGAAGGAAAGTCCATTTGGAGGAAAACTCAAACCGTTTGGCTCTGACCATGTTAAAAACGAGACCCTGTCGGAAATCTCTTCTTTTTTAGCCCAAGACAAAAGTTCAGCAGAATGCAAATGCTTGTGTTCCGAGGGAGCTGTCCAGTTCAGTTCTTCCTTGGCTTCTAGCCCCAGATCAGGGAGGACAGCTGGGATCAGGCGGGTGTGATTATTTGTGGGGCTTTGTTTGACCGGGGCACTGTGGCCCAATCTGCCAGTGACTGCCCAGTGGGCCCGGAGCTCCGATTCTGCCCTTGCAGAAGGGCTGCGGTGGCTGCTTCCCCAATAGTGCTGAGTTTCCAGGCTGGTAGGGCGTGAGGCTGGGCTGCGTGGAGTGCCCTCATTACCCGCACCTACGGCAGCCTCCTTGTCTTCTCCCCAGGGCTGGGGGCCCTGCTGATAGGAGGGGCTGCAGCCCCCATACACAGCCTGCAGCTTCAGGATGCACCTCATGTAGGACATGCTGCCCACACCTCATGCTGGCCCTGCCTGGGATCTCTTCTCAGTTTTAGGAAGAAAGTATTACCTAGTGGTGAGAGTAGATGGTAGGGAATCAGGAAAAGAAGCCCTGAAACCCTGCTTAAAGAATATACTCTAGTTATCCGAGCATGCCTCAGTTTCCCCCACTGTGAAATGGGGCGTAAGAACAGAAGAAGGGCCAGACTGGGTCAGACAAAAGGTCCATCCAGCCCAGTATCGTGTCTGCCAATAGTGGCCAATGCCAGGTGTCCCAGAGGGAGTGAACCGAACAGGTAAAGATCAAGCCATCTCTCTCCTGCCATCCATCTCCACCCTCTCACAGAGGCCAGGGATACCATTCCTTACCCATCCTGGCTAATAGCCATTAATAGACTTAACCTCCATGAATGTATCTAGTTCTCTTTTAAACCCTCTTAGGGTATGTCTACATTAGCCCCCTAGTTCGAACTAGGGAGGCTAATGTAGGCATTCGAAGCTGCAAATAAAGCCCAGGATTTAAATATTCTGGGCTTTATTTGCATCTTCCCGTCCGGGCGCCATTTTTAAATCCCCTTAGTCCGAACTAACTGCCCGCAGCTACACGCGGCAGTCAAACGTTAACTTGAATTAAGTCCTTAGTTCGAGTTAACTGTTACACCTCGTGGAATGAGGTATATGCATATCCAATCCATATTCCCTTAACTTGCTGGCAAGAATATTGTGGGAGACCACATCAAAAGCTTTGCTAAAGTCAAGATATATCACATCAACTGACTTTCCCATGTCCACAGAGCCAGTTACCTCATCATAGAAGCTAATCAGATTGGTCAGGCATGACTTGCCCTTCGTGAATCCATGCTGACTATTCCTGATCACTTTCCTCTCTTTCAAGTGCCTCAAAATGGATTCCTTGAGGATACCCTCCATGATTTCTCCGGGGACTGAGGTAAGACTGACCTGCCTATCATTCCCTGGATCATTCTTCTTCCCTTTCTTAAAGATGGGCACTACATTTGCTTTTCCAATCATCCTGGATCTCTCCCAATCTCCACGACTTTTCAAAGATAATGGCCAAAGGCTTCTCAATGACATTTGTCAACTCCCTCAGTACCCTTGGATGCATTAAATCCGGACCTATGGATTTATGTACATTTAGCTTTTTAAAATAGCTTTACCCACCAAGGGCTGTCCACCTTCATCCCATATTGCGTCACTTAGTGCATTAGTCTGGGAGCTGACCTTGTCCGTGAAGACAGAGGCAAAGAAAGCATTAAGTACTTCAGCTTTCCCACATCATCTGTCACTCGGTTACCCCCCTCATCCAGTAGGGGCCACACCCTCTCTGATCACCTTCTTGCTAATATGCCTGTAGAAACCTTTCTTGTTCCCCTTCACCTCCCTTGCTAGTTGCAATTCCAATGCGCTTTCGCCTTCCTGATAAGTCCCCTGCATTCTCAAGTTATACATTTATACCCCTCCCTAGTCATCTGTCCAAATTTCCACTTTTTGTAAGCTTCCTTTTCGTGCTTAAATTCACCAAGGATTTCCCCAGTAAGCCAATCCGGTCTCCTACCATATTTGCTTCTCTTGGTGAGCATCGGGATGGTTTCCTTCTGTGCCTTCAATAAAGCTTCTTTAAAATACTGCCAACTCTCTTGGACTCCTTTCTTCTTTTAAATTAGATTTAGTTTAAAAAAAAAAAAAAGACGCCTGTAGTCTTGAACTGCGGTCTCCAACTAATGGGTTCATCCGGCTTCAAACGCTGTGGGTTCTGCAAGAACTCAATGCCGGTCTCCGACGGCCACGATAAATGCATAAAGTCCCTGGGGCAGTCACATTCTCAGCAAGACTGCCAGCACTGCGCTAAGCTGAAAACGCGCAAGGACAGAGAGCTGCACCTCAAAATGCCCTTCACCGACAAGGGCAAACAACACACCTCTGACCGAGGCTCGGGTCAGAGCGATACACCAAAAATGCAAACGTCCCCTAAGCCATCAAAGGCAGGGCAACCTCTGTGAATCAGCAGCCCAGAAAGCAGCACGCTGAGGGGAAAAAGTCAGATCACTCAGGCAATAACCGCTTGAGCACGTTTGATGGCCCAGCTACTTCGGACGAGTGCAGAAAGGGCACTAAAAAATGTAAAAACGTCTGCCCTCAGGGAGGCAACAGGTCTTCCGGAGCCTGCCTCACACTCCGCACTCCGTGCTGTCTGGCACATCAGCGCCTCTCCTCCCACCGGCCATAGGAGCTCTTCCCGCTCCCATCAGGGCACCCAGGAATCTCTCAGAGATCAGCCTCTCGGTGCCACCCCGCCTCATTACCGGGGCAACACCTCAGGCAGCCCTGCCTCAGCAGCCAGGCAGTTTGTTTACAGTCAGCAGAGCTATCCACACCCCATACTCCCCTCAGTAGCTACACGGACCACAAAGACCTGGCAATTTCTCCCACTTTACATTCGCCTGTTCTAACTGATAACATACATCCTCACTCTCCATTCTCTGACTGCTCTGACTCCCCCTCTCCTCTCTCAGGGGATGAGGAAGAGTGTTCGCTGCTTTTTCACCTCAGCCATATACAGAGGGCTCTATATTGTCTGCTTACCAGCAACAACCAGAATTTCTTCGAGCACAAATGGCTCCCTGGGCTCCTTATGTTTGGATGCCACCGCCTATGCTTTGCCCCCAAAGTGGCAAATGTTCAATCAACCACCTCAACAATATAAAAAAAGACCATGTAAGACCAAGCGTATGGCAAAGCCCTGCTCTCCCTTAAACCTGTCACCCCATAGCTCTATGAGGGGAAATGACAGTGAAAGCCACTGCTCTCCAATGTTGGCTTCTGTATCCCTATTACACTCAAATGCAGCCTCAGGCATGGAGCAGGCAATGTTGCCACCTACCACTCATACCACTGATGATCCCTCCTCTTTCCAAGATTATTTAAAAGAGTTGCTAATGCTCTGAATATAGCTATGGAGGAAGTTCAGGCTTCTCAACATGAACTCACTAACATCCTCCAGCCTAGCACAGCAACAAAAATCACACTCCCTATTAATCCAGCCATCTTGGAGCCTGCTAACATCCTTTGGCAAAGACTTGCATCCATCCCACCAACATGCAGGAACATTTCACACCCTCCACCTACCTCTCATACGAGACGCTGCGCAGCAGAGAAACAAACAACAAAATTGTTCCACCCCCTCAGAAAAGGACAATAAACGTTTGGACACCTTTGGAAAGAAGGTTTATGCCTCGGCCACTCTTCAGATGAGAGTGGCAAACTACACTGCCTTCCTGAGTAAATACGACTTCAATAATTATACAAAATTAAATACTTTTTGTAGTAAGTTGAGGGTTAGGTAACATGGAGTTAGCAGGCCTGAATAGAGGCCTGTAACATAAAAACAGCAACACGCCTGTAATCTAGTGAGCAAGCCTTTGGTTCAGGAACACAGGAGCCAAGAAAGAGGCCCTACTGATAACTGTGTAATTGTGTAATTTAGGTGGCGCATGGAAGGACACATGGAAGTACCTAGTACAGACTGTGAGCCAAAAGGGAGTAACAGAACATCTTAAGGAATGTCCTGGTACGAGGACTCCCTAGGAGTTAGGCACATACCAACCTAGGTTCAGGACCAGGTTGGAACTGACAGGATGACGAATACAAGGTAAGCCCCCCTTGCACAAGGTAAGGGGTGGTAACTCAGCAATAAAGGGTGGTAACCTGGTACATAAAGAAGTGATGTAAGTTGCTTGTATCCATCTATAAAAGGACACCGCAAAGGGTGCTCTCTGGCCGACCTGGGGAGGGGGAGGGCGCACTAGGCGCCTGAACGGCAGGTGTCATTGCTTAAACTTGCAGAATGCACAGTAGCTTAACTCTGACTAACCACTGTTAATATCTGTTATATGGCAATAGGCCTTCCCAGTGTTGGTACCTTGTCAACACGGGCCATAATGCACAGTGGTGTAACATTGTAGAATCTCTGTTACCAACTGTTAGAGCTTCGCATTTGACAATAAACCTGCTCAATTGATTTCAAACCTTGCCTGCATCTCTCGTTTCTGCGGGTTTTCAGAGATCTCCTGTGTTGACCCAAGTGCACGGGGTCTAACACTTTAGATAAAGGGAGCACGGATTGTTACACACACAGCCGAAAGTTTATCATCACCGACGGAGTAGATGTCCTGTCAGGAGCACGCTAGGACGACCCGGGCCAGATGACGCTGATACTGACAGTTCAGACCACCGAAGGTACTGAAGTTACCAAAGTACGATACCGAAGTATGACACTGGTGATCCCAACCACGGATCTGGTCAGAAGGTGAACGGTTCTGTTTATCTGTTTGCAATCTAACATCTAAAATGGCAGAAAATCACGAGTTAGGTAACCCCCATCTACATTCCCTTAAAATCCTGATAGGTTTTGAAATATGGGCCCACTTGAAAAATGGAGGGCCAGAGGAATTTAAAAAAGAGTATGGAGAAACAGGTATATGTGAAGCCATGGCAGAAACTGAAGCACTGAAAAACAGTAATAGTACTAAAAAACCTAGGATTTTGCAACTTATGTCTATGGCAATGAGATTGCTTAAACAGCCTGCCACACTGCTAGCCTCCTGAGTAATGAAACAGACTAGGGAAGTGAAAGAAGCCTGCAAAAGGGAAAAGTGCGGTCCCTAGCAAAGCAACAGCCTTTGGGAATTTTCCCAGTACCAGAAGCCATGGGACAGAAATTATCGATGGTGGCCCTGGCAAATTTGAAAAATGAGACAGGGTACACTGCATTGCAACCACAACCACGTGATAAAAGCCAGGTTCCAGTTGATCTTAAACTGCAACCTAGACTGGTGCCTGTCAGAATGGGAAAAGTAAGTTCACAAGAGGGAGAAGTAACAAACAATAGTTTCAGACAGGACCTGCAACTTGATTGCAGGAATGTGAGTAAAAAAGAATTTCAAAGTGAAAAAGCAAAATTAAACAGCCTAACAAGAATTGATGCACTAACTCATGGAGTTGCCCCGAAACAGTTAAGTGCAGCATGTATGGGCACTCCTGCAGTTCATCTAGCATGAAGACAACAACAACAGACACTGGGGGAACAAATTCAGTTTTTACAAGTGCAGGTAACTACCCCCACTCTCATCTTAAGAGTCAGGATAAAAATCCAGGGTGCAGGTTTCCAACTACTCAAACCCATGGAAGAATACTGTGCACTTAGCTAAAATGCATTCTTCTTTTTAAGATATTTTTACATACCAATATGTTTTCCTGTATAGCCTTTTTCAGTTTGCTTAATTTGCTACTGCCTGTACTTTAAGAGAACTTTAAGAGTCTCTTGCTCAAGTCTCTTTATCTTCTTCTCCGAACCCTCCTCCTTTTAATTTTTTCTCTTTCTGTTAAAGGTTAGTTTTTATACAAATCTTTATCATATAAAGAGGTTAAAAATAGAACAGAATAGGAAACAAAGAAAAATAAGGTAAAATTTTACTTGAAATAATTCCCATAAATTAATTTTTTTAACCCTTCAGGAATGCAACAGCTGGAATGACTCCCAACTTTCCTGAAGATAAGGTTGCTAAGCAACAGACATGCAGACTCTGCTGCTAATCCTAACTAACAACTATTATTTGAAACATGGGCTTTTTTTTATTTCAATACACCTGTATAGCAGAGTTTTAAAATAAAACTTAATATAAAGTAATGGGAAATGCCATAAGTTACTAAATTGATACAACATATTTGGCAAATATTAATAGAAATTTATATAATTTTTATTTAGTTTTAAATAAGGTAATAACTTGCTGATTTAAATGTTTAACCCTTCCTTTTTTCTTTTTTTTTCTTCTTTTGTATACTTATAAATGTAATGTTGGCGCCATTGGTTTTGAATTGTAAGTTGTCTTATATGTCATGTATGTTGACTTTGTTGTATGTTGTATGTCACATGACTATTTTTTTTAATTATTTTCACTGTATTGCAACAAAAGTTAATTTTTCTACTTTTTTTTTAAAAATGTGGTACCACACTATTTTATTATCATATTTGGGGTATAATCATTTTATGAATACTATTTTTTTTCAAAGTTCAAAAAGGTTTCAGTTACAATATATGTACATATATTTCATGCCTCAACAAAGAATGCAATTGCAAACAATATTTTTCTTTTATTAATCAAAGTTCTTTATTTTTTTTTAATTAAAGAAAATGTAAGAGAGACCAGACCCTTAACATTAAAGGTCCAATATTAAGTTTCAGGTAACATTAACCAAATGTCAGTTTTGGTATGGATTTTATAACCTTGTTTTTACTTTTAAATGCAGTTATAAGAATGGTATAGCAATAATGCATAAAGCTAACCAAATTTTTTCAACAGGTTTCCACCTTGAACTCCTAACACAACAAACCATTATGAATGTTTAATATTCTCAAAGTATTTACATACACCTGTCTTTAAAAAATCATTTTGATATAAATTCTGTTTTCTTTTGTAGCATGTTAAAGGAAAATAGTAGTTGTTAACTTTTGGGCTTTTAAACAGTTAACAAAAGTGGAATTGGCATCACAAGCAAATTAACTCTAAAAACTTGCTAAAATTGCTAAACACTTTGAGGGGAAAGCAATACACCGTCTCATGGAACATTGTAAGTATCTATTTTAGCAGTTAAGCACTGTGTTTGGTGGACAAAATTGGTAATAAATCTCAAGTGAAAATAGATGTCTATACAACAATTGCAAAAGTTTAGTTTACATTATGAAAGACTTGGTCCCTATTATAAACAAACTCAACTAACCTGTTTATTAAATTTGGGTTACTAAAAACAAGATAGATGTAAAGCAAAAACTTTTATTATGTCAACTAACTGAAGTTTTTTAAGGTTTTATCCTACAGATCAAAAACACCAGACGATATCACAGCACAAAAACACTAGAAGATACCAGCATACAGTGAAGAAATGCCTAAGCATCAAGAAAAGAAAAGAAAAATGAAGTGCTTTATGAACAAAAAACTGTTCACTTCAATGTCCCATATATGGACAATTAAGTTGACAATCAGCTAGAAATCATTGTTAGTTAATTTAAACTTGGCTATTATGTAAAACCAATTATTGTTTGCTATACCACTATTGTTGCTGTGTCACTGTATTATTGTTGTATTTTTGCTGTACACCATTTACAATGTGCATAGCATTGCTAAACTGCTTAGCCATCACAGGTGAAAAATCAACAAACAAATAGAAGCAAACATAAAAAAAGGGTTTAAAAAAATAAGGATAGAGAGAAAAAACCACAAAAGGCAATTAAGTGCATAAAACCACAACTTAGGTTAAAAAAAAAATCCCTATTATTACCCGTAATGATTTGGATCAGTGACATTGGACCCAAACTGAGGCACATATTATTCCAAACAATTTTGTTCAGTGTCTGGGGACCAACACTAAATCCCAACATAGCAATAATTAATAAATTGGTCACTGTGCATTCAGTAAACTGTCGGGAAGACAGCATCCATAAGAAACAACTGACTGGTGTGTCACAGAGCACTGCAACCGATGGAACAGAGAAGCTAGCCATTCCTGGTTCCTATCCAGCAAAGCTTACACGAGAGGGTGACCACCAGCAGTAAGGCTAACCTATAACATGAATGGACAGCACTGGGTAATAATTAGGTACAAAACATTTATTATAAAGGGCCTCATTTATAATGTCACTACTCCAAATTTCTGTTTTGCTTCTTATATATATATTCTTGTGGGACACACTGTAACAATGCCTATCCCAGTATTTTAAATCACTAAAAAACACTCAGTCTACTATTAATAATAGTACAAATGGTAACTATACATGCCCTAATTAAAGTGTGTTGCTATCAGCAGTACCACAAGGGCCAAATCACAATACCAAGTCACAAAACAAATTGTTATAAGGTTGTGCCATTTAAACATATACACACTGTGCAAATATGCCAAAATACTCTACAAAAAGATACAGCATTTCCATATTAATTATTTGAGAGGGCTGTTAAAACTCAATCAAAAAACTGCATTTCTCATTATGGTCCCGGGCCTAACATTCCCAGGCCCACCATAAGGGACCTAACAGAATTGAAAAATAAAATCTGTCCATCAGTCACACAAGGGAATGTGCAGACTAAGGGACAGATGGGGCATGAATGTGTGAACAGGAAAACAAGGTGTCCACATGACAGTGTATCGCCCACTGGGTCACCTTCAATTCATGCATTATGCTTTTCCAGGAAGATGGGTAAACATCCTCCACATAAAAGGACAAAAAGTGGGGGAATGTAGTAAGTTGAGGGTCAGTAAAATGGAGTTAGCAGGCCTGAACAGAGGCCTGTAACATAAAAACAGCAACACTCCTGTAATCTAGTGAGCAAGCCTTTGGTTCAGGAACACAGGAGCCAAGAAAGAGGCCCTACTGATAACTGTGTAATTGTGTAAGTTAGGTGGAGCATGGAAGGACACAGGGAAGTACATAGTACAGACTGTGAGCCAAAAAGGAGTAACGGAACATCTTAAGGAATGTCCTGGTACGAGGACCCCCTAGGAGATAGGCACATACCAACCTAGGCTCAGGACCAGGTCGGAACTGACAGGATGATGAATAGAAGGTAAGCCCCCCTTGCACAAGGTAAGGGGTGGCAACTAGGCAACAGAGGGTGGTAACCTAGGAAGGTAAAGAAGTGATGTAAGTTGCTTGTATCTATCTATAAAAGGATACCGCAAAGGGTGTTCTCCGGCCGACCTTGGGGGGGGGGGGTGCATTAGGCACCTGAATGGCAGGTGTCATTGCCTAAACTTACAGAATACACAGTAGCTTAACTCTGACTAACCACTGTTAATATCTGTTATATGGCAATAGGCCTTCCCGGTGTTGGTACCTTGTCAACACGAGCCATAATGCACAGTGATGTAACATTGTAGGATCGCTGTTACCAACTGTTAGAGCTTCGCATTTGACAATAAACCTGCTCGATTGATTTCAAACCTTGCCTGCATCTCTCGTTTCCGCGGGTTTTCAGAGATCTCCTGTGTTGACCCAAGTGTACAGGGTCTAACACTTTAGATAAAGGGAGCACCAAACCCCTATGACGAGACCAAGACAGTACAGGTACCAACCATATCAGAGACCTAGGTACCCACAGTTCACTTACCAGTATCAGAGGCAAAACTATGCCCCATACCACCAGAGGGGGCGCAACAGGCAACACAGACGTCGCCCTCAGACTAATAACCCCAACCGCTCATCCCAACCCAACTAGCAAATTTGAAGCACCAGTTCAGAGATGTAAAACTGCACCAGAGCCTGAGATTGGTTCCAAACCTTTCTTATTTCAATTATTACCATTCCTATCAAATTGGCTATCTATTGCCACTGATAAGTAGGTAACTCAAACTATCTTCCTAGGATACACCATCCCCTTTCTCTCTCCCCTCCCCCAACCACCCACCCTGTCCCTCTTCAGGGACCCCTCTCACGAAATCATACTACAACAAGAGGTGGACCACCTGCTCGAAGTAGGAGCCATAGAACCAGTACCCCAGGAGTTCCACGGAACTGGTTTCTACTCACATTATTTTCTTATAGAAAAGAAAACAGGTGGCTGGAAACCGATCTTTGATCATTGGTTACTAAATAAATACATTAAGGAAACAAAAATTGAAAATGGTCACACTAAATACCATTATCCCAGCTCTGGAGTCTGGTGACTGGTTTTCTTCTCTCGACTTGCAGGACGCATATTTTTATGTATCCATTCGCCCCCTCATAGGCGTTTTCTCCGTTTCACTTTAGGTCTCCAACACTACCAGTACACGGTACTTCCCTTTGGTCTCTGCCATGCATCAAGGGTATTCACGAAGATGCTAGCGGTTGTCACCGCTCAGCTCAGAAAACAAGGAATCACGATCTGTCCGTACTTAGACGACTACCTTATCAAAGCGAGGACCAGTCAAGGCTGTTATCAAGATACAATCACTGTGATAACCTGCCTTCACTCATTAGGCTTCCTAATAAATTACAGCAAATCAACACTCACACCAACCCAAACAATTCAATTCATCAGAGCTCAGCTCAGTTCAATCACACAGCCAGAACCTCTCTGCCTACAGAAAGATTCATTCGCATCACTCAACTTGCAAAATCGCTTCAAGAGATGCCAATAGTAAGGGTTTACAACTGCCTTCAACTCTTAGGTCACATGGCATCATGCAACCCTGTGGTCCCAAATGCACGTCTTTTTATGAGATGCCTCCAAGGTTGCCTCTGACTCAAATACAAGCCACACGTCCATCATATGACCAAAATGCTCACACTACCACACCCAGTAAAAGCATCCCTACACTGGTGGACAAAATCATCCAACCTGTGCGTAGGCATCCCCTTTCGAACTCTAGACCCCTCTGTAGTTATCACTGCAGACGCATCCCTTACGGGTTGGGGTGCCCATACAGAAGGCTGCACAGCACACGGCCTGTGGTCTCCGGCAAACCACATGCTCCACATCAGTGCCCTCACACTCAGGGCAGTTCGCCTCACATGCCAAGAGCTGCTACCCAACGTCACAGGGATCCATGTAAAAATATAAACAGACAACACCACATGCATGCGCTATATAAACAGGCAAGGCGGTGCCCGATCACACACTCTATGCCTGGAAGCTTTGGAATTGGTGTCTAGCCTGAGACATTCGCATATCCGCTTGCCACCTTCCTGGGGTCCTCAATTCAACGGCAGATGCCCTCAGCAGAGCCCTGCCACAAGAACACGAATGGGAACCCGACTATGCACTCCTCAGCGACATATTCAATCAGTGGGGTTTCCCAGAGATTGATTTATTTGCCACCACAACCAACAAAAAATGCCCAAGTTATTGCTCCAGGGCAGGGATGGGGAAAGAATCCTCCGGGGATGCTCTTGTTACAACCTGGAATGCACCTCTACATTATGCTTTCCCCCCATTTCCTCTCTTCAGCAGAGTCCTCATAAAGACTCTGAACAACAAAGCAAAAGTTATTGTCATCGCGCCCTGCTGGCCCCAACAGCCGTGGTTTCCTCTCCTACACCGGCTAGCAATACATCAACCAGTCACACTTCCGAACAATCCCGACATTCCGCATCAACCGGGGATCAAGTATCCGCACCCGCAGTTTCGCACACTTTACCTCCAAGGCGTGGTACCTAGATGGTTCACGGGCATAGAACTGCAGTGCTCTCAACACGTCCGTGATGTCCTGTTCCAAAGCAGAGCACCTGCAACAAGAAAAACATACGTGAGCAAATGGACTCGATTCGTTCACTGGGCAACCTCTCGTAACATACGACCGCAAGACACTCCACTCCCTACTATGTTGGAATACCTGTTACACCTCAACAATCACATCTCTCCCTCAGCTCTATCAGGGTCCACCTAGCAGCCATTGCAACCTTCCACGCACCAGTCTTCGCACACCCAGTAACCAAGTGATTTTTGAAAGGTCTGCAGGCTCTATACTCAGAGCTGGCACCCCCTCAAGAGCCTTGGGACTTACACTTGGTATTAACAACTCTCACAAAACTGCCGTTTGAACCCATGGCGACATATTCCCTATGCCATTTATCCTTAAAGACAGCATTCCTGGTAGCAATAACCTCAGCCCGCAGAGAGAGAAGGATGGCGGCCCTGATGGCGGAACCACCATTCACAATCTTTTTTAAGGACAAGGTCACGATACGACCGCACTCAAAATTCCTCCCCAAGGTGCACTCCTCTTTCCACCTGAATCAGACAATATACTTACCAGTATTTTTTCCAAAACCCCACACTAATGCATTTGAAGCTCAGGTACACACCCTAGATGTCGGAAGGGCTCTCTCCTTCTACATGGACAGAACAAAATCTTTCAGATCCGCTTCTCAACTTTTCGTCTCCATTACAGATCATAGTAAGGGAAAACAAATTTCATCACAAAGATTGTCACATTGGATCTCAGAATGGATTGCGACGTGTTACTCGCTATATGACCGACCTTCGCCAATTCCAATTCGGGCACACTCCACAAGAGCAGATGCCACGTCCATCGCTTACCTGAGAAAAATTCCACTTCATGACACATGTGCAGTGGCCACGTGGTCATCAGAAAACAGTTTTGCAAAACATTACCCCTCCAGCATACCAAACTAGCAAAAGCTGTACTACAAATGGCATACATACCTGAACCAAAGTCCCTACTTCCATAAGAAAATATTGCTTGAAGTCACCTGATGCGGAGCACCCCCAAGGATGCCTCTCGATGAAGCGAAGGAGGTTACTCACCTTCCTGTAACTGATGTTCTTCGAGATGAGCGTCCCTGGGGGCGCTCCTCAATCTCCCTTCCACCCCTCTGCTTTGGAATGCCCTTATGATAACATCTATAACACATTGTTTGCCGGGTTGCAGATAAAGAAAGAACTGAAGGGAGGGGGCCGCGCATGCGCGATAGTGCTGAGGGAGGCTCTCCCGCGCTGCGCGCTCGCTCATGCGCGGCCCCCAATACACTGCTGAGAAAAATCTGTCGAGAAGCACTGGGGCGCACTACACCTCATGTGGAGCACCCCCAGGGACGCTCATCTTGAAGAACATCAGTTAGAGGAAGGTGAGTAACCTCCTTATCCGGTCCTCCAGGGTTAGTCCCTGGTGGGCCCCACACTGCCATTTTAACCTGCGCCTCTTGACGAAGAACCAGCCCACAGGCCGGTATTTCCCCACCCCTGCAGTGGGACGAGAAGCAGCCTGTGTGTGATAGAGGGGTACGGGTATGGGAGTGAGTGAGGGGGGTGTCACGCCTCCCCATGTGCACCCTAAAGCAGGGTTTCTGGTGGGGGGCGGGATGGCTCAGCCAGACCTTTCAGGCTGCAGCACTGAAGCCACGATCCCCAGCACCTGCAGTGGGGCTTGAAATCTTGATCCCCAATGTCACCTCCCCCACTGAATTCCCAGCACCCCAAGGCTGAAGACTTGATCCACGGTGCACCCCTGAATTTGCAGTACCACCCAGCCTGAAATCCCGATCCTCGGCGCGTCCCTCCCCCCCAGGTGATGCCCGATCCCCCCCACTCCTCTCCCCCTAGGGCTGCAGCCACAAGCTCTGGCAGCCCCTGCAGGGCTGAAAACAGGAGCCGAGGGGCTGAAGTCCCGATCCCCACCCCCAAAAAACTGAAGCCAGGAGCAGCACGGCTGAATCCCGGATCCCCAGCGCTCCCCGTGCAACAGAGGCCCCCAAGCCCATGGGCAGAGCTATGGGGCACTGGAGCTGTTGCCCCCCAAACTTCAGTGGAAGTGCAGGGCACAGTTTGGAGGCAGGAAGCCAGAGCCAGACAAGATGGGGCAGCTGTTCCTCCTGCTGGGGCTATGGCACCGACAGTGGGGCTCTTCCCTTCTCTCCCATTGCTGCTCCTGTGCAGGGGTTTGAAGCAGCCCCTCAGCTCCCAGCCCCCTTTCCTCACACAGCTAGTAAGAGCTGCAGGGCTGAGAGAACTAGACCCATGGCTGGTAGAGCCCTAAGGGAACATGGGGACCACTAACCGCTCCTGGCACACAGCTGCTAGCCCCCCCCCCACTGCACATCCCTTCACTCCCTCCTCCCCACCCTCTGAGCTACCCCTTGCCCACATGTGTAACCCACACACCTACTGTGGGTCACTGTCCAGTGCAGTGGCACTTAGACAACTTACAGCCAGAGCTAAGAACAAGGGAGCTCTACAGCCTAAGTTGAGAGCCTGTTGACTTTATAGTTTAAGTTGTAGAGGCTTCTGTACTAAACTCCAGAGATCCTAGGTTCAAATCTGCCATTGGCAGTTACATATGCACTCAGTCCCCGGCTGCTTCCTGGATGGGGTAAACACAGATGTTATTGAGTTTTCTTCTCTGCCACATGAAAGATCTGTTATGCAGTGCGGATTCCTATGTTGAGCCGTGCGCAGAAAGTGCCAGTACAAATACTGGTGGTGCTAAAAGTGCTGGGGAAAACCTGTGGTGAAAACTGCCCCTCAAACTAGGGGAAGAGACCTTTGGTTTTGGTTTTGGTTGCGGTGCTCACGTTGTTCATTCCTGGTGCCAACAGCCGCTGACTGTCTTCTAATGGGTTTGGTTTCCTTTGCCATGAAAGTGTAAAACTACAAGGCCTTGGGGTGGGAATCAGGGTGGGGGCTGAGGCCAGGGAGTGTGCAGGAATCAGGGCGGGGGATGTGCAGGGCTCAGGGTGGGGGGCTCAGGGCAGAGGGATGGCAGGTGGGGGGCTGGTTACCGGGGCAGCCTGTTGTGGCGAGGGTGGGGCTGCTCCCACTGTGGCTCCTCTGTCCATGCAGTGGGGAGAGCACATTCCAGGGGGTTGGTGCTGCACTTTCCAGCCCCCCACACCCAGGAGTTCTTAGAAGGGGGCTGTCTGGTCAGTGTGTCTCTGTCAGGGCACACGGAGCAGCGGGTAGATCCCTTCCTCCCACCAGCGCTGCTCCACCTCGGCTTTGGACTGGCATGTCTTCTCCATGCTGGGGCAGTGCATCCTCCCTGTGCTCTACGAGATGGGGGATGGAGGGTCCCTTTGCCCCTCCAGGACAGATTCCACATGCAGGGTGGTAGCTTAAGGGGTTATTGTCCTCAGAACTCATCAACCCAGAGCTCCCATGAGCCAGCGGACGGGATCGGGAGTCCAAGGCCACAGACAAACCGAATCTAAACGTGACCGGAACCTGCTCTGCAAAATGGTGCCCTGCACAAGGTCACACCCCGTGGACGGCGCTGTATTTGGTTCGCCCTCCAACAGTGGGTCTAGTGCTCAGTTACCACGTTCTCCTCTGTGGGCCAGGCTACTCAACCGGACTGCATCTCCCATGCTGCACCACAGCTCTGGAGAGACGGGGCTATAGTATTCCAGCCCCCCAGAGTACAGCAGCCCTAGCAGAACTTACAGGAAGGTTTGTCACTGAGACATGGGACCCAGGCTCCCTCCAGGCTGCAGTGCCTGCTATCACCAGTAAAGGTCTCCATCACACCTGGCTGAGTCAGAAGTGCTGAGTAATGATTCCGAAATAGCTACCCTTGTCCACTTCCACGTCTCCCCAGCCCCTCGAGTCGCTGAGATGTTTTCAAATCTTTTTTTTTTTCTTCAGAATTTCCACTCTGAGGAAAACTTCATCCTCTGGACAATGGTCCCCGGCCCCCTCCCCCACCCTCACAACATCAGAATTTCCCACGGGAGGAAAATTCCTCGGCCACCCAGCCCAAAACAGGAACCTTCATACCCTCACCTCCAGGGTTCCCAGTAAGCTGAGCGCTTGAGCGACCACCCAGAGGAGATTCAAATGCTGTGCGGCTGATTAGGAGAGCACTCACAGCTGCAGCAGCATGGTGCACATCTGCACATGCCTTGGTGCACATAGCAAAATTTATTCTGCACATGAATGGAAAAAATTAGAGAGAACACTGCTTGCATCCCAGGCATATGCCCCCCCCCCTCATGTGCACAACCATGTACCAGGCCCTGGAACTGTTTGTGCCATGCCACGTCTGGCAACCAAAACACTAAGGCTCCCTCACGACCATCCCAAAATCTGGTAGGGCCCAGGAGATGCCGAGCCAGCCTCACCTGCATGGCATCCAGTGCCAGCCGCAAGTTCTCCTTCTCTATTGGCTCCGGGGTGTGTTTCACCAGCTCCCAAAGAGGAAATAAGCCAGGATGGATTTTTCTGATTCAAAGGCATTTCTGGCTCCTCCAGCAGGGAGTGCCAGAGTTCCTCACCTCCCCAAAGTGAAGCTTCATGGGACAGAGACAGGACCCCATAATGTTAGGGTCTGTATATGATTATTAGGTATATTACGATAGTACCTTGGAGCCTCAGACAGGAACCAGGATATGCTTGGCACAGTACATTATTTTAGGTATATTATGGTAGTGCCTTGGCGCCTCATACAAGAATCAGGACAAACTGAAGGGACCACAAAGACGGCCCTGCCCCAAAGAGAAGACTGAATCTGACCTCAGGCATCGATGGAAGAGCTGCCCAGGCCCAGCAGGTACTGACAAGCCAAGCACCCAAAGGGGGTCATAATTCTGCCTATTCTATAGAGGGAAACTGAGGCACGGAGCAGGGGAAGGACTTGCCCACGGTCACACAGCAGGCCAATGGCACAGCCAGGAATGGGACCCAGGAGTCCTGACCCCCAGCCCACCCCCAGCGATAGCCCCCCAAGCCCCACTTCCCTCCCGGAGCTAGAAATAGAACCCAGGAATCCTGACCCCCAGTCCTCAGCCACCTGCATAGATGACCCCCCTTCATCACGGCCCTTTGTGCCCCCCCAGCTGCCCGCCACAGATCCGCACCTGCAGGAGCAGAGGGTATTTCAGCACCCATTGCATGGGCACCATCAGGAGGTTGCGCAGGGTGAAGCGCCCGTTGTTGGCTCGCTGGGAGCATTCCTGCTGACAGGAAAGGAGGGGCATGGGCAGGGGAGATACCCATCATGCAGGGCCTGGCCAGAGGGCCCCCCACACATCAGCCCCAGCCCTATGTGATGGGACTCAGAGGGGCCCTGCCTGACCCAGGACTATGAAACCCACCCACCCTGGGACCCCATGGAAACTCCAGCCAATTGCTCCAAACCCCCAGCCCCGTGGAACCTCTTGCTGTACCCTCGGAACCCTCAAATCCATGACATCCCTCGCCATACTCTCCAAATGCCCAGCCCCACAGCACCTCCAGCTGAGGCCTCTGACCCCCCGGAACCTCCAGCTGTACCCTCCACACCTGCCGGCCCCATGGCATCTCCATCCAAGAGCCCTCTGAGCCGCTGGTGTGTTCGCAGGTCTGAGTTGGTAAGTCAGATTGTGTGTGTTTCAGTGTGAGTTGGAGTGTCTGTGATTGTGCTGCTGAGCTGGGCTGTGTCTTCTGGGTGCGTTGGGGGTGTCAGCCTGAATGCGTCTGCGTTATTGTGAGTTGCTGAGTCAGATTGTATAGTCTGGCTGGGTGTGAGTTTGAAGTGTACACATGTGAGCTGGCATGTTTGTGAATCTGACTTCTGGGTGTAAATTGGTGTAGCGGCCAGTTGGTGTTCTCTGCCAGTGTCAGCGGGGTTGTCTTTGTGCACCTGTGTACTGGAGTGTGGGAGGGCGGCATTAGTGTGTCTGTGCAGCCTCAGTTGTGTTTAGGAGCTTGTGGGATGCTGAGGTGGTGTGAGTCTGATTGCGGTGGGGCAGCTAGCATGTTTGTGTAGAAGTGAGTGTGTGATGGGGGGTGAACACAGCCACAGTTGTCTGTGCAGCAGGTGTGACCACTCCTCTGTGACTGTGATCAGGGGTCGGTGTCAGCAGGAGTGTGGGTGTGCGTGTGGGTGTACGAAACGCCGCCTGTCACCAGGGCCTTGTGCACAGCTCCTCCTGGCTCTGCCCCACACGGCCTGTGGCACATGAGTGCACCGTCAGACCTGGTTCCCTGGTACCTCCCTCCAGGGGCAGGACTTGCTCCAAACCGCCCAGCTCAGCGGAGGGCAAGAGATCGGAGGGCTGGAGGAGGCGCGTGCGAAGTCTCTTCCCATCAGGGGCGTGAGGCACCAGAGGGAACCGCCAGCTGATCCAGACAGCTGGTGGTTCCCTCTAGGTGCCGCGCACCTGGAAGGGTGGGGGGGAGACTTTGCACGCTCCCCCACCCCCAGCCCCTGATTGGTGCCATTCCCTCTCCAAAGTCTGACCCAGTCCAACCTTTGCTTGGGGGGGGGGGATGTCGGATCACGCCCTTAAAAGGGGCTTTTCCTTTATCCGGAACCTGGAAGCCGGAGCCCAGCGGGGATGGAAGCAGGAGCCATGTGCCCGACGGCAGGTGGCCGTGGGGGAGGGGAGGAGTGGGCCAGGTGGCAGGTGCTGGCTGACAGGTTTCCCTGCTGGTCCCGTGACTGTGCCCGCTTGGGATACTGCTGAGGCTCAGAGCAGCAGGCTGGGTCCGCGCTGACTCCCATCTCCGGGGCCATGGGTGAGTCTGGGGCAGGAAGGCCGATGCGATCACTGGTAGATCCCCTGGGGATCCAACTGCTGAGCCGGCGCAAATCAGCTGGACTCCAGGGAGTCTCCCTCTCCCCCAAAGAGCCTCCCTGCCAAACAGGCAAAGGGAGGGGAAACTGAGGCACAAAGAGGGGCATGACTTGCTCACCACTGCCCAGCAGGACAGTGTTTTCAGGCCTCAGACCGTGCCCTAACCACTAGTCCCCTCTGCCTCTCACATGGCAGAGTCCTGAGAATGCGGCTGTTATTTGTGAAAGATTGACAAGCAGCACCTACAGCCCAGCCAGCCCGGGCCCCACGTGTGCTGGGTGCTGCACAAAGCTAGGCAACGTCAGGTCTGCTCTGAAGGGCTTCTGAGCTAAACAGAAAAGAAAGGGGAAGAGTGGCCTAGTGGTTGGAGCACTAGCTGGCCTTCAGTTCCCTGCCGTCACACGCTTTGTGCCTGCGGCCTTGACAAATTTGCTTCCTCCCTCCTTTTTCTCTAGCGAATGGGAGTATGTATGTGCCTCAGTTTCCCCACACCCACACTCCTGCTGACACTGACCCCTGATCACAGTCACCCCACGGTCCCAGAGGGATTATCCCAATTGGGATAAATGCCCTTTCCTGCTTTGTGCAGAGTGAGGTTTATGGTAAGGAGGTGGGATGAGTATGTGGGTGAGGCAAATGCGAAGATGGTTTGACGTGGCTAATTGGACGGGCCCAATCCTTGGCGCAGTCCTGGGCCCGATCCTTGGCCCAGTCCAGGAGCTGTGGCTGCAGTGTACTTAGCTTGGAGGAGGGTCATGAAGATTTTCACAGGGTTTGAACGGGACCTTTGGCCCTGAAGGTCTTTGCTGCTGCAATGGGTTTTACGTGAGACGTGCCCGGATGTTGTGCTGATGGGGGGGCGGGATAAACCCTTAAGCTAGGGATCGGGCAGGAGAAAGCAGGGGCGTGTTTGTTGGAGGAGCAGAGAGAAAGAACCGGCCCCTGTGCGGGACTGTCCAGAAGCTGACCCCATCCAGGCTGGGACATTCTCAAGAAGTGACTCAGAACCTTGCCTACCTTGCAGGTGCTTTGATGGAGAATTCTGAGCTGCGCGAGAGGGCAGGAAATGAGGTGGCATTGAGATTTCTTTAACACCAGCTCCAACCCCACGACAACAGATGTGGTGATCATGCTGAGTAAATAACCTCCCAGGCAGCGCAGGACTTGGCAGCTGGACGGTGCGGCTGGACACATGCCAGGTAGAAAATAGAGCATGCATTTCTAACCTGGAGAGTGACTCGCCATTGGATCGGGCTCCCAAGGGAAGAGACGGCTTATCCATCCCTTGACATCGTCCAGGCCAGACTGGATACCTTTCTAGAAGACACGCTTTAGTCCACAGGTGGGGAATCTTTTTTGGGTTGGGGGCTGCTGACCCTCAGGCTAGTCGATTTTGTGTGCTCCAGCCCCATGGTGGAATAGCGGCGGGGCTGGAGTGCCAACTCAGGCTCCCCAATGCTGGGGGGGGAGCCCCAAGCCTCAGGGGCCAGATCCAGGCAAGCCGGGGGCTGCAGGCTCCCTGCCCCTGCTTTAGTCTAACATAGATGCTGCACTGACCCCGACAGAGATCAGGGACCTGTTGTGCCAGGCGCTGCACAGACCTGGACAGAGATTAGAGCCCCTGTTATGCCTGGCCTTGCACTGACTCCAACAGAGATCAGGGGCCCGTTGTGCCAGGCGCTGCACAGACCCTGATTGAGATTATGGCCCCCCTGGTGCTCGGTGCTGCACAGACACCCAGTGAAAAGTGATCCCTGCCCCCTCTACTACCCCCCACCCTGGAGCATTTTTGTTTGTTTGGGAGGGTAGTAAAAAAAATGGAAATTTTCCAAGGGTTTCTGTGATTTTTGAGAAAAATGAGCTTTTTAAAAAAAAAAATAGTGAAACACAGCAACCTCTGAGAGTCTGTGGACCCTGATGGAAAACCACTGCTATAGCTCCTGGCTCTCAACCTTTCCAGACAACTGTGGCCCCTTTCAGGAGTCTGATTTGTCTTGTGTCCCCCAAATCTCCCTCGCTTCAACACAACTTGCTTCTGGAACGAGACACAAAAATATGAACGCGTGCCGGGGAAAACAACCGAAAAAGGGCTGCCTTTATCCTTTTTGCCCTATAATCATCCAATACATGGACTGGATAGTAAAGAGAGCAGTAGAAGCAAGTCATCCCACGGGATATTAGTTGGTACTGAGTCGCTAGGGCTTTTTCTGCTTCCTGTTGTCCAATCCGGCAAACATCCAGAGGAGTTGATGTACTCCCTGGAGGACCCCTGGGGGTCCGTGAACCCCTGCTTGAGAAAGAAGAGTGGGCTCAAATGTGCGCGGGGATAAATAAATAATATTGTCTCTCTCATTCCACCCTCCTCCAGGAATGCAATCTGTGATGTTCTCTTGCTTTCACTGAACTGCGAAGCTCCCCCCCTTCCCGCCAGCCTGGGGAAAGGTGCACATCCTGTGTGTGCGGGTGTGAATGGCCAGAGAGCCGTAAGGGGATGCCCACACCGCATGGTAAATCCCCCTGCAGTCCACGCACGCAGCTGTCTGCCCCTTCTGCTGGGGAATATGGAGAAGAGTGACCCCTAGTGGACACTCCAAGCAAACAGAGATTTAAAGGGAGACTGCGGGGCGAGGGGGGGGATTAGCGGATGGAGACGCTCCGGGCTCAGTACAGAAGCTGACATGCCAGCCCAGGGCAGCTCAGTCTAGACACCAGCTCCCTATAAGCGCCAACCCGCCTGTGGCTCGGGCTGCGTCTCTGCTTCATCTCACCCCCCCCCCCCCACTCCCCACTCCGGGTGGGTTCGGGCCCAGCGGGGGTCACTGAGAACTGACTTGGCTTGAGAGGGGGAAGCGTGCTGCGGAGAATATCCCCCCCCCCCCCGCCCTTCCACGGGGAGTCGCTTCTCTTATGCCTTCCCCGCTGCTCAAATCACGTCTTTGTTGCGTGCCTCAGTTTCCCCCGCTGTGACACAGGGATGCCGTGGGCGTGTGAGAGCGCACAGCCCGGTCCCAGCAGGTGCTTTTAGAAGGGGCCTGTCTGTTGTGCCGGCACGCCTCCCGCTCCGGGGCGCCGCTCTCCCTGAGGCCCCTGGAGGGCCCCCCCCCCGCCACCCTGCGGCTCCTCCCTGGGCGGAGGGAGGGGGAAGCTCCCAGGCCTGCTCCACCCCAACCCCCACCCCCACCCCGGGCTCCCTCACGCTGTGGTTTGGTGTCAGTTGCAAAAGAGGAAGCTGTCGCGCTCGGGCCCCGGCTCTCAGACACGAGGAGGCGGCGGCGGCGGCAGCAGCCAGCCCGCGAGGAGGCTCTGCCGGGGCGATGGAGCTGTGGAAGCAATGCGCCCACTGGCTGATCCAGTGCCGGGTGCTGCCCCCCAACCACCGGGTGACCTGGCCCAGCGCCCAGGTGTGCGACCTGGCCCAGGCCCTGCGGGACGGCGTCCTGCTCTGCCAGCTGCTCAACAACCTCATGCCCCACGCCGTCAACCTGCGAGAGATCAACCTGCGGCCCCAGATGTCCCAGGTGGGCAAGAGGGAGAACTGGGGAGGGGGAAGAGAGGAATGGGGCCAGGCATCCGCCAGCCATCTGGCAGCTAAGGGGTTAATCTGGGAGCCGAGGGGGAGGCTTATGGGATCCAGCTGGCAGCAAAGCGGTTATAGCCCGCGGGGAGGGGGAGTTCCTAGCATAAAGCTGGGGTTAAGGCTGAGGGGGAGGGGCTCATTGGCAGCTGAGGGGTTAATAGCCCCTTGATCTCTGTGGACCCAGTTGGCAATTAAAGGGTTAACATTCACCAGGTGAGTGAGATCATGGATTCCAGCTGGCAGCTAAGGGGTTGTGTGTGTGTGTGTGTGTGAGAGAGAGAGAGAGAGACTGGTCCAAGGGCTCAGTCGGCAAGCAAGGGGTTAACAGCAGGGCATGGGTTTTGGGGGGACAGCCGGCAGGGAAATGGTGAACAGCAGAAGTGCTGGGTAGTTATGGGCCCCAGCTGACAGCTAAGAGGTTAACACTGAACTGGGGAGTCTTACACGCTTCTTCACCAGCAGCTCCGGGGTTAACAGGAAGGTGGGTGGTGGGGGAGAAGGGTGCTTGTGGGTACTTTTGCCTGTGGGGTGGGGAGGAAATGGGATGTGGGGAGGGACTTGTGAGCACTGGCAATGGACCCTTCAGCAGCTCAGGGGTTAATCGCAGGGCTAGGGGAGTCTGGGTCTGATATGGGCCTCGGTGTACACAGCTCCCATGGGGGTTGGGTGCAAACAGGAGCGTGAAGGATGTGGGGGGGGAGCTGTTGAGCAGGAGGTTCAGAGAGCCGAGTCCTAGCCACATAGCCCCTGGCAGGGAGGCCCTAGTGGGTCCCTGCCCTGTAGAGCACCTGCAGACAGAGGAGGGGACGGAGGGGGGGATGCCACGCCACAGGAGTTCAGCTCCGTGGGCCCTGAGCTGGGGCAAGGGCCAAGCCCTGAGTCTGGGGGGCCTGGAGGCAGGGCGCTCGGGCCAGTGTTTTCACAAGACCTTTTCTCAAAGTAACTTTCAGCTGTGGAGCTGTGTTAGCCACGGTTCCCTTTAGCACGTGCTTGTGGGGGGAGGGGAGTTGATGGCAGGACCGGGGAGCCCCCAACTGCAGGGTGCTATTCCCAGCGTGGGGAGCAGTGGGAAGCCCAGTGGCTTAGAGCAGGGGAGCATGCGTATCAGGAGTCCTGGGGTCTCTTCCCAGGTCCGGGAGGGGAGTAGGATCTAGTAGTTAGAGCAGAGGAGGCTGGAAGTCAAGATTCTTGGGTTCCCTTCCCCCTCTGCCATGGTCCTGCTATTAGAGAGACCAGGTGGGTGAGGTAATATTGGACCAGCTTCAACAACAACACAGCCTACAGCAATTGTCCTGCCGTGAAAGGCGCCACGCAGCTGGACCTGCAAGCCAGGCCAGTGTTTACCAGTCTCCCAACACAGCCACGTCCTCAGGGGCGGCCTGTCCATATAGGCGACCTAGGCGTCGCCTAGGGCGCCAAGCTAAATGGGGCGCCCAATGGTGGCGCAATATCGTTGAGGGGTTTGGAGGTGAGGGTGCCGATTGCATGCTTCGCCTAGGGTGCCAGTTGCTGACAGCTGGTCTAGGGCCGCCCCTGCACATCCTCCTCACGTGGACAAACCTGTACCAATAAGGCCTGGTCTATACTAGATTCACACTCCCTCCTAGGGCAGACACAGCTCATGGCCAAGGAGTGCATCCGTCCAGATCGCTTAGACCAGATCCCTGAAACAGCCTCAGCGCTATGAGCAGGAGCATTTCTAGGCCGCTGCAAAGCCAGCTGCAGGACGGCTTTGCTGGTACAGCTCACGTCAGCTCCCCGGCTCTCTACTCCCTGTAAACTAGCGCGTACACCGGCATAGCCAGGGCAGTAACCCCTCCCCCCAACTAGGCTATGTCTAGACTGCAGGCTTCTTTCAGAAGAAGCTTTTTTCGGAAGAGATCTTCCAAAAAACGTCTTCCAAAAGAGAGCGTCCACACTGCAAAAGCTCATTGAAAAAGCGATCTGCTTTTTCAAGAGTGTCCACACTGAATGGACGCTCTCTCGCATTTCAGCTGAGATTACTATGGACAGAGTGGCCACCAGGGCACCTGTGCTTTTTCCTCTTTGCTTTTCTTGCAAAAGAACTCCCTCTTCCCTGCCCACACACGCCTTTTTCTGAAAGAGCTCTTTCGGAAAAAGGCTTCTTCCTTGTAGAAAGAGGCTTACCCATGTTGGAAAAACCCCCCTCTGTTCTTTCAATTTTTTTTCGAAATAACGCGATTGCAGTGTGGACGTAAGTGAAGGTTTTTCAAAAAAACACCTGTTTTTCCAAAAAAAACCTCTGCAGTGTAGACATACCCCCAATGTTCCTTTTAATCCCGGGCTGTCCGACACACAAGCCACTAGCCACAGGCGGCTATTTGGCCAGTGGTGTGGCTCCTTCACTATAGCGGTGACACCATGGCTCTAATCTTTTTCATCCATGTGCCGAATAATTTTTAGGTGCACCCAGCATGTGTGGATGGGACCAGTGTTCCCTGTAAGCTGGACGCTTGTGCGGCCACCCTGGAGAGATTCAGGTGCTGCCCAGCTCATTAGCAGAGCACCCACAGCTGATCACAGCCAGCAGCATGTGTTTCTATTGGTGGTGCACATCTGTACATGCCTTGGCGTACGTAACAAAATTGATTCCGCACGTAAAGGGACCATTGATGTGCACCACCTGTAGAAACACAAAACCTAGCTGTGGGTCCTCTGCTAATCAGCTGGGCTGCGTGTGAATGTTCCCTGAGCGGCCGCACAAGCCACAGCTTACAGGGAACCCCGAGTGACGCAGCTAAACTGGTGTTACTTTTAAGTAGCCAGGCCCCAATGGGTGAGATCCAAAAGGCAAGGCCAAGAGGTGAATTAAGCCTCCATTAATGCTGACCTAGGCTCTAGGGACAGGCTCGGGTTCCACCCCGACACATGCTCAGGCGTGGGGAGGGGCACTGCTTGGTGTCGGCAGCGCAGAACGGGCCCCATTTCTGTCGCTGGTACGGCAGTGACTGTCTCTGGAAAGGAGTCCTTTGGTGTCCTGGTCACGCCCATGCGATTGGGCAGGGAGATGAGAAGCAACGCGCTCTCAGCTGCTAATTCCTAGGAGCCTCGTGGACACAGGGCAGCTAGAATCGGACTTCCCACCGTGTAAATCCGGCCTGTCGAGGCTCTTGCTTCCAGACCTCAAGGAAATGGGGGCGTTTGTGTTGGGGGAGCCCTCCATGCTGTTAACTGAGCTTTTCCTCCACCATGCCCCATGTCGAGGGTGAGATGTGTATGGGGAGCCCTGCCTGGCAAGCAAGGCCTTGTGGGGTGCAGGGGAGTAGGGGAGTCTCCGTTTAGATGCATTGGGAGTTCTCTAGCGGTGCGTGCTGAGTGCGAGAAGCTGCCAGAAACTAGTCCAAGCAGGGGCCAGTCGTGGCATGAGTGGGCGGGGCAGGGTCATGTTTTCAAGTGGGTTCTACGTGGCGTTGGGGCTCAAGGTTCCTAGGTTCTATTCCTGTTCCTGGGAGGGAATGCAGTCTAAGTGAGGCCTGGCTCCTTTGAGGGAAGTAAGGTCTAGTGGGGAGAGCAGGTGGGTGGAGGGATCTCCTGAGCTCTGTTCCCAGCTTGGGGAGGGAAGTGCGGGTTAGCAGCACAAGGGATGGGAAGCCTGGGACTTCTGTGTTCCATTTTGGACTCCGTCTCTGCTTCCCTTTGTGAAGCTGCTTCCCCTGCCTGGCCCTCCAGTTCCCCATTTGCAGAATTGGCAGCTAGGGATGCCAAAGTGCCTTGGGAAGGCGCAGCCTGGTCGTGCCATCGCCAGGTTTCAGGGCTGACCTCCGACCAGGGTCAGCAAGAACCACCCATTCCCTGGCTCTACTGGATAGGAGACCTGCCTGGGAATCGTGCTTGGGTGACCGCTCCCCGTGCCTCAGTTTCCTTTCCCTAGGGAGGAGCCCGCTGCCTCTTGCCCATAACGCTCTTATTGGCAGGGATGTTGGCCGTTTTGCACCTTGCTGGCGGACCACCTGGGCATGTCTCACCTGCTCTGCCATCACAGGGGCCTCCATTTCTTCTGGTCTGTGCTACCAGAGGTCAGACTAGCTGATCTAATGGTCCCATCTGGCTTTAAAGTCCATGATGATGCTGACACTGGGCTCCAGGGAATGATGGCCTCTAAGAGTTTTGCAGTGCCCCTGTTCCGTGCCTGTCACCCCACAGGACTTGGTTCCTGCGCCGTACTCATCCTCAGCACTGTCTCAGTAAGCGGCTAAGCATCAATATTGCTATTTTACAGGTGGGGAAACTGAGGCACAGAGCTGTCTGGGGTCCCCCAGCTGCAGGGCTGTTGAGTCCCAGGCTAGTGCTCTATCCACCACTGCCCCTAGGAGTTCTCCCCCATCCATCTCATGCACGAAAACAACATCCCCATTGATCGGGGGAACACACTATAAACAGCTCCTGTTTAGATAGTCAAATTCCAAGGGAGGTTGCCATGAGGGGACTGTTCCTAGGCTAACCACAGCCTGAACAATGGAGCCAGGATGCCCCAGGCTCTCCCAAGGAGAGGCGCCTTCAGGAACCTGGCGAGCACATTATCTTCGTTGTCACAAGTGATTGGACTGGACAACGCAGAGCTAAATGCAACAGGGGCGTGAGCTGCAGAGCCAGGCATCCCTCACTGGCTCTCTCAATCCCCTTCCCCTCAGCCCCTGCTTGCAGCTCTAATTCTCCCTCTTTCTGTCCTTGCCTGTTGTACACTGTGGCTCTGCCACTGGTAGCGGCTGCTGCATTCCATTTCAGAGGTGGCTGCATTTCAGCGGTGGGTCAGGGAGCCCTGCGCTCGGGGGCTGGAGCAAGCTCTTCTTCTCTGGGGATAAGGGCTCTGAGCAGAGCTGTAATGTGTACTCACTGCCGGGTAATACTGTAATGTCTGTATGCTAAGCATGGTCAGGTCTTGTCTGTCCAGATGGGAAACCCAGAGTGATGTTGCCTCTGACTCCAGGACGGACCGGGTGTACTATCACAGGGGTGCTATGCTTTTGGGGACCATTCAGACAGTCCCTGGGGGTCAGAACAAACCAGGACTGAGCTGCGATGACTATGAAGGCTGCTGGACACGGACCAGCCCTGTGGTTCTCTTAGTCCTGTTACAAGCTGCTCGCCACTTCTGGATTTCAGAGGCGCCCGTCGCTGGGGATCATGGTCACTAAAGAGGCGATTTGCGCAAGGGTGCGAACCCTGGTGCTCTACCCAATTTCTAATCTCGGTTAGTCCATTCGGCCTCTCTAAATCGCCCCCCTCGCAGTCGTTGTTCTCCCTGGCGTTCTGGCTGAGGCTGCCACAAATTGCGGCTGTTACGCAGTGGTCGCATCCCACCCCAGAGGTGGCTGCATTCTTGTGTCGTGTGAGTGATCCCTTGCGCGGGGTTGCTGCGTGCCATTGATCAGCTGCCCCGTCCCATCTCAGAGGCAGCTGCATTTTAGGGACCGCAAATCGGTCCTTGTCTAGCTTGTAAAGCGCTCTGCGGTCTCGCAGAATGGACGAGGTTCTGTGTATAGTAGAGGTGGACCTATGCTTCAGTGCAGTCTGCAAGAGCATTTGGCTCCAACCCCTAGGCTGCTCTGCTGGTGAGTGAACGCAGGCTTGGCTGAGTCTCTGGCCTGCAGGGGAAGACCGGAGTGTGAGGGGAACCAATCAGAGCTTCCCCCGGAGACAGGAAACGAACCAGCCTCCCTGCACGTGTGCGTGACGATGCTGGGCAAGCAAAGCTGTTTGTTTCGTTGAAACTTTTCGTTCTGTTGGCCTTGCGCTCAAGTTCCTTCCTCAGTTCCGCTTACAGGAGGGCTCTCGCCCCGGGCTTCTCCCATGCCGCTCCCAAGAAGGGCCGGCCTTACCATGAGGCGGACTGAGGCAGCCGCCTCAGGTGCCAGACTGGGGAGTAGGGGTGCCACTAGGACCCAGAGGGTAGAAAATTGTGTCTGCTGCTGGTGCATCTGTAGGTAGCAGAGCAGTCCCACGAGAGGAGGAGACCAGGAAGAAGGCAGAATTGAGACCTTTCAAAATTTTGGCCCAAGCGAGGGGGCATGGAGGTGTCACTTGAGCTCCCCGCCTCAGGTGCCAAAATGTTGTGGGCCGGCCTCGCTCCCAACTGACTTCACTGCCACAGTCACAGGTCCCTCAATGACTTAGGTGCCTGCAGGCCCATTTTCAGATGGGACTTGGAGCCCCAAGAGCCTAACGTGTCTGAAAGTCAGCGGGACTTTGGCACCGAAATAGGGCAGGGCGAAAAACATCGGGCGCAGCACAACGGGGCCCTGATCTCGGCCGGGGTCTGTGCAGGGCCCAGCACGATGGGGTCCTGATCTCTGGGCAGCGCCTGGCACAGTATTGCGCAGAGTCCCGGCTGCCTCAGGCTGTGTTCCAGTTATTTTCACTCCTGGAGCTGACCAAAAGCCCATCTACCCCGGCATCCCATCCTGTGGTGCAGGGGCCTCAGCTCTGGGCTCGTTGTGCCGGGACATGGGTCCAGGGAATGGACTGGAGTATTTGCAAGTCATCCTGGAGGGATGCACTGGATGAGCAGCAATGGGGAACTGCCCCTCGTCCACCGGACCCTCCCTGGCCAAGTCCCCCACAAATCCATTCTCCCTCTGGTCCTAGTCAACATCTGTGTTCATTTGGCTGGGGGCTCCGGTCCAGCATTGCTGCTACCATGGCAGCAGCAGTGACTGGAGCCTCGGGCCCTTTAACCTGCCCTGGGAGCCCCAAGCGGTGTGGTCCAGGTGGCGCTGAAGGCTGGGGGAGGCTGGCCCTGCCCCTTCTGTCTGAGGTCCCCTCCAGGAATCTCTTCCAGGCTCTAGCTGGCCTAGGTCCAGCCTAAAGCTCCGGAACGGGGCTTGTGGTCAACATTTCTGCTGCTTAGGCCCCAAGGAAGCATCCACCATCAGGGGAAAGCCAGACTGGGCAGGAAACAGAGAGACTCCTTGGGGGCCAGTTCCAAGCCGGTGGAACTCCCTGCCACAAGAACCGGGGACCGTTCCCAAGCCACCCCAGCCCTCTCCTCCCTTTCTGAGCACCAGATGCGCTTCTCCAGCCGGCTTTCTCCAATACAAACACAGCGCTGGCATCTGAGCAGATCTTATCGAAACACAGCGCCGCATGGCATGCACGGAGCTCTCCTCCTGGGGTGAGAGAGAATGAACCGTGTGGGGCAGACGAAAGTCACTTCCCTTTGGGCACCTCCCGGTCGCTCCCTGACGCCACGGTGAGGGGCGCAAGAGAGGAACCCCCCCATAGAGGAGAGTAGATTAGTACAGTGCCCCAGGTTGCCCCCCCCCCTTTGCCAGCAAGCCACATGAAGGCCCGTCTCATATTGACTCCTCCTTTTCTCTCCAACCACTAAGGATAGGGTTTCACTGCAAAGACAGCCCAGCTAATGGGCGCCTGACTCTGTGGGAGCACCCCCCCCCACTACCGGTCCCCTCCTCGCTGCTGCTGCTGCTGCGTTTGTCCATGTGCTGCTAGAATGGGGGATGCTGAGGACTCATAGAACACTAGAATGGGAAGGGACCTTGAGAGGTCATTGAGTCCAGTGCCCTGCCCTCCCGGCAGAACCAAGCACTGTCTAGATCATCCCTGACAGGTGTCTGTCCAACCTGCTCTTAAATATCTCCAGAGATGGAGATTTCACACCCTTCCTAGGCAACTTATTCCAGTGTTTGTTTATTCCAGACAGTTGGGAAGATTTTCCTAATGTCCAATGGGCTGCAGCTTAAGCCCATTGCTTCTTATCCTATCCTCAGAGGTTAAGGAGAATGATTTTTCTCCCTCCTCCTTGTAACACCCTTTTAGGTACTTGAAAACTGCTATCATGTCCCCTCTGAGTCTTCTCTTTTCCATACTAAAGAAACCTAATTCTTAAAGTCTTCCCTCATAGCTCATGTCTTCTAGACCAGTGTTTCTCAACCTTTTTTTATGAAGTACCCCTTTTTCAAAAAAAAATTATAAGTACCCCCAGTACCTACAGTTTTCAGACACCCAACATTTTTTTTTCTACCATTGCAACACATTTGTTTAAACAACTTAATTGTAGCCAGGCGGGCGATGAAATGTTTGGGTGTAAAAAGTACAAAAATAATAAAATGCTGTAAAACTTAAAACAAAAATTCAGTTTTCTCCAAATTTCAGTTGTGTTGACATACCCCCCCCAGACTAGTACCCCTGAGGGCGCTCGTACCACTGGTTGAGAAACACTGGTCTAGACCTTTCATCATTTGTGTTGCTCTTCTCTGGACCATCTCCAGTTTCTCCACATCTTTCTTGAAATGTGGTGCCCAGAACTGGACACAATCCTCCAGCTGAGGCCTAATCAGCGCAGAGTAGAGCGGAAGAACGACTTCTCCTGTCTTGCTCACAACGCTCCTGTTCATGCAGCCCAGAATCATGTTGGCTTTTTTTGCAGCAGTGTCACACTGTGGACTCATATTTAGCTTGTGGTCCACTGTGACACCGAGATTCCACTCATCTGGTGGCTTGTGGGAGAACTTGTCTGCCCTTCCCGGCATGTGAGGGGAATGGTGGGAAGGCGTTGGAGGACTAGAGTGAGCTGAACCTGCACCCACACTGCAAAGCGGTCCTGGACTCCAGCCTGCCCGGCCAGGGGGTCGCGTGTGGACAGAAGCGGGCCTGGGGGCCGCGCTGCAAAGCCTAACTCTGCAGTGAAAACCGGCCCCTCAGCTGGGAACTCGCCTCACGCTTTGATTCCCTCCCTGGAGCCTGCTCGGAGCCCTGCGGGGGGTGGAGAGACCTCAGCGCGCCGGGGTCTTTGAAAGAGCAGCTACCGGCAGAGCAGGTGGTTTCCAGCTAGTGCACGGCCCCAAGCCACAGAGAAGCCTGTCTCCACAGCAGCCGGGGGTGGCCCGGGAGCTGCAGAGAGAAGGGCTGGGGCTCCGCAGCCCAGCGACGGTCAGAGCTCGCGAGGAACAGGACCCTGTGCACCAGCCCCTGACGTGCGGAGAGCCAGGGAGGCGGCACCGAGGTGCTGGTGTGACTTACCCCACGGTTCAGTTTGGCCCTGCTGCATTAGCATCTTACACCAGGGCAGCTCTTAACTTGCTGGCCCCATGGGCTTGCTTCTTGGTGATGCTAAGGGCTTTAGGCTGCTCCATTAGCATGCAGTCCCCTGAGCATCCCCCCGCACCCATGGGGGGGCTCCCCAGGTGGTGGGTCTGGTTTAAGGGGCAAGCTGAGCTCCCACGGGGGGCAGAGCAGTGGCACAGCTAGGGTACGTCTAGATTACATGCCTTTGCCGACAGAGGCATGTAAAATAGGCTACCTGACATAGTCAATGAAGCAGAGATTTAAATATCCCCCGCTTCATTAAAATAAAAATGGCCGCCGTGCTGTGCCGGCTCAGCTGATCGTCAGCACAGCGCGCGAGTCAAGACGTGGATCGGTCGACAAGAGAAGCCTTTGTCGACCGCTCCTGTAAACCTTGTTAGTTTACAGGGTAGTCTAATTTATTTAAATCCCCGCTTCACTGACTATATCAGGTGGTCTAATTTACATGCCATTGTCGGCAGAGGCATGTCGTCTAGACATACCCCTAAAACGCAAGGTTCTTTGCTTCCCAGGGTGGCCAATGAGTTAGAGCAGCCCTGAGGTTGCTCTAACTTGGTCCTGAAGCTAGGGGTGTGGGTGACTAGTCAGCTAGCTGCTCCCCCTCCCCCATGTTGCCTCTGTCAGAAAGAGGCAGCAAGGGGCAGGAGAGGAGGGGGTGCTTCAAAGCGACAGCACCACGTGGAGCTCAGGGACAACTAGGGAACCCTGGGCTCCATGCGGCGCTGCCGCTTTGAAACGCCACGGGGAGCACGGGACCAGCGGGGGACTGTTGCTACGCTTCAAAAGTGGAGGTGCCCTTATCAACTAATCGAATCGTCGATGCAGATTGCACCGACGATTCGATTGGCCAATTCATCTGAATTCAACATCCCTACCTGAAGCTGGGCAGAGCCCAGAATATGGGGAGCAGAAAGGTGATTTAAAGCGCCCTCCCCTTCCCCCCCCGGTTCCTGCCCAAGGCAGGGGAATGGGGTAACTGAGACTCAAGCATGAGGGGTGGGGTCTAAGCCAGCGTAACCGGCACCCGTAATGTTCTGGACACTGACGATTGTCTGGTTTCACTGGCATGTGGCCCAGGCAGCCCAGCATCCGTTGGGTAGGTGTGATATGGGACATCCCCAGGCCTGGCGGTGCAGAGGTAGTCAGAGGAAAGCGCCCGCCCCCTTGCACTCATTAGTTGCTCTCTGTGGAAGCCAATTTCCCCAGTGGGGGTCAGGGGAGGAGGGAGCCGTTCTGATAGCGCCGCAGGGCTTCCTGTTTCCGTCCCAGCCCTCCCCAGTCGCAGAGAGATGCGGCTGGCGGAAGGGAACGTGGCCCCTCGGGGGATCCTGCTCTGCCCAACCAGGCACCTGCCAGCCTTCATGCAGCATCACCCGTGTCCATGCAGACTCTCCATGTCTGCCCCGTCCCACGCCACGTTGCCACCCCAGCATGACCTTACCAAGCCTGTGCAGCGTTGCCAGCCTGGCGGGGACCTTGCCACGTCCCAGGCCACGTCGCCACCCCAGCATGGCCTTGCCAGGCCTGTGCAGCGCTGCCGGCCTGGTGGGGACCTCGCCCGGTCCCACGCCACGTCGCCAGCCCCAGCATGGCATTGCCAGGCCTGTGCAGCATTGCCGGCCTGGCAGGGACCTTGCCACGTCGCCAGCTCCACCTCTTCCAAACAACCCAGCTCAGCCCCACCAGCCATATCACAAGACTGGCTTACAACCCACGAGATCTGCAGATCAGAGAGGGGTGCTCTTTCCTGGCCTTCGAGCGTTTAAAGTCCTTTAGGCGTGAGCTGCAGATGGTGAGGTATTCGGGGGCAGGGACTGTCTCTCAGTTCTGTGACTATCCAGCACCCAGCACACTGGGTCTAGGACAGGGGTCCCAGGTGACAGCTCCACAGGACACTTAGCTGGCCCCCATCCCTGTTGGATCTGAGCACCCCACAGTCTCCAATGTATTTATCCCCACATGCCAGGAGAGGGGGCAGCGCTCCAACCCTTACCATACGGCTGGGGAAACTGAGGCGCGGAGGGATCACCTGACCTGCCCGCGGTCAGCCGGGGAGGAGGCGGCAGAGCTAGAAATTGACTCTGGGTCTCCCAAATCCTTTACCCCTGGATTATCCTTTCTGTTTGGGGCACACTCCGCACGGTTCTCTCCTTCTCCCCTTGAAACCCCCTTGGCTCCTCTGTCGAGTTTGGTGGAGTCAAACTATAGGCGAGTTTGACCTGGAGGTCTTGATTCTTGCTTCTGGCCCTTGAGAATGCCTTAGTGCAGGGGGGGCCGCCCAGCGCCCGGCGTAGGGAGAGGGTGAGACAGTGTCCTGCGCTGAGCCTGTTCTACTCCCCAGGGTCAGGATAGGAGGAAGGCTCAGGTGCACTGAGCTGTGGGTATTCTCTGCCCCCTGCAGACCTTGTAGGGGGCAAACGAGGGCTATGGCTGGAGTGCACTGCTCTGTGACTAGTCTCTTGCCCTCCAGGGCTCTCAAGGGACAGAGGATGAGTTAGAGCAGCCTTGAGGTTGCTCTTACTGGTGCCAGGAAGCAGGCAGGGGTTAGTGGAGGAGTTGAGTCGGGCCCAGTTACTGAGTTCAAGTCCGTATTCTTCGGCCAGTCCTTGAACCAGGGCCCCAGCTGTTTCCCCCAGAGCTGGGCGCATTCTGCTCCGGGGTTCCAGGTCAGAAGGGGCTCCCCTCCCCCGATCTCTCTCTCTCTGTTGAAGTCGGTGTCCTTGAAATTTCGCAAGGGGACGAAAGCGAAACCAAGGACTCGGGGGCATGTCTGCGGCTGGTGTGCTCAGCTTGTGGCCTCCGTGGGCTTTGCTGGCCCAGTGCCTCGGGGCTGTGCGTGAGTTAGCTGCTGCTGATGACGGGGCTGTGTGAAGCTTCCAGTTACAGTAAAATGGGGGAAGAAAAGGGGGGGGAAGGAGGAAGTTTCGAGGGGAGGAGGCAGGCAGGGGGAGGAGAGGGTTCGAGCTGAGGAAGAGGAAGGGAGCAATCCAGGGGTGGAGGAAAGAACACAAGTGATTTTAAAGAGCAGAAGTGTCTCTGCTCCCCCCATTCCACCCCACCCTCCCAGCCCCCGGTCGCTGGAGTTTGGGGGCTGCAGACTGGGGTCCCTGTGGGAGATGGGCAAGAGCCAGGGCTCCCTTCTGGGCCCCAAGTGTCCCCATCCCTTCAAACTGCAGATCCCCACCCCCCTGAATGTAAGCTCCCCCAAAACTCCAGGGTGTTTAAAATCATTCTTTACACCAGACTAGGCCAAACACACTCCTTCCCCTACCCACTACCCAGAGCTGGGAGGCGTATCCTTCCTCAAGCTATCATGGCTCTTCCCCTTTCGGCCCTCAGCCTCTCTCAGGCCCCAGAGGGCTAGGACGAGGCTCCAGGCAAAAGTTTCCTCCCCGAGACTGGGTTACAGTCTCAAAACTTCATAAGCTGATAAGCCAAGAATCCCCCCGCCCAGATCAGGTCAATTAAAATATTTGCTTCGATCATTTTGAAATATTTCTTTTTGGTTTTGCCCCTGACTTTACTGAAAAGCCACTTTTTACAGTTGCTTGCGTTTTCAAAGAGGAAACCAGAGTTTTTCCTTGAGAAATCTTTTGCGTCAGCACGGAAACTTTTGGCAACTTCAGAACTTTTTGCAGCTGAAAACTTGGTTTCGCCTGTTTCTTCTTAGCAGAAATGATGGCAAAAACCAGCCCTTTCCCATGAAAAGTTCCAGTATTGACTAAGACATGTTTTGTCAGTGAAAAAAATGTTCTCCTGAAAAGTTCCCAACTGGCTTTTGTCTCACACCAGGTTAATATGAGAGCCACCGTTTGGATGGACACAGTGTCAAAACTTTCTAGCTCCTGTTGTAATACACTCATATCCTCTGTGGACCAAGGACAGACCGGGCTCTGTAATAAGGGGAGATCTGCCATGATTTTAGAAGCTAAACATGACCAGTTCTGCTTGGTCCATAGTGGGGCTACATAAAGTATTTCCAGCCTCTAGCCTCTTCAGGACCAGCATGCGACCACAGTTTCTCAGTGCTGGGCCCTTTCCTCATCTGAACAACACTAAAACATCAAGTTCAACCTAAGCTTTCCCTTAAGCTTGAGTGTTTCTTTTTTATAACACCGCCTGTGTTCCTAACCTTAATTCTCTCTGGGATGCACTTGCTATTTCATACTCCCAGGTTCAAATCCTAGAATCCCAGGGCTGGTAGAGAGGTCATTGAGTCCAGCCCGCTGCTCAAAGCTGGACCAACCCCAACTCAATCATCCCAGCCAGGGCTTTGTCAAGCCATGAAATAAAATCCTCTAGGGAGGGAGATTCCCCCCCCCCATAGGAAACCCTGGGACTGTGCAGGGGATGGGTGGCATCCCGGGATCTGCATGCACCCGGGGCAGCCCTGCTCCCTGCCAGCTGGTTCTCTCCCCCCCGCCCCCAGCCAGCCCTCCTCCTTCTGACCCCCTCCCGGCCAGCCCTGCTCCCTGCCAGCCGGCTCCTTCCCCCAGTCTCCCCCAGCCAGCCCCGCCCCCCCGACCTCCTCCCAGCCAGCCCTGCTCCCTGCCGACTGGTTCCCCGCCTCCGCCGATCTCCCCAGCCAGTCCTGCTTCCCCCAATCCCCTCCCGGCCAGCCCTGCTTCCCGCCAGCCAGTCCCCCATCCTCCAACCAACCCCGCTCCCCCCAACCTCCTCCTGACCAGCCCTGCTTCCTGCCGGCCAGTCCCCCATCCTCCGACCAACCCCGCTCCCCCCAACCTCCTCCTGGCCAGCCCTGCTTCCCGCTGACCAGTCCCCCACCCCCCGATCAGCCCCCCCCCCTTTCTGAGATCATGTGTGTCCGTATTTTTTTGAAAGCCATCTGGTAACCTTATCCAACCTAGACCTCCCCCACTGCAACTTGAGACCATTGCTCCTCCTTCCGCCATCTGTCACCACTGAGAACAGCCTCGCTCCAGCCTCTTTGGAACCTCCCTTAAGGGAGTTGAAGGCTGCTGTCAAATCCCCCCTCACTCTTCTCTTCTGCAGACTAAATAAGCCCACGGTACATCTACGCTACGGGTTCTGCTGGAAGAGGCAATGCAAGTGAAGCGCTGATTAGCATTTTCTCACACTTCATTTGCATAATCTCTTCTGATCCGTTTTTGCGCAAAGATAAGCAGTGTGGACATTTCCTTTTTGTGCAAAAACCCCTTTTTGCATAATATCTTTATGCCCCACTAAGGATCTCTGGAGGCATAAGGATCTTGCGCAAAAAGGGGTTTTTGCACAAAAAGGAAACGTCCACACTGCTTGTTTTTGAGCAAAACCTGATTGGAAGAGATTATGCAAATGAAGCATGAGAAAATGCTAATCAGCACTTCATTTGCATTGCCTCTTCCGGCAAAACCCGTGGTGTAGACATAGCCCCAAATCCCTCAGCCTCTCCTTGTAGGTCATGTGCCCCAGCCCCCTAATAATTTTTGTTGCCCTCCACTGGACCCTCTCCAATGCGTCCACATCCTTTCTGTAATAGGGGGTCCAGATTTGAACACAATACTCCAGGGCCGAATAAAGGGGAATAATCACTTCTCTGGATCTGCTGGCAATGCTCCTCCTAATGCACCCTAATATGCCATTAGCCTTCTTGGCTACAAAGGCCCACTGCTGACTCATATCCAGCTTCTCGTCCACTGTAATGCCCAGGTCCTTTTCTGCAGAACTGCTGCTTAGCCAGTCAGTCCCCAGCCTGTAACAATGCTTGGGATTCCTCCGTCCCAAGGGCCGGACTCTGCACTTGTCCTTGTTGAACCTCATCAGATTTCTTTTGGCCCAACCCTCCAATTTGTCTAGGCCACTCTGGACCCTATCCCTGCCCTCCATCGTATCTACCTCTCCCCCTAGCTTAGTGTCACCCATGAACTTGCTGGGGGTGCAATCTATCCCCTCCTCCAGGTCATAGGAACCACCTAGTTTGGCCTGGGGGTGAGTCAGCAGGAATACTGCTGCATTTCTGAGCAATGGCTGTGAGGGTGGTGTGAAAGTGATGGAACAGCCCCTCTCCTCTGGCATTGGGGTGAGTCAGCTAAAGGAGCTCTTTCTTTCTGCGTAAGCTCTTGGAATCGGGGGGGGGGGGGGGGGGAGGGAATTGGCAGACGTAACTCGGCTTCTCTGACCATGATCCTGGCACCACCGTGTGTCAGCAGAAGCAGCCCTACATCTCCTTGCAGGATCTTAGCGCTGACAGCAGGGCATTCAAAAAACCCTCCACTGTACCTGCACTGGTAATTAAAGGACCCGCCTGTTCCAGCTGCCAGGGTGGGTCAGGAGAATGAACTTTATCTCCCCACACAGGATCCCAAAATGCGATGTCCCCGAGCTGTCCCGCTTTCCTTGCGTGCATTGAAACATAAGGCTTGTTTCCACCCTTAAACAATGCCAGGCACCAGCATGATTTGTTATGCAAACCTAGATCCTGGACCATTTGCCTGCAACAGCCAAATGGCTCTTTTATGCACCTGTCTTGCCTGGATCATGTCTGGAGGTTTTTGTGTCTTCGGGGTAAAGGCCATTCAGGGGGCAGCTGACAGTCCACCAGCCGATCCGTTCTGGTCTGCTAACCCTGGCAGCTTCCAGCCTGGGCTTGGGGGAGGCTGGCTGGAGACCCTATTACAATCCTGGAAGCCGCGTCTCATGGCAGCCCTTTAAAAAGCCAGCAGTGTTGTGGCTGAAATGTAAGATCTGTCCATCCGAGTGTCTTAGGTCCTATACTGCAACATCCCACATGTGACCCTCCGCCTCAGTGGAGAAATGAAAAGCAGAAGCAGGTATTTGGAGGAGGGCTGTCAATTGATGTGCATTAACGCCTGCGATTAACGCAGGGAAGGACTAACGCGTTAATTTTTTTTAACGCCTTAATCACCGGCGTTAATGCTGAGTTGCCCCTTGGAAGCGCCGCTCCGGCACTTCAAAGGGGCAGCGCATTAGGAGCCAGGGATCAGCTGGACTTCCCAGCGCTTCAAAGGGGCAGCATAAAGTGGGGCCGGGGATCAGCTGTGCACTCCAGCTGATCCCTGGCTCCTAATGCGCTGCCCCTTTGAAGCGCCAGGGCAGCGCTTTGAGGGGGCAGCGCAAGACAGAGCCCGGGGTCTGCTGGGGACTCCAGCTGACCCCGGACACCCATGGTGCTGTCTCTTGGAAATTCCAGGGCAGCTGCAATGAGCCTGGGGTCAGCTGAGGCCTCCAGCTGATCCCGGGCTTCCGCAGCGCTGCCCCTTTGAAACACTGCCGCAGCGTTTCAAAGGGGCAGTGCACGTGATTAATCGCCATTAAATTTTGTAACCACTTGACAGCCCTAATTTGGAGGCACAGTTGGCTGTAGCGGTCTGGAATCTTTCTAGCCAGGCCTCCAGTTCACTGGCAGAGGGTTCGGGAATGAAATTCATCACCATAGCTTTTCAGATGAGGAGGGACCATTCGATCGTCTAGTTTGATCTTCTGCATAACACAGACCAGCCACCGGTGACTCGTGTAGAGATCCTAGTCCGGCTGGAGCCAGATTTCCCAAGATCTGGGCTCCTACTTAGGCCCCAGAATAGATCATAGAATCATAGAGCTGGAAGAGACCTCAGGAGGTTATCAAGTCCATCCCCCTGCCCAAGGCAGGACCAATCCCAACTAAATCAACCCAACCCGGGCTTTGTCAAGCTGAGACTTAAAAACCTCTAGGGATAGAGCTACCACCCCCTCCCTAGGGAGCCCACCCCAGTGTTTCACCACCCTCCTAGGGAAATAGTTTTTTCTAATATCCAACCTAGACCTCCCCGACTGTAACTTGAGACCCTTGCTTCTTGTTCTGCCATCTGTCACGACTGAGAACAGCCTCTCTCCATCCTCTTTGGAACCTTTCTTCAGGAAGTTGAAGGTTGCTATCAAATCCCCCCTCACTCTTCTCTTCTGCAGACTAAACAAGCCCAAATCCCTCAGCCTCTCCTCATAGGTCATGCGCTCCAGCCCCCTAATCATTTTGGTTGCTCTCTGCTGGACCCTCACCAGTGCTTCCACGTCCTTTCAATAGCGCAGAGCCCAGAACTGGACACAATTCTCCAGATGTGGCGTCACCAGAGCCGAATAAAGGGGAATAATCACTTCTCTGGATCTGCTGGCAATGTTCCTCCTAATGCAACCTAATATGCCATTAGCCTTCTCGGCTACAAGGGCACCACCCTGTTGACTCATATCCAGCTTCTGATCCACTGTCATCCCCAGGTGTTTTTCTGCAGAACTGCTACTTAGCCATTTGGTCCCCAGCCTGTAACAGTGCTTGGGATTCTTTCATCACTTTGGACTGCACTTGTCCTTGTTGAACCTCATCAGATTTCTTCTGGCCCAATCCTAGATAGCCAGATTTTCAGCAGACCTCAGCTCACGCATCGCCTGCAGCTTGCAGGATAAGCTCCCAGGCCAGCTGTTGTGTTTTCTGCTCTTTACATAGAACAGGCTCAGAAGGAACCACATGGGTGTAACCAAATAACCTACTGTGTTCACACAGGACCCAGCTTTGGCCACTCCTAGTTGCCCTCGCTGATTTCCTGTAGCATCTAAAATACAGAGCACAGTGAGCACCATTGGAGGGCATGCTCCGTATTTAAAGGGGTACCTCCCAATTCCAGAATGCCACAGGAAAGTGGGCTGCATCTGGCAAACTTGTGAAGGGGACAGCAATGCCAGGACACCCCGACGTTGCAGGGTGACTCCCAAGATGGGAAAGGGAGGCTCGTGAGGCTATTACAGTAACATTTAGAGATGCTGACCAAGACCGTGGCTCCTTGGCGGGAGTGTTGTACACACATGAAGCAGCACCTGCCCCAAAAGGTTTATAGTGGGAGGGGAAACTGAGGCACAGCAAGGTCAAGCGATTTGCCCATGTCGCCTAGTAAGCCAGTGGAGGAGCTGGGAATGGACTGTATGTTTACTGAGTCCTAGTTCAGCATCCTATCCAGAAGTCCAGACTGCCGCTCGAGGTAGAATGGAGCCAGCTTGCTGATGGGGACAGAAAGTTGGCAAGAAGCGGGCAACTGTGATTAAAGTGTGTTGGGGGGTAGGGGAGAAGTCTGAGAAGAGAGACAAAGGATGGGATTCCCTGGACAGGGCAGGTATGACACATGTTGAAAATTCCATTTTTGCTGGCTCTAAATGACTTTTGGTTTCAGAATGTAAGATAATTAGAGTTAAAAATTTAAGAAAAAATCAAAATGGTCAAAATGGATAGGCAATATTGTGAAATCCTCACAAGCAACTGTTTCAATTGCCCCAAACAGAATTCAGATTTTTCTGGAATTTTTAAGTGAGACTTTTATTTTTTGTCCAAATGCCAATCCCTTGAAAGTTTTCATGGGAAAGAGTCAATTTCGATGATATTCTCGTCTTGAAAAAATGTTTGAAAAATTTTGTTGAAATGCCCCAAATGCTTCATTTTGACATTTTCTAAATGATTTTGGTTTCCTGGCTCAAAAAGACTTTTTGTTTTGAAATTTACAAAACAGTGGAAGTTTGAAATGAAACATTTTGATCAGCCTGAAGAGAGAGAAAAATTGGGGTCTTCACTCCTTAACATTTCAAAGATTTTTTACTTTTCTCCTCAATTTAGGACACACAAATTGTTTGGAATCTCAAAATATTTCACAAGATGGAAAAAACCTGGATCCAGTCCAGCCTTGGTTCTGCGGCCTGCAGGCCTGCCAGGAGCAGCTCCACCGGCTGCATCAAAGAGCCAAAGCTTAGCTGTTTCAGCAACACCATCTGGGTTTTGCATTCAGAGAACGCGCTGGCCACCTGTCCAAGCCATCTCTTCTAGGTCAACTAGCAGACACAAATCTCAGGCCAGTTTTGAATGTCTCAGGGGTTGCATCTAACCACCGAGACCTCGCAGTGCTTTGAAGACACCTCTCAGTCTATTTCAGTGGTGGTGAATAAAACAGGGCTGAAAGTTGGGCCGTGTCTATGGTGGTATTTTAAGCAACCACTGTAGCTATACTGTGCAGCGTAGAGGCACCCTAACATGGTCACAAACAGCCCCTCTGAGAAGCTCCCCACTAAGGGGACCAGTGTAGCACTGGTAAGAGCCCTCCAGCAATGTTCCCAGCCACATGGGAACTGCACTGCTGTTATTTTCAGCATCCTAGCAGAGCAGAGTTAGAGCAGGCTGGAAGCTGCTCTAAATGGCTCCAGTTGGCAGTACGGCCTCAGAATAGAATGCAGGGACAGGGTGGGGACTGACATCTCACCCCTTAGCCTTTTGGCCACTCCCAGTCAATACCCAAGGGACATCTCCTGGAAGGTATTTAGGCAACTTACTCCCACTGATTTCATGGGAAGCAAGGAGCCCAAATACCTTTGATGAGCTGGGCCCAAGATGCTGGTAATGAGGATGTTTCTCCTAGAGCAGGGCTATTCAACTTTGGAAACTCCGGGGGCCACAATGATACTCACAGCACGTGCTGAGGGCTGCAGCTTAAGTGTGGTTGCATATATATGCAAATATATATGCAAATAGCCTCTTTCACACTGACGGACAAAGAGTAAGGCAAGACTACACAACACACAGGCCTCACTGATGTCAGTTCTGCTGATATTAATAAAATGCAATTTTTACCCGATTTCCACCCATATGACAGCACTTTTAATGAGCAATGACAGTCCAGGAATTTAACTACTAAACCACATATCAACAGAAGACCATTATATTGATGACTTTTTTTGTGTTGGCTCCCGCCTACGGGCTGTGTGTTGAGCCCTGTGTAAACTGAAACCGCACCTCGGGCCACAAACAAACAGGCTGCAGGCCACATGTGGCCTGCGGGCCTTGTGTTGAGTAGCCCTGTCCTAGAAGATCTGCCCTAGGAATTACTCTGGGAAAGTTTTTATGGCCTATTTTATACAGGAGGTCAGATGAAATTCTTCCATTGACCTAGTGCTGTCTACACTGTGGGTTAGGTCAGCTACCAATGCCATGCTGGGGGGGGGTGGATTTTTCACACGCTTGTGCTACGTACCTGGGCTGACCTAAGTGTTGAGTGTGGACCAGACCTTAGTCTTAGAGTGAGTGAAAATTAGGCATCGTATTTATTACTTGAAGAACAAATCTAATCCAACATGGAGCTGGAAGCATTAAAGAAACCGTTTGATAGACGGTAACGGCTCCTCCTGTCCGTCTGTCTTAAGCTGTGTATTCATTTGCAACTACAGTGCCATGACCTGGCTTTGCCCCATGTCACTCCCCAGCACCAACCTCTGGGGGGTGGGATGGATTTGGGTGAGGCTCACTTTCTCTGAGGAATCTCTCCCCGCTGGAGCCCTCCACCATCTGCCCCCGTGGGAACTTGCAGGGACGGAGGAAGCCAACCTGAACTCTCCAGCTTGGCCCGTTTCCTTCCTCCAAGCTCCACGCCCCCTCCTTAAGCTAGGCCTGACCGTCTGTCTGACCCTCGCAGTCTCTGGGATGGCCCCACTGTCTCTGCCCCCCAGATCCCCCTCTCTCCCGAGCAGGCCCACCCACAGCAATTCTTCATATCCATGGGCCCCCTGGCCCCGTCCCCACCCGGACAAGCCCCAAATGTCCCCACAGCAGAGCCCTGGGCCGGCCCAGCCCTGTCCCCCACATACTCAGATGAGCCCCAGGCAAGCCGCCCTCTGCCTACCCTCCTTCCCGGGACCCGACCTGCCTGCGGGGAAAAGGCACCGCGGCGTTTCTTGGTTCAGAGACTCTTCATATGCCCCATGGGCTCCTGAGTGCTGTCTGAATCAAGAGACCCACGCCCCAAAGCAGGGAGAGGCACCAGGGCAGTGGCCGGGCCCTACTAAATCACTTGGGCCCCTGGACTGTGGCCCCTTTGCCCTCCCCGCCACGTCAGCAGTTCTGCTCTCAAGATCCAGCCTCCCCACAAAGCTACCAAGGCAGGGACCGAGCGGGGGTCTCGAGCAGACAAGTCGGCCATAGCCAGAGGGTCGGGGGGGGCGCTGGGCTCTGTGCAGTGTGGAGGGTTGGGGGGGGGGGCTCTGCGCTAGGAGTGGTGTGGAGGGCTGGGGGGGGCGCTGGGTTACATGCAGTATGGAGGTTGGGGAGGGCGCTGGGCTCTGTACGGTGTGGAGGGCTGGGGGGGGTGCTGGGCTCCGTGAGGTGTGGAGGGTGCGGGGGGGGGGGCTGGGTTACGTGTTGTGTGGAGGGCTGGGGTGGGTGCTGGGCTCCATGTGGTGTGGAGGGTGGGGGAGCGCTGGGCTCCATGCGGTGTGGAGGGCTGGGGGGGGGCTGGGCTCTGTGTGGTGTGGAGGGCTGGAGGGGCGCTGGGCTCCGTGCGGGGAGGAGGGCTGGGGGGGCGCTGGGCTCCGTGTGGTGTGGAGGGCTGGGGGGGCGCTGGGCTCCGTGCGGGGTGGAGGGCTGGGGGGGCGCTGGGCTCCGTGTGGTGTGGTGGTGGGGGGGGCGGTGCTGGGCTCTGTGCGGTGTGGTGGGCTGGGGAGGCACTGGGCTCCGTGCGGTGTGGAGGTCTGGGGGGGCACTGGGCTCCATGTGGTGTGGAGGGTTGGGGGGCGGTGCTGGGCTCTGTGCAGTGTGGAGGGCTGGGGTGGGTGCTGGACTCTGTGCGGTGTGGAGAGTGGGGGGGGTGCTGGGCTCCATATGGTGTGGAGGGTGGGGGGAGCGCTGGGCTCCGTGCGAGTGTGGAGGGCTGGGGGGGGTGCTGGGCTCTGTGAGGTGTGGTGGGCTGGGGGGTGGTGCTGGGTTATGTGAAGTGTGGAGGGCTGGGGGGTGCTGGGCTCCATGCGGTGTGGAGGTCTGGGGGGCACTGGGCTCCATGTGGTGTGGAGGGTGGGGGGCTCTGGGCTCCGTCTGGTGTGGAGGGCTGGGGGAGCGGTGCTGGGCTCTGTGTGGTGTGGAGGGCTGGAGGGGCGCTGGGCTCTGTGCGGTGTGGAGGGCTGGGGGGGCGCTGGGCTCTGTGCGGTGTGGTGGGCTGGGGAGGCACTGGGCTCCGTGCGGTGTGGAGGTCTGGGGGGGCACTGGGCTCCATGTGGTGTGGAGGGTGGGGGGGGCTCTGGGCTCCGTCTGGTGTGGAGGGCTGTGGGGGCGTTGCTGGGCTCTGTGCAGTGTGGTGGGCTGGGGGAGTGGTGCTGGGCTCTGTGTGGTGTGGAGGGCTGGAGGGGCACTGGGTTACGTGCAGTGTGGAGGGCTGGGGGGGGTGCTGGGCTCCGTGCGGTGTGGAGGGCTGGGGGGCGCTGGGCTACATGCAGTGTGGAGGGCTGCCTATTCCAGCCCTGCCCTTTCTGCTCTAGGCCACGCCCGTTCTGGGAGCACACCGCCAGGCCTCCACCTTTCTTAGCGCCCCGTGGAGGCTGTCGCTGCCCTGGCCACAGCAGACTCATGTCCTAGGGCCTGAGCGGTGGGTTAAACGCTGCTTTACTGATTTTTCGCCAGTCCCCGAATAGAGGGTCATCCCTGTTGAGGAAGAGGCCTCCCACCCTTAATTTATTCACATGCGTGTGACCTGCAGCAGCCTCTGGGCCCCTCGTCAGGAGTCAGGGCCCCACGGGGCTGGGTGCCCCCGGCTGTAAAACGACAGTCGCTGCCCCGATGAGCTCACAAATTAAGCGCCACCTCCTGTTTTCTTTCCAGTTCCTTTGCCTCAAGAACATCCGCACCTTCCTCTCCACCTGCTGCGAGAAATTCGGCCTGCGCAAGAACGAGCTCTTCGAAGTCTTCGATCTCTTCGACGTGCGGGATTTCGGGAAGGTCAGCCTCGATTGCTTGGATGGTTGAGGAGTGACTGTTTGGTGCCTCTCATGGGCTTTCATTCATTTGTCCCCACCACCCTGTTGCAGGGCAGGGAGGTGCTAATCTCCCTGGGTTCGGATGGGAAAACAGAGGTACAGGATGGCTAAGTGACTTGCTCCCGGTCCCCCCAGAGAGTCTGTGGCAGAGCAGGGAATGGATGTTGGTTTTGTTCTCGACTTTGAGGTGGCGTGTGGGGAAATTGAGGCTCAAAGAGGGAAAGTTTCTGGATGAAAAGCCGCACAGCGCATCAGCCTTGGAACCAAGAATAGAAGCCAGGAATCCCCCTGTCTAGTGTCCGTCTCTAACCACTAAACCACGCTCGCTCTCAGAGCTGGTGATGAACCCACAAGACCCGGCTCCCAGTGCCCCCTGCCTAACCACTAGCCACCTCTACTCTCTCAGATCTGGCAACAGAGCCCAGGAGTCCTGACTCCCAGCCTTCCTGCTCTAACCACTAGACCCCACTGCCCTCCCCTCCCAGACCAGGTGATAGAACTCAAGACCCCTGTTTTCACTGCTCTGACCATTAGCCCTCCTCCCCCTCCCCCCGCTAAAGCTGTGGGCAGACCCCAGGAGTCCTGACTCTCAACTGCTCTACCCCTTGCTGTAACTGATAAACCCCACTGCCATATAGATAGTGCACAATATAACCATTACCCATATCCAAAAACACAGGCAATTTCTGTGTTTAGCAGGCCATAGTCAAACTGTCCCAATCTCGCCCCTCCTCCATCCACCCACACCAAAGAAGTAGAACTTTTTTTTTTGATTTTTCAGTTTCTTTTTACACCTGAGGTTTCTCAAATAGTTTCAGAAAGCATCATACTCCTCCCAAACCCACCTCCCCTTCCCCCTAACCCCAGCCTCAATGAGTCACAGCTAGCACTTCGCACAGCTTGAAAAACCCTGAACCCATTTGGTGAAAAATATCAACAGGTCGACATGGGTAGGAACAGACCCCTCTGCCCCAGTGTTCTGCAGGAAAATATTTGTCACGCAAAAGTTCCCGTTTTTTCTGTGTGAGAGACTGGTGGAAGCTTTAGTGACCAATTGTGTGAGGGGGATGAAAATTGTCATGAAAAATATTAATGAAGATTTTCTTGAAAACCGTAGTCATTTTTGTGTATGAAAACATCAGTGATGCATTGGATGGAGATACTGGTGGAAAATTGGGTGGTGAGATTACTGAAAATATTCAGGATCCTATTAGTGATTCTTCTGGCGCTGGGGAGAGAGATTTGGGGAAAAATGTATGACGAGAGCAGTGACTTTTGGGGGGAAATATTAATGAAAATCTTCAAGAAAATCTTTGCATGTTGGAGGGACAGCATGCGCAAAAATATGAAAATAGTAATGAATTGTGGAACTCCTTGCCTGAGGAGGCTGTGAAGTCTAGGACTATAACAGGGTTTAAGAGAACTAGATAAATTCATGGAGGTTAAGTCCATAAATGGCTATTAGCCAGTATGGGTAAGGAATGGTGTCCCTGGCCTCTGTTTGTCAGAGGGTGGAGATGGATGGCAGGAAAGCGATCGCTTGATCATTACCTGTTCGATTCACTTCCTCTGGGGCACCTGGCATTGGCCACTGTCAGCAGACAGGGTACTGGCTGGATGGACCTTTGGTCTGACCAAGTATGTTCTTATTTAGGGGTGAAAATTGTAAGTGGCGTTTTAACTGAAATTGACATTTTTTCAAAATAATTGCCCATGTTTTTACTGAATTTTTCTCCTTTACTAAAAAAAAAGCACGTTAACATGATAAACAAAAGATCTGAAAAAGTGCCCCAAATGTAGTAGTGTTTATTATTAAATCTTATGATTTGTAAGCCAGGCTGGTGATTAATTTGGAAATCTGACTCCCAGTTTTGGAATGCTTGACCATGCAGGATTTATCATTGCAAGCAAGGTTATTACATAACTGTGACATTCACAATCTCTAAGGAGAGCAGCTTGCCATCAAGAGCAGCACTATCTAGTGGATAGAGCACTGAACTACCCCTTGCAAGATGTGGGTTCTGTTCTTGGCTCTGCTATTGTGAGACCTTGAAGGCCCTGGGAGACCATGCCTCAGTTTCCCCAACTATAAAATGGGGTTTGATGGCACTCTGTTGCAAAGCGCTTTGAGATTTAGTACGGAAATGCCCCAAATAAGAACTACACTATTATTTCAAGTGGAGGGACCTCGTGTCAACAATTAGAAATGCAGTACCTACTGTCTGGACCATACATTCACTCCTTTTAGGGACTATCCACCTTTCTCCAGGTAGAGCTGACTCTTTTGCCCTTCCAACCACACAGGAAGCCCAGGTCTGTTTGTGGACTCAGTTTCCCAGCCTGAGTCTGACTGTCCATATTGCACTGTGTACCAGTTATCATAGAATCATTGAAGGTTTGGGCTGGAAGAGACCTCCAGAGACCATCTAGTCTAACCTCCTGCCCAAAGCAGGACCAACCCCAGCTCAATCATCCCAGACAGGACTTTGTCAAGCCGGGACTTTAATACCTCTAGGGATGGAGACTCCACCCCCTCCCTAAGTAACCCATTCCAGTGCTTCACCCCCCGCCTAGGGAAATAGGTTTTCCTAATATCCAACCTCGACCTCCCCCGCTGCGACTTGAGTCCATTGCTCCTCGTTCTGTCACCTGTCCCCACTGAGAACAGCCTCTCTCCAGTCTCTTTGGACCCCCCCTTCCGGGAGTTGAAGGCTGCTCTCAAATCCCCCCTCACTCTTCTCTTCTGCAGACTAACTAAGCCCAAATCCCTCAGCCTTTCCTCGTAAGACACGTGCCCCGGCCCCCTGACCATTTGCTGTTGCTGGGCCCAGCTCTCATAGCCGTGCCGACGTGTCCGCACTGCACTGTGCAGGCTTTCTGACGAGGGTCTGTGGCTTGAGCAGCAGCCACACTGTAAAATGACAGCGCTTGGGCCCACGTCATGGCAGGACTTGGGTTCCAATGCAGCCCTCTAGGGAGGGGCGAGGGGCGGACTGCTTGCTGACCCTGATGGGCGTGCAAATGAAAGGGGAGCTTGGACTGAAACCGGAGTCAGAGCCCAGGGCTGGGAAATGTTTATACTAGGATTAAAAACCCGCGACCGCGTCTTCTTGTGGCCCAGGTGATTTGGGCTTGCAGGGCTGGGGCAGTGTAGACGCTCATGCAGGCTCCAGCCATGGCCATGCCATGGGTCTTTGACCTCAGTGTAGACATGCCAGACTGGGCAGTGGAGACCACATGCCCCTAGAGGCAGAAGAGAACTGTCTATTAATGGGCTCTTTACTGACAAAAGGGTCAGTGAGAAACAATGGTTGGAAGGTAAAGCCAAGCCCATTCCAATTGGAAATAAGGTGCCAGTTTTAAACAGTGAGGGAGAAGGCCTTCCCTAGGGATACCTGAAATACGCGGCTGCGTAGGGCACCCGAAAATTTGGGGCACCAATTTTTCAGGTGCCCCTCCACAGCTGTGTGTGTTTGCATGCCCCAGGAGGGCACCCACCAGCTCTGCTCTGGCCCCAGGGAAGCCCTTGCGTCCGGGTAAGCTGGGGGCGGGGCAGGAAGCAGCATGGGGAGAAACAGTTGGGAAGTCCCAAACCTCAGACCCTCAGCAGAAGTAGGGTTGCCAGATGGTTTCAGCAAAAATACCGGACCCACTTGATAAAAATTTGTCGACCAAAAAGAAAAAAATACATGATATGGGAAGTTTATTGACGACAATCTACATTACATTGTATATTTTACATTAGATTGTGCAGCTTTTATCAATTTTTTATTTTTCAAAAACTTCATCTTCTTCATTGCTCATTATGGATATCAAGATCCTAAATGAAATAAAAAAATTCTTGATTAAGGTGGCCAGCCTTTTTTGATAAAGCTGCCAAATATTCCTTACCTTAAAAGAGCGCTGCAAGATACAAGAAAGAGGAAAGCTAGGCAAAGGACAGCACTGTCACGAATCATACGTTTATAAAAGGAAAATATTCAGCACGACTGCGTAGTTGCGCACTGCCTGGCTGGTAGACACTCTCCCGCAGCCAGGCAGTACGCAACTATGTACTGATACCCATATCCAAGCGGCGAATCGGCATAGTAGTGCATAGCGCAGGCCTAGAGAGCGAGCGAGAATACTCACGCACAAGTCACATCATAACATGATCATAATAAAACTTCCTTAATTAGAAAATACCGGACATTTTTATGTCCGGTATTTTCTCAATTTGTTTCCCGGACAGAAAGCTCAAATACCAGACTTTCTGGTTCAAAACTTGACACCTGGCAACCCTAATCAGAAGCTGCATGTGGGGGAGGGGTGGGAAGCCCTGGGGCTCAGTTGCATTGGGCCCCATCGTTTGTAAGGAAGGCCCTGGTGAGGGAGGCTAACTGTTGGCAGAAACTCCCCCAGGATTCTCCTTCTCTTGAGGCTTTGAAATTCAGCCTTCCTGGAACATGCTTTAGTCCGGGGTGGGGAACCTCAGGCCCGGGGGGGGCCACATCTGGCCCCTGGGATGCCTGGGTCCAGCCCCTGAGGCTCATGCCTCCCCCCCAGCATTGGGGAGATGTCTGCTCCAGCCTCCCCCCCCCCCCGCTACGCCTCACAAAATCTACTAGGCTGGCCCCCCTAGGCTCTGGTGTGTGAGCAGAATGTGGAGAGAGTCTTCCTCCTTCTCAGCCAGGGGCCACGTCAGTGAGGGGTTTGCTTTGGTTTTTTTTGCTTCTCACTTGTGTGCGGCACCTGACTGATTTTTCCGTGGGTGGGCAGCCCCTGACCCAGAAAAGGTCGTGCCCCCCCTACCCCCCGTTTTAGGCCAACACAAGTGGTTGGGCTCCAGACGGGGTGCTGGGGTGCAATCCTCCGGGCTGGGCTCTCCGGGAGCTCTGGTGCGATGCTCGAGCGGGCGATCTGGGGAGGACCGTTCTTGCTGCAGGCGAGCCGCGCCTGCTGTTTCACTGCAGCTCTCGCGCTGCAGCCCATGTGTGGTTTTGCTTTTCTATCTCGCATCCTGTCGAGGTTGGGCCGCGCTCTGAGTTTCTGTTCTGCTGGGGCTGGCGCCAGCAGCTTTCTCTGGCTCTCACAGAGCTGAATGATTTGGGGGTGGGGGTCACATCCAGGCCATGTTCTGCAGTGCTGCTGTGCATCCTGGGTGACGACGAAGGCTTCACGGGGACAGAGGGGCAGGCTCAAGCTAGAGCCCTTGTGCCTCAGATCTGAGAGTCAGCAGCTGGATGGTGCAATGGTTAGAGCACTGTCTGCTTCACTGGGTTTAAGGCCCTTCTTTGCTTCCAGCATGACCTTGGGCAGATCTCTGGGTGGATGTGCACCCTTATCTATCAGATGGACTCCTAGCACTGTCTTGTCTTGCAGGGGGTTGAGAAAAATACAGACAAGAGAGTCAGCCACTTAGGGTATGTCTACACTAGCCCCCTAGTTCGAACTAGGGAGGCTAATGTAGGCATTCGAAATTGCAAATCAAGCCCGGAATTTAAATATCTCGTGCTTGATTTGCATCTTCCCGGCTGGTCGCCATTTTTTAAATTTACAAGTCCGGACTGACTGCCCGCATCTGCACGCGGCAGGGACCTGGTAGTTCGAAATAAAGCCCTAGTTCGAACTACCTGTTAAACCTCATTCCAGGAGGAATAACACGTAGTTCGAACTAGGGCTTTATTTCGAACTACCGGGTCCCTGCCGTGTGTAGACGCGGGCAGTTAATCCGGACTTGTAAATTTCTAAAATGGCGACCAGCCGAGGAAATGCAAATCAAGCGCAGGATATTTAAATCCCGGGCTTGATTTGCAATTTCGAATGCCTACATTAGCCTCCCTAGTTCGAACTAGAGGGCTAGTGTAGACATACCCTCAGATAGTAGGATGATTGGGGCCCTGGTAGGAGGTAGTGTGGTCTAGTGGTTACTGGCAGACCTGAATTCTAGTGCTAGCTCCGCCAGTGACCATGAGCAAATCATGTCATTCCCCGGAGATTCTGTTTCCCACAGTGTAAAATGGGGATTAAAAACCCTGGCTTCCTTTGCAAAGGGCTTTGAGCTCTACAGATGATGATACCATTATTGCCATAGGCAGTTCTCTGTTACCTATGCCGGGGCAGAAACGTCTATTCACTGTTGGCAGTACAGGGCCTATGACACACACAATACCATTGAACCAGTTCTGATTGGTTCCAGGAGGGGGCGCACATGCAATCCCCTGCTCAGAGTGTACTCTATGTCCCCAGTTCTGTGCCCGAGCCACAGCATGGGTGGGTTGGTTAGAGCTGCAACGGGGCGACTTCTGGAGGTCAAGCTGGAGAGACGTCTCTCCGAAAGCGGTGGAGATCCCCTGGGGCCGAGTTCCCTGGGCTGACCTAGGTGGCGGGAGCTACTCCGCAGCTTCCTCACCTGTGTGCCATGGCCCAGCATTTGGTAGTTTTGACTAATAGCTGCTCCTGGGTTCTGTCCCCTGCTTTGAGAGGGGAGCCTAGTGGTTAGAACAGGGCAGGCTAAGAGTCAGGACTCCTGGGTTCTAACACCCATTCTGGGAGGGGAGAAGCACCTAGTGGTTAGAGCAGGGAGACCTGGGAATCAGGGTTATAGTTCCATTTTTGCCACCAACTCCCTGCACTGCTTTGAGCACCTCGCTTCCCTGCGCCCATCTGCTGTGCCTCGGTTTCCCCCTATGTACTTTGGGATGGAGGGTGCCCAGGTGAGGAATTGCCAGTTACAGTCCCATGCTTGATGTTTGAACACTTCTGAAATTTGCTTTATCCAGGGATCTGTGCTCTGCCATTGGCTGGTTGGGGCACTGCCGCAACCCCATGCCTCAGTTTCCCCATCTGTACCGTAGGGACAGTAATACTGATTCCTTTGAACAATGCTTTGAGATCTGTGGATGAAAAACGCTCTAGAGGAATTAGCTGCTTCTGTAGCCATGGCTCGGTTTGCTCCCTGTTGAGGCCCCAGCTACACCGGAGCTGGTTGCATATCTATAAGAATATATGCAGAGCGAAGATTAGAACCTGTTGGGAATGAGTCTGCTGGGTCTGCAGGCGGCATCCCAAACACTGACAATCGGCTCCAATCTTGGCCCACCCCAGGCTGGCATCCTCAGAAGAGAGGGTAAAGCCTGACTTGGTCTTGTTGTCCCATGTACAAGAACAGTCCCTTAGGGTATCTGCTGAGGAGACCGGGGTTAGATTCTTCCCTCTGCCACAGCCTCTAAGTGTAACCTTGGGCAAATCTCTTCACCTCAATTCCCATCTGTACAATGGGCACAACTGCCCTGCTCTGCCCCCCAGAGAGTGTTGTGAGAGTGAAGGCAGCAATAACTGTGAGACATGCAGTCAGGGCCAGAAAAGCACCTAAGGAAGATAGCGAGGAGTTAACTGGGGAAATGACATAGGAACCTGAAAAAAAGTCTTTGGGGCAAGGACTGTCTCTTTGTACAGCACCTGGCACATTTAGCACCCTCTCCATGACTGGGGCTTCTAGCACGCCTAGGGCAAGTCTACACTAGGGAGTCATCTTGAAATAACTCCCCTTATTTCGAAATAACCAGGCAAGCGTCCACACTGCAAGCCTGCTATTTCGAAACAATAACCCCTGCGAGTGATGAGGAGTAACACCTATGTCGGAATAGTGAGTTCAGGAGTTGTCTCTCTCTCTCTCTCTCTCTCTCTCTCTCTCTCTCTATATATATATATATATATATATATTAAAAAAAATGTCCTGTTGTCATGTCGCACTGCGTCCCACCTGTCTCCTCCCTTCCTTCCTCCTCCCCCCTCCTCTTTCCCAGTGCTCGAGAGCTGGGACTGCTGCACTGTGGCCTCGCCCTACCCACCCTGCCAGCAGCTGGAGGGAGAGAGACAGAGCTGGGCTGGCCTCGTCCCGGCGGCCTTGGGGGAGAAGGGGCAGGCCTGGGGTGTCATGCCTTGATCATGCCTCCAGTGGCCGGGGGGAAGAATGGGGCTGCCTGCCTCCAGAGAGAGGGGGCTTGGTGAGCGTAGCAAGCAGCGGGCACAGCCCCCTAGTTATTTTGAAATAACTTATTTTGAAATAATCTCGTAGTGTAGACAGCCCCATAAAACAACGAATTAAAACATACAGCACCAAGCACAATGGGATCCTGGGCCAAGAACAGGGCTCCTAAGTGTGATGTAATACTCCTAAATAGGTAATGTTATAAGCGCCTGACACAATGGAGTCCTAGTCTAGACATGGGGTTTCTAGCACTGTTGTAATACACGTAATAAATAAGTGCTACATAGTTCTGTCTTTTGTTTCACCTAATAAATAAGGGTCAGACTCATATTCTGCCGCAGAATTCTGCTGCATATTCTGACTCATATTCTGCTGCAGGTGGGATAATTTCCCCTCAGGAGAATGTTCTTTTAATCCTCAATAGTGAGGGGTTGTTTTGTGCCCTGACGAATTTCTCTCCCTTCCAAAACATTTAGCATTTGCTGTTCTAACTCTGGATCTCCTCATTGTCCATGTCAATAGCCAAATCCCCTTTGAATCTTGGCAAATTCTGAGCCATGGCAGAATCCTGTGGCAATGAGTTCCACGGGTGAATCATCTGCCTTGTGGAAAAAGCATTTCCTTTGCCACTGTTCTGTTTTATTCAAAGGGTCCCTTTGAGCTGGTAGCCCAGCAGGGCAACTAAAAGCTTCTCCCCTCCCTGTTTTCTGTAGTTATCAGATTTGATCACAACAGTCCATTCTGGTTTTATACTCAATTAAGCCATTATTCTGTATCTGTATATTTGTCTCCTGTTCGCTTCCGTCTCTTCATGAGAGAGTTCTTTCCGGCTCTTGATCATTCCCACCACCCATCTCCATGCACTAGGCTTCATGGTCACGTACTAGTAAATCAGCCACTCAGCGATTTACGTGACAGTGGAACCCTCCTCGGAGCTGTCTCCCCTGAACCCTGCTGAACCGGGAAAAGGGAAAGGTTCCTCCACCACACCGGAGAGTGTGTCAAATAGTCTTGGCCAAGGAGGAAGTGGGGAGTTTTATGCTTCCTCTCCAGACAGATCTCTGAGATGACATAAACTCTTTCTCCTTCCCTCGCCACCTCCTTTAAGAGGCTTTAAGATGTCCAGGGGCCATTGAGGGACCCAATAAGACGCCCTCTCTCTGGCCCCCTTTTGGCTTTGACTGGTGTAAGCTGCCACCTTCCTAATGGCTGGTAATGAGACCCCCATGAGGCTCCGCCCCTTCCCTCAAGGCCCCGCCCCCTGCTCCATCTCTTCCCTTAAGCCATTGCCTGGTTCTTCTTCCAAGCCCCACCCCTTTCTCACACTTCTCTCACAAGGCCCCTCCCCCCATCCCAATAAAAAAACAGGATCTCAGGGTTTGTCAAATGGCGCTTGGGCACACAACCCGAAACCTGGACTGTCATGAGGCAGCCATCTTGGAGAGCCCTCTGGAGCCAGAGAGCGATGTAGGACCCACCACACCCCCCAGATACTCACTTCCCTTGCTCCCCAGCCAGCCCCGAAGCTCCAGCGCTGTCTCAGGGCAGAAGGCGGGGGGGTCAGTGCCACAACATTTGCTTGGCACCAGGCAACGTCTGCGGGGCTGCCATGGCACACTGCAGCACAGCGACATCATCCCCCTGGGCCTGGAACAGGTGTTTTAGCTGCCCAGGCTAAATCGTGGGGTTATTGCGGTGTCGTGGGCATTAGTGCTATTGATCAGGACTGGGGGCTGCACCTTGGAGCGCCAGTCATGGATCAGGACCTGCCAAGCTAGGTGCTGTACAAAACCAGAGCAAAGCTGCGTGGCAGGGCCTGGAGAACTGACCCAGGGTGCGAGGACGCAGATGGCATCACTGCCTGACACTGCCTTTCTCCTCCCGCCCTTTGTCTATTTCATAAACTCTTCAGGGCCGGGAGTGTCTCTTCCCGGGACTGTGCAGCACCCACGCAACAGGGCCCAGCTCTCGGGGAGGGGGGGATGTCTACACAGTGCCCAGAACAATGGGGGGTTCTGATTCCAAGGAGGGGCGTCTGTGCATTGCCTGCACAATGGGTCTGTGCAGAGCAATGCAGGAAGGGGTGGTGATCTCGATTGGGGATCTGTAGTTGCTACTGAAACACAAATAAATAACCATGAGAAATAATGGTTCTTGGGAAGTGAGCGGGTGTCCCCACACTGGCCTGTCAGTAGCTCCCATTTTGGTTTTGTGGTGCTTTCACTCTGAAAGCAGGAGTTTAACATAGATTGATACTGCCTCTTCCAATCCAAAGCTCTCAAATTCCATAAAACGGCATGTACAAAAGCAGCCCAGGAACCTGGAAGTTTGGTTCACTGGGAGCACCCAAAGCACAGATCATTGTGCCGTTTGTAGCGATGCACAGTAAAAAGAGGATGTGTCCTGTGACTTTAAATGTGGAGGGGTCTCTTTGTCTGTCTGCGAAGGCAGCTGCTCCCCGGCCACTGTGTTGTGTTGTACTCCAGATGGGGGTGTTACAGGGGGGCATGGTGTGCGAAAGACCCCATGTCTTGGAGTATGTGTTAGTCTCTCTTTATGGAAACTTTACCTTGGTTCTTTATTGCTTTGCGGGATGAAAGATCGCTGAACAGAGGCATCACCTGTTTTTTTTCTTTCGCAAAGCCGCACATTTGGCCCAAAAGATTTTGCAGTTGGGAAAACCTTCCCCATTCCCCAGTCTGCTGCATATTTTAGCCAGGGCACAGGAGCTGCTGGGGTTTAGCACCAAAGAACCATATGTGCAACTGTGCTCAGCGTTCAGCTGCTCCCCTGGGAGTGGGAGACTCCATTTCTTGCAGTGGATGGAGGATCACTCTGGGTGTGTCTAGACTGGCAAGATTTTGCGCAAAAGCGATCGCTTTTGCGCAAAAACTTGCCGCCTGTCTACACTAGCCGCGAGAATTTGCGCAAGAACACTGACTTTGTAATGTACAAAATCAGTGCTTCTTGCGCAAATACTTTGATGCTCCCGCTCAGGCATAAGCCCTCTTGCGCAAGAATACTTGCGCAAGAGGGCCAGTGTAGACAGGAATGTTAATTTCTTGCACGAGAAAGCCCGATGACTAAAATGGCCATCGGAGCTTTCTTGCGCAAGAGAGCGTCTATACTGGGCACAGATGCTTTTGCGCAAAAGCAAATCTTTTGCGCAAAGGCACACGCCAGTGTAGACGCTCTCTTGCGCAAATACTTTTAACGGAAGAACTTTCCCGTTAAAAGTATTTGCGCAAAATCATGCTAGTCTAGATGCAGCCTCTCTGCTGCCGTCCGTTTAACATTCTCACGGGGCAGTGCTGCATTCCCAGAGCCTCAGGAAGTCCAATCCGGGTTCTGGGGTCCAATCTACCCTCACTTTTGTCCTTCTTGTCCCCCGGGATAACACTCCCCTTTCTCCCCTTCCAGGTGATTGAGACCTTGTCGATTCTGTCGTGGACGCAGATAGCTCAAAGCAAAGGGATTGTGTAAGTATGGGGGGGCATGCTCCCTGGTTGAGTGCTACGGCAAGGCATTTGAATGTTCTGGTGGGTGGGTAATAAACCTGGTAGTTCATTAATATCACCTGGCCTCTCCCTGCTGAAAAGCATCCCAGTTTATGGTCTCTATCAGGCAGCCGACATGGGGCTAGGATCCACATCCCAGGGATACAGACAGAGGCTTTGTCTACACTGGCATGTTTGGTTGCCAAATCCTGCCTTTTGGCAAAAAAAACAGTGAGAGTGTTTACACTACAATGCAACTGTTGTTGGGGAAAATACCCAGTTTTGGCGACAATAAACTTCCCCCCCAAGAGAGACTTTTTTCTTTTCCCTTCCCTTTATTGTCGACAAAGAGCCAGGGTGGACTCTGCTGTTTGTTTTGTTGAGAGAACTGGCTTCCACCAGTATCCCACAAGGCCTGCCCTAATGGCTCTGCTCAGTGTTTTGTGATCTCTGCTGCCCTGCAGGCAGGCATGCGCCTGTCTTCTTTCAGAGCTCCAGGAAGTATCTGACAGCTGAGTGAGCTGTCAGAACAAACAAAGAGCAAATCATTGGAAGGCTCCTGTTCTGCCCTGTTAGGAACACAGTGGCAGACAGGCTGCTGCTGCAGGGGGAGGGCTGGCGAGGCTGCTGTGCTGCTTTGACGTTCCTCAGCATGGAGAGCTCACAGAGCTATAAGGGAATCCCAAGAAGCGCAGGGATCAGCTCTGCCTTCCCACCACACTGCACTGTGGGATGCTCACCCACAATGCTTTGCTCTGTCTGTTGACAGGGGACCTAAGAATGTGGCCGGGAAATGTCGACAGTGGGAGACAGAAAAACCAGTTTGACCGGTTTTCACTTTTGCCGACTTTTGCATGTCGACAGCACTTTTGTTGCCAAACCTTCCCAGTGTAGACACAGCCAGAGTCCTGCGCTGGGTGACTTTATGCTGTTGCCCAGATGATTCATTCAGCTGGAAAATCCTGATTCATCAAAACCTGCTGTGAAAGAGGGACAGATCAGCCAAATTTCGTGACGCGGAGGAAAGTTTTGAAATGGCCAAAATATGTCATTTGGACATTTTCAAAGGGGAAAAAAATCCCAATTTTTCCAGTTGGAGCTAATTAGACGGGTAAAAAGTTGTTGTTGTTTTTTTAAAAGAGGTAAAATAGACCCCAATCTGAACAAAATACTAGAAGTTGTTTAAATGAAACGTTTTGATGCAGTGGAAATGAAAATAAATGTCTTTTTTTCGGGGTGGGATTAGATTCAAGAGTGCAGCCTTTTGTCCCCATTTGAGATGGCAAAAATGTTCAAATTCTCCAGAATATTCGTGAGACAGCAACGTGGTTCCCCACCAACCCCGCAGTCAGGACCCAGTCCTGCCTCCAAACCATCCCTTCAATTAGACATTATTGGCTGTGGCAGTCATGTGGTTCATGAATGGCCATCTTGGTTGACCATGATGTCTGTCCCTGGATGGCCTCCTGAGTGACCCCAGCTGGCACGACAGGCGCAGGGATGCAGGTAGCCGGGCGCCACAGAGACATAGGAGCTGCAGGGGTACAACTGAGGGGAGGAAAGGCCAGAGGCGTTAGTGAAGGCAGCTTTGCCGGCAATCCAACCGGGCGCTCTGTCCTCTTGCAGGCCCTTCCCCACCGAGGACAGCGTCGCGGACAATGACGTTTACGGCGACCTTTCGGATCAGATCGAGTAAGTGTCCCGCCGCGTCTCCACCCAGAGCCGTAGGGGAGCGCCTGGAGAGAGCGCCGGGAGGGTGCTCAGGAGAGTTCTTTGCTCGCTTTCCCACTGGACAACTCTGCACAAGTCGCTTCTCCCTGTATTCGCTTTTCTGCCTCTGTAAAGTGGAGAGCTCGCTCTTCCTTTGTCGCCCCGTTTATACCGAAGGGCAGGGACTCGCCCTCTGCTTAACTGGTAAGGAAAGAGAGGCTGAGGCTCAAGCCATTTTTGTACATTCAGCACGGATGCAGAAAGCCCAGAGATGTCGAGCTCTGAGCTGCCAGACCCAGAGGTGCCAGGCGCCGAGCTGCCAGACCCAGTGGTGCTGGGCTCTGAGCGGCCAGGCCGAGCAGTGCCGGGGTCTGAGCTGCCAGGCCCAGAGGTGCCAGGCGCCGAGCTGCCAGGCCCAGCAGTGCTGGGCTCTGAGCTGCCATTCCCAGCGGTGCTGGGCTCTGAGCGGCCAGACCCAGCGGTGCTGGGCTCTGAGCTGCCAGACCCAGCGGTGCTGGGCTCTGAGCTGCCATTCCCAGCGGTGCCGGGGCTCTGAGCTGCCAGACCCAGAGATGCCAGGCGCCGAGCTGCCAGGCCCAGCGGTGTCGGGGCTCTGAGCGGCCAGGCCCAGCAGTGTCGGGGCTCTGAGCAGCTAGGCCCACCCGTGCCAGGGCTCTGAGCTGCCAGGCCCAGCAATTCTAGGGCTCCGAGCTGCCAGACCCAGAGGTGCCAGACTCAGCAGTGCCGGGGCTCTGAGCTGCCAGACTCAGCAGTGCCAGGCTCCGAGCTGTGAGACCCAGCGGTGCCAGGGCTCCGAGCTGCCAGACTCAGCAGTGCCAGGCTCCGAGCTGTGAGACCCAGCGGTGCCAGGGCTCTGAGCTGCCAGACTCAGCAGTGCCAGGGCTCCGAGCTGCCAGACTCAGCAGTGCCGGGGCTCTGAGCTGCCAGACTCAGCAGTGCCGGGGCTCTGAGCTGCCAGACTCAGCAGTGCTGGGGCTCTGAGCTGCCAGACTCAGCAGTGCCAGGCTCCGAGCTGTGAGACCCAGCGGTGCCAGGGCTCCGAGCTGCCAGACTCAGCAGTGCCGGGGCTCTGAGCTGCCAGACTCAGCAGTGCCGGGGCTCTGAGCTGCCAGACTCAGCAGTGCCGGGGCTCTGAGCTGCCAGACTCAGCAGTGCCGGGGCTCTGAGCTGCCAGACTCAGCAGTGCTGGGGCTCTGAGCTGCCAGACTCAGCAGTGCCAGGCTCCGAGCTGTGAGACCCAGCGGTGCCAGGGCTCCGAGCTGCCAGACTCAGCAGTGCCGGGGCTCTGAGCTGCCAGACTCAGCAGTGCCGGGGCTCTGAGCTGCCAGACTCAGCAGTGCCGGGGCTCTGAGCTGCCAGACTCAGCAGTGCTGGGCTCTGAGCAGCCAGGCACAGCAATTCTAGGGCTCCGAGCTGTCAGACCCAGAGGTGCCAGACCCAGCGGTGCCGGGGCTCCGAGCTGCCAGACCCAGCAGTGCCAGGCTCCGAGCTGCGAGACCCAGCGGTGCCGGGGCTCTGAGCAGCCAGGCACAGCAATTCCAGGGCTCCGAGCTGCCAGACCTAGAGGTGCTGGGCTCTGAACTGCCAGGCCCTGCGGTGCCAGGGCTGTGAACTGCCAGGCCCACCAATGCTGGGGCTCAGTCCTGGCCAGCCCTGCTACAAATTAAACACTGGCCCAGTACAAGGGGGGCCCCATCTTGGCCAGGGTCTGGGCAATGCCTGAAACTGGGGGTCCTGACCTCAGTTGGTGTCTGTGAGGTGTCTGGCAGAATGAGGGTCCCATCTTTTTGAGGTCTGTGCTGTACCAGGACAACGGGGGTCTGGATCTCATCTGGGCTCTGTGCAGCGCCCAGCATGACGGGGCCCTGATCTTGGTCAGGGTCTGTGCAGATATTAATCAGAGGGCGCTGAGGAACCAGTGCCCGTCTTGGGAGCCCATCCCTTCTGAGAATCAGGCTGCTGATTTAGGTGCCTAAGTATTGGATTCTGACCTTTGCATTTGAACATCTGGTGCGTTCTGCAAGGTAAGGGTCGGCCCTGGCCCCAGGCACTGAGCTTCCTTCTTGTTCTCGCCCCCCAGTGACACGGTGGAGGAAGATGACGACCTGTACGACTGTGTGGAGAACGAGGAGGCGGAAGGCGATGAAATCTACGAAGACCTGATGAGGTCGGAGCCGGCTGCCACGCCGGTAAGAGACAGGAAGGGCGGGTCGCTGAGTTCCTGCTGCTGGAGCAGGATGCACCCTGCTGATGGCTTGAGGGATCTGAGCCTGTGGAGATGTCCTGGGACTCCGGGAAGGGAGTGCGAGCTAGTGGTCAAAACTGGAGGCTGGGAGTGAGGGCTCCTGGATTCTGTTCCCAGCTCTGGAAGGGGAGTGGGATCTACTCACAAAAAAAGAACACACTTGTCCTGCCCCTGCTCTGAGGCCCCGCCCATTCGCCCAGGCTCCGCCTCCACTTCCTCTCCCTCTCCCTTTTCCCACCTTCCTGGGAGCAGAGCAGAAACAGGGGAGTCGTGACTCCGGGGCTGTGCTCCCAGCTTGGGTAGAGAGCTGGAGTCTAAGTGGTTGAAGCAGAGGAGGCTTTGAACTAGGGATGTTACATATCGGGTAGTTGAATAGTCGAGTAACCACATGAATTCGTATCGGTTACTCGACTAGTCGATAGTCCCCGGAGGAAGGGCCGGCAGCCAGCGTGCTCCGGCCCCGCTCCCAGGGAGTCCCCTGCCACCCCGCGCTGCTGCCTCTGTATCAGAGGCAGCAGTGCAGGGTGCCAGGCGGGAGCCGGCCCATGAGGGGAACCAGTTTAAAAACCAGCTCCCTGCTCAGACCAGTTCCCTGCCAACCTGCACTGCTGCCTCTGATGCAGCGGGGGGGTGGCAGCAGCCCCTGTCCACAGCGCGGTCCGAGTGCCCCACAGACAGAGGCTGCTACAGGAGGGCAGGGGAGGCTGCTATGAAGCGGCCTCTGTCTGCAGCAGCCCAGGCTGGCTGTGGACAGAGGATGGTCCAGCAGCAGCCCCTGTCTGCAAGGGGGTCCAAGCTCCCTTCGGACAGAGGCTGTCCTTTGTCTGCAGGGAGCTCGGACCCCCCATGGACAGGAGCTGCTGCTGGACCAGCCTCTGTCCACGATGGGCCCAGGCTCACCGCGGACAGAAGCTGCCCCACCCCACTCCCACCCCACCTGCGCTGCTGCCTCTGACAAAGGCAGCAGCATGGGGGGGCAGGTGACAGAGTGGAGCCAGTGCTGGGGAGAACCAGCTTTTAAGCCGGCTCCGCCCAGCACCAGCTCCTGCTCCCTCCCCTTGCTGCCTCTGATACAGAGGCAGCAAGGGGGGTGGGGGGAGGGAAATGTGCATAGTCAACTGGATTAACCAATATGCGCAGGCTTATCAGTTAATCGTATAGTCGACTACACCTCGACATTCCTACTTTGAACCTGGACCCCTGGGTTCTACTCCTAGTTTGGGGGAGTCATGGGATCTCCGGGGGAGTATCTGGCCCCTTAGGGATACAAAATGTCAAGTCCCTGCCCTGTGCCTTCCTGCAGCAGAAGATGACAGAGCTGGATAAGCGGAACTGCTGCCTCCAGGAAATCCGGCAGACAGAGGAGAAGTACACGGACACACTAGAATCCATCTATCTGGTACGGCTGGCGAGCGGCCCTTGGCCCTGCCATCTCTGTGGGGGCGCACAGACCTTCCCCGCTGTGATCTAGAGAACAAGGCCTCACCTCCACTTGGCTTCCCTGGCCCCCTTCATGGGAGGGCTGCACGGTGGGGGGCAAGAGCTGGGAGGATGCCCCTGGGAAGGCCAGGCTGGCATACGAGGGGGTCTGAGCCAATGGCAGCATGGGGCCAGGGGTCGCCGTGGGGCTGCTTAGAGGGCAGGGGGGAGTACAGAGAGCTGCATAGCCCGTAGCGGCTGCACCGTAGGCAGCTGATGGAGGGAGAAGGGGGCAGTTGCCCTAGAGCCCGGCAACTCAAAAGCAGCAGCAGCAGCAGTCAGATTCCCGAGCCCTTTAAACCGCTAAGCATCGCGCCCTGGGCAGCTCTGAGGGTTGGGTGGGTGGCTGCGCGGGACGCTCTGGGTGGCGCTGACCCCCCCACCCACCCCTTCCGGGAGCGCAGAGCCAGCCCCCCACACACACCATGCTGAGGGGCCTGGCAAGTCTGTCGCCCCCCTACCCAGGGGGGGTGAGTAATCTAGAGTCTGCTACCTCCCACCAAAGCTATGGAGACGAGGGGTCTTCCCCTAGAGCTGGTGGGAAATTTGCAGGCAACATGGGTGGCGGGTGATGGCCCAGCTGGGGAAGGGAAGACAAAGCCCCGCCTCTTCTGCCCGAAGCCACACCCCTTTCCCCAAGACTATTCCCCTTCAACAATCCCCCCCCCCAGCCAAGCCCCGCCCAACCCCAGCTGCGGGTTGGCTCATGATGTGGCCCCAGCCTTCCCCCGTGTGGTGGCCTTCCTCAGCCAGAGGGGAGCCGCACGGCATGGGCCCCGCTTTCCCCGGGCTCTGGGGAGCCGTGCGGTGTGGCCCCAGCCTCTCCCAGGCGGCTGGGCAGTGTAGGCAGTTTGGCGAAGGCAATGCCTTCCCTTGCCCGCATTACCCACCGCCCACACCAGGCATTCTGCAGAACCTTTCACTGCAAGCACAATTGTCAGTGACAAAATTTGATTTTTTTATCCAAAACCTGACATTCCTTGACAAAGAAGAAAGAAAAGAAAAGGCACCATGGGAGCAGGGAATATAGACGGGGCAGCGGGCTTGGATAGTCTTGGACAGGGGTGGGGTGCACCCCCAGCCAGTCCCTTTAGCCTGCCTGGCTAAGTGCTGCTTAGCACAGCCGCCTGCAGGAGAGCCCTGGGAGTCTGGCTGGAAGTCTCCTCCTGCAGCAGAGCGCCCCAGTGCCAGGCGGGTTGCGCCCCCTTCCTTTCACCTCTGATCTTCGTCATTAAAAGTTAATGCCTAGTTTCCCGTCTGAATTCGTTTCACTTCAACTTCCAGCCTCCCACAAAACCAATCATCTTTGCCCCGCTCCTCATCTGGGGCTCCGCCCATGCCCCAGCCCCTCCTCTGAGGCTCCGCCCCCACTCACTCCATCCCCTCCCTCATCGCTCACTCTCTCTATCCCCGCTCACTTTCTCATTTTCACGAGGCTGGCTCCAGGAGCTGGGATGCTTGAGGGCTCCGGCTGGGGGTGTGGGCTCTGCGGTGGGCCTCGGGAGGAGGAGTTTGGGGTGCAGGAGGGTGCTCTGAGCTGGCACTGAGGGGTTTTCAGGGCAGGAGGGCAGATCAGGGCTGGGGGTTGGGACCTGGGTGGGGGCCAGAAGTGCAGCCTCTGGGCAGTGGTACCTCAAACAGGTCCTGGAAGCAACCAGCTCAGCACGTTGCCCTGTCCGTAAGCACCGCCCCTGCCTCTCCCATTGGCCATGTCTCCTGGCCAATAGGAGTGGTGAGGGCAGCGGGTGGGGTGGGGGCACACGCCGAGCCCCCTGGCTGCTCCTACACATGAGAGCCGGAGCGGGGACATGCTGGCTGTTTCCTGGGAACCGCACGGCGCCTGCCAGCCCCATCCCACGGCACCGCCAGCCCGACAATCAGCGGCCCAATCTGCAGTGCTGCCCGGGCCCCTTTTCGACCAGGTGTTCCACCAAAAACTGGACACCTGGCCGCCCTCTTCCAGCCACTGGATCGTGTTAGACCTTTTACTGCTGAACTGACGAGCCCATGAGCAAATATTTGGCCCCCGTGTAGGTCCTTATAGACTGTAATCAACACCCCCCGTAGCCTTCTGCTCGTTACACTAAATAGCTCGAGCTCAGTTTAATCTTCGCTTGAGTGCAGCTTTAAATCGTGGCTCCCTTTAACCTTCCGCCTTTCACTTCTGGACCACTAGCGTTTCAGCTTCACTAGCTTACGCCTTCCCCTCCCCTCCCGAATCCCAGACATGCACACATGAACTGCCCTCCCCAGGCTGGTGGCCACTTCCTCTCCCGTTGCCCCGTCTGCGGTCTCTGCAGCCGTCGCTCCCGGGGGGCTGGTCCATGAAAATCCCACCGAGAGCTGTCTGTAGCATCCGGCCCCTGCGTCGTGTGACATGGACAAGTCTGCCCACCGTGACCACCCCCCTCCCCGCTGTGTGTGTGTGTTTGCAGCACTTTATGAAGCCCCTGCACAGATTTCTGAAGCCCCAAGACATGGAGAACATTTTCATCAACATCGAGGTAAGGGGCTTTCTCCTCCCTTTTTCCTGCAGACACCCCTCTTCACTCAAACTCAGGGAGCCACTGGCCATGTGAAACCTCCCCCCCGCCACAGGACAACTCTCCTCTGCCCTTGCTACATCGCCACCCCCCTCTTTCCCCAACCAGGTGGGGTGGGGGCTGACCAGCAGCCAGCAGGGTGACCAGTGGGGTTGAGTGGACAGCACCAGCAGCAGGGGTCCAACTGCTCCCCACACTCACCAGCCACGGTGGGGGAAGCAGGGGAATGCGATGGGGTCCTGCCTCTCCCCCAAACGACACAGCTAGGAGAGCAGCGAGGGGGGCATGTGACCCTTCATAACACCCCCCCCATGCATGGCCCCTGCTGGAAACCCAGGCTAAACACCACCCAGCAACCCACCATCCCTGTGCTGTGTGACTCCTCCCCATTCTAGTGACTGTTCCACAAAGTGGATAACAACCTGCTACTCGTTAGCAGCTGATGGAGCTTCCCTGGGTTCAAATCTCACTGGTGCTCCATGTAGGGGTAGTTATAAATGTCACCTTATCTCATGCCGTAGTTCCCTATTATCTTTTCCATCCATGTGCAGAATAATTTGTATGTGCACTGAGGCATCTGTGAATATGCACCACCAGTGGAAATGGCCATACTGGGTCAGACCAAAAGTCCATCAAATCCGGTGTCCTATCGGTGGGCACTCTGCTAATCAGCTGGGCAGCATTTGAAATTCTCCCGAGGGGGTCACACAGGTGCCCAGCTTATGGGGAACACTGGTCATGGGTAGCTGCCTAGAAGTGAAAGGCTCTAGTCAGGAAGTGCAGGCTGCTGGTTAGAATGAGCTGGCTTAGCAGAGAGAGCTCCTGGGTTCTACTCCTGCCTCTGGGAGACTTGTCTAGGGGTTAGATCAAGAGGGATTCGTAGCCAGAACTCCTGGATTCTGGCTCTGGATAGGACTGAGGTCTGGTTGTTGGAACAAGGGGATCTCATGAACACCACCTGGGGGATCTGGCCCATTGACTCTGGCAGGGCCACACCTATTTGTACCCCCTGGGCATCTGGCCCCATTGATATTTCTGTTCTCTGTGTGTACAGCACCAAGCACATTGGGCTCCTGGCCCATAAGAGGGGACTGGGAAAATTTTCACATCAGCTGTTAGCTCAGGAAGCACATGTTCTGGTGGGCTCCATCGCCTAATCCTGGTGTCCAGGTTGAAGCCTGCACCCATGGGTCTCCAGCATGGTGCACGTGACGTTTCTGTACAGCCCTGAGCTGGCGACCGAGGTAGTTGTGGCTGGTTGGGTGGCTCTGAGCTGATTGTGTCCCCAACACACTCCTAGGATCTCCTGAAGGTGCATCGGTTCTTCTTGGAGGACCTGAAGAGCGCCCTGTCCTTCAACAACGCCCAGAACCTCTACCAGCTCTTCATCAAGTACAAGGAAAGGTGAGGCTTGGCCGGACAGGTGGGGCTGGGCAGCACAGCCGCAGGAAAGGGTGGGAGAGCTTCTCCTGGCTGGATCATGCTCTGTCGTCCCATGTGCTTCCCGGGACCCAGCTCCGCTTGCTGGGAGGAGGCTCGGTTCCCCTTTCTTCTTCCTGCCCCGGGAGCACAGGGAGAATCCGGGGAGATGCCCCCTCCTCTCTGCCCCCCTCTATATTCCCTGCTTCCATGGTGCCTCCAGCTGAGCACCTTGTGGAGAGCAGAGGTGGGTTGGGGCATTGGGGCACAGCTGGTCCCTGTGTCCTCCCCCTCTTCACCAGGGGTACCTTGAATGGGGGGACATGGGGCTCCCAGCACTTCTTTCCCAGATGTCATGGCTCTTCATGCTGAGCCCTGGCTAGCCTCATCTCATCTGTCCCCCCTGTCTCGGGGGGGGGGTGAGGGCTGGTCTCCTCCATAGAGTCCCTTTCTCCCTCCCTCCCTCTCTTCCTTCCTGCCTCCTTGTATCCCTCCCTCCCTTCCCTGAGTGGAGTGGGGAGAAGACAAGCTGAGGGGGGGGCAGGGCTGTTCTCCAGCTCTCCCTCCCAGGCTCACGGCCACCCCCTTTCCCCGGCAGGTTCCTGCTCTACGGCAAATACTGCAGTCAGGTGGAAGCAGCCAGCCGGTGGCTGGACCAACTGGCTGGCACCAGCATGGACGTGAGGATGAAGCTGGAGGTCAGGGCCATGTTTCGGTATCGTCATAGCCCCTCTCCCCAGCCATGTGCTCAGGAAAGCCCCACCCTCCTGGGTGTCCACGGGCACCCCCAAACTCCCTCCTACGCCCCATGGGCAAGGGGTCCCCAAAGCCCCATGGAGCTGGGCCATCAGAGGCATGGCAGGAAGTGCCATGGGTTGGCATGGGGGGGAGTGCAGAGAACTCGGCTGGGGGTGCCAAAGGGTTGGGGGTTGGGAGGGCTTGGCTGGAGGGTCCCAAGGTGGGTGGGTTTCATAGTCCTGGCTCAGGCAGGGCCCCTCTGGGTCCCATCACATAGGGCTGGGGCTGGTGCGTGTGGGGCCCTCTGGCCAGGCCCTGCACGGTGGGCATCTCTCCCTGCCAATGCCCCTCCCTTCCTGTCGCACAGGAATGCTCCCAGCGAGCCAACAACGGGCGCTTCACCCTGCGCGACCTCCTGATGGTGCCCATGCAGCGGGTGCTGAAATACCATCTGCTCCTGCAGGTACAGACCCACAGCTGGCAGCTGGGGGGGCACAAAGGGCCCTGATCAAGGGGGCTGTGCAGATGGCTGGGGACTGGGGGTCAGGAGTCCTGGGTCCCATTCCTGACTGTGCCATTGGCCTGCTGTGTGACCATGGGCAAGTCCTTTCCCCGCTCTGTGCCTCAGTTTCCCTCTATACAATAGGCAGAACTATGACCACCTTTGGGAGGGAAAAGCCCTGTAGGTGTTTGGCTTGGTATCAGTACCCGCTGGGCCTGGGCAGCTCTTCCATCGATGCCTGAGGTCAGATTCAGTCTTCTCTTTGGGGCAGGGCCGTCTTCGTGGTTCCTTCTGTTTGTTCTGGTCCCTGTCTGAGGTTCAGCGGAACTACCCTAATACACCTAAAATAACATACTTTGCCCAGCATGTCCTGGTTGTGAGGCGCCAAGGTGCTACCGTAAAGTACCTAATAAATCACATACAGTGCCTAACACTAGGGGGTCCCAGCTCTGTGCCATGGAGCTTTGCTTTGGGGAGGTGACGAACCCTGGTGCCCCTGGCAGAAGGAGCCAGAAATACCTTTGACTTGGTAAAATCCATCCTGGCTTATTTCCTCTTTAGGAGCTGGTGAAACACACCACGGAGCCAACAGAGAAGGAGAACTTGCGGCTGGCACTGGACGCCATGCGGGTGAGGCCGGCTCAGCATCTCCTGGGCCCCACCAGATTTTGGGATGGTCGTGAGTGGGTCTTAGTGATTTGGTTGCCAGACTTGGGCTGGCACAAAAAGCTTCAGAGCCTGACGAGTGATTGTGCGCATGAGAGGGGGCATATGCTTGGGAGGCAAGCAGTGTTCCTTCTAATTTTTTCCATCCATGTGCAGAATACATTTTGTTGTGTGCACCAAAGCACATGCAAATGTGTACCACCAGTGGAAAGACATGCTGCCATCAGCTGTGGACACTGTTAATCATCTGGGCAGCATTTGAATCTCCCCTGGGTGGCGGCCCAAGCGCTCAGCTTACAGGAGGCAAATATTTCCATTGATAATAACAGAAACTGAGATAGGCAAAGTAAGAAAAATGCTGCTGGAGACCTTATTAGAGTGACTATCTAGTGCCGTGGCCTTTTGAGCTAGGCCTAGCGAAAGCAGGGATGAGTTGTTGATTGAAGGGTGTTTACTTGGGGTATGTGACATGCGACATTCGCAAGTCGTGTTTAACAAGTTATAAAGCTTTTTCATTTTGAAACCCACTGTCAGCACGTCATTGTCTGAACACCTCAGAATTAGCCCTAAGCGTGGACATTTAAATCAATACAAATAGAAAAGAGAAGGCTTAAAACCCATCTTTTTGCACCACTGTGAAAATGTAAAAGGACCAAAATCTAAAACAATGCTTTAAATTCTCAGTCAACTTGAAAACAAACTCTGCTAAGCCTAAATGTAAATAAAATAGGAGATAGATGTGTTGCTGCTGGTGCCAGGGACCGTAGTGGAGGAGGGGGTGCCAGGGGCAGAGATAGGGACTTGTGGGGTGGGGAGGCTGGGGCTGAGGGGAACAGTGGGGGCTGGTGCGACTGCGGTGGGGGGCTTTGTAGACTGGGAGTCTTGTGGGGTGGGGCGGCTGGGGTTGGTGAAGGGGAAACCCAGCCATGGATCATGGGGCTGACCAAGGACTTGTGTCCCCCACCCTCCATCCCTCAGGACCTGGCGCAGTGTGTGAACGAGATCAAGAGAGACAATGAGACCTTGAAACAGATCACCAACTTCCAGCTCTCCATAGAGAAACTGGTGAGCTCCCCACCATAGCTACTGCTCCCACCCAGGCCTGGCTGCCTTTCCTCCTTCCGCTCTTCTCTTCCTTTCTCCTTTCTTCCTTCACTGTTCATTAGCCCCCACCTTCCTTTTCTCATTTTTCCTCTTTCATTTGTTTATTCCTCCACCTTTCTTTCGTTCCTTCTTTCTCCATCACGTTTCACATTCATTCCTTTAACCATTCGTTCCTTTATTTGTTCATTCTTCCTCTTTCGGTCTGCGTTTGTTTGCTCCTGTATATCATCATTCCTTCCTTCCATCATCGTTTTTCTTTTTTCTTTCATTCAGTCACCGGTGGGTTGGTTCTTTCATTCCCTGGCTCGTTCGTTCTTCCTCTTTCATTTTATTTAATTTTCATTCATTGCTTTTTTTTTAATTCTTGTCCTTTTATTCTTTTTCATTCTTTCATTCATTTCATTTGCACTTTCTCTTTAGCCAGCTGATTGCATCCAACGCGTTCCAGGAAATTGTTTTTTTCCCAACTGGCTGTATCAGGTTTCTCCTCTCTCCTGGAATACGCATATACTCAACAAACTGGACTGTGTGGACACACACACAACTGCTCCCTGTTGTCTGGCCTTTGTCAGCGCTGTTCCTGCCCAGACCAGTTCCCATGCCTCGCTCCTCCTGGTTGTGGTGGTATTTCTAGAGCAGAAGATCCCACCATTATCGCTACTGCCCCTTGTGCAAGGGAAGGACCCTTGCATGACCTTGTATGCGACCGACCCCCATGGAGAGAACCCAGGGCCAAACATGAAGGTGGCTCTAGGACTCGCACCATCATCCAGTAACAAGCGTGGACTCTCCACCCGCCGGTTCCATGCATCTCTGACTGAATTCCTGTAAGAGGGTTTGGTTTTCTGTCCCTCTTCTCCTAGTCGCAGTCGCTGGCCCAGTACGGGAGGCCGAAGATCGACGGGGAACTAAAGGTCATCAGCTCTGAGAAACGCTCCAAGATGGACAGGTGAGGGCAGAGCTGGGCTGGGTGTCTGAGCAGCCTCCTGCTGCGTCCAGTGCAGGGCAGGTCTTGAGGGTCCTCTAAGCCAGATGTGTGTTCCCCCATCCCCACCCTCATCTGCCCCGGGTTCTGCCTCCTTCCCTCTCCATGTCAGGCGCTGTTCCTTGCAGGTACGCCTTCCTCCTGGACCAAGCCCTGCTCATCTGCAAGAGGAAAGGGGACTCCTACGAGATGCGGGATTTCATCGACCTCCACACGTACCAGATCCGGGATGACTCCTTGGGAGAGAAGGACAATAAGAAGGTAATACTGCAGGGCGGGCGGCCAGCTGGAGCCTCTCCCTGCTGCTGTCCCCCGGCACGTGCGCTCTGCCCCTCTCACCCCCTCATGAACTGATCCGCATGTGCACAGAGCCGCTGCCCCCCGCCCCCGCCTCCCTGGTAGCAGGCAACAGACACACACACATGGGCTGGCCCAAGTATTGGCCCCGCTCTAGCTCCTCCACCTCCCCGCCCCCCCGCTCCCCGGCTCAACCCTTTTCTGCCCTTGGCTTGGGGCTAATGGGATCTGCCAGCTCTCATTGCCAGAGGGATGAGGTTCAACAAGGACAAGTGTAGAGTCCTGCCCTTGGGATGGAAGAAGCCCAGGAACTGCCATAGGCTGGGGACCGACTGGCTAAGGAGCAGTTCTGCAGAAAAGGACCTGGGGGTTACAGTGGATATGAATCAACAGTGTGCCCTTGTAGCCAAGAAGGCTAATGGCATATTAGGTTGCATTAGGAGGAGCAGTGCCAGCAGATCTAGAGAAGTGATTATTCCCCTTTATTCGGCTCTGGTGAGGCCACATCTGGAGTATTGTGTCCAGTTCTGGGCCCCCCACCATAGGAAGGATGTGGACACATTGGAGAGGGTACAGCGGAGGGCAACCAAAATGATGAGGGGGCTGGAGCACATGACCTATGAGGAGAGACTGAGGGATTTGGGTTTGTTTAGTCTGCAGAAGAGAAGAGTGAGGGGGGATTTGATGGCAGCCTTCAACTTCCTGAAGGGAGGTTCCAAAGAGGATGGAGAGAGGCTGTTGTCAGTAGTGAGGGATGGCAGAACAAGGAGCAATGGTCTCAAGTTACAGTCAGGGAGGTCCAGGTTGGATATTAGGAAAAACTATTTCCCTAGGAGGGTGGGGAAGCACTGGGATGGGTTCCCTAGGGAGGGGGTGGAATCTCCATCCCTAGAGGTGTTTAAGTCTCGGCTTGACAAAGCCCTGGCTGGGTTGATTTAATTGGGATTGGTCCTGCCTTGGGCAGGGGGCTGGACTCGATGACTCCTGAGCTCTGTTCCAGCTCTATGGTTCTATGAGGGAGTCGGCAAATGAGTCCCTCTGCTCTAACCCTGGGCACGTCCCTCCCACCAGTCAGGAAGAGAGCCCAGGAGGCTGCCACTCGCACCCTGCTCTGACTCCTAGTCAGCGCTGCCCCCCAAAAGCCAGGAGTAGTCCCTGGTAGTCTGACCCCTGCGTTCCTCGCTGCCATTACTAGACTTTGCTCCCCTCTCAAGGCTGGAAATAGAACTCAGGCATCATGGCTCCCCACTGCTTGCTCTAACTACTAGTCCACTCTGCCCCTCTCTGCTGCTGGTGGGAGGGATGGTGGTGTCCCATCTCTCTTGGGGTCTCTTCTGATCTGCAGTGAGTGGGAGGCGGGAGGAAGGACGCCACCCAGGAGCACCGGTTAAACATCAGTACACTTGTTTTTCCAGTGGGCGCACATGTTCCACCTCATCTGTATGTACGGGGCCCAGGGCTACGAGCTCTTCTTCAAGACCCGAGAGCTGAAGAAGAAGTGGATGGAGCAGTTTGAAATGTCCATGTATGTGCCCCTCTCCCAGCCTCACTCCCGCCCCTCCCCACTGAATCTCCCCAGAGTAGGTGTTGAAAATCTGTCCCAGCCTTTCTCTGAAACTTCTCTGACACCTCCTGCCCCTCCCCTCCTCCTCCATCCCTGAGTGGTGGTTGCCTCCCAGATTATTAGTGGCAAAATGGCAGTGGCCAGACTCATTGCACTGGGCGGTGCACAGACACAGCGAGAGACAGACCCTGCCCCAGCTGGGATCAGGGCCCCGTTGTGCCGGGCGCTGCACAGACACAGCGAGAGACAGACCCTGCCCCAGCTGGGATCAGGGCCCCGTTGGGCCGGGCGCTGCACAGACACAGCGAGAGGCAGACCCTGCCCCAGCTGAGATCAGGGCCCCGCCAGGCGCTGCACAGACACAGCAAGAAACAGACCCTGCTGCAGCTGAGATCAGGGCCCCATTGGGCCGGGCGCTGCACAGACACAGCGAGAGACAGACCCTGCCCCAGCTGGGATCAGGGCCCCGTTGGGCGTGGCGCTGCATAGACACGCATAGGAGGCGGCTATGCTCTGTAATTTCAGCCCAAGCAGAGATACCTGCTCTAGGCCTGATGGCGCTGCGCACAAGGAAGGGAAGCGTAGCCGTGGTGGCGTGAGTGGCAGGATGGACTAGCCGCCCTGAGTACAACCCTGGCCGATCCCGTAGGCCCGTCCTCAGGGCGGCTAGCTATCTCCCGCTCCTCACACCCCCTCGGTTACACTGCTCCTCTTAGTGTGCCATCAGATCTAGGGGGCACAGTGCTCTGGGGTACTACGGTAATACACAGCGCCAGCCCTTGCACAAGAGGGAGCTCGCCAGTGACTGAGTCTTCTAGGCACTACCGTAATACTCGTAATAAATAACAATAATAATAATCAGCGTACCTCGGTCTGTCTGTTTCCCCTGGCCCCTGTAGCTCCAATATCTACCCTGAGAACGCCATGTCCAATGGGCACGAGTTCCACATGTATTCCTTCGAGGAGACGGCATCCTGCAAATCCTGCCAGATGCTGCTCAGGTAGGATCCTCGTGCTGCCCGACCATCTCCTGAGCCTGGCTCATCCCAGGCTTGGGGTTAATGCGTGGGCCGGGGCTGAGCTGGGAGAGGGACACAGGGAGGCGAGGGTTAACGGGACAGGGTGGAGAGGTGAGGGAACAACTTTACCCCAGAGCAGGCCGGATGATGGGGGGACAAAAGGGGGGCACAGGGACTCAAAAGGGCCCAGGCCCTTCAAATCTCCGCCAGAGCCCTGAGCGATGCGCTCCGGGTGGGGCTGAAGGGCTGCTGGAGGGACACTAGCCCCTAGCCCCACCCCTTCTGCCCGAGGCCCTGCCCCTTCTGGGAGCACAGAGCCGACCCCCCCACTTTGCCTAGGGTCCGGCAATTCTGTCGGCCCCCCTGCCCCAGAGACCCTAACACGCACGTTCTCTCTCTTGGTCCCACGAACAGGGGCACGTTCTACCAGGGCTACCGCTGCAGCCGATGCCGAGCCTCGGCTCACAAGGAGTGTCTGGGCCGGGTGCCCCCCTGCGGGAAGTCGGGCTCAGGTACGTGCCTGCTGCTAGCCCAGGCCAGCAGCAAGTGCAAGTCCGTTCCGTTCCCCGAGCCTGCCTGTGGCCAGCGCCCCAGAAACGATCCTTCCCCACTGGCCCCTTCCAAAGAGGCCTTGGCAGGGGGGTGGAGCAAAGGATTGTGGGAGGCATCTAGGGCGATTCTCAAACTTCATTGCACTGCAGCCCGCTTCCGAGGACAAAAACTCCTTCACGAGCCCAGGAGGGGGCACCGCAGCCTGAGCCCACGGCCCCGGGTCGGGGAGTCCAAAGCCCACTCTGGGCCGGGGCCAAAGCTGAAGCTCAAGGCGTTGGGGCTTGCAACCTGAGCCCTGCCGCCCAGGGCTGACCCCTGAGAGCTTTGGCTTTAGCCCCGGGACCCAACAAGTCTACGTCAGCCCTGGCGACGCCATGCAGAGGGAGGTCGTGACAGACACAGCTGGGATCAGGGCCCCGTTGGGCCGGGCGCTGCACAGACACAGCCAGAGACAGACCCTGCCCCAGCTGGGATCAGGGCCCCGTTGTGCCGGGCGCTGCACAGACACAGCGAGAGACAGACCCTGCCCCAGCTGAGATCAGGGCCCCGTTGGGCCGGGCGCTGCACAGACACAGCCAGAGACAGACCCTGCCCCAGCTGAGATCAGGGCCCCGTTGGGCCAGGCGCTGCACAAACACAGCGAGAGACAGACCCTGCCCCAGCTGGGATCAGGGCCCCGTTGTGCCGGGCGGTGCACAGACACTGCGAGAGACAGACCCTGCCCCAGCTGAGATCAGGGCCCCGTTGTGCCGGGCGCTGCACAAACAGCGAGAGACAGACCCTGCCCCAGCTGAGATAAGGGCCCCGTTGGGCCGGGCGCTGCACAAACACAGCGAGAGACAGACCCTGCCCCAGCTGGGATCAGGGCCCCGTTGGGCCAGGCGCTGCACAGACACAGCGAGAGACAGTCCCTGCCCCAGCTGAGATCAGGGCCCCGTTGTGCCGGGCGCTGCACAAACACAGCGAGAGACAGACCCTGCCCCAGCTGGGATCAGGGCCCCGTTGGGCCGGGCGCTGCAGACATGTCATCAGGGCGGCTAGCTCGTCCCACTCCTCACACCACCTCAGCTGTGCTGCTCTTATTGCTCTATCATCTGCTAGGGGACAGTTTGAAAACAGCTTATCTAGGGCATGAGGTGCAATGCATTCTGGGATGCCTCTGGGTCAAGTGTTGCAAGGAATTTGTGGGATGCATCTGGGTCAAGTGTTCCAAGGGATTGTGGGATGAGGCTGGGGGGCATTGCACAAAGGATTCTGGGATGCGGCTGGAGTGGGGGGGGGGGGTTGCACAAAGGATTCTGGGATGCGGCTGGAGTGGGGGGGGGGTTGCACAAAGGATTCTGGGATGCGGCTGGAGTGGGGGGGGGTTGCACAAAGGATTCTGGGATGCGGCTGGAGTGGGGGGGGGGGTTGCACAAAGGATTCTGGGATGCGGCTGGAGTGGGGGGGGTTGCACAAAGGATTCTGGGAGGCCTCTGTGGAGGGTGTGGGTGCAGTGGCTGAATACAAGAGCAGAGCAAGTGGAGGGGTGGCTTGCAGCTCTCGTTAACCCCTTCGCTGCTGCTGCTGCTCTGTATTCCTGTCTGCACTGCAGCCACACTGATGTGCCAGCGGGGTGACCAGGGGGCAGCGTGTGGGACAGGCGGTGGGTGACCAGTATGTGCAGCCTCCCTGGCACGCACCGGTCACCCACACACAGAAACACAATTCTGCTTTGCTTTAGCCTGAGCGCTCTCAGGATGGAGATCTCACAGCGGGAGTAAGCATCCCCCCCCCCCTTTTCTGTTTATTCCAGATTTTGGCTCCACGATGAAAAAGGTAACAAGCCAACCAACCCTGAACTGCCTAGCACCTCCTTGGGCGAAAACGTTCTCATGTGGGGGGTGGAATCATCTGTTTTATTGCAGTAGGAGCTAGAGGCCCAACTTTTATTGTGCTGGGCTCTGTATGGATAAAAGGCACTTAGTAAGAGACTGGGCCTGTCTTTTTGTTTTTTGTACAGCCATCTAGCACAAGGGGTCCTAAGCCAGGGCTGGGAGTGGAGTCCTAAGCATACTGTAATACACCTAATTAACAAGAATAATAATAAAGTAGGAAAGTGGGGAAACTGAGGTCTAGAGAGGGGAGAGTGTTTGGCCAAGATCACCCAAATCAGGGTTGAGATTAGAAAGCAGGTCTGTTGGCTCCCACCCCAGTGCTCTATCCACTAGGAAATACTGCCTCTGGAAGCCCCCCACATTTTTAATCGAGCTTCATGGCATCACCTTGCTCTTGTTTCACACCAGTGACACTGGTGTGAGCTCATTGGTCCCGGTGTAAATGAGTGCGGCTGATTGGATGGGAGATGTAATCCTGCCCGGATTACAGAGAGACAAAGTCCCTTACCAAAGTCTCTTAAGTAAAGTTAGTTGTCCTGGGATAAGAGGGAAGGTCCTCTCATGGTTAAAAGACAGGCAACAAAGGGTAGGAATAAATGGTCAGTTTTCAGAGTGGAGAGAGGTAACTAGTGGGGTCCCCCAAGGGTCTATCCTGGGACCAATCCTATTCAATTTATTTGTAAATGATCTGGAGAAAGGGGTAAACAGTGAGGTGGCAAAATTTGCAGATGATACCAAACTGCTCAAGATAGTTAAGACCAAAGCAGACTGTGAAGAGCTTCGAAACGATCTCACCAAACTAAGTGATTGGGCAACAAAATGGCAAGTGAATTTTAATGTTGATAAATGCAAAGTAATGCACATTGGAAAAAATAATCCCAACTATACATACAGTATGATGGGGACTAATTTAGGTATAACCACTCAGGAGAGATCTTGGCGTCACTGTGGAGAGTTCTCTGAAAACATCCACTCAGTGTGGCGGCAGTCAAAAAAGCAGAGAATATTAGGAATCTTTAAAGAAAGGATAGAGAACAAGACAGAGAATATTTTATTGCCTCTATATAAAACCATGGTACACCCACATCTTGAATACTGTGTACAAATGTGGTCACCTCATCTAAAAAAAAGATATATTGGCATTGGACAAGATTCAGAAAAGGGCAACAAAAATGATTAGGGGTTGGGAACAAGTCCCAAATGAAGAGAGATAAAAAAGACTGGGACTTTTCAGCTTAGAAAAAAGGAGACTAAGGGGGGATATGCTAGAGGTCTATAAAATCCTGACTGGTGTGGAAAAAGTGAATAAGGCAAAATTATTTACTTGTTCCCATGACATAGGAACTAGGGGTCACCAAATGACATTAATAGGTAGGAGGTTTACAACAATCAAAAGGAAGTTTTTCTTCACACAGCACACAGTCTACCTGTGGAACTCCTTGCCAGGGGATGTTGTGAAGGCCAGGACTTTAACAGGGTTCAAAAAAGAATTAGATAAATTCATGGAGATTAGGTCCATCAATACTTATTAGCCATGTTGGGTAGGAATAGTGTCCCTAGCCTCTATCAGGGGCTGGGAATGGATGACAGGAGAGAGATCATGGGAGGATTCCCTGTTCTGTTCACTCCCTGTGAGGCATTTGGCATTGGCCACTGTTGGCAGACAGGACACTGGGCTAGATGGACCTATGTCTGACCGAGTATGGCCGTTCCTATGTTCTTCTGTCCTTATGAGCCATATTGGAAAATAGGGCAACTGAACCCCAACTCCCATGAGGTTCCAGGACAGTGTATTGACATTTTCCCATTTTCAGGCATTTTGGGCATTTTTTTTTTATTAAAAAAATTAACCTTTTTCCTGCAGAAAGTTGACATCTTTAATGAAAAGTTTTGTTGTCTGGAAAATTGCAGTTTTGAGGGATCAGCCCTAGTCAGTCTAAATGGCGGTGCCAGGGGATCCCAGATCCCTGCCCTGTGGCCCATAAGTAATAAGGATGCAGGAGAGCTTTAGAAACATGCAGAGAGCACAGTTACACACTGAGGGTCTAAAGAGGGGGTGCAAAGGAACTTGGTCCTAGCTTAGGGTATGCCTTGCCTTGCTGAACCCTCCCCTAGTACCATGCTGACCTAAGTCCCTCCTCAAGCCTGACCCTCTGACTCCAGTTCCTCTCTTAACCCTGCACCTCCTGCTGATCTGTAGCAGGGTGCGTGCCTTCTGAACAGCAGACCAGTCCCATACAGCCTCCTTAATCTGAGCCAGGCTCCTTGTCTTCCCATTGCAGAATAAATCCAACCGACACACTCAGGAGAGAAAGAAGAACAATCTTGGTAAGTGATGTGGCAGGCACCCATCCCCATGCTTCTGGGCAGCAAGGTGGTCAGGAAGGAATTTCCTTTCTTGTACTCAGCACTCCTAACTAAGCCAGGTGTGATGGAGACCCCCTACTGGTGATACCAGGTACTGCAGCCTGGAAGGAGCCACGGGTCTACTCTGGGACCTATGTCTCAATGAACTCACTGTAAGTTCTGCTAGGGCTGCTGTACTCCGGGGGACTGGAATACTATAGCCCCGTCTCTCCGGAGCTGTGGTGCATCATGGGAGATGCAGTCCAGTTGAGCAGCCTGGCCCGGAGAAGAGAACATGTGGTAACTGAGCTACCATTCCCACTGGCTGCACACTGGACTGGGTGGCTCCCTGATCTGTATTGGGATCCTGACTTCCATCTTCGGGGCGCCTGTAGGAAAGTCCCACTGGCTCGTGGGAGCTCTGGGTTGATGAGTTCCGAGGACAATAACCCCTTAAGATACCACCCTGCATGTGGAATCTGTCCTGGAGGTGCAAAGGGGCCCTGCCCTGGGACTGTCCCTCCATCCCCCATCCCATAGAGCATGGGCAGGATCCGCTGCTTCCCCACAGGTAACAAGTGACAGTCGATGTGTGTCCACGTAGCAGGTGGGAGGAGCACTGGGCGCAGACGTTGGCTGCAGGGAGGTCCACGGGGTTTCCTTGTGACCAGCTCCTCACCAATGTCCTTCTCTCCTTAGGGCTGCCCAAGATGGAGGTCTGCCAGGAGTATTATGGGCTGCCCCCGCCACCCGTGGCATTTGGCCCGTCGCTGCGACTCAGCATGGGGGACATCGTGGAGCTGACCAAAGCTGAGGTGGAGCAGCGCTGGTGGGAGGTAGGGATCTCCGCAGCCGTCCACCCAATGCTCCATGTGCCCTTATGGAGACACACTGAGTGCATGTCAGCTCCTGCATGTTCGCTCCCTCTGATTCCCACCACCCCATAACTACATCGCTAGACCCACTGCCAGAGGGCGAACCAAATACAGCGACCTTGTGGAGGGCACCATTTTGCAGCGCAGCGTCGGGTCACGTTTAGATTCGGTTTGAACTCCCGATCCCGTCCGCTCATGGTGCGACTCCACGTGGGGTCCCAACTCACAGTTTGCAAACTGCCGGACTAGAGGAACTGCATGTAAATTTGGTCAGCGGGGACTTGAAGCCAAAGCAGCACATCTCGTTGCGAGGGCCGGCCCACCCACAGGGTCACGGTCTCACTGCTGTTCTATTCGTGGCAGGCAAACCGAGGAACTAGCCAAACACTGAATACTCTTGCTGGAAGGCTGCAGTGTAACGCGACTTGGTGGCTGCAAATCCAGCCTGATAATACAAAGCAGAGAGACACAAAGCAGGCTGCTCCCGGAGGCCCAGCTCGCCCCTCCTTGCTCTGGGCTGGCTGCAACCTGAGGAAGGAATTTCCCTTCTAGCACTCAGCCCTCCTGACCAGCCCAGGTGTGAGGGAGATCCCTGCTAGCCACAGCCGGCACTGCAGCCTGGAGAGAGCCTGGGATCTGGGCAGGCTCCAATCCCTGGATCTCCCTTTAAATGCTGTTCGGTCGGCTGTACTCCGGGGACTGGAATAGTATAACCCTGTCCCTCCAGAGCTGTGGTGCATCATGGGAGAGGATGCTAGGCCCACATCTCAGACATTCCTAGAGAGCTCCCTGCCCATAAGCAGGACCAGGAACCCCCCTTTGCCATCAAGTGTTTAAAGGGCTGGCTTCCAGCCGCTCTACTGATTTCAAGACCCCACAAGTTGGTGCTGCTGGCGAATGAGCTCACGTGGGAGGGGCCTGTTGGTCAGTGCTGATCCAGCCCGGCTGATGACCGTAGCTGGGGTCTCCTGAGAAGAAATGAAGGGGGCGGGGGACTTTAAAACCAGCCCTCAAGGACAAGAGCAGCACGAATCAATGGATGTTTGGCCTCAACGTGTCCGGGAGGCCGGGCAGCATCAGGTGCTGAATGATCAGACAGAACAGATCCGGCCCCTCCTGATAGTGGCTCAGTTGTAGAGCCCTGAACTCCACTCCAATGAGGCCCAGACGGAGGCAGTGCCAGGCAGCAAAGGAGAAAGAGACCTGCAGGGCCTGCCCCTTCCGGCCACCATGGTGCCCAAGCTGCTTTCAGAGTCTCTGTGTTCAGACCTCTGGCTTTGGCAGCAGTAATAGCCCCCCTTAGCAGAGTGACACGTGCTTTGTCTCCCGGCTCACTCCCGGCACAGTGGGGCTCTGAGCTCTGTGGGGTTCTGGGCTGGACCCCACACGAGGGAGCCCTGATCTTGGTGCTGGCCCTGATTACAGATGCTGAGTGTTAGGCCAAGGGGAGCTGGAGGTGGGCAGGGTTTGATCCTAGACCCGCTAGAGCCAGGGGAAGGATGCCCATTGACTGTACTGGGGGCTGGCTCAGGCCTTCAGTCAAGAGCTGGTTGGGAAAGGGGGCTTTTTCCAGTGGAAAATGTGAACTTTTGGGGAAAACTTAAAATATATTTTGTAGGGCTGTCAATCGACATGCGTTAATGCCTGTGATTAACGCAGTCCAGGATGAACACATTAAATTTTTTAACATGTTAATCGCAAGCGTTAATGCTACACTGCCCCTTTGAAATGCCACTGCGGCGCTTCAAAGGGGCAATGCAATGCAGAGCCCGGAATTAGCTGGGGACACCCCAGCTGACCCCAGGCTCCACTGCCCCTTTGAAACGCGCAGAGGAAATGTTTCAAAGGGGCAGCCGCCTCAAAGCTGAGCTGGGGATCAGCTGTGTGGTGGCTGCCCCTTAGAAACGCCACCGCCACATGTTTCAAAGGGGCAGCGGAGCCCGGGGTCGGGTGGGGATTCCCCAGCTGATCCCGGGCTCCACGCGGCATTTCCCCCAGAACCTGGGATCAGCTGGGGAGTCCTCAGCTGACCCCGGGTTCCGGGGAAGTGCCGTGTGGAACCTGGAGTCAGCTGGGGACTCCCCAACAGACCCCAGGTTCTGGGGAAATGCTGCGCAGAGCCCGGGATCAGCTGGAGAGTCCCCAGCTGACCCCGGATTCCGCTGCTGCATGGTGCCCAAGATCAGCTGGGGAGTCCCCAGCTGCCCCTGGGCTCCACAGCTGCCCCTTTGAAATGTCGCCTTGGGGTTTCAAAGCAGCAGCGCCGCACAGCTGCGCAGTTCTGCCACTTTCAAGTACCCCTTCCCCCCCACCCTTTGCTGCCTCTATCTGATAGGGGCAACAAAGCGGGGGGAGGGGAGGGAGGGAAATCAACTAGTCCACTAGTCGACTGGTCTTTAAATTCCCTACTGGGGATCAGCTGGGCACTTCAGCTGATCCCAGGCTCCTAATGTGCTACCCCTTTGAGGCTCCAGGGTGGCATTTCCAAGGGGCAGAGCTGCATGGAGCCCGGGGTCAGCTGGAGTGCCCAGCTGATCCCAGGCTTCTAATGCGCTGCCCATTGGAAATGCTGCCCCGGCGCTTCAAAGGGGCAGTGCTGCACGGAGCCCAAGGTCAGCTGGGGATTCTAGCTGATCCCAGGCTCCATGCAGCGCTGCCCCATTGAAATGCTGCAGTGGCATTTCAAAGGGGAGGCGCACGCGATTAATCATGAAATTAATCGCGATTAAATTTTTTAATTGCTTGACAGCTCTAATATTTTGGTTGGGGAATGTAGCCTCAGTGCCCTGTGGGAGTCATAGTTCAGGTGCCTCATGCTCCCATTTCCCTTCCATAGGCCAGGCTTCCTGGTCAGACTACATCTCCCATGATGCATCACAGTCTGCCCTCAGAGGGTTGCATCATAGGAGGTCTCGGCTATGCTGCATGCTGGGAGAAGTAGTCTGGCTGGGGAACGCAGCCCATAGAAAATGGGGGCATGAGAAAACCAAACTACAGCTCCCTAGAAACACCCCATCTTGATAGTCAAAATGAAATATCTCTGCGCTCAGCACAAACCTCCAGCCTACCCATCGTCCCTCTGCAAACCCTCGGCCTGTGCGCTGATAGCTCTTTATGATAGCTCTGATGTGCATTGACTTCTGCTTTGCAGGGCAGAAACACATCCACGAATGAGATTGGCTGGTTCCCATGCGAAAGAGTCAAACCGTATGTGTGTGTGAGTAGCAACCCCTTTCACATTTGCTTGATTAGGTAGTAAACCCTGGATGTTTTTGTAGGGTCTCTGAATTCCGTAGAGTTGTTTGAGTGGGATATATATCTGCTTTGGGGACAAAGGGAAGATGTCTGGCATGCTAAGCAGCAGAAGAAAGGGTGGGCTTTGTGGGTGAGATTCTAGAATAAGTCTCAGAAGATTTGAATGATATTTTGGCTCTGCCACAGACTGCCTGTGTGCGACCTTGGGCAAGTCACTTCATCTCCTTGTATCACAGCTCCTCTTTTCAAGTATAATAATTCTGTCTTTCTTTGCATGCTGTCTGCGGCAGGGACTGTCTTTCAGTACGTGTCTGTGCAGGTCCCAGGGCACTGGGGCTCTGATCTCAGTCAGGGTCTGTACAGTGCCTGGCAAATGAGACTCTGATCTTGTTTGGGGTATGAGCAGACCTGATGCAGTGGGGCCCCATTCTTTGTAGATAAATAATTTTTTGAATTAATTATTTGTGATGTGACACTGGCAGCAAAATGAAACTCCAGAATCACAGAGCACTGACAGCGAGGCTCATTTCAGCCAGATCTCCTGGGCCGGACTTAACTCTTTCTTTGTTGTTTTATTGACTGCAAAAAAATAAAACTTCTTTCTTTCCCTCCCCAGACTCCTCCCCCTGATTTTTCTGTGTATCGTTGGTAAGTAATATTATAGAGGCGAAACATTTCTGCAGCTATGTAATTTATTGCTGTTTAATCTGAAATCCTGCCTTGTGTGCATGATGTTCTATGTATGAAATCACAGACTTGTCTTGTCATGCATCCACATAGCTTGAGTTCCAGCTTTGCCTCCATTGTTTATCAGGAGACTACATCCCTTGCTGGTATGGCATACAGCCTATAGCAACAACTAGCAGCTGACTTCAAGTAGTAACTTCTGTGTGGATGTCTCTGCTTGCAGGTATGCAGGACCTATGGAGAGAGCGGAGGCAGAGCAAATCCTCATGAACCGTTCAGATGGCACTTTCTTGGTGCGGCAGAGGGTCAAGGATGCAGCCGAATTTGCCATCAGTATCAAGTAATCCTAACCTTAGTAAAAGCTTCTAAAGAGCAATATCTTTGAATGCATGAATATCCTGCCAGTCAAGGAGAACTCTTTTGGGCCCCTTCCATGTAATGCAAAACAAAGGGTGCTTAAGAAAATGAAATGCCCACCTGGTGTAAAAGTAAACATTTTATATGCCACAGGTAGTTCACCTGTGGAACTCCCTGCCTCATGATCTTATGAAGGTAAATTGCTTAGTACGTTAGATAGGGTTAGATATTTAAGAATAGCATCTCCAATGGCACCAGTTAGGGGAGCAGGGAAAAGTGTCTCATGCTGTAGGGTGCGCAATCATCTTCCACCTGGAAAGACTTGCCTTTTGAGACAGGCTACAGAGCCAGAGTGTTCCATTAGGCAGAATCCTATAGTCCTAGGGCCAGAGCCCCAGCTGGCATAAATCAGTGTCACTCCAGGTTTCCATCTTGACGCTTCCTGAAAGAGAGAGTACAGTGTGTGTCTCTCTTCTGTAACAAGCTGCATCTCCCCTCCCTACACAAAGCCCTGCCTGCCGCCGACAGCTAGAAACGTAAAGGTGCAATACACTGGAAAATTACAGGTGTTGAGAGCATTGGGAAACCAGTGTCTGTGCCCCCAGGTTTAACGTAGAAATCAAACACATCAAGATCCTGACGTCAGAGAGCCTGTACCGCATCACGGAGAAGAAGGCATTCAAAGGACTCATAGTAAGGATTGCACCAATCTCCCACCCACTGTTTCAACTTCAGCTTCACTGGAGGATCTCAGGCCACTCCCCCCAGCGTAATACTGGCCACTTAGACCGCAGCAAGGCAGTGTGGTGTAGTGGCTAGAGCAGGAGGGGCTGGGAGCCAGGACTTGGGCTCTGTTTCCCAGCTCTGGGAAGGGGGTGGGCTTAGAAGAGGAGATGGCTGGGAGTCAGGACTCCTGGGTTCCATTTCTGGCTGGAGCGGCAGTGGAACTGGGGGAGAAGGGTCTGGTGGTTACTGTCTCTGGGGTTCAAGTGAAGACTCAGGGGTGAGCTGTAGGAACCTCAGCCCCCTTCTCCACACCGGGCAACGCCCCCTCGAGCCGTCACGTTCCATGCTGGGGCGGGTTCCCATCCATCTTCGCTCCAGGACAGAAGAGCTCCGCACCCTCAGGACCTCTCTGTGCTTCCTGCCTAGGAGCTGGTGGAGTTTTACCAGCAGAACTCCCTGAAAGACTGCTTCAAAACCCTCGACACCACGCTGCAGCTCCCCTTCAAGGAGCCCGAGCAGAGGACCATCGCCAGACCTCCTGGTAGGGTGCTCAGGGGGTCTGTTTTGATGGGGGCGGGGAGACCTCGAGAGCCCCCCAGCTCTGCAGGATCTCAGCCCCTGGGGGCTTGGAATGACTGAGCATGTGCACCACGGACATTCCCACTCAAATATTTTCCTTGGGAGACGGTGGCTTTTCAACCCCAAGTGTGGCCCCTGTTCTAGTTTTTGTCAAATGTGCCTAGTTCAGTGTTGGGGGATTCCCCAAAATTGGGGTTTTCAACAGAAATGGGAAAATTTGGACAAATGCAGGAAAACTGTTGTGAGGCCACTTCCCCTTTCCCAGCTGGAATCGTTCATCCGGGCCAGATGTGCCCATAAAGGGCTGGGGCAGCACCGGGTGGTCAGGGCTGCAGCCAGGCTGTAGGAGCCTTTTAAAACCCAGCACCCCAGTGTGACCTCTGCTCTGTGCTGGATCTGGTAAAGGCTCCACTGGAAAGAAGGGGGGGACGTGGGGATATTCTGAGCTGCATCTTTGGTGCCGATGGGAGATACCGCAGCATGGGGGAGCATGCGGCCGTGGCCCCCAGCTGCGGTTCCCTCCACCCTGGTCCCAGCTGGTGTGTGGATTCCACTCTGGTAGCCACGGGCAGTTAGCCCTTTGTGGCCCAAGCCCGCGGAATGCCTGGTGGGGAGAGCCAATCCTTCACCTTGCGGTCACCGTCTCCCACCATGTGGGGGGTGACAAGCACGTCCGGGGGCCACTCAGCTTCCAGGATCCCAGCAGGGGGTGGATGTTAATTGGAGGGTGTCCAGTCCCAGCCCAGCTGTGCTTAGCGTGAGCCTTTCCCCTCGCAGCAGAAGCGCTGAAGTACTTTGGGTCGGCGAAGGCGCGCTACGATTTCTGCGCACGAGACCGGACAGAGCTGACGCTCAAGGAAGGCGACATCATAAAGATCCTGAGCAAGAAGGGGCAGCAGGGCTGGTGGAAAGGAGAGATCTATGGCCGGGTGAGTGTACCGCCGAGGGGGGTTGGGACCGGGGGGGTTCTCAGCCCCCACGTGCTCCAGAGCAGTCTCACAGGACCTGTCCACAAGGGGACATTGTTACACCCATACACACACAACCCGCACATACATCCAGAAGGGGTCAGCGTTCTCCACACCTCTACGCACACACAACATACACAACCCACTCTATACACACAGGTTCACATGAGCAACTCCAATGAATTCCATCCATCAGGGGGCAGAGTTCCTGCTCGCCCACACACACTTGTGAGCAGGTGTGACCATATCCTACCAGCAGGGGGCAGCACTCTCACACCCCTCCACTCTCCACAGATGCACACACAAAGATGTGTGTACACACAATCCCTGCACACGTACACACATATTACTCTCACATGTACACACATGGGCACACAGGTATGTACAGTCTCCACACACATGCATGTGCACAAGCACAGTCCTCACACACGCTCACGTGTTCTAATGAACGCCTAGTGGAACTGTAGATTGCCAAGAAAGTTGTGGCCAAGTGGTGACTTGAGTGGCACTTTGTCGTGGCACGATGGTGGATGAGCCAGCTTATGGAACTAACTTTTTTAGATCCAGAAATCCAAGGTTCAATCCCTGTTGCCCACACCTCATGCTATTGGCCCCTGTGCTGCATGGCACGACCAGCTGATCTCCCCTACAGTATTGGGGATAGCGCACAGAACTTCCTGCTGCCAAAACAAGTTGTGTCATGGGAGACTCCTCTTTAGCTCTTAACAGTACAGGGCTAATGACACACAGGAAAGGAGCACCAATCTCCTCCAGAAGAGGGCAGCAATGCATATATGAGACGTGGGCCATCTTCCAGGACCGGTTTTGTGATAACAGTTCCACATCTTACTTGATTTTCCCCTCCTAGGTTGGCTGGTTCCCAGCGAATTACGTGGAGGAAGATTATTCGGAATATTGCTGAGGGCTGGCACCCTGTGTAATTCCCCATCCTGAGATTGTGACCCTACACAGCACTCACACCAAGAGCTCACACAGACACGTCTGAGGCCCACAAGGGGGCTCTGTAGCAAGAAGAGTGGCTGTGTTGGCACCCAGTGACAAGTGCAGTGGAGGTGTTTGCCCCCCTGGACTATTAATTTATGAATTCTCAGATCCCTCTTCTCTTTCCCTGCTCTCCCACATGTAAAGGAAGTTTTGTGTTATATAAATGTATTGGTGGATGGGTTGGGGATGGATCAACCCACACCCAAAGGACCTTCTCTCTCCAGTCCATGGCATGATCCAACTGCCCCATCTGGCACAGGACTTGGGGCCCCAGAGGGCTGCTGGGTTGCAACCATGTGACTGGGTAGAGCCTCCCTTGCACTAACCACTAGGCATGACTCCCCTCCCTGATCTGGGAAGAGAACCCAGGAGTCCTGATTCCCACCATGTTTAACTCACCCTCTTTTTGCTGGGACCCCCCTTTGAAAATATTTCAAGGCGTGGCGACCCCCCCCAAAAAAAGGGACCATCCCTCATGCCACCTTTTCTTCTGCACTGCTGCTGGAGGCAGCGCTGCTTTCAGAGCTGGGCGCCTGGCTAGCAGCTGTTGCTCTCCGGCCATGTCAGACCTGCACACGCCAGACAGCCAGAGCCCCGGCATGTGGGGGGGGTGGTAGCCGTTGAACTCCCCCAATAACCTTGTGACCCCCAGTTTGAGAACCCCTGCAACAGCGAAACCCCACTCCCCTCCCAGAGGAGGGAAGAGAACCCAGGAGTCCTGACTCCCACTCCTCCCCAGAGCTGGGCGCAGAACTCGATGACGATGAAAAGGAGGCAGCAGAACATCTGTGGTTGTACGTTCCCCTCTCGTTTGCCTGCTGCCCTCTTTGCTCCTCCATTTCATGGCCCTGTGCTGCCTACGCCACTGGCCTCGCGGGGCTGCCTCCCATCTCTGAAGAGCATTTCCCTCAGGGACGAACTGCCAGGGGACAGCCTAGGGATGTGCAGACGCTGTTTGTCCTGTCAGCTCCCAGCCAGGCCAGGCCCGATGCTCCCTTAGCAGCCAAAGGCGCTACCCCTAGATAGCGCCGTCACCTCCAACTCGGGGGGAGGGGAATAACGGGGATCTCCCTTATAGCTCTCCAAGTGCTTCACAGAGGGAAGACAATATAGGGTGGCCACCTTTCTAATGGGCCCTGCAGACCCCACCCCTGTTCTGCCTCTCCTCTTCCAAGGCTCTGCCCCTGTTCTGCCTCTTCCCCCAAGTCCCCCCTGCTTTCCCCCCACCAATAAAAAACCAAATATCAGGGCTTGTCAAATGGCACCCGGTCACACAAGCCTAACCCTGGATTGTCCAGGTGAAAACCAGACAGTTGACAACCCTCAGTCAATAGCATTAACTCTGTTCTACATGTAGAGCCAACAGACCCTAGTCATCAGCTAGAGGGATTCAACCTGCAAACTAAGGAACTGAAGCCGTGTGCCTCTGCCATATTAGCTAAAAGCTGAGTGGCTCTTAGCTAAGGCTGTAATGCAGACATCACTCGCCCTTCTCAGTGCCTCTGGGTTACATTCAGAAGGGGAAACTGAGGCACAGCAGGGCGCAGCAACTTGCCCCACATCACCCAGCAGCAGAGCCAGGCACAGAGGCCAAGTTGTGGACATTCCAGGCTTGCACAGGGCCCACTAGCCCAACAAACGCACAACGCAGGGAAATGCAGCCTATGCCCAGTAGCAGAGGGAAAAGGGAGCTGGGAGCAGAACCAGAGCGCAGTGCAGCATTTTGCTGATTTAACGGTGAATTCAACCGTTGCTCAGCATTTCCCCCAGGTCTTGTGTCTGTGCAAAATTCTGAGAAGCCCAAAGGGACCGGAAGCATTTGGCATGATGTTTCCTGCAGGGGTTCCAAGCAGCCTCTGGGGCGGATCGCTGGACTTCTCGTGAAGAAACCCAGGTTCTGCTTCTCTGCTGCTCGATGACCCTGGACAAGTCCCAGCAGCCCCCGGGCCTCAGTTTTTCCCATCTGTAAAATGGGGTGAGCAATAGGGTTGCCAGATACTTTCACAAACAATCCCGAATATGGCAGGAGAAAAAATTGGCTGAGCAAAAAACCAAGAAGCTGCGACTTTAAATATCCTTACTCCCCTCCCGCCCTCGCCAGACGCGGCAGGGGAAGAATGTCCCCACCAGCCTTCCATCCGAGAGAAACAGAAAATAACGGACATTTTACATATCTGGTATTTTCTGGTTTTTTTACTGGACAGGGGCCAGAAATAATGGACTGTCCGGGCGAAAACCGGATACCTGGCAACCCTAGTGAGCAATGCTTGTTGTCGTGAGAATGTGTTGCAAGTGCTAAATAGCACAGAGCTGTACAAACACCTATTGAGACACGGCCTGAACCCAACAGGCTCCCAGACTGGCCCAGAATGAAAGGGGGGAAATAAGATACAGCGAGGGGCGGGACTGAGCCAAGGTCAGTGCTGACCAGAAGAGAATCCGGGTCTGCAGCATCTAACCCTGTAGCCATTGGACCTCCCAGCCTGTGAATCAAAGCAGCTGGCCATTTGAGAGGCGGGGCTGCCACTGGACCCTGCAGGGGCTGGCCAGGCACCCGCCCCCCTCTCCTCCCAGTTGTGCCTTTTGGGCTTTGCACAACAAAAGTACCACAACCCAGCCGGGCCCAGCTTGGTGCGTGTTCACTGACGTGTGATGCCTGGCTCCGCACCACCTGCTGCTCTGGCAGCATCCAAAGTAGAGCCCAGTGAGCAGCAAGCGAGGACTCACCGTGATTTAAAGGGATCCTGCGCTGTGCCTGGGCACTGCCGGCCACCCACCCCCACCCCAGAGCCCTCTGCCCTGGGTGGAACATCCTAAGCCGAAGTCTCTGCTGACGCTTCGTTCTGAGTTTCCCCTTCTCGGCCTGAAACAAAATGCTTAAAAACGCCCCCCCGGGCCAGAAAGGTCACTCCCCTTCTCACCTCTCTCAGAGCTTCCTGCTCCCAGGCCACCCCCCTCGGAGGCTGGCATCGCCGTGCCAGGCACAGGGCAGCTCTGAGGTGGGCTGGCCCAGGGGCAGCAGGAATTAGTGCTCTCAAGCATGGAGCCCTCCTAGGGTGCATGTGGCACTTTCTATTTCAAAGCAAGTCAGGGCCCATTAGCCCCCATTTTACAGATGGGGAAACTGAGTCACAGAGTGGCACGGACCTGCCGAAGGTCACGCAGCAATGCCAGGAATACAGCCCAAGTGTCTGCAGGCTGGAGGCTGTGGTTGAGCTCCGAGCCCATCCTGCCCCTTGCGCAAGCTGCTTCCGTTCCACGTCTCTGCCTGTGACCCAGGGGAAATGCTGCGCCTGTGGCCATCTCAGCACATTTCTTTAAGTGGGACGCTCCCTGTGTTGTCAGCTCCCCCAGTCACATGGGTGCGGGGAAGCTTCTTGCTCTAGCTCTGCTGACCTCTTGGGCCCCTCCTGGCCTGATCCTGGCTCCGCACACGGCCTTCACAGAATTGGTTCCACCTGCCCCAGCAGAGGAAAACTGGGGCCCAACCTGCCTTCCAGGACTGAACCCAGGGGCAATGGCCATTTTCTTGGCTGTGCGTGCGCCTCCAGGGACTGTCCCCCATCCTGTCACCTGCCCCCTCACAGCTTCCTGCCTCCTCAGCCCTCGGTCCAGCCCTCCGGGGCCGGTAGTGCTTGCATCTCGCAGGCGTCGCCCTCCAGACTGGCCAGGCCATACGCAGCTGGGCACAGAATGCAGCAATCTATGGAGTCTGCCCTTAGCAACTGTCCTCAGAGAGAAGCCCGACAATGCTGGAAAACAACCCTGAGGAACCACAGATTTCTGAGCTATAACGCCATTCAGCCGCCCTCCCCAGGGCAGGAATCCACACCCTGCATGCAGGTCTTTGCTACACCAGACCCTCCCCTGTACATTGCTGTCCCCCCTTTCCCTTAGCTCTGGCTGCATCCACAGAGCCTTCTCTTTGCTCAGGCAAGACAACACCCCTACCACGCTGTGTGGCTGTTACATTGATGCCTCGCAGCCAAAGACATCAGAACACTTTTCTCAGGTATCATTGCCCCATTTCACAGCGGGGGAAACTGAGGCACGGAGTAGTGGTGACTTGCCTCACACAGCAAGCTAGTGGCTGAGATGGGACTAACAAGTAAACCACTTGAGTCCCAATCTCGTTGTGAGATCTCTCGATCATGCTCTCAGCGTTAGGGACACACCCCAAGAGACCCACTCGGATAACTAGAGTATATCCCTGAGCAGGGCTTCTGGGCTCCTTTCCCTGAGTCCCAACCATGTGCTCTCACCAGTAGGTACTACTCCCCTCCTAAAACTGGGAAGAGATGCCAAGCAGGGCCAGAGGGAGGCGTGTGCAGTCAGTTGCCCCCACACATGGCCCCGGACTTTATTATTGGTCCCTCCTGCCCAGGTGGTGTGTTCTACCTGAGGCATCTCCCGACGCTGCAGGCTGTGCATGGTGGAAGCAGCCCCCTCACCCAGTGGAGGCACCAGCCTGCAGGAGACGAGGAGGAGGCTACTGCTGGTGCCAGTATCTGAAGGTACCCTAGGTGGCCTGCCTCCTGCCCTCCTGGGGAAGCAGCCACTGCAGCCCCATGCAGGCAGAACTAGAGCCCTGGGCCACAGTGCCCCATTTACACACGGTACACAAATTATCACACCAGCCTGTTCGCAGCCTCCCTCCCCGACTTGGGCTAGAATGCAAGGAAGAACTGAACGGGACAGCTCCCTCGGAACGGAAGCATTTGGATTCTGCTGAACTTTCGTCTTGGACCAGAGAAGAAGGAAGTTCTGGGAAGGAAGAAGGAAGAAGGGTCTCATTTTTAACGTGTTCGGAGCCAGACGGTGCGAGTTTTCTTTTCCAAATGGACTTGCCTTCTGACATTGGCGTTGATGTGACAGGGCGCGGTGTCATGCCAGGCCACATTTTCAAAGCCACAAGTGATATGAAAAACCAGTGCTGAAAGGCAACATTTCGCTCAACCCCAAAACCGTTTTTTTCCCCCTCTGACAATTTTTTTCCACAGAGAATTTTGAAAGTTTAATTCCTCAGTGGAATGAAAACAAATTTTGCAGCCTTCCATCAAATGGAAGTTTCCTTCTTGAGACTGAATTCTGCTGCCTATTATCTAACCACTGGGTAATGCTGCCCTGGGAAGAGAACCCAGGTGTTCCAATTCTCATTTCCTGCTCTACCCATTAGATCACCCTCTCCTCCCCCCCAGCTAGGAAGAGACACAGGCAGCCTGTTTCCTAGACCCATGCAAAGGCCAACCCCCTACCCACCTTCCCCACTCCACTTTCAGTTCCTAAATAGACAAGACTGCAACTTCCCCTGTGTTTCTTGTTAATGGTAGGGCTGCTGTTTGGGGACACTGTTAATAAACATGAGTTCGAGGCCCAGAGATCACCCTGAGCAGAAGGAACAGGTCTGTTGCAAGAGGAACAGCGCTGAGCTGAAACACCGTGATAAAGAAGTGGCAGAAGAAACTGTCACTCAGCAAACTTCCTCTGCTAGATGAGAACAGGATAAAATCAGTGCAGGTTCCTTGCCTGGCAGGAGAAGGCAGAGGCCACAATGAGGATGCAGTTTATCAGCCCCCTTGTAGGTAAGTGTGCAAGGACTTGGGTTATTTTCCTCCAATGGGGGCTTGAGAAAAACCGACCTTAACTTGAGGCCTGTGAGGGCAGGGACTGCCTTTTTGTGCTGACCATTCAGCAGGACTCACCTATGCTAAGGCAGGTGAGAGCCAGCCTGGATGGGGTTGCCAGATGGTTTAACCAAAAATACCGAACCGCCCCCCCCCCCCCAAAAAAACATGGGGGGGAGGATTCTTTTGAGGAAAAATAAGGGGGGGAGGCCAAACTTGTTGAGAAAAAAAAAACACACCCCTGAGAGGACCCTGACAGTTATTAAGCTAAAAAATAAATTAAAAAACCAGCGTGACCCCCTTTAAGGCCCTTTGAGGCTTTTTTTTTTGCCAGTAGCCATCTTGTTTTGGTGCTCACAGCCAGAAGACAGCTCCCTTGCGGAACCAGGTAAGCGGGAAGCCCTGGTCGGGGTGGGAGGAGACCCGGGGGCTGGGCCTGGATGCTGAGTGTGATAGGGTTGCCAGGTGTCTGGTATTTTCGCCTCCTGGCAGGGGAAAACAATCAGAAAATACGGGACATTTTAGGTGTCCGGTATTTTCTGAATTTTTTTACCGGACAGGAGGCAAAAATACTGGACTGTCCAGGTCAGTACCGGACACCTGGCAACCCTATGCCTGGACGCTAGCAGCATGGAGGCAGGGGATACACTGGGTGTATTATTCTGACTGGGGGTGTCTGGTAGGCATGGAAAAGTCGAGCTGTGTTGGTGGGACAACAAGAAACCGGGAAACTCAGAGGAATGGACGTCCAGCGTTGGCCCCCTGCAGAAACTCTGGGGGCAGGGGTTGGGCTGGCTGGCCCCCGTACCAAAAGGAGGGGGAAGGGTCCATGAGAAATCAGGACCTTGCGACTGACAGTCCTCAGGAGCAATGGGGAGAGGACAGCGCTCCCCGTCAGCCTGTTTGGCAGGCCAGGTAGGCTAATGAGGGGGTCTTGTGCTCTGGGTGAGCTGGATTTGCCTGGGTCAGGCAGAGTGGGGCTGAGCTCAGGAGGGAGCTGAGTGGGGCCAGCCAGAGAGAGCCAGACAGCGCCGAGAGCAGATTCCTGCTGGGAGCAGGGCTGCAGCCACGGAGCCAGAGGGGCCAGAGAAGCAGCTGGAGGGCTGGAGGCAGCACAGCAGAGAGTGGAGTTGGGGCTGGAGCAGCCTGGAACTGGGGCTGGTGAGGGGGGCTCTGGGCAACGGGCCCAGCCCAGGGAGATGCCCCCGGCTAAGTGTCCTCAGAGGCAGCTGGGGGGCTGCCGCTGGGGAGAAGGGCCCTGCCTCCCTAGAGCTTGAAGGCCAGAGCGAGTGTCCCACCTGCAGCATCCCGGCGGCACAGCCTGGGCCTGGGCAGGAGGCCTGGGATGTGTGAGGAACAGCCTGTGAACTGCCCTGACACTCCAGAGGCGCTGGGTGTGACGTCCCCTGCCACAGAGCAGGGTGGCCTGTTTTCCTCTCACCTTCCCAGCTTTTATTTTTAACAATTGCTGAGTGTGTTTGCTGTGAGCTGTCAGTGATGAGCAGGGGGCAGGGAAGTGTCCAGTGCAGGGAGAGGACCCCAGAATGGGGACACCCAGCCCCTGCCCTAAATGACTTCAAGGTTGGGGGTCGAGCCCCCCAGGAATCCTGGGCCCAGCCCAGTTGTGATTGAAGGGCTCTGCCACACGGGGGAGTGGAAGAGGAGCCCTCCAGCTCTGGGTAAAGGAAGTGGGAAGGGGACCTCAGAGCCTTTCTCTAGCCCATTTCACTGGTGGGGTCGTGCAGAAACCAGGAATGTTTCCCTCAGTAGCAGAACCATCCCCTGCGTGCAGGAAGAAAGCCAAAGAGGAGCCTGTAGGCAGAGTTTGAATGGCCCTGGGGGGAGACGGCAGAGAGCTCTCGAGTCTGGTGAAAGGGGCTTGGGACTGGACACAAAGAAGCTCTCCCCGGGTTTTGGTCCCTCCTGCACTTGGAGAGGCAGGATCGTACCTAAACCCGACCAGATCAAAGGAAATACCAGATCGCACCATCAGTTTCTGCTCCCAGTTGGCACATGCCCAGGGCTCAGCACTTTGAGTAGCCACTCGGGCCGACAAGGGGTAACCACAATTGTAACTGTGTTGGGCTCTTTGAGGGGTCGTGGGGCTTGTCAGTGTCGTGAATCCAGCCCAAATCAGTGACTTGTCACGTAAGTGCTGATTTGACGAGTGATCTGGACACACTCTGAGTCGTTAGCCAGACAGTTTGCAGAAGCCGCGCAGATTGGGGACGAGGTCGTAAGGGACAGGACAGGCATGAGACAGAGAGATCTGGTTTAAATCTACACCTGCGGGTTGGCAAAGCCCTTTCCTCTCTCACACTTATCAGGTAACCCCTGTGTCCCCCCCTTCACTCGCGGTGACATCAGCCCTTCCCAGCACAGATTCTCTCCACACCAGAAGTCCCTTCTGCTGCCTGTTGTATTATTGCACCTGATATTTGATGGCCGGGGCAGGACTGGAAGGGGGTGATAAGCTGGGTGCAGGGAAGGACTTGAGGACAGGGACTGGGCTGGCTAGTGGGGAGGGTGGGTCCCCACAACTCCACAGGCAGGCATGGGGGAGCCCGGGGGCCGGTTGGCCTCTGCCCAGGACCTGGAAGACATTTACAGAGCTCTGGACAGAGGCAGCGGTGGGGCTGACCCTGGAGTTCCTCAGCCAGGACTCTGCTCCTGATCGATGCCCACACTGCCACCAGCATCTGCACCACACAGGCTCAGAGCGGGGTTGGCCTAGGGGCTCACTGGGTGGGGGCAAAGTGTGGGGGCCTTCTCCCTCCTCCTTTCTCAGTCCTGCCCCAACTGCCAGGAGCCTTTTCTCTCACACACACACCCAGCACTGTGGGGATAGGATAGAGGCCTATAACATCATAACTAGTGTGGAAAAACTGAATAAAGACGTTATTTACTCCTTCCCATAACATAAGAACTAGGGGTCACCAAATGAAATTAATAGGGAGCAAGTTTAAAACAAAGAAAAGGAAAGTTTTCTTCACACAATGCACAGTCAACCTGTGGAACTCCTTGCCAGAGGACGTTGCCAAGTCCAGGACTTTAACAGGGTTCAAAAAAGAGCTAAATCAATTCATGGAGGTTAGATCCATCAATGCCTATTAGCCAGGATGGGCAGGGATTATGACCCTGGCCTCTGTTTGTCAGTCTGGGAATGGGCGACAGCGGAGGGATCACTTGATGATTCCTTGTTCTGTTCACTCCCTCTGGGGGCACCTGGCATTGGCTGCTGTTGGGAGACAGGATCCTGGGCTAGATGGGCCCTGTAGTCAAGAGCGCCACGCTGATTGACACCGCCTGGGGACTGGTTCCTGAGGTAAATGCCTTGGGATTTGGCCCACAGAAGACTCGTTATTCTGATTATCGAGAGGCAACGCTCTGGAGGGGGGAGGGGCACATGCACGGTCACTTGCCCCCTAGGTTTCTGCTCCCCCATTTATCACAGAGATGTGCAGTGGTGGGCGCATCCCACAGTTTAAAAACCTGTCGCCCCGTCAGGAGCCAGGGCATTGGAGGCTGCTGAGAGCCATCTGGCCTGCTTGGGTCCCTGGTTCTGTTGGGGCCGGGGCTTTGCCTGGCTGCCTGGTGGCCCTGCTCCCCAAGCCAGGCTGCTTCCCAGGCAGGGCGGGGGCACAGCTCCAGCCTGGGCCAGATGCGCTCTTGCCTCTCCCCTAAAGGAGCCTGGTGCTGACCAACGATGCCCCTGGGAGCCGCCCCTCCCCGTGGAGCCCAGATGCCAGGAGATGCTCCCCCAGGGGCTTGCTGCCCTGACGTTCCTGGTTCTGCTGCTGCTCCTCAGCCCAGAGGTGACACATGGGCCCCTTGCTCAGCAAGAGCTACCGAGGTCTCTGAACCCAGCTGGGTGGACACAGAGTCTGCTTGGAATTGAGAAGCCGGCCCCAGGGGACATGGGCCGGGGAGCTGTGATTTGGCTGAGTTCAACCAGCAGAGCCAGGAATAATCCCCCATCGCCTCTGCCTAGCACTCTGCCCACTAGACCACACAGCCTCCAACAACGTAACTGCAATAAAGCCCAGTGCCATAGGGCCATTCCACCTCCCTGTCAGGGCGGTTAAACACTGGAATAAGTTGCCTAGGGAGCTTGTGGAATCTCCATCACTGGAGATATTTAAGAGCAGGTTGGACAAACTTCTATCAGATTCTAGACGGTGCTTGGTCCTGCCATAAGGGCAGGGGACTGGACTTGATGATCTCTCGTGGTCCCTTCCAGTTCTGGGATTCTATGATTCTATCCTTGCTTGTTTCTCCTCTTTCAGGCTTTTGCTGGCTCATCTGCCTCAAGGAGACTCATTTCTCCAGCGCGGGTAAGTTGATGCCTGGAAACCTGGGCAAAATCTCCAGATCCGAACACCCCTGTGTCCTGCAGCTGGAAGGGGCTTTGAACAGGCAAAGAGCTTTGCATCCCATTTCCTCCTCCTCTTTTCCTGCATTTTCCTCTTTCTGATTTTCCATTTTATTCTGCTCCCTTGTGTTGTGTCTGCCTCCCCCTTCCTCACTTGCCAGAAAGCCGTGTGCTCAGCGGGGCGCTAAACAGAGCTGCCTTTTAATTCCATGACCAGCACCCGTTCCTTCTGCGTTTCCCACTGAACAGGTGCAACGAGCCATTGCTAGGCCCTGGTCACACAAGGTGCATCTGTGGGGGTGTCCCAGGCACTGTCATACCCCCCCCCCAAATTCTTCCATGCCCCACTCTTTGGGGGTCACTGTGCTAAAGGTTGCAAGTCAAGCACTCCAAAGTTAGGAAATGTCAGATCCAAGCATCTCTGCCCCCGTGTGCCCCCAGGCTTCCCTGACGTGATCACAGCCTGTTTTTCCCACTGGTCTCCTGCCTCTTTCACTGCACAGGTTAGATCTGTACGGGGCATAATAAGGGCTGTGTTGTGAGGGAGATTGTTACCTCTATGTGCTGCAGGAGTCGAAAGGCCTGTAGAGAACGAGGCAGGGGCTTTCCAGAAGAGAAAGATTGGGCCTCCAGTTAAGGCAGCTGAGGGTTGCTCTCTGGATTCTCTCCCTGCCTCTGCCACAGTTTTCTGGTCTAATGTTGGGCAAGTCACTTATCCCAGTTTTGAAGGGGGTCATATTCTGAGCCTGATTTGCAGAGGTGCTGAGTGCTCCCAGCTGTGTTCGAGGTCAGCAGGAGTGGTGCTTGGTGAGAGAAAGTGAAGGACTCTGACAAAGCAGGTCCTGGGGGTCTCCAGTGGAGACGGGGTGCCCCAAATAACTGCTTTGGACCCCGTGCCTCAGTTCCCCATCTGCAAAATGGGAAGAACAGCCCCTGTCACCCACTGTCATCGGAGCCCGTTCACAGGATCGGCACCAGAAACACCTGCCCCCTGTTCCTACCCTCCCCACCGCTGGCTTTTCCTTTCCTGCCCCAGGGGAGGGGCCTGCAGAGCCTTTCTCATACCCATGCGCGACTGCTGCGCCTGCCAAGGAGGGTTAAAGTGTTTACCCCAACCCCTGCCTTGCCTGGTGAACGGCGGAGGGAGGGAGGGAGAACAGAGTGAGCAGGGGCAGGGGAGCTGAGAGAAGAGGCATGAAGGAGGCGGGGCCAGAGTATTTGGGTTTGAGGTAGATCTCAGATTGCACATCCATTCAAAAAGTGACCTTGTGCTTAAAATGTTTGGAGACCCCTGGATTAGACTGGGATGTAAAATAGCAAGAACATCTGACGGGACCTCCCGAAGCATCTAGTGCCAGCCCCTGACGAAAGCAGGTTTTGGGGCTAGAGGGTCGCTGGTCTGACCCAGTCTGGCCATCCCTGTGTTCCTAAATAACAGATGTTTTCAGACCTGAATGGGAAATGTCCCATTCATGATTTTGATGCACTAACCCGTGATCCATGGGGTTTATTAGCTGGCTCCAAATGGAACAGCCACTGTCTTGGCTGATGCACAGACAGGATCTCTAAAGTGCAAAGCAGCGATGGGCAAAGATAGTGAGTGGGCTGCAGGAGTGCCCCTCCTTCCTCTCAGAGGCCTGGAGCAGTTTATGGCCCCCTAGGGTTCCTCCTGCAGCCTTGCGGAGACCCCATCTGCCCCTCTCCCCATGCACCTCTGACATACAGAAGCACCGGAGCCCCACACTTCCTGCTGCTCCCCCTCCCTCCCAGAGCTGGAACACTGCCAACAGCTGATGTGCAGTGTTCCAGCCCAGGCATGGAGGCATGGGAGGGGGTACGGAGCACAAATCAGGTGTTTCGTGGTGCTCCTAAAAGTGCCGGGAGGGAGGGGAAAGAGTAGGACGTGTGGGGCCCCGGTGCCCTGGTGCGTGAGAGCCGTGTGCGTTGAGGGGAAAGGAAGACATGGGAATCCTCAGGTCACAGGTTGCCCACCAGTGGGGAAGGCCAGGAGCGCTCTGTGTCCTCCTGCACACGGGCCCATAGGGGGACCTGTAAGACCCACCCACTGCGGGCAACACAAGCACCTTCCAGGGCCACTGAGTGACTCCAGTTCTGTATGCTCCTGTCCAGAGATCAGTGAATGTTCCCAAGTGCCCCCGCCCTGCGGCCCGCATGCCTCCTGCCTTGACAATCAGAGAGGTTTTTCCTGAATCTGTATATCTGGCTACAACTCTTCCAAAGGAGACTCCTGGCTGCCCAGCAGCATCGCCCCTCTGGACTGCTCAGGTGAGAGCCGGTGGGAAGCCCGAAGGCGTTCTCCTGGCAGGGTCTCTCCTGCTCCCAGCCAGTCATGGAGGGATTCCCGGCGCACACCAGCCCCTCGGCCCAGCTCTGTGTCCGGTGTCCTCCTGGGCCTGGTGAGAGCCAGCACCCCTGGGACCATGGCTGTCTCGGCGCAACCTTTGCTCTCAGGGATGCCCATGGCCAGGCACCAAAGCCCTTTGCTGCTCATTGCCCCGTGCTCAACACACACCGGGGTGGCTCATGCGGGGCCGGATCCTCCTCCAGAGTAAAGGGCTCAGACTCGCTGGGGCCAGGCCCCTGGGGCTGCTGCTCCATCGACTCCCCGGAAACAACAGCGATTTGCCATCAGCCGGGCTGGGACCGAGGCTTTGCCCTGCTCTGACACACCGGGCTGGGGCTGGCACAGGGCTGGGGGGGCGGCGGGGCGGGGCCCGTAAAGAATGAACTAAAGCTTGTGATGGACACGGGAGATCTGGGCGACAGGGTGCACCAGGCGCACCAATGGGGCCGTGTGGATGGAGACCCAGGGCGGAGACGTGCTGAGGGACAGCTGAGCAGCCTCCGCTCCCATCGGTGCCCTGCCTCTGAGCACATGGCCCTGCAGTAAAGGGCAAGGAGATGTGGGGAGAGAAAATTGTCTCCATGTCACTATTTCCACCTTGCCCGGGGGCCTGGCGAGTCCTTTGTCCCCTTTACCTCCACGTCTGGCACAATGGTCCTTTGATCCCGGTTTGGGCCTGTAAGTGTCACTATGATTAATAATCGATCCCCTGTTCTTCTGTTCAGATATTGATGAATGTTCTCAGGTCCCTTTGATTTGTGGCCTTCGCAGCTTCTGCATCAACACCCCGGGGAGTTACAGCTGCCGATGCCATCCTGGCTATTCTTCCCCCGGAGGGAACTCTTGGAAACCTGGCGACAACCACACCTTGAACTGCACAGGTACCAGTGGCGACAAGCTGCCCTCCCTGGCAAAGCCATGGAATGGACATCAGGCCCTGACGGTCTCAAAGGCTGGGATGTGGGTGGTACTCACTGTGCTCCGTGCTTGAGAAGCTGCCCACAAACCGATGTGTGCGTAGCTAGGCCTGGCATGTTTGTGATCATTCTATAGTGTCTGTGCCAGCAGAGCCTTTGCTTCTTCTTTGAGAGATGTCCCCGTGGTTGCTCCACATTAGGTCCGTGCGCCGCCGCTGAGCCATCGATCGGAGATTTTAGAGCAGTGTCCCTGTGGCCGCGCATGCGCATGTCTACAGTCTTGTGCTCCTAGGTGGCAGGCATCATGCATGCACAAGACCCCCCTCCTAAATTCCTTCTCTACTGCCTCTCTCTGGAGATGGCGCTCAGCCGTGCTCCCTATCTCATTCACATTTTTAGGTAATAATCCCTTTTTAGAACCAAGCTTTTTCTCACTAGTTGGCCAGTTGTTGGTAGTTTAGTCAGAGGCGTAGCGAAGGGGGGGCTGGGGGGGGGCAATTGCCCCCAGGCGCCACGCTACGGGGGTGCCGGGCCGGGTGAGAGCGAGCGCATGCAGCGCAGGCTCACCTGACATGGGCGGCGAGTTCTATGGCCGTCCCCCCCCCCTCCCGGCCCCGGGCCATCCCTGCCGTGTGCAGCGTTCAGTCGGCTCCCCCTTGCCCACGCACGCTGCGCATGGCAGGGACGGTCCGGGGCCGGGGCTGGGGGAAGGGGCGGCCATAGAACTCACCGCCCATGCCAGCGTTCAGTCGGCTCCCCCTTGCCCGCGCACGCTGCGCACGGCAGGGACGGTCCGGGGCCGGGGCCGGGGGAAGGGGCGGCCATAGAACTCGCCACCCATGCCAGCGTTCAGTCGGCTCTCCCTTGCCCGCGCACACTGCGCAGCCTTCCCAGCTGACCGGGGAGACACCCAGGCGTGACGTGACGTCACAACCCAGGACTTCAAAACTGGTGGGTGCCGCGTGGCGCCGGCCTAGCTTCTGGTTCGGAGTCCAGGGACTTCTGGGGCCCGAGCGCAGACTCCGGCCCCGCAAGTGGAAGGCAGAAGGTACGGCAGGGCAGGGCAGGGCAGGGCAGGGGGAAAACTAGGGGGAAGGGGTGGGAGAGGAAGGGGCTTGTGTGGAGGGGAGGAGCTTGTGCAGAGGTGGAAGGGAGAGGGAAGATACAAATCCCAGGGGGCCAAGTGCAGACAATGAGGAAAAGGGCAGGAGGGGAGGTGTCAGTGGGAGGGGGGACAGGGTGATGCTGGGAGAGGAGAGGAGAGGGGAAGGGCATTAGGGTCTGGAGAGGGGAGGGGGAGGTGCTGGGAGAAGGCTTGAAAGGAGGGGTGGGCATGAGAAAGGTGGGGATGGAGCAAGTCATGTGTGAGGGCACAGGGGCATGAGGGGAATGGGAGCAGAGAGTGGTGGGGGGGTAGGCATCAGGGGAAAAGAGGGCAAAGGGGGCAGGGGCAGGGGCAGTGAGGGAAGAGGGAGGTACCAGGAGGGTGCAGGGGTAAGGGAAGGTGCAGGTGCCAGGGGATTCTGGGGTGAAGCAGAAGGGCAGACACCTGCAAGAGAGGGACCAGCTCCAGACGAGAGAGGCAGGGCAGGTGTGTAGAGGGAGGTGTTAGGAGAAGGGATGAGGAGGGGTAGCTCACATGATCAGAGTGGGGCTACTGGAGGAGTGGGCCCAGGGGAGAGAGAAGGGCTGGTGGAGGGGGGCAGGTCTCAGGAGGGCTGAGGGCAGTGAGAAGGGCAGGACTCAGGACAGCAGAGGAGGGTGAGGAGTTGGGGGGCAGCAGGCACCAGGGGAGATGATGGGCAAGGAGGGGAGACATGGCAGCAGAGAGAAAAGGTAAAGGTTTAAAAATATTTATTAATAACTTGGTATGCTGCCCACGGCCACTTTGTTTGTGCCCCGCGGTGCAGTTTGGGTTTATGTGGGGATCAACACGTGGCCGGCGAGTGGGAGCCGAAACAAAAAAGTAGTCAGTGTAATGATCTTCTGTTGATATGTGTTTCAGTAGTTAAATTCTTGGATTGTCATTGCTCATGAAAAGTGCTGTCACATGGGTAGAAATCGGGTAAATATTGCATTTTATTAATATCAGCAGAACTGACTTAAATGGGGCCTGTGTGTTGTGTAGTCTTGCCTTAATCTTTGTATTCATGCCTGTCAGTGTGGGAGAAGCTATTTGTATATATTTGCTTGCATATGCAACCACACTTAAGTTGAGGCCCTCAGCATGTTCTGTAAGTATCAGTGTGGCCCCTGGGGCTTCCAAAGTTGAGTTGCCCTTGCTCATCCCTGACAGGTGTCTATCTAACCTGGTCTTAAATATCTCCAGTGATGGAGGTTCCGCAACCTCCCTGGGCAATTTATTCCAGTGTTTCACCACCCTGACGGGCAGGAAGTTTTTCCTAATGTCCAACCTAAACCTCCCTTGCTGCAATTTAAGCAATGGGCTTAAATTGCAGCAAGGGAGTTTTAGGTTTGACATTAGGAGGCATGGGAGGGGGTACGGAGCACAAATCAGGTGATTTGTGGTGCTCCTAAAAGTGCTGGGAGGGAGGGGAAGGAGTAGGACGTGTGGGGCTCCGGTGCCCTAGTGCATGAGAGGCGTGTGCGTTGTGGGGAAAGGAAGACATGGGGATCCTCAGGTTGCAGGCTGCCCACCACTGGGGAAGGCCAGGAGCGCTCTGTGTCCTCCTGCACATGGGCCATAGGGGGACCTGTAAGACCCACCCACTGGGGGCAACACAAGCACCTTCCAGGGCCACTGAGTGACTCCAGTTCTGTTTGCTCCTGTCCAGAGATCAGTGAATGTTCCCAAGTGCCCCCGCCCTGCGGCCCGCATGCCTCCTGCCTTGACAATCAGAGAGGTTTTTCCTGAATCTGTATATCTGGCTACAGCTCTTCCAAAGGAGACTCCTGGCTGCCCGGCAGCGTCGCCCCTCTGGACTGCTCAGGTGGGAGCCAGGGGGAAGCCCGAAGGCGTTCACCCGGCAGGGTCTCTCCTGCCCCCAGACAGTCATGGAGGGACTCCCGGCGCACACCAGCCCCTCGGCCCAGCTCTGTGTCCAGTGCCCTCCTGGGCCTGGTGAGAGCCAGCACCCCTGGGACCACGGCTGTCTCGGCGCAGCCTTTGCTCTCAGGGATGCCCATGGCCAGGCACCAAAGCCCTTTGCTGCTCATTGCCCCGTGCTCAACACACACCGGGGTGGCTCATGCGGGGCTGGATCCTCCTCCAGAGTGAAGGGCTCAGACTCGCTGGGGCCAGGCCCCCGGGGCTGCTGCTCCATCGACTCCCCGGAAACAACAGTGATTTGCCGTCAGCCAGGCTGGGACCGGGGCTTTGCCCTGCTCTGACACACTGGGCTGGGGCTGGCGCAGGGCTGGGGAGGGGCATAAGGAATGAGCTAAAGCTTGTGACGGACACGGGAAATCCCGGCAACATGGTGCACCAGGCGCACCAATGGGGCCGTGTGGATGGAGACCCACGGTGGAGACATGGTGAGGGACAGCTGAGCAGCCTCCACTTCATTGGTTACCGGGGAGGGGCCGGTGCCCTGCCTCTCAGCACATGGCCCTGCAATAATGGGCAAGGAGATCTAGGGAGAGAAAATTGTCTCCATATCACAGTGGGGGAAACTGAGGCATCAGGCGGGGAAATGACTTGACCAGAGTTACAGAGAATCTGTGCAAGAGCTGAGAGTAGAGCCCCCCCCCCCCTGCTTCTGCTTAATCTGCTAGACCTCACTCCCCTCTTGGAGCTCAGGATAGAACCCAGGAGTCCTGCCTGTGCACCATCCTGCTAGGACCTTTCCACCACGTTCCTGCCCCACCACCAGCAATAGAACCCAGGTGTCTGGACTCCCCTGGCTCCTCCCTGCTCCAGCTCCCAACCCTCACTCTCCTCACAGAGCTGAGAAGGGAACCCAGGTGTCCTGGCTCCCACTTCCCAGGCCACTAGCACTGCTGCCTCTGGGGGATGGGCAGCACATTGCAAACATGCTGGGAGCCATATTCCTGGCACCGTGCTTCCTCTGATGCCAACTGCTGGCCCTGCTCCCTCCTCCCCCACATCCTCCCGCCAAGAGAGGGCTCTGTTGTGCAGACTAGGGCCCATCTGCATTCAGTTATGTGACTGGTCACCACCTGCACCCACATCCCAGGGGGCCACTGCTGCCCCAGCGAGCCCGGCTTTGCATCCAGTTCTGGGGAGCAGCGCGTCACTGACCCAGCAGCGCTGTGCAATGGTGAGAGCCGGTTCATGCACGGGGCAGAGTGAGGGATGCAAAAGGCCCCTGGGACTGATGGAAAGATTCCCACTGGATCCAGTGGGGTTTGGGTCAGTGTGAGGGGTCTGGGTCAGTAGGACACTGGTGTGCTAGGGTCACACATGGCCAACCTGGATTCTGTCACCTAGATATTGATGAATGTTCCCGCGACCCATCTCCCTGCGGCCCCAGCTCCATCTGCAGCAACACACCGGGCAGTTACACCTGCAGGTGCCAACCAGGCTACCTCCCGCCCAGCCAGCTGGCATCCGCTTCAGCTGCACAGGTAATTGCCTGACATGGGGGGTTGCATGTGGAGCTCCAGGTATGAGAGGCTAACGCCTGCTGACCAGGTCACCCCGCAATCGAGAGAGAGGTTCTGAGCGGCTCTGCCGGCCCACCCGGGATTCTGACTCTCCAAAGCCCCGACAGCTGCAGCAATTTCATGGGGATGGTACCTGAGGCTCCTTCCCACCCCGCTGGAAGAGCTACAGGATCAGCTGCCAGGCAGTTCTCTTTCTCTGGCTCTCTGCTCCTGAAACCCCACAGTCCCTTTATCCCAGGAGACTCATATCCTCTGGTGGAGCCTCATTCTCTGCCTAAGAGTCAGAGCATGGACTGGACTGGTGTCATTAGACTGAACTCCATGGCCAGCGGTCGGCACAGCGGCTCTGTTCTTATATGTAACACGCTGTGGGCGGGAGTTGACCCCGGAGACTTCAGGCCTGGCCTTGTGACATTGTTTAAATGAAACATTTGAGCTTTTTTGCTTCAAAATGAGGCTTCATTGGGAAATTTAGCTAAAACCAACCACCCGAATGCAACCCAGCAACAATCGAAAAGAAACGTTAAACCGAAGCCTGATGTTGGGGCGAAGGCTCGATCCCAGATGAACCATTTGGGGTGTTTGTTTCAGTGAGAAAAGACCCAAAACATCCACCTTGGGTTGCTCAGGGACAATTTCCTCCTGGCTATTTTTATCCTGGTTTGGTCCCTGCACTGAAAACATCCAGGATTTGCTCAGCTCTTCCCTGGCCACTGAATATGATCCAAGACTCCAAACCCTGTGTCCCACTGTCCCTGCTGCCTGAGATAATGGGCCGAGTCTGTTCCTGGGAGGCGCCATGAGACCAAAAACCTCTGTGCCTGGGTCAGGCCCCTGGCTCCAGCCCCAGGAAGGCGTGTGGGTGTGTTACTGTGTGGCTGTGACATGGGGACATCGCAGGGCAGCAGGGAGGTGCGAGTCCAATTCAGTCAGACACACACCCCCCAGCATGGTGGAGCATACACAGGGGGCAGGCAGTGGATTGGCCAGTGCCCCAGAGCCGCCCTGTCCCAGATCCCAGGTGTGCGCTGGGCAGAGCCTGAGCCGCATGGTGGCCGTGCTGCTTTGTAGCCCAGACAGAGCCGGCGAGCGTGTGTGTGCCCAGGCGGGGAATCGCAGCTTAGCTGCAGCGCCGACAGGGCCCCAGGCTGGGGTAACGCAAGTCACATGCAGCGCTGCAGCCGGACAACTTCCCAGGACAAAACACTCATGGGAGGGTCCCAGGTGCCTGTCTCCTGCTTGCAATGAGTGTTACCCAATCACAGAACTGGAGAGAGACCAGCCATGCAGCCTGGTGGTTAGGGCTCTCTCCTGAGAATTTGGGGACCCCACAGGTCTACATGAGGCAGAGGAGGGATTTGACTCTCTATGTCCCTATCTCAGGTGAGCGTGCTACCCCTGGGTATTGGTTCTAAGAGCTCTCAGACGGGTCGGTGTGTTAGCCTGTAACTTTAAAAACAAGAATGTTGTTAGTCTCTAAGGGCCACAGGACCACTTGTCAGTTATTAACGGGACTAGAGGGGGGCGGCACTATCCCCTCTCCTGCTGTCCTTGACAAAGGGTGAACTGACTCCTGGAGAAGGCGCCTGGCTGTGACTGCAAAGAGGAAAGAGGCGCCGCACTCCCACCCAGATCGAGGATCAGCAAACAGTTGGGTTTGCTTGGGTGGTAACCCCTAGGCCTGGAAGTCACTGGTTGTACAAGCAGCTTTTTAACCCTTTTGCATCCCTGGGTGGGAAAGCCCAGGGAGATGCTAATTTCCCAGGCCACCGTATTTACCAGTCTGCACATTTGATTGAGGGTTTTGTTGTTCATTTCATTTCCTCCTAGAGGTCACTTCAAAGTGCCGGGCCCATTTCTTGGAAGAGAACGATCTGGTGAGGAAATCCCAGAACCAGAGTCTGGACACAGCTCACGGCTCATCCCCAGAGGATGTAGGTATCCTGGCAACGTCGCCAGGCCCCTCTGTTCTTGGGATGGTCATGGCAAAGGCAGTGCAGTTAACCTCGGCTGAAGCTACTCAGTGATTTTGGGGGTGCCAGGGAGGGGCACTTGCCACTTCCCAGGCAAGTAACTTCTTCAAGGGACCTGGCATTAGGGCTGCCAACACTGAGTTGTTTTGGAGCCCAGGTCAGTGTTGCCTGTCACCCCATCCCCAACAGCGAAGCCACACATAGGTAGCATTTTTGGCACGGGGGATTTTCATCCCTGGGGCGACAGGCTGCCCTTCCTGCCAGCAAACCAGCAGCAACATGCAGGTCGCAGGAGAGTGGCAAGAACTGACAAATCTTGAGCGGGTGGAAAATCCCAGTTTAGGAAGCCATAGCTCCTCCTCTGAGCCCCTGAGCCCCACGGTGCCACCAGCAGAACCTCTGCCCCCATCTTCCTTGTTCCTTTCTGCCACCCACAATCCTTTGCAGTAGCATTCTGGCTTCAAGCAGGCGCTGCAGAGATACCTCCCCCCCTCCAAGATCAGGGTCCCCATTGTGTCAGGTGCTGCATAGCCAAGCAGCAAGAGGCCATCCATGCGCCCCAGACTTACACTCTGAGGGTGTGTCTAGACTACAGGGTTTTGTTGACAAAAGTGGACTTTTGTCAACAAAACTATACCCGTGTCTACACTACCCCTGAGTTCTGTCGCCATAACATTGACAGAACTCGGCAGTTTTGTCGACAGCGGTAAACCTCATCCTACGAGGAATAACGCCTTTTGTCGACAGAGTCCTTTGCGTCTACACCCTCATGTCGACAAAGCAGCTTGCTTTGTCGACAGAACTGGATGTAGCCTAGATATTCTTTGTCGACAGTATTTGTCGACAAAAGCCCATAGTCTAGACGTACCCTGAGTGAAGATGACGGGATTGGTTGCCCCACTGTACAGCTGGGGAACAGAAGCCTTGCAAAGTAAGGCAGCTGAGTGACTATGCTGCAGTTTGAACCCCCAGCTGCTGGGTCCCAGCCCAAGGCCTTAACCACAAGCCCAACCTTCCAGTTGTGCCATTGAATTTGTGTTGTGCTGTGTGTTTCTCCCTTCTGCTCCGGCTCCCTCCTGCCACCCTGCACAGGCCGCCTACTGCACTTTACTGAAATCCACCTTCAGGGCCTTGGGAGAGCCCTGAGAAGAGAAAAACTCAGCCATGTGTCTGGAGGTAAGAGAGGGGGAGGTGTCTCTGGGTGTTTTATCGCAGCGTTCAGGTGTATGAACAGCCATACTGGGTCAAACCAATGGTATCCCGTCTTCTGATTGGCCAATGGCAGGTGTCCCAAGGGGAACAGATAATCACTGAGTGAATCCGGCCCTGTTACCCATTCCCAGCTGTTGACATACACAGGCTAGGGACATCATCCTTGCCCATCCTGGCTAATAGCCATTGATGGATCTATCCACCATGAATATATCTGGCTCTTTTTTTGAACCCTGTTGTAGTCTTGACCTTCACAACATCCTCTGGCAAGGAGTTCCACAGGTTGACTGTGTGTTGTGTGATGAAATACTTCCTTTTCTTTGTTTTAAACTTGTTACCTATTAATTTCATATGATGATCCTTAGTTCTTGTGTTATGAAAAGGAGTAAGTAACTTTTCCAAGGAGTAAATAACTTATTCACTTTCTCCACACCAGCCATAATTTTATAGACCTCTATCCTATCCCCCCTTAGTCATTTCTTAAGTCCCAGTCTTATTAAGCTCTCCTCATATGGCAGCCATTCCATGCCCCTAATGATTTTTGTGGCCCTTTTCTGAACCTTTTCCAATGGGAAGCTATCCAAGGAGTAAATAATGTCTTTATTCACTTTTTCCCCACCAATAAGGACTTTATAGCCCACTTTCCTATCCCCCTAAGTTGTCTTTTTTTTCAAGCTGAAAAGTCCAATTTGTATTAATCTCTCCTAATATGGCAGCTATTCCATACCCCTAATCCTCTGAATTTTTTCCAGTGCCAGGAATCTTTTTTTTGAGATGAGGCGACCACATCTGCACACAGCATTCAAGATGTGGGCATCCCATTGAGTTATAGAGAGGCGATCTGACATGTTCTGTTTTATTCTCTATCCCCCTCCTAATGATGCCCGACATCCTGTTTAATTTTTTGACTGCTGCTGCAGACTGATCAGATGTTTTCTAAGAACTCTCCACAATGACGTCAAAAATCTCTTTTCTTTTCAGTCGTCACAGCTAATTCAGACCCGATCCTTGGGTGAGATTACAGCTAGAGTTAGACCCTGCTGAGTCACCCTGGCCACCGAATCCCACCTCATCACTGCGTTCAACCCTAGAACTTGGCAGGCTAATAGCGTAACCTGTGAGAATCTCAACAGTTACATGCACCCACAGTGGCAGCCGGCTTCCCAGGAGCAGGGCAGGAACCTGCGTGTAAACATGCACATCAAGGATAAGCCCAAGCTTAGTGGATCACCGTTTGCACAGTTACACATTCACATCCCTATTCTGCATCCAACTCAGACCCCGCACCTCCCCATAGACAAGTGTGGCCCTTGACCACTTACCAAAATCTTGGAGTGGCCTCCCCATCAAAAATCATTGCCCACCCCAGTGTAGTGAGATCTAATTGGTGCCACGAAAGCTCCTAGCAGGGCCAGAGCAGGGACACCCGGCTTTAGAAGCATGAGCCGATAGCGCCTGAGCTAAGGCTCACCGAAGTCGTTCAGAGCTGCCTGTTGGCCTTAGAGCAAACCCCAAGTCCTATCACTGGCTGAGACCTCAATGGACCAGCCATGAGAGGGGGGACGTTGCCAAGTGGCACAAACCAACAATGGATCCTCAGCTCAGGCGGGACGAGGGGCAGGGCCCATCAGCAGCTCGTAGGAGATTGGCTGACAGTTGCTGGGGTAGCGCAGCACAACAATAAGAGCTCTCTCTCGCTCGGCCTCCCATAGAAAGCTGCTGGGGGATTTGCCTCCATCCTGGAGCAGACGTCCTCCTGGTCCAACCGGAGCACGGAGCAGCTCTCCGTCTCGGCCACCATCGTCCTGCACAGCGTGGAGAGGATTGTGATGGACGTCCTCACCAACCCCACCGAGAATGGGAACCTGACCATCCGGACGGAGCAGCTGGGTAGGAAGCCAGGCCTGGAGGGCGACAAGACAGGGCACCAGGGCAAGGAGAGGTGGCAGCTGCAAATCACAAGCAGCATGACGCTGACCAAGTAGGGGTGGAGCCTGCCTGGGGACCAGTCAGCAGGTGCCATATCCAGTTAGCGCATTTCTCCTTATTATGACCATTACGGTAGCACCTACAAACCTCTGCTGAGACCGGGGCCCGGTTGTGGGCGGCGCTGCCCAGACACAGAGGGACAGATGGTCTCTGCTGCGAATAGCTTGCAGTGCAGACTGACAAAAAGGGAGGCTCATTATCCCCATTTGACAGAGGGGGAAACTGAGGCAGGGAGCTGCAGTAACTGCCCTAGGTCACGCAGGGTGTCTGTCATGGAGCTGGCAGCTCAGCTGGGATTTCCTGCATCCCCAGCGATTGCCTGAACCACAAGGCCGTACCCCTTGACCCCAGCTCTCGGGGCTCCAGCCAGCATGTGCAGAAGGCTGCAGTTCCCATTCTCAAGCCAGGCCCCATCCCCTGCCCCCATCTATAGCTCCCCAATCCCCCCTTGTTCCTAATGCCCTTGGGGGGCATGGTCTGGTGCCCCCATGAAACTTTCTCCCTGTCTCTTTCCTGTGGGCACAAAACCTCTTCCCCTCGTAGCTGGATGGTTCCTTCTGTCTCTGCCGTCCCCTGCTGCTCTGCTCATCCAACGGCCCCAGTCCAAGGAACCATTGTGCTTGTCAGACTGTGCTCTTCCCCCCTCTCCTTAGATGTCCAGACCAAAGTCATTGGGAACGGCTGCAGCAGGGAGGACTCTGTCATCAGCCTGGGAGCCAAAGGGGAGACCATGGAGATTAGCTGCAAAACAGTTCAGGGATCAATGGCACAAGGTACCTCATCACCGCCAATAGGCACGGACTGGTGTGTGACGGACACTTCTCAGCTGCCCGATATGGTGTGGGAGTGGGGTAGGATCCCACCGAGGGACAGTTTTACACAGTTAAAGTACGGGAGGTTTGAAACTCCCCGAAGCAGGAGATTCCAGCTTAGATGGACCACTGCTCTGTGCCGATATAGACCAAGGTGGGAAACCCAGCTAGATGGACTATTGATCTGATTTGGGATGGCGGAAGTATGGGACACAGGGCTCACGGACCAGACCTCTGTGCTGTATTGACAATTCCTGGTTCTTAAGCCCTACAAATATAAATTCCTTCTGTCCTAGTCAAGCCTGCTAGAATAAAGGGAACTAGAAGAATAAAGAACAAGGGCTGGCAGGGACTGTTCCACCTCCAGGGCTCTTCAATGGAAAACTGGGTGCTAAGAAAGCGCAGTGCTTCAGGAAGTGGCTGATTTCTGCACAACACTTAGATTGCATGTGGAAAAACTGGCTGCCCAAAATGCCCTCAGCCTGGACAATCATTCTGCTTTTGTCTGAAGAGCTAAAATATTTGGCCTGCTGCCTCATTCTTCCATTCCTCTCTATGGGCCTGACTCTCCCGCCAGACTTCATCTCCCATGAGGCACTGTGGCTAGATGTTTCCCATGGTGCATCATGGGAGATGCAGTCCAACCAGGGAGCCAGGCTCATAGAGGAGAAATGGGAGCACGTGAACCACAACTCCCATGAGGCATTGCAGTGGCATTTTCAAACCAAACATTTGGTTTCATCTGTTTTGATCCAAACTTAAGATTTTCACCAGCCAGCTCTGTTAATATCAGATGTTCAAGTACCGAAAAGGGTGTTACAAGGAGGATGGAGAAAAGTGTTCTCCTTAACCTCTGATGAGAGGAAAGAGGTAATGGGCTTAAATTGCAGCAAAGGAGAATTAGGTTGGACATTAAGAAAAACTTTCTAGCTGTCAGGGTGGTTAAACACTGGAATAAATTGCCTAGGGAGGTTGTGGAATCTCCATCGCTGGAGATGTTTAAGAGGAGGATGAATAAACACCTGTCAGGGATGGGTCAGAGCCGCGGGGTCCATCCAGTAGCCACTATAGTGGGTAGTGCTGTGGCGAACTAGTCACGCTCAAATAGCCACTTGTTAGACCCCACGGATCTAGATGGTGCTTGGTCCTGCCATGAGTGCAGGGGACTGGACTTGATCTCTCTCGAGGTCCCTTCCAGGTCTAGTCTTCTAGGAGTCTATGTTTTGAGACGACAGCCCTCAGGGACTCTCCAGAAACTGTCTCGCAGTCTGGGGGGATTTTTTAAGAGCCGTCCACCCCTTATAACACAGTAACATTATAACAAAGACACAAAATGAAGGCGCTCCCGAGGTGGTGTGTAATTATAGACCCCTCCTCCTCATCTTGTCGCCAGTGCCCTCTGGCTGGCTGTGCCGTCATGTCACTGTTCTGAGCCTCATTGTAGCCGTTGGGGGATGTAAAGCAGAACATTGCCCTGCGCCTGGAGCGGGGCTGGGGGGTTGCACAGTTCTTGGCAAGTCCCACGGTGGAACGTGGGGAAGGAAACTGCCAAACCACCGGGTTTCTCCTTGGGGACACTTGCAGGTACGGCTGGAGTGGCGTTTGCCTCCTATGTGGGCATGGAAACCATCATGAACAGCAGTTTCTTCCAAGGCCAGAAGGCCGCTTCTAGCCACACCCTCCGGATGATTTCCAGGGTGGTGAGTGCCTGGCTGAACAGCCAGACCAAGACCGACTTCACAGATCCAGTCAACTACACCTTCCAGCACATCATGGTAAGTCCCTCCATGAGCGGCCGCTGGGGTTGAGCCTGGCTTTTCAGGAGCAGCCTGGCTCCTCTGGGGGGGAAGCGGCATTGAATTAGCTCTCAGGTGGGGAGGGATTCCTGTGTTCTCCCCCCCAGCGCGATGCCCCCCTGGGGCAATGTGAACGCAGGATCTCTGGAGCTGAAAATCCGACTCTCAGCTTCAGTCATTAACAGGCCACCTCCATTAACCAAGGCTCAGGAGCAGAGTCATAAATGTCCGATCCCTGGACTTGGGAAGCAGGAGAAGTGAGCAAAGAGGAACACAGGGGAGACAGTGTGTCCTAGGGGATAGAGCACTAGTGGGGGACTTGGCTTCCGCTGGATGACTTTCATCTCCACACAAACACCCAACCTCGCTCCATGCCTCAGTTTCCCCACTTGAAAAATGAGGCTAATGATAGTGACCTTTGTAAAGCGCTTTGCTTGATGGCTGGAGAGCAGTGCAGGGGTCAATACGAGGAGCAGGGAAAGGTTGCTTCAGCTGCACTGAGGCAGACCCAGAGGGCTGGGAGCCCTCCCAACCCATCTTATAGGTGTCCTCTGGCCGACCATCCGTGGGGTGATAGAGGGCCCTGCTAAACCTCTGCCCTCCTATTAGGGATTGGAGCTAATGCGCTTGCTGAAATCAGCGCCCCACCCCCCACATGTGGCAGGCTTGGCCCATCGCACGAGACAGTCCTTGTCACCAAGAGCTTAGGCCATGACGACACTACTGAGATGCTGCAGCGTTTGATCTTCTGGCATTCGATTGAGCTGGTCTAGTAAAGACCTACTAAATTGAATGCTGAGGGCACACCCCTCCCCCACGTGACACTGGAACTTCTATTCCAAGGAGTAGGGGAAGTCGGGAGCATTTTTCCTGCTGTGAGAATGATGCCAAACTTCGTCTTAAGGCATGTCAACTCCAGCTATGTTTTTTACACACCTTAAGCTGACCTTTGGTGGTGTGTAGACCTGGCCTTAGACTCTCTAGACAAAGGGGAAACTGAGGCACAAAGCTGTTGCGTGACTCAGTCAAGGCCAGTGGCAGAGCTAGAACTAAAACTCAGCTCTCCTGAGTCCCAATCTAATACACTTGAACCTCTTTAATCTGGCAACCATGGAAAACAGGGCATGCCGGCTTAAAGATTTTGCCAGACCAGGGCATTCACTGTGGGGTCTGAGTGTGACAGGGATGGGGGTGGGGCACTTACCTGGCAGCCGTCTCCCAGGGACACATGTGGTTCCGTGCACCATGGTGCCCCCAGGCACTGACCCTGCTGCTATGGGAGCGGTGGGGGAAAGCCCCAGGAGAAGCGTGTCACTGCAGTGGTCTTCCTCAGCTGCGGGAGGGGAACAGCAGCACACAGAGCAGCTTCCCTCTCCACAGCATGGGTGTTCCCGAAATGGGGGCACCTAGAGTAGGAGGTTCATGTGTACCCCATCCCCGGCCTCTGCCCATCTGCCTCTCACGGCATTGGGGACCCTGACCCACGCTCCCGGCACCGTGTTTTTTCCATCCTGCATTATTCCTTCCACTTTTGACCTATATATATATATTTTTTTTGCAGCCACACAACCCCTCCGAGAAGCCCATCTGCGTCTCGTGGGAGACCCTGGCCCAGAGTGGCAGCTGGTCTCCGGCAGGGTGCAGGGTCCTGCGCTCCAGCGCCACTCATACCACGTGCAACTGCAACCACGTCTCCAGCCTGGCCGTCCTCATGGCATGGGGAGAGTAAGGGTAACTCTGCTGAGAGGATGCCCGGCTCCCCCCAGGGCTTACAACATGAGGCTGCGGGCTTTGCTGGGCGGAGCCGGGCATCTTCTCGGCGGAGTTCAAAGGAGGCCAATGAGGTACCCGAGTGGATACAAATCAACAATTTAAAATAAAAATTAAAAATCAGATTTTATAATTTTTTTAAAAATCAGCAAGAAAATGCTAACTTTCTCGTTAAAAAATAACAGTTCCATGAAAGCTGGTCACAAACATGCTACACCTACTTACAGTCTCATAAAATCGATTTTGTGGCTCGAGTCTGTCCAGCCTAACAACCAGCTCTGGGGTCTCAAAAATTCTGGGATTTCAGTTTCTGTTTCTCAGCCAGCTAAAGTAACATGGAAAGACACACCCAGAGACTGGAAAGGATCGGGTTTGTTCTGTGCGTATGGCAGGGCTGGCCCTACCACGAGGCGAACTGAGGTGGGAGGTGCCAGACTAGGGGCGGGGGGGAGGCGGCAGCGCCACTAGGACCCAGAGTGTAGAAAATTGTGTCTGCTCTTGGGGCACATATAGGTAGCAGAACAGTACCATGAGAGGAGTAGAACAGGAAGAAGGCAAAATTGAGACCTTTCAAAGTTTTGGCCCAAGCGAGGAGGCATGGGGGCGTCATTTGAGTTCCCCGCCTCAGATGCCAAAATGTTGTGGGCCGGCCCTGGCGTATGGGGTGGGGAACCTGGGCCAAGCATGGCAGAGTTGGTTCAAACATTGTCTAACGACAGCGAGATGATATATAGGAAAGGCCGGAGCCAGAGCAGAAAGGAGCAGTGGAATGGGCTGGAAAGGAAAAGGGAAGAGATTATTCAGCACACAGATTCCTAGATTCCTTACACTTTTGCCACAGAAAAATTGTCCTGACTTCTGGGTGTAAACGGGGGCCCTATCTGGGAATATTTTGAAGAAATTGTTCCCTGGGTGAAAAAGAAAAACATGTCAAGTGTCAGCAGAGCAAGAAGAAAATGCAGGGCCTAGCTGCTAGAATGAGACATCAGAAGGAAAACGGCTTATTGGGAGAAAATGATGTGGATGAAGATGTGCGAATGTCTGAAGAACCATGTGGATTAACTTTGCACGGCCTCATGCTTCCAGCCTCTCTCAGCCTTTTAGCAGCAGTGTGATCTGTCAAGTTAATTCCCAAGCTGGTTGCTATGTTGCAGGCTGCTAGGAAAATCACTGAGCTTAGCTAATCCTTATGGCTTGTTTAATTAGTTAACTAGGTTTAGACTCTTATCGCGCACGGCCGTGTTTCCCAAATGGTGTTCCACAGAACCCCAGGGTTCCGCAAAGTGAAAATATGGGGTTCCGCGAGAAAATTCTATTACGATAACATTTTATGATTTTTAAAAAATAATAATATCGAAGCATTTATGAATTTTATTGAAAACAATTTTCATTTGTGTTCACCACAATAAGTGTCCCTGTGTACAGGGCCGGATTAAGGGGGGGGGCTAGCCAGGCAGCTGCCCAGGGCACCAACCTAGGGGGCGCACCTGATGGCAGCTGTAAGGGGCGCCACGCGGCCCCCCGGCCCCAGGCGCGTGGCCCCCCTTACAGCTGCTATCAGGCGCCACGCAGCTGATAGCAGCTGTAAGGTGCGCAGCACGCTGGGGGGCGGGGCTGCGCATGCGCCATGCGCCCGGGGGCAGAGCCACGCATGTGTCACGCGCCCGCTGCCTGGGGTGCAGGAATGGCTTGAGCCGGCCCTGCCTGTGTAATGCCAGCTTAGCCAGAGACGGGGGACGATGATATCACAACTCAGCGCTGCACGCACAATCAATCAGTGGTGTGATATGGTATATGTTATATACCACCGTAAATCCCTGTACTCACTCTCAGGGAGCATGGTTCACGTGGCTGACTGAATACGAATATACTAGCGCCACGTCGGACAAAGTCGACACATCAGCTATTAAACCAGTTGCTTGTATGGGAGTGTGCAGGCCTGTTATATACCACCAGTACTTTATACACCAGTTTCCAGTATTAAATCAAATATAAAAAGAATTTGCCAAGAAAAGAAGAAAAACCACTCTTTGCATTGAAAACTGCCAATATAATGCATATTCGTTTTTGAGCTTTATTTTTGGCACACATTAAATGTCATTTTTGTTTTTAAATATATGCAATTAAACTAAATGTTGATCTCATGACCTTGCTTAGCATTTGTTTATTATTATCCTTACTTATTTGTGGTCTACTTTTTCAGCTCCATATATAAGACTGTTATTAGGGGTTCTGCAAAATTCTTTCGAGTTTAAAAGGGTTCCGTGGCCAAATAAATTTGGGAAACACTGGCGTGCAGAAAGCTGCAGTAAGAGAAATCTGGAGTTGCCGGTTGCCACTGAGTGTCATTTTCTCATTTTATATTACATTATATATGCCTCTTATTTTAGATCATCATAGTCACAAACCATAATGGTGATGCCATAAGTCTAGTCCCTATTTTAGTGCAGCAGAACTCAGCTTTCCGAAAGGATCCCCATCCTGTACTTGTTTTCAGTGGGGCTTACTCCTGAATTAAGTGCACTCTAAGTACAGTCCGTCTTAGCTATTTTGATAACTTGGAATCCTATAGGCATCAAAATGACAGTGGGGCGTGAGAATTAGGGGTAGACATTTCAGGACACTGCACATGGAAGCTATGTCTACACTATCTCTTTTTTGGTAAAGAGGCAATGCAAATGAAGCGCTCATTAGCATTTTCTCATGCTTCATTTGCATAATCTCTTCCGATACTTTTTGTGCATGAGGTTTTTGCGCAAAAACTAGCAGCGTAGACAGATCTGTTTTGTGCAAAAAAAAAACCTTTTGTGGAAGCTCCTTATGCCTCAAAATATAAGGGTCTTCCGCAAAAGGGGTTTTTTTTGCGCAAAACGGATCCATCTACACTGCTAGGTTTTGCACAAAAACCTCTTGCACAAAAAGCATCAGAAGAGATTACGCAAATGAAGCATGAGAAAATGCTAATGCATGCTTCATTTGCACTGCCTCTTCCGCCAAAAAAAACCCCTAGTGTAGACATAGCCGGAGTGTTCTGAGGATAGATCTGTGAGAGTTAATACAATTTAAAAATTAATAGAAACAAGTTTAAGGGCAGCCCGACAGCCGGCAACTCCGGAGCCTGCTTCAATTGCAAGTCTGAAACATTTATGTAACATGTACGATTTAGCTGACTAAAATGTAAATGCTATTGTGGTTCTGTGTAGGATTTAATCCTTGTCATTCCCAACCAGCTGCTCCTGCAGCTGCAGCTTGACACAAGTAATGAGTATCATGTGCTGTTTCCTAAATTAATAAAAATCAAGTCACCTAAAACAATTGCACAAAGGTTTCCCTCTTAGAGGTTGTAAAATGCTGTACTGAGCTGTGAATGAACATGTGCTAGTGATCAGATTTGCACCATTGCTTGAAGACAGATGTGAGGAAGTATCAGTGGGAAACTTGCTTTAAATTAATTTTTTTTTTTGGTGATTTAAAGCAATGATTTAAATCTCCTTGATTTAAATCAACCCACCCTAGTGGTAGCTCTGGGGGTGTGTATGGGGAGCCCTCCCCCCCCCCCAACATGGAGGCAGCATCAGAGAAAGTGCAAAGGGGCTGGTGTGAGAACGCACTGATGGGCAATGGAGAGGGACATTCTGGGCTGCTCGCAGGTGGCTCCCCATGGCATAGTACCCAGGGCTGCCTTATCCATACGCAGAACACACAGCAGCATCGGGTGCCATTGGGCTGGGGGCTCAGCAAGCTGGGCTGGAGGGGTCGCAGGGCCAGGGGGGTTGGAGGGATTGGCTGGAGGTGCCCTGGGGTTGGGGAGGGTGGTGGTGGTGGGAGAGATCGGATGGAGATGCTGTGGGGTCGGGGGGGGATCGACTGGAGGTGCCATGGACTGGGGGGGGGCAGGAATCGGCTGGAGGTGGCGTGGGGTCGGGGGTGGGAGGGATCTGTTGGGGGTGCTGTGGGGTTGGAGGGTGGAGGTGGGAGTGATCAGCTGGGGGTGCTGAGGGGTCGGGGGGGGAAGGATTGGCTGGGGGTGCTGTGGGCTCATACACAACCTAACCCAGCAGCACAGAAACTTGCAGTGACAGACACTACAACTCACATCACCTGATTTACCAACTCACAGGCACATTCAAACAATCACACCCAGAATACACAACCAGCCCCAGCAACACAAACTCAGTCACTGACACTCCGGCTCACACCAAGAACATACTCGCAGGCTCACTAGCACAGTCACACCGACACACTCTGGCTCACACCCAGCTCACACCCACGGGCTCACTAGCACAGTCACACTGACACACCCCGGCTCACACCCGCGGGCTCACTAGCACAGTCACACCGACACACTCTGGCTCACACCCAGCTCACACCCGCGGGCTCACTAGCACAGTCACACTGACACACCCCGGCTCAGACCCGCGGGCTCACTAGCACAGTCACACTGACACACCCCAGCTCACACCCACGGGCTCACTAGCACAGTCACACTGACACACCCCGGCTCACACCCGGCTCACACTCGCAGGCTCACTAGCACAGTCACACTGACACACCCCAGCTCACACCCACGGGCTCACTAGCACAGTCACACTGACACACCCCGGCTCACACCCAGCTCACACCCACAGGTTCACTAGCACAGTCACACTGACACACCCCGGCTCACACCCAGCTCACACCCGCGGGTTCACTAGCACAGTGACACTGACACACTCCTGCCCACACCTGCGGGCTCACGAGCATTCACCGCCCCCCCCCCGCCCGCACACACCAGCCTCCCTCCCCTCCCTCCGGCTGCCCTGGGCGCCGCCTGGCCCCGGCTCTGCGGCTCCCGGGGGTGGGTCCCGGGGCGGAGCCGCGAGCGCTGGAATGCGCGGAATGGGGCCGGGGCGGGCGGGAGCCGGAGCCGCACACGGGACCCCCAAGCCGCTCAGGTACGAGACACGCGCCCTGCGCTCGGGGAGGGAGGCAGGGCCCCTTGTTGCGCCTCGCTGGGGGTCAGCTGGAGGCGGGGCTGCCCTGGAGGTGGGATCGGGGGCCGCCCATAGGAGGAGACCCGGACTCGGGCGGGGGTCCTGGAGGTGGGATCGGGGAGGGACCGCGCCCTTAGGAGCCCCTGGAAGTGAGATCCGGGGTGGGGGGATCCCCGCCCTATAGGAGGTGACCAGTGTGGGGGGGGGGAGAGCTGCAGGGATGCGACCCTGAGAGCTGGCCAGTAGCTGGGGGGTTGGGAGGGGGTTACGTGCTCTGGGGACCCTGGCTCTGACTTGGGGGATGTTCCCACTGGCTCCTGCCCGGATTGCGGGGGGGGGGGAGATTTGTGTTGAGGAGCATGGGCTCAAAGACCTTCCTCCTCCCCCAGGGAACTTATGGGGGACTCTTGTCTCTGCTCCTCACCACCATTTTCCAGACTTTCCCTGGAGAGTGGAGCTCTCCCTAAATCCCCTCCCCACCCCACTCTGTTTGCTGTAGGGTGCCCACACCCACCCTCCCGCTCGCCCTTGGAAGAGGGGCGCTGGCTAATTGACTATCTGTGTGCAGGAAATACCATCAGGGGTATCCTGGATCTACCTGTGGCAGTCAGAGGTGGCCTTGGATCTGCGTGGGGGTATCAGAACTTGGCCAGCCTGTCGGTCAGCTGGGGGGTGGTGCCCACCCAGGCCTGGCTGGGGTGATTCACACAGGCTGCAGCTAGGGATGTAATATGTAGTCGGCTAACCAATTAACCGATAAGCAAAAGCTTATTGGTTAATGCTATAGACAACACGCATCCCCCTCCCCCACCAGTATACTTTTTAGCAGGTTGGCCAGAAGCCTGGCTCAGTCCTGGCTTGAGCCGGGTCTGGGACCTACCCCCGCTGCGGCTCTGCATTTAAAGTGTACTAGGAGGTAGGCGGGTGGGCAGCCCGGCTCAGTTCCGGCTCACATCAGGTCCGGGAGCTCAGACCCACCCTCACTGGACAGGGATTGCTGCCTCGGTATCAGAGGCAGCAGTGCGGGGTCTCCTCGAGAGTGAGGCCAGAGCGGGGACTATACAATAGTTGACTAACCGATAAGAATTCATGAGATTACTCGACTATTCAATTAACCGATATTTAACCTCCCTGGCTGTAACCAGTGCCCTCTGTGAGCTGGGCGCGTGGGCGGCCGCTCAGGAGCCATTCCAGTGCCACCCAGCTGTGTAGCATCACCCCCACCACTAGGTTTTTGTTTCTGCTGGCAGTGCACATTCACACATCTCTCGGCACACATCACAACATTTATTCCACACATGGCTGGAAAGGATTAGCGGGAGCATGGGCTGCGATGGAGGCAGCGGTTGCGGTTGATCCGACAACACACACGTGTTATATCCCCTGTTTTGGGTGACCGGCTTCCTTCCTGCGGTCGGACTGGCTCGGCTGTCCAGGGTTGCTCCAGCGAGCGGGGCCTGCGGCGAGGGCTGGGGGGAAGCGCGCCAGGGCGGCGGATTTCCTCTCCATTGTGCAGCCGGGCCAGCCCTTTGTGTTTGGATTCCCCAGGAGGGAGCTGCAGGGCCGGCCGGGGTTCCCACGCCCTGGGCTGGGTGTGCAGGTCTCGGGCGGTGGGGCTGGGCTGGAAGATTAGGCTGGTGAGAGCCAGGAAAGCGATGGCGTCACAAGGCCCCTGCGTTGCAGCTTACCACGGGGTTCAGGGCGGGGACTGTGATCCAGGATCAGCCCATGGGCCCGTCGTGCCTGGAATCCGCCAGCCTCCTGCCCTCACCCTGGGTCAGAGCAATGGGCCCATCCAAGCCAGCATCCTGCCACCCTGCCCAGTGGCCCAGCTGGCTCTGCATCTCCTCTCTCCTGATTGGTCAGAGCCAGCCCCCGCCCCCTCGGCCTCTGGCGTGAGTCTGGATTTACGCTGCCCGAGCCGGGGCCAGCCCCTGGACTGCCTGGTGCCCTCACCTGGCTCTGCTGCTTCCTTGGGCTGACCCCTGGTAGCAATCAGGGCCCAGCGTGTGCCTCTCCCTGTGACTTTTTCTCTCTCATTCTTCACTCATGAAGACGCCAGGGCTCCTTTCCCCTCTGGGATGCTTGGGAGCCCCCCTCCTCCGCCCGCTTTCACCTCCCTCCTCTCTCCAATCAGTTTCCCCCAGGGGCTCTTGATCTGAATCTTGGCTGCTTTTAGGAGGAAGCCTCTCCGCCCCGGTATTGCAGTGAGCTCTGGAGGGTGCTGGAGTCCTGGGAAAAGGGACTTGCACCTAGAGGCCTCTCAAACCCAGAGGTGAACGGACATAGAGGCTTGGATGGCCCAGCAGACTGCCCCGGAGTTGCCTGCAAGTGGTAGATTCTCCTATCTATGATGTGACCAATTCAAACCGGCCTGGCGCAGAGAGAGCTTGATTGGGGTAGTTTATCCAGGAGGTGGATTGCAACCTACAGGCACCTACCCGAGGAGGCGATTTCCAGTCCGTTTAGCTGACGACGGCAGGAAAAGGGGCAGCGGCTGGAAGCTGAGGCCAGACCAACTCATGCCGCGAGTAAGACTTACTTTCTTAATGGGGAAGGGAATTAGCCGGGAGGGGAGGGCCCGTCAGAGCTGGGAAGTTGCGCTGGCTGGCGCGGGTGCAGGGGGGTCAGCCCTTCCTGTCGGTGACCTTGGCAGGAATGTCGTCTTGGCATCTCTGCTGCAAGGATCAAAGGAGCCAGAGGGCGGGTGGGCGGCTGGTGGAGCTGTGGAGACAATCACAGCTCTTACATGGTGTGCTGCATGAGCAGATCAGAGAGCGCTGCCTGGTCTTTAATGTGTCTAGCCTCAGCACTCCCCATCTGAGGCAGGGCAGTGCTGGCTCCCCATTGCATAGCTGGGGAAACTGAGGCTCGGAGCAGCTACATGACTAACCCAAGGTCACCCTAGGAGGTCTGTGGCAGAGCAGGGACTGTGCTTTTCTTCTCTGAGTCCTGGGCTGGTCTGTGTGGGTCCGATCCCCATTCCATATGGGCTTGTATCCCTCCTGTGGGAGCCCAGGGCCACGATTCAGGAGAGCAGAGCATCCTGGGGTGTACAGGATGATGGCCCAGGGGAGCTGAGTCACTGGCCTTTTAGGTCTCCAGGGACAGCCCGAGGTCCACATTAGGAGGGGGGGAGGAGTCCTAAATTGCAGCCCATTGTGCCCATGTTGGTGCCCACACGGGCGGAGGCTCCTGCTAGTCCCACGGGTGAGCCGTGTGGCCAGTCGTGTGGCTGTCCACGTTTAGGGCCTGACCTTAGCTCTGTGGACATCCACAGCTAAGTGCGCGCTGCATGGCATCAGGGCTGGCTGGTGCCAGAGCGGGCGGTTGGTCTATCTGGCAGCATCCCGCAACTGGAGACGGGACAGCCCTGGGGTCCTCTCCAGAACCCCCGTTCTGGGTATCTGAGTGGTGGGCCTTGCTCACATGTTCAGGGGCAAACTGGTGGCTAGATCTTGGGTCAGGCAGGAATCCTCCCCCCCAGCCCAGATGGGCAGGGAGGGTGGAGGGGACGGCATGGTGTGTGGGTTGCTGCTGGGGTCATCTGGGCATGTCCTGCCTGGACAGTTCCCTGCCACCAGCACTGGCGGCATCTCAGTCCCTCCTGCACTTGGCTGGTGGCTCACAATGGAGTGTCCTGAGGACTTTGTGCCATCCTGGATGGGGAGACCAAGGCCGAAGCCCAACGACTTCATCTCTGGGTGGGGAACTGTGACCTGACCCTGCCACGCAAGGCAGCCCCGGCCCCAGCAAGTCTTGCGCCAGCCCTGGTGACCCCATTGAAACAGGGCCACAACCCACTTTGAGATCCTGACCATGGTTCCCTCTCATTTTTTCCACCCATGTGCAGAATAAATTTTGTTCTGTGCACCAAGGCAGGTGCAGATGTGCACCACCAGTAGAAACACCTGCTGCCGTCCGTGGGCACTCTGCTAATCAGCTGGACGGCATTTGAATCTCTCCTGGGAGGCCGCCCAAGCACTCAGCTTACAGGGAATACTGGTCCTGACTCACAGGTTGAGAACTGCCAGGCTAGCTGGTCTAATGGTCTGATACTCTACAAAGACAAGGGGCTGTGCTATCAATCACTGGGGTAGAGGTGACAGGCTGGTACAGTGGCCGTGAGCTAGAATGTCTGGATTCTGTTCCCAGGCGTGCCACTGAGCTGCTGTTAGTCCCTGCCGCTCTGCGCCTCAGTTTCCCCACCCGGAGCGCATCATCCTGCCCTTCCTTTGTAAAGCACGCTGTGGTCTATGCGTAAGGGCTTGGAACTGTTCTCTGATCACCGCCACATCACGTTTGTGGGCGGAATGATGCAACTTGCGGTGCTCCGACTTTGTCGTAACAAGCTCTTGCGGATGGGCTCAGGCTAAGTTAGGATACCGTCCGGAGGGGTGGATCTTGCTTTTCCACAGTAACATACACGCACAACAAGCAGAGACGAGCCAAGTGCAGGCTCTATGCTCAGAACCTGGGTGGGTGGATAGGACGAGAGAGAAATCGTGCTGCATCTGACGCATTGGAAACCTGAGGCGGGATGGCTGGGAGGAAAAGGGAGAACAGGGTGGGCTTGTGGGGTCAGTGCTGCCCTGGGAATCAGGGATTCTCATAAATCCTTTGAGTGAGTCACTTCATCCCTCTGACCCTCAGTGCTCTGACTGTAAAATGAGGATCAAGAGCTTTCTTTGTCTTGTCTGTTTAGATTGTCACATCTCCAGGGGAAGAACCGTCTCTTCCCACGTGTTTATGCAATGCCTGGCACAGTCGGAGCCTCCTCTTTGTTAGGGGCATGAGGTGGGACTGCTGAGTAAGAACTCCGAAAATTCTCTCGTGCAGTATTTCTTACTAATGGACCTTCCAGCGCGTCTCAATCTTCCCCTCCAATGCAGGGGAGCGTTACTGATCGTAAAGACGACAACCGTGCCTATAGCAGAGGCCAAAACCTCTGTTCTCTCCTCTGCTGTTTGGAATGGGAAGCAACGTGGGAAAGAAACTTCTGAAAATATTCCGATTAAACAAACAAACAAACAAAAAAGTTACTCGTTTTAAAAAAATGTGACAGGGAGATTTCTGGGGGAGTGAGAGAGACAGCTGCACAGCACGGCCTCCTGAGTTAGAAACGAATGCCCACAAGTCGTAGCAGCAACGAGGAGTCTGTTGGCACCTAAAAGCTTAACCGATTTATTTGGGCACAAGCTTTTGTGGGCAAAAGTGGTCTTTGCCCGCAAAAGCTTGTGCCCAAATAAATCTGTTAGTCTTTAAGGTGCCACCAGACTCCTCGCTGTTTTCGCAGCTACAGACTGATGCGGCGACCGCTCTGAGACTTGTTACAAGTCCTAGAGACTCCTTGTTGACTTTAAGGTGGTGTCCTGGATTGCTGAGTTGTTTGTATTGTATTTAATCAGGGCTTTAGAATTCCGCTCGCCACAGCTGAGTGGAAGCGCTGCGAGGCACGGTTTTTGTTTTTTTGCGGAGCTGAAGCATGAATTACAAACCTAGCCACCGGGTTCTAGCCCGTGAGGTTGCCAAGATCATGGTCTAAGTGTGGTCTGCTGCTGAGCCCTGTGCCGGAGCAGCCCAGATCTGCCAGGGCTGCTCATTGTGCCAAGTGGAGTGATATTGACTACACCTTGGTTAGTTGCAGATCTCTGAAAAGGACCAGAATCAAGTCAGCGTCCCTGCTACTATGCAGGGAGAAAAGACGCTGGTTGTCTTCGGGTGTTGAGAGAGACCCAGAAAAATTGAGGGATGAGCGGCGTATTCCCCAGTTCCTAGGCTAATGCCTCGTCCACTAGAGTATCCTCGCCAGATCCTTCTCCCTGCATTGCCCTATGTCCTCTCCCCACTTCCTGGTTCTCTGGTTCTCTGGTTGTTTCAGGCCTCGCCTCGCTAGGAAAGTTGCCCCACCCTCGGGCTTGTTCATGGGGCTCCACAGACTCGCGGCAGCCCTGATTGTTTGGGGCTCCTAGGATGATGTTCAACGGCCATAGCAAGATCCTGGGGCTGGCTGGGCCTGTCCTTGTTATTTGTGCTCGGTGAACAGGCTCTGTGGGCACCTGGCCCCCCTGGGAGGTGGCATGGAATTGGCATCCCAACCTGCAGCTGCGGCAAGTTGTGCAAAGGGGCCATCGTGTCCGTCCAGCATGGGTGTGGTACTGGCGGGGGGGGGGGGGGTCTCACCTCAAAGGCAGGGGGTCTCAGCTTTTCTGTTTCTGAGCCCCCCTGCTCCCCTTCCGCCAACATGCTCTAACTAGGGCCCTACCAAATTTACCGCCTTGAAAAACACGTCACGGATCATGAGATTTGTCTCCACCCCTGTCGTGTGTGCACTTTTACCCTATATCCCTTACCCTACTGATTGCACAGGGGAGACTCACCCAAAAGAGACTTGCAGGGATCACAAGCCGCGTTCCCACTAATTTTTCCATCCATGTGTGGAATAAAGTTTAGGTGCCCCGAGGTATGTGCGAATGTGCACCACCAGGAGAACCAAAAAAACCTAGCAGTGGGTGCTCTGCTAATCAGCTGAGCAGCATTTGAATCTCTCCTGAACAGCTCACAGGGGACACTGGTCGCAAGGTGAGGGAAGTTGTGGCATTGCCCCGTCTGCGCTGCCTTCGGAGCTGGATGGCCAGGTGCCCAGCTCTGAAGGCAGTGCCGCCCCCAGGCACAGCACAGAAGTAAGGGGAGCAGGACCACCACCACCCCCTACAATAACCTTGGGACCTCCCCCTCCCCACAACCCTTTGTGGGCCAAGCCCCCTACAATGACATCACCGTGACACTTCACTTGTAAATCGCTGAAATCACGACATTTATGATTTAAAAAATCCAGTGACCGTGAAACTGACCAAAGAGAACCATGAATTTGGAAGGGCCCTAGCTAGAAAAATCCCAGGGCCCGCCTGTGTCACAACAACGGTTTTTCTGCATAGCTGGTAGATTCAAAGCCAGGGCGGGCATTGGGGTGTAGCAAGCAGGCAATACAGGGCCCCAGGGAGTCTAATGTGGACCCCTGGAAGCTGCTTACAGCTCCCCCGCTGGGCCCTGGTGCGGTCCCGGCACAGGAGCGTGTTAGCAAGGGCGTGAGCAGGGGGTCCCCATGTGCCGCCCGGGGATACTGAGAGACACGCGGGCCCCAGGGGCTGGGTGAGCAGAGAGCTGGTGTGGGCCCGGGGGCAGAGGGAGCTGGGAGGCTCAGGCTGTGGCCCAATGGGCTTGCGATCCCTCTGCTGCCTCTTGCAGAAGCAGCACTGGAGCAATGTGGGCTGCTCCAGTCCCTGCCTCTCCCAGCAGGGGGCGCTGTGGGGAGCAGGGTAGGAGGCCTGGCTGTGTGTGGGGGGGGGAGCCCCTGGCTGTGCCAGTCCCTGTCTCTCCCAGCAGGGGGCGCTGTGGGGAGCAGGGCAGAAGGCCTGGCTGTGTGGGGGGGGGGGAGCCCCTGGCTGTGCCAGTCCCTGCCTCTCCCAGCAGGGGGCGCTATGGGGACCAGGGTAGGAGGCCTGGCTGTGTGTGGGGGGGGGAGCCCCTGGCTGTGCCAGTCCCTGTCTCTCCCAGCAGGGGGCGCTGTGGGGAGCAGGGCAGAAGGCCTGGCTGTGTGGGGGGGGGGGAGCCCCTGGCTGTGCCAGTCCCTGCCTCTCCCAGCAGGGGGCGCTATGGGGACCAGGGTAGGTGGCCTGGCTGTGTGTGGGGGGGGGAGCCCCTGGCTGTGCCAGTCCCTGTCTCTCCCAGCAGGGGGCGCTGTGGGGAGCAGGGCAGAAGGCCTGGCTGTGTGGGGGGGGGGGAGCCCCTGGCTGTGCCAGTCCCTGCCTCTCCCAGCAGGGGGCGCTGTGGGGAGCAGGGCAGAAGGCCTGGCTGTGTGGGGGGGGGGAGCCCCTGGCTGTGCCAGTCCCTGCCTCTCCCAGCAGGGGGCGCTGTGGGGAGCAGGGCAGAAGGCCTGGCTGTGGGGGGAGCCCCTGGCTGTGCCAGTCCCTGCCTCTCCCAGCAGGGGGCGCTGTGGGGAGCAGGGTAGGAGGCCTGGCTGTGTGGGGGGGGGAGCCCCTGGCTGTGCCAGTCCCTGTCTCTCCCAGCAGGGGGCGCTGTGGGGAGCAGGGCAGGAGGCCTGGCTGTGGGGGGAGCCCCTGGCTGTGCCAGTCCCTGTCTCTCCCAGCAGGGGGCGCTGTGGGAGCAGGGCAGGAGGCCTGGCTGTGGGGGGAGCCCCTGGCTGTGCCAGTCCCTGTCTCTCCCAGCAGGGGGCGTTGTGGGAGCAGGGCAGGTCAGCAGGAGCCCTGGCTGTGTGGGGAGGTGCCGTAAGGTGCATGCGGAGCCCCAGGGTGCAGCCCCTGGCTGGCGGGACCACAGCTGTGAGGAGTCCCTGACTTATTGGGGGTCTCCTGAGGCAGAAGCAGTCAGTATAGGCTGACAAGAGGCTGGGGCAGTCCCGGGTGGGCGGAGGGCAAGGGATGCTGTGCGCAGGGTAGCAGCTTGTCGGGATGGGGGGGCGGGATTCACAGCAGGAGCCCAGGGGCAAGTCTAGCAGGGGGTCGGGAGCCCTGGGAAAGGACCAAAGGACGTGAGGATCCCGGATCCAAGGGCCGAGGGTGAACACTTTGTGTTCAGTAAAGTGAATCGAGCAGGCTCTGGGAGGGCAGTGGGGTCTAGTGGTTGGTGGTGGGTTGCAGAGGGAGACTGGGTGAGAACCCAGGAGTCCTGGCTCTGGAAGGGGAGTGCCAGGCGGGCTGCGGGGGCTGGTCCTTTGCATTCTGCTTCCAGTTGTGTGGTCACCGAGTGCCACCAGGGTGCAGGTGGAGGGGAAACTGAGGCACGCACACAAACAGGGTGCAGTGACCTTGGGAGGCGCCCATTGGCTGCAGGGCAATCCTGCAGCTCCTGCAGGGACATCTCCCTCTCCTACCTAAACCGGAGTGCAGACTGGCCCCCTGCGCTGAGGGCTCTGACCCCCGCCAGCCGGTTGTAACTGCACCACAGGCCCGGCTCGCTGGGCTGGAACTCTTCCGGCCTGCAGGGGTCACGGGCTGCTGGCGGGCTCCCAGTGCCGCTGACTCAGCGCCCAGGCATCCCAAGGTGTGCTCTGCGCCTGATAACCTGCCTAGGCAAGGAGCTGCGTGAACCGGAAGGGGCCCACCCCGAGCAGAGAGTCCGGAGGATCTGCCGTGGGGACAGGAGGATCCCATCCCGAGGGCCAGTCTCCTCTGGCTCGGGTGAGCAGGCCGGCTCCCAGCCAGGGAAAGGGATCGGAGAGGATTCTGTGCCACGGCTGCTTTGGGCAGGTTGCTCTTTCCGCTCCCCCTTCCTTATCGCCTTCCCCTTCCTCAGCCTCTTGGCACGGCCCCCCGGGCGTAACCCACAGAACAGGCAGGACTAGTGTCTGCTGCAGCAGAGTTTAGAGCAGTGGCTCTCACCCGGGGGGCCCTGGGGGACTGCGAGAAGGGTTCAGGGGAGCTGCCAGGCATGGCTGATGTTAGATATGCTAGGGCCCAGAAAGCCAAAGCCCCAGAGCCACGAGCCACTTGGGGCTGAAACTAAAGCCTGACCATCTTAGCTTCCGGGGGTCCACTATGCCTCAGTTTCCCCATCAACGTGTGGCAGCCTGGGGCCCTGGGCAATTCCCCCGCTTGTCTCCCGCAACAGTGGCCCTGGCTTGTGTCTGCAGAAACCTGGTTGTTGTGGCACAGCTCGGCCGGGGAGTTTATACAGCAGGTTGGAAGGGGGGCAGCCTGGGAGAGAAAAGACACAGCCAGAGACAGAACCCCTGGTCTAGAGGCCCTGACCAGCATTGCCTCCTGCTGCACCCTGCCATTGTGCTGGGTGCTGCGCTGGCCTCTGCTGAGACCCTGCTCAGGCAGCGGGAGAGTGTCTGCCCTGAAGAACTCACAATCTAGGAGGCAAAGCGAGAGGAGGGATTGTTACCCTGCCTTTCCCCATTGGGTCTATTGCTCACTGTGGGCAGCGCCCAGCCCAACGGGGCCCTGATCCCAGCTGGGGCAGGGTCTGTCTCTGGCTGTGTCTGGGCAGCGCCCGGCCCAACGGGGCCCTGATCCCAGCTGGGGCAGGGTCTGTCTCTGGCTGTGTCTGGGCAGCGCCCGGCCCAACGGGGCCCTGATCCCAGCTGGGGCAGGGACTGTCTCTGGCTGTGTCTGGGCAGCGCCCGGCCCAACGGGGCCCTGATCCCAGCTGGGGCAGGGACTGTCTCTGGCTGTGTCTGTGCAGCGCCCGGCCCAACGGGGCCCTGATCCCAGCTGGGGCAGGGACTGTCTCTGGCTGTGTCTGGGCAGCGCCCGGCCCAACGGGGCCCTGATCCCAGCTGGGGCAGGGTCTGTCTCTGGCTGTGTCTGGGCAGCGCCCGGCCCAACGGGGCCCTGATCCCAGCTGGGGCAGGGACTGTCTCTGGCTGTGTCTGGGCAGCGCCCGGCCCAACGGGGCCCTGATCCCAGCTGGGGCAGGGTCTGTCTCTGGCTGTGTCTGGGCAGCGCCCGGCCCAACGGGGCCCTGATCCCAGCTGGGGCAGGGACTGTCTCTGGCTGTGTCTGGGCAGCGCCCGGCCCAACGGGGCCCTGATCCCAGCTGGCTCTCGTCCATTCTGTGTCAGAGCGGGGTGGAAGGCTCCAGGTGTGATTGTGATGCACAGTGGGGGTGTGAGAGTGGTGCTGGTGCTTGTCGCGGTCCAGGAGGCCTGTGCCTTGGGGTTCCCGCTGGCATCGGGACACGCTCAACCGGCCTGTGGATTGGTTACTGGAGCAGAGGTGGCCTGTCGTGCTAGAGCACCAAGCGCAAAAGGGGTTAATGGATGACTGGGCAGGAGTGGGGGGCAAAGTCCTCCAAGCAGTGGCAAGGGAAGGATTGCTGGGGGTGGATCCCTGTCTGCTCTGCTAGGAAACTGCCGGGTCCTGAGGCTGGGAGAGGTCGGGCCTCAGGGGGCTGGGGGAATGAGCCACTGTGGGGGAACCAGCCCATGGGAGGAAGATGCTATTGCTGACCTTTGACCTTTCGCCGCCCAGGTGGCCTGAGCTGAGTGACCATGGAGTTGGCCAAGGAGAAGCTCAGAAAGGAGCTGGAGGAGGAGCTGAAGCTTAGCACGGATGAGCTGCGGAGCCACGCGTGGTACCATGGCTGCCTGCCACGGGAGGTACCCGTAATGCCGGTCTATTAGGTGTTTTATGGTAGTGCCCAGAGGCCCCAGCTGAGCTCAGTCCCATTGCAATGGATGCTGCATGGAGCCACAGGGGCCCTGCCAGTGGGTCCCAGTCCAGCCAGCCACGGGAGTGTCCCTGTTGGATGGTGGGAAACCCGAGGTGCAGGGAGGGGAAGTGACTTGACCAAGGTCGCACAGGGAGCCAGTGACAGAGCTGGGGATGGAACCCAGGAGTCCTGACTCCCAGCCCCCCACTGCTCTAACTGCTAGACCCCACTTCCCTCCCAGAGCTGTGGAAGGAACCCAGAAGTCCTGACTCCCAGCCGCATCTGCTCTAACCACTAGACCCTGCTCCCCTTCCAGAGCTGGAGCTGGAACCCAGGAGTCCTGACTCCCACCCCCTCACTGCTCTAACCACTAGATTCCGCTCCCCTCCCAGCGCTGGGAACCCAGGAGTCCTGACTCCCAGCTCCCTGCTGCTCTAACCACTAGACCTCACTGCCCACCATCCCCACCCGTGAACAGCCCCTGTCTCCCCAGGAGGCGGAGTGCCTGCTGGCAGAGGACGGGGATTTCCTGATCCGGGACTCAGGCTCCAGCCGGGGGGACTACGTGCTGTCCTGCCAGTGGCGGGGCGAGACCCTGCACTTCAAGATCATCCGGGTGGTGCTGCGCCCCCGCCTGGGCTACTCCCGCACCCTCTTCCAGTTTGAGCAGGACCAGTTTGACAACGTGCCGGCCCTGGTGCGCTTCTACGTGGGCAACCGCAAGCCCATCTCGGAAACCTCGGGCGCCGTGATCTCCCGGCCCGTCAACAGGGCCGTGCCGCTGCGCTGGCTGCAGGAGCGCTACGGGGCCAGCCACCAGTCCCGGCTGGACGGTCAGGAACCGGCCAAGGGGGGTGCAGCTCCTGCCCGCAGACTCAGCCTCCGTGGACTCACCGCAGGGGAAGTGTCGCCCGAGGGAAACTTGCTCCGGTGAGAGGTGGGAGGGGCTGGTGGTCTGGACTGCTGGGTTCTCTGCCCAGTTCGGGGAGGGAAGTGGGGTCTCGTGGTTAGAGCGGGGGGAGGGGGGAGCTGGGTGTCCCGGCCCTGGGAGGGGAGTTATGGATCTTATGTTTTCACCAGTAAGGACTCAGAGTCAGGACTCTTGGGTTCCATTCGAGTCGCAATGTGATGGGGGAGGTGCCCATTCCCCTTTCCCTGCCTCAGTTTCCCCATCAGTGCAGTGGGTCTTTTGATGCCCCTGCCCGCTGGGATGGGTTGTGATGCTCAATTCCTTACTAAGCACTTTCCAAACCCTGGAGGGGAGGGGTACAGGAACTGCCCTGATTATTAACCCTGTGTCTGCCAAACTGCCCCTTTCCCCACAAAGGGCCACGCTCCATGGGGCAGCCCGGCGGAGGGCAGGATCCCAGATCTGCCAGCCGGACACATTGCTCCGGCATCCCCCTCACTCTGGGCAGGGGCTCTTTGCGGCTGGGGGGTCTGCGGTAGCCTGGGGCCCATGACTCATGGTGTCGCGGCGTCTCTCTGCAGGACGAAAGACAGGAGCGGGAGCCATCCCACCGGGCTGGATCAGCTGGGCCGGCGCCCCTCACTCTACACGGCGCAGTCCGACGGTAACCTGCCCACAGGTATGTGGGGGGCCAAGGCCGCCTGCGGGAATCAAGCCCTGCCCCCAACTGGGGGGCCAGCCCAGGGGCTGAGTTGGCTGCCACTCTCCGTGCAGTCCCTCCAGATTTACAGTGGGGTAACCGGGGATTTGTGCAGCCGGGTCAGGCAGTGGTAGCGTAATACACCTAAGAGCGAATGCACCACACTTAGCATGCTCCCGGTCCATGACAGAGGAGCTGCCTAGGTGCTACCGTAATATATCTAATAGATAATGTGCAGCTCCTAGCATAACAGGGTTGTGCACCCTGATGGGGGCGCCCAGGCGTTACCGTAATACACCAAATAGTAGACTCCTTGCAAACCGGTTTGCCACTCTGTTGCCTCCAGTGGCGATAGGGCTGGGGATCTCGCCGGCGTGAGTGCCCCGTCCCCAGGGGCGTGACCTCGGATTTACCCCACTCCTGGCTGAGATCAGACCCAGGCTCTGCGTGGCCCACGGGGCCCCCTCTGACAGGCTCCCGTCTCCCTCTGCAGGCAGCCCGGAAGCTCCCGCCGGCACCCAGGAGCGGGGTGAACTCCCGCCCCTCTCGCCCGTCTTCCGCACAGGCAGCGACCCCGTGCTGCGGCCCACGGCCCCCCGGTGCCTGGAGCCGGAGGGGGGCGCGGCCCTGAGCGGCTCGGAGGGGCAGCTGCACTCCAAGGCTCCCCCCAAGCCCCTGCGGGCCCCCTCCTTGCTGCTGGACGACGCCTCCCCAGAGCAGCTCAGCACCTACTGCGAGCTGGTGCCCAAAGCCCCGGCTGGCCGGCGGAGCCATGTGGCACGGCTGCACACCGAGGAGAAGTGGCGGGGCCGGGGCCGGGCCACAGACACAGCCTTCGGCTTCCTCGAGGACGAGGCGGTGCCGCTCCCCCAGCCACGCCGCCACGAGGAGGAGGAGCGGGGGGGCTTTGTGCGCCCCCTACTGGAGACAGCCTCCTCCTTCCAGCCCCACAGCTTCCACTCCCTCCTCCTGCCCCCCGACAACAAGCCCCTGGAGCCCGGTGCCCTCAAACGGCTCAAGGAGATCTTCGGCCAGCAGGACTGCCGGACCATGGCCCTGCACGTCCTCTACATGGACTGCCTGGTAAGGGGAGGGGGGCGGGGCAGGATTCCGTCCCTAGCTCTGGGAGGGGATGGGGTGTAGTGGTTAGAGCAGGGGGGGCTCTGGGTACCAGGATTTCTGGGTTCTAGCCCCAGTTCTGGGATGGAAATGGGGGTCTAGTGGGGGGAGGGGAGGCTGGCATGCCAGGACTCCTGGGTGCCAGTCCTGGCTCTGGGAGGGAAACGGGGTGTAATGGTCAGGGGGTGTGGTGGGGTGGGCCGGTGCCATGCCAGGGCTCCTGGGTTCCAGTCCCAGCTCCGTTGCTAGCTCACTGTGCAATGATAGGCCAGTCACGTCCTAGCCCCGTGCCTCAGTTTCCCCTGTCGGTACAGTGGTCGAGACGGGTGATCATGCCGCCTGGGAAGTGGGGAACGGGGCGGCGAGCTGGCTGTGAGGCCCCCACTGCGTCAGCGGAAAGGGCTTTGAGGTCCTTTCAGTGAAAGGCCCCACCAGGCCAGACAGGATCATTGGCCTGGATCTCATAGGCCACCGGTGCCGCCCAGACCTGGAGACTAACCCCGTCTGGCCTGGCATCACCTCTCACTGCCCTAGAGTCTGGATTCCCTGCCGGGTGGTCGGCCCTGGGGCACTTGTAGCCCTGCCTTGCACAGCAGCTGCTCTGCTCCGCAGGGCAAAGCTCAGGGGGGGTCATTATCCTGGGCGGGCAGCCCCATCTCCTACCCTACGGCCCGATTAACCGGCAACTCCTCTCCCCTCGTGCCCCAGCCCCCTTCCCCAAGGGCCCGTTGGACTGGCCCTGCCCAGAGATTCGAGTCTGAGCCCTGCCACCTTCACTGATGGGAGGGAGGGGCTGTTTAAAGGGCAGGGGAATCTCAGGGGTGTTGGGACTGTCCCTCCACCCAAAGGGGAATGTGTAGGAGCCCCCTAGCTCCAATGGAAGCAGCCCCAGAGAATGGGAAGTAGGATCCGGGGAGTTATGGGGGGACTGGGCTGGCTCTGCCTTTGGGGGGGGTGCCGCCTCCTTGGCCCCCCTTCTTGGCAGCACAGCGCCCCCTACTGCTGTACTGAAGCACTGGGCTCAGAACGGTGGGGAGGGGAGCGCCCCTTAGTGATCCCAAATCCCTGCAGCGCAGCGATCCCGGCAATGGGGAGGGGGTGGTTTATGGACCGGCTGGGATGGGTCCGGCCTGAGCCCAGCTGGAGTACTGCTCACTCCCCAGTGACTGCGGAATGGGCAGATTGGCATGCCTGGGTAAGAAAAGCCCCTTGGGGGACCCAGCCATCTGGCTCCTCTTCACTGCTCGCCGGCAGGCGGGTCCCTTTGTCCCGGCAGGTCTCAGGCCTTCACCGTGCGCGTGTGTGTTTGCTTGCACCAGGTTGGCAGGATCACTGGGGTGTCCCAGGAGCAGCAGCGAGCCATGGGGGTGAGCTCGGGTCTGGAGCTGATCACACTGCCTCACGGGCGTCAGCTGCGCCTGGACCTGTTGGAAAGGTACCAGCCCGAGGCCGGGGCGGGGTGAGCCGCAGCAGCATTGAAATGTGGCTGCTTCTGGGGGAGGGCACGAGGGTCGCGGAAACAGCCGCACAGCAGCTTTTGGACCAGTAGGAGGCGTCTAATTGAAGCCCCAAACGGAAGTTAGACTAGGCCCTGGCCAGGGCCTGGTCAGGTAAAGCCCTTTACAGCCCATGGGATAAGTCTGGATTTCGTGTAAGGGCCGCCCTGCATGGGGTGTGAAGCTGCCCCTTCGTCTGCCAGGCGCTGGCTCCTTGCGCCCAGCTGAGGGGGCCATACCGGCTCGGGACTGCACTGCGTAACCGGGCCGGACCGACGCACCCGGACGCACGCACCAGCCAGTGGCCGGGATCCCGCCGGCTGGGCCGTGCTAACGCCGTGGCACCGCTCCAGCCGGCAGGAGACCGGTCCCCCATTGGCGGCGTTAAGCCACCTCCGGGAGAGGCAGGCGCAGTGTGAGCAGGAGCCGTGTCACCGTGTGCACCGGGCTGTGGGTGGGCATGGCCATGGTGCTCGGGGGGGGGGGGGTCACCCCGAGTGCCGTAGTTCCACTGAGACAGGTGTGGCGTGCAGACCTGACCGTTCGGCTGGGGACTAAATGGTTGTGGAGACAAACTGGGAGTCTCATCTGAACGGTGGCAGAGCATCTCCCAGGCCAGTGGTTTTCAAGGGATGGCTCGTGGCATGTCGAGGGCACGTTGCTGCAGGGGGATCAGGGGAGCAGTGGGGGGGGGCTAAGGCTGCGCTGAGCCCCAGAACGGTCGGCAGCAGGCCCAGCTCCTCGGTGGTGGTGGTGGGGAGAGCGCACAGGGCTCCGGGCACTAGCTCCACACTCCCATTAGCTGGGATCCTGCCGCTGGCTGCTTCTGGGGCACAGCCTGGTCTGTGGTGCCAGGAGAGGCAGGAAGCTGCCTTAACCCCCCTGCACTCACCGCTGACCGGGAGCCCACTCGAGGTCAGCCCTCCTGCCCCAGCCCTGACCTCCTCCCCCCCGCAAAGCCGGAGCCCCCTCCTACACCCCACCGTTCCATCCTCAGCCCCACCCTGGAACCCCCACTCCAGTCACATGCGAGTGGGTCGGGTCGGGTCAGGCATCAACCATTTTCTTCACCTGGGTCATGAGAAAAACAGCTGGCCTCGCACTGCAGTGTGGTACGCAGGTCAGTAAGAGCGCCCCCTACTGAGCCTGCAGCTCCTTAGAGCCATCATGGGGCACAGACTGACACACAGCTGCACCCGTGTATAGGCTGTGCACGCTAGCTTGGTTGATCTAAATTTTCAACCTACTCCCCCTCTTGCCACCCTCCCCACATACGGAAGGGGTCTCATTGCTTGTCTCCCCTCCAACATACAACCAAGCCCCAACCTACTTAACTTCCCTGCACGCGCCCTCCCTGCCTTGAGTGGCTCCACCTATTAGCTAGTGCAGCAGCAGCTGGGTAGCAGGAGTGGTAAACTCAGCCCCTATGGTGTGTCTGTCCCCTCCAGGCACCACCTCATTGCCCTGGGCATCGCTGTGGACATCCTGGGCTGCACGGGGGCCGTGGCGGAGCGAGCCGCCACCCTGCACAAGATCGTCCAGCTGGCCGTGGAGCTGAAGGGCTCGGCTGGGGACCTGTTTGCGCTGTCGGCCGTGATGAAGGGCCTGCAGCTGCCCCAGGTGAGGGGCGGGCAGGGGGTTGAATAGCTCCTGCTCCCAATGGAGCCCGGGCCTGGAAGGCAGCACTGATGAGGGCTACATAGAGGGATGCTTTGGGTGGGTCTCATCAAGGGACAGGCTGTGAGCCCCGTGGCTTGGGTGCTGGATAGCCCAGACAGTGGGGCGCAGAACTGCCCTGGCCCAAGGGGAGAGGTTAGGTAGCAGCAGCGTGATCTAGTGGCTGAGGAGACCTGGGTTCTGACCTGCCCTGCTCTGGGCTTCAGTTTCCCCTGCCCACAGTGTGTGTGTGCAACCAGGGAGCTGTGCAGGGCGGAGACAGGCTATCGTTCTGTGCCACACCCAGCACAGTGGGGACCCCCATCTTGGTCAGGTGGCCTTGGCAGGGTTGGGGGCCTTGAGTTGCTCCATCTTACTGGGAGCCAATAAGCACAGTGGCCCTGGGGCATGGGAATCCCCTCCAACCGAGTAGTTCTAGGACCCTTGCCCCATGGTAACCCCACCCCCCTGGTCCCGCCCTGGATGCTGAGTTCCCGGGGGGTGTCACCGGCTCTGGAGAGCAGGACAGTGTTGCCAGGGTCGGCTTGGTGACGGTCGCTGCATAGCATGGCCCCTCGCAGGAGCCCCCACCCCCCCAGTCCTAGCCCTGTCCCCCTGCAGATCACGCGGCTGGATGAGACGTGGCGGAAGCTGCGGCAGAGCCACACCGAGAGCGCCATCGCCTTCGAGAAGGACCTCAAGCCCTTCATGAAACGCCTCAACCGGGGGGAAGGTGAGACGGGGCCTGCTGGCTGCCCCAGGGATCCCCACGGAGCGGGGAGGGAGCAGGCCCGGGAGGAGGGGATGTGGCAGGAGCATTACGGGGGGTGAACCTCACCCCAGAGAGAGACAGGGGGCAGCTGACACCCAGAGAAGTGGGAATGGGGGCGGGGGGGAGTGGATGAATGCCCTTCCCCGGGCTTGCATGACACTAGCCTGGGCCCTCCCCCCACCTCTGTTGCCAAATGGTACAGGTCCCCAAAATGTGCCCCTCCCCCCAGGCAAATCCCCTGCTCGGCCCCAGACTCCCTATCAACAAATCACCTAGCCCCCCGGCCTCAGTTTCCCCATCTCTATCAGGCCCATGCAAGCGCTGTCCATCGTGCCCCCCAGGGCATTTTGCCCCTTGACACCAGGGCTGCATTTCACCCTCCCTGGCCAGTTTTCTGAGTGTTGCTACCCCAGCCCCACCCTGCCACCGCAAAGCGTCCTGCAGGTGGAAGGGCGAGTGTGAGAGCCTCCCTCGCTGGCCCCTCCCCACGACCTCAAAGCCCATGGGGCCCCGTTGCCGCTGACTCATGCCAGCCGCCATCACCGAAGAGCGGCTTCCGCTGCTGTTTCGGGGGGGGGGGCGGATTTGGACAGAAGCCTTGTGGGGCTGGGGCGTTGTGGGGCCAACTCCCAGCGGTGCAGGAGAGAGGAGGGCAGCAGCGCCCGGGGGCAAGGCCCAGGCGGGAATACGCATTCGGGTACCGACGCCAGCTCAAGGCATCTGTCTGCCCCTTGTCCCCGGGCTGCAGGGCTCTCCTCTCCAGGAGAGGTGGCCGTACCGCACCTCCTGCCGCTCATCAGCCTGATGGAAGGGGAGCAGCTGTGGGACGACCACGAGGAGAGCTGCGACCTCCTCCTACGCACGCTGGAGTCCGCCCGCTGCATCGCCACCAGCGCCGGGGCCTACAAAGCCACCGCCGAGGCTAAGCTCCAAGGTAGGGCTGCAGAAACCCCGCTATCCCACCCCGGCTTGGACCTGTTCCCAGAGCCTCATGGGAGGTGTAGTTCAGTTGCCTCAACATCCCCATTGTCTCTGGGGTAAGCGCCCCAGCTGGACTATGTCTCCCATGATGCACCATAAACTGGGACTCCCATAAAGCCATTGCACCCTGACTGGAGATGCTGTGGTGCATCATGGGGGATGTAGTTCAAACAGGGAGCCTTGACCATGGGTGGTGGCAGACATGAGGCCACTGCACCGCAACTCCCCTGAGGCTCCAATTCATATTTTCAAATCCAGCTTCCCGCGCCAATCAGCTTGGATGGGGGAGGGAAGCGAGTCCTGGCCTCCAGTAAAGCCCGGTCTTAGCACCCCCTGCCCGCCTGTGCGCCTCAGCCTCTTCCATGTGTCGCCCTAGGCTTCCAAGCCACGCCGGAGCTCCTCGAAGCTTTCCAAACGGAGTTCGCGCTCCGCTTATTCTGGGGCAGCAAAGCAGCAGCCGGGGCCCGGGCGGAGCGCTACAAGAAATTCGACGCCATCCTGACGGTGCTGTCCCAGAAACTCGAACCAGCCGGCAAACCAGAGCCCTGCGTTTCTTCCCCCACCGCTGGGGCCTGGACCACGCGCAGCGGCTTGCGGTGAGCCGCGTCGGCACCTGCGGGAGGAACGACTGCCGCCCGGGGGCGCAGACCTCGCCCTGCGCCGGGCTGGGGCAGAAGGAACGTTTAGGCCGTGTGGGCCCCCCAGCAGCAAAGGCCTGTGAATGCAGTGAGGTTGGTCGCTCACGCCAGTGCAATAGTCTACCAGCCCCGGGCTCTCGGACGTGGCTGCGCCACGTACCCACACTTGGAGGAGGGAGTGTGCGGCTTTCCAAATTCAAAATGCCTCGGCTGCTCAAGCGCCCCCCCTCCCCTGTGCCGAGGTGGAAGGGGGGAGAGGAATAAACAGAGCGGAGGGTGGGAGGGAGTCCCCCTCCCAGCACAGGAGGGATGGCTGGAGCAATAAAGTCCAGGGCTCTCCTAGCTGGCTTGGGTCACTGTGCAACAGGCAGTGGGTTGCCTGCAGGGAGGCGGAAGGGCCACGTTGCAGCCTGTGGCAAGCTAGGCGGGTGCAGCAGGAACAGGGCTAGAACTCGTGACCTGGGGCTTGAGCTCCATTGCCTCGCCCAGGAGATGGCAGGGTGGTAGACACCCCTGGATCCTTCCCCACCATTCAGGGGGGCCCTGGCCCGAAAGGGGAGCCATGCACTGCTGCCCTTAGGAGAGCTCCCCTGGACCGGAAGGAGGCTGTTTCTTTACATGGGCAAACCCGTGTTTGTGATCTGCCCACTCATAAGCCCGGGGGGGCAAGGGGGGAGAACCACCTAATGGTTACAGCAGGAGAGGCCTGGGGGCTGCAGCCAGCAGGTAGAGCAGATGGTTGAAGGGCTGGAGAGGCCAGGCAAGGGTTACCCTGGGCCACTAGGCTTCTGCTGCCAGCTGCTCTTTAATTAAAGTAGCCTCCCCCCCAGCCCATGGGGCCACAGGCAGCTGAGGGCCAGGGAAGTAAAACCAGATGATGCACCACAGAGAGGAACGGTGCAGGCCAGACTGTCCTGTGCCTCCCCGCTTCCTCCAGGCCCCCATTCGGTCTCCACGGGAGCAGCTGGCCAGGACCCCGAGGGCAGGAATTTAACCGGGTTACAGAGTGTGTGTGTGTGTGTGGGGGGGGGGGGGGTTATGCCACTAGCACTAGGGTGTGAAATCAACTCCCCCTCCCCCAGTCTGAATAAACCGCTGCAAACACTGGCTGAGCTAAGCTGTGCAGTTTTCTCCTGTCCCCATGGCCTCTAGTAACTGATGCTCCCTTCATAGGGGCCCCCTCTCTTCCCCACACCCACCCAGGGCTAAGAGGAGGAGGGGGGGGGGGGCTGGTGACAGTTTGGGACCAGCCCCCTGCTCGGGTAGAAGCAGCAATGTAAATGTGGCCTCTAACACACTGTGGAGTACTTCAGACTGGAAATTAAAGTACCACGTCCCTCCCAAGGAAACTGAGGCCGACGGGCCAGGCCCATGCAAAACCCAGCAACATCAACACAGGCTCCTGCCCCAGCTGACAACAGAAGCCCACAGGCCTGACTCCCAACCCCCACCCTAGGAGTCCTGGCGGCCAATGCCCCCTACTCCAAACCCACTCGCCCCACCATGAGGCTCCCTGGGGTCTAGCTGCAGGCCTGCCAGTGCCCCTCTGTGCCTTAGTTTCCCCAAATGAATAACCAGGCTCTTGTCTTTTTACTGCCTGATCTCCCCCGGAGGGTTTCACAGCACGATAGAGGCACAAACACTGTAGTCTAGACCCCCCTGCCAGACCTGGGGCAGGCTTCAATTAGTGCTTAAAAACCGGCCCGGCCCAGCTCTCCAGCACCTTAGCTATTTTGCTATCAACATGTCTCCCTTTCGGCAGGGAACACGCAGCCAAAGGCGCTTTGCTTGAGTGGGTCGGGGACTGTCACCCACCCCTGTACATCCAGGCTCGGGCTGCCCCCAGGGAGTTAGCTAACCCTGCACCCAAGCCTGGGGTGGCCACCGGGGCGGGGGGGGGGGGGGGAGGGGAGAGGGTGTTCCCCTTCCTTGCCCGCCCAGAGCGTCTTCCCAGGGGTTAGAGGCACTAGGGCCTGTCCTCACAGCCTGCTGCAGTATTCATGGGAAGAGCCTGCACCCCGGCTGGCCAGCATCAGCTGGCGGGATCACTAATCTGGCTCCCAGAGGAGGGGAGAGGCGCTCCCAGCAACCGAGGGCTTGTGTACAGCAGGGGCAGGTCGCTATCCCTGTGTTGGCAAGGGGGTGGGTTAATGGGCCTCCGGGGCGATGTTGTGCTGATAGAGGGCTGGGGGCAGAGCTGGCCTTCGTGAAGACGGGGACTGGGTCTCCGGGCCCTGCGAGCACTGCAGGGCCCTGTGGGGCAGCTGGGTGGCTCCTAGGCCGCACAGCAACACACGCAGCTGGGCGGCCTAGGGGTTTCTGTGATAAGGACAAGACGGGCAACAGACTTCAGCAGGTCCTGGGCGATGGGGAGGTGGGGCTCAGCTCCAGGCTCCCTGAAAAAGGTAGGGCTTCAGGTAGAGGGGGGCAGGGCTATGGGCAGCTAGCTCTCAGCACAACCTAGACCGGGGTGGCCAACCTGCGGCTCGTGAGATGCATGCGGCTCTTCTCCCCCAAAAGTGCAGCTTACAAAGCCACTCCTAAGTCCCCCCCCTGCTCAAGGGGGCAGCGATTCAAAATGGCACCTGTCAACAGGAGCCTGATACAGCCAAACAGCCTAAGCTAGTTTCTTAAAGGGTCAGTTTCTTTTTTTTCTCACCAATTCTGGTGCAGCTCTGCATTTTTTTCGCTGCTGTTTCAGCTCTCTTTGTTAAATGGGTTGGCCACCCCGACCTAGACCATGCCCTGCCGCCCCCAGCCAGTCCTCAGTGCTGCCCAGATTGCACTGTGCAGTGCTCTGATGGCAATTTAAAGGGCCTGGGGCTCCGGCTGCCGTCCCTGCTCCAGTAACAGGGTGCCAGGCTGTGGGGCAACAGCTCACTCTGTCCCCTTCCCCCCAAAGCAGCCCTGAATCCAGCCGAACCACTCTGCTCCCCTGCCCCGGCCAAAACAAACAGGCCTCACCGCTGCAGTCTGTATCATTTTTATAAACTTCTTAAAAACTTCATGGGAGGCAAAGGGGGGGTGGGGGGGGGAGAAAAAGAACCCAACTATTTACATAAAGTGTAAAAGGCACCAGGCTGCAGTGGGAATACATTCTTCGGCTCGAGCGCCGGGGGCCCGGCCCAGCGACCTCCAGCACCGCGGCTCAGAAGCAGAGGGGAGATACGATCTGCCCCCCGCCCTCCACAGGGTGAAGAGAAGCCAAGACAATTTACACTTAGGTTACAGGTTAACTGCGGCATAGGCTAAAAGGAGCAGTAACTGGTCACTGTATAAAAGGCTAATATATTAGAGTCCTCTTAAAAAAAAAAAAAATTCTTACACGGAAGGGATGGGCAGCCGCTCAGAGCCCTGGGCACACGAGAGCCGCTGCCCTAGGGGCAAATACATGTATGCAGCAGGCACTTTTTGCTTTTTTTTTTTTTTTTTTTTTTCCTCCTTCCTTCTCCTTTTCCTTGGCTGGGCGAGTCTGGGGAATAAAGTGCAAGTCATGGCCACAGTGGCGGGTGGGGAGGAGAGGGGCTGGAGATCGGCTCATGATGGAGCTGGTGGGACAGGAGAATTCAGACCCACAGGCCTGGGCAGAGAACGCACCGAGGTGCAGGGCCTGGGGCGCCCCCGCCCTTAATCTCTAAGCTAGTGCCAGCCCACAGAGGCCCAGGTTCAAATCCCAGGAGAGAAACAACCGAAATTCATCGTGATGCTTAATATGCAATGAGAAGGGGCCCAGCTGGCAGGGGGACTAGTGACAGAATCAAGGGAGAGGATGCACTTTCTAGTCCATAAGCCCCCCCTTTACCTCTCCCCCCCCCCCCCCCGGGCAGCCCCTAAGCTAGCAGGGGGCTGTGCAGCTTCCTTCCCCCGCAGAGTGCCCCACCCAGGCCCAGGAAACAACAGGCTCTAATGAGCCCTGGCTTGGAAGGGGAGGGGGCAGCATAGGAAGCCCCTGGAGTGTGAACCACACCCCCTTGTGGACAAAGGGATTATTGCCACCGCCCCAGGGGAAAATGGGAGAGGGTGGTTATAGCACGGGGCAGGGGGAGGAGGGCTGCAGCTGTGTGTTGGAAGAGGGCGAGTTACTCACAGCGCATGGGACAGGAGGTGGGGGTATGGTGCACAAATGCAGATACCAACCCCCTCTATTCAGCAGCCAGAAACCCAGCACCACCCCAGCCGCACCCACTACAAGCAAGCCACCGCTTGTTCCTCCCCACACTGCGATGGCCGGGCTGAAACAAAACACCCCCGGGCTTGGGCGGAGGGGGAAGTGGGGGGTTCTCCTTCCCTTCACAGGCACTCAGCTGTGCAAGTGGGCACCACTGCTTGCCCACAGGGGCCACAGGCCACCTCCACACCTGTGCCCACGAGTCCCATCCCAGGTTCCAGCAGCATTGTTCCACCCCCCCAGTCTGCCCCCTGCAGCTGCTCTCCAGCCGGGCGGGAGCCCCGCGCTCAGTTCAGCGAGACCCGCAGGTAGGATGTTGGCACATATCCCTCGCCGCCTTTGCTCCTCCGCACCCGGGTCCAGCCGTCTCCTTTGTCCTCCTCCATCAGGCTCAGCTCCTCCCCCTCCGTCATGGAGATGGTACCTTCGCTGGAGCCTTGGGGAGGAGGAGAGATGGGAGGGAGGAGAGGAAAATCAAGGCAAGGGCCATAGAAGAATCAATCCCCTTTCAGAACTCAGCTCGGTCCTCCTACCATGCCTGGGATGAGATGGGAGATTGGCTGTATGGGCCCTCCCAGGACCCCTCTGGGCCCCTCCCCAAAATAGCTGGCTGCAGAGATGGGAGAATGGCTTAGACCCCAACTGACCCTTCCTTGTCCCCCATTCACCAGGAAACATCCCAGCAAGCAGCTGGTCAAGGGGCATCTCTGCCAACTCTGCAGGGGGTGGGTGTGGACCGAATAGGGGTTTAGAGATGTAACCTGCCGTGGCAGTGAAGTCTCCAACCCCTGAGCGGGATTTGAACTCAAGACCTTCAGTATTAAAATAGGTCCCTATTGCTTGACCTATGCTCGCAGCCAGTGCCAGAAGGCAGCTGCCCACCACTGGCATTTTGGGGGGGGAAGAGGGCAAGGAAACAGGCTACAACTGGTTGAAAATGTTCCAGCAGAACAGAGCAAGTCTTAGGGATGGGCCAGGACTGCATTTTGGCTTGATGTCCCAAATTCCCCCCCTGCAGGTTTCCCTAGTTATTCCTCCCCCCCTCCCCTTTTTTTTGGGGGGGGAGGGGCGGGGGGAGGGGGGCTCGCCGAATTTTTGTCTAGTTTTTTTTTTAAACCATCTGGCAACCAGGCAAGCTGGGTGGTCACCCAGAGCCACCAACTGGTTAAGAGCATCCCTGCAGCAGAAAACTGGATTTTGACTAAGAGGAGATTTTTCAGGTGCTTCCCCCGGACACGTCAACTGGCTGTTGAAACCCTCCCCACAAAGCAGGCTGTTTTGGACTTGGACATACAGCCACAAAGCCTCCTGGGAGGTGTGGTCCAGGTGTCTCATACTCCCCTGCACCTCTCCGTGGCCTAAGACTCCCATAATGCACTGCTTCCTCTGCCAAAGGCGGCAAACGAGTGGGTTGAAACTCCCATGATGCACCACCCATGATGCACCACGGCCTGAGATTCCTTCCCTGCCCAAGACACACCCCGGTGAATCATGGGAGATGTAATCCAACCAGGGAAGCTGGGTTAGAATGGGAGCTAGACGAGAGGTGTCTACCTTCAAACTGGTACATGGCCACACAGGTGCCGATGGGCGAGGCCAGCTCCTCCTCAAAGTCGTCATCAAACTCCGTGTAGATTGGCTGGTTCAGGGCATCCTGGCTGTCGTCCGAGTGGGTGGTGTCCGGGCTGGGGAAGGAACAAGGCAACCGGCTGAGCAGTTGCTTCTGGGGTAGCTCCAGCCACAGGTAGCAGCTGTCCCAAAGCAGGAGCTCGGTCTAGGGGTTAGCATGGGGCTTGGGAGCCAGGGCTCCTGGGCTCTATTCAGGCACCTCTACAAAAAGCTCTCCCCTCATGAGACAAAGGGACGCGCCCAGGGACGCCAAGCCCCCCGTGCAGCGTGAGCGGCTCACACACCTGGCTGCCTACTCCCCATGGTTCCTGGGGAGGAACGTTGCACTGCCTCACCTGTCCTTCTCGTGGGAGCTGTTGTTGTTCAGGGTGGTGGCAGGGTCCGGCGGACGGCTGTATCTCAGGCTGTTGTCCAACCGGTTACTCAACATTCTACCTTCGGCTTCGGTCAGCCACGACTGGAAGGCGAGAGGGGGAGGTTTAAGCCCTTCCCATCACGGAGACAGCGCACGCAAGGGGGAGAGCATCTTCATTCGCACGGGGACTCCTCTGCTCCGGGGCCTAGCTCCCTAGCAGGGACACCCCTTAGCTTGGCAGCTGCTGGAATCTTGGCCCCCTCCCAGCCTTCAGCACATCTACGGACCCAGCCCTCTGCCGGACACCCAGGTTCAGAGCAGTATCCCACCACCCAAATTCTCCCTTCTCCTCCAGGCTTGATGCAGACTTCGGGCTCCCCATATTTTGTCTTGCCCTGCCCACCCCCCAGTGTTTAAAAAAAACAAAACAAAAAAACAAAGCACAGAACCCACAAGTCCTGGCTCCCAGTCCTGCCCCCATGCTCTAACCACTAGATCCCACTCCCCCATGGTGATGCTAGGCATAAGCAGACTAAGCAACTGCTTAGGGCCCCCACTGGCTCAAGGGGGTGCTCTAGTAATACCCCCAAAAATATCATTCATCCTACTTAACAAGCATAGCAGTACATGGTGTGTTGGTATATTCTGTACAGAAATAGCATTAATTTTTTTAGTGCGTGGGTTGAGGGGCAATGGGGGACCCCTGAAAGATGCCCGCCCGCCCACCCGCCCTCAGCTCCGTCTCTACCACTCCTGCCAGAGCTGCAAAGAGAACCCAGGAGTCCTGCCTCCTCGCCAATTAGCTACAATTGTATCTTCCCCTCCAGTATCAGAGACAAGGCCTATCAGCTGTAGGAACAGGCGACACCCAAGAGGATCTGAGTCACCGGAAGAAGGGGGCGGGGCAGGGCGGGGAAGGTGTCGGGACCTTTTATCAGGCTACCCATGTTCAGCGGACTCAATCATATCATCAACCTGCTGGCTGAGAAGAACTGCCTTAGTCAGCCAGGAACCTGGGCAGAGCCATTTAGCAGAATTGTCGAGTGCAGTGTTTCCCCAGATGTGTTCCACGGAAACCCTGGGGTGCCGCGAACTGAAAATAAGGGTTCTGCGAGAAAATTCCATTACAATAACATTTTATGGATTTAAAAAAAAATAATAATTCATATTATGTGATTTTTGTTTTTAAATATGTGCAATTGAACTAAATGTTGATCTCATGACCTTGTTTAGCATTTGTTTATTATTACCCTTACTTATTTGTGGTCTGCTTTTTCAGCTCCATCTATTAGACTGTTCTTAGGGGTTCCGCAAAATTCTTTCAAGTTTAAAAGGTTCCGTGGCCAAATAAAATTGGGAAACACTGGTCTAGTGTAATGTCCCTCGCTTGGGAGGGGAAAGAGAAAGTGATCCCAGACCCAGGCTATTTCTGAGAGTGAAAATACTAGACACTGGGTTACCCACGATTCACCCCAGAATAATTCAGGCATGACTCAGCTGCTCGTAAATCAAACCAGCAGTCTTTGACTCATGAGGACACCTAACCTGAGAACCAATGCGGTCATGACACTACTGCCTATAGGGTCACTGGTTTAACACTCATCAGGCACATTGTTTATTAGGTATATTACGGTAGCGTACTACCCTGTCTCGGCCTAGGTCTCCATCACGCTAGGTGCTGTACGTACATTATGGTAATACCCAGGAACTCCAACCAAGGCCCGGAATCCCACTGTGGTGGGTGCTGTACAAACACACAAGACACTGGTCTTTGGGGTCCCACTGTGATTAAAAAACTCTTTGGGACAATGTGCCTTACAGAAGCAGGATGGTGCCACAAGTGGGGCACCAGTCGTAAGATTTAAGGCTCAAGTGCAACACCCTGCTCTGCCACAGACTTCCTGCATGGGCCTGGGAAAGTCACTTAGCTTCTCTGTACCTCAGTCTCCCCAGCCACACAATGGGACTACAGCCTTGCCCTGGGAGGAGACATACATTAGATGGTGCAAGGCTCAGACAGTGATGGCAGCCAGAGAAGGACTTAAAATATTTAGGATCTATCCCATAAGGCAAGAGACACCAAGTGCACGAGTCCATTAACATCAGCTCCATGTGGGGTTTTTTTTGGGTATCTTCCCATTGCGTTTGCCAAGATCGCTTATTTCGCTGGGAGAGCCCAGTACATGCCGCCCCCTTGAAAGCACTCCTGCGCCACGACACGCTGTGTCTCCACTCAGCGAGGCCAAGCAGCGGCCTAGTGCAAAGATCCCTAAACTGTGGGGCACGCCCCAGAGACACATTCGGGGGTGGGTGGGACCGGCAGGGCATCGAAGGGGTGGAGGGGGAGAAACACCCCGCTCTGCTCTGGCCCTGCCCCCAGATGTGGCCCCAGCCTTAGCCCCTTTCCCCTGTCTGAGTCCCCCCCTTCACCCTAGGCGCAACAGTCCTGGGTGCAGAGGAGAAGACGACGGGCAGGGGGCACCACCCGGAAAAGTTGGGGCACCACGTGGCTAGAACACTTCGCCAGGGACTCGGGAGAATTGGGTTTTTATTAATCTGAGCAAGTCGCTTCCCACCCCTCCCCCGCTCTGTGCCTCAGTTTCCTCCACTGTCAAATGGGGAGTATGGCACTGATGCTGTTGGTAAAGCACGGAGCTCTAAGGGGTGGAACAGGAGTGCGAGGCGTTGGTACGTGGTGCAGCCATTAGGGGGAGATAAAGCCCTCTCATAGACTGAACCAGTTCAAACTGCAGTAACAGGAAGGACTGGCCGGACCCAAGGGACATTGTGTGTGGGTCTGGAAGGAGGTCGGCATCACAGAGGGCTCAGCCGGATGCGTGGAGGGGCCTGGGGCAGAAGCAGGTCCAGGGAGCACAGGCAGAGGCAGTCTCCTCCCCCCCTTACCTCATACTTCTGGATTTCCAGCCGCAGCTTCTCGATGTTGTTGAGGGTCTCCGAGATCTTTGGCTCCAGGCTCGCCGGGTCACCCATCTGCGGCGTCTTCTGGTACACGTCCTTCATCTTGTTTAAGGCATCTCTGGAGGGGAGGGGGGAGTTAGGGGAAGGAATTTACAAGGGCAGCCCAAAAACTTCTGCCTTCTGGCAAGAGGGGGGGATAGATTTAAACGCAATTGTAGGAGGGAAACTGCCCCCCCACACACACACACACACACTTTGTATGCTGTGGCATAGTGAGAATGAGGGGAAGCAACGTTTCCTAGCATAGAGAGCACTGGACTAGAGGTCAGGAGACCTGTGTTACATAAGAACGACCATACCGAGTCTGCCCAGTGATCCCTCTAGCCCAATGTCCTGCCTGCCGACAGCGGCCAACACCAGGCGCCCCATAGGGAATGGGCAGAACAGGGAATCATCACATGATCCCTCGCCTGTTATCCACTCCCAGCTTCTGGCAATCAGAGGCAAAGGAAGCCCAGAGTATGAGCTTATCTAGTTCTTTTTTTAAAACTCTGTTTTGCAGTCTTGGCCTTCACAACATCCTCTGGCAAGGAGTTCCACAGGTTGGCTGCACATTGTGAGAAGAAATACCGAGAAGAAACACTTTATTTGTTCTAAATCTGCTGCCCCTACATTTCATCGGGTAGCCGCTAGTTCTTGTGCTTATGTGATGGGTTAGTAACACTTCTCTAGTCCCTTTTACTACAATCACAACTTCATAGACCTCTCTCATATCCCCCTTTAAATCATCTCTCTCTCCCATTACAGGCTCCACCCTGACCTGGATGAAATCACTTCTCCTGTTTTCTCTTCTACCCTGCTCTACTTAGGTGGTAGACCAACTGGGGCAGGGCCTGCCTCTCAGTTGGCATATCCAGAACCTGGCCCAACAGGGCCTCCGTCTCAGATGGGCTCCCTGTATAATAAGTATCTGAAAGGGCAATTCCAGTCCAAGCACACACTATGCTTGGAAGTCACAACAGCAAGAGGCTAGAGTTTAAAAGCCTGGCGAGGGGCGAGGTGGTGCATTATGGGAGTCCCTGTTCCATGAGCATCATGGGAGATGTAGTCCAGAGGAGAACATGGCCAGGAGGCACCCACAAGGCACCGCCTATAGAGTGCCCAGCGCACCTACCTCTGGTCAATTTCCTTCTGCAGCTCCCGGCTCCTCTCCTCGATCTTCTGCTGCAACTTTTTCCTCCTCTGCTCTGGTGGCAAGTGGCTGAAATCTTCTGTGATCACAGGCTGGCAGCAGGATGGTGGGGGGAGGGGAGGCAGAAAGAAAGGGGCACATCAGTTTCCCTTGTGCCGTAACATGCCCCCTTTCCTCCCCACCCCTACCTCTTCCCACCGTGGGTTGGCAGGGCCAAGCAGCAGTGCCTGACAAGCCGCTGGGCACAGTGCTGGGCTGCCGGAGAGCCATTCCCCGACGTGCAAGACACTGGCCAGCCCCCGGGGAACGTGCATGCCCCTCAGAGAGCCCGATCTCGCCAAACGTCCTCAGCAGTCAGGAGCTGAGTGCCTCACGGGATCCCCGCCCAGTGCAACACGCCGCACGAGGCCTTTCTGCTGGGATCTGGAGATCCCAGGTCATGCAGCAAGGAGGTAACGCGCTGTCAGGGCCACCCCCGCCACTGCCCCACAGCTTTACACCAACACGGGCCGGAGCTTGGTCTCCACCGGCAGCACCCGGGGGGAGGTATCAAAAAAATCCTTGTTCTCACGGACTGCTGCTCCCTCCGCAGCACTGACAGCAGGAGCAGCGATGGGGGAAACCAGCACTGAGTGGCAACCCAGGAGACAGAGCCGGTCCTAACCAATTGGCGGCCCTGGGTGACTGCCCAGTTTGCCTGTAGGGTTGCCAGATGGCTTTAAAAAAAAAAAAACAACACACCACACACACACACACACACACACACACCCCCCAGACAAAAACGTGTCAAGGAAAAAAAAAAAAAAAAAAAAAATCAACCAGGGAAACCTGAGGGAGGATTTGGAAGGTCAGGACGAAATGCAGTCGTGGCCCACCCCTAAGACCGGTGGCCCCTTGAAAAGGCAGCCCCACGCAACCGCCCGACTTGCTTGCCCCTAAGACCAGCTCTACCAGGAGACCTGCCACGGCCTCAGGCCAGCCACTCGGACGGCGGTGTGCAACGCTACGCAGCCCCACGTAAGTGGAGCACAGATCATCCCATTGACGCCAGGGCCGGGGCAGCGTCAGAAGTTGAGACGCAACTGAGCGGCCGCGGGTCCCTGGCGATTCAGGACCAAGCGACTCCACTGGCCAGCAACTGGTTTCCACCCCTGCGCAAAGGCAGCCACCGGACGAGCGCTGCCCCCCTCCCCCCCGCCTCCTGTGATTCTTCGAGTGGAACAAGCTGGGATCCTGGCCCAATAACCAGGTGCCCTCAGGCTGGCAGAGCCGGGGCCTGCTGCAGTCCAAGCCGAGGGAGCACTCCGAAACTGGCCGCTTCACCGGGCTTTTGGTCTCCTGCTGGGGGAGGGGGGATGTGTTTCTTTATTTAGAACAGGAAGTGGTTTGATGCCGACTTGGGCTCGCCCCCCCCCCACCCCAGACACAGCAAACCAAGAAGCCTGGCCTACAAGAGACGGCTCGGGGATTTGCACAGAGCAGGAGCACAGGCCACCAATGCTCCTGTGTGGAGGATGCAAAAGGGGAGTTCCTGGTTGGGACGGGGCGCTGGGAGCAAGCAGGAGGTGGGCTAGGCAGGAGAAGGGCTGGGCTAGGGAGCCGAGAGGGAAGGGGCATGTGTGGGCAGAGGATGCGTTTCACATGGGCTGAAGCACAGATCTCTGCACCACACGAGGGAGGCTGGAGCTATGTGCAAGACAGAGAACTTGGGGGTTTTAAGAGGCGACTGGCACCCGAAGAAATAACTGGGTATATGCTGAGGCTGGGAGAAAATCCCCATGGCAATGGAGGTTTTAGGGAACTCTGGGGTTTGAGGAAAAGCAACCACTTCGGGCAGAAAGACGCGAGGTTTTCGATCAATGAAACAAAGACCCGAAACCCGATGCTTGCAGATTTGGCTCTGCGGCCGTGGCGCCGTCTGGAAGTTGTACTTTGGCTCCCTCATGACCAGTTAGCCTCTGTGCATCCCACTCCTACAGCAGGCTACAGCTCCCATAATGCACCTCGGTCTGCCCTCTTTGTAAGGGAAGGTGGTGCATCATGGAAGGTGTAGTTCAGATGCTTCATGAGCCCATTGTCCTCTATGGACCGGGCTCCCTGGTTGGACTACCTCTCCCACAATGCAATATGGGAAATGTAGCCCACAGAGGACATGTAGTTCAATTACATTATGTCCAGTGTTCCTTCTAAGGTTTTCCATTCACATGCGGAATAAATTTCTGCACCACAACATGTGCGAATGTGCACCACCAGTAGAAACACATGCTGCCAGTTGAGGTGCTCTGCTAATCAGTGAAGTGGCATTTGAATGTCACCTGGGCAACTGCCCAAGTCCTCAGCTTACAGGGAACACTGTTCATGTCCTCATTCTCCATTGTGGGCTAGGCTCCTGATGGGACTACATGGTGCATTATGGGAGATGTAGTCCAAGAAGCCTGGTTCATAGAGAACAATGGGCTCATGAGGCACTTGAACTACAAGTCCCAGGAGGCACTGTGGTAGCACTTGTGAATAGTTCCATTTTCAAGGGGGGTTTAATCAAAAGCCACGTAGATACAAAAAAAAGGCATTTAAAAAAAAGGTGTATTTTTATTTTAAGTCTCCTTCCTACACAGCCCCGCTGTATTTCTCTGCAAGCAGGTGCCCTTCAAAATAGCAGCAACCTCCCCGACACACTACAGCCCCCCCCCAGAAGAACAAGACACACACTTACCCCCCGTTTGAGGCTGCGGAAAGAGGTGATGCGGGGTTTGACTGTCTTATTGATCTCATTCAGACAGTAAGACAGAGGGTCCCGGGTGAATTTGGGGGATGGAGGTCCGTTGGTGGCAGACGAGGAGGAAGGAAGAGGGGCAGAGATTGCTGGGGAGAGGGGAGGAGGGGGGAGCTAGGGATGGACAAAGGGACAACAGAACACACGGACATGCACAACAGAGAGAACGCTGTAAGAAAGAAAAAAAAAAAACAGGTACCCGCACCCCCCCAAAAAAAAATCCCAAATACAGTACAGGGAATAAAGGTGGGGGGGGGGGGGGTGTCAGGACAAGCCACACCATCACAGTCCACCAGCAGGGGGTAGCAAGGATGGGGGGGGAGGGGGGAGAAGAGACCCACCGCCCATTTTGTCAGTCTCCCAAGCACAGGGAAACCTGGCTGCCAAGGGAAGGGAAGGGAAGGGAAAGAGGCCAAGGGTTTTCACATGATCCCAAAAGTACCTGAGTCCCATGAACAGGAACGGGCATTTGGGCATCTAATTCCCCTAAGATCCTTGGAAATATGCTCGTTTTTAAACCCTTAGGGTTGCACCATGCACCATGGATGTGACTAGGGCCACAGGGCGGGCCCCCACTCTGGAACACTGGCCCTTCCTCGCACCCGTGCAACTGGGAAGCTTGACACAGAGATGAAACCCGGGCTTTCGGCTCCTGAGCGTTGGTGGGGAAAGGGTTAATGTGCCCTGCTGCATTGTTCAGGGCCCAGTGAGGCCCCACCTGCCCTCACAAGGAGTGGGGGGCGGAGGGGGGGGGGGAAGGCCCACAATGCTTCATGGGAGCTGGGAGGATACTGCTGGAAGCAAGTAACATGAAGGTCACCTGATGGCTAGACCAGAGGTTCCCTTGCTCCTAACAGGCCCATGGATAACCCCTGCCACCCCTCACTCTCTCATCCTGCCCCCTTCGCCCCTCCCATCCCCACAGGCTAGGGCAGGTGGAAAATTTGATTCGTTTTTTAATAGTTTTTCAGTGCTTCCCATGGGAAATTTCAGTTTTTCATCAACAACCAAAACACTTCCGTTTGGAAGTGCTGCTGTGGTGCATCTTGGGAGTCACCATTTCGTTGCTTCACGCCCCACCCCTCTTCTAAGGGGACCAGTTCCCCAGCCAGACTACATTTCCCATGATGCACAGCATCCCTTCACCACAATCTCAGTGCTTCATGGGAGTTGTAGTCTGGCCAGGAAGCCTGGCCCATAGAAAAGAGGCGTATGAGGGGGCCTGAACTACAACTCCCATAAGGCACATAGGAGGCATGCCAAATGGAAACGCTTCAGCTTTACAGGGAAATAATATGATTTCAGACACTTCCTCCACTTCCCTGCTTTCTGAACTGCCCCCTACAAGCCCACTGCATTGGCCTCCTGCTCCCTCATCTCCTCTCCCTCCCCTTACCCCTGCCCCCAGGCCTGCCCTGGCTCCACCATTAGGTGCATTATAGGTGCTCGGACCCTCAGGACCCCCCGGTGCTCGGTGCTGTACAGCCACAGGGCAGAGCAACGGATCCTGCACCACTGAGCTGACAGCCCAGGGCTCTGCTTCCAGGCTTAGAAGTCAAGCACATGCCTGAAGCGTTTAGCTGGATCAGGGCCTGAATGCCTGGCAGTGCCTCATCCCCATTAGCAAACCGCTGCGGGGGGAGGCAGGAGGGGGAGATAGCGCCACTCCCCAGCCACATCCCTTATAATTAGCTCTAACTTCCTCCACAGGGATCCTTCCATCGGATCACTCCCCACTCTTCTTGCATGCCCCTGTGCCCAGGACATACCCAACAGCTCGCCAGGGTGGGGGAGAACAGATCGCCCACCTCAGCTAGGCGGGGGACGGGGTGGGGACAGGATACAAGGGTGAGGGTCAGCAGGAAGCATTCCTAGGGAACACAGGGCTATAACTCGGGGGGGGGGGGGGGGGAATGATGCCCTAAAGCAGTGTTTCCCAAATGGTGTTCCACGGAACCCCGGGATTCCATGAATTGAAAATAAGGGTTCCGCGAGAAAAAAATTCCATTACAACAACATTTTAGGATTAAAAAAAAAATTAATACTTAAGCATTTATGAATTTTCTTGAAAAATTTTCATTTGTGTTGATCTCATGACCTTGCTGAGCATTTGTTTATTATTATCCTTACTTATTTGCGGTCTACTTTTTTTGGCTCCATATATGAGACTGTTATTAGGGGTTCCGCAAAATTCTTTCGCGTTTAAAAGGGTTCCGTGGCCAAATACAATTGGGAAACACTGCCCTAAAGCTTCTGGCATGGAAACATGTTCCCTGGGCCTTGAAACTAGGGGTGCAGCCCCATCACTTTCCTACCCCTCTCTGCAGGACACCAGCCCCCTGCTTGGCAGGGCATGCAGTGCAGACAGGAGAGGGGCTATTTTTATACTCCTGCTGGCAGAGGGGAAATAGGGCCCCCAAGCCAGAAACCCCAGTTCCAGCCCTCACTTTGGTCGGAGCTCTCCTGCTAGGCTCCCTGCCCCAGGGGAGAGTCCTTGGGTTTCTCCCACACCCCTCACTTGTGGGCGAAGGCAGGACCCTGGGCATTGCTGCCTGCGGGTGGCCAGGGAGCAGGCGTTGCAGCACATGCACAGATGGAAGCGGCAAGCAGCGCAGGATTTCCGACAGGCACGAGACAATTAGAGCAAGAAATGGCCCCAGGCGGGCAAGGGCTGGAAAAATGGAGCCATCCAGTAGGGCCTGTGAAACGGGCCCCCAGCTGGCTTGTCATGCTGGGACATGGATCCGGTGGGCCTGGGTCGAGTGCTAGAGCCCACCCCATTTGCCACAGTCCCCTTCCATTCCAGCTGCTCCCACTGGGCCTGGGAGGTCAGTGGGGGACAGCTGCAGCTGTTTGGGACACAGGAAGTGTGACCGAAAGTGGCAAACTGCAAGGGATCTGACCAGCTACGCCCAGTGAGGGAGGTCGAGGGGCTTGTGTCTGCGTAAATGTTATTTGCCAAGTACGAGGATTCTGTTGACAGGCTGCACCTTTGTATTGGGAGTCTGATCTGCCGGGTCGTGCTGTGTTTCAGGGACCTGTGCGGTGCATCTCTGGGCTCCCACCAGACACACTGGCATCAGCCCTGCCCAGCTCATCAAGGGACATCAGTTGTCCAAGGATGACCCCTGAGGAGTTAGCAAGCCATGCAGGGCCATGTCTAGGGACAGCTCTCCCAATGCTCTGCCATGTGCTGGGATGCTTGGGTTTGGGGGACAGAAGTACAAGCCAGATGGCAAGACACTATAAAAGGCTGTTGCCATCTTATCCATTGGCATGGGCGGCGGGTAATGTAGGCAAGGGAAGGCATTGCCTTCCCAAAGTTACCCACACATCCCCTCCAGCGGGAAGGCTGGGGCTGTAGCACAGCAGCCCCAGTCCTGCTGGTGGCCAGGAAGGATCTGGCTGGGATGGGCCAGACTTAGCTCCAAGGGAGGGCCTTGGGTGGAAAGGGCGCGACTAGAGCTTGCCTGTCCCAGCTGGGCCTTCACCCACCACCCATGTCCACTAGGTCTTCATTCCTACTTCTTCCCTCTGGAGTAACTTTTCTACCAGCTGACAAAAAGGACCGACCGATCCATTCAAGCTGCGGGGACGTGCCCGAGGGACTTTCCAGCCAGCAAGCTCACCCATAGTGCTAGGAACCGACTACACGGACTGTGCAGCTCTCAATCATTTAATTTTTCTTTCTGTGTCATAAATTGTTAGTTCCAGATGCTAAAGGACTGGCTGGGTGTGGGTAAGATCCAGCCGAACGCTGTCCTGCTAACGTGGCAGATCCTTGGGGAATCGGAACATTTCTGTAGACGTGAGCCGAGTTTTAAAGTAACTTCTCGATGCTCTGGGCGTAGGTGCAGATTGGGAGCCAGAGAACTGGAGTGCAGCAAGGGGGCCGTGCGGTTTCTTTTTCAGCTTCTTGGTCCCCACTGGGGAGGGTCTGAAGCCGAGTCTGAGAGTGTTTGGGGAGTTTAACTTCTGCGTTACCCACCGGCCGCAAGGAGACGCTGCTCTCGCTTTTGCAGCCTGTTCTGACCACGGCCTGGCTCTGTGGGGGAGCACAAGACACCCACCCAGCACCCACACCCCGAACCCCACACCAGCCCCCCTCTCACAGCCCACCTGTAATTTAACACGTGCCACGGGCAGAGAAAAGGAGGGACCCCTGCAGGAAATGGATTGAGCTAAATCCAGATCATCCACTCCCCACCCCAGAGGAAGGGGGGAGAAAAAAAATCCAGGCCACTGTGCCCCAGGGTAACCTCTGTTCTGCACAACACAGACGGGACATGGGGGTTAGGACACAGGTAACATGGGGGGGGGGGGGGGGGGGAGAGGAACCATGCAACAGCTGTGCAGCATGGGGCGGGGATCTGCTGTTGCTGCTTACTAAGCCGCGCGCATTTGGGAGGCCACACGGGACAGAGCTGGCTCAGAGCAGAGCCGTTAACAGCCCTGCCCCACTCCATCGGGGGGGGGGGGGGCTAACAAATCTCTTCCGGGACCCCAGAGATGCGACACACACCCCTCCATCCCTGCCCCAAGAGCACTAAGCTGGCAGGGAAGCCAGGTCAAGATTCCTTGTCGGAACAGCCAGTTCCCAAGCCGCTCTCCGGGGGCCGGGAGGGGTACGGCAGAGGTGACTCATGGAGGGCGCGAGGCGCTGGCAGGGCCAGCAGAGGAGAACGCCGAAAGGGAGAGAGCGGGAGGGAGGATCATGCTGGCTGATGTGCAGCGCGCGCTCCGGAACGGGTTAATTATGAGCACCCCCGCCTCCCTCGCCCCCGCCCGTGAGCCGCCGCAGGGCTGGGGCTTTGGCTCATGCGCGTCGGTGCTCGAGTGCCGCGGCGGCTTCATGCTCTTTTCCGGCGTCATGCACAGGCAGCGGGAGAGCTGCAGCCTGGGAGGATCCCGGACCGGGGTCAAAGGGCGGCGCAGCAAGAGCTGCACTGCAGAGAGAAGCAGGGGGAAGCTGCTGCGACCTGCGCCTTGTAGCAGCGCTCGGGCGAGGGGGACGCCAGTCAAGACGCACAGCCCCCCCCTCCCCACAACGGCACTGGGGGCTGCCCATCTCCAGTTGACAAGGGAGGTGGCCAGGACCAGCGCTTGGTACCCTCGGCCCTGCCAGCAGGCTGGCGAGGGGCGGGAGGAGGTCTGGACAGGCTCACGCCAAGTGGTAGGATAGGAGTGGAGTCTAGTGGTTAGGGCAGGGGCCTGAGAATCAGGACTCGTGGGTACTATTCCCAGCTCTGCAGGGGGCCTAGTGGTCAGAGCAGGGGGGTGGGAATCAGGACTCCCCGGGGCTGTGAACAGAACCAAGAGTCCCAACTCGGGGCTCCCTTTCTCTAGCCATGCCCACCCCCACTCTCCTGCCAGGCCCATGAGCCCTCACCTCCATCCCCCACCCCCAAGGTGGGACTAGAACCCAGGAGTCCTGGTTCCCAGTTCTGTGCGCAAGGGCCCATCGCAAGCTCCAAGCAGCAGCCAGGCTGAGCGGCCAGCTCCTACCTTATTCTTCTTGCTGAAGGGCCAGCGCTTCCCTTTGTTCTTGCCCAGCTGACGGGGGTCCAGCCGGCTGTCCAGGGTGCCCCGGGGCGTCCCAAGGCTGCTGTCTGATGAGGTGCGGTTGATGGGCTGGCTGAAGTCTTCGAAGTCCACGTCCCCTGGCCTCTCGAAGCCAGACTTGTGCAACTCGATCAGCGCCTGGGAGTCCTGCAGGCAGCAAGGGAGGGGGTGGGCATGGCTGCTGGGAGAACCGGAGACGCTCCCTCCGTCCCTCGCGCCCGTTCCCCCTCGCTGCGGCGGCACCACCTCCTCAGAAACACTCGCATGCACGACCCATGTGTCACCAGCAGGGCCAGGCTCCAGGGACCTTACAATGGCCACCCCCAATGGGGGCCACTAAGCCACAGAAAAATCAGTCGGGGGCCAGGGGCTGCGGGGAGGGGGCGGAGTGCCAGCACGGGCCCCCCAATGCTGGGGGAGGCCTTAAGCCTTGGGGGCCAGATCTAGGCAACTCAGGGGCCGCATCCAGCCCCTAGGCCTTAGGTTCCTCACCCCTGGTGCAGTGCTTAGAGCACGGTGAGCTCAAGTCAGGACCCCAGGGTCTTACGCCCACTCACTGGGGCTGTGAAATACCCACACATGCTGCTGGGTTTGGGAGCTGGGGCCAGATTTGCTTCCAAGCAAAACCTCCCTATGCTAGTCTGGGCCCGCTAGTGGAGGGCAGAGGTTAGCAGCTGGATCCCTCCCCAGGTAGCTCCTCCTACTTTTGGGGTGGGGTAACCTCCTGGCTCCCTATTGGTGGTGGGAGGCTGTGATGGCTGAGTATTTCCCCAGTTAGCTCCTTCCACTGCTGGGGAGGGGCGCTAGAGCAACCGCCAAGGCACTTTTCCACCGTTTAAAGAGACAGCAGCACCCACGTTCTTCTCGTTCACCGAGTCGGCCGCTGCCTTCATGCCGTCCAGGCACTTGCCGATGATGGGCATGACCTGCCGCTCGGTCTCAGAGAAGACGCCGTAGCCTTCCTTGAGCCGCACTGTCCGCTTTTCGTCCATCTCCTGCAGCTTCTGGAGGGCAGAGAGCAGACCTCACTTACGAAGGGGCGCGACAGCTCAGGGACACAGATCACCCTTGAGGATATTGTGGGAAGGGGGTCCGAGACAGGGAGAATGTTCAAAGGCCTGGAATGACTATGAATTTTATTATTAATGCCCAGCTCTTCTATGGTGCCTTATCCACAGACCTCACGGTGCTTTACTAAGCAGGGCAGTACTATTATCCCCATTTTACATTTTGGGAAACTGAGGCATAGAGCAGGGACATGACTTCACCCAGCAGCCTGTTGAAGAAGCAGATATAGGACCCGGGGGTGTTCACGCTGGTCTGGCAAAGTTCATTTGATTGTCAAAAGGCTGGGGTTGTTTACCTTGTGGATGAGACACCATTGAAAGCCAAACAGTCACAGGTGGGATTGAGAAGGGAGATTGGATGGGCCCATTCACGTAACACAAAAGCAAAGGGACATTTACTAAAACTGAAAGGTGGCAAATTCTAACAGAGGAGGAAGAAATGCTTTTCCTTGGGTATGTACTCTGCCATCCTGTAGCAGTGAGTTCCGCGGGCTATGAAACCAGCACCCTCCCAAAATTCCTGCAATAGAACTCCCCCTAGTGCAGATGTCATGACCTTCCCATCTAGCTAGTCCCCTACTTCAGCTGAACTCTCTTTGGGGCAGCAACAATTCCTTGTTCTGTGTTTAGACAGCACCAAGCACAGCAAGGTCCATGGTAGGGATGTAAAGGACTAGTCAATAGGACAGTCAACTAGTCGCCCCCCCCCCACCCACTGCCTCTATCAGATAGAGGTGGGAAGGCAGGGCAGGGAGGAAGGCAAGGGGTGGACCCCAGAGTCCCCAGCTGACCCCGGACTCCATACAGCGTTTCCGCTTTGAAATGCACAAGAGCCCCTGCTGGGGCTCCTGTACATTTCAAAGGCAGAACACAGAAGTACTTATTGACTAGTCGAGTAGTCAATGGAAATTCCATCAACTACTTGACGAATAAATTAATTGCTACTTAACATCCCTAAGTCCATGGCCCAAGCTCCAACATGCCAATGGCAAACAAAATTTGGCCTAGTGATTGGAGAGCTGCACGGGGCCTTGGAGACCTGAGTTCTAATCTTTGCTCTGCCTCAGATTTGCTGGGGAACCTGGGGGGGGCAAATCACTGCCCCGCCCTGTGACTTAGCTTCCCCATCTGTAAGAGGAAAGAGCTTGAGATTTGTGGATGAAGAGCACTGGCACTGTTATATTCATGTTACTACATCCCTGGTATGGTCTGTGCTGATATAACTAGTTTGGCTTCTACTGGTAGAACTACTCCCATTTAAAAAAAAAAAATCTATTATATATTTGAGAGCGTTTGAGTATGTTTGTTCAAGAACTCCGTAGGACCACCTCTTATAACTTCCTCTTATAACTTAAAGCAACGTAAGGGTTTGGTTTGGGCCCGGACAATGGGACATGCCTGCAATGGGATCGTTTCTCATAAAACCACGCAGAAAAGAGACAGAATCACTAGGTAGGTGAAAGGGGCAGGCTGGGGATTCCCCATCCCCAAGCCCCTCACCCCCAGGCGCCCTTTAGAGGGGGCTGAAGGCCCCCCCTCCCCATTCGTACAGGAACATTTCTGGCCGTTCCCCTTCGTCAGGGAGCTGGGGGAAGTGCACAGTTTGCTGCATCCTTCACTCTGGCTGGGGAACGCCGGGGGGCAAATGAACCTGGACCTGCCCCAGCCGGGGGACGTGCACTCCTCCCCACGTTGTGCCTGCTGGAGCTGCAGCAGCCATGAAGAGGTGCTTCTCACCCGGCCCCAAGCTGCAGCGGTGAGGGAACTGTTCTCTCTCCCCAGGGCAGCCTGCAAACTGAACCTCCCAGCCCCACCCCAGGGCAACGATTATGACGACGTAGGGACATTTTCATTTTATTTTCCAAAACGGAGTTGCTCGGGGCCTTAACGCCAGGTAACTCTCCTAGTCTAGTCCTACGCATGCAGAAGACTCAGGATTCAGGAATGAGACACAGCGCGCGTGCATGCGTGTAAGCAGTGAGGATACCGTCAGTCTCGTCAGCCCTTGGGCCAGGCAATTCTCCAGTGATATAGAGAGGGTAAGAAAAGAAGGGAGGGAGGGAGGGAAAGGAGGAGGCGGGGCTAGAGTCAATGGGAGGGGCTTAGCTGGATGGGCGGAGCTTACATTGAAGATCTGCGGCATCTCCAGGAAGTAGAACTGGCTCTGGTCACGGTTGAATTTCTGCAGGAAGGAGGCGTACTCATTCTTGCTCTCCTCCGCCATATGACTGCGCAGATTGGCCTGCTGCTTCGCCTGCAGGGGTAGGAGGCAGCATCACCCCACACGTCCCAGGCCCCGCCCCATCTCATCCCCATAGGGAGCCCAGGGATCAGCCCGGGGAATCCCTTCCATCCAAAGCCCTGCCCTGGGAGCCAGCTCCCCAATACACAACAGCAAGCGCCCGGGAGGGTCTCGCTCCTGCCTGCTCTTCTCTCTTGCGCCACACAGCTAACTCCTTCCACTCATTATTGCACCCCAAGATGAGACTGGGGGGCCCCCAGTATCGTGCAGAGAGAGAGACGGTCCCTGCTCTGGAGAGCTCAGTCTGAACAGCCTCGGGAAGGACTTTTATCCCCATTGCAGAGACAGGGAAACTGAGGCACAGAGCTAATGCCGGGCCCACTGGCGCCCGGAGGGGAGTTCCTACGGGCACAGTCAGGAACGGAAATCTCCCAAGCGCCGTCCTCTTCCTCTCATGCAGCCTCTTCAAACCCCGTCTGCTCTGGATGGGCAGAGACCTGGTCTGTAAGGCAGCTCGCAAAACAGACTCCACCTCGCCCCACGGGCCCCCTGGCTGCCAGTTCTGCTGGGCACTGCTCTGCACCCTCTGAGGGGGCTGCCCTCCCTTCTGCTGGGCCCCCCTCTCCCAAACCCCCCGCTGGGGGTTCCAGCCGAGGCGACGGCCGCGTCCCGACCTTCTCCACATCAGCTTTGGTGGCATTGAGGTCCTGGTCAAGCTTCTCGGCCGTCAGCAAGGCTTTCTCCGCCTCCCGGCAGTCCCGCTCGAACTTGCGCTTGCTCTGGGACGGGGCAAGGAGAGAGGAGCCAGTTACCTTGCTGGGGCGCACAGCCCCTCCCCCACCGACAGCATTTCGGGGAACCCCCGGGGAGGGGGAGCAGGGGTTCTCCCCCGTTCCAGAGGAGAAAGCTAAGGCGAGAGGTTAAGGGACCTGCAGAACGGGCGTGTGGCAGAGGTAGGAAAGGAACCCAGGTATCCTGCCTCCCAGCTCCACACAGACACATGCCCCGCTTCCATCCCAGAGCTAGAAACAGAACGCAGGAGTCCCGACTCCCAGCCTCCCCACTAGAGCCTCAGCCCAGTTTTGCTGCACATGTTCGGGACTTGTGCGGAATAAAGCCCCTTTCATTCTCCTGAAGGCATTTCCTTCCACCAGCTGTTCGGGAAACCCTCTGTGGGAGCATAAGCTGATCCATGCAGCTGGGCCTCGGCGAACGCCGGCCAAAATGGAAAGGCTCCCCGTGGCTCCAGAGCGCTTGGATCAGGCCCAGCGTGAGCACGAACACGACGCAAACAGCTGGCACCCTTCCCCAGGGCTCACATTTTCGAGTTGCTTGAAGGAGTTTTCGAGCTGCTGCTGGGCTCGCCGGCCCTCCTGGAAGTGCTGCAAAGAGGAGAAACATCAGCGGAACCTCACAATTGCCAGCTGCCCCGCCGTTCTGCCTGTGTACCGCTCCTAGCGTGGCGAGGGTCGGCCGTACGACGCCCAACCAGCAGGTGAGGCCCGGCGTTGATGGGGCAGAGTCATTTTGCGTGGATTGCACTTACAGGAAATTTCAAGAAATTAAAGATATCATAGAATTTTGTATTACTGTGCTCCCAAAAGGGAAGCAAAAGAACAGTTTTCAATTTGTAGGATTTCAACATCAATCGTTATTCATTTTATGGAATAATTACCCCACATAGTACATTTGAATCAGAAATGCGGAAAGCCTCCTTTGCTCTTTCCGTAACTAAATCTGAATTATCTTGATATTTGTAAGGCTGCGTCTACATTGTGGAGCTATTTCAGGATTCCTCCGATATCCCAAAATAGCTATTCCACATCTTAAGAGCAAGCCCGTTATATTTCAATGTAACGGGCCCGCTATTCCAACATCCCCGTAAACCTCATTGCACGAGGGTGAATAGCATTTTATTTTGAAATTACCCCGAAATAAGCTCTGCAATTTGCATAGCTTATTTCGAGGTAAGAGTGCATCTACACCCTAATACTCAAAACCGTCTTTGCACTAAAAGGACAGTTGAATGGGCGACTCTGTTTTAATTTTGTTGGCAAACACTTTTCATGAACTCTAATCATAATAGTCATGACTTTATTTCCCTGATGAAAAACAAAAAATTAATTATTTATTTAAACCTTTCACCCAGCATATTCTGGGGGTGAAAAGTAGTGCATTCAGCTAATTTAAAGTGGCAGGATTGTTTATGCAAAGTTTGGTCTCTGTAGGTAATCACAAAGTATAACTTTTTATTTGTGCAAAAAACTCTTAAAAATATACAGTAGATGAATAATGTACATCCCCTAGCACCACAGAGCCCCAGCCGCTCCCGTAAGCCCCCCATGAACGAATTAGCCAAATAGTAGAACGTTCTTCATTGCAGCCTGGATTTCCACAAGTGGTTAGAGATTTGGTAAGCCCGAGATGCCTTAAATCAGGGGTCTCCAACCTTTTTAAGCATGAGATCACTTTTTGAATTTAAGTGCAATCCAGGATCTACCTCAAACCCAAACACTCTTCCCCACCTTCTTCCTGCCCCTGCCCACTCCATCCTCCCTCCCCAGTCCTCCCTCACTTTTGTAGGCTGGGGGCAGTGGTTTGGGATGCAGGAGGGATTCAGGACTGGGGATGGGGTTCAGAATGTGGGCTCCATCCAGGCACCACTTACCACAGGTGGCTTCTGGGTGGTGATGCAGGGGGGAAAGGCAGTTTCACCCCTACTCTGGCCCTGCACCACCCCCAAAAGCAGCCAGCAAACCCCCTCCATCCCTGCCCCCTCTGCTCTGTGGAGATGTAGTACAGGGTGGAAGGAGGGACCCCCTGACATCAGCACCCCTCTTCCTCTTCTTCCTGTGCCCTGCACAGCAAACAGGAGACTCCAAGGGGTGAGGGGCTCCTCCAAGGCAGAGGGCAGCAGCAGCACAGCAGTGCTTAGAGGGGCAGATGAAGTGCTGGCATTTGATAGCCTCCCGGCCAAACCAATCAGGATCACCTGTCAAAGGCTCCAAGCTCTATCAGTAGATCCCGATCGACTGGTTGGTGACCACTGCCTTAAATTGACCCTTGTTTTCAGATAGCACGGAGCACCCTGCCCTCATGAAAAACGCAAGGCCCCTTTAAGAAGTCACACACACCGAGCAGTTTGGGGCCCTTCTGAAAGTTCAGGCGGGGAGGAAGAGCGTTCTGCTGTTGGCTATTTAGTAGGTGCATTACGGTAACGTGGTCCAGGCGTGCTCTTGACCCCCGATAAGTTGTACTACAGCAGCGCCCAAACACTGAGTCTCTTCTCCCCAGAGCGCTTGCAGATTCAGTTAGCAACCCGGGTCCTAAAAACAACCCCCCAACGCAGCGGGCGCCTACGACGCTTCCACGGCCAGCCACACGCAAACCCTCCAACACGCGGGTCTCCACTGGTCGGGTGCCTCCCTCAGGGAGGGGGTCTGGCTGCAGAGGCTTCAGCCGAGGGGGTGGCAAAGCCGCCCCAAGAGACAGCAGCACCCTAGGGATTCTTGAGGAGGAAGAGGTAGCCCCGGAGGGCGCGAGGGTCTGTCCTTCCAGTGACCTGGCCTAGATTTTTGCGCAAAGGATGCAGTATCTGCAGGGGCTGACCCTGGGTCCGCTGTATGCCCTCCGCTGCCATGCAAGCTAAAGGCCCCGGTGCATTGCAGCAGTAGTAGGCTGTCTCTGCCATGGCTGGGCCCTGCAAAGAGGCACACTTGGCTGGTGCAGGATCCAAATTCTCAAGGCTCAGTGGAGGACAGCCCCCCCCCCCCCATAGCAAAGGATGCTCAGGGCTAAGCTGGACCCATGGCCCACCCCCCAGACCTCACTAAGGGGGCGGGGGGGGGGGCAGGGAAGTGTTACCAATTTCCTCTCCTGCTTGAGCTCCTGGGCCTGCTTGGAGAGCTCCACACAGATCTGCGTCATCAGGTTCTCCGCCACCACCTCCCTCTGGCCAGCAAAGTCATTGAGCTCCTTCACCACCTGCAGGAAGGCCTGGTACTGGCAGAACCTGGAGCAGGGGCAGAGTTAAGGGTGAACGACAAGGTCACACTAAGGTCGCTGGTGCATCTCCCCGGAGCCTCCAAACTCTGTCTCCCAGTCAGCTGTTTTAAAAGCTGCCCTGAACAGAGTGGATCAGAACAGGCTTCCGGCCAGTCCAGGAACCCAGCTCCCACAGACACACGGGGCTGCTCCTCCGCTCAGCACAGCCACCTGTGGGGGGACTCCCCGGCCTGCAGGAGGTCACCAATTCAAGGTCAGAGACTTCAGGCGATGGAGGATTTCCCCCGGGCGTTGGTCCGAGAGTCAATCTATGGCTGGGTCTATTTAGCGTCAGCTTCTGGCTACCAGACCTGGGTCTGGCTTTCCCCTCCTCGCAGTACAGATCGTCCCCGACTTACGAATGAGTTACATACCAAACATTCGGTCATAGCTCGATCTGTTCGTGCGTCGGACTCCATTCGTTTCAACGTGACCGCGCTGTTCGTAAGCGCGGATCGCACGTTCATCACTCGGGGACCAGCTGTAATGCGCTTAATGGGAGGTCGGTCGTTAAGTACGAACAGTCGTAAGTCGACGCATTCGTAACTCAAGGACCACCTATACTTCCAGGAGGGCCTCCCCCCTCCCACGTGGCCATTAGAGTAATCATTGTGCTTCCTTCTGGCCTTCATCTAGGACTCGCTAGAGCAGGCATCTCCAACCTTTTTAAGCACAAGATCACTTTTGGAATTTAAGTGCAATCCAGGATCTACCTCAAACCCAAACACCTTGGCCCCGCCTCCTCCCCGCCCCTGCTCACTCCATCCTCCCTCCTTCCCCCCTCGTTCAGGCAGCAGGCTGGGGGATGCAGGTTTTGATCTTGGGCTACAGGATTTGGAGTGTGGGAGGGGCTCTGAGCTGAGCCTGGGGCAGGGAGTTGAGGTGCAGGAGGGCGTTCAAGGTGCAGGGTCTGGGAGGGAGTGTTGGTGCAAGGGGGGGACTCAGGGCTAGGACAGGAGTTTGGGACGCAGGAGGGGTTCAAGATCGGGGCCCAGAATGCAGGCTCCAGTTGGGCACCGCTTACCACAGATGGCTCCTGGGTGGTGGTGCAGTGGGGCTAAGGCAGGCTCACCCCTGCCCTGGCCCCTGCATCACTCCCAAAAGCAGCCAGCAAACTCTCTTCACCCCCGGCCCCCCCTTGCTCTGTGGAGATGGGAAAGTGGGGGGGGGGGGGAGAAGGGCACCCAGGTATCAGCACCCCCTCCTCTTCTTCCCATGCCTTGCACAGCAAGCAGGAGGCTCCCAGAGGGCGGAGGGCAGCTCCAAGGCAGAGGGCAGGAGCAGCATGGCAGAGCTGAGAGGGGCAGATGAAGTGCCAGCACTTAACAGCCTCCCGGCCAAACCGGTCGGGATCACCCGTCAAAGGCTCCGAGATCTACCAGTCAATCCCAATCGACTGGTTGGTGACCACTGTGCCAGGAGCTGCTTTAGAGGATGGTGCAAGAATCTCTCAACTCATGCATGAGAAGCTAGCCTGCTCCCAGGGGGAGGGGTCTCCTGGCTCTCAGCATTTAGAAGCTGGGGCTTATGCTTTGGAGCATGAGGGGTTCCCCTCTCTTCCTAAACATTTGGGTGGTTTTTTAAAGCTTATTATTCTCCCTCTGGATTTTCTCGGTATTTAATTAAGTGCCCACTTCTCCTTTTCAGCCTACTAAATGCTCCACCCCGTAGAAACCTGGTGGCAGGGAGTCCCACAGGCTACATAACAACGTTTCTCTGTTGCCGGTTTTAAAATACACTGCCTTGAGGTCTCATTGAACAAAAATCCCCTTGTTCTTGGATCACGAGGCAAGGAGGAGAGAAATCCCCTTGAGCCAGACCAGAGCCTTATCCGAGCCTTGGGATGGGTTTAGAGCAGGGGGAGTCAATAGGCCGACTGTGCGCCAAATCCCAATCGCCAGGCGCGTTCGAATAGGCCGCAAAAATCTTTTCACGGGCTTATCATTACGACACGGAAAAGGTTTCTCTGGAGCCTGGACCCTGACAACCCGCGAGGTTGGGTGGCATAGAAACTAGATCCAAAGCCTCCAAGACTAGAGGATTTCCAAACCCAGAACCCCGCTAACTTCCCCCCAAATAGTGTCACCCTTCTCTCTCTGCTTCCCCGGGGAGTTCTCCAACCGGCCAGCAGAAGGCGCAGGCCACCTGGCAGCTCTATTAACACCCCCCCGCCTCCACCCCCAGCACCACAATGCAGAGGGGAGGGGGCTGGAAACCAAGCACCCCGCTGCACTCACCCCCCGCTCACCTCCTCTGGAGAGGCAGCTGCTCCAGCGGGCTGAGACGGCGTGGTGAGGGAGACGGGACCTGCCACGACCACGTGGTGGTGGGGAGGAGGTGGCCTGCTCCAGTGGCAGGGGCTGCCACGTGGCTGGGGGGCCAGGGCCTGTTCTGGCGGCTGGGGCCGGAACAGGACCTGCTGCATAGTGGGGCGGGGAGGTGGGAGAGTCTGCTCCGGCAGCCAGGAACGGGACCTGCCACATGGCCGGAGGGCTGGGGTGGGGGGGGTCTGCTCGGACGGCTGGGAACAGGTCTGTGTTTGTGTACGAATAAATTGGGTGCAACAGTCCAAACCAGCGCGCATTACCTCAATTATTAGTGCACAAGCCAAAACTCACTCCGCTCATGGTTGGCAAATCTTAGAGGGAACCCCGGTCACAGGGTTCTCTCAGCCATGGCATTTACATGGGATATCCAATGTCTCTGCACCTGTTCAGAAGGAACAGCCCAGTCGTGGTGCTGACTGCAGAGCAGAGGGTTAGATCAGGGTGTCTGTCGGGCTGAATCGCAGTCACCTGCTCCGGTGAGCCAAAACCTTTGGGCAAATCTCCTGAAAACAGCTGTGTTCCCCCCCCCCCCAAAACTGGGGGGCAAACTCTACCACAACGGGCTTCCTTGCAGTTCGGATCGGAACCAAAAGGATGGAGGGTCAGTACCAGGAGATCAAATCCAACGGCCCGACACTCCTGACATTTCAGGTGTTGGGCTGAGAGGTTCCAGCCCATCTCTGCACCGCACACAAGTCATGGCCCTGGTGCTAGAATACACCGACTTGCCCGACTGCATCAGTCCAGGAGCCCAAGAGCACCAGCACTGGCTGCAGCAGAAGGTGTAAGAATCCTGCCATGTCGGATGTGGACGCCCCCCCGCACTATGTGACATCCTAGCCTCTAACAGAGAGCGGTTTAAATCCCAGTGCCTGTGGTTTAGCAGCTCTTCCAGAATAGTCATTAGCAATAATTAGGATCACTCTGGATATCCCTGCTCTTTACACAAGTGTCCAATCCCTTTTTGGAACATACTAAGCTCCTGGTTTCAACTACTTCCTGTGGCAAGGAGTTCCAAAGGGTAACATTCTCTGGCCTTTTATGTATGCCAGCTAGAGGACAATGCTCCCTTCTGGCTTTTAGATCTACTAAAGACTCTCAAACGGTTGCAATTCATAGAGCTGCAGGCCAGACGGGGCTAGTTTGTTATCTCCTCTGACCTCGTGGGGGGCACAGAGCAGAGAATTTCACGCAAATTCCCCCTGCGCTGAGCCTGGTAGCTTGGGTTTGACTTTCAGAAAGGCAACCAGCCTGGATCTGAAGGTCAAAGGATGCAGAATCCATCACTCTCTGGGGAGTTTGGTCCAGTGGTTTCTCACTAGACCTTATTTCTCAGACTCCGATACGGAGGGCTAGCAGTGACCCAAAAAGTCCATCCCCTGCCACACAGAGGCAGGACCATTGACAACTAGACAGGTGTTTGCCCAACATGCCCTTCCAAACACCCAGTTTCTCATCCTGCCTCTCTCCAGAAGAGAACGAGACAGACAGAGCCACTTACTTGGATTCTGGATCTTCTCTCGTGTTCCGTTTCGGCAGATACTTTTTCACCAGATTCCTGCAAACGAGAAGGAAAACACAGGTGAGTGGAGGTTTCCTGGAGAACAAGGACAGGTAGGGAAGACTGCAAGGGGTTACCAGCCGTGGAGAGGCTGTCAGGCAGGAAGGCCCCTCTCCTTTTGTTTCCCTGCATAGAAACCATCGGAAGAAGTCAGGAAACCCCCAAGTCCTAGCACCAGAAATTTACCAGCCCTACCCCAAGGATGGAAAAGCTGTGGCCTTTGGGGGAAGTGTGCCCCCTACCCCAAAGTGTTCGGGCCAATGGCGCGAGAGGCAGGGAGAGAGAAAGTGACTTGCCCAGGGTCCCCGGCAAAGCTGGGAACAGAATCACCCCTGCTAAGCCCTGATCCTAGAGTCTGAGCCACTGGATTCTGCTGGAAGTCCTTGGGAGGAGCAATGCCTAGTGGCTTCAGCAGGCCGGGGTGGGGCATCAGGACATCTGGGTTCTACTCCCAGCTCACAAGAGAAGATTCTGGATTTCCAATTTCCCCCACTGCTGTAGCCACTTGTGACAGGGAATCTGCCCCACGCCGGCCCCGGTTAAACCCAGCCCTGGGAGAGGGCTAGCGAACCAGCAGCTGCAGCAAATAGCAGCCAGTGAGGGCCCAGCTGGGGCTGTATGCATAGGGACTCCTGGGGGTGGGGAGCAGGAACGACACGCTCTTGATCTGGCTGCGCAGTAGGAAGGACCTGGCTGCTGGCAGGCTGGAGAGGGTACCCAAGACAGAGCAGAGCAGAGCTGGGGAAGCTCTGGCCAGGCAAACTCCCAGGCTGAGGCCTCATTCCCAAGGCCTGGAGGTAGCAGGGGGGGCAGGTCTGTGCCAATGAGGAGCGGCCATGTCAGACAGCAGCTGGCCCGAGGCAGGGGCTAGATGACAACCGGCAGTGGGCCACTGAGGCAAGGTGGGGGGTGGGGCTCCCTGGCAGGGCAGGACCCCAGAGTGCGGAGGCCGTGCCGCAAGGAAAAGGGCACCTGGGCAGGGAGGGATACGGGGCAGGGAAGCCAGGCGGCTGAGGGCAAGACGCCGGCCAGCAAAAGGCCGTCGAGGCTGAAGAGCTAATTCCCGAGGAGACCAGCAGGAGGCGCCACAGAGGCACGTCCCAACCCTACTGCACCACTCGACCAGGAGGAACCCCCGCAAGTCTGGACGCCCCATCTCCCACCGCACCAGCTAGCAGAGAAGAAAACCCAGATCTCCCCGGGGACAGTGAAAGGTGGGGGCATCATGGGAACGAAAAAACCCCTTTTCATCTGTGAAGGCACAGTGCTTGGGGGGGGGGGGGGGGGGATGATTTCACCATACAGAGCAGCACGGGCTATGCCCCGGTTGAACAGCTGGGCACAAACAGAAGAGAAACCAAAAACTCTTCCAGGAGGCCCTGGAGGGATAGACAGATGGGCAGCCTGGATCCAGGGAGAGGGAAACTCCTGCATCGAAAACCGCTGGGGTCAGACTTCTCCGCCACGCGCCAACTCTTCCTGTGAGCCACCCTGGGCCAGTTACATCTGCAGAGCCAGCCCAGATGGGGCACTTCCTTCCTCCCTCTAAATATAGGGCAAGGCCTTCCAATCGGCCTGCGGCAAAGATCTGCTTAGCACCAGGGCCTGGCTGGCCTGGCACTTGCCCGCAGCATGAGCGGAGGCTGCCTCCCCTTAAAGGGACAGGGCCAGGCGGCTCCTTTCACCACCCCATTGGCATCCCCTCTGGGGCAGGGGCCCAGGGCTGCGGCAGAGGAATCCCCAGCCCGTCCCAAAGGAAAAGGGAGCTCCCAAGGAATCCACGCAGAGGGGGAGCTAGGACTCACAGCCCTGAAAGCCAGGGCGGGGCCGCTGGGATCCAGATGCTGCCAGCAAGCCGTGGCCCCACCCCCAGCTTCACCGTGCATGCTGCACAGACCACAGGACCTCGCGTGCCAGGTCTGCGCCAAGATTCACAGGCAGCCTCGACAATGACCAGGATCCATGCCCTGATGCCAGGATCCACGCCCAGCACCACCCTGGGTGCCAGCAAGGGCCCATGGAGACTCATGCCAAGCCCCATGTGTGGGTCAGCTCTGAGAAGAGGCATTTTCTGCCCCACCCCTGTGATCTGAGGGTCTGGAGGCCGAGTGCCTCTGGGGACCCTTTGGAAGGGCTTCCCTGAAGGGCACAGAGAGCATGGCACAGCTTAAGGGTAAAGCACAGAGCTGGGAACCAGGACCAGCTCTGCTGTCACCTTGGTCCGAGTCCTGGGCTCCGTGCCTCAGTTTCCCTTCAGCCCTTCATCTGTTTAGACCGTGAGCTCCTCAGGGCAGGGACTCTGAGGCATCCCGTCCAATGGCTGGACAGTGGCTCCTCCCAAGGGGGGTCTCCTGAGACCCCCCCTTTAATCCCATTGCTTTCCATGGAGGTGGGGGGGGGGGAGAAGAGACACACGACAGCCCACAATGCACAGCACAAGCTGGAAGTGACGGTGGGGTGAGTCTTTAAAGGAACAGGCCATCTATTCCACCCCCACAGGGCTCCAAGCATCTTGAACAATACAGCACATCACTCACAAGTCTCAAAGCACTTGACAAAAGCAGGACTGCCCTCCCTTTGCAGATGGGGAAACTGAGGCACAAGAGGCTGAAGCGACTTGACCATTGATCACCCAGCCATGGCTGCCGAGAGAAATCACAGCCCAAGCCCCGGCACATTCCCTGACAGACCGCCCAGCCTGCTACTGTGGCACCAACCGTCATGTATTCCAGCTACAAGGGCCCCCCTTGTGCCCAGAATCTGAGAAGCTAGGCAAGACAGAGGTTCACAGGGGAAACTGAGGCAGAGCAGGGAGGGGCAGAGCTCAGAATAGACCCCAGCCCAGTGCTCTACCCCCTAGGAAACACTGCCTCTGCTGGCTGGTCGGTTCAGGACAGACTTAAAAAGGGACAGTCCTCTCTGCCCCCAGATGGAGAATTTCCTAGCCCTGGTAGCCCTCTGCCTCTTGTGCATGATGGAGTCGTCTTAGGAACCAGATGAACAGGCAGCCAGGGAGAGGGACAGGCAGCCCTGGTTTCGCTTGCAAGTTCAGACAGCTCCTCCCGAGAGCTGGGAGTTCCCTAACCAGGAAAGAAAGACGGAGCCTGCGAGACGAGAGAAAGAAAAAAAACCTGACATCCGGGAAGCACCTTGCAAATGAACCCCCACCCTGCCGCTCTGCTGTTTGCGCCGTTCCCCGCCAGACAGCACGCAGCAGGGCTGGCCACGATCCCAGGATCCTGCCAGACACTGCCTCTCCTGGGTTCGTCTGCCGCTTGTTAGTCATGAGCTGGGGGCGGGCAGCTCCCACGCAAACTCTTGTCCCCTCGCCCGGAGACCAGCCCGCGGGGTTGAGCCTGGCACTGGAAACCCAACACCCTTCCCATGGGGTTTTTCTTTTAAAAGACACTTCCTGGCTCCGGTTCAAGCTGTTATCCGTGGCCTCAAGGGCTTAGCCTATCCACTTTAATGCCATCTCCAAGAAGAGATGCTTTTGCAGGCACCTGCTGCCAGGGTGCTGAAACATTCCAGAAACGTGCTGGAAATCGCAAGCCTCAAATGACCCGAGCGGGGGAATTAGGCCTCGTGCACAGGCCCAACAGGGGAGGGGGCGGGCAAAGGGGGCAGCTGACCCAGCGATTTAAAAGGGCTCTGGTCTCTTTAAATCACCATCAGAGCCCCGGCGGGGCTGAAGGATCAAGAGGAGGCTATCCTCCAGCCCCACCCCTTCTGCCTGAGGCTCCGCCCCTTCCAGGAGCGCAGAGCCAGGCTCTCCCCCTCCCACCATGCCCAGGGGTCTGGCAAGTCTGTAAGCCACCCCCCCTGCTTGTGGGGGGAGGGGGGCGGGGCACCACCACCCAGCTCTGCAGGTGTGTATCAAAAAGCCACTTTACCTATCGCACCCCCCTCCCCTCACGCTATCAGGGCCGCTTGGCCCCGTTTAGACAGGTGCAGTGGCTGGATGGGTCTTGGCTCTCTTGTTGGTACGCGTCCAAGGACGGGGCCAGGCTGGAGAAAGACCCTTCGACCCCTCAAGGGCAGGAGGCGAGATCCTGCCCCATCCACTTCCCGAATCACTGCTGCACCTAGATCTTCCACAGGGCCTTTTTTAAAACCCGTGGGATGATTACCCCTTTAAAGGGTCAGCGACCATTTCAAAGCCCTGTTCCCTGGGCCGGGTGGAGCCCCCCCCCAACCAGCCACCTCGAGCTAGGGCAGTGGACCCAAACGTGCAAGTGACACACCAGAGGGAAAGTGACCCGTCTAAGGCTCCCTGCTGAAAGAGGCATGAAAATAGGGAACCGACCAGACAGCAGCCCTTGAGGTTTGCATAATGAGTCATCACCATGCACCACAACCAGGGAGGGAGTGGAGGGGGGGGGGGCGGGATTTTATCTTTAACCCTTTATGAATGTATTGTCGCTGCAATAACAAGAGGTGGGGTGGGGTGCGGGGAGCGCGTCCATGTCCATTGCTCTCTGCTAGATGGAAGAAGAATGACTCCCTGTGTGTCATAGGCCCCGTACTGCTAACCACAATTCTTCCAGGGGAACAAAGAAGCGGTGTGCATGTGGATACCTGGGGGTCTACCCTGGGGGCTGCAATCTGTCTTACTAAAGGATTTACCTAAAGCCCCTGCCCCTTCACCACACAATGTGGTGCCCTCACAGGGCAGGACAATGCTGTTCTCCCCTTTTCCAGGCCCAGAGAAGCCAAGAGCCAGATTTCTCAAGGTATTTAGATACCTAATTCCTGTTGATTTCAGTAGGAATTAGGCATCCTACGTATCTTGAAAAATCTGTCCCTAAGTGACTAGCCCACATCTCACAGGGGTCCAGGCAGAGCCGGGAACAGAACCCACGTCCCTTACTCCTGAACAGCTAGTCCACTGCCCACTGAACCACACCCCCCCGGCCCACACTAGCCCTAGGCACTGTACTGTCCTGTCCCCCTTGGGGGAAGGGCCCAGCAGCCATGCAGCACAGAGGCAGCTGTGCAGTGGTCGTAAAAGCATCAAGCAGCCACTAATGCAGAGAGGCTCACCCCTGTATGCCTAGAGATCCCCCCTGCCCGCTGTGCAGCTGCAAGTTGCTCTCTTCCCCCCCCCCAGAAGCAGCTGCATTTAGTCAGCATCCCACCCTCGCCATGTGCTAGAGGGAAACATGGAAACAGGCAGCCAAGAAAGCGCCTTGCGTTTCTGAGCTGGCTCAGCTTCTCGGGCAGGGAGGGTACCCCAAGCAGGGGGGAGCTAGGAGGACAGGGCTGGGGTCTTGGGAGACCTGGATTCTGCTTCCCCCCTCCTGGGCAGGCCCTGCCACCAGCGCTGCAGAGGAGAGCTCGGTGCTTTCCAGCTAGGCGCCCCTTGGTTGCAGACACGATTTGTCCCTCAGCTTTCGGTTCCCTCCTTTGGATCCCTGCCTGGTATCGCCAGCCCCTGTTCCCCGGGATCCAAACACCCGAGTCCTCGTCAACTCTAACAGGAGGGGGCGTCCACCTCCCACCCCGCGCCAGCTTGGCAGCATTCCCCTTTCATCCTCTGGGCTCCCCGCCCGGGTGGGCCCGGCTCAGCCGCTCCCCTCACAGGGCCCGCGCGCACACGAACCCTCCCTGCGGCAGGGCTGCTCACTCGAGCCCGCCAGCTCAAAATGGGGCAGAGGCTAAAGCCGGCGCAAGCACGTCACAGGGCGGGGGGGGGGGGGCGGCAGCCAAGGAGGTCAGAGCCGGCCCATCCATAGGACAGTTCGGGGCAGCCGCCTCAACTCTCCTACGGACAGGACCTGAGGGATTACCGGGGCCTCGTGCAGGACGGCAGTAGCAGCAAGGAATTACCCGCCCCCTATAAGGCGGGGGGGAGACGGAGTGACTGGCAGCCTGCTCCGCCCATTGTGCTCCACTTCTCCATGGCAGCAGGAAGGGGAGCACCCCAACACCACAACCCCTGCCCCACACCATGCCCCCAGTAATCCCCTGGTTTGCGCTGCGTGGGGAAAGGGGGCAGAACAGGGGTAGGGTTTGGGGGAAGGGATGGAGCGGGGGCAGGGCAGGGCTTGCGATGGTGGGGCAGGTTGCCTCGGGCCCCGCACCTAGGGCTCTGAGGGAGCTGCCCCAAGCCTCACCCCCACTCCCTCCCCAGGAATGGCCCTGCCGCAGGCCAGTGCCCCGAGAGGCTGCTACTCCTCCAATGCCTCCCCCCAGCCCTGCACAAAAGGGCTGCCAAGCTGTCCCAGGGCATGCTGGGAAGGGAGTCACAAAACGGCCCATGATTATTAAGCCGAGATGCACCCCCAGCAAGCCCGGAAGCAGCGAGTACTGAAGGGGTCAGGTCCCTGATACTGAGGGATTGGAATGGCTCGGGAAACTGGATGCACACACACCACCGAGGTCTTACTACAGCTCAATGTAAAACCTGGGAAACAGAGCACAGGCCACGCTTGCCAGGTTGCGGGGGGTGGTGGTGGGGGGGGGGTGTCTCCTGCCTGGGAAACAGCGACTCCGAAAAGGCCATGGCAGCTGGACACGAGCTCCCAGCAGGAGCTGTGGCCAAAAGGGTTAAAGCCACCGTGGGGGGTGCGAACAGGGGAATTGCGAGTAGGGAAACAGGCGATTTTCTCTCTGTATCTGGCCCTGATGCGGCCACGGCTGGAATCCGGCCTCCAGCTTGCGTGGGAGGCTGAGAAACTGGAGCAGGGTCAGAGAAGAGCCATGAGAAGGATCACCAAGGTGGAAAACTGCCCCGAGAGCGAGACCCCCAAGGAGTCAAGCTTCTCTGTGCAACAAGGAGAAGGAAGGTGCCAGGGTGACATGAACACCGCCTGAGTGTGCCTACCCGGGGGACAAAGGGTTAATAAGGGGCCCTTCGCTCTGGCGGAGGAAGGTCTGACACGATCCAGCGCCTGGGAAACGAAGTGAGACAAAAAGCAGCAAGTAACTGAGCATGGACAACAACCTGCCAAGGGAAGCTGGGGGATTCTCCATCACCAATTTTTTAAATTAAGGTTGGCTGCTTTTCTAAAAGCTCTGCTCTGGGAATCATTTCAGGGCAGGTCTCTGGCCTGTGCTGTCCAGGTCAGACTAGACGATCGCCATCAACGCTCTCAGTACTTTTTTTCCATCCACGTGTGGAATAAATTTTGTTTTGTGCACCAAGGCATGCAGATGTGCACCACCTGTAAAAAAAACAGGCTGCTGGCTGGGGGCACTGTACTCATCAGTGGGGCAGAACCTGAATCCCTTGGTGTGGCTGCCCAAGTGCAGTTTACAGGGAACACGAAGGCCCCATCTGGCCTGGGAACAGATGAATCTCAAGAGGGAGAAGGGGCAGCTTAGCCTGCCGCTGCCCATGCTGGGCCCCGGGAGAAACAGGTGCCCATCACCAGGGCATCAGGGAGGCAGCGAGCATACATGCGTGCCTGCTTTGTGGTTCGACAGAAATGCGTTTCCAGGGCAGGCCAGACTGGAGTCACAAGCCACTCCCCGCAGGCCCGGGCCGGGGCCCAGCGCAGAGTCATTGGGAGCAGCCAGCCAACAACCCAGCCAAAGTCAAAAACACTTGGACGGCAACTCCCGAAGCTCCCCCCTCAGCTCTTGGCTCATCTGTATTCCAGGCTGGAGCTCGGCCGGGGGAGGGGGGGGCAGGGGGGGCCGGCTGCCGGGCTGGGACCTGCCTTTGCAGGGGGTGGAAACTCTGAGCGGCCCAGTCAAGCCTTCGCTCCCCACACGGCCATGCCAAGCACAAGGCAGAGAGCAAGGCAGAGGTGACGCACGGAGGGCCCCCTCCCGGCCCACCAGCTATCCTCCTCAGCGGGCACCATGCAGGCCAACGTGGGCTGAGTAGCACTAGCCAAGCTAGGTGCCCGCATGCCGCTCGGTCTCTCTCACACGGGCAGGGAAGGGCAGGGGGTGGGTGGAGCAGGGGGTTGGGCCCTCCTGCCAGCCAGTGCCCTGCAGCGACAACAGGACACGCGCAGGACTGGCCCCCCGGCTTCCCGAGCCCTGCCTGCCCCCCACACCAGCCCTGCCTCCTTCCCCTGCTCAGAACAGACGCCGCAGGGAGCATGTGTCTCATTTTGCCCACTTGTGCCAAAGCCACGTGGGCAGCCAGGACGGGACCGAAATCAGGGACTGTCCTGGCCAAAAATGGGAGATACGGTAACCCTCGGCAATGGCTTTCTGCTGCCTGCGCCTTGTTTGTCATGTCCTCGCTGTGGAAAGGGAGGCAGACAGGATACATCTAAGCCCCCGTGGCCGGCGACTCCGGCACCAGGGCTAGGACATCGCAGCAGACACGTTCCAGCACAGGCTGGACTCGGGACCTCCATTTCACAGCCAGAGAAACTACACTGAATAACTTTAGCCCGCGGCTTGAGTCAGCGGACACGGGCCAATTGCAGGGGAGTTAGTGCAGGGCAGACACCCCCAGAGGGAACCATTTGCTCCAAAAAGGCACCGAGGGGGAAGCTGAAGAGAAAGAACCCAGGAGGCCTGGAAACGGGCTCCTTGCTCTAACCACTAGATCCAACTCTTTTCCCGCAGCTGGGAACAGAAGCTAGGAGCCCCCTGGGACCCAGCTCCTGGCTTTAACCACTAGACTGCAGGCCCCTCCAAAGGCAGGGAACAGGACCCAGGAATCCTGTCCGGCCCTGGCTCCAGGAAAGGAGCCAATCTGACCACTAGGCCCTGGTGCCGTAAGTGGCACTTCTGGCCTCCGCCCCCTGCCCTCCTACCTGAGCTGCTTGGCGTAGGCCTGCTCGATCTCCGTCCGCTCCTTCACGAACTTCACATACTTCTCCAGCAGGTCCAGCCCCCACTGGGTGTGGCGCTCTATGGTGTCAAACTGGTCCTGGGGGGTGCGGGGGAGGTGTCAGCAACACAGCTGGAAACGACAGGTCCTGCCTGCACCCAGCCGCCCACTCTGCTGTAGCCCCCCTCCAAGCCGCCGTGCCGTCCCCCGCACCCTCACAACCCCCCCACCTTCTGCCCTGATCCGGGGGCTCCATCTCCTGTTGCACAAATGCCCCCCCCCATATCAGAACCCCCCCACCGCGCCGCAGCCACTCACCCCCATGCTCTCTCTCCAACCTGCCAGCAAGCCCCCTACAGGGCAGGGCACCAGGCAAGCACAATAGTCCCTCCCCCCATACATCCTCCCACTCCCCTGCCCCCAACCCCCCCACCTCCCAAACCCCTGCTGAGCCCAGTGCTGCGACAGCCCCGCGCCTTCTCCTCCAGATCCGCCGTCCCCCGGACCCCCAAGCTCCCTACAGGGTCCCCACCCCCACTCCCCGCATTCCCTAGTGCCCACCCCACTCAGCACCCCAGAGCAGCTGCCCGACATGCTGGTGTTCTCCTAGCACCCCCATGGGCCTGCCCCACTGGCCGGCAGCCAGGCCCCCCGCAAGGGGCCTCATTCAGAGCTCGCCCGGGCGAGGGGGGTGTTCTAAACCCAGCCACACAATGCGGCCTTGTCCGGCAGAGCAGACCGGCCAGGGCCCAGGCAGGTTTCACATGGCGATCGGATTCCCCTGCCCGAGGGCTCTTCCGGGCAAGGGGGAATCCCGGGCACTGGATCTGTGCCCTTCCCACCCTGCTCCCACCACCAGCGCCGCACAATCATAGAGCGTCCTCAGCCCGGCGGGCCCCGATGCGGGGTCCCAGTCCCCCCCCCCCCGTCCCTTCTCCGTGCCCTCAGCCCTCCCCCACCACAGCTCGGCACAGCCCCTCAGACATGGCCCATAACGGGAGCAGAGCCAACCCCATTGCCAACAGGGACCCTACACCCCTCCCCTGCACCCCATTGCAGGGCAAAAATCTGCCCGGTCACACGCCCTGATTTCCCAATCCCGCAGGGGTAAGGACCCGGTGTCGGCCGGAGCATCATGAGCAGCAAGGTGTGATGGTCACCACATCCGCAACGCAGCCCCCAGTCCTAGGGAACGGGCAAACCCTCGTGCTCCAGAGCCAGCCTCCGACAGGGGTCAGGAGGACAACGGCCCCATGTGGGAACCTGCCCCCAACGGCCTCCCACGGAGCTTCTTGCGCCGTCTGACACAGCGGACGCAGGCCCCTGCCAGAGACGGGATGCCGGGTTAGGCAGGGCCCCGCTATGAGCCCACGTGGCAATTCGTGCCCACGCAGTGAGCAAAACCCCCTTATCCCGGAAGCCTGTCCCGGTTACGCCAATCCTGCGGCCCACCAAGACGGCGAAGGGCCCCTCCTGCGGCCCCCTCACTCGCCTCGAGGCCCAACCCAAGCCCCAGGGAGCCAGGCCCCAGACACGCAGCAGCTCCTGCCTTAAGTTCGAGACCCAGCAGCGGATTTAGAGTTAGGGGGGCCCTCTGCTCCGCCGCCTTGACCCAGCCAAGGCAAAGACCATTCACTCTTCCCGCCCCGCCCATTTTTCCTTCACCTGCCTTCGCAAGGAGAGGTAAATGAAAATGAAGGAAGAGGCTCGGACTGGTTTTGTAGCCCAACTCCCCCCCCCCGCACAGACCACTAGGAAATTGCTGAAGGCCTTGAGTGGACCACGCCATGATCTTTCTGAATATTGTTTGCACCGTTAGCTATTGTACAGCATGTTGGATAAGAGCGCTGGGTAAAAAACACAAGTCTCCACGGCCGCGGGGACAGCGTCTGGGGCCCCAGTGGCCCTGCACTGGCTGGCACAGAGAAGTGGGCAGAGAGCCACATGTGCTGTAAGTAAAGGTGCGGGGGGTGGGGGACAGGACAGTTCCATCTGCCACTTGAGTCCCCTGCCCCTGCCCCGGGCTCTCCACCCCCACCCCCGCCATCCTCGCCCATACACCAGCAGCACGAACATGGACGGGAAGGTGTCAGGAGGGACGGGGGAGGCACAAGGGAGTAGCCACACAGCCGGTGGCTGGAGAGAAGCGGCACTTTCCCGCTTCCAAGCGCCACTTTCCTCCGGCCGGCTGTGCAGCTGCCCCATGCTCCCCTGAAGCCTTCCCACCCACGTTCGTGCTGCTCGCCCCCCCGCGATGGCTCTCCTGAGACTGCAGCCTGCAGGGGAGCCTCCCTGCTCTCGTGCCCCCCACCTCCCAGCCCTCTCCGCAGAGGCATCGCCCCTTATGTTTCATTGTAAATCCCCTTCGGTCGAGACCCCCATCCCGCTTCAGAGCCTTTGTGAGGGGCAGTGCTCTGAAGAGTCGGGGAGCGAAACCAGGCAGAGCCGCGGGACCGGGCGTTCGTTCTATCCGGAGTATCGGAAAGGACACAAAACCTCCAGGGTTGAGCCATCGCCATTAGGGGCTGGCACGAGACCCTCACGGGAGCCTGGCCTGGGAGACCCATGGGCGTCAGCTAACGTTACACTCCCCAGCGTCAGATATCCTCAGGCCCAGACGCAACGCTTCCGAGCCGACGGATGCAGACACAGAACAGGTGAGACCCCACCACGGTCTGGGGCATGATTTTCAGAGACCGTTAGCGATCAAGGCTCCACCTTCATGCTGCGTAGGCTTGGGCACTGCTCCTGAACCTCAGAATTTTCACCCACCCCTCTTTAAAGGAGCCTCAACTCACGCGCCCAAATGAGATGGGGTGGCTTCTCCAGCCCCTTGCAGCCTGTTAGCAAGAGAAAGCGGAGTGGGATTGAAAAGCTACGCGCTAGCTCTGGCAGACACGGGCTGGAGGCAGGAGTCTCTGGGTTACCGAGGAAGTCAGGTTCCTCTCCTGCTTCTCAGCTTGGCAGCCCTTTATTCAATGGCAAACGTTTTCACAGCACAGATCACGGCCGGGTCTTTGGCAGAAAACCAGCCCCAGAGGCACCGTCCAGACCACATTGGGCTTTTGAGCTGCTGGGTGTCTCACCCCACAGAGAAGACCCCCCCCACACACACACAGAAAAGAGCACAGGGCCCCCCCACACCCTGCCTGGGGAGCAGCATTCATGTCTTGCAGGGGGCTGCGACACCAGGGTCTGTCCCCTCTGCTGCCGCCATTACACAAATACAGAGACTCAGGCACTCTTAGCTCAATCCCAGCTCCGGTCTCACACTCCATGTGGCCTCAAGAACCTCTCTGCCTATTGAATGGCTACTATTTGCATTACCATAGCATCTCAGAGCACAAGAACGGATCTTGGCCCCTGCCGTGCCATGCGCTGCACAAACAGAATACAAAGACGGCCCCTGCCCCAGAGAGCTTACAGTCCAAGGAGAAGTTAAAAAAAAAAAAAAAAAAAAAACAGCTGAAGACAGACAGACGCACTTGCACATCCCTAGCACAAGGAAACAAGTCGGCCCGATCGGCCATGGTAGGGCCGCCTTGCTCTGCATCTTTGCAGCGCCCAGTTCTCTTGGTGCAATTCTAACGAATATCACAGAGAGATTTGGTTCAAAGTCTCAGAGGAGAGATTGCAGGCGAAAACAAAGGCAGGAGGGAGAGGGTTAAAACCTGGCCCAGACAACAGCTTTTGGAGCAGCAGGGGGAAAGTGTCATGACATTGACTAGAAATAAAGCGAAACGGACTCCTTCTAGGGCCGGATCTCCTTGGAGAACATTTTGCTCGGGTGCAATAAGATCAATAGGTGCGAAGGGTGCACGACACGCAGAGGCATTTCGAGAAAGAGCAGCGCCGCTTTTCAAAGCCACATCCTACATTTGGCCGCCGTCTCCAGCAGACTAGCCTCCGACCCACCTTGCCTGAAGCAGGAAGGTCAATCCAGAGGGACGCTGGAAATACTTGGCAAGGCGCTTCGCGGAGCTCCTTCCCTCAAAGGCTCGCCGAGCCCTCTGGTAGCTTTGCAGCAAGCTGCCCAGCCATGGGCTGAGCAGGGGGAGAAGGAGGAAGTGAACTTGCCGGAGGGGAAGTTCCTGTTGGTTGCCAGCGATACAAGAGATCAGGCGCGATGATCACAGTAGCCCCTTTTGGCCTTGGGGGTCTATGAAGCTACAGTCAGCAGGGGCCCACGGGGCGGAAGTGGGAGAAAGAGAACCCAGGAGTCCTGCACTTTCACCCCAAAAGCCTCCTCTCCCCCACCCCCCCCCAACCAATGAAGATGAGACAAGCTGAGATTTGGGGCCAGTCTCCCAAGCTCGGTCGTCAGAAAACGGCTGGTGCAGGGCTGAGGGCAGCCGGCTAGAGCAGGGGTGGGCAAATACTTTTCCCAGAGGGGCCACGTCATGCATTTTGGTAGGTGGCCATGGGCCGGCTCTAGACCCCCCCCAGCAGGGGCAGGGCCTTGGGCAAAAAGGATGGGGTGTGTGTGTCTGAAGGCAGGGAAAGCTGTCCTGCTCTGCGCCTTCCTGCCCCTGGGCTGTGCAGAGACAGTCAGGGTGTGTGTGAGTGTGTGTAAAATTTTAAACAGCACACTGCCTCGGAAGACAGGCACCCCTCTGTGTGTCTCCCTCTCCCCCACCCCTGCTCTGCAGAGATGGGGTACAGAGGCAGGGGCACCCTGACTTCGGCACTCCCCCCCCCCCCACAGGTAGCAGGAGAATCCTGGTGGGGGGAGGGGCAGCCAAACACAGGCTGCAGACTAAGTCTGCACACTGCTCATCAGCAGGGCGGGCCGGAGAGAAATGCTTGGTGGGCCGGATCCGGCTTTGGAGAGCCACGTGGAAGACCCTGCTCTTCCCCGGGAAGACTTCCTTAGCTTCTCAACATCACTTTTTAGGGTCCGGAGGCAACCGCCCCGCGAGGGCAGCACCCCTGGGAGGATAAATGGCCATTCTGAGGTGCCCAGCTCCTAGCAATGATGGGAGCTAAGAGACGTGCCAGAAATAGCTCAGAGTCAGGACACGTCTGGACTACACAACAAGGCAGAGTCCGAACATGAGCCTGGAGTCATATTAAAGGAGCCCAATGTTTAACTGCTCCTTTACAGAGCGGGTAGACAGGGCGCCCAGCTGGTCAGGGGGGAATAAGAGCTAACCCACCTTTCCGCATAGCTTTTCCATTCATGTGCGGAATAATTGTATGCACATAAGCACGTGTGAAAGTGCACCACCCGCCAAAACACCCAGCTGTGGGCACTCTGCAAGCGACACTGGAATCTCTCCTGAGCAGTTGTACCAATGCCCAGTTTACCGGGAATGCTGAAGCTAGCCCCATGCAGTTGACGCAATGTTGAACCCAGCCTGTGCCCATCCATGCAGTAGCTAGTTAATGTGACTCTTCAAGGTGGCATTCTGACTCAGCCTGGGGACCCAAGGAGGACACGTTGCCACTATCCAAAGCACAGGAAAACTCGGCTCACGCCATGCAAAAAAACGTAAGCCACCCATAAAAAGAAGATGACTGGTATCGAGCCACCTCGAATGCCCCTCCCCCACAAATGCAACAGCATGGGAAGGCAGGACTGCCGGGGGCAGGATGGGGTGTGGATTTAGGGGCCTCACCTCACACAGCTCGGGAGTTGGGGCTCAGTCATGCAGAGAACGGACTCCCCGCCTCTAGGGCTGGTCACTTGAGGAGATCCCAGGCTGTGTGAAACATTCAGCAGCATGCCTGGGTGGCATTTTTAAAGGATCTTAGAAGGGGGGAAACTGAGGGACGGATGGGCCAGTCACGTGATTGTGCAGGGAGTTGCTAGCAGACACAAGAATAGAACCCAGAAGTCCTCAATTGTGTTAACTCCACCACATGCTCTAGCCACTGCACTCCACTCCCCTCCCCAAGCTAGAATCCAGCCACCTGCGACCATGTTCTAACCAGTAAGCCAAATTCCATCCCACAGGAATGCTCAGACTTCCCTACCTTGCCCGCTGTAACCCCTAGGCCCCACTCCCCTCCCAAAGCCAGGAACTGGCTCCCAGCCTGCCCTGCACTAACCCTTGGATCTGACTCCAGCTCTGGTGGCAACAGTTCCGCAGCACCCAGAGAGGCATGCTGTGTTACAGACAGCTAAAAGGAAGTGGTTGCAATCTGTGTTTGGGGGGGAAGTTGAGGTAGATTTACCCAAGACAAGTCATTACATTAAGCTTCTTTTGAAGTGAGCACTTGTTTTCTTTTTGGAACATTTGGTTCAGGATTATCAGAACCCAGGAGTCCTGACTCCCAGCCCTTCCTTTGCTCTAACCACTATAAAACACTCCCCTGCCAAAGGCTGGTATAAAACCCAGGACTCCTGGCTCCTACCCCTCCTTTGCTCTACCCACTAGACCCCACTCCCTGCCCAGAGCCAGGTATAGAACCCATCATCCCATCCTCACCCTCCCAGCAGGAGCAGACAGCCCGACACGTGGGCCCTCGAAAGTTCTCGGCACCGCTCACATGCTTCCCCAGCGTGACTCACTGGCTCCCTGCATTCCTGCCGCGCTCCACAGTGGATTGTAATTAGATGCCAAAGAGCTTCATGCCAGGTTAGAGCTGCTGGGGGGGGGGAAGAGGGTGGGGGAACCCGACTGCGCAGGGAAAGGCTGCTCTATGTCACCCGGCACGAAACCCACAGAGCCCTGGGTCTCAGTTACACTGACCTTCCCGGATCTCAGTGAAGGTGGCAAATCCTCCTATGCAAAAGGCATCTCTAGCAGGGCAGAGCCGGCACCTGGGCATATCCGTCAGCACCCTGCATCCTGGGCCTGATCTCTGCTCCCACCCTGCCCGCACTCCCAGCCACAAGAGGGCGATCAGATGCCCCCACTCCACAGGGACAGTCCCAGTACTCTGGACACTTTCGTATACAGGTGCCAAGTAGGGATGTAAAATCCCGTTTCATTGGTTAACCTGCTAACTGGTTAAAGGGAGGGCGGATGGGGCGGGCTGGGCTAGAGTGGACCCCTCACCGGCCATGGCCCCATCATAGAGCAGCCCCTGGTGCAGTGTTTCTTAAACTGTTCTGTGGTACGCCGGTGTGCCGCAAGGCAGTCGAAGGTGTGCCGCAGAGAACAACAGAATTCAAAATGGCCACCCTTAAAGGGGCAGGCGACTCTTTTTTGGCTCAATAACTTTCCCCTGAACTTTTTTTTTTTTTTTTTTGCTCAACAAAAAATCCTTGGTGTTCCTCAGAAAAAATTGTTTGGTGTTCCTCAGTCTTAAAATGTTTAAGAAACACTGCCCTAGTGCCTATTAGCAGCCTCTCCCTGCTCCCCTCCGTCCTGCTTTTTCATGCTCTCTCTCTGATCACACTACATTTTACACACACACCCCCACCCCCCGGGGGTGGGGGGGGGGGTGTACCAGCTAGGATTCAACTACCCAGTGTTACTTGGGGGTCATGGAGGAGTCCAAAACCCCTCCAGTTCGAGGCCACACTCATCTGATCTCCTGATACAACACCGGCCACGCGACCGCCCCGGGTTCCCTCCTCTCCAAGGAAGCCCATCTTCCAGCAAAACATCCCAGCTGGATTTAGAAGTCGCCAGAGAGAGTGCATCCAGCACAGATGCTGGGAAGTTGGTCCCAAAGCAAAATTCCAGCCTCTGGTTTTCCAGCCCAAATTTGTCTCGCCGCAGCATCCAGCCACGGGCTCGCATTAGACCTTTCCCCGCGCGACAGAGAAGTCAACTTTCTGTCCCTCATCTAGGAGCTTCTAGATTAGCCACGGCATGACCTTGATCAATCAACCTACACCGAGCTCCCCAAACTCCTCGCTGTAAGTGGTCTTTGCTCACGCTCACAGCTCTTCTCTGAGCTCTCTCCAATTTCTCCTCATCTTGCTTGAAGTGTGGGCCCCAGGCCTGGGCACAGGATTCCAGAGGCGGTCGCACCAGGGCCAAGTTCAGCAGCGATAGAACCTCTCCTCCTCCCGATTCCCCTCTTTATACCTCATGAGCACACTCGCCCTTCCGGCCACAGCACGACCAGCAGGCCAAGCTCCGCTCATTTTGCGTCATAATCACCAAATCTTTTTTAGTCATTGCTGCTCAAGACAGTCCCCCACCCAGTAACTACGGCTACATCCTTTATTCCTCTCCCATCAGGTTAGTCTGTCAGATTCATTTTCCACTAAGGCCAAGTCTTTCCTCCACCGATGATCGACCCTGCTGCAATCAATCTTCTGGAGTTTGATTTAGCGAGTCTAGTAAAGACTCGCTAAATGGAAATCAGAGGGTACCTCCACTGTTGTCTTGCCACGAGGAAGGCAAGCCAGCTCGAGCATTTGCTCCCGTCGGCCTCCCGCTGTGGGGATGCTACCAAGCTTGGCTTAAGGTAAGCTGACTCCAGCTATGGATTCTACGTCACTGGAGTTGCACACCTGAAGCCGAGCTGCCAGGTCTAGTGTAGACCTGACCCAACTCCTGTTGATTAGCATTAGTTACTCTCCTTTCATTCTTAATGGAGTTTCCCCACCAGCTGTAGCATAATTTTGCCTGGGATCCACAGGCTGCCAGACCTACATTTGAATCTAGGCCATCCTTTTTAAAATGGTAAACTATTCGGAAAATGAACACTGCCTTCCAGCATAGATCGTCCAAAGTGTTTGAAGAGTTATTCAAAAAACAAACACTAATGCTCCAGGGAGAGCCTTGCCCAGCTCTTTTATAACTCTTGGATGCAAAACTACTCAAGGAAGGTGGACTTTGCACTGCCTCAGGGTTCTGGTCTACGCCGGGGCACGAGCACAGCTGTACCCGGGCCTCTTCTATGGCGCCTGCCAGCCACCACCTCAAAGCACTTTACAGAAAGTGGCACGTCCCTTCCGCCTTCCCACTTGCCAGGTGGGGATGCCCAGGGACTCAAGCCCGATGTGTCACTCAGAGCCGGGAACAGAGCCCAAGTGACCTGCCTCCCAGCCTGGTGCTGGATCTGAAGACCAGACCTAGAGATTTCTCCCCAGTGCCATGTAACTGACAGCCTGATCCCAGCACGGCTGGGAGGGAGGAGAAGAAAGCCACAGAGCCAGGTGCCCCACCCCCACCCTCTGATAAGCCCTTCAGTAACAGAGACTCAAGGCGGGTGAGATCATAGAAGTCGGTCCAGTAAAAGCTATGGGGGAAAAGGGACAAGCTCTCGAGTTAGCTGGCACTGAATGGCAGGTTGACCCAGGACGGAGGCTGTAGGACCCCGTGAGTAGGAAAGGTCCAGGAGCTCTGGCTTGAGCCCAAACATCTCCACCGTGATTGAACCGCCTCGGCGCCGGAGCCCAAGTCAGGTGGCACGGGGGTTTTAACTGCAGCGCAGACGTACCCGGAGGCCTGGCACAGACGCTGCAGCACAACGAACGTGCCCGACTCTGCTCACATTTTCAGCCGTCATATGCCGCGATTGCTGCCAAGAGTCGCTGCTCCGGATCTACGCTGTGCGGCAGAGATCAGGACGCAGCCTGTAGCCTTGTGCCTGGATTGGAGCCTCCTTCCAGCACAGCGGACCTCATGTGACCTCCGGCAGCCGTGCCAGATGCCTGGCCCTATGGCGCGCCCCAAGCCCTAGGATCTAAGCTGCAAACTATTTAGCCTAGGCTCTCCCATTCCAGCCAGCTCTGCCCCCACCACGAAACACTGATCCTGGGAAGAGTTAACTCCTTGAGTGCCGGAGCCAGAGCCATGGCCCCCCATGACAGACTCCGGCATGCCAAGGGCACTGATCCCCACATTCCTGGAGGTGGCTGTGACCAGTCCAGATTCCTGCTCCCCTCCGTTATCGGAGGAGAACCAGGTGGCAGCAGATGGAGTGGGAGGAGAGAGGGTTCCCACTGGCCCAGCTTTCAGGAAATCTGGCTTGGGGCGTGCGCATCAGAACAGAGCAGCCGGGCGCAGAGGCGACTGACACCAAGAGGAGTCTGTTGCGGTCCCAAAACAGCCCTGTCCACACTGAAATCTTTCAGCAGGCCCCTCTAAAACGCCCAAGACTGCTGGTCAGCTTTGGGGGGGGGGGGTGTATTTTCCCATTTACGGCCTGGCTTCCAAGCCTTTGCAGGTTTCCCCACCAGGCCTGAGGGTTAGAAATTCAGCAGAGATGGCCACACCCATGCGACTCCAGAAGCCTCAGGATTTAAGGAAAACAAGTTGCCCTGAAGTCGTGAGAAAGGCGGGAACATGTGGCAAAAGAGAGGGCAGGCTCCCTTAATGTAGAACCCCCACCCAACTGTGACACCTACGGACAGAAGACTAGCCTCCATCCCAAGCTGGGGTGGGGGGCAGAGTAAAGGACGTTCTCTGCAGTGTGTTTCCCAAACCCAATGACATTGATTTCCAGCAAGAGGCCAGGATCCAGTCGATCTCACGGTTCTCTTCCCCTTGGCACCCAGCCCAGATTCACTTCCAGGATGCACACTAAGGCCAGGCAGCTACCAATTGAGATCAGCTCCCCGTTGCGCTAGGTGCTGCACGGACAAATGCTGAGAGGTGGATGATTTGCCCCAGATCGTACCAGACGGCAGAGTGAGGTCTCCTACTCCTGGGCCACTCTAAGCATCGTGGAAGGAAAATATCCCTCCCCCCACAGACTCCTTTGAACTAAAAGGAGAAACTCCATTAGCAGGCAGCAGCAGTAGGCTGTTCTCTGAGCAGGCTGCCACAAGCAGGTGCTTTAATACCCCTTAGCTCTTCTCTACAGCACTGTTCATCTGTAGATCTCAAAGCACTTAGGGTTAGTGTCATTATCCCCATGTTATGATAGGGAAACGGAGGCACAACTTCAGGAATGACTTGCCCAGGGGCACCCAGCAGCAAGTGGCAGAACCAGGAGTAGAACCCCACATCTCCTGAGCCCCAACCCAGTGCCCTGGCCACTAGGACACACTGCCTCCAGATTCCAGCAGCCTAAGCTCCTTGCTTAGCCAAGCTGGTTAGTGCTTTTAACCTCCAATCCCCCGCTCCCAACAGGATGTACCCTCCTGCCCCACAGCTGCGATGCTACATCTGTGGCAGGGCAGTGCCACATTGCGGAAACACATCACAGCCCCACTGGCTGGGGAGAGGAGCCAGGAGCATGACTAAGGGCAGGGCAGAGTAAAGTCCCTGTAGGACAGGAGCGACAGAGCCTTTTCTCCTGGAAGCTCCTTCAATCAACGGCCCAGATGCCCTCCCAAAGGATGGAGCTAGGAGGAGCTCAGAGGGTCACCTCTCCACCGCACTGCTAGCTATCAGCCTGTCCGCACTGGGCCAGGAGGGCTTTTCCAAGCAGCAGCGATCCCGGCCCGGTGTCAGGATCAGGTGGGGGACGTCCCACCCCAAACGGGAGCCACACACATCCCAGAGATGCTCGCCACGGCGGACAACAGAGAAACCCAGCGGATGCGTCTTACGGGGCCCCGGTGTCTATTCAGACCTGGCTGCTTGGCAGGAAACTTAACAGGTGAAGCCAGGCAGAGGCCTTCTCCTGCGGCTCCAGTGAGCGCAGTAGTCAGATGCCCAAGCCGCATACTACAAACCCACCAGGCAATGCCAGTTTTGAAAGAGGATCTAGAGGAGATTATGTCGCTGGGGACAGGTAGGCGTCAGCTGGGACAAGGAAGCAGAGACCGGCTTGTTGAGATCACCATGGTTCGGCTGTAGTAAACCAAGTCCCCCCCCAGCCACACCTCCCGGAGCATGGACTCTTGGGCAGCCGTCAGGGGGAAATGCTGATCCGCCCCCTGACTTCAGTGCCTTTCAGTGAGACGGGGCAAGGGCTGGGGGGGGGGGGGGAGGTTGAACGTATCTCAGGGAAGCTTGCGGCAGAAGGAGCTTCCAGAGTGGAAAGGAAGAGGCCTGGAGCCAGATGGAGAAGGGCAGCTGGTTGAGGATCGGAAGGAGCCAAGGCCCCTTGCCTTGCGGCGGAAACACAGCGGTTCTCTCTGCTTGCTCTTGAGTTTGGACCCAGAGAACCCCTGGAGATCCGCTGATGACTCTCCCTGGGCTAAAGGGGCGCTATGGGGCAGGGAGCGGGGCTCAGCAGGGGGCGCTCTCCCCTCCGTCAGTGCTGATCTCCGTGCAGCACAGGGGGTGCTGTGTGGCAAGGACTCGGGTGGGGGTGCTCGGTAGGGGAGCTCCCTCCTCACAATCTGTACTGACCCCAGGACTCAACAGGGGGCGCGGTGGGGGCTCAGCAAGGGGCACTGTGGGGTAAGGTGGGGCAGGGGGCTCTCTCCCCTCCGTCAGCGCTGAGCCCAGCACCATGCAGAAGTTGGCTCGCACCTGGCTCCACTGTGGGTGCCAATCCATGACAGCTTTTACAGAGCAGGGGCTTTCGCCCCAAACATCCCAGCGTGGGCCGAGGGTCGCAGCCACAGCTGGCTATTGAGCGCTAGATCTGGCTTGCCCTGCAGCCGTCCTCAGCCCTGGGAAGGGCAGCGCATCCCCAAGACTCCAGATCTGGACTCACCTGCAGCATCGCCGCTTCCCAAGTCCCGCGCTCAGATCTCACTCCTCCAGGCCAGTCGCCAGTTCACGCCCCGAGGGGCACTGGGGTTAAACAGCCACTGTGCCTCACTCCAGAGCCAGCTACAGCTTTGTGCCAGGTTGATCATCCCTGTACAAATGGCTGCCATGCTCCACCCTAGAGGCAGCTGCATCCCAATGCAGGGAGCAAGGAGAAGATGGTCCTGTGGTTTGGACCTTCATCCACAACTCAGGAACCCTGCCACAGACTTCTTGTGTAACCTTGGGCATGTCCCTTATCTCCATTTCACAGCTGGGGCATGAACAGCCCCGCCTCTCTCACAAGCTGCATGTGAACGGCACGGCCTGGGAATAGGGCATTCGAAATTGCGAGGCACTCGGATGCCGTGGTGCAAGAGCTGCCTCAGGCATAGAACAGCCCATGCACCCCCTCAGACCTGGCTGCATCTGGGTGCCAAGCAGCGGGTCTGGGTATGCACAGTCCCCATGCCCACCCCAAAGGTGGCTGCATCTCCAGGGTGGTCTTAGCTATCCCACAGGCAGAGCCATCCCTCCCATAGGATGCTTTGGGGTGGCTACCCCAGACCCACACTGTGGGGGGCGCCCCGCTGCAGCTGCCTCAACCGTCCTATGGACAGGTCCCAGGGCAGCCCAGGGGATTGTCTGGTGTGGGGAGGCAGCAGGTGTCAGACCCCTCCTGCCCCTCTGTGGCAGTGAGCTGGGAGAAACGGCGCGCAGTGGGCGGAGAGGGCGGAGCAGAGCAGGCTGCAAGCTCACACTGGCTTCCACCACCGTGGGGAGTGGTGAAGGGGGACAATTCCTGCTGCCCCCTATGCCAAGCCCCCTGCAAGCCCCCGGCTTGCATTCCTGGGGGAGGGGGCTGCCCTGGGTTCCACACCCCCTGGGGACCTTCCTGCCGAGTCACAGATTAGAAGGGGCTGTCGGAATTATCTAATCTGGCTTCCTGTCTCACGCTGGTCACAAAACTTCCCTAAAAAGATTCCAAGGTCAGATCTTTTAGATAAACAACCCATAAAAATCACCAGCGATGGAGAATCCCTCGCGACCCTGGTAAATTGTCCAGTGGTTACTTGCTCTCGCCCTTCAAAACAGACGCCTTTTTTCCAGTCTGAATGTGTCTGGCTTCAGCTTCCAGCCATCGGACTGGGTCACGCCTTCCACAAACGTTTTGCCGGCCAACAACCTGCAAGCCTGCAGAGCCAGCGTTAACGCCTACCTTGTGATCAAATCCAGCGCTACTGGCACCAAGATGCAGCTGGCTCTGGGGAGCAGCACAGCTGCAGAGTAACACCACCACCCCGCCTGTAAGAGGCAGGGCCCCTAAAGGGGACCTCCCCCCTTTGCTAACTGGGCTCCCCACACACACAGAGCCATTCAGCAGCGGTTGGGGGAACAGGCGGAAGGGGGTATCACAACAGACTCCCTGGGGAGCTTCTGGCTCTCAGCTTCCCACAGCAGAGTGGGAGCACATCTCCTAGTGACCATACCCAGGATCACGACTGCCGGCTCAGAGTTAAACCCACCCTAGCCCCCAGCTAGCGCTGCTGGAGTTTGTTCACTTTGCCCCAAGCGACGGGGAGAGAAGAGGCAGCAAACAGGAGAATGTCTCCACATACCTTCTGCAGGGGATTCCCCCTGCCCCTCTGCATCCTTGCAGCTCTACACACTGGACCGCACTCCCCTCCCAGGGCCAGGAGGAGAAGCTGATCGCCACACACCCTGCTCCAGACCTCACTTCTGCCCCTCACTGGAAACAGAAGCCAAGGACGTCGTCTTGAGGGTACAACAGCGAAGTGGAGACTCGGGTCTTGCGGGGTCTAGTGGTCAGAGCAGGCGGCTGGAAGCCAGGACTCCTGGCGGGAGGGGGCAGGCCTAGTGGGCAGCAGTGCTAGGATAAAGGACTCTTCGTTCTCTTCCCAGGACTGGGAGAGGAGTGGAGTCTAGTGATTAGAGCAGGGGCTGCTTTGTCAGAACTCCTGGATTCTGTTCCTACTGACTCCCTGCCCCTGCAAGGTCCCACAAAGTGTCCCCCCGCACTAAAGTGGGGGTAACCAGCAGCGCAGGAACTAGGCGTGCACCAGCACGCTCTGGTTGGAGTAGCAATAATCAAAACCACGCTGCGTCCGCTTTAAGCGCCCACGCTATACAAATTACTCCAGCCCTCCGGGGGACAGCACCTATGCAAGGGGGGGCCCCACAGGGTTAGCTAGCCAGTGTGCTTTGAGATCTTCCAAAGCGACGCAGCCGGGCAGGCGAATGCAGCAGCAGAGAAACTCATTAGCACAGCCCCATACACACACAATAACCCAAGCCCCAGAGCAAGCCAGCCCCCTGGTCATTTGACTATTCAAACCAGGCCACCCACAGCAGCCTGTTGGCCTAGCCAGAGGCAGCTGCCGCCATTCCTAGGCGCGGCCTTCGGTGGGAAGTGGGGCTCAGTGGGGGGAGCCAGCCCTGTGGGGCTGGGGCTCAGAAGGGAGCTGGAGAATGAGGTTAAAACAGCAATGGTTGCGTGTGAGACAGAGAGAATGTTACAGGATGAACAGCTGCTCTTTTAAGGCCAGGGCCCGAGCCCTGCCCCCAGACAATCCCTGTTTGAACTAGATCCAAGCCTTCCCAATCAAGCTAGGCTTGATTTTCCAAGGGCCAGCGAAGACGCCCAGCGTAAGGGATGTAAGGGCTGTGAAAGAGCCAGGCCTTGGCTCCGCCGCCGAGCCAGTCTTGCTGCAGCCGCGGCCATGTCGACCCGGATCTCTGCAGGCAGTGGGTCTTAAACGTTCCACCCCGGCTCTGCTCCTCGCAAGCGGAACGAGACTCGAGTCCTCCGACTTGGCCCGGTTCCTGAGTCAGCTACAGTCCTCCCCCAAAACGCACCCACACGTGCACGCCCTGGCACGGTCCTAAGCCAGGTAAACAGACAAACAGCTTCTCTGCCGCACAGCTGGGACCGATCTGCCTGGGGAAACTGACTCGGATAGCTCCCTATGTGACCGCTCCTCCAGAGCGGGAACCCAACCCTACTCCCCTCCCTAAGTAAAGGGCTGACTCCTTGTCCACCCTGCTTTAGCTACTAGACAGCACTGCCATTCGGCCAAGACTGGGTGCTACTGCGAGGCCATGGTTGAGAGGGAGTTCTCCCCTCAGAGCAGACAATTCCCTGGCCCCCCTTGACCAGCTGTAACGGATGCAAGTTGTTACGATGCCGGGCGCGACTCCTGCGGGTAGCATGGAAAGGAGGCCAGGAAGGGGCGTGGCGTTCCAGCCAGGGGTGGCAGGCAACAGTGGGAGCAGGGCAGAGAATGCAGGAAGTCTGCCAACTGGGAACACCAGCGATCACGGCGCTAAAGAGGGTCAGGCCGGGTCCCCGTGCCGATGGATGACGGACACCTGGAAGGATGCTCGTGGTGCCCGCTGTGCCCCAGTGGGTTTACGCAGCCCCAGTGGACAGATAATTCCGGCCACATTCCATCTCCCCACATTCAGGGCTGGCAGCCACAAAAATCAGCTGGCAAGGGGTCTGCAGAGAGCCGAGACGCTGCTGCAGTCTGCTCCGCTCAAATCCAAGGAGACAGGAACAGAAGGCACAAGCCAGTTTTAAAAAAACAAAAGCTTTTTCGCCAGTGAGGACGATGAGCCACCAAACAGCCTGTCCAGCCGGAGTCGCTTCTCCACCACCACAACAGCTCCAACAGAAATTACGGCCTTTATCCAGACATTACTAGGCGACAATCCCTACCCAGTACAGGTGCCAGGCTATAAGGGGCCCTGCCGGCTTTCACATACATCTCAGACATCAGCAATGCCTGGGCTTCACAGCCAAGCCCCTTACACCCCGCAATCCAGAGTGGAGAAGTTTCCACATCAGCCAACTGCAGGTTATTAGGTGCATTACGGTAGCACCTAAGGTTACCCACTGAGGTCTTGTTGGGGGGGGGGGAGGGAGTAAAGATGCCCAAGTTTAATCAAATTATGTTCTGAAGCAGATCTCTTTGGGCAGGTGTGAACTCCGGCATGTGCACTGCACTTTGGATTTACACAAGTAAATTTTGAACACAAAGTAGCTCGGAATAGGATTCAGCTAAGCCAATGTAAGAGCATCCAATGTGGGAATTTGCCCCAGTTTTAACTAAACCGGTTTAGAGTCTCACTTTCCTTAAACAGGAACAACTCTCTTATGTAGACAAACCCAGAGATCTGGGTCCAGCACCCTGAGATGTTCCACTGCCCCTAATCACCAGTGAACCCAACTGCAAACCCAGCACCCCCATCACATCAGGTGCCACATGGACCCACTGGGCAAGACAGCCCCCGGTCCAAAGAGTGTACCATCAGATCTGAAGGTGTGTTATCCCCATGTTAGAGTCAGGAACTGCACCAGGACCCCCCAAACCCCAGGGATTAACTGCCAGGCCACCCCTACTCTGAGTAGACTCCACAAGGAGCTCTGCAAAAAATCACTAGAGTCCAGAAGTGATTTTCACAGGGCTTTGATCTGCTTTAGGTAGAAGGGGCCCTGAACTCGCTTCAAGTTGATTTACTGCTGGCCTGTCCGACCTGGTAACAGATCAGGTCAGGCCCCTCCCCTCCGCCCACCGGTGAGTCTTGCCTGGGGGAGGGAGCAGGGGAATTTTATCTCCCAGGATCATTCTGGGCTTGTTGGGATCTGCTGGGGGCACCCTACAGGCGGGATGAGCTGGAGCGAGGAGGAAGAGCGAGCAGTCTGCGTGACTCACGCCTGACCCCCCTCCTCCCCCCAAACAGCCTCCCTATAAATCGCAGCCAGGTCCCCAGCACCAGCCCTGTCCTGTCTCCAGTTTCCAAACCAGCCAGCCAGCTCGCCCCCCCCCCCCCGCCACTCCCAGGGTTTATGCAACCCGGGCCATGGCAGCCAGCTCTGGGAAGGGCCACAGAGTGGCTGCTTCCCAGCAGAAATCGATAGCCAGCCCCAGGGCCCGGTGCCAGGGAGGGGCGTGTGCCCGCACCTTAAAAGCGCACCTGCAGGACAGCCTCGCGGAGGGGGGGGGGGGTCAGCAAGAGGAGAGCCTGGGGGGGGGGGGTGTGGCAGCTCCAGTCTGGATAAACAGAGCTGGAATTGTAAAGAGGCCACAAGGACTGAGTCACCCCGGTTCAGAGCCAGAGAGCCGCATTGTCTGAGCTAATCAGCTCTGCAGCCCCTGGCTGGTTTCTGGCCTGTCTGCCCCAGGCACAAACCACCCAGCAGCAGCGAGCACCCCTTGGGAAGACAGCGGCCGCAGGGCAGAGGGTGAGCCCGCAGCCTGCCGGGAATGGGGGTCTCAGCCCAGCAGAATAGATGCTGCCTATCCCCCTCGCACTCTCAGCCAGGTCTCCTGGCTTCCTTCCAGTCCCAGCTCTGGGACGCTCCTGGGGGCTGGGACTCGGCCGGCCCGGGTTCGGCTCCCAGCTCCAGGAGGCCAGCGGGGGTCAGCGAGCTGGAAGCTCTAAAGCAAGTCCTCACTCCGAGACAGCGGTTACGGGTCTTGCGTCTGGCTCCTCGGCTGCAACAGGGCTCAGGGTACGTCTACCGGGGATGTTAAATATCAGTGAATTGATTCGTCGATTAACTCCATGAATTCGTATCGGTTACTCGACTAGTCTATAGTCTCCGGAGGCAGGGCCGGCAGCCAGTGCGCTCTGGCCCTGCCCCCCGCCACCCCGCGCTACTGCCTCTGTAGCGGAGGCAGCAGCATGGGGGGGGGCCAGGCAGAAACTATTCCACAAGGGATCCAGTTTAAAATCCAGCTCCCCTCGCGGACCGGCTGCCTGTCACCCCGCACCACTGCCTCTGATACCGAGGCAGCAGCACGGGGTGGCAGCAGGCCCTGCCAGGGGAGGAGAGGGAGAGGGGGTGCTCCCGGACCCGGCACGAGCCAGGCTGCCTGCCTGCCCGGCTCCTAACACACTTGAAATGCAGAGCCGCAGCAGGAGGTGGGTTCCAGACTTGGCGCAAACCGGGACTAGTCCGGGCTGCTGGCCAGCCTGCTAAAAAAAATGTATGGGGGGGGGGGGAGGAGAGAGAATGCGTGTCGTCTATAGCATTAACCAATACACTTTTGCTCATTGGTTAATCAACTACACTACTACATCCCTGATGCCGACACTCGGCAGCTTTTAGCCACAAGGCAGGGAATAAGTTTTGTTCTGTGCATGGAAACGTGTGTGGATGTGCACCACCAGTAGAAACACCTGCAGCCAGCTGTGGGTGCTCTGCCAATCAGCTGGGCCACACCTGACTCTCTCCTGGGCAGCCGCACAAGCGTTCAGCTGACCAGGAACGCTGGTCAGTGTCCACCCTCCAAGGACGCAGGGTGCCAGCGTAAACACATTCAAAGCTGGGAGGGGGAACAGCCAGGGATGCCAGAACCGGGGGACACGGAAGAGAAGTGACTTGTGTCAGGTCACACAGCAGCCACGAATAGAACCCAGGAGTCCTGGCTCCCAGCCCCCTCCCCTGCCACAATCTTCCACTAGCCCGGTGACTTGCAAATTATGGGAGCGGGAATCACTCAAGGGACGCCCCTCTTGCCCCAGCCCTGACCCCCCCCAATCCAGACCCCCCTTCCTGCACCCCAAAGCTCCATCCTCAGCCTTCCCCAGAGCCTGCACTCCAGTCACGTTACGTTGGGTCGCCGGCATCAAGTTTCTTCAACTGGGTCACGTGGGAAAAAGTTTGAAAACTGCTGCCCTAGACCTCGCCACCTTCCCAGACTCAGGGATAGGATCCAGGTGTCCTGACCCCTAGTACCCCCACCTTGGGGGGGGGGGGGGAACAACTGGTCGACTATCCGATAAGCAAACGCTTATCAGATAATCGACTAGTCGCTTTCCCCCCCTCCCCCTTGCTGCCTCTATCAGAAAGAGGCAGCAGGGAGGAAGGGAGGGGACACTTCAAAGCTGCAGCACGGCATGAAGCCCAGGATCAGCTGGGAACTCCCCCACTGACCCCGGGCTCCGTGCAGCACTGCCGCTTTGAAACGCCTCGTGGAGCCTGACACTGGGAGCTGATGTCGGGCTCCCTGCGGCGTTTCAAAGTGGCCGGGGTCAGCAAGGGAGTCCCCAGCTGACCCCAGGCTCCCCTTGGCTCTTTCACCTTTGAAGTGTAACAACAGCCCTAGGCGCCCAATCAACTAATCAAAGAGTCACTGCAAAATGCATTGACTGTTGGATTAGTCAGTTACTCGAAATTTAACATCCCTACTCCCACCCCACCCTACCCACTAGACCCCACTTCCCTCCCAGGGGTGGGGGCAGAACACAGGCAGCCCGACCCCTGAACTCAGGGCTGAGCTCCACCCGGTTCACGAGTCTCAGTTCCACGCCAGGCGCTGGGTTTTGCTCTGCTTGGTTGAAAAGGACCCCCCCCCCACCCACTGTCTCGCTTCCCCGGCAGAACAGGAATAAACAGAGGCAGGAAGTGGAAAGAGTCCAGATGTGGGCCCCCCAGAAATGCCTGCTGCTTCACGGTGCTTTTCTCCTCCCTCTCCAGGCAGGGTAGGGTGGGGCTCAAAGGGCTCAGAGGCAGGCAGGGGTTGGGGAAAGCACCCCAGGAGGCGGCGGGGGGGGAGGGGAGTGGTCGAGAGAGATGCAGCATTGGCCACCTCCAGCCCCCTCCCCAAGGATGCTTGGAGAGGAAATTTGGCTCCCAGGTCCAGCTGCTTAGAATCAGGATTTATAAGCTTGTGGGGACAGACAGACAAGGGGAAAGTGAGGGGAGACAGCTGGTACTAAAGGCAGGCTCCGGATGCAGATCCAGGCCGGCTCAGAGGAGCAACCAGGCCAGGCCCTTGTGGCTAAAATGAGGGGGGGGGGGCACCAAGTCCTGCATGCCCCAGTCCCACCAGGCTTTCTGCAAGTCCTGTCCCGGCTCCGCACCTCAGTTTTCCACCCCTTCCCCATCCGTAGGAGGGGAGGAAGATCTTCCTGTCTAGGGAGTTTATGGCACTTGCTCATCAGTGTGTGTCCAGGGAAGCGCTGGTCTGAAGGGGATAGGGGATAGGCGCACACGCTGAGTCAGTCAACGGTCTCGCGCTGAGCAGGAGCCCAGTAGGGCGGCCTGGTGGTGAAGGCAGCAGGCTGGGTCTCCGGGGATCCGCATTCAGTTCTTGGTTCTGAGCCCATCACTGTCTCCATCTGTGCCTCAGTTTCCCCCCTGTACAGCACCCAGCACACTGGGGTGAAATGATCTAGGTTAGATGATCAGCATGGTTGCAGACAGAAAAAAAAAAAAAAAAAAACTATTAGTCTCAGCTGGGGTCTCCAGTGCTGTGAGTAAGACACCAGGCTGGGCCCTGGGAGATGTAGATGGGGCCTCAGGCACACCACTCACTCTCTGCCTCAGTTTCCCCATCAGCAACTATTAGCACTCTCCCTTTCCCGAGTGGAGAGAGATGTAACAGCAAGGGGGAGGGGCATAGCGGGATCTAGCCAGAGGCCCTGAAAGGTCTTTCCTTCATCTACAACCCTGCACTTACAGCAATAGCGCCTCTTTGCAAACCCTGCCCAATTCCTCCCCGCTGCCCAACCCATTCGGGTCCTAAAAATCGCCCATGACAGAGGCGGCGTCTCCTGGGCTCCGCAGAGCAATGCACATACATCCTTCATCTACTCCTAATGACCAGGCCCTTGCTCGGCACAGCCGGGTGGCAGAGGGTGGAAGGAGGCGGCCAGAAAATGCTCCAATTGCTCTTTCAAGGAGGGAAATCCACCCCCCGGCTCTTTCAAGGAAGTGCCTGTCACGGTCCCATCCTGCCGGTTTCTTAGCATCTCCTCCCACCTGACATGATTGGGAGCCAGGACCCCGGGTGCAGACAGACTCACTAGCAGAAGAGCAGCTGTATCAAGAGAATTTATTCCCACGGTCGGGGCTCCGTTCCGCCCGCCCCGGCCTCCATGTGCTGCAGAGATCAGACATCCTGGGAGTTCGTAAGGACAGCTTTGTGGTTTGGGCTTGGGCCCAGGAGGCAGGACGCCTGGTCTCGCTTCCCAGGTTTCGGGGGCAGCGCACGGGGAGTCTCGTGGGTTAGAACACGTGCGTGTGTGGAAGAGTCAGACAGAACTCCTCAGTTCTCTCCCTGGTTCCGGGAGGGGAGCAGGGTCTAGCGGTCAGAGCGGAGGGCCAGGACTCCTGGATTCTCTTCCCAGGTCTGGGAAGGGAGTGGCTCCTGGTAGGGAGGTAAGTCAACTGCACCACAAAGATGGGACTAGAACCCAGCAGTCCGGACTCTCAGCCCTGCTGGCTAAGCACTAGGAGTGGTTCTATATTACCCAGGTCAGTCTGCTGAGCTGGGAATGTTAGACAAGCCACCTCCCTTGTTTTGTGCCTCAGTTTCTCCAGTTGAGGCCTCCAAGCAACACAGATAATCTCTTCCTGCCCCCCCCGCACCCCCAGATCTAGTGTGTGGCTCACTCGTGACCAACTGGGGATCCCATCAAGCCAAATAAGTGACTGCTTACACGCCTCTTGACACCCCCACCCCCGCCTTGCATCCCCAGAAGCTGCCTCAGAGCACCAGCGGTTTCTGCACCGTGTGGCCCACAGACTTTTACAAGCATTTTGACCTTTCCAGACAAAGCCTGTTCCAGCAACGACGGGGCAATTCGGGCCGCAGTGCCGGGAGCTGGTTATCAACAAGCAACACGATGATTGGCCGGATGACATGGAAACCCAGAGCTTAACAGAGCACAGACAGGGCTGGGATTTTAGCAGCTTGCGCCAGTGCAAAAACCCCTTAGCACCGAGGGGACCCGAGACCCGAAGGGGAGCTCGGAGCCGCTCGAAAGCATCTTTCACCTTCAGAAGATGGTCCAAGAAGAAACACACCCCCCTCCCCCCCGGCCTTCTCTCCAGCACTGGGACAGACACAGCAACAGCCACCAGGGACCACGGGGAACACTCTGCCCCGGCCACCTTTACATCAAGGCTGGAGTTTTGGGGTTCCGGCATTAAGGGAGATGCCCGAGGTCAAACGAACCATCGTGCAGACAGTCACACAGGATGCTGATACACTGAAGTGGGTTTAGATTGGAAAAACAGAACTGGAAGGGGCCTTGAGGGGTCATCTAGTCCAGCCCCCTGCCCTCACGGCAGGACCAGGCACCATCTAGCACAGGGGTGGGGAACCTTTTTCAGGTCGGGGCTGCTGACTCTCAGGCTAGTAGATTGTGTGCTCCAGCCCATGGTGGGACAGGTGGGGGGGGGGGGGGAGGAGGTGCTAGCACAGGCTCCCCAATGTTGGGGGGAACCCTGAGCCTCGGGGGCCAGATCCATGCAAGCTGAGGGCCCCGGGTTCCCCATACCTGATCTAGAGCATCCCTGACAGGTGTCTGTCCAACCTGCTCTTACATATCTCCAGTGATGGAGATTCCACAACCCCCCCAGGCAATTTATTCTAGCACTTAACCACCTTGACAGGTAGGAAGTTTTTCCTAATGTCCAACCTAAACCTCCCTTGCTGCAATTTAAGCCCATTGCTTCTTATCCTGCCCTCAGGGGTTAAGGAGAACAATTCTCCTCCTTGTAACAATTTAGCTTAGAGAGACGGCTAAGGCTACACCGACTTACACGTGGGGCAAATATTTACTAAGGGGCTCTCCAATCCAGCAGAGAACGATCTAACGAGATCCAACGGCTGCACACAAAAGCTGGAGCAATTCTGGTGGGAATGAAGGTGGCCATTTTTAGCAGGGTGGCTCATTGACCATTGGAACAACATAGCCAGGGCCTTGGAGTCACCGCCAATTTGTAAATCAGGTTGGATGTGTTTCCTAACAGATCCGCTCTAGGAAAGATTCTCGTGAAACTAACTAGCCTGCGTTTTCCAGGCGGTCCGACTAGTGAATGTAAGGGCCAGAAGGGGCCGTTACAACCTACGAATTGATGATCCACACTCCATTTTGCAGTTAGGACAAGCCACAGCACCGTTTATTTTAGACGCAAAAATGGTGCATTGGGGTAAAACGCGTCTACACTCAGGGGTGGCAGAAATCCCCACATAAGCAAGGCCTTCCACGAGATCTGGTCTGTTTCGAAGGAAAGGGGGGCAAAAAGGGGGCAAGGGCCCTGTGGTTAGGGGCACAACCTGGCACTTGGGACGCTCAGGTTCAGTCCTGCTCCATCGTGGACTTGCCGTGACTCTCTGGCCAGGACCCACATGACCTGGGGCTGGCCCAGCCGATGTGTTTCGGCTGCAGTCCAAGGTGCACGTGCAACATCTCCGAATGGTTGGCCATGTGACCGGGCCAGAGATAGCTGGTCAATTATTTTAGCACACTGATGCATTAGAAGAGGAATGAAAAAAGTCAGACGCTCCAGTTGCTTCCGACAGAGCCATATTCCCAATGACCCGTTATTTAAGTGAACTATTGCAACCCAGAAAAGGGTAAGTCACAGACAAATCCTTTCAAAAACCCGTATGACTCCCCATCGTGCAGGCATTCTTGCTACAATACCGGACATTGGCAAATCATCGGCAGCTGAGCGTCTGGCTTGCCAGGCCTCCTGAGCTCACTTTCAAGGTGGGATCCCCCCCCAGAGGCCTTACTTGGGATGTTAAATCACGGTTAGCATGCTAATCGAGTTGGAAATCCGTGGGATCACATGACGTAGTCACCTCATCTCAAAAAAGGTGTCTTGGCATTGGAAAAGGTTCAGAAAAGGGCAACAGAGAAGATTAGGGGTATGGAACAACTTCCATCTCAGAAGAGATTAAAAAGACAGGGACTTTTCAGCTTGGAAAAGAGCTGACCAAGGAGGAATAGGATAGAAGTCTATAAAATCATAGCTGGTGTGGAAAAAGTGAATACGGAAGAGTTATTTACTTATTCCCACAATATAAGAACTTGGGGTCACCAAATGAAATGAATAGGCAGCAGGTTTAAAACAAAAGGAAGTTTTTCTTCACTCAGCGCACAGTCAACCTGTGGAACTCCTTGCCAGAGGATGTTGTGAAGACTAGGACTTTAACAGGGTTAAAAAAAAAGAGCTAGATAGATTCATGGATCATCTGTTAGCCAGGATGGGTAGGGATGGTGTCCCTTACCTTTGTTTCTCTGGAAATGGGTGACAGGGGAGGGATCACGTGAGGATTACCAGTTGCGTTCCCTCCCTCTGGGGCATCTGGCATTGGCCACTGTAGGCACACAGGACACTGGGCTAGATGGACCTTTGGTTTTACCCAGTCTGGCCGTTCTTATATCCTTATGTAGTCGATAAGGGGGTTCGCTGTGGCTCTGCTTTTTAAATATGGTAAAAGCCAACTGGCTTGTGCTGTTTCCCCTATTTTAAGCATGCTCTCACCCCCCTTACCCCCCCCCCGCTGCCTCTGATACCGAGGCAGCAAGGGGGGAGCGACTAGTTGAGTAGTGACTCGACTACCCGATAAGGTTATCAGGCAGCCAACTAGTTGCTTACATCCCTAGTCCATACCGAGGCTCCCTGAGAAGTTTGCACTGAAGCAGCTGAGCACGTATGGTGAGGCTGTGACTGCACATCGTACCCCCGCTGGATTAAAGCTTGCTCCATCTCGATACCCTGCAATCAGACCTGACAGAAGCACAGCCCTACCCCTTAGCGAGGGGACAACTCGCCCCCATGGAAAGCTTGCACCTAAACCCAACAGAGTGATCTCCGGAACAAGCTTCTTAAAACTCTTCTCTCATATGCATCTGGCTTCTGTGAAATCTTGTGGACATGAGTTCCGCAGGCTACTTGGGTGGGAAAGAGAATTGGTTCCTTTCCTGGGAAAATAAGGGACCGCTTAGAACCCTGGGAGCCTAGGGAAATCTGGAGTGGAGAAAAAGACAAGACAGAGAGGGGGTTTCTATATAAACGTTAGCACCCCTCTGACTGACAAGCTGGATCATTTAAAGAAGTTAAGTGGCTTGCGAGATGCTAATTTTAGTGCTGATTTTACAACTGCTGGGGGGAAGGGGGAGGGAGGAGAAGGAATTGAGACTTAATTGTGTCCCCACACAAAGCATCATCAGATTGACACACCTCACTGCAGTGGATTTCGGGGCTATGGCTCTGTGTGTCGATGTCAGGGGGCCGCTACCTCCCCCAATCCGGCTAATGCAGTCTCCCAGGGAAGTGCTAACCAGGGATGAGCAGCCAAAACCCGTCCTGCAGGGGATTTTAAAACAAGCAGGGAAATCCCCCAACTCATCTGCAGAGAAAGGAACAAGGAGTCAGGGTTTAAATCATCCGGAGGTGGGATTTTGGCTGGGTATTTTCATGACCGTTTTCTCTCCCCCATGCAGCCAAGAACAGTGTCAGAGGGGAGGGGGCATCATTTGAGAACAATGCAGCACTGCTAAGCCTGGTGCTATTTTTATGCTGCTTCACACAGGACACCCCTTCTCTCCCCCCATTCCAAAGCCCTTTTAATGGCCATTACCCAGGGGCGGGAGGCCAAGCAGCACCTTAAGGCTGCCACTTAAAAAAAATCAGCACGCCAAGGTTAAACAACAGTTAAAGCCCCAATAATGAGATTAGGGGCGCTGAACATACATCCTATTACTGCACCAGAAGTGCTCTTTAAAGGGACCTCGCTGCCACATTTTTTCTGCCGCTCCAAGCCGGGCGATTACACAGGCGGCCTCGTTTTTACCGTCTCCCCAGGAGCTGCAGGCACTGAAGCTTTGAGGCATTCCCGCCCCAAAGGCCCTTTTCCACCTAGGGAGACTGACACACATGTGGCATCTTCGCACACAGGCAAAGCAGATTTTTGACCGAAGTGAAGTGCTGCAAAGCTCAGTTTAGGACAGCTTATGCAGTCTACCAGCAGTGGGGCCTAGTGGTTATGGCACTGACTTAGGAGTCAGGAGACAGATTCTGTTCTCAACTCGGCTACTGACATGCTGCTTGCCAATTCGCTGCCCTTCTTGGTGCCTCAGTTTCCTCTCCTGCCCTCTGTCTGATTGTGAGCTCCTAGGTGACTGTTTCTGCAGCATCAAAATATGAAGGGACCCTGAATTTGACTGGGGGGAGGGCAGGCTGATCAATTTCTTACAATAGCATCTAAGGAACAACAGAGACCAGGGCCCCGTTGTGCCGGGCGCTGCACAGATACAACAAGAGAGACAGTCCCTGCCCCAGCTGAGCCGGGCTCTGTCTAGACACACGGCGAGAGACAGGCCCTGACCCAAAGCACTGAGAATCTGAATACCAATCCGTTGTTTGGTGCAGCTCTACAAGGGACTGGACACCAAGGGCCGTAGAAGTGGGGCAAATCCCCACTGCCGACAAGGCCTCCACGGCTCTGCTCCAAGAGGGGAAAATTCCCCGCAGGCCCTGCCTCACAGCCCCAGGTGGGAACGGCCCTTACAAGGAGGGGACTGGTTCATTAGAGCAGAAGCCACTGAGGGGTTCCACAAGATGCCCCATTCATCTGGCTGGAGGGCAGCTCAGGTCCAGAATGCCACCGCTCCCTTGGGTCCTTACAGATCAGCTCCCCGCCGCACCAGAGTTTTGGCGGCTCAAACTGGGGACAATTCACTTCCCACTGTTGAGTTACCGCCCTTGACACAGCTCTAAGGAGCCACAAACCTCTGCCCCTGCCTAGCACCGGGTGGCCAAGGAGCACAGGCCTTGGGGCACCATGGCAAGGTGGAGGGGAGGATGGAGAAATGTCCCAGGCTTGGAGGGTATGCGCCTTGGACTGGAGGGGGAGAGGGTCCATCTGCCCTTGGGGGAGGACAGATGGAGCCGGGAAGAGAAGTTTAGTTCCAAGGCAACATGGGTCAGGTAGATAAGATGAAAGAGTCAGGACTCCTAGGTTCTATTCCCGGGAGGGTGCGAAAGAGGGAGGCTTACCTGTTCCAGTAACCAGTGGGGTCTGGAGCAGCCTCCAGCTTGCTGCAGACAGTGGCTGCTATGGCAGGGGCCGGGAGCCGGCAGCAAGCCCCAGAACAGGTGCTGGGGGCAGGAGCCCCGCAGGCTGGGGGCAGTCCCCTGCCCGGATCTTGCTTAGTCAGTGAACCAGTTAAACCTTAGGTTTACTGATTGACCAGGATTTTACATCCCTGATACCCAGGCCTGCCTCTGATCTTGGCATCCTCTGACCAGGCCTCGGTCTCCCTTACCTTTTGACTTAGCATGGAAGCTGTTTGGAGCTCTCTTAGGCAGCATCTACACTAGGAAATTGGCACGCCTCACCAGCAGAGCCCTGCTCCTGTGGAAGCAGCAATATCAGCCTTGTATCCACCCCACCTGAAACAAGCTACGCCAGTTTTCCCAAAATAGCTGCACCCACACTTGGGGCTTCTGCCAGCCTAGCTGTTGGCCATGGATCACAGCCCAGGCGGACACAGCTCTGCCGGCAGAAGCCTGCGTAGCCTTGCTAGGGGTTCTCATCTCCAAATGCTACTATGATACAAATCAATGAGAAAAAAACCCAGGCTGTCGGGTATATGCAAGAAACCAGGCAGCCTGTTTTCAGCTCGACTCTGGTTAGTTTCACCAGTTTTCCCCTGCAGGTATCTTACACAAAAGGGAAGAGAGATTCTTCACACACACACACACTCCCCCCCCAACTGATTGCACAACCACAGTAAACAGGAGGGAGGAGCGAGCAAGCACCTGGATGAGGTGATGGTCGGGTTAACATTTGCAATGGTTCCTCCATGAGGAACAGAAGATCGGAATCACCAGGCTGGATAAAAGCAGCAATCCCTCGAACCCCAACCCCTGTCTCTGCAGCAGCACCAGATGCGTTAGAGGGAGGCACAAGAAACCCCGCAGGTATGGGGGAGTCTAGCAACAGGCCAGGGAGAGCCTGGCCCCAGGATTAGGGGGTGTCTTCAACGCAGAGCGATCGGCACCAGGAGCGGAGCAGCCAGGGCAGGGCAGGGCAGGCCAGGCCAGGCCAGGCGCAAACAGCCCAACAGCAGTGAGTCACCATTACTGCTTTTACCTGGGGGCGCGTCCCATTGTCTCTGCAGCTTGCTCCAGGATTCTCCCCCCCCCCAGCAAATGGAGGAAGAATCCATCTGTCCTCCAGGGTACAGAGGGGAATTGTGGGACAGCACCATCAGACCTGCAGCAATGGTGTGATTTTTAGCCTGCGTCACACTGCACTGGTGCAATCTAGCCCAAGTGAAAGAGGCCCCATCAGGCAGGCCAGCAAGCCTGGGGTGACAGCACCCTCACACTCGGGCGAGATGACTCTGTGTGTGGATGAGAAGGGGAGAGGGAGCGACGCCCAAGACAGACTCCACGTTACGCTGTTCTCTGAAGAGTTCAGCCATCCTAAGGCAGAAGGATTCATGGCCCTGCCTACATTTTGGGAGGTTGCTTTTTGTTTTCTTTCATCCATACAAATAGCTAAAACCTCAGCAGGATTTTTAAAAGGTAACTATCTTGTGGCAAGGAGTTCCACAGGACAGCCATGTGTAATGGGGGGGGGGGGTGCACCCTTCCAATGATTGGCTTGCCACCTGACCCCTTTCAAGACCTCCCTTAAAAAGGGAGATGCCTAAGCAGTGGAGAGCCAACATTGCTAACTACGTTTTAAAGGTTTCACAGCAATTTAGCAGCAATTAAATGGTTGTGTGACCATTGTTTCCTGACAGCTTGTGTAACTGCTCAGGAGAGAATCAAAGGCTGCCCAGCAGCACACCCGCAGCGAGGTTTTTGTTTCTACTGATGGTGCACACGCACTTGCCTTGGAGCACATGAAAAAAATTATTCCATGCCTGAATAGAAAAAAAAAATCCGCACATGGATGGAACAGATTAGAGGGAACTTTTGTGACCATTTGTGTGTGCGCGCAAGGAAAAAAGAGCTCTTCCCAGGCATTCTCTGCAACCAATGCATGTAAGTGCCCAGCAGGCACTGCTCACCAGGGAAGTAAAAGAGACTAGCAACAGCTGTGAAATTGACTAACCCAGCTTCAATCTCCAGGCTGAGTGAATGTAAACCAGAGCTGCAAGAAACTGGATTTTAAGTCAGAGATTCGGGTTTAGTCACTCATGATGTCTCAAAGCTCACGTTGTTCTACAGGTGCTGGAAAGATTAAATGATTTGCCCAAAATCATGCAGCAAGACTACAACACAGCTGGAGGGCAGAACTCCTGAGTCGGACTCATAGCACAAAACCACACTCGCCCATGGGCCCAATTCTCGGTCTTTCCCCTCCTCCGACCGCTACCGATTTCTGCTTCCCTTCAGAATTATCTGTTTCACTTTGAGAACCCTCATCCAAGCACCACTGACTAATATTAAAAGCCAGCCAAAAAGGTTCCTTTACCACTCCCTGTAAATGACTTTCAAGATTTCTGATCAGAGATAAGACAGCCCAGACTTCAGGACGGGACTGATCTTGTGTACAGAAGATTTAAGAACTGAAAGCAAGAGGCCAAAAAGGGGGGGGGGGGGGGAGAAGAGGACACATTGCCACATGTCGAACTTCAAACGTTTCTGAGCAGACTTAAACTCAGAGCCAGGGGATCAGAGAGACGTTTGAACGGGCAGGCACAACTTGAGTCCACCAAGATTTGGAGAAGCCAGTGCAAAAGCAGCATCGCACAACACTAAAAATAAAATCTAAAAAAAGAAAAATGTTGCTTGAAACCTGATCCTGCCTTGCTGGAACCTGGAAGCTGAGACCTGCAGGAGTTGCTCTAATTGCTCATTCAGACTGCAGCCACCTGAAGTGACCCCAGCTTCCTCCTCTCCCAGCATCATTTGGGGAAACACCTCATGGCAGGGCCAGAGCCTGGTTTACACTGGGTCTCTTATGCCCCTCGGGCAGCCCAAAGCAGCCCTGAAAGAAGTAGGTGGGAGAATCATGACCATGGTTCCCTTTTGCTTTCAAATTCAGGCGTTGGCCTAGGGATGTAAGCGACTAGTCGACTATCCGATAAGCAGAAGCTTATCCGATAGTCGGCTAGTGATGCGACTAGTCACTTCCGGTCCCCTCCCCCTTGCTGGCTCTATCAGAGGGAGGCAGCGGGGTGGGAAGCAGGAGCCGGTGTTGGCGGGAGCTGGCTTAAGAGCCAATTCCCCCCAGCACCGTCTCCACGGGGGGCCGTGGAGGTAGAGGCACAGCGGGAAATGGCGTGCGCGGGGACTGAAGCAGTCTCTGCGTGCCAGTTCTGCTGCGATTCTACTTTTGAAATGTGCAAGAGCCCCACCAGGTCTCTTGTACATTTCAAAGGCTCAGGTGCCGCGGCGAGCGCGGGGCTTTCGAACTGTAGCCAGAGGCTCTTCCTACAGTTCAAAGGCAGAGGCGCTCTTATCTATCAATCGAATAGTCGATAGAAATCCCACCGACTAGTCGATTAGCGAATTTAAATTTAACATCCCTACTTTGGCCACCTCAGGAAGTAGCCCTGATGCCAGCTGTGGCAGAGTAGCCAGAGCAAAACTGCTATTAGCCCGGTGGGGGAGGGAGGGGACAGCATGACCCACACCGTGACACCCGGCACTGGTACAAGCCTCTGGCAAGTGGCCTGGCTGGCCGGGTTTGTGGTGCAGCGTGGGAGAGTGGAGGCGGAGTCGTGCATTGGTGCCATGACCTGGCTCCGGGCTGGCACACCACTCCACCGGGCAGCCCCAGCTACCAGCACAAACCTACTTGGAGGGCCGTCCGGGGAGGTGGGGGGTAGCCTGGGGCATTCCCACTGCAGGCTCCACCCGGCCCCACTGCTCCACCCCACCTTGCCATCACATCGTCCTGCTGCCCCACTGCGCCTCGCTTCTCCGCAGTGGCGAGAAGCCAACCGCCCTGGGGTTACGGCCCTCTGCTTCCTCAGAAAAGCCAAGCACAGCAGGCCAGGGGAGGGTGGCAGGGTGGGGCAGAGGAGGCTGCTGGGCTGCTTTGGCTGCCACGGCAAGGGGGCAGTGAACCCTGCTGCCACCCTGTGCCAGGCCCATCCATAGGACCGCCACAGGGCCCCCCAAAGCACAGACCGGGGGGAGAAGGGGGCTGCCCCAAACTATCCTGTGCCAACACGCTATTGGGTAGGACTCAGCTGCACAGAGGAGTTACCCCAGAATGAGGTCGGCTGTGGATTTTCTGAGTTTCTGCTCTTCTGAAAGAATTGCGTCCACATGGGACAGTTATCCAGATTAGCTAAGCCGGTCAATTTCCTCAGGCAGACTAGCCCTTAGCAGTACATGACAGTAGCACCTGGCTTTGAGCAAGGCCGCGCTGTGAGCACACCTAGTGAGAAAGTGCCTGCTCTAAAGAGCTGCTCAGAAGGGCACAAAGGAAGAGCCCTTATCTTACAGTTGGGAAACTGAGGCATGGAGCCATGACATGACTTGTCTAAGGTCACACAGTAGGCAGCAGAGCCAATAATTGAAGCCTGGTCTCTCTCATCCCAGTGACTTACCCACTAGGCTACCCTTCTTCTTAGTCCAGCCTCCTTCCCCACCCACTTCCCCCAGGCTTTGCAAGCCCCACTAATGAGAGGGCCGTGGCAGCCAGAGCCCTGGCCCCTTTAAATCGCCGCCAGAGCACCACATGGCACGTTCTGGGTGGCTCTGAGGGCTGGCAGGAGGCTGGGGAGCGAGGTGCACACTCCAGGCAGTGCCAAGAGCCAACTACCCTAAGCCCCGCCCCTTCCGACCAAGCCCCGCCCCTTCTGCCCAAGCCCCGCCCCTTCTAGGAACATGCAGTCACACGTGCACCCCTACCTTGCCCAGGGGCCCGGCCATTGTCAGCCCTCCCACGAGCCTGCCACTAGCCTCGCTCAGGAAACTGGTGACTAGGTTGTATTTTGACACAAATCACTGCTGGGAAGGCCTCTTCCTGGTGCCAGATGCAACCACCCTGCCACACAACCGCCGAGGCTTGGTCAGGGAAGAGGAAGCCAGCAACAGTCGCCCGGGTGAAGCTGCACAACCAACAAAGGGGGCGAACACACCCCAGCCCAGGGCCTGCCAGAGCCCCCCCAAACAGACATGGCAGCAGGACTAACTCCAACGATACAGCCCAGCCCCTGGGCTGGGCTCTGTAGGGATGGGGTCCGTCCCGAGGCCTACTGAATCCGTGGCCTCTCTCCTGAGACAGGAGATGGTGCCAAACAAGACCACGATGGGAGAGGAGGGTGTGTTTCCTGCTCCCTGGGAACAGGCCTGATTTGCCCTTTCCCACGTCAGAAGCCCCAGCCAAGCACCCATAGATTTTTGGCCCGTGCCTCAATTTCCCCCCACGCCTAACATGAGGACAATGCTACAGCCCCTTCCTTTGTAAACCATCTGCTGGCCTCGGAGCGCCAGGGGCTGTAGAAGGGGAAAGCCACCCCTTCATCGCCACACACTCAGTCCTTCGCAAAGAGGCTCGCTCAAAAGGAAAACCACAGAGCCACCCCCATGCCCCTGCTCTGAGGCACCCAGGACATTCGCCAGTTACCAACCACGCCAGCAGCATCCCGGTGCACAGCTGGGCCTCCGAACACGGTCCCCTCCACAGGGCAGGGCAGCCCCGAACCCTTCACCCCCTCCCCAGAGCCATGGGTTTCCTGCCCCCCTCTGATCCACAACCACAGCGTACTCTGCGGCGTGCACAACATGAGAGTCAGTCGCCATGGTAACTGGGGCTGCAGGCTCCTCCTGGCAGAAGCCAGATTCAATGGGGAAGAAGGGAGCAGGGAGGAGGAAGGGTCTTCTGCAGGCAGCCGGGCGACGGGGAGACTGGCAAATATATATATTTTTTTTTTTCCACCCACTCCGCCAAGCCTGAAACAGGCGACAAGCCCCCTCCCCACCTCCGCTACCACTGGCCAAGGCCTAGGGCAAGGCCCTGGCAAAAGACTGCCGGGAAAGGAGCTCGTTAAAAGGGACCTCATCTCAGGCCAGCTCTGCAGAAGCTAAGAGTAAATAGGCAACCAGCCCTTCCCCACCTGCTGGAAACGGGAGGCTCTCACACCCCCTCAAAGGCAGAGCTGCCCGATTAGAAGGCACGGCAGGTTTATCGTGCCACCCTCTCCGTCCCGCCTCGGGTTCTTTGAGACACGGGGAGACGCCTCTTTGCTACAAGTCCTGATTCCTGCTGCGGCATCTCAGCAGCCCACCTTCCCCTGCCCAACAGAGGGGTATTCCCAACTGCAGCTGGGAAACTGACCAGTCTTGTTAATGACTTTTTGCTAATTTCATTACAGCTGCTCAGGGCAGAAGCCCCCTCCCTCCACCCCAGCACCAGGTCTCCTGGGATTACAGCGTATTTAAGCAAACTCCGGGAACTCTGCGAAAGTTGATGGCTCAGAGTCATTCCACCTCCCACCCCTACAAATCCTCTTCAGGAAGGATTTCCCACTTACACCCCCCAGCTGTGGAATTTCCCCAACAGCGCCCAAACATATTCACAACAGTCATAAATATGAAAAGCAAAAGGCAGGGAGGGGGGAGAATTCCTTCAGCAGAGAGCTGGGGAAGGGGGAGGCAATGCCACTGTATCAGCACCAGTTCAGGGGGAAGAGGGGGTTGTCAGTCAAGGTAGTCACATCTGCTGGAGACGGACGAACTACTGAGTGTGAAGAGTCCACACCTGTTCCATTCAAAGCAGGTGAACTGCATTTCTTAGAGCAGGGATAGACAACCTAAGGGGGGGCGGGTGGATGCAGGGCTCAGGCCCTGCCCAATATTGAGGAGCCCACACTGGCAGCCAGGGCCCCCCCATGGGGCTGGAGCACACAAAGTCTACTAACCTGCCCTGGTCCCTCCCAGGCTCTGGTGTGCAAGGGGAAGGAGGGGAGGGTCTTTCTGCTTTTTTGGCTTCTCACTTGTGTGTGGCCCCCCAACTGATTTTTCTGTGGGTCAGCGGCCCCTGGTCCAAGAAGGTTCCCCTCCTCCCAGCTCGGAGATTCCTCTGAAGCGTTTGGTGCTGGCCATCATCAGGCAAGACACTCGACTCAGTGGTTCCCTACCCAGATCTGGGGCAGCAACACCTTTGTCAACCCCTGCAAGGGTGCGAACTTGGACTACGGAAGATTCCACGGGGCCGAGCTGGCCCGAGAACGCCCAGAGGCGCCGCTTCCCAAGGAGAGAAACACAACCCGCGCGAGAGCCCAGCGGCAGTGCTGCCAACACGCCGAGCTTTCTCAAGCCTGTCACGATCTCTGGGGCTTTTCTGAGAGCTCCGATTTCTGGAATCCAGGAACTCCAGGAAACTCATTTCCCCCCCCCCCAATTCAAACAAAAACGGGCTCTTGGCCCCGGGCGCCGACGAAAGCTTGGAAATTGGAAGCAAGTGCACCCTAGGGGCCCGAAACCGGCAGACAACTAAAGTGGCCCCAACAGTTATTTTTAAAAGCAGGCTTTGGGGCTGGCGCTCCGAGTTGGCCACGCTGCAGAGGCATTGTTTGCAAGTAGCATCCCAGGCAGGAGAGCGTCCCACACTACTTCCTATGGGACGAGGGAGGACATTTGCATGGAGGCGGTAAGGGGCAGCAAGTTGTGGCCAGGCTGTAAACATGGCACATGCTTGATCCGGCACAGCTGCTCATGGGCTCCCTTTTCCTCCTCCCCCACCCGAAGCACACCGCTCCAAACAGTAGGCCCAGTGCCAACGCTCGGCACAACTCAGCAATGGGTGCTTTGCGGATAGAAAGCATTTGTAACTACGTTATATCAGAGAGAGATCAAAGCCGTTTTAGGGATTGAGCCTCCCAATCCCTCTTTCCTCCCCACAGCATTAGCTCCCTGTTATAGGCAGGGAAACCGAGGCACAAAAAGTTTGGACTTGCCTTCCCCAAAGCAGATGGCAAGCCAAGCAGCAAGGTCAGGGAAAGAACCCAGGAGCCCTGGTTACCAGCCCTATTACCAGGCTGGTCACTAGAGGCCCAAGCCCTCCCAAATGCTGGGAAGCCAAGTCCCCTGCAAAAGCCACAACTCCTCCCCCCAGCTCAGGGCAGAATCCAGGAGTCATTGCTACCTCCTCCTGTGTGATCACCCCCAGGCATGTCACCTCCCAGAGAACCCACAAGTCCTGTTCTAACCACCCCTGCACTGCACAGGCCTGCATTAGAAAGAAGAGTCAGACAGGAGCAAGCCAAGTTCCCTATGACAGATACGGGCAACACACACCTGGGAATGGCCATATTAACAAACCCCCTCCCACACACACACACACACACACACACACACACACCCCTGCTTTTGCCCCGGCAGGGGTGGGCCCTGAGCACTCCCCCTCCCCAGCCTAAGAGTAACACAGGAGATTATTCAAGTGACCCTGTTTGAGACACTGCCTGGAGGAGGAAAAATGGAGATTCACCAGCCCCACCCCAGATGCACTGGAACCGGTTTTAGAGTGGGGGCGCTGAAAGGCAGCAAGGGCGGGCGGGCGCGCGCGCACACACACACACCCACCCACCCCACACTCATAGACCCAGCACCTCCGCCACTCCCCAGGAAAGCCAAGGATCCCAAAACTGCAGAGAAGCATCTGGAGTTTAACCACAAACAAGGGACAGGGAGGAAACTAGCCGGGACAGAGACACTGGAACCCAAAGGCCCGTTCGGGGAGGGCAAAGGTGCATACAGGCTGGAGGAAGGGAGAACACTGCCCTGGGTACACCGTCCCCCCCAGGAATCCCGCTACAAACCCAACCCAAAGAAGCGGTCAGCCACTCAACCCCCCCCCCCATGCAAAAACAGAGACCGACCCCACACCACTGAGACAAGAGCCCCCCCCCCAAAGTGCTTGCAGCCATGTGGCAGAGTGAATACTCTAGAGGTGCAGGGCTTTAAAGTTGCGGGTGTGCCCATTTGGGTGGTGTGGGGAGCACAGACATAAGGGTTCAGAGAAGGGGGGGGGGGTAAAGCTCATCCCATGGCTTCCCCCCACCCTTACAGCTTCTGCTGGAGAGAGTCACATGACATCACCCCCCACCACCACCACACCCACACACACACACACACACACACACACACCCACCCCCATTACAAGGCTGGGGAATTCCCTGCCCAGGAAACCTGGAGGAGGAGGAGGAGGAGGAGGAGGAGGAGAGGGAAACCCCCACCCCCACCCTGACTGCAGGATGGACGTAAGGGCCCCCTCCCCATGGCCTGGGCTGGGAGCAAGCCCGCAGCAGGCTGGGCCAGGGAAAGGAGAAGCTGCCCCAATGGCGGGATGTGGGGCGGAGGGGGGGGGGGGCATAGGGCGGATGATCACGAGGAAAAGGAAATGGGGCGGGGGGGGGGGGCCGACGGGAGAGGAAAATAATGGGCAGCCCAGAAAGAGAAGACTGGGGGCCAGCCCACCCCGGGGGGGGGGGCAGCACACACGTGGGGGGGGGGCCCGGGGCTCGCCCCACTCACCCACAGCTCGGTGCCCCAGTCCATGCTGGCGGCGCCCGCGGCCCCCGCTGCGGTCAGAGCGCGGCCGGGCCCGGATCCGCCTGCGCCGCCGCCCGCTCCGGGCTCACAACATCCCAGCGCGGCGCTGCCTCCTGCCGCGGCCGGGCAGCCCCCGCCCCCGCCCCCTGCTCCTTAAAGCGACAGGGCCCGCCCCGCCCGGCCGGGGGCGCCCCACACTGCCCCCTAGGGAGACGGGAGCCCCGCTCCCTGCCCCCATAGAGGGACAGGAACCCATTCACTGCCCCTATAGGGAGACGGGAACCCTGCTCCCTGCCCATATAGAGAGATGGGCACCCCACTTACTGCCCCTATAGAGACACAGGAACCCATTCACTGCCCCTAGATAAAGATGGGAACCCACTGACTACACCTATAGAGAGAAGGGACCCCCACTCACTGCACCTATAGAAAGGCAGGAACCCGTTCACTGCACCGATAGAGAGACGGGAATCCCACTCACTGCTCCCTAGAGGACAGCCCCCATGGCCCTGATAGGGAGACCAGAGACAGGAACCGCACTCACTGCTCCTGTTGGTACACGGGACACTTACTGCCCCTATAGAGAGATGGGAATCCCACTCACTGCTCCCTAGAGGACAGCCCCCATGGCCCTGATAGGGAGACCAGAGACAGGAACCCCACTCACTGCTCCTGTTGGTACACGGGACACTTACTGCCCCTATAGAGAGATGGGAATCCCACTCACTGCTCCCTAGAGGACAGCCCCCATGGCCCTGATAGGGGGACCAGAGACAGGAACCCCACTCACTGCTCCTGTTGGTACATGGGACACTTACTGCCCCTATAGAGAGATGGGAATCCCACTCACTGCTCCCTAGGGAAGGGCCCCCCATGGCCTCCATAAGGAGACAGGAACCCTGCTCACTGCCCCTATAGAGAGATGAGAACCCCACACGCTGCCCTCTAGAGAAGGGAATTTCCTCTCCTGATCCCTATAGAGGGGCAAACCACACACTGCCCTCATAGAGAAAGGCACCCCCCCTCCTCTGATGTTTATAGAGAGATGGGAACTCCCCCCCACACTGCCGCTATAGGGAAGGGAATTTCCTCCCCTGGTCCTTATAAAGACACAGGAACACCCCCCCCCCCCACACACACACACACATGCACTGCCCCTTATAGAGAAGGGTGTTCCCCCACTGTCCCCTGTCCAGAGATGGGGTCCCCACACATTGCCCACAACAGGGAAGGGCATTCTCCCACTGTCGCTTATAGCATAGAGCCCCCCACTGCGCCCTATAGAAAAGGTCATTTCCTGCACCTTCCTCTGACGCCACCACCCACCCTGCTGGCCAGGCCTGCCTCGTCCTTTCCTTGTACTGCCCCGCCAGCCTGTTACCGCCCCGTTCGCCCCGCGGGGCCGACCCAACGGGAGACAGGCGCGGGGGGGCTGATGGAAGGACGCCTCCGTCAACCACACTATCGTCGCTCGACTCCCTCAGCGGGGAAAACCCCTTCAGTTGCTGCGGGCTGCGTCTACACCATGGAGTTGGGCCAGCAGGGCCACGTCACTGTGGCGATGCTGCTAGAGCACCCGGAGGGCAGACGTGGCTTTGGCCTGCCAGTAGGACGGGGACTGTCCTTAGCCTGTGTCTGTACAGACCCGCGCACTGCCGAGTCCCGGTCCATGACAAAGTGGCACAGACAGACCGTGGTGGGTTCATCTACTACGGCCCGCACCCTACCAAATTCACGGTCCATTGTGGTCAGTTTCCCAGTCATTGGATTTTAAAAGGGGTAAATTCCAGTAGTGACGGATGGCAGAACGAGGAGCAATGGTCTCAAGTTACAGTGGGGGAGGTCTAGTTTGGATATTAGGAAAAACGATTTCCCTAGGAGTGTGGGGAAGCACTGGGATGGGCTCCCTAGGGAGGGGGTGGAATCTCCATCCCTAGAGGGTATTAAGTCCCAGCTTGACAAAGCCCTGGCTGGGATGATTTAGTTGGGGTTGGTCCTGCTTTGGGCAGGGGGCTGGACTCGCTGACCTCCTGAGGTCTGTTCCAACCCTGGGATTCTATGATTCTAAATTGCCCAATTTCAGCTATTTCAATCAGAAATGTCAGGGGGTTGCAATTGTAGGGGGCCTGACCCAAAAAGGAGTTGTGTGGGGGTCGCAAGATTATCGGGCGGAGGGGGGGGTTGCAGCATTGCTACCCTCACTTCTGCACTGTTTCCACCATGCTCCAGCCCCCCAGCTTTGAAGGCAGCACAGAAGTAAGGGGGCAATACCAAATAACCTTGTGACCCTCCCTCCCTCCTCTGTAACTCCCTTCTGGGTCAGGACCCCCAGTTTAAAAAAGGCAGGTCTCCCCGGTGAAATCTGTATGGTAGCAGTTAATAGCACATAAAAGGCCAGATTTCAAGGGAGGACACCAGATTTCACGGTCCATGACACAAGGGTGTGAATTTGGCAGGGCAACTCCTTGGGGCAATTAGAACTAGACCCCATCCCTACTGCCCTCCACCCCCAAAGGGTAAAATGACCTAGGGGTGGCGAATTAGACATGTATTTGCATTGGGATCCAGCAGTAGTTTAATGACCAGGGTAATCTGGGCTGTATCAAGTAACCTGCAGTGTGGGTCCATTGCTCCCTCTCGTGACCGCTTTGTGCAACAGGCCGATGAGTCTGCCATGGCATTCTCTCCATTGCGGCAGCCTCACCCACTCAGCCGGAGAAGTGCTGGGTTCAAATTCTGCCGCTGGCCTGAGACCTGCAGTTAGACGCCTCACTGCAAAGATCAGAGAGTTAATGGTCTCTGCACAGCTCGAGGGAGATCTTGTGCACGGGACAAGCAAACTGCGGGGGAGGTTGGTGGGCGAGCCAACTATGAGACTATGATCCCAGGGTGAGTCTGTTTGGTTGTTTGGACTGCTTTGGGGTTGTGTGCTGCGTTACCCAGCTGGCTAGGTGAGCCTGAGAACTTCCTATTGGGGATCTAGCCTGCTGCTATCCCTTGCTCCATAACCCCTCTAGGATCTAGGGACTAACTCTGGGAGAACAGGGATTTAAAAAGTCTCAGGGAGATGGCAGACAGCAGAACAAGGAGCAATGGTCTCAAGAGGCAGTGGGGCAAGTCTAGATTGGATATTAGCAAAAACTATGTCACTAGGGATACTGGAGATACCCCGAAATAGCTATTCCGCATCTTTTGAGCGCACCCGTTATTTCGAAACATAACAGGCCCACTATTCCGATGTCCCTGTAAACCTCATTGCAGGAGGAGCAAGGGACATTTCAGAACAGCGCTTTATTTCGAAATAAGTGCTGTGTAGTCCATGCCAAATTTCGAAATAAGCTATTTCGAAATTGACTCGAAATAAGCTACACAATTTGCGTAGCTCAAATTGCGAAGCTTTTCTCGAGCTAAGGGTGCAGTGTAGACGCACCGGGCCAAATTTCGAAATAAACCGCTATTCTGAAATGTCCCTTAATCCTTCGTGGAACAAGGTTTACAGGGACATCAGAATAGTGAGCCTGTTATATTTCGAAATAACGGGCTTCTTTCCAAGACATGGAATAGCTATTTTGGGATACCTGAAGTATCCCGAAATAGCATCACAGTGTAGATGTGCCCTAAGCTACCTACTAGAAGGGTGCTAGCAAAGCCTCCTAAAAAAGAAATGGGGGTGGGAGGAGGGAGGAGGGAGAGAGAAAAACCAAACCCACCTAAGAAACACTGTAAATTTAAGCCAATAATGTAAGATGAGGGCCTGAAACCAAAGCCCATGTAGCATAGGCCTGGTCTGAGGCCTGAGGCCTAGCTAACAATGGACAACATTTGGCTAATAGAAAGCAAAGCTAAGCTGTGAGCAAGAGGCTGGCCCCTGCTCACCGAACTTGGCACAAACAGGGCAGAGAGAGCAAAACACTCACTGGTGCTAGGCCCCGGTGTAGAACAGTCATTGGCGCTAGGTACCAACCGTACAACAGTCATTGGTACTGGTCACAGGTTGAAAGCACATGGTACCGCCAGCTCGTTAAAAAAGACCTCGGTACCCACACTCCCCACAGATACCGACCAAGGTTCAGGAAAGGGTCTAAAACAACAGCATGATGGATAGAGATGATCTAATCAAATCACAAGGTGCAGGGGGATGGGTGGTATCTGAGTCGCGTCAGACGGTGGTAACCTGACACGCCAGGAGTGAGGTGTAACTTGTTTGTACTTGTGTATAAGGTGGTGTCTTGGAGGGACTGTCTCTGTCCGGCCTAGGGGGAAGTGGGACCTCCCATTGATTAAATCATTCCATAGTTACGGGGTACATGTGCGTAGAGGTTCGGTAGAGCCTACTGACACCTATGTCTGTACTTTGCTTAACAAGAAACCTGGCCAGGCACCTTCGATCCTTGTCTGATTTGTGGTCTTGCCCTCTCGGGGCCTGTGGAGGTGACTAATTGCACAAGTCGACACGGCCCACATCATTGAGCCCACGCGCACACAGCCTTCTGGTCATCATCATCAGCGGAGCCAGAGACCAATCTGGACACCACACCAGTAAATCCCGACCTTACTACATCGGTGACCTGACAACACCCTGCAGGGATAAAACGAATGCAGCCAGGAGCCCAGCCCCAGAGCAGTGTACTGCGCCGACATACGTGTACGCACGGGACAAGCCGCTCGCGGCCCGCAGCAACACGGTGCAGGCGCTTGGTTAGGGTTGCCAGGTGTCCGGTATTCAACCGGACAGTCTGGTTTTTGCACCCTCTGTCCAGTAAAACAATTCAGAAAATACCAGACATGTGCAATGTCCGGTATTTTCTGCTTTTCCGGCTGGGCACCCGACAGAAGTCTGGCGGGGGCAGGGGCAGGGGCAGTGGCTGGGGAGGCGGGGTCACGATCAGCGCTGGGAGGTTCATGTAGTCAAAATATATGATGTAGACTGTTGATTGTTTATAATAAAGTTCCCATTCGGTGTTAAACATAGTTGTGGTGTTTTTGTTTTTGTTTTTTGCTCGACGAATTTTTAGCACGTTTGTTTGGTATTTTGGGGGAAACCATCTGGCAACCCTGTGCTTGGTGTCCAAGTGGATGAACTGAAGGAGCTAAGGGAAACAGAGAGACACTCAGAGGAGGCTTTCAGACACCACAGAACGGTCCCATCCAGGGTTCCCTCTAAGATTTTCCAAGCATGAGCGGAGTGAGTTTTGGCTTGTGCCCCAGTACTGAGGTCATGTGTGCTGGTTTGGATGTGTGCCACCGTGGCACGCAATTTATTAACACACACACATTCCCGGATGCCGGAGCAGAACCCCCCCTGCCATGCAGCATCTCCCGTTCCCGGCTGCCGGAGCAGACACATACACCTCCCCCCGGCCATGCCCCAGCTGTCAGAGCAAGCCCTGGAATCCCCTGTACTCTCTGCACCCGGAGCAGGCCTCCCCGCCATGCAGCCACGGCAGGTCCCGGCCCCCGCCCCAGCGGCTCCCTCACCACACCATCTCAGCCGGTGACACAGAATGAAAGTCTTAGGGAGGGAGAACATCGAGCGGGAGCAGAGGGAAACAATCTCATAGTAGGGACCAGCTTTCCAGATGATGCCATGGTATCTCTTTATACTGAGGCCGCCCCAAGGGAGGGAACCCCAGTGGCTAGGAAGAGCTAGATCAGCGTAATGGGGGATTTGATGGGCAGCTGGGTTTGTGATGGCCAGGACTGCATGGTAAATTTCCTGCTGACCACATGAGACAAGAGTGCTGGCAAGAAGCCAGAGGTCATGGTACATGTAAATACCAATGACAAGGGAAAGGTGGGCCAGAGGTCCTGGAGGCCAGTTAGGCTGCTAGCTAACAGATTAAAGTCAAGGAATTCCATGCTGCTGTTCTCGGAAATGCTTCCAGGGTTTATAGAGTGGCATTGTGACATTTTCTGTCTTATCCTCTATCTCTTATGTTCTTATGTTCCTTCTTAATGGTTCCTAACATTGGTCACTTTTTTGGACTACAGCCTTGTCTATACTTATGTGGAAGTTCGAATTCAGATACGCAACTCCAGCTATGTTAGTTGCGTAGCTGGAGTCGACATACATTCGAAATAACGGAGGGCTTCTGTAACCCTCATTCCATGAAGACTAACGCCTCTTCTGAAATAGCTATTTTGGAATAGCAGTCGTGTGGACGCTCCACTGCAGCTATTTTGAAATAGCTCTTCCCCAGGGCCATTCAAAATAATTACTCCCCAGTGCTTGCTGGGGCTCTAAATCGAGGTAGCACATCCACATTAGGGAAGCCTGCCTCAGACTCATTTTGAGGCTTCCCTGTAGTGTAGACGGGCTATTTCAAAATAAGCAATTTCGGGAAAAAGAATTCCGAAATAGCTTATTTTGAAACAAGCGTGCTGTGCAGACATACCCTGACGAAGGATCCCTACAAGCAAGTGGAGGGAAGTCGGTTCAGACTCAGCATATAGTGCAGATTGGATGATCAGAGACATAAACTGAGACTTTGGTGAACTAAATCTAAGCTTTTGGGCTCTCCCAGTTTCTTGTGCTTTTTTTGTGGGCTGAACTGTTCAGATTTTACCTTTGGTTTTCTCTTTACTTATGTTGGTTGTAACTGTGAAGACAATGTCTGTCGGTTATACAATGGCGATGGTATGTTGTAAAAATTAGATGGTTATTTGTTTCCTCATCATAAGATTTTATGAAGTTGTTTCATTAAGTTCATTTCTTTAGTTTCTTTTGGGACTTAGATGTGGGGAGGCTGACACTGGGCCATCCTTGCTGAGATTCCTTAGAGCAGGGCTACTCAACTTTGGAAGCCCTGGGGGCCACAGTGATACTCACAGCATGTGCCAAGGGCCGCAACTTAAGCGTGGTTGTATATACATGCAAATATATGCAAATAGCTTCTTTCACCCTGACGGGCATGAATACAAAGATTAAGCCTTAAGCTGCAGCGCTGGACCCAAACGTGGCCAGTGTGAGCCAGTTAGCACAATGCCCTGGTGCTCCCGGCACCTTCTCTCTGGGAGCTAGAAATGCCGACACCCTGTACCTGCCTGTTCCAGCCAGCCCATCCGCTAGCGTCTTTCAGTGCTCACCCTGGCTGGGAGACACCTTGCCATAGTGGAGCGTGTTCCCAGTGGAGGTCATGTTCAAAGGATCCCACCCGAGGGCCATGTGTTGAGTAGCGCTGCCTTAGAGACTCAGCTCTGGGTCTCCAAGTACTTTTCTATGGGGGTGGGGGGTTTTAGACACTGGAGAAAGGCAGTGATGTCTAGCCCACTCAAGATTACACTCCCATAACAGCCTTTTCCCACCCCAGCCTCCCCTCTGGGCTTCCAGCAAAACAAGACCTCAGCATTCTCCAGCTTCCATCGGCCATCCGTCCAAAGCACTGGCTTCTTTAGTCTCCCAGCGGATGGATCCCAAAATGCCTCTTTGCTTCTGCTCATGGTTCTCCAAACTCACTGGTTTGCCCCCAATTCTGTTGTCTTCCCTAGGGTTGCCAGATGGTTTAAAAAAAAATACCGGACAAAAATTTGTTGAGCAAAAAAACCCAAAAAACCCAGGGAAAAATTTGTCAAGGAAAAAAAAGCAACCAGGGAGACCTAAATGCAGTTGTGGCCCCTTTAATTCTGTCGGGCGCCGAGCCGGGCCCAGGAAAACTTCCTTAATTAGAAAATACTGAACATTTATATGTCCGGTATTTTCTCAATTTGTTTACCGGACACAAAGTCCAAATACTGGATTGTCCGGTTCAATACCAGACACCTGGCAACCCTAGTCTTCCCATTCCACCTGCTGCTTTGATGTTTTGATTCGACAATGCCAGGTGGGTTGTGGAATGTCCATCACTGGAGATATTTAAGAGCTGGTTGGATAGACACCTGTCAGGGATGATCTAGACCAGGTTTACTCAACAGGTTTGCGGCCCGCAGTGTGGTTTGGATTTATGTGGGCTTAATATGCAGCTCATGGGTAGGATCCTTTGAACATGGCCTCCACTGGGAACACGCTCCACAACGGCGAATCAATATAATGGTCTTCTGCTGAGATGCGTTTTAGTAGTTACATTCCTGGACTGTCATTGCTCATTAAAAGTGCTGTCATCTGGGTAGAAATTGGCTAAATATTGCATTTTATGAATATCAGCAGAACTGACTTCAACGGGGCCTGCATGTTGTGTAGTCTTGCCTTAACCTTTGTATTCATGCCCGTCAGCGTGAAAGAATCTATTTGCATATATTTGCATATATATTTGCATGTATAAGCAACCACATTTAAGTTGCGGCCCTCGGCATGTGCTGTAAGTATCATTGTGGCCCCCGGGGCTTCCAAAGTTGAGCAGCCCTGATCTTGATGGTGCTTGGCCCTGCCATGAGGGCAGGAACTGGACTCGATGACCTCGGGGTCCCTTCCAGTTGTAGTGTTCTGTGATTCTAATTTACGCTGGAGACAGGTAGGGAGCTGCCTTCCCGCCTGTCAGGGAGAAAAACCTGTTGGTTCCTTTGTCTGAGCACAGACTTGAAACTCCATTATCAGTAATGTGCCCCAACGTGCTCGTACCGACATTTCGCTGTCATGTTCCTCACCAGCATGTCACCAGCTTTCATAAATGACTTCCCCTGAGACACTGCTCTAGTACGGTAAGAGAGTGTACCGCCTTTTGGCTCAGTTGCTTGCCCTTTGGCCGTCAGACCCCAGTTCACCCCCTTATCATCAGAAAGGCCCTTCAGCAAAGGCTCTGAAGCAAACCTAGCAGTCGTGGGACAAGCAGGAAGGTTTCCTCCTGCATGGGTGCTGATTCCGTGGGTGCTTCGGGACTGGAGCACCTACGGGGAAAAATTAGCAGGTGATCACCACCCACCGACAGACAAGCTGCCCTCTGCCCCCCCTCCTCCCAGCACCTGCCATCCGCCCGCGTCGCCACTGATCTACTCCTCTGCCCCCCACCCAGTGCCTTCCACCCACAGCAAAACAGCTGTTTCGCGGCATTCCGAGGCTGCGGGAGGGAGGGGGATGAGCAGGGACACTATGCACTCCTGGGGAGGGGCTGGAAAGAGGCGGGGTGGGGCTTGGAGGAAGGGGTGGAGTGGGGGCAGGCCACCAGCAGCATGGGGCAAAGGGCGGAACTGCTGTGGGCCCTTTAAATCGCAGTTGTACAGTGCGCTCAGGGCAGCTCTGAGGGCTGGGAGGAGCATGCTGCCCCGCCCATCTCTCTGAGGCCCCGCCCCTTCTGGAAGCACAGAACCACTCCCCCACCTTGGCCAGGTACTCCAGAAGGCTATTGGCTCCCCTGAGTGGGGTCAGGATCTGGGGCAGAGCGAGGGATCGAGCACCCCCTGGCTAGAGCCATCGATCAATAACTGGTTAAAAGATGGGAAACAAAGGGTCTGTTTTCACAGAGGAAAAGAGGGAAATTGTGGGCCAGGGGAGCTGTATGGAGACCCATGAATAATCTGGAAAAGGGGGTGAAGAGATCTCACTGGCTGGGCAAGAAATTGGAAGAGGTGGGATGGGGTGGAGGGGGTGCCCCGGGGCCCTGTACCCCCCTTGGGGCAGCTCTGCTTGCTTGCATAAAAGACAAGTCCAGCTGGTTTGCTGCTTTTTGTCTCCTTTCAAGCTCTGTTTAGAAGATTATCCTCTTTCAGCTTTTTCTTTTCTTGCTGTTCAAGGCTTCTGCAAGTCGTGGTCTCCTGACGTTAGTTAAATACCCATAACTTTTAGATGAATTATGTAAATGTTTTCATTGACTGACTCACAACTCTGTCACGGAAGAATATAAATTCCTAGAGTCTCGTATAGAAAAATTACTGTAAAGTGGTTCAAAGCTCACAGTAATATAATTACGCAGTTTTGAGTTAATAGGTTTCACAAAGTGAGTTTAATAAATCCTTTTGGGAGTCAGGGAGGGAATTCAGAAGGGAAAAAATTGGTTCTGTTGGCTCCATTAAATCACAATTTATAACATGTGCTGTAGTAGGGCACTTCTCCCGGTACAAAGACTGAGAACGGAAGTAGTACAAACAGTAGAGCTTGGAGCTAGGATGCTGGGAGCTTGCATCCTAACTCTTGTGAAATTCATGAGCTTGGCCCATGGAAAAATTCCAGGAGTTGAGATTACAGGATCGAATGAAAGGGAGACTTTTAAAAACAAGGAGCGCTCTTTAGAAACTCCTGGAAACATTTTTGATGTTGTCAGCCCTCAGGGGAAAAGTCCCATCAAATTTAAAAGGAAATGAAGCCCTGTGGGGTTTGATAAATATCACCCTAAAAACGTGAGGGGTTTAATAAAAAGGGTGACCCTTTTTGTAGGATTTTTTTTAAAAAAACAGCCTGTGGAATTTGTTAGCAGGGATAACAAGTAGCATTACACTCTGTTCCACAGAGAGGGGGTTCTGGTCTGGTCTCAGAGGTCCTGGAAAGGGTTATTAGGGATTTTCCTACAGGGCGAGGAACCCCTGCATTCCTTGGGGTGCGCGTGATGGTTACATTGCCAAGGAATCACCCCAGAGAATCAGCAACATCCTTCCTTGGCTGCACCAACAGCCCCTCCGTCAGCCCGTAGCGCAAATGCTACCCCGCATGACTGACCTTCCAGGCTCCGTCCAACTGAAGGTGGGACAATGTTTGGTCATTATAAGGGGTTCCTCCTCCCCCATAGTAGTTCTCAGTCTGAAGCCTCCTGGTTTCAGGGGTCCAGGGTTGAGCAGGTTTCAGGGGTCCACCAAAACAAACCAGAGAGCCATTAGACTTTTTTTTTAAGTTAGCCAATTTTTAATTAATTTAATGTAGCCATATGTGGAATTTGTACCATTCTAATTTCTTAATCAAATTATTATGTGTGTAGTGGGGCACTATTTGAACCCACTTCGAAAAGCCCTTCCCCCAGCCTTGCGGGAGGGATGACTGGACCCAGGGCCCAACTAATTTTGGGGGACAAATAATGAAAAACAGGGGCAAAGGGTGGGAGTCAAAGGTTTAAAACGAGGGAGCCGGATGGGGACACTGAGCAGAGAACCTCGGACAGCACCCACTGCCCCTTGAAGATGTCCAGGGAGCCAGTGGATACCACCCAGAGGAACTCTGCCCGGATGCGTGAGACCAGGGAGGAACGGAAGTAGGCCCCACAGTCGCAGTCAGAACACCCCCTCGTCCAGCGGCCTCCTCCTGGTGCTAGATATGGCGGCTTTCGACAGAGCCAGGAGGAGGTTGGCGAGGAGGTGCAGAGGCCCTGGGCAGGCTTTCTGACTGCAGAAAACCAAACATCCTTGTCCCTCTCCCGCACTGCCTGGCCCCTCCCCTGACGGCCCACCCCTTCTCTGAGGCCCCACCGCCACTCACTCCATCCCCTCTCCCGCCATCACTTGCTCTCCCCGCTCTTGCTCATTTATTCATTTTCACCAGGCAGGGGGTTGGGGTGTGGGAACTGGTGAGGGCTCCTGCTGGGGGTACAGCCTCAGGGCTGGGGATGAAGATGATTGGTTTTGGGTGCAGGAGGGGAGTTGTGCTGGGGGAGGGGGGTGAGGCCAGGGCCATCCAAAGGGGGGGCATGGGGCTTGGGATAACCCCACCAGAACAGGCCCTACCCTTCCCTGCCTCCACTCCAGCAAGCTTGCTGCTTGCCTCTCTGTTGCTGCTTTCTATACTTTACCATTCCCAACATCCCAGCTAACAGCCATTGATGGACATAAATGTATCTAGTTCTTTTTTGATCCCTGTTAAAACTGTGGCCTTCACAACATCCTCCGGCAAGGAGTCCCACAGGGTGACTGTGTGCTGTGTGAAAACGTACCTTTATAACCTACTTTATGTTCTCTTATTTAATTCAAACTAACTCTCATTTCTTTCAAGCCTTTTTAAAAACTCTCTGTATGCTGTGCTCAGTGACCCAACCTCTCTCTATATATTTCCAATAACTTTTTAGTTTCTCTTTTAATTTTTTCCTCTCTAGACCTCTTTTTAAATCTTTGTGCTCAGTGCCACAGGCTCCCAACTCTATTTTTAAAAACTTTTTTGCTCCGTCTCTTTCAAACTAACCCTTATTTTTTTTCTTTAAAAACTTCTCTCTGCCCTGTGTTCAGTGACCGAATTTCTTGCTTTCTTTCAAACAGTCTTATTTTTTTCTACAAACTTTTTGCTTCTCTCAGAACCCAGCCAAATGTGTCGAAACACAGATATACCACTTTCCTCCGTACAAAGATAAAATAACCATCAAAAATTCCAGAGGGTCCAACCGGGCCAAACGTGTACATGACAGGAAATGGGAATGGAGGATGGGACATAAACCCTAAACAGAGCGTGGAAACCTGTCCAAAAGTATATGGTGAGGAATACGATCAACACATTTCCACATATTTGTTACCAGATTTGCCCAATACTCTGGGGTATGCTCATTTATTAGGGTTACTCTTATGGGGCTGGGAGGAGGTTAACAATTCTATCCGTGTGCTGCTTGTGCTTACTTGTACTGTCATATGGAGCTGAATTCTTCTGCTGCCAATTCCCCCTCCCACTGGAGCTCTCCTGTAGAAACTAGGTTCCACGGGATGGGGTTCTTCCCAACGTAGCAACACACCCAGACACTCACACCCACTAACAGAGCATGCCTGAGAGGACTGGGTCATCAGCACTCACAAGCTGACCCCTCATATGTCTCTGGATTCAGCAGGCTGGGTTTAGCAGCAATGCCACACTGCACCCTCATGAGCCTTTGGACTCAGTGGGCTGGATTAAACAGCACTTTCAGCTGTCATGCTCATAAGCTCCCAGGTTCAGCACCCCCCTATCCCCACTTTCACACCACAATTGTTCACTGGTAAACCACACAACAAACAAACCCCACAGGATTTTGGGCACGACAGGGATCTTTAGCTTGGGTACAAGAAGCATTGTTGCAGAGCGAATGGGGAAGCCAAAACAACACCCCTTGAGGAAGAGTGAGTGAAAGAGAAAGAAAGAGAGAGAAGCAACCAGCTTAACAATGAAAGTTATTTATTTCTGGGTAGTGATAGGAAGCCAAACAGACATAACAGTTACAATAGTAAATCTAACAGTTACAATATTAAATCTAAATTGAAACGGATTACAGATGTTAGGGCTAGCTAACCGTATAACAGTTTACATAGGCTCCTGACTCTGCCCTATGCTTTTGGGGGGGGGGGTGGAAGAGAGAGAGAGAGAGACCTCACCACTCCATGGAGCTTGCACTGATTGGGGTTCCCAGATGGTGATGGGAGCTGGGGGTCCAGAGGGCAGGAGACAAGCAGAGCAAGCCCCCAGCACGATCAGACAGGAGATGAAGAAGTCAGTTTAAATCCAGGTATCAGAACAGTTTTTCTTAGGTAAGGGTAGGAGTGTTTATAGGGATAGGACAATAGTTCAAAGAGAACATGGGATTTGTTTATGGGTAAACAGAGGCGAGACACTAGAGACTGATCACCCCTGGTTATGGGTGATGTTCCCTGAAGGAGCTCACAATGCAACTAGGCAGTTTCAGTATTTTGGATGTCAATAGCATCCATTATTAGAATTGGTCTGATAATGACTAATTTGGGTGTGAGCAGGCCTGGGTTCATTAGCATCTGGAGCAGAGATATCCCATCAGTCAGTGCTTCTCTGCTTTTGGTATCCCATAGTTCGCTGTGGTTTCTGCTTTGGAAGAGCTGGTCTTCATTCTGTATGCTAATGAAGATGACTCTCTGTTCTATCTTCCATGCAGATGAGGCTGGGGTGTTTTCTTAATTGTATCACCCTTGTCTGAAGCAGTTTAGGTGTGTCTTCCCCGGCCTTCTCCTTGCTTTGTCTTTGATTCTAGCAGAGGCCTGAGAGAGGGGGATGGTTTTCCATGAGTGTCATTCCCTTGCTCCCCAAGAGCACAGGGCTGGTAGGTAACATATTCACAATGGAAGTTTCTTTTTATCTATGTTCCCTGCAGAGTTTCATTTTGAAATCTTAATGAATTGGTAAGACAAAGTATTTGTATTTCTTGATAAGGTCAGAAATGAAACACTTTAGGGATGTGAGCGAGTAGTCAACTATCTGACAAGCTTAAGCTTATTGGGTAGTCGAGTCGAATACTCAACTACTCACTTTCCCCCCCTTGCCACCTCTTTATCAGAGGCAGCAAGGGGGAGGGGAACGGGAGCTGGTGCTGGAGGGAGCCGGCTTAAAAGCCAGTTCCCCCAGTACCATCTCTGTGGTGCCGCCTGTCCCACTTCTCACTGCTGACTCTATCAGAGGCAGCAGTGGGGGTGGGGGAGAGGATAGGGGAGGCTGCCGTGAAGCAGCCTCTGCCCGTGGCAGTCTGAGATTCGCTGTGGGCAGAGGCTACGCCGTCAGCAGCCCCTGTTCGTGGTGGCCCTGGCTGGCCACTAGGGTTGCCAGATGGTTTCAGAAAAAATACCGAACAATAACAAAAAACACACCAGGAAAAAGTTTGTTAAGCAAAAAAAAAAAACCAACAACCACCCACCGTGGCCCCTTTAAAAACGGCGTGGTGAGGCTTTTTGGCCCTAACGGGCTGCCAGCGGCTGCCTGCCATCTTGCCTCCCTGCGCCAGGCTGGACAGCTCCCCGGTAAGCACTAGGGTTGCCAGGCTGCCTCCGTATTGAGCCGGACAGCCCGGGATTTTTGCCTCCTGGCCAGGAAAAAATCAGAAAGTACCAGACATTTTAGGTGTCCGGTATTTTCTGAATTTTTTTACTGGAAAGGAAGCGAAAATAACAGACTGTCCAGGTCAATACCGGACACCTGGCAACCCTACTAGCCATAGGCAGAGGCTGCTCCAGAAGTAGCCCCTGTTCATGGCGGCCCAGGCTGGCTGTGAGCGTAGGCTGCTGTCAGAGCAGCCTCTGTCCGCGGCCAGCTCGGACCGCCGTGAAGAGGGCCTGCTGGACCTGGTGTGAGCTGGGACCAAGTAGTCCTAGCTTGTGCCGGTTCAGGACCGCTGCAGCTCTGCCTTTTAAATGTAGTAAGAGCCAGGTGGCGATTCTGGAGCCGGCACGAGCTGGGACTGCTCAGTCCCTGATTGCCCCGGCTCCGGGAGCTACCCCCACTGCAGCTCTGTGTTTTACAAATTGTGTTGGCTACACAATGAGCGAAATACCCTCTCCTTAACATCCTTCAAACCCTTCTAACTGATCCAAACAAAATGTTCAGACTGACCCAATGGCTGAATGTTTCCCAGATAATCCTGAGAATTGTTTAGATTTTGACTTTGCAACTTGATGCGAGACATGAAAAAAAATTCAAAAACTCACAGGAGTATTTCCCACCCAGGGGAGGGGACAGACTCACTGGGCCCCTGGGCAAGCGGCAAGGGGGGCCGGGGGGGCAGCTTCAGGAAGGAGGCAGAGCCTCAGGCAAAAGGGGTGGGGCCAGAGGCAGCTGGCCCTCAGCACTGCCCCGACCATGCCACACACCTTCCCCCAAACCTCAATGACACCCGGAGCACTGTAATTTAAAGTCTGGGACTCTGGATGCTGGGAGCCCCAGGCCCTCTTCAATCGCCAGGCCCTGGGGCAGCTGCCCCCTTTGCCTCCCTTTGTCAGCTGGCCTGTTCCCACGGGGCTCTAGCCTATATTGGCATTGGAAAAGGTTCAGAAAAGGGCAACAAAAATGATCTGGGGTTTGGAATGGGTGAAGAGCTGTGTTTCTTAAACTTTTTAAGACCGAGGAACACCAAACAATGTATTTTTTTTAATGAGGAACACCATGGATTTTTTTGTTGAGAATTAGAAAGAAAAAAAAAAGGTTGCGGTGGGAAGGGTCGGGGGGAAGTTATCGAGAAAAAAAGGGTTGGGGGAAAGTTATTGAGAAAAAAAAAGTCGTGTGCCCCTTTAAGGGTGGCCATTTTTTAATTCTGTTATTCTCTGCGGCACATCTCCAACTGCCTCACAGCATACCGGTGTACCACAGAACACAGTTTAAGAAGCACTGGTGAAGAGAGATTAAAAAGACTTAGACTTTTCATCTTAGAAAGGAGGAGACGACGAAGGGGGGATATGATAGAGGTCTATAAAATCATGACTGGTGTGGAAAAAATGAATAAGGAAAAGTTATTTACTTATTCCCACAATATAAGAACTAGGGGTCACCAAATGAAATTAATATGCAGCAGGTTTAAAACAAACAAAAGGAAGTTTTTCTTCACTCAGTGCACAGTCAACCTGTGGGACTCCTCGCCAGAGGATGCAGTGAAGGCTAGGACTTTAACGGGGTTCAAAAAAGAGAGAGATAAATGCATGGAGGTTAGGTCCATCAATGCCTATTAGCCAGGATGGGTAGGAATGGTGTCCCTAGCCTCTGTTTGTCTGGAAATGAGTGACAGGGGAGGGATCACACGATGATTCCCTGTTGTGTTCCCTCCCTCTGCGGCATCTGGCATTGGTCACTGTCGGCAGACAGGACACTGGGCTAGATAGGCCTTTGGTCTCACCCAGTTCGGCCGTTCTTATGTTCATTGGCTTTCAGCTCCTTTATTGCCATAACAAGCTAGAGGAGTGTGGCCAAACTGAGAAAGCCAATCTACTTATCTTCATTCCCCCCCTTCCCCCACCCCAGCGTTTGCAGCCTGTCTCCACCCTACTTATCTCTAATAAGATATCACATCCACACCAAGCCCATCCTCCTTCCAGAAACCATGGCAGTCCTAAATGCTTATTTAAATATTTTTCTCCACAAGCATTCTTGAGCATTGTCCAGTGTGACCTTATTTTTCTCCTTCCAATCTTTCCTTAAAACTCTTCTCTGCTGGGATGCCTGTAAAACACTTCCTGGGGCAAGACGACTGAGTCGAGATTATCACTGGTTTTCCTGGCACTCTGCTCACCAGACAGCTGTTTATTTTATCACCTGCTCTCTGTTGTCTTGATCTGTAAGGTCTTTTGAGCAGGGCCTGTCTCTGCTATGTGTTTGTGCAGCGCCAGCAAAATGGGGCCCAGACTTTGGTTGCAGCCTCCAAGTGCTATTGCAGGCCAACTAATAATAACGAATGAATTAAACCGGGTTAGGCTGAAGCATAATTTGGAGGGGTCACCTTAAGAAAAACCAGCCGGGCTGCAAGCAGAGCAGTTGGGCTGACTCAGCTGGAAGCCAGAGCTGCAGTGTGGCATGAGGAGGATGCAGGGTAGATGCAGTGTAAGAGATGAGACATAAAAGGGTAGCGCTGAGCAGTTGTGGTCAGGAAAAATCCCAGCTATTTCGGCACGCTGTGATGAATTATTCATGTTGATATTTCACCAGGTTCCAGCACTGTGTATTCAGGATCTTAAAAAAGCCTGACACAAACAACCCCCTGGGAAGGCCCCCTTGGAAAAATCTGATGGGGCTAAAAGGCAGGCATCCCACTCCCAGCTCGCCACTACTCTAACCACTAGAGCACACCACCTCCCAGACCCAAGGCAGAACCCAGGTGTCCCCTCATCCCCAGAGCTGGGGATAGGACCCAGGCATCCTAGCTCCCCCTTTTCATTGCCTTAGGGACTGGCCACTCTCTGCCCCTTGTTGTTGCAGAGCTGCCATGCCCCACCCCAGAAGGGGCTGCAAGCCCTAGCTCCTAGAGCATTCCGGGAATTGTAGTTCCAGCTAGTGACCCTCAGGAAGGGGAAGGCGCTATCGCTGGGCGTCATGGGAAATATAGTTTTAACCTCTGGGGCTGATGGGAAATGTAGTTTTCGGCGCCAGACGTAATCGGAAATGAAGGCGCAGCCCGAGGCTACCTGGGAAAGGCAGCCATTGGTGCGATTCCCCGTCAGCCTCACGGCTGGTGGGCGGGGCTAACCGACGTCGCACTGCTATTGGTTGACCTTCCCGGCAGGGGGCGGGCGCGAGCGGCGACGTGGGCGACGATTAGCGGGGCGGCGGGGGCGCGGCGCGCCGATTGGCGGAGCCGCAGGGGGGCGGGGGCGGGGTCTGAGCGGCCGGAAAGGGACGAGGCGGGCGCAGCCGCTGCCTAGCGATGTGCGGCCGGAGTCGGGGCCGGCCCGGGGCCGGGGCCTCGCGGGGGCTGGGCCGGATCCTGCCGCTGCTGCTGCTGCTGGGGGGCGCCGCGGGCCGCATCCACCGCCTGGTGCTGACGGTGAGCGGGGCCTGGCGAGACCGGGCCGGACCCCCCTTCTCCCCCCCCCCCCCCGGCCCGGCCCCCCCTTCTCCCCCCCCCCCCCGGGATCGGCCCGGCCCGGCCCCTCCTTCTCCTCCCCCCCCCCCCCCGGGATCGGCCCGGCCCGGCCCGGCCCCTCCTTCTCTTCCCCCCCCCCCCCCGGGATCGGCCCGGCCCGGCCCGGTCCGGCCCCTCCTTCTCCCCCCCCCCCCCCCCCCCGGGATCGGCCCGGCCCGGCCCCTCCTTCTCCCCCCGGGATCGGCCCGGCCCGGCCCCTCCTTCTCCCCCCCCCCCCCCCGGGATCGGCCCGGCCCGGCCCCTCCTTCTCCCCCCGGGATCGGCCCGGCCCGGCCCCTCCTTCTCCCCCCGGGATCGGCCCGGCCCGGCCCCCCTGCTTGACATTAGAGCGAACTGGCTTGGATGCTCCCTGGGATCGGACGGGCTCCGGCCCTTCCCCTCCCTGGACTGGTGCTGACCCTTTCGCCTCTGGGAACCCCAGGATGGGCCCCCCGGAGCCTGAGTACTTGGCATGGGACTGAGCCCCCCTCTGACTGTGAGCGGCCTCCTCTTCCCCTTTGTAGCTGCCCCCCCCCCCGCCTTCCCTGACGGATCTCCCTAGAAACCCCCTTGCTAATACCCCCTCCCCCGCACTGGGGCGGAGTCTCCGAGTCCTCCTTTCTTCCCTGACTTCCATCTCCTTCCTCAGCCCAGAGCCCACAGTTCACAAGATGCTGGGGAGATTTCCTTCCTCCCAGCCTCTCTCTCTCCTCCCCATTTAGGGCAGCAGCCCCTGTGCTTCCAGGTGGAAAAGCCCTGAGAATCCAGCAGTGGTGGGGGAGACAGGTCCCTTGAGTGCACAAGATCCTTAATGTTTGGGGGGGGGATCACCAGCTGAGGCATGGGGGGAGCTACAAGTGGATCTGAGTCTGCAAGGTGTTGCATGCAGTATAACAACCGGCTGATTGTCCGGGGCTTGTGCTGTAGTTACATGTCTGGGCAGCCCAAAATTTCTGAGATGTGGAATAGGGATGTAAATTACTAGTTGACTAATGACTCTATCTATTAGAGAGACAGAAAAGCAGGGGGAGCCAGGGCTGGAGGGAGCTGGCTTAAAAGCTGGTTTCCCCTAGCACCATCTACATGGGGGGTGGGGGGGAGCAGGGGCGCAGCAGGGAACTGGCAGCGCTTCCACCTTTGAAATGTAGCAAGAGCTGGCAGGACTCCTGCTACATTTCAAAGGTGGAGGCACCCTTATCGACTAGTCGATGCAAATTCCATCCACTGTTGGAGGAGCTGATTACTCTAAATGCAACATCCCTAGTATGGCGGCTTGGCTAAGGGACAGGGGGTTGGACCCTCGTGCACGAGCAGCCGAGAAGGGAGCTGGCCAGGTCTCCCAAGCTTTCTGTTTTATGTCAATATGTGGCCGATATTTGGTTAGCAACTGAAAGTCAAATACCAGATGCATTCAGCAGGATGCGAGATAACACAAATGAACTCGTTGATTGCGGGGTGGGGGGGGGGGAAAGGGTTGCTTTTCTTTTCCAATCTTCTGCAAGGTGAAGGTACTCTCCTGTTCTCCCCGTCTCCCTTCTGATCACCCAACACCTTATGCCCCCCCACCCCCCCCAAACCTTTCTCCCTCTCATCTTTCACATCCCAGTCTGGTCTCCCAGAGGAGGGGAGGGGAAAGAGGAGACCTATTACTTTAACTACAAACAGGTCAGAACTTGGGTCCAACGCTTGGGTGTGCTCAGAAGGGGTGAGGGTGCCTGGAATGTGATTTGTCCCCCTAAGAGAGACCAGTGCTGGCTCTGAGCTTGGATCCAAGTGTGAGTTTCCCCCAGGGCTGGAAGCGTCGAACAGTGTCCCAGCTGGCTCCCTTCTGCAGGGGCAAAACGCAGCCCGGATGCAGGGCTCAGGGCTGCTCTGGGGACGGGTCACTGTTATTGCCACACCCCAGGCGACCTCGTCCGGCGAAACGGTGCTTAACTGGCTTGGGCCCGTGTGGTCTGGGCTCCAAACCCTGTGCCAGCCTCTGCCTCTCCCCCCCCACCGCCATGTCACTCGAGTCACTTCCTCTTCTGCAGGGGAAGCGATTCTGTGGCCTCCCCAGCCGCGAGGGGAGATGATTCTGCCCAGCTGAGGCTGGGCCTTGCCTGTTGCAGGCTGCACCTTGAGGCGTGGGGCGGGGCTGCTGCATGGGGCTGCCCCTTGTTTCTCATCTTGGGCCGGGGTGCGGAGCCCTGCCTCGCGGTCGGCTGCTGCGGCTAGCCGAGCTCGTGGACTGGGTCGCGTCATGGCTCCCTGGCTCGTCTGTTTCAGGGCGAGAAGCGGGCTGACATCCACTTGAACACCTTCGGCTTTTACGCCAATGGCTCCTTGGAGGTGAACGTGAGCCGGCTGCACCTCAGCCCTGCCAGCGCCAAGCAGGAGAAGCTTTGGGTAAGGGCCGTCTCGGGGACGCGGCTCCGCTAAGAGGCCTGCGGTCACATGGCCATCTGCGCTGAGCCGGGGGGAGCGAACACCTCCCCCACCCTCCTGTGCTTCCCAGGAGGACAGCGGGTGTGAAAGGCACCAAGCCAGGGTGCTTCCCATCTGTGCCACGTTCCCGTGATGAGTCTCACGTTCTCACCAGCAGCAGCAGAGATGGCTGGGTTGGACTAAACTGCAGGTCTGAGACGCCTACTGGTCTAGGTTCAAATCTGGCAGAGGAAGAATGGCCTGGTCCCTAGCGGAGGATTTGGAGAACGGTTCTGTCCTCTGCCACTGACTTCCTGTGCGACCTTGGGCAAGTTCCCTAAATGGGGAATAGAGGCCGAGAGAGATGGTTTTTTTTTTTCTTTTTTTAAAAAAAGAAAAAAAAAAAGACAAACACACATGAAATATTGTGAGACACTTGACCACAGAGTCTGAGGCCGTGTGTGGGGAGGTCATTTACGGACCTAAGATGAGATCCCTGGCTCTAGCCTGTACCCTCAGCTGGGCCTATGGGTGAGGGCTTATGTGTGACCGGGGGCAGGGGAAAAGGCGACCACTTGAATGAGAACCCAAAATGCAGCAAAGACCTACCTAGAAGCAGAGATCTCCCCCAGTAAGGGACCGTCCGTAACATTTGGGACATATTTGGGGGTGGGCAGCTCTGTAAAAGGCTCCGGGCCCTGCCCCTTGCGGGACCCAGAAGGGGGGCTCGGTTGTCACAGATGAACCCTTTCTCTTTGCAGGTTGGCTTCAGCTTGTCCAGGACCAGGCTTCGCGAGACTCTCTCCTACCCTGTGAGTTGCCGTTGTCTCTGCCCGGGCGAGCGAGGGTCGCGGGGAGTGGGTTGGGGAATATCCTGTTCTGCATGGTCTGGGTGAGGGAGAGTCAGCCAGATGCTGGGAATGTTTGCATTGCTCTTGAGTGACCCCTTCTGGCAGCTCCCTGGCTTCGCCGCCTAGCGCCCAGGCCGGGTTCTCTAGGCAGCGTTTCTCGGTGACCGGTCCATGGACCGGTGCCAGTCTCTGAGGAGGCAACAAACTGGTCTCAAAAAGGTAGAGAAACCCTTCTCCAGGGCCAGGCTGTTGCAAAGGAATCCGGAAGAGGGGGGTGTCTGGAATCTGCCATCAGTTACCTCTGGAAAGCCTGGCTCTAGGGGAAGGGAACATGAATCACTCCCTGAGCAAGGCAGCAGGGCCTAGTGAGTAGAACTCTGGACTGGAAGTTGGTAGGACCTCAGCTGTGCCCCTGACTTGTTGTCATCCCCTCCCTCCCTTCCTCGCTGTGTCTTGGCTGTTTAGATTGTAAGCTCTCGGAGGCAGGGACTGTCTCTTATTACGTACAGCACCTTCCGCAGCAGGGCCCCGATTTGGGGCCTGCTCTAAATCCCGATGGTGGCAACGAAGAGGGTTCATTTGTGGGTTTTCCTCTCTGCAGGGGAAGGAAACTCATAACTGCACCTTGGAACAAATGGGAGCGGAGTCCCGGATCCTCTTCCTCATCGATGCCAAACAGAACCAGCAAGTGACCTTCTGTCTGCACTTATGTATCTTTCTCTGGGTGCCTCCTCTGGCCCCTGCCTAAATCCACCGGAGCCATTCGTGCCGGGGTGGGCAATCACTTTTGATGGAGGGGCCACTCCAGGATTTTGGAGAGTGGTCGAGGGCCGCACTCTTCCAGGATATGAATGGAGGAATTCTGGGGTCTGGGATGGAGGCTGGGTACAGAAGGGAGTTTGGGGTAAGGGATTGGGGTGCAGGAGGGAGACTGGGGTCTGAGCGAGAGTTTGGGTGAAGGAGGCAGTTGTGACCTAGGGGAGAGGACCGGGATGCAGGAGTTTGGGTTGTAAACTAGGGTAGGAGGGGGTTGGGCTCTGGGGCAGGAGATTGGGGTGTCAGATCTGGGAGGAGGTAGGGAGGCAGGAGGGGGCAGAGGGTTTGGATAAGGGGCGGGCAGAAGGTTAGGGAAGGGAGGGTCTAGGGTGCCAGAGGCAGGCTCTGACTGGGAGGCACTTACCAGCAGAAACCTGAGGAAAGTGTCTGCTGCAGGCTGCTCCCTGCTCCATGTGGCTCTGCTCTGGGCATGAGAGGGAAGGGGAGGGGTTTGAGGAGGGAGGAAGAAGGCTTCCCAGGGTGCCAGCAAAAATTCTCAGCTCCTATTGGCCGGAAACGGAGAGGTTGGCCAATGAGCGCTAAGAGATTTGGGGGGCGGTTGGAACAGCGTGAGAAGTCTCTTTCCTCCCTCCCCAGTGGAACAGCTGTTCTCACCTAAGGGTTCCGGGGAGGTGGCTGCAGGCCGGATCCAGTGGCTTGGCAGGCCAGATTCGGCCCGTGGCAGCCTCTTGCCCATCCCTGCATGAGTGGCACGTTAGCCTAGTACCTAGGTCCGTCTGGGATCGGAGAAGCCCTTAGAAATACACCAACAGCTCATGTTGCCTCCAGCCCTGCCTGCCACCACCCCGGTATCGGCTGGCACGTGAGAGATGCCTGGGATTAGACGGGGAATCAATAAGGGGATGTGACCGTTGGGGTATAAATTAACGAGCGAATGGCATACAGATCGCTCAGGCGCTCCTGTTGCAACAGGACCCTGCGCCATGAAATGGAATAGGCAGCAGGTAAATCAATTGACACTTTTATTCTGAGCAATGCACCCACAGCCGTCTCCCAGGTGGGAGTAGAACCCAGGAGTCCTGGCTCCCGGTTAGAGTTATAAGTTTTTCCATCCACGGGTGGAATCAATTTTGTTCTGTGCTTGCTGCCCACTGTGGGTGCTCTGCTAATCAGATGGGTCACACCTCAATCTGCCCAAGCGCTCAGCTTAAAGGGAACACTGGTTATAACCACTAGAGCCCACATCCCTAGGAACAGACCCCAAGAGCCCTGTCTCTCAAAGAGGCCTCCTGTTTCAGGCGGGCATGCTGGGCGAGCAGCCCTGGCATAGCCAATCCCACCCCCTCTCTCCACTTCTGGGGCGTGAACCCGTCTCCGTTGCCTCGCGCTCCAGGTCCCAACGCTCGGTTCCGTCCTTTCAGGGTCCGGGTGCAGAAGCTGGGCGAGCAGAAGAAGCTGCAGATTTATCCCGGTTGGATCTCCGAGGCGCAGAATGGGGGCTCGGATCCGAAACCCGCCGACGGTGGCAAGGCCCAGGCTGCTGCCGGTGCAGGTGAGTGAGTCGCGGGCGCCTTACACATTCAGGCCCTGCCGTCTCCTGCTTGACTGGAGCAGGCTTCTCTGTGCCGTGCAGGAGGAATCGTTTTCTCCCTGCTGAGAGCACTGCAGTTCATTGCCCTGGGTGCTCAATCCATAATTGTGCGTGGGCGACCGGGGCTGCCTTTGTGCCCAGGATCTCAAAGCACTAGAGGGAAGGTAGCCAGATTGCAGCTGTAAGAGGACACCACTGCTTGAAATGCAGCTAGCTCTGGGGTGGAACGTGGCAGCTATTTAATAGCTGCCCTGCATTAGCATCCATGTTTAGGACATGGTACTACTATGGTAGCTAATTCCAGGGAGGCAGGTCAGACCTGGCCCAGCAGATGGCTGGAGTGACTGTCAAGTATCCCATAATATTGTGCTGCGATGAATGCCCTGTTGTGCTGGGTGCTGCATAGACACATCGTAAGAGAGAGTCCCTGGCTTGGAGAGTCCGGTCTAAACAGCTGAGGGAAGGTTTTTGCCCCATTATATCGATGGGGAAACTGAGGCACAGAGCTGGCATGACTTGCCCACGGTTGCACAGAATGAATCCAGATCTCCTGGGTCGCAGGCCAGCGCCTTAACCACAGACCATCCCTCCTGCCCAGCGCTGCCGTGGAAGGAGGGGTCAATCTGTTTGTTCGACCGAGGTCTCCCCTCCTCAGCTAACCCACCGCGACTCTGCTGAGCTCTTGGGATCGAGCAGAAGCTCAGCATGAGGGACAGCATGGGGCAAACCAGCTTGCCTAAGGAGTCAGCTGGGGGTAGGGCGGTTTTGGGGGAGCAGCTAATGCAAGGGCCTGAAGGAGGTGGGGGGCAGGGGTGGGTCCCAGCCTGAGCCCCACCGGCAGAAGCTGGTTTTGGGTGTCTCGTCCATGACGAAGGGGCGTGTTCATTCTCCCAGGCACAACACCCCAGCAGGCAACGCCTGGTAAAGGGCCTGAGGCGGATGGCACCCAGAAGAAGACAGAGGGCGAAGTCAAGCAGGTAAATGCCCATCCGGGATTGAGCTAGGGCGGTTCCCAGACAGCCGCGCCAGCTCACCTGGCTTCGGGCGACCCAGCCGGGCCCTGCCACCTCCCGATTGCAGCGCCAGCCTCTGCAGAGCCCAGGGGGCCGGCTGCCAGCGGTGGGGCACATGACCAGTGGCTGGCTGGGAAGCAGGGCGTGCCAGTGCCCCAGTTGTTGCTTGTGCCAGCATGATGAGTAGCCCACAGGCCTGCAGCAGGGCTGGGCCAATGGCATGGCTGGAAGCCAGGCGCCGGGCAGTCCCCTGGCACAGGCAAGGCCCCCTTGTCCCTCCTTGCCCACGGGCAGCAGGGACAGCTCTGTGCCCTGATGGACCTTTCTTGTGCAGCAGGATTCCAGCCACCTAGTGAAGGATCTGGCCCTGGCTCTCGGGAGTGTGAATGGCTCCTACAACTTCAGCGTAAGTGTCCCCTGCTGAATGGAGGAAGGGCCCTCCTGGAACAAGCCAAGGGGTGGTCTGGCTAGTGTTTGTCCCCTGCCCCCGTCTTCCCCTGCCCCCGCCAGCTCTGACTGGTGGGGTCCCTCCAGCCTGGCACCTCCTTCCAAGTCAGGTCAGGCTGGCCCAACCCGTCTGATCTCTCTGCTCCCCTCCCATCCCTGCCACATCCGATCTGATAAGTGTCCTGGTCCAGTAGCTCCTGCCTCCTGCTGTGTGGGACAGGGCCATTGGTCCGGCTAGTCGGGTATCCCCAGGAGTCTTACTGGGCCTGTAGTGGCAGCTCCCTTCCCCCAGAGCAGGGGAGATCCTCAGCCAATCTCCTGCAAGGAGGTGGGCTGGGGAGCTCCGATCAGGACCCTCAGGGGTAACTCTCCCCCTCTGCCCTTGCAGTTCCATGTCTTGATCGGCTCGGAGGCGGAAGGTCTGTACAACCTCAACTTTCACAACTGCCACAACAGAGCCCCGGGAAACCAGCTGCCTTACGACATCACTGTGAGTGTGCCTGCGGGGGAGGTAGCTCTGTGCTGCCGTTCTCCTCCCGTTCCTCCCCCCCCATCCAGAGACGCATCGCCACAAGCGCCCAGAAGCTCTGTTCCCCGCAGCTCCCGTTGGCTGGGAGTCGCAGCCAATGGGAGCACAGAGCCACCTCCTCCATGGGAGCTGCCCCAGCTAAGTGCTTGCACCCCAAACCCATGCCCCAGCCCAGAGCCCCTCCACCACCCTAGCTCCCTCCTAGACCCTGCACCCCAACCCTGAGCCCCTTCCTGCACCCCCACCCCAACCTCCTGCTCTGAGCCTGCCCCCACACTCCAACCCTCTTGGCCCCAGCCGGAAGCCCCATCCTGCTCCCTAAACACACCATCTCCAGGCCCACCCCAGAGCCTGCACCCCCCAGCCAGAGTCCTCATCCCCGCCCCCCCCAACAGTGAGCCCTTCCCCCATTCTGAACGCCTCAGCCGCTCCCCCCCCCGATCATTCATATGCAGAATGAATTTTGTGACGTGTTGCACACCACCTCTGTGTTGCACGTCGCGTCCGTGTCCTCTCCACGATGGTGCACATAACAATATTGGGCATACGCGTTTAGAAGGAAGGCTGATCTGGTTACTATGGCCAGCTCTGCAGCTGGCCTGTTGAGTGAGTCACTTTCCTCCTCCATTCCTCAGTTTTCCCATCTGGGAAATGGGCATACCAGTGCAGCATTTCCACTGAAGTGCTTTGAGATCTGTGGATGGAAAGTGTGCCACATTTGTAGTGCCCAGGACCCTCCTGTGCTAAGCGCTGTACAGAAAGCCAGCCCCTGCCCCAAAGCCCTGGCCATTGAAGTAGGCACTAAACACCGAGTCCAAGCATTTGTCATGCCAGAGGCTGGAGGAGTGGGTAACCAGCAGGCCTTACCAGGCTGTGGCTGGGATTTGAACCCAGCTCTTTGGCGTTCCAGTCCAGGGCTTTATCCAGCAGGCACAGCTATTGCGCAGCAAACTGACGTCCTGGCATATGCCCTTGGTCTGTATTTGTTGCTCCTGATCCCATTTAGCTTCGCCCTGCCTCCAGGCCAGCAGATCAGACCCGCGAGTGTCTCTAGCTTGGCCTCCCCCCTGCGTGTCGGATCAGATCAATGGTCCATCTATAGCGCGGTGCCTCCGGACCACAGTCAGGGCCCCTGGAGCTCCCTGGATCGGATCTCCTGGCGTCCCTGGGCGGTGGGATGGTGTGTTCAGTCCGGTAGGGATGCTGGCACCTCCCCCAGCCATCGCTTCTGCCCTATGCTGACGCCGTCTCGGCCCTTCCAGGTGATGATTCGAGAGAAGAACCCAGACGGGTACCTGTCTGCCGCCGAGATCCCCCTCATCAAACTCTACCTGGTCATGTCCGCCTGCTTCTTGGCCGCGGCCACCGTGTGGGTCTACTTCCTCTGCCAGCACAAGTGAGTCCCGCCCCTCTGGTGGGCTGTAACCACCCCACTTTGCTGTCTGTGGTGCCCTACCCCCATTCCACCCCCACAGCCGCTGGGGCGTCGGCCTGATGGGGTGTCTCTACCTGCAGGTTCAGCGTGTTCAAAATCCACTGGCTCATGGCTGCCTTAGCGTACACCAAGTCCCTCTCACTCCTCTTCCACAGCGTAAGTAGATGGCTGGGCTGATGCAGGAGGCCTGGCGGTGGATGACTCGGTAGAATAGGCGCCCCGTGCCTCGGTTTCCCCATCTATGAAATGAAAATGATGCTACTTCTGTGAAGGGCTTTGAGGGCTGTAGGTGAAAAGCGCTTCTTGAGCGAGGTGTTTGGATCATATCGCGCTTGGGTGTCCCAGCCGCGGGCCAATAGCTCGTTGCGCTAGGTGCTGGACACACACAGAAAGCTGGTGGAACCTGGTATTGCTGGACAGTTGCAAGCGTCACTGGTAATGTGTCGGGCTCATGCTGACCCTTCTGAGCCTCGGCGGATCTGTCTCTACCGGGTGAATTACGCCCACGGCTTGCTGGTTCAGAGTATTGGGTGGTGCCGGGGAAGACCCTAGCCAGGGTGTTAGCTGCAACCCAGCACCCTTCGAAAAGCACCGCCCGAAATGGAACATGCTGCCCTACCTGGTTCTGGCGTGCTCTGCGTGCATCCCACTGCCTCCCCACAAGCCAGGGGCACCTCTGCCAGCACTCTGGCCCTTCTCGGGGAAGGGCTGATCTAGCCCCAGGAAGACAAGGGTGGCTCTTCGGCGTACAGGGCTGAGACCCCACGGCCTAGTCTCGCGCACAGGTGGCAAATGGCTCTGAGCCCCGCAGCTCCCTCGCCGGCAGACGGCCTGTGGGCGCTCTCCCAGCCTGAATCTGTCCCTTCTCTCTCTCTCAGATCAACTACTATTTCATTAACACCGAGGGGCACCCGATCGAGAGCCTGGCCGTCATGTATTTTGTGACCCACCTGTAAGTGCAGAGTTTCCGGTTATGGGGCCTGTGCGGGGAGACCCTCTAGACAGAGCCTGGCATCACAGCTGGCTCTGGGCAGCCTCCGCTCAAAGGGGCACCTGGGGGAGACAAGCAGGGAGCTTGCCACCACGAGGGGAGGCTGCAGGGGTGGTCTCGCTGCTGCAAGACTGGCAGGAGGCAGCCTGACATGCATTGCATGGCGCTGATAATGGCAGGGGATAGTGTAAGAGGGCTGGCTGTGGGCAGAGCCCTCCGCTGCTCCAGTCCCAGCCTCGCCCAGCAGGGGGCGATATGTGGCGTAGGGCTAGAGCAGCGTTTCCCAAAGTGTGGTCCGTGGCCCAGTACCGGTCCTTAGAAAAATTATCGCGCACAATCCTTTTAATTTGCGTGATGGGGTAGCAGCACGCCATACTGCCGAGCGCGGTGACGCGGCCCTCTTGGGAGAGAGCCCGCTGCAGCAGCGTCTCTGCTGGGCATGCACTAGGACCCAGGGAGAAGGCCAGGCGCTGTGTGCACTGACGCAGAACGCCCGGCGCCAGACGCAGCCGGGGGAGCCGGCACTGGCCGATAAAGCAGCTGGGATTGGGGCCAGGAGGGGGGGCAGAACAACCTGCCGGACAGGTAGGGCCAGAGACACGATTTATTTGCGCATTCATCATTTGCTTAATGAATATGCAAATAAATGTTACTGGTCCTCCAAAAGCTTGTGAATGGGTTTACTGGTCCCCGGTATCAAAAAGATTGGGAACCACTGGGCTAGAGCATTGCTGTGTGAGGGGCTCCAGGTTACTGCAGCCCCTACCTTGCCAGCAGGGGGCGCTGTAGGGAGCTGGGGCAGTAGCGCCATGAAGGGGACACCCTGGTTTCTTCAGGCCCGTCCCGCCCCCCCAGAACAGGGCCTGACTTGCCCCTGGCTGCCTTGCAGGCTGAAGGGTGCCCTGCTCTTCATCACCATCGCGCTGATCGGGACGGGCTGGGCCTTCATCAAGTACATCCTTTCGGACAAAGAGAAGAAGCTCTTTGTGGTCGTCATCCCCCTGCAGGTGAGCTGGGGGGAGCGGGCCGGGGGAGCTACCTTCAGGCCTCGTGCTGGGCTGGGCGGGAACGTAGGGTGGGAGGGTCCCATAGGCCCCATCCTGGGGTGCCCCCATCACCTCCCAGGGCCACGGCAGCCGGATCCGGTTCCATCGGCTCTCCTTTCGGCCTCCCGGCGCTGATAGTCTGCTGGGCTAGAACTTGGGGAATCTGGGGTCTGCTTCCCCCCCCTTGCCTGCTTGGTGACTTTGGCCAAGTTGCCCCCTGGTGCCTCCGTGGCCCACATGCGAGGTGGGGAACCGTGCTGCCCTTCCTCGTGCAGTCACGTGGAAATCTCCAGGTGGGAAGGGCTAAGGAGAAGCCAGGGGCAGCTATGGAGAAGAGTTTGGTGAAGTTAATGTCAAGGAAGCGGTCAGTGCCCATCGGGCAGAGTAACCCCCTGCTCTACCCTGGCCTCTGGGCGACATCCTGTGCCAACCGGCGCTCGTCTTGGCAAGGGAGGGACACCAGGCACCTCGGGGATGGAGGGTGTTTGGGCAGCAGTGGCTAGTACCCTGTAGGATGCCCGCCCAGGCCCGTGAAGTCGCTTCACCACCCGCCTGTCCCATGGCGCAGGTGCTGGCAAACGTTGCCTACATCATCATCGAGTCCTCGGAGGAGGGCAGCAGTGACTACACCTCCTGGATGCAGATCCTCTTCCTAGTGGACCTGCTCTGCTGCGGGGCCATTCTCTTCCCCGTGGTGTGGTAAGAGCGAAGGGGTGGAACGGGGCAGGCGTGGTCGGGCTGTCCTGGAGCCCCTCACAGCGGCGGTACCGCCTCAGATTGGGAGTCCGCCAGGTCTTGCAAGCTCAGCTGGGCCGGTGCTTGGATGGGAGATGGAGGAAAATGGCAAGCAGCGGGGCGGGGGGGGGGGCAGCAGGGGGCGCTCTGAGTGTCCCCATCCTGGCTGTGTCTGTAACCCGCAGGGGATGGGACCACTTAAGGCTTCATAGATCCAAGTGGGGGGAAGGGGGGGAATATTCCCCCACGGTTCCACGGGAGGCGTGGCTGTGGCCTGGCCACGCCCTGTCAGATGCGACCTGTGGATCTTGGCCCTCCCGGGCACGGCCCTGGCATGTCATCTGCTCCTGGCTGGTGGAACAGCCCCTGGGAAGGCAGGAACCACTGAGCGTCTGTCTGTCCATCCGTAGGTCCATCCGCCACCTCCAGGAGGCCTCCACTACAGACGGCAAAGGTGAGTCTGTCTCATCCATTCCCCCGCCCCCTTGCTCAGAGGCGGGGGGAGCTCTGTGCCCCTCCCCCCACCCTCGATCTGGAACCTGTGTCGTCCCCCCCGTGCCACGTGACAAACGCCTTGTGTTTTCTTTCCAGCCGCCACAAACCTGGCCAAGCTGAAGCTCTTCCGACATTACTACGTCATGGTAGGTGGCCCTGGCCCTGGCTCCTCTCTGGGCTGCTGGCAGTGCCAGTGCTGGCTGCGTGACAGGGCCGTGGCCTCATTCGCTCTCTTCCCCCCCCCCCCAGGTCGTGTGTTACATTTACTTCTCCCGCGTCCTCGCCATCCTCCTCAAATTTACCGTCCCCTTTCAGTGGCAGTGGCTCTATGAGGTGAGTGGGACGGGGGGTTGGGAGGCAGGACTCCGGGGTTCTAATCCTAGCGGTCCAAGGTCCAAGCTGTCCCCTAATTGACAAGCCAGGGACCCCTCCCTGCTGGGCTCTGGGTGTGAAATGCTTTGAGAGCCGTCAGAGAGGCGCTCTCTGGCTGGAAAGATGTGCAGGAGAGGCTGGGTTTTCCTGCCTCTGGGCTGGAAGCGGAGACCGGCAGGGAGCTGCCTGCTCCCCCCCCCCCCTCCCTCCCCCCGGACCTGCCCCTAAGGTTGGCTTGCCCTGTGGTCCGACCACCAGTGCTGAGAGTTGGTGCTATGTAAGTACCTGCTGGTGTCAGCAGTGGTACTCTTCCCCTGGGCTGCTGCCGCAGGCTGGTGCTAGGGGGCGCTGTGCTGTGCTTGGTCAAATTTGATATTTGGAGCTGATGGCAGCCATTTCAACAGCCCACGTCCGTTTCCTGCCCCAATTCCAGGGCAGGCAATGCACATCCAGGCCTCGTTTTTTTCCTTTTCTATAACTGTGATTTCCCCGCCTCCTTCCCATCCTGAACTGTTGCTGTGCGCTGTTATGTCCCACCCCAGAGCCAGCTGCATTGCAGCAGCAGGTGCCCTGATCTTGGACTCTGGTCACTAGGCCTAAGGACCCTTCTTTCCTTCCTTGCAGCTCCTGGTTGAAGTATCCACCTTGGTTTTCTTCATCCTCACGGGATACAAGTTCCGCCCGGCTTCGAACAACCCTTATCTCCAGCTGCCCCAAGAGGACGAGGAGGAGGAGGAGGAACTGCAGATGAATCAAGTGTAAGCAGCTGGATGTCTGGGAGGGAGCTGGGTTTCTTCCAGCGCTGTGGGGGCTGGTGTAGACCACGATCAGGGAAACTCTCCTCTAAGGTCCCGGGACTAAGAGGGGATAGGATAGACGTCTATAAAATCATGACTTATATGGAAAAAGTGAATAAGGAAAAGTTATTTACTTATTCCCACAATATAAGAACTAGGGGTCACCAAATGGGCAGCAGGCTTAAAACCAAAAGAAAGTTTTTCTTCACACAGCGCACCGTCAACCTGTGGAACTCCTTGCCAGAGGATGTGGTGAAGACTAGGACTTTAACAGGGTTCAAAAAAGAGCTAGATAACTATTGATGGACCTCCATGAATCTATTAGCCAGGATGGGTAGGGATGGTGTCCCTAGCCTCTGTTTGTCCAGAAATGGGTAACAGGGGAGTGATCACGTGAGGATTCCCTGTTGTTGTGTTCCCTCCCTCTGGGGCACCTGGCATTGGCCACTGTCGGCAGACAGCACACTGGGCTAGATGGACCGTTGGTCTGACCCAGTCTGACTGTTCTTATGACTACCACGGCTACAGCCGCCTGGCATATGTGGAGCAGCTATTTGGGTCCCGAGTTATTCTCGGCTGGTTCCCCGCTGTACGTGAGTCTGAGGAGCAGGCTGGGCAGCACTGGATGTTTGTGGCTTTTATTGTTTTGATGGACAATATCCCTGTTTGTTTATTTTCAAGTATTTTGCCCCCCCCCCCCATTTTTAACACTCTCATTGTCACCAGTTGTGGGAGAAATAGAAGGGGTTGGACAATAATTGGCTAATGGCGATGGCTGTTGAAATTGACGTTCAAGGTTTAAGCGCCAGTTGGCAACATCCCAAGGCAAAACGTACACAGTAAAGAGAACGCGGAGGTCTCATGCTGCATTTACTTTGTCCCCTGAACATTGTCGGGGCAGTGTACAGGGGCCCCAGGAGCCAGTGTGCCCTCCTGAGGCCGTGGGAGTGAGGGGCGCTGAGATCAGAGGTCGGGGTTCACCGGCGGGGGAAGCAGCACTCCATGGCCTGCACTCGGGGCAGGGGGTGGGATCGACCCCCACACTCAAAATCAGGGAGCGGAAGGACATGACCGGGGGGAGCAGAGTGAGCTAGGGCCCCGTAGCTTCGCTCCCACCCCCGCCCCCACCCCACACGCTGCTGGTGGGGGTAGGGGGTTACTCTGTGGTCGCCTCCAGACCTCCTGTCTTCTCCCTCTTCCCCCCCCCCCCCCCATCCTATCCCGGTGGTGCCCTGAACCATGTCACTCGGGAGCAGGGAGTTTGGGGTGGAGCAGGTGCAGGGAGAGGTGGGGCCTGGGGTGGAGGGGGAGGAGTCATGTGGGGTGGGGTCAATCACGTGGCCTAGGGCGTGGAATCCCCCATGTCCTCCCCCCATGTCAGTTATCCATGGAAACATTTTGTGGATGTTGGCTGAAATCCATCGCAGTGCTCCCGCTGGCCTGTGGGCGGAGTCACCTCGCTCCCACCCCTCAGCGCCCCCTGCCGCGTGGCGGGGGAAGTTCAGGTGTCTCGGGCGCTGTCGCCTTCCCTAGGCAGGGCCCTTGGTAGCTACCTACCCCTGTCGCCGTGGCTCCCTCCTGCCTGAGTCTGGGGTCGCGAATCTCTCTCACTTTCGCCCTGCAGGGTCACGGAAGCCGGCATCCACGAGGGCCTCTCCAAGCTGAAGAAGAGCAGGGTTGCCCGGGAGGTGGTGTGAGGCCTGCCCCCCGGACCAGGTCTGCCCGGAGCTTCCCAAGGACAGAGACCACTGGGGTTTGATGTCGAATTCCTGCCTCTGCTCCCCTGCCTTGTGGCAGTGCCGTGGCAGTGCCACGCCAGCAGCTGTTCCCAGACCCCGGCTTGCTCTCCGGCCAGCAGCAAGATCACCCGCTCGAGCTGGGGACTGCTGTCTCTTGGGCGGGGCGGGAGAGGGCTGGTGTCCATGCCTGCTTCCTGGTCCATGCCTCCCTGCTGCTGGCTTAGAGGCACCCTCCAGCGGGAGCCCCCAGCCTCGCCCGCTCTCCTTCCCCCTCCTTCCCCCTAGCAACTAGCTGGGCCCGAGCAGGCTGCCTAGCACTGTGGACGTGACGGTGAGAACCGTGGGGCTGAGGTCCAAGGGCTCTGCTGCCCCTGGGCTGAAGGGCTCGAGGACTCCAGGGCAGAGGCCAGAGGAGGGCACAGCCCTGGCTCAGAGCTCCCCGGCCCCATGGGGCTGAGCAAAATGTCAGGCTCTAGGCAACAGCTGTGCTAGGAAGTTGGGCTCATGTTGGCCTGCTGCTAGGCCAGTGCCCATTAAACCCTGGCCCGTGACTCCGTGGGGCTGGAGCAGGGCCACTTTCCAGGTGTGAGCTGCTTCAGGCTGGACCCTGCTGGGGGTGGTCAACCTGTCTGCCCTGCCCGTGCGCTGGGCCCAGCGCCTGCTCCGCCCCCAGCTCTAGCCCCTGCGTGGAAAGAGGCGTTCAGCCATTCGCAGGGCACCCGGGGGTTGTGGCTGCAGCCCGGCTACTGTGCCGGGGAGAACCTGGCTTTGTTTAGCTCCCAGCCTGACCCAGGGAGCTGGGGCACCCCGCCTCCGGCGGCCGTGTCTCTACCCCGCGGCACCAGCTCCTCTGACCCTGGCACGGGTGGGCGGCCGGCCTGGCTGCCTGCGGGGAGGGGCTGTGCAGGTGGCTGAAGGCCACAGCTGGTGCAGAGAAGCTACATAGGATTTGGGGACCAGGCCCGTATGAGGCTCGTGGACTTCAGGGCCGGGGGGGGAAGCCTAGTCTTAAAATACAGGTGATGTCACTGTGTTAATGCCCCCTGCTTGGTGGCTGCCGGGGGGGGCTCCCCCCTAGGGAGAGCCTGCTGCACGGGGGGGGACCCCGCTCTGTGGCTGCCTCTGTTACCCAACTGAACAACCCTGCTCGGGGCTGTGATGCCCTTGGAGGGGTGTGGGCTTCCCCCCCCCCCCCGATTTAAATTCCTTGTACCAAGAATGGGATTCTCACACTCCTAGGCCGGGCTGCTCCCTGCGAGCTCCACGCCCGCATGGGAAGGAGTCGCGGCTGGTGAGAGGTACCGTTGGGCATGGGCGGGGCTGCCGGGGCGGGTGTGGTGCTGGGCCCTGCATTCCACGCTGCTGTATAAATCGCCTTTTCCCTACCTTGGTTCAGCCGTTTTCATTCAGGGGGGTAGAGGCACTGAATGGCCCAGCCTGGAGCTTGGCCCGGGGCGGGGAGCTGCAGCGTGACTTGCTGCTAAAGCAGCGACCCCTCTAGGAGTCGGTGGGGAGCTGGGCTCTGAGGGCGGCTGCCTCCGTGGGCCTGATGGCTCAGCTAAGGCCTCTGCCGCACAGGCGGGAAGCAGCCCAGCGCTGGAGAAGAGCCCTGAGCATGGTGTGTGCGAAATAAATGTTGCTTTGGGCGCTGAGGTGTGTGCAGATGTGCACCGCCAATGGACACGTGCTGCTGGGGGCAGGTGCTGTGCGAAGCGACTGGCTGGCCCCTAAATTGCTCCTGAGCGGCCGCCCTTGCGTGCGGCTTCCAAGAACGCCGCTGCTCAAGGAGCGCCGTGGGCTAGGCTGGGAGGAGGCTTGGCTGAAGGCAGAGGGCCGGCCCTGCTGTCGTTACAGCAGGGAGCAGACGCTGGCACCGTGGGGGGGGAGGTGGTAAGTGGCTGATGTGGCTGCCTATAGCTCTGTGGTCCTTAACAGCCAGCAGCCAATGCGCTTGGGGCCTTGAGCTACAGCGCGGGGTGGCGTTAGTATTCGGTGTCTGAGCCAGGAAGCTGCAAACAGTCCTAGCCTGCCCTGTCCAGCTCGGCTGTTCCACGAGCCAGGGCCGTGGAGCTGGCTCTTGGATGCACAGGTTGGGGTCCAGCCTGTTTGCAGGACCGCACATTGCCCTGATCCTGCCTCTGCCCCAGCCTTCGTGCATGGCCATAGGCAACTCACTTAGCCATTTCTGTCTCTGAAAGGGGCAGGGACAGCCCTGCCCTGCTGCCCAGAGGGGCTGCGAGGAGACACACACACACTCCCCTTGTATGCAGTAATGGGGGGAGATAATTTAGGCTCCTGGAGGTAGCTGGAGACCAGCAGCTGTCCTGACTCCTCTCCCTCCCCCAAGGGCCTGCATCCGGCCCTTTGCTTTCCCCCAGCTCTGGAAAGTTCCCAGGCCTTAAGAACTGACCCCAGCCAATATGTTCCAGCACCTCTGTTTATTGGGGGGCGGGAGGGGCAGGCTCCTGTGCCCCTCCAGGGAGCCTCGGGGCTGTCCTAGCCCTACACAGCTGCTGGGGGAAGAGTCACTGCGCCCATAGGCCCAGCAGTTGCTCGGGGGGGGCACCAGGAAACTGGTGTTAAGAGGGTGCAGGGCCCTGAGGAGAAGGCTGCAGCCTGGCATTTAATACATAAATGCTCCATCCTGTCTGGGTTGCTGGTGCAGCCACTTGGGGCCTGCCTAAGAGATACTAGCTCCCCCCCGCAGCTGTCACTAAGCCCCCTTGAATCCAGGGCCATGAGCCACACCAAACCTCAGCAGCGAGTTGGAAGTTTGGCTGCATCACCGACCTTCCCAGCCAGCTGGCAAACACACTGCCCCTCACTCGAGCAAATACGGCCATCGTCACATTCCTGGACTGCCCCCCGCCCATCTTCCTACCCTGGTAGTGTGGCTGGAACCTGGCCTGCTGCCCGCTGGCTCCCTGTGCCCTGGCCACACCCCGGCCGGGCTGCCTGCCTGTGGAGGCTTCGATCAGCCGGGTCCATTCCCACCAGCGGGCATGTGAGGGGCACCGGGATACAGGCAGGGTCCTAGCCCCAGTGCCGGGAGGGGGCAGGACTCCTGGGGCCCAGCCCAGCCGCAGGGCCTCGGGCCTCGCGAAAGCTGGTTTAAAAAAATCCCATTAAAACCTCAAATGAACTTAAATGAGCTAAAAGGAGGGGGCTGGGGGCTGCTGTTTAGATCTCTCCTAGACCCTCCCCGCCCCCAGGCTAGGGCCGCGGTTCTGCTTTCACAGGAGCCATCCACACTGAAACTAGGGTCTCACTACGGGGGGGGGGTGTGGAATCTAGCAGAGCAGCCTGTGCTGTCCAGGGGGGAGGGAGGGGGTTGGTGCCTGCGTCTCAAGGAGACTTGTTATAGGCCATGTCCCGCCTCTTCCTCCACTGCAGCATTTTGAGGAGGCTGAGGCTGGCTTTGAAGAGCCGGTCGTGCTGGAAGATCATTTGGTGGAAGGCGTTCAGAGGCAGGTTCCCGCTGGGGTCGGCGTGTTTCAGGGTGGTCATGGGCGTGTAGAGGCTGTTGGTCTGGTAGCGGAAAGGTGGCTTCTCAGCCAGGATCACCTTGGCTGTGTGCTGGGGGGGGAGGGGGGGGAGGAGGAAGGGATGGGCTGTTAGACACTCGGCCGTGCACCCTCCGCTTAAACCTTTACGGTCTGGGTAGGGATCAGCCACAGATCCACGGGCCAGACCCCCCACTGGTGTTTGTACAGCACCCTGCTGGGGTGCCTAGACACTGCTGTAATACACCTAATAAAATGTACCGCGCCCAGCACCATTGGCGGGGGTGTCTAGATGCTACCATAATACACCTAATGAATGTACAGTGCCCAGCACCATTGGCAGAGCATCTAGATGCTACCATAATACATCTAATGAACGTACAGCGCCCAGCACCATGATGGGCTCCTAGACACTGCTGTAATACACCTAATAAAATGTACAGCACCCAGCACCATTCGTGGGATGTCTAGATGCTACCATAATACACCTAATGAATGTACAGTGCCCAGCACCATTGGCAGAGCATCTAGATGCTACCATAATACATCTAATGAACGTACAGCGCCCAGCACCATGATGGGCTCCTAGACACTGCTGTAATACACCTAATAAAATGTACAGCACCCAGCACCATTCATGGGATGTCTAGATGCTACCATAATACATCTAATACATGTACAGCATCCAGCACCATGGCTGGGGCTCCTAGACACTGCCGTAATACGCCTAGTGCCAGTACTCTGGGGCAAACTTGTTGAGCAAAAAACACCTGCTGGGGACCGAAATGTAGTCACGGCCCCTTTAACAGCCACAGCGCCGCGCTGGGAGCCAGGAAAAAAAAAAAAAAAAAACGCCGCGCGTCCCAAGCAGGCTTCCGTCAGTACAGGCGGGGGAAATCCCATTCCTTTTCTGTGGGCTGGGAAAATAGGTGACGGTATGCCATTCCAGGCAGTACCGTCACAAAAAAAGCACTGAATGCACCTCATAAATAACGTGCAGCGCCCAGCACCATGGGGCCCTGGTTCATCAGTTCAGCTCCGAGACACTCCGTCATTGTTCTGCTGGACTCAGTGGACCTGATCCCCAACTGATATCAAACAGCATCACTGCGGGGGTTCTCCAGGCTACTAGAGGTATCCCAGGAAAACTCCGCTGCATCCAAGGAATGCGTTTGCGCTTCCGCTTTTTTTTGCGAAGAAGCCAACGCGCTCTTTCAGGGAGCCCTGTCTACCTCGTTCTATGAGGAATAAGGGCTCTGCCGAAAGAGGAGGCTTTTCCACCATTTGGTCCCGTCTAAATGGGGCCAAATGGCGGAAAAGCCTCTTCAGGAAAAGCAACCGGAAATGCTACGCAATTGGCATAGCTTTTTCCGAAAAAAAATCTATAGTGTAGACCTAGCCTCTGATTAACACAGTGCTACGAGCTCAAGCCATGGCTCAGGCTCCACTGCACTGGCCACTATAGGTTATTTATTGGGTGTATTACGGTACTGCTGCGGAGACCCAGCCATGGCTCAGGCCCCACTGCAGTAGATTATTTATTAGGCGTATTACGGTACTGCCTACAAGCCGTACCCCACTATACTAGGTGTATTACGGTACTGCCTAGTAGCCCCAGCCATGGGTTGGGTCCCACTGTGCTAGGCGCTGCAGAGACACAGAACAGAAGGCTGAGGGCTGCCCCAAAGGCCTTACTCTCTAAGGCGGCCTGAATCTCCCGTGGGGCTGAGCTGATGCACCAGTTGGGGGTCTGGCCCAGCGAGCTGTACCCCGAACCTTTCCCAGATTCAGCAGAGGGCTTGCACGGGAGCCAGGACTCCCGGGTTCTGTTCCCAGCTCAGGGAGGCGAGTGGGGCCCGGGGGCCAGGACTCCAGGGCTCAATCCCAGCTCTGCAAGTCCTTTCCCTTTTTCACGCCTCAGTTTCCCCCCCTCTGTGAAATGGGCATAGTGGTGCCCTGTTCCACCACATGCTTTCCACCTTGCTCTCCCAGCGCTGTGCAGTAGCATGTTTGCTTCCCCGCTGGCCACCCTGCCCTTCCACAGCCCCACCCCGCCCTGCCCACGCGGCAGGTCACTGACAGAGGCTGAGCAGCATGTGAAGACTGAGCCCAGAGATGACCCTGGCAGCCCCCGCTGGTGTCAGGGCTGCCAGCTGGATTTGGGGGTGCTCAGCGCCCCGGCAAGCAGGCCCCTAGGCCCGAACTACCCACCCTCTGTCTGCTGCGTCAGGGTCCCTGAGCCTTGCTTGGAAGGGCCCCCGAGCCCCAGGGGGTGGGAGCCGAGCGCCATGGGGTTAGGAAGGGGGCCGGAGGGTCGGTCTGAGCACAGAAGGGTGGGGAGACAGTTCCCTACCTCAGCCACCTCCTCCGGCGACTGCCCCAGCGCCGTGAAGACTTCCTTGGAGTAGGTCATATAGAAGCCCTGGAATATGTCCAGCGTCTCCTTGTCCACGGCCGACAGGTCCATGGCGGCGGCTTCCTCGTAGAGTTTCCTTTCGAACTCGGTCACCACCGGCCCGGGCTCTATCAGGCTGATGCTGGGGAGGAGCAGGAGACGGTGAGTGACACGTGGCAGCGCCCGCACCCAGCCAGCGCCCCTTTGGGCGCAGCGGAGGGCAGCTGCCGTGCAGGGTGCAGCCTGGGCCAGACGGGCTGGTGCCCCTCCCCCTCAGACCGCTGGGCCCCTCGTCTGGCCCCCCCTTCCATGTCAGCTCTTCCACCCCTCCCCCTCCCGTCCCCCAAAGCTCCATCCACCCTTCCCCCTTCCACCCCCCCACTCCATCCACCACTCCCCCTTCCACCCACTCCTCCCCCTTCCACTCCCCCACTCCATCTGCCCCCCCACCTTCCACCACCCAAAGCTCCATCCACCCCTCCACTTTCTACCCCCCCACTGCTCCATCCACCCCTCCCTCTAACCAATGCCCCCTTCACCCACCTCCCCCCACCCCATTAACCCCTCCCCCTTTCTCCCCCACCCCTCCGGCTTACTTCACGCCAAACTTCAGCGCCTGCAGGGCCAGGCTCTCACAGAAACCCTCTACAGCGAACTTGGAGGCAGAGTAGACGTCATTGAAGAGGAGGCCTGGGGAGCGGCGGGGAGAGGGATTCAGCCCCCCACACAAGCCGTGGGTGGGGAGGGAGCTGGGCCGGCCCACAGGAGGCTTGGCAGGGCTGGACAGGCCGGCCCAGCATGGGACAAGGGTCGGCTGCTGGGGAGCGGAGATGTCTGCCCCATGCTGACCAGAACTGTCCTGCTGGCTCCTGGGTCCCCCGTGGGTCTGAGAGCTTGACTGTAAGGTCTTTGGGGCAGAGACCAGCTTCTTGCCCTGTGTTTGTGCAGCACCTGGCGTGGAGGGGACCGGGGCCACAGCTGGGCCTCCTAGGTCAGTATCCCCTGGGGGGGGGGAGGGGGACTCTGGAGACTTCCACACAGCAGGGGTCCCTCGCCCCCAAACACAGCCTGGACCCACCCTCCTCCCCCCCACACCAAGGCGCAGCTAGTTCCCGGGGCCGCAGCCCCCCTCCCCCACCTTGCAGCCCCAGCACGCTGCTCATCACCACGACGTGGCCCCGGCGCCGGCGCTTCATGTCGGGGAAGACCTCGCGCACCAGCCGCACCAGCCCGAAGAAGTTGGTGTCGAAGAGGCTCTTCATGGCAGCCATGCTCTGGCTCTCCACCGGCCCGATCATGCCCAGCCCTGCGTTGTTCACTGCAACGGATGGGGGGCCATGAGCCTGGGACCCCCTGGGGGGGTGGGGATCACAGCTGCTGCACCCCCCCCCCCGTCTCCAGTGGTGCAGCGTGGGAGTGGGGAGCCCCACTGTGCTGGGGGGCCCTGTGATCCCATCTTCTCTCCAGCAGGGGGCAGCGCCCCACATGGCTGCTCTAGTGGCCAAGACCCACAACCTGATGGATTTTTAGCAGGGGCAGATGGGCAGGCCTACGTGGGTGGAGCCTAAACCGGCAGGCCTACGTGGGTGGAGCCTAAACCGGCAGGCCTATGTGGGTGGAGCCTAAACCGGCAGGCCTACGTGGGTGGGGTCCAAGGTACTCAGGACAAGACATTCCTTAGACCCCCTCCTCTGGAGGAACCCCCAGCTGCCTCAGGCCCCCGCTCCCACAGTGGGGCGAGGGGGCAGACAAGCGACACTGCCTGCGGGGAAGCGCACAGCCCCCACCGGCCGCTTTCCAAGCCAGGCAGCCCCAGCAGGGCTCCTACCCAGCACGTCCACTCTCCGCTGGGGGATGCCCTCCACACAGCGCCGGATGGACTCCTCGCTCGTCACATCCATCTGGCGGATCTCCAGGGTCTCATCCAGCACCGGCCCCGCCTGCTTCTCCAGCTCCTGGCGCTTGTCCAGGTTCCTCATGGTGGCGATGACTAGGCAGAGCAATCGGGGCATGAAGCTGGAGTTAGAGGGCTGCCCTCCGTGCTGAACCCAATGCACTAGGGGGCGCTGTGTGGCAGATCGGGGGGGCTCAGGAGGGGGCGCTCTCCCCTGGTAGCCTCAGTGTCCCAGGGTGACACCAGCACAGAATGGTGCCTTTTCCCCAGGCAAGGGGCCTGCCCCATCAGAGATCCCACACCCCAGAGCTGCCCCTTCCCGCCCCAGTCCAGGTGGGTAGCAACACTCTGCCTCCCAAGACCCTCAGAGCTGTTACCCACAAGCCCAACCCTCCTCCAGAGGTAGCTGAGCAATCTCTGCCTCAACAGCTGCCGTGCCCACCCCAGAGGTGGCGGCAGTTCAGGAGCGGGTGAGCAGTCCCCATATAAACAGTTACTGCGTCCCGTCCCACCCCAGAGGTGGCTGCATTTCAGGAGCGGGTGAGCAGTCCCCATATAAACAGTTACTGCGTCCCGTCCCACCCCAGAGGTGGCTGCATTTCAGGAGCGGGTGAGCAGTCCCCATATAAACAGTTACTGCGTCCCGTCCCACCCCAGAGGTGGCTGCATTTCAGGAGCGGGTGAGCAGTCCCCATATAAACAGTTACTGCGTCCCGTCCCACCCCAGAGGTGGCTGCATTTCAGGAGCGGGTGAGCAGTCCCCATATAAACAGTTACTGCGTCCCGTCCCACCCCAGAGGTGGCTGCATTTCAGGAGCGGGTGAGCAGTCCCCATATAAACAGTTACTACGTCCCGTCCCACCCCAGAGGTGGCGGCATTTCAGGAGCGGGTGAGCAGTCCCCATATAAACAGTTACTACGTCCCGTCCCACCCCAGAGGTGGTGGCATTTCAGGAGCGGGTGAGCAGTCCCCATATAAACAGTTACTACGTCCCGTCCCACCCCAGAGGTGGCTGCATTTCAGGAGCGGGTGAGCAGTCCCCATATAAACAGTTACTACGTCCCGTCCCACCCCAGAGGTGGCTGCATTTCAGAAGCGGGTGAGCAGTCCCCATATAAACAGTTACTGCGTCCCGTCCCACCCCAGAGGTGGCTGCATTTCAGGAGCGGGTGAGCAGTCCCCATATAAACAGTTACTGCGTCCCGTCCCACCCCAGAGGTGGCTGCATTTCAGGAGCGGGTGAGCAGTCCCCATATAAACAGTTACTGCGTCCCGTCCCACCCCAGAGGTGGCTGCATTTCAGGAGCGGGTGAGCAGTCCCCATATAAACAGTTACTGCGTCCCGTCCCACCCCAGAGGTGGCTGCATTTCAGGAGCGGGTGAGCAGTCCCCATATAAACAGTTACTACGTCCCGTCCCACCCCAGAGGTGGTGGCATTTCAGGAGCGGGTGAGCAGTCCCCATATAAACAGTTACTGCGTCCCGTCCCACCCCAGAGGTGGCTGCATTTCAGGAGCGGGTGAGCAGTCCCCATATAAACAGTTACTGCGTCCCGTCCCACCCCAGAGGTGGCTGCATTTCAGAAGCGGGTGAGCAGTCCCCATATAAACAGTTACTGCGTCCCGTCCCACCCCAGAGGTGGCTGCATTTCAGGAGCGGGTGAGCAGTCCCCATATAAACAGTTACTACGTCCCGTCCCACCCCAGAGGTGGCGGCATTTCAGGAGCGGGTGAGCAGTCCCCATATAAACAGTTACTGCGTCCCGTCCCACCCCAGAGGTGGCTGCTTTTCAGCACTGGCTGAACGATCGCCGTATTGTCAGCAGCCACACCCCACCCCAGAGGTGGCTGCATTTCAGAAGCGGGTGAGCAGTCCCCATATAAACAGTTACTACGTCCCGTCCCACCCCAGAGGTGGTGGCATTTCAGGAGCGGGTGAGCAGTCCCCATATAAACAGTTACTGCGTCCCGTCCCACCCCAGAGGTGGCTGCATTTCAGGAGCGGGTGAGCAGTCCCCATATAAACAGTTACTACGTCCCGTCCCACCCCAGAGGTGGCGGCATTTCAGGAGCGGGTGAGCAGTCCCCATATAAACAGTTACTGCGTCCCGTCCCACCCCAGAGGTGGCTGCTTTTCAGCACTGGCTGAACGATCGCCGTATTGTCAGCAGCCACACCCCACCCCAGAGGTGGCTGCATTTCAGGAGCGGGTGAGCAGTCCCCATATAAACAGTTACTACGTCCCGTCCCACCCCAGAGGTGGTGGCATTTCAGGAGCGGGTGAGCAGTCCCCATATAAACAGTTACTGCGTCCCGTCCCACCCCAGAGGTGGCTGCTTTTCAGCACTGGCTGAACGATCGCCGTATTGTCAGCAGCCACACCCCACCCCAGAGGTGGCTGCATCTCAGTGTTGGGAGAAGCGGTTTGGGATGTGGGCCATTAATCTCCCTGCCCTACGCCCCATGTTCCTCCTCTTTGCCAGCTCTTTAAATCCCCTCCCCGAGCCTCTCACCTCGGAACCGCTTCAGCTCATCTCTAGCCAGCCGCACGGCCAGAGCCAGCCCGATCCCAGAGGAGCAGCCTGTCAGCAGCACATTCCTGCAGGACATCCCGTCTGTCTGTCTGTCCGAGCAAGAGAAATCAGGGGGGAAGACAGTGGGGGGTCTAGTGGTTAGAGCAGGAGGGTTGCAACTCAGGACCGCTGGGTTCTGTTCCCAGCTCTGGGAAGGGAGCAGGGCCTAGTGGTTAGGGGAGGGAGGGGAGAAAGAACTGGGGATCAGGATTCGGGGTCCTTGCTGCAGCTCTGGGAAGGGAGCAGGGCCTAGTGGGTGGGTGGGTGGGTGGGTGGGTGGGGGGGGAAGGGCAGCATTGGGCATCAGAACTCCTGGGTTCAATTTCCCAGCTGGGGAGGCGGGACGTGGGGTTTAACAGAGGGGGGAGTTAGGCATCAAATACTGATCTACTCTGCTGTGCCAGTCACCTCCCCCCCCCCGCCAGCCTGTGATCTCAGCTCGTCCTAGGAGAGGATTTCCACCGGGTGAGCTGGCGCCGGTGCCGGCCCCTCCCCCTCTCGCGCGACAACACACTGCTCTGCTCTGGAACGGCCGCGGCCTCGTATTCCCACAGCCGGCGCCGGCTCTGCCCTCGACCTGCCCGTAACCAACCGGCCCAGCCCCTGGTGTAGACACAGCCCGGGCAGCCCTGGGGCCTCTCGCACTGCCAGAACCCCCCTGCCCTTGCTGGGGGCTGCGTCCACATGCCAGCCCCCGGAGGCCCATGCAGCCAGGCCAGCCCTGGCAGGAAGGGCAGCGGTTCTACATGCCAGCTCAGCCCCTGGGGCTAGTTCCCCCTCCCCGCTGTGGTCTATTTAAGCCACAAGGACTTTGGAGCAGGGGACCGGCTCTCCCCCGGCACCACGGGCCCCCTGATCACAGAGGGTGTCCCTGGGGGCTACCGCAACTCGGTCAGCTGGCAAACCTCCGCAGCTCCTTTGGCCAGGCCAGACGCAACAGGGAGGGAGCCCAGGGGCTGTGCCAAGACAGTCAGCAATTAATAATTAACGGGCAACAGCTCCTCACGGCAATCGCTGACCCGGATCTCAGCGAGATCCACGCCAGGGATCTCTCCTGGCCCAGTTCCGACGCAGCGACGCTGCTCCCAGGCCGTGCGGGGGATTACGGCCAGTCAAAGGGCCGGAGCCGGGCCATCGTGGCCTTGCGCCCTGCTGTCTTTGGGGACCAAAGGGCCATCCTGCCATCTCCCGCGGGCGGCTGGGAATCCCCCCAGCAGGGGCGGGCATCCACGCGGGGGCAGAGAGCTGACCAAGCGGGAACAATTAAGGTGGGCCGGGCCTGCAAGGAGGAGGTTCTGCTCTGGGGTGATCCCTGTTTCATTGGGCTCTGGCGTCACTGACATAGATCTCGACCGAGGCGCCGAAAGCTCTTTCCAAAAGGAGCACGCTCAAGGCAAGTTCACAGCGGACTCCCGAGGCGGGGGAGGGGGAGCTACACCCAACAAGGCCTGTCGCGCCTCGGAGGAAAGGCAACACTTCTAGGACCGTGGTTTGGTTCCACGGGAGCCCCTAGAAGCCAGAGCGGAGATCCGGGTCCCCCGTTGTGCCGCAGAGAGTAAGAGACAGGCCCTGGCCCCAAAGAACTCACAATCAAAAGCGAACCGGCCAAGGAAGCTTTCCAGCTCGGACGCAGCCTCCGTGTGTGAGCGGAGGCAAGTTATGGCCGACCCGCGCCTCAGTTTCCCCACCTGCAAAACAGGGCTAATAACAATCCCTTCCTCTGTGCATCCTGAGGGCTGGCTCTGGCTCTCACTGTATCCTGCGGGAGCTGGCTCGCCAGGGCCCAGGGCAAGAGCCAGGCCTGGAGCAGCAGCATGTGGGAGTGTGATCTGGGCAGGGTGAGGGGGGTCAGTTCTGGGCCATACACACCCCTCCCTGGGAATTCAGGGCTACTGCTCAAAATGGCACCAGCCGCGGAGCTCGGTGACCTTCGCTGGCTCTGGGGAAAAGCCGCAGCCCTCGCCAGCCTGTCTAATCTGGGCTTAGCTCCGGCCCAGCCAGGCTCAGATGGGGCTGCTCTCCCCCTCCCAGGAAAGTTCCCCCCTTCCCCTGGGGGGCTGCCCCACCCTGGAAGGTGATTCTCAGGCAGGCTCCAGAGACCTTCTGTGCTTGCAGTGGGCAACCCCCCCCCCCCACACACACACCTTGTCCCTGCTGCAGACCCAGCCCCCAACCCCCCCTTGCACTTTGCACCCCACTTCCAGCTCCACCCGCCCCTCCCCCAATGCAGCCCCTCCAAGGGCCCTCAGATCTGCTCCCCGATCTTTCCAACCCCCAACTTCCTCCCCTCCCCACTGCAGCCCCTCCCAGGGACCCCCGATCAGCTCCCCATTGCACCCCGATCTTCCCTATCCCACTGCACCCCCAGCCTCCTCCATCCCCACTGCACCCCTGGATTGCCCCCGCTGCACCCCGCACCCCCCGGCTCTCAGCTCTTCCGCGGACACCCCTGGGCCCGAGCCTCCCGGCGCCCCACTCTCCCCTCCTCCCCCCGCGCCCCACTCTCCCAGCTGCGCCCCCCGCTTTATCCACCACCCGGATCCCCGCCTACCTGCGGCGCTGCGGGCTGGACCTTCCCCGGCTCAGCCAGTCCCCGCCTCGCAAGGGCGGCCGCTCCGGCTCGCCCCGCAGCACGCCGGGGCTTGTAGTCCCCGCCAGCCGGCCCGGCGCGGCCCGGCGCCCCGCGCGGCACGGAGCCTTGCTATGGCAGGGTCGTGGGGCTTTGTTATGGTAGGGTCGCCTGCCCGGTAGCTTGTTATGGTAGGGCTGGAGCCTGCACGTGGGGTTTTGTTATGGTAGGGTCGCCTGCCCGGTAGCTTGTTATGGTAGGGCTGGAGCCTGCACGTGGGGTTTTGTTATGGTAGGGTCGCCTGCCCGGTAGCTTGTTATGGTAGGGCTGGAGCCTGCAGGTGGGGCTTTGTTATGGTAGGGTCGCCTGCCCGGTAGCTTGTTATTGTAGGGCTGGAGCCTGCAGGTGGGGCTTTGTTATGGTAGGGTCGCCTGCCCGGTAGCTTGTTATTGTAGGGCTGGAGCCTGCAGGTGGGGCTTTGTTATGGTAGGGTCGCCTGCCCGGTAGCTTGTTATGGTAGGGCTGGAGCCTGCAGGTGGGGCTTTGTTATGGTAGGGTCGCCTGCCCGGTAGCTTGTTATTGTAGGGTCGCGGGCGCTGTAGCTTGGCATCGTAGGCCTGGAGCCTGCACGTGGGGCTTTGTTATGGTAGGGTCGCCTGTCCGGTAGCTGGTCATGACAGGGCTGGAGCGTCCACGGGGGGAGGGGCTTTGTTATGGTAGGGTCGCCTGCCCGGTAGCTTGTTATGGTAGGGCTGGAGCCTGCAGGCGGGGTTTTGTTATGGTAGGGTCGCCTGTCTGGTAGCTTGTTATGGTAGGGCTGGAGCCTGCACGTGGGGTTTTGTTATGGTAGGGTCGCCTGTCCGGTAGCTTGTTATGGTAGGGCTGGAGCCTGCACGTGGGGTTTTGTTATGGTAGGGTCGCCTGTCTGGTAGCTTGTTATGGTAGGGCTGGAGCCTGCACGTGGGGTTTTGTTATGGTAGGGTCGCCTGTCTGGTAGCTTGTTATGGTAGGGCTGGAGCCTGCAGGTGGGGTTTTGTTATGGTAGGGTCACCTGTCCGGTAGCTTGTTATTGTAGGGTCGCGGGCGCTGTAGCTTGGCATCGTAGGCCTGGAGCCTGCACGTGGGGCTTTGTTATGGTAGGGTCGCCTGTCCGGTAGCTGGTCATGACAGGGCTGGAGCGTCCACGGGGGGAGGGGCTTTGTTATGGTAGGGTCGCCTGCCCGGTAGCTTGTTATGGTAGGGCTGGAGCCTGCAGGCGGGGTTTTGTTATGGTAGGGTCGCCTGTCCGGTAGCTTGTTATGGTAGGGCTGGAGCCTGCAGGTGGGGTTTTGTTATGGTAGGGTCGCCTGTCCGGTAGCTTGTTATGGTAGGGCTGGAGCATCCACATAGGGTTTTGTTATGGTAGGGTCACCTGTCTGGTAGCTTGTTATGGTAGGGCTGCAGGCGCTGTAGCTTGGCATGGTAGGGTTGGAGCCTGCAGGCGGGGCTTTGTTATGGTAGGGTCGCCTGTCCGGTAGCTTGTTATGGTAGGGCTGGAGCATCCACGTAGGGTTTTGTTATGGTAGGGTCGCCTGTCCAGTAGCTTGTTATGGTAGGGCTGGAGCGTCCACGGGGGGAGGGGCTTTGTTATGGTAGGGTCGCCTGTCTGGTAGCTTGTTATGGTAGGGCTGGAGCATCCACGTAGGGTTTTGTTATGGTAGGGCTGGAGCCTGCAGGTGGGGTTTTGTTATGGTAGGGTCGCCTGTCCGGTAACTTGTTATGACAGGACTGGGGTGCAGTGGGGGCTTTGTTATTGTAGGGTCACTTGTACAATACCTTGTTAGCAGCAGGGCCAACAGCTACTGCAGCCCAGGGAGAAGGGAAGTGGCTCCGCACCCCCTGAAGGGGCTGAGGGAAGGCAGCCCTTAGCGCTGCCCACACCCCTAGCCCTCAAAGCTGCACAGGGCAGGGCTCCTTTGGCAGTTCAAAGGGGCCACAGTTGCCCCCCCCCCCGTGGGGCCTGCTTGTTATGGTAGGGTGGGAGCACTGTACGGTGGCGTGTGATAGCAGAGTTGCTGCCACCCCAGATTTCTCTTCACACAGGCACTTTGTTCTGCAGTAACCGAGCGTTGCAGTGTTTGTCGCGGGTGGGGTTTTATTCTGAGGTTTTGGCCATTTTCGTTCTGTGCCCCTGGCTGGTCCGCTGTGGGCTGATGCGTCAGGCATGAAATTGCACAGCATTAGCCTGCGCACCACCCCTGGCCTGGCTGGGACCAGCTGGCGCAAGGTTTTGAAGAGTCAAAAAAAAGTCCGTAAAAAATTCTTTAAAATAAAAGTCACTCTGCAGCACTACGGAGTGAGGTACGCAAACTACCCCGGAAACGGGATGCCCATATTTAAATACGGCTCCGGAGATCCTGGCAATTACAGGCCAGTAAACCCCATTCAGTACTAGCTAACTGGGTGAAACTGGAGTAAAGAACAGAATTAGCAGACACGTGGATGAACACAATTTGCTGGGGAAGAGCCAACCCGGCTTCTGCAAAGGGAAATCCAGCCGGGAAAAAGGAAAATCCACTGGAATTATTTGAGGGCTCAACAAGCATGTGGACAAGGGGGAGCCAGGCAATAGAGTATCCTTAGATTTCTAGAGAGCCTTTGACAAGGGCCATCTGTGACAAAGTGGGGACTGTGGGGGTTTTATTTCCCTTGCTATGTTGCATGTGATTTCTGCTGTCCTGTAAAAATCGCGCACGCGCGCACCACATGAAGAGACATTAAAAAGACAGGGATTTTTCAGCTTGGAAAAGAGACGACTAAAGGTGGCTAAGATAAAGGTCTATACAATCATGACACGTGTGGAGAAAGTGAATAAGGACAAGTTATTTACTTGTTCCCGTAACACTAGGGGTCACCAAATGAAATCAACAGGTAGCAGATTTAAAACAAACCAACGGAAGTTTTTCTTCACACAGCGCATGGTCAACCTGTGGAACTCCTTGCCACAGGATGTTGTGAGACCAGGACTTGAACAGGGTTAAAAAAAAAAAGAACTAGACACATTCACAGAGGACAGGTCCATCGATGGCTGTTAGCCAGGCTGGGCAGGGAGGGTGTCCCTGGCCTCTGTTTGTCAGAAGCTGGAAATGGGCGATAGGGGAGGGATCACTTGATAATTCCCTGTTCTGTTCACTCCCTCTGGGGCACCTGGCACTGGCCACCGTCAGGAGACAGGATCCTGGGCCAGATGGACCTTTGGTCTGACCCAGCCTGGCTGTTCTGAGGTTCTCTATTACAGAACAGAAGTCGCTTTATTCTCCTGCCCAAGCAGAGTCCTTTTGGGATCAAGTCACCTTTGTTCCAGGCTAGTCTTAATTATTTTTAGGATCACAGCACCTATGACCCCCGCTGTGCTCAGGGCCGCTGATGGTGGGGAGGGGAGGGCAAAAGGGGCAGCTGCCCCAGTGATTTAAAAGGGACCGCCCCCCGCCCCGCCAGGCAATGCTGAAGTGCTGGCTGGAGATGGCTAGCTCCCAGCCCCCGCCCCTTCCGCCTTGCCCAGGGGCCCAGCAACTCTGGCGGCAGCCCTGACCGTGCTAGGCGCTGTACAAACCACAGAATGAAAAACCAGGCCCTGCCCCAAAGAGCTTACACTTCAGAGCCTCCCCCCGGGATGTTACGTTTCCCTGGCATTACTGGGGGCTCGGAGTCAGCCCAGGGCAGCCCACAAAAAAAGTCTCCACCCTTGGGTGCTGACAGCCCTTTCCCTGCTGCCACAAAACTTTATTCACGTTCAGGGGGTAACTCATGTACAAAGGAGGCAGATGCCTCTGGAGAGCTCCCCCGGCAGGCACAAAGCCCGTGGATCAAGGATTCAGGGGGATTGCAACAGGTGTACAGTTGAGTCATTAGATCAGTGGCCCGCACCCTGGTGTAAGGAAATGACAAAGCCCTGGGGTGTCTCAGAGGTGGGTGTGACCCACACAAGGTCCAGCTCCGTTCCAAGCTCGGCCCCATGTCACATTGTCATCCCTAGCCGGTCGCGTGAGGCCATGCGAAAACAGACCGAGTCTGGCCCAGAGAACTTGGCTCAGTGTCTCTCAAAATCACAGACCAGGATAACGGAGGGCTAAGGAAAGCACTGTGTCGTGAGCGGCGTGTGTCCACCACTGCCCTCTACGGGATGGAATGTGAACTGCATCGTGGTATGTCATAGGCCCTATACTATGAGCAGCTGAAGGAGATTCTCCTGCAGATCCAGAGGTAGGGGGCTGCATGCAGGAGGGTGTGAGTCCTACCCCTGCTGCGGTAGGATGTACAGAGCTTCTGCCGGGGTTCCAGGTTACACTATAAATGACGTTCTTGTGTCCTCTTCTCCTCAGGCTACGAAGGGCAGCCGTTTGCCACCAGGTGCTGGGCAAAGGCCTCCAGGCCCGAGCAGAGGGCGCGGAAAGGTCCCTCATGGCATTCCCTGGGGCTGGGCCACAGCTCAATCCAGGAGCTGCTCCCGAGCAAGTAAGCCATCCTGGGAAACAGAGTGGGAGGAACCATTACCGCAGCCCTGGGGGTGGTGGGAGCCCCAGTGTCCAGGGAGCAGCCTGGACAGAGACCCCCGGGCACTAAGGAGAACCAGCTCTCATTGTTATTAGGGGAGCACCCCGCTCATGGCCCTGCACAGACCATCCCTGCCCCATACAGCTCCGGAACGGCGGCACAGAGATGAAGTGACTCACCCAAGGGCACATGTAGTCAGTGGCAGAGCTGGGAATTAAACCCACTTCTCCTGAGCCCCAGCCTAGTGCCTGAACCACCCCACCCACCCTTCCCTGCTCTCCGGAGGCCTGCTGGAGACTCACTCGGTCTTCAGGTCCCACAGGTCGGTGCTGAGGCCCCAGATTAAGTAGCTCCGGTTCTCCAGCAGGTTCAGGGCCGCCTTGCAAGCCACTGGGCTAATAAATCGCCGGGTCTGCCTCTGGATGCCTTGCTCTGTCCCTAAAAGAAAAGCCAGCGATGCCCGTGAGCGCCGGCGGAAGATCCCTGAACAGGAACCCAGACCCCTGGCAGAAGAGTCCGAGCTCAGTTAAACAGGTGTCAATCCAGAGTGACTCTCAATTTCAATTTTTGGGTGACGTGGGCTCAGAATTGGTCTTAGTGGGGTCACTCAGGATTGACATTTGGAGGATGGCCGTTAGCCAAGATGGTCTGGGAGGTGACCCCAGGCTCTGGGTGCCCCTAACCCTCTGACTGCCAGGAGCTGGGAGAGGACAACGGGATGGATCGTAGGGCAGGCGAAGTCAGGACCCCGTCAACAGTCACTCGGGATTTATGTTGGTGTCAATGAGATCAGAACCTGGACTCATCTGTCTTGTTGGAAAAGACCTCCCACTGTCACAAGACACAGAATCACAGTCCTTTAAATAGGGGGCATTTAGTAACAGACCTAATCATCGACTCTAACAGACTGGCTTCTACACAGCTTGAGATGCAGTTGTGTGTCTCTTTTTCACCAGAGAGGACCACGTGTGGTCGGGGACTCTTCAGTGCACAGTGACAGAAAGAAGCCAAAATATAGAGTGAAAGTCAACATGCTGAAATGTAGGCTGGGATTTTCAAAGGAGCCAAACGGATTTAAGGGCCCAAATCATGCTGAACTGGGTGTTTAACTCCCTTAATTGTATCTGAAAACATGCAACTAAATGGGCTGAAAGCACCTAGGTCAGAGCCTGGAACACAAAGGAGGCTGGGCAACCTCTCAGGCAGGGCTAACGTTGATTAGTATTTTTTTTTTAACAGAACATTTTTCCACCACAGGATGCTGTTTCGTTAAGCGTGTCAATTGCGATAGACCTTTGTTGGAAAACCTTGAAAAGAAGCGCTTTGATATGGCCAAAATTCTCCACTTTGACTCCCTGGGAGGGGAATATTGAGGGTTTTCAGTCAGAAAATGCTGTGAAAAGGTGGGAAAAAGCCGAAGAGCTTGATTTGATCCTCAAGGAACATTTCCACTGGCCTGGATCAAAATCTCAGTGGGCGGGAATCTTCAGTGTTGGGCTTGGTTTGGAGGCAGAACAAAGACGGCGTTTTGACAGGGGTGACTCTCCCGCTGAGCCCCTGGGGGGCTGAGGATGTGGGGAGCAGCCGCAAAGGGCCATCGTGAGGCTACCGAGGCGGACGTTTGCCGCTAAAAGCCAGCAGCGGGGATGCAGGGGGAGCGGCCCCCCGGAGGTAACAGCGCTCAGCAGGAAGCGATTTCTGTCCGCTCAGCTCAGTGCCACCTGCTCTCCGGACAAGCAAGGCAGTTTGCCGCACGTCCTCTGCTGACCCGACGGGCATTGGCAGAGCTGAAGGGGGGAGCAGGGGGCTGGAATGCGGGGGGGGGGGGGAGGCGCTGCGGGATGGGATTAAGGGCGTTAGCAGAGCTGGGGGAGGGAAGCCCCGTGGGGGATGCTCAGTTTCGGGGGTACGCTGGGTGGGGCTCCGCCCACTGCTCCCCTCCCCCCGCCTCTCCACTCTCCTGCCCCAAGCGAGCGAGGGCCAGGCCTCGGGGCAGAGCGTGGGCGGAGCAGGGGGCATGTCCTTAGTCTGGGTCCTGGGGCCCACAAAAGATTGATCCGAACTTGGAAATGGGGGGGGGAGGGGCTAAGGGTCAGGACTGAGGGTGAAAGGGGAGCCCAGGACTGGGCTGGCAGGGGCTGCGGGGCGGGAGTGAGGGGCACCGGCAGGGCTGGGGGGGCAGGGCTGGGCTGGCAGGGGCTGCGGGGTGAGAGTGAGGGGCACTGGCAGGGCTGGGCTGGCAGGGGCTGCAGGGCGAGAGTGGGGGGGGCACCGGCAGGGCTGGGCTGGCAGGGGCTGTGGGGTGAGAGTGAGGGGCACCAGCAGGGCTGGGGGGCAGGGTGGGCTGGCAGGGGCTGCTGGTCGGGAGTCAGGGGCATTTGCTGCAGAGTCTGGCTTCAATGGAGCTGAACTGCACGGTTCTCCGCCGCTGCCCGTTGCAGGGAGCTCTAAATTCACATCCCCCCCACACATGCGTGTGCGCCCGGGATGTTCACTAGAATGCAGGTGGGGGGGGGGGGGCGGGTCCCAGGGCAGCCGACAGGCAGGGTGAGACGCCGGTAAGACATTCCCAGCTAGGCCGTTACCTTCCTTTATGACCTTCTGGATCCGCATGGTGAAGTAATGGTACATCCCGTTCTGCTCCACCTTCTCCAGCTGCACTTTATAGACTGGGGGGGGAGACGGGAGTCAGGGGCCCGCTAGAGCTGCATGGAGCCACCAGGCCACTCTAGGCTGGGCTCCGGGGTGCAGGCCAGACGCCGTGGCAAGGGGCTGCCGCAGGGCGCAGTGCATGACCCAGCGGGGGATCCCGGGGGCGAGCCTTACAGGAGACAAGGGCCGAATCAGATCCCACCCCCGGGGTGCTGGGCCTGTCACCTAGACTCCGGTGCACCCAGCGCTTCCTGCAAAGGGCTCCGTCCTCGGTGGGGAACTTGGAGGAGGGGGTGGGAACAGGCAGGACTTAGATTTTCTTGCTGTGTGAAAGGCCATGGTGAATTCAGACCCCCCCACCCACTGCAGGGGCTGCCCAGAGAGCAGAGCCCCCCCGCCCCATGCCTGCCCCCAGTCTCCCTGAGAAGCGGGAGTGGGGGTTTATTCACACTGCGTGACCCACGGTGGGTTTCAAACATCTCACGCCCAGGCCTAAGCGACAGGCGGGGGGGGGGGGGGAACGCAGGTTTAAAACGTCCCCCCCCATTTCAGAGACATGAGCGCGCCGAGATCTTATCCTCCGCAGCGCTCAAGGGAGTGTCAGGGTTGGGGAAACGCTACCGCTTGCTCAAGGTCTCCCTGCAGGCCAGAGCCAGGAATGGACCCCACCTCTGCTAGCTCCCAGCTGAGTGCCCTAACCACCCATCTAAACCCCCCCCAGCTACGGGAGCCAAGAAATGGGGGAGTCCACCCGTGCCCCGTTTACACGGATGGCCCTGCCACTGCAGTGTTCATTAGACTCTCCTCCCCGCTCCCCCCGCACCTCCCCAAGCACTGGCCCTGCCCTGGATACCAATGAAACCAGGCCAAGGGCTTGTTTTACCGTAATCCACCCCAGCCTCGCACGCCGCTTCCATGCGGATGAAGATGTCCGCGGTGGTCTGTGTCAACGTCTTGATCTGGCTGCACTTCTCTGGGGACGGAAGCGGAGGGAAGAGCTGCCGAGCCTGGGGAAGCGGCAGGTTTACGGCCCCCCCCCCTTTCCCCCCTTCGGGGACAGGAAGGGATTCGGCTTCCCAGCCCCGCTCTGGGGGTCCCCCTCCTTGCAGGGGCCCAAACAGGCCGACGGGGCTCGCCCTCGGCGGTGAATCAGTGGCAGAAGCAGGACGAGAGCCCAGGAGTCCTGACTCCCCGCCCTCCGCTGCTCTGACCACTAGTCCCAGCTCCCCTCGCAGAGTGGGCAGCAGAACTCCAGAGTCTCAATGCACTGGCATGTGCCCCCGCCATGCGGAAAGGTCCCGGGGCAGCCCGAGAGCAGGGCCCGGCCAAGGGGAGATCTAGGGGAGCAGGATGGACCGGAAGCATTAGATCCCCCGAGCCTGCCCCATGCGGAGGCCAGCTGATCCCCTCAGCCCCTCATGCCTCCCCAGGCTCTCCCTGGCCCCAGCCCCCAGATCCATTGCAGGTCCCACTGCAGCGGCCAGGGAAGGGGCAGAGCTGAGCCCTCATCCCTCCCTGGGGTCTCCCTTTACCTTCCATGCACCGGCAGGCGTCCTCCTCGCACAGCAGGCTCAGCATGCTGCTCTCCTGGGTGGGGTGGTAAAATCGGGTGCAGCGGTTTTCTGAGTGAGGGGGGAGGAAGGTCGTGTCACCAGCCTGAGCCCCCGCCGGGGAGACGGGCCCTGCAGCGCCCAGCCCCACACGGACACCAGGCCAGGCGGGGGCACTCCCGCCCCGGGGGCGCACTCGCTGGGAGAGGCAGTCCCTGCCCCCCAGAGTCCCGGACCACGGGAAATCCAGAACACCTGGTTTCACGTCCCCGGTCCCTTGAGGCAGCTCCTTCCGTGCTACAGGATTGTGGCCTGCAGCCCATCCCCACAGCCTCTGGGCACCGTCCTTGGGGAGCTCAGTGGCGCCCCGGGTTCGCCTGCCTTTTTGGAGCTAAAACTCTGCTGGGGACTGGGTTTGGTGCACGGCGGCGATTTTAACATTGGGTGCCCATCCTGCACTGCCCCCTGCTGGATGAGGCTGGCACTGCGAGGCCTCTCTGCTTCAGTTTCCCTTCCCTGATGCCCTTCCCAACACTATGCAGGACCGGCTGGGGCCCTACTTTATTAAACACAAATAACACGGCACGAGAGGGACTCCCCATAGGGCATGGGGCTGCTCAGCCATGCCCCTCCAGGGCGCTTGTGTTTCTCCAGGCACCCTTAGGAGAGCGGATCCTTCTACACCCGATCACCCCGTAGGAATGATGGGCTTTGGTCAGGCCCAGCCGCTTGCAAGTCCAGTAACTCCCCAGCAGGGTTCATTCCCCTTAAATGACTCCCGTCCCCCCCCCCCCCCACAGGTGGCCTGACTGCTCGGGCTTAAGGAGCCCAGCAAACTGGTAACCACGTATTGGGGGGGGGGGGGAGAAGGGGGGAGTGGCGTGATGGTGGAAAGGCTTTTGCCAAAGAGGAAACCGAGGCGCGGCGCAATGAAGTGACTTGCCCAAGGTCACCTGGGGAGTCAGGGGCAAAGAACCCAGGAGCTCCAACATCTACAGCCCCCACTGCTCTAACCAGAGCTGGGAGCAGAGCCCAGGTTTCCCCCGGTCCCCACTGGAAGGCACCGAAGGCAGCATCCCTGTCTCTGAGCACCCTGGCCCTTTGACCCCCTTTTTGGGGCAGGGCTATTATCCCCATGAAAGCAGCAGGGAAACTGAGGCACGCAGCCTAAAGCAGCGGTGGGAAATCAAAGCCCCATCTGCCTCGTGGGCTAGTGGCTCCGGCGCTGCTGCCCTCCCTTCCCGAAGAGCCAGCAGAGCTGTAAGTGAGCAAGGGCGAGGTAAAGCAGCAGCTGGCTCCGGCCGGGGCCCGCGCTGCGGCCAAGCGGCTTCGCTGGGGGCGGAGGGGCGGAGCGAGCGAGGAGTGCGCTTACCCAGGGAGTAGTACTCGTACACCGTCACGGCTGCCGGCTGGATCAGGCCCACTTCGAAGTGCTGGTGAGCCTTGAATTTCAGACAGTCCGTCTCCTGGCTGGACACCTAAGGAGGAAGAGAAAAGGCCCGTTACGAGCTGGCATCGCCGGGGCCGGCAGGGGGCGCGCCACGGGGCAGAGGGCCTGATTCCCAATTACTGCACTTGGGACCGGGGCATAAGGAAATGGGAGGGGCTTTAAACCCCCCTTTATGCTCCCCATATTGTGTGACTGTGCAGCGTACATTAGAGCAGCTTTAGGGCCCAACCCAGGGATGTTAAACATCGGTTAATTGAATAGTCGATTGACCTCATGAATTCTTATTGGCTAGTCAGCTATTCTATAGTCCCTGGGGGCAGGGCCGGCAGCCACCCTGCCACCAGGAACCCCCTGCCAGCCTGCGCTGCTGTATCAGAGGCAGTAGCGCAGGGCGCCAGGCAGGAGCTGGTCCATGAGAGGAGCCGGTTGAAAAACCAGCTCCCCTCGCGGACCAGCTGCCTGTCGCCCCACGCTGCTGCCTCTGATACAGCGGCAGCAGTGCAGGGTGGCAGCAGCCCCTGTCCAGGGTGGGGTCTGAGCTCCCAGCCTCAGCGTGAGCTGGAACTGAGCCGGGCTGCCTGCCCGCCTGGCTCCTAATACGCTCGAAATGCAGAACCGCAGCGGAGGTAGGTCCCGGACCTGGCACAAGCTGGGACGAGGCCGGGCTGCTGGCCAGCCTGCTACAAAATGTACTGGTGAGTGGGGGGATGCGTGTCATCTCTAGCATCAACCGATAAGCTTTTGCTTATCGGTTAATCAGTTAATCGATGCCACCATTACATCCCTAGCCCACACTGGGGTTCTTTTTGGGGGGGGGGGGGGGTTCTGATTGGGGCAGGGCAGGAAACATATTTTCCATCCTGTGCCAATTTGCGAGAGGATGGGACTTTTTCCCCCATTCCGAACTGGAACGGAAGGCAGAAATGGTGAACATTTTTCAGGGCCTGATAATGTGGACGAACCCAGCTGCCAATCAGGCCAGTCGCCGCGGTTCTGCTCGGTTCCGAGAGCGACCGTGCTTGGATCTCGCCCATCGGAATTGGTTACAAAATGGGGCCATGCATCAAGAAGCATCCGTGGCCCCCCCGAAGGGCGAGGGAACCGGCCCAGCGCGATGTTTCACTGGAAATCGACGGGAGGATTCCTGCAGGGGCCCGGTGCTGCTTGGCTGTGCCGCCGGGGTGTGTTTTCCAAATTTGGAAGAGGAATCGTGGGTATTTGAGTATTTGTTCAGCCCCCCGCCGGCCCCTTCTGGGAACCACTTAAACCAGCCACCCAACTACAGCAATGCTCCCGCTCATCGTATCCATGTGTGGAATAGTGTTATGTGCACCGAGGCATGCGCACCACCACTAGATACAAAAACCAAGCTGGGGGCATGCTGCTAATCAGCTGAGTGGCACCGGACTCTCTCCTCAGCGGCCACACAAGCGCCCGGCTTCCAGGGACACTGAACTACAGCTTGGTTGGAGATCGCAGGGTGGCTACCCATGGTGGCCACCTCTCTCGGCTCTCTTCAGTGCACTCGCTTGTGCGGCTCTCGCATGCTCCCGTCTGCCTGAGCTGGGAATCACATCTCCAGCCACAGTGCAGATGTTCCCATAGAAGTAAGCAGCCTACAGATCCACCGGGCTCCTCCGTAACAACTGACTGGCCAAGTACTGGAACCTCTCAAGCGCTTATTAATTCATTATCGGGGGGCCTTAGTATTAAAGGTCTGACAGAGACAAAACGGTGGGGGAAGGAGGGAGAAAAGAATGGAAGGAAGGGAGGAAGGAAGAAAGGGAGGGAGGAAGGAAGAAAGGGAGGGATGGAGAGAGAGAAAGAAGAAGGAAGGAAGAAAGGGAGGGAGGAAGGACAGAGGGGAGGGAGGGGGGAAGAATGAAAGAAGGAGGGAGGGAAGGAGGGAGGAAGAAAGGGAGGGAAAGAAGAGAAGGATGGAGGGGAGGGAGGGAGGGAGGGAGGGAAGGAAGGAGGGGAGGGAGGAAGGACGGACCCATGCGCGCGTGCGGCCAAGCCGTACCTTGTCCAGGTAGAGGATGAGGGAGCCTCTCTCGGACAGGTCCGTGTCCAGTTCAAACTTGGAGATGTATTTGTCAACACGGTTTGTGAGCTGGGCATGGAAACCAAACGGATCAGCCATTAGACCCCACAAGCCACGGTGCCCTCTTCTCCCCCCCAGCTCTGCCCCTCCTGACCTCGCACCTCTCCCCCCTCCCCTACCATCTGCCTCTTGCTGTCCGGTCCGGTCCCAGCCGACCCACACCCCCAGGGTCTGATCCCTCTAGCGACACCCATCAGGGGTGTGAGTGCTCCCGCGCACCTCCCCCTCTCCGGACATGGCTCAGCCCTGCCTGGGCAGGACCCCCGTGAGGAACAAGGGGGGAGCAGCGTCTCCAGGGCCTGTCCAACACCGGAGCTGTCGAGGTTCCTGCCAACCCCTCGGTGACATTTGTTCACCCTGTCCTGCCAGGACCCAGGCGGAGAACCCCCTGGACAGCCGCCAGCTGAGCACAGCGTCCGGCTACCACCAAGCCAGGCTCCCTTGGAGCCTGTGGCCGACGGGTGAAAGACACCAAGCCCCTGAGCAGGGGTCATGACCCAACAGGCATCAGGAGGTTGTGATGCCTTCTCCAGATTGCTCTGTGCGTGTGTGCACGTGCACGTGTGTGTGTGTGTGCGTGTTAATTCTTGTGTGCGCGCGTGTATGTGTGTGCGTGTGCATGCATGTGCATATGTGTGTGCATGCATATATGTGTGTGTGTGTGTGTGTGTGAGCGCCTGTGTGGATCCTGGTATGGGCGGTGGGTAATGGAGGCAAGGGAAGGTGTTGCCTTCCCAAAACTGCCTACACTACCCAGCAGCCCGGGAGGACGCAGTGGCAGCCTTGACCTCTGGGTAGCCAGGGAGGATCAGGCTTTAAGGCTGGGGTTGGGCAGGGCAGCGTGTTGAAGGGGCGTGGTCTTGGGAAGGGGTGTGGCTTTGGTCAGAGGGGGCGGGGCTTGGGCTTGCTTCTCCCAGGTGGGCCATCATCCAGCGCCCATGAACCCCTGCTCTGAACCGTGGCCACCCTGTGGAGCAGCTGACTCCCCGTGCACTGGGGGGCGGGGGGTGGAACTTACCTTATCCAAGTCGTCCATGTCTGGGGAGAAGCCGGTGGGCATGGAGATGTCCAGGATGGTCATGGTGGAGTCCGCTGTCCCCAGGAACCTGGAGACGCAGAGAGGAGGTGGCTAGGACACCGACCGGGCAACGAAGTAGCCCCTATGGATCCGTGGCTGCTGGCTTGCGGGGCTGGGCGGCCCACTCTGGAGCGGGGCAGCTGGCTGACAAAGCCACGGGGGAGGTCACCAGCCCAGCAGGCTGTGTCCACACGGCCTTTCCTGGCTGGGGGCTTAGTGTTACAGGGACACATGAGACACGGACACAACTCAAGCCAAGCTCTGACACGCCTGCCACCATTCAAAGGCAGGGAGCTATGGGAGGAGAGATGGCCGGGGGAGGGGACGGAGATGGCTGGGAGGGAGATGGCCGCTGCGGGAGGGAGATGGCTGATGGGGAAGGGAGATGACCGGAGGAGGGAATAATCGGGGGGGAGGGGGAGCGAGATGGCCGGGGGGGGACAGAGATGACCTGGGGGGGAAATGGCCCTGGGGGAAAGATGGCTGGGAGGGACGGAGATGACTGGCAGAGGAAGATGGTGAGGGGTGGAGGGAGAGATGGCTGGGAGGGAGGTGGCCGGCGGGTGTGGGAGATGGCTGCGAGGGAGAGATGGCCTTGGGAGGACAGAGATGACTGGGAAGGGAGGGAGATGGTTGGTGGGGGGGGGGTGGAGGGAGATGGCTGGGGGGAGATGGCTGGAGGGGACGGAGATGACCAGGGACGGGGGAGATAGCCGGGGAGTGGGGGGGAGAGAGATCGCTGGAGGGGAGATGGCCGGGGGGGGGGGGAGAGATGGCTGGAGGGGAGATGGCCGGGGGGGGGGGGGCGAGATGGCTGGAGGGGGGAGATGGCCGGGGGGGGGGGGGGGCGAGAGATGGCTGGAGGGGAGATGGCCGGGGGGGGGCGGGAGAGATGGCTGGAGGGGAGATGGCCGGGGGGGGGGCGAGATGGCCGGAGGGGGGGGAGAAGATGGCCGGGGGGGGGGAGAGATGGCTGCAGGGAAGATGGCCGGGGGGGGGGGGGGAGAGATGGCGCAGGGGAAGATGGCCGGCGGGGGGGGGGGGAGAGATGGCTGCAGGGAAGATGGCCGGGGGGGGGGGAATGGCTGGAGGTGAGATGGCCGGCGGGGGGGGGGGAAGATGGCTGGAGGGGAGATGGCCGGGGGGGGGGGGGGGAAGATGGCTGGAGGGGAGATGGCCGGGGGGGGGGGGGGAATGGCTGCAGGGAAGATGGCCGGGGGGGGGAATGGCTGGAGGGGAGATGGCCGGGGGGGGGGGGAAGATGGCTGGGGGTCGGAGATGGCTGGCGGGGGGGGGGGGAAGATGGCTGGAGGGAAGATGGCCGGGGGGGGGAGATGGCTGGAGGGAAGATGGCCGGGGGGGGGGGGAGAGATGGCCGGGGGGGGGGGAGAGATGTCTGGAGGGGAGATGGCTGGGGGGGGGGGGAAGAGATGGCCGGGGGGGGGGAAGGGATGGCCGGGGGGGGGGAAGGGATGGCCGGGGGGAAGATGGCCGGGGGGGGGGGGAAGAGATGGCCGGGGGGGGCAGCAAAGCTCCCCCCTCGTCAGACTCACCGCATGCAGATCTGGATGAACACAGAGGCCAGGGCTCCTTCCGGCTTCTTGGCTGCAAGACCAGTCAGCAGGGTTGTCACATTTCCAGATCTGCAGTGGGATTCCGCTCCCTCCCCAGACCCCTTTAAAAATGTATCCCTAGGGGCAGACTCCCCCCGCCAGGGCCTCCCCACCCCTGCCAGGAGCTTGGCTCTAATCACACAAGGTGGGTACTCCACGCCGGCCTTGGCCTACTCCCATCACCGCAGCATCTGGGCGCTTTCCAGCCACTTGGGGAAGCAACATGAGTCTCTCCTGTGCTGCGTGCTCCCCTGGCTGTATCTCCTTGCCTCTGGGTCCTTCCCCTTTGGGAAGCGCCTGGGGCCATGGAGCTAAAGGTCCCTTGGTGCCAAACGCCAAGTGGGAACCAGGCCCCTCACTTCCTTTAAGTATCTGTCCGGCGGGGCTCTTCTGATGAAAAGCGCCAGGTGAGAGCCCGGTTTTATCACTGCTGCCGCACAGGTCTTCTCTTTGCCCTCCACAGTATTTCCCTGGGCCCCACTGCCGTAGTGTATGAGTCTGTCCTCTTTGGGGAGACGGGAAGTCCCATTTCCCCCATAGGGAAACTGAGGCATGGAGCGGCTGAATGACTGGCCCAAGGTCACCTGAGGAGTCAGTGGCAGAGCAGAACAGACCCTGGATCCTTGACTAGTCTCCTTCCCTCCTCCAAGGCAAACAGCTCTAATCATTCCAAGATCTGAGGCAGTTTTCCGGGCAAGCCTCCTTTGTTTGCCAAATGCAATTGTTTCCTTCACAGGTAGGATGAGGATGTTGTGGTTACTGGCATGCAAACCAGGATGTCTGGCTTCCATCCCAGGTCTGGGGGTGGGCTAATGGTTAGAGCAGGGGGGCCAGGAATCAAAACTCCGCGGTTCTAGCCTTGGCTGAGGGAAGGGAATGGGGTCAAGTGGTTAGAGTGGAAGGGAATAGGAGCCGAGATGCCTGGGTTTCATTCCTAGCTGTGCTGCTGAGAAGACTTGGGCAAGCCATGCCCCCTTCCGGTGCCTCAGTTTCCCCATCTCTATAGTGGCTAATGCTTCCCCCACCACACTGGGGTGTAGCTAGGTTTGGAGCTGAGAGACGAAGCCTGTACAGAAATATCTGTAAAAGGAAGGGCTTGCTTCTTTCAGCTGGGAAATTTACCTGAACCCCCAAACTGTGTCCCCAGCCCATTGCAGCTCCAGGGTAACCATGAGCCAAGGAGCCAGTTTCTGCAAACCCCTCGCTCACACTCTGCTCCCAAACTCCTGCTCCAAGCAAGCAGCTGGAACCCGGTTCTGAAACAGCCTCTGCAGACACGGATCTCACCGAATGGCTGATCTTTTGGCATTAGAAGGCCTCTATTTGATTACATTTGTGCCTAGCGGGGAAGCGAGGGCTCGGAGGCCTACGGAGACGGCATTTTTGGCTCCTCGTTAACAGTGCGGCGAGACTGTAGTTTCATTTTGCTGCTGGCTGGGTATACTCTCATGACAGAATAGTCACTGGCGTGTGGGCAAACCTGCCCTATTTCTCATCAGTTTGTTCTGCATTTGGCACTCTCAGCTGGGACCCATGTCCCATCCCTGTGCGGAATAAATTTCATTCCATGCACCAAGGCATGGCCAGATGTGCACCACCAGGAGAAACACATGCAGCCAGCATAATCAGCTGGCAGGCATTTGACTCCAGGAAGGACTGCCCGCTCGAGGAAGGGGAAAGCTGCATGGAGGTTAACCCCTTTCTCACTGGGACAGAGGTAGTGGTTTTGTGGCCTGACACCCCCCAACCCAGCCCCCTCTCCCCAGCTCCTTACCCCCCGGTGCACTTTGAACAGACACACTAAAATCAAACTTCTTGCAGGTGGCTGCCCCCTCGGTCAGGGGCGTATAATAAACCGTCATCACCTGGCAAAGAAAGAGGAGATGGATATCAGCCAGGCTGCTCCAGCCCAAGGGATCTATGGGGAGAAACGGCCAGAGCTCAGAGGCACTCAGGACAGGGGAGAAAAAAGGCTGGAACAGGGGACCCGGCAGCCCTGCTTCCATCCATCCAGCAGGGGCCAGTGCTGGGACCAGGGGGACATCAGCCCAATGTTGCTGCCCCCTCCGATCCAGGATGCGGGGGAAAGGGGCTTTGGGAGCCACAGGCTGAACGTCCAGGAGCCCCCTAGGCGGAGGGGGAGGGTCTCAGAGGCCCGCACGTACCGACAGGGTCCCTTTGCCGTGTCCCTTGGCCGAGACGGTGAAGCCGTCGGTCAGCTTGGTCTGTGGGGGCAGGAGGGGGCAGGTTAGCGTCCAGGCTGTCGGAGATACAAGTGGCTTGCCCCAGACGTTTGACCTGACGTGCCCCATGCTTCCCCCTGTCTGCACCCCTCACCCCAGAGCCGCAGCCCCAGGAGGGGGCACCTTACGGAGAGAGTGAGGGGGCTGAGGCTGGGGACAGGGCTGGAAGCAGAGCCGGGGCCCCGGGAGTGGGGCCAGCAGCTGGGGCAGAGGCCAGGAACAGAGCTGAGTGGCTCTCCCTCCCCTGGGGGATGGCCCCAGCCCCCCAGCCCCCTCGGGGGCACACCCCAGAGTTTGGAGACCTCTGCTGTAGGGGGCAGGCCTGGCCCGTGCTCATGGGCCATCCCTCACCCCCCCAGTACGCCTCCCCCACGAGCTGTTCCCCACCCCCAGCTCCTCACACATGACCAATTTCCCACGCTCCCCAGGGTGACCGTGCCACCCCGCCGGCATGGTGAACCCCCAGCCCTTCCACCGATCCCCCTCCTTCTTTCGCTGGGACTTTCCCGGAATGGGGATCAATCTGCCACCGGCTACCGGAGCCAACTAACAGTCTGGTGGTGGCCCAGCGGGACCAGGAACCAGCCAGCACGTCCCTTCTGTGCGCTGTCCCCCCCCCCCCGAGCGATGACTCTGCAGCTCCTATTGGCTAGGAACTGCAGCCAATGGGAGCTGAGGGGGCGGGGCCTGCAGGTAGGGGTGGGGCCTGCAGGTGGGAGCCACCTGGCCCCCTGCCTAGGGGCTGCAAGGACGCGCTGGCTGCTTCCAGGAGCAGCCTGGAGCCAGGTCAGGCGGGGAGCCTGCCTTAGCCCTGCCCTGCTGCCAACTGGGACTCGGAGCTGCCTGGGGTTAAGTGCCACCTGGCTGGAGACTGTGCCCCAACCCCCCCATCCCAACCCCCTCCCAAACTCCAACCTCCTGCCCCGGCCTGACCCCCCCCACACACACACCTTAGACACCTCCTGCACCCCAACCCTGAGCTGCAGCCCTGACCGCCTCATGCACCTAAAATTGCTCCCAGAGCCCATCCCCTGCTTGCCCCACTACCCCCTGCCCTGGATCAGCCCAGATCCTCCTCCCACACCCCAACCCCCTGCCCCATCCCAGTGAAAGCAGAGGCGAGGGGGGGAAACGGTGGGAATGGAGTGAGCAGGGGAGGGGCCTCGGAGAAGGGGTGGAGGCGGGGCCTCACGGAAGGGGCGTGGCGGGGGGCGGGGAAAGGGTGCTTGTGTGATTAAACAGCTGGCAACACTCCTGACTCCTCCCACCTTCTCCGCCCGATCCCGCCCCTGGGACTTACCCGCTCTGTCCGGGCCACCATGGCGTTGTCCCGGTTGATCTGCCAGAGCAGCGGTCTGCTCCGCCCCGGCAGGTTAATGGAAACATCCAACACCGTGTCCTGGGTTTCCGACGCGTCCATCTGGTACTGGGCCAGGGCCTGGAAGACCATGATGGTGGCCTGCGGCGAGGACAGGGCAAAGGGGTTAATACACGAGGGCCCCCAGGAACATCCAGCAAACCCTGCAGCCGAGCGGAGGGGAGTAGAAACGAGCCCCGAACATTTTTCGAGGGGCTGGAGAAAACGCCTTGGCTGGGAGACGGAAGGAGCCGAAACTGCTCAGCGTCTCAAAGAGACCATGGGGGGACTGGATGGCAGCGTGTCCGTGCCCTGGGGGCGGCGGGATCCCTGGGTCTAAAGATGTGCCAATCAAGTGGAGGAGCACAGAACAAGAACAAATAATCAGGCCAGACAGGACCCTCACAACATAGTCTGAGCGCCTGGGTTGGGCAGGGCAGGGAATGCCATCCAGTTATCCCAGCACTGAAGCCTATCACTCTGGTAGGCTACTGAAGGCCTTTCTGGAGGATGCTTGCATAATCTTTTGCACGGAGCCGAGGAGGCTGCTATCATTAGGGACCAGAGTGAACATGCCCATCAGCTGAGCCACAGCAACAAATAAATACTTCGTCTCCAGCATTAGCTCCTGAGGGTTCAAACAAGCCAGGGGGGCAGCCAGGGAGCAGCCCATTTCTCCCCCAGCTATGTCACACTGTCTGCAGGCTCAGGAAGGCCCAGCTGGGTGACACGTGGCCGGCAGCAAGCATACTAGGCTAGAAGCGGCGATTCCGTGGCCCAATTCCGTGGCCACGGGGCCGATTCTGCGGCTTGAGGGGATCCGCCGGGCCCCACTTGCGCATTGTGGGGGAGGCCTGCCCCAAGAGGCAGATGTTTCAGATGCAGTCTGTCCCCGTCTCCCCAGACCAACCCCCCTGTTTGCTGAGCCGCTGCCAGGATTTTAACAAGAGGCTCCTACAGCCGCTGAGATTAACGTGGGGTGGCCCCCTTGGAACAAAGAGCCGCCTGTCTCCCACACTGAACTAGGCAGCCCCCACCAACCTGGCAAGGGAGGGTGGGAGGGGAGGTACAAACAGCGCAGGGTGCAGCTGCCTGGCTACGAATGGGGTGGGGCGGGTGCTGGGATGGGAACACAACCCCTCTTTGGGGACGAAGGCCAGGCAGAGGAGGGGGCATCCACCCTTCTGGGGGGCAAAGGCTCTGGAAGGGGGTAACATATCCCCTCATGGGGGCTGGGACGGCAAGGAGTCGAAGGGGGTAACCGGGGGGGGGGGGGCAGGAGGAGGGGGTGTATCCTACTCGTGGGAGCAGGAAGAAGTGGAAGGGGGGAGGCCCAACCCACCACAATGACCCACATCCCCCATCAATGGGATTTAGCAAGCTGCTTGCCTTCCCGTTGCCTGGGAGGTTGGCAGCTTGCCTGCAGCTAGGGGTGGGGGAGGAAGAACCACTGTGCTTTTCAGGAGGGAAACTGAGGCACAGGGAAGGCCCGGTTCATGCCCAAGGTCCCAGAGTAACAAAGTGGAAGAGCTGGGCAGGGTCCCAGCCTCCTGCTCTAATATTAGGGCCCTTTGCCCTCCCAGAGCTGGGTAGGGAACCCAGGAACCCTGGCTCCTAGCTCTAGGCCCCATTCACCACTCGGCTGCAGAATAGTCTCCCATGGGCCTAATCGGAGCCCCGGGCCAGGCGACATCTCCAGAGACGGGCTGGTGCCCTGGCCTTAGGCGATGTGCTAGCTTGGCAGAGCCAGCCGCTGGAGCCCACCAGCCTTTCCTGGGGCACTGCAGCCGTGGGTTTACCTGGGTGGAGCCGTAGCCCCCTCCGTAGTACCGCTGCTCTGTCAGCCACCGGACCACGGGCCCCGTCAGCGCCAGCCTCTTCAGCTTCAGCAGGGACAGCAGGGCGTAGGCGGTGGACTCGATGGAGTAGAGATGGGACTGGGGGTCGGCCCAGTGCGTTCCTCCTGTGGGGCAGCAAGGGGCCCCGTCACCGACACAGCAGGCAGCCGGCCCAGCAGAGCCTGGGAGCGGGCGGGGCCCACTGGGGGATCTGGTGTCATGTAGTTATGGGGTGGGAGACACAAGGAAGGGGGGTACCGGTCTGAGGTGAGCAGGTGCCCCAGGGCTGGAGCACCCACTGAAGAAAAAGGGGGGGTTCTTAACACTCACCAGCCACAGCTGGTCAGTGGCACCCTCGATCAGCTGATTGGAAGCACTGGTAAACCAGGCAGAAGGGCACCTTGAGGGAGGGGGCGGAGCATGGGCGGGAAGATGTAGAGAAGGCGGGGCCTTGGGGAAGGGGCGGGGCTTAGGGGCAGAGGAGGGGGCGGAGCAACCTGGGGAAAAAGAAAAACTCAGCACCTGGGCACAGGGAGTAGGCGGTACCGGGCCCATGGTTCTGACCCAATGCAGTGGAGGGGGAGATCCCAGCCCAGCTGGGCCCAGGGGTCTGACCCACATAGCAAGGAAGGGGAGGGGATTATGAGGCTCTCTTGCTCTGGTCTGGCGTCTCCCCTGCCGCCTCGCTGCGATGGGAATGGATTGTGGGGCCAGGCAGGCGGGAGCAGAGCCTCGCTCACCCGTGGAAAGTGCCATGAGCCTCTCGCCTGCCTCGGCGTGGCCCAGCAGCGCCAGCGCGTAGGACGTGATGGCTACGGAGTAGGGTTTCTTCAGGTCTGTCAGGCGCCTGGCCAAGTAATCGCCTGCCTTCGCGATGCTTCTGCCCAAGCTCTGAAAGGCACCGAGACCACATTAGCGCCCAGAGGGGAGCCCGAGCCGCTGGAGAAACTGAGGCACAGGGCGGGGACGTCACGTTGTCCAAGGCTGGGCGGTGAATCAGCAGAGGAATAGAACCCAGGCGTCCTGACCCCCATTCCCCGGACCGCTAGCCCCCCCGCCCTACGTTCTTGCCCCCCGCACGCCAGGTGGGCAGGCCTCGCGCCCGACGCCACTCACCTCCACGTACAGCTGGCAGACGTCTCTGGCCTCCACCATGGCGATGACGACGAAGGCCGTCAGCGACGCATCCGGTTCCGACCCCTGGTACCCTCCCTAGGGAGAGACGAACCCGAGGAAAGGGCTGGGTTTCCGGAAGGCTTTGCAGCCCGCGCCTGTGTGCCCTGTTCCCAGCCCGGGCCCAGCGCCCCCAAGCGGCTGCTCCATGAGGGAGCCAAGAGACCCCGGCCCCAGCACCCCGGGCCAGCCGCTCACCACCATCTCCCCGTGGATCACGGGGGCCTCTTCCTGGAAGGCCCCGTCCGGCTTCTGCTTCTCCAGGATCAGCCACTTCACTGCCCCGCACAGCACCTCGGGGTCGATGGTGATGAGTCTGTAGGCCAAGGCAAAGACCTTCGCCACGTAGGCCGTCAGCCTGCCGGGCAGGAAAGGCCCAGGGTGAGCAGGGGACGAGCCGCCCTGGCCCTGGATTAGTGCGGGCCCACTCGTCAGGGGTTCCTCGGAGTTACCGTTGCCATGGAGAGGCGTCGTGAGCCCCCGCAAGTCCTGCCTGCCAACGACGCTAACGAACTTTTCCGCGGTTCGCCGTTTGTTAATCTAAACGCGGGCTAGCCGAATGCACTGACCGCTCGAGCCGCACGCCACAGTCGGGAGCCAGGCCGCGCCCACGAGAGCTCGGGGCTTGCTGGCCTGGCTCGGGCACAGGGTACCCCCAGACGCCCGCCCTGCTGCTGGCGCTGGCAAGCTGGGAGCTGCGGGCGGGGCAGGGAGGCAGCAGCAAACAGCCGGGAGTTTCCGGGAGAGTTATTGGTTTGGCTGCTGCCTCTCCCGGCACAGCTCAATCCGGGGCCCCTCTCTGCAACTTTGCCACTGTCTCGCCGCCTGGAGCGGTAGGGAGGGGTCCCCGAGGGCAAGGGGGGGACTCGAGCTGTGGGGCTGAACTTTTAAATCAGGGGTGGGGAACTTTGTTGGGTCGGGGGCCGCTGACCCACAGAAACATCAGGCGGGGGCCGGGCACAGGTGAGAAATGAGAAGCACCAGTGCAGGTTCCCCAATGCTGAGGAGGAGCCCCAAGCCTCGGGGGCCGGATCCGGGCAAGCCAGGGGCCGAATCCGGCCCGAGGGCCTGAGGTTCCCCACCCCTGCTTTAAATTGTGCTCCCCTCCCCTCCACTCCACAGGCCCCAGTTGTCTCGGGCAGAAGCCCCCAGGGCTGGGCAGAAGCCCCAGCTGGCAGGCGGAGAACGGGGGCACATGAGGGGCTGGCTGAGCCGCACCCAAATAGTAAAACGCCGCAAGTGGCTTGTGTGGCCACCCCCGAGCTAAGCAGCCACCAGGCACTGCATTGTGGCTGTGCCTAGAGGCCGCCAGCTGAGTCACCCCTTGTCCCCCACCGGGGGGGGTCACCGCGCCACATGGCACCCATCCCTGATGGAGACTGGGGCCCTGCTGTGCACAGACCCAGGGCCGGAGGCCAGCCCTGCTCCAAAGAGCTCGTTTTACTGGGGGGGAGGCCCCGGGCCAGAGACAAAGGGACTTGCCCAGGGCCTGCATGGGGCTGTCAGTGGAAGAGGGAGCCTTGAACCCCAGGGGTTTTGGGTCCCGCTCCAGTCCCTCCAGGAGCAGGCCGGCAGCATTCTACAGCCCTAGTTCCCAGCAGGTTCCCCCGCTTTACCAGGTGCTCGCAGGTCTGTTGGTGAAGGCCGCATAGGAGTTGTCTGCTTTGCGGTAGGCCAGCTGCTGGGTGTACCCTGAAACCCAGAGACCAGAGGTTGGGCTCTGTGCTGTGCTGCAAGGGGGCCAGCAGGGGGCGCTCCCAGTTAGACGCTCAGCCCAGCTGTGGGTCACACACTGATACCCACAGACCCCTCTGCAGCCCTTCATCTCAAGGGCTCTCTGGGCTCCTTGCTAGCCAAGCACAGTCCAAATTGCCCCCCTCTTCCGCCAAGATGAGGGCCTAGCCCCAAGCACCTGCCTTCCCACCCCCTTCGAGTTAGACGCAGTATCTCAGCCTCCCTGGTCCCAAGCAGCATGGCCACAAGGCGGCTGAGGCTGGTGCGGTGCACGTCCTAAGCAGCCCAGGCCAGGATGAACGTGTCCCCGTTTGCTTCGGGGCAGAGCTTACAGAACGGGAACCTGAGTTCCTCTTACGTGTGGGCCCCTCCAGTGGGGTGATCCCAGCAGGAGTGCAGGGTCCTGCTCCTCCAGCCTCCTGTTCGGGGGGGGGGGCGATGGTGGGCATGGCCAGAGCCTGCTACCCCCCCGGGCCAGTCACTGATACCCCGAGCAGAGTAAATTAGAGCAACCCCAAGGCTGCGGTGGCTGGAGGCAGGCCAGGGCATTCAGAGCAGCAGGTGCCAGCCCCATCCGACCCCTCCCACCCCGTCCCATCCCTGCCCAGAGAGTCACCCTGCGTGATGAGCTTGATGGCCTCCGCCCGGCGCTCCACCCCGAGCCGCTCCCACTGCCGGCTGCTGTCCAGGTAGTGGGTGGCAATGACCGCGGGGGTCATGCCGATCATGTTCTGCTCCCCGCAGCCTGCCGGGACCTGGATCAGGTGCTTCAGGTTGGCCCCGTCGATGGAGTTCTCCACCGTGTCGCCCACGATGTCCCCTGGCCAGGCCAGACAGAGGGGGTGAGGGCTGGGCAGGGCCTGTCCTACCGGGCCCTCCCCACCCATTGCCCATCCAGCCCCACCCCCACCCCTCCGAGCCAGCACCCTGCCCCCCATGGGCCTCAGACTCACCCCCCAACGCCAAACAAGTCCTGGTCCCTCGGTGCCTTGTTGGGCGCTGCCCCTCCAACTAGGGGTGCTGGGACAAGGGGCGCCGGGGGCCACGGCCCCATCACTTTCTACCAGGTGCCAGGGCGAGCAACGGGGGAGGGGGTGAGCAGGGGCAGAGCTTTGAGGGAAGGGGCGGGGCAGGAGGCGGGGCCATGGTCCGGGCACCGGTGGTCCCCACTTTTAGGAGCTTCTGCCACTCCTGCCTCCCACCCCCGCCCTGGAAACGGGGGCTCTGGGGACTTTGTTGCTCCTGATGAAGCCGGTGCCTGTTCTCTGTCTCGCTCCAAGCGCCCGTTGCCTGGCGACAAAGCCCTGGACGTGGGGGCTAACGGGTGAAAACGAGGCGGAGGGGGACCTCACGCCGCCATCTTCCCTCCCCCCTCCCAGCAGCTCTCTCGTGCCCCCCTCCCCTTCGCCCGGCTTGCCCCCAGCCCTTACCCTTCACGCTGACAAAGGTCACCGGCTCCGTGTTGGGGACCACGTTACTCATGTCCACGGGCCCGATTGTCTCCAGCTGCTCCCCCGAGGCTGCAAGAAGCGCCCGGGTCACCGAGGGAACCACCCTGGGCATCTGTGACTAGGCTGGCATGGTGAAGGGTTGGGACCAGCTCTTGTAAACCCCGAGCAGTGGCTGGTGAACCCAGAGCCCTACAGTGTGCCAAGAAGGCCCCCAGTTTGGGGCATTTTAGGAGTGGAGGTTTATCTTCCAGTGTGCAATTTTGGGGCCACCCCTCTTGCCATGAAATATACATGCTCCTGGGGTGGGGGGTTATGGAACATCTCACCCCCTCAGACTGTTCATTTGCCCCTTGCCAGAGTCACTTGCGCTGTGCCCCAAACATGCCTCGTGCCAGTGGGGCTAGAACCCACAACCTCCATCCCCCAGCGGCGCACTTGGGCTAAAGGACTAGCTCCATCAGCTGGCTGCAGCTGTAGGTTGTTAGCAGCAGCAGCCCGGCCGCTCCCAGCAGTCAAACCTGGCACTGCCTGGCACCGTCTTGGGACCAGCCTCATAAAGCCACCTGCTCCTCCTGTCCTGGCATGTGCGATAAGCAAGCAAAGCTCGGGAGGAGGGTGGATTTTGAAGCAGGGCCTCAGCCCCACAGGGTGGGGGGTTTGCCCCAGCAGGTCGTACCTGAGCCGCGGGCCACTGGATCCAGCAGGACGCTCTTGATATTCTTCAAGATTTTCATGCCCTCAGGCTGCAGGGGAGAAAAGGCCAGTGGGGGCCTTGCTGTTCCCCAAACCCCAGCACCATGGGAGGGCCAGCCAGTGCTGGACACCCCCAGCAGCAGCCTTTGGGCCTGAGGCCCAGCCACAGCAGGACAGAAATTGCATGGGAGCTGCAACTCCCCAGATAGCCAGGCCTGACCCCTGCCCTCCAGCATCCAACACCCCCCTACATGGCCCTGACCAAAGTGCCAGCACAGCAACCACCCCACCCAGGCACTGGGAGCACCTAAGACCCCAGGGGAAGGGGGGCAGAAGAGGAAGAGCCAACTCTCTGCACTGCCCAGGCTTTGGGCTATCCCTACCCCACCCCTTTGGGGGCACTTGGCAGAAGGATGCAGTGAGCAGTTTGCAGCCAAATACCAGGGGTTAGTCCAGCCACATTATTCATCACAGCACAACAGCCCTTTGCATCAGGGACCACCCCAAGTCTCCCAGCCAAAGCCTGGACAGGCCCAGCCCTGCTTAGCTTCAGAGGAGCAGCAGCAGGCAGCAGCCAGGTGGCCTCACCCCAGCGGTTGCCTACTAATGTGAGATGTGGAAGAACTGAAGAGTCGTGTAACCGCACCAGAACGTAGCGGTTACAAGATTATTTGGTCGTCCCCGGGGGCGGGTACCAGAGGCAGCAGCGCAGGGTGGCAGGGGGGCCGGCCCGCGAGGGGGGCAGTTTAAAATCCTGAGTTCCCCACGGACAGAGGCTGCGCTGGCATCTCACGGAGCAGCCTCTCTCCGCGGCGAGGGGGGCCCACAGCGGACAGAGGCTGCTCCACGCCAGAGACAGCAGTGTGGCAGGGGGCCAGCTCCCCACGGGCACCGGCTCCCCCCCTCCGTGTTGCCTCTGATACAAGGCGGGGCGGGGCATGAGTAGTTGATAGGATTAACCGATAAGGCTGGGTTTAGCGATGACGCGTGTCGCCGACTACACGCCGACATCCCTGTCACTTACCACCACCCTGAGCTTCTTCTTCACGCCATCCGCGATGGGGATCCCGTGCACGGCCGCTTTCACCTCGATCTCCACCTCGCCCAGCTCCAGGGGGATGATTACGTAGGAGATGGCCCACGAGGCGCCAGCCTGGATCACCACCTCCTGCTGGAACCTGCTGTCACGCCTGCTAGAGCTGCAGACCTTCTCGTTGTATATCAGCTCCACCCGGATCTGCGGGCCACAAGCCCCCTCCTTACCAGCCAGGCAGGGGGAGGCCTTCCTGGGCACTGGGCTCCAGGAAAGCCCCACGCCCTCAGCAAGGCCAAGCCTACTCGGGCCTTGGGAGAACCGGGAACCCAGATCCCCAAAGCGCCACATTTTAGGGATGTTCTGGTCCACGCCCAAACTGCATGTCTGCTCCCAGTCTCCATTATGGGTCGGAACCAGAAGCCTGGATCCAAATACCAGCAGGCTCTGGGGAAGTTCTGATCCAGAGTAAAACTCCTTCTCCATGACAGACCAGAACCAGGACATGCCAGAGCGTGGGAAGGGGCATGTAACACAGTCCTGACCCACACTGCAAACTGGGTGGCCAGGATCTCGCTTCTAAGTGTCTTGCCCTCCTGGCTCCCGCTGTATTCGTAGAATCCCAGGGCGGGAAGAGACCTCAAGAGGTCGAGTCCAGCCCCCTGCCCAAGGCAGGACCAACCCCAACTCAATCATCCCAGCCAGGGCTTTGCCAAGCCGGGACTTAAAAACCTCTTGGGATAGAGATTCCACCCCCTCCCTAGGGAACCCATCCCAGTGCTTCCCCACCCTCCTAGGGAAATAGTTTTTCCTAATATCCCATCTAGACTTCTCCTACCGTAACTTGGGACCATTGCTCCTTGTTCTGCCATCTGCCACCACTGAGAACAGCCTCTCTCCAGCCTCTTTGGAGCCCCCCTTCCGGTAGTTGAAGGCTGCTCTCAAATCCCCCCTCACTCTTCTCTTTTGCAAACTAACTAAGCCCAAATCCCTCAGCCTCGCCCTAAAGGCATTCTTCATCCTGGGCTACCCCTTCCCCTCTGGGGCACCTGGCCCCGGCCACTGTCAGAAGGCAGGATGCTGGGCTAGATGGACCTTGGGTCTGACCCAAACTGTCTGTTCTTAAGTTCCCCTCATAGCCTCAGTGCTTGCTGCTGTGGGGCCCTGGCAATGTCCACAGCAAATCTCATTTCCATCCATAGCTAATTAACACTCCTCATTTAAAAGCCTTGACATGCATCACAAGTGTATGCTAATTAACCCTCCCCTGCACTACCCACTAGACCCCACTCCTTTAGCTGGGACCAGAGCCCCACAATCCTGACATCCAGCCCCCTCCCACCACTAGACAGCACCCTTCTCCCACAGCTGGGACTAGAACCCACAAACTCTGACTCCCAGCTCCACCTACTAGGCTCCACTCCCATTGCTATCCTTCACAAAGGGGCAGCTTCCACCCTGCGGCCGCAGATCGTTACTCGCCTGCAGTTCCTGGGGCGAGTAGTTGTACAGCACGGCCCGGATGGCCACCTGCTCGTTCCGCACCACGGAGTAGGGCAGCCGGAGATCGATGAAGAACTGCTTCATCACTGTGATTTCGTGAGGGTCGGCCACACAAATCCCTGCAAGGGGAAGGGAGTGCAGTCAGAGCCCGGCCCTCCTCGGATCGGATCTCCTGGCCACCGCGGCCCGCGGCCCCCGCAGCTGTGCGGCCGTGAGAGTCACACCAAGGAAATGCAGCCAGCTCTGGGGTGGAGTAGGCCTGTGTCAGCTGAGCAAGGGAGGTTCCCATCTAGTGGGCAGGCCAAAGAGGAGTGACGGGGTATGTGTGAGGGGACTGTTGGCCCCTTACTAAAGCGGCAGGGCCCTGCGACTGACAGTCCCCCAGAGCAAAGGGGATGAGGCCTCCGCTCCCGGTCAGCCTGACAGGGCTGTAGCCACGGAGCCAGAGGGGCCAGGGAAGCAGCCGGGGGCTGGAGGCAGCGCAGCAGAGAGTGGAGCTGGGGCTGGCGAGGGAGGCTCTGAGCAGAGGGCCCAGCCCAGAGAGATGCTCCCAGCCAAGCGGCCTCACAAGCCAGAATGGGGGGGGTAACCCCGGCCAGGGGGCTGCCGCTGGGGCGAAGGGCCCTGCCCCCCAGAGCCTGAAGGCCTGTGGCCACCTCCAGAGCGAGTGTCCCACCTGAAGCATCCCGGCGGCACAGCCAGGGCCTGGGTGGGAGGGCTCTGCCCCACAGGGGAGCACGAGGGGAGCCCTCGAGGGCAGGGAGGCTTCTGGGTAAAGGAAGTGGCCTTTCACCAGCCTGTCCCCCGGGGTCGTGTGGAAGCCAGACATGCTCCCCAGCACAGCGGGCCCATCCCCTGCTTACACACGCCGCTGGTTCGAGCCCAACCCGCACCCAGCCCCACGCCTTGGGCCCAGGCTGGGCTAGGTGGGAAAACAACAGACTTCTCAGGGTGGGCCGGGTCAGTTCCCCCCTCCTGCCCGCGGAGTCGTGGCCTCGGTGGCTGCAAGCCCCCCGTTCGCCAGCCCCTCTCTGTGCTGTGGAGCGAGGGCACTGGGGTGCCCCAGGGGTTGCTGGCCGCGAAGGGCACGGCAGCTGCCGGACCAGGCTGCTACACCAGCCCCAGGGGCAGGAGGCAACAGTGCTGGGGTGGGCTGGGGGGCGGGATTTCACTTGGCTTTGGGCTGGCTCTGACCCCTACCAGGGCATTTCTGTCGGTTCCGAGGCAGGAGCCTGTGTTTGCAGAGCCAGGTGTAGCTAGTTCTAGCCTCAGCTTCCCAGCTCTTGTTGCCAAGGGAATCAGAGTGTTATAAATCACAGGGCGCTCTACACATCTTCACTGGGCTAATGCATGGGATTAACACTGGTTCGGAGAAAGGGAAACTGAGGCACAGAACGAGAGGGGGGTGGTGATGTGTGAGAGGCAGGCAGCGTGTCCCTGCCTGAGCTGGGAATAAAAGCCAAGCGTCCTGAGGCCCAGCCTCCTGTAACCATTACCCTTGCTCCCCTCCCAGATGTGGAGGGGAAAGATCTAGCTGTCCTGGCTCCCAACCTGATCTAACCACTAGCCACTACTCTCCCTCAAAGCCAGGAGACTTGACTCCCTGTCCTCTTCTTTAACCATATGCCCATCCTTGCGCTCTCAGCCACATCGCTGGGGGACATATGGTTCCCAGCCTTACCCCGTGTCCGGGAGAGGCTCACAGCCAGCACCTCCCAGGTGGTGATGGAGTCTTCCAGGTACACCGGCACGGTTTTGGAAGCCAGCCTGGAAGAGAGAGGAGTGGGACTGATTGGGGTGGGGGCCTAAGGCAGGTCCTTCTGGCTGCAGAGAGTGGACCCCCTCTGGGGAACAGACCCCGGGGCTGAGTGCGAATGGAGGCAGGGCAGAGGGTGACCAGGTGTCTGGTTTTCAACTGGAATGCCCAGTCAAAAAGGGATCCTGACGGTTCCGGTCAGCCTGAGCACTGGCTCCACACTCCCATTGGCTGGTTCCTGGCCAATGGGAGCTGGGGGGCGGTGCCTGTGAGCGAGAGCAGCACACAGAACCTCCTGACTCACACACAGTCCCCCTGTGGAACTCCTTGCCAGAGGATGTTGTGAAGGCCGGGACTTTAACAGGGTTCAAAAAAGAGCTGGACAAATTGATGGAGGATTGGTCCATCAATGGCTCTTAGCCAGGATGGGCAGGAAGGGTGTCCCTAGCCTCTGTCAGAAGCTGGGAATGGGCGACAGGAGAGGCGTCACTTGATGATTCCCTGTTCTGTTCATTCCCTCTGGGACACCTGGCATTGGCCACCATCAGGAGACAGGATCCTGGGCCAGATGGACCTTTGGTCTGACCCTGTCTGGCCGTTCTTATGTTTTTATGTCCCCTGCTCCCTGCCTAGGCGCCTGGTAGCTGCTTCCAAGGTGCCAGGACAAGCAGGGAGCCTGCCTTAGCCTCACTGCACTGCTGACCGGCAGCTGCCCGAGATGACACCACGTTCACCAGGGCAGATCTGCCCGAGAGCGGCCTGATGCGTACCCGTCCGGATCGGCCTCCTCCGGCAGCAGCTCCATCTGCCAGAGCCAGCTCTCCGCAAACTGGCTCCTGGAGACGATGTCCTCGTCCGCCAGGTACTCGCCGTCCTCTGCGACGTGGTCCACGACCTGCCGGCTTGACATTTGAACGGTTGTTCCTGGGGGGGGGGGAGCAAAACAGGGAGTCAGTCCTGCCCTGAGCCCAGAGATGGGTCAACTTTGCTGTGCATCCCTGGACACACGGGGGTACAGATACCCAGCGTGTCACAGCCAGACTAGTACAAGGGGCGGGTTGAACCCTGGACCAATAGTGCGAAAAAAGTGAGTTTTTCCACCTGGGGCTGGTATACTGGGGCAGGGAGTCCCTTAGGCTGCTGTTTGGCCCATTGTGACAGTTTTGCTCCCCCCCGCCACCATGCGTTATGAAATTGACTTAGAAAGTAAGAACGGCCAAACTGGGTCAGATCAAAGGCCCATCTAGCCCAGTGTCCTGTCTTCTGACAGTGGCCAGTGCCAGATGCCTCAGTGGGAGTGAACAGAACAGGGAATCCTCATGTGATCCCCCTCCTGTCACCCATTTCCAGACAAACTGAGGCTAGGGACACCATCCCTACCCATCCTGGCTAACAGCTATTGAAGGACCTAAGCTGCATGAATTTATCTAGCTCTTTTTTGAACCCTGTTAAAGTCCTAGCCCTCACAACTTCCTCTGGCGAGGAGTTCCACAGGCTGACTGTGCGCTGAGTAAAGAAAAGCTTCCTTTTGTTCGTTTTAAACCTGCTGCCTATTCATTGCATCTGGTGACCCCTCATTCTTATGTTATGGAAATAAGTAAATAACTTTTCCTTATTTATTTTTTCCACACCAGTCATGATTTTATAGACCTCTACCCTATCCCCCCTTAGTCTCCTTTTTTCTAAGCTGAAAAGTCCCAGTTATGGACACAAATATGCATAACTCGAAGATGCTTTGGGCAAAATACCTTATGTCACCTATCAATTTTAATGTCACACACTGCTGGATCTGTATCTCTTATTTTGGTGTCGGTATGATTCTTGTATGAAGAGTTGGAGATATGGGGTTTATGGTTTTAAATGTGCAAATGGAAGCCATCAAAGGTGTTTCCCTCAATGTCTGAGGCTATGTCTAGACTGCAGGCTTCTTTGGGAAGAAGCTTTTCCGGAAGAGATCTTCTGAAAAAACTTCTTCTGAAAGAGAGCATCCACACTGCCAAGCCACATCAAAAAAGCGATCTTTTTCGACAGATAGCATCCACACTGAATGGACGCTCTCTCACATGTCAGCTGTGATTACTATGGGCGGAATGGCCATCAGGGCACCTGTGCTTTTTCCTCTTTGCTCTTCTTGCGAAAGAACTCCCTCTTCCCCGTCCACACAAGCCTTTTTCCGAAAGAGCTCTTTTGGAAGAAGGCTTCTTCCTTGTAGAAAGAGTTTTACCCATGTTGGAAAACCCCCCTCTGTTCTTTCAATTTTTTTTCAAATGAACGCAATTGCAGTGTGGACGTAAGTGAAGTTTTTTCAGAAAAACAGCCGGGAACACGCAAGGGAATGAACCAGAGGCCCCAGGGAAAAATTTTCCCTGCCTTGGAGACTTAGCTGGAATAAGAACAGTTTTAGGGTAAATTTGTAATATGTGTTAGGACTAGCTGTGCATATTCTCATGTTTTAAATTTGTAATCCACTCTGCGTGGCCTGTTTTCACTTGCAACCACTTAGGGCACGTCTAGACTACATGGCTCCATCGACGGAGCCATGTAGATTTGTTTACTCGGCAAAGGGAAATGAAGCGGCGATTTAAATAATCGCCGCTTCATTTAAATTAAAATGGCTGCCGCGCTGTGCCGATCAGCTGTTTGGTGGCACAGTGTGGTAGTCTGGACGCTCCGCGGTTGACATCAAAGGCATTTGTCGACCTCCCTGGTAAACCTCATCCCATTTTAATTTAAATGAAGCGGCAATTATTTAAATCGCCGCTTCATTTCCCTTTGCCTACAACCCTACTCTACATGACTCCGTCGACGGAGCCATGTGGTCTAGATGTGCCCTTATATCCTATGGCTTGTACTTAATAAAATCACTTGTATGTACTATCAAGCCCAGTGTAAATAATTGTTAGTGGGGGGGAGCCATCTGTGAGTGAGTACATTCCCCCCTTTCATTGTTAAAGGGGCCTTGCCTGATTGATTGATCTGGGGTTCTGGTCCCATTTGGGGAGTGATATCCCAGGAAGCTGGGCCCCAAACTGCATTTTCCTTGGCCCTGAAGAGGTTCAGTGTCTGTGCTGCTCCTCCGGGGATGGAGGGCGGGGGTGATCTCAGCTCTGTGCCTTGGCTGGGGGAGGCCAGGAGCTCTGGCCCAGCAGGACAGAGTGGGGAGAAGCCCCAGAGAGCAAAGAGGCAAGTGGCTTTGACAGCGCTCTGGGAAGCAGCCCCAAGGGGTCTTCTGGGACCGCCCCCTGTCACAGCCATTAGCTCAGGGGTGGGCAATAATTTTTGGCTGGGGACTACTTCAAAAATGTTTGACGTGGCCCCGGCCCGGGGGCCTAAACCGGAAGAGGCGGGGCCAGAATGCTTCTGGGCTTCCCCACCCCCCCAGACCATAACTGGTCAGGGGTGGGGGAGCCCTTTTGCCCCCCCCCTTCTCACTAGGCACCCATGCCCCTGACAGGGCGGGAAGAGGCTTCATACACGCCGCCTCCTCCTGCCCTACCCCCGCCCGCCCTGCCAGGTGCACGCCAGGTACTTCCAAGTGCCACGCGCTGCTCGCAGGGCGGGAGGAGACGTCACGCGCTCCCCCGTCGCCAAACCCTAACTGGCCTGGGGGCGGGGGGAGAGGCAGGGCCTCTGCGGGCCAGATCGACCCGCTTGGCAGGCCCTTCTGCCCACCCCTGCATTAGCTGGTGGAAGCAGGGGGCTCAAACTTCTTAAAAGGACCTGCCCCTGGATCCCAGCTCTCGGGGTGCCGGCGACGCTGGCGTGCCCTACTCTCCTGGGGCAGACGGAGACGTACCTAGCAGGTAGGGTTACCAGGTAGACCCCCCCAAAATACCGGACACACTTGATCGTGGGCGGGAGGGGAGGGACCGGCCGGGAGGGGGGCGGGGAGGCAGGGCTGGCGGGGGGGTGTGTGTGTGTGTCGGGGGCCAGAGGGGCTGGAGGGGAGGAGGGGGGGCCGGAGGAAGGGGGGCGGGAAGCAGAGCTGGCGGGGGTGGGGGGGGATGCAGCCACTGGCCACAGCCAGAGTCCAACAGGCCATGCCCCTGGCAGGCACTTCCTCCAGTTGCTAGTAGAAGCCGGGCAGGGGTGGGGGGGAGTGGCTGGGAGCGACTCCCCCCGCCTGGCTTCTGCACCAGAAGCTCCCAGCTGGGAGGCAGGGCCATGATTGGGCGCTGGGAGCCTCTGGTTGTGTGCAGAAGCCGGGCGGGGGGAGTGGCTGGGAGTCCAGGCCACTGCCCCCGCCCCGCCCGGCTTTTGCATGGGACCACAGGACTCCCAGCGCCGATTGCGCCCCCCCTTCCAGTCGCTTCCCCACCCCCGCCAGGTTTCCGTCCGGCACCCAGCCGGAAATTCAGAAAATACCGGACATTGCACATTGCACATGTCCGGTATTTTCTGAATTTTTCTGCCGGACAGAAGGCGCAAATACCGGACTGTCCAGTAGAAAACCGGACACCTGGCAGCCCTACCTAGTAGCAGGTGCTTGGAGAACAACACCCTCCTGTGCGCCACGAGGGGGGCTTCGAAGATGTGCCTGCAGCAGTCGAGAAAGACTCGGATGCACTCGCTGCCCTCCAGGATGTACTTGGCCCGGCGGTTGCAGGAGTAGCCCATCGGGTTCTCGTGCATGCCGTCCTCACAGCACTTCCGCAGGTGCGGGCTCGGGTACTGCCTCGCTGCGGGAAAGCAGGGCCCCCTCAGTGTGCGGCACGGCACACGCCTGGGAGAGGGGGTGGGCAAGAGCAGCAGTGCGAAGGGGGAGGTATGTGCAAAGGGTGCAAGAGTGGGTGCAAGCGGAGGGCACAAGAGTGTGTACAAATGGTGCGAGAGTGCATGCAAGCAGAGGATGTGAGAGGGCATGCAGACGGCGTGAGAATGCGTGCAAGCAGAGGGCACCAGAGTGTGTGCAAGCAGAGGGCATGCAAGCACAGGGTGCGACAGTGTGTACAAATGGTGGTAGAGTGTGTGCAAGCAGAGGGCATGTGAGTGCATGCAAATGGTGTGAGAGTGTGTGCAAGCAGAGAGCACAAGAGTGTGTGCAAGCAGAGGGCACGAGCATGTGCGCAAGCAGAGGGCACAAGAGTGCGTACAAGCAGAGGGCACGAGAGTGCATGCAAATGGCACAAGAGTGTGTGCAAGCAGAGGGCACAAGAGTGCGTACAAGCAGAGGGCACGAGAGTGCATGCAAATGGCACAAGAGTGTGTGCAAGCAGAGGGCACGAGAGTGCATGCAAATGGCACAAGAGTGTGTGCAAGCAGAGGGTGCAAGAGTGCGTGCAAGCAGGCGTGCCTGCCTGAGGCCGTGCAGAGGGGCCCTTACCTTTGGCAGCTTTTTTCCCTGAGATCAGGGGCGAGCGCCGGAGCCGAGTGGGCTGGGAGCAGCGGGACTCTGGCAAAAGAGAACAACACACCTCAGTGTGGTGGGGATGTGGCAGCATCTCCACAGGGAGATGGAATTAGCCAGGCTCAACACTGGGGCTCTCGCCTGGGCTTGGTTTCACGGCTCTCCCTGAAAAGGGGCCACTTCTGTTAGCACAGGGCTGGGGCACTGGGGTCTGTACTGACTAAGAGGGAAGAGCGGCCCCTGCTGATCCCCCTCCCTGCTCCCTGCCCCACAGTGCCACCTGCTGATCCTCCACCCTGATTCCTGCCCCCCATAGTGCCCTCTGCTGAGTCCCCCTCTCCCTGTAGCACTGCACCCCCTAGCACCACACCGGCTCGCACAGAAGAGTGCCCCTACAGAGCCCTGCCCAGCTCCCTACAACCTAATGCCCCCTATGAGACCAGCATGGGCTATCTGCGCAGCTCGGTCTCCAGCTCTGCAGGTGCCCAGGGGGCTGGGCCTGTCTTCACTCCATTCCCACACAGTTTGAGCAGGGGCTTGATCCCAGGCCGCCCAGCAGAGCCCTGTGGCACAACCGGGTCACCTGCCCGCGGGAGCGTCTCAGTGCCCACGTTGGTCTGAAGCAGCAGCCCCGCGTCCGCAAACACCCCGACGTGGTCCTTGCCGCTGCCGGGCGTGCAGCCGATGTCACTCTTCTCCACGGCGTCCCAGATCTGGAGAGACCAGAGGGGGCATGATGCAGTTCCCTGCTCTGCCCTCTAACCATTAGGCACCACTACCCTCCATAAGCTGGGAAGAGAACCTAGAAGCCCTGCTTCCCAACCCTGCCCCCAACCTTGCCCACACTTTAACTACTAGCGCCACTTCCTACCCAGAGTCAGGAACTGAATCCATAAGTCCTGACCCCCAGTTCCTGCTCTAACCACTTCACCCCACTCCCCTCCATCACAGATGCCCCTCAGCCACGCATATAACTCATCCCTCAGCCTGCTATTTCCTGTGCCAGGGACAGCTGCAACATGCAAAGAAACTGCTGCAAGATTAGCTCTTTTCACCCTGGTAGCAGAAGGTTCTGCTTTAAAAGGCAGTGGTCCCAGGTTCGGGCCCCGGACCTGCCACCCCCCTGCCGATACACTCACCTTGGCCTGGGAGAACTTGTATTTCCTGTTTAAGACATAAACAGCTTTATCCACAGCCACCAGCCCGACCCTGGCTCCGGGATCTCCCTTCACACGGAGGTTCATCCTCCCGCCTGGCACCTGGACGCCATTGTCTTGCTCCGTGGCGCCCGTTACCTTCAGCTTCCGTGGAGATAGGAGGAAAGAATGAATCAGCCATGGGGGGGGGGGTTGACTGCTGAATGTAGACACCCGCCCCCCCACCATGACCACAAGACACCAGAGATATGGGATCCCTCTGCTGCCCCTGGAAAAGTGGGCATGGAACCGCTGTCCTTGGGCTGTAGAAACATCGGTGTCGGCCACTGGAGCTAAAGGAGCGCTCTCCGGGGCAGTCGGACATGGAGCAGGGTTGAGCCAGCCCCATTCCCAGGCAGCATGAACCAGAAATTCTTCAATGAAATGGTTTTTTGTCAGAAAAACTATCCTGGTCTGTGAAATGTGACAGTGTGTCCATCTATCTGTGAGTCCGTTTGATCAAAAAAGCCTCCTCACCAGTAAGAGCCAGGAGCACCACATTTGGGAGACAGCTTCCTCTTATTATAACTTAAAGCAAAGTCAGGGTTTGGTTGTGCCAGGACAATGGGATGTGTCTTGAATTCGATTGTTTCTCACTAAGCTAGGGGGAGAGGTAGATACGCTGGAGGGCAGGGATAGAGTCCAGAGTGACTTAGACAAATTGGAGGATTGGGCTACAAGAAATCTGATGAGGTTCAACAAGGACAAGTGCAGAGTCCTGCACTTGGGACGGAAGAATCCCAAGCACTGTTACAGGCTGGGGACTGACTGGCTAAGTAGCAGTTTTGTAGAAAAGGACCTGGGGTTACAGTGGATGAGAAGCTGGATATGAATCAACAGTGGGCCCTTGTAGCCAAGAAGGCTAATGGCATATTAGGTTGCATTAAGAGGAGCATTGCCAGCAGATCTAGAGATGTGATTATTCCTCTTTACTCAGCACTGGTGAGGCCACATCTGGAGTATTGTGTCCAGTGCCGGGCCCCTAATTACAGGAAGGATGTGGATGCATTGGGGAGGGTCCAGCGGAGGGCAACCAAAATGATTAGGGGACTGGAGCATATGACCTATGAGGAGAGGCTGAGGGAGTTGGGTCTATTCTGTCTGCAGAAGAGAAAAGTGAAGGGGGATTTGATAGCAGCCTTCAACTTCTTGAAGGGAGGTTCCAAAGAGGCTGGAGAAAGACTTTTCACAGTAGTGATGGATGGCAGAACAAGGAGCAATGGTCTCAAGTTGCAGTGGGAGAGGTCCAGGTTGGATATTAGGAAAAACTATTTCACTATAAGAGTGGTGAAGCACTGGAATGGGTTACCTAGGGAAGTAGTGGAGTCTCCATCCCTAGAGGTGTTTAAGTCTCAGCTTGACAAAGCCCTGGCTGGGTTGATTTAGTTGGGATTGGTCCTGCCTTGGGCAGGGGGCTGGACTCGATGGCCTTCTAAGGGCTCTTCCAGCTGTGTGGTTCTATGATTCATAAAATGGAAAAGGAGGGGTCTGGCAGGAGGGACGGTTATATTGCAGAGTGACCACAGGGGGGGCAGCAAAGGGCCAGAGATGAGGACCGGGACAGCTATAACCCCATTGGGCCAGTAGGGGGCAGAGGTGGAGAAAGGGACAGCTATGTACTATATATTTCAGAGTGTTTTTCTGTTTGTGTGTCTGTTTGTCTGAGTGTCTGTTTGTCCCCCGACTGTGCCCGCTGCAGTTGCAGCAGCCACGGGCAGGTGCTTCTCAAGCTGCTATGGTGAGAGAGGGCAGGAGTTGCCTCTCACCCCAGGGTAACCTTCATACTGAACCCCTCACTCCAGGCCCACCCTAAAGCAATGATTTAAATGCAGAAAAACTAAACCTATTTGAGTTACAGACCTGAGCAACACCAGGTAGATCTTCTAGTGTAAATACATTGATGTACACCCCAGAGACAAGGCCAACTCACTGTTCCCATGCAGGAGTCCTGGACGTCCAACCAGAGCGAGTCTGCCACGATCTCCTTCTGCCCCACGTGGTAGTACGCCACGATGCGGAACGACGGGATGAGGTCGGGCGTGATGGGCAGGAACATGGTCACCAGACTCTGTCCCGCCTCCCTCGCCTGTCTCCCAGCGCGGATGATCTTCCCTTTGTTCAGGATCTTGGGGGGGAAGCAGGAGGCACCAGCCATCACTGGATATGTCTCAATGAGCCCGTTAGCACAACCTCACACAGAGCCAGGAAGGAAACCCAGGAGTCCTAGTGCCCATCTCTAGCCACTAGACCCCGTCGCCCTTCCACCACTTGCCACAGGAGTCCTAGTGCCTGTCACTAGCCACTAGACACTACTGCCTTTCCACAGCTGGCAACAGAACCCAGGAGTTCTGATTGCCAGCCTCCTGCTCTAACCATTAGATTCCCCTCCTCCCACAGTGCTGGGACTAGACTCCCAGCCGCCTTCCCCTGCCCTGCGGTGCCCCCGACGCCACCCCTTACCAGGTAGGTGAAGTAGTGGATCTGCTTCTGCACTTCGGCGTTCCCGCTGCGCAGGCTGAAGCTCACAGGCAGGGTGCGGCCCGGCTGGAGCTGGGCGGTCGACACCGCGATGTGCAGGTAGTTCCCAGAGCCCCCTTGCGCCCCGTAGGCTGCCAGGGTGAAGACCGCGGCGCTCTGATGCTCCTGCCGGAGGTTGGCAACCACAGTTTCCACCTGGGGGCGAGGGGGGAGGTTAGCAGACAGTCTCCACCGGAGAGACTAAAAGGGGCCAGGCCCTGACGTGGCTGGAGCCAATGGCAGATGGGCCCAGGCCTTGCAGGCACAATGTGGATTTAAGCTTCTTTGTGCCCCCTGCCTCTAGGGTCCAGACCCCAGCTTGAGTTTAGAGGAGCCAGAAGTCTGCTCTGACCTCCCCTCCCCTGCCCACAACCCTTCTGGGCCGCTTGGAGCAGAGGACAGAGTGAAGCAGCCACCAAACCCCTTCCCCTAGGTGCCCTGGCACTGAGGTGGAGGGGGCAGAAGGCAGGATGCTGTCAGCCAAGGAGGCCCATTGCTCGGTGGGGCTTAGGTGGGGTGGGCAATAGATAATCAGACCCACTGGCCGTTGGTTGGGACCTGGGTCCCAAGTGATGGTCGCTCAGACCCGCCCGGGGCTCCAGTTCCAACCTCTCCCGAACGTGTGGAGAACCAGCACCAGGCCCTCAGGAGCATCCCGCCACGAGCGACGCAACAAGCACCTTCACAGAGAGCTGAGAGGCATCTGCGGGGGTGTTGACTGCCAGCTGCACGGTCCCGTCGGCCTGCGTCATGCCACTGGCACCTGTCCCGCTACGCACGGGGACCTGGGGGGCGGGGGAACCGTCCGCGTTCACCACGGAGACCTGGGCGTCCGGAGACGGGAGAGAGAGGGGGTGTGAGCTTAGTGATGGGTGAAGGCGCCTGGTAGCTTTCCCTGCAGTCCGATGTTCCCAACAGACTCCCAGACCCGCAGGTCTGATCTCATCCGTTACAAGGCCTGGCTCTTCAATGCAGACATCTGCCCGGCTGTTTTCTGCCTGTTCCAGTGCCCTCGTCAAGGCTGATGAATCATGAGCCACTAAAGACTCACCAAGCAAATAGGATGCTAAGAATTATTAAAAAAGGGATAGAAAATAAGACGAAGAATATCTTACTGCCCCTATATAAAACTATAGTACGCCCACATCTTGAATACTGCGTACAGATGTGGTCTCCTCACCTCAAAAAAGATATTTTGGCATTCGGAAAGGTTCAGAAAAGAGCAACTAAAATGATTAGGGGTTTGAAACGGGTCCCTTATGAGGAGAGGCTAAAGAGACTGGGACTTTTCAGTTTAGAAAAGAGGAGACTGAGGAGGTATATAAAATCATGAATAGTGTGGAGAGGGTGAATAAAAGTTATTTACTCGTTCCCATAATAAAAGAACTAGAGGACACCAAATGAAATTAATGGGTAGCAGGTTTAAAACTAATAACAGGAAGTTCTTCTTCACACAGCGCACAGTCAACCTGTGGAACTCCTTGCCAGAGGAGGCTGTGAAGGCTAGGACTATAACAGAGTTTAAAAAAGAGCTAGATAATTTCATGGAGGTTAGATCCATAAAAGGCTATTAGCCAGGGGATAAGGAATGGTGCCCCTGGCCTCTGTTTGTCAGAGGCTGGAGAAGGATGGCAGGAGACAAATTGCTTGATCATTGTCTTCAGTCCACCCCTTCTGGGGCACCTGGTGCTGGCCACTGTCGGCAGACAGGATACTGGGCTGGATGGACCTTTGGTCTGACCCAGTACGGCCGTTCTTATGTTCTTAAGACTCTTATGTTCTGCGCAGCTGCCTAATAAGCTCTCATGGGGGCTCAAAGCTGCCAGGCTGTGGGAGAAAAATGCTCCTCCAGCCCCAGTAGCAGGGCTGGATGAAGAAAGGGGCATTACAGCCTCCAAGTTCTGGGCCAGTCCTTCCTGGTGCAGGGAGAGGAGGCGGCTCCGTGTGCTGCCGCTTATCCCCTCCTGGCAGGACCCCTGTTGCTGTGACATCTGGGAAGCACTGCACTTACCTGGATGCTCCGCCCTCACAGCTCCCATTGGCTGAGAATCATGCCCAATGGGTGCAGTGGGGGCGGGGCCTGAAGGTGAGCAGGGGGCAGCCCAGGCCATGAGGAGCCACCTGTTCCATGCTGCCCCAAGTATGTGCCCCGTACCCCAATCCTCGAGTCTCCTCCAGCATCCTAAGTGCCTAACTCCCTCCTAGACCCCACACCCCAGCCTCGATCCCCCTCCTGTGTCCTAATGCCTGCGCAGATCCTGCACCCCCACCCCAATTTCCTGCCCTGAGCCTGCTCCCGCACGCCAAACTCCTTGGTCCCAACCTGGAGTCCCTTCCTGCTCCCCAAATGCCTCACCCCCAATCTCACCCCAGAGCCCGCACCCCCAGCCAGAGTCCTTGTCCCTCCCCATCCTTGAGCCCCCTCCCATACTCCAAACCCCTCGGCCCCACCCCCACCACAGATCACCCATGTGCGGGATGAATTTTGTTATGTGCACCCATACGGACGTGATGTGCGGCACGTCACCTACGTGTTGCACGTCACCGGCGTGTCGCACGCCATCTGCGTATTGGTGCGCGTCACAAAATTCATTCCGCACACGGACATGGCCGCTTAGAAGGGACGTGGGCTCTCTCACTGAACACTGTCAGCAAGCCAAGACCCCCTGCTCTCCCCTGGCACTGCACAGCTCCCAGGCTGTAAGGGGACTCGATGAAGGTCATGGCGGGAGACATCGCTGGCTGGACTTACCACCAGGTTAAAAGGCAGCCCGGGCTTAAAGTATGCAGCAGACCGGGTGAAGAGGATTTTGTAGGGGGAGGTCACAATGCGGATCCCGGATTTCTCAGCCTCCACCATGTCGCTCCCTTGGGAATGAAGAGAAAGGCTGTTGGTCTTGGGGCCACGGCTGGGCTGGGCCTCGGGGATTTGGTGCCTGGATTTGGCACCGACTCCTGTGTGTGACCTTGCACAAGTCCCTGTGTGGCTCTGGGCCCTGGAGACAGCGACCTTCCCTCTGCCTGTGAGACTGGGAACTCCTCAGGGCAGGGATTGTGTGTTGTGCAGCCCAGGGGGCCCTGATCCCAGCTGGGGCAGGGTCTGTCTCTCGCTGTGTCTGTGCAGCGCCCGGCCCAGCGGGGTCCTGATTTCAGCTGGGGCAGGGTCTGTCTCTTGCTAGTGTCTGTGCAGCACCCGGCCCAATGGAGCCTGATCTCAGCTGGGGCAGGGTCTGTCTCTCGCTGTGTCTGTGCAGCGTCCGGCCCAACGGGGCCCTGATCTCAGCTGGGGCTCTGCTGTAATACGCAGAATAGTACCCTGGAGGTTTGAAAGACAACAGCGATGAGGCTAAGTCCATGTTTTCCTGCTCTTCGGATACAAAGCAAACCCCACCCTTGTGCTTCCCCTGTGCCAAGCGACAGAGGCACTGGAAAGATGAGAGGTGTGCTAAGTCTGCTGGGATTAGAGTGTATCACTTATGCTCTGCTCCAGTCTAAAAACCCAACAATCGGCCACTCCCTCACCTGTGTCCGTCAGTACAGTCACTGTCACGTAGATCGAGTGGCCGAGAATGTCGCTGAGGTTGGGAAACCTGCTTTGCAAGATTTCTCTGGTTAGCTTCGCACTGCCTTTGCCATCCTTGATCTGAAATTGACAGGCAAATAACTGATTTCAGCCACCTGGCCTCTTTCTTTTCTTCTTTCAGTTTTATTGCCTCCATCTAGTAATGGGCCTGTACCATTGCTAGAATATTTTTGTTTTTAATATACTTAAACAAATCACTGTTCTTAGCTCTGGAGTTTTCCCAGCTTTCTTTAGCGTCCCTTATCAGTTTTCTACCCTCCCTAACTTCTATGTTGACTGATATCTATTTCCCTTTTTCTCCCCATATGCTATATGTTGCCAAATATAAGATGTTTGTTGTATTTGGATATCGATCCAAACTCTGCCCCTGGCCTCCCCTCTTATCTCAGATTATGAAAGCAAAGCAGATATCCCAAAAAGCTCCCCACTCCACTTCAGCCCCATCAGCGTAACCTATGCTCGGGGCAAGATTCTCACCGGAACTTTGTTGAGTGAGTTCACAATACTCTTTTTCTCATTCTCCACCATCACGCCAAAGAGCGCATAGGCCTGGCCTTGAACTGGCTTCCCATACAAGAACCTGTGCAGAGAACAGAGCGTGGCAGGGAGAGAAAATACTCCACATTATTCCTATATAAGCAATGGGGGAAACTGAGGCACAGAGGGGCGGGCAAGATGGGCCCAGGTCACAAAGCTTGAACCACTGGCGCTAAAGGAGTAATTCCATTTGCTGACAGCAGTAGTAGGCTGTTATCCCCTTACAGCAGTTCATGGGGGAGACACAGCCGGTAACCAAAGCACTCCATTAAAAGGAGAAATAAGTGGGTTACCAAGGCAACAACCAGGTGCCTGGCGACACCAATGAATGCAGCCAGGAGTCGACCGTTAGCCCGGGGGATTCTACTTCATGCCCCACTGCATGGAGCCAGGGCAGGAGCGCGCGCGAGAGAGAAGGGGCACCCACCTGGCTGTAATGTCGACACTCAGCTCATTCTGGTCAACGAGGAAGAACTTGTGGGAGGGCTCCAGGATCACTTCGAAGCTGGGCAGCACTGCAAAAGGTGGGGGACAGTCACCCCAGGGCCAGGGCGGCAGGCACAAGAGGGAAGGGGACCTGGGCCCAAGGGCAGGAGAGACGCTGGCAGGAAGCTACCGAGGGCCGAAAGCCATGGCCAAGGTAGGGTTGCCAGGTGGCTGGTATTCTACCGGACAGTCCGGTTTTTGCGCCCTCTGTCCGGTAAAAAACATTCAGAAAATACCGGACATGTGCAATGTCCGGTATTTTCTGTTTTTCCGGCGGGGCGCCGGACGGAAGCCTGGCGGGGGCAGGGGGAGTGGCTGGGAGGTGGGGCCGCGATCGGCGCTGGGAGCCTCTGGTAGTGTGCAGAAGCCGGGCGGGAGCGGGGGGAATGGCTGGGAGGTGGGGCCGCGATCGGCGCTAGGAGCCTCTGGTTGTGTGCAGAAGCCGGGCGGGGGGAATGGCTGGGAGGCGGGGCACAATCGGCGCTGGGAGCCCTCAGCTGATTGCGTCGGAGGAGGAGTGACGCCTTGGGGAGGAAGAGAAGCCCCGTCCCTGTTCCTGAGCGCTGTTCAAGCACGTTGTGGTGCCGTAGTCCAGGAGAGAAGCCCGCAGGTGCTTTGTGGTTGCATGTAGGCGCTTTCCATGGGCTCTCAGCCAAAACTGACTGGGGCGGAATTTCTGCTTCTTCCCACTGGGACACCCAAAGACCTGGCTATGGGGGTGTCACCTTCCTACCCAGGGTTGCCCTCCCTCCGGGTCACCCTCCTGCCATTGTGTTGCCCCGGGGTCTGCCTCTCTCTGCTTTGCAGAACAGCTCTGCTGCCCCCCCCCTTTGCTCCCAGCTTGGTGGCTCTTGGCAGTAGGATGTGTGTTCAGTGTGGGTGGTTTTTTTTTTTGCTTGACAAATTTTTAGCCTGTGTGTTCGGTATTTTTGGGAGACCATCTGGCAACCCTAGGCCATGGGGGTTGGGAGGTTGGTACTGATTCGGACTCCCCTTGGGCTGGGTCTGTGGGGATGCTCTCCCTGTCCTCCCTGTCCTCGGGATGCCCCCTCTAGGACTGCTGCTTTATCAGCCTTTTTCCCAGCATGCCTTTCTCTTTCACTCATTAAGCGAGCCCGGCGGGGGCTAATGTTACACCTGGCTGCGGCTGCAGCCTAGCCGGGGAGTGTTCGTGGCTCCTGGTGTACCCCATGTCCCTAATAGGGAGCTATCTCTTTAAGAGACCCATGGGGGGGAGGTAGGAGGGAGTAGTGTCTGGTCACTGTTGCTAGGCAGATTTAGCACCCGACCCCCAGAAGGAGTCAGCTGTGGCCGGCTCCAGTCCGGTCCGTCTCTGTTGCTGGGCTCAGACTCCAGGAGCCCGCAGGCAGGGCAGCCGCTTTGCTAAGGCCCGTGTGTCCCGGGTGAGCTGGGAGCCGCCGAGCCAGGAGCAGAGAGCGGCCGGTGGCCCTCGCTCTGCAGCGGGAAGTGAGGGTGTTGACCCTCTACCAGGGCGATGCTAGTTACAGCCAGGGGGACCTGGGAGGGAAATAGCTTCATCGGGGTTAGCTGTGTGCTTGGCACGTTGCTTTGATTTTAGCCAAACGGCTCTCGTTACTGTCTCCACGGGCGCGACTCTTCAGCTCCGCTTCCCATGCAGCAATGGGGAACGGGCCGTTTCTATTTTGTTGGTCTCCGGTTTTGTGTTTTCTTGGAGCAGGGCGATCTTTAAGCCCGTCCCTCTGTGCCTTATCTGAGGCGGTGCCCACACTAGCAGGCTATTTCGAAATAACAGCGTGCGCAGCTACACAGCAAGCCTGTTATTTCGAACTCATTTCGAAATATCGGGGCTTCTGACTCCGACTTCTGTAAGTTTCACGAGGAATAAGGGAGAGTGATCTTCCTTCGACTTCCTGCAGGGTAGACAGCGCCTACAGACCAGTTGAGCTACTTTGACTTCAGCGACGCAATTGACATCGCTGAAGTTGTGTAGCTTAACTCGACTTTAGCCCGCAGTGTAGACGCAGCCTGCGTGGTTAATCAGTGATCTGGCTGCCTACCAGTGATCCACAGAGGAAGAATCTTCCTGGACTCCAATGGGGCATGTCTACACTAGGAAATTATTTCGAAAGAATAACTCCCAAAATAGCTCTTTCGAAACAGTGTGTCCACACTACAGGGAAGTCTTGAAATTAGTTCGAGGAAATTAGTCCTTAATGTGAACATAAGAACATAAGAACATAAGAATGGCCATACTGGGTCAGACCAAAGGTCCATCGAGCCCAGCATCCCATCTGCCGACGGTGGCCAATGCCAGGTGCCCCAGAGAAGGAGAACAGAAGACAATGATCAAGTGATTTATCTCCTGCCATCCATCTCCTGCCCTTGTTATGAAGGCTAGGGCACCATACTTTATCCCTGGCTAATAGCCATTTATGGACCTAACCTGCAAAAATTTATCAAGCTCTTTTTTAAACCCTAATAGAGTCCTGGCCTTCACAGCCTCCTCGGGCAAGGAGTTCCACAGGTTGACTGTGCGCTGTGTGAAGAAAAATTTCCTTTTATTAGTTTTGAACCTACTACCCATCAATTTCATTTGGTGTCCCCTAGTTCTTGTATTATGGGAAAAGGTAAATAATTTTTCTATAATCACTTTCTCCACACCATTCATGATTTTATATACCTCTATCATATCGCCCCTCAATCGCCTTTTTTCCAAACTGAAAGTCCCAGTCTCTCTAGCCTCTCCCCATATGGGACCCTTTCCAAGCCCCTAATCATCTTAGTCGCCCTTTTCTGAACCTTTTCTAATGCCAATATATCTTTTTTGAGGTGAGGAGACCACATCTGCACGCAGTACTCGAGATGTGGGCGTACCATAGTTTTATATAGGGGAAGTATGATATCTTTTGTCTTATTATCTATCCCTTTTTTAATAATTCCTAACATCCTATTTGCCTTACTAACTGCCGCTGCACACTGCGTGGATGTCTTCATAGAACTATCCACTATAACTCCAAGATCCCTTTCCTGATCTGTCGTAGCTAAATTTGACCCCATCATGTAGTACGTGTAATTTGGGTTATTTTTTCCAACATGCATTACCTTACACTTACCCACATTAAATTTCATTTGCCATTTTGCTGCCCAATCACTCAGTTTGCTGAGATCTTTTTGTAGTTCTTCACAATCCCTTTTGCTTTTGACTGTCCTGAACAACTTTGTGTCATCTGCAAACTTGGCCACCTCACTGCTTACCTCATTTTCTAGATGTGGATGCGCTACCGCAGCTTAGAGCATTGGGGAGTCATTACTGTGAATGACTCAGGGGAGTCGTTATTTCGAAATAGCAGCAGCAGAGCGTCCACAAGACGGCTATTTCGAAATAAGCGTTATTCCCGAGGAAAGACGGAGTTGTTATTTTGAAATCACCAGCCCCCCATTTCAAAATAACAGTCGTGTGGGCGCTCCGCTTGTTATTTCAAAATAAGGGGAGTTATTTCGAACTAACTCCCTAGTGTAGACCTGGGCCAACTGAGGATCCCGACAGGCAAGTGACGAGATGGTTCAGACTCAGCATATTGTGCCGATTTGGTGACCAAAGACACTACTCAGGCTATGTCTAGACTGCAGGCTTCTTTCGGAAGAAGCTTTTCTGCAAGAGACCTTCTGAAAAAACTTCTTCCGAGAGAGAATGTCTACACAGGAAAAGTGCAACGAAAAAGCGATCTGCATTTTCGAAAGACAGCATCCATGCTGAATGGACACTCTCTTGCATTTATGCTGTGATTACTATGGGCATAATGGCCACCAGGGCACCTGTGCTTTTTCCTCTTTGCTCTTCTTTCGAAAGAACTCCCTCTTCCCTGTCCACACACGCCTTTTTCTGAAAGAGCTCTTTCGGAAAAGGGCTTCTTCCTCGTAGAAAGAGGTTTACCCATGTCAGAAAACCCCCTCTGTTCTTTCAGGTTTTTTTGAACGAATGCGATTGCAGTGTGGACGTAAGTGAAGTTTTTTCGGAAAAACGGCTGTGTAGACATACCCTCAGTTTCTTCTTTACTGAGTTTTAAGTGGATGGAACTGTTCACGTTTTACTTTTGGGTTTCTCTTCCTGCACATTTGTTGTAACTGGGAAGACAATGTCTGTGGGCTATGCAATAGCAATGTTATGTTGTAAAAATTGGATTATTTGTTCGTTCAGCCTAAGATTTTATACGGTTATTTTAATTAAGTTAATTTCTTTCATTCCTTTTGGGACTTGGATGTAGGGAGGCTGACACTGGGCCGTCCTTAGGGACTGAACTCTCGGTCTCTAACTACTTTTCTAGGGGAGTTGGGTTGATTTTTAAGGTACCGGAGAAGGGCAGTACAATCTAGCCCACCTAAGGTTACACTAGGACACCTCTATCCTCTCTCCCGCCTAGCAGGAGGGACAGACGGAGGTCCTACACAGCCGGCATCCACCCCAAATCTCAGGCAACCTCGGGCTCCTCTCCCTGTTCACCTGATAGGACCAGCCCACAAACCCACCTCCTCCCGCTCAGTGTCCCAGGAGGCCTCTGCACTGTCCTACAGACAGGCCCCGAAGTTCAGCCCGCTGTGCTCTCAGGAGGGGATAGAAGGGATGGACGTTCTTCCTGGATCCCCAACCCAGCCAGCCGGGGCAAGGGAAACCCCTTCTGTCAGGGGCAGGGCGAGTACCGTATTCCTTGACTTCAAACTCCGCTGTGAAGGCCTCCTGCGGGGCATGCTCGTATTTGGAGACAATCTTCCACACGCCGCTGCTGCAAGACACAAGCCCGACAGCTGGGTGGGGAGCTAAAGCCCGGGTCTGGGAATGGCTATTCTCTTTGTAGATCTGGGAAGGGAGTGGGGTCTACTGGTTAGAGCAGGGGGGCTGGAAGTCAGGACTCCTTACTGTGTCTTCAGCTCTTGGGAGAGCAGGAGGGTCAAAGGGTTACAGCTGGGAGCTAGGACATCTGGGTCCTATCCTGGATCTGAGTGGAGAGTGGGTAGAATTGCCAGGTATCTGGTTTTTGCCCGGACAGTCCATTATTTCTGGCCCCTGTCCGGTAAAAAAAAACCCAGAAAATACTGGGCATATAAAATGTTCAGTATTTTCTGTCTCGGACGGAAGGCTGGCAGGGACATTCTTCCCCTGCCGTGTCTGGCATGGGTAAGGAGCGTGGGGATTCTTAAAGGCACAGCTACCTTTTTGGCCTCCCCCCCCTTTTTTTTGCTCAACAACTTTTGTCTCCTTGGTTTTTTTTTTTTTGCTCAACCAAGTTTTGCCATGTTTGGGATTTTTGGTGAAAGCATCTGGCAAGCCTAAGAATGGGGTCTAGTGATTAGAAGGGGGCGGGGCTAGAAGTCAGGAGTTCTGGGTTCTAGTCCCAGCTCTGAGCAGAAATGGGGAGCTCGTGGGTCCTACACCGAGCCCTGCCACAGACTCCCTCAGCTCAGCTTGTCTTGGGCTCTTCTGATAAAAATCGGGTCGCACTGGGAGCAGATGAGGGCGAAGAAGCTGAAAAATGTAATGAACCTTAACAATCGCTCTGGGCTTCAGGTTCCCCATCTGTGAAATGAGAATATTTGTACTTTGGCCTCTTCCTGGGGTGTCGTGACACAGGGATCCTAGGGATGGGGGAAGCTCACAAGTAAATAGGGGCACCCTTTCCTTAACATTGCGGTCCCACCAGAATGGAACCCGTGACATTAAAGGGAAAAAAAATCCCTTGGGAGACGGAGTAAAAAAAGGAGCGATTGTTGTAGAGAAACTATTGGCAAGATATAATACAACCAAATCTAGGGATGTAAAAGAGTAGTTGAATAGTCGACTATCTGATAAGCCGAGGCTTATCGGGTAGTCGAGTTGACTACTTGAATTTCCTTCCCCTTCACTGCCTCTATATCAGAGGTAGCAAGGGGAGGGGAGCAGGAGCCAGTGCTGCGGGGAGCCAGCTTAAAAGCCGGTTCCCCCCAGCACCATCTCTGTGGTGTGATGGGGAACGGGGAAGTAGAGGTGCAGCACGGGAGCTGGAGCGAGAAGGGATGAAGCAGTCCCCGCTCGCGCCAGGTCCCGACTGCTGCGGCTCTGCCTTTTAAATGTAGTAAGAGACAGATGACTCTTCCTGCACTTTAAAGGCAGAGCCGCAGTGGGGGTAGCCAGTGCCCCCCCTCATCAACAAATCGGGTAGTGGTAGAAATTCCATCGACTATTCGATTAGCTGATTAATCGAAATTTAACATCCCAACTACCTCCGCACATCAATGTGCATAAGCCACTCCCACTTAGAGTCTAAGCCACGCCCACTCTGTGAGGAGCTCTGTCCCCCTCTAGTGGTGGGGAGGACACATATGGAGATCGAGGTGCTCAGTGCAGCTGTGGCTAAGAAACGGTAGCTGAGGAAATAGAAGCTCACATATTAAGAGCCTGTTATAAACCCCCTTCCCTCTGTGGGTCTAGCTTACTTCACGATGTCGGGGATCTTGTAGCTCCTGGAGATGATGCCGGCTTGGTCCACCGAGGACACCATGTTCTTCTCAACAATAATCCCATCTGGAGTCTGAAACCAAGCACGGCAAGGAGACAGTCGGAAACCACCGTGCAAGGCGTTGTACGCGATTTGGGAGGTGCAGCCCCAGGCCAACTCACCAGCCAGCTATATCCAGGGACCTCCCTCCACCCGCAGGGTTTCAATCCCTTTCCCCAGGGACACATTTATGTTCCATGCACAGTTCGTTGCCTGGCTCCGCTCCAGCCTGGTTTTTCACCTTGCTGGGATGCTGCAAGTCGGATACTGTGTCTTTTCCCTGAGCCAGGGTCTCCTGTCCCAGCTGACCCAGAATCCTCCCTCAGCTGAGCTACTTGCTGGCTTTGATTCCAGCTGTGGAGCTTCTATTGCAGGTATCACCTGACTCAGGGCATCAGCTGGGAGCCTGCTGGTTAGTCCCAGGAAGGGCTGGGTCTAACTCCTCTTAAAGCAGGGATGGGGAACCTAAGGCCAGGGGGCCAGATCTGGCTCCCAGCTTGCCTGAATTTGGCCCCCGAGGCTTCCCTTCAGCATTGGGGAGCCGGTGCCTGCACTGCAGCCCTGTAGCCCCCCATCCCAAGCCCACTGCTACACCCCCTCTCGGCTCCTGTACCCTACCTCCCACCTAGTCCTCCAACCTCCCACCCTGCTCCTGCACCCTACAACCCTCCCTGACCCACCAACCCCCCACTCCCCAAGCCCACTTCCTGGCAGCCCCCTCCCACACACCGGCTCCCTCATTTTTGGCCCCACCCCAGAGCCTAGGGTCCCCCTAGGCTCTGGTGTGGGAGGGGAATGTGGGGCGTGTCTTTCCACTTCTCAGAGGAGAGGCCAGCTCAGCGAGGGTTTTTTTGTTGCTTCTCACGTGTGTGCGGCCCCCGACTGATTTTCTTCTATGAGTCGGCGGCCCCCGACCCAAAAAAAGTCCCCCCCCAGCCTTAAAGGGCCAGTCACCCTGTGACAAGCGGTGGAGCCCAGAGCTGGGTGGAGGAGGAAAGCTGGGTCAACAGAACGCATCTTACCATGAGCTCCACAGACACCGCCTTCAAATTGGGGTCCAACATGTGACCCACAGTGAAGAGCCGGTACCTCACTGCAGAAAGAGGAAGATGAGGTGGTCAGTCGGCACAGGTGGGGGCCCTGGGGCAGTAATGGGCCAGGGACTAGCAAGTACGTGTGTTCGACATGAAGGCGAGAAGGAACCATTACGATTATCTAACCCAGTGGCTCCCAACATGACCCCTCTCCCCACTGGTAAGTCCCAACGCTACAGAACCCATGTCACCGGTGGGTGTATTTTGAGAGGGTTCATCGCCTGCGCGGCTCAGAAACGTGCAGGCCTTATTCTGGAAACAATCCCTGAAAAGCCTTGGGTTTGGGGCTACAATTTGAAGGGCCAGTTTCTGTCCTTCTTCACATGTTCTGGGTGAGCACAGGCGACCTCTCTCAGGACAGCTGTCTGCCTGTCTGAATATATTAGTCGCTAGATCAGATGGCACTCCAGAGTATGTAGCATAGCTTCTCTGGCTACTTGTTGTGTATTAGCAGTGCCTTTTTCAGCTGCGTTCCTGCCCGCCCCACCGCAGTGAAATCAGTCCTGAACACCATGCTCACGGGGCGGCGGTGGTTGTCACCCAACACACGGCGTGCTCAGAATTAGGAGCCGCTTCTGAAAACATTGACCCCTGGGTTTAGATGCTGGCGCACAAGGGAGGCAGCAAAGCCCCAGCCAGAGGAACATTAGGACCGACCTGTAGACCCAGGCGTGTAGATGGTCTTGTCTGTCTGGATGAAGATGTAGCCGCTGTGGAACGAAACCAGAACCACCTTCTCTAAGGTGAACAGGCTGCTCCTGGCTTGGAGGTAGACGTATTGCTTCATCTGGGCATCCTTCGGCAGCAGATGAGCGGGAACCTGCATGGGGAAGCAGCATTGTGTCACGGGAAAAGATCTTTCATCGTGACCCAAACTCTCTGCTCCGGAGATTTTAGAGCCGTTAGCAGCACTGGGAAGCAACTGCTGTATTCAGAGACTTGTACTAGCACCCTGCAGGTCTGAGCGGTTAAGCCTCCCCCATGACCCACCCTCTCCTTCCCCTCTCTTGGGGAAAGGCTCCCCCAGCTTTAAGGAGAAAAGGTTGCTATGCCGTGACCGGTCCCACAAACCATCCAGCACTCTTCTGAGTTACCATCTTAGAAGTAGGGCCCTACCAAATTCACAGTCCATTTGGGTCAATTTCACGATCATAGGATTTCTAAAATCGCAAGTTGCACGATTTCAGCTTTTTAAATCAGAAATGTGAGAGTGTTGTATAGGGGTGTCAGTGACTAGTCCCTCGATGAGTTGCTTCCTCCCACCTTGTTGCCTCTATCAGAGGCATCAAGAGTGGGGTGGAAGAAGCTGGTGCTGGGGGGGAGCCAGCTTCAGGGGGCAGGGGAGACTGGGGTCGCCGAATCAGCTGATTCCCAGCTCGTGCCCAGTGCCAGACCCTGCGCCTCTGCTGCCGGCACTTAATACATTTAAAAGGCAGAGCCGCAGCGGGGTTAGCTCCCGGGCTGGCTCTCCCACTTATCGACTAATTGACTAGTCGATGGAAAATCCATCCACTAGTCGATTAGTTGATTAAACTAAATTTAACATCCCTAGGCACAAGGGTATTTGTTGTGTGTGGGGGGAAGGGGGAGCGGTTCTGCTACCCTTACATCCACACTGCTGCTGGCAAAGGTGCTGCCTTCAGAGCTGGGTGGCTGGAGAGCGGTGGCTGCTGGCTGGGAGCCCAGCTCTGAAGGCAGCACCGCCGCCATCATCCGTGCCAAAGTAGGGATGACATGGAATGGTTTGGCCACCCTTCTTTCTGTGCTGCTGTCAGCCTCAGTCAGCAGCTGCCACTCTGTGACTGCCCAGTGCTGAGATACTACCGTAATCCCCCTACAATTCCAATTGGAGAAACGCTGGTCTCCCCCATAAAACCTGGATAGTAAAGGGTAAAAACAAAGGCTGAATTTCATGGGGGAGACCAGATTTCATGCTCCTTGGTGCATTTTTCATGGCCGTGAATTTGTAGGGCTCTACTGATATGAGAGAGATCAGGGCCCCCCTGCCCCAGCTAAGCTTAGCTTCCCACCAGCCTCACCTTTATTTTGGCAGAGTTCATCATACCGTTCCCAGGGTTCAGGCTGATGGTGGTCGAAACCAGGGCACTCTTCCTCTGGGGGAAGTCGGACACAGTGATCGTCACCTCGAGTGGGCCAGGGTGGCCGTGGGCTTCCACCACAACCATCTCTTCGCTCTCCACGCGCAGGACGCTCGGGGCGATCAGGGTACATCTGGGAAGGGAAGGGAGGAGATGGTAGAGCAGAGTCAGCCAGCCTCCGTCCCTCTGCGCCTGGGTTGCTTGGCTATCTTGACCAGCGATCTTTGCTGGTATCAGGTTAGCAACCAGGGCCTGGTGGTTGGAGGTTGGGTGGGAGACCTCCCAGGAGCTACCAGGTTTCTCCAGGAAATCGTTTTAATGGCTCAATAGAATGGCCCCCAAACTGTGGGATACACCCCCTGTAGGGGGTGTAGAGGAACATACAGCAGGGGGCACGGGACAAGCCCCAACCTGGCACCATCCCAGTGTCTCTCGGCCCCCGGACCAGAGTTGTCCCCAGTTTCTACGCCAGCCAATAGGGGGCGCTCCTGGCCCCCAGTCCCGGCACGATGCCAGGGAGCAGCGGAGGTGACCCAGTTGCGGGTGGTCTAAAGAGGGCTGCAAAGTATCTTTTCCCCTTTTCTTTTGCAATGGGAGAAGCCAAAGTTACAGGGCAGCGATCTGCAAGAACCGATTATTCACTAGGGCTATTGTAAGAGCACACAAGCATTGTTCTAGGTGCCGTACGAACAAAAACCCAAGAAGCTCCTGCTGCACAGATCTTACAATGGGATTATTTATTTGGAGGGCCCAGAGGAGAATCGTAGATTCCTGGTGGTAGGTGCTATTGATCCATATCACAAAGATATGGTCCGTGCCCCAGAGAGCAATTCAAGCCGGGGTAGGGGGTGGGGGACAGTGGTGGTTAGGGTTAGAAAGTTAAGCATCTGAGTATTTGCAGGCTGCTTGCCTCGGCTTTTAAGCTTTGGCTTTGAATTTCTTGCCAATTTCAAGGGGTAAATTTCAGGGACACAAAACTCTTGCCAAGTTCTTTGCACCTTGTGAAACATTCGGTGCTTAGGACGGTCCCATTGCCACAGCCCTGTTGTGACGCAGCCTCCTCTCATGCACTCCCTCGACTTAAAGCAGCCCCGCATGCAGCCCCCTGCCTCGATTTCCCTTTTCCAAGGGGCTTCAGTAATTCCTGAACCCTGTCATCCATTCACACCCCATCTCGGGGTCTGGTTTACTAAATTAACAAGCATTTCAAAATAAGCTCCCCAGTTCTTTCTCCTGTGCGTCTCCTAGCCAGCGGCTCCCAGATTTTCCTACCTGTTGTCCTGTTCCCCAAGGCCCCCTTGGTTCTATGGGAGTTGACTCACGCTCTACAGCCTCTGTGCTACCTGCCTAGAAATTCCCCTCTCTCCACATCCCTGCCACTCGAAGCACTTCATAGGGAAAGCAGCAGATCTCTGCTCAGGTGTGCAGCTGTGGTAACTGGGGTTGACTGACCTCAGCCCTTGAAGCACCAGCTTCCCGGAGTCATGGGAAATGTGGGAAGCTCTCTGCTTTCACTGACATCAAATGCCAGTTTCTAGCCTGGTGCATTGGGGAACGGAAGCTTCGAAACGCAGCCCGAGCCCAGGCCTCCAAGGCTCAGGAACCGAAAGACGAATAAAAAGAAGCTGCCGCCTGTTGGTTTTATACAAATCCTGTGAGTGTCAAACCAGTCACATGACTTTCGGGGCCTGACTCGTGGCAGGCCATGTTTAGGGACCAGATCTGGAATGATTTGGTGACCCTGAGTTTTATAGCACCCCACTCCCCTCTTAACATCAGGCCTCTAAAGCAAGCGTCCAGTTGGACACTTCGGATGCGTCTACACTGTGCCGGTAGCTCGAAATAAGCAGCGCCATTGGAGCCACACAAATGGCGTCACTCATTTTGCATCAATTTTGAAACAGCCTATTTCCACATTTGGCGCTGTCTGCCCGGCACTTATTTCGAAATACAGCGCTAGTTCAAAACGTCCCCTGCTCCTTGTGCAACGAGGTTTACAGGGATGTTGGAATAGCGCGCCTGTAATATTTCGAAAGAACGGCGCGCTCAGAAGATGCAGAATAGCTATTTTGGGATACTTTCCGGTATCCCGAAATAGCGCTGCAGTGTAGACATAGCCTTAAAAACAACATCCCCCCAACCCCCTACTGTGAGTTTTGGCCAGGATCTTTTCAGGGAAATGCCCCTTCCCCACACATACGCTCTGCTCCCCTCTAATCACTGCTTCAGAACCCCGAGGTTACTTACAGCGGCTGGCCGTGAGACACAGCTGGCGAGCTGAGCGCAAACACAGCCAGGAGATAGACCGCAGCTCTCCCCATTGCACTGCGAGAGGCCACTGCTCCCCGAAAGCTCTGCTTTTCCTTTGGAAGTCTCTTCCCTTGTGAGTTCTCCCCCGGGTGGCTGAGTGGTTAATATATAATTGCGGACGCTCCCAGACCCCCGGCACTAATTTGACCTCACTACGGGGGGGACAGGCGGTTAGCGTCCCTGCCGCGCTAACGGGAAACCGCACAGGCTACTTGAGGAGGGTGTACTTAGTGAATTTCATGCTGGTGGGAGGTCATAGATGCACAGATTGACAGTCTGTATTTATAGCCCAAGGTACAGGATGTCTTTTGGCAAGGTGCCTCGACCCCCAGTCTAGGAGACCAGGCCCTCTGCTGGCAGGATGGGCAAATTCAGGTTCTGCATCCATTCCACTGCCTACCTATGCCTCTGGTTCTGTAACGCAGCCGTGTTTAATCTCAGTATTGCACCAAGAACTCCCCCACAATCCCCAACATTTCAGGTGGCTAAGGCAGGACACGACACTGCTCATGGCTTTGGCTCCTTCTGCCCTTTGTAGATGGAGGCAGAAGGGCCCCATTTCAGTGGCGTTGGTCAATGTTCCCTCTAATTTTTCCTATTCCTGTGCAGAATAAATTTTGTTCTGTGCACCAGTGCACGTGCAGATGTGCACCACCAGTAGAAACACAGGTTGCTGGCTGTGGGCGCTCTGTTCATCAGCCTGCGCATCTTTTGAATCTCTCCTGGGTGACCACCCAAGCACTCAGCTTACAGGGAACACTGGTGTTGTTGCAGCCTAGCCCTCGGGTTTTGCAATTCTACTCACATGTGGCTCACCAGCCCCTCTGCCAACGGCATCAGAGGGGCGGGCAGGCCACACGTGAGTGGCATTGTGAGCCCATGCACCAGGTCACAGTCAGAGACGGCCCAAGGTACGGGCCAACCAGGCTACCGCCCAGGGTACCCCATTGTAGGGGGTGCCGCGTGGGGCTGCCAGGCCAGGCGGGGGCGGCACCGCGCATGCGCCGTGCGCCTGGGGGCAGGGCTACGCATGCACTGTGCACCCGAGGTGGGGCCACGCATGCGCTAGGCGCCCGGGGGCAGAGCCGCACATGGGTCGTACTCCCGGGGGCGGCACCGCGCTCCCGGGGCCCGGGGCACACGAATGGCTCAGGCCAGCCCATGTCACAGTGCCACTGAGTGTGGGGGGCTCCTCAAAGCGGGGGGCCTGAGACAAACTGCCCCTCCTGGGGGAGCTGGAATATGGGAAATATAAGAAAAAAACAACAAATGGTCTGGTAGCACTTTATAGACTAACAAAACCCATAGATGGTATCATGAGCTTTCGTGGGCACAACCCACTTCTTCAGATGACCGCAGTTATGAGTTTAGGATGTGCAGACCCAAAATAAATAGGAGAGGGGAAGGGGAGGGAGAGGGGGAAAAGGGGAAGAGGGGTGGGAGACAGGGAGCTAGAGGGAATCAGTAAAGTATCTGAAGATTGGGCAGTTAAAACGAAGCAGATAAGCATCAACGTCAATTGATAGTGTCCTTCCTGACTTATGAGTCTACATAAAGAGCTGTTTGCACCTTCAACGGCTATTAAGTTGGTAGTGTCCCAACCAACTTTCATCATGACTGAGTCCATTAGCATGTGAATTGATTTGCAGATGAACTCTAATTCCAATGTTTCTCTGTGGATCTGTCTAGTAGAATTGGTTTGTGACAAGACAGCTACTTGAAGATCTTTTAAACAGTGATTTGGAAGATCGAAGTGTTCCCCAATAGGTTTCTGTATGTTTCCTTTACGTATATCTGATTTGTGTCCATTGATTCTTTCCCACAGAGACTGTCCAGTTTGTCCAATATAGATTGCAGTAGGGCCATCAAATGCCATCAAAGCCAGCAATGCCCTACTGCTAATGGACTCGATCGTGATGAAAGTTGGTTGTAACAGACTAACTCGGCTACCCCTGAAGCTTGGGAAATATAAGGATGGGGGTGTGTGTGTGGGGGGGGGGGCAAAGCGGGACAGTCCCACAAACCCCACGGCGGTTAGAAGCCTAGAACACCGGCCCTGACCTCTCCTCCATAGAATCATGGAACACTAGAACTGGAAGGGACCCCAAGAGGTCGTCGAGTCCAGTCCCTGCCCTCATGGCAGGGCCAAGTATCATCTAGATCAGAGCTACCCAACTTTGGAAGCCCCAGGGGCCACAATGATACTCACAGCACATGCTGAGGGCCGCAACTTAAGTGTGGTTGCATATACCCGCAAATATACATGCAAATATATGCAAATAGCTTCTTTCATACTGACGGGCATGAATACAAAGATTAAGGCAAAACTACACAACACGCAGGCCCCGTTAAAGTCAGTTCTGCTAATATTAATAAAATGCAATAGTTACTGAATTTCCACCCACATGACAGCACTTTTAATGAGCAATGACAATCCAGGAATTTAACTGCTAAAACACATATCAACAGAAATCCATTATATGGATGACTTTTTTGTTTTGGCTCCCACCCGCGGGCCGTAAACAAATGGGCCACCGGCCACATGTGGCCCACGGCCTGAGTGTTGAGTAGCCCTGATCTAGATCATCCCTGACAGGTGTCTATCCAACCTGCTTTTAAATATCTCCAGTGATGGAGATTCCACAACTTCCCTAGGCAACTTATTCCAGTGTTTAACCAGCTTGACAGTTGGGAAGTTTTTCCCAGTGGCCAACCTAAACTTCTCTTCTGCAATTTAAGCCCATTGCTTCTTGTTCTATCCTCAGAGGCCAAGGAGAACAATTTTTCTCCCTCCTCCTTGTGACACCCTTCTGGATACTTGAAAACCGCTATCCTGTCCCTTCTCAGTCTTCTCTTTTCTAAACTAAACAAGCCCAATTCTTTCAGTCTCCCTTCATAGGCCATGTGTTCTAGACCTTTCATCATTCGTGTTGCTCTTCTCTGGACCTTCTCCAGTTTCTCCACATCCTTCCTGAACTGGGGGGCCCAGAACTGGACAAAATACTCCAACTGAGGCCTAATCAACGCAGAGTAGAGCAGAAGAATGATGTCTCGTGTCTCGCTCACAAGACCACCAGACACTGACTTGCAGGGGAAATCAACCAAACTACCATCCCCGGAGCAAGTTCCCTGGCAATGCAGTCAAATGGCCAGGCTCGGTACAATCCAACCTCTTTAGTCTCTTGAGCTTGTACTTCCCCTGACAACCCTATCTGTGCCGTGATGTCTTATATATCCTGCACCCAAGGAAGACCCAGCATGGGGAAGAAGGTTGATCTTGTGGTTAAGACACCAATCTAAGGAGTCAGGACTCCTTGGTTCTATCTCCAGCTCTGATGGGGTGGGCAGAACGGGCCTGGGTCTACTCCTAGCTGAGGGAGGGGAGGGCTGTCTAATGGTTAGAGAAGGGAATTGCAGATCAGGAGATATGAGTTCTATTGCTAGCTTAGGGAAGGGAGGGTGCTCTATGGGTTAAAGCAAAGGATTGAGTCATCAGGGCTCCTAGGGGGGACAGTTTAAAGGTGGTGCGGGGGTTGGGGGGGAGGGCATATGATTCTGCCCCCACCATGGGCTTGCTGTGGGATATTCACCTGGATGCTCAGAGCCAACCTTGCAAAAGCAGCTGTTGGCTTGGTGCGCCTCTGGGGTTTTTCTGGGGGGGGGGGGGGCAGCGTGGACAAAGCCTGAGTTTCACAGGGGCTCAGCATCCGGGGTCCAGGCCTCAGAGCTTGTACGGGGGAAGCTGAAAACACCCCGGCTGGGGAAAGGAAGTGGGGCTAGGAAGCTGGTCTGTGGGTAGTTTTTTGCTAACAAGGCCAGCTCCCAGGAGGAGAGTGAAACTGGCCATGTACCGTGCATTTGGAACAGGCCGGGGGGGTGCCCTTGTGCTCCCTGGTTCCCAGAATCCTCCTCACCGGAGCGATGATTTGGAGAACCCCCCCTGAAAATGGCTGAGCGTAAAAATTCCTCGATTTCCCCTCAGCAAACAGTGATGCAATCGAGGCCGGCAGGGCGGACATGAACTGGCCGCACAGCTGGCGTGGGATCGGGAAGTGGGGGTGGTGGAGTGGGAAAGCGCCTTGTACCTGGTGCAGCTGTGTGTCGGAATTTCCTTGCAATCTCTGCGGACGTGAGGTGTGGGGCATCCTGGCTTCTTAGGAAATCCCAGGGGGAAAAAAAAAAACCTCAGCGGTTGCCTGGGCAACAAAGCAAAGTTTCCTATGTAGGTTAAAGGGGTATGGAGTGGGGATGGGTTAGAGCAAACCCTAAGGATTCCTGGGTTCTGTTCCAGCCCTAGCAGGGAAGTTGGGTGTAGTCACGTGGTTGGAGCGGTGTTTATACTCGAACTCAGGATTCCGGGGGTCCTGTCCTCAGAAGCAAGAGGATGGTGGGGTCTAGTGGTTAGTGTATAGCCTAGGACTCCTGGGTTCAATCCACACCATTAGGAGGACAGTGAGGTTGAGTGGTTAGAACAGGGAAATGAGACTCCTGGGTCCTACTCCTGCCTCTTGATTGGGCTGTTTTCTAATTTACTTTCCATGCACGTGGTAGGTAAGACACTTTGCATGTCCGATGACACCTTCCTTGCCCTGGGAAGAAGAGAGGTGACTAAGTGGGTGGGTAAGCAGGTGCCAAGGTTTCTGCCACTTAAGCATCGAGCCACTGACAGATACGGGGAAGTCCTGGCTCCCAATTCTCTTCTCAGGCCACTGCCTGGCACTCCCGCTATGCCAGTGTGTCCGAGGAGGGGGGGGGGATGTAATGCACGGGCCTAGCGGGTGTGGTCGTGTTAGTCCCTAGCAGCTGACCCCCATGACTGCCCCACCAGCCTGCTACTCAGTGCTAAGGTGAGACTCAGGAGGTGCTGAGTTTGGCTCTCAGGCTCCATGGTGGCATTCCACCGGGTGAGGGCGCGGCCACCTGGCAGGGCTGGATCCAAAGGATGGAGGCTAAATACGGTAACTGGACGGGAGAGTCTGAGAGCATCACAGCCAACAAAGCATGTCCAAGAAGGCGTGTGTTTTCCAGCTACAACAGCTGCAAGGAAGGGCAGGTACTGGCATACGCTCCAGCAGTCCCAGGTTCAGTTCTGCCTCTCGGTGTTGCACTAGCCACCTGGCACGCAGGCCCTGCGCTCTGCAGATAATAGGGTGCAATTAAACTCAGTGGTAGGGCATGCAAATCAAGCAAAGGTTAAAAAAAAAAAGTATGGAAATCAGCATATTGCTGCAAAGCTAATGGGGCTCTTCCAGATTCCCTCTGACCAATTAGAGCAGCTTCTAGCCACTGAAGCGAAGGGCCTGCCTCTCAGTGGAAAGCCCGGGGCCTCTCCCCTTCTCATGTTCCCCCTTGTTTTGCAAACTGTTCCCAGGATGTGTTGCCCAATAAGTCCTCCCTGGGCCGAGTATGGAACCCAGCCGAGGTCACAGTCCAGCCGTGTGTTTGTTCAGGGACATGCACCGGTCGTCTGTGTGTGGGAGGGTCAGGGCCGTGCGGTCTGAATTGATCAGATATTGAATGATTCAACAGGAATTTTCCAGAAGCCTGTGTCCGAGGGCGCCTCGAAGCCTGCGGTCCCCGGATTGGACACGTGGCCGCTACCAGCGGGCTGGTGGCCCCCGCAAATCGCGCCTCTTGGCCCCGCTGAATTTCTTTGCCCTTCTTGCTGCAGCCACTCGTGGCAAAGGGGATAAAGCGCAGCCCTCAAGCGGCAGCCGGCCTCCGTCTCAGCGCGGCGTTTGGACGTGGGTTTCTCAGGCGCCCTGTTTGGCGTGTTTCAGGCTCCTGCATGGCTCCGTGTGCACGGGGTGGCTTTTGTGACACATGGCAGCACGGGGCTTGAGTGTGCGCATGAGTGAGGCTTTATGACAGGGTGGGCAAGATAAGGCCCCGGGGCCGAAGCCTTTCAATCCGGCCCGCGGCCCCGCTGGACCCACAGCGTCGGAGCAGCCTCAGGGCTCAGGGCCGCTGGCTGCTCCATCTGCCTCTCTCCTCTGGGGTTAGACTGGGTTTCCCAACCTATGGGTCGGGACCCAAATATGGGTCGCCATTACATTTCAAAAGGGTCGCCAGATGCCTCCCCAGGTGGCTCTTAAGGAGCCATTCACACCTTTTTTGAATTGCCCTGGGTCACCAAGTCTTCCTGAATTGTCAAAATGAGTCCCCATCTGGAAAAGGTTGGGAACTGCTGGTAGAGGGAGGTTTTGTGCACTGTGACCCCCCTTCACCCAACCCCTCAAACCCCACACCCTCTCCTCTACCCGTATCCCCCTACCCCAAGCTCCCTTCCCCCCCACTTCCATCCTAGACCCTGCACTGCCTCCATAGAAAAGTGCGGCCTTTGACCACTTACCAAAATTTTAGAGTGTCCTCCCATCACAAATTGTTCCGCACCCCTGTTTTATGGAAATGGGCTCAGGAATAGTTTTGGGGGAATGCCTGGCCTCCTTCCTCCTACCCACTTCCCCTACTTCCTGTGAAATGATTCAGGAGCTCCTTTTACAGTCCTTTTCGGAAGATGCACGGAAGGGGAGCAAATCCGTTATTTCGTACATTGAAATACACCCCTTGACTTCTGCATGCAGCTCTATAGGGCCGTCCCTAGGGGGACACGGGGCCTGGGACAACCCCCCACCCCTGAACCTGGGTGCAGGGCCCAGGACAACGCCCCCACCTGTAGGCCCCACCCCTGCCCTCTGCTCTACCCCATCCTGCCCCTTCCCCAAATACTGCCCCTGCTGGCACCTGCTGTGGGCAGCAGCAGGGGGCAGCTCCCTCACTCGCGGTGGTGGTGGGAATTGGAGCAACCCGGCAGCCTGCTCCACCCCCCCCACCCTCTCCCCGCCCGCTGTGCTCCGCTTCTCCGTGGCAAGCGGAGTGCTCTGGGGCCGGGGGCGCTCTGCTTCCTGCTGCTGCAGTGAAGCTGAGCACAGCAGGCTGGGAGAGGGCGGCAGAGCGGAACCACTGCGGTGAGCATGCGGGGGGCGACCCCAGCAGCGGCCGCGTGCTAGACCCTTAGGGGATCCCTGGGGCTGCCCTGGCCCCTGTCCCCAGCTCTGGTTGCCCCATCTCAGACAAGGTATGTTAGAAGTGGAATCGATCCAGGGAAGGGAAACCAAAGGGATGAAAGGGTTAAGCTTCCCTATGAGAAGAGATTAAGCAGCCTGCAGCTCTTGGGGTGGAGAAAGCGATGGGGGAAGTATTATTTACCCCTTCCCAGAACACAAGTGCTAGGGAGTCACCTGATGAAATGGATAGGCAGCAGGTTTGAAACGAACAAAAGGCAGCACTTCTTCACACAGCATGCTGGCCAACCTGTGGAACTCCCTGTCAGGGGATCTTGCAAAAGCCCAACCTATACAGAAGCGTTTTTTTTTTTTTAAGGAGATAAGTTTCTGGAGGATAGTTCCATCAATGGCTATTAGTCAAGCTAGGCAGGGACACAGACGCATGCCCTGGGTGTCCCTAAAATTCTGAGTGCTTGGTGCCAGGACCAGATGACACGGGATGGACCACTTGATAATCTGCTGGGCTGGTCCCTTCATTCCCTTTGAAACACACAGCATTGTTCATGCTCAGAAGACTGAATCCTGGGCTGGGGGACCATTGACCTGACCCAGTCTGACTGTTCTTATCTTAATCCTCTTTCCACTACCGGAAAGGCATCATTAGGACAGAAAGGGCGAGATTAACCCTTTCATGGCAGGGCCACTCATCTCCCCAGAATTGTCCTGTAACAGTCAGAATGCGTGTATAGAACAGCCTGGCAGAGGGGTTATGGACCAGCCTTTGTCTCCCTTGGCTGTTCAAACTGTAAACAGTCTCTCACCACAAGTACATGCAGGCCCGGCACAACGGGGCCCTGATCCCAGCTGGGGCTTCTAGGCACTGCTGTGGTACAAATAAATAATAACAAACCTTCACTAATGAGGGCATGACTTCTACTTACCAGGTAATAGTGAGAAAACTAATGACATTTTACCTGCCCATTAAACTAAATTTGCAAGGCCAGTGTGTGGCTTATGGATGTATATTCCTAGGTGCCAAGGGCCAAGCCCCACTGCCAGCTCCCACCTGCCTTGTAAGATAATACATATTTTTTTGAAATAATGCAAAAATGGACTGGAAAGAGTAATTGTTGGACGATTTCCCTACATTGCACAATGCTGGGGGAGGACGAGGGCTCTGGGGTGGAGCTGAGGATGAGGGGTTTGGGGTTGCTAGATGGGGCTGACGGGTGAGGTGGGGTGCAGAGGTGAGGGTTGTGGGGTGGGGCTGAGGTTGAGGGGTTTGGGGTGCTGGAGGCAGCTGAGGGGTTTGGTGGGGTGGGGAGGGTTGGTGTGAGCAGAGGTGAGGTGTGGGGTGCTGGAGGGAGCTCAGGGCTGGAAAAGAGGGTTGGGGTGAGGGGGTTAGGCTCTGGGATGGAGGGATGAGGAGTTTGGGGTGCAGGCAGGTTGCCCGGGGGTGGGGCCAGAGGAGGTCTCCCCGCCACCCCCCCGCCCTGTCCCCTCTGGCAGCTGTGAGCTCCAGGGGAGGGACACACCCCTCTCCACTGCCCAGGCCTGCCAATGGAGGAGGAGTAAAACGGGTGATTGCCCCGAGGCCTGGGCAATTTAAAAAGGCCCCGGTAACGCTGCCTGCTGTGGGGAAAAGCCTCTCTTGATTCAAAGGGGCTTTTGACCTGCCCCATGAAGGTCCCGGGGCAGTCCAGTAGCACGTACCCCTCCCTCACCAGCCCGGGCCTGCATGGGGAGTATCCAAAGCCTTCAGGGCTGTCCCTAGGGGGGTGTGGGGCCCAAGGCAACCCCCCTGCCACCCTAATTCCCTGCCCCCACTCCACCCCTCCCCCCAAGCCCTGCCTCTTCCCTCCCCACCGGTCTGCCCCCTCCACCTCCCTTTACATTCCTTCCCCGAACACCCAGCAGCCGCCTGCTCTGCTTGGCCGCCCTCTCCCCTCTGGCGCCGATCTCAGCTGCCCCTCGGCGTCCCCCTGATACCAGCCCGCAAGCACGACTAGTCCCCCCACTGGGGGCAGATGGGACCATGAAATGTCCTGCAGGTGTTTAAAGGGTGAGGCGGCTTATTGCGGCCCATTCAAGTCGGGTGCGGCGATTGGACTCTCTCGCGGATTCGGGGCCAGTGAACAAGGGCCATTTACACTGGTGGCCCTCGGGTTCTAACTGGTGCGAACGGCTCTGGGGTTATTACTGAGACAGCGTCAGCCCCTCGCGGGCTGCGCCTGGCAGGCACCGGTCACAAGAGACCCAGTCCCCAAGAGCGCGTGGGCCAGACTTGCTGGAGGCCTGTGGCAGGCCAGTGACAGAACCCCGACACCTTTTCCTTTCACCACTCCCGGTCTGCCGAGTGGGTTCCACGAGCCCCCGTAGCCTTATGATGCTTGTTGTTAGGCAAGCCCGCCGGCTGTGTAGCCATAAGCAAATATGTTGCAATTGGATGTCTTTGGATCTGGTCCAGACCGAAGCCTTGTCCAAACACCGCTGCCAGGAAAAGGAACCTCTTACTGGAAACACCTGATAACCCGCCCTCCCCCATTAACTCTTCCTTGCTTTGCTTTTGCCCAGAGGAAGGCCAAACCAGACGTGGGGAGGGTCCCTGTGGGGCAAGGATTACACCAGCTGAAGATTTGGCCCAGAGAGCTGAAGGCCTGGTTTATCAAGGAGGTCAACCCTTAAAATGCCAGGGTAATTGCAGCTGAAGAGGGATCGGTTAATCGGTGCTTCTGCAGATGCTACCAGGTTAGCAACCTGTTTCGAGTGTCAAAGCCACCTAAGGGATTTGGACACCCATTTGCCATGCAGCGTCTCTGAATCTCCTATGTGGCTCGGAAGGTGCCAACCAGGGCCTGCCACGCTGGTTTGGCGGGTCATCTACAAGAATGATCATTCCCAGATAATATAGAGACAGGTGCAAGAAACCCTAGTGTGGAGGATAGCCTGCCCCTGGGGGACATTACCTCTTAGCACCCCTTGCCTTGTGCCCTGAGGCAGGACTATCATGTTGCAATGAGTTCCACAGACTAATCCCACATTATTATTTTCCTGTCATCTGTTTTATGGCAGCAGCACCCAATAGCCTTCTGGGTGCTGTGCACACATACAGAGCAGGTGCAGAGGATGTGGTGACCGAACACGCCAGCGCCCTGTCTGTATTAGCACTTCCATCCGTAGCAGTGCAGATTCCCTAATGGAGCCTAGAGTAGTCCTGGTCTAGGAGATGGTTTTTGCTCCAAAGGTTTTACAGTCCAAGTGCATGAAAGAGACAGAGGGAGCTTTACGGAGCTGCCTTCGTGACTGCGAGCACTTTGCCTCCTGAAATGTCTCAGGATTTGCCCAGAGTAAAACAGTGAGTCAAAGGCAGAGTCAGGAACAGACTCCAGGAGTCTCAGCTCCGCCCCCCCCCCTTCTAACCCAGTAGACCCCACCCCGCTCCCAGCGCTAGGACTGTAACCCAAACGCCCTGACTCCCAGCACTCCTCCCATGCTAGGTCTGAACTAGGGGGGTTGGGAGCCCTGTCATTCCATTCTGTGGCTAGCGCTTTGCCATGGAGCAAACATAACACAGCCTCAGGCCCCTCATTCCAACTCCCCCACGTGAAAAAAAACCAATAAATTCTCGTGCCGGGAGTGAAGAAAACATCTTTTGTTCCAAACTCCCCAGTTTCCTGGGCTCCTCCCCATCAGGCACTAACCCACCCAGCTGTTTGCACAAGGGCTCCTCTTACAGGGAGCTCTCAGGATAAATAGCCCTGGGGGAAGAACTTCTCCTCCTGACCCTCCTGTCATCACCATGGGGGGCTCGGCTTTCTACCTGCTGGCCGCCTTGGCCTTCTGCTTCCCGGCTGTTTCTCGCAGCCAACTGTAAGTACCCCTGCGCTTCTGCCACGGTGGTGCGATTAGCCTGAGTTCCTGAAGCAACTAAAAAGCGACATTTCCTTCTCTTCCCTGCCACTGTGTGTGGAGTGGAGACAGGCTATAGAAATTCTCTTCCTCACTCTGTCCAACCCTACTGCTCCCTCGCTCAATTCACAGGCTGATTTTGGGGGGTTGGAAGTTGGGATTTTTTTTTTTTTTACAGAATAAACTGGATTTTGAAGTGGGTTTTGGCCACGAAAGCTCACAACACTATATGTATATATATATATATATATATAATGTTAGTCTTTAAAGTGCCACAGGACTACTTGTTTTAAAAAGTTGTTTTTAACATTACAGACTAACACAGCTGCCCCTCAGACTTTTGAGTTAACCAGGTGTAAACTGGGAGTACCCACCCACCTGAAATGCACTGAAATCAATGGGTGGTTTTCCCCCTTGGTTTTAGTGGACTTTGGATCAGGCCTGAAAAGAGACCGGAATCAGGTCCTATAGGGTCACTTCTAACACTCCTTGCTCAGTTTCTACATCCGCTAGACACTCAGTGGGGCTAAATTCAGTTCGCATTGTAACTCCATTGACCAAGGGGATTGCTTGTGATGCGCGAGGCAGACCACGACCCAGTTCACTTCCAAGTGGCTGATGGGCCTCCAAAGCACCGTAGTCCACAGTTTGGCCACTGGACTGTGAGTCAGGACTCCTGGGTTCTATTTCCACCGCTGGAGGGACTGTGCCAACCAGGCCGGAGAGCTGAGAAGAGTAGCAAGAGCTCTGATGCTCTCGCAAGGGGAGATGCTTGGGTTCTAGCACAAGCTGTAGGAAGGCAGTGAAGTCTAGTGGTTAGAGCCCGGGAGGGGAGTGGTGTGACTAGGAGTCAAATCTGCTGGGCTCCTCTCTAGGCAAAAGGATGGCACTAGGAATGCTCAGGCCGTGCAAAGGGCAGTGCATGCCACAGCGCTCCTGACTGCGTGATGGCAGCTGAGGGAATGCAAGAGGAGGCAGTATTGCCCTCTCCATGGGGCACTGGGGTCAGCATAGACCGGAGAGCTCTGTCTCCTGAGCCCCTACCCTGCTGCCTGTAGCACAGCACCCCCTAGCCATGCACTGGGGCATGACAGCCAGCACTGGCTGCCAAGGGAGAGCGCCCCCTGCTGAGCCACTGAATCTGCTCCCTGAAGCACAGCGCCCCCTAGCACCGCACTGGGGCATTGGGGTCAGCTCTGGCTGCCAGGGGAGAGCGCCCCCTACTGAGCCGCTACCCTGCTCTCTGCCGCACAGCGCCCCCTAGTTGCGCACTGGGATATGGGCGTTAGCACTGACTGCCAAGGGAGTACGCCCCCTGCTGGACTCCTGCCCAGTGCGAGATTGAAGAATTTGGGGGCCTTGGCCTTGTGGAAACAGGGGTGGGCAACGCCAGGGCCTGCCATTGAGATTGTGTGACGGGGAGTGTTGGGTCCTGTCCCCAGGGGATTGGAGGACCTAGGCAGTCGGGCTGAGCCAGAGAGCGAGCCCACCGCACATACCCCACGTGAGGGTTCCTGTCCCATGGGGCTGGGCTGGCTCTTTGCTCCAGACTGTTGGCTCTAACCAAAGCACAGTGGGCGGGGCCTCTCCCTGTTACGCCCTGTCCCTTTCCTGGTTGCCCGCCCCAAGGTGGCCTATGATGGGCTGAATGAAACAATCTGGCAGGTTTATTCTGCCCCCCGGTGGACAGGTACCCCCCCCCCCCGCCCCGAAGGAGCATGTTGGGTTCTCTGGGCCTGCCCCCACCAGCACACAGTTGGAAGACAGCGCCCCCTGCTGCGCGACCACTAGCTGCAGTACGGTGCCCACCCAGTGCCAGGACATGGGGTCAGCACTGACTCACAGAGAAGAGCGCCCCCTACTGGCTCGGTGTCCACCTGGGCGCTCGAGTTTGGTCCCGCGGCAACAGAGGATCAGGCTGTGTGACACAGCCACCCAAAACAATTTTTGTTTAGCAAGGGGAATGCGTTATGCCCTCCACTTTTCACCTGTGTGTGTCTGTGTGCATGTGTGTGCGTGTGAGATCTGCATCGAGCATGAAAAACTCGAGTCCAGTCATCAGTCGCCCTTCACCCCCAAGTGACACACAAACAACTTGGCTGACATTTAGCAACACTTTTTCTTTCCCTCCAGGTGCATTTCCTTGTGAATTCACAACACCATAGGTGATGTAATCAGTCAGTTATTTCTCAGGGCAGGTGGCAAATGTTGCTTCAGCGCCATTGCCTGAGGGGGGGGGAATTGTCTAGATTGCCTAGGTGATTTAGGAGCAAAGTCAGTTGGACTTGCCAAAGGCTTGTCTACATGAACAGTTAGTTCATGGCAAATTGGGATGTAAATCTACACCCCCCCCCCACACACACACACTGCACACTGTCTGTGAGGACACTGCTGATGCATACGAATAGTTCCTGATGGCACTTTATCGTACTCTGGTTTCAAAGTGGGGTACGAATTGTTAGTGCAGGGGCTACATAGACACTGGGCGGGAGGCTGGGGGAGGCGAGCCTCACACCCCTTTGCTAGAACGAAATGTTCATGTAGACGAACCTGAAGCAGACATGAAACAGAATTTCCATTCTGTGGGAAATGCCCATATGTCCTTGTGTCCCACATTGCACTGGGAAGCTGAAATTCCTTGAGAAACAAATTTTCTGAAAAGCTACTGTCGGCCGGGGTGGGCAATAATTTTTGCGGGGGGGGGGCACTTCACACATTTTGGCAGTGCTTGCGGGCTGCCCCCCAAAGGGGTGGGCCTTGGGCAGAAAGGGGCTGTTCCCTCTAGGTGCCGTTAGCCCCTGGTGAGTGGGGGGCAGGAGACTTTGCATGCTCCCCCACCCTCAGGCCCTGATTGGCCTGGGATGGGGGACCTCGCAGTATCTCACCCCTGCTCCTGCCCTGCCAGGGGCGTGCGGTGCTTAAAGGGAACCACCAGTCATTTTGAACAGCTGGCCATTCCCTCTGGTGCTGCACGTCCCTGGTGGGGGGAGGAGACCTTCTGTGTGCCCCCATTCCCAGGTCTTGATTGGCCCAGAGGCGGGGGAGCAGCAGGGCAGCCAGAGGCCGGATCCAACGGCTTGGTGGGCCGGATGCGGCCCGCGGACCCTATCATGCCTGCCCCTGGTGTAGGAACTATTGAAATGGCCTCACTGAAGGGTTTTGTCTCAACATTTTCAATTGGATTTCTACATTCAGCACAGGAACAGCTGACCTAAACAGGGGGTGGGAGGTTTATAGGAAAAGGTTAGAGAAATACCGGTCAGGCAGGGCCCGGCTCAGGGGTTCTCACAACACAAATTTTCTGGGGCCTCAGACTGTAGCCACCAATTCTTGCAGGTGGCTGCTCTGACAAATTTTCCTCAAGGATTTAATTAGCTTTCGGGGGGAAATGATAAATATGCATTTACACACGCCCAAATCATTGTGATTTATGGATGTAGGGTTTCTTTTGGGCAGACTCAATAGTGAAAATAATTGTTGTATTTTGGTGCCCTGGCCCGCACAGATCTCCCCGGCCCCCACTGACTCCTTCCCGACCCCTTCAAGCCCAGCGTTTCAGTGATTCTATTAACTAACATTAGCATGCCGTCAAGTTGGAATGAAGCGCTGCCTCCTTATCGAAACGAAGCACTTTTTTTCCCTCAGAAAATGTGACAAAATTGCCGCATCCCTGCAGCGCGTTTTGGTTTTAATCAGCGCGTTCTATTAACTAACATTAGCATGCCATCAAGTCGGAACGAAGCGCTGCCTCCTTATTGAAACGAAGCACTTTTTTTCCCTCCGAAAATGTGACAGAATTGTCGCATCCCTGCGGCGCATTTTGGTTTTAATCGGCGCGTTCCGATGGAATACAGCGCCTCTGGAGACGTTCCCCTCTGTCCGCTCCATTTCGACGTGCCTAGGCTAGGTCAGCACAGCCCCCAGCATGGCACCAGCGGCCTGAATCAGGAACTGAGATTATTCTCAGGTGGCCAGGGTGTTAGCAGCAGGGTGGTTAATCCAATCTACCTGCCGGAGCAGAAGCAGTTTGATTGATGGAGGAATGGACGGTGGGTTATCTGCACTGAGAGAAAAACCTCTTCCATTGACGTAGGACAGTGGTCCCCAACCTTTTGGGGCTGCTGCGTGCCCGGGGCAGGGGCTGCGCTTGCGCCGTGTGCCCGTAGCCTGGGGTGCAAGAATGGCTCAGGCTGGCCCTGGTCACTAGGCGGGCGCACATAAATGCCCCAGCGGGCGCCATGGCACCCGCAGGCACCGCATTGGGGACCACTGACATAGGAGGTTTCTATGCAGCTAGGCCATTGTCGCACCCAAAGTGTAGATGTGACTGGTGTTGATCCCAGCTGGGAACGGCACTTTTCAGAGGCCATGTAGACATACCCCTGGGGCAGGAACTGTGTCTTATTGTGTTTGTACCATGCCTCAATCACTGCTGGGATTTCCAGATGCAGCTGTAAAGCAAATAACAATAAATGATCAGCCGTAGCAAGAAGCTTGGTAGAAACCCGGGCATGGAGGTCCCTTGAGGTGGTGGGACTCACAACCAGCAGGGTTTTAAATACTAACAGTATTACTCACCTCACCCTTTTTGCCGTTCCCAGCTACTCCCTGATCACCCCCAACATCCTGCGGGTGGAGAGTGAAGAGAACATCGTGGTGGAAGCCCATGGCCTCAATGCCCCCATTGCGGTCACGGTCACCGTGCAAGACTTCCCGCTCAGGAAGAACATTTTATACCAGGTCCAAACAGACCTGAACCCTGTCACTGGGATGATTGGCACAGCTGTCATAAAGGTGGGGAAAATCGCAGCCTCAGATCAGCCAGTGAAACAAATACACCCAGGGCAACATTTTCAACAGTGGCCCACTTATTTTTGGTGCCTCCCATGATTTGTCCCCCCCCCATGCCAAGACGTTTGGATCCCATCAAGGTTGGATGTGTTTCGGAAAGAGACACTCAAGCCAAATATGAGCTGGAAATGTTGGGTGAACATCTAGGCCTGCATTACACAGGCAAACAGATGAGAGGATCACGTTGGTCTCTTCTGGTCTTAACATCTATGCTGAGTGTGCCATCCTGGAATTCCCCCACTGCCCGGGGTATTCCCCGATGAGGAGATCCACCAGTTCATGGCACTTGTGTACCAGTTAGTAAAAGGCAATGGGCCCTTATGCAGCCTCTCCATGCATTACGTAAGCGTGGTTAACCCTGCAAAGGTTTTTTGCTTTGAACGTCTCCTGTGGGGGTGAGGGAACCGGAAGAACTCATGCATGCTTTTCTTCTCCCGCAGGTCCCCACCAAAGACATAAAGAAAGATTCCAAACAAAACCAGTATGTGGTGGTCCAGGCCAAGTTCCCTCAGAAAACCCTGGAAAAAGTGGTTCTGGTCTATTTCCACAGTGGATACATCTTTATCCAGACAGATAAAACCATCTACACCCCCGGGTCCACAGGTACTGCCTTCCCCGGTCTCTTCTGATGGGAGGGGGTTGGAAGCTGCTGATGTCCCAGCAGGGCTCCCCAGCTCTACCCTGTGCTTTTTGCTTTGCTTGTTGTCTGGTTGAAGACAGAAGAGCGCTGGAGAAGAAACTCCCCCCCCACTTTGCAATATTTCACCCTTCACCGTCGTCCTAGTCGGGATGTCCCATTGCATGTTAGACCCTGCAAGACTGGGTGGGCCATGGGACTGAGGGCGGGAGATGGACCTTTTCAAACCACAGCGCCTGGTTCTGCTTCATCTTGAATCAAGAGACGGGTCCCCATCTGATGGCCATCCCAAGCCTGCTGGAAAGAGGCGCAGCATTTAGGCACCTAAACCACGTTGACATTCGGGCCAAGGTGTCCAATGAGGTCCCTCTCTTCTCTCTTTATTTTCTCAGTCCTCTTCCGGATCTTCACCATGGGTCACAAGCTGGAACCGTTGTCCAAGACCGTGATTGTGGAGTTTGAGGTAGGGTCGAGGAGGATTGTGGGGTTTGAGGTGGGATTGTGGAGTTTGAAGTAGGGTCATGGAGGATTGTGGGGTTTGAGGTGGGGTTGTGGAGGATTGTGGGATCTGAGGTGGGGTCGTGGAGGATTGTGGGGTTTGAGGTAGGGTCATGGAGGATTGTGGGATCTGAGGTGGGGTTGTGGAGGATTGTGGGATCTGAGGTGGGGTCGTGGAGGATTGTGGAGTTTGAGGTGGGGTCGTGGAGGATTGTGGGATCTGAGGTGGGGTTGTGGAGGATTGTGGGATCTGAGGTGGGGTCGTGGAGGATTGTGGAGTTTGAGGTGGGGTCGTGGAGGATTGTGGGATCTGAGGTGGGGTTGTGGAGGATTGTGGGTTTGAGGTGGGGTTGTGGAGGATTGTGGGCTTTGAGGTGGGGTCGTGGAGGATTGTGGGATCTGAGGTGGGGTTGTGGAAGATTGTGGGGTTTGAGGTAGGGTCGTGGAGGATTGTGGGATCTGAGGTGGGGTCGTGAAGCATTGTGGGGTCTGAGGTGGGGTTGTGGAGGATTGTGGGGTTTGAGGTAGGGTCATGGAGGATTGTGGGATCTGAGGTGGGGTTGTGGAGGATTGTGGGGTTTGAGGTGGGGTTGTGGAGGATTGTGGGGTTTGAGGTGGGGTCATGGAGGATTGTGGGATCTGAGGTGGGGTTGTGGAGGATTGTGGAGTTTGAGGTGGGGTCGTGGAGGATTGTGGGATCTGAGGTGGGGTCGTGGAGGATTGTGGGGTTTGAGGTAGGGTCATGGAGGATTGTGGGATCTGAGGTGGGGTTGTGGAGGATTGTGGGATCTGAGGTGGGGTTGTGGAGGATTGTGGAGTTTGAGGTAGGGTCATGGAGGATTGTGGGATCTGAGGTGGGGTCGTGGAGGATTGTGGGGTTTGAGGTAGGGTCATGGAGGATTGTGGGATCTGAGGTGGGGTTGTGGAGGATTGTGGGATCTGAGGTAGGGTCGTGGAGGATTGTGGAGTTTGAGGTAGGGTTGTGGAGGATTGTGGGGTTTGAGGTGGGGTTGTGGAGGATTGTGGGCTTTGAGGTGGGGTCGTGGAGGATTGTGGGATCTGAGGTGGGGTTGTGGAAGATTGTGGGGTTTGAGGTAGGGTCGTGGAGGATTGTGGGATCTGAGGTGGGGTCATGAAGCATTGTGGGGTCTGAGGTGGGGTTGTGGAGGATTGTGGGGTTTGAGGTAGGGTCATGGAGGATTGTGGGATCTGAGGTGGGGTTGTGGAGGATTGTGGGATCTGAGGTGGGGTCGTGGAGGATTGTGGAGTTTGAGGTAGGGTCATGGAGGATTGTGGGATCTGAGGTGGGGTTGTGGAGGATTGTGGAGTTTGAGGTAGGGTCGTGGAGGATTGTGGGATCTGAGGTGGGGTTGTGGAGGATTGTGGGATCTGAGGTGGGGTCGTGGAGGATTGTGGGGTTTGAGGTAGGGTCGTGGAGGATTGTGGGATCTGAGGTGGGGTTGTGGAGGATTGTGGGATCTGAGGTGGGGTTGTGGAGGATTGTGGGGTTTGAGGTAGGGTCATGGAGGATTGTGGGATCTGAGGTGGGGTTGTGGAGGATTGTGGGATCTGAGGTGGGGTCGTGGAGGATTGTGGGGTTTGAGGTAGGGTCATGGAGGATTGTGGGATCTGAGGTGGGGTTGTGGAGGATTGTGGGGTTTGAGGTGGAGTTGTGGAGGATTGGGGGGTTTGAGGTAGGGTGAGCCCGGAGTAGGGGGAACATGTGGGCTCAGCCACTTGTCTGGGTTACGTGCAGCAATTATTGTGCCTGAGGAGGCTGCATAGCCGGCAGGGCTGCAAAGCCCTTTAGGAACATAAGAACGGCCACAGAGGGTCAGACCAAAGGTCCATCTGGACCAGTGTCTTGTTTTCCAACAGTGGCCAGTGCCAGGTGCCCCAGAGGGAATGAACAGAACAGGGAATCCTCAGGTTCAACATCTTTATTAATGACCTGGAGGAGGGGATAGGTAGCACCCTTAGCAAGTTTGCGGATGACACTAAGCTAGTGGGAGAGGTAGCTATGCTGGAGGGCAGGGATAGGGTCCAGAGTGACCTAGACAGATTAGAGGATTGGGCCAGAAGAAATCTGATGAGGTTCAACAAGGACAAGTGTAGAGTCCGTTTGATCAAAAAAGCCTCCTCACCAGTAAGAGCCAGGAGCACCACATTTGGGAGACAGCTTCCTCTTATTATAACTTAAAGCAAAGTCAGGGTTTGGTTGTGCCAGGACAATGGGATGTGTCTTGAATTCGATTGTTTCTCACTAAGCTAGGGGGAGAGGTAGATACGCTGGAGGGCAGGGATAGAGTCCAGAGTGACTTAGACAAATTGGAGGATTGGGCTACAAGAAATCTGATGAGGTTCAACAAGGACAAATGCAGAGTCCTGCCCTTGGGATGGAAGAATCCCAAGCATTGTTACAGGCTGGGGACTGACTGGCTAAGTAGCAGTTCTGTAGAAAAGGACCTGGGGGTTACAGTGGATGAGAAGCTGGATATGAGTCAGCAGTGGGCCCTTGTAGCCAAGAAGGCTAATGGCATATTAGGTTGCATTAGGAGGAGCATTGCCAGCAGATCCAGAGAAGTGATTATTCCTCTTTACTCAGCTCTGGTGAGGCCACATCTGGAGTATTGTGTCCAGTTTTGGACCCCCCACTACAGAAAGGATGTGGACGCATTGGAGAGTGTTCAGTGGAGGGCGATCAAAATGATTAGGGGGCTGGAGCGCATGACCTACGAGGAGAGGCTGAGGGATTTGGGTTTGTTTAGTCTGCAGAAGAGAAGAGTGAGGGGGGATTTGATAGCAGCCTTCACCTTCCTGAAGAACAAGGAGCAATGGTCTCAAATTACAGTGGGGGAGGTCTAGGCTGGATATGAGGAAAAACTATTTCCCTAGGAGGGGGGTGAAGCACTGGAATAGATAACCCAGGGAGAGGGTGGAATCTCCATCCCTAGGGGTTTTTAAGTGTCAGCTTGACAAAGCCCTGGCTGGGATGATTTAGTTGGGATTGGTCCTGCTTTGGGCAGGGGGCTGATATGATTCTATCATTCGAAGTGATCCCTCCCCTGTCACCCATTCCCAGCTTCTGACACGGAGAGGCTAGGGACACTACTCCCACCCATCCTGGCTAATAGCCATTGATGGACCTAACCTCCATGAATTTATCTAGCTCTTTTTTGAATCCTGTTAAAGTTCTGGCCTTTGCAACATCCTCTGGCAAGGAGTTCCACAGGTTGACTGTGTGTTGTGTGAAGAAAAACTTCCCTTTGTTTGTTTTAAACCAGCTCCCTATTGATTTCATTTGGTGACCCCTAGTTCTTGCGTTGTGGGAAGGAGTAAATAACTTTTCCTTATTCACTTTCTCCACACCAGCCGTGATTTTATAGACCTCTCTCATATCATAGAATCCCAGGGTTGGAAGAGACCTACAGAGGTCACCAAGTCCAACCCCCTGCTAAATTAGGACCAATCTAAACTAAATCATCCCAGCCAAGGCTTTGTCAAGCTGGGACTTAAAAACCCCTAGAGATGCAGATTCCACCCCCTCCCTAGGGAACCCATCCCAGTGCTTCCCCACCCATCTTCGTCTCCTCTTTTCCAAGCTGAAAAGTCCCAGTCTTATTAATCTCTCCTCATATGGCTGCCGTTCCAAATTCCTAATCAGTTTTGTAGCCCTTTGCAAACCTTGGCACTGGAAAAAGTTCAGACAATAGCTCCGGGTTAGGCCTGGAGTCGGTGGAGACTGTGAAATGTTCCAAACTACTTCCTAGAGTTCTTTGGGGGCCTCGCCAAGCTGTCTCAGAGTGTCAGGAGAGGTGGGTAGGTTTTTTCAGTGTCTCTGACTAGTTAAGTAATTCAGACCACGCAATGGAGTCCAGGTTGCATGGAGAAGCCTTCCATAGGCCAGGAAGGTCGATGTGGTCGATGACGTTCAGAGGAAGTGGCTGCATTTTTCTCCCTACGTTTTTTCCTCTTTTCCTCTCCAGACCCCTGAGGGCGTTATTGTCAAGCAGCTCCCTGTCTCTGCCCCCTTGAAAACAGGCATCTTTTCCCTGAACCACGTCTTGCCGGAGATTGTCAGGTGAGGTTACCACCAGGCGTGGCTGTAACAGGGGCTCTGCAGAAGATGGGCATGTGGAGCTGGTTGCTGTATGGTGCCCATCTAGGGTGACCATATTTTCCAAAGGGAAAATGGGACCCTGTGAGGACCTGGCCTGAGCCCTCCCCCACCCCCTGAGCAGGTCTGGCCCGGGCCTCTCGTGCAAGCCCTGCCCCCTCTCCTCGTACGAGGCTGGGATTGGCAGGGGGCAGGAGGCCTGCCCGTGGCTGCCATTGCGGGTCCCCCCACCCCTTGCTAGGACAGGCCTTAAAAAATGGATGTATGGTCGCCATGGGCAACCAGGCTGTCATAGGCTGTTCCCCACTCTGGCACGATGAATGTAGAAGTGGGGGCCCACAAAAGCACCCCAAAACCTGATCTCTACAGGCTTTGGTACAAAAAGCTCCCCCAAAATCCTAATATCCTGACTTTGGAGAATAAAAACTGCTGCCACCTTCCAAGTATTCCAAAGAAAAAACCAGGGAAGAGGTCACTTGGGAAACCTCCTCCCTAAAAACCTCAGGGGTACCTCAAGCTCTTTTCCCCAAAGAGCTTGAAAAGAGAAAATACAAGCTGCAGTCTGTGGTCGCTGTCCTCTAGTCAGAGGCATGCAGATATCCACAGACAGATTTTCCAGGACACAGAAATGAACAAATACCAGGTTAATTAAAAAAAAACAAAACAAACTTTTATTATCAAAACCAAACCACAGTTACAAGCACAGTTGGAATGGCTAGATGGTACGAGCCATGAATTAATATACGCATGGGGGATCCCCCCATGGGCCAAAACTTAGTTACAAAAGAGCGGAAAACCCATTTCTAACAGCACAGACATCAGATCCAAATTCCCAAACCAGAAAAGAATAAAACCTGACGGATTTATCTAGACTTTACCCTACTTATACATTATGAAGAGTCTTTTTCTTGGAGAGAGACATGTCTTCTGTCTCCCTCAGTATCTAGAGAGCAAATTGGCTCAGAGACAAAGGAGGGAAAAGTTAAAAATTCCTTTGTCTCAGTTTGAAATCACTACCTGCCTTACCATTGGCTGACCAGATACCTGGCTAGGTTAACCCTTTAGTCCCCAGGCTGCAGGCCATCCCTCATGCATCCCACAGGCTAATGAGTGGGCCACAAGGTTGTAGTAACCAAGACGGTCTCCCGGGCTCGGGTAGTGTTACCAACTGCGCTTGCGCCCCTAGAATTTGTGGAGTATGCCGGCTGCACCATAGGAACATTTTGCTTGGCTGCAGGGGGAGCACCCGGCTCTCCCAGCCAGTGTTGTGTGCAATCCGCACGCCCCTCCCGGCACAGGGCCTGGCTTTACGTGTGTGTCACGTGAGTAAAACTGGTTGGAAAAAAATATGCAGCCAGAAACCAGCTGAATCTGACAACCTGCCTGTGAGCAACAGTAAACAAATGTCTCGCGGGCCATGCTTAGAACCGTGATGGGTTGCATGCTCCTGTAACCCACACACCTAGTGGAGGTCACTGTCCCATGCAGTGACACTTAGACCACTTACAGCCAGAGCTAAGAGCAAGGGAGCTCTATGGCCCTGGGTCTAAGCCATCTGGCTTTATAACTCAAGCTGTAGAAGTGCCAATGTTAAGCTCCGGAGGGCCTAGGTTCAAATCTGCCTGGTGGTGGTTACCCTCTCTACTCTTGGCCCATTGGCTAGTTCTTCTTCTAGAGGCATTTCTAAGTGATGTGAAGAAACCAAATGCTCCTGCCACATATCCAGTCTTGGTGTAACTTGATTTTTATATTTTATAGTTTTGATGGATAAAAAATCATGTTTATTTGTAGGCATTTATTTTCAATTCTGATCACTTCAAATGTGCACAGTTATTGGGTGTTAGCATCCCTCATTCTGACTGATATCAATTTAAATGTTCACAAGTGAGGGAAAACATGGGGATCGGACCACAGTGGCGGGGCCTGGCAGTAATTATTTAATGACAGTAGACACTGAGATTCAAAATGGCGAGCGCTTTACAGCCATTGAAACAGAATATACAAGGCATTAAGCCTTAAATCAAACTGTGATAAGTTCTTAAGCAGCATTTTTCTGACTTTTCCCCTCTGTACATTTCAAGATGACCGGTGGAAATGTTTTTCTGCTCGTTTCTGGGTGCACGGTGAAATCAATGACATTTGTCAATAAAAAAACTAATTTTTCCAAGTCAACGCAGACACCAGAATGAAACTCCACTGACTTCCTGGCCATGACTCCTGATTTATGCCAGAGCATGTGAAGCGGGATCAGGTCCTGTTGAGCTGTTTTTCAAAGACACTGAGCACCCTAGCTCCCATTTGGTGGGATTTAATGAATGCTCAACTACTGGGAACACAGTCGTACTGTACATCTCTGTATACAAAACGATTCGGCTCCTCCATGCGTCATTTCATGAATAAGAACATAAGAATGGCCATACTGGGTCAGATCAAAGATCTGTCTAGCCCAGTGAGTGGCCAATGCCAGAGGCTTCAGAGAGAATGAACAGAGCAAGCAATCACCAAGGGAGCCATCCTCCTGTCGCCCATTCCCAGCTTCTGGCAAACAGTAAAACTGGCCTGGCGTTTCCATCTGGTGGGATCTGAGTTTCCTGAAGTTTGGGGGGTGTTTGGATTAGGGGTTTGGTCCATGCAGACAGTAGAAACAAGTGCCAGCCACAAAGTTTAGATTCAAGCTTTGGCCAAAGGTTGGGAGGGTCGAAAGTTTTGTTCTGAGCCCCACCTCTAGTTCTGGTTCATGAAAACACCAAGGGGCAGGGGGAAAAATACTTGCCCTAGGTTCCTGGTGGTTGGCTGCCCTGAAGAAGGCTTGGGTTCCATATACGGCTCAGATTCCGCTTCTGGAGCCAATACAATTACCTGGAGAAACAAATGAGCCAGCTGGACCTTGTGAACTGTGTGTGTTCATTGCAATCAATACTCCTTCTTATTTCCTTCCTCCAGCCTGGGGACCTGGAAGATCGTGGCCAGGTATGAAGATTCCCCTCAGCAGAGCTTCAGTGCGCAGTTTGACGTGAAGGAGTATGGTAAGAACCCAGCTCCCACGGCACCCAGGCTCAGGGAGTGGTCCTGGCCCCATGGTGGAGCCCCATTTTGCTTGGCTTTGCTAGCTCTGTCCTACACGCTCCAGCTTCTCCTCTTCTTTCTCCAGTGTTGCCGAGTTTCGAAGTCATCTTGGAACCATCTGAGAAGTTCTTGTACATCGATGGCAAGGAAGACTTCAGCGTTTTTATCACTGCGAGGTGGGTCTGGGAGTGGGTGGAAGGGGTCATCTGGCAGGGGTAGCAACTACAGGTTTTGGTGCGGAAAGAAACCGAAGTCTTGCGCCATGCTGGGAATGTTTTCCACTAAATGCTCTCCCCCCTCCACCCCCCCGCAGGAAGACTGCTCCTTTGCCATGGAGAATGCTGATTTTTTTTTTCATCCAAAAACCAATGCCTAAAAACAGGAAAAAATTACCTGGTGATTGGGAAATGGTGCCTCATGGGAGTTGTTATTTGGATGCTTCATTCTCCCGTTCTTCTCCAGGGGCTGGGCCAGCTCTTAAACTCCCATGATGCACCATAGCCATAGGACTGCTAAGATGGTCCACGTCTCCTTACCATGGCGGATCATGAGAGATGTAGACCAACCAAGGAGCCGACCCTATAGAGGAAAATGGTAGCATTTAGCAGTGGGTTTCCTTAAGGCTCCTCTTACCCATCCTTATCTCCTCCAGGTATCTATATGGGAAAAAACTACATGGCACGGCCTTTGTCCTCTTTGGGGTGAAGCTGGATGATGAGAAGCGGAGCATCCCGCAGTCTCTCAAGAGAATCACGGTAATTCCTGTTCTCGGCTGGGGGAGATTCATGCCGCCTGGGGCACTGCGTGGGTGAGGCCATGAAACGCTCCCTCCCTTTTCTAGATAACAGATGGTGAGGGGGAAGCCACGCTGACCAGAGAGATGCTGCGGGCCCGGTTTGCAAACCCACGGGAACTGATTGGCCATTCACTCTACGTCTCGGTCACAGTATTGACAGATACTGGTGAGTATCGGCGATAGGGGCAAAGCCAAGTGTTCTGGACCGGTGCACCATTTGGCACTGGAACAGTTGATCTGCTTGGCCTGGGTGTCCGGTGCCTTAGGCAAGGGAAGGCTTTGCCTTCCCAAACCGACAGCCTGGCCACACCTGCACCCCGTCCCCAGCGTGCCTAATTTAGGTGTCTTGGGGGTGGTGTGTTGCTGCCCCCACTGCCTGCCCTCCTGGTGCTCCTGGCCTGGAAGCTGGAACCACGTCCTCTGTGGGGGATGGACTAGCTGACTTCTTGAGGTCCTTTCTGAGGCAGGATTATGTATGCCTAGACAGAGGTGGGCAAAATTTTTGACCCGGGGCCACTTCAGAGCCTCAGGTGGAAGGGGCGGGGCCAGGACACCTCCGTGCTTCCCCACCCACAGAACCTGATTGGGCTGAGGATGGGGGAGCTGCAAAATCTCCCCCCCCCCACCCAAGAACCGCCAGCTGTTCTGAACAGCTGGCAGTTCCCTCTAGGTACCTGTGCCTCTGGCAGTGGGAGACTTCACATGCTCCCCCCTGCTGCCCCCAGGACAATCAGGGCTTGGGGGTGGGGCAAAGTGTGCAAAGTCTCCTCCCGCCCTGCCAGGAGTGTACGGCTCTAAGCGCCACGCACTTCTGGCAGGGCGGGGGCAGGGTGGGAGGAGATTTCACGCTCTTCCCCCTGCCCCTTGGTCCTGATTGGCCTGGGGGTGGGGGGAGCGACAGGGCCCCTGAGGGCCGGATCAACTTGCTTGGTGGGCCGGATCCGGCCTGCAGAGGCCCTTTTGCCCACTCCTGGCCTAGACTGTCCTGCGAGCTGACTCGGAGCGGATGATGCTAAACTGGGGGGAGAGGTAGAAGAAATTAGTGGCTGAAACCCTCTGACGTTGCATGGACGTAGCAGCTGGACCAAGTAATCCATCATCTGTGTTATCTCCCCCATACAACCAATGACTTTATAGCATCCAAATTAACTGTAGAGCAAAGGTGGTGATTGGACCATGGAGTTGTACCTGGTACCATAATTACAATGGGTTAGGACTCATCACATGGCATATCCCTTCCTGGAACTGCATGCATTCAGAATGGCTGGGAACTTAAAAATCAGCTGGTAACAGACTGCGAATCCCAGGGATGAGTGAACCTGGTGACGCTGTAAATAAAAAGAGCCCATCTCTTGCTTAGATAGCGTCTCCCATCACTTTACACAGACTCAACAGACATTCTAGGCTTCAGAGTGGTACATGGACACAGTGACAGTCTTGGAATCTTGTTACACCCACACACCTAGGCTACGTCTACACTCGCGGCTCTTTGTGCGAGAAATATACAAATGAGGCTAAGCGTGGAATATCACCGAGCCTCATTTGCATACCTAAAGAGCTGCCATTTTTGCAGAAGACGGTCTTGCGCCAGAAACAGCTGTCTACGCTGCCCCTTCTTGCGCAAGAAAAGCCCTTTTGTGCAATGCCGTTCTTCCTGAAAATAATCAGCATAGCGGCATTGCGCAAGAGGGCTTTGCTTGCACAAGAGGGGCAGTGTAGCCAGCTCCTTCCAGCGCAAGAACCTCTTCTGCAAAAATGGCAGCTCATTAGGTATGCAAATGAGGCTCGGCAATATTCTACTCTTAGCCTCATTTGCCTGTTTCTCGTGCAAGAAGCCACGAGTGTAGACATAGCTCTAGGGCTCTCTCTCTCCCCCAGGGACTTTGTTTTTGTTCTTTCTTGTTGCTTCTTTGAAAGCTAAAGTGAGTCATTTTAGCATGAAAGAGACTGATTCTGTTTTCACTGCTACAGTACCACTGACTACAGGGGAATGATTCCTGATTTATATTGGCATAAGAACACAATCAGGCTCAACAGCCTGCAGTAATGCCTACCCTAAACATGCAAAAATCACAAGTCAGTCCCCCTGCTCCCAAAATCATGAGATCATATTAAAAATCATGAGCTTTTTAAAAAAAATAATAAAATGTGGGTGCTTTTTCTTTCCCGCCTGGCTTTTGAGGCATTAGGTCATACTTGGGACATGTTTTCAAGCTTTTTTTTTTTTTTTCCTGCAATCGGGAGGGTTAGAAACCTACTTCCTGTTTTAAATGACAGCTGAAATTCTCTGCCATATGGTGAATCTCGCAGGGCAGGCTGGAAGCCAAGGGATTAAAACAGGAGATTCACGATAAAATCACAAGAACCAGCAGCCCTGAATCAGCACCTGAGTGTGACTCATTTCTTGTGTTTTATCCTGGACCTAAAGGGTATGTTGACACAGCAGCGTTATTTCGGAATAACAGACATTGTTCTGAAATAACAAAGGGCGGGTCTACACTGCCAGCCGTTATTTCGAAATAACAGCAAGCTGGAGGACTTTGGACTCCGACTCCTGTACCCCTCATTTCACAAGGAGTGAGGGAAGTCAAAAGGAGCGTGTTCTTCCTTCGACCTCCTGCTGTGTAGACAGCGCCTACAGCCGAGCGAAGCTATTTCGACTTCAGCAACGCAATTGACACAGCTGAAGTTGTGTAGCTGAATTTGACTTTAGCCCTGCTGTGTAGACGCGCCCAAAGAGACAAAAATCTCTACTCCCTAGCTGAGTTTGAATTGAGCTGTGTGCTTCTCTCCGCAGGCAGCGACATGGTGGAAGCCGAGAGAACCGGAATTAACATTGTGGAGTCTCCCTATCAGATCCTCTTCACAAAAACACCCAAGTACTTCAAGCCGGGGATGCCCTTTGAACTCATGGTAATAGCTGGTCTTCTGGCTCATGCCCCAGTTGCCTGAGGGGTATCAACAGGGGAGGATGACGGCTAGTAGGGAGATGAGGGTGGACTTTGAATAGAACAGAAGCAAAAGGCCACAGTCGGGCCTCAGTTTCACCAAATGAATTCTGGTGTGAGTCTGCTAAATCACTCTAGATTTACACTGGCATAACAAGAGCTGGCTACAGCCAATGCAAGGAACTGACAGATTTGCCCCAATTCCTAAATGGCCCCCTCTAGGATTGAACTCACAACCATAGGTTTAGCAGGCCAATGCTCAAACCACTGATCGATTCCACCCCCTCAGTTATTGGTCCCATGCCACCTTGCTACAGGTGTGACCCAAAATGTGCCACGGGGTTTCTCATGGACGCGGGGTGCTGTTCCTGGTTCTGTGATACTCCAGTTGGGCAGAAATCGGGGGCCGGATGTTCCAGAGGTGCTGACTTTCTGATTTCCTGGTGGGGTCGGGCTCAGCCCCTGCTTCGTTCCAGGACCTGCCCTGTTCCACCTTTTGCCCCCAAGGACCTACCCCTGCCCCAGGGCAGCTGCCCCCTTTGCCCTCCCTCATCAACGGCTCTGACCCTGTGACTGTAATGCCAACAGACCTGGGTCATTGGCAGGCTGGAGCGAAGCTGGGATGTCTGAAGTTATATGCATGAGTCTTCTGCATGAGCTAAAAGCCACACAGAATTTAGTTTAGGCTTTTAGTAGACTCATTAGTGGCTAAGTGGTGTAGGGGGATGAGGTGCCATACCCAGGAAGCACAGCTTACAACTGCAGCCTAGATGTACCCTAGTCAGAGTGCGAAAACTTGAATTAACCTCCGAGTCGAGGATCCTTGTAAACCACTGGGTGTTAGCACAACAAATCTGTCTCCCTAGCTCCCTTATGTAAAGAGCGTCCAGAGACCCAAGAACTATTTGGAAGTCCTGACTAACTGGCTTGACTAACTCCAATCAGTTCTACTTCCAGCTGCCTCTTCGGTGTGAATTGTGAGGCAGTGATCATGTTTGGCATAGATGGGCCACTGCCTTATTTGCCTGGGGGCCAAAACATGGAAAGAAATGAATTTCCTCAAAGGCCGACATGAATCAGTTTATTCTTCATTTGTGTAGGTCAGGGTGCTACAAAAGTGTAAGCTGAACTTCGGAGCAGGGCTGATGTGGTTTCTGTGTGTGTGCGCGCGTAGTTTTTAGAAGGTGTGTGCATTTTGTGGTGTGAAGCAGCCAAGCATTAAGACCCCATTCCTCAGAGTTATTTGGTGCCTAACTCCCATGGAAGTCCTAGGCCCCTAAATACCTTGGAGGCTGTGGACCTGAGATGCTTTGCAGGCAATTTGATTTGATGTTAGGCTGCAGGGAGTACGGCACTTTTTATTTGACACATCCCATTGAATCATGCCTTTCAGGTCTATGTCACTAACCCCGATGGTTCTCCAGCCCCTCGTGTCCCAGTAAAGGCCGAAAAATTCCAGTCACAAGGTTCAACCCAGGGAGATGGAACTGCTAAGCTGATTATAAACATGCCCGGGAACGAGAAACAGGTTCACATCACGGTGAGTAACCTTCGAAGGATGAGCCTGAGTTAAGTAGCATATGCAGCAGAGGGAAATGCTCTCTTGATGGCATTCTCTTCCCTCCCATGCGCCAAGCAGAAGGATAGCTGAACTTTGTGCATCCCACCTGTGCCGGGGGTCAGTCTCATGTATGCCATTTGGTTTTGGAGATGCCTCCTTCGTCATGTAACCGATGCTCCACAGTGGGGCCAGAAGAGATCCCAGAAAACATTGACATGGGCATAAGCAGGGCCAGATTATTCCCCCCCCTCACATGGAAGGTGCCCATCATGCAGCAAAGGAGCCGGATAGACCGGTGGTTCCTAACCGCCGGTCTGCGGACCGGTGCTGGTCCGTGCACCGCTGGCTGCCGGTCCGCGGCGACTACCGCAGCTGAAACCAGCTGTTTGCCAGACTCGGGGGGCGGGGCTGGAGAGAAGCACGTGGATGAGCTGCAAGGTGAGTCTGGTCGTAGCTTCTGCCCCCTCCCTTCCTTTAGCGCACCTGCAAGGTAGCCTGGGGGCTGGGAAGCCCCCACCTGCCCTGTGCATAGCCCAAACAGGCAGCCCCCGTGCCTACGCTTTCCCAACACATGTGCTACATAGTCTCGGCCTTGTGCCCACCCCCTTCCGGGCTTCCTCGCTCGGCACCTGTGCAGTGGCATCGTTCCTGTGAGGGGAGGGGAGTGAGAATCGCTGCCGTGACATCCCCTCCCCCCCCATCCCTCCCCCCCGTCTCCCTTCTTCAGCCTCGGGAAGACAAAAAGTAAAAAAGTAATGGCAGGGCAGGACCCTGCAAGGAGTGAGTGTGTATGTCTGTGAGTGTGTGAGACAAACTGCTAGAGGTGGGACCAGCAACATTTTATTTGCATATTCACTATATTATACATGCAAATACGCAAATAAAATGGTACCGGTCCGCCAACAGTTTGTGAATGGGTTTGCCAGTTGGGACCCCCGGGCTCTAGACAACGCACCACTGCTTAGCATGCAGCCCCGGTGAGGCGACACCAGCCTCAAGCTACGAAGCCTGAGAGAACCGGCCGCTTGAGAGAGTCCGAGAGGGTCACCCCTCGCCCCTCCTGCAAGGGGCAGGCCGGTCTCCTCTGTTCAGGGAGGTTCTCTGACAGTCCGGAAATCTGGGGCCCTGGCAGGGCTATGCTGAAGCTACAGGCCAATTTTAAGCGGCTCTTTGCATTTCTCTGAGGTGCTATGCCCAGAATGGCTGTTAGCAGCCCGCTCCCCCAGTGGTGGCATCTCGAGGCAGCTTGCTTTGCTATTGCCCGTAGCGTGATGGGGCGATAGACGCTGGTCTCCCCCCCAGATTCAGCCAAGACTTTATCTCCACCTCCCCTGCAGGTCAAAACTGCCCACCCCAACCTCCCGCCGAACCGCCAGGCCGAGAAGACCATGGTGGCTGAAGCCTATGAGACCCAGGGAGGCTCTCAAAACTTTCTCCATCTGGCGGTGACGGCGTCCGAGCTCAAACCTGGAGACAACTTACCTGTGAATTTCCACCTGAAGAGCAACAATGCAGCTGTTCTGAACGAGATTAAGTATTTCACCTACATAGTAAGTGGGGTGTTCCTGGAGCTCTGGCATCATCTGAGTTCCCCCCGTCCTTTAATATTCGTGAAGGGAGAACCTGTAGTGCAGAATTCTTCCCAGCCAGGCAGTACAGTGGGGTGGGAATGAAATAAAGTCACTCCTTCCCCACTTCTGGTGACTGACTCCAGCCCCCGGATAATCAGCAGAGCCCACTTCCTACAGGAGCTGGAGACGGGGGCCGGATCTTGCTCACCATGCCTGCAGCCCGCCCTGCCGCGCCCCCGTCCCCAGGCCAATTCGGGGCATGCAAAGGCTTCTCCCCCCAGCAGGGGCAAACGATGCGAGAGGGAACCACCAGCTGTTCAAAACAGCTGGTGATTCCCTCTGGATGCTGCGCTCCCCTGGCAGGGTGGGGGAAGAGGGAGAGACCTCCTGTGCTCCCCCGCCCCACAGGGGAGCACGCAAAGTCTCTTCCCCCCACCCCACATGCGGTGCCTAGAGGGAACCACCCCTTCCATCTGAGGCCCCGCCCCTTCCGCCTAAGGCCCCGCCTCTTCCAGGACCGGCCAGTGACCACTATCAACACTGGTGAAGTGGCCCCCCTACAAAAATTACTGCCCACCCCTGATTTAGGAGTTCTCACAACCCTTCTGCACTTGCCACTAAATCGAACTTCCTCTTGGAGCGTCCGATGGAACCAGGAGTCTTGACTCCTCCCCTGGGCACTCACCACTAGACCATACTTCCTCGTAGAACTGAGGTTAGAGAGTCCTGGCGCTCAGGTCCCTGCCCTAAACACTAGACTTCAATGCTACTTTTTCAACGCAGAGTAGGAGGTCAACTCTGTTATTTCTAGAGCCAGATAAATCAAGTAATAAAGTCGCCCTGGAGCGCTGCTATGAAGTATGTTAGGTGGGAGGGACGGGGGACAGGAGGTAGGTTGATATTTAAGGGGTCCGTCCATGTCTCTGTTGGTGAAACGCACTCAGATTCACACCAGCGTTGGTGAATATTAGTGCCACCACATTTAGATCCCAGTGCTGTGACACATGGATTTTAGCTTATTTCCCTTGCCCCTCTCAGATGCCAATACCTCTCTGAAGCATTGCAAGTGACTGTCTCTTACTACAGGTGGATGTGATGATTCACAGCATCTGAATCACCCCTTGGATTCCCCACTGGGGCCTGTAACGATCCATGTCTCGTGTTTCCCCGTTAGATCCTGAACAAAGGGAAGATCATCCATGTAGGGAGACAAGCCAGGCAGGTGGGACAAAATCTGGTGACCATGTCCCTGCCCATCACGCCTGACCTCATCCCGTCATTCCGCATTGTGGGGTACTACCAAGTAGGATTTTCAGAGGTTGTAGCAGACTCGGTCTGGCTGGACATCCAGGACACTTGCATGGGAACGGTAGGTTGATATTTAAGGGGTCCATCCACATCTTCTACATAGAATCATAGAAGGTGAGGGCTGGAAGAGACCTCGGGAGTCATCAAGTCCAACCCCCTGCTCCAAGCAGGACCAACCCCACCTCAATCATCCCAGCCAGCTCTTTGTTAATTCCTGGGAAGGTGTTAGTATGGGGGGAGTTTTTCTTAGCCTGAAAATACCAATTAATTGTCTCGAAAAAGGACTCTAAACGTGGCATGGTGGGCTTCTCAGTGGTGGTCTCCCAACACATTCCGGTTCAGATTTGGTCCGTTGACATATACAAAGATGTCTCCCCACCAACCAATGCTGTCCACCCATGCCAGGATCTGGGAGTCACGCCATGGTCTCTTCTAGCTCAGCAACAAAGGCCCGGTGGCTTGTGGCTGGACGTGGATGGAGCTGACATGTAGCTGCGCCACCATTAATGATCAGAGTAAATTCCATCTCCAGGCTGTGCAGGGCTAGCAGGAGTGAAAAGCTTATTTCTGGCCCGTGAACCTGCTGATGTGACTCTAGATGCCTAAAGGGGACCTGATCGTGTGGTAATTGCAATGCTATGATGTGAGGCCAGTTAATTTCATCTAGTTTACACCTGTCTGAGATCCGGATCAGGCCCACAGAGCAGATTCGTGGCAGTTCAAACTTCTTGGTACATTTCCCAGGGCTGCCTGGGGGACAAAGTCTCCTTTCCATCGGGGCTGGAGGCAAGAGACTTACAACAGGCCTCTTCCTGGGTCAGATTCGGCACTCAGCCTGAATAGGGAGTCAGGGCATGGAAGTTTGTGGAAGTAGCGTAGATTTACACAGCCGCCCCGATAGCAGAGCCTGGTCTCTCCTCTTTTCCTTCTCTGCTTTGCCAAGGACAGGTTCTTAGCCGCTCCCTCGGCTTTAAAACAAAACGTCTCCCCTCACTGTCTTCCCTGCAGCTGGTGGTGAAAGGAGCCGCCGAGGAAGACCGGGCAATCCATGCGCCTGGAACGCAAATGAGACTCAAGCTGGAAGGAGACTACAAAGCATATGTTGGCCTGGTGGCCGTGGACAAAGGCGTCTACGTGCTCAACAAAAAACACAAAATTACACAATCTAAGGTGCGGGGGCATGAACGACGTTGGCGGCCACCTGGGGTGTGTTAGGGCCGGAGGTGCCGCTTGGCTCTTAGCCCTCGAGGGGATTTGGAGGGAGCCTTTTCTTTGCAGACCTGTCCTTTGGGGTGGGAGCTCCATTGTACTTTAACTCCCAGGGCATGGCTGGGAGAACGGCCAGTGAAACCGAGCACTGCAGGGGCGCCCTGCCCTTTGGACGGTGTTGACCCCGATGGTGCACTAGGGAATGGTGTGGGTGAGGCAGTAGGGGGCACTCTCTCTTCAGAGGCATTTCTCACCCCAGTGCCCATGGTGGGGCTGTGTGCCAGGGTGTGCTCAGTAGGGGGCGCTCTCCCATCTCAGTCCGAGCTGAACCCAGTGCCCCCAAGGTGGCACTAGGGGGCGCTGTGCTGCATTGAGTGGAGTGGGGGGCTCCACAGGGGGCGCTGTCTCCTCCCAGTCAGTGCGGAACCCGATGTAGCAGTAGGGGGCGCTCTCCTCTCAGAGCCCGTGCTAACCCCAGTGCCAGGGGGTGCTGCGTTCCTGGGAAAAGTGCTAGCAACGGGCTCTCGGGGATGCAGCGCTGCTGAATGTGCCATTTCTCAGCTGGCATATTGAGCAGAGGTTCTGGCCATTAACCGTCCTGTCACCCTGCCCCCGGTGTTCTGGCTGAATTGCAACGTGGGTATTTAATTTCCCTCCATCTGGATGCAACTGGCTGCGTAATTCTCGTTCTCCTCCCACTGTGTTGCTGGTGCAACATGGCTGTTGTGCTCCCTCCCAGAGGTGGGTGCATTTCAGTGGGAACTGAATTGCAATAAACCCTTTCCTGACGGGTCGGCTTTTGCTTCCATTTACACCCCGGCAAGCCCAGAGCAAAGCCGGGGGGAATCCGAGGAGCGACTGCAGATTGCACGGACGTCCCCGAGCCCAGAATCTGGCTTGCAGCCTGTGCGGTGCTTTGGCACCGGGGAGAAGCGAGGTGCCAATATTAACAATAAGCTCTCCCTCCTCCCTCCCCCCGTGCTTGCCCCTCACAGATCTGGGACTCCGTGGAGAAGAGTGACATTGGCTGCACACCCGGCAGTGGAAAGAACAATCTGGGGGTATTTACAGATGCCGGCCTGGCCCTGGAGACGAGCAGTAGCATTTCGACGCCCCAGAGAACAGGTATTGCTGGGGACTGCTGACAAGCAGCCATGCGGGATGGGGGAAGGGGCGACGGAGTTGGCAAAGTAAAGTGTCGTATCCGAGACTGGGGTCTGGCCGGGCGAACCCCCCCCTCAAAAACCTCCCCGAAAGGCCTCGGAATGGAATTGTTGGAAGGACAGCGGAGATGAGAATAAGGCCGCTGACCTCCCCCCGTGTTAATTTTACGAATGGGATGGTCCCAACGAGGGGATTCAAAGACTTTCTCGTCTTGGTCACTTGGTTTCTTCCGCCTTCCACCTGCCGGGCTGGAAGGGATGGGCGAGCGGCGGTTCCCTTCTCTCTGCTTCTGCCCTCCCTTCAGCGCACTGGGGGAGGAAGGAAGGAAGCTCCCATCACTCTCCTCTCTGCCTGCTTGCCCCACTGCCCGACAGCTCTTCCGCAGCTCCTGACGCAGGGAGGAGGCCTGAAACAGAAGCCCCGGGCTCAGGGGCCTGGTGTGAGGCCTGGGCTCCAAACGTGGCTGATCTAAAGTGCAGGGAGGTTGTGAGCAAGAGGAATTTGGCTGGTGTTGCTAGGCACAGAGCATGCACACAGGCCCAGCCCAGAAGGGGGGGAGCAGAACACCTCGATACCAGCACATTCCCCGCCGAGAGCAGGAGCACACGGACCCAGTCCAGATCCCCTGTCAGAGGTGCCAGGCTCGACCCGTAGATCCCGACCTGCTGGCTGGTGACCGCTGGCCTGGGCCGTTCTTTGACATTGGGGAACTGGCCGGGTGCGATGTGCGAAAGTGATTCCCTGCCCGCCAGACAGAAAGAGCATCAAGTGGAGGGCCCCTCTCGGCGGGGCTGGGTTTCATGTCCTGTGTCTCGCCTCCTTCTGCAGATCCAGCGTGTCCCCAGCCCGCAAAACGCCGGCGCCGCTCCGTCCAGCTCATTGAGTACAAGGCAAACAAAAGTAGGTACCATTCAGACGGGGGCAGGGGATTCGCTAGCCTTGGTCCAAGCAAGCAGGCCAGGGTGGAATGCGATTCCCTGGCGCAGGGGCGGGCAATAATTTTCCTTCCGACTGGAACAGCTAGCGGTTCCCCCTGGTGCCGCACGCCCTGATCGGGGGGTGGAGACTTCACTCCCCCGTTCCCTGGGCCCAATTGGCATGCGAGCTGGGGAGCAGCCACCGGCTGCATCAAATGGTTTGGTGGGCCAGATTCGGCCGCGGGCTCTATCTTGCGCACCCCTTGTGACGGACCGGGCCGGGTCTGGGCACAGCAGAGGGCGTCCGCTCAGGGCTAATTGCTCAGACTCGGAGCTCCTTACAGCCCCTGACTGGAGACCTTCCCAAACAGGCCACAAACCAGTCATACCGAGCGCTTCAGCTGCCAATCTGGCCAGCCAGAAGCCTCACGAGCAAAACCCCTCAGACATCCCAGCTCTTCCTATGCCCCCATCAGCCCTGGGCCTAACACAGGTGATGGGTTTTAGAACCCAATCTCACCTACCCCAAATGGGTTCTTCTGGTCCCAAGAAACCAGCCATAGTTTCCAGGTCAATTTACACTCTGGATCCAGTCCCAAGAAACCAGCCACAGTTTCCAGGTCAATTTACACTCTGGATCCAGTCCCAAGAAACCAGCCACAGTTTCCAATCAATTTACACTCTGGATTTTACGCACAGGATCACGCTGGGCCAATCCTTTCGAATCTAAAATCTAAAGGTTTATTAATAAAAGAAAGAAAACCATGAGAGTAAGGTTGTTAAAGAAAATACATTACATGCATCGAATCACCCAGTTCTCAATACAGGCTCTTAGCAGAGATGTTATAATTGCTATCTTAAAAGTCTCTGGTGTACATCCTATGTCAGGATGGGTCCACAGTTCTTTCCAGCTCGCTGTTCCTCACAAGGCTGCATCTGGAATCAGCAGCTGAACTGAAGACCAGATGGAGATTGCTACGTGGCACTTATATATCTCTCCTGGCATCTTCCTGGCCAGAGCAAGTCACATGGCCCATTGACCTATCCCCGTTTCACATGCTGGCAGCCATTATGCCCTGGCTGGTTTGCAGGTATCCAGATTTCCAGACGCATTCCTCAGGTGTATATTGGCACCTAGAGATTCATTGTCCCTGGAGCCTTACTAATTAGCATACATGCTGAACGAACATTCCTGGCCCATTGCTCTGCCTCAGACAGAGAATTTTCCAGCATCAACACAGAGTACATATGTATAACTCCACATACAGATATTATACAAGTACATGAATAGCATAAACAGAATCAGTAGAACACAAGCTTTCATTTGACATCTCACATGACCCCCCTTTGTACAGACTTTTGGGGCAACGCCCCCCCCCCCATGGGTGCAACAGTGATTTTTAGAATCCAGTAATGTGACACCCCTGCCACGGTGGACCAGTTTTACCCTTGCCACAGCCTCAGGAGTGGTCCGAGGCTGACTGCGGCAGCTGGTGCCCCAGGCGGAGCGTGCGATCGGCGCCCCTGCCTGCACGGCTGTCAATGGCTGACGTCATCGGCGGGCACCCCGGGTGCCCCCATGATGTCATCATCAGGCGCCCCGGGCAGTGGCACCCTAGGCGGTGGCCGAGTCCGCCTATAGCCACAGGCCGCCCCTGCACAGCCTCCTGCCAGCTGCGTTACCTGTAGCAGGAGACGGAGAGAGTCTGGATAGATTTCCCTATGAGGAGTTTGGAACTAGCCCGTTTCCAGAGGGGCTGTTATGGATATAGAAACTAATGAATGGTACCTCGCCCAGGGCACAGACCGTGTCTCTGTTCTGTGTCGGGGCACACAGTAGGTTCGTGGTCCCACGGTGCTTCCACAGCTCAAATAACAACAACAGGCAAATTGTTAAACTGCCCAGATAAGCACAAGGAGACCCTCAACCAGACTGAATGGCTTCTAATTAAGAATCTATAAAATGAACTGTTTTCACGCCACAGTGCTCACCCCATGGGATTGTATGGAGGCCAAGGGCCAAGCGGGATTCCAGAAAGGATTGATACCAATGGGGAGGTTTCATTGGTCTCAATCCTTTAAGAAGAGCTTTACACCCTCATGCTTCAGGGCATGAACCAACCTCTAACTGGGGTCAGGAAGAAACTTCTCTGCAGGCAGGTTATTCTGCTGTGGGGTTTCTTGCTCCTTCCACTGAAGCTGCTGGTGCTAATCATTGTTAAGGATAAAATACTACACTAGAGAGAGCAGAAGTGCAAGTTCCTAGGATCTTTAACCATGTCTAGTAGTAATTTAATAAGAACACAAGAATGGCCAGACTGGGTCAGACCAAAAGTCCATCTAGCCCAGTGTCTTGTCTGCCAATAGTGGCCAATACCAGATGCCCCAGAGGGAGTGAATAGAACAGGGAATCATTAAATGATCCCTCTCCATTCCCAGCCTCTGACAAACAGAGACTAGGGACACCATTCCTACCCATCCTGGCTAACAGCCATTGATGAACCTGTTCTCCATGAATCTATCTAGCTCTTTTTTGAACTCTATTTAAGTCCTGGTCTTTACCACATCTTCTGGCAAGGAGTTCCACAGGTTGACTGTGCGCTGCGTGAAGAAAAACTTCCCTTTGTTTATTTTAAACCTGCTCCCTATTCATTTCATTTGGTGACCCCTAGTTCTTAAGTTTTGGGAACAAGTAAATAACTTTTCCTTACTCACTTTTTCCATACCAGTCATGATTCTATAGACCTCTATCCTAGCCCCCCGTAGTCTCCTCTTTTCTAGTTGAAAAGTCCCAGTCTTTTTCATCTCTCTTCATATGGGACCCATTCAAAACCCCTCATAATTTTTGTTGACCTTTTCTAAACCTTTTCCACTGCCAATATGTCTTTTTTGAGATGAGGCGACCACATCTGTACACACTATTCAAGCTGTGGGCATCCGATGGTTTTATATAGAGGCAGTAAGATATTCTCTGTCTTGTTCTCTGTCCCTTTTTTAATGATTCCTAACATTGTGGTTGCTTTTTTGACTGCCGCTGCACATTGAGTAGTTTCAGAGAACTTGAATTTGAGAGTTTCAGAGAACTCTCCACACTGACTCCAAGAGCTCTCTCTTGAGTAGTTGTAGCGAAATTAGTCCCCATGATTTTGTGTGTGTCCCTGGGATTGTTTTTTCCAATGTGCCTCCCTTTACATTGATCAACATTCAATTTCATTGGCCATTTTGTTGCCCAGTCACTTAGTTTGGTGAGATCCTTTTGAAGCTCTAAGGAGAGAACGAGGAATAGAAGCTTGGTAGGAACGGACCGTCTGGTTTGTGTGTTTCAGCGGCCGAGTATCATGACCGGAAGCTGAAGAAATGCTGCGAGGACGGGATGTACGAGAACCCCATGGGGCACAGCTGTGAGAAGAGGCTCGGGTACATCACCGATACGGAACAATGCAAGCAGGCCTTCCTCAAGTGCTGCACTTACATCAAGACCGTGCGGGACAAGATGCAACGGGAACTCCACCTGCAACTGTCAAGAAGCAAGTACCAGGGTTTCAGTACCACTCAGAGCAGCGGGGCGCTGTGAGGGAAATAAGGCCATGCCTCATGAACCATCCCTGCTCATGTGCACAGATCCCGCAGGGGTGAGGTGCGCATAGACACAGAGGTGGCAATCCAGGTAGTGTTAATAAGGTGACCCAGCGTAATAACCTCTTCATGGGTCACCACTGAGGGTTAACCTTTTCAGCTCTGCTTCTAGAGCACAGTCCTCCACCGTTTGAGATACTGGGGGAACTCCACTATCTAGAAATAGTAGTAGGCTTTTACCCCTTGTGAGCAATCCACTAGGGCAGTGGTTCCCAACCTTTTCAAGCATACGGACCCCTTTTCAATCTATTAAAATTTCACGGGAGGGAGGGGAAGAAGAAGAAAAGGGAAAGAAAAATAAGGAAAGTAAAAGAAAAGAAAGAAAAAAGTAAGATAAGAGAAAGAAAAAAGAGAAAAGTAAGGAAAGAAAAAGAAATGAAAAAAGAAAAGTAAGGAAAGAAAAAGAAAAAAAGAAAAATTAGGGAAAAAAAAGGAAAGGAAAGAAAAGAAAAGTAAGGATCGGGCCCACCGTGGCAGGCCTGATCCTTATCTTTAAATGTTCCACGGACCCCCTGCAGTACCGTTGCAGACCAGCCATTCCCGCACTTCCGGGCTGTCAGCATCAATGCTTGGCAAATCACGGAGGCTTCCAGCTCAGTCCTAGAGCAGGTCACCCCCTGGATCCCCTCAGGTTTGCCTCCTCCCAGTCAGTGTCCCAGCCCAGCCAGACAGTCTGGTGCTTTGACTTCCCAGGTGACTTGGACGAAGATTTCCTGTCGGACGAGGATATCACCTCCCGGAGCCAGTTCCCAGAGAGCTGGCTGTGGCAAGTGGAGCACTTGACGGAGCGCCCCAATGACCTGGGGTAAGAGCATGCGGCCGTGCCCCTCCCACTCATCAAAGGGCCACGTTCGGATGTGGCAGGGTGGGAGCCAGTGGCTCCAGCTGGAATATTTGTCACGAATTAGAGCCAGAATTCCCCGCCTGATCCGTAGTCCTAGAGTCACTCCTGGATTTTCAGGCCAGAAAGGCCCATTTGATCACAGTCTGACCTTCTGTATAACGGAGGTCAGGGAATTTCGGTCGGTTACTCCAGTTCTGAGCCCAGATCTAGGGACTCAGAAAACCTGGCCCGATTTCTGGAGGTGCCACACAGCCCTGAAGTATCCCCTGGCTTCGGTCCTAATGAAAAATCAGGCTCCTGAGTAGGGCTGCCAGGTGTCCGGTCTTCTACCGGACAGTCCGGTATTTGCGCTCTTTGTCTGGTAAAAAAAATCAGAGAATACCGGACATGTGCAATGTCCGGTATTTTCTGATTTTTCCAGCTGCGCACCGGACGGAAGCCTGGCGTGGGCAGGGGGAGCGGCTGGGAGGCGGGGCCACGATCGGCGCTGGGAGCCTGTGATTGCGCAGAAGCCTAGCGGGGGCGGGGGGAGTGGCTGGGACTCCCAGCCACTCCCCCCACCCCCACTAGGCTTCCAACGCGCCCAGAGCGGCAATCGCGGCCCCGCTTCCCAGCTGGGACTCCCAGGCTGGGAGGCGGGGCCACGATCAGCGCTGGGAGCGTGGGAGTTCCAGCTGGGAGGCGGGGCCGTGATCGCGGGTCTGGGCCCGTCAGAAGAGGCGGGGGGAGTGGCTGGGAGAGGCAGTACTTATTATCCTGTGCTCCTTTTTTTTTTTTTGCTCGACCAAAATACCGTGTGTCTGGCCTACCCCTGCCGCCAAGCCCCAGCCACCCACACTTCGATCCTTGCTGGCCAGAAGGATCGGACAACGGGTGGGCGGGGCTTGAATATGGGCGTCGGTGCCTGGCTGTTTAGCACTGTGCAGGAATCGTTCCTCATTTCTGTTTGTTATTCAGAGTGTGTTACGGGGAGGGGGGGGGGGTCACTGAGTCACATGATACTGACGGTGCTTTCTAATTGGAGGGCTGAAATGTCCTCTGGCAAGCAGTACCCCAGGTTGACTGTGCATTGTGGGACATACTTCCTTTTGTTTATTGTAACCCTCCTACCTATTAATTTCATTCTGTGACACTCCCCGCTACTTCTCTTGTTATGGAAAGGAGCAAATAATTCTTTATCCACCTTCTTCACAGACATGATTTTACAGACTTCTATCCTATCCCCCATGGTCATCTCTTTTCCAAGCTGAAAAATCCCAGTCTTATTAAACTCTCCTCCTATGGTAGCCCTTCCATACTCCTAATCATTTCTGTTGCCCTTTTCTGAACTTTTTCCAATGCCAAGAGATCTTTTTGAGATGAAGCGGCCACATCTGTATGCAGAATTTGGGATGTGGGCATCCCATGGATTTATATAGAGGCAATAAGATATTCCCTGTCTTATTCTCTATCCCTTTCTTAATACTTCCTAGCATTCTGGTTGCTTCTTTGCCTGCTGCTGCACATTGAGTGGGTGTTTTCAGAGAACTCTCCACAATGACTCCAAGATCTTTCTCTTGAGTGGTAACAGCTAATTTAGTCCCCATCATTTTAGACGTACAGTTCGTTTTCTCCACTCATCTGAGGAAGTGGGTTGTGCCCATGAAAGCTCATGATACTTTGAGGTGTGTCTTTGCTACAGGGCTTAACTCGAAATAAGCAACGCAAATTGAGCTATGACAATTGCGCAGCTTAGTTCGAAATAGGGACCATCTACACAGCACTTATTTGGAAATAGAGCCCTCCTCCTCCGACTTCCCTGACTCCTCATACAATGAGGATTTCAGGAGTCAGAGTAGGAAGTCCTCCAGCTTGACAGTGTTTTGACACTATTTCGAAATAACTGCCGGCTGTGTAGACGCGGATTAAGTTAGTTTGGAATAGTGCTAGCTAGTTTGAAATAGTGTTACAGTGTAGACGTACTCTTAGTCTTAAAGGGCATGTCTACACTAGGACATTATTTTGAAATAACGTCTTTTGAAAGAATAACTCCCGAAATAACTATTTCGAAATAGCGCTGCTTCGACTTAGAGCCCCAGGAAGCACTGGGGAATGTTACTTTGAATGACTCTGGGGGGCAATGATTTCAAAATCTCAGCAGTGGCGTGTCCCCACTACCGCTATTTTGAAATAGGGGTTATTCCTTGTGGAAAGGAGTTATTATATCAAAATACCAGGCTTGGTCGTGTGGGTGCTCCGCTTGTTATTTCAAAATAACTGCCTAGGGTAGACCTAAGGTGGTACAGGACTACTCGTTCTTTTCAAGTTGCGATTAAGTTTTCCAATGTGCATTACTTTGCATTGATCGCCATTACAATTCGTCTTCCCATTTTGTTGCCCAGTCATCTAGTTTTGTGAGAGCCTTTTGGGTAAGTCTGCACAGCAACATTATTTTGAAATAACTGAGTCTGTATCTACACATCCGGCAGTTATCACATATATAGTAGCCCAATGTCTGTGACTCTGTAACAGTGTAATGTTGTTTGTTGCTTCTGGGCGGCGCTGTTGCCTCTGTAAAGTCCTTCGTCTCCCGCCGTGGCACTTGGCTGATTTCTGCGCCGCTCAGCCAGGCTGCCGCACGGAAGCAAACAGCGCAAATGGACATTTGGGCTCTGCGGTCCCCATGCAGATGGAGAGAGAGGCAGGGGGCGGAGGAGAGCTGAGAGAGAGAGAGGGGGAGGCAGTAGGAGGAGGGGAGAGAAAGAGAGACAGCGCGAGAGACCGGAGGCTCAGGAGAGAAGACCGAGGTAGAAAGGAAATAGGACGTCGAGGAGAGACCCGAAAATCCCTCTTATGATAGGCTAATTGGCTAATTTCGAAATAGTGTCGAAATCCTGTCAAGCTGGAGGATGTCTTTCTCCGACTCCTGTAACCCTCGTTGTACGAGGAGTAAGGGAAGTCGAGGGAAGAGGGCTCTGCTTCTACATAAGTGCGGTGCAGACTCTCCCCATTTCGAACTAAGCTACGCAATTGACGCCGCTCAATTTGCGGTGCTTATTTCAAGTTAAGCCCTGCTGTGTAGATGTACCCTTTGAAGCTCTGGATTTAGACCTTAGCTGGGGACGGCCCCTGAGTCCTTGCTGCCTCTTTCTGTAAAAAGACTCTCGTCTTTCTCTTTCCACATAGAATTTCTTCCAAGACGTTGCAAATTTTCCTGAAGGATTCCATCACTACCTGGGAAGTGCTGGCGGTCAGTCTCTCCGAGACCAAAGGTGAGCAACACTGTTCGCTGGCCGGAGAACAGGCAGAAATGCAAGTGGGGAAAATGGACCTTGGGAACGTCACAACAACGGAGGTGTGTTTCAGAACTAAAATATAACACACACACACCGCCCGTCTCTGACCATTGCAGGGATCTGTGTGGCCGACCCCTATGAGATCACAGTGATGAAAGACTTTTTCATCGACCTCCGGCTGCCCTACTCCGTGGTGAGGAACGAGCAGGTGGAGATCCGGGCTATTCTCTACAACTACCGGGCCGAAGAGATTACGGTACGCTCCCCGCCTTGCAGTGCAATTGGCGATCGGTGCTCTGAGAGACTGCGGTCGAACCAACATGGGGCAAAGCCTGTTCTTCCAGGGCCCGATTCCTTCATGGCTGGACTCACTTCGAGCTTGTTGGGTGCTCAGCACCTTGCAGGATCAGGGCTGTGGAATCTACCCAGCGAAGAACCAAAGAGCAGCCCGACTGGATCAGACCAAAGGCCACTCTTGTCCAGTGTCCTGTCTGCCGACAGCGCCAATGCCCATGCCCCAGAAAAGGGCAACCCGCAACAAATTGTAGCTGTCAACCATGGGGCGTGACCCCTTCACCTTTATGGTACTAGCCCCACACACTAACCAGTCAGAGCTAGCTGCTCTGCTGTTGTATGAGGAGAGTCCAGGCCTTCTGCTGCCCCAATGGCAGACAGCCCAGGTGGACCTCATTACTTCCACTCAGGACCACCACAGGCTGAGGGATTCCCTGAGCCAGGTCAGGACCAAAGGGAGTCCCGGAGGACTTCTCAGGCAGTCACATCTTTGTAAGGACAGTCCTGCCTTTGTAGTTGATAACGGTGAGCTCCAGGCAGGGGGTGCTTTTTGGAACAGGGCCCTGCCCTGCAGGCTGCCTGCTCACACGGCTCTGCTCTCTTCTCAGGTCCGGGTGGACCTGCTCTACAACCCGGCCTTGTGTAGCGCATCCACGTCCAAAGCGAAATACCGCCAAATGCTCAAAGTCCAAGGCAGGTCCTCCCTGGCCGTGCCCTTCATCATTGTCCCGTTGCTGATGGGATCTCACGAAATCGAGGTCAAAGCCGCCGTGTGGGGCAGTTTCGTGGCGGATGGTGTGAAGAAGAAACTGAAGGTCGTGGTAGGTGTCCGCTCGAGGGGGCGTGGTGTCCGCCATTGGCCAAGAGGCTGGAGGCCAGGCTGTCTGGTTCCTGGAGTTGATGCTGGACCTTATCCTGCTCAATTAACACCCTGCAGTGCCATCCATCCTCCTTCCACTTCACCCCCTCCACTGTGGCAGCCATGGCTAGGCTGGTTCTCTTGCATGCTAGCATCTGAGCCTGCTTAGTGGAAACCTTAGCATCAGTTCTCCAGGGGTGGGGTTGCTGGTTCAAGCCCCCCCCCCCCCTCAACCAATGTGGACCTGGTACCCTTGGAACTAAAACTTGCATGTACCTCAGTGCACCTAAAAAAATTATTCCACACATGGGTGGAAACCTTAGAAACAAAACCCAGCTATGGGCACTCTGCTGGGCAGCAGCACAGGGCTCCTTGTACCAGTGGGTGCAGACTCAGTGCCTCACCTATTGGCCAGGAGAGCTGCCCAAAGGAACAGTGATGGGATGTGAAGGGCATCCCATTGGCCTGCCCCAAGGTCTGACTGCAGTGATGGGGGAGAGGAAGATCTGGCCAGGCTCCCTACACCTGCATCCTTAGGGGGAATTAATGGTGTTTTATGCTGGGGATGAAGTTGGCCTGGGGACTTCTCCTTGGCTGCCCTCGATCCAGGAAAGGGGACCCTTGTGGAGGTCTGATTCCGGACTCACTGGGGCAGATCCTGCTCTCAAGTTCACTTGACGCTGGCACCCAGGGGAGTGGCTGCTGCTTGGCATGGGGGTAAACCAGCCCCACCCCTGGTTTGCCTTTCCCTGCTGCCCTGGCTGTCTGGTCACAAAGCGCGTCTCCTTCCTTTCTAGCCGGAAGGGATGAGGATGACCAAGACAATTAAGTCTGTGGTACTGGATCCGTCTGGGAAAGGACACAGTGAGTAGCCGGATGGCTTGGCCTCCCCGTGGCGCCTTTCAGCATGAAGGGCTCCCCAAATTCCACGCCCTGCACCCACGCAGGGATGGCGGGTTCGGTGAGCCAGCGTTGCAGGAAGAGTCCAGGCCCAGGAGCCTGACTCCACCAATGTTCGGGGCCGGGTCTTTCCCCTTGCCCCATGCGCCTCCCTGAGAGCATCTCCCGGTCCCACCTGCCACCCTGCGTGTCTCCCCCGACTCATCCCTGCCTGCTCTGGGCAGCGGGCGGCTGCCCGCTCCGGCTCTGTGCTGCACTTCCTCTTCAGCAGCCGGCTACAAGGGAGCACAATGGCTCAGGCAGTTGCTGCACCTGCAGAGGGAGGGGGTGCATGGAAGCCCCCCCCCACGCCCCAGGGCAGGCAGCTCCCAGTCAACTCCAAAGGGGGCGGCCTTATCCTGGGTGGACCTCGAGGAGCTGTCTGGGGGGGCTTGGGTGAAGTGCGGAGTGGGAACGGGGGGGCTTGGGTGAATGTCTCCTCCCACGGGGGGAGGAGAGGGGGATTTGGGTGAATGTTATGCTGCGGGGGGAGGATAATAAAAGGGGGCTTTTCGCCCAGAGCTTGCTGCTGCCAACAAGGAGTGGGCTTGGGGGAGTCCTCCTCTGTGGCCCTCAACAGCCTGCCTGCACCCCAGACTGCTTCTTCCAGGCCCAGCGCTACACCTGGCACTGCCTCCCGCACCCCAACCCTCTGGCCCAGCCCGGAGCCTGCCCCTAGCAGCCGAAGTCCCTCCCAGAGCCGCAGGCAGTGGGGCGGCCAGGTTTGGATCCATTCTGAGCACCAATAAAAATCGCCCCTGAATCAACTCTGCAGCAGACTTCCCTGAAAACTCCTCCCCTGGCATCAGCTTCCGCCTGGGAGATTTCCGGGGCGTCGGTTTCGCTCTGGCTGAGACAGAGGATAGCTGGGCTCCAGCGGCTGGCTGGGTGGCGTTTCATTGTCTCTTTCCCGCCTCCTTCCGTTCCAGATGGCGTCCAGGAAGAGATAGTGAAAGCGGCCGATATCGACGACATGGTTCCCAACACAGAGTCGGAGACCAAAGTCAGCATCCAAGGCAAGAGCCAGGAGGGGCAAGAGCTTTATGCTTTAGAAGTAGAGGGAAAGGAGCCAGGATTCTGCGCTGGTAGCCACACGGGCAGGAGGTGTCCGATGGCCATGGAGGTCTGTTGCGGGGCCGGTCGAGCAGTCATGGCCAAGAGCCGCCTTGTCGGTGTGCGGCTGACACACGGGTCAGAGTGGCCCACACTCTAAATAGGAGCCAACTGCGTGACGCTGGTGCAAAACAAGCAAACGTGATTCTGGGCTACATGAACAGGTGTTGTGAGCCAGACCCGAGAAGTCATTCTTCCGCTCTACTCTGCGCTGATTAGGCCTCAACTGGAGTCTTGTGTCCAGTTCTGGGCACCACATTTCAAGAAAGATGTGGAGAAATTGGAGAGGGTCCAGAGAACAGCCACAAAAATGACAAAAGGTCTAGAACACATGAGCTATGGGGGAAGACTGAAAGAATTGGGCTTGTTTAGTTTGGAAAGGAGAAGACTGAGAGGGGACATGATAGCAGTTTTCAAGTATCTAAAAGGGTGTTTCAAGGAGAAGGGAGAACAATTGTTCTCCTTGGCCTCTGAGGTCAGGATAAGAAGCAATGGGCTTAAATTACAGCAAGGGAGGTTTAGGTTGGATTTTAGGAAACACTTGTCAGGGTGTATGACGTAGTGGGGGGCTGTCTGCTTTGTAACCCGTATTCCCACCTGGCTGGGCTGTGATGTGTGATTCCCAATGACTCACCCCACATGCGTATTGGCCCAGACACCAGCCTGAGCAGATAACAAGGCTCTTCCCAGAGGAAGAGCCAAAGGAAGGGAGGCGGAGACGGCCGCCTGGCTGGGGGAGAGGGCCTGGGAGCTGGGCAGTCTTGGCTGAGGGCAGCATGAAGAAAGCAGACTAAGTCCAGGACAGGGGGGCTCAGGGGCCCGGGAACCCCTTTCCCCCAAGAGGACCGGGCTGTCTGCCCTGGCTCCTGTGTAAGCGTGGAGCCTGTGCTGGGCTGTATCTCTGAGAAGCAAATAAACCTTCTATTCTACTGGCTAGAAGAGAGTCACATCTGGCTGCGGATGAGGGCGCAGGGTTGGGGGCTCCCCGATGCATCATCACAGGCTGGTTCAACACTGGAAGAAGTTGCCTGGGGGGGCTGTGGAATCTCCATCCCTGGAGATACTGAAGAGCAGGTGGGACAGACACCAGTCAGGGATGATTGAGACGGTGCTTGGTCCTGCCGTGAGGGCAGGGGACTGGACTTGATGATCTCTTGAGGTTGCTTCCAGTTCTAGGGTTCTGAGGCGCTCCCCGGGGAGATGGAGGATCCAGGGGGCAGACTAGGCCTTTAGACAGGCTGGCCTGGACAGTGGTTTTCAAATTGTGGGTGGTGACTCCGTCCTGGGGCGCAGAATGTCAGGCACTGGATCGCCTTGTTCAGTTTCCCGGCACCCTGGTGGCCAGCTACGGCTGGGTCAGAGCCCACGCTTCGAACACCCGTGGCCAATTCCTGCCTGTTCTGACACCACGCTCTGCCCTGGAAATGGCCAGCAGCAGCTCCAGCCCTTAGGCAGCACTGCCCCTGCCCTAAGCACCGGCTCCACACTCCCATTGGCCAGAAACCAGCCAATGGGAGGTGTGGTGGGGTGGGCCTGTTGCTGGCCACTTCTAGGGCACAGCGTGGTCCATGGTGCCAGGACAGGCAGGACACCTGCTGACAAGAAGCCATGGGAGGGAAGCCCCAACCCTATGCCCCAATCCCCTGCCCCAGCCCTGCACCCCCCCAACCCCAGAGTCTCCTGCACTCTAAATCCCTCACCCACAGCTCCACCTCACAGCCTGCATCATCAGGCCTGACCCCATCCTGAACCCCAGCCCAGCCCAGAGACCCTCCTACACCATGAACCCCTCATTCCCAGCCCTGCCCCACAGCCCTCACCCCTGTACCCCAGCCCTCTGCCCCAGCCCTCAACCCCCTCCTGCCCCCCCAAAGCCCTTATCCCCAGCTCTGCTGGGTCTCAGGCACCAACAATGTTCTTCAAGGGGGTCACCAGAAAAAAAAAAAGTTTGCAAACTGCTGGCCTAGTGTTTGAGACCCCTGAACCCAGGACTTTGCCGGGATCCAGCCGCCCCGGGTGACTGGGGGCAAATCCTCAGCATGGTGGCGCTTTTTTGCTCCCCATCCTTACAGTGGGGGGAGCAGCCCTCCCTTTGCCCCCGGGGAGCTCAGCCAGTAGGGGCCAGCAGTCTCAGGGCAGGCGGGCCTCGGTCCCCCCCCACCCCCAACGGCAGCTCGGACGCACCATGGGGCCACGTTCTGCAGGGCCCCCGAGTGCCTGGCCCGTCGGGGGAATTCTTGCCGCTCCTTTGGAAGCCGGCAAGAATTCAGCAGCCCCAAACGTCAGCAGGGCTTGCTGAGAAATGCTTGGAGGGTTGCAGGGGCGGGGGTGCAGGTGCGGTCAGCACACAGGCCTGGGATCCATTGTTGCGCCAGCCCCGCTCTCCTTGCTTGGGCTCACGCCACCTGATTTCCCTGGCCAGGGAACCCCGTGGCAATGATTGTGGAAAACTCCATTGATGGGGCCAACCTGAAGCACCTCATTGTGACGCCGTCGGGCTGCGGAGAGCAGAACATGATCGGCATGACCCCCCCGGTCATCGCCACCCACTACCTGGACAATACGGAGCAGTGGGAGCGGATTGGGGTGGAGCGCCGGGCAGAAGCTGTCAAGCTGATCACGCAAGGTAAGCCCTGTGTATGCCAGTCGGTCCCGCTCTCCCCCCGGCTCACAGTACGGACACAGGAACTGCCTTATGGGCCCGGTCCGGGGGTCCGGCTGGCCCAGTGTCCTGTCTCAGAGAGGGGCCAAATGCTTCTGAAACCTCACATGAAGCCGATTGGGTGATAGAGAGCCCAAGGACCAGGTGGCTAGCCGGGCCCTCCGGGGATTCAGTTCAGTTCCCTGCTCTGACACAGACTTCCCGGGCGACGTTGGGCAAGTCACTTAATCTCTCTGGGACTCCATTTCCCCTTCTGCGAATGGGGAGAGCAGCAGTGCCTTGGTGGTTGTGAGGTTAGATGCCAGAAGCTCCCTAGAAGTGGGAGGGGCCACTAGCACCTGGACTGTGGCTCTGCCAGCCAATCCACCCTTTCCCCAAAGCTCTGCCCGTTTTCTCCCTCCAGGCTCCGCCCCACTGGCCTTCTCCCCTGAGGCCCCGCCCTTGCTCCGCCTCTCTCCCATCCTTTTTCCACCTCTTCCCCCCCAGGCCCCGCTCACCACTCGCTCCTCTCCACCCCCTCCTCCCTTTCTCGCTCGCCCATGAGGCAGAAAAAAGTGGGAGGAGCCATGACTCCCTTGTCCCCACATGCCGGTGCCCCTGGTCGACTCGTGAGGCACTATGGGAACGGGGGCCAGAAAAGCACCTTCTCCCTTTAGAGGCTGGTTTAAGACCTGGCACATGAGGTTTAATACCCCACCCAAAGTTCTGACTAGACTTTCTTATGTGGACAAACCTCCAGCCCCTATTGTCAGGCCTGCGGTGCGGCTGGACTCAAGTTCATTGGGTGTGAGGCTGTTCTGGCCTCTGGCTGCGGTGGGAGGAGGGGATGGTACATGGTAGCGGGGCGGCAGCTCAAATCCATTTCAGGATTTGGCACTTGGTAGCGGGGAAGAAGGGGGGACTCTCCCGACCACTGAGAGAACTTGGTAGGTTCCTTTCACCACGCCACGGGCCCCCTTGGGGGCTGCCTAAGTTAGCCATTGGCTCTGAACGACAAATACCCCACCCATTACGCTTTCACGATCGACTACATGATGGGAGGGGAAACTGAGGCAGGGAGCAACTGGCCCAACATCACACCCTGCAGTGAGGGACAGAACTGAAAACTGAACCCCGGGATCCGGGCTCGCAGCCCCTTGCTCAAGGGTGGGCCATGCACATCCCGGGGGCCGGATACAGTTCACTGGGGTTAGCCTCTGGCGGGCTGCCGGATGCAGTGTCCCACACAGGTGTGGGGGGGGAGGTCACCGCACTGCCTTTGTTTGCCAGGTGTGCCATGGCTCTTTCTGTTTCAGGTTACACCCAGCAGATGGTTTACAAAAAGCCCGACTACTCATACGCTGCTTTCAAAGACCGGCAAGCAAGCACTTGGTAAGGACAGTGGGTTTTCTCCTGCAGCCCCTTGATCAGCTCCTGGCAGGATTTACAAAAGCACCTAAGCCGAGTAGGAGTCTAATTCCCATTGAAAGTTGAGTGCCTAAGTCACTTAGACACATCAATAAATCCCGCTGGGTGCCTGTTTGCATTGTTAGGTGCCTAAATACCTTGTAAATCTGCCCCCCCCCCCCCGGTGATTTCAGTGACAGCATAGTGTTGGCAAGCCGGTGACCTGAGGGACTTATAACGAATAAGACCATAAGAACAGCCACACTGGGTCAGACCAAAGGTGCATCTAGCTCAGCATCCTGTCTGTCAACAGTGGCCAATGCCAGAAGTCCCAGAGGGAGTGATCACAACAGGTAATCCTCACGGATCCCTCTCCTATCATCCATTTCCAGACAAACAGAGGCTAGGGACACCATTCCTACCCATCCTGGCTAACAGCCATTGATGGACCGAACCTCCATAAATGTATTTAGTTCTTTTTTGAGCCTTGGTATAGTCTTGGGCTTCACAACATCCTCTGGCAAGGAGTTCCACAAGTTGACTGTGTGTTGCGAGAAGAAAAACTTCCTTTTGTTTGTTTTAAACCTTCTACCTATTAATTTCCTTTGGTGACCCCTGGTTCTTATGTTACGGGAACAAGTAAATAACTTCTCCACACCCGCCATGATTTTATAGACCTCTGTCATAGCCCCTCTTAGTCTTTTCTTTTCCAAGCTGAAAAGTCCCAGTTTAATGAATCACTCCTCATATGGTAGCCGTTCCATGCCCCTAATCATTTTTATTGCCCTTTACTGAACTTTTTCCAATGCCAGGAAACCCTGCTCTTTCCCAGAGAAGAGAGGACATTTCCCTTTGCTCCATGCTAACTCAGGTTACCCTAAACCAGTGTTTCTCAACCTTTTTTTTATAAAGTACCCCTTTTTAAAAAAAAAATTATAAGCACCCCAGTACCTACCGTTTTCAGACACACGCATTTTTTTTTCTACCATTGCAACACATTTGTTTAAACAACTTAATCGTAGCCGGGCGGGTGATGAAATTTTTGGGTGTAAACAGTACAAACATAATAAAGCGCTGTAAAACTTACAACAAAAATTCAGTTTTCTCCAAATGTCAGTTGGGTTGACGTGCCCCCCAGACTTCTCTCGAGTACCCCTAAGGGTACGCGTTGCACTGGTTGAAAAACATTGCCCTAAACTGGCCTACATGAACGTCATTCCATTTCCGGCTGTAAAACGTCTCAACCCAGACCTGAGCGCAGACTGTTCACACCGAGGGGGAAAGCAGGAGTGACCGTGCTGTGGCTGGTTCTGTCCTCAGGCTGACGGCCTATGTGGCGAAGGTCTTTGCCATGGCCAAGAAACTAGTGCCCCTTGAAAACCAAGTGATCTGCGGGGCGGTGAAGTGGCTGATCCTGGAAAAGCAGAAGCCAGACGGGGTCTTCCAAGAAGACGCCCCCGTGATCCACGGAGAGATGGTGGTACGTGTTTCCTTTGACTTTGACACACCCGCCACCGCCCGCCTCCGTCCTCACAGCAGCTTGTCGGTTCACAATTCAAAGGGGCGTCTTCCTGGGCTGCATCCCAAAGGCTGCACTCACGCAGACGGATTCCCTCTGTCTCGCACCCGTGTATGTCCGGACCAGCCCAGAAATTCATGCCCAATGGGACAGATTCTATTTAGTCCTTATTGAACTTCATGGCTTCTTTGGCACTTCTCCCTGGGGTAAGCTGGGGGCGGCGGGGACATCCTGTGGGAGGGGGGTAGATCATTTTTGGTTTTGCTGTTGTTTGGTGTTTAGCGGTGGGATGGGGGTTATTGTCGGAGTTAGGGTGTTAAGAACATGTCGGTATTAGGGTTTATTAGGTTGAAGGCGGTGTCAGTGTCAGATTTGGGGGAGTCAGTGTCAGGGTTTAAGGTGTCGAAGGGCTTTAGGGGATGAGTGTCTGGGTTTAAGGGGTGCTGGTGTCAGGGCTTTAGGGGATGAGTGTCTGGGTTTAAGGGGTGTCAGTGTCAAACTTTAGTGGTCTCTGAATTAGGGTTTGGGGTAGAAGAAGGTGTCAGGGTTGGGGTTGAAGATACAGGAGGAGGTGTCAGGGGTGCCTGGATTTAGGGGTGTCACTGCCTTGGCTGAGGGGTGTTTGTGTCTGGGTTTACTAGACAGAAGGGGTTGTAAATGGCGGGAATGTCAGTGTCATCCCGATATTAGATAGAAGGGGGGTCCAGGCTGCGAGCCTTGTTCCTGTGGTGGACAGACATCTCCAGAGGGGAAAGTTCTGCGACATTTCCTATAGCTGCGCAGGCACTGGGGTGGCCTGAGATCCACAAGTGGTTCATAGGCCAAAATCTGGTCTTTGCTGTCCCTGCGGCTTGGCCCGTGACCTGCACGAGAAGCTGATGGACACGTAGTGGCGGGGCCCAAGCAAGGGTCCGGTGAGCTCCGTCCACTCACACACGTTCCGTATGCAGCCTCTCCGTGGGCATGGCCGGCGCTCTCTACACCGACAAAGGCGAACCTGGCCCCGCGCTCGGCAGCTGCTCAGCCCATTCTTGTGTGGCCTGGTGTCTGGTATGATTGCCTGTGCGGGGGCCGGGGATGGAACCTTTCTTCTCACGGCACGTCCCGACCCCCTGTCTGTCCTCTGCTCCCCGTAGGGAGGGTACAAAGGTGCTGAGCCAGAAGTGTCACTGACGGCTTTCGTTCTGATTGCATTGGAAGAGGCCAAGGAAATCTGCAAGGATCAAGTCAACGTGAGTGTCTCTGCCCCGCACAGTCACTTCTGCCTTCATGCCCAGGGCTTCCCACCTTTCCATCCCCAGGAACCATGCCCGGGGCACCGACCGTCTTTCGTCCCCAGCCTTGCCAGGCCTACATTTACTCCTGACGCCCTTTGCCCTCCTGTCCACTGGCTGTCCACCGTTTTCTTGGACGTCCTCTTGTTTTTCAACCTGTAAATGTTACTCCCAGATGCCTCCCCTACATGATTCCCTTCTCAGATGCTGCCTTTTATTTGACCCAATGGGTGCTCCATACCCCCTCTTCTCTGAGGCCCCGTTCCCCATTTTGCCCCCCCGAGTCCCTTCCTTGCTCCTCCCCTTCCTGTCCCCCTCCCTCAGATCTTGCCCTTGCTCCGCCTCTTCCTGTCCCCCCCTTAGATCTTGCCCTAGCTCCGCCTCTTCCTGTCCCCCTCCCTCAGATCTTGCCCTTGCTCCTCCTCTTCCTGACCCTACCTTCCCTCAAAGTCCCCCTCCCTCCCTCCCTTCACTGCCCCCTCTTCTCCATCCCTCCCACAAGTTGCTCCCAGCAGCCGCTCACTGATTGGCGGCCTACCCAACAGCTGATCGACGGCCAGTTGGGGCAGGACCACTGTGGCCCATGGCCACTATTTTTTTTCCATGGGTGCTTGAGCCCCGGGGCACCCACAGAATTGGCACCTATGAGCCTTCTTGTGCCCTTCTGTCTGACACCGCAGGTAGGGCTGCCAGGTCTCCGGTTTTCTACCGAACAGTCCGGTATTTGCACCGTCTGTCCGGCAGAAAAATTCAGAAAATACCGGGCATGTGCAATGTGCAATGTCCGGTATTTTCTGAATTTCTGGTTGGGCACCGGATGGAAGCCTGGCGGGGGCAGGGGAGCGACTGGGAGGTGGCGCTGGGAGCCCCGTGGTTGCGTGCAAAAGCCGGGTGGGGCAGAGTGGGGGCTGGGACTCCCAGCCACTCCCCCCACCCGGCTTCTGCACGCGACCAGAGGCTCCCAGCGCCAATCGCGGCCCTGCCTCCCAGCTGGGAGCCTCTGGTTGCGTGCAGAAGCCGGGCGGGGGGAGTGGCTCCCAGCCCTGCCCCCGCCCCCGCCCGGCTTCTGCTCGCAACTAAAGGGAGTGCCTGCCAGGGGCGCGGCCCGAAGGACTCTGGCTGTGACAAGTGGCTGCACCACCCCTCCCGCCAGGTCTGCCTTCCGCCCCCCTTCCTCCAGGCCCCCCTCTCCTCCCGTCCAGCCCTGCGTCCCCCGACCCCACCCAGCTCTGCTTCCCGGCCTCCCCCTTCCTCCCGGCCAGCCCCATGGCCCCCGGACACCCCTCCTCCCTGCCAGCTCTGCTACCTGCCCCCCCATTCCCTCCTTCCTCCCGTCTAGCCCCGTGGCCCCTGGACCCCCCCCCCCGCCAGCTCTGCTTCCCGCCCCGCCTACCTCCCGGCCAGCCCCGCCCTCCTCGTGGCTGGTTCTCTTCCCCCCCCGCCCACGATCAAGTGTGTCCATTTTTTTGGTGGGGTCTACCTGGCAACCCTAACCGCAGGCCAGGGTCCAACTGAGGGGCAGGCAACTCCGGCGACGACTTGGGGTGCTGGGCTTGTGGGAGGGGACCCCCAGGCTTGCGGTGCTGTTTTATTGTTAGAACAAAAAAGGGGGGGGAATCGAATGCTGGAAGTAAAATGCTTCCAGTATTCCCTCTGGGACTTCACTTTTCACTAACGTCCCAGAATATTCGGGACCTATTAGCTTTGTTTCTATAAGCTGAGAGGAAACATTTTTAAATTTGCTGATATATGGCATGAGTAAGTGCAGATTTACCACTCCCGGCATGCAGATGTATGGCCTTATATTGCAGGGATATTGTGCATGCAAATGGTGCATCAAAGTTGCAAGGGCTTCATTTCAGGAGGCCTGAGGGGCAACCCTGTGCACCGGGACATGGCTCACGCTCTTCCCGCTGCCCTGGCTCCCAGGGAGTGAGGGGAAAGGACATGGAACGTGTGAATTACTCCTCTGCAACCAGGAGTGAGAGGCCTGTGCAAGAATCATGTCCTTTCCCCTCGCTCCCCAAGAGCCAGGGGAATGGGGAAGAAAAGCGAGCCGTCTCCCCGTACACGCGGCTCGGGCTGCCTCTCCCCACCCAAAATGGCCCCTTGCAAAGCTGTGAAATGGGCAACACTTGCACCCAAAAATAAGGTACCCAAAAATGTCACAAATAGAGGCGGGGGCGCCAGAAATGCGCCTCACCAGGGGTGCCATTTGGGCCAGGGCTGGCTCTGTCTGAGATTTTGGTTTCCTGCCTATAGACAATCTGCATGGGGTCTGCATTTGCCTGGGGAGCCCAAGGTGGTGGGTTCAAGTCCTGCCCACCCTAGGCATCACCTCCCACACCAGGAAAGCAGGATAAGGTGGATGCCTTATCACATTCGCTGTGGCAGTCAATCTGGTGGGATGCCACGTGAATTCACCATGTCTTCACACCACCTGAAACCACTGACTCCATTTTCTTTGTCCCTGCCTAGAGTTTGGAAGGCAGCATCAACAAGGCCGCTGACTACTTATCCCAGAAGTACCAGTCTCTCTCAAGACCTTACACCATGGCTCTCACGTCCTACGCCTTAGCAATGGTGGGGAGACTGAACACCGAGAAGGCGCTCATGAAAGTTTCCACAGGTACATCGGGCATCGTATCAGCTTCGGGGAAAATGTGGCCAAGTCAGGAGGGGGATCAGGGAAGAGAAGCAACAGTGGCTGGAAAGGGATTCACTTAAGAGGCATGGATAACTGGCATTCATTTCCTTTTGCCCCAATGTGAGCTTGCTCGGACTAGGTGTAAATCTGGAGTAACTTTCCCGTCTTAAGTGGAGTCACTCCAGATTTACACCACCGTGTCTGTGATCTGGATGTGGCAGAGATTCCGGTATTCCTTGACCTGAGCAGGAATCTGTGGGCTTTGTATGTATATCAGAAGCAGGGGTGGGCTGGGAGCTGCTGACCCACAGAAAAATCAGTCAAGGGCCGCACACAAGTGAGTAAGAAAAACAAAAAACCTTCACTGATGTGGCCCCTGATGGAGAAGGAGAAACACTCCCCACATTCCCTTAGCACACCAGAGTCTAGGGGTGCCCAGGCTAGTAGATTGTGTGTGCTCCAGCCCTACGATAGGGCAGCAGGGGGGACCTCAGGGGCTGGATCTGGGCAAGCCAGGGGCTGCATCCGGTCCCCAGGCCTCACATTCCCTACTTCTGATCTAAAGGATACAAACCCGAAAGAGAGAAAAGGGGGGACCAAGAGGATGCAACCGAATGAAACTGAGCAAAGGGAAACTTTAGAGGCGCTGGAATAATATTACCTGCAAAGAAAACGGGGTGTGATCCATTTCGGGGCACTTAAAACAGGGCAGGGCAAAGCTGTAGCCAGGTGTCCGGTATTCACCCAGACAGTCTGGTATTTGCGGGCTCCATCTGATAAAAAAAACCCAGGAAATACCAGACATGTGCAATGTCCGGTATTTCCTGTTTCCGTCGGACGGAAGCCTGGTGGGGACAATTTTCCCCTGCTGCGTCTGGCGGGGGAGTGAGGAGCATGGCAGAGGCATAGTGAAGGGGGCAGGAGGGGGCACTTGCTAGGCGCCACGCTAGGAGGGCACCAGGCTGGGGTTGGACTGGAGCACACGCTGCTCTCTGGCCCACGTGACCAGCAAAGACCCGGGAGCTGGCCACGCGATGCCTCCCTTCAGCCGTGGCCAACCCACGGCTTGCAAGCCACATTCGGCTCTTGCGCCCCAAAAGTGCCACTCGCGAAGCTGCTCCTGCGCCCCTCCCAACGGCGCCTGCCCCTGGCTCCCTTGTGCTTACCGGGTGGGAGCTGCAGGGGTTTAAAAATGGTGCCCAAGATGGCGGCCATCTTAAAGGGGCAGCCTCCTTTTTTACAATTTTTTTTTAAATTTAATTTTGCTTAACAACTTTGGTCTCCCTCTTTTTTTTTTCCTCGACAGAATTTTTTTCCCAGTGGTTTGGGGGGTTTTTTGTTGTGGGGGGGGGCTGTTTGGTATTTTTTATTGAACCATCTGGCAACCCTATTTGGCATAACTACAGTGCTCAGAAAAGGGCGTGTGGATTGCCCACGTGCCCTGAGAGACACAGCCACGACACGCTAAGTTTTGGTCCTTGCCTCAGGTGAGGCCCTTCTTCGAGTTACTGTGTTTGCCAGGGACTCTTCCTCACTCAGCGGAAGGCCCTTTCTGTAGCAGACCCAGCTAAAAACAACCCCAGGCCGGTCGGGAGCACAGATGCGTGTTCCTGTTTGCAAATGCAGGGCCTAACAGGGTGGCTTCGCAGGGTGGCAGAAACCGCCCGAAAGCCTGGAGAAGTTCTGTGACAGGGAGCAGAGAGACATTGCTTCTTGGGCCTAGACAGGGCTGCTGACAGATGTTGCAAAGACCTGGGCAATGTTGAGGGGAGCTTGTCTCCAGACCCCCCAGAAGGGGCAGGGCCTCAGGCAGAAGGAGCGGGGCTAGGGCACCCAGCCCTCAGTGCTGCCCGGATGGTGTGGTGTGGGACTCCGGCGGCGATTTAAGGGGCCAGAGTCCAGGGCCCTTTTAAATCTCCAAGCCCCAGGGCAACTGCCCTCTTTACCCTCCACCCCATCAGCAGGCCAGGGCCTAGAACTCACTTCAGGGGCGGATGTGGGGATTTCTCAGCAAGGGAGCTGCCTGCTGGTAGTTTCTCTCATGTTCAGGGAAGCGGGACTTTCTGTGCCTTTTGGTGAGTAACCGGGTTGTCACCAGGGGACGCCCCTGGGGCCTTATCCCCTTTTCCTTATCCAAATTGAAACAATCCCTCTGAGCCCCCAGACACTGGCTAGCAGGCGACACTTGGGGGCCGTGGATCCGTTCAGCTTTCTTGCAGAAAGCCAGGGAAGCAGCCAGGCACTGGCTTTGCCCAGTCAGCGCGGGTGGAGGCTGGCGGGGCAGAGTCTTTGAGCAGCCCCTCCTTTGCTGCTGCCTAGGGGGAAACCGCTGGGAAGAGCGGAACGCCCGCACCTTCAACATCGAGGGCACCTCCTACGCCTTACTGGCCTTGCTGAAGATGAAGAAGTATGAGCTGGCCAACCCCATCGTCAGATGGCTGAGGGAGCAGAACTACTACGGAGGGGGCTACGGATCTACCCAAGTGAGTAGGAGCCTTATCGTCCCGCGCAGCCGTCCGCAGCCGGGTTTGGTGGGGCGGCCTCCCAGCGGAAGGGGGTGTCCCATTGGGGAAAGCCCTGGAGGACACTCTTGCATTGCCTGGGAGACGGGCCTTGAGACCCATCAGGCCCTTGTTCACCTAAGCCAGAGATCAGCAGAGGAGCAGGACTGAATCTTCTGCCAAGGTGGTGGGTGGAAGCACATGCTTCACTTTAAGACAGCAAATTACCCCTCCCCCCCGCCCGGCAGCCAAGGGGCCTTCTCTTCCCATGGGCAGAAACACACCCGCATTTGGACCCCTTCCAGCTTTCTTTGGCTTTTGTCCATTGGTCCAGAGACAGGGGACCAGGCGTGTCGGACCAGTGGTCTGAATCCATGGGGGAACAGCCATGGTGGGTCTTCACTCCTCAGAATCCATTTGGGTTTAGTCCATCTCGAAGCAGAACTTGTTTTTAAAGTGTGCTTACCCAAGGCCCCAGAGAGGATAAAAGCCCTACTACTACTGACAGCTACATAAAAATCACCATGGAGTGCCTCAGGTACCCCTCCCTTCCCTTGGGGCCAGGGGCTGCAAGGAACTATAAGTTCTGACTGTGGCCAACAACCTCAGCAGAAAATCACCTTGCTACTGAGTCTGTTTTTTCTCTACCTAACAGGATGCTACAAACTCAGGTAGGAGGGGTCTGTGGTTTTGGAGTTACGGGCCATGTCTTCTATCTCGAACTCTGTGTGTGCCATAGATACCTACATATACATCGTAGGAGCCGCTGCCTTGTGGTGCTCTGCCCAGTAGACAGCTGGGCCCTGTTATTGGCTAGGGGAGATGGGAAACTAAATGACCCTGCATGATTTATTTATTGACCCTGGGTTCTATTCCTGTCTTCCTGGAAGACCCCAGGAAAGTTGCTTTCCTACCCTGTGCCTCAGTTTCCCCATCTGTAAAACGGGGATAAAGATATTGTGTGGCTTTGTAAAATGCTCTGCGGTCTACTGATGGAACACACTGTAGAGGAGTGAGGGAATACTATTCGATAACCCCATAGGCGTCTGGTGGCTTCGGTGGGGGAAGGCTCTGCCTTCCCAAACCGCCAGCCTGGCCCCGCCCACTCTTCGCCCCCCAGAATGCCTGCTGTAGGCATACTGGGGGCAGAGTGTTGCTGCCCCGAGCGCTCGCCCTCCCTGATGTCCGGGGCAGCTCGGATCACACTGCCGCTTCCCTCCCCAGTGCTCCGGGGATGCTGGGGTGCATGCGTTCTTCTCCTCCCCATGGTGGGAGCAGGTGCGCAGACTCTTGACGCACTGCTCCTCCCGTTCCTGTGGTGGGGGTGGGTCCTCGGCCGAGGGGGCGGGGCTGTGGGTGGGGCTCCCCCAGCCCCATCTGCACTGACCACCCCTGGATCACCCTATTAGCTGTTCAGCATCACAAGGTGTCCCGCTCTTGTCTCCCTTCTCCCTCCCCCCCCCCCCCCCGGTTTTCTAGGCAACCATCATGGTGTTCCAGGCGCTGGCGCAGTACCAGATCGACATTCCGCAGCACACCGACCTTAACCTGGATGTTTCTATTCTCCTGCCGCGCCGGGCTAGCCCGATCAAGTACAGAATCATGAATCAGAACGCACTGGTGTCCAGATCAGCAGAGGTATTGTGCTTCTCGGTGGGATTCACAGAGACCACTGAGTTTAGCAGCAAGATTATATTGACTGGACCTTCTGGCCAAACCCTTCTGAAGGGGTGGGTAGAGGGGGGAGTAGAGGCCCAGCACTAGATCCAAACACATCTGCAGTTTTGACTCTGATTTTTAAGGCCAGAAGGCACCATTATCATAATCTATTCTGGCCTTTGCCATAACCTTTGGTTAACGTCTAGCAGAGATGTAAGATCTGTTCTTGATAGTCTTGATTTAAATACATCAGATGATGGAGACTCCACTGCATCTGGTCAGGCTCTGGGTTCTAGGCAGTCAGGCCTAGTGGTTGGAGGGAGCTGTACTGTCAGAACAGAGTTAAGGGTAATGCTGAAATCAGGGTCCAGGGACAGGCCCTGGGCAATGTCCCCTCTCATTTTGTTCACCTGGGTGCAGAATACATTTTGTTACATGCACCGAGGCATGTGCAGATGTGCACCACTCATCGAAACACATGCTGATGGCTGAGGGTGCTCTACTAATCAGCTGGGCGGCATTTTAATTTGTTGTGAGTGGCTGCCCAAGTGCCCAGCTTACAGGGAACATGGGCTGCGCGTCAGAATAGACAAGCCAAATGAGGACTGAGGTCAGAGTCCAGAGGCAGACCAAAGGTCAAAGCCAGGCTGGAGTCAGTCTGAGGTGGACGCAGGCTGAAGTGGGTGGTTATGAGCTGAATCCAGGAGTGTGTGTGTGTGGGGGGGTGCTATTTCGGCTTGGATCTGGAGAAGCAAGATGTGTGGAGATCAAAGAGTTAACTTTGATCATTGCCTTGTTCTCCTTTGTGCCTCTGCAGAGTCCTCCCACCCCATCTGGGTGAATGACTGTAGCTGTAGCTTCATTTTCTCCATTATTGTTAGTATTAATTAATAAAGCACAAAAGAAAATTAAACTTGGGCAAATTTTCCAGACCAAGTGGAATGAAGACTTCACGGTGAAGGCGGAAGGGAAGGGGCAAGGGACCTTAACGGTCATGACGATTTATAACGCACAGCTGCGGGAAGATGCATCCCTGTGTAAGAAGTTTGACCTGAGGGTATCCGTCGAAGAAGCCAAAGGCGGTAAGTAACCTCCTGTCATTTCTCGTCTGAAACTTGCTGTCAGTCCTCCGATCTGGCCAGAGGGACTCAGTGACACCCGTTTAAATGCAGAGTAACTCTACTGACAGCAGGGGGTTTACACCAAGGTGTAAACCGGCGTCTCTGCAATCGCCTTCTTCACTGTGGAAAGTATTTCTGTGAAGTTTCTTCCAACTCTCCAAATTACCGAGACCTACAATGTTATACCCATAGGGCGGGCACTAAATCATATTCCAGGTACAGGTCCTACATGTTCTCAGGTGTAACTAATACAGGGTGATTCCAAACGAGGGCGCATCTACACAGCAGGGCAAAAGTCGAATGAAGCTACACAACCTGAGCTACAACAATTGCGTCGCTTCAATTCGGCTTTTGGCACAGCCCACGCAGCAGGAAGTTGAAGGAAGAGAACCCGCCCTTTGGCTCCCCTTACTCCTCGTGGGTTACAGGAGTCGGAGTCAGACGGCCTCCAGCTCGCCTTTATTTCGAAACAATGGCTGGCAGTGTAGACACATGAACGAGCAGGGCGTAGCCGGGTCTTCTAGGCAGCAGGGTTCCCGGGTGGTTAGGTCTCAGGGTTAGCTGGGGGCCCAGGGTGTAGGACTTCCCGCCACTTAGCAAAGTCTGCTCCTTTAGTTTGGGGCGTGGCCCCAAGAATCCAATTTCTCCCTCCTCAGGGGTGGGGGTTTCCCTCTGGTTCTCCCCCTTTGCACCTGGGGGGGGAGGTTGGAGGCTTATGTCCTCCTGTGGCCAACTCAGCTGAGCGCTCTGGCTCAGGTCCTGCAGACGGCAGAACCAGCTACTGCCTCTTCGCTGGTCAGTCCTGAACTGAGCCAGGTTCCTTCCTTTTATTCTCCCTCCAGGCCTGGCATTGGCTGGAGGTAAAACGGGGCAGGGCTAATTGGGCAAAAAGGCTTTGTTTAGCCCCTGCACTGCCAGGCCCTCCTCTCACTCCCTCACACAGGGGTTGCCTTGTCTCATGCGCCCAGCAGAGTTGAAGCATTTGGTGTGGATGGGAAGCCAGGCCAGTTACCCGGGGGTGTTCTCTGCCTCTAAAGTAGCAATGAGTCTATGCCAGGAAGTCTGGTTCCAGACCCAAACGGCCAGAGGGTGTGAATTCACACTTAGCCTGGGTGTGAACTTAGCCTGGGGCCGATTTCAGACTCGTCCGTGCCTGCAGCAAAACCCTCTGCCGCTTGGCCTGGAGGGGTATTTCCTTTCACTGTGGAGTTGCTGGTTGCTACAGGGGCTCGGGCTGGCCAGACAGCGGCCACGCAGCCACACCCTGGGCCAGGCCATGCTAGAGGGATCCGGGACTTTGGCACCCTTTGTTACAGAAACAAAAGCCAGCCATGAATGTTGGCCCCGGGTTCTTCATTTCCCCAGCTGTCCTAGGCATTCACACCCATGGGTCTCCCTATTTCAGTCTCATCTTTCCACCACCCGCCTGGGAGAGGCTTTTTAGCTCGTGCGCCAAGGACGGGAGGAGTTATGTGCCGAGGGGAGGTTTATGGAGGGGTTTTCACACCCACGGTCGGATCTGGTTTATTACTAAGCCACGCTGGTGCACCTAACATACCAGACCAAAGGAGAGTTTGTCCTGCATGAAACTGACTCAGTGATGTTCCTTGCTTTTCTCTTCTGCACCATTTCTAGCCAAGAAGCCAGAAGGAGCAATGCGTTCAGTCAATATTAGAATATGCATCAGGTGAGAAGCACGCCCTTTGCTGGTGGACGATCATCAGCGGGATGGATGGGCAGAGGGAGTGGGTAGAGGGAGAAGCCTGGGCTATGGATTTTTCTATGGACTGACCGGCAAGGTTGTTGTGAAGAAACAGGGGCAGGTGGAGCGGGAGCGAAGTCCAGGCGGATTCTGACCCAAAGATGTTTTCTCTTCTCCGTGTTAGGTTCCTCGGCGAAGTCAATGCCACGATGTCCATCATCGATGTCTCCATGCTCACTGGCTTCTCCCCCGACGTGGAGGACCTGAAGAGAGTACGTCAGTGTAATCTGAGAACCAGGAATGGCACAAACTATGCAGTGGCTCCAGGGGCGACACGGGGGGGGCATGAGGGGTCACATGCATCTCCAAGGCAGGCGGTGCTGGCCAGTAGCCGGCGGGGGATTAGGGCTGCAAAGTGACCCCAGGCTGCTCTGGGGAGGGGGCAGGGAAACCCCAGCACTCCCCAGAAGGCGCGCGGTGCGGCCAGAGAGCGGGGCAAGCTGGGGCCACCTTGCTGCGCTTCCCCCAACCCTCTGCCAGTGAGTGCTGGGGGGAGGCACAAAGATTCCTGCTGCTGGCGCCAGCCATCTGGCCTCACTGGGCTGCCTTGCCTGGAGGAAGAGGCAAGACTGGGGCGGAGCAAGGGCAGGGAGAGGTGGAGCAGGGATGGAGAGGGGGCGGAGCAAGGGCAGGGAGAGGTGGAGCAGATATGGAGAGGGAGCGGAGCAAGGGCAGGGAGAGGTGAAGCAGAGATGGAGAGGGGGCGGAGCAAGGGCAGGGAGAGGTGGAGCAGGGATGGAGAGGGGGCGGAGCAAGGGCAGGGAGAGGTGGAGCAGGGATGGAGAGGGGGCGGAGCAAGGGCAGGGAGAGGTGAAGCAGAGATGGAGAGGGGGCGGAGCAAGGGCAGGGAGAGGTGAAGCAGAGATGGAGAGGGGGCGGAGCAAGGGCAGGGAGAGGTGAAGCAGAGATGGAGAGGGGGCGGAGCAAGGGCAGGGAGAGGTGGAGCAGGGATGGAGAGGGGGCGGAGCAAGGGCAGGGAGAGGTGAAGCAGAGATGGAGAAGGGGCGGGGCAAGGGCAGGGAGAGGTGGAGCAGGGATGGAGAAGGGGCGGGGCAAGGTCAGGAAGAGGAGGAGCAGGGATGGAGAGGGGGCGGAGCAAGGGCAGGGAGAGGTGGAGCAGGGATGGAGAAGGGGCGGGGCAAGGTCAGGAAGAGGAGGAGCAGGGATGGAGAGGGGGCGGAGCAAGGGCAGGGAGAGGTGGAGCAGGGATGGAGAAGGGGCGGGGCAAGGTCAGGAAGAGGAGGAGCAGGGATGGAGAGGGGGTGGGGCAAAGTCAGGGAGAGGCAGAACAAGGGCAGGAGCTACAGGGCTTGGAGTAGAGAGGGGTTGTTCCAACTCTTCCCCGGGCTGGGGGGGGGGCACATGGCTGGTGCCCCCGCTGGTCTCCCCCTCACCAGTTGCTTCTGAGTGGCTGGGCGGGAGCTTTCCGATGAGAAGATCCAGTGCAGCAGGGAATAGCGAGGCCCAAGGGTCAAACCCGAAGGGAGCCCAGACGGCTCTAAGAATTGGTAACAGCTTTACGAAACCGCAGCCAATTCGCTCCATGTCGGAGATGGAATCTCATCTCCGTTGGGCAGCTCAGAGCCCGACACCGCTGGCCTTGCTGCACCAGTGATGAAAATAAAAGAAAATCGCTTGAGCCCGGCCTCTCCTGTGCACCATGGTCACTGAACATGAGGCTGTTAGCACGAAAAGCGGGGCCATGTCAGCCGGAGTCCCAGCTCGCTGCTGTGCACAGAGGCGCCAACTTTCTACTCACCCAGAACTGAAACCTGGCCCCATTCCTGCCTCGCCCCTTCCCTGAGACCCTGTCCCCCTCCCACCCTCTCTTGCTTTCCCCAACCCTCGCTGACTTTCACGGGGTGGGGGGAGGTTGGGACATGGCAGGGGGTCAGGGCTCCAGCTCGGGGTGCAGGCTCAGGTTTGGGGCCACAGGTGGGCAGTTCAGGGTGCCCTTGTGCTTAGGAGCCGGACATGCCAGCTGTTTCCAGGAGCTGTGTGGAGCCAGGGCAGGCAGGGAGCCTGCCTTAGCCCCGGCGTGCCACCAACCAGACATTTTGTGGCCTGCTCAGCAATGCCGACCGGAGCCCCCAGCATCCCATTTCTCCAGGTGCTCCACTCAAAAGCCTGGCTACCTGGCTGTGGCGTAAAGGGCAGGCTGGTTTCCTCCAGGCAAGTCCTGTTGTGGGAGACGCTATCCCAAGCATGGTGCTGCTGAGTCACTAGTGAGATGGGTTTTTTCCCTCCCCTCTTGCGGCAGCTGCAGGACTTTCGCAGAGACGCTGCCTTACCCATGATGTCTCTTGCTTTTCCTTGTTGACATTTAGCTTTCCGAAGGGGTCGACAAGTACATGTCCAAGTTTGAAATCGACAAAGCCCCGTCCGACAAAGGCAACCTCATCATCTATCTGGACAAGGTAAAAACTCGACAAAGGCTTTCCCTGACCCTGGGGTCATTTCAAGGGCTCCAGCTGAGTCCAAACTGCCCTCCCACATACGCCCTGGAGAAGAGCATCAAAAATAATGCAAGGTCTAGAAAACATGAGCTATGAAGGAAGACTGAAAGAATTGGGCTTGTTTAATTTGGAAAAGAGAAGAAGGAGAGGGGACATGCTAGCGGTTTTCAAGTATCCAAAAGGTGTAACAAAGAGGAGGGAGAAAAATTGTTCTCCTTGGCCACTGAGGATAGAACAAGAAGCAACGGCCTTAAACTGCAGCAAGGGGAGGTTTAGGTTGGACATTAGGAAAAACTTCCCAACTGTCAGGGTGGCTAAACACTGGAATAAATTGCCTAGGGAGGTTGTGGAATCTCCATCTCTGGAGATATTTAAGAGCAGGTTGGACAGACACCTGTCAAGGATGATCTAGATGGTGCTTGGTCCTGAAATGAGGGCAGGGCACTGGATTTGATGATCTCTTGAAGTTCCTTCCAGTTCCAGTGTTTTATGTGAAACCCAGAGGCACCGAGACCACTGCCAAGTCTGCTTTACAGCCCGTGGGCTTTTAGCTCATGCGGCAGAGGCACCTGGCTTTAGCCCCTAAAGTCACAGGTTCAGTCTCTCCTGTTGATGATCAGGGTCTATCAGCCTTTCGTATGATTCAGCAGGAGGCCAAATTTGACTCACTGGCCCAAAATCTTTCCATTAGGAGTAATTGAACAGGCCGGATCCACAGCTGGTGTGTACGGATGTAGGCCCATTGACGTTAGTGGGAAATGCAGCATCTTTTACACTACAGTTGAATTTGTTTCTCGGGTCATTCACTTCTTTTCTCCTTTCACTTCCCTAGCTTGGCTTTTCTCCGCCTCCCTCGCCTACTCTCCCCCCTTTTTCCCCACCATCTCCTTTGCTTTGTTCTTTTCCTTCTTGCTCTTCCGCCCAGCAGCCACCCTTTAGTCTAAGCCCCCTGGTATTTCCGCCCCCCCAGGTTTCTCACCGGGAGGATGAATGCCTGCAGTTCAAAGCGCACCAGTTTTTCGAAGTGGGTCTCATTCAGCCAGCGTCCGTCACAGTCTATGACTATTACAGCATAGGTAACACTGCACCGTTCAAGGCACCGGGGGGCTGGGTTACGTGCGGGTCAGAGCCTCTTGCAGGCCTTGGATGAAGTGCTCACGTACCGGTTTTTCCTGCTCATGGAGCGGATCTTAAGAGACTTGCCCTAGAGACAGCCCATAGCACAGCTAGGAGCAGATTGCCAGCTCAGAGCAGTCTCTGCCTGCCCCTAGAAATAGGACCCAGGTGTCCTGAATCTGAATTGGCTCTCACACTCCCTTGCCCGCCCTTGACTGTCCGATTTGTCTCGCGTACCCCCACGTTTCACCCCACTGAAAAGCTAGTCGCTTACACAAAGAGACACGCCAATACCAATACCATGCTGTTGGCAGTGAAGGGGGACTATTTATTAACCCTGGTCCCACGCCACAATATCTACTCCAGCCCCCGCCCGCTCCCTGCATTGTTGGTTGCATTTTGACCCTGCTCCCACTGCGAGACACCCCCCTTCCTCCCCGGGATCTCCGTCCTGCTGCAGGGCTTCAGAGCCTGTTATAAAACCAGGTAAATATCTATGTGAGTTGACGAACTCCAAGAAGACCTCTGCATACCCCTGGGGAACGTGCCTCCTTGGTTGAGAACCACTGGATTAGAACACAGGGGTGAGAAGTGATAGGGTACGTCTACACCACATGGCTATTTCGAAACAAGCTATTCTGGAAGAGTTCTTCTGAAACAGCTTATTTCAAAATAGCGCATCTACACTGCAGGGAAACCTCAAAATGAGTCCAAGGCAGGCTCCCCTAATGTAGACATGCTATGTCGATGTAGAGCCCCAGGAGGCACTGGGGAGGAACAACTTAGAATGGCCCTGGGGAGGGGCTTTTTCGAAATAGCAGCAGTGGAGCATCTACACACGCCTTCTTTCGAAATGGCGATTTCGGAAGAGGCGCTTTTCCTCGTGGAATGAGGTTTCCAGATTTCGGAAGAAGCCGCCCACGATTTCGAAATTATTTCGGACTAACTGAATGGCTGTAGAGATGCGCGCATTCTAAGTTCGAAATAACGGCAGCTATCTCGAAATAACGGTGCAGTGTAGACGCACCCTGAGACTCAAAGGCCAGAGCATGATTCCTGGCCTGGCTTCCTCCCTGCCTCCCAGTTCCCCCTGCTCTAGGAATACCTTCCTCACCTTAATGCACCCAGGCAGAGGTAGACCAATAACGAGGGGAGCCTGCGGCTACTGGCAATAATTACCCCCTTTTACTGCCGGGGGGAATTGGCTGCTAGCGTGGGTAAGCAGGTATCTCGATCAAGCCCCGGGCTATCATTTCAGGAGGGTGGTTTCCTCTCGCTAAGAAAGGGGGCCCCACAGACAGCTCCTCCCTTCCCCAGGGAGATTTGCATAAGGGCTTCCGGGCTATCCCCTTGGCCCCCTAAGCCGTTGTTCTGCAGGAGGGGGAATGAGCTGTGTCTCTGATCTTTCTCCAGATGACCGGTGCACCAGGTTCTACCACCCGTCCAAGCAGAGCGGGCTCCTCAGTAAGATCTGTCACGGCGATGTCTGCCGGTGTGCTGAAGGTGAGGCATGTCCGGCCGGCTTCCCTCGCGGGCCGGGGCTTCCCCGTGTGCGTTACCAGCAAACGCTCAGTCCCAGGACCGCCCCCGCCCCAGCATCAGCCCCCTCAGAAGCCGATCCAGCTCCTCCTTCCCGGTGGGCCGATTCCAGATACAGGCTCCCGGCAGCTGAGTCTGTCCCCCCAGCCTAGAACTCTGACATGGGGCCGGCTGAGTCCCTGCTACCGCACTACCACGGACAGGAGCGGTGGGACCAGGGCAGAGGGGGTAGCATGTGGAAATCTGTGGGGGATGCACCCCCCATGTAAACTCATGCCCGCCTGGGGAGGGGAGGCAAGAGAGGACCCGGCAGGGTCTCGGCTCAGACCAGGGAGCAGAATTCGGCAGGGCTGGAATGGGGCTGGGAGCAGGTTGGACCCCTCAGGGACCCACCTTCCCAGCCTGAAGCCCTTCGCCCCTGCAGAGTCGGCCTCCACACAGCTGTCCGTCCTCCCTGACCCCCTCCCCTCCCCTGCGGGCCTCTCCTCCCTTCCCCAAAGGCAGCCCCACCTGCCACTTGCAGGTCAGCTGGCTGCTGCTTGCTGGCCAGGGGGGGGACACCAAGCGGGAGCAGGTGCTGGAAAAGTCACTTCCTCCCCCGTGGTCCCTCAGGGGTGGGGCTGGGCCAGCTGATCCTCGCCGGGGGCGGGGAGGAGGCTGCAGGCGCTAAAGCAAGGCAGCCTGGGATGCAGGAGTTGCTGGGTTTCCAGCCATTGCCGTGGCAATGCTCCTATGCAACATGCGGAAACATCCCACGTTCAGTGGTCGGAACGCGGCCTGGGCGGGCGGGGACGGGACGTCGGTTACAATAGCTGGGTCCTCTCCTGCCCAGGCACCCACAGATCCTCGAGGTGAGGGTGGAAGTGCACCCCCTTGCTAACTGCAACCCCTCGCCCCACTTCCTGCCCCAAGGCCCCGCCCCTTCTCCGAGGCCCTGCTTCCTGCTTGCTCCATTCTCCCTCCCTCCGTCACTTGCCCTGCCTCATTCTCACCCCGGTCACTGGGCTTGGGCAGGGGCTTGGAGTGTGTGTGTGTGTGTGTGGGGGGGAGCTGTGGACTCCAGCTGGGGGTTCGGGCTCCAGAAATGAGGGGCTCAAGGTGCCGGGAGAGGGCTCTGGGCTGAGACAGGGGCTCGGAGTGTGGGCAGGGCAGGGAGGCTCTGGGGTGGGGAGTGAGGGGCTGGGGCTGCAGGAGGGAGCTCAGGGCTGGGACAGGGGTTGGGGCATGGGGGGATGAGGTGTGCAGACTCCAGGAGGGAGGCTGGGGACGGGAGGGGACTCTGGGTTAGTGTGGGAGGGGGGGATGGGAGTTCCCTGCAGCCCCTACGTGTCCTCCTCCACAGCTCCCACTGGCTGGGAACCGCGACCAATGGGAGCTATGGGGGCGGGACCTGCGAGTGAGAGGGCAGCGCGTGGAGAGAGCCTCCCTGTGCCTAGAGGCTTCAGGAAACTGGCGGCTGCTTCCAGGATCTGTGCAGACCCAAGGCAGGCAGGGAGCCTGTCTTAGCTCTGGCACCCGGCGGCGCCACCGACCAGCCTTTTAACGGCCCCGTCAGCAGTACCGACTGGAGCTGCCACGGGGAAATTGCCTGGGATGACCATGTGATGTATGGTCCATGGTTAGTGTTCTCGGTGACATCCACTGAGTCCTTTGTCTAATCCTGGTGGTTTTCACGGCTGCTCCCTCGTGTGAGGGGATGGGCCTTTCACTGCCTGGGTCAGCACTGCTCACCGGTCCCAGGAGTCACACAGGGGGTCGGTAATAACGGAGATGAAATGGTGGTCTGACGAAAGTCTCTCTTGGCGGTTCTCGGCACCCTCTTCCTTCCCCGTAGAAAACTGCTTCATGCAGCAGAAGATCGACGGTCCCATCAACCTGAACAAGCGAATCGAGGAAGCCTGTGAACCTGGAGTGGATTATGGTAAATTTGCGGTTTGGTGCTGTCAAGTGTTTTTCCATGAGGAGAGGGCAGAGAGGGGCTTCGGAATCCCCTCCGGATTGTAAAGTTTGCATCTGAGGCTGAATCTGGGGTCACGTCTGTTGAAAACAAACAAAAGGAAGATTTTCGTCACTCAGTATTTATCTACTCCCCCCCATGTTCGCTGTGTCTGAGCACCTCACAGCCTTTAATGTGTTTATCCTCACAACATCCTGTGAGGTATTCGGTTATCCCTTGAAGGGGAAACTGAGGCACCGAGCGACTAAATGACTTGCTCAATGTCACGCTGCAAGTCTGTGGCAGAGCAGAGAAATGAACCTGGTACCCAGCTCCCGCCTTCCCCATGGGGCTCTCCTTCTCACAGCCAGTTTCGTGAGTCGATTGCACACTGACTTCCCTAGAGAAAAGTGCTGCAGGCCTTCAACTGGTGTTTTCCTTTTTTTTTTAAGTGTATAAAACCAGGCTGGTCAGAAGGTCCGAATCGGAGGATGGCTATGACAGCTACATCATGGAAATTTTGCAAATCATTAAAGCAGGTAAGAGTCCCCCTTCTGGGCTCCGAGAAACGAGTGGCCCTCGCAGCAAAAGCAGGGTGAGATTTCTTAGAGTGGCCTTTGGTACAACAGCCATGTCTGTCAGACAGAGGAGGGCCTAGGGGAGTGGTCTCCAACCTCGTTAAGCATAAGATCAATCCAGGAGATACCTCAAACCCGAATACCCTTGTCCTGCCTCCTTCCCTGCCCCTTCTCTGAGGCCCCGCCCCTTCCCCAAGGCCCCACCCTGCCTCTTCTCCGAGGCTCCGCCCTGTTTGTGGAGATGGGGGTACAGGGCAGAGGGAAGGGGACACCCCCTCTTCTGCCTCCCACGGGCATTTCAACCAGAGCAATGTTGGCCATTGTGGGGGTCAAGAGCCCAGCCTGGGCTGCCATTGGTGAGGCAGAGTCTTGCTGCCTCAGGGCTGACTTCTGTACGCCGATATAAACGCCACGTAAGCTGGGATCCAATGAGCCCAAAGCAGCCTCCCCGCACTGGGAGCTGATACGATTGTTTGACTGATTGTTTGAATGAGACTAGGGCCCCCTTGTGCTAAGCGATGGACAGACACTGCTACAGCCCCTGCCCTGAAGAGATCACAGTCTTGACACCGTCAATGGTCCCTCTATTTTTTTTTGCCATCGGTGTGTGGAATAAATTTCGTTCTGTGTGTCAAGGCATGGGTGGTTGTGCACCACCTGGAGAACCACCTGCTGCCGGCTGTGTGCGCTCTGTAAATCAGCTGGGTGGCATTGGAATCTCTCCTGGGTGGCCACCCAAGTGCTCAGCTTACTGGGAGCACTGGTCACCGGGTGGGTTTATTAGCCCCATTTCGCAGGTGGGGAACTGAGTCGTGGAGAGATCAAGTGACTTGTGCGAGGTCACACAAGGAGTCTGGGGCAGAAAAAAGCGGAAGCCTGAAAACTCGATGCCCAGCCCAGTGTCACAGCCCTCAGACTCTCCTTTCTCTGTGAAATAACAAGCTACGGCTTCAGCGCTCGGCTATCGTAGGAATTGCGCCGGGACTGAATTTGTCCTGAAATTTTAAGAGAACACCGAGGAGTCTCCCTTTCTGCTCCTTTCGTGCTGTCTCCTCCTCGCTCTGTTCTGATGGGGACCTTTTTTTTAAACCCTCCCCACCCCCACCCCCACCCCAGGGACTGATGAAAATCCACTCGGAAAAACGCGCCCGTTCATCAGCCATGTGAAATGCAGGAATTCCCTGCGGCTGGAGGTTGACAAAGACTACTTGATCTGGGGTCTCAGCTCTGACTTGTGGCCCAGGAAATCGGAGTAAGTAACCTCACCCTTCGTTAGTCAGTGTCATTCCCTTAACTAATTACTGTGGCTACTTTACATATCTAGCAGGCCGTCGTTTCTGAGAGCCTCGCGACACAGGGGGTGTGTCCCCACAGCACTGTACCCTTGAAATAAGATACGCCATTTGCACTACACAAACGGCATGTCTTGTATCGAAACAGCTTATTTCGAAACTTGGCCTGTCTGCACTGCGCCAAATTTCAAAATAACACGCTATTTCAACACAGCCCTTAACCCCTGTGGAACAAGAGTTACAGGGATGCTGAAATAGTGCGCCCGTTATTTCGAAAAATATTTTGAAATAACGGGTGTGTTTAAATAGCCCCGCTGTTTAGACGTACCCTGACTGTATTTCTTCTCACAATGGGCAGTGTTATTACCCTCATTTCATGGTTGGGTAAACTGAGGCACAGGTACGGTCCAGGTCCTCAAAGGTACTAAGGCACCTGCCTCCTGCTGACTGGCCCGAGGTGACCTCTCCAAAGTAGCCAAGGGAAGTTGCTGGAAGTTTCTGGTAGTTTAACCCTGGACTACCCATTCCTCACAGGACCTACCTGACTGATTCACCAGTGCATTTCACACGTACAGTGCGATTTCAAGCTCCCTGCGTCCAGCCCCAGTTGTTCCTTAATCGCTTAGATTCCGACTGGATGGAAATACAATTAATTAGGGTCACACCTGCACCTTAAAAATGCGCTTCGTCCCCAAAAATGCAGCGTGCGGAGGGGGAAAGTTCCATCCCCTTGCTGTAGATGGAGCATTGCATGGTGGGATCTGTAGTCTCTTTGTGGTGGGCCTTCTGAGAGGGGTGGTGACCCACTGGGTCTGTGTAAATCAGATGTGGCCCTTAGGCATTGACGAGCCCCCAGCCCTGCCCGTCTGCCTGAGGCCAGGTCCCTCCTCTGCCACCCCCCACGCCCACCGGAGTCCCAAGCCTGCCACTATGGCTGCCGGCTCCCCTGCCTCAGCTCAGAGCCGCTCTGGCTGGCCCGCCCCAGGGCCCCAGCACCACAGTGATGGGCGCTGCAGCCAGGGGAGCTCCAGCCCCGGAGCCGCTGTGGCCCCAGCACCTCAAGAGCTCCCAGAGCAGTGAGGAGCCCCACTGCCAGAAGACCCCGGATGCCCCAAGTCCCAGGCCACAGGCCGGCCCCAGAACCTGCCCCCTTTGGGAAGAGGAGCAGCCTGCAGGGGCTGTGGCCAGGGGGAAGTGGTGAGAAGCAGGAGGAGGCTCGGGGAGGGGCTTTTGGGAGGGGCTCAGCCTAGCCCAGGCCCATAGGCAAACACGGCTGCCCTTGAGGAACTGAGCAGACAACTCGGGCGCTTGTTGTGCCTCATGGCTCCCCCTTCGTCCTGTCCACTCCAGGCTCACCTACATCATCGGCAAGGACACCTGGATCGAGAAGTGGCCCAACGAGGACGAATGCCAGGAGCCGGATTTCCAGAACCTCTGCCAGCAATTCCTCGAGTTCTCCGAGGCCATGACCATGTTTGGCTGCCCCACCTAAGCGTGGAGCCGGCTTGCCCAGCTGAGACGCAGCCTCACCATCGGGAGGAGAGACCTCCCTGCCGAGTCCCAATGCTACTGACACGCGTCGCTAGCCCTGTCTTCTGGGGGAGGGGGTGTCTCCCTCTCTTCTCTTCCTGTTGTTTCTATATATATAAAAGGCTGATTTCTTACCCGGGCCTGCAGTGTGACTTTTTACCAATCAATACATCGATTCGTCTGCAATGGCGCTTTACAGGTAACCAGCTACCAGTGCGACTGCTGCGGTCCATACTTCCATCGTCCAGCACCGTCTGTGGGCTGGCATCCCCGGGGGCGCTTCTGGGCTGGAGCATTCATGGGGCAAAGCCAGGGCCCTGTGCTCAGCAACTCCGCCCCCGCCCTCCCAGAGCGGCCGGAGCATGGCAAATAGCTCGTTCGCGGTGCTCAGAGAGGGAGGAGCGAGGGTGACGCTTGGGGGAAGAGGCAGGGTAGCTGTTACGCCCTGCAGCCACGGACCTGGAGTCATGGGCAGCGGGAAAAGGCCCAACTGGGGAAGGCAGCTGAAGCCCCACCCCTTCTGCCTGAAGCCACACCCCTTTCCTCAAGACTACGCCCCTTCACAAGCTTCCGCCCTTCCAGCCAAGACCTACCCTACCCCAGCTGAGGACCAGGGCTGCCCTGTGACGTGGCCCCCGCCTTCCCTGGCTCCCGGCAAGTCCCATGGCACAGCCCCAACCCCTCCTGCGCGGCTGGCCAGTATAGGCAGTTTTAGGAAGGCAACGCCTTCCCTTGCCTGTATGAACTGCCGCCCATGCTTGGAGGCAGCCCTGCAGCCAGTGGTGGGGACCGGGAGGGCAGCCCAGCTGCCATGGTACACTCCTGCGGGGCTGCGCTCCCGGCCTCCAGCCACGGGGCTCCCCAGCCACCCGTGTCTTTCCCCAAGTGTCGCCTCCCAACCGCCGCTCGGTCAATGCTGGCTCTTCTGCCGCCGCTGGAGCAGGCCCCACAGCTGGTGGCAATGGAGGGACCGGCATAGACCTCCCCTCGTCTGCCAGATTCCCTGGTTTGGGACTGGTCAGGTCCAGAGGGTACCCCCCGTGTTAGGGTCGCGGGTGCCCCTTAGACTAGATTAGGGTGGACGAGCATGAATGGAGGGAGGGGCGAGGTGTGCATGGTGGATCTGACTGGTGCCTGCAGAGGACGGGGGGTGCATGGTCATTGTCCCCTGCAGTGGCACTTAACCGCTTACAGCGAGAGATAAGCACAAGGGAGCTCTACAGCCCAAGCTGGGAGCCAGCTGGCTTTATAGCTCCAGCTGTAGAGACTCCTACACTAAGCTCCGCAGGATTTCAATCCACCTGGTGGCAGTTACACGGGGAGGTCCACCTAGAGGAACAGCGAGGGGACAAGCAGGGTGATCCCATTTAGCAATCAGGATTTTGGCAAAGGCACGGGGGAGGGCGGTGCACCTCTTGCGTGCTACCACAAGTCATCTACGCCGGGGCCCTTTGAGATCGCCGGCCCCAGAGCAGATGCCCCCTTTCTCGTCATCCCCTCCCCCACTGGCAGCCCTGAACCCAAGCTGGCAAGGGGGCAGCAAGAAGCAGCACAAAGGGGCAGCTCTCAGAAGCCGCCCCGCTTCGATTCCCCCTCCCCTCGCCCCCGCGCCCTAGGTGCACTTTCCACATGGATCTCTTTCTTCGCTTTGATTGGTGCAGCTCCCCCAGCAGCTCCAGTAACCGACTAGATCCGCCCCCCCCCGGTGAAGGGCTGTGTGGACAAACCCAGCCCCCACCCCAAAGAGCTTCCAGTCGGAACCCGCTGCAAGCAAGGCCGCCGGAGCGCAGGGTCCGAGCATGGCAGGGGTGGCGACGCCAGGAAAGCTTTGTCCTTTGCTAACCAAGAGGCAGCTCACCCTACCTCATGGCCACACGGTTCCTGGCCAGCCAGCCTGGCTGGGTACGTTACAGAATTCTGGCCACGTAGCTGTCCCTTGAGCACAAATAGCTCTTGACCGCATCAATAGCTCTGTTAGTGAAAAAAAAGGCTAGAGAATAAGACAGAGATCATCTTATCACCTCTATATAAAACCATGGGGCACCCACCTCTTGAATACTGCATACTAATGTGGTCGCCAAGGTATATTGGTATTGGAAAAGGTTCAGAAAAGGGTATAAAACATGATGAGGGTTATGGAATGGGTCCCATATGAAGAGAGATGAAAAAGACTTGGACTTTTCAGCTTAGAAAAGAGGAGACTAAGGGGGGATAGGATAGAGGTATATAAAATCATGACTGGTGTGGAAAAAGTGAATAAGGAAAAGTTATTTACTTGTTCCCATAACCTAAGAACTAGGGATCACCAAATACAATGAATAGTTAGCAGGTTAAAAACAAACAAAAGAAAGTTTTTCTTTGCTCAGCGCACAGTCAACCTGTGGAACTCCTTGCCAGAGGATGTTGTGAAGACCAGGACATTAACAGGGTTCAAAAAAGAGCTAGATAGACTTATGGAGGTTAGGTGCATCAATGGCTATTAGTCAAGATGGGTAGGAATGGTGTCGCTAGCCTCTGTTTCTCTGGAAGTGAGTGACAGGAGAGGGATCACATGATGATTACCTGTTGTGTTCCCTTCCTCTGGTGCATCTGGTATTGGCCACTGTTGGCAGACAGGATATTGGGCTAGATGGACCTTTAATCTGACCCAGTCTGGCCATTCTTATATTCTTAATGATGGGTAACGGAGTGGAGAGCATGCTTCTAAAATATGCGGAGGACACCAAGATGGGAGGGGTTGCAAGCACTTGGGGGAGCACAGTTAGAATTCAAAACGACCCTGATACCCTGGAGAATTGGTCTGAAATCAGCAAGATGAAATTCAGCAAAGGTTGGTGCCATGTGTTACTTTGAGGAAGGCAGTGGCCCAGACCTGATCTCCATTGGCTGTTTTCACTAAAATGAATCCCTCACATTGGGGTTGAATTGAATCCTTGCGGATCAAACCCCCATGAAAGGCACCTGTTGGCTTTTTGAGGAGACTGATTATGTACGAAGCGGGGGGTGGGGATGGTAACTTTGATGTCAAGTAGAATTCAAAAGGACCTTGAGGGAGATGGTTAGGAGGCGCTCTATTTCCTAGCCTGTCCTGAGGATTGTGTTTTAGCCTGAAATAACTAACAGGGATGTAAAATCCTGTTTACTCCATTTAAACATAGTGTTCAACGCTACATTTAACCAGTTAACCGATTAAACGGGATGAGGTGGGGAAGATTAAAGGAAGTCAGCTGGAGCAACCCCGGCCTGCGGCGGGGGGCGACACTCCAGCCTGCGGGGAGGGGAGGGGGGGCGGGTTTTGCCAACCCGATTTAGGGCTGCTGTTTCCAGGCTGCGGGCAGGGGCTTGCCCCTGGGTACCAGTTAACCGATACTCAATAAGCATCACCCATTCACATCCCTAGTAACTAATTAATCATCCATTAAGAACCAACATGCCAGCATCTTAGTTTGTTTTCCAGGCTCAGTTCCCTCAACAGTCACGGAGACAGTGATAAGACCGTAAGAACAGCCATATTGGGTCAGACCAAAGGTCCCTCCAGCCCAGTATTTTGTCTTCCGCTAGCAGTCAACACCAAGAGCCCTACACGGAATGAACAGAACAGGTCACTGTCAAGTGATTCATTCCCTGTTGCCCATTCCCAGCATCTGCCAAATGCCAAAAGAAAATGTCATTTTGGGTCGTACCAAATCGGAATTTTCAGTTTGCGCCCTGAGCTGGATCTGCTCGGCTCTTCTCAGGAGGAAGCCTCTGGCAAAGCAGAGCGTACGGTGTTCGTAGGCGCAGTACACGAGGGTTTGTGGGACATAGGTGTGCAGACAACACCACCTTACATCCAAGTGGAACGCCCCTTTCCCAGTCTGTTAGGGTGGCCAGAAATCTGGGTTTTGACCAGGATGTCTGGTTGAACAGGGAACTGGGCACACCCCTTGGCAACGAAAGTTTTAGAACTGAAAAGTGCCTACAGAGACAAGCGCTTTATCTCAGGGAGATGTACTCCCAGTGATAAATCTGGCCACCCCCCATGGTGGGTATTATTTTTTAATTACCAGGAAAGTGACTCTCATAAGGTGGGTAGTGTAGACTAGGGATGTTAAGGACTAGTGGACTACTCGACTATCCGATAAGCAAATGCTGATCGGATAGTCGACAGGATAGTTGACTAGTCACTCCCCCAACCCTTGCTGCCTCTATCAGATAGAGGCAGGAAGAAGGGGGTACTTCAAAGCAGCAGCGCCACATGGAGCCCGGGGTCAGCTGCATCCCGGGCTCCGTGTGGTACTGCCTTTTTGAAATGCCACAGCAGTGTTCCAAAGGGGCAGCACCGCCCTATCAACTAACTGAATAGTCCGTGCAAAAACGCATCGACTGTTCGATGAATGGATTATACGATACTTAACATCCTTAGTGTAGACACACCCTTAATAACAAATGTTGGCCAAGCTTTATAGAATTAATGTGCTTGTGAGACCAATTCCACTTTTGTTAGCTGTTTAGAGGCACAGACTTTCACATCCACTCATTCCCTTTAGTGGTTCTCAAAGCGTGGTCCATGGACCACCAGTGGTCCACGGGCACCTTGCAGATGGATTTGAGGCTTAGCATCCCCCACCCTCCCCCTGCAGCAGGGAGACTGTGCTGGCGCTCCAGCCCTGCTGTGCTCCCCCCCCAAGGCGGGAGCATCAGTGCCGGCTTCCCACTCAGAGTGGGGGAAAGTCCCAAGCCTCACTCCGGGATCTGGCTCACCGGGGAAGCAAGCAGCTCCACTTGCTGCTACTCCCCTGCCCTCATCTGGAGGAACAGCAGCACACAGATGCGCTGCCTCTAGCATTCCCCATGGCTCCCATCCAGACCCCCCACCCTCACCTCCTCCTGCACCCCCATCCCTATACCACTCCCTGGCAGCCCCCTCTTGCACACTGAGCCCCTTGTTTTGGCCTCATCCCAGAGTCTAGGGGGGGTTCACAAAATCTACCAACTCCAGATCTGCAAAATAGTTAATCTGGCCTGTGGGAAGCCCTGAACCTTGGTCCTCCCTCCCCCCCACTGGTGAAGCTGGCACCCCAGAGGAATGAGATGTCTCAGATGGGAGCCACATTAGTGAGGGTTGGTGTTTTGGAGGTTTTCTGGGGGCTGCCTCTCACTTTTGTGTGGCCCCCGACTGATTTTTCAGTAGATCAGTGGCCCCTAGGGTTGCCAGGTGTCCAGTACTGAGCCGGACAGTCCGGTATTTTTGCCTCCTGTCCGGTAAAAAATTCAGAAAATACTGGACACCTGAAATGTCTGGTATTTACTGTTTTTTTTCCCTGCCAGGAGGTGAAAATACCGGACACCTGGCAACCCTACAACACACTCGGCAACTGGGCCCAGCCCCTGACACCCTCCGCCCCCGGACCCCCTGCTTATCTGGTTCAGCAGGGAAGCTGCGTTCTGGCTTGATCAAGAAAACAAAATGGCCACCGGAATAAAAGCCTAAAGACCAAGGGGAAGCAGTGCCTTCCCTGGGTCTTAGTGCTCAACTGCTCCCCCGTTCCTATCCCTATTCTGACTCTGCACTCACTGAAAGGGCCATGCTGTTTTAATGCTGTTTTATTTTTATTTTATTTATTTATTTTTTTGCTCAACAACTTTGGTCTCCCCTTTTTTTTTCCCCCTCAACAGAATTTTTTCCCCGGTGTTTTTTTTTGGGGGGGGAAGTGTTTGATATTTTTGGTTAAACCATCTGGCAACCCTAGTGTCCCCAACCCAAAAAAGGTTCCCCACCCCTGGACTAAAGTCCAGAAAGGCAGCCAGTCATTAGCTGACAACCTCAGGAAATGGAAAAATCCACCACTTCCCCAAAGGTGAATCTTCTTTACCATTAAAAAAATGTGGGTGCTTTGAAGTCACCTGGGTTTAACTTCCAGCCAGTGGTTCTTGTTAGTCTTTTCTCTCTAGAGGAAGGAACCCCAGCTGAACACAAGTTATGGGGAAACTTTAAAAACAATTAATAATCTTGCCGCACCTTAGAGACTGACAAAATATGTCAAGGAAATGGATCCTCAGCTCTCGCCCCATAGTACCGTTACTCTACTTACGCTACATTGACAACATTTTCATCATATGGACCCACGGGTAGGAGACCCTTAAAGAATTCCACAGGGATTCCAACAACTTCCACCCCACCATCAACCTCAGCCTGGACCAATCCACACGAGAGATACACTTCCTTGACACTACAGTACAATTACACGACACACATATTTCCACCACCTTATACTGGAAATGTACCGACCGCTACACTCACCTTCATGCCTCTAGCTTCCATCCCAGACACATTTCTCAATCTATTGTTTACAGCCAGGCCCTAAGATACAACTGGATTTGTTCCGATCCCACAGACAGAGACAAACACCTACAGGATCTCTATAGAGCATTCTTACAACTGAAACACACACCCGGAGAAGTGAAAAAAACAGATTGGCAGAGCCAGATGAGTCCCCAGACATCAGCTACTTCAAGACAGGCCCTAGAAAGAAAACAACAGGACACCAACAGTCATCACCTACAGCCCCAACTTAAACCCCTCCAGCGCATCATTAACAATCTACAACCTATCCTGGAAAATGACCCCTCACTCTCACAGACCTTGGGGGACAGACCAATCCTTGCCTACAGACAGCCCCCTAACCTCAGACAAATTCTGTCCAGCAACCACACAGCACACCTCAAACACACTCACCCAGGAACCCACCCATACAATCAACCCCTGTGCCAACTCTATCCACACAGCTACACAAGTGACATCATCACAGGACCTAACCACATAAACCACCACATCAGAGGCTCATGTAACCGCATATCCACCAATGTATCTATGTCATCAAATGCCAGCAATGCCCCTCCGGCATGGATATTGGCCAAACGAGGCGGTCTCTATGAGAAAGGATTGATGGACACAAATCAGATACCCGAGAAGGCAACACACAAACACCTGTTGGGGAACATTTGAACTTCCCTGGGCACTCATCCGTGGACCTCAAAGTCACCAGGTTCCTTCAAACCAATTTCAAAAGCCAGCTTGACAAGAACTTAATTTCATTTACAAGTTTGATACAACAGAAGTCTAAACAAAGACATTGGCTGGATGGCCTGCTACAGTCCACATCCTAATGATATAAAAAACCAAACAAAGGGTACTTAAAGTGGGTGCTAAGTATTCTTGTCAGCTTAATTTATCATGGACTCTCTGGCTATGTCTACGCTGTGGGCTTTTGCCGGCAGAGAGTATGCTAATGAAGCACACATTAGCATTTGTCGCGCTGTCATGAACATATTCTCTGCCTGAGGATTTTGCACAAGAGGTCTTTGCGCAAAAACAAGTGGTGTAGATGGATCCATTTTGTGCAAAAACTCCCTTTTCTGCAAGATCCTTATGCCTCAAAAAAGGATGTATTCAGATCTTGCTCAAAAGGGAGTTTTTGTGCAAAACGGATCCATCTACACCGCTTGTTTTTGTGCAAAAACCTCTTGCGCAAAAAGCCTCGGGCAGAGAATATGCTAATGACAGCGCAACAAATGCTAATGAGCACTTCATTAGCATACTCTTTGCTGGCAAAAGCCTGCAGTGTAGACATAGCCTCTGACCGACAATTTCTTTCTCCCTTTTTTTCCTTCTTTTTCCTTCACTCCCCACCCCCCCATCCCCTCTCTGTGCTATGTATTTGAACGTTGGACCCCTTAAACTCCATTCATCTGAAGTAGTGGGCTGTGCCCACGAAAGCTCAGGATGCCATCGACATGTTTTGTTCATTTCTAAGGTGCTGCAGGACTATTTGTTGCTTTTTAAGTTTTTCCAGTTACAGACGAACACGGCTCCCCCTCTGAAGCAAGTTAGAGGGTTCAGGGACAGGGGTAACTGGGTGAGATGTTATGGCCGGTGTGGGCAGGCACTGGAGTGCACCTGCTTGTGACAATCCAACACCCCGATCCAGTCCCGTGTGTCCCTGGGCTGGGAGGAGGCCTGTGAGGACTAGCCAGAGGCTGCACTGTTGTTCTGAGGGGATATCAACCGTGTTCAAGCGCTCATCCCCCCCGCCTGTGGGTTGTCCCCACCCTCGGCCCCCGAGCTCTGAGAGCAGCCAGCGGGGGCGTGACCTCAGCTGGAAGCGTCCAGGCAGGAGAGTAGCCTCCTCAAATGGAAGCTTCCTCCCAATCCCTGGAAAAACCAGGCCTCTTGTGGTTTTCTAGCTAACCCAGAATTAAAAAGAAGAAGAAAGAAAACCAAGAGCGGTAAGTTTGGGGCAGAGAACAGTCACCCAGGAGATTTCTGGAAATAGCCCAAACTCAACAATCTCGGCCTTCATCAGGGTCCATAATCCACCAAACAGGATCAGCAGGGCTGGGACGCAGGTGCAAGTCCAGGGTCAGGAGCATTCAGGTCCCTCCTCCTACAAGACTAACCCAGTGGCAGGGACTCCAGCAGACATGGCTTGCTTATCCCTTGATCACCCGGTCCCAGGGAACATGGAAGGGCCTGTTTGGGTGGGAGAAGGGGGAGTGACATAAAATGTACCTGAGACGTCTGGGGCCAATGATAGAACCAAGGCCGATGATGCCCTAGTCGAATCTTTCACAATTTGCATGTTTTGGAGACTGTCCAGGCACAGATCCCTTCCAAACAGGGAGGTCAATGCCGGAAAAACAAAGAGCTTACTGGAAAGGGGCTGGTTTACTGGAAACCTGCTGTCACATGATCGTGATCAATTGCTCAATGGTTAGCTGGCAACTGGTATCAAGCAGAGAGCCCAGGGGTCAGTCCTGGGGCTGGTTTTGTTCAGCATCTTTATTAATGGCCTGGAGCAGGGGAGGGGTCGCTCCCTCAGCAAGTTCACGGGTGACACTAAGCTAGGAGAGGGGTAGCTACACTGGAGGGTCGAGATCAGGTACAGAGTGACCTAGACAAATCGGTGGGTTGGACCAAAAGAAATCTGATGAGGTTCAACAAGGACAAGTGCTGAGTCTGGCCCTTGGGACGGAAGAGTCCCAAGCATTGTTACAGGCCGGGGACCGACTGGCTAAGCAGGAGCTCGGCAGAAAATGACCTGGCGGGTTACAGGGGATGAGAAGCTGGATATGAGTCAACAGTGTCTAATGGCATATTGGGGGGCACCCCTCCCGCATGTAGCTTCCCGGGACTCGCCTCCTCCCGCCTGCGAGGTTACATAACTCTTCCCCCGCCCCCCGCCGGCACGCAGTGCCCCCACCCCCATGCGCACAACAGCTCAGGCACCCGCCCTGCCCCCCGCGGCACCTGCAGCCCCGGGTGCGAGCTGGTGCACCCCTCCTACGTGTAACCTCCCCTCCACCCGGGGTCGCTCCTCCCCTGCAACCCTCCCCCTCCAGAAACCAAAACCAAAGCCGGCCAGCCTTCCTGCTCAGCTCGCTGGGCTTATCGGAGCAGAAGGAATCCGTGTGCCTGCTGCAGCGCAGGGCGGAGGGGCCGGGTTAAACCCTCAATGCATTACACTGCTGTAAAGCCAGCCGGCTGTTGTTCATTATGTGAGTGGGCTCTGCTGTGTCTGGTTCCAGCCATCAGGGTTACATGTGAGCTCTGAGCTTTTCCTTGCCAAGGCAGGGCAAGTGGATCCCTGAGCCAACCTTGGAAAGAGAAGTCCCCTTGCGACTGGCCCATGACTGTGTACTGGTCTCCTGGGGGCTGGCTGCTCGGTCCGGGGGGAGGAGGGTCCTGCTGCTCTCAGAGGGTCAGGAGTGGGCCAAGAGCCATCAGCCCCCAGGGTCTGTGGCTCTGGGGTTCCCCTGGCTCAGGGTCCCCTCCTTTCCTAAATTTTCTAAATTTTGTTCCTCCGGTTTCCCGAGCAAGGCTGGGTAAGTCCAGCTAGTAGAAAAATAAAGTCAGATTTCTTTACACAATGAACAGTCAACCTGTGGAACTCCTTGCCAGAGGATGTTGTGAAGGTCAAGACTATAACAAGGTTTTAAAAAAAGAACTAAATAAGTTCATGGAGGACAGATCCATGAATGGCTACTAGCCAGGATGATCAAGGATGCAACTCTACTCTCTGGATTTCCCTAAATTTCTGACTGACAGAAGCCAGGTCTGCATGATCACTCAATAAATTGCCCTGCTTTATCCACTCCCTCTCAATCATTTGGCATTGGCCACTATTGAAAGACAGGACACTAGGCACTAGACACAGTTGCAAAAAAATCAAACATGATTCTGGGATGCATTAACTGGAGTATTGTGAGCCAGACACCAGAAGTCATTCTTCTGCTCTACTCTGCACTGATTAGGCCTCAATTGGAGTCTTGTATCCAGTTCTGGGCACCACATTTCAAGAAAGATGTGGAAAAAGTGGAGAAGGTCCAGAGAAGAGCAACAAGAATGATTAAAGGTCTAGAAAACATGACCTATGAGGGAAGGCTGAAAGAATTGGGCTTGTTTAGTTTAGAAAAGAGAAGACAAAGAGGGGACATGATAATGGTTTTCAAGCATCTAAAAAGGAGTTACAAGGATGAGGGAGAAAAATTGTTCTCCTGGGCTTCTGACGATAGGATAAGAAACAATGAACTTAAGTTGCAGGAAGAGAGGTATTGGATATTAGAAAAAACTTCCTAATGGTGGGGGGAGGATGGGAGGGGAGGCGTAAACACTGAAATAAATTGCCTAGGCATGTTGTGGAATCTCCATCACAGGAGATAATTAAGAGCGGGTTGGATAAACATTAATCAGGGATGATCTAGACGGTGCTTGGTCCTGCCAGGAGGGCAGGGGACTGGACTTGATGACCTCTCAAGATCCCTTCCGGTTTTAGTGTCCTATGATTCTATGATGGACCATTGGTCCAACCCTGTATGACCATTCTTGTGTTCTTATGTACTGGATTTGCATACTTCTTGGTGGGAAAAGAAGCTCACCTGAAAATGCTTTTGCTCAGCTAATCCATGAGATCAACTTTAAACCCTGGTGTCCACCCCCTCCCCCCCCAACAAGTTGTCCCTGTTTCCTGAACAATCCTGTTAGCTCAAGATTTATCTGCCCTAGAGCTCCATTTTGGGAGGCTCCAACTTCTGCCTCAACAAACAGACAAAACCTATCTGCCAAGAAGGAGCAACCATTCTGGAGGAATTAGAGGCAGATCTTGGGAGAAGTCTGTGTGATGGACTGCCCCTCCCCCCACCCCATGCTTTATGAAATGGACTCATGGACATGAATATGAATAACTCAAAGATGCTTGGGACAAATTGCCTCATGGAACCCATCAATCTTAATGTCTTAATCTGCTGGGTCCATGGGCGGCGAGTTATATGGGCTCGTGGTGCCCATGCTCCACCAATATTCAGAGCCGGGGGCCCTGCTCCAGCAATATGGCATTGGGGGCTGGAGGGGGAGGTGCTGGGAGAAGGCTTGAAAGAAGGGGTGGGCATGAGGAAGGCAGGGATGGAGCAAGTCGTGTGAGGACACAGAAAGGCAGGAGGGGAACAGGGCAGAGAGTGGTGAGGGGGTGGGCATCAGGGAAAAAGAGGGCAAAGGGGGCAGGGTAGTGAGGGAAGGGGGAGGCACCAGGATCATGCACGGGTAAGGGAAGGTGCAGGTGCCAGGGGATTCTGGGGGTGAAGCAGAAGGGCAGACACCTCCAGGGGAGGGACCAGCACCAGAGGAGAGAGGCAGGGCAGGTGTGTAGAGGGAGGTGTTAGGAGAGGGGATGAGGAGGGGTAGCTCACATGATCAGAGTGGGGCTACTGGAGGAGTGGGCACAAGGGGAAAGAGAAGGGCTGGTGGAGGGGGGCAGGTCGCAGGAGGGCTGAGGGCAGTGAGAAGGGCAGGAATCAGGACAGCAGGGGAGGGTGAGGAGTTGGGGGGCAGAAGGCACCAGGGGAGCTGATGGAGCAAGGGGAGGAGACATGGCAGCAGAGAGAAAAGGTAGAGGTTTATAAGATATTTATTAATAACTTGGGTGCCACGGTGGCACATCCAAACAAGCACATGAACTCAGTACTGGTGCACAACACAGAATTCATTCTGCTCATGAAAGGAAACTCTTAGGCTATGTCTACACTGGCGGCTTCTTGTGCAAGAACATCTTGCTTTGGCTTCCAGTGCAGTGCAGCTTCCATTCACAAGGGGCACCCAGGAGGCAATAAGCTATTTTACACCCAGGAACACCCAGCTGAAATGATGGTCAAATGATGAGGCAGGGGCAGACACAGCAATGGCACCCAAGAATCCTGGTTAAATGTAAGAACGTAGGAACGGCCATACTGGGTCAGACCAAAGGTCCATCTAACCCAGTGTCCTGTCTGCCGACAGTGGCCAATACCAGGTGCCCCATAGGGAGAGAACACAACAGGTAATCCTCACATGATCCCTCTCCTGTCACGCATTTCCAGACAGGGGCTAGGGACACCATTCCTACCCATCCTGGCTAATAGCCACTGATGGACCTAACCTCCATGAATCTATTTAGCTCTTTTTTGAACCCTGCTAAAGTCCTGGTCTTCACAACATCTTCTAGCAAGGAGTTTCACAGGTTTACTGTGCTCTGAGTGAAGAAAAACTTCCTTTTGTTTGTTCTAAACCTGCTGCCTATTCATTTCATTTGGAGACTCCTAGTTCTTATATAGTGGGAACACGTAAATAACTTTTCCTTATTCACTTTTCGCACACCAGTCCTGGTTCTTGGTTCCCTGTGGAGAACCAAATACGATGTGTTTTGATCCATTTCCCCAACCTTAGATTTAAGCTCTGCCCATTCTTGGCTGGCACTAGACAGAGTAAATAACAGAACAAATAGCAAACAAAGAGACCAAATGTCCCTTCCAGTTCATTCTAGTAAAAATGCAAAGCTGGCTTGGCTCCTTCCCCAAATGAAATAACTGCTCAGTGGGTTACAGAAAGGCTTTGTTTACATTGGACTCTGAATATAAATAACCCAGTGGGATCTGCCACTTCAGCCCTCTTCACCATGGAGGGATCTGTTCTCTACCTAGTGGTGGTGTTCGGGTTCTGTCTCCCAGCTGTTTCTTGTGGCCAGCTGTAAGTACCTTCTGTGATTATGACCAGATGAGGATATGAGCCTAGGGTTTGTTAGATGCTTAGAGTGTAGCCTCCCCTTCATTTTTCTTCCTTTGCAGAGACTCCGTAGGACGTGGGAGCCTGCTTCCGAAACTCTCTTTCCCATTTCCTTTGATCTTTGCCACCCTCGTCCATTCTAAAATGGTTTCAGGACTGTAGAAACTTTTTAACCTGAAAAGTGGAACTCTAGGGCTACATTTCTATACACTAAGGCTAAGACAGGGTTTCCCAACCTATGGATCGGGACCCAAATATGGGTCCCCATTACATTTCAAAAGGGTCGCCAAGTGTCTCCTCAGGTGGCTCTGCTCTCCCTCCTCCCCCCATTTTTGAATTGCCTTGGGTCACCAAGTCTTCCTGAATTGTCAAAATAGGTCCCCATCTGGAAAAGGTTGGGAACCGCCAAGCTAAGACAACACTCCTGTTGGGCAGAATTCTGCTCTAACTTATCTGAGACCTTTGTCTCGCCTGTGTTTTGCTGCGTATTAGGCTGCCTCTGTGTGCCATCCTTGCCTGTCAACTGCCCTTCACTCCAAATCTTCCCATTTCCTGTTGAGATGTTTGATGTTATCGGAACAGTCCGCTTCCTCCTTACTCATGGTTGTCTTCTTGTTCTTCTTGCCTGTTCTGGCCTCCAGTGAAGGGCAGTATTTGGGGTCTGCAGGATCTGAAAAGCAGGCTCAAACTGTATTTACATAGGCACCCCCAGGGTCTCTCCCCCCGTTCCAGCTAGCTGGGAGGAATCATTCCTTCAGAACTGGCTTACGACAGTGAACATTTTTTCCCCCATTCCTAGCACATGCCCTAGACACTGGTGTCTTCTTTTGTAGATTATTTATGAGTGGACGTCTTGTCCAGTAATTTTTCTAACTTTTTCATTCATCTTCCTACCTCTGTATGTTATTCTCAATGTTCTTCTCAGACATTGGTGATTAAATGCATCCAACTTTTGCGTCTCTTTCTTGGAATGTTGCCGTGTCTCGCTGCTATATAGAATTGTAGGAGATTAGAATTGGAAGGGACCTCAAGAGATCATCAAGTCCAGTCCTCTGCCCTCATGGCAGGACCAAGCACCATCTAGATCATCCCTGATAGACGTCTGTCTAACCTACTCTTAAATATCTCCAGTGTCTGAGATTCCACAACCTCCCTAGGCAACTTATTCCAGTGTTTAATCACCCTGACAGTTAGGAAGTTTTTCCTAATGTCCAACTGTAAGCAGGTTGTGCTGGGGAGGGGCGGCTCCTCCTCATGGTCAGTGGGTGGCTACTCTGTGTTGTGCCTTCAATTGGGGAATTAGCAGTGGCTGAGGTCCCAAGTGTTAGCCCTCTCACCGGGCGAGCTGAAACCAAGAGTCCAGAGCCCGGCCTTACTCCAGGGAGGGTGGCAAATGAAGAGTTCCACAGCTCAGTTCAGGTGGGCGGTAAATAAACAGTTCAAAGGCCCGCTCTCCATTCCGGGCAGGCAGTAAATAAGCCGTTCAAAGGCCTGGCCTCCATTCGGGGTGGGCGGTAAATAAACAGTTCCAAGCCAGGCCCTTGCTCAAGGCATGGCAGCAGTGGATTTAGGCTGCAATTGGGGTACAGCCAAGGGGGCAGTCTGCCACCCGAGAGTGGGGTGGCAGGGGGGACGCAGGCCCTCCCACTCCACTGCGTCCCAGCCCGGGGCCCTGGTAGCAGCAGAGCAGTCTGCTGCTGGGTCAGCGGGGATTGGCCCCATAACGGGCTGACCCAACTCTGGCTCAGCGAACAGGCGGTCAGCTTCCCCTGGGCCCCTTCCAAACTCCCCCGGGGGCTGTGCCTGGTGGGCCGGTCCTCGGAGCTCCATCGCTTCGGCAACTCGGGCCAGGTACATAGTCCGTCCAGGTCGTCTGGGAGCTGCGGGCCCGAGGGCCCGGGCCAGTCCTCTGCTTCTCCTGGGTCCAGCTCCTCCAGCAAGAGCAGAGGGGAAGCTTCTGGCTCCTTTCACCGCCAGGACCTCCCTGGCAGGCCTTTTGTATTGCTGGCCCCTCTCCCTGGCTTCTGGTCAGGTGTCTCGTCAGGGCCAGGTGCTGCCCACCCAGGCTCAGGGAAGGGCAGCTCCCCCTCATGGTCAGTGGGCGGCCCCTCCGACCTACTACACAGACCTAAACCTGCTTCTTGTCCTATCCTCAGAGGCCAAGGAGAACAATTTTTCTCCCCCCTCCTTTTAGATACTTGAAAACTGCTATCATGTCCCCTCTCCGTCTTCTCCTTTCCAAACTAAACAAGCCCAATTCCTTCTGTCTTCCCTCCTAGCTCATGAACTTAGAGGGGACCCTGGTCATGAACATGACATTCAGCCAACCTAATTCTTTCTTCTGTGGGAATTCTGTTTCCTGTCTGTGGCTTTGCTTTGGATGTTATTAGCCTGTTGGAACTTTAACTTGTTTGAAGGTGTCTTTTCCTACCTGCATAGTACAGGTTCAACATCCGTAGTCCCACACCCTCAGGACCTGACTGGTACTGAACCAGAGAATTTGCCAAACCACGGGAGGTCAATATTGTCTAGTAGCATTACCACCACTTTCCCCGCTTATTGGGCTATCAGAGGATATTTAGGGATAAATTAGAGCTAACGAACAGCACAGAACCCTGAGAGCCAGGACTGGTGGCTGTAAACAAACTTTATGGGATGGGGGAAACTTGGCCACAATCCATAAGAAGTAGACATCTGGCTAACTTGAATCATGCCGGACCAGGGATGCTGCTGGACCAGAGAGGTTCAACCTATACCAGAATTTCAGAACTACATTGTGTGGCCATTAATAAGGAGCAAAGGGGCATATTTGAAGTCTCTTTTGGATAAGCTTGCATAAGTTGGTGCCCAGGCATGGAAAGGATCTCTGAGTAAATCTCCAGGCTGTGACATCATTTTTTTTGGAAACTAGCTCTTGGCCCATCCCTAAGATTTACACAGCACGGCCAAGCATCACTGGGAGAGATGTAGCCAACCAAGCCTACGGCAGACATCTCAGTGAGGTCAGAATTCCCAGGAATATGCAATCCAGAGGCAAAAATTGTTACCACATCTCCATCATGGATTTTCATCTCATAGCTGTTTCAACCCAGGGCAACTCTGCTGACTTCAATGCAGCCATTCCTGATTTACACCACTGTTAGAGCCTGGATCAAAAAGGAAGGGGATTGGTTGATGGGGCAGCTTCCCACTACCGTAAAAAAAAAAACTAGATGCAGAAACTACTCCCATAAACCAAATATCAAGGCCCAAACAGGGTGGGAAGCATTTGGACGCCCATATAAAAGGGGATGATCAAATCCATCGGGAAGTCGGGGATCCAAATCCTGATGGCCAGCAAGAGTACAGCGGGAGCTATTTTGAATGTACGAACTTTAAACAGCGCGAGAAAATTAGCACTGGTCATCGAAGAAATGGACAGATGTAAAATCGACATCCTAAGACACTGTGAAATTAGAGGGACCGATCAAGGTGTGATAACATCTGGAGAGAAAACAAGGTGATGTTCCGGGGGAATCAAAAATGAGAGAGGTTAGAGATCATCGCGAACAGTGCTGCAGAGAAACCATTTGTGAATTGGCAACCGATATCAGATAAGCTACTGGCAGCTAGATTCTACTCTCGGCACATTACAGTGCATCATAGTCTAGGCCAGGCCTGGGCAAAATATGGCCCACAGTCTGGATCTGGCCCGCCAAGCCACCAGATCTGGCCCACAGAGGCAGGGGGGAGCCTCAGGCAGGCTCCCCTGCTTGCCCCGCAGCCCCACAAGCCGTGCGGAAACGTGGCTGCTGGGCTCTGTTTCTGTTTCAAACCTGGATGGGAGGAGGGAAGCTTCAGGAGCCACTCCCACCTCCAGCACAATCCCATTGGCCGGTTTCTGGCCAGAAATCAGCCAATGGAAGCTGCATGTTTGAATAACAGGCAGCCAAGAAGAACCACGCCCCCCTCTCCTGGGCTCAGTTATTCACTGAAGCAGGTGGCCAGGCAAGCCCTTAGGTTGGCTGGCTGGGAAACACTTTAAGCTCTGCAAGCCTTAGCTCCCTTAGGCAGGCAAGCTGGTTTGGTGGCTGGTTGGTAAGTCTCCTGGCTGCAGCCTGCCTCTGGCACCCAGCCCCTCCCTGTCCCAACCCACTGCCTCCCCCCCCCACTCAATATACCCAAACCCTCTGTCCCCCTCTTGCACTCATACTCCCTCCCAGATCTGACACCCCAATCTCCTGCCCCGATCACAATCCCCTTCTACCCTAGGTCACATCCCAAACCCCTGCACTCCAGTCCCCTGCCCTAGGTCACAACCGCTTCCTTCACCCAAACTCCCTCTCAGACTCCAGTCTCCCTCCTGCACCCCAATCCCTTACCCCAAGCTGCCCTCTGCACCCAACCTTCATCCCAGACCCCGCATCCCTCCATTAATACCATGGAAGAGTGCGGCCCTCGACCACTTTCCAAAATCTTGGATGGCCCCCTGTCAAAAATTATTGCCCACCCCTGACCTAGGCATATACTCCCACAAACAACACAGATAAAGAGGTCAGAAAGAGATTCTACACAGAATCGAATGATCTCATGACAGAAAAACCAGCCCATGGACTCGTCCTGGCCATGGGAGATTTTACTGCCCAGACTAGAAATGTGAAGAAGAGGTTGAGAAACAGCCATCAGTGCACATACAACTGGAACAAGAGCAGGCAATGGAGTGAAACATCTTGAATCTTAGCATCTGCAATTCTTTCTTCCAACGTAAAAACATACACAAAAAGACGGATTTCACCAGATGGCCATTTGCAAAAATGGAATTGACTAGATCTGTGTTTGTGAATGGTAGGGATGTTAGATATTGTGTAATCGAATAGTCGTGTGATCGCATGAAATCTTAGCAGTTACATGATTACTTGATAATCCCCAGAGGTGGGGCCAGCAGCCAGTGCGCTCCCACCCTCAATCCCTGGGAGCCCTCTGCCGCCCCACGCTACTGCCTCTGTATCAGAGGCAGCAGCATGGGAGGGAGAGGGAGGCAGATCTGGTGCTCATGGGGAGCTGGCTTTTAAGCTAGCTCCTCCCAGGCACCCGGTCCTACTCCTCCCCTCCTTGGTGCCTCTGATACAGAGGACCCCGGAGCACCAGGGAGGAAGGAGGGCACACGGCCCCAGCCTCCCTAGCTCCAGAGCACAGAGAGGGCAGGTGATAGGGGCAGCAACACTCCGCTCCCCGTACGCTTACAGTAGGCATTCTGGGTGCAGAATGTGGGCAGGGTCATGAGTGGTGGTTGGGGAAGGCAGAGCCTATGATACCCGCTGCCCCTGACAAACCTGCAGGAACCTTGACAAAGCAGTAAAGAATCGATGTGAAAAAGGTAAGTGAAAATGGATAGAAAGCAAGGCTAGTAAAGCAGAATAAGTGTGTGTGGGGGGGGGGAGACAATACAAGAGAAGATACATGGTCAGGAAACCGTTAACAGGGTATTATGAAGGCATTTTACATCAAAATGCTGCATTAAAACAGAAAATGGATGAAGCAACCATTCAGCATCAAGACAGTCGGAAGGCAGAGGGACCTCCCTTCTCCTTTTCTGTGCACAGTAGTCACTGGCTACAGATTAAAGCAATGTGACAGAGTTGTGTAGGGCCTAAAGAGAACAATCTCAGGCTATTGGATCTAGACTTTGCTGACTACATTGCTCTTACTACGGAAGATGCCAATGGGATACAAAAATGCACAACTCAAGTAAAAGAAATAATGGAGAAGATAGGTGTGAGATTCAATGCAAAGACCAAATTGAAACTGGAGAAGAGAAACTGGAGAAGGTGGACAATTTCACGTATTTTGGAAATACCATCAGCCAAGATGGTACTGGCTATGAGGAAATAAGATGAATTGGAAGGCAAATGCTATCTCTGGGAGACCTAAAAACATCTGGCAACTCAAACATATCTCCCTCAACAGAGAGTCATAGAAGACTAGAATGGGAAGGGACCTTGAGAGCTCATCAAGTCCAGTCCTCTGCCCTCATGGCAGGACCAAGCACTGTCTAGATCACCCCGATAGATGTCTGTCCAACCTGCTCTTAAATATCTCCAGTGATGGAGATTCCACAACATGTACAAAGTAGGGCTGTCAAGTGATTAAAAAATTTAATCGTGATTAATCACACAATTAATCGCATGTGCCTCTGTTTCAACGGGGCAGAGCTGCATGGAGCCCAGGATCAGTTACAGTCCCCAGCTGACCCTGGGCTCCATGCAGCGCTGCCCCTTTGAAGCTCAGGGGCAGCATTTCCAAGGGGCAGCGCAAGGTGGAGCCCAGAATCTGCTGGAGTGCCCATCTGATCCTGGGCTCTGAGGAGTAATGGTAGTCCGAATTAGGGGCTTTAGTTCGAACTACCTAGCCCGTGCCGCATGTAGCCGCAGGCAGGGAGTTCGAACTACCGGGCATTTAAAAATGGCAGCGCCCGGGAACATGCAAATAAAGCCCAGGATATTTTAATCCCGGGCTTCATTTGCAAGTTCGAATGACTACATTAGCCACCCTAGTTCGAACTAGGGTGGCTAGAGTAGACATACCCCTAGATATAATATTTTAAAATGTTATGGAAGAAGGGAGAATACTGAAACAAGAGATAAATAACAAGGTACATGACTTTAAATGTTTATTGAATATGAAATCAAATAAAAAGAAAATAGTGCAGCATTTTTAGCTGCCATTTGGTATCTTATTTAAAAAGTCTCTGTGCTTGTTGTCTTGGCCAGGAAAGTAGAATTGAAGGCAAAGGGGCCTGAGCAGGCAGGATGTGGGGTGGACTGATGTTTTGAATTGTTTTCAACTCCTGGCTAACTGCTAGTCAATGTTTTTCCAGTTAGGGTGCGTCTACCCAGCACAGTTATTTTGGAATAACTGATGTTATTTTGAAGTAACAATGCGAGGAGGTCATCAAGTCCAGCCCCCTGCCCAAAGCAGGACCAATCCCAACTAAATCAACCCAGCCAGGGCTTTGTCAAGCCGAGACTTAAAAACCTCTAGGGATGGAAATTCCACCACCTCCCTAGGTAACCTCTTCCAGTGCTTCACCAGCCTTCTAGTGAAATAATTTTTCCTAATATCCAACCTAGACCTCCCCCATGGTAACTTGAGACCATTGCACCTTGTTCTGTCATCCATCACTACTGGGAACAGCCTCTCTCCATCCTCTTTGGAACCCCCCTTCAGGAAGTTGAAGGCTGCTTTCAAATCCCCCCTCACTCTTCTCTTCTGCAGACTAAACAAGCCCAAATCCCTTTGTCTCTCCTCATAGGTCATATGCTCCAGCCCCCTAATCATTTTAGTTGCCCTCTGCTGGACCCTCTCCAATGCATCCACATCCTTTCTATAGTGGTGGGCCCAAACTGGACACAATACTCCAGATGTGGTAGTGTAGACACGCCACTGCTGCTATTTCGCAATAAGCTATTGTGGAGCATTTCTTCCCAAACAGCTTATTCCAAAATAAGTGTGCAGTGTAGACGTAGCCTCCCAGACTAACTCGGCTACCCTGCTGAAGCTGTTTTTCAAGAGGCTCATTTCAGAACACATTTCATACAGATGTTACCCAAGAAACACGAGTTTCTTTAGATTTCTGTTATGTGTACCTAGCTCACATCTTCCAGACAATTTGCTTTGCCCATCACCAAAGCTGGGGCTGCTTGGGAGGGGCAGTGGAGGAGGGGTGCTGCTTCTATTAGGAGGCACATCCATTCACAGCAGTCCAGGAAGGTGAAAGGAGAAAGGTATCCCTTCTACAGGAACGGTGCTGGGAGCTGGAGCCGCCCTAGAGAGAGCTGGGCTCTCCAAGTCACCTCTTTCTCTGCCTCCCGCCCATGCCCCAACCAAGCCCCCCAGCTTACCTTTTCCCAGTGTATCCATCTATAGCCCTGGTGTCCAGCCGGTTCTGACGCAATAGCCACACGTGGCCAGTGGCTCGCATATTGGACACCACGGATCTGCAGGGTCAGAACTCAGAAGGAGGTAGCTAATTAGTGCAGGCGTGCCACCCGGCTTTACTAATGAGGTGGGCAGGTCTTATTTCCTTCCTGCCCAAGCCGCTCAGTCCCACACTTTACAGGGAACTATGTCCATGACCATGGTAGGCCACCGGTGACTTACTAGGGGGATGGAGGGGGAGCATCGGAGAGAGACAGCAAGAAAGAAGATGATTTACGGAGGTCGGGGTAGGGTTCCCTCTAATTTTTTCCCGTCCATGTGGAATAAATTTTGGCAAGTGCACCGATGCATGTGCAGATGTGCACCACCCATAAAACGCATGCTGCCTGCAATGGGCACTGTGAGTGCTCTACTAATCATCTGGGCAGCACCTGAATCACTCCTGGGCAGCCGCCCAAGCACCCAGCTTACAGGGAACACTGGTCAGGGGCTTTCCTCTGCATTTCCTGGGTGTGTGGGTTACAGTTGGGCAGGAGGGGGAGGCGCTGATCGGTGATGAAGGGGCAGGTGGCAGGCTGGGGGAAGCAGGTGCCTCAGCTAGAGTTAAAAATGTAACCAATGAATAACTATTTCCTAGATACACCCTGATCACCCCGAATGTCCTGCGGTTGGAGAGCGAAGAGAAGATTGTGGTGGAAGCTCATGGCCTCACCACTGCAACCGAGGTGGACATCATGGTCCAGGACTTCCCCCACAAGCACCACATTTTACACCAGACCAAAACCAGCCTGAACTCTGACAATGGGATGATGGGCACAGCCTTCATAAAGGTGGGTAAAAAACCCAACAACCCAGCCTCGTGTTGCTTAGCCACCAGGGCCGGATTAAAGGGGGGCTAGCCGGGCAGCTGCCCGGGGTGCCAACCTATGGGGGGGCGCCTGATGGCAGCTGTAAGGGAAAAGAAATCACTTAGCCAGTTGGTTCAAATCCCACCATCGTCCTTATTCCTGTAGGCCGGGGTGGGCATGATAGGTCTGCCCTGAGGCTAATCGGGTCCTGGCAAATGGGGAGCATGCAAAGTCTCCTCCCCTTGCTGGGGATGCCTGGTGCCTAGAGGAAACCGCCAGTTGTTCCAAACGGTTGGCAGTTCCCCCTAGGTGCTGTGCACCCCTGGCCAGGGGAGAAGACCTTGCATTGCCCCCGCCCCGAGCAGGCCAGTTAGGGCTGTAGGGGGAAGGAGTTTGGGGGCAGGACAAGGGGAGAAGGTGTAGGCTCTAGAGGGAGTGGGGGGCATAAGGTGGTGTGAGGAGAGCCAGGATAACTTGGGGCACCCCACTCTGGCAAAGGCTCCTGCAGCAGAGATCTCTGGACATTGCTGCCCTCATGTGTTGCTTGGCCCTGCCTGCTGCCCCTTGGTGACTTAAAACACTCTGGAGGACCCTGGGGGTAGCAGGCAGCGAGCTTTGGTTGAGACTGGCCCCACGCCATGAATATTCCCGGTGCTGGGGCGCCGCAGGCCCACAGAACTCACCGCCCATGTTCGCCCCGTGACTGGACAATACCTAGCAAATCTGTTTAGCCTGGGGCCTCTGGGAACTGGAATAATAAAGTGTCGTCGAGTTCTATAAAAAGAATGAGCTAAAAGTGATTTCCGCTCCTGCCCACGCCGGGGGTCCTCGCCCCCTGCTAATCTGTGTGAGGTACAATCATGTTGTACGTAAAAAATCCCCCAAAACTTTCCCTGGGTGTTATGGGAAATAGGGTTGCCGGGTGTCCGGTATTGGCCCAGACAGTCCAGTATTTGTGGCTTCTGTCCAGTAAAAAAACCCAGAAAATACTGGACATCTAAAATGTCCAGTATTCTCTGTTTTTCTTGGGCGGAAGGCCGCTTGGGGCATTCTTCCCCTGCTGCGTCTGGTGGGGGGCACTTAAAGGTGAAGTGAATGTTTATTTTTTGTGCGGTTGTTTTTTTGCTCAACAACTTTGGTCCCCCGTTTTTGTTTTTTCTCAACCAATTTTTCCCCCCCACTATGTTCAGTATTTTTCGTGAAAGTATCTGGCAACCCTGAAGGGAAAATCCCACCCACCCAGCGGGAGTTCTGACCTCTACACAGATGGGGGAACCAGTGAAACTCGTGATATGCGAAGGGGGAGCTTTTCAAAGGTGCAAAGGGGGGTTAGCTTTAAGCCACTGTGGCAGACAGCTGGCTAAGCCCACCCGAGCTCTGCCATGACGGCTGGGCTGAACAGGCCAATCACAGCAGGCTGGGCACGCCCAGGCCCAAAGGCTAATGGAACCAGCTGGGGGCCTCATTAGCCAGAAGCGGAGATAAGGCAGCCAGAGGGGAAGCGGCCACTCAGGGCCCCATGCTGCCCAGCTCCTGGCCCCACCCACCCAGCTGTTCACTGGCTGCCCTGCCTGGGAGCTGTGTGGCCCAGCCAAACGCAGCATCCTGCCTTGGGCCCCGCAAACTCTTTGGCCAGGCCTGCACGCACCCGCCCCAGCCAGAAGGGGAGGGTAGCTGAGTTAGCTGCTGGGAAAACCCAAGTTCTGTCAATAGAAGGCGGTGGGAAGTTGGCACAAGCAGTGCAAAGACACGGGAGTTTGCACAAGAGAGGGTCTGCTGGTAATCTGTGGTGGAAGAAGGGGCCTGGGCAAGGACCTTGCCACACCACCTTTGTGACCTTCTTATGCTGGGTCGCTCGGGGGCATCCAGTTTATGTGGCCAGCCCCAGAGGCCTGTCTAAATTACAGCAACCGGCAAGGGCTACCTGCCTGGAATCTCTGCAGAGGCTAGGCCCCTTCTGTCCCGCTCCATCCCTACACTCAGCGTGGTTCCTATGCCAGAGGTCACGAAGGGATCCCCAGAAAGCAACTTTATTCCCTCAGTGCTTGGGCCCAAGGGAATGCTCCCGACATAAAGAAGCCAGGAGAGAGCTGGTGATCTCCTCCCTAATCTAGTTCTGTGCTCGTGGATTTAGGGGACATTTGTGGCAAAAGGAGGTCATTGTTTTCAGGTGGAAGTGTGTCTTAAAAAAAAAGTTTATTGTGAACTTTTATAAAAATCAAGGTCTGACTCCCCCAGTCAAGCACCAGATCCCTGGCTGAGGTAAATCAGCATAATCAACCAAGCTCCTTTGCTTTACGCCCATTGAGGGTCTGGCCCAGGGTGTATTTTCATGCCTACTAACAGTGTTGTCTGAGTAAATGAGTCCCTGCCACGATTTTCCAGATGAACGCAGCCCCGTTAAGGTGGTGGCTAGAGCTAGCAGGAATATTTCCAACTGAAGAGTGCTTCCTTGGAACATGCTGTTTCATCAAGCTAGACATTTTCCACAGGAACACGGCCTGTTTTGATTCTTTTTTTTTTTTAATTGAAATGGCCTTTTGGAATAGAAGGTTTGGATTTTTCATTTAGAAATAAAGTAGCGATTTGGAAGGCATTTAACTGAACATTAGGTTATAGAGAGAGAGGCCAAATGAAAAGTCAAGACGAGGAAGAACATGGATTCCGTTTTTGTCCATCTGGAATGTTTCGATTTGCCTCAGCGTTCCCCCAGGAATTTCAAAATGGCGGCATTTCGCAAGGAATGGAAATGCCACCTCTTGGCCAGTTCTCGAGCTGCCTCAGTGACCCTACTGCCTGGTGTCATCTAGCCCCTTTACCTCAGGGGCAAACTGCCGTCTGACATGGCCACTCACCAGAGCCAAGGGGGGTGGACCTGATGCCTTTGCCTGCCCTGGCTGCCTCTCTGCAGCCCTAGTATCCCTTAGCCCACTGTGGCTGGGCCCCAGCCTGGGACTACTCAGTCTGCAGCTCCCCCTGCCTTTCCCCAGCACTGCTCTATCCATGGCACCCTGGCTAGCCGGCAGCTAGGCCCTTCCGCATGTTCAGCCTGGCCAGCCATCTCTTTTATACAGCCCTCCTGGGCTTTGATTGGCTGCTGCATGGCCTCTTTATGATTGATCCCCCTAGCTACAGCCCTCCCCCCAGGACTGTTTTAACCCTTTTTATGCCTGTCGCAGGGCGATCCACCCTGCTAGAGGGTTGGCATGTCTTTTATCAACAGATGTTGAGAAGATGGGTAGGTCAAGAAGAAATTTATGGCATACAGCAGGGCTGGGCAAGATGTGGCCCATGGGGACGGAGCCGGTCCTTGGACTGCATCTGGCCACTTTCTATTTATCTCCTCCTGTCCAGGCCACTTAATTTCCAGGCAGTGGCTCAGGCAACAAGATCCTGTTTAAATGGCTCATGGTGATACCCTGGCAAGAGCCAGAACCATGAGCCCTTTAAATAACTGCAGCAACCTCAGGCACTTGCCAAGCAATGAGGTAGCAGCGGGGCCGGGAGCCGCGAGCCCTTTGCTGTGTTTTTCATGCAAAGCCTCCAGCCCCAGACAACTCTGGGGGGTGGCTAGTCCCCAGCCCCGCCCCTTCTGGGGAGGAGGTGTGGAGCTGACCCAAGACCATGTACCAAAATTTATTCAGTGGCCTCCCTGAGAAAATGATTGCCCACCCCTGGTGTGTCAGGTTTCCATGGAGCTTTGTAGGAAGTGAGGACATTATATATGATTGAGTTTCACTGTTCCAGCATCGACGCTTATACATTGTGCCTCGTGATCTGCTGAACCAATACCTTGGAACTCAATAATCTTATTTTTGTGCAGGTTCCTACCAAAAACATAAAGAAAGATGGAAAACAGTATGTGACGGTCCAAGCCAAAAGTCCACATTTCATTCTGGAGAAGGTCATTTTGCTCACCTTTCACAGTGGCTACATCTTCATCCAGACAGACAAAACCATCTACACGCCTGGGTCTACAGGTATGGCCTTCTCCTAGCCCCTTTTGGTAGCTGAGGGCACTGACTTCATTTTAGAGCCAAAACAGGTTGTGGAGATTCTTGTGTCTCTAGTCTCCTGGTTGTAATTCTTCTGTATTTCACTAGTGGCTTCTTATGTCCTCATCCCAGAATCATAGAATCCCAGGGCTGGAAGAGACCTCAGGAGTCATCGAGACCACCCCCTTGCTCAAAGCAGGACCAACCCCAATCAAATAATCCCAGGCAGGGCTTTGTCAAACCGGGTCTTAAAAACCTCTAGGGATGGAGATTCCACCCCCTCCCTAGGGAACCCATCCCAGTGCTTCACCCCCCTCCTAGGGAAATAGTTTTTCCTAATATCCAACCTAGACCTCCCCCACTGCCACTTGAGACCATTGCTCATCATCCTGCCATCTGCCACCACTGAGAACAACCTTTCTCCAGCCTCTTTGGAACCTCCCTTCAGGAAGTTGAAGGCTGCTCTCAAATCCCCCCTCACTCTTCTCTTCTGCAGACTAAACAAACCCAAATCCCTCAGCCTCTCCTCGTAGGTCATTTGCATCCTTTCTGTAATAGGGCCTCAGAACTAGACACAATACTCCAGATGTGGCCTCACCAGAGCCGAATAAAGGGGAATAATCACATCTTGGGATCTACTGGCAATGCTCCTCCTGATGCACCCGAATATGCCATTAGACCCCTCCCTCCCATCAGCAGGCTTGTGCAGAAGTGTTGTGAGGCACCCACAGAAAATATGCTCAGATTAAATCTCAATGGGTCTGGGATACGAACTCTGTCACTTCAAAATTATTTTTCGGTCCCATTCTAGGTTGGTAGCCCCAAAGCCGGGCATGTCAGAGCTGTACTGTGGCCTGTGGGAAATAAATTCTTTTGATCTCCTAGTGGCATGTACCCTGGTAGTCACAAAGCCATCCAAAGCTGTCCATGTGGCCTGATTGAAACAAATCCCAAAAGTACAAACCTAAGAATGGCCTCCTTGGGTCGGACCTGTGATCTGTCTAGGCTGGTCTTCGACTGACAGTGATCAGAGTCAGGTACTTCATATGACATGGTCCAATGGCTATTAGCCAAGATGGTCAATCTTCCATGGAATTAGCTCATTCTGTTTTGAGTCCAGTTATACTTTTGGCTGCAGCAAGGAGTTCTACCAGTTGTGGTGAAGAAGAACTTCCTTTTGTTTATGTCATCTTCCCCTGTGTCTCCAATGTTTCAATCAAATGACTCAGAACAACTCACACTATGCTCTGCTTAATGTGAAATAAACCAGTCCAAGGCCTGGCCAGAGCAATCAACCAGGAATTTGCCTTTTGATGTTTTTCAGTCAATTGTCGAATCTTTGTGGCTGGTCACCATCTGGAACCATTGTCAAAACCAGTGACTGTTGAATTTCAAGTAAGACATTTTCCTGTCACTTTGTCACCGTATCTAGGTGTAGAGAATTGAGGTTTGGAAACTCGACCTTTTTTAACCAGCATCGCTGAAGGGAATCTCTCAGGGTGTGTCTACACAGCAGCGCTATTGTGGGACAATAGACGTTATTCCGAAATAACTTTGCGAGTGTCTACACAGCAGTTCCGTTATTTTGAAATTACGGTCGGCTTCTTCCAGATTCTGTAAATAACGCCTCTTCTGAAATCGTTATTTCGGAGTAGTAATCATGTGGATGCTCCACTGGTGTTATTTTGAAAAAGCTCCTCCCGCAGGCCATGCAAATAATTACTCCCCAGTGCTTCCTAGGGTACTAAATCTAGGTGGCACGTCCACATTAAGGGAGCCTGCCTTGGACTAATTTTGAGGCGTCCCTGTTGCATAGAGGCGCTATTTCAAAATAAACTATTTCAGAGTATTTCTTCCGGAATAGCTTATTCTGAAATAAGTGTGCATTGTAGACGTGGCCTCGTAGAGCAATGTGAAAGAGATGAGGTGGGTGGGGTAATATCTTTTATTGGATCAACTTCTGTTAGTGGAAAGAGACAAAACTTGGAGCTCCACAGAGCTCTTCTTCAGGTCTGTGTATCAGCACAAGACTCTCTCATAGCCTGGGACCAATACTGCAAACATAAAACCAGGGTTGGAATAGAAGATAAGTTAGGTGCTAATTGATGCTAACTGTGAGCCTAATACATGAAAAGTTTCCTTCTGTCATTGAGTAGGAAGGTTCTATGGGTCTGGAGGGGCAGCTGTGCTGGTTTGGAGGTTTTGTGGCTCTGTGGAGGGGGGACGCTGTGTAGCATTGGAGCAAGGTTCGGAAAGGAAACCAGGCAGCATTTTGGGATGGTGGAAAGATTGCCAATCAGGCATGGCTTTGATGTGGCAGCTGGGAATAAGCCTGGTCTTTGCTGAAACAATTTTCTCCCGGAAAATGATATTTTGACAAAAGAGCACAATGTTGTTCATAAAATGAATGGTTTTGATGAAGTGCCTGTCAAAATTGTTTTCAAATGGGGGGGAGGAAATGATTTAGAAGAAACCTCCAAGTTTTGTTTAAAAATGTGTTTTTGTTTCAAAATATATTTATTTATTTCATACTGTCCCTTTTATTGTGACATTGTTTCAGGGTAGTAGGCACTACTGCTATGAGCTGTCATAGCATGGCATACTACAACAGTAGGCATTTGATTTGCATGGCGTTATTTATAAAATCACTGTGGCCTCGTCTAGGCTAGAGCAGGCAGGCCGGTTTAAGTACTGCGTAGCTGGATTCGGCTTACCTTAAGCTGAAGCCGCCGCAGAGTCTACACTACAAGCTCCCGCTGGCTTCCCTTCCTCCTCACCGAATGAGGAGTACAGTCCGCTGGTGGGGGCTGCCCTCAGAGTTCGATTTGGGAGTCTACATTAGACCTGCATAATCGAAAGCTAGAAGATAGACCTCCAGAGGGTCGATCTTCTCTGTAGCGTAGATGTACCCTAAAAGCAGGACCTGCATAGCATTAGTTGAAACATCTGGTCTTAATTTTTGTTCAAAGATCTAATTCTCCTGGGTGGCTTGTGATGAAACAGCTTGGCACTTTGAACGAGGCATGAAAACAAGCCCTTGGAGTCCTGATTGTCGGGGCCGCTCTTTTAAGCGCCTTGCAAAAAGGGTTCCCTTGTCCAAAGAGTTGCCCTGCAGCTTAGGTCGATATAAGTTAGCTTGCTCCAGGGTGTGAATTAGCCACTTCCCTGGGTGATGTAATTTGAGGGGCCCCAGACAAGGTTGGGGGGGGCTGCTCTGGAAAGGGGCAGACCTCAGGCAGAAGGGGCAGAGTCAAGAGCAGCCAGCCCTCAGCACCGCCTGGACCACAGCACCCCGCCCCATAGTGCCCTTCCCCTCCAGCGCTGCCTGGAGCACACCATGTGGTACCCCCACATCCCCAGGCAGCCTTAAGAACTGCCCGGGGCACTCCAGCTGAGCGCCAGTGGCGATTAAAAGGGCCCCTTTGAATCACCAAGCACCTCCCCCGACCCAAGCACTGGCGTGGACTGCGTTATGTCAGCGGGAGAGTTCTCCCACCCACGTAGCTACTGCCACTTGCAGAGGCTGGTGGGCACGGGGCGAGCTCTCTCCCACTGGCATGGAGTGTCTGCACTAGCAGCGTGTGGCAGGGTGCTCCTCCCCACGCAAGCGCCTCCTGCTGGTCGTCTTGTGGATCAGCGCCACGGGTCCATGCACTGACTTCCGGTGGGCTGTGGCCCACCTCTACTGCTCGGGGACCCGGGCCACTCCAAAGACCACCGAGTCCTCTTCCGGACGCAGCCCTCCAGCCGTGCCACGCTGTGTGCTCCCCTCCTCCGGAGGCCAGGACGCCATCAAACAGGCCAGCCATTTCCTTGGTGGCAAGTGGGAGGATGGGGCCCCAGGCCCACGCGCTACCCTGGTCCCAGCCCCAGGGCCCTGTAGATGCTGCAGCCCCTCCTCCTGCTCCCCTGGGCCACGTCCCGGTGGTCGTAGCACCTTCTTTGCCCTCACCTCAGGGCCTTCCCATGATCCTGCCCAGGGCTGCTCCATCCAGTTTGCCTCTTCTGCCCTGCAGCTCTTATATGGTCCAGCTTGGCCGCTCCTCTCAGCCCCTCCCCTACTGGCTGTTTTCTGCTCTGCCCCCTTACAGCTCCATTAACCCCTTCCAGCCTAGTGTGGAAAGGATGCCCCATCACAACATGCTAGAACATAAGAACGGCCAGACTGGGTCAGACCAAAGGTCCATCCAGCCCAGTACCCTATCTGCCGACAGTGGCCAATACCAGGTGTCCCAGAGGGAGGGAAACCAACCGGGAATCCTCACGTGATCCCTCCCCTGTCACCCATTTCCAGACAAACAGAGGCCAGGGACACCATTCCTACCCATCCTGGCTAATAGCCATTGATGGACCTAACCTCCATGAATATATCTAGTTCTTTTTTGAACCCTGTTGAAGTCCTGGTCTTCACTGCATCTTCTGGCAAGGAGTTCCACAGGTTGACTGTGCGCTGAGTGAAGAAAAACTTCTTTTTGTTTGTTTTAAACCTGCTGCCTATTAATTTCATTTGGTGGCCCCTAGTTCTTGTCCCATCAATTTTCGCCCTGCTCTGCCTTCTCCCACCCCATTGCACCCCTTCCCTGAAGCCTCTTCCCCCGAGTGACACAGCCCAGGGGATTTCCGGGTGACCTGGTATGGGACGGCACCAGGGGTCAGCCCCCCAACTTGGGAGCCACAGGTCAGAGTCACCCAGCTGGGAGATGGAGCAAGCTGCCGTATCACTCTACTTCCTGCAGCTTCCTCCGCTTGCAGTGAGTGAGGAGGGCCCCACCCCACCCCACCCCATGCCTCCCAGGCATCCCCCAGTCCACCCTGGGCCCCACAGACTAACCTCAGAAAGGGAATCTAGGCTGGGATAGCCCTGGTTCATGCAAACACCCCCCTTCTCTCCATGAAAGGATGGGGGAGAGTCTTTCCCCCTCCTCTGTTCTACTGGAACAACGGTCTGGGTCGTTACTCATAGACGGGGCAAGTCGCTGTCTCCTGTACTGTTCCCCTTTGACTGCCAAGTGGCTTAGATTGTTTGCTGTTGTCTTTGCTGGTTTCCCATGGATAGTCTTACAAGGGAGCCAGGCTCAACAACTGGACCTGGCATTTCCTTGCCTGCTAAAGCTGGGGTGAGGAACCTAAGGCCCCTGGCTTGCCTGGATCCAGCCCCTGAGGCTTGGGGCTCCCCACCCCCGCATTGGTGAATGTGTGTGTTGGCTCCAGCCCCCCCACCCCTCCCTATTGGGGTGGAGCACACAAAATCTGCTCGCCTAGGGCACCCCCCCGGTTCTGGCGTGCAAGGGGAATGCGGAGAGGGGCCACGCCAGTGAGGGGTTGTTTCACTTTTCCCCCCCTTTTTTCTTGGTGTGCGGCCCCCAATTGATTTTTCTGTGGGGCAGCGGCCCCCACCCCAAAAGAGGTTCTCCACCCCTGTGCTAAACAAAGAGGGGTGCATGAATTGTCCTTCACCTAGACCCGAGTGGCTCACTATTCCATCAAGGCCATAAAACAGTTTCAGTGTAGTTACATTATTCCTTAAATATTAGCCATACATACTTCTCACCAGAGTCATTCTTATTTTTCCCCACCCCTACTCTGTCCTGCGGTCCCACCCATGCCCTGCCCCCTCCCCTAAGACCCACCCTTGCCCCACCTCTTCCTGTCCTGGCTCCACCCATTCCCCCATGCACCCGTCCAACCACCACTCACTGTTCTCTGCCCTCGCCCCAAAACCCATCCCCAAACAGCTGAGTCTGGTGGGTGCCAAGCAAACTTGCAGTGGCTGAGTCTTGATAAGTTACAAGCTTTCGGGAGATACCACCCCCTGCAAGACATGTGCTTGGCGTAGTAAGTTTGTCAGTTCTGAAGTCGAGTTATTGGCCGATCTTTTCCAGCTGGGCTCTGTGACCCATCAGCCAAAGCAGCAGAGGCCACTGAGATAAACCTCAGAATCTTTTATCAGAAACCCCACAAAGAGGACTCACAGGCTTGTGTTGTACAGAATAATTCACAGTGTTTTCTGACCCCTCTAAATTCCAACCCGATCTCCCTTGCCAGACACCCGAGGGCATTATTGTGCGGAGAGAATCTGTGTTTTCACCCAGCAAAGTCGGGATCTTCCCTATGAGCCATCGCTTGCCTGAAATTATCCCGTAAGTTGCCTTAATCATCGCTGTGGGTGGAGTTAATAAAGACCTCCAGGGGCCTGGCAGGGAAACAGAAGTTTGATGCGTATGAATCATTAGCTAATTCATCTACGAGCATCCCCTGGAGAGCTGGAGTAAATAAGCTCTGAAGCAGCGGGTGAAGCAGCTATGTCCCCACGTAACACAATGTTTGTGACACAGAGATTACCAGAATGGATCAGAATCAATGTCCATCCAGTCCAATATTCTGTCGCCAAAAGTGATACCACCAGATGGTGCACAGCAGTGTTTCTTAAACTTTTTAAGAGCAAGGAAGACTGAACAATACTTTTTTTTTTATGGGGAACACCAAGGATTTTTTTGTTGAAAAAAAAAAAAAAGCCCCCTGGGAAAAAAAAGGAGGCTTGTCCCTTTAAGGGCGGCCATTTTGAATTCTGTTCTCTCTGTGGCACACCTCCGACTGCCTCACCGCACACCGGTGTGCCGTCGACCACACTTTAAGAAATACTGGTGCACAATATGGTATAAGAACCTTTGCAGCAGGCAGATGTGGGCTAACATTACCATGACGGTGTTGTCCTGATCTCTGATATTTAGAGTAGGGATGTAATAGCGTAGTTGATTGACCAATAAGCAAAAGCTCATCTGTTAATGCTATAGACGACATGCATTCCCCCTCCCACTCTAGTAAATTTTGTAGCAGGCTGACCAGCAGCCCAGCTCAGTCCTGGTTTACACTGGGTCTGGGACCTACCCCACAGCAGCGCTGCATTTCAAGTGTATTAGGAGCCAGGCGAGCAGGCAGCCTGGCTCAGTTCCAGCTCGTTCCAGGTCCGGGAGCTCAGACCGCCCCCCCCCGCCCCTCAGGACAGGGGCTGCTGCCACCTCGCGCTGCTGCCCCTGTATCAGAGGCAGCAATGCAGGGTGACAGGCAGCTGGTCTGTGCGGAGAGCTGGTTTTTCAACTCGCTCCCCTTGTGGACCAGCTCCCTCCTGGCACCCCATGCTGCTGCCTCTGATACAGAGGCAGCAGCACAGGGTGGCAGGAGGCTCCTCAGGAGTGGGGCCAGAGTGCACTGGCTGCCGGCCCAGTTCCCAGGGACTACAGAATAGTCGAGTAACTGATAAAAAATTCATGACGTTACTCGACTATTCAATTAACCAATATTTAACATCCCTAATTTAGAGACTGGCTTATGCCCCATGGCATGAGGTTTAAGAACCCTTCCAGTATTGTTAGCATGAACTGTTCTTCCTCTTTGGGATCCAATCCCTTTTGGATGGAGAACCTGCCAGAATTTGTCCTCCTACCCAACGTGTTTCACCCTGGTTTTGTTGAGCTCACGGTACCCCTCAGACTAGGCAACCATACATGAGATTGCTAGGTGCCAAGAAGGCGAACAGTCATTTTTGTGGACCTGAAGACCTCTTCGAATCAATGCATGGGTCGGGTTCAGCAGCGCAGGCCAATAAAATGCCCTGGAGACAGAAGAGGGCCAGTGAGACATAGCAAAGTATGTGTTAGGTTGATCCCTTTGTCTTTTCACTTTCCCCTCTAGTTTGGGGACCTGGAAGGTCGTGGCGAAGTACGAAGACTCCCCACAGCAGAGCTTCAGTGCGCAGTTTGATGTTAAAGAGTATGGTAAGGATCCCACCACTGTCCTTCGTCTCTCCCACAATGCTCTCCTCTCGCTAATCTTCTGAACCCCGTGTAGAGGTGACATGTTACCCAGTGTGGCTTTACCATGCTACAAGCTGCACCCTCACCCCGGCTCAACGTTCTCTCCTTCCCCCTCGTTTCTCTAGTGCTACCAAGTTTCGAAGTTACGCTGGAGCCGTCTGAGAAGTTTTTTTACATCGACGGCAATGAGAACCTCACAATACACGTCAACGCAAGGTGGGTCTCCCTGTGAGCTGGTGGAGCAGAAGGAGATGCAGTGCATCATGGGAGGCCCTGGCCATGGGGCATTGTGAGAGATGTTGTGTGACCGGGCGCTCTGGACCCGCAGAGGAGAATGGAGATTTAAGACAACAGAACTATAAGTCTGCATTGCCAGATTTAAGTATTTTGGGGTTTGGCCAAAATATTTGTTTTTAGGCATTTTGTTTCACATTCAAATAAATCCCTCCCCCAACCCCGTGGAAAGCATAGGATTCATATAGAAAATGTTGCTTAGTACATAACCCAATTGGCCACTGTTTAGAGGGGAAACTTTCAGCACACTCTGCTCCCAAAGTCATGTTTTTTCTGGTGAGGCACTGAAACCTGGCCTGGCTCATAAGCAAAGGCCATGGTTTGCACTCAGATTCTTCATCCTTGATTTCTGCTGTTGCCTCCAGCTCACACAGCACAAAGCAGTGACCTGAAAACAAATGCACTAGTTCAGTTTGATTGGTGACTGGGCCACCCATAACCAAGGGCACATGGTAGCTTTCAAGAGATCACAGTGGAAATTTCTTGGCTATAACCCCCCAAGCCAGCACCACAGATTCTCAGGAGGTTTCCTCTCCTTTTTCAGGTTCCTCTATGGGAATGAATTACAAGGCACAGCCTTTGTCCTCTTTGGGGTGCAGATCGGTGATGAGAAGAAGAGTATCCCACAGTCTCTCCAGAGAATTGCGGTAACCCCTGTTCTCAGAGGCGGAGAGGGAAATGCTGGGGAAGTGATGGGCCCTTACAAATAAAGTTATAAAGAACCTTTCCAAAGATACATCACCTTGGGGCTTGTCTACGCTGGCACATTTCATCACCAAAAACTGCTTTTTGTTGTCAAAACAATGTAAGCATTTACAGATTTGTCAGGAAACCCCCCACAGTTTGGGCAACAAAAAACATCCACCGCTGCGAGAGACTTCTGTCTTTCCCCCTCCCTTTATTGTTGACAAAGAGCCAGGGTGGACTCTGCTGGGGTTTTTTTTGTGGAGATAACTGGCTTTCACCGCTATCCCACAATGCCTGCCCTGATGACTCTGCTCAGTGTTTTGTGATCTCTGCTGCCCTGCAGGCCTGTCTCCTTTCAAAGCTCCAGGAAGTATCTGACAGCTGAATGAGCTGTCAGGACAAACCAGCCATGTGGCTCTTCTCCCGCCACCCCCGTCAGTATGGCTCATGAAGCCACCCCTGTGCCCCTGAGAACGGCCCCCACCTCCTGGCTCCCCTGTGCTCACGGGGCAGGGGAGCTGTCCAGTGCTTCCAATATGGCGCTTCCAATATGGTAGTGGCTGCCGGGAGCCTGCTGAGGCCAAAAAGCATAGAAATGCACTCCTCGTGTTTCTTAAAGGGGCAGACATCTTTTTTTTTTTTTCCCTCTACAACTTTTGGAGCAAATCATTGGAGTGCTCCTGTTCTGCCCTGCTAGGAACACAGCGGCAGGCAGGCTGCTGCTGTGGGGGGAGGGCTGGAGAGATAGCTGTGCTGCTTTGACATCCCTCAGCACGGAGAGCTCCCAGGGAATCCCAAGAAGCACAGGGATCAGCTCTGCCTTCCCACCACACTGCACTGTGGGACGCTCACCCCCACAATGCTTTGCTCTGCCTGTCGACAGGGTGTGCCGCTCTGCTTTCCCACCATGCTGCGCTCTGGGGTGCTCACCTACAATGCTTTGCTCTGTCTGTTGACAGAGGTGCTGTCCATGTGACCGTGAACCATTGAGAATGGGGGGGCAGAAAAATTGATTCGACCGGTTTTCACTTTTGCACGTTGACAGCACTTTTGTTGCCAAATCTTCCCAGTGTAGACCTGTAGTCAGGTGTTTACCTCCAGTGCCACCTTGGAGTCAAGGTCAGGGCTGGGAGGGGACATGAGATGGAGAAGAACCAACATGTGTGACCCTCGTAGATTTCCCCCATAATTCCCCCTCATTTCTAAGGTGTACTTAAGTATCAAGAGGTACATGGCTCCTTCCAAGTGGCTTTTTGCCTCTTTCCCACCAGCGGGCTGCAAGGCTGTGGGCTCTGGAGGCAGACCATTGGCCTGAGTTTCTTTGCTTCTGTGATCCTCATTGGCCCGTCTGCTTCACACCGCTCGCTCTGCAGCCGATGATACAGTGCTCCATGGAAACCCTGGGCCATCCCCACCACTCATAGCAAAACAGGCTACAATCCGGGCCACTCTAGCAACAATCCCCTGGTTGTGGGTAGAAGACCAGCCTCGGGCATGGGGAGGAACGTGTCCGCTGCTCTAAACGCATGCAAGCGGGGGGAGCAGGCAGCTGCGCGTGCAGGTGTGTGGATGTGCTTACGACGTTAAGAAACGCTTTCCCTTTTTCTAGATCACGGAAGGGAATGGGGAGGCAACGCTAACCCGCGCAATGCTGCAGGCCCGTTTCGTCAACCTCACCGAGCTCGTCGGCCACGCCATCTACGTCGCGGTGACGGTTTTGACGGAGTCCGGTGAGCGAGGGTTTCGTCGGGAGTGGGGTGAAGCTGAGTCCTGACGGCCTGTGTTTTGTGCGCAATTCCAGGCATAGCTTTCGATCTCTGGCCCTTCGTGGCTCGGCTCCCTTAGAAACACCAGAACAGACCCCACCATTGATTACAATGGCACAGACAGTAACCATAGTAGATTTATGTCCCTGAGGTGGGGGGGCGTCACTCAGCCCTGCACCCCCATCCTCAACCAGATTTGACTTTCAGCCAGCAGATAAAACAGAAGGTTCTTTAGGTGACGAGGACACAGCGTAGAACAGACTTGTCAGCACAGGAACCAGAAGCCATCGGCACAATCCATCTTGGGGAGGAGGGGCAGAGCCAGGGCCCTGACCCTCTCCCTGCACTCCAAGCCAGCAAGACTGACTCACACCCAGCTCCTGGTCCCTGCCCTCCCCCCCAGCCAGACTCGTCTTCTGGCCTTTGTCCTCCTTCCCAGGCAAAAGGCATCACCTGGTCACACCCATTTCTCGGGCTCACGTTACGAAGGGCACCAGCCATTGCATATGTGCGGGAGCTTGGCACGCTGAAATTCCCACCCCCCACCTAGGCATTGGGGCAGTGCCCAGGGAAACTGAGGCACACCCATGTGGTTACTACAGGCTGGTAGAACTCGCATGCAGCATAATAAGGGGACTGCCATCCCCACTTTATCACGCAGCAGGGAAGGCAAAATCTGCATTGGTCCTGAAAAAGTTGTCTTCACCCACCCCTGTGGCTTCTCTCCGCAGGCAGCGACATGGTGGAAGCCGAGAGAACCGGAATTAACATCGTCACGTCTCCCTTTGAGATCCACTTCACAAAAACGCCCAAGTACTTCAAGCCGGGGATGCCCTTTGAACTCATGGTAATGGCTCTTCTGCCTTTCTTGTGTCTATATCTGAAGCCAGAGATTGGCTCTAGACTGACTGACAATCTGTCGGGGCAACACGGCAGGGGCATTGGATCAAGGCTGGGCGATATAAGGTCTGCAGGCCAGATGCGGCCCCGCCAAGCCGTTTGATCCGGCCCAACACCCGGCCGCTCCCCTGCACCCAGACCTGGGGACAGGGGAGCACGCGAAGGAAGTCTCCTCCCCACCAGGGGTGTGCGGCACCAGAGGAACCGCCAGCTGTTCCAAATGGCTGGCGATTCTCTCTAGGTGCCTGTGGCGGGCCCTTCCCACCTACCCTCTTAAGCCCACGGCCCTCCGGCCTGAGCCCACAACACTGTTTAAAGCTGGCCCTTTAAGACAGGGCCAAGGCAGTCTGGCCTGAGTCCACCACACAGTTCAGAGTTGCAGCGGGGGCACACCCCAGGTAGGGGGACCTGGGCCCACCCTACTCCACCGGGTCCCGGCCCAGGGCCCTGTGAGCGACCAGGTAACGGGTCACTCCCTCGGCGGGGCAATCCGGCCGAAACGCGCCGAGGTTCTTGGGGCAGGAGAGGAGGTTCCCGCTCCTGCCCTGGGCCACTTCCTACCTGGTTCCCTTGGGTTCCTTCCCTCGTACTCGCCCAGCTTGCTGCGACCTCCGGGCCGGCGTCTCCTCGGCAGGCAGTCCCAGCTCGCCTCAGTGTCCCCTCCGGCCTCTCCTGGAGTTTCCGGTGACCGCTGTGCAGGAGCCCCCTTCACAGGTCCTCCTCCTCCAGCTGCCTCCCCTGACTGAGTCCTTCCCCAGGCTTTTATAATGGAGCTACAGCCCGGGCATGCTCGGTAGGGCCGCGGGGGAGGAGCCTCTGCAGCCAGGTAACCCTGGCTGGTCCCTGCAGGTTCAGTGCGGGGCTGCCTCGCCCTGTCACAGTGCCACACGCCCTGGCAGGGCTGGGGTGAGGGGCGTGAGCCTTCACGCATTCCCCCTCCCCAGGCCAATCGGGGCGGGGGAGTGTGAGAAGTCTCCTTCCCTCCCCCCTCCAGTGCCAGGGGCCGGCTGCGCCTGGAGGGAGAATGCCTCTTCCTGCCTGAAGGCCCACTCCTGCCAAAAATTTGTGAAGTGGGCCCCCAGCAAAGATTGTTGCCCAGGCCTGGTCTGCCTCGTCTTTGTCTCCTCTAACCAATGCTGTCCAATAACCCCTTTGTCGCCTAGGTCTATGTTACCAACCCCGATGGCTCGCCAGCCGCCCGCGTCCCCGTGAAAATCAGTGGCTCCCAGGAGTCCCGGCAGACTCAGCAAGACGGGACGGCGAAGCTGATTATCAACACGCTGGGGGAGAATGCGCCGTTAAACATCACTGTGAGTGAGCCCTTCGCACGGAGGGCTGGGGGCGATGTGGGCACCCCCGGGGAACCCCCCTCCAGCTGACACCTGGGGCATTGTACAGAGCCCCAAATCAATCATGGGCAACGGGCGCTCATCTTTCACCCAGCAGGCAGCGGGCGGCCATCATTCTCCCGATGCTGGGTGGACTTCAGCCATTTCCAGCCACGTGCTAGCTGGCTTGCACCAGGGGCAGCACCTGTTGGGGGGGGTGCAAGTGTCTGGCAATGAGCTAGAGGAACGGGCTTTGTGTTCAGTGAGCCTGCGACTGCCCGGAGGGCTGATGGGCTGAGACGTGGAAGCGGGCGCTCGAGATGTTTCTTTACCATGTCATTGTTCAAACCCGGCCCTCGTGGGGGGTGGCTAAAAACATTCACCAACATGAAATGAGTTTGGGCGGCGTCAGGCTGGTTCGTCCTGCATAGGAGTTGCCTCCTAGCTAGCTGGAGGCACCGGCTACCGGCCTTCACAGAGAAGCCAATGACTGGCCAGCGAGGTCTTGGCTTTCCCCTCTTCCCACGTCCGGCGGACTTTCTCCCCCTCGCCCCCTGTCCAGCGGAGCTTTTTTTTCCTCCCCCATCTGCCAGGGGCATTTTGTGCCCCCCCTCTCTCAAAGGTCTTTTCTCCCCCATCCATCAGGAGCCTTTTCTCTCCCCCATCCACCTTCTCCCCTCTGACCTGACAGGGCCTTTTCTTCCCCTCCTCCCCGCCATCTAGATGGGCCTTCTACCCCCTCCCCCATCCAGTGTGGCTTTTTCTCCCCCTCCCTTTCCCACTCCATCTGGCAGGGCCTTTTCTCCCCCCTTGTCCAGCAGAGCCATTTCTTCCCCTGTCTGGTTGGGTGCCTTTTGTCCCCCCACCCCATCCGGCAGAGGTGTTTTCTCTCCTCCCCATCCAGTGAGGGTCTTTTGTTGTCCCCCGCCACTTCAGTGACAGCCTTTCTTCCCCCCACCCAGTCTGGCAAGGGTCTTTTCTCTCCCCCCGCCCCAGCCCCCACTCCTGTTTGGCAAGGACCTTCGCTCTCTCTTTCCCACCCCCACACACTCCAGTGCTGCAGCCAAGAGTTGCGGGGGAGCAGATTGGGGTAGGGAGGCCACATACCCAGTCCAGTGGGTGCCCAGATGGTGGAGCCAGATGGTGGAGCCAGCCCTAGCTGGCCACACTCTTGGTGGTGCAGCTGCCCCCAGTGGTCACTCTGCACTATAGTGTCCCTCTGAACAGCTCCCTCCCTTTCCATGTTTTCAGTTTAGAAAAGAGGAGACTGAGGGGGGATATGATAGAGGTGTATAAAATCATGAGTGGTATGGAGAGGGCCGATAAAGAAAAGTTATTTATTAGTTCCCTAAATAGAAGAACTAGAGGACACCAAATGAAATTAATGGGTAGCAGGTTTAAAACTAATAAAAGAAAGTTCTTCTTCACACAGCGTGTAGTCAGCATGTGGAACTCCTTGCCAGAGGAGGCTGTGAAGGCTAGGACTATAACAGAGTTTAAAGAGAAGCTAGATAATTTCATGGAGGTTAGGTCCATAAAAGGCTATTAGCCAGGGGATAAAATGGTGTCCTTGGCCTCTGTTTGACAGAGGCTGGAGAGGGATGGCAGGAGACAAAGCGCTTGATCATTGTCTTCGGTCCACCCCCTCTGGGGCACCTGGTGCTGGCCACTGTCGGCAGACAGGATACTGGGCTAGATGGACCTTTGGTCTGACCCGGTACGGCCGTTCTTATGTTCTTATGTTCTTATGGAAAACAGTCCCATTCCAGGCACCTCTTATTTTCCTGTCACCACCTAACCCTGACCTTGTTTAAGTTAGATGAAGAGGAAGCTGCCTCCCAAATTTGGTGGTCCTAGAGGAGGTTTAAGAGGAGTTCTTGAGCAAACAGACACACAGACAGACAGGCAGATGCACATTTCTAAAATATATAGCTAGATTTAGAGTCCAGACGCCAGTTTTCACAAAAATGACACAAATCTGCAGTAACTCCACTGGACCTGCTCTGGATTTACACCAGTGTCACGGAGAACAGAATTTGGCCCAGATCGAGTGGAGTGTCCAAAGCTCCAGCTCAAATTTAGTTTAACTCTGTTTTTCTCCCCTGATACTTCCAGGTAAGAACTGACCATTCAGTCCTCCCAGAGACTCGCCAGGCTCGTAAGTCCATGGTGGCTGAACCCTATCAGACCCAAAAAGGATTAAAAAATTATCTCCATTTAGCAGTCTCCTCTACTGACATCAAAGCTGGAGACAACTTACTTGTGAGTTTCAACCTGAAAATGAGTAGCCCAAGCATAGAGAATGGGATCAAGTACTTCACCTACCTGGTAAGTGTTGTGCTCAAGGTTCATAAGTTCTCTTTTTTCATCCAGACCAGGGGCAGGCCATAATTTTTGGTGGGGGGCCACTCCAAGACTTTGGTAAGTGGTCAAGGGCTGCACTTTTCTGTGGATGGGGCGTGGGGTGTAGGTTGGAGGTTGGGTGCAGAAGGGTGCACAGGGTAAGGGACTGGGTGCAGGAGATGGTGTGGGGTGTGAAGGGAGGAAGGGGTTGTGACGTGAGTCAGGGGATTGGGGTGTAGGGTCAGGGAGGGGGTGTGGGTGCAGGAGAGGATTCTGGCCTGGGAGAGGGATGTAGGAGGGGGGACCAGGTCCAGGAGGGAGTTGTCACCTGGGGCAGGGGGTGCAGCGGGTTTGGATGGTGATCTGGGGGAGGGGCGGGGGTGCCAGAAGCAGGCACTGGCTGGGAGGAGTTTACCTAAGTGTCTCCTGGCCAGGAGGCTTCAGCACCCCAAGGCAGGCTGGGCTCCCAGCTTGTTGCAGCCCAGCCCCTTGAAAATGCAGCCTGCCCCCTCCACATGGATTTCAGCTCCGGGTGCGGGAAGAGGCTTGCACTGCCCCAGGCTCTCGGGCCAATTTCTCAGCTCCGATTGGCTGTCTGTTTCCAGCCAATTGGAGCTAGAGATTGGTGGAGGTCAGTTCTTACTGGCCAGTTGTTTCTGGCCAATCAGAGCCGAGGATTGGGCTGGGGAGGGGAGATTGCACAAAGCCTCCCCTCCCTGCAGAGCAAAGAGCTTCAGGGGCTGTGTTTTAAACTGGGACAGCTGCATGTGCCTGAGGGTCCTGGCAGGGTGGGCTGTGGGCCAGATCTGGTGGCTTGGTGGGTCAGATCTGGCCCCCTGGGCCGTATTTTTCCCAGCCCTGATGCAGACACTGAAGACTCCATAGTGATGTAGAAACAGGGCTTTGGTTATTATTATTACAACCTATTTCCTGGAGCCCTCCCACGAATATGCTTTAAAAACTCCACGGGGTTGGAAATATTTACCGGCAAGCTCCACACCTAAGGTCCAGGTCCTCTAGTCTCCAGCCAGTTCCCACCACTGTAGATTTTAATGCGTCTCCAAACACGTCCCATTCCCCTGTTAGATCCTGAACAAAGGGAAGATCATTCGTGTAGGGAGACAGGCCAAGGAGGCAGGACAGAGTCTGGTGACCATGTCCCTGCCCATCACGCCCAACCTCATCCCGTCGTTTCGCTTCATGGCGTACTACCACATCGGATATTCAGAGATTGTAGCAGACTCGGTGTGGGTAGATGTCCAGGACACCTGCATGGGAACGGTAGGTTGATTTTCTCTCTGGGCTGGGCACATTAATAAAAATTGCCGCTACTTTTCATAAAACGACACTATTCTCCAAGGTTTTCTCCTCCCTTCAAGGTTCAGACTTCCTTTTCCTCCTCCGTTAGCCCAGGGGAGACCAAGGCACCTTTCAGACCCACCTGGAGAAAAGAAACAAGCAAAAAGTCATTTTTAGGGCTAGTGGGACAGAATCAACCCTGGGTATCCCTTGGGGCAATAGCCCAACGAAGAGGTTCCTTAGAGATGCAATAGAAAGATAGCTAGAAATTAAGGTCTATAAATAGATTCCTTTGGAATCTAGAATCAGCTTCAAGTTTACTCTACTTTCTCATGCCCAGAAAAGAAGGCAATGGCTTCTTCTACTATAAAATAACCCTCTTGCTTCCCCCTTTTCCAAACAGCTGGTGGTGAAAGGAGCCACTAAAGCAGACAGTAAAACCCAAAAGCCAGCGTCCCAAGTGGACATCAAAGTGGAAGGAGACTCTGGAGCCCGCGTTGGGCTGGTGGCTGTGGATAAGGGAGTCTACGTTCTGAACAAGAAGCACAAGATTTCACAAAAGAAGGTGCGGCATGAAAAAATCGGGACCTTGATTGGGAGCGGTGGTGTGCTTTATGCTGTGGAATGTGCTGAGCTGAGATTTGTTTGGTGTGGGTCGAACCTCTCTAATCCAGAACTCTCTCACCCAGAAACATCTGTCATCTGGGATGATTTGAGTTAGCCAGGAGTCCATTTTTCACGAGTGTGGCCAAGTTTTCTACGGTCCCGTAAAGTTTGTTGACAGCCACCAGTCCTGGCTCTTATTTAGCTCTAATTTACCCTCAAATGTCCTCTCACAACCCAGTAAGCCATGGAAGTGTTGGCAATGCTACTAGACAATATTGACCTCCCGTAGTCCAGGAAATGCTCTTGTTTGGAACCCGACGGTTCCTGTAATAGCCAGAATTTTTTACTTGCAGCCTACAGTGTGGAGTGGGCTCTTCTTCGGACTCAATCAAAGTCAGGTTGGGGCCACTCAGTCCTAAAATGGCCGACCTTAAAGTAGTGGAGGGCAACCCACATCCCACATGCAGCCCATCAAGCAAAAGCCCTCTGCATCAGCTCTCACGCCTGCATGGCGCTGGAGGTGGCTGGAATCTTGCACGGTCCAGCTAGGCAGCATTCTGCAGCAAGTGGGAGTGTGCCAACGTCACCAGATGTGGGGTAGTGGGGCTCACGCTCAGGGGGTCTGAGAGAATTGCTAGGCCCCTGAGCAAGGAGGGGAGGGAGCAGCACCACACTGCGGGAAGGGGCGGGGCCTCTGGCAGATGGGGCAGAGCTGGGGCTAATTTTCCCTCACCAGCCCTTCATCACTTCCTGGAGTGCACTACCCAGGGCTCCAGCAGTGACTTGAGGGGCTCAGGGCTCCGGTCATGTGGCAGCAGTGAGCCCCGGGGCCCTTTGGAATCACCAGGCCCTGGGGCAGTTACCCCCACTGGCGGTAGGCCAGCTCAGTCACTGGCCCATGCAGTGGCTCTTAGACCACGTACGGCTTGAGCTAAGAACAAGGGAACTCTACAGCCTGCGTTGAACAGCAGCTGGCTTTATAGCTCATGCTGTAGCAGCTCCTGTGCAAAGCTCCAGCAGTCCTAGGTTCAAATCTGCCAGTAACCCTAGCACCCTAAAAATAACCACAGGCTAGGCCTACACTATAGGCTTCTTTCAGAAGAGATCTTCTGGAAAAAATTCTTCTGAAAGAGAGTGTCCATGCTGCAAAAGCATATCAAAAAAGCAGTCTGCTTTTTCGAAAGAGAGTGTCCACACTGAATGGACGCTCTCTCGCATTTCAGCTGTGATTACTATGGATGGAGTAGCCACCAGAGCACCTGTGCTTTTTCCTCTTTCCTCTTCTTGCAAAAGAACTCCCTCTTCCCCGTCCACACACGCCTTTTTCCCAAAGAGCTCTTTCGCAAAAAGGCTTCTTCCTGGTAGAAAGAGGTTTACCAATGTTGGAAAAAAAAACCCCTCTGTTCTTTCGATTTTCTTTTGGAAGAACGCGATTGCAATGTGGATGTAACTGAAGGTTTTTTTTGGAAAAACAGCTATTTTTCCGAAAAAACTCTGTAGTGTAGACATACCTATAGAGACAGGGCTTTGAAGCTGCAGTATGGGCTGCACCTCAGGTGCTGACATGTGGGGTGGGCTCTGGCCTACTTCAAAGCATTGCCTTGG